>OY728165.1:214957698-224957698 GCA_963277665.1 Viscum album
TAACACCCCAAACTTCCATGGTATGTTTCCCTTTGAATAATGTAGTAGCTTGCATAGTACGTAAATTGGAGTTTTATCACACCACGACTAATCAAACTATCTGTTATGAATAGTAATACCCACTTTTTAAAATTTTATAAATTTTATTTTTCAAAATGGACTTCATTTTTGAATTCGGAATATCGATATTATCTTAGGGTGGTTTTTTGGTATTTTTCTAAAAAAATCAAATTTTGAGGAATAGTTTGAAACACCACGTTATTATTTAAAATAGAATTTTTTAAATAATTAGTTATATTATTTTAATTTATTTTAGGTCAAAAGAGATATATAATACCTATATATTTTCAATTTAATTCATAGGAGTCATTTTATAACAAGTTTAGATATATAAAATTTTATTGAACTAGTTACCGTCTTTTTCCCAACTTCTAAGAGCATTTACACATTTGCATGAAACATAATTTTACCGCTTCTGTGAGTTTAATTTCAAAACATTGAGAGACATGGTTGAAATTAGTAATAAAAATCTGGTTCAATAATATTACAATAATTTTTGGTAAATAGTAACTTTTGACTTTTATTTACCACGGTTAAAAGTAAATTGAGTAATTAAGGGTAAAAATGATATTATAATTACCCTAAAACATGTCCTAATTCCATTGGATAAGTTCAGTTCGACCTAAAAAACCTTAGTAATAAAATATGATCCTTTTGGTTCAGATTGATTTGACTAGGACATTTATTATTATTTTATTTAAAGAAGAGTTAAAAGAGTTAAATTCAATATTTAATAACTAATCTATTTTTAATATAGGGTTACACATAATATAAATTCAGATATAAATATTCATTATTAATATAAAAATATTTCCTACATAAGGATATTTTATTTATAATTTTTAGATATTATATAATTTAATTTATTTATGACACAATGATGATGCTGTAATTACCTAAATAATGAAATATTAATATAATTGATATTATAAATATACAAATAAATGTAAATTGAGACTTATGATTAATTACAATAATTTTATAGGATAATATGAAATGTTATGGTCAATTAAATAAATTTAATTCGAAGTGAAAAAGTTTTTATGTCTTTCAAAAAAGTCAAATAATAAATAGTGTCAAAATTGACATAATTGAGTTTTTAAAACAACTACAATATTATTAATTGATATAATATTCCTAAAAATATAAATTTAGTCCAAAGGAATTATATAAGGTTATATATATTAATAATGAACCACATGGGGTTCTCTAGGTTTTTTATAGTTTGTTTATTAACCATATAATATAAAAATACAAAGAGACATGGTAAATTTCAAACTATTTAACTAAGAGTTAAATGTAAAAGATAAATATAATATGGTGACCTAAACCTATCCAAAACCTATATATTGAATGATTTTAGAACCATCCCAACATTATCCTCAAAATAAATCATTTTTGAGCAATTATAAAACTAAAATTAATTTATTATAAAATAATATTTCTTGCTTTTCCAAAAGTGACCCTCACCTCTCTTATAAAAGGGTACTTACCCTTATCTTAATTTTACACCTCCAAATCCATTTTTCTCAGAAAAAACCTGCCCAAATATCCTCCCAACTTTCCTCCCTTCATCCAAGAGTTCTTCCTTTAGTCAGAAAGCCAACCTATGGAGCCCTTTTGATCAAATCAAAAGAAAGAACCCGAAGAAGAGGTAAATATTTCATCACCTCTTTCAAGTTATTTTCTTCTTCCACATCCTCTTTCTTTGTTGTTTCCATTATAAAATAATAACTCTAGTATCTTTTATATACTATGATGTTATTATAAAAATGGTACAACCATATTCTTTATTTGATCCATCATATGAATGACGAAGTCACCATGCGTGTGTATGTACAACTAACCATCTCCACATAGTGGTGTAGTTTTTTCTTCAAACACTTCATTAATAGGATTGGTATAATAATGAGTATAACTAATGTAAATAATAAATATAACATGTTAATGATTATGTATATATGATATACCATCCAATTACATACGATTTTACCATCAATATAATGATATTATAGCTCGTGCGTACGTACATATTACCGTCTCCACGAACGCGATGAGATTCATTCTCCATCTTAATCATTCAAAAATAATTATCATTTTATGATTAAAAATAATGTTAATGAACATAATATAATTCTTTATATGAATCAAATATATCATATCCATAACAAACATGGCTTACATAACCAAGCATATAAAGGGAAGCTAATCAATTATCACCTGAAACGATGATACTACTAAAATATTATTAATAAAAAAATATTATAATATCATATATGATATCATATTTATGTATATTATTATTATATAATTTAATAATAATGTTTTAAATATTATACAAAATGTTAACATACCATCAAATAAGGAAAAGTAAAAGGTAAGGGTTAATTTCACAATCTCTTTATTATCCGAGGTTATTTTTACATAAGTATCTACTGAGACCTCTTTATCATACAAAACTATGTTTCTTAAAAATGTATTTCAAAACATTTTTACTATTTACTAGACTTTGGTTTAAATTTATTTATACCCTTTTATTACTTTTTATAAAATTGTTTAAAAGGAATCTTTCCATCATTTTCCAAACAAGGTATTTTATGACCTTTTTGACAAAATTAAGGTAAGAATGTCTTTTTTTAACATATATGGAGGGTGTTATTTTCTGACATTATATCATCGTTTAAGCTTCACATACAAGATTATAAGAAAATTGTCAAAATCAATGTTTTCTATTATAATTATTTTAATTTTAAATGAGTTCAAAATACAAAGAGGTATTTATTTCAAATAGTTCTCATTTCATCTATGTTAACATCCTTTGATGTATTTTAAACTTGTTTGAAGTTGATTTATAATGATACAAATCATCTATATATTATTGAAGTTTTTGTGATATGTTTGACTATGGATGTTTTATTTTTACCCCATTCATGGTTTATGGATAAAGCATCGACATTTCGTATGATATTTTTAATACGAATGAATATGTTATGTTTAAAACTATTCATATGAGGAATGTAATATACTTAGTAAGTGACATGTGGATCCTTATATATCTACTATATGCATCAGTAGGTCTCATGAGACAAAATAGTGTCTTGGCATAAGGTCTTGACCAAATCTTATTTGCTGTCATGGCATAAGGCCTTTAATATATTGTTATGAAGTCTGGAATTATGAATTCCATTGTGAAAGTGTCTATTGATATTGCATGTTATTATTAGACTAGTAGAATGTCCATTTGAATAACTAAATGTAATTATTTTATTTTATCTTTTCCATATTATTCTTAAGTTTAAGTTTAAACGGATTTTGTTTTAGTCTTATACATTTCCCTAAATGTTTATACATATTTATGAAAATTTTGGTGATATTGTTATCCATACTGAGCATCTGAGATCACCCCTTTCTATGTTATATTTTTCCCAAGATGTGAAGAAATATTTTATAGTTGACCTATAGGGATAGGATGAGGATATAAATGTGTTCAATGGGGACAAAATGTTGTTGATGTTTTTATTTCAGGATGTAATGTAAAACTTATGAACATATCTTGTAATTCTAAGGCAACTAAACTAATCAGTCTTTCAAGACATGATTCCTTGTATCATACCAATGTTATATAATAATTCCCTGACTCTGGGTAACTGGGGTTGGGGAATTACAATTGGTATCATAGGAAGTTTACTAAAAACCTTGGAAACTAGATTTAGATAAACTCTGATTAGAGCACATTACCCTAAGATATATTTTGAGGTGGTATAGAAGAACATCCTAGAATCTTGGTAATTTAGATATTTTGTGTATTTTCCAAGTAATAAATCCATGTCTGGATATGATCAGGTAGATGTGGATTTGGCACAAATGTACCTAGGAGTAAAAAATCTGACAAGGAGTTTTAGGCATGACTTGGGGTATCCTGGTACATGACAATAGGTCTTACTTCACTCTTGGTGATGACACTCATGGGGGATATGCTTAGGATAATTCAAATTTTCTTTACAAACCATTAGGAATAATTTATGAGTATATACCTCCTCAAAGAAAACGATTTTTTTATGATTATGGATTATATCCATAAATTTCTCAGCTTATGATAAGTGTTTTACAAGTTTAAAATTATATAATTCGATTCATAAACTAATACATTGTATGCCACTATTTAGAAATAGAACCTAGTAGAAGGAATGGAAATCATATCAATGCATGGAACCCATGTAAGGATTTACCTCCTACTAAAGATAATTATAGTGGAGTTGGTGATGCAACTGGTGATGATCAACTTATCACCATACTGGGACAACTCACTTAGGTTATGAATAATAACCTTACCTATATAGAGCACCCTGATCCACAACGTAGAGGTTCAATGTTAGACCACTTCATGAGGCAAGAACCACCAACATTCAATGTGAGTAAAAATCCATTTATAGCTGAGAAATGGATAAGTTCCTTAGAGAAAATAATTCATGCTTTGGGAGTAATGAAAGGGAAAAAGTTTTCATGGCAGTTTATCACCTCACAAGAGATGAAGATCAATGGTGGTCATTAATTCAAAACACAAAGGAGGATAAAGAAGTATTAATTATGTAATGGAGGAAGTTTAACGATCTTTTCTTAGAAAAAGACTCTCCTTGTGACCATCGAGCAAATACGGAAAGACAATTTCTGAGTCTCAGTTAAAAGGAAGATGGGAATGTCGCAAAGTATGAGGCTAAATTTAAAAGGTTAGCAATGCCTGAAGAAGATTATATACGTAACACAAAGAGTAATATTGATCAATTCATTGATGGGTTAAAACCATTTATCCATCGAGCATTTGTCTTAAAATCTTTCTCATCGTATGAAGATATTGTTTCACGTGCTATCAAGACAGAAAAGGAATTCTCAAAGTCTTATGAATTCAAAGAAAAGAAAGAGTGGAAGAGATCTATTGATCACTCTGAAAATGGAAATAAGGGGAAGAAGGGAAATTTGAATATCCATCCTGCAGTATATGTGGTAAAAACACCCAGGTACTTTCCTAAAGGGAATTGGAGTCTATTACAAGTGTGGGGAAAAAATACACCAATCTCGTGATTACAAGGGAAATAAAGAGGCTGTCAATGTTTAATGATACAATTGTAGAGAAAAGAGACATTATTCAAATTAATATCTTGTGCGCCAAGGGAAATTACCTCATAAAAGGCCAAGGGAGCAAGTCCAAGCTTATGCGATCACTACAGCTGAGGTTGAAGCTCTGAAAGATGTGGTGGTAGATAATTTAATGGTTTTCTCAAGTTTATCCGATGCTTTATTTGATTCTGGATCATCACATTGTTTCATATCTTTCTAGTTTGCTAAGAAAATAATATATTTTAAATTTTAGATAATAAGGGCGTTGTTAGTAAAAAATATTAAGGGAAGTATCATCGCAACAATGTTTTGTGAATCAGTTCTCATTAGGGGATATAAATGTTCTTTATCTACAGATCTCATCATCATACCCATGATTTAATTTGATAAAATCCTTGGAATGAATTGGATTTCGGACTATGATGTGAATTTTTTTTAAGAAGAATGAGGTTACAATTTTCAATGATGATATGAAGTACCTTATCTTTAGAGTAGAAACATCACCACCCGATTCTTATCTAGATCCACCTCCAATATCTCTACTAAATTCAATTATTGGGGAGTAAGAGAATTAAATAATTATGGGTGAGGAAAATAATGTTTTAATAGAGGACACACCTATTGTGCAATAATATGTTGATGTGTTTCTAGAGGATTTTCATGGAAATCCTCATAAATGAGAAATTGAGTTTTCCATTGATTTAATTCTTGGTTAAAGGCCCATATCAAAGACCCCTTATAGAATGGACACTATGGAATTAGTGGAACTAAAGATACAACTAGAGGAATATAGATGTAAGGGATTTATTCAACCTAGTGTTTATCCAAAGGGATCCCCTATCCTTTTTGTTAATAAGAAAGATGGATCGATGAGGTTTTGCATCGACTAGAGGGAGATCAATGCTATAACAAAAAAGAACAAGATACCCTACCTCACATTGATGATTTATTTGACCAATTTCATAGATCTCAAAATTTTTCAAAGATTGACCTTCGATCTAGATATCATCAGTTGTGTGTAAAGAAGGAATATATTCTAAAAACAGCATTTCAAACCAGGTATGGGCAGTACGAGTTTACAATAATGCCTTTTGGATTGACTAATGGACCCTCTATCTTCATGGATCTAATTAATAGAGTTTTCAAGGAATATCTTGAATAATTTTTATTAGTATTAGATGATGATATCTTGGTTTACTCAAAAATCTACAAAGATCATGAAAATCACTTGGATGAACTATTCTGAAAACCCTCAAAAGAAATGAATTATATGGGAAGTTTAGCAAGTGTGAATTATAGCTTCAATAGATTTTTTTCCTGGCCATATTATCTCTAATGATGGAATCTCTTTTGATCCTTCAAAGACCAAGGAAATCCAATAATGGTCAGCACTGACGATTATAACTGAGGTACGTAGTTTTATTGTTTTATCAGGTTATTATTGACATTTCATCCAGAAGTTGACCCGATTGGCTAACCCATTAACCAAGATCACACGTAATGGGGATAAATTTGTTTGGAAAAAAGATTTTGAAGAATGTTTTAAAGAACTAAAGGGAAAATTATTCAATTCTTATATCTTAACTCTATTATTAGGGAATTATGGGTTTGTTATTTATAGTAATGCTTCAATGAAAGGAAATGGTTGTGTCCTTATATAGAATGATAGAGTTATTTCCTATGATCACGACAGCAAAAAATTCACGAGAAAAACTATCCCACTCATTATCTTGAGTTAGCAGGTGTACTTCTTACTCTAAAGATATAGAGACACTATCTATATGGTAAAAAATGTGATATTTATACTGATCACAAGATTTTGATGTATATTTTCTCACAAAAATAATTCAACATGAGGAAAATTAGATGGTTATAACTACTCAATGATTATAATTGGAATATACACTACCACCTGGGGAAGGAAAATAAGGTGGTAGATGCTTTGAGTAGAAAGGATCATTGAGTTTTGAATAAGATGAGAGTTGAAAGGGATCCTACTTTCATGGATCTGGTAAATATAGATATGGGAATAACCGTGGAAGGTGAAACATCAATACATTTTCAAATGGTTTCTAATAAATCTTTACTAGAAAGGATAAAGAGTTCTCAGACTGATGATGAGGAGATTTAAAAGTTTATTAAAGCTGTGAATGATGGGATATTGAGAGACTTCATATATGAAGATAGAATTTTGAAATTTTGGAAGAGACATTGTCTTCCTAACATACCTAATCTAAAAAGGGAATTGTTGGATGATGCTCATAGATCTAATTTCTTTATACAACCTAGGAGCACCAAGATGTATAGATAGTTGAAGGAACATTTTTGCTGGGAAAACATGATGAAGTAGATTGCTGATTTTGTGTCAAGATGTATGGTTTTTCAAAAAGTGAAAGCTGGAAGGCAACACCCTGGAGGAGTCATGAAACATCTTCCCATACCTTAGTGGAAATGGGATAATATTACGATGGACTTTGTCATGGTGTATCCAAATACACCTAGAAGGAATGATGTAATATTGGGCATTGTTTATTATTTTACCAAGTCATCACATTTTATTTCAGAAAGAGAAGATTTACCACTTGAATGTAAAGAAAGACTATATATTAATGAAGTTGTAAGACTCCATGGTGTACCTCTATCGATTGTTTCTGATCGCGATCCCCATTTTACATCAAGATTTTAGAAAAGTCTTCATAAGTCCTTGGATACTGAACTGCGTTTGATCACTGCCTACCACCCTCAAACCGTTGAAAAATCAGAATGGACTATTAAAACCTTAGAATACATGTTTAGATCTTGCTCACTTGACTTTTAAGGTATGTGGGATCAATATTTACCTCTGGTAGAATTTTCCTATAACAAAATCTTTGATTCTGGTATTTAGATGGAACCATATGAAGCATTATATGGAAAGAGATGTCACACACCAACTTTTTAAGATGATGTTGGAGAAAGAAAACCCGTAGGCCCAGAACGTGTTAAGGAAACAATGGAAAATGTGAAGGTTATCCAAACCCACATCAAAGATGCTCAAAGTAGGCAAAAGAGTTATATCAATAATCAGAGGAAGGATTTGGAATTTCAAGTAGGAGATCATGTTTTCTTGAAGGTATATCCATGGAAGGGTGTTATATGATTTTTTAAGAAGGGTAAATTGAGTCCCACGTACATCAGACCTTTCGAAATTCTAGAATGAATTGGGGATATAGCTTACTATTTGGAAATGTCGCCAAGTATCTTCAAATATCATGATGTGTTCCACGTATCACTATTGAGAAAATACATGCCTGACCCAAGGCATGTACTCATATAGGTTGAAATTGAACTAGAACTTGATATTTCTAATTGGGAAGAGCCTGTTAGGATTTTGGATACCAAAGAACAAGTGCTGAGAAAACAGGCGACTCTTCTGGTGAAGGTTCTATGGAGAAACCATAAGATGGAAGAGGCAATGTGGGAACCCGAGGAACTTATGATAAAGAACCGCCCAAATCTTTTTATGGAGTGATATTCTAGAAATTTTGAGGATGAAATTATTTTAAGTAGGGGAGAATGTAAAACCCCAATATTCCATGGTATATTTCCCTTTGAATAATGCAGTAGCTTGCATTGTACGCAACTTGGAGTTTAACACACCACGACCAATCAAACTAACCATTATGAATATTAATACCCACTTTTTGAAATTTTATAAATTTTATTTTTTAAAATGGACTTCATTTTTGAATTTTTAATATCAAAATTAGCTTAGGGTGAATTTTTGGTATTTTGTTGAATACATTCAATTTTTAATGAATAGTAAAAACACTGCGTTATTATTTAAAACCGAATTTTTATTTAAATAATTACTATAATTATTTTAATTAATTTTAGTTTATAATAGATATATAATAACTATATATGTTCAATTTAATTCATTGAATTCATTTTATAATAAGTTTAGATATATAAAATTTTATTGAACTTTTTATTGTCTTTTACACACCTTCTAGAAGCATTTTACCAATTTGCATGAAACTTAATTTTACCCCTTCTGTGAGTTGAATTTCAAAACTCTAAGAGACACAGTTGAACACATTAAGTAAAATTTTGTTCAATAAGATGAGAATAATATTTGTTGAATAGTAACTTTGGACTTTTATTTACCACGGTTAAATGTAAATTGAGTAATTAAGGGTACAAATGATATTATAATTACCATAGTACATGTCATAATTCTATTGGAAAAGTGTATTTTGACCAAAAACCACATTAGGTGTAACAACCCAAGTTTCCATGGTACGTTTCCAATCTAATAATGCAGTAGTTAGCCTTGTACGCAACTTGGAGTTTTAACACACCACAACCAATCAAACTAGCCGTTATGAATAGTAATACCCAATTTTTGAAATTTTATAAATTTTATTTTTCAAAATGGAATTCTTGGAATATCAAAATTATCTTAGGGTGAATTTTTGGTATTTTTCTGAAAACTTTCAATTTTTGATGAATAGTGAAAAAACAATGCGTTATTGTTTAAAACAAATTTTTATTTTAATAATTAGTTTTATTATTTTAATATATTTTAGGTCACAATAGATACATAATACCTATATATGTTCAATTTAATTCATTGGATTCATTTTATAATAAGTTTAGATATAAAAAATTTTATTGAACTTTTTACCATCTTTTACTCACCTTCTAGAAGCATTTACAAATTTGCATAAAACATAATTTTACCAATTTTGTGAGTTGAATTTCAAAACTCTGAGAGACATGGTTGGCATTAGTAAGTAAAATGTGGTTCAAAAAGATGAAAATAATTTTTGGAGAATAGTAACTTTGGACTTTTATTTACCATGGTTAAAAGTAAATTGAATAATTAAGGGTAAAAATGATATTATAATTACCCTAACACATATCATAATTCTATTGGATACGTGTAGTTCGACCAAAAACAACCTTAGGAATAAAATATGATCCTTTTGGTCCACTTGGATTAGATTAGGACATTTATTATTAGTTTATTTAAAGAAGAGTTAAAAGAGTTAAATTCAAAGTTTAATAACTAAACCATTTTTCATATAGGGTTACACACAATATAAATTAGACTATAAATATTAATTATAAAGATAAAAATATTTCCTACATAATTATATTTTATTTATAATTTTTAGACATTGAATAATTTAATTTATTTTTGACACAATAATGATGTAGTAATTACCATATTAATGAAATAATAAAATAATTGATATTATAAGTATCCAAATAAATGTAAATTGAGACTTATGATTAATTAAACTAATTTTATTTGTTAATAGGACTTATTATGGTTGATTAAATAAATTTTATTCTAAGTGATAATGTTTTTGTGGTTTTCAAAAAAAAAAACTAAATCGTGTCAAAATTGACACAATTACATTTTTAAAACAAATACAATATTATTAATTGATATTATATTCCTAAAAATATAAGGTTCAGCCAAATGACTTATATAATGTTATATCTATTAATAATGAACAACATTGGGTTCTATTGTCTTTTTATAGTAAGTTTATTAACCATATAATATAAAAATACAAAGAGATGTGGTAAATGTCAAACTATTTAACTAAGAGTTTAATAAAAAAGATAAGGTTAATATAGTGACCTAAACTAGTGTAAACCCTATTGGTTGAAATATTTTCGACCCATACCCACCTTATCCTCGAAATAAATCATTTTTTATCAATTAGAAACTGAAAATTATTTTATTATAAAATAATATTTCAAGCTTTTCCTAAAGTGACCCTCACTTCTCTTATAAAAGGGTACATCCCCTAATCTCAATTTCACACCTCCAAATCCATTTGGATCGGCCATATCCAGCCAAAATATCCTACCAACATTCCTCCCTTCAACCTAGAGGCTTAATATTTTCATAAATCCAACCTAATAATCCCTATTGATCAAATCAAAAGAAATAACCTGAAGAAGAGGTAAATATTTCATCACCTCTTTCACATTCTTTTCTTCTTCCACTTCTTCTTTCATTGTTGTTTCTAGTCTAAAATAATAAATCCAGTATATTCTATATAATTTTATGTAATTATAAAAATTGTACAACTGTATTCATTATTCTGTCCATCATATGAATGACAAAGTCACCATACGTGCGTACGTATGGCTTTCCGTCTCCACGTAGTGGTGTAGTTTTCTATTCAAACACTTCATTATTTCGATGGGTATAATAATGATTATAACAGATGTAAATAATAAATATAACATGTTAATTATTATTTATATATTATATACCATCCAATTACATACGATTTCACCATCAATATAATAATATTATTGTGTGTGTGTACCAACGGATTACTGTCTGCATGAATGCGATGAGATTCATTCCCCATCTTAATAATTCAAGGATAATTTTCAATTTATGGTTAAAAATAATGTTTATGAAGATAATTTAATACTATATATGAATAAATTCATCATATCCATAACAAAAATTGCTTACATAACCAAGCATATAAAGGAAAACGAATCAGTTAACACCTGAAATGATGATAACACTAAAATATTATTAACCAAACAATATTATAAGATCATATATGATATTATATTTAAGTATATGATTCTTTTATAATTTAATAGCAATTTTTAACTATTATACCCATGTTTAACATACCATTGACTAAGGAAAAGAACAATTTAATGGTTAATTTCATAGTCTCTTTATTATCTGAAGTTGTTTTTATGTAAGTATCTACTGGGACCTCCTTATCATCCACATCCATTTTTCTTGAAAATGTATTTCAAAAAATTTTACCATATACTAGACTATGGGTTAAAGTCATTTATACCCTTTTTTTCATTTTATAAAATGTTTTAAAGGAACCTATTTGTCATTTTCCAAACAATGTACTTTATGACCTCTTTGACAAAATTAAGGTAAGAATGTCTTTTTTAACCTATACGGTGGGTGTGGCTATTTTCAGTTGTTATATCATCTTCGAATCTTCCCATACAATATTATAAGAATATTTTAAAAATAAATGTTTTATTTTGTAATTATGTGATTTTTAATGATTTCGAAATATAAAGAGGTATTTATTTCAAACAGTTTTCATTTCATCTATGTCAACATCCTTTAATGGATTTTAAACATGTTTGAAGTTGGTTTATTATGATAAAAATATTCCATATTGTATTGAAGGTTTTGTGATATGTTTGACTATGGATTTGTTATTTTTACACCATTAATTTTATGAATAAAGTATTGACATTTTGTATGCTAGTTTTAACACAAATGTTAATGCTATGTTTAAACCCTTTCATATGGGGAATTTATTGGACATAGTAAGTGATAGGTGGAGCCTGCTATAGATCCTCTATGCCTCAGTAGGTCTCATGAGAAAAACTAGTGTCTTGGACCAAAGCATTGACAAAATATTATTTGTAGTCTTCTTAGAAGGCCTTCATTATATGGTTATGAAGTCTAGCAATATGTATTCCATCATTATAAAAGTGGGTATTTATATTTCATGTGATTATTAGACTATTAGAATATCATTGTGAATAATAAAATGGTATTATTTGATTTTATATTTACCTTATTATACTAATGTTTAAGTTTAAAAGATTTTTGTTTTAGTCTTTTACATTTCCCTAAATGTTTATGCTTATTTTTGAATGTTTTTTCTATATAGTTATCCTTAATGACCATTTGAGATCACCCTTTCCTATGTTAAATTTTTCCCAAGATGTGAATAAATTTATTATGGTTGACCTACAGGGATAGGATAAGGATATAAGTGTGGTAAATGGGGAAAAATGTTGTTGCTGTTTTTATTTCATGATGTAATGTAAAACTTATGAATATATCCAGTACTTCCAAGGATACTAAACTGATCTATCTTTTGGGACATGATTCCTAGTATCATGAAAATGTTATGTAATAATGGACTGACTCTCAGTAACTGGGGTCAGGGCATTACAGTTGGTATCAGAGAAAATTTAGTACAAACCTTGGAAACTAGATTTAGATAAACTCTGATTAGAGCACATTACCCTAAGATAGACTTAGAGGATTGACATAGAATAACTTCCTAAGATCTTGGTTATGTATAGATTTTGTGTATTTTCAACGCAATAAATTATTGTATGGATATGATCAGGTAGAGGTAGCTCTGGCATAAATGTACCTAGGAGTGAAAACTGCTATAACGAGTTTCGGGCTTGACTTGGGGTATCCTAGTATATGACAGTGGGAATTGCTTCACTCTTGGTTATGACACTCCTAAGGGATATGCTTAGGATATTTCACGTTTTCTTTACAAACCATTAAAAATAATTTATGAGTATATACCTCCACAAAGAAATTTTTTTTATATAATTATGGATTATATCCATAAATTACTCAATTTATGTTAACTATTTTACAAGTTTGAAATTATGTATTTTGATTCATAAACTAATCTAGTGGATTCCATTGTTTAGAAATGGTGCCTTGTGGAAGGAATGGATACCATATCAATGCACATAATCCATGTAGGGATTTCCCTCTTACTCAAGATAATTATAGTGGAGTAGGTGATGTAACTGGTGCTGATCAATTTATCACCATACTGGGACAACTCACTCAGGTTATAAATAATAACCTTACCCATATGAAGAAACAGGATCCATAATGCGGGGGATCAATGTTAGACCATTTCATTAGGCAAAAACCACAAACATTTAATGGGATTACAAATCCATTAACATCTGAGAAATGGATAAGTTCCTTAGAGAAAATATTTCATTCTTTGGGGAGTAGTGAAAGGGGAAAAGTTGTCATGGCAGTTTATCGCCTCACCAGAGATGCCGATCAATGGTGGTCATTAATTAAAAACACAAAGGAGGAAGAATAAGTATCAAGTATGTAATGGAGGGAGTTTAAAGAGATTTTCTTAGAAAAATACTTTCATCGTGACCATCGAGCATATATGGAAAGACAATTTCTGAGTCTGAGGAAAAAGGAGGATGAGAATGTCACAACGTATAAGGATAACTTTACAAGGCTATCAAGGCATGTAGCTGATTATATACGTAACCTAAGGAGTATGATTGATCGATACATTAATGGGTTAAAAATATTTGTTTGTCGAGCATTACTCTCATAATCCTTATCATCATATGGAGATATTATCTCATGATCTATCAAGACAAAAAAGGAATTCTCTACGTCTTATGACGTCAAGGTAAAGAAAGAGAAGAAGAGAACTAGTGATCACTCTGGAAATGGAAATAAGGGGAAGAAGGGAAAAGTTGAATATCCATCCTATAGTAAATGTGGGAAGAAACACCCCGATACTTCCCTGAAGGGAATGGGAGTCTGTTACAAGTGTGGTGAAAAAGGCCACCAAGCTCATGATTGCAATTGAAAGAAAGAGGTTGTCAATGTTGAATGCTACAATTTTATAAAAAAGCGACATTATTCAAATTAATATCTAATGCACCAAGGGAACTTACCTTATAAAAGGACAAGGGAGAAATGCCAAGAGTATACGATCACTACTGCTGAGGTTGAAGTTTCGAAAGATGTGGTGGTAGGTAATTTAATGTTTTCCTCAAGTTTAGACAATGCTTTATTTGATTTTGGATCATTGCATTGTTTCATATCTTCCCAGTTTTCTATGAAAATTAGATATTTTCAATTTGACTTAACAAAGGAGTTATCAGTCAAAACTCCTAAGGGAAGTAACGTCGCAACAAAGTTTTATGAATCAGTTCACAATAGGGCATATAAATGTTCTTTATCTACATATATCATCATCATACCCAAGATTTAGTTTGATATAATCCTTAGAATGTATTGGCTTTACAACCATGATGCGAAAATTTATTGTAATAAGTAGGAGGTTATAATATTCGATGATGATAAGGAGTACCTTATCTTTAGAGCATAAATGTCACCACCAAATTCTTATCTAGATCATCCCCCAGTAGATCTACTAAATTAAATTATTGGAGATGAAGAGAATGAAATATTTATGGGTGAGGAAAAGAAAGCTTAAATAGAGGATGCACTTATTGTGCGAGAATATATTGATGTGTTTCTAGAGAATTTACCTGGACATCCTCCCAAAAGGGATATTGAGATTTCTATTAATTTAATTCCAGATTCAAGGCTCATATCGAAGACCCCTTATAGAGTGTCCACTGTAGAATTAGTGGAACTAAAGAGAAAACTAGATTAATTGGGTAATAAGAGATTTATTGATGATATATTAGTATACTCAAAATGCTATAAAGATCATGAAAATCACTATCACACCATTCTGAAAACCCTTGGAAGAAATGAATTATATGGGAAGTTCAGAAAGTGTGAATTCTGGATTCAAGAGATTTCTTTTCATGGTCATATTGTCTCTAAGGATGGAATCTATGTTGATCCTTCAAAGACCAAGGCAATCTAATAATGTCCAGCACTGATGAGTATTATTGAGGTATGCAGTTTTATTGGTTTAGCAGGTTATTATCGACGATTTGCCCAGAATTTTGCCCGGTTGGCTCACCCATTAACCAATCTCACATGTAAAGGGGTAAATTTTTTTTTGACAAAAGAGTGTGAACAATGTTTTGATGAACTGAAGAGTAGATTTTTCAATTCTCCTATCTTAACTCTACCATTAGGGAATGATGGGTTTGTTATTTATAGTGATGCTTCAATGAAAGGACTTGGTTGTTTCCTTATATAGAATGATAGAGTTATTGCCAATGCAAAACGACATATAAAAATTCATGAGAAAAACTATCCCACTCATGATCTTGAGTTTGTAGCTGTAATCTTTTATCTAAAGTTATGGAGACACTATCTATATGGTTAAAATGTGAGATTTATACTGATCAATAGAGTTTGATGTATATTTTCTCACAGAAAGAAATCAAAATGAGGCAAAGTAGATGGTTTTAACTACTCATGGATTATGATTTCACTTTACACTACCACCTGAGGAAGGAAAATAAGGTGGAAGATGCTTTCAGTATAAAGGATTAGGGAGTTTTGAATAATATGAGAGTCTAAAAGGATCCTATTTTCATTGATCTAGTAAATATGGATATGGGAATAACCAATGAAGGTGAAACATCAATACCTTTTGAAATAGTTGCCAAACCATCTTTACTAGAAAGGATAAAGAGTTCTTAGACTGATGATGAGGAGTTTCAAAAGAAGATTAAAGTTGTGAATGATGGGAGATTGAGTGACTTCATATATGAAGATGGAATTTTGAAATTTGGGAAGAGACTTTGTGTTCCTAACATACCTGATCTAAAAAGGTAATTGTTGGATGATGCTCATAGCTCCAATTTCTCTATACACCTGGAAGCACCAAGATGTATATAGATTTGAAAGAACATTTTTTGTGGGATAATATTAAGAGGGAGACTGTAGATTTTGTGTCAATATGTATGGTTTGTCAACAAGTGAAAGATGGAAAGAAATACCCAGGAGGAGTCATGAAACCTCTTCCCATACCTGAGTGGAAATGGGAAAATGTTACGATGGACTTTGTCATGGGGCTACCAAAGACTCCTAGAAGGAATGATGCAATATGGGTCATTGTTGATCTTTTACCAAGTCTACACATTTTCTTTCTATAAGAGAAGATTTACCACTTGAACATCTAGAAATACTATATATTAATGAAGTTTTAAGACTCCATGGTGTACCCCTACTTATTGTTTTTGATCGCGACCCCTATTTTACATCAAGATTTTAGAAAAGTCCTCAGAAGGCCTTGGATACAGAGCTTTGTTTGAGCGCTAACTACCACCCTCAAACCGATGGACAATCATAATGGACTATTAAAACCTTATAAGACATGTTTAGATCTTTATAAAATTAATTTCAAGGTATCTGGGATCAATATTTACCTATGGTAGAATTTTTCTATAAGAATAGCTTCCATTCAAGTATTCATATGGCACCATATGAAGCGTTATATGGAAAGAGATGTCACACACCAACTTGTTGGGTTGATGATGGTGAAAGGAAACTCATAGGCCTAGAACTTGTTTAAGAAAAAATGGAAAAGGTGAAGGCTATCCAAACCCACATCAAAGAAGCTCAAAGTAGGCAAAAGAACTATGCTGATAATTAGAGGAAGGATTTAGAATTTCAAGTAGGAGATCATGTTTTATTGAAGGTATCTCCATAAAAGGGTATTATAAAATTTAGTAATAAGGGTAAATTGAGTCCTATGTACATTGGACCTTTCAAAATACAAGAACAAATTGGGGTTGTAGCTTACCATTTGGTAATGTCACCAAGTCTCTCCAAAGTTCATGATGTGTTCCACGTATCACTGTTGAGAAAATACAAGTCTGGCCCAATGCATATACCCACCTATTATGAAATTAAACTGGAACCTAATCTATCTTATTGTGAAGAGCCTTTCAAGATTCTTGATACCAGAGAACAAGTGCTGAGAAACCAGACAACTCGTCTGGTAAAAGTTCTATGGAAAACCATAAGATGGAAGAGGCAACATGGGAAACTGAGAAACTTATGATGAACAACCACCCGAATCATTTGATGCAGTGATATTCTAGAAAATTTGAGGACAAAATTATTTTAAGGAGGGGAGAATGTAACATCCCAATCTTCCAAAGTACATTTCCCTTTGAATAATGTAGTAGATTGCATTGTATGCAACTTGGAGTTTTAACACACCACGACCAATAAAACTAGTCATTATAAATAGAAATACCCACTTTTTAAAATTTTATAAATTTTACTTTTCAAAATATACTTCATTTTTGAATTTGGAATATCGAAATTAACTTAGGGTGAATTTTTGGTATTTTTATGAAAACATTCAATTTCCGATGAATAGTGAAAAATATTGTGTTATTGTTTAAAACCGACGTTTTATATAAATAGTTAGTTATATTATTTTAATTTATTTTAGATCAAAATAGATACATAATACCTATATATGTTCAATGTAATTCATTAGAGTCATTTTATAATAAATTTAGATATATAAAATTTTATTGAACTTTTTACCATCTTTAACCCACCTTCTAAGAGCATTTAAAAATTTGCATAAAACATAATTTTACCACTTCTATGACTTGAATTTTAAAAATCTGAGATACAAAGTTGACATCAATAATTAAAATGTGGTTCAATAAGATAAAAATATTGTTTTGTGAATAGTAACTTTTGATTTTTATTTATCACAGTTAGAAGTAAATTGATTAAATTAAGAGTAAAAATGATATTATAATTACCCTAACACATGTCCTAATTCTATTGGATAAGTGTAGTTCGACCAAAAACAACCTCATGTGTAACACCCCAATCTTCCATAGTACGTTTCCCTTTGAATAATGCAGTAGCTTGTATTGTATTCAACGTGGAGTTATTACACACCACGACCAATCAAACTAGCCATTATGAATAGTAATACCCACTTTTTGAATTTTTATAAATTTTATTTTTCAAAATGGACTTCATTTTTTAATTTAGAATATAAAAATTAGCTAAGGGTGAATATTTTGTATTTTTCTGAAAACTTTCAATTTTTGAAGAATAGAGAAAAACACTATGTTATTGTTTAAAACTGACTTTTTATTTATATAATAAGTTATATTATTTGAATTTATTTTAGGTTATAATAGATAAATAATACCTATATATGCTCAATTTAATTCATTGTATTCATTTTATAATATGTTCAGATATATAAAATTTTATTGAACTTTTTACCGTATTTTACCCACCTTCTAGGAGCATTTACAAATTTGCATTAAATATAATTTTAGCACTTCTGTGAGTTGAATTTCAAAAATCCTATAGACACAGTTGAAATCAGTAATTAAAAAGTGGTTCAATAATATGAAAATAATTTTTGTAGAATAGTAACTTTTGACTTCTATTTACCGCGGTTAAATGTAAATTGGGTAATTAAGGGTAAAAAAGATATTATAATTACCCTAACACATGTCCTAATTCTATTGGATAAGTGTAGTTCGACCAAAAAAATCCTTAGGAATAAATTATGATCCTTTTTTCCACATTTATTAAATTAGGACATTTATTATTATTTTATTTAAAGAGGAGTTAAAAGAGTTAAATTTGATGTTTTATAACTAAAATATTTTTAATATAGGGTTACACACAATATAATTTTGACTATAAATTTTCATTAGAAAGATGAAAATATTTCCTACATAATGATATTTTATTTATGATTTTTAGACAATAAATTATTTAATTTACTTGTAACACATTGATGATGCAGTAATTACCTTAATAATTAAATATTAAAATAATTGATATTATAAATATCTAAATAAATAGAAATTGAAATTTTGGATGAATTACACTAATTTTTAAGGTTAATATGACATTTTAGTGATGATTAAATAAATTTTATTCGAAGTGATAATGTTTTTATGGGTTTAAAAAAATCAAATACTAAATAGTGTCAAAATTGACATAATTGAGTTTTTAAAACAAATACTATATTATTAATTGATTTAATAATTTTAAAAATTTAAGTATTGGAAAAATGACTTAGATAAGGTTATATATATTAATAATGAACCACATGGGGTTCTATTGGCTTGTTATAGTAAGTTTATTAAGCATATAATATAAAAATACAAAGAGACTTGGTAAATGTCAAACTATTTAACTAAGAGTTAAATCTAAAAGATATGGTTAATATGGTGACATAAACTTATCCAAAACCTATTTGTTGAGAGTTTTTCGACCCCTACCCACCTTATCCAAGAAATAAATAATTTTTCATCTATTAGAAACAGAAAATGATTTTATTATAAAATAATATTTCATGCATTTCCTAAAGTGAACCTCACCTCTCTTATAAAAGGGTACTTCCACTTCTCTAAATTTCACACCTCAAAAGCCATTTGGCTCGTCCAAACTCTTCCCAAATGTCTTCCCAACTTTCCTCCCTTAATAATAGAGGCCTTCCTTTGATCATAAAGCAAACTTAAAGAGCCCTTTTGATCAACTCAGAAAGAAGAACCCGAAGAAGAGGTAAATATTTGATCACCTCTTTCAAGTTATTTTTCTTCTTCCACTTCCTATTTCTTTATTATTTCCATTATAAAATAATAAATCCAGAATATTCTATATATATTGGTGTTATTATAAAAATGGTACAACTATATTCATTATTCTATCCATCATATGAATGACAAAGTCACCATACGTGCGTACGTACATCTTACCGTCTCCACGTAGTGGTGTAGTTTGTTATTCTAACACTTCATTATTTGGATGGGTGTAATAATGAGTATAACTGAAGTAAATAAAAAATATAACATGTTAATTATTCTGTATATATGATATATTGTTCAATTACATACAATTTCACCATCAATATAATGATATTATCGCTCGTGCGTACGTATGAATTACCGTCTCCACGAAGGCGATGAGATTCATTTCCCATCGTAATCATTCAAGAATAATTTTTATTTTATGATTAAAAATAATGTTTATGACCATAATATAATTATTTATATGAATCAAATATAACATATCCATAACAAACATGTCTTATGTAACCAAGCATATAAAGTAAAACGAATCTGTTAACACCTGAAACGATGACACTACTAAAATATTATTAACAAAGAAATATTATAAGATCATATATAAGATCATATTAATATATTTTATTCTTTTATAATTTAATAACAATGTATTAACTATTACATAAAAGTTTAACATACCATCGACTAAGGAAAAGTACAAGTTAAGGTTTAGTTTTACAATATCTTTATTATTCGAGGTTGTTTTTACGTAAGTATCTATTGGGACCTCTTTATCATCCACATCCATGTTACTTAAAAATGTATTTCCAAACATTTTTACTATTAACTAGACTATGGGTTAAATTCATTCATACCCTTGTTTGACTTTTTATAAAATGTTTTGAAATGTATCTTTCTGTCATTTTCCAAACAAGGTACTTTATGACCTTTTCGACAAAATTAATGTAAGAATGTATTTTTTAAAACTATATGAAAGGTGTGGCTATTTTCTACCATTATATCATCATCGAAACTTCCCATACGATCTTATAAGAATATTTTACAAATAAATGTTTTCTTTTATTATTATGTGACTACTAAATGATTTCAAAATAGAAAGATGTATTTATTTCAAATAGTTTTCATTTCATCTATGTCAACATCCTTTGATGGATTTTAAACTTGTTTGAATTTAATTTATTATGATACAAATATTCCAAATTGTATTGATGTTTTTGTGATATATTTTACTGTGGATGTTTTATTTTTACAACATTCATGGTTTATGGATAAATTATTGACATTTCGTATGTTACTTTTAATACGAATGTTTATGTTATGTTTAAACCTTTTCATATGAGTAATGCATTGGACTTAGTAAGTGATGGGTGGAGCCTTCTATAGCTCCTTGATGCATCGGTAGGTCTCATGAGACAAACTATTTTCTTAAAACAAGTCCTTGGAAAAATATTATTTGTAGTCTTGGCACAAGGCCTTGATTATGTGGTTATGAAGTCTGGCATTATAAATTCCATCATTATGAAAGTGGATATTGATATTTCATGTGATTATTTGACTAGTAGAATATCCATGTGAATAAGTAAATGGAATTATTTGATTATATATTTTCCATATTATGAAGAAGTTTAATTTTAAAAGTCTTTTCTTTTTTGTCTTATACATTGCCTTAAATTTTTCTGCTTATTTATGAATGTTTCCACTATATTGTTATCCTTACAGAGCATCTGAGCTCACCCCTTTCTATGTATTATTTTTACTAGGATGTGAAGAGATATTTTATGTTTGACCTATAGGGATAGGCTAAGTATATAAGTGTGGTAAATGAGGACAATTTTTTTTATGTATTTATTTCGAGGTGTAGTGTAAAACTTATTAATATATCTAGTACTTCCAAGGCTACTAAATTGATCAGTATTTCGGGACATGATTCTTTGTATCATGCAAATGTTACATAATAATGCACTAAATCTGGGTAACTGGGGTCGGGGAGTTACATTAGGAATAAAATATGATCCTTTTGGTCCACTTGTATTATATTAGGACATTTATTATTATTTTATTTAAAGAAGAGTTATAAGATTTAAATTCAAAGTTTAATAACTAAACCATTTTAATATAGGGTTACACACAATATAAATTCAACTATAAATATTAATTAGAAATCTAAAATTATTTCCTATATAATAATATTTTATTTATAAATTTTAGACATTAAATAATTTAATTTATTTATGACACAATGATGATGCAGTAATTACATTAATAATGAAATATTAAAATAATTGATATTATGAATATCTAAATAAAAGTAAATTTAGACTTATGATGAATTCCACTAATTTTCAAGGTTAATATGACATGTTAGGATTTATTAAATAAATTTTATTCAATGTGATAAATTTTTTTTTCTTTCAAAAAATCAAATACTAAGTGTCAAAATTGACATAATTGGGTTTTTTAAACAAATACTATATTATTAATTGATATAATATTCCTAAAAATCTATGGTTCATCCAAAGGACTTAGATAAGGTTATATATATTAATAATGAACCACATTATGGTTAGATTGACTTTTTATAGTAATTTTATTTACCATATAATATAAAAATACAAAGAGACATGGTAAATGTGAAACTATTTAACTAAGAGTTAAATCTAAAAGATAAGGTTAATATGGTGACCTAAATATGTTCAAAACTTATTGGTTGAAAGTTTGGAGACCCATAACCACATTATCCTCAAAATAAATCCTTCTTTAACAATTAGAAACCAAAAATGAGTTTATTATAAAATAATATCTCAAGCTATTCCTAAAGTGACCCTCACCACTCATATAAAAGGGTACTTCTCATTCTCTTAATTTCACATCTCCAAATCCATTTGTATTGGCCAAAACCTACCCAAATATCCTTCCAACTTTCCTCCCTTAATCCTATAGGCCTTCCTTTGGTCATAAATCTGTTCTATATTTCCCTTTTGATAAAATGAAATGGAAGAACCTGAAGAAGAGGTAAATATTTCATCACCTCTTTCAAGTTCTTTTCTTCTTCCACTTCCTCTTACTTTATTTTTCCCATTCTAAAATAATTACCTCAGTATATTCTATATACTGTGATGTTATTATAAAAATGGTACAACCATATTCATTATTCTATTCATCATATTAATGACAATGTCACCATATGTGTGTACGTACGGCTTAGCGTCTCCACGTAGTGGTGTAGTTTGTTAATCAAACACTTCATTATTTGGATGGGTATAATAATGAGTTTAACTAATGTAAATAATAAATAAAACATGTTAATGATTATTTATATATTTTATACCATCTAATTACATATTATTTCACCATC
This sequence comes from Viscum album, assembly GCA_963277665.1. Classification (NCBI taxonomy): domain Eukaryota; kingdom Viridiplantae; phylum Streptophyta; class Magnoliopsida; order Santalales; family Viscaceae; genus Viscum; species Viscum album. The sequence goes on from OY728165.1 coordinate 214,981,286, forward strand.
AATATAATGATATTATCGCACGTGCGTACTTACGGATTACCGTCTCCACGAACACGATGAAATTCATTCTCCATCATAATCATTCAAGAATAATTTTAATTTTATGATTTAAATAATGCTTATTAACATAATATCATTCAGTATATGAATCAAATAAATCATATACATAATAAAAATGGTTTACGAAACCAAGCAGATAAAGGAAAATGAATCGGTTAACACCCAAAATGATGATACTACTAAAATATTATTAACAAGGAAATATTATAAGATCATATATGATATCATATTTATGTATATGATTCTTTTATAATTTAATAACAATGTTTTTACTATTATAATGGAGGTTATCATACCATGGAATAAGGAAAAGTACAAGGTAAATGTTAATTTCACAATCTCTTTATTATCTGAGGTTGTTTTTACGTAACTATCTACTAGGACCTCTTTATCATCAACATTCATGTTTCTTAAAAATGTATTTCAAGAAAAATTTACTATTTACTAGACTATGGATTAAAGTCATTTATACCCTTGTTTGACTTTTTATAAATTTTTTTGAAAGGAATCTTTCCATCATTTTCTAAACAAGGTGCTTTATGACCTTTTCGACTAAATTAAGGCAAGAATGTATTTTTTTAACTTATATAGAGGGCATGGATATTTTCTTCCATTATATCATCATCAAATCTTCCCATAAAATCAAGTAAGAATATTTTCAAAATAAATTTTTTCTTTTATAATTATGTGAATTTTAAATGTTTTTAAAATAAAAAAAGAGATATTTATTTCAAACAGTTTTAATTTCATCTATGTCAACATCCTTTGAGGAATTTTAAACTTGTTTGAAGTTGATTTATTATGATAAAAATCTTCCATATTGTATTGAAGGTTTTTGAGGTATGTTTGACATTGGATGTGTTATTTTTACACCATTCATGGTTTATGGATTAATTTTTTTCATTTCCTATGAAAGTTTTAATATGAATGTTTATGTTATTTTTAAACATTTTCATATGCGGATTTAATTGAACTTATTAAGTGATTGGTGGAGCCTTCTATAGCTCCTAGATGCATCTGTAGGTCTCATCAGACAAACCAGTGTCTTCGCACAAGGCCTTTACGAAATCTTATTTGTATTCTTGGCACAAGGCCTTGACTATGTGGTTATAAAGTCTGGCATTATGCATTCCATCATTATGAAAGTGACTATTGATATTTCATGTGATTATTAGACTAGTATAATATCCATGTGAATAATTAAATGGAATTATTTTATTTTACCATTTCCATATTATGTTGAAGATTAAGATTAAAAGGATTTTGCGTTAGTCTAATAAATTTCCTTAAATATTTATGCTTATTTATGAAAGTTTACTCTATATTGTTATCCTTACTGAGCATCGTATCTCACCCCTTTCTATGTTTTATTTTTCCAAGTATGTGATTAAATATTTTATGGTTTACCTGCAAGGATATGCTAAGGATATAAGTGTGGTCAATGGGGAAAAAATGTTATTGATTGTAACGTCCCGGTTCTAGAAGCCACCCAGAGGTGCCCTGTACCCATTTGGTCACATGGCCTCAAGAGCATTTTACCGAATGTAAGAGGCTACTAACTAGCAATGTGGGCCTTAGGTGTGATAGTGCCAAAACTATGACCTCATTAGAAGAGTACACAGTGGAAGTAAACAACACACAATAGAGGAAGTAGTAAATATCCAACAACAGTAGTCATCGGAAGACTAATAGAGAAACAAATGGAGAAAAAATATATGTAAATGATGCATGATACATATGTGTCTAGGAAAGTATCCAAACAAGTCAAATGCTGAATACAGTACTAAACCAAAGTACAAAAGAAAAATAGATGAGAAAATCCTCAGCATTGTAATACTCGACTTAGTCCCATTCTCTCTAGATCTAAAGCAATCAAGTACATGAAGTCGAAGAGAACTTTCCCTTGCCTATACCTACTGCAATATAATCTGTTTGGGCCCAAAAGCATGGCCCAAATAGGGTGTGAGACTAAATCATAGTAGGAAACCACCCGAAGATATGTTCCTAATAGTCAGTGAGTACATGGCAGGTAAAAGTACAGAAAGCAATAAACAAGGAAGCACTAAGAAGTAAACAATCCACAGTTTATGCATTCAAAACACCACACAGAAAGCAACAACAAAACAAATAATACAATAGGTAACCCTATGGAATGTTTCCACATCCTATCCCCTCTATTTCTACCTATCAAGAAAAAGAAACCCTCTGGGCGTCACACACAGTCTCACCCCTATAGTTCAGCTAAATTATAGACTCTCTGGGGAAGAATTCACTATCAATTCCCCCTATAGTCCTGTATCGTACTAAAGGCGCTCTGGGGAAGCATTCAACGTCAATTCCCCCTGTGGCCCATGTTGAGGAACTACAGACACTCTAGGTAATCACTCAATGTCAATTCCTCCTATGTTCTCACATCGTATAATTAAAAAGACACTCTGGAGAATCCCTCAACATCAATTCTTCCTATGGTCTATACACCAGGTTCTCACGGCCCTGTGTAAGTCAATCAAGAATAGCATCATGTAATGACCAAAGTAAACCTCAAGAACTACTTGGATAGAAGTCTACAGCATAATAGCATATCATAACAAAAGTAACTCCATCCTTCAATACTAGGCATGGAAAATAAAACATCAGTCTAATAGGAAAATAAAACTTAAAGGTCAAAACAAGAAAAACATGCATGTGAAATACATCCAAATCACAACAAATCACCATATTCTCAATCAATGATCATCTACTCAGGCATACCAGTATAGTAGAGAAACAACAGGGTCAAAACGGTAAACACGCAATACCTCGTTCAAGGGTATTGGTGTTATTTTCACATAAAACTCAAATACATTCAACCAAAAGGCACAAACCACCTACCTCAGGGTTAGGAGATCAATATACTTGAACCTCAAAGATTGAATATTTTTAGAACATCGTAGATCTATTAAAATGAATAAAACTTTCAACCCATGATAGCTTGGAAAAGAGGAGGAATTGGAAAATGATGCCCTAGAAGAAGAGAGAACTCACCGATGTGATTCCAATGTAACTGACAGAGTTCTATTTAGAGGATGGATGGAGGATAGGTGGATCGTCGAAGATCCATGGATGCTCTCTACTCTTTGATGAACAAAACCTAAAAGAAGTGGCTTCTGTCCATCAGACGTGACCCCAGTGTGTTTAATGAAAAAAAGAAAGTACATGGCGTGTACTTTTGGAGTACATGGTGTGTACTCGCCTTTTCTGTACTCCACTTTAAGAAGCCTCCACATCACCCCACACGACCGCGTGTGTCGCCATGACATGGCCAGCACATGGCCTTCTATGGAAATGAAGCCCATGGCGTGTACTCATAAAGTACACGACATGTACTTTAAAATTTTCTAGAAACTCCTATATTCTCAAAAACTCTAGAAAAAGGAAAAACATACATGAAAAGAACATTTGGGTTCTTAAAAACTTCCCCCATTAAAGAAATTTGTCCCCAAATTTTCTTAGCATGACATAGAAGAAGAAACCCCAAACAACTCTGGCCACTGCGATTGTACATCAGCCTCCCTCTCCCAAGTCTCGTCCTATACTCACATGTGCTGCCATAGCACCCATACCATAAGAATAGAATGGACCTGGAGAGCCTTTATACTATGATCGACAATCTAGATAGGATTCTCCTCGAAAGATGCATCCACCTCCAACTCGACTTCCTCAGATTGAAAAGCATGAGAGGGGTCTGAAAAGTAACATCGGAGTTGAGAAACGTGGAAGACATTATGCATAGCTCGATACCTCTGAGGTAACTGCAACCAATAGTCAACTGGCCCAACTTTCTCCAACACCTAAAACGCCCTGACATACCTCGGTGAAAGATTACCCTATCCCCTAATCCTCTTGTGTCCCAATCTCAGTGTAACACGTAGGAAAACCCAATCCCTAACCTCGAACTCCAGAGGTCGTATCCACTGATCAGCATAAGACTTCAGATGAGACTGTGCAGTATCCATCCTATTCCGAATAAAATTTATCTACTTTGTGGTCTCTTGAACAACAAGAGGTCCCAGCAAAGCTGCCTCTCTTGCCTCTAGCCAACATAAAGGTGATTGGCATGGCCTACCATACAATGCCTCATAAGGTGCCATCTGAATAGTCACTTGAAAGTTATTATTGTAGTAAAACACCACAAGAAGTATATACTTCTCCCAAGAACCTCCCAAATCTAGAATGCATTCTCAGAGCATATCCTCAAGCACCTGAATCGTACACTCGGACTGACCATCTATCTGGGGATGGTAAGCTGTACTCAAAAGTACATGTGTGCTCAAAGCCTTCTGAAGCCCTTTCCAGACCTGAGAAGTAAAACGGGCATCCCTATATGAAACAATGGAGTGTGGAACTCTATTAAGACATACAATATCTCAGATGTACAACCACCCCAGCTCATCAACATTGAAGGTCTCCTTGATCAGCAAGAAGTGAGAAACCTTCGTGAGCCTATTGATGACAAGCCAAACTGCGTCATTCCCTCGAGGAGACCTCGGTAAACCAGTCATGAAGTCCACCACGACATCATTTCACTTCCACTAGAAAATGGGTAACTACTATAAAATCCTTACTAGTCGCTGATGCTCCGCCTTCACCTGTTGACAAGTGAAACACCTCATGACGAAACCAATAATGTCCCTCTTTATACCTGGACACCAATACTAACGGTGTAGATCATGATACATCTTGGTAAAGCCAGGATGAACTACCCAAACTAAGGAATGAAAGTCCTACATTAGCTCCTCACGTATATTTGTTGGCACCCATACACGTCCCTGGAAACACAAGATCTCATCCTCACCTATGGTCCAACCATGAATTGGATCTTCTCCTTACATGCTTTCCAGTAGGAATAGGCCTTCAGAATCTGATAGCTTCCTCATTCGTACCGAATCAAGAAGTGTAGAGGTAACATCTATAGAAGACAGAAAATTCTTCCCCTGTCTATCGTGCACCTTCAAATGCATCTCAAGGAATAGATCCATAAGCTTCCACTCACTACTGGCCTCCCAAACTGCTTGTATCTGAGTCCTACTACTCAATGCATCATCCATTGCATTGCCTTTCCTTGGAATATAGGCAAGATCAAAGTCAAAATACTGAAGGTACTCAACCCACCTTCTCTGTCTCAAATTCAGATCACACTGAGTAAAAATGTATTTGAGACTCTTGTGGTCAGTAAAAACCACAAAGAGCTCTCCTAGAAGATAATGTCTCTAACAGCATAAGACATGAACACCAGCTTCCAACTGAAGATTGTGCATCAGGTAATTCCTATCATGTGGCCTAAACTACTGAGACCTGTACACAATCACTCCATCTCCCTGTATAATCATAGCTCCCAACCTAATAATAGATGCATCAGAGTAAATGGTATAGCTCTTTCCTGGATCTGGAAAGACTAGTATCGCTGCTAAAGTCAGCCTCCCTTTCAGCTCCTAAAAGGTTGACTCACAAGAATCTGACCATAAGAACTTCGAACCCTTCTTGGTCAGACCCGTCAATGGTGCTTATAAGCTTGAAAAGTTCTATATGAAACATCTGTAGTATCCATCCATCCCTAGAAAACTCCACACCTCAAAGATGTTTTTCGGCTGCTCCCAGGAAACTACAGCTCTCACTTTCTCTGGGTCTACTGACACTCCTATCTCTGAGATAACATGACCCAAGAAGTGAATTTGGTCCATCCAAAAGTGGCACTTTGAGAGCTTAACATTTAACTAATGCTCCCTCAGTGTACTCAAAATGATCTCAAGATGGGTAGCATGGTCATGTCGAGTGTGATAGTACAACAAGATATCATCCACGAAGACCAACACAAAGGAATCCAAGTACGGATGGAACACTCGGTTCATCAGTTCCATGAAATCTGAAGGTGAGTTTGTGAGACTGAACGGCATAAAAATATACTCATATAGACCATACCTACTCCAGAAATCTATAAGAAGTATATCATATGGTCTAATGCGCAACTAATAATATCCAAACCCCAAATCGATCTTCGACAACACCTGGGCTCCTCGAAGCTGATCAAAGAGGTCATAAATTCAAGTCATGGGATATCGTTTCTTGACTATCAACTTGTTCAATGTCCAATAATCCACACACAGACTAAGAGTACCATCTGCCTTCTTCGAAAAAATGGACAGTTGAACCCCAAGGAGAAGTACTGGGTTGGATGAAACCTTTGTCCTGCAACTCCTCCAACTGTTTCTTGAGCTCCTCCAACTCTAGTGTAGCCATCCTATAAGGAGGAATGGACACCGGTGCCAACCCTGGCACAAGATAAATTGAAAATTCTACCCCACGCTCTGGAGGAAAACCTGAAAATTCCATTGGAAAGAAATCCCTAAAACGATGCACCACTAGAGTAAATTCTAACTTTGAAGTCCCTTGGTCATCTAGATAAAGACTAGTAATATGGGCTGTAACTGCTCCCAACCCATGATGATTTGGACCCGCTCTGCTCTCCAGGACATCCCACTCGCCCTTATGAAGAAAAGATCCACCCTATGGTTATATGAAACTCACACTATGGCAATAACAGTCGATGATTTCCTGGAAGGGAACTAGCCAGTCTATTCCGAGAATGACATCATAGCCTGTCATCTCTATAACATAAAGATACCAAAGGAAGTGACACCCACCAACCTCAAGAGGTCACTCCTCGCATTTATGTACACTAGATGTTCTTGTCCCCAACGGAGTGTCTAGTGTCAAAACATCGTCAGAAGAAAACATACAGAGCCCAAGCCTATCTGCAACAGTGACAGATATAAAGCTATGCATAACACCAGTTTCGAAAAGGGATGAAGATAAAACCAAGGCAACTAGGATAGTACCTCGAACTGTAGAGGGGATGGGATCCTGCTCCTGATGGGTATTCTCCAATACAAAATTTTGGCCAGCTCCGTGTCCCTATGACCTTGCCCGAATACTCTGAGCTGATCCACCCTATTATCGCTGGTGGCCTGGTGACTAACCACTACGGCCGCGACCTCCACCTCAGCCTGAACAGCTGAAAGAACTACAGTTCCCAGACTAGTGAGAAACTAATGGAGGATATCCTATACGAGGAGTCATAGATGAACCCCTATCACCAGCTGCTGGTGAAAATATCTGACAGAAATGCTGAAGGTGACCTAAATTTCTATAAGATCAGCACTCCACTGTGTCTCTCTGGCACTGCGGCCTCGTATGCCAATTCCTCTCGCACTGGTAGCACACCACCTAGCTATCATAAGATGTGTCCTGACTACTGGGATCTCCCCGTGTAGTCTCCCTGTGGTGCATCTGACTATCAGGTGGAAGAGAACTAACCCTTTATGTCATGACGCCCTGGCTCACAACTCTGAATTCCCTCAGATCACACTCTGTGATCAGTGCCTGATTGACGATAGAAGCAATGGAAGTCAACTTGATGATATTCACTTGAGAGCAGATGTCCTATCTGAGTTCATCCTCGAACTTCCTTGCCAGGAAGAACCCATCTCCTCCCAGGAAGGGTGTGAAGCGCTGAAGCTTGGTGAAATGAGAGGATTACTCCATAACCGATAGGGTACCCTACTCAAGGTTTATAAACTCCCGAGCTCAGTCAACCCTCAGGGACTCTGGATAGAATTAGTCATAGAAGATGAACTAGAACTTCTCCCAAGTCATAACCTGCTGATGACCTGCCTGTGAGATCACATCCCACCATCTCTTAGCAGAATCCCATATCATATAGGTAGAAATCTTGACTCTCCTCTCTGGAGGCGTCTCCAGATACAAAAAGATCATCATCATGGATTCGAGACATGACTCTGTAGCTTGAGGTCCTTTTTCCCTAAGAAAGTGAGAGGATGCTACTGCTGGAAGACCCGCATCAAATAAACCATCGACGGGGTAGGAGGCAACACCCCCTGAAAATTCTGTATCATCTTCATGAAGCCTTCCTTGAACTATGCATCAACACCAGTAATAGGTATAACTGTTGGTGCCAAGACTGGCACAACAGGAGGATCTATAGGTGGTCCCTGATCAGCCATGTCCGGTGTCTGATCACCACCTGGAAACTGGCTTACAACTAGAGGACGTCTAGGTGCCATGACTCTACAAGGTCAATCACACACCTTAGATCAGAATTATCTAGGACTGAAAACAAGGAGTGTAAGAAGAAAACAAGAGAAAGAAAAAATTCAAGTTTTACAAAACATGACTACACGGCAGGTACATTTCATACACGCACTACAACAGAAACTGTTTTTCCCAGTGACAACCGTTATCACCACTAACGAAAAAGCACTGATAAAGGGGGTACATTTATCAGTGATAAAAAAGCACTGTTAAAGGGTACCATTATTAGTGCTAAAAAGCGCTGATAAAAGTGCCCCTTTATCAGCACTTTTTTAGCGCTGATAAAGGTACCCCCTTTATCAGTTCTTTTTTTAGCGCTGTTAAAGGTACCCCCTTTATCAGTGCTTTTTTTAAAATCACTGATAAAGGGTTGACTTCAAAAAAATTAATTAAAAATAATATATAAATATATTTATATTGATAAAAATATAATATATAATTTTTAAATATATTTTCGATAAGTATAAAAATACATTTACACTTAATATATTTAATATATAAGATATTTAAGGAAAATGGTTTATAAAAAAATTTAAAAAATATTTTTAATTAATAATTTGCTAATTATTATGGAGTAATAGTCATTTAGTAACAATTTGAAGACTAAATAAATTAAAAAAAAATTAAAAAAGAACCCAAATATGTTGAAAATGCAACTCGAACTTCAAACGGTCATAACTTTTGATATGGGTGTCTATTTGAGCTCTACATCATATCAAATTGAAGCATGAGATGAGCTCTATGCGCTGGTGACCCACGCGTAGCCTTTGTCACATTTTTCGAGGCCAAAAAGGCCTAGAAGGCCTCCAAAACTGATTTTTTAGTCAGGATACTTCGATTTTTTAAAATTTTGTGGAATTGTATCCTAGTTTAAGGGGGTATTATTGGTTTTTTTTTTGTGGAATGAATTTATTCCAAGGTATTACATTCATATTGATATTATTTCATTGAAATTTTATCATTTTTTGTAATGTACTGCTATTTATAATCAAATATATAAGAATATATAGATATTTTTTATATATTCACACATAAAAACCTAATTATAAATATAAATAATAAAATATATTTACATATAAAATATATTAGCTTTATCTAAATAATAACTAATATCCATTTTATATAAAATACCAATATATAAATATTTATATACCTATATATTAATCTAACTATATATATATTTATATATATTAATCTAACTATATGTATATATATTAATATAACTAAATATATATATTAATATTACTATAAATATATATATTAATATCACTATAAATATATATATTAATATCACTCTAAATATATATATTAATATAACTGTATATATATATATATCTTAATATAACTATATATATATATTAATATAAATATATATTACTATACGAATAAATATAACTATATATATATAGGGAGATAGATATCTTGAAATGGAAAAAAATCAAAATAAAAGAGTGGTAAGGGCTTAGGCGCGCAGGGGGAGGTCTCGAGTTCAAAACCTGGTGGAGGCAGGGGCACGCGCACATGGGGAATATGGGAGCTAGAGCTGATAAATGGTGAAGGGGGTGCATGGGGGTGCTGAAGGGAGGCAGAAAAGTGCTGTAAAAGGGGGGGGGGAGCTCAAGTGCTATAAAAGCCCCCATGATTGGCAGGATTTTTTTAATTTTTTTTAACTTTTATCAGCACTTTTAAAAAAGCGCTGATAAAATGGGTCCTTTATCAGTGCTAAAAAGAAAGCACTGATAAAGGAAGCACTGATAAAGGACCCTTTTATAATTGCTAAAACAAAGCGCTGACAAAGGACCCTTTTATCAGGGCTTTGTTTTTGCACTGATAAATGACCCCTTTTATCTGTGCTTTTTTTAGCACTGATAAAAGGTGTCTTTATTAGTCCTTTTTGGAGTGCTGATAAAGGGGACCCCCCCTTTTATCTTCGTCGACTTTAACAACTCTTTTTTAGTACTGATAAAATGGGTTTTTTAGCATAGATAAAAGGGGTATTTGTAGTAGTGATGGCGTGTTTCCTGAAGTCATTCACATGGGTGTGTACTTTTGTCTAAACTAGTTGTGTAACACCCCAAACACATGACATGTTCTCAAAACACATGGCGGGTACTTGAATCCTCTTCCCTACCTGGGTCCTTCTACACGGTTAAGCCACACAGCTCTCACAAGACAAGACTACACGGTGTGTTCAAGGTAGACATGACGTGTACTGGACAAGCTTCACCTAGCCCGTGTTTTTAGTGACACGACCGGAAACATGACTCACACTACACGGAGTGTTCCAGATGGACACGACATGTATGAGAAAGGATAACACCAGCCCGTGTCATTTGTGACACGGTTGGGTACCTGGGTAAACCTACATGGCATGTTTAAGTCCAACACGGCGTGTACAAGAAAGGGTGACACCAACCCATGTTGTTCATGACACGGATGGGTACCTAGGTCAGACTACACGACATGCTTGGATGGCACATGACGTGTATTAGACCCAACTCATCCAACCTGTGTTGTTAGTGACACAGGTGGGCACGTGGTCGACTATACACAACATGTATGGATGATACACGATGTGTTCACTCCAAAATTTCCCCATCCCGTGTCTCTGCCCACAGGGCCTATGACACGGTAAGAGACTACACAACATGTATATAAAGTACATAGTGTGTACATAAGAAAAACTGTTTCTTCCTGAACAGAAGAACACAAGGCCTGTACTTAACATTACGCGGCGTGTATTCTAGGTTTTCCCAGACAGTAATCCTCAAAAACAACTCTAGAACCCAAAAAACACTGAAACAAGCATTGAAAGTACCAAATTCCGAAATGTGGGGGCCCATACTCCCCGAAAATCAAAGTTGCAACCCTATACAAGTTATAAACAAGAATACAGTGTAATTATCCTCCAAATTCCAGTCTAGAAGGGACCATAACACCTCAAGAACCAATTTTTTTTGTTCATTCAAACAAAACATTACACACAATTCCCTATAAAACTACAGTTATCTCTATCAAGGCATCTATCACAACAGCATGCATATTCTACACAACATTTATCACAACAACATGAAATCGCTAATGCATCCAATATGACATGGCAAGAATGCATGGAATGTGATTTCTATCAAGTGCCTATATGATGCATAAGATGGAATACCCTTATCTAATCAGGTAGCAACAGAAATAGAACCTCAATAACATTAATGGTAACAGTACAAAACATGTGAATCACCCAATGGTGAAATAAAATCAACTATAAAATTTCAAATCAAAAAAAATTACAATAACAAGGTAGATTCGCTTTTCCCTATACACGGGTTAGCTACTACTGGGAAAAACTTATTACCAAGTTCCTATTCCATCATATCCCTGACTATAAGATTTAAATAATAAGTCAAGAGAAAAGAAACCTCTGATACCACTTTCTAAAGTCCCGGTTCTGGAAGTCACCCAAAGGCGCCCCGTACCCGATTGGTCACATGGCCTCAAGCGCATTTCCTTGAACGCCAGAGGATTCCGACTAGAAATGAGAGCCTTGGGTGTGATAGTGAGAAAATTATTCCCTCATTGGCATAGTACAAAATGGAAGTAAACAACACATTATAGCAGAAGCAGTAAATATCTAACTATATTAGACAATAGAAGATTAATCAAGAAACAACTGGAGAAAAAATATATGTAAATGATGCGTGATACATATATGTATAGAAAAGAAGCCAAAAAATTCACAATGTTGAATACAGTACTAAACCAAAGTACAAAATAAAAACAGATGAGCAAATCCTCAGTATCACAAACCTCGACTTGGTCCCATTCTCTCTAACTCCAAAGCAATCAAGTACTTGATGTCGAATGGCGTTGGACCTTGTCTATACATGTAGCAATATAATCTGTTTGGGCCCAAAATCATGGCCCAAATAGAGTGTGAGACTAAATCCCAGTAGGAAACCACCTGAGGATCTGTGCCTAATAATCAGTGAGTATATGGCAGGTAAAATTACAGAAAGTAGTAAACAAGGAATCACTAATCAGTAAACAATCCACAGTTTAAGCATTCAAAACACCACACACAAAGCAATAGCAAAACATATAACACAACAGGTAACCCTTTGGAAAGTTTCCAATGACTATACCCTCTGGTTCTACCTATCAAGAACAAGAAACCCTCTCGATGGAAAACACAGTCTCACCCCTCTAGTTCAGCTAAATTATAGACTCTCTGAGGAAGCACTCACCGTCAATTCCCCTATAGTCTCGTATCATACTAAAGGCGCTCTGGGGAAGCACTTAACATCAATTCCCCCTGTGGCCTATGTCTATGAACTAAAAAAACTCTAGGGAACCACTCAATGTCAATTCCCCTTGTGGTCTTACACCGTATAATTATAGACACCCTGGAGAATCCCTCAACGTCAATTCTCCCTATGGTCTGTACAGTAGGTTCTCATGTCCCTGTGTATGTCAAGAAAGAATAGCATCGCCTAATAGCCAAAGTGAACCACATGAACTACTTGGATTGTAGTCTACAATATAACAGCATGTCATAACAAAAGTCACTCCGTCCTACAATACTAGGCATGGAAAAGCAAACAACAACCTAACCGGAAAACAACACCCAAATGTCAAAATAGGCCAAACATGCATGGGAAATACATCCAAAGCACAAAAAACACCCTATTTTAAATCAATGATCATCTAATCAATATTACTAGTATAGCAGAGAAACAACAGGGTCAAAACGGTAAACATGCAATACCCCGTTCAAGGGTATTGGTGGAATGTTTACATAAAACTCAAAGACTTTCAATCGAAAGGCACAAACCAACTACCTCGGGGTTAGGAGATCAATATAATTGAACCTCAAAGCCTGAATCTCTATATAACATCATAGATCTTCGAAAACACATAAAATGTTCAACCTATGATAACTTGGAAAAGGGGAGGGATTAGAAAACGATTCTCTAGAAGAAGAGAGAACTCGCCGATGTGATTCCAACGCAACTAATGGAGTTCGATTTGGAGGACGAACGGAGTATCGGGGGATCGTCAATGATCCATGGATGCTCGGTGATCTCAAATGAATGAAACCTAAAATAATTTGTTTCTGTACTTCAAACGTGACCTCGGTGCGTTTAATGAAAAAAGTACACATCATGTACTATTGGAGTACACAACGTGTACTCACCTTTTTCCGCACTCCCCTTTAAGTAGCCTCCACATCACCCCACACGACCCTCTGTGTGGCTATGACACGGCTAACACATGGAATTTTGTGGGAATTATGTACATGGCGTGTACTCATAAAGTACACGACGTGTACTTCAAAAATTTCCAGAAACTCCTCTTTTCTCAAAAACTCTAGAAAAAGGAAAAACCTTCCTGAAAAGAAGGTCTGGGTTCTTACATTGATATTTTTATTTCATGATGTAATGTAAAACATATGAATATATCTAGTAATTCCAAGGATACTAAACTGATCAGTCTTTTGGGACATGATTCCTTGTATCTTGCCAATGTTATGTAATAATACCACGTCTCAAGGTAAATGGGGTCGATGTTACAATTATTACATAACTTATTTAAAATTGAATTTGGAAATAAAATGAAATTAAAATGGATTTGAATTTAATTATTAATAATTTTTTATTTTTTATATTGATATAATTATGTGTTTTTTATTCATTGATGTATCACATGGAATGTATGTTTGTGAGGAAAATGGTATTTATGGGAACATGTTTTGAAAACTAGTTATTTAATCCATAGAGATATTATAGGATTAAATGTGATTGTAATAAAGTAATAAAAATTAGATAGATAAGGATGAATATAGAATTTACAATTGTGTGAGATGTCTATATATGAATTGAGATTCATGCCTAAAAAGGATACTTAGAGATGGTATAGAGGAATAATGGATTTTCTATATGGGATATGATCAAGATTCTTGATAATGTTGAATATTTTTAAAATAATTATTTTCTTTAGGATGGTGTTAAACGTTTATTTTTTGAGTAATTTAGGAATATTTTAGATTTTATTGTATTTTATGAATATAAAATATTTATTAAATTATGAAAAATTGTTTTTCTTATTCTATATTAAGGGAAACATTAATATTATTTTAAAAAAACAAGGATCAAATCCTAAATAATGAAATTTTGGTATTATTTTTGTGAATGATTTTTAGGATAGAAATATATTTCACTTTAATAGAATGTTTTGATTATAAAAAATTTCAGTAATCATCATTGGTTGGAAATTCATTTTAAAATTTTCCTTATATGGAATTTTATTTGAATCATTGGGAAAACCTAAAAAGTTTACAGTCACCCCTATGTTTTTACTTCTATGGATAGGTAGTTATGATATTCAATGAAGTTTTTAAAAGGATCCGATTTTTTTAATTAGTATATATTAAAATTTAAAAAAGAAACTGATTTTGGAGGTGATGTTTTTCATGGTTCAAACATTTTTTAGGTCTGAATATTTCTCCTTGGTATTCTTAAACTATTTTATTTTAAAAATTAAATTATCTTAACAAAAAATTTGTTATCAAATTATTTTATTTAAAGGAATTTACATTCACATGTATTTAGGTAGTTCATGTTCTGGAACACACATATAGCTAGGATTCAACCCAAATAGAGTCTTGAGTTTCGAGTTCCTAAGTAAGGATATGATAGTAAGGGAACAAAAACAATACATGTGATGCATTTTGGACTTGAAGATATAGACTTTAGGGTATTTAAATAGTCATCATAACATTTTAGGATACTCTATTAAGGATAAAAAGTTACAATCCAATAATTTCATTTTTATGATATAATATTTTTAAGATTTGTTTTGACAGAAATATAATTTAAAAAATTGATATGTAATTATATCATTTGGTTTCTAATTTTAATTTCATTATTATATTTGTATATAATCATTTATTGAATATTTTTCAAAAATAAAAAATATGAGAATCATAATAATTGAACCACACCATAATACTCAATTAATCATCATCACATTAATTTAATATATAGAGGACTAATTAAAATGATAAAAAATAAATTAAAAATCATTATCCTTTTATTTTTTTAATAATGTTGAGTAATGATTAATTTTAATAATTGAAATAAAATTTTATAAATTCCAAGGTAGTGACACATGAAAAAACAATTATTATATTGTTATTCTCAGAGATATAAAATACTATATTTTAAAAAAAATTAATTAGTGTATTTATGAATTACATTTAAGTGGGGGTAAATTGAAAGAAAAAAAATTCTTATAAATTTACTATTTTATTAAAAACTAACATTTATATTTCCCTACCACAAATACATGAAGATAATTTATGTAGATTTTTTTTTAAAATTTCATCATAATGTTATATTTTATAAATAATGATATTTTAATATAGTCTATAATAATATAAATTATAATATTTATATTTATATCATATAATGTAAACACATGTTTGTGTTTTTTATAAAAAACATAAATCCGTATATATTTATGATTACTATCATGATTATAGAAATGGTTATTGGATGATAACGGTGGTGAGGTTATAACCTCAGTAGTACTTAAAATTACTTATTTGATAAAATTGAAAAAAGGGATATCAGTTTACTAATCCTTAATTAAAATACTTGTTAGTTAAATTTTTAGGGAAATTTTTATTAAAATTTATACACCTAGAGATTTTTTTAATCTAATATATTTTAAAATTTTCATGTGGATACACATATTCAATTAGATATTGAAATTAATACTCATATAAGAATAATTTTTATATAAAAAATTACATTTATTATAAATAAATGTAGGATATACATTAAATGAAACATTTGGAGTGGTCTATTCAAAAAATGATGGGATTAATTTAATTTCATGGAATTTTATTTTAAATAGAAATTGCACCCCAAAATATTAAAAAATAATTATGTCTTATTTTTTACTTTTAATATATAATTAATTTATGTTTTTTACATGATAGGAATTTAATTTGATGTAAAATAGCTTATATGTAACTGTTATTAGATAATGAATATGTTCATAATTTTTGGTGGTATAGAGTAGATATGTGATAACTATTTCATCCATATAGTTTCAATGCATTATGGAATGGGTTAATTCCTTATGAAACTCAAAAGATTAACATTCACTCAAAAATGAAAATAAAATGTTTAACTTGATTTTTTTTATTTGTGTGAAGAATAAAATGATAAATTATATTTTTTTACATATACCAAAAAAAATTACATTCACAATATAATAAATAACATTCAAAGAAATAAAAATTTTATGGTTACAATATTGTTGTAAATTGGATTTAGTTTTCAATAATTATATTCAATTATAATAAATAGATAATTATTCAATATATTATAATGTTTCATGAAACATTTACATTCCTAACTGAATAAGTTTTATTTTTTGGAATTAAGATACCTATGAGAAGTTAAGAAAATGTTTTCTCGAATGATGAATGAGTTTTCATGTTAATGGAAAATGATATTTGAGCTAGAAACTATAAATTCTTACTTGGGGAATTTCAATACATATTAGAATTTTACAAGAGACAGTTGATGTGTTGAACATCTTTGAAGACTAAGATATATGATTATGTTGTATGTATTGTCCACAATAGAGGTGAATAAGTATATAAGTTGTTATCACATTTTAGGTTTGAGGAAGTTGAAATAGGATTTCCATATTAATAAATTATTTGTTTATGAAAGTAAAATTACACATTCATTTAAGGGAGACCCTTAGGATGAGGTTTGATTTGATTTTATATGATTAATAATTTTTTATAAGATTTTTGGAGGTTCTGTTTTTATTAGGTGTAGTGTGTAATTATAGAATTGTAGTTGGACACTAAAACAATTAATGAAGCAATCTCATATAAAATTGACCTAAGGTAGGAAAATATATTTTTTTGGATCAGGGATTCATTTCTATATGATCATATGAAATTTCAATTTTGGTCATAAGACTTTTATTTTTTCTCCATATCATAACATTAGTCGGGCACACATTTCTTTGAGTAGAAGAGGGAAAATGAATTTTAACTCATATGAATTTTAAATAAGGATTATAAGACATTGAGTGGTTCTCACATTTAAATTTTCTCTATATTAATTTGATCATGATAAATTATATATGATCTCATAAGACTTTAATATGTGATTCCATATAACTTTGAGAGGAAGTATAACTTTTCTACAACATATTATCATGTTATTTCTTTTGACTTTAAAACTCATATTAAATGAGAAAATTTATAATTTTAAAGTTATAAATTCTTAATAAAATGACAGTAAATAAAATATGGAAATATTAAGATATTTTAGGATGAAAACATGAGGATTAATCTTAGAGGATTATTATTTGAGCAAATATTACAATAGAACTAGTCAAATGAGAAACATGGGCTTCTATGTTACAAACCACAAGCTATATAAGCCACATCATGGTGAATGTTTTAATGTATAGAGAGATAGTGATTTTAAAGGTGTATAATGTAACAAATTTTTTGAATGAATAATATTAATGAAATACTTGAGTATTTTGTACATTAAAAAGGAATGTATGACTATGAATTCAAATGATGTTGAATGAACCATAAATTTTGAATCCATTAACTAATGAGATTCATTCCCCTACTAGAGATTAATGGAGTTTCAAAAATTCTATTTTTCAGAACTATTATTAAAGATTATTGTTTAAATATATATTTATTGGATGACATAATGGTAATGTGTGAGAACATCATGTGATAAAATTCCAATATTCAGTGGGATAAATTTAAATAATTGAGAGCACAATGTATCACTATTACAAATATAAAATAAATAGTATAAAGCTGAGAACCATTAGATAATAAAAGAAGTTGTCATTATTATATATTTTAATTAATGATGAAAATAATATCATGATAAGAATTTAAAAGATGATAATAATGGCCGCTAGCGTGTGAGGAATAACTTATCATATATATGTGATGGTGTTCACATAAAGACAAATTGATCTAGAATGTTCATGGAGGGATATATACCAAACTCACTAGTTGGGGCCTACCTGGATGGTGATAAGACGAGTGTGACTACCCCAAGATTGCCTCAAATAGTCCATGTTTGGGGAATAGTATTGAGTGGTAATATCTCACACAATAGAGGATTTTTCCAAAGAAATTATACACAAGCACACATCTTTGAGCTCATAAAATTCTTATAAAGAAGAAACAACTGAAACTATAAATGCATGAACAACATTAATCCCACACAAGAGTACTATAATAAGTACTGTAAGGTGATAAAGGGGACAAATATAAGCTAGTCCAAAAATTTTAAAAGAGTTCAACCTGATCAAAATGAGGGAACTACTCAAATGTATCACTAGTAATAACCGAAATCTATCTAGCCTAATGTTATTCTCAACCCACTCCTGATTCTCCTAGGACTTCATTAAATGCTTTTTCATTTTCACAAGAGATGATATGTGCGGAAAGATCCCATGAAGGGGTAAGTATAACAATACCTAGTAGGACACCCTAAAATAACCAAACATAAAAAATCAAGAGTAATCATTTCATAAGTTCTCAATTATGTTAATAATGATGAGATACATGGTGATAATTTATAATAATAACACAAATATACTCATAAAAAACTCCATGTCTCAAAGATATAAACCACTGCCATCCAAAGGATATTGCTTGAGGTTTTAAGGTAATTCACTTCTAGAAGAATCCACTCCACAGGATATGATATCATAGATTAAACCCATCTAAGTGGTCATGCATGTCCATCTAAATTAATAAATACTCACTAGATCTCTAAATATTTCATCATCCAGGTATGAGACCACACCTAGGGCCATAGGGGGACACCAAAAAAGTTATTGTATCAGCCTACTTGAAAGGGGATAGACACCATATTCATGGTTATCACACTGAAACAATGAACCCAACCTAGGAATGATAGAGGATTCCACTAGGTACCATAGGGCGATGCACTGAACTATATCTAATACTGAGCACATATAGGGGATCAAAATCTCATTCCATTGATGTAATGCATCATTGAATCCTTATGGGAAAGGACCAAGGAAACACACTCAACTAAACCTGGTTTACGTTGATGAAATTATGGGATACAAAAACCATTATATGGATAAAATTACATGTACTATGGGTACATGACATTTCCTTCAAACCCATGGTCTACTTGTATCTCTTCATTTCATTTGGCATGTGAAAATCCAAATACACAGTGTATCCTATGATCATACACAACATGTATAAGATGGTGTAGCACTCTGAGTTCTACCTTCCCATCATCATGTATACAAGGTCATGGACATGTACCTCAGTACATTCTAGTATATTGTGTAAATACTCTTGTGCTAGTTCATTTTCAAGTAACAGGCAGTGACTGGGTACTCTATTTGTGCTCATGTGACTATTTGTGCCCTTTCCCATGTATCCTTCAAGATTCACGTTGAGCTACCAACACAGGGTCACATTGTTTTTGGTAGGGAATACATGGTTTATATCTATTAACATTAAATATAAATTCTCATGTTGTATCTTTGACCCCACACGGTGTGTGTTCTTTATGGTATATGCCGGGTAATGTGGAATTTTCTATAATTTTTAGTTTGGCATCATGAATATGCTCACAATTATCCCATCATTATTCTAGACACATAATACATCAATAAATGTTGATTTATAACCATATGACCCCCACCATTACTACTCACTAGAATCTAGCCTCCAAATCTATTGGGAAAAGATCCTTCATTGAACTGTGCCATCATCAAATGCTAAACCATCGACCAAGAACTTCCAATATTGATCATGCTCTAGTTACCCAACACCATATCCACACCTCGATCACACACTCAATCAAAAACCTCACTCAATATATCAATCATTTGTGTGAAATAACAGTTGTACATTGATCGATTATCAATCATTTTGTTGAACCACCAGCCATGGAAATTCTTTTCAGGAATAGTATGAAGAAATGAGGGTGAAATTAAAAAACTCAATTGATGAATTAAACTAATTTGTGATCTATTTTCTATGATTTGTTTATTATTGAATGAAAAACAAAGAGAAATATAATTCAGATAAATTAATTCCCCTAAAATCCCAAGAAATATAAATCAAAACTAGAAAGAGTGATCAACTAGCAAATCAAACTATCATAGAATTGATTTGCGTTCATGATATAGAAAACAATATGGAATAAATATATATAAAAAAATATCCTAACATGATTTTTATCAATCGCTGAAAAATAATGAACATGCATAAATTTTGTTAATGAGATTGAAAAACTGAATTGTCGTAGGCGATCCCAGCTGTACACCAATCATCGATCTGCAATCCTATCACCTACCAACACACCTCAATCTCTCCTTTCAAATCCTTAGGGTTATATATATAACCATAAAAATTGGTTATAGGTTTTATTATATATATGAGACCCGATATCTATTTCAAAACATAATAAAATAAATAAATTTATTTACTTATTTTATTATTTTCACCTGTGAAAACTTTTTAACAAATGCCCAATGCTGAAAAATTTATATCACAACTAGGGTAAAATCTACATTCCATAATCAATGGTGTTCTTAGATTTTCTATATTATTCTCTATTTGGATTTTATTCTACTATTTTAGGAAAACTATGTGCCCATGATATTAATATATTTAATATTTTTAAAATATCAATGTCAAACTCACTGGGATTCAGAATATTGTGTCATCTCAATGCCTATCCTCAAAAATATTACTATATATATATAATAATTTAATAGAAGAAATATATAAGTTACTTTCTTCTAAACTTAGGTATTTTTGGTCCCAAAAAGTGAAAAAGAAAACTCAAAATGACGTGGGTATTCATCTTGCATCTTGGTCTCGCACTCCGAGGTTCTCTCTTGAATATGCCTATGCTTACACCATACACACACTAATGGAATCTCTTTCTCATGGAGGATATTCACCCACTGATCCTTGATCTCTAATAGGTACTCTCTGAATGTATTTCCACCCTCAAAGTTTATCTCCTCCAAGTCAAGAACATGTGGTTGGTCATGCACAAATCTCCTCAACTTCGGCATGTGGAAGACATAATGTACCTAGTATAATTGTAGGGGTAGACCCGAGCGATATGCCACCTCGCCAACTATATTTAGTATCTATAAAGGGATAATGAGCCTTAGAGATAACATTCTTCCCCTTCCAAATCACCTTAATCAACTTTTATGCGAGACCATTAGAAACACATCGTCTCCCTATTTGAACACTAAAGTACTCCATTTTCAAGCTATATAATATTTATGATGGCTCTATGGAATATTCAATCACTCCTGGATGATCTACACATTTCTATCATAGTGTGTACCAAATCCAGTCTCATGAGTCAAGACTCACCTAGATCAGTCCATCATGATGTTTACTAGTAGGATCACCTATAAAAGGCCTCAAATGGTGGGAAACCAATGGTGGAATGATAGTTAATATAGTATTAAAAATATACTAAGGGTAGTTAATCCTCCCAACTATAGCTTAATTTTAACATGAAAGCTCATAGTATCTTCAAGAGGAACTAAATTTTCTACTTAGTCTATTCATCAGTCTTGCGGTAGACCATCATACTCAAACACAACTGGGTCCCAAAGTACTCCTTTAATCCTCTCTATAATCATGAAGTGAAGTGATAATCATGGTGAAAATTTATCATGTAAGGAACTCCATGATGCCATATTTTCTGTTTCATATAAATGAACCTCAAGTTATCTACTAAACATTTTTCTCGTTTGACTAGAAATTGAGACTAATTGGTGATTCATTCTATGATCAACTAAATAAAATTGTGTTATCTATATGTATGTGGTAACACCATCATGAATTCCAAAGATATATATTCCCACATACACTCTATAACCTAAGGGGTTTGAGATAAATCAACTATAAACATGTGCTCAACCTTTACCTACTATCGTGTGATCCACTGAGAGGAAAACTACACTACACCCTTCTGCCTTCTAATCCACCACAACTAATGTCAAAGGTTTTAGTAAAACATACCCTCACCTAGATTACCCTCTAAATTTTAAATAAGAAACTACATTAGAAAATAATTCTATAATGTTACTAGTAACTTTTTACAACCTATAAAAAGGATGGTGTGCTCTCCTCCTTCATTAAATCCATCAGGAACAAGTGAATAGTATTTTTATGAACTTAAGGTATCAAATTCATTGTCTTTATGTTGATCTTACTGAAATCACTATTGAAGTGGTGGGGTAACAACCATGGAATGGATATAAGCTTCCCCATCCTCATCCACAAAGGATAACTGCAATGAGGATAACTACTCTATCACCTTAGCCAACAACTAAGAATAATATATTCTACTGAGGAATCTACCAACATGATTCCATTACAAAGAGTATAAACTATCTCAAAGTAATAATATTGAAGGAACTCCATCCATTAACTTTTTCTCATGTTAAGTTCCTTCTAAGAGAAGATATAGTTGAGACTTTGATAAATTACTCACCCATAAGGTAGTGTCACCAGATATATAGTGTGAATACTATCATTTCCAAATCTATATCATGTTTATGTAGTTCATTTGATGTGGTATCAAATTCTAACACTCATAGTCAAGCATCTCCTACCTCTACATCAGAACAAAACCAAGACTGGTCTCTGATGCATCATCAAACACTATGTACTCAAAACCCTCCTTAGGAAATCTCAAAATGGGTATGCTCGTAAACCTCTTCCTCAAATCCTAAAAATCTTATAGACGCCTCTCCATCCACATTAATGACTACCCCATTTGGGTCAAAGTAGTAAATGGAGTTGATATCTTGTATAAATTGAGAAATAATCTCTAATAATTTCCTACCAACCCAAGGAATATCTGAACCTCCATCACCCTCTTTGTTGGATCCTAAGTTAACACTACCATGGCCATCTCTAGCTTCAATGTGACACCTTCTACTAAGATAATATCTCACCAAAATTAGACCTTCTGAATTCATAATTAAAACTTAAATAACTTCTTATAATGAAAATGCGCTCATAGTATTTCTAGGATCATCCTCATGTTCCTCACATGATCCTCATATAATGTTGAGTACACTAGGATATCATTGTTGAATACCACAAAAAACCCATATAATAAAGGATAAAAGAGATGATTAATGAGTCCCAAGAACACTGTTGGGGAGTTTTTCATGTCAAAAGGCATTACCAAGTACTTATAGTAACCATAGTGATATAATATTTTCATCATTGTTATATCCTAATCTCAAACTCAAAGTTGATGATATCATGATATGAGGTTAGTATTTGAGAACCATCAAGCCCCTCTTAACTGATTGAAGAGTTTATTGGTCCTTATTCATAGATAATTATTCTTTATATTCAATTAGTTTAAGAGATAGAAATATAAACAAAACCAAAATCACCCTTCCACCTTATTAGAAACAAACTAGGGCTTCCCAGGGTAACACACTAGGTGTAAAAAAGACTTTCCTCTCCAAGTACTCCAACTTCACCCACAACTCATGAAGCTCTGTGGGGGCCATATGATATGCTATAATGGATACCAGGGTCATCATAGTGTGTATTCCAATACAAAATTCAATCTCTCAGTGTGGAGGTAATGTTATAATGTCTTTGGGAATGATATCCTCATACTCAACCACCAAAATAGGATAGTGATAGCCCATAGAATCCATTTCACAAAGATTCATTCTAGAAAACTAGTCAGTAATAGATTTCACCCTCCTATATATGATATTATCCTAATCTACATTCGATTCCTTTTCACCAACAAAGGAAATAATTCTTCTTTCACTACAGACACACTCCATCCTCCACCTAAAATGGCCAATCTAGGTATGAACTAATTATAAGAAATCCATACCTAAAATAAAATAATAATTAATCATATTTGATAAAAAGATATCTGATTATAATCTCTCCTCTATGAGAATCAGATCACACTATTGGAAGAAGTGTGTGTTCGCTGAATCCCCACAGTAGGAGTCTTCAAGTGAAAAGGTCAATCCAGGGACTCAACTGAAATCTCTATGTCTCAAACTAGGGATGTGTAAAGAAAACAATGGAACAAAAATTTGTCTATCTTCACTATAGGTATGTTATAAAATAAATAGATCAAGACTCTAATCATCCCTAGATCCTCAGGGTCAAAGGTGTCCCCTGCCTAAAGTTATTTGTATCCCTGACCACCAGATCCCTAACCCTACTATGTTTGGATACTCTACTCACTCACATTCCACGTCTTCCACCATGTATACCTCCTTGATCATACATCTACATATTACATGTTGGATTATATCCATCTACCTATTAGTTGTACAATGAGTCATACAATCCTAAGTGAGATGTCCCCAACTATTGCATGAAAAGCACCACCTATCTCTAGGATATCATGAGCCATTCTATGAGAAAAAAATTACTGATCCCATGTCCTAAGATTGTTTCATAAAGAATATCACACACCATGATACCTATGACTACCATAAGCTACCTATGTATAAGGTATCATCTCCTAGGTGCTCACTACCAGCACCGACTATTAGTGTCTACTCTGACAAGATTCTCTCCAATACAAAATCCTTCTTGATCACTCCATCATAGTTGGGAATACAGATATATATCACTATAGCCTAGATATCTCATCACAAGAGCCACTCTAGGGTCTATTAACTGAGTAATTGATCTCAAACCATATTCATTGAGTATTGTGAATGGTCTGTGAACCTGTACAATAACTCATCCACATACATGTTACCCAACTGCTACTCTAGAATCTCCTTGATACACCGTGACTAGAAAGTGGCTAGATAAAACAACTAACGGTAGAGAGTCTTAATGTATGACTAGGATAGATTTATATCATCATCTGACTAAATCACCATACTTAACCATCACCTAGAGGATCCCTAAATAATAATCACCAATGACCACCATCTTATCTGTAGGTGTCTTCATAAGTCATAAAACATCAGTGATTGTCTCTAGATTAACCTTAGCTACCTAGAGGTTAGGCTCACCATGAAACCTGATAGTTCACTACCTCTGAAACACATGTAATTATCTCAGCCTATTCCACATCATTGATCAATACAATTAGTAATACCTTCTATTCAATGGGTTGTAGCATGACTGGAGAACCACCCAGTGGTACCACCACTTATACTGGACCCTGCATTGAATTATTTTAACTCAATGAGTATATATAGGGAGTTGACTAGGAAATAAAAACTCATTACTATATAATGAATATACATATTTTCTCTCATGAAACCAATTTCTACAAGTAGTGATTCAACATGTAGATTATCAAAGTCCTTGTGAATGGATATGTTTGTCACCACACCAACACTGTATTCTCTTTCCTGAAAGCTGAACTCAAAACACTTAAAAATTATTTCCATAAAACCCAAACAACCTCACTTGTATAAAAACTCTAGGTCTAGGATGAACACTTATTTAATACCACTCTATCAGAAAATAACCAACTAGGGACTACCTAGCTGGTGAAAAGCTAAGTGTGACTACAATAATCCTGCCTCCAATAGACCAAGGGATGGTGACTAGTTTTGACTAGGAATATATTACCCATGGGGGGCTTTATCCTAAGTAACTATACATATGAACACATCTCTAATACCATAAAATACTGATAAAAATTAAAAAAATACCACAAATAAATTACCAAAATTAATTACACACCAGAGTGCAACAATAAGTACTATAAGAAGATAAATAATATTAAACTAGCCCTCCAAAAAACTAAAAAATATTTCGATCATCTCATAAGAGAGGACTAATATTATATTTATCACTGCTAAGAACCTTGATCTATCTATACCAATACTATTACCTGCCTACTCCAGGTCCTCCCAAGAGTCAGTAAAAAGTTTTTTCCTCTTTATATGACATGAAATGTGTTGAAAAATCCTATGAGGTGGTTTTTATAACAATAACTAGTAGGAAAACATCAAATAAACAAACATAAAGAATCAAGAGTATTCCTATTCTATGTACACATGTATTTAAATAAGGATGTGATACATAATTATAAGTAAGAAGAATAACCCATATATACTCATAATAGTATCCAAGTCTTAATGATATCATCAAATGCCAGCCATATGATACTAATCGATACCTCAAGGTAATGATTTTCAGAGAGAATCCTCTCCATGAGCTATAATTTCATGGAGGATTCTCATCCAAGGGGTCATTCTTGTCTGGAAACTCCAATAAGTACTCAATGGATCTCTAAATATCCCTTAATTTAGATATGGGATTCCACTAAGGGATACTGGGGGATACTAAAAAACCTATTGGATCATCCTGGCAGATAAAGTATCGATTCTCTATGTATTGGGTTCACACAGATACCATAAAACATACCTAGGAATGGTAGAGGATTCCACTTTGGTCCCACTGGGGGATATACCAAAATATGTTTAATACTAAACCGATAGAGTGGATCACAATCCTATGCCTAAGATATAATGGCTCATTGTACCCTCCTGGAAATGTACTTGGAAGACAAGATCAGTTGAACCTAGTATAAATGAAATAAATTAAGGGATATAAAATCCCTTAGAGGGAGTACACAACGTGTACTAGAAGTACATGGTGTGTCTTTCAAACTATTGTTCTGCTCATTTATCTCTATTTCGCATAGCATATAAACCTCAAAATGCACAATGTTTCCTATAATAGTCCATGGAATATATAGGTATGGTAGGAATTTGGCGTACTACATGATCATGCCTATCTACACCAGGTTGTTCCTGTGCGCCTCAGGTCATGCCAGGGTACTATGGTCATGCCCATGTACTTAATTGTGTCTGAGTATCAGTTCTTGTCCATATATGCTATCTATTCTTGTGTTCCTGGTTGTGCTTATAACCATGTATCCACAAATATACACATCGATCCACCATCATGGGGTTAAATTCATGTGTTGGGGACCACACGATGTGTGATCATTAATATTTTGGGGAATCCCTATAGCCGCATCAAGGACCACACATGACATGTGTTCTTTGGGGTACACATTGTGCAATGTGGGAGTCCAAGGTCAAACATATTCTCAGACCACTAAAACCCTGATTCCTAATTCTTAATCTACTAATAATCACAAATATATATCTTTCCAACCCCTTCCATTATCACTCACTAGAATCCAGCTTCCAAATATGTTTGGGAAAGCTCTTCTATTCAACCACGGTATCACCAAATGATAAACCACCAATCAAGAACCCCCAATATCGATCTACCTCTAGCCACCCACATTCTATCCACACCTCGATCACAAACCTCAAATATGGTATCCATATATTGGGTTGAATAACACCCCCATAATGATTGATTACTGGGAATTTCAGAAAAGCACCAACCAAGGAAATAAAAGTGATAATTTTATAAAGTGGTGAGAGAGAAATTCAAATACCACAAATAAGGAATTAAACATTGTTATATTTGAGTTGGCCTTGATTAATTGTTATTATAACAAAGAATGAAGATAAATATAATTCAAAAAAAAATTCCCCTAAAATTATAGAAAATATAAACTCGACCCCATAAGCACGGTCGACCTGTGGCTCAAATTGTTCATAGATTTAATTCACATTCAACATGGGGAAATAAATGGGAAAGAAATATATATAAAAAATCCTACATTAGGTTGGATAAATTATTGATGAATAATAAATACAGATCAATTTGTTTTGTGAGATCCAAAAATGGTGTTGTCATTGGCATTCCTGGCAGTACGCAGGCCAATGATCCATGATCATGTCCCCTACCAATGCTCTGTAAGCTCTCCTCTCAAACCCATAGGTTTATGAGGCTAACCCTAGGATTTGGTTATAAGTATTATTATATAGATGATTCTAAGTCTCTATATCAATATTTAATAAAATAAATAAATAAATTCATTTATTTTATCATTTTCACTCATGATAATGTTTTAACAAATGTCTAACTATGACAAATATTATGACATACCAGGACTGAAAACTATATTCCAAACACAATTTTTTTCTCAAATATCCCATCTAAGTCCACATTTGGGAGTTATTCCACTTTTTAAGAAAACTTCTTGGGAATTATATTAATATTTTTAATATTTTTAAAATATCAATACCTGTCTCTCTAGGCCATATAACCTCATATAGTCTCAATGCCTCACTAAGAAAATATTATTAGAAATATTCTAAATATATACCTAGAAAAAAAATGTTTTAAGGGATATATACAACAAGAGATTTTTAAGAAGCATTAAATAGAAGGTGATCTATATTTATATGGATATTAAATTAAAGAATATATTTATTTATTCTATTAGGACTCTAGAATAAAAAACATAGATGAACTCAATGTTGATCTGAATTTTAAGGTCTACTGATGTAACCACTTAGGATAATAATATAATAATCTAGGATTGGGGACTGACCCATCACATAAAGGAGTTTGTGTTTTTGGCTGATTCATGTAAATCATGTATGTAATGATCTCTATTATTATTGTTGAATGTGATGTGAGTTTGTGAGAATATAAATAATCTATCTAGTGAATCACTTTTCAAGGAGGATGAGTTTAAAAGAAAAATTCATAAAACAAGACCACTGATTAAACCCCCCCAATCAGTGGTCAATTGATCATGTGAAATAACATTTTTAATTTAAGACAAACCAGGTTACTTATTAAAAATTTTATAACTTGATGACCACATAGTATCAAAACTCTATAAACAACTCAGGTTTCACTATATTAATTAGAATTAACTACCATAGTTATAGGATTATGATATATCCAGTTTATATATCATTCATCCTAGATGTAATATATGTTGAAACTATTGGTTTTCAATCATTTATTGAGGGAGGAACTATCTATTTCATCGATAAAGTAAATTGTAAGTTCATGGAAAACCACAATATTCCATTTTAATACTTTATAAAAAAATGAAATTCAAAAATATTATTGGACCTAAATATTAAATGGATATTTGATATAAATTAATATTATTTATGATGGAAACATAAAATTTATTAAACTAAAACATCTAGTATAAATGATACGGTTTTAGGATATATTTATATATTTGTCTGATTATGATAGCATTGAAGAATTTTTTTTATAAGATTCAATGATATTGTGTATAATATCCTACGATTTTTTGCAAAATTAGATGATTTAACCTTAGTTAAATAGTAAATGAGAAATTTTATACATCTATTTAACCCTACTATATCAACCCTAATTGATAAATAGTACATAAAAGTTTATGAGTTACCTAATATAATCATAACATATGAAATTAAAAGGTCACTTTCATTCAAGAATAATGAAAAATTTGACATTTTCTCTAATCCATGAGAAAATGTGATGTCAAATAAAAAATAAGATTCATAATTATGTGATTTTGATAATGATGTGGATGAAGAAGAGATAAATAAAATTATTTCCCTATTATCAAAGATAATCATGAATAGAATGTGGAAAAGAAATAAAAACCAACCACTAAGGATTTATAACCATAATAAAATTGGTAGGAAAGAAGGTTAAAAAATCTAAATCAGTTAAGGAATGTGGAACTATTTTAATTGAAAAAACTGTGTAGGAATACGAAGATATATTATAAAATAACGAAAAATAATTTCCTGAGAAAAGATTAAAAATATGACCCATAATTCTTATAATATTATGATAATGAAAATTGTATTTATCATTTCTGTAATGGGTTTTATACCTCTATCAGTGATTATGAGAATGAAAGGATCGAGCTAGAGTGAGAGATGAAAGGTGAGATAAAAGGTTAATATGATAAAATTACATATTTCAATAAATATAAGAGACATATACTAAAAGGTAAAATTATTATGGCTTAGGAAGATGATGATTTCATAAAAAAGGATGATACTTACCTTGATCATATCAAACAATAAAATTTCAGTGAAGTTGTGAAAGAAAATATTTTGAGATATCCTAAATATAAATGGTTTCAAATAGGAGGAGAAATATGAGACATAATTCATTTCTATTTTGGATAAAAATGAGGTTATTTGGATTATATATCAGATAACTAAAGTATTTGTGTGTAAAGATATATCTTCTAAAGATATTGCGATAAGGGTTTCAACACGCAAGAATAATTATGCACATAATCAGATCACAAGTAAATATATTATTTATAAAAGTGAAGGTGATGAAAACAATTCTAAACTTGTTTAGAATAATAAGTAAAATGATATAAACTCTTTAGAATTAAAATTATAGTACAATA
This sequence comes from Viscum album, assembly GCA_963277665.1. Taxonomy (NCBI): domain Eukaryota; kingdom Viridiplantae; phylum Streptophyta; class Magnoliopsida; order Santalales; family Viscaceae; genus Viscum; species Viscum album. Next base: position 215,011,873 of record OY728165.1, read on the forward strand.
TCTCATAGACACTACTTCCCACTAGAAAAAAACAAGATTTTAATAATGATAATATCCTTAATATAATTCAAAATATATATTGAGTCAAAGTGGAAAATAATATATTAGAAGAATTTTTTGGTTTTGTGGAATGTATGGACCCAGAAAACAATATTTTTGGTATAATAATTATTTTCTAGGTATGAGGCATGAATTATGGGGAAGCTACATTGAACATATGAGGACTTATTTTCATAAGAAACAAGATTTTATAAGAACTACATAAAATATAACAATCCAAAATAGATTTCATTTTTTTGAAAAAATTTATTGTAGTTTTAGATATTGAAGTCATGAATATAATGTACATATAAATAGAATAAAATTATAAGTTACCTATGTTGACAAAGCTAAATAAAATCACAAGATAAAAATTATAAATTCATATTCTACTGAGATTATAAAAAACTCTTATAAAAGTACAAAAAATATGAGTGTGTCAATACAAAATGCATGTTAGTCTAGACCATCCAATTAGAGTTGTATAAGAACATTTAAAAAAGTTTATATAAATTCTTGTGAAAATGTAAAATAAGTTTTTACAGTTTAGGAGGATGTAATTCATGAGATGTTATCCACAATTTTGGATCTAAAGGATAGTTGTTTGAAAGGTGTGTATAAAATAGGAATTAAATAAATTTTTGTATTAAAATAAGGACAATCCAAGATTAATCTCATGGTACGTATATAAAATAATAAAAAAAATAAGTTTCCTTGGAAACTAATTTGTAGTAAACTATATCACACAATACAGCTTATCAAGGGAAGAATATTAGTATACAATAGGTGGAGGATTTTATAAAGTGGAAAAGAACTGGCAATTTTGTGTTTTTATGGAATGAGGGGAATAGTTTTTGATTAATCTACCATCCATACTACTAATAATAAGGAAATAAGTTCCCCTTTATGTCTAATTATTATGATTTTTTACTAACATGTAGGGAATTAAAGGAGAGGAATGAATACCTCATTAAAGGATACTAAACAAGGGTATTTTTATGATTTATTTCAAACATCCCTAATGGGGAGAATGATTGTATCCCTTTAGTGGGATAAAAATTAAAAATGAATCCTTTTTAAAGGAAATATATATTTACATTAAAACTAAAAAAACTGAAGAATAATGTTCTAAAATTAAACCTTTAACATTTCTTATTGATTATGTACAATATATTTATAAATTGAGTTTTTGATTCATCAAGAAATGAAAGAAATGGGAAGTTATATTTCTAGAACATAAAATGTTTTAGTACGTTAATTAAATTTTTTTTGTACGTTTCATATTGAAGAAATTATTAATTGATCATCCCCTATAATGAAAAAAATTATCACTTTATTGTGTGTTTATAGACAAAATTTACACCCATGGTTATGTCATTAATGTTTTCTACATCAAGATAGCTAATGAAAACATATATTTTCTTAGTAAAGAAACTATTCTATCAAACTCATGTGGTGGGATTGTTATCTAACAAATTGATCAACATGTGATTCTAAACAAATATAGGAGTACAATATGTATTTAAGGCTTGTGATGGGTATTATTTTTTGATATAACACCTATATTAACATATAATTTATTATAAATAGTGGGATATAATTTGGATGAGTATTGAGTTGATTTGATATGATTAAGAAGTATTTGAAAATGGTTTTTTGATTTTATAAATTAGGAAGTGTGAACTATGTAATTTTAGACCTGGACCAAGAAGTAGGTAAGACATTGTGAAACAATATCCTATAACTTTTAGATGATGCTGGAAAATTCCTAAACCTAAATCTCACATGAATTTCCCAAAGAACATGTGGGATTTTAGTTCTATCCATATGGCATTAAATTAATCACTAGTGAAATATTATAGTTGTTTTATTGTGACATTGGGATGTAGTGGAAATATTAATTTCTATGAATATTAATTTCATACCAAGATCATAAGACATTAAGAGGAACCCATATATTTATTTATTCCATGTGTATTTAAGAATATAGATTTATATAAGATATCTTGAGAAATTGAGAGGTGTGCCCACATGACTATAAGAGGGTGTCTAGAATTACTATTCTATATGACATTTTCCATTTATATGAATTATAATTTCATACCAAATGATAAGATGTATAATTTTATAAATAATAATTCCAAGTATGTGAAGAATATATCTGATGAAATTTATTAAATGATATATTATAATTAAATCTTTGTGACCAATCCCTGAGAATCATTATTCTAGAAAAGATTATAGAAGAATCAATCAAAAGAGATATTGGTGTTTCTAAGTTCCACGTTCAATGTTTCATGTGCCACATCATAGTTCATTAGTAATTATAGTTGTGTAGATAAATTTCATTGGTTTTTAATGAATACAATTTCATAAAATAATAATAAGAAATAAATATTCAAGTAATTTTTAACTACAAAATGATTTCATGGATAAGAATTTAAATTTTTTGGAATGAAAGATAATTTATAAATCATTGATTGATGAGATATCTGCTGATATCGAAGATCACGGGAGTATCAAAGATTTAATTATGGAAACTATTATTTATGATATTTTTATTTAATATATATGTTAATAAATATGAAAAGATAAAGTATGAGAATATTTACTAAGAAATATTAAACAATGAGTTTGATAATTCTGATAAATTAAGAGAAAAATAATTCTCTTTATTGAATAGAAAATAAAAAGTTCAAAGTAGGGAGGAACTGGATAATAATGATACTAGGTGTTTATGTGAATTAAATGTAATTATGAGATTATGTTCCTATGACAATACAATTAGTAGTCAAATACAAATGAAAATTTTATAAACAAAACTTGGGACTTCATAAATGTTGGTGTTTATGTGAAGACCTATTTATCTAACCAAATTGTGTAGTGTAATATACATCAAGACTTATAGAAGAATCCTAAATAAGTAGGATATCTGTGTTCATCTAGATCATAAATTTTGTAGAATATTACTTTCTTCAAGTGGGGTTTTGAAAAAAAACAATGTGGGACACAATATGGATTGGAACAGTGAGGTCTTTGATTATAACCACCTATTTAGATAGTGGAATAATTTATTATTTTGGTGACCAACCAATCATGACAATAAGTAGGTATTTCTTATTGAACCAATTAAATTTTTTTTGCTATGAACTATTATATTTATATTATAGATGAGTTGAATCTATGGGAATATATTGAGTGGATCTAGATCATAATAAGTCCACGGTGATTAATTTAATAGATGAATTTTCAAAATAAGACAACGGATTCCCCCCCTTGAAGTGGTGAATCCAATGTGGGGAAACACCAAGTGGATTTAAGTGAATTTTTTGGAATTATAAATATGTATTTTTAATATAAAAATTATTTTATTAAAAATATATCAACTATAGATAAATCTAATTTATATATATAATAGGTACTATATTATAATTTAAATAATTAATTTAAACATTCATAAATTTTTTAGTATATGAAATGTTAAAAGTGTTGTCCGGGAACATTTCTAGAGGTAAGGATTCCATTAGTGATCTAAATTAAATGGTTTTCTATCAAAATGAGTGGTCTATATTTAAAAAATATAATCTTCTAGGAATGTTATATGTCATAAGTGGGATCTTATAAAAGCTATAGAAATATATTGTAAAGTTATAATGGTATTTCATTCAATATTATATCTATATCTAAATTTTAGTTCCAAATCATGTGTAATGAATCAGATTTTCCATTTATTATTTTTGGTTATTGTATCAATTATTTTTTATACAAAACACTAAAAAAGCGTGCGATTCTGAGGACTAGTGTTCAAAGAATAAATGTTTGAAATATATTAAATAGCATGTGCACTTGTTTTTATATAAAAAATTGTATAACTTCTAAACGAATGTCCAAATCAAAAATTCGAGAGCACCATTGAATTAAAAATTTGGGTTTTACCCATGGTGAGACATAACATTGGTTAGTGTGGGTCATTTATGGAACATTTATCACAATCTTGGAAATTAATAAAGTAATTAAATAAATTATTAATTTCTAATTATTGACGCAACGACTGATGTGTATTTAAACAGAAAACTGTAGACAAATATCAGTGTTAGACGTATAAACCTAGAGAAATTAGAGAGAGATTCATAGGATTCCTCTTAGAAAAATAACAATCAGACCATAGATCGATGATCAACACACAAAGGAATTGAAGGATATCACAAATGAATGTAAAAATAATTTTTTTCTTATATAATGATCGATCCTAATCTTGGTAGAGAGGTAATTTGATTTGTTTTATTACCTATTCATCATTCCTATAATGAATATAGATCAATCGACCAATGGATTGATCCATGGATCATGTGTATTTGTGGGATGGGTTAACTGAACGGTGATTTTGGGAGAATTATTTTCAATTGATGATTTATTTGTTGTTATTCTCATAGTAATGAATCGATATTGAAAAGTACATCGATTGAGGTTCATTCCTCTCTTTTGTTCTTGTGATTTTCTCCCTTGGTTCTTTATTCACTATAGGCATTCTTTGTTTGGCCCAGGGTTCAAAATATCTTGATCAATTGATAGTTTTTACCCATTTCTTAGTGAAATGTTATGATATCGTAGATTTGGGATTGGAATTACATGATGGTGGTTCGATGGTGGAGGCAGAAATGAATTGGAAGATGTTGGATACCCGATTTCACATTATTTGGAATTCTTCAGTGGGAAATAAAGAATGATGATTAGATCTATTTTCTGAGAACATTTGATGCTTAGAACTTAGTTTTTGTCGATGGTAAGTCTTATATGAGGAATTTCTTTCAATTTTCTGGCAAGGAATATCCAGATCGGATGTCGGAGCAGCGAAGAAGGTGCATAGAGGAAGATCCAATTATTCTAGAAAATCACGAACCACATAGTGTGTAATGCAGTATTACACGGCATGTGGAACCCCCGTATGTTATCTAGGGTTTTGGGTAGGATTTAAGTATCACATAGCTTGTGACCCCTCCCCGATGAATCAGTGTGTTCCATGTAGAGTACATGGACATGGGGTGGACTACACATGTAGCCTACACTTTGTGTACTCTCCCACATGGACATGGCCTGGACCAATTTTACAGGACAATCAGTGTATTGGAACTTATAAAAATGTACATGGGATGAAGCTGTGTACCAGCACATGGGTATACAACACGGGTACCCTACATGTCATGTAATTTTACACAAACATGGCTTGATGACACAGGTAGTTTACATGGGCAGGACCTGGGGGCATGGGCCAGAGCGTGTGACCCCTAGTACACATCATGTACTCTTTTATACATGGATTGAAGCTCTTGTCATTAGTGAATTGGAAAAAAATTATTTTTTATTTCCCTTATCTTTTCCCTAAGTGTTGGTATGGAATCATATCCTACACATAGGTAAGCAATCCATTCAACAAGACTTCTTGGATTGAGTCATCAGAATACCCTTGTAAGGCTTGAAGTGAGATCATCTATTCATATTCATACCCTATATGGAGTTCTTGGTATCATCATGAACAACAAAATGAGGGCATGGATTATATACTTAGTGGGTTAATCTAGATTGAGTTTTTGGAATCACCCCATGGCCTTGGTAGTGATCCTCATATTTTAAAAATATTCTCTTTAGACCTTCATCACATACTATTAATGATGAGAACCAATGAGTATTACCTCTTAGACATATGTCATTAGGGCTATGAAACTTAATAGTGTGTTCTCCCAGATAAGTGATTCGTAAAATCTTTGAGCTGGAATCCTAGGCTGGTATACTAAATTTGTGACTTACCATTAGACTGTGTGTTTTTTTGGTATATCTAGATATTCTTGTTATATGCACTATAGACATATAAATATGTTGATATAACTGTATATTTTTTTATTGTATGATTTTTGTTTTTTGGGGTGTCCTACTAAGTATTTTTACACAAACCCATGTATGGTCCTTTCCCACATGTTTCATGTCTTGTGAAGAAGATCGAGAATTCGATATAATCCTAGATGGACCTTGAGCAAACAATGCTTATTAAGACTGGATATACCATGGTGTGTTCCTATGACTTTTGAGAGCTGTCCATAGTAATTACTTTCAGGTTGAAATTGTGTTTCAGACTTTTTGTATTGGGCTGGTATTTTTTCCTATTTATTTTTCTGTATTTATTTTCATATTATAGTTGTATAAATTAGATTTATTCATGCATGGATGTTCATTTTATTTTATATTTCAACATTTTATAGTCTTGGATATGTGTTCCAATGTACATGTACTTAGTCTAAGGCCTCTCATGTTTGTCATATTCCTTTAAGGTGTTAGTTACTATCCCCGAGCCTATTTTAGGTAGGCTTAGGGATCCAGGAAATAGGACCCACTGGGATGGTTCATGAAAGAGTGGTATCATGGTAGTTGGTTCTACCTTAGGAACGAGATTCTATGAGTTTGGTTTAGGGAAGCACAGTTAAGTGTTGCAAGTTCATCTTTCAAGATAAGGACTCTAGTGTTGGTGTGGTCGTTGAAGTATCCATACACTATGATTCTAATCACATAATTTTTTACACGGTATGTGAGAACACTGGTTGAAATTAAAACAATGGTACATGAATTATTTAGGAATTGGTTGTGGTTTCCATGTCCTTATTTAGTAATCTTTATTGATATACTCATTGACCATGGTACACCTTGTTTATTTTTGTATTCCTCTATGATGTATACCAACTAGAATTCAACATCATGATCATGAGGATGATCTCCTCAGTGATAATCCATCGATATAGGGACTTTTTCCAAAGGATATACCTCCATTTGGTGGACCAACTATACCGCCACCTATTGAGAAACTAGTTGTACCTGAAGTACTTGAAAATGGAATGTGCAGGTTGAGCGTGCTTCATAAGATTTAGAGACAGAGACCCCACTGGTTCTTAGGAAATCAAGACCTATAGGAAACTAAGGACTGTCTTGAGGTAGTGGCCTGAGTTTTTTTATGGTTAGGGAAACAATAGTGTAGATGTTATTCCTGGAGGCGAGCCTTCTTTATGGATCAGTAGGGTGATTGTGGATTTTAGTGACCCAAACATATGATGATTTGACTCTACCATGGGTAGAGTTTGAGAATCTCTTCATAGAGGAGTTATCTAAAGGTATGCTGGGGGTTGTACATATACATGAGCTTTTTTATCTCTAGTAGAGAAGCAAGATAGTTGCTCAGTATTCATCAAGGTTTACCAATCTACCTAGGTACTTGTTGGACATGTTCTTGGATAAAATTTTTAGGGAATAGACCTTCATGTGGGGTTTTCTAAGAGACATTAGTTACAATTTCATCCCTATATGAATTCCTACTTTTTTAGTGGTGTTATAATGATCTATGGTGGTTAAAAGTTTCTTGTCTGAGAAGATACAACCAGTGGTTTCCAGGGTCAGTCTTATATAAGAAGAAACCTTAGTAGTAGGGAGCCAACATCAATCTCAAAGACCTGTGAATGTGATACATTTTAGGAGGATTTCATGGGAAATAGGATCTATGGTTAAGGGATCATAGGGTGGTTCCAATATACATATAGAGAGGTGGTACTAATCATGTTATAGAAAGGACATCTTGCACGAGGTTGTTCAACCTTTCACACAGCTAACAGGGAAATTTTGGATGGACCTCCAAGAAAGAGACAATGGTAGGAGTAGGTGGGTCTTCATGGAATCATACATGGAAGAGGAGTTGGGAGATAATAAAGAGGTTTTATCCACTTTTACATATTACCACCACCACCTGAAGTTGGTCTATGCTTGGCTCATGGATCTGGAGAACAAGGCAAGGGACAGTTGCAGGTGCCCTAAAATTATGACCTAAAGACTCCAAGAATGATATGAGGTATGATCTGCGTCTTTCTATATTTGTTTTTGTATTGATATACATTGGTTATAGTCATTCATTTCATTCTATATACCTTATATGAGACTTATAGATTCTGGTTGAGCCCTTCTCTCAACCATTTTGCTTAGAGACTCGTACAAGAGAAGGCTCAGTGATCATTCACTTGTGCTGATAGTGTGACCTAAATCTGGGAGTTGATAGTTTCTATTATAATCACTTGATATTAGTGTCAATTCCTTACAACTTCATCCATGGTATAGTCAATTTATCAATAGTTCAATCCCAGATTTACCTTTTCAAGTGAAGGATGTGGTGTGTCTATAGTGATGGAACTAGTGTATCCTTTTTTAGTGATAATAATACCCATAAAGCATAGTATAGACTCATGAGTAGTAGGGTGAAACCAATTACTCGTCCATTATCTCTCCTGACCCTTTTTAAAATGGATGTTATGAGTTTAAATTTTCCTATAGTCATGGAAGAGTATGAGGATGTCCTCCCTGAGGATGTTTCAATCTTACCCACCCACCCCCATGATAGATAAACTTATGCATTTATATACAACCTAGGATTACATTGATATATATGCCAAAATATCATATGGATCCCACAAATCATAGAGAACTGAGGGTGAAGTTAGAGTTCTTGTAGAAGAATGGATTTGTTAGAACCAATGTTTCATCTTAGGTATCCCCTGTTTTGTTTTCCATGAAGGTGGATGGGAGCTTGAGATTATGTGTGGACTACAAGAAGTTTAACCAGGTGACCATGAAGAAAAATTATCCACTAAAATGTATTGATGAACTCATTGATCATTTGATAGGGTCTGATGGTTCTTAAAGTTTTACCTCAGGTCAGGCTATCACCAATAGTGAGTACAGGATGAGGATATACAAAAGATGACATTCAGATGTCTCTATGGTTACTATGAGTATAAGGTTATTCCCTTTGGTGTGATGAACACACAAATAGTGTTCATGGGACTCAAAAACCAGATCATTAATCTCTTCTTAGATCAGTTCATGGTAATATTCATCAATGATATCCTTGTGTAATCAATGTCTGAGGAGGAGAAAGTTATACAACTGAGGATGGTTCTAGATTTACTCCAAGAGTACTAGCTTTTTCAAAATATCTCAAATTTTCAGTTCTAGATGCAGGTGGTCCACTTTCTTGGACACGTTATCTATACCAATGGAGTGGATGTGGACCCGGTCAAGTTCAAGTCAATGTTATCTTTGGAGCCACCAAAGAGCATGACATAGGTGTGAAGATTCCTTAGGTTGGTAGGACACTACCAGAGATTCATACATACTTTCTCCAGGATACCAGAAACCATAAAAGATATGACTCAAAATGGGTATCATTTCTTATGGATATAAAGGTGGTAGTAGTCTTTTTCGTAGTTGAGTTAGAGTTTAATGACCACTCACATCTTGAGATATCCAAATGAGGGTGTCATGTATATAGTGTTTTACGATGCAATAGGAATTGGTCTTGGTTTTATTCTTATTCATAGATAGGTAGTAATTTCCTATGACCCATGTTTTTTGAGAACACATGAGCATAACTACATGTCCCACGATCATGAGTTAGCAGTGGTAGTCTTCACACTAAAATGTTTTGACACTATCTAATGGGCGAGTGGTTTACCATCTATTCAATCCACAATAATCAAAAATACATATTATCTCAGAATGATATTATCTTGAGACAATGTTGATGGATAGAGTTCCAATAAGATTATGACTTCAAGAGTATCTATACTCCTGGTAATGGGCACATGGAAGCATATTCACTTAGTAAGAGATCTTGTTCAAAGTTTCTGAACGAGGTGTTGGAGCAGTTATAATCATTTCAATTATCCTTTTTTGGATAGAGATGAAGTAGCTTACTTGTATTTGATGGTTGTTACTCTCCTATTTTTCTACGAGTTAGGGAGGTATAGATTGAGGATGTCAACTTTGAGACCCTACATACTCATATATCCATTTTACATGATCCTGGTGGATTTTCTAGAGGTGGAGAGCATGTCCTTATTCTCAGAGGAAGCACCTTAGTGCTAGTGAGTTCATGGGAGGAGGTTTTGAGAGAGTTTCATACATCTCCTTCGGTGGTGCATATAGATGTGGTAAATATTTACCATGACCTATGAAGTCTGTTTTAGGGGCCAGTGATGAATAAAGGAGTCATAGAGTTTATCTCTTCATGCATTACTTATTAGTAAGTGAATGATGAGCACCAAGTTCATTAGGGTTTAGCTCAACCCCTTGAGGTGCCAGGGTAGAGGTGGGATGGATTATCCATGGACTTTATATACTGATTACCACATACATCTAGGGGATATGATGTAATTTGGGTGATCATTGACCAACTCACTGTGTCAACCCACTTATTACAAATTTGGGAGCAAATTTCAGTAGAGATATTGGGACGACTCTATGTTCAAGAGATAATTCGACTCCATGGATTTCCATCAATGATTTTCTCTAACTGTGATGCTCATTTCACATCCCAGATATAGAAGGGATTATTGGAAGCTTCTAGGACTCAACTACTCTTGAGCATGATTTCCCACCTTGAAACCAATGGCCAGAACCAATGAACCACTGCGGTTTTGGAGGACATGTTGTGATCTTTTATATTGAACATTGGTAGTAATTGGGAGGATAAACTACCACTGGAGTAGTTTTCATAAAATAATAACTACCATTCTACTATTTTCTTTGCATCATTCGAGGATTTTTTTGGGTGACCCTGCATGTCAACACTATGTGGCATTGACCAATGAGAGTCAGCACTCATGGTCCAAGAGTTGGTGCGGACAAATATTGAGAAGATACAGATAGTCTAGGAGTGGATAAAGACTTCACAGAGCCATCATAAATCTTATATGGATAGAAAACGAAGGAATTTGGGGTTCAAGGAAGGAGGCTATGTGTTCCTATAGGTTTCACCTCAAAGTGGATTATGTAGAGTTGGATAGGGTAGAAAAATATCTAGGAGATTCATTGGACCTTTAGAGATACTTCATAGAGGTGGTGAGGTGGCATACCACTTATCTCTATATCCGTAGTTAGATCAGTTGAACAGTGTCTTCCACATGTTGCAGCTAAGGAGGTATGTGCATGAACCATCATAAGTTATCGATCTAGGAGAGATACACATTGAGAATGGATATACCTTTGATGAATACCCAGTAAGGATAAAGGATCAACAGAAAATGATCCTTTATGGTTGATCGATTACTTTAGTGTGTGTCTAGTGGGAGCATGGGAATTTTTAGGAGAGCACTTGGGATCAGGAGGCTCAGATTCAAGCTCAGTACCCACATCACTTTGAGTAGCCCTTGTTTTGGATTTTTATAGATGTAAATCCACAAAGTTGGGAGAATGTAAGGAATCTGATTTTCTATGTATTATTTTTGGATATTGTATGGAATATTTTCTAAACCAAGCGCTAAGACGACATGAAATTTTGAGGCCTGGTGTGCCCAGAATTAATGTTTGAAATATATTAAATATATTAAATAGTATGCATATATAGTTTTAAAGGAAATGTGGAATAAATTATGCACAGATTCTGAAATCAGAAATCTAATAGAACCATTAAATTAAGGATGCTGGTTTTACCCAAGGTGTTTTTTAACCTTGGTCAGTGAAGTTCTTTTATTGGAAAGAAATCATGGGTGCAAAAATTAATAAAAAAATTAAAATATTATTTTATTCCCAATTACTCACACAATGATTGATATGGAATTAAATATACAATTATGTAGAAATACAAGGGTTTCCTATATAACCCTGCTTGCATTGGAGATACCTTCGAAGGATTCTCCTCAGATGAATGAAAATCACATCATAAATCATCAATCAACACACAACGGAATTAAAGGATCTCACCAATGAATTTGAAAAAACATCATTCATAACCATCAATAAATACACATATAGTTAGGGTGGTTTTTTTATTTTTTTCTTCCCTGTTCATGATTTATATGATGAACACAAATAAATCGACGAATAGATTGATTCCTGGATCATGCGTATTTGTGGGATGAGTTTATTGTAGGGTGATTTTGGGATAATTATTTTGAATTGATGATTTATTATTTGTTATTATCATATAAATTAATTGAGATCAATATAAACATCAATCTTGGTTTGTTCCTCTCTTTTGTTCTTGTTCTTTTCTCTCTCGGTTCTTCGTTCACAACATACATTCTTCTTTTGGCTGGGGGTTAAACATATCTCTATCAATCGATCATTTTGTGCCATTTTCTTAGTCAAACGACCTGATATCATATAACAAGGATCGTCATGACATGAAGGTGGTTAGATGGTGTATGTGGTCATGAATCATATGATGGTGGATACCATATTTCATGTTCTTTGGCATTCTTCATCATATAATGAATAACGAACGTAGATTAATTTTTTGAGCATATTTAATGGTTGTAACTTGATGTTTGTTGATGGAAAGGCTCGGATGAGGAATATCCTTGAGTTTTATGGAAATTCATGGATAGATCGGAGGCTGGATTAGTGGAGAAGGCATGTGGAGGAAGAACCTAGGATTCTAGAAAATCACAAACCACATGGCGTGTAATCTAGGATTACACAGTGTGTAATCTAGGATTACATGGCGTGTGCAGCTCCATTTTGCGGAAGCAAGGGTTTCAAGAAGGATTTGAGGATTACATAATGCTTGACCCTAAGACACGGTTTATAAACCCTCTCTAGTGACTTGGTGTGTACCTCGTAGGGTACACAGACATGGGGTAGACTACATGGGCATCCAATATGTCACGCACACCCCTATAATGAAATGGACAAGAATAAGTATATGGGATAATCCATGTACTAGCACTTAAACATATGTAAATGGGATGAATCCATGTACTGGAACACAAGTGCAATACGTAGGAAGCCTACATTCTGTATATTTCTATACAAACATGGCGTGATGAAAGGTTCTGTTTGCACGGGCAGGACTCGGGGTCAAGCAATATGGTGTGTGAACACTACTACACATTATGTACTTATTTATACATGTCATGAATCTATTTTCCTCAGTGACATGGGAAAGATTCTTTAGGCTTCATTCACCTTATCCTTTTCTTAAGGGTTAGTAAAGAATTGTCTTCTATACATAAGAAAATGATCCCTTCAGCGGGACTTCTTGGATAGAGTCTTTGGAATCCTTATGTGATACTCGGAGTGAGATCCTATATTCATCATTGTGCCCTAGGTAGAGTTCTTAGTATCATCATGACCAATAATACATGGGCTTTGATCCTTTACTTAGTAGTTTAATCCATATTGAGTAGTTGGTATCCCCGCGTGTCCTTTATAGTGATCCCCATCTATGTATCATATTCTCTTTAGACCTTTAGTGTGTACTTAAAATGACAAGTCCTGATGAGTACTATCTCTCATAAAAATTTCATCTTTGCTATAACACTCATGAGTGTGTTCTCTTCAACAAGTTTTTTGAAGAATATTTGTTCTAGAGGCTTAAGATGGTATACTATGGTTGTGACTTACTTTTAGACTGTGTGTCTTTATTGGTTATATCAAGATATTATTGTTATATGTGATGTAGACATATACCTATGTGAAGTGGACTGTATCTTTACTTTTTTATGATTTATGGTTTTGGGGGTATCTTACTAAGTATTATTATACTCACCCTTGCATGCACTTTTCATTCATGTGTCAAGTCATGTGAAAATGATCAACCTTTTGACAAAATCCTAGACAGACCTGGTCCTGACAGTTCTTAGTAAGACCAGACATACCAAGGTGTGTTCCTGTGACTTTTGATAGTAGTCCTCAGTACTTACTTTCATGCTGTACTTGTGTTTTAAACTCTTTGTTGTGGGATTTTTTTCTTCCCTATTTAATTTCCTTTACTTCTTATCATAATTTGGTTATGGGATTTAGATATATACATGCTTGGTTGTTCAATTGTTTTTACATTTTAGCTTTGCATAAGCTTGGATATGTGTGTGTGTGTGTAGTTACATAGACTAAGGCCTCCCAAGTTATTGATATTCCTTCTTGATACTATTTTCTAGCCCTTGTCCTATTGAAGTTGGTCTTGGGGAGTGGCGGAATGGGCCCCACTAGGACGGGTCGTGATATCATCATAATTTTTTTTACATTTTTTCTTTATTATCTAATATCATCAAAATTTTGTAAAAGTGTCATCAGTTCATAATCCAATATGTATTTGGTTTATGTAGTTTCCCTTTTATATTATTTTTTTAAATGTTGTTTATATTTAATAACTAATTTTTCTTATGAAATTACTATGATTTGATATAAATAATTATTTTTTAATGATATATTGGAAATATATATTTTCATATAGGGAAAAAACCATTGTACTAATTATATAATAATTATAATATTATTCCATCAATAAATATTGAATTGATTTTCTGTAAAATATATTAATGAATATAATTGGGATTTTGGGTAAACATTATTATTATAAAAATGGGGTGATTTTAAAATTATTAATTTGACATCTTAAATCTATAGGGTGTAAATGTGACAACCCAACCCAAATCACACTCTTCTGGTTGAGGTGCACATGACCTCTTGCGTTACTCCCCATATAGAAGAGCCTATTGACTAGTTATAAGGTCTTGGGTGATAACATGAAGTATGTTTCCCCTACGTACAAGATTTATAAAAATCATAAATATTTTGGAAGAACTAATAAAAAAATGGAAAAAATACCAAAAATAATATAGTGAAAGTAGTATGGAAAATAATACAACTGTAGTTGCACGATAGAATAAAAGAGTAATATCCAATTAACCAAATCCCCAAATGTGGGGAATCAATGTACAAAATAAATAAAATATACAATGATAAATGAGGAACATTAGATAAATATCCTAGAGTTTTCCCCATCTCCTCCTCAGTCCACCCAGCTCCACCTGCTCAACTTCCTAACATAAGACCATTACTTATCACTAAATCCCTGACCATAAAGTCAACAAGTTCATCGAGATCCCCAGGGTGGGTGTGATTATCAATCCATGTAGGAAACAAAAAATACATTCATAATATAATTAAAACATATGTATATAGTGTTCTATGAAATTACTTCAAGTAAAACACATGTAATCAAACAGCCAATTGGGTATTTCAACTCCCACTAGGATACTAAAAATACTAGTCCAATTAGTATTGATATCATGTTAAAATATAAGTCACATCAATCCAGTTTCACAATCTTACATGATAGTATAATTAATATATTGACTCAACTATCACAACAATGGATAAAAACAATAATATCATTATAATTATCACCTATTAATCCATGAATCAACCATATAATGATGCATAGTGATAATATAATCTTGGACACAACCATATTAGATTGAATATCCATATGCACCCATATAAACCAATATGAAAGTAATGTCTCATAGTAGAATTCCCATGGTTCTATGCACACACCCACATGTTAATTATGCCATAAATATTTAGATAAAAGTCATACCATGGTATAAACATACAACCTACAGTATAAAGGAGTCCAATTTCCAAGAATCACCACTAAATTAGAGCCCCAATCACCAAATTACTAGAATATTTTTGAATAAATTCACCAAAAAAGTGTTCTAGTACAAAGATTCAATAAGAAGGAAATATATAGTACTATTATAGGATTATAAAAACAAAATAGAAACTGAAACAATGAAAGGATCTCAAATCAAGAATGCGAGTTCAGCTAATTATTTTGAATTTGGGTTTCTCTCCTTATAATATAAAACATAACATATAAAAATAAACTACAGTACTTCGATATTTTCAGGACTAATCTGACTTAATGTTCCTTTTGAGAGATGAATAGATGATAATGGATAAAAAGAAAAAACGATGCTATAAATTTTATTCCTTGATCCAACAAGACAAGATCTGATTAGAAAATGTTCCATATGAATATAAATTACAAACATAATAAAGGTATTCATCTACTTTAATATCCTTATCCACAAGAGTAATGATGAGGATTTTTAGGAAATTTTTAGGTTGCAACTCTAATTTTTTGGATTAACAAATCATGCTTGCACAATTTAGATAATTGGATTACCAAATCATTCACTAAACATGATGTAGCCACTACCAACCCTATAAATTTCACAAGGCTTAGAAATATATGTTCCCACTATGTGAATTCCATTATCTTTGAGGCCTTATTTCCATTGTTATCCTATAGAGTCTATATTATTTACCCTTACTGTGGTCCAACCGTATATCCTCTAAAATGTATCCAAAACATCCCAAAAATACCTATAAAGATCCCATGTATAAAAACTAAAAACAAAGAACTCAAAAATTATAATTATATGAACGATTAATACTAAAAAAATGTTACTTTCCTTAGAAACCCAATTGTCATTTCATACTCCTCCTTTAAAGGACATCTCATTTTGAAGAAGTTCCTCTAGGAGTATTAATTGAAAAACTCTATCTACTAAGCCCAAAAATCTAATTCCATATCCCAAGAAACATTATTGATATTACTATGTTTCCAAAATAGTAAAAAAGATTCATTTTATTTCCACAAATTTTTTTTATCTCTTATTAATAATTCATACTTGGTGTTCTTTATGTGAAGAATATCCCTCTAAATCCACATATTCATTACTGATCATATGCATAGGATCCAAATCATACATGTGGAACTTTGAGACATGATAAATATTTCACATTAATATATGTCATAAATTATGGTACAATCTATAATAATCTAACCTAATATGTTTTATGATTTAGAACAGTCTCACTAACCATTGGGCCAACTTTCTCAACCTCTATAATCATCAATTCACCAATTAAGGTGACACTCACATAAATATGTGCTCACCAATGGAAAAACCCAAGGGTTTTATTCATTGGTTTTTATATGAATTCTATCTACTCTTAATGGTAATCAAATACATGAAAAATTACATCACTCATTTAGATTTTTCTTTCACTAGGATTATCTTGGTCACTATCAACTCTCCCATATCCATCCAACACAGTGGTGAATGTCATGGTTTAATATAATGTTCCTCAAATAGATCTATATAATTAATATTTTGTATGTAATTAGTGCATTAAAACTCTTCCAAGTACATGTGGTCTTTCCATAACCCAAAAATACTAATCACACAATCTCTGAGAATATCATCTAGAATCTATATCATCCTCTTATACTATTCATCTTTTTATGATTGTTATATAGTGTTCTTCTTCATCTATGATCTCAAAATCTTATATGGGACTTTTAAAAACCAAAAAAATTAAAATTTCATTTGGATTTTATTTTATACACATATTCATTGTAGTATGTCTAATTTTTTTTACATATAACATACCAAACTCATCCACTAATTGGGTTTATTTAATTGGAAGGAAGTTTGGAACCATCACTAGCCAGTCCAAAACAACCCACACTATAGTAAGACACTTAAAATTTTGAAGTAATATTATGAAAAATTATATTACCACCTCATACCACTTCTAATAAGGCACTAGAATAGGATGTAACAATCGACCAAGTCACTATTGTTCCACCTTTACTCACTAAAATGTAAGGCAATGAGTGATGAACCTTATAATTTCTTTCTTTTATCTCAACCACCAAAAATTATTTGTCACATTAGTATGCATATTTTCCAATACCATACATACCATTCACAATGAGGAATTAGTGTCTTTCATCAATTTTCCCTCATAGATATGGGAACCAAAACTCTTCTATTCACATGAAGTATGACATTATTATGTAAATACTATACTAGAATAATATTGTCTCCCATCAACCATTCCTACATCAACTGATGGTATAAATCATATTCTTGGTTAGCCTTTATTTGATCCACTAATGATGAATTAATGTCCAAGTGGGGCTAGTATTCCACCCATGTCTCCTCATACAATCTCACTTACCAATCGACACGTAATATAATTATCTTTGATGACTCTTCTAGTGTTCTAGTTCTTTATTCCTACATATTCCTACTCATTTCATTTTCAAAAACATTTCATTTCCTCAAATAATATGAAATATCTATATCAAATTTATTCAATTAATCAATCTAATTCTTTATAAACATGTTTATATACCACTGGGGGAAAATATAGCTCATGATCTTATGGTTATTGTTGAAAATAAACTTCTCATATAAGATATAATAACACAAACACTTCAAGGAATGAAGCACTAAAGTTATCTTTAGGTCTTGTGTAAGGTTGTTTTAATCATGGGTTTATACCTTATGAGACCCAAAATTGAGTACTAGATCTTCCTACACCAAAACTATTAACATGATAACTTCCATGAATCATAATATATTGTATATAAAAAATCACTATGGTCAAAACGTGCCATAATATTAGTGTATGTCATCCACTTCATTAGTTCATAAAAGGACTCTTTACTTTTATTTGTCTACTAACACAGACTCCCTCCTTCATCAGCTTAGTCATAGGCATTTCTAAGTGATATAATTATTAATTGATCTTCTTATAATTTCATGTTAACCACAAAATCTATTAATCTCAAAAATGATCTTAAGTCCTTCCCAAACCTTCACTACTTCCAGCTTCTCTGAATCAACTTATATTCCTACTTCAAATATTTAATTCCCAATAAAACATACTTCTTGTATCCATAATTTACTCTTTTAGAATATGGAATAAAGTCACTGAACTCTATGTGTACTCTGAAAAATATCCAGATGACATCCATGTAACTTCTGATTTCATGAATATATTAGAATATCATTATGAAAAACAATGATAATGGATTATTGGTAAGTATGAATGGCCCATTTTGTGAGAAAAATTAACTCCCCATGTATATTTAGTGACCATAATGGCATGAAGATATTCTAAAAAAAATTATATTATTTTGAAAGTCGGTTTTAGAATATCCTTATGTTTAAACTGAATTTGATAATAAACCGATCATAAGTAAATATTTGGGAACTGCTATACCCCTATCAACTAATCAAACAAATAATCTATACTTAGAAATGGATACCTATTATTCATTGTGATTAGATTCAACTTCTATAAATTGACACATAACATAATTCCACATTATTCTATAATAAAGAATAAGAAATGAGCACCTCAAGTAGAAGTGCATGGATTAATAAACCCATTCACCTCTTGATCCTCAAGCTACACATTTGAATCCTTTAACTCTTATCATTCTACATGATATAAAGGAATAGATATCAGTTGTTCAACTAGAATAATTAAAATATTAAAATCAATTATCCTTTTCTAAATAATTATTATGAAAATTTCCAAAAATACATCCTTGTAATGGTCCACTACAGAAGGAAGTGTGGATGGAAAAACCACTTCCTCTGTTGGAAGAGCTATGCTAACCACATATGCTATAATTTTACCTATTAAACATAGGATATTTCTTATTTTAATTTCTCCTAAATCTCATTCGCTGGTTAAAATATACACTTTTACCTTAGGATTGGTAATTTATACTAACCTATGAAAGTAGTTTATGTGATCAAGAAAACTCATTATCCAATCTATATAAATGATAACATCAAAAAATTTCATTAATGGAATTATAAAATAACATTTATTTTTATAAACTATAGTAAATAGAAGATACTCTAGGAATATCTTATTATAATCCAATCCCTTTTAAAGATATATTTTGGTGATTAATAATTCTTGGGAGACTTCACTATCCACTAAAAAATAAAAATTACATGAGAAAAATTAAATAATTAGATGGTGTCATGTTAAACAAGGTAGTATAAAGTATACATGAAATGATAATCATACCACATACCATTGGATATCCCTCTATAGGGTCTACTAAGACCTGATCTATATCATAAACTCAACCATATTTAAATATATGGACTTGATCCTTCTTTTAATTGCTTTCTAGGGATAGGAAACCCAATATATATTATAAATTTGCCCCATATTCATGGCCTTAATCTTATACCAAACTTCCTATAGTATCTAAAATTTTAGTTTGAGGTCTCCTATACCATTAAATTGATACATTTTTCATCCCAAATTTCATTCCTAAACCATTATATGACATCCATTATAAGAATAATTTTTGGTTCCCCATCTTACCACACTTTTATCTTTTACTCAATAGACTAGGATAAAACTTATTAGGATATACCCTTGGTCCATGATGGGGACACTAAATAATATAACCTATTATAGATGGAGCTGAAGTACCTCAAGTTTTATAAATCTTCCTTTTACATCACTGGAACCTATCCTTTTCTCTAATTTTCCTACCACCATAAGATTCACCCATAAATAATTTGGAAATGCCACTAATTTTTCAACTAAAAATTTGAAGAAAAAAATCATGTTGACTTATCTTTATCCAATACTTTATCAATCCTGATATCCATACAAAAAAATTCTTTATATGATGTTAGGTTAAAAATTCTAACCAAGAACATCTCCTTGTTTCATAACCAAATTTTACACATTCAACCCTTTTGGGCCTCATTCCCCTACAACAGTGTTTCAAAGTGAAATTACTCTATAAAATGCATAGTATAGCTGGCCATTGAAAATTATCCCTAATAGAGCTCTATAAATTATAGTTCTTGATTGTAACTCAAAATCTCTATATATAATACCTATAATATTACTTTGTTAATGGGCCCCTATGTTAGAGCGTCAAGCCACTTCTCTTGCATCATGATTCCCACCACCTCCTAGCTAGCCACTAAAGAATTTGTGCTTATAGATTCACCATATGATCATTTAGAGTCATAATCGTCTTGAACATACCCTTGATGATTCATATATAATTTTATACATCATAAGTACCTCACATGACTTGGAATAATATAGGTCTTTTTAGTTAGAAATACTGAGAAAAACCAAATATTGTATGTCCAACTCTATATGCTCACCCATTGTATAGAGGCACTAAAAGAAAAATCCCAATATTAATCAGTTCTTCTACTTGTATTTCATTTAAAAATACTATAATATTACTATAAACACTCTTCTACACAACCTAAGGTGCATCAAGAGAACCTTCTACAAATGGATCCTCTTCTCCCAGGTTCCTGGGTTTCACAATGGTACGTCATCTTATTATCATCTATAAAATTTAATAATAAAACATAGGGTTTCCCATAACAACATAAGTCATCAATGAAAATTTCTTTTTTTAAAATCTTGAATATAACCATAATAAGAATACACTATTAATATTCTTAGGGTTACTAGAAGTACTCATCCATAACTACCCAAGTCATAAACCTATCATGGAACTTTAAGGTTAGTAAAAAATATATGTTATGATTTATATCATGTTCATGATATAGCAATCATAGGTAACGTGTGTAAGAAATGTGAAACTATATTTATATCTACAGTCTATGAAATCACCCACTATTTCAATTTGATATAGAGAATTTCTTATAAATCATGACACATAACTCATATCCATCACACATGGAGAAATTTTATCAATGGTAGTAATGAAAACCAAAAAAGAATCCCACTTACCTTTTGACATAAAGGTCCAATATACAAGTTCTACCCAGGAACATTCATAATTACCCTATCTGAGTTACAAACAACATATATCCATTCTATTAGGTACCAAATCATAACAAAATAAAACTATGCATTTGTTACCACACTGTAACACCTTAACTCGAATCACTCAGAGTGGGTTGAGGGGAAAAATGAATTCATGTGTGCTTCCTGATACAAAATATGATACTACTTATTGGTGTGTTCTCAGGTGAAGACATGGGGATATTATTCCCTCAAATGAAGATGTAAAAAACTAATAAATACAACTGAAGCAACTATATATAAAAAAATCCCAAAAAAATATAGCATACAAAAGAAAAAACAACACACATGATATAAAAATATGGTTTAAATGATTATCATGAAGTAACATGATTGAATAAAAAAGTAAGATTCACTCAATAGGATCCTCACATATGTTAGATCAATTTAAAAAAATAAAAAATTGAAAGATTAATGTGGAATGTCATCAAAAGATCCCAGAGTCTATCATGACATCACCTTGATCCACCCTTCTCCTCCAACTCAACTTCCTAACATATAGTACTTTCCCTTCAATGGATCCCTGACTATAATTTCGATTTGTGCATAGAGAATCCCATAGATATTTTGAGTTCAAACCCCATAATAAAACGAAAAATTATTCTTTATAATATATTTATAATTTTTATATAAAGTTATATTAAATAACTAAAAATAAAACTCATTTAATAAAACTATCATTTGGGTTATCATGTGATTTATAGGATTCTATGAGCCACAATCCTACCTACTTCAATACAATACTGAAGGATAATTTAATTCACGCAATTTGTACTTTTTAAACTAGATAAAAAAATTTATCCCAAGACTTAACCATCACATGGATGGATAAAAACAATAATATAAAAAAATTATCACATATTATTCCATGACTCAATAATGTCATGATGTATAGAAACTATATAATCTATGTCTCATCCATTTCATGATTCATAAACACATGAAAAATCAAATTTAACATTCAATTAATAATGTATAATTATCACATTGAAATACACATACCCACATTATAATAAAGGATCACAATACAATTTGCATTGGACTACAAATTCACCCACATGGTAATCAATTTATAAATCATTTTATAAAATTCTTGACTTAGGAAGGACTTCCTACCTTAAGAATGATAGAGTATAATTTCAAAGAATCAATTACTGAATGAATCACAACACAAAAATTCCTTGAATTATCTTTACATAATTCACCAAGATATGGTTCTAAAAAATATCCATGGAGAATAAAATATTTATTTTTAATATGGGCGTATACTTACAGATTTTAAATAGTCTCAACAAACGATTTTAAAATCGAATAAGGTATTTAATGAAATTATAAAGGATTCAGGTTCCGCTACTTCAACGATACTATAGAATATATTATATTACACTCTAGATAAATAATATATGCATGAAACATTTGATTTAATGATTTGTTTCAAGAGAATATGAGAATATCATGATGAGAAAAAACAAAATAGAGACATACCATTGATTCTTTGATCTAATGAGAAATGATTTGATTGAAGCACATTTTAGATTGGAATGATTTTATAAAATCTCCCAATGGAGTATCTTGGATTTAGATAACTATATATAAGAAAAATAATATGGTTTTAAGGGATATTTAGTGTAAAAAATATATTTTTTTGAATAATTAATCTCCTGAGAAAGGTCTAATCACACTATTTACAAAACTATACTCCAACTAAGGGGGAGCCACTGCTAAACTTGAGTTAGGTCACATGGTTGGAATGTTTTGTTTTGTAAAACATGGACTAAACATCTGAACACCACTATATCCAAGTTCATCTATCACATTATTACATTGGATATTTAGATAGTCTCTCTAAATTGTGCACCAACTATGCACCCTCTAAACTGCTTTCAAAACTTCACAAAAATACCTAAAACCTCACTAAGTCTAATCCCCATAAAATCAGAGCTAAAAACAAATAAATATAATCTAAAACATATAAACATTTGGAACACTATAGAAACATGAGGGGTATTAAAATTTTAAGAAATTATTAATAAATAAAAAATGGTAAAATATATTATTTAATAAATCACTCACATTTCATGGTTTATCAAACTTTGGATCAATCTATCACAAATCATAAAAATGTGTAATGTAATTTTTTCATTTAACCTATTATAATTGGAATAATTTGAAATTAAATTATAAAAATTAAAATATATCAAATAAAATTATAAAATATTTCAGATTTTTTATGGCACTAAACTATATTATAATTTTTTTGAAGAAAAATTGTAACGCCCTGACAACAGATTACTAGATCCGCTGAATTATTTTAATTCATTATCATGATTACAAGGAATCAAATCCGAAGGACTAGTCAGTTTAGTAATCTTGGAAAAAAGATTACATGCATGAACATTACATTACAATTAGAAACACAAAAAATAACATATATAATCCTTTGAGAATGCCATTATTCTCCTAGATTAACCCAACATATAAAAAATAATTTACATCTAGGAATCCTAGGAAAATAAAATATAAGAAATGAGTCATCTCAGATGCTCATTAAGGTTAAACAATACAGAAGTAGATTTCATAAATAAGCATAAACTTTTAAGGCAAGTATGAAACTGAAACACAAGCCTTTTAAACATAAACTTGAACATAATATGGAAATAACAAATCAAATAATGTTATTTAAACAACATATGGATATTATATTGGTCTAATAATCACATGTAATATCAATAAATAATGTCATAATGAGGGAATGAAAAATTTCGGACATCTGAAACAAGTTGTTGAGGCCTCATCCAAGACATTTAAAAATAAATGGTTAAGGCCTCATCCAAATCAATATTTGAAATTAAATGGGAAAGGCGTTATCCAGGTCCCTATCTAGATTGTATCATGAGACCTACCGATGCATCAAGGGGATATAGAGGTCCATACCCATCACATACTAGTTCTAATGCATTCCTCTTATCAAAAGGGTAAACCATAACATAAAAATTCTTATTAAAAATAGAATATGAAATGTTAATACATTAACCATAAACCATGAATGGTATCAAGATAAAATAGAATATAATGTAGGGAATCTACTTCTATCCAAATAAATTATCACATCTCAGTCACATGAAACTATCTGAGTTACCCACACAACAATGTAACTTCATGATTCTTTCCAAGCTGAAATTATAATAAATAAGTTATCCTAGGGTACCCATGTTCTATTGAAACATTAGTATGGTTAGAGTTTATCTTCATAGAGGGATACAAAAGGGTCCTAACATAATTTTTTTCTATGTATGGACACGTTTTATTCTCAACTATAAAAAATATATATAATTAATAAGTATACATAAATATCCACTATCAACCACCATGTTGTAAGATAACTGATGGGATTGACTATAATTACCTAGGATAGTGTTGTAATGTCTCTTAAAAAAATATATAATCATTATAGATAATTACAAGATAAATAACTATATTATTGTCCACGAAATATCCTAGGGAAGTGATCCTTGGTGATCTAGTAGTATCCAGTATAAGATGATTAATATAAGGTAATCCTAGAAATTATAGTAGTATCATGAAAAAAGACAATTCCTCATATGTTTTCCTACTAAATCCTATAGAATAAGATACAAGTCTAGTTTCTAAGAGTTAATCATAGTTAATTAAGTAGTATCATACTCAAAGTTTATTCCTAGGATGTAAACCTGGGAAACAAATTAGTATTAGGAGAAAATCTAATTCCTAAGAGGAAATCCTTATAATTAAAATAGTATCAAGTTTACAATTGATTTCTATAGGGTAATCTTAGTCTATCTTGGAGTATCCATAAGAAAGTATCCTCTGAGGAGAAAATCATTTGAAATCAGTTCACATCATGCTAAAAGATGACTCTAAGGATGAAATCCTATGAAATATAGTAATATCATGAATAAAAATGATTCCTTGGAGGTGTAATTAGTGTTTTTCTTAGTGGTAAGCACCCCGTAATACTCCATAATGTATGGGGGTTCAAAACCAATTTGGTTAAGGTTACTATAGAAACACTATAGAAGTACTATATAAGTGGTGGAACTGTAGTACCGACAACACTATAGTGTTGGAAGGCATTGTGGAACTATAACAGTGGCAGTATTGTAGCAGCCTGGGTACTATAGTACTACTATTCCCTAGAGGGCCTTTAGGCCAAAAATATATAGGCCCTTAGGGCCATATAATGGGATTTAATTTCTATTGGGCCAATGGTTGATGTAATGGGTGTCCTCAACCCAATAAAAAGAGGTCCCTTGTTTCAATAAAAATAGAGGCATCAACCCAAACTTTTAAAAATATATCCCCTAGAGGTATTCCTAATCAATGAAGATAGATGAAAAAGATTAATTACTTAAAATATCCTAGTCATTAATTCATAATGATTGATGGGAAGTGTGTCCCTTTTCCTAATCATAGTCATATCCTGTTTTTTTTGTTATAGGAAAACCAAAATCATCATCAATCTATAAAGAAGATATACTTATCATCATGTTTCCTAAGGTCATCCTATGTCATCCCAAACAATCAACCTATCATAATCTAAATATAGGTTTTCCTACCATGGTTCTCACATTCTAGTGAGGAGGGACCACTCACATAACTCTATAAAAATATGGCCTAGTGAATCTAAGGCACCACACTATTCTATCATGTCATACATGGACCAATCATTTATATTCCATAAAAAATACCAACTCTTGTGTCTTGGAAACCTTTCAAAAGGTCCACTACAATCAAAATTTTATTCAATTGCATCCTTTAGTTTATGACTATCTCAATTATAAAATTTAAAATAAATTTCTATAACATCAGTGATAGAGGCACAAATATATTTTCTAAGGGTAATTCACCAACCTTGAACCTTTTTCCCATAGTTATTAATTTCATTTTTATTAAAAAATTTATTTAAATGGTTCAAACACCTATTGTCTCTAGATCACATATTAAATTCCAAAAAAAAATTGCATAAAAATTATGGTAATTATTAAGGACCAACTACCATATTTAGAGTTATCATCATTTAACCACAACCTAATATCTATCTCCTAAACTCGTCTATGACTAATCAGTGGGTTTCCATTGAAATTATGCCCATATTTGATCCACAATATCTGATAGGATTAATTATAACCATTCATAATCAAATATATTATTTAATTTAAAAATTCTTAATTTCTGATTAACTCATATATCTGTATCATCCCTCCAGAACCTCAAGTTATGGGGTGTGGTCTTCTATGGACATGCACACTGAACTGAGTCATGAAATGTTTTAAATTTAATTACAAAATTTAGTTGTCAATTTTATCCAATATATTAATAAAACCAAAAAATGTATTGATAGATATACCTTCATCAAAATTATAGGAAACATAGAGAAGACATCATCTTGTGACATCATTTATATACACCTATCAAAATCCCCATCACATTAGGACGATTTAACCATTCTATAATGGTATAATCTCATTGATAATAATAAAAATCTAACAAAATATAAGGATATTGAAGGAACATAAAAATGGAATTAATTGGAAGGATGATTTTATCTCGAAATACCATAGAACTCTCATTGAGAAACCTCACTACCTATGGAATAAAGGGAATTCAAAGGATATTGAATGTTGGATGGCATAAGCCTCTCTTAACACCCTTAGCCCCAAAAATCTAACTAAACTAACAATAAAAGAGTAAATTTCCCCAAAATAAATCAATAACTTTTCAATAGGTGTGTAACTTTGGGATTAATTACATGACACACCACCTCCCCTAACAATAACATGGTGTGACCATATGACACTTAATTAATTCCCTTGGGTGTTGGTATGGAACTTAGCTAGACAATATCATGTTGTCACCCTCTATAGTCGCACGACCATTATTTTATAAGACTATATAGGAACAATTGTAAGACTCATCCTCCTAACATTAATTTTCCCATCCTAACATGAAAATTGCATAAAATTCATATCCATTTATAAAAAACCACAGAAACTATTTCTTCTTGAAGACCTTGTCGATATTATGATTCACTAATTGTAAAGGGATCTATAACATCGTACAAGTATATCGCGGTGCCACCTATGGGTTGTAGTGTGACCTAATATAGATATGATATTTAAAAAAGGCCACATGGCCTTCCACCAACACAAATATGATAACCTGTTACATATCACAAAAATTTAATCCATGTCTATAAACATCTTCATTATATTTACAAACACTCGAAACATGAATAAAAATCCCAATTCATGGCATTTCACATACTCTGGATCCATGAATATAAATTAACAATAAAATTCAAAACATGGAATTATATAGGGTTTTAAAATCTAACCAATATTGAAAATCTCATCCATTTTCATCATTGGTTATCCATAACCAAAAATATAGACCAATATTATTAAATAATTTTAGATCAACTCATCATGTTCCATCTATAAACATCAAATGGGATTAGGATTCCCAACTCCAAACGTAAGGGACACTTTTCATAAATGAATTATCCATCAATCATCAACATTCTAGAATCACTAATATGACACTTAACTACATTTTTTTATCATGAGACACCATGGTTTCATCAACTGATTCATTCCCAAGACTATGGTGACCCCTTCCATAATCCATAACTCTCTAGGGTTGATTTTTAGATCAAATTATCCCCACTATAAGAATCACCTACCAAAACATTATTAAGCAGTTCATCGACATAATTAGTGCAATAAACATATCATCAAGCAAAACCACATGAAAACAATTGTTGATCCTCCTCAAGCCTATCATTCCATAGAATTCATGGTTACATTCACTGACACACTATCTTTGTAATGGCATGAGATATTGAATCCATTAAAATAGTTACTATGATCTATAAATTGTTTAAATCACTAAAACCAACCTAAATAAACCATAATATATTAAGTGGCCATTAATAATAAATCTAATATAATAACTAAGATATAATACCCTTAATATCTATTACATTTAGTGGAAAAATAATTTATAATAGTTCATATTGAAATAGGTACTAACAAAAGATGATTTCATTATAATGTACCAATATTGAAAAACATAAGTTTACAAATTTTGAAAATGTAAATTTGACAAATTGAAATTCATTTTTTAACTCCTCTCATGAAAATTTATTTAGTGTCCATTTTTTAATTTCATTTGAAAAGATTTAATTTTAGTCAGAAATATTTTTTTTGAGACAATTTTTTTTTCATTTTATCAAAATGTATGTGTATCCTAGAATATTAAAAATAATTTTATGTAATAAAATATTTAATTGAGGAATGAAATTTTGAATTTTAATATATTCACTGATATTATAAGTTCCATGTCCAATATTTTTAGAAAAAAATAAAGATTATTGTTTAATAAAAAAATGTTTTTGCCTTTTATTTGAATGAAGTGTTTTCAAGGTGATATTAGGTTATATATTACCATAAAAGCCTCATAAAATTAATTATATTTATTATTAATAAATATATTTAGTTAAAATCAGTAATAATGAAAATTTTATCATATATATAAATTTAATGTGGAAAAAATACTTATTCTATAAATTGTTTTTAATCGATTAAGTTTGATCATTTTAAAATTAAATTTTTACGTATTTCAAAATTTTATATGAAATTTTTATTTTTAAATTAAAATTAATATGTTAAAATTTAGGAAATGAGTTCAATATTAGTTTTAGTTATAAAAATTAATTATTGAGTTTAAAAAATAGTTACCCCAATAAAAAGTAAAAGTTCTTAAAAGAGTTTCACTAATGGGAAATAATGAAGAAGTTTCAAAAAAATGATTTAAAATATTTTTTTAAATGTTATTAGGATTTAAATTTTCCAACAATCAACTTTTTTAAACTATTGATCCATTGAACCATTAATAGTTTAATGAAATTATCAAAAATTATTAATTTTTCAAAAGTACCCCTTTTCTCCCTTTATAAATGGATACCACTTACACTATTCAAAGATACACTTCACCATATAATTTATCCATAAAAAATTATATTTTCTCACCTTAATACCTCTTTCAAAATAATAATCCCTAATCACTCCTATTCAACCTAATCCCTTGAATTATAAAGGGGACTTATAAGGGGAAAATCAAGTCTCTGATATAAGTATTATCTCCATATTAATATTTTTTTTCTTATTATTGATATTCCAAAATATCTAATAAAAATAAAAATATAATTAATTTTGTATCATAATTATACGGATATGTTTTTATATTAATATTAAATATTTTATTTATTCATTTCCATCAATGTAGAAAAAAAACAACTTTAATTCATATTGCGAACTTTCTCCTCCAAAAATCAAAGTTGCTTGTTTTCCATTACTACTATTCATGGATTATAATAAACTTTTAAATGGTGAATAAATATTTTATATCACATATAATTATTATTCTTAAATTTTAATTTAATTTCCACCTTCACACCTATCATGCATTAAGAAAGGGGTACTCTAATCATGCGTACCTGCATATTACAACCTCCACAATGAAACATTTTCCCTTTTCATCTTGGTTTCAAAAAATTATAAAAACACATTAAAATATGATTCATCATATTAGTAAAAACAAAATAACATCATTATTTGTCTATTATATTGATATTAGGTCAAAATAATCAACTCCTTAACCATACTCTCCAAATGTGTTAGAGCGTATGCATGTTTGGGTTGATTTAACCACCTATGTAGAATGTGCTTTAAAATATGATTATGGATTAATATTGGAACATGAAAACTAATAGAATTATAATATATTTAGAATATAATTATTATTATATGGTCATTCCAATATAAAAATAATTATATAACTTATTATTAAAGTAACATTTTTTATTCACTAAAATTATCGGAATAAGTCATTATCAATTTGGTTTTCAAATAACATAACCAAAACACATATGGAATAAAATATGAAAATTTTGAACAAATATAATTTATAGATTAAATAATATTAAATGATTTATCAATAGTGAACTTGATATAAAATTATGGGTAATGACCCCAAAATTATTAACATTGTGGAGAACAGTTCAAGTTATTAACACCTTACAGTCATAATATGTGAAAAAAATAATATATTAATGATAAAGAATTATAATAATGATTCTAAATGTAACATCCTGGATTTTTGGAGTGGGTTGAAATCCTCACCGATTTTGAATTTTGGATTTTGGTGGAACCCAATTTCTTTTCTGGTCTACAGAACCTAATTTTGAGTTTTCTATTAACCCAAAACCTTTTTTTAGTCATGGTTTAAGGTTTGAAAAGTGTCATAGGTGTTCAAAAGGGTTTTGGGTGCATCAAAATCCTAAAGTACTGGTTTTGGATAAGTGTATGTTGAGCTGAACTGTTAGAACTAGTTGTGTGGCCTCTTAGTGAAAACCGTGTGACCCTTTTTCCATTGATCATAGTTTGGGGAAACCATGAATATAGTGGTTCATGACTATTCATAAACCTTTATAGTTTTTGCAGAGGTAATTCACATGGATTGTGCATGGTTATGGAAAACCATGCACTGTAGTCACATGGTTTTCACATGGTTAGGACTGACCATGTGGGATAACCATGCAGGCTTTTATCCAAAGCAGTAGGAGTCACATGGTTTGAAAAAACATGAGAGCTAACCATGTGGATCATTAAAGAGGTAAAATTACCATATTTCCCTTCCTTCTATAAGCCCAATTTCTCTCTTCATTTCTCCTCTTTGGTCCATGCACAGCAAGGAGGACCCCTCCATTTCCTCCTCTCCTTATATTTGATCCAAATCCTTTATTCAAGAACAATTGTTCAATTAATTTATGGAGTTGGATCCATCTAGATAATGCTCCCCTCCCTCTTTTCGGTTTTCTTCTTTTCTTTCACCTCATGGACCGTTAAATCCGTTCAATCCATTTTCCCCTATTTTAAGAGAATTCATCTGAAATGTTAATTTGTCCCAAATATTTCAAAGTTAATGGATAATATTATATGTTTCTATATCTATAATTACAAGTTAGGTGGTTCCTTATTTTTATTGTGTTTTGGTGAGTGTTTTGGGGGAACCACTTTTAGCATGTTTTTGGGTTGACCAAGCGATCCCCCTATAATTTAATGGTTTATTTTAAATAATTAAATTTAACCTTATGATATTCCAATGGGCATGCTTGAAAAATACTATAAGTTGTTTGAGCCATGCGACAGGCTCTGGACCTTGGGTGGTTAGGTTGGGGTGTTCTTATGTAAAATTAAATTTTTGTTTCAATTTTATTTATTTATTTTTAATTTTAATTTCTATATTTATGTGAATTTTTCTAATGATTTTGTGATGATAGAGGCCAGAGGATAGAGGTTTTGATGACCACATGAGGTGAGATGATGTGATCGTTAGGTTAGGTGTGGCCCGAGCTCTATGAGTGATGATAATAATAGGTTGGGCGTCTAATTCATCATATTGAGACAAAAAGGTTGTTCGGTTATGGGAATGTCTTGTGTGATATTGAATGGCATGGCCATAAGTTTTAGAGACATGGTCACAGGGGCAAGAGGTGCCAGGATGGTGTGTATTGGGTTTTTTTGGTGATTTTCTCTCACCCATGTCGGAAAAAGTGCCGTTTAGAGTCATTTGCACAGAAGTTGACTTGGTTATGATGTGTTTTTTATCACTCATATTTGTAGAGGCCCCTGATAGTTTTTTCTTATGTGAATTTTTGGGTAGGATTTCCAAAGAAATCCACAGGGATGTCGAGGAGCCCTCGAATGATAGTTTTCAGACTATCGGTTGGCGGATGAAAGTCATCATTCCTTGGGACATCATGCTTCAAGACGATGGTGATATTACTTTGAGGTAAGATATTTTTTTCCTCTGGACGTCGGGCTTTGAGTTGATGGGTGCTTATGAACAGTGGTCCAAGGGACTGGATTTGTGTTGATTTGGCATGCCATCGTGATGTCGGTGACTAGACATGGAATTGATGGATTCATAAGAACATGGTTCCACATGATTTATTTATATGTGGAGCCTAAGGGTTCACCTGGAAATTTCTATATTAGGGGATACCTTCATCTTTGGATTAGGATCCTCTCTACTACCGCATTCTAGCATTGGCCAAGGCAGGTGATGGATTCCAGGTGTTTATTAAGGAAAAAGTAAAGTTGGGTTTACTTAATGAATTCATTTTATTTTTTAATTATCATTACACACCTTCTTGATCACAAATCTAAGGTACAGATCCATTATTGATGACCTACTGAGGCTTGTTCTCACACTCTATATGGGCCATTCAATATACATGTAGACTTTATGCTTTTTTCATTCAAGTAAAGGCCCAGGTTTAGTAGTTGGTTCTTAGGGGGTTTTTAATGATATAGAGGCTAGGGAGATTGAGGTTCCTACCCCAACAAGAGTTTTTTTTCATTCTGTATCAGCATGTTACTTATATGTATATACTAATGGTCATCCATTGATGACCCGTTTTATGTTATTGTAATGTGTGACTTGTATATGATGAATTTTCCATTTTAGTATCTAAAAATTGGAATGATTGGTTTATTTACTTTACTCTATTTTAATTTATTAATACTTAATTTTTTTTGATACTATTGTGCTTTCACCATGCATGGGTTACTTGTTTAGAGTCTATTAGATTTGATTATTTTTATTGGTTATTGTATATCCATATCAAACCATTATTATATCATCTCCATAGGTTATAGTCTCCTAACTATCACCACTTTACACCCTCACTGCTTATCAGAAGCCTTTGGCATATGGGGAGGCATGTTTAAGGCCAATGTCACTTAGCCTGAAAGAACTATTTGGGTGTCTAATCCGGCCAGGGTACTAAAAATGGTATTAGAGAATTATTGAATGAGAATTATTAGTAGCATTCGGCTAGCTACTAATGGTACCAAATTATTTTTCTTACTATCCTTACTACTTTGGATAAGGTGGAGTGGATATTAGGATATTTTTTGAACTAGGTTTAGAAATCATTCTTGGGTGCCTACAACCCACTAAATGGCGAATGGGCCGAGTTACCAGGGGTGGGAATTGTTTTAATATTTTTATCATTTAACAGATGATTTTATTTCCACCATGATTGGTATTTTTGGGATATTCATTATTATCTGTTTTGAGGTGTGAACCTTGACCCGGTATAGTAACGGAGGAAATAAAGGAACATTTGCCTGGAATGGAAAGGGGTGTTTATTATATTCACTATGTTGGTTTATTTTTTTCATTAGGCACATAGGATGTTTAAATTTCATATATTCTTGTTCCTATGATATAAAATTATTTTGATTCCCATTTGGGGCTTGGATTGTGTAAATAGGGGTCAGGTCGTCTAAAGTGTCAAAAAAGAAATCTAACCAATTTCTTCCTACCCAACCTCTATTCATTGGAATCTTAATAAACCAGCCCAGGAAAGTGGACCTAATGGAATCTATTTGTGATGTGTTATCTATATATTAATTCATGGGCCTAGATATTATAATATCAAGCAAGTAAGATCGTATGGGGTGATGTTGATTACTAGGTTGGGTGATGTGGTCATCAGATTGAGGCGACATGGTTCACCAGGATGGGCATGGAACAATGAATATGTTATACTTGGATCTATTGAGGGCGGGTAAGGAGGCCATGAGGTTGGGATGTCTTGAGAAATGGTTGCGATAAGGGAGGGTAAGGGTAGTGAGTTGACATTTCTTGTTACGGTTTCACTTATCTATTTGTTGTGTATATATATATCTGTGTGTGTGTGAGAGAGAGAGTGTTATTTGGGTTATTTGACCTTGTGATAGTATTCGGTGAGTTTCCACCTGGATGACTTAGAAGGAGAGTCAGGTAGGTGAGGATAGGGTGCCACTAGAGTAGGCACATGTTCAGACCCCTGAGGGTAATAAAGATCATGATCCATAGGTATGGGCTCAGGGTTAGGCTCTGGTGCAGGTAGGTCATCTATTAGAGTTGACAGCCTTTGAGTTGTGGCTTGATGAGTAGCTCAAAGTGATTCTAGTACAGATCATCCAAGGGATCAATAGGTGAGATCATGGAGTAGATCCTTTGATGGAATTCCTAATGCTAGAGTTACAATCACAACACTCAAAACTTTTTAGGGTGAGGGTGGATCACATGTGGCTGAAAATTGGGTTGATTCCATGCAAATAATTTTGAAGAATATTGAGATGCCTCCAGGGTAGAGGTTGAAACTCCAAAAATACATTCTTAGAGTACCAAAAAAGTGATATTGAGATGTACAAGCTTAGGTGGGTAGACATGGGAGACTATCCTAGAAAAACATTAAGGTAGGGTTCTTCAAGCATTTATTCTTGGAGATGTTGTGGTCAGAGCGAGATCAGGAGTTCTTGAGCCTTTGATAGGGTGACATGTCCTTCATGGACTATGCAGGGACATCCACTAAAATGTCTCTCTTTTCAAAATATATGGTGAGAGATGAAACCTGGAGTGTGAGTTGTTTTAATTATGGTTTATGTCACACCATTCGAGTGTAGGTGAACATATTACATTTGGTATTATTCTAATAGGTGGTTAATGAGGTGCTCATAGATGAGGGAAATTTGATGGATTGATCATACTTGAGTCAGATGATGGGTTCTTGTGATTTCAGTGGAAATGATTTAGATAGTAAGAAGAAAGGATTATATGAGTTCAAGTAGGTTCATTAGGAAAAGGACTTGAGCAAACCACCTTGAAGTAAATCATCGATAATATGATTCTAGTGTGGAAATCTAGGACATGTTTGGACCCAGTGTGAGTGGCCTCAAAAGGCATGTCAAGAATGTGGATGGGTTGGGCATCTCAAGAGGTTCTTCAATAAGCCTTCCCATACATCCAACAATCAAGAATCATGGTAGACTCAAGGTTATGAGAGTGGGTCAAGACCAGTATGAGGTGATAGTTTTTGAGTTTCAGCTACACACAGTGGTCATGGAAGACACGGTGAAACACATATGTGAGGTAAGTGGCCAGTGGCTAGTTTAGAACCATGGGTAACTTAGGCTTCACAAATTTAGTCTTTAGGGTAGGTGAATGTCATGGATCTTCTAGGGTCAATGAAAATTGGTGAGCTGATGATAGTCAAAAGTACACCATGGTCATGACCTAGTTACACTTTGGTTTTATTTTGGCATGGCCTTTTAAGGCATGTCTGTTTTGAGTGCACGACATATATAAGATATATATATGGACTAACCAGACACAGGTTTGTAGGATGAAATCATTTTAGATGCATTATATATAAATATACAAGAGGTTTGTGGCACCAGTTTCATATGTGAGCATCATTGGATGTGTGATTATTAAGGAGAATCGACATCGGGGAATCGAGGAGATGTGGGTTACATGAGGTGTGTTGGAATCTATACATTAGTTCAATGAATGACTTGATTGAGTTTTAATGAACAAGAAATTATTTGCATATATTAAGATATAGTACCTCATAGATTTCATGTGTGGCCTAGGTATGAAGCGTGCATCAATGCGGTGTGGCAGTTGGATCGGTGTCATGTAAGACATGTGAGCACTTGATGGGGTTAAGGAGTAATGATGCATCATGGGAGTACTTGAGTCCTAGTATGGTTGATGGACCATTAGTTTGAATTTAATTTTGGGTTGGGATGTAACTAAGGTAGGTAACTCATAATGTGGGGAGCCCCCTTTAGGTAGTTGACCTATGCCCTTTTGACTAGGGTAGTTTGAGTTATTAAATCATAATGGTATGGTGTTTTTCAGTATCATCTTCAGATTTTTTTATAGCTCAGGGATGCGCTATTTTAAGGTGGGGAGATTTTAACATCCCGAGTTTTTTGAGTAGGTCGAAAACCTCACCCATTTTGAATTTTAGAGTTTGGTGGGTAAAAAAATTACTTTTTTGATCTAAGGAAATTAATTATGAGATTTATGTTAACCCAAACCCATGCTTTTTGTCCTCGTTTAAGGATTAATAAGTTTCATGGTTGTTTGTAAGGGTTTTTGGTGCATTGGAGGCTCAAAGTCCATGTTTTGGAGAAGTGAAGGTTGAGTCTTATAGTTAGAACTAATTGTGCGGCCTCTTAGTGCAAACTATGTGGCCACTTTTTACACTAATCATAGTTTGGGGAAACCGTTCATGTCAAGGTGTACAATCTTGTGTGAACCTCTGATGTTTTTTCAAAGTCAATTCACACAGCTTGTGCATGGTTAGGGAAAACTGTGCGCAATACACACAGTTAGTTTTATATATGTAGTAACCATGCACTGTAGTTATAAGGTTGTCACATGGTTATGAATAACCATGTGGGATAACCTTGTAGGTCTTGGATCTTAATCAACAGGATCTACATGGTTTCCACACAGTTTGGAAAACTATGTGAGCTTATCGTGGAGGGCATTAAATAGTTTAAATAACCATTTTTACCCTCCTAAAAAATTAATTTCTATCCTTTGTTCTCCTAAGTGGGTTATACACAAAAAGAAGGAACTATCCTATTCCTTCTCTCATTTTAATTGATCGAAATACTTTTTACAAGCTTTGTTATTCAAGTCATTTACAATGTTGGATCCTTCTCGATAAGTCTCTCATCCCCCTTTCCTCTTTTCTTCTTTTCTTTTTTCCTCTTGGACCACTAAATCCATTCAATCCATTTTACTCTATTTTTATTGAATTCGTATAAAACCTAAATTTCTCCCAAATTAGTTGGAGTTAAAGGATAATACCAGACTAGTCTACATCTATAACTAAAAGGTAGGTGGGCTATAGTTTTCTTTGTGTTTTTGTGAGTGTTTTGAGGATTTATCTATTAGTTTTCCATTATGTTGACTGTGAAAGACCCCTATAATATAATGGTTACTTGTAAATAATTAAAATGAACCTTTTGAGAGAAAAATGGGCATACTTTCATGATATTATAAGTGTTTTGAGTCATGCGAGAGACTTTAGACCTTTGGTGGTTAGGCTGGGGGTTCTCTTATGTTAAATGGAAATTTTGTTTCAATTTGAATTGTTTGTTTTATTTTTATTTCTATATTTATATGAATTGTTTTGATTAGTTTTTTATGGGAAGGGCTCAAGGATAGATGTGTTGATGACCACCTAATGTAAGATGATGTGATTTTCAGGTTGGGAGAGGCCTGAGCTCTATGAGTGATGATAATCACATGTTGGGTGACTTGATTATCATATTGATGTGGAATGGTCATCAGGTTATGGGTGAGGCTCATGTGATATTGGAAGGAATGTCCATTGGTTTGAGAGACATGGTCATAGGGGCATGAGGTGTCAGGATGGTATGTCTTAGGTTTTATTTTGGTGATTATTTATCACCTATGTTGGACAAAGTGCCATTTGGATTTATTTCTACATAGGTTGACTCAATGATGAGGTGGTTTTAACCACTCACATGGGTAAAGGCCCCCGGTAGTTTTATATTAGGAAAAAGGTTGGGATTTATTACCACAGAAAGACATGGGGGTGGTGAGGATCCATCATATGATAGTATTGATACTGTCGTTTGTGGGATGAGGCTCACCATATGTGAGGAAATTAGGTCATGACATATTTTTTAGGATGAAAATCACTATTCCTTGAGACTTCATTATTCAACTTGAATGTGATATTACATTGAGGGAAGATATCATTATGTCTTTGAATATTGATCATAGACATAATGGTTTCTCATAGGAAGGGGTCTGAGGGACCGAATTTGTATCAATTGGGGGTGTGACTTTGGGAAATTGGTGTCTTGACCTAGAAATGAGGTTTTAGGAGGCACATGGTTCCATGTTATTTATATAGATATTTAACCTAAGGGTTCACCTGGACATTTCTATATCAGAAGATTCCATGCGCTTAGGATATTAATCCTCCCTGCTATGGAATTATGTCATTGGATGTGGTATGTGATGGCTTCCTGGTTGATTTTGAGTACCAAAGAAAATTTTTATACTTAATTATTGTGTGGTGTTTATTTATTTTCATTACACACCAACCAGATCACAAATTTAAAGTATGAACCCATTTGTGTTGACCTACTGAGACTTGTTCTCACACCATATATGGGCCCTTTAGGATGCATATAGACTTTATTCTTTTTCATTTAGGTAAATTACAAGGTTCAAAAGATGGATATTAGTGGTTTTTTGGCTTGATAAGGAGGCTAGGTACCTTGAGGTTCCCGCCTCGATTGGATCTTTTTTTGTTTTCCTTTTATATTACCATGATACTTATACATATATACTAATGGTCATATATGGGTGACCATTTATATTATTGTACTATATTACATGTATTGGATGCATGTTACATTTTAGTATCTACAAATTCCATGTTAATTTGTTTAATTATTTTTGCTGCTGTTATTGATTAGGTTTCCACTATTGTAAGATAATGTTGTGCTTACGCCATGGTTGGGTTAATGGTTTAGAGTTTTCTGGTCTTTTCTTTCTGATGATTATTTTTTATCTATATCATACAATTATTATATCATAACCATAGGGTATATCCTTCCCACCATCACAATTTTACACCATCACTGCTAGTCGGTATACATTGGCATACAGGGAGGCTGCCTTAAGGCTAATGTCACTCGACCTGAAATCACTGTTCGGGTTGATAATCAGGTTAAGGAACTATAATAAAATGGTAATATTTATCATTATTTTAATAAAATGTGATTTTATTATAGTTATTTTGGATTTATATTATGTTATAGAATCAGCAAAATAATCAAGGAAATATGGTATTATTTTGTTGTCTTGACTTCACTTTAGTTGAGGAAAGAATTCATGTTTTTCACATATTTCTCTTTGATCTGATCTTGATACTTCCCTATTGATTTAATGTATGATAAATACAATTACATAAATTATATTTCAGTTTCAACTTCTTGGTATCCCTATATTCACTATTTTATTATTATGATAACATTATTGTAAGAGTTTATTTATCAGAAATTTGAATCCCATGAGACATTTTTAATAAATATACAATGTTTCATTCTAAATAGTATTAATATATCACTATTTGGTTTTTATCATGATACTATTATATTTCATGATATTCCATGTTCTATTTTAATTTATACAAGTCATGGGTTATTTGATAAAATGTTATAAGTGTTATAAGGAGTTTTCCCTACTCAATTCTTTTAATTGGGTTTAGTCTTACATAAAATAATATAATTTTCAATATTTATTTGATATTACCATTTGTAATATTTATTTGGTATTTCCTTTTTTATTAGGAGAAAATACATATACTTTTCAATATACAATTCTTTAAAAAAAATCCAAAATATAAGTGTACTCTCATTAATAATAACTCTTATTCTTACCAAGGTGTCTTTTCATCCGTGTCCTTATTTTCCTTCAAACCAATATTATCCTCTCTTTTGGGAAACATAATATAGGTTATATTATATTTTTTCATAATTATTTACCCATTTCTAAAAGGAAAATTTAATACTCTTTTAATGATATGGGTTTTCAATAAGGGTTTCTCATAATGTTCAAATGGTTCATCCATCCTTTCAAAATAAAAAGTTTCAATATACTCTCTACCTTTTAATTTAATAACCCTTAATTCATTTCAAATGTTTTCATTAAAAAGTATAGTTTTTAAATGTAAAAGTTTTCAATTTATTTTCAAATCCCCTTTTTGAAAAAATTATGTATTTTTCAAGTCTCAATTATTAATGTTTCCATTGAAAGTAATATTTATTACTATTTTTTAAATTCTCTATTTTGAACCATTATGTGTTTTCATGGTTATTTTATTAGTAACTCTTTATATAAGGGTTTAAAATGACTTCCATTTCCCTTGATCCATGAATTATGAAATCTATAAGGGACCTGGGAACTTGAACTTTGTTCTTTGCGATATACATTTTTTGGACATCAGTTTTCTATGAAATTCCCTTTTAAATGATGTTATATTTTTTAATTCAAGGGGAAACATTTTTGAAAAAATTAAAACTCTGTGAATGGTTTTAATTTCATATTTATTAAAAATAATGGATACTTTTATAAAATAGGCTCATAACTATGACTTTTACGACAATTAATATGACAAAAATAAAAAAAAAATCATTATTTTATTTTCATTAGTTTCAAATGTGATCTAACTCTAATAGAGTTATGTTTCATGTTTCACACTATGATATTATTTTTAAATGTAAATATTTTGGGTGATCATGTTTTCATTATCAAGTTATTTAATTTATGATGTTATTTAAATGTTTTAGTAAACTCATATTTCATCATGGATTCCTTATAAAAATTGAATTATTTATGATGTTAATTTATGATGTTTTTAGTATGTTCTATGAAACCCCTTTTAATTTTATGGGTTCTTTATATGAAGATTATGAAATTTCATGTAACCCATTTTCTTTCTATGGTTTAGTTGATAATGTGATGATTTTTTCTAAGTGGAACACAAATGTATGTATTATGAGATTGATAGGACATAAATATCCCTCCAATGCATTGGGTAAAGGATTATATCTCATGAGATAGAAATTTTATTTGAATAGGTTGTTAAGTAACTAGGTTTTATAAGAGTGAGTGTGATGGTGTTTATCTCTACTCATAATTTTATGAGTGAATGGGTTGTTGGGAAGCCAAATTCAAAAAGATAAGAAATCATATTTTTATGATTATTCCACCTTCTTCATTATCTTCCATTAGTTGTGTTATAAGATTCATGTTTTATTTTCAAATTACTTGGTAAAAGTGTTATTATATGAGATGTTATTCTTATTGTTGAAACATAATGATTTATGTTTTTTTAGATAATATATTTTTTCTTATTCATTATTTTCTATATGATTAGGATCTAAACATGATGTCCTTTATTATGTTATCCCTTACTG
The DNA here is from genome assembly GCA_963277665.1 of Viscum album. NCBI lineage: Eukaryota > Viridiplantae > Streptophyta > Magnoliopsida > Santalales > Viscaceae > Viscum > Viscum album. The sequence goes on from OY728165.1 coordinate 215,053,347, forward strand.
AGCATTTCAACACACCCATGTCTTATGGTCATAATACTAAATATATGAAGATGATTCTATCATGTGAGTTGTTGAGAAAAGGTCTTAAGAAGATCAATAATGGTTAAATGTTTTCAAGAAGTGTGAAATAAGTTATATATGTATCTAATCTCTAAAACACTAATTATTTTTATCTTTATATTGTGAAAATGTTTGTGATATGTATTATTTAATTCACGAGATTAATTAAATATTTATGACATGTTTATATTGGGTCTCTATAGTGTGCATTAGAGTACGATTTAGTTATTTTAGAGATTTGTTTAATTATTTTTTATATTAGTTTAGTAATAATTAGGGTTAGTGTTATATAACCTTTGTGAAACCCCTTTAGATGAGTCTAAATATAAAATGATATTCTGAAATACTAGTATAGTCTTGAGTATGTTTTTTTCCTAGAAATGTATCCCTTTATAGATACTGGAAAGTGGATTTTTCTATGGAACATTTTCCCTTAGGGGTAATCACCCTGATACATGATGAATTGGCCTAAGACTGCATATCTAGAATGACACTCACAGGGGATGTTCCTTTATTGATCGTATGATCTTTACAGCCCACTATAAAGGATTAACATCTTATATACTCTAAGGGATTATGTTGAGAAGTATAAGATAACCTAATATAATTTATCCTAATATAAACTAAGATTTATATAGGTTGAGCTAAGAGAACTATATGCTAGTGTTATAATGTAAAATTGAAATAAGTTTTATGGTTGAATTGCTTTTATGATTATCATAATCTACTTGTATTGCTAATGTTTCATCACTGATGTCGTCTTTCTTGGTTATAAAAATGATTGGATCTTGGAGGAACCATGTTAAAAATGGACATGATATACATTGTAGTGATTTTTCTATTGGGATACCAAATGGGATTGTATATGTTATTGAAAATCATTAGTTTATGCACACACAACTATATCATGCACTACTACAAATACGGCTTTTATCCCCACTAAAAATGTCCTTTAACAGCGCTAGAAAAGTGCTATTAATACCGGCGAATATAAAGGGGGGTTTCCCTTTATCATCTCTCCAAAAAGCACTGATAAAGACCCCGATTATCAGCGCTAAAAAAAGTGCTGATAAAAGGGGTCTTTTATCTGCGCTAAAACAAAGCACTGATAAAAGGGTCTTTTATCAGCGCTTTGTTTTAGCACTGATAAAAGACCCCTTTATGAGCACTTCCTTTATGAGCGCTTTCATTTTAGCACTGATAAAGGACTCCTTTTATCATCACTTTTTTAAAATCATTGATAAAAGGTAAAAAATAAAAAAAGTAAAAAAAAAACAAAAAAAAAACTGCCAATCAGGGGGGCTTTTATAGCACATGAGCCACCCCCCTTTTAAAGCGCTTTTATACCCCCTACAGCGCCCCACGCACCCACTCCACCCTTTAACAGTGCTTTGTCCCATAATCCCCCATGTGTGCGTGCCCTTGCCACCACTAGGATTTGAACTCGAGACCTCCCCCCTACGCGCCTAAGCCCTTACCACTCCTCTATTTGGATTTGTTTTCCAATTCATGATATCTCTATATATATATTTATATATTTAGTTTTATTTATTCGTATAGTAATATATATTTATATTAATATATATATAGTTATATTATAATAAATATATATAGTTATATTAATATATATATAATTATATTAATATATATCTCTATATATATATATATATTTGGTTATATTTATTCGTATAGTAATATATATTTGTATTAATATATATATAGTTATATTAATATATATATATATATAGTCGTATTAATATATATATATATAGTTATATTAATATATCTATATATATATATATTTAGTTATATTTATTCGGACAGTAATATATATTTATATTAATATATATATAGTTATATTAATATGTATATATATATATAGTTATATTAATATATAGGTATATAAATATTCATATATTTGTATTTTAAATAAAATGGAGATTATTTATTATTTAGATAAAGCTAATATATTTTATATGTAAATATATTTTATTATATATATTTATAATTAAATTTTTATGTGTGAATATATAAAAAACAATATATACATTGTTATAAATTTGATTATAAATAGAAGTGAATTATAAAAAACGATGAAATTTCAATGAAATGATATCAATATGAATGTAATAACTTGGAATAAATTCAGTTCCCACCAAAAAAAAAATCCAATAATACCCCCTTAAACGAGGCTGAAAATCCACAAAATGTTAAAAAATCATGGTACCCCGACTAAAAACGCAATTTTAGATCCCTTTTAGGCCTTTTTTGCCTCTAAAAGCCTTTACCGGGGTAAACCCATGTCTTAGTGATGTAGATCTTGTCACAGGCTTCAATTTGATATGTGGTAGAGCTCAAACAGACACCGGGATCAAAAATTATGACCATTTGAAGTTCGAGTTGCGTTTTCAACATATTTTGGATCCTTTTTTTTAATTTTTTTAATTTTTTACTCTTCAAATTTTTATTAAATGACTATTACTCGATAATAATTAGAAAATTATTAATTTAAAATATTTTTTTAATTTTTTTATAAGCCATTTTCACTAAATATATTATATATTAAGTAAATTATGTGTAAATGTCTATTTATACTTATTTAAAATATATTTAAAAATTATATATTATATTTATATCAATATAACTATATTTATATATTTATATATTAATATATTATTTTTAATTAATTTTTTTGAAGTCAACCCTTTATTAGCGCTAATGAAAAAGCGCTGATAAAGGGGGTCCCTTTATCAGCGCTGGTAAAAAATGTTTTTGTGGTAGTGATGTTATGATTAAATAATTAATATTTTATGGACATTTGAACCCAAAAAATCAAGAATTTAGTTTCATAGGAGATCATGTGATGAAGATGATGAAGGATAAAATATTTAATTTTATTCATTTAAAAAATTAATTAAGATACACCCAGGTGAATGTATCAATGGAATAAGAATATGTATTATCTATGGTAATGGAATATGTTTATGGAAAATATATTGAAGAAAAAGGAAGTTTCGAGTTAACATTATGGATAAAATTAATGTTCTCCTAAGGATCCACTAGCAGTTTGATGTTTTAGATGTGAGGAATTTTTAAACTATGGAAACCAATGAACTAATATAATGGATTAAGTGAAAATTGACACCATTAACCTACTATACCATGGGATTAAGTAAAAGCCTATACAATTTATATCAATGAAGAGGATAGGTGACTGGGATTCACTTACCCTGCACCCCAAATTAGTGCAAGTATTCTAGTTCAATAAAAACTATTGTATTTTTGGTATTTTATAATAACATCATCTCACCATAATTAGTGAATTTTATTTTATGGAAAAAACAGTGTTATGATTATTATTTTTTTGGAAATAATCATTATGCACATCATAATATCCTCCTCCAATAAAATGTTTTGTTTTTAATATAGAAGGATATGTTCACTTTGACTATAATTTATTTTCTATAATAGGGAAAACAAATTCTAAATCAATTAAAACAATCTATGAGTTCAAGGACAACTATGTATTATCTAATTAGAAAACAAAATCCTTTCTATGGGCATTAAAACCATTTTATGAGATACATTTCTTAATAATGGTTAGGAAAAAATATGTTCTTTCTGATATTCCCTATTGTATTCAAGATCATGTCACATTAGAGAAAATATATTTTGGGATTTCAATATTTTATGACCTTTATCTATTCTAAAAATTATATTATAAATAAATTTCAAGGGCACAATTTATTTAATGGGACGGAATGTAACAACCTGAAATTTTAGATCCTTTAAAATAAATACTATATTCAATAACTTTTATCAGACTATACAAACAACATAAAACCCCCAATATGTTAAAAATAAATTATTAATAAATCAATAATAAACACTTAGATGTCATACCGTTAATAGTAATTACCATTAGTAGATAAATAATTAATTTTTGTTAATATTGAAATGGTTATAATAGAAGTCATCTAATTTATAATGTACCTAAAAAAATTGAATTTAAAATTTTATAAAATATATATTTGATAAAATAATATTCATTTTCTCACTCTTCTCATAAAAATTTACTTTTTTATAATTTTTGAAATATTTTCTGAAAATATTCAGCTTTTTTAGAGAATTGTTTTTTGTGAAAAAAATATTTTTTTTATGATTATATAATAATGTATATTTATCCTATAAGTCTAAAAAATGATAAATAAATAAAATGTATATATAAGGAATATAATTGTTTATTTTAATATATTATTTGACCTTATAAATACCGTGTCCATCATTCTTATAACTAAATCAAAATATTATTTAGATAAAAACATTGATCTTCTATTTGAATAAAGTATTATCAAGGTGATATTGGTTATAAATTACCTTGAAAGCCTCATACCATTCATTTAATTTATAATAAATCAATTTATATAATTAAAATCATTAACAATTATAACTTTATCTTATATATAAATTTATAGCAGTGAAATTTCATTTTCCATGAAATGGTTTTTATGTGATTATATGTGTTTATTTTAAAATTAACTTTTCACACATTTATAAATTTGATCTTAAAAAATTATTTTCCTATTTAAAATTAGAAATTTAAAATAAGGTAATAATTTCAATATTAATTTTAGTTATAAAAATTAATTACTAAGGTAAAAAAATAGTTACCCCTTTAAAAATAAAAGGTGGGAAATGGTTTTACGAAGGGGAAATGAAAAAAAAGTTAATAACCTACCTTAAAATAACATTTAGATCTTAGTTTTGAATTTATCTCATCCCACACTCCATATTATTCCAATTTTGATCAATTGTACCACGAATAGTTTCATTGAATTATTAAAAAATGAGTTCCCCTAAAAGTACCATATTTCTTCCCTTATAATAGGATACCAAATACACTATTGAAAGCTACCCATAACATTCAAATTACTCCTTCAAGATTTTACCTTTTAATATTCCTATAATCCTATTTCACAAAAATAATCCCCTGGTTACTAAGTTAACATAGTCTATTCAATTTATAGTGGACTTCCATGGGAAAAATCAAGTCTCTAATGTAAGTATTATCTACTTATTATTCTTATATTCATACTATTAATATTCAAAAATATCTTATCCCGATAATAATATGATGATTTTATTTATTATTATTATTATTATTATTATATTGATATGTTTTTAAGTTATTTGTACAAACCATAGTTATTCATTTTCATCCACCTAAAAAACTATGTTAGTAAGTCGCATGAACTACCACCTTCAGGAAGTGACGTTGTTTGTTTTTCATTACAACCTTTTATTGATAGTAATAATGGAATTAATAATTATTTAATTTTATATATAAAATACAATTATGAATCTAAAATTTCATTTTAATATCAACCTTCACCCCTCTCACCTGTGGGGAAATGGGAATGCTAATCATTCGTATGTGCAAATTACTGCCAACACAATGAAGTGTTTTTATTTCATTTTTCATCTAGATTTTCATAAAATAACTAAACACCATAAATTGTTGTTCCAAATCCATAAAAAATGTAAATAATGAAATTTTTTTTAGTAAAATTATATTAGGTCAATAGAAACAACGCATTAACCATTATCACCAACCAAGCTAAAGCGTGTTCAGGTTTGGGTCGATTTAACCACCTTTGAGAAAATTGATTGAAAGTCAGATTATGCATGACTATGAGAATAATAAAAATATTATTATTATAAAATATTAATAAAATAACTATTATTATATCATCCTAGGAATATTCTTTTATGTATTTAACATATTATTAATGTAACATTTTTCATTTTATAAAATTACCAAAATAAATTGTTATCATTTTTTTTTCACAAAATATAACCAAAACTTATTTGGAATGAAATAAGAACACTAAAAATAAATATAATTTATATTTTAAATAATATTAATTAATATATCAATAATTAACTTCATATAAAATTATTTTTAATGATAAATTTTTTTAACATGCGTGAATAGTTAATTTTATGAACACATGATGGTCATAATACACTATAAAACATTAATGTACACATGATAAAGAATTATAATAAGTATTATAAATGTAAAATATTTATGATTAATTTTCTATATTAATTTTTTAATTTAGATGTGTTTTTGTAATATGAGTCTAGAGTGTCATCAACTATATAAAGAAACAAGGTAAAGGTTTGTGGTATCTAGTTCACTTTCATTAAGGCATGATTTCATATTTCTCACTTATTTTTCATTAATTTAATAAATATAATGTATTATTTTATTCATGTATGATAGAAAACATTCCCTAAAATATATTTTAATTTCAATTTCATGGTATCCCTCTCTTTTCCTTTGGATTCATTAGATACCATTATCGTAAGGGTTTCGTTGCCGCAAATTTAAATCCCTTGAGACATGTTTATGTTATACACCATGTTTCCATTTAAATGGTAAAAATATAGAAATATTTTTATTTTTTGTCATGATACTATTATAATTTCTAATATTATATGTTATATTTAAATTTATAACTCTTATGAGGTTTTTGATTCAAATGTTAAAAATATTGTAAGGAGTTTTTATGGCACAATTGTTTTTATCAATCATAGGATTTCATAAACAAATATAATTTTAAGTATTTAAGTAATAATACATTTTATCATATTTTATTTTGTATTTCCATTATTTATATAGATAAATTACTTCTCTTTATATATATACAATTCTTTTGAATAATGTTTTCGAAATAAAATGTTTACTGTGGGCAAGAATATCTCCCATTCTTAATAATGAAACTTTTCTTCCATGTCCATATTTTCCTTCACCCATTATTCTCTTATATTTTTTAAATATAATGTGAATTATTTTATTTTATATTAAAAATTATTTACCCCAATTAAAATTTAAAATTTAATACTCTTATAACTATGTGGGTTTCTAGTGAGCTATTTTTTTCAAAATGTTTAGAAGGTTTATCCATCCTTTCAGATTGAAAAGTTTCTTCATCTAATAAAAATTTCCATTTTAAAAACAATATATATTTTTTCAAGGTTTAATTATTAGTTTTTCCTTTAAAAAGAAATTTTTAACACATTATTTTCACTTCCCCTCACTAAAAAAATTATTTATTTATCATGTATCTATTATTAAAGTATCTTTTAAAATCAATCATTTTCAATGTATTTTCATTTCTCAAATATGAGACATTTATATATTATTGATGATAATTTATTATTAAATAATTATAATAAAGATTACTAAAGTCTTATCTTTCACTAGATTCAGGAATTATGACATCTATAAAGGACTTCGTAATACAAACTCCTTTATTTTTGTTATAAATTTTTTAAAACATTAATTTTCAATGAATTTATCATCTTTTTTGTTGTTTAATTTTTATTTATGGGGGAAAGAAGATTTTGAACCAACTCCATTTCCATAAAATGTTTTATTTACAATTTTCTTAAAAAATGAGACTTCTTAGAAAGAGACTTGTAACCATGATCTTCACAATGATGAATAAATTTTTGTTCAATAAATATATTATTGTGATATTATTTTTATTAGATACAAGTTCCATCTACCTCTATTGGAGTTATGTTTCATGTTCCATCATATTGTATTCTTTTTTTATGGGATTATTTTGGGTGATTATGTTATCAATATGAAAAGATTTAATTTTATATTTTATTTGGATGTTCTATAAAACTCATATTTCTCCATGGGTTCCTTATAAAAATTTAATGACTTCCATTTGGATGTCCTATGAAACCAATTTTCTTTACATGGGTTATTTATATAATGATTCTTAAATTTATTTAAACCCATATTAACTATAAGTTTTATTTTATGATGTGATTATTGATTTCAAGTGGCACATAAATGTATGGATTATGAGATATGTGATACCTATATCTCTATCCAATGCATTGTGTAATGAATTATATCTAATTATATAAAGGTTTCATGTGAATAGGTTATCATGTACCTCAGTCCACAAAGGTGGAGTGTGATTGTGTTTAGATCTACTCATAATTTTTGAGTAAATGGGATGGAAGGCATCCAGGTTCAAAAACATAAAAAATTTTATGTTTATGACTATACCAGTTTCTTTTTAATGTTTCATGGATCATGTTATTAGATTCCTGTTTTATTTTATTATTCCATGGTGAAATTGTTACCATTTGAGAAGTTATACTTATGGTTGACACTTAATAATTTATAATCTATTAAATAATATATTTTTCCTTATTCGTGCTTTCCAAATGATTATGATCTGACAATTATGTCATTTGTTATGTTTTCCCTTACTAATGGTTTAAGCTCACCCATTTCTTATGTTCCCAATCCCCATGTTATGAAGATTATTATATCATGTGAGATGTATAGAAACAGTGTGGAGGATATAGATTATGGATTAATGTTTTCAAGGGTTGTGAAATAAGTTATTTATATAGCTAATATCTAAGACATTAAACCTTTTGACCTCTGGGTGTGTGATTGTTTGTGATATTTATTATTCATTTTGTGATATTAATGCATTATTTATGTCATGTTTAGCTCACGATGCTATAATATTATCACATGATAATTATACTTAAATCCTCATAGGTTTCATGGGATCATAAAAACACCAAAGAAAATTCCTACACCAAACATCTATTTTAATTCCCAAGGATGTATCCTTAACAAACCCACCTCATCTAGCATGATCTATCACCAAGCATCAATGCATCTCTGATCTGACATAAAATATAATCTATTCAAGGGATATCCCAAGACTAATTATTTTTTCCATACTCCATCCAATATAGTATCATAATCCAAAATAATATATTCTCCATGGAAAAAATAAAATTTTATTTAGCTACCCACATGCCTATAAATTTCATATCTAATATCCAATGTATAGTATAATTACACCCACAACCCTACCCACATGAATTTCATTCCATAAAGGAACACTTTTAGTCAATTACCATACATAATGACTCTATGTGACAATTATTTTCATACCCTAGTTATATCATGAAACATCAATCACTACTCATTCCTGTTAAACCGGTAATGTCATACTAAACATCCATAAAAATTCTTTTATAATTATGGATAACCCCCCCAGATCTAATGGATCACATTATCTATATGGATCCTTATACCTATACTTGAGTGTAGCCTCAATAGGTTCCAATATCATTAATTTCTGACAAACCATGTCACCATAGATAATTAGGATGATTATATCCCAGTACCCTGAGGTGACCCCATCTAAATACATCATTATTTTACATAATTTTTACAAGTTAAACATTGAATCTCACAAATAATATAACAATATCATCAACTGAATTATTACATTCATTGAGGATTATAAAGATATGAATCATATTTGAAATTTCATTTGAACATTTCTCTATAATTAAACCACACTAGTACCTCTTCTAAATATCTCATATCTGATACTCATCTTAATACCCTAGTGAATGGATTCATAAAAAAGGGGTGAAAAAAATTCTTAGTGATGAAAAAACACATCAACATGTCCTCAAAGGTTAAATCATAAGTATATGATAAAGCATGAGGAAGGGGGGAATATATTACAAAAATACATAGAATAATAATAGTTGTCCATATTCCCCCAAAAAAGGATATGTAATCTCAAATAAAAAACCATGTATCATGGAATACGAGTTTGAGATAATAAAAATGATTCATGATGAAAAATAAGATAAATATGAAATGATAATTTGTCATGTAATGTAAACATATCATAATAACATACTATATAACCAATATAGTAACAAAAAAACATTAAATAATGGTTCATAAATAAAAATCATGTGACCTATTTTATGGTGGATTAGGAAGTACTTCCCATTACCCATTAATGATTAGATCATAATAACATGTTTCTCATTAGTGGTTCAAGTACCATAAAAAGAGAGTCATGATAATATAATATGCCATAGAATGTTTATAAATTCTTTATAGGATGATTTAAGAATCCAACCATCAATATCCATATATTTTTGTGATATAATATATCAATCATTCAATATATCATTAATCCCCATGGAATGAAAATGGGTTTCATATCATTTATAAATTGTATCATATAGTTTTTGTACCAAATTATATTGTTTGATATAAAAAATTAAATCACCCAAAAAAATGTATTTGATAAAGAAATTTAGAAGGTGATTCATAAATCCTAACTATGAAGTAATAAGATAATTTTAAAATAAAGATGAAAATTGAAGAAAAATTAAAATATATCATTAGAAAACAATTATTATCATCATCATAAATAAAACATGTTATTAGTCAAATTATAAATGGTCATTTTTTAGATGTTATGATGTATAATTTTTTAAAAATTATTTATAAATAAATATCAATGAAGAATCCTTCAAAAATTATATATTGGTATTCCAATGGATTTGTGTAGTGGAAGATAATATATATCATTATGAATGGAAATACCTTTTTAATATTAAAAATACCTTTACTTAAATCCACATCATAGAAATAGTTATAGTCTATCCTTCAGAAAAAAGATAAAGTGAAATTTTAAGATAATTATATGTAATAAATAATGGGATTTAAACATAATAATAATAATAATTGGTAGGAATATTGAATATAGAAAAGGAATAAATTAAGCTCATTTAGAGAGGATATGAATTTTTCACAATATCATAAAATATTTTAAAGGAATAAATACCACAAAGTATAATTATTTCATCTGAAAATTGATTCCAAAAAAAGAAGATAGGATTTAATGACTCATTTTTTAATGTAAGACATTATAATATTATATAGAATATTTTTAGATCCAGGTACTGATATAGTGTGAGATTATGAGTCCTGGTGAGCCTCAGTATGTGAATAATAAAAATATTATATATATTATATCACACACAAATAGTTTTTTTAAAATAACATAATAAATATTTAATGGTGTATTGTATTATAATTCTAATACCATAATTGAGTTTTGAATGTTGTTTTTACCCTATGCCCAACATAATATATTTTGATGATGTTTTTTTTGTCTTGAGAGTCATCATGGATGGGATAATAATTAAATAAATTTGTTAATATATTTAATTGTTATTATATGTAGAAACCTAGAGGCCCCTCTATATAAATATGGTTATTTAAAATATCTATGGTTAGACACAAAACTCTAGGATAGAGAGGAGAGATGTTAGTGTAGTTCATGGAGAATTACAATGGATCAAGGATTGAGATCGATTGCAAGAAGTTTTTCCTAACCAATAAAGGTTATAGATATTTCTAGAGATGTTTATGTATGAATTTTATTCATTGTATATAAATCCAAATTGAGGTGGGATATTTTATTTCCATGGTTCATTTTCCAATATTATTATGTCATAATGAATGTTAATCCAATCCACTAATATATTGATTCATGGTTCTATCGTGTTGTGGGTATAAGTTTCATTTTTTTTAATTTTTGGAAAATTATTATTTCTTTGATTGGGGTTATTCATTAATAATTATAATAGAATTTAATCTAGTCTAACAAAAACATTTTCTAAGGTCCATTCCATATGTTATTTGTTTTTGAATTTCTCTCCTCATTATTGGTGAGTTCATAGTTAGTATTTGATTTGGTAGGTAATTTGATAAATAGATGGTGGGAAAATTTTGTACAATTGATCTTTGGATTAGTGGATCATTTCCATGGATTTGGGATGGATATCAGTAGAAATATTTTGATTCATATCAATGATAGTGGGTTGAGTGTGGATTCAGGTATCCTCAGTGGTGGTTTGGGAAATTGATGCATAGATTTGGGTGATAGGAACCAACTCTTAATTGGATTGGATGTCCATAATCTAGTGAGCCATGATGGTAAGCCCAAGTCAGTCATAGATCATTGATCTATGTTGTGATGGTCAGAGGAATCTTTGGTGGGAGTGGAGTGAGAAGCGTATGCATAATGTTTCAGGGATTCTTGAAAATCCCTAATAACACTCCATGTAGTCTATAGGGACACATGTCATGTTGTACACTCTGATTAGCAGCTACGGTTTCCACATTAGGATAAATATCACAATACATGTGGGTGCACCACATACTGTGTGAGCTCGACATGTATAGGGAGTAAAAACCAGGAGGTCATGTGACCCTATATATTTTGTATTGGGATCACACGCTATCTATCCTAGAAGTCATATCATGTATAATGAGTACACACCCAATAATCCATGTGTAGGTACACATCATGTGTAGAAGATAACACATTGTGTACACCCTAGTATATAGCTTAGCATGTATATGGTGTACACACCTAAGAGCCCACATGGTCCCACACACCATGTGTGGTGGGGCACACACAGTGTACTCCAAAGAGTACATAGTCATGGTCAGTAGGCATACATCAAGTGACCACTTATTCCCCCAGACACCATGTTATTTTATGTACATAGTAATGAGTTAGGATACACAATCTCAATCTAGTTTCACACTGAATTCCAAATCGACCTCTAAACATCATGTTTCCATGGTGGGCACATTTTGTACTTTGAGGAATGAAAAATGTGTAAGGGGGAGATATGGGTAGACGGAGGCTTAATGAGACATTCCATGTACCCTAAGGTAAAAACCAGGTACTCTTTAACGGATAGGTTAGATCCCTTTTATACTTATTTAAGCTTCGGTGCTGGCTTGTGTGAGCTTCCTTGTACTAGTTTATTTAGGGTGAATTCCCTTGGTTCATCCCTATAAATGTAATGTGTAGAATTATGTCATGAACAATGGATTGTGATCCCCTTTATGTTTTTAGTCTCAGATATAGTTTTAGTAATCTCTCTAGAGTTCTGAAGTGGTATCTTCTCTGGTCTTCTAACTAGGTGAGGATTGAGGTATCAGTGTGACCAACATAGATGTGTTTTTATTCCCTATGTACCAGGTTAATCTAGTTAGGGTTGGTGGTGTCCCCTATAGCCTTGTGTGTGATCTCATTTATGTTTATAGATATTATCTATGTTCTATCATCTACTTATTCATGTTGATACCTGATGAGTGTGACCTCTCAGATGGACATCATTAGTTCTATAAAACAAGTGGAGTGAGTTATCCTAGACAAGTGTCACCTAGACTCTCAAGAAGAATCATATGATGGCTTTGAAATTTTTTCATTACCCTAATACATAGTTTCAATCATCAGTATATATATATTTTTATATAATATGATTCATTTTTATGGTTGACCATTTTTATGATGAGATGAAAACTCTTGATTCATTATATTTGAAGATTTTGAGGTATCCTACTAGGAATTATTATAATCACACCTTCATGGTCTATATAGATAGATTTCATGTCTTATGTAGATGATAGATTTTTTTATGGAGTCTTTAGAGGACTATGATTAGGTATATAATAGTTTGATCTATATAGAACAAAGTTCATACAGGTGTTGTATTTGATAGTAGTCCCCTCCTTTTGAGAATTTTATACTTTATTTATAGTGTTGTGTGGGCATTTTTTTGTATATTTTGCTTGCTTTCCAATAATTTTTTGACACTATGATGTGGGGTATATGTTATACATACATTATTGGCACATATTTTTCTTTGAATTTTATAATTTTATGGTCTTGTAGATGAGTGTGTGTATACTAGTACTTTTGGATAATGTCTCCCATGTGTGTGGTATTCTTACTTTGCACTTGTCGCTAACCCCTAGCCTAATAGATGTGGGTTTGGGGTATCACATTTGTCGTACTTATAGAAAGGTAGGACTTAGTAGGTCGGGTCATGATAGAGTGGTATCAAAGTTAGTGTTTCATACTAAGACTGAAGTTTGGAATTTTTTTCTAGCTGTAAGATTTGGTTTAGAATTTTTTTGAAATAGTGTTAAAGTTTTTCGAGTTTGGTTTTTAGGATAGGGACTCTAGTTTTTGTTTTATGGTTGATGTATCTATTCACTAGGACATTGATAACCTATATATTGACTTGGTGCATCCATAAACTGTTTTTTGGGAAAACATTGGTACATGAATCATATTGGAATGGGTTATGATTTTTTTCCATTTTATAGTCAGATCCCCAGATATACTATTTGACTATGGTACATATTGATAATTTTCAAGATACCTCTACAATGAAAACCAACTAATATTTTTTATAGTGTTTTTATGATGACCAGTAGAGCAACGAGGCCTTAGTTTAGAGACTCATTCATGATTTGTTTCCTATAATAAGTCATAGAATAGTGATACCACAAAATGAGTGGTTATTATATCCTTCAATGAATCTGATGGGATATCAAAAACTTGTTGGTAAGATGATGGCTCTATTAGGTGAAAAAAATGGTATGTTCATGTTTATCATGTTATGATGGTTCCAGTGATAGTGATCAATAATTTTACATGGAGAGACATACCCTCAGGTAGTGGAGGATTGGCTCAAGGAGGTGGTCTTGGTTTTTTAGCTTGTGTGGACCCCAGTTGATCGAATGGATGTGTTGGAGACAATTATTATCCCTGAGAAATATTTGATCATAGAATTAATAGAATATGAAATACCTATACTAAGTTTTCATCAAGAGTTTCAGAGGTAAAGATCACCCGGGATTTATGATGATATGGTACCCCTTCTTATGTGGTATATGAATAGTAAGATATTGTAGTATAAGTATCTCACTTTATTAATACTCTTTTTGATGGTGTCACTTATGAAAATACTTCCCAAAGGCAATGTGGATCATCAAAATAACCCTGTATTGGTGATTTTTAACATGGATTTAGGCAAATGCGGAAGGTGGATGTTTTCCACGCAAAGACACACTCTCATGATGGGATCCAAAACTGTGTGGTAGGGTCATTTTCACCCAAAGCAGATAGTGTCAATGTTTGGTGGATGAGTTCTTTAAAAAGGTGTGTTTTGGGTCTTTTTTATTTGATAAGGTGTCAAAGTAATCCTTGGTTGAGGTGGAAAAGTGAGAAAGAGAAAGGATATCCCTAGGAAGTATAGACTTAGGACCTAGGGGCTCTGGGTATGATGTGAGGTATGACCTATGATTTCTATACCAGGGATGTAGTTTTAGTAGATAGTCAAAATCCTAATTACCCTGAATGTAACCATTATTTGAGACCTTATGATACCAATGGATCCTTTTTAGATTGAACCTTCTATTCTAAGACTCCTGTAGAGAGTTTGGATAATCACACACATCTTAAGATAGTGTAACCTAACTTTGGGGGGAGATAGAGTATCATAAGAAATATTTTCATCGTGGTAGTGAGACCATGTGATATTTTCCTCAGTGTGGACTAGTTACCTATGGTTAATGACTAGCTTCAATGTTACCAGTGTTTCTAGCAGTGTACTCAGGTTAGTGGGATTAAATTCTCCTTATTTGTTGAGAAGTGATTCTAGGAAGAGTAGAATGAGATCTTGTGTGGGATGATACGACTAATTTCTTAAAAATTGGATAGTATAACCCTTGGAGTAGTGAATGATATGAGATTTCAATTCCATATAGCGTTAGGGGAGTAAGTGGATTCTTTCCTTGAGTGTGTTTTATGCTTACCACCCCATTCAATGTTTTTTTCTATATAAAACTTCACCCAGGGAGGGCCTGATATTTTCACTAGTATACCAGATGGCCTCATAAATATATTAGAAGTAAAGGGGAAGTTGGAGGATATATAGAAGTATTTTTTCATAATAGATAGTTTGTTTTCTTCAAAAACCTAGTGTTTTTCTCCTAATAAGTAGTTGAGATATTTAGGTTGACTGTAGATTAATGTCACCAGAATCAAGTGAATGCCAGGGAGGAGTATCCACCCTAAGTAATCAATGATATTTTCATCTACTAGATCAAGAATAAGTAGTTCTCAGATTTTTACCTCAATACAGGTTATCAATAACTTCAGTTTCATAGGTGGATATACTAGAGGTGTATTTCCAAAGCAGTAATGGTTGTTTTGTGGTCATGGTGATAACCTTCAGAGTGCAATATGACTCAAAATATTTTTTTGATATTTATGAATTGAATCCTTTTAACTAATTGGAGTAGTTAATGGTAGTCTTATTCTATGGAATCCAAGTGTACTCAGCATCAGAGGATGAGTACGTGAGACACTTGAGTATGGTTGTGGCATACACTAAGTGTACCAGTTTTATGAGAATCTCTCAATGTTTCAGTTCAATTTTTAAGAGGACTAATTTTTGGGATATGACTTCTCAAACAAGGAAGTTATCATGCACCCAAAAAAGGTCAATGTATTACTATATTATGATCCATCCATGGGAATTTTCATAGTCAAAGATTCTCAAAGTGGAGTTATTTGTTTTATATTTTTGAGAGAAGTGATAGAGTAGTTGACCTATTTTCATTTATCCCTTGGGAGTGAGGATGGTGCAGTATATCTCCATTCAGTTCTTTTTACCCATCTAATTCATCAAGAAAACTAGGGAGGCATAACTGGGGTATATTCTTTGTGGGATCTTGTATGACCAGATATCCACTGAAATTTTTCTTGATGAATTTTTTGATGGTGGGGAGCACTTCATACTTTTTTTAGGATGGATGATGACACTAATCATGTTGTGATTGGAGGTTCTAAGATGGTTTTTTTCAATTTAAGTACATCCAATAGATGTGGGGATGTACCAGGAACCCTTAGCCTCAGTTGGGTAGCTGAGGGAGTTGAATCATGTTTTTCAATTCAACTCTTATTTTCTCACCCTTAAGTATGTGAAGACCGATAGAGCATTGAAGAGAGTTTTTGCTTCATTTTCATATAGGAGGTGGTATGTCTTTGTATAATTGTCTTGATTATCATTGTAAATTGTGATTATAGCTTCATATAATGATTAGGGAGAGTATATAATAATACTTTAGGGACACAATTACAGTTGAGAAAAATGTTTCTACACCATATTGGTGACCAAGTAATGTTTACTGCTCATTTTCAATTAAACATGATTCTAGTATGCTTGTTAGTTATCAAAAATATATGAAATGATCATCAACCATTGGTGGAGATTTTATATAATAACAATTACCACTCCACCATTATTGTATCACCATTAAGGTAGTAAATGTGAGACCTATAAGGTCATAATTTTATTGGTCAAAGCTAGTGGAAGACTGCATTTATGGACCTATAAATTGTATTGTAGATGGTTATAAAAGGTTAATTTTATCTAGGTACAGATGAGTACTACATGTGATTTCTAGATTCCTTGGGGACCAATGAAAAATGTCATTCGTAATTCAACGAGGGAGACCATGTGTTCTGAGGGATCTCCCCTAATTGAAAATTGTATAGTTTTATCCAGTTATACATGTTATCTATGTGGATCGTGGGCCCTTTATTTGGTTATTAATTTGGGCGAGTAGTGTACCTCTTGACCCTATAACAAATGTTAAACCAATTGCATGATTTCTTCAATATGTTACAGCTGAGGAGGTATGTGCACAACCCATATCATGTTATATATTAGAATGATATGAACATTGAGGATGGATTTACCTTTTTTTCGTTCATAGTGGCATTGAGATCTAGTAGAGAATACCCTTCATGGTCAAGTGTTTCCCTTGGTTCTAAATTTTTTATTGGCATGGGAACATTTGAGAGTGATCATTGGAGTGGGATACCTAGATGAGAACTTAGTATCCACACATGTGAGTAGGTTTTTTTATTTTTTTGATGAAAATAGTAGAAGTTGGGAAGAATTTTGCAACATAGTTTTTGTGGTATAATAATTTAGAATATTATAAGGAATATTTTATGATCCATGAATGGAGACAGTGTGAGATTATAAGGCCCAGTGAACTTTGATATGGAAATTATAAAAATATTAAATATATTATATAAAGAATGTAAAGTTTTTAAGAAATAAAGGAATAAATAAACAATGTTGTCTCAAATTATAATTTTGAGACCACAATTGAGTTAGAAATGTGGGTTTTAATATAGTTGCAGCATAATCTTTGTCAGTGTTGGGATTTTGTCTTGAGAACCAATATGGGTTAAATAGTAATTAAATAAACTATCTAACTTATTAAATTATTATTTTATATCTTAACCTATAATACCATCTATATAAACCCAATTATGGAACATCCCATGCGTATCCACACAACCCATGGATAGAGAGAAGAGTTGTTGGAGTATAACTTAGAGAATGACAACAGATTGAGTATCAAGATCAATTTAGAGAGTTTTTTCCTCACCAATGGAGGTTGTGGGTCTCTCCAGTGACATCAATGTATAACTATTATTCATCATTTATTGATCTGACCTGAGGTAGGATGGTTTTTTTCTTTGGTTTATTTTTCTAATTTATTATCCCATGATGAACATGAATCCAATCAACTACCATATTGATTTATGGGTCTATCAAGTTGAGAGTGAAGGTTTATTTTTTGGGCATTTTTAGAAAATTGTAATTTCTATGTTATGGTTCTTCATTCATCATTCTAACTACAATGAATCTAGGCTAACATAAACATTGGTTAAGGTATTTTCCTTATGTTTTTATTTTTATATTTCTCTACCCATTATTGGTGTGTTCATCATCAATACTCGATTTGGTCATTAAATTAAAAAATATCGTTTGAGTGATCATTTCTCTATAAGTATTTACAGAATTGTATTGTTACCATTGGTTTGGGATAAATATCAAATGAATTTTCTTGATTCATAGCAACAATATTTTATTGAGGGAATATTCAGATATTCTCAATGGTGGTTTGGTCATACAACACATATCTTTGGGTGATGGGAATAGAATCGTAATCGGTTTGGAGGGTTAGAATTTTGGGAGTGGTGATGGAAAGCCCTGGTTGACCATAGATCTAGCATCTATGACATGATTTGTGGATGAATAAGTGGATGTGGTGGAGTGATTGGAAAATTTATTCAGAATTGAGGATTATAGAAAATCCACAATTATGCACTATGTAGTCTAGAGGTACACAAATCATATAATACCATATGAGCAGCTGCTAGGGTTTCCATGGGGTGATAAATATCACATGATTTGGGGATGCTACACATTTCATGTGACATCTAGGTGGGTAGATCGTCACGTATGATGAGAACACACCCCGGAGGTCATGTGATCCCACATGTCGTGTGGTGGGATCAAATATTGTGTGTCCTGTAAGGCTCAGTGTGTAACATCCCAACCCTGATGCCACTAAAACGGTGCCCTGATCCAATTCTCCACAAGACCTCAAGAACACCTCCACATATGCTAGAGCCTACCTACTATTAGAGGGGGTCTAAGGTGAATTTTTGGGGAGACTATACCCCCATATTAGAGTGCACAACCATAAGTAAATAACCAAACACCATACACATCAAAGTAATGTGAAAGAATAAATAAACTGAAGCTGATATATGTTGTAATAAAATAAAATTCAGTAAAGGAATAAACATTAATTTAATACATGAAACAATGATATCCCACTAGTTTGATCATGGATAATGAAAATAACTAAAAATTAAATACAATTGGTCCCATTGCCAACTACAGACCACTACACATACCTAGTCACCAGTTCCCTTTCAAGATGCTTCATCCTGACCAGTCAACTCCACATTAGAATCTCATCCTACCATGAAATTTAAGACCTTGGCCTGATCTAAGGTGCATCTATGCTCAATATAAAAGAATAAATAGGGTCTTCAGAGACACTTAGTTGCACATTTATGGAGTGAGAAACAAATCTCAATATTTCACCCCTAATAGTGAACCTAAAAACTACTACCATAAGTAAATTCTCATGCAATTTTCTCAGCCTAGTCGTAACATGAAAGAAAAATAAATACATTTAAAACAATTATCAGTACTTAGGTCTATGACCTTGATCAATCATACTTACTTCAGCCAATGTAGGAGTATCTCTAAGCATGTCTCAATGACCATGCATCCCAAAACCTATAGGCTCTATATCTATGTTAGATGCAACGAAACCTAACCATTTTGGGGACACATCCTATGATAGTCCCATCATATAGGATGATAATATAAGTCATCCTATACCATTATAATGATTCAAACCATTATCTCAAACTTGAAACCTTGAAAAAATTGTTTTGGTTACCCCCATAAAAGTATACCAAGCCTATACAATCAGTCTGACATCCACTTCATATCATAAACCATAATGACTAAAGAATCAGTCCAAAACATAAACCATGTATCAAAACCATCGGTACCAAAACTGATCCTAAAGCCTTTCAACCCATTACAAAACATAAAGGTGGTCTTCAAAACATCCATATAAAAATCATCTATAAATAACATCATTGGTTCCCAGAGCATCAGTCTGGACTAGCCCAAGGAGAAGGAGCATCTTTCCAACATCCTATTCCATGTGGAATGCCATCAGCACCCTGAGCATCAGTTTGTAACTATAACCATGAAGTATACTATCACTATCTATATCCCCAGTCTAACACTATATCCATAGTATAACTATTTCTCCTAGAACCGTAGTCCATCACCATACCACATAAATGTGATGTCACATCCACTATACTCAATAATATAAAACAATGTTCTTGAAACCTCAGTACAACACTCATACCATGGATGTGGAGCATTAGTTCACCATCCATCTTACTGTTATACCATCAATTCATAGAGAATCAGTCTGGAACATAACCAAAATATTATACTATCTGTGTCTAGAGCCTTGGTCTGACACCTAATATGTATATTACATTATCCATGCTCGAGGCCTCATATCCAAAAATCCCAATTTTGGTGATCTGTAACCATACCTATGTATTTTTTCCTAATCTATCTTATTCATCGAAACCCTTACTTATAAAATGACTTCCAAAACATGGAAACCCATCCATATCAAAACCACCCCTCAAGAATAATCCTAGTCTCGACCTCAATAAAATAAAACCTAACAAGGGATAACTATACGTCTATATCAACCATAAACATATCATATCCATCATATCATACATAAGTTCAAGTCCCACGGGAACACCTATAACCCAACTTATTAAGCACATGCACACACTCAGGTCTATTCTATCAATTGGAACCATACTTGGTCCTCTAGGACCACACATAAATTGAGGCATCCCCCCTTGGATTCTCATAACTTGCACTCAAGCAGTTGCATCCCCTCATAATACCTGATAAAAACCAAACTCTCAACAAAGCCTTGTCATAAAGTACATCCTCAAGAGGCCCTTGGCGGCCTCTAACTAATCCTAGATCCACAACATCCCAAAAAAGAATCCTAAAGAAAACCCATGCCATGCGAGCATTCTCAACAGCCAACCACAACATTCAATAATCACTTAACCAGATACCATCCCATTATGTAAATCCTAAAGATCCCATAAGACTCAACTCAACACTACAATAGAACCCCACAAAAACCACCATCCTATGATGTCATCCAATCCCAATGGATCCAATCAACTTGATCCTCAAACATAGGATCTAAACCTAATCTACTCTATCCTCGACCAATTGGTCCTGATATACAGGAACAAACCAAGATCTCCCTAGAGATACTAATAGATCCCACCATTTGGTATTCATTTGAGAAACCTCAATCATCTCTCCATGGAACACTCAGGTTAGGTCACTCACATATCTTGCAATCCTCACTCGGAATCATAGCTCACAACCCAACCCACTAGATGATTCCGAATCAAAACCTCAATGACATCCTACCACTATAATATCATGGTCCCAAACACTATCTATACAATATCTATATTTCAATAAGATACCACTATCATGATCTACATGAAAAAATGCTCATAATGGACTACTCATAAGTATAATTCTATTTTTTATGCGGTACAAAACACCCAAAACCCCTTAAAGTGACACTGAGGAGTGTCAAACGACATGTATGAATGAGCACACATTGTGTTCTCCCATATCCCCACATTGGTGTGTACTCTAGTAGAACTTGGTATGTAAAACCCAAGTACATGACATGAAAATTAGGTACACGGTGTGTGCACTATATGAGGTACCTACCTGTGTACCTCACATGGCTTGTCCATGTGCACCTAATTGGCCATGTACTTACACATGGAGTGGAACCCACATGGGTTTCATCCATTTACCCTACCAGGATATGCCCCCCTTACATGGGTCATCTGGCCATGTTCTCAACCACATGTTGAGTGAAACTACATGGGGTTTCCTCTAGACTACACTTTGTGTAGTCATCTTCTTCTATTCTTTCTAGACTAGAAAGAACACATGGCATGTGTTCTTCAAACCACGTGTCGTGTAGTCTGGTTTTCCAAATGGGGAACCCCTACGAACCTCCCAAAACCCACATTTCCCCACAAATAAGCATAGATAGACCCCCATGCGGTCCTTAGTAGTCATATTAGGGATTTAAAAACATTTAAATGACTAATATATGTGGATTAGTGCATAAAACTCAAAACCTGACCTACCTCATGGAATAAACGTTGAAGCTTCACGTCCAAATCTTCTCTCGAGAGCTGTTTTACATTTATCTGGTCTCGATATGCGCCATAGAAGAATTTTGGTGGCATCTCCCTCTCTTCTTTCTTGGATCATCTGTCGCGTGTTGGGAGATCCCTCCCCCCTTTCCTGTCATTTGTAGAAACCCCAAAAGGGGGGTTGGTTTTATTAATTTTATTAATTAATTAATCACCCATTTAACAATTGTCCTGAGTACCGAAACTTCAGGCGAGTTTATACTTTTACTAAGAAAAAACTCCCATTTTAGACTCAACCCTAGAGTCAAAATATCAATCCAATGCTCCATTCAAAATATATCACTTCCCAAACCAAAAAAATAAAATAATATTTAATTAATTAAATATTAAATATTTCACAAAAACTCCAACTGCTCAAAATTCTACCAAACTCATGACCTAGGGAAAAAACCCTATTATAGGACCAATAGAGTAGTCATAAAAATTATTTGAGATAATATTATAGGGGAAATGACCATTTTTTCCCTCATGAGCACCAAAAAATAAATTTACATATTTCTGATCAAATTTAAAAATCTAGAAAACTCAGGTCTATAAAACATCCCCACCATAAACCTTCTCATCCTTGATAAGGCTTGATGGTCTTACAACTACACATATAAAGCCACCTTGTTCATCAACTCAAGATCAACTAGTTTTTTTTCTTACATGGAGACACCGACTGAGTTTCTCTACATAACTCCTATGACAATGCATTCGAGCCATCAATGAAAAAACCACCACTTTCAACCACCAAAAAACCACTAGGATAGTTCCTACCCACACCCATCCATTCTGATACATCACTACATCATTTAAAATTCATCATGAAACACATGGTTCTCCCCACCATGGAACTCAAACCACAACTACTGATCCCAGTCTACGATGCTTCTCACCATCAATGTCTCCTTCCAATACCATAATCAATGGTCCACTAACCTTCTTGATGTGTTCTTCATTGAAAAATTGATCGTACCCACAAAAGTATCACATCACCATTACCAAACTAGTTTTCTCTCTATAAGAGTATCCTTATTATCACCACACACTCAAAACAACTTTTCCACTTTCCATTCCCCCAATCAAAAATAAACATTATTACTAGACATGGTCATATCTCTCCCACCAAAGTGACAAAACAAAACATTTATTATCACCCATTCCTGGAATCCAAGAACAAAAAAATGGTATTGGATGATATACGATCTTTAATAGGGACCTCACCCATTGAAGATAGATGGTGCACTCCCCACTATACATCATCACACACATCGCTTCATGATCGGAACCTCCTAGAAATCCCTTTATAAACCCAAGGAAACATCTATATAGCATGGAATATATTCGATGCTCTCTTAGAATGATCAAGATGATGTCAAAATATTGGGAATGATCATCTTGAAAATGTGAGTATACTAAAATGGCATCAATGGATACCAGGACAACCTTATTCATTCTAGAACATCACAGTTCTATCCCAAGGGCATCAAGTCACCAATCTCATATGACTCTCATCACACTCGCAATGGGTCTCAGCCTACTCGTGGCTACCCATCCAACTTAATCACCTCATACATATACTCTCGTAATGTCCGCTCCATAATCCAAATGACACAACACATCAGCATCACTTGTATCTCCATGATTCCTCTACCTCCACTATTACACACCGTTGTGTAACTCAACTTCCAAACCTACTCTGACTCTAGTGAGTCAACTCTTACTAAAATTGTCTCACAATCCCTAACTACAAAACATGAGCACTTTTTTTTCTCTTGATCCAACTCAAATCCACTAGTACCAACTCATCTATAAAACTATTTCCAAGGCTAGGCACCTAAACAAACTTTCCCCAATTGAAATAAACAAAAAGGTGGAAACACCAACGCACAAGTAAAAAATCCCAAAAATAAAAGGAATCTAACAAGCCTAAACATCAAACCTAACTTTTCCCTTCATGCACCATTTTGAAGAGTCCAAGTAACCATTTGTACCCCAATTACCAAAAAAATAAACATAACTTGATTGAACCCTCTCACATGTCACCCTTAAAAGTCAAATGTCTCTAACACCTTGCTCTAGAGTCATGTCAAATGTCCACTAGGATCTCTCACCCATCCCTACCAACCAAGTCTCACATCAAGTCACTAGGTAAAACACCCTAGGTCTAAGAAAACTCACAAAAGTCCGCAAATCATGGGGAATCAACCTACACTAATCTCATAATCACATGAAATCACCAAACAAAACACCCTCCTCTAGGGCCATACACCATAAAGGTGTCATAAACCAACTAACTACCCACAACTAGGGTGCCCATCCTCTCTGATAATCTTCACATCAGACCACTTCCTACACGACCCATACATACAACAAACTATTTTCCTTGATGATTATTGGATGTATAACACAAGAGGGGGTATTGAGTTCCTAAAAAATTTCTTTAATATTAGATCACCCCATTCTATGTATGCAAGCTCAATACTTTCCTTAATAATATATGCATCGAAATTATGAAAACATGTGGAATGAAAATTGAACACAGAGATTTATGTTGTTTTGGGGAATAAGAATACCCTAGTCCACTCCACCAACAGTCTTCTCCATGATTTTGATCATTTTCACTAAAATAACCCTTTTACTAGGGGCTCCCAGCTGAGTACAAGAATTTTTCACTTAATACAAAGTTATAATATCATTCGACAAGGATATACCTTTACAATACCAATCCAAAGTCTTAATAACACTCTTACAATAAGTGAAAACACTATAAAATAAATAGAAATTTTGAGGTGAACATTTTGAACACATAATTTCCAGAAGAAACTGAATATATATAAAGATCCATCCTAAGATAATGATAAACTTCAAATTATATATCTTGATAATATTTAATGAAAGTGATAGAACTGGTAATAATATTAAGAATAGTCTATTTTCTTAACTATGTATAGGTCTCTAGTGTTTTTCTTTTATGATGTTCAAAAATTGATCATTTGTTGTTCTTTCGCACTATATTGTTGTGGTTAACTGATCATTTTATATGTTGTTTAAACTTGAGTGTCGAATAGCACTAACAGTTGAGCAAAGATTATAAAGTGATCTTGATGAGATAGGATATTAAGTATATTCATCCAAACTTCCCAAATATAGGATTTTATTTTTTTGGAGTGATGTTAGAGATCTTCTTGTTATTTGGATCATCCTATTCAGAAAATTATTGTGCACACAAATCATTACTTAAATAAATAACCCTATTTTGATGAGATTTAAAGGCATTATGATACTTATTGGGATTTTAGAAATGTAATCATTATGTTCTATAATATTATATCTTCTTAAGATATCAATAGAAAGGATTGTTCATGGTAAGATATGTTTTTTAAGTAAAGTATCTTTTCATTGTAAGTCAAAATGACTTTAATACAATGTAAGATAATTATCCAGCCAAAAATATAAATTCTTACTATGAAGTAACATTTATCTTCTTTAATTTTTTCTAGCCATAAATATTATTTTTGGAAGATAGGGTCCTTTTATAATCTCATTCTAACTAGAGAATTTGTCTTGAGTGTATATTTGAACTTCATAAGATAATGTCTTACATGGCACATTCAGATTCTGAGTAGCTAAATATATTCTTCAATTCTCATGAGATAAAGTTCTTTCATATCATAAAATAATTTCTTGGAAACACGGTGTAATATAATCATAATATGAAACACTTTAGGATAATATTTTTATAATAAAATTAGGGATATTTTGGTTCACAAAAACACATAAAAAAAGATATGTTGGAATAACATATTCTTTCAAAAAATATTTCCCTTTTTGATAGTCACAAAACCCATAATATAGAAAAACATAAATTCCATGCACCAAACTTTAAACTTTCAAAAAAAAGTAATTTTTCTTTTCTCCTTCTCCTTTTCCTTTCCTCCTCCCAAAATTTTCCATTCCTTCACCCCTTTTTTGAAAAATGAATGAAGTTGAATTTCTGTTTTTTTATTTCCTTATCCCCCTTTTTTATAACAAAAAGATTCATAATGAGTAGAGTTCATATTTCACACAAATAGTGGTAATATATTAATTCTATTACTGATAAACATAATTTTTCATTAAATATAATTTATAATAAAACATTAAAATAGTATAGAATAATTAAATTATAGTGAAATAAACTAAAAATAAATCATAAAAAAAATTAAAAGGTAAATAATTGTGATCATTAAAAAAATAATGGTGTATCAAAAAAATAATTAATTTAGAAATGGTAAAATATTACAATCATTCGAAATATTTCTTAAAGTAAACAGATTCAAATGTTTCAATGCCAAAAAAGAGGCAAAATTTAAATGTTTTTGAGAGTTCCCATCCACTGGATAACAATTCCATGAACTAAAGGAGAGTGTATCATCTACTTTTCAAAAAATTAATTTTTTGAGTTAGTTTCTTAAAAGATAAAGGATGATCATGAGGTAATGAGGATGAAGGTAGAGGTGTGACAAATATCATACCAACAACATCACCAAATGTCAGTAGGTATTCTCTAAGACTAGCATGATCTTCATGAAAAAACAGTACTATTATCGACTGAATATTGAGATTAGCTTTCTTTTATTTCACCAAATCAAAGTTATCTTCATGGGTAATGGATAATTTATTTGATGGTTTTAGTAAGTATAACAACACTTATTTAAAAAAATATTATATTTTACCTTTGATAAACCTCATAAGAATCAAATATTTCAATAGGGTTCTGAGTGTTGGATAGGTGTTGATGAATAATTTTTTGTCCAGGCAGCCGTATTCCCTGAATTTGAAAAAGTTCATCAGAATAGGCATCCATTCTTTTCACCATATAATTTTTTCTATTGTCCAGAAGACTTGTAAAACCATTACACACATGCTGAGAGGAATTTAAAACAAATTTCTATATAATTCTTCCTTATTTTCACAATTTTATATCATATTTTTCAACAATTTAAACTTGTTTTCTATAATACTGATGATAGAAATATTTTCTTTTTATTTTGAAGTCACATGTATGTTTGAAGATTCTACAAAGACATTAGCCTCTACCTCATTATCACCTAAGAAGTATGGATTTATAATACTAATAACTAAATGATGAAACTCTTCCAATTTATTTTATACAACTTCTAATTTATTTTTAAATGATCCATATATCCTTTCTAGCCTTGTGATCATGAAACTTACATCCTTCTTCACTTGAATTAAATTTTATTGAACTTCTAAAAGCTTCTTTGTTAGCATAGAATCATTATCTTTGTTGATTTATTAACTGATTCCACAGTATCCCTTGGAGGAACTGGTATCCTTTTAACTTCATTAATAATATTTTTAATAATATCTTCGAACATTTCTCTTAATAATTTTTTGATTTTTAAAGACCCAACAGCTACAGACATCGTATTGATAACTTGGGATAATTTTAGTTTCTTTAAATAAACATCTGAACCATGTGTAGTTCCTACAAAGGGTTATTCTGAACACATTCGTAACAAAAATTGAACCAAAAATTTAACTTCTTTAATATCAGTTTTTTATACCATATTCTCATTAAGAAATTTTAAATCTCGATTGGATTCAATGACAAGAGAATTTAGAAATATAACTTTAGACAATAACTTTGAGTAGAACTGTTGATCTATTTTAGAAATAAATTTTTCAATTTCTGTTACTTCCTCATTTCCATCTTCTTGAGTAATAGGGTAATTACATTCTTGGTGAACTTCAATAATTTATTTTTGAATTTATTATTTTTCAGTAACATCTAGTACTTCTTCCACATGACATGATTCTTGTGATAATGTCCTACCAATTCTTCTTTCATCTATCATTTCCAACTCTTGAGAATGAGACTGAATTATGAGAGTATACATTCTCATCATTATGAAAATTATTTTTTCTTGGCTGACTAAAAATGTTTGAGTGATAACTAAGGCTATACGTTCTTTTTGAACTTGTATAGGTACCGAACTAGTGGTAGGAGGGGTCCTCTCTAGACAATTTGTTTCATGGAATGTTTGAATGCCAATTATTACTTGTCTTCTCCTTAGTTAAAGAGTTTCTTTATCATCATGACATTATATAATCTTAGTTTTATGAGATAATTCATCTACCAACACCAGTATCTCATGTAAATGAGTTGATTCCCCCTAAGTTGATACAAGGTCTTATATAACACTCAAGGAAAATGGAAACAACTTGTTTAATGAAAATTCCAAAAACAAAACATTTTTTCATAACACACTTTCACTTAAAGTTTTCAATCCCTGAAAAATAGTTTCATTAATATTATCTAAGGTAACACTAGTATTCTAAAAAACAAGTTTTAAGATTCATTCATAAGGATATAAATTTAGGGACTTGTTTTGAACCTGGAACATATATCATAGAATATAACTTTCCTGGATTACAATATTTTCTAACATAAATAAATAAATCAAGGTGATATCTTGAAAATGAATCTTTTCAAACTCATTGTTCCTTTTTTGTTGTCCTTGACTGTATTAATTTGTTTAAAACTTTTCTTTTAGGCTCCAAATTCATTACCTTCTTCTCCTCAGCAACAGTGGCTATGAACATCAAATTCATAATTTTTAGAGGGGTAACTCCATCCATGGTAGATAAAGAAGTGATAAAGAATAGAGACCCTTCATGAGGGATTTTTATCACTACATTTAACTTGATTAAGGTTATCAATGGATTTTTATTATTGGCCATCGAAGTAACCAAGTCTTCATTATCACCAAAATGAAAGAATGTCAATTTATAAAACTCAAGAACTTCTTTCTTGAAGAAAAACATGATTCAAGAATAATTAAAAATTCATTCCTAGATTTTATTATTTATGAATTTATTCAATACCAGATGCATCCTATCCAACCATTGAAATTCAATAACTCGTCCAATTATCTCTTTCCTTGAGATTATTTTTTATTTCATCCTTCAAGATTAGGAACATAAGTAATTTTATTTTTTTTCATTTACATAAGGTTTAAAGGGTTGGAGGGTTAAAAGGTTAGGGTAACAAAGGTTTGAGAAAAGAGAAATAGGGTTAAGAGGTTTTAAATTAGTTTCTTATTTAGATTGGATACACAATCTTTTTGATTAGTGGTAATCGAGGGGTTGCATAGTGATGTGTAAGGAAATTATTACTAAGAGTAGGTTGTGTGGACTATTAGATATGTCCACTACTAAAAATGGTGGAAAAAAAATTAATTTAACAAAATAAATAATGTATTTACAATAAATATGAGAAATATGTTGAAAGACATTTTTTAATAAAATTAAAATACCTAATTCTTATTTAATGAAATATAATATGTAAGTAGGAAAAGGTTTTGTAAAAATTTCTACTAATTGATTTTATATACAAACAAATTCATAAGATATATCAATTTTTTTGTGCATGATCTCTCACAAGATGATGCCTAAAATCAATATGTTTTTTTATTTAATGGTTTATTTGATTCTTTGAGATGTTTATAGAACTCATGATATTGTATCTAGTTGGAAAAAAATTAAATTAAATCTAAAATAAATTAAGGTGTGTTTCATCCATATCACTTGTGAATAATAACTTCCCACAAAAATATATTCATCTCCAGTAGTTGATAGTGCTACATATTTTTTGTTCTTACTTAACCAAGACACTTGGGATTTACCAAGAAAATTATAGGTTCCTAAGGTTCTTTTTCTATCTAATCAACATCCAGAAAAATCAATATCCAAGTATGAAATTAAATTAAAATCATAGGCTTTTGGAAATAGAAGAGAAATAAAAATAGTTTCTTTTTTATATCTTAAAATTAAAATCGGATCATTAAATGTGATTCTTTTGTATTAGACTGAAATATTTCAGAAACTCATATTTAAAACATAATTTTTGGTATACTACCATTAAGGTACAACAAACTTCTAATGATTCCTCTATACAACTTGTTGTCAATTGGTTTAAAATTTCATCAATGTCAAGTTTGATATAGGAACTCATAACAGTTGAGAATGTATTACTTGTTTCAAGTCCAAACATATTAAATAAATCAAGTTTTTATTTTATTTGATTTAATATTTTTCCTAAAATATTTTTGATAATCTTAAAATCACATAAAATAGTTTAGTTCCCCGATCATACCCATTTCAAAAAAATCATAATTTTTGAAAATCCATTACACAATTTTTGGTTTGTTGATCCATAAATAACATCATCTATATATATATTTACTAATAAGATATTGGATAAAGAAGTTTTATTAAATAATATAGGATCTTATATTCATACTATAAAATCATTTGATAAAAGAAAAGAACTTAATCTTTGATACCATAACCTTGGAACTTATTTTAGTCCATATAGTGGTTTGGTATGTCTATACAAAGAGTTTTGAAAATGATTATCTTCAAAACTAGGGGGTTTTCCTTTGTAAACTTCCTCCATTAAAAATCCATTTAAAAAGTAAGATTTAATGTCCATCTGATATAATTTAAAATTAATATACATTGCATTTGATAGAAAGATTCTAATATCTTCTAATCTAGATATGAGAGAAAAATAATATTCATAATATATTACTTATTCTTGATTATATTATTTGGATACTAATCCAGATTTATTTTTAGTTATTATACCATGATTATCTTTTTTGTTTATAAAAACCCATCTAGTTCAAATTACTATATATTTTGAGATACTTTCAACTAGTTATCATAGCATATTTATTTTTAATTGATTTAGCTCTTCATGAATTTCTAAAAACCAAATTTAATCATACAAGTATTCTTCTATAGATTTAGGTTCTAATGGGGATATAAAGGTGAATAATTATACTTGATTTCCTAGGTTTCTTCCAGTTTTTACTCCTTTATCTAGATTTCATATTACTATTTCTAAAGGATAATCTTTAAGGTTTCTAGGTATTCTAGGAAATAAAATTTTTGTTTCACCAGTGTCTTCCCTTATCGGATTTGGTTTAAAGTAATAAAGTTCCAAACCATCATCCTTGTTGTCATTAAAGATTGGTTTAGGTCTCATATTTTTGACTAAATCATTTTTATCATTAATTAGAATCATTTTTTGACAGAAAAGATCAATTTAATCAAACTTCACATGAACTAATTCTTCAATAATCCTTTACCTTTTATTGAAAACTCTATATAATTTTTAAGAAGTGTAATATCCTAGAAATATTACATTATTGTCCTTTTTATTGAACTTTACAAGGTTATCCTTGGCGTTCAACATGTAAACCATTTATCCAAATACTTTGATGTCTCATTACATGGGTTTTATATTATTCCACAACTCATAGGGAGTTATTTTTAAATTAGGCCTTATTATAATTTTCTAATTATATAACATGTTGTGTTAACATCTCCATCTCAGAAATGAGTGGGCATGTTATATTCACATAAAGTAGTTCTATAAATTTCATGCAAAGTTCTATTCTTTATTTTGACAACACTATTTTGTTGAGGTGTCCTAGGGGAAGATAATTTATTTTTAATTCATTTTTTAGAGAAATAAGAATTAAATTCAAGATTCTCAAATTCACCTCCATGAATAGTTTTCAAATACATGATTTTGACATCCTTTCCATTTTTCACAAGCTTACAAAAACCAATAAAAATGGAACATGCTTCAATTTTGAGTTTTTAAAAATTAAAGCCATGTAAACCTTGAAAACTAATCAACTAGAACATAAATAAAGGTCTTACCAGAAATAATTTCAGTTCTAGTTGGTTTGAACAAATCCATATGTATTAACTCAATAGTTCTATAAGTGGAAACTTCTTAAATTATTTTTAAAGATGACTTGTGTTGCTTACCCATTTCGAATGCATCACATAGATTATTTTTGTCTAACTTGAGATCAAGAAATATAGAAATAAAATGTATTTTAGACAAATTTTTCTTGGAATGAAAATTTTAATATCCAAGCCTTCTATTCCAATTCTAGGATTCATAAATTTCAACATTTAAATAGTTTACATTCTTTCTAACCTAGGGAATTAAGTTCTAGTGTGTAAACATTGTATGTTCTGTGTTCTTTAAATTTGGGTCATTTATCTTTAAAAACTATGCAGTAATTTTTAGAAAAATCAACTGAATATCCATCATCGCAAAGTTGAGAGATACTTATTAGGTTGTGCTTCAAGCCATGAACCTAATATACTTTGTTGATGAGAATCGACTGAGGGTTTCCAACTAGCCCAATTCTAAGTATATTTCCTTTTTTATTATCACCAAACATGACATATCCTCTATATAGTTTTGATAGATAATGAATATTATAGTAATCTCCACTCATATGACTTAAAAAACACTATCCATAACCCATTTTTTATTGTTGTTCATATGGAATGTTCCCTCATTCGACTATGCTATAACATATATGTTTCCCTTCTAATTTGTAGCTTTAGCCTATGACTCTAAAAATGTTCATTCACTATAATCTTCATAATCACTCCAATTATATTTCATAACTTTATTATATTTATTATATCCAGTATTCTAGAAGTTTTTGTTTTAAATCTTCTAAATATCTTTAATTTTTTAAAAACCAGTCTTGATGTGTCCCAAATTTTTTCACTCATAGCATCTTAACTATTTATAGCTATCACCACACTTCGTAGGATTATTTTGAGTATATTTTGAAACCATGTGGTATAGAAATTCTTAAACTTTTTAGAAAATTTAGTGATCTCATCATTTTATTATTACTTTCTTGAGAAATATTCCTCTTATAATGCTTTAAATATTTGAACGCGTTTTCTCTTTAAATCATCTTTAGAAGTAAAAACCTTCAAGGAAACATTTTCCTTTTTTAACATTTTATTATATTCATTTAAAATTTTCATTTCAACTTAGTACATCATGAGAGACCCTATGAGATATTTTACTTTGAAATTTTTTACTTTTATATATTTTTTGATGGAAGCTAAGATTCCACTCCACTTAGGTGGTAATACACTAAGAATTTTTAATGCCTATTC
This sequence comes from Viscum album, assembly GCA_963277665.1. Lineage (NCBI taxonomy): Eukaryota > Viridiplantae > Streptophyta > Magnoliopsida > Santalales > Viscaceae > Viscum > Viscum album. Next base: position 215,086,925 of record OY728165.1, read on the forward strand.
AGGATCAGTGATAGGAATTCTTAGAGAAGAAATGTTGTTCACAATCTCAGTGATTCATCTATTTAGTTGAGTAATGATCTCTCCTTCATCCATTTTTAATATATCAAGATTGAGCTTAGTTGTATCATATCCTAAGAGCTTTCATGTTGTCAGTTACTTCACATGAAAATATTATAGTGGTCCACATTTCATGTGTTTTCATACAGTAATATATCCTATAAAAATCATCATGTCCTAACCCATAGATGATAGAGCTCATCACTTTGGAGTTCAAATCATAATTTTCTTCAGCTATAGAATCCCATGTTTCAGGTTCTGACTTAGGAATTTTATAGGGATTAATAACTTTGAGATATATTTTTAGACCAAGATTTTTCTGATAAATTATCAAATGAGCTTTTCAACAACCATAGTTCTCACTATTGAAATATAGAGCTCTAAAAATTGACGTACCTTCTCAGTTATCAACTATAGAATCAATTTGAATATGGATATTTAGACTTCAATAATTAATAGTTGTGAACTATAGAGTCGCAATATTTGATACTAATTATTTTCCTAAATGTTGACTAGTTGTATGACTCAATAGGGGGTGAATTTAGTTCTTAAAAACATTATTTAATATTAGACCACCCTTTTTGAAGTATGCAAGTTTAATACTTTCCTTAATAATATATGTAGTGGAAATATGAAATAATGCAGAAATAAAATTAAACACATGAATTTATAGTGGGTTGGGGAATAGAAATCCTTTAGTACACTCCAAAAGGACTCTTTTTCAAGAGTTTGGATATTTTCACTAAAAATACCTTTTACCGAGGCCTCCCAGATGAGTACAAGAAGTTGTCACTTAATAAAAAGGTCCAATATTTTTTAACCAAGCTCTCCCTTTACAAGACCAATCAATAGTATTAATATCACTCTTACAATGAGTGAAAATTGGATAAAATAAACAGAAAATTTGAGTGGAACATTTCCAACACACAATTTCTTACAGAAACTGATAGTAGATGGAGATTCATCTTGAGATAATGATAGACGTAAAAGTATAGATCCTGGTAATCTTCCATGAAACTTATAGAACTAATAATCATAACTTGAATTATTTGTTTTCTTAACTATGTATATGACTCCAGCATTTTTCTTTTTTGATGTTAAATAAGTTATTAGTTATTATTCTTCCTCACTTTGTTTTAGTGGCTAACTGATCTTTTTATATGATTTTTAAACCTGAGTGCCAGATAACTCTAATGGTCAATCAAGGCTTGTATGGTGATCTTAATGAGATAGGCTAGTAAAGATATGCAGCAAAACTTTCCAAATATCTTAATTGCTTTCACAATAGTGATGTATGCGATCTTCTCATTATTTTAATCTTCCTATTCAAGAAATTATTCTATAGACCAATATTTCCGTAAATGGATAAAATATTTTTGAGGTTATCTAAGTGAATGAATAGAATTATTGAGAGATTATCAAAGTAATCATGATGTTTTATAATACAATATCTTCATATGATATTTACTGAAATCACTATTCACCATAAGATATATTTCATAAGATAACGTAGCTTATCCTCGTAAGATAAACTGACTTCAATACAATATCAGAAAATTCTGTTGCCTAAAATATAAATTTTTACTATGATGTAACATTTAGCTTCTTAAATTTCCTCAAAATATGAATATTCTTTTCAGAAGACATTTTCCTTGTATAATCTCATTTTGACTAGAGCATGTTTCTTGAGCACATATTCTATCTTTTTAAGATAAAGTCTTACATTTCACTTTATGATTCTAAGAAACTGAAGATATTCTTCAACTATAATAAGATAAAATGATTTTATATAGTAAAATAAACATCTAGACACAAAATGTAATATAATCATAATCTGGAACACTTTAGGGTAAAATTGTTAGAATAAAATTAGGGGTTTTCTGATTCATCAACCCCAAATAGTGAAATAATCGGAAAGTAACTCATATTATACCACTTCGTAATGTATCAACCTAGATTATAATAAAATGTTACCCCAAGCTGGTTCACCACAAGAAATCAAGCATACCACCTTGTATGCCAAAGGATTATAAATATCAGTGAGGGAATAAAATTTAACTATGGGGAGACTATAAACCCATATCAAAGTGCACAACTAGAATTAAATAACCTAATATCATACACATCAGAGAAATTTGGAATAATAAATAAACCAAAATCGATACATGTTGTAATAAATGAAATACAATAGGGAAATAATAGCAATGTCATACATACAACAATGATCTCACACTAGAATGATCATAGATAAAAAATGAATAACTAAAAATTAAATACAACAAACCCTACTACCAATTATGGGAAACTACCCATAATCGATCTCTAATACCTTGACAAGCTTCTCCAAACCGACCAGTCGACTCCACAGGAGTGTCCTACTCAACCATGCAATCTAGGGCCTCAGGATAATCCATCATCCATTTGTGATCAACCTAAAATAAAAAAAGGGTTTTTATATACACTGAGGATCATATAATGAGGGTGAGAAATAAATATTAATAGGTCACCCCCAATGATGAACCTATAAACTGCTTCTATAATTGCATGCTCATGCAATCTGATCATCCATGTTGTAACATAACTAAAAAATTAACACAAGTAAAAAAACTATTGATCCTTAATCCAACACCTTGATAAACTGTAGCTAATTCATCTAATGTTGGAGTATCTCTAAGCATGTCTCAATGACCATGCATCCCAAAAACTATGAGCTCCATATACATGGCCACTGCAACTAAACCTGAGCATTCTAGGGACCCATCCTATGATAGTCCCATAATTTGAGATGCTAATCTAAGTCATCGCATACCATTCTCATAATTCCAACAATTATCTCATACTTTCCACCTCAAAAGTTTTTTACTAGTTACCCCATAAAATCACTACCAATCCAAGACCGTCAGTATGACATCCACCTCATATAATAAATAGTAATTCCTAGAGAATTAGTCCAAAACATAAACCATATATCCAAACCACTGGTACTGATACAGAACCTCAATCTAATAAAACCATTACAAAACATAAAGGTAGTTCCTAGAACATTCATCCAACGACCATTTATACATAACATCAGGGGTTCCCATAACATCAATCTAGAAAAGCCCAATGAGAAGTAGCATCAGATGAAATCCTATTCCACATGGGATTCCATTATCACCCTGATCATCAGTCTAGAAATCTAACATTGTAGTATACTATCAGTTTCCATAGCCTCAGTCTAACACTATATCTACAGTAACCTCATGTTCCAAGAACCTCTATCCATCACCATACCAAGCATATGTGATGTCGCATCCACTGTACTCACAAATATAAAACAATAAGATGAGAACCTTAGTCTAACCCTCAAAACATGGATAATGAGCATCATTCTACCATCCATCCAGCTGGTATACCATAAATTCCCAATGAAGTGTTCTATTACATAACCAACAATTTATACTATATGTGCCATGATCCCCGGTCTAATACCTAATTTATATAGTATACTATCCATTCTGAGAGCCCCTTACCTGAAATCCCACTTTTAGATATCCAGAACCATACCTATGGATAATCTATCTCACTCTATCTCATCCATTACAGTCCATACTAATATATTAGGTTCCCAAATAGGGAAATCCAACCATATCAAAACTTCCCCTTAGGAATAATCCAAGTCTCAACCTCAAAGAACTAAAACAAAACAAGGGTTGGATATACATCTATCTCAGCTATAAAAATCTCATCCCCATAATACCCCACATCACTTTGGGTCCCAAGGGAATACTAAAAACTAAACTACTTAATCACATGCACCTATTTAGGGTCATTCTATCAATCGGGCCATACTTGTTCCTTTTGGACCACTCATTAATAGATGCATCCTTAATTGGATCCTCATAACTATCACTCAAGTGATGAAATACCTTTAAAATCCCTAGTAAAAACAAAATTCTCGAACCAAGACCTATCACAAGAAACATCCTTAAGAAGGCCTCAGTTTCCTACAACCAATCCATAATCAAATCCAAAAAAGGCATCCAAAAGAAAACCCACACCATGTGGGCATTCTCAACAGCAAACCAGAACATCCAATAATAATTTTACCAGAAACTAGCCCACTATAGGCATCCTAAAGATCCCCTCAAACTCTACTCAACACCATAATGAAACCCATCCATAACCACCATCCTAAAATGTCAACCAATCCCAAATTATATAACCACATTGATCCTCAATCATAGGATCTAAAACTCATTTACTCTATCCTCAAGAAACTGCTTCTAATATATAGGGACAAACCAAGATCTCCTCCGATATACAACTTTGTACCACCTTCTAGGATCCATCCAAGGAACCTCAAGCATCCTGACATGGCACACTCAAGCCAAACCAATCACTGAGCTAGTAATCCTTACTCAACATCATAGCTCAAAACCCAACCCCTTGGAGGATTCTAAATCCAAACCTCAAGGAAATCCTCCCACTAAACTATTAGGGTCTAATACCTAGGTGGACCCTATATTCCAAAAGGATCCCACCATCTTGATCTACATGGAAAAATGTTGAGATTGGACTACTCAAAAGTATAATTATATTTTTGAGGCCCAAAACCACTTAAAGGTAAATGAAGTAGCAGAACACGACATGAATGCTTGAGCTCACAGTGTGTACTCCCATGGCATGTACTCTAGCTAAACCTGGTGTGTAAAACCCTAGTATATGGTGTGTAAGTTAGGTAAACATCATGTATGCTACACTGGGTACCTACCTGTGTACCTCTCCTATCCTGGCCATGTGTCCCTAACTATTCATGTACTCACATGCAGAATGACACCCACATGGAGTCTAGTCATGTACCCAACATATCCATGTCCCCCTTACACGAGTCATACGGCCATGTTCTCAACCACACGCCAATTGAAACTACACATAGTGTAGTACTCTTATTCACTTATTCATATATTAGGAAGAAAACATGGTGTGTGTTCTTCAAACCACATGTTATGTAGTCAGGATTTTTGAATAAGAAATGTTATGGGAGGTTTATAGGGGTTTCTAAATGGGAAACCCCTACAAACCTCCCAAAACCACCATTTTCTCACAAATAAGAAAAGTTAAACCCCCATGGGGTCATTAGCAATCATATTATGGATTTATAACATGAAAATGACTAATAAATGGGTATTATGGAATAAAACTCAAAAAATAGCCTACCTCGTGGCATAAACACCAAATCTTTTGGTTCGAATATGCTCCCATAAACTGTTACACATTGATTTGGTCCCGAAATTGTAACAGCCCAAGATTTTATGAAAAATATTCTTTTTAATTTTATTAATGTCTTGTGTTGTACGCTACACCAAAAGGAGCTTGCACAACACGCATCCTTGACTTGCCTTGCATTACACGCAATCGCAACCTTCCTCGATAGTGTGTGTAGTACGCAATAACGAGTTTCACTAAACAGCGATATGCTATTAAAACTAGCCGTTATGAATAGTAATAACCACTTTTTGAAATTTTGTAAATTTTATTTTTCAAAATGGATTTCATTTTTGGATTCGGAGTATCGAATTTAGCCTAAGGTGAAATTTTGGTACATTTCGGATAACTTTCATATTCTGATGAATAGTGAAAATTACTAAATTATAATTAAAAACAACTTTTTTAATCGAAATAATTAATAGTGATAAATTATTAATTTGAGTGGTTTTAAAGTATATTTAGAATATATTTTTACAATTTAATACAATGTTGGTCATTGGATGTAATTTCACATTTAAACCTGACATAAACAAGTGTCAATCTTTTGATAGATATTGTTTCGTAAAAACACGCTATTTGTTTTAATAGCGGGATTTAATTATAAAATTAATTAATTCAACTTCTATGTTATGAATTTGGTAAAATAGACTTCATTTTTGAATTCGGAATATGAAATATAGCTTAGGATGAAATTTTGGCATTTTTCTGAAAACTTTCAATTTTTGATGAATAGTGAAACCACTAAGTGGTAGGTTAAAAACTGAATTTTGCATAAAACTTAATTTTACCGCTTCTGTGAATGGAATTTCGAAAATCCGAGAGACACGGTTAATATCAAGGACTAAAATGTGGTTCAATGAGATGAAAATAATTTTTGGTGAATAGTAACTTTTTACTTTTTTTTACCCCGGTTAATAGTAAATAGGGTAACTAAGGGTAAATATGATATTAATATTACCCTAACACATGTCCTAATTCTATTGGACAAGTGTAATTCGACCAAAAACAATCTTAGGAATAAAATATGACCATTTAGGCCCACTTGGATTAGATTAGGACATTTATTATGAATTTATTTAAAGAAGGGTTAAAATAGTTAAAATCAAAGTTTAATAAGTAAATCATTTTTAATATGGGGTTATACATAAGATAAATTCGATTGTAAATATTCATTAGAAATCTAAAAAGCTTTCCTACATGATGGTATTTTATTTGTAATTTTTAGACATCAAATAATTTAATTTATTTATGACACGACGATGATGCAGTAATTATCTTATTAATGAAATATTGACATAATTGATGTTATAAACACCAAAATAAATGTAATTTGAGATTTTTTATGAATTCCACTAATTTTCTAGGTTACTATGATATATTAATGTTGATTTAATCAACTTGGTTCGAACATATAATTCTGTTATGACTTTCACAAAAATCATATATCAAATAGTGTCAAAATTGACACAAAATAGTTTTTAAATCAAATATTATATTATTAATTGTTATTTTATTCCTAAAAATCTAAGGTTCGGCCAAATTACTTAGATAAGGATATATATATTAATAATAAACAATTTGTGGTTCGTTTGGCATGTTATAGTAAGTTTATTAACCATACAGTGAAAGAAAACAAAAAGACACGGTAAAAGTTAAATTATTTAACTTAGAGTTAAATATAATTGATAAGGTTTAAAATAATATCCAAACATGTATAAATTTGATTGGTTGATGAGATTACAACCCTATCTCATCTAATCTTCGAATATGAGTCATTTTTGGAGGTTTTTAAGTGGGGTTAGATTTATTATAAATTAATATTTTTAAGAATTCCTAAGGTGACCCTCTCCTCCCTTATAAAAGGGCACCTCCTCCCCCTCCTCCTCACACCAATTTTGAGCACTCAAGCTCGGCCAACCCCTGCCATTTTCTCCTCTCCAATTTCCTAGAATAATCCTAGAGGTTCTGGTCTTCTCCAAAGACCAATCTTAGTTCCTTAAGTGGAGGATTCAAAGAGGCGTTCCAAAGAAGAGGTAATATCCATTACCGATCTTTTCAATTTCTTTCTTCTTCAACTTCTTCTTCTTTAGTTGTTTCATGATAAAGTAATAACATCAGTATTACTTACATACTGATATGTTATTATAAATATGAAACAACCCTAATTCACCTTCTATCCATCCTACGGAAAAATGAAATCACCGCGCGTGCGTACGTACGGAATACCGTCTCCACGCCGTGGTGTAATCTATTTTCCACCATCACCTTACAAGGATGGGTATAATGGTGTAATCAGTAACTATATATGATTATTATTAAGTAATATTGATACTGAAATAATATATATATATACTCCAATACAACTACACGATCATAGGAACGATATCATCACTCGTGCGTACGTACAGAATACCGTCTCCACGATGTGATGCGACTCGTTCTACATGATCTTCATTTCATAATGATTATATAAATGAATTGAATGAATGAATATGGTATATACTACACTAATACCATTCTGTAAATGAATTATCTATAACCTAAAGATAAGAATAAGAATTATTCGACAAAACACGCATAAGAACAAAAAGTTATAAAGACCCGAGTAACAAGTAACAATGAAATATTACTAACAAGAAACTAATAATATGACCATATATGATATCATATCAATATGTATGATTCTGGAATAAGTCAATAACATTATTTAAACCATTATACAGGAGCTTCGGACACGTACAAAGCTAATCGGACCTAAGGTAAGGGAAATATCACAATCTCATTTTTATCCGAGATTGTTTATTCGTAAGTATTTACTGGGGTGTATTTTATCATCCACATCCATGTTCCCTCAATATGTAATATTGTTTCCATCCACTTGAAATAGTTTAAATCCAATTTTACCCTTAGGTGAGTTTTTAGTAAAGAATATGAAAGGAATCTTTTGTCGTTTTTCCGTACGAGGTACTTTTTGACTTTTCCGACAAAAGTACGAAGAATGTTTTTTTTAACTTATACGGCATGAATGGATTTTTAAAACATTACTTCAAAGAAGCTTCCTTTAAAAGTTTTCAAGTTTATTTTTAATCAACTTCTTTTATTTTAAAGTTGTATGACATGTTATGAAAGGAAAAATGTTTTTGAAGAAGAAAGGATATTTTCCTCATGAATTCAATTCAAGTGTTTTATCAAAATTATTTTCCATCTAAGATAATAAAGGGTTCTGTTTCTATCCATATTTTTACATTGGTTTTACTATGTTGTGATGGAATTTTGTTTATGAATTCCTTTATCTTATATGAATTGATTTATGATGTCATGATGTTTCAAGAATCCCATTTTTGTTATATGTGTTATGCGATGATGTATGTTTTATGATTATGTGGCACACATAAGAAAGGATTCATTATAAGATGGGTGGGACCTATATCTCCCTCCAATGCATTGGGTAAAGATTTCATATCTCATGAGATAGACATGGCTGGAATGGTAGGTTATACCGGTTCAGTGAAACAGGACTGAAACGAGGATTTCTCGATTCAGAAAGGGACTTTGTCCACTAAGATAGTCTTGGCAATGAGTCTTGACTAACAAGAAATGATTCTCTATGATTATGTGTGCATGCCACAAAGTTTCAAGTTTTATGTTATGATTTTGGGGATCTCATTTTCACTTCTATGATTTGTTCCATGTTAAGATATTATGATCTCTTTTGCAGGTTTTGATTTTCATAAAGATATGATATGTTTTTTATTTCCTTTATTTGCCCTTGCTGAGCATTTGAGCTCACCCTTTTATGTTTTCTTTTCCCCAGGATATAAAGAAAGGTTTTAGGTAAAAAATGGAAGATCTTTATGGGAGATATTGAAGAACTTTCACCACGATTAGAAGATTACGTTCCGAGTTTCCAAAGACACTAAACTATTACGATCCTTTAGTGTGTGTTTTTGTTATGTACTAAGTATTCCGCAAAAGTAATGTAATGTCCATGTACGATAAGCTTAGGGTCTCTACAGTTGGTATCAGAGGAAAGGTTTAGTCAACCTTTGGAAACTAGGATGCGAAAACGTTAGTGAGATCCCTAGAGATATTTCTAAGGTATGTCTAGGGATGTCCCTAGGGATAAGTATACGTATAGGTTATAGTAATAGAATTACGCTAACGATCATATAATTAAACCTAAGATGTTGGATATTGACGGTACTCCCCCTTTATTATGTTGTTTTCCCTAGCATGATTTTTGCCTCTCACACTATTCTTTTTGGGTTTTAGACGATGGCTGGAACCCGAAGGAACCGTGTTGATCAATGCAATGGACAATGCAATGATTGCCCTCCTGAACAAACAAATGTTATGGGAGATGGAGTGCAAAATCTTATTGCTATACTTACACAAGCTATGAATCATTCTGGACTTCCAAATGAGCAGAGAAGGGAACAATATTCTATTGAGTCCTTCATGAGGCAACGTCCACCTTCTTTCAGTGGGTCTTCTGATCCACTTGTGGCTGAACAATGGATCAGTACTACTGAAAAGATATTTTCAGTTCTTCAATGTTCTGAACATGATAAAGTCATCTTAGCAGTATATCGTTTGGAAGGTGAAGCTGATCAATGGTGGAATCTTATCAAGAATACGAGGCCAAGAGATGAAATTGAGTCCATGGAATGGGACGAGTTCAAGAACTTGTTTTTTAGTAAGTACTTCCCTCGTATTCTTCGAACAAAGATGGAAAAGGAGTTTATTGAGCTGAAGCAGAAGGATGATGAATCTGTTGGTATATATGAAGCGAATTTTACAAGACTTGCAAGGTATGCATCTGGCATTATCATCCAACCTGAAAGTAAAGTTGATCGATTTTTCAGTGGCTTAAAACCAAGTCTTCGAAGGGCATTAGCTATAAGAGACTTCAGTAGCTATGAAGAAATTGTGCGTTGTGCTATCAAGGTAGAAATGGAAGTTGGTGTTACATATCCATCTCATGGTTTTGACAAGAAACGAAAGATGGAGTTCAAGGAGAAATCTCATAATAATGGTGAAAAGAAGATGAATGTTTCCTTATGCACAAAGTGTGGAAAGAAGCATGGTGGAGATTGTCTTAAAGGAACTAGAAAATGTTTTAAGTGTGGAAAAGAAGGTCATCGAGCAGCTGAGTGTCGAAGTAATGGAAAAAGGGTTTCTAATGATGTGAATAAAGCAAACACTGCAGAGAACGCACCGCCAACACTTCAATGCTTCAAGTGCAAGGAAATGGGGCATTATGCTAATAATTGCCCTAATCCAAGGGTTAGTGATGATCAACATGAGCAACCACTGAAGGCAAAGGACAAAGGGAAATCACATGCGATCACTATTGGCAATGTTGAATATGATAACGATGTGGTGGAATGATTAAGTGTTTATGTAATGGGATTCCAAAATAATGTTGTATCATGGAGTATTGGAATATTTATGTATTGGTTTAATGTGGTATTCAAAGTGATTGAGATATTTTTGGAAATAAGATGATATGCGCATAATGAAGGGAAAATAAGAAAATGAAATGTTTAACAATATTCATGAGCTCATGATTGATATAAGGACTAAGTGATATCATGGATTGAGTATATAGAATTTTGAGGATTTTGGTATGTGGAAAGTGTTAACTTTTAACTGCATTCATGTTTTCACTAAGGTATTCAAGAGAATACATGATTAAGGACTTTGAATGTTTAGAATGTGACCAACAAAACATATCTTATGATATGTGGGGATCAACGACAGTATTAAATCTCTGGTAATCGTTGTCACTATATTATGAGAGTGGACTGCAGTATTATGGATAAGCCTAAAGATTGAAATGGATTATGTTGGACATAAGTGAGTATTGTTTAAGGATCGAAGTTTTCTCGATATTATTGATGGGATGTTATAGTAATATAGTTTTAGAAAAAGGACAACCTGCAGGACGGGCGACAGCCCATCGCTTCGGACAAGGCTGTAGGAATCGAACCCACAACCGAAGTGCGACTGGCCTTTATCGCCTACCACTGACCTACAGGAAGTCCCTATTTAGTAGAAACTAGTTTTATTATATTAAGCAGTATGATATATGAAGTATAAGTCCATTTTAGGAACCATATATGATTAATCTCACTATAGATCGATTTATGCATATAATTTTTGCTAACCTTTTGTTTGAGACAGATGGAATGACCCGTCATTCTATCACATTATCTGCTAACACTTCACGAATAACAAATTCAACTTCATTTATTTAAGAGATGAAGTGGAAATTGTTCAAGGCACGAACAACAGTGAGATTGTACCAAAATAAAGTAAGTATTTATTCTAATTCAAATTTTCAACTTTAGGGAAATGATCTTGAAAACCAAAAATGTTGTCCTAGTGATCTTATACCTGAGGAATCAGATGGTACCTTATATCATCACAAATTTATGGATTTGTGATTTTTGGCTTTTCCATAGCCATGTTCTCTACCACTCTCCATCAGAACATGATGGTTAGATTTTTCTTCCATATCCATATTTTTACCTATGTGGAAACCCAACAATTAGTTTATTTGGGTAATCGTTACATTTCATACTTTAGTTTTTAAAGCCAAGTTTTGGTATTCCTTTTTACAATGTGGGAAACTTTCGAATAGAAAACCATTTATAACCCCGACGAATTTCGAGGGTGAAATTCATTTTAAGGGGGGTAGAATGTAACAGCCCAAGATTTTATGAAAAATATTCTTTTTAATTTTATTAATGTCTTGTGTTGTACGCTACACCAAAAGGAGCTTGCACAACACGCATCCTTGACTTGCCTTGCATTACACGCAATCGCAACCTTCCTCGATAGTGTGTGTAGTACGCAATAACGAGTTTCACTAAACAGCGATATGCTATTAAAACTAGCCGTTATGAATAGTAATAACCACTTTTTGAAATTTTGTAAATTTTATTTTTCAAAATGGATTTCATTTTTGGATTCGGAGTATCGAATTTAGCCTAAGGTGAAATTTTGGTACATTTCAGATAACTTTCATATTCTGATGAATAGTGAAAATTACTAAATTATAATTAAAAACAACTTTTTTAATCGAAATAATTAATAGTGATAAATTATTAATTTGAGTGGTTTTAAAGTATATTTAGAATATATTTTTACAATTTAATACAATGTTGGTCATTGGATGTAATTTCACATTTAAACCTGACATAAACAAGTGTCAATCTTTTGATAGATATTGTTTCGTAAAAACACGCTATTTGTTTTAATAGCGGGATTTAATTATAAAATTAATTAATTCAACTTCTATGTTATGAATTTGGTAAAATAGACTTCATTTTTGAATTCGGAATATGAAATATAGCTTAGGATGAAATTTTGGCATTTTTCTGAAAACTTTCAATTTTTGATGAATAGTGAAACCACTAAGTGGTAGGTTAAAAACTGAATTTTGCATAAAACTTAATTTTACCGCTTCTGTGAATGGAATTTCGAAAATCCGAGAGACACGGTTAATATCAAGGACTAAAATTTGGTTCAATGAGATGAAAATAATTTTTGGTGAATAGTAACTTTTTACTTTTTTTTACCCCGGTTAATAGTAAATAGGGTAACTAAGGGTAAATATGATATTAATATTACCCTAACACATGTCCTAATTCTATTGGACAAGTGTAATTCGACCAAAAACAATCTTAGGAATAAAATATGACCATTTAGGCCCACTTGGATTAGATTAGGACATTTATTATGAATTTATTTAAAGAAGGGTTAAAATAGTTAAAATCAAAGTTTAATAAGTAAATCATTTTTAATATGGGGTTATACATAAGATAAATTCGATTGTAAATATTCATTAGAAAGCTAAAAAGATTTCCTACATGATGTTATTTTATTTGTAATTTTTAGACATCAAATAAGTTAATTTATTTATGACACGACGATGATGCAGTAATTATCTTATTAATGAAATATTGACATAATTGATGTTATAAACACCAAAATAAATGTAATTTGAGATTTTTTATGAATTACACTAATTTTCTAGGTTACTATGATATATTAATGTTGATTTAATCAACTTGGTTCGAACATATAATTCTGTTATGACTTTCACAAAAATCATATATCAAATAGTGTCAAAATTGACACAAAATAGTTTTTAAATCAAATATTATATTATTAATTGTTATTTTATTCCTAAAAATCTAAGGTTCGGCCAAATTACTTAGATAAGGATATATATATTAATAATAAACAATTTGTGGTTCGTTTGGCATGTTATAGTAAGTTTATTAACCATACAGTGAAAGAAAACAAAAAGACACGGTAAAAGTTAAATTATTTAACTTAGAGTTAAATATAATTGATAAGGTTTAAAATAATATCCAAACATGTATAAATTTGATTGGTTGATGAGATTACAACCCTATCTCATCTAATCTTCGAATATGAGTCATTTTTGGAGGTTTTTAAGTGGGGTTAGATTTATTATAAATTAATATTTTTAAGAATTCCTAAGGTGACCCTCTCCTCCCTTATAAAAGGGCACCTCCTCCCCCTCCTCCTCACACCAATTTTGAGCACTCAAGCTCGGCCAACCCCTGCCATTTTCTCCTCTCCAATTTCCTAGAATAATCCTAGAGGTTCTGGTCTTCTCCAAAGACCAATCTTAGTTCCTTAAGTGGAGGATTCAAAGAGGCGTTCCAAAGAAGAGGTAATATCCATTACCGATCTTTTCAATTTCTTTCTTCTTCAACTTCTTCTTCTTTAGTTGTTTCATGATAAAGTAATAACATCAGTATTACTTACATACTGATATGTTATTATAAATATGAAACAACCCTAATTCACCTTCTATCCATCCTACGGAAAAATGAAATCACCGCGCGTGCGTACGTACGGAATACCGTCTCCACGCCGTGGTGTAATCTATTTTCCACCATCACCTTACAAGGATGGGTATAATGGTGTAATCAGTAACTATATATGATTATTATTAAGTAATATTGATACTGAAATAATATATATATATACTCCAATACAACTACACGATCATAGGAACGATATCATCACTCGTGCGTACGTACGGAATACCGTCTCCACGATGTGATGCGACTCGTTCTACATGATCTTCATTTCATAATGATTATATAAATGAATTGAATGAATGAATATGGTATATACTACACTAATACCATTCTGTAAATGAATTATCTATAACCTAAAGATAAGAATAAGAATTTATTCGACAAAACACGCATAAGAACAAAAAGTTATAAAGACCCGAGTAACAAGTAACAATGAAATATTACTAACAAGAAACTAATAATATGACCATATATGATATCATATCAATATGTATGATTCTGGAATAAGTCAATAACATTATTTAAACCATTATACAGGAGCTTCGGACACGTACAAAGCTAATCGGACCTAAGGTAAGGGAAATATCACAATCTCATTTTTATCCGAGATTGTTTATTCGTAAGTATTTACTGGGGTGTATTTTATCATCCACATCCATGTTCCCTCAATATGTAATATTGTTTCCATCCACTTGAAATAGTTTAAATCCAATTTTACCCTTAGGTGAGTTTTTAGTAAAGAATATGAAAGGAATCTTTTGTCGTTTTTCCGTACGAGGTACTTTTTGACTTTTCCGACAAAAGTACGAAGAATGTTTTTTTTAACTTATACGGCATGAATGGATTTTTAAAACATTACTTCAAAGAAGCTTCCTTTAAAAGTTTTCAAGTTTATTTTTAATCAACTTCTTTTATTTTAAAGTTGTATGACATGTTATGAAAGGAAAAATGTTTTTGAAGAAGAAAGGATATTTTCCTCATGAATTCAATTCAAGTGTTTTATCAAAATTATTTTCCATCTAAGATAATAAAGGGTTCTGTTTCTATCCATATTTTTACATTGGTTTTACTATGTTGTGATGGAATTTTGTTTATGAATTCCTTTATCTTATATGAATTGATTTATGATGTCATGATGTTTCAAGAATCCCATTTTTGTTATATGTGTTATGCGATGATGTATGTTTTATGATTATGTGGCACACATAAGAAAGGATTCATTATAAGATGGGTGGGACCTATATCTCCCTCCAATGCATTGGGTAAAGATTTCATATCTCATGAGATAGACATGGCTGGAATGGTAGGTTATACCGGTTCAGTGAAACAGGACTGAAACGAGGATTTCTCGATTCAGAAAGGGACTTTGTCCACTAAGATAGTCTTGGCAATGAGTCTTGACTAACAAGAAATGATTCTCTATGATTATGTGTGCATGCCACAAAGTTTCAAGTTTTATGTTATGATTTTGGGGATCTCATTTTCACTTCTATGATTTGTTCCATGTTAAGATATTATGATCTCTTTTGCAGGTTTTGATTTTCATAAAGATATGATATGTTTTTTATTTCCTTTATTTGCCCTTGCTGAGCATTTGAGCTCACCCTTTTATGTTTTCTTTTCCCCAGGATATAAAGAAAGGTTTTAGGTAAAAAATGGAAGATCTTTATGGGAGATATTGAAGAACTTTCACCACGATTAGAAGATTACGTTCCGAGTTTCCAAAGACACTAAACTATTACGATCCTTTAGTGTGTGTTTTTGTTATGTACTAAGTATTCCGCAAAAGTAATGTAATGTCCATGTACGATAAGCTTAGGGTCTCTACAGAAATACACCATGGATGAAGTCTGGTGGAATCGCCCTCTACGCTCCCTCTTGCTTTGGACATCACATGTAGGGAGATCCCTCCCCATTTACTTTAGTTTGTAAGAACCCCAAATGGGGGTATTTTATTAATTATATTAATTAATTTAATTAATTAATTAATCACTCATTTAACAGTCATCTTGAATCCCAGAACCCAAACCAGTTTCATACATCGCCTAAGAAGAAACACCCATTATAGACTCAAATTTGGATTTACAATCTCAATATTAAATTCCATTCAAAACATATCACCACTTAAACAAAGTGAATAATTTAATATTTAATTAATTAAATATTAAATATTCCGCCAAGATTCCAACTAATTAGAATTTAACCAAACTCATGTCCTATGGTAAACTTCTTATTCTGGGACCAACATAGTGGTCATAAAAATTATCCTAGATCATATTCTAGTGGGGAATGACCTTTTTTACCTGATGGGAACCTGAAAACAAAATATTAAATTTCTACTAAAATTTCAAAATCTAAAAAACTCATGTCTCTAGATGGAGTGTGCATGGAGTAAATTCCAAATATACCTTGTTGAGGTACTCACCATGTGTATTAGATAAAATTACATGTACAACCTCATGGATAGATCAGTGTTTACATGGGGGGAATGCCTAAGAGCATGTATTGTCCCACACACATTTTTTGGCTCACGTAGGTTGTGTGCTCTGGAGAGTACACAGGTTCTGTCATGAGGGACATGATGAGTGTCGGTTCAAATGCCTACACATTATGTGGAATTACATAAACTAGTAAATTTTAGTGTACATGGTCTCAGGAAGACGTCATGCCGAGTTCCATCTTGATCTCTACACAGCATGTACCCTTATTGGGAGTGTAATGTACTATGAGGAATGAATGTAGTGTGAGAATGATACATTTCAAGTTCCAATCTTAGTGATACACAATATACACCCTAATGTAAATTACATTTACTCTTTAAAGGAAAGTTTTGATCCCATGTTCACCTTATTTTTTCTTTTTTTAAACCTTGTGTGCGCGACCTTAGACCAGTTTCCATAGGGCGTGTTCTCTCAGTCCATTCCTATGAGGTTATAGTGTGGTATTACATCCTGAATGAGTGACTATGATCTTGTATAAGGGATAAGTATCAAATAGATTTATAATAATTTAACACCATGATACTTTATGATATATATTGTTTAAATAAATTATATCACTTTGATAGCTTGTGATTCATGCAACACCTAGTTTAAATGAAACACAATACTCTATTAAAATATTATAAAAACATGAATATTATAACACATGTGTTAAGTTAGAGGGTATGAATAGGAATAACTAAATTATAAAAATTATATGGTTTAAAATTGTATAAAATAAATTCAATAGTAATACTTATTAGAAATAAAATACGATCCATTTAAAATAAAAAGAAATGTTTTCTAAAAAACTATATTTTCTAAAAGGCGGTTAAATCGGGATTCACGAGAATAATTAAAAAAAAACAGAAATTAAAAAAAAAATATTTTAAAAAAGTAATATTATTTTTTAATTCAGAATATTGATATTAATATATGTTCCAATTTTGAGATTTTTTGGACGATATTAATTTTTCAGTGTAGTGAAAAATATTGATTTTTTTTAAAATTGTCATTTATTTTTAATAAATTAAGTACCATTATTAATATAATAGGATTTAAATTTAACATATGTATTATTTGATTAGGTTAAATCCAATTAATTACTTTTAAATTATCTTTATACTGAATTTTTATATAATTTTAATTTTAGGCTTTGAAAACATGATTTTTCAGAAAACTGTTTTAAAGTGCATATGTTTCTCTATTTTAATTAATTAAAAACCCGAAATTAATTAATTAATTAAATGAAATTTATAGAATATATGTAAATAAATATTAATTTAAATTCATGCAATTATTATTAATAGTTTTGGTGTTAATATAAAATCTTCATCTCTTAGAAAAATACACTTCTTGGAAAATGGTTTTTTCATCACATCTACAAGTTTAATTTTAAATTAAATTAATATTATTATATGATTTCAATTTAAAAAATGGATTATATATTTTTAATCAGAATAATTTATATTATCTAATATGTTCAACTTAATGTTTTACCATAATGAATAGTAAAAACAATATAAATTAATTACCACGGTTAAGGTAAAAACAGGTTTACCGGGGGTTAAACTAAAAAGATAATATTTTAAAATGACCCAAAACTTGTATCATTACTATTTTTTGGTAATATTTAGACCATATATATAATAATGATCTAAAATTATACAGTTTAGTTCCTTTTTTAAATAGAAAAATGTGGGTGGAATTCATTCTTTTCAAAAATTCCCAAGTGTGACCTCTCCTACACTTATAAAAGGTCACCCACTCTCCTATCCACATAAATCTTCCAAAACCCATTGGTTCAACCAATAAATTCCCATATAAATACCTTAATTCCCTCAACTCATCCTATAAACCTAGGAAGTCTTTTGGTTCAAACCAAAAGAAGTTTTCTGAAGAATATGTAACTTCCTAAATGAATTTTTTTATTTTATTTCATCCTCCAAATCCTTAAAATATTTTTAAATCAGGATTAAATTATAAAATATATATATTACATATATTGGGATTTTTTTATTTTAAGTTAAATACCTACAACCATCTCCTCCTCCCTCAATTGGGAAATGAAATGGTTGATCGTGTGTATAGAGGACTACTGCCTCACAAACCAACATAATTCGTTTTCCATCACCACTTATCCAGAATGTATTTAATTAAGTATATAATGTTTATAGATGATAATATGATATAATTGTACTTATTTAGTTATAATATCATATATAACTTCTTACTTTCAATTTGGTATAAAATATAATACAGTCGTTCATTTGTATGGTGGACTATCGCCTCATGAAGAAATGTAATAAGTTTTTTGATTATGATTTATGTGAAAGATAATAATGTTTTATTTTAAGTTTATATAAAATATATTAATTAAATATTAATCATTCTTTAAGATAAAATATCATATAATTTATAAATTTATCATTCATTAAATAAATGATAACGTCGTTCGTGTGTACAGCGGACAATTGTCTCACAAAGTCATGTGTTTTGTTTTTATTACATCATAACATAGATGGTATGAGTAAGGTTATTTAAGGATATAATATTATATTTATGATATAATTATAATCATAAAAATCTAAAATAACACGTATCTTCTTTCCATCATGATCTTTGAAAAATAAAAAAGTTTCCCAAGGGTACGTATGACCTACCGCCTACATGATTGTAACGTCGTTCATTATTCACAACCAAATTTCATGTTTGGTTTAAAATGTATAATTTATGTATAAATATTATAATTATTTCATTTTTTCCCTTATGTATATTATTAATTAATAATATCATTGACCTTATTATACTTACCCAAGTGATTTTGGGCATATGAGTTGTTAATCATTAAAACGTATTAATTGGTTAGGTAATTGTATATGACATGGTAATAATTAAAATAAAAGGAATATTAATCATGAAAAGGGATATTAAGATATTAAATAATTAATATAATTTATTATTTAGGGAGACAAAAAATTCATGTGATAAATTAGGCTCAAGGTAAGGGATCTTTCTCACCCACACTTATCATCGAATTATGACCATCCTCTCTCTAACTCACTTTTTCCCTCTTTATATTTTGGAATGTGAATAAATTATGTATATATGTATCTCACATGTATAAATATATTATTAATAATTTACTTTATGTGTTAATACATGACTTATAACTATTTCTCAAATTATTTCATTAAGAAATGTCTTTTGATTATATTATAAGATACGATTATGAAACCCATTTCTTTCCATGGGTAATTATTTTGTTTATTCTTTATGATTGATATATTTATACAGAATTAATTTTCATGTACATGAAATTAATGTGATGGGTATTTTGATAATTATATATCCCTCTAATTCATTAGATAATGTTTTAGTCTCTTGATACTTCATGTATAGGATTAGGGAGTGAACATAATCCATTATAAGACTCTTTCCACCATGTGATGTTGACTTGGAAATTAGCCTTGACATATGATTATGTCATATTTTATGTCATTGAAACTTTACCATGTTTACATAATCTTATGGTACTATTATTTTTACGTTATTCTTCTAATTGGTTAATATTGTACCATCTCTTTTCTTATGTCATTTTATACCTTTGACTCACATGTAATGTTTTCTTATCATGTTTATTCCTTTTCTATGATTTTTAGATCACCCATTTCTTTATGTATTCCTCAGGTTAACACTTGCATATTTAGGAGTTCAAATGGAATTTAGGATCTCTCTATAGAAAATAAAATAAATATGTCATGTTTTAAGTTCATTTTGATGTAATATGAACCTAGATTTCTAATGATACTAGGCCTTTATGATCCTTGTCTTTTAAATATTGGATATTTAATTTTAATAATCATGTGATAATATGTATAAAAGGCTTGGGTTTCCATAGTTGGTATCAAAAGAAGGGTTTAGTTAAACTTTGTAACTAGGATGAGAAAACATTAGTGATATCTCTATGTATATGTCTAGGGATAAGTCCAGGGATAAATTTTAAAAAAATTCTATGTAATAAAAAATATCTTATAATTTCAGTGAAGTATATAAAGAGTGGTTTTCAAGAAATTACATCCCTTTATACATACAAGTAGTTTATGTGGTTACGGAATATATTTACCTAGGTGTAATTAATCTAAACAAGGCATTTTGGACTTGACTCAAGAAATACCTATTACTTGACAATGGACCTTACTATGCACCTGTCTTGAGGCTCTTGGGTGATTTGCTTTCAAAATTCAAAAAAAAAAATTAAAAACTATTATGAGGGGGGTAATTCCAATAAGATTTTATATTAATAAATTGGTCATGGATAACTTAGGTTGAAATGATGATATTCATAAGTTAAATAATCTGTGTTATTTATGACTTATCCCTTTAATGTTGATAGTTTCTCATATATATGTATAATAATTTAAAAATAATCATCCCTAATTCTAATTTATTTTATTTAAATGGATGTAAATAATAGAAACAAAGTCAACATACATTGTGAGGGGTAATGTGATGAGTTCCCAAATGATATTTCTAACCTAATGGATGAATGAATCGAGAACTACTATAAAAATACTTTTTCATACAACTCATGTTTTGAACTAAAAAAATGAATCTAGAAGAATTACCTAATCCCCCAAGAAATATTAAGTAGAAATTAAATTCTTTATGTGAAAAGGACTCCAAAATTCAATGGATCTTTTGATCCTTTAATTGCAGAACAACAGATCAACACCACTGAAAATATATTCTAAATCCTTAAATGATCTAATAAATATAGGTTTTCACTATCTATTTATCATATATAGGGACAAGCTAGTCAATGGTGGATGTTGATCATAAATATGAAGTTTGAGCAAGATATCATAGAGATAGAGTGGAATAAATTTCAGAAATTGTTTTTCAACAAATATTTTCTTCACACTCTACGAATTAAAATGTATATGGGTTTGTGTAGCATCAAGAAAAACGATAGAGAATATGTTGGGTCATATGAATTCAAATACACAAAACATTAATGATATAACATAGGATTTTTCATATCCCCTAAAATTAAATTTGATCACTTCTTTGGTGGGCTAAATCCAAGACATGGAAAAGATTTGGCAATTAGATATTTTGATAGCTATGAGGAAATTTTATGAAGTTACCACAAAATAGATATAGAGATCATTGAATATCAAGGATATCACAAGGATAAGAAGTAGAAATTTGATTTTAACTGTAAGGACCCGACCCTAATTGCTCAGAGATGAAGCCTTATTTGATTAAATTTTCATGATTACAAGAATTTCGTATCCCAAAGTAATGAATAGTTTAGTAGTTTTGTAAAACTAGATACATACATAAGTTACACATTACAACTTGAAAGGAAATAAAACATATCAACTTATTTTTAATTACACATAATATCCAAGATTATCATTGAAAGTCATTCATAATATACTTCTTAACAGCCTGGGGAAAATAAAACATGTGAAAGGGGTGAGATAAAATGCTTACTAAGGGTAAATAATATAGTGAAAGAAATTATAAACATAAACACTAGGAATTTTGAATAACTAAAAATTCATGCCTTTAAAAATATTCTTCAACTTAATATGGGAGGAATAAAAACAGATTAAATAATTCCATAAAAAATAACTATGGATATTCTACAAGTAGAATAATCACATGGACTATCAATATTTTTTTTATAATAAGGGACTAAATATTTATGGACATTCTGAAATATATCATCAAGGCCTCAGCCAAGACATCTAAAAATTATTAATGTCTCGGCCAAAACCATATCTAAAAATTGGCAAGGCCTCATCCAAGTCCATATATGTTTTGTCTCATGAGACCTACCGATGTATCAAGGGGTTATCACAGGATCCACCCATTAATTAATAATTATAATTCATTATTTATATTAATTGGGATAAATTTAAACAATATATACATTCATATTGAAACTAACATATGAAATGTAACTAACATCCTCCAAACATAAACACTAACCATTCAGAGTAACATAGTGAATGGTTTCGAGATAGCACATCCATAGTAAAACTAATAATAAACAATTCAATACAATATGGTAGATGATATAATAAAATATTAGTCCCAATTACACATAATATTCAGCAGGAGTTTTGAAATAGAAAAAATTACTCTTATAAAATCATTGAGTAATTCTTGAGATAAATACTCTTTTACTTTGAAAAGAAGAGTAATTTTGTAAGAAATTTTTTTATAAAACCAAAACTGAAATAATATATTTTTCTCATAATAAAATATTTTATTTTATAAAAATAATGGTTGCTAAAAATAGATTATTTAGTTCCCTTTAAAATATGTAAAAATTTGAGAAATTCCCTTGAATAGGGCTTGTATTTCAGGAAGAATTTTTGAAAGATCCTTTTAAAAATTATATATCTCTAAAAAAGAAATAAGTATTATGGTTGGTACACATATATAGAAAATTAAAACATAATTTTTGATGAGTAAATAAGAATTAATAATAAATTAATTGGTATTAATAAAGATATAGAGTAACCCAAAATAAAATGGAGGTTTGGATTGAAAACCCTTAGCTTATGTCATAATATGTTCCGCTCTTGAACATAAGGTCATGGAATATGAAATTATACTTATTCATAACTTAATTAAGAACCTATTATTCATTTATTTTATTTATTATAATTTTATTAAGTTCATTTATGATCATTTTTATGGGTTAAGAGATTCAATATCATCATTTGTGAGTGCCCGTTTCATTAGTTTTCATGATCAGTTATCTTGTATAAAAGTTAATGTAAAATGGGAATTGAACTACAAAATTGATGTTATATGTTATGAATTTTCATACAAAAAATTAAATTATTTTATAGTTCATTTGGTTACTTTGGGTGAGGATGAATTATTAGAAAAAAATTTAACGATAACTGCTTGGATTAATTTGGTGGTTTTTCGATCACCACGAACTCATTTTGTTTTATAAATTAATAACATGTGTAAAAAATGATTCCAGGATATTACATAGGATATATTACATATATTATGATTTGGTTTAACTATAACAATAGTTTCATTACCATAATTGAAGACGGTAATAGAAGTTTAAAACATTTCGTCCTTGAATGCGGTAAATTAACACATATCGGATGGTGTTTTTATTTCTAGTATAAAATGAGGATATAGGATATATGATGATGAATTATTAAATTATCATAAAAAATTCCATTACATGTAAATTACTAGAGTTATCATGACATTTGGAGGAAAGGTGGTGAGTAAATAAAAACAAAGAAAAGAGCTTGAAAGAAAAAAAAATTAAAAGAGGAATTTACCTCTTTAATTTATCTTCCTTGAGAGCCTATTTAGGGGAGCTGATTTGGTTTTTTTAAGATACCAAGTTATTATGGAATTGGGGAGGATATTCGGAGGATATTTTTTCATAATTAAGACAAGGCACAAGGCTTGATAGGAACGAAGAGAAGAGGGAGTGAGGGATGGTTTTTACAGTGGAGGAGGTGAGGGTTTTTCCATTGTTTTAATCATTATTTAAATAATTTGGCTCGATAATATGAATATTCTTGATTATTGTGATTGAATACAGAAATAAGTGCATGTTAGTTAGATCTAAGGGTCATTTACAGCATCCATGACTCAATAATGATGCAAAAATTCATTTATTTAGCATATTTCATAAATTATAGAATTTAACTATTCACCAAAAATTCAAGTATTTAGGAAAAATACCAAATATTTAGCCTAACCATTTTTCCTATTTCTAGAATTAAAAAAATAACTTAATTTTACCAAAATAATTTTCTAAATAATAGAAATTTAATTTCTAAATAAAATCATTATTTACATGATAAATACATATTTTAAATTTAAAAAGGATTTTATAATACTTTCAAAAATTAACTGAGGTCTCATAAAATTATCCTAAATTTATACTAAAACAAAATATTTATTCAAGAATATGTTTTATGAAAATTAATTTTATTTTAAATAAATTTATTATTTTATAATTTTAATTAAATATTTATTACTCATAAAAATATCAACACTTAATTATTAATTTTTAAAATATTCACTCTCATTTATATGGTGAATATATTTTATTTATACTCACATGGGTGAGGTTTGTATTCTAAAGGTTACATTACAATTCATAAGGGTAAGTTCATATTCACCAAAAATGTAATTTGATCCTATCATACTCTAAATATCTTACTGATCGCAACCTTGTATGTCAGTTTTTTAAATTGCAAATCTCATAAGAAGAAGAATTAAATCTAAAAGTCAGGTTACAATTGTCTCCTATAAATATCAAAGTTTTTCTCACATAGACTCAGTGTTTAATACATTCTATAATAAATTTATTTGTAAAACCATGGAGAGTTACATTCTCCCCCCTTAAAAAAATTTTAAACTAAAAATTTCCATAATATTACCTCATAAAAAGATTTGGGCAGGTCTTCATCATAAGTTCCTCAGGAAACCATGTTGCTTATTCAATTTTATGATTTTTCCAAAGTACCTTTACCATCTGATTCATCTGACTCCTCAACAACTCTTTTTTAGTGTCCAGAATCTAGATAGGCTCTTCATAGTAAGACAAGTTAGATTTCAAATATATACCTTCAAAAGTGAGGACATGCATTGGTTCTGTCATGTACTTTCTAAAAAATGAGACATGTAGCACATTGTGTACCTTAGAAAGGCTATACAGAATTTCCAAATGATAATCCACAGCTCTAATTCTCTCTATAATTTCAAAAGGTCCAATGTACCTAAGGCGTAGTTTCTCTTTCTTTCCAAATATTATAACATCCTTCCATGAAGATGCTTTTAAGAAAATATGATCTCCCTCTTGATATTTCGAATCCTTCCTTTGATTATCAAAAAATATATTTTTCTTACTTTGAGATGCATTAATATGTGTTTGAATAGTATTTACCTTTACAGTTGTTTCATCCACAATCTCTGGTCCCACATGCTTCTTTTCACAAACTTCATCCCAACATGTTGGTGTATGACATCTCTTTACGTAAAATACTTCATATAGTGCCATTCAAATATTGGAATGAAAACTATTCTTGTAGGAAAACTACATCAAAGGATAATAATGATCCCACATACCTTGAAAGTTGAGCGAGCATGATCTCAACATGTCTTCTAAAGGTTGGATCGTCCTTTTTGATTGTCTGTCAGTTTGGGGGTTATAAGCAGTACTCAAACGAAGCTTAGTGCTCAAATATTTCTGTAGAATTTTCTATAATTTTGAGATAAATCTTGGATTATGATCAGGCACAATTGAGAGAGTTTCTCCATGAGTTCTCACAACTTCATTTATATAGATTCTTGCATGTCTTTCCAGTGTAAAATCCTCCATTATAATGAGGAAATGTGCAGATTTCGTATGTCAATCCATAATTACCTATATTAAACCATTATTTCTTGGATTTTTGGGAAAAATAGTAACAAATTCCATGGTGGTGTCATCCCATTTCCATGTAGGAATAGGTAGAAGTTTCATGACTCCTCTAGGATACTGTTGTTCAGCCTTCACTTGTTGAAAGACTAAACATCTAGATATATAATCTTTAATTTTCTTCTTCATGTTATCCCACTAGAAATGTTCCTTCAAATATATATACATATTAGTGATACCAAGATATATAGAGAAATTTTAACAAAGGAAATCATCCAATAATTACATTTTTAGTTGACGTATAGATGGAACACAAATCCGCTTCCCAAATTTTAGAATTCTATCTTCATATATAAAATCATGAAGCTTCCCATCATTCATAGAATTAATTTTCTTTTGAAGATTCTCATCATCTGGTTGAGAACTTTTCATCTTTTCTAATAAATATAGTTGGGTAACTAATTGAAAAATTAATCATTTTTCACCTTCTTTGATAATTCTCGTGTATATTCTTACTAGATACATAAATAAAAAATCCATTTTAATCCTCATTTTGTTTTAAACATCATTATCCTTCGGGGTCAATGCACTAGATACATTATTTTCCTTTCTTGGGTGGTAGTGTATAGAGCAATCATAATCCTTAAGTATTTCAATCCATATCATTTGCCTCAAGTTGATTTCTTTCTGTGAGAATATATATTTCAAGATCTTATGATTCATATATATCTCACATATTTATCTATAGAGATAATGTCTTTATATCTTTAGAGTAAAAATTATAGCTATTAACTCAAGATAAAGAGTATGATAGTTTTTTAATGAATTTTTAATTACCTTGATTTATTGGAAATAACACTATCATTCTGCATAAGGACATAGCCAAGTCCTTTCATTGATTCATAACTATAGATCACAAACCCATCATTCTATAATGGTCAAGTTAGGATAGGTGCATTCACTAATCTTCTTTTAATTCTTTGAAACATTCCCCATGTTATTTTTTTGTATACTATCTTAACCCCATTATGAGTAGGATTGGTTAATGGTTGGTATAATTAGGTGAATTTCTAAACTAAATTCTAATAATAACTTACTGAACAAATAAAACTATGTACCTCAGTTATGTTCATTTGTGTTGGTCATTCTTGAATAGCCTTTATATTCATAGGATCAATGGATATTCCATCCTTAGATACAATATGGATAAGAAAATAATCTGATTGAAGCCAAAATTTACACTTCCTAAACATCCCATATAATTCAATTCTTTTAAGAGTCTTCAGAATAATGCGAAAGTGATTTTCATGATTTTTGTAGCTTTTGAAGTATACCAAGATATCATCAATAAATACCACAAAAAATTCATCAAGATATTCCTCAAAACACTATTCATTAAATCTATGAAAATAGAGGGTGCATTAGTCAGTCCAAAAGGAATTACTTTAAACTCATAATGTACATACCTATTTCAAAATGTTGTCTTTGAAATATCTTCCTTCCTCACACACAACTCATGATATCTAGTTCAAATTTCTATCTTAAAAAAATATTGGGCTTCATGAAGTTGATCAAATAAATCATCAATGAAAGGTAGTAATACATGTTCTTTATCGTAATAGCATTGATCTCCCTATATTCAATGCACAACCTCAAAGATCCATCTTTTTTCTTAATGAAAAAAATAGGATCACCCCATGTAAAACACTAGGGAAAATAAACCCATTATTACTGTAACATCCCAGGTAAATAAAGAATATTACATTTTCATATTTATCCATATTTGTGAATAAAATGTTAATATTAATTTAAAGGGAATTCTATGCTCGATGGTGTACCCAATACACAACAATGAGTTTATTTTGAAATCTTACATTGCACTCTAATAATAAAATAATACTATTTTAAATGGTAGCTAATGCCTATCCATTGTAATGGCGAGAATGAACATAACTAACTAAAAAATAATTATATATGTTTGTCAAATAGTTTTACTTTTTTCTAATAAATGTTAGAGGCTTAAAATGCGAATGAATCCAATTTTAAGCATAAATCATCTAATATTCTTTAAAAGGTCGATTAACTTCCTTTTTATGGAGAACCCCTTTTTAAATATACTTTTTAAGATTTTATATGTTATATTTGACAAAATAAAATTCTTCTTTAGAATCTAGACATCAAAATTTACTTTGTGTAAATTTTTGTTATTTTTCTGATAAAGATCAGTTTTAGTGAAAATGTTGTATTTTAATTAAAAACCTCTTTTTAATATAATTTATTTATATGATTAGATCATATTTTGAATTGGTTTTAAAGTGAAATTAGAATATATTTTAACCATTTAATCCAATGGTGGTCATTGTTATTAATTTCACTTTGAAATTGGACTTAAACTAGTGTCAATCTTTTAATAGATATTGTTTCTTAAAAACACGCTATTTGTTTTGACAGTGGGAGTTAATTATTAAATTAATTAATGCAACTTTTATGTTTTGAATTTTTTAAAATATACATAATTTTGGAATTTTGAAGATCAAATATATCATAGGGTGAATTTTTGGTATTTTTCTGAAAAACTTCAATTTTTTTTGAATAGTGAAACCACTAAGTGGTAGTTAAGAAAACTGATTTTTCATTTAAATGAAACTTTACCACTTCTGTGATTTGAATTTAAAAAACCAAACATACATGGTTTTCATTAGGATATAAAATGTGGTTCAATGGGATTAATTTTTTTTTGGTGAATAGTAACTATTGAGTTTTGTTAACCGCGATTAGAGGTAATTAGTGTAATTTAAGATAAAAATGATATTATAAAAATATAATAATACCTTGACACATGTCCTAACCTTATTTTTTGAGTCATGGACGACCAATACAAACCATGGTTCAATTTTGGGGACCCCATGGAGCCACATGGGGTGATAATGACATTAATAGCTTTTATTTAATGTAAAAATAAAAATATCACAAACATGTATTGTTTTACGAAAACAATTTTTACATGCTGTTATATATGTTATTTTTTTTACTATAAATACTCATTATAAATCTAAAAATATTTCCTACAACATGGTAATTTTTTTATATTTTTTTAGATATCAAAAAAATAAAATTTATTTATGACACAATGATGATGCAATGTTTACATCATCAACGAATGATTTAAATAAATAAGAAGGTGATGTTTAAAATAATATCCAACACTTGTACAATTATTATTTGATTATTTTATTTCATACATTTACCACCTTAAATTCTTCTTTAATGAATTTTGGAGCTTTAGAAACTGAATTTCATTTTATAATAATATAATAATTTCAAGATTTCCAAAAGAGCCCCTCCTCTCCCTTATAAAAAGACCCCACTTCCTACCCATCTCTCACACTTCTCAAGCCATTTGGCTCGTCCAAACTCTACTCAAATAATCTCCCAATATCCCTCTATTCATCCTAGAAGCCTCACTTTGGGCATAATCCTTTCCAAGGAAGCCTTTGGGCACAAATCAAAAAGAGTTACCCAATTTAACGGTAATGTCCTCTCTTATGTTCTTTTGTTTTATTTTGCTTCTCCAACCCCCTAGACTCTTTTTATTACATTCATTTGTAACAACACCAGTATATTAAATATACTAGGATTTTTTATAAGAAGTATTCGAGGTACACTTACACACACCTACATCTAATGGTTAAATAACATACTTTTTCCGTGGATGGAAAATTTCTACCTCACGAAACGATGATTGTTCAATATTGTTTTAACACCATCAAAGGTGTCCATTAAGATGTAAATATATTTATATATGATATATAATATGTTTATGTTTTCCTTAAGCTTTTTTATTTTTCATTTATGGCACACCTTTATGGTTTCCATTATGGGTAAACGCGATATCTTCATTTTAGGAAGTGCGGACTACCGCCCCCTCAAAGTGATTTGATTCGTTAATTCCATATGTGGGATGTGTAAAGGATGGAGTTAATAATATTACATATTATATTATACTGGAGTTATAATATACCTTTATATCATTATTATTTCATTCCATTAAATACAAAATAGAAATGAAAGTAGCGTTCATGCGTACGTACGGCTTACCGTCTCCAAGAACGGTGCATTTCATTTCTTACCTCTAAACGTTAAGTAATTTTATAAATTCATGTATATAATGGATATATATAATATATATTATATCTAAATAATGAATATAATTCTAGATATAATGGATATTTTACCACATGAACAAATTGTAATTATAAGGAGTTTATTTTTGACTCAAGTACCAATGATCGACAAAACGACTATTATTAATTTAAATAATTACAAAGTGTTATTAACATGGTAATAAGTGATATAAAAGTAATAATTAACTTGAAAAAGGTTCTTAATAAATTATAAATTAACTCAAGTTTATTATTCATGAGATTAACGAACGGTCAAGTCAATTCGGACACGAGGTAAGGGATTCGACCTCTCTCTTTCTTTTCAAGTACCCTCTTTTATGTAATTTTGATTTACGCTCCATGTTATAATGTTGGAGGATGTTATTTTATATTCACCATACTGTAATTTTTATTTTCATAGGATGAGATAACCCCTATTACTATCATCAATTCATTTTAAGAATTTTTAAGTGGATCCGTTAGACTGCCGAATTTTTGTAAGGGATCCTACCTCTCCCTTTATTTTTAAGAACTCTCTTTTATTTCATTTCTTTTAAGCTCCTATTTATTATGTTGGGGGATGTTATTTTATATTCCTCTTACTTTAAATTTTATGTTCATATGATTAGAGACCCTATTTTATCTCGTCAATCTATTTTTAGAAGTTTTATGTGGCGTTGTTTGGCTGCCAAGTTTTGGTAAGGGATTTTTCCTCTCACTTTTATTCCCATGATATTTATGCTACATTTTACACCATTTCCATTGAGTGGTGTATGTACTTCCCATTATTCTAATATTTTTGTAATATACTTTCGTTTATGGGTATTTATATTAATTTTTTATAGTCCTTCTTTCATGGGGTGTACGTTTTGAAAGTTACCCAAGTCGGTAAGGGAACCTTTCACCCTCCTCTTTTTAAAAAGACTTCTTTTGTTATGTCTTTTAATTCACATCTTATTATGTTTGGATTTGTTCTTCTATATCCTTATTGATGTAAATTTTATGTCCAAGGGATTAGATACAATTTTCTCTCTCATCAACTCATTTTATGAATTTTAAAGTGATGTCGTTAGGCTGTCGAATTTTTGCAAGGGAACTTCTTAAACCAATTTCAATTCTTTGGGTTAAACCTCTATTTATTTATTATGTAATACTATTAATATGTGTGGATGACCTCTGATTTCTTTACACTAAATATCATCTTATATTGGGTGTATTTATATTTTTCACACAAAATTATGTAGTTGATTTATCCTTAATCTAAGGATACCGTCTTTGTAAGGGACTTCGTCTCAATATCATTTCATTGCGGCATATTTTGTTTTATAAACAACATTCTTTTATACGGTGTATAAACCCCTTTTACTTTTACTTTTATTCAAAATGAATATTTTTTATACGAAGCGTTTTACTAAGTGACAAAAGGAATGTTTTGTCTTACGTATGCGGCAACAACGACTTCTCCGCCATCGTGACCATTATTTGAGTTTTAGCTTCCTCTACAAGCTAGAACTTTTTTAAAAAATAAAAAATAAATACCACGTTTTACTTTTCTTTTATTTTGGTATTGAAAATGGTTTTCATAAATTTTTTATTAGATCAATGTGGTGTATTGATATCTTGTGATTGAAAGGTGGAATGTTGTGTTTCCTTTATGCATGTTTTATATGATACGATTATGTTATGGTTTGTGGGCATTGTTTATGAAGACGGGTGGTTCCGTGATAAACTAAGGGCGGGTGAGCCCGATATAGCTCTCAAATGCATTGGGTAACATGATGGAGTTAAACGTTAATGTTTATCCTATGATATTTAGAGAATATACTGTGATGGGTATTCCAAATGTGACTCCCTATGTAGCCGTGATAGCTACAATGTATGTATGTTATGTATGCCTCAAGTTACCTTCATGTCTTATGATTTCTATGATTTATTCATAAATTTTATGATTTCATGAGGTATGTTAAATTGCTTATGTTTTATGAGTAAAGTGAGTTTTCATTGATTCTTATGTATACGTGGACTAATGTTTCCTTCCCGTATTTTTATATCCCTTACTGAGATTTTTGTGCTCATCCCACGTTTTTTTAATGTTTCTCTATAGGACTTAAGTGGAATACGGTGAAGGATGAGATCAAGGAAATGTCATGATGTCTAAAACATGGAACTAGACATGACCCTTTTTTTCAAGAGTTTATATTTTGTGAAAAAAATGGAGACTGAGTCGATTTGTCTACCTTGTAATCTTTGAGATGTAATAGTTATGTACTAATTCTCTAAAACTCTAAACCCGAAAAGATCCTCAATGTGAATTATTCATTTAATTCAATATTAAGTAATTTTTAAGGATGGAGCCTTATAGTTGGTATCAAAGGTCAGTTTAGATAACTTTAGAGGTTATATTGTTGTTTATGCATAAGTGACAAGTTGTGTATAACCACAATGGTTATTATATTAGATAGAGTCATTGTTATTTATGAAAGTTGGAATGAGTTTGAGATAACTTGGATAATTAAATCTTAGTTTTTATCTTCCTCTTTAGTACATGATGATTTTGTTGATATACTCACACTGACCTTTTTGGTTTTAGTAAATGGATGGATCTAGTAGGCACCAAAGTGACAATGGGTTTGAAGGAAATTGTGGTGGTTCTCTGATTAAGAGACTCGATGAAATGAGGGATTCAATGAAAAATCTCATGGTTATTATAAACCAACTCTCAGGAGTCATGATTAACCACTTGAACCTTTGTGAGTTCTCTAATTCATCATGTATGAGAGAACCAACTCTATGTGGAAGTTCAGGTAATAATTATAAAGGTAACCATTACGGTTTATATGATCCTTACTTTTGAGGTAATTATGGGTTACTATATGTTATGATAGAATATGAATGACATGAGGTAAACTTGAGGTTAAATTATGTTATGGTTATTTTTGAAGATTTTATCTCGTTTTGGGGAATGTTTTAAGAATTATGTAGTTTTGGAAAAAGGAAAACATGCAGACCATGTGACAACCTGTCGTGTCGGACAAAGTTGCGAGAATCGAACCCACAACCAAAGTGCGACTGCTCTTTATCACCTACCACAAGACTACGTGAAGTCCCTGGTTGATTTGACTAATTCTTTTTAGTTAGATGATTTTATTAATCAATAGTATGTTTAATTTGGGTTATCTATGGAAATGATTGACCTATCATGAAGGATATATGATTAGGTTAATTTCTTTTCAATACGAGACTTTAAGAGAAGCCAATGTTTTTTGGAGATAAATGTTAAGATTTACCTCATAAGACTATGTGATTAAATACTTCAGAGATTTGGGTTTCAATCTTAGTTTTTTTTAATTTTAATAGTTTTATGGATAGATGTTTATTGAATGGTCTTTGTTGAACTTTGGGTACTATTTGACAAATTTTGGAGATTAGGAGTAGTTTTTATTTTTGTAAAAAAAATTATCCATTTTGGGATTATCTAATCTTTTACTAAAATTTTTGGTTTTGGTTTTGGTTATGGTCTAAATACATGGGAAATGTATAGTTCTCTTTTGTGGATTAGGTGATTCTCAACAAGTTTATTATAGCACTCTTAATGTGAGCAAGTCATCCTAAATACTCTTCTTTTGGAGAAAATATGAGTTTGTGTAAGAAATATAGTAGGATATGAGAGTCTACACGACAAGTAAGTATGTTTCCTTATGATTTATTTAGGCTCATAAAAAATTACTCAATGAAAAGTAACTTAAGAACAAAATGTTGTAAGTTAACTTTTCCTACTGGGGAATCAAATACCGTTTAACCCATCACCAGTTTGTTATTTTATGGTGGTTAACTTTTTCCTAAAAATGTTTTCTATCACTCTCCCTTAGAACATGACCCTTTGTTTTTTCTTCCATATCCATGTTTTCCTACATGGAATCCTAGTATGGGTTAACTTGGGTGACCTTCGTACTTACCTTTCTTTCTTTTAAAGTGACAGTTTAATTTACTCTTTTTCCAATGTGGGGATTTCAATGAATTCTCCAAGCCTAATTTTAAAAATTATGAGGACACAATTCCCAAAAGGGGGGAAGGATGTAACATCCCAGGTAAATAAATAATATTACTTTTTCATATTTATCCATATTTGTGAATAAAATGTTAATATTAATCTAAAGGGAACACTATGCTCGATGGCGTACCCAATACGCAACAACGAGTTTCTTTAAAATCTTATGTTGCGCTCTAATAATAAAATAATATTATTTTAAATGTTAGTTAATGCCTAGCCATTGTAATGGCGGGAATTAATAGAACTAACTACAAAATTATTATATATTTTTGTCAAATATTTTTACTTTTTTCCAATAAATGTTAGAGGCTTAAAATGCGAATGAATCCAATTTTAAGCATAAATCTTCTAATATTATTTAAAATTTCGATTAACCACCGTTTTATGGAAACACCATTTTAAATATTATTTTGAAGATTTAATATGTTATATTTGAAAAAATAAAATCCTTCTTTAGAATCTGGACATCAAAATTTACTTTGTGTAATTTTTTTTATTTTTCTGATAAAGATCAGTTTTAGTGAAAATGTTGTATTTTAATTCAAAACCTCTTTTTAATCTAATCTATTTATATGATTAGATCATCTTTTTAATTTGTTTTAAAGATAAATTAGAATATATTTTTATGATTTAATCCAATGGTGGTTATTGTAATTAATTTCACTTTGAAATTGGACTTAAACTAGTGTCAATATTTTAATAGATATTGTTTCTTAAAAACACGCTATTTGTTTTGACAGCAGGAATTAATTATTAAATTAATTAATGCAACTTTTATTTTTATAACTTTTTAAAACACACATCAATTTTGAATTCAGAATATCAAATAAATCTTAGGGAGAATTTTTGGTATTTTTCTGAAAAACTTCAATTTTTGATGAATAGTGAAACCACTAAGTGGTAGTTAAAAAACTGATTTTTCGTTTAAATGAAACTTTACCACTTCTATGATTTGAATTTCAAAAATTTTACATACATGGTTGTCATTAGGATGTAAAATGTGGTTCAATGGGATTAATTGTTTTTGTTTAATAGTAACTTTTGAGTTTTGTTAACCGCGATTAGAGTTAATTAGTGTAATTTAAGATAAAAACGATATTATAAAAATATAAAAATATCTTGAAAAATGTCCTAACATTATTGGTTGAGTCATGGCCGACCAATACAAACCATGGGTCAATTTGTGGGACCCCATGGAGCCACATTGGGTGATAATGACATAATACCTTTTATTTAAAGTAAAAATAAAAATATCACAAACATGTATTATTTTACTAAAACAATTTTTACATGGGGTTATATATGTTATATTTTTTTACTATAAATACTAATTATAAATCTAAAAATATTTCCTACAACATGGTAATTTTTTTATATTTTTTTAGAAATAAAAAAAATAAAATTATTTATGACACAATGATGATGCAGTGTTTACGTCATTAATGAATGATTTAAATAAATAAGAAGATAATGTTTAAAATAATATTCAACACTTGTCCAATTCTTATTGGATGATTTTATTTAGAACATGGAACACCTTATATTATACTTTAATGAATTTTGGAGCTTTAGAAACCGAATCTGATTTTATAATAAAATAATAATTTGAAGACTTCCAAAAGAGCCCCTCCTCTCCCTTATAAAAAGACCCCACTTCCTACCCATCCCTCACAATTCTCAAGCCATTTGTCTCAAACAAACTCTAATAAACTAAACTCTCAATATCCCTCTCTTAATACTAGAAGCCTCACTTTGGGCAGAATCCTTTCCAGAGAAGCCTTTGGGATCAAATCAAAAAGAGTTACCCTATTTAAAGGTAATGTCCACTCTTATGTTCTTTTGTATTATTTTGCTTCTCCAACCCCCTAAACTACTTTTATTCCTTTATTTTGTAACAAAAATAGTATCTGAAATATAATAGGATGTTTTTATAATAATTATTTGAGCTAAAATTACACACACCTATGTCTAATGGTTAAAGAACATACTGTTTCCGTGGATGGTGAATTTCTGCCTCACGAAATGATGATTGTTCAATATTCTTTTAACAACTTCAAAGGTGTCCATTAAGATGTCACTATATTTATATATGATACAAAATATGTTTATGTTTTCCTTTAGATTCTTTATTTTTTATTTATGTCATACCTTTATGGTTTCCATTATGGGTAAACGCGATATCTTCATTTTAGGAAGTGCGGACTACTACCCCCTCAAAGTGATTTGATTCGTTAATTCCATATGTGGGATGTGTAAAGGATGGAGTTAATAATATTACATATGATATTATACTTGAGTTATAATATACCTTTATATCATTATTATTTCATCCCAGTAAATATGAAATAGAAATGAAAGTAGCGTTCATGCGTACGTACGTCTTACCGTCTCCTTGATCGGTGCATTTCATTTCATACCTCTAAATGTTATGTAATATTATAAATTCATGTATATACTGGATATATATAATATATATGATATATATATATCATGAATATAATTCTAGATATAATTGATATTTTACCACATGAACAACTTGTAATTATAAGGAGTTTATTTTTGACTCAAGTACCAATGATCGACAAAACAACAGTTATTAACTTAAATAATTACAAAGTGATCATAACATGGCAATAAGTGATATAAAAGGAATAATGAACTTGAAAAAGGTTCTTATGCAATTATAAATTAACTCAATTTTATTATTCAAGGGATTAAAGAATGATCGAGTCAAGTCGGACACGAGGTAAGGGATCCGACCTCTCTCTTTCTTTTCAAGTACCATCTTTTATGTCATTTCATTTATGATCCATGTTATTATGTTGGAATATGTTCTTTTATATTCACCATACTGTAATTTTTATTTTCATATGATGAGATACCCCCTCTTACTCTCATCAATTCTTTTTACGAATTTTTAAGTGGCGCTGTTAAGCTGGCGATTTTTCGTAAGGGATCCTACCTCTCTCTATCTTTTTAAGAACACTATTTTATGTCCTATTTATTATGTTGGGGGATGTTATTTTATATTCCTCTTAAATTAAATTTTATTTTAATATTATGGGAGACCCTATTTTATCTCGTCAATCCATTTTTGGAAGTTTTATGTGGTGTCGTTAGGCTGCCGAGTTTTCGTAAGGGATTTTTCATCTCACTTTTATTCCCATGAGATTTATGCTACATTTTCCACCATTTCCTTTGAGTGGTGTATGTACTTACCATTATTATAATCTTTGTGTAATATAATTTCTTTTATGGGTATTTACATTAATGTTGTATAGTCCTTCTTTCATGGGGTGTACGTTTCGAAAGTTACCCAAGTTGGTAAGGGAACCTTTCACCCTCCTCTTTTTAAAATGATCTCTTTTGTTATGTATTTTAATTCAAATCTTATTATGTTGGGATATGTTCTTCTATATCCTTATTGATGTAAATTTTATGTCCAAGTTATGAGATACCATTTTCTTTCTCATCAAATCATTTTATGAATTTTAAAGTGACGCCATTTGGCTGTCGAAGTTTTGCAAGGGAACTTCTTAACCCAATTTCAATTCTTTGGGTTAAACCTCTATTTCTTGATTATGTCATACTATGAATATTTTTGGATGACCTCTGATTTTTTTACACTTAATATCATATTATATTGGGTGTATTATATTTTTCACACATAATTATGTAATTGATTTATCCTAAATCTAAGGATACCATCTTTATAAGGGACTTCGTCTCAATATCCTTTCATTGAGGCATATTTTGTTTTATACACAACTTTCTTTTATACGGTTTATTAACCGCTTTGAATTTTACTTTTATTAAAATGTAATCTTTTTTATACGAAGTGTTTTACTAAGTGACAAAAGGAATGTTTTGTCTTACGTATGCGACGACAACGACTTCTCCACCATTGTGACCATTATTTGAGTTTCTACTTCCTCTACAAGCCAGAACTTTTTTTTAAAATGAAAAATAAATACCACGTTTTACTTTTCTTTTATTTTGGTATTGAAAATGGTTTTGATGAAGTTTTGATTAAATCAATGTGGTGTATTGATATCTTGTGACTGAAAGGTGGAATTTTTTATTTCCTTTATACATGTTTTATATGATACAATTATGTTATGGTTCTTGGGCATTGTTTATGAATACGGGTCGTTCCGTGATAAACTAATGGCAGGTGAGCCTGATATAGATCTCCAATGCATTGGGTAACATGACGGAGGTAAATGTTAATGTTTCTCCTAATAGATTTAGGGAATATACTATGATGGGTAGTCCAAATGTGACTCCCTATGTAGTTGTGATAGCTAAAATGTATGTATGTTATGTATTCCTCAAGTTACCTTCATGTCTAATGATTTCTATGAGTTATTCATAAATCTTATGATTTCATGAGGTATGATAAATTGCTTATGTTTTATGAGTAATGTGTGTTTTCATTGATTCTTATGTATACATGGACTAATGTTTCATTCTCATGTTTTTATATCCCTTACTGAGATTTTCGTGCTCATCCAAAGTTTTTGAAATGTTTCTCCACATGACTTAAAGTGGAATACGATCAAGGATGGGATCAAGGAAATTTCATGATGTCTAAAACATGGAACTAGACATGACTCTTTTTTTGAAGAGTTTATATTTTGTGAAAAAAATGGTGACTGAGTAGATGTGTCTACCTTGTAATCTTTGAGATGTAATAGTTATGTCCTAATTCTCTAAAACTCTAAACTTGAAAAGATCTTCAATGTGTATTATTCATTTAATTCGATATTAAGTAATGTTTAAGGTCAGGGCCTTATAATTACTAAACTTCTCTAGTTGTTTATTCAGTTCCACTAATTCCTATGGGGCCATTATATAAGTATTCTTTGATATAGTCCTTGAAACATGAATTAAATCAATAGAAAACTCAGTTTCTTGCTCTGAAGGATGTCAAGGTAAATCCTATGGAAATACATCAACGTATTATTTCATAATAATTTGAACATTTATTTCCTCACCCATAGGTATTATTTTATCTTCCTCCACAAGAATTTAATTTAGTAGAGCTACTGAGTGTGGATCTATATAAGACTCAGATGGTGAGTTTTCTACTCTAAAGATAAGAGATTATACACCGTTCTCAAGAATTGTAACTTCTTTCTTCTTGAAATATATTTTTGCATCATAATATGAAATCCAATCCATACCAAGGATTATATCAAAGTGGGTCATGGGTATTATGATAATATTTTCAACTAAGGCACATTTATGTGTTATAAGGGGGATCGATCGATACATATTTGTTGCAATGATACATCCCTTAGTAGTTTTGACTAAAAACTCTTTTATTAAATCAAATTGTAAATATCTAATTTTCATGGAAAACTGGTAAGCTAAAAAAGAATGAGATGATTCAAAATCAAATAATGAATTGGTTAAGTTTGAAGAAATTATTAATGTACTTTCCACCACATCATTAGGAACTTTAACCCCAACAGTTGTGATAACATAAGATTGGCCTTTCTCCCTTGGTCTTTTTTAAGGCTCATTTACTTAACTCTTTGGAAAATAAGTCCACACTTATAGCATATGCCTTTCCTTTTAAGAAAGCACCAGGGTGTTTCCTTCCATAAAAATCTCATGTTGAGAAATTCTCATTTTTATTCTTCTATTTATCCATTATATCCTCTATCACCCGATTCTTATCTTGTTTCCCCTTAAATTCATAAGACATAGATAATTCTTTCTCTATCCTAACAGCACATGAGATGATATCCTCATATGTTGAAAAACATTGGGAGACTAGTGCCCTTTAGAGGAATTGTTTTAAACAATCAAATAATCTATCAATATTGCTCCTTAGATTATGTATGCAGTCTGTGGTATGTCTTTCTAACCTTTTGAAGTTAGCTTTATACTTTTCAACATTATCATCCCCTTTTTGCCTCATATTCAAAAATGGTATTACCATATCTGCTTATTGTTCATTAGGGATGTATTTTTCTAAGAATATTTCCTTAAAATGTCTCCATTCTATTTCATCTATTTCTTGTTCCTACTTTGTGCTTTAAATTTAATTGCACCACTAATCAACATCTTCTAGTAGATGATAAACTTCCACAACAATCTTCTCTCTTTCATTACATCCCAATGAGAAAAATTTTTATATAAAAAACTTATCCATTCCTCTACTATGAATGGGTTTGTAGTCCTATTTAATAATGGAGGTTGTTGTTTCATAAAGTGGTCTAACATTGATCCTCCACATTGTGGATCAGGATTCTCTATATGTTTAAGGTTATTGTTCATAACCTGATTTAGTTGTCCTAGTATAGTTATAATTTTCTCATAACTAGTTGCAGCACCAGAGCCAACATCATTATCATTCATCAGAGGGAAATCCCGACATGGGGTACACGTGTTCATGTGTTTTCTATTCCTTCCACTACGCACCATTTCTAAATAATGGAATACACTAGATTAGGTTATGAATCTTAATTTTTAATCTCAAATTCAAAAAATACTTAGAATAAATTGAAATACTATCCATAGCTAATCTCATAATCATAAACATGGTTTCTTTGAGAAAAAATTTATATTTAATTCCTTCATAATAGTTTTTAAAGAAAATGTGAATTATCCTAATCATATCCACTGGGATTTTCAAACTAGGTACATAGTAAGTCCCGTTTCCATGTACGAGGATATCTCAGTTCAAGCACAAAACTCCTTATCAGAGTTGTTACCCCTAGGTATATCTCTTCCAGAACCACACCCACTTGTAGTATCCAAATAGGGATGTATTTTATAGAAAGATACACATAATCTTTCCATACTAAAATTATAGTATGTTAGGGTTTTTTTCTCTATTCTACATTTTCTAAATCTTGTTTCTTTGTTTTCTACTAAACTTCTTCTGATGCCAACTATAAGGACCTGACCCTAGTTTCCTAAATTAAATGACTTATTTGATTACATTGTCATGATTACAAGAAATACATATCCTAAAAGAACAAATAGTTTAGTAGTTTTGGAAAACCAGATACATACATAATTTAAACATTACAACTGGAAAGGAAATACAACATATCAACTTCTTTTGAATCACATATAAGCTCTTAGATTATCCTTGCAAGTATTTCATAATATACTTCTTCACAACCTAGGAAAAATAAAACATGTGAAAGGGGTGATCTAAGATGCTCAGTAAGGGTAAATATTACTGCAGAAGGAATTATAAACATAAACATTGGGCATGATGAATAACTAAAAATTAATTCCTTTAAAAATATAATTGATCATAAAATGGATGTAATAAAAAATGATTAAATAATTCCGTAAAACATAAACACAGATATTATACTAGTAAAATAATCACATGGAATATAAATATATCATTTCATAATGAGGGAATTAATAATTCTAAAAATTATGAAATATACCCTCAAGGCCTTGGCTAAGAAATCTGAAAATGATTAAGGCCTCAGCCAAAATCATATCTGAAAATGGGAAAGGACTTGGCCAAGTCCATATCTATATTATCTTAAGATACCTACAAATGAATCAATGGGATATACTAGGCCCCAACCACCACTTACTAGGTCCAATTAATTCCTCACATGAATGGGGATAAACTTAAATAATATATACATTCATATTGAAACTAACATATTAAATG
Source organism: Viscum album (assembly GCA_963277665.1). Lineage (NCBI taxonomy): Eukaryota > Viridiplantae > Streptophyta > Magnoliopsida > Santalales > Viscaceae > Viscum > Viscum album. Next base: position 215,128,883 of record OY728165.1, read on the forward strand.
TAAATAACATTCCCCAAACATAAACACTGACCATTCAGAGTAATATGTTTAATGGTTTCAAGATAGAACATCCTTATTCAAACTAATCATAAACCATTAAATAAAATATGGAAGATTATATCATAAAATATTTGTCCCAATTACACATAATATTCAGAAAGAATGTTGAAACAGACAAAATTAATCTTATAAAATCATTGAGTAATTTTTATGATAAATACTCTTTTACATTAAAAAGAAGGGTTATTTGGGAAAAAATATTGTATAAAATAAGAAATGAAAGAATAAAGTTTTATCATAATTAAATAAATAATTTTACAAAAATATTGGTTTCTAAAAACAGATTATATAGTGCTCTTGAAAATAGGTAAGAATTTGTGAAACTCCCTAGAATCGAGCTTGTATTTCAGGAAGAATTTTTTAATGATCCTTCTGAAATATGTATCTATCCATAAAAAAAGAAGTATTATGGTTGATAAACATATATATAGCATTCACATAGAATTTATGATTATTAAATAAGAATAAATAATAATTTAATTGGTACAAATAGAGAGAAAGAGTAACCCGAAAGAAAATGAAGGTTCAGGTGGAAAACCCTTACCTTTTGTCTGAATATGTCCCTATATTGATCTTAAGGTCATAGAATATGAAATTAGACTAATTAATAAATTAATTCAGATTATATTGTACATTTAATTGATTTATTATAATTTTATTTATAAGGACCCGACCTTAAACATTACATAATCTTGAATTAAATGAATAATTCACATTGAGGATATTTTCAAGTTTAGAGTTTTAGAGAATTAGGCATAACAATTACATTACATCTCAAAAATTTCAAAGTAGACACTTCTACTCAATTTCCATATTTTTTCATAAAATAAAACTCTTGGATAAAGGAGATATGTCTAGTTCCATGTTTTGGACAGCATGAATTTTCCTTAATCCCATCCTTGACCCTATTCCACTTTATGTCCTGTGAAAAACATTTCAAAAAAACTTGGGATGAGCATAAAAAGCTCATTAATGGATACACAAAGAAGGAAAACTGTTAGATTTTCAAAATATCAAGTAATCCATGAAAACTTTATCATAAGTAATACTTTTCCCCTTTATGAAGTAGTAAATACTCTTCACTAAATAAAATATCATTGTTTACCCTTATGTAACCAAAATATTACCATAAAACTCATATAAAGAACACATAACATATAAAGGTAACTTGGGACATAAGAAGTCTTGAGTGGAATAACCATACAGTCGACTTCGACAAATATCACCAAATGGGATAGCCATACGGCTGACTTCCATACCCAATGCATTGGAGGTAATAACGTAACCACCCGTCCTGGTTTATCACGGCACCACCTGTCATATGGTTTATCAAATAACCACCCGTAAAATTTCCAAGTACCATTATAACACATAAAATATTTCAAATATAAACATTTCACTAATATCATTTAATTTTCAATAACTAGAAATAATATCAAGTTATTGAAATAATCAATCCATTTTCAAAAACCATTTAATAAGATATTTTTGAATCAAAGTGTCCCATACCACATTGAATATTTCAATGGAATTATAAATTTAAAACATTAATGGACATATAAATAAATACTCAAAACCATTTTTAAAAAATGGACATTATTGATAATGATTTAGAATAGTAAATCTTTATAACATTTAAAATGATATTTTAGTTAAACAGTTTTTAACAAAATGAGAGACTCTTGAATACAAATAATTGAGGAATAACATTTAATCAGAACATTATAATATCATGAGAATAAAGGGATTCATGATATAATATGACAAAAGATAGTATATACACCATATAAGAGTGAATTGGTGCATAACAACAATGAAGTCTCAATGGAAATGTAAATTGAGATGAAATTCCTTATAAAGATGGTATCCTTAAATTAAGGATAAATAAATCACATAATTATGTGTGACAAATATAAATACACCCAATATAAATGGATATTAATTGTAAAACCATCAGATGTAATTCACACATATTCATAGGACGACATATTCAAGAAGTATAGGTTTAACCCAAAGAATTTAAATTGGGTTAAGAAGTTCTCTTGCAAAAATCTGACATCCTAACAGAGTCACTTTAAAATTTAGAAAATGAGTTGATGAGATGAAAAGGGTATCTCCTCACTTGGACATAGAATTTACATCAATAATGATATATAAGAACATATCCCAACATAATAATATGTAAATTAAAAGTCATAACAAAAATAAGCCTTTTAAAAAGTGGAGGGTGAAAGGTTCCCATACTGATTTGGTAGCTTACAAAACATATGCCACATAAAATAAGTATCATACAATGAAGATGTAAATACTCATAAATGAAAGTATATTACACAAAGAGTACAATCATGGGCAGTAAATATGTAACACCCCAAGTTTTTCTAAAAATAAATAGAAATGCTTGGAACTTTGTTTTAATGTAGATATTTATAACTAGCCATTAAAACATAACTTTTCCACTTCTGTGTTTTGAATTTCAAGAAATTGTCATCTACAATTGTGTTCATTATGTTATTTAGAGTCTATTGGAACAAACTTGTTTTTTTGGTGAATAGTAACATACCCATATGAATAGTAATATGAATATTAATTTAACCCTAATGAATAGTAAATTTTATTATTATTTTATTTTCTTAAGGCTTTAAGATAATGACATCTGGGTTAATTTTTCATCTTGATATAGAAGTTGTTATATAATTAGAATTGTTAATTTTTGAATTAAATATGATTTTATTTAAAAATTAAATTAATAATAATTAGAAATTTATTTTCAAAAAATGGACTACATTTTTAAATTATACACGTCGAAAAATGGATGGGGAAAATTTTTGGAATTCTTCTGAAATAGTTGATTTTTTGGTGAATAGTAAAAAATATAGTTTTTAGTTTCAGGGTGTTAATGACATCATTAATGATGTTATAATGATTTCATAAATCTGGTCGACTTTTTAATAGTTAAATAAGATGTGAGGTGTCCCAATTGGCTTATACCATAGGAAAATACCATGGGAAAGCCCATGGTTTTGCAAATACCACCCATGAGGTGTCCCTTGGAAATTATTAAAATATTCCCTTACTTTTCCTATAATTACCAACCCATTCCTTCATTAACATCATCCCCAATTCCCCCTCAACCAATATCTGGACTCCTTACATACCTAGTAGTCCTCCCAAGGTTTCCTCAAACCGCAATGGTCCCAACCTTCAAGTTCTAAGGGTTACTCTATAAGTAATGAAAATTCTCAATTTCTTTCTTTTTCCATTCAAGTTCTCTTTTATGTGGTATACCTTTCAAGTTTCCATAACATGTTCTTATTTTCTTGTTATTCATTATCTAATCTATATTAGGATTCATTTATGGATGGGTGACCCTTGTCCCCTCTCTTTTAAATATTTTCTAAAACCATGTTGCGTAGTCGTTAGGTTGCCGAATTTTTGTAAGCGATTTCACAATTATTCTTTTATTTTGAGTTCTTTTCTTATTATTTCTTCATATCTTCATACCCAAGAGGCATTAAATCTCCAGAATCTTTTATATTCTAGATGTTATCATGTTCATGGTATGTTCATCATCATTGTTCTTCTCCTATCCCACTTATTTAAGGAATAAAAACATGTTCCGTGATGTATGGAATTACCGACATCGTGGACGATGTGATTTAAATTTCCATTAATTATTTCCAGTCGGGTCATGAAACCATTTTTATGGTTTAAACAGGTTATAATATATGTATTATGTCTCATCAATGGTTCTGTAATTTGTTTTAACCCATGGTTTTAATTTATAAAACGAAATGAGGTCGTTATTATCAATGAACCACTAAAATGATCTAAACGATCATCATTAATGTTTTAACTTATGAATCATCTTAATGAAAGAATTAAAAATGTTAAATGGTATGATTTATTTTACTGGATATATTTAAAAATTACTCCATTCCAATTCTGGAGTTTCACTTCCAATCAACAAGAACATCCATCATGAACCAAACTTGAAAATCATGTAAAGAATTCACCCAAAAACAGTGCAAGGGGCAAAATACTAACAATTAAAGGGTGAAATGATGTTATGAAATGATCATATAAGATGTTATAAATATGAAAATGTTTCTGTAAAATATTAATAACACTATCTTAACCATTATTCAGGAGGTTTAAACAAGTTGGAAGTAAGACAAACCTAAGGTAAGGGAATTCTTAACCTGATTTCTATTCTTTGGGTTAACCTTCTACTTAATTATTTATGTGCTATTTAAATTGTTTGTGTGATGGGTTATGTTTATATTATGTTTAATTATGTGTATTTAAAGTATATATACATACTCCATCCACTCTATTGAGTCTCTCTTCAATTTTATAATATTTATAAGGGGTTTTTCTTTAAAGAAATCCTCTTTTTAAATCCGGTCTTACGAAATTCCTTTGCAATGTTTTTATGGAATTATTCATGTTGTATGATTTTGTTTTGGTTGTTGGTAATTATTTATGATGAAGGGTGGGACCTATATCTCCCAACAATGCATAGTTTATGAGTAAGTTGGAGGTCGTCTGTATGGTTACTCCAAGTGTAACTGCGATGGTTACACAAAGTAAGGTAGTCGTGAGGGTTACAGATTATAAGGTAGCCAAGAATGGTTACATGATTATGTAAGTAATTTCCCAAGATACCTTTATGATTATATTTATTTTCTAATGTTTGTGTGGATCTTTTTTAAATATCATGTTACACTAAGTAAGTATATATGAGTGACAAGCATTTCTTTTGAAAATGTTTTCATACGTTATGAGTATTCATGGACTAATGTGCTCTTTCCTTCTTTTTCATCCCTTTCTGAGATTTTGTGCTCATCCAAAGTTTCTAAATGATTTTAATAGGTTAATGGATGTGTAATATAAGGAAGGAAGCCATGTTAAATGTTTAATAATTGTCAAGGAGTCTGGTTTTAGGATTTAATGTTTCATATTTTGAAAAAAATGGAAACTGTTTTTATGGTATTCACTCTGTAATAATGTGTAATGTTATGAATGTTCTGTCCTAATTCTCTAAATCTCTAAAATTGAATAGATTTTCAATGTAAAAGGAAGTGTTTTGTTAACAAAATTCAAGATTATGTATGTAATAAGTTCGGGTCCTTATAGATGGTATCAGAGGAAGGTTTATATAACTTTTGGGGTTAGGGTGATGTTAATAGAATACCACAAATGATTTTCACTATATGTTTAATTTGAAATGTTATAGTATTTAAAGATTACCATGTTGCTTCATATAAGATTTTTTTGTTCAGAATGGTTGTACACAGAAGGAAAAGGGATGCGGAATAGGAGAGGCACCGATAGAATGACATCCTTCTGGAACTACAGCCCGGAATGGTAGGGATTGGAACCGAGCAGTTTGTGACAGTAATGGATTAGCTAACGCAGGAAATAAATAGTGGTGGTATCCATGCAAGAGAACCAATACAGGTACCACAACAGAACATGATAGTAGTGGAACATTTTATGCAACAACATCCTCATGCATTCAATGGATCTTCTGACCCAGTAGCAGCTGAAGGATGGATCAAAGCCCTTGAAAAGATATTCGATGTTATGGGATGTTCAGAAAATCAAAAGGTATGTCTTGACATTTATAATTTTTAAGGGGAATCTAATCAGTGGTGGTCAATGGTAAGTAATATTAGGGGTAGATAGGATTTTGATTCCTTAGAGTGAGATGAATTTAAAAGTCTTTTCCTTGGAAAATATTCTCCTAAGGTGGTGCAACTTAGAATGGAGAAGAAATTCCTTGAATTGAAACAGAAGGAGGAAGATTTAGTGGCTGTGTATGAAGAGAAATTCACCCGACTGGTGAGGTAGGCACCAAATATTATTCTGGATATGGATATCAAAATCAACCACTATTACTCTAGACTGAAGCCAAGGTATCGAAGGGAATTGGCCTCCCGTGAATTCAAAAGTTATGAGAAACTTGTTCGATGTGCTGAGAGGGTAGAGATGGAGTTTTATGATGATCACGTGAATTTTGGAAACAAAGAGAATAAGAGGTCTAGTTGGAAATAAATGGGTAAGAATCAACCAAAGAAATCAGATGCTAATAAAATCTAATTTCCATTTTGTGAATAGTGTGAAAAGAAACACCATGGGGACTGTCTTAGCAAAACTGGTAAGTGTTTTAAATGTGGTAAGTTTGGACATATGGCCCGAGATTTCAATGAAAATGATCCTAAGACTAATCCTGATAAGAAAACTGTAAAGTGTTTTAAATGAGGTGAAATGGGTCATTATGGAAATGTCTTCCCAAAGATAGATATGAATGATTCAAAGAAGCCAGACTACTAGCAGAAAGATGTAGTGAGATCTTTTGCGACTACATAATCAGATGTTAGGCCATCCAATGAATATTTATCAGGTACTTTGTTTGTTCACTCAGATTTTGCTAAAGTTTTGTTTGATACGGGGTCTACACATTCCTTCATTTCTAAGAAATTTTCTTGTAAATTGTAAATATCACCTCAAAAAATGAGACTCGAACTTGTTGTTAAAACACCAGGGGAAAATGTTATAGAAAAAAGGAATTATAAGAATATTTATATTATGGTATGTGGAAAGACATTACTTTTAAACCTTGTTGTTTTACACTTAGTGGAGTTTGATGTTATTATTGGAATGGACTGGCTTTCTGATTATCATGCTAAGATTGACTGTAGAGCTAAAGAAGTTGTTTTTCAGAAAGAGTTTTAGTTTGTATACATGAATTAACCCATACAATTTATAACATATCAGGCAGCTAAGAAACTATTGAAAGATGGAATTGAAAGTTATCTTGCTTATATTGTTGAAAAAATGGAACTATTCAAATTAATGATGTATTAGTGGTAAATGAATACCTTTATGTTTTTCCTAATGAGTTACCTGGTGTCATACCTGACCGAGAAGTCGAATTCACAATTAACTTAGTTCCTGGTACTAAGCCAATTTCAAAACCCCCATATTGTATGGCTCCAATAGAACTTCTTGAATTGAAAAATTAGTTGTAGGATTTTCTTGACAAAGGATTCATTCATCCTAGCACTTCACCATGGGGATATCTTGTATTGTTTGTTAAAAAGAAATATGGTTCCATGAGACTTTGCATTGATTATAGAGCTTTGAATAACATCACTATTAAAAACAATTATCCTTTTCCTCATATCGATGACTTGTTTGATCAGCTCCAGGGAGCTCAATACTTTTCCAAGATTGACATGAGATCCAGATACCATCAGTTGAAGGTGAAGTAGGATGACATCCTGAAAGCATCCTTTCATAATATATATGGGCATTATGAATTTTTTTATGTCATTAATATTAACTAATAAACCTGTTGTATTCATGAATCTTATAAATAGTATATTTCTTGGGTTCTTAGATAAGTTTTTGGTTATATTTATTGATGACATTCTGGTTTTTTCAAAAAATAAATAGGAGTATAAAAAACATCTAAGGGATGTTTTGCAAAATTTAAAAGAAAAGAAATTGTATGGAAGATTCAGCAAGTGTGATTTTTGGTTGCAACATATTTCTTTTCTTAGGCACTTTGTAAATAAGGATGGAATAACTGTTGATCCTGCCAAAATAAAATTAGTTGATGAATGGCCAAGACCCATAGATGTTACAGAGATTCATAGTTTTATTAGGTTAGTAGGTTATTACCAATGGTTTGTTAAGAACTTTTCACAATTATCTAGCCCGATAACTAGGTTAACATGGAAAGGGGTTAAATTTGTTTGGATAGAGTAATGCGATGTTTGTTTTCAAAAACTGAAGAAGAGATTGGTGAATGCTTCAGTTTTGGCCTTACCTTCCTGGAAAGTTGATTTTGTCATCTACAGTGATGCTTCTTTGAAGGGACTTGGTTGTGTTTTGATTCATAATGATCAGGTAATTATCTATGCTTTGATACAACTGAAACCACCTAAATTAAATTATCCCACACATGATTTGGAATTGGAAATTGTGGGTTTTGCTTTGAAAATATAGAGGAATCATTTATACGGAACCAAATTTCAAATATATACTGAGCATAAAATTATGAAGTATATATTCACTCAGAAAGAATTAAACTTGAGGTAGAGATGATGGCTAGAACTGATAAAGGATTATGACTGCATCATAAATTACCATCCTAGAAAGGAAAGCAAAGTGGTGGATTCATTAAGTCAGAAACATCATGCATCATTAACCATGATACATTTGAAACATGATCCCTTGATTAATTATTTGATGAATTTTTCTTAGAATTTCTTGGTGCATGGAATACCACTGTTTTGTTTCAGGTTTTAGTGCAGTCTTCATTGTATGACAGAATTATGCAAGCGCAGAAAAAAGACCGTGAGCTATAGAAAAAGGTAGAATTGGTTAAAATGGGTAAGATGCCAAAATTTAATCTTGATAAAGATTATGTTTTAAGATTAGGTAAAAGGTTGTGTGTGCCTTATAATTCATAGTTAAAGAAATAATTGTTGTGTGAAGCTCATAGTTCTCCATTTTATGTTCATCCTGGCAGTACTAAGATGTACAGAGACCTTCGGGAGTATCATTGGTGGGATGGAATGAAAAGCGATATTGTTGATTTTACCATGATATGTTTGACATGTCAACAGGTTAATGAAGAGTGACAGTTACCAAAGAGGATGCTTCAGCCTTTTCTAGTGCCAGAGTGAAAATGGGAGAATGTATCTTTAGACTTTTTGGTGGGACTACCAAAGACTTCTTGAGGTAACAATGTGATTTGGGTTATTGTTTATCAGCTACCAAAATATGCTCATTTTATTTCTATTCGAGATACTATGTCTTTGGATCAGCTTTCTCGATTATACCTCAAGGAGATTGTTTGGTTACATGGAGTTCCTCTTTCCATTATGTCTGACCGAGATCACAGGTTCACTTCTAACTTTTGTAAGGGACTTCATAAGTTTTTGGGAACATAGTTAAAATTTAGTACAACTTTTTATCCTCAATTAGATGGGTAGTCAGAACGAACGATTCAAAATTTGGAGGATATTCTTTGAGCTTGTTCAATGGACTATCAGGGAAGTTGGGATCAACATATTTCTTTAGTTGAGTTTTCTTATAATAACAGTTTTCATTCTAGTATTCAGATGGCACATTTTGAGGTCTTGTATGGGAAGCGGTGTCAGACTCCAGCATTTTGGGATGAAGTCGGTGAAAGAAATTTTATGGGGCCATAATTAGTAGAATAAGTGACTGATAAAGTGAGGATGATCCAGCAGCACATGAGGATAGCTCAAAGCAGGCAAAAAAGTTATACTGATAACAAAAGGAAAGAATTATCTTTTGAGGTAGGTGACCATGTTTTCCTTAAAATATATCCTTGGAAAAGTGTGATGTGTTTTGGTAAGAAAGGGAAGTTAAGTCCATGGTTCATCGGTCCTTTTGAAATCTTGGAGAAAGTTGGAACAGTTGCATACCACGTAGCTTTGCCTCTAAGTTTGTTTCAGGTACACAATGTTTTTCATGTTTCGATTTTGAGATTTTATGTTCCAAATTCATCACATGTGTTATGTCCAGAAGCAGTTCAGCTAGAAGAGAACCTTTCTTATGAAGAGAAACCATTTCTGATTCTTGATTAAAGGAAAGAGGTATTGCTGAATAATTTAATCCACCAGGTAAAGGTTTTGTGGAGAAACCACTTGGTTGAAGAAGCAACATGGGAGTCTGAAAATGATATGAGGGAAAAGTACCCTCAATTGTTTAATAAGTAAATAAAATTGTGAGGATGCAATTTCTAGAAGATGGAGATAATGTAACACCCCATGTTTTTCTGAAAATAAATATAAATTCTTGGAACTTTGTTTTAATGTAGATATTTATAAATAGCCATTAAAACATAACTTTTCCACTTCTATGTTTTGAATTTCAAGAATCTATCATCTACAATTGTGTTCAGTATGTTATTTGGAGTCTATTAGAACCAACTTGTTTTTTTGGTGAATATTAACATACACTTATGAATAGTAATTTAACCCTAATTAATAGTAAATTTTATTATTATTTTATTTTCTTAAGGCTTCAAGATAATAATATCTGGGTTAATTTTTCATCGTGATATATAAGTTGTTATAGAATAAGAATTGTTAATTTTTGAATTAAATATGCTTTTATTTAAAAAATAAATTAATAATATTTAGATATTTATTTTCAAAAAATGGACTTTATTTTTGAATTCTAAATGTTGAAAAATGGTTGGGTTAAATTTTTGGAATTCTTTTGAAACATTTTATTTTTTGGTGAATAGTAAAAAATATAGTTTTTAGTTTCGGTGTGGTAATGACATCATTAATGATGTCATAATGATGTCATAAATCTAGTAAACTTCTAAATATTTAAATAATATTTGAGGTGTCCCAAGTGGCTTATACCATGGGCAAATACCATGTGCAAGCCCATGGTTTTGCAATTACCACCCATGAGGTGTCCCTTGGAAATTATTAAAATATTCCCTTACTTTTCCTATAAATACCAACCCATTTCTTCATTAACTTGATTCCAAATTCCTCCTCAATAAAGCTATGGCCTCCTTACCTTCCTATTAGTCCTCCCAAGGTTTCCTCAATCCCCCAAGGTCCCAACCATCATGTTCTAAGGGTTAATCTACAAGGTAAGAAAATTATCAATTTCGTTCTTTTTCCATTCAAGTTCTCTTTTATGTAATATAACATTCAAGTTTCCATACCATATTATTATTTTCTTCTTATTATTGATCTAATCTATATTATGATTCATTTCTACATGGGTGACCCTTGTCTCCTCTCTTTTTAATATTTTCTAAAACCATGTTGCATAGCCGTTAGGCTGCTGAATTTTTGTAAGCGACTTCACAATTATTCTTTTATTTTGATTTCTTTTATTATTATTTCTTCATCTCTTCTTACCCAATATTCATTAAATCTAAATAATATTTTATATTCTGTATTTTCTCATGTTCATTTAAAATTCATCATCATTTTTATTCTCCTCTCCCACTTATTTAAGGAATAAAAACTTAGTCTGTGATGTGTCGAATTACCGACATCATGGACGATGTGATTTCAATTTCCATTAATTATTTCCAGTCTGGTCATGAAACCATTATTATGGTTTAACCATGTTATAATATGTGTATTATTTCTCATCAATGGTTTTGTAATTCATTTTAACATGTGGTTTTAATTTACAAAACGAAACGAGGTCGTTATTATCAAAGAACCACTAAAATGATCTAAACGAACATCATTATTGTTTTAACTTATGAATCATCCTCATGAAATAATTAAAAATGATAAATGGTATAATTTATGTTACTGGATATATTTAAATAATACTCCATTCCAATTCAGGAGTTTCACTTCCAATCAATAAGAACATCCATCATGAACCAAACTTGGAAATCATATAAATAATTCACCCAAAAACAGTGCAAGGGGAAAAATACTAACAATTAAAGGGTGAAATGATGTTTTTAAATGATCATATAATATGTTATAAACATGAAAATGTTTATTTAAAATATTAATAACACTCTTTTAACCATTATACAAGAGGTTTAAACAAGTTGTCAGTAATACAAACCCAAGGTAAGGGAATTCTTAACTCGATTTCCATTCTGGGTTAACCTTCTACTTCATTATTTATGTGCTATTTAAATTGTTTGTCTAATGAGTTATGTTTATATTATGTTTTATTATGTGTATTTACAGTATATATACATACTCCATCCAATCTATTAAGTCTCTCTTCAATTTTATGATATTTATAAGGGTCTTTTCTTTAAACAAATCCTCTTTAAATTCGGTTTTACGAAATTCAAAAGAAATGTTTTTATAGAATTATTCATGTTGTATGATTATGATTTGGTTATTGGGAATTATTTATGATGAAGGGTGGGAACTATATCTCCCTCCAATTCATTGGGTATTATTAAGTTAGAGTTCTGCCATATGGTTACTCCAAGTGTAACTGCGATGGTTTCGCAAAGTAAGGTAGCCATGAGGGTTACAGATTATAAGGTAGCCAAGAATGGTTACAAGATTATATAAGTACTGCCCCAAGATACCTTTATGATTATATTTATGTTGTCATATTTGTGTGGATATTTTGTAAATATCATGTTACACGAATTATGTATATATGAGTGACAAGCATGTATTTTGAAAATGTTTTCATACGTTACGAGTATTCATGGACTAATGTGCTCTTTCCTTCTTTTTCATCCCTTACTGAGCTTTTGTGCTCATCCAAAGTTTTTAAATGATTTTCAAAGGTTAATGGATGTTTAAGAAAATAAAGGAAGCCATGTTAAATGTTGAATAATTGTCAAGGAGTCTGGTTTTAATATTTAATGTTTTATATTTTGAAAAAAATGGAAACTGTTTTTTTGGTATCCACTCTGTAATAATGTGTAATGTTATGAATGTTTTGTCCTAATTATCTAAAGATATAAACATTAAAAGATCCTAAATGTAAAATTAAGTTTTTTATTAACTAAATTCAAGATTATTTATGTAATAAGGTTGGGTACTTATAACATACACCACACAAAAGCGAATAGTGGCAAATATAGCATAAATCTCACGAGAATAAAAAGTGAGATGAAACCCATTACCACGTGTAATCAAATGAGTCGTATGAATAAAAGTTAATAACCCTAAAATAAATCACAAAATACCATGAATATAATGATAATCATGATAATATATATATATATTAGATGGCAGTACACAATACACCACAAGTAATGAATAAGTGGTGAACAATGGAAATCTCACAGAATTAAAAGTGCGATAAGAAAATCTCTTACCTCGTGTCCGACTTGACCTGTTCATTCTTTAATAACCAGAATAATTAACTAAATATAATTTATACTTTATTGATAACCTTTTTCAAGTTTATTATTCCTTTTATATCACTTATTACCATGTTATAAACATTATGTAATCATTCAAGTTAAAAATGGTCGTTTTGTCGATATTTGGTACTTGAGTAAAAAATGAACACCTTATATTTACAAGTTGTCCATGTGGTCAATAGTACATTATATTCAGAATGATATTCATGATTTAGATATCATATATATCATATATATCTAGTATATACATGTATTTATAATAGTACATAACATTTTGAGGTAAGAAATGAAATGCACAGTTCATGGAGATAGTAAGCCGTACATACGCATTAATGCTACTTTCATTTATATTTATTATTTTAATGGAATTAAAACATAATTATACATATTTATATTATGATTCCAGTATAATATCATATAATATAATAAAATACATCCTTTATACATCCCAAATATGGAATTAACGAGTCATATCACTTTGAGGGGGCGGTAGTCCGCACTTCCCCAAATGAAATTATCGTGTTTACCCATAATGGAAACCATAAAGGTATGATATAAATGGAAAATACAGAAGCATAGAGAAAACATAAACAAAATATATATAATATATAGATATAGTTTCATAATAATGGACACCATGAGAGGATTTATGAGGTAATTTAAGAGTCATCATTTCGTGAGGAGTTAGTTTTCCATCCACAGAAACATTATGTTCTTCACCAATTAGATGGAGGTGTGTGTAAGTGTAGTTAAAATCATTATTATGACAATATCCTAATATATTTAGGATATTGGTTTTTTTATAAAATAAAGGAATAAAAAGAATTTATGGGTTTGTATAAGTAAAATAAAACAAAATAAAACAAAAGAACTTAAGAGAAACTGTTAGCTTTAATTTGGGTAACTTCCTTTGGTTTGGACCAAAAGGACTTCTCAAAGTACCTTCTTCCTAAGGTAAGGCTTCTAGGAGGAAGATAAGGATGTAGGGAGCTTAATTGGGCAATTTTTGGATGAGCCTAAAGGCTTGAGAGGTGTGAGGAATTGGTTATAAGTGGTCTCTTTTTATAAGGAAGAGGAGGGGCTCTTTAGAAAAGTCTGAAAATATTATTTTATTATATAATGATATTCTATTTCTAAATGTACAAAAATAATTAGAGTAGAATATTATATGACTCATGGTCAAAATAAAATCATCCAATAAGAATTGGACAGGTTTTGGGAAATATTCTAATCATTATAATCTTATTTATTTTAATCATTTATTAATGTGGTAAATACTGAATCATTATTGTGTCATAAATAATTTAATTTATTCCATGTCTAAAAATTATATAAAAAATAATATCATGGAGGAAATCTTTTAAGATTTTTAAAAAATATTTATAGTCAAAATTATGATTTATATAACACCATATAAAAATTAATTTACTAAAATATTTTTGTTTATGACATTTTTGCCTTTACTTTAAATTAATTAAAAAAAAGTCAAAAGGTACAATTCACCAAAAAATATTTTCATCTTATTGAACAACATTTTAATAACGAATAACAACCATGTATATCAAATTTTCAAAATTCAATTCACATAAGTTGTAAAATTTCATTTAAATGAAAAAGTAAACTTTTTTAACTACTACTAAGTGGTTTCATTGTTAATCAAAAATTAAAGTTTTTCAGAAAAATACCAAAAATTAGGCCTAAGATATATTTGATATTCCAAATTCAAAAATGATTTTTATTATAACAAATTCTGAAAATAGAATTGGAATTAATTAATTTAAAATTAATTCCCGTTGTTAAAACAAATTGTCTGTTTTTAAGAAAAAATAACTATCAAAAGATTAACATTTTTTTATGTCCAAATTTAAAGTGAAATTAATTCCAATGAAAAATATTGGATTAAATGGTGAAAATATATTATAATTACACTTTAAAAACAATTAAAAAAAATAATCTAACCATATAAATAAATTATATTAAAACTCAGTTTTGAATTAAAATACAAAATTTTTACTATTCATTAAAAAATGAACTTTATGGAAAAAATTCCAAAAATGTACACAAAGTAATTTTTGATTTCCCCATTATAAATAAGGTTTTTATTTGGTCAAATATAACGTTGTAAAGTGACCAAAACTATATATTAATAGGTTTCACAATTAAAAGGTGGTAAATTGACCTTTTAATGTAAATTATGCTTAAAATTAGATTCATTCATATTTTAAACCTATAACTTTTTATTGGACAAAAGTAAATACCTTTAAAATCGTGAATAATAATTTTTTAGTTATTTTTGTTCATTTATACCAATAAAATGGCAAGAGGTTAACTACCATTTCAAATAATAATATTATATTATTAGCGTGCAATGTAAGATTTCCAAGAAACCTGTTGTTGCGTACCGAGTAAACTATCGAACATAGAAACCCTTTTAAAGTAAAATTAATATTAAATTCAAAAATATTAATAAATATGAAAATTTATTACTCATTATTTACCTGGGATGTTACATCCTTCCCCCCATTTGGAAATTGTGTCCTCTCAATTTTAAAACTGATCTTGGAAACTTAATTGAATGTCCCACATCCGAAAAAGAGTTAATAAATATATCATTTTAAAAGAAAGAAAGATAAGTAAAAAGGTCACCTGAGATAATCCCATAATTGGATTCCATGTTTAAAAACCTGGATATAAAAGAGAAAACAAACCATCAAGTTCTAATGGAGTGCGATAGAAAGCATGCTTAGGAGAAAGTGAACCACTAGAAAATCACTAACTTGAGATGGGTTAAACAACCTTTGATTCCCCAGTATTAAATGTTAACAGTTAATGTTTTTTTTAATTAATTTTCATAAAGTCGAGGAATTTATTTATGAGCCTAGCTGAAAACATATTGAAACATACATACTTGTCATGTAGACTTTCATACTTTACTATCTTTCTAACACAAACTCATATTTCCTCCAAACGATGAGTATTCAGGATGACTAATTCACAATAAAAGTGCTATAATCAACTTCAAGAGAATCTCATAATCCAAAAAAGATAAACTACATATTTCCCTTGTCTTTAGATATTAACTAAAAGAAAAATGATTAGTACAAGACCATATAATCCCCCAAAAGGATATTCTTTAATAAAAATAAATACTACTATTAATCTCCAAAATTAAACAAAAGTACCCGAAGTTTAAGAAAGACCATTCAATACAAAATTGTCCTTAAAATTCATCAAAATAATCAAAACTAATATTGAAATCTAAAACTCAAAAGGATTTAAATCACATAGTCTTCCACAGTAAATCTTATCATTTGACTCAAAAAACATATACTACTCTTAAGGTCTCATACATAAGCATAATTAACTAAATCACATATTTTCTATGATAGGTTAATCATTTCCATAAATAACCCAAATCTTTATATGTACACAAGAAAAATATAATCTTCCAAAATAAAATTTCAATCATTACTCCACAAATTAAATCCCACAGTATTCTATTTTCTTTAGGAATATAGTGTTTCCTCAAAAGAAATAAGATCTTCCAAATTAACCCCTATCACTTAATCACCAAATAATTTTTCTATACTAAGGATATCCATTTGATAAAACATAACTTCCCAAAATTAACTTATTATTGATCTATAAATCCATTTACTTAAAAGAATAAGTCATACTAACTAGGACTTTATGTAGGCCAGTGGTAGGTGATGTGCCCTTGTCCCCCTTCGGTTGTGGGTTTGATTCATGCTGCCTTTTCAGATGCGATGGGTTTTAATCCATCCTACATGTTGTCATTTTTGTAAAACTCAAAAATAACCCTAACATGTTTTAAACTCAATGGTTTCCCTATACCTCTAATTTTCATCCAAATTCATTATGATCTCAACATCTTAATTTTTGAAGTCTTATTTCACCACCATATGATAAAATAAAATGATCCTCAAAATGAATAACATCATACCTTGATCATGTTGCCCATTTGGTTTCATCGTCTTCTTGTTCATGTAGGTTGAAGGTCCATGCATCACAAAAATTATTTAGAGATCCTTCAAAATCATTTTCTTACTCCATCCAAATACACCTTGTACAACATTGGTCATATAGATGTTCACAGAAAAAAAAAATGGAAAATAATCATGTATGAAATATAATTTCAAAACATCTGATAAAACATGATTTCTATAAAACAGTCGGACCAAATTTGAGTTGAAACTTTTAATTAACGGTCCTTTTAAAATACCATAAGTATGTGATGAGAGACTATATTGTAAAATCAAATATACATTGGTTGGGCAAGAGTCTTCTGCTTCAGTACCTTTTTTAAAATCATAATATGCATCAAAATCTTGTGATAAGGTAAAATATTTGAAAATGCCTTGATAATATTTAACTTTCATGAAAATATGAGAATATTATGAAAATAAGATTTTTCTAAATACAACCCATGATCTAAGATGATAACTAGGTATATTTGAGGTGTTTGATATCTTAAACAACTTCTTTCAAGTGAGTTATATGCTAGAAAAAGTTTCAAAATCATCCGAACATGACTTTGCAATAATTTTTGCAAGCATGTCATCAAGAAGAGATAGGAATGTCATTTGAGATCCTCGTCCTTCAAATTTTAACTGACTTTAATTTATCTGAAAAAGTTATAAAACAAGTATTAAACTGAAATAAAATATAGGGACTGACCATATGTCTAACAAAAATTCCTAATCCCAAAATTTGTATAAACCGACCTTTAATAACAACTATAAGGACCCGACCTCAAACATTAAATTTTCTTGAATTAAATGAATATTTTACATTGAGGATCTTTTCAAGTGTAGAGTTTTAGAGAATTAGGCATAAAAATTACATTAAATCTCAAAAATTTCAAAGTAGACACTTCTACCCAATTTCCATATTTTTTTATAAAATAGAAACTCTTGGATAAAGGAGATATGTCTAGTTCCATGTTTTGGACAGCATGAATTTTCCTTGATCCCATCCTTGACCATATTCCACTTTATTTCATATGAAAAACATTTCAAAAAAACGTGGGATGAGCATAAAAATATCAGTAAGGCATACAAAAAGAAGGAAAATGTTGGGCAAAAATCTCTCAAGGTATCATTGAAGCATTTTTGAGGTGATTGTGTTTGTTGACAAAGTGGACATCTGAGTTGTGATTGTTGACAAAGAGGATTTCATGGTGGAATGTCGAGTTCAAGAGTTGAGTTCAATGATCCATGTTTGATTCAAGAACGTCGATAAAAGGAATGGATGATCTGGAGGCGGTACAAAAGAACAGATACAAGGTGGCACCGTTTTCCAGTGTTTGCCAAATTTTTGGGCCTGAAAATCGGCAAATGAAGAAAATTGTTTTTGGCAAAGGGACTTCCATGCCGAGGACTTGGAGAATATGAAACTTGCGCGCCATATGTTTTTCAAGATCAGAAGATCAAAATATGGCAAAGGAAGTAGGTTCGCGCAAGTTTGGGAGTTGGTCGCGCAAGTGTCTAAAAAGAGAGAAGACTTGCGCGCCGAGATAGGGTCGCGCAGGTGACTTGCACGCCGTCGCGCAGGGTGGTCAGATTGCCTATAAATACTGGACCACCGCTCCTCATTCTTCACCGGAGTTCAACTCTTTGAGAAATCAGAGCTCCCGTCGCGCAGGTGTGGTGGTCGCGCAAGTGGTGAGTGTGGGTCGTGCAGGTGGAGTTGCGCGCCAGTAGTAGAAGTTGTGTGCCAGTGTTAGAACTTGCGCACCAGTGTGGAGTTGCACGCCAACATTGGTTTGGGCGTAAAAGGAAGTGAGTCGCGCAATTTTGGAGTTGGGGAAGCTTGTGTCGCGCAAGTGTCAGAGGAGGACTTGCGCACCCATTGTGACTTGCGCGCCGATACTTGCGCGTCGAGGTTGACTTGCGTGCCAAGTAAGGTTTGTTCTAACAGTGTTTTCGGGCTGTGTGGAAGCTGGAAGTTTGCCCGATACCTTCGGTGCAAAGAGATATTCATCTACGGGTGAAAGATGTACTTCAACAGAGCATCTACACACAAGGGAAGATGCATTCATTCATGAAAATGAAGAGACCTACAGGTCTATAAACTGTGAGTGAATCCCTTCCAAGGGCAGTGAGCTTAGGAAGAGGAAGAAGGTGATCCTCTCCACCGACAGTGAGCCAGAGAGAGAGAAACAGGGAGTGACCCTTGGGAAAGCAGTGAGCTGACCCTAAACATTGTATAGGCAGTGATCCTGGGCATAAAAGTGATCTAGCCCGAACATTGTAATCCACAGCTAGTGAAGTTTAGTGGAATTTGGTACGAACCGGCAACTTGTCGGCGTATGCTCCTTGGACGTAGCCCTTAGCGGTGAACCAAGTAAAAATCTCTGTGTCTACCTGCTTACTTCCCGGCATTGCATTCAAAGCATCATTATCAGGTAAAGGAGACAAGTTATCACAGTAACCACACAAGTGCAAACAAAGTGACCCTTGTAACAAAGAGGTCAAGATCCAGTGGGGCAGAAAGAACTTTGAAAAAGAATATCCATATCCTGATTCACCCCCCCTCTCAGGGTATATAGGCCCCTATTGGACCTAACAGAAAACTATTAGATTTTCAAAACAACAAGTAATCCATGAATACTTTATCATAAGTAATACTTTCCCCATTTATGAATTAGTAAATACTCTTCACTGAATAAAAGATCACTTCTTACCCTTTTGTAACCAAAATATTACCATAAATCCCATATAAAGAACACATAACATATAAAGGTAACTTGGGACATAAACAATCTTAAGTGGAATAACCATACAGTCTACTTCCACTAATATCACTAAATATAATAGCCATACAGCCGACTTCCATACCCAATGCATTGGAGGTTATAACAGAACTACCGGTCCTGGTTTATCACGACACCACCCGTCAAATGGTTTATCAGGTAACCACTCATAAAATGTCCAAGTACCATCATAACATATAAAATATTGCAAATATAAACATTTCACTAATAACATTTAATTTATAATCACTAGAAATAATTTCAAGTTATGGAAATAATCAATCCATTTTGATAAACCATTTAAAAAGATATTTTTGAATCAAAGTGTCTCATACTACTTTGAAGATTTTAATGGAATTATAACCTTAAAAAATTAATGTCCATATAAATAAATACTCAAAACCATTTTTTAAACATGGACATTAAAGATAAATATTTAGAATAATAAATCTTTAAAACATTTAAAATGATATTTTAGTAAAATAGTTTTTAACAAAATGAGAGACTCTTAAATACAAATACTTAAGGAATAAAATTTAATCAGAACTTTATAATATCATGAGAATAAAGGGATTCATGATATAACATGACAAAAGACAGTATATACACCATATAATAGTGAATTGGTGTATAACAACAATGAAGTCTCAATGTAAATGTGAATTGAGATGAAATCCCTTATAAAGGCGGTATCCTTAAATTAAGGATAAATCAATCACATAATTATGTGTGACAAATATAAATACACCCAATATAAGTGGATATTAAGTGTAAAAAAATCATAGGTAATTCACACATATTCATAGGATGACATATTCAATAAGTACAAGTTTAACCCAAAGAATTGAAATTGGGTTAAGAAGTTCTCTTGCAAAAATTTGACAGCCTAACATAGTCACTTTAAAATTCAGAAAATGAGTTGATGTGATGAAAATGGTATCTCATAACTTGAACATAAAATTTACATCAATAAGGATATATAAGAACATATCCCAACATAATAAGATGTAAATTAAAAGACATAACAAAAATAAGTCTTTTAAAAAGAGGAGGGTGAAAGGTTCCCTTATCGATTTGGTAACTTACAAAACATACGCCACATGAAAGAAGTATCATAAAATGAAGATGTAAATACTCATAAATGAAATTATATTACACAAAGATTACAATCATGGTAAGTACATACACCACACAAAAGGAAATAGTGGCAAATATAGCATGAATCTCACGAGAATTAAAATTGAGATGAAACCCTTTACCACGTTGTAATCAATTGAGTTGAATGAATAAAAGTTAATAACCACCAAATAAATCACAGAATACCATGAATATAATGAGAATAATGATAATATATATATCTAATGGCAGTACACAATACACCACATTCAATGAATAAGTAGCGAACAATGGAAATATCATGGAATTAAAAGTGAGATAAGAAAATCCCTTACCTCGTGTCCGACTTGACCCGTTCGTTCTTTAATATCCTGAATAATAAACTAAAGTTAATTTCTACTTGATTAAGAACCTTTTTCATGTTTATTGTTCCTTTTATATCACTTATTACCATGTTATAAACATTATGTAATCATTCAAGTTAATAATGGTCGTTTTGTCGATATTTGGTACTTGAGTAAAAAATGAACAGCTTATATTTACAAGTTGTCCATGTAGTCAATATTCCATTATATACAGAAAGATTTTCATGATTTATATATCATATATATAATATATATCTAGTATATACATGTGTTTATAATAGTACATAACATTTGGAGGTAAGAAATGAAATGCATCGTTCAGGGAGATGGTAAGTCATACGTATGCCTGAACGCTACTTTCATTTATATTTCTTATTTTAATGGAAATAAAACCTAATGATACATATTTATATTATAATTATAGTATAATATCATATAATTTAATTAACTACATCATTTATACATCCCACATATGGCATTAATGAGTCATATTAATTTGAGGGGGCGGTAGTCCGCACTTCCTCAAATGAAATTATCGCGTTTTCCCATAATAGAAACTATAAAGGTATGATATAAATGGAAAATATAGAAGCATAAATAAAACATAAAAATAATATATATCATCTATAAATACAGTTCCATCCTAATGGCCACCATGAGAGGCAATATGAGTTAATTAAACAATCATCGTTTTGTGAGGCGTTAGTTTTCCATCCACAGAAACTTTATGTTCTTCACCCATTAGATGGAGGTGTGTGTATGTGTAGTTCAAATACTTATTATAAAAACATCCTAATATATTGGAAATACTGGTGTTGTTATAAAATAAATTAATAAAAATAATTTATGGGGTTGGAGAAGTAAAATAAAAGAAAATAAAACAAAATAATTTAAGAGAAACTGTTACCTTTAATTTGGGTTACTTTCTTTGGTTTGAACCAAATGGACTTATTAAAGTACCTTCTGCCTAAGTTAAGGCTTCTAAGAGGAAGAGAAGGATGTGGGGAGCTTAATTGGGCAGATTTTGGAAGATCCTAAAGGCTTGATAGGTGTGAGGAAATGGTTAGAAGTGGTCTTCTTTTTATAAGGGAGAGGAGGGGCTCTTTAAGAAAGTGTGAAAATATTATTTTATTATATAATGATATTCAGTTTCTAAAGATCCAAAAATAATTAGAGTCGAAGATAATATGACTCATGGTCAAACTAAAATCATCCAAAAGGAATTGGACAACTTTTTTATAATATTTTAATCCTTAAAATCTTATTTATTTAAATCATTTATTAATGAGGTAAATACTGCATCATTATTGTGTCATAAATAATTTAATTTATTAAATACCTAAAAATTATAAAAAATACTATCGTGCAGTAAATAATTTTATCTTTCTAAATAATATTTATATTTGAATATATAACATATATATAACACCATATAAAAATTAATTTACTAAAAGATTTTTGTTTATGTCATTTTTTCCATTAAATTAATTAATCTAAAGTGTCATTTTCATTCATAAGTGTCTCCATGGGGTCCCAAAATCGACCCAAGGATTCCCATGGTCGGCCATTACTCATAAAATAATTTTAGGACAAGTGTTAAGGTAATTTTGAATTATTATAATATTCTTTTTTACCTTTAATTACCCTATTTACCTTTAACCGTGGTAAAAAAAGTCAAAAGTTACTATTCACCAAAAATTATTTTCATCTTATTGAACCATATTTTACTTACTAATAACAACCATTTATACTGAATTTTTTAAATTCAATTCACAGAAGTGGTAAAATTTAATTCAAAGGAAAAAGTTACTTTTTTAACTACTACTAAGTGGTTTCACTATTCATCAAAAATTGATGTTTTTTCAGAAAAATACCAAAAATCCACCATAAGATATATTTGATATTATGAATTCAAAAATGATGTTTATTTTACCAAATTATAAACATAGTAGTGGCATTAATTAATTTAAAATTAATTCTCATTGTTAAAACAAATAACTTGTTTTTAAGAAACAATAACTATCAACAGATTGACATTTGTTTATATCCAATTTCAAAGTGAAATTAATTCCAATGACCAAAATTAGATTAAATGGTAAAAATATATTCTAATTACACTTTAAACCCAATTAAAAATATAATTTAACCATATAAATAAATTATATTAAAATGTAGTTTAGAATTAAAATACAGTATTTTCACTATTCATTAAAAAATGAACTTTATCAGAAAAATTCCAAATATTTACACAAAGAAAATTTTGATGTCCCCATTATAAAGAAGGATTTTATTTGGTCAAATATTATTTATTAAAGTGACCAAAATTATATTTAAATAGGGTTCTCCATTAAAAGGTGGTAAATCGACCTTTTAATGTAAATTATGCTTAAAATTAGATTCATTCGTATTTTAAGCCTCTAACTTTTTATTGGATAAAAGTAAATACCATTAACAAAAGTGTATAATAATATTGTAGATAGTTTTGTTCATTTCCTCCAATAAAACGGCTAGGAGTTAACAACCATTTAAAATAATAATATTATATTATTAGTGTGCAATGTAAGATTTCAAAGAAACTCGTTATTGTGTATCAGGTACGCTATCGAACATAGCAACCCTTTTAAAGTAAAATTAATATTTAATTCACAAATATTAATAAATATTAAAATTCCTTACTCATTATTTACCTGGGATGTTACATCATTAATTTCATTTATGGTCATTTTTATGGGTTAAGGGATTAAATATCATAGTTTGTGAGTGCTCGTTTCATTAGTTTTCATGATCGGTTCACTTTTATGGAAGTAAATATAAAATGAGAATTGAAATCCAGAATTTATGTTATATTTTATTAATGTTCATATAGAAATGTAAATGACTATATAATTCATTTGGTTACTTTGGGTGAGGAATTGGATTAATTTGGTAGTTTTTCGATCACCACAAAATAATTTTATTTTATAAATTAATAAAATGTGTAAAAAATTATTATAGGATATTAAATAGGATATATTAAATATTTTATGATCTATTTCAACCATAAAAATGGTTTCATGAATAGAATTGATGATGGTAATAGAAGTTAAAAACCTGTCATCCTTGAATGTGATAAATTAACACATCTCGGATGGTGTTTTCATTTCTTGTATAAAAGTAGGGGAAAGAGATAAAATGATGAAATATTCAATTATTATAAAAAATTATAGTACATTTAAGGTACTATATTTATCATAACATTTTAATAAAAGGAGGGGAGGAAAGAAAAATTTAGGAACGAACTAAAAAGAAAATAAAAGAAATGAAAAAAGGAATTTACCTCTTGAATTTATTTTTCTTGAGAGACACCTTAAGGGAAAGGATTTGGTATTTTGAATAGAACAAGGGATTTTGGATGTGTTGAATATCATGGGAGGGTATTTTAGTCAAATTTAGACAAGGAACAAGGCTTTAGTGGAGTGAATAGAAGAGGGAGTGTGGGGTGGTTTTTATAGTGGAGTAGAGGGGGTTTTATATTAGTTTAATCAATATTTTATTATTCTGGCTCAAGATCATGAATAGTCTTGATTCTTGTGACTCAAAATAGTAATAAGTTCATGTTAGTTCAAATTAATGGTCATTTACATCAACGATGAATCAATCATGATGTATAAATTCATTTATTTATCATATTTCGTAAATTATCTAATTTCACAATTCACCAAAATTTTTAGTATTTTAGAAAAATACCAAAAAATTACCCTAACCATTTTTTAATGTGAAAAATTAAAAAATGAACACCATATTAACATAATAATTTTTAAATAAGAGAAATTTAAATTTTAAATAAAATACTTATTTACTTGAAAAATAAATATTTTAAATTTGAAACTGATCATATAATACTATTCAAAATAAAGTAAGGTCTCATAAAATTATCCTAAATTCATATGAAAACAAAATATTTTCTGAGGAATACATTTTATAAAAATTAATTTTATTTTAAATAATTTTATTAATTTAAAATTATAATTAAATATTTATTACTCACAAAAATATCAACACTTAATTATTAATTTTTTAAATATTCACTCTCATTTATTTGGTGACTAGATTTTATTTATACTCAAATGGGTGATATTACTATTTGAAATGGTAAACTACTATTCATAATGTTAAGTTAATATTCACAAAAAAATTTAATTTTATCCTATCAGACTCTAAATATATTACTGACCGCAGCCGTGTTTGTTAGTTTTTTGAAATTCAAATCCCAAAAGCAGAAAAGTTATATCTAATGGATAGGTTATATTTGTCTCCTATAAATATCAATGTGTTGGTTTTTCATAGACTCAGTGTTGAATTCCTTCTATAATAAATTTATTTGTAAAACCATGGGGTATTACATTATCTCTAGTGGTGTAATGGAGAAATCTAACAGTGATAAGAAATTCTAACATCTCACTTATCAAAAGTGTGGGAAGAGGCATCCTGGAAATTTTTTAAATGGGGACAAGAAGTGTTTTAGGTGCAGGAATGAAGGGAACTTAGTGAGTGATTTACAATGGTAGAAACCAAACAACTTGGTGGAAGAATGAATTGATCCAACCAACCTAAAACCTATTTTATATTGTTATAACTACAAGGAACAAGGACACTATACAAACCAATGCACTGATCCAAGGGTTTTTCAGGACAATAAATGATAAAAACCACCAAGGGATTGAGAGAAAGGGAAATATAATGCCATAATAATAGTATAGATGGATCTTGAAAATTAATTGGATATAGGTATGCTAGTTATTCATTCAAGAATTGTAAAAGTACTTTTTTTATTTTTGTTCTACACATTCATTAATATCACACATGATTATTAGAAATATTTAAGTACCACCACAAAACATTGAAGTTAAGTTATTAGTGAATACGGAGAATGGATCATGTTGTTCGTAGTGAGTATTTCAAGAGGGGGTGAATTGAGTACCCAATAAAAATTTCTACTAAATATAAATTTAAATAATATCCCCCAATTTAAATAAATCATCTCGGTTTATCAAAATAGTCAATTGATATAAGTCTTAATATTATAAAAGATTTCACAAAAGATAGGCCAGGTCTCAGTTAAAATCATTATGAAAAAATACTTTAACTTTTGAAATCAATGTAATAAATCAAAACATTATAGAAACACTAATTAACATAAACTATCAAAGTTGTGGTTTTTTTCATCTTAAAACAGATACAGTTTTAAAGTAAATAAATAAATTAAAACAAAACACATAATGTAATTTGAATACAAGAGGTTCAGCCTTAAGCCGAGAATTAGTCCTCTCTACTTGGAAATCACAAAAATTCAGGTAGTTTATAAAAAATATACTTTTGATCCATAACCTTAATAGAGTGTTAAAATAGTATGAAAACTATTTAGTCCATAAAGGGACGTCTTCTATAGTTTTCTTGGGAGTAAAAATAAACAATCCACAATCAGAACTCTCCCACAACATGTGGGGAAATAGGTAAAACATAGTTGAAGAAGATTTCTATGTATCTAGTTGTTTAAATATGGAGTTAGTGTGTGTATTTTTAAATATATATTTCCACACACTTCTCATAATTTGAATAAAAATAATAAGATTGAGAAAATAAAAGATTTAAAGGGATAGGGTTTTTGGTCTATTATGTTATGAAACTCGTGACTCCTTGAGTGTGATTTGAACCGAGGCTCGATTTGTGTTTTGTAAATTTCAACAAAATAAAGTGTCATAAACTTCTTATTATTGACTGTGGAAATGCATTTGATGTATGTTTTTCTTCATCTTCCTAAGTCAAGTGTAATCATTTAATATTTCTTCAAGTTATTTCAATATGTCCCAACTCTTGTCCAAAAGAATATCATTTTTTGTTTAGGGTTTGTACACATGTATCCATTCTTTTCCCCACATGAGGGAGTCTTCTTCCACTTTTATAAATATTAGAAAAGATAATCATCCTCATATTTTATGTTTGACACATATATACTTTAATGAATTCTCTAGAATAGTTAATGTACAATCATTAAAATAATTTTTAGGATTAAATTTGAAAAACTAGTCATTATAAATATTTAATTAAAAAATATAATTAAAAGAAACAGTGGTAGTGAAACTTTTTAATGGTGACACATGCAATGTCTAACTCTAGTGATGACTCAGAATCTAGTAGTGAGACATTGGAAAGGCGTTTCAATCTAGCAGTGACTCTTCTCAGTGGTAGGTGTTCTTAACACTTTACCAACTATCCATTTTGGTAGTGACTCCTTTGATAGTAGGTCAAATCAATAATTTTCCAAATTCATGGTTCAACAGTATGTCATAGCTAGCGGTAGGTAGATTCCATACTTTGTCAAAATTACATTCTTGTGGTGACTCATTTTGACGGTAAGTCATTACATAGCCGAATGATTGATCCCAGTGGTGAACCATAGTCAATGGTGACTCTTCCTTAGGAAAAATTCACCATTCTATGTCATAGTATAAAATAATAATATAAAACATTAAACTCGTTATTTATCATAATAAACATCATTTGATGATCATTAAAACAAGGAGGTCAACAATCACCCCCTTTTTAATTATCACATATCATGGAATATTATATACATGGAATCAATGGTAAATCAAGACATTTTACAATATGGTATCAAAGAAAAAGAAAGGACAAATAGTATGAAAGGAAAGTTATTACATATATTAGTAAGATATCAAAGTAAAAAAAATGTCACATAATAACAAAGGAAGGTATACTACATATATAGAATCAAAGAAATAGTTCTCATAAATAAATTACATATAGTGATCCCCCATTTGGGATTATCCAAAAGTGGACAGTAAAATAGGAAAAGTGATATAATATGAATAAATTAGGAAATGAAAGAGAAATAGAATAAGAATAATATTATAAGTTCCATTAAAACCAACTAATTTTTAGCAATAAAAAGTAACAAAAAAAAAACAAAATTCCCTATCAAAGGAAGAATGTCTAACCATCAACGGTCTTTGGGATTAGGTGAAGGGTCCAGAGGTGTTTTTCCTTTGTCCTTGTTTGAGGCAGAAGTCTCTATAGAAGATACTAGGGGAACAGTTGTAGGAGAAATAGAAATAGCTAATAGTGGTTGAGGTTTTCGAATTATGATCGAATTGAGGTGTTGTACATCTTGTCTAGGAGTGAGAGAAAACGGATGGAAGCAACATGGTATAGGTGCATGAGGGTCTCTGGTCACTCTTGGTCTAATGTACTCTAGATCTATAATAGGAGGGGTCAGATGTGCTATAATAGGAATTTCATCCTAATCCATGACAATAATTCCATGCACATTTAGAAATGGTTTAATAAGATTTATGAAATATATGATCATTTGACCACCTCACTCAATAGCACTGAAGAAGTTTGTATTCTCTTCCATAAAATGTTGAAGCAAATGAATCATCACTTTTAACTAGTTGACTTTTTCCTTGAAGGCTTGGTAAATAGAAGGTGTCCTCATATTTTCAACCAAAAATATAAAGTGAACATTCAACTCATGCTTAGTGAAAATCCTAGATAGATAGTACTTGATAGCTTTGGTTGTTGTCTCTCTATCATATTTCATATCGTTTCCATACTCTCTTATAATCATGTGATAATGATCATTATTTTTTTCAAACATCCTCAAATTTTCCATAGGAATGGCAGGTTCACCACTAGAATAAGCTCTATGATGTTCTCTAATAACTAATTTGAGCATCTCAACATAATAAACTGGTGTTAGAGCACTAAAACTTGAATCCAAAGATGTTATATTGTCAGTCCTTTCCAATAAGGCTACCATGGAATCAGCAAAACAAGATTTCATCTCCTTTATAGTATATTTTTTGGATTCCAAATCATTCAGTAAACATAATAAAAAATCATTAGATCAACCTTGAAGCATTAATTTAATCAACTAATGATTATTTAGGATACCTCTCATTTAAAATTTCATGTCTATAATTCTTTTTTGGGTTCCCAACTTTACCAGAAAACTTGTCCCATTCTTCGTACAAAGGTTTTGTCCAATTTTTTGAAGGCTTACCAAGAAACATAGCCATTAAAGGCTTTTCATCTGTAGACACTACTGTAGGTAGGAACAAAAATAGAATGGTCCTCAATAGAATGGGTATCAAAAGATATCTATTTAACAACCACTTTCTCAACATGATCAACATCCATATACTCATCTACAGAATCCTCATAAGTAATAGGGTCAGATCCCATCTACTCAGTAACTAATTTCTCAATAGAATGAAATATATTTATCATCTAAATAACAACTAAATATAAAATTGTATGATCATCAAGAACAATAGAATCAAAAATTTGGTGACTCTCCAAACATGGGGATTTATCCCCTTCAACAGATTCATATCCTTATTCTCTGGTAGCAACATCCACTTCACCATGAATGTTGGTCCTATCCTGTGATCTTGAAATTGAACCTCTAGAAGTAGTAATAAGAACTTGAGGAATCTCAACATCCTCTCTTATAATTATTCTACTGGAACCATCATAATATGGTCCTCCATTATCATAATCATCATTATTATCTCAAATTCCATCCTTATTTTATTCTTCACTTTCTTTTTCCATTTTCATCTTCATTTTCATCATCTTCTTGTTCTCCTTTTTCATCATCCCCATCTCCATTCATGTCATATGATTTGGAATTTCTCTTGAATTATTCTTTACTGAATATTTTGGTCTTTTCTTTGTCACTATATTCTTTCATAAGTTTCTATCTATTGGGGAGAGACCTATGTGGACTAGGTGCTTCATATAAAATAGTAAGAGATCTAGGAGGAATGTTAGAGTCACTTCCCTCATCAATAGAAAAATTATTCTCCTCTTCATAATTAGAAACAATAGCCCCTTCTTTCTCATTAATATTATAGTACACAACAATTTCATTAGTATTTAGACCAGGTTCAACAATATAGTTTGGTCTAGAAGGATGTTATATATGGTTAAAATCATCATAAATCGTTTCACCATTAGCAACCCATTTCTTTTTCTATGGATTCTAACTGATTTTCATCCTTATTAAAATTATTATACTTATGTAGAATCCACCAAAATACACTAAAGATTCTACATATTTTACAAACAAAACACTGGAATTAAAAATAGCATAATTGAACTTCGGGTAGATCAGGGAGTTGGATCTTGAATTGGTCTTAGTCATTTGTAACATGTGAAGAATAAAGTATCAATAAAGGTTTATCTTATCGACTCATTTAATAAAGAAAAATAAATAGACATATTAATACCTCATGGTAGACAATTCATCCATTCTTGGACAGAGCATATGTTGTATGAATTTGAAAACCAACCAACATTCACCATCTATCTCAAAAGATCCTGGTATTCTAACTATTTCATAACCAATTAACTTCTCAATGGAATATTTATAGATAAAATTATCACCATCATCAGGAATAGTCCCTTGATGATCCTTAAACACACCCTCATATGAATCATTAAAACACTCTGTCAATTAGCTTGAGTAGAACCCAACTTTGTGGCCATTGTTCTGAGTTCTTATCCAAAATTCATTTTCTTCAAAGGTGAATTCTAGAAACTGGTAAAAATATATATATAGAAACTTAGGATAGAATGGTCAAAAGTTGGGAGAAAACCAATCCTCCCATCCTTACTTCTGTAAAACCTTACGCACTAAATACCTACTCAAAAGTAGCCATTCTGTTTATACATATTTTTTGGGCACAACCACTCTCTTTGAAATCTTAGGATTCAACTGTTATAAAGAAGTAGAATGAATTGATTCCCCTTTTCTCTTCTTCTTAGGATGTAACTCATTTGGTGAAGAAATTGAATGTTTCTTCATTTTGTACATGGATATCAACCTGGTTGGTTTATGTGAAGGTGAAAGGACGGTAGATAGTCATGAGATAAAGGGTCGCAACATTTTTCAAGGGAAAAGTCATGAGGAAAGAGTGAAAATTTGAATCATATAAATATATATTTTTTTTATAATTTTGGATTTTAAGGATTTCACAAAATTGAAAAACTATAAAAACATTTTATTTAAATCAAAAAAATAAATAAACCATATAGAAATTGAATCTAGTGGTTTAAAAACTAATAGCATGAATTTTTTTTGAAAAATCCATGATAATTATAATGATAAGACATTCAATTTTGAGAAATCACAATAGTGAGAAGTATCAATGGTGAGAAATATACAATAGTGAGAAGTATCAGTGGTGTGATATATCAATATTGAGACATTTACAATTGTAAGACATTCACAACAGTGAGAAATATTCAATGGGGAGTCCCAAAAAATTAAACTTAACCAAAAGTGATCATAACTTACTCATGTTTTATGTAATTAATTATCTCAGAATTCAAAGTCTTAGTGAAAATATCAGTAAGATGATTTTTTTACTAATTTATTGAAGAGTGATATAGCGTTTTTGAAAATGATCTCTCAAAAATTGATGTCTTACATCAATATGTTTTTTTGACGAATGTGATATAGGATTATTATAGATATTATAGAACATGTATTGTTGTAGTTTATAGAGACATGTAGGAATTGATATCCATAGTCTAATAATGTGTGTTTAATCCACAAAATTTATGCACAATTGCTACCTACAGCTATATACTTAGCTTTAGTAGTAGACAGTACAACATAATTTCGGTTCTTACTACACCAAGAAACTAGAGGCTTTCTTAAAAGTTTACATGTTCTAGAAGTTCTTTTTATATCTAACTTACTTCCACAAAGATCAACATCTGAGTAAATGACCAAGTCAAATTCTTATCCTCTTGGGTAAAACAATAATAAATTATTAGTGCATTTTATGTATTTGAAAATTATTTTTACAACATCCAAGTGTTACTCTTTCGTATTTTCTTGAAATATAGAACACATACACACACAAAACATAATATCAAGTTGGATAGTAGTTAGGTATAGAAGACATTTAATCATACCTAAATAATAAGTTTGATCCCTTGTTTTCTCAGCTTTATCAAGATATAATTTACAGGTGGTACACATAGAATTATCACTACTCTTATAGTTATCTATGTTAAAATGTTTTAAAACATCCTTAATATATTTTATTTGATTCAAAATGATTCCATATTTATTTTTAAAATTTTTAAAATTAAGAAAGAACTTTTTTCACCCATTAAACTCATTTTAAATTAATTTTTCATCATTTGATAAAAATCAATACATAAATAATTTTATGAAGATCCAAAAATAATATCATCAAAATAACTTAAAAAATTAAAAACATATTTTTAAATTTGTTTTATAAAAAGGTTAAGATTAGCTATACCTTTTGAAAACCCTTTTAAAATAAGAAAAGTGTTGAGCCTGTCATACCAAGCTCTAGGGTATTGTTTCAAACCTTAAAAATCTTTTGTAAATTTGAAAAGATTATTTGAAAATGGGGATTTTAAAAATCATGGGGTTGTTCAACAAAAACATCCTCAATTATAAACCCATTTAAAAATGTAGTCTTGATATCCATTTGATAAATTTAGAAATATAGATGAGTTGCATAATCTATCAATATTCTAATGGATTCAATTCTTTATTCTAGTGAAAATGTCTCTTTATAGTCTATTCATTCTTATTGACTATATCCTTGTGAA
This sequence comes from Viscum album, assembly GCA_963277665.1. NCBI lineage: Eukaryota > Viridiplantae > Streptophyta > Magnoliopsida > Santalales > Viscaceae > Viscum > Viscum album. The sequence goes on from OY728165.1 coordinate 215,161,746, forward strand.
ACAAGTCTAGGCTTGTTTCTTACTATTGTACTTGATTCATATACCTTGTTTCTAAACACCCATTTAGTGACTATAATTAAGGTATCTTTGAGTCTATCCACAAGTTCCCATAATTTATTTATTTTAAATTGATTGGGTTCTTATTGGATGAACATTACCCATAATTCATCATTAATTGCATTGTTTATGTTCATTGGTTGAAGATGTGACAAGAATGATTGATGTTCATCCTGATTTCTTAGAGAATCTCTTGTCTATATACCTAAATCATGGTCTCCAATTGAAAAATCTGAAGTATGGTACTTATGGGTCCTAATAGCTCTAGAAAATAAGGGGATCATCACTTTAGGATTCTCTATAGGTTCAGGTTCATGTTATAGAAGTTCATAAAAACTAGATGGTTTTCCTGATTTCTTCATAAAAGAGTCAGTAGGTTTGGAATTTATGTTCAGAGATGATAAATCATCCTTAATGTTTCCTAAAGAATTTTTATGTTCATGTGGATCTTTCTCATCTAATTTTACATGAACGTACTCTTATACAGTCTTTTTCCTTTTATTTAAAACTCTATAAGATTTATTAGTGGTTAAATATCATAGTATAATTACTTCATCACTTTTGGAGGAATTTTTTTCAAATTATCCTTAGTATTATGAATAAATACTTTTTAACCAAAAACTATAAAGTAATTAACCTTAGTCTTTCTGGTATTAAAAAACTCATAAGGGGTCTTCTTTAATATAATTTTAATTAAAAATCTATTAATTATATAACTAGTTGTGTTCATAGCCTCTTCCAAAAAGTACATAGGTTAGTCATATCCATTTAGTATAGTCTGGAATATCTCTTCAAGTGTTCAATTACTTCTTTCTACAACTCCATTCTATTAAGAGGTCCTTGGAGTAGAGAATTTATGACTATAGCCATTTTTTGAGAAAAAAAAGAATCAAAGTCTTGATTCTAAAACTCATGGCCATGGTAACTTCTTAGGGTCTTATTATAAATCTACTTATGTTTTCTATAGATCTATCATAATTGGTGAAATAATAATAGCCTTCACTTTTGAGAGCTAGAAAAATCACCTAAGTTTACCTATAAAAGTCATATACTAATACATAGACATAGTTGTTCCCATTAAGACTTGAAACTATAAATGGTCCAAATAAATCCATATGAACTTAATAAATATGTTGAGATATTTAATCTTCTTTATTTGGTTTAAAATAAATCTTGTGTTGTTTCCCTTTTTGTTTGGGGTTATAATTTTTATCTTTTGGGAACTCCAGTTTGGGTAGATCCCTAACTAAACATTTCCTAGTAAGATTCCCTAAGTAAGTGAATATTATAGTGGTCTAGTCTCATATGAAAAAAAAGATTCTTTATTAAAGGCACTTAATCTAAAGATATTTTGAGAGATTAAATAATTAAGATAAAAAGTATAAAAATTTTCATTCATTAAAGCATTAAAACTATAGAATCTTTACAATCAAAAACATTACATGAATTTTTTTCAAATTTGACATGAAATCCTTCATCACAAAATTGTTATATTCTAATAAATTTATACTTGAACCCATCATTAAATATTACTTTGTAAATTAAAATAAGATTGGTGTCGCCAATCATAACAAGGAGAATAATTTTCCCTTTAGCTTTGTCAGGAAAGGTGACATGACCAACATCAACTTTTATTAGGATCTTGAAAATTTAGTAGTCTCTTATAATATGTTGTAATGTCTCATATTTTCCATGTACTATTTTTATATATTATATGAATTTATTTTGAGACCAGGCACTGAGACAGAATGCAATTCCTAGGCCCAGTGTGCCTAGAATAATTGTTTGAAAAATATTAAACTTTTAATAGAATGAACACACGATTGTCCTAAAGAAGTGGAATAACTCTTAAACGGGTGCTCAAATCATAAATATTAGGAATAAATTGAGCTCATAGTGAATAATTTTCCCTAGTTAGGACCAAACATTGGTCGTAGGAGGTCATCTGTATAAAAATACCCTAAATATGTAACCATAAATAAATTTATTAAATAAAATTATTTTAAATTTAAATCCTAATAACTCATGAATGGTTACTCAAGTTAGAAATCCAAGACCACCATTGAGTTTGTAATGTTTTGTTCCTAGGCATGACTTAACTTTATTCAGCACTAGTCATTTGTGAAAAAACATTAACAGTACGTAATGGGAATAAAATAATTTAATAAAAATTATTTTGTTGACGCAATGACTTCTCTTTTTAATTAGCATTTGTCGGAAATTCTAGGATAGCCAAATAACCCTGAAATTTATCTAGAGACATGTAGAAGGAACCCCTAGAGAAACCATTAGTGAACAACGATGGATCGATCGAATGATACCCCTCAGATTCGACAAATTGAGGATCGACGATGAAGCGATGACCATTCTTTGTCAGTGGCCAATTCAAATTGAGGTAAGGAATTTTTTCTTTGTGGTTTACCTATTATTAATTTTCATAATGAAAGTGGGCCAATCCATGAAAAAATTTACCCATAGTTCGATCGTTGCAGGATGGTTTATAATTGTAGGGATTCTTTTGGGGGTTTTCTTGATTTCCTCTAAATTTATCCTTCTAATAGAAATGGATTGAGTCCAATATAAACCAAGGTTGAGGTTCTCTCCTCAGGGTGTTGTTTGTGATTTTCCTTCCCCTTCTTCACATTCTTTACCATTGGACCCCTGTAGTCGTGGATTGACTTTTCAACAGGCTCTGAATGTGATCAGATCCCCAGATTTGAGGAAAACTGATATTAGAGGCAAAATCATTATAGATTTGGACCCAAGAAACCCAAATCTGTGACCATATATAATTTTGAGGATTGGGGGTGGCTCGGTGGTCCTTGGAAGGGACCATCAGTGCAGGTCTGGTGTGATGATCTAGCGAGGAGAGGCATCGGGATCGGCAGCCCATGGTAGTGGTGATCGGAGGCAGCAGCATGAATTAGGGAGAAGTGGGGCTATGGAGTGTGGAAAAGTGGGTCTACAGGATGTGGAGGGTGGTCGTGGGACATAGTGGGGTCATGAGATGTAGCGGTGGCGGTGGTCATGTGGGACTAGACCAACGACCATGTGGGTTGGGTCAGGCCCATACTTAGTGGGTCGGGTCAGCACAGACAAAGAATTCTAGGTAGGCCCATGAGGTGTGAGGTGGGTCAGCCCAGAAGACTAGGCCAAACCCATGTCAGACCTCAGGAAAACCTGAGGCGGTGCACAATCGACCATGGCGGTCGACCGTGGCATGGTCAGACAGTAGATCATGGGGTGGTCGACCATGGGTAGGATCAACTGCATGGTAGTTGATTATAAGGCAGACTGACCTTATCAGTTGACCATGGTGTTCAACAACGGTCGTCGGTGGACCAACCATGGTGGTCAGTTCATGGCCAGTCGGTCCCCCACACCCCAAACATGTTTTCAGGTAGTTTCTTCAAACTATCATATCTTTCAAATGGTATGTACATTTGATGAGTTGTATGTGGTGTTGGTACCCTGACATTGAGATGGTACTTTTGAGATAATGTGGTGAGTTTCTTGATTGAACTAGTATAGGTTTATAGCATTCCATTAGTCCTTTAATTGAGGGTTTAGTATGGAATTTTATCCACATTACTAGATTGTAGTCCCATCTAGAGGTCGAGTCGTTGATAGAGTTATGGTATTTCTCCATGGGACTATAGAAGAATCATTTATCACCCCTAGTGAAGTATTTTTGAATCAACATATCCACCAAGATTAGGGTGTTGTTCCTCCATCTAGTGGGATACATCAGTAGGTTTAGTGGTATTCTCCAGTTTGACTGGGCAGGATCCTCTACATTGCGAATTGATCTAAATTAGGTTAGTGGTATTCTTCTGTTTTACTGGGAATGATCCCCTCTCTATGTATGATAACATTCATAGACAAATATGTTCTCATTTGGATAGGGACCAAATGAGATATACCTTTTTGTGACCATCTCTGATGATATCGAGGCTTGATGAGTGAGTTATCCCAGAACGAGCGTGCTTCAAGAAGAATCCAATGGCTAGTAATTGGTTGTGACTAAACTCTAGACTTGTGTCTTGGTTTGGGTATATTTGGTTATTATTTCTACATGTTTTGTAGACATATACCTATATGGATATGATTGTATTTCCTTTTTGGTATTTTCTTTGTTTTTTCGGGGTGTCCTACAGAGTACTATTATACTCACCCCTGCACGGGTTATACCTACATATGTCATGTCTTTTGTAGAAGATCTACCCTTTGATGAAGTACAATGTGGACTAAGACCTGGTGGTTATTAGAAAGGCTATATATATGAGTTGTATTCATATAGTTCAGATAGTAGTCTCAGTACCTCTTTTCATACATGTTGGACTTGTGGGTACAAACTCTTTGTGGTGGTCTTGTTTTAACCCTGTTTACTTTCTAGTAATTTCATTTTTTGTACTCCGGTTGTGGGATATAGTGGTTTTCACGCAATTTTTACTTTGTATATTTATATATTATCATTTTTTTCTAGGAGATGTGTGCGTGTGTACAGGTACTTTAGGCTAATGCCTACCATTTTTTGGGATATGCCTACTCAGTGCTAGTTACCAACCCCTGTCCTATTGGAGGTGGACTTAGGGTAGTCACAACACGATACCCTCTAGGAAAGGTCATGATAAAGTGGTATTAGAGCGGTCAGTTCTACTTTAGGACCGGTAGTCTGTGATATTGGTTTGGGGAAACAATGTTAAGTGTTTCAAGTTTGGATTTTTTTTCCAGGGACTCCAGTGTTGGTGCAGGAGACCGACATATCTATGCACCAGGACTCTGATAATCTGCTTTTTGACTCAATGCATGAGAACACTAGTTCTAGGGAATGTTATGGTACATGGATCCTATAGGAATGGGTGGTGTTTTCCATGTCCTTCTTGATTCATCTCTTCAGATGTACTTGTTAACCGTGGTATATATTATTTTATTACAGGTTTCCTACATATAGAAATCATCCTAATATTCCACCACATGATCATGAGGATGATATAATGGGTGAAAAGACATTAGTATAGGGATTTTTACTAGTGATATCACCTCTATGTGGTGTAACAGCCATACCACCACCTGTAGAGCACCATATGGTACTCATAGTACTAGAGAATGAGGAGCACAGGTTTAGCACGCTTCACAAGTTTTAGTGATAAATACCCCTCAGATTACAAATGATCCTGAACCTCAGGTGTCTAAGGTTTGGATTGATGTAGTTCCCTAATTTTTCCATCTAATCAGGACACTAACAGATCAGATGGTGGTCCTGGGAGGGAGCCTTCTACACAGCTTAGATGGGAGATGGTGGGGCTTGGTTACCCGATCTTATGATGAGGATAATCTTACATGGAAAGATTTTGTGAACCTTTTAAAAGAGAATTTATCAACTTATAAGCTAAGGGATATATGTATCTAGAAGATTATACTACTCTAGTAGGATGACGTATCGGTATCTGAGTATTCATCAAGACATACCAACCACTCTTGGTAATCTATGAATATAATACATGATCAGTACTTTAGGGATAAAACAAATGAGAAAGGTCTTAATAGAGACATTTTATCCAGTATTGTCCCTATATGAATTCTTGCCTATGTCAGGGTGCTAGAGAGAACCTTTTGGGTTGAGAGTTCCTTGGATGGGGAGATACAACTGGTGGTAGTCAGCAGTGGGCAAGGAGGAGTAGAGACCTCGATATTAGGAAGATGGAATTAGTCTTAGAGACTTGGATGTGTGATACATTTCAAGAGTAGGTACCAAGATAGGGGATATTTAGCTCAGGTTTTATAGGGTGGATCCAGTCATCCTAGATAGAGGAAATGCTTTTAATTTTACGACAAAGGTCATCTTGTTCAAGATTTTTCAACCCGTCATACTTTTGATAAGGAGATGGTGGATAGACCACTGAGGAAATATAAATGACAGGTGAAGGTGGCACCACAATGTGGAGGATGTGGAAGAGGAGCTGGTAGAGTATCAAGAAGTGGTAGATGTTTTGACATGTTACCACCACAAACCCCCAGGTGGCCCACACTAGGCTTAGGGAGTTGGAGGATAGAGGAGGGGACAACTGCATGTGGTCGAGGCTTATGAACAAGGGGCCCTATGAATTATTCAAGGTATTATATGTTTCTATTATACTTTAGCTGTCGTATTTATAGACACATGTGCTAATACTTATTTTTTTTTCATGAATCTTTTTCGAGACTCAGAGATTATGGTTGAACCATTGACTCGACCCTCTTTCTTAGAGACTCCTACTAGAGGAGACTCAATGATCACACAATGGTGATGACAGTGTGGACTGACTCTTAGAAGTGAAAGTTTCAATTGGGATCTCTTTGTATTAGTTTCAAGGACTTATGATGTCATTCTTGTATGGATAGGTTTTCCATAGTTAATTCTTAGATTGATTGTTTTAGTTGAAGTGTGTGGTGTGTTTGTGGTGATGGAACCAAGTTTTCCTTTGTTGGTGAAAAGTCAAAACATTTAGTGTGGGATAGAATCACACATAGGATGGTGCAACAAATTACTTATCAGTTGGATAGACTCACCCTCACTGTAGTGGATGATACAATTCCACAATTTCCTACAGTGGTGGAAAAGAATAAGGATGTATTTTCTAAATATTTTTTAGTTTTACTTCCCTATAGGGAGATGTAATTCTTCATTGATCTACACCAAGGGAAGACTCTGATATCTACACCTTCATATGGGATGGATCCCACAGAACATCATGAGTTGATGGTTTAGTTATAGTACTTGACGAGTAAGGTCTTTGTGAGACTCATTGTTTCACCTTGGGAATCCCCAATTTTTTTTCCAAGAAGGTAGACATGAGCTTGATGTTATGTGTTCATTACCGGTGCTTGAACCAAGTGACCTTGAAGAACAAGTATCCACTTCCAAGGATCAAATACCTCTTTGATCAGTTGAAAGGGGAGTGATGGTTCTCGAATAACAACTTTAGGTTAGGCTGTCATAAGTTGTGAGTACGAGATGAGGATATATCTAATAAAGCCTTCATATGTTGTTATGGTCACTATGAGTACTTGATGATTCCATTTGGGATGAAGAATGCCCCAACAGTTTCAACGCAACTCATGAATTGGATATTTTATCTTTACTTGGACCAGTTCATGGTGGTTTTCATCAATGACATCCTAGTATACTTGGCATCTAAGGAAGAGCATGTTATACATGTGAGGATGGTCTTGGACACACTCTAAGAACACCAAATCTATGAGAATATCTCAAAGTGTCAGTTCTGGATTTGAGAGGTCCATTTTTTGAGATACATCATCTCAGAGGCTAAAGTTTCAGTGGATCCAGTGAAGGTTGAGGTGGTTCTTGGTTGGGAGCCACCCAAGAGTGTTAATGAGGTATGGATTTTCCTTAGATTGGTAGGTTACTATCATAGGTTTGTACCCAAATTCTTCAAAGTAATAGCACCCTTGACATCCTTTAAATGAAAGGGGAAGCCATTTGTGTGGTAAAAGAATTGTTAGCAATGCTTTTAGGAGCTGAGGAAGAGGTTGGTGAGTGATCCCATCTTGATGTTATCAGAGGAAGGTGTCAAGTATGTGATGTTCTACGATGCATCAAGGACCAAGCTTTGTTTTGTCCTGATGAATGGTTAATTGGTGATTTCCTATGTTTCATTCCAGTTGAGATAGCATGAGTAGAAATACACAACCCATGATATTATGCTAGTAGTGTTAGTCTTCACATTGAAGATGTGTGACACTACCTAATGGCTAAGCAGTTTATCATCTACTCTAATCACAAGAGTTTCAAGTATATCTTCTCTCGGAATGATCTGAACAAGAGACAAAGGTGATCTATAGAGTTCCTCAAGGACTATGACTTTGAGATTTTCTATACACCTGATAAGGTGAATATGGTGGTATAAAATCACAGTAGAATATCTATCTTGTAGTTGCTAAATGAGTCCTTAGAACATTTGGCCTCATTGAAGATATCCTTTGTGGATGGAGATGAAGAAACTTACCTCTATTTGATGATTTTCACCCATCCACTCTTATAGTGATTCAATGAGGTATAGCTTGGAGATACCAACTATGAGACCCTATGTGATCAGATATCCACTGGACATGCTCCTGATGGATACTCAAAAAGTGGGGAGCATGTCATTATTTTAATAGGACACATAGTAGTAGTAGTTGAATTGTGGTAGTAGGTTTTGAGTAAGTTCCATACATCCCATTTTTTCATACATCCAGGTGTGTAGAAGATGTATCAAGACCTCTGAAGAAAGTTTTGGTAGCCATGGATGAATAAGTGAGTTTCAGTGTTTGTCTCTTGATTCCTCACTTGACAATAAGTAAAGGTTGATCACCAGGTTCCAGCAAGTTTAGCTCAACACATTGAGGTTTTAGAATGGAAGTGGGATGGTATATCAATGGACTTTGTGATGGTATTTCCATGTAATTCTAGGGGGTATTGATCATATCTAGTTGATTGTTGACCGACTCACAAAGTCATCCTACTTCCTAGATATCTAAGAGAAGAGTTCAGTAGAGAGCATGGGATGCCTCTACATACATGAGATAGTTCGAATAAATAGAGTTACATTAATGATTGTTTCATATCATTATGATCTATTTAAATCTCGTCTATGGAATGGATTTTAGGAGGAATTTAGTACCTAGATACATTTTAGCACAGTGTTTCACCCACAGATGAATAGTCAGACTGAGTAGACCATTCAGGTTCAGGATGACATACTATAGTCTTTCATGTTATACTTTATCCAGAGTTGGTAGGATCCTTTAGGGGCAATAAATTCCTTTAGTTAATGTTCGGTGGTGGCATGTGAATCTCCAGGAGAGCACAAGGAAGTGGGAGATTTAGTTTCAAGCTCTATACCATTATCTATTTGAGTAGCCCTTGTTTTATATTTTGAGGACATAAATCCCAAAGGAAGGGAGAATGTAACATCTCATATTTTCCATGTACAATTTTTAGATATTATATTTATGGATTTCATAACCAGGTACTGAGACAATGTGAGATTCCGAGTCCTAGTCATCCCAGAACAATAGTTTGAAAAATATTAAACTTTGAATAACATGGGAATGTGATTTTCCTAAAAAAGTGAAATAACCCTTAAACAGTTCCAAATATCATAAATCTTAAGGAACCATTGATCTCATGGAGGTATCTTTACCTTAGGTGCGACCTAACATTGGTTTTTGTGCCTCATCGGTAGAAATAATTATCAAGCATGTAACCGTAAATTACATAATTAAATAAAAATATTTTATTTTTAAATTCTAATAACTCATGAATAGTGACTCATATTGAAAATTCAAGACCAATTTTGATTTCATAATGTGGTGTTTTCCTTAGGCTTGACTTAACTTTAGTTGGTACGGGTCGTTTGTGAAAAATCTATCAAAGGACGTAACAAGAATAAAATAATTCAATAAAAATTATTTTATTTTTTCAACAACTTCCCTTTTTAAAAACTTGTTTCTGAAATCTTGGGTTAGCCTCATATCCCTAAAATTTCTATGGAGATATGGAGAATGAACTTTAGGAGAAACGGTGGTGAATGTTGATGGATCGATCGAATGATGCCCCTTAGATTTGACAAATCGGGGATCGATGATGATGTAGTGACCATTCTTAGTCAGTGAATGATTCAAATTGAGGTAGGTCAGTTGTTTATTTATGGTTTCCCCATTATTAATTTTCACAATGAACGTGGTTCAATCCATTATCATATTGATCCACAGTTCGATCTTTGGGAGATGGTTTATAATTTTGGGAATTATTTTTGGGAGTTTCCTTGATTTCCTCTTAATTTATCTTTCTAACAAAAGTATATTGAGAATGAAATGAAAAAATGTCAAGGTTCATTCCTCAGGGTTTTCATTGTGATTTTCCTTCCCCCTATTCTTTTAATTCTTCACCATTGGACCCACATGGTCTCGACTTGACTTTCCAGGATTATCCCAATGCGACCAGACCCCCGAATTGGAGTAAAACCAATATCAGAGGCTAGATTAGTGTATATTGGGACATAAGGAACCATGATCAATGACTATTTTAAATTTCAAGCATTAGGGGTGGATCGCTAGTCCGCGGAAGAGACCACTGGCATAGGTCTGACGAGGCAATACGATGGTGTCGGAAAACTGTGGCGGCGGTGATCGAACGTGGCGGTGTGGAGTGTAGAGGAGCTGGCGGCATGGGACGTAGTAGAGTGGGGACATGGGACACAGCGGGGCAGTGAGATAAGGCGGAGGAGGCGACTGCGTGGGACACGGTCGGCGACCGCATGGGTCGGGTCGAGCCAGGCGGCCTGCGTGCCAGCGGACCGAGCCGAGCGAGGTGGGGTGGACCCAGACAGAGTGGGTCAGGTTGGCTAAGACAAATTAGGTCAAGTCATCCTTGCTGGTGCAAGGTGAGTTGGCCCATCGGACTAGGCCGGATCTAGGTCGGACCTGGGTCGGACCTCAGGGGACGCGAGGGAGTAGCATGTTCGACCTTGGTGGTCGACCGCCATGGCAAGTTGAGCTGCCACAACATGGTCGACCATGGCTTGGTTGAACATGGGGTGGTCGACTACGGATCAGACCGATCATGGTGGTAGGTTGACCAACCGTGGAATTGAGACCACAACCTGTCAGTCCCCCATGCCCCTGACTGGTTTTTAGGCAGTTTCTTCAAATTTCCATTACATTCAAATGGTACATCTGTTTGAGGAGACATCTATGTTGTTTGGACCCAAAAATTTAGATGTTCCTTTTGAGATAATTTGGTGAGTTTTTATCTTGGACTAGTATAGGTTTAGAGAATTACCTTGGTCCTTTCTTTGAGGTTTTAGTATGTAATTACATTCACATTACTGGATTGTAGTCCCCTCTAGATATCGATTCTTAGATAGATCTATGGTATTCCTCTATGGGATTTGAGTAGGATCCTATATCACCCATAATTGAGTTTTTTTTAATCAACATAACCTACGAGATCAAGTCATTGTTCCTCTATCTCGTGGGCTGCATCAGTAGGGTTAGTGGTATTCCCCAGTGTGACTTGGCAGGATCCACTACATTGAGAATCTAGATTTAGTTAGTGGTATTCCTTAGTGTGATTATGAATGATCTCCTATCTATATATCATAATATTACTTAACCAATACCATCTCATTTGCATAAGTCCCAAATGAGCTAGACCTCTTTGTGAGTGTCTTCGATGATACCATGGCTCAAGGAGTGAGTTCTCCTAGATTGAGAGAAATTTGATTGGAATCCTATGGCTAGTAATTGGTTATGAATTACCTTTAGACTTGTATCTTTTTTTTGGTATATATGGGTATTCTTGTGACATGATTTGTAGACATAAACATGCATGGTCATGAATGTATATCCTTTGTGTTATTTCATTTTTGGTATTTCCTTTATGGTTTCGGGGTGTCCTATTGAGTATTGTTGTACTCACCCCTACATGGGCTTTTTCATCATGTGTCAAGACTTTGGTAGATGATCGACCCTTTTATGGATTCCTAGGTGGACCAGGAACTGATTCTTCTTAGCAAGTATAGGTAGATAAGGAGTGTTCTGGTGGTTCAGACAGCAGTCTCAGTACTTCTTTTCTTATTGGTTGGACATATAGTTACAGACTCTTTGTGGTGAGATTTTTTTGGCCCGGTTCACATTCTAATACATTCACCGTTGTCCACTAGTTGTGGGATATAGTGGTTTGAAATAATTTCTTACTTATTGTTTTTAAATTTATGCATTTGTGTCTTAGAAATGTGTGCATGTGTATAGGTACTTAAGGCTAATGACTCCCATTTGTGGGATATTCCTACTCAATTCTAGTCACTATCCCCTAGCCTATTGGAGGAGGGCTTGATGTAGTCATGGTATGGGTCCCTATAATATGGGTCATGACATATACCATGAAAATCCATTTTCCAAGTACCATAGAATTTTATATGATGTCTTCAATCAGTTTTCCTAAAAAAATTACAAGAAATAATTTTGGAACCCAAATTTACATCGGCCCAGATGTGTTAGTAATCAAGGGTTTTAGAACCCAAATTTGTTTAATATGTAACTTATAAACAAACTATAATTCTTTTAAAATAAAAACATTATTTAGTCTTTTATAAAAATAACTAGTAGTAGAACTTTTAGGGTCAGGCACTTCCTTTTTTGAAGGAACCCTAGCTAGTATTTCCCCTCTCTGAGATGGAAGTGGCCTCTGTGATTACTCCTCCCCCATTGATGGGGGTGAGGGACCCATTTCTTCCAATAAAGGGGTGGATTCTTCCTTTATCTGTAAGATTTGGTGTCCTAGAACCAACTGGATTTACTTTGATTACATGGATATTTAATGTATTATTACATATTGTTCATTCTTCTATATAATTATAATATAATAATGTCCTATAGTATTTGTTGCATTGATAAGGTCATGGCAATTCCCTTCTATGATGAGAACCTTGAATTGCTATAACAATATTCTTAAATATAGTTCTGTGGTTGGATGACATGCTATAATGGGACACATAGCATACTAACTGTTATGTGGGAGTACTCATAATCAGATGAGACTTCCTCTCATGAATTTCGCACATGGTAATCTCCAAGATAGGAGATTATGAGAACATACCCACTAGTAGGAATTTCTCATGTTTTGGTGTCATCGGATATTTAAATTTGCGGGAATCTGTACTAATCCTTAGACCTTAATATTATAATTAATATGTATCATGACTTATAAACTATGATTTACTGATGAAAACCATCATGCAGACAGTTTGTGGGAAGTAGGGTACATTGGGTGCATCATGAGTGGCATATTATTAATGGATAATTTGAGGAAAAAAATTCCCTTCCATTTATGGATGTTGATATCTCATTCGTTTGATTGAAATAGAACCATCGTGTGAAATTCCATGGTCATGGTGTAATGACGAGTTTATTTCAGGTAGTCAAAGAACAACATATCAAGAATTAAAGTTGATGACACGGTCATAAATCCTGGTTGATGAGATATTGTGACAAAGGGATTATATTACACAGTGAGCATTTGTATGTGGATGTCATTGTTGTGACTTTACATTCTTTCTCTTGGGTGCCTTGACCCATTTCTAGATGGTATTCTTGGACTTTCAGAAAGCCCGCCTAATGCCAATGAGAAATAATCCTAGAGGGACACACACTAAGTGTTTTTGGTGGTCTCAGTTAAATTCTATTTGAATTTAATGAATGAAATTAATATTATTCTCAAGGAAATGGAATAATTTTATTCATGTTAAAATGATCGCATAAATTAAATAAAATATATTTATTTATTTTATTAAACATTTAATAATATTTATTTACTATATTGTAAATAAAATATTTATTTAAGAGAATAAATTATTTATTTATTTCTTCGGGTGTTCAATAAATGGAAGTGGAATTTGAGCAGACCAAGGTCTGTCCGGTAGTAAAATAATTATTTTGAAGATGGTAAATAATTATTTAACTAGTTGTCTCAAATTAAAATAACACTGCTATTATTTAGTGACATGGAATTTTATTTATAATTATATTTTTCACAAGTTGGCGCACCATAAATAATGACGCAATATTATTATTAATTTCATGGGGTTTTCTTTAAATCCATGAATGTATTTAATTGTTGTTATGAAATTAAATTTTGTAATAGAAATTCCATGTATAGAAATAGTCCAGTACACCTATTGTTCCATACCCCAAACCACATGCCAGGTAAATTGAGAATTTCAAAGTCAAACAATTTCTCTCTCGAAACCTCTTCTCTCCCCTCAAAAGAATGATAGATGTTATTCAAGGCCAAAGAACTGGTGATCAAGAACGACTGGAACAAGACACTCGATTCGCTGGGCTAGCACCCGGATAACGAGCTGTGTCAATCAGAGTCCATCAGAGCATGTGTGGATCAACACTAGAGGGATTCTAGTTTGGATCCTTACAAATTCAATGAGATAATATGGATGGGTCATTACGGATGATAAACATCATTAACAAAGAAAAATACAAAAGATCGAGGTATTATTTTTCTTTATAAAATTAATTAAATTAATTATAAACTTGATGTGCATGATCCTCTCTAAAGGTTTCAGTCCTCTTTCTTCTTTATCTAAATCTTTGATTATATTCTGTGGAGACTGGTGTTCATCGTCATACTGATTCCAGAATAATCATTGATCATTGTAAAAATCAAAATTGGGTGTCGTCTCAACCACGCTTCCATTGCACCAGAAACATTCATCATACCCTTTACAAATACAAATTTACTTCCTCCATTCCCTCAAGTTTCACTTGGACCAAAAGTTTCAGAGTTACTTGATGGGTGCCCTAACCTTCAATTATCATCTGCAGAGTTCTCATAATCTTCGTATCTTTTGAATAGTACCTTAGTTTCTTGGTTTTATCAATGACGTACATCTATGGAACGGTTTGATAGGCACATCTTAGGAACTTGGGATTTTTAGGAGAGGATGAAAGTGGATTTATTGGATAATCAACATATTATGATACACTTCTCCTTGAAAGCTGATCTCATCAATGCCTGGTCAAGTGCATCTTGCTGCTTTAACATTTTCAAAATTTTCTTATTTAGATGGTCCTTTGATTTGAATATGAAGCATGATCCTCCAACTATGGAAACATGGGTAAGATTTCAAAATCTCCCCCTTCAATTTCAAAATACATCAGTTATGTTTATTCTAGGTAATTTGATTGGTAGGTACATATGTTTGAATAGTCAAACTGAAGATCTTTTTGACCCTATCAATCCATGGGTCTGTGTTGAATTGGATGTGTCAAGGGTTCCGTTTGAGTATGTTTGGATCACTATGGGTGAGGAATACCTCTGTAAGCAAAGCATGGTCTATGAAAATTTGATTGATTTCTGTTCTGGATGAAATCTCTTAGGTCACTTGTTGGACTTCTATTATAGGGGCTCTAAGTCGGCTTATAAGAGGGGAAATGATCACGGAAAGGAACACGGGGTGTAGGGGGAGGTAGAGATGTAAGAGCATAAATATATCGTGGTGGAAGACAAGGTGTGTGGGAGGGGATTCCTATAGTATTTTGAAAATGGAGGAGATAACCCTCAACAGTCAAGTGACTCATGATGTGGAAATTGAGTTAGGGTCTAGTTGACCATCTTGATCTCGGCCGCCTATGAAGAAGGCCTTAGTGCCCCAAGAAAATCCAACGGTTGCTAATATTTTTAGTATATTGATTTTGTACCTAGAAATATCTCTATATTTGCTTGGTTTGAAGGAGAATACTTTGGTTCCATGGGATATGGGTCAAGTGGGAACCCAAGAGACTGGAATTCATGAGGCTGTGGTGCAGATGGTGGATGACGAGGAGAATAATTTAGTTGAGTTGCTGGGGTTGGTTGGTGGTGTTTTGTATAAGGGGTTGAAGGGTCCTGCTTAAAAGGTGTCTTACCAATTCATTGATGGGAATTCAAGGGGCCCTGCTTCCAGGTATGAGACCAAAATTCATTTAAAATACAAATATGAATGGATTGCTTAGGTAGACTTGAGTTATAAGATTACTAACTCATTGAAGGCATTCTGGGGATATGTTAATGAGTGCAATGGATATGAATACAGACATTTAGGAGAAGAAACATTAAGCCCAAAGAGTAATAGGAGTAATAGGAGGAGGAAGGGTAGGAAGGACTACTTATCCTTACCACCTCCGCTAGAGACCCGATCTGCTAAGATGGTTAACTCCAAAATGGTAGTCACTGAGGTGGTGAGTCATCATAGATCAGAGTTCCAGGGGGAGAAATCCTTGGAATTACTGTTATTCTCTGAGGAAGAATTGGTAGTGTAGGTCTTTATTCTTAATTCTTCTAAAGATAAGGCAGCTAAAATGATGGGGAGGCCTTTGAGGGTGACCCTCAAAGAGGAGCAATACGCTTGGGGTGGACAAATAGGAACTAATTCTTGTAGAGAGTTTCAACAAAGGGAAAATTTACATTGGGGAGTATATATAGAATTGGGAACATATTTCCTCTGAGTTTAAAAATATGGTGATGGAGAAACCTAGAATACATGTAATATCTATTTCATGGAAATTGTTTAGGGAAAAGGAATCTAGTAAGATTAAATTACTCTTCAATTACTCTAGTTAATTTGGTGGTGTTTGTTGTTTGGTTTGGGTAACTTTATTGTTTAGTTTTAGTATTCTTTTAGACCAGTTATACGTCTGTCTGTTGAAGTGATTTTGGTGTGAAACATCCCACCTTTTCTTGGATCTTCTTTATATGGAGTTCAAAGCTTGTAGCTTTCAATTTTCATTCCATTTTGATTTGAAATACTGAAAGGGAATGGATTTTACATTTGTTCTGGGCTTGTTCACCCTTGCATGGGACAGTTAGCTAAGTGGTCATGCATTTTTGAGGGTTTTTCGACATGAGGTTGTTGATGGGGAGAGGAATATCCTTTTTTTCTTTGGTTTTATATTGTTTTGGTTAATTTTTGTTGTATTTCTGGACTTTGTGGTTTCTCACTTTTACCTTAGAAGTGTTTTGAGAGTAAAAAAAAGTTAATTTTTATTCATTAAACTATTCTTCTTTATCTAAGTTAGTATCTTATACCTGTAACATGTTTTAGAGAAATTTTTTTTCCTAAAACACGAGTAAGAGTTTCTATTTCATTAGTGAACTTTTATAAATTATTCTTTAGTTTTTCATTGTAAAATTTTAGTTCAGTATTTTCTTTTAATAACTAATCATTTTCCTCTTTCTCTATATAAATTTTATATTTAGAATTAGTACTTAATGTATGTTGTTTTTTAATTACATTATATTTATCCTTATGTTCATTGAAAATGTCTTCTAGCATTTTTCAATATTCAAACTTCTTTTCTTGAGACATGTCATCATCATTATGTTAACTTTCAGAGTTATCATAGTTAATCATAAATGATTAAGTAGGTACCTTAGAGAAATTAGTCATGAAGCACATGTTATCTTGACCATACTTTTTTTCAAGAGTAGATTCTGAGTCACTAGAGCTGTCCTCAGAGGCACTCTAGGTTTATTTCATGGATTTATTATATATTCAGTCCTTTTCATTATATTTATTTTTTTATTTTAGTTTTATAAAGTCAATCTTAAAATGTTATTTTATTTTTAATTCATAATAGGTAATTTTATTAACATCCTTCTTCTAATACTTTTTTCCAATTTCCATTAGATTCATACATTACATTGTAGTTTTTATTTCTAAAAAACTTTTTCTTCCTATAAATATTCTTAAATATTCTAGATATATGGGTCATATCTTCATCACTATTAGGTGGTGATTCACATTCACTAGAACTTTTATCTTGTAACATTTCCTTTTTTCTCTCTATTTGGATACATTATACTTGAAAGCTACTGAATATGTTATTGTGCTATCATCCTCTTCTCTATTTACCTTAAACCCTTCTTCTTAAATCATTAACAAAAAAATTTATTACTTAACTGGAAGTTTTCTAACATCATAGTATTATCTGATTGACACTGATGTCCCTATCTATATTTCAGGAACACATATGAGAGGTCTCATAATCTAATCCTTGTCAGACATAAGATTTCATAGGGAGCTCACAGTATTCACAATTTCATTGAACCTAAGATACATGCCAGATATTAATTCATCAGGATTCATTTTAAAAGTATCATACTTAATATTATATGGTTTATATCTCGTCTATTTTACATTGGTTTTTCCTCCGTGAAAAACATTTAATGTGTCCCAAATTTCAAATGCAGTTTCACAATCATTAATTCTATTAAATTACATATCTTATATGGAACAATATACGGAATTCATATATTTAATATTATTATTATATTCTAGTTTTGTAGCATCTTCCCAAGTACTTCTATTAGTATTAGGTAACTCTTACTTATCTTTAATAGCTTACCATATCTCAATACCCATACATTCAATATGCATTTTCATTTTGATCTTCCACTGAGCATAATTATTTCCATTGAAAAATGGAGGTATATTTGTAGAATAAACTTCTTGTCAATTATCCATTTAAATAATTAAATTTAAAACTAACAAAAAATTAATATATATAAATCAAAACTAAAATAACAGTTGAAAAGGTTCGAAAACATTGATACCAAAGCTTAACCCTCTAATACCAAATGTTAGTCCAAGTGAGTATCTCAAGAGGGGGTGAATTGAGTACCCAATAAAAAATTATATTAAAAATAGATTTAAATAAAATCTCCCAATTTAAATAAAATAGAATAGTTTATCAAAACTATTGATTGATATAAGTTTAAATATTTAAAAATATTTCTCAAAATATTCATTAGGTCTCAGTTAAAATAAATGTAAAAATAAATTTAACTTTTTAAATAAATTTACTAAATAAAAAACTTATATAATCACTAATTAAGATAAAATATCAATTTAGTGGTTTTTTTTTCTAATTTAAAAAAAAAATATAGTTTTAAAGCAGAGAAATAATTTAAAACAGAACACCCATTGTAATTTGAATAAAAGAGGTTCAGTATCAAGATGAGTCATAGACTTATCCACTTGAAAATCACCAAATTCCAAGTAGTTTATATAAAAAAACTTTTTACCCACAACTTTTATTGGGTGATACAATAGTATGAAAACTATCCAGGCCACACGGGGACCTCTTCTATAGTTTTCTTATGAGTGCATATAAATAGGCTATAATAGGACCTCTACAAAAGCATGTGGTAAAATAGGTAAAATGGATTTGAATAAGACATCAATGTATATTATAGTTTAGATTAGAATAAAGTGGGGGTATTTTGAAATACATAGTGACAAAAAATGATCGTAATGTAAATGAAAATAATAATACAGAGAAAATAAAAGATTTAAAGGGATATTTTTTCTCGATCTGTTGTGTTCTACAGCTCGTGACTCATTGAGTGTGATTTGAACTATGGATCTAGTTTTGTTTCAGAAGTTTCTAGAAAATATATTATTTTGAACAATTTATTCTTTACTATAGGAAGTAACTTGATGTAATTTGTGCTTTAATTTCCTCATTTTATCGTAATCATGTAATACTTCTTCATGTTCTTGCAATTGGTCCCAGCTCTTGTGTATGTGAATAGATTTTTTTTAAGTTTGGGTTATGTACACATGTATCCAGTTTACTTCCCCTAACAAGGGAGTTTGGTTCCACTTTTATCAATAAAAGAAAATAGAATTATCGAGATCCTCACTAAATCCTCATACTGCATGTTTGACACATATTTTGATGCATTCTCTACAATAGTTAATGTACAATCATTAAAATAAGTTTCAGTATTAAATTCTATAGAGTATCCATTAAAAATATTTAATTCAAAAATATAAGTAAAATAAACAGTGGTGGTGAGTCTTTGGAATGGTGAAACTGGCACTGTCTAAATCTGGTGGTGACTCAGAGTTTGGATGTGAGATATTAGAATGGTGTGTCAGGTTGGTAGTAACTCTTATCAATGATAGGTGTTTTCAACACTTTACCAAATATCAATTCTGGTGGTGACTCCTCTAATGATATATTATCTCAATAATTTTTCACATTATTGGTTCATTAGTATTTCATAGCTGGTGGTAGGTAAATTCCATACTTTATCAAAATTATGTTTGAGTGGTGACTCATGTTGATGGTGAGTCATTCTAGTACTTACCTGTATGTTAGATCCTGGTGGTGAGTCATAGTTGATGGTTACTCAAACTTAGTCAATTTTCTCCATTCTTTCTCATGGTATAAAATACTTACATAAAACATTAAAATCATTAGTTATCATAATAAATATGAATTGATGAACATTAAACTATGGATTTCAACAATTCAATTATAGGATTCAAAGAATATAACTCATCCCCTATCCATATTTACAGGTTGAACATCCCAAAAAACCATTTGATATATCTTTTATAATAATTTAATGCAATTCTAGGCATGTATTATATTTACTTGTATAGAGACAGTATAAAATTTTGAGATAAGTAAATCACCCTTTAAATCGAAAAATTCCCTCTATTTCTATACAAGTGCAAGGAGGAGGATGAATCTCCTTTGGTATCATCATCTGAAGAATGGATATTTTTTCCTTCTGATCAAGATTTTCTTTCATAAATAATTATTACTAAGGAAAGAATCATGCTTGAATACATGACAATTATGAGGGATTATACCAATGTATTTCCCAAAGTGTTTCCCTGTCTTGATCATATCTGATAGGTTGAATTTTTTATCAAGATTATTCTTGGATCCTTGAAAATATCCAAGAATCTATATAAAATGAACATTTTTGAACGTGAGGAGATAAATAAGTAACTAAAATATAATCTGAATAAAAGGTTTATATACCCAATAGATTTTTCATGGTGAGAAACAGTCCTCTTTTTCAAGAAAAAGGATGGGTTAATCTGCCTCTTCTTTGATTATTGTTAGCTCAATAGCATCACAATAAAGAAAAAAACTATACCATGTCATAGATAGATGACTTATTTGATCAAATACATGGGGATCATTATTTCTCTAAGGTGGATATTCAGTAAGGATATCACCAATTAAGGGTGAAGAAGGATTATATTCCCAAAACACTCTTTTATATAGGGTATGGACACTATGAGTTCATTATGATGTATTTAAGACTCAATAATGCATCAACAATATTTATGGACATAATTAACAGATTCATTAGGTATTAACTTGACAAATTTATGGTAGTCTTTATAGATGATATTATGATATACTCTAAGAGTAATGAGGAGCATGAGGAGCGTTTGAATACTATGTTAAACTAATTGAGAAAGGATAAGTTGTATGAAATGTACAATTAATGTTAGTTCTATATGAATGAATTATCATTAAAGGGGAATATTATCACCAACCAATATATATATATGGACCCTTCTATGCTAAAGGCAATCAAGAATTATCTAAGACTATAATCCCTAATGGATATTCATAGTTTCATTATACTATTTGGGTATTCTTAATAATTTGTAAAAAACATTTTGTGATTTTCAAACCCGGTAACCAAACTAACTAAAAAATGAGTAATGTTTTTTTGGACCAGTAAATATGAATAGATCTTTATGTTGTTGAAAAATAGGCTTATCACTACACCCGTACTTACACTACCCTTAAGTGGGGAATTTTTATTGAATGAAGTTATTCTTTAAAGAATATTTTGGGTTTTTTACTAATACAAAATGATAAATTGATAGCCTACACTTCAAGTTAATTGAAAGTTAATTGGTAAAACAATAATACACATGATTTTTAGTTAGTTGCAGTGATATTTGTGTTGATGATTTAGATACATTATCTTTATGGGTAAAAATGTGATATATATATATATATATGGATCACAAGAACCTCAAATATATATTCAAATATAATGATCTTAACTTTCACTAGTGAATATGGTTAGTATTGATCAAGGACTATGACTGATCAATCCATTACCCTTCTAGGAAATCAAACAAAGTGGCAGATGTTGTATGTATAAAAGATCCAGTGATTTTATTAATAATGAGAATTTTTAATAATCCTATATACTTATAATTATAAAGGATTGATATAGGAATATTAAAAATATCTTCAACCTACCATTCTCAAATAACATATCAACTATCCATTTTTTATAGGATTAAAGAGGCCTAGAAATATGATGAGGTGATTCAAAAAAAGTTTGTGAATATTCTGATGTTAAAGTTTTCTAAAATTGGGTTATATGATTTGGAACCTGGATATGTTTCCCATAAAAACCAAATCTGAAGAAGGAGCTTCTGGATTATGCCCATATATCTTTTTTCTCTATTCATCTAGGAAGAAATAAGATCTATAGATATATAAATAAAAAAAATTTGTGGGATAACTTGAAGAGTGAGATTGTGGAATTTGTATCTCAATGCTTGGTATGCCAATAAGTCAAGGCTAAATGACATAAGTCTAAGGGTATGATGTAATTGTTTCCCATACTAGTATGAAAATGGGAAAACGTAATGATGGATTTCATTTTAGGACTCATTGGGATACCAAATGGAAATAACACCATCTGGTTGGTAGTCAATTTCTTTAAAAAGTCAGAACATTTCATTTTTATCAAGGAATATTTATCTATTGACCAACTTTCTATGATATACGTAAGGGAAGCAGAAAATTTTCATAGAGTAACACTCTCTATTATATTTTATATAGATATAAGGATTACCTTATGATTTTCAAGAAGCCTTTATAAAGTGTTGGATATAGAACTAAATTTTAGTACTTATTATCACCGTTAAACGGATGGTCAGTTTGAGAGAACCATCCAAACTCTAGAGGACATGTTGAGGTCTTTTTCAATGGATTTTCAAGGAAGTTAGGATAAAAAAATTCCCCTAGTAGAGTTCTAATATAACAATAGTTTCCACTATAGAATTCAAATGGAACCTTATAAGGCTATGCAAGGGAAGCACTGTTAGACTCTGACATACTGGGATGAAGTTGGAGAACATAAGTTGAAAGGAACATATATTACCTGGGATAATAAAGTGAAGATCCAAAAAATTTAGCATCACATGAAATCTATGTGAAGTTTACAAAAAAATATGTAGACAACCAATGATGAGACCTAGAGTTTGAGGTCAGATATAAGATCATCCTCAATACTTCACCATCAAAGAAATTCATGAGGTTTTGGAATAAGGAAAACCTTATTCCAAGATACATTATCTCTTATGAAATACTTGATCACATCAGAGTGATGGAACACCGACTATAACTCTCACCTAACCTATCTCAAGTATATGTTTTTTCCATGTATCCCTCTTGAGGATGTACATACTAGACCCCTCACATGTACTAAATCTAGAGGTGGTACCATTGGAGAAATATCTATCATATTAGGAGAATCAAGTGAAGATATAGTATCATAGATACAAATATCTACAAAATAAGAAAACTCACCTCTTCAAAGTTTTGTAGCGAAACCACATGTTTGAGGAAGCAACTTGGGAACTGGAAGAGGCAATGAAGCAAAAGTACCCTGATCTATTTTAAACATAGTATGGAATATGAAATTTTAAGGGTAAAATTATGTAATGTGGGAATAATGTAACTCCTAGATAATTTATGATATATTTCAATTTAAATAAACATTTTCCCTTTTATATCTTGTGATACACACAACACTGGGTTTAAATAAAACATGATACTATATTAAAATATCATTAAAAAATGGCCTTTATAACCTCGCCATTAAGTTTGTGGGTATGAATAAGACTAACTAAATTATTGAAATTATATGATTTATAGATGTGTAAAATAATTTCAATTGTTATCTATAGATTATAAAAAAGATATGAACCATTTTAAAGAAAAAAAATGTTTTTTGAAAAAGTTTTTTTAAAGGTGGATTAGACGTGCTTTGCACACATTATATATAATTTATTTTCAAAACTTTTAGAAATTTTACTATAAAAAATAATAATATTTTTTAAATCAGAATATAAATATTAACTTATTGTGAAATTCTAATATTTTATGAAAATAATAATTTTTCAGTAAAAAGTGAAAAATAATGATTTTTATAAAATTGTAATTTATTTTTTAAAAATTCAATCCCATTATTATTTTAATTTTATTTAAAATTAATTTAAGTATTATTTAGTTATATTAAATCCAATTAATTAATTTTAAATCCTATCTATACTAGATTTTTGTATAAATTTATTTTTTGGTTTAAAAATGAATTTTTTTAAAATTGTTTTAAAGTTCATAATCTTAATCCATTTTAATTAATTAAAAACAATTGATGAAGAATAAATTATTAAAAATTTATAGATATTAGATTAATATATATTAATATAAATTCATACAATTATTATTAATACTCATAGGGTTAATATAAAATCATCATTTTGTTGAA
The DNA here is from genome assembly GCA_963277665.1 of Viscum album. Taxonomy (NCBI): domain Eukaryota; kingdom Viridiplantae; phylum Streptophyta; class Magnoliopsida; order Santalales; family Viscaceae; genus Viscum; species Viscum album. The sequence goes on from OY728165.1 coordinate 215,185,738, forward strand.
GAATACACTTCTTAAAAATGGATTTTTCATTGTGTTTGTGGGTTTAATTTTAATTTAAATTCTACCAATTATTTGAGTTGAATTTGTAAAAATGGTTTCAATATTTTTAATAATCATAATTAATATTATCTAATAAGTTAAACTTATATATTGACCATAATAAATAGGGAAAACAAGCAAAAAAATTACCATAGTTAAGGTAAAAATGGGTTTGTTGAGGGTTAAATTAAAAAGATAAGGGTTAAAAATGACCAAACAATTATCTAATTACTATTTATTGTCTTACATAGACTTCATATATTCTATGTTTTTAAAATTTTACATTTTTTATCATTGTTTTAGGAGAAATTCATGGGTGTAATTCTTTCTTTTCAGATATTCGAAGTGAGTCCTCCCCCCACTTATAAAAGGCCACCCCATCTCCTATCCTATTTACACTTCAAACCCCCATTTTTTATACCATTACCTGATCAAATAACCCCTATAATTTCATAACATAATCCTAGAATCATTTTCTATTCATAAAGGCAACCTATGACGGCTTTAGGTGCAAACCAAAAGAAGTTTCCTGAAGAAGAGGAAACGTCCTTAACCGAGCATTTTATTTTATTTTATCCTATGCCTATTTAAAATATTATTAAACTGTGAATATATAATAAAATATTTATATTCAACATAATAATATGTTTTATGTTAAGTTAATGACCTAAAACCACCTCGTACTCCCTCAAATGGGAAACGAAATCATTGATCATGTGTATGGCGGACTACAGCCTCACAAACCGACATAATATATTTTCTATCACCACTTCTCACAACAGGATATAATGAAGTATATAATGTTTATATATAATATTTATGTTATTATTATAATTATTTAATTATAATATTTTATATAACTACTTAATTTCCATTTTATAGAAAATATTATAACGTCACTTATGTGTACAACAGACTACCACCTCGTGAAGATATGTGATACAGTTTTCACTTACTTTTTACATAGAAGGTAATAAGGATTACTTTTATGTTTATATATTATATTAATGAATTATTAACCATTCAGGAAAATATAAATATCATATACTTTATTAACCTATCATTCATTGCATTAATGATAATGTCGTTCATGTGTACAACGGATAACCGCCTTACAAAGCGATGAGATTTTTTTTCATTCCTAGATCATAAGGATGATATGAGTAAGGGTATTTTAATAAATAATATGATATTTGTGATATAAATATAATCCTAGAAATATATAATATCACTTACCTTATTTCTATCATTATCTTTAAAAAATAGAAATGTTACTCATGTGTGCATACATCTTATCATCTCTATGATTCTTACATAGTTCATTTTTCATAACCATATTTCATGGTTGGTTTAAAAAGTTTAATTTATGTATTAAAATGATAATTATTTCATGGTTACCATTCTAGATATTATGAATTAATAATCTCTTTGACCTTATTAAACATAGTAATGTGATTTAGGACATATGATTTGTTTATCGTTAAAAAATCTAACGTGGAATTAATTGGAAAGGTAGCTCAATATGAAATGATCACAATTAAAGTAAAAGGAATAATAAATTTGAAATGGTTTATTAATCAAGAAAATAATTAAATTAAGTTTATTGTTGATGGGTATAAATAATGTGAAACATCCCAAGTAATTATAAAATTAGACCTTTTAATATTTATGAATATTTATGAATTAAATAATAATTTTTCCTTAGAAGTAATGATTTGACTAATAGTGTACCTGAAAAGAAACAATTAGTGTCTCTGAAATCTTTATTTTCATGCAAACATAAGTTATACTAAAAAATAGTATATTATTAATATAATTTTTTAGTGGTAGTTATAACTTATTCATTATATCGGTGGGAATAAAAAGGACTAACTATATCTTGTTTAAAAATGTTTATTAATTTTTTTTATATTCATCCAATAAAATTTATTGGGTTAAAATAAGAATAAATTCAATTTTATGCATAAAAATCTCTATATTTTTTAAAGGTAGTTTTACAGCCTTTTATTAGAAAACCCATTTTAAATCAAAATTATGGAAATTTTATTTACATTATATATAAAAATAAACATAATTTTTTTAAATAGAAACATCAAAATTAGGTTATAGTGATTTTTTGGTATTTTTCGGGGAACATTATATTTTTAATGAATATTGAAAAATAATGACTTTTAATTCAAAACAACTTTTTTTTTAAATTTATTTATTTGAATAAATTATATTTTTAAATGGTTTTAAAGTTTAATTATATTTTTTATCAATTAACTCAATGTATTTCATTTGAATAAATTTCACATTGAAATTGAATATAAAAACATTTAAATCTTTTGAATGTTTTTACTTCAAAACCCACTGTCATATCCCATCTATGAGATTAAATTTAAGGTTAAGTTTTTCCACTTTTGTGGTTATAATTTCTAAAAATGGATTAAATATTTGGAATGATAATAATTTATAATTTATAATACGTTCAACTTAGTTTTTGACCAAATATATTAGTGAACATGATTAAAATTAATTACAACTGTTGAGAGAAAAATTAGTTTAATAATGGACGAAACATTAATCTTAAGGGCCCAAATGACCTATAAACTTGTCAAAAATTTATTGGATAGCCATATTTAAAACCTATATTACCTTTTATTTAATTTTGATTATTATTTTATCCACTCCACATGGGAAAAACATGGGTGGAATTCCTTTTTAATATTTTTACAAGATTGTCACTCCTCCTCCACTATAAAAGTTACTCACCCATCCCACTTCCTCATAACTCTCAAGACAGTTTTGATCAACCAAAATCTGCCAAAATATATCCTAAATATCCCTCATCTCATTTTATAAGACTAAGACTATGTAGAAATCCATCCAAGTAAGCCTTTTGGTGCAAACCAAAAGAAGTTACCCGAATAAGAGGTAACACACTTCGTTGAGTTTTTTTATTTTATTTTTATTCTACACTTACTAAAATATTATAATTATGTGAATAGATAATAAAATAAGTATCATAAATACACTGTAATGTTTTTATAATATTTTTTTGATCTACACATAGACACAAGTCCATCTAATGGGTAACGAACTTACGGTTCCTATGTACAGCGAACTACCGCCTTACGAAATGATGTTGTTCGTTTTTTCTTTACCACCTTCCATGGTTGGGAATTATGATGTAAATGATGTTTATATATTACATATATGATATTTATTATGTATTTATGGTTATTTAATTATTTTATAACACATGCCTTTATACATTCCATTTAGTGTAAGTACGATAACATCATTTGTGGAAGTATGGACTATTGCATCCTCAAAGCAATATGATACGTTCACACCTTACATGAAACATGTTAAAGACGGGTTTAATTAAATATATGTGACATAAATAAATTATATATGATATTAATGACATAATTACCATTCTTTAAAAATAACACATCAATTTCTTTAACAATTTTCTACACACTAAAAAAAGTGATAACGTCATTCGTGGACGTGTGGACTACCTCCTCCTCGAAGAAATGTGATTCCTTTTACATCACCATAATCATATATATAAGTAAATATAGTTAAATAATATGGTATATATGATATAATGATCATTATAGAAATATAAATTGTTACTTACCTTTTTTCCATAATAATCATTGAAAAATTAGATCATTACTCATGTGTACGTACAGCCTACCATCTCCATGATTATAATGTTGGTTCATTTTTCATAACCATATTTCATGATTGGTTTTAAAATTTAAATTGATGTATATATACGATAATTATTTCATGGTTATTATTCTTTATATGTTCATAAAATAACCCACTTGACCATAATTGACCAACCAAAGTTGTTTTGAAATATAAACTAAATATTTTCAAAACACCTGATGTAAACTTAATTGTTTAAGTAGTTTTATACAACACTATAATAAGGGAAATAAAATTAAAAATAAACTTGAAAATTTTTATAAATAAAGTATATAATTAATATAATTGTATTATTCAGGAAGGTAAAGTCACAAAAGACAAGACAGACCCAAGGTAAGGGATTTTGTCTCAATCTCTTTTCAATGAGGCATTTCTTGAATATATACAGCTTCATTATTTTATAATCTATATATATAACCCCTTTGACATTATACAACCATAATTTTTTTATTTTCATGATATTAATTTTTAATCTTTTATTGAGAATGTTATTTATATTTTCAATGTGGTATGATACACATTGAATGTTTAAAGACATAATTTCATAATATTTTATCCGTGGAAATATTCATGATATTATTTTACATATTTATTTATATTGATATAAAAGGGTTATAAAGGCCATTTTTTCTATTTTTAATTTAATTCAAATATATTTTAAAAGGAATCTTTTTATGTTAATTTTACAGAACATTTTGACAAATTACAATAGGAATATTTTATTCTTAACGAAACTGGTGATAGATATTTTTATGCCACTGTGGTCATTATTTTATTTTTTGTTTCTGTTAAAATATTTCATGTTTTATTAAATTAAAAGCCATATTTTTTTAGTATTTTTTATTCAAAATGGGTTTTTAAAATGGATTTATTGTTTCTAATATCATGAAATGTTTTCTTGTGATTACAAATGATATTTTCTAATTTAAAAGTTCAAAATTGAAATCTTTTATGTGTTATGATTATATAAACTGTACTTGGAAATTTGATGGATAGTTCCATTATAAACCAATGATAGGTGGTTCTGTGATAAAACAATGATGGGTGGGTCTGTAACATCCCTCTGAACCATTGGGTATAGAAAGTCATTTGTATGACTATTCCATTTATAAGAGTGACATGTATGGAAGTCCATCGTATGGTTATTCTATTTATAATAGTGATAAGTATAATAATGTTCCAAGTAATCTTTATGTATTTTCTATTATTTTTATGGGTTTTATGGTAATATTATGATTATAAAAAAGTATAAAATTAGATTATTATTAAAGGAAAGTATTTACTACTAATCAAGGTGAAAATTATTACTCCATGTTAAAGTTTTAAACCATTTTTAGTGTTTATAAATGCACTAACAACTTCTTTTTTTTATATCCCTTACTGAGATTTTTATTCCCACCCCATGTTTTTTCATGTTTTTAACATTACTTAAGGATGAGTAAGGGATTTGAATAATTCATGTGTATATTCATAAAGAGTCATGATAAAAGAGATCATATTTTATTTTTTATGGTTTTATATAGTGAAAATAATGGAAACTTATTAGAGGTGTACAATTTTTATTGTATGGTTTTGTTATATATGAGTTATGGATTAATTATCTAAAACTATAAACCTGGAATGATCATCAATTTGAGAAAAAGTAAAATTCTTGACATAACTCAACATTATATAGTATTTTAAAGTTGGGTCCTTATAGTTGGTGTCAAAGGAAAGGTTCAGATTAATTTAGAGTTTAGAATAATATTAGTAGCATGCGCTTAGTAAATTTTACTTTATAGTTAAGTTAAAATGATATAGAATTTGAGGACGACCATACTGGTTCATCTAAAGAAAGTTTTTTCAGAATGTTTTTTTTCATAGGAAATTAGTATGTTGTAGTGGGAAGTCACTAATAGAAAAATATCCTTTAAAATTATCATTCTTATATGGTTGTAATCAGAACTGTGTAGTTTATTATGGTGATGGATCAGTTGAGTTAAGCTATAAATGGTTACGGTGTCCATGAAAGAGAGAAACCAGATCTACTATAGAGTAACATGATGATAGAGGAGCATTTTATGTGATTGTATCCCCCATTATTCATAATATCATCTAACCCCATGATAGCGGAAGGTTGGATTAAAGATCTAGAAAATAAATTTAATGTCATGGGTTATTCAGATGACTCAAAGGTATCTATTACAACTTATCATTCTAAATGTGAAGTCTATTAGTAGTGTTAAATGGTTAAGAATATTAGGGAAAGTCAAAATATTTATGTCTTGGAATGGGATGAATTTATGAATATTTTATTTGATAAATATTTTCCTAAGGATGCTCAACTTAGGATGGAAAAACAATTCTTTTAATTGAGAAAAAAGGAAGAAGATTCAGAGCTCCATACAAAGAAACTTCACTCGACTAGTGAGGTATGTCACAAATTTTATATAAGTTATTGATAGTAAGATAAATTGGTTTTACTAAGGGTTGAATCCAATATATATAAGGGTATTGGATTATCATGAGTTCAAGAAATATAAGAAACTTTTTCTATGTGATTAGAAGGTATTAATGGAGTTTTATGATAATCATGTGTCCCATGAAAATAAGAAAAGAAAATTTTTAGTTGGCAGGAAATGGTAAATAATTCATCAAAGAAGTTTGAAGGTAAGAAAACAAAATTCTAATATTGTGAGAAGTGTGGTAAAAAGCATCCTATAAAATTTATTTCAATGTCTAGTAAGTTCTTTCAATGTGGTAATATTGTTTATATGGTTCATGACTTCAAGGATAATGGTTTTACAATTAATGAATGTGCGATGATAATATGTTTTAGTTGAAATGAGTTAGGCCATTATGAAAATGAGTTTCTAAATTTGATTACCCAGGGTAAAAACTCACAAGATTAAGGGAAAAAGGGTTAGGAAAAATCTTTTTTTAATGTTTTAGTTGATGTTGATTCATTAAACAAAGTGGTGACAGGTATGCTACTGGTTTATTCAAATTATTCCAACACTTTTTTTGACTCTCAATCTTCACATTCTTTAATTTCTGATAGGTTTTCTAGAAAATTGGAAATATCACCTCATGAAAGAAAGATATAAATTTTGGTAAAAAATCCATGTTGATGTCTTAAAGAAACCAATATTAATAGGAATGTTCTTATTAACATTAGTGGGATGGTCTTTCCTTCAAATCTTGTGGAAGTTCCCGTAGTGGAGTTTGATATCCTTTTAGTTATGGATTGGATTTCAGTTTATCATCCTAAAATAGATAGAAAATCCAAGAGATTTTTATTTAATGATTTCATACGTTTGATAACATACCAAAATGCTGTGAAATTGATGAAATATGGTAGTGAAACATATATGTCTAATTTTATAGAAAAGAATGAAACAATTCTTATTAGTGACATCCGAGTAGTGAATTAATTTATGAATGTTTTTCCTGATGAATTGTATGGTGTTTTTCCTAATCAGAGAGTTGAATTTTCTATTTATTTAGTGTCTAATACTAATCCTACTTATAAACCCCATTATAGAATATATCATGTAGAACTTTTGGAATTAAAAAACTAGTTGCAATAATTGATTGATAAAGGTTTCATTCGATCGAGCACTTCACCATGGGGTGCACCTATTTTATTTGTGAAAAAGAATGATGGTTTCATGAAACTTTATATTGATTATAGAGTCATGCATTACATCAGTATTATGAACAAGTATCTTTTTCCTACTATCAATGATTTGTTTGATCATATATAGGGAACTTAGTTTTTTTTAAGATTGATCTAATTTCTGGGTACCATTAGTTGAAGGTGAAGGAGGATGACATTTTTAAGATATCATTGTAGACTAGATATGGGCATTATGAATTTCATGTTATGCCATTTGGGTTATCTAATTCACTTGGTGTATTTTTGAATATTATGAATAGAGTCTTCCATCAGTATTTTGATCAGTTTGTGGTTGTGTTAATAGATGATATTTTGGTATATTCTAAAAACCATGAGGAACATAAAAGGTATTTAAGGATTGTTTTAAAAACATTAAAATAAAATAAATATACAAAGTTTAGTCAGAGTGAATTTTGGTTGAAACAAATTTCATTCCTTAGATGTATTGTTTCTAAATATTGAATAAATATTGACCCTTCTAAAATAATATTTTTTGAAGAGTAGCCAATACCCACCAATGTTACTGAGATTCATAGTTTTTATGGATTACTGGTTAATTACCAAAGGTTCGTTGAAAATTTTTCTCTATTATCTATCACACTGACTATGTTTACACAAAAGGGAGTTAGGTTTATTTAGACAGAATAATGCATTGTTTATTTTTAGGAACTAAAAATAATATTGGTCAATGCTTCATTTTTGGATTTGCCTTCCAAAAAATGGTAATTTTGTCATCTACAGTGATTCTTCATTAAAAGAACATGTTTGTTTCTTGATGCATAATGAAAAGGTGATTTCTCATTCTTCCAGTTAGTCGAAAATCACGAGTTAAATTACCCTACACATGATTTGGAATTACATTATTTTATTTTGAATTAAAATTTTGGATGAATCATTTGTATGGAGTGAAGTATGAAATATACACAGATCACAAAAGTTGGAAGTATATATTCACTCAGAAAGAGTTTAACATGAGTCATAGAAGATGGACATAACTAATCAAGTATTATTATTTCATGATTCATTATCATCGTGAAAAATAAAACAAGGTGGATAATGCTTTGGGTCAAAAAAATTAGTGATAAATTGATCATGTTGCATTTGGAGTATGACCTTTTGGTTAATGATTTTATAAATTTGGGCCTATCAGTTGTGAATGAAAAGACATTTTTTTATGGTTTTAGTTCAATTGTATTTGTTTGAAAAAAATTAGAGGGCTTATGTGGTGGATTAATCTTTGTATGAAAAGGTATAATCCATTAATAATGGTATGTTTCATGTTTTTAATATGTATGAAGAATGTGTTTTACGATTTGTGAATAGATTATGTTTTCCTTATGATTCATGGTCGAGGAATGAGTTGTTTATTGAAGCTTGTAGTTCTCTATTTTCTATTCATACAAGTAGCACTAAGATGTACAGAGACATTCAGGAGTATTATTGGTGGGATGGAATGAAAATATATATTGCTAAATTTACCATGAATTTCTTGACTTGTTAATAGGTTAAAGAAAAACTACTGTTATCAAATGGAATTCTAAAAACTTTTCCAATTCTAGAGTGTTAATGAGAGAATATATCAATGGATTTTGTGGTGGGATTTCCAAATACTTCTCTTGGTAATAATTTGATTTGTGTTATTATTGATCGATTAACTAAATATTCATATTTTCTTCCCATTCAAGATAAGATATCTTTAGATCATCTTTATAGACTATATCTAAAAAAATTATGAGCTTACATAAAGTGTCGCACTCCATTGTATTAGATCATGATCCCAGTTTCACATATAATTTTTATAAAGGACATTAAAATTCATTAGGTACTAAATTAAATTTCAGTACATCTTTCTGTCCTCAATTCAATGGACAGTCTGAGAGGATGATTCAAACATTCAAAAATATTCTTCATTCCTTCTCAATGGATTACTAGGGAATATGGGATCAAGATCTCTTTCGGTTTGAGTTTTCTTAAAATAAATATCTGTATACCAATATATATATGGAACCTTTCAAGGTATTATATGGAAAGCGGTGTCAAATGTTGTCTTTTTGGGATGATGTAGGAGAAAAAGTTAATGGGACCATAGTTGGTAGAGGAAATATTAGAGAATGTTAATTTGATTCAGCGATGCATGAGGATAGATTGGAGTAGGCAAAAGAGTTATGCAGATAACTAGAGAAAATATATTTCTTTCAATGTAGGTGATCATGTCTTTTTAAAAATTTCTTCATGGAGAAGTGTGATGCGTTTTGGTAAGAAGGGGGAGGTGAGTCCATGATTCATTGGACCATATGAAATCCAATATAATATTGGAATATTTTCCTACTAAGTGGACTTAACTCTAAGTTTTTCCCAAGTACAAAATGTATTTCATGTTTCAATGTTAAGGAAATATGCACCAGGCTCATCTCATATTTTTATCCCTGGAGTAGTTCAACTGGAAGAGAATATTTCTTATGTGTAACAACCAAATCAGATTATTAACCACATAGAGCAATTATTTCTGAATAAGGTAATTCTCCAAGTTAAGGTTTTATGAAAAAACATATGGTTGAAGAGGCAATATAGTAATATGAAAATTCAATGAGGAAAAAATATCTCTACTTTTTTGATAAGTGAATAAAATTGTGAAGACACGATTTCCACAATGGGGGAAGGATGTAAATCTCAAGTAATTATAGAATAATATTTTTTTTCACATTTATTAATATTTATAAGTTAAATAGTAATTTTTACCTTATAATTAATTTTATTTCTAATAGGATACCCGACACGGAACAATGAGTGTCTCTAAAATCATACATTACATGCAAGACCGAGTTATACCAAAAAATAAAATATTATTAATATTATTATTTTAAGTGGTATTTCTTTCCTAGCCTTTATATCGACAGGAATAAATAGTAAAAATTATATTATGGTGACACATAATCATTGTTTTTTTATATTTATCCATTAAATTTGATAGGATTAAAATAATAATAAATCAAATTTTAATCATAAAAAAATTATTTTTATAAAGTTGTTTTACCACGTTTTAATAAAGAACCCATTTTAAATCCAATTTTTGGAAGTTTTATTTACTTTATATTTAAAAATAAACTTCATTTTTTAAATAGAAATATAAAAATTAAGTCAGTGTAAATTTTTATTATTTTTCTATGAACATTCATTTTTTAATGAATATTGAAAAATAATGAATTTTAATCTAAAACTTCTTTTTCGTCTAATTTATTTATGGGGATAAATTATATTTTTAAATGGTCTTAAAGTAAAATTAGATTAATTTTTATCAATTAACTAAATTTATTTTATTTTAATCAATTTCACTTTTAAATTTAATATAAAAATTCAAAAAACTTTTGAACGCTTTTACTTTAAAATCTCACTCTCACATCTCGTCCATGGGATTAAATTTAAATTAATTTCTGCCAATTATTTTATTTGAATTTTTCAAAATAGATTACATATTTTTAATCATAATAATTTATAATTTATAATAATTTCTACTTAGTTTTTTGACCAAAAAATTAGAGAATGTAATTAAAATTAATTTCAACAATTAAGAGAAAGAATGGCTTAACAAGGGAATAACCTTAGACATAAGGGCCCAAATGACCTAGAAAATTATTCAAAAGTGATTTATGGACATATTTAGACTCTATTATCCCTTTTGTTTAATTTTTACTATTATTGGATCCACTTAAAATGGAAAAAATGTGGGCAGAATTCTCATTTCAAAAAATTACAAAAGTGTCACTCCTCAACTATAGAAAGGCACTCACCCCTCCCACTTGTTAAAACCAATAAAGCTGATTTTTTCAACCAATAACTTAAAAAATAGATCCTCAAAATACCTCCCCTCATACTATTATCCTCACCTTTGGAATAAATACATCCAAGGAGGCCCTTTGGTGCAAACCAAAAGAAGTTACCCGAATAAGAGGTAACAGCGTTCCTGAAGCTCTTTTATTTTATTTTCATTATAAACTTACTAAAATATTTTTATTTCATAAATAAATAATAAAATAAGTATCCTAATTTGACTTTAATTATTTTTATGATAATTATTTTACCTACACTTACACACACATCCATCTAATGGGTAACAAACTTACCATTCTTGTGTACAGTGAACTAATGCCTCACGAAATGATGTTGTTCATTTTTCTTTTACCACATTTCATGGTTGAGAATTATGATGTAAATGATATTTATATATGATATATATTATTTTTATTATATATTTATGCTTATTTAAATCTTATATAACACATAACTTTATATATTCAATTTTGTGTAAGTACGATAACATTATTTGTGGAAGTGTTGACTACCTTCTTCTCAGAGCATTGTGATACATTCACACACTACATAGAACATATTAAGGATGGGTTGAATTAAATATATTTGACATAAATAAATTATATGTGATATTTATGACATAATTAAATTTCTTTAAATATAACACATCATTTTCTTTAACACTTTTCCACACACTGAAAAAGTGATAACGTCGTTTGTGGACCTTTGGAAAACCACGTCCTCAAAGCAATGGGATTCCATTTACATAACCAAAATTATATATATAATTATATATGATTAAATAATGTGTTATATATGATATAATTATCATTTTTTGAAGATAAATTCTTACTTACCTTCTTTTTATAACAGTCATTGAAAAATGAGAATGTTACTCATGTGTACGTACAACCTATCATCTTCATGATTGTAACATAGGTTCATTTTTTGTAACCATATTTAATTATTCTTCTTAAAATTTTAATTTATTTATATATTTGATAATTATTTCATGACTATTATTCTGGATATGTTCATATAATAACCCCTTTGACCATAATTGACCTATCAAAGTCGTTTTAACACATAAACCGAATATTGTCAAAACACCTAAAGTAAACTTAACTTTATAAATAGTTGTTTACAACACTATAATAATTGAAATAAAAGTTAAAATAAACTATAAAAAAGGTTCTCAAGAAATTATATAATTAATATAATTTTATTATTCAGAAAATTAAAGACACTCAAGACAAGACGAACATAAGGTAAGGGTTTTTATATCAATCTTCTTTCATTGAGGAATTTCTTGATTATATGATTTTTATTACTTTATAAGGTGCATATAATGAATATTTGACATTGTATATCCATATTTTATCTCCTCTAATTTTATTTAATGTCTTTTAAATTGTTAATATTTCATGGGGCTTATTATATAAATGTTTAAAGTGGTATGGTACACTTTGAATGTTTAAACACTTAATTTAATAATCCTTTCTCCATGTAAATATTATTTATATTATTTTATATATTAATTTATATGGATATAAAATGGTTAAAAATTTAATTATTTTTTATTTTTTATTTCATTCAAATATTTTTGAAAATTAATCTTTTTACATTCTTTATACAAAACATTTTGACAAAAGAAAAAAAGTAATTTTCTATTCCTAACATACACGATGACAATGATTTCTCTACTACTATGGGAATTATTTTATTTTTTATTTTCCATTAAAATATCTCATGTTTTCTTAAATTAAAAACCTTATTTTTATTTTTTTGGTATTTTTTATTCAAAATGGGTTTTAAATGTGATTTATTTTCCTAATATCTTGAAATGTTTTCTTGTGATTGAAAATGAAATTTCATGAGTGAAATGTTGCAAATTTCAATATTTTATTTATTATGATTATATAAATTGTACTTTAACATTTTATGGTTGGGCTTGTAATAAACTAATAATGGGTGGTTTTGTGATAAAAAAATGATTGGTGGGTCCATGATATCCCTCCAATGCATTGGGTATGGAAGTCAGTTGTATGGATATTCTAATTATAAGAGTGATGTATATGGAAGTTGACCGTATTTTTATTCTATTTATAAGAGTGACAAGTATTATTATGTTCCAACTTACCTTTATGTTTTTTGTATGCTTGTTATGGGTTTTATGGTAATCTTTTGATTATAAAAAATGTATGAAATGAGCTTGTTATAAAAGTAAAATATTTAATAATTATCAAGGTGAAGGTATTAATTTATGTTAATGATTTTATCAATTTTTAATGTTTATAAATTTACTAACATTTTCCTTCTGTTTATATCACTTACTAAGATTTTTATTCTCATATCACATTTTTTCATGATTTTACAGGACTTAAGGATGAGTAAGTAATTGTAAGAATTCATTTTGATAGTCATAAAGTGTTATCATAAAATAGATCATGTTTTATTTTTAAATGGTTTTATATGGTGAAAAAATGGATACAAATTAGAAGTGTCCAATTTATATTTAATGGTTTGGTTATGTATGATTTATGGAATAATTATCTAAAACTATATACCTAAAAATATCCTAAATGTGATATAAAGAAAAATTATTGACTTCACTCAAGATTATGAAATTTGTTAAGGTTGGGTCCTTATAGAATGCATGATACAAATCAGGTTCAAGGTAAGATGTATTTCTAACCCTCCCTTTTCATTGGGTTATTACCATCCTCTCTCTAACTCACTTTCTATCTCTTTATGTTATGGAATACTACTAAATTCTGTATATATGTCTCTCGCATTTATACCTATGTTATTATTCCTTACTTTTACTAGGTAATTCATTCATTATAACCATTTATAAAATTCCTTTTTTAAGAAATGTGTTTTGATTATGTTATGGGACAAGATTATGAAACCCATTTCTTTCATTGGGAAATTATTTTGTTTATGCCTTATGATTTATATACTTATGTGGCATGTATTTTCATGTACATGAATGAATATGATGGGTGGAACTAGAATTATACATCCATTTATTTCATTTGGTAATGTTTTAGTCTCATGAGATGTCATGTATGGGATTAGGGAGTGAACCTAATCCATTATGGGTCTTTTTCCACCATGTGATGTTTTCTTGGAAGTTAGTCTTGAGTTATGTTTATGTCATGTTTTATGTAATTTCCACTTTTCCATGTTTCCATTTTCTTATGATACCATTAAATTGATGTTATTCTTTAACATGATTACTCATGTACCTTCTCTTTTATGATTTAATGTTATGCCTTTAACTCACATTCTATGTTTTATTGTCATATTTATTCCCTTACTGGTGTTTTTAGTATACACCATTCTTTATGTATTCCCTAGGTTACTCCATGCAGTTTTAAGACCTCATAGGGATTTTAGGAACTCACTATAGTGAATAAAATAAGGATTATATGTTTTAAGATCCTTTTGATGTAATGTGAAACTAGTTCTCAAAATACACTAGGATTTTATGATCTTAGTGTTGTAATTATTGGATATTTATATTTAAGAATCATGGAATGATATTTTTAAAAGTATAAGGAATCTATTAAGAATTACCCCTTGATACCTGGAATGGTATACATTATCATCTTCTTCCCTAGGTGGGATTCTAGTTATCTACGTGACCAACATACACAGGCATTGATCCCCTACTTATTAGGATAATCCTGTTAGAGTTTGTGGTTTCCCCCATGTACTAGTGTGTGATAATCATTCTATGTATAAATATTCTCTAAATTCCAATATTTAATTCTTTGTGGGGAGGTATGATGGTAAAAACCTCTCATATGGATGTCATCGATGCTATCAGACTCATAGAGTGAGTTCTCCAGGAAAAGTGTTACCTAGAATCTCGAGAAGAATCCTAGGCTGGATTTCTAACTATGACCTTACCTAGTGAATTAGTATATTTCTTGAATATAGCTATATTTTTTATTGTATGACTCATATTTTTTGTTGCAATTCCTTATGTTTATCAAAATACTCTCGATGGTTTATATTTGGTGATTTTCGGGTGACATACTCGGTATTGTTATACTCATCTTTTCATTAGATTTGTGCACACATGTCATGTCTTATGCATATGAAAGAACTTTATACTGATTCCTTGGAGAACTAGGAGAAGGTGGAGATTTTTTTGGGAAATATAGACCTAGGTTCACATTGGTGTTTCATTTGGGGGTAGTCCACTCGTTCTGAGTTGGTTGGGATTTATTTCAAATTTTGGGTGGGCTTGTGTTTAGTACATTTTATTTCTTTCCCAAAACAATTTCATACTATTTTGTGGGATAGATTTTAGGAATACATTATTCATATCCTTTTTTCATTACATTTAAACATTTTATTTTATTAGATATGTGTAAATATGTATATATACTTTATGATATTTCCTCTAATGTGTGTGATATGATTACTCGGCGTTGGTCGCCAACCCCTGGCCTGTTGGAAGTGGGATTGGGATGTCACCCGAAGCTTACTACCATCTAGGTGGGCCCAAATGGGTTAGTTTGTGATAAAGTAAATATAATATCCTCATAGGATAAAATAAAAAAATCTTTTAATAAAATATTTAAAGAGGAATAATTATGACCCAAGGAAAGAAGTCCATATAATAAAACCCCTTATGTTCTTTGGTAACATTTGAATCAAAACACCATGAAAAAATTACATGAAACAGAACTCTAAATAAAAATGCTTAATATGGAATCATGATATAATATTTCAAATAGGGATATTATAAACCATTTAAATATAATATTCTATAAAGTTTGAACATTGTCCCAAAGAATAAAATTTGATATAAAAAACCCTTACAATTATGCTCACCTACCATGAAAGAAATTTAACCAATTTTATAATAAACATAACTGTATTAGTAAAATATTTTATAACCTTATTAAAATATATTACTCTATATAATATTCAATTATGATAATTTATTTTGAATTTATTAGTATTTTATTATTTATTTTCATAAGTGGATGTCAGATATTTTCATTATTTTGTGCATGCTTTAAAAAGATTATGTTGATTTCCATTATCTATTAAAAATTTAAACCTTATTAGATTTCCCATATAATTATAATATATTATTTATAATTAGTTAAATTTTTTTAATTATATTCCATGATAATTTTACTCGTGATTTTTGAAGATAAAATCTTTGGTCAGTTGGTTTTGGAAATTATATTTGAATAGAAGTTAGAATATTATTAAGTAGTAAAATATTAACATATAATTCCTGAGAAAATAATAAATTAATCAATATAATTTTATTTCATTATATAAATTTTTATAATCATCCATGTAGGTTGGTGAAAAAAATGTAGATATGATGTTTCATGAAGGTTGTAGTCTCCACATACAGATTGATGTCATCCTCTTTTATATACAACAAAGAGAAGGTAAAAATGATTAATCCTTTAAAAAGATTATTCAGATTATAAATATCATATTTTCACTAAAATCTTCTTTTGAAAAATCCATGTATGGCGGTTATAAATAATAAAACACGTCGTTCATGGAGGAAACAGTCCACAAGTATGCATAAATGATGTTTAAATTTTTTTTAGAGAATGGAGGAATGAAAATAATAAATGTTCAATAAATTTAATAAAAAATTTTTCATAATGATATTTAATTTATTTTTTTATGATTTTAAATAGAAATTATTATAGATCAATAAAATATAATGATATATAAATGAAAATGTGTGATTTGAGAATTTTAATCATACTCCTTTAAATAACTCATTTGAATATTTGATGCATCATTTGAGTGGTGGTATTTTAAGGGGGTTTTAACATAGAGGTTGTATTTAGAAGTTTTTTGGAAGGATTTGGAAAGGGTGTGTCACAACTTAGGGTCTTTTGGTTTGTATATAAGTGGAGTTGTGATGGGATACTTTTATAAGTGAGTTGTGCAGAATTTTAGTAATAAGAGGTGTATTATTCAAGGAAATTGGATTCAAATGTAGAAATTAATGTAGATGGGATGAGTTGAGGTTAATATATCCCTCAAAAACTCATTTTGAGACATGTTTTTTCCTTGTTTTTTGTCTTTTACTCCTTTGATTTAACCCTTTTACTATTTCATCTTTTATAGTTCTAACTAATTATTATATAAGTAATATATTTTTTAAGCCTTGAAATAAAACAAACCTAATTACATAATTTAGATAATATTATTCCATGTTTGAAAACCATTTAATCATATTTAGTTTCTAAAAATTATAAAAATTTAATATAAAACAATCAATGGTTAATTCATTAAAAAAATTTAGAGAAAAATATTAAATTTATACTAAAATATCATATATAAGTTTTAAATTAAAAAACATATTTTTAAATGTATAATTTCAATTATAAAATAAATATTTTTTCATGAAAAATGTTTCATATATATTATGTTATGATTATACCCAAATGTTTTCATAAATTTTAAGGTATTTGTAAAAATTTTACAATTCATCTAAAAAATAAATCCTTTCATAGAATCTCTAAAATGTTATCTGAATGTAATATTGTTATGATGAATCCTAAATTAAATTTCATTTTTTATAATTAAAATTCTTAAATTTATTGATTTATCTTTTATATAAAAATATAAAATATTATTAAATGTTTTTTATTGTAAAATGACTTTTTCAAGTATTAACAATTCTCATTCTTTTTTCTTATCAATTCATAATTATATTAGAATTAATCATCAATTCATTTGAAAAATATATTTTATCATCATTTAACAATAATATAATTAGTTATTTTAAATAAAAATGAATTTTTCATGAAAACCTATTATAGAAAAAATAGATTTTATGCATAAATTTATCTTGTTAGTTATAAAACTATACTAATTGAATATAATTAGTGAATACATATTATAAATGAATTATATTTTATTTAAAATTTTAATTTTTTAATGTATTAAATGAATGTGATATATATAAATATCTAATTATGTTAATATTTACTTCTTTATATCATCTTACCTTCAAACTAAAAATAACCTGAAAACATACACATAATATCTAAGGGTATGATAATAAGTGATAGTTTTCATTGGTGGTATTTAAATAATCATGGATCCCATTATAATTTTAATTAGTTTGAATTTCTCTCATTAATTTTTATTCTAAATTAAAAATTATTGTACTTAATCATGGGCTTGGTATAAGGAAAATCATAATGATACTACCTCATGTTCACAATATTAAAAATGATCTTCATAAGGCAGTCATCTACTACCCAATGTTATTTCATTCCTTTTTCCATATAGATATTAGAATGAGGTTATATTTAGTTACACTCCCTAATTGAAAAACTATATTATAATGAGCATATTTCGTAATTTTATTTTAATGTATCATGATTTCATTTTAGTTTAGTATTCCATGTGAAAAATGCTTTCCAAGATAGTATTTATTTATATGGATATTGGTAATAAAATATTTGGTTGTTATATTATCCACCCACATAAATAATTTCTGTCCCGTCAATTTTAATTATCACGTACAATTGAAAATAGATACCAATCTCTAAAATATAAACACAACTAAAGATATAATTTCCATAATGATATAAAACTTTCATGCTTATGAAACATATATTTTCCATCGGTATAGGATGCTCCCAAATATTTTTATTTTCTCTCATCATTAGATCTAAAAACCATAATGATTAGTTATTATGACTAATATAATAGAATGAATTTTCCTAGAGAGTTCATATTTATCCTTACATTGGTATATAGCCATAGGATAGTTTGAAGTAGGAAATGTTAATTCTCAATTTTTTAATTAGTATAGAGTTTATGTGATTATAGAAAATCAAATTCAAAATTCATTTAAAAATAATATATATGAATAATTACTAATATTTAAACAAACCATATTTCCATAATCTTTATCTTGGGATTTAATTATCATAAAACTATTATTTTTATCTAATAATTTGGTATTAAATCATTAGGGTGGTGATTTTATGAACTTTTAAACTTCCAATATATACTAGAGTGGCTAGAACTTGAAATTAATATGACATCATAAAATTTACAATGGAGAATAATTATACCTTAATTATCACAATCCACTTCATTGATAGTCACCACATAGGTTATTTCTTATTCCTTTGGTCTTAAATATATATAGGATTTATTATCATTGTCAGTCCTTGGGTTAGGAAAATATCTTCCATTATTCCCAAACACCATTCATTTTAAGCATTGGGTTAAAGGTGGAGCAATACCCAGATCCTTTATACCTTTCATTACATTGAAAAACTCTTTATCTATCTTCAAAAATCATGTTCTCTATTTCCCATCATTCAAAGTAAGAAGTTTTTTCTTATTACTTCCATACATCACATCAGTTCTTCTTACCACATATGAAATAGAATCCACTATATTCCATGGTAATTTTTAACTAAAAATCTATGTAAATATATAATTATATTATTTTTTGAGTCTATTATTTTTATGGTTTATGTTATTAATCATGACTTGTGATAGTTGGGTGAGGATTACCATAAGATTTTCAACACCAACTTTTATCCCATTTGTGTCCTCATTGTGACCATCACCTTGTTATTTAGTGTATCACTTGTTCAATCAATTTCATTTTTATAGACATTTCATATATAAAGGATTGTTGATATTTGACAATACATTAAATTATAGATCCATAAAAGGGAAAAAATAAACATAGAAATAATTATTGAAAAATGACGTGCATAATATAACTTTTGAATCTCAAGGTTACAATCTGTGTTATCCATTGTGATTTTCCTACAATATTCTCAAGCCTAACTTTTTATTGAATTACAATATATTTTATTCATTCCAAAATATTTCTAAAGATCATCTAAATTGACCGAAACATATCCCTTGAGAATGTCTATCCAGGTGTGCAGTTAGGTCCACTTGTTGTGTATTGAGTGATGATTAGGTTATTACTCAATGGCCCTATTCAAGAAATATTACCCTTGGGTTCATCTATTCTAAATAAAAATCCAACTGATTATATCTAGATTTTGATTTCATTTCTAGGAAATAAAATAATTTAGACCTTCCCAAAATTATAGTATGTTTTCTTATATTTTTTCTTTACTGGATGAATGGCCCGAAGGCCTTTAATTTTTATTGATTTTTTTATAATCCCCATTTCAAGGCATGAGGGGGGACCCTTACAAGGCCTGAAGACTTAAGTGATTTTACATGACCCGTATGTCTTAGAAAATCAATCCAAACAATACAAATTGGAACTACCCCTCCCTAGAAAATGTTGTGATCTCATCTCTCAGCCTTCACATGGCTGGTCAGCTAGTTGTCCTGTGCAGAGCTGCACATGCCCAATACTGTTGATAATGTCATAACCTCCCAGTCTTATATGTATGGTTAGCTCTGTTGTGAATGTGACTGCTCTGAATCATCATCTGGAGCCTTGTTCCTTGTAATATGTCTGGTACATCTACATTTTTAGTTGGCCCGAAGGCCTTGAGGTGGCCTGAAGGCCTTAAGGTGGCTCGAAAGCCTTGTGGTGGACGGAAAGCCTAACTTTCCTGAAGGCCTTGGGTGACCCAAAGGCCTTGAGGGTTAGCTACATAAGAAACTTATCTTCATTAATTACCAAAATTTCACCATATTTAGACCACACTAGATCCCCTTCTAGATATCTCTTATGTAATACACATCACTATAAACTAGTGGATGAAACCAAAATAAATGGATGACATCAAATGCTCAGTAAGGGAAAAACACATCAAAATGTTATCAAGGGTTAGATCATAAGAATATGAGAAAACATGAGCATATGAGAAATATATTATAAAAAGGCAATAGAAAGATAAAGGGATTCTAAAATTAATGATTGAAGGACTAGTAACATCAAATGAAAAAACATTTATCATGTCATATGAGTGTGAGAAAACAACCATGAGGTATCAAGCATAATCATATTTATATGATATAAAAATGTTGCACGACTTTATAACATAGTATAACAAGGAGAGATGAGACAAAAATAATCATAATAAAACATTACATAGTGGTGTAGGGACTAAAATCCAATGACCAATTATATTATGTCTTGATCATTACTTCATGAAACCCATTACTGACTTTAGAATCAAAACTCACAGACCACTCATGTATCATAACACATAGACTATTTTTATTACACAATATATAGAACCATCAAAAATTTGTTGGGGAAATATATAAGAACCCACTTATTAATATCAATATCTATGTTTGTTGAAAGATATCAATCATTCATCATATCATGAAAAACCATGGAAATAAAATCAATTTTATATCATTTCAAAATGATATCTCATAACGTGATATCAAAAGTACACCAGTTGATAGGGAAAATTATGTCACCCCAAATGATTTTTACATAAAGGAATTTAAAAGGTGCTTTCTAAACGATAATACTATAGGAGAAAGTTCATTTTTAAATAAAGAGGAAAACTGATGTGGAACTAAAAAATGGTCTTTATAAAACATTTCAAAAAGTCTTCATAAAGAGATAGTGTTATTAATCACATTTGAAAAGATCAATTTTTTGATGTTTTCATGAAGACATTTTCAAAATTTATTTAGCAATAAATCTCCATGAGGATCCTTGAAAAAATATATAAGGGTTTTGAAAAGAAAATTTAGAGTGGAAGATCAAATATAAGATCATGAAAGGAAGAATTGTTTCCATTTTAAAAATACATTTATTGAATGCCACATCATAAAAAGTGATATAAATAATCCATTTGAAAAGAGTTGAAGACAAATTTAAAGATCCACATAAATAATACATATTTGGATTTCTAATTATGAAAGGATAATATTGGTTGGAAGAGTGAATACTGACATGGAATTTCATGCCCTATAATTGGGTACAAAGCTTCTCTTAACATTGTCTTTTCTTTGTATGGGTCATTCGTGAGTCGGTAGAAGAATTTTGGAATATTAGTGGATTAAAATTTTGTTTTTTTCCATTCTATTTTAAAATGGCTAGGACTATTATCATGTTTGTGGTAGTGGTCTGATTTTGTGTGGAACAGATAAGAAAAAACAGCCCTTGATGGGCGTGGCTAAGGGTGGAGTGCTTTAGTGCTCGCCTTATGCGCCATGGGCTACATGCCTCACCACAGTTAGGGTGGAGCCCTAGCCAGGGCAAAACAGCATGGGTCTTGGGGCCAGGGTATGGGACAATGCTTATGGGTGAGGCCACCACGTTGTGGTCGGCAACACGAGGGCATGTTGTGGGTGTTTAAGAATTTGAAACACCATTTTGTCACATGGAGTAACACATTAAAAAATTTAGTTTAAAATAATATTAAGATTGATAACTTTCTTAACACACCACATATAACATTAAGCAAATTGAGATATATTATAAAAAATTTATTATTTAAATACGATATAGTCATTGAATTGGATAGTACGAATATGAGTAACCACATTATAAAATAGACGTATGATAGTCCAACTCGAAAAAAAAGTAATGATTAATTCTTAGTAAAGAAGAACTCAATTTTTTGTGAAGTCATCTTATGCTTAAAAAATACATTTTTCTTCGAAAATTATTTTATTACATTTTCCATCAAGAAATTATAATTAATTTCCGCCACCCTTAGAAATAGAAATTTATGAAGTTAACAAGTTTTTTTAAAACCAACCTATAAAAATTAACTTAGGTTAAAAAGTTGGGATTCACTTAAAATGATTGATTTTCAGTGTATGGTAAAAAATAACGATTTTTCTAATACTCTCATTTATTTTCATTAAATCAGATAATTTAAAAGTTCTATTATTTTTTTGGATGTGGTATTAAAGTGAAATATAATCCATTTGATTAAAAATAAACTAACTAATTCTATTTGAATCAATTATATTAATGATTTTGATATAAGCTATTTTTAATGCTTAACGACGCATTTTCCTAAAAACTGTTTTCCTTGTGTTCTACAAATTTATATTAAAATTGATTTCTACATGATGTGGATTTTTTTTTAATTTTTCTCATCATTTCTTATAATGATTATGTATTTTTAATTTCTATGATAGTCAATTAATGTTAATTTATTTCATTACGGTAGATTAATAGTGAATTTTGTAAGTCAATGAAATTTAGGATAATTGTGTTTGTTTTCTTTTATAATATTCTAAATGTTCATTCTTTTAATTATTATTGATTTCATTTTGAATATTGTTTTTAGAAGTAGTTTTTATTGTCTTTGATTGTTGACTATTTTTTGTGTATTAAATATTTATTACTTTTTGACTTTTTATTAATCTATTACTTAATTAATTGAAGTTTAATTTTTAATCTGATTTCTTAACTAATTTAATAATCTGTAACACTAATTTACGGTCCAATTTATTTATAATACATATCACTTCTTTATTTGTCAATTAATTAATTAATTCAACTATTTAAGTCAAATTTGTATTTAAATTTTGATCTCTTTATTGAGTTTGAATGTAATATTTAACCTTTTGTTTTAAAATGTTTCAATGTTTAGTTAAATTAATCATTCAATTAGCAAATGAAGATGGGGATCGATAAAAAAACATCAAATGGAACCCTATCCATCCGAGACCTGCATTCCTGAACCAACATAGCTGAAGCTTCATGGATTGAAGATTGAGATTGATTTTTCAAGTGGTTAATTCGAAGGTCGACCGAGTGCTGGCATCGAGAGACTATTGGAAGCAGTTTGAAGATCTAACTGAGATCGCTTTTCATTTTTGAAGATGCCGAATGAGGAAGCCGACTCGACCATGGCGATGATTCTGAAGAGAAGAATCAAGGAGGAAGAATGTTCTGATTGAAGTTGAAGAAGATCTGTCGAGTGTGAATTCAAAGCTGCCGTCGAGATCCCGAGTCAAGATGACCTTCATTGCCGAACAAAGATGGAGAAGTACCTCCACAATGTTCTGATTTGAATCCGCCGGCAAATCAGAACCGAGGATGGAGTAGATTTGTGCTTGTGTTGGACTTTCATGTTGTGCTCCAGTGAAGCTCAACATAGGCATTGTTGTGGCCGATTCAGCGAAGTTCTCGCTTGATGGTGCCAACTGATGACGATAATGAATGTAAGAACTGCAAGAACCAGAGCAGTACAATTGATCCGAATCCAAGTGAAGGTTTGATCACTTTTTGATTTTATTTATTGAACATGTATTGTTTGCTGGAGTTGTTTCTGTTGGGATTCATCACATTTATGATGAGAGAGAAAATTATTAATGGAGAGATTTATCTCAACATTAATTGGGGATTTTCTCCCAGAATTATGGAGATTTAATTTTCAATATTAATGGATAGAATAACAGTTGTTAACCGCATGTGGGTGTCTCCAGATTTGAGATAAGATATGTTTTTTGGATATGACATATCTTTTAGATTTGGCTGTATGTGTATGTGCTAGGATGAGATAAAAGAGATCTTGTGATATCTTTTTTTTGAGATATATTTTCAGATTCTCATTTCAATCAAGATATGCGGCATATGAGAGCCTATAATAGGGGAAGCAACTGGTGGAGAAAAAATTGAGAGAGAGCTGCTCAAGATGTAGTCCACCAAGAACAAGAGGAAAGGGTCTGCTGCGGTTGCAGTAGTCCGTGTGGGTCGTCATCCATGAAGAACATGACATCAATGGTGGATCTAAATTGTGACAGGATACCTTTTAGGGGTGTGCAGCTCTCGTCTCAATCTTCGGCGCAGTGCGGTTCAGATTTTACCCAGTGGTTTTAAGTTCTGCAACCTTCGGAACTACTTTGATTTGATCGGATTTCATCTGTGGTGGTTTTTGATCTGATCTCGGTGCTTTTTCATTTGCACATTTTGTTCAGGCATCAATCTCCTGCTTTCACAGTCAAATCTATTTGGGTTTCTTCTACAGGTTGTGTTCTTCGTTTTAGGCTGGCTTCAGACTGCATCTTCTTTCCGACTATGATTCACTATTTATTCTTGAGTATTACTTTTGAGATCCCTTTTATTTTTTAGGGAGTCTCTACCGTGTACTTATTTATTTTTAGTGAATCACACTTCCTGGACTAGGTCCTGTGGTTTTTCCCTTTTTGGGTTTTCCACGTTAAAAAAACCTGCATTCTGATTTATTTATTCTGCTCATATCACTTCCATATTTCTAAGGGTTTCTCACCACATTTTTGGAAAGCAATTTTCGGCCTAGAATCGGGATTCTCCCCAACAAGTGGTATCAGAGGTGATGGTTCGGGCTTGCAATTTGTGGTGAGATTTTTGGATGTTTTCGAGAGGATCGATGACGCGTGTGTGAGGTAAAATATGCTTTGAAAAGCAGGTTGAGAAAGATGTTCCAGATTGTTTGGAGATCGCAATTATGGGGGAGCAAGATGTTTCTGGTTCTTTTCTTCTTTAGCAGGATGAGCAGGATGGTGTAGATACAAATGTGACGAAGATTTTGGCGTTTGATTTTCTTTTTGCAGGAGGAGATGATATTTTTTTATCAGAAGTGCAAAAGGACGTCGTCATATTTTATTTAGTTGATGATGGTTGGTGTGATACCGACATATTTTTTCTTTCCAACTGGGTTTGTTGGATGATTCCATTCATTAATGTGATGAAGGGGGAGATTGTTGGGATTCATCACATTTATGATGAGAGAGAAAATTATTAATGGAGAGATTTATCTCAACATTAATTGGGGATTTTCTCCCAGCATTATGGAGATTTAATTTTCAATATTAATGGATGCAATAAAAGTTATTGACCGCATGTGGGTGTCTCCAGATTTGAGATAAGATATGTTTTTTTGGATATGACATATCTTTTAGATTTGGCTACATGTGTATCTTCTAGGATGAGATACAAGAGATCTTGTGATATCTTTTTTTAGATATATTTTCATATTCCTATTTCAATCCAGATATGCGGTATATGAGAGCCTATAAAAGGGGAAGCAACTGGTGGAGAAAAAATTCAGAGAGAGCTCCTCAAGATGTAGTCCACTGAGAATAAGTGGAAAGGGTCTGCTGCGGTTGGAGTAGTCCGTATGGGTCGTCATCCATGACAAACGTGACATCGATGGTGGATCTACATTGTGACAGGATACCTTTTAGGGGTGTGCAGATCTCCTCGCAATCTTCGGCGTAGTGCAGTTCAGATTTTACCCAGCGGTTTTAAGTTCTGCAACCTTCGGTACTACTCTTATTTGATCGGCCTTCATCTGCGGTGGGTTTTGATCCGATCCCGGTGCTTTTTCATCTGCACCTTTTGTTCCAGAATCAATCTCTTACTTTCACGGTCAGATCTATTTGGGTTTCTTTTACAGGTTGCGTTCTTTGTTTTAGGCTGGCTTCAGACTGCATCTACTTTCCGACTATGATTCACTATTTTTTCTTGAGTATTACTTTTGAGATTACTTTTATTTTTGAGGGAGTATCTAACGTGTACTTATTTATTTTCAGTGAATCACTCTTTCTAGACTAGGTCTCGCGGTTTTTCCCTTTTTGGGTTTTCCACGTTAAAAAAACCTGTGTGCTGATTTATTTATTCTGCTCATATCGCTTCCATATTTTTATGGGTTTCTCACGAAATTTTTGGCAAGCAATTTTCGGCCCAGAATCGGGATTCTCCCCAACAGTTTCATTTGATTTGGGGATAATGGGGGGGCGTTGAGGCTTTCTAGCACTAGGTGTTCGTCGAATTGACTATGAGTGTGGGTGACCTTTGATGACATGCCCAAGATGGATGATCCACATTTTTAGTGGAGGTGCTAGAGAGATGGTTCGAGTTTGTGAAAATGGAAGGTTTAAATTGAGTTTAGTTAAGTGGAACGCTTCCTGGAATTTGGTTGACCGAGATAATTCAAGGAAATTGATGGTGCACGACATAGTTTTGGAATATAATCTGATTTCTGATTCGGATTTTGACACTCTAACAAGCAGATGATTCCTGAGTCCGATATTTTTTCTTAGAGATATTGTGTTTTGTTTTAGTTTAGTTTTTAATTACAATTCACCCCTTCTTATTCCTATTTTAAACTATTTCAATCCAACGGTTTCATGTCAAAAGTAAGTGAGGCCCATTGAGAATGATTGTTTTGTTGATTTTGTTGGTGCAAAAAAAAATTATGGATACAAATACCACCAAAACATGTCCTGGAGAGACTAGGGTCTCATGTAAAAATCGTCTACTGCAGGATGCTCCAATCCACCTAATCAACAATTTCAATATGAGAATTCTCTTTCTAATTCCCTTAATATTGTAAGGATGATATAAAATTTAATGAACCATATTGATTTATAATGAGTTGAAATTGATTCTAAAATTTTTAATGTTGAAAATCAATTGGGGGAATTGATTAGATACATGATAGATATATGTAATGATACATTTTCAAGCACCTTTGTGATGATCTGTAGAGATAATTTGAAGGATATTACCACTAGGTCAAGCCTCAAAACTCAAGTGTAAGTTAGGGTGAAACCTAGAGAATATGATATTAAAATTTTGTATTTACAACGCATGCAAGGAAAGAAAACCACCTCGAGGACTCAACCTCACGACCACCGCCCCAAACCTCAAACCCTCCCACCACCACAACTGCCTGAAACTCAAAATTAACAGAATCGAATACTAAAAAAACCTAAAAATCACAATTAGGAAAATGATATAACTGAAAAGGTGGACAACAATCTAAAAATGAACTAAATTATAAAATTTCACTCAGAAAAGATAAAGAACATGGAATGATAAAGTGGGAAATAATAAATAAAAATGTAAGAAAAAACATGGGATTGAGGAGAATGTATTTGAGAATTATGAACTAAATTATCTAATGTGTTTTTCAACATTATGTTCCTCCCATTCTTTTTCCCCAAAGGGTTAAATAGTTTAATGATCCTAACTTTTTGAAATTTCTTCAAATTTTTAGAGCCTTTACTATCAACATTCTTTTTGTTGATGCTTTAGATAAAATCGAATCAAATTTTAAATCCCTTAAGAGTTTTTTAGCTATTAAAAGTGATTAGAAAGACTTTGACATCATAAATCTTACTGAACAATTTAGTGTATTCTTTAGAAAGAATTACCTCTGAAATTAAAGGACACTATATGTTTTGTTATTCAATGTAGAGTTAGAGATAGTGGGGGAATTGAACTAATAATGTGACCTAGGTGCTTGTGTTAACATTATACCCTACTCCTTATTCAAAAAACATGGTCTGAAGGACTTAAAACAAACATTTGATTCTCTTTAACTGGTCTATAGGACATTCACTCATCCCTATGGAAGGGTGGATGACCTATTAGTCTGGTAGGGTAGCTTGTCTTGCCCACTGGTTTTTTGTTCCTTGAATTGGGGTGTAACAAACCAACCCGGGTCAACCAGACTAGCGGGTCAACCAGACCAGTCACCAAAGTCATCCCATCATGGGGTGGGGTAAAACAAAGATACCAAAAACTAGTCTCGTATATAAGAAAACAAGACAAACAATCAGAGTACAACGTGGAAACATTGAGAGGTATAATTGAACCAAACATGCCGAACCAAATGAAAGAAAAGTCTAGACAATAGGTCTCCATGTGACCAACCGTCACCTACAAACTATCCCAAAACGAAACAACAATGTAAAGAGAATCCTGCATGCTATAGAATGCTCTTCCCTTTACCTGAATCCAACAAAACAAGGTATACAGCTGCCCACAGGCAGAAGTAGGGTGTAAGCAACATAGCCCAGTCAGATACCACCAAAGAATCTATACAAGTTATAATAATAGGAATGCACAAATCCAAGCTTTAAAACAAAATAGTTTTACAAGACTTTTTATAAATAAATAAATTTGAAATCCCTTTTGAAACAATCCTTGAATTTTCACAAATTGCATGCCAAATTTTCCAAAGCTCGAAACAGGCAGGTAAAGATACCAAAATATAAATATACATGTGAGCCAACATCCATGAAATATACTTTCATGTAATAACAACCAAAAACAACAATGCACCTACCAATTGGGCACTAGCCTATGAGACAATACGTACTAGACACTCATAAGGCTAAAAAGGCATAAGGTTGAATCCAACTAACATCAAGGCCAACCATAGACCATCGACATACAAGAGGTTACCTCCTAGTGGTGTCACACACACTAAGGCTACCCATGTCTCTTTCTCAACGTACCCAAGGTTCCCCCTGTGCATTGTTTTTCAATTTCTGTTTTAAAAACCATGCTAGTATTTTTTCAAAACAATTTCAATGCCAAACCAATCTACTTCAAGGTTTGAAAATACATTTTCCATTTCAAATCGACGCAATTCCGTTTTCAAGGAAAAAACCCCTTTAAAATACGAAACCATGCCCTTTTCAATTTTAACACATGTAATTCCATTTCAAATCATAAGGAACCAATAATAACTACAAGAAATTCAAGAAATTAGAACAATTGAAAAGATCCGTCTACCTCAAGAGCATATAAAACCTAACCGCCTTTGACAATGTGGATTGAAAACCACAAGATCTGCTTTTAGTTGACAAGACACAACTAGAGACTAAAAATGATTGATAGAAAATGCCATATGATTACCAATCCTTGCAAAAAATTGTTCCACAACCATAAAAAAGAGATAAACCAAGAGGAATGCTTACCTAGAGAGACGAAGTGTCTAACCCTGCTGATCAATCGCTGAACGAATCCATTCAGACAGAAGGAAGGAACCCAAAAATTGCCTAGGTTAAGAGCTTTGTCTGAGAGGAGAAGGATTCAAAAAAACAATAAGCCCTAAAACACCCGCACGACACCGTAAAAGTTTCAACTTAGGGAATTACATGACATGTAATCTCTTACACATCATGAATCCCTTTTATTTTAAGTTAAACTGAAAAATGCGCCACCTTTTTAATTAAAAACCTGATTTGTACATTACATGACGTGTAAATTCTCATGTTTTGAATTCAACTCACATGATGAGTCTGACCAACATTACACATCATGAAACCCCATTACACATTCTGCAACTCCCCAACGAACAGCAGAAAACCCGAGGAAAAGCTAAGAATCCAACAAATCTGTGACTTCACCATTACATGTATCCTCCCAACTCAAGGTCGAAAATACTCACCCAATGAAAAAGGGAAACCAAAAGCAAAGATCAGAACATACCTAATAGAAAGGTGATGGGGCGTTAAATGGGGTATGATAAAAAACTCCCTATCAATTTAGGTGGACCTTTCATAGCTACCGAAGGTGCTAACATTGATGTTTCAATTGGAAAATTGAACCTCCAAACCATGGATGGTAGAGAATAATTTACTAATTTTGAGAAAACCAAACACGAGGATAGATGTGATTCAATTGATGAAGCTTGTGATAAGTTTAGTGCAATGTTTGGGAGGAATTTTCACCACCCTTCCTCTATGTTATGAAAATCCATTTCTATGGTTATCTCAACCGTTGAGGACTATTTAGAACTTGCAGTATGGCCTAAGTTTTGTTATTTCCCTTTGGAAGTTACTTATATTGAGTGTTTCCATCCTCTTGAAGGAATATCTTAAGTTTATGCACCACAATATCAACCATCTATTAATAGAGGAATTCTTTACCAAGATCCCAATTTAGAGTTAGAATCACCAATCATTCACACCTAATTTTGTGTTGTATGAGAGTTTTATATTGGATGTTGAGTTTTTGAGAGTTTATGAAACCATAGAATGTTTTAGTCTATATCCTGATAATAAATCTGATTGTGTTTGTTATGAACAAGTTTATATCTATGTGAACCTTTTACCTATTCTGATTGATGGTGAGAATGATTATTTCCTGCATATTATTGAAAAATTAACTTTATTTGTGTCTTATATAGACTATGAAAAACACATTCTTAGTGAAAAATTTGAAATTTTTAGGATGGTAAATTTTGGGTTTTTAGATTCACAATCTATTTTGGGATATTCTTCTAAAATTAGTGACCAATTTTCCATTGTCTATGCACTTGTTTCTAAGTGTTTACAACCACCTAAGCATGAGGTGGTTAGGATAATGTTCTTGATCAACTGTGGGGTTTTATGTGTTGATGTTCACCCTTTTGAAAATTAAAAGTTATGGACTGTGAAATGAAATAAAGCTAGATAGCATGGATATTACTACTTTTTTAGATATTATATTGAAAATTTTCCTAGTTACTGTTGTTGGAGAAAATTTTGAAAATCCAATTGATGCTTTGTTAGACTACATTGAGCTAAAAACAAAAAGTAATTCATACCCATTAAATGATAATAGTTATACATTTTAGAGAGAGATTATGGATGGAGACTATATATCTAGCACTACATTGGAGGCTACCCATGATTAAATAAATTTTTTGGTTTTGTTTCTTTCTTTTGTTTTTAGTAATAAAAATATTCTTCATTATCCTGGCTAGTGCATTCTCACATAATCTCCTACTCAAATTTTCTTGATATTGGAGTCCGTAAGACCTTTTCATCTTCTCATAAATTTCACTGATATACCCAATCACGATTATCATGGTATCAATTTTAGGATTCTCAATCTTTGGGTTTATTGATTTTTATGATTTACCATTGAAGATACCTTCATGGGACAAACAAAATCTAGATAAAGTGCTAAAGGAGAGTGTCACTTACTGATATTTAGGAAACATGGAAATATATTTTTAATGGAGTTATCTATTTCATTCTTCATGAAAATATACATGTTAAAATAATGGAATGCTTCACATAAACTTGAATTCTTATTCTAATTTAAACAAAAAGTCACCAATTTAGTGATTATGTGTGGGGGTTGAGTACTTAGTTTTTTGAAATTTATTGATTTCATGAGTCTATTTGAAAATGTTTGTTTTTTATCTTTCTGTAGTCTATTTTATTGAAAAATTATTAGAAGAAGTTTTAAAAATCTTGATTGGAGCCCTTAAAATACCATTGGGCTAAACACTCTATTTGAAGTGAAATCATTGATCAACATGAATCTTTTTGAACTATTGAATTTAAAATACATCTTTCATGTTTAAAAAAGAAAAAGCATGTATATTTTAAAAATATGTTTTGGGAAAAGTGATGAAATTTATCGAAAACATGATGATTAAATTCCATTGTGACCCTTTAACATATTATAGAGCAACTGAATTGAAAATTTATCTTGAATTAAAATTTCTAATTGTTTTCTTTGACATTAAGGTTAAACATTGATGTTGAAGTTGAGTTTTAAGTGTGGGGAATATGGAATTATTAATTGATAATAATTGTTCTTTAATATTATTATAAGGTCCACGTTGTGTTTTGGTTGTATTTGTTGTGAATATATCAATATATGGAAATATGAATAAAAGTAGGGTGTTTGCAAAGTTGACTATTAGAACCACCACCCATCAGACTCAGTCCATCAACGTGAGTTGTTGAATATGATTCATCATATTGGGATCTTGATAGAAAGTCAAAAGCTGATAACAATCGTTTTATGCCTAGAGTGAAATGTTTGATCATAATAAGAAGTTGTATCACAGTCTGCATTTGATACTAAATCTAACGATGATTTTCTGGTCATTGAGTTCTCACAAATCACAAAGAAGTCATGATACATGTTGAAGTTTGTGGAAAAGATTAGAATACGATGTGAAGTGTTCTAACTACTACTTATCGGTACGAGGAACACCATACACAGAAGGATTTAGATCACCGCTATGGGAGTCATTAGTGTGACAACATCATAAGGTCGAAAGATTGATCTTGATGGAGAAAAGAAGTCACTACTGACACTGATTTATTATAATGTATTCCAATACTATTCTATCATAATTTATTTTGACACTGATTCATCTAATAAATTGTTGGTATATTTAAGACATCTAATACAGAGTTCTATCAAAGGAATAATTGACTAGATACGTTATTGAGATCGATGAAACAAATGAGATCATGGACCGATAAATCCACTGATGTTCAACAATGTGGTCAAACTTTTTCATCAGGTTTAATTTTATTCAAATTTGGTTAATAATAGAAGTGTTGTTGGCTTTCCAAGTGGTTCAAGCTTCATCAAACAATACTTGACATCGATCATTAGAGTGAAGATGAGACTGATCTATCAAACACATGCTGACATCGATAAATTCATCAGATGCTGAGCTTCCTCAGATGTGGGATCATCGATTTGAGGAATTGAAGAAAAAGAGAATTCTTTGAAGAAATTTTAGATATATTCTTGCTATCAAAGTATTGTTGAAAGAGGTTTTGAGTGCTCCAGAATGTTCTCAAAATTTTAATAAGTATTTTTTTGATTGATATGGAGCACCGGTATGAGAATACTTTCATTGTTTACAAGAGGTCATTGTAATGGACCATCTTCATTTTTTCATATGTCATCGTCATAATGAAGAATCATGGTGAATAATCTTAAATAATAATCATACTGAAGAATCATATTGAAGAAATGTTTGTAAACTTGAAGAATTTAGAAGTTTTGATAATATTTGAGAAGCGCCCAGATGTATTGAGAAGGGTTTAAGTCAAAGATAAATAATTACAAAAACATAAAATTCAGGATCGTGAAATTTATTTGAGTGGGAAGTGAAATTATTTTTCCCTCCTTTCCTATTCTGGGGTGTCTATAAAAGGAGATCACAATATATTTTTACTTCTCTAACTTAAACTGTTCTCATGCGCTAGAGTTCTGAAAATTATAGAACAAGTATTGAGTTTCTAAGTAGACATTGTTTTTCAGGTTGAAGCCGAGGAAGATTATATGAGTGAGGTTCAATTCGGTCATTATAGAAAGTTCCATCAGATGGCGTCTCATTAGAGCAAGTCTATCAAAGTGATCCCATCACAACAACATCCATCGGAGCAAGGTTCATTGGACCAAGTTTCATCAGATGTAGAATTGTGAAGCCACCAATTGAGTTTCTACTCAGTTAAATAAAGAATAACATAAAGATAATTAGTCTAAGGCCAATTGGATAGAGATCATTGGACATTGTTTACTAGACTAGGGAATATCAACCTGACTTTTTCTGAGGAAGTTTTCCAGACAGTGTTTATAGAGAATGTTTCAAGACCAATAAGTTACTTAGAGAATTTTTGAAGTTCTAGAACATTTCACACATGTAAAGTTTTATTCAGATTACTTGTGAAAGAAGTAAAAACTTTATGATGGGGATTAAAAAAATAGAAAAAAAGAGAAGCTTGTAATTGTGGATACTTACCAGTTTCTAAAAAGTATTGATTGTTTTGCTGGGGTGTATAACCTACCTGGGTAGTGGATACTGAAAAGGATAGTTGGGGGTATAACTAACAATAGAAGGAATGTTTCTAATAGGATTTTAGAATTGTTCACTACTTGTTCCTTTGTATTTCAGAAAGAAGATAGTGAAAGAATCCAGGTTGGTGGGACTATCCAACATGGAAAGGATTAGGTCTTTGTACCGAACCTTGAATATATCATGTGTGTCTATCTGTTAATATTTTTTGCATACGAAAGGTAAGGTCGAGAATATATACATGATTGGAAAATAACATTAACAAGCTCCAAAGGTTAAGAATTTTTACTAAATAAGTTAATAAAAATTCATATAAAATAAAAAAGGAACCATTGTTTCACCCCCCCTCTCAGTGATCTCGATCCTATTTGGGAACAACAATTGGTATCAGATCTCAGTTCTATATGAAATATCCTTCTCATACAATGAAAATTTTTAATTCAATGAACAACAGGGGTGTTCCTATTTTTAATGTCAAGAACTATCATAGTAGGAAGAATAGGATGTTACCCTATATTCTTTTACTTGTCCTTGAAGATAGAGATGCAGTAATAGTGGGATTTACTCTCATCAATGAAGTTGCAATGATAGTTACTGATAAGAAAAATACTGAAGATGATGGAAAAGATTAGAATGCATTGTTGATGGATCTCACTGATGATGTTCATTAAAATATTATTGGACTTACAATGTCTAAGAAAATGTGTGATAAGTTTATAAGAAACTATGAAGGGAATGAGAATGTTAAGGAAGCCAAGTTTAAAATATATAGAAATAGATTTGAGGATTTGAAAATGGATTATGATGAAAGTATTGATAGTTACTTTAAAATTTTAACTAATATTGTAAGTAACAACAAAAGTTTGGGTGATGAGTTGGAAGATTCTACAATAGTTAAGAAAATTATGAGAATCTTTCAAGATAGATTTGATTCCAAAGTATCAGATTTATAATATCATGATGATTTATCCATGGATGAACTTCAGAATATACTTATGTTGTATGAAATGAGAAAAGATCCCGCTTTCAAGAAGAAGGATGATAGGGAAATGTCATTCAAGTCTTTGTTAAAAGGAAAAAAATATACATAAGTTAAAGAATAATCAAGTGATCTAG
This sequence comes from Viscum album, assembly GCA_963277665.1. Lineage (NCBI taxonomy): Eukaryota > Viridiplantae > Streptophyta > Magnoliopsida > Santalales > Viscaceae > Viscum > Viscum album. The sequence continues at coordinate 215,221,342 of OY728165.1, forward strand.
AAGCAGAGGGAGAAGTTGAATATTTCAATACAATTGTTTCCCTCCTTTCTAAGAAATATAATAAGGGAAAATGGAAATGTAAAACCCTCAAATGATTGAATTATGAAGGGAAAGAAAGTTTTGTACAATATTTTCCCTAGAATAAAGTTTAAGAGTATGAGTCCGAGAAAGATAGTGATAAACCCCAAGAATAAAAGTGTAAGAAACATAAGGAAATATTTCATTATGACAAGAAGAAAAAAGTTATCTCAACAGATGAAAGAAGGGTGACTCCTTATCCAATGATGAATCTGATCATCAACATAACATCATTTATTATGTTAGAAATGGAATTAATTAATCATATAGTGATGATAATGAAGAGATTATATAAATTGAGTGGATTCTCAAAGATAATTTGAAAAAAATGTTGAGAAAAATACTCAACTCAAGAAATAAAGAAGGAAGATGATGAAATATGTTGAGAGAATAACTTCTGAAAATAATTTATGGATGAAGAAAGAATAGAAAAATTTCAATTTTATTAGATCTCATAGTTTGAAGATTGGTAAGCTTGAAAGAAAACTGAAAATTTAGGAATAAAGATCAGCTGAAAATGAGAACCTCAACATGAAAGAATCTATATTCGTTAAAGAAATTAAGTAGAACAAGTTTAAGATAGCTGAATATGAAAAGATGGTAGATGTTTTGAAAATTAGTCTGGTTGAGAAAGAATATGAGTTATTAGAAACATAATCAATTCCTCTTATAACACAAAGTGAGATAAGAAATATGAGACAAAACTTCACCAAGGCAGTTGATGTTAAAGGTGAAACTTTTAAAGAAGGTAAAATAGAAGGTTTACAAAATCATGTTTGTGAGAAAACATCATTCACCAAAAAATATATAAGAACTCTTAAAGAAAGTACCATCCTAAGAAAAGTGGTCCATTATTTGTGAAGAAAAAACAACAAAAAAGTTCTGAAAAAAATTCATTATCAGTCTGAAAAATCATGATTCAGAGGTCACTGTTGGTGTTGTGGATTTTTTGGACATAGATCTTATTCATGCTGGTATAACACATCTCTACCAAGATAGATATATGAATCAGGGGGGATATGATGATCATAGAATATCAATTTTTCTAAATATTATGTAAAACTGAATGAAGGAACTCATAAGATGAAGAAAGATTAGTATGTTAAAAAAGTGGAGAAAAAAACATACTGAGTCTGAAAAGAAAGAGTGCTTAATTATTTGACTAGAACATGTTGGCATGGCTAGAAATTTATAATAAGTACAGATATAAACTTATTTAAAGAGTAAGAAAATTTTTTATGAATATTTGAGTAAATATGATAAAAATATATCAATAGATTGTGGTTTAAAAATTCAAAAAAGATTCAAGAGGTGTGAGATAGAAGGGAATGTCACTAAAGGTTATTTGATTATCCTATCAAAACAAGAGGAAGACATGAATGAGTTGTTACAAACTCACTATAACAAAAAGGATACTAAAGGATAAAATATGTGGACATCCTTATTAGAAGAATCTGTAGATGAAAAAAAAACTTGTTATAAAACATGAGAAGGATGAATAGAGGGAAGAGAATGCATCCAATTTAAAATCCATGAAGAAGAAGAAAAATAAAATACTGAGAGAAGAATCTCAATCTGAAACATGCTTCTAAAAAACTATCAAGGTTCCTCCCTATTCCTGAATATTTTTTTTACTAACTAGTAGCGAATTGAAGGAGTTAAAATAAGGAATCTAATGCACGAGTATCTTATTATTATTTCAAAATAAAAGTAATGAGGTTACTATTTTTTGAAAGTTCTGTTTATACACATGAATTTTTTGATATGTTTGTTGATATGGGTACATGTTACTCTAAAAAAATATTTTCAATATTTCCCCAGAGATGTGAATGTTTAAAGAAAAATGAAAATGTATTACATAAAAATTGTGTTATAGACAACATGGATAACCTTGATTATACAATATTGTTTTCTACACCGGGTTCGCCCACGTAGAATTATAGTTGTTTAGTTAAAGTCTCTTTGTTATGAAAAATCATGTGATACTTATGTTCTCCTAAAGAAGAATTTAAAAATTATGAGATAAAAATTTCCAACCCTTGACAATGAGATCATTTTTCAATTAGGGGGAAACCTTTCATGATGGACCCTTTGAATTTTTTTCCATAAGGGGGGATATAAGGAAAAGGGGGAAAAATAAGAAATAGGGGGAGTAATATAGTATTGGGGATAAGAAAATGTGAGAAAATAAAACAACAAGTGGTATTGTTTTGATGTGATTATTAGGTATTTAAGTGGATATTAACAATAAACACAAAGAGAGATATTGTAAGGCCCAAGTTGTGTTTTGGTTGTATTTTATATCAATAGATCAATATATGGAAATCAAGATAAAAAAGGGTGTTCTCAAAGTTAAAAATCGGAATGACCACCCATTAAACATAGTCCATCAGTTTGAGTCATTAAATACAATTCATCGGATTGGGATTTTTATAGAAAGTCAAAAGCAGTTGATAATCGTATTGATCTTGAAGTGGATGATTTGATCGTAATGGGAATTTTTATCGAATTCTACATTTGATACTAAATTTGACGATGCATTATTGATTTTGGAGTTCTCACAATTCACGAATAAGTCAAGATACAAGATGAAGTTTGTGGAAGAGAGGAGAATACAGTGTGAAGTGTTCTGATTACTTCTTATCAGTGTGAGGAACATCAAAAACATAAGGATTTTTATCATCGGTATGAGAATCATCAATGTGACAATAACAAAAGGCTGAAAGATTCATCTTGTTGGAGTAAAGAAGTCACTGCTAACATCAGTTCATTGTAATGGATTCTGAAACTGATCCATCATAATTGATTTTGACACCCATTTTTCTTATAAATTGTTGGTATCTTTATGAAATCAGATGCATAGTTCTAACATAGGTAGAATTGATTGGTTAAGTTTTTGATATTGATGAAATGAGTGTGAATGGAGACTGATCAACCGATTGATGTTCAACAATGTAGTCAACCTTTTTCATCTGGTTTAATTGTATTATAATTGGGTTAAGAACAAAAGTGTTGTTCATTTTCTAAGAGGGTAAAGTTTCATCAAACAATACTTGACACTAATCATCTAGTGAAGATGAAACTGATCCATTAGATGCATGTTGACATCGATAAAGTCATCTGATTCCAAACATCATCGTATGTGGGATCGTCGGTCTTAGGAATTGATGAAAATGAGAAATAATTTGAGGAAATTTCAGATATGTCCTTGCTATCAAATTATTGTCGAAAGATGTTTTGATCAATATAGAATGTTCTCAATGTTTTAATAGGTGTTTTTCTGATTGATATGGTGCATATATATGATAAGACTTTTAGTGTTTACAAGTAGTCATCGTAATGGGTCCTCTTTAATATTTTCATATGTTTTCATCATAATGAAGAATCATGATAAATAATTGTAATAAAGAATCAGAATAAAGAATCATAATGAATAAATGTTGGTAAACATGAATAAATTTGATGTTTTGAAAATATTTGAGAAGATTTGAGAAGCTCCAAGATGTATTGAGAAGTGTTGAAGAAGTCAAAGATAAATACATAAATAAATGTAAAATTCAGGATTGTGAAATTTTTTTGAGTGGGAAGTGAAATTAATTTTCCCACCTTCTCTATTTTGATGTTCTTGTAAAAGGAGAGCACATTACTTTTGTAATTCACTAAATTGAACTGTTCTTATGCACTAGAGATCCAAAAATTATGGAACAAGTATTGAGTCTCTAACCAGACTTTCTTTTTCAGGTTGAAGATGAGGAAGATTACTAGAGTGTGGTTCAATTCAATCATTAGATAATGTTATATAGGATGATGTTTCATTAAAAAAGACCATCAGAGTGATCCCATCGAAGTGACATCCATCAAAGAAGGGTTAGTTAGACCAAGTTCCATGGGACATAGAATTGTGAAGCCACTAATTGAGTTTCTACTCAGTTAAAGAAATAAGAATTGAATGATAATCGAATTGTGGCCAATCAGATAGAGACCATCAAACAGAGGTTAACAGACTAGGGTAGATCATATAGACTTTTGGTGAGGAATTTTTTCAGAAAGATTTTCTGTAGAATGTTTCAAGACCAAAAATTTCTTTAGAGAATTGTTGAATTTTTTGAAGACTGTACGGAGGTAAAGTTTGAGTCGTAATACTTTTGGAGGAAGTGAATAATTTATAAAGTGTATTAGAAAAGAATAAAGAAAGTGTATATTGTAAATATGGATACTTACTAGTTGCTAAAAAGGCTTTATTGTTTTCCTGGGGTGTATAAGAAATTTTGGGTAATTAATACTGAAAAGGATAGTTGGGGGTATAACCAATTATATAAGGAATGTTTCTACTGGGATTATAGAATTATTCACTGCTTGTTCCTTTGTATTCCGAATAGAAGATAGTGAAATAATCCATGTTAGTGGAACTATACAACATATAAAAGAGTAGTTCTTTATACTGGAACTTCTAAATATTGTGTGCTGCCTTCTCTTTATATTTGTTGCATAAAAAAGTCCAGTTTGAGAAGATTAATTGAGTGGATCGTAACTTTGACAAGTTTCAAAGGATAAGAAAGTTTATAAAATAAGTTAACAAACATAATTATAAAATAAAAAGAAACCACTTATTCACCCCCCTCTCAGTGGTCTCAATCCTATTTGAGAACAACAATTGGTATCAGAGCCCAGTTCCCCATGGATGATCTTTCTCTAAGAATCAGTAATTTCAATTCAGTGAACAATCGGGGTGCTCTCGTTTTTAATGGTAAGAACTATCATAGTTGGAAGAATCAGATGTTACTATATCTTGTTTCACTTGGACTTGAAGCTAGAGATGCAGTAATAGTGGTATTTACTCCCATCATTCATGCTTCAATGATTGTTACTGATAAGAAAAGTACAGAAGTTGATGGAAGAGAACGGAATGCTTTGTTAATGGATATCACTCATGATGTTTATGAAAATATTATGGGGTTTCCAATGGCAAAGAAAATGTGGGATAAGTTTAGAAGCAGGTATGAAGGGAATGAGAATGTTAAGGAGGCGAAGTTACAAATATGTATAAATCGGTTTAAGAATTTGAAAATGGATAATGATTAAAGTATTGATAGTTACTTTAAAAGGGTAACTAAGATTGTAAGTAACATCAGAAGTTTGGGTGAGAAGCTATAAGATTCTAAAATCATTAAGAAAATTATGTGAAACTTTTGAGAAAATTTTCAGATAGATTTGATACCAAATTATTAGCTTTAGAAGATCCTGATGATTTATCCTTGCATGAACTTCAGAATATCCTTATGTCCTATGAAATGAGAAAAGGTCTTGCTTTCAAGAAATAGGTTGATAAAGAAATGTCTGTAAAAACTTTTTTAAAAGGGAAATAATATAAAGAAGTTAAAGAAGAATCATGTGATTCGTAAGTAGAGGAAGAAGCTAAATATTTAAATATAATTGTTTCCCTCCTTTCTAAGAAATAAAATAAGGGGAAATGGAAAAGTATAACACTCAAATGTTGGAATTGTGAAGGGAAAGGAAATTTCACACAAAATTGTCCCAAGAAAAAAATAATAAGAGTATGAGTCTGAGGAACATAATGATAAAACCCAAAAAAAATGAAAGAAACATAAGGAAATTTTTTCCTTATGATAAAAAGAATAGAAGTTATCTCATTGAAATAAAGAAGGGTGATTACTTATCCAATGATGAATATGATCATCAAATTAGCTTCATTTTTCAAGTTAAAAATGGAAGTAATTATTCAGATAGTGATGATGATGAAGATATTATAGATATTGAGTGAGTTCTCAAAGATAATTTGGGAAAAAAAGTAGAGCAGAATACTCAAATCAAAGAGTAAAGAAAGAAGATGATAAATGATGTTGAGAGAATAACTTTTGAAAATAATTTCTGGATGAAGAAAAAATAGACAAATCTCAATTTTATTATATCTCATAATGTGAATATTAGAGATCTTTAAAGAAAACTGAAAAGTTATGAAGAGAGATCAGCTAACCATGAGAACCTCAACATGAAAGAATCTCCACTCATTGAACAAAGTAGAATAAGTTGAAAATAGATGAATATGAAAAGATGATAGATGTTTTGGAAGCTAGTCTGGATGAGAAGGAAGAGGAGATGTTATAAACATAATCAATGCATCTTACAACACAAATTGAGATAAGAAATATGAGAGAAAACTTCACCAATGTAGTTGATGTTAAAGTTGAAAATTCTAAAGAAGGTGAAAATAAAGGTTTACAAAATCATGTTTGTGAGAAAATATCTTTCACCAAAAAATATAGGAACTATTTAGGAAAGTACCCTCTTGATAAAATTGGTCCATGATTTGTGAAGAAAAAAAACAACAAAGTCATGAAAAAATTCATTATTAGTCTGAAAAATCAAGATTCAGAGGTCACTATTGGTGTTGTGGATTTTTCGAACATAAATATTATTCATGCTGGTATAACACGTTGATACGAGGAGAGATATATGAATCACAGGGGAGCTATGGTGAGAAAAGAAGATCAAATTTTCATAAAAATTATGTGAAACTAAAAGAAAGAACTCAGAAGATGAAGAATGATGAGTATGTTAAGAAAGTGGAGAAAAAACATGCCGAGTTTGAAAATAAAGTGTCCTTAGTTATTTGACCAGAACAAGTTGGAATGGCTATAAAGTTAGAATAAGAAAAAAATAAACTTAATTAAAGAGGAATAAAAAGGTTTATGAAGATTTGAGTAAATTTGATAAAAAGATATCAACAGATTGTGGTTTAAAAACTTAGAAAAGATTCAAGATATGTGAGTAAGAAGGGAATGTCACTAAAAATTGATTGAATATCCTATTAGAAAAAGATGATGACATGAAAGAGTTATTATAAACTCACTATAAAAAAAGGATACTAAAGGATAAAATATGTTGACATCCTTATCATACGAATATACAGATGAAAGGAAACTTGTTACAAAACATCAGAAGGGTGAACAAATGGAAGAAAATACATCCAATGAAAAATACAAGAAGAAGAAGAAAAAGGCATGATTGATAGATGAATCTGAGTTCGAAATATGATTATAAAAGCCTACTAAAGTTCCTCCTTATTCCTAAAGCATTTTTGTATTTTTCCAACTTGTAGGGAATTAAAGGAGTTGAAATAAGGGATCTGATGTATGAGTCTCTAACTATTCTTACAAAATAAAGTAATGATGTTACATAAAATGTTTTTGAAAGTTGTGATTATACACATGAAATTTATTATTATTTTTTATATGGGTGCAATTTACTCTAAACAAATATTTTCAAGATTTACCCTGAGATGTGAATGTTGAAAAAAATATGAAAATGTATTACATGAATCTTGTGTTATGGACAACATTGACAATCTTGATTATACACTCTAGTTTTTAGACCGTGTTTTCCCATGTAGACTTAGAGTTGTTTAGTTAATGAATCATTATTAAGAAAATCATGTTATAGTTATGTTCTCCTAAATAATAATTTAAAAATTATGAGATGAAAAGTTCCAACACATGGAAATGAGATCATTTGTCAATTAGGGGGAAAATTTTCATGATGAATCCTTTGAATTTGATTGTCCATAGGGGGTGGGGAGATAAGGAAATAGGGGGAAAATAAGAAATAGGGGTAGAAATATAGGAATGAGGATAAGAATATGTGAGAAAATAAAACAACAAGTGTTATTGTTTTGAATTGATTGTTAGGTATTGAAGTGGATATTGAAAAAAAACAAAAAGGGGAGATTGTAAGACCCTAGTTGTGTTTTGGTTGTATTTGTTGTCAATAGATCAATATCTGGAATTCTAGATAATATAAAGTTATTTTCAATGTTGACAATTAGAACCACCACCCATTGGACTTAGTCCATTGATGTGAGTCATTGAATACCATTCATCAGATTAAGATTTTGATAGAAAGTCAGAAGCTTCGGAAAATCATATGGAGCCTATAGTGGACGCTTTGATCGTAATGAGAAGTTGTATTGGAGTCTGTATATGATACTAAATATGATGATGATTTTTTGATTATGGAGTTCTCACAAATCATTAATAAGTTAAGATACAAGCTGAAGTTTGTGGAAGAGAAGAGAATATGGTGTAAAGTGTTCTAACTACTGCTCATTGGTGTGAGGAACACCAGACAAAGAAGGATGTAGATCATCGGTATGGGAATCATTGATGTGAAAATATCAGAAAGCTGGAAGATTGATCTTGTTGGAGTAAATAAGTCACTGTTGAAACTAATTCATTGTATATATTCTGACACTGATCTATCATAATGGATTCTGACACTGATTCATCTTATAAATTATTTGTAACTTTATGTAATCATATACAAAGTTCAATCGGAGGTAGGATTGATGGGTTATGTTGTTGATATTGATAAAACAATTGAGAATGGAGACTGATAAACTGATTGATGTTCAACAATGTAGTCAACAATTTTCATCAGGTTGAATTTCATTATAATTAGGTCAATAAAAAAAGAGTTTTTGGTTTTCTAAGTGGGTCAAGTTTCATCAAACAATACTTGACATCAATCATCAGAGTGAAGTTGAGACCGATCCATCAGACACATGTTGACACTGATAAATTCATCAGATACCAAATTTAATTGGATGTGGTATCATCCGTATGAAGAATTAAAGAAAAGGATAAATACTTTGAAGACATTTAAAATATGTACTTGATGTTAAAGTATTGTTGAAATAAGTTATTATCACTAGAAAATTTTCTAAATGTTTTAATAAGTGTTTTTCTAATTGATATGGAGCATCTGTATGAGAAGACTTTCATTGTTTACAAGAGGTCATTAAAATGGGTCATCTTTAATTTTTCATATGTTTTCATCATAATGAATAATCATGATAAATAATCTTAATGAATAATCCGAATGAAGAATCGGAATAATGAAATGTTTCTAAACAAGAAGAAGTATGAAGTTTTGAGAGGATTCTAGAAGATTTGAGAAGCTCCCTGATGTATTGATAAGGGTTTAAGAAGTCAAAGATAAAGACTTCAATTAACGTAAAATTTGGGATTGTGAAATTTTGTTGAGTGGGAAGTGAAATTAGTTTTTCCTCCTTCACCATTCCGGAGTTCCTATAAAAGGAGAGCATTGTACATTTGTACTTCACTAAACATAGCTATTCTCATGCGCTAGATATTTGAAAATTGTGAAATAGGTATTGAGTTTCTAACCAGAATTTTTTTAGGTTGAAGCTGAGGAAGATTAGTATAATGAGGTTCAATTTTAACATTGGAGAAAGTTCCATAAGACGATTTTTCATTAAATAAAGTCCATCAGAGTGATCCGATTGAAGCGACATCCATTAAAGTTGGGTTCATTATACCATGTTCCATCAGATGTAGAATTGTGAAACTGCCAATTGAGTTTCTACTTAGTTAAAAAAATAAGAATAGAAATAGAATCAGGACAAGGACAATTGGATGACGACAATCAAAAAGAGGTAACCAAACTGGGGCAGATCAGATAGAATTTTTCTGAACAATTTTTCTAAACAGATTTTCTGGAGAATTTTTCAAGACTAACAAGTTCCTTAGAGAATTTCTGAATTTATTGAAAAATGTATACAGGTAAATTTTGATTCAACTTACTTTTAAGGGAAGTGAATAATTTATGAAGTAGATTAGTAAATAATAAAGAAATACAATCTTGTAAATGTGTATACTTACCAGTTTATGAAAAGGATTGATTGTTTTTGGGGGCGTATAACCATCCATGGGTAGTGGATATTGAAAAGTATAGTTGGGGGGGGGGGGTATAACCAACTATAGAAATAAAGTTTCTACTGGGATTGTAGAATTATTCACTACTTGTACCTTTTTATTCTGGAAAGAATATAGTGAAATAATCTAAATTACTAGGACTATCCAATCTTTAAAGAGTAGGTCTTTGCATTGAAACTTGTAAATATAATGTTATGCCTTCTCTTTATATTTGTTTCATAAAAATGGCGAGGTTGAGATGATATACTTGAGTAGATCATAACTCTGAAATGTTTCATAGGTTAATAAATTTTATTAAATAAGTTAAGAAACTTTATTTTAAAATAAAAAGGAACCCCTGACCCCCTCTTAGGGGTCTTGATCCTATTTGGGAACAAAAATTAGTATCAGAGCTTGGTTCGCTCTAAAATATCATTCCATGAGAATAGAGAATTTCAATTTAGTGAATAAAAGAGGATTTCCTATTTTTAATGGAAAGAACTATCACGATTGTAATAACAGGATGTTACCCTATATTTGTTCACTTTTCATTGAAGTTAGAGATTTATCAATAATAGGATTTCCTCTCATCAATGAAGCTGTAATGGAAGCTGTTGATAAGAAAAGTATTGAAGCTGATGGAAAAGCTCAAAATTCTTTATTGATGGCTCTCATGGATAATGTTTATGAAAATATTACGAGGTTTCCAATGGCTAATAAAATGTGGGATATGTTTATAATTATCTATGAAGGGGATGATAAATTTAATAAATCCAAGTTACAAATCTAGATACGTTTATTTGGGGATTTGAAAATGGATGATGATGAAATTATTGATAGTTACTTTACAAGGTTATTTGAGATTGTAAGTAACATAATAACTTTGGATGAGAAGATGGAGGATTGTACTATCATTAAAAACTTACGAGAAACTTTACAGATAGATTTTATGTCGAAGTATCAAATTTCGAAGATCTTGAAGATTTATCCTTGGATGAATTTCAGAATATCCTTATGGCATATGAAATGATAAAAGCTCATACTTTTAAGAAAAATTATGATAGGGAAATAGATTTCAAAGCCTTATTAAAAGGGAAAACAATGACAAAGAAGTTAAAGAAGAATAAAGTGATTCAAAAGCAGAGGAAGAAGCTGATAATTTCAATATAATTGTTTCCCTCTTTTTTATGAAATATAATAATGTAAAATGGAAAAGTTAAGCCCTCAAATGTTGGAATTGTGAAGGGAGAAAAATTTTGAACAAAATTTTGCTAGGATGAAAGTTAAAGTGTATGATTATGAGGAAGATGATAATAAAACTCAAAAAAAACTGGAAGAAATATAAGGATATATTTTCATGTGACAAAAAGAAGAAAAGTTATCTGAGAAAAAGAAAGAAGGGTGATTCCTCATCCAATGATGAATCTAATCATCAACTTAAATTTATTTATCAAGTTATAAATGGAACTAATTATTAGAACAATGATGATGATGAAGAGATTATAGAAATGGAGTGAATTATCAAATATAATTTGGAAAAACAAGTTGAGTAGAATACTCAACTCAAGAAAAAAAAAAGAAAGAAGCTAAAGAAAGATGTTGAGAGAATAAATTTTGAGAATAATGACCAGATAGAAAAAGAAGATACACATCTCAATTTTATTATATCTCTAAATGTGAAGACTTTCAATATTGAAAGAAAACTGAAAATTTATGAAGAAATATTTGATAGAAATGAGAACCTCAACATGAAAGAATCTACACTTGTTGAAGAAATTAATAAGAACAAGTTAATGATAATTGAATCTAAAAAGATGATAGATGTTCTGAGAACAAGTTTGGCTAATAAAGAAGAGAATTTATTAAAAACTTAATAAATGATTCTTATAACAAAAAGTGGGATAATAAAGATGAGTGAAAACTTTACCAAGGAAGTTGATGTTAAAGGTGGAACTTCTAAAGAAGTTGAAAAGAAAGGTTTACAAAATAATACTTGTGAAAAAAATATCTTTTGCCAATAATGATATGAACTCTTTAGAAAATTACCATCTGGAACAAAGTGGTCCAAAATTTGTAAAGAAACAACTACAACAAATTTCTAAAAAAAATCATTATCAGTATGAAAAATCATGATTCATAGGTATGTATTTGTGTTATGGTGTTTTTGGACAGAAATATTTTTCATTCTAGTAAAACATGTCTCTAACAAGAAAAAAATATGAATCAAGGGGGGGGGGTATGGTTAGAAAATAGGGTCAAATCTTCCTAAAAATTATGTGAAACTGAAATAAGGAACTCAAAATATGAATAAAGATGAGTATGTTAAGAAAGTGGAGAAAAACAAACATGTTGAGTCCAAAAATAAATAGTGCTTAGTTATTTAACCAGAACAAGTTGATATGGATATAAAGTTAGGATAAGTACAAAAATCAACTGAATTAAATGGGAAGAAAAAGGTTTCAAATGATGTGAGTAATGTTGATAAAATGATATCAACAGATTATGGTTTAAAAATTTATAAATGATTCAAGAGATGTGACCAAGAAGGGAATGTCACTAAAAGTTATTTAACTATCCCTCCAGAACAATAGTAAGGAATAAAAGAGTTGATATAAAATCACTATAACAAAAAGGATACTAAAATATAACATATGTTTACATCATTATCAGAAGAATCTGCAGATGAAAATTAACTTGTTGTAAAATTTGATAAGGTTTAATAGAAGGAAGAAGATACATCCAACGAAAAATCTAAGAAGAAGAAGAAAAAGGAAAGGCTGAGAGAGGACTCTCAGCCTGCAATATTCATTTAAAAACATACTTAGGTTTCTTCTTATTCCCATTTTTTTGTATTTGTACTAAAATTCAAGGAATTGAAGGAGTTGAAATAAGGAAGCTGATGTATGAATCTCTTATTGTTCTTGCAAAAGAAAGTAATGAGCTTACGAAAAATGTTTTTTTGAAAGTTGTGTTAATACACCTAAAATTTCTGATATTTTTGTTGAGATGGGTTAAAGTTACTCTAAATAAATATTTTCAAGATTTCCCCAAAGATGAGAATGTTGAAAGAAACGGGAAAATTTATTACATGAAAGTTGTGTTATGGATGACGTTGCTAACCTAGACTATACACTATTGTTTTTTACACTAGGTTTTCCCATGTGGAATTAGATTTGTTTAGTTAAAATCTCATTGTTATGAAACTCATGTGATACTTATGTTCTCTAGAAGAATAATTTCCAAATTATAATATGTAAAGTTTCAATCCTTGGAAATGAGATAACTTGTCAATTAGGGGAAAATTTTCATGATGAACCTTTAAATATGATTATCAATGAGGGGTAGAGATAAGGAAAAGGAGGAAAATTAAGGAATAAGGGGAGTAAGATAGGAATGGGGAGATGAAAATGTGAGAAAAGAAAACAAAAAGTGTTATTGTTTTGAAGTGATTATTAGGTATTAGAGTGGGTATTAACAACAAACACAAAGGGGGAGATTGTAAGGCCCAAGTTGTGTTTTGGTTGTATTTTTTAAATAGAAAAATATATGGAAATTTAAATAAAAGAAGGGTGTTTTCAAAGTTTACAATCGAAACCACCACCCATCAGTCTTAGTCCATCAGCATGATTCATTAAATATGATTCATCAGATTGGTATTTTGATAAAAATTCAAAAGCTGCTAAAAATAATATTGAGATTGGAGTAGATGCATTGATATTAATGAGAAGTTGTATTAGAGTATGCATTCGATACTAAATATGATGATATTTTGATGATCTTCGAGTTCTCACAAATCATGAAGAAGTCATGATACAATATGAAGTTTTTGGAAGAGAGGGGAATAAGATTTAAAGTGTTCTAAATACTATTTATTAGTGTGAGGAACAACGAATACAGAAGAATGTATAACTTCAGTATGGAAATAATTGATGTGAAAATATCAGAAGGCTGAAAGATTGATCTTTCTGGAGTAAAGAAGTCACTGCGGACACTGATTCACTGTAATGTATTCCGAAACCGATCCAGTGTAATGGATTCTAAAACCAATCTGTCATATAAATTGTTGGTATCTTTAAGACATCATATATAGAGTTATATCATAGGCAAAATTGACTGTTTAATTTGTTGATATCAATGAAATAAATGAGAATAGAGATCGATCAACCGACTGATGTTCAACATAGTAGTCAAACTTTTTCATCAGGTTGAATTGAATTAAAATTGGGTCAAGAACATATGTGTTTTTGGTTTTCCAAGTTGGTCAAGTTTCATTAAAATATACTTGACACCGATCATTGGAGTGAAGATGAGACCGATCTATTAGACATATGATGAAACTAATATATTCATCGGATGATGAACTTTAATGGATGTGGGATCATTAGTCTGAAGAATTAAATAAACGGAGAAATACATTGATGGAATTTCAGATATGTTCTTATTGTCAAATTATTATCAAAATAATTTTTTAGCACTACAAAATGTTCTCAATATTTAAATATGTGTTTTTATGATTGATATAGGGCATCTATATGAGAAGATTTTTAGTTTTTATATGAGGTCATCATAATGGTTCATCTTTACTTTTTCATATGTTTTCATCGCAATGAAGAATCATAATAAGCAATTTGACTAACGAATTAGATTGATGAAATTTTTGCAAACATGAAGAAGTATAAAGTTTTGAGATTATTTGAGAAGATTTGAGATGTGCCCAGATGTATTGAGAAGGGTTGAAAAAGTCATAGATGAAGACTTAAATTAACATAAAATTCGGGATTGTGAAATTTCATTGAGTGAGAAGTGAAATTAGTTTTCGTGTCTTCATCATTCTAGGGTTCCTGTAAAAGGAGAGCACAATACCTTTGTACTTAGCTAACTTGAACTGTTCTTGTAAACTAGAGCTTCGACAATTGTGGAATAGGTTTCAAGTATCAAATCAAGCTTTTTTTTAGGTTAAAGTTGAGGAATATTATCAAAGTGAAGTTCAATCCTACCATTGGTGAAATTTCCATTAGATGAAACTTCATTAAAGAAAGTCCATTAGAGTGAGCCCATCTAAGCGAAATCCATCAGAGTAAGGTTCATTAGACCAAGTTCCATCAGATGTGGAATTGTGAAGTCTCCAATTGAGTTTCTACTAAGTTAAATAAAGAAGACTAGAAGGAGAATCATAATGAGGCCAATTAGGCAGAGACCATTAGACAAAGGTTTCCAAACTACGGTATATCAGACTGAATTTTTCTAAGGAAGTTTTCTAGACAGAGTTTCTGGAGAATGTTTCAAGAACAACAAGTTCCATGGAGAATTGTTGAAGTCCTTGAAGACTGTACACAAGTAATTTTTGATTCAACTTACTTATTAAGGAAGTTTAGACTTTCTAATGTGCATCAGAAAAGATGAAAGAAAGTGAATCATGTAAATATGGATACTTATCAATTGATTGAAATGCTTGATTGTTTTTCTGGGGTGTATAAGTAGTTGTGGGTAGTAGATACTTAAAGGGATAGTTGGGGGATATAACAAACTATAGTAGAAAATTTTCTACTAAAATTGTAGAATTGTTCAATTCTTATGCCTTTATATTCCAGAAAGAAGATTGTGAATGAATCCATGTTGGTGGGGCTATCCAACATGAAAAGGAGTAGTTCTTTGTACCAAATTTTGTAAATATCATGTGATGCCTTCTCTTTATATTTTTAAAATATAAAAATTGAGGTTGAGAAGATATACTTGAGTAGATCGTAACTTTAACAAGTTTCAGAGGTTATGAATTTTTACTAAAGATGTTAAGAAACGTTTTTATAAAAGAAAAAGGAACCAATGATTCACCCCTCTCAATCATCTTGATACTATTTGGGAATAATAGTAACCCACAAAAACCCATGAAATTTTCCAAATTTCTCCATTTTCATGTTTCATGTAATCATTTTATGTGGGTCAAAATCATTCTAAAGTTTGAATGTTGTATAGCCTCTTTGAGGAGGCTAATTATATATTATATTATCGATTCAATTTAGTTTTTCATTTTTTCCTTCTTGAAATAAATTGTGTTTGGTAAAAAATGTTATATAATTATCATTACCTTTGACTTATTAAACATGAATTTAAACTCAAAACATATGCATTAAAATTAATTAAGAAATTAAATTCTTAATCCAGTTTGAGCCTTTATCCTTCATTAATTCATCACTTTATTTTCTAATCATTTACTATTGGATGAGTTATTTATTCCATCAATAAATTATCACTCCAACCCATTTAATAATGTCTATTTATTATGGACTTGTAAATTATGGGATTTTTTTCTCATGAAGGTGAAGATAAGTTTGGAATTTTATTTTAATCTATATTGAACTTTCTTTAATTCATTTCATGATTGTTACGTTCATTCATTACTATAAGATAAGAATCAGATTTTGCACTAAAAAAATCAATTTCTTGAGGTTAAATTCATTCACTCATGAAAATTCATGGTTGAAACATTATTTGAATATGAATTCTTTGTGGAAAACCACTTTTTCAGTATTGAGTTTCATTTTGTGCCACCAAATTTGACTACATAATTGATTTTAGAGTAGAAACATGTTATATGTGTGTGTGGGGGTGATTAATGTGGAATTCATTTGTTTTATTTTCCAAATCATTTCATGTACCAATTATGTATTTTTATTCTTAAGTAAATTAATGTTTAATTTTTTATTTATTTTTAATTTATAGTGCATTTTTATGTCAATGAAATTTATGAAATTGATTCATACATGATTAGTGATAATATAGAGAGATAATTTATGAAATCACTCTAATTTCTATTCAATATCATCTCCACAAAAAATGGGTTAGAGGTCCCTTATATAGGACTCTAGGCTCAACTTTCCTGAGAAGATGAATCGACTTACAATGAACACTTTTGATAATTACAAAATAAAAAAACAAAATAAAAGTAAAAGTAAAAGAAAAAGGCGGGACATACAACCGTGAAACTTCCACCACACAATTCACACTAAAAAAGTACATAAATGACCTGTCTAATTTAATCTGATCATCTATTCTAGATATGACGCAAGTATAGATCAGCGCCTAGAATCTCTCCAAGTCAAACAGAGCATCAACCATTTCTCCAACTAAGACTTCTTTTTCCAACTATTTCATTTTTATCAGTTCTTTGATTACCCATTGTAGTTGATCTTGGACAATAAAGATATATTATTTATGTCCTTTCCACGAATTGAGTTCTTTAAGAATCGTGTCTGCCTCTACTGTGAAGTCTGTCAGATGTGTCATTTATACATACTTCATGTGTCTAGAGTTGATAGAGACTAACACACTGTATCCTACAAGGAAAATATAATTTTTATTGTTCATTTTGATTCAATTAGATAAATAATCCATGCAATTTAGATACGTCCATAATGGATCTTATTCAAACTGAACTCTAGCCAATCCTCAAACCTAAACTAAAATTTATCTAATGATTTCTATATAGGTCTTTTAGACTAGTGACCTAGGTATATATTCAATAACATGATCAATCTATCTACTATTATGATTGGTTCAATATGTGAAACCCACTATAGAAAACTCAGATATGCATTATTTAGAACCGTTCTCACCATATTTGGTACCAAATTGAATATAGAATTTATTTTCTTAAATCACAATAATTGTACTTATCCAATTATAAATATTTTTAGAATTCAATGAACTCTTCTGGTTCTAATACTATATCTAGTATATGGATCCTCAGAATCCCTTTTCATGATATTTTTCTAAAACCTTTGAAGAATATGATATTCCTCTACACTTGTCTCTTTAATACTTTTAACTTTGTGAGGAAGGACAAATACTTGTAATTTCAGCCAGATCTCTTTAGTAATGATCATACTGATCATATCTCTATCAATATTTTTATAAACCTCCATAATGTCTTCAAATTTTTCAAGCATGTCTAAAACATGGTTTAGAACTCTCTTGAATACTTGATCATCTTTATTTTTTTGGATCATATTATAAACATATGTGGATGTATTCCTTGAAATATTTAAAATCCTTTGAAAATATTTACATATTTTCATTGTTGGATTGAGCTCTTCATCTAGATTATCATCTAGAATTTCGTGATCTTTTTATGAATTTATTTTTGAGACTTTTGTTTCTTTTCACATTATCCTTATACTTGATCAGTCTAGATTTTATAAATGTTTTTCTCTTTTTCTTCATATCTTGTATTCATGTCAATCTTTTAGTTCTTCTGTGCCTTCCTGTTTCTTGGATTTTCTGCACATTGAGTACTGTAATAGCCTTTATGACCACATACAAAGTATTCAATATAACTTTTATCTTTACAATCTCTATCAAGAGATCACTTTGAAAGATTTTCCGAGTTTTTCATCCTTTCTGGTTGAGGAACCTATGCTTTCTGATCTTTCAACCTTACGGGATTAAGATCCCTTCTTTTGAAAGAGATTCTCTGCTATAATCTCTTTTCTTTTCTTAAGCCTATCATTCACTACATTGATAAGTCAAAATTCTACTACAGAATGCTTATCGATGCAATTGAGACGTCTTATTGATTTGTTATCTTCTGATATTGCACCTACAAAAGTTAATGTAGTGTGTTAGTGCATCTGGAATGACATTATCTATTCCTGTAAAAATTTCTATATTAAAGTTATAGTATTGAAATTCATTCATTCATTATAAAATTCATGCATGGGTAAACATTTTTATTTATATTCTCATAAATTTATTTATATAAGAACTATATGTTCTTATAGTAAAAGTTTTTTCCTAATAACATCTCATTATCTTTATTTCCATTAAAGAACAAAATAATTTCTCTTTCATGGAAAGGATAATTCTTCTCTTCCTTATTAAAACAACCACTCCAATATATACTGATACTTTCATTATGGATATTCCTTATCTTTAGGATTCATCTCCATACGGAGTATAATGAATATATTTCTAAGATAAGTTGAGCTTTACTTCCATCTGGATACTCCGATTCTAAGAGATTATGCACTTTTTTCATCAAAATTATGATTAATTCATAATCTTCTTCAATCCAATCCTAGGGTACCTCACTGGACACCTTTTTTATATTATTACAGATATTTTTGCTAAATATCTGATGTATTATTTGGTATAACTTAATTTACCAAGAAAAACATGCATCTACTTACGACCTGTAAGGTCATCGGAGAATTTTTGTAGCTTCTCTTCAATATACTATTGAATATTCTCCCTACATCCTTGGATTTGCAATCCGAAGAATTCTATATTTGGTTGCATCCAAATGACTATTATTTCTAAAAGTATCAACTCTTATTCTCTAAACACTTTAGCCACCTATTGTAAATATTTGATATAATCTTCTGTATTTTTAATAAATACGATTACATTATCAATATAGAACACCATGAACTGTTCTAATCTTCTGAATTCCTTGTCCATTCTCCTTTGGAATATTCCTAGAGAATTCATGAGTCCAAATGGCATAACTAGACATTCAAACAAGACAATTGGAATTGTAAATGCTATTAATAGTATAACATCTTATTTTATTTTTATCCACCAAAATTCTAACTTGAGATCAAAATTAGAATATAACATTGAACTTTCATTCATAATCTTGATTAAACCATCTTGATTAGGAATATTGTAGCCACCATCCACTGTGACACAATTAAGATCACGACAATCTATAACCATTCTAGCGTTACCATGCTATTTCTATACATGATTCATTACCATGAATTCCAAAATCCTATGAGGAATTTCACTATGCCTGATTAATCCAAGAATAATTAGTTTTGAAATCCTTATTTCAAATTTCATAACCATTTCATATGGATAGGATGTTCTCTTACTTTTGATCACTGTTCTAGGATCATTAAGGGTGGTTGTAGCCTTTGGAATTTCCTTGTGCCATAGTTTCATAGGAGTTTCTGGCTAATTTTCTGATAAATAATCTTTTATCTTAGCTAATGCCTCCTTTTCTTTAATCCTCATAACTTTCAATCCAACCAGTTCTTTCCAATACTCAATATTTCTATGGTATTATCTATCCTCATCTTGATTGTTATCGATTTTAACCATAGAGACTTGCTTTTATAGAACCATTCTGGTTTTTACAAAAGTAGTTGGAATCAAATAATTATTAAGTATCATTCCTTCTAAAAATAATGTTACTAGATGACATCATTTACAAAATTTATTTACAACCAAGAAGTCATCTGGTAATTGGGGAATAAAACAAATCATCTAATCTACAAATATTCTTTCATTTATTTCAATATGAAAGTACTTGGAGTCTTCTTGAATCAGAAGTCTTGCATTGTTACCAATTGTAAATTGAAACTCTGTAGATTCCCTAGTTACTCCTAAAAATAAAATTCTTGTGCAAGAGAAGGTACACCCTTTATCAACTAGAGAAATACATACAGTCTCATTAATACTTAATTTTACTAATTTATCCCACTCCTCTATCTTTAGACCAAGTAATGAAGATCCCATATATCATAAATGAGTGTCTTTATCCCCATATATAAGTAGTCGAATGGTCCTCTGTCCAGCTATATTTCCAAAAATTGATGTTCTAGGTTCTTCTACTGAAGTACCTTTATTTTTTCTAATTGATATCCTTGGAGTTTCCAAAGGGGTTTTTAGTATTTCTAATTTAAAATCATCCATTTTCAAATCTAATATGCCTGATATTGATCCTTATTATCTAATATCATCTTCATATTCTCTGATCTTATAGATGAAATGTCCATTTCCAACTTGTTTAATAACATCTAGAAGAAGTTTCTTTTGCCTTTGTTCTTCCTCTGGATCTTGTGAAACCCATTATCCAGGCCAATTTCGCCTCTTGGGGTTTACCACCTATGGTATAATTTCTCTAATTGATGTTCCTTAATCTTGAAAAAGATGTGTAAATATTTCTACACCCTTCCTTAGAGTTGGTCTTATAGTATTTTAGAACTTTACATAAAGATGAGTAATTACTTGAACACATCTTTTATCAATTGGACATCCCAATGCCATCTACTATTTCATTATGTGAATATTTAATTCTAGAGGTCTACTAATACTTCTTTCCATAAGAACTATATGATAATATAGGATCAATTTTACCCATGCTACTCCTACATATATATTTTCGCATGCTCCTCCTAATAGTGAATTGGAGAAATTGTCTAAAATACCATCCACTACTAAAATTACGATAGGTAGATATTTTCCTTTTAGTAATAGGGGATCTACTATGATCTAGATTATTCAAAAATAAACATACTTATCATTTTTTGGATAGCATTATTAACCCTTTTTGGTTTTAGGAAAGGAATTGTAAATAATATTCTATATATTTTATAGACATCAACTGTCTCTTAATCTTCAAAGATCTTGGTCATTTCCTGATATGGTACCCAAGAATTTTCGTATATCTTTGGCCAATCAACTATGGGCATATACCATTCTTGGAAATATCTTCCTTATAAATGGATTTTAGTTTTTTATGAATAAACCAGATCACCTTCCATATCCTCTAGTTTTACTAATTTTAGAGTCATCAGGTGCACTGGCCCCTGTTCGAATCATGGATACATGAAGCTGACTTAGAATAGGGTTATTTCATTCTTCATCATCTAAGATAATATATTCCTCCTCCAAGTACTCTAAATATAATGATTATAACCTTTCATTATCTGAGTCTATATCCTCTCCCTAGATAGGCTCAAACAATATCTCTGATGAATCCTCCATCATTATTGCTTTGAGACTTCCTCTTCTTATGTCTAATTCTAGGAAAATATAATCTATGTGACCTTTTTTTACCATAGAACTAATATAAATCACAACTTGATAGATATTTTCATTTAGGGAATCTAGGATAATTCCCTTATTTATCCTTAAATTTTTCTCTCATGTCCTTCTAAATTATATTTGGTTTAAGAAATCACTTATATTTTTCTATATTTATGCCTAAAAATCTACTTCAAGATTTTATTTTTACAAATCATTTCCAAATTTTATTGAATCATTTATTTCATTCATACTGGTCATCCTTACACTATGTTTTAAATGATCTTTTTTAGCCTTTTCCATGCTCCTTCCTGGTTGGACCACACCCATATCTTCTTACAACACCCTCTACTTTTGGGAAACAATAAACAATCATGTATGACATATTTCTTACATCATGTAATACATTAATCTATATAAAATATAGTCTTATTACTTTTTTTATTGTTTCTACTTGAAATCCCAATATATCTTTCAAGTCTTCACTTTGAGAAAGATGAGTTTTTAAGGCTTATTGAACTATTTCATGTCGATGGCCTGGAATTTTATGAATAAAGACATCTATAGAATATGATTGATCTTTTTACCCAAGAAGATAATACCAATAATGAAACTCGCAAATATATTATTTAATGTAGTGCATGTCACATATTTTGATTTTGGTTAAAGTTATTCTAGTTTTTTCTATTAATTCTCTATTCTGATATACCAGTGAATTTCCCAAAAATTCTTATTTAATGAAACCATCAACTATTGGTGTAACCTCAATTGGGAATGTAACATATTTCTCGATAGTTGTTTTCACTTATGAGTGTCTCAGCAACATATCCCAAAATCACCCTATATTACCTCTCAAGGTAGCTCCTGTGAAATTAATTTCACTATCAATGGTCCATGATTTTAATATAACTGATAACATATAATATCGAAGGTCTATAGCCCATTCATATATAGATACTCTAGGATCCTTTTCGTAATCTATCTTTATGATCATATTATATTTAGGATCACCTTTTGGATGTGTTTTCCTTACCTATATTCTTCCTGAATATAGCTGCGATATGAGTGATTGGCTGCCCTATTTATCTTCTGAAAAAAATACTTGAACAATCCTTTCTATTGTTCCCAAGGAATTGATTTCTGGGAGATTCCCTGCTATACTAGCTTAGCTTCCAAATATTTTACACCGAGTCCTTTTGTGAGAGATGACTTAGTCTATTTAATTTTCTTATACTCTTTATGTTTGTCTTGTAGGTATTCTACTTTCTTGAGCTTTTAATTACGGTTTTTGGTGACATGTTCAATATCCCCAAGTTCCCATTTCTCCTGAGTAATAATATCATGGATCTATTTTGGGTATTCTTGGATACTATAAGAAATAATCAAAACTTATTCATAATATTATTGAGTTTCTCCTAATAAGGGACACACATAATCATCAGTAGTATATCATCATGATATGACTACCCTTTTTATATATCTACGTGGATTCATATTTGAGATAGTGGATTCTAGCTAATTGGAAGCTTCTCCTAAAGGCTTCCCTTTAATCCACTGCCAAATATCTCAAATATTTGATATAAGGCCAGATCCTCTTTATGCCATATTTTACTATTCAAAGAAAAATACTTCAACTTATGGATATCCTAGTGTTTTCTCTAGGTTTTTTACTAACCACTTGGCTTGTCGAAGTTAATATTACATACGCTTGATTTCTGCCTACAATTCTTTGAGCTTACTACGAGTTGTATGGGATTTCTTCCCTAACTCGATTACTTAGAGTTCATTTTCAATGGATAATCTAGAGTCTAGAATTTGATGATACTTTTTTAAGGAAAATATAACTGTCTTTGTTATCTTAATACCTTATATAACCTTTTAAACATTTACACTCATAATAAAGACATATTACCATAGAATTCTGGAATTTCTTACTAGAAACTCTACTAAAGCAGTGCTCTATACCCAATGACCTTGGTACATATTCCATGGAATGATCAATCAACTTATTAGTCTAATAGGTTCAATATGTGAAAAACACCATAGAAAAATTAAATATGCATTATTTAGAACCATCATCACCATCTTTGGTACCCAATTGAATGTGAAATTTATTTTCTTAAATCCCAATAATTGTACTACTCCCATTATGAAATCTTTCCAGCATTCAATGAACTCTTCTGGTTCTAATTCCATATATTGTATATGGATATTCAAAATCCTTATTCCTGAAATTTTCTAAAACCTATGAAGAACTAGATATTCTTACACACCTATCTCCTTGATCCTTCTAATTTTTTTAAGAAGAGCAGATACTTTGACTTTTAATCTGATCTCTTTAGCAATGATGATATTGATCATATCTTGATCAATATTTTTATAATCCTCCATAAGGTCTTCAGATTATTCAAGTATGTTTAAAAAATGGTTGAAACCTCTCTTGAATACCCAATCATCTTTATTTTTCTGGATCATATTATAAACGGCTGTGGATTTATTCCTTGAAACATTTGGAATCCTTTGCAAATATTTCCATATTTTCTTTACTAGATTGGGCTCTTCATCTAAATAATCATCTAGAATTTCATGATATTGTTCCTACTAAACATTATATTGATGAAATTATTTATAAGACTTTTTCTTCTTTTCATTTTCTTCAACTTTATCAGCCTAGATTTTATAACCAATTTTCTATTTTCCTTTAGAGATTCCATTCATGTCAATATTATGGTTCTTCCAAGACTTCTTGTTTTCTAGATTCTTTACACATTGAGTATTATAATATCCTTTCTGAAAACATACAAAGCATTCAATATGAATTTTATCATAGACCTGCTATCTAGAGATCCCATTGAATTATTTCCTATATTTTTAACCTTTCTGGTTAAGGAAACTGTGCTTTCTCATCTTTTAACCTTACTAGATAAAGATCCCTTCTTCTGAAGGATATTCCCCACTAGAATCCATTTTATTTGTTCGAGTATTTTATTCATTTATTTTATAACACAACATTCTTCCAAATAATGATTATCATTACAAACATGACATCTCCTTGATTTTCTATCTTTTTCCATTTCACATGAAAGAGTCAAAGTAGAATTTCAGTGCATCTAGAATGATATTATATTTTCATTAAATATTTTATATATTCAATTTATCATATTTTAATTCATTACACCATCATAAAATTCATGCTCGGGTAATCATTTTTAATTATATTCTCATAAAGTTATTTACATAAGAACTATCCGTTCATATAGTAAAAGGTTTTTCAAAGAAAAGCTCGTTGGACCAAATTCCTTTTAGGACTGCAAGAAATTATTTTTTATGAACTAGATAATTCTTCTCTACCTTATTAAATCAACCACTCTAGTATCTACTAATACTTTCATTATGGTTTTATTTTTTTAGGATACATCCTCATACAGTGCCTAATGAAACTATTTCTAAGATAAGTTGATCTTCACTCCCATCTGGAAACTCCAATTTTAGGAGATTCTGCACATTTTTTTTCAAAATTATGAATACTTCTGAATCTTCATCTATCCAATTCCATGGTACCTTACTAAACCCATTTTTTTGTATTTGTACTAATATTTTTGATAAATCTATGATGTATGCTCTGACATAATTTAATATACCATGAAACAGTTATATCTTCTTATGATATATATTCTCTTTAGGGAAAGTTTGTATATTTTTTGAAATATGCAGTTGGAGTTTCTCTCTATGTCCTTGGATATACAATCCTAATAATTCTATCTTTAGTTGCATATAAATGATGTTTCTTTCTAAAATCATAATCACTTAATCTCTGAACACTTCATCCATCTGCTTTAAATGTTTTATATACTCTTCTTTATTTTTACTAAATATGAGCACATCATCAATATAGACTGCCACAAACTCTGATAATCTACTGAATGACTTTTCCATTCTCATTTGTAATATTCCTGGCACATTCTTGAGTCCAAATGTCATAAATATAAATTCAAATAAGTCAAATGGAATTATAAATGCTGTTAATGGTTTATCTGCCAATATCCCAACATGGGATCAAACTTAGAATATACCATTGGTGTTTCATTCCTAATCCTTCTTCTTAAAGATTATTGATTAGAAAGATTGTATCCATAATACTTTGTGGAATAATTAATATCATGATAATCTGTAACCATTTTGGCCTTATATCACTATTTTCTACATGATTCATTACCATGAATGACTCACTCCAATGAAGAATTTCACCATGACAGATTAATCCAAGACTAATTAGTTTCAAAATTTGTATTTCAAATTCCTTAACCATTTCATCTATATAGACAATTCTCTTACTTTTTATCACTATACTGGGATCATTAAGGGTGATTTTAGCCTCTATAATTTCCTTCTACCATAGTTTTAGAGGGGTTTCTGACCATTTTTTTGATAATATTTTATCTTAGCCAGTACCTCAACTTCATTAATCCTTAGAACTTTTAATCTAACAAGTCCTTTCCACTGCTTAATATTTATATGGCATTCCCTATCCTCATCTAGATAATTCTCCATTTTAACCGTAGAGTCTTTATTTTCTAGAACCATTCTAGTTTTTCCAAAAGTATTTGGAATCAGATAATTATTGTGGATAATTCCTTATAAAAATATTGTTACTGGATGATATCTTCTAAGGAATGGATTTCCAATAAATAAGTTATCTGAAGATTGAGGAATAAAACAAAGGATCTGCTCAACAAATATTCTTCCACTGAGTTTAATTTGAACATACTTGGATACTTATTGAATACGAACTATTTCATTATTACCAACTGTAACTTGAAACTCTGTAGTTTCCTAGGTTACTCCTAAAAATCAAAATCTTGTGTAAGAGAAGGTACACCCTGTATCAACTAGGGAAATACATCCAGTTTCATTAATACATAATTTTACTAATTTATCCCACTCCTCTATCATTACATTGAGTAATTAAGATCCCATATATCCTATTTGAGTTTCTTCATCCTCATAGATATGTAGCCAAATAGTCCTTTCTCTAACCATATTACTGGAAATTGATGTTATAAGTGATTCTACTAAAGTACCTTTATCTTTTATGATTGTGATCCTTGGATTTTACAAAGGGTTCTCTAGTATTTTTTATTTAAAATCTTCTATATTCAAATATAATCTACCTGATATTGATCCATCTTATATAATCTCATCTTTATCTCCTCTGATCTTAGAGATGACAAGTATATTTCCATATTGTTTAATAACATCTGGAAGAAGTTGCTTTTATCTTCATTCTTCCTTTTGATCTGGAAAACTCATTCTCTAAGAGAAGTTTGCCTCTTGGGGTTTACCACCTATAGTGAAATTTTTATAATTGATGTTCCTTTATCATGGAAAATATGTGTAAATATCTCAACACCCTTCCATAGAGATGGTCTTCCAATATTGTAGAACTTTATATAAAGGTGAGTAATTACTCTAGCACTTCTTCTTGTTGGGTGGACATCCCAACATCTTTTACCAGTTCCTCGTGTTAATAGATAATTATATAATTATACATATACTTATATCCATAAGAACTACATAAAAATCTAGGATCACATATACCCATGCTAATCCTACATGTAGATTTTCTCATGCTCCTCATAATAGTGAATTGGATAAATTGGATAATCTTTAATCCACTATTGGAATTAGAATTGGTAGATATTGTCGTTTTATGACTAGGGGATCTACTCTGGGCTGGATCATTCAAAAATACACATACTTATCATTTTTATGGATAACCTTATTAACACTTTTTGGTTTTAGGGAAGACATTGTAAATAATCTTCTATCTATTTTATAGGCTTCATCTGTCTCTTCACATTAAATGATCTTAGTCATTTCTCTATATGGTACCCAAAACTTCTGGTATACTTCAGACCAATCAACTATGGGAATCTTCTATTCTTGAAAATATCTTCCTTCTAAAGGGATTTTAGTTTCTGAATAATGAACTAGATCACCTTCCATTTCATCCAGTTTTACTAATTTTGAAGAGTCCTCAAGTGCACTCTCCCCTATTCGAATCATGGTTATTCGAAGATGACTCAAAATAGGGCTATTTCCTTCCTCCTCATCCGAGATAAAATATTCCTCCTCTAAGTACTCTAAATATAATGAATATAATCTTTTATAATCTAAGTCTATATCTTCTCCCCAAATAGTCTCAAATAATATATCTAATGAATCCTCCATCATTATTTCTTTGAGACATCCTATTCTTCTATCTATATCTGGGAAACTATTAGCCCTATGATCTTTCCTACAATAGAAACAACAAAAATCACAATTTTATAGATATTTTTTTAGTGAATCTATGAAACTTCCCATATTTAGCCTTAAATTTTTTCTCTCATGTCCTTATGGATTCTATTTGGTTTAAGAAAATGCTTAGATTTCTTTTTGTTTTTCTACCTGAAAATCTATTTCATGATTCTATTTTTATAAATAATTTCCAAGTTTTCCTGAATGATTTATTTTATTTATACTGGACATCCTGATACTATGTTTTGAATGATATTTGTTGGGTTTTTCTAAGCTCCTATCTAGTTGGACCATAAACATATCTTCCTGCAACACCCTCTTCTTTTGGAAAACAAGAATAAATCATTTATGACATATTTATTACATCCTATAAGACATGCCTCTTCATACAATAGTGTATTATTACTTTCCTTATTATTTATTCTCAAACACCTGTTGTACCATGCAAGTATGCACTTTGATAAAGATGACTTTTTAAGGCTTGTTGAATTATTTTAGGCCAACTACCGAGAAGTTTCTGAATAAAGACATCTAGAGCATATGCTTGATCTCTTGGTCCAAGAAGATAATACCAATGCTAAAACTCGTAAAGATATTCCTCAAAGTAGCACATGTCACCTATTTGGATTTTGGTTAAAGCTGTTCTAGTTTTTTCAACCAATTATCAATCTCGATCTACTAGTGAATTTCCTAAAAACTCAGGTTTAAGGAAATCAACTACTAATGGTATAATCTCAATTAGGAATGTAACACATTTATGTATAGTTTTTCTCACTAATGAGTGTCTCAATAGCATATCTTGAAAATCTCCCTACATTTCTCTCAAGGTTGATTTTGTGAAATTAAGTGCACTATTAATGGTCCATGATTGTAAACCAACTGATAAAATATAATATCAATGGTCTAGAGCACATTCATCAATGGTTTCTCGAGGATCATTTTCCACATCTAGGTTTAGGATCATCCTATGTTTAAGAACTCCTTCTAGATGTGTTTTCTTTGGCCAATATTCTTCTTGAATATAGCTGGGATATAAGGGATTGACTTCTCTATTTATCTTTTGAAACAAATTCTTTAACGATCCTTTCAGTTGTTCCTAAAGAATTGGTTTCTAAGAGATTTTCTACCATACTAGTTTGGATTCCCAAGGTTTTACACTGAGTCCTTCAGTGGGAGATGACTTAGTCTCTTTATTTTTCTTCTTCTCTTCAAGTTTGTCTTATAGGTCTTATATATTATTGAGATTTTCATTAAGGTTTTTTGGAGACATGTTCAATATCCCAAAGTTCACATTTCTCATGAGTAATAATATCATGGATCTATTTATGATATTCCTGGATACTTTTAGGAATACTCGAAACTTCTTCATGATATTCTTGAGTTTCTCTTACTGAAGGACACATATAATCATCTGTAGTATGTCATCCTGTTATACTTTCCCTTTTTGTATCTTTGTGTGGATGCATATATGAGACAATGGATTCTGCCTGATTGAAATCTTATACTGAAGCTTTGTTCTCAAGCCTATGCCAAATATCTTTAATATTTAGTCCAAGACCATATCCTCTTACGGACATATTTTACTGTTCAAAGAAAAATTATCCATCTTCTAGATATCTTAGTGTCTTTCTAGGTTTTGGAATAACCACATGGTTTTTCAAAGCTGAAATTATATATGCCAAATTTATTCCTTTAATTCCATGATATTTTCAAGCGTTTCCTGGGATTTCTGCCCTAACTTGATTACTTCAGGTTCGTTTTCAAAGGTTAATCTAGATTCTGGAAGTTGATGATACTTTCTCAGTCAAATATAACTGGATTTGTTTTTTCAATACCTTACCTTTCTTTCTAAACATTTCTTCTCATAATAAAGACTTTTAACCATGAAATCTAGGAATTTGTTACTCAAAAATCTACTGAAGAAGTGCTCTGGATGGCTTCATTCTTCCCCCCATGCTCTGATTTTAAATGTTTTAATGTTTAGTTAATGAATTATCCAATTAGAAAATGTAACTAAATTTTAATTTTTAATTTTAAACTTAGATAATTTGGGTATTTGAATTTATATTTTCTATAGATTTCGAATTTAGTGATTTTTTAATTTGTTTGTATGTAGTTGTTCTACAAATTCTGAATGGTTTTCTAGGGGTTTTGAGCATAGCATATTTGGATATCCAAATCAGATACTGATCCATCTGAGATTGACATTCCCAAATCAGACCTAGCCAAATATTCAAGGATTGATGATGGAGATCAGTATCTTCGGAGGCCGATTCGATGGTTGGCAGTACATGACTATTGTATGTTGTTTGAAGATATAACTGACATCACTTATCATTTTCAAAGATATTGAATGGGGACGCAGATTTGATAGAGGTTGTGATTTTTAAAAGATGAATCTAGGATAATTCATGTTCCAGTAAATGTTGAATAAGATCTTCCGATTTCAATATCGAAGCTACCGCTGAGATCCCACTCTGAGCCGACCTTCATTTACAAACAATAACGGAGAGGAAACTCATCAAAGTAATGATTTGTATCTTCCAAAGAGTTTTTTTTCAGAAAGTAAAATAATCTGGGAATCAGAACTAACACTAGAGTATATTTGTGCTCGTGTTGGTCTTTCATGCCATGATCTAGCGAAGCATAAAAAATACACTACCGAGGTCAATTCAACAATGTTTTGATCTTAATAACGCTAAATGATGATGATAAGGAAATTTTGATCCCCTGCAACTAGAGAAATAAAATTAACCTAATCACGTTACTGAATGGAGATGGTTGTGGAACCACCTACATTTCAATTGATGCAAAGGATGAAGGTTCGATCAATTTTTTTTAAAGATGTTTCATTTTATAGAGTTGTTTTATTTGAAGGGACAATTGATTTAATCTCGAGCTTTAATAGAGATGGTTGTGGAACCACCTAAGTTTCAATGGATGAAAAGGATGAATGTTTGATCAAATTATTATTAGAAGATGTTTTATTTGCTGGATTTATTTTATTTTTAGGTCGATCATGAGGATAATGGAGGAGTAATTGTTTTTCAATGTGGAAAATTAGGTTACATTGTTGAATTCACATCATGTGTTTGTCGAATTCTTTATGAGAGTGGGTGACCATTGGTGTCATTCAAAATATGGATGATGTGTATTTAATGTAGAGGTGCTTGTGCACTAGTTTGAGTTTGTGAAAATGGATGGTTGAGTTTGAGTTAAGTTAGGCTAAATGCTTCTAGGGAATTTGGTTGACTGGCAATTCAAGGAAATTGAAGGTGAATGGAGGAGGATTGAGACAACCACAAATTGGAGAAGATTTATACTCTTACACTCATTCTTTCTATTCTTATATTTTTAAGATTCTTCTATTGAATAATTTTTTTATTGCAACTTTTGAATTTTTGTAGCTAAATCAATGTAAGGTATTGAATAACAATGGATTAAAATTCTTACTCTATCCATCCAACGACCCGAAGGCCTTCAAAATTTTTTATTATATGAAAAATCCCCCTTTTAAGGGATGAAGGGGGTGGAAACCCAAAGACATAATTGACATAGGACAATACACATGAAGGAAGAAAGAATAAAAACTATAAAGACATCACTGAACTACTCCTCCCCATCATTTGAACATGAAGAAGCTTTCCACCATTTCAAGGTTAATCAGCAAGCAAGTGTCTTGTGTCTAGCACATGCCCGATCTGATGGCTAATGCCATACCCTCTCAGACAACCAAATCCAAAAAACTCTACAAGCATGAAGCTCTAGCTCTAAAACCTCCTATGATGTCTGTTCATGAAGTGATCCGGATCCCAAACTTCCCTCCCTCAAACATCAAACCATTAAAGAAGGAAAACCCACCATGACGCGACACTGAATCCCAGCCCGCAGGGGACCAATCCACCAAAACAATGCATACAGTTCCGATACGATTACCAAAGAGTCCTAAAGATCACAAATATCATGCCAAAACCAGCTTAACACAAACATTAACATACAAAAAATCATTCAAAAAACCAAATAGAAATGCTGAACCAGGACCCTCTCCCTTTGAGTCATTCCAGATCCGTCTTCAAGCCACCAGAAGCACGACGATATCGACATCGGACCGCACCATCCCGAACCGAGATACCATCCACAGCGGACCACAAACTAGAGAGAAATAATGAGACTGAGAAGATAGATCACACCAGGCCTCACCAGAAGAAAGTTGTCACATCTGAGCATCAACTTTCCAAGAAGGTCGGAGACACAACACGCCATGGTGAGCTTAGCAGAAGCCGGAACAGTGCAGACTCAAATCTTAATAATCACAAAAAAATAAGGTATAATTTTTTTTCATATTCATTTTTATAACTTTAAATAGAACCTAAAAGGCCTAAAACCCAAAAAGGAAACAAGTCACTATCCAAAAAACCACCATATTACAAGAGGAGCATTGTCCTCAATCCCCCACCACAACACCTATAAGGGAAGACCACTAGCACCCTGAACCACCATCTCCAAACCTCTTACCTTTACCCATGTCAAACATAACCAAGTATACTTATACCCTAAGGTGTAAGTAGGGTATGAGGAAAATCCCAGAAGAAGTCCACCCAACAAAGATTCCATTCTATAAATAATATAAGATAAATGACATGCCAGTTTGTATAAAAAACTAAGAACATTTTTATTGAAAACAATTTAAAATAAAGTATGATTTCTTTTCAAACAACCAACAAAGTATACCATATTTCAATGGTAAATACAATATCATCATTGAGAACTAAGTCATGGGAGATCCCTATATGCACTAGATAAGAGTGAGACCCTAAAAATATAGTATCTCGGTGAAAAGTGGTATAAAAACCACAACCATCCACATCTATGTGCATGAGCCACTAGAGAGGAGAAACATCCAATCGATCATCATAAATATTTAGTTAGTGTTTTCATCATCAATCCCACTAAGTGAATCTGAGATGAATCCACTTTTAAATCACTAGAATACTAGTCCTTGTCTACCCACCTAGTCACCTAATAATCCCTTTATTCTCAATTCACATCCCATATATCACATAGATCACCAGTCACACATACACAAGCCAAAAAAAATATAAACATTCCTATTAAAACACCATTTTTACAACCAAAATTATTTTTAAATACAAGAACACACTAAAACCATTACAAAACATGATTCAAACCACATTCAAAATTTATTAAACATGTTTCAAAATTTATAAATCACATTCAAAATCCACAACATGGGTTCACACATGAAAAACACCCAATTTCCTTTAGAAAAACCACTTTCAGGCCAAATGCATATCAATACCATTCAAAAATACCTTTTCACACCACACACATAAATAATATAATACTCTTAAACACTTAAGAACGAATTTTTGATTCATCAAATAATATTTAAGCATGGAACCACCTACATTGAGTGAAATATTTCTAGAATCTGGTGAAAAACTACAACCGCACCTCAAAAAAACCCTATAATGGAAATATAGAACATAAAACCTCAATATATAACCCAAAGTATTAATATATAACACTAAATATAATGCCCTACATGTTGAAGAAGTGAAACACCAATAAAGAAGAGGGAAACCCTAGAAAAGGGGGACAAACCAAGATAGGAGGGGCTTACGAGAGGGTTTCTTGAAGAATCTAAGACAAATATCCAACAAAAATGGAGCCCAAGGGAGGAAGGAGGAAGAGGGAGGCCTGAATAGGTTATAAAATCTTGAGTGGGGGTTAGTGGATGAGTGATTTGGTGTAAAAAAATGGGGAGAAAAAAAAATCCAATTTTTAATGACATGGACAGTCCGTATAGTTTGTTTACACGATTTTACAAACTGTACGAAAACTGTATGATTGAAAGTATCCACAAGGAACATGTCACACAGTTTAAAAAACTATGCACTAGCCATGTGAATCAGTTCTATATGAAAATGAAATCTTAACACAGAGTTTCCTATGTAAGGTGCACAGTTTCCCCTAACCGTCTGCAAACCGTGAACCACCCCCTGTCAAAGACATATTTTCCACTTTTCTCAAGAAACTGAAAGGACACTGAAGTAATAAAATCTAGAAAAAATTAAATTGAAAAAAATGTCAAAATAAAATCATGGGTGTGAAAATTATCCCCACCATGAAAACTTTACATCCCCATAAAGTCATCCCAAAATCTTGATCAGAGAATAAGAATGGATACTCTTGCTCAAGCCACAACTTCCACTCCCAAGTCTCATGTTCATCATTTTCATGCTACCAAAGGACGCATACCAATAGAATGGACTTACCATGAAGAACTTTATCTTGGGAATCTACGTTATATAATGACCCATACTTTACATACATTGTTATTACTTCAGAATTGAAGCACACTTATTACAACATATAACAAAACCGGGAAAGGACCGTATAGGTATAGTGTCTTTAGAAACTGGGAAACATAAACAACTGGTTCATAAAGCATCTACTTTGTGTCCCATTTATTTCATCATATCTAGAGTCCCTTTTTGGCATATCCTACTTAAAAACCTTCTTCCTAACCTGGGGAAATAAAACATACAAAAGGGCGAGCTAAAATTCTCAGTAAGGGTAAACAAAAGAAATATCAAACACATCATATAAATAAGAACATAACTTTTGGAAATCTTAACCTGCAAAAGAAATCATAATTTTGTAACATGGGATAAATCATAGAAGTGAAATGTAATCCCAATAATCATAACATAAAACATGAAACTTTGTGTCATACACACATAATCCCATAGAATCATTTCTTATTAGTGAAGACTCATTGCCAAGACAATCTTAGTGGACAAAGTCCATTTCTGAACCGAGTTCACTCCTCGTTTCAGTCCTGTTTCACTGAACCAGTTTAACCTGCCGTTCCAGCCATGTCAATATCATGAGATATAAAATCTTTACCCAATGAATTGGAGGGAGATATAGGTCCCACCCATATCATAATTATACCATTCTTATGTGTGCCACAAAATCATAAATCATACATCATTGAATAACCCATGTAATAAAAAAATGGGATTCTTAAAATCGTGAGATCATAAAACAATTAATATAAGATAAAGGAATTCATAAAAATAATCCCATCACAACATAATCAAATCATTGTAATAATAGGGATAGAAACAAAACCCTATATTATCTTAGATGGAAAATAATTTTGATAAAACACTTGAACACCATTCTTGAGGAAAATATCCTTTCTACTTCAAAATAAACTCTTTTCCTTTCTTAACATGTCATAAAATTATAAACTAAAAGTCGTTGATAAAAAATAAACTTGAAAACTTGTAAAGTATGATTCTTGTAAATAATGTTTTAAAAATCCATTCATGCCGTATAGGTTAAAAAAACATTCTTCTCGGACTTTTGTCGAAAAGGTCAAAAAGTATCTCGTACGAAAAGAGACAAAAGATTCCTTTCATATCATTTACTAAAAACTCACCAAAAGTTAAAATTGGATTTAAACAATTGTAGGTGGATGGAAATAATATTACATATTCAGGAAACATGTATGTGGATGATAAAATACACCACAGTAAATTCCAAAGTATAAACAATCTCGGATAAAAATGAGATTGTGATATTGCCCTTACCTTAGGTCTGATTTGCTTCGTAAGTGTCCGAACCTCCTGTATAATGATTTAAATAATGTTATTGACTTATTCCAGAATCATAATTATTTTTTTATATCATATATGGTCATATTCTTAGCTTCTTATTAGTAATATTTCATTACAACTTGTTTAATCGGGTGTTTATTACTTTTTGTTCTTATGCGTGTTTTGTCGAATAAATTGTTATCGTTATATTTAGGTTATAGATACCTCATTTATAGAATGGAATTAGTGTAATATATATCATATTTATTCACTCAATTCATTTATATAATCATTATGCAATGAAGATAATGTAGAACGAGTCGCATCACATCGTGGAGACGGTATTCCGTACGTACGCCCGAGCGATGATATCATTCCTATGATCGTGGAATTGTATTAGAGTGTATGTATACTATTTCAGAATCAATATCACTTCACAATAATAATAAATATTCATTCTTTACACCATTATACCCATCCAAGTAAGGGGGTGGTGGAAAATAGATTACACCACGACGTAGAGACGGTATTTCGTACGTACGCACGCGCGGTGATTTCATTTTCCATAGGATGGATAGATTGTTAAATAGGTTTGTTTCATACTTATAATAACATATCGGTATATGAGTGATACTGATGTTATTACTTCATAATGAAACAACTAAAGAAGAATAAGTGGAAGAAGAAATAAAGATGAAAGAATCGGTAACAGACATTACCTCTTCTTTGAAGTGCTTTTTTGAGACCTCCTTTTAGGGCACTAAAATTGGTCTTTGAAGAAGACCAAGTTCTCTAAGATGTCTCTAGGGAAGTGGAGAGGAGAAGTGATAGGGGTTGGCCGATTATGAAGGCTCAAAGTGGTGTGAGGAAGAGGGGAAGGAGGTGCCCTTTTATAAGGGAGGAGAGGGGCACCTTTGGAAAAAGTAAAAATATTAATTTATTATAAAGTCATATTCGGTTTTAAATAGCTCCAAATTGATATATTTCGAAGGTAAGGTGGGGATGGGTCTAAATAATTTCATACAATAAAATTTAGACAAGTTTAGGTCATTATATTAACCTTATCTTTTAGTTTTAACTCTTAGTTAATTAGATTGACATTTACCATGTCACTTTGTATTTTTATATTATATAGTTAATAAACTTACTATATAAATCCAAGAGACCCCCAAGTGGTCCATTAATGATACACCTATCATGATATAAGTATATTTTCAGAACCTTATATTTTTTGGAATAATATAACAATCAATAATATAATATTTGTTTTAAAAACTATTTTATGTCAATTTTGACACTATTCAATAGTTGATTTTTTTAAAACTCATAACAGAATGATTAGTTCGAAAAAAGTTTAATTAAATCAATATTAACATATCATATTAATCTAGAAAATTAGTGGAATTCATAATAAGTCTCAAATTATATTTATTTGGGAATTTATAACATCAATTATGTCAATATTTCATTAATAAGATAATTACTGCATCATTATTGTGTCAAAATAAATTAAATTATTTAAAGTATAAAAATTACAAATAAAATTCCATCATGTAGTAAATATTTTTATCTTTTTATTGAATATTTATAGTCGAATTTATCTTATGTATAACCCTATATTAAAAATTATTTACTTATTAATCTTTGATTTTAGCTATTTTAACCCTTCTTTAAATAAATTAATATTAAATGTCCTAATCTAATCCATGTGGGCCTAAATGGTCATATGTTTTTCTTATGGTTGTTTTTTGTCAAATTAAACTTATCCAATAGAATTAGGACATGTGTTAGGGTAATAATAATATCATTTTTACCCTTAATTACCCTATTTACTTTTAACCGTGGTAAAAAAAAGTAAAAAGTTAATATTCACCAAAAATTATTTTCATCTCATTGAACCACATTTTACTTACGAACATCAACCGTGTCTCTCGGATTTTTGAAATTCTACTCACAGAAGAGGTAAAATTAAGTTTTATGAACAATTCAATTTTTTTAACCACCACTTAGTGGTTTCACTATTCATCAAAAATTGAAAGTTTTCAGAAAAATACCAAAATTTCACCCTAGGCTAATTTCGATATTCCGAATCCAAAAATGAAGTCAATTTTGAAAAATAAAATTTAAAAACTTTTAAAAAGTGGTTATTACTATTCATAACGACTAGTTTTAATAATATTTTAATAGCATATCGTTGTTTAGTGAAACTCAGTATTGCGTAGGCCGCAAGCTATCGAGGAAGGTCGCGATTGCGTGTAAGGGAATCCAAGCAAGTGTTATGTGTAGTGAAAGATTCCTTTGATGATTTATATAACACAAAAGTCTCGGGTGTTACACGTTCCGTACTAGACATTCAAACAATGAGAGATTAGGATCTATTTCCAACTCTTTCCAATTTATAACATGAGATGGGACAATGTTATACTTCTTCAACTGGGAGACATGGAACACATCATGAATGGATGTTAACTCTGAAGGTAGATCCAACCAGTATTCCACCTTACCAACCCTCTCAGTGATCTCAAAAGGTTCGATATACCTTGGCATTAGCTTTTTTTGTTTTCCTTGTATTTACACATTTCTTCTCAAGGAATCATCCATAACACTACCTTTCCACAGGGTATAAACTATATCAAAATCAAACCCCAACAAGTACTCCACCCAAAAAAACTACCTCAAGATTGAATCTTTTCTTGGAGAATATGTAAGCTAGGATATTAGGATCAAAATAAATCCCAAATTTGTCCCCAAAAAGATAATGATGCCAGGTTTTCAAAGCATGCATCACTTCTGCCAACTCTAAGTCATGGGTCAGATAGTATTTTAATGTGGTCAGAGTTGGCATGATCCATACTCCACCACATGGTTATCATACATAAGAACACATCCATGTCCCATCCATGAAGCATCATAATAAACCACAAATCTTGTAGCGACTGAGTTTTGTACCTATTAGACTTTGGAATATTCCTATGAATAATTCCAGAGCTATGCGTGAAGACGGCGTGCGATTCAGAGGCACGGTGTGCCCGAAATTAATTTTATAAAAATATTATTTTTATACTATGCATGTGGATGGGGTGTGTTATCTCCTAAATGGCATCTTAGAATGGGAATCTGAGGGTACGGTTGCTTCCGGAGCGTGCCGTTTACCCTAGGCAGGGTGTAAACTTTGCCGACGCGGGCCTGCTCTGAGAAAAGCCATCAGGGGCATTTTCATAAATAAATGGAAAAAGTTTAATTATGAGAATCGACTCAAATAACTCCATAACGGAGTCTTAGATTGAAATTCTGAGTCCACCGTTGAGTTCCGAACGTCGTGTTTACCCTAGGAGCGACATAGTTTTAGTCAGCGTCGGGTGCCGTGTCAGAGGCGTGTTGGTGGGGAGATGAAATGAAGTTGTTTTTATTTAAAAAAATGAAAAATCAATCAATCATCTCCTCCCACACCTTGTACATGCAGGCAAAGAACCCTCCCCTCCCTTCTCCATTTCATCACTGAATCAAGCTGTAACCATCCATTTTCAGCACCGATCGTCTGCAGATCGAGCTCTAGCGCGTCGTAGGCACTGTTCGGTACCCGAAGATTCGACGATCTTCCAACAGGTATGTGGTTTGTGTTTTGAAATCCTGAATCCCTTTTATGTGTTTTCTTCTTCAAATCATCATATGGTTTGTGTAGTTAGAGTGTCGAGGATTCCAAAACATTTTTCAGACTTGATTTTGGAGCACCGGGGTGATTCCGGTGGCTCCTGGAAGTTTTCTAGCGAAAAACCCAGATTCTGGAAGTGGATATAGAGGATTCCAGTGAGGGTGGTGGCAGTGCGGTGGATTCCGGATTAAGTGCGGTGGTTTCTGGTGGTGGCGCAATGGTTTCCGGTGAGGCAGGCGATGGTCCAACTAAGTTTTTATGGGGGTTCTATAAACCCCTGTAACTCGCAAACCGGGAGTCCGATTTGAGAGCCGTTTGCGGCGACAAGAATCTTGTGTCAAGACGGACCTCTTGAGATTCTTTAGAGAATTTTTTCGAGTTGGGTTTTTGGACCGGGGACATGAAATGTTGAAAATAATAATAATATTTTATTATTTTAACTTCAATCTGCTATAAATCCTACACGGAGTGTCCAAATGACGTGCCATCAGTGGAATTGAGACCCTAATGGTACGAAAGACTTTTCAAGATAGTTTCTGGGTGTTGGGGCCTAGAATAGGGTGTGGGCCCCATGAGGTCGGGTTCCGGCGTTTGCAGATAAATGTGACTTTTCCACCGGGTGTTTGTTTGGGACAATTGAGTAGTCGATCCCGTGTGTTTTTTTGAGGAGATTGCAATGGAATGATTTGCTTGATGAGTTTCAGGATTGTGGTGTGGGACCCACCTGGGCTGGCTTTTGTGAATAGTACCTTTTTCACCGGGTGTCTGTTTGGGACGATCGATTAGTCGAACCCGTGTGTTTTTCTGAGTGGATCACAGTGGTATGATCCATTAGATGAGTTTCGGGATTGTAGTGTGGGTCCCACACGGGCAGGCTATGGTGAAAAGTACCTTGTTCACTGGTTGTCCATTTTAGGTGAGTAAACCGATTATCCTGCATGTTTTTCCATGTGGATCATGATGGTGGCCTCAGTATCGGTCTTGGTGGGGCGTGGTGTGGCATTATGGCAGGTCGCTCGGGTTAGCAACGTTTGGACCAGTAGTGGTTTAGGGTGCTGCCTTAATTCGTTCCTATGAGGGTTCGCGTGACATCACAACCCTAGTATAGGTTTGCGATGCTCTCAATGATATTTTTAATATGTTAAAGTTATGGAATCCCTCTGGTGGGCCTGGAGCGGGATCCTCTAGAATCGTTTCCCTAGATTTGGTTCTTGGTATCACTATGATCGCTTATCCTCGGGCGACAATTTCCTATCTAGTAGGTTAACCCTGTAGGGTTTGTGGCATCATCGGGAATATGAACCCCTATGTAGTGGGCCATGCTCAGTAGGGTTGTGGAATAATCAGATATATGATCCCCTACACAACCTGAGGATTATAGTAGGGTTGCAGTATCATTGGTTATACCATCACCTACTTAGTGCGTGGTTTCTGTAGGTTTGCGGCATCGTCAGTTCGATCCCCTACAACATGAGATGTACTTGATAGGGTTTCAGTATCATCATGACCGTCATGACACGAGTGACGATCCTCTATCTGAGTGATGTGTTTCTGTCAAATGCCGGATCGGGTTGTGGTATCCCCCAACAAATCCTGGGAGCGATCCCCTATCTGTGAGATCTACGAATGCTAGATTGGGTTGTGGTATCCCCCATTGGACCCTGGGAGTGATCCCCTATTTGTGAGATCATTGTATACCAGTGTGGGTTCTGGTATCACCTAGAAAACTCTAGGAGAGATCCCATATCCGAGGAGTTTGGTGTTTATGTTGTTTCAGCAAGGTTTCCTCAGTGATGATTTTCGACGAGCGTGATCTCTCGGGTGAGCATCTGAGATGTTTGTGTGGGACCTGGTCAAGTGTATCTCTTAGACGAATGTCAGCTGTGATGACAGTGATCATGGAGCGTGCTCTCTTGGTTGTGAACTGTTGCTGGTAATGAGGTCGGTACCTTATCTGGCTTGGTGTGTGAGTTGAGTATATCTGGATGTTCAAGGTGTATGTATGGGCAGACAACTAGATTGAGATGACTAGTTATGTTTAGCTGAGGATGGTCACAAGATGAAGTTTCTCTCTCGTCTAGGTTCCCTTTGGCTGCGATGAGCGGACTATTGCCTTTCAGTTTCTCTCTTTTGTTTTGGGTTTTTGAGGTGCCTACTGAGTATTGTTATAATCACCCCTGCACGGGCTTTACCTACACATGTTTGTGTCTTTTGAAGACCACAGGCCTTTTGATGGTGTCCCAGGAGGACCCGAAGTAGGTGGAGCTGAGTGAGCGGGACTGAACATGGAGTCTTACTGGAGCTGAGTGAGCGGGACTGAACATGGAGTCTTACTGGAGCTGTGCCGAGGAGCTTTCCGGTGGTGATTTTGGCAGCATTTCCCTCCTTCTGAGCAGGTTGGATGCTTTTGTAGTTTTCTTTTGGTGGGCCCTATTTTTCCCTTTTGTTCTTTTTCTATACTCTGGTTTTGGGTTAGATGTATGCATGCATTTCTTTCCAGTTTTTTATATATCTCTGCACTGTTGCATGGAGGTGTAGGTGGGTGTATGTGTACATGTACCTTAGGCTAATGCCTCCGATGTGTGTGATAGCCTACTCGGCATTAGTCACCAGCCCCTGGTCTATTAGAGGCGGGCTTGTGGAGTCACGGCTCGAGCCCCGTTGGGTTGGGTCATGACAGAGTGGTATAAAAGGAGGTTCCACCTTTGGGATCTCATAGCATAACTGGTCTAGCTGTGAGTTTGGTTTGGGTTGCATAGCAGCAATGTCAAGATGTTTCGAGTTCGTCTTTCAGGCCAGGGAGTCCAGTGTTGGTGTGGTGGCTGACGTATCCATTCACTAGGACTCTGCTAACCTGCCTTTCAACTTGGGATGTCTGGACACTAGTCATAGGGACATAATGGTACATGCATCATATAGGACTATGTTTTTGGGGTTTTCTTATTCTTCTTGAGTTAGCTCTCTAGATATACTCTTTGACTATAGAGCGTCTTGATTGTATTTTATGATGA
The DNA here is from genome assembly GCA_963277665.1 of Viscum album. Lineage (NCBI taxonomy): Eukaryota > Viridiplantae > Streptophyta > Magnoliopsida > Santalales > Viscaceae > Viscum > Viscum album. The sequence continues at coordinate 215,263,553 of OY728165.1, forward strand.
CTCCACAATGACAGCCAACGTGGGTTCCGCAGTAGGATTGTGGTGACGATCCACCACATGTAGAGGATATAGACCGGGGCACAGGTTCTGAGGCTGGAACTCTAGGTGGTTTTCCAGTTGAGCCACCACCTTTCGAGCAGCTGGTTGTGTCGATAGTGCAGGATGAGGTTGTGCACAGGATTATTGCACTGCACGAGTTCCAGAGGTAGCGACCTCTGAGGTTATGGGGTGATCCAGACCCTCAAGAAGCTAATAACTGGCTCGAAGTAGTCACCAGAGTTTTTCACCTGGTGAGGACACCCCCAGATCAGATGGTGGCCCTAGAGGCAAGCCTTCTGCATGGTTTAGCTGGACGATGGTGGAGTTTGGTGACGTAGTCCCACGATGAGGAGACACTCACATGGGAAGAGTTTGAGCAGATCTTCAGTGAAGAGTTCTATCCGGTGAAGTTGAAGTCAGTGCGGATTCAGGAGCTTCTGCAGCTTCGGTAGGTGGGCATGAATATGTCAGAGTACTCAGTGAGGTTTACAGACCTATCACACTAATCCCTGGATATGGTTTGAGACCCATTATTTAGGGCTTAGACCTTCGAGCAGGGCCTATGCAGAGACATCCGGGAAGGTGTGGTTTCCTTGTGTCTACCCACCTATGCTAGAGTGCTGGAGCGAGCCTTAGTGGTGGAGAGCTTCCTGGATGAGCAGATTCAGCCCGTTAGTGCTGGTCTTGTGGCAACTGGTACATCAGAAACTGGTAGGCAGAGGCAGATGCAGGGGTCTGGGCATGGTTGATGTTTTAGGAAGTGACCCCAGTATGAAGGATCTGAGGCTCGGGCCTCATAGGGCTAGCAGGTCAGTTTTGGTCAGCTGCAGGCGAGGCGGTGTTATGCTTGTGACGGTCGGGGAAATCTCGCTATATATTGTTCGACCCATTGTGATGCTAAGAGGGATCTGGTCGATAGGCTGCCTTGGGAGTGACAACGTCTCGAGTTTGGAGGTCCGCAGGGTGGGGGATGTGGTGACGGAGCTGGTGTAGCAGTAAGAGGTGGTAGGCGATGTCAGGTGCCACCACCACCACCCCTAGGTGGTCCACGCCGAGATCAGGGAGATAGAGGACGAGGGTGAGGACAACTGAATGCCCTAGAGGCTGTTGACCCAGAGTCTCCATGGATGGATAGAGGTATGTCATGTGTCCTTTCTACTTTCTACAGTAGTTTGATAGACACTATTTAGCGGTACCCTTTCTCTCTGTTTCTTGATCGTGTTTTGTTAAGGGAGTTGGTAAGACCCTGTGTGGGTGTTGTTCGACATGCTTCGAATGCATGAGGAAGAGGGATCCATCCCCCACTGAGATATGTTTTTGTGACGTGATTAAAACCATGGGGGTGAGTCAGTGCTGCCCAAAGCGGATAGTGTTGAGGTGTGGTGGATGAGTCCCTCTGACTTATGTGTTTGGGTATGGGTGTTTGTTGGCGAACTCACTGGCGTGGGAGACCCCGTTGAGTGTCCAGTCGCTTTCCTTGTTCTTATGGATTTTCAGGGAAAAAAATTTCTAATGTGGAGAGGATGTAGAAACTCGGTTCTAGACCTGTCAGACATTGGAATATTCCTACGAATAATTCCAGAGTTAGGCGTGAAGACGGAGTGCGATTCCAAGGCCCGGTGTGCCCGAAATTAATTTTATAAAAATATCAAGTATTTTTATACTATGCACGTGGAAGGGGTGTTTTATCTCCTAAATGGTAGCTCAGAATGAGAATATAAGGGTACAGTTGCATCTGGGGCTTGCCGTTTACCTTAGGCGGGGTGTAAACTTTGCAGGCGCAGGCCTGCTATGAGAAAATCCACAAGGGGCATTTTTGTAAATAAATGGAAAAAGTTGAATTACGAGCGTTTGTTCGAATAACTCTTGAAAAAAGTCTTAGATAGCAATTCTGAGTCTGTCTTTGTGTTCAGAACGCCATGTTTACCCTAGGAGAGACATTGTTTTAGTCGGTGCCGGGTGCTGGGTCACAGGCGTGTTGGCAGGGAGATGAAATGAAGTTGTTTTTATGTAAAAAATGGAAAATATATCAATCATCTCCTCCCTCACCTTGTACGCGCAGGAGATGAACCCTCCCCTCCCTTCTTTGTTTCTTCTCCAAATCGAGCCACAACCGTCCGTTTTCAGCACCGATTGTCACCAGATCGAGCTCCAGCGCGTCGCAGGCGCCGTTCTGCACCTGAAGCTTCAGCGATCCGCCAACAGGTAGATGGTTTGAGTTTTAAAATCATGTATATAGTTTATTCATTGTTTTTCTTCAAATCTTCATAAGGTTTGTGTAGTTCGGGTCCCGAGATTTCCGAAACATTTTTCAGATCTGATTTTGGAGCACCGGGGTGATTCCGATGGCTCCTGAAAGTTTTCCAGCGGAAAACCCAGATTCCAGCGGCGGCTATGAAGCATTATAGAGAAGTAAGAAGTGGCATGGTGGAGGCATGGCGGATTCCAGCTCCGGCATGGTGGTTCCCGGTGGCAGCATGGTGGTTTCTGGCGAAGCAGCCAGTGGTCCGGCCAGGTTTTTCCGGGGGTTCTTTAAACCCATGTAACTCGCAAACTGGGAGTTCGATTTGAAAGCTGTTTACGGAGATGCGAAGATTGTATCGAGACGAACCTCTTGAGATTATTTAGAGAATTTTTGTGTGTTGGGTTTTTGGCCCGAGGCCATGAAACTTTGAAAATAATAATAATATTTTATTATTCTCGACTTCGATCCGCCATAACTCCTGCACAGAGTGTCCAAATGATGTGACGTTAGTGGTGTTGAGACCGTGATGGTACAAAAAAAATTTCAAGATAGTTTCTGAGTGTTGGGACCGAGAATAGAGTGTGGGACCCATAAGGCTGGGTTTCAGCATTTATGCAGAAACGTGGCTTTTCCACCGGGTGTTCGTTTTGGACGATCGAGTAGTCGATCCCGTGTGTTTTTCTGAGGGGATCACAATGGTGTGATCTACTTGACGAGTTTCGGGATCGTCGTGTGGGCCCCACCCGGGCTGGTTTTGGTGCATAGTGATTTTTTCACACGGTATCTATTTGGGATGATCGAGTTGTCAATTCCATGTGTTTTTCCGAGGGGATCGTAGTGGTATGATCTTCATGATGAGTTTTGGGATCATAGTGTGCACCCCACACAGGTAGGCTACGGTGAATAGTACCTTGTTCACCGATTGTCTGTTTCGGGTGAGTAAACCTCCTATCATGCGTGTTTTTCCATGTGGATTGCGATGGTGGACTCAGTATCGTCCTTGGAGGTGTGCGGTGTGGCGTTGTGGCAGGTCGCTCGGGGTAGCGACATTTGGACCAGCAGTGGTTGAGGGTGCTCCATTGGTTCGTTCCTACGAGGGTTCGCGTGGAATCACAACCTTAGTATAGGTTTGTGATCCCCTCTATGGGATGCTTAATATATTAGAGTTATGGAATCCCTCTAGTGGTCCCGGAGCAGGATCCTCTAGCATCGTTTCCCTAGATTAGGTTCTTGGTATCGCTGTGACCGCTTATCCCCGGGCGACGATTCCCTATCTAGCAGGTTAACCCCACAGGGTTTTTGGGATCATCGGGAATATGATCCCCTACGTAGTGGGCCATGCTCAGTAGGGTTGTGTAATTGTTGGGTATACGATTCCCTACTCAGTGTGAGGATTATAGTAGGGTTTCAATATCATTGGTTATACGATCCCCTACTCAGAGCGTTGTTTCTGTAGGGTTGCAGTATCATCAGTTCGATCCCCTACAACGCGAGATGTACCAGATAGGGTTTCGGTATCATCGTGACCATCGTGACATGGGTGACGATCCTCTATTTGAGTGACGTGTTTCTGTCAAATGCCGAATCGGGTTGTGGTATCCCACAGCAGATCCTGGGAGTGATCCCCTATCTGTGAGATCTAGGAATGCCAGATCGGGTTGTGGTATCCCCCAGCGGACCCTGGGAGTGATCCACTATCTGTGAGATCTTCGTATATCGGTGTGGGTTCTGGTATCACCTCGCGGACCCTAGGAGCGATCCCCTATCCGAGGATTTTGGTGTTTATGTTGTTTCAGCGAGGTTTTCTTAGTGACAATATCCGACGAGCGTGATCTCTCAGGTGAGCGTCTTGGATGTTTGTGTGGGATCCAATGGAGTTTATCTCTCAGACGAGTGTCATCTGGGATGACAGTGATCGTGGAGCGTGCTCTCCTGGTTGTGAACTATTGCTGGTAATGAGGTCGGTACCTCATGTGGATTGGTGCGTGATCTGAGTATATATGGATGTTGAAGGTGTATGTTTGGGCATGCACCTAGATTTATATGACTAGTTGTGTTTAGCCGAGGATGGTCATGAGATGGAGTTTATCTCTCGTTTGGGTTCCCTTTGGCTGGGATGAGAGGAATGTTGCCTTTTAGTTGCTCTTTTTTTTTTGGGTTTTTGGGGTGCCAATTGAGTGTTGTTATACACACCCCTGCACGGGCTTTGCCCGTACATGCTTGTATCTTGTGCAGACCACAGGCCTTTCGACATAGTCCAAGGAGGACCCAGAGCAGGCGGAGCTGAGTGAGCGAGACTGACCACGGAGTCTTACTGGAGCTGTGCCGAGGAGCATTCTGGTGGTACTTTTGGCAGCGTTTCCCTCCTTCTAAGTAGGTTGGACGCTTTTGTAGGTTTTTTTGGTGGACCCTATTTTGCCCTTGTGTAATTTTTTCGTACTCTGGTTGCGGGTTAGATGTATGCATGAATTTATTTCCAGTTTTTTATATATGTCTACACTTCTGCATGGAGGTGTAAGTGGGTGCGTGTTTACAGGTACATTAGGATAATGCCTCCCATGTGTGTGATAGCCTACTCAACGCTTGTCGCCAGCCCCTGGCCAAATGGAGGCGGGCTTGGGGAGTCACGACTCAAGCCCTGTTGGGTTGGGTCGTGACAAATCCCTTTCTAGATTCTGCCAAGATCAACATCGGAGCGGTAGTCAACTACCGCTTTATCTCCTTGACGGAAACCTGACACTCTGGAATCCATTCAAACTTCAACCCTTCTAAGTGAGTGTTCTCATGGGAAAATCAACCTGAGAGAATTCATGAAAAAATACACTGTGATATCCATCTATGCCTAGAAATCTTCTAATCTCAAACACATTCTTCAGTTTCTCCCATGACATAACTACACTGATCTTCTCAAGGTCCACCAAAACCCCTTGTTCAGAGATCACATGGCCCAAAAACGTATCCTTTTTAATCCAGAAGGGGTACATTGAAAACTTGGCTTAATGGCGATGATCCCAAATTGTTCCCAAAACAACCCTCAAGTGTCTTTCATATTCCTCCTCAGATCTAGAGTAAGCTAGGATTTCATCCATGAATACTACAACCAAATAATTGAGATACTGGTGGAAAACCCTATTCATGAGTTCCATAAGAACTTCCAGGGCATTTGTCTACCAAAAAGGCATGAAAAATACTAAAAATGGTTGTACCTACTTCAGAAAGCCATTTTTGAGATGCCCACCTCTCTTACCCTAACTTGGTGATAGCTAGAACTCAAGTCATTATAAGAGAACCACCTTGCCTCATAAACTGATAAAACAAGTCATCAATGTGGGAAAATGGATACTTGTTCTTAATAGTTACCTTATCCATATTTCGGTAATAATTACACAATTGGAGAGATCCATGGACCTTTTTCACGAACAAAATTGGGGTGTCCCAAGGAGAGATGCCCGGGTGAATGATTCCTTTGTATTCCAAATTTTCCAGCTGTACCATTAATTATCTCAAATCGGTGGGGTCCATACAATACAAGGGAAGGGATATCAACCATGATCCTAACACTATATCTATAGAGAAGTCCAAATCCTGATTCAGAGGGAAGCTTGAAAATTCATTAGGAAGTACCTCAGAGAACTCATCCACCACAAGAGGTAATCCACCCTCATAAGCCCCACCATCTTCCACCAACATGAGTGATGATAACTAGAAAATAGGATTACCCAACTTTATGGGTGGAGGTGTAACATGACCTAACTGAGGATCCCATTCACCATAAAAACCTTGGACACTCCCATAATGTGCCATGAAAATCACCCAACACATATAGAAATCGATATATGCTTAAAATAAAACCATCCAATCCATGATGAGGATTACATCAAAGTGGTCCGTATCTAAAACTAGGAAATCCCACACTAGATCTACCCCTGACATGATGAGTGCACAAGATGAACATCTAAGACCTGAATCTTTCTTCTTACCAAGAGGCGTTACCAACTACATCATGAAATACAATAACTCGATTAGAAAATTAAATAGGTTCACAAGATAGGTAAAGATAAACAAAATAGAATAACTAGTATAAAAAAATTGTAGCTATAGGTGATGCAATCAAAATAGTACCACAAACTATCAAAGGCCCTGTATCCAGTTCCACTGGTTCTTGATCCACCGCAAGGAGTTTCCTCATCTCATCTCGAGCCAAACAATGACCACTAGCCCACGACTCTTCCCTGAAATGACTCTTTCTAAAAGAGGACATGATCCTACCACCATGAAAATCAAATCGAGATCCCACCATCTTGGATGGATTCAACAGAGTCAACATCCCTCTAGAAGCTATAGACCCTGCACCTCTATAGTAGGATTGATTAGACCTATAGAACCGCTACAAGTGTCCCATATCTCTACACTAATGTCAAGGATTTGGAGGAGATGTACACATTGGTTGAATGTGAGCTAGATTCCTGTAATGATGTACACAAATGACCAGAAATCAGAATCCACAGATGACAAAATTTGGGAAGGATGGCCCTAGCTACCACCACCATTCATTCCCTACTCATCCCGCTTCCTCTTCTTTATGGATGAACTGCCACTACCCATAAATGACATAGCCCTAGAAGAACCATACCTTCACTTGAGATCAATCTACACCATACAAGCATGGTCAACCACTTTGATATAGGTCTTAATATTAAATATATATACATGATAATATATCTTTATCTGTAACCCCCTCTCAAATCTTTGAGCCTTCATTTGATCATTGGATACAATTTTGTGTGCATACTAAACTAGCTCAAAAAAGCGGTTGGCGTACTCTATTATTAAAGGGTCCCCCTGAACAAGATCCATAAATTCCCATGATATGGCATAGTCAAACACCTTGGGACAATACTGATAATTGAAAACATCCTTGAAGTATTTCCGGTTCATCTTCTTGTTCATTCCAATTTTCACCACTGAGTCCAACCACCTCTGACTGAGACCTTCTAGAAATAACAATGCACATTTCACCTTTAATTCTATAGGGGTGTCAAGAAACTCCAACATCATATCTATTTTTTCAATCCATTATTATACTTCATGAGGTTCCTACTACCTTAGAAACATGGAAGCTTATTCTTAAGAAACTCATAATCTTTTTTCCTTCTCAAAACCTAGTTCAACCTCTCTAATTGTAGAAGGACTAGGACCCACTCACTGTCCCAATTCATGGACTTCCTAGACCACAGGTTCCACTAATCTTTGATCAATTAGTGAGGGAGAACTCTCTCCAGCCACTTCTTGCGGTTGCATAGGAAGCCTCCATGGATACATCTTGCTAGAAAAAGAAAATAATCACAAGAAAAACCATCAATACAACCACTCAGAAAATTTTATAGAAATGAAAAAATACAAACATTCCATAAATCCAAAAAACCAAACTTATCATAATAACATAACAACCAAACCACTTCACCTCCACCTAGTGTTCATTTACATATTGTAGCTTGTACATCTCACCTGGTGGATAAGTCAACTAAATCCCAAAATCCCATTATGACTCGAGATCTATCACGAGGTGTGTTGGCTAGACACCCTACTCACAACTAGACCCACAATACATAACAATCCTAGCTCCAGTCTATTCAGGATCATCCCAAATAACTGAACCTAAAGAGAGAAACATCCTATAGCACCATTTTGTCACAAACCAGGCCAGGTTTCCATAAAATTCAACACCTAACCCAATCAATGGTATGGACTGAAGGGCGTTCCCGATCCCCATAGGCTGGAAACTAGTGATTAGGAATTAACCGAATACTTTGGGAATGATTTCACCCAATTACATACACATAAAAAACCAAAAATAATAATTAAACCAAATCAAAATAATGAAAACCAAACAAGTTATAAAAAATTTTCAGATTCATGTTTACAACTTTAAATAGAACCCAAAAGGTCTACAACCCTTAAAGGGAACAAGTCACTATCCCAAAAACCACCCCATGTCAAGAGGATCATCATCCTCAAATCACCACCACAACCCCTCTAGGGGAAGACCAATAGAATCCTAAACCACAATCTCTAAACCTCTTGTCATTACTTGTGTAAAAATCAACCAAGTATACTTACACCCAAAGGTGTAAGTAGGGTGTGAGAAAAAATCCAGTAAGATTCCACTCAATAAAGATTACATGATATAAACATTATAAGATAAATGGCATGCTAGTTTGTATAAAATAAAAACTAAGAACATTTTTATTGAAATTTTTTTAAAGGAAAACATGCTTGCTTTTCAAACAACCAACAATGTATACCTTATACTGAAAGTAAGTACGATATCACCATATAACAACAAGTCACAAGAGATACCTAAAAGCACTAGCTAAGATTGGAACCATTTAGACATCGTATATTGGTCGTAAGTGGTATAACCATCCACATCCTTATGCATGATCCACTATAGAGGAGAAACATAAAAAATTATAGTTATCTCCAATCATCATCAATATTTAGTTAGTGCTGTCATCATTAATCCAACTAAGTGAATCCAGGACAAAGACACTTTCAATGCACTAGATTACTAGTCCTATTCCACCAAAAAAGTCACCTAGGATTCCCTTTATGCTCAATTCACATCCCACATATGACATATATCACCACCTGCACATACATGAGCCAAACAAATATAAACATGCTTATTAAAAGACTATTTCCACAACCAAAATTAATTTTAAATCTAAACACACACGAATACCATTATAAAATATGATTCTCAACACTTTCACAATTTATTAAACATGTTGTATAATTTATAAAGCACATTCAAAATCCACAACAAGGGTTCACACATGAAAAACACCCAATTTTCTTTAGAAAAACTACTCTCATTCCAAATGCATATCAAAACCCTTTAAAAACCCCTTTTTAACAACACACATAAATCATAGAATACTCTTAAACACTAAAGAATGCACTTAAAATTCATCAAATAATTTTTAAGAATATACCACCTACCTCGAGTGAAGAAACATCTGAAATCCAGTGCCAAACGACAAACACACCTCAAACGAACCCTATAAAGGAAAGATCAAACATAAAACATCAAGATCAAACCCATATGATTAATATATAACCATAAAAAGGACACCCAACCCACAAGATAAGTGAAACCCTATGAAAGAAGAGGGAAACCCCTATAAAATGTGGAGAAACCAAGATATGAGGGGATTTCATGAGGGTTTCTTGAAGACTCCAAGCCAAATCCCCCACCATAATAGAGCCCAATAGAAGAAGAAGAAAGGGGGAGGCGTGACTAGGGTAGGAAATATTGAGCGGGGGAGAGGATGAGTGGTTTGAGGTTAAAAATCAGGAGAGAGAAACCTAAAAATATATTTTTTAATGATCTGGACAATCTGCAGGGTTTTCCAAACTATCCACAAGGGACATGTCACACCATTTGAAAAACCATGTGCTATCTGTGTGATTCGACTCTATCAAAAAATGACACCTTGGCACATAGTTTCTTGGACAAGGTTCACGGTTTCCCTTAACCATGCGTAAACTGTTCACCACCCACTTCTAAAGCAAAATTTTTCAGTTTTCTCAAGAAACTCATAGGAAACCCAAGAATGAAAATATATACCAAAAAAATAGAAAAATACTTCAAAATAAAATCATGGGTGTGACACATTCTCTCGATTGAAATTTATTTTTTTGTCATTATTTAACATCACACTTTCACATATGAATTACCATAAACACTTTTCATTCACTATTTCTTTTCTATTTTGATTTTTTTGGTCCACACACTCACTCAACCTTCTACTTGGTTCGAACATACTTCCACTTTACTAGGTTCTAGTAGGTTTTATAAGTAATAAAATTTTAACATTTTCAATGATGATGTGTCACTGCCACTCTTAGAGATTGAATCATTAAATATGGATACCATATTTTGATGTATAAGACTCAAATTTGGAAAATTGGTCCCTTTTTTATCCTTATGAATTGTAACCATAGTAAATATTTTTCACCTCATTAAGGATAAAATGAGTAAAAAAAGTTAAAAAATATGAGATAATGTATAGAAAAACCCAACACATTCCATTATTTCATTGGATGGGAGGAATTCGACCATATCTATATTAATGTTAAATATATGAAATTTTGATGTAATTTTCCCTTAATAATAACATCTATATTATTTTAAGTAAATAAAATTCTGAAATGTGCTCTCTTGTTTTAAATTTATTTTATCTGTTCACATAGGGATAATAAATGGTTATAAATAAATATAAAAGTTTATTTTGAATAAGATTCATTTATTTTTATGGTTTTAATTTATTTTATATTTTATGTAATGTTATAATTAGATTAAAATCACACAATATGTTGACACAATGCTTGTGCATAAAGTAGAATAATCATGGTAAATAATTTTAAAAAGCACCAAATGTAATATTTTATGGATGAATTGTTGTGTCAAATGAATTTTTTGGTCAATAATAATGTATAACTCATGGATATATATTTTTTATTAAAAAAAATATTTATCTAGATGTTTTTAGAATCAAATTAAACGAATAGTTTCAAAAATAAAAATAGCTATATTTTATGAAAAAAATATTCTATGAAATAATTTAAAATGATAAAAATCATGAAAGAGGAAAATTATGATCATAAGTGGTTTAAAATTGCATCTTTTGGATATTTATGATCAAATTTTTATCTTAAAAGAATAATTATATCCCTTTAATGTTCAAAAATTTGTTACTGCAGTTAAGATTAAAAAAGGTAAACAAAAGGGTTAAACCAAAAGAGAAAATTTAAAATGAAATAAACAATTGATTAAACCTCATTGGTTTATTGTTATTATAAATAACCCTTAAAACATTGAATATTATTCAATTGGGAGACTTTTTTTTAATAAAGATACTTATTGATATTTTAAAACAATAAAAAATTTCAAGTGTTCCACTCACCTCAATTATAAAAGGTAACCTACTCCCCTCACTTATTCATACCTATTGAGAAATTTAACTCAACAAAAAATAAAAAAAATATATCCCTAACATAAATAGCCATGTTCTAGAGGTTATTTTCATCTCAAAAGACCAACCCTCTGGTCTTTAAGAAGAAATCCAAAGAAGGATTCTTTAGAAGATGGTAATCATCATAACCAAGATTGTTCATTTTTCTTCTTAATTTAAAAAATTAATTTATATCCTAAACATTTCAATACAATAAGATTAGTATTTACCATATACAATTATTTTATTATGTTCTTGGAATAATATTTATTTGTCACATCTATGGTTTTATTTTCATGTATTCCTCTTATTTTTTGTCTCCCCTTTGTTTCTTAGTCTTTTACGATAATTTTAAAAAACATGGGGGGTTTTGGGATGGAAAGTGGATGACACATGATTAATACAAAACTAGGGGAAACCATATGACAACCCCATTAAAAGCTACATAGCTTAGATAATGACTTTTATAGACTGCTTGACTAGGCGCATGACTGTTCACCACACCCTAGGCACTCATGCGACCTCCACCCATCTTGGGCAAAGGTAGTACATGGTTGGCTCTAGGACTGGAAGGTCGTATGACCAAACCATGCAGCCTTTTAAAACATAAAAAATGGGAATTACTCTTTTTCCCCTCCTTGATATTTAAGCCAAATTACCATCATTCGCACCCATTCACGACCAGAAGCCCTAGGAACGCATCCCTCTTATCTCTTCTCCCTTAAACTCCAATGTTTGGGTGTTTAAATACATATATCTTCTATGAAACCTCATGTAAGTCCCTTATATCCTTATTACATGGTATCTATTTCCCTTTTTCTTGTGTTTACTTATTTCCACTGATTTTTATGACCTAGTATGGGTTAAATATAGAATATTTTCTGGAATCTTGATTTTGGTGGTGTGTTCTTTATTCTTTAGAATCTTCTCTTAGCTTGGATTGCGATTTTCAAATGGATTATGGTTGTTTCAATGTTAAAGGTAGGAGGTTCTATTTCATGCTATTATTTGATGAGTTAAATATGCTTTCCTTTATTTTAATTTTTTTTAATTTTTTTTGCAAAAATAATGTTTTCATTTTAAGGGTTTTGGTGTGCATGGAACTCTTGAGGTTGTTTGTCCCTACGAGGGATGATTGGGAATGGTGGATTGAGGTACATGAAAATGGCGGCATGCTGAAATATAATTGTAATGGATTGAAATGGTTTTTGGAAAATGAGATGAAGTACTTGGGAACCCTGGGTATGTAGGTAGGGTGGGCCAAGGACTAGTTCATCAGGAGAGACAGTTGGGTGTGGCCCATTCTTCCTTGTAGTATAACTTTGCAACATAAAAAAACATGATGGTGATGATTTTCTAAGTTGTTGTGGGTACCACTATAACATTGGTGATAGCCTCTATAGTGCCTCATGCATAGGGAGATATATGGTTGTGATTTATCACTAGGAGTATGGGGTTCTTAGAACCTGTGATACTGAGCGCCTTAGGGGTTTGGCCCAAGGTTCTTGCAAAATGAATGTGATTTTCATGTGAATGATTATGAGATTCTTACAAAATTATTATATTTTTGTTATATGTTTTTAAATTATTTCCCATGCCTTAACTTCTTTAAAAAAAATTTATTCAATATTTACCATTTTTTAAAATCGAAATACATTTTTTATAAATGTAAAATTATTTCAAAAAATAACTGTTTTATCACCCATAAAATCGGGAATTTTTATTTATCTTATAATGGATGCACATGGAAAACATGGTGGGATCCTTCTAGGAATGTTAGCTCACACCCTACATATACCCTCATGGTATATATAGATTTCATGTTATTTATTTAGGTAAAGGTAAGGATAACTATGGGAGCGATCATGAGTGCTCTTAAAAGGGGAGTCTTCCTTAGTTACATGTTCATTGTGGTGATATGGTAGGTGGTGGACCTCATGCCACATGGATTATTTTTGTCATTTTGTCAATTTCCCTCTTCCTTTTTGGTTTTTTTAGTTTGTGAAATCATGATGTAAATTTTTTAACCTGTCACTTAATCATGTCTCTTTTGTATATACCAATTTAGTTATTGATTGGGATGTTTGTGTGCAGGTTTCCATATCAGTGTTGATCCACATGATTTGTATTTTATGGAATGCATGTTGTGTATCATTCATGTGAAAATCATTCCCAAGGATTTCTTCAATGCCTAAGAATATGTTGCTAACTCGTGGGGATTGGGAACACCCTTCAAGCCATGTCGCAAGCTAGATTGGGTGTCAAATTGGATGGAATCTTGGGACGGTTAATGACAAAGTGTTATCATCGCAGGTTATGACCTTTGAGGTCACATGGTCGAAGAGAGTCTGGATAGAGAGGGTCTAGGATTATTAGGACTTTATGTTCTGGTCGTAAGTGGAGTGTCTAGACAACACACCATGCAATAGGCCTTGGGTTACCATGGGATATTGGCGATCTGATTTGAACTCATCCTTTAAGTGTATTTCATGGGATGTAGACTCTTCATGGAAACTAATGTTGAGTGGAGTGGGTTGAGTTTTAAATAGGGTCATTTTGGTTCTATGATGACCTGTGTGGGTGTTTAGTTAATTTTTTTAATAGAACCATGTGTGGAATGTAATGATGGTTTCCCCTCTTTATTTTTGGCATGTGTTGTAGCATGCCTAACTAAATACCTTCTATGTAGTCATGGGAGGATGTTGAAGAGAGTTATCCCTCACCATTTGATCAGATATTAGTTGAGGTAGTGGTTCGGGTTTTTCAGACCATGGATCAATGAGTGGTTTCTTATCCTAATCAGGTTAGAGAGTCCAAACCAGGTTTGGAAAATGATAGAGTTCAAGTGCAACTTAAGCATAAACCCACCTCTTTCTAGGGAAGTATGGACCCATAAAAGGTAAAAGTCTTAGTGGATAATGTTTAGAGGATATTTTAGTTCCTTGGGACACTGAATTTTGTGAAGTTGAAGTGTGTAGTGTTTCTATTAGAAGGTCCTATTTTCTAGTGGTGGGAGTTAGTGGTCCAGGTAGGGTAGCATGAGTAGTTAGGATGAAAGGATTTTAAGGTTCTCTTTAATGAGAAATATTTCACCAAGATTTTGGATTTTGACAAGACCTTGGAATTCTAGGACATCCATTAGGGGGAACGTTCGATTGTTGAGTATACCAACTACTACACAGATCTAGTTCACTTTTCTACTAAAGTAGTTTCAAATGAGATATTGAATGCTAAACAGTTTAAAATGGGATTATGGTTAGATATCTGATCTCATGTATTCTTTTTTAAGTTGAAGACCTATGTTGAGGTGGTTTACTATGATATGATGGTGGAGATTGACCATATCGGTGTGTTATGTTTCTCTAGGATGCTTCAAAAACTAGGAAAGAGTGTGGTAGGCTCATCTAGGAAGAAGAGGAAGCATGAAGTGAAGGGAAATAAATGTGGTGTTGGATCCGAGTATCCAATTTGAATACTCCCATTAATAGATTTTAGTGGTAGAGATGTTATGTGTTATCATTGTGGGAAATCTAGGCACACGTGGTCTTTTTGTCTATATCCACCTAAGTCATCTTATCGGTGTATATGTATGGGGAATTTACATTAGTTTTTTATAAAATCTATTGAATATATAATAAGTCCATGATCAATCGTCCTTATAGAAATATCAATTCCTTTTGATGCATCTAGGGCTGTGATTTATCCTTCTAGTGGGCATAGTGGAAAGTATGAGTCTTATTTTTTCAATATTTATCATAAGGTAGAACCTCATATCATTAGTTGACAAAAGACTCATAAAGATATGAAATACATGCACACTATCGAGCATGAACCAATGGAATCAGATGAAGGACCTATGATAGTTCATGGTATTATTCTTGTTTCATAATCTATAATGATTACTTTGCTTGATAATGGTTATTCTAACCCATTTTTTTCTGCTCATATGGTGTATTTTTTAAACTCCCAACTAATATTACATTGCATGACATGGATTTGGTTACACTTTTAGGGAGGAGTAAATAGTAAAGTGTTAGATGATCATTCAGCGTTATCTTCATGTAATAGGTTTCACTGAAATGGGATTTACTTTTTCTATAAATGGACCTTTTTAATTTCATCCTAGGAATTTATTGGAAGATGACCTTTAAGTCCCACATTTATTTCTATCATCAATGTGTGATTTTCTCAAACCTTGATGGATATACCTGAGTTTTTCAAGGAGAATGTTATCTGTGGTTAGGTTGAGCTATACCACCACATTAAGAGATATATAGGCATGATTTATAGGTGTATTCTATGTAGTTTGATTATGATGTAATGGCATAGAGAGTTGGTTTCATATGGAAATGTATGAGTTCCCTAAGGTATTTTTAGATGCTTTCTAAGGTTTACCTCTATAACGGGGTGTGGAGTTCCATATTAATTTCTTGTTTGGAATTTAGTTGATATCTATTCCCTTATATCCTATGACCCCACTGAGATATGGTAATTAATTATATACTTGGGTGATTTTTAATCCAATGAGTTCCTTCCCTTGATTATCTATCCTTTGACCAATCTAGTGATTTTTTTTTCCAAAAATTCATTTGGATCCCTTTAGATGTGTATTGATTATCAGAAGCTAAACAAGGTCACTTTAAAGAATAAGTACCCCTTTCCCCACATTGATGATATATTAGACTAGATTAAGGGAGAAATATTGTTCTCAAAAACCAACATTTGATATGGGTATCATTAGGTCCGGGTGAGAGTTTAAGACGATCCCAATACTTCTTTCTGAAGAAGGTATGAGCATTTCAAATATTCGATAATGTTATTCAGATTAACAAATGCTCCCACTGTTTTCATGGATATAATGTTACAAGTGTTCCATAGATACCTTGAATCTTTTTTTTGTGGTGTTCATAGATGACAACCAGATCTATTCAATTTTAGAAAAGGAGTACGACAAGAATTTGAGAGTTAATCTGATCACACTACGAGATCACTGTTTTTTATATGTTTTCAAAGTGTAGTTTATAGATCCAAGAAGTTATGAATCTAGGGAATTTAATCTAATAATGTAGAGTTTCAGTTGATCTAGAGAAGTTTAGGGTCCTGATTTCATGGGAGGATCCGAAGAATGTCTTTGAGATCAGGAGTTTTTTGGGCATGACACTTTATTATAGGCAATTCTCAAGGAACTTTCTTGACTTTCCCCACTGATGACATCCCTCACCTATAAAAGGGTGAAGTTCTTGTGGATACTAGAGTTCCAAGCATCTTTTGATGGAAATAAGAGGAAATTAAAAAACAAACCCCATATTTATTTTATATTAGTATGGTTAGGGTTATGTGGTAAATTATGATGACTCAAGTAAAGGTTTGGGGTGACTGTTTATGCAAAGGGACCATGTGGTGGCATATGGCTCTCACCAACTCCAACCACATGATAATAATTACCCAACCCAAAATTTTGATCTAGAGGTAGTAATTAATTCCATTAAATATTGGCACTATTATCTATTTGGAGAGATGTTTATGATCTTTTCAAACCACAGATTCTTTAGATAATTCTTGATGTTTTAGGACGTGTGATATAGGTTCTAGTGGCCATGTATGAGACATGATATAGATCATTTTGTATCATGGTGTTATACTTGTATGTAGGTCAAAGCCAAGAACAAGAGACCCTTAGGTGTGCATCAGTCACTTCTGATTCCTACTTAGAACTTGGATGGGTAGCCCTGGATTTTATCATTGGGTTAACCCATACACCCCGAGTAAGAAATGTGATTTGGGTGGTTATCATCCATCTATTAAAATCCTCACATTTCATTTTAACTATGGACTTGAAAAAAGTGCGGGAATTGGGAATGATGTATTTTCAAGAGATCGTGAGTTTACACGGTGTGATATCTTCTATAGTGTCTTATGGGGTCCCCCCATTTTACCAATTATTTTTAGGAAATACTCTATAAGTAAATGGGACCACATGTCAAACATAACACAAACTACCATCCTCAAAACGATGGACAAACTAAGCGATAAAACTATATTATGGAAGACACAATTCATGGATGCATCCTTCTTAAGGTCATAGGATAACCATTCGTGGTTGTTTGAGTTTTGTTATAATAATATATACCAATCTTCGATTATTATGGATCCTTTTGAAGTGATGTATGGTTGATTATGTTGGTATCTTCTATACAGGGCATAGATACATGAGACATTATTGTTGTGATTTAGTATCATGCCTAAAATGATCGGTAATATTCAATTGATTAGGCAGTGGTTGTTGATATCTCAAAGATATTACAAGTGTTTTAATGATCGAAGATGTCGGGATTTAGAGTTTTTAGTGGTTAACCAGGTTTTTTGAATGTGGAACCTCTCTTAGGTTATCATAATTTTGGTAAGTAGGGGAAACTGACATCGAGTTATGTGAGACATTTTGAGATTGTCCAGAGAGTCATAAATGTGCCATATCCTCTAGTATTTCCTTATCAATTGTCATTAATACATTCCATTTTCCTTGTATCACAGTTTAAAATTTATAATACAGATCCATCTCATGTGTTATAATGGAAAGATCTTGATCTGTAGTTTGATCTTTTAGTGACTAATTAGCCAATTTGAAAGTGGATTCCTAGGTAAAAATGCTTTAGTGGAAATCTATTCCATTAGTTCAGGTCTTTTGGATGCATGTGAATGATGATCTCAAGACATGGCAGTGACATTCTTTAGTTGAGGATCAGAACCCTCAGTTGTTTCTCTAATTAGACTAGAGGCTGAATTTATGGGGATAGAATGTTTTCATGTTGGGGATAATTTTCACATATATGGTGTCATTTTAAGGTATCCCTATTTTATTTTTTTTCTCCCTATTTTTTTCTATTCTTTACCAGGATTTTTGAAAAAAGTGTTTGTTTTTTGGCCTAATAGTGGGTGGCGTATAGTTGGCGCATGACTAGTGGAAATCATATGCTAGCCCCAGTGAAAACCTTTCTAATTGTAAAGTGGCCTACAAAAATTTCATGGATAGGCACAAATTCATGTGACAATACCTATTAGCTTACAAGGAATCCCCTCCTTTTGGACAAAGATAACTCAAAGTTGGTGCATGGTCTGGCTGACCGTGCATCCAAACCATTTTTCTTACCATAAATTTACAAAAAATTGGAATTAATCTTTTTCACCTCACTTGTTTTTAACCAAAATAATAGTCATTATCAACAATTCATGACCAAAATCCCTCGAATCACCTCCCTCCACTCTCTTCCCCCATGACCTCCAATTTGGGATGATTTCAATACTGGGTCTTGAAGGAAACTATAAGTAAGTCCCTCGTCCTCTTCTTCTTCATTTTCCTCTCCATAACTTTTTCATGGGTTTCCTTATATTTATTAGTTTATCTAACCTATTATGGGTAAAATAAATAATATTTATCTTCAATCGTGATATTGGTAATGTGTTCATGCTTCAGTAGGATCTCCTCTTGGCTTGGATTGTAGTTTGCACTCATATTGTGATGGTTTCAATGTGAAAGGTAGGTGGTTTCTTATTGCGCTATTATTTGATGAGTTAAATATAATATCCTACTTTTAAATTTTTTTCTATTTATCTTCAATAAAATGGTTAGATTTCAAGGTTTTTAGTGTGAATGGAACTCTTGAAGTGGTTTGTCCCCACGAGGGATGGTTGGAAATGGTATACTGATGCATTTAAAAAAATTTCATGATTAAAAGTAATTGGAATCGGTTGAAATGGTTTTGGGAAAATGATATGAATTACATGGGATCCTTAGGTATGTAGGTGGGGTTGGAAAAGGATTTTTACATTATAAGATATGGTAGTCTGTGACATAGTCTTCCCAGCAATATAACATTGCAATGTAACAAAACATGATGATGATGATGTTTTGGGTACCACAAGAAATCTGGTGATAGCCTATCCAGTGCCTAGTGTATGAGGATATATATGGTTGTGATAGATCATTCAGAGTAGGAGGATCCTAGAAACCATGAGAACTAACTAGTTAGGGGTTTGGCTTAAGGTTCTTAAAAAATTCTTATGAAGTGCTTCTGAAATTTTTATGAGATGCTTACGAAATTCGTATATTTTGGTTAGCTATTTTTAAATGATTTCACAGGGATTGAATATATTGAAAATATTTTCTGCACTATTTTCCTTTCTTTAACATATCAAAACATGTTTTATAAATGTTAAATTATTTTAAAAACTAAACTATTTTATCAAACATAAAAACTAGTATTTTTATTTACCGTATAATAGTTTTTTCATGGAACAGCCAGTGGGAAACTAATGGGAATGTGAGCTCACACCCTACATATATCCTATAGGTATATGTAGATTTTATACTATCTAATTCAAGTAAATTAAATCATTACTATGGGAGTGGTAGCGGGTGCCCTTGATAGTGGATTCTTTCTTTGGTAGGTGTTCATAGTGGTGAAATCGTGGGTGATGGACCTCATGCCACATAAAGGATTTTGGTGCTTTCATCGGTTCCCCACTTCCTTTATTATTATTATTTTTGTTTGGGGTCTTATAATGTAAAATATTTAACAAGTTACTTGTATAATTATATGTTGTATAAATCTTATTAGTTGTTTTTTGTAATGTTTTTTTGAAGGTTTCCTTTTTGGTTTTGATCGATATGAGTTTTTTTAGGGCATGGATGTTGTGAATCAGCAACAGGAAAATCATTCAAAAGGAGTTATTCAATGCCGAAGAAGTTTTTTCTATCCCCTAGAGACTGAGAATTCTTTTCAGGTCATGTCACAAACTTGGTTCAGTGCTATGTTGGATGGAAGCCTGGTCCGATTCCTAACATTAACCATCCACTTTTCTATAAATTGGGAAGAAAAACCATTGCTCGTGTATACATGACACTACCACCTTTTGAATAAATGTAATTTTCTTCCATTATATTCTCACATGGATAGACATAATGATATAAATAATGAATATATATGATAATTATGACATAATATTAATTTTATAAATTTAATTAATCATCTAATTCCTTACCCTTTCACCCATTAAGAATGATATTGTCACTCATGAATACAAACGACTTACTATATCCAAAAAGTGATCTAATAAATTTACTTGTTCATCTTTGAGGAATGATTCAGAAACTATTTATAATGAATTAATATATAATTTTTATCTTTCATATCTTTCTATATATTATTATTCTATAACCTATTCACTAGAACTATAACCTCAATGAATAAACATACTTGAGAAAACTATACAGTTAACACCTGAAACTATGATAATAAAGAATAATTGTTGACAAAATGGGGATAATATATTTTAATTTGATCATATATGATATTAAATATATGAATATAATTATAGTATAAATTAATAATAATTTTATAACCATTATATAAGAGGTTAAAGAACATTCAACAAAGCGTAAGCGAGAGGTAAGGTGTTTCTTAACTCAATTTTGTTAAATTAAGTTATATCACTTATTCATTGATTTTATTATATAAACATTATTTGTGAAATTAAAATCTATTGTTTTATATTTTATTTCCAATTATATTGTGTGGATTTAAAATTTACAAAGAAAATCTCTTCATTTACTAATTGTCATTTCAATGATATGATCTTTTAAGGGATTTCATTTCAAATTCCACTCTATTGATACATATTTGGTATTACGAACCTATTTAATTTTCGGTGGTTTATATTATAATAATATATATTTATCATGAAAATATATTTATTCATGATGAATAAATTTTAAAGTCAAGTTTATACTTTTAAGGGGCTATGATTCAAAAGATACCAAAGTTGTCCAAATTTATATTACAATCTCATTTTTTATTGATTATAATTTTCATTGAAAGAATATTATAATCTATACATTATAAAATTCATATATTCTATTATCCTTTATATATTTATAAAGTTTCAATGTCTTCATCCAAATTTTCCTCTTTTTATAACTAGAATCAAGGAAATATATGTTTAAAAAAATGCCGGTCTTATTTTTCTTTTTAATTAGGTATATTTCTCTTATATGTCTATATTTTTAAATTTATTTTTCAAAATTATTTCTTACATTGATTTTTAAAATGTGTTAATGGATTAATTCTATTGTTTCATAAAAGGGTGAATTTTTTTACTCTATAAAAATTTAAAAAGAAAATTTTCTTTTTAGCATATATAATGATAAAAAAAATCTTTTCCCATAAGCATTTAATGATATCTAGATTCTTATATAAAATTTAGATGGTTTTAAAAATGATACTATTTAATGAAAATGTATTGTAATGTTTTTCTCACATTTTTTATTTTAAAAAATATATTAATTTATTTCAAAACCTATATTTTTGATGAATTGATGGTCATATTTAACATCCTAATAATTGTGTCTCCATTAACTTTTCCTTTAAACACTCAAATTCTTATGATCATCATTGAATGGAACTTAGATTTATCTTAAATATGCATATTATTTTTATATTTTATAAAATTATTACTTAAACCATATAAAATGTCAATATATGGTGTTTTACTATGAATGTTATTTTATTGACTTGGGATATCTTGATATTCCATATCCTTTATTCAATATAAATATTTGTTGACAATGAATATCCTTTATGAATTAAATTGATCAATAAATATATAAGTAATTCATTAGAAATTTAGTGAAATGTGGGGCCTAGAGTTACAAAACCCCTTAATTCATTTTCATGTCTCATGAGGCAAAAATGTTGGGTTGTATAACGAACCAAGCTTTTTACACATATAATTTTATGATTTTTAACATCCATCACTACAAAACATGGACTGAAAAAGCCTAGTGTATTTGGAAAAATAGGTTCACAATACATCAAAAGGACACTAAAACATAACACCCTTATTTTATTCTCTATAATTTTCTACTAAAATGTTATAGAACAAATTGGGGAATACATAAAAGAAATGGGTGAGCTAAAAATACCAACAATGGAATAGACATAACAAAGAAACATAATTTGTTAGTCAATGTTATAACATTATATCATAAAATAGAATGCTTATGAGAAACCACATGAAAAAATAACATTACAAACATAGTATCATAAGATAAAAACATCATAGGAAATGTGGTAACAATATATAACATGACATAAATAGGATCCAATGCTAATTACCTAGTCAATATCACATGGTTGACAAAGTCCAATATTGGAGTAGGTTTACACCCTAATTCAACAGATAACATATCATGAGACAAAAACATTACCCAATGAATTATATAACTATCTTGGTGAACCCATCCTAACATGTACATTCTTATGTGTTCTAAATAAAGGAAATCACTTATATGGCATGAACATAAGAATTGATCATGGAAAGAAATGGTTTGCATAATATTTCATCATGTTATAATCAAAGAGAATTTCATAAAGAATAAATTTGATAAATGATCTTAAGGAATGTATTACCACATCAAGGGAAGGTAGAATGCGATAGGTATATATGTAAGAGACATATATACCAAAAATAAAATCAATCCAAAACATCAATGGTTTAATTGTTGATGAAAACGTCTTTAAAATATCACATGGAATATTTCTTGAGGTAAACACATTTTTCACTTTGAAATCATTTATTTAAAATCTATAAATTCCCAAAATTTTATGGGAAAAAATATATTTTAAAATAAACATAGAAAATTTTAATGTAATATTTAAATAATTGAGTGTTTATTATGGTGGGAAATTCTGTTCATGTCATGTTAGTTAAAAGAAAACATTCTTTTAACACTTTTGTAAAAAATTTAGGAAGTACCTCATTTGAAAAATGATAGAATGATAAATTTTAAACTATTTTTAAAAAAAATAAATAGGGGTAAAAAATTATTTAATAAATCACTAGATAACATTATGAAAATTCTTAAAAACATTTTTAGGAAATATAGATATGGAAGAAAAATATTCCATATCTAAAAGAAGATACAAAATTCATATTTCTTACAGAAAACTTTCTTGATGATTATTTATTCAAAAAGAGAGAAAATGTGAACCAGAATGTAATCCACATTCATGAAAAGAGGATAATAAAATATATGTGGTTAAATAAAATAATTTTATATTATTTATTTATAGTAACATTTAACATAAACAATATCAAAAATAAATGAGATTGTATCATAAAGTGTTTACCTCTTTGGTAACATTCGAATCAAATCCCTTTAGAAGAAGTAAAATGAATAGTAACATAGAATACCATGAATTATTAAGTATTAATGATATAATATGTAAAATTATATACAAAATATAAAATAAATTAGGTCTAACATCAAAATATGACTCAATGAAGAGAAATTAAGATGAAATCCCTTACCCTGAGTTTAGACTTTCCATATATGTCTTTTAAATCGTGTATAATAAAAATATATCAATGATTTTATTTAATAAGAAACTTTTTGAATATTAATAACTTATCCCAACACCATTTATCTCATTTATTTTAATTACGTATTTAATTACTTAACTAATTATATCTAGGTGAAATGTTTCATGAGGTTCAGTTCATAACATCAAAACGACTTCAGTATAATGATCTTTGTCAAAGGGGAAATTATTACATCACATAAATATAAAAATAATGTCTTAATTATTATATTTATACAAAAATTGTAATTTAAAAAAACCATGAAATATGTTTATGATAAATGGGTTACATTACAATCATGGAAATGGTAGGTTGTATGTACACAAGAGTTGCGTTTCTCCTTTTCAATGATCATTAAGGAATAAAGGTAAGTATAATTTTATATTTAAAAAATGATAATGGTATAATAAATATCATATTATTTATTTATATACACTTATATATACCATCCATGTGATTTTGTAATAAAAAATGAATCACATAGCTTCATGGTGGTGGTAATCCACACATGCACACGAACGACATTATCATCTTTCAATGAATAGAAAAGTAAGAAAATATATGATATATTACATTTAAATAATGATAAATATGTAATTAATATCATATATATATACATTAATTTTATCATCATAAATAGTATTGAAAGGCGATGGAGTAAAATGAATTACATCGGTTCGCATGAAGGTAGTCCGCCGTACACATGAATGATGATTTTTTCCATTTGATGGAAGAAGAGATGGATGTAAGTTATTTCATTGACATAATAAAATATTATTTTGGATATAATTAATATATTATATAATCAAGTTTGAATAATATTTGAAGGAGGTGTAAGAATAAAGAAATCAAAAAATGTTCAGCTAAGAATAGTACCACTTCTTCGAACAACCTCTTTAGGTTTGCACTAAAACCCTTCCATGAAGGGTTTCCTATTTTAAAAAAGAATCTAGGAAATTTTAATAGAATTAAGGAGGGTATTGGGTGTTATATTATATTAAACAATAGTATTTTGATTTTTAAAGGGGAGAGATGATGAGGTTCCCTTTTATAAGTGATAAAGAGTGATATTTTTGCAAATACCCAATACTATTCAATAATGATAAGTCACTCTCAAGAAAAGTGCCTAAAAATTGATAAATTATGTAGTTGATGAAAAATAATTTTGATACACACCTTCAACACAAAAAATAAACATCGTTTTAATATGTTATTTTCTTTTCCTCTATAGTTACTAACTTTTATTATTTTATTTTTCACCGTAGTAAGTAGTTTGTTTATTCTTTATGGGACAAGATAGTTACAATAAAATGATAATTGAAACATAATTAGACTATGATTTATATTTTAAACCATATACTAATAATTTTTTTAATAAAGTATTATTTATAAATTTTAAATCATTTAATAAAATTTTATTAATTACAAAATATCATTAATTTTAATTTTAGAACAATTCATTTCCATTGAATTTATGAATATCAAGAAAACATTAAAATTCGAATATTAAAAATTAAAAACTACCTTACATGTTATATATATCTATAATATTAAGGTAACATAATAATTCATCCAAATTGTATTTATTTTAATATTTTTAAATTTTTTTTAGATTTTATTTTTAATTAAATAAATATTGTGTCAGTGTTGGATAATACTTTATTGTAATTAAATAATTAATAAAAATAAAATTAAAATTAATATCATTAAAATGATTCCATTATTCTTAAAAAAAATATTATTTTTTAGCTCAAAACTTTTTTTCCCTTATGTATATATATAAGAGGTTTTGAAAAGTAAGAGAGTGAAACGGTTTATATTTGTAACACCCAAAGCTTCCACAGTACGTTTCCCATTAAATAATGAAATAGCTTTCATTGTACGCAACATCGAGATTCTAACACACTGCAACTAATCAAACTACCCGTTATAAATAGTAATACCCACTTTTTTAAATTTTTTAAATTTTATTTTTTAAAATGGACTTCATTTTTGAATTCGGAATATCAAAATTATCTTAGGGTGAATTTTTGGTATTTTTCTGAAAACTTTTAATGTTTGATGAATAGTAGAAAAACACTACGTTATTGGTTAAAAGAAATTTTTTATTTAAATAATATTTTATTTTATTGATTTTTATTTTAGGTAAAAATAGATACATAATACCAATATAAGTTCAATGTAATTCATTGGAGTAATTTTATAATAAGTTTAGATATATAAATATTTTATTGAACTTTTTATCGTCTTTTACCCACCTCCTAGGAGCATTTTCAATTTTGCATAAAACATAATTTTACTATTTTTGTGAGTTGAATTTCAAAAATCAGAGAGACACAGTTGACATCAATAAATAAAATGTTGTTCAATAAGATGAAAATATTTTTTTGGTGAATAATACCTTTTTACTTTTATTTACCACAGTTAAAACTAAATAGGGTAATTAAGGGTAAAAATGATATTATAATTACCCTAACACATGTCCTAATTCTATTGGATAAGTATAATTTGACCAAAAACAACCTTAGGAATAAAATATGATCCACTTTGGTCCACATGGATTAGATTAAGTCATTTATTGTTATTTTATTTAAAGAAGAGTAAAAAGAGTTAAATTCAAAGATTAATAACTCAATAATTTTTAATATAAGGTTATAAATAAGATAAATTAGACTATAAATATTTATTAGAAAGATAAAAATATTTTCTACATAATCGTATTTTATTTATAATTTTTAGACATTAAATAATTTGATTTTTTATGACACAATGATGATACAGTAATTACCTTATTAATGAAAGATTAAAATATTTAATATTATAAATATCCAAATAAATGTAATTTTAGAATATTGATGAATTACACTAATTTTATAGGTTAATATGACATGTTAGGGTTGACTAAATATTTTTTTGAAGTAATCATGCTGTTATAATTTTCACAAAAACCTAATACTAAATAGTTTCAAAATTGACATAATTAATTTTTTAAAACAAATACTATATTATTAATTGATATGATATTCTTAAAAATATAAGGTTCCGAAAAAGTACTTAGATAAGGTTAAATATCTTAATAATAAACCACAGGGGGTTCCCTTGTCTTGTTATAGTAATTTTATTAACCATATAATATAAAAATTCAAAGAGACATGGTAAATGTCAAACTATTTAACTAAGAGTTAAATCTAAAAGATAAGGTTAATATGGTGACCTAAACCTATCTAAAACCTATTGTTTGAGAGGTTATCGACCCATACCTAAATTATCATAGAAATAATTCATTTTGGGTCCATTAGAAATCGAAAATGATTTTATTATAAAATAATATTTCAAGTATTTCCTAAAGTGACCCTCACCTCTCTTTTAAAATAGTACTTCCCCTTCTCTTACATTCATGCCTCCAAATCCATTTGCCTCACCCAAAAATTGCCCAAATATCCTTCCAAATTTCCTCACATCATCCTAGAGGCATTCCTTTGGTCATAAAGAAAACCTATTGATCCCTTTTGATCAAATTAAAAGGAAGAACCAGAAGAAGAGGTAAATATTTCATCACCTCTTTCAAGTTCTTTTCTTCTTCCACTTCCTATTTATTTGTTGTTTCCATTATAAAATAATAAATCAAGTATATTATATACAGTATAATGTTATTATAAATATGGTACAACCATATTTTTTGTTCTATCCATCCTATAAATGAAAGAGTCACTATACATGTGTACGTACGACTTACCATCTCCATGTCGTGGTGTAGTTTGTTATTCAAACACTTAATTATTTTGGATGGGTATAATAATGATTATAACTTTTTAATGATTTTGTATATATGATATACCATCCAATTACATACTATTTCACCATCAATATAATGATATTGTCACACGTGCATACATACAGATTACCGTCTCCATGAACACGATGAGATTCGTTCCCCATCTTCATCATTCAAGAATAATTTTCATTTTATGATTAAAAATAATTTTTATGAACATAATATAATTATGTATATGAATCAAATACATCATATCTATAACAAACTTGGCTTACGTAACTGACCATATAAAGGAAAACGAATCAGTTAACACCTGAAACGATGATACTACTAAAATATTATTAACAAAGAAATATTAGAAGATCATATATGATATCATATTTATATATACAGTTCTTGTATAATTTAATAACAATTTTTTAGCTATTATAAATTAGTTTAACATACCATAATCTAAGTAAAATTAAAATTTAAGGGTTAATTTTACAATCTCTTTATTATCTAAGGTTGTTTTTACGTAAGTATCTATTGGGACCTCTTTATCATCCACATCTATGTTTTGTTAAAATTGTATTTCAAAACATTTTTACTATTTATGAGACAATGGTTTAAATTCATTTATACCCTTATTTTTTCTCTTATGTTTTTAAAGGAATCTTTCTATCATTTTCCAGACAAGGTACTTTATGACCTTTTTGACAAAATTAAGGTAAGAATATTTTTTTTAACTTATATGGAAGGTGTGGCTATTTTCCACCGTTATAACATCGTCAAAGCTTCCCTTACAAGATTATAAAAATATTTTAAAAATAAATGTTTTCTTTTATCATTTCATGACGTCTAAATTATTTCAAAATAGAAAGATATATTTCTCTCGAAATGTTATTATTTTATCTATGTCAACATTCTATGATGGATTTTAAACCTGTTTGAAGTTGATTTATTTATGATAAAAATATTCCATATTGTATTGAAAGTTTTGTGATATATTTGACCATGGATGTGTTATTTTTATACTATTAATGTTTTATGGATAAATTATTGACATTTCATATGCTATTTTTAATATGAATGCTTATGTTATGTTTATAACTTTTCATATGAGGAATGAATTGGACTTAATAACTAATGGGTGGAGCCCGATATAGCTCCTTGATGCATCAGTAGGTCTCATGAGACAAACTACTGTCTGGGACCAAGGCCTTGAAAAAATCTTATTTGTAGTCTTGGCACAAGGCCTTGACTATGTGGTTAGGAAGTATAAAATTATTCATTTCATGATTATAAAAGTGGCTATTGATATTTCATGTGATTATTAAACTATTATAATATCCATGTGATTAAGTAAATGGCATGATTTGATTTTATCGTTTCCATATTATGTTGAAGTTTAAGTTTAAAAGGCTTTTGTTTTAGTCTTATACATTTCCTAAAATGTTTATGCTTATTTATGAAAGTTTCCGCTATATTGTTATCCTTACTGAGCATCTGAGTTCACCCATTTCTATGCTTTATTTTTTCCAGGATGTGAAGAAGTATTTTCTAGTTGACCTGTAAGGATAGACTAAGGATATAAGTCCTTTTAAAAAGGGAATAAAATGTTTTTGATGTTTTTCTTTCATGATTTAATGTAAAACTTATAAATGTATCTAATACTTATAAGGATACTAAACTAATAGGTCTTTCAAGAAATGATTCCTTATATCATGCCAATGTTATGTAATAATGCACCGAATTTGGGTAATTGGGGTCAGGGCATTTAAATATTTACATAAATTAATATATAGATCACATTAATGGAAATGTGTTTAATAAACAACTAAAAATCAAGCCTCAGGTGATAAGGTTAGATATACCTTCATCGAATAATATTTAATATGAAAAATGTGGCCTTTATCAATTAGTTTTAACCTAGGTTAATATGATTTACCCTTTTACTGTGGTGATGAAATTTTACAATTTTTAATATTCATTAAGGCAAAAATTTATTTTGCACTTATTAAATAATATTAATTATTATTATTAAAAATATTTACTCCATTTTATTAAATTAATTCTCTATAAGTGGCATAAATTTATTTTATAAAAATTCTATAAAGGGTGAAAAAAGAGGGTTTTTAGGAAAATACATTTTTCAACCAATAGATAATATTATATTAACTTTATGACTAGAAATAATCATTATAAAAATTAAAATTAATGTAAAAATATATATAATATATAAATTTAATTGAATTTATCTCTTATCAGGGGTTATTTTAGTTAATTAAAATGGGTTAACTTTATTCACTAAAAAATAGTTTTCAGAAAATAAAATTTTTAAGCATTAAAATAAAATCACACAAAAATCATGAATATTACGGATTAAAATGATATTAATTAGAATATCATAATTTAAATTGTCTAAAATAATCTGTAATTTAAAATTAAAAATATAATAGAGATTTTAAATTAGTTTATTTAATGAAAATAATGAGAGTATCTGAAAAATCGATAATTTTTCTCTATTCCCTGAAAAATAAAACATTTTAGAAAGATCCCAAAATTTCTCCACAAATTAATTTTGATATTATTATTTAAAAAATTATTTCCATTTTATCAAATAAAATTTATAAAATTTATAAACATTAATTATAATATTTTCTTATAAAAATAAATGAAAAATCATTTTTGGAGAAAAATTATTTTTTAAAAGAATTAAATGTATTTATTAAAAAATTTAGTGATTATTTCATATGAATTTATCAAAAAATTTAAATTAATTAGGATTTTTATATATAATTAATTTATAATTTCATCCTATTAATTCCTTATAATTTAACGTCTAGTTTATAACAATCATATTTAAATATTAATATTTCATAGTTCATTTAGGCTTGGTGATGTGGGTCTTATACACTACCATACACAGTTTTCTATTTAAAAAACATGGGGTGTTAAATTCTTGAACAATAAATAAATTTATTCCACTCAATTTAAACTTGTTATCGATTATCAAGATTTTGATATTTGAAAATAATTTGGCTGAAAAATCACATCATAAAAAGGGTTAACAAAACACCCTCTTGAAAAGCGGGAAAAGAAAATATGAAGTTCATCACATAAATAAGTTTCCAAATAGGAGAACATTAGTGGTAAGTGAAGATATGAACTTGTGAGAGAATTTTAATGCCAAAATAATTATGGAGACTAATACATATCAGTGATCATAAGAACATGAATCATCAAGATAATGTTTAAGACCCCAAAAATATAAATTAGTGAGGTGTGAAAAAAGACCATAAATTCATTAGAAATTAATTTAATAAGATTTTTTTGTTTCAACATCATTTTCAAATATTTGAGGAATTATTTAATATATAAACTATTAAAAAAATAAATATTGATTATTGGAATTTATAATTTTATACATTAATTAATTTAAATCACAATAACACCTTTTTATAAAAACGATGAATATTCTAGAGTATTTTTTCACGGCCAAAAAAATAAAATATAATTTTAACAGATAAAATAATAAATAAAATTATAACAAGATTTTCCTACTATATTTACTAAAACCAAAAATTAAATAGTTTCTATAAATTAAGATAATATCCTAAATGTATAAATCATCATATTAGTCTCTAAAGTTTAATTTTAACTTAAATCATTCCAAAAATAAATAACCTTGAATCACAAATAACATCAACATTAAAAAATTTAATTATGTTATTACCAAATAATATTTCATGATAAATCACTTGATATAACTTAGGGCGACATATACTTAAAACTAATGAAATATTTTCCAAAATATTGTTAATAATGTAAAAATAGAAAAAATTAAAAAAATATTTGATCTAATAATTTGTTTCCCAAAATCAATGTAATTTGTATCCACTAAATATTTTAATAAAAAATAATCTCATACTAACCAGGGCATCACGTAGGCTAGTGGTATGCACCACACCATTATTACCCTTCAACTATCAGTTCATGAACCACTACTTTGCTGGATATAGTGAGTTATTGATTAGAATTCGAGTTGTCTATTTTCTAAAACTATATTAATATAATTACAATGCCTTTCCCAATAATATGATGAACATCCTCAAAATAAAACAAATCATCAAATTAGTTTTTAACCACTACTGTCTTCTTTATATATGATTATTTTCCCAAAAAAACCAATCTTAGTTGACTACTATTACTTTACCATAAATTATCAAATTACCTGTAATGGTTATCTATAATGTTAAACTTATTTCCAAAGAACATATAATAATTATAATTCAAATAACTAAATCATCTACTAATCCAATGTGTTTTATTCCCATAAATATCTTAGAAAAATATCATTATTTATCTTAAATTGTAGTCACATAAAACCTAAAAATGGGTTTCTATTCCTTTTAATACATTATTTACCTTAGACTTATCAACCCAATACACTTACTTATCACAAATTTCTATGTCATATCAAAGCTTCCATTATAATACCTAGAGAATTTAAAAGAGGAAAATCACATTTGATAGAGTATATGACATGCAACAACAATACTATAAGAGAATGTAACCCCCTACAAATTTAGGTTATATTTTTTTTAAAAAAATTCAATATCATTGACATCTTGCGATTAATGTAACACTAGGTTTAAATGAAACACAATACTCTATTAAAATATTATTATTTAAAATGTGACTGTTATAACCTACCTGTTAAGTTTTTAGGTATGAATAATACTAAATAAATTATGAAAATTATATGTTTTATGCATATTTAAAATAAATTCAATAGATTTATATTTATTAGAAATAAAATAATTATCATTTTAAAGAAAAGAAACTATTTCTGAAAAACTGTATTTTTCAATGAAAACAGCTTCATCACTTCTTGTACACTTATGTTAAAATTAATTTAATAAAATTTTAGAAAATATATATTATAAAATTAAATTAAATTTTGAAATCTAAATTTAAAATTTATCCTTGTCTGAACGTTTGTGAATTTTCTTAAAAGATTAATTTTTTGATTAATAATGAAAAATACTGATTCTTAATAAAAATTGTCTTTTCATTTATATTATTTAAATATTTAAATTATATTTTTAATTTTTTTAAAGTAAAATTATTAAATTTATATTAAAATATAAATAATTTATATAATCAAAATAAATTTCATATTGAATTATAATATATGAACTATTTTATACTTTTGAAAGTTTTACCTTGGAAAAACCATTTTTTCAACGCGTTTGTGGGTTTGATTTTAAATTGAATTATAAAACATCGATTAATTTAATTTAGAAAAATGTATTCCATATATGTAATAAGAATAATTTATATTATCTAATAAGTTTAACATAATTTTTGACCCTAATTAATATTAAAAGAATTAAAAATTTATTATCGTGTTTAAAGTAAAAAACGGGTTTTCCAGTGGGTTAAACTAAAGAAGATAAGGGTTAAAAATAACCAATTTTTTTACAAAACCCATAATATGACCTTTTTTGAACTTATAACCTCTAAATTATAGAATTTCACATTTTTTCCTTTTATAATGAGAAAAATGTGGGTACAATTTATTCTTTCCAAAAATTCCATGCATGTCCTCTCCCCCACTTATAAAAGGCCACTCCGTCCATTAACTTATAAAAACCTCTCATGCCCTTTGGATTGACCATACACTAACAAAATTTATCCATAGTATCCTTATTTAAATTCTAGATCTACTATTATTTCAAAATGACCAACCCTAGGGCTTTTAGAGGAGATCCAAAGGAGGTTTCTGTAAGATAAATTGGTTGTCTTAACAAAGATATTTTAAATTCTTTATTCCCTTCCACATTAAATTAGGTATTAATAATTAAAATATAATTACACCAGTATCTAACATATACTGAGATTTTATCATGTTTATTTAATAATATTTATCAATATCCCCCTCTATCAAATGGGAAACAAAATTGTTAATCGCCTGTACGACAGGCTACCACCTCACGAACTGATGTGACTCATTTTCCATCAACACATATCATGATTGCATATAATGATTGATTTAATGTATTTATATAAAATTTATTCTATTAATATACTTATTTAATTATAATATCCCATATAAATTTTGAATTTCCATGCCTTTTTAAAATACAATAACACCGTTCGTGTCTACAACATACTACTGCCTCACAAAGCGATGTGATTTGTTTTTTACTTACAGAAAATTGGAATATAATGAGGATAAATTTAATTAATATATATTATATATACGACATGATATTGAATATTTAAAATTAATATACCATCCAATTTCATACCCTTACACTCATTAAGGGAATGATATCATCGGTCGCGCGTACGTATGACCTACCGTCTCCATGAAGCAAGGAGATTCAATTTTCATGTCAAAGCTTCAGGAATGATTATAAAAATGTAACCAATGAGTAAATATTATATTTATTAAATTAATATCATCCTTATTATTATGGTTCTATATCTTATACACAAGATCCAAATATTTCATGAAAAACATGGATGAGAAAACAAGACAATAAACACAAAAAAGAATGAAAATAATGAAATATTATTAAAAAATGGGTGGTAAAATATTATAAGAGAATCATATTTGATATTGTTAACATTAATATAATAATGATATAAATTAATAAAATTATTTTATATAGTTTATATAATTCTCCTTTTACATGTATTATCATGATTCATAAATAATTCATGATATTTGAAGATTCAATTTGAATTATTTAACAGGATATTACTTAAAAGCTACCAAGTGGTATAGAATTTCATAACTCAGTTTCTTTTTATTAAGTTATATTACTTATTTATTGTCTTTGATTTTCAAAAACTATGTGTGTAATGACCTTTGACTATATTATATTTTATATTCACTTATTTATGTGGATTTACATTTGATACCCATAAATGATTTTTTTTAATTCTCACTTCAATGTTATGATCTCTATAAGGGTTTATTTCACAATCTCATTTTAATCAGAATTGTTTAAGATTGAATTTCCATTGAAGAAAATTATTTTATCATTAGTTAATAAACCCATTTAATATTTTTCTCCTTTGTTTATTGATGATTTTTTCAAGTAATAATACCATTTACCACTATTTAGTACTTAAAATGATTGAGTAAATTTTTATAATAAATTATGACTTAATTTATCTCTTCGGTCAAAATTTTTTTTCTTTAAAAACTACGTTTTTCAAAACTATTTTCAAAATAATTTTTAGAATTTTACAATTTATTTATTAAATACATTTTTACGCATTTTTGACTTTTCACCTAATGTTTTGAATGAAATCTTCATGTCTTTTTCTAAACAATTCCTATTTAGATTTTACCAAAAAATTAAAAGAAATAGTTGATTTAATGTGTATGAAATGTATGTAATTTCCCACCATTATGACCACTCAATGTTTTAAATATTCCTTTATAAGTTTCAAAAGTTATTTTCAAGGAAAATTATTTTCAAAATAAATCTGAACATTTAGTTTTAAAATGATTTTCAAAGTAAAAGGGATATTTTCCTCAAGAATATTTTAATTATTTTTTTGGAATTTCTATTCATTAATGAAAAACCCTTTATTTTACTTATACTCCACTAAATATTTATTATATTTATAGCATCCTTAGTCTTTATATGTATTATTTATTATAATTTACACTATGTAAATTATTTAAATCTACTTTGTTAATCAATTTTAGTAGTCTTTATCTTTCCCTTGAAATATTCACTATCCAAATATCATTAGACATTAATTTTACCCTAAATATATATATAATTTATCATGGATATTATTATTGATTAAACCTTATATCATTTATATATATGGTTTTTTACATTTATTTTTATTTGAATATCTGGTTAAATAATGATAATTACATATTCATTACTTAATACAAATATTTAATGATAAGACACATTATTCATGAATTAAATTGATTATTTGATATATGAAAAATTATATAGACATGATTATATGGGTGGGGCATTGTAATAAAAAAACTTTTATTCATAGATAGTCTCATGAGATGAATCAGTTGACTAGCCATAGTTAAATGGGTTTCTAGTGCATACCTACCCATCTGTTTTAAACTATCTTTAAATGGTTGTGACATCAGAGGTTTGATGATGCTTGAGATCATGATGTCCAATAAATAATAATTCCATTATTTAAGAATTTATTTACTATTATCCATGATATTTTACAATGATATTATCTATGGATGCATTTCATTTTTAATTTATTGATTAAATAGAATGCGTGTTCGGATATTTACCTTATAATATGGATCACACCTTACCTAATAATGATAGTCAAGTTATAGATTAAATGGAATTTGTGTTTAGATATTTAACTTTATATATTCATCATTCCGTATCTAATCATTATAGTAAAATTATTTAAATGAAAATTGTATTCTATTATTTAACTTTTTATTTTAATTATGTTTTTTGATTCTTGATAGCATCTACTTTACATAACTCTTACTGAGAATCTGAGATCACCCTTTTTTTCATTCCCAAGTATCTAGGAAGTGTATAATGAATGATATGAAAGGATATTATAGAGTGAATAATGATATTCTTGAAAAAAAATAATGTTGTAATTTGTGATTTCAAATGTAATTTAAGACACAAGTATGTAACTAGTTTACCGAGACTACTAAAATATTTCATCTTTCGGGATGTGATCACTTGTATCTTATACAAAAATTGTAAAGTAACAACTAGATCTAGGCTACTGGGGATAGGGTCATTAGAGTTGGTATTAGAGGAATTTTAGAAGAAACCTTGGGAACCAGATTTAGGAAAATATAGATTAGGGAACATAACCTTATGATAGAACTTAAAGATAAGTATAGAATAATACCCTAATGTTTTAGAAAGTAAGATATTTTGTAGGTTTTTCTATAAATTAATATCTTTATGGATATGAAAAGTTGATATGATTTTGGAAAATATATACCTAGGGGTAATAACTCTAAAAAGTTGTACTGGTCTTGACTTGAGCGTTACATGGAACATGATAGTGGGCCTTATTGCGTACCTGGTTTGACACTCTTGGGAGATATTTTTTTTAATTCACAGTTTATTTATAAACTATTATGATATATTTTAATATATTATGATAATGAATGAATTATATTAAACCTAAGGTGTCTTATATTGAAAAGAAGGTGTCATGATTTAGAAATTTCATAATTAATTCTTCGTGATTATATGGTTTCCCACTATGATTATTACTTCTCAGACTATGATTTTTCTAGTCAATGGATGGAACTCAAAGGTATCATGTTAACATTTAATATGAAGGAAAATGTGGTGACCATGGGAAACCAAATGGGATGATGACTAGAGTGAAATATATCATGATTATCCCTAATCAATTATCCCAAAATAAGATTAATAACCTATAAATTATCAAACTCCCAGACTTAATAAGTAAGAGAATGATGGATTTTAATAAGATATTGAGAGGTGGATACCATGGAGTAAGGAAGAATCAATTTCATTTATTCCATAAAAATTGAAAGAGAAACTCAATAAAGTGTCTCAAAGGAATGAGAAAATGTTTTATGTGTGAAAAATAATGTAATAATGAAATGAATTACCTAGAAAAAATGAAGAGTATGATGGAAGGAAATAAATTTAATCCTAGGGATAAATTTATAGTTCATTTTATTAAATGTGGGGGACCTAGGAATTATCATATTTGATTACCTCTTCTAAAGGATAACCCATAAACTAAGGAATAACCATTGTTGAAATAAATTTTTTGAAGTATTTATGTATTGGGATTCTATAATTATATTGTAGAAGTATTTTTACCAATGTTATTTTGGTTATAATAATCATGAAACATATAAGGATTGAATTAAATTTGATAAGAATATATGTCTTCATTAACTTAATAGTTATGAATACCATTATGGGTTTATGATTTTATGTTTTATCATAAGTTCAAGGTCTTAAATACCACTTTTCAAAATTTGTGTGGTAGTAATATAACATGATTAAGGATATTTTTGAAAAAAAAATTATGGAAATAAAACCCATTGGTTTATTATATGTTTTAGTAAACAAATTATTTAAGGAATAATGACCTGAATTTTTATGGGAATATGTATAAAGGTATTGGTAACCTTTTGGGTTAATATTATCTTTTATGTCAAGGTAATTATGGATTATTAGACATTGGTAATGATATAGTAATTATATTAATATTGTTTTGGAAATAGTACAACCCACATGATGGGTGAAAACCCATTTCATTTGGAAAGGTCATGGGGCTTGAACCTACACCCGAAGGGCGATAAGGGTGTTTTTTTACCACTAGTCTACATGATATTTTGGTAAATACATCTTTGTTTATACTTAAATAATTTGATGGGTAAATATTAATATAAAACTAGTGATGCTACTATTATGTATTAGATATTAATATATTATATATAAAATATTGTACTAAATATAATATTTTTCAAAAATATTTAGAGACAGATGAAAGGACTTGTCACACTTTTATGGAATTTGTGTTCTGTTAAAAGTTAATTTTAGTGCTTTAAGAAAAAAAATCATTTTTGGATATTCATTTCTTGAAGTAAGCGATTAAGTGAAATTTAATTAAATCACAACCAAAGAATGAAATTTTTCTTATGAAACATAGAGATATAAAGTCAATATATTTCTTTATGTCCATAGTAAATATGGTAAAGAAATTACTCAACATTACGATAAATGATCGTGAAAAAAAATTAATATCATATTACCTTTATATAAAATGAATAAAATTGTAATTTAAATCATAAAATATTTATGGTTTTAAGGCCCTTATATTTCTATTTATCATTTAATTTATTGTGATCAATGATCTCTATCACTATCTATAATTATTTATTCTTTTCTTCACTCATTATTCTTTTACTTACCTCCAATATTCTCCTATCTGGAAACCTAGTTATGTGTTATTCTAGATGAAATTTCATATTCTCTTTCCATCTATTAAGAAGAAGTTTTATTAACTTTTTTGTGATATGTGTTTTTAATATTTGAATTTTTAAATTTAAAACCCTTTCTTTATAAGGGAATCTTAAAATTGTGAGGATACAATTTATTTAAGGTGGAGAGAATGTAACACCCAAAGATTTTAAAAAAGGAACATCATGTTTTATAGGGTATATGAAAAAAACACCAATATTAGAAGATAATTTAAAACCTTAATAACTATGAAATATTTATTTTTAAATAATTTTAATCCCTTTGATAGGTTGCGATGCATGAAATACTAGGTTTAAATGAAATACAACACTCTTCTAAAATATTATTATTTTAAACATAAATGTCATTAAATAACCATTATGTTAGTAGGTATGAATAATAATAACTAAATTAAGAATTTATTTGGTTTACACTAGTATAAAATAAATTTAACGGATAAATATTGATTAGAAATAAAATAAAAATCACTTGAAAGAAAAGAAATGTTTTATGAAAAACTATATTTTTCAAAGGAAACCACACTTATGTTAAAAATATTTTATTAAAATTTAAGAAAATTTATTTGATAAAATAATATTCATTTTTTAAATCTACATATCAAAATTATCCTTGGGTTAATTTTTAATAATTTTATAATAAAATTAATTTTTTTGATGAATAGTGAAAAATACTGATTTTTGATGAAAACCGCATTGTCATTGAAATTATTTACAAAGATAATTTACATTTTATTTTTATTTTAAATTAAAAAATTTCAATAATATTAAAATTTAACCTATCTAGATCATCATAATCCATTTCACATTGAATTCTGATTTTAAAACAATTTAAACTTAAGAATGATTTTCTTTAGAAAAACCATTTTTTGACGCATCTGTAGGTTTAATTTTAAAATTTAAACAACAAAATATATGAATTGAATTTGAAAAAATAGATTCCATATTTGGAATTAGAATAATTTATATGATCTACTAAGGCATCTTAATTTTAAACCATTATGAATAGTGATAATAATAAAAATTAATTACCATGGTTATGGTAAAAACGAGTTTACTATAGGGTTAAACTAATAAGACAAGGGTTAAAAATAACCTAAAACTTATATAAAACACATTTTATATAAATATTTCAACCTTATGACCTATAATTTTTTATAATGTTTCATTTTGTAGCCTTATTGAATGTGAAAAATGTGGGTACACTTTATTCTTTTTTAAAAGTCCACTTGTGTCCTCTCCCCCACTTATAAACGGCCACTCACTACCTTCACATATTTTTAGGAGTTGGTTCCCTAGAAAAAAATATGTGTACTTTATGATAACCTATATTCATAGTTTTTAATATTAATAAACTAATTTTCACATCATGATTGTTCTTCTGTGTAACGTAGTATGTGATAATGTCATAAGAGTAGCTGTCACACTAAAAGGTCATAGCAGTTCCCTGCTATAATGAGAACACAGAAGTGAAATTCACTATTCATAAATATATTATATATATAATGATGATATAATTTTAGGGACAAATATTATATAGGAGATCAAAGGTGGAGACTCATAAGACTTTGAGGTATCTTCTCATGGTGTACGCCCTTGGTAATATCTAGTATGAGATATTATGAGGATAAGACCCGCTAATAGGAAATCTATATTTTCATGTTACATTGAATGTTCCTATCCATGAACATGTGTATTGTTCCTTATACTTTATGATTATTATTAATGAGTATTATTAGTTTCATATATTGTGTATTGGTGAAAACCATTATGACATATGTTAGCGGTGAGGTAGAATATGTTGGGTGCGTCATGAGTAATATTTCATTAATGAATAATGAGAGAAAGGTTTTTTCCATTTTGTTCTTTAATAGAAGTTGATATATCTGGATATTTTATGAAAATGATATAACCTAAATAAATCCATGGCCATGGTGTTCTATAGGAAAGTTCTATTTTCAAGAATTCAAAGAAAGAGACATCGAGCACATAGGTTGATGGCACTGACATACAACCTATTTGATTAGAGATATCATGTTAAAGGGATTATATTACATAGTAACCACCCATATGAGGCTTTATATTTTTGTGGCATTAAATTCTTTTTCTATGGGTACCTTGGTGTGTAGTTAGATTATAACCTTGGACATCAGGCCGGTTCACCTAATGCCACTGAGAAAGAGGCCTAGAGGGTCACACACTAATTTTATCCAGAATCTCAATTAAATAATATATATATTTATTTATTATTTAACCAGTTGAATAAATATTATTCTCACTTATGGATTAGTGGTTATTCATGTTTTTTTGATCACATATATTTCATCACCAGTTATCTGAGAGAATATAATGTGAGAAGAATATTTAATAAATATTTAGTTTCTATTTAGAGTTATAATATTTATTTATTAGAAAATAATGAAGTGAAATTTATTTAGTAAATAAATAGTAATAATTCAAAGACTAATAAATATTGTAGATTAGTGGTGAACCAAGTTTAATGCTTTGATGAGAAATAATAAATATTTAATATTATTTGATTGAATAATATTTAATTTAATTCATAAGTTAAGTGCACGTTGAGAAATAATAATATTATTTGACATGGGGTTCCATAAGAATTATATAAATAATAAAGGGAACTTGTAAAATTATTTTATTATAATCATCTTGGTATATAAACCCAATTATATTATTTTATAAGGGATAATTTTTTTTTGTTTGGTTGTGCACAAAAAATTTGGAGAATCCTCTCAAGCCATAGATATCTCCCTTCTCCAATAACCCTCTTAAGAACGAGGAGATATCTTCCTCCACCTCCCACTATTAAGTCAGGAGATATCAAAGAAAACACTTTTGGAAGAAATTATTATGACGATCAAAGGTATAAAATGCAAGTGATAAGATCTTCCATGTGATAACCCATAGTTTCCTATAATGACATTTAGAGCTTTTTGGAACACATGCAGATAAACACTATTAAGAATATGATCTTGATTCCTACGACACGACAACAGTACAATGAAAATCTATTTTCAGATCCATCAATGACGAAATAATTCCAACAAGGTAATTATTTAATTGATTAAATTAATTTTATATAATATGTGATGATCCTACCTCTGGTTCTGACATATTATCCATTGTCTATTTTCATTGATTTAATTATGTTGATCATGGAGTTTATCATCCTATAAAACTCATATTGATCATCGATCATGATAAAAGGAAAAGTTGGGTATGACCCATTACATGATTCTACTATGCCCGAAACCTAACGATGGTATCAGAGAGGTAACATAAATATTTATATTTTATTTAAATATCATTGATTGATTTTTTCATTTTTTATTCAGTTTTCAATTCATGTTTAATTTTGCTTTCCATATGAATTGTGAGATCTTCTTCTTACACCTTCATTTCTCATAGATTTAATCAAAATGATAAATTTTATGAAAAAAGTATAATATAAAAACTCATCTGGTGGTTTTTAGGATTTTGGTAGGATAACATATGATTTAACATCATGTAACCAGAGTTACACGCCATGTACATGTGTTTAATGCTCTTAGAATTAATTTAAACCATGTGCATTGATGAAATGCAGTGCATTTATTTCTTACATAGCATGTTTTTTGGGCCATCCTAGTGCACAATCAACTGGATTACAGACTTTATAGCCTACATACATGACATTTAGTACATTAAGTCACAAACATTCCATGTAATTCCATACATGATCAACCTGATTGGTGACCTTGTAACTCATAGACCACATGCCGTGTAGTCCTTTATACACACCGTATACTCCAATTTTTTTGAC
Organism: Viscum album; assembly: GCA_963277665.1. Taxonomy (NCBI): domain Eukaryota; kingdom Viridiplantae; phylum Streptophyta; class Magnoliopsida; order Santalales; family Viscaceae; genus Viscum; species Viscum album. The sequence goes on from OY728165.1 coordinate 215,305,883, forward strand.
AATTTACACTTCGTGTCCCATAGTGTGTGCCTCTAATAGATGGTGAGAGATGTACACACCATGTATCTCACCTGCACACACCATGTACTTATACCAAATTATACATAATTAAAATTAATTTACTATATTGCTTAAACGTTATTAGCATGTGCTTGCATGTGGACATTAAATTGATAAGACATGCCATTCAATGGGTTTTAATATATATATATATATATATAAATATATAAAATTTTATTTAATTTCTACATAATGTTCATATATACATATCTTGTGTCATTCGTAGGATAGATATTAATCTACTTCCATTGAAGCATAACACATTGCTGAAAAATCACGTAATTAATGTAATCCTTAAGTTGATAGTACACATCATGAAAGTACATGATAATTAGTGTATTCCATATGTCACAAGAGTAAACTGTATATAAGTATAATATATATTGGGTTGATTCAGATGAGTATTAACCAAGATGCCTCTAAGGTACATTTATGTACATAGTTAATTTTAAATAAACTTATTTAATTTTTTTTAAATTACGATGGATGAGAATATCATGGAAATTTGGATGATAATTAAGATAAAAGAATTGATTAATTAAAGAAGAACATTAATTGATTTAATCATGATTTATCTTAAATAATGATGATTAATAATTGAATTCTATTTTTATTAATTGCATAATATTTTTAATCCATGTGGATGATCACGAGCATAGATCAAACCTTTGTATGTGATTAGATTCATTTAATATATTATTAAATTAAATTGTTGGATTTCATTCCTTATCTCATCTTATTATGTAAGGGCCTATGTAACACCCCAATATTTTATAGGGTGTTATTTCTTCAAAATAATTCAATAACTTGCACTACACACAACACCGAGTTCAAGCGCACCATGACTTACCAAACAAGCTGTTCAAAAGAGGTTATGAATAGTATTAACTAAATTTTAAACTTTATATAATCCTTATAATTTTATAATCCATATTATGAGTTTCTTAGACATAATGAAAGAACAAATTCATTTTCAGTATTGCACTTTTACCAACTTCTAATAGTGAACCCTTTTAAAATACAATATTTTAATCTTTTTGACTAAATGGGGACATCAAAAATTTAAAATGAAACATCCCAAGCATCTACGGTACGCTTCTCTTTGAATAATGTGATAGCGTGTGTTGTACGCAACATCGAGTTCTAACACACCACAACAAATCAAACTAGCCGTTATGAATAGTAATACCTACTTTTTGAAATTATATATATTTTATATTTCAAAATGGACTTCATTTTTTGTTTTGGAATATTGAAATTATCCTGAGATGAATTTTTGGTATTTTTCTAAAAACATCCAATTTTTATGAATAGTGAAAAATACTTAAAAACAAATTTTTTAATCAAAAATATTTTATAGTGATAAATTATATTATTGAGTGGTTTTAAAGTATAATTAAAATATATTTTTACCATTTTATCCAATTGTGTTCATTATAATTAATTTCACTTTGAAATTGGACCTAAACAATTGTCAATCTTTTGGTATATATTGTTTCTTAAAAACACGCTATTTGTTGTGACAACGGAAATTAATTATAAAATTAATTAATGCAACTTATTTGTTTGAAATTTTTTAAAATAGACATCATTTTTGAATTTGGAATATCAATTATAGATTAGGGTGAAATTTTGGCATTGTTCTGAAAAACTTCAATTTTTGATGAATAGTGAAACTACTAAGTGGTAGTCAAAAAACTGAATTTTTCATAAAACATAATTTTACCGCTTCTGTGAATGGAATTTCGAAAATACATGAGACATGGTTATTATCAAGAAGTAAAATGTGGTTCAATAAGATGAAAATAATTTTTGGTGAATAGTAACTCTTTACTTTTATTTAGCACGACTACGGGAAAAAAGGGCATTTGCGACGGGAATAAATCCCGTCGCAAATAGTCCTGTTAAAAACTTATTTGTGACGAGGTTATTTGCCCGTCGCAAATAAGTAGCCTTTTGCGACGGGACAACTTTCCCCGTCGCAAAATGACTGGCGCGGTTTGCGCGCCAAATCGCGGGAAACTTATTTGCGACGGGGGAATATTCCCGTCGCAAATAACCGGCGGCGGTAAAAGGTATTTGCGACGGGAATATTCCCCCGTCGCAAATAGTATGTCGGCAGGTGGTTATTTGCGACGGGTCCCGTCGCAAATAACTATTTACCCATTGACCCTAATAAATGTTGGCTAAGGTATTTGCGACGGGTACCGTTGCAAATAATACTATTTGCGACGGGATACCCGTCGCAAATGGGCCTGTCGGAAATAATCTAACCTATAAATACCCCCATCCGTTTTTTTCATTTCATTCTCATTCTCAATCTTCTCCTTCTCTCAAAATTATATTTCTAGAGTTCAGTTTTTTTCCAGTTTAATTTTTTTCTCCGGAGCTGATATTAAAGTTTTGAAGAACGATCAGAGCAGATCAATTTTCAAGGTATTTATGTTCATTTTAATTTAATATTTATTTTTAATTTTTTATTAGTTTCAATTATTCTTAATTAGTTGTAATTTAATTATGTCTACATTGTTTTATTACTTAATAAATTTAAATTATTAGTATTGTTCATAGTTAATGGTAATTAGGAATAATTTGTAATAATTTTTAATAATTAAGAATAAATATTAATAATTAGTAATAAATACCAATAATTAGGAATAATAACATTATTACATTATTAGTCTATTTTATTATTAATATTAAAATAATATAATTTTTTATATATATACAATTCTCTTTTCATCTGTGTGTTTGCTGTCTTCACATGTATTATTTGTATGTGGAGATAGAAAACGCACAGATGAAAAGAGAATTGTATATAAATTAGAAAATTATATTATTTTAATATTAATAATAAAATATATTAATAATGTTATTATTTGTAATTATTGGTAATTATTCTTAATTATTGATAATTATTCATTTAATTACTAATAATTAGGAACAATTATCAATAATTATCAATAATTAAGAATAATTAGTAATAATCAGTAATAATTACCAATAATTAGTAATAATTAGTAATAATTAACAATAATTAGTAATAATTACCAATAATTAGTAATAATTACCAATAAGTAGTAATAATTACCAATAATTAGTAATACTTACCAATAATTTGGAATAATTACCAATAATTAACAATAATTAGTAATAATTAGTAATAATTACCAATAATTACCAATAATTAGTAATAATTAGTAATAATTACCAATAATTACAAATAATTAGTAATAATTAGTAATAATTAGGAATAATTAGGAATAATTAGGAATAATTAGGAATAATTAGGAATAATTAGTAATAATTAGTAATAATTAGTAATAATTAGTAATAATTAGTAATAATTAGTAATAAGTAGTAATAATTAGGAATAATTAGGAATAATTAGTAATAATTAGGAATAATTAGGAATAATTAGGAATAATTACCAATAATTACCAATAATTACCAATAATTACCAATAATTACCAATAATTACCAATAATTACCAATAATTAGTAATAATTATCAATAATTACCAAAAATTAGGAAAAATTAGGAAAAATTAGGAAAAATTAGGAAAAATTAGGAAAAATTAGGAATAATTACCAATAATTAGTAATAATTAGTAATAATTAGTATTAATTACCAATAATTAGTATTAATTACCAATAATTAGTAATAATTACCTATAATTAGTATTAATTACCAATAATTAGTATTAGTTACCAATAATTAGTAATAATTACCAATAATTAGTAGGAATTAGGAATAATTACCTATAATTTGTAATAATTACCAATAATTAGTAATAATTAGTAATAATTACCAATAATTAGTAATAATTACCAATAATTAGTAATAATTAGTAATAATTAACAATAATTAGTAATAATTACCAATAATTACCAATAATTAGTAATAATTAACAATACTTACCAATAATTAACAATAATTGCCAATAATTACCAATAATTGCCAATAATTACCAATAATTAGTAATAATTACCAATAATTACCAATAATTGGTAATAATTACTAATAATTCCCAATAATTAGTAATAATTAATAATAAATATTAATAATTACCAATAATTAGTAATAATTATTAATAATTAGTAATAATTACTTATAATTAGTAATAATTACTAATAATTGGTAATAATTACTAATAATTAGTAATAATTACTAATAATTAGTAATAATTACTAATAATTAGTAATAATTACTAATAATTGGTAATAATTACTAATAATTAGTAATAATTAGTAATAATTAACAATAATTAACAATAATTACGAATAATTAGTAATAATTAGTAATAATTAGTAATAATTAGGAATAATTAGTATTAATTACCAATAATTAGTATTAATTAACAATAATTAGTAATAATTACCAATAATTAGTAATAATTACCAATAATTAGTAATAATTACCAATAATTAGTAATAATTATTATTAATTACAAATAATTAGTATTAATTACCAATAATTAGTATTAATTACCAATAATTAGTATTAATTACCAATAATTAGTAATAATTACCAATAATTAGTAATAATTAACAATATTTACCAATAATTACCAATAATTACCAATAATTACCAATAATTACCAATAATTAGTAATAATTACCAATAATTACCAATAATTGGTATTAATTACCAATAATTGGTAATAATTACCAATAATTGGTAATAATTACCAATAATTGGTAATAATTACCAATAATTGGTAATAATTACCATTAATTGGTAATAATTACCAATAATTAGTAATAATTAGTAATAATTACCAATAATTAGTAATAATTAGTAATAATTACCAATAATTAGTAATAATTAGTAATAATTACCAATAATTAGTAATAATTACCAATAATTAGTAATAATTACCAATAATTAGTAATAATTACCAATAATTATAATAATTAACAATAATTAGTAATAATTACCAATAATTAGTAATAATTACCAATAATTAGTAATAATTAACAAGAATAAGTAATAATTAACAATAATTAGTAATAATTACCAATAATTAGTATTAATTACCAATAATTAGTATTAATTACCAATAATTAGTATTAATTACCAATAATTAGTATTAATTACCAATAATTAGTAATAATTACCAATAATTAGTAATAATTACCAATAATTAGTAATAATTAGTAATAATTACCAATAATTAGTAATAATTAGTAATAATTACCAATAATTACCAATAATTAACAATACTTACAAATAATTACCAATAATTACCAATAATTAGTAATAATTACCAATAATTAGTAATAATTACCAATAATTAGTAATAATTACCAATAATTAGAAATAATTACCAATAATTAGTAATAATTACCAATAATTAGAAATAATTACCAATAATTAGTAATAATTACCAATAATTAGTAATAATTAGCATTAATTAGTAATAATTACCAATAATTACCAATAGTTACCAATAATTACCAATAGTTACCAATATTTACCAATAATTACCAATATTTACCAATATTTACCTATATTTACCAATAATTAGAAATAATTACCAATAATTAGAAATAATTACCAATAATTAGAAATAATTACCAATAATTTAGAATAATTACCAATATTTACGAATAATAACATTAGTACATTATTTGTATATTTTATTATTAATATTAAAATAATATAATTTTCTATATTATATACAATTCTTTTTTCATCTGTGTGTTTTCTGTCTCCACATGTAATATTGGCATTCTTTTTCAAAATTATCAACCTACTCGCCAATGGAGAGGTGAAAGTGAATGCAAATATTACATGTGGAGACAGAATGTTAAACACACAGATGAAAGGAGAATTGTATATAATATAAAAAATTATGTTATTTTAATATTAATAATAAAATATACTAATAATGTAATAATGTTATTATTATATAATTAATGTTTATGAAAAAATTATATTAGTATTATTAAAATAATAAAAAATAAATATAATATTAAAATTATCAATATTTGTAACATGTTTTTCTTTATTCTCAATATATTCAATCTTAACTTGAGTGTTTTTTCTAACAAATTATTCAAAACCAGTAATGATTTTATATTTTATAGAGAAATATGGAACAACGAGGTCGTCAACAATCATTATTAGGTGACCGCATATGGATAAATCAACGTAGAAATCCAAACGGTTCTGGTTTAAATCCAGTATATGTTGAGGGTGTGGAGACTTTTTTATCATTTGCGGCATCAAATTCAGAATTTGTTTCAGAAGGCAAAATAAAATGCCCTTGCAGAAAATGTGCATTGAGAACGTTTGACACGTTTGACAAAGTGGGAGAACATCTCTTGCGTTTTGGATTTCAACCAGATTATGTTTTTTGGTATCAACACGGTGAACGCAGTTCCAGAGCAGGTGATACCAACTTGATTCCGGATCCATCCCGGTTTCAAGATTTAGTACATGATGTTGCAGGTTCATCTGTTCAACATACACAAACTCCAGTTGATATAGCTTCAAATCCTGAGTTGGCACCGTCTGAATTTTATGAGTTGTTGAAATCTGTTGAGGATTCATTATATCCTGGCTGCAAGATGAGCAAATTAGAAGCAGTTGCAAAATTTATGGCTATCGAATCAGATAACGGAATGTCAAACACCTGTTTTGACCAGATATTTTCTTTGCTGAAAACACTGTTACCCGAAGAAATGTTTTACCTGCAAATTACTATGAGAGTAAGAGGCTGGTTCGAAATTTGGGACTTACTTGTCAGAAGATTCATGCATGTTCAAATGACTGCATTTTATATTCTGGGGAAAATGAGTCGTTGGATAGTTGTCCTACATGTGGGCAACTGAGATATAAAGAAGGACAACACGGGAAGTCTGGTTTGATTCCTGTAAAACAGTTGAGATATTTTCCTCTTACATCCAGACTTCAGCATTTATTCATGTCTAAGAATACATCGACAATGATGTCATGGCATAAAGAGAATATTTCAACCGATAAAAGCTTGAATCATCCAGCCGATGGTGATTCAGGGAAACATTTTGATAGATTGCATCCATCCTTTGCTTTAGAAGCTAGAAATGTTCGACTGGGCCTTTCCACTGATGGTTTCTGTCCGTTTGGATCTTATGGTAGTAAATATTCATGTTGGCCTGTTTTTTTAACTCCGTACAATTTACCTCCATGGATGCTAATGAAGGAGCCATATATCTTTTTGACTTTACTAATTCCAGGACATCCGAAGAAAAATATTGATGTTTATTTGAAGCCATTGATTGATGAATTAAATTTGTTGTGAAGTACTGGTGTCAGTACATATGATGTTGCAACGAAACATAATTTCATACTGAGAGCAGCATTGATGTGGACAATAAGTGACTTCCCGGCTTATGGGATGTTACCTGGATGGAGTACACATGGTCAGAAATCATGTCCTTACTGTATGGGAGAGAACAAAGCATTTATGCTCATTCATGGAAAGAAACCTTGTTATTTTGACTGTCATCGCATATTTCTTCCAGCTGATCATCCTTTTCGTAGAAACAGATCTCATTTCAAAAATGGAACAGTTGAAAGGGATGGACCTCCAAAAATGCTATCAGGTTCGGAGTTAAAATCAGTTGTATTTTCATTACCTCCCATCACTTTTGGTCCCACAATAAACCAACAGAAAATTTATGGTTTTGGGAAAGAACACAATTGGATTAAACGTAACATATTTTGGGATTTGCCATATTGGTCTGATCTGTTGGTCCGACACATGTTAGATGTCATGCATATTGAGAAGAACTGTTTTGATAATTTGTTTCATACAGTTTTGGATACGCCAGGAAAGAGAAAAGACAATTTAAATGCACATTTAGATCTTGCCCAAATTTGCAGGCGTCCAGAATTGGAACTATTTGATAATGTCAGAACAGAAAGGTTACTGAAACCAAAAGCAGCTTATACACTGTCTAAAGAAAACCGTTTATTATTTTATCAGTGGATTGCAGATTTGAGACTTCCAGATGGTTGTGCTTCTAATTTGGGTAGATGTGTAAAGAATGGTCATATTACTGGATTAAAAAGTCATGATTGTCATGTTATAATGGAGAGACTTCTACCCATTGGATTAAGAGGTCTGTTGAATTCTGTGATTTGGGATTCCATAACAGACATGTCTCATTTTTTCAGGAAATTTGTGTTGCTACGACAGATTATGATGCTCTAGGCAAACTTGAAAAAGATGTTGTTGTAATTATATGTAAACTGGGAAAAATATTTCTGCCGTCTTTCTTCGACTCAATGGATCATTTGATGTTACATTTTCCATATGAAGCCAAATGTGGAGGTCCGGTACAGTTTCGATGGATGTACCCATTTGAAAGATGCATGCAAAAATTCAAAAGAAAAGAACGTAACAAAGCATCTGTTGAAGGATCTATTGCAGAAGCTTATTTGCAAGAGGAAATATCTTTTTTCTGCTCCCATTATTTTGAATCTGAGTATCCTTCAAAATACAACCGAATGGGATGGAACGAGAGGAATATTGATGAAATCGACAGTCAATTATCTATTTTCAACCAGTCAGAGCTTGGTTTTGGTGGAGTTTATGAACGCTGGCTTTCAGATGATGAACATCAGAGAGCTCATACGTATGTTCTGCTCAACTGTGAAGAGATGACATCAGTTGTACTGTAAGTGTTTATATCAATTATTCTATCATTTATGTTACAGTAAATAACTTTTGTTTTTATAGGTTGTATGATAATCATATCAAGAAACAAAATCCACAAATTACAGCAGCTGCTCTCGAAGAACGTCGACTGAAAAATTTCTCTCAGTGGTTTCAAAAACTGGTAACATAAATTCTTTATCTTTTAGCAACTCATTCAATGTATAGTTTACTATATTGATAATTATTTCAAAAAATTTCAGGTGTCTTGACATGCTGATAAAATTGACAAACGGCTGTGTGTATTGAGTAACCCACCTTCCAAACTTGTTAAAACTTATAATGCATATGTGGTGAATAGATTTCGATTCCACACACATGCATATGGGGAATCGAAAAAAACAATGAACAGTGGAGTTAGCTTGAGAGGATCTCATCATCGAGAAAATGAAGTTGACTTTTATGGAATACTTGATGAAATCATTGAACTCTGTTATCTTGGACAACATTACATAACCATGTTCAAATGTCGGTGGTTGGATACAGAGAGAGGCGTGCATGTTCATCTGACTCATGGAATCATCGATATAAAATGTAAAAGTGTTCTCGTAGTAAATGAAACATTCTTATTGTCTCAACAGGCATATCAAGTTTATTATGCAAAGTACTGTGCAACATCAAGAGACTTGACTGATTGGTGGAGTATAAGAAAAATCAAAATTCGAGACAATCAGTTTAGTCAAATTGAATGTGCTTTCACTGATGTGCAAAGAATTGAAGTTTTTCAAGAGAGTACTCAAAATCAATCTTTTTTACAAAGAGACATGAGTATCGATGACAACACCCCACATTTAAGAGTGGGTGATGACGATGATGTTAAGGATGTCACATATGAATTTGAAATGGTAAGAGATGAAGAAACTGTAACTCGAATGGATATCGATGATGTTGAGGAGGAATATGAAGATGACATTGACATATATGAAGATGATGATGAAGATGAACACTGATAGCATTCCATGGTATTTATATACCATCATAATATGTATATATGTATATATGTATATATAATAGTAATTATCAATTATTTGCTAACATTAACATTTTCTGTTTCAGATGTACGAGGCCACATTTCGTGATTTGGCAGATGCTGACCTGACTTTCGATGCTGATGCGTTGCTGACAGATGACCCTCAGCTTGTAGGCGCTCCAGGGAGTACGCGGAGGGGGCGCGGTCTTGCAAGATTGATGATTCCTGACCCCGTCCCTGAGCAACGTCCACATCTTGGGTTTGATCCACACACACGGAGGTGTGATAACCTGTGTGATAACCTGTGGATTTGACTAAGATTTCATTAATCTATTCAAATAATGAATGTTTATTATTTTTTCAGTTTTCCGCATATAGAAGTCGGACAGGGCAGTGCTATTTTGCGCAACTATTTCTCTCAGCTGTGGACCACATGGGAGCAGATTCCCATTGATGTGCAGCAGGCCATGTTCGGCCATTGGTTGGTACGTACGTAAATAAATAATTTTTATTTTGAAAATTATTTCATTTCTAACTTGATATTTTGATTTATTTGTAGGGTTTATGGTATCCGATCGAGGATACCATGCATGACGCCATCCATGAGGCATGGGAGGTGGCCATGCGTGATCGCCTTCGTCAGTTTTTGCACAATTTAAGAAAAGCTGCGATGAAGAAAGCAGGAGTGTCAGATTTTGAGGAGTCATGTAGAGCACACCGAACAGAGTATATTTCATCCCATGTATGGGATGGATTATGTGCGCACTGGTTGAGTGGTGCCTTTCAGAGGAGATCATCGGTGGGGTGGCAGAATCGGGGGAGACAGGAGGTGACTCATCGAGCTGGGAGTCGTTCTTTCAGTACTCATAGACAGCATCTGGTACATACATTATTTATAAATATTTTATATAACTATAAATATTAACAGTTTATTTTTTATTCTTATAGGCTGTCGAGCACCCCGATATTACAGAGTACGACATATATCGAAGGATGTATAGCGATCCTACTACTGGGGAGCTCAGAGGTGATCGTCAGCATCACATCGTTGTCAGTATTATTTGTTTTCAAGTTTAAAAATTAACTGCATATAATATATTCACAATTTTAATTTTAAATTGCAACTATAGGAGTCATATGAGGCCGCAGTGTCACAGGCCCAGCCTGAGAGTCAGGCTGAGTCATCAGATCAGACTACTGCCCGTCAGTTTGATGAGGCGGCATGGATGCAGGCCACCCAGTATGCCTTCGAGAAGGGCCGGGTAGTTTGTATCGGCTCTCGACTGACTCCCGGAGATTATTATGGCAGTGCTGCGATGTCGGCGTCCAGCTCGAGAGGAGCTCGTGCATCTTCTTCTACTACACAGTATGAGGATCAGTTGCGATCTCAGACTGCACAGATAGAGAGTCTCCGATAGGAGCAGGAGCAGATGCGTCAGCAGCATGAGGAGGAGCGTCGACGCCAGCAGCAGTTGTACGTGTAGCAGACGAGTCGGTGGCAGCAGCAGCATCAGGAGCAGATGGAGTACATGTGCCGACTCACTCATGCTTTAGGGATGGAGTTTCCTCCACCACCATCTGCAGATCCCCCACCTCCCCCCCTCCTTCAGATTAGAGTTTGTATTTATGTTATAAAATTTGGGAAATCAATTTTTTTTTTCTATTCTTAGTTTTTGTCTCATTATAAAATATTAATAATATTATATTTTTAAATAACAATATTAATATGAATAATAATATTATTTATATTTTATAATATTAAAATATCTCTATATATTAAAATTTTATAATATTATAATTTAATTATATTTTTTGTAATACTTGAATTATTTTAATATTTGAATGTAAAATAATTCTATTATTTTTATATTAATTAAAATAACTTATTAATATTTTTTTATTTATGAATTATAATTCTAATATTATTATATTAATTAAATCATTTATTAATATTCTATTATTTTTTATTTTTGAATTATAATTCTATTATTATTATATTAATTAAAATAATTAATTATTTTTATTTGTGAATTATAATTCTATTATTATATTAATTAAAATAATTTATTAATAATTTATTTATTTTTATTTTTTATAGTATTTGCGACGGGATTCTATGCCCGTCGCAAATACTAGTATTATTAATAGTTTTTTATTTTTTTTAAAACATATTTTTTGCGATGGGACCCGTCGCAAAAACTATTTATAGTATTTGCGACGGGATACTATGCCCATAACAAATACTAGTATTAGTAATAGTTTTTTATTTTTTTTAAAAAATAGTTTTTGCGACGGTACCGTCGCAAAAACTATTATAAAAGTTTTTTTTACAAAAATACGGAATACTATTTACGACGGGGAGAATGACCGTCGCAAAAAAAGGCTTTAGCGACGGGCCCGTCGCAAATAAGTGTTGTTGCGACGTTGTTTTCAGCAACGGGCTATTTGCGACGGGCCCCCGTCGCAAAAAGCCATTTGCGACGGGATCCCGTCACAAATGCCCCGTCGCAAATACCTGTTTTTCTAGTAGTGCTCGGTTAAAAGTAAATAGGGTAATTAAGGGTAAAAAAGATATTAATATTACCCTGACAAATGTCCTAATTCTATTAGACAGGTGTATCTAGACCAAAAACAACTTTAGGAATAAAATATTATCATTTAGGTCCACTTGGAATAGATTAGGACATTTATTATTATTTAATTTAAAGAATAGTTAAAAGAGTTAAAATCAAAGTTTATTTACTAAATCATTTTTAATATAAGGTAATACATATGATAAATTCTATTTTAAATATTCATTAGAAAGATAATAATATTTCCTACATAATGATATTTTATTTATAATTTTTAGACCTTATATAATGTAATTTATTTATGACATAATGATAATGCAGTAATTACTATAAAAGTGAAAAATTAAAATAATTGATATTATAAATACCCAAATAAATATAATTTGAAACTTTTAATGAATTAAACTAATTTTCTAGGATACTATTACATATTAGGATTGATTTAATGGACTTTTTTTTGATTTAATCAATCTGTTATGAGTTTTACAAAAATCAACTATTGAACAGTGTCAAAATTGACATAAAAGAGTTTTTTAAAAACATATTATATTATTAATTGATATTAAATTCCTGAAAATCTAAGGTTCGGCCAAGAGACTTATATCATGATAGGTGTATCATTTATGGACCACTTGGGGGTGTCTTGGATGTATATAGTAAGTGTATTAACTATATAATATAAAAATACAAAGTCACATGGTAAATGTCAAACTAATTAACTAAGAGTTAAAACTAAAAGATAATCTTAATATAATTCCCCAAACCTGTCTAACTTCTATTGGTTGAATGGTTTTAGACCTATCCCCACCTTAAAATTTAAATAATACACTTTATATCCATTAGAAACCGAATATTACTTTTTTATAAACTAATATTTCTAGCTTTTCCAAAGGTGCCCCTCACCCCTCTTATAAAAGGGAACTGCTCTTTATCATTTATTCACACCTTCAGAGCCTTTTGGTTCAGCCAAAATCTGCCCAAATACTCTCCCAACTTCCCTAAATACAATTTATAGGATTTAGTTTGATCATAAAGACAACTGAAGGAGTCCTTTTTATCAAATCAAAAGGAAGAACCCGAAGAAGAGGTAATGATTTCACCACCCTTTTCCAAGTTCCTTTCTTCTTCCACATCTTCTTACTTTGTTGTTACCATTCTAAAATAATAACTCCTGTATCATATATATATTTTGATGTTATTATAAATATGGTACAACCATATTCAGTATTCTATCCATCCTTTGAATAACATGTCACCATACGTGCGTACGTACGGCTTACCGTCTCCACGTCGTGGTGTAATTGTTATTCAATAAATTATTATTTGGATGGGTATAATAATGAAGTGTAACTCATGAAAATAATAAATATAACATGATAATGATTCTGTATATATGATATACCATCCAATTATATATTATTTTAATATCAAAAGAATGATATTATTGCTCGTGCGTACGTACGGACTACCGTCTCCACGAACGCGATAAGATTCATTCTCCATCATATCCATTCAAGTATAATTCTCATTTGATGATTAATAATAGTATCTAAGGACTTGATATCATTCTGTATATGATTATGATACAACCTATGCTTTACAAATATGGCTTATGTAACAAAACATATAAAAGAAAACGAGTAAGTTAACACCAGGAACAACGATAATACGAAGATATTTTTAACAAATCAATGTTAAAAGATCATATATGATAGAATATTATTGTATAATTTAATAACAATTATTTCACCATTATACAGGAGTTTAACCTACCCTCAACCAAGGAAAAGTACAAGGTAAGTGTTTATTTCGCAATCTCTCCATTATTCGAGGTTGTTTATACGTAATAATCTACTGGGAATTTCTTTATCATCCTCATCCATGTTTCTTTAAAATGTATTTCAAAACATTTTTACCATTTACAAGAATAGGGGTTAAAGTCATTTATACCCTTGTTTGACTTTTTATAAGAGGTTTATAAAGGAATCTTTCCGTCGTTTTCCAAACAAGGTACTTTTAACCTTTTCAGCAGGATTAAGGTAAGAATGTTTTTTTAACTTATATGGCAGGTGCGGCTATTTACCGCCGTTATAAAACCATCAAATCTTCCCTTACAAGCTTATAAGAATATTTTCAAGTAAATGTTTTATTCTATTGTTATGTGACTTATAAATTATTTCAAATGAATATTTTAAGAATTTCTGAAAGGTACTCTTTATCAAGATCATAATTTTAAATGTTTTAAAGATTTATTTTTCTAAATATTTTTAATTAATGTCCATGTTTTCAAAATGATTTTAAGGATTTATTTATATGGACATGAAGTTTTTGAAATGATATTTCTTTTCAAAAGTTTCAAAGTGGTATGGGACACTTTGATTCAAAATTCTCTTTTAACTTACTTTATTTATAAATGTGGGACTTTTCAATGATTTCGAGAAAAGAGATATTTCTCTCAAATAGTTTTGATTTCATCTATGTCAACATCTATTGATGGATTTTAAGCTTATTTGAAGTTGATTTATTATGATACAAAACTTTTGTATTGTATTGAAGGTTTTGTGATATGTTTTACTGTGGATGTGTTATTCTTATACCATTCATAGTTTATGGAGAAAGTATTGACATTCCGTATGCTAGTTTTAATACTAATGTTTATGTTATGTTTAAACCTTTTCATATGGGAATTAATTGGACTTAGTAAGTGATGGGTGGAACCCTCTATAGCTCCTCGATGCATCGGTAGGTCTCATGAGACAAACTAGTGTCTTGGCACAAGGCCTTGGAAAAATCTTATTTGTAGTCTTGGCACGAGGCCTTGGCTATGTGTTTATGATAGTCTGGCATTATGCATTCCATCATTATGAAATTGGTTATTGATATTGCATGTGATTATTCGATTAGTAGTATATCCATTTGAACAAGTAAATGGAATTATTTTATTTTATTTTTTCCATACTATGTTGAAGTTCAAGTTTAAAAGGCTTTTGTTTTAGTTATACAATACCTTAAATGATTATTCTTATTTATGAAAGTTTCTGCTATATTTTTATACTTACTGGGCATTTGACCTCACCCCTTTTCTATGTTTTATTTTCCCCAGGATATGAAGAAGTAAATTATGAATGACCTGCAGGGATAGTATGAGGGAATAAGAGTGTGGTCTATGGAGACTATGTTGTTGTAGTTTTCATTTTTATTATGTAAAACATTATGAATATATCTAGTGTTTCCAAGTCTACTAAACCAATCGGTCTTTCGAGATTTGATCTTTCTTGTGATCATGCCAATGTTATGTAATAATGCACTGACTCTAAGTAACTGGGGTCAGGGCATTACAGTTGGTATCAGAGGAAGTTTAGTACAAACCTTGGACCCTAGATTTAGATAAACTATGATTAGATCACATAGACTTAAGATGGGCTTTGAGGATTAGTATAGAAGAACTTCCTAGAATTTTGGTATTGTAGAGATTTTGTGAGTTTTCCAAGCAATACATCCCTGTCTGGATACGAGCAGGTAGAGGCAGCTCTGGCACAGATGTACCTAGGGGTAAAACTCAAAAACACCGCTTTGAGCTAGACTTGAACGAGAACTGGTGCATGAAAAAGGGCCTTGCTGCACTCTTGGTTACGACACTCCCAGGGGATATGCTTAGGATAACAATCATTTTCTTTACAAATAATTATGAAGGGTTTATGAGTATATACTTCCTCAAAGAAAACATTCTTATGAATATGGATTATATCCATAAATAGTTCAATTTATGTGAAGTGTTTTATAAGTATGGGATTATGTATTTGATTCATAAACTGATCTAGTTTAATCCATTGTTTAGAAATGGCGCCCAGTAAAAGGAATGAGAACTCCATCAATGTACATGATACAAAGAGAAAGAAGGATCATATACTTCATGGTCTTAAGCCAGAATTTATAAGAGAAATAGTCTCGCATGTATTATCATCATATGAAGAAATAATATCATGTGTTGATAAGATAAGTAAAGAGTTTACTGAGTCCTATGGATTTGAAGGGAAGCAAGAGAAGAAAAGGATGGAAGAGAGAAATATGGATAAAGGGAAGAGGGGAAAGAGAATTTTACCACATGTGATAACTGTGGAAAGAAACACCCTGGAACTTTTCTGAAAGGAATGGGAGTTTGTTATTAGTGTGGAGAAAAAGGGCACAAAGTACGTGACTGCAAGGGTAAGAAAATGGTTTCAAATGTACAATGCTTCATTTGTAAGGAGATTGGACACTACGCGAACCTATGTCTCAGTCATCAGACTATGCCGCAAATGATGCTATTGGATAATAATCAAGTTATGATACTACCACAGATGAAGAGGAATGATTAGAGTTCTTATGCTGATTATGTCATTTGAGTGTTGTATCAACAATGTACTTGTTATAATAATTATGGAGTATATAAGGATTGTACTGCAGTATTATTTCATTATGGAATTGAGATTGTGTGGAACAAAGAAAAGTGAGTCAATTGTAGGTTAAATTTTTGGAATATATATGGTTGAGAGAAAGATAAACCATAATATGGTTCTGAACCAAGGTAGTGATTTTAGAATAATACATGATTGATTTGGATAAATTATATTTGATATTCTTGGCTACCTTGAAACTGATTAATGATTTATATATTCCATCATTGTTGGGGTTTACAACATTTTTGGATTGAAGGAGTATATCTATTATTCTATAAGGAATAAGGTATCATGAATGTAATCAATAAGGTTTTATGGTAATTCAAGATGTTGCAGCGTTTTTAAAAGAATACATGATGAAGGTGATCACATGTTATTACACGAAAAGAAAAGGATCTTCATTGTGTTTATCTTCCTTATAAATTTTGGACTGAAGTATTTTGGATAGTTCTAGTTTGGATTATTTTGGATTTCCATAAAAGGACAACCTGGAGGTCGGGTAGCAACCCGTCGTGTCCGGCAAGGCCGTGAGACTTGAACCCACAACCGAAGGGCGACAAGGGTGTATCACCTACCACTGACCCACGTGATATCCTGGTTTGAATAATGTCGTTTTTTAAAGGTTCTACTAGATGAATTATAAATTCATTTTTTTTACCCTATACGAATAGGATAAATAGAATATTTTTTTTACGTTCTATTATCTTTTAGAGTGAAAGATGAGTTTGTGGTAGAAATTAGTTAAAGGATGGAACTCTTCTTGTCAAGAATATATTTTTCTTCTTCTCTTATTCTATGAAGAAATTAATTCTTATACTTTATTTAAGGAATCCTAAAACCAAAAAATGTGTTATCATAATACCCTATGTTTTGTTGAACCGATGGTATTTCAAATCATCATAGATTGATGAATTTGAGGACCTCAATTTTACACTTGTTTGTGATTGATGACCTCAATCACTACCTATAAATATTTATGTTTTTCCTCAAATTATATGTCTCTAATTGACACCAATGATCTCCTAATCAAGATCATAATTTGGTGGTGACCCTTTCATTTCTTTTTTCCTCATATTAAGACTAAATTTTAGTAACCCAATTTTTGATATGGGTTTTCCCACAAAGATATTTTCTATTTTCAACCTTGTATTTTCAAAGAACAATTTCAAATTGCGAGGACACAATTTATTGAAGGAGGGGAGAATGTAACACCCCAAGATTTCATAGGGTGTTATTTCTTCAAAATAATTCAATAACTTTCACTACACGCAACACCGAGTTCAAGCGCACCATGACTTAACAAACAAGCCGTTCAAAAGAGGTTATGAATAGTATTAACTAAATTTTAAACTTTGTATAATCCTTATAATTTTATAATCCATATTATGAGTTTCTTAGACATAATTAAAGAACAAATTTATTTTCACTATTGCACTTTTACCAACTTTTAATAGTGAACCCTTTTTAAATAAAATATTTTAAACTTTTTGACTAAATGGGGAAATAAAAAATTTAAAATGAAACACCCTAAGCTTCTACGGTACGCTTCTCTTTGAATAATGCAATAACATGTGTTGTACGCAACATCGAGTTCTAACACACCACAACCAATCAAAATAGCCGTTATGAATAGTAATACCTACTTTTTGAAATTATATATATTTTATATTTCAAAATGGACTTCATTTTTGGTTTTGGAATATTGAAATTATCCTATGATGAATTTTTGGTATTTTTCTAAAAACATCCAATTTTTATGAATAGTGAAAAATACTTAAAAACAACATTTTTAATCAAAATAATTTATAGTGATAAATTATATTATTGAGTGGTTTTAAATTATAATAAGAATAAGTTTTTACCATTTTATCCAATGGTGTTCATTAGAATTAATTTCTCTTTGAAATTGGACCTAAACAATTGTCAATCTTTTGGTATATATTGTTTCTTAAAAACACACCATTTGTTGTGACAACCGGAATTAATTATAAAATTAATTAATGCAAATTATATGTCTGGAATTTTGTAAAATATACATAATTTTTTAATTCGGATTATCAATTATAGCTTAGGGTGAAATTTTGGCATTGTTCTGAAAAACTTCAATTTTTGATGAATAGTGAAACTACTAAGTGGTAGTTAAAAAACTGAATTTTTCATAAAACGTAATTTTACCGCTTCTGTGAATGGAATTTTGAAAATCCGAGAGACACAGTTAATATCAAGAAGTAAAATGTGGTTCCATGAGATGAAAATATTTTTGGGGGAATAGTAACTTTTTACTTTTATTTACCACGGTTAAAAGTAAATAGGGTAATTAATGGTAAAAAGGATATTAATATTACCCTGAAACATGTCCTAATTCTATTGGACAAGTGTATCTCGACCAAAAACAACCTTAGGAATAAAATATTATCATTTAGGTCCACTTGGAATAGATTAGGACATTTATTATTATTTAATTTAATGAAGAGTTAAAAGAGTTAAAATGAATGTTTATTTACTAAAACATTTTTAATACAAGGTTATACATAAGATAAATTCGATTGTAAATATTAATTAGAAAGATAATAATATTTAATAAATAATTATATTTTATTTATAATTTTTAGACATTAAATAATTTAATTTATTTATGACATAATGATGATGCAGTAATTACTATAATAGTGAAAAATTAAAATAATTGATATTATAAATACCCAAATAAATATAATTTTAAACTTTTAATGAATTAAACTAATTTTATAGGATAATATGACATATTAGGATTGATTTAATTGACTTTGTTTGAAGTAATCAATCTGTTATTAGTTTCACAAAAATCAACTATTGAATAGTGTCAAAATTGACATAAAAGAGGTTTTAAAAAGAATATTGTATTATTAATTGATATTAAATTACTAAAAATCTAAGGTTCGGCCAAGAGACTTATATAATGATATGTGTATTATTTATGGACCACTTGGGGGTCTCTTGGATGTATATAGTAAGTTTATTAACTATATAATATAAAAATACAAAGTGACATGGTAAATGTCAAACTAATTAACTAAGAGTTAAAACTAAACGATAAGGTTAATATAATGACCCAAACCTGTCTAAATTCTATTGTTTGAATGGTTTTATACCTATCCCCACATTAACCTTTAAATAATATACTTTGGAGCCATTAGAAACCGAATATGAATTTATTATAAACTAATATTTCTAGCTTTTCCAAAGGTTCTCCTCACCCCTCTTATAAAAGGGCACTCCTCCTTCTCATTTCTTTACACCATCAAAGCCTTTTGGTTCGGCCAAAATCTGCCCAAATACTCTCCCAAATTCTCCCCTACAACCTAGAGGCCTTATTTTGATTATAAAGACAACCTAAGGAGCCCTTTTGATCAAATCAATAGGAAGAACCCGAAGAAGAGGTAATGATTTCACCACCCTTTTCCAAATTCCTTTCTTCTTCCACTTCTTCTTCCTTTGTTGTTTCCATTCTAAAATAATAACTCCAGTATCATATATATATTGTGATGTTATTATAAATATGTTACAACCATATTCAGTATTCTATCCATCCTTTGAATAACATGTCACCATACGTGCGTACGTACGGCTTACCGTCTCCACGTCGTGGTGTAATTGTTATTCAATACATTATTATTTAGATGGGTATAATAATGATGTGTAACTCATGAAAATAATAAATATAACATGATAATGATTCTGTATATATGATATACCATCCAATTATATATTATTTTAATATCAAAAGAATGATATTATCGCTCGTGCGTACGTACGGACTACCGTCTCCACGAATGCGATACGATTCATTCTCCATCATATCCATTCAAGTATAATTCTCATTTGATGACTAATATTAGTATCTAAGGACATGATATCATTATGTATATGATTAAGATACAACCTATCCTTTACAAACATGTCTTACTTAACAAAACATATAAAAGAAAACGAGTAAGTTAACACACGAAACAACGATAATACTAAGATATTATTAACAAATTAATGTTAAACGATCATATATGATATCATATTATTGTATAATTTAATAACAATTATTTCACCATTATACATGATTTTAACCTACCCTCAACCAAGGAAATGTACAAGGTAAGGGTTTATTTCGCAATCTCTCCATTATCTGAGGTTGTTTATAAGTAATAATCTACTGGGAATTTCTTTATCATCCTCATCCATATTTCTTCAAAATGTATTTCAAAAAATTTTCAACATTTACAAGAATAGGGGTTAAAGTCATTTATATCCTTTTTTTACTTTTTATAAGAGGTTTATATAGGAATATTTTCGTCATTTTCCAAACAAGGCACTTTTAACCTTTTTGAAAGGATTAAGGGAAGAATATTTTTTTAACTTATACGGCGGGTGCGGCTATTTACCGCCGTTATAAAATTGTCAAAGCTTCCCTTACAAGCTTATAAGAATATTTTTCAAGTAAATGTTGTATTTTATAGTTATGTGACTTTTAAATGATTCCAAAATGAATATTTTAATAATTTGTGAAAGGTACTCTTTATCAAGATCATAATTTTAAATGTTTTAAAGATTTATTTTTCTAAATCTTTTTAATTAATGTCCATGTTTTCAAAATGATTTTAAGGATTTATTTATATGGACAAGAAGTTTTTGAAATGATATTTCTTTTCAAATGTTTTAAAGTGGTATGGGACACTTTGATTCAAAAATCTCTTTTAAATTAATTCATTTATAAATGTGTGACTTTTCAATGATTTCGAGAGAAGAGATATTTCTCTCAAATAGTTTTGATTTCATCTATGTCAACATCCTTTGATGGATTTTAAGGTTATTTGAAGTTGATTTATTATGATACAAAACTTTTTTATTGTATTAAAGGTTTTGTGATATGTTTTACTGTGGATGTGTTAATTTTATACCATTCATGGTTTATGGATAAAGTATTGACATTCTGTATGCTAGTTTTAATATAAATGTTTATGTTATGTTTAAACCTTTTCATATGGGAATGAATTGGACATAGTAAGTGATGGGTGGAGCCCGCTATAGCTCCTCGATGCATCGGTAGGTCTCATGAGACAAACTAGTGTCTTGGCACAAGGCCTTGGAAAAATCTTATTTGTAGTCTTGGCATGAGGCCTTGGCTATGTGGTTATGATAGTCTGGCATTATGCATTCCATCATTATGAAAGTTGTTATTGATATTGCACGTGATTATTCGATTAGTAGAATATCAATGTGAATAAGTAAATGGAATTATTTTATTTTATTTTTGCCATACTATGTTGAATTTCAAGTTTAAAAGGATTTTGTTTTAGTTATACATTTCCTTAAATGATTATTCTTATTTATGAAAGTTTCTACTATATTGTAATCCTTACTGGGCATTTGACCTCACCCCTTTTCTATGTTTTATTTTCCCCAGGATATGAAGAAGTAAATTATGAATGAGCTGTAGGGATAGTATGAGGGGATAATAGTGTGGTCTATGGAGACTATGTTGTTGTAGTGTTCATTTTTATGATGTAAAACTTTATGAATATATCTAGTGTTTCCAAGGTTACTAAACCAATCGGTATTTCGAGATTTGATCTTTCTTGTGATCATGCCAATGTTATGTAATAATGAACTGACTCTAGGTAACTAGGGTCGGGGCCTTACAGCCTACGTGACCATGGTTTTGTTTATGTAAAACCTCCACCCCTCACATGTATGTGAGTAAAAGCATATGTAATCTATAGAGCTCCCGATCTATTGGTGGCAGTTCATGTTTCGAGATGAGAAGAACCCAATCAATGAGAAATACATAGGTCGAAAGTTGGAAAGGTGTAACATGAACCACAATTGGTTCAAGGTGTTTTCACCTAGTTTAAAAATTAGTTTATCAATCGCTAGATAAAATAAGCATTAGTAAAAGCCCATGATCATACCACTTATTTATTTTATTCCTTTCAAGTTTCATGGTTATCTTATTATGGATGTTTTTTCATGATCACATGAATTAATGAGCATGAATGATAGAACTAATATAAATTGGTTTAGGTTTAGATATTATCTAAGACATGGTTAATCACTAAAGAAAATCCACATAATATTAAGAATCATGTGATAAAGATAATAATTGTATATTTACAAATAAGGGATGAAATCTCTCAAGTATATATATTAAGTCAGTGTAGCCATCCACTACTTCAGTTAAAATCAAACCATATTTCAAAGTGCTAGGCCATCCAAATTTTGGGTGCTTTTAGTTATCTGGGAATTCTATCATGATGTTTTGGGTTGACTTAACGTAGTTCACATTAAGGGTTGACAACCAAAGGAGGACTTAGTGTAACTGAGAGGCAAGGTTTAAGGAAATCCAATTTAAAGATTTTAAGATTGGGGAGTCCACTCAACAAATAAAAGAACTACGAGTTAATGCAATTGGAATTTGGAATATCTACCTTAAACCATTTGAGTTTGTTGTCCAAGAAATGTTGGGGTAATGAGAAGGGGATTATGGATTCTTGACACCAAAATGTCAAAGAAATAGGATATTTTGAAGCCACTGACGAGGGATATTGATTTCTGAAAAAATGGTGGGAGATTAATAAATATAATATTTATTTATTTGTCTAAATTTTATTAGTTAAAGTATTAAAATTATGCTCATATTATTCTTAGAAACAACAATAAAATAAATTTAAACATATCAATAAGATACAAACATGAGAAGGATAACCATATCATAGGCACACATTCCCATGAATAGAAAAGACACTTATGAGATATCCTTTTCCATAGAAGAATATTATATGTGCTGGGAGAACCTATTATTAAATCACTTATTAAAGTGGAAAGTGATGAAGAGTTATCTTTCTATGAGAAACATCTAGATGATGCTACAGATTTTCAGTGTTTCATGCTATCATCCATGACCAATGATCATTTGAAGAAACAAAAGGACATGGGTTCTTATATCATGATATCTCACTTTTGGGATCTATATCAAGCGAATATGAGATAAGAGAGGTATGAGATATACAATTATTTCTTTATAACTAATCTTGGATAGTATGCACCAGGTGGGCCTCATGTAGTCAAGATTATTGGCTATATTGAACACTTAGACATCTACGGGATTAAATTTACATATTAGTTGCATACGGATCTCATAATTTCACCACTACCCAAGACCTTCTCTGGTTTTATTATGAATTAAAATATGATAAATAATTAGAATATTCCTTCATAATTTCTTACTTTGATTTTCCAAGTGGATAAGAACATGGTGCATGATAAACCCAAAATCCTTATGGTGAATAAGAAAATAAAGAGCAAGGAAAATGGGACTAGGACTTATAAAAATCCTAAAGATCTTGAGCACCATCCTTATATGAAGAAGAAGAAGATATAGTGGCAGGGAAAAGAAAAGGATATAATATGTTTTTCATGTGGTAAAATAGTCCATTAGAAGAAAAACTGCACCCATAACCATGGGAAAGATAAATGTTCTTTCATTATCGAGTGTAGTCTTTCAATATCTACACATTGGCTATTATATATAGATTTTGGTTCTCACATCTATATGCAAATATATGAACCAAGTAGATTCCAAAATATTGATAGAGTATAGGTTGATTTGAGAGATGCTAATAGTGCAATGTTGGATGTGCTATCCATTTATGACTACAACCTTTCATTGCTAATGATAATGATTTTGGGTTTAAAAGATTATTATTATGTACCAATAGTTACCAAGAACATAATTTCAGTATTATTACTTATTGAAGATGAGTGTATTTTCATGTTTAGAAACATGAGTTTTTTCTCTTATAACAACATCATATGTTATGGTATGGAACATTTAAATAATGATTCTTATGTATTAAATTATGAAAACCAAGTATTAGAAATTGATAAAAATTAATGTTCAAATGGATCATAAAACACATAGATATAGTATCATTATCTTGGTCATGTAAACGACAAGAATTTGAAAACGCTTTGTCAAGATGGTTATTTTGACTCTTATTATCTAAAACCACTTGAATGATTTTATACTTGTTTACAAGAAAAAATGACTAAACCTTCATTCAGTGGATATGGTGAAAGGTTTATAGAGTTTCTAGAATTGGTACACACTAATGTATATGAACCATTTCTAGTAGAAGCTAGAGGTGGATATTCTTACTTCATAACTTTTAATGATTAATTGAGTAGATATGGATAAATCTATTTGATGAGGTATAAGTCTCAGTCCATTGAGAAATTCAAAAAATTCAATAATGAAGCATAGAATCAACTTGAAAAGAAGATAATGACGCTTTGATCAGAGTAAAGATGTAAATTTCTTAACCAAGAGTTTATCAAATTTCTATGGGAGTTTGGTATTCTATCTCAACTCACTCCATCTCACACACCACAGTGGAGTGGTGTTAGTGAAAAGAAGAACTATACCTTGTTAGACTTGGTAAGGTCAAGCATGAGTCATGCATATCTTCTATTATCTTTTTAGGGATATGAATTATAAACTGCATCAAAAATATTAAAACAAGTACCAATTATATAGGCAAATGGAATTACCTTAGAGTTATAGAGTGTAAAGAAACCTATTTTTTCATACACACTTGTATGGGGATGCAATAAAATTTTCAAGGCCTTCTCAGGTAACAAACTATCACCCTAGGGCACAAAGTGTATCTTTATAGGGTATCCAAAGAAAACCAAGGGATACTACATATACAACCCCTCAAATAAGAAATTTATTATCACCAAACAAGAAATTATTATTGAGAGGGAGAACATCCTAAAAAGGATAGTGGGAGTAATATTGAATTCAAATAAGTTGATTCTCAAGATACACAAGAGTTTGTACATGAACATATTCCATAGGTTCTCATGGAAGAAGTAGGTACTAAAATAAATGTATAGCATAGGAGTGCAAGATATGTAAGAGAACTAGAGATATATATTTTTATAGTCACTAAATATTGTAATACATTATTGGTTGAAAATGATGAACCTATCTCCTAAAAAGAGGAATTAGAGAGATCAGAAGCTGCAAGATAGTAATAATCCATGAATTCTGAAATGGATTCTATGTATTAGAACCAAGTTTGGGTTTTATTGATGCACCGGTTGATGTAGAGAATGTTGGGTCAAAATGGGTATTCAAGAGAAAAATGCACATGGAAGGTAATGTAAATACCTATAAAGCAAGGATAGTGACAAAAGGGTTTAAAAAACATCAAGTAATTGACTAAGATGAAACCATTTCACTAGTTTCTATGTTTAAATCCATCAAAATCATACCTGCTATAGTAGCTTACCATGACCATGATATTTGGAAGATCGATGTCAAAAATTCATCCCTTAATGGGAACCTTTAGGAAAATATCTATATAACACAACCAAAAGTGTTTTTGAATCCAGGTGATAAAAAAATATTTTAAAGTTATAGAGATCCATTTATGGATTGAGGTAAGAATATAGGTCATGGAACATTAGATTCGATGAATCTATAAAAGAATTTGGTTTCATTAAGAATGAATGTGAGCCATGTGTTTACAAGAGGTTTATTGGAATTATTATCATTATCATAGTAGTATATTTTGATGATATATTACATATTATAAATGATATAACAATCTTATAGTCTGTTAAGGACTTGTTAAAAAAGTGTTTCTCCAGGAAGGACTTATGTGAAGTAGCCTATATTCTTGGGATCAAGATCATTCCTGATAGATCTAAGAAGTTTCTTCGACAAATTCAAAGTACATATGTCGATCAGATACTATAGAGGTTTAGTATGGAACAATCCAAGAGGAGATTTGTTCTAGTGTCACATGGTTTACATCATTATAAGAAAATGTGTCCCTATACATAATAAAATAAACATATAATGAGTAAGATCCCGTATTATTCAATGATAGGATCAATCAGGTATGCCGTGTTATGTATTAGAATTGATGTTTCCCATGCATTGAGCATGGTTGGAAGATATCAAGCATATTCAAGTGAAAAACATTGATCTATTTTTAATAACATCCTTAAGTATCTGAGAAGAAATAAGAATATGTTACTGGCATATGGAGGAGATGAGGATCTGGTCATTAGGGGATATACTGATGCTAGTTTTTAGATAGATCAAAATGATCAGAAGTCACAATCAGGATATGTTTTTTATCTCAACAGAGGAGCTATGAGATAGTAGAGGTCAAAGAATCCAGTTATCAGTAATTATGTAGTGGATTCTGACTATATAGTGTCTTTTGATATAGCCAAGGAATCCAATTGAATACAAATGTTTTTCTAGGATCTTGATGTTGTACCTAGTAGTAAAGACCCTATCACATTATATTGCGATAATACTATAGTTGTGTCCCTATAAAAAGAGACAAGTTCACACTAACAGAAAAATAATATACTTTAGAAGTATCACCTATTGAGTGATTTTTATCAGATTGATGAAGTTATAGTAAGAAAAGTACCCACAAAAGAGAATGTGGTAGTCCCCTTGACTAAAGGCATTTCTCAGTAGAAGAATGAGTATCATGTGAGAGATAGAATATTGAAGGTTGTTAACAGATGTATCTAGTGTAAGTGGGAGTTTGTTGGATATGGTTCCCTAGAACCAACTTTGTGTTCTTTATTATAACATGTATTCAAAGATTTTAATATTAATAAACTATTTTTCATATCATGATTTTTCTTCTACATAACATAGTATGTGATAATGTCCAAAGAGTATCTATCATACAAAAAAGGTCATAGTAGTTCCCCACTATGATGAGAACCCATAAGTGCTACGACCATATTCTTAAATATATGTTCAATAGATGAATGACATAATTTTAGGGGAACAAATGATTCAAGTTATCAGGTATAGATACTAATAGGAATTTGAGGCACATTCTTATGGTGTACACCCTAGGTAATATCTAGTGTAGGGTATTATGAGAACGAGACCCACTAGTAGAAAATCCTCATTTACATGTTTTATTGGATGTTCTAATATTCATACGTTTGTAATGATTATTAGAATTTAAGATTATTATTAATTATTAATATGAGTCTAATACTTTAATGTATTGATAAAAACCATAATGACATAAGTTCAAAGAGTGGTAGGATATATTGGGTGCATCATTAGTAATATTTCATTAATAAATAATTCAAGAAATTATTTTTATGTTACGTTCTTTAATGAATGTTAATATCTCATGCCCTTTGATGGAAATGATATACCCTAAATAAATCCATGGTCATGGTGTTCTATAAGCAAGTTAAATTTATAGGAATTCAAAGAAATAGACATCGAGCACAACCGTTTATGTCACTAGCATGAAACCTTCTTGATTAGAGATATTATATTAAAGGGATTATATTACATAGTACAAGTCCGTATGAGGTTTTATGTCATTTTGGCATAAAATTATTTCTCTATGGATGCCTTGGTGTGTTTCTAGATGCTAACCTTTGACTTTAGGTATGTTCTCCTAATGCCACTGAGAAAGAGGCCTAGAGGGTCACAGACTAAGTGTATCTAGAATCTCAGTTAAATAATATATATTATTATTTATTATTTAACAAGATGATTAAATATTATTCCCAAACATGGTTTAATAATTATACATATTTTTCGAGTAATGTAGCAGTACTATAGCACTACTGTAGTAGGCACTATAGCAGGAACTGTGCATTATTATAGAAGGTACTGTAGCGAGAACTGTAGTAGAAACTGTTTGACACTATAGCAGCTGGGAATTTGCTCATGTTTGGGCCTTCGGGCTACCAATTTGGTCCCCAAGTCCTTTAAGGCCTTTGGGACACCCAATACTTCGGGCCAATAAGGCCTTATGACCACCTCAAGGCCTTCATGCCACCTTAAGTGCAGATGCAAACCAGAAAACGTATAAGGAACAAGCTATATAAAGAGGATGAGCAAGAAGATTTCACCATAATAGAAGCTACATGGATTGAAATAATGAAAGGGTATTCCACATTCCATCAGGACAAGCTTTTTCATGCACAGGATAGCCTAACCGAATAACCATGCGAAGGTGGAGAGCTAATTTCACGATGAGGTAGTTATTTTGGGTTGTATGTAATGTTTGATGCCTACGGGCATTGGATTCTTCTAAGGCCTATAAGACATGTAATACTTACACCTACGGGCCTTGTAAGGGTTCAACCTAACCCCTTGAAAGTTGTATTATCAAAAATCAATAAAAAAATGAAGGCCTTCGGGCTATTGGATGGAATAATATTATTATTTGACATGGGTTTCTGTAGGTATTAAATAAATTATAAAGGGTATGTGTGAAATTATTTTATTTAAACCCTAGTGGTATATAAACCCAATTATATAATTTTATAAGTGAGGCAATTTATTTATTAATTTGTGCACAAAAAATTTGGAAAATCCCATCAAGCCCTAGAGAGCTCACTTCTCCATGAATGTTCCCAATAACAGAGAGCGATCTTCCTCAACCTCCCATTCTCAAGTCAAGATAGATCAAGAAGAACACTTTAGAAGCGATTTGGATAGCGATCAAAGGTGGATGATAAAAGTTATAGGATCTACTATCCTAGAACATAGAGATTTCTATGGCGGCATTTAGAGATTTGTGGAAAAAATTTGGATCACTAATAGAGTTAATCTTCTATTGATTCTAACAATGCAACTATGGTACACCACAAAAGTATTTTCAGATCCATCAACGCAAAAATAATTACAATAAGGTAGTTCATTAATTAATTAAATTAATTATAAATAATATCTGATAATCCTACATATAGTTTTGTTTTATTACTAATTGTTTATTTTTTTGATTCAATTCTGTTGATCATGGTGTTTATCATCTAGTATATCTCATATTGATTATCGATCAAGTCAAAAAGAAAAGTTGGGTATGACCCATTTCACGCTTTCGCAATGCCTATAACATATATTATTTTCACCTATAAAAAAATTGTATTGACCAAAAAATTCAAAAAATATCTCCCTAAAATCCTTATAAAGTTTGTATATTTTATGGTTTTACCAAAAGTGTAACCCTGTGGTCATTAAGAGGATATCCAAAGAATGTTTTTTCTATGATATGTTAATTTTCTTAACGAAGCTCTTTAATTTTCTTTCTTCTTTTTTAACATTCAATTATGTCTTAAAATTAAAAATATTATAAAACTAGTATCTACCATAAAATGATATTTTATTATCTTTATGGAATAATATTTATCTATCTCCTCCTCCATCAAATGGGAAATGAAATCGTTGATCGTGAGTATGGTGGACAACCACTGTGCAAACCGATGCGACTTTTTTGCCATAAACATATATCACGATTATGTATAATGATGGATTTAATGTATATATATAAAATTTAGGATATTATTATAATTATTAAATTATAATATGATATATACCTTATTAATTCACATGCGGTTTAAAATATGATAACGTTGCATGTGTGTACGGTGGACTGCCACCTCGCGAAGCGATGAGATTTGTTTTTCATTTACAATTTATATGGAAATAAATAAGGGTAAATTAAATGAATATATGTGATATATATGAAATTATATTGATTATATATACTTAATATACCACCCACTTCCATACACTTTCACTCATTAAGAGAATGATATCGCCGTTCGTGCGTACGTAGGACCTACTGTCTCCTTGAAGTGACACGATTCATTTTCCATATCCAACATTAAAGAATGATTTTATATATATAATGAGTAAATATGATACTTATAACATTAAAATAACTCTATATATTATGGATATATATTCTATACATAATAATCATAACTTTCATAACAAAACACGCATGGGAGACATGATAATTAACACACAAAATAATGAAAATAATGAAATATTAATAACAAAATGGTGGTAAAATGTTATAATAGGATCATATATGATATTATAAATATGAATATGGTTCTATAATAAATTAATATCATGATTAAAACTATCATATATGAGGTCAAATAATTTTGAACCAAAAGGAAGCACGAGTTAAGGAACTTCATCTTAATTTCCCTTTATTGAGGCATATTATAAAGTTAGGCACCTAACTTCTTTTATAGGGTGTATATAATTTCCCTTTTACATGTAATATAATTTTTAATGAATAAATTATGGTATCTAATATTTCAATTTAAATTATTTAAGGTTATATTACTTAAAAGTTACAAGGTGGTAAATAATTCCATAACTCAAATTCTTTTCATTGGATTATATTACTTCTTCATTATCTATGATAATATAAGTTTATGTGTACATTAAATTTTGAATATATAAGTTTTATATTGACTTTATTTATGTTGATTTACAATTTATGCACATAATCTATTCATTGTTTAATTCTAACTTCAATGTTATGATCTTTGTAATGGTTTATTTCATAATCTCATTTGAATCTGGATTGTTAATGTTTGAATTTCCATTAAAAGAAATTATTTGATATTTTTATAATAAAAAAATTTAATTTTATTATAATCTATTTATTCATGATGTTTTCAAGTTATAGTACCATTTTACACTATTTTTTATATGACTGAGAAAATGATTTTAATAAAATATTACTTTATTTCTCTCTTTGGTTGAAAATCCTTTTTCTTCTAAAACCATGTTTCCTATTTTTTTCAAAAATTTTTCTAACATTTTAAAAAATATTTATTAAATAAAAATTTACCCATTTTTGAATTTTCACAATTTTTTTTCAAATAAATATTCATGTCATTTTACAGACAAGGCTTGTCTGTCTTTTACCAAAAATTTGAATGGAAACTTTGTTCTAATGGGTACAATATGTATAGAACTTCCCACTATCATGACCACTCAATGATATAAATATTCCATTATAATTTTCAAAGGTTAACTTATAAGAATTTTTTTTTCATAAAAAATTGTGAAATTTTAGTTTTAAAATTATTTTTAATATAAAAATGTTATTTTCATCAAGAATATTTTTAATGACATTTTATGGTATTTATATTTTCTAATAACAAAAAACCTTAATTTTACTTATACTCCATTTGAGATATGTTGTATTAATACTATTTATATTCTTTATATGGATGTTTTATGATCATTTTGACCAAATAAGTTATTGAAATTCACTTTATTGATTCATTTTTTAGTCGTGAACTTTCCATTTAAATTTTTACAATGCTGTGATTATTGGACATTAAATTTACCCTAAATATCTATATTATTTATTATGGATATGCTTATTTCTCATGATATATATAATTTCTATATATGGTGTTATACATTGAGAGTTATTTTATTATATGGTAAAATTTTGATAATTATATATTCATTACACAATACATATAATTGATGATAAGGCACATTATTCATGAATTAAACTAATTATTTGATATATGATGAATTATTTGTAAATAATGATATGGGTGGGGACCGAATAGAGGTATCCCTTTGATGCATTGATAGTCTCATGTTATGAATCAACTGGATAACTTTATTTAAATGGGTTTTTTGTTTATACCTACCCATCAGTTTTAAACTGTCCTATGAAAGGTTTTGATATTAGAGGTATCATGATTCTTGAGATCATGAAATCTAATAATTAATAATTTCCTTAATTAATAATTAATTTATTATTCTCCATGATATTATTATAATGATATTAACTATAGATGAATTTCATTATGATTTCATTTATTAAATGGCATGTGTATTCAGATAGTTAACATGACATATTGATTATGCCTTATCTAATCATGATGGTCAAGTTATTGACAAAACAAAATGTGTGTTTATATATTTACCTTTCCATATTAATTATGCAATATATAATCATGATATTCAATTTATTTAAATGGAATTTGTGTTTAGTTATTTACCTCTCCATATTGATTATGTTTCTTGATTCGTGATATCTTCTACTTTACATAACTATTTTCAAGTATATGAGCTCACCCTTTTTTTCCATTACCAAGAATCTAGGAAGTGTACTATGAATGATATAAATGGATATTCTTAAGGGAATATTTATATTCTGAAAAAAAGTATGATTTAATTTTTGTTTTCAAATTTAATTCAAAAAAGAAGTATGTTTCTAGTTTATCAATATTATTTAATAATTTGGTACTTCAGGATGAGATCACTGCTATGTTATTCCAAAGTAGTAATGTTTCCACTAGATCTGGGCTACTAGGGTTAGGGTATTTACATTCATAGGATCTATTTGAAAATTCATCGTGATGGTTCATATAGAAAATGTGAATTTACCCATGAATGTCCCCTG
The DNA here is from genome assembly GCA_963277665.1 of Viscum album. Taxonomy (NCBI): domain Eukaryota; kingdom Viridiplantae; phylum Streptophyta; class Magnoliopsida; order Santalales; family Viscaceae; genus Viscum; species Viscum album. Next base: position 215,338,918 of record OY728165.1, read on the forward strand.
AGAGTGTCAAACCAAGTGTGTAGTAAGAGAACACTCACCATTAATCAGAATGATAGTTTAGATATACTTAACCAACCTTTTTCAAGGTTATTACACCTATATGAATATTTTCCAAAACCACATCCACTTATAGTATCTATAGAGGAATTTTTTTCTAGGAAAATAAGATAATACCATCCTTAAAAAACATTACGATATTACAAAATACATATTCTTATCCCTAGGGTTCCCAATAATTTATTATAGTCCAAATATCAAAAAATAAATAGACTATCATTTGATAGAAACTGTAGTGAACCAATCCTTTTTACAGATATTATTTCATGATTTTCAATATAAATATCCATTAAAACAAAAAAAGGATTGAAAAGTCATAGTTTATTTTCAAGAATTTATTTATAATACATAATAAGGATATGAAAACATGACAACCATTTTCTATTCCCCACAATGAGCTCGTAAAAGAGTATATGATAACCTGAATATGTAAAACAAAGGGGAAAGCTAAAAATCCCAGTAAGTAAATAAAAATTACAAGGAAACATAATGTGTGATTCAAAGGTATAACATGATATCATAAAAGGGAAGGACTATGGGTAATAATATAAAAACAAAAAATAAATAACATGGTATAGTAAGATCATAACATCATAGTAAATGTGGTAAAAACATATAATAAGACAAAAAAATGAGTCAAGGATAAATTCCTAAAAAATATCACATGGTCGAAAAATCATATAATGGATTACATTTACTCCCTAATCCCATACATAACATCTCTTGAGATAAAAAATTACCCAATGAATTGGATCACTATATGGGAACACCCATTGTAACATGTACCTGATTATGTGTTCTATAAAAATGAAATTAATCACAAGGATTAAAAATAATAATTACCCATGTAAAGAAATATGTTGCATAATATTTCCTCATGACATAACCAAAGAAGATTTTACAAAGAAGGCATTTAATAAATGATTATAATACATGTATTACCCTATCAAAGTAAGGGTGAATGAGAAAGGTATATATGTAGGATATATAAATATAATTTATAACCAATCCATAATATAATTTTTTTTATTGATGAATATCAATTTAAAATATCACATGGATATTTCATAAATAAAATAAATTTTTCACTTTCAAATCACTTCATTAAAATCAATTTTTTTTCAAAAATATTATATAAAAAATTTTCTTCAAAATTAACTATAGAAAATTATAAAGGAATATTTAATTCATTAAGTGGTAATTATGGTGGGAAATTCTATTTATTACATATAAGTTAAAAGAATACATTCTTTTTACACTTTTGTAAAAAATTCCAATTATACCCCATAAAAAACAATATAAATATTAATTTTTTAAAAAAAAATCCAAATTTGGTTAACATTTATTTAATAAATCATTGTCGAATTGTAAAAAAATTAATTTTTATAGAAAATATATATATGGAAGAGAAAGATTCCATATCTAAACGATGATACAAGATCAATATTACTTAAAAACACATTTCTTGAAGTTTCTTAATTCAATAAGAGAAGAAATGGAAGCCAAAATTTAAAAAAAATTCATAACCAAATTATAATAAAATATATATTTTTCAAAAAAATATTTGTATATGATTTCCCCAAAAGAAATTTGAACATAAATAGTCTTGAAAAAAGGATATTGTCTTATAATGGCCTTACCGCTTTGGTAACTTTTGAATCCATTCCCCTTGGATGAAGTAAAATGAATTGTAACCTAAAATATAATGAGTTGTGAATTATTCATGATATAATATGTAAAATGGGATATATATACACTATATTAACGAAATTAGATGCATAATTAAAAAATATCCCTCAATGAAGGAAAATTAAAATGAAATCCCTTACCTCTAGTCAAGACTTTCCATGTATTTGTTTTTACTCGTGTATAATAAAATTATATAAATTATTTTATTTCATAAGAAAATATTACAAGATTAATACCTTAAACTTAAACCATTTTTCTAATTTATTTTATTAGCATATTTAATTTATTAATTGATTATTTCCACATCAGTTGTTGTGAGGATGTTCGGTTTATAACTACAAAATGAATTTAGGATGTCGAATGTGGGAAAATGGGATATTATTTCATCATATGAAGAATAATAATAATGAAAAAACAATCAAATTTAAATATAAGGTTTAATTTTAAAACCAACCATGAATTATTTTTAAGAAAAATGGAGTATGCTAAAATGATTGAGATGGTAAGGTTTACGTACGTTGGAGTAATGTCTCTATTTTTAAACGGTCATTATGGAAAGAGGGTAAGAATTATTTTAACATTAAATAATGATAATTATATCATAAATACTATGTTATTTATTTAAATACACTAATATATACCATCAGTGTAATACAGGTATGAAAAGTAAATCCTATACCTTTATGTAGGTGGTAATCAACATGTTCACATAAACAACGTTATCATATTTCAATTAATGGTAATGTAAAAGAATATATGATATATTACTATTACAAAATTATAAATATTTCATGAATTTAATATATATATATAGTCTATACATCGTCCTAAACAATCATGATAGATGATGGTGGAAGATTAATTTTATCAGTTCATGTGGCGGTAGTCCTCTGTACACAAAAATGATAGTTTCGTTTCCCATTTTAAAGACGAGGAGATATATTTAGGTTAATATATTAACATATTAATATATAATTATATGTTATATACAAATTTTATTATGTATTCATGGTTGAATAAAATTTTAAAGAGGTGGAAGAAGAAATAAAACAAAAGTTCTCATTTGAGAATGATACCTCCTCTTCAGAAAACCTCTTTAGGTTTGCACCAAAATCCTTCCCATGAGGATTTAATAATAAAAAAATGCATCTAGAATGTCGTGATATTAGTAAGGAGGAGATTTGGTTAGGTATTGGACAAACCAAAAGGCTTTTTTATGTGTAGATTGGAAAGGTGGTGAGGTGCCCCTTTAAATGTGAGAAGGAGTGACATTTTTGTGAATACCTAAAACATTTCAATAATGGGAAGTCACTCTCAATAAAAGTAACTAAAAATTAAAAAATTATAGTGGATATATTTTATTATTGATAAAGACATCCAAATAATAAAAATAATCATTTTTGAATCATTTTATTTCCTTTACCTATATGGTTACTCACTTTTACCATTTTAGTTTTCACCACACTAACTAGAGTTTTTACTCTTTAGGTATCATGATAGTTACTATAAAAGGATAATTGTAAACTAATTGAACCATGATTGATATTTTAATCTATATCCTAATCATTTGGATGAGGATAAGTATTTTCATAAATTTAAATCAATTAATAAAATATTATTTATTATAATATATAATTAATACCAATTTTAAAACTATTTATTTACTTTAACTTTAATAACCTCAATACAGTAAATGAAATCAGATATAATAAATTTAAAAAAAATATTAAATTTGTCTATAAAATTTGTGAAACATAACAATTATTTCATATTGAATTACTTTTAATATTTTTAAAATCATTTATTTTATTTTCTTTTTAATTAAATAAATACTACGTCAGTGTTACATAAGCATCTAAGGTAGTTTTGTATCACTAAAAATTATTAATAAATTATTATCATTGAAATAATTCTATAATTATAATAATAAATATTAACATTCATTCAAGAATTTTTTTCTCTATGTAAAGTCTTACAATATTTTTAAAAGTTAGATAATGACACTTTGTTTTTTTGTTTACATAAATTAATATATTTTTCACTTTCATTCACAAGTGTTTGATAAGAAAATAAAAATTGTGAATCATTTGATAATGGCATAAATCCCTTCATAAAATTATATTGAATATAAAAATGGTGGCCTTATAATTTTTTTAACATTGGTTAACCTGATTTAACCTTTTATCATGTGTAATAACCCCATTTTCACTCAGGTATGAATCCTTTATTTTTTAGTTTAAATATTTAAATTGGACCGAAATTAGATTCCTAATGAGTTAGTAAAGGTTTAGAGGGTTTTCGGGGCTTTTTTGGAGCCAAGGACCCATCCCTTTGGAGAAGAAAGACCTTGCACATGGTTTAAAGTAAACTGTGAGGGATTTTTGCATGGTTTGTAAAATCGCACAGATGGTGTTTTTTTGGACAGTGGCTTCTCTCACGATTGGCACATAACCATAAAACCTAACTGTGAGAGTGCCCCTTTTTCCCCAGGTACCCGTGCATGTCTTTCACATGGTTTGATCAAACCGTACAAAATATGGTTTTTCAGATAGAGCCGTTCCACACAGTCTGTGGACGGTTTAAAAAACAGTGTAGACAACCATGAACATGTTATTTTTTTTAAAAAATTTTCAGTTTTTCCCTTAATGATCTATTAATTCTACTCCTTCCTTCTAATCCGAGATCCTGTGGGATTTCCCCCATTTTCACCCTTTTGGAGGTTTTTGAAGGGCAAAGCTTGGGATCAAGAGATATTATTCCCCTGGAATTTGATCGAGATTTCGTTCATCACGTTGGATGCACAATGGAAAGTACTAGAGTACTATTTATCTATTCTTAATCTATTTCAATCTAGATCTAGATATCAACATGTGACCATTTTTCACCTTTTCTTAGATCTACTTTTATTTTAGGTAAATCAAGGGCCGACACCAGAGGAGGAAGATCGTAAAACCCTAAGGTGGGTGCTCTGTAACTCATCCATAAAATTTCATTATTTTTGGAATGTCTGTATGGACCCTACCAGTTTACTTCGAAACTATTTCTTAAATTAACATGCCATGATTATACTTATTAGAATCATGTTCTTATGGTCTTTCCAAATATGTGATTAGTGATTAGTGGTTAGTGGTTACACCCATAACTCTATCCACCTCATGTAAAAGGTTGTGCCATAATTGGTTTTTTAGTGTTCCAACATATTTGAGCCATCGTTTAGGTGTGCCATTTATTAACCTTTCTAAAGGAGATTCTTATTATCATAAATGAATTTTTATTACTGAGAATTTTATAATGGAATGTACCATGTATGCTTACCACTTGACCTACCTATGGTAAGTGCTTCAAAATGGTTATTAAAAGTGAAAAGTGAAATGTGAAATAGCAATTATAATTTGTATATAACATGGCATTATTAAAATAGATTGAATAAAGGTTACATGTCCATAGAAACCCTTTCCATGTTTATAGAAGGTAGCAGAGTGAACCCTAATAATTCAATATGCCCTAATGGATAACTAAAACTTGATTAAATGGTTGTAATGCTACTTAGCGTATCCACACTAATGGAATACATGGTTTGGACCAATAAATAAATGGTTTCAACTCTACACGGTCTATCCACACTAATCGAAGGAAAGACTTAAACCTAGTTAATTATTACCTGATTACAATATCAAATATAAATGGATTGACTCAGGATCGCCTTGGATTATATGTGGAGAATACCTTGGGTCTCAGGAACCCCATTCGAATTCAAGGATACAATTTTCTTAGGTTGATACTCACTTAGACTCTGATTCATGTCTATTCCTCGGATGCATGGTATACTACTGTAGGGTCCTTTTCATTATTACATGATACCTCAGATACACTCCTTGGATCCAGCATTGACTAGTAGGTGAAATGGTGAGATCCCATAGGCCCCTGTCTTTTCTTAGCCCCATTTTACCTTGGTCGATCACCTTGGACTTAGTAGGAACCTTATTATGGAATGCCTTGGATTATGCTTCTTGGATTACACTCTTACCCCTTAGCTAGACTCAGATATTACTGAGTTAGATTTCCATGAGATTTTCATTACCTTGTTTATTACCCAAGAAATCACTCACTGGATATAATTTTAGGTTTCCTTGTTATATCTTGGGACCATCAATACTTATACTATCATGAAGTGATGTTAGCGTTGGCTATATATCACGTTACCTATTTACATTAATTGGTAATTTCATAATTAATGAACTGGTTACATGTTCAGACACCAGCCGAGGTATGAAGTAGGTACTTAGTTATTTAGTTATATTGTACTTATTTCTTAACTTACATATGCATTCCTCCACGTAGTTATATTCCATTACACAAGATGGATGTTATAGACACCATTTGTGATGGCCCACTGAGATTTATCTCACACCCACTCTAGGTGTCGTTTGGTAAGTAGATTAGATTACATGGTTGCAAGTATTGACCAAGGGAAGCATACAATATCCAATTTTTGATTGTGTGCTGATAGGATGGAACTTGATAGAAGATGACCGAGATGGATCTCAAGATGCTTAGAGTAGCATTTGTTTTCTTTTACCTTGTGGAACATGTTATGCCAACTATATTGTATCCATGTTTTCTAGTTTTCTAGTAACATGAGATTACATCATCATTGTTCTAGTTGATACAGTTATTATTATTCTCTTTTATCTATTGCATCAGTCTATTACTTTGTTTATTTATATCATTTATATTTCTTCTACTCTTTACTATTATTTTATATTCCTTCCACTATGATATATTCTTCTAATGATGGAATAGTCTTCCCACAGTCACACCTTAGACCCTATATTCTATTTGGAAGCCTCTGGAGTTTGGGAAGATGTGCTTGAGCCCATGTGTCCCAGCAGGCTCAGGGCACCCGTTAAGTGCCATCTGGGTCCGGGTCGTCACAAAGTGTTATCAATGGTGGTTTTCTTTTCTATATTTACTATTTGGAGACAATAGATTGGAGAATAAGAATTCTTGGGACTTGGACATAAGCCGTTCTTAGGCATAGCGAAACCATGATCGGGGTAATATCCAAGATACCCAAAATTCAATTATTATTATGCTTTTTTCCTATTACAGTTGATATTATTTAACCCCTGGGTGACACAAATTATATATGTTGTTGTTGATTATTTATCTATTTGAGGATCTTATTTCATCTTTTGCCTAATGATATGAGGACAAGGAGCATTGTAACATTCACCATTATAGGTGCCTACAATTCACATGTCATGCTTATTTCCATGCCATATAGGTGCATTTCACTGCTTTTCATTGCTTGATATGTCTGTAATTGCTGAGTGATACTATGATAGTTTCTTGTTCTTGTATTACTTTGGATTCGATTGAGTTATTGACTATCTCAATTAATGAGGTGTATGGACCCTGAAGGGTTGGGATGAGTAATTTACCAAGTTTATCCATTATACTATAAAGAAATGGGTGTTGTTTCTGTTGATAGGTATATGGGCACTGATTCATCAGAAATGGATATCCATTATAAAGTGAATCCTGAAATCTAAAATGAATTGGTTGCACATCCTTATCCCTCCATGTCATGTTTATGAAAGGTAAAGGAGTGAACCTAGAAATTAATTTCAATGTAACATGATACTTATACTTGATCACTTACCAATACCTAGCCATATAAGTAGGTAGTTTGGGAAGTATTCCATGGGTGGTGAGTTTTCTTACGTCTATCTTCCGTTAGTAATGTTATATAATTTCTTATAAGCTTATTCAAAGGTGTGTTCTTGAAATTTGAAGACCAATGCCGCTACGACATCCTCATGTTGTTCGCTAAGAAGGTGGTGATGACCATGCTGTAGACATGATGGGCCCTGAGCTGACAGTCTTAATTTTAGGTGTGCCACATGATGCACCACCTGTTGTACCTAATTCGGAAACTAATTCCCATGTACGTGATAGTTCCCTATGTCTGATGGAGTCTATGAAAGTTTCTCCACAAGTTTCACCTATGATGGCTGATCTGACGTATGAGTTCCAGTAGTAGCATCCTCCTTCTTTTTTAGGGGATGATAGTTCTCAGGCTACTAAGTCTTGGATAGAGGCAATACTGTCTATCTTTGATCATCTAGAAATTCCTCTAGGGTGGAGAGTCAAGATTTCTACATACATGCTTTGGGATTTGGCCAGGCATTAGTGGTATGTCATTTCCCAGGCCGAACGTCATCAGGGCATGTTATAGGTTGACTTCTAGATTGCCTTCTATGATCAGTTATTTCCTTAGTCACTAAGAGCTAATAGTTCCAGAGAGTTCCTTCATCTTGTGTAGGGTTTTATTCCAGTTATGTAATATTCAGCATGTTTCACTTATTTACAGCACTTTGCATCGCTTTTCACTGGTGATGAGATTTTTCATGCTAGAAATTTTGTGTATGGGATCCAGTATGCCATATGAACTTTGGTGAATGTATTTCACATCACTACGTTCTCAATAATAGTCAATGAAGCCTTTATCACTTAGTGTAACCTGAGGTATGACACAAGTTCCAGGTTTAAAGGATCAGTGCTGCGTCCGGACAGTAGTTCTTCCAGTGGTAGGAAATGTTCCCTTGAGGTTTTTCTTCAGGGTAGTGGTAGCCTGAGTATCCAGTTTGATAGCTCTATAGTGTGTCATCAATGTGGGAGACCATGGAATAATAATCCCCAATGTGATAGATACCCTATAGGGTACCATGATTTCAGCCGTATGGGTCATCTTAAACGTTTTTGCAGGACCTTTCCACCAACATGTGTGGAAAAGTATCAGCTTCAGATCCACCTTCAAGAGAAAGTACTTTTGCGCCACGTCAGGTGGGGAGTTGGAGTAGCACCGACAGGTCTAGCCGAGGAGGAGGTCATGTCCGTGGTAGTTTGATCCCTGATACCCAGGAATGCCAACAAAGCAGTCATTATCGTGGTAGTCCATCTGTTGCATAGGGCCGTGGATTAGGTCAGATGCATGCCTTACTGCTGATACCTGAGGATCAGGTTGTGGGTCCATCTATAGTACAATGTAAAATTGTAGTATCCTCTCCTATTGTCTATTATTTATTTGATATAGGTGCATCAAACTATTATATTTCTGTATCTATCGTGGAAAGTATCAGACTAGATATACAATATCACTATGCTGCAATGAACCTCGATACACTATTGGGAATACAGATTAAGGGAATATGATAGTGCAGGGACTATCCCCTTGAGGTTGAGAGTTACCTTTTCTTGTGAAATATATTTTTTCTTGAGATAATCGGATTTTATTTCATTCTTGGGATGGACTGGTTAGTTCACTATCACAACTTTTTAGACTACTATCGCTAGACGGTTTCTTTTACATCACCAAAAGATGACAGTTTTCTTTTCAAAGGCAAGTGGGATGCCCCGGCTGGGAGAGTTGGACTGAAGAATGATGGGCTTGGTGGAGTGACTTCCTAGATTGAAAATATTTTCATAGAGTATCAAGGGTTTCTTCAAAATGATCTCCCTCCAGTATTTGATTGTTTTAGGGAAGTCTTTCTTGATGAGTTTTTTGGCTTACACACTAAGAGAGAGGTAGAGTTTACAATTGATCTTGTTCTAGGAGTATCTATAGTGTCCATTCCTCCATATAGGATGGAACCTACTAATCTTCAAGAGCTGAAGCAGTTGATAGAGGACCTAGAGGAAAAAGTATTTATATATCCAAGTACATCCTCTTGAGATTCACCCTTTCTTTTTGCTAAGAAGAAGAATGGAACTCTCTGTTTATGTGTGGATTACATAAGGTTGAACCAGCTTATGGTCAAGAATCAAAATACACTTCCTCAGATATATGATATCTTTGACTAGATCTGAGGTGTAAAAGTATTCTCTAAGATCAAATTGAGATTGGGTTATCATCAGGTGCGAGTCAGACCAATAAACATACCTCATGCAACTTTTTGTAGCAGGTATGGTTTGTATGAGTTTCTTGTTATTCCGTTCGGTCTTACAAACATTCCTGTAATTTTCATGGATTTGATGAATATGGTTTTCCACCCCTATTTGGATTCTTTTGATGTGGTCTTTGTGGAAAACATCTTGGTGTATTCTCTCACATATAACGACTATACCAAACATCTTGAGATCGTTCTGAGTACACTGATAGACCATCATCTTTATGCCAATATTTCTAAATGAGACTTCTGGATCGATAAGTTCCACTTATTGGGCCACATTATTTTATAATTAGGAGTATTTGTTGACCCTAAAAGGTTAGTTTTGTAGTCTCATGGGAGAATCCTAAGAACATGTTTGATATTAAGAGTTTCTTAGGGATTGCTGGATATTAAAGGCATTTCATAAAAGGCTTTTCTCATCTTTCTTCCCCACTTAATGGTCTTAAAAAGAAGGGTTTCAATTTTACATGGTTAGAATCATGTGATAAATCATTTTAGGAGCTAAAAGGGAGGATTTTCTCGACACCGATTCTGATTCTTCTAGAACTAGGTAAGGGTTATATTATCTTCTGTGATGCATTAGGAATTGGACTAGGAGTAGTGTTGATTTAGGAATACAAAGTCATTGTGTATGGATCTTGACAGTTTAGGCCTCATGAGAGAAATCATTCGATGGATGACCTCAAGAAATCATCAGTTTTCCATGAATTAAGTTGCTGGAGACATTATTTATTAGGTGAGTGCTTTGTTGTGTATACAGATCACAAGAGCCTCAATTATATATTTTATCAGCATGGAATGAATCTATGATGAAAAATTTGGGTCAAATATCTACAATACATTGATTTTGAGCTTTCCTTTACAATTATAAAAGGAAATGTGGATGCAGATGCACTGAGTCAGAAATATCAAACCCAGGTTGTATAAGAAGCCAATGATGAATGGAAGTTAATGGCCCTCTGAGCATGCCTCCTTAATTTTAGTGGTTCTTGGGAGAAACATATTCCTCTCAATGAGTTTTCTTATAATAACTATTTTCAGGTGATGATTCAAATTGTTACTTTTGAGTCCTTATATGGTAGGCCATTCCATTCACCCTTGTGCTAGCTAGAGGCAGGTGAGTTAGCCCTAGTAGGTCCTCATCTCATTCAAGAGACTCCAGAACAAGTCCAACTGATTAGAAAGTGTATTAAAACAGCTCAGTCTAGATAGAAATCTTATGCTAATCACCATCAAAGATCTCTTGAGATCGAGGGTGTGGATTGTTTTTTTTTTCAGGTATCACCTAGGCTAGGTCATAGATGGTTATGGAAGCAGAGAAAGTTGTTTCCTCGTTACGTTGGGCCATTTGAAATTATAGAGAGAGTCAGGCCGATAGACTATCAGTTGCTACTACCTCCGAGGTACCATGGCATGTACAACATATTTCATTTCTCATAGCATCACCACTATCATGATGACACATCTCATACCCTTGATCTTAAGGAAGTTGAGGTAGATGCCGATTCTACCTTTGAGGAATAATTAGTACACATCGTTGACTGAAGCACAAAGGCTCTCCAAGGCAAGATTGTCCCTCTCGTACGGGTGCTATGGTAGCACGAATGAGTATAGGATAAAACATTGGAGAGAAAAGCTAATGTATGTGCCCAATGGCTAGATCTATTCTCAGATAGTGTTCCCCTAGCCTTGGAAGGAGAACTCAGGGGTGAGTTCTTTTAAGGGTGGAAGACCATAAGAACCTGTTTTTTCACTCAGGTATAGATCCTTTATTTTTCAGTCTAAATCGTTAAATTGGAACTAAATTGGATGCCTAATGAGTTAATAAAGGTTTTGAGGGTGTTTGAGGATTGTTTAGATCCCAAAACCCATCCATTTGGAGAAAACATACCTTGCACAAGGTTTAGAGTAAACCGTGTGGTATTTCCACATGGTTTTCCAAACCATGCAGATGGTGTTTTTTTCAGACAGTGGAACCTCGCACGGTTGGTGCACGACTGTGCGACATAACCATGCAAGCACCCATTTTCCTGAGGTACTTGTGCATGGATTGCACATGGTTTGATCAAACTATGAGGACGATGTTTTTTTGGTAGAGCTGTTCCACATGGTTTGTACATGGTTTGACAAACCGTGCAGACAAACCATGCACAAGCTATTTTTTATGGGTAAATTTCTAATTTTTCCCTTAATGATCTATTAATACTCCTCCTTCCTCATAATCTATGAGCCTGTGGAATAAGTAAGCATCTCACATTCGACATCAGAGTCAGAATTTGATGGAGCGGCTGAGAGAGGGTGATGAATAAGGGCACCGAATGCGGAACAAGGTCGATGAACGCAGACGAGATTCACGAAGCTTCGCAGATGTGGTCGCAGGGGCTGATCATATTTGATCTCTTGATTCAGATGAATCTCCGCCTCCTGCTGATTCCATTCAACCGAATCAGTTCTAGCATAGGGGTCACGCGGCCATTTCTTTCTCGCAGGCATAGGTTCAGTTTCTTGCTTCTGATTTTCAATTTGTTCTTCTTGGTAAATTTTTTAAGTGTCTTCCCTCTCTAATATTCCTACGGAAATCATTCGAATCCATTGGATTTGTTGATTTTGAAATAGGCCTGCTCAACTTGATGCATATCGAAATTCGAATTTCCTCTGCAAATGATTATTATCGGCTTTGGTCTAGGGGTTTTTGGAGTTTTGGGGGCTGCATGATGAAAGTCCTAAAGTGGTCCCCATCGTTTGATTACTTTTATGAATCACCGATTTCACCTCTTTGGTTAGGTCTTCCAGGTCTGCTGATGCATCTCTGCAAGAAAATTGCTCTTTTCCATATTTCTAAGCTTATCGGTAATCCCATTAAGCTGGATTCTGTGACTCAGAAGCTCTCAAGGCCTTTGATTGCGTGTGTGTGTTGAGGTTGATCTTTCGCAGTAACTTCCTTCCACTATTTGGATCTAGAATGGGGATGCAAGTTTTTATTTTCAGGAAGTGGTTTATGAATCATTACCGCACTAATGCTCTAATTGTTTTCATATTGGCCATTCCCTTGGAGATTGTGGTTCTCAGAAGGACCCCATGATCAGTCATAAGCTTGGGAAACCATTGCTGAATGAAGGGAAATCTGTCTAGATTGAGAAGGATCGAAGGCCTCATGTTGAACAGAATGGAACTTCTAATTATAAGGACCCACTGGTGTCCTCATCTGTTCTGGTTTCCTGCCCAGTATAGCCTACTTGCGATAAAGATTCTGTTTTTTCTGGTTTTTTGGATGCGGTCAATAATGGTAAGCTTTGCACCGACAACCCGGGGGTTGTTCCAACCTCTAATGAGCAATCACAAGAGACTCATTCTGTTTCTGGTGATTCCAATCATGATGTTAGTGAGCAAGAAGATAAAATTGAGGAGGAATACCTGTGCTCGAGTGCCAAAAAAGTTAAGAAATCTTTTGTTGATCCTGATGGTTTTATCGCTCCACACCCTAAGAAGACTCGAAAGCGAATTGATTATTCTAAGTTAGAGAGGACCATTGTCACTAGATCTTCAGGGCCTCATGTGGAGGAAACTAACATCCCTACACAACCGGTTGTCAGCAAGAGTACTTCTGCACCAGATTCCTATAATGAAGGGGAATCCTCCACAGATGAAGAGGACTCCTACTCTTAGATTGAGGATCGGGTGGATAGAATTAAGCTTAGAAATTGCACTCGGGATATTAAGGAAGGAAACAAGGAGGATTTCTAAGAGCTTGTGAGATTTTCCTCCATTTTCACCCTTTGGGTTCTTTTTGAAGGCCAATGCTAGGTATCAAAAGATCTCCTTCATCCGACATACGATAGAGCATCTGTTCATCACGTTAGATGTGCAATGGTAGGTAATCGAGTCCTCTTTATTCGTTCTTCTTCTCTTTCACTCTCAACCTAGATATTTCCATGTGAAATTTTTTCATCTTTTCATAGATCTAATTCGATCCAAGGAAAATTAAGGGTCGATACCAGAAGGTAAGGATCGTACAACCCTAAGGTGGGTGGTTTATAACTCTTCCCTAGAGTTCATTGTTTTTGGAATGTTTGTGTGGGGCCCACTACTTTTGTTGGAAACTGTTTCTTAAATTAACATGCCATGATTATACTCATTAGAATCGTGTGGTTATTTAATTTCCAAATATGTGATTATTTGGTATTGGTTACACCCACAACTCAATCTGCCTCATGTCAAAGGTTACACCATAATTTGGTTTTTAGTGTTCAGGCATGTTTAAGCCACCATTTGGGTGTGCCTTTTCTTGACCTTTCTAAAGGTGAGTCTTCTTATCATAAAATTATTGTTATTATTGATAATTTCATAATGGCATGTTCCATATATACTCACCACTTGACCCGCATAAGGTAAGTGCTTCAGAATTATTATTAAAAGTGAAATGTTAAATGGAAATTATACTAAGTATATAACTTGGCCTTATTAAAAGAGATTGAAAAAATATTACATGTCCATAGCACCCATTTCCATGTTGATGCAAGGTAGTAGAGTGAACCTCAATAATTGAATATACCTTAATGGCTAAATAAGACATGATTAAATAGTTTCAACACTACTTAGCCTATCTACACTAATGGAAGACAAGGATTGGACCAATAAATAAATGGTTTAAAATAAACTTGAACTATCCACACAAATGGAAGGCAAGACTTTAACATAATGAATTATTACATGATTACAATATCAAATAAGAATATACAGACTTGATCTCACCTTGGATTCAGTGAGGAGAATACCTTGGGTCTCAGGAACCCCATTCTGATTCAAGGATGAAATTTTTAATGGTAGATACCCACCTATACTCTAGTTCTTGTCTATTCCTCAGATTCCCAATATACTACCGTAGGGTCCTTTTAATTATTACATGATACCTCAAATACACTTCTTGGATATAACATTGACTAGTAGGTTCCATGGTGAAATCCCATAGGGCCCTATCTTTACTTAGCCCCATTTTACCTTGGCCTATCACCTTGGACTTGATAGACACCTTATTGTAGAATTCCTTGGATTATGCGCCTTGGATTACACTCTTACCCCTTAGATAGACTCATATACTACTTAGTTAGCTTTCTGTGAGATTTACCATACCTTGGTTTTTAACCTATAACTCCCTCATTGGATATCATTTCAGTCTTCCTTGTTACGTCTTTGGACCATCACTACTTATACTATCACGAAATGATGTCAGTGTTGGCTATGCCTCACATGACCTGTTAACATTAAATGGTAACTGCTTAATTAATGAACCAGTTACATGTTTAGACACCACCCAAGGGATAAAGTAGGTACTTGGTTATTTAGTTATATTGTAATTCTAGCTTTACATACATATGCACGCCTTCACACTATTATATTCCATTACACGGGCTGGATATTATAGACACTGTTGGTGGTGGCCCACTGAGATTTATCTCACAACGTCTCCAGGAACATCTTGGTACCCAGAGTAGATTACATGGTTTCAAGTATTGACAAAGGGAATCATATAGCTTCTAATACTTGATTGTGTGCTGATAGGGTGGAGCTTGATAGCAGATGACCGAGATAGATCTCGAGATGCTTGGAGTAACATTTGTTTTCTTTTACCATGTGGAACATGTTAGGCCTACTATCTTGTATCCATGCTATCTAGTTTTCTATTAACATGTAATTACATCATCATTGTTCCAGTTGATATAATTATTATCATTCTCTTTTATCTATTACCCCAGTTTTCTTCCACTGTTTATTTATATCATCTATATTGCTTCCACTGTTTACTATTCCTTTATATTCATTCCATTGTGCTATACTCTGCTAATGAGGGCATAGTCTTCCAACAGACACACCCTAGGCCCTCTCTGATAGTCGACAACCTTTAGACTTCAGGAAGATTCGGTTGAGGCCATGTTGCCCACCAGGCTTGGGGCACCCATTAAGTGGCATCTAGGTCTGGGGCGTCACATCACGATGTTAATTTTTTTTTTCTATTTTTACTATTCCTTATGATAATAATGTATATTATTAATTACTATTTTAAAAATTATGGAATAAAATTTACCAAATTTTTACTCTATAAGTGATAGAAAACCATTTTACAAAAATCCTACGAAGCAGGACGAAAAATAGTTTTTTAGGAAAATGCATTTTTCAAGCATTAGACGATCTTATATTAACTATATGAATCATAATAATAATTAAATGTATTTAAATTAATACATATAATATAAAATTAAATTATATATTTTATTTTTTGGGTAGTTTAATTAATTAATATGAATTATCATTATTCACTAGAATAATAGTTTCCAGAAAAATATGTTTTTGAGCATAAAAATTATCTTATACAAAAATCAATAAAATTATTAATTCATATTAAATTATTTATATTATTTTAAATAAAATAGTTCATATTTCAATTTAATACTAAATCAAAAATATAATATTACTTTTAAATTACTTTATTTAATTAAAATAAATGATGGTATTTGAAAAATTGGTAAGTTTTCTCTATTCACTAACAAATAAAACATTTCAAAAAAATCCAAAAATTAAAACCTAAGTTAAAATCGATATGATGACTTGAATAGTTAATTTAATTTTATAAAATAATTTTTCTAATTTTTCTAGATATTATTTATAATACCTTTTTAAAAATAACCATTAAAAATATATTTTGTAGAAAACATATTTTTTTTGAAAAACAATATGTATTTATTAAAAAGATTAGTGATTCTTTCATAAGAATTTATCAATAATTTATATTTATTATTATATTTATTTATATTTCACAATTTAGTTAATATAATATATACCCTCCAATTTAACATATAGGTTATAATGATCATATTTGAATAATAAAATTGATGGTTTTGGGTGTATTAGAAGAATACAGAGGTGGGAGATATATTAAAATTTCTTTTAATAATTACTGTATGAAATAAATAGAGATGATGTTTCCCATAAAATTTATAATTTATTTATCTAATATTTTAATAGATAAATACCCAGGCTTAGGAACTTTCTTCATTGGTGAATGTTGATCGTCTGAAAAAACCTTTTGGATTACCTTTGTTGCACTGTGTGGATCCAAGGATAGAATCTCTCTAGTAATGATCCACAAATGCTCCTATGATCTCTAAGAAACACTAATTTATCTCTAGGTGATGGCATGATGAGTCAAATATCTTGCATTGTATGTTCATTATCGTTCGCTCTTCAGTCTTGAAGAAATATTTCTTGCACATCTCATTCTTGAGATAGAGATAGAATTCATTGTGTGCAATAATTCTATATTCTCAATTTTGTATGATCCACATAGTAGACATATCCACATATTTTTAGAGTTGGAATTTATTTTAAAATATTATTTTATTTCATATCAGCCATTAAATAACATTTATTACCTTTAATAAATCACTTGCCACATAATAATTATATATTATTATTTTTTGGTGCGTCCCAACTTGTGAAATAAAAAATATTATATACCAGTCTAGTTAATTAATATTTTTCATCAAACTCAGTCTTTTTCCATTTTAACTCCTCTACATTTATTGAATAACTGAAAAAATATTTTATTCACAATCTAGAGAATAAATATTTATTAAAATATTCAATAAATAAAATAAATATTTTATTCACAAGCTGGTGAATAAATATTTATTTAATTTATGTGATCAATATAACTTGAATAAAATTTTTCCTCAAACTTGAGAATAATATTTATTATATTATTTAGACTCAAATATAATTTAATTAAGACCAATAGAAACACTTAATGAGTGAACCTCTAGGATTATTTCTCATTGACATTAGGTGGGCTTACCTAAAGTCCTAGATTACAATCTAGAAATGGGTTAAGAAACCTACGAGAAAGAAATTAATGTCACAATGTCAACAACCACATACGAACACTCACTGTGTAATATAAACCCTTTGTCAAAATATCTCATCAATTCGGTTGTGAATCCATGTCACCAACTTATATGCTCTATATGTACTCCTTTGACTATCTAAAATAAACACGTCATTACACCAAAACCATGGAATTTAATGCAATGGTTCTATTCCAATTAATGGGTCGAGATATCATCTTCCATAAATATGGAAGGGACAATTTCTTACTCAACTTATTCATTAATGACATTTACCTCATGACACAACCAATGTATCCTCTTCACCATGAACTGTTATCATTATGGTTTATGAAATACAGATAAGTACGCGAGTTGCAATATGAATTAATAATAATCTTAATATCTAAACACTATCATACACACTTATAGATAAGAATATCCGATGAAACCAAAACATGTGTAATTCCTACTAGTGGGTCTATTCTCATAATATATCATCTTGAATATTACCAAGTGCGAACTTCATGAGAATAATCCTCACCTAATTACGATTACTCATACCTTTCAGTCTAGGTACCATGTGTCACATCATAGAACATTATCCAGCCATATAATATTATTTTTGAATATCGTTATAGCAAGTCATGGTTCTCATCATAATGGGGAACTGCTACGAACTTATCAATGTGACATATACACTAGGAAATTTTTACATTAGATTCATGTGGAACAAAAAAATGTAATAATAAATTTTTATCAATATTCAATACATTGAATATACATTAAATTAAATTAAAATTAGTTTTTCCTAGGACACAAACTACAACAAACTCCCACTTGTACTATAACCAACTACCTATGACCTTTAGTCTACTATACCTCACATGATAGTCATGTTTCTATGGAGAAAATGATTTAGTAAATGGGTCCACCACATGATCTTATATAGAAGTACTTCTCACTACAACATTACCTCTCTAATAAAAATACCTCTAGAGATGATACTTAAAATGTATATACATAATCAATTGATGTAACATTGTGTCTTTTTTAAGATCCACTGCTGTAGTATTATAACAATATAGTGTGATACCATCCTTACTACTCAATACATTATAGAGATGTTGGATGAATTTGTGCATCCATACTGCTTCTTTAGATACCTTAGAATCCATAATGTACTCAGACTCTACTATAGAATCTGCAACCACAACCTACTTTAAGCTATTCCATCTCACAACACCTCCATTTAAAGTGAATATTTATCCCGTTTATGACTTCATGTAATCTTGATCAGTTTAGAAACTAGAATCTATATATCCTCTAATGACTAGTTCCTAATATACACTATAAACCAGGATTATATACTTAGTTCACCTCAGATACTTAAGGATAGTATTGACTACCATCTAATAGTGGTCACCAAAATCAGCTTGGTATCTTTCTATAACACTTAATGCATTGGTGACATCTATCCTAGTATATATCATAACATACATGAATGATCCAATTGATGATGTACATGTTATCCTTATCATTCTGTTTCTTGCCTCACATGTCTAAGGACACATTTTCCTAGAAATATTTATGCCTTGTGATGTTTGAAATAATCCCCTCTTGGATTTATCCATTCCAAATATATTCAGCATCTTTTCAATGTATGTACTTTGACTTAGGATGAGAAACCTCTTAGATCTATCATGATGGATCTTTATCCCAAGAATATATGCTGCCTCATTCATGTACTTCATAGAGAAGCATTTATTCAACCAATCCTTAACAAATTTTAAGATTGGTATTTTATTTTCAATGAGTAATATTTTATCAACATATACTGCTATGAAAATAACCACCATCCCACTAAAACATTCATAGAAACATGGACCACATTCATTCTTTATGAAACCAAATTCCATCATGGTATAATCAAAATGAATGTTTCCAGACCTAGATGCCCGATTTAATCCATAAATGGATATTTGTAACTTGCATACATTTTTGACATCCTTTAGAGTCACAAACCCTTTAGAATGTGTCATATATAAATCATTCTGAATGTTACCATTAAGGAAGTTTGTTTTTTTACATCCATTTTTCAAATCTCATAATCTTGGAAATATGGAATGGAAAATAGAATTTTTATGGATTTCAACATTGCAACTACTGAAAAGGTTTCTATGTAGTTAAGGCCTTAACACTATTTTAACCATTTTGCAACTAGTAATGCCTTATAGGTACTAAATTTTCGTTCCATGTAATGTTTGTTCTTGAATATACATTTTCAACCAACATGGTTTACAACTACTAAAGGGTCTAACAAAATACAAACATGGTTTTAGTACATGGAATCCATTTCAGAATTCATGGTTTATTGCCACTTGGAAACATCTGTTCCACTTATTACTTCCTTTTAGGTTATAGGATAATTATTATAAACTAATAATGAGTCACCATCCTCAGTGATTATAAAATCATATCATTGAAGTTATTTAACCTTTGTAGTACTCCTACATAGTAATTGGGTCTCTCAAAAAAATTCTTCATCCACAGGGCTTTGTATAATTTTTTCATGTGCCAACTCTTGTGTATATTGAGCCTACACTTAATTTCACTCTATCTTTATCCTACTATCTATTTTAGTGATAAGATAATAATTAAGAAATTTGGGATATATTTCAACAAAAACCTTTTTTTATGAATGATTTTATAGGTGGTATCCCTTTGTTTCTTTGGGATATAATACAAAGATACACTTTGTTCCTTAGGGTGTAAGGTTGTTACCTAAAGTGGCCTTAAAAAATGATTTTCTAACCCACACATGTAAGTAAGACAACAAAAATTTCTTCCCATTCTATAATTAGTATGATATACCATATGCTGATTTAGTTGGAACCTAATTTATTGTGTATATTTATTTTTTTAATGTGTATACCCAAAGGCAAAATGGAAGACTCACATGACTCACCATTGATCTCACCATGTACAACAGGGTGTGGTTACTCCTTTCACATACACCATTCCATTGAGGCATATAAGGAGGATTGAGTTGAGATAAAATCCCAAAATCTCCTAAATAACCAATGAATTCTTAATTAAAATATTCTCATCTGTGATCTGAGAAAAGTTTCTTAATCTTTTTTATCAATATGATTCTAAACTTCATTATTGTATTCCTTGAATTTATTAAAAGAGTTGGACTTATACCTCATTAATTATAAATAATCATATCTACTAAAATCATCAATGAGAGTTATGAAATATGTGTACCCACCCCTTTCTTTGAGGGTAAATGGTCCACATAGATTGGTATGATATAATTCGAGAAGATCTATAGCCCTTTCACCTTTCATACTAAATGAGGGGTTAGTCATTTTTCCTTGTAAAAAATCATGACATACACTATGTTGTTTTAGTTTAAAAGAATCTAAATATCCATCTTGATGTAATTTAGTTATGTGTTTTTAATTTACTTGACCTTTCCAGTGATTCCAAAGTTGGATGTGGTGTGGGTCATGTAAAGTAATTTTGTTATCAATTACCATTATTTGGTTCATATAATCCAACACATAATGACCATTATTTAAATGTTCCTTACTATTAAAATTTTTATCTTTATAAAATAAGAAAAATTAATTCCTAAATTTGAAAAAAATACATCCACATCAAGTATGGATAAAAATATACATATTTTTGCTAACTGAAAGAACATAATACCAACTATTTAAAACCAAGATCATTCTAGTTGACAATGTGAGGTGGTATCCCTGATAGCTACAACAGTAATTTTAGATCCATTGGCTGCATGAAGATCCACCTCTCCTAATTAAATCTTTATAAATCTATGTGGTTCCTATATTTGAATACATATGTGATAACCATAAGCTATATCTAATACCTAATTTGTAGAAACAGATAAATTTCACTTGATAAAAAAACATATAGAGCTTCCCCTTGCATCTTTGACTGGGTTAATTTTTTATTCCATTGGCCATTCTTTCCACATGAACATAAAAAACATCACATTCCCTTGATTTCCCCTTGATCTTCCTCTTCTTGGAATGGAATAAAGAATATTTGGGATTAGAGATCATTGCTTTCTCTTTCTATTTGTTCACCATAATCATTGAAGGTTTTTCATCTTTGTATCCTTATCTACTTGGGGAAGAAGAGTAAGAAGATCTGGAAAAGAATTCTCAATGTTGTTCATATTAAAATTTAAAACAACGATGTATAAGCTATGAGGGAGTGATTCTAGAATGAGGATAGTGCCTAGTTCATTGGGGAGCTGAAAAACTAACAGGGGAACCCTATATAATTTTGCTCTGAAAGAGTGCCTTAGAAATCTCAATCTATTCCATTATTTCTCTCTCATAGTGAAGACCACAGAGGTTCTCAAGCATGATATACACATTCAAATTTTTGTGAGACTTAATTAGTTCACTAGACATCGATGAAAGTATAAAAAATTGAGCGTCACCCACATTAATCAAGTGTTTTTCATAGAAAATTAAATCTTCATCACTTTCCTATTTAGCAGACAGATTATACATTGAGGATTTTAACACATAATATTTCCATTCATGGCATAGTAGAACTTGAAGGAGTATAAACCTATCCTAAGAGTTACTACCAATTAAGAGGTTATATTTATCTAATATCGATCATAGGGATAGTGTGGATGATGAAATTTTAATTTTATTCTACAATTAAAAAGAGCATATTATCAGTACTTTTATTGATTAAAAAATAAGTGAGATATAATAAATTAGATTTTTATTTATTTATTTATTAAATCTCACACTATTTTATCATGTCTTAATATCCCTCACCATTAAACTCATAATTTATAGTTTCTTTAAAATTATAGTGGCATGAATCCCCATTAATTTTATTAATGATCTAGACTTTATCCATGAAAACCATTATAAATTAATTAGGTAGGCGGTCTTTCCAACTTTGGACTTGCAACTCCATGATCCATTGAGTGGATTCCCCTATAAAGAAATCCTAACTTGGATTTATTTAAAACTTGTCTATAAATTTGTATTGATCAAAATATGGATATTAAACTCAATACAAATTCAGTTTAGTCAACCCAAAACTCTCCTGAGATCTCCCTAATAAAAGTTAGTGTCCAAACATTGGCCATGTACTACACTTAGTTCTATGATTTCATTTACATCTAGAAATGGAAGGATTAGTCTAACATAATATTTAATTGAGGTATTTTAATTTATTATGCATAAATTTTATTTTTTTATCCTTTACATGTCTTGTTAATATTAAGTGGATGTTACTTAATTAAATAACCATGTTGAATAAAACATTTATGCATAATTAATTTATTTAATTTTTTTATTTTCACATTAATTAATTTATTTATGTGATTGAAAGCATTCAACCATAAAATAAATAATTTCATAAAAAATAATAATTAATTAAATTACCCATTCATGAGCTTTATCTAATGGTAGATTTAATTAGAAGACATTAAATCAACCATTGACCTAGGGGAACTGACTCTTATTGTGGGTCTTGGCATGAGTTACAACCCTACATCTATCAACCTATGTATCACATGGTGTAGAATCATTATGGTTCCATCTTGAACTAACTCCTCATGCTTTGGGATGCTACACTAATTATAAATATTTATTAATCTAATATAGGTGGGGAGAAATAACAGATTGGTTAAAGGGGATTACATAAATATCCTTGGACACGCAGGTCCTACATAATAATGGAGGGAGGTATGACTCATAGGAAATAATTTAATTTAATATTAAATAATTTAAAACTCATGAATTAAATTAAATCAAAACATCCAACACATACATAGGTATTGGTCAAGCTCATGAATGGTCATATATGCAAAAAATTTGCAATAGTTAATAGCTAACATTCATTTTTTAATCGTTATTTTATTATATAAGATAAATGTGCTGGAATTAATTAATTAATTAATACCCTTTCATCTTTAATGATCATCTGATAATATTTTGAGATACTCATCATTAATTGAATTCATGGAAAATAAATGATAGAACCAATAAAGACATATTAATTATAATAAATTAATTTATAATTTAAAATTATTTAAAACCATTATAAAATTATGAAACCTGAAATGGTGTGACAATCAAAAAAATATGATTTTAATGTTAAAATATTAAAATTTAAGTGAAATATTATTTTTTCCATTAATGGGAGACTATACAGCATGTACATGAAGCTACAATCCATCTATGTTGGTTTCTTTATATCAAAGTAGTATGCCTGGGGATTTATCCTGCTAACTCGTTCAGACTACATGATGTGTACATTCCAGCCACACACCATGTATCAACTTTATATGTTCTAGGTTGTACCAGTAAACGCATGGTGTGTAATAAATAAACAACATGTAATTAATTTCATGACACAACTAGATACAATGAGCATGAGTGTATAACGTGTGCTCTGGCTGCATGCCAAGTAACCCAGTTTCACTAGCCAAATATTTGGCACTTCCTGACAGATTCTCAAGCGATTCTTAATTTTTCTTAAACCTTTAAGAAAATTAAAAATTTAAAGAACATGATTAATATGCCAATATCATATTAATTATAATCATATAAAAGAACAAATTACATGAAATGAAAATCTAACCACAATTGTGGATAGATCAACAATCAAATAAAAAATTATAAATTTAAATGTGACCACTCTGATACCACTTGATTAGTCTGGGCACAATATCTGCTTATAAAGGTGGGATATATATTAAAATTTCTTTTAATAATCGTTTCTTAAAACCAAGAGAAATCATATTGCACATAAAATTTATAGTTAATTTATTGAATATTTGAAGAAATAAATACCTGGTCTTAGTAACTTTTTTCATTAGTATATGTTGATCATCCAAAAATACCCTTTTAGATTACCTTAGTTTTGATGTGAGGATACAATGATATAATCCCTCTAGCGGTGATCCAAACATGCTCTTATGATGTCCATGTAACTCCACTTGATCTCCGAGCACTAGCACAATGAGTTGAATGTCTTGAGTTTTTTGTTCTTGATCGCTCATTCTTCGGTCATGAAGAAATCCCTTTTTTCAATTCTCATTACTGAGAGGGATAGAGAAGAAGGAGTTGAGAGAGAATTCGTTGTGCACAACAATTCTCTATTCTCAATTTTGGATACTCTAAACAATGAACAATACCAGCTATTTATAAAGTAGTGATTTAAGTTAAAATATTATTTAATTTCATACCAACCATTAAATAACATTTATTAATTTTAATAAATCCAATGCTATGTAATAATAATTATATTATTATTGTTTTTTGGTGCATTCCAACTTTCACATTAACAAATATTATATAATGACCTTGTTAATTTTTATTTTTCACCAAACTCGGTATTGGTGCATTCAAACTCCTATAACATTTATTGAACAACCAAATAAATATTTTATTCATAAATAATTATTTAATTCACAATCTAGTGAATAAATATTTATTAAAATAATCAATAAATAAAATAATTATTTTATTCACAAGCCAACAAATAAATATTTATATAATTTATGCGATCAATACAACATGAATAAATTTATTCCCCATACTTGAGAGTAATATTAATTCCATTAATTAAACTCAAATATAATTTAATTGAGATCAACATAAACACTTAGTGTGTGACCCACAAAGATTATTTCTCATTGGCATTAGTCAGGATCACCCTAAGTCCAAGATTATTTTCTAGGACTAGTCAAGGCACTCAAGAGAATGAAATTAATGATGCAATGTCGAAAACCACATATGAACACTCACTATGTAATATAATCCCTTTATCACAATATATCATCAAGTAGGTTTCACATCCATGTCACCAACCTATATGCTCGAAATGTCTTTCTTTGACTATTAGAAATAAACACATCGTTACACCATGGAAATTGAATTTAATGGGATGGTTCTATTATAATAAAAGGGCTGAGATATCAGATTCCATAAAGATGGAAGGGAAAATTCCTTCCTCGACTTGTTCATTAATGACATGTCACTCATGACACACCCAAGGTATCCAACATTTCCATGAATTGTTATCATTATGTTTTACAAAATACATCTAAGTATGCAAGTTGTAACATGCATTAAAAATAATATTAAATTATAGGGACTATTACACATACTCATAGATAGGAATATCCAATGACACAAAACATGCAGAATCCTACTGATGACTATGTTCTCATAATCTCCCATCTTGGAGATTACCAAGTGCGAACGTCGTGAGAAGAAACATAATATAATTCAAAGTACTCACACCTGATATTATATGTACTATGTGACCCATCATAGGATATTATCCAACAATAGAACATTATTTTAGAATATCATTATAGAGCATCAAGGATCTCATTATAGCGGGGAATTGTTATGACCTTATCAATACAATGTATACTCTAGGACATTATTACATTACTATCATGAAAAAAAAACAGAAATAATTAATAATAAGTTTTTTTATTAAAATTCAATAAATCAATATATATTTATTCAAAGTATAAACAGTTGGCCCTAGGATAAAAACTCCAACAAACATTTCATGGCTTGTTCAAGATCTGGGTTGTGTGTCATATTAACTATTGAATATAGTTTAATTTTAAAAATAATGGGGTGTTTCATATAGCTTTATTAAATTGTTTTTAGTGTGTACCTACCAATATATTAAACTGTCTTGATGTAAGGCCTTGGTGTTAAAGATATTAGGATGTATGAGATTGTAATTTCCATCATTTTACATTTCCATTATTTATAATTTTGTTACCATTATCCACAAAATTATTGTATTGACTTTATCATCGAATTATTTTTTGATAATGTTATTGATTAAATGACATGTCTTTTTAGTTATCTAATTTTCAATATCTATTATGTCATATTTACTCATGATATATTCCACTGTATGAATCCCTTACTGATCAATTGAGATCACCCTTATATTAATTTCTTTCCCTAATATATAAAGAAGGATTCTTTTAATGAGTCTTAGTATGTAGAATATTTACATTAAATATGTTTTTATATTTTATTTTTAAACTAAAAAATAGGAATCATGTATGTATGTGGTTTATAAAGACTACTAAATTGATCAAACCTTGTTTATGTGATCCCTTGTATCATATTAAAATTTAATAAAGAAGAAACTTACCCTTGGATACTGGAGTTGGGGATGTTACAATTATTATCAGAGAGATGTGATTATAAATATTTAGAAATATATTTAATAAATATTATATTAGGGGACATAACCTTATGAAAGTCTTTGATTATATGTTTAATTGTAGAGAAATTTCACAAAATTTGTGGTAAGGATGAGATTAGGTAGTCCTTAGAGAAAAAAATAAATATATGGATAATAAAAGTTCATATGGTTTTTCAAAAATGCATCTTGGTGTATCAACCCTAAAAAGATTTGGTGAAGAATTTCTTTTCTATCATTCTGGTGCACTGTGAGTGTGCCCTTACTGTGAACCTCGATTGACACTATCGAGGTATATGCTTTTGTTATTTCACATTTTCATTACGAAACATTATCATGTTTTTTAATAGATGATGATCATGGATGACTTAGGTTATTAATATGGTTATATAGATTGAAAATAAGGTATCATGATTTAGACAACCTATGAATCATTTTCCATGATTATATTATTTCACATTATGATTACTGTTTCCCACACTATGCTATTTGGTTTTATTCAATGGTTGGATGAAGGATGAATCTTGTTAAAACCAAATGTCATAGACAATATAATAAATTTTCCCATAAGAAAAAAATGAAACCATAGATAAAAGGTGAAAACTTGTGATTATGACTAATAATCTATCTTATTATATGATTAGTAATCTCACCATGGGGGAGTTTCCTGAAATACCAAAGAAGAGAAGAATTATATTTTATGAAGACCAAGGGGGAAGAAGATATAGTTTTCTACATGAAAAGTATGTGGGATTAATAACTCAGGTAAATGTTTTAGAGGATGAAGGATATATTTTTTATGTATAAAATAAGGGAATATATAAAGTAATATATGAGAAAAAAATGAAGAGTTCAATATAGGGATATAATGTTCATCTTAAGGATCCATTTATAGTTAAATGTATTATATGTGGGTAATATGAGCATTATCCATGTCAATTCCCAAATTCAAGGGTTACATCCTAGACCAAAGAAGGTCCTATGATATTTCAATCATTGATGTGAAAGGATTGAATCATTTTTTATTTGGATTAGATAGTTTTTTCATAGTGGTGTAATACCAATGAAATTATTGTTATAAGAATTAGGAAACATGAAAGGTATATTATCTATTTTTTATTTAAGTAATAGAAAAACTCTATTTGATGGTACCAATAACTAAGAATAGTGATTTATTAGTAAGGTGATATTTTGGGATATGACACTATTAAGGAAAAGATAACACTTAATATGTGAAAAATGTTGAGTTAATAATGTGTATTTGGGATAAATAGATGATTGAGATAAATGATGTAAATTATATAGTTTTATTAACCATGAAATTGGTTAGGGGTTTGATAAAAATGTGATATACGATATTTTTGCTGATTATTATTACATTTTTGATTGATGGAATATATAAATAGTCATTTATTTAATTCGATGAATAAGGAATGTGTTAATTTTTTAAGAATATAAGTTTTAGTTCATATTTTATAGAGGTTTAAGTAATTAGTATATTTTAAGTTAATAAATGATCAAGGTATTTACATGATTGGTATGTGACATTATGATCTAATTTATGTTGTTTAGAGATAATTTTTTGATAAATTATTTCATATTTTTTTCTTTTGAATTTGGTCACACATATTTTGGAGGAGTCTTATGATTAACTATATATGGAATGGATTATGATAAACTTTTGGGGTTATTAATGTAGTTTTAGATATTAATGTATTATATGTATCCATATTAGATAAATTTTGATAAACATTCTGGGTTTGTTAAATATTTTGAGAAAAAAAGAATGAATTTTCATTTTTATGTATCTTATGATATGTTAAATGTTAATTTTAGTGATTCAAGCATGAAACATTATTCATGAATATTAATTTATTGGAATATGATATGAAGAGGAAATTCATAAAAGAATAACCAAAGGATGAAATTTTACTTTTGAAATAGAAAGAAATCAAGTAATTACATATTATCATGTTCTTTATATTGAAAGTAACAAATCACCTAAATTTGGAAAAAGGATATTGAAATAAAAATATTATCCTTTTAACTTTATTTATAATGATATTTAAGTCTTTTAACCCCTAAATGGTTTATGGTTTTATGGCTATTAATTTAGTGAAAAATACAATTAATACATAAATATTACATCTCATTTAATTAATATTCAACACATAATATTATGATCCATTCAAAAATAATATAGGTATAGTATCTTCGAACAAATGGACACAGAAACTACTAGTTTCTAAGAGAACATATACATATCCCACTATGTTCTTCATAACTAGAACTCTTCGTATAAAAATTGTACATATTACTGTTCTTCATAACTTGGGTAATGGAAACATAAAAACGGATGTTCTCGGATGCTCAATAAGGGTAAAAAATAGAGATATCAATGATCACTTAAAAATGAAATGAGCATAAGGTGATGGTAACATGAGAATAACATTTAAAAACCATACCATGAATATCATAGATCATAATATTGAGTCATGGAACAAATCATACAATTTTATAAGACATGAAGCATAAATTAAATAAAGAGTATGATCCATGAAACCATAAAATTATCATAAGGCATAAGTTTGTGGAAAACAAATAAGCATAGAAAATAATTTCCTTAGCAATCAAGAATCACTAATAAAAATACCACAGTGGATTGGATTGACTCCCCATATCATCATATTAGTCATGGTTAACTATCAAGACTATCATAGTGTACATAATTCATTACTGAACTAGATTCACTCCCTATTCCAATCTTGTTTATGTCATGAGATATCGATAATTACCTAATGCATTGAAAGGATAAATAATTTTGGTCCCACACATAACATAATAAAAATCAACCATATATGTGTCAAAAGATCATAAAACTTTAATCATACAATCCTAACATGACCTGTGAAAAGAAACAAAATTCATAAACATTTTTTCATGGAATAACCCATGGAAAAGAAATAGATTTCATAAAGATTTCATCAATTCATCATAATCATAAACCAGAAATAAAAATAATTAGGATGGAATCATTGGATCATATCTATAGTGAAGAATAAGAAATGTCAAAGTTTGTTGTCATTTATGAATATAAATACCATAAAATATTCATTAAAATCATTCTTGAGGAAAATAAACCTTCCATGTGAAATTTTGTTTTAAAAACCTAAAATTTCTATAATATTATGGAAAAAACTCCCTTTAAAATAAAAATGTAATCTTATAAATAAATCTTCAAATAATTGAACATTACTTATAGTATGAAATTGTTTCAAACCATATATGTTAAAATAAATATTTCTTTCACATTTTCGGTAAAAAGTCAATACTACCTCATTCAAAAAATAAAAAGAATATTATTTTTTAAAATAATTAAAAATTAAATCATGATTATAAATGAAATTAAAAATCATATTAAAATTTTATGTACATTCTAGAAATTATTTTAAATAAAACATGGATATAAAAAAATATGGTTTTAGACTGAAGAGAGAAATAATGTTGGTTTTCCTTAAAAATATTATTTCAATCTATTAAGTACTTAAAGAGAGTAAAATGATTGGAAAACTTGTAATCTAATAATATAATATAAAGAGAATAAAATAAATTACATTATTGAGAGGTAGATCATGAAAATTAATCATTGAAAACTTAATCGTAAACAATCCCAATAAATAATGAGATGGTAACATAAAACTCTAAACTCATGTACCGTCATTAATTATACATATTAAAAAATAAAATACAATAAATATATATTTATTATAAAAGTATTATAGATCCATAAAATTATATATCATACCGTATATGATTTTATTATATCATATTATCACCTGTTAGTTAGTAATTATTTATTAAAATCACTATTTTAGTTGATAACTGCTTTGTTTTTCATGCATAGTTTGATTCAATAGTCTAGGTATTTATACTTTTAATATGGTTAAATCAACAAAAAAATATTAAAAATGATATTAATATCATATATATTCATTATTTTTTTACAGTTATCCGTGAAAGGTATAGATAAAAAAATAAATTACACATTTCATGGAGACGATAGGCCATACGTATGCATGAATGTCATTTCCACTTTTCACAGATGGAAAAAAATAAAGGATAATAATAATTTAACTAACTAGATTCATAATTATGTCATATAAATAATATCTATTCATCATATTTATCATTATTACCATCCACATAAAACATAAATGAAAAATTAATCACATCGTTTTATAGAGGTGGTAGTCCCCATATACGTAGGAAGAATGTTATCATTTTGCAATGGATTACAATGTAAGAATATATATATGATATTTTCATTTAATAAGAATTATAATTTCATAAATATCATATAATAACATTAAAACCATCATAATTTCCATATATAACACATGTTGATGAAAAATTAAATGTGTCACTATGTTGAGACGGTAATTCATACAAATGCATGAATGATACATTCAATTCCAATTTAGTGAAAAAAGGGTGAATAATGATAGTTTCATAATCATGATTACATTTAAATATATTTAGGATACTAAAAATATTATTTTATAATAAATACCATATATTTAAAAGAGGTAAAACATGACCTTAAAATAAAGAGATTAGTTAAGGCTATTACATTTTCTTTGAAATAACTCCATTAGATCTCGTATTATGTATCCTAGTGTTAGTATTTTGGGTATAAAAGAAGATAAAAAATTTATATAAATATGTTTAGAAGAAAACAAGGTAGGGTTTTGTAATTATGTATAGATCAATGTGGTCTAAAGTAGAGAAATGAGGGGTTCCATTTGATAAGTGATGGGAGGGGACCTCATAGAATTTCATAAAATATTAAAATATAAAAAATAATTCTCTATCCAAATGCTTATACATGGATGAATATTTGAATATAAGTTAGGATATTTGGAGAATAACATCAAAAAATAAAATTTGGAGATTTTTATGTGGTGTTTTATATATTATCTTTTGGTTTAACCCCTTAGTTAACCTATTTTAACATTAATCATGGTAGCAATATTTTCACACTTAAAAGGGTTATAATATTACTTATAAGGTAAAAAATGGCTCATAAATAGATAAGATATGAAATTTTATACTATATATTATCCAAAATTTCATCTTTCATGTTTTTTTTATTTTTAAATAATTTAATAATATATCATTCCCATAAAATATAATTACTATCACTTTTGAAAATATCCATTTAATTTGATTTTGATGACAGCAAGACAAGGGTGAAATTAGAATTTAATCCTTTCAAAAATCACTAATATTTTATATTTATCAATAAATTTCAGGGAACTCTCTAAATCACTCATATTATTTTAATTTTAATATTTTAAAAATCATTTAATTTATTTTTCTATTAATTTAATAAATATTGTGTTGGTGTTGCATTTGAATTTTCTAGTAATTATATAATGAAAAAAATTTATAAATATATTTCCATTATGGAAATAATTTCATTAATATCAAAATAAATATAAATATTCATTATAAACTTTCTTCTTTCCCCATCTGAACACATAATATATATTTAGACGTAAAAGAGTGAAATTTTGTATTTTTGTTTGCATTAAATTTTATATAGGTATTATTTATTTTAAAGTGTCCCTTAAACAATTTCATTTATTGAATAAGGTGATAAGGGTGTAATTACATTTATTTAATAATAATTTAGATGAAAATGGTGATCCTAACATTTTTTAACCTAGGTTAACCCAATCTACACTTTATCGATTGATACATTTTATCACGATTAGTATTCATAATGCCAAAAAATTAGAGGGACCTATATAATGAAATTAGAACTCCTCATTACATATATAGAATATATTTTCCATAATTAAATTTCTAAATTGGATGAAATTAATTTTAAAATAAGTTTGAAAAATTCAATGAAAACTATTTTTTTAGAAAAATAAATTGTAAGCATAAAACATGAATAATTCTTATCTCATACCTAGAAAAACATTAGATTATTTTTAGAGGATTGTATTGAATATATAATATATAAATTTCATTAAAATACTGCTTCAATAGTGACTAATTTAATTTATTTTGATAAAAATACATTATGCACATAAAAAATATTTTTTTAGAAAAATATATCCTTTGCTTTCAAAATATTGTTATTTTGAATATATAATTAATTAATAAATAATGAATTAACTTTATACATGTGTAAAATATAATTTTTCATAATTTAGTTAGTACTATTTTTTCACTTAAATGGAATGGCTAGGTTATAACAGTATACTATATTACGATTTATTTAGACTCAGTGTTGTATGTGTTACAAGCTATCAACGAAAAAAATTATTTTAAAATAAATATATCACAAAATATTGGGGTGTCATATTATACTCCACTTAATATTAGTTCTAACCCAGAAATTTGCTTACTCTAATACCAATATGTGAGAATATATCTATCTTATTACATCCCTAGGTTCCCTGGAATCATTCTCAAATTTATGGTTTCACAATAAAACATTCACTAGGTGAGTGTTATTATTTCATATATTTTTTTCTCTATGATCAAGAATCTCCATCGATTGTTCCTCATCAGCGAGATAATACTCTAAGATGTATGAACTCAAAGTTATGTTCCTATAAAGGATTAATTATATAATTTTTGAAGAGATTTACATGAAACTCATTATAAACTTGAGAGATATTTGGTGGAATCACCAACTTGTAATATACCATCCTGGAACATTCAAGAATATCAAATGGGGAAATAAAGTTTGGGCCCAACATTACCATCTTTAAAAATCACATTACACATTTTCATGAATAAATTGATATAATTACCTTTCACTAACTTCAAAATATATATCTCATCTATGATTATTAGAAGGACATTCTTATCTACTCTGAGCTTCCCTTATGTGCTATTGAATGACTCTAACATTCCCTTCCATTTCATCAACTTGATTGGGACCCAATAGAATTTTTTCTCAAATATCATTCCATAATAATCAATGTTTAACTTAGGAACATTTATGAAATTTTTATATAATTCCACATCTTCTTTATACACCTCTTTAATCCTCACATGGATAGATGTTTGATCACTAATTTTATAAAGATAATATTTTCCCCCTACCTTCAAAATTTCCAAATCCATCCTTTATAAATACAGAAATATTAGATTGCTTATGATCCTCATTATAGAAAATCAACCATAATCCTTTCTACTCAAAGGATAAACCAACTCGTTTAAATTCACATGGTGGTAATAAATTGTGAAGTCATAATCTTTAATCCACTCCAACCACCATATCCACCACATATTTTCTTTTTTTGAGTGAGTATATAATTTAATATTTTATGATTATTATATATGTCACACCTTTATCCCTAAATATAATGCCTCCAATAGTTGATGAAATAATTACCATAGATAAATAAAAATCCTGATTTAGGTAATGTTTCTTAAGAACCTTCATTTTTCATGGGGAATATGATGTCAAAATATCATTCTAAATGAGGATACATCCCATTTTCTTCATCAATGCATCACTATAGATCAAAAACCCTTCTCAACATTAGGGGAAAGTATGAATATGTGAACTGAGTAAACTTATCTTCATTTCTTTGAATTTTTTTCACATTCATCTGTCTAATAGATCATGGCTCTAATTTGAGTTAACATGGTTAGTGGATTATATATCCGTGATAAATTCTCCACAAAGTATCAATAGTATCCAACCAAACCAAAAAAATACAGAACTCAGTCTTTTTCGTTGTTCTAGGTCAACATTCAAAAAATTTCATCTTTAATGGATCCACCAATATACCCTCATTTTACATTATATGAACCAAAAATAGAACTTTAGAAGCCAAAATTATCACTTCGTAAATTTCTGTGTACAAATTCTCCTTCATTATGGTCTTCAGTATAATTATCATGTGATCTTCATGATCTTTCTTAACCTTTTATTATATAAGACTATCATCTATAAAGACTACCAAAAACTGATCAATGTATTCTCTAAATAATTTACCCTTTATATCAATAATGATAGCAGGAGAATTATTAAGAAAAAATGGCATCACTATATATTCACACTGTCTATACATTATATAAAATGTTTTCATGGGTATATCCACTCAATTTAAGATATGTAGAATGATATCAATAATGAGAAACTATTTTCTGTGCACATTCGATAAAAAAGACATCCATATTAAGTAGAGGACATATATTATTTATTATGATCATGTTATGTTCTTGATTTTAACATCCCATCTTGAATAACCGGGTCTGAGCCGAAATGACACAGGACATCATGCAAGTCTTTCTATATGGAAGAGGCTCCTGAATAATAGTAAGGGTCTAAGTCCAATATTGGAGACACAATAACCTTCATATCAAGTCATAACATAATAATAAATAAACAATAATATAAATACATAATCTAAGTAATCATACAGAATATTGAACTAAACATGTCATATAAATAAATAGATCCCAAAGGGACAAGCCTATCCAGAAAGTAAGACGCATATACATAAAAATATAAACAAATAAATATATATATGCTGGTCTTCTAGAGTCTATCCCATCACTCTCTTGCTCCATGATCCACTACTCTACTATCTACCATAGGACCCTTTCCCTTCACCGGATCCTGGGTCATGAAATGTACAAGTGCACTAAAACTATCCTATAGGGTGTGAGTAAAAATACATAGTAGGACACCACCAATGAGTCCTTAATAAGTGTGCACATTCAAAAGAGTTTATAACGTAATGATAAATAAATGCACACAAAATAAACAATAATGTAAGGAGTTTGTTCTCTAACCAAGCCATGAGAATCCCTAGTTATACCTACTTTGGATTGATTCCAAAAAACATAGGAAATTTCTTGGAAACATCTCGATGTCAGAGTTAGCTTCCAACGACTCAATTTCTGTATAGGCCCCATGCCTCTAGGTCAATCCACACTAGTTCATCATGCCCCGACCCTATCACCAGGTCATGTCACATAGACCATCATGCCCTATAATTTCAATGTAGGTCTGATCACTCATGGTCATCATGCCCCATGTTCATCACATGTGGGTCTAATCAATCATGATCATCATTCTCCCAAGCCAGAACACAATAAGACATAATGCCCCATCATCTATCGAGGTCTCATAATCAAATCACATACAACATATGAACACACTACCCTCAAGGGATACCAAGACATGATAAGACCATCTATCACTTTGATATCATGAATAACACACCAACATATCATAAGCCAATAATATCATAAGGACACAGTGGAATTATACATAACAAATCATGAGTGTGAGAAAATACATACATAAAAACATGTGAGAAATTCAACATGGTCTAAATCACATCAACATGTGTAGTCATAATATGTTAATCAAGAAAGTCTCATGGATACACACAGAACAACATGCATCACATAATAAACATGGGTTAGTCCCAAAAAAATCACATATCATTCTAACATCATATACATGGCCCAAAATGGTAAAGAACTTCCTACCTCAAAGTATTTGATGTCAAAGTCAATGATAAACCACCCTATGTGGTTCGATACTCCTCCTTACAATTTTATTATCAAAATCATTAACATGAAAATTGTTTAAGGTCATCAAGGGTTCCTAGAACCAAACGTATATAATTTATTTCAAAAGAAATAAAATATTTCGTGTGGTAATACTATCTCTATACTAAATAATTTATAAATTATCATTTTAGGCCAACACATGCGCTCACAATATTCTCCTCAAGAATAATTATAAAACCATGTTCAATAATTTATATATCTAAATTAATTCACAAACACGTGTGGTATTCCTTATAAATATTATTTAATAAAATAATATAATTATCCATGAAAATTTCATAATTATCCTCTGATAATTTATTATCTTTGGCACATGATAAATCCCATATAATTATCCTTGGATAATTTTTCTAATAATTCTCCTTACAAATTATCCTCTCACAATTAGATCATGACAATTTAATTCAAAAAAATAAACCATTGATAATTTGACGCAATTATTCATTAATAATCCTGGATAATTATTTTTGAAAAAACTTGAAATTTCCCTTTGATAATTCAAATCAATTATCCTTTTGATAATAAATTATCCACTATTTAATTTCATAAATTACCCATTGATAATTATATTATTATAATTTATTATTAATTATAATTTGATATTTCTATATTATTATCTTCGGATGATCTCATGAAATTATTCTTTGATAGTTTATTGAAATTATCATTTTATAATTCATTTTATTACCCTTGATATTTAAAACTTATAAAAAAGAAATAATTTAAAATTTTCAAACATACATTCCCGCATTTCAAAACAAACATTGGATTAATTTTTTTCTCGTCAAGATGAATCCAATGACACTAATGGTGCATTAATACAATCAATATCAAAGAAGATATTGAAGAAATAATGTTATGTGAACGTAATAAAAAATAAAAATAAAAACAATAAAAGATTGAGAGAGAGGGAGGCTTGAGAGTGGGATGAGTCCCGACGCACACTACACAAAATCACTGTCACGACCTATCCCCCGGGGCCTATGCCGCGACTACCCCAAGCCCGCCTTCCATAGGTCTGGAGCTGGCGACTAGCACCGGAAAGGAATATCCCTAAAAAAGGAAGGAATTTCCTTTAAACATGTACAAATACATAGAGTAGATTGCAACAAGAAGAAACCACTAAGTAAACTGCTATAGTAATAGTGTACTGAATGAAAAGGGGTTAGAATACAAGCCCAATTGGAAAAGTAAAAGTACAACTGAGAAGTACAAAACAACTGGAAGGAAAAAAATAGCTCTTGGATCATCCACCACGAATCCTACCTGAAGGGTAGGTACAACTCACGATCAGTAGTTACTGCATCACATCAGGCCAAATTGACCACCTTTGAGCACCGTCCAATCCTTGCTCCCTCATCCTCGAACAATGTTGTACATCGTATACACAAGACACAACAAGGTGCGGGAAAAGCCTATTCATGGGTGAGTATAACGATACTCAGTAGGGACCCTGTGACCCTGTAGATCTTCTAAAGTTCCACAAGGGAAAACCACAAACCAAGAAATCAACTCTAATTAGGAATATGATCATACAAATACCAAAGTTATCGAGATATAATCATCTCATAAATGAGGGAAGTATCCCTCAAAGGTAACACTATGAAGGTAGAAGTACCACATAGGTAACACCATGAAGATAGTACCACGAAGGTAAAGGTTCCACACATGTATCACCACAAAGATACCATGAAGCAAAAGTACACAACACAAGTCAGCTCCCACCAGGTATCAATTTAGGTCAAGGATAGAAGGGTTATCAAATCATCAAACTCCTCAGCTCCTAGAGAAATCCTCCTCTATCGAGTACCGTGGGCCTTCTGGGTCACACCGAGCCACTTCCCATTAACCTTGAACTGTTCTGGTACTCATCCTTGATGGGTACCAAGGGCATGTCGGGTCACACAGAGCCACTTCCCACCATGGGCATACTGGGTCACACAAAGCTGATTCCATCCTTAGCTGAACTAAGGTACTCCTTCTATTGAGTACCATGGGTCTGTCGAGTCACATAGAGAAACTACCCACCATGGGCCTACTAAGTCACAAAGAGCCGCTTCCCACTGGGCCAATCGTCATGCAGTCTTTAGGTCTCAGCCAATCACGGAGTTCCATGTGTAGTCTACCTGGGAGAACTGCACCTCAATCCTCTTTCCACATCATGATATCAATCAAAGTCACCAAAATGTATTCCAAAAGATCCGTCTCTTGAAGAGAGTCCCAAAGTCAAAAATATCTTGTCAAACAGATGCACGGTTTTTGAGATGCGGGCATTTTAGAGCTGAGGGGCTGGTTGGATTTGTATTTGATCCAACCTGTCCATGCCCCAACCTTCTCTAAAACATAAATGGAGTGTCTCAAAAAGGACTGTCTAGTCATAAAGATCCTGACTCTATAGACGGTTCATCAAACATATGTCTGGTTTAGGAGTTAGGGCCCGTTTTATGTAACAAGTCGGTATTGGGTATGGGTTCGGTCCACCTCGGTTGGACCGGCCCGACCCGGATCGAACTCGGTCGACACGTCCTGACTTGGGTTTGAACCAACACAGGTCAACCCAGCCCGCTAGGCCTGGCCTGACTCGGTTGGGCCGCGGGTCAAGCCGCCGGGTGGACCCGGTGGTGCCACCCGCCTGGTGGCACGGGCCGCCAGAGACACCTAGACGTGCTGTGTCCAGGTGGGGATGACGTGGTGCATATCCAAATTAGTGGTTCAACCCATGAGGGTGGACCCAACATGGTTCCATGGGTCCTGCGCACTGTGGAATTACCGCCGGGTACACTACAGGCACACACCCCGTCCTCCGGTCGCCGGTCAAACAGACGATCTCTACTCTCGCTGCGGCCAACGTTGGTCGTGGCCCTGCTGCCTCGTGGGCGCGCCGCCGGGTGCACACCCCTCCTCTACTCTGTTGTCACCCTGGGTGGCTGCCAGTCCTTGCACTGGGCACGTGACTAGCACCGCTGCGTGCCATTTCCTCACCGCTGTGCGCCACCACCGGCGTCGATGCTGGCAGTAGGGTGTTCGTCGGGCTGCTAGGCGTGCACTGAGGGCCTATTTCCTACACCGTTTGTGTTTGCGGGATCTTGGGTTCGCATCCTTTTCTATGGTAGGCTCTGATTCGGCTTGCTACTACCTTCAAATTGGGTGATCATAATCAATGCACAAACAGAGGGGCTCGGGCCGTGTTCATGTTGGCCCACGCCCTCCGCGTTAGAGATAATTCTGGGGGAGTTTCGGGGAAAAGTTCAACTGGATTTCTTGCCTTAATTTCCAAACCCATTCCCCAATAAAAACAAATAGACCCTCCCATATATAGATATCTATTAATGGATAAACTTTTTCATGATTTGATCCGTTCTTATCATTTTAGAAATAATTTCAGGGAAAACAAAAATCAATCAACAAAATCCCCTACCTCGAAACCCGTTAGAGAGCGTCCGCGGCTTGAAGGCAGGTCATGTTCTTCATTCCCACAACCGGTTCCCACAAACAGCACTCACAAATTGTCCTTTGGTTCGTGGTTCGGTGTCACCCATCACCACCCACTAGGATCGACTCTATCTTCTAAGTGTATAGCGTCACGATGCTCCTTTAGCATTTCATTGCTTGGCGAAGCTGTGCCGATACATTCCCCCAAGCTTCATATATATAGGAGAGGGGGAGGGTAAGTAACGACATTGGAGTTTAATGGGGCTCATCAATTATGAAGCTTCCCAATTATCCAAAGATGTCGTTACTTAGGGTTGGAAGGTCAAGCCATTTATTGGCTTGACGCATCGTTGGCCCCACCCTTTGATTGTCTGTTGGAGGATATGAAATAAAATAATAAAATTATTTTATTTCATTTATTTTTAAAAGTCACAAAACATAACTTTTTCTCTAGACCTACTACGGTCAAAGTAAAGCCTCCCTTAAGCGATTCCTGGTGCTGCGTATTCAACAGTGCCCTCATATATGTAATCTGAGCACCAGTTCTAAATTTAGAAAACGCCGCTCGTGTGTTTATTGAACGCACCTGAAAAAATGTTCAGAAAATTTTTAACAGTCACCCTCAATCCATGCTGGTTGATGTTAGGATTTGCCTAAGTGAAACACTCCCAAAACAACCCAACGGTACTCTCAGATTTCCAATCTGAGTTATTGTTTAGAAGTTATGAATTTTACAATAAAATAATTGTCACTTAATTATTTTATTTACGGCAAAAAACTAACATTCACTAGTGGCCCGCGTCGGCCAATGTTAGTATCTGCCTAAAGAAAGCATACCCTCACGAGTTCAATGGTGGTCTCTAATTTTTAATTCGAGTTACCGTTTCGGAGTTATAAGAATTTAAAATATAAAATAATTTTATTTAATTATTTTATTTACGGTTATGCAATTTTCACATTTTCTCACCGGAGGCCTGCGCCGACTAAACTTAAGTCGTGCCTATGGTAAACCTGCCATCCTGAACGTAACAATGCCCTCTGATTTCTGATCCAGGAAACTATTTATGAGTTATTACACTTTCTAGGAAAACTTCTTATGCATGCTAATTAAAGCATAACAAAACTTTGACGGACCATTCTGAGCACTCCAGGCCTCAGAATCGCACACCATCAGATTTAGTGGTCTTAAAATAATTCCATATAATTAAAAAAAATCATACGGAAATTCTAGGACATTAAAATCACCCTTTTATATATATATATATATATATATATATTTTCTTTCCTCGATTAATTATTTTATAAAATAAATACCTAATTTATTCTTTCATTCTCTTAAAAACATATGCCCCTCATACATTTTTTCTATCATTCCCCGTAAAGAAATATTATGTCATCCATTAATATTTATTAAAAGTAATCCACACACATATATATACTAATAATATATATTTGAATATTCATATTATATATATATATATATATATTTAACCCATATATTTACACTATATATATATATAAATATGTATATACATATATAAAACCACAAATGTGTATATATACACATATATTTATCTAATATATATATATACACATTCTAATTTTCCACACAAAAATATTTTTTTTTCAAATTTAATTATAATAACGACAACAATAAAAATATTTATTATTATTATTATTATTTAATATATCACTTCATATCCACCATTAACATTTTAAATACAACTTCCATTAAAATCCAAATAGTTAATAATGTTTTTATTAACCACATAATTGTATTTATTTACCAAAAGTAATAATTTCACCATTATTACCTTGATCACTAATAAATATACAGACATGGTGAAGTGCCACTCATCATTTAAGAAAATTTAATCGTACATGTAATCACCATTTTAATTTCTTTGAAACAAATAATAATAATATAATTATTATTACTTTTTCATGTCATATATCCAAACACCCTATGCCAAAAAAGCTTATGTTTCACCCTGGTTAAAACTCATATTTTGAAACTAAATGTGGTATCATATTTCACATATGATAAAATTTTTAATCGATATTCAATTATTGTCATAAAATATATAAAAAAATATTAAATAAGTTACCATCATGTTTGATGTTACCAAATGACCAACACACACAAAAGTTAAATCATTCCTTGGGTAAACCTCTCATCCTAGACATAATAGTGGTATTAGATATTTCATAAGATACACCATTTGGGAGATATTTCATTTTTCTGAAAAAAAACAGCTGTAAATTATATAATATATTCAATATTTATATTCCATCTCCACCGAGGCTCTACATGTATCGAATTCCCACATTAAATCAATTCCTAACTCTAAAAATATTCCATGGAATATTTTAAAGTGTAAATAGATATTTTACCCTTTTATAAAGACATTAATCTAGGAATTAATTTTTATTAAAAATTTACATTTTTTTCATAAAATTCACATAAAATATTTAAAAATTGGGTTTTATTATCCTTATATTTTTTGATGATGTTACAATTTTCCCCCTCTATCAACCTTTCATCCCCAAGAAGTATCCCTAGTGGTCTTTCTTGAACAATATAAGCCAACGAGTTTAAACATCAGACTACCAATCTCACTCCTCTGAGGGGTAATCTCTCAAATAGAGAGAATATTAGGAACATAAATAGACATCATCCACTCTATGGGATCACAAAAGGTTCTCCTGAGAGTCTATGAGATCACACAAGGTTTTCCTTGGAATTTTCCTGTAACCCAAGGTTTACCACTTATAGAACTAACCATTGTTTCCATCCTTGTATGTTAGTCACAATCATCATATATATACCAACACAATATCATGTTCAGTTCAACTAATCAATTCCAATAAAGATATATCACACAACATAGAAACATAGATATATCACACAATTAAGAAAACTATCCCAAATAGATAACAAAAATAAAGGAATTTAATTGAGGACTAATATGAAACACAATAAGTTTATACATGACATGTGAACCTACATGCCTAGTCATGATGCATGAATGCACCCAAAATCTCATAATCCACATATAAACATATTTTTCATCAGGTAAAGTGATTTTAATTAAATTTAATATAAAAACACAATTTCCCCAGTTTATGTAAAAATTAGAGGTCCACTATACACTACTGGTTAGGCACAAACATAGTTTCCCTACCCAAGTCCCAACCATCCTATCTCATATATAACCTATACCAAACCTAGGTAAGGTGAAAAAAAGTCAGTGATTTCAGATCCATTAATACCATTTTGTAACTTCTTGTCCTAAACCATTTGATCCGAGCTGGAATAACACAAGACCATATACGTTCCTCCCCATAATCAAGAGGCCTCTGATTAATAGCGAGAGTCTAAGTCCAATATTTTGGAGACTATACCCCTCCAAATTGAGTCATAACATAATAAAAAATAAAAAATAAAAACAATAAATAATCAGAGCTATAACATGGAATAGTGAACTAAAGACGTCATATAAATAAACAACTCCTAATGTGGAAAGCCTATCAATAATTTTTTTTAATATATGTAAAAATTTAAAAAAATAAATAAACATTTTTAGGTCCTCCAATGTCTATCATGGCCCTCTCTTACCCCATGATCCACTACTCAACCATCCCTCATAGGGCCCTTGCCTTTCACCAGATCCCTAGTCATGAAATAAATAAGTGCATCGAAATTCCCTTGTTGGGAGTGAGTATAATGATTTAGTATGACACCAAAAATGCACCCTTAAAAAATATTCACATGCATAAGAGTGTATAACATAATAATGAATAAATACACACACAATAAACAATCAAGATGATTGTTCATGCAGTAAACCTGTCCCCACAAACCCCAGTTATACCTACTTTAGTGCCATTCTAGAAAACATTGGAATAATCTTGGGAACATATCAATGTTAAAGCCATCCTCAAGTTTATCAATATACATAAAGGCCCAAGACCTCCATGTTAAACCGCACTAGTTCATCATGACTTAACACTATCTCAAGGTAAGGTAACATAAACCATCATTCCCCAATGTTTCGATATAGGTCTGATCTCTCATGATCATCATGACCCATGGTCATCACATGCGGGTATGTTTCCACATGATATTCATTCCCCTAGGTCATGCCACACTAGGCCATTAATCCCCATCATCCATCTCGAT
Source organism: Viscum album (assembly GCA_963277665.1). Taxonomy (NCBI): domain Eukaryota; kingdom Viridiplantae; phylum Streptophyta; class Magnoliopsida; order Santalales; family Viscaceae; genus Viscum; species Viscum album. The sequence continues at coordinate 215,382,984 of OY728165.1, forward strand.
ATCTTTATCAAGTCACATGCAATGTCTGAACATGATCTCCCTCAAGGGATAACGATCCATAATAGGACCACTAGTCACTTTGATACCATGCATAACACAACAACGTAGAATATGCCAATAATATTACAAGGCAACAACAAAATCATACATAACATATCATGAGTTTGAGAAAATCCATACACACACACATGAGAAACTCAACATGGTCTAAATCACATTGACATGAATAATCATAATATGTTAATCAGGTAAGCCTCATGGATACAAACCCACCAACTTCAATCATATAATAAGCACGAATTAATCCACAATAAATCACATATCATGAAGACATCATAAACATGGCCCAAAATGTCAAGGAACTTTCTAATTCAAAGTCTTTTGTGTCAACAAAAAAGGTAAACCACCCTGTTTGGTTCAATACACCTCCTTAGGGACTTATTATAGAAATTCTCAACATGTTAATGCTTGAGGTTCGTCATGGGTTCCTAGACCCAAAACCATCTATATTATTTCAAAAATAAATAAAATATTACATTCAATAAAACTCTATCACTCTTAAGTAATTTCTAAATTATCATTTTGAGACAACACATGTGCTCACAATATTATCCTCAAGAATAATTATAAAAACATGTTTGATAATTAATAAATATAAATTAAATCAAGAACGCATGTGGCATGCCTTATAATTTTTCATTAATATAAAAATATAATTATCCTCAAAAATTTCATAATTATACTCTGATAATTTGATATCTTTTTCACATAATAATTCCCATATAATTATCCATGGTTAATTTGTCAAATTATTATACTTACAAATTATCCTTTTGAAAATATATTATAATAATTTATTTCCAAAAATTATTCTTTTATAATTTTATGAAAATATCCTTTAATAATTATTTTATAATTATTTTCGATAAAATGTGTAATTTTCCATTGATAATCCAAATAAATTATCTTTTTGATAATAAATTATCCTTGTACTAATTTCATAAAATATCCATTGATAACTATCTATTAATAATTTCTTATAAATTATCATTTGATAATTCCATATTATCACCTTCTGATAATCACGAACAATTATCCTTTGATAATTCATTTTAATAATAATTTGAAAATGCATGAAATTAACTTTGATATTTAAAACGTATAAAAAGGAATAATTTAAATTTAAAAAACACACATTAATTCCTTCATAGATAGACTTTGGTTCAAAAAATTTTCTCATCAAGATAAATCCAATAACATTGATGCCACATTAATCCGATCAATATTGAAGAAGATATTGAAGAAAGAAGTTTGGATGAAATTAATAAAAGAATAATAATAATAATAAGAGCGAGTGGGAGGGAGTAATGATGGTGGGATGAGTCACCATAAACACCACCCAAAATCACCCTCTTATTTACATATTATTTTCTCTTTCATTAATTAATTATTTCATAAATTAATTACCTAATTTATTATTTAATTATTTTAAAAACCCATGCACCTCATATGGAGATTCTACCATTCCCCTTAAAAAACTTTTAGTATCCATTAATATTTATTAAAATTAATATATTTTTATATATATATTTATACTCATAATATATATATATATATATGCATATCCAAATATAAATATTTATTTAACCCATATATATACACTCAATATATATATATATATACACACATCTATACAAATACATATACACCCACACATGTATATATACACATATATATTTATCTCCTATATATATACACATTTTAATTTTCCACCCAGAAAAATACATTATTTCAAATTAATTATTAATAATAACAACAACAATATTGATTATTATTATTAAATATCTCACTTAATTTACACCATTATAATTTTAAATACAAATTCTATTAAAAACTAACTAGAAAATAATTTTTTTCTTCCCTATAAAAATTATATTTATTTACCACAAGAAAAAATTTCACCATTATTACTTTGATCATTAATAAATATACACAGATGGTGAAACATCTCACATCAATTAATAGAATATAGTTACACATATAATTTCAATTTTAATTTATTCAAAAACAACAACAACAATTATATATTTATTATTACTCTTGTGTGAAATATATCCAAACACCCAACATGCCAAAGCTTATGTTGCACCTCAGGTATAACTCATATCCCTAACCTAATTTTTTTCTTTAATTTCTCATACGAGATTTCATTTAGGAGATATTCAATTATTTTCAGAAAATATATAGTAAAAATATAAAATAAGTTACCATCACAAGAGATGTTACCAAACGCCTGACGTGTACAAAAGTTATATCTGTCCTAGGGTAAACCCCTCATCTAGGACCTAATTGTTGTCCCATATTTACCATGCGACACAATATTTAAGATATATTTAAATTTTTGGGAAACAAATGGGTGTATAATATAATATATTTAATATTGGTATTCCATTTTCACTTAGGCTCTACGGGAATTATAATCCTATACTAATTCAGCACCCGCATCCAAAAATATTCTATAGAATATTTCAAAGTGTTAAAAGTGTTTTTACCCATGCATAAAGACTTTAAAAAATTTATTAAGATATTTTTATTGAAAATTTACATTTGTCACATAAAAATACAGATGAATTATTTATAGATAGGGTTTTATTGTCTTTAAAAATTTTCAGATGTTATACTGATAATCAGTGTAGAGTCTTATTGATCCATATTTCTTCTTAATTAAAAGTTCTAGGTTTATTCCAAGGTGACACACTTGGCTGAATAAAACCCTTTTCCAGATTCTTATGGAGTTTATTCTTTAATTCTTCTAACTCAAATGAGGCCATTATATATTAATCCATTGAAATTATTGTAGCACCAAGTATGTGTTCTATTGTTAAGTCAACATCATGATTATATGAAAGACTAAGAAACTCTTCCAAAAATATATCAGTAAAATAACACAGAATTGGCATATTAATGATGTTGAGTTTAGCCCTAACCATATGGTATAAAAATCCCTTTTAAATATGAATATTGACTTGTATAATGGAAGTAAGTTTACTCCATTTTATGTTCATATTTATTGTCTCATTGATAGATGATAATTGGTTAGTTTTAAATATAAAATGTGACTTCTATTACATGAAAATTGATGTTTTATTTATTTAAAGAATACCAATCCATGACAAAAATAATATTGAATTAAACTAGTGGGAGGATATTGAGATATGGAGGAATAAAATTCCCATAAACAACATTTAGAGAAGAATTATATACTTATGATGTAATCATATTACCATTCAAGATCTTCACACAAAATTCAACATCTAATCGTTGAGGTGGAATTGTGATACCCTTTGAAAATTATATAGATTTAAAATATTTAGTAGATCTAGAATCAAATAGTACATTTGTAGTTATATAGAATATGGTAAGCATACCTTTCACCGTGTTGTTATCATACCCATCATAAGAAATGGTGATCATATACGATTTCCCTTTGTATCTAGAATTAAGAGGTTGATTATGTCTATCATCATTAAATATTGTATTTGAGCACTAGTTAGTATAATTTCCATACTCATTGAATTATAAACACACGATTATGGGTGGTGTATTCTTTGGTTTTTTCTATCTACTCACTATTTTAGGTAACTTATTCCTATCACATTGACATTCAAATGCCTAATGACATTTTTCCAATATTGGAAAAATTTACCAATCCACTTAATACAATTCCCTCCATGATTACTTACACACTTTGAGAATAAATAAAGGATCCCATTTTCCTCTCTATAGATTTTAGAATTTCTTTTTAATTCCATATTTATTTTTTTATAAAAATAATTAGATTTATGTATATCTTCAATCTCTATTTCCACCTTGACAGAAAAAAATGATTTTTTCATATCTATTAAGTCATTTATAGTTAACTTCCTTATAGTACATTCTTTTAAGTCATCAAAGAATCGATCAACCTTTCATTCAGGTAATATGATAGTACCAGAATAATACCTCACATGTCTTGTGAAATTATCCTCATTGGTACTAAAAGATTCATCATCTTTATTCATTATCTCATGGTATAAATTATAAATTTTTATATAATGATTATGAGAAATGTACTCGTTTGGATATATATTCTTAAACTCATCCCACTTCATGGAGTCCATTTTTTATTATTGACTCATGTCATTGATAAGAGTCCACTAATGACCTGATTTACCTTTTAAATAATAAATGACAAAAAAATTGTCATTTTTAAATCAATCTAGAATGTAAAATATAATTTCAATAGTACTAATCCATTGATCAATAATTAAAAGACCAAACCACCTACTAAAATAAAGTGGATGTTTACTTATGAGGTATATAAAAAATTATTCTCTTCTTTTATTATTTACAATATCAGCATGATTCATATATTGATAAAGTTATATAATCATAACAATGATAATTTTCATTCCAAATCTAATAAAATTTGGTTTCTTAAAAGGATAATAATTTCATTTTCCTTCCTATTCAGCCTTAACATGATTACATTGGGTTCCATCCATTGGATAAAACATAAAATAATTATGTGAGAAATAATAATAATTTGTGAGAAACCAAAAAATCATGAATAATAATTTATAAAATGTCTAAATCCTCACACATTATTTAAAATCTATTATAACTTTATTTCATCATAGGTCATTCATGGTCACTATCTATTCAAATATTTTATAAATTTTCATATAGAAAGTTTGATTAACCTAATAATATCCCATGGGAGTGTCAAACTAGGTATGATGTGAGGGAAAACTCAACATGAACCATAATAATTAATGAGATATAATCACTATTATCTTTTAGGGTTTATTACCCATAACTGAATCTGTAGTAATACCTCATAAATTTTTTGTGGGTAGAAGGGTATTTTTATCTACGAAAACCACACACCTTTCTTTATGATAACTTAGGATATTCTCTTATACATAGGATTATTCTAATGGTTCTCAATAAATAATTTATATCCTAGTTTCCAAAGGTAACTAATCATTCCTACAATACTAACTATAATGAGACATAATTTTCATAAAAAAAATATAAAAACTTATTATATGAATATTCAATACATAACATTATGATCCATTCCAGAATCATATATGTCTAGTAACATTAAAAACATGGATACAAGAACAATTTGTTTATAATTGAAATAAATCATCTCTCATTAATTTCTTCATTATTATCACTCTTCTTAGAAAAACTATATATAATATCATTCTTCATAACCTTTGGAAAGGAAACATAACAAAGGGTGAGCTATGATGCTCAGTAAGGGTAAAAAAGAGATATATCAATGGTAACATAAATTTATATTGATCATAGAGGTATGATAACATGATAAAAACGTTTAAAAACCATAACCTATATATTATATATATAAATATATAATCATGGAATTATTATTGGAAATTCATAATGCATGAATCATGAAGGAGTCAAAGAACTTGTGCTATGAAAGCATAACATTTGTATAAGGTATAATTTTTTGGCATAAACATAAAAATGGAAAATTTGTTTTTTAGTAGTCAAGGATCATTGAAAATACTATCATAGTGGGTTGGGTTAACTACCAAACCCATCATATTAGTCATGGTTCACTCTCAAGATAGTCATAGTGGATATGGTCCCTTACTGAACTGGGTTCACTCCCATTTATAGTACTATTTATGTCATGAGATATCTATAATTACCCAATGAATTGGAGGGATACATAATTCTAGGTATATCTATAACATAATTAAAATAATACATATTAATTTCACAAGATTATAAAATATTCACCAGTTCATTATAACCTAACTTATGAAAAAGAAATGGATTTCATAAACATTTCATCATGTAACAACCCATTGGAATGAAATAGATTTCATAAATATTTAATAAATTTACCATAATCATAAATATTATAGATAAATAATAATGATGGTAAAATTGGATCATATACCCATTAAAGCATAATAAATATTAAAAATTATTATCATTGATGAAAATAAATACTATAAAAATACAATTAAAAAACATCTTGAGGAAAATAATTTCCCATTTTAAATTCATTTTTTAAATCTAAAAAGGTATATAATATTAGATTTTCTTACTTGAAATGAAATATATAAACTTTTAATGAAATATTAAATTTATTTATCTATCACGAAGACGAGATATTTCATTCATTTCATACTTGTTTAGAAAAATACATATTTCACAAATTCGATAAAAAGTTAACAATACCTCATTTGAAAAATAAAAACAATATTCCTTTCAAAAAATTATTTAGAAATTCAATAATGAGTAAAAATTAATTTAATATAAAATATTATAATGTTAATAACATCATTGGAAAAGTTTTAATGAAATTAAGAACATGTAAGAGAAAGGGTTTTTGACCAAAGAGAAATAATGTTAGTTTTCCTTGAAAACATTCTATTGGTATATTATGTTCCTAATGAGGGTAAAATGAATGGAAAACATGTAATATATAGATACAAATGGGGGATTAAAAAATTAAGGAGTTTCATGAATTATATGTCGTGAAATTTTATCATCCGAAACATAATCATGAATAATCTTGATAAACAATGAGGTCGTTATATAAAACCCTTAACTTAAAGTCTTATATTTCTTAACATGAATTCAAAAGGTATGTATATTATATATATATTTATTTATTTATTATAAATGTTTTTAAAAAAAATAATATAAATCATACCATATATTATTTTATTATAACAATTTACCACTTGTTTATTAACAATTGTTTATTAAAATAAATGTTCACGTGATAACTATTTCGTTTGTCATGAATGTTTTGATTATTGAGTCTTATTATTTATTTCTTGATCATATATCAATCATCCAAAAAAATTTAATCATTATATTACTATAATATATATTAATTATAGATATATTTATATTGATCTATAAAATTTATATATAGAAAAAATAATTATACCATTCATGGAGACGATAGGCGGTATGTATTCATGAATGCTATTATCTCTTTTTGACAGATGGAATAAAAGTAAGGTAAATAATAATTCACATTTTATGAAGAATTATTATATCAAATCCATCATTATTCCCAACCATGTAAAGTAGAAATGAATGATGAATCACACTGCTTTATAGAGACAGTTGTCCACACATACGCATGAGTGAAATTATCATTTTCCAATAGATACAAAGTTAAGAAGCAAGATCAAATATTATCATTAAAGAAGAATAATTATTTTATAAATATAATATATGAAAATTAAACCCATTATAGTACACAACCATAATATATGGTGATGAAAAATTAATTGTAGTAATACGTAGGGACGGTAAGCCGTATGTTTGTACAAGTGATACTTCCACTTCCCATTTGATGGGGAATAGGATGGATAATTGTTATTTAATAATAATAATAATAATTCTTTATATTTAGTGTTATTAATTTATTATTTTATGAAAATACCAAATATTTATGGTAGGTAGAAGGATAAGTAAAAAAATAAAGTGGTCGGTTACGATGGTTACCTCTTCTTTGAAACTCCTTTATATCACCTCTCAAGAATCCAAGGGTTGACCTTTTTGGAATACTAAATCCTATAGAAGGCAAGTAAGGAATTTTATACGATAAATTTTTAGGGTTTGGTCAAGCTAGAAGGCTCAAATAAATGAAAATAATAGAATGGAGGGATTCCATTTAATAAGTTAGGGGAGGGGAACTCTAGAAATTTCATAAAATATTAAAATATATAAAACATAATTCTCTAGAAAAATGGTCAAAAATAGATAGATATTCGAATATAAGTTTGGATTTGGCTATAACAACATCATCTTATATGATTTTAAAATTTTCATTTGGGCTTTTAAACTTTATCTTTGGGCTTAACACCTTAATTAACCTATTTTAAACTTAACTGCGATAACATCTTTTTCATCCTTAAAGGGTTATAATTTTTCTTATATAGTAAAAATTGGCTCATAAATGGAAGAAGGATGATATCTTATACAATATATTAAAAAAATATAATCTCTAAATATATTTATGGTTTTTAAATATTTTAATAAAATATTATTTCCATAAAATATCATTAATGTCATTTTTGACACTATTTATTTAATTTGACTTTAAAGACACCAATAAAAGGATTAAATTTGAATATAATACTTCAAAAAATAAAAAATTGTCATATTGATCTATAAAATTAATGTAACAATATAACTCACTCAATTTTTTTTTACTTTTTCTATTTTCAAAATCCAGTATTTTATTTTTCTATAAAGTGAGGAAATATTGTGTTGGTGTTTGATTATCCAATAAAAACATATATTTTAATTACATTTTAATGGTATTAAATGTTCATTTTTGATCTTATGGGACTGAGTTAGTGCATTTTCATTATGAACATCCATTCTCATCATTTGTGCACTTCATGCATAATGTACACTAATTTAGGATTGGACGTATTTCCTTTTCAATGATTTCAATTTATTATATTTGAGATGGATTCATTTAAGAAGATAAAACAACATCATCACTTACTAATTTAATGTCTACACCATAAATACTAATCACCTATACACTTGAAGGATCAATGTTTTGAGCACTTCAAGGTAACGGTTCGTAATAGCACTTGAAGCGTGTGGCCTTAGATTCAACAAGGACGATGGAGTTTAAAAATCATCAAATAAAAATCTCAATTAAAGAAGTGATTTTACATTAATGAGGTGATAAATAACATCCAATAAATCCCCTTTCTACTCCCTTAGATCAACCCATAAGTGGTTTAGACCTCCATTGATCCCATGGTTTCAATGGAAGCAGAAAGTAGACTCGTGAGAGAGGAAATGGTGAAGTAAGAAAACAACAAAAATAAAATGATCACTCCACCGTTGTGTGAATAATTTCACAAGGTTAGGTGTGAATAAATTCACACCTTGATCCAAAAGTATCAAAGAGATATTAAGAACAATATAATAAGAGAAGAATAAGAACTTTTATTAAGAAACTAAAGTGAATTGAACAACTTACATGTGAAAGAGAAATTTGAGACAAAAAAATTGCAGCATAACATCACAATTGAACAAAACACACAAGATCCTCAAATCCTCCCACAAAAATAACTTATATATACATTTTTGAGCCCTTGGGTCTATCCTCCAATAGTACAAGTCTTTTAAATTAATTTTGGTAGGCCATAGGTGGGTGGAAAGTAAGGGAGAGTTGATTTTTCCACCCTTGACCCAAGGTGGCAGCCAGCTTTCCTTCACTGAAAAAATCGCTTCTAATTCATTATATATGTCCGAATAAGAGTGGTCCATAGAAGAAGAAAATGGATCCTCAAAGGACTTATAACCAACTGTAAAATATGGGCCCATTTGGAGTTGTGGATTCCGAGATATGATCAAATTAGTGGGCTGTTTTTCTGGGCCACAGAATCTAGCCCAGAATTTTATCTCTAACTTGGGCCGCCTTAATGACCCCCATAGAGGCCGAATTAGCATTTTCTCCTGAATAGTGATTTGTTCCTCAACATTTCTTCTATCATCAATTTTTTTTTATTCATTGGGCCTTTATCTTGGGCCCCACAGTCTCCTAAGTGGGATGGTGTCCAATCTGCCTTCTCTAGAATTGCTTCCATTCATCTCCAAATATCTCCATCATAGTTTATGAATCATCCATTGATCCCTAAATGAAAATTTTTAAAATTTACGTGTATATATAGTTCCCAAAATATCAAATTAAAATATTGATAATTACATTCCTTAGAATCAGATGACTCATTGGGCCTAAATTGGTGTACATTAGGCATGAAGTGCACAAATGATGAGAATGGATGTTCATAATGAAAATGCACTAAATCAGGCCCATAAGATCAAAAATGAACATTTAGTACCATTAAAATGAAATTAAAATATATGTTTTTATTGGATAATCACACCCCCAACTTGATATTTACTAGTCCCGAGCAAATAATTCAATGATATTATTTGAATTCATTTCTTCAAACACATTATAACAAACAGTGATCACAATTTAAACTGCACACACATATATCTTTATAACCTATCAAGATAATTTAAAACAAGATGAATTTAAAAGAATATCCCAATCCCAAGCCCATTCCTTTGATCAAATCCATCATCATACTTCATCTAACTCAATTAGGTGTAATGATGTGTTTTGAATCACAATAGATATGGCGGATCATTTTCATTCAAGGGGGAAATCATGGAAGCGTTAGGTGGAATCACATTTAATCCTAATATGATTATTCTTCATTCCTTTTTTTGGTTTTTTTTGCAATACTGCTCTATTAATTGAGATTGCAGTTAATCAAATTAACCAATGTTGTAAGACTTTGCCGATGACTCCCAGACTCAAAGGCCTTAGGGAACCAAGTGAAGCCCACATACTCGGGCATCGTCTCGAGTTAATGTAATAAAAAAAATTCATATTGCCATAAATAGAGATATATTGAAAATCTCAGGGCTAGACATCTCTGGATTCAAGATCCCCAAGTGCTGAAAGCCTCACATTTTATCAATCCATTGCTCTACAGAATTTTTTTTTTATTTTTATTTTTTGAATGATTATATTATTCATAAAAATCAAACCATCCTATTCTATTTATTATGGGACCCCAAAAATTCAAATTATTACCCCACAGTCTAGAGGACTTGCATTGTGGCATTTTGATTTAATGGATGAAAATAAAAATGATGATAATTTTCATGGACAAACAAACTTCCAAAATCAATTCTTTTAAACATAATCATGAATTAAATTAAGAGTCAAGGAAATAAAAGTTATTTCCTATGAAGTTTTAATGTGAGCAAAGATGTTATTATATGAATGATAAAGTAATTTTACTTCTTTTTTTTATCATTGTTTTCTTTAAACAAACATTTTGTTTCCACACCCCCAACTTAGAATGAAACTATCCCTAGTTTCGTAAAAATAAAATTTAGAATGGGGTAGAGGAATAAAAGGGGAGTTCAATAAGGAAATTGAAATATGAGGATCATGGAATGAAGTCACCTGGTGGTTGAATTTTGAAGTTCTTACCACTCGAATTTAGTCCTTTGATATCCATGTCGCATTCAAAGTTCCCTAGTGGAAAAAGGAAAACAAACAAACAAAACAAAACAATATATATATATATATAAGTAAAATATAAGTGTATATATATATATATTATAGAATAAGTAAGCACATTAAGTCATAGGTCAGTGGTAAGCGCACGCCCCGGTCTCCCTTCGGTCCCGGGTTCGAGTCCCCGTGGCTTCGCCGGTTGTGACGGGGTTTCCACCCTGAGAAATAGCCTAGGATCAACTCATTCCTTTAAATTGAATTCACTTAAGTATCTTAGAGTTCCTTTAAAACCATATAAAACCAATCCATGTTGGCCACTTCATATCCAAAAATAGTCCATAGAATGTATGTGTCTATATGTTTCTTCTTAGGTCTCTGAGGATTCGACAACCCAATCTAAACTACAAGCACCGTCCTACCTTCTTCTTTTGTGTAAATTTGAGCATGAATCAAATTTTGGCGCCATTTCCGAGGATTCAAGTAAGTTAGATAAACACCCATTCTATTCTCCCCCATTTCTTCTTTTCTCATCCAAATTCTCTTATCTTGTCCCTTTCTTGTTTTTTTCTTTTGGTGCATGTCCACCTACACCCGCAATCAATCAAACCGTCTAGTTAGGGTGGATAATACTGGGGTTGGGGAGTCAAGTACACCAAGGGAACTCATTCCATTATATCCTAATATTCCTAATACTCTAGAGTCCAAAATTGAGCCCATTTCAATGGAATGTCTTCAAAGAAACCAACTTATAAACCCGGGTGGAAACCAAAATGGAAACCCAAATGAGGCAGCCCCAAACATGGGGAATGTGGTCGATCAAACCATGAATGAATACCTCACACCTTCCTGGACCAATGCCCCCTCATGAATTAGTCACAATTCCCTAGGATATTCCAACTACATCTTTAAACCCCATGTCCTAAACCATCTTCCCACATTCCATGGAATGGAGTCCGAGATGCCCTACCTTCACATTAAGGAGTTCAATGACATTCTAGAAACCATGTGTCCCCCACATCAAATAGAATCAGATAAGATGATGCTATTTCATTTTTCTTTAAAGGATAGAGCTAAAAATTGGCTAAACCATTTCAGATCGTCATCCATCAACTCTTGGTAACAACTACAAATATGATTCTTCAAATAATACTTTCCCCACCACAAAACAATTGCACTTAAAAAGAGTATCCATTTTTTTTGAAAAAGAGGGAGAGTAATTCTATGAAACATGGGAGAGGATCAAAGACAATCTAAACATGGTTCCACACCATGGTTTTTATATTCCTAAACAACTGAGAATTTTCTATGAAGGGTTGGGTCCAGGGAACAAACAATTCATTGACATGATGTGTAATGGAACCTTTAAAAAAAGCCCCAAATAATGATTACGAGTCTCTAGAAATCCTTTCTGAACAAAACCAAACATGAGGAACTTCACATTATTCTGAAAAGCCACAAAGAAATACTGGAATTCATACACTTAGAGAAGAGAAAATCCTTAGGGCTAAACTCACAACACTCTCTAGGAAGGTTGAAGAGATAGACCTTAGGAAATTCCATGAAATCCAAACTGTAGACCTTATTTGCACAATTTGTGACAAACATGACCATAAGGCAGACAACTGCCCAACTATTCCGTCCATCAAGGATGTTCTTTTAGGAGGACCTGCAGTGGAAGTAAATGCTTTGAACTTTCAAAAGCCTCAACACCAAAACAACTTCAACCCAAGGTATAATGACGACCCGGGCTTCTGCTGGAAAGATAACCAACAACCTAGCCAACCACAGGGACAAAATCCTTAGACCCATCAGAACCACCAGACCCATAAAAAGTTCCAAACCCATCCTATCCAATACCAACAGCCACCAGTCCATTTTCAAAAAACCATCCAACCTCCAAAATATCCCCCTGGGATAAACCAACCTACTCAAGAACCCAGCCAAACTATTCCACAAAGTCTACTAGAACAACTGTGCAAGAAAATGGAAAGGATGAACTCAGAAGTCTCTTCCCCTAAACAAGAACTTCAAACTGTAAAAACAGGAAAGGCACCGATGCCTACTCAGGCGGTGCCATCCTCAACATCAAGGGGAGAGTCAAGTTGCAATCAAACAACTCATGAACAACTAAAGGTTGTGACTGTTTTAAGAAGTGGGAAATCAATTGAGAAACCTGAACAACTAATTCATAACCCACCTTAAGATTCAAACATAGATGAAAATTCAAATGAACCACAAGATCGAACTGAGGAAACTGATAACAATGTGAAAGAAACACCTCTTCAACAAGCAAACCCACAACCTGAACCATTTCCTCAATGCATGAGGGGGAAACCCAAGCCTTAACTGAATGAAACATTTAGGGAAATCTTCTCACAAGTCAAGCTGAACATTCCCCTTCTCGATTCCATCCAAACCATACCGGCCTACTCAAAGTAACTTAAGGACTTGAGTACTTTTAAAATAAAATTTTCACATAAAATCCAAGTCCTTTTGGATGCTTATGTGAGTACCACCATTCAAGGGACCATTCATCCTAAGTTGAAAGACCCAGGTTTCCCTTACATCAATGTTGAACCAGGAGAAAGAAAAGTTGTCAAGGCCTTGTGTGACCTAGGTGCTAGTGTCAATCTCACCCTATATGCTGTGTACTTCCAGTTAGGCCAAGAAGAGCTCCAACCCACATCTGTCACACTTCATCTTGTTGATCGCAGCTTTAGGGTTCCAAAGGGGATTTTAAAGGATGTTCTGGTAAAGGTTGAAAACTTTATCTACCCTGTTGACTTCATTGTCCTTGAAAACCATCCAAACTTAGGAAATAAGGAAAAACCCCCAATTATCCTTGGTCGTCCTTTCCTTGCAACAATCAACTCTGTTATCTGAGTTCGAAATGGGAACATGACCATCACCTTTGGGAACATGAGTCTAGACTTGAACATCTATAATGCATGATCAAAAATAGGGGATGCCGAGGACATTCATGAAGTAAACATGATAGGAAGCATTGATAATGAATCCATAGAACATCACGGAAAATTTGATGAATGTTTAAGTAAGGATGAGATTGATTTCCTTTGTTCATATGAAGGATGTTTATCTCCTTGGCTTGAATAATTTTCAAATTGCTCTTATGATGAAGTATTAGGTCCAACAATCAGTGAAACCTTTCAAGAAACCGCTTTTATTGAGACCACTCCAATTTCCTTCTGTAAATCTGATCAATCCAATCTAGTAGCTGAAACATCTACATTTGGGGAATCACTCTTATCTGAAACTCTAAAAAAAGAAATTGAACTTGATCCAATGTCCCAATCTTCTGTTGAAATTCCGAACCAACATAATATTGAATTGAAGGAACTTCCCGCAACACTCAAGTATGATTTCTTATGGGACAATCAAACACATCCTATTGTCGTTTCTTCTTATATTGAAGCCAATCATGAAAGGATGATTCTAGATGTCTTTAGGAAGCATAAGAAAGCCATTGGTTGGACCCTATCTGATATTCCTGGGATTAGCCCACTTATCGGGACTCATAGGATTGTTCTAGAATCTGATTCAAAGCCATGTCGTCATCTCAACAATGAATCAATCCTAATATCATGGAGTTAGTAAGGGAAGAACTTCTGAAATTGATAAAAGCTGGTATCATATATCCCATAGTTGAGAGTGAATGGGTGAGACCAATCCAAGTGGTTCCAAAAAAGGCTGGAATCACAGTGATTACCAATGAGGATGGAGAGATTCTTCCAACAAGGGTGAGTAGTGGATGGTGGGTCTGCATTGACTATAAGAAGTTAAACTCATTAACCAAGAAGGACCATTTCCCCTTAACTTTCATTGACCAAGTCCTTGAGAGAGTGGCAGGTCATGCGTTCTACTGTTTCTTAGATGGGTACTCGGGGTATAATCAAATTGAGGTCTCCCTAGAGGATCAAGGGAACACTACATTCACATGTCCATTCAGTACCTTTTCCTTCAAACTCACGCCCTTTGGTTTATGCAATGATCCTGAAACCTTCTAGCGGTGCATGATGGAATCTTCTCAAACATGGTAGGGGATTTTCTTGAGGTCTTCATGGACGACTTCTCTATGTTAGGGGATACTTTTGAGGGATGTCTACAGAATGTCGAGAGAGTTTTGTCAAGATGTGAAGAAAAAAATTTGGTCATAAAATGGGAAAAATTCCATTTCATGGTTAAAGAGGGACTAGTTCTAGGACATATGGTCTCAGGTAGGGGGATTGAAGTTGATAAAGCCAAGGTTGACATCATTTTTCACCTTCCATCACCCAAAACTGTCAAGGATGTGAGGTATTTCTTAGGACATGATGGTTTCTATAGAACATTCATCAAGGACGTTAGTTCAATCTCCCATCCCCTTTGTGCTCTCCTAGTAAATGATGCTCCATTTGTTTGGACAGAAAGCTGTGAGGGTTCATTCTCAACCCTCAAATACTCTCTCACCTCTCCTCCCATTATGAAATCTCCAATTTGGAACCTTCCTTTTGAACTTATGTGTGATGCCAGTGACTTTGCCGTTGGAGCTATGTTAGGACAACATTGTGATAAAACTCCTTATGTCATTGATTATGCAAGAAAATCCTTAATTGATGCCCAAATAAACTACACCACTACTGAGAACGATTTGCTTGCTATTGTGTTTGCCTTAGAGAAGTTTAGGTCCAACCTCTTAGGATCCCCCATCACTGTGTTCACAGACCATTCTGCACTAAAATACCTCTTCCAAAAACAGGAAGCTAAGGCTAGACTGATTAGGTGGGTTCTTCTCTTACAATAATTTGACCTCACAACCAAGGCTAAAAAGGGCGTTGAAAATGTTTTAGCTGATCACCTCTCTAGGATGGAATTCAAAGACAACTCAAATCACCTTTCTGTGTCTGTTTCATTTCCTGATGAACACCTATACTCTGTGAGTGACTGCCCTTGGTATGCCGACATAGCCAATTTCTTAATTACAGGAGCCATTCCAAAATTCTAGGGACTCATGCTCGAATGAGATTTCTTTCTGATGTTATACACTATGTGTTTGATGATCCATACCTCTATAAGTTCTACCCTGACCAAGTCATTAGGAGGTGTGTTCCATAATCTGAACAAGAGTCCATCCTTAAATTTTGTCATAGTGAGGCATGTGAAGGTCACTTTTCTTCTATGAAAACATCTTCTAAGATTATTCAATGTGGTTTTTTTTGCCCAACCTCTCAAGGGACTCCTACACATTTTGACAAAGCTATCCTAGGTGTCAACAAGTAGGGTCCATCACAAAAAGTAATCAAATGCCACTCACTCCCATCTTAGTGGTTGAAATCATTTACTGTTGGGGAATTGATTTCATGGGTCCCTTCCCAAACTCTCGGGGATAACTCTACATACTCTTAGCTATTTATTATGTCTCAAAATGGGTTGATGCCACTCCCACTAAGTCCAATGATCATCAAGTTGTGATTCAATTTCTGAAAGAGAACATATTTTCTCAATTTGGAATTCCTAGGGCTATAATCAGTGTTTGAGGAACCCATTTCTTCAACTACCCATTCTCTTCACTAATGTCTAAGTATGGTATTTCTCATAAAGTGCCCACTGCATACCATCCTCAAACCAATAGTCATGATGAGTTAGCAAATAGGGTGATTAAGCAAATTCTTGAAAAAAGTGTCAACCCCTCTAGGAAAGATTGGTCTGAGAAACTCTTAGATGCTCTTTGGGCCTATAGAACCGCATATAAAACCATTTTAGGAATGCCCCCATATAGGTTGGTTTATGTTAAAGCATGCCATTTTCCAGTTGAGATTTAACATAAGGACTTTTGGGCAATTAAGAAAATGGATTATGATCTCTCATTGGCCGGAACAAAAAGGAAATTAGATCTCACTGAACTGGAGGAACTAAGGATGAAGGCTTATAAAAATTCAAGGATCAATAAAGCTATAGTTAAATCCTACCAATCTAGGAATATCAAGGTCAAACATTTTTAACCGGGAAAACTTGTGCTCTTGTATAGTTCAAAACTTCATTTACACCCGGGAAAGTTAAGGTATAGATGGTCAGGTCCTTTCATAGTGCATTGTATACCCCCATGGGGCAGTAAAGATTCAAGATCCTACTAGTGGTCACATTTTCATGGTCAACGGTCAAAGGTTAAAAACATTCATTGAATCATTCAATAAATAGGAAATAGATGTTGAGTTAATTGAGCCAATCTATGAACCAGGAAAAAATTGATAAATTTAAAATCTATGTCAGGATAATGACGTTAAACAAAGCACAACATGGGAGGCAACCCGTGGTTTTTATGTTTCTAATCTTTCTGAATCATCTTTATTTTTCAAATAAGATTAATTAATCATTTTTATATTTAAAAATAAAAAATAGACTTTTGACCAGTTCTTCTATTATGAGTATGGATGGGTACGAAAGGGGAGCACCATATTCATCTGTGTCACATGGTGTGATCCTTGAGTAATACCTTACCAGAAATTTAAAAAGAAGAAAATGTATCATCAGTTTATTTTGTTTTATTTTTATTATTTTATAGGTTAAGATAAAAATAATAAAAATAAAAATAAAAATATAATAATTAAAAAAGGGGAAACACCATAGGCCGTGGGGAAAACCCCGTCACAACCGGCAAAGTCACGGGGACTCGAACCCGGGACCGAAGGGAGATAGGGGCGCGTGCTTACCACTGAACTACAGCTTAATGTGCATACTTATTCTATAATTTTTATATATATACATATATTTTACTTATATATATATATTGTTTTGTTTGTTTGTTTTTTTCCTTTTTCCACTAGGGAACTTTGCAAGCGACATGGATATCAAAGGACTAAATTGGAGTGACAAGAACTTCAAACTTCAACCACCAGGTGACTTCATTCCATGATCCTCATATTTCAATTTCCTTATTGAACTCCCCTTTTATTCATCTACCCCATTCTTTATTTTATTTTTACGAAACTTGGGACAGTTTCATTCTAATTTGGGGGTGTGGAAACAAAATGTTTGTTAAAAAACAATGTTAAAAAAAGTAAAGTAAAATTCCTTTATCATTCATATAATAACATCTTTTCTCACATTAAAACTATATAGAAAATAATTTTTATTTCCTTGACTCTTAATTTATTTCATGATTTAGTTTGAAAGCATTGATTTGGGATGTTTGGTTGTCCAATGAAAATTTTCATCATTTTTATTTTCATCCATTAAATCAAAATGCCATAATGCACGTCCTCTAGACTGTGGGGTACTAATTTGGATTTTTGGGGTCCCATAATAAATAGCATAGGCTGGTTTGATTTTTATGAATAATATGAGTATTCAAAAAAATAATATAAAAAAATAATTTTTTTGCGTGTAGAGAAATGGATTGAAAAAATGCAAGGCTTTTGACACTTGGAGATCGTGACTCCAGAGTTATCTAGCCTTGAGTTTATCAATCTATCTCTATTTATGGTAATATGAATTTGTTTTTGATTAAGTTAACTCGAGACGATGCCCGAGTATGTGGGCTTCACTTGGTGCCCTAAGGCCTTTGAGTCTGGGAGTCATTGGCAAAGTCTTGCTACATGGGTTAATTTGATTAACTGCAATCTCAATTAATATGGCAATATTGAAAAAAAAATCCAAAAAAAATGAATGAAGAATACTCATATTAGGATTAAATGTTATTCCACCTAGC
This sequence comes from Viscum album, assembly GCA_963277665.1. Classification (NCBI taxonomy): domain Eukaryota; kingdom Viridiplantae; phylum Streptophyta; class Magnoliopsida; order Santalales; family Viscaceae; genus Viscum; species Viscum album. The sequence goes on from OY728165.1 coordinate 215,401,808, forward strand.
GCTTCGATGATTTCCCCCTTGAATGAAAATGAACTTCCATATCTATTGTGATTCATAACACATCATTACACCTAATTGAGTTGGATGAAGTATGATGATGGATTTGATCAAAGGAATGGTCTTGGTATTGTGATATTATTTTAAATTCATCTTGTTTTAAATTATCTTGATAGGTTATAAAGATATATTTGTGTGAAGTTTACATTGTGAGCACTGTTTGTTATAATGTGTTTGAAGAAAGGAACTCAAATAAAATCATTGAATTATTTGCTCAGGACTAGAAAATCTAAAGTTGGGGGTGTGATTATCAAATAAAAAAATATATTTTAATTACATTTTAATGGTATTAAATGTTCTTTTTTGATCTTATGGGCATGAGTTAGTGCATTTTCATTATGAACATTCATTCTCATCATTTGTGCACTTCATGCCTAATGTACACCAATTTAGGCTCAATGAGTCATCTGATTCTAAGGAATGTAATTATAAATATTTTAATTTGATATTTTGGAAAGTATATCTACACTTAAATGTGAGAATTTTTCATTCAGGGATCAATGGATGATTCATAAACGATGATGGAGATATTTGAAGATGAATGGAAGTAATTCTAGAGAAGGAAGATTGGACACCATCTCACTTATGAGACTGTGAGGCCCAACATACAGGCCCAATGAATCCCATATTTTGTGGGATGATAGAATAAATGTTTAAGAACAAATCAATATGAATTAGATAATGCTAATTAGGCCTCTATGGTGGTCATTAAGGCATCCCAAGTTAGAGATAAAATTCTTGACCAGATTCTGCGGCCCATAAAAATAGCCCACTAATTCGATCATATTTCAGAATAAACAACTCCAACTGTGCCCAAATTTTACAGACGGTTAGAAGACATCAGAGGATAAATTTTCTTCTTTTATGGCCCACTCTTATTCGTCCCTATAGAAGAACTTACAAGCTCTTTTGTTCAGTGAAGGAAAGATGGCTGCCACCTTGGGTCAAGGATGGAAAAATCAACTCCCCCTTACTTTCCACCCACCTATGGCCGAACAAAATTAATTGAGAAGACTTGTACGGTTTTAGGATCGACCCAAGGGCTCAAAAATGTCTATTTAAGGTAGTGGTGTTGGAGGATTTGGGGATCTTGGGTGCTTTGTTCAATTGTAATGTTATGCAGCAATTTTGTTGTCTCAAATTTGTCTTTCACATGTAAGTTGTTCAATTCACTTTAGTCTTTTAATAAATGTTATTCTTATACTCTTATTCTGTTGTTCTTCATATAACTTTGATACCGTTGGATCATGGTGTGAATTTATTCACACCAAACCTTGTAAAATTATTCACACGACGGTGGAGTGATCATTCTATTCTTGTTGTTTTCTTTACTTCTCCATTTCCTCCCTCATGAGTCTACTTTCCGCTTCCATTGAAACCATGGGATCAATGGAGGGCTAAACCACTTATGGGTTGATCCAAGGGAATAGAAAGGGTTTGGATTGTATGTTATTTATAACCCCATTAATGTATAATCACATCTTTAATTGAGATTTTTATTTGGTGATTTTTAAACTCCATAATCCTTGTTGAATTTAAGGCCACACACTTCAAGTGCTAATACGAACCTTTACCTTGAAGTGCTCAAAACATTGACCCTTAAAGTGTATATGTGATTAGTATTAAATGGTGTAGGTATTAAACTAGTAAGTTATGATGTTGTTTTATCTCCTTAAATGAACCCATCTCAAATATAAGAAATTAAAATCATTGAAAAGGAAATACGTCCAATCCACCCCGAGCAATAACCTAGGGTCAACTCATTCCTTTAAATTGAATTCACTTAAGTCTCTTAGAGTTAATTTAAACCCATCTAAAACCAATCAAAGTTGGAAACTTCATAGCCAAAAACAGTCCATAGAATGTACGTTTCTATAGGTTTCTTCTTAGGTCTCTGAGGATTCGACAACCCAATCTAAACTACAAGGACCATCCTACCTTCTTCTCTTGGGTAAATTTGAGCATGAATCAGTGTTTCATAATCATTTAAGGTAATTATATAATTACTAAAAACTATAAATAAATTACCATAATTAAAATAATTTTATTAATATAAAAATAACTATTAATATCCATTCACAACATTCTTTTTTCTCTATCTGAACACATAAGATATTTTTAAAAGAAAGGGAGTTACATTTTGTATTTTTCTTGGCTTTAAATATTATATCGAACATTTTAATGGCCAATTATCCCATAAAAAAATTTGTTCCTATTATGATAAGGATAGAGTTAACTTCATCCAATAATAAATAATATAAAAATGGTGACCATAAATTTTAGTTTTATCCTAAGATAACCTGATTTTTCCTTTACCGAGGTGATAAATATTACCATGGAAATTATTCATAATTACTAAAAAAAGAAGAGAACTACTTACCAAATTTCCATCAAATTATCATAAATTTTTAATCAATTATTCAAAATTAAATTTATATTAGATGAAGAAATTCAATTTAAAATAATAGCTCAAAAATGCGATGAAAACAATTTTTTGCAAAGAATACATTTTAAGCGTAAAACTTGATTTATTCCTATCACATGCCTAGAAAAAATATTAGATGAATGTAAAAACTTATGAATGAATATATAATATAAAAAATTTTCAAAATCATTCAATAATATTGATTAATATAATTTATTAAGATAAAATAACATTGTGCACATATAAATAGTTTTTTCAGGAAAACATATCCTTTTTTTTCAAAATATCTTTATTTTCGTCTCTAATTATTTTATAACAAATGAATTAATTTTATATGAATGTAAAATATAAATTTATTATAAATTATTTATTATTTGTATTACACAAAAATTTAATGTCTAGGTTTTATCTATATATTATATTATACTATATTTAGACTCAAGGTTGTGTGCATCACAAGCTATTGAAAAAATATTTATTTGAAAATAAATATATCTTAAAATCTTGGTGTGTAAAGTTAACTTTCTCATGAATTTATTCTATGTAACTCTCAATTTTTACATGGATGGGTTTTTTCACCTACATGTATATATTTTAACATCCCATAAATTTTCTCTTTATATGGGAACCTAATTATATATTATTTCAGGTAACCTTTATCCTTACCACTTTTATTTTTTAAAAGAGGTTTTATCATCCCTCTGTACAACATGGGTTTTTATTAAAGGTATTTTAAAATATTTATCTATTTAGGAAGAAAATAAAATTTTGAGGGTGAAATTTATTTAATAGGGGTAAGAAAGTATTACCTTGAAAACTTAGTTTAAGATAATAATCATCTTGATAGCTATATTAACATGCTACACAATGATTTAAGAGAATTGAGACATATTTTAAAAAATATCATAATATAAATGTGATGTAGGCATTGATTTTGTGGATATTAATATGAGTAACTACCTTATGAAATATATGTATAATTTTCTTACTCAATAAAAATTTATTTAGTTATGCTTATCAAATATGCACAAATTTTTTTGTGAAGTTATTTTATGTTTCAAAAATGAATTTTTTAGTAAATATGATTTTTTCTCATTTTTTATAAGGAAATTATAATTTATTTAATCTAATTTTATAAATAATATTTTATTTATTGAAAAATATTTTTTATTCATAATATTAAAATTAACTTATGGGATAATTTTAGTATTTTTCTCAAGGAACTGATTTCTACTAAAGAGTGAAAATACTAATTTTTGAAATACTCTCATTTATGTTCAATAATTAAAGTAATTTAAAAGTCCCATTCAATTTTAGATTTTTTCTTAAAGTTTAATATGTACCCTTTTTTAATAATATAATTAATTCCTTTTTAATAAGTTGTATTCATGATTTTTATATAAGTTAATTTTTATGCATAAAACACATTTTTCTAAAAACTGTTTTTCATTGTATTTTATACAGTTTTATTACAGTTTATTTTTTAAAATTATATTGATTGATTCCTGAAAAATTGATACAATATTTGGAATAAATATATTCAAATTTGATAAATAGGTCCGTTTTATTTTTTGCCATTGTGAATAGTAATGGTGGTAAATTTTTTCCCCTCGATAAGGGTAAAATATGTAAAAATGGATTAAAACTATGAGATAAGGTATAAAAATCAGCCAAACACTTTACCTTATTTTATTTTTTGGTTGAATTTATCATATCCTTCTCAAATTGTAATATATGGCTTTTTGGAGTGATTTTCACTTGATAATTTTATTTATATTATTTTAAAAGAAGCAAATTCAAAAATGTCACTCACTAGTTTTTAATTTATTTCATATGTTCACATAAGGATAGAAATTTTTTATGAATTAATATAAAAGATTATTTTTGAAATTTTTTATTTATTTTATTGTTTTAATTTATTTTTCTTTTTTAGTAATAATATAATTAACAAAAAAAGTTTACATGACGTTGGCATAGTGCTTGTACAGCGAGTAGAAACAATCAAAGTATATTATTTTTTAAAAAAATGAAAAGAAATGATTTTTGGGTGAATTATTGTTTCAAATTAATTTTATCCTTAATAATAATAAACAATTCGTGTTTCAAGATTTTATATGTGAATTAATTGGTTATCTAGATGTCTTTAAAATGTAATAACATGAATAGTGTCAAAAAATACATTAATGATATTTTATAAAAATATATATTTTATGTAGTTGGGGTTTGGTTCAGTGGTAAACAACTCTTAATTCTATATCAATGCTGGGGGTTCAAAACACATTGGGTGTAGGCACTATAGGATCACTGTAGTGGTACTGTAGCATCACTATAGTGATAGATGAACTCTAGCACCGACGACATTTTTGTAGTGGTGGGCATTGTAGTAGGAACTATAGTGGTGGAAGCACCATAGAAAGTACTACAGCAGCCTCAGGTACTATAGTAGCACTATTGAATGATGAGCCTTTGGGTCAAAAATTTGGGGCTACCAGCCATGCAATGGACTTTCATGCCCACTAATCCTACGAGCCATGTAATGGGCTTTCATGCCCATTAGATCCTATGGGCCATGTAATGAGATCCAAGCCCACTAGTCCTACATGCCATGTATTGAATAAATAAGGGTTAATGGGTAGGCTATCGCCTTGCGAGGAGGATATGACCTCCCATTCCAACCCGTGTTCGAGGTATGTGTGTGCTTAATTTAATTTTACCCGCAATCACCTAATATAATATAATATAAAACAAATATTTTTATAAAATTATTTCAAAATCTAAAAAATAGTGGAAGCAGACAATTAGGATGAGAAATTGTAAAAAATTTCATAAATTTTCCTTTATGATCCAATTTTTAACTTATAATTAAAATTATAAACCTTTATGATTAAAAAATTTGTTACCAAAATTAGGGTTAAAATGGTTAACAAAGGAGTTAAACCAAAATATAAGGTATAAAGTTTCATAAAAAAAATAATAAACCTCATTCATTGGATTTATTTTTACATTATCATTATGAACTTATAATATCAGTAAATTTTTATCCATTTTTATAGGATATTGACATTATAATATTTTAAAACATTGAAATATTACAAGTGTGTCACTCACCTCAATTATAAAAGGGCATGTCCTTCCCTTAATTCATCACATCACATGAGAAATTTATCCAAAAAAACCTAAAAAAATATCCCCAACATAAATAAACATGTTCAATAGGTTTTTTTATCCCCAAAATACCATCCCTAAGATCCCTAATAATAGATCTGATAGAGGTTTCTCTAAGGGAATGTAATTGTCTTAACCAGGCTCATTTATTTTACATATTATTTTACAACATTCAATTATAAACTTAAAATACAAATATAATTAAAAATTAAAGTACCATATAATGCAGTGTTATTATGTTTATTTCATAATATTGATCCTTCTCCCAATATGTGAAATTGGATACAAAATCATCACTCGTGTGTACGACAGACTACCCCTCACTAAATGATGTAATTTGTTTTCAATCACCACTTCACATGGATAGTCATAAGGATTGAACTAATGAATATATATTATACTTATGAAATAGTATTGATTCTGTAAATTTAATATATTATCTACTTCCACACCCTTTCACCCATTAAAATATTGATAATGTCTCTCCTATGGAAGTATGACACACTGTCTCCACGAAGTGATGTGATTAATTTTCCATTTACACCTTTAAATAATGATTATAAAAAGGTCTCTAAGGAATAAATATAATATTAATAACATTTGGGAAGTTATTGAGATGATTTATCTATCACCTATGCATGAGAACTAGAACATGCATGATAAAACATATATGAGAGAACTAAGTATGTTAACACAAGAGATAATAATAATAATGAAATATTATCGATTAAAGGGTGATAATATTTTATAAGTGGATTCTATATGATATTATATATATTATTATGGTTCTATAATGATTAATAAATTTTTTAACACTATTATAAATGAGTTTAAATCATTTTTAACAAAGTGGAAGCGCGCAATAAGGGGTTTCTTAACTCAATTTATATTCATTAGGTTATAGAACTTATTTATTGATTTTACACTACTGGAATTTTACACTTTGCCAATGGTTCAAAACCATTGGTAAAGGCCAAGAAAACATTGGTATATAGTATACCAACGGTTCCCTAAACCGTGGCCAAGTAAGCCGTGACAATAAGCCTATACCAATGGTTCTGTGAAAACCGTTGGTATAGGTGTCAAAATATAAGGTATACCAATGTCTTCTATAAATCATTGACATATGTGTGTTAAAGTATAACATATACCAATGGTTTGTGAAACTGTTGGTATATGTGTGTTACACTTATAACAACAGTTACAACCGTTGGTATAGAGGGGATATGGAAAGCCATAAGGCTATACCAACAGTTTTTTATAATCGTTAGTATAAACCTATACGAACGGTTATAACAAAACCGTTGGTATAGTTATATTATAGCATCTATACCAATGGTTTAAAACCGTTGGTATAAATTTTCTCAACTCCACAGTAGCAGGACACTCTCCCCTCTCTAGACCTGCAACAACATAGTTCCACAGCAACATAGTAACACACCTCCCCCTCTCCAGACCCGCAACAACACCAATACAAAATATCCATCGAAATTATTCAAAATTTAGAATTCATACTAGAATTTAGAAATTTAGAAATTTAGAAATTCAAATGAAATAACATCCATAAGAGAAAAAGACTACATGTTATAGGATATGCAATAAAACCCATAATAATATTCCAAATTTAGAATTCATTCTTCACTCAATCTACAACACCAACACACATAAGAGTATTCCAAATTTAGAATTCATTCCTCACTCAAACTACAACACCAATACACACAAGAGCAAAAAACCAACATGTTATTGGAACCACATGGGATGTTTAGTCATGGTCGTCGGTTGATTATCTTAAAACCAATAGAAAACCTTGGGTAGAGTGGACAAGGATCATGATTCCCATAAGATAGAAAATTGTAGTGGTCATGTTCTTAGACCTAGGATGAGTTATAGGAAGCACATGGGATGTTTATATTCTTCTAATGACTATGTATCCATGTATAAATGGTTCCCGATGTGTTAGTGGGAAACATTGGCCAATCTCGACATATGAGATGGGTTACAGGAATAACCTATATATTTTTCATAGACTTTTCAATTAGAATAAGGGGGTATTTGGAAAATTGTAATTTTCTCTCCTGGGTGTGATGTGAGATGAATCCCTATCTTGGGTAGTGGGTATTAATATTAAATTAAGTCTTTGGTATTGGGTTCCCAAAGGGAATTTGGTTTGGTCCTAGAACCTACTGTTTGAGGATGGGATTGAGGTGATCCATGGGGATTTGGTGTCACTATATGTATTCCTCACCATTGGGGTATTTTTATGAGACTTTGAAACTTATTTTTAAAGAATATATGTGTAGAATTGTTGACCAATATGTTATATGGTTTTCTTGAGTGTTCATAGGTTTCATATGAAATCACTATAGGATATTTACTTGTTCTATGTTATTGTATAGAATGAATGACCCGTGATTGAGAATTAGAACATGGGTGTTGGTGTATGGTAATGATGGGATGTTGAGACTCATTCCAAATATATGAGAAATACTAAAAATAAGTTAATCCTTACTGATTTGAAGTGTAGACCTAAAAAATTGATTGACTTCAGATGGATCTATAGGAAGGAAGGAGTTCCCAGCATGTGTAAAGAGAGATGGATCTAGTTTATACCAAATCAAAATAGAAAATAAAAAAATAGATTAATAACATTGAGACTTACATATTAGAACTATATAATTGAGTGCGGGGCTGTCTGCGGGGTGGGGGCTATCCGGGTGGGGTGTGGGGCTATTTGGGGGGTAGAAGGGCTATCTGGGTGGTGCGGGGGGTTGTCCGAGGTGTTGGGGGGGGGGGCTATCTGGTCAGGGGGGGGGGGGGGGGGGGGGGCTGTTTGGAGTGTATTTTCGGCCACTGCAGTCACATGAGACCTCCGATTGATGAGTCTTCTAGACGAACATTTCACAATTATGGCACTCATTGTTGTCATCCGATTTCATGGTATTTCGAGGTCGTTTGATCAGTTTTGACGACCTCACGCACGATTTTCAAGCACACCAAACACCTAAAATACACATATTCTACCATGCTGCACAAACCACACATCCGAATGACATGTAGTCTTTTCTTACACCTCCCAAATAATAATTAGGGCGTTTTCATGTGATTTCAAGTCATTCCAATATCATTCAATATGTATTTGATCGAAAATGTATGTTTTTGTACTTTACGACACGCGGAGTGTGTTTTCGGCCACCGCGGTCATACGAAACCTCCGATTGATGTGATTTCTGCCCAAACATTTCAAAATTCACGCACCATTTGTTTTCGTCTGATTTCATGGGATTCTGAGGCCGTTTGGCCGGCTTTGACCACCCCACGCATGCTTTTGAAATGCACCAATCACCTAAAAAACACATATTCAGCCATGTCGCACAAACCACACATCCAAATGATGTGTTGTCTCCTCAAACACCTCACAAATAATAATTAGTGTGTTTTTGTGTGATTTAAAGTCATTCCGATGTCGTTCGGTATGCATTTGACCGTTAAACGCATGTTTTGGCCATTTACGACACGCATAATGCGTTTTGGGCTACCACGGTCACATGACACCTCCGGTTGACATTTTTTATGGTTAACCATTTCAAAATTAACCCACCCTTTCTTGTCATATTATTTAATGGCATTCTGAGATTTTTCAACCAGTTTTGACCACCGCACGCACACTTTTCAAGTGCACCAAACACCTAAAAAACACATATTCAGCGGTGCCACACAAACCATGCATCCGAATGACATTCCGTATCCTCGCACGCCTCAATAATAAAAATTAGGGTGTTTTTGTGCGATTTCATGTCATTTTGATGTCGTTCGGTATGCATTTAACCATTAAATGCATGTTTTGGTTATTTACGACACAGAATGTGCGTTTTCGGCCATCACAGTTACACGACACCTCTGATTGACATGCCATCTGGATGACCATTTCACAGTTCACCCAACCTTTGTTTTCATCTAATTTCGTGGAATTCTGAGGTCCTTCGGCTGGTTTGGACCACCCCACGCACGCTTTTCATGCGCGTCAAACACCTAAAAAACACATATTCAATCGTGCTGGGAAGACCACATGTCCGAATGACGTTTTATCTTTTTGTACACCTAAAAAATAATAATTAGGGTGTTTTTTGTGATTTAATGTCATTCCGATGTCTTTGGGTATGTATTTGACCGTAAAACACATGTTTTGGCCATTTACGACATGCAGAGTGAATTTTTTGCGACCGCGATCACACAACACCTCCGATTGACGTGCCATCTGGTCGACCATTTCACAATTTACCCACCCTTTGTTGTTATATGATTTCATGGAATTCTGAGGTCATTCAGATGGTTTTGGCCACCCCACACACACTTTTCAAGCGTGCCAAACACCTAAAAACCACATATTTAGTCATGTCATGTGAACCGCACGTCCGAATGATATTCTGTATCCTTGTACACCTCACAAATAAATATTAGGGTGTTTTTATGTGATTTAAACTAATTATGAAGTCATTTGGCATTCATTTGACCATTAAACTTTTGTTTTGTCCATTTATGACATGCGAAGTGCGTTTTAAGCCACCACGGTCACACGACACCTCCGATTGATGTGAAATCTATCCGACCATTTCAAAATTCACCCACCCTTTGTTGTAATCCAATTTCATGGCATTATGAGGTAGTTAGGCTGGTTTTGACCACCCCACTCACGCTTTTCAAGCATGCCAAACACCTAAAAAATACATATTCAGCTGTGCTGCACAAAATGCACGTCCGAATTATGTGTCTCCTCCTCATACACCTCATGAATGAGCCATGGATAGTTGTGTTAAAGTATCAAGACAATCCGAATACATTTGGTTGGTTTTCCGTATTCTAGTTGTTTTTACTTAAAATGATGTCTATTTTTTAAAAAAAGTGATACATTTAGAGTGATACCGGCCACACTGTGCCTTGGATTGAGGTAGGGTTGTCTTTTACACGTCTAAAATGACCATTGGATCGTTTTCCTAAAGTATCAACACAATCCAAATATGTTTGGTCTATTTTTCGTATGTTAGTTGTTGTTTTCACTTAAAATGTTGTCCATTTCAAATCAAAGTTAGTCACTTTGAGTGATACCAGACACACCATTTTTCAGATTAAAGCATAGTTGATTCATACCCATCACAAATGACTAATTTATCATTTTCATAAAGTATCAACATAATTCGAATGCATTTGATTGGTTTTACATATGTCAGTTGTTGTTTTCATTGTTTTATCCCACGTATAATGGGATAGCTCAGGTAACAGGTCTGGATGGCCTTGGTTAATCTATTTCAATTTAGTATCAGAGGCCTTACTCAGCTAGAAGCGTGTCAACAATGCCTTTTTTTATTTTAGGTCTTGGTTAGACAGTATTAGAATCATTTGAATTTGGATAGTAGGTGCTGAAGAGGGGCTTGAATAGCTCACTCCCATTATTGAATCGGAGTTGCAATAGGTGACTAGAAAAATGATTACAGATTCCAAGATCGAGTTTTTAGGATATTTTAAATAAATCATATGGGGGTTTAATTTAATTGACCTATCTAGAATGTTGGATGACTTGGTTTGTGTAAGGTCAGTTGAATAAACTTAGTGGAGAGTTTATTTAGATGGTCTTCTTCCAATTTATGGGTATTTCTCTTTAATTGTAGAATTCATGACTTCTTTAAATTATTTTTATTTTAAATAATTGTTTAGAATATTTTCTGAGTTTGATTTTTTTGTAATTATCTCATAGCTGATTGGTTTCTATCTTGTGTTCAGAAGAAAATTCCTATATGATGATATCTTTGAAATATAAGATGATTAACCACAATGTAGGTTCTGCAGGAAGATCCTCCAACAGACCCATCTTTGGATGAGGTAAAGATCCATATCATTCAGACTCTAGGGCCATTTCTACCAATAATAATAGGATGGAAACTGGATCATGTATTGGAATATACCAAGTAGCATCGACGAGAATTCTGTATTGATAGTGGACAACATGATTCTATGGAGTGGCATGAATTGATTTAGAGGGTCTTCAATTTTTTAGAAGAGCCCTAAGTATTGTCATGTGGTTTTTCCAATGTATATTCTCAAGGGACCATAATGACTATGTTGGGATTCTATAGTGTTGGATAAGTTTCACAAAGGTCTTACCTGGGTTTCATTCAATAAGATATTTAACCACCTTTTTATCACAAAACTTTACACATGTAAAATACTTTGGAGTTTCTGAAGTTGGAGAAAGTGAAGCGTACTCTTCTAGAGTTCTCAAACCACTTTGTTGAGTTAGTGAATATTGAACTAGATCTTTCCAAAAATTATTACATAAAATATTGTAGGTTTGAGATGGGATTAAGGGATGATGTTTGGTTGATGATAGTTCTTTTTAGCCTTCCAACCTTCCTGGAGGCATTGGATAATGTTTATTTTTCTAAAGAAGACATATTTGGAAGGATAGACTTAGGAGGAGGTTTAGTGGATGCAATAGTTATTCAAAGTTCTTATTTTGGTTATAAAAGGAAGTAAAAATTTTTTCCAGTGTTCTATGGGACCAATTCCAGGGGCTTCTATAAAGAACCAACATGTTATTTTCTAACCATAAGGCATAGTGTTTTTCTAATCATGAGGCATAGTGTTTTTCTTCGCCGACCGGGGTTACGAGCTCCGAAAAAGCCCAAGAATCCCCATAAAACATTATAACATCATTAGGCTTCCATATTTGGTCAAAAAATAAAGATTTATACTGAATTCAAAAATATCCATGCCAGAGTGAAAAACCAGGTTCAAAAATAATAAGTTATACAGAATTAAAAAATGTAATGGATTAATCTGCCCCTGTTCACCATCACCATCACCAATATCACCATCAACCTCATCCTCACCACCATCTCAATCCTCGTCATCATCATCGTCATCGTCCCCATTCTCATCCTCGGTCCCATCCTTGCCCTCAGCCCCATCCTCACCCTCAGCCCCATCCTTGCCCTTTTCCTCATCCTCATCCTCTCCTTAGTCCTCTTCAGCATCCTCGTCATCACCAAAAACATCATCATCTCGACTACCACTAGAAATGACTCCTGGTGCATTGGATAATGCACCCATGAATGACATATATGACTAACAAGCTGCGCTGGCCTATGTTGGAAGTGATAAAGATAAAACTTTGATCATTTTCATAAATTATTTCTTCCTCATTTGAACCTGTTATTCAAACTCTGTGACCCTTTTATCAGACTGTCTTGTATGATCCTTTACCTGTTCCTACTCGATGGTACTAGAATAGATACATGGAGAGTACCAATACCTCATCAGAACTATATTCTTACCAGGACAGCAGTGTACTCGACCAGAGTGTTCATCTCCCAAAACCTGATATAAATTATCATGTGGCCCTAAATTGTCAGGATCCTGGGCATAAAGGGCCTCTAAAGCAGAATATTAAAAATATTAATAGATTATGAAATTTAAAAATATATATTAAACTTTGAAATAAACAAATTAAAACTTACAATCTTTTCTTGTGTCGGTTCATTAACAGCAGTTCCATATTTTTTCCTTTTACTCGAGCAAAACAATTTTGTTTGAGGGATACGTCCTTCAATATTCAATTTGTGTTTCTGTAATGACATTGAAACTATATAAATTTCAAGTATAATCATATATTCAATATTCAATAAATCTCATAATTTATGTAAGAAACAATAAAAATGTCAAGTCCTAAAGAAAAATTATATACAATTATATCGTACCAGCTACCTCTCATGATCTGACATATTAGTGCGCCCCAAAGTGTGGGGGTATTGCTTTTAATTAATTTATTTTTGGTTTTTTTCAGAGGATTCCTAAATAATGTCTAATAATAAATAAGATAATATTAATTCAAAATATGAAAACTGTTATTTAAATACCTCAAATGGGATTAATACCTTAAATTTGGCAGTCTCCCAATGGGTAATCATTTAGCGATATTGCTTTATCGGGCAGTCATCCACAATAGGTAATGTCTCGAACTCCATGCCCACTCTATCACACTAGCCAAAATACTGCTCATGCTTATAAGCTCTCCAATGCTCTCCTAGCTCCTCTAAATGTGATGGTCATGCACCTTCACCATCAGGGAAGTTAAACCAAAGATGACACCCAATAGATTAATTCATAAAAATACAAATAAATACTACATTAAATCTAATATATTTTTAACCATATTTGTACCCACACATTATCCTTGACATTGTGTGGTAGATGTCTCCATAAGAGGAGGCTGACCAGAATGATGTCAGAGTATTTGGCTAGCATCACCAAAAAACCCCGAAATTCCTGCCCAAATTTATCAATCATCTATCCATCATCATTTTATTCAACCATCAACCGTGTCTGGTGGTTCCTTACTGCACGCAAGAGAGTACACACCCTCCCCCACCTCCTATCAGTAGATGAATCTATTATTAAAGAAAAAAATATCAGTACAAGTTATAATAAAAATACATTTTGGTATAAAAATTTGTTAGATTTATATCAATATACCTATGGTAGTTGGATCAATGGATGTCACTAGATGTACAGAAGCTGAAGGAATGTAATGTACAGGTGGAGTGTCCCTCAGTGTACACTCCTCAGCTGCATACTATGTCAGAACAGAAGTCGAAGGTGGAATATAGTAGCTCAGAGTTAATGAACTAGAAGAAAAAGATGATGGCATAGACGTCTGGACAACTAGTAGTGTAAACATCGAAGGCCTAAATATGCGGTATGTCCCTAAAGACACACTAGGATCAAAATGAGGCATATAATATATGCCTGTGGTATGGGCATAGTCCAATCGGGTATGACCAGTGGATCGTCTAACTCTCTCACCACGAGCCCTTGTACCACCGGCCTCAGTACTGGGACCACCAGATGATCGTCTAACTCTAACACCACCCCCTCCTACCACCAGCCTCTGTACTGGGAGAAATATCAGGCTCCTCGTCGGATATCTCTCATCTAGGGGGTGGATCCTGAAAAAATTTTAACCCAAATGTAAACACATGATATTATAAGTTATTGAAATATTTATATTTGAAATAAAATACTCACAATAGGGATGAGTGGAGAACGCCCATCTGTGTCCTGCGATGATTATTTTTTTCATCTTTTTCCACCACCTCTCTTCAATGGTTGTCATTTTTTGCAATGAGAATAAATATGAAAGTAATTAGAAACAGATAACTAATGTGTTACCCAAAAAACAAAATATAGAAAAACCATTCTCATAAAAAAACATAAAGAAATAGAAGAAATATGGTGGTTTGAAGGTAAGTACTAGGATACACACTCTGAATGACGTAGGTGAAACATGTAGGTGAGAACATGACTGTATGATTATATATATTTCCAACCACAACATTGGGTTCACAATCAACTCTGACATTTGAGCTATTGGAGTCATCATAAGTAATAGACAGATTGCTTCCAATTGCAGTAGGGATAGTGTCAAATTCATCATCACCATCATCAAAAAAATTAATGGGATTTAATTCAATAATTACACTAAATTTAGGATGACAATGATCTTTGACATAAAAAACTTGTTTCACCATTGATTCCAATACATATGGTTCATCAGTGGCAAGATTGCGAGTCATGTCAATAAATCTAAATCCACAATTATCAATAAAGGTGCCTAGCCTCAACATTAAATCAAACCATTGAAATTTCCTCATCATGACTCGACCATGCGAGTAATAATCCAAAATTATTATTTTCTCCACGACTCTATAATAAGCTACATTTTCAAAATGAGGTCTATTATCCGATGAACTGGCATAACAGTCTGTTATGGCAGTTTGCATAACACCATCATGATGTGCTCTCATGTTTATTTCTCATTTAGTGATAATATATTTGTATCCATTGATCACAAGTGATTTATAAGCACGAACCATGGTATTAGGACCAAAATCCAAAGCTCTTATTTCCTCAGAAATAGAGTCTGCAGGCAAACTAGATACCATTAATATAAAAAAATAGAAAACTCAATTAAATATTATTTTTATTTAGTTATTAAATAAATATTTTTACCTTCAATTTCAACCAAGAAGAAACCCTTTGCTATGAAATATCTCTTTCCTTATCAAAGATAAAGAACGATTATTTCTATATAATAATTATTTATATTCCCTATAGATAAAAATAATAATAGTTTAACAAATATTAATAATTACAAGAGATAAGATAAGGGATACTTGTAAAATTTACTTACTTAATATACTCATGGAACAAATCACAATTCACCAACACTGTGTGATGTTCAATATCTTGCTCCTTAAGGATTAATGTTGTCAATGTATATGATCCTAGAATTCCTCTTTCCTAAGGAAGTGATGGAAAACTGTGTTCAATTTTCTCATACTATTCTTTTTTATTTTTCATTGGTCTTTTTATTCTCATAGTAAGATCAGACAAATACATTGAGTAGAAATCTATACATTCTTGAGCCATGTAACCATTAAAAATAGAACCTTCGGGATAATTCTTGTTCTGAACATATGATTTTAATGTAAACATGTTTCTTTCAGTTGGATACATCCAATGGAAAGCAGCGGGTCCTCCAAGAAGTATTTCAATCGGAATATGGACAATCAGATGCAACATGAATGTAAAAAATGATGGAGGGAATATTTTATCTAACTCAAAAAAAATTAATGGTGTGTCTTCCAAGAGTTTTTGCAAGAAGGATTTGTAAAACTCCTTAGAAAAAAGATCTCTAAACAAATAGCACAACTGAATAACTGAGACTCTTACATTATTGAAGAAGAGATGACAGATTTCTATTGGAATCAACTCATGAAAAAGGACATGATAATCATGAGTCTTCAAATATTTCAACTTCAAATCTTTTCTATTGACACATTTTGATATATTTATTAAATATCCATCAGGAACTTTAATAATCTATAGCACTTCCATAAATTGATTTTTTTCAGCAAGTGTCATCACATAAGAAGCACATGGAACTTTCCATTTATTTTCACTGATATAGACAGGATGTAATTCTGGTCTGATCCCCCAATCTACCAAGTCACGCCAAGATTGTAAATCATATTTTATCTTCCCATTTACATTTAGATGAATCAAAAGCAACATTTCACATATATTCTTTTCAATGTGCATCAATGACGTAACAAGTTGGTTGACTAATACCACAACTAAAAGAATTTACAGTTCTTATTCCAATTGTAATAGGTATAATTAGAAACATTTTTACTCTTTCTAGATTTCCTTATACCCTTCCCAAATGAATAACTGAAATCATTCAATTCATTAAGCACATCAGTTCCATACATACGCTGAGGTGGATTGTCAGTCTCCATGGTATTTTCAAATCTTCGACGATTGTTTCTATATAGATGGTTCATTGGAAAGAATAGTCAATGTCCCATAAAACTAAAACTACGATGATATTTCAGTCTTCTCAATCGAGTATTCTTCATACAAATAGGACATGTCAATTTTTTTATTGTGCTCCATCCAAACATCATTTCACAAGTAGGAAAATCATTGATCATCCACATAAGCGCAACACGCATCTGAAATATGTCATTTGAACAAGAATTGTATGTGGGCACACCCACATCCCAAAGAGGTTTCAAATATTCTATTAAAGGTTTCATATATACATCTATATCATTTCCAGGATCAGAAGGGCCAGATATGAGTATACTCAAGAAAGTGTAAGGCATTTTCATTCACAACCATGGGGGAAGGATACAAATGTGTATGAGAACTAGCCATGTGCTGTGCGAAATAAGCATATGCCAAAATGGATTAAAAGAATCACATGAAAGACCCAGTACCACAATACGCACGTCGGATGCAAATTCAGGATATCGAGCATCAAATCTTTTCCATGAAAATCCATCTTTAGGGTGAACCAAAAATTCATTATTATTTTCTCTCTCGGTGTCATGCCATTTCATTTTTAATGACATTTCATCAGACATGAAAAGGTTCTGTAATCTGGGGATCAATTGAAATTGCCACATTACTTTTTATTGCACACGATATGGTGTTACATCATCTTTTGGCTTCCATCGGGAGGTTCCACATTTTTTACAATCATTTCTTTTACCAGTTTCCTCCCAAAATAAGCTAAAATCATTCGGGAAAGCAAGATTTTTTTTGAGAATCTATGTTCATCGACTAACATCCATGTCATGTAGTGGTTTGAGTGATTATCTACATCATCTGGAAGTAAGTCCTTCAATAATGTAAGAATGTAATCGATTGTAGTATTTGAAATCCCATACATAGTTTTCCCATGAAACAATCAGATTAAAAATTACAACTTTTTCATTTTACCACATTGCTGATATACTAGAGTCATCACAACATCATTCAATTTTTTCACCTTATCAACATCATCATTTTCATTGGACACATCATGTGTGCTTGTATCGAAATATTGTCGGCTGGACATCCATTCTTTCTCATGATGCCTAATAAATGGAAATCGATCAAATATCAAACTCTCCAATTCAATCATATCATTTGGATTATCAAAATTTTGAGATTCCATTTTCTCTCCATTGTGATACCACATATAATAGTTTGTTTGGAAATAATATTTGGTTATATGATAGCTAATTGCTTCACAAGTCAACCAATGTATTCCAACACAATTAGAACATGGGAAGTGTATGCGACCACAATCTGAAGCCTTGTTAAATGCAAAATCTAAAAAGCTATTCAAATTATTTTGAAAATCAGTTGAAATCTGATCAGTTTTGTACATCCAACTTCTATCCATTCTATAAAAGAATTTCAATAAGTCATTTCAAAGCAATTTAATAATATTGAAGTTAAATAAAAAATATTTAGGTAAATGACAATTGTTTACTTTATATAAATGAATAACTGACACATTACACTATATGAAAATCATATTAAGAAATACAAAAAAATATAGTGTATATAATAAATAAAGATAAAAAATATCTAATGCCTATATTCAAGGATTTCCCAGTAAGATATTGGAAGTGGATCAAGGAATACATAATCCTTAAGGGTCTTGTTGAGAGTACATGAATTTTATACTTTAACTTCTTCAGGGAGATCAGGATGAGGAGTAGGATGAGGATCACATCAAAAGTAGTTATGGCCTCATCATGTTTCACCTTAAACATGGATTAATGAATCCTAGGTTTGGGGCCATATATCATAGGTTAGTAGGGTGTATTCATTGAATCATGTCCCAATTGATTTTGGAGAGGGACCTTCAATAGTTATAGGTATGGATTTTATTAGAAACACCTATAAAAAGGTTATCCAAGAATTGTAATGTCCCAAACTATGATTCCACTCATTGGTGACCTGAACCCATATGGCCACTCATTTTAGAGGGACGTTCATGTTTTATTGTGTTTTATCTCACATATGAATAATGATTTTTAGACTGTCTGGGGTCCAGGGAGGAGGGTGGGGGGGGGGCTGTCCAGGTTCTAGGAAGGGGGGGGGGCTGTCGTAGGTCCAGAAAGGTGGGTGGGGGGCTGTACAGAGTCTAGGGAGGAGGGGGGGGGGCTGTCTAGGGTCTAGGAAAGATGGTGGGGGGCTGTCCAGGGTCCAGGGAGGAGGGTGGGGGGGATGTCTGGGGTACAGGAAGAAGGGGGTTGTCCTGGGTCCCAGAAGGAGGGGGGTTGTCCTGGGTGGACCTCAAAACACTGAATGGGGTTCCACTCTATATTTATGAGAATATATTATCCAATGCTAGAAATATTCCACCTATAAACATGACAACTTTAAATCCGTGCCTACTATAATTTCATCACATTTAAGGGATATGTGTTTTGTGAAAAGCCTATACATTACAATGATGTTCGTGAATGATGATTTTTTTGCCCAAATGTGTATGGAATTCAGTAACGAGGATGATTTCTTCCATTTAATCATTCTTACAGTGTACAATTAGCATGAATTCTTGCATTAAAAGAGTGTTCTAGTTTATTTTTAGGTGAGGTTAGTTAGAAACCATGTTAGGCATGTCATTAGAACATGGGTTCTTCCATTTAACCATGTAGTCTTGAATTTCAAGGATGAAAGTGTTTTGACTGATCTAATTACTACCTACTCTATAGTATGGTCAACACATCATGTGGGAATACCCATGAAACAAAGCTATGTGTAAATGGGACGTTTTCAGCACTCCATTTGGACAAACATACTTTTCACTATAAGGGATAGGCCATGTATATTTACATGGATATCTAAGTTATGTACTATGTGTACATTACCATGTACATTCCCTGGACACTAGATTATCATAGACACCATTTCAACCATTATACACACCATGTGAACCCTTATACCATATCGTCATTATTACAACCATTAATAACAACTTATTAAACAACATCACTTTTCAAAGATAATAAAATTGAACATAAATCATTAATAATATTGGATATATCGTGTAAATTAAATTCATACTATCTTACTTACTAAATGACCACCCACAACCATGATTGATGACCACAAAGCTCCCCTTTCGGCTAAATCAATAGTGAAAACAAAAACACATAGTTTCCAAACAACAAAACCAAGGAATCACTTATGGATTTGATGTATAGAAGAAATTATTTCCCTGATTGAATATGGAACAATATGTGGAATATGTTTGGTAGGAGGAAGATTGGATTTACAGAACCAATATAGCTGAGCAGAACTGCAATCGTGCAGAGGGGGAACTGGATGCCCGATTTGTATTTAGGGTAAATCTTTCGAAACGGTTTTTTTACCATCATGTGTGATGTTACCAAATTCCCAATCAACACAAAAGTTAAATCATTACTTGGGTAAACTCCTCATCCTAGACATAATAGTGGTATTAGATATTTCATAAGATACACCATTTGGGAGATATTTCATTTTTCTGAAAAAAAACACATGTACATTATATAATATATTCAATATTTTTATTCCATCTACACTAAGGCTCTACAAGTATTTTATTCTCACACTAACTCAGTACCTAACTCTGAAAATATTCTACAGAATATTCCAATGTGTAAACAGATATTTTACCCTTTTATAAAGCCTTTAAAACATCTAGTAATTGATTTTTATTTAAAATTTACATTTTTTTCATAAAAATACAAATAAAATATTTAAAAATTGGGTTTAATTATACTTAATTTTTTTGAGGATGTTACAATTATCCCCCTATATCAACCTTTCATCCCCAAGAAGTATCTGTAGTGGTATTTCTTGGAAAACATAAGCCACTGAGTTCAAACATCAGACTCCTGATCTCACTCCTCTCAGGTGTAATCTCTAAAATAGAGAGAATATTAGGAACATAAATAGACCTCATCCATTCTATGGGATCACCAAAATTTCTCCTAAGAATCTATGAGATCACCCAAGGTTTTCCTAGGAATTTACCTACAACCCAAGGATTACCCCTTATAGAACTAACCATTGTTTCCATCCTTGTATGTTAGTCACAATCATCATATATATACCAACAAAATATCATGTTCAGTTCATATAATAAATTACAATAAATATATATCACACAACATGGAAACATAAATATATCACACAATTATGAAAACTATCCTGAGTAGATAACATAAATCAAGGAATTTAATTGAGGACTAATATGCAACACAACAAGTATATACCTGACATGTGAACCTACATGCCTAGTCATGATGCATGAATGCAACAAAAATCTCATAATCTATATATAAACATATTTTTCATCATGAAAAGTGATTTTAATTAAATATAATATACAAACATAATTTCTCTAATTTATGTAAAAATTAGAGGTCCACTACACACTGCTGGTTAGGCACAAACATAGTTCCTCTACCTGACTCCCAACCATCCTATCTCCTATATAACCTATACCAAACCCAGGTAAAGAGAAAAAACAAGTCAGTGATTTCAGATCCATTAATACCATTTTGTAACTTCTTGACCTAAACCCATGGATCCGAGCTGAAATAACATAAGACCTTATGTGTTCCTCCCCATATGCAATCGACTTCCAATTAGTAGCGAGAGTCTAAGTCCAATATTAGGGAAACTATACCCTTCCAAATTGAGTCATACCATAATACAAATTAGAAAATAAAAAAAATAAATAATCCGAGCTATCACATGGAATAGTAAACTAAAGACGTCATATAAATAAACAACTCCTAATGTGGTAAGCCTATCTGTACTTTTTGTTGAATATATGTAAAAATATAAAAAAATAAATAAACATTTTTAGGTCCTCCAAATTCTAGCCTGGTCCTCTCCTAATCCATGATCCACTACTCAACCATCCATTATAGGGCCCTTTCCTTTAACTAGATCCCTAGTCATGAAATAAATAAGTGCATCAAAATTCCCTTGTTGGGTGTGAGTATAATTACTTTGTGAGACACCACAAATGCACCCTTAAAAATTATGCACATGCATAAGAGTGTATAACATAATAATGAATAAATTCACACACAATAAAAAATCAAGATGAGCGTTCATGAACTAACCAAGTCCCCACAAACCCCAGTTATACATGCTTCAGTTCCATTATAGAAAAAATTGGAATAATCTTGGTGACATATCAGTGTTAGAGCCATCCTCATGTTTCTCAATATCCATAAAGGCCCTAGACCTCCATGTTATACCACACTAGTTCATCATGCCTTAACATTATCTCAAGGTTAGGCAACATAAACCATCATTCCCCAATGGTTCCACATAGCTCTGATCTCTCATGATCATCATGGCCCATGCTCATCACATGCGGGTATGTTCCCACATGATATTCATTCCCCTAGGTCAGGCCACACTAGGCCATCAAGCCCCATCATCCATCTCGATATCTTCATCAAGTCGCATGTAGTGTCTTAACACGCTCCCCCTCAAGGGATAATGATCAATAATAGGCCTACTAGTCACTTTGATACCATTCATAACACAAAAATGTAGAATATACCAAAAATATTACAAGGCAACAACAAAATAATACATAACATATCATGAGTGTGAGAAAATCCATACACACACACACATGAGAAACTCAACATGGTCTAAATCACATTAACATGAATAATCATAATATATTAATCAGGTAAGCCTTATGGCTACACACCCACCCACTTGGATCACATAATAAGTATGGGTTAATCCAAAAAAATCACATATCATGAAAACATCATAAACATGGCCCAAAATGTCAAGAAACTTTCTAATTAATAGTCTTTTATGTCAACAACAAAGGTAGACCACCCTGTTTGGTTCAATACACCTCCTTATGGACTTATTATGGAAATCATTAACACGTCAATGCTTAAGGTTCGTCATGGGTTCCTAGAACCAAAACCATCTATTTTATTTCAAAAATAAATATAATATTACATTCAATAAAACTCTATCTCTCTTAGCTAATTTCTAAATTATCATTTTAGGCCAACACATGTGCTCACAATATTATCCTCAAGAATAATTACAAAAACATGTTTGATAATTTATATATATTAATTAATTCAAGAACACATGTGGTATTCCTTGTAATTATTCATTAATAAAACAATATAATTATCCTCAAAAATTTCATAATAATACTCTAATAATTTGAAATCTTTGTCATATAATAACTCCCATATAATTATCCATGGTTAATTTGCCAAATAATTATCCTTACAAACTATCCTTTTGAAAATATATTATAATAATTTACTTCCACAAATTATTACTTGTTAATTTTATGCAATTATCCTTTAATAATTCCTTTTATAATTATTATCAATAAAATGTTTAATTTTCCATTTCTAGTCTAAATAAATTATCTTTTGGATAATAAATTATCCTTGTACTAATTTCATAAATTACCCATTGATAACTATCTAATAATTTTTTCCTATAAATTATCATTTGATAATTACATATTATTAACTTCTGATAAGCATGAACAATTATCCTTTGATAATTAATTATAATAATAATTTGACAATTCATGAAATTATCCTTGATATTTAAAATGTGGAAAAAGGATTAATTTAAATATAAAAAACACACATTACATCCTTCATAGATAGACTTTGGTTTAAATTTTTTTCTCATCATGATGAATTCAATAACACTGATTCTACATCAAACCGATCAATATTGAAGAATATATTTAAGAAGATGTTGAAAAAATAAATTTGGATAAAATTAATAAACGAATAATAATAATAATAAGAGTGCGTGGGAGGGAGGCATGAGAGTGGGATGAGTACCCATGAACACCACCCAAAATCACAATATTATTTAAATATTATTTTCTCTTTCATTAATTAATTATTTCATAAATTAATTACCTAATTTATTCTTTAATTATTTTGAAAACCCATGCACCTCATTTGGAGGTTCTACCATTCCCCTTAAAAAAAATAAGTTTCCATTAATATTTATGAAAAGTAATCCATATATATATATATATTTATACTCATAATATATATATATATGCATATCCAAATATATATATCTATTTAACCCATATATATACACTCAATATATATATATATAAACATCCATAAAAATATATATACACCCACACATGTATATATATACATATATATTTATCTCTTATATATATATACACATTTTAATTTTCCACCCATAAAAATACATTATTTCAAATTAATTATTAATAATAACAACAAAAATATTTATTATTATTATTATTATATATCTCACTTCATTTCCACCATTATAATTTCAAAGACAACTTCCATTAAAAACTAATTTTTAAATAAATTTTTTTATTAACTAAAAAATTATATTTATTTACCACAAGTAATAATTTCACCATTATTACTTTGATCATTAATAAATATACATAGATAGAGAAACGTCTCACATAATTTAATAGAATATAGTTACACATGTAATTTCAATTTTAATTTATTCGACAACAATAAAAATAATTATATAATTATTATTACTCTTGTGTGAAATATATCCAAACACCCAACATGCCAAAGCTTATGTCACGCCTCAAGTATAACTAATATCTCTAACATAACGGTTGCCTCTAATTTCTCATATGATATTTAATTTAGGAGATATTCTATTATTTTTAGAAAATATATAATAAAAATATTAAATAAGTTACCTTAACAATAGATGTTACTAAATGCCTGATGTGATCAAAAGTTATATCCCTCCTAGTGTAAACCCCTCATCTAGGACCTAGTAGTGGTCTCATATTTCCCATGCGACACACTATTTGGGATATATTTCTATTTTTGGGAAAAACATTGGTGTATAATAAAATATATTTAATATTTGTATTCCATTTTCACTGAGGCTCTATGGGAATTAGATTCATGTACTAATTCAGAACCCACATCCAAAAATATTCTATAGAATATTTTAAAGTGTTAAAAGTGTTTTTACCCTTGCATAAAGAATTTAAAAATTTTATTAAGATATTTTTATTGAAAATTTACATTTATCACATAAAAATTCAAATTTATTATTTATAGATAGGGTTTTATTATCTTTAAAAAAAATTAGATGTTACACCAATAATGAATGTAGAGTTTTATTGATCTATATTTATTCTTAATAAAAATACTAGGTTTATTCCAAGGTGACACACTTGGATGAATAAAACCCTTTTCCAGATTCTTATGGAGTTTATTATTTAATTATCCTAACTCAATCAAGGACAATATATATGGAGTCATTGAAATTAGTGTAGAACCAGTTATAAGTTCTATTTTTAACTCAACATCATGATTATATGGAAGACTAGGAAACTCTTCCTGAATGATATCAATAAAATAACACACAATTGTCATATTAATGATGTTGAGTTTCTCCCCAACCATATGAGATAAAAATCCTTTTTAAATATGAATAATGACTTGTACAATGGATGTAAATTTCATCCATTTGATGTTCATATTTATTGTCTCATTTATGGATGATAATTGGTTAGTTTGAAATATAAAATGTGACTTCTATTCCATGAAAATGATGTTTTATTTATTTAAAGGATACCAATCCATGCCAAAATAATATTGAATTCAACTAGTGGGAGGATATTGAGATATAGAGGAATAAAATTCCCTTAAACAAAATTTAGAGAAGATTTATAGACTTATGATGTGATCATATTACCATTTGAGGTTTTCACTAAATATTCAACAACTAATCATTGAGGTGGAATTGTGATACCATAAGAAAATTAAATGTATATAAAATATTTTGTAGATCTAGAATCAAATAGTACATTTGTAGTTACATATTAGATGGTAAGAATACCTTTCACCATGTTTTTATCATAACCATCATAAGAAAGGGTGATCACATAAGATTTCCCTTTGTCTCTCGACTTAAGAGGTTGATTATATCTATCATCATCAACCATTGGATTCGAGCACTAGTTAGTATAATTCTCAAACTACTTGAATTCTAAACACATTATTTTGGGTGGTGTATTCTTTGGTTTTTTCTATCTACTCACTTAATTTTATAATCTATTCCCATCACATTGACATTCAAATGCATAATGACATTTTTTCTCATATTGGAAAAATTTACCAATCCACTTAATACAATTCCCTCCATTATTACTTATACACTTTGAGAATAAATAAAGGATCCCATTTTTCTCTCTATAGATTTTAGAATTTCATTTTAATTACAATTTTTTTGATTATAAAAATATTTTGATTTATATATATCTCCAATCTATTTTTCCACCTTGATAGAAAAAAATGATTTCTTCATATCTATTAAGTCTGTTATAGTTAACTCCCTTATAGGGATTTATTTTAAGTCACCAGAGAATCGATAAACCTTTTCTTCAGGTAATATGATATTACCAGAATAATACCTCACATGTATTGGGATATTATCCTCATAGGTATGAAAAGATTCATCATCTTTATTCATTATCTCATGGAATTAAGTATAAATTTTTATATAATGATTATGAGAAATGTAATTTTTTAGAAATATATTCTTAAAATCATCCCACACCATGGAGTCCATTCCTTATTATTGACTCATGTCATTGATAAGAGTCCACTACTGACCTGATTCACCTTTTAAATGATAAATGACAAAAAAACTTGTCATTTTTAAATCTCTCTAGAATGAAAAATATCATTTCATTAGTACTAATCCACTGATCAATAACTAAAAGATCAACACACCTACTAAAATAAAGTGCATGTTTACTCATGATTTACATAAAAAATTATTCTCTTCTTTTATTATTTACAAGATCAGCATGATTCATATATTGATAAAGTTATATAATCATAATAATGATAATTTTCATTCCAAATCTAATAACATTTTGTTTTTTAAGAGGATAATAATTTCATTTTCCTTCCTATTCATCCTTAACATGATTCTTTTGGGTTCCATCCATTGGATAAAACATAAAAGAATTATGTAAGAAATAATAATCATTTGTGAGAAACCAAAAAATCAAGAAAAATATATTATAAAATGTCTAAATCCTCACAAATTCTTTAAAATATATTAAAACTTTAGTTTATCATAGGTCATTAATGGTCACTATCTATTCAAATATTTTAAAAAATTTCATATAGAAAGTTTGATTAAGGTGATAATATCCCCTGGGAGTGTCAAACTAGGTATGAAGTGAGGGAAAACTCAACATGAACCATAATAATTAATGAGATATTATCACTATTATCTTTTACGGTTTATTACCCATACCTGAATCCATACTAATACCACATCAACTTTTGGGGGGTAGAAAGCTATTTATATCTAAGAAAACCACACTCCTTTATTTATGATAACTTAGGACATTCTCCTATACATAGGATTATTCTGATGGTTCTCAATAAAGATTTCTTATCCTAGTTTCCAAAGGTAACTAATCATTCCTATGATACTAGCTACAATGAGCCATAATTTTCATAAAAAATATAAAATCTTATTAGATTAATATTCAATATATAACAATATGATCCATTCCAGAATCATACAAGTCTAGTAACATTAAAAACATGGACACATGAACAATTGGTTTATAATAGAACTAAATCTTCTTCCATTAATTTCGTCATAATTATCAACCTTCTTAGAAAAACCTTTTATAATATCATTCTTTATAACCTTTGGAAACGAAACATAAGAAATGGTGAGCTATGCTGCTCAGTAAGGGTAAAAAAGAGATATATTAATGGTAACTTAAACGTTTATTGATCATAGGGTATGCTAACATGATAAAAACATTTTAAAACCATAACCTACATATTATATATATAAATATATAATCATGGAATAATTCTTGGAAATTCATAATGCAAGAATCATAAAGGAGTCAAAGAACTTGTGCTATGAAAGCATAACATTAGTATAAGGCATAATTTTTTGGCATACACATAAAAATATAAAATTAGTTTTTTAGTTGTCAAGGATCATTGAAAATACTATCATAGTGGGATGGGTTAACTACCTAAACCATCATATTAGTCATGGTTCACTCCCAAGATAGTCATAGTGGATAAGGTCCCTTACTGAACTGGGTTCACTCCCCTTTATAGTACTATTTATGTCTTGAGATATCTATCTTTTCCCAATGAATTAGAGGGATACATAATTCTAGGTATATCTATAACATAATTAAAATAATAAATATTAATTTCAAAAGATTATAAAATACTCACCATATCATTATAACCTAACTTATGAAAAAGAAATTGTTTTCATAAACATTTCATCATGTAACAACCCTTGAGAAAGAAATAGATTTCAAAAAATTTATCAAATTTACAATAATAAAAAATATTCTAGATAAATAATAATGGTGGTACCATTGGATAATATACCCATTAAATAATAAAAAACATTAAAAATAATTTTCATTGATGAATATAAATATAATAAAAATATAATTAAAAAACATCTTGAGGAAAATAATTTTCTATTTTAAATTCGTTTATTAAAAATAAAATGTATATAATATTAGGATTTTATTTCTTTAAATAAAATATATAAAATTTTAATGAAATATTCAATGTATTTATCTATCTTGAATACTAGAGATTTCATTCATTTCATACATGTTTAAACAAATACGTATTTCACAAATTTGATAATAATTTAACAATACCTGATTTGAAAAATAAAAAGAATATTTCTTTAAAAAAATTATTTAGAATTTCAATAATGAGTAAAAATTAACATAATAGAAAATATTATAATATTAATAACATCACTAGAATAATTTTAATGAAATTGGGAACATGGAAGAGAAAGGGTTTTTGGCTAAAGAGAAAAATAATATTAGTTTTCCTTAAAAACATTCTATTGGTATATTATGTTCTTAATGAGGGTAAAATGAATAGAAAACATGCAATATCTAGATATAAATATAGGATACAAAAATTAAGGAGTTTCATGAATTATATATCATGAAATTTTACCATCAGAAACATAATCATAAATAATCTTGATAAATAATGAGGTCATTACAAAAAACCCTTAACCAAAAGTCTTATATTTCTTAACATTCATTATAATGGCATTTATATTATATATATATATATATTATACATGTTTTAAGAAACAATAATCATATAAATAATTCCATATATTATTTTATTATAACAATTTACCACATGTTTATTAACAATTGTTTATTAAAATAACTGTTCATGTGATAACTATTTAGTTTTTCATGAATGTTTGATTCTTGAGTCTTAGTATTTATTTCATGATCATAGATAAATAATCCAAAAAATGTTAATCATGATATTACTATAATATATATTAATTACGGATATACTTATATTGATCTATAAAATTTATGTATAGAATAATTAATTACACCATTCCTGGAGATGGTAGGCGGTACGTACGGATGAATGCTATTATCTCTTTTTGACGGATGGAATGAAAGGAAGGTAAATAATAATTCACATTTTATAAAGAATTATTATATAAAATCCATCATCATTTCCATCCAGGTAAAGTGTAAATTAATGATGAATCACACCGCTTTATAGAGACTGTTGTCCACACATATGTATGAGTGAAACTACCATTTTCTAAAAGATACAAAGTTAAGAAGCTAGATCAAATACTATCATTTAAGAAGAATAATTATGCCATAAATATAATATATGAAAATTAAACCCATTATAGTACACAACCATAAGATATGGTGATGAAAAATTAAGTGTATCAATACATAAGGACGTTAAGCCGTATGTATGTACAAGTGATACATACACTTCCCATTTGATGGGGAATTGGATGGATAATAGTTATTTAATAATAATAATAATAATTAATTATATTTAGTATTATTAATTTATTATTTTATAGAAAATACAAAATATTTATGGTTGGTAGAAGGATAAGTAAAAAAATAAAGTGATCGATTATGATGATTACCTCTTATTTGAAACTCCTTTAGATCACCTCTCAAGGATCCAAGGTTTGGCCTTTTAGAATACTAAGTCCTACAAATAGGTGAAAATAATGGAATAGAGGGATTCTTTTTTATATGTTAGGGGAGGGGAACTCTTGGAATTTCTTAAAATATTACAATATATAAAAGATTATTCTCTAGAAAAATGGCTTAAAATGGCTAGATATTAAAATATATGTTTGGATTTGGTTAAAATAACATCATCGTATATGATTTTAAATTGTTCATGTGGTGTTTTAAACCTTATCTTTGGGCTTAACACCTTAATTACCCTATTTTATCCTTAACTACGATAACATATTTTTCATTTTTAAGGGTTATAATTTTTCTTATATGTTAAAAATTGGCTCATAAATGGAAGAAGGATGAAATATAATACCATATATTATAAAAAATATAATCTCTAAATATATTTATGGTTTTTAAATAATTTAATAAAATATTATTTCCATAAAATATCATTAATGTCATTTTTTACACTATTTATTTAATTTGACTTTAAAGACACCAATAAAAGAAATAAATTTGAATATAATACTTCAAAAAATAAAAAAAAAATTATATTAATCTGTAAAATTTTTGTAACACTATAACTCACTCAAATTTTTTTACTTTTTCTATTTTCAAAATACATTATTTTATTTTTCTATTAAGTGAAGAAATACCGTGTTGGTGTTGCATAAGAATTTGAGGTAATTATTTAATTACTAAAAACAATAAATACATTAAAATATTTAAAATAATTTCATTAATATAAAAGTAAACATTAATATCCATTCACAACATTATTTTTCCCTATCTGAACTCATACGATATTTTTAAAAGAAAAGGAGTTATATTTTGTATTTTTCATTGCTTTAAATATTATATAGATCATTTTCATGGTCAATTATAATATAAAAAAATAAATTTTTTTCCTATTGTGATAAGGGTAGAGTTAACTTCATCCAATAATAACAAATATAAAAATGGTGACCATAAATTTTAGTTTTAACCTAAGATAACCTGATTTTTCCTTTACCGAGGAGATAAATTTTACCATGGCCATTATTCATAATGTCTAAAAAAAGAAGTGAACTATTTACCAAATATAAATCAAATTATCAAAAAAATTAATCCATTATTCAAAATTAAATTTCTATAAGTGGAAGAAATTCAATTTAAAATAATAGCTCAAAATGTGATGAAAACCATTTTTGGTAAAGAATACATTTTAAGCGTAAAACTTGATTTATTCCTATCACATGCCTAGAAAAAATAAGAGATGAATGTTAAAAAATATGAATGAATATATAATATAATTTTTTTCAAAATAATTAAATAATACTGATTAATATAATTTATTAAGATAAAAAAATATTGTGCACATATAAATAGTTTTTTCAGAAAAACATATCCTTTGTTTTCAAAAATACTTTTATTTTAATCTCTAATTATTTGATAACAAATGAATATATTTTATATGACTATAAAATATAAAATTCAAATAATGTATTTATTATTACTATTACACAAAAATTTAATGTCGAGGTTATATCTATATATTATATTATAGTATATTTAGACTGAAGGTTTTGTGGATTGCAACTATTGAAAAAAAATTTATTTGAAAATAAATATATCTTAAACTCCTGGTGTGTTAATGTTAACATTCTCATTAATTTGTTCTATATAACCCTCTATTATTCCTTATATGGGGTTTTCACCTCCATGTATATATTTTAACATCCCATTAGTTTTCACTTTATCTGGGAACCTGATTATGTATTATTTTAGGTAACCTTTATCCTTCCAACATTTATTTTTTAAAAGAGGTTTTATCACCCCCTATACAACATGGGTTTTTATTAAAGGTATTTTAAAATATTTATCTATTTAAGAAGAAGATAAAATTTTGAGGGTGAAATTTATTTAATGGGGGTAAGAATGTATTACCTTGAAACTTTATTTTAAGAGAATAATAATCCTAATGGCTATATTAACATTATACATCATGATTTAAGAGAATTGAGAAATATTTTAAAAAATATCATAATATAAATGTGATGTAGCCTTTGATTTTGTGGATATTAATATGAGTAACTACATTATGAAATATATGTATAATTTTATTACTCAATAAAAATTTATTTAGTTATGCTTATCAAATATGCACACAATTTCTTGAAGTTATTTCATGTTTCAAAAATGCATTTTTTTAGTAAATATGATTTTTATCTCATTTTGTGAAAGGAAATTATAATTTATTTAATCTAATTTTATAAATAACATTTTATTTATTGAACAATATTTTTTATTAATAATATTAAAATTAACTTTGGGAGAATTTTAGGATTTTTCTAAAAGAACTGATTTCCACTAAAGAGTGAAAATACTAATTTTTCAAATACTCTCTTTTATGTTCATTAA
The DNA here is from genome assembly GCA_963277665.1 of Viscum album. Taxonomy (NCBI): domain Eukaryota; kingdom Viridiplantae; phylum Streptophyta; class Magnoliopsida; order Santalales; family Viscaceae; genus Viscum; species Viscum album. Next base: position 215,434,318 of record OY728165.1, read on the forward strand.
TTATAGGAATTTAAAAGTCCCATTCAATTTTATATTTTTTCTTAAAGTTTCATATATACCATTTTTTAATAATATAATTAATTACTTTTTAATAATTAATATTCATCATTTTGATATAAGTTAATATTTATGCATAAAACACATTTTTCTAAAAACTATTTTTCATTGTATTTTATACAGTTTTATTAAAGTTTATTTTTTTCAAATTATATTGATTGATTCCTGAAAAATGGATACCATATTTGGAATAAATATATTCAAATTTGATAAATAGTTTTATATTATTTTTGGTTATTATGAATAGTAATGGTGGTAAATTGTTTCCCCTCGGTAAGGGTAAAATATGTAAAAATTGATTAAAACTATGAGATAATTTATAAGAATCCACCAAAAACATTCCCTTATTTTATTTTTTGGTTGAATTTGATCATATCCAGACCAAATTTTAATATATGGGCTTTTGGAGTGATTTTCACTTGATAATTTTATTTATATTATTTTAAGAGAAGAAGATTCAAAAATGTCACTCACTTGTTTTTAATTTATTTTATATGTTCACATAAGGATAAATATTTGTTATGAATGAATATAAAAGTTTATTTTTGAAATTATTTATTTATTTTATTGTTTTAATTTTATTTTATTTTTTAGTAATAATATAATTAACAAAAAATCTTACATGATGTTGACATAGTGCTTGTACAACCAGTAGAAAAAATAATAGTAAATTATTTTTTTAAAAATGAAAATAAATGTTTTTTTGAATGAATTAATGTTTCAAATTATTTTATCCTTAAAATTAATAAAAAATTTATGTTTTAAGATTTTATATGTGAATTAATTTGTTATTCAGGTGTCTTTAAAGTGTAATAACATGAATAGTGTCAAAAAAGACATTAATGATATTTTTTAAAAATATATATTTTATGTAGTTGGGGTTTGGATTAGTGGTAAAAAACTCCTAATTATATATCAAGGTTGGGGGTTCAAAACACATTATGTATAGGAACTATTGGATCTCTGTAGGGGTACTGTAACAGCACTATAGAGACAGGGGAACTCTAGCACCGACGACACTGTAGTAATGGTGGGCATTATAGTAGGAACTGTAGTGGTGGAAGCACCATAGCATGTACTACAACAGCCTCAGGTACTATAGTATCACTATTTAATGAGGATCCTTTGGGTAAAAAACCTTGGGCAACCGTCCATGCAATGGACTTTCATTCCCACTGATCCTACGAGCAATGTAATGGGCTTTCACGCCCATTAGAGCCTATGGGCCATGTAATGGGATCCATGCCCACTAGGCCTACATTCCATGTATAGAATAAATAAGTCTTAATGGGTAGGCTATCACCTTAGGAGGATGATATGACCTCCCATTCCAACCTGTGTTTGAGGTGTGTGTGTGCTTAATGTAATTTTACCCCCAATCACCTAATATAATATTATATAAAAAAATATATTTTATAAAATTATTTAAAAATCCAAAAAATAATGGAAGAGAACAATTAGGATGAGAAATTGTAAAAAATTTCATAAATTTTCCTTTATGATCCAATTGTTACCTTATAAGTAATATTATAAACCATTATGAATAAAAAATTTGTTACTACAATTAGGGTTAAAAATGGTTAACAAAGGATTTAAACCAAAATATAAGGTATAAAATTTAATACAAAAACTCATAAACCACATCCATTGGTTTTATTTTTACATTATCATTATGAAATTATAATATAAGGAAATTTTTATCCATTTTTACAAGATATTTACTTAATAATATTTTAAAACTTGGAAAAATTACACGTGTGCCACTCACCTCAATTAGAAGAGGGCATGTCCTTCCATTAATTCATCACATCACATGAGAAATTTATCTCAAAAAAACGTAAAATAATATCCCAAACATAAGAAACATGTTCTAGAGATTTTGGTATCCCAAAAGTACCAATCCTAAGATTCCTAATAATAGATCCAATAAAGGTTTCTCTAAGGGAATGTAATTGTCTTAACCAGGCTCGTTTATTTTACATATTCTTTTACAACATTCAATTAAAAACATAAAATAAAAATATAATTATAAATTGAAGTACCATATAATGTGGTGTTATTATGTTTATTTTATAATATTTATCCTTCTCCAAGTCTGTGAAATTGGATACAAAATAATCGCTTGTGTGTACGACAGACTATCACCTCACTAATTGATGTAATTCGTTTTCAATCACCACTTCACATGGATAGTCATAATGATTGAACTAATGAATATATATTATACTTATTAAAAATTATTGATTGTTTAAATTTAATATATTATCTACTTATACACCCTTTCACCCATTAAAAAATGATAACGTCTCTCATGTGGATGTATGACATACCGTTTCCATGAAGCAATGCGATTAATTTTCCATTTCCACCTTTTAATAATGATGATAAAAATGAATCTAATGAATAAATATAATATTAATAACATTTGGGAAGTTATTGAGATGATTTATCTATCACCAATGCATGAGAAATGGAACATGTATGATAAAACATATATGATAAAAATGAGTAGTTAACACAAGAGATAATGATAATAATGAAATATTTTTTATTAAAGGGTCATATTATTTTATAAGTGCATATTATATGATATTATATATATTATCATGGTTATATAATGATTAATAAGAATATTAACACTATTATAAATGAGTTTAAATCATTTTCAATAAAGTGGTAGCATGCAATAAGGGGTTTCTTAACTCAATTTATATTCATTGGGTTGTATAACTTACTTATTGATTTTATTTTGTCAAGATAATGTTTAAAATTAAATTGTATTTTTTATTTTGTATTTACACTTGTCTTGTGTGGATTTAGTTTTTTTAAACATAATCTCTTCATTGACTAATTCTTATTTCAATTATATGATATTTGATAAGGATTTCTTTTCAATTTCCACTCATTTGAAACATATTTGGTAGTGTACTCTTATTTTATTTTATGTGGATTATAAAACACCAATTTTAATTTATTTATAATGAACATATATTTATTAATATTTATTAATTTTTAAATTAAAGTTTAAAATTTCAAGGGGTTACAATTTAAAATATACCACATATGTAAGAATTTATTTCACAATCTCATTTTCTATGATTTTATATATTTTTAATTAATGGAATATTATAAAAAAATATTTCATAAACATAATATATTTATTTATTCAATTAATTTTAATGATTTTCCATTTTTTACGAACTTTTACTCTATTTTTTACTTAAATCATTTAATAAAATGTGTAAAATAAAATAAGATCTTATTATACTTTTTATTCAGGTATAATTTTCTTCCATGTCTATATTTTTCAAAATTGTTTTTCAAAATACTTTTTCCCTTAAATTTTGCCTGATTTGAAGGGATCATTATAGCATTCTCTAGAAAAATCATTTTGGAATTTATTTACAAAATGTTAAAAATAGTGATTCTTTTTAACGTATACGACATTAACAGACATTCCCACCACCATAACCATTTTATGATATGCAGCTTATCCAAATAGTTTTAAATGGATTTATATTTAAAAATCATTAACAAAAAATTATTTAAATGTTCCAATTCCATTTTATTTTATTCAATAAAATTCCTGAAATTATTTAAAAAATATGTTTTTGGTAAATTGATAATCATTTTTTTATCACTTATTAATTATTTGGTCATTATATTTCTCTTGAAGCATTCACAGTTTTTGATCATCATTCATTGAAAATTATATTTCAATTGAATATAAATATTATATGTATCATGTATATGTTTATTCTATAAACTATTTACCATTTCAACATATGGTGTATTATTAAGAAATTTATTTGAATGATTGGGTAAATCTTGATATTTATATCCTTTACCCATTAGGTTCTAGGTACTGTCGCAGTACTGTAGCAGTTGTGGTATTGTTGATCAATGAGTACTGTAGTAGTGGAAGGACACTATAGCGACGATGGGTACTCTAGCAGCCGAGTTACTATTCATATTATGGGCCTTGGGCCAACAATTTGGGCCTATAGACTATGTAGTGGGCTAGGACTTCATGCAATGTAATGGGTATCCCTCTACCTAGATAAAAGTGGTCTTCCCTTTGCTTTAATAATAAAATGAGGATTTAGCCCCAACATTTAAAAAATATATGGGGAATACATTGGATATGCAATGACTATTAGGGGCAGAAATTATATATCCCCTCGATACATCAATTAGTATCATGAGACAAAACTTTTGGATATCCTTATTAAATGAGTTTATTTTGTATAACTACACATAAATTAATCTTACTTAGTGGAAGGAATTGAAAACAATGATATCATGATGTCAGAGATTTTGAAGTCTAATATTATGAATTCCTTTCACTGAGAATTCAATTATTATTATACATGTGATTATTGCACTGATAATATCCATGAATGTATTTAATGTATAACTTATTGATTAATGGACATGTTTTTTATATTATTAACCTTTCCATATTAATTATACCATATTTAATCATTATAGATTCCATTGTACATAAACTTTGATGATAAATTTCTATCACCCTTATTTTATTTTATTTTACCCAAGACTAGAGTAATGAATCACCTAATGATTTCAAAGATACATAGTATTTTATTTCACTTTCTTTTTATATTTTAATTCCAATGTAAAAAATAGGAAACATGTGTGTATCTGGTTCTTTATGACTATTAAACGGATTGATCCTTAGTGATGTGAATTATTTTATCTTATTCCAATATAATGAAGTAATCCCCAAATCTGGGATACTAGAGTTAGGGATGTTACACTTGGATTTATGGGGGTGGTAACTATAGCCATGTGTGACCGTAATAGAGTGTTTTGTAGTTTTTATTGACATTTTTTCATCTATTAAAATATTCATTCACTTCGTTTTTGGATTTATTTATTTATATATAATTATAATAATGGTTATTTGTGTTCTTTTATCCCATTAACTAACAAATTTAGGTCATTCCCTTCTTCATGGGAATACAACTAATAATTGTAGTCTCATGAGGACCAAGTTTATTTAATTCCTCTCACCACTTTTAAAGTAAACATTTCTTTCACTATTCTTAAGGTATATATAATTATCCTAAATTATATTACCATGGAATAACTTGTGTTCATATGATTTTATTTGGTTATTATTTATGGAATTATTAATTTAAATCCATGAGATGTGAATATAATATTTTATAGCTATAATTGTTTTTTGAAATGGAATTTCTTTGAAAACTAATTTTAATATTGGAATTGAATTTATTAAAGTTCATAAAAGAAGGAATTCACTTGAATGATTTTCTTTTATAAAGGAATTGGTGTGTAATCTCTATATAATATGTTATATAAAAACATGGAAATGAAAATCAGATGTCTTATATCTTTGAAAATGTTTTTGAATCATGGATTTGGTTTCATGAACAAAATTTTATTTTAGTAGAACATGATGAAAACCTTGTGGAATGGTAAATACTATAAATATGTTTGCCCTAGTGGAGTTAGTTTTCAATGAGGAAGGTGATAATGATTCCATGGTTCCCAGTGGGGAGCCTTTATAGGTAACCATGATTCCTAGACATTATTAGTAGCTTATTCCATCTTGTTATCATGTTTGTATGAGTTTTTTACACCATTATGTTGTGATTATCCTCTTACTGGTTTGAATATACATTACTTTATTATTTACTTTTCATGTTTATTTACCACTTAACATGGATATTGATGCATGGGACCAATTTTATTCAATTTATTATACCTCATATATAAATTTTATTTCATATTTCATTGTTTATTCGAATATGGATTTTTTTTAAAATAAATCCAAAATTTTTTTGAATATAAGAAAATTATTTCTTTTGAAAATATTTTACAAATATTTTTTATATAAGAACTAATATCTTAATTTTGATTAAAATTTTATATATTATTTATGGTTTTATACTAATATTTAGTGCTCACTCCTTTATTTTTCCTTTATCCATTTGTAGCTTGATTTTTTAGGATATATGTAAAGGGAATATAATCATGTAAAATACAGCTCTCTTTATTCGAGTTGTCTTTTTGTTGGGTTAGTATATTGTTGAAAATGGTATCATAGAGACATAAAAACGGTTTATTAGGGTTAGATGTTGATGGACTTTCATTTTTTTTCTAGACCTTATTATCCAATTATTTAAGGATACCTTTATGTTTTAGTTTTTTTGATATGTGATTTTTTTGGATAACTTTTATAATACTCTATTTGTTTATAAATTATCACATGTTTGTTAACGTTGAAATTGTTCCAATGATTCTTTTTTATGATAGTATGGTTCTTTTCATAGCCAAATGAAATCAAGAATGCACCTTGGGCCTTTTAAAAGGCTAATTAGGGTGTCATTATGGGATGAACATGGTTGTTATATTAAAAATCAGTATCGAAAGTTCTTGTTATCCTTGAATCCTACCCTCATTCTTGTGTATCACCCTCTCTAGTTTGGGGGTAATTGATAGAATAAAGATAAAACTATCAAAACTCCAATGTTTTTATAGGAGAGTTCATAACAAGATAAAGTTAATGAAAATCCTTAATATACCCTAGTAAGCCAAGACTTGACTGAAATCCTTATTTATAAGTTTTAACCTTTTTGGTTTTAGTTATCTAAATTTGGTTAGTGATAAAGGAATCATATTTTTTTATTGACTTTTTTTCATAATCATTATTTTTCATAATATAAATACTTCAATAATTCAATATAAAAGTACTATGGAGGAATATATATTGTATTCCATATAGATTAATCCTCCTCCCTACTCAGTATTAGTGGAAACTATAGACATTATGATCCAGTACTTGGGATAAGTATCCAATTTTGAATAGGAACAAATGGTGTACAATGATAAAAATCTCACAACATAACATCCATCAATATATAATGGTGAAAAGGGTCTATAGGAATCATAATAATGGATCAAGGGGATTGATAGTATTTTTCAAATATTAAACAACTAGATGCAACAACCTAAAATTTTATGATATATTTATCTTCAAATAAATTTTATTTTTTTGATTACTTGTGATACACACAACCCTATGACTAAATGAACCATAATATAGTATATCAAGTTTAAATTTTTTTGGTATGAATAGGATTTTCCAAATTTTAGAAATTGTGTATAAATGTTTTAGATAAGGTATATATATTGATAAAGAAGCACTCAATTTTCAAAAAAAATCATTATATGTTTCAACAATACACATTTCCATAAAATCGTTTTTATTAGTTTTTATAAGAAAATAATATAATTAATTTATCTAATTTTAGATTTTTTTTCAAGAAATTAACATAAATTTTTAAATTATTATGTCGATATTATATTTTAGTGAAATTTTGATAATTTTTTAAACTATTTATTTTTTATTGAATTTTGGAAAATACTAAATTTTATTGATGAATTACTTTTTATTTCAAGAATTAATTTTTTATTTCATTTAAATGGTCTTATAAAGTAAAAATAATTTATATTATGAATTATCAAATTTAGTTCATTTTTTTAATTTTATGTCAGATTTGGAAATAAAAACTTATTATACTTATGGAAGCATTTTTTTTGGGAAATACGCATTTCACTGTGTCTTGTGGGTATAATTTTATATTAAACTCTTCAATTATATGAATTGAATATTATAAAAAGTATTTCATATTTTTAAATAGAATAATTAATATTTTTAAATAAGGTTAACTTAATTTTTTGGTCATGATGAATTATAAAAACTAAAATTTCTTGTTACCACAGTTAAGATCAAAATTGGTTTACCAGGGGGGTTAAAAAGAGACAATGGAATGTTAAATAAGTAAAAATGTATAAATATTATTTTAAATCTAAATCTCATCCACACATAATACTAAATTCAATCTTCCATCCATTTTGAATAATTTTTATTGAGTTTCACATTACTATATTTTAATCTTTTCAAAAATTCCAAGCGTATTCTCCTCACATTTTTAAAAGGAAACCCATCCTTCAAATTATTTAATTTTTTTGAGCCATGTATCTTGATAAAACAATACCCATTTCTATTTTCAAAATACCTATGAATAAATTATAGGTTATTTTATTTATGAAATTCTATTCCATGGTTTCTTAGTAAAATATCTAAAGGAGGCCTACCAAGGAATAAGTTTCATCTAACCTAATCTATTTAAAATTATTTCTTCTTATAAATCTTATAAATATTTTATATTAGTTATAAAAAACAAATTTATTATTCGAAATATATAGAAACTTTATTATTATTTTGTAACCTCTTTTATTCACCCTCTTTTCCATTAAATTGGATGTGAAAGTATCACTCATGCTTACGTGTAAACTATAACATCCAGGTAGCGATATAATTAATTTTCCATCATCAAATTTCATATATTGTTTTTATAGTAGTTTTAATATTTATAAATTATATTTATTATATAAATATGCTTCTAAAATTATAATATCATATATTCGTTCTTACCTTTCAAATCCATTTGAAAATGATATGTAACTCGTGCATACACATCGACTACCAACTCCACAAAGTGATGAGGTTCATTTTCTATCTATAATTTAAATGGATGGTAATAAGGTTATATTTAATCTATATATATTATATATATTAAAAAATAATTATTATATATATTTTAATTTTTATTTAACTTCATTTTGTTATATCCATCGAAAAGTGAAAACAACGTTCATGCGTACGAACTGCCTACCATCTCTAGGAAAAGTATAAATAATTTTTATATCCCTAAATTATATAAATGGATATATATATATAATTAAAATATATATTATATTTATATCATGATTAATATTTTTTATATGATATAACCATCATACTGTATAAGGGCTGGAACTACTGAACCTGGATTCTCATAAAAAATTGAACAGTTAACACTCTAAAATGATGATTTTAATAATGATTATTATCAAATGGGTGTTAAAATATTATAATTAGATAAAATATGATATTATTTTTATATAAAATATTTATTTATGTACTTATAATATATTTAAAATTATTATATATGAGGTTATATAACTTTCAATTCAATTTGAACTCGATGTAATGAATTTTAGTCTTACTTTTATGTATTTGAGACACATGCCATATTTATCAATTATTTCATTAATGTGGTGATTTTACTTCCCATAAATTACATTTATGATTTTTTTCTTAAATATTATGTGGATTTATATATCTATATATGTTTATCTATCTCATATGGTTTTTATTCAAATGTTACCAAAATGGTAATGGATTAATGTTATAATATCATTGTTTATTGGGATTATTTATGATTTAGTTTTAGTCAATTAAATTTCATGATATAACTGTCAAGAATATTATTAAATTTTTTATCCTCAAGTTATTTATGTAATTTTAATGTAATAATACTATTTTATTATCTTTTGTATTTAAAAGGATTCATTTTTTTAATAAAAACATACTTTATTTCCTATATGGTCACAAATATGTTTCTTCTATGTTCTTATTTTCTTTAAAATATTTTCAAGAATGTTTTTAAGAAGTATTATAAAATTTTGAAGCCATTTTTACCCATAATTTAATTTTTATAAATTGTTTAAAAAGAATATTATAGTCATTTTATGAATGAGGCACTTTTGACATTTTACTAAAAAAAATAAAATGATCATTGTTTTAAAATAAATGACAACATATAATTTACTGCCATCATGGTCACTAAAATAATTGATATTACATTAAAATATTACATAATTAATTTCAAAGATAGGTATTTTTATCATTATTTTGAAATTTTTACAATTTAAAACCGTGATTCCAAAATTAAATATTTATTTTACTTAAGAAATATTCTAATGGTATTTTAATGTAATTTTCATTTATAATAACATCCATTTATTTTAATTATGATAAACATGGGATATGATCCAAGGATACAGTCCTTATTCATTTTATTGATGGTTTATTATTCCTATAATAATATTTTTATAAAAAATATTTATTTTCCAGAGGTTATGCTATGATGATTTGTTGAAATATTTATGAAACCCGTTTTTTCATGGTATATGATATATAATGGATGTTTTATGATATTATGACCTACATATGAATGGATTATGATTATGTGACGCATGGGCCTGGAATTATATATCCATCCAATGAATTTGGTATAGATGGATATCTTATGAGATAATACAGACTCTAATGGGGAGTGAACCGTGTTCAGTAAGGGACAATGTTTATTATAATAATATTGGGAGTTAAATTTGAATAATTATAAGATGTAATATAGAGTAAACACAATTTAAATATATAGTATTGTAAGTGATACTTTAATAAGGAAATAATTTTTTATCATTATTTGTATGCTAAAAACATATTTCTTATGTCAATGTTGTACTTCATGCCTCATGTTCTTTGATTCCTTTAATATTCAAGTCTAATGAACTAAAAAATTTTAATCCATGACTCAATATCAGGATATATGATATGATGGGTATGGATTATTAATTTTTAATCTTATACTATCACACCCTTATTCTAATAGTATACTTATGTAATCATTTATATCATCCTTTTTTACCATTACTGATAATCTGATCTCACCCTTTATTACATCCCCTTTACCCAAGGTATGAAGAAAGGTTTTAAATAGGGTATTTCATATAAGAGTATTATATATGAATATATTTATTGGAGTTTTTAAATATAATTCTTGAAATAAGTTGATTTATCATCATGTTTCTAAATACACTGAACCTTAATATTCCTTAGGTGTGTATTTGTAGAATATATTGAATAATAATATATTAAGATTTAATATCAATGTATGAAAAATATGGGTCAGTATATATCATATAAGAAGATGTCTTAGTCAATCAATGTAGATTAGGATTTGGGGGAGTTGGTAAAAACCCTAGTGATAAGACTAATTATATCTTAATGTACAAATGTTTTATTAAGGTATAAATTATGTAGTTTTTCTAAAAATACACATCTATATGGATAAAACAACTAGGCATGGTTTTGTCATAGATGCATATAAGAGTAATAACATCAAAATGTGTTAGTCAAGTATATCTTGACCATATTTCTAGTTCATAAATAGTGTACTATTACTAAACACATGGTTTTTCACTAATGAGGGATATGGTTGGGGTTATTCATATTTTCTTTATGATCTATTATTAAGGATTTGAATAGATGATAACCATAGATAACAAAGGTTAAACCTAAAGTGTCATATATTGAGAATATGTTGTTATTATTTAGACATCCTATAGATTAATTTAATGATTATATGGTTTCCCACTATAATTATTGTTTCTAAAACTATGATTTTTTAGTCAATATCTCGAACACAAAGAAATTGTATTAATGCTGAATTTTTTGAAAAATGAAATGATTTTCCTCTTGATAAATCAAATGTTTAAAAAAGATTGAATGAAAAATATTTACTATATGCTCAAAAAACGTCATCAATCTATGAATATTGTGAGATTCCAAATTAGGAATAGGGGGAACAATGTTCTGTTGAGTCCTTCATGAGAAAACATCCTCCTTCTATTCATGGGTCTATTGATCCATTATTTCTAATAAATGGATTAGTACCATTGAAAAGATATTTTTCATCACCCAGTGTTCAAAAAATGAAAAAGTTGTTTTATTTGTTTAATGTTTAAAAGGAGAAGAATATCAATGGTTGAATCCAATAAATTAAAACAAGAAATAGAAAGACATTTACTCCAAAGAGTGGGAAGAGTTTAAAAAATTATTTTTCAATAAGTACTTTTCTCACATTATTTATACAAAATTAGAGAAGTATATAAATGATCTAAAGAAAAATGTTGTTGATTATATTAGTTCATTTGAAGAAAAATTTACACGAAATTCATGGTATGATTCTTGTATTATTGTCTAAACAGAATCAAAGACTGAACTATTCTTTAGTGGCTTCAAACAATGTTTCTGAATAGAGTTATACATAAGATTCTTTAGTAGATATGGAGAAATAATTAGATGTGCTATTAAGTAGGAAATGGATATTATAGTTACATATCAATATAATGGTTTTGATAAGGAAATAAATATAGAATTTGATTGAAATCCCAATAATTAACACCATAGAGATAATAAGATGATATTTTCATTATGCTCAATGTGTGGAAGGAATCATGGAGGATATTTCATTAATGGGACTCTTAAATGTTTTAAGTGTGTGAGGGAAGGTTATCGGGAAATCTAATGTTGAATTGATGGGAAGATAATGTTTGGTAATGATGGAGATAATGTACCATAGAATTCACCACCCACAATCTCGTGTTTCAAATCTAATGATTATGGGAATTATGCTAACTAGTGATCAAATATGAAGTTTAATATAAATTATTGATACATAAAACCTATTATGTATATATATAACGGGAAATATCTTCTGATAACTATTTATGAAGTGGGGTATAATACTGATGTGTTGAAAGGTATACATACCATCCACTCTAGAACTATTAATGTCTTATTTGATTCTACATTCACTCTCTCTATTATATTTGAATAATTTTCCTAGGGAATCACAATATAACCCCATTAATTTGATTTTGAATTAGTAATGAAAACCCTTAATGGTATAATGATTACATCTCAATCTATGGTTATTACACAATTGAATTTTGAGGGAATGTGCTTCCTATACATCTCATTATTCTTCACTTAGATGAATTGTATTTTACCTGAGGCATGGAATGACAATTTTTTTTTACATAAATCCAATATCAATTTTAGAGAAAGGTAAGTCACATGTGATATTTTGAGCCACCCTATAATCTATTATTAGTGTGATGATAAATATAGAATTTATATGGAAATATAATCCATTTTATTTGTGTTGATTTAAATTTAAAAGTGGAATTCATCTATAATGATTGGGTAGGAACTCCAAATAAATGATATTCATATTGTATGTGATTTTTTTATGTTTTTACAAAAGTGATTCCTAGTCACGTTGAGTTTTAATTTCAGCTCATACTTGGTACTAAAATTATTTCAATGAATATATATAGAATGGTCTCGATAGAGTTTTAGGATTTATAAAAGAAACTCTAGGAGAATATTGATAAGGGATTTATTTTTCCAACTGCATTAATGTAGGGAGAACCTATTCTTTTTATTAAGAAGAAATATGTATCAATGTTAATTTTTAGTTATTATCAGTAACATTACAAGATAAAAATCCAAAATAAGTATCATCTACCCCATATTGATGATTTGTTAGATCAATTACAGGAACTCAATATTTTTCCAAGATTGATCTTTGATCTCGATACTATCAGTTGTGGGTAAAAAGTGAATACATTCCCAAGAAGTAATTACATATGAGGTATGGATAATATGAATTTATAGTGATTCCATTTGGTCTTACAAATTCCCAGGATGTATTCATAGATATAATTTATAGAGTCTTTATAGATTACGTTGATCAGTTTTTGGTAGTCTTTATATATGATATTGTTATATATTCAAAAATAATGGTAGAGCATGAAGATCATTTGAGAATTAAAATGAATACCCTAAAAAAGGATATTATACATGAATACATTATGTAAATTTTGTTGATATAAAACTTTCCATTTTGAGTCATAATATCTAAATAGTGGGTATATTAGTGGCTCCAAAAAAGATAGAGATTATTGATTGTTATCCCAGACCAAAAAATATGACTAAGATATGTACTTATCATAGATTGGATGGATATTATCTATAAATTTTGAAAAAAAATTCATGGTTTTTTGATCCACTAACTATGTTAACATCGAAGGGATCCAATATATTTTGGATTGAGGAATATTTATAAAATTTCAAGTAATTAAATAGAAGTTTTGTTAATGCACCTTTTTTTACATTGAACAAAAATGAAAAAGGGTTTGTGATCTTTAGGGATGAATTAAAGGAGGGAATATGTTGCATCCTCAAAAAAATGATATGGTGAGAGCTTATGCCTAATGATAATTGAATACACATGGGAAAAATTACACAACTCATGATTGGAGTTATCTGTGGTTATTTGTTCATTAATGATATGGAATAACTATCTTTATGGATAAATTTATGAAATATATATTGATTATAAAACATTAACGTATATACAAACCTATAAGGATATTAATATGTTCCAGAGAAGATGGTTTGATTTTATTAATTATTATAACTTCTCAATTCATTACAACCCTGGGAAAGTGAACATGGTGGAAGATACCTTGAGTCGAAAGGATCATGTTATATTATCTACGATGAGGATCACAAAATATCCACAATTTTTGAATTTGGAAATGATGGATCCTAAAATCATGCTATAAGGGAATACATATAATATTTCTCAAATGAGTATTCAACCATCAATCCTTTTTATGATTATAGAGGTATAAAAAGAAATTGTATATTTGAAAGATAAGTTAAAAAATGTTACTATGTTCAAACATAACTATGATGGAATGATAAGGTTTGTGAACTGTGTAAATTTTACATCCCTAACAAATTTGATTTAGTTTTTTGATGTATCTCATAGTTAATCATTATCTTTTTATCCTAAAAGTAAAAAGTTTTATAGATATCTAAAAGAGTATTTATAATGGGAAAACATGAAGAGAGATATTTTAGAGTGTATATCCTAATGCATAGTATTTCATCAAGTTAATTGTAAGAGACATACGTCTAAAGGGGGATGTTAGATCCATTACCCATACATGAATGGAAATAAGAAAACATCACCATGGACATTGTCTCCAAACTCCCTATAACATCTAAAGGACATAATCCTATTTTAGTTATTATTGATCACCATAAAAATTTAGGACAATTCATTTATATTAAAGATATTTTTATCATGATCACTTTTCTAGAATATACATTATGGAAGTGGTAAGGTTTCATGGAGTACAATAATATATTATATCTAACCGAGATAATCGTTTTGCCTCAATAATTGGGAAAAGTATGTAGTAAGAAATTGTTTCATAGTTTTATTTTAGTTATTTATATCATCATTATATAGACAGTTCATTTTTGAGAACCATTCTAACCCTAGAGGATATATTGAGGTCTTATTCTATGGATTATAGAGGTGGTTGGGATAAATACCTTCATCTTATTTAATTATATTATAGAAATAGTTTTGACTCAAGCATTCAGATGGATCCTAATGAATCGATATATACAAATATGTGATGAACTTTAATGTGTTGGGATGAAGTTCGATAAATAAATCTATTTAGATATGAGTTATCTGAGTAAATTTTATAGAATATTAAATTCATTCAGCATCAAATCAAGGTATCTTCAATGTTAAATGAAAGCTATGTTTGAAAATCATTTGTGAAATCTACAATTTGATGTTTGTGAGAAGTTAATACTACTAATTTATCCATAAAAAAATGTTGTGGGATCCAAAAATAAGGGAAAGCTAAGCCCTATGTATGTTGGATCCTTTTGTATTCTTAATTGAATAGGGATATAATCTTATCACTTGGAACTTTCCCCGAACCTCTCTCAAGTTCATAATATGATTCATGTTACTATCATTATAAAGTATATATCCGGTCCATCACAAATACTATGATAAAAGGTCTTATCACTAGAGCATGATCAACCTATTAAAAATTACTAATATAAATACTATATCATAGGTATATTGTAATAAAAACAGATTACTCACTAGGTTAATGTTCTTTTGAGGAATTATAAATATCATGAAGTTATCTGGGAATGAGTGAATGTGTTGAAATATAGATATACTCATTTATTTATATCAGAGATAAATAATTTAAATTTATAAATTTATTTATTTTTTTTGTGTTTGGGTGGGGGGGTAGAAGGAGACATTGAAATAATTTATGATATGTTTCTCTTAAAATAAATTTAATTTCTTCAATATCTTGTGATACATGTAACCCCGAGTCTAAATTAAATATAATAGTGTATAGTATTATATAAAAGAAGTTATATTGGTGGAATGAATAGGAATTTATTTTTATTGAAAATTATGTTTAATCATTTTAGATAAATAAAATAAAATGTTAAATAAGTACTCAATATTTATTAAAGTTTTTATGTGCCTCAAAAATACATTTTTCCTCAAAAAAGTTTTTTAATTTTTTTTTTGAGAAAATATTATAATTAATTTTTAAAAATTTAAAATATAGATTGGAAAAAATTAAATTCAGTTTTTTATATCATAATGTAAAAAATATATTAAATTTAACTATTGATAATTTTATAAAACAATTTATTTTTCAAGAAATAGTGAAAATTACTAATTTATATTAAGAACTTTATTTTTGATTCGGGCCATTAGAAAGATTAATTTTGATATATAATTATCATAAAATTAAAAAAAAAATTACATTTATATTGTTAATTATGAAATTTAGGTCATAGTAATTAATTTAATTATTGATTTTGTTATAAAAACATTATATACTTAAAATTTCATTTTTAGGAGAACAACTTTTTATTGAGTTTCTAGGGTTTAATTTTAAATTAAACTATACCCCTTGTGTGAATTGAGTTTGATAAAATGGATTTCATTTCTTGAATAAGTATAATTAATATTTTTTAAAATTGAAAATTTAATTTTTGGTTATAATGAATAGTAAAAATAGAGAAAATTTGTAACCATAGTTAAGGTGAGTTTAGGTTCACTAGGGGGTTAAACCATAAAAAGATGTTATGTATTCTAAATAAATATGTCTAAATAATATTTTATAGAAATATTTTTACCTTATCATATCCCAAATTTTATTCTCTATCCATTTTAAGAAATTCTGCATGAGTAAAAATTTATTACATTTTAATCATTTAAGAAATTCCAAGTGTGTCTTCTAGCCCACTTGTAAATGAAATCCTTATTTCTCTTCTTTACACCGCATTGAGCCATATATCTCAACTAAAACCTACAATATTCACTTTTAAACTTCCCCAAACATAATTTAGTGGATTTTTCTTCCTAAAAAACCATTCCAATGATCCTTAAGAAGGGATCAAATTAAGGCATATTGAAGAATATGTAATAATATCACATGACCTCTATAAATTTTTTTCATCTTATAACTCCTATAAATATTTTGTATTAATCATAAAATAATAACAATAGTATCCCAAATATATGATAATATTATTATGATTATGAAAAAACTTTTATTAACCCTCTATTTCATCAAGTTAAAGGTGAAAGTATCGCTCAGGTGTATGTGAAGACCGCTGCTTCCACATGGAAATACAATTCATTTTCCATCACCATATTTTATGGATTGTTATTATTATTGGGGTTTAATTCTAATAAATTATATTTATTATATAATTTTATTCAATAATTATTATATCTTATTTTTCTTCTTATCATTAAAATCCATTAAAAAATGATAATGCTAATTGTGTGTATCTGTGGACTACCACCTCCATGAAGTAGTGTGATTCATTTTTAATTTATTTTTTACATTGATCATAATAATGATAAATTTAATTAATATATATGATATATATGATATAATAATGATTATGGAAATGTGAATTGTTATTTACCTTTCTTTTTTTCATCTGTTAAAAAGTGAAAATAATGTTCATGTATACATACAACCTATCGTCTCCATGAACGATGTAATTCATTTTTCTATATTAACCTTACACACACACACGTATATATATATAATGAATATATAGTATATTTATATCATTATTATAATTCTAGATATTTTTTATCCATGATTAATGTACAAGGATAATAACCACCGAACTAAAATAATCCTGATAAATGAAACATTTAACATTCAGAAATGATGACATTAAAAAAAATGAATTATTAATAAATGTTTGCTGAGATGTCATAAGTGGATCATATATGATACATTAATTATTTAAATTATTTTTTTATATAATTATAATATATTTAAATTTATTTTACTATAGGTTAGATCACTTTTGATGCATGCCAAACTTCATGTTAGAAATTTTCATATTACATTTATTTCTATGAGACACATGCCATATAAACAACTTGTTTCATTTATATGGTGTATATACTATCCATGAATGAAATTTATGAATTCTATCATTATTTTTTTTGGATTTACATATCCTTATAACTTTATCTCTATCAACAGGTTTTGATTTAAAAGAAACCAAATTGGTTAGTGTTTTTTGTTACAATCTTATTGTTTACCAGGATTGATTATGATTAAGTTTCTAGTGATAAAATTTCATGATATAACTCTCAGAAATCTTATTAATTTTCTTTAATATGGTTATTAATTTAATTTTAAAATAATAATTCCATATCCTCAAATTTTTACTTAATATTATTGTGAAAATATTTTTAAGAAAATTAAATTATACATTTGCTTTGGTCATGAATATTTTTCTTCCAAGTCTATGTTTTTAATAAAATGATTTCGATAATTAGTTTAATACTATCCAATAAATGTTTAAATTCTTTCTTACCCATGAATTATTTTTTTAAAAATGTTTAAAATGAATCTTCTTGTCATTTTACAAAAAAAGGAACTTTTGAATTTGTACTAGAAATGCGAAAGTAATATTGTTTTATCTTATAAATACTGAAAAAATTACCTCCATCATGACCACCAAATGATTTGAATAATAATTTATAAAATTACATGGTTATTTTAAAATAATGTTTTTTCCATAAAATTTTGATAATTTTTAGAATTTAAAGAAGTGATTCTAAAATGAAAAGGGTATTTTCCTAAAAAAATATTTCAAGTGATCTTTTAAAGGAATTTTTATTAATGATAATATAATTTGATATAGTTTATTATTTTGTAGTGATATAATCTAGGGATACAATACTTACTAATTCTCTGTATGTTTTATGATTATCATGATGAAATATTTATGAAACCCATTTATTTTTCACATGTTATGTTATGATGAATTGTTTAAATGTTTATGAAACCCATTTACTATCCACAGGTTATGATAGATTTGGAATGTTTTTTGAAATTGTGGAACACATATAAGTGGATTATTATTATATTAGGTTGGGAATTGAATTATATATCCATCCAATTCATTGGAAAATTATGGATATATAATGATATAATATTGACTGGAATTGAGTGTTAACCAAATTCAGTAATTTTCTTTGTCCACTATGATAGACTTGGGAACGAAACTTAACTAATGATATGATGGAATGAGTTGTGAACCCGATCTGATATGATAGTATTGGTAGTGATAATTCACTAAAAAATGATTTCATATGATTATATGTATTCTAAAAAATTATTTCTCATGTTAATATTATGCTCTCATAGATGATGTTATTTGATTTCATTATGATTCATGTCTTTTCAACTGTAAATAATTACTCCCTGACTCAATTTTATGATCTATTATTTTTGGGGTATGGATTTTAAAATGTTAATATCATGTTCCCATTCGAATATTCTCATGTAATTTGTAACATCATACCCTTCCTCATTGTTCTGAGAAGGTGGAAGGATATTAATTGTCCTTAAGTGACATCCTCATGACACCAAAGGTTTGTAATAAATACCAAGGGCTTCCATACAACTGGGGGAGATTTTCACTTTGAAGATAAAATACTATAGCCAAACACTCTATAGTAAAAATGGTATATGAAAATCTTAAAATTGGGCACTCTCCTTATCAGCACGCTTATAGTGATGCCCTAGGTGATGATGATCGAGATCCCAACTCCCCATCCCCATCAGAGGGTAGACTTTCTCGGCTTCAATAATATTCAAAGATACATCTTCTTCCATTCATATATCTTTCAAATCCATAATTTCTTCCTCTATTTCCATGGATCCTGATTTTTTTGAATGCCTCAAATCTATATCAAGGATCACCTCAACTCTTTCTATCACCGTCGAAGTTTAATAATTCCTTGGATCTTTATAACCTGACTTCGATGGATCGATTCTAGAAATGTATCCCCTTGATCGATGCATTTGATGCTTTATTTTTAATTCATGGGGTCTTTAAGAGCATGTGGTTATTGGAATTATTGATTAAAAGCATGTTATGATTCAGTTTGGCTCGATGGACGATCTCATTATTGCTTCGTCTAAGGCTCCTTGATGATTTGGTGGGTACTTATTCTATATTTTTTTGTGGAACTTTTATTTTCATCTACGAAATGAATCTCCAACTACTACAATCAGGGTAAGCTTCCCTGTACTTCCATTAACATTCAAAAATTCATCGATATTGTGTATTATTGGGAACCTGGTTGGTCTCTAATCGTTCTTCAATATCATAACAGAGGTGGTCTTCTATCCCATTTGTCCTCATGTTTATTTGTAGGTTGATATCTCCAAACCCCTGGTCCACTAGGTGTGGATAACATATGGTCAAGAGTTTTGATGGCGACATGAGGTTATCTTTGATTCATGGATGGACTTATGTGTTTCTTGTCATTAGTTGGGGAATCTTACCTCTATTTGTTGTAATGAATCTCAGAGCGAAAAGGTGAATGAGATAAGGAAAGAGACTTTTATTATTCATGATAGCTCACCAGTGGTGAATCTGAATCCTCTAGTGGGGAATTAGATATAAGGTTTCTTTAAGGAGACACACGCATCGGTTTCAGAGCCTCGGGTTGCAGAAAACATTGACTGGTTGAGGAAGGACTAGAGTGCTCCCTTTCGGAATATGGATCACGGAGGTGGCCCCATGAACCATTTATTTTCTACTGTTTCTATTAAGTAGGGGACTTAAAGAGAGAAGGTGGTGCTTTTGAAGGCAACAACTGGACATGATGCTATAAAGATTATGGATAAGGTCTAGTTTTCCAATTGGTATGCGGTGTTGGACAATGAGGAATCAACTTATGAGCACTATAGTTCACAATAGTTCATTGGCACCGAATTATATGAAGGGAATTGAGTCAGTGGATATGTTAACCTAGTTCCTAACTTGAGCTTGTAGTAGGGTCACCTTGGTGTTTATGTTCATCTTCCTTTTGAGCATACTACTTGTGAGGACATGCATCATGTAGTTATAATAGACACTAATATACGAAATTATTTTATGGGACAAGGTTTCATATAGATGAGGGCTTCTACCTCAAAATATAATTCAAATAATGGTGATCAAAACACTATCTCTCAACACACTAATTTTCTTGCTGATATTTAAGAAATTTACAATACCACAAAAATTTCTAACACCTGGGAGGATGTCTTTGTTGATGAGAGGGTAAACACCAATTCTCCCCAGAAAGCTTTGAGTTATTGAAAATCCTCATTGAAATATATTTTCTTTCATGAAAAAAAATTTATTGACAATGAAGGATTAACATCTACTTCCCTGAAGCAGAGGCCGAGGAAAGACTACTCCAATATTCCAAAGACATTATTGACTAGATCCTCTTCCAAGGTGCCTAGGAAGATCAATTATGACATTATGAAAATATTCAATCAAGGTAATTATCAATCTAAATGGTAAACAGCATTTGAGTTTTGTTATGGTAGTTATGTTTCATACTATTATTTGTCACTTTCCCTTCGGTGGATGAGGGCGATGTTTGTCCTATCAACTCTTCTTATATACCTTTTCTTATACATTAATAAATGGTTAGAAGCTATGCTTTTGTATAGCTTTTCCCAATAAAAAATAGTATACGATGCATGATAATAATGTAAAAAAACTTTATTTATAATAAGAAAAACCAAACCAAATCAGATTTCAAAGCAAAAACAAAAAGATCCACATCAACCACAAAGCGGAGGAAAAAACCTACAGAACTCAAAGAATCCAAGGAAACCAATTCTAAAAATCCCAACAAGATCAAATATATAAATCCACAATTCCATTCCAAGTATAATGAGGAACAAATAAAGAAATGTGATAATTTTACTTTACCTGTGTGTCAACAAACAATATTTTCAAATGCACTAAAGTTCCCAAGAAAGGAAGGAGTAAAAAAACTCAGTAGGTTTTCCCCAAATGAATTCCCTACTCAAACAACCAGGATAGAACATGTTAGCAAATTTATTTAAATAAATTAAATAAATAAATTCGAAATAGTTTATATCGAAACATAAAACATTTCCCATACCAATACAGTTTCCAAAACCATATCCATTACCAAGGAAAGAATCCAAAAAGGTCGTTTAGACATTTATCAAATCCCATTTTGTCACAACCCATTCCATTTCACATAACCACACACACACACACTCAACAACACAATTTTGGTGTTTATAATTGATGATGGAACTTCACATACATAACCCATTCCTTTGATGGTAGATCTTCATGACCATTATCCATCCCATTCAATTAATGCCCAACCATTAATGCCAAAAACCATGTCAACCAATTGTGTCAAACCATTTTAATACAACCAGATTTTATTGAAAATTATTTTCCAAGAAATTCTCCATTCATAAAAACTAATCAACCATTCTAAACTCACTATTTCAAAATCATGAAACAAATTTCACCTTCTTTGAAAATAGAAAATGTTCTCCATTCCATAAACTGTCTCTAAATAGGGTCTCCAACAAGCATTTTAAAAAAATATTTGAAAATAAATTTCATGTAAAACAATACATTTTAAATTACGACTTCAATTTCAAATAAGATGAGTCAAGATTAATGCCACATAACTCGGAAAACTATTGAATAAATGATGAATGACACAAATTCTTCAAAAAAACAGGGTTGAATCTCCAAAACCTACCTTACATATCTTTCCATAATATTAACACAACCAAATCTCATCATTATTAGCATAAAACATCGTTGATATATCCCAAATGGGATAGATATATGAATCCTAGATATTGAAGAAGAGTAGATCTAAAGAAAACCACCTTGAATGAAGACTTACCAAGAAATACAGCCTTTAATGCAGCAAGATTTTCCAACTGATCTCTACAATATCGAAGGGGAAAATCTCTACAGCTTTTAGGAGGAGGAAAAATATGTTAGGGTTGAAATATAGGAAAAAAGAGTGGTTTAGAGTAAAATATGAGTGCGATACAATTTTTTAGGATCTAACTTTTAACAATGCATGGTTGGGTTGAACAGTTAGGAAAACTATGTGCCATCCACTACCTCCCAACACCCTTCACATGGTTGCCTCACATGGTTAGAAAAACCAAGAAATAACCATGATTTTATCTCTATTCTACTTTGCGTGGTTACTCCTACGTGGCCACATGGTTTGAGAAAACTGTGCACATAACTGTGCACCTACCCAGAGGCTACAATTTTACTTTGAATGGTTTCCCATAAGAGTTTCATGGTTTTTACTAACTGTTATCAAATTTTTCACCTATATAAAATCCACAAAACATTTTAAAATTCCTCAAAATCCTCCAAAACATCACCAAAAAACTTTACATACTTAAAAAGAATAAAAAATGGTTACTTAAATGAATGTGGGGGTGCTATATTCACCCCACCATTGGTCTTTCTGTCACTATAAATTAGAAAACCTCCATTTTTGTAAAAGAGTTCATCCATTGATCGATCAATTATTTCTCCCATTATTGTGTTTCTTCCTATGTCTAACCATGTTTCCACAAAAACCATACTAGATCAATGCTTTTTTCTTTAAAAGATTTACTATTTCCTATCTATAATTCACACTAGCATGTGCAGCAATAAAGAATAAAACTCTAAGTCAATGTGATCCCATAGAATCATATAGCCAGGATCAGGAAAATATTTTTTCAACTAAGATATATGAAACACACTATAGACTAAATGGAACCATGGTATAAATTCCAACCAATATGCCACCTCACCAACCCATTCAAGTATCTTAAAAGGGCCTATGTATCGAGGAGATACATTTTCCTACTTTTTAGAATGATGATTCCGAAGCCTTGGATGGATTCTTAAGAACACATTATCACTCACCTCAAATGAAAAAGTCCATCGACAATGATTCACATATGATTTCTGATGACTCTGAGCTCTCTCCTTTCTATTCATGATCAACAGAATCTCCTCTGTAGTCTCTTGGATAAGGCTTGGTCAAACCAGTTATGTTTCACCTATTTCTACCCAATAAAGTGGATAATAATAAGGAAGACCATACAATTATTCAAAAAAATAAATATGTATCGAGGCCCGATAACTTTTTTTATATGAGAACTCCACTAATATTATATGATCCTACCATGAGCCATCAAAATCAATTACACAAGGATAAAGAATAATTTCTAATGTTTTTACCATCCTTTTGGATTTTCCATCTATCTAAGGATGATATGCCATACTCATGGTCAACTTATTCACAAGGGTTTTCTTTAATAACTTCTAGAATCAATTCCTAAACATTGGATCTATGTGTGATACTATTGAAATTGGTATGCCATAAATCTTTACAACTTCTTAGATATAGATTTTTGAAAAGTCCTCTACCACATGATATTCATAAATAGAGATGAAATGGGATGACTTTGTGTTCTGATCCACTATCACCAATATAACATCATGTTTATGAACCCTTAATGGGATATATTTTACAAAACCCATGGTTATATTCTCATATTTCTAAATAGGAATAGGTAAACACTACAATATACCTGCTGGTCACCAGTGCTCTTCTTTAACATGGAGACAAGTTAGGAATCTCAAAACAAAATCAACCACCTTCTATTTCATTATTACCCACAAAAACTTCTCTTTTAGTGCTGTATGTGTCTTTTGTATTCCATGATGAACAACCCTTCTTAAATGGTGATAAGTATGAAGTAGTTCCTACTAACAAGCTAAAGGTGAGACCAATCGAGCTTGAAACTATAAAACTAAACTATCATACAGCTTATAACCCTTAATTTTCTCCCCACCATTGAGTTTCTAACTCATTTCCAAACATCCAAAATTAGATGTTTGTGCCTCTTTAACGATACCAACTGAATCAGGAACTAAAGAAACTAGAAATAAAACTGCAATATCTCCTCTGTCTTTACATTCCATGTGCATGTTGTCTATCACCGTCATCATCTACCATTGATTTGAAGCCTCCTTTTCCAATTGATCATATAAATTTTTTCATAATACATCCACTCCTGAATTGGATTTACCCTATTTATACATCCATTCAATGTCAAAAATTTAGAGATTCTCTATTCATATTCTTTGTCTCAAATTCAAATCCCTTTATAATAAAATATGTTTCAAGCTCTAATGATTTGTAAAAACCATAAATTTACCACCAAAGATGAATGAATCTATGTTTCTAAAGCATGAACTATGATATCTAACTCTAGAAAATGTGTTGGGTAGATCTTCTCATGCAATCGTAACCGCCTTGATCCATAAGTAACAACATGATGTATAAGGACTAAACCTTAAACATTACACATTATAGAAAATTCAATTATAATTAAAATTTATTACACCCCAAAATATCTTTTAATTTTATATTTTTAGATAATTAGGTAAATATATATATATATATAAAATACCACATTTATACAAGGAGGATAATACTAAAATAATATCCATTTTTTACAATATGAATCTTTTTAAAATAAAAGAGGATTTCATTGAAAATATTCTTAACATTCATATTTTCTTCCTTATTTCTCTTACCCATCCTTATACCTGGCGAAAAAACTTTTAAAACTTAATATGAGCATAAAAAGCTCAGTACGGAACATAGAAAAGGAAAATCAGTAGTCAAGTGAAAACATGAAAACCCATTAAAAAGCATTTTCTTGTAAACTCATTAGCATGCATTGTAAAATCATACTGTTTCCTTGGGAAATATTTACCATATAACTCATTCATTCACCCTTACAAATAGAATAATCATTTAGTCAACTTCCATCTCTAGAGTACCCAATGCATTGGAGAGCTATAATGGGGCTCGCCAGTCATATCTTGAGCAATAATGGTGCTCAACCCATCATATATTAAGATATAATGGGGAGAAACCCATTATATATTGAGCTATAATGGTATCAACCCATTTTAAACAATTTCCAATAACATATCATGAATAAAACCCTTGATAACTCATTTATAACCATTATCGAAACACTTTTAGAGATCCAAATACCCATTTCTAATAATTTTTACTTTTAAAATATATAAATTGTGTGCATTATAATGAATTAATATTCTTCAAAAGAACTATGAGAACCCATAAAGTAAGCATTATATAAATAAATCATCATTAATGTGGGAGAAACTACTCATGTCATATAAAAAAATATTTTTGAATTTCATAAAAGAGACATTTAAAACGATTTTAAAACGAAAGTCCTTATATAAAAATTAAAAAGATAATTATTTGAAAAACATTTTAGAGATATTTTAAAATTAATGTTTTAAAAAATTCATGTCCATATAAATATATTCATAAAAACCATTTTGAAAACATAGTCATAAAATAGAAAAATTTAGAAGAAAAAATATTTAAAACATATAAAATAATGTTTTTGTTAAAGAGTCCCTTAACTCTAGTTCAAAATTAAAAAGTGTTAAAAACTTTTTTATAATGGTATAAAGAGTGTTATTAATTTATTATATAACTATACTCATGTTTATAATACCTTACATGATCTTCTTATAACATTTTCCACCCATTTATTATTAATATTTTGTTATTTTCATTGTTTTGGGTGTGTTCTTTTTATGGTTTCCATGGTTGGTTTATTATGGACATCCTTTTAAAATAGAAACAACACTACAAAAGTGAGAAAATATATATATTTATGTCATTTTAAACAATTATAAGTTAATTTAAACTTTCCATGATTATGGTAAAGGGAAACAAAAAAAAATCATCCACAAAGGTGGTGAAGTTACACACCATGGATGGCAATTTCATTATTTAAAAATAAAAGGTCAAAATGATAGATTTTATGATAAATATACCATTAGAAAAAAATAATAATATTATATATATTACACCAGTGTTATCAAGAAGCATTGGATAAAAGTTTAGGATAAGGTAGAAGAAGAGAAAAATAAGGAATTTACCTCTCGAATATTTCACATTGAGAACCTCCTTAGGGTCTTAGAAATGATATTTTTTAAGACAAGATGCACCAGAATGTAGAAAGAGATTAGTAGAATGGAATTTTATAAAATATAGTGGAGAGATATTTCTTATGGTCCTGAAATTTTGTGAAGGGATGAGTCACCTTTTATAATTTAGGTGAGGGGTTATTTATGAATTTCTTAGAATATTAAAATATTATAATTCTAAAATAGAGTAAAATACATCCAAAATGATTTAAATTATTAAGATACCACATTTTAGAATGAATATTTTCACTTTTTTCACTTTTTATTATTTTTTTGATTTTTAAATAATTTAATAAAATATTTCATTCATGAAAAATAATTTTTTCAAATTAAACACTATACATAACTATGACTTTTAAAACATCCAAAAAAGTTTCGAATTCAAATAAATTATTTATTATATTCTATAAATATCGTATTAATATATAAAAATAAATATTTAACTTAAAAATATTATTTTAATATTATTTTATTATTTATAATATCATTAATTTGATTTATTCATTAATTAAATAATTATTGCATCATCTTTGCACAATCCATTAAGGTAATCATTTATTCCCAAAAAATTAGAAATAAAATTACATGAAAAATATAATTTAATTATCTTTCAAAATAACATTTATTTTCTAAAAAAACGTCTAGAAAACCATATATTATAATATTATACAAATTAAAAACTACAGTGTGAAGAACTTGGCTTCCTTTTAAATAAAATATTATAAAGGAATTAAAGTGATTAAAGTGGCTACAAAAAGGCCCCAAATTAAAAAAAAGATACGAAAATGATCAAAAAATTATCATATAAAAATATTTAGTCAAATTTTGGGTAATTTAATGGTAGTTATAATTTTAATTAAAAACATTTTATTTACTTTTCTTCAACTTGACTAAGCACTACATCATTGTTGCATAAGCATTAAAGATAATTATTTAATTAATAAAAAATTAAAAATAAATTAATATTATAAAAATAAATAAGCTAGGTTAGAAATTAAATTATATATTCATTCAATATATATATTCAGTCATATACATGTGAAGACAACTTCTTTAATTTGTTAATTTTCTCTTTTCTTGGTTTGTGTAAGCATTGCACAAACATTTGGATAAGACTTTTTTTATATAACTCTAGAATGCAAAATTTACAGCCGACAACAAAAATTTTACAAAATAAATAATTTATATGTCTAGAAACTACTTTTTAGTACTCAATTATTATATATAAGGATCCAAATTTTTCTTTATCACCACTGTGTAGAAATTGCGTCTGCACTGAAAAATATTTTTATACTTATCAAGAAATAAATTTTAATTTAAAAGTTCTAATTTTTTACTTATAAAAATTTTTAATTATAATTTAATAATTTATTTAGTACATATAATTAATAAATTTTACATCATAATTATGTTATGAAAATGTCACAAAAAAACTGTATTTAAAAAAATTATTTTTTTATTATTCACCAAAAAATTAATTTTTACAGAAAATTCTCAAAAAATTACAACATACTAATTTTGGTATAATGATTTAAAAAATTAAGTTTATTTTTTCAAATAAATTTTCTAAAATCTCTTATAATTAATTATATTATTTATACATAAAAAGTAATAAAAATCATTTTTAGAGAAAAAATATTCATTTAAGAATGAAATGACTTTACTAAAAAAAACTATGTGATTAATTTATAATAAATTAAAAAAAATTTCATATTGATTTATAATATTATATTTATTTCATAAATCAGTTATTCCTTTTTTATTTCTACCAATTTAACGACAAGGTTATAACTGTCACATTTAAATAATTGAAGTTAATTTTCCTTATAAACTTTTTGTGGCGTATCTCATATGCTATCGAGCATGGTGTTTTATTTCAAAATATATAAATGTTACATGATCTCCCTATATGAGACCACAAGAAAATACTTATACCAAAGAATCACAATACACCACATACCATTCTTTTGATTCGGTAATAATCAAGATTGGTGCTGATGTAACGAGAACATTAATCTCTGGAAAAAACTTTTGACATTCCTTATTCAATTAGAATGGAATATTTTTACTTTTCAAATATTCCATTTCTGACTCTAGTAATGAAAATTTACAAAACAAACATTATTAATAGCCATATAGTCTAAGGAATCTGTGTATCTCAAAGACATTATTAGGCGGTTTCCATGAAATAACAATGACTATCTATTATGGATCCATCGAAACACATCCTATATAAATTACATTTCCAATAAAATGTACCTATTGTATCCAAAAATCCCACTTTGATAGTTTCACATACAGACAATGATCCCACAAAATTTCCAACACCATCACCAGGTGTTTCTCACACTCATCCCTTGTCCTTGAATAAACCAATATGCCATCCAAAAAAACCACCACAAAAGATTCCAGATATCTCTGTTATATCCAATTGATCAATTACATAAAGACCACTAGTGCATTCATAATACAGATAGTCATAACCACATAATTATAATTTCAATATCTACTCTTGAAAGTTGTTTGAGGAATAACCTTATTCGAAACCCGCAATTGGTGATATATTGATAATAAGTCAATTTTAGAGAACCACTAGGATATCCTAAATCAATCTAATATATCATCAATGTATGTAATTAGATACTGATTCTTTGACATAACATGGTTAGGATTATGATAATCCATTCACAATCGAAGAGTCCCATTCTTCTTTTTGACAAAACAAAACTAGTACTGCCGACGGAGACATGCTAGGATGAATGAACACTTTTATTTCTAGATCATCCAACTAAATTTTCAATTCCATTAATTCTATTGGTATAATATAATAAAGAGGAATGTAAATTGGACTGTTACCTAGAAGGAGATCAATCATAACCTCCACTTCTCTTTTGTTTGGGAACACAAATAAATTCTTGGGAAAAACATCTAGAAACCAATCAAAATACCACTAGAAAAATTCTTTTATAGATCTCTTCAATTGATTACAGATTCAATAATACAAACTATTATGAGATCATTCCCACTGATGGTGTTAAAATGACCATTGCACCTGCCTTTTCATCCTGGTCCCCTCTCAAAGATTCTTGATGACATCATTAGTCATAAAACAAACCTTTCATGTATAAAATATTATGTGAGTCTTAAACATTTTCAAACAATCCATACACATGATTATGTCATAGATATTAGTCTCAAGAATAGAGAAATACCACATCAACTCATCCCCATCAATAGTTTTAGAATATACTCTACACATAAATGCTCAACATTCTCTTGGATAAAAAAGAAGTTTTAATTTTCAAAATATAAGGCATCACCTAATAATTTAAATATAGGAAATCAATAGCATGCAATGTAATAAAAAAATGGGATGCACATGTATAAAAACAATTCATATGTTTATAATTTATAAGAATCATACCTCTCAACATAAATAGTCCAAATTGATCACCCAAAATAACTTTCTTATTTCCACATAAATTCTTACATACTGCACTTTGATATCTATTTATCCATTGAGATTGTATATATAGAGACCCTAAGCTTATCGTACATGGACATTACATTACTTTTGCGGAATACTTAGTACATAACAAAAACACACACTAAAGGATCGTAATAGTTTAGTGTCTTTGGAAACTCGGAACGTAATCTTCTAATCGTGGTGAAAGTTCTTCAATATCTCCCATAAAGATCTTCCATTTTTTACCTAAAACCTTTCTTTATATCCTGGGGAAAAGAAAACATAAAAGGGTGAGCTCAAATGCTCAGCAAGGGCAAATAAAGGAAATAAAAAACATATCATATCTTTATGAAAATCAAAACCTGCAAAAGAGATCATAATATCTTAACATGGAACAAATCATAGAAGTGAAAATGAGATCCCCAAAATCATAACATAAAACTTGAAACTTTTTGGCATGCACACATAATCATAGAGAATCATTTCTTGTTAGTCAAGACTCATTGCCAAGACTATCTTAGTGGACAAAGTCCCTTTCTGAATCGAGAAATCCTCGTTTCAGTCCTGTTTCACTGAACCGGTATAACCTACCATTCCAGCCATGTCTATCTCATGAGATATGAAATCTT
Source organism: Viscum album (assembly GCA_963277665.1). Classification (NCBI taxonomy): domain Eukaryota; kingdom Viridiplantae; phylum Streptophyta; class Magnoliopsida; order Santalales; family Viscaceae; genus Viscum; species Viscum album. The sequence goes on from OY728165.1 coordinate 215,465,504, forward strand.
TACCCAATGCATTGGAGGGAGATATAGGTCCCACCCATCTCATAATGATACCATTCTTATGTGTGCCACAAAATCATAAATCATACATCATTGCATAACCCATGTAATAAAAATGGGATTCTTAAACAACATGACATCATAAAACCATTCATATAAGATAAAGGAATTCATAAACATAATTCCATCACAACATAGTCAAATCAATGTAAAAATATGGATAGAAACAGAACCCTTTATTATCTTAGATGGAAAATAATTTTGATAAAACACTTGAATTGAATTCTTGAGGAAAATATCCTTTCTTCTTCAAAAACATTTTTCCTTTCATAACATGTCATACAACTTTAAAATAAAAGAAGTTGATTAAAAATAAACTTGAAAACTTGTAAAGTAAGCTTCTTGGAAATAATGTTTTAAAAATCCATTCATGCCGTATAAGTTAAAAAAAAACATTCTTCTAACTTTTGTCAGAAAAGTCAAAAAGTACCTCGTACGAAAAACGACAAAAGATTCCTTTCATATCTTTTACAAAAAAACTTACCGAAGGGTAAAATTGGATATAAACTATTGTAGAAGGAAGGAAATAATATTTCATATCGAGGTAACATGGATGTGGATGATAAAATACACCCCAGTAATTACCAAAGTAAAAACAATCTCTGATAAAAGTGAGATTGTGATATTTCCCCTTACCTTAGGTCCGATTAGCTTTGTACGTGTCCGAAGCTCCTGTATAATGGTTTAAATAATGTTATTGACTTATTCCAGAATCATACATATTGATATGATATCATATATGGTCATATTATTAGTTTCTTGTTAGTAATATTTCATTGTTACTTGTTACTCGGGTCTTTATAACTTTTTGTTCTTATGCGTGTTTTGTCGAATAAATTCTTATTCTTATCTTTAGGTTATAGATAATTCATTTCCAGAATGGTATTAGTGTAGTATATACCATATTCATTCATTCAATTCATTTATATAATCATTATGAAATGAAGATCATGTAGAACGAGTCGCATCACATCGTGGAGACGGTATTCCGTACGTACGCACGAGTGATGATATCGTTCCTATGATCGTGTAGTTGTATTGGAGTATATATATATATTATTTCAGTATCAATATTACTTAATAATAATCATATATAGTTACTGATTACACCATTATACCCATCCTTGTAAGGTGATGGTGGAAAATAGATTACACCACGGCGTGGAGACGGTATTCCGTACGTACGCACGCGCGGTGATTTCATTTTTCCGTAGGATGGATAGAAGGTGAATTAGGGTTGTTTAATATTTATAATAACATATCAGTATGTAAGTAATAATGATGTTATTACTTTATCATGAAACAACTAAAGAAGAAGAAGTTGAAGAAGAAAGAAATTGAAAAGATCGGTAATGGATATTACCTCTTCTTTGGAACGCCTCTTTGAATCCTCCACTTAAGGAACTAAGATTGGTCTTTGGAGAAGACCAGAACCTCTAGGATTATTCTAGGAAATTGGAGAGGAGAAAATGGCAGGGTTTGGCCGAGCTTGAGTGCTCAAAATTGGTGTGAGGAGGAGGGGGAGGAGGTGCCCTTTTAATAGGGAGGAGAGGGTCACCTTAGGAATTCTTAAAAATATTAATTTATAATAAATCTAACCCCACTTAAAAACCTCCAAAAATGACTCATATTCGAAGATTAGATGAGATAGGGTTGTAATCTCATCAACCAATCAAATTTATACATGTTTGGATATTATTTTAAACCTTATCAATTATATTTAACTCTAAGTTAAAAAATTTAACTTTTACCGTGTCTTTTTGTTTTCTTTCACTATATGGTTAATAAACTTACTATAACATGCCAAACGAACCACAAATTGTTTATTATTAATATATATATCCTTATCTAAGTCATTTGGCCGAACCTTAGATTTTTAGGAATAAAATAACAAGTAATAATATAATATTTGACTTAAAAACTATTTTGTGTCAATTTTGACACTATTTGATATATGATTTTTGTGAAAGTCATAACAGAATTATATGTTCGAACCAAGTTGATTAAATCAACATTAATATATCATAGTAACCTAGAAAATTAGTGGAATTCATAAAAAATCTCAAATTACATTTATTTTGGTGTTTATAACATCAATTATGTCAATATGTCATTAATAAGATAATTACTGCATCATCGTCGTGTCATAAATAAATTAAATTATTTGATGTCTAAAAATTACAAATAAAATACCATCATGTAGGAAATCTTTTTAGCTTTCTAATGAATATTTACAATCGAATTTATCTTATGTATAACCCCATATTAAAAATGATTTACTTATTAAACTTTGATTTTAACTATTTTAACCCTTCTTTAAATAAATTCATAATAAATGTCCTAATCTAATCCAAGTGGGCCTAAATGGTCATATTTTATTCCTAAGATTGTTTTTGGTCGAATTACACTTGTCCAATAGAATTAGGACATGTGTTAGGGTAATATTAATATCATATTTACCCTTAGTTACCCTATTTACTATTAACCGGGGTAAAAAAAAGTAAAAAGTTACTATTCACCAAAAATTATTTTCATCTCATTGAACCACATTTTAGTTTTTGATATTAACCGTGTCTCTCGGATTTTCGAAATTCCATTCACAGAAGCGGTAAAATTAAGTTTTATGCAAAATTCAGTTTTTAACCTACCACTTAGTGGTTTCACTATTCATCAAAAATTGAAAGTTTTCAGAAAAATGCCAAAATTTCATCCTAAGCTATATTTCATATTCCGAATTCAAAAATGAAGTCTATTTTACCAAATTCATAACATAGAAGTTGAATTAATTAATTTTATAATTAAATCCCGCTATTAAAACAAATAGTGTGTTTTTACGAAACAATATCTATCAAAAGATTGACACTTGTTTATGTCAGGTTTAAATGTGAAATTACATCCAATGACCAACATTGTATTAAATTGTAAAAATATATTCTAAATATACTTTAAAACCACTCAAATTAATAATTTATCACTATTAATTATTTCGATTAAAAAAGTTGTTTTTAATTATAATTTAGTAATTTTCACTATTCATCAGAATATGAAAGTTATCCGAAATGTACCAAAATTTCACCTTAGGCTAAATTCGATACTCCGAATCCAAAAATGAAATCCATTTTGAAAAATAAAATTTACAAAATTTCAAAAAGTGGTTATTACTATTCATAACGGCTAGTTTTAATAGCATATCGCTGTTTAGTGAAACTCGTTATTGCGTACTACACACACTATCGAGGAAGGTTGCGATTGCGTGTAATGCAAGGCAAGTCAAGGATGCGTGTTGTGCAAGCTCCTTTTGGTGTAGCGTACAACACAAGACATTAATAAAATTAAAAAGAATATTTTTCATAAAATCTTGGGCTGTTACATTCTACCCCCCTTAAAAGGAATTTCGCCCTCGAAATTCGTCGGGGTTATAAATGGTTTTCTATTCGAAAGTTTCCCACATTGTAAAAAGGAATACCAAAACTTGGCTTTAAAAACTAAAGTATGAAATGTAACGATTACCCAAATAAACTAATTGTTGGGTTTCCACATAGGTAAAAATATGGATATGGAAGAAAAATCTAACCATCATGTTCTGATGGAGAGTGGTAGAGAACATGGCTATGGAAAAGCCAAAAATCACAAATCCATAAATTTGTGATGATATAAGGTACCATCTGATTCCTCAGGTATAAGATCACTAGGACAACATTTTTGGTTTTCAAGATCATTTCCCTAAAGTTGAAAATTTGAATTAGAATAAATACTTACTTTATTTTGGTACAATCTCACTGTTGTTCGTGCCTTGAACAATTTCCACTTCATCTCTTAAATAAATGAAGTTGAATTTGTTATTCGTGAAGTGTTAGCAGATAATGTGATAGAATGACGGGTCATTCCATCTGTCTCAAACAAAAGGTTAGCAAAAATTATATGCATAAATCGATCTATAGTGAGATTAATCATATATGGTTCCTAAAATGGACTTATACTTCATATATCATACTGCTTAATATAATAAAACTAGTTTCTACTAAATAGGGACTTCCTGTAGGTCAGTGGTAGGCGATAAAGGCCAGTCGCACTTCGGTTGTGGGTTCGATTCCTACAGCCTTGTCCGAAGCGATGGGCTGTCGCCCGTCCTGCAGGTTGTCCTTTTTCTAAAACTATATTACTATAACATCCCATCAATAATATCGAGAAAACTTCGATCCTTAAACAATACTCACTTATGTACAACATAATCCATTTCAATCTTTAGGCTTATCCATAATACTGCAGTCCACTCTCATAATATAGTGACAACGATTACCAGAGATTTAATACTGTCGTTGATCCCCACATATCATAAGATATGTTTTGTTGGTCACATTCTAAACATTCAAAGTCCTTAATCATGTATTCTCTTGAATACCTTAGTGAAAACATGAATGCAGTTAAAAGTTAACACTTTCCACATACCAAAATCCTCAAAATTCTATATACTCAATCCATGATATCACTTAGTCCTTATATCAATCATGAGCTCATGAATATTGTTAAACATTTCATTTTCTTATTTTCCCTTCATTATGCGCATATCATCTTATTTCCAAAAATATCTCAATCACTTTGAATACCACATTAAACCAATACATAAATATTCCAATACTCCATGATACAACATTATTTTGGAATCCCATTACATAAACACTTAATCATTCCACCACATCGTTATCATATTCAACATTGCCAATAGTGATCGCATGTGATTTCCCTTTGTCCTTTGCCTTCAGTGGTTGCTCATGTTGATCATCACTAACCCTTGGATTAGGGCAATTATTAGCATAATGCCCCATTTCCTTGCACTTGAAGCATTGAAGTGTTGGCGGTGCGTTCTCTGCAGTGTTTGCTTTATTCACATCATTAGAAACCCTTTTTCCATTACTTCGACACTCAGCTGCTCGATGACCTTCTTTTCCACACTTAAAACATTTTCTAGTTCCTTTAAGACAATCTCCACCATGCTTCTTTCCACACATTGTGCATAAGGAAACATTCATCTTCTTTTCACCATTATTATGAGATTTCTCCTTGAACTCCATCTTTCGTTTCTTGTCAAAACCATGAGATGGATATGTAACACCAACTTCCATTTCTACCTTGATAGCACAACACACAATTTCTTCATAGCTACTGAAGTCTCTTATAGCTAATGCCCTTCGAAGACTTGGTTTTAAGCCACTGAAAAATCGATCAACTTTACTTTCAGGTTGGATGATAATGCCAGATGCATACCTTGAAAGTCTTGTAAAATTCGCTTCATATATACCAACAGATTCATCATCCTTCTGCTTCAGCTCAATAAACTCCTTTTCCATCTTTGTTCGAAGAATACGAGGGAAGTACTTACTAAAAAACAAGTTCTTGAACTCGTCCCATTCCATGGACTCAATTTCATCTCTTGGCCTCGTATTCTTGATAAGATTCCACCATTGATCAGCTTCACCTTCCAAACGATATACTGCTAAGATGACTTTATCATGTTCAGAACATTGAAGAACTGAAAATATCTTTTCAGTAGTACTGATCCATTGTTCAGCCACAAGTGGATCAGAAGACCCACTGAAAGAAGGTGGACGTTGCCTCATGAAGGACTCAATAGAATATTGTTCCCTTCTCTGCTCATTTGGAAGTCCAGAATGATTCATAGCTTGTGTAAGTATAGCAATAAGATTTTGCACTCCATCTCCCATAACATTTGTTTGTTCAGGAGGGCAATCATTGCATTGTCCATTGCATTGATCAACACGGTTCCTTCGGGTTCCAGCCATCGTCTAAAACCCAAAAAGAATAGTGTGAGAGGCAAAAATCATGCTAGGGAAAACAACATAATAAAGGGGGAGTACCTTCAATATCCAACATCTTAGGTTTAATTATATGATCGTTAGCGTAATTCTATTACTATAACCTATACGTATACTTATCCCTAGGGACATCCCTAGACATACCTTAGAAATATCTCTAGGGATCTCACTAACGTTTTCGCATCCTAGTTTCCAAAGGTTGACTAAACCTTTCCTCTGATACCAACTGTAGAGACCCTAAGCTTATCGTACATGGACATTACATTACTTTTGCGGAATACTTAGTACATAACAAAAACACACACTAAAGGATCGTAATAGTTTAGTGTCTTTGGAAACTCGGAACGTAATCTTCTAATCGTGGTGAAAGTTCTTCAATATCTCCCATAAAGATCTTCCATTTTTTACCTAAAACCTTTCTTTATATCCTGGGGAAAAGAAAACATAAAAGGGTGAGCTCAAATGCTCAGCAAGGGCAAATAAAGGAAATAAAAAACATATCATATCTTTATGAAAATCAAAACCTGCAAAAGAGATCATAATATCTTAACATGGAACAAATCATAGAAGTGAAAATGAGATCCCCAAAATCATAACATAAAACTTGAAACTTTGTGGCATGCACACATAATCATAGAGAATCATTTCTTGTTAGTCAAGACTCATTTCCAAGACTATCTTAGTGGACAAAGTCCCTTTCTGAATCGAGAAATCCTCGTTTCAGTCCTGTTTCACTGAACCGGTATAACCTACCATTCCAGCCATGTCTATCTCATGAGATATGAAATCTTTACCCAATGCATTGGAGGGAGATATAGGTCCCACCCATCTCATAATGATACCATTCTTATGTGTGCCACAAAATCATAAATCATACATCATTGCATAACCCATGTAATAAAAATGGGATTCTTAAACAACATGACATCATAAAACCATTCATATAAGATAAAGGAATTCATAAACATAATTCCATCACAACATAGTCAAATCAATGTAAAAATATGGATAGAAACAGAACCCTTTATTATCTTAGATGGAAAATAATTTTGATAAAACACTTGAATTGAATTCTTGAGGAAAATATCCTTTCTTCTTCAAAAACATTTTTCCTTTCATAACATGTCATACAACTTTAAAATAAAAGAAGTTGATTAAAAATAAACTTGAAAACTTGTAAAGTAAGCTTCTTGGAAATAATGTTTTAAAAATCCATTCATGCCGTATAAGTTAAAAAAAAACATTCTTCTAACTTTTGTCGGAAAAGTCAAAAAGTACCTCGTACGAAAAACGACAAAAGATTCCTTTCATATCTTTTACAAAAAAACTTACCGAAGGGTAAAATTGGATATAAACTATTGTAGAAGGAAGGAAATAATATTTCATATCGAGGTAACATGGATGTGGATGATAAAATACACCCCAGTAATTACCAAAGTAAAAACAATCTCGGATAAAAGTGAGATTGTGGTATTTCCCCTTACCTTAGGTCCGATTAGCTTTGTACGTGTCCGAAGCTCCTGTATAATGGTTTAAATAATGTTATTGACTTATTCCAGAATCATACATATTGATATGATATCATATATGGTCATATTATTAGTTTCTTGTTAGTAATATTTCATTGTTACTTGTTACTCGGGTCTTTATAACTTTTTGTTCTTATGCGTGTTTTGTCGAATAAATTCTTATTCTTATCTTTAGGTTATAGATAATTCATTTCCAGAATGGTATTAGTGTAGTATATACCATATTCATTCATTCAATTCATTTATATAATCATTATGAAATGAAGATCATGTAGAACGAGTCGCATCACATCGTGGAGACGGTATTCCGTACGTACGCACGAGTGATGATATCGTTCCTATGATCGTGTAGTTGTATTGGAGTATATATATATATTATTTCAGTATCAATATTACTTAATAATAATCATATATAGTTACTGATTACACCATTATACCCATCCTTGTAAGGTGATGGTGGAAAATAGATTACACCACGGCGTGGAGACGGTATTCCGTACGTACGCACGCGCGGTGATTTCATTTTTCCGTAGGATGGATAGAAGGTGAATTAGGGTTGTTTCATATTTATAATAACATATCAGTATGTAAGTAATACTGATGTTATTACTTTATCATGAAACAACTAAAGAAGAAGAAGTTGAAGAAGAAAGAAATTGAAAAGATCGGTAATGGATATTACCTCTTCTTTGGAACGCCTCTTTGAATCCTCCACTTAAGGAACTAAGATTGGTCTTTGGAGAAGACCAGAACCTCTAGGATTATTCTAGGAAATTGGAGAGGAGAAAATGGCAGGGGTTGGCCGAGCTTGAGTGCTCAAAATTGGTGTGAGGAGGAGGGGGAGGAGGTGCCCTTTTATAAGGGAGGAGAGGGTCACCTTAGGAATTCTTAAAAATATTAATTTATAATAAATCTAACCCCACTTAAAAACCTCCAAAAATGACTCATATTCGAAGATTAGATGAGATAGGGTTGTAATCTCATCAACCAATCAAATTTATACATGTTTGGATATTATTTTAAACCTTATCAATTATATTTAACTCTAAGTTAAATAATTTAACTTTTACCGTGTCTTTTTGTTTTCTTTCACTATATGGTTAATAAACTTACTATAACATGCCAAACGAACCACAAATTGTTTATTATTAATATATATATCCTTATCTAAGTCATTTGGCCGAACCTTAGATTTTTAGGAATAAAATAACAATTAATAATATAATATTTGATTTAAAAACTATTTTGTGTCAATTTTGACACTATTTGATATATGATTTTTGTGAAAGTCATAACAGAATTATATGTTCGAACCAAGTTGATTAAATCAACATTAATATATCATAGTAACCTAGAAAATTAGTGGAATTCATAAAAAATCTCAAATTACATTTATTTTGGTGTTTATAACATCAATTATGTCAATATTTCATTAATAAGATAATTACTGCATCATCGTCGTGTCATAAATAAATTAAATTATTTGATGTCTAAAAATTACAAATAAAATACCATCATGTAGGAAATCTTTTTAGCTTTCTAATTAATATTTACAATCGAATTTATCTTATGTATAACCCCATATTAAAAATGATTTACTTATTAAACTTTGATTTTAACTATTTTAACCCTTCTTTAAATAAATTCATAATAAATGTCCTAATCTAATCCAAGTGGGCCTAAATGGTCATATTTTATTCCTAAGATTGTTTTTGGTCGAATTACACTTGTCCAATAGAATTAGGACATGTGTTAGGGTAATATTAATATCATATTTACCCTTAGTTACCCTATTTACTATTAACCGGGGTAAAAAAAAGTAAAAAGTTACTATTCACCAAAAATTATTTTCATCTCATTGAACCACATTTTAGTCCTTGATATTAACCGTGTCTCTCGGATTTTCGAAATTCCATTCACAGAAGCGGTAAAATTAAGTTTTATGCAAAATTCAGTTTTTAACCTACCACTTAGTGGTTTCACTATTCATCAAAAATTGAAAGTTTTCAGAAAAATGCCAAAATTTCATCCTAAGCTATATTTCATATTCCGAATTCAAAAATGAAGTCTATTTTACCAAATTCATAACATAGAAGTTGAATTAATTAATTTTATAATTAAATCCCGCTATTAAAACAAATAGCGTGTTTTTACGAAACAATATCTATCAAAAGATTGACACTTGTTTATGTCAGGTTTAAATGTGAAATTACATCCAATGACCAACATTGTATTAAATTGTAAAAATATATTCTAAATATACTTTAAAACCACTCAAATTAATAATTTATCACTATTAATTATTTCGATTAAAAAAGTTGTTTTTAATTATAATTTAGTAATTTTCACTATTCATCAGAATATGAAAGTTATCCGAAATGTACCAAAATTTCACCTTAGGCTAAATTCGATACTCCGAATCCAAAAATGAAATCCATTTTGAAAAATAAAATTTACAAAATTTCAAAAAGTGGTTATTACTATTCATAACGGCTAGTTTTAATAGCATATCGCTGTTTAGTGAAACTCGTTATTGCGTACTACACACACTATCGAGGAAGGTTGCGATTGCGTGTAATGCAAGGCAAGTCAAGGATGCGTGTTGTGCAAGCTCCTTTTGGTGTAGCGTACAACACAAGACATTAATAAAATTAAAAAGAATATTTTTCATAAAATCTTGGGCTGTTACAGTATATCTTGAGGAGTAATGGTATTCTGGGAATTACCGTAGTTGGATTAGTTTTACGGAAGACAAGTATTCTACTATCCACACACCATCAAATCATATGATATCTGTGACACCTAAGAAGTGTCTTGAACACCCGACATCGAAGCACTACGACAATAGCGCTGAATATTAACCATCTGGTAGAAAATGTGAAATAATCTAGGTGGTTTCATATAATCTAGCTTCATGTGGCCTAAAGATCCACATTGGAAACATAGTGGAATGATCATAGGCTCTAGATGAAGATTCACCGATCCAACCATCTGATTCTAATCCATTACACTACCTTGGAAATTGTTGTCCCTCTTCTACTCATTTCTAGAATTAGAGTTCTCACCATTTCTCATAGGTATCAACAAGCTTCCTCCACCTGTTTCTCTTGAGATGCCCCATTTAGACACTGTTACTCTATTAACCATCTATGTATAATACATTATACAAAGTATGATAATTTTAATGAAAATATCTTTTCTTAGCCCAGATATAAAAATGTGTGCCTTCAAGGATGCACTAGCAACAACCTCTATCACAAAGAAGTATAAATTCATAAATTTAGCTGCGTACTCTATCACTAATATATTCTCTTACTTGAAGATAAAAATTACATCAGTCTAACAATTATGAACATATGAGGACATAATTTTTTGTTAAAAAATACTTCAAAATCCTCACATGCAATTACTTGGACTAATTTATCATGAACTATTAAATACCACTGTTTTTGTGCATGATCCTCCGTCATATACATCACCAACTTTACTTTCATCTTTGCAGGTGTGATTGGGAAATTAATGATTTGATTCATCCTATTCAGACACACCTATGCTTTATCTAGTTCTAAATAACCCTTAAAGATGGGTGGATTCTAGTTGAAGAGTTGAATGGATCGATTCACTTGTCTTGGTTCATCCCTTAAGTTCCCTATATCATCAACCTAAAAATCATGAACTATACTACAAATATCTACTGATTCACCTATGGCTCAGGTGAAACCACATTATCAACATCCTCTTTTGGTTGGTTTCTATAACTCTTACTGAGTTCTATCTCTATAAAAAATCCATAGGTATCACTCTCTATAAATTTAAGTATTAACACTTTCAAATTTACCATATCACAACTATAAAAATAAGGATTTCCCAAAATTCCATATTTTCCATGTTCAATATATTTTCAAAAAGTCTACCATGAATTTTGAAAACAATCCATTTTGAAAATACCTATATCATTCTGTTTTCAAGAGCTAACATTTGAAAAAAATAGTACTTTTAAAAATTAGTATTTTTTAACCAAATGATAAATCATTACTCAAAATGAAACATGCATTCCTAGTGGGAAGTCATTTATATCAGTGCATGGTATTCTCTTATCATTAGGTAAAAATATGAAATGATATTTAAACTCCTATAAGTTTCTTAAAGTAGTTATGAACCCAACTCCCTGGTAACTTGAAGTTCACCATAAATAGGTTAGCTACACCTTTTATTCTCTACATTTCATGTTCTGATGATCCTTCTCCTTGTTACCATCCCAACTCGAGAACTAAACCAGAATAAATATTCAACTCCAAGACCAACATTACTTATAATCAAGGATCAAAAAACCTGATCCCACTTGCAAGTCAAGGATCAAACAAGATGATACCACCTATCCCAAAATATTTAAAAAAACTTATAATTATACCATTTTTTACATCTTTACCCTCATTATTGGCTTGAGAATGAAATATTTTATTATATAGCCTTAGGAAACATCCACATGTACCATGAAGCACCACTAATGAAATGTGATACTTTCCCTTTATCTGTGTCTAGATAAATGATATTTTAAAATGCACCAAAGTGACCAAGTAGGGGGGTGAGTAATGAAACATAATTTGTTTTCCCAAAATGACTTCCCTACACACACCACTAGGATAGAAAATTTATCACAGTTATATAGAAATATTATATATAATAATTTGAAACAGTTTATATCAGAGCATAAAACATTTTCTGTACAAATTTTTTCCCAATCCAAATCCATTACCAAGAAAAGAAACCAAAAAAGTCATTTAAGAATTTCTCAAATACTATTTGGTCATAACCCATTCCTTTTCACATAACCAGACACACAAAAGCAATCAATATTTTTTTCCATTGATGGTAGAGATTCACATCCATAACCCATCCCTTTGATGGTGGTACTTTATGACCATTATCCATACCATTAAATTAATTCCCACCCATTAATGTCAAAAACCATGCTTACCAATTGTGCTAAATCATTTAAATAAAATAAAATTTGAATAAAAAAACTATTAAATCCCATTTTCCTTTCATAAAAACCAATCAACCATTTTAAAATCATGAAAAAAATTTCACCTTCCACCAAAACACCAAATTTTCCCCATTTTATAAACCATTACTAAAGTGTGTTTCCATCAAGCATTTCAAAAAAAAAATTGACAATCAATTTCAAGAGAAAAAATCAATTTGAAAGCTTGCCTTTAGGTGCTAATAATACGAGTTAAGTGTGAAGCTATATACCTTGGAAAACTATGGTGAAAATGAATAATGACATGAATTATTCAAAAAAAAAACTAGGTTGAATCTTAAAAAACCTTCCTTAGATCTCTTTACCTAATATCATTATAACCAAATATCATCATTATTGGCATAAACCATCATAGATATATCAACAAAGGGGTAGATATATGAATCCATGATAGAGAAGAAGTGTATATCTAAGAAAAACCACCACGAAAATAGACATACCATGAAATCCAACCATCAACACACTATGAGTTTCCCATGGATCGCTCTCACATCGAAGGGGAAAGTATCCACTACCTTTGGGAGGAGGAAAAACCGAGTTAGGGTAATGGAGTAAAACAAAGTTTTTCAAAGTCAAATCAAAGTGAGATCCACTTTTTTAGGATCTAAATTTTAATCATGCATGGCTGGGTATCATGGTTAGAAAAATTGGGCACCAACCACTACCTCCGAACACCCTATATATGGTTGGTTCACACAGTTATACAAACCATGCACCAACTGTGTTTTTCCATATGTTCCACTTTTCATGGTTATTGCTAAGTGACCATATGGTTTGGAAAAACCGTGCGCCTAACTATTCTCCTACCTAGAGCCCACTATTTCACTTTGAATGGTTTTCTATAGGAGTTTCACAATTTCTAATAATCATTCTCAAACTGCGAACCTCAAGAAAATCCCCCAAAAATTTCAAAAGTCCTTCAAAACCTCCCAAACAACACCCAAACAATTTATACACAGAAAAATAATAATGAAAGGATTACTTACATGAAACCAGGGGTGCTACATAATTATTAATTGATCATTAGTATATCCCTTGTTTACCTATATTGAGCATCTGAGCTCACACTATCTTATTTTTCCTTTCCCTATGTTATAAATAAAGGTTTCTTGTTGGGAATTTCAAATAATAGTACTACGTGGGAATATATTTATGGGATATATTGAATATCTTTCAAAAAATTATATGATTGTGTATCCAATCTCTAGTAAAGCTAAATATTTAAGACCCATTGATGTTTTTATAACTTATGTTAAATGTTAATCTATTAAGATGTAATATCTATGTTTAAAAATTATGGGTTTCTAAATTGGAATATTCTAAAGGTGTTTTCACCACATATATACTTTAGGGACTGGTAAAAAGGTGGAACGAATCTATTGTTCAAGATATGTTTCATGAAGATCTCAAATGAAATACTTCTATAAAAATTTTCAATCAATGTTTTTATCCTGTAACATTTGGTGTGGTAAATACTTAAGAGTTCATGACATTATAGTAATGAGTTTATTATATCATTGAGTATAATACTTGGTTTTCAGTGTTGGTCAACCTACCTCTAGTTTTTTTTCAACGACTATATTATGGCGTAGAGGATTAAGATGAGTTTGAATGATGATATTTAGTATTTTTAGATCCTTATGTGTGCACAAAACATCAAATACATTTTAAAAAAATAAACCATAGATGATGTGGACATACCTGGGATGAAAAAAATATTATGATCATCAGTGATAGTTGGAGGAAAAAATAGTTCATTTTCTAGAAAAAATAGAATTAGGGTGATATATAATGTGTAAGTGGTAGGAGTGTGAAATAGAGATCATTTATGAGTTAGGTGTTCTTTTAATAGTGTGGGAGAAATTTAAACCTCAATTATGACACTACGGTAGCACCCAAGGCTCACTTGGGTGGGATAGATAGTCATCTTCTGTAATTTTGTTAGAGGTAATCCCTAGGTAGTAGAGGTAGATCTAACTTAACCAAGAGATCTTAGTTTATTCATGACATGGAAAAAGGGGTGGGATATCAACCTCATGCTGAAGGTGATTCTCAAGTTTTGAATAAAATTAAGGATGAGAATGGATATATTTATTAATTAGAGTATACACCATAGGTTTTAGAGGTTGGATAAGGGTCCATGAGAGGTATAGTGTTTAATGAATTTAATATCATTATAGATTTTTTAATATTGCTGGAACTCATTAATTTATCTCATCCAATATTATATATGTATTGGTTTTGAGTTTGGAGCATATTATTTTCATGGTAACAATTTCCACTACTGTGGGAAAGAAGTTAGAGTTGAGTTTTTAATTTCTAAAGTGTTGAGTGACAATTGATGGTAGTGAAACCATTTTCTATTTTTTAGTTATTGATCTTGACATATTTTATATCAATATTAGCATGGATTGGATGATTATATATAAATAAAAGATTGATTACTGTTGGTTGGAGTGGACACTCAAGGGGGGGGGGGGGTGGATTGAGTTCCAACTAAAATTTCTGTTAAAATATTTTCTATTAAAATCCACCAAATTATAAAACATGTTAAACAGTAGTGAATTTGTAAAACTGTAAAGGTTCAATTAGATTCTCAAAAGATTGATTAGTTCTCAGTTAATCTAATTAGAAGATTAAATTAGCTTTTGAAACTAACTTACTGATTTACAATAGATACAAACACTTGCTAGAATTACTATCAAAGTAACATTAAAACATATTTGTATTTCAAACTAATAGGCATAATAATATAAATTAGATACTGTATATTTTGAACATAAACTAAAAATGAACAGCAGATATAACCAAGAGGTTCAGTCTCAAGCTGAGACTTAGTCCTCTAAAATTTATATATATAATTGATCCACGCCCTGGATCAGGGTTAGAAATAGTAAAAGACTGTCCAGGCCACCCAGGGACCTCTACCACTGTTCATCATGGGAAAAAAATTAAAGACCAGGCCACACAAGGACCTCTTCCACAGTTGTCGTGGGTAAACAAGAGTAAGGAGTTTTGGTGTGGGGATTGTGATATCCTTCAGTTCAGCATAGGAGACAGTGTGTGTGTAAAATGAATAGGATACACACATAGCTTGAAAGTAAATAATAAATCACTTAGAGATAGTAAATGGAAGTTTAGAAAGCTCTAGTGATTGGAAGTGCAGCTCTAGACTCGTTGGATTCAGCAGATATTATTCTGAGTCCTTTGGTTTTTCTATTGAAAAACAAAGTGTCATAGTTCAGCTTTTGTTTCTCCAGGAGAGAAGATGTTCTCTTGACTCCAGAGTGCTTCATGTGTTCTTCAGAAATGTAGTATTGCATGTATGGAACTTCTTTGAGGATCGTGCAACGTGTTCTTCACAGTTGTGCTCAGGATTGTTCTTCGGTTCAGTACAGAGCTCGTGTGTATTGTAGTATGTGTATCGAGACGTGTAGAGAATGAGCCTCTCCTCTACTACAGCTCAATCTTCATTATATTCCATGATCTCTGACAATAGGAATGATTTCCTTTATATAGGTACGAGGTATGATTTCCGGACATACCAATATCTATAATTAAATAACATTAATTGCATTGAAAAAATCAAATATGATCATTAGTATTATTTAAATAATATTGACAAAAAGGTTAAGAAACATTGTCACAGTGATTATGTAATTGTTTTCTCCAAGAACTGGTATGTCCTTTACGGTATGTGCTTCATGGTGTGTCCATGTCACGGTGTCTAGCTCAAGGTTTCTGAGTCACAGTGTCTGACTCACGGTGTGTCCTTCACGGTGTCTGGGTCACAGTGCGTCCTTCACGGTGACTGGGTCATGGTGTCAGGCTTATTGTGTCTGTCTTTCACGGTGTCTAAATACTTAGACAATTAACTGTATTCAAACTTAAACAGTAATATGCAGAATATGAATTACGCATAACCATTATCAAGTAAGAGGACGTGAAACAAAAATACAGGGGTTTGATAAGATAAGTGAGAGTTGTGATCATGAAAAAGATTTGTAAATAATACTGAGTGTAATTGACAGTAATAAGATTTAAAATCATTTAAACATGATTTATAATTATTATTGAGATTTGTGATCATTAATACATGATTAATACACGAGGAGTCCAACAATATCCTCCTTTTTGATGATCACAAATCATGTATATTTAAAATATAAAAGAAATTCAACATTAGAGAAAATAACATATATAATAATAATAATAATAGATAAAAGACTTCTCACTATTTTCCCCCCTTTTGGGATTATAAAAAATTAGAGAGAAGGGAGTGAAACACTGCATTTGTCATTAAAAAGGTTCATAATAAAACATATAGGAGAAATACAAACAGTAAACAACAAAAGACATCCCATCAAAACATAAGAAAAATTGGTAGGCATCACGGATTGGCTTTCTCATTGCCTTTATCAGCAGAAGCTGGAGCTGATGTGGAAGAAGGCATGGAGGTATTAGACAAAGATGGTAAAGGTAGACATTAAAATATTGAGGGAGCCAAAGTAAGAGCTGTAGAAGATCTAGTCTGTTGTTGATCAAGAATGACTTGTCTAATCTGAGAAAGGGCTTGGTTGAATGACATGGCAGTTGAGGCTAGGGCAGGTAAACCAGGTCTAAGGGGTGAAACAGCTGGAGAAACTATAGCAGTACTCTACACATGAAGATATGGCTTCCAAAGATTGATGAAATTAGTAATGATTTCCCCACCATATTGCATAACCTTTTCAAAATCGTCCTTAATTTCCAAGAATTTGTCTAATAATCTGGTGAACTTTGTAAGCTTCTGAACATGAACTTTAAAATCTTGAGTCACTAGAGGTATTTTAAAATTCTCCACAAGATACATAAAGTGATTTGTCATGTCACTTTTAGAGAAAATCCGAGTGAGATAAATTTCTATCTTCTTGGTGATCTCTTATTGAGCATCATTAGAAGTCTTAGAATGAATTATAACCAGGTCCAAAGCTCGATCATTGTTCTTAACCACTTCTGACAAAGGAGACAGATCTAAACCACTAAGGGCATTATGAATTTCTTCCTTGATTATGGATCTCAGCATAAAATCGTCCAAAGAGGGAATAGAAGTCTGACCAGAGGGAGAAGAAGCCTTGACAGGTTTAGTGAGAACTTTGAGCTGTTTCGAAACTTTTTGCAGACATCCAGTGTACTCATCTGTGAGCTTGTTCATATTTTCTACAAGCTCCCTCATGCATTGCAGCATCTTGGTGTTTCTTACACCAATCTTCTCATCAAACAATAGCAGATAAGGATGCACTTGAGACACAATCTCTCTATAAAGGTTGGAAACATCTGGTTCAGGAGAAGCAACAACTGGTGAAGGAGCAAAAACAGGTGCGGGCTCGGATCATGAAGACATTTCTCTTTGATGATTTCCATCATATCTTTCAAATTTGAAACATCAGCACTAAGAAAATTATTTTCAACCCTGGATTCTTGTATTTCTCATATCATCCTTGGTTGAATATGCAGGATGATGTTTTCCAAAAGAATCGAGGCATCGTCTTGACTTAGTTGAGTCACTGGACGACGTTGAGAGGAATAATATTATCAACTCCAGTAAAGATAGTCTCACTAAATACTTTCATGTCATCCTTAGTTACATATTATTTTTTCATGGATAAAAGAGTAGATTAAGGTAGTGGTACAGGTTTTGATGTAGATTCTAGTTTCGGTTCAGAATCAGTTTTAGTTTCAGATTCAGATTTAGGTTGAGGTTCTGGTTCTGCTTCTGGGTGAGCTATGGACTTCAGTTGAAACAAAGAAGAGAGATCTATACCAGTTTCAGTCACTTGTTGTTATTTACTCACATCATACAAACATGGAAACTCATACCGAGTGTACACAGAATATGTGATAGTTGGTTGAGAGGTTTCAGCAGGCCCAGCTTCATCAATCTCAAGGTTTTGTGGTTCCTCCCTCTAAAAATGTGCTTCGATTTCAGATTCTTGAGGCTCTAGAATTGGATTAAGATCCACAAGATCACCTCTAATCTCTTCAGCAAATTCTTGCCTTTTCAGCGGAAAGGCAATTTCCATCCTCTCTTCAGCAGAGGTTATGTACTTAGGAACCAAATGTTCCACTAATTGTGCTTCCAGACTTTCTTCTTTTTCAACAGGGAGATCCTATTGATTAACATTTTCCCTAGATGGGATTTCTCCCAGATCAGCTTCTTCCATGACAGGAAGGTCTTCTGTACCACCAAAATCTTCCTTGACTTGCTGCTCTGAAACAAGAATAATTAAATCTCTTGCCACCTCAGGTTGAATTTCATGATCAAAATCATCTCTAGAAGTAGGAGCTTCTTCTCTAAAAACAACAGAAACTTCCTATCTAAACATTATTTCAGTAGGAACATCAATAGGGACAGAAGTCCTTTCTTTCTCAATAGGAGCCGCTTCCTCTTGAGGTATTTCAGCCTCTTCTTCTTCTTTTTCCTCTTATGGGTACTCAGCCACTTCATCTGGTTCCAAACCTGGATCAGTTATATTCTTTTTCCTTCTTGGATAATCAATAGGATTATACTTCTTGTAAAGTTGATCATTATCCTCAACCCACTTCTTCTTCCAGGGTTTCCAATTAATCTCCATCCTTCTAATGATAGGCTTGGATAAACAGAAATCAAAATCCTATAGATTTTCTTCATTCGGTCCAACTACTCCCTTGGCAACTAACATGGCCGAAATCATCGTTGAGTAAAACAAGGAGTTGGATTTGTAAGTGACTTTAATCAGCTCACATATATGGTTAATGACATATTTTAAAAGATTGATCTTATGACCATTCTTCAATAGGGGAATCAGGAACACATCATGATACTTCATCATAGAAAAATCTCATTTTCGTGGACTAATCAAATTATGAACAAATTTGAACAACAGTCTTGTCTCCCCATCCAATTCAGCTGCTATGGCCCTTCGCATGGTTCCATTTCTAGTCAGGATCTCTAGTGTATTTTCCAGATCAAATATGTCATTTGTAGGAGGAGGGTCTCACTAGTAATCATCACAAATCCATTCATGAGGAATTCTCAGGCATGTAGACCATAACCTTGAAGAGAATGAACACTTTTGTCTATTGATCCAACTTGTCACCATAAAACTTTCTCTAGCATCAAAGGAAAACTTTACATACTGGTAAAATTGAGATACCAACCTCGGGTATATAGTTATATCTTTTCTAGAAAACCATTCAATCCATCCCTGTTATCTTAAGACTTTTTGAACCAAAGACTTATTAGATAGAAACCATTTAGGGTAAATCTCTTTTTCAGGTACTATATTATGACTTACTAGGTTTGGATTTAGAGGTCCTTCAGGTGCAATCTTCGGTGACCTTTTCTGTTTCTTCGTGCGGCACTTCTCAGATGATGATGAAGATGGAAGCTTTATCCTGGGCATCCACTGAAGATTCGAGTGAGAGTGAAGGAGATAAGGTTTTCAAGGTAAAGAGGGTTCGGGAGAGTGACCGGGAGAGAGCTCGGGTAAGGAATCGAGTAAAAACCCTTATGTTTTATCATTTGGGAATGTCAAGCATCATAAAAATAAAAACGTGGGAAAGTAATATGTGGTGAAATAAAAATTACCGCGATGCGGGATAAAATAAATATATAAAGAATATTCACGATGAGACCATGAGTAGGCGTTACAGTGCGATGAAAAACATTCGTCACGGTGAGACAGTTGGTGGACGTCACGGTGAGACAGTGACCATTCTGTGTAGTCATGATGAGACAATGACCATTCTGTACAGTCATGGTGAGATAGTGAGTGAACTGTTCTATCATGGTGAGACAGTGAGGTGACAGACTGTGAACAAAAGATGTTAACTGTGAGACCGTAAACATGAAACAGTAACTGAGAAACAGTGAACATGAAACCGTAAAGTAATATAGTAAAAATAGTAAATAGTAAGATCTTTAAGATGTCTATTTATGGTTAATCATACCAAGATCATGTATGATGTAGTCTAATCTCTCAGAATTTAATGGTCTAGTGAATATATCAGAAAATTTATTTTTAGTACCAATGAATTCTGAAGTGATATCACCTTTCTGGTAATGATCCCTCAAAAAGTGATGACTTACATCAATTTGTTTTGTACAAGAATGTGAAACAGGATTCTTTGAAATTTTAATAGCACTTGTTTTGTCACAATTTATTGGGACATGTCTGAATTGATACCATAGTCGAGTAAAGTTTGTTTCATCCATAAAATTTGTGCACAACAACTCCCAACAGCTATGTATTCAGCTTCTACAGTAGATAATGCAACAAAATTTTGTTTCTTACTA
The DNA here is from genome assembly GCA_963277665.1 of Viscum album. NCBI lineage: Eukaryota > Viridiplantae > Streptophyta > Magnoliopsida > Santalales > Viscaceae > Viscum > Viscum album. The sequence goes on from OY728165.1 coordinate 215,486,285, forward strand.
CACCATGATACTAGTGACTTACCTAAAAGGTGACATATTCCAAAGGTGATTTTTCTATCTAACTTACATCCAGCAAAATCAGCAGCAGAATAACTAACTAGTTCAAATGATTGTCCTTTTGGATAGAATAGTCCTAAATTGGGAGTATGCTTGAGGTATTTGAAAATTCTCTTTACAACATTTAAATGTGACGCTTTAGGATTTTCTTGAAAATGACCACACATACACACACTAAACATAATATCAGGATGACTGGAAGTCAAGTAGAGTAGACTTCCAATCATTCCTCTATAAGTGGTTTGATCAACAGATTTTCCATCTTCATCAAGATCCAACTTACAGGTGGTACTCATTAGAGTGTCACTACTTTTTGTGCTATCTAAACCAAAACGTTCTAATAGATCTCTAGTATATTTTCTTTGAGTTAAAATAATTCTATCATTATTTTGAAATATTTGAAATCCAAGAAAGAATTTAAGTTCACCCATTAAACTCATCTCAAATTAATTTTGCATCATTTTAGAAAAATCAGTTCATAAAGAAGTTTTTGAAGATCCAAAAATAATATCATCTACATAAATTTGTACAACTAAAACATCTATAGAAATCCATTTTATAAAAAGGGTAGGATCATCTATACCTTTTATAAAATATTTAGAGATAAGAAAAGTACTTAATCTGTCATACCAAGATCTTGGAGCTTTCTTTAAACCATATAAAGCTTTTGATAATTTGAAAATATGATTTGGAAAATGAGGGTTTGTAAATCCACGTGGTTGTTCAACAAAAATATCCTCATCTATATACCCATTTAAGGAAGCACTCTTGACATCCATTTGATATAGTTTGAAATTTATATGTGAAACATAAGCAAGTAAGATCCTAATGGCTTCTAGTCTGGATACTAGAGAAAAAGTCTCCTCATAGTCAATTCCTTCTTCTTGACTATATCCTTGTACAACTAACCTAGATTTGTTTCTAACTATATTTTCAGATTCATCTACTTTATTTCTAAACACATATTTTGTGCCTATGGTGAAAGTGTCCTTAGGTCTTTCTACTAGTTTCCTAACATTATTTCTTTCAATACTGATTAAGTTCTTCTTGCATAGAAATTACCCAAAATTCATCATTAATAGCATCATCAATGTTTTTAGGTTCAAGTTGTGACAATAAGGCTTGATGTTCAACCTGATTTCTAAGAGAATCACTAGTCTGTGTCCATCTATCAAGATTACCAACAACAACATATAATGAATGATTCTTTAGAATCCAAGTTGATCTAGTAAAGGTAGGGCTAGAAATCTCATGTTCTTCTCTAGATTCGGGTTCATTAGTAGCAGATTTTGAAATATTTCCAGAACTGGTTGTCTTTACAGCAGGTTCATTGATTTTATCATTAAGGTTGAGAACATATATATCTTCTTCAAGATTTTCAAGAGATGACTTAGATTCATGTGGATCAGTTTCATCAATTTTGATGTGAACAGATTCTTCCACACACTTGGTTCTCTTATTGAAAACTCTATAGGCTTTTCTAGTTAAATAATATCCTAAAAATATTCCTTCATCACTCTTAAAAGAAAACTTATCCAGATTATCCTTAGTATTAAGAGTAAAAACTTTGCAACCAAAGACTTTAAAGTAATTAATCTTAGGCTTTCTATTATTCCAAAGTTCATAAGGGGTCTTCTTGAGAACAGGTCTGACTAAGACTCTATTGATGATATAAAAATCTGTATTTACAGCTTCATCCCAAAAGTAAATAGGCAGGTCATACTCATTAAGCATGGTTCTTGCTATTTCTTGAAGGGTTCTATTCCATGTTTCTACTACACCATTCTACTGAGGTTCCATAGGAGCAGAAAAGTTGTGACTATAGCCATTTTGTGAGAAATAAGATTCAAACTCTTGATTTTGAAACTCACATCCATGATCACTTCATAGGGATTTAATCATAAGTCCATTAAGGTTTCTACAGACTTGGATTTTTTAATAAAGTAAGAACAAGATTCACTTTTGTGACCTAAGAAATATACCCAAGTATATGTAGAAAATTCATCTATTAAAAGATATATATAGTGATTCCCATTTAATCTAGAAACTCTAAATGGTCCAAAAAAGTTCATGTGAACCCACTTGAGAGGTTGAGAAGTTGAAACTTCTTTCTTTGATTTAAAAGAGATTTTGTGTTGTTTTCCCTTTTGACAGGGATTAAAAACTTTGTCATTTGGAAACTCTAGTTTTGGTAAGTCTCCAACCAAGTTCTTCCAAGTTAATTTTCTAAGTGAGTGTATATTGCAGTGTCCTAATCTCCTATGCCAAAGCCAAGACTCTTTATGAAAAGCATTTAAACAAGTAACATTTTGCTTAGCTAAAGAATTTAAATCAACCACATAAACATTTTCATTTCTTAAAGCATTAAATAATAAAACATTCTTTGAATTAAAAACATCACAATAATCATTTTAAAATTTAACATTAAATCCATCATCACATAATTGAGATATACTTAACAAGTTATATTTAAATCCATCAACAAATAAAACTTTAGGAATTAAAACTGAGTTAGTGTTAAAAATTTGGCCTAGACCGATGATTTTTCCCTTAGAATTATCACCAAAGGTGACATGGCCTCTATCAACCTTTATTAAGCTCCTGAAGCATGAGTAATCCCTAGACATATGTCTTGAACATCCACTTTCCAAATACCATGTCTTATTGTGGGAACTCTTCTAAGAGGTTTCCTACAAAATAGATTTAGATGGGAAATGACTTTGGTACCCAGATCTTCTTGGGTCCAGATAGTTTAGCAATCAGTGATTTTGTAACCCAAATTTGTCTTATGGGTTTCATATAATTTATAGAATCAAAATATTTTGAAAGATAATCTTCATTTGATCTATAAATATGTGAATAACTTGTTGAATAATATGAATTTATAGAACTGGAACAAGCATAATTTTGTCTACATTTTGGAATAAATCGAGTTTTAGTGAACTGTGTTTTTCTAGGTTGGTATCCCAAACCAGTAGTGTATTTTGGTGCAACATTATTTCCTAAAATTTGAGTAAGTTTATCTTTTCCCTTTGTGAAATTTTCTAAGTCCTTTGTAAGTTTCTCATTAGACATTTTCAATTCTGTATTTTCCTTTAACAGTTGAGCATTCTTTTATGTTTCTATATCAAGGGCGGATTTAACATTTGTAGAGAGAGCATGTTGTTTATTTAATGAATTATATTTGTCCTTAAGTTCATTGAATGTTTCCTCCAACATGTTAGAGTATTCAGATAATTCATCTTTAGACATATCTTCATAATCAAAATCAGATTATGCACCATATCTAGAATAATAGGAATTTAAAACAGGAGTATCTAAGGTTACCTCGGATGTGTTGGTCATGAAACACATGTTGGCACGATTCTTTTCAGAATCAGAAATTTCAGATTCACTTGTGCTGTCTTCTGAAGAACTCCAAGTAGATTTCATAGCATTCTTGTACTTCTTGTCCTTATAATCATGTTTCTTTTTGAATTTTAATTTTGAACATTCAGCCTTGATGTCTCCATTCCTCTTGCATTCATAGAAGACTATATCATCTTCCTTATCAAATTTCTTCCAGTCCATCTTCCAGTGACCCTTGTTTTCATACATTCCTTTTTAATTTGATTTTCTAAATAATTTCTTCTTCATATAGAGCTTCTTAAATTTTCTGGCTATTTGAGCCATCTCAACATCAATGTCTAAATCCGAATCTTCGCTGGTTTAACTTTCAGTAGGTACATGTATTTTTTCCTTGTCTTTTCTCTTTGAAGCAGTAGACTTGAAAGCCACAGATTTTCTCTTGGGTTCATCATCATCTTACTTGTTTACCTTAAGTTATTCCTCATATATCATTAATTTACCAATAAGCTCTTTGACAGGTAGAGCTCCAATGTAACATGATTCTCTGATTGAAACAGAAGTGCCTCTCCATCTTTCTAGAAAACATCTCAGTATCCTTATGATTTTTTCCTTTGCTGGAACAGCCTTTCCAAGTGAACTCATCGTATTGACTATATCATTGAACCTAAGATACATGTCAGAAATAGGTTCATCAGTTTTCATTTTAAAATTATCATATTTAATTGTATAATTATTTAATATCATTTCTTTAACATTAGTTGTTACCTCTTGAGAAACACCTAAAGTATCCCAAATTTCATATGCTGTTTTACAAGAAGATATTCTGTTGAATTCCTCATCTCCTAATTCATAATACAAAACATTCATATCTTTACAGTTATTATTGTAAGCTACTTTAATAGGTTCATCCCAAGTAGTTCTTTCAGTTCCTAGAATTTTATATTGAGATTCTATAGCAGTCCAGATATCAAAACCCATACTTTCTAAATGAATTTTCATTTTAAGTTTCCATTGAGCATAGTTTGTACCATTAAAGAATGGTGGCCTATTAGTAGTAGCACCTTCTAGTCTATTGTCCATATATATATTTTAGAGAATAATTTTAAAGAGATAAAATTTAGAACTAACATAAATTTAAGATCTTTAAAGATGCAACTAAAATCACAGTTGAAAAATAGAATGTTTTGAAAACTTGTATTAATAAAAACAACCTCTGATACCAAATGTTGGTCGGAGTGGACACTCATGAGGGGGGGGTGAATTGAGTTCCAATTAAAATTTCTGTTAAAATATTTTCTATAAAAATCCCCCAAATTATAAAAAAGTTAAACTGTAGTGAATTTGTAAAACGGTAAAGGTTCATTTATATTCTCAAAATATTGATTAGTTCTCAGTTAATCTAATCATAAGATCAAATTTTCTTTTGAAACTAACTTACTAATTTACAATAGATACAAACACTTTATATATTAACTATCAAAGTAACTTAAAAACAGATTTTTATTTCAAAGTAATAGGCAGTAGAATAAAATTAGATACTGTATATTTTGAACATAAACTAAAAATCCACAGCAGATATAACCAAGAGGTTCAGTCTCAAGCCGAGACTTAGTCCTCTAAAATTTATATATATGATTGATTCAACCTAGATCGGGGTTATAAATAGTACAAGACTATCCAGGCCATGCAGGGACCTCTACCACTATTCTTCGTGGGAAACAAATTAAAGACCAGGCCACAGAAGGTCCTCTTCCACAATTGTCATGGGAATACAAGAGTAAGAAGATTTGGTGTGAGGATTGTGATATCCTTCAGTTTAGCACAGGATAAAGTGTGTGTGTATAATGAATAGGATACACACAATTCTTGAAAGAAAATAATAAATCACTCAGATATTGTATATGGAAGTTTAGAAAGCTCTAGTGATTGGCAGTGCAGCTCTGGACTCATTGGATTCAGCATAAATGCTTCTAAGTCATTCTCTGGTTTTTCTATTGAAAAACAGAGTGTCATGGTTCATATTTTGTTTCTCCAGGAGAGAAGATGTCCTCTTGACTCCAGAGTACATCGTGTATTCTTTATTAATGTAGGATTTCATGTATGGAACTTCTTTGAGGATCGTGCAATGTTTTCTTCACAGTTGTGCTCAGGATTGTTCTTCAGTTCAGTACAGAGCTCGCGTGTATTGTAGTATGTGTGTCGAGAGGTGTCAAGCGCGAGCCTCTCCTCTACTTCAGATTAATCATCTTTATATTCCATGAGCTCCAAAAATAAGAATGATTTACTTTCCATAGGTATGAGGTACGGTTTCCGGACTGACCAACAACTATCATTAAATAACATTAATTGCATTAGAAACATCAAATATGACTGTTGGTATTATTTAAATAATATTGACAAAAAAGTTAAGAAATGGTGTCATAGTGATTATGTAAAAAGTGTCTCAAGAACCAATATGTCCTTCACGGTATGTGCTTCAAGGTGTGTCCATGTCATGGTGTCTAGATCATGGTGTCTGAGTCACGGTGTCTGACTCACGGTGTGTCCTTCACAGTGTCTTGGTCATCAGTTAGTCCAATTTCCTTCTTCTGGTGGAGTTACTCATGTTATTCAAGGTGAGTGGGATCCTATATTAGGGAGAAAAAGTCTCATTTTTCCTAGAGTTGATATGATCTCATCCCATTTGTTAGTGATATTTCTTGATTCTATTGATATTCATACTAGTTAACCTATTACTATAGTGGTTAGTGAGTATCCCAAAGCTTTCCCAGATGATTTCATCAGGTTACTACCTCATAGAGAAGTCGAATATTATATTGACATTCTTCTGGGTGTATGAACCATCACCTTAATTTTAAAATTTATCTAACCTAATATATTAAAATAATTAAAGGTTCATCTTACAGTTCATGAGGAAAATCTATTTTTTATCCTAGAATTTCACATTGGGTATCACAAGTTCTCTTTGAAAATAAGGTTTATAAGTGTATCTAACATTGTGTTTATTACTTGAAACTCAAATAAGTGACAGTTAAGATAAAATATCCATTTATTAATATTGAAGAACATTTACATAGGGTTAAGGGATCCTAGTGGTTTTAAAATATTTATTTGAGATCAGGGTACCATCATATGAGGGTCTGAGAGGATGATATTACTAATATGGTGTTTAGAAGTTAGTGTGATAATTATGATCATCTATTCATGTCATTTAAAAATTATAATGAACCTATATTGTTTATGTAAATATCATGACTCCAATATCCCAGAATCAGTGGCTAATTCATTAAATTGGAAGTAGATATAGGGAATCATATCCTGAAAGACTGAAGAGTCTAGTAGTCATAGAAATATAGCTATATACTTGAATTTAAAATTACATATAAAAATATAAAAAAAAGTATTTTATTTTAGCACATCATTATTCTTCCTAGAATATCCTTGAAAATCAATAAAAGTACACTTCCAAGAATCCCAAGGAAAGGAAAACAGATTAAGGGAGAGCTCATATACTTATTAAAAGTTACATACAGTGGAATCTATCATGAGTAAATGTGGAATTATCAACATGGAAAGGTAAATAACTTAAAACACATGTCATTTAATCGATAACATGAAAAAAAACATTAATGGATAATACTAGTGAAATAATCCCACGGATAAATATAACTGAATTCTCAGTTAATGAAATACTTAATATTGTACATCATGATCTCATACATCATGATATCTCCACTGCCAAAACCTTGTTCTAAGACAGTTTTAACTATTGTAATGCATACACCAAAAATCCATTTAATGTTATCTTACTGATTTTTCTCATGTGACCTATGGATGAATTGAGGGGATATATAATTTTGGAATAAAACCCATCACAAATTTTTCAATGTATTTATCATATATTGAATAATCATTTCAATTTATAAACAATATGCCTTATAATTAGTGTTTGTACTGAATAAAGAATATATATTCTTCAATATTTTTTCCATTCATTCAAATAACTTTCATACAAAGAAACTATATATGAAAATGGAATATAATTTAGTTATTAATCATATGAAATACACAAATAATATGGATATTTGAGATTAATGTAATGTTTAATGATGACAAGAAAGTAATTATTTTATGTTAATTTCAATGAATACCAAATTAATGAAAAATGTAAATATTAAATAATTTTCTTGTACAAACTGATCATAAACCATCGAGATACAAAATAAGAATGGTATCACTACAACATATCCCCAACTTATTATAAGTAAAAAATGGTTTTTTTCATTAATGAATAGAAATACCATAAAAATATCATTAATATATTATTGAGGAAAATACACTATTCAATTTGTAAATCAATTTAAAAAACTAAAAATATACTGAATATTAAGAAAAGAATTCATTGACAAGAACCATGTAAAATTTTAATGGAAAATTTGAAAAAAATAAAATTCATAATGGTAGTAAAATATATTTATGTTGTAAATATTAAACAAATCATTTTAAAATATTTTGTAAAGGGAGTCAAAAGTGACATAATTATAAAATATTAATAAATTCAATTTTAAAACCATTAAAAAATGTTAATGATCATGCATGATATCTTTAGTAAATCATTTATGTTTATAAAATAACACTTTTTATATTATTTTAGAAAACTTGAACATATAATAGAAAGATTCGTGATCTAAGATAACAGAGAAGATCAATATCACTTAAAAACTACATTTTTAACGTTTCGTCAACCAATATGTGGGGAAATAACAATAAGACATTCAAAAAAATTCATAACTATAGGATAATAAAATTTATGTTTTTAATGAAAATAAGATCATATTATTTCCCTCCAAGTAACCTTGAACATAAACAATCCCATAATGAAAGGATATTATAACATAAAGTTTTTTCCATTTTGAAAAATGTTCAGTAGTAAGACCCATTATAGAGTGACATTAAATGAATCATAAACTACAATTAACATATGGATATTCATTATATAAAATATGAAAGGGGTAGTATATGAACCTTATAAAATAATATAGGTTCCTCTTATGAACACAGTCTCCATGGAAAGAGAATTTGAGACAAATAACCCTTATAAAGATCATATCGATCAATTAAGAATTAATCATTGGTTAGATTATGTGTATCAAAATTAAATCCATAGAAAAATAGTAAATATATAATAATAAAACTTATATATTGATTCACTCATAATCATGGAATAACAAAGTCAACAAAGATGACTTATAACCCAAGGAATGTAAATTGAGTTTAGAAATTTTTTACCACATGGTAAAAATTCAATTCAAATCCCCATTGATGAAATAATTATAATTTCAACTTAAAATACCATTATTTATGAATTAATAATTGTATATCATGTTAAAAGGGAATTATATAAACCATATAATTTAAATTAGGTTCATAACAATAAAATATACCTCAATGAGGGAAAATTGAGATAAAATACCATACCTTATGATTCCACTTAGTTAAATGTGCATTAAACTCCTATAAAATAAATTTCATTTTATTATAATTATATAAAATAATAATATCCATTATTTTGATATCATATTTTTTCTACTTATATCATTTTAACACTAGTTTATTAGTAATTATTTATTAAAATTGTCACTTTTGAGGGTTAACTGTCTCATTTTTCATGTAAGACTTGGTTGGGAAGTTTTGATCCTATCACATTTATCAAGGTTCCATCATATAAAAAATGTTATAGATATCATATTTATTTATTATATATGTTTTCAATTATTCTTGAATATTCTATATAGAAAAATAAAGTACATTATTAATGGAGATGATAGTCCATATATACACAATAATATTGTTTTCACTTTTCAAAAGATGGAATTATAGAAAGTCAAATAATAAATAACCATTATTTAATATATAAAATATAATTTATATGATATAAATTCATTAAATCTATACTTATTACCATTTATGTAAAACATAAATGAAAAACAAATCACATTTCTTTATGAAGGTTGTAGTCCACACGTACACATAAGCACCACTATAATTTTCCAAAGGATTAGAAGGTAATAAGTTAGATATGATATTATAATTATAGAAGAATATTTAATTTATAAATATCACATATAATCATTAAACCCATCATAATAAACATTCATAAAATATGGTGATGAAAAATCAATTGTATCTCTGATTGGAGATGGTAAGCCATACACATGAAGGAGTGATACTTTCAATTTCCATTTGATGGGAAAAAGGATGGATAATCATGGTTTTATAATACTAATAATATATATATATATATATGTGAGAACTAATTTATTATTTTATGATAAATACCATATATTTATAAGAGTTAAAAGAAGAAGAAAATATAAAGTGATCGGTTAAGGTGATTACTTTTTCTTTGAATGAACTCTTTTAGATATTCTCTGAAGGATACTAGGGTTGGTATTTTGGAAATAAAAACACATCTATAATGTTTCTAACATTTTTGGAAGATAATTTTTCATGGTTTGATCAGGATATTGGTCTAAATATTTTTTAAATAAAAGAGATAATGTGTGTCCTTTTATAAGTTAGGGGAGGGAAATTCCTAGGATTTCTTAATGTATTAAATTATAATAAATTGGTTTTACATAAAAATAGAAAAAAATTGATATTATTAAATTATAATTTGAGTATGAGTTAAAATTAATTCTCCTAATAAAAATCGGTCAATTTTAGTGGATTCTTTCCGACTGATCTTGTTTATTTTACACGTGTTAACTCTTTTTTACGGTAACCACAATAATAATATTTTTGACACTTTATGGTTTAATATTGTTAATATAAAAGAGAAATTGGACATTAAATAGAAACATGGTTGATATTTATAACCTTATATATATAAATTTTACTAGTATAATATTTTTTTGTAATTTTAAATCATTTAATAAAATATTATTTATTATAAAATATTATAAATTCTATTTTTGAAACTATTCATTTAAGAAAACTTTGAAAATATCATGACACAAGATGAGTTAGGAAAAAATATTTTAATATATCCATAAAGTGTTATATTTATCTATAACATTCACGAGAGACAAAAAATTCAATCAAATCATATTAATTTTAATATTTTTGAAATTATTTTTTATTATTTTTTTCAATTAATTAAATATTATTTCAGCATTATGTAATAATTTAAGGTAATTATTTTGTAAATAAATATTAGAAATAAATTAAAATATTAAATAGAAATCATATTTATTTAAAATGAATATTTAGAATTGAGCATATCTTCTTTTTATCCCAAAGTCAAAAATTTAAAGATAATAAAAGAATGGCAATGAAATTTTTGACTTTTCTTTACATAAAATATTATAAAGATAAAAAACCATGATAAATGTAAAAATATCATATATTTAAAGTTAGGATGAATATGGATGAAATAGATTAATAGATTGAAATTAAGAAAAGTGTTTGGGTTACTTTTTAATCTTTATCATATTATTTTTACCATTAATTAAACTATTTTACCTTTACAATGGTAAAAACATTGACTATGATTAATATTTATAATGACTTAAAATAAAAGGGCCCTATTTAAAAAAAAATTCATCTTGATTCCTAATATGGAATCCATTTTTCTCGATTAAAATTCTAGAAGTGGTAGAAATTAATTTAATATTAATATGAAAAATAAAATGAAAAATAATATTTGAGAAAAGTATTTTTGAAGTATAAAAATGTTTTTATACCAAATTAATGTATAAAACTCATTAAAAAACTATAATTTAATTATTTTTAATAAAATGTAACATAATAAATTTTAAAACTAATTTAAAATATAATATACCTTTGTAAATATTTTAAAAGAAAATATAGTTTTCATTAAAAATCAGTATTTTTCACCATTAATTGAAAAATAATACTTTTCATAAAAATATCAAAATTACACCTGTAAGAACCCGGTTCTTATTCTTTAGGTACACATTTCTTCTTTTACTTTTTCTTTATGTTTTTTTGAGAAAATAAGCAAAAAGGGGAAAAATCTCAAATTTTGTGGGTATACGCTGTGTACTTTTCCACACACCATGTACATTGGCCGTGTGGGATGAGTGTTGGAGTTGGTGGTCTAGAACCAACTACATTGTACATTATTCATTAATAAAATCCTCATCACATCTTGATTGTTCTTCTGCATGACAATGCATGGGATAATGTCATAAGGACAACTGTTGCATTAATGGGTCATAGCGGATCTCTGCTGTGATGAGAACCCGGAAGTGCCATAACACTGTTCTTGACTATATGTTCTATGGCTGGATGATATTATTTGAGAGACACAAATAATACAGGTCATTAGGGGTGAGGACTCATAAAACTTTGATGCACATTCTCATTGTGTGCTCCCTTTGTAATATCCAGGAGAATATTATGAGAATGAGACATGCTAGTAGGAAATCCACATTTCATCGTGTCATTGGATGTTCCTATATGCGGACGTGTGTATTGGTCCTTAGACTTTAAGATTATTATTAATGGCTATTACAACTCTTGAACATTGATGTATTGATGAAAACTATGATGACACACTGTTCGCAGCGAGGTAGGATACATTGGGTGCGTCACGAGTAATACTGCATTAATAGACAATGCGAGAAAGGATTTGTCCCTTTTGTTCCATAATAGAAGTAGATATCTCAGGACCTTTTATGGAATTGATATAGCTTAAATAAATCCATGGCCATGGTAAGGTATGGTTGAGTTCAATTTCAGGTAGTCAAAGAAATAATAATCGACCACATGGGTTGATGGCACTAGTATGCAACCCGCTTGATTGGAGATATCGAGAAAAATGAATTTTATTACATGGTAAGAATTCCTAGGAGGTGACACATCATTGTGGCGTTAACTTATTTCTCTATGGGTGCTTTGTTGTGTTTCTAGACGCTAACCTTGGACTTTAGGCAGGCTCCGCGTAATGCCACTGAGAAAGAGGCCTAGAGGGTCAAACACTAAGTGTGTCCATGTATCTCAGTTAAATATTAATTAAACAAGTTAAATAAATATTATTCCCGATTGTGGTTTAATAATTATTTAAGGATGCCAAATCGCATTTATTTCGAAACTAATTATTTGAGAGAATATATTGTGGGCAAAATAATATATATATTTATTAGTGAGTAATGCAGTTAAATTTGTTTAAGAAATGAATATCCATTACTCAAGGTCAAATAAATATGGTGGAGGAAAGAAATAAAAAAACTTGAAAAATAAAAGTACATTCCATGTATATTTATATACATGACATGTAGTTTGTTTTTCGGTATTCGTGAGAAAATATTGTTTATTTAATTAAATGATATTAAATGTAATACGTTGGGCGCTTGTCAAGTAATAATGATGGTCAACTGTCATTATTAAGGCATGGGGTATTACTAAGAATTAAATGAAATGATTAAATTATTTTGGGCAATTAATTCATTTAATTATTCTAAGTATTATAATCCAAATTACATTATTCTCATAGAGTGAGAGCCATTTTTGTGTACATAGGATTTGGAAATACTCTCATGCCAAGAGAGAACTCCCTTTCCACCAAGAACGCTTTCAAGTTACGAGAGCGAGAGCCTCCACCGGATCAATGCGGTAGAAGTCGGACATCGCAAGTGAAGGTTCTTCCGCACTAGCACTCGGAGATCCCTTCGGCGACGTCCAGAGATATGTGGAGCACGTGTGGATCACTGCTAGAGGAATTCTGTACTTGGATTCTACGATGCAACAACGGATCATAGGATTGTGACTGGAGACTCCAACGAAGAAATAATTCCATCGAGGTAATTCTTATGAATTAAATAAATTAATTATAACCAACATATGATGAACCTATCTCAAGGGTTACGATAATCTTCTTTTCTTTTCCGCTCCTCGTTCTATTCTGAAGATCCGGTGTTTTAAATCATGACAGATCTCGGATTGAACGTTGTTAACGTTAAAATTAATGTTGGGCACACCCACCAACACGCTTCCACTGCACCTGGAACCTACATGTGGTATCAGAGGGGTCATATCATTGATTATAATTATTTAGTTTTTCGTTGGTGATTTACGCATTTAATAATTTAGTTATTTCAATTCATGTTGAATCATTCTGGAAATATGAATCTCGAGATGTCTTCCTCCTCCCTCATTTCTCATTCACCTCACAGAAATGAATTTTTCTATTAATTTTGATTAAAATACAATAGAGGAACTCATCCGGTGGAGCCAAACGTTTCTGGCCATACAACACCAGAATACACGGTGTGTATTCAGAAGTACACGCTGTGTAGTCTAGGTTCAATGCATCGACTGATATGCCAAATCCGGCCATGTATTGGATTCTTTCTAAGAATTTAAGACACTGTGTGTTGACCAAAAACAGGAGGCACACGATTTCTGGATTACACACCGTGTGGTCCAATGAACATGGCGTGTAGTCTCTTCAGGTTAGGGTTGGCCCATGTACCCCATACACAGCTTGCCCAGCTGGAAACCGTGTAACGCAGAAACTACACGGCGTGTGTCCAACATAACACGCCGTGTATTCTGAAAGTTTCCAAAGTACATTAACATGCCTTATCCCCTGGCGTGTACTTCAGATGGACGGTGAAGAAAAGTACACGCCATGTAGTTGGAACTACACGCAGTCTACTCACCCAAATTAGGAAAATTTATTAAAATTTATTATTATATTATACAATCCCTTGAGACGTGTACCATGGTGAAGGCGTAAAGCTGAGGCACAACACATGATAGGTGTTTTATATATATGTGTTTAATTTAACATCTACGTAATAAATGGGAATTCATCAGGTTGGCTCCAAGGTACAAGTTATGTACAATGATAATTTTAAATGAATTTATTTGGTTAAAATTATGATGGATGAGAATCTAAAGGAAATTTAGAAAAGGGTTTTAAGATAAAAGGGTTGATTAATTAAAGGAAATTAATTAATTCGAGAGTGATTTATCTTAAATAAGAACGATTAAATAATTGAATGATAGTTTTATTTATGCGTAAATATCATTGCATGTATGGATGATCATGAGCTAGACCAAGACCTTTGTATGCGAATGGTTTCATTTAGTTTATTTATTTAAATTAAATTTGTTGGCCTGCAAGCCATCTCCTCATTAATATGTAGGGTCTGCGCGCCCAAGGATTCTTTTTTGTAAAAAACCCTTTTTACCCCTCACCTGCATTTGAGATAAATTCATATGTATTGGATGGATCTCCCAAGCTAGTGGAGGTGGCTCAAGTCAGGAGCCAAGGTGAAACAAATCTAAGGAGATACAAAGGTGGACAGGTGGAAAGCTGTAAATATGAAACCGAAAGGTTGAAGGTGTTTCTACCCTAGTTCATGGGTTAGTTTATCAACCTCTAGATAAACTAACCAATAGAAAATCTCATGATTATACCATTTATTTTATTTCTGTTAGTTGCATGGTTTATTTATTGTGGGTGTGTTGTCACAATCACACAATTAATGAATTAAACGAGCATGCAAGATGGAACTAAAATAAATCTGGCTTATACATAAATATTATCTTATACATGGTTAATCACTTAAGTATATCCCATGTAATATTAACAAGAATGTAATCAAAGATAATAAAATGGCAATTTACATATAAGGATAAAATCCCTCAAAATAAATATTAAGTCGGTATAGCCTTCCATAATCTTGGTTTGAATCGAACCATAGTTCAAAGTTCTAGACCAAATCTAGTTGGGGTGCTTTCAATTATCGGGGAATTCTAATTCAAGTTTTTGGGTTGACTTGACTTGGTTCACATCAAGGGTTGGCTGCCACAGTAGGACTTGGTGTGACCAAAAGGAAAAGGTTGAGGAAATCCAAAATAAAAGGATTTAAGGATTGGGAAGTCCACTCAGCGAATCAATGAGCTGCGAGTTAATGCTGTTGGTATTTGGGATGCCTACCTAAAAACCCTTCAAGTTGCATGACCAACCCTAGTTGGAGTAATGTGAAGGGAAATATGGATCCTTGCCACTAGTATATTCAGGCAACAGAATATTCCGAAGTCAATGGTGAGGGCTATTGGATTTCAATAAAATAGTGGGAGACTATTAAGTTTTAATTTATTAATTTGTCTCAATTTTTGTAATAAAGTACTAAACCATTTTTCATCTTAATTTGTAGAAACGACAAGAAAATAAATTCAAACATATCATTGTGCACCATACTCGAGAAGGAAAACCTTCTCACTAGCACTAATTTCCAAGAGTGGCAGAGGCGTTTACGCGTCATCCTTCGCCACGAAAGGAAATTGTATGTGCTGGAAGAGCCTATTCCAGTTGCGCCTAGGAAAAAGTCTAGTGATGAGGAATTATCTCTCTATATGAAACACATGGATGATGCCACATAGATCTATTGTTTCATGCTATCGGCCATGTCCAATGAGCTCTTGAAGCAACATGAAAACATGGACGTGTATAGTATGATGTCTCACCTTAAGGATCTCTACCAAGAGAAGGTGATACCGGAGAGGTATGATATCTCCAATGCTTTATTTAAAAGTAATCTTGGAGAGTCTGCACCAGCAGGGCCTCATGAAGTCAAGATTATTGGCTACATTGAACGCCTGGACATCTTAGGGATTAAATTCCTGGATGATTTGTGTATAGATCTCATCCTATCAGCAATGCCCAAGACCTTCTCTAGCTTCATTGTCAACTATAATATGAGCAGCAATGAGAAGAGTCTATCATAGCTTCTGACCTTGATTCTCCAGGTAGATAAGGACATGGGGCATGAAAAACCGATGGTCATTATAGTGAACAAGAAAAGTAAGGACAAGGAAAAGGGGCCAAAGACTTATAAATGGTCTGAAGCCCCCGTGCACCATCCCTCCAAGAAGGGGAAGATACAGAGGCAGGGCAAGGAATGGTTGGCGGTGTGTTTTTCACGTGGCAAGCAGGGCCACTGGAAAAGGAACTACACCCAGAAGCGTGGGGATGCTAAAGGTGCATTCATTAGCAAGTGAAATCTTTCTATTTCTACAGATTGGGTATTAGATACAGCTTGTGGGGATCAAATATGTATTCAAATGCAGGAACCAAGTAAATTTAGAAAGATCACCAGAGGAGAGGTGGATGTTTGAGCTACCAATGGTGCAAGTCTGGCTGTGTTGGCTATTGGTGACTGCCACCTCTCATTGCCAACATGAAGGATTTCGGTTTTACAAAACATTTATTTTGTGCCTAGTGTTACCAATAACATTATTCTTGTATCTTGTTTGGATATGGATGGATTTGTTTTCATGTTTGGAAATAAGAGTTTTCTATTTTATAAGAAAAACATATGTTATGGTATGGCACATTTGAATAATGGTTTGTATGTATTAAATTACGAAAACCAAGTGTTGGCAATCGATAATGATAAAGACTCACATGAATCATACATCACCCAGTTATGGCATCACTGCCTTGGTCATGCGAACGAGAAGCGCTTGACAAAGCTCTGCCAAGATGGCTATTTAGACTCAACTGGGATGAAACCACTTGATAGATGTCACGCTTGTTTACAATGTAAAATGACCAAGCTTCCTTTTGGTGGATAGGGGGAAAGGGCCACAGAGCTTCTAGGATTGGTACACAAGGATGTATGTGGACCATTTCTAGTAGAATCTAGAGGTGGATATTCTTACTTAATTACTTTTACTAATGATTTGAGTAGATACAGATTTGTTTACTTAATGAGGTATAATTTAGAAGCCTTAGAAAAATTTAAGGAATTCAGGAATGAATGATATAATCAGCTTGATAAGAAGATAAAAAAGCTTCGATCAGATCGAGGTGCAGAATATCTAAACCAAGAGTTCATCGATCTTCTACGGGAGTCTGGGATTCTATCTCAGCTCACTCTTCCTTATACACCACAGTGGAATGGTGTTAATGAAAGGAGGGACCACACCTTCTTAGACATGGTGTGGTCGATGATGAGTCATGAAGATCTTCCATTATCCTTTTGGGGATATGCATTACAAAATGCAACATACACATTAAACTGAGTACCAACTAAGGCGGGAAATGGAATTCCATCCGAGTTATGAAATGGAAGGAAACCCACTTTGTCGCACACACATGTATTGGGATGAAAGGTGTTTGTTAAGGCCTTCTCAGGAAACAAACTAACACCCCGTGGCACGAAGTGTATCTTTATAGGATATCCCAAGTAAAAAAAGGATATTACCTATATAACCCTCAAGACAAGAAAGTGATTGTCGCCAAACAAGCCATATTTCTTTAGAGGGAGCATATCCTCAAGAAGGATAGTGGGAGAAACATTGACTTCAACAAAGTTGATGATCAAGATACACAAGAGTTGGTACAGGAATAAGTTCCATAGGAACCCATGGAAGAGGTTCCAGAAACACAAGTACTACGTAAGAGCTCAAGAGAGGTAAGGGAACCAGAAATATTTGGTTTCCTAGTCACCGAGGATGGCGAATCATTATTGTTGGACAATGATGAACCTCTCTCCTACAAGGAAGCAGTAGAAAGATCAGAAGCTACAAGATGACTAGAATCTATGAATTCTGAGATGGATTCCATGTATCAGAACCAAGTTTGGGATCTGGTTGATGAGTCGGTTGATGTAAACCTTGTTTGATGAAAATGGGTATTCAAGAAAAAGATGGACATGGAAGGTCATGTTAGCACCTATAAAGCAAGGCTAGTGGATAAAGGATTCAAACAGCATCAAGGAATTGACTATGATGAAACCTTCTCACCAGTTTCCATGTTTAAATCTATAAGAATCATACTTTCCATAATAGCTTACCATGACTACGAGATTTGGAAAATGGATGTAAAAACAGCATTCCTTAATGGGAACCTTCAGGATGATGTCTATATGACACAACCTGAAGGGTTTGTGACACCAGGTGAAGTCAAACAGGTTTTCAAGTTGTAGAAATCCATTTATGGATTGAAGCAAGCATCAAGGTCATGGAAAATTTGATTTGATGAAGCCATAAAAGAATATGGTTTCATTAAGAACGAATGTGAGCCATGTGTTTATAAGCGGTTTCATGGGAATGCGATCGTTATCCTAGTAGTATATTTTGATGATATATTGCTTATTGGAAATGACGTACCATCCTTACATTCAATTAAGGACTGGTTGAACAAATGCTTATCCATGAAATATTTAGGTGAAGTAGCCTACATGTAAGGGATCAAGATCATTCGTGATTG
Organism: Viscum album; assembly: GCA_963277665.1. NCBI lineage: Eukaryota > Viridiplantae > Streptophyta > Magnoliopsida > Santalales > Viscaceae > Viscum > Viscum album. The sequence goes on from OY728165.1 coordinate 215,504,943, forward strand.
ATCCAAGAGGCTTCTTGGACTATGTCAGGGTACATACATTGACCAGATACTAAAGAGATTTAGTATGGAACAATTCAAGAGAGGATTGGTTCCAGTGTCACATTGCTTACATATTTCTAAGAAAATGTGTCCTCAGACACAATAAGAGAAAGATAGGATGAGCAATACCCCATACTGCTCGGCTATAGGATCTATCATGTATGCGATGTTATATACTAGGCTTGATGTTGCCTATGCACTGAGCATGGTAGGAAGATATCAAGCAGATCCAGGAGAACAACATTGGACTACATTTAAGACTATCCATAAGTTTATGAGAAGAACTAAGGATATGTTCTTGGTGTATGGTGGAGATGAGGAGCTTATCATCAGAGCGTATGCTGATGCTGGTTTTCAAATAGACCGGAATGATCTGAAGTCACAATCTGGATATGTTTTCTATCTCAAAGGAGGAGCTGTGAGCTGGAAGAGTTCAAAGCAGCCAGTTGTCGCCGATTCTATATTGAATTCCGAGTATATAGCGGCTTCTAAGGAAGCTAAGGAAGTCGTCTAGTTTCGAAACTTTGTCCAGGATCTTGATGTGGTGCCTAGCAGTAAAGATCCCATTACATTGTATTGTGATAATACTACAGTGGTGGCTCTTGAAAAAGAACCAAGGTCACATCAATGGACAAAGCACATACACTTGAAGTATCACCTATTTAGATATTTCTATCAAAGGGGTGAAGTTGCAGTGAGCACAGTGTCTACAGAAGAGAACGTGGCAGACCCCATGACTAAAGGCCTATCTCAGCAGAAGCATGAATATCATGTGAGAGCTAGCAAGTTAAAGGTTGTTAGTAGTTGGCTCTAGTCCAAGTGGGAGTCTGTTGGAGTTGGTGGTCTAGAACCAAATACTTTGTACTTTATTCGTTAATAAAAGCCTTATCACATCTTGATTGTTCTTCTGTGTGACAATTCATGAGATAATGTCCTAAGGACAGATGTTGCATTAATGGGTCACAGCGGATCCCTGCTATGATGAGAACCTGGAAGTGCCATAACACTGTTCTTGACTATATGTTCTATGGATAGATGATATTATTTGAGGGACACAAATAATACAGGTCATTAGGGGTGAGGACTCATAAAACGTTGAGGCACCTTCTAATAGTGTGCGCCCTTGGTAATATCCAGGAGGATATTATTAGAATGAGACCTGCTTGTAGGAAATCCAAATTTCATAGTGTCATTGGATCTTCCTATATGTGGACGTGTGTATTGGTCCTTAGAATTTAAGATTATTATTAATGGGTATTAAAACTCATGCACTTAGATGTATTGACAAAAACTGTGATGACACACTATTCGTAGTGAGGTAGGATACGTTGGGTGCATCATGAGTAATACTGCATTAATAGATAATGCGAGAAATGATTTTTCCATTCTATTCCATAACGGAAGTAGATATCTCAGTTCCTTTGATGGAATTGATATAGCCTAAATAAATCCAAGGCCATGGTAAAGTATGGGTGAGTTCAATTTCGGGAAGTGAAAGAAAGAATAATTGAGCACATGGGTTGATGACACTAGCATGCAACCCGCTTGATTAGAGATATCGAGACAAAGGTATTTTATTACATGGTAAGAATTCGTAGGAGGTGTGACGTCATTGTGTTGTTAACTTCTTTCTCTATGGGTTCCTTGGCGTGTTTCTAGATGCTAACCTTGTACTTTAGGTAGGCTCCACCTAATTTAACTGAGAAAGAGGCCTATAGGGTCACACACTTAGTGTGTCCATTTATCTTAGATAAATATTAATTTAACAAGTTAAATAAATATTATTACCGACTGTGGTTTAATAATTATTTAAGGATGCCTGATCGCATTTATTTCGACACTAGTTATTCGATTGAATATATTGTGGGCGAAATAATATATATATTTATTAGTGAGTAATGTAGTTACATTTATTTAAGAAATGAATTGCCATTACTCAAGGTCTAATAAATATGGTGGAGGAAAGAAATAAAAAAAATGAAAAATAAAAGTACACGCTGTGTAGTATGTTTTTCGGGATTCGTGAGAAAATATTGATTATATAATTAAATGATATTAAATTTAATACATTGGTCACATGTCAAGTAATAATGATGGTCTACTATCATTATTAAGACATGGGGTATTACTAATAATTAAATTAAATAATTAATGCTTTCGAGTAATTAATTCATTTTATTATTCTAAGAATTCTAATCCCAATTACATTATTCTCATAGAGTGAGAGCCATTATTGTGCACAACGGATTTGGAAATACTCTCAAGATAAGCGAGAATTCTCTTTCCACTAAGAACGCTTTCAAGTTACGAGAGCGAGATCCTTCACCAAATCAAGGAGGTAGAAGGAGGACATCGCAAGCGAAGGTTCTTCTGCACTAGCACCCGGAGATCCCTTCGGCGATGACCAGAGATACATGGAGCACGTGTGGATCACCACTAGAGGAATACTGTACTTGGATTCTATGACGCAACGATGGATCACAGGATCGTGACCGGAGACTCCAACGATGAAAGAATTCCATCAAGGTAATTCTTATGAATTAATTAAATTAATTAAAACCAACATATGATGATCCTATTTCAACGGTTCCGGGACTCTTCTTTTCTTTTCCATTCTTCGTTCTATTCCGAAGATCCGGCATTTTAAATCGTGATGGATCTTAGATTGAACGTTGTTAACCTTAAAATTAAATTTGGGCACCCCCACCAACGTGCTTCCGCTGTGCCTGGAACCTACAATGAGTACACAGGGCGTGTAGGCCTTCTGACAATGAAGGCTATAAAAAATGACTACAGATCATGTACTTGGTATTTACATGCCCTGTAATTAGTCGACAGGTCAACAATAAGGTGGTGAGAGTAACTTCTAGAAGAGCAATAGTACACACCATGAACTCAAAAATACATGTCGTGTACTCATATTGGAAGATGAATAGTGTGGCAGTGAAAAGTAGCCACTAGAGGAACAGTAAAAAAATAAAATGTACACACCGTGTACTTGGGAGTACATGATGTTTAGTTTGTTTTTTTCACTTAAAATGGACAGTAGCCTCCTCTTTCAATAGAGGAAGATTACAATGCTGGGAGGCCATGGGTGAGATGACCGAACCTTCGAGGAGCTCCCGACCACACACCAAAACTTGGATTCCTTCACTGACAGTCTCAATTGAACCACACTGGCATGTTCTTCACTCTTCTTGAACCCTTAAATCAAATAATTTCCCAAGGGGAAGTTATTTGGGTTTGAACACATTTTAATTTATCCCAGATCTATTTCATTCTTGGATGTTTTAGAAGGCTCCGTTCACATATATTGATTAGAGGAGATCAAGGTAGGTGGTCTGATGTTTAATTCCAACTACTGAGGTTTTTTGTGTACCATTGTGCTACACGCCCTTGTTTGTGGTGTCGTATGGCTGAGGCCTTGATTAATTAAATACCTAGACTTCCATAGGTAATTTAATGAATATGTATAACTATTATTTGGGATCGTTTCATTGATCCAGGGCCACCCATGGGTGTGTTTCCATTGTTTAGCTTTTTGGATAGAATACATGAGGGTATACCGTGATTTTATCATGCGTGTGTTTTCATGAGAGAAAATGTGTATATAATTACTTGCTTATGTGTTAGGATCGACCTGATTTCTTGTTTATCCAGAGGGAAGTGTTTCTCATGCCTGAGGGAAAGTGTTTTGTTTATCCTGAGGGAAACTTCTCTTATGCCTATGAGAATTTGCTTCTGTGCCTAAGGGCAATATCTTGCACGCATGCGGGCAATATTCGTTATGACTGAGGGAAATCACCTGAGGGTTTTGATTCTGATTAGCCTGAGGGTGTGGTTCTAATTACCTGAGGGTAAGGTTTTTCATGTCTGAGGAATCTGTTTACTTTTCATATTCACTGTGGTGATTAACATGTAATATCTACCAAGCTAAAGCACAGGCTTGGTATTGTTTTACCTTGTACTTGTTAGATAGCTTGTTGAGGTTTTTGCTACGCCACTGTATAACATATTGTCGACTAAGGTTGAGTCTCGGGATCCTATAATTCAAATATATTGAATTATTAAATAATAATTAAATGGAAATGGAACTACTAGGAGTAGCATCTTTTGAGTATTTCCTAGTTTACTACATTTTCATTACTGCACAATGCTGTTGCAAAAATTCAATGATAGTTAGGAAAGAGCCTTTGGTGGTTGCCTACTGGGATTTATTTTTCACACCCTATTTGGGTCATGTATTGGGCTCAAAAAGATTATATTGCTACAGGTGTAGATAAGGGAAAGTGTCCCTATACAGGTAGTTGATTGTTAAAGAGGTGTAGGAGAGCACTAGACTGAGCTTAGGCTTGCGATGCGGCCGAGTTCCTGCTTCACTGTTTTGTTTTTCTTTGCTGTATTTGTCCCTTGTATTGTATTTATTTAGGTTTCAGTGTATCCTGTTTGGGCTTCTTTCTTAGAATTAGGGACATATTTCATCATTATATGTGACTATGGGTCATTTCTTTACTTTAGTACTATATCCATTTCAGCATTGGTATTGTTTACTACTTATTATTTTGTATGCTTGTATTTTTTTCCACTACATTACACTTTGACAAATGAGGGAATAGTTTCCCCACTATCAGACCTAGGCCATCGCTGCGAGTCAGTAGCTTCTAGTGTTTGGGGAAATGTGCTTGAGGTCATATGACCAACCAGGTTTGGGGCACCCGTTGAGTGGCACCCGGATTCGGGATGTTACAAAGTTGTATCAAAGGAATTTTCTCTTCTTTGAGTTATTTTATTATTTGGAAATAATGAAAAAATATTGAGTGTTAAAAGATTCGGTAATAACTGTACCTGGGAGTAGATACCCCGTGTACAGGTAAAGACTGGATTGCCTGGAATTAAATTGTGATTTTCTATTTATGATTTAATTTTCACCGTTGAGTGATGCACTTGTGGTGTGCTATTTATATTTTTATATCTGGGTTCTATTTAGTTGCAACCTGATGAGATGAGGGTATGTCATCTCATGCATTATTTGGTCACATGTTAGAATCACATGCCATGCATAGTTTCCATGCCATGTAGGTGCATTATAAAATTCTTGTTGTTGTGATAGATGCCTTGGTAAAATACCTACTATTTGATAGGGTATTGTTATGTAAGAGTTTTGTGAATGAACGCAAAACATTGGTTTTTGAGGAGAATGGACCGTCATCAACCAGGATTTGGTGGATCCTCGACTTCTTTACTTTGTTATATAACGCATAAAATGCTAAGATTTGGTTCTCAGGGAGTATGGGCCCTCAAAGATCAGAATTTGGCACTTTGGTGTTGGTTTTAGTGTTTTTATGGGCTCTAGAGTAGTTTTTGTGGCTTACTGTCTGGAAAAAACCCAGAATACATGCTATGTAATGATGAATACATTCCATTTACTCTTTTTTTCTGGGATAAATGAGAAAAATTAAGTACACTCCATGTACCGTATGTACATGTTGTGTAGTTCCTAACTGTGTCACAAGCCGTGTAGGAAAAAACATGAGGATGGAAAAACTCTAAGGGTACACGCCATGTATCAGTTGTACATGTCATCCATGTTGAACCTGTGTCCACCCGTGTAACTAACAAACACAGATAGAGGAATCTTCATTTAAACATGCCGTGTAGTCCTCATACACATCGTGTAGTGTAATCTAGGAATTCGGCCATGTAACTAACAACACGGGTCAGTGTTATCATTTCTAGTACACGTCGTGTCCATATGGAACATGCCATGTAGTGTGAGCCATGTATCCGGCTATGTATCTAACAACACAGGTCGGTGAAGCTCGTCTAGTACACACTGTGGACCTAAGGGAGACGCCGTGTAGTCTTGACCGGTGAGAGATTGTGTGGACTTGGCCATGTGGCTGGGGAAAAAGGGTGGTGTACATGCCATGTGCGGGTGTCACACGCCATGTAGTGTCAGATGAGTATCCATCTATCTTACTAACAACACAAGTAGTTAGAATATAATCTGTACATGTCGTGTCTATCTGGAACACGTTGTGTAGTCTGAGCTATGTACCCAGCCATGTAACGAGCAACATGGGTCGGTAAAGCTCATCCAGTACACACCGTGTAGATCTTATTCACACCATGTAGTCTGGTTTAAAGGAGAGTCGTGTGGCTAAGCCGTGTAGAAGGACTCGGACAGGGGAATAAAATTCAAGTACATGTTGTGTGTATGGACAACACGTCGTGTTTTGGGGTGTTACACAACCAGTTTTGGAAGAATTACACACCCATGTGAAAGACATGAGGGAACACACCGTGTAGTTATTCTACACGCCATGTAGTATTGTTTTGTAAAACTTGAATGTTTTCTTTATTCTATTCCCTTCTTAAAATCCATGTTTTAAGTCATTGATGAACTTAATTTGAGGCGTGTTTTGACCTTATAGAGTTATGCCACCGAGATGACCATGATTTGTTCTTCAAGATAGCGGCAACGATTATACTGAAGAGATGGTAGGCCATGGGCTACTGATGGATCCTACTGTAGAGACAGATATGGCGCCAACCGTTATATCTGACACAGGCATGGAGGCGCAGTTCCATGAAGGCTTCGTGCAGTTCACACATACCTTTCAAGGAGCACCATCGGCTGCCACATCTATGGTAGAGATGACTCATATATTCTAGCAGCAGCATCTGCCTATGTTTTTAGGGGATGGTGGACCATAGGCTGAAGAGTCATAGATGGGTTCTATGTAGAATATCTTCGAGCATCTGGAGACACCTCCAGGGTAGAGGATAAAGATCACTACATACATGCAATGAGATTCCTCCAAGAGATGGTGGGATGTTACCACCCAGACCGAGCATCACCGAGACATGGCGTGGGACGATTTTCAGGAAGTCTTCTATTAATTTTCCTTTCCAGAGATGCTGATGGCAGATCGAGCTTAGGAGTTCATGAATCTATAGTAGGGCGCTATGTCAGTGATGGATTATTCTGCCCGCTTCACCAAGATACAACGCTTTGCACCTATTCTGGTGGGAGATGAGACGTTGAGGGCTCGACCCTTTGAGGATGGTCTTTAATATTAAATCCGAGCACTGGTGAACATTTTCAGGTTTCCTAAAGTGCATGATATTGTAATCTAGACACTGATTACTGAGTAGAACATGCAGGAAGCTAGTGGTGCAGTCCAGGGCGGTTTAACACCAGTTTCTGGTACTATTTCTACTGGTAAGAGGAAGATGCATATGGATTTCTCTGACGATGGTAGTACTAGACAGAAGAACTCTTCAGGGGGCCAGGTGAGGTGCTACCAGTGCATTAAAGAGGGGAACAAGAGGCCTTAGTGTCCACATGACCCAGTGGAGTGCTGAGATTGCAACAAGATGGGTCATCTGCAGTGCTTTTGCAGGGCGTTTCCACCAATGGCTAGTGAGAGGGGTTCTGTGCAGACTCTGCACGCGGGAGCAGGGCCAGAAGCTTCTTACTAGTTAGGTAATTGGGATACATCGGGACTTTTCGGCCGAGGTTGTGGTCATGACCATGGTAGCCAGACACCAGGATCTCAGAGACAACAGGGAGAGTTAGCTCATGGTATCTAGGCTATGTCCCAGGGCCGCGACACTAGGCAGACATATACAGTGTAACAGACCCAAAAAGAGCAAGATCCCAGACCTTTCACTGTTAGAGGTACTATTCTATTTTCTTCTATTTTGTATTCAGTACATTTTGATAATGATGTTACACATAGATTTATATCTATTCCCATTGTGAAGAGCCTTGGGCTCTGTGTTTCTTCTTCTTCTTCTAATTTTATGACGCTAGACACACCGTTGGGGACTAAAACGGCTAGTCTGCATCAGTGTAGGGAGTGCCCCATAAAGGTTGGTGGGTGTCACTTTCTGTGGGACCTCTATGTCTTAGAGATGACGAGCTATGATGTCATTCTCTGGATGGACTGGTTGGTACCCTTTTGATCATTTGTGGATTTCTATCATCGCAGGGTGAGTTTTACATCACCATAGGGCAGATAGTTTCTATACAAGGGTGAATGGGATGTCCAGGCGAGCCGATCTGGACCTGAGCATCGTTGTTGAGGTGGTGTGACAGCCCAGATTGAGAGCTTATATCTAGATGATAATGAAACTTGTCAGAAGGATTTACCTCTAGTAGTCGATCATTTCAGGGATGTCTTCCTAGATGACTTTTCAGGTCTTCCTCCGGAGCGAGAGGTAGATTTCTTTATTGATCTAGTTCCAGGAGTAGAACATGTGTCCATTTCTCCTTATAGGATGGCTACACCGGAGTTTTAGGTGATCAAGAGGTAGTTAGAGGAGTTACAAGAAAAGGGTTTCATCTGACCCAATACATCTCCTTTGGGTTCACCTATCCTGTTTGTGAGTAAGGCAGACGGTACCCTCTGACTTTGTGTGGATTATTGAAAGATGAACCAGTTGACGGTCAAGAACCGATATCCCTTGCTGAGGATTGACAATCTTTTTCATCAACATAGAGGATCACGAGTGTTGTTAATGATTGAATTGAGACTTGAATATCATCAGTTACACGTTTGACCATTGAACATACCACTTATAGATTTTCAGAGTAGGTATGGTCTATACAAGTACTGGTCTATGCCATTCGAACTCATAAACGTTTCAACAGTTTTCATGGATCTGATGAATCGCGTGCTTTACCCTTATCTGGATTCTTTTATGGTAGTCTTCGTGGACGATATCTTGGTGTACTCTCACAATTGACACGACCATGGTACCCATCTTTATATCATTCTAAGTACACTAAGAGATCATCAACTATATGCTAAGCTCTCAACGTTCCACCATTGGATGGACTAGATACACTTCCTGGGTTATATTATCTCAAAGGAAGGAGTTGCAGTAGACCAGATAATGTGAGAGCAATAGTTTCCTAGGAGTAGCCTAAGAACATGTTTGAGATATAGAGTTTCTTGGGGCTGTCTGGTTACTAAAGGCACTTTATACAGGACTTCACTTACTTAGAAACACCATTGACGGGTTTGACCAATAAGGGTGTGAAGTTTGTTTGGCTAGAAGCTTGCGAGACAACCATTTAGAAGCTGAAGGGATGGTTGACATGATCCCTAGTCCTGATACTTCTAGAGCAATGGAAGATCTATAGAGATTACTATAATGCATCAAGTATTGGACTAGGTGTAGTGTTCATGCAGGGTGATTGGGTAGTTGCGTATGGGTCTCGACAGTTGTGGCCACATGAGAAGAGTTACCCAACACATGATCTCGAGTGGGCTGTAGTTGTTCATGAATTATGTTCTTAAAGACATTATCTCTTGGAAGAGCATTTTGTGGTGTTTACGGATCAAAAAGTCTGAAATATATCTTTACCTAGTGTGACTTGAATTTGCAACAGTGAATGGGGGTTTAATACCTTTAGTCCTTCAACTTCGAGCTTGCCTATACACATAGTAAGGGTAACGTAGTAGCTGATGCACTAAGTAAGAGGAATTAAATACAGGCATTACATGAGGCCAATGGTGAGTGGAAACTCATGGCCTTGTTCTCTAAGATGCATTTGGAGGTTCAAGATAGTCAGGGGTGAGCTTATCATTCTTCTTTAGCTATGACTTTTACCCCCTGGATATAGTGATAATGAGACAGCTATCAGATTTAAAAGGCCTAGTTCTACGGGAGTAGGTGGAAAGTGAGGACCCTCCTCCTAATTGGACGATAGGAGATGATGAGGTACTGCGTTTCCATGGATGAGTGTGGGTTCCAGGAGATATACGCAAGGATTTGTTATGGGAGTTTCATGCTTCATCTTGGGAAGTGCATCTCGGAGTTACCAAAATGTACCGTGACTTGAGATGTTTGTATTGGTGACCGAGCATGAAATGGGAAGTAGCTGGTTTTGTTGCGAGATGTTCCACCCGTCAGCAGGTGATGGTGGAGCATCAGAGGCCAGCCAGACTATTGCAATAGTTACCCATTCTAGAGTGGAAATGGGATGATGTCGTAATGGACTTTGCGACGGGGTGGCCAAGGTCACCTCGAGGCAATGATGCCGTGTTGGTTGTTTTGGATAGAAATACAAAGGTAGATCAATTTTTTCAAATCAAGGGGACATTTAGTGTTGAATATATTAGAAATTTATATATCTTTGAGGTGGTACGTCTTCATGGGGTTCCTCATTCTATCATTTCAAATAGGGACACCCACTTTACATCTCATTTCTGGCAGAGTTTTTAGAGGGAACTGGGTACACAAGTGCTTCTGAGCACAGCTTACCACCCTCAGATCGATGTCCAGTAAGAGCGTACGATACATGTACTAGAGTACATGTTGTGTGCATACGTTCTGGACTTTGGGGGATCTTGGGAGAAGCACATACCCCTGGTCGAGTTTGTCTATAATAATAGTTTTCAGGAAACTATTGAGATGACACCTTATGAGGATTTATATGGTAGGCCATGCCAATCACCATTGTACTAGTTAGAGGAAGGTTAGGCAGCTTTACTGGGACCACATCTCATGCAAGAGATGTTAGAGTAAGTCTAGTTGATTCAGAAGCGGGTGGCTACCACACAGTCTTGTCATAAATCTTAGGCTAATTTCCACAGACGACCCTTGCAGTTCGTGGTTGGGGATAAGGTTTTCTTGCATGTTTCACCAAGGATGGGACACAAGCAGATCAGGAGATAGGGTAATGTTTCATTAAGGTATGTGGGGCCATTTGAGATTCTGGAGAGATTCGGGCCGGTGTCCTATCAGTTGCAGTTACCCCAGATGTACCAGGCCATGCAGAACATCTTCCATATATCTCAGCTGTACCGTCATCACTTAGACTTGTCTCACGTTTTTCAGCACGAGGAGGTTGAACTTTTGGTTGATGAATCCTTTGAGGAGCATCCACTTATTATTGTTGATAGGAGCACACAGTTTCTATGAGGCCAGTCAGTTCCTCTCGTATGAGTACTATGGATGCATGGCCATGTATAGGACGAAACCTAGGAGCGGGAGACCGACGTACGTACTCAGTGGCAAGAGTTGTTCTAAGCTTCATCTTCACCACCCTTGGAAGGGAAATTCCAGGATGAATTGCTTTAAGGGGGAAATTTTGTAAGAATCTGATTCTTATTCTTGAGGTATGGGTTTCTTATTTTCCTTTTTCCTTAAGTGTTTTCGAGAAAATAAGGAAAATGGGGAAAATCCCAAATTTTGTGGGTACACACTATGTACTTTTCGACACATCGTGTACTTTGGCCGTGTGAGATAAGTACATAGGGAGTGTAGCCCTGCCGATAATGAAGGGTGTAAAAACTGGCTACACGCCATGTACTTGGTATTTACACACCGTTGCATCAGGCGGAAGGTGAACAATAAGGTGGTGGGATTATCCACCAGCAGAGCGACAATAGACGCCCTGTGTAGAGACCCAAAGCTTTATGTACATGGACTTTACATTACTTTTGCGGAATACTTAATACATAACAAAAATAGACACCAAAGGATCGAAATATTTCAGTGTCTTTGAAAACTCGGAACATAATATTCTAATCATGGTTAAAGATCTTAAACATCTCTCATAAAGATCTTCCCTGTTTTTTCATACATAAAATCTTTCTTTATATCCTGGGGAAAAGAAAACATATAATGGTTGAGATTAAATTCTCAGTATGGGTAAGCATGGAGAAAATAAAACAAACCATATACATTTGAACATAAAAACATGAACATAATGTTTAAACATTAAAATCATGAGAAATGACATAAAACATGGCAGTATGTAAGGAATAGATCATAATGGAACCTCAATCATGATAAAATAGCTTGGAAATAAAACTTCTAATTGTGATAAAACATTAATCACATGATATGATTTCCATTGTAGCCAAGGCATTGCTACCGAGACCATCTTAGTGGACAATGTCCCTTACTGAACCGAGTTCACTCCTCGTTCCAGTCCTGTATCACTGAACTAGATTAACGTGCCATTCCATTCATGTATATATCATGAGATATAAATATTTACCCAATGCATTGGAGGGAGATATAGGTCCCACCCATCTCATAATGAAATCATTCTTACTTATGCCACAAAATAAACATAAATCATTCATCATAACCCAAAGAATAAAATTGGTTTCATAAACATCATCCCATCATAACATAATCCATATAAAGCAAATGAATATCATTTCATCATAAGAAAAGTGAAACCATGTAAATCATAGAGACATTATACACATATGAAATAATTTCATCTTAGATGTAAAATAGTTTTGACAAAACACTTGAAATGAATTTTTGAGGAAAATATCCTTTCTTCTTCAAAATCATTTTCCTTTCAGAAAATGACATGAAATTTTAAAAGAAAGGATTTTTTTTGAAAATAATCATGAAATATTTTACATGAATATTCATGGAAATAAAGCGTTATGAAATTGTAAGAATCCGTTCATTCCGTATAAGTTAAAAAAACATTCTCCTCGAACTTTTGTTGGAAAAGTCAAATAGTACCTTGTATGGTAAACAAAAGAAATATTCCTTCCGTACGATGTGGTAAAATTAAAAAAAGGTAAAAATGACATTAAACATACATGGAAGAAAAGTTAACATTTTATGAAAACATTTTTAGAACATATGGACATGGATAATAAACATAACCCCAGTAAATATTTACCAATAAACAATCTCAGATAAGAATGAGATTGGAATAATTATCCCTTACCATATGTCCAATTTCTTCCATCTGTGTCTGAGACTCCTGTATAGTGGGTTTAAACATATTATTAACTTGTAACATAACCATAATAATATTTATGATATCATATATGATTCACTTACGACTTTATATTATCCGTTCATTTGTCAATTCCCTGTTAAAGCAGTGTTTTGGGTAAAATCATTTCATTTATCATCTGTGATTTGACTTGTAATTATTAATATGATTACTTAGATCATGATTAATTAATTCCAAAATATAAAACATGATTTATATATAATATATATTGATAATATACATATATATAATAGATCGATAAATGGAAATAAATACACCATTCAGGGAGATGGTAGGTCGTACGTACGCATGAACACTGTCTTTCGTTTCCTTATTGAATTTAATGGAATTAAGTAGATGAAATAAATATATATATACTTAAATACAATAGCATTATTATATCATATATTTCATTATTACTTATTATATATACTTTATAATCATTCTTGAATTGTTATCATTGAAAATGAATCTCATCGCGTCGTGGAGATGATAATCCGTACGTACGCATGAGCGATGATATCGTTCATATATTTATTGAATGGAATTGGAGTTGTTGATATAATATCTTAGAATCAGTATGATGTTATAATAATCATATATAGTTATTTTTTACACCATTATACCCATACAAGTAAGGTGGTGGTGGAAAAACTGATTACACCACGGTGTGGAGATAGTATTCCGTACGTACGCACGCGCGGTGATTTCATTTTCCGTAGGATGGATAGAAGGTGGAATATGGTTATTTCATATTTATAATAACATATAAGTATATAATTAATACTGATGTTATTACTTTATAATGAAACAACTAAAGAAGAAGAAGTAGAAGAAGAAATAAACTTGAAAGAGTTGGAAGAAGAGATTACCTCTTCCTCGACGCACCTCCTTTAAACACCTTCTTAGGTTACTAGAGCTGGTCTTTTGAGAAGACCAGAACCTCTGTGACATTACTATAGAGGCTGATAAGAGAAATTGGTAGGGGTTGGATGATCTTCAAGGATCAAAAGGGTGTGAATAGAAGAGGGAGGAGGTGCCCTTTTATAAGGGAGGAGAGGGGCACCTTTGGAAAGTGTGAAAGTATTATTTTATTATAAACTTATATTTGGTTTTAAAAGGGCCTAAAATCATTAGAGATGAATATTAGATGACTCATGGTCGAAATAAAATCATTAAATCTTAATTGGACATGTTTTTTATAATATTTTAATCATTATAATGTTATTTATTTAAATATTTTATTAATTAGGTAAATACTACATCATTATTGTGTCATAAATAATTTAAATTATTTGATGTCTAAAAATTATAAAAAAAACCCCACCATGTAGAAAATATTTTTATATTTCCAATGAATATTTATAGTAAAAAATATAATTTATATAACCTCTTATAAAAATTAATTACTAAAAGATTTTTGTTAATGTCAATTTTGTCTTTACATTAAATTAATTAATCCAAATTGTCATTATCTATACCAAGTGGCTCAATGGGGTCCCAAAATCGACCCAAGGACACCCATGTCCGGAAACTACTCATCCAATAAGGTTAGGACAAGTGTTAAGGTAATATTGAATTATTATAATATTATTTTAATCTCGAATTACCCTATTTACCTTTAACCGCAGTAAATAAAAGTCAAAACTAACTATTCACCAAAAATTATTTTTCATCGTATTGAACCACATTTTACTTCTTGATAACAATCATGTATGTCAGATTTTTGAAATTCGATTTACAGAAGTGGTAAAATTTCATTTAAATGAAAGAGACAATTTTTTAACTACCACTAAGTGGTTTCACTGTTCATAAAAAATTGACATTTTTCAGAAAAATTCCAAAAATTAAGCCTAAGCTATATTTTATATTATGAAATCAAAAATTATGTCTATTTTTCCAAATTCAAAACATAGAAGTGTCATTAGTTAATTTTAAAATTAATTCCCGTTATCAAAAAAATAGCTTGTTTTTAAGAAATAAAAACAATCAAAAGATCGACACTTGTTTATGTCCAAATTAAAAATTAAATTAATTCCAATGAAAAACATTGGATTAAATGGTAAAAATATATTCTAATTACACTTAAAAAAATTTACATGATAATCTATACATATAAATTATTGCAATGAAAAAAGTTGTTTTTATTTAAAATATAGCGTGTTTATACTATTCATTAAAATATGAAAGTTATCAGAATAATATGAAAAATTTATCCAAATTCAAATTTTATATCATGATTCCAAGGAAGAATTTTATTTTGTCAAATTGAACTTATAAACATGTCAAAAACTAGATTTAATGTGGGTGCTCCATCAAAAGGTGACAAAACTACATTTTTTGAAAAATACTTATTTTACCCGAAATATTTATTTAGTTCTCATACCATGTTATAGAAAACATGTAAGATGAATTATAATGTTATAAAACTGAAAATTTATTTAATAATATTCATTACTTCTAGTCCCTAATAATATTATAACAATATATCCTTGTTTAGTGAAACCCAGTATTGCGTACTACACATGCCATCGAGGAAGGTCGCAATTACGGGTAATTCAAGCCAAGTTAGGGCTGCGTGTAGTGAAAAAACCATTTGGGGTTTTATATAAAATAATCAAAACTTATTTCATTTATACATTAAAAAATATATATACTTAATGTTGCATAGAATAATTTCCACAAAACAAACTTGAAATTGAGTGTAACACGAGCCAAGAATAGTGTTGCGTATACTGCAAGCTAATACGGTGTTGCGTATAGTACAAGCTAATCAGGTTGAAGTGTATAATAGAAGACATGAAAAAAATTAAAAATAATATATCTCATAAAATCTCAGGTTTTTACATTCTACCCCCTTAAAAGGAATTTCACCCTCAAAATTAATCGGGGTTATAAATCGTTTACTACTTGAAAGTTTCATTCATAGAAACTCACATCGTAAAAAGTAATACTAAATCATCATTTTACAAAGTAAAGTTAGAAAAAAATGGATACCCAAAGTAACTCATCACTTGGGTTCTCACATAGGCGTATATAGGTGAAAATATGGATATGGAAGAGAAATCTAACCGTCACGTTCTGATGGAGAGTGGTAGAGAACATGGCTATGAATAAGCCAACAATCGAAAAGCCATAAATTTGTGATGATCTATGGTACCATCTAATTCCTCAGATATGAGAGTACTAGGAAAACATTTTTGGTTTCCATGATCATTTCTCTAAAGATGAAATATTTTAATTAGAAGAAATACTTACTTGATTTTGGTACAATCTCGCTATTGTTTGTGCCTTGAACAATTTCCACTTCATCTCTTAAAGAAATGAAGTTGAATTTGTCTTTTGTAAAGTGTTAGCAGATCATGCGATATAATGATTGGTCATTCCATCTATCTCAAACATAAGGTTAACAAACGTTACATACATAAGTGAATCTATGGTGATATTAGTCGTATATAGTTCCTAAAATGGACTTATACTTCATATATCATACCGCTTAATAAAATAAAACTAGTTTCTACTAACCAGGGACTTCCTGTAGTCTAGTGGTAGGCGATAAAGGCCTGTCAGACCTTGGTTGTGGGTTTGATTCCTGCAACCTTGTCTGACGTGACGGGTTGTCGCCTGTCCGGCTGGTTGTCCTTTTTCTAAAACTACACTATAATAACATTACAGAAATTATATCAAAAAAAATTACTAGCTTTTAACAATACTATCTAATGTCCAAAATAATCCATTCCAATATTTAGACTTATCCAAAATACATTTTTCTAATCTCATAGTATAAAGAAGACGATTACTGGAAAGGTCACATAATAAGCAAGTGAATAGCATCATTTATCCCCCATATATCCTAAGATATATATTGTTGATCACATTCCAAACATGTGAATACCTTAATCATGTATTCTCATAAATTACCATAGAACCATAGTGAAAACATGAATGCTATCAAAAGGTAACTCTTTCCACAAACCAAAATCCCAAAAATTCTATATACTCAAACCATGATATCACTTTTTCCTTATATCAGTCATGAGATCATTAATACTATTAAACATTTCATTATCTGTTTATCCCTTCTTTATGCACATATTAGGTGATTTCAAAAAATATCTGAATAACCTTTCATGGTTACCGGTACCATTCAACATATACTTTCAAAAACATAAGGGAAAAAAGTGTAACAATCCTTAGATGTCTCTTTATTCCATAGTACCAAGAGATTACTTATACAAAATTACTCTTGATAAACATGTAATCATTCCACTAGCTTCTTAAACCATTGACTGAGCTTGAACAATTCTTTCATCTCACATATCATTTATCATCTCTTCATCACCATCCACATAAATACTTCCCATATGACCATTCTGATTCTCTTCATGAGATTTTCCCTTAGGGAATTGGTTTGCATAATGCCCGTAAATTCCACATTTAAAACATTTAACCATTGTTGATGTCTTAGAAATACCATTATCCTTGTCCATGGTGTTAACTGAACCATTTCCTTTACAATTAATGTCTTTGTGTCCTTTTCGACACCCCAATAATCTTACAGTTCCTTTGAAACATTATCCCTGATGCCTCTTCCCACATGATTTACTTGGGGGAAACTGAACTTTCATTCCTTTATGATAATCATGAAACTCCATATTTCTATTATTAGATGAGTCAGGATACTTACCAAAGTTTAGATTATTGTTCATATTATGATATTTCTTATTAGGAATAATAGTGATGTTTGTACATCCAAATCCCGTTTCATTTGGTTGCTCATGACGAACATCATATTTTCCAGTAACATGAATCCTCCTATTTCAAGCCATTTCTTAAAACCCAAAAAGAATAGTATGAGAGTCAAAACTCGTACTAGAAAAAAAACATAATCAAGGGGGTGTGATTTCAATCTTTAACATTTTAGGTCTAATTCTATGATCATTACAGTAATTCTAGGACTATAACCTATACCTATACATAACTTTAGGGACATCCCTAGACATACCTTAGAAATATCTTCTAGGGATACCACTAAAGTTTTCGCAACCTAGTTTCCAAAGGTTAACTAAGCCTTTACTCTGATACCAACTGTAGAGACCCAAATCATTATGTACATGGACATTACATTACTTTTTCGGAATACTTAATACATAAAAAAAACAAGCACCAAAGAATCATAATAGTTTAGTGTCTTTGGAAACTCGGAACATAATCTTCTAATCATGGTGAAATATCTTCAACATCTCCCATAAAGATCTTCCCTTTTTTCTCTTAAATAAAACCTTTCATTATATCCTAGGGAAAATAAAACGTATAAAGGGTGAGCTCAAATGCTCAATATGGGTAAGCATGGAGAAAATAAAACAAAACATATACATTTGAACATAAAAACATGAACATAATGTTTAATAATCAAAATATTGAGCAATGACATAAAACATGGCAATACATAAGGCATAGATCATAATGGAACATCAATCATGATAAAATAACTTGGAAATAAAACTTTTAATTGTGGAAAAAAATGAAGCACATGGTATGATTTCCACAGTATCCAACGCATTGCTTCCAAGACCATCTTAGTGGACAAAGTCCCTTACAGAACCAAGTTCACTCCTCGTTCCATTCCTGTATCACTAAACCGGATTAACATTCCGTTCCATCCATGTTTATCTCATGAGATATAATTATTTACCCAATGCATTTGAGGGAGATATAGGTCCCACCCATCTCATAATGAAATCATTCTTTCCTATTCCACAAAATAAACATAAATCATTCACCATAACCCAAAGAATAAAATGGGTTTCATAAACGTCATCCCATCATAACATAATCCATATATAACAAATGAATATTATTTCATCATAAGAAAAGTAAAACAATGTAAATCATAGAGACATTATACACATATGAAATAATTTCATCTTAGATGTAAAATAGTTTTGACAAAACACTTGAAATGAATTCTTGAGAAAAATATCCTTTCTTCTTCAAATTCATTTTGTTTTCACAAAATGACATGCAATTTTAAAAGAAAGGATTTTGTTGAAAATAATCATGAAATATTCTACAGGAATCTTCATGGAAATAAGGTGTTATGAAACAGTAAGAATCTATTCATGCCGTATAAGTTAAAAAAACATTCTCCTCGTACTTTTGTTGGAATATTCAATTAGTACCTTGTTTGGTAAACAAAAGAAAGATTCCTTCCATATGATGTGGTAAAATTAAAAAAATGTAAAAATGACTTTAAAAATACCTGGAAGAAAAGTAAACATTTTATGAAATCATTTTGAGAACATATAGACATGGATAATAAGCATAACACCAGTAAGAATAAACAATCTCGGATAAGAATAAGATTGGAATAATTATCCCTTACCTTATGTCAAATTTCTTTCGTATGTGTCCGAGACTCTTGTATAGTGGGTTTAAACATATTATTAACTTGGAAAAGAACTATAATAATATTTATGATATCATATATGATTCACTTACGACTTTATTTTATCTGTTCATTTTTCAATTCCATGTTAAAGCAGCGTTTTGGGTAAAATCGTTTCATTTATCCTCCGTGTTTTGACTTGTAATTACTAATATGATTACATAGATAATGATTACTTAATTCCAGAATATAAAACATGATTTATATATAATATATATTCAGAATATACATACATATAATAGATTGATAAATGGAATGAAATACAGCATTAATGGAGACGGTAGGCAGTACGTATGCATGAACGCTATTTTTCGTTTCCTTATTGAATTGAATGGAATTATATAGATGACATAAATATATATATAAATACATCCAGTAGAATTATTATGTCATATATTTCATAATTACTTATTCTATATACTTTATAATCATTCTTGCATTGTTAACATGGAAAATGAATCTCATCGCATCGTGGAGACGGCAATCTATACGTATGCACGAGGGATGATATCGTTCCCATATTTATTGAATGGAATTGGAGTGGATGATATAATATCTTAGAATTAGTATGATGTAATAATAATCATATATAGTTATCCTTTACACCATTATACCCATCCATGTAAGGTGGTGGTGGAAAAACTAATTACACCACGGCGTGGAGACAGTATTCCGTATGTACGCACACATGGTGATTTCGACTTCCGCAGGATGGATAGAAGGTGAAATAGTGTTGTTTCATATTTATAATAACATATAAGTATATAATTAATACTTAGGTTATTAATTTATATTGAAACAACTAAATAAGAGGAAGGATAAGAAGAAAGAAACTTGAAAGAGTCGGTAGAAGAGATTACCTCTTCCTCGACACACCTCCTTTAAACTCCTTCTTAGGGCACTAGAGTTGGTCTTTTGAGAAGACCAGAACCTCTGTGATATAACTAGAGGGGTTGAGAAGAGGAATTGGCAGGGGTTGGTTGAGCTTCAATGCTCAAAAGGGTGTGAATAGAAGAGGGAGGAGGTACCCTTTTATAATGGAGGAGAGGGGCATCTTTGGAAAGTGTGAAAATATTATTTTATTATAAACTTATCTTCGGTTTCAAAAGGTCCAAAAATTATTAAAGATGAACATTAGATGACTCATGGTCGAAATAAAATCATACAATCATAATTTTACATGTTTTGGATAATAGTTTAATCATTATAATTTTATTTATTTAAATCATTTATTAATATGGTAAATACTGCATCATTATTGTGTCATAAATAAGGTAATTTATTTGATGTCTAAAAAATATAAAAAAAACACCACCATGTAGGAAATAGTTTAATATTTCCATTGAATATTTATAGTTGAGAAGATAATTTATATTACCCCTTATAAAAATTAATTACTAAAATATTTTTGTTAATGTCAATTTAGTCTTTACATTAAATTAATTAATCCAAATTGTCATTATCACTACCAAGTGGCTCAATGGGGTCCCAAAATCGACCCAAGTATGACCATGGTCAGCCACTACTCATCCAATAAGGTTAGCACAATTGTTAATTTAATTTTGAATTATTATAATATTCTTTTAACCATGAATTACCCTATTTACCTTTAACCGTAGTAAATTAAAGTCAAAAGTTACTATTCACCAAAAAATATTTTCATCTTATTGAACCACATTTTACCTTTTGATAACAACTATGTATGTCGGATTTTTGAAATTCAATTCACAGAAGTGGTAATATTTCATTTAAATGAAAGAGTCAGTTTTTTAACTATCACTAAGTGGTTTCACTATTCATCAAAAATTTCAGTTTTTTAGAAAAATACCAAAAATTCAGCCTAAGATATATTTGATATTCTGAATTTAAAAATGATGTCTATTTTTTCAAATTTAAAACATAGAAGTGGCATTAATTAATTTTAAAATTAATTCCCGTTATCAAAACAAATAGTGTGTTTTTAAGAAACAATAACTATCAAAGGATCGACACTAGTTTATGTCCAAATCCAAGTGAAATTAATTCCAATGACCAAAATTGGATTAAATAGTAAAAATATATTCTAATTACTCTTTAAAAAAAATTAAAAAGATAATCTAACCATATAAATTATTGGGATGAAAAAAGTTTTTTTTAATTAAAACATAGTGTGTTTTTACTATTAATTAAAATATGAAAGTTATCAGAATAATACGAAAAATTTATCCAAATTAATTTTTTATATCTTTATTATAAGTAATAATTTTACTTTGTCATATTAAACTTATAAACATGTCAAAAACTAGATTTAATGTGGGTGCGCCATCAAAAGGCGGCAAAACTGTATTTTTTGAAAAATAATTATTTTACCCAAAAAATTTATTTAGTTCTTATACCATGTTCTAGAATACATGTAAGATGAATAATAATGTTATAAAATTGAAAATTTAGTTAATACTATTCATAATGGCTAGTCCATATTAATATTATAACAACATATCGTTGTTTAGTGAAACCCGGTATTGTGTACTACACACGCTATCGAGGAAGGACGTGATTGCGTGTAATGCAATCCAAGTTTGGGCTGCGTGTAGTGAAAATTTAATTTGGTGTTTGATATAACATAATCAAAAATTATTTCATTTATACATTAAAAAATTCTTTACATAATGTTGCGTAGAATAATTTCCACATAACGAACTTGAAATTGTGTGTAACACGAGCCAAGAATAGTGTTGCGTATACTGCAAGATAATACAGTGTTGTGTATAGTACAAGCTAATCTTGGTGTAGTGTATAATAGAAGACATAAAAGAAATTAAAAATAATATATCTTATAAAATCTTGGGGTGTTACACTGTTTACTCAGAAATACACGCCGTGTACTCATGTCGGCAGATGAACAGTGTGGCGGTGAAAAGTAGCCTCCAGTGGAACAGTTAAAAAAATGAAAAGTACACGCCGTGTAGTTTGTTTTTTCGCATAAAACGGGCAGTATCCTCCTATTTCAACAGAGGAAGCGTATAACACTGGGATGCCATGGGAGAGATAGACGAACCTTGGAAGAGCTCCCGACCACACACCGGAACTCAGATTCCTTCACTGACTGTCTCAATTGAACTGAGCGGGTGAGTTCTACACTCTTCTTGAACCCTTATTTATAATTATTTCCCAAGGGGAAGTTATTTTTGTTTGAACACGTTTTATTTTATCTCATATCTACGTCGTTCTTAGACATTTCGGAAGGCGTCGTTCACGTATATTGATTAGAGGAGATCAAGGTAGGTGATCTGATGTCTAATTCCAAATGCGGAGGGTTTTTGTGTACCATTGTGCTATGCGCCCATGTTTGGGGTGTCGTATAGCTGAGGCCTTGATTAATTAAATACCTATAATTTCATAGGTAATTTAATGAATATGTATAACTACTTTTTGGAATCTTTTCATTTATCTAGGGCCACCTGTGGGTGTGTTTCCCTTATTTAGCCGTTTGACCTGGATACCCAAGGGTATACCGTGATTTTAGCATGCTTGAGATTTTTGGAAAGAAAATGTGTATATAATTTCTTGCTTATGTGTTGGGCTTGGCTCTATTACTTTTTTAGCCTAAGGGAAGTGTTTCCCATGCATGAGGGAAAGTGTTTTGTTTAGGCTGAGGGAAACATCTCTTATGCCTGTGGGAATTTGCTTCCGTGCCAGAGGGCAATTGTTTTGATTAGCCTGAGGGAAGCCTAACTTATGCCTATGTGCAGTTTCGTTCATGCCTAAGGGGAATATCTCATATTCCTGAGGGAAATATTAATTATGCCTGATGGAAATCACTTAAGGATTTCGATTATGATTAGCCTGAGGGTGTGGTTATGATTACTTGAGGGTAAGTTTTTTATTGTCTAAGGGCTCTGTTTAATTTTCATATTCACTATGGTGATTAACATGTTATATTTGGAAAGCTAAAGCACGTGCTTGGTATTATTTTACCTTTTACTTGTTAGATACCTTTTTGTGGTTTTTGTTGCGGTGTTGTATAAGAGATTTTCAGCTGAGGATAAGTCTCAGGAGATTATAATTTAATTATATTGAATTGTTAAATAATAATTAAATGAAAATGGGACAGGTAGGAGTAGCTGATTTTGATTACTTCCTATTTTACTACATTTTCATTACTGCTCACTTCTGTTTCACAAATTCAATGACAGTTGGGCACGAGCCCTTGGTGGTTGCCTACTTGGATTTATTTCTCACACCCTATTTGGCTCATGTCTTGGGCACAAACAGATTATATTGCTACAGGAGTAGATAACGTAAAGAGTTCCTATAAAAGTACTTGATTGTTGAAGAGGAGTAGGAGAGCATGAGACTGCGCTTAGGATTGCGATGCTGCTGAGTTCCTACTACACTGTTTTATTTTTCTTTACTATATTTTTCCCTTGTATTTTATTGATTCATATTGCAGTGTATCTTGTTTTGGCTTCTTTTTTAGACTTAGGGACATATTACATCAATATATGTGACTGTTGGTCATTTCTTTATTTCAGTACTATATCTATTTCAACATTGGTATTATTTACTGCTTCTGCTTTTGTATTCTTGTATCTTGTTCTGTTGTGTTACACTTTTACAAATGAGGGCATAGTTTCTCCACTATCAGACCTAGGCCCCCACTTCTAGTTGGCAGCCTCTGGTGTTTGGGAAATGTGCTTGAGGTCATGTGACCAACTAGGTTCGGGGAACCCATTGAGTGACACCCGGATCCGGGATGTTACAACACCATATGGTAATTTTGATTGTATATTTTAAAAAATTATATCATTTTTATGAAATTAAATTTCTAATTTTTTTATAATTTCAATATAATATTCACTCATAAAAATAAATAAAAACCATTTTTGAAGAAAATGTATTTTTTTGAAAAAAATAATGACTTTACTAAAAATTGAGTGATTATTTCCAAAGAAACAATAAATAAATTTTTTATTGATTAATAAATTTACATTTATTTCATAATGAAATAAATCAAATTTATATCCACCAATTAAATGGCTCGGTTATAATAGTCATATTTGAATAATAATATTTTTTTATTTAAACTTGGGGTTGTAGGTTGTACATGCTATCAAAAAAAGTATTCTTTTAAAATTATGGGATATTACATTCTCTAAATTTAAATAAATTAAACCCTTTTAATTTTATCTTGATGTTGGTAATCATAGGTTTGGAATTTGAAAATATTTTTTTTGAAATCCCACATAGTTAAAAGGGCTAATAAAACATCCACTTGAAAAGTGAGAAAAATAATTGAAAATGTCATATTAAATAATACATAACTGGTTTCAAAATAGGATTACATTAGAGGGTAGTGATATAGAGTCCAATGTTTTACCTTGTAAGACTTTGAAATATTTTGATATATATTTTTGGAGCGAAGAGCTGAGACTGTGTGCGATTTCATGACTTTGTGTACCTAGAATTAATTTTATAAAAATATTAAATATATTTTATATTTCTTGGACATAGTTTCTTGATGGAAATGGGATAAATATTAAAAAGAATATTGGATCATAAATCTGTGACCACAGTTGAGTCTAGAATCTGATGCTTACCCAAGGCATGACATAAAATAGGTTGACATAGGATGTTCAGATAAAAACATCTGTGGGTGGTTGCATTTAGTTAAGTAAATAATTAAATTTATTGATTTAATTAATTAACCAAATTCTCTTTTTTTAAATTAATACCCCAATATGGAAATTTTTCTATGGTTAGCCACATAAACCCTAGGAGAATCGATAAGTGTTCATTCTCCTTTCATTTTGAATCAAGGTCTGATGATGATGAGACTCTAGATCGAGGAAGATATAGATCCAATGAATGAAAAACCCCTCTTAATCACTGGAGAGTGTTTTATTTAATGATGATAGAACCAATATCTCGGTATGAATCATAATTTCATGGATTACACCCTTATTAATTAAATAGATCGATAAGGGTCATCCCTTTCTTAGATCTGTGCCAATTTTCAGACATTGCATGTGCAGATGTATTGAAATTAAATTGATTATTAATTGTTTCTCACCCTGGATATCCGCATTCATATTCATTGTCCTAGAAATCTTAGAAAATGATTGATTAAACCTTTTTTGGTGCTTTTCTCCCTTCTTTATTTACATTTTTCATCATTGGACTAGGGTTTGTGATTCGACATTGCCGGGCGGGAGCCCAATTGGACCCCCATATTTGCGATGGAACCACAAGTAGTGAATAAAACAATGAATCAAGGATAGATTTAGGATGATTTTTGAGTTGTGGGTGATCAATTTTTTGATCTAAATCTAAATCAGAGAATGAAAAAATGGATTTGGTGTGGTATGAGGCATACATGGTGTTAAGGTTTGTTCGATAAGAACCGAAGTTTGATTTTGGCCACCAGAGGGCCGAAAATCACTAGAAAGAGGTAGAACCATCTATTTCGAGTGGTTTGAGGCAAGACATGTGGTGGAAGATATAGATATGTAACAAGAAAGTGTATATTTTACTTTCTTTTGGAAAACGCGACCACACACCATGTCATCTAAAGAACACATGGTGAGTAGGGCTTTTACTTCAACTGCTAGGGTTTTGCAGAATTTTAAGTATCAAACGCCACGTGGGGTCCACACATACTATGTGACTTGATGTTGGATACTTGAAGTGTACTCTATGAGTACATGGACATGGGAACAACTAGGAACATGTTGTATATTGAAGTACATAGACATGGGTTAGATACACGAACCCGACCTTGGAGTAGTGTAGGACCCAAGTGGACCAAAATGGCGTGTTTCCTATAGAGACCCAATTTTTTACTTATAATAATTTGAAATTTTTTGATATATATTTCCTCATCAAGACATTGAGACTGAGTGTGATTACGAGGCCTGATATTCCTAGAATTAATTTTATAAAAATATTATATATAATTTATATTGTGTGCACGCAAATTATTTTGGAAAATGGTATAACTCTTAAAAGGTTGATTGGATCAGGAATCTAAGACCATGGTTGAGTCTGAAATGTGGTCTTTACCCTAGGAACGTTATAAAATGAGTTGGTATGGGACATTCATATATATCACTTGTTGTAGGTGTTCTTAAGTGAATTAATTAATTAATTCCTTTTGACAGAAATGAAAAATTATAAAAATATCATTATAGAAACCTCAAAAGGGTTGAATCGTATATCTAAAATATCTGGTGAGATCTCCCTTCCCCCTTCGATTGGCATATCTTAATTGAACAATGAAAAACCTATGGATAAGATGAAATTAAGATGCGGCGAATGCAATGAATTTTAACAAATTTTTGGCGAACATGAACTTCATCAAAAAATGATCCATAATCTTGGTAAGACTCTTTATAAGTGGTTCTCCCCTTATAATTGAATTGATTGAGTAGATCATTCTTCATTATTCAATCTGCGCCCTTCTATGGCCTTTTCATGAGCCTATGTACTAGATTTAAAATTGTTTAATCAATTTTCTAACCTTGAAATTCTCATTCTTGAATGTTGTCCCATAACTATTGGATAAGGATGTTTAAACCTTGATTTATGTAAATTATCTCCATTTTTGCTTTGTGTTCTTCACCGATTGGATCCCTGTAGTTCCGACTCGACAATACTAGGAGGTTACGAGATCGATCAAACCCACAAATTCTTGGGGGATCGATGAAACGAGAATGTTTTGATGATCCAAGCATATTTCTAGGATAGTTTTGAGGTGAGGATGACCAATTTGGTGATTATAGATCAATATATTGATAAACGGAGATGTGGGGACATATTAAATGAATGACCATACCCTTACAATGAACGATGGATGTTTTCTGGATAGTGATGACCATGATCTGCAATTTATGGTTATATCCACCATTTTTGGATCGAGTCAACGGGGAATCAATAGTGGTTTGAATAGATTCAAGGAGTAAAGCCGTATCTGGGATTTTTGTGAAAAGATTGACCACACGCCGTGTTCTAGTATAAACACATGGCATGTATCCTCCTCAACGGTGGCACTGGGGTTTTAGAAAAATTAAGGATAACACAACATTCAGTTTTTCCTACATGTCGTGTACCCCCTTCCATAGAACACAAACATGATGAGTAGGAAAAAACCCCAGTCTTGGTTAACCAGAACATGCCATGTATTCCGCCAACACATCATGTACTACTACATTGGATGGTTTCATGTGTTGGTTAGGGACACAAACATGTGATGGAGTGGGACCACATGCCATGTGGTTCCCCTCACATGCCATGTACCCCTTGATCTTCTTTGAGAAAACTTTGAACATCCATATCTTCTTCATCTAAACTCATATTTTGGCCCATGAGTAACCTATATTGATTTTTTTCCTTGTATAATACAATTGTTCCATTGATTGAGTATTTCAAGATTTGATGTGAACTTTTTAGGGAATGAAACATTTTGAGGTAATTATCGATGATGCCTGTGATCAGGAGGGATCACTAGAGGTTACTTTTAGAGTGGAACCCTCATGTAGGGTAGGGCATGGGTCCTCAATTTCATTTAGAGTGGAACCCTTCATCTGGGGTGGTCATGGGTCCTTGAATTCCCAAGTGGAACCTTCCTTACCGACATGGTATGGGTCCTCAACAAACTTGAGTAGAACCCACCATCTAGGATGGGCATGGGTCCTCAACTATTCGAGTGGAACCCTCCTGCGAGGCACGACATGGGTCTTCGATGACCACAGTGTAACCCTCCAGCAGGGCTGGGCATAGGTCCTCGATCCTTAGAGTAGAACCCTCCTATCAAACCTGAGAATGGGTCCTATAACTAGAAATTGTGGCCTATCAACTGTGTTGTACAATGATGAGACATGGTTTTATATAGCTTTAGACTCATGAAGAAGAGTGATTCATTTACTACAGAGACATGTTTTTGTGTTGTGACCAAAACCATGTGGGTGATTCAGAGCCAGCTGAAGTGGATAATATCAAGGTGTGGTGAATGAGTAACTTAGACTTGTGAGTTCAGGGAAGAAACATGAGGTGATAGAAATTTTTGATGGACTTTTGAAACTATTGGATACTCTTCCTCTTGGGCTGAGTTGTGAGATAGAGATCCCCTTACTCTCTAGTTTGGGATTATTTTGTCTAATCATATATATGAATCCTTCTTCTATATCCACTCCTTGTATTTTGTTACTCTTCTTCCAGGATAGGAAATTATGTACAGGTTATTCCACATGAATCTTGTGTTTTGATTCTCATGTTTGGATTAGTATACTCCTTGGATATATGTGGAGAATATTCTATGGGTAGTTCATATACTCACCGTGTTTAACCCCTCGTGTAACACCCAGACCCCTCTAGGGTGTAGCTGGTGCATTACTTTTGATATTGAAATGGTTAGAAGGAATGAAAATCCTGAAGGAATGATCAGTTTAGTAGTATCAAAGAAACTAGATACATATATTTAACCCAATTTACATTGAAAAAGCTTACAAACTTCAATACATAATGAAACTAAAAAACCGCATCCGCAAGAACTCAATAAACGATCTACTCTTTGTCACCTGTTGAAAGTAAACAATGAAAGGGGTGATATCAAATGCTCAGTAAGGTTTAAAAATAGTGCAAGCATGATTACAAAAATAAGTGAATCACAATCAATCTGATATAATCAATATGGCATAGTGAATAAATGAATAACTAATTCCATTAATAAACTAAGAATGAAACTGCATCCATAGATTTTGTCATAGTGAAAAACCTCATGGATAATAATAGTAATTGGTAATGAATAAAGAGAATGCTTATTAATTGGACATCTTGTATCTGTAACATGATACCATAATACCATAAAAACAGTTTTGTTCTATGGGTAGAAACCCGTCTGATTTTTGGAAACAAACTCAAAGGGTTTGTCTCCAACTGATTTGTCTCATGAGACCTACTGATGTATCAAGGGGCTGTAGTGGGCCACAAATTCCACTGAATGTCCAAATAATTTTTTATACATTGATTCAATACAATAGTAATTAATCCTTTTCAATATCTGTATAGAGTAGAGTATACAGATTCATCAATATTTCCACAATTAACATAACTTTTCAAATAAAGACCGTATGTAAAATGGTATACAGTTTAGACAACAAACATATCCATGACATGAGATTATGGATATTTAATAAAAATAAAATTTCAAATGAAAAGTGATCTCAAATGGGAAGTAGGTACACCACATAAGTATTATTAGGTGTAGAATACAAAGTTAGTCACAATGAAAAGGTAGTTGAGACAAAGTCCCTTACCCCAATGTAATCAGTAGAATTATATGACCATAACTTAATGAACTTCAAATGAATCATTTAATAACATGAATATATATATAATCATGTTATTATATATCAAATGGCAATACACATATACCACATACAAGATATAAGTGGCGAACAATGAAAATCGCACAGAAATGAAAGCGAGAAGAGAAACCCCGTACAAACATTGTTGAATGGTAATGAGTGTTATTACGAGGGATTAATGATATTTAATGGGGTATTGAATTATTTATATGTCACAAGGGAATTATGATGGAGGTGATAAAACATAACCCATCATTAGGAACTAAAAATAAATGGGCAAAACATAGGGGAGACTCTTGAACCAAAGTGAGAGAGAGGATCCCTTACCTTATGCTCGACGGTGTTCTTGATTGTTCTTAATGACCTGAATAATAAAATTTAGATTAATTAATTAATAATTCCCTAACCTAATAAACTTTTAATTGATATGGTATAACCTTATTAAGTTCATTAATGTCCTTTTTGATGGGTTTAAGAGATTAAATTTTATTGTTTTGGAAGCATTTTCTTACTTGGTTTCATGATTTTTTACTTGTCTTCATGAAGGGAAGTTTGTTTGAAATATGGGTAAACATCCAGAATTGTTAATATAAATTATTATTGAAATTAAAACGATATAAATTATCTTATAATTATTCTGGTTATATACCATGAAGATGAATCATTTGATGAGTTAAAAATAAACGCTTGAATTTGTCTTGGTAGTTTTGTGCTCCATAAAATTGTTTTGTATTATTCTTCCATTTTATGTACGTGTAAAGATTAAAAAATATTAATAAAGATAAAATAAATATATTATAACCTGTTTCAACCATAAATATGGTTTCATGAACATTAATTATGGAACTATTAAAGAACGAAACTTCATCGTCCATGAAGGTTATAAATTGGAACATCATAGACGTTGATTTCGTTTATAAAAATAAAAGGGAGGGAGTAAGAATATTGATGATGGTTCTTCCATTCACATGATATAAATCCAGTATATAGATGATACTAGAGTTATCATGATCATTTGTATAGAGGAGGTAGGATAGGACAAAAAATGAAGATAAATTCAAATGAAACTAAAAGAAAAACAAAGGTGTTTTACCTCTTGAAATAACTTCCTCGAGAACCTCCTTAAGGGAAAGGATTTTGGTCTTTTGGAAAGACCAAGAGCTTCGTGGTCGTGGGTAGTGACTATGGAAGCGTATTTGGTCAGATATTTGAGGAGATTAAATGATTATAGGAGTGAATATAAGAGGGAGTGGTGATGGGTTTTTATAGTGGAGGAGAGGGGTAAATTTTGAATATTTAATGAATAATTTTATTATTTACCTAAAGACAACCAATAGTGTTGTTTCATGTGACCCATAATAGTAATAAGTCAATGATAGTTCAAACCATGTGGCCTTACATCTCTTATGATTCATAAATAGTGTATTTAATAGATAATTTTTATATACGGTATTTTATCATATTTCTCTATTCATCAAAAAAACTATAATTTCAGAAAAATCCCAAAAATTTACCCTAACCATTTTTCAACATGTAAAATTCAAAAATGAACTCTATTTTTCAAAATTAATTTTCTAAATATTATTAATTTAATTTTTAAATAAATTCATAGTTATTTTGAAAAATAACAATCTTAAAGGTGCAATTAGTTTTATTTCTCATTGAAAAACTAATTAAGATCTCATTATCTTATTTCTTTAATAAAATAAAATAATATTATTATTTAATATTCATAAGGTACATATTACAATTCATATTACTATTCATGATGGTATGTTACTATTCACCAAAAATCATGTTTGTTCTATCAGACTCTAAATGACTTACTGATCACAACTCTAGAAGACCATTTTTCAAAATTCAAAACATAGAAGTGGAAAATTTATATTTAATGGATAGGTGTTTACAATCTCATAAATAACCTAGTGTTGTTTCAAAGGAACACAGTAATGAATAGATTGTATTTAAGAGAAACATATCATAAAATGTTGGGGGTGCTATATTATTCCCTCCTTCAGAAATTTCGTCCTAAAAATGTTATGTATAAATCCCACAAAAAAGATGTGGGTGATTCTTTTTCATAACATCCTCAGGTTCCCATGTTGCTTCCTCCATATTCTAGTTTCTCCAAAGAACCTTTACTAGAGGAATTTTCGGATTTTCAATACCTGCTCCCTTATGTCAAGAATCCTGAGAGGTTTTTCACAGTAGAAAAAACCAGGTTCTAGTTCTATTTCTTCATATGTGAGTACATTCATTGGATCTTACATGTAATTATTTAACAATGATACGTGGATCACATCATGAACTCTAGGGAGATTTGGCGGCATTGCTAAACGGAATGATACAGCTCTAATTATTCCCAGAATTTCAAATGCTCTGATGTACCTGGGGCTCAGTTTCCCTTTCTTACCAAACCTTAAGTCACCCTTCCATAGAGATACCTTCAGAAATACATGATATCCCACTTGAAATTCCAAGCCCATTCTCCAGTTTTTAGCATAACTATTCTTCCTACTTTGGACCTCTTTAATATGGACTTGTATTTTCTTCACCTTTTTCGTGGTCTCCTCGATAAGTTATGGACCTATAAGTTTCCTTTCACCAACTTCATCCCAAAAAGTTAGATTTCAACATCTATTTCTATATAATGCTTCATATGGATCCATTTGAATACTAGAATTTAAACTATTGTTGTAGGAAAATTCCACCAAAGGCAAGTATTGATCCCACATACCTTGGAAGTCAAGAGAGAATGAACTCAATATGTCATCCAGAGTTAGAATATTCCTTTCAGACTGTTCGTTAGTTTGAGGGTTACATGCAGTACTCATACGAAGCTCAGTATTAAAAGGCTTCTGAAGACTTTTCTAGAATTTTGATGTAAACTGGGGATCTCGATTGGAGACAATCGATAGAGGTGCACCCTGATGTCTCAAAAAATCATTAATATAATGTCTTGCTTGGAGCTCAAGTGGTAAATCCTCTATTATTGGAAGGAAATGTGATCATTACTAAGACGATCAACAATTACCCATATTGCGTCATTCCTTCTAGGTGTCCTCAGTAGTCCGGTGAAAAAATCCATCATAATGTTATCCCACTTCCACATTAGAATATGTAGAGGTTGCATCACTCCTTTGGGATGTTGTATCTCTGCCTTCAATTGTTGACAAACTAGACACCTTGAAATGTAGTCAAAAATTTCTTGCTTCATATTATCCCACAAAAAATATTCCGTCAGATCTCAATACATCTTAGTGCTACCCGAGTGTATAGATAAATTTGTGCTATGAGCATTTTATAAAAGTTCCCCTTTTAGCTCAGGTACTGATGGAATGCATAACCTCTTCCCAAACTTCAGAACTCCTTCTTCATTCACTAAGTCATCCAGTCCCCCATCCTTGACTACATTAATTTTCTGGTGTAGATGCTCATCATCAGATTGAGAACATTTTAAATTCTATAGTAAAGATGGTCTAGAAATAATTTGAAATAGAAGTGATTTTCCACTTCCTTAATAATTCCCATATCCATCTTTAGTATATCAATGAACATAGGTTCTCTTTCAATCCTCATTTGAGTCAGAAGGCCATGATCTTTCCTGCTTAATGCATCTTCCACCTTATTCGCCTTTCATGGGTGGTAGTGTGTTAAAAATCATAATCATTGAGTAAATCGAGCCATCTTCCTTGCCTAATGTTGAGTTCCTTTTGTGTGAAAATATATTTCAAACTCTTGTGGTCCGTATAAATCTCACATCTCTCTCCGTAGAGATAATGCCTCCATATTTTTAGAGCAAAGATTACTGCTGCTAACTCAAGATCATGAGTTGGATATTTTTTCTCATGAGTCTTCAATTGACTTGATGCATAAGCAATAACTTTATCACGTTTCATAACGACACAACCCAATCCATTCTTTGATGCATCACTGTATATTACAAATCCATCACTTCTAGATGGAAGAGTCAAAATTGGAGCATTTACCAATCTTCTTTTCAATTCATCGAAGCATTTAGTACATTATTTTGTCCATACAAAATTAACTCCTTTACGTGTGATCTTGGTTTGTGGGTTAGCCAGACAGGAAAAATTTTGAACAAAATTTCAATAACAACCTGCTAAGACAATAAAACTGCGTACCTCAGTTATGTTTTTTGGCATGGGAAAATCATGGATTGCCTTTGTCTTCATAGGATCAACTAGGATTCCATCCTAAAAGACATTATGGCTCAAAAAAAAACTGATTGAAGCTAGAATTCACACTTCCTAAAAATCCCATATAATTTATTTCTTCTAAGAGTTCTCAGAATAACCCGAAAGTGATTCTCATGGTCTTCATAGATTTTTGAGTATACGAGGATATAATTGATGAATGCCACAAAAAATTTATCAGGATATTCCTTGAAAACTCTATTCATTAAATCCATGAAAATAGAGGGTGCATTTGTGAGTCCAAAAGGCATAACTATAAACTCATAATTCCCATACCTAGTCTGAAATGATGTCTTGAGAATATCTTCCTTCCTCACATGCAACTGATGATATTCAGATCGAAGGTCATTCTTTGAAAAGTATTGATCTCCATGAAGTTAGTCAAATAGATCATCAATCTAGGGCATATGAAACTTATTCTTTATTGTAATAGCATTGATTTCCCGGTAATCAATGCAAAGCCTCATGGATCCATATTTCTTCTTGGCATAGAGGAAAGGGGCTCTCCATGGAGAAACACTAGGTCGAATAAATCTTCTTTCACTCAAATCCTATAGTTGTTTCTTTAGTTCTACTAATTCCACAATGGCCATTCTACAGGGAGTCTTTGATATAGTTCTTGCATCATGAATTAAATCAATATAGAACTAAACTTTCCACTCCGGAGGATGTCCAGGTAAATCCTCTATAAATACATCAATGTACTCTTTCACTACGTGCACATATTCAATTTGAAGATTTATCTCCTTTCCCATAGATATTGTTTTATCTTCCTCTCCAAGTATTGTATTCAGTAGAGCTACTATGGGTTGTTCTAGATAAGAATCAGGTGGCGATGTTTCTTCACTAAAGACAAGGGATTCTACACCATTTTCAAAAATTGTAACTTCCTTCTTACAAAAAATCTTCACATCATAATTTGACAGCCAATCCATAACAATAATTATATCAAATTCAGTCATTGGTATGATGATAAGGTTAGAAACTAGATAACATTTCGGTGTCCGGAGGGGGACTAGTCGACATGCCTTGGTTGCAATGATACATCCCCTAGGAGTTTTGACTAACAAATCCTTTATTAAATCAAATTGGGCATATCTAATTTTCTTGGAAAATTGGGAAGATATAAATGAATGAGATGATCTAGAATCAAATAAAGTGTTGTCTAAGTTTGAGGAAACAATTAAAGTACCTACCACCACGTCATTAGAAACTTCATCCTCCTTGGCTGTAATCGCAAACGCTCTCCCTTACTCTCTTTGCCTTTTTTGAGTCGAGTTTCCTTGATGTTTAGGACACTCATTTTCATAGTGTCCCATCTCTCTGCAATTGTAGCATCGAATGTCATTGAATTGTTTCTTTCCCTTTCATTCATCACATCTATTACCCTTTTCTATGTAGTTATAGTAGACTCCCATGCCTTTCATGAATTTCCCGAGATGATTCTTTCCATAGTTCTCACATAATGGGAATATCTTTGTTCCCTTGATCTTCGTTAGTGCTTATCTTTTCCTTTTTTTATCATAGTACTTCTTATTATCTTGGTTTCCATTGAAATGATTTGATCTAGAAAATTCCCCCTCTGTTTTGATGGAACATGATACAATTTCATCATATGATAGAAATGATTGAGAAGCCAGTTCCCTTCAAATACATGGCTTGATACCTTCAAAGAAATGATCAATCTAGTCTACCGAGTCACGTATATAATCTACGGCATACCTGGCCATCCTTGTGAAGGTAGCCTCATACTCTGCAACATTGTCTTCTTCCCTTTGTTTTAATCCGAGGTACTTACTCTTCATTTTAGGTTGTTGATCATGAAGGAAATATTTTTCAAAAAATATTTCCCAAAAAGTCCTCCATTCCATATCTTTTATTTCTTCTTCCTTTGTGGTATTTTGAATCAGGGACCACTATTGATCAGCATCGCCCATGAGACGATATACCGCCAGTACTCCCTTTTCATTTTCATTGAATCATTACTCCATGAATATCTTTTCAAGGGACTTGATCCATTTCTCAGCTACCACTGGATTAGTAGTCTCGCTGAAAGATGGGGGCTTCTTCTGCATCAAACGATCCAATACAGGTGTAGAATGGTTATTCATTACAACTTGATTAAGTTTTCCCAATATGGTCATGATCTGATCTGCTCCAACATTGACTATGTTGACTTGATCAGTAGGTATATACCTACCTTTCCCACAAGTAATGATTCCCATTTTTCCATTAGACGCCATTTCTAAATAATGGGATACACTAGGTTCGTTTATGAATCTCAAATTAAAAATAACTCAACAGAAATTGAAATTCTATGCATAGGTAATCTTATAAAAATGGTTCCTATGAGGAAAAATTTACATCAAACTCTTCATAATGGGTGTTAAAGAAAATATGAATTATCCTAAGAATATCCCTCAGGAGTGTCGTAACCAAGAGTGTAGCAAGACCCATTGTCGTGCACTAGTTCCTGTTTGAGTCTAGCTCAAGGCGGTGTTTTCGGGTTTTAACCCTAGATACATCTGTGCCAGAGCCGCCTCTACATGCTCGTATCCTGACAGGGATGTATTGCATGAAAGATACACATAATCTACTACTTACCAAAATACCAGGGCGTTCTTGAATTTTTATCCCCAAATAAAACCTTAGGGATTTGTTCCCTACTATAAATTTACTACTCTAGTTTCCAAGTTTTCTACTAAACTTTGTCTGATACCAACTGTAACACCCCGTCCCCTCTAGGCTGGATTAGGTGCATTAATTGTGATATATTTATGGTTATAAAGAATGAAAATCCAAAAGGAAGGATCAATTTAGTTGTCTTGAAGAAACTAGATACATATATGTAACACAATTTACATTGAAAAAGGTTACAAATTACAATATATAACGAAACTAAAAAACTGCATCCACAAGAACTCAATAAATGATCTCTTATTTTTCACATGTTGAAAGTAAACAATGAAAGGGTTGAGCTCAAATGAATATCAAGGGTTACAAATATCAGAATCATAAGTACAATAACAAGAGAATCACAATCAATCTGATATAAGCAATATGGCATAGTGAATAAATGAATAACTAATGCCATTAATAAACTGAGAATGAAAGTGCATCCATAGATTTTGTCATATTTAAAAACCTCAAGGATAATAATAATAACTGGTAATGAATAAAGATAATTATTATTAAATGTACGTCATGTATCTGGCACATGAAACCATAATACCATAAAAACGGTTTAGTTCTATGTGTAAAAACCCGTCTGATTTTTGGAAACAAACTCGAAGGGTTTGTCGCCAACTGATTTGTCTCATGATACCTATCGATGCATAGAGGGGATGTAGTGGGCCCCACCCACAACTGAATGTCCAAATCATTCTTTATACATTGATCTAGTACAACATCAATTATGCCTTTTCAGTATCCAAATATAGTAGAGTATACGGAATCATCAATATTTCCATAATTAAAATAACTTTTCAAATAAACACCTATGTAAAATGGTATACGGTTTATACAACAAACATATACATGAAATGAGATTATGGATATTTAATAAAAATATAATTTCAAATGAAAATTGATCTCAAATGGGAAGTAGGTAAACCACATAAGGATTATTAGGGGCACAATACAAAGTTAGTCACAATGAAAATGTAGTTGAGACAAAGTCTCTTACCACAATGTAATCAATCAAATCATATAACCAGAACATAATGAACATCAAATGAATCATTTAATAACATGAATATAAATATAATAATGTTATTATATATCAAATGGTAATACACATATACCTCATACAAGAAATAAGTGGCGAACAATGAAAATCTCATAGAAATGAAAGTGAGAAGAGAAACACCTTACAAACATTTTTGGCATGGTAACAAGTGTTATTGAGAGGGATTAATGAGAGGTAAATGGGTATTACATTATATATATGTCACAAGAGAAGTATGGGGGAGGTGAGAAAATATACACCATCATTATGAATTAAAAATAAATGGGCACAACATAGGGGAGATTCTTGAACCAAAGTGAGAGAGAGGATCCCTTAACTTATGCTCGAAGGTGTTATTGATTTTTCTTAACGACCTGAATAATAAAATATAGATTCATTAATTAATAATTAAATAACCTAATTAACATTTAATTGATATTTTATAACCTTATTAAGTTCATTAATGGCCTTTTTTATGGGTTTAAGAGATTAAATTTTATTGTTTTGGAAGTATTTTCTTTCTTGGTTTCATGATTTGTTTACTTGTATTGATGAATGAAAGTTGGTTTGAAATATGGTTAAACATACCAAATTGTTAATATAAATTATTAGTTACATTAAAGATATTTAAATTATCTTATAATGATTCTGGTTATATACCATGAGGATGACTCATTCGACGAGTTAAAAATAAACGCTTGAATTTGGCTTGGTAGTTTTGTGCTCAATTAACTTGTTTTGTATTATTATTCCAAATTCTGTACATGTAAATTTTACTAAAAATTTAATCAAGATAAAATACATATATTGTGACCTAGTTCAACCATAAATATGGTTTCATGACTAGTAATGAAGGAAAGTTTTAAGAATGAAACTTCGTCGTCCACGAAGGTTAAAAATTGGATTCTCATAGACGTTGATTTCGTTTTTAATAATAAAAGGGAGGGAGTAAGAATATTGATGATGGTTATTCCATTAACATGATATAAATCCAGTTTATAAATGATAATGGAGTCATCATTATCATTTGGACAGAGGAGGTGAGGAGAGGATAACAAATTAAGATAAATTCAAATGAAACTAAAAGAAAAAGAAAGGTGTTTTACCTCTTGAAATAACTACTTTGAGAACCTCCTTAAGAGAATGGATTTTGGTATTTTGGAAAGACCAAGAGATTTTTAGTCATGTGGAGTGACTAGGGAAGGGTATTTGGAAAGAACATTGAGGAGATTCAAGGCTTAGAGGAGTGAAGAGAAGAGGGAGTGGTGAGTGGTTTTTATAGTGGAGGAGAGAGGTAAATTTTGAATATTTAATTCATTATTTTATTATTTCCCTCAAGACAACCAATAGTGTTGTTTCATGTAACCCCTAATAGTAATAAGTTCATTTAAATTCGAACTAAGTGTCCTTACATCAAATATGATGTCATAAATAGTGTATTTAACTGATAATTTGTATATACGGTATTTTATCGTATTTCACTATTCATCAAAAATTCTATAATTTCAGAAAAATCCCAAAAATTTACCCTAACCATTTTTCAACGTGTATAATTAAAAAATAAACTCTATTTTTTAAAATTAAGTTTCTAAATATTATTAATTTAATTTATAAATAAAGTTATAATTAATTCGAAAAATAACAATCTTAAAGGTGCAATTAGTTTCATTTCTCAGTGAAAAACTAATTAAGATCTCATTATCTTATTCCCTTAAGAAAATAAAATATTATTATTATTTACTATTCATAAGGATCATATTACTATTCATATTAATATTCATAAGGTTATGTTACTATTCACCAAAAATCAAGTTAGTTCTATCAGACTCCAAATGACTTACTAATCACAACTCTAGATGACCATTTTTCAAAATTCAAAACATAGAAGTGGAAAATTTATATTTAATCGCTAGGTTTTGATTATCTATTAAATAACCTAGTGTTTTTCAAAGGAACACATTGATGAATAGAATGTATTTAAGAGAAACATACCATAAAATGTTTGGGGTGCTACACCTCGTGTTTGGTTTAGATTACTTTCACATTTTTTGGGTTGAGCTATACTCTTTTGTTGTAACTTGCATATCTAATATATTTATCTTCTATTGTATATCTTACTACCCCTTCATCTCTCAGGGAATCCTACTAGATATATTTATACACACAAATGCATGGTATTTTCCCACACATATCATGTCTTATGCAGACGATGGATAGGTCCACCATGACTATAGAGATTCTTAGTGATACTAGGTGCCTGGACTGCATATGGTGGTCATAGATTGGGATTCAAGAGTCGGGCTCTCTTAGTTGTTTAATCTTTTCTAGTTCTCTATCAGGTAGGGATACATTTCTAGTTTCTCATGTATTTTTCCCCTTTAATTTTTTGTATAAAATACTATACGTTTTTACTGTCTAGAGGTTCATGCATGCTTGGTTTACTTTATAGTAATGTTTCATATTTTATTCCTTCCCTATATACTTTTTCATTGAGCTAGATGTGTGTATTTGTATAGGTTCTTAGGTAAAGGCCTCCCAGATTTAGTTATGAATTTGACGCTTTTTTCCACCCCCATAAGATGTTTTTGTTGGGTTTAGGGAAATAGTGTCAAAGCATCTTGAGTGTGTCTCCCATGCTAGGGAGTCCATTGATGGTACGACAGCTGACGTATCCATTCACGAAGTCCTTGAGTACCTGTTTGTAAACTTTCCATGTCGTGATGTTTATTATAGGGGTAAATGGTACATGCATCATATATTATTGATCCATTGACTATCCTTCTTGAAAAAACACCCCATTTTTGTTGATATATATATATATATATATTCATATACCTTTAGTACTCCTTTATAACTTTTCGGATGACTTTGTGACACAATCTAACTAGGATACTAGCTCCGGTTCATGGCATTGACCCTATGAGGATGCGCGTAGGCATTGTGCACTCTGTGATTTACAACATCAGATATACCTGAGGTTCAATAGTGAGAGATATCCCTAGGAAGTAGAGGATTTATTAGAGTTATTAACCTATTTCATTATGATTTTGTAGACCCCAACGGATCAAGTGGGTTTATTGGTAGCTACGCTCTTCCACAACGCATTTGGCCTTTGGGGGAGCCTTGTTACGTAGATTCATGATGAGTCGAAACTCTTATAGACCAAATTATAGAATCTATTTCATGAGGAGTACTAACCCTGTTTCTTGTTCTTAGTTTGGATCCAGGATCTTCTAGAGATGAATTAAGGAGGGACGAAAAAGGATGAATATTCAGCGAGGTTTAAAGACCATATGTGTAATTATCTTGAAAAAATATGAAATGACTACTTCCGAGAAGGGACTTAGTAGAGAGATCTGAGCCAGTGTTGTAACCTTGTTCATCCCCACCTATTCTAGGGTTCTGGAGAGGGAACTTGTGATAGATAGATTTATTTCAGAGGGATTCCAGATAGCTAGATCTATAGTGGGCACCACCGAGCTAATGCTTCTGTAGCTGCAAGAAGATGCCAGACACTAGGATCTTAGAACATGAGATCCTTCCCTGATTAGAATCAAGAACATGGATAGAGGCATCACATAGGACCATATCATGACAGAGAGGGGTGGTTCTTTACATGTGATGGGAAAGGTCATCTGGAACTGGACTGCTTGACCAGACATGATGCGTAACACAATAAGATAGCTGAGGGACCGCCATGACAGAGGTAGTTCCATGATCAGGGATCTCACAAGCATGGAGAGGGTGGTCTTGAGGGGGGTAGAGCTGGTAGAGGATCTGGAAGAGATATGAATGGTATAAGTAGTCATGATATCCTTCCACCACCACCACCACTAGCTGGCCCACATTAGGTTCATAGAGCTAGCAGCTGAGGCCGTGGACAGCTTCATGTATTAGATGTATTTGATACCACATCTAATAGTTGATAAGATGTATGATATATGTGTTTTCTACTATTTATTTTGTGTTATTATAAATAGGGTTTAATAATTCCATTATATCTATACTTATGATGTGAGGGATAGAACTCATAGTTGAGGTGTTAGCATAATAACATCATCTTGAGGTTCTTATAGGGAAAACTTAGTCTATATCTGTCATCTTTTGGATGTGGGAGTTGTCACTTGGTGAAGATAGGTTTACATGGTACCCTTTGGTCATCACGATGGAACCCTATGACATCAGCTTTCATGTGGATTGGATATACATGGGCCGACCCAGATAAACACTCATCGCAGACAAGTTAGATGCCTATATACTGATGGGATGATATTTTTCTTTTCTAGTGAGATATATCTCATGGTAGGGAAAGTGAGTTCTATGAGTAGGAGGATGCATCCCATCACCCATAAGTTAGAAATTATAAACCTTGGAATAATAGGCTCTTCATGCATATGGGTTCCTTCTGTTGTGGAGGATTACATGGACATCTTCCTTGAGTACATTCCAAGACGACCACTAAGGTGGGAGTTTTATTTGTTTCATCAACTTGCATATTGGGACCACCCTGATATCTTATGTAGCATATTGGATGAAACATACCAAGCTTTAGGATCTATGGTTGCAGTTGGAGGACCATTATGAGAATGGTTTCATCAAACCTAGTGTGTCCCCATGTGCAGTTCTAGTCCTATTCATGAAAAAGGTGGATTCAAGATTATGATGTTTCATAGAGTATCATCACCTGAACTAGGCCATGATAAGAAAAATTACCCATATACAAGTAGTGAAGACCTCTTTGACTAGTTATGAGGTGTGATGTGGATCTTTAAGATCAATATTTTTTTCCAACAACCACTAGTTAAGGGTTCATGAGGTTGATATTTCGAAGTTGGTATTTCAATGTCATTACATACAATATGATTTCCTAGTGATTCCCTTTTGTGTGATGAATTCTCCCTTACTGTTTATGGTTTTGATGAACTAGGTTCTCCTGACATACTTGAACCCGTTTTTTATTTTCTTCATAAATGACATACTCGTCTACTCTGAAATAGAGGAGGAGCATGTAGAGAAATTGAAGACAGTCGTAGAATTTCTTCAAGAGCACCAATGTTGTGGGAAAATCTCGAAGTTCCTGTTTTGGATACATGAGTTTTACATTTTAGGGAAATTAATTATTGAGAATGATTTAGCAGTGGATCCAGTGAATATTGAAATAATGATAGATTGGGATCCACCTAAGAATGTGTCATAGGTGTGGATTGTTTTTGTCTGGGTAGTGTTCTACATGATGTTTGTGGTAGAATTATCTATAATTTCAGCCACTTTGAAAACTATAATGTGTAAAGAGTATCCATTTACCTAGTTTGAGTAGTGCTAGATGGAATTTGAGGAGTTGAGGTAAGGCTGATGAGTATTCTAGTGTTGATACTTCTAGAGGAGGGCATGAAGTTCATAGTGTATTGTGATGCCTCAAGAGTCGGGATTGGATGCCTGTTGATGGAGTGGTAGGAAGTTATCTTGTACAGGTCAAGGAATTCAAGAACACATGATCAGAACTATGTGACCCATTATCTAGAACTAGTAGTGGTGGTCTTTATCTTGAGAATGTGGAGAAACTACCTTTTGGGGAGCACTTCATAGTTTACTCAGATCACTAGAGTCTCAAATACATATTCACACAGAGAGACTAGAACCTGAGACAATGACACCAGTTGAAATTCCTGCAGGAATATGACTTCAATATAGTCTATACTCTAATTAAGGAAAATATTGAAGAAGATTCTCTTAGTAGTAAGTCCTAGACTTTCATGGTGCATGAGGATTTGAAGCTATTGACCATATTGCATCTGACCCTAGTGGAGTAAGAGTGTACATCTTTTTTGTAGTTGATGGTGTTGAATCACTCACCCCTTGATCATGTGAGAGAGTCCCAATTGGGAGACATTAATTGTGAGGTATTACATGACCATAAATCCATAGTAAACTCACCAAATGGTTATTTTGAAGGAGGGAATCACATCATCTTATTCTAGAGGCGAATAATGGTTCTAGTCATTTTTTGGGAGGAGGTGATGTAGGAGTTCCACAATTCTACCATAGATATACCTTCCTGTGTGAATAAACTGTAGATAGAACTTTGACAGTGGTTGTTTTTTCCCGACATTAGATGAAGTTTAACTGAGTTTATCTCTTGGTGCCTCACTTGTCAGTAGGTGAAGGATAAGAACCAAGTTTCGATGGGTTTGTTGCAACCCCTTGAGATCCCGAAGTGTATATGGGAAGGCATATACTTGGGATTATTCATAATGATTCTATTCAAAATGATGATCTATGAATCCATCTGGGTGATAGTTTAATGACTCGCGATGTTGGCACACTTCCTTGAAACTAGGGAGTAGAGTTCAGTGGAGAGTTTGTGGAAGTTGTATGTGCGGGAAATCATTCCCCTTCACAGGCACCATAGACGATTGTATCTTACTGTGACATGTGGTTTATGCCATGATTGTCAAGAGGCTTTCATGAGACATTTAGTTCCCAGTTGTGAATGAGTATAGACTGTCACCATTGGACTGATGGTTAGACCAAACACATTGTACCAGTGCTGGAGGATATGCTGAGGGATTTCATGCTAGACTTCATCCAGAGTTGGGAGAATTAATTTCCCTTGGTAGAGTTTTTGTACAATAATATCTACAACTCTACCATCAACATGATACATTTTGAGGCATTATACATAAGACCATGTATGTCATACTTGTGATGGACAAAGACTGGTGGGTTATCTCTAGTGGGACTAGAGTTGGTGTGTGTGAAGATAGGGAAAGTCAAGGTTATCTGTGAATGGATGATGATGACCCATATCATATAGTAATATCATGAAGATCTCTATTATAGGACCTTGGAGTTCGATTAGGGTAAAAAAAAATTCCTGAGAGTCTCCAAATGATGAGGATTGTAGAGGTTCAGTTGAGAAGGAAAGCTATTATCGAGGATCATCAGGCTGTTTGAGATCATGCAGAGGGTTGGTGAGGTTTCTTACCTCCTCCTCCTACACCCACGACTTGATTGGGTGCACAATATCTTCCACACATCACAGATGAGGAGATACAGGGATGACCCATGAACTTCATTAACTAGGGTGAGTTGTACATTGTGGATAAATACACCTTTTTAGATAACCTGGTGGCGATTGAGGATCGACATGAGAGGACCCTGCATAGATGGACCATACCTTTGTTTTTCATTATTTGGGACCACAAAAATGTAAGAGAGTGTTTCTGGGTGTGGGAGGGCCAA
The DNA here is from genome assembly GCA_963277665.1 of Viscum album. Classification (NCBI taxonomy): domain Eukaryota; kingdom Viridiplantae; phylum Streptophyta; class Magnoliopsida; order Santalales; family Viscaceae; genus Viscum; species Viscum album. Next base: position 215,549,731 of record OY728165.1, read on the forward strand.
GTGCAGGATGAGTTTTCTGTGTATTTTTTTTCCAATTTTGGATTTTCATGCATTAAATTATTGAAGGAGGGAATGATGTACATACCTATTTTTTCCTTATAAGACATTGAAATATATATATATATATATATATATATATATATTTCTAGATCTAGGTGCTGAGATGACATATTTTGATGTTAGGAATGCCAGGAATTAATTTTATAAAAATATTAAAAATATTTTATATTACACACACAAAATTTGTTAATGGAAATGAGATAAATCTTAAATAGTTGAACATATCTATAATTGAATACCATGATTGAGTCCAAAACATGGTGTTTACCCTAGGAGTTATATAAGATGAGTCGACACAGAACGTTCACACCCCTCACTCATTGGTGGTTCCTTTAAATGAATTAATTAATTATAAAATTAATAAATAAATTCATTTTAATCTAAAATAAATATTATAAATATACCATCATTAAAACCATTCCATAGTTGGATCATAATTTCAAAATCGATGGTGAGAGATCCCTTCCCCCTTCTATTGGTAGATCTCATTCGAAAGATGAAGAACCTACATATCAGATCAGATCAAGATGTAGTGAATGCAACAGCTCCTCTCAAATCATTGGTAAACACAATATTCAACAACAAACGATCCATAATTGAGGTAAGACTCATTATATGTGATTTTATTCCTTATAATTGAATTGATTTCATAGACCATTCTCTGTTTTTAGATATTTGTCAATTTATGGAATTTGGAAGTCCCTATGTACTGAATTTCAATTTTTTAATCAATGTTTAAACCCTGGTATGCCCGTTCTTGATCACTGACCAATAATTCTTTGAAAAAAATGTTTAAACTTTGATTTTTGGTGATTTTATCCATCATGGTTTTGTATTTCTTGCTGGTTAGATCCCTGCAGCCCTGAATTGACTTTACCGGGAAGTGCTGAGCTCGATCAGACCCTCGGATTTATGGAAGATCAACAAAACATGAGAGGTTTGATGAACCGGTCATAGATCTGGGATCTTTACAGGGCAAGGAAGACCAATTTGGTGATTATAGATCAAGATCTTGATTAATGGAGGTGTGGAAGCCTGTGAAAAAGATGACCAAAACTGCATGAGGAATGTCGAATCTTTTCTAGTGAGAGATGACCAAGATCCAAAATCTGTGGTTAGATCTACAATTTTTGGATTGAGGCAAGGTAGAAACTATAGAGGTTTGAAAAAAGTTGAGGAGAAAATTTGTATTTTTTATTTCTGTGAAAATATCGACTACTAACCGTGTTCATGGATGAAGACACGATGTGTAGTCCCCTTTGAAACAGTGCTAGAGTTTCATAAAATTAAGGATGACATGTATTGTAGTACTTTATAAATGACTTGTAACCCTTCTGGGTTAGATATACCATGTGGAATGTGACATTGTCGAGAATCCATGTGGAAGTAGATGGGGTTAGGTACATGTCCATGTACTTGAAAACACGAACATAATGAGCATGACACAGTTCTGGTCCCGGTTATACAGGACAGACCATGTAGTCCACCTACACGGCTTGTACTACAACATTATATGAAGTCCTGTTCCAATAAATGGAGTAGTACCACATTAAATTTGGTTCCCCTGACATGCCATGTACCCCTTAACCTCTTTTGAGCGAACTTTGAATGCCCATATCTCTTATGAATGGAATTAAATTTTGGACCATTAGTAGTCTATCATGAGTGTTTTTCCATGTAGAACACGATGGTTTCCTCAGTTGTGGATTTTGAGATATGATGTGGAATATTCTATGCATGAAAAATTTTGAGTTGATGCTCGATGATGACCTTGATCTGGAGAGATCTCTAGAGGTAACTTTCCATGTGGAACCCTCCTATGGGTTATGGAATGGGTCCTCAACAACCTTCAGAGTGGAACCCTCCAACTAGGCTAGGCAAGGATCCTCGTCTTTTTGAGTGGAACCCTCCTTTTGTTTAGGTTATTGTTCTTCTATGACCTTGAGTTTATCTCTCTACCCAGGATGAGAATGATTCTTCAAAATTATGAGTGGAACCCTTCTTCAAGGTTGGTCATGGGTCCTCAATGACCTAGAATAGAACCCCCCATTCAGGTTGAGAATGGGTCCTCAATCCTTAGAGTGGAAGCCTCATATTTTACCCGGTCATGGATCTTCTATGTAGAAATTATGGCCCCTCAACCAGGATGCATAGTGACGAGACATGGTATAATGTTGCTTTAGACTCACAAGGAAACTTTCCCCACTTAGATGCATTTTTGTGATGTGACCAAAACTGTGCAGGTAAATTAGTGCCACCCAATTTGGATAGTATCAAGGTGTGGTGAATGAGTACCACATACTTGGGTGTTCACGGAAGATGTGTGAGATGACGATCATCATTGATGGACTTTTGGAACTGTTGATTACTTTTCTTCCTAGGATTTGTTTTGAGATGGATATCCCCTTAATCTCTTGTTTGGGATTTTGTTTACTGAGTATAAATATATATCAATCTTCTATATCCACTCATTGGATTTAGTTACTCTACTTCCATAAGAGGTGAAGATGCACAAGATATTCCTTGTTCTTTTGATGTTTAGATTCTCGTGGTTAGATGAGTATACTCTTTGGATATAGGTGGTGAAGATTTGATGGGAATTTCATCTACTCACTATGTTTAGCACCTTGTGCTTGGATGAGATTAATTTCACTCTTTGCTAGGTGGAGCTGTAATATTTCACTATTCCTTATGTATCTACTATTTTTCTATTATATTGTATCTCTTACTTCTCCCCCTTCAGCTTTTAGGGAATCCTATTGGGTATGTTTATAGTCACCCATGCATGGGTTTTTTCCCACACATATCATGTCTTATGAAGATGATAAACATGATGACCAACACTACAAAGAAGCTTATGGATACTAGGTTCTTGGACAAGGTATGGTGGTCATATCTTGGGATTCAGGAGCCAAGCTCTATTAACTATTTTCTATTTTCTAGTTTTCTGTCAGGTTAGAACACATTTCTGGTTGGGTGTGTTTTCCCCTTCTCTATTTAGTTTACACTACTATACTTTTGTACTATCTAGAGGTTCATACATGTTTGGTTTACTTTATAGTAGTGTTTTAAATTTTAACCATTCCCTCTATACTTTTTCATTGTGGTTTCTATTTCCCTATGTACATGTTCTTATGAAAAGTACTCCCCAATTTAGTTATTCCTTCAGCACTGGTTGCCACCCCCGAGAATATAGAGGCGGTGTTAGGGTAGTTGGGGATCGATCCCTAATGGGGTTAGGTCATGAAATAGTCCACCTACATTCCTTGTATGGCTACATTTGATGTGATCCATGTACCTCCAGTGACAGGGCTCGATGATGAAGTGGAACCACACACCGTGGGGGTCCCCACACATAGCATGTACCCCTTTGTTCCTTTTGAGGAAACCTCACCCTCTCATATATCATTCACATGGACTCAAATTTTGGCCTGTTAATAGAATATATAGAGTTTTGTTCCATTTAGAATGTAATTGTGTTATCCATAGTGACTTTAGAAATTTTATGTTATATGTTATAAGTAGGAAGATTATTTAGGTGGTTCTCAATGATGACAGTGACCAGACGTGATCATTAGAGTGGAACCCTTTGGTGAACTAGGGTGTGGGACATCTATCTATTAAGAGAGAAGTAAACTCCTTCCATGTAAGTTGATGACACTCCTTAAAATTAGTGGTACCCCCTATGGCATTAGGTTATAGACCCTCTATCTATCTATTGAGTGGTACCCTCCTATGGAATTATGGTGAATTTCCTCTGTCTAATGAGTGGTACCCCACTATGAAATTAGGGTGTGGGTCCTCTATCTATTGAGTGGTACCCCCTATAAAATTAGGGTGTAATTCCTTTACTCACTGAGTTTTAACCCCTATTATATTGGGCGCAGGACCTCCTAACATTGAGTGGCACCCCCTGATGCACTAGGGTGCAGGTCCTCTACCCACCAAGTTGTACCCACTATAGGATAGGTTGAGGTCCCTCCCTACACTGAGTATAACCCCATTAATATACTAGGGTGAAGTTCCTCTATTTGAATGTTTTACCCCCATGAATGCATGAAATGATGGTGTGACATGTTCCCTCCACATGGTAACTTCTCTTGATTGACACGTGATGTTCTTGGCATTGAGGATTGACTTTCTGGAACTAATGAAACTCTTTTCCTAAGTAGGGATATGAGATGGAGAACCCACTATCTCTCATTTGGGATTATTTTGTTTGAGCATATATATATATATATATATCCATGTTATTGGATTTTCTTACTCTCTTTCTATGGATGGAAGATACAGGACATGTAGTCCACCTACATGACATGTTGAGAAACTTGTTGTTGGATGTGGGTAATTTAGATCTTTTGTTTGAGCTATCTAATATATATTAATATCATGTATCTTAGTGCCCATATTTTTTATTTTAGGTCATCATACTAGGTATGTATATACTCACCCTTTCATAGGCTTTTCCCACATGTGCCATGACTTATACAAATGACGGACTTGTCGGCGATGACTATAGAGGAGCATAGGGATACTTGGTACATAGGACTATGTATATTGGTCGAAGCTTGGAGATCATGAGCTAAGAATTATCAACATTTTACTTTATAGTTTTATCAAGTTGGGACATATTAAAGGTTGTGTGTGTTTTCCCATTTACTTTTAGTTTTCACAGTCGTACTCTTGTACATCATAGTGGCTTTTCATATGAATGGTTATATTCAAGCTATTATATAATTTATCATTTATATGGTATGATGTGTGTGTATAGGTACATTTGTCAGAGAACTCCCATTTAGGATAATACTTTTAGTGTTTGTTTCCTTCTCATGGCTTATGATGGTGGGCTTGGGGTAGTTGCTTCTCGATCCTTGGTTGCGTTGGATCATGAAATATTGGTATCAAAGCAGTTCATTACTTGGGATAGTGTTTGGTTTAGTCCCATTATGAGAATTCAGTTGGAATTTAGGTAAATTGTGTCAATGTTTCTCGAGTGAGGCTCTCAGGCTAGGGAACCCGATGATGGTGTGGGTGGCTAACATATCAAACCACTAGGACCTTGACCACCTACTTGTAGACTCAGCATACTAAGACATTGGTTATAAAGATCAATTGAAAATGAATCATATCAAACTGAGTATTTGTTTTCCCATATTGACTCATCTCCCCATTATATATATACACACACACACACACACACATCTGACCATGGTACATCTTGATTAAATTTTCAAGATGCGTCAGCGGTGCTAACCAGCTAGGTTACCTGTTCTAGATCATGATAATGATCCAATGAGTGATGAGGACTCATTTTAGGGTCCATCTCATGAGATAATTCCTTTAGGTGGATAGGTAGAATCACCCCACCTATTGAGTAGTATATCATACCAGTGGGACAGGCTAAGGATGCACATAGGCACAACACATTCCACTAGTTCTTGTGCCATAGACCACTGTGGTACCACAGTGAACCAAATAATCAAGTATAGGAGGATTAGATAGAGTCGGTTGTTAGTGTTTTCATTATTTTCCAAACAATGAAGGATCATGTGGTTTTTCTAGTATCTATCCTCTTCTTTAGAGTAGTTGGGAAATGTTGATGTCTTGTTTACCTGATGCAATATGAGATGACACACTCGTTCTCTGACTTCCAACAGTTATTCTATGAGGAGTACTGGCCCTCTGGTTTAGGATTGATTTAGATTCAAGAGCCCCTAGAGATGAAATATAGAGAGAATATAGTATATGAGTACACCATGTGGTTCACAGACTATACCCAGTAATCTCTCAACTTTATACGGGATGGATACTTCCAAGAATAGAAGTTTTAGCAAGGTATCCATAGAGATATAAATGCATGTGTGGTACCTTTCTGCATCCCCACCTATGATACGGTGTTGGAGAAGGTGATGGTGACAGAGATTTTCCTGTTATAGGAACACTAGGAGGCTAGATCTAGAACTGGTCATTATGATCCAGAGTCATCTGTAGTATCTATAAGGTGCCATTTGATAGGATCTTGACGCATGAGACCTCCCCATGATCAGAATCAAGTACGTAGTCCTGTGACATAGGGAAAATATAGAGGACTAGGTAATCCCAGAGAGGGTTGGTGTTACACTTGTTATGGGTGAGGTCACATTGAGCTTGACTGCCTAACATGACATATTGGGGAGTGCATGTAGGAAGATGACAAACCATCATGGTAGAGACAATGCCATGATCTATGATCTCCCTGGGCGATGCTAGGGTGGATCCCAGGGAGGTGGATATGGAAGAAGATTACATCAAGAACTAGTATGAGGAGCTATGGGTGGTGGAAAATTCTATTATATCCTTCCACGACCACCACTAGGCAGCCCACATTAGGCTCAAGGAGATTGAGTTCGAGACCAAAAACAGTTACAAGCTATAGAGGCTTATAACTCCACAACACACGAGATGATAAGATGCATGATTTGTGTTTATTATACTCTTATTTTATTATTATCATACACATGTGATAATTATTCCTTCATTTCTTAACTCTTGGTGTGATAGATGTAGCTCTATTTGATTCTATAGCCTGACATCTTTATCTTGAGGTTCTTACATGGAACAATTATTTTGTATGTTTTATCTTCCGCAGTGAAAGCTATCACTTGGTGGATTGAGTTTCACATGGGTCATTTTGGTCATCATGATGGAACCCTATGAAATTATCTTTGTTATGGATTGGTTGACCATGGCCTAATCCCAAATTATCTATCACCATAGATGATTAATATTCCTTTTCACTGATGATACAAGATTCTACTTTATAGGTGAGAGAGATATCATGGAAGAATGAGTGGGTTTTTTTGAGAAGGAGGTTATAGGCCATCACCCATTATTTTAAGAGTGTAGCCCTTTTTATAGCAGTATATTTTGGAATCTATATTCATTAAATCATGGGTGATTTTATTGATGTATTTCCTAAGTATGTTTTAGGGATACCTCTAAGGTAAGAGATGAAGTTCTTCATTGACTTACATTCTAGTAACATTCTGATATCTTCTAGGAAATACCATATAGCCCCTAAAAAGACCTTGGAAATTAATTTGTAGTTATAGGACCTTCGAGATAAGGTCTTTATCAGGGATAATGTGTCCCCCTAGGCATATCGAGTGTTTTTTGTGAAAAAGGATGATAAGGGCTTACATTCTTGTGTGTATTATCATCACTTGAACATGACATGATAAAGAATAAGTTCTCATTTATAAGTATTGAAAACCTCTTTGACAAGATTCAAGCCACAACATGGTTCTCAAAGATCAATATTAGGTATGAAAACCACCCGTTTAGAGTTCGTGGGGATGAAATTCTGAAGTTTTCATTCCGATGTCAATACATACACTATGAGTTCCCGATGATACCCTTTGGTGTGAAAAATTCCCCCTCTATGTTTATGGGTTTGATGAACTAGATCCTCCATCAATACATGGATCTGTTTGTGGTTTTCTTCCCTAATGAAATACTTCTATACTATGAATTATAAGACGATCATGTAGAGTAATTGAGGGTTTTCCAACATTTTATTCAAGAGAACCATATTTATGGTAAATCATGAAATATTTAGTTATAGATTCACGTGGTTCACTTCCTAGGGAATTTAATTTCTATGAATGGTTTAGCTGTGGACTTGATTAAGATCGATGCAGTACTTGATTGGAAGCCACCCAATAGCTTGTCATATATGTATATTTTTCTTAGCATGGTAGGGTAATACCAGAGGTTTGTGGAAGACTTATCCAGGATTGTAGCCCCTTTGACCAACCTGATATGGAAAGGGTTGTCTTTTACCTAGAATGCGATGTTCTAGAGGTATTTCAAGTTGATGAGGCTAAGGGTGAAGAGTGATCTTATGTTGAGACTACTAGAGGATGTTTTGGAGTACATAGTGCATTGTGATACCTTAGGAGTTGGGATCATCTACAAGTTAATACAAGAAAAAGAAGTTATCAAATACGAGTTGTGGTAGATAAGACCCCATGAGAATAACAACATGAATTATGACCTAGAGCTGGTAGTGGTAGTCTTCTCCCAAAGGATGTCAAGGAACTATCTTTTGGGAAAGAACATCATGGTTTACTCAGACCATCTGAGTCTTGGGTATGTATTCACACTGAGAGACATGAACATGATACATTGAAACTAGTTGGAGTTCCTATAGGACTATGAATTTGTGATTGTCTATACTTTTGGGAGGAAAACATAGTAGTATATTATGTTATTAGGAAGTCCAAGGATCATTTGGTGTAGGAGGATTTTGAGCCATTGGCTTCCTTAAAGGAGACCCAAGTTGAGTTGGAGGGTGTAGCTTTTCTTCTTTCGATTGTATTGAATCCTCAACTTCTTGAGAATGTGAGAGAGTCCTAGTTGGATGAAATCAATTATGAGGTATTAAATGATTATATATTATATGGATATTCATCAGATGTATTTTATGATGGATGGAATCACACCTTCTTCTTCCAGGGATGGACGATGGTCCCATTAATGATGTGAGAGGAGGTGATGTGGGAGTTTCACACTTTCCCTTTGGCCGTATATCCCAGGGATGATAAGATGTATATAGAAATTTATTAGTAGTATTGGTGGGAAAATATGAGGAGGGTGGATTAGATCATCTCATGGTGCCTCACCTGTCCGTAGGTGAAGGCTAACAACTAGATTCTGTTAGGTTTGTTGCATCCCCTTGAGATCTCATAGTGGGAATGGGATGGAATATCCATGGACATTGTGATAGGGATTCCATGGATAGTGAAGAGACATGACAATATATGGGTGATAGTTGAATGAATCAAAAAATTGACACACTTACTTTCTATTAGGGAGAAAAGATTGTTCGAAATTTTGTAGAAGATGTACATCTATGAGATTGTTCACCTTTAGGGTATTCCCAAGACTATTGTCTCTAACTATGATGTGTGATTTACATCATGGTTGTGGAGAGTCTTATAGGAGTAATTCAGGACACATATGAGAATGAGTACAACCTTTTACCCCTAGAAATATGGGAAGACCAATTGCACTATCCTAATGCTAGAGGATATAATGAGGGATTGTGTTTTAGACTTTGGCTGAAGTTGGGGGGATCAACTTCCTTTGTTATTGTTTTTGTAAAATAATAGATACCAATCTACTGTCTTCATGGAATCCTTTCAGGACCTATACAGGAGAACCTACAGGTCACTCTTGTGATTGATGAAGATTAGTGAGACATATCTAGTGGGAGAAAATATGGTTTAAGAAACAACAGATAAGGGCTAAGTCATACATTAATCGACAAGGATAACCTAGAGTAGGCATAAATCTTACATGGTTTGACATCATAGGCCCTAGGTGTTCGAGCAGGGAGACCATGTTTTACTGAGATTCTCCCCAAAATGTGGATTGAAGTGATTACTCTAGTGAGGAAAGATATCCTTGAGGTTCATTGGGTCATTCAAGATCATACAGAGGGTTGGAAAGGTTGCTAACCACCCCATCCTACCCCCACAGTTGGAGTCAATGAATGACATCTTTCACATGTTGTAGCTAAGGAGATATGTGAATGACCCCACACATGTTATTGACTAGGGTTAGATAGACATAACAGATTTAACCCCATTTTAAGAGAACCCAGTCGTGATTGTGTATCGACAAGAGGGGACCCCACATGGATGTACCATCCCCTTGGTTAGTGTGTTGTGGAGGCACCAAAGCATGCGAGAGAGCTCCTAAGTGCGGGAGATCCAGATGCAGGATCAGTATTCCAAAATTTTTATATAGTTTTTCTTTTTAGGGGAAAAAAAATTTACGGATGGAGTGATTTAGAGACCAAGTTTATTTCTTACATGACTTTGAAATAGTTTTACATATATTTTTGGAGAAACAAATTGAGACAGTGTGTGATTTCGAGGCCTAGAGTGGGAAAAATTAATTTCATAAAAAAATTAAATATATCTTATATTTCACATGAATAATTTCTTCTAGAGAATTGGATAACTCTTAAATAGAATATCAGATCATAAATCTGAGACCACAGTTGAGTTTTGAATGCGATGTTTATCCCAGGCATGATTTAAAGTAGTTCAGCACGCGGCATTCAGATAAAATCAGCTGTGGGAAGATGCATGTAGTTAAATAAATCATTATGTTTAATTATTTAATTAATTAAGATAATTCCATTTTCTTTATTAATACCCTATTATGAATATTTTCATAGGGTTATCCACATAAACCTTTTGAGAATCTTGATGTGTTCTTCCTCCTTCCATTGGTGAATCGAGATCCAATAATGATGAGATTACTGATTAAGGCAGATCGAGAAACCTCAAACACAATGAACCCAGTCAATACTTGGAGAGCAAAATCTTCAAATAAAAATTATCCAATATCATATTAGGACTCATTAGTTTATATATTATTCCCTTATCGATTAAATTGATTGATCATAATCATTATTTTCTTTGATCTGTGCCAATTGTTAGACTTTGCATGCACCAATGTATTGAAATTAAATTGTTTATTCATTTTTTCTCACCTTGAATATCCCAATTCTTGGTTTTTGGCCAAAAATTCTTGGAAAATTATTTATTAAACCTTTTTTGGTGTTTTCTTACTTCATTCTTCATGTTAGTAATTGTTGGACCATGGAGTCGTGATTCCATATTTCCAAGAAAGACCGATCTTGATTGGACCACTGTATTTGTAATGGATCTATGTTCGTTGGATGTAACAATGAAATTGGGATATATTTGGTTTATTTTTGACTTTTGTGTGATCTATTTGTTATTAAAAATCTAAAATGGATATGGATATGATGTATTTGGTGTGGTATGAGGTGTACAAGGCATGTGTGTTCATTATGGAAGAACCCGAGTTTGATTCCTACCCCTAGAGGGGTGGAAATCACTTACCAGAGGTAGATCAAATAATTTCAGGTGGTTAGAGGTGAAATACATGGTGGAAGAGCTAGATCCAAAATGGTTGATTATTGAACTGACTTTTTTATGGAAAACCAGACTACACTACATCTAGTTGGAAGAACACACGGAGTGTATGGCCTTGGCTATGGTGGATAGGGTTTCAAGGAATTATAAGGACCACATGCCATGTGGGCCCCAACATATTTTGTAACTCTACAATGGTAAATTGGCATGTAATATGGGAGTACAAATACATGGACATGGCTAGGGACACGATGTGTGTTGAAGTACATGAACACAAGCTGGATACACCGACACAAATAGGGAGCAGAGGTAAGACCTCAAGTGTCTTGAACATTCCATGTAGTCAAAATACATGACATGTATGGATACATGGGTAGTGATCCATTTACCTTTAGGGACATTTCCATGAGATGGAGTGGGACCATACGTTGTGTGGGTCCCCTCACACACCGTGTACCCCTTTGTTTTTTTGGGGAAAATTCAACCTCTCAAATCTCTTTTGTTTGGACTCTTATTTTGTACCATGAATAGCCTAACCTATGTGTTTTTACATGGAGAACACAATAGTGTAATATATAGTGTATTTAAATATATTTTTCAAGATATTCTAGAAATTATTCTTATTTAGGCGGCGCTTGATGACAATAGTGATTAGTTATGATCATTAGAATGGACCCCCTAGAGAACTAGGGATAATGTACTCTATCTATTTAATGAGTAGTTCCCCCTAATGGGTAGGGTGTGGGTCCTCCTTAGACTGAGTGGTACCCCCTATGGAATTAGGGTTAGGGTCCTCTATATATCTGCCGAGTTGTACCTTATATTAAATTAGGGTGCATGTCCTATATCTACTGAGTGGTACCCACCTATGGAATTTGGGTGTGGGTCATCTACTGCTGAGTGGTACCAACCTAAGAAATTAGTGTGAGGGTCCTGCACCCACCCAGTTTTTCCTCTATTGGATAGGATGCAGGTCCTCCTTACTTTGATTGGCACCCCTATGATGCATTAGGGTGTGAGTCCTCTACCCACCGAGTTGTACCCCACTTTCTGATATTGCCAGTGTCCTCCTTATACTATGTAGAATTCCCCTAATAGAATATGGTGAGGGTCATATTATTAAATATTGTGCTCCCTCAACATTATGACACAGTGGTGAGGCACGAGCCCTCCACATGGTTAATTCTCTAAATAGACTTGCGAGATGTTGGGAATTGAGGATGGACTTTCTAAATATGATGGAACTCTTTTCTATACTAGGATGTGAGATAGAGATAACATTCTCCCTCATTTGGGTATTTTTGAATATATATATATATATATATATATCCATGTTGTTGGATTTTGATAGAGACATTATGTGTAGTCGACCTACATGATATGTTGATCTCGCTTTGGTTGGATGAGGTTATATTTTTGATTTGGGTTGATATATCTACTATATATTTCTATCATGTATATTACCTATAACCCTTTTGTATTTCAGGGAATACTACTAGGTTTGTATATACTCACCCCTGCATAGGCTTTTCCATCATGTGCCACGTCTTATGCAGACGACGAACAACTCGATTGTTACTACTAAGGATAATAGTGATACCTGGTGGATCAGACCTTTTACGATGGTCAGAGAAGGAATAAATAGACCTAGGATATCTCAACATTTTACTTTCCATTATTTTTAGGATGGGACATATTTATGGTTGGGCGGGTATTTTTTCCCTTTACTTTCAGTTTTCACTGTCATACTATGGTACACCCTAGAGTTTTTTCCCAATAATGGTTATATTTTAGATATTGAATCTTTTTTATTTTTATTCCTATTAAATTATATATTGAGATAGTATTTTGTGTGCATAAAATTATATTAGGAAAAGGCCTCCTATTTAGGGTATGCCTTTCGACACTTGTTGCCACCCCTTATCCTATGGTGGCAGGCTTGGAGTGGTTGCAGATCGAATCTCAGTTGGGTCGGGTCGTGACTAGTGAAAATATGAAAATGGAAGAAAATCATAATTTCTAAAAACTAACTGAGAGTGATATAGGCCAGTGATCACATGATATTGAATGATATTGAGAAATATAATGACAACAAAAACATAAACAAATGAGTGTTCAAAAAGGCAATCAGTTCATCTAAAATGGAGGCAATGAGATATATATTTTTTCAAGATCTCTTTTCATTTTTTTTAGATTTTATTTTCCATTTTAGATAATAACATAAGTAATTATACTAACATTATAGGTACAATTTCATACATGAATCAACTTTTACAATAATCACATAATTTTCTCCAAATGATGAGTATTCAAGATGTATTTTTCAACACAAAAGCAGAAAAATAAAATTTTAATAGATCACATAATTAAACAAAAGCATAAAAATTTATTCCTCATATCATTATACATTAACTAAAGCCATCATGGTTAACATGGGGTCTGATAATTCCAAAAATGAGTAAACCATCACATGAAGAAATACATCATTAATCACCAAAGTATCAACAAAAACACCTAAAATTCCAAATAAATCACTCAAAAATAACTATTCTTACAATTAATAAATAAAATTACCAACTAAGTTTTAAACCCAATAATGAAAGGGATTTGATCACATATTATTCTGATATATATTTATCTCCAAATGACATTAATCACTATTAAAGTCTCATACCATAAATTTATATGTCATAATAATATATTCTCTAAGATATTATAATAATTTGTATAAATAACCCATTTCACCATATATACACATTAAATTCATATATATTTTTAAATTATAATTCAATATTTATTCCTAAAATACTATCCAACGAAATCTATAAATATTTTTATCTATTATAATCATATATGGTTCCCAAAATAGTGGGCTTATTTTGAAATTACATTAATCACATAATTTCTAAATACCTTTTCCATGGTTATCTATATGATAAAACATATATTCTTAAATTGAAATAACTCATAATTACCACATCATAAATGACCATTTAAACCCTAAAATATATCAACACCTTTGAACTAGTGTCCATAAAATTTAAAGGAATTATTCCTCAACTAAATTTTCACATGTTAAACATAAGGTTAACATATTCCTCAAATATATTTTAAAAATCAATAAATATATCCCAAAGTAAAAATAATAATTTAACCAAAAAAGTAGAATCAATGAACCTAAACATTTGATCAACCTTAGACTTATCAACAGATGAAATTTTATGTTTTTCACCAAATCACTATGGTATATCCTAGGTTTCCAGAGGTCCTTTCCTTTCAATAATCACAATAGTTAAAAATAATTATGTTAATTGACCTAATAATATCCCCTAAGAATTTCAAAACTGGTGCACGATATGGGAATACTCACCATGCACCAAAATGATGGTTAAAATATTATCAACCAACACTTTTTGGGGTTATTACCCAAAGATGCATTTGTTCAAAAACCACGTACACTTGTTTTATCCATACATGGATGTATTTTTACGGAAACCACATGATATTTGACTTAATAAAAATGTGATGATATCATATTATTAATAAGAATATCCTCAAGTTCAGTGATTAGGTTATTTTCCCTAATCTATGTTTTCTCAAATATATATTCTAAGATTCCTACTAAACTTTATCTGATTCAAACTATAATGACACTAAATCCAATTTCCCCAAAAATTGGTGTTTACATTATTACATTGGAACTAGATACAAGGATTCATATTTTCTCGACATAATAGTTTAGTATTCTTTGTAAACTAGATACATACTAGTATCTCAATTTATATTTGAAGATATAAAAACAAAAAAGTATTTGAACTTGTATACATTATTCTCTATAAAATACCCTTGAAAATAAATTGTAGTAAAATTCCAAGAATCCTAGGGAAAAGAAAAAAATGGAGGGTGATCTTAGAAACTCGGTATGGGTAATGTTAAATAGAACCTATCCTGAGTAAATATGGAAAAATATATATGTAAAGGCATATAAATGAAAACAAATGACATTTAGTCAATAACTTGAGTAAAAAAATCCATTCATGGATAATATCTATGTAGTAATATCAAGGATAATAATATATAAATTATCAGTGAAGGAAATTTTTAATATTGAACATCATTATGTCTGACTTCATGATATCTCTATCATAAAACCATTATGCCAGGAAAACATAAACTATGGGTAGTAATTTACCAAAAACATATTCAATGTTATCTTGTTAAACTGTCTCATTAGACCTATTGAATCAATGAGGGGATATATAAATTCTCTCCCCACCCATCACTGTATTCCCAATTTATTCCGCATATATTTAATGATCAATTCAATTATAAATAACATTCCTTATCATTAAATGTTCATATTGAATAAAGAATATTGTGTCATCCAGATTTTCCCTAGTCATTTAAATAAAATTCATATTCAAACATCATTTGTATAAATGGTATATATTTAAAAAATAATCATCTTCATTATACAAAATATATGGATATTTAAGTGTAATTTGATTTATAATGATCATAAGAATGTTAATGATTCAAGATAATGATAATGATTACAACATTTATCAAGAAAGTGAATGTTAATACATTCCCTTGTCATGGTGATAATAAAATATCCAATGAAAAAATAATGATGGTATTTATACAATATATCCTCAGTAAAATATAATTAAAATAAAGGGTTATTATCATTAATGAATAAAAGTACTATGAAAATATTATTAAAACATTCTTATGTAAAATATCCATTTCATAATGCCAAAAAAATTTAAAAACTAAAAATATCTAAAATAATAGGGAAAAAAATTTATCTGAAATGAACCCTAAAAATTTTTAAGGGAATATTTAAGGAAAATATGTGTCATTATGGTAGGAAAATAAATTCACGTTGAAAATATTAAAAACAAAATTTCTATTAAAACATTTTTTAAATGGAGTCAAAAGTGACCCATATGTAAAATATTAACAAATTTTGTTTTAAAACATTTTAAAAAAGTGAAATATCTGGTAAAATAGATTTAGTAAATCATTTTTTTGAAAATAATACTTTTTAAATAATTTTAGAAAACATGTATTTTGAAGAAAATGATTTCTAATCTAAAATAAGATAGAAGATCAGTATCACTTACAAACACTTTTCTTATATTTCTTTAATCAATAACGAAGGAAATAAAAATTAATTATGTAATACACATTCATAAATAGAGGATAGTATATGGGATATGGTTTATTAACATAAGAGAATATGATTTCCTCCAAAGGAACCTTGGACATGAATAATCATTAAAATAAAGGACATTGGAACCTTATTTTTTTTCCACTTTGATAACTTTTCAATCCTAATACCCATGAAAACATTACTTCAAACAACTTGAAAATAATAATATTATTGATATAAACTATCAAAGCGGTAGTATATGCACCTCATAAATAAATATAGGCACATATAATAAACATATGAATAAGATCATAACCTTTATGAAGATGCCTCATGATCATATTCATGTACTCTTTTACACTTTTTTTGTTTATACCTAGGTTGGGTTATTATTTGGGATTATTTTAGGCGAAATGGGAGAAATTTGGATTCCCTTAGAGATAATCACGATTGATGCATTGTTAGAGAAAAGCATGCGGTTCTCCTCATGAAATTGTGTGCCCTATTTTGGCAGCATAGTAGGAGGAACACAATTGGTGATTGGTTTGGCCAAATTGTGTAACCCCCTACCCAAATTGTGCACCCTCTAATAGAGGGGATTTGTATGGTTAGTTCATAGTTTTTTAAAATGGGCTCCACTTAGTATAAACCATTCACTCCCTAAGTAGAGGCACATGATTAGGGCTCAAGGGTTGGAAATCTGTGGGCCTCTTCCTAGTAAACTATGCGTGCGGTTTTTATACATCTTGAAATTTTTTAAAAAATTCCGATCCCCTTGGTTTTAAATCTTAATTACCTTGAATAAAACCTAAACATTTTTCGTTGAGTTTGAAATCTTCTAGGAGGATTCGAAGGCTCCGGAAAACCTTATCTTAGAAAATTGAGGATCTGAATGATGGATCAACTCCTCATTGGTAAGTTATTTATTTCTAGTATGATTTCCTCTCTCTTCTATCTCTATTTTCCTATGATGAGGGATGTTTTTAATCTATTGGAGATGGCATAGATCAAGGTTTTGATAGAATTTGTTACTTTAGATATTGGTCTTAGATTTTGGTCCTAGATCGTTTGCACCATTATGATTTCAATCATTCTGTAAGAAATTAGGGATTAGGGTTTGGTGAAAATTCATCAATGTCATTTCGGTAAGTCATATAATTATAAAATCTCATAGTATTTATTATAATTTCATTTATGTTTTTGTGTAATTTCAATTTTCACATTATTGAATTACATTATTAATTGAATTAATTAATTGATTTCTCATGTGATTATCAAATTGGTCCAATATGTGATTATGAAATTGGAGAATAATGTGATTATAATAAATTTTATTAATGGGATTATTAAATTGGTTAATAATTGAAATTATTAATTTCTTTTGATTAATAAATTATTAAAATGGATGATATATGGATTTTGAATGTGGAATCATGTGATGTGATATTTGTGATGGAGTTTGAGGTTAGGTATTACTACAATAAATACCCATGGGGTGACAGACTTCCACTCTAGGACCGTAATATATATATGTATTGCATGTGATCACTAAGTTGTGGGATAAGGACTGCTACTTCAAATCCCATGGGGTTCTAGACTACTACTCTAGGACCCCATTGTATTAATGTGAAATTGAAATTAAATGATTAATGGAAACCCATTATGAAATGAAATGTGGCATCCCTTTGGTGGATGGGTTAGAATTCAAAATGGGTCGAAGAAGGTATTGATCCGTCTGGTGTCATCATGAACCCAAGAAATTTATGTGGTTAATTAATGAATAATTTAATGTTAAGACTGTTTACTTCATCGTTTTTGCACATTATTCTTTATACAAATTCACAAACTGTTATATAATGGATATTTTTCTAGATGTTGTTGGTGGTACCCTACTAAGTTGTACTCACACACTACTTAGGCTTCTTGACCGGTACTTGAATAGAATTCATGTTTTTAATACCGGATAGTGGTAAGATCCCTATATTAGATGGATGATATGGGATACATTATTGATCATGGAATAGGGAACCATACATTTTTTGGGACCCTCTTGGGAGATTCCAGTGTCATTATTTTTTGTTTTCATTTTACAATTAACATGGATATGACATGACATACTTACTGCTTTGGTTTGGGATTTTGTTTTCCTATTTAGGGATTATCATGTGACGTTTCTCATTATGGATTATGGTTTTATTATTATTATTATCTTTTGAATATTTGTTATTATTTGTATTGTCATCCTTCTTTGATAAGAGGATATAGTCTCCCAACATAACATATTAGACTCTTGATGCTATTCTAAATCCTCTAGTGTGTGAGGAGGCATGTCTGAGGTCATGTGACCAACCAGTTTAGGGCATCGATATGTGGCATTGGGGTCAGAACATTAAAAATTGTTATGAAAGGCATTTTCTTTTCATTTCAACTATAATTCTATTGAAGAATGTTATATATGAGACTATGATGGGTTAGGCCTTGGTCATGATCTCATGCAAGGGGGTAGTTAACCCATGTATGGGGGGATACCCAGGCACCTAAGGTGTGATTGATGTTCTCGATGATTTCTGTTACAATTGAATGTTATTTCACCTTTCGTGATGCATTCGTAATGTGATGTTATAGTTTTCTCAGATTTTACTCATGTAACATTATGAAATGATAGTTGAGTATTAATGCATCATTCTAGGCACTCAAAATTTAATGTGACATGCATCATTCTTGGTACACCTGAAAAAGAAAGTTTCAGGTGATTTGTTTTAATGAAACACTTTTATTGTTTAAGTAATTTATGAAGAAATGGTTCGCAATAAGAAAACTGAAAATTTTAAATGTTTCTAAATGAGGTAATTGAAATGTATAAATGAGTGTTAATGGTAAAATTTAAAATATGAATGTGATTAACATATGTTAACCATGACCCATGTGAGGGATAGTTAAGGGTAGTTTTTGTGCCACAATTTTTACCATGAGGAACTATAAGCGGGATGCCTTATTATGGATTTATTTTAACTACTATCATTAAAACATGTTAATGATGTGTTTTTCGTCTAAATAGATGTGTTTGGATATAAATACACATGCCTCTATGATGAAACATGATGATAGGATGGTAGGAGGATATGGATTGAAATGTACCTCTAGTAGTGGAAATAAACACTCTGATAAATCTAGGTAAATGATTTAGAGAGAATCTCTATGATAAATTTATTCACATTATGCAGTTTATGAAAGGATACCTCCAGGTGGGATTTACAAAATATGTTTGTCCTAACATGAGAATTCCAGTTTCAGTACCCATAGATATTCACTAGAGAGGGAAAACTTGAGGTATATGAGTTCTAAAATGAGTCTATCCATATGATACATTAATATTTAGAGATTCCTATAGATAAGAGAGTTAATTTGAACAATTATATGTTACATGGTCATGAAAATCATTGGTGGTACATTTAGACTCAGAATGAGCAGCTGGAGAACATGATGTGAAATTAATTTTAGTATAAGTTCCAAGAACACTTTTAACTACTGATTTTGAGGAAGGAGAGGGTATCTATTTTTATGTGGTTAACTTAGGGAAGTATGTACGTGATAGACTATTCCATTTTCTTCACTAATATGCAGTTATTTATACTAGGGTTGGTTAGATACGAGGAAACTGTAAAAAAACATTTTTTGGATGGGATTAAATGAGAGATTAAGGCCTTGGATAATATCCTTATGTTGAATAAGTTTTCTAAAGTGATGAATCTGGATCTCATTTCTAAGGCTAATCTGAAGGAGGATTCAATTAGAACGAGGGTGGTTTTTTATGGATGACTAGGAGGTATATTTTATGAGTGTATGAAGCATTTTTATCTTAATGTCAACTAGGGTGATAGAAAATAGATTTTCCAAGGAGAAAGAGCTGTTACTTAGAGTAGTAACCAAATATACTACCACTAGTGTGGTATGTCAGGTAACATTCATAGCTTGTGTGCCTGACCACTAGTGGAGTGCGCAGATCCTATGGTAGGATGGTTCACCTATATAGGTATTATATAAACCCTTCACCAATCGGTAATGATTGAGGAGTTAGATAGAGTTAGAGTATAGGAAGGGGATCCTCTACCCCATATCAGTCGATCAATTAGTGTTTTTTTGGCTATGGTGGTCGAGTTAGTAGACATAGTACTTTAGGGAAGGAGTTCCCATACCAACATTGTGTTTCACCAAAGTTGACTCAGTCAACAATAATGGGAAGAGGGGTAGGATAGTTTCATGTAGTTCAACATACATTAGTCTATAGTAATTCTAGACCATCGATAGTCAAATGTACTATTCTAGTATCTTCTACACTTTCTAGTGAATTATTTAATACATGATCCTCTCTTTATTTTATTCTTTTCACAACCTGTGATTTGCTTAAGTATGGAAGTGGACTTTGTGAGGGGGTTGTGATGATCGACTGGCTATTAAGAGTACGATCGAGGGAAATATATTTATCTAAGGGGTGTTCACTCAAGGTTGTGTAATATCATTTCTATTGAGATATTTACATACATGATATGTAAATCATTGACTTGATTTTAGGTATGAACTTTTAGGTATCGAACCGAGACCATATTAATTGTTACCATAAGAGACTGAACATTATTTCTCTGAAGGGTAACATTCATATTCATCATAGGGAGTGGCATATCCAAGAAGGCCATGTAGGTCGAATTAATTCTAAAATGGGGAGATCAGCACTCATGTTTCATGTATTTTTATAGATGATGGGGGTGTAAATAATGATGAATTTTCACCCAAAGTAGACCAGTTAATGGATGTGTTTCCTAAGGAATTATTAGGACTTCCACCTAAGAGGTATGATGATTTTATGATGGAGCTAATACATGGAGACGAAATAGTTTCTATTCCACCTTAAAAAATGACACTAACATATCTTCATGAGATTTTGAATCAGTTGGAAGAGTTTATGGATATGGGATTTATCCATCCAAGTACATCACCCTAGTGTTATCCAATCTTGTTTTCTAAGAAGGATGATGTGACCTTTCATTTATTTGTTTCTTATAGAATGTTAAACTAGATATCAGTGAGGAACTAGTATCCTATTCTGGATATTGGAAACCTATTTGACCAGTTGAGAGGAGTTTTTGTTTTCTCTAAGATGGAATTGAGATCAAGGTATCAGTAGTTGAAATTTAGACCTTATGATATACCACAAACTAATTTCAAAAGTTGGTATGGACAATATGAGTTTATCATGATGCCGTTCATGATGAAAAAAAAACCAACTTTTTTTATGGATTTGATCAACTGAATCCTTCACCTGTAACTAAATTAGTTTGTGGTTTTTTTGTGGATGAAATATTTATATACTCCAAGACTCACGATGATTAGTCCCGACATCTATACATCATCCTGAGTATATTTGAGAGAACATTAAATCTACAACAAGATCTCCAAGTTTCAATTTTGGATTAACCAAGTACATTTTTTGGGTCACATCATCTCAATGGAAGGTGTGTCAGAGGATATAAGGAATGTTTAGTCAGTGGTTTTGTGGGAGAAACCAAAGAATTTTTTTGATATCCGATGCTTTGTGGGTAGGAGAGTTATTATTGTAGGTTCATCAAAGACTTCTATATCATAGCATCCCTACTTTTAGGATTGACCATGAAAGTGATCAAGTTTTAATAGATTGGATCTTGTGAGAATGATTTTTAAGAGTTGATGAATTATTTGACTACTACACCAATTTTGATTCTAACCGAGTCTAGTGATGAGTATACTATTTTTTCTAATGAATTTAAGTTAAAACATGTAGAAGTGTTGATAAAAATAGAATTATTTGTTTCATATGTTTCATGGTAGTTGGTAAAAAGTTTATAGAATTTCCCTATGCAATATGTCAAGTTAGCTATGATGCTTTATTGCATGATGTTTTGGTTGAATTATGTATTGGATGAAATGTTTACTATGTATGCCGACCAAAAATTATTAAATTATATCTTTTCATATTGATATTAGAATATAAAAAAGTGGATATAGGTTAAGTATATAAAATATTTTGAATTTGATCTTGCATATACACCCAGGAATAAAAATAGCAATGATGATGATTTGATAAAGAAAACACAAATTGAAGTATTTCATGAGTTTTGTTCTCGGTGGAAGATGATGTACCTGCTGGATGAGATGTATATTTGTTATTTTGGAGAGCCAATTGTAGATGAAACTCATATATGTATTAGTTGAGTCCACACTTCTGAGAGAGATTAAGGGGAGGTGATATAATGATGTGTAGTGTTTTTCATTGAAGGAAATACATAAAGGTAGAGAGTAACCTTTTAATTGCACTATAGATGAGGATGAAAACATCTATATTCAGAACCTTTTTGTTGTTCTTGTTAGTATGTGAGAAAATATTATGGGTGATTTTCATGCCTTAATGTGGGCGGTGCATCCTAGTTTGACTAAAATATACCGTGTCCTATTTTGTAAGTATTGGTGGCTAGACATAAAAAGGGAGATTGCAGTGTTCGTGTTATAATGCTACACTTTTCAACAGGTGAATCTCAAGAATCAATAAACTAGTGGTTTACCACAACAATTTCCCATTTTGGAATGGAAGTAGAATGGTGATACCATGAAATTTATGGTGGGGATTCTAAGGATGCCTCAGAAGAATGAAACTATTTGAGATATTGTGGACCAATTGAAGAATGTATCCCATTATTTCTTATCAATGATAATTTCATAGAGGATGATTTGGGGGATATTTACATTTAAGAGATAGTCTATTTACATGGAGTACCCCAGAGTATAGTTTAAGATTGTGATCCTTGATTTACTCCATGATTCTAGAAAGTATTAGAGAAATATTTGGTTATAGAGGTGTTTTTGAGTATATCTTTCCACCCTTAGACAAAAGGGAAGTCAAAACATACTATTGAGGTGCTATTGTGCATGTTACAATCATGAATTGTGGACTTTGGTTGGTCTTGGAAGAAGCACATAGCGCTCATTGAGTTCGAATATAACCACAATTATCTAGAAATTTTTTATATAGAACCATTTGATGCACTTTATATTAGGCCATGCAAATAATCTCAACCTTGAATGAAGGAAAATGAGTATATGTTTTTAGGATCGAGTCTTGTACAAGATACATTAGATCACATCCATTTCATCCCAAAATATATGTATTTGGATCAGAGTAGGAATAAGTCATATGATGATCAACATTTAAGACCTCTTGAGTTGAGAATGGATGATCGCGTATTCTTATAGGTGTCTTCTATATTGGGTCACCATAGGATTCAAAGGAAGAGCAAGTTAGAACCCTTGTTTGTCTGAACTTTTTTGAGTATGGATAGAATAAGATTAGTGGAAAACTCTTTGGATCATCCACAAAGATATAGTGATATGAATGATATTTTTCAAGTGTCATAGGTTTGGAAGTTTTATCTAAACCCTTATCATGTGATATATGTTGGTTATATTGAGTTTCTGGATGACACATCCCATGATGAGAATCCGATTCATGATTTATATCATAGTGAGAAAGTGTTGCGGGGAAATACCATGCTTATAGTCAGAGTATTATGGAAACAAGGCCATGTATAGGAGTAAACGTGGGAGGGGGAAGCACATATATAGGCTTACTGGCCCGACCTTTTTACCTCAAAATCATAGGTATTATTGGGAGTATAGATCAAGGATGAGATGTTATAAGGTGGGGGGATTATAAGATCCCATACATTCTAGAGATTCATCATTCTCATTTTTAGGTACACATTTACACTTTTTTTATTATACCATAGTTGGGTTTTTATTTTGGGTTATTATGAATGAAATTAGATAAATTTATAAGCCCATTGGGATAATCATGATTTGCTCATGGGTAGGGAAAATTGTTTGATTCTCCCCAGGAATCCATGTGCCCCATTTTGGAGGCCCAAGAGGTGGTGTACGGTTGGAACATGGTTTTGACAAACAATGTGCCATCACTTTCTAAACTATGAACTCTCCAACTGAGGGAATTTCCATAGATATAACATGGTTTATAAACCCTACCACAATTAGGAGAAATCATGCACCCCCTATATTGAGGTGCACAATTAAGGCACATGGATTGGAAAACCATGAACCTCTACCTAGGAAACCACACACTTGGGTTTAAATCCCCCATTTTTTTAGAAAAAAAAATCTTAACCCAATGGTTTTTATCGCTAATAGCTCTAGATCAAACCTAAACTTTTTCCTCAGAATTTGGAATCTCTTGGGAGGATTCCAAGGATCTGTAAACCATTATCTTAGTGAATTGAAGATCTATTTGAAGGATCAGATCCTTATTGGTAAGTGATTTCTTCCACATTTGGATTCATCTCTCTCATATCTCTATTTACCTATAAAGAGGGATAATTTTCCCACCATTGGAAATGGTTTAGGTATAGGTTATTATTGATTTTTTCCTTTGGATATTGGTCTTCATAATTGGTTCCAGATCTTTCTACAATTGTGATTTTGATCGTTCCACAACAAATTGGGGATTGAGGTTTGGAGAAAATTCATCAATAACCTTGAGGTAAGTGGTCTAATTGTAATATCCCATAGTATTTATTATTATTACATGTATGTAATTGTGAAATTTCAATTATCATGTTGAGAAATTGCAATCTAAATTGAATTAATTAAATAATTTTCCATGTGATTATGAAGTTGGTCCAAAATGTGATTATGAAATTAGTGAAGAATGTGATTATGACAATGGTGAATAATGGGATTATAAAATTGTTTGATAATTGAATTTATGAACATGGTTGATTTATGAATTATGGAAATGGTTGATAAATGGGTTGTGGATGTGAAACCATGAGATGTGATATTTATGACTAAGTTGTGGGATATGGACTGCTACTTCAAATACCCATGAGGTGATAGGATTCCACCCTAGGACCCCATTATATATATGTACTAAATGTGATCACTCGGTTATGGGAAAAGGAATGCTGCTCCAAATATCCATGAAGTTCCATATTTATTATCTAGGCCCACATTATATGAATGTGAAATTGGAATTAAATTATTAATGGAAATCCGTGATGGAATGAAATGTAATATCCTTTCAGTGGATGGTTTATACTGTAGCATCAAAGGAAGTAGGTATTGTTGTTTTGGCTGTAATCATGATCCTATTTAATTTATGTAGTTAATTAATGAGTAATTAAATCTGAAAACTATTTATAATATCTTTTAAATATAATTATTTATTAAACTATATATGCTGTTATATATTGAATATTGTTTTAGACATTGTTGGTGGTGTCCTACTGAGTTTTACCCACACCCGACTCATTATTCCTGATCGGTACTCGAATAGACATTATATTTGCAGGATATGATAAGGGAAAGAACATCTGTTAGATGGATGAGTTGGAATATGGGATGGATCAAAGATGAGGGAACTAGACATGTTGCCAAAACTTGTTTGGGATATATTAGTGTCTTTATTCTGGGTTTCAATTTGATAGTTGATATATAAATGACATGACATATCCACTAATTTGGTTTTTTATATTGTTTTCATGTTTTTGAATTTTCATGTGATGTTTCTATTTATTTATTACAATATTATTTGTGGTTCTTCTTTTTGTCAATTTACTATTGTTTTCTATTTCAGCTAGTGTGCTTCTTTGAAAAGAGGGTATAGTATCCCCACATTACATATTAGACCCTCACTACAAGTTTACACCCTTTGGTGTTCAAGAAGGCGTGCTTGAGGTCATGTATCCAACTCGATTGGGGTACCAGTATGTATCACCCGAGTCAGAATATTACAGTATGTCCCAAGGAAAATGAATTTGAGATTAATAACCCTTAAAAATATTATATCATTGAATTGATAAATAAATAATATATATATATTGTAATAAAAAATATTAATCCATTAAATACTAGTGGAAATATAGAATAAAATAATTTATATGTTGATTCATAGTTAATCATATCATAGAAAATCCAATGAAGAAGAGTTATAGTCTAGTGAAGTTAAATTTAGTTAAGAAACCTTTTACAACCTGGTAACATTCACGACAAATATTATTGTATGAAATAATTTAAATATTAAAATAAAAAACCATGAATTATGAATGATACATGATATATAATTTAAAAGGGGTAGAATATACCACAGATAAAATAGTTTAGGTGCATAATAATAAAATATTCCTCAGTGAAGTAAAATTGAGATGGAATTCCTTGACATATGATTCTATATAGTGAATGTTATTTAAAATTATTTATAATAAATTTAAACTCATTATAATTATATAAAATAATCATGTCCATACTTTTAATATATTTTATGATCCACTTATATTATTTTAACAATAAATTATTAAAAATTCGGTATTAAAATCGTTGTTTCTGAGTCTCAACTGGCTCATTTTTCATATTAAGATTTATCGGATAGTTTTGATACATTAATACTTCACATGGTTCCATAGTATCCATATTTTTTATAATTTTATAAATATCATATTTATATTTTAGATACAATTTTAAAATCCATCTTAAATTGAATAGAGAAAAAAAATAAATTACAACATTTCTAGAGATGGTAGGCCATACGTATGCCTGAAATCATTTTTCATTTTTTAAAGGTTGAAATTATGGTAATTAATAATTAAAAATTTAATAATAATAATTATTTCTTATATATTTATAAAATCCACCATTATTATCATCCCTAAAAAAATAAATGAAAAATGAATCACATCGCTTCGTGGAGATGGTAGTCCCCATATACACACGATCAACGTTCTTTTTGGTAAGAAGTTATAAATTATATTATAATTTCTGAAGTATATATATGTGATAAAAACTATATATGAATATTAAATCCCTCCGAATTCTTATCCATAAAATATGGCTATATAAAATGAATTATATTTCTAGGTGAAGATGTAAGTCATATGTACACATGATTGATACTTACACATTCCATTTGATGAGAAGAGGGTTAATAATTGTTGTTTCATAATAATAATAGAATTTTTTATATTGAGAATAATTATTTTATTATTTTATGATAAATATAATTTATTTAGAGGATGTAAAAGAATAATTAAATTAAAGTGATCGGTTATGGATATTACCTCTTATTTGAAATAACTCAGTTAGATATCCTCTTAATTATCCCAATGTTGGTATTTTGGTTTTAAAAGAACCTATATAATATTTTTAAGGATGTTGGGAAGTCAATTTTTCATCTTTTGGTTGATATAGAAGGCACAATGTGGTGTGCAGAAAAGGGAGAAGAGTTTTCCTTTTATAAGTATGTGTAGGGGCATTCTTGGAATTACTTAAAGTATTAAATTAATTAAAGTAATGTATAATGTTCAAATGGATCAAAATTGATATTATTAAAATAGAATATGAGTATGAGAAGAAATAATATAATCTAAAAAAAATTAGTGCACTTGTAATTGATGTTATCACTCAAATATTTTTTAACACATGTTAACCCTTTTTGATAAATTTCATGATAATTGTTTAATCATTATGTGTCAATATATTAACTATGAAATGTAAATTGGTCTTAAAAATATAACATGGTTGGTTTTTTAAACATTATTCCCTTCACTTTTCTAAATATAATATTTTTAGTAATTTGAAATCATTTAATAAAATATTATTATTATAAAATACCATTAATTTTATTTTGGGAACTATTCAATTAAATTGAATTTGAATCATCATGAAAAAAAGTAATTAAAATATATTCCTTTAATACATAAATATAATTTAACATTTATCTATGAATTTTTTTGAACATAAAAATGTATTCAAATTAAATCACTTTTAATATTTTTAAAATTAAGTATTTTATATTCGTTTTAATTAAATAAATATTATACTTGAGTGATATTAGAATTTAAGAAAATTATTTCGTCATTAAAAATAATAAATAAATTACCATGATAAATAAAAATAATATATATTATAAATGAATGTTTATAACATAAAATACATTTTTTTATCTAAATTTCAAAGATATAATGATTATAAAACAAAGAGAATGACATTTTGGACTTTACTTTACATATAATATTATAATATACAAAATTATGGACAATTAAAAAAAGGTCATATATTTGATTTGAAATGATTATGGATGAATTATACACATCCAAGAAAAGAAATTCAAGTTTTAGGGTTACATTTTTGTCTTTATCAAATTATTTTTACCATTAATTAAACCATTTTACCTTTACTACTGTATGAAAATTTACTATGAAGACTATTCATAATGACTAAAAATAAATAGTAAATAATAAAAAATAAATTGAACTACTAATTAAAAAAATGAATCCATTTTTCATGATTCAATATGTAGAAGTGGTGGAAACTAATATAATATTAAAACAAAAAACGTAATGAAAAAAAATCTTTAAGAAAAACACCTTTTAAGTATAAAAATGTTTTTATAACAAATTTATTTATAAAATTCATGTATAATACTGTAATTGAAATATATACAATAAAAAGGAACTAGTTAAGTTTTCAACTAATCCAAAATTTAATTTGACTTTGTAAATACATTAAATGAAAATATATTTTTGAATAAAAATCAGTATTTTTCATTATTCATTGAAGAGTCAAATTTTCCCCAAAAAAACCAAAACATTTAACTATAAGATAATTTTTATATGATTATTCAAAAATTATATCCTTTTCATCAATTAAAATTCAAAAAAGTTAAATAAATTAATTATAATATTTTATCAAAAAAATTAATAAAAACTATTTTTGAAGAAATCATATATTTTGAAGAATAAAAATTACTTCACTAAAAATTGAGTGATATTTTGTAATAATTAATCAATAAATTTTTATTTATTAATTCCATTATATATATTTTATAAATTGATTAATCTTATTAATACCTACCAATTCAATAGATAGTTTATGAATATCATTTTAAAATAACAATATAATATTTTAATCTCAGTGTTGTGGGTTATATAGGATATAAAACATTGTGTTCTTCTAAAATATCAGGAGACTACAGTTGATGGATTTTAGGAATCAAATCATCCATAAATTCATGAATTCATTCAATGTTTTTGTGTATATGATATCCTTAATTATTCCATATTAAAGGAGGATCATGTTGATCATTTTAACATTATCCATTAGATATTAAAAAAACATCATATATACATGATGTTATTTGAATTCCAGTTCTTGATTCAAGTGGTGAAATTTCTAGACGATGTGATTTTTAAGAATAGTATCTTAGTGCATAAGACAATATTTGGGTAGTGATTTCATTGGAGCATCCTAGAAATCTATTTGAGATCATTAGTTTCTTAGGATTAGATGATTATTATAGGAACATTGTTGGGGTTTTTTCTAAGCTTTCATCTCATATGATAAGGTTCACTTGTAAAGGTGTGATTTTTGTTTAGAGTGATTAGTGCCAGATATCTTCTGAATAATTGAATGTGAAATTGAAAACAAATCAAATCACAATTTAACTATTGTTGGGTCTAGGGTATGATATTTACTATGGTTCCTTTTGGATAGATTTGGATAGTTTTTTGATCAATTGTAGAAAAGTAGTATCTTATGGATCTCAAAAAATATTCCTACTTACAAAAACTACACAATTCATGATCTTTATTTTTCTGCAGTGATGTTTGATCTTAAAATTTTTCACCAATACCTATTCTGGGATCTATTTATAGTGTATTCAAACCATAATATTCTGAAGTATGTCACCATTTAAAATGATATAAACTTGAGACAAAAACATTAGGTTGAATAACTTTAGACCATTGATTTTGATATTTCATACACCCTTAGAAATGGAATCTTGGTCACATAATCATTGAGCTGACATTACCCACTCATGTAGTGAAGGAATTAGTTGAAGTGTGGAGCCTAATGGGATTGTTTTCTAAGATGTTCTTGGATAAAGTAGAGTTTCTTGATGGTAATTCCAATATTTTTCTCAATATGTATCAAATTTTACTTGTAACAGATGGGGATGCAGAGTTCCAATATTGTAAATGAATATTTCTGGCTAAGTGACAACAGGTGAGTGGTACCAGTATCCCGATGGGGGTTTTTTTCTTTAGAGGAAGGATGTTTTTTCTAATATATCATAGAAAAGTATTGATGGATGATGTACACTAATCTCATTGGTCTATGTAGATTGGAGCTGCTATGATTTATCATGACATGAGTTTTTATTATTGGTGGTTGAGAATGAGATGATAAATTGAGGATATTGTGTCTCGATGCCTTTGGTGTCATAAAATTGAGTTAGAACATCAATGGACTGTTAGTTTGCTACCACACATTCTCATCCTGGTATGTAAATCAGATGATATGTCCATGGATATTATGATTTTGAAACCCAAATTTCATGGTGGTAAATATGTGGTTTGGGTCATTAATAATTGACTCATGAAATTATCATATTTTCTAACTATCATGGAGTTGAAGAATGTTTAGTATCATGGGCACCTTTATGTGAATGATATTATTAGACTCCACTATGTGTTGTCATCTATCATTTTCGATTGGAAACCAGTATTCACATCATAGTTTTGGACTAGATTATATGAATTGATGGGTTTTCATTTGATTTTGAGTAAATATTATCATCCCTAGATAGATTGAAATTCAAAGTGTAATATATTGAGATTTAAAAAAATAATTTCTGTATTAAAAAGTGTACAAAATGTGCAACACTGAGCTTATACAAATAATGAAATATTATTATATAAATTTTACTGTTATAACATAGCTTTTAATATATATTTTTAATTACTAATATTAAACACATTATGAAATAA
This sequence comes from Viscum album, assembly GCA_963277665.1. Lineage (NCBI taxonomy): Eukaryota > Viridiplantae > Streptophyta > Magnoliopsida > Santalales > Viscaceae > Viscum > Viscum album. The sequence continues at coordinate 215,580,765 of OY728165.1, forward strand.
ATAATAATCCAAATCATTAATAATATAATAATCAATTCTTAGGAAATAAGAACTCAACTTTTTAGCCACTTTATTCTTTAAAAATACATTTTCTTAAAAATAGGTTTTATTGTTTTTGATGAATGAATATTATAATTAATTTCTATAAATTTTAGAATATTTATTTTATAAATTGAACTAAATTTTTTATATAAACAAAACTAAATTATCATAGGGTGAAATTTTGGTATTTTCTTAAAAATATTTATTTTTCATTAAATAACGATGAATTCTTATTTTTATTGAAATTTGTATTTTTTTTCATTCATTCAAAAAATAAAAAAATATTTTGGATTAGTATTAAAATTTAATTAGTTAATTTTGATTTAACATGGTCTAATTATGGTTTTTGAAATGATTTTTTATACATGAATTTTGATTGAAAACATTTTGTATTAGAAATTGTAATTTTTCCGAATTAACTATTTTTCATCACCTTTTTCAGATTAATTTTAAACTATATTTTTTCACTTATTGATTTAGAATCATAAAAAATTGGTTTTATAATTGGAATCATATGGTACTAATTTGGGAAATTTTTCCCTTTTACTTTAGGGGAAAATGAATAGTAACCTTATTAATTTTTATAAGCATTTTAAAGTGTATATCAAGTAATTACGTTTTAAAAATGATAAGACAAGGACTAAAAAATAACCCTAAATCTTAAAATAATTTAATTTGACGTTTAAATTTCTTCCATAATCATCCAAGATTCTATTATATTAGTTTTATTTTCAATTTGGATGAGATTTTGACATTTATAGTATTTTTTTGTAAAGAAAAGTGAAAAATGTCACTCTCTTATTTTTAAAATGTAATTTATTTTTAACATGTGGATAAAGAGAGGACATGCTTGGTTATAAATATTGTTTTTAAATATAAATGATTTACTTTAATCATTTTAATTTAAATTAATTTTTTAGTGAATATATAATTATCTTAAATTCTTACACAACTCTAATGATAAAGTAATTCAATAAATGGAAAAATAATATAAATGATATTAAAATATTTGAATTAATGTATGTTTAGAAAATTAATGTGTTATATGAATATTATAGATACACATGACATGTAATGTATCTATTAATATTTTTTTTCAAATATTTTCTTCTTGATGTTAATAAAGCTAATGTAATGAATAGATGTAAAGGTTGAAAATAATGATATTTTATAGTAAATCAGAATATATTAATTGATATAAAATTCCTAAAAATATTTTATTTCGAAAACATTTTAGGATATACTCTATAATATAAAAAATTATCCAATTATGTTCCATTTTTTAATTTATAGTACCTATCTTGACAGTTAATATGTATAAAACCATGTTTTCATAGTAATATTGGATCAATTATGAATGAAGAAATGTATCCAAACACCCTTAAATTATCGATCCATGGTTATTTCAAAGGGACTCCCCTCAATGTCTTTAATGTTAGGTCTAAATGTGGAAACTCTAAGAGAAGGTGATCTCTTTTTTTTTGATAAAATGATCATATAGGCTCTTTTATCACAGAAGATAAAAATTACACCATCCTAAATGTAAGTATCAAACTTTTTTTCCTATATAAGATTGACATAAAATAATTAGGAAAAATGTTAAAATAAGTGTAGTACCATTCACTCATTACCTTGTTTTTAATTTCATCTGCAAGAGTATTGTATTTGTAGAAAGAATGCAATACAATATAGCTTATTGACACTAGTTGATCAAGGAATATGATCCATTTCATTGTAATTTTCCATGAAAGGTGAATTTTTCTAGTTATGACAGCTTGAATAATGGTTGTGGAGTCACATTAAAACTAGATTTTGTTCCATTTTATTTTCTTTACAAGGTTTACTATATTATTCATCCCATTCATGTCAGCTTCTAAAGATGTGGAAGTTCCACAAGGTCTGAATTGAAGCTCAATGTAATCAACAACACAATATCTAAAAATAAAACCATAAACTACTGGGCCATGATTTCCTTTCAAGGCCCCATCATAATTTCATTTCATTCAACCAGAAAGTGAAGGATACTAAAAGACTTCAACGGTATAATCCAATGACAGATAATTACCATTAATCCTCAGATGTCTCAGCACATACATGTTTTCACTAAATTATTACAATAATCCATGTGTTGAACATCGGCATGATCAATTTCCCAAATGATCTCCTCTAGTATTGCTTTAGTGTTGAAGTAGGTCTACTCATGAATTCACTTGTTATAACCTCTCCAAATGTCATGGACTTATTCAGAACAAGCCACGTTAAAGTGGTTGGTGAGATACTTGGACAATGGAATGTTAAGCAGTTCTAAAGGAAATCTCTATCAACATTACTTATAGCAGTGGAACATCAAATAGATTAAATACATCTGGACAAAGTTAGAAGGATGTTTAGAAGTAGATAACTATAGGGACCCGACCTTGAACATTACATAATATTGATTTATATAAATAATTCACATTGATAATCATTTCAGGTTTAGAGTTTTAGAGAATTAGGCCATAACTATTACATTACAACTTGAATATTACAAGTAGACACTACTACTCAGTATCAATTTTTTTATAAAATAAAAACTCTTAAAAAGAAACATGTCTAGTTCCATGTTTTAGAAAGCATGACTTTTCCTTGATCTCATCCTTGAACCTATTCATCTTTAAGTCTTGTGGAAAACATTTCAAAAACTTTGGATGAGCATAAAAAGCTCAGTGAGGGTTATAAAATAATGAAGGAAACCATTACCCCATCAATAAATACAAATCAATGAAACCATACTTTTCAATCATAACATACCTTATGAAATCATAATATTTATGAATAACACACACAAATCATAAATCATAATGTTTACATATGGCATCCATATTAACTTACATTGTAGATATCACATCTATGTAGGGAGTTACACTTGGAATACCCATTACAGTATATTCCCTAAATCTCTTCATAGAAACATCACGTTTACCTCCGTCACGTTACCCAATGCATTGGAGAGCTATCTCGGGCTCACCCACCCCAGGTTTATCACAGAACCACCCGTATAAGTAAACAATGTCCAATAAAAATAACATATAACACATGTATAAAGGAAAGATAACATTTCCACATTCTAATATATCAAATCAACATATTGAAATAAATAATGTTTTATCAAATCATTTTCAAAACCATTGAAAAAGAGATTTTTGAATCAAAGTGTACCATACCACATTGATGCTTTTAAATGAATTATCATTTAAAAACATTAATGTTCATATAAATAAATCCAAAAACCCATTTTTTAAACATGGAAATTAATGATAAATATTTATAGTAATAAATCTTTAAAACATTTAAAATGATATTTTAGTGAAAGAGTTTTTTTAACAAAAAAGAGAGACACTTGAATACATATAATTGAGGAATAACATTTAATGAAAACATTATAATATCATGAGAATAAATTGATTCATGATATAATATGTCAATGTACAGTATATACACCATATAAGAGTGAATTGGTGCATAACAACAATGAAGTCTCAATGGAAATGTAAATTGAGATGAAATCACTTATAAAGATGGTATCCTTAAATTAAGGATAAATCAATCACATAATTATGTGTGAAAAATATAAATACACCCAATATAAGTGGATATTAAGCCTAAAAAAATAATAGGTCATTCACACATATTCACTGGATGACATCTTCAATAAGTACAAGTTGAACCCAAAGAATTGAAATTGGGTTAAGAAGTTCCCTTGTAAAAATTTTGACAGCCTTACGACATCACTTTAAAATTCAGAAAATGAGTTGATAAGATAAAAATGGTGTCTCATCACTTGGAAAAATAGTTTAAATCAATAAGGATATAGAAGAATGTATCCCAACATAATAATATGTAAATTAAAAGGCATAACAAAAAGAAGTAATTTGGAAAGAGGAGGGTGAAAGGTTCCCTTACCGATTTGGTAACTTACAAAACATACACCACATGAAATAACGATCATACAATGAAGATGTAAATACTCATAAATGAATTTATATTACCCAAATAGTACAATCATGGACAGTACATATGCCACACAAATGGAAATAGTGGCCAATATAGCATGAATCTCATGAGAATAAAAAGTGACATGAAGCACTTTACCACGTTGTAATCAACTGAATCGTATGAATAGAAGTTAATGAACACGAAATAAATCACAAAATACCATGTATATAATAAGATTAATGATAATATATTTCAAATGGAAGTACACAATACGCCACATGCAATGAATAAGTGGCGAACAATGGAAATCTCACGAAATTAAAAGTGTGATAAGAAAATCCCTTACCATGTGTCCGACTTGACTCGATTGTTCTTTAATCTCATGAATAATAAGATAAAATTAATTTTTACTTTCTTAAAAACCTTTTTCAATTATATTATTCATTTTATATCACTTATTACCATGTTAAAAACATTATGTAATCATTTAAGTTAAAATTTTTTGTTTTGTTGATATTTGGTACTTGAGTCAAAAATGGACTTCTTATAATTACATGTTGTTCATGTGGTAAATAATGAATTATATCCAGAATGATATTCAGGATTTAGATATAATATATATCTAGTATATACATGTATTTATAATAGTACATTACATTTATAGGTAAGAAATGAAATGCGCCGTTCATGGAGACGGTAAGCCGTACGTACGCATGAACGCTACTTTCATTTATATTTATTATTTTAATGGAATTAAAACATAATTATACATAGGTATATTATAATTCCAGTATAATATCATATATAATATCATTAACTCTATCCTTTATACATCCCACATAAGGCATTAACGAGTCACATCACTTTGAGGGGGTGGTAGTCCGCGCTTCCTCAAATGAGATTATCATATTTACCCACTATGGAAACCCTAAAGGTGTGATATAAATGGAAAATAAAGAAGCATAAAGAAAATATAAACATATCATATATAAGTCCAGTTCCATCATAATGGCCAACATGAGAGGTGGTTGGAGATATTTGAACAATCATCGTTTCATGAGGCATTAGTTTTCCATCCACAGAAACATTATGTTCTTCATCCATTTGATGGAGGTGTGTGTAAGTGTAGTTCGAATCCTTCTCATAACAATATATTAGTATATTGAGGATACTGTTGTTGTTACAAAAGAAAAAATTAAAAGAGTTTAGGTGTTTTAGAAGTAAAATAAAATAAAACAAATTAAGAGAAACTGTTACCTTTTGTTTGGGTAACTCCCTTTTGTTTGAACCAAAGGACTTCTTGAAGTGCCTTCTGTCTTAGGTAATGCTTCTAGTAGGAGGAGAGGGATGTAGGTAGATTAATTGGGCTGATTTTTGACGAGCCAAAAGGCTTGATATGTGTGTGTAAATGGTTATAAGTGGTATCCTTTTGTAAGGGAGAGGAGGGTCTCTTTTGAAAAGTGTGAAAATATTATATTATTATAAACTTATCTTCCGTTTAAAAAGGTCAATAAATAATTAAAGATGAAGATAAGATGACTAATAGTCGAAATAAAATAATCCAATCAGAATTGGACAAGTTTTGTATAATATGATAATCATTATATTCTTATTTATTTAAATCATTTATTAGTGAGGTAAATACTGCATCATTATTGTGTCATAAATAATTTAATTTATATGATGTCTAAAAATTATAAACAAAATACCATCATGTAGGAAATATGTTTAGATTTACAATTAATATTTATAGTCTAAAAGATAATTTATATAACCCCTTATAAACACTAATTACTAAAAGATTTTTGTTAATGTCTATTTTGTCATTACATTAAATTAATTAATCCAAAATGTAATTACCACTACCAAGTGGCTCAATGGGATCCCAAAATCGACCCAAGAATGCCCATGGTTGGCCACTACTCATGAAATATGTTTAGGACAAGTGTTAAGGTAATTTTGAATTATTATAATATTCTTTTAACCTTAAATTACCGAATTTAACTTTAACCACTGTAAATAAAAGTCAAAAGCTACTATTCACCAAAAATTATTTTAATCTTATCGAACCAAATTTTATTTTTTGATAAAAACCATGTAATTTGTATTTTATAAATTCAATTCACAGAAGTGTTAATATTTAATTTAGATGAAAAAGTTAGTTTTTTACTACCACAAATTGGTTTCACTATTAATCAAAAATTGAAATTTTTCAGAAAAAAACCAAAAATTCAGCCTAAGCTATATTTGATATTTTGAATTAAAAAATTATTTCTATTATTACAAAGTCAAAACATATAAGTGGCATTAATTAATTTTAAAACTAATTCCCGTTATCAAAACAAATAGCTTGTTTTTAAGAAGCAATAACTATCAAAAGATTGATACTTGTTTATGTCCAATTTCAAAGTGAAATTAATTCCAATGAAAAAAATTGGATTAAATGGTAAAAATATATTTTAATTTAACTTTAAAACCAATTAAAAGGATAATATAACCATATAAATAAATTAGATTAAAAGTCACTTTTTAATTAAAATACATCATTTTTCACTATTCATTAAAAAATAAACTTTATTAGAAAAATTCCAAACAATTACAGAAAATGAATCTTGATGTCCCCATTATAAAGAAGGATTTTATTTGTTAAAATAGAATGTATTAATGTGACCCAAACTAGATCTAAAAATGGTTCACCATTAAAAGGTGATAAATTGGCCTTTTAATGTAAATTATGCTTAAAATTAGATTCATTCACATTTTAAGCCTCTAATTTTTTTTGGATAAATGTAAATACATTTAAAAAATATGTATAATCATATTGTAGTAAGTTTAATTCATTCCCTCCAATAAAATGGCTAGGAGTTAACTTCCTTTTAATATAATAATATATTATTAGTGTGCAACAAAAGATTTCAAAGAAACCTGTTGTTACGTATCAGGTACGCAATCAAACATAGAAACCTTTTTAAAGTAAAATTAATATTTAATTAAAAACTTAAAAAATATGAAAAAGTCATATTCTTTATTTACCTAGGATGTTACATCCTTCCCCCCTTTGGGAATTGCATCCTCGCAATTTTAAAATTTAGGCTCGAAAACATTATTGAAAGTCCCATATCGAAAAAATAGTTAGTAAAACTACCACTTTAAAAGAAAGAGAAGTACAATGGTCACCCGAGTTAACCCATACTATTATTACATGAAAACATGGATATGGAGGAGAAAACAAAGGGTCATGTTCTAATATAGAGTGATAGGAAACATGATTAGGAGAAAGTTAACCACAAGAAAATCACAAACTTATGATGTGTGTAAATGGTCTTTGATTACCCAGTAAGAATCGTAAACCAACAAAGTTTTTGTTTTATATTCATTTTCATAATTTTGAGGAATTAATCTTCTACATATAATAAAAACATAAGGAAATATACTTACCTTCAAGTAGAGTTTCATCTTTTAATATGTTTCTACCAAAACTAATCATTTCTCTAAAAGATGAGCATTCAAAAATACTTGGTCAAATAAAAAGCACAAGAATCATATTCTAGAGAATCACATAATCCACAAAATGATAACTCCCTATTTAACATGTATTTAAACATAAACTAAAACCAAATTTTTTAGTACAAGATCAGATAATCACCAAAAGGATAATCCGTTATAAAAATAAATAGTACTCTTAATCTCCTAAATTGAACAAAAATAACCCAAGGTTCAAGACAAACCATTAAATAAACAGTTATCCTTAAAATTCATTAAAGTATTCCAAACTAAGATTGAAACCCAAATCTATGAAGAATTTAAGCACATAGTCTTTGAAGGTAAATCTTAACATTTATCTCCAAATAACCTCAATTACTCTTAAAGTCTCATACTGAAAAGTAATTATCCTAATCACATATCCTCTATGATAGGCTAATAATTTCCATAGATATCCCAAAATCAACTTATTCATGATTCATAAGATCATCCAACTAAATATAATTAGTCATCATAACCAGGGACTTCACGTAGTTCAGTCATACTTTGGTTGTGGGTTCGATTCCTGCAGCTTCGTCTGATGTGATGGGTTGTAACACAGTGTGCGTGTTGTCCCTTTTAAAAAACTATATAATTATATATCATTCCTCAAAAAGAGATAAATTATTCAAAAATAACGATAACATAATTTAACCACAAAGGTTATCTAATAGATTTTATTTTGCATCCCAAAATGTATTAACCTGTAATTGCCTCAAATTCAAGGATCATATAAACCCAAATGGTTCTTTATAACTATATCCAAAAAAGAGAAGATAATTATTCCTTGAATAAAATTTTCATATATCAAACATCAGGGTTACACATACTATAAAAATTCTTCTAATGTAATCCCATAATAATAATATCCTTAATATTTTTAAGCATTTCACCATCCTAAATTCTACCATAACTTTTGAATCCCTTATATGTTGAATTCTTACTCATTCAACATTATTCATGATCCATCAACCATTACTTTCCAACTTATTCTGAAATACTTCTTTCCTACAAAAAAATCATGAATCATATCCTAATATTTCAATAATAGGAAAACATATGTTAAGAAATAATCCATAACTTTCATTGGTTATTGTCAATTTCTTCATCCTTAATCAGAATGGCATTAGGTATTGGTAAATGAATATTTGTATGATCTTAGTGATACCGTACCCAATACTTCTTCGTAGGACATGTGTTTTCATAATTACCATGCACAACACATTTAAAACATTAAATTGATCCCATCAAAAGGACTTCTTTCCCTTTCCTAGAGTCAACTAGATGCTTCCTTTTTCTATGGCAGGTTCTGGATTTATGACCTTCATTTCCACATCTATAACATCTTTCTATCCCATTGAAACATTTTACTAGGTGTTTCTTTCCACATCTTTGACACATAGGTTTTGGAACACACTTACCGTTATGATTATTACCTGAACATTCGTAGGGATTTGTTTCTCGCATATATGATGGCTTATAAAAATCACTAAGGTTCAGGTGGTCAATCATGACTCCAGATAGTTTGTAACACCCCAGGTAAATAAAGAGTATGACATTTTCACATTTTTCCATATTTGTGAATAAAATATTAATATGAATTTAAAGGCGACGCTATGCTCGATGGCGTACCCAACACGCAACAACGAGTTTCTTGGGAATCTTAAGTTGCACTCTAATAATAAAATAATATTATTTTAAATAGTAGTTAACTCCTAGACGTTGTAATGGTGGGAATGAACAGAACTAACTACAAAATGATAATATATGTTTGTCAAATATTTTTACTTTTTACAACAAATGTTAGAGGATTAAAAATGCGAATGAATCCAATTTTATGCGTAAACATTCTAATATTCTTTAAAAGGTCGATTTACCGCCTTTTGATGGAGAACCACTTTTAAATCCACTTTTTCACAATTTTATGTGTTATATTTGACAATATAAAATTCTTCTTTAGAATCGGGACATCAAAATTTACTTTTTGTAAATTTTTGGTATTTTTCCGAAAACGTTCAATTTTTAATGAATAGTGAAAATGTTGTATTTTAATTCAAAACCTCTTTTTAATATAATTTATTTGTATAATTAGATTATCTTTTGAATTGGTTTTAAAGTGAAAATAGAATATATTTTTACCATTTAATCCAATAGTGATCGTTGGAATTAATTTCACTTTGAAATTGGACTTAAACTAGTGTCAATCTTTTGATACATTTTGTTTCATAAAAACACGCTATTTGTTTTGACAGCGGGAATTAATTATTAAATTAATTAATGCAACTTATATGTTTTGAATTTTTTAAAATAGGCATTATTTTTGAATTCGGAATATCAAATATATCTTAGGATTATTTTTTGGTAATTTTCTAAAAAACTTCAATTTTTGATGAATTGTGAAACCACTAAGTGGTACTTATAAAAACTGATTTTCCGTTTAAATAAAAATTTTCCACCTTTGTGTTTTGAATTTCAAAAATAAAACATACATGGTTGTCATTAAGAAGTAAAATGTGGTTCAATGGGATTAAAATAATTTTTTGGTGAATAGTTACTTATTATGTTTTTAATCGCGATTGGAGGTAATTTGTGTAGTTTAAGGTAAGAATAATGTTTTAATAAAATGAAATGACCTAGACACATGTCCTACCATCATTTGATGTGTCATGGCAGACCAAGACAATCCATGGGTCAACTTGGGGACCCCATGGAGCCACATTGGTTGTAAAATGACATAAATACCTTTTTATTTAATGTTAAAGTAAAAATGACACAAACATGAGATGTTTTACTAAAACATTTTTTACATGGGGATATACAAGTCATCATTTTGACTATAAATAGTAATTTTAAAGATAAAAATATTTCCTAAATCATAGTATTTTTTTTATAATATTTATATATTAAATAAATTAAATTATTTATGACATCATGATGATGCAGCGATGACCTCGTTATTTAACGATTTAAATAAAATGGAATGATAATGTAATATCTAAGACCTAAACATTTCAAAAACCTATTGGATGGGTGGATTTAAAACCCTTATCACCTTATCCTCGAAACACATCAATTTGGGACCATTAAAATCTGAAACTCATTCTAATATAAAGTAACATTTCCTTACTTTCCAAGAGTGCCCCTCCTCTCCTCTTATAAAAGGCCCCCACCTCTACCTCCTTACCCTCACCTCTCAAGCCTTTGGCAGAGCCAAACCCTACCCATTTCATCTCTCGACATCCCTATATAACTCCTTGAAGCCTCACTTTGGGTAGAAGTCTTCCCAAGTAAGACATTGAGCTCAAACCAAAGGGAGTTACCCGATTTTAAGGTAATCTATTCACTTGAGTCCTTTTGTTTTAATTTGCTTCTCCAACCTTCTAAAATATTTTTATTCATTTATTTTTTAACAAATCCAGTATCATCAATATACTAGGATGTTTTTATAAGAAGTATTTGATCTACACTTACACACACCCACACTTAATGTTTAAAAAACATACTGTTTCCGTGGATAGAGAATTTCTGCCTCCTGAAACGATGATTGTTCAACATTATTTTAACACATTCAATAGTGGCCATTAAGATGTCACTATATTTATATATGATATATAACATGTTTATGTTTTCTTTAAGCTTCTGTATTTTTCATTTATGGCATACCTTTATGGTTTCCATTATGGGTAAACACGATATCTTCATTTTAGGAAGTGCGGACTACTGCCCCCTCAAAGTGATTTGATTCGTTAATGCCATATGTGGGACGTATAAAGGATGGAATTAATGGTATTACATATGTTATCCTACAGGAATTATAATATACCTTTAAATATTTATTATTTCATTCCATTGAATATAAAAAAAATGAAATGAAAGTAGCGTTCTTGCGTACGTATGGCTTACCGGCTCCATGAACGGTACATTTAATTTCTTATCTCCAATTGTTATGTACTATTATAAGTACATATATATAATGTATATATATGTAATATATTACATCTAAATTATGGATATAATTCTGGAATTATAATATATATATCTCTCATTTTGTTTTAATTCCATTAATATGGAAAAAAAATGAAAGTAGCGTTCATGCGTACGTACGACCTACCATCTCCATGAACGGTGCTTTTTATTTTTTTATCTCCAAATGGTATGGAATAGTATAAAACGAATATATACTGGATATATATGATATTTAAAACATAAATACTATTCTGGAGATGATGTACCTATAACTACATGGAATATTCTTTTCCAACAAGTTCAATTTTTACTCATGTACTGAACATCGACAAAAACGTCTGATACGAACTCACATTATTAACCAATTATTATAAAATTATAATATTGGATATGAACTGCATAATAATATTTAAATTATTTCCTTAAGCAATTATTAATTGACCAAATTTTATTATTCATAAGATTAAAGAACGATTGAGTCTTGTTAGACATGAGGTAAGGGATCCTACCCCTCTCTTTCTTTTTAAGTACACTCTTTTATGTTATTACTTTTAAGCTCATATTTCTTATTATTGGGATGTTTTTTTATATTACTTCTACTGTAATTTTTATCTTCATATGATAAGAGACCCAAATTTTTCTCAGCAATCCATTTTGGAAGTTTTGAGTGGCGTCGTTAGGCTGCCGAATTTTCGTAAGAGATCTAACCTCTCTCTTTCTTTTTACGTACTCCCCTTTATGTAACTTCTTTTAAGTTCCTCATTGTTATGATGGGGGATTTTTTTTTATATTCCTCATACTTTAATTTTCATGTTCATATTATGATAGATCCTATTTGATCTCATAAATTCATTTTTGGAAGATTTAAGTGGTGTCGTTAGGCTACCGAGTTTTCGTAAGGAATTTTTCATCTCACTTTTATTCCCAGGAGATTTATGCTACATTTTCCACCATTTCCTTTGAGTGGTGTATGTACTTACCATTATTATACTCTTTGTGTAATATAATTTCATTTATGGGTACTTACATATTCATTGTATGACCCTTCTTCCATAGGGTGTACGTTTTGAAAGTTACCCAAGTCGGTAAGGGAACCTTTCACCCTCCTCTTTTTAAAAAAATTATTTTGTTATGTCTTTTAATTCACATACTATTATGTTGGGATATGTTCTTATATATCCTTATTAATGTAAATTTTATGTCCATGTGATGAGATACCCTTTTTATCTCTCATCAACTCATTTTATAAGTTTTGAAGTGACGACGTTAGGCTGTCGAATTTCTGTAAGGGAACTTCTTAACCCACTTTCAATTCTTTGGGTTAAACCTCTAATTCTTGATTTTATTATGCCAAGATTAGGTGTGGAATCTCTATTTTGTAGTTTCCAAAAAAAATTTGTGGATATAATATTTCTACACATAATCATCTCATTGATAAATTCTTATGTCATTTAGACGGACTTGTATCAGAAATCATAACTCAATCTCATTTCATTAAGTTAAATATCTATGTCATTTGTTTTGTTTTTCCATGATTAGGTGTGAATGACCTATGACTGTTTTACACTTAATATCCACTTATATTTTTTGTATTCGTATTTGTCACACATAATCATATAATTGATTTATCCTTAATCTAAGGATACCGACTCTTTAAGGGACTTCGTCTCAGTCTCCTTTCATTGAGGCATATTTAGTTTTACACACAACTTTCTTTTATACGGTGTATAAACCCCTTTTACTTTTAATTTTATTCAAAAGGAATCTTTTTATATGAAGCATTTTACTAAACGGAAAAAAGGAATGTTTCTTTTAACGTACGCGGTGACAACGACCTTTTCTGCCGCCGCGAGTATTATTTGGTATTTGGCTTCCTCAACAAGCCGTAATGTTTTTTAAAATGAAATAAATAACATATACTCTTTTATTTATGTTGGTATTGAAAATGGTTTTTATAAAGGATTTGTTATGTTGATATATTTAAATGATATATTTTGATTGAAGTGTGGAAATGTTATCATTCCATTATGTTGGTTTTATGTGTTATAATTTTATAATGGTACTTGGACATTTTATGGGTGGTTACGTGATAAACCATATGATGGGTGGTGCCGTGAATACCAGGACGGGTGGTTATGTTATAACCTCCAATGCATTGGGTATGGAAGTCAGCCGTACGGATATTCAATTAAGTATGTGTGGATGTCGGCCGTATGGCTATTCCATTAAGTATGTGTGGAAGTTGACTGTATGGTTATTCCACTTAAGTATGTTTATGTCCCAAGTTACCTTTATATGTTATGTGATCTTTATATGGGTTTTATGGTAATATTTTTGTTACAGAAGGGTATGTAATGAACTTTTATTCAGTGAAGAGTTTTTACTACTTTGAAAATGTGAAATGTATTACTTTGATAAAGTATACATGGTTTACTTGTTGTTTTGAAAAACTAAAAGTTTCCATTATTTGTGTATCCCTTATTGAGTTTTTTATGCTCATCCCATGTTTTTGAAATGTTTTTCACATGACTTAACATGGAATAGGGTCAAGGATGGGATTAAGGGAAAGTCATGCTACCTAAAACATGGAACTAGACATGTATCTTTTTAAGAGTTTTTATTTTATGGATACTTAGTAGATGTTTCTACTTTGTAATCTTTTGAGACGTAATAGTTATGTCCTAATTCTCTAAAACTCTAAACCTGAAAAGATCCTCAATGTGAATTATTCATTTATTTCAATATTAAGTAAGGTTTAAGGCTTGGGTCTTATATAGTTGGTTGAGAATAACCCCAAGAGTTCTCATTTCAGCTCCCATATCATTCAGTTTCTCGTTCAGAAAACCGTAACAATTTTCTTCACACCCACTATTACTTTGGTGCCTGCTAGATCCAGCCATTTACTAAAACCAAAAAGGTCAGTGTGAGTATATCTATAAAATCACATATAATTATAAGATATAATTATTCATGTTATCTTAAACTCATTTAATTTATCTTAAAAAATGACTCTTTCTGAAATCCTAACCATTATGGTAATGTCACTTATGATTAAAGAATACCCTAACCTCTAATGTTATCTAAACCGACCTCTGATACCAACTATAAGGACCCACCCTTAAACATGACAAAATATTGAATTATATGAATAATTCACATTGAGGATCTTTTCAGGTTTAGAGTTTTAGAGAATTAGTTCATAACTATTATATTACAACTTGAATATTACAAGTAGACACTACTACTCAGTATCCATTTATTTCATAAAATAAAAACTCTTAAAAAGAAACATGTTTAGTTCCATGTTTTATATTGCATGACTTTCCCTTGATCCCATCCTTGACCCTATTCATCTTTATGTCCTGTGGAAAATTTTTTAAAATCATGGGATGATCATAAAAAGCTTAGTAGGGGTTATAAAATAAAGAAGGAAAACATTAGCCCATCAATAAAAACAAATCAATGAAACCATACTTTTCAATCATAACATTCCTTATGAAATCATAACAGAATGATTAGTTCAAACAAAGTTACGTAAATCAATACTAACATGTAATATTAACCTAGAAAACTAGTGGAATTCATAAAATGTCTCAAATTTCATTTATTTGGGTATTTATAACATCAATTATGTCAATATTTCATTAATAAGATAATTACTGCATCATCGTTGTGTCATAAATAAATTAAATTATTTAATTTCTAAAAATTACAAATAAAATACCATTATGTAGGAAATATTTTTAACTTTATAATGAATATTTATAGTCGAATTTATCTTATGTATAGCCCTATATTAAAAATTATATACTTATTAAACATTGATTTTAACTATTTTAACACTTATTTAAATAAATTAATAATAAATGTCCTAATCTAATCCAAGTGGGCCTAAATGGTCATATTTTATTCCTAAGGTTTTTTATGGTCGAATTAAACTTATCCAATAGAATTAGGACATTTTTAGGGTAATAATAATATCATTTTTACCCTTAATTACCCTATTTACTTTTAATCGTGGTCAAAAAAAGTAAAAAGTTACTATTCACCAAAAATTAGTTTCATCTCATTGAACCACATTTTACTTACTGACATCAACCATGTCTCCCAAATTTTTAAAATTCCATTCACAGAAGCGGTAAAATTAAGTTTTATGTAAATTTGCAAATTCTCCTAGGAGGTGGGTAAAAGACGGTGAAAAGTTCAACAAAATTTTTATATATCTAAAATTATTATAAAATGACTCCAATGAATTACATTGAACTTATATAGGTATTATGTATCAATTTTGACCTAAAATAAATTAAAATAATTAATTATTTAAATAAAAAGTCGGGTTTTAAATAGTAACCCATTGTTTTCACTATTCATCAAAAATTGAAAGTTTTCAGAAAAATACCAAAATTTCACCCTCGGATAATTTTGATATTCTGAATCCAAAAATGAAGTCCATTTTGAACGATAAAATTTATAAAATTTCAAAAAGTGGGTATTACTATTCATAACGGCTAGTTTTTATAACATATCGTTGTTTAGCGAAACTCGGTATTGCGTACAACACACGCTATTGTGGAAGGTCATGATTACGTGTTGTGCAATCCAAGTTAGGGATGCGTGTTGTGCAAGCTCCTTTTGGTGTAGCGTACAACACAATACATTAATGAAATTTTAAAGAATATTTTTCATAAAATCTCGGGGTGTTACAATATGATTTATGAATAACAAACACAAATCCAAAATCATAATGTTTACACAAGGAATCCATATCAAAATTACATTGTAGATTTCACAGCTATATAGGGAGCTACACTTGGAATACCCATCATTGTATATTCCCTAAATCTCTTAGGGGAAACATCACGTTTACCTCCGTCACGTTACCCAATGCATTGTAGAGCTATCTCGGGCTCACCCGCCCTAGGTTTATCACAGAACCACCCGTATACGTAAACAATGCCCAATAACCATAACACATAACACAAGTATAAAGGAAAAATAACATTTACACATTCCAATATATCAAATCATGATATTTAAATAAATAATGTTTTATCAAATCATTTTCAAAACCTTTTAAATAGAGATTTTTGAATCAAAGTGTCTCATACCACTTTGAGGCTTTTAAATGAATTATCATTTGAAAACATTAATGTCCATATAAATAAATCCTAAACCCCATTTTTAAAACATAGACATTAATGATAAATATTTAGAAGAATAAATATTTAAAACATTTAAAACAATATTTTAGTAAAAGAGTTTTTTTTAACAAAAAGAGAGACACTTGAATACAAATAATGGAGGAATAACATTTAATCAGAACTTTTATCATGAGAATAAATGGATTCATGATATAATATGTCATAGTACAGTATATACACCATATAAGAGTGAATTGGTGCATAACAACAATGATGTCTCAATGGAAATGTAAATTGAGATGAAATCCCTTATAAAGATGGTATCCTTAAATTAAGGACAAATAAATCACATAATTATGTGTGAAAAATATAAATACACCCAATATAGGTGGATATTAAGTGTAAAAATATCATAGTTCATTCACACATATTCATTGGATGACATATTCAACAAGTACAAGTTGAACCCAAAGAATTGAAATTGGGTTAAGAGGTTCCCCTGTAAAAATTTGACAGCCTAACGGTGTCACTTTAAAATTCAGAAAATGAGTTGATAAGATAATAGGGTATCTCATAATTTGGACAAAAATTTTACATCAATAATGATATAGAAGAACATATCCTAACATAATAAGATGTAAATTAAAAGACATAATAAAACGAAGTCTTTAAAAAAGAGGAGGGTGAAAGGTTCCTTTACCGATTTGGTAACATACAAAACATACACCACATGAAAGAAGGATCATAAAATAAAGATGTAAATACTCATAAATTAAAGTATATTACACAAAGAGTACATTCATGTCAGTACATACACCACACAAAAGAAAATTGTGGCCAATATAGCATGAATCTCACGAGAATAAAAAGTGAGATGAAGCCCTTTACCACGTTGTAATCAATTGAGTTGTATGAACAAAAGTTAATAACCACCAAATGAATATTATAATACCATAAATATAATGAGATTAATGATAATATATATCAAATGGATGTACACAATACACCACATGCAATTAATAAATGGTGAACAATGGAAATCTCACGAAATTAAAAGTGAGATAAGAAAATCCCTTACCTCATGTCCAACTTGACTCGATCGTTCTTTAATCTCCTGAATAATAAGATAAAGTTAATTTCTACTTTCTTAAGAACTTTTTTCAAGTATATTATTCATTTTATATCACTTATTACCATGTTATAAACATTATGTAATCATTTAAGTTAATAATTTTTGGTTTTTCGATATTAGGTACTTGAGTCAAAAATGAACTTCTTATAATTACATGTTGTTCATGTGGTCAATAGTGAATTACATCCAAAATGATATTCATGGCTGAGATATAATATATATCATATATATCTAGTATATACATGTATTTATAATAGTACACAACATTTAGAGGTAAGAAATGAAATGCACCGTTCATGGAGACCGTAAGTCGTACGTACGCATGAACGCTACTTTCATTTCTATTTCTTATTTTAGTTTAATTAAAACATAATTATACATAGGTATATTATAATTCCAGTATAATATCATATATAATATCATTAACTATATCCTTTATACATCCCACATATGGTATTAACGAGTCACATCACTTGGAGGGGGAGGTAGTCCGCACTTCCTCAAATGGGATTATCATATTTACACACTACGGAAACCATAAAGGCATGATATAAAGGGAAAATATATAAGCATAAATAAAACATAAACATATAATATATAAATTGTAACACCCCAAGCTTCTACGGTACGTTTCCCTTCGAATAATGTGATAGCGTGTGTTGTACGCAACACCGAGTTCTAACACACCATAACTAATCAAACTAGCCGTTATGAATAGTAATACCTACTTTTTGAAATTATATATATTTTATATTTGAAAATGGACTTCATTTTTGGATTCGGAATATCGAATTTAGCCTAGGGTGAAATTTTGGTACATTTCGGATAACTTTCATATTTTGATGAATAGTGAAAATTACTAAATTTTAATTAAAAACAACTTTTTTAATCAAATTAATTACTAGTGATAAATTATGAATTTGAGTGGTTTTAAAGTATATTTAGAATATATTTTTACCATTTAATATAATTTTGGTCATTGGACATAATTTTACAATTAAACCGAACATAAACAAGTGTCAATCTTTTGATAGTTATTATCTCTTAAAAACACGCTTTTTGTTTTAACAGCGGGAATTAATTTTAAATTAATTTCTGTCACTTCTGTGTTTTGAATTTAGGAAAATGGATTCCATATTTGGAATCAGGATGTTCAAATTGTGTAAATAGGTAACTTTTATTTTTAGACATTTTGAATAGTTACTGTGGTAAATATTTTATTTACCATGGTTAAAGGGTAAATCCGGTAAATAAGGGTTAAAAAATAATATTATAATAATACAAAATTACCCTAAAACGTGTCCTAACCTTATTGGTGGACACATACCCGACCATGGGCATCCTTGGGTCAATTTGGGGACCCCTTGGAGCCACTTGTATGTGGTAGGGACACTTTATATTAATAAAGTTAAAATAAAAATAAAAATGGCATAAGCTTACATCCTTTAGAAGAACAATTTTTACATAGGGTTACACATGTTGGTTTTTCGATTATAAATATTCATTAGAAAGCTAAAAAGATTTCCTACATAATGATATTTTACTTATAATTGTTAGACATTAAATAATTTATTTTATTTATGACACAATGATGATGCAGTAATTACTATAATAGTGAAAAATTAAAATAAGTGATATTATAAATACCCAAATAAATATAATATGAAACTTTTAATGAATTAAACTAATTTTCTAGGATAATATGATATATTAGGATTGATTTAATTGACTTTTTTCGAAGTAATAAATCTGTTATGAGTTTCAAAAAAATCAACTAATGAATAGTGTCAAAATTGACATAAAAGAATTCTTAAAACAAATATTATATTATTAATTGATATTAAATTCCTAAAAATCTAAGGTTCGGCCAAGAGACTTATATCATGATAGGTTAACCATTAATGGACCACTTGGGGGTCTCTTGGATGTATATAGTAAGTTTATTAACCATAATATATAAAATACAAAGAGACATTGTAAAAGTGAAACTAATTAACTTAGAGTTAATACTTAAAGATAAGGTTAATATAAGTACCCAAACCTGTCTAAATTCTATTGGATGAGTTTCTTTCGACCTATCCCCACATCATCATTTGAATAGTCAACTTTGGAGCCTTTAGAAACCGAATATGAATTTATTATAAATTAACATTTCTAGCTTTTCCAAAGGTGCCCCTCACCCCTCTTATAAAAGGGCACTCCTCCTTCTCATTTCTTCACACCTTCAAAGCCTTTTGGTTCGGCCAAACTCTGCCCAAATACTCTCCCAACATCCCTCAATACAACCTAGAGGCCTTAGTTTGATCAGAAAGCCAACCTAAGGAGCCCTTTTGATCAAATCAAAAGGAAGAACCCGAAGAAGAGGTAATGATTTCACCACCCTTTTCTAAGTTCATTTCTTCTTCCACTTCTTCTTCCTTTGTTCTTACCATTCTGAAATAATAACTCCAGTATCTCACATATAATGTGATGTTATTATAAATATGGTACAATCATATTCATTATTCTATCCACCCTTTGAATAACATGTCACCATACGTGCGTACGTACGGCTTACCGTCTCCACGTCGTGGTGTAATTGTTATTCAATATAATATTATTTGGATGGGTATAATAATGATGTGTAACTCATGTAAATAATAAATTTAACATGTTAATGATTCTGTATATATGATATACCATCCATTTATATATTATTTTAATATCAAAAGAATGATATTGTCGCTCGTGCGTACGTACGGACTACCGTCTCCACGAACGCGATGAGATTCATTCTCCATCGTAACCATTAAAGCGTAATTATCATTTTATGATTTAAAAATGATGTTTAAGGACTTGATATCATTCTGGATATGAATAATATACAACCTATCCTTTACAAACATGTCTTACGTAACAAAACATATGAAAGAAAACAAGTAATTTAACACCCGAAACAACGATAATACTAAGATATTATTATCAAATCAATATTAAAAGATCATATATGATATCATATTAATGTATATGATTCTTGTATAATTTAATAACAATTATTTCACCATTATACAGGAGGTTAACCTACCCCAACCAAGGAAAAAGTACAAGGTAAGGGTTATTTCACAATCTCTTCATTATCCGAGGTTGTATTATACGTAATAATCTACTGGGATCTCTTTATCATCAACATCCATGTTTCTTCGAAATGTATTTCAAAACATTTTTACTATTTACAAGAAT
Source organism: Viscum album (assembly GCA_963277665.1). Taxonomy (NCBI): domain Eukaryota; kingdom Viridiplantae; phylum Streptophyta; class Magnoliopsida; order Santalales; family Viscaceae; genus Viscum; species Viscum album. Next base: position 215,601,762 of record OY728165.1, read on the forward strand.
ATGGGTTAAAGTAATTTATACCCTTGTTTGACTTTTTATAAGAGTTTTATAAAGGAATCTTTCCGTCGTTTTCAAAACAAGGTCCTTTTTAAGCTTTTCGACGGAATTGAGGTAAGAATGTTTTTTTAACTTATACGGCGGGTGTGGTTATTTTCCGCCATTATAAAATTGTCGAAGCTTTACATACAAGCTTATAAGAATATTTTCAAAGAAAATGTTTTATTTTATATGGATCTTAAATGATTTCAAAATAAAAGGAGATACTTCTTTAAAAAGAATTTTGATTTCATCTATGTCAACATCCTTTGATGGATTTTAAGATTATTTGAAGTTGATTTATTATGATACAAAACTTCTATATTGTATTGAAGGTTTTGTGATATGTTTGACTGTGGATGTGCTATTTTTATACCATTCATAGTTTATGGTGAAATTATTGACATTTCGTATGCTAGTTTTAATACGAATGTTTATGTTATGTTTAAACCTTTTCATATGGGAATGCATTGGACTTAATAAGTGACGGGTGGAGCCCGCTATAGCTCCTCGATGCATCAGTAGGTCTCATGAGACAAACTAGTGTCTTGGCACAAGGCCTTGACAAAATCTTATTTGTAGTCTTGGCACGAGGCCTTGGCTATGTGGTTATGATAGTCTGGCATTATGCATTCCAACATTATGAAAGTGGTTATTGATTTTTGCATGTGATTATTCGATTAGTAGAATATCCATGTGAATAAGTAAATGACATTATTTCATTTTACTTTTTCCATACCATGTTGAAGTTCAATTTTAAAAGGCTTTTGTTTTAGTAATGCATTGCCTTAAATGTTTATTCTTATTTATGAAAGTTTCCGCTTTATTGTTATCCTTACTGGGCATTTGAGCTCACCCCTTTTCTATGTTTTATTTTTTCCCCAGGATGTGGAGAAGTAAATTATGAATGACCTGCAGGGATATTATGAGGGGATAGTAGTGTGGATTATGGAGACATTATGTTGTTGTAGTAGTTTTTCATTTTATGATGTAATGTAAAACTTATGAATATATCTAGTGTTTCCAAGGCTACTAAACCAATCGGTCTTTCGAGATTTGATCTTTCTTGTGATCATGCCATTGTTATGTAATAATGCACCGACTCTGGGTAACTGGGGTCGGGGCGTTACAGTTGGTATCAGAGGAAGTTTAGTACAAACCTTGGAAGCTAGATTTAGATAAACTCTGATTAGAGCACGTAGACCTAAGATGAACTTTGAGGATTAGTATAGAAGAACTTCCTAGAAATTTTGGTATTGTAGAGATTTTGTGAGTTTTCCGAGCAATACATCCCTGTCTGGATACGAGCAGGTAGAGGCGGCTCTGGCACAGATGTACCTAGGGGTAAAACCCGAAAACACCGCTTTGAGCTAGACTCGAACGGGAACTGGTGCACGACAACGGGCCTTGCTGCACTCTTGGTTACGACACTCCCGGGGGATATGCTTAGGATAACTCTCACTTTCTTTACAAATCATTATGAAGGGTTTATGATTATATACTTCCTCAAAGAAAACATATTTATGATTATGGATTATATCCATATATAGTTCAATTTATGTTTAGTGTTTTATAAGTATGGGATTATGTATTTTGATTCATAAACTGATCTAGTTTATGACATTGTTTAGAAATGGCGCCTAGTGGAAGAAATGGAAACCGTATCAATGCACGCACTCCATGTAGGGATTGCCCTCCTGCTCAAGATAATTATAGTGGGGCTGGTGATGCAACTGGTGCTGATCAGCTAATCACCGTACTGGGACAACTTACTCAGGTTATGAATAATAACCTTACCCGTATGGAGCACCCTGATCCGCAACGTGGAGGATCAATGTTAGATCGATTCATGAGACAACAACCACCAACGTTCAATGGGAGTACAAATCCCTTAGTAGCTGAGCAATGGATATTTTGCCTAGAGAAAATATTTCAGGCTTTGGGGAGTAGTGAAAGGGAAAAAGTTACCATGGCAGTTTACCGCCTCACTGAAGATGCTGATCAATGGTGGTCATTGATTCAAAACATGAAGGAAGATGATGAAGTATCAAACATGGAATGGAGGGAGTTCAAAGATCTGTTTTTAGAAAAATACTTTCCTCGCGACCATCGAGCAGATATGGAAAGGCAATTTCTGAGTCTGAGACAAAAGGAGGATGATAATGTCACAAAGTATGAGGCTAACTTTACAAGGTTAGCGAGGTACGCTGGTGATTATATTCGCAACCCAAGAAGTAAGATTGATCGTTTCTTTGATGGGTTAAAACCATTTCTCCGTCGAGCATTAGTCTCACAATCCTTTTCATCGTACGAAGACATTGTCTCATGTGCTATCAAGACTGAAAAGGAATTCTCTAAGTCTTATGACTTTAAAGCAAAGCAAGAGAAGAAGAGACCTGCTGATCAATCTGGGAATGGAAATAAGGGGAAGAAGGGAAAGGTTGAATATCCATCTTGTGGTAAGTGCGGGAAGAAACACCCCGGTGCTTGCCTGAAGGGAATGGGAGTCTGTTACAAGTGTGGTGAAAAAGGCCACCAAGCTCATGATTGCAAGGGGAAGAAGGAAGCTACCATTGTTCAGTGCTACAATTGCAGGGAGATGGGGCATTATGCAAATGCATGTCCTAAGCGTCAGGAGAACTTACCTCAGAAAAGGCCAAGGGATCAAGGCCAGGCTTATGCTATCACTACTGCTGAGGTAGAAACTCCGAAAGACGTGGTGGCAGGTAATTTAATGGTTTCCTCAAGTTTAACAAATGCATTATTTGATTCTGGATCATCGCATTGTTTCATATCTTCCCAGTTTGCTAAGAAAATTAGATATTTCCAATTTGATTTAATAAGGGAGTTGTCAGTTAAAACTCCTAAGGGAAGTATCGTTGCAACAAAGTTTTGTGAATCAGTCCCCATTAGAGCACATAAATTTTCTTTATCTGCTGATTTCATCGTCATACCTATGATTGAGTTTGATATAATCCTCGGTATGGACTGGCTTTCGGACTATGATGCGAAGATTTATTGTAAGAAGAAAGAGGTTACGATTCTCGATGATAATGATAAGGAACACCTTATTTTTAGAGCAGAATCGTCACCACCTAATTCTTATTTAGACCCACCCCCAGTAGCTCAACTTAATTCAATTATTGGGGAGGAAGAGAATGAAGTAACTATCGGAGAGGAAAGGAATGTTCAAATAGAGGGTGTACCTGTTGTGAAAGAATTTGTAGATGTATTTCCGGAAGATTTACCTGGACATCCTCCAGAACGAGAAGTTGAGTTTTCCATTGATTTGATTCCTGGATCAAGGCCTATATCGAAGACCCCTTATAGAATGGCCACTGTAGAGTTAGTCGAACTAAAGAAACAACTAGAGGAATTGAGTAATAAGGGATTTATTCGCCCTAGTGTTTCTCCATGGGGAGCCCCTGTTCTTTTTGTTAAAAAGAAAGATGGATCTATGAGGTTATGTATTGACTACAGGGAGATCAATGCTATAACGATAAAGAACAAGTATCCCCTACCTCGTATTGATGATTTATTTGACCAACTGCATGGAGCTCAATACTTTTCAAAGATTGACCTTCGATCTGGATACCATCAGTTGTGTGTGAAGAAGGAAGACATTCCGAAAACAGCATTTCGAACCAGGTACGGGCATTACGAGTTTACTGTAATGCCGTTTGGATTGACCAATGCACCCTCTGTATTCATGGATCTGATGAATAGAGTTTTCAAGGAGTATCTCGATGAATTTGTGGTCGTATTTATTGATGATATATTGGTATACTCCAAAACCTATGAAGATCATGAAAATCACTTGCGCATTATCTTGAAGACTCTGAGGAGGCATGAATTATATGGAAAGTTTAGCAAGTGTGAATTCTGGCTTCAGGAGATTTCTTTTCTTGGACATATTGTCTCTAAAGATGGAATCTCTGTTGATCCTTCTAAGACCAAGGCAATCCAAGAATGGCCAGCACCTACGAGTATAACTGAGGTACGTAGTTTTATTGGTTTGGCAGGTTATTATCGACGTTTCGTCCAGAATTTTGCCCGATTGGCAAACCCATTAACGAAGCTCACACGTAAAGGGGTTAAATTTGTTTGGACAAAAGAGTGTGAAGAATGTTTCGAAGAACTGAAGAGAAGATTAGTCAATGCTCCTATATTGACTCTACCATCGGGGAATGATGGGTTCGTTATTTATAGTGATGCATCAAAGAAAGGACTTGGCTGTGTCCTTATGCAGAATGATAGAGTTATTGCCTATGCATCACGACAGTTGAAAATTCATGAACAAAACTATCCTACTCATGATCTTGAGTTAGCAGCTGTGATCTTTGCTTTGAAGATATGGAGGCACTACCTCTATGGTGAAAAATGTGAGATTTATACTGATCACAAGAGTTTGAAGTATATTTTCTCACAAAAAGAACTCAACATGAGGCAAAGGAGATGGCTTGAATTACTCAAGGATTATGATTGTACGATACACTACCACCCGGGGAAGGCAAACAAGGTGGCAGATGCTTTGAGCAGAAAAGACCATGGAGTTTTGAACATGATGAGAATTGAAAGGGATCCAATTTTCATGGATCTAGTGAAGATGGACATGGGAATAACCAGGGAAGGTGAAACATCAATGCTTTTTCAAATGGTTGCCAAACCATCTTTACTAGAAAGGATTAAGAGTTCTCAGACCGATGATGAAGAATTTCAGAAGAAGATTAAAGCTGTGAATGATGGGAGATTGAGAGACTTTGTGTATGAAGATGGAACTTTGAAATTTGGAAGGAGACTTTGTGTTCCCAATATACCTGATCTAAAAAGGGAATTGCTGGATGATGCTCATAGTTCCAATTTCTCTATACACCCTGGGAGCACCAAAATGTATAGAGATTTGAAGGAACATTTTTGGTGGGACAACATGAAGAGGGAGATTGCTGATTTTGTATCAAGATGTATGGTTTGTCAACAAGTGAAAGCTGGAAGGCAACAGCCTGGAGGAGTCATGCAACCTCTTCCCATACCGGAGTGGAAATGGGACAATATTACGATGGACTTTGTCATGGGGCTACCAAAGACTTCTAGAAGGAACGATGCAATATGGGTTATTGTTGATCGTCTTACCAAGTCAGCACATTTTCTTGCTATAAGAGAAGATCTACCCCTGGAACGTCTAGCAAGACTATACATTAATGAAGTTGTGAGACTTCATGGTGTACCCCTATCGATTGTTTCTGATCGTGATCCCCGTTTTACTTCAAGATTCTGGAAAAGTCTTCAGAAATCCCTGGATACTGAACTTCATTTGAGCACTGCTTACCACCCTCAGACAGACGGACAATCAGAACGGACTATTCAAACCTTAGAAGACATGTTGAGATCTTGCTCACTTGATTTTCAGGGTATGTGGGATCAATATTTACCTCTGGTAGAATTTTCCTATAACAATATCTTCCATTCGAGTATTCAGATGGCACCATATGAAGCGTTATACGGAAAGAGATGTCGTACACCAACCTGTTGGGATGACGTTGGTGAAAGAAAACTTGTAGGCCCAGAACTGGTGGAGGAAACGGTGGAAAAGGTGAAAGTAATCCAAAATCACATCAAAGCAGCTCAAAGTAGGCAGAAGAGCTATGCCGATAATCGAAGGAAGGATTTGGAATTTCAAGTCGGTGATCATGTTTTCCTGAAGGTATCTCCGTGGAAGGGAGTCATACGTTTTGGTAAGAAAGGTAAATTGAGTCCCAGGTACATCGGACCTTTCGAAATTCTAGAACGAATTGGGGCTGTAGCTTACCGATTGGCAATGCCGCCAAGTCTCTCCAAAGTTCACGATGTGTTCCACGTATCTCTGTTGAGAAAATACATGCCTGAACCAACGCATGTACTCACCTATGAGGAATTAGAACTGGAACCGGATCTGTCTTATTGTGAAGAGCCCGTCAGGATTCTTGATACAAGAGAACAAGTACTGAGAAACCGGACGACGCGTCTGGTAAAAGTTTTGTGGAGAAATCATAAGATGGAAGAGGCAACGTGGGAACCCGAGGAACTTATGATGAAGAACCACCCGAGTCTTTTTATGCAGTAATACCCTAGAAATTGCGAGGACGCAATTATTTGAAGGAGGGGAGAATGTAACACCCCAAGCTTCTACGGTACGTTTCTCTTCGAATAATGTGATAGCGTGTGTTGTACGCAACACCGAGTTCTAACACACCATAACTAATCAAACTAGCCGTTATGAATAGTAATAACTAATTTTTGAAATTATATATATTTTATATTTGAAAATGGACTTCATTTTTGGATTCGGAATATCGAATTTATCCTAGGGTGAAATTTTGGTACATTTCGGATAACTTTCATATTTTGATGAATAGTGAAAATTACTAAATTTTAATTAAAAACAACTTTTTTAATCAAATTAATTACTAGTGATAAATTATGAATTTGAGTGGTTTTAAAGTATATTTAGAATATATTTTTACCATTTAATATAATTTTGGTCATTGGACATAATTTTACAATTAAACCGAACATAAACAAGTGTCAATCTTTTGATAGTTATTATCTCTTAAAAACACGCTTTTTGTTTTAACAGCGGGAATTAATTTTAAATTAATTTCTGCCACTTCTGTGTTTTGAATTTAGGAAAATGGATTCCATATTTGGAATCAGGATGTTCAAATTGTGTAAATAGGTAACTTTTATTTTTAGACATTTTGAATAGTTACTGTGGTAAATATTTTATTTACCATGGTTAAAGGGTAAATCCGGTAAATAAGGGTTAAAAAATAATATTATAATAATACAAAATTACCCTAAAACGTGTCCTAACCTTATAGGTGGACACATACCCGACCATGGGCATCCTTGGGTCAATTTTGGGACCCCTTGGAGCCACTTGTATGTGGTAGGGACACTTTATATTAATAAAGTTAAAATAAAAATAAAAATGGCATAAGCTTACATCTTTTAGAAGAACAATTTTTACATAGGGTTATACATGTTGGATTTTCGATTATAAATATTCATTAGAAAGCTAAAAAGATTTCCTACATAATGATATTTTACTTATAATTTTTAGACATTAAATAATTTATTTTATTTATGACACAATGATGATGCAGTAATTACTATAATAGTGAAACATTAAAATAAGTAATATTATAAATACACAAATAAATATAATATGAAACTTTTAATGAATTAAACTAATTTTCTAGGATAATATGATATATTAGGATTGATTTAATTGACTTTGTTCGAAGTAATAAATCTGTTATGAGTTTCAAAAAAATCAACTAATGAATAGTGTCAAAATTGACATAAAAGAATTCTTAAAACAAATATTATATTATTAATTGATATTAAATTCCTAAAAATCTAAGGTTCGGCCAAGAGACTTATATCATGATAGGTTAATCATTAATGGACCACTTGGGGGTCTCTTGGATGTATATAGTAAGTTTATTAACCATAATATATAAAATACAAAGAGACATTGTAAAAGTGAAACTAATTAACTTAGAGTTAATACTTAAAGATAAGGTTAATATAAGTACCCAAACCTGTCTAAATTCTATTGGATGAGTTTCTTTCGACCTATCCCCACCTCATCATTTGAATAGTCAACTTTGGAGCCTTTATAAACCGAATATGAATTTATTATAAATTAATATTTCTAGCTTTTCCAAAGGTGCCCCTCACCCCTCTTATAAAAGGGCACTCCTCCTTCTCATTTCTTCACACCTTCAAAGCCTTTTGGTTCGGCCAAACTCTGCCCAAATACTCTCCCAACATCCCTCAATACAACCTAGAGGCCTTAGTTTGATCAGAAAGCCAACCTAAGGAGCCCTTTTGATCAAATCAAAAGGAAGAACCCGAAGAAGAGGTAATGATTTCACCACCCTTTTCTAAGTTCATTTCTTCTTCCACTTCTTCTTCCTTTGTTCTTACCATTCTGAAATAATAACTCCATTATCTCACATATACTGTGATGTTATTATAAATATGGTACAATCATATTCAGTATTCTATCCACCCTTTGAATAACATGTCACCATACGTGCGTACGTACGGCTTACCGTCTCCACGTCGTGGTGTAATTGTTATTCAATATAATATTATTTGGATGGGTATAATAATGATGTGTAACTCATGTAAATAATAAATATAACATGTTAATGATTCTGTATATATGATATACCATCCATTTATATATTATTTTAATATCAAAATAATGATATTGTCGCTCGTGCGTACGTACGGACTACCGTCTCCACGAACGCGATGAGATTCATTCTCCATCGTAAAGATTAAAGCGTAATTATCATTTTATGATTTAAAAATGATGTTTAAGGACTTGATATCATTCTGGATATGAATAATATACAACCTATCCTTTACAAACATGTCTTATGTAACAAAACATATGAAAGAAAACAAGTAAGTTAACACCCGAAACAACGATAATACTAAGATATTATTATCAAATCAATATTAAAAGATCATATATGATATCATATTAATGTATATGATTCTTGTATAATTTAATAACAATTATTTCACCATTATACAGGAGGTTAACCTACCCCAACCAAGGAAAAAGTACAAGGTAAGGGTTATTTCACAATCTCTTCATTATCCGAGGTTGTATTATACGTAATAATCTACTGGGATCTCTTTATCATCAACATCCATGTTTCTTCGAAATGTATTTCAAAACATTTTTACTATTTACAAGAATATGGGTTAAAGTCATTTATACCCTTGTTTGAATTTTTATAAGAGTTTTATAAAGGAATCTTTCCGTCGTTTTCAAAACAAGGTCCTTTTTAACCTTTCCGACGGAATTGAGGTAAGAATGTTTTTTTAACTTATACGGCGGGTGCGGTTATTTTCCGCCGTTATAAAATTGTCGAAGCTTTACATACAAGATTATAAGAATATTTTCAAAGAAAATGTTTTATTTTATATGGATCTTAAATGATTTCAAAATAAAAGGAGATACTTCTTTAAAAAGAATTTTGATTTCATCTATGTCAACATCCTTTGATGGATTTTAAGATTATTTGAAGTTGATTTATTATGATACAAAACTTCTATATTGTATTGAAGGTTTTGTGATATGTTTGACTGTGGATGTGCTATTTTTATACCATTCATAGTTTATGGTGAAATTATTGACATTTCGTATGCTAGTTTTAATACGAATGTTTATGTTATGTTTAAACCTTTTCATATGGGAATGCATTGGACTTAATAAGTGACGGGTGGAGCCCGCTATAGCTCCTCGATGCATCGGTAGGTCTCATGAGACAAACTAGTGTCTTGGCACAAGGCCTTGACAAAATCTTATTTGTAGTCTTGGCACGAGGCCTTGGCTATGTGGTTATGATAGTCTGGCATTATGCATTCCAACATTATGAAAGTGGTTATTGATTTTTGCATGTGATTATTCGATTAGTAGAATATCCATGTGAATAAGTAAATGGCATTATTTCATTTTACTTTTGCCATACCATGTTGAAGTTCAATTTTAAAAGGCTTTTGTTTTAGTAATGCATTGCCTTAAATGTTTATTCTTATTTATGAAAGTTTCCGCTTTATTGTTATCCTTACTGGGCATTTGAGCTCACCCCTTTTCTATGTTTTATTTTTTCCCCAGGATGTGAAGAAGTAAATTATGAATGACCTGCAGGGATATTATGAGGGGATAGTAGTGTGGATTATGGAGACATTATGTTGTTGTAGTAGTTTTTCATTTTATGATGTAATGTAAAACTTATGAATATATCTAGTGTTTCCAAGGCTACTAAACCAATCGGTCTTTCGAGATTTGATCTTTCTTGTGATCATGCCAATGTTATGTAATAATGCACCGACTCTGGGTAACTGGGGTCGGGGCGTTACATAAATATAGTTCCATCATAATGGCCACCATGAGAGGAGGTTGGAGATATTTAAACAATCATCGTTTTATGAGGCGTTAGTTTGCCATCCACAGAAACATTATGTTCTTCAACCATTAGATGAAGGTGTGTAAGTGTAGTTCAAATCGTTCTCATAACAAAATCCTAGTATATTGAGGATACTGTTGTTGTTACAAAAGAAAGATATAAATGAGTTTAGGGGTTGGATAAGTAAAATAAAAGATAACAAATTAAGAGAAACCGTTACCTTTAATTTGGGTAACTCCATTTGGTTTGAACGAAAGGACTTCTTGAAGTGCCTTTTTCATAAGGTAAGGCTTCTAGGAGGAGGAGAGAGTTGTAGGGAGCTTAATTGGGAAGTGTTTGGACGATCCAAATGGATTTATAGGTGTGTGGAATTGGATATAAGTGGTCTCCTATTTTAAGGGAGAGGAGGGGCTCTTTTGGAAAGTGTGAAAATATTATTTTATTATAAACTTATATTTGGTTTCAAAAGGTCCAAAAATCATTAAAGATGAAGATAAGATGACTCAGGGTCGAAATAAAATCATCCAATCAGAATTGGACATGTTTTGGATAACATTTTAATCATTTTAATCTTATTTATTTAAATCATTTATTAATGTGGTAAATACTGCATCATTATTGTGTCATAAATAATTTAATTTATATGATGTCTCAAAATTATAAAACAAATACCATCATATAGGAAATATTTTTATATTTACAATGAATATTTGTAGTCGAAAAGATAATTTATATAACCCCTTATAAAAATTATTTAATATAAGATTTTTGTTAATGTTAATTTTGTCTTTACATTAAATTAATTAATCCAAATTGTCATTATCACTACCAAGTGGCTCAATGGGGTGCCAAAATCGGCCCAAGGATGACCATGGTCGGAAAATACTCTTAAAATAAGGTTAGGACAAGTTTTATGGTAATTTTGAATTGTTATAATATTCTTTTAACAATGAATTACCCTATTTACCTTTAACTGCGGTAAGTAAAAGTCAAAAGTTACTATTCACAAAAAATCATTTTCATCTTATTAAACCAGATTTTACTTCTTGATAACAACCATGTTTGTAGTATTTTTGAAATTCAATTCATAGAAGTGGTAAAATGTCATTTAAATTGAAAAGTCTGTTTTTTTAACTATCGTTAAGTGGTTTCACTATTCATCAAAAATTGAAGTTTTTCAGAAAAATACCAAAAATTCAGCCTAAGCTATATTTGATATTCCAAATTCAAAAATGATGTCTATTTTTCCATATTCAAAACAAATAAGTGGAATTAATTAATTTTAAAATTAATTCCCGTTATCAAAACAAATAGCGTGTTTTTAAGAAACAATAACTATCAAAAGATTGATAATTGTTTATGTCTAATTTCAAAGTGAAATTAATTCCAATGACCAACATTGGATAAAATGATAAAAATATATTTTATTTCACTTTAAAACCAATTAAATAGATAATCTACCCATATAAATAAATTAGATTAAAAGGAACTTTTGAATTAAAATATAATAATTTTCACTATTCATTAAAGAAAGAACTTTATCCGAAAAATTCAAAAATCTACACAAAGAAAATTTTGATGTCCCCATTATAAAGAAGAATTTAATTTGGTCAAATAGAATGTATTAATGTGACCAAATCTTTATTTAAATAGGATTATCCATTAAAAGGCGATAAATCAGCATTTTAATGTAAATTATACTTAAAATTTGATTCATTCACATTTTAAGCCTCTAATTTTTATTGGATAAATGTAAATACATTTAAAAAACATGTATAATCATATTGTAGTTAGTTTAGTTCATTCCCTCCAATATGACAGCTAGGAGTTAACTACCGTTTAAAATAATAATATATTATTAGTGTGCAACATAAGATTTCAAAGAAACCCATTGTTGCGTATCAGGTACGCTATCGAACATAGAAATCCTTTTAAAGTAAAATTAATATTTAAATAAAAAATTAATAAATATGAAAATTCATATTCTTTATTTACCTGAGATGTTACAATAACAATATTATTCACATATTCATGATGTCGATGACATAACACACATCTTGAGCATAAGGAAATACTGACCCACTATAGATTTGTATCCACCAGATGTTTGCTATATGAAAGGCTCCAGATTAGTGTGAATATGGATGATAAAATCCAAATCTTATTGAGATACCCAACCCATTTGGGCGAGACCTAAATCAGATTCGTATAGAATTTCTTAGAGTCAGGTTGTCCAGTTGAGGCAGAATCCCAAATCTGCATGACATATTTTCTTAAGAAGGTATAGCTGGAAACATTTGGTTGAATGTACTCAGGAAGATGAGACATGTTGTTCATTTTTTCTTTGATGGAGATTTCATAATCAACGCTTTGATCCATAAATTCAATTATCTCTATAAGAGGTCTTCCAACCCAATTATTCGACCAAAATTTGAGAGATGAGATGGCATTGACCAACCAGTGGGCACAACTAAGAATTTTATGGAATATATTCTTTAGCTCAGGCCATACCGTGAAGAGGTATCATTCCAAACTAAGAACTTCAGTATTATTTATTTATTAAATTACTACAAATATTCATTAAACATGTGTAATGGCCCGGACCTATCCAATCCATTACTTTGTGAAATGTTGGTGTTGGAGGTGTTCTGGGAGGTCATGGGGACTTATCCCCAACACTTTGCCAATTTTTCTAGTTCTGTGAACAGTGTTTCTAGTTTTGTGAATAGTAACAGATCGGTCTCACCGATCGGTCTGACAGATCGGTCTCAAAGATCGGTCTCACAGATCGGTTTCACCGATTGGTGTGACAGATCGGTTTCACAGATCGGTCTGACAGATCGGTTTCACAGATCGGTCTGACAGATCGGTTTCACAGATCGGTCTGACAGATCGGTTTCACAGATTGGTGTGACAGATCGATTTCACAGATCGGTCTGACAGATCAGTTTCACGGATCGGTGTGACAGATCGGTTTCAGAGATCAGTCTGACAGATCGGTTTCACAGATCGGTGTGACAGATCGGTTTAACAGATCCGTGTGACAGATCCGTTTCACAGATCGGTGTGACAGATCAGTTTCACAGATCGGTATGACAGATCGGTTTCATAGATCAGTGTGACAGATCGGATTCACAGATCGGTGTGACAGATCCGTTTCACAGATCGGTGTGACAGATCGGTTTCACATATCGGTTTCACAGATCGGTTTCATGTACAGTAACAGTGGGTGAACAGTGTTTCCAGATTCCTACAGTTTTTCCCCTTTTGACGTTTCCTTTGACGCAAAATACATTTAAATCCTTATTTTAAGGGCTCTTAAGGCCGTTTAAAATGCCATAAATCCTATATTAATTATTCCTAAGGCTTGGAATGTTTTACTTGGTCAAACCACATGGGTTAATGCGATCCGTTTTTAATGGAGAATTAACCGGATCTTAAACTATCGCCCCATTTAATCTTCAAAAAGGGACGAGATATCATTCTCCCTTGTTCTTTCCATTTGTTCTCAACTAGGAGGCACAAGAACCTTTCATTCCTTTCCGTAGCAGTTGCACAATCAATCTTTACTCCTAGGATTGGTTCTGCTTTGTTTTTATGCAACCAAGCTGTGTCGATGAATCTTCAATATAAGGTATGTTGTACCCTCTTTATTTTGGGGTTCATCTTCTCCTATCCTCCTTTCCATAAATATACCATGTAATTTCCAAGATTCTAATGGGTTTTCTTGGGGTTGGTTGGCACTATCGTACCACAGCATCCTCCGGTGGATGCAGTTGTCGCGAGGGGAGGATCATGACCTGTTGTGTGGATAAAGAACGTGAGGAACTGTTTGAGGTAGGGGATTCATGGATTCTCTATTTGTATATGTGCAATCGTAGAATTAGCATGATTTATCCCTTTGGATCACAATGAAATTGACCTAATTAAATACTTGAACCGGATTAAAAGAATTGGTTGACCGCATGTTGTTGCTTTATACCGTGATAACGGTTTGCCTCATGTTTTCCTAGATATAGTGATATATATGTTTTCTTTGATTTTTTCTTCGTTCATGATAGAAATTGATAATGAAGGTAAAGATGGAATTAATTGTTAATTAATCGGCTAAAGAGAAAGAGGCATGTAAATTAATCTGGTTATTGTAGTTGTTGTAGTTATTCTAATTTGAGGATAATCAAATTAGGGAAGTAAGCATGGTTATTTAATTGTGGTTGCTTGTGGTTTTATTTAATGTTAATCTTCTTTTCTTTTCCCCACTGCTCAAGGCAGCTGGTCTTGCTACCCTTCTTCCGAAGGAGGCGAAGACGCGCGGGGTATGCCACGTGCTTTCCGTGTTTAGCCTCTTGAGGGAGAATGGGTATATGCTCTTTCTATAGGCGGAAAAGACTCAATGGGTAGTATATCCATTCACCGTGTTGAGCCTCCTTTGTGTTTAGAAGCATAGGATGTTTTTCTAGAATACCTGGGAATGTGGAAAAGTAATTCTGTAATGAATGTTTGATTAAATGGTGAAAACCCACGCGGTTGGAGATACTGGAATTTAATAGTGATGTGAATCCTAAAAAGGAGCAGTTTTTGAATGTGATGCCAATTTGGTTTAATGTGGTATATTGTTCATGGTTAATTAATTAATTAACGTACAGTGGAACTGATAAAATGAGAATGGAGTAATCTAATAAAGCTCTTCAAATGTTTGTGTGCTTATAAGATACCTAGTCTTTGAAGTAGCAGCCTAGAGTCTGAGAGATGTTAGCTACAGTTGTATCTAAGACTAGGTAATGCCCATAGTGTGGATGTGAGTTACATATATATCTTGTACTTTTTGTGTTTCTATACGCTACTCCACCCTGTCGGTAAGGGCAACTGACACCCCGGGGATTTTGAGCCCTAGGGGGTGTTTTCCCCAACATTCTGATGGGAGGTCGAATGGCTGACTACCCCCTTTGGCCCCGCTCTCTTCTCTTGGTAGATACTTGTACCATGAGGCACAACGGTTAGTTACCCCATATATGTGTGTAGAGGGATGTAATGGCTTGTGGTTATTCACATTCATATATTCTGGATATAGTATCCTATGGACTACTATAGGTGTAAGGTATATAGGCTATGATGGCTTGAGGATCCTTACTCGGAGTATGGGCTATAATGGCTTGAGGTATTATACCCAACGTATGATACACGTTATGCAAGCTGTGGTGGCTCCCAGAAACTACCTGGTTACCTTTGGTTGTGAGGATGGTGTGGTGCTTCGCCCAGGTGTCTGCGGGCAAGCCTATGTGGTGCACGAGGTGCAGATTGTGGAGCTTAGCCCAGGTGTCTGCGGGCAAGCCTTTGGAGAGAGTTGCACATGACGTATGTCATTGGGGCAAAGCAGCAAACCAGTGGGGAAGTAGTAGCGGGGTACCCTTGATATTCATTACAATATGCTATTTTTCTTTTATGTGTTACTTTGTGAGAGTAGCCCTGGTGAGGTTGGGAACATAGTATACCTATTTATGTGACAAGTTAGTTTCACTTGTTGTTCACTGGGCTTTAGCATGCTTTCTTTACTTTTTAATGAGAGGCTTGGGGATGATCCTACTGAGTATACTGTTATACTCACCCTATGTATCTATAAACTGTTTTTCAGGTCACTTGGAGCAGGTTGGAGATCAAGTGGGTTACTACTAGCTTGGGGTTGGAGGAGGAACTGTTCGGGCTTGTGGTCGCTGTCGTTTTACTTTCTTTTGGGTACTTTTAGTTTTCCCTTTCAGTTGTAGTACATTTGCATGACATTTCATATATGTACTTGGTTTCCTTTTATATTTCACTTCTGAGTTGGAGTTGATTGGAGTCTATTCTATCTCTCTCTTCTGCATGTGTTCTCTTAGAGGGTAATGCCTCCCATTTGTATGTTTATTATACCCTCGGTGCTAGTCGCCAACCCGGGGCCTACTGGAGGCAGGACTCGGGGGTCGTTATCTCTCTTCTCACATTTCCGGCCTAGGAGGGGTACACTTTGTGGGGAGGGGGTCGTGACAGAGTGGTATCAGATGTCTGGTTGAGGGATATGATGGAGTTTGGAGTTAGGCATAGGTGAGGATGCATGGGATGGTAGGCCAACGATGTCATTCATGTTTAGCAAGTGGGGTAAACACTGGAGACCGGCAGAGATATAGGCGTTCAGGGCCCCCTATGATCTGTTGCACGGTCCTTTAAGTTTACGATGGCTACTAAACAAAGTGATATTGGTTGCAGGGTAGAGACCTAGGAAAGGATCATGCATCATTATTCATTGTGCCTGTGATTGAATGGGTAGACCTTGGGATATGTAACCTAAAAATTAATAAAACAAAATAATTAATTAATTAGTGTTGAGTCTTCCATATTCTAGGCTTAGGAGCTCTAACAGTTGTTATTTTACAAGTATGGCTCCAAGTCGACGTCCTCGTCAGGTTTGCGCAGAAGATGCCCAACAGGCTGTTCCAGTAGATCGCCGCCGGGTAGAGGTTGACGACGATGACACTTGGAGGAAGACACTCCGAGAGTTTCAGTGCCAGAGTCTACAGAAGTACGAGGGCTCCGTTTCATATGCAGTCACAAAAGACTGGTTGGGGGAGGTCGAGATAGGCTTCAGTTCGATTCGTGCTCGGGAGGAACACTGGGTGTCCTTGGTTGTAACGATGTTGCGTGGAGCAGCGAGACAGTGGTGGTTCTTGTTCCTCGGGGATCGTGAGGAGTCAGCGATATCATGGGAGGAGTTTCGGGATAGGTTTAGAGTCGAGTTTCCTTCTTCGACTGTGAAGGCGTCCAGTCGCCAGGAGCTTCTCACCCTTCGACAGGGGAGCACCAGTGTTCGAGAGTTTGGAATCCGTTTCAGGAACCTTCTACGATATGCTTCAGACCTGTTACCAGATGATGAGGCCAGGGCGAGGCATTTCAAGGAGGCTTTGCGTCCAGAGATCCAGCGCCAGGTCACCCCATTTATGCTGAAGACATATCTTGAGGTGCTGGCGAGGGCAGAGGTTGTTGAGAGGACTTAGTAGGACCGGATCATCACGAGAGGGGAATCGTCATGATTCCTCATGAAGCAGAGCTGTGGTCCGGGGTTCCCGGTTTTCAGGACAGAAGAGTTTCCGTTCACCTGGGGGTAGGTCCTAGCCCTTCCCATCTCGTTTCTCCGGAGGCAGTAACTCTCAGGCCTATGACAAGGGATCAGGTTCTTGTTTTTCTTGTGGTGGTTGTGGTCATCAGCAGCGGGAGTTCCCGACTTTTCAGAGCAGTCATTGTGCACTAGGCGCTCCACTCCAGGTTCCTCCGTTGAGGCAGTTCCAGCCGAGGCAACAGCAGCAGGTTGCACCAGCTTTAGATCACCAGAGGGTAGATGGACCAGGCAGAGGACATCCCCCCGATGCTCCCCATCCTCAGAGAGCAGAGCGCGGCCGTGGTGGTGGTTGTCATCAGGGTCAGACAGGCTATAGAGGTGGTCGTGGTCAGCTTCATGCTCTAGTGTTGCCAGCTCCAGGAGAGCCAGACGTCGTCCGAGGTACCCTTTGCATGTTTTCTACCTTGGTGTATGCCTTGTTTGATTCAGGAGTGACACACTCCTTTATATCCCCTACCCTTGTCCACGCTTTGGGACTTGAGGTATAGAGGCTTCCAGTGCCCTTGGCGTTGACTACGCCAGTTGGAGGTCGAGCTAGCTTGTTTGAAGTATGTAGAGAATATGAGCTAGTGTTGGGGAGGCACCGCTCTTGGGGAGATTTCCTATGTTTACAAATACAACCATATTATGTCATCCTCGACATGGATTGGTTGTATTCGGTGCAGGATATTGTAGATTGTTACAGGAAGAAGGTCGTTTTCGTTGATGCAGATGGAGAGAAAGTAGTGTTTGTTAGTGAGAGAGATCCTCAGATGAGTCATAGACGAGTTTTATCCTTATCATCCATGATGGATGGGATGATGCTGAGTTCTACAGAGGTTCAACAGTTGGCATTTCCTAGGGTCGTAGAGGAGTACCCTGACGTCTTTCCAGAAGAGGTTGTATCCTTACCCCCTCGACGAGAGATCGAGTTTGGGATCGAGCTATAGCCGGGAGTGTCTCCTATCTCTATGTCTCCATATAGGATGGCCCCTTATGAGTTAATAGAGCTACGTATACTGCTCGATGGTCTATTGCAGTGTGGTTTTGTTCGGCCAAGTGTGTCACCGTGGGGTGCACCAGTTTTGTTTGTGAAAAAGGCTGACGACAATTTGCGGTTGTGCGTCGATTATCATCGATTAAACAAAGTGACAATAAAGAACCGCTATCCTCTTCCACGAATTGATGACCTATTCGATCAACTGAAGGGTGAAAGTTGGTTCTCAAAGATCGACATGCGGTCAGGATATCATCAGATGCGTGTAAAGGATGTGGATATCCCGAAAACTGCTTTCCGTTGTCGTCATGGGCATTATGAGTTTGTTGTAATGCCATTCGGCGTGACGAATGCTCCAGCTGTTTTCATGGGGTTGATGAATGTTGTGTTCCGTGAATTCCTAGACATGTTTGTTGTGGTTTTCATCGATGGCATCCTCGTGTACTCCACATCTGAAGAAGAGCATGCAGAGCATCTACGAGCCATTTTGGGAGTTCTTCGCCAACATCAGTTGTTTGGTAAGTTGTCAAAGTGTGAGTTTTGGGCTCGAGAAGTTTGTTTCTGGGGGAATGTTGTGTCCCAACAGGGAGTAGCTATGGATCCATAGAAAATAGAAGTAGTAGTGTCTTGGGCAGCCCCCAAGACAGTGTCAGAGGTGCGAAGTTTCCTTGGTCTCTCAGGCTATTACAGGAGGTTTGTAGCCAATTTCTCTCGAGTTGCGACTCCTCTGACAGTTTTGACCAAGAAGGATCAAGCGTTCATATGGACTGATCAGTGTCAGGCAGCTTTCGAATATCTAATGGAGAAGTTGGTAAGTTCTCCAGTCCTTTGTCTTCCAGCAGAGGGAGTCCAGTTTGATGTTTTCTGTGATGCTTCACATCTGGGGCTAGGCTGTGTTCTTATGCATCAAAGGTCAGTTGTTTCTTATGGGTCCCGAAAATTGCGTCCCCATGAACGCAACTATGCCACCCATGATCTTGAGTTGGAAGCCGTGGTGTTTGCGCTGAAGTTGTGGAGACATTACCTCATTGGCGAGCGCTTTGTGGTTTTCACCGATCATAAGAGTTTGAGGTATGTTTTCTCTCAGCGAGACTTGTACTTGCGGCAGCGTTGGTGGATGGAGTTCTTGCTGGAATACGACTTCGAAATATCGTATACACCTGGGAAGGGAAATGTTGTTGCTGATACGCTGAGCCGAAAGTCACGTAGTGATGCTGTGCGTGAATCCGGTGACTCTTGGAGAGTAATGGAGGAACTTTCAGCATTACATCTTGATATGGAAGAGTTTGGAGGTAGAGGTTGTCTTTTCCGGATGACGGTGCAGTCTTCTCTGATGCAGAATGTGGAAGAGTCTCAGTTGGGTGATCCAGAGGTGGAATTTTGGAGAGACAGAGTTGTTTGTGGGGAGGCCCCTGATGGTTGGTCGGAGGATTAACAACACCGATTGTTGTATCATGGAAGGCTTTTTTTCCCTTGGCGATGCGCGAGACGGTTCTCCGAGAGTTCCATAGTTCACCCTTGGCGGTACATCCTGGTGTGAAGAAGATGTACCGATCCTTGAGGAGTCAGTTTTGGTGGCCTGGGCTGAAGCGTACAGTTGCAGAATGTGTGTCTCGATGTTTAGTTTTCCAGAAGGTGAAGGCCGAACACCGTGTTCCTGGTGGTCTTCTCCAACACATAGAGATTCCTCAGTGGAAGTGGGAGGACATCTCAATGGACTTTGTTATAGGTTTACCTTGATCTCCGGGGGGACATGATGCTATATGGGTGGTAGTGGATCGTTTAACTAAATCGGCCCACTTCATAGCAATCAAGGAGTCGAGCTCAATGGAGGTTTTGTCGAGGCAGTATCTGGAGGAGGTGGTATGGCTTCAAGGAGTTCCTAAGACGATCATTTCTGATCGAGATCCTCGTTTTACCTCTAGGGTGTGGAGAGGTCTCTAGCATGTTTTTTGCTCTCAACTGTGCCTTAGCACTGCTTTTCATCCTCAAACGGATGGTCAGACAGAGCGAACCATCCAGACTCTTGAATACATGCTGCGCTCTTGTGTTCTTGATTTTGGAGGTTCATGGGTGAAGCAATTACCCTTGGTAGAGTTCGCTTACAATAATAGTTTTCACTCTACCATCGGCATGGCGCCGTTTGAAGCCTTGTATGGCCGGCCATGCCGTTTTCCGTTGTGCTGGACTGGGGTTGGAGAGTCAGCAATTCTCGGACTAGAACTAGTGCAGAATACAATAGAGATGGTTCAGGTGATTCGTGAGAGGATGAAGACATCACAGGATCGTCAGAAATCATATGCTGATCAAAGAAGGAGACTGTTAGAGTTTATTGTTGGGGATCATGTGTTTTTGAAGGTGACTCCCCGTCGTGGGAAGCGAAGGTTTGGTCGTGGAAGTAAGCTTTCACCCCGGTTTGTTGGGCCTTTAGAGGTGTTAGCTCGTGTTGGAGCTGTGCCATATCGAGTAGCACTTCCCCCTCATATGATGTGGATACATGATGTTTTCCATGTATCACAGCTCCATCATTATCTTCATGATGAATCTCATGTTATCGATTGGGGAGAGATCGATATTGATGATGATGCAACCTTCGAGGAGCGACCTGTGGAGATCCAAGACCACAAGGAGAAAGTGTTGTGTGGGCGTTCTATCTCCTTAGTTCGTGTCTTGTGGCGACACGGTGGCATGGAGGAGAGTACCTGGGAGCGTGAGTCACAGATACGTGCTCAGTACCCAGAGTTGTTCAATGTTTAACTCCTTTCATGTAATGATGTTTCCTCTCTAGTTAGATCTTTCATGTTTTATTTATGTACCTTTGATGTGATGTTGTGAATGAATTGTTTGGGTATGGATTGTTTGTTCCCGGATGTCGTAGTTTTGTTCTAGCTTTCGAACAACTCATGGTGGTTTTCCCCTGAGAGGTATCTTATGGGGTGGTTATTCGGACCCCTCTTTTCTTCTGGGTTGGTTTTTAATTATCGAGGACGAGAATGTTTTGAGAGGTATCTAATGTAATGGCCCGGACCTCTCCGGTCCATTACTTTGTGAAATGTTGATGTTGGAGGTGTTCTGGGAGGTCAAGCGGACTTATCCCCAACACTTTGCCAATTTTTCCAGTTCTGTGAACAGTGTTTCCAGTTTTATGAACAGTAACAGATCGGTCTCACAGATCGGTGTGACAGATCAGTTTTACAGATCGGTCTGACAGATCAGTTTCACACATCGGTCTGACAGATCGGTTTCACAGATCGGTCTGACAGATCGGTTTCACAGATCGGTCTGACAGATCGGTTTCACCGATCGGTCTGACAGATCGGTTTCACAGATCGGTGTGACGGATCGGTTTCACAGATCGGTCTGATAGATCAGTTTCACGGATTGGTGTGACAGATCCGTCTGACAGATCGGTTTCACAGATCGGTCTAACAGATCGGTTTCACAAATCGGTGTGACAGATCAGTTTCACAGATCGGTGTGACAGATCAGTTTCACAGATCGGTGTGACAGATCGGTTTCACAGATCGGTGTGACAGATCGGTTTCAGAGATCTGTGTGACAGATCGGTTTCACAGATCGGTGTGACAGATCGGTTTCAGAGATCGGTGTGACAGATTGGTTTCACAGATCGGTTTCATAGATCGGTTTCACAGATTGGTTTCATGTACAGTAATAGTGGGTGAACAGTGTTTCCAGATTCCTACAGATTTGCCCCTTTTGACGTTTCCTTTGACTCAAAATACATTTAAAGCCTTATTTTAAGGGCTTTTAAGGCCGTTTAAAATGCCATAAATCCTATATTAATTATTCCTAAGGCTTGGAATGTTTTACTTGGTCAAACCGCGTGGGTTAATGTAATCCGTTTTTAATGGAGAATTAACCGGATCTTAAACCGTCGCCCTATTTAATCTTCAAAAAGGGACGAGATATCATTCTCCCTTGTTCTTTCCCTTTGTTCTCAACTAGGAGGCACAAGAACCTTTCAATCCTTTCCGTAGGAGTTGCACAATCAATCTTTACTCCTAGGATTGGTTCCGCTTTGTTTTTATGCAACCAAGCTGTGTCGATCAATCTTTGATATAAGGTATGTTGTATCGTCGTTCTTTTGGGGTTCATCTTCTCCTATCCTCCTTTCCATAATTATACCATGTAATTTCCATGATTCTAATGGGTTTTCTTGGGGTTGGTTGGTACTGTCGTACCACAGCATCCTCCGGTGGATGCAGTTGTCGCGAGGGGAGGATCGTGACCTGTTGTGTGGATAAAGAACGTGAGGAACTATTTGAGGCAGGGGATTCCTGGATTCTCTATTTGTATATGTGCAATCGTAGAATTAGCATGATTTATCCCTTTAGATCACAATGAAATTGACCTAATTAAATACTTGAACCGGTTTAAAAGAATTGGTTGATCGCATGTTGTTGCTTTATACCGTGATAATGGTTTGCCTCATGTTTTCCTAGATATAGTGATATCTATGTTTTAATTGATTTGTTGTTCGTTCATGATAGAAATTGATAATGAATGTAAAGCCAGAATTAATTGTTAATTAATCGTCTAAAGATAAAGAGGCATGTAAATTAATCTAGTTATTGTCGTTGTTGTAGTTGTTCTAATTTGAGGATAATCAAATTAGGGAAGTAAGCATGGTTATTTAATTGTGGTTGCTTGCGGTTTTCTTGAAAGTTAATCTACTTTGCTTTTCCCCACTGCTCAAGGCAGCTGGTCTTGCTACCCTTCTTCCGAAGGAGGCGAAGACGCGCAGGGTATGCCACGTGCTTTCCGTGTTTAGCCTCTCGAGGGAGAATGGGTATATGCTCTTTCTATAGGCGGAAAAGACTCGACGGGTAGTATATCTATTCACCGTGTTGAGCCTCCTTTGTGTTTAGAAGCATAGGATGTTTTTCTAGAATTCCTGGGAATGTGGAAAAGTAATTCTGTAATGAATGTTTGATTAAATGGTGAAAACCCACGGGGATGGAGATACTAGAATTTAATAGTGATGTGAATCCTAAAAAGGAGCAGTTTTTGAATGTGATGCCAATTTAGTTAAATGTGGTAAATTGTTCATGGTTAATTAATTAATTAAAGTACAGTGGAACTGATAAAATGAGAATGGAGTAATCTAATAAAGCTCTTCAAATGTTGGTGTGCTTATAAGATACCTAGTCTTTGAAGTAGCAGCCTGGAGTCTGAGAGACGTTAGCTGCAGTTGTATCTAAGACTAGGTAATTCCCATAGTGTGGATCTGAGTTACATATATATTCTGTACTTTTTGTGTTTCTATTCCCTACTCCACCATGTCAGTACGGGAAACTAACACCCCGGGGATTTTGAGCCCTGGGGGGGGGGGTGTTTTCCCCAACATTCTGATGGGAGGTCGAATGGCTGACTACCCCCTTTTGGCCCCGCTCTCTTCTCTTGGTAGATACTTGTGCCATGAGGCACAACGGTTAGTTACCCCATATATGTGTGTAGAGGGCTATAATGTCTTGTGGTTATTCACACGCATATATTCTGGATATAGTATCCTATGGACTACTATAGGTGTAACGTGTATAGGCTATGATGGCTTGAGGATCCTTACTCGGAGTATGGGCTGTAATGGCTTGAGGTATTATACTCGACGTATGATACACGTTATGCGAGCTGTGGTGGATCCCGGAAACTACCTGGTTACCTTTGGTTGTGAGGATGGTGTGGTGCTTCTCCCAGGTGTCTGCGGGAAAGCCTATGTGGTGCACGAGGTGCAGATTGTGGAGCGTAGCCTAGGTGTCTGTGGGAAAGCCTTTGGAGAGAGATGCACAAGACGTATGTCGTTGGGGCAAAGCGGCAAACCAGTGGGGATGTAGTAGCGGGGTACCCTTGATATTCATTACTATATGCTATTTTTCTTTTATGCGTTACTTGGTGACAGTAGCCCTGGTGAGGTTGGGAACATAGTATACCTATTTAGGTGACAAGTTAGTTTCACTTTTTGTTCACTGGGCTTTAGCATGCTTTCTTTACTTTTGCACGAGAGGCTTGGGGAGGATCCTACTGAGTATACTGTTATACTCACCCTATGTATCTATAAACAGTTTTTCAGGTCACTTGGAGCAGGTTGGAGATCAAGCGGGTTACTACTAGCTTGGGGTTGGAGGAGGAGCTGTTCACGCTTGTGGTCACTGTCGTTTTAATTTCTTTTGGGTACTTTTAGTTTTCCCTTTCAGTTTTAGTACTTTTTCATGACATTTCATATATGTACTTGGTTTCCTTTTATATTTCAGTTCTGAGTTGGAGTTGATTGGATTCTATTCTATCTCTTTCTTCCGCATGTGTTCTCCTAGAGGGTAATGCCTCCCATTTGTATGTTTATTATTCCCTCGGTGCTAGTCGCCAACCCGGGGCCTACTGGAGGCGGGACTCGGGGGTCATTATCTCTCTTCTCACATTGCCGGCCCAGGAGGGGTACACTTTGTGGGGAGGGGGTCGTGAAAACATGGTTAGATAATAACATTAGTATCTCCAATATACTTAAATTTTATTATCTTAATAACATAACCTATATCCATCTCCAACCTCCATTATGAGGGAATAAAATCCATCATTTACGTGTACGATAGGATACATCCTCATTAACTGATTGATTAATTATACATCACCGCCTATAATTGCTAGTATCATTGATATACGTGACGTTTATATATATTATATTAACAAATTTTTTATTTTTTTAAATGATAATATAATATGTTTTCATATCTTTCATTTAATAAAAAAAGATAATGTTGTTTGGGTGTATGTGTCAACTACCACCTCCACTAAGTGATGTAATTCATTTTTAATCACCACAACACATAGATTATATATATAAGATTTTTAAAATAATAAATTTTATATATGATATTATGATAATTTTATTAAGATAAAATAATCTTACATTATTTATATAATGATATTTGAAAAATGGAAATGTTACTCATGCGTATGTACGAAATACCCTGTACATTATTATAAAGCAGTTCAATTTTCAAGACCCCATTTCATGATTGGTTTTAAAAGTACAATTTTTGTATAAAAATGATAACACTATCATTATTATTGTTATGAATGTGAAGTAATAATGTCCTCCTTGAATAATTTCATTCTATAGAAGTCATATTGGGCTCAATAACTAAGTATTCTCAAAGCTTCTGAGGTGAACATAAATGATCAATTAATTGTATATATCATGATATTCAAAAAATAAAAAGAATAATGATAATTGAAATTGTTAGTATTAAATTAAATAATTAATATATGTTTTTCATTCAGGAAGATAAACAACATACGTGGCAATGTAGACTTGAGGTAAGAGACTTTTTTTCAAAATCTTCTATAAAGGTTTCCTTTATGACACTTTAACATAAAACCTCATTTAAAAGATTTATTTTTCAAAATAATTTCCATGTTCATTTTTTAAAATTATTTTATGAATATATGGGAATTAAATTATCCAAGTTTTATTCAAAGAAAAACCAGATTTATTTTTTTGGGTATTTTGTTATTGAAAATGGGGTTTTAAAAGAAAAGAGTATTTTAACATCTGAAGTGTTTTTTATTTGAGTTTTAAAAAGTTTTTAATGTTTTTATTCATTATATGGACCTTGGAAATTGTTTATGAAGAGTTTAGTGCCATTATAGCTCATGTGTGTTCCTGATATATCTTATACTATGGGTGTTCCCATATAGTAGTGGATGAACCCATTATAGCTTCTACAACATATACTCCAAGATAACACACCAATGCATTGGGTATTTATAATGTTCTCTAGATAAATATACAGGTAATAATCCATATTAATTTTCTAACTTTTAAAGGGTTATTGTAAGGGTTCTTTATGGGTTTTATGAAGAAGAATTCCCAAGGAACCTTTATGAATTTTATATGCATTCCAATGCATTTTCATGGAAATTTTTTCATTTAAAATGGAATGATATTAAACTTTTAAAAAAATATGATCCTATTTTAGATTAAAATCATATGATTTTAAGAAATTATTCTCATGGGTTTTCATTATTTTAACTAGATTAACAAATTTCATCTTTTTTAGGTCATTTATGAACTTTTTCTGCTCATCACACATTTTAAAAAATAATAGTGTTTAAGGATGGGTAAGGGAAAAGAAAAAGTCTAGTTGAATATTATAAATATTCATTATGAAAATAAATCATGTTTTAAAAAAATGATTTTATTGTAAAAAATTGTATATTTATCGGAAGTTTCCACTTTATAAAATATGATTTTTTATTTGTAAGTGTTATAAACTAATTATATAGAACTAGAAACTTGAAAAGGTCAATAGGGATGTTTGAAAATGAATTCTTGACTAAAATGTTATGATTATGTTATGTTTAATGTTGGGTCCTTATAGTTGGTATCAAATAAGGGTTTAAACAACATTTGATATTAGGAAGTTTCATGCGAGGATTTATTAAGAGTTATAGATACCATAAAGGGTTTCAAAATTTATGGTTTATCATAAAGTCAGAGTCTTAGAAACCAATTTTTTGTTTCTAATTGATTTATTTTGAGTTTAATCTACTTCGGTATAATGTATTTGGAGTTTAAAGTATGATGAAATTTCTATAGATATTAACTTTGAAGGACTGTTTCTATTTTAACATTATATGATACATTGAATATTTTAATGATGTTGTTTTCTAATTCTTAAGGATATTTTACTAATATGGAATGAAATTTATCTTCACATCCTACTTATACCTTCCAGATGATTTGATTATCACTATTATTGAAAAATATAGTTCATATTATTTTAAAAACATATTGAATATTCAAATCACCTGTAAGAAATAGTTTTACTTATCTAACACCATTTCAATTATCAAATTTTTTATGTATTATGGTGTCTCTTTTATCTGATTTCAAAATCCCAACTTATCCATCTCTTGAGATAAGGGATATACAACCATGTACTTATCTAGTTCTTTTCTAGAAAAATGAATTATGTGCTGGAAGATAAAGGGAATATCTAGAAAATTATGATGTCTGGATTTATTGTATGCATTATTTTCTTATGTTTAATGTATGGAACCCTATTATATTGACATAGATAAATTACAAGTAAATTTTAAATATATTTTATATATAGTAATAATTTATTAAGGAATAAGATAAATAATCATGGTTAATGGTTTATGTACGTGTTTATGTATGGAGTTTTCTGAATTTTGATATAATGATATATTATCCATATTATGAGAATCATGAAATACCTAAGGATTATTCATTAGTATGTTTTGATATCAATATTTTGAAACATATATTAGATGGAATTGATACCTTTTAGAAATGTCAGAGTAAAAAAGATCGTAATTTTTTGGAGACATTAATTGAGGTTTGAAAAATGATTAAATAATATCAAAACCTTAAGTTTAGCTTTTGAAAATGGTTATTTGAGGAATAATTCCATTAATTTTAGTGTACAAAAGTTTTAAGTGATTTATTATCTTTAGGGTTTATATGATCTTGGATGTTGATGTAATTATGGGTTATTATGTTTTTGGGGATGTAAATCGAAAAGTATGAGATAATATTTGAGGATAAAACATACATAAATATTTAACTTATTAAGGATATTTTTGAGGATTTTCTTCATAATATTTATAATTTTAAATCAATTATATTTACATCGTAAAATGAATAATCAAGGTCCGGTGTCCACCCATCAACTATGGAAAGCCCACGAGGATTGACCCATAACTAATGAGAGAAAATGGTGTAGTGACTCCCACTGGCCTACATAATATCATAGCTAGTATAAAGATTTGATTAGATAAATGAATTTACAGATGAATAATATTTTTTGTTGATAAATGTTTTATAATGTAAATAATCATGTGACTGAAAAGTGATTTTGTGACTAGTGTTATTTCGAAAGATGATCACTGTAATTTTATAGATTATTATTGTATTAAGGTAAATAGAATACTATAGGATTTTATTTGAGGAATAAATTTTAAATAATATTTTGGGAGTATATATGATTTTTATTTTTTCATTATAGAGATTCATGTTATTTACGAAAATGATTAGCAAGTTTTGGAGATTATATGATTTGGGCATATACATCTTTGTATGACACTTTAAGAGTGATTGATGTCATGTAGATATAAATGATAAATTAAATTTGGAAGAGTATGTGACAAAATATTTTTGATCTTTGGGTTTTAATAATAGTCTAGAATATTTTAAGGGACTTTAAGGATTTTTATTTGTTAAATAATATAGATTTGATCTTGGGCAATTACTATTTTGGATATTGTAGTAGTTTTTCATTGTTTTATGGTTTAGTTATTTTTTAAATTATCTTAAATTGTTCTAATTTTTTTAGTTTTAGATAATGTATAAATATTAGAGGAATAGATTTTTATAATTTTATGTATTATATTCTTTGTGGTAAGTTAATTTTTGTTCTTTAAGAATAAAAAATTAATATCGTATACTCGTTATTTGTTGAAAAAGAAGAGATTGTAGTGGAAATTGATTACAGGATGAAATTATTTTTTTCAAGTAAGTATATTTATTTATGTTTTTATCCAAGATAACGAATGAATTATTTAACTATATGAACATGATTTTGGAAAAAAATGTTATCATATTACTTGGATTTTTTATGAATTGACAGTCTTTTTCACACCTCATCTGCTTATAGTTTTGTGGTCATGAACTTTTTCATGATCAATCACATCCTTGTGATCAATGTTCTCAATCAATTTCCATAATAATTTAGATATTAATTTATACTTACATGTCTATATATTTACATCCCACTAATTTTCTCACATTTGGAAACCTAGTATGTGTTATCTCAAATGACCTTTGTGCATCACTTTCTCCATTTTCTAGAGGATCTTTTGTTAAAACTTTTTATGATGTAGTATTTTAACAATGGTATTTCTAAATGTAAACCTTTGATTACTAAGACTATGTTAAAATTTTGAAGATGATATTTCTTAATTGGGGGTGATGTAATATCCAGATATTTCAAAAAATAAATACTATTTTCTATAGCATTCAAAATATACAACACAGAGCATAAAAAAATGAAATATTATTATTTAAATGTTTCAATTATAACCTAAATTTTAAACTATAGTGAATGAATAATAATAACCAAATTATTAAATATATAATGGTTCTTCTCATTAATAATTTATTAATTAATTCATATGAAATAATCACTTTATTTTTTAGTCATTTTATTATTCAAAAGGTCATTTTCTTAAATAATGGATTTTATTGTTTGTTATGAGTAAATATTATAATTATATTATAGAAAATTTATGAATTTTATTTTGAAAAATTAACTTCACTAATAAAATATGTGTTCCAATATTATCTTTTGGATAAATTTCTTAATTTTTCTAAAAAGATTGATTTTTCATTCAACAATGATGAATACTGGCTTTTATTGAATATTTTATTGAATTTTCAAGTACTTTAAAAGTATAATTCTATTTTGTTTTAATTTTGAAATGTAATTAGATCCTATGGATTTATAATAATAGAATTATGGTTTTTAAATGAATTTTTTACTTGAATTTTGTATAATTGTATTTATATTTAAAAAGTGAACATTTATGAAAGAACTGTTTTTCATCGTGTTTTATCAGTTCAATTTTAAATTAAATTCTACCACTTCTATGTTATGAATATTGAAAAATAGATTTTATAATTAGAATAATAGGGTTCAAACATATGAAATATGTCCCTTTTATTTTTGGTAAATATTAATAGTAACCATAGTAATATTTGTTACCATGATAAATTGTAATATAGGTAATTAAAAGGTAAATAATATATTATAAAAACTATTAAATGATTGTAACCGATGGAATAATTTTATTTTATGAGTCAATATCATCTAGAGTCAACCATGATTCTTTTATATGAACTTTTCACCTTTTCACGAGATAATTATTATTAAAATATTTTATGTAAGAAAAAGTAAAAAATGTCACCTAGGTTGTTTTGATCGTAAGAGCACCCTCATTACTGATCCTCACTGTTCCATCAACCTTTTTATTGATATCCGTTAATAGGTATGAATTTCTTGTCATATGGGATGAACATCCACTACTAAGAATCTAATTACTATTGTTCTTGGTTGCATTTAGAGTTACTTCTGTAAAGTTAAAGTTATCAACTTTTTTTTATTCATACCATGAGATATTAGATTGAGTGTAAGGAACTTATGACATTTCTATTCTCTCTTCTATGTACATTGGATCCTTATATTCATAATCTTCTTCCAAAGGAGAAAAACCATTTGAAATAGAAACATCGTTAGGTTGGTGAGTATTGAACTATCTCTTAGCATTGTAAGAATTTCCCCTTTCATACCTCTACCTGCAATACATAGCTTTATGACCAAAGTTAGAACAATGAAAATAGTATCCATATAAATTATTTCTTCTCTAAGAAGTAGGGCATGAATACATTCTCCTTTTTTGAACTCATATCTCTTCCCCATTCATATAACTCCCTGACTCTTTATAATATGACATATTATGACCCAGATAGCTATATAATTGACATTTCATAAGTGTAAATGTCTTATCGTTACAATTCCTTCCCATATCTCCTTCCTTAGGCACAAATTTTGGTTTCCTATAATTTATGGATACCTAAGGATAATATTAAATTCTTCTTTCACACTTAATTGATGATTTATTTTTCATCACTTTAGGTGACTTTTCAACATGACCAACATTCAAATTTCCATTAATTTGGGCACCTTTATTTATAGCATTTAATGTTTCAACATCACAACCGATTCCAGTATTTCCCATGCATGCAGGTCTTTAGTCATTCAAATTTTTTTCCACACCATCAGAACCAAACTCACTCTTGCAAGCAACTCTGCATCTTAGAATTTTCCAAATTGTATTTTCTTATTTGCTTATTTTGAAATTGATTCACTTTTGAGTTTACTTCTTAGAGTAAAAACTTATTCCTCTAGACCCTAAATAGTCGTGGATTTCACTTTTAGTCTAAAGATAAGCTCATTTATGTCATTTCCCTATTATTCAATTATGAGTTTTAGTTCCACAACATCTTCAATGATTTCAAGGATTGATGAATTCAATTTCAAAAATCACTCAAGTTATTCAATTTTAACTTCATGTTGATCAACATACTTTGATGTCTGTTTATCAATTCCATTCTACTCATTTCATCTCTTACATTGATTATTAACTTTACCAAAACAATCCTTAAGTTGCAACATGGGATTGGCATCAGGGTTCAACAAATTATCACTAGCCTTATCTTTTGATGGTTATAATTTTTCAATTATAGACATCATGGAAGGATGGTTCCCAGACTTGAATTCAGCTTCCTTATCCTCAAAGATTTCATTGTCATCATCTTCTTCTTCACATACGAAACACATTAATTGAAATTTCTTTCCATACTTGAATTATCTCTTTTTGATAAACCTTTTCTAGGGCTTTGAATGTCTCCATCTTGGGTTTCTTTATCATTAAAATTTCTTGGGCATCAAGAGGCAATGTTCCGGATTCTTATACAGTGAAAACAATCCATGGGTATCTTTCCATAAAATTTATCTATTCCCTTCTTGATTTTCATAAAAATGAGAGAAATAATTTATTTTTCACCATCATTTACATCAACACTATCTCATGAAATTTACAGTTGGTTCATGTCTTTGAATTCCATTTATTTGCTCACATGATTCATTTCATCTTCTGGTTTGAATCTCATCGTATATTCCACTAGGCTACTCAGAAGATCATCCAAAGAATGTTTAGAAAGATCCCTTTTTTTAAGAGGTGAAAAATTTTCATAAAAAAGGGGGGAAAGTATTCCCAAGATTTTACATAAAATATCAATGTCTTTGATCTCTTCGCCAAGCCCCCAAATTTCCCCTACAACTTTAGTAATTTGATTGAAGTAATAATTTACATTTTATTTAGGGTGCATATTCATATCATCAAACTTGGTGTCTAAGACATGGAGTTTCGACTACTTCACTTTGCTATCACCTTCATAAATATTATATAGTTTCTCCCACATAGACTTTTATGAAGCACAATTCATCAACTTCAGAGATATTTGATCAGAAAGAGCTATAGTTAGGGAATTCTATGCTTTAACATCAACATCCAACATTTTTTTGTCTATATCAGTCATAGATAGACCGGTTGGATCAGTGACCTGTATTCCTTATGTAGTGGAAGAAAGTACATCCATTCCATGAGATGTTAGATGAGATCTAATCCTATTCTTCTATATATAAAAGTTACATCCATCAAACCAAGGAACATCCTTAACATTAACTGTATTCTCAATGTTAGAAAAGAAGGAATGATTTAATGCCAACAACCTTTACACTCGAATACCACTTGAAAGACCCCAAAACACCCTGAGAGGGGAGGGGTGAATCAGGGTGTATAATTTTTCTTTTAAACTGAAGGATCTTCTTATAACATTGTAAGGAACCTTTTAAACCTTCCAGATGAGGAAGTGTATAAAAAACAATCAAATGAAAAGAAAATAAATAATAATTTTACTTGGTTCACCACTAAGGGTTGGGTCTAAGGATCATACTTCAATAGTGTGTCGTTCGTACCAAAACCAAGAATATTCACAAGTTGTGGATTAAAGGTGTTTAGCCCAATCACTCTATTCTAGGCGCACTGCCTTTACAAGGTTTTTGGGATAGAACACTACATCCCTTAGATCACTTCCGCTGACTCCCCCTTACTCACTATGTTGGAATAATATTCACTCAGTTTATCGACTAGAAGTTCACTTTATAAATTTATCATTAAATGATGCATCCTAAACTATAAATGGATTCTCTTTTAAGTTCATGTTTTTATCTACAGATGTAATTTTATTTCCCACACACTGATAGGTTGTGGAAATTAATTTTGCAAACTAGTTTGGTCTCTATTTAAGATTCCTTGGGTGTTACATATATCGCCTTACCTTCTCTGCATACTAAGTAGTGGGTATGGTACGTGCATCGCCTCTCTAAGAACAACCTCTGTGTTCCTCCTCCACAAACTTCCTCCATGATCACCCTTCACAAACTGCCTTTGGCCACTCTTGCTCTATGTACCACAAGAGCTCCGCATAATGCCTTGGTCCACCACGTAGTACAAGAGATTCCTCCAAGAACCACACTCTCTATCATAGACTACTTTTCATTACAATAATCATTCTCTCCATGTATAGTCTTCTCCTCTTTGAACTACTTCATACATCACTGGATTTATTCCTGTATTTTTTAAATTATAATCCAGCACCTTAACGAAGGGGATTACGACTCCTTATATAAGGAAAAATGGATCCAAATAACCCAATAATCCATGATTTACCAAATCTTTTATTTGATATAGCCTTCACTGCATACCAATCCAATCCCATGAATCATATCTATCTCATAAACCTCCATCTTTCTACATATTTCACGCATCTGTCCGCATACCTTTGCCAAAAAATGATTTTGGTTCCACGAAATGCTCTGCATACCATTCCCGCTATTCCATATGTAGTATGAAAACCATTCCTGGACATGGAACATGGCCCATGTCTTAGGCCACGTGGTTCTCTCCCTTTTCATAATTCCTTCCACATTCTTCATGCCATTCATTCATATGAATAAATACCCAATTTTGAGGCCCCAAAATTTGAAATCCACTAGGAAAAAGTTCCACCTTCAATACTAAATTCAACCTCATCCGTATGACTATATTCCTTGCAAACTCCCTAGTTATCCAAGTGAATATTAACAATAAACAAAAACCATACTCCATTTTTATCTATGAAAAGCCTTATTTCCTATAATTAGACTAGGAATCATTAATGAGATGTAGGATTTTGTATATTTTAACAAGAAAATGATAGAGATTGGTTAGACACTCCAGAAATGATATAATTATTGGTTACATCATTTTTTTGAGTTTCATGTAGGTTATCAGGTTATCTATACAAATTCAAATCAAATGAGACTTAAAAATGAATGGATGTAATGAATGTTTGAACCTTTTTACATCCTCTCATTTAATAATTATGGATTGAATTGGTATGTTGTCTTATCGATTAGATTTACATTCTCAATTGACATTTTATAATGGTGTGTTACATGTTTCCAAACTAATGATATACAAACTAGATCTATATCACAAGATTGAGTGGGGTGATATTGAGATTGTACCTGAAACCTTAAGGGTGGAAATGCCTATTCAAATAGTAAAGAAATAAGATAACATGTTTCATGGAATGAAAATACAATTGGTTCAAGTGACAAGGAATAATGGTAGGGTTACCATTAAAAATAGGATCATTAGGACTTGACAATACAGTAATGGCCTTATCTATATTCAAGACTATGATGATGAGCCTTTATCGAGAAAAAACATTTTTTAGTGGGTGAATTGTCACACCCAAGATTATGGAAACAATTTTCGAGCTTCCATTAAAATTTCCTTCTATTTTTAGGGGAAGCTTGGGATTTAAAAGAAGGAATTGGGATTATTGGTGGATTAAAGTTGTTTTTGGGAATTTTTTGAAAAATATATTGGACCAAAACCACGGTAATGGCCATGGTCTACTTGTTTGTTAAATGGAACGGTTTATAAAGCATGGACTAGATATTTATATGGGTGGTGTCAAATAGTGTTTATACTATATTACATTTTCTACAAGTCTCACCATGGATTTGGTGGGGCCAATGGCTGGGCCAAAATTTTTGAGGTCTTAGGACCAGTGCATGGTTGGTTCCAATGGGTGATGCCACCATACCATAGTGGAATAACTAGGTCATTGTAATGGAGGGGTTTAGAATTTAAATGAATATTTCATTACTAAATTAATTAGGGTGTTTCCTCTGTCCATGTGATACCATAATGAATGTTTTAAAGCATTTCTTTCTTTGATTTTAATCTATTATCCATTTTTTCACTCTATTTATTTCTCATATTTTAGATTTTATGTTCTACAATAATGTTTTAGGATATTGTATCTTATCCATTAATAAATTAAAGAGTTTTACTTCTTCATGGGGTCACCCCATAAAGATATATGCTCAGATGAAATTGATATTTTTGTTTCCCATCATCTATTTTGGAGTAAATAATGTTTTAATTATTCTTGAGTTAGGTGTCTCTAACCTATTCAACGTTACCATAGTATTCCTTGAGTTACTATTATTCACATTGGTTTTTATTTTAAAAAATAAAAATTTTAAATACAGTAGAGGTGAATATAATCTTCCATGACTATGAAATTGATTTCAATATGAAAGTTCCTTGAAAACAGACATTAAAATTGAAATTGGATTTGATGGAAAGCCTCAAAGAAGGTATTGATTTTGAATTTCTATCAAGCATGAAAGAAACATTGAATCATTATAGAAATTTTATTTACGAAAATATAAAAATTTAAATGAAATGGATTTTTTCCCATAACAATTTTTATGAATTATTGTATTGGTTTCTTCAATGATATGATATTATAATAAAACATCAGTACAACCTTGAGGTCTAGGAAAAAAATACATATTTGATACTTAGGGTTTCAGAATTAACTTTTGGAGGCTCTTATGATTTAATAGTTTCTAGAGGACAGAATATTTGGGAAATAGAGGTTCTCTGGAATCAAGAGTCACTTATGACGGATGGTGGTCTTATTCATCAGAGTAGTGCACACCCTTGGGTTTTGGTCTCCTACTTGGTGATTTTAAGGATATATTACATTAATCTTTATTTCCTAATTGATATTGATATTGATTATCAGAAATTATTTTATTCAACTTCATATACCTCATGGATAAATATTATGTCATATTTCTTTGTCAATTTAAATATGTAATGTTTGTTAAAAGAAAACCAAAAGATGTTTTTATATGGGATTTTTTTGTAGAAATTATTTAGAAACATATCTACATAAGAACTAATGTATTCATGTGGATATAAATTTAATATATTATTGGTGGTATCCTACTAATATTTAGTACACATACCCTATATTTTCCTTTAAAATTTTGTTGATTTATTTTTCTGGATATATGTAAATGGTGGAGATTCATGTGAAAAAAAACCTCCTCATTTGTGATGTCGTTATAGTGGGTCTTGATGGTGGTGAAATGTGGAAACATAAAGATATAACCATTGGTCACACAAGGTTCCATGTTGATGGGAATTTAGTTTATATTATTACACCTAACTATCCTGTTAATAGAGGTAACCAATATGGATTGGTTGTTTTTACATTTGATGTATTTTTTATATCTGTTATGATACTCAATTTTTTTCGTCCTTAAATTTTTTTGAGGGTTAAATAATTCCCATGATTATTTTTACGATACTATGGTTCCTAAATCTAGACCGTGGATATCTGGAAAGTTCTTATAGATTTGTGACAGTCCAATTCAGGGTAGATTAAGAGTTAACCCTCGTAGGTCTATTACATGAATGAAAAATAGATCAATTGGATAAGATTAGAATTATTCCTAACATAATAAAATATTTAAAATAATAAAATACATCAAATAATAAGTAATTTATGTGAAAATTTAATTCCTCCTAATAGAAGGAGGAATATAAATATCATATAATAACATGATAGGCAAAAAAAATCTTTTAAAATCATATTGAAAGAATGATATTTATGAATTAATAAAAAGAGTTGAGTCATGAAAAAAACTTAATTACCAAGGTAACATTTTAATAAAAGCCACTTGAGATAAATTATTTGAAATTGATTATTGAATACGAATATTAAATATTGAATAATTATATAATATTTCGAATAGGTATCTTTTACAAAATATAAAAGTAAATGGGGAATAATTTGAATCATGTACCAAAAAAATATATTTGGGATTATGACTCCAAAAATTGGGCTAGTGACTTCCATTAAAGCTCATTAAACTCCTATATAATAAACATAATTGTCATAATGACCAATTTTTGAGTAATATTAAAATATATTAACCTATTTAAATTTCAAATTTTAATCATTTATTATATATTTTTTAGTTTGTTATAGAATATTATCATCACCCGATGTTTGTGTTTTTTATTTTTTCTGTCATGATTTAAATAGTTGATGGAGATTCAAATTCATATATACAATATTAGTCATTACTATATTACCCATGTTACTGGTATAGTTATTTATAATTATTTATAATGTTCTTATTTTTTTCCATGAGAATAAATGTCATGATTTTTGAAGACAGAATCAATGATAAGTTTGTTTTGGAAATTTTTGATGAAAAAGTTGGTAAATAAATATTGATTTTAATATTAATTTAACCATTATAGAAAAATAATACTATTATTTACCAAATTTTAATTCAATGTATAATATTTTATAATCACCCGGGCGTGGTGTTGATGGAAATTGAAATATATCATTCCATAAAAGCGGCAGTCTACATATACACATGGACAATGTATTAATTTTTAATATAATAAATAGATTTAGAGATTTATTTATCATTACTAAATAATATTAATGTTAAAAATTCAATAAGTATTCATTAAAAAAATATTTTTACCAGACATGTATGGTGGTGACGGGAAGTAAACCACGTTTTTCATGGAGGTCGTAGTTTGTACTTTCATCAGGATGACATATTCATTTCTCTTATGGAGAAGGGGTGAAGGTATTAAATTATTGTTCCATAAAAATTATAACCATTCAGTTTACTAACTATAAATATGTTATTATTTTAGGATGGTGTTAAAGAATATTGAAAAGAAATGTAATACTTAATAAAATCAGAATAAAAAGGAGTGATTTGAGAATATTTACAATACTCCTTGGAATAATAATATAAAAAACTAGATTAATATTTTAAGGGGTGGTATTTAGAGAAGAATAAAACAACAAGGAAATTTCTAGGATTGTTGTTGGGGTATTTTGGGAATTATTTATTAACAAAAAATATTGTGTTATTTAGAGAAGTGGGGTGGGGAAGGTATACTTTGATAAGTGATATGAGTAGAATTGTTTATAAATATAGGTGAATTATTCTAGTAAAGTGGCTCCAAAACATAAAAAAATGGATATGGGTTGAGGAAATTTAAAATATTCCTTCCACAACTAATTTTATGAAATTTTGTAATTATTTTGTAATTATTTTAGTCCTTATATTTATCCCCTTTAACATTTTGATAATTACTTTAGTAGCTAATATTCACTTATGTAAAATTATTATGAATACAAATTAAATAGACCTTATTACATTATTTGGACCTTTGGATTTCAAATGTGAAATTCATTTTATTATATAATATTTATAATATTTTAATAATTATTTGTAATAGAATAAATGTTTAACCCATTAACAATAGTTTTAGAGAAAATTATAATTGATGTTTAAAAATGTAAAATATAAGTTTTTAAATTAAAAATTATTTTTTAAAATATATAGGTTTTCTTATAAAATACATCTAAGTTGATAAAAAAGATATAATAAATTATTCCATTGTCAAAAAATAATGTTGACATAATGGTCTTGGTATTTTTGAAAATTATGTTTTATATTATTAACCAAAAAATAAATCCTTTCAGAAAAATACCAAAACATTATCCTAATGTAATATTGTTATTCTAAATTGAAATATGTACTTAATTTGTTCAAATTCAATGTATAAAAAAAGAGTTTATATTTTAAATGGAAACATAAAATATAATGAAGATTTTTTCATATGAAAATGATTTATTTAAATATTAACTATTCTTATTCACATTTCATATAATTTTAAAATTAAATTTGTGTAAATTTATTATTTATATTAAAAATATATTTTATCATCATTTAAATAGAAAAAAATATTTTCTTAATTTTTTTTTATAAAACATAAAAATAAAATTTTATAAAAAATACATTTTAAGACTAAAATTATCTTATTTGTCATATATCAATATAAATTTAATATTATCTGTGTATTATTATAGAAAATATACATATTTTCTTTGAATGTAAAAATGTAATATGTATAAAATACAAGCGATATATATAAATAAAATGAAATATTAATAGTTACATATTTATATCACCTTAATATGTACTTATAAATCTTCTCAAAATATCTACATAAGGTCTAAGGGTGAGATATGTAATGATGGTTTTCATAGGTGGAACCATAATTAACATGGATCTCATAGATATTTATATGTGCATGAAATTCTCTCAAATATTATTTCACTCAAACCATATTTGTGATATTTTTTGTTGTGCATAGTCTTGGGAAAACCATAATAATGATACCTTCATTCCAAGCTCAATCAAATGAGATTCTTAGGGAAAACACAAACAAAATGAAGCATTTTTTTCTTTTTCCTCATTGATTTTATAATTTGGTTACATATTTACCGACGAATTTTATGTCTATATTATAATACATAAATTTAATAATTTTATTTTATACTATTGTGGTTTCATTTTAGTTTAGTGTTGTGTGTGAAACAAGGTACTGAGTATAATATGTATTTAAAGTGTAATTGATAAAAAAATATTTGGTTTCATAACCCTGATCAATCTATGATATCACCGATAACCATAGTTGGATATTCCAAAATTTCATCATAATATTGAGTAACAAATCCATCTTTTTTCCATAAAAACCATCATTCCTTGAATTTTACAAGGTATCTCATAGATCTAAAACTGAATGGAATAACATGTAACTGTAATGTAAAACCATAATCTTATCCAAGACCAACATGTCATCATTTCCAAACCACTCAGTCACTAAATCTGAATCACTGCCCAATGATTATCATGTTTTCAATTCTATTCTAAAAACCCTTACAACAGACAATTCTCAGTCACTTGTAAATCACATAAATCTATACAAACCATGGTTATTTCATTAAAACTATCCTATCATCTCAACACTTCCAAAGACAAATCACATTATTATACACCAATCAGTGTCTTTGGGATAGAAAATGTGTCAACCAATGCTATATCCATCCAATATTAGACCACCAAAGACCACATTCTTCTACCTCATTAGAAACCACAAATGGAATCAATAGGGATAGGTATCTAACCGATCATCTAAAAAAATATCCAACCTCATAATCAAAACACCTCAAGTTCATTACATGATGATCTCCTAAGGAATCTCTATGATAAATCTATTTACCTCATAACATCTCTTATTCATTGATCTCATAGATGGAAACATTGGCCTTTGCATCTGTCTCTAAGAGAACTCATATTCCTTGACTAAACCCTCTCTCAAGACACACTCAAACATATCAAAACTAAGATCAAAATTATTAGTGTAAGATACTAACCTTTTCTGTAGAAGTTTTGATATTTTTTCAGGTACTCTATTGCCTTGATTTGAGTATATCGTGTTTTAGTTTCTTCATGGGTGTGTTTGAGTGAAATTTTCATGTTTTTGGTGGGGTTTTGTTCATTTCATGATTGGTGCATGGTTTTCCCAAATTGTGTGCCCTTCCCCAGAAAACCATGTAACCCTCGGAAGAGGGGGATTTCATGGTTGACACATGGTTTTTCAAACAATATTTTATCCTCGATGTAACCATACAACCCCATGGTATGAGGTGCACGATTAGGGAAAACTGTTATCCCCATATAAGAAATCCTGCATGCGAAAAATTGAACCTCTAAATCTTTTAAAAAGTTCCCAAACCCCCTATTAAATCCTTAAACACCATATCTTGACCCTAAAATAATTTATCTAAATTTAGGGTATAAAAGATGAATTTAAAGGCCCTCCAAAATCCTTTCATGATGAATAGAAGATCCTTTGATGGATCTTCACCTCTCCTAGTAAGAGATTCTCATCCCATATAGTTTCATCCCTCTCCTATCTCTCCTTCTTGATAAAAAGGGGATGGGTTTTCTTTATTGGTGATGTTTCTAGATATAGGTTTGATGGATTCTTTTGATATTCTATCTAGTATTTTGATATAGATCCTGTTCTTCGTCGTGATCTTGATTGTTTATCTTCAATTACAGATTTCTGTTGGGGAGAGTTTATCAACGATCTTAAGGTCGGTGGTCTAAATTCAATTCCCATTATCATGAATTCAAATTGAATGTATATTTTGTGAAATTTTAATTAGAATGCCTTGAAAATGATTATTGAATTATTGAATTAATTATTTAATTAATTAATGGAATTATGGAAGTGATTAAATGATTTTCAATGTTATTATAAAAAGAGTTGAACTTGGGAAAATTGAATTTGGTAATTATGATTTGTAATTGGTGAATAATTGGACGTAAATTGATTGATTAATGGGATTTTGAAATTTCTCAACTGATGAGATTGTATAATTGAATAATTAATTGAATGTTTAATTAGTTGATTAATGGGAAAAGGGGATATTTGGATTATCCTAGAAGGGTTAATAAGTTATATGGTTAAATGTTGATAGTTGATTTAACAGTTTTTTTTCATATTATTCCATGTGATCAGGATAAATAATTATGACTATTGTGATAAATTGAAAATGTTTACTTTAATGAGATGTTTTTATGAGAAGGTTAATGATGCTTAACCTTGATGTATAAGAAATTTTGATTTTTATGTTATTTGTGATATATGTTATAATGAGTGTGAGATAAAGAATGAGGCTCCAAATACCCATATGTGACACTGAGGTGTGGGATAGGGACTCCAGATCCAAATAACTAAATGAGATAGTGAGTGTGGGATAGAGACCAAGGCTTCAAATACACATGTGATATTGAGGTGTGGAATAGGGATAAAGGCTCCAAATACCCATAGGGTGTTAGAACTGATGTTTTACACCCATGATATTAGAATTTCACTATGGTTATAATTGACCATGTTGTGATTTGAAATGAAATAATAAATGATAACTATGGTATTGTGATTTGTGATGTACCATAGGGATAGTTCAGACTCCATCATGGGCTGAATTAGTTATTGATAAGATGAGTGACATCATGAACTACTGAAATTACATAGTTAGTTAAATAATGATGAAATTTGATAAATTTTTTACTTTATGAATTATAATTATTTATTTATAAAACATCATGCACTATTATTGACTAAATATTGTTTAGATATCATTGCAGGTGGGCTACAGATTTGTACTCACACCCTACTTGGGCTACCTAATTTTTTCCTAAATAGATTTCATATTTACAAGACTAAATAAGGGGAAGAGCCCAATTTTTAATGGCTGATTTGGGAAGGATCATGGATGAGGGAACCTGACATAGCATCAGGACCCACTTGATAGTGTTATCGTATCTTTCTTTTGGTTTTTCATTTGACACTTGGCACGTACTTGGAATGACATGTCTATTGTTTTGGTTTGGAAAATCTATTCCTGTTTTAGTCATAATGTGATACTAGTTTGTCTGATTTGGTTATATCATTTGGATATTTTTTAACTATTTATGTTGTTGTGCTACTTTGATATAGAGGGTATAGTCTCCCCATGATCTATATTATACCCTCACTGCTAGTTAGTAGCATCTATCAAAGAGGGTGGCACGTTTGAGGTCATATGACTTATTGGCTTGGGGAAATGTTGTGTGGGAACCGAGTCAGGGTATTACAAAGTGGTATCAAAGGATTTATCTATTATTTTATCTTGTCTTACTATTTTGTAATGGTAGATAGAATACTATGTAGAGTTATGCCTTATACATGAGCTCATGTAGGGGCATAAAAAACTCATGTA
Organism: Viscum album; assembly: GCA_963277665.1. NCBI lineage: Eukaryota > Viridiplantae > Streptophyta > Magnoliopsida > Santalales > Viscaceae > Viscum > Viscum album. The sequence continues at coordinate 215,644,628 of OY728165.1, forward strand.
TGTGGGAAAAAAGTACCTAGGGTGGCATTGTTGTTATTTATGTGTGTTGTTAGTGTTGGATGGTATATCACCTTGAGTGATGCACTTGTTGTGTGATGTGATTTTTTTTAATATTTTATGATATTTGACTCATGGTCTAGAATATCACAAGGGTTGAGTATGAATTCATCATTCTAGGAACTACGAAATTATTGGGACATGAATCTTTTTAAGGCACACATGGGAATATGAGTTTTGGGTAAGTTTTTAATATTTAAATTCCTTTCCATTCTTTTTTAATTTAAATGAAAAAGGTTCAAAATATTAATTGGAAGTTATAAAATGATGAAAAATGTTAATAAATGGGTGTCTAAGGAGAAACATGTTCAATGAGAATGTGTTATACCATATATGAGCTATGAAATAGATGAGGGGTGGTTAAGGGTATTGAGAATTCCTCAGTTTTTACTGTGTTGTGGGGTTTGAGGAATGAAATGTTATGGATTAATTTGAATCCCTATATTTGTGTTAATTTTGTAAAATCTGTCCTTTGACATGTTTTTTGAATTTTAGAGATATGCCTCTATGATGACTCTTGTTGATAGGATGACCGGAGGATATGGATAGAAATGATCATCCTATTGTGGAACCTAAGGCACCTATAATTTTGGTTGAAGGGGCCAAAGAGCAGTTCTATGAGAAATTTTCTCACTTCATGCAGTTATTAGAGATAGTCACAAAGTGGTTAGTGAAGAGTGTATCTGACCTAAAATCAATGTTTTAGTTACAACACCCTCTGACTTTCACTAGAGATGGCAGGGCTGAATTAACAGAGTTCCAGATCAAGTCCATACCTAGTATACATGAACATTTTGTGAATCAATCTAAGAAGGCCAATTTGTCTACTAATATGTCTCAGGTATCAAAAAATAGCTGGTGGTATGTCAAGGATTGGACCGGGTAGGCAGATGGTATGGTATAGAAGGACTTCCAAGAGAAGTTCCTAGAGAACTTTTATCTAGAGACACAAAGATAAGAGGGGGAAGCTAAGTTCATGAAGTTGACCCAAGGGAGTATGTCAATGATGGAAAATACTGGTCTCTTTACCAACTAGCAATGATTTTCACCAGTGCTGGTAGAGGATGATACAAATAAAACAAGACGTTTCTAGGATAGACTAAAATTTGAGATTAATTCCCAATTTAACATATTTCGGTTAAAGAAGTATAACAAGGGAGTGGATCAGGATCTCATGTTTGAGGGTGAGTTGAATAATGCTTCTAGTGGAGGATAAGTGGTTTCTACTAGATTATTTTGAGGTATGTAATACGAGAGTAAGAAGTTTCAATAAGATAATTTTGTTCAAATTAGTGGAAAGAAGAGTGGCCCGGGGAGGTAATAGGTCCTCAGGATATTACCTAAGTGATTTGATACTAGTGTGGTATGTTGGGACACTTTCATAAATATTGTCCCTGACCACCAGTAGAGTGATGAGATTGTGGTAGGAAGGGCCATCTATAGCAGTTCTGCTGGAACCCATGATAGATTGTTAGTGATGAGGTGGATAGACAAAACCAATGTATGTGAAGGGGATATTCTAAACCATACCAGTCTGGGAGTTAGAGTTATAGTGGATAATGTGGTAGAGGTAGTGGATGTGATACTTCAGGGAAAGAGTGCCAATATCTGAAGAGTGGATTAGCTCAGGGGACTCAGACTACATCAAAAGCAAAATGGGTTGGATAGTTTTATGTTGTTCAACCTACACTAGTAGGAAACGAGGCTAGTCCATTAATTGATAGAGGTACTATTTCTTATAGCTTATATTATAGATAGTGACTTATTCGGTACTGGTTCCTCTCATTATTTTGTATATGCACAACTTGTGAATGGGTTGAAATTGGAAATGGAATACGTGAGTTGTGTTATGATGATCGATACACTATTTAGAGTACGGTCGAGGGACATATGTCTATGACAGGGGTTTTATCTTGAGGCTGGGGAGTATCATTTTATATGGGATCACTAAATTATTGATGTTTTAGACTTTAAACTAATTATTAGTATGGTATGGTTTGTGTCTTACTGAGTCGACATAGATTATTAACATAGGAGAGTGATTTTTACATATTTTGATGATGAAACAATTTCTCATTATGGAGAGTCAGATATCTAGGTGGGCCATATAGGTACATTCTATCAAAAAATGGGGGATCCCACTTCCTAGGATTCTAGTCTATTTTTGGATTATTCGGGTGAGAAGAATGATTTCTTTCCACTTGTAGTGGATAGGTTCTAGAATGTGTTTCTCAAGGAATTCTCATAGATGCTCCCTGAGAGAGACATGGAGTTTACGATTGATCTCATGATGGGGGTTAAGCTAGTTTCTACTCCACCTTACAAAATGACACCAATAGAGAATATGAAGATCAAGACTCAACATGAATAGTTCATGGATAAGGGATTTTTGCATCTGAATATGTCTCCATGGGGTATTCCACACTTCTTTTATAACAAGTCTAACCGAACATTTCACTTATGTGTTTATTATAATAAGTTGAACCAAATGACTACGAAGAAATGATATACTATTCTATATATTGATGATATGTTTGAAAATTTGAGAGGATATTGTGTTTTATACATGATCAAATTGATATCGGGGTATCATCAGTTGATATTCCAACATTTCGACAAACCTCATACTGCATTTAGAAGTAGGTATAGACTTTATGAGTTCACCATGATTCCCTTTGGGTTGAAGAATACTGTTGCGGTGTTTAGGTCCTTTATGAATAGAATCTTGCACCCATACTTGGATCAGTTTGTAGTAGTTTTTTTGGATGATTTCATGGCGTAATCAAAGACTCATGATGATCATGCCCAACATCTTGACATTATCCTCAGTACACTGAGAGATCATATTCCTTACCCCAAGATATATATGTTTTAATTTTGGATTTATTAGGCACACTTCTTGGGTTACATAATCTAATATGAAGGTGTGTGTGTGGACCTAGATAATGTTTCGGTAGTTGTATGTTAGGAAGATCCTAATAACATTTTTCATATCTGTAATTTTCTAAGGCTGGAAGGTTATTATAGAAGGTCCATCCATGTTTTATCACGATTGGTAACCCCACTTTTGGGCTTGGACAACAAGGGAGTGATGTTTTTATAGTATATACCATGTGATAATTCCATCCATGAGTTGAGTAAGTTCTAGAAAATGACACCAATATTGATCCTAATAGAGCAGTGCGAGGAGTATACCATATTTTGCGATGCTTATGGGATCATTATTGGATTGGTGTTAATACAAGAAGATTGAGTTGTGGTGTATGGGTCTCGATAGTTGAGTACACACGAATAGAACTAACCTATGCACAACCTCAAATTAGATGTAGTGGTTTATGCTTTGAAGTGATGGTGTCATTATCTGTTGGGAGAAAATTTTACTATTTATAATTATCACAAGAGCTTGAATTATTTCATTGAACAATGATATTTTAATCTCCAATACTGGAGATGCACTGAGTATATGCATAAATTTTATTTTGAGATAGAATATACATAGGAGAAAGGAGACGGTTTTACTGATGCTCTAAGCAGGAAAACACAGACTCACATAGTTCTGGAGTGTAGTTATGATTGGATGATGATGACCATATTGGCTGAAATGCATGTTGTGGCTCACTAGGGTTCGGTAAGATGACTATTTTATTAGTCTCAATTGATTCTATACTTTTGATTTGGATTTGGGAGAGGTAGTATGAGGATCTATAGTGTTTTTACTTGATTAAAATCCTCGATGGTGGGGAGTTACCTTCCAAATAGACTATATATTATGACAATATCATATTTGTTAGAAATTGGTTTGTCATGCCTATCAGTTGTGGGAGGAGATGATGCATTAATTTAATGCCTTGAAGTGGGTGGTTCATTCAGGATTGACAAAAATGTACTATGACCTATTATGACAGTATTGGTCACTAGGCAAGAAAAATAATATTAAAGGGTTCATCACATGGTGGTACACCTGTCAATAGTTGGATGCCAATCATTAACAACCTAGTGGTTTACTACATCTATTTATCATTATAGAATGGAAGTGGGATGGCATAACTATGTAATTTTTTATGGTTCTCCCAATAAAGTCTCATAATAATGACTATATTTTGGTGGTTGTGGACTGACTCATGAAAGTAGATTACTTCTTGGATATACAAGAGACATTATACTTGGATTAGTTGAGAGATATCTATGTTTGGGAGATATTCTATCAGAATGGGGTACCATGGAGTATAGTTTTAGACCATGACACATGTTTTACTTAATTATTCTAAAGGGTTTAAAAAATTCTCTTTATACATAGGTATTATTGAGTACAAAATTCCACCCATAGATAGATGGGTAGTCAGAATGTACTATAGAAGTTTTGGAGGATATGCCTCAGAAGTGTTTCCTAAACTTTGGTGGGTCTTTGGGAAGCACCTAACATTGGAAGAGTTTATCAATAACAATAGTTATCAGTAAAATATAAAGACAGAACCATATGAGGATCTTTATGGTAGGCCTTATAGATCACCTCTATATTGGAAAGAGGTAGGTGAGTCAGAGTTGTTGGGATATATTCTTAAGTAAAAGACATTAGAGAAGGTTCAGAAAATTTGGAAGCATATGGATACGACACAGAGTATGATGAAATCATATGCTAATAGATATCAATGAAAACTGTATTTTATAGAGGGAAATCATGTATTCCTTTAGGGGCAACATGATTTTGTAACCATAGGATTCAGATGTAGGGAGAGTTGGTACATAGTTTTGTTGGATCATTTGAGGTAGTGGAGAGAATTTTCCATATGATATACTGACCAACTCTTACCCAAAGGTAGAGTGATGTGCATGATGTTCTTCATGTGTCACATATGTAGAGGTATCACCCTGGCCCTTCTCATGTGATCAATGTGTATGATGTTGATCTTGAGACTGATACATCATTTGAGGAGCATCAGATACGTGTGTTGGATAGTAGTGATAATGTGTTGTGGGTAAATACCATACCGATAATCTGTGTACTATGGAATCTTGTGTGTGTTCATGAGGAAACATGGGAAAGAGAACAAGATATGCAGGCTCAGTGGTCTATTTTTTTAACTCATAATTTTAGTGATGATTTGGATTACAACTCGACGGTGAGCTGTTATAATGTTTGGAGATTGTATGATCCAGACCATTTCTAGAGGTTTCTTAAGATTTATTCAGGTACAATTTTTCCTTGTTTTGATTATATTTAATTTAGGTTTTATCTTGGTTTTATGGGAGAAATTAGGATGTATTTAAAAAGATTTTGGGTAGTGCATGGTTGGCGCATGATTTTTCCGAATCGTTCTCCTTTCCCCAAGAAACTATGCAAGCCCTATTAGATGGGGATTACATGGTTAGTGCATAGTTTTTCAATCTAAAAACCCTATTAGTAGTTATTATGTGACCCCATAGAATGATGTTCATGGTTAGGAACAATGTTAAAGAAAACCATGCACCACATACAAGAAACTGTGTGAGCTGAAAATTAAACCTCCAAAAATTCATTAAATTTTTTCTAAGCCCCTGTTTTATACCCTAAACACCCTAACTCAACTATAAACCAATTTTTAATGATTTTGGAGGACCCTGAATGAATTTCAAGGCCCAATAGCCTCCTTTCTTGACAAATGGAAGATCCCTTGATGGATTTGAACCTATCCCTGTAAGATATTCTAATCCTTTGTGGTTTCATCTCTCTATCTCTCTCTCTTCACACTTTTCAGATAACAAGGGGATGGGTTTCCTCCCTTGATTTTGGTTTTAGATATAGGTTTTATGGATCTTGATTCTTTTGATCCTGTATATAGGTCTTGGATCTGGATATCATTCTTCATTGCGATCTTAGTTGTTCCACTTCAATTAGAGATTTATGGTGGCGAGCATTGATCAATGATATTGAGACATGTGGTCTAAATTCAATTCCCATAGTCTTGCATTCCAATTTCATGTATGTGTTGTGAAATTTGTATTGGAATGTTTTGAAATTGAATCTTGAATTAAATTAATTATTTTATAAATTAATTTATCAAATTAAAAAAGTGATTAATTGATTTTCCATGTGATTACAAAAAGATTTGAACTTGTGTAAATTGAATTTTGGAAATTATTTTTATGAAATTAGTGACTAATGAGACATTAAATTGAATAATTAATAGGGTTTTAAAATTTTTCATGTGATGGGATTGTGTAACTGATTGATTAATTGAATGTTGAATTTGTTGATTAACAAGAAAAGAGCATGTTTGGCTTAATATAGAAGGTTTAATAAGTTCTATGGTAAAATATTGATAGTTTTTTTAATAGATATTTTTCATATTATTCCATGTGATTGAGATAAATAATTATGATTGTTGTGATAAATTGAAAAGGTTCACTTTAATGAGAATTTTTGATGAGAAGGTTAATGATAAAAAAACCTTTATGTATAAGAAAATGTTACTTTTATGGTATTTGGGATAGTTTTTTTTAATTAGTCTCGGATAGGGAATGAGGCTTCAAATACACATATTTGACATTGAGTCATGGGATAGAGACTGAGTCTCCAAATACACATATGGGATGGTGGGTGTGGGATAAGGACTGAGGCTCCAAATACCCATGTGATATTGAGATGCGGGAGAGGGGAAAATGCCCCAAACAACCACAGTGTGTTAGAAACAACATTCTATTCCCCTGAGATTGGATTTGGATTATTTTTCCTATTGGACATGTTATGATTTGAAATGAAATAATAAACGTTAAATATGGTATTTTGATATGTGATATCCCTTAGGGATAGTTAAGACTCATGCATGGGCCGAAGAAGATATTAATAATGTGGGTGACAACGTGGACTAGTAAAACTATGTTGTTACTTAAATAATGTTTAAATGTGATAACTGTTTACTTTATGCAATTTAATTATCTCTTTATAAAATCTAATAAACCGTTTTTTACTAGATATTGTTTATATGCCATTGGTGGTGGCCTACTGAGTTGTACTCACACCCTACTCGGTCTTCTTGAGTGGTACACCAAAATATATCGGTATTATAGGATAGGATAAGGGAAAGATCCATGTATTAGATGGATGATTTGGGAAGGATCATGGACGAGGGAACTAGACATAGAATCAGGGCCCTCTTGGGAGTGTCAGTGTTTCTTTATTTTTGGATTTTCATTTGACACTTTTCATGTACTTGGAATGAACTATATACTATTCTGTTCTGGATATTGTATTAATGATTTAGTCATCATGATACACTAGTTTGTTTGATTTGGTCATATCATTCAGATATAGATTATTTATTCCACAATTTTTCTATTTTGATAAATAGGTTATAGTCTCCGAGTGATTGATATTAAACCCTCATTATTAGTCAGAAGCCTCTAGCATATGGGTAAGCACACCTGAGGTCATGGGACTGATTGAATCAGGTTACCAGTCTTTGTCACCCAAGACATTACAATTAGTATCAACCTCTAAGCCTATAAATCAAATCTGATATAGTTCACATATCACAAGAATCATACATTAGATAGTCTCAAATATCATAAGGAAGGTCACTTTCTAAAAGTCACACTATGAGTTCCTCATATAAAAATACATATCGTACATCTCATTCCATGTCATCAGCAAAATAGGTCACTAATAATAACTGTGAATATTCATATGAGACCACCCCCTCAAAAACCATGATCACATCCACAAGAAAATAACAACATTTTACTATGATGATCCTTGTCTAATATTTCATATTCATATGGTTTGATCATATAGAATGTGACCAAAATGATTCATATGAAAATACAATATAGTTTTTTTAAAATTTATGTATTCAAACCTATTTTTGTATCCCCACATGGGGTTCATTAAAAAGTCACCTTGTGTATGTAATGACTTAATAGGGTTTATTATACATCCCTTACAAGAGGGATTAAATATAATTTATTAAAGAACATAACATTTAATAATCTATATGACAACCAATGTGAATAAAAATATTGTGGTTCAGTTAAGTACAATGAAACTAATAAGTTATATAACAAAACAAAATATATGTTGTACCAAATTTAACAGATGAACTCTATAATTTCTAATATCAATCACACAGAAAAACCAGAATTTTATATAATTACTATGTGAAAATAATAATTCACGTACAGAAGAATATTTCTATTTGGCCAAGATCCAAAATCTAAAAACATCATAAATCTAAAACTGAAGTGTGTAGCAATAGGGGAAATCATTAAATTCTAAAATTAGAAACAAATAATATCAATCCCCTTCCCCTAGTAATGTAGAAATTCCATCAGGAAATATGTTCATGATTCACCAATGTGATGTCCAACTAAATATCCAACTCTTCCCAAATCCATGTATACAATATCATTAAATAGGTATACGGGGAAAAAATATGATTTGATACTAGGTGTGACACTCCCTATAGAGGAGACTAATGATCGATGTATTTCACCGTGGGTTTTCAAATGACCTTAACCTCACCTCCCTATATTCTAGTGTTTATAAAAATTGTTTAATGGTATAGTGGTTACTATGGCTAGACTATAACCTTATAATAGAGTGAAATAGAATAGATAAATAACTAAACAACATCCATAATGAATATCTAGTGTATAGAGGTGATATAAAACCATAAATGATATATAAAATATAATGCAGAGGAATATAATCCTATAGAAACTTATTCATACTAAAATATATAAATTTATATCCCATAACTCCGATCATATACATTGGATAAAAATATACTGATTGATAGGATGGCCTGCTACTATCATAGAGCCTCATCAGATCTCAATTAACAGACTCCATTCGAGATTCCCCACTCGATAACGAATCTCTAGGCCTTTTCCCTATGCAAACCAATAATAATAGATGCATTATCTAGTATCCATGTTTTGTTATTTCCCATTAAGGGTGTGATTATATCTCATCATGGATCCACCAATGGTATTCCAATATAACAAAAAAAGAAGTGCAAACACATATGTTCTACTCAGATGAATAATGAAATAGAATGCATAAGAATAAATTATTTTCTACTATCAAATGTTCAGTTCCATAGTGACATATGAGTTTAACTACACTAGTTTCAAATAATTTTGGAGTTTGAATACTAACATGAAATAATAATCCAATATAACACTTGGAATAACTAATATATAGTAGTAGGTAAAATCAATAATTATAAGGAAAAGATCATATGTATTCTAGTAGTACCATCTATATGATTATTCCTAGGATATAATCCTTGAAAATTAAATAGTACCTATAATAAGGATGATTCCTTTTAATTAATCATATGAAATCAAATAACATTAAGCTAATAAACTATTTATAGATGTTAAAAGTAATAAATCAAGTAGTATTTATCTGAATTGTCTTTCATAGGAGGAAATCCTATGAAATCTAGTACTATAAAGTTGAAATCATAATCAATAGAAGTGATAATAAGAAATTCAATAATATCATTCTCATATAAGTTACATGTGTGGTAATCCTTGTATATCTGGAAGAATCATGTATAAATACAATTCCTATGAGGTAATACTTATAACTATTGTAGCATCCAATATGAAGTTGATTACTATTAGTTTATCCTAGGTAATCCAGAAGTATTAAAAATAAATGTGATTCTTAGGAAATGATCCTTAGTAATCTAGTGTACCCAAAGGACAAATCCCAGTTAATATCATAAGAATTATTTTATAAGAAAATAATTTTTTTTCATCCCTCCTTATCTTCATAATCACATCATGACTACATTTTTCTCATAGTAAAATCGACATCGAAATCACTCTAGATAGAAGGAATAATAATTTTTACACTTCCCAATATTATCCATTATTGGTCCGCTCATAGAACCTATCATAAACTAACTAGGTTATACTCATCAAGGTACTTATATGACTGTATTAATGAATCACTCACCCCATTCTCTAATCATCTAGACCAATATCTCCAAGGTTCATCATGGTTCCATCATGGTCTACTTTGGCTATTCATTCCTACTTCATAAAACATTCATACTCAATGGGTATAATTAAATGATGAAAAGGTCTAATATGTTAATTTAATTATTTAATTACACTCCTAAAGTATTCATGTATCTAATGGATCAAATTTATAATCAATTCCTTGGCTATTAGTGTTCAACGCATGATGCTAGCACCAAAGGTTATGTCATGACCCTTGATGATTGATTTACTCTATAATTCCTTAATATTACTTAAAACATTATTTAATAATTTTTTTAATTTTCTATAGTTATAATAAAATATAACACATAACATAAAAAAATCATAAACCATATGCTAATTTTAAGTTTCCACCTTTCTCACTATGATTTTTCACCATTTATGCATAACTAAAAACTCAAGATCAAGCTCATCCAAGTATATCCTTCCCCATTCATCATCACAAAATCCTATCTGAAGCCAAAATATCCATTAGAATTGTATATTAAATTTAATATTAGTATCTAGATAAATTTATATAGGAATAATTTCCTATAAAATTATTCAGTTTCAATACTCAACAAAACATTAAGCATTTGGATTTTTTCCACTCCCAACATGCACCCACACATAAGAAACCAAAAACCAACAATTTAATTACCCAATCCTATAGAAATTTTTTCTAATTTATTAAAAACCCATAATAAAATATAAATATAAACTCACCATAATATAAATAGTGTGAAATGACATGTATACATCATTTTGTTATGTCCTATATATAAATTGAGAGAATGATATATCACATTTGGATGATTCCAACATATTATGATTGAATATTCTCAAAAATCCTAATCAAAATCTCCCAAATTCATAGGGGATTAAAGGGAAACATAAAAAATTATGTTGAAGTTATAATATACATTGAATAATCTATGAGCACTTCAAAAATATCCCCACACCATCACGAACAAAGTAGGGTAGGTAGAGAGAGAGACAACTGATAATGGCATCTGAAAACACATCTAGTTCCCAAAGACACAAGTAGCTTAACAGAAAATAAAAGTATGTTTTTGTAAATAAAATACACACATGTTCCTTTAGACACACTATTAGGGATCAAAATATGGTACACCCCTTATTCCAAAAATATTTTGGCATGACCAGGGGTCACATCACACACTCCACAAGAAGATGACCTAACCCATCACTAAACAATACTACCTCACATATCTCCTTCTTAACTCAAAATTCATTTTGTATAAGTATTCATTATCCTATTAATAAAAATATTCACATCATGACTCTATCCTAAAAAATTTCACTATTTCATAAGATCCATAACCATTGAAATGAAAATACCCAAAAAATCAATTTCTTGAATAACTTTACTTTAGTATGTAATACTAGTAAAATAATACTCCACGATAGAATATATGTCAATTTCTATTGACTGATCGGTCATAATGTGACTTGTTCTAGCTATATAATTTCAGAAAGGCTATAAGGAATCACTCCAATAGTCATTCAAGCCCCAGTTACATCAATAAAGTCATGATAAATTACCAAAACATCTTGTTGAGATGTTTAAATACATATAACTCTTTTAAGATTCTCAATTTAAGAAATAAAAAAATAATCAAAGAAAAATTCAAATTCTTACTAAAATTCACAACAATTAAATGCATGGGGTTTTAAAAATCCCTCCTTATCATATATAACTAAGAGAGGGAAATTCTGAAATCATACATGTAAATTTTAGATAAGGGATATTTTAATAGTTCTAAGAAAAAGGAAAATCATATCCCATTTAGGAATAAATATCAAGTTATCAAGAGAATATTTTTTATGGTTTCGAATTATCTCTCAAAACAATCATTTCAGATTTCTAATATGTAACATCCTGATCTAGAATCCATTAAACCAAATCTCTGGTCTGATGTACCACTTTCCATCATGCACCCCTCATATGCAAGAGGCTTGAAAATTGCATCATGGGTCTATGTTACAATATTGTCATGACTCTATCCACGTTTCAAATTAAAACAATTAGTAAAGAGAACAAATCAATCATATACATCTATATAGAAAAACCATAAAAATCCTAGAATGTGATAAACAAATGTTTTCTATATTGAGATTTTGTATATACAATCTCATGAAGGCATACAAAAACATCAGATTATAAAAAATCTCAATGACCAAGAGATAATACAATGTAAAGTCTAACCATAAAGAACACATTCCTAATACTATCCCAAACATGCATGCTGTATTTGAAAACCATCAAATCAACAACATCATGAATTTTAAGAAACAATGCCTATAATACAATATGAATAGATTCTCATTTACCAGACTTTTAAAATGGCCTGAGCATGGTGTGAGTATAACTCAATAAACTACCACTAACAATATCCCTAAAATTAGTAGTTAATAATAAAGTGAATGCATGATTACTATAAAAAATCATTTAACATTTAGTGGATTAAAAATTAATATATTAAACATTAAAATTAAAACATAGTAAAATAACTGTTGATTCTTGGTCTCCATAATGAAACCCATATTTTGTTTCTACCTGCTTCGAATATCACGGGTATGTCTTTATTTTCAATATAAATCATGGTCCGTCTACTTTCATGGTATACTATAGAGGAGGTCATAATCATAATAATACGAGGGAATCAACATGGCTCAACTAGGGATTCCCTCACAATAAATCCCATATGGAATCCAAGTGGTTGAGCCCTGGTATTCCACTGATCTATTCTACAATTTTTAACTGAAGGAACCATACTTGATATTTAGAAGCAAATCTTGATTATAATATGTAACTCACACTTGAGAAGTTACATCAAAATTAATCTACAAGAATATAATAGCACATCTAATGAAATTTTGTGAGGGAACCATACAAAAAATACATGACACTAATCTATGGTATCAATACATATATACATTACCTAGATCTATGGGGGATATTCTGCAAGGAATTTGGGATAATTAATCTAAGAGTAATAAAATTTCTTGCTCAAAGAATTCCATATAATAATCCATTACATAATCTGAGGGTATCATCACATGATAAAATTTATCTGAGTCCCACATTAGAAGATAGGTCTCACCCATTAAATTAAAATAAAATTATATCTATATAGAATCCATGGAATACCTCCAAGGTATTCCTAGTACATCATCAAACAATAAGAAAACTCAGGCCATTAATCCAATTATTTCATTCATTACATCTAAGTAAAACCCTCTTTAACTCAAACATTACCTTCAATAAAATTTAATTTCATAGGAATACATGACCAATTGTTACCATTTAACAATTACATATATACATATAGATATTTTTTCTCATTCATTATTTATCATAGAAAACCTTTATCCAACACTTTCACATCACCCATGATGATTACTAAGTAATATCATCTTACCAAAAATAGTCATCATTCATAAACATATAACATATGTACCTCTTTATGGACCATTGTACAATTTATTTAAGACATTACAACATATGATAATAAAAAAGTCATATAATTTTAATCCATAAAATCCAATCATAAATCTTAACCCAATACTATCATTGATAGTGAAATTCCATTTCACTATCATTAATTTAAAAAATTATCTTCTTTTGAAACAATAAAGCATGAATTATCCATTTTATAATAATGTGAAATGTAATTCTATATTCCCATATTTCCATTATTAAATACTTTTGTATTTCATTAGGAAAATATTTATCTCAACTTCCAAGTAGAGTATCGATCACACCATGATTCACTGTTTCATTTTCACCCTTACACCACTGTGTTAACTAGTTTTGTATTGAAAAGTATAAAAATAATAAAGAATTTCACTTCATGTTTGATCAAATTATTTTTTATTTATTAAATTTATAAAGGCCAATGTTAATTGTTTTTATAATTAAATTTTAGGTGGAGGTGATTTAGAGGGCCCTTGATGATGTCCAAGAAAAATAGGGCAAACTACGTAGGATCAATGCACACTAGTGGACTTATCCACACACTTCAACTTAATCGTGAATCCAAATGGGCATAAATTTTGTGGGATGATCCAAAATTAATTGGGACACATTTCATCTGAAGAAGAAAAGACTCATTTGTCCATCTGGTGGCCCAACAGACCTAATCTGTCTAGCACACCGAATCTACATGATGTCAGAAGTGGTGTGATGGGATCTATCCATATCTCGAGTTAGAGTTGTAAAAAGGGTTCCAAACATTCAGTAGAGATATTAAGAAGGCGGGTAAACTTTTTTATAGGTTTTTCCATAGTGATATTACACTATCTAGTTGTCTAAAACCATGTTCCAAGTGGTTTTACACAATATGTGTGCCCAATACCACCTTCCACTTTAACTATAAAATGGATGCTTTGGATCCTCATTTGAAAGTTCGGCCAGTAAGAATATCTTTGGTATTTTGGAGACCCAAAGGAGTCATATAATCATAAAATACATTCTAGAGGCCCCTATACTCATATGGATATCAAGAATTCATAAGGATTTCCACCCGAGCTTCCTCCTCCACCCGATGTTGAGCTAAATGGTGGGCGCTCGTTGTGAGGGAGATACACATATGTTAAGGGAGATCTGAAACATATATATGCACCTGTTTTGAATTTATTTTGGTGTTAAAACATTTTTTTCCATGTATCTAAATCTATTTCTTATTTGAATTCTTGTTTTGATGCATGTGATTGATTCGCTCTTAATTTTTAATTGATCGGTGTGATGTTTTGAGTGCATGACTTGTGTTGTTCCAACTAGAATACACAATCATCCTTTTATTACCCACGTTCATGATATTTCAATATAATTTTAAAGCTCTAATTCCATTCATTATTTCTATACCTTGAAAATACGATTTTATGTCCTGGTTTGGTTCTTCAAGCAATGAAATAAAGGCTTAGTAATTAATCATGATTCCAATTAATTTCACCCAAAGAATTGCTCAAAATATAAATGAATCTCTAATAATAATGAACATGAAATGTGTGTTGTGAAATCAAAACTACCCCTTTCTTCCATAATTATTAAATCAACACGTTAATCTATCAACTATTAAACTCTTTACGTAAAGTTGTTTAATTTAATCATTTTTCAAAATCACCCCCATTTTTCATATTATTTTATTAAAAAATCATTCTCTAAACCTATCAAAACACCTTGGGAGATAACCCAGGGTCATTCCTAGACTATAAATCAACAATAAATAGATAATCAATTTTATGTGTCATGACAACGTGGTCAAATTTTGGCACTATTTCCAGGGAGTGCTTTGGTTTTTAGTGTGTGTGTTTATAAGATATTTGTAAATTTTGGGAATATTTATTTGTTTTATCTTATACATTTACATATCATTTTGTGTTCCGATTTATTTATTTTGTAGGTTCTATGCATTTCACATTCTAATTTAGGAAACTTTCCCCCATTCAAACCTGAACTAGAGGGGATCTTACGTCAGGGGCACCGAGACACAGAAGAGAACCCTTTGATGGACACACAAAACATAAACAATCTTCTTGATCCTTAATCTTATTTTACCAGAACCAACATAAAAACTGAAAACAAATTTCTTAAAATTGATGAAAATAATTGAAATCTAAAATAACTAACCTTACTAGATGTTGATATCCAACACGCATATATTCAAATACAAGGCGAGGCACCCAATTTTGTACTAAAATCCATATTAATTCATTTATTACCAATATTCCATGGAAATCCTAGAGAGGATCCACCCAAGAATTTAAACTAATTTTACACTGTGTGTTCTACATTAAAACAAGAAAATGTGGATGAAGAAAAATTAAATCTTAGGGAATTTATGTTTCCATAAGAACACACTGTAAAATACTGGCTTTACTATATTAATTCACCAATTAGAGACTGGGCGAACATGAAACGTTTTTTTCATGAACAAAAATTCTTAGTATGTTGAACTACAACTATAACAAAGTAAATTTATTGTATAAGTAAATCACAAGGGGAAACACTTCATGAATATTGGGAAAGATTTAAAAGATTATACTCAAGTTGTACACACAACCAAAAAAGTGATTAAATTTTAATACAATATTTTTAGGAAGGTTTAGTTCCAATTGACCATAACATGATTGATGCTACTGCAGGTGGTGAAATATTGGATAAAACCCCAATTTCTACAAGGACCATAATTAAGAAAAGGGTGAAAAACACTCAATAATTTAGTTCATGGTCTAGTTTACCCATTCTAGGTGTCCATGGGGTGAAAATTACTGAATTTGAGAAGAATGTGGACAAAAAGTTTTAAGAGTTTAGTACCCTTCTTCGAAAAATTTCTCTTTTCCAAGGGAAATCCAAATCTCATCATTCCATCCATTGTGGTATATATTCTTATGACACCCACTAATCTAACCAATACCCTCAATTGAGAAAAAAATCTATGATTTTTGAGGCAATATTTCTAGGCCTCCCCTATAACCATAACTTTAGGAAAGAGCCTTACTATCCATCCAACTCTGGGTGGAAAAAAACCAAGCCTATAGGAAATGGGGTATTCAAACCTTTATAAACAATAATGGAAGAAACCGGGGCACATTACTCATTCACCACCACCCAAAAATACTCAAACACAATAAAAGCATTTCCAACCACCCCTACAAAACATGATCCTAGTATAGAAGATATGATGAGACAAGTGGCTTCCAACAATCTCCAATTCCAACAAACCACTCAGGAAACCATACAAGATCTCAAAAACCTATTAGGCCTACTAGCTAACTAAATGGGTGAAATCCAAATCCATGGGTATGGTAAACTACCATCTCAACCACCTGTCAACCCTAAGGATAAGGGAAATGTTAGTGCCATCACCCTTAGGAGTGGAACTCAACATAAAATCCAAATGAACCCTCATTTAGTGTCATCCCCTCCTATGGAAACCACCATCCCAACCATTGAAAAAGGTTCAAATGAGGAAAACCCTTATCCCAAGAGAATCCCATCCAATGGAAAGAGTTCATCAGTTGATGAGTCACCTATCCCAACCATTACACTTACATTTCCCCAAAGGTCCACCCAACCAATAATAAAAAAGGAAATCTAACTTGATAAGTAAATAATTGAAACCTTCAAAAAGGTGCAGGTTAAAATCCCCTTGACTAATTTCATGAAGAAAATTCCACGACACAACAAGTTTTTAAAGGATATGCGTACACAACAAAGGTGACTATGAAGTGACGAGTAGGTGAGCTTGGAGATAAATGTCTCAGCATTGATAGATCCTTCACTTCCCACCAAATTAAATGATCCATGAACTTTCTTGATTCTATGAACCACAGGGGAGTATTCATTTTCCAATTCTATGATTGATTTGGGTGCTTCTATACATGTAATGCCTCACTCCATTTACTCTTCATTGTAGGTCTAGGAACTGAAGGCAACATGAATTGATGTTCATCTAGAAAATCAGAGTACAACGTAGAGGATGTTATTGTGAGGGTGAAAATTTTATTTTTCCCTGCTGATTTTATGTGTGCTAAAAATGAAATATGATAAAATGAATGGAATCACCCTAATTATATTGGGAAGAACTTTCTTGAAAACTTCCAAAACCATAATTAATTTCCCTAATGCTAAATTATCTATGGAATTTGGTGGTGACATCATCTATTTCAATATCATTGATGCCATGAAGCACCCATCAGAAGGACATTCCACACTCTCAGTAAGTTCAATTGATGTACTCCCTTCCCCTGAGAACACTTATTTTCATTCCCCCAATCCCATTTATGAGTTTTCAACCTTGATTGAAATTATTAGCAATGAATAATGCATTGATTGTTTTAGTGGTATAGAAAAATTTCACTCATGTTTATTAATTGATGATTTCTTCAACACCGAGGATCCACTGACCATCGATGATATTACTAAGCTTATAAATGCTCATTCCTTATCTGAGGATGATTATATTGAGTAGTTAGATGATATTAGTGACCTATAACTTTCACACACACACCCATCAATCCAAAATCCACCTAAATTGGAACTGAAACAACTTCCTCAAGATTTCAAATATTCACATCATGAGAATGGAAACAAGATTCTAGTCATTAATCCTAGTTCACACCCTCCTGAGCAAGAATTGTGACTGCTTGAACTTTTGAGGGTGTATAAACAAGAATTGGGATGGACACTTGTGAAAAATCATGGTATTAGACCATCAATTTTTACACATTATATTTTGTTAAATGATGAGGCTAAACCTGGGTGGTAGGAACAACGTCGATTGAACCCAAACCATATAGATGTGAAAAAAAGAAGGTAAAAAAATTATTGGCTGCTATAATCATTTACCCCATCTCTGACAACCAATTGGTAATTCCGGTACAAGTTTTTCCTAAAAAAACAGGTCTTACAGTAATTAATAATGAAAAAAATGAATTGGTTCCAACACGTATGCAGAATAATTTTTTTTATTTATAGACTATTACTGATTTAACCAACAAACTAGGAAGGACCATTTTCCATAGCCATTCATTTACTAGATTCTAAATAGGCTAGTAGGGAAGTACCATTACTATTTTCTTGATGGGTATTATGGATACTTTCAGATCCATATTGCCCCCAAGGATCTGGAATATTTGACCTTTACATTCCCCTTTAACACATTTTCCTATAGAAGGATTCCATTTGGTCTGTGTAATGCTTTGGGTACTTTCCAGTGATGTATGTTTAGTGTTTTATTGGATTACATGGAGAATTTAATGGAAGTTTTAATGGATTATTTCACTCTTTATGGATCCTCTTTTGATGATTTTTTTAGTAGTCTTGGTTTATTCCTACGTTTCTATATTGAAATGAATATCATATTAAATTACGAGTATTTCCATTTCATGGGGTGGAAAGGTATAGTTTTGGGAAATGTCATTTCAGGGGATAGTATCCAAGTAGATAAATCAAATTTGGATGTCATTTATTCCCTACCATTCCCTAAAAATGTATTGGTTGTGCAGTCTTTCCTAGGTCATGATGTATTTTACCGTCTTTTCATTCTCGATTTTAGTAAAATTTCACTCCCCCTCTCTTGATTACACCAAAAAGAAAAAGAATTTGTTTTTGATAAAGAATGTGAGAAAGCTTTTAGTAAGATAAAATGGAGTCTAACATCATGCTCAGTAATCCAACCACCATAGTGGGATTTACCATTTGAGATCATGTGTGATGCCTCCAACTATGCAATTGGGGTGGTCTTATCAGAAACAGCCGATTGAGCTCTATATTTCAAAGATTATTTCTCATGAAAACTGGACCCTTCCTAAGTAAAATACACTAAAACTAAAAAATAATTTATTTCCATTGGGTTTTACTTGGATAAATTCTGATCGTATATTTTAGGGTCCAAATTCATTGTGTTCTCAAACCATGCAGGCCTCCAGTATCCCCTTAAGAAACTAGAATCCCAACCATGTCTCGTTCATTGAATGCTCCTCCTTCAGGAATTAAATTTATAAATTAGAGATTAAAATAGTGTATAGAATGTGTTGGCTGACCATATCAATAGGATCCACCCATCCTCAGACATTGACTCATCCCCCTATATTCCCATAAATGACATATTTCTAGATGAGAAATTGTATCGAGTAAAGATACTATTCTTTATTATGTTTAAATTTTAAATTATTTGGTAGCATCATGAATTTGTACTAATTTCAATAAAAACCAGGTCGACCATCTAAAACATGAGTCTCGTTGATACATTTGGGATGACCCCTACCTCTATCACACATGTAGGGATGAAGTCTTTAGTTTTTTCCCAATATCAAGTTTCATTCTGCACTTAGATTCCTACACACTCTTTCTTGTGGGGGCCACTTTAGTCTCCCACAGACTGCTCACAAGGTCTTTGATTCTAGACTCTTTTGGCCCACATTGTTTCGGGACGCCCATGAATTATTTAAATCTTGTCCTCACTATCAATGAATGGGGAATGAATCTAAAATAAATGAGATTCAACAACAACCCTTGATCTTCAATCATTTTTTTGTGTTTGGGGAATTAAAATTTTGGAACCATTCCCCAACTCATTTGGGAACTAGTAAATTCTTTTAGAAGTGGATTATGTTTCAAAATGGGTAGAGTAACATCGTATAAGGACTGATGATTATAAGGTAGTAATGAAATTTTTTAGAATGAAAATATTCTGTAGGTTTGTATTACCTAGGATCATCATCGATGACTAGGGTTCTCATTTATGTAACCAAAAAATGAAATCTCTTTTGCGTCAATATGGGGTAAGGCATAGAGTGGCTACTACTTATCACCCACAAATGAATGTTCAAGATGAGGTGTCAAATAGAGAAGTAAAACAAATTCTTGTGCAAAAGATTCAACCCAACAGAAAAGATTGGAGTCACAGACCGGATGATTCATTATGGGCCTACCATACTACTTTTAAAAATCCCATTGGAATGTATCAATATCAGCACATATTTGGAAAGAGTTATCACCTCCCTATTGAGATAGAGCAATGTGCATACTGGGAAATCAAAAAATGAAATTCTAAGCATTATGGTGTTGGTTCTCAATGGAATTAATTAATTGAGGAGCTAGAGGAAATGAGAAGAGATGCATATGAGAACTCCAGGATTTATAAAGAGCAACCCAATGCTGTCCACGAACGTCTCATCCTTCATCGTTAAATCCAAATTGGGAAGAAGGTCCTCCTCTACAATTTAAGGATGAATTTGCATCCAGGTAACCTTCATTACCACTGGATTGAATCATACACTATTACTAATGTATCTCCATTTGGTTTTGTTCACGTTGAAAATGAATAAACCAAGAAAACCTTCACTATCAATGGGCAGCAGTTAAAGCACTTACACAAATCCCTTCTAGAGTTCCTGATAAAGGAACTCCATGTTTCAAAAGAAACATACCAATAAAACCCACCAGGTTTTATCCTTCTATCACATATTCTATTTTATTATAGTTTGAACACTATATGTTTTTAAGTGTGGGGGTATGGGTACATTCCTGGGTTAGTTTGGAATTTTCATCCTTTTTTTCTCATTTTCTCACTTGTTGAATAGTATTGTCATATTCCCCCTATTTTAACCCTCGTTGTTGTGACTGAGTGTTAATTTTATCATGAAAAATATGGTTTCTTAAAAAAATTCCAAATCATATTTCATTCTTGAGTTAATTGTGTGTAAAATTACATTGTTTTTGGAATTTGTTTTTCAAATGAATGTTGACATGGGATCTTTTTCTAGAATTTATATTTTCAAATTATTTTTAGGTGTTTACTAGATTTTTGTAACCAATGCCTCATTAGCACTAACCAATATTTTAATCCCTTACCCGAGAGACATTATAGTACCTTTATTGCCAATTAATCATTTTAATCATTTTCTGGAGAGTCTTAGATCATGCAGAGATACTAAAACTTTCCTTGATTCCATTTTAAGCAATAATATTATTGTTTTCTAAATTCATGATAGATGCCATAATTCATTGAAAAGACCTTTGTACAATTAACCTCTATTTTTTCACCATGACATTTTACCCTTTTTAAGCCTTAGAGACCATGAAATGCATGTTAGGATGCCACATTACAAGCTTATTTATCCCTACATACCCATCTCTTGTGGACATTCTTGTTTTAATTTCAGAAATGGTGGGGGAGAGGGTGTTTCCAAGGGAATTATCAGGAATGACTAATTATAATGAATTGATAGAAAGGGTGACTACATTGTACTTGGGTTGTGGGTTCACAAGCCATATTGTATCATTATCTTATAAATATTCCCAATTTATCTCCAATGAAAATTTTAATAAAAGAAAATAGTTCTATACATTAAAAAAACAGAATAAGTAGAAAAAACTAATGGAGAAAAGAATAATTTTATTCATTATTAATCACACATTGGTTAGGACCCACACAAATGGAAAATGGAGGTAGCGAGTTGGAAGTGATACAATTTGTGAGGGGATGAGGGTGTACATTCATTGAGAACAGTTTCTGAATTTTGACATGTTTTTTACTTAAGAGATTAAAAACTCCTCTTCTACCTCATAATTTTTTATACATTAAATCCTACCAACCATTGTAGATCAGAACAACCTGTTGGAAGTCCTCTAGAGTATCACACTAGTTTCTACTAGTAGAGAATTTAGAATCTTAGAAAGCATATGGTATGATCACATCAACTCTAGGAAAAGAGAATAACATCACATTAATATGTTACCTAAGTGAAGGAGAAAAAATTTCTAGGTGAGTTAGCTTGTGACATGTTGCATGGGTGAAAAAATAAAGTTGACCAAATTTGAATGCAAGAGAAAAAATGATAGGAAAATTGATTCCATACCCAAGGAATGATGAATTTCATTTCAAAATAATCTTGGAACTTTACTCAACTTTGATTTACGAATGAGACTTGGTAAGGATATACGACTTTTCTATGGAGTGAAAATGGTTAGGTGTGGGGGTGTGATCGCACCACGATTCAATGTTTCATTTTAACACTTACACCACTGTTTTAAACTAGTTTTTTCTTAAAGATTATAAAAATAATTAAAATTTTCACTTAATGTTTGATTAAATTATTTTGTATTTATTACTCTTAAAAACGGAAATGTATCTTTTTTTATAATTACATTGTAGGTGGAGGTGATTTGGAGGGCCCATTATCATGTCATAGAAAAATGGGCCAAACTGTGCAGGATCTATGCACACCAGTGGACTCATCCTCACACTACTACATTACTATGCATCCTAATGTGATAAATGTTTTTTGAATTCTCCAAATTTTATTTTTCTATATTTCAACTAAATTAACCCACAACCCATTCGTCCATCTGGTGGCCCAACTGAACTGATCTATGCAGCACACCGAATTTTAACGACCCAATGTTTTTCAATGGAAATTTCTTTCTCATAATCCTGTCATAAAATCACATGAAAACACAACATAATGAACTACTAAGTGTTAAGTGACCTTTAAACATAAGTTTATTACTTCTGTTTTTGGAATTTTGAAAATCCGGCATACATGGTTGTAATTAGTAAGTTATTTGGATTCTGATATGGAAAACGTAATTTTGGGTGATTAGTAATCTACCCTAATTAATAGTAACATAACCTTATGAATATGATATACCCTAATTAATAGTAACCTCACTTATGGTGGTATAAAAAATATTCAAGTTGGATGTATGATATACATATATTTTAGAATTAGTTAATGAATGTTTTAAAACTGGTTTTAATAATAAATTATTATTTTAGTTAAATATTAAAATAATAATATTTAGAAAATTATTTTTGTAAAAATGACTTCATTTTTGGTTTCTATACATAAAAAATGGTAAGTATGATTTTATGAGATTTTTTTAAAATACTTGATTTTTTGATGAATAGTAAAATGCGATAATTTACCGTATATATACATTATAAACTAAATAGACTATTCCTATAATCATGGATAATGTCACCACCCATGGTTAGAATTCAAATAACCCATTTACTATTATTGTTCATGTAATACTTACTATTCATTGTCTTGGGAAGAAATAATAAATTAATGATTATAATATTATGAAATCCCTCCTCTCCTCCACTATAAAAACCCCTCTTCACTCCCTCTTCTCTCTACACCTATCAAGCTGTGTGCCTTGCCATTATTCTGCCAAAATCTTTCCCCAAGGTACTCTCCTAGGTCCAAAAGCTCTCATCCTCTTCAAAATACCAAAACCTCTCCCCTTAATAGGTTCTCAAAGGAGGAAGTCTCAAGAGGTAAATTCCTCTTCCCAATTTCTTCTTTTCTTTTAAGTTCTTTTCTTTTTTATTTCATTCCTCACCTCCCTTCACCCTAATTGTATGATAAATCCAGTAACTTACATGTAGTATAATTTCTACATGCTAGTGGTATATTTCTTTATCTTCTCTCCTTTCCCCACGCTTTTATTAGAATGAAATGAAAGCACCGTTTGAGATGTGCTAATTTAGCACATTCAAGGACAACAGTTCATCAATTTTTTATAATTATTTTTATTTATGGTCATGAAACCATTTGTGTTGTGATTGAACAAGATTATTATATATGTTATATATCCTATTTTTTGGTTCTGTAATCCTTTGGTACTAATGGAATTATGTTATAAAGCAAAAATATTCTTTGTAATCAAATCCTCCGATTAACAAAAATGGTTATCACTATGGTTATATATATAAAAATTAAACATAACTCTAAGTAACCAAATTTAAATTAAAACCATGTAATCTTCTGGATATTAACTAAATAATATAACTTCAATTCTGGACAACCACCTTTATCTTGCATATAATCCAAACTTGAATATAAGTGAACTGATCTTTTAAAGCTAAGTAAACGAACGAGCCCGAACAATGAAATTGAACCTTGTAACTAATCGAAAAGGATTTGAATAAACTAAAAAGGGTTATAATAAATAAAATGAATATATAAGAGGTTCTGGAATTATTAATTAATAAGCCTAATTTGTTTATTCAGGTCGTTAATAAAAAGTAGAGAACACCAACAGATTTAAGGTAAGGGATCCTCCCCGTTTTACTCTTAATCAAGATTGTTCTCTATACTATGCTTTTTTTTGTAATAACAAGTGATGGGGTACATTTATAAACCTTCCCCATACTTTGATAATATTTTATAAGTGATTAGAAACCCCTTATCTCTCTCATCAATCTCTCTTAGTTACACCTGATACCATGCCAATAAACCATGATGGATTCTACCCGAACTTCATTTTTTCTTTCAGGTTGCTCTATATTTATATTTACCAAAATGATGTTGTCTTATAATTTATATTGAAATTAATAATTATATTTATATGCTTCAAAATCATGTAACATGATCCATATCTCATTCTATTTTGGGGATATACATGCTTCTAAGTGAATCTCTCTTCGATACTTCCCAATAAGCACACTCGTTTTAATGGAACATCCCAAATTTTTACCCAAATTAAAGTGCACTATATCCTCTGTTTTAAGAAAAAATTTCCTTGTAAAATCATTATTTTTATTATTAAAACCATATTGATTCAATTCTGGTTTTATATTAAATAATTTCCTCTTTTCTATTTGAAAATCTCTATAGTATTTTCCTTAAAACCGCACAAAAATGTTTCAACACTAATGATTTTAAAGTACATTTATTATATGTTGTAACTTCTATTTGACACCACTTACTATGTTATATGCCTATTTTACCCTATGAAAGTCCACAAATGTTCTAATCCTTTCCTTTCATGGACACTTTCATGATACTTCCATTGCTTATGCTCTATGTCATGACTGTGGTACCCAATTCTTTCCATGGGTACCCTTATGTTTTTGTATAGTAGATTATATATGATTGTATATGTGGTAAGAATATTTATGTGGAAAGGATGCTCATGAAAATGTTGATATGGTTGTGCCCAGACAGTTCTCTAATTCATTGGGTAATGTTAAGTCTCATCAGATGCGATGTGAAACAGGATTGGCGGCTAGCCTTGACCCGTAAAAAAATAGGGAACATGATTGGAAGTTAGCCATGACCCGTACTAACGATATGATTTATGATTATGCCACATTTATATGATTCCATCTTTATATGATCCCATTCTTATATTAAATGATTTTATAAGTTTCATTCTTTGGATATCTTTATGTCATGCCTCCTAACTGAGGTGCTTGAGATGTATCCTTATATTCATTTCCCATACTGGGATTTTTAGCTCTTCCCTTTGTTAATGTGTTACCCAAGGTACCCTTTGCAGATGTAAGGGCTCAAAGGAAGTTATAACCTATTTATGGAGATTAAATAAAAATGTTTTTTTAGCCTCATATTTTAGGATTTATGAACCTAGTCTTCCAAGACACTAGACTAAACGATCCTTGGCTTGTAATCTGATGATTTATTATGCTTAAAATCATGAAGTGTTTTATGTAAATGGCTCGGGTCGTTATAGTTGATATCAGAGGATGGTCTAGTTATTTTTTGGAGATTAGGAATAGATCACCTTAGTATGAATGTTATGGATGAGACTATGTATAACAAAACAGTCCTAAATTATAGTGAGTATAGAGTAAGTGGTTTATCAAGAAAATACATCCCTGTCTGGATACGAGCAGGTAGAGGCGGCTCTGGTACAGATGTATCGAGGGGAAAATCCTGAAAACACCGCTTTGAACTAGATTCAAATTGGAACTGGTGCACAACAACAAGCCTTGTTGCACTCATGGTTATGACACTCCTAGGGGATATGCTTTGGTAGATTCACAAGCTTAGTAAAAAACGTTATTAAGGGAAAAAAGGAAGCCCATAAGAACATACGTTATGAAATAGACCACGGATAACCTTGATATAAACCTAAGGAATCACAAGTCAGGATATAATTATTCTTTATAAGTTCATACTTTTATGTTCAAAGTTTCTTTTTAGGCTCAATAGCTAAGTATTCAAGACCATTAGTTATATGTTCTTTTTATTAGTTAATTGTGGTAAATATAAGAACATGTTCTAATAACCATTGTGATAGGAAATGTGATGATTACCCTAATGGCATGCCTGATGTGATGGAAGCGGGTGCTCAAAATTTCATGGCAGTACTTTCTCAGCTGGATCGAGTTATGAATAATAACTAGAATCAGGTGGAACGTCCTCCTCCTCCAAGGAAAGTTAATTTTTCCATATAATCATTCATGTTGAAAAGGAATCCCATTTTTAGCGTGTCTTCTGATCCCCTACTTGTAGAACAATGGATTAATTCCATTGAAAAGTTTTTATCTATACTTCAGTGCTCGAAAGAA
Source organism: Viscum album (assembly GCA_963277665.1). Classification (NCBI taxonomy): domain Eukaryota; kingdom Viridiplantae; phylum Streptophyta; class Magnoliopsida; order Santalales; family Viscaceae; genus Viscum; species Viscum album. The sequence continues at coordinate 215,671,516 of OY728165.1, forward strand.
GAGAAAGTTGTACAGGAAGTCTATCATTTTGATGGGGAAGATGATCAGTGGTGGACACTAATCAAGAATATAAAGTCCCAAGAGGAAATTGATTCCATATAGTGGGAGGAATTCAAGAAGATGTTTTTCAACAAATATTTTCCTCGAACTCTCCATCTCAAGATGGAAAGAGAGTTCATTGGACTCAAGTAGAAGGAAGATCAGTCCATCAGTGCATATGAAGCGAACATTACAAGTCTTTCAAGCTACTCCTCTGGCTTTCTCATGAAAACCAAAAGCAAGGTGAATCGCATCTTTAGTGGACTAAATCCGAGTCTACAAAAATTGTTGGTGATTCTAGACTTCGATAGCTATGACGAGATTTTATGTTGTTCCCTCAAGTTTGAAATGGAGATTAGAGACTCTTAGTGGTCTCATGGGCCTATTAAAAAGAAGTGGAAAATGGAGAACAACATGGGGGGTTCCTCAAAAAATCCCATGATGGAAAGAAGCCTCAACTTATCCTTTGCAAAAATTGATGGAAGAAGCATCATGGTGACTATCTCAAGGGAACCAAGAATTACTTCAAATGTGGAATGTTTTGTCATCTAGATAATAACTTTCAATGGGATATGAAAAATCCCTCTAATGTTGAAGAAGAAATGAAGGCTCAGATCAACACTAAGCCTGCATTGCAGTGTTACAACTGCAAGGAGCTTGGGAATTATGCGAACAATTTCCCTAAGCTGAGGGTTGTCGGAGGCCATTGACAACAACCTCCAAGGAAAAAAGTAAGGGCTTATGCTATCACTACAACTGAGGTGGGGCCGGAAAATGATGTGGTGACAGTTACACTTGTTATTCATTCAAGAATAGTGAATGCATTATTTGATTCTGGTTCTCCTCATTATTTAATATCTTGCAAGTTTAGTAGAATTATTCCAAAACCACCTCAAAATTTGGAGGAAAAGTTATCTGTGAGTACAATAAATGCGGAAATTATTGTATCCAGGGTTTATAACTCCTCCTTGGTTAATGTTTGAGGACTGAACCTCCCAGAAAATCTTTTCATACTTCCTTCAGTGGAGTTCGATGCTATCTTGGGAAAGGATTTGTTATCATTGTATAAGAAAAACATCAATTTTCGGGAATAAAAGATCATTTTTTACATCTCGAAGCATCCTTCGACTCTTTTCATGTGCAAGGAAGAAGATGTGTCTCCTTTAGAATATTAATCTCAATTTTGGATAATGCATCCTTGTGAGAAAGCATATCTAGCTCAAATTATTGGGACAAATGATAGAATAATTCTTAAAGACATGCCCATTGTGAAGGATTACACTGATGTATTCCCCGAAGAGATTCCTGTTCTTCCTTCTGACTGAGAGGTTCAGTTCTGAATTGAACATATCCCTGGATGTCTTCCATTCTCAAAAAACATATAGAATGGTCACCATAGAGTTAGAAGAGCTGAAGAAGCAGTTAAATGAGAATATGGAGAATGGTTTTATATGACTGATTCTTTCACTGTGGGGTTCTCCAGTCTTCTTCATCAAGAAGAAGGATGGATCAATGCGCCTCTACATTGATTATCGTGAGATCAACAAAATCACTATAAAGGACAAGTATCTCATTCCATGGATAGATGACTTGTTCAATCAGCTTTGTGGGGCCAGTTATTTCTCTTAGGTAGACCTTTGGTCGGGATATCACCAACTAAACGGGAGGCAGGAAGATATTCCCAAGACTACCTTTAGAACGAGGTATGGACATTGTGAGTTCATAGTGATTCCCTTCAGACTCACTAATGATCCAACGATTTTCATGGATTTATTGAGTAGAGTCTTTAGAGATTACATTGACAAATCTGTGGTGATCTTTATTGATGATATTCTAATATACTCCTAGAGCATGGACGAACACGAGGAGAATTTGAAAAATATCTTAAAGTATTTGAGAAGGGAGAAGTTTTATGAAAAGTATAGTAAATGTGATTTATTGATGGAGGAAGTATCATTCTTGGGGCATGTTATCACCAAGAAAGGGATATCTGTGGACCCTTACAAGACGAAGGCAATTGAAGAGTGGCCGAGTCCAACTTATGTAACGAAGATCCACAACTTTTTAGGTATAGCTGGGTATTATTGACGATTCATGAAGAACTTTTCTCAATTTTCAAACCCAATGACCAAGATGACATGGAAGGGAGTAAAGTTATTCCAGACACAGGAATGTGAAGACTATTTCAAGGAGTAAAAAAAGGCTTATCATTACACTGGTACTCAAACTTCCTTCAAGTGGAGAACTCTTTGTAGTGTATAGTGATGCTTCTAAGAATGGATTAGGATGTGTTCTAATGAAAATGATAATGTGATAGCCTATTCCTCAAGACAGCTGAAAGTCCAGGAGTAAAACTATCCCATTCATGATCTAAAGTTGGTGGCTGTGATCTTTGCATTGAAAATCTGGCGGCATTTTCTCTATTGGGAAAATGTGAGTTATATACTGAGCACAATAGTCACAAATATATATTCACACAGAAATAGATTAATATGCGCCAATGAATATAGATAGATCTCATCAAGTATTATGACTTCTCAATCCACTACCATCCCAGTAAGGCAAAAAAGGTGGCAGATGCTCTAAGTAAAAAGGATCCTGCATCATTATCAATGATGAGATTTGAAAAGGATCCGTTCTTCTTAGATTTGCAAAGGATGGACATGGGAATCATTAAAAGAGGAACATCATCAATCCTTTTACAAATTATTTCTCAACTATCCCTCTTGGGGAAAATAAAGGATGCTCAAAGTGAAGATGTGGAAATTCAGAAAAGGGTGGAAGTTGTTAAAAATGGGAAATCCATTGATTTCAAAACTGATGAGGAAGGAGTTGTTAGATTCGGGACACGAATATGTGTACCATATGATCCAGAGATAAAGAAGTTTCTATTTAATGATGCACATATCTCAACCTTCTCTATCCACCCAGGGAGAACAAATATGTATCAAGATCATCAAGAAAAATTTTGGTGGGACAGTATGAAAAGGGAGATTTCCGAATATACATCAAAGTGCCTCATATTTCAGTAAGTGAAGGATGCGAGAAAACAGTCGGGAATGATGCCACCACTACCCATAACAGCATGGAAGTGGGAGAACATTACCATGGACTTTTTCACTGGACATCCAAAGACATCTAGAGCAAATAATGATATATGTGTTGTTGTGGATCGTCTTACGAAGACAGCTAACATTATCACGATTCGAGAGTAATTTTCGTCGGATCAACATTCATGGATTTACATCAAATAAGTCGTAAGGATTCATGGAGTACCACTATCTATTGTATCCAATCATGTTACGAGATTCACCTCGAAGTTCTGGAAAATTCTCCAGCACGTTCTGAGCATTGAACTGAACTTCTATATGGCCTATCATCCTCAAACTGATGGACAATCTGAGTGAACTATTCAGACTTTGGAAGACATGTTGAGAGCATGTTCAATGGAATTCAAAGGAGAATGGGACTGACATCTTCCACTAGTTGAATTCTCCTACAACAATAGTTTCCACTCGAGCATCTGAATGGCACCATATGAAGCCCTTTATGGGATAAATGTGTAGAACACATGCATGTTGGTATGAAGTCGGTGAGCATAAGCTGCTAGGACCTGAAATGGTCAAAGAAATGGTGGAGAAGGTGAAAAACATTCAGCATCATATCAAGGCAGCCCAAAGTCAACAGAAGAGTTATGCATATAACCATCGAAGAGAACATGAGTTCAAAGTTGGAGACATGGTATTTCTATGTATATCCCCACAGAAGAAGGTCATGAGGTTTAGGAAGAAAGGATAGTTATGTCCTAGGTACATCGGCCCCTTTCAGATCCTTGATCTAGTCGGAGTAGTAGCCTTTTGACTTGCACTTACACCTACCATATCGAAAGTACATGATGTATTTTATGTATAGCTCATAATTAAGTACATACTAGCCCTTTCACATGTACTCTATATAGAGGTGGTACAATTATAGGATGATCTCTCTTATGACGAGAAGCCAATGAAGATCTTGGATCGTAGAGACAAAGTTCTACGCAACAAGACTACTCATTTGGTCAAGGTACTATAGATAAACCATAAGTACGAAGAGGCAACATTGGAACTGGGGGAACAATGAAGGAAAAGTACCAACACCTGTTTTTGTATTAAAATGTAAAACAAAATTTCGAAGGTGAAATTTCATAAGGGGGGAAGAATGTAACGATCCAATGTTTTTCAATGGAAGTTACCTTCTCATAATTATGTCATAAAATCGCATGAAAACACCACAGAATGAACAACTAAGTGCTAAGTGAGCTTTAAACATAATTTCGTCACTTCTGTGTTTGGAATTTTGAAAATACAACATACACGGTTGTAATCAGTAAGTTATTTGGAGTTTGATAAGGAAAACTTAATTTTTGGTGAATAGTATCCAACCCTAATGAATAGTAACATACCCTTATGAATAGTGATATAATCTATTGAATAGTAACCTCACCTATGGTGGTATAAAAAATATTCATGTTGGAATTATGATATACATATATTTTAGAATAAGTTAATGAATGTTTTAAAACTGGTTTTAATAATAAATTATTATTTTAATTAAATATTATAATAATAATAGTTAGAAAACTATTTTGGAAAAATGGACTTCATTTTAGTTTTCTACATGTCGAAAAATGGTTAGGGTGAATTTTTATGATTTTTCTGAAATACTTGATTTTTTGATGAATAGTAAAATATGACAATTTACAGTACATATACATTATAATCTAAATAAACAATTCCTAGCATCATGGATGATGTCACCACCCATGTTTCGAATTAACATGACCCATTTAATATTCTTGGTCATGGAATACTTACTATTCTTTGTCTTGTGAGAAATAATAAATTAATGATTATAATATTATGAAATCCCTCGTCTCCACCACTATAAAAACCCCCTTCACTCCCTCTACTATCCACTCCTCTCAAGCTTTGTGACTTGCTATTAGTCTACCAAAATATCTCCTCAAGGACCTACACCATGTCCAAAATCTATCATCCTCTTAAAAATACCAAAACCTCTCCTTTTAAGAGGTTCTCAAAGGTGGAAGTCTCAAGAGGTAAATTCCTCTTCCAAATTTCTTCTTTTCTTTTAAGTTCTTATCTTTTTTATTTCTTTCCTCACCTCCCTTCACCATAATATTTTGATAAATCCAGTAACATATATTTACTAGAATTTCTTCATGCTAGTGGTATATTTCATTATCTTTTTTCCTTTCCCCACCCTTTTATTTGAAAGAAATGAAAGCACCGTTTGAGATGTGCTAATTTAGCACATTCAATGACAATAGTTTATCAATTTCTATTATTATCATTAATTACTGTCACAAAACCATTTATGTTATGGTTGAACCAGATTACTATATATTTAATATATCCTATTTTTGGTTCTTTAATCCTTTGGTACAAATGGAATTAAGTTATAAATCAAAACACATTCTTTGTAATCAAATCCTCTGATTAACAAAAATGGTTATCGCTATGGTTATATATATAGTAATTCGACATCACTCTAAGTAACCTAATTATAATTAAAACCCTTTAATCTCATAGATATGCACTAAAGAATATAACTTCAATTCTGGACAACCAATTTCATCTTTCATATAATCCAAACTTGAATATAAGTGAACCAATCTTTTAAAGCCAAGTAAACGAATGAGATCAAACAATGAAATTGAACCTGGTAACTAATCAAAAAGGATTTGAATGAACTAAAAAGGGTCACAATAAATAAATTGAATATAGAAGGGGTTATATAATTATTAATTACAAAGCCTAATTTTTTATTCAGTTTGTTAATAACAAGTGGAGAATACCAATGGATTGAAAGTAAGGTATCCTTCCCTTTTTACTCTTAATCAAGATTGTTCTCTATGCTATGCAATTTTGTGTAATACAAAGTGTTGGGGTGTAAAATCCTAAGTAAGTAATGAATAATAGATATTATTATCTATGTCTATTAATTAATTAGATAGTGTTTTAGAGGCTTAAAATGAAAATAAATACAATCTTAAGCATGGAATACACTAATATTTTTTAAAAGATTATTTTACTGCCTTTTGATGGAAAAATATTTTTAAATCTATCTTTTGACAATTTTATAAGATATTTTTGTCAAAATAAACATATTCAAAGTTATTTGGACATAAAAATTTACTTTGTGTGAATTTTTGGTATTTTTTAGACAATGTTCATTTTTTAATGAATAGTGAAAAAATATTTCATTTTACATCAAAACTGCTTTTTAATATAATTTATTTATATGATTATATTATCTTTTGAATTGGTTTTGAAGTGAAATTAGAATATATTTTTACCATTTAATATAATGGTGGTCATTGTAATCAATTTCACTTTGAAATTGGACTTAAACTGGTGTCAATCTTTTGATACTTATTGTTTCATAAAAACACACTATTTGTCATGACAACGAGAATTAATTATTAAATTAATTAATGTAACTTATATGATTTGAATTTTCTAAAATAGACATAATTTTTTAATTCAGAGTATCAAATATAGATTAGGGTGAATTTTTGGTAATTTTCTGAAAAACTTCAATTTTTGATGAATAGTGAAACCACTAAGTGGTACTTATAAAAAATGATTTTTCGTTTAAATGAAAATTTTCCATCTTTGTGTTTTGAATTTCAAAAATCTGACATACATGGTTGTCATTAAGATGTAAAATGTGGTTCAATGAGATTATAATAATTTTTTGGTGAATACTAACTTATTAAGTTTTTAATCGCGATTAGAGGTAATTAGTGCAGTTTAAGGTAAGAATAATGTTTTAATAAAATGAAATGAACTAGACACATGTCCTACCCTTATTGGTTGTGTCATGGCCGACCAGTACAATCCATGGGTCAACTTGGTGACCCCATGGAGCCACTTTGGTTGGGAAATGACATAAATAAATTTTTATTTAATGTTAAAGTAAAATGACACAAACATGAGTTATTTTACTAAAACAATTTTTACATGGGGTTATACCAGTCATATTTTTGACTATAAATATTCATTAGAAATATAAAAGGATTTCTTACATTATAGTATTTTTTTTATAATTTTTAGACATTATATAAATTAAATTATTTATGACATCATGATGATGCAGCGATGACCTCATTATTTAACGATTTAAATAAAATGGAAAGATAATGTAAAATATAAGACCTACACATGGAAAAAACCAATTGTATGAGTGGATTTATAACCCTTATCACTTTATCCTCAAATTATTTCAATGTGGGACCTTTTGAAAACGAAACTCATTTTAAAATAAAGTAACTTATCTTTACTTTCCAAGAGTGCCCCTCCTCTCCTCTTATAAAAAGCCCCCACCTCTACCTCCTTACCCACACTTCCAAAGCCTTTGGCTCGGCCAACCCCTGCCAAATATTTCTCTCCACTTCCCTCTCTTACTCCTTGAAGCCTCAATTTGGGCAGAAGTCTTCCCAAGGAAGCCTTTGAGCTCAAACCAAAGGGAGTTACCCTATTTTAAGGTAATGTCTTCTTTTTAGTTCTTTTGTTTTATTTTGCTTCTCCAACCCCCTAAACTCTTTTTATTATTTTCTTTTGTAACAAATACAGTATCCTCAATATACTAGGATGTTGTTAGAATAAGGATTCGAGCTACACTTACACACACCTTCATCTAATGGTTAACGAACATACTGTTTCCGTGGATGGCGAATTTATGCCTCCCGAAACGATGATTGTTCAACATTCTTTTAACACCTTCAAAGGTGTCCATTAAGATTTCACTATATTTATATATGATATATAATATTTTTATGTTTTCCTTAAGCATCTGTATTTTTCATTTTGGGTATACCTTTATGGTTTCCATTATGGGTAAACACGATATCTTTATTTAAGGAAGTGTGGACTACCGCCCCCTCAAAGTTAGTTGATTCGTTAAATACCATATGTGGGACGTATAAAGGATGGAACTATGATATTATATATGATATTATACTGGAATTATAATATACCTTTATATAATTATGATTCCATTCTATAAAATATGAAATAGAAATGAAAGTAGCATTCATGCGTACGTATGGCTTTCCGTCTCCATGAACGGTGCATTTCATTTCTTACATCTAAATGATTATGTAATATTATAAATGCAAGCATGTACTGGATATATTTGACATATATGATATCTACATCATTAATACCATTCTGGATATAATGGATACATGAACAACTTGTAATTATAAAGGGTTTATTTTTGACTCAAGTACCAATGATCATCAAAATGACCGTTATTAACTTAAATAATTACATAGTGTTCATGACATGGTAATAAGTGATATAAAAGGAATAATTAAATTGAAAAAGGTTCTTAAGCAAGTATAAATTAACTCAAGTTTATTATTCAGGACATTAAAGAACGATCGAGTCAAGTCGGACCCGAGGTATGGGACTTCGTCTCAATCCCCTTTCATTGAGGCATATTTTGTTTTATACACAACCTTCTTTTATACGGTGTATAAACCCCTTTGACTTTTATGTTTATCCAAAAGGAATATTTTTTATACGAAACGTTTTACTAAATGACAAAAGGGAATGTTTTTGTCGTATGTATGCAGCGACAACGACTTCTCCGCCGCCTTGACCGTTATTTGAGTTTTGGCTTCCTCTACAAGCCATACCTTCTTTTTAAAAGAAAAATAAATACCATGTTTTAATTTTCTTTTATTTTGGTATTGAAAATGGTTTTCATAATGTTTATATATCAATGTGTTGTATTTATATCTTGTGATTGAAAGGTGGAAATGTTCTGTTACCTTTATGCATGTTTTATGTGATACGATTATGTTGAGGTTCATGGGAATTATTATGAAGACGGGTGGTTCTGTGATAAACTAAGGGCGGGTGAGCCCGATATAGCTCTCCAATGCATTGGATAACGCGAAGGAGTGAAACGTTAAGGTTTCTCCGAAGAGATTTAGGGAATATACTGTGATGGGTATTCCAAACGTAACCAAGAGGGTTACTCCCTACGTAAAAATGTTATGAATGCCTCAAGTTACCTTTATGTCTTATGATTTCTATGATTTATTCATGATTTGATGAGGTATGTTAAAGAGATTATGTTTTTATGGGTAAAGTATGATTTCATTCTTATGTATATATGTACCCATGTTTCCTTTCCATATTTTTATATCCCTTACTGAGCTTTTTATGCTCATCCCAAGTTTTTTTAAATGTTTTGCACAGGTCAAGATAAAGGTACATGATATGATGATAGTGTCAAGGAAGTGTCAAGAAAGAATCCATGTTTTATTTTAAATATGTTTCCATTCATGGGAAATAAGAATACTATCTTTATGTAACCACTTTGTTTTTATGTGTAATGTAATACAAGTTTTATGATCTAATTCTCTAAAACTCTAAACCCGAAAATATCCTCAATGTGCAATCTTGTAATCATGCAAGATTAAGTAAGGTTTAAGGGTGGGGCCTTATAGTTGGTATCAAAGGTCGGTTTAGATAACATTAGGAGTTAGAATTATATTAAATGATTATCCAAAAATATTTTTTTATGGTCAAATTGAAGTGATATAGCATTTGAAGATTACCATGTTGCTTCACCTAAGGTGTTTCTGTGATAAGAATGGTTTTCCATAGAGGAAACAGAGCAGCTTTTCTGGGAAGGCATACAGAGGGAAATGACCTTTCAAATCAGAATCCTGAGATGGTGAGAATCAGAACTAAATAGTTTTTTGCAGTGATGACTCAGTTGACTCAGGTGAAAAATGTTGGTTGATTTTATTGATGATATTTTGGTGTTTTCTAAAAGTAAAGAGGAGCATGAAAGTCATTTAAGGGTTATTTTGAAAACCTTTAAATAAAATAAATTGTATGGGAAATTCAGCAAGTGTGAGTTTCGGTTGCAACAAATTTCATTCCTTGGTTATATTATTTTTAAAGATGGAATAACTGTTGATCCTACAAAAACAAATGTTTTTGAAGAATGGCCAAGACCCACAAATGTAATAGAGATTCGTAGTTTCCTTGGTTTGGCAGGCTATTACTGAAGGTCTATTAGAAATTTTTCACAGTTATCTAGTCTAATGACTAAGCTAACTCGGAAGGCTGTTAAGTTTATCTGGACAAAATAATGTGATGATTGTTTTCAGGAATTGAAATGAAGATTAGTGAATGCACCAGTTTTGGCACTACCTTCCAGGAATGGTGAGTTTATTATATACAGCGATGCTTCATTGAAAGGACTTGGTTGCGTCCTAATGCAGAATGATCAGGTAATTGCTAATGCTTCACAACAGTTGAAAACTCATGAGGTAAATTACCCTACACATGATTTGGAATTAGCTGCTGTTGTTTTCGCTTTAAAATTTTGGAGGCATCATTTGTATGGAGTAAAGTGTGAAATATATACTGATCAAAAAAGTTTAAAGTATATATTAACTCAGAAAGAGTTAAACATGAGACAGAGGAGATGGCTAGAATTAATCAAGGATTATGACTGTAGAATTCATTACCATCCGGGAAAATCAAATAAAGTGGCTGATGTTTTGAGTCAAAAAAGTAATTCTTCATTAGAAATGTTGCATTTAGAATGTGATCCTTTGGTTATGGATTTGATGAACTTTGGCATAGAAGTTGTTGGTGCAAGAAGTTCTTCTGTTTTGTTTTAGGTATCAGTGAGATCATCTCTATCAGATAGAATCAACCAAGCATAGAAGCAAGACAGTGAGTTGCGGAAAAAGGTAGAGATGGTTCAGAAAGGTAAGTTTCCTGAATTCAACATTGATAATGATTGTGTTTTGAGATTTGGGAAGAGATTGTGTGTGCCTTTTGATTCACAGTTGAAGAGAGAGGTGTTATGTGAAGCTCATAGTTCTCCATTTTCAGTTCATCCTGGTAGTACTAAGATGTATAGAGATCTGTGAGAGTATTACTGGTGGGATGGAATGAAAAGGGATATTGCTGATTTTACTGTGAATTGTTTGACATGTCAACAGGTTAAAGCCGAGCGACAGTTACCAAAAGGGATACTTCAGTCTTTACGAGTGCCAGAGTGGAAATGGGAGAATATATCCATGGAATTTGTTGTGGGATTACCGAAGACATCTTGAGGTAATAATGCAATCTGGGTTATTGTTGATCGCTTGACTAAATCTGCTCATTTCCTTGCTATACGAGATACTTTTTCCCAAGATCGACTTTCCCGTTTGTATCTTAAATAGATAGTCAGGTTACATGGAGTTCCTCTCTCCATTGTATCTGATCGTGACCCCAGGTTCACTTCTAACTTTTGGAAAGGCCTTCAGAAGTCGTTGGGTAATGAATTAAATTTTAGTACAATATTTCATACTCAATCAGATGGGCAGTCAGAACGAACAATTCAGACCTTGGAGGATATGCTACGAGCTTGTTCGATGGATTATCAGGGAAGTTGGGACCAACATCTTTCTTTGGTTGAATTTTCATATAATAACTGTTTTCATTTTACTATACAGATGGCAACATTTTAGGCATTATATGGGAAGTAGTTTAGAACTCCAGCTTTCTGGGATGAAGTGGGTGAAAGGAAGTTGATGGGACCAGAATTGGTAGAAGAGATGGCAGAAAAAGTTTAGCTGATTCAGAAGCACATGATAACAGCTCAGAGCATGCAGAAGAGTTATGCGGATAACCGGAGGAAGGATCTATCTTTCGAGGTAGGTGATCATGTTTTTCTCAAGGTTTCTCCTTGGAAAAGGGTGATGAGATTTGGTAAGAAAGGAAATACGAGTCCAAGGTTTATTAGACCATATGAAATTCTAGAGAGAGTTGGATCAGTTGCATACAGAGTGGATTTACCTCCGAGTTTATCTCAGGTACACAATGTTTTTCACGTTTCGATGTTGAGAAAGTATATGCCAGATCCATCTCATGTTTTGAGTCCAGAGGTAGTTCAGCTGGAAGAGAACCAATCTTATGAGGAATAACCGGTCCATATTTTTGACCACATGGAGCAAGTGTTACGAAATAAGTTGATTAATCAGGTAAATGTTTTGTGGAAAAACCACATGATGGAAGAGGCAACATGGGAATCTGAAAATGCAATGAGGGATAAGTACCCCCATTTATTCGATAAGTAAATAAATTGCGGGGACACAATTTTCAAAAGGGGGGAAGTATGTAACATCCCAAGTAAGTAATTAATAATATATATTTTTATCTATGTCTATTAATTAATTATATAGTGTTTTAGAGGCTTAAAATGAAAATAAATACAATCTTAAGCATGAAATACACTAATATTTTTTATAAGATTGTTTTACTGCCTTTTGATGGAAAACCATTTTTAAATCTATATTTTGACAATTCAATAAGATATTATTGTCAAAATAAACATATTCTTTATTATTGGGACATCAAAATTTACTTTGTGTGAATTTTTGGTATTTTTCAGATAATGTTCATTTTTTAATGAATAGTGAAAAAATATTGCATTTTACATCAAAACTACTTTTTAATCTAATTTATTTATATGATTAGATTATCTTTTGAATTGGGTTTGAAGTGAAATTAGAATATATTTTTACCATTTAATCTAATGGTGGTCATTGGAATCAATTTCTCTTTGAAATTGGACTTAAACCGGTGTCAATCTTTTGATACTTATTGTTTCATAAAAACACTCTATTTGTCATGACATCGGAAATTAATTATCAAATTAATTAATGTAACTTATATGATTTTAATTTTTTAATATAGAAATCATTTTTGAATTCAGAGTATCAAATATAGCTTAGGGTGAATTTTTGGTAATTTTCTAAAAAACTTCAATTTTTGATGAATAGTGAAACCACTAAGTGGTACATGTAAAAACTGATTTTTCGTTTAAATGAAATTTCTCCATCTTTGTGTTTCGAATTTCAAAAATCCGACATACATGGTTGTCATTAAGAAGTAAAATGTGGTTCAATGAGATTATAATAATTTTTTGGTGAATAGTAACTTATTAAGTTTTTAATCGCGATTAGAGGTAATTAGTGTAGTTTAAGGTAAAAATAATGTTTTAATAAAATGAAATTACCTAGACACATGTAATACCCTTATTGGTTGTGTCATGGCCGATCCAGACAAGCCATGGGTCAACTTGGGGACCCCATGGAGCCACTTTGGTTGGGAAATGACATAAATAACTTTTTATTTAATGTTAAAGTAAAAATGACACAAACAAGAGTTATTTTACTAAAAAATTTTTTACATGGGGTTATACAAGTCATATTTTTGACTATAAATATTCATTAGAAAGCTAAAATTATTTCCTACATCATTTTAGTTTTTTTAATAATTTTTAGACCTTAAATAAATTAAATTATTTATGACATCATGATGACGCAGCGATGACCTCATTATTTAACGATTTAAATAAAATGGAATGATAATGTAAAATCTAAGAACTACACATGGAAAAAACCAATTGGATGAGTGTATTTCGAACCCTTATCACCTAATCCTAGAATTATATCAATGCGGGACCTTTTGAATCCGAAAATCATTTTAAAATAAAGTAACTTATCTTTACTTTCCAAGAGTGCCCCTCCTCTCCTTTTATAAAAGGCCCCCACCTCTACCTCTTTACCCACACTTCCAAAGCCTTTGGCTCGGCCAAACCCTGCCCATTTTGTCTCTACTCTTCCCTCTCTTACTCCTTGAAGCCTAAATTTGGGCATAAGTCTTCCCAAGGAAGCCCTTGATCTCAAACCAAAGGGAGTTACCCGATTTTAAGGTAATGTCTTCTTTTGAGTCCTTTTGTTTTATTTTGCTTCTCCAACCCCCTAAACTCTTTTTATTATTTTCTTTTGTAACAACTACAGTATCCTCAATATACTAGGATGTTTTAATAAAAAGTATTAGTGCTACACTTACACACACCTTCATCTAATGGTTAACGAATATACTGTTTCCGTGGATGGCGAATTTATGCCTCCCAAAACGATGATTGTTCAACATTCTTTTAACACCTTCAAAGGTGGAAATTAAGATGTCACTATATTTATATATGATATATAACATGTCTATGTCTTCCATAAGCTTCTGTATTTTTCATTTTGGGTATACCTTTATGGTTTCCATTATGGGTAAACGCGATATCTTCATTTAAAGAAGTGCAGACTACAGCCCCCTCAAAGTGAGTTGATTCGTTAAATACCATATTTGGGACGTATAAAGGATGGAACTATGATATTATATATGATATTACACTGGAATTATAATATACCTTTATATCATTATGATTCCATTCTATAAAATACGAAATTGAAATGAAAGTAGCGTTCATGCGTACGTACGACTTACTATCTCCATGAACGGTGCATTTCATTTCTTACCTCTAAATGATTATGTAATATTATAAATGAATTCATGTACTGGATATATATGAAATATATGATATCTACATCATGAATACCATTCTGGATATAATGGATACATGAACAACTTGTAATTATAAAGGGTTTATTTTTGACTCAAGTACCAATGATCGTCAAAATGACCGTTATTAACTTAAATAATTACATAGTGTTCATGACATGGTAATAAGTGATATAAAAGGAATAATTAACTTGAAAAAGGTTCTTATGAAAGTATAAATTAAATAAAGTTTATTATTCAGGACATTAAAGAACGATAAAGTCAAGTCGGACCCGAGGTATGAGACTTCGTCTCAATCCCCTTTCATTGAGGCATATTTTGTTTTATACACAACCTTCTTTTATACGGTGTATAAACCCCTTTGACTTTTACGTTTATCCAAAAGGAATATTTTTTATATAAAGCGTTTTACTAAACGACAAAAGGGAATGTTTTTGTTTTACATATGCGGTGACAACGTCTTCTCCGCCGCCGTGACCGTTATTTGAGTTTCGACTTCCTCTACAAGCCATACCTTATTTTTAAAAGAAAAATAAATACCATGTTTTAATTTTCAATTATTTTGGTATTGAAAATGGTTTTCATAATGTTTTTATATCAATGTGTTGTATTGATATCTTGTGATTGAAAGGTGGAAATGTTATGTTTCCTTTATGCATGTTTTATGTGATACGATTATGTTGAGGTTCTTGGGCATTATTATGAAGACGGGTGGTTCTGTGATAAACTAAGGGCGGGTGAGCCTGATATAGTTCTCCAATGCCTTGGGTAACGCGAAGGAGTGAAACTTTAAGGTTTCTCCAAAGATATTTAGGGAATATACTGTGATGGGTATTCCAAACGTAACCAAGAGGGTTACTCCCTACATACGAATGTTATGAATGCCTCAAGTTACCTTTATGTCTTATGATTTCTATGATTTATTCATGATTTGATGAGGTATGTTAAAGTGATTATGTTTTATGGGTAAAGTATGATTTCATTCATATGTATATATGTACCCATGTTTCCTTTCCATATTTTTATATCCCTTACTGAGCTTTTTATGCCTATCCCAAGTTTTTTAAAATGTTTTTCACAGGTCAAGGGAAAGGTACATGATATGATGATAGTGTCAAGGAAGTGTCAAGAAATAATCCATGTTCTATTTTAAATATGTTTCCATTGACGGGAAAGAAGAATACTATCTTTATGTAACCACTTTGTTTTTATGTGGAATGTAATGCAAGTTTTAGGATCTAGTTTTCTAAAACTCTAAACCCGAAAAGATCCTCAATGTGTAATCTTGTAATCACGCAATATTAAGTAAGGTTTAAGGGTGGGGCCTTATATGGGGTACATTTATAAACCCTCTCCATACTTCACTAATGTTTTATAAGTGATTATAAACCCCTTATCTCTCTCATCAATCCCTCTTAGTTACACCTGATACCATGCCAATAAACCATGATGGATTCTACCCAAACTTCCTTTATTCTATCGGGTTGCTCTATCTTTATTTTTAACAAAATTATGTTGTATTTTATTTTATGTAAAACTTCATCATTATGTTTATATGATCCAAACTCATGTTCTAAGATCCATCTCTCATGCTCTTTCGGGGGTATACATGCTTTTTAGTGGATATCTCTTCGATACTTCCAATTAAGCACACTCGTTTTAAAGGAACTTCCCAAATTTTTACCCAAATTCAAGTGCACTCTATCATCTATTTTAAGATTCCACTGCCACTGAAAAATAAGTATTTTTAATATTAAAACCATCTTGGTTAAATTCAGGGTTTATATTAATTAAGGTCATATTTTCTCTTTGAGATGCTCTATAGTATTTTCCTTAAAATGACACAAAAATGATTCAACTCTAATGATTTTAAAGTACATTTGTTATATGTTGTCACTTATATTTGAAACTACTTACCATGTTATATGCCTATTTTACACTATAAAATTCCATTAATATTCTAATCTGTTCCTTTAAGGGACACTTTAATGATACTTCCAATGGTTATTCTCTATGTCGTGATTGTGGTACCCAATTCATTCCATGGGTACCCCTATGTTTATGTATGGTAGATTATGTATGATTATCTATATGGTAAGAATATTTATGTGGACAGAATGATCATGAAAATGTTGATATGGGTGTGCCCAAATAGTGATCCAACACATTGGGTAAGGTTAAGTCTCATGAGATGCGATGTGAAACGGGATTGGCGGTTAGCCTTGAACCGTACTAAAATGGGAAATGGGATTGGCAGTTAGCCTTGACCCGTACAAAATATGTGATTAATGAGTCTTCCACATTTATATG
The DNA here is from genome assembly GCA_963277665.1 of Viscum album. NCBI lineage: Eukaryota > Viridiplantae > Streptophyta > Magnoliopsida > Santalales > Viscaceae > Viscum > Viscum album. The sequence continues at coordinate 215,688,312 of OY728165.1, forward strand.
ATTCCATGTTTATATGATACCATTCTTATATTAAATGATTTTATAAGTTTCATTCTTTGGATATCATTATGTCATGCCTCCTAACTCATGTTCTTGACTTCTATCCTTATGTTCATTTCCCTTACTGAGATTTTTATCTCATACCTTTGTTCATGTGTTCCCCAGGGTACCCTATGCATATGTAAGTGCTCGAAGAAAGTTATAATATATTTATGGATATTTAATAAAGAAGTTTTTTTAGCCTCATGTTTTATGATTTAAGAACCTAGTCTTCCAAGACAATAGAACAAACGATCCTTGGCTTGCAGTCTAATGATTAATTATGCTTAAAATTTTGAAATGTTTCATTTAAAAGGCTTGGGTCGCTATAAAATCCTCATGATGTCCAAAGTGGTGTGTTGTGATCTATCCATATCAAGGGTTCTGGTTTTAAAAATAGTGCCAAAACTTATTTGGAGATATTAAAGAGGCTGGTAAACACATTTCTAGTTTTTTCCAAAGCGAGATTCGACTGTATAGTTGTCTAAAACCATGGGCCACATGGTTTTACAAAATATGTGTGCGCAAAACCACCTTACACTTTGCCTGTAAAATTGAATCTTGGGATCCTCGTTTTTAAGTTCGGCCAGGAGGCAAAGATCTACTATTTTGGAGACCCAAAGGAGTAATATACTCATTGAAGAAGTTCTGGAGGCCCCTATCCTCATATGGGGATCAATAATGAAGGAGTTCCACCTAAGATTATCATCCCCCCAATGTAAAGCTTAACAGTGGGTGTTCATTGTGTTGTTTCGATTGGACAACACAATAATCCTTTTCTCACCCATTTTTTGGAGCATTTAATCCTCTTTGGAAGCTGTTATTCCATGAATAAGTTCTAGACCTTGATAATATGATTTTTATGTCAAGGTTTGGTTCTTCAAGAAATGAAATAAACACTTGGGCATTAATCAAGATTCCAATTAATTTCAACCAACGAACTAATCCAAACCTAAATGAATCTCTAAGAACAATGAACATAAAATGTGTGTCATGAAATCACAACGAACCCTTCCTATCATAATTTTTAAAACCCCACATTAATCTACCAACTATTGAACTCTTTATGTAATGTTGTTTTCATTAATATTCTTTTTAAATCACCCCCATTTTTATTACTTTTTTTAGTAAAAATGAATCCTATAAACCTAGAAACTCTCCTTGAGAGACGACCTAAGGTCTTCCCTAGTCTATAAATAAACCCTAAAAAGTCAATCAATTTTATGTGTCACGACAACGCGGTCAAGTATCCTATTAGAACCTCCCTATATAATGAGCCTTTATCACATTCAAATTTGAAATAACTTTGGAAAATAAAAAATTGAAACATGTAAATAATACATTGTCAACACTCAGAAAGCTGGTTAGAACACAAAAAGGGATACACTAAAAATTTAATTAATACCATGGGATAATTTGAGGATGACCTACAATTTTAAAAGTGGAGTCCATATACCTGATATCATCAAATTATTTGACTAGATTCAGAAGAAAATGATGAAAAAAACAAAATACCTAAAAAATGGGTATATTATACGTAAATAGTGAGAGATTTATAGACAATGTAAGATACTAAAAAGTCATAAATTTGGAGATGTAGCCTTACATTATGTTCACCAAAAAAATAAATATAAGTAAATTTAGATAAGGTTTGAGATAGATCCATCCAACCCTCATGGAGGAAATGGAAAATGCATAAGGGTATCTTCTTGGGTGAATGAGGGATCAAAATACTAAATGTGTCGTAAAGGGGGTGGCCATGGTAAAATTATCGGGTTTTTCCCATTTTAAAAAATGTATAATGTATCCTGGAAGATGCTATATAAAAAATCCCCCACATTACTATTGGATATGCCACAACATAGTTGGTAGATCTGAAAAATAATTGGTTGAATAACTTGATCCTCTGCAGACCTCTATATGCCTCTACTATAATTACAAACCCGTGTTTCACATTTCAAGAATTCCTATTTAATGTGTATAAGTAGAAGGACTTTTGTTCTAGTTTTTGGATAAAAAATAAACTCATAAAGTAATTAGGAAACTTAAAATTGTTCTGTATTTTTAATACCCATACAAACATTGGGTTTTATAACCTCCCCAGCTTATGAAAGTTTTTCCTCAATCCGAAACACAAACCATTACCAAACACCATCACTGGTCCTCCTTGAAAATTTAAACCAACCCACATCAAGGAGAAAAAATCCATAGATTTCTAACACGATGGTGCCCCAAAAAGTAATTTTCTATAAGGGCACACATCCTATAAAAAATCAACAGGTTGGAGACATTTACTAATATAAGATCTTTTTCGACAATGGTACTAACCTTGTATTCCTAAAATAAATTGTTTAATGTCTCTTTTACAAGACTCAGTCTGACCAATAATGGTTTACTAGAATTTGAATAGTTATTGATTTTTCCTATGAATCATTATTCCACCCATTATAATCAACTCCACCATGACACCACTTGCCAGGTTTTGTTCATGAATGTCCACAACTTACAATATCACAACTCTGAAACTAAAACCACTGGTTATCACTAGTTCGTCCCCAATAGTCTACTCTATCAACATCACAGTTTCATCCCCATGAATGATACAAAATTAAAAATTGTTTCAATATTCATGTAACTATAAAACAACTCAAGCCAATGATAACTACTAAAATTGAACATTGATATTATTCTCACATGCACTCGACTTCCTTGAGACCTCGTGGTGTCCTCTACCAACCGATCAATCAACCTATGGTTCTCCCACAATATGGATTTTCCCACGATGACCAATTTCTAACCATGGATCCTCCCACCTATGTAATTTCTAAACTAACTCACATTATGAGAACCCTCAATGTGTTTGTATAGGCTTCCAACTCACCACACACACACATTCAAAAAACACTAGTCAGACATCGTCCCACCCATCTATTTAAATACCCAACCCCACCCTATGGTTCATTATTATCTATTCCACATACATGAGAATATTATTTCATCCCAAAATGCTCGTTAAAAATAATAAATCTACACATAACATCCACTATGACATTCCCAATGTGGTTGAAATGTCACTACAACCATCTTCATGTGATAATGGATATCGTGCCTCCCCCAAGTTACTTGCTTGAAAATTCTTAGCTTCCCCCACCAAAACATCATTAATACCTCTAGCCAAAATTCCATAAACCCAAAGGCACCCTAAGATCATTTTAAAATTATAACCAATGTTCATACACTATGTTTGGTGACATTACCTTCTTGAACTATTATAACGACCCATACTTTACATACATGGTTATTACTTCAAAATTGAAGCATAATTATTACAACATATAACAAAACAATAAATGGACTGTATAGGTATAGTGTCTTTAGAAACTGGGAAACATGAACAACTGGTTCATAAATCATCTACGTTGTATCCCATTTATTTCATCATATCTAGAGTCCATTTTTGGCATATCCTACTTAATATCCTACTTCCTAACCTGGGGAAAATAAAACATTCAAAAGGGTGAGCTCAAATGATCAGTAAGGGTAAACAAAAAAATATCAAACATATCATATTTATAAGAACATAACATTTTGAAAATCTTATCCTGCAAAACAGATTATAACATGGGATAAATCATAGAAGTGAAATGTAATTACAATAATCATAACTTAAAACATGAGGCTTTTTTTCATACACACATAATCATAGAAAATCATTTCTTAGTAGTCAAGACTCATTTCCAAGAGTTTCTTAGCGGGCAAGGTCCTTTTCTGAACCGAGTTCACTCCTCATTTCAGTCCTGTTTCCCTGAACCGGTTTAACCTGCCGTTCCAGCCATGTATATATCATGAGATATAAATAATTACCCAATGAATTGGATAGAGATATAGGTCCCACCCATCTCATAATGATACCATTCTTATGTGTGCCATAAAATCATAAATCATACATCATATCATAACCCATGTAATAAAAATGGGATTCTTAAACATCATGCCATCATATCATAATCCATATATGATAAAAGGACATCATAAATATAATTCCATCATAACATAAACAAAACAATGTAAAAATAGGGATAGAAATATAACCCTATATTAGCTTATATGGAAAATTATTTTGATAAAACACTTAAACTCCATTCTTGACGAAAATATCCTTTTTTACTTTAAAAACATTTTCCTTTCTTAACATGTCATATAATTTTGAACTAAAAGAAGTTGATTAAAAATAAACATGAAAACATGTAAAGTATGATTCATGGAAATAATTTTCTAAAAATCCATTCATGCCGTATAAGTTAAAAAAAACATTATTCCCGTACTTTGGCCAGAAAAGTCAAAAAGTACCTCGTATGAAAAATAACAAAAGATTCCTTTCATATCTTTTACTAAAAACTCACTGAAGGGTAAAATTGGATTTAAAAAATTTTAGGTGGATGGAAATAATATTACATATTGAGAAAACATGGATGTGGATGATAAATATTCCCTAGTAAATTCTAAAGTATAAACAATCTCGGATAAAAATTGAGATTGTGAGATTTTCCCTTACCATAGGTCCGATTTTCTTCGTAAGTGTCCAAACATCCAGTATAATGATTTAAATAATGTAATTAAATTATTCCAGAAACATAATTATTTTTATGATATCATATATGGTCATATTATTAGTTTCTTATTAGTAATATTTCATTGCTACTTGTTATTAAGGTGTTTATTGCTTTATGTTCGTATGTGTGTTTTGCCGAATAAATTCTTATTCCTCTTTTTAGGTTATAGAAACCTAATTTACAGAATGGTATTAGTGTAATATATATCATATTTATTCATTAAATTCATTTATACAATCATTATGCAATGAAGATCATGTAGAATGAGTCGCATCACATCGTGGAGACGGTATTCTGTACGTACGCACGAGTGATGATATCGTTCCCATGATTGTGGAATTGTATTGGAGTGTATGTATTCTATTTAAGAATCAACATCACTTTAAAATAATCATATAAAGTCATTTTTTATACCATTATACACATCCAAGTAAGGTGGTGGTGGAAAATAGATTACACCACGGCGTGGAGATGGTATTCTGTACGTACGCATGCACGATGATTTCATATTCCATATGATGGATAGTTGGTGAAATAGGGTTGTTTCATACTTATAATAACATATCCATATATGAGTGATACTGATGTTATTACTTCATAATGAAACAACTAAATAAGAAGAAGTATAAGAAGAAATAAAGTTGAAAGAATTGGTAACAGACATTACCTCTTCTTTGAAGCTCCTATTTGAGACCTCCTCTTAGGGCACTAAAATTGGTCTTTGAAGAAGACCAGGACCTCTAGGATGTTTCTAGGGAAGTGTGTAAGTGAAATGGTCAGGGGTTGGCCGAGCTTAAAGGCTCAAATTGGTGTGAGGAGGAGAGGGAGGATGTTCCCTTTTATAAGGGAGGAGAGGGGTACCTTTGGAAATATAAGAAATATTAGTTTATATTAAATCCCAACCCCACATAAGAACATCCAAAATGACTCATATTTGATGATTAGATGAGATAGGGTTGTAATCTCATCAACTAAAAAAATTTAGACATGTGAGGAATTTATTTTAATCATTATCAACTTGATTTATCCTTATTTATAAATTTAATTTTATTTGTGGTAATAATATTCTAAATTTTAAATTATTATAAATAATTACATATGTGTTGTAAATTTTCCATAATTTTACACTTTATGAAATTTAGATGATATAAATTTTAATTTAAATTTTTTAAATATTTTTGTGAATTTTAAACAATTTTATAATATGTTATTTTTATAAAATAACAATAGTGTCAATTTTGGCACTATTCATTTATTTGAATTTAAATAAAATATATACAGTATGTATATTAGAACTAAAAGCTTTAATAGATTCATAAAATGTCATATGTATCTATTAAATTAGTGTAGCACATTAAATAGTTCATATAATATTTATTTTAATATTTTTAAAACCATTTATTTGATATTTTAATTAATAAAATTATTTCAACATCACTATTGTGTCCTAATTAATGATAATTATTTAATCCCTAAAAATTATAAAGAAATTCATATTATGTAGATAATTTATTTGATTTCTTGATACTATTCATGTTCTAAGTTTCATTAAGTTTATCACTAAAGTAAAAATATTATACTTATAATATTTAAGAAAGTGACATGTTGTCACTTTATTTGGTTTTAATAAAAATTAAATTATTTTCATGGAAAAAAGTCCATTAAATGGATTTAATCCAACCCTTAGGTGATATGGGTCTAAATTTAGTCATTAAATAGGATTTTGGAAGGTGTTATGGTAATTTTATAATCTTATATTTACCCTTAATTAAGAGAATAACCTTTAACTATGGTAAATAAAATTTACCATAGTTACTATTCATAATGCCTAAAAATAAAAAGTAGCTGATTAACATAATTTGGACACACTTATTACAAATATAGAATCCATTTTTCAAAATTCAAAACACATAAGTTGCAGTAATTAATTTAAAATTAATCCCGTTGTTAAGAAAATAGGTTTTAGAAGGTAACACATTACCAATGATTGAAATGTTTTTACCTATGAATTCAATGTGAAATTAATGCTAATGACTTATATTATATGTAATGGTAAAAATATATTCTATTTATACTTTAAAACCATTCAATAGTTTAATTTAACCATATAAATTATCTTAATTAAAAAATTTGTTTTTAATTAAAAATTATCGTATTTTTACTATTTATCAAAATATGAATGTTATCAGAAAAATATCAAAAAAATATCCAAAGATAATTTTTATATCCTGATTCCAAAGAAGAATTTTATTTTGTCAAATTGAACTAATAAACATGTCAAAAACTAGATTTAATGTGGGTGTGCCATCAAAAGGTGGAAAAACTGCATTTTTTGAAAAATTCTTATTTTACCAAATTTTTTTGTTATCTTACCATGTTCTAGAAAATGTGTAAGATGAATAATAATGTTATAAAATTAAAAATGTTGTTAATACTATTCATAACGGCTAGTCCATAATAATATATCATTGTTTAGTGAAACCCGTTATTGCTTATTACACATGCTATCGAGGAAGGTCGCGATTGCGTGTAATGAAAGCCAAGTCAGTATTGTGTGTTGTGAAAGATTAATTTGGTGTTGCATATAACATAAGACAAAAAAAAATATTTATCATAAAATCTCAGGGTGTTACAACTATCAACCAACCATTTCCACCATTATGACATACCATGAGCACCAATGTGCCACCAACCTGACACATTCAGCTCCCCTCAAAATAAACATGTCCCTAAGTAATTTAACCACTAATTTTAAACCAACAATCATATAGTTAATCCATTTAATTCAATATTATTTTTATACTGACTTCAAATCACAATAACTATAATCCATCAATTAGTCTCAAGCATCCATAGTCCCCCTCACGATATAGTTATACCACCATGTATCACCACCCACTTCGCACTATAGAATATTCCATTCCATCACATCACTAACCCATTTTTTCTCCATGTCTGACACTCCTTCCATCATCATAAATAATTTCTTGATGGGGTCGAGATGACTCACCATTGAGCACCATTGCAAAGAGAAATTCATTACTTGTTTGTAGTTCATGAGAACTCCATTCACCATACCCATTAAAGAACTATCTAATAAAAAATTCTACACCATTAAACAAGTGATAGAAAACTACTCACCACATGGGTTATATTTTACCACTATTAGAGAAAAACAATCCAAATTTTACTAAATGGAACCACACACGCTCTTCTCTTCCTGATCCACACTCCTAAATTAACTATGTTAACCCCTAATTATTCTGTTAATGTCCATCCCTGAATCATTTGTTTCGTCATATCAGATCCACCCTCGTTCTCAATTTATGTCTCAAAACATAAAAATAATTACCTACAGGCCCCATGCCTCCACTATCACGGGTCAAAAATAAAAAATACATTGTTCCTAATTTTATACACATAGATTACTACTCACATAGGTGTTACAGTAATATGTTTATGTACCACCTGGTTCATAAGACAATGAAAAAATACATCTCTCATGCAAAAATTCCTCCAATATCATTCCAATGATTAGTGGATAGATTCCCCTTTACCACATAACCAAATAGTCCAGGCTCAATCCAAAAGGTCACTTCTCATCAAAAATAGGTTTACACTCCTAAGAAACTTTCCATGCCTCTCTTGCATGACATTATCTCAATATATAGATCACCCTAATTACTTTTATGAATGAAAAATCATTGGTTTTATGGGTTATGACATGATTTACCACCTAAATGAATCATTTCTAAACTAGAAGAGCAAACCCATGCTATCACTACACTCCATGGTATATATATATAACTGATAGAGTTAGGTACTAATGTAGTCTTAACCATGAAAATAAAATGAGTTACAATAACACCCACAATCATGTTCTTATGTATATATGTAGTTCCATGAATTTACATAAGGTTTACAATAGACCTCTATAAGGTCATTCTATTTATAGAGCACCACAATTTTATTCAATCTCTTAAACAGAAGGCTTATCCCGCATGTAGTAACATTACCCAAGCTAGGCATCTAAAAATTCCTAACCATCCTGAAAAAAACCATAATACCAAAAGAATAAACACAAATGTTTTTCCCATTAGATTAAAAAAATATTAATACAGTAACACCACATACTAGGTAATACCCTTTATGTTCTGATGTTGTAAGATGAAGAATCTTCCCAGACCTCATAGACCATAGGTACTCAATGAAATGGTTGAAACCTTTTATAGTTCATACTAAATGGTCACATAGAACAAAATAAAAAATATGGAGTCATGCTAATGAATCTATACACTACCACATAGTCCACACATCGAGGCTCAAATACTTCAAAACTCACAAGAACTGTTACTGCTCTCGTTCAAAACACACGAGATATAACATTCCTAGACTAACCTACCACTACAAGGTCTCATAAAAAAGTCTAAATTTATGCAATCTTAGACATTCATGGATCTGGTAGGAACCACCAGGTCTTAGACAATGCCAACACATCACAAATATCAAGGTCAAATGGGTTAACACACAACATGGGTATATTCATCATTCCTAACTTCCTATACACAGAGTCAACACTAAGTAAATACTAGATATATGCCTGATTTATAGAATGGTTTGAAAATATTACACATTTCTATTTTACATTATCCAATATTCATTAGAATAGGGCTTAAATAAAAGAAATTTCATGTGAAATTTTAAAGGAAAACATTTTATAAGTTGTACATGGTATTTATTCAGGTGAAAATACATAATAATCAAGAAAAGGAATAAAAAAATCACTTTTAACCACTAAAGAAAGCCTGAAATTATATAGATGCGACTTAGGTAAATAATATGTCAATTACATGTTAGAGAAAAAACTAATTATGTTATAATTTGAATTTTAATTAATTGAATCCGTATATTAATCTATTGAAATTAATAACAAAGAACATCATTAAAGCTTTATAGGGATCATCTATTTAAGATTAAAATATACATTAACACTTAAAAACATAGTTTAAATGATTGAAAAAACATTAAATAACTACCCCATTACATAGTCTAGATAATTATTCAATCAAACACAAACAATCATGAAAATGAGAAGTGAGTCACATGTTCATGATTTAATTCATGTACACATCCCAACTTTCCATACCAATATAAGAGATAAAATACTATAAACCATCACCTAAAAAATAAAGTTAATCACATGAGTTGAATTCATATTAATAGTAAAACACCACAGAAATAATAATCCCTTACCTAGAAACATGGAATTGCTTGATATGTTGGGTTGTCAATCCCATGAAAAAGTTATAAACCATATATCAACATAGAATTATTATCCTATATATAATGATCAAATAGGATTAAAAGGGAAAAAACCTATGATACCATTTTGTAACTCCAATCCTTGGGAGCCACTGAACTGGTTTTCTTGAATAGTAGAAAACATGGCCTCAAACACGCCTCCCCATACACTAGATCCTATTGACTAGTAGTGCGGGTGTATAGTTAGATTGATTAGATAAAATGGACTTATATTAGAGTGAAAAAATTTTAAAATTATTAATCAATCAGATATATGTGGATAGATGAATGATAGAATGACATCTATGACTATGTTGAAAGATAACCAAAATGGTCCATAATATAAATAGATTTCCTGTATAAAGTTTAATGAAACCAAAAATTATTATTAGGATATAAAAAATATCCAATAAAAATGATAAAAGACTAGAGAGTCCACCCAAAAGGTCCCAAGTCCTAACCCACTTCCAAATACTTATACTCTTTCCTTGAAACCAAGCAATCAATGACATCACTTTCTTGACCAAACCTTCCCCTAAAAGACCACAATAAAAGCTACTCAATAATAAATTTTTAATAGAATATTGAAAAGGTAGCGAGTATTTAATACCCTGAGATATTATTAAATTTATCTTTCAGATATATTTTACTTCTTCTATAGCTTTTGTTACACACAACCAAGAGTTTAAACGAACTGTTACATAATTTAAAAAATATTATTATTTAATGTTATCACATAACTGTTAAATTTTTAGGTATGAATAATATTAAATAAAATATAAATTATATAAAAATATAATACAAAATATAATTTTCTAGTGATTAATCACTCAATTTTTAGTAAATCTATTTTATTCATTAAAAATGCATTTTATTCAATAATTACTTTATTTATTTTTTTTGAGAAAAAGTTGAAATTAATATTTGAATGTTTTTTTAAATTTATTAGATAAAATTAAATCAATTATTTTAAATCATTACAGAAAAATTATCTTTCTGTAATATTTTGTTATTTTTTAGAAATGGTTGATTTCTCATTGAATGGTTAAAAATATATATTTGTAATGAAAATTTTATTTTCATTTAAAGCATTTACAAAGTACCATTATGTTATGGATTAGTTTTAAAATGGAATTATTTTATTTTATATTAATATAATCAAATTATGAATTATGAATTTATTTTATACTTGAATCTAGCATAAGAACATTTTATATTTTAAAATGGGTGTTTTTATGATGAAATATTTTCACCATATTTTGCTGATTTGATTTTAAATAAAATTCTTCCAATTATATTTTCTAAAGCATAAAAAATGGATTATGTATTTAAAATTATGAGTTATTTTTTAAATAGTACACTCTTATTTGTAGTAAAAACTATTCGTAACACTAGTAATTTTTGTTATCACAGTTAAATGTAAATTAGGTAATTAAGGTTAAAATGAAATGATAAGAACCATAAAATCACCAAAAAACATGAATAAATTTTATTGGATGAGTATATATCATACATAATCATAATAAGGAATATTATATTACATTTTTTCATTTTTATGTGATTATGAATTTTAAAACATTTTGTCTAGAGAAATGTAAAAAATGTCACAATCCTTTTTTTAATAAATATACTATTTTCAAAATAGGTTCAAACAAATTTTGAATTCAGTTATAAATAATTATTATAAATATAAATTATCTACAATAAATATTTAAATTTATTTTTTATTTTTATTGAAGGTATAATTACCCCAAATTTTTATACAATGTTGACTAATTAATTATTCAATAAATGAAAAAAATTAAATAAATGATATTGAAAATATTAAAAGTAATATATTTTGATATAATTAATGAAATCCAGGAATTTTATTTACTAAAATGTCCAGTTTGGAATATAATCAATTTTTTTCTAATTCAAGTTGTTTTTTTGATGTTATTATAGTAAGATTGATTAATATATCTAAATTTTTTAATGATATTTTAAAATAAATAATACTTAATTAATTATATAAAATAAAAAAAATATTATATTTATCGAGTTGATAAAAATATGGTTCATAATAACATCCATGATTCATTCATTGTACATTTATCTATTTATAAAAACTATATTAATCCTTAATGAGTAAGAAAATTTGTTTTCACGGTATGTTTGAAGATGGTCAACAAAGGGTTAAAACCTGATTATAAGGGTAAAAAAATTGTCAAATATTGTAATATTTTAATTGGGAGAATTTAATTATTCTATCATCATATTATCCTTGAAATTAATTTTTTTAATCAACACTTTTCAATGAAAATTACATATATATTATTTAAATCAAAGAAAGTGGCCAAATATTATCTCTTAGTATTAGAAATAATTATTAGTGAACATTTAGTAAACAAAATCAATGAAATAATATTAATATTAATTTCATGCATAAAGAAATTATATTCATGCAGATTTTTTTAAATTTTTAGGTATTTTATAATTACCTGAAATGATTACACAACACCAAAATAGTATTTATTCAACTAATGGAAAAATAAAATAAAATATTTTAAAAACATTAAAAGTGATATAATTTGAGTAATTTATAGTATTGTAATAATTATATATTTTAATATTAAATATTATCGATTTTTCTATATTAACTTATTTGAATTAAAATTTTTTATGAATTTTAAGTCAAATCAAATAAATACTGCAAAAATTGACAATAATGATATTTTATCAAAATATTTTTCTATAAAATTATTTAAAAATTATCAAAATATTGGCACAAGAAAAGGAAATTTTAATATTTTCTAAAACATAATTAATTTAACATTTATTTTCCAATTTTTATCTTATATGTAAAAATTATAATCCTTTATTATTGAAAAAGTTGTTACTGTAGTTAACATTTAAATTAATTAACTGGAGATTAATAAAAAAACAATGATTAAAATAATAAAAAAAAACATGTATAAATATTATTTCTTTATGAGAACACAACTCTATATTACCTTATCTTCTAATACATGGGAATTTAGAATAATTTTGAGGAATACTGATCTTATCCTAATTTAATATTTTAGGAACTCAAAAAATGACCCTTAACTCAATTATAAAAGGGAACCTCCTCCCTCACTTCTTAGAACCAATTTGAGACTTTAATCTAGACCAAAGTATTAAAATTTATCTTATCCACATATATATCAACATTATAATGTATTATATATCCCAATAGACAAACCATTCATCCCTTAATAAGAGATATAAAGGATTCATTTCAAAGAAGAGACACTCAGCTTAACTGACCACTTTCCTCTGAATTCTTATTTTACATATTCAAAACCTATTATATTTTTTATAAAATAATCAATTAAGTATCCAAAATATATAAAAATATTATTATTATTATGAAACCACCATTATAAACCCTCTTTCCATCAGATGGGAAGTGGAAGTATTGCTCATGTGTAAACTTACCGTCTCTACGTATCGATACAAATGATTTTCCATCTAAATCTTTCATGAATGGCTATTATTATGGGTTTAAATTATATATATTATATTTATGAAATAATTATAATTATTTCAAGATAAAATCATATTTACCTTCTTACCTTAAATCTGTTTTGGAAAATGATAACATTTCTCATGTGTACATGTGGACTATCACCTACATAAAGTGATGTGATTCATTTTTGATTTATAATTAACTTATATGATAAAGATGATATATTTTATTAATATATATGATAATTACTATATAATAATTATTTTTTAATGTTGGATTATTTTTTACCTTTCATTAATTCCATCCTTTGAAAAATGGAAACAACGTTCTTGCGTACGTATGGCCTATTGTCACCATGAATGGTGTTTTTCATCTCTTATACCTATAATTTTATTAATGAATCAAAACATGAATATAAGAAATATATATGATATTTATGTTAGTAATAACATTGTGGATATTATAGAAACATGATCAAGGACCAAAAATACCAAGGAAAATCATATGTGAATAATAAAGCAGATATCACTCATAACGGTGATTTTAAAAAGGAATTGATAAAAAAATAGGTGATAATACAATATATATAAATCATAAATGGAGTAATATATATTATTATGTTTTTATAATATATTTATGATAAATGTATATTTATTATATATGAGGATCGAACATTTATGAAGGAATTTGTACCTGCTATAAGGGATTTTTATTATCACGTTTATTTCATGGAGACTTATGCCATATTCACTAGTCATTTCATTTATGTTGTGAATATACCACCAATTTGAATGATATATCATAAAAATAATTATATTAATTATATTTAATTTTTCTTTTAATGTTATCCTTTAATAGGGCATATGATTTGATTGCTACTAATGCGGTAATGGTTTTATGTTACTATCTCATTCTTTATCTGAATTATTTATGATTAAGTTATTAATGAATAAATCATATGATCTAACTTTCACGAAACATGTTAAAATTTTCCACCATTTTTTTATATTTTGATAATAAGATATTTATATTCATTATCCTCTAGATATGTTCTCAAAATACCAAAATAATATTTTTGACAAAAATAAATTTATTTTTCTTTTTAATAAAAAATGCATTTTTTCCATTATATTCATGTTTTATAAATAAATTTATTAAATGATATATTTTAATATTCTCTAATGATTTTATAAATACATTTTACAAATTTTTTTCTTTTAAAAATGTTTTAGAATGAATCATATTTCTGTTTTCTAAATTATGTAATTTTTTCCTTTTTAGAAAAAACTATGAAAGGAATGTTTTAACATAGAATGAACATAATTTCATAAATTATTAAAATCTCAATACTTTTAAGCATCCTTTAAAAGTCTAAAGGTTTATTTTCAATGAAATTTATTTCTATAATTGTTATTTTTTAATTTTAATGAATTTATTTCCAAATGAAAATTTTATTTTCATCAAGAATGTTTTAATCATATTTTGATTAATGAATGAAAAAACCTTCAATATTTCTAATTATTTAATTGGTATCTGATCCAAGGATAAAATCATCATTATTTTTTCAATGGTTTATTTTTTTTATTAAATGTTGTTTATGAAACCCATTCCTCTTACAGGGGATATTCTATGATGAAATGATGAAATGTTTATGAACCTCGTTTGTTTTCCACAAGATTTGATATGATAAAATGTTTCTAAAACACATTTCTTTTCATGGGTTTTGATATGATGAATTTTATATTATATCATGGAATACCTTTCTATTTAATAATTATGTAATGGGTGGATCATATATCTCTCTCTAATGCAATTGATAAGGATTTATATCTCATGAGATAAACATGACTTGAATGGGGAGTGCACCTAGTTTAATAAGGGACTTTATCCACTAAATTAGACTTTGGAGTGAACCATGGATACTATGATGGTTTTGTGAGTCAACCCAGTCAAGTATGATATTCATGGTAGTGATCCTTGACTACTAATGTAATTATATTATGTACAAATGTGTATTCTATAATTCCATGTCTTATTCTAATATTACGATCTCATATATCAAGTTATTTTATTCTTTTATGATTCATGTCTTATCAACTACAAAGATTTACTCCATGACTCAAGATAATGATTTATTATTTATAGGGTATGGTTTTTTACATGTTATGTTCATTTATAATAACCCTTTTTATCAGGAATTGATTATATGTTTATTGATATCTACCTTATTTACCATTAATGAGTATCATATCCCATGATTTATTTTTTGTTCCTTTCCCTAGGTTATGATGAATTATATTATTTATGATATATATAAAAATAATTACACTTATAAATAACTTAGAGAGAGAAAATTTAGCTCATTTATGAACCAGTTGATTATGTTTCCAGGTTTCCAAAGGCACTCAACTTATAAAATTATGGTGTATATCATTATGTTATATCAATAATATTCATCTATTTATATGTAATATCTAGGTATGAAAATATGGTTCTCTATAATTGGTATTAGAGAAGGGTTTATCTATATTTTGAAAACTAGGATGAGAAAATATTAATATGAACCATAGGGATAAATAAAAATATATGATAAAATTCTAATGTTTTCACAGTAATCATGAATGACCTAGGTTAAACCTATGGTGTCATAGAAGAAAGAATCCTTATTTATAGGTTCTATAAATGAATTTTTTAATTATTAGTATGTGAATTTTTTTTCTAAAACTATGATTTTTGGTTTTGGTCAATGGCTTGAACTAGGAGGATTCATATTAACAATGATGGACAATAGATTGACTTTTCTCATAAGAATCCAAGTGAAATGAGATATGGAATGCCAAAATATGTGATTAATCCTAATAATCTATACCATTATATAATTAAAAAACTCAATATAAGTTAACCTTTAGAGACACATAATAATAATAAGAATATATAGTTTCATGATGACCATATAGGAATGATGATTTAGCTTTCTACATGATGAGAGTGTGGGAAGAATCACATAATGAAATAACTTGAAGGAATGAAATATATTTTCTATATGGAAATGTAGGGAATAGATAAATTAATTACCAAGGAAAATTAATGCTTCAATGGAGGAAAATTAAGTTATTCTTAAGTAACAATTTATAGTTCAATGTCTCATGTAAGGAGAATATGGGAATTAATTGATTCAATGTCATAATCAAAGGGTTAAATCATAGGCCAAAGATGGACCTATGTTTTTAAATTCTTAAACGTGAAATGATTAAAGTGTTTATGTATTTGGATAATATAATTATGTTTTATATTTGATAAACTAATGATTTTTTTTGTTATCAAGCTCATTTTTCTTCTAAGGATTTTTCTACAGTATTTTTCTTTAATTATTTTAAAACATATGTTGAATTGTACCAATAACCAACAAAAGTGATAATTTTAATTTTGGAAAAATATATGATTAACATTGTAAGTATAGTATTAATGTGATTGAAACTTATTAGTAGATTAAAAATTGATTTAGGTCATATTTTATAATATTTAATGAATTTTTGGTTTATGTAAAATATTCAATAGTTTGTGAACTTATTTGAAGAAAAAAGATTGTGTTAATTTTTTTGAAATTATATATATTTTCATATGTGATTAACTTAAGATTTATGGATACCATTATGGGTTTATTATTTTGATTTTGATAATAAAATCGAGGGATTAAAACCCCTTATGAGGTTTTAAAAAATTGAATTTTGAGGTTTTTAATGATATTTTTGGATATTTTTATTGGGTTGAGGTATATTTTACCATTTAGATTAATGTGAAGTATTAAATGTTTTTTGATATAAATTAAATGGTATAAGAAAACCACTAAAGTTAAAAAAAAATTCAATAATTATGACGTTATTGAGGTTATTTGGGATATAGAGTTATTTATTTATGGAAATTATTACCATATCACGTATAATAAGTGATTAGGTCCTATGAATTTTTGGAATATGACTTTATGAGTGACTAACGATGATTGTAGATAAAATTTAAATCAATATAAAAATAATTTTTGATCAAATGATTTTGATTTTTGGGTTCTGAACATGGTTAGGAGTATTTTAAAAAACATTGAGGATTGTTTTTAAGGAATGATTTATGTTGAACAATGAGTATTGCTATTAAATGATGATTAATGTTGTATTTCTTCTTATGACGGTTCATTGTTTTTTAGAATTATATTAGATTGTTCTACAATTATGTGTTTTATTAGTTCCTAATGATAATATGAAAAGATTTTTATTCTTTTGTTCAATTTTTTGAGCAATTAAATGTTAATTTTAGTGATTTACGTATGAAAAATTTATCTTGAATAATAATAATTTTAAGAAAAAGTTGATACTGTTGTTGAAATTAATTAAATGTTAAAATTATACATATCAAGCTAGAATATTTCTTTATGTTTTTATTCTAAATGATATAATAATTAAAAAACACTAGGAAAATGACCTTAGAATACAGAAATGTTTCTATATAATCTTTAATTCAGATGGATTGATTGTTTTTTAACTCATAATGGATTTATGGATTTTTTCCCATTAATATTCTCATGACCAAATTTTTTATCACTATTTATCTATCCTTCAGAGGTAATCCTTCATTCCATGTCCATTTTTTCACTTCCCACTAATGATATTTTTCTGGAAACAGGTATTTTTGTTATTCCATGTGACTCATATTTTTATTTCCCCCTTTTCAATAGGATGTTTTAATAACCCTTTTTATGACGTGGGTTTCAAAAAAGAAATTTTGAAATGTCATGCATTTGGTTAATGAGCATAATTAAAAATTTCAAGGATAAAATTTATTAAAAGGGTGTAAAATTTAACACCCTTATTTTTTATAAAAATTATCCTTGAAATATATTTTACCTCTATGATATCTTATGTTACACGCAAGCGCAAGTTTAAACGAACAAAAATATACTTTTAAAATTATTATTATTTAATATCATCACTTAATAGTTAAATTGGATGTTACAAATAGTATTTAATAATTAATATATTATATAAAAAATACTACACAACATAAATAATTTCTTATTAATTACTCAATTTTTAGTAAATCCATTTTATTCTTCAAAATTTCAATTTCTCTAAAAATAAATATATTGATTTTTGTGAGAAAATATTATAAATAATTTTTAGAAAAGTTAGAAAATTTATTTGATAAAATAAACAACATTTTTTTAAATAATCATTCCATAATTATATAAGTGTAAAATTTTGGTATTTCTCTTAAAATGTTAATTTCACAATTTATAGTAAAAAATATATATTTTAAATGAAAATTATATTTTTTCAAGAATTTAAAAAGTAGTATTATGTTATTATTAGTTTCAGAATTTAATTATTTTATCTTAGTATAAAATTATCCAATTATGATTATTTAAATTGATTTTATACTTGAATCTAGCATAAAAATGTTTTATATTTTGAAAGGGAATTTTTTAAATAATTAATTTTTGTCAATTTTTTTAGTTTAATTTTAAATTAAATTATACCACTTATATGTTTATAATATTGAAAATTTTATTCCATATTTCATGTCATTATTTCAATTTTTTTTTAGAATACCCCTTCTATTTTTATCCAAAATTTCCAACAACCTTTGTAATTATTGTTATTATAGTTAAGGGTAAATCTAGTATTTAAGGATAAAAATAAAATTATAAGGTGACACAACCCCTTCATTCCAAAGATGTCCCACCTAAGATTGCAATGAAGGAATATGGAAAATGGCCCATGAGTCCTGCCTCTAGTAGGCCCCGGGGTGGTGACCAGGACAAAGTGTATAGAAATCTCACAAAATGGGAGGCATTAACCATTTTATAGTAACCAATATCGGGAGATAAAATTTATCAAATTCAATCAAATCCAAGATATTTATATATAAAAGAATCCGAAATACATTCGACATGCATGTTCCAAAAGGAAACTGATAGAAATCAAGAGTCTCCAAAGTATATATCAAAAGAAAAGCTAATCAGTTACATTGAAACTCTCCCATACATATGAGCTAGTAATGCCCGGTATGGCTTTAATAGTCCTCCTGAAAATCTAAAATCGATTTTCAATACATAGGGTGACTATGCTAGTATACTCGGTAGGAAATATGATGTCTCTCATGTACAAGTGGGAGAGGCATACAAATTCCCCTATGATAAATCAAAAAAAATCCAAAATCACCTAAGAAGGTTTACTAGCCACCCAAACATCACCCAATGCATGCTCTCCAAATAATGCAATTCAAGTAATGTAATATATTGAAAATAAATTATAGGGTACCCCACACCACTTTCCCACTGATTATCCGCTCTCACACCATAATGACAAATTTTCTAGAACTCCAACCTCTTCCAAACATACCAAACCACATCCTGCTCGAAGACACTTGGGCCTCAAAACCACATCTCATCCCACCTACAGATAGTTGGGCCACAAACCACACCACATCCCACTCGAAAAAACCTAGTCTACAAAATCCACCACATCCTACCTGCATATACCTTAGTCACAAACCACACCATAACCCAAAGACACATAGGAACCACAACACATCTCATCCCAAAGAAACATGGGAAGTAGAACTCACCCACACAATGGGGGTGTTTGGCACATTTCTCTCAAATAGGGTGGGGTATATATTGAAATTAAAAATGAACTATATATATAGGTATAAAATACTCAAACCAATCTATGGTGTTCCAAACAACAACTAGTCCATAAAACTACCTTTGTTGCTACCTTTAAAATGAACACTCCACATAACAAGCCACAAGGCCATTTCATGTTTTCTAGCCAATTTTCAATTTAACTATTTCTATTCATTCATAAAGAGTTCATTTCTCAATTCCATCACTACCGAGAAACTACTAAAAACATGCCATAATAAGAAACACAACCAAAGTTATATTAGGAAGAAAATGAAAAGAAACTAAAGTAGCTGCACATTCATATACGTTCAAGTAATATACCAACCAAAAAAACTCCAACACACAACCACTTCTAGTCACAAATAACAATATAATGGTCCCACAACCTCACTACACCACAAAACAATACTGCAACCTTACTGCACCACACAAGTTCATCTATTCCACAATCAACCCACAACACACCTGTACTCCACACACATACCCAAACATAACTAGGAAAACCCCCATGCCACAATGGCACCAGTTTATATCCCATCCACCCCACACAAATAACCACATCCATTCAACTCAACAATTTATCCCACATATCAATGAAAAACAAAAATTCCAGATTTAACAAGAACTCCATGATTAATTTCACATCACAATTCAAGGGTTTTCACATAAACACGGAGAATAAATCTTGGGGAATGCGTTCATTATCCAATTATATGAATTTAACCAATTTCCATTTTAAAGTGTTTAACAAGAGACAACCAATCATTAAAATTGTTTAGTGCATAAGAAAGGACCACCAACAATGACAATTTTCCACGGGTTGCTTAGCCTGTACAATTCCACAATATCACAACAAGTTAAAGGCTACAAAACATGAGAACAATACCCATTACCCCATCCAAATTAAACATACAATTGTTTATAATTTATTAGGGTGGAACAAATATGATCTGTAGGAAAGGAAAGTAGATCCCTCCCACCTGATGCACAAATTAAGAGAAATTAATGAGTAACCCTACCTTGGAGAAGCCTTTTTGATTCGTTCATGCATTGTAGGGTGAATAAGAAGGCCCTAAAGTGATGATCTCACTACTAGAAATGTGTATCATCCTATTTCAAACCAAAGGGTTATTAAAATGATACCCAAAAATTAATCCAAAGCCAAGAAAAATTAAAAAAACAAATATTAGGGGAGGAATAAGAGAAAATAGTAGAAAATGAGTGAAAAACATACTATGGGTAAATAATGGATCACCCACAAACAACCTTAAGATTCGATTGAACAAGGCGGAAGAAGTGGGGATTGAAGATATCCTCAAGGAACCTAAGGCTCATATATATTAAGAGGAAAATAATAAATAATTGAAGGAAATAGATAGTTTTGCTGAATAAAATATTAAAATAAAACTAGATCGGGTTATTACATAGCATGTAATGCCCTTTCACATCATGTAACCCTTTGGGGCCGACTTCTTCTGAATTTTTTTTGTATCTTAGATTTATTATAATTTTTGGACCCTAATTACCCTCATGGAATGAACCATTCTAGAAAAACCATGATCCCAAGATTCACGTCGTGTAACCTCATTACAGGGTGTGTAATCCTCTGAATTATAGATTGTAGAATTTGAACCTATCCAAACTTCATCTGAACATTTGAAACCTCCAAAACCCACAATGTGATGGACCCGGGTAACACATACCACTACACTAGTTACCTCTCAGATGATTCTCATTCCCAAAAATCCAAAAACAACCAAGAAGATATGGGGGTCTGAACATCCACCCCATGATATACCTCGCAAGGATCCTACTACAATTGAAACACATCTAACCACACAACACATTAGTGTCTAACTATAAAAAACTCTATGTTTTTTGAAATTTGTAGTGAAACCTCAACATACATGAACACCTCTTCCAACATCTACTACCCCCAAAAAACCACACAACTTCCACACATGCACTAAAACCACATTTTCCGAACACATGAATTAGGGGATTCCTTCCACCATATCAAGATACTATCTCCTTTGGGTGGAACTGACTCACCCGCACAGGTTTAATATCATAAATATTAATGAATCTTTACTAGAAATAAGGTCCTCTCCCCTCCTTGTGTCAGGTATATATCGCATATTAGAGAGTAAGAAGGAACCCATTTTATAGAGAAAAAGGATAAATCATTACATCATAGAGAAAAAAACACAACAACGACTCAAAACTACTTTGTGTACTGGGCACACATCTATGATTCTTGATCCCAAGTACTCCACTCCAGGCCACCATGCCTATGAAACAAGTGAACCAATGGAATGGTCTATCCATGTAGCACCTTCACCCTATGATCCTGCATATTTACTGGCCACTCCAAAAACATTATTTCATCCTCAATATCCAACTATCCCAATAGATAATGTGGGAGTCATCATGTAGATACCGATAAATATGAGAGATGTGAATGAATTTGTGGATCCTCTCTAAATATGGTGATAGTTCCAGCTAGTATGACACCTCACCAACTACTCTGAACACCTCAAAGGGTTTGAAAAACCTATGATAATGTTTTCTCCCTCGGCCAAACCTATGCTTCCCATAGTGAGGGGAAACATTCAAGAACATGTGGTCTCCAACATCGAACTCCAAGGTCCTCCTCCTATGACCAGTATATGACTTCTGCTAGTCCTGTGACACCTTTATCCTCTTATGGAAAATATGCACCTTCTCGGTCATTCTATGCACCATTCCCATACTAAGAACAACTACCACCCTAACTTCTTTACAAAAAAAAGGTGAATGACACATTATCCAATACAAGGATTCAAATAATTCCATAACAATGGAAGAGTGATAACTATTATTATAAGAAAAATCTACATAGGTAAGGTATAACACCGAATATCCACAAAAATCGAAGACATATTCCCACAACATGTCCTCCAATGTTTGGATTGTCCATTCTGTCTGCCCATATTTTGGATGTTGGAAAGAAGTGGTGAGGCATAACTGAGTGTGAAAAGTATGCTGGAATCCACTACAGACTCGTGAGGTAGAACATGTTTTCTAATATGAGAAAATGGATCTCATAACTCCATGTAGATGCATCGTCGTATCCACATACCTATGTGATAAGGAATCTACTATGCTTGACTCCTTAATTTCTAAGAAGTGAGGCCATTTCATCAGCCACTCTACTATTACCCAGATCTCATCCCATCCTCCCTAAGCCTGACGTAATCCCGTGATGAAATCCATTGAGATTCCATCCAACTACCACTTGTAGACATATAGGTGCTATTAAAAACCACTGGGAATATGATGCTCAACCTGAACCTGCTGGAACACTAAGAACGTTTCAACAAACTCTGCCAGTACCTGCTTTATCCTAAGCCACCAAAATTATTCCCTCAAGCCAAGATACATCTTGGAAACTCATGATTATACCATTAGGGTGATATATGAAACTCATGGATAACTACTTCAAGCATCTCCACTAGAAAAATAGCTTCTCACATAGAAACATCTGATTCTATCCATCCTGTGACCATCCCACCAGATCATCACCACAGTCAATGCGATCATGCCTCAAATCTGACTCAAAGTCTACCCCCTGATACTCCTCCAACTATAGACTTATAGATGACTACACCATTATCTTAAATAGATATCCTCTGCCTCTATCAATTCATATATCTAAGCGCATGGTGGCCAAATCTTCCATCACCTTCCAAGAATTAATAGATTCCCAAAGAACCTCTCTCTACGACTACCTTCTCAAAACATTAGCTACAACATTCTCCGTTTATGTGTTTTATGAGATATCAAAATCATATTCCTATAAAAACTCCATCCACCTCCACTGTCTCAAGTTCATATATCACTCAGAAATGATATGCCTAATGTTTTTGTGATATGTGATTGCCAAAAAGAACTCCCCCATGCGGTAATGTCACCAAAACTTCAGCATGAACATGACCTCTGCTAGATCCCAATCAAGGGTTGAATAGTTACATTCATGGTGACATAAATACCTAGACCCATATGAGATCAATCCTCATAGCTGCATCAGCACAAACCCTAAGCCAAGATGAAAAGCATCACAAGATACCTCGAACATCACCCCTAGCTCAGGAAACGAGAGCACTGTATCACTAAACCACATCCCCTTAAAATAGATGAAATACTCTTGGCACTGATCAAAGCACACAAAGGCATGACCCTTCTTGGTCAGAGCAATCAACAAAGCTGCAACTCAAGCGAAATTGGTTAAAAATATCCAGTAATAGCCTGTTAGTATAAATAAACTACAAACCTCCACCATGTTCTTGGGTTCTACCAAAGAAAAATGTAACTTGACCTTCGATGGGTCCACTTCTATGCCCTGTTGAGACACCAGTTGTTCATGGATGTGGACCTCCCATGTCAAAATCTTGCACTTGGAAATCTTTCTGTAGAGATGGTGTCATCAAAGAACCTCTAGGATAGTGCTGAGATTCTCGGTATACTCCTCCTATAACTTCAAGTAGATGTGAATTTCATTTATAAATATAATGATGAACCATTCTTGGAACTCAAGAAATATAGAGTTTATAAGTCCCATGAACATGTTTAGTGATTTTGTTACACCGAATGACATAACCATATACTCGAAGTGTCCATAGCTGCACCTAAAAGCAGCTTTTGGGATATCACCTTCCTTCACCATTAGCTGGTAATACCCAAACCGTATATTGATCTTAGAGAACCAACTCACTCAACGTGTTGGGTAAAAAATATTTCCTATTCTCGGGAGAGGGTAGCAGTTGCTGAATGTCACGTAATTCAACCTCTAGTAGTCTATGCACAGCCTCAAACCACCATCTTCCTTCTTTGATAAAAAGACCAGACACCCCATGATGAAAAAATAGGCTAGATAAATCCCTTCTTCATCATTTCATCAACCAGAATCATCATTTCAGTGAACCCAGAAGGTGCAATTGCTTAAATATCCATCAAAATTAGAGAGGCACTAGGTTTTAGGTCTTTCCCGAATTCAACATCACGTCAAAGGGATAGAGTCACAACCTCCTCAAGAAAGAAATCCAAGAATTTCCCAATAAACCTGAGTTACTCTAGCATATAAGAATACACTAATTCCACTGGCAGCTAGTCCAAAAAGGAAAGAAGTGGCTCTACACACTGACTGCCCACCTAGAAGCTATGCTCTTCGATGAAAGCCATACGCCTGCTATCTACATCTAAAAACATGACTCTACACCAGAAGTAGTTGATAAAAACATGTATTGAGTAAAAATATTCAAAGATGAGAATTACATCATATAGATGATTCTTTAGAAAGAAAATATCCCCACAGGACTGATGTGGCCACATCATCCATCAACATTCCCAACATATAAAAAAAAAGCTAGCATGAACTTTGACTAGCATGCTTAATACCAGGGGAATGAGAAGAATATCTATTTTTAGCCCTAAATAATGGGTCAACATTTGTGGAACAAATGGTTTAATAATAACCTAAATTGAAAAAACATCATGAAAAAGTATTGATCATTCTCATCATACTTGATACGATCTCGAGTACTACTAGAACTGCTACCTCGGTGGTGTGTAACTGACCCCTCCCAGATCCTCTGATAAAGACCGTGTCCTCAGCTATACCTAGGTTGAGGCCCCTAAGGAATGCTCTAAGGCCGTCCTCCACTAGCTCTGTCTCTCCTAGGTGGAGCTGGAGCATGATGTCCCTACTGTTGAAATGGTGTGGCCAACAACTACTGCTATGGTTGGAACTGAACCTACCCACCTCGACCATAATAAGATCAAACAACCATTGGTATATGACTATGATGGTTCCTACAGACTCCATAGATAAAACACATTGGCCTCAGGCCTTTAGGATATGTATGAATACTAGAAGGTCGAAACAGAAACTGCTAGGGTTGACTCCCTAAGAGCATAAAACTCAAAGTCCCTGGTTCTTGAGACCTACGGTGGGTAGCCTTACCTTTAAAAGAAACCTAATAGCTCCCCACTCATGATAGATCTCCTCACGAGTGCATCCTTTCAACTAGTTCCTCTATCTTCTGGACCTCTAAGTATGTCAGTAGAGTAATGTGAGTAACCGTGTACTAAAGAGAAGGATGAAGTGCCTCCTCTAAGTGCCTTGCACAAGACTGCTCATCTAGAATGATATACAGAGCTATGAAAAGGAGATCCTTGAACCTGATCCCCAACTATCATACCTAAATACTAGCCTTCTGAAGGGGAGTCACTCCTCCCTCTTCACAGACTTCATGGTGGATGAAAGGAATTCCACCCAAAACTTTTTCTCAAAATTGACCCACAGAACATTAAACTCCCTTTTCTCCCTTAGGTAAAGCATTCACCACTCACACAAAACACTCCCACCATAACTAAACATAAATAAAACACATTACATCATTAATGTACATATCAGGATGAAGGTGGTCTTATACTCCTTAAGCCATGTCACAATCTTAATGTTTGAAACACTTCCCTCATACTTTCCCCAGCTCTGCCTTTGGAAAGTACATAATGTTCTTTGCCACTATTTGTCCTCCTCCTCTAGATCCACCCTTTACTAATATGCCAGATCGGACTACTGAGCCTCCACTTCCTGAGTCACTCATGGATGACGACCTGGTGCCATAGTTGAAAAGTGAACAGGGAAATCCTGAGCCCGAGTAGTATGGGATTTTATTTGGAGTTCATTTCAAATAATTTTATAGTTATTGATTACAAATTTTCCAAGACACTAATTAAAACAAGAACACAATTAATTAAGATGCATGTACCTTTCATAGGGTATCTACCCTGAAAATGGTGTAGCCTCACTTGGTCATTTAGTAGACTCAGATTCCTTCCATCATATCATGGGGGACCTAAAGTCCCATCTCCTAGAAGGTCTTCATAGGCCTACATCACACACCTTGATCAACTGACACTGTTTCCCTACCAGCCCAGGCAATCCTCACTATGCCTAACTCCATACTCTGCCCTATCTCTCAACCATAAGCATATGATACCATTCTATCATGACCCCTCCCTCCAAATATTCCCCTCCCAATATGGTAATAAAGGAAGAGGGATAATGATCCCCAAGTCCTGCCTCTTGTAGGCCATAGGGTGGTGACCAACACCATGGGTATAGAAATCCAATAAAATGGGAGGAATTACCCTTTTGATAGTAACCAAGTTTGGGAGATAAGATGTATCAATCTCAAACAACTCCAAGAAAAATATATATAAATGAATCCAAAATACACCCCACATGCTTGTTCCAAAATATAACTAATACAAATAAAGAGTCTCCAATGTAAATACCAAAAGAAAAGTTAAGAAACGACACATAAATTGTCCCTAATGTCTAAAATAGTAATACCCATCCTAGTCCTCGTAGTCCTCCTGGAATCCTAAAAGTAGTTTTATATAAGTAGTGTGAGAATACAAGTATACTCAACAGGAAAGCCAAAATCTCTCTTGCATAAGTGGGGGAGACATCCTAATGACCCTATGAGAAAACAACTGAAACCAAAAGCACCTAAGAAGGTTTACTAGCCACCCCGACCACACCAAAGGCACATTCACCAAATAACTCAATTCATGTAATGTAATATAGAGTACAAAATAATAGGGTACCCCACTCCACTTTTCAACTGATTAGATACTCTCACACCCTAATGAAATACGTGTTGGTGCCCCAACCTCTTCCAAACATACCAAAACACATCTTGACTAAAGACACCCATGCCTAATAACCACATATCATCACACCCATAGACAATTGTGCCACAAACCACATCACATCCCAAATACACATGGGAAACACAACACATCACATCCCAAAGACACATGGGAAGTAAAAATCACCTGAACGAACCTGGGCCTCACAACTCAAAACTTGCATGAAGAATCTTTGGCAATCACTGCCTAGAAGAGTAATTAGGGAAGAGTGGATGGCCAACCATCCATCCGCCCATCATGATGTTTGGAAAAAACACAATACCCCATAACAATGGAGGGGGAGGGGTGTTTGTCACATATTGATAAACTAGGGTGGGGTGCATATAGAAATCACCTGGAACCACATGTATATATATATGAATCAAAATCTCATCAAAAACTCTAGGGTTCTGAACAACAACTCATCCATAAAACTACCTTTACAACTACCTCTACAATGCACACACCACATAACAAGCCATAATACCAATTCTGGTTTTCCATCCAATTTACATTTTACCATTTTTGTTCATTATTAAATAGTTCATTTATCAAAACCCTCACTAACGAAAAACTACTAAACACAATACATAAAAAACAACACAACCAAGTACATATCAAAAGAAAATAGGAATGAAACTAAAGTAGGTACACATTCATATACATTCAAGTCACGTACCAACCAAACAAAAACCCAACACACAAGTCCATCTAGTCACACATCACCACCCAATTGTCTCGCAGACTTGTTAACCACACAACAGTCCCATAGACTCATTTCACCACATAAGGTCATCCATTCCATCATCAACCCACATCACACCCCAATGCACTATAAAGATATCACCACATAACCAGACAGACCCACACAACACAACGTGACAACATAATATCCCATCCACACCACACACATAACCACAACCATACCACACAACACATTACCCCACATATCAAAGAACAATAGAAATTATATATTTAAGAAGCACCCCTTGATTAATTTTACATCATAATTCATGGGTTATCATAAAAACATGGAAAGGAAATCTTGAGGCATACATTCATTATACAAGTGTATGTATTTTACCAATTTCCATTTTCAAGTGTTTAATAAGATCTAACTAATCTTGAAACTTGTTTATTGCAATAGAAAGGACCACTAACAGCCACAATTATTAGCAGGGCACTTAACTTGTACAATTCCACAATATCACAATTTGTTCAAGGGTATAAAATCATGCGAAAAACCCCATTACACCTGAAAAATTAAACCTCCAATTCTCTATATTTGATTAGGGTTGAAGAACTTTGATATATAGGAAACAAAAGTAGTTCAATCCCACTTGATGCACAAAAAATGAGAAATAAAGGGGAAAAACTACCTCAGAGAATCTTTTTGATAAGTTCGTGCACTGTAGGGTGAAGAAGAAAGCCCACAAGTGATGATCACACTGATAAAAATTTGGATCAAACTATTCCACCCCAAAGGGTTATAAAAACACTACCCAAATGTTCATTATAATCCAGCAAAAATTGTAGCAAAAAATTATAGTGGAGGAAAAAGACAAAACATCAAAAAGGGGAGGAAAACATACCATGGGTTGATAATGAATGGTCTACAAACAACCACTAAATTTTATTGAACAAGGGGGGAGGAGTGGGGCACAAAGATCTCCTTGGGGATCCGAGGGTTAATCTGGAGCTAGAGAAAAAGAATAAATAGGAAAATTAAATAAATGTTTTTTCCGAACAAAACATTAAAATAAAACTACATAGGGGTATTATATGATGTGTAATACCCTTTCACATCATGTAAGCATTAGAGGTCCACATCTGTCGAAAAATCCATTGGCTCTATGATTTTTTTATTTTCTTAAACCCTGAATCCCCTCACATCATGAACCCTTCTAGAAAATCTACGTACCCAAGATTCACATTGTGTACACTCATTACATGGTGTGTAATCCTTCCACTTATAGACTTTAGCAACCGAACCTCTCCAAACTTCCTCCGAACATCTCCAATATCCAAAACCTGCAAAGTTACAGACAGGGAGAACATGGACAGTTACAAAAGGACAATTGAAAAACCCCAAAACATGAATATTTTTTATGAGTCTATATCATCCATAATAATCGATATGATTAATATATGACCTTTCACTTCCATTTTTGTGTGATTATCACCTTTAAAATATTTTATTTATAGAAAAGTCAAAAATGTCACAGTCTTGTTTAAAATAACTATAATATTTATGGAATGTGGATAAATATAAGATATATTAATTTATAAATTTTAATTTTAAATATAAATTATTTATATTTTCCATCGTAAATTAATTGTAATTTTTAATGATTAATTAATTACCCTAAATACTTATACAACGCTAATGTAGTAACTATTCAATTAATGAAAAAAAGAAGTGATTTTGAAAATGTTAAAAGTACTAAATTTTAAAATAATTAATGTGATAAAAAATTTATATATTAAAGTAACATGTTATTGATGAAATAAAATATATTTTTCTAATTTATTTTGTGTAATTGATGTTCTGAAAGTCAATGTACCGAATAATAAAAAAATAACATTAGTGACATTTTAAAGTAAATAATAATTTATTAAATTGTATAAAAATACTAAAAGATATAGATTCATCCAAGTGACTATGATATTATTTATAATATCAAACATCATCCATTTATGGGCCATTTTCCATTTATAATAAATATGTTGATCCTTAATGCGTAAAAAACATTTTTGCCACAATATGCTCCAAAAGGGTTAAAACCAAAATATAAGGATAAAAATTGGTCAAAGTAAGTATATTCTTAATTAGATGACTACAATTCAACCATAATTACCTTATTATTAAAATTATGTGGTTTAGTTGATACATTTCCATGAAAATTATTAATATATTATTTAAATCAAAGAATGTGAAAAATATAACTCTTTTAGTTTTAAAAAAACATTATGTGTGGAAATGGTAAAATTAGATATGAAATAATTATAAAATTAATATTGCGAATAATAAAATTATATTAATGATTTTTTTAATTTTTAATTATTATATAAATTCATAAAATATTTAGTCAACGTTGATCCAATATTTATTCGATTAATGGAGAAATAAAATAAATTATTTTAAAAAAAATTAATGTTATATAGTTTGAGTAATTTATAGGTTTTCATGAATTTGTGGGTGAATATGATATATTAGTGTAATTTTATAAAATTATATTCTAATTCAAACTTTTTTATTTATGTCTTTTAAGTCGAATTAAATGAATTGTGAAAAAAACTTAAAATAATGTTTTTATCAAAATAGATTTTTTGTTCTATTATTAAAAAATTATAAGAATATTGAAATAATATAAGATGGTTACGATAGTATATAGTGTTATAAATTTTCCTTTTATGGTTTAATTTTCATCTCATAATTAAAAATCGAAACCCCTTAATATTGAAAAGTGGTTACCGTAGTTAAAATTAAAATTGATTAAATTAGGGTTAATCAAAATTATAAAGTTTAAAATGACATAAAAAAATGTATAACTTTTATTTTTTTATGGTATTACAACCCTATAAAACATTATATTCAAATCCATGGGCCTTTGGAATAATTATTATATAGAATATATTTATTATAATTTAATCTTTTGAGAATTACAAAAGTATCCCTTGACTTAATTATAAAAGTGAACCTCCGACCTCACTTGTTTACATAACACTGATACTTATATAACAACCAAAATAATCCAATATCTTTTACCCAGTTCCCTAGACACATTATCTATTTTTTTCTTCCTAAAATACTAATCCTAGATCCCTTAAGAAGAAATATAAAGGAGTTATTTCAAAGAAGAGGTAATTTAGAAAACTGTTCACTTTCTTCTTAATTATTATTTTATATATTATAAACAAATTATATTATTATTGAAATAATAAATAAATTATTCTCAATATACTAATATTTTATTATGATTATTAACCCATAATTATCCAGCCACATTCTATAAAATATGGAGTGGAAGTATCGCTTGTGTGTACGTATGGCTTTCCCTCTCCACACAACGATACAATTCATTTTCCATCAACATAATTAATGGATTGTTATTGTTATGGGTTTAAAGTGTATATATTATTTTTATTTCATTATTATACTTCTTGAAATAAATATTATATCTACCTT
The DNA here is from genome assembly GCA_963277665.1 of Viscum album. Lineage (NCBI taxonomy): Eukaryota > Viridiplantae > Streptophyta > Magnoliopsida > Santalales > Viscaceae > Viscum > Viscum album. The sequence goes on from OY728165.1 coordinate 215,720,363, forward strand.
ATTACCTTCTAAACATTTGAAAAATGATAACGTTACTCATGCATACATATGAACTACCACCTCTATGAAGCGATGGGACTCATTTTTCATCTTTGTTTTAATTTTATGGTAATACTAATTTATTTGGTGAATATAAATTATATATATGGTATGAGAATTATTATTTAAATGATAATTATTATTAATATTTCTTTCATTCCATCCATAAAAAAAATTAAAATAGGGTTCCTGAGTATGTACATCCTACCATCACTAAGAATAGTGTAATTCAAATCTATATATCTATTTGTATGAATGATAAACAACATATATATAATGAATATATATTATATTTTTACCTTGATTGTAATTATATATTTGATTTAGTGAAGATACATGACAAAAAATATCAAACCAAAACATACATGAAAAATGAAGAAGATATCACTGAGAACGATGATTTAATAAATAATTGGTAAAAAATGTGAAAAATTGATATATATAAATCATATATTTTTTGATATATATGATTATGGTTCAGAAATATATTTATTGTAAATCTATATTTATTATACATGAGGTTTAAATGTGTAAGAAGGAAGTTGGACCTATGGTAAATGTAAAGACCCGAAGCGTGAAATACATGGACATTACATTACTTTTTCAGAATACTTAATACATAAAAAAACATACACACAAGGATCGTAATAGTTTAGTGTCTTTGGAAACTCGGAATAAAATTCTCTAATCATGGTGAAAGATCTTCAACATCTCCCAATAAAGATCTTCCCTTTTTTTCTTACCTAAAACCTTTCTTTATATCCTGGGGAAAAGATAACATAAAAGGTTGATCTCAAATGCTCAGTAAGGGTAAACAAAAGAAATATCAATCACATCGTATTCATAAGAACATATTTTTTGGAAATCTTAACCTGAAAAAGAGATCATGATTTCATAACATTGGATAAATCATAGTAGTGAAATTTTATCTCAATAATAATAACTTAGAACATGAAACTTTGTGGCATACACACATAATCATAGAGAATCATTTATTATTAGTCAAGACTCATTGCCAAGACTATCATAGTGGACAAAGTCCCTTTCTGAACTGAGTTCACTCCTCATTTCAGTCCTGTTTTACTGAACCGGTATAACCTACCGTTCCATCCATTTCTATCTCATGAGATATAAAATATTTACCCAATGTATTGGAGGGAGGTATAGGTACCACCCATCTCATAATGATAACATTCTTATGTGTGCCACAAAATCATAAATCATACATCATTGCATAACCCATGTAATAAAAATGGGAATCTTAAACATCATGACATCATAAAACAATTCATATAAGATAAATGAATTCATAAAAATATTTCCATCAAAACATAATCAAGTAAATGTAATAATAGGGATAGAAACAGAACCCTATATTATCTTATATGGAAAATAATTTTGATAAAACACTTGAACTCTATTTTTGAGTAAAATATCCTTTCTACTTCAAAAACACTTTTCCTTTCTTAACATGTCATAAAATTCTAAACTAAAAGAAGTTGATTAAAAATAAACTTGAAAACTTTTAAAGTAAGATTCCTGGAAATAATGTTTTAAAAATCCATTCGTGCCGTATAAGTTAAAAAAAATATTCTTCGTACTTTTGTCAGAAAATTCAAAATGTACCTCGTACGAAAAACAACAAAATATTCCATTCATATCCTTTACTAAAAACTCACCTAAGGGTAAAATTGGATTTAAAAATTTTTAGGTGGATGGAAATAATATTACATATTGAGGAAACAAGGATGTGGATGATAAAATACACCCCAGTAAATTTCAATGTATAAACAATCTCGGATAAAAATGAGATTGTGATATTTCCCTTACCTAAGGTCCGATTTGCGTCGTATGTGTCCGAACCTCCTGTATAATGATTTAAATAATGTCATTGACTTATTCCAGAATCATACTCATTGTTATGATATCATATATGGTTCACCTATGGCTTTATATTACCCGTTATTTTGTAAATTCAACGTTAAAGAGCATTTTCGGTAAAATCGTTTCATTTGTCGTTCGTGTTTTGACTTGTAATTATTCATATGATTACATAGATCATGATTATATAATTCCAGAATATAAAACATGATTTATATATAATATAAATTCAGAATATATATATATATATATAATATCATTAAATGGAAATAAATACACCATTCATGGAGACGGTAGACCGTACGTACGCATGAACGCTGTTTTCATTTCCTTATTGAGTTGAATGGAATTAAGTAGATGACATACATATATATGAACATAAATCCAGAATCATTATTATGTCATATATTTCATTATTAATTATTATATATACTTTATAATCATTCATGAATGGTTAACATGGAGAATGAATCTCATCGCGTCATGGAGACGGTAGTCCGTACGTACGCACGAGCGATGATATCGTTCTAATGATCGTGGAATTGTACTGGAGTGTATGTATACTATTTAAGAATCAATATCACTTTACAATAATTATATATAGTAATTATTTACATCATTATACCCATCCAAGTAAGGTGGTGGGGGAAAATAGATTACACCACGGCGTGGAGATGGTATTCCGTACGTACGCACGCGCGGTGATTTCATTTTCCGTAGGATGGATAGATGGTGAAATAGGGTTGTTTCATACTTATAATAACATATCAGTATATGAGTGATACTGATGTTATTACTTCATGATGAAACAACTAAAGAAGAATAAGTGGAAGAAGAAATAAAAATGAAAGAATCGGTAACGGGCATTACATCTTCTTTGAAGCGCCTCTTTGAGACCTCCTTTTAGGGCATGAAAATTGGTCTTTGAGGAAGACCAGAACCTATAGGATGTTTCTAGAGAAGTGGAGAATGGAATTAGATAGGGTTTGGATGATCTTGAAGGCTCAAAGTGGTGTGAGGAAGAGCGGGAGGAGGTGCCCTTTTATAAGGGAGGAGAGGGGCACCATTGAAATAACTAAAAATATTATTTTATTATAAAGTCAAGTTGAGTTTTAAATAGCTCAAAATTGAGTTATTTCGAAGATAACGTGGGGAGGGGTCGAAATACTCTCATTCAATAGAATTTATACAAGTTTAGGTCATTATATTAACCTTAACTTTTAGTTTTAACTCTTAGTTAATTAGATTGACATTTACCATGTCACTTTTTATTTTTATATTATATAGTTAATAAACTTACCATATACATCCAACCTACCCCCAAGTTGTGTTTTATTAATATATATAACCTTATCTATATCATTTGGCTGAACTTCAGATTTTTAGGAGTAAAATAACAATTAATAATATAATATTTGTTTTAAAAACTATTTTATGTCAATTTTGACACTATTCAATAGTTGATTTTTTTGAAACTCATAACAGAATGATTACTTTGAAAAAAGTTAATTAAATCAATACTAACATGTCGTATTAACCTATAAAATTAGTTTAATTCATAAAAAGTCTCAAATTATACTTATTTAGGTATTTATAATATCAATTATTCAAATGTTTCACTATTATGGTAATTACTACATCATCATTGTGTCATAAATAAATTAAATTATTTAAAGTCTAAAAATTACAAATAAAATACCATCATATAGGAAATCCTTTTATCTTTCTAATTAATATTTATAGTCTAATTTATCTTATGTATAACCCCATATTAAAAATTATTTACTTATTAAACATTGATTTTAACTATTTTAACACTTCTTTAAATAAATTAATAATAAATGTCCTAATCTAATACAACTGGGCCTAAATGGTCAAATTTTATTCCTAAGGTTGTTTTTGGTCGAATTACATTTGTACAATAGAATTAGGACATGTGTTAGGGTAATAATAATATCATTTTTACCCTTAATTACCCTATTTACTTTTAACCGTGGTAAAAAAAGTAAAAAGTTACTATTCACCAAAAATTATTTTCTTCTCATTGAACCAGATTTTAGTCCTTGATATTAATGGTGTCTCTCAGATTTTTGAAATTCCACTCACAAAAATGGTAAAGTTATGTTTTATGAAAAATTCAGTTTTTTAACTACCACTTAGTGGTTTCAATATTCATCAAAAATTGAAAGTTTTCAGAAAAATACCAAAATTTCACCCTAGGCTAATTTCAATATTACGAATCCAAAAATGAAGTCCATTTTGGAAAATAAAATTTATAAAATTTCAAAAAGTGGTTATTACTATTCATAACGGCTAGTTTTAATAATATTTTATTATCATATCATTGTTTAGTGAAACTCGGTATTGTGTACTACACACGCTATCGAGGAAGGTCGCGATTGCGTGTAATGCAAGTCAAGTCAAGGATGCATGTTGAGCAAGCTCCTTTTGGTGTAGCGTACAACACAATACATTAATGAAATTAAAAAGAATATTTTTTCATAAAATCTCGGGTTGTTACATTCTACCCCCCTTAAAATGAATTTCGCCCTCGAAATTCGTCGGGGTTATAAATGGGTTACTACTCAAAAGTTTCTTTAATAGAAACCCACATCATAAAAAGAAATACCAAAACCATTATTTAAAAAAAGTATGAAATGTAACGGTTACCCAAATATACTAATCACTGGGTTTCCACATAGGTGAAAATATGGATATGGAAGAGAAATTTAACCATCATGTTCTGATGGAGAGTGGTAGAGAACATGGCTATGGAAAAGCCAGCAATCACAAAGCCATAAATTTGTGACGATCTAAGCTACCATCTAATTAATCATATATAAGATCACTAGGACAACATTTTTGGTTTTCAAGATCATTTCCCCAAAGTTGATGAAATTGGAATTAGAAGAAATACTTTCGTGAATTTGGTACTGTGTCACTGTTGGTCATTATTTGGAAAATCTCCACTTCATCTCTTAAAGAAATGAAGTTGGATTTGTCATTCGTGAAGTGTTAGCAGATCAGGTGATAGAATGATGGGTCATTCCATCTGTCTCAAACAAAAGGTTACAAAAGTTGTCAAAAATACATAAGACCATCTATGGTGAAGTTAATCGTATACGATTCCAAAAATGAACTTATACTTCATATATCATACCGCGTAATAAAATAAAACTAGTTTCTACTAACCAGGAACTTTTTGTAGTTCAGTGGTAGGCGATAAAGGCTAGTCGCACTTTGGTTGTGGGTTCGATTCCCACAGCCTTGTCCGACGCGATGGGATGTCACCCGTCCTACAGGTTGTCCTTTTTCTAAAACTACATTACTATAACATCCCATCAATAATATCGGAAAAACTTTTATCCTTAAACAATACTAACTTATGTCCAACATAGTCCATTCCAATCTTTAGGCTTATCCATAATACTACTATCCAATCTCATATTATAGTGAAAACGATTACCAAAGAGTTCATATAACAAGCATGTTAATACCATCGTTGATCCCCGTATATCACGAGATATTCCTTGTTGGTCACATTCCAAACATTCGAAGGCCTTAATCATGTATTCTCTTGAAAAATGAATACCCATTGAGCCTTAGTGAAAACATGAATGCAGTTAAAAGTTAACACGTTCCACATACCCAAATCCTCAAAATTCTATATACTCAAACCATGATATCACTTAGTCCTTATATCAATCATGAGCTCATGAATATTGTCAAACATTTCATTTTCTCCTTATCCCTTCATTATGGGAATATCATCTGCTTTCCAAAATATTTGAATCACTTTTCATGGTTACCGGTACCTTAAAATTATTGAAAACCACAATAGACTAATACAAAAATATTCCAATATACAATAAAAGTACATCAACAACATTATTCTTGAATAAAAATACATAAACACTTCAATCCATCCTCTTCAATGATTGTCCTGTAATAAGTCCTTCCTTGATTTAGAAGTAACTTTTTTGGTCAGGGCATTGAGTTAGGTAATTCCCATGTTCTCCACAAATAATACATTGAACTCCATAACAGTCTGTCACTCTATGACCCTTTTGTCCACACAGATAACATCAGTCCCTCCATTTGAGGTATTTCTCAAGGTTCTTCTTTCCTTCTTTAGAAATCTCAATCTTCCTTTCTTTATGCTCCTCAACATGCGAACATGCATAATAGTCTATCTTCCTCTTATTTGATGAATTAGGCATACCACTAAATTTCACCTTGTTAATCATATATCGCGATGACTGATTCGGAATAATCACAATATCTTTCTCTCTAGGCATTACACAATTTTTTTGCTCATAGTCACCAATTTGTCCATTAAATTCAATGTTAACCGAATTCCTGCTGGTTCCCTCCATTAACTAAAACACAAAAAGAATTCTGTGAGAGGAAAAATCATGCTAGAGAAAACTACATAGTAAAGGGGGAGTACCCTCAATATCTAACATCTTAGGTTAAATTCTAAGATCATTAGCGCAATTCTAGGTCTATAACCTATACGTATACTTAACCTTAGAGACATCCCTAGACATACCTTAGAAATATGTCTAGGGATCTCACTAACGTTTTCGCAACCTAGTTTCGAAATGTTGACTAAACATTTCATCTGATACCAACTGTAAAGACCCGAAGCTTAAAATACATGGACATTACATTACTTTTTCAGAATACTTAATACATAAGAAAAACAAACACACAAGGGCCGTAATAGTTTAGTGTCTTTGGAAACTCAGAATAAAATTTTCTAATCGTGGTTAAAGATCTTCAACATCTCCTAATAAAGATCTTCCCTTTTTTTCTTACCTAAAACCTTTCTTTATATCCTGGGGAATAGAAAACATAAAAGAGTGAGCTCAAATACTTAGTAAGGGTAAACAAAAGAAATATCAATCACATCATATTCATAAGAACATATCTTTTTGGAAATCTTAACCTGCAAAAGAGATCATGATTTCATAACATGGGATAAATCATAGTAGTAAAATGTAATCCCAATAATCGTAACATAAAACAGGAAACTTTGTGTCATACACACATAATCATAGATAATCATTTCTTATTAGTCAAAACTCATTGCCAAGACTATCTTAGCGGACAAAGTCCCGTTCTGAACCGAGTTCACTCCTTGTTTCAGTCATGTTTTACTGAACCTGTATAACCTACCATTCTAGCCATTTCTATCTCATGAGATATAAAATCTTTACCCAATGCATTGGAGGGAGATATAGGTCCCAGCCATCTCATAATTATACCATTCTTATGTGTTCCACAAAATCATAAATAATACATCATTGCATAACCCATGTAATAAAAATGGGAATCTTAAACATCATGACATCATAAAACAATTCATATAAGATAAAGGAATTCATAAAAATATTTCCATCACAAAATAATCAAGTAAATGTAATAATAGGGATAGAAACAGAACCCTATAGTATCTTAGATGGAAATTAATTTTAATAAAACACTTGAACTCTATTTTTGAGGAAAATATCCTTTCTACTTCAAAAACAGTTTTCCTTTCTTAACATGTCATAAAATTCTAAACTAAAAGAAGTTGATTAAAAATAAACTTGAAAACTTGTAAAGGAAGCTTCTTGGAAATAATGTTTTAAAAATCCATTCATGCCGTATAAGTTAAAATTACATTCTTCATACTTTTGACGGAAAAGTCAAAAAGTACCTCGTACGAAAAATGAAAAAATATTCCTTTCATATACTTTACTAAAAACTCACCGAAGGGTAAATTTGGATTTAAAAAATTGTAGGTGGATGGAAATAATATTAAATATTTAGGAAACATGGATGTGGATGATAAAATACACCCCAATAAATTTCAAAGTATAAACAATCTCGGATAAAAATGAGATTGTGATATTTCCCTTACCTTAGGTCCAATTTTCTTTGTATGTGCCCGAACCTACTGTATAATGATTTAAATAATGTCATTTACTTATTCCAGAATCATAATCATTGTTATGATATCATATATGGTTCAGTTATGGCTTTATATTACCAGTTCTTTTGTAAATTCCACGTTAAAGAGTGTTTTGGGTAAAATCGTTTCATTTTGTCGTCCGTGTTTTGACTTGTAATTATTCATATGATTACATAGATCATGATTACTTAATTCCAGAATATAAAACATGATTTATATATAATATATATTCATAATATATATATATATATATAATAGATCAGTAAATGAAAGAAATACACCGTTCATGGAGACGGTAGACCGTACGTACGCATGAACGCTGTTTTCTTTTCCTTATTGAGTTGAATGGAATTAAGTAGATGACATACATATATATACACATAAATACAGAATCATTATTATGTCATATATTTCATTATTAATTATTATATATACTTTATAATCATTCATGAATGGTTAACGTGGAGAATGAATCTCATCGCGTCGTGGAGACGGTAGTCCGTACGTATGCACGAGCGATGATGTCGTTCTCATGATAGTGGAATTGTATTGGAGTGTATGTATACTATTTCAGAATCAATATCACATTACAATAATTATATATATTAATTATTTACATCATTATACCCATCCTAGTAAGGTGGTGGGGGAAAATAGATTACACCACGGCGTGGATACGGTATTCCGTACGTACGCACTCCCGGGGATTTCATTTTCCGTAGGATGGATAGATGGTGAAATAGGGTTGTTTCATAATTATAATAACATATCAGTATATGAGTGATACTGATGTTATTAATTCACGATGAAACAACTAAAGAAGAAGAAGTGGAAGAAGAAATAAAAATGAAAGAATCGGTAACGGGCATTACCTCTTCTTTGAAGCGCCTCTTTGAGACCTCCTTTTAGGACACTAAAATTGGTCTTTGAGGAAGACCAGAACCTCTAGGATGTTTCTAGAGAAGTGGAGAAGGTAATTTATCAGGGGTTAGAAGAGCTTTAAGGATCGAAGTGGTGCGAGGAAGAGTGGGGGGAGGTGCCCTTTTATAAGGGAGGAGAGGGGCACCTTTGGAATAACTAAAAATATTATTTTATTATAAAGTAAAGTTCGGTTTTAAATAGCTAAAAATTGAGTTATTTAGATGATAAGGTGGGGATGGGTCGAACTACTCTCATCCAATAGAATTTAGACAAGTTTAGGTCATTATATTAACCTTATCATTTAGTTTTAACTCTTAGTTAATTAGATTGACATTTACCATGTCACTTTGTATTTTTATATTATATAGTTAATAAACATACCATATACATCCAAGCGACCCCCAAGTTGTGTTTTATTAATATATATAACCTTACCTAAGTCATTTGGCCGAACCTTAGATTTTTAGGAGTAAAATTACAATTAATAATATAATATTTGTTTTAAAAACAATTTTATGTCAATTTTGACACTATTCAATAGTTAATTTTTTGGAAACTCATAACAGAATGATTACTTCGACCAAAGTTAATTAAAGAAATCTTAACATGTCATATTAACCTATAAAATTAGTTTAATTCATAAAAAATCTCAAATTATACTTATTTAGGTATTTATAATATCAATTATTCTAATTTTTCAGTATTATGGTAATTACTGCATCATCATTGTGTCATTAATAAATAACCTTATTTAAAGTCTAAAAATTACAAATAAAATACCATTATGTAGGAAATCGTTTTATATTTCTAATGAATATTTATAGTCGAATTGATCTTATGTATAACCCCATATTAAAAATTATTTACTTATTAAACTTTGATTTTAACTATTTTAACCCTTCTTTACATAAATTAATAATAAATGTGCTAATCTAATCCAAGTGGGCCTAAATGGTCATAGTTTATAACTAAGGTTGTTTTTGGTCGAATTACACTTGTCCAATAGAATTAGGACATGTGTTAGGGTAATAATAATATCATTTTTACCCTAAATTACCCTATTTACTTTTAACCGTGGTAAAAAAAAGTAAACAGTTACTATTCACCAAAAATTATTTTCATCTCATTGAACCACATTTTAGTCCTTCATATTAATTGTGTCTATCGGATTTTAGAAATTCCACTCACAGAAGTGGTAAAATTATGTTTTATGAAAAATTCAGATTTTTTAACTACCACTTAGTGGTTTCACTATTCATCAAAAATTGAAAGTTTTCAGAAAAATATAAAAATTTCACCCTAGGCTAATTTCAATATTATGAATCCAAAAATGAAGTCAATTTTGAAAATAAAATGTATAAAATTTCAAAAATTGGTTTTTACTATTCATAACGGCTAGTTTTAATAATATTTTATTAGCATATCGTTGTTTAGTGAAACTCGGTATTGCGTACTACACACGCTATCGAGGAAGGTCGCGATTGCGTGTAATGCAAGGCAAGTCAAGGATGCATGTTGAGCAAGCTCCATTTGGTGTAGCGTACAACACATGACATTAATGAAATTAAAAAGAATATTTTTTCATACAATCTCGGGCTGTTACAGTAAAGGACTTCTAGTCTCACTTTTTTTTTCTGGGAGACTTATTCCATATTCACCACATACTTGTGTGGTGTATATAATACCCCTTTGGAATGTTATATCATGAACCTAATAACATAAATGATATTTAATTTTCTTTTTCATTTAAATTTTTCATGGGTATTATTATTATAATGTTACCAAAGAGGTAATGGTTTATGTTATAATCTCATTTTTATTGGGGTTGTTTATGATTAAGTTTCTGATGATAAAATATTATAATATCTATATCAATAAACTAAATAACTTTATCTTACACTAGTTATTTTTGGATAATACATTATTTCAATTCACGATCTTTTCGATATCCACTGAAAAGTAAAAAATAATAATTAAAAAAATGACTTTATTTCTATTTTTGATCAAAAATTATTTTTTTCCTTACATATCAAGGTTTTATAAAAACATGATTTCAATGATTTGTTTTTTACTATTATATAAGAACTTATGAAATAAATTTTTACCCATGTTTTACTTTTCTAAATGTTTTAGAAGGAATCATCTCATAATTTTCCAAATGAATTACATTTTGGCTTATCTAACAAAAGTATGAAGGGATAGTTTTTTATATGGAATGAACAAAATATATCATCAACGTGGAAACATAATACATTAATGATTAATTTTTAAATTTAAATTTTATTTTCAAGGAAGATGTTTTGAATAATATTTTGTAATTTTTTAAATTTTAATAAAGTTATTTCAAAATTAAAAGGTTACTTTCCTCAAGAATTATTTTTAATGATCTTTTGATTCATCAATGAAAAAAACCTTCAATGTTTCTTATGATTTACTGAGGACATGATCCAAGTATACCATTATTAATCATTTTATTGAATATTTGTGTTTATGATGATATTTTTATTATGAAACCGATTCCTTTTCCATGGGTTATGATATGATGAAATGATGAAATGACGAAATGTTTTTGTAAACTTTTTCTTTTCCATGAGTTATGATATGATGAAATTTTTATAAAAACCATTTATTTTCAGGGGTTTAGATATGAAAAATATTTTATTATTTCATGTAATAAATATGTATGATTTTCATTATATTATGGATGTGACATATATCCCCCAATATTGCATTTGTTAATGATAAATATCTCATGAGATAAATAGTACTGGGATGGGGAGTGAACCTAGCACAGTAAGTGACTTTTTCCACTATGATAGTCTTGTGAGTGAACCATTACTACTAAGATGGTTTGGAGAGTGAATCCAATCCACTATGATAGTCTTGGACATTATCATTGTAAAATGAGAAAAAGTTTTTCTAGTCTTATTTTTATGCCAAGATTGCATGCCTTATGCCAATGGTATACACACATAGATCATGTTATTTTATTCCTTTATGATTATTGTCTTATAAAGTACCACTATTTATTCCATTAATCAAGATTATGGTCTATGATGTGTAGTGTATGGTTTTGAAATGTTAAACCATTATTCTAAAACACTATTTTCTCATGTTATTCTTATATGATCATTGATATCTCTTTTTTTCCTTAATGAGCATCAAAGTCACCATTTCTTTTTTTTCCTTTCCCTAGGTTATGAAGAAAGTTATTATGTATGATATTTATAAGAAGGGTGATAGTTATGAAGAAATTAGTGGGAGATGATATTGTTCATTTATTATCTAGTTGTTTACTTTTCCATGTTTTCAAATGCATTAGACCTATATGATAATGGAGAGGATCATTATTTCAATTAATGAATATTCAACTCTTTAGATGTAATATCTATGTGTGGAAATATGATTCTTTATAGTGTATAACATAGTAGGTCACCACCTATGACATCCATTAAATAACCTATTGATAATAAAGATATTGTAGGAGTGCTATAAATAAACATTTAACATTTTAAATATTAAAAATTTAAATAAAAACATAGAAAAACATCTATTTTTCCTTGTGATATGTGGTGATAAATTAAATTTGTCTCTATATTCTCCAAAGATCAATGGTATGTATAAGATTTCATTATACATTAATTGATGGAATTTTCCCAATATACTACCGGGAAAATGATAACCTCAATAATTCAAGGGAATCAACTTGGATCAATGAGGAATTTCCTCTAAATGAATCTAAGAGGAAATCCATGTGGGTTACCCTTAGAATTACATTGATCTAATATACTAGTATGAAATCATGGATCCATACTTGAAATTATTGAGCATGAATTTATTGAATCTATGTCAAACTCTTGCATCATTCCACCCTAATAGATCATGTTGAATCAATAGAGATCATTCAATGTCATTCTATGAGAGTTCCATAGAAGAATAAATGACATTAATCTATGGAATTTGATATATATAAACATTATCCAAATCCATGGGGCAGACTCTCTAAGGAATTAATGATAGTGAATCTAAGTGTAATTCAATGTCCTGCTCAAGGTATTCCATAACAATGACAATTAATGATTTCTATTATGTCCTCAAAACCTAATATTTATCTGATAACCCTATTAGAATATTAGAATCAAGTAATAAATTTCACAACAATCATGTCCATATTGTGTCCATGGAAGCCCTCCAAGGTATTCCCTTAAAATTACTAAAACAATAGAAAAATAAAGCTATTGAAACAATTATTTCTTTATTTACTTCAATAAAATCCCAAAATTTACTCACACTTCTCGTTAACAACCGTTCATTCCATAGGCATCAAAGTACCACTATTTCCATTTAACAATTCCATATTAATATCTCTATAGGATCTCATTCATTATTTTATCTCAAATACCTCAATCCTATACATTCTCTTTAATCTATATGATTTCTCGGTAATTCTCTCTTAATAAGAAAAATAATCTTTCTTAAATATATCACCTATGGAACCGTATGTGGAATGCACTACCATTTATTTAAAAGAAGACAACATTTACTAACAATTTACACATCTCGTGTCAAAACAATAATCCAATACTTAGTTTGAACTAAATAAAATCATTTATTATGAATTTAACTTAAATAATCATCAATTTATAACATTTTTTATTTTCCAATAGTTTAATCTTGATATACCATTTAATAATAATATGAAAAGGAGTTCATATTCCCAAATTTCCATTACTAAAATATATTTTGTTTCATTAGGCCAAAATAGAGGCTAGGTTCTATTTAGAGTGTCCCTTTGAAACCTCCAAACATAATTGTCATTTAACAAATTTACAAAGTTAATAGTTTCAGTAATAACATAAAAAAAGAAAACTAAATAATTATTGAGTTCCACAACCAAAAAACAAAACATACAAGAAAAAATATTCAATTTAATAAAAATAAATAGTATTTGATAATTTTTGGGACTACCTATCTTTGGATTAGGAGTGTATACAACCCAGATATCAACTATCGGTCCATACAAAAATAGAATAAAGTAATGATGAAGAGAAAAGTGATGAAAATTGGGAATATTAGAAAAAAATGATGAAAGAAATAAAGAAATAAGAATTCATGAATAAGAGAAAAATTAAAAGTTTTACCCTTACCATATAGCTCTCAGAAGTCAAAAAAGGAAGTTTATTCCGAAAAAGAATGAGGGATAGAAATCCAACCCACATGACAGAGGGGAAAATTCTATGAGGATTTACTCCTAGGTGAATGATGGATCAAAATACCAAAGAGGATATTAATCTTGTATCCTTGGAGAAATAATCGGGCATCTCCCAGTTTCAAAATAGTCTAGGGGACTCTGGCTAGTCGTTTTGTATGACATACCTCATAAGTATTCTAGATATTCCATCACATAGAAGATTTCTCGGAACTTGCAAGCTGTTGGCATTGCAGTAGAATTTATACTATGCTTAGATCCTATCGAGACCTCTATAAACCACCATTATCACCCCAAAATATCATTATTTATTTTAAAAAACCTATTTAATGTTTTCAAGGCCTCTAAATTCCATTTCGAACTCCGGTTAAAAAATGAAGCCATCCACTAACCAAAAATATCAAAAACCTCTTGAATTTCAAACACCTATACAGTAAATGGGTTTTCTAAAAACCACATGGCTTCTTGGGTATTTTATTGAGAATAATTCTCATTCAATGTTATCTATTTTTTGGGTAAATATAAATCATGATATGGTTTGGTTAGGTTATCCAGTTAAGTATAAATCCCTCTTTGGTCCAATTTGTGCTGTATTTATTATTCAATATTTATATTTTATGTCTCATATTATGCAACATCCAGAACGGTTTATACATTAATTTATAGGATCACTGGATATTTTAGTATGCATAATAATGTAAATAACCTTGATTTGTTCAACTTTTTAACCTTGACATATTCATGGATGAAAATGGTTTCTATTTTTCACTTTTATGGGGAATTCATTGTTTCTATGTGATATTTAAAGATTTTTTTTAATTTTTTACTTAACATGGGTAATATTAATGAATTATATATGAAATAAAGTTCCAAATTTATCATAGAAAAACCATATTAATAATTACTTGTCACATGGAATCACAAAAAAATTGGGTGAGTTTCTCTAAATTCTTTAACATGAATGGTTGTTTATGAATATGTATAAATATTTTTTACTTTACTTATAGTATAATTACATTGATATTTATAACCATATTTTCTAATTCATCACATCTATCTTCATTAATAATCATAGTCAACAAAATTATATTACTTTTTTGACTCTTGAAAAATCGTTGGAACACTTTAAAAAACAACACGGTAAACTCCATATAAATATATTGTTAAAACTAACATAGTCTCTTAACCCAGTATGGATCTCTACATGATAACCACCAATTAAAAATTTTACCAAATCCAATCTATAATTATTTACTACACTCAAATTTTGGTTCCCATTATATGACACCAAAAATAATAAATCAAACAAATATAAAAAATAAGACTACCAAAATTAAATTAAGGCATTATTTAGTGATAATTATAAATTAACTATGTAATTTACATTATCAATATTTATATTTGATATAACTATTATATGGTTTCTATTATTAAATTACAAACAAAATAATTAGAATAATTTATCTATTATATTATCCAGTTGGTGTTTGACATCATTATATGTGAGAAAGGTATAATGGTTTATTCTGATACTAAATAATAATCAAAGAAAATTTTAAATTTAAATAAAAATATAAAAGTAAAATATAATGTTAATGGTAATAATTTTGGAATTATTAAATTTGGAAAAGGATTTAATATTTTTAGTAGGAATATATATATATATATATATTTAATGGTGTATGTTGTTGTATTATAATCTAAAAACTGTAATAATATTCTAAAATTAAAATGTCTTAGTAGTATGATAACAACAAATAATAATAAATCCATAGGAATAAATTTTTTAAGAAAACAAATGATCATTTTATCCTGATAGATTAATAAGGAATGATTGATAATAATCACTAGTCTATGAAATAAAGAGAAATCCTTAGGTTCCAATAATTAACCGGAAAACATTTTTTAATGGAGGATTGAAAAAATCAAATATAACATTCCAATAAAACTAGTGAATAATAAAATTTAGTTTAGAATATTACAATGAATTAATTTTATTTTAATAAATATAATATATATGGATTCATTTGTAAAAGAATTATGTATTTCAAAGAGTTAAGGAATACATATGACATGAATCAATTGGATGATAATAATAGAGAATACTTGTAAGATTTAAATGTCCATGGTTGAAATCTATTATTAAATATTTTTAATCTTATGTAATAATGATAGGTTGTTTTTTTTGTTCAATTATAGAGATGGAATTAAATATAAAATCATATTTAAGTATTCAATGAGCTTCCATGAATTTTATTTTATTAATGCAAAAATATTTCTCCTTTATCATGAAAAAGATGTTTATGATCATATATAAAACTAGGTAGTGAGACCCAAACATGTCATAATTTAAAAACTAATTTAATAGAAGCTACTAATAATTAAAATTAGCTGAGAATCTTGTTGCTATTATATTGGAGGAATTTTAAAATAATAACAAAAGTATCATTGATTGTGGTTATTTATATCTTAGGATAGATAATGTAATATTTTTAATGAAATCCATTAATACTATGAGTAGTTTATATTATTATATCTATGATAGATATTTAATGATTAAAGGATAAATAAATATACATTTAGAAATAAAAAAATTTAGTAATAGTAATGTACATTATATAGATAGACATTGGTATAATCTATTTATTGCGATTCACTTATATGAATTTGAAATCAATGTAACATTAAAAACAAGGACATTTTTAAATTGTAAAAAGTATAATTTTTGGATCAATTGTTAAAACATATATAAAAAAAATTATACAGTTCAAGGATATGAAAATTAATGTTTTTATAAATTGAAAAACATGGTGTTGTCATTATATCAGACACGTATATTCAAAAAACATAATGATTGAATCAATGAATATTAATGGAAAAATAATTATTTGTAAAGGAACACATGAGATGGATTTTGATTCATAAATGAAATTTATAATGGTTTATAATCCCTATAAACCATTTATTGAGAGGGAAGAAAACAATGTGGAATTTATTCACAGTGTCGTTTATATGCCTATAAAATTTAAATGTATAGATGGTGAAAATAATTTAATTTTTTTTTATCTTTTTATAATATCAAGGAAAAACACTAGATTAAGGAATTTATGAATGGGATAATGTTGTATCATATTTTCATAAATAATTTTTTTCAATATCTACCAATAGGATCCAAAAATAAAATATATTTTATCTCAGAAATGTTATCAATAATTTTGAGACAATGGATACTCTATCATTAGTGAAAAATGGAACAAAAATGCTGGTTTAATGTCAAAAAAATATTATGATATATATTGAATACTTTATACAACACATGAGTTCATAATCAATATATTTTTAAAATTAAGTGATATAACACGTGAAGAATTATAAAAATATATCCATACATGGTCGAAGGAAAAACATGGACACATATATGATGTGGTAGGAAAGGAAACAAATAATTAAATAATATAGCCTTTTTATATCATATTTCATTATCATTATAAGATATATTACACAATAGAGTATGAAATTATTGGTAAATAATGTATATATGTTAGTTATTATACCTTGACAAAGGCTTCTAAATGTGTTAATGATATATCAAGAAAACACTCCTAACGACATTATATAAAGATGATAACTGAAATATATATATATATATATATATATATATATATTTTACTGATAATTAAAGAATACACATTTTAATGATTCTCAACCTTGAGAATCCATGAAGGTCCCTTTACTACAAATAATGACTTATATTTTTTTATCAATTTATCCTTAACCGACTGTGTTTTAGTGTCAAACACTAACCATAAATTCTATTTTAAGCTCTTATACAGAATAAAAAATAAATAGAAAGTCACATTACCAAATCACCATGACACCACCCACTCTTTCAATGAACACTATTATCTCACCAGAATAATTTTACTTAATCTTATATATATACATTAACAAATCTCAATTTACTTCCTCTATGCACACTACATAAAACCATAAATAAAACAACAAGATAATGAATAAATTCTCCCAATAATTCTAATGCTTTAAAAATACATAAACCTATCATGCATGAGTCTTATATAAATCCTAAAAATATTTTCTGAATATTAATTTTTTGTCCCATCACATGGTTATCCATAATATATGAATCTCGTATAATATTTTATCTTGTATTCAAAACCAAAATATAATTAAAACACAAATCCGATGACTGATGTTTTATATTAAAAAACCAATGTGAAGTGTCCATAATTGAGACTATATAATATTTATAATAAAAACTTTAAGGATGATGATGATGTTGTCAATGTGTGTTCTATGGTATGTCATCTACTTCATTTACACATAGAAAAAACTAGATATTGAACTACTTCTTTAAGAACTCATGGTAAATATATTCATGTATCTAGGTTTCTTATGAATATTTATATATTATAAATAAATGATATATAAAATTATTTATGGGGATTGTAATATCTATGATGTTTAGAAAAAGGTTGTAATGAGATAGATATGGTGTGAACATGTTATGATACTATAAGAAATTAGAGTTAAAATTCAGTCTCCAATGGGATATAAAAGTTTTAATTAAATATAGAGTATAAAACCATAGAAAGAAAATCCTTTGGATATAGGTTGACTTTACTTGAGATGAATGAGAATTCTATCTTTTGATTATCATTGGTTATAAGTTTGGTGATGATAATTCTGAGTATATCCTAACATATTGTGTGGGGAGAGTCTAATATTGAGAAACTAAAAATATGATATTTGTTGTATGACTTCATAGTTTTCCTAATATGAATTTTTGTTATAGTTCATAACTTTAGGGTTTCATACACAACATTAGAGTTAACCACATATGAAATTCCATGATCCAGCTTATGACTTTGTGAGATAAATAAATAAATAAATAAATGAGGATGTACAAGATTTTGAGAGTGGAATACCCAAATTTTCATATACTCTTATGATACATAAAAAAAATACCTTCATGAAACATTGATAGGAGTATGAATTATATGGCCATGTATTTCATTGTAAAGACCATGAATTCACAAATAAAAATGAATATGAAGTCATATAAAATGAGATAAAATGTAGACTTGTCAATATTTTTGAAGGAAATCAGAATTATAATTATTGATTCATGAAATCTTATTCATTTATTCAATATTAATTATAATTAATATAGAGAATAACTCATATTTTTTATATAAAATTAAACAAAAGTTGATTTTTTATGGAATAATGATCAGTTTTTACCATAAGTAGAAATGTGACTTCTGAGCTGCCTCAATCAATGAACACATGTAGAATGATTTCAAAATGTTTTAAAGATTATGAATATTTAGAATAAATAATGTGATGATTTAAATCACATAAATGTGGTAAAAATAAGAGTATTATTAAATAATTGTTTAGAGAGTGGTATTCAATTCAAATTAATTTGAATTAAATACTATCACTATTGAAAAAGGAAGAATATTCCAATAATTTGGTATAGAAATATTTAATTTATTATTATATGTATATAAAAAACTATGAAATAATGTTGATTTGTGTGAAAAACACCATTTTATGTTACTGTCATTTTGATGAATAAATATTCTGTTCAAGTAGAAGCATAACTGACACATTTTCGAGAGCCTTTAAGTTGAAAAAGAAGTAGAATACCTATAATATTCATTTATCATAATAGAATAGTGAGATGAGAAAATGATCCATGGGGATTCATTATCATTGTGAGTTTTAGAAATTAAAAGTTATCTAGGAGAATCCAATATGAGTACATGAAGAGAACAAGGCTAAAAATCTAATCCAAGAAGAGAAATAAATCAAAGATCTATATATGTAAAGGTTGTGAAATTCCATAAAAACCCTGGATATTGTAAGTCTTTTGAAAAAAAAGGGATTTATAATGTGTGTGAAACCATGATAAGAATAAGTGATAGGATGTACTGTGTGAGGTAGAATAAATTTTCTCCACTGGGATAATAGAGCACATGAAGGTATGCTATGTAAGAATGGTGTGAAACTATGTTATTTTAAATTCCTACATTAATAGTGAAATAATTTATAACCATCGAACATATATGGTTACACCTTTAAGATGGATCAAATTAAGTCCAAAATGTTAAAATCTATATATTCTATGCTTATTATCTAATAAATTATTTGGGAGAGGCTATTATACACAATAAGTGAAGTTCAAGAGATTAATTAGCCCATGAATTTGAATTAATAAAGATAGATTCATAAACAATGGATCACTAATTAACTACATCCCATATATAGTGATCTCATCGGGACAAGGAACCGTGTATGGTATCATAGATTGTCCTCACTTCCTCTAAAATATAAAAGTATCAGTATGAAGAATATTAGTCATTCCAACTATAAAATCATACACATTTTTTATAAAAAAAATAGATTAACAAAGTAGATGATTCTGTATTTTCTCTCACAAGGATTGAAGCAATGAAACAATATTGATGCAGGATTTACTACAATTGGATGAGATTATTCCCTAACACACATAGTCAAGTGAAATTAAGATGTGGATGTAATAGACTAAAATTTTATTCTATCATCTCGATCTTGTAAAGCATACAACAAGGTGATGGTACTTAAAAATTACAAAGAGATGTAACAGATACACGAAAATATTTTTAAGGTAATATAGAGGTTAAATATATCCTTATTTTGTTATTAAGATCCATGTTTTAAGATATTAGGATGGTGTATTATTATAATATTGATGATTATTTGTCATAGTTTGTGAAATAGTATGTAATATTAGAGGATTTGATGATAATTTGGAGTATTCAAATGTTCTAAAAAATCTTATGAGAAATTTCTATAATTTTTTTAATCAAATATGAATTCCCTTGATGAAATAAGCAATAAATTTATTGATTAATTATATAATACTCTTCTCATATATAAGATGATAAAATCAACAATTTTTTAAAAATGATAAAAGGTGAAATGTATTTTAAATTTTTTAGAATTTAAAAATGGAAAAAATATAAATAAAATGCTTCCGATAAGTATAAAGATAAAAAGGAAAAGTCAAAGTAATATTATAATAGAGTGATAAATCTTATATCAAATCTATTTTAGAAATTAAAAAGAATATATGCTAAAAAACATCCTTTATATTTTTTTAAATGTAATGGTGTTGGAAATTTTACATAAAACTCTTGATAAAATAATTATTTTGTATAAAAAGTAGAATATTATTGTGATTAAACCTTTAGAAATAAGTACTTCTCTAGATATAGTTCATCAAAAAATTTAATATTTTATTTTATGGTGGAAAGGTGATCTCCAAATATAATAATGTGAAATATAATGGGAACAAAAGGATCTGAAGACTCCCTAGATTGGATTGAATCTATAAATGATAATATAACTCAAGAAAATCAAAACATTCCTTAAATATGATAGAAAACATATATACTCATCAATAGCAGATGTGGTAGTCAAAGAGACCTATATTTAATACATGATGAAGACTAAACATGAAAATTTTATTGAGAAAGAACTCATATGAAGAAACAAATCAAATGAATATTTGAAAGAAACGAATCTAAATATGAGAATGAGAGATAATGATGTCCAATGTATATATATTATAATATGAAAAATTTCTAAAAGACTATAATTTAAAGGTGTATACCAAAGGAAAATAGTGGAAAAAGGCATAACAATTTTCATAATGGTTTCAAATAGCATGATGACTAGGAGTGGGCGTTATGTGATTGAAGTGTAGGTTCAAGTAGAACCATGAAAAGCTATTTTGAATCCTAGTCCCCATAAAAGGTAAAAAGTATTTGTATTTCTACCAATGGGACTAAATATGCTTCATCCTAACATTTATATTATTAATCTATAACTATAGGTATTAATGTTTAATGATACAGTAAAGCCAGTACTACAACACATGGGAAGCTGGAATTGAGGAAAAATATACAATTCATATAAAAGAAAAAAACATAGGTTTAATATTTCATGGTTAAAATAAGATTTCTTAAGAAATTGTAGTTTGTGTTATGGAGATTAGATATTGAATAGGTTTTTTTTATATTGTCCAGATTTTTCCCACAATGCTTAAAATTAATGGTTCAAAATTTTGATACTATAGAACCTATATTAAGA
Source organism: Viscum album (assembly GCA_963277665.1). Taxonomy (NCBI): domain Eukaryota; kingdom Viridiplantae; phylum Streptophyta; class Magnoliopsida; order Santalales; family Viscaceae; genus Viscum; species Viscum album. The sequence goes on from OY728165.1 coordinate 215,742,532, forward strand.
ATGGGGTATCTATATAAGTAAATTAAGGTTTATTTATATGTGAAAATGAATTAACCTTAAAAAACAAAAAAAAATGAAATTGAAAATTCAATAATTAAGATATCACATACTACTAATATTATAATTAATAAATTATAAAGGTTGGAATATGAATAATAATGATTTATTTAGAGTGGAAAATTAATTCAATCACAAGGCAGTGGTTAGGAAGATATAAGAAATGGAAAAATTTAGGATTATTAGGGGCTTTATAGGAGAAGTGAGAATACTAGTCTTGTTGGAATGAATTGTATGATAATATTACATGGTGTAAAAAACAACTGAATAAGTAGAATATATAATCTAAGGATTTATGTGCCTCACTTTCTCATAATTGGAATGTCCCAAACAATGAGATTATTAAAAAAGTGAAGACTATGCAATCATTGCGTTATCATGAATTAAAATTCATTAGTGGTGGTGTGATGATCATTTTAGAAGGTAAAACATGAATAAAAAGTAAAAATTGAATAGGAGGAAATTCTGAAAAATTATATTATTATTATAATTCATAATTCAACACACACATACACACACATGTATATATATATATATATATTCATTTTGTGTAATTTAAAATGATGGTAATTGATTGAAATCAAATTTATGGGGGGGGGGGGTGAAGGAGTTTGTCACTTCTAGTTTGTAATACAAAATTATAATCATGGAGAATATAAACTACTATGATGATGATAAAGTTAGAATATCCCTTATGGGTGAAAAAAATATGATAAACCACAGTTAAGGTATAATATCGCATTAACTATAAATTTTTTCATAATTCAAAAAATTATAACTAAAAACATATTTCAATCAAATTTATTACACTTTTTTGATAAAAATATTTATATTTTTAATGGGGGAGTATTTTTATGAACAATCTATAAGAAAGTAGGAGTATTAAGAGTTTCAAAGGAATTGTTTGATGTTTTTGAAATTAGTGTGGGATTTGAATATCATATATTGATAAATATTTTTGAAACCAAACTAGACTTTTTAAAATAAAATTTGTATAATGGTTTAGTTTATTGGTCAACCATGTTACTTTTTTTCTTTTCTCTTTTCGTTTTTTCATATCAGTGATACAACAATTTCATCTTCATCATGTATTGTTCAACCATGTTTCATTTGTTAAATCACTCTAGTTTTATAGACATTGTTAACTAATATAGATATAGAGAATATGAACTTAAGCACATTACTATTAAAATCTATGTATCCATATTTCACTCAAAATTCTTCAAGGGGAATTTCAAAATATAAACAGGAAGAATATATTCATAGAGAATCATTTTCGAATTGAGAATAATGATTCAATGAGTAAAGTTCCTCCTACAAATTACATTTTAATTTATTTCTAGTAATACTAAGAACAAAAAGAGTTAAAAGAAGCACATATTTTCTCTAAATGTATTGGAATATATTTAAAAGAAATATAAAGGGATATATTGAGATTCCCACCAATTAGATTTTATATATTATCAATATTAAAGGATTATCATGGTAAAAGATGTTCTGAATAATTGAACTAATGCAAGTGATATTGTTCAATAATTAATAGAGAGGAAATATGGAATTTTATCTACTTCATGAAGAACATAGGTTGAATAATTTCAAGAAGACGATTTACTAGTGATGGATAATGTGTTGTAGTTCAAAGATAACGAAATATGTCGATGGATAAAGTAATATCTATTACTCATAGATGAAGGTTCGAATGATATCTCTACTATGAAAATAGTTTTTGAAGATATTATTAATATGTTATTAAATTTGGACTCTATGGAAAGATGGGAATGATAAATATAGTTATAATAACCATCTATTGAAGGGATATCATTTGGATAATTTATAATGGATTTTAAATGACTAAATAAATTATATTTTGATTTGAAGAAATTTTGTGTATGATATTGGGAAGTTTGTGCGGACCGTAATACATTTGGTGAGTATAATATGACTTTTTAGAACCCATAAATAAGGCATTGTTCAAATTATTTTTTAGGGTTACATATAAGAGCTTGTCTATGGTGTATGAATTTAGTTGTGAGTGTGTGAATTTGGAGGTGATCATTTTTGGATTTTATTTCTTTGAAGTATAAATTTGTGAGATAAGGCATATACATTTTATGTGAGTCCAAATGTTTTTTAGTGAGTCATGATATAATTTTCATAAATGTTGGTGTGGTGTATAAATTTTACTATCAACAAACCTTCAAGAGTGTATATATTTTTTTGATGTTTTTTCCTTTGTAAAGAGTATATAATCACATATCAAATAACTTATAAAGTAATTATAAATTAGAATAAATATGGAAAACCAAAATTATGTAGTCTAAGGAATTGAGAATTAAATTTCTTTGATGCATGAATAAATATTCAGGGATTCAAACAACATTATCATTCATGTGGATCAAGATTAATGTTGAGTATAAAGAATCAAATGGAAGGTGATTATATGTTAAGAGAAGATTATTTACACTCATTAAAATATAGTTCCATATTTTAGCCTTATTATTCAACATACAAATGGAAGGATATATCAAAATATTTTAATTCTAAATAGTTTTTGGATAAAATGGTGTGATTATTTTAATTTCATGATGGTGGAAACAAATTGATTATTAAGGAATAATTAATTAGATACCTTGAAACAATTAAAATGAGTTTGAGTGAGATGTTCTTACTACCCCAAAATAAATAACACTTATATAATTCAAAATTGAAACATAGAAAAAATTATTTTGTGAATGTGAAATGTATAAGAAATCAAGGAGGGTTTTGTAGAGTGAACCCATCATCAATATCGAGATATTGAGGTACCAACATTCATTCAAAGAAAATTCCTTATCAATTCCTCCCAATGATCCAGTGTGTCTAAGGAAGAGAAAAAATAACCAATATATTAATATATCATAGATAAATAGTGATAAGTGATGATGATAAACTATAGTTCAATGTCAACGTTAGTTTGAGAAAGGATAAATGTTCTTAGATAACCATATGTGAGTACTTGTATATAAAAATATGAAAGTATATTGTAAAAATAGAGATATGTTTTAGTCCTCTTCACATGGAGGATGTGAATCACCATTAAGAAAAACTGATTACGTAAGGAAATCAACCCTAGTTGGGAGGGATAAGTTATGAAAGATAATAATAAAACACATAGGAGGATAGATAGTTTAATAAAATATAATTATCCTCTAATCGAATGCTAGAGCATAATATTATATGTCATATAAGTAGAGTGAGAGACTATTTTTTTGGTAATTAAATGTGTTTATAGAATAATAATCTATATCCAATGCTTATATCAGGTAGTTGCAATGTGTTTCATCATATTTAAGCCAAACCTTGTAAATTCTTATCTCCCATTCAATTTATATACTACTTTATTTTGACATGGATCTGATACGAGATAAGAGAGGTTCATGGATTTAAGTGGGAACTTATGAAGAATTATATATGAAATATTCAGAAAAAGATCAAGTTATCATTTATTAAACCTATCCCTCCATTTGTGGTCTCACCAATCCTGGCCTCTACATAATTCATTAGCTTGACACACACTACACCATCAAAAAACATCATAGTAAAACAAGAAAACCCAAACTTAAAATATCTTGGATTATTTTTTGATCAAACCCTAAAAAACTACAACACGATCAAACCAAACATTTACTTGTCTGAATGTCCAAAATAATAATAATTTCGATGCACTAAAACCAACATATGTTTTTTAAAATATACTATGAATCCATTAAAAATTTAAAAATATACAGCATTATTGGAATTTTACATGAAATTTATCCCATATAATAATCAATTTGAAATCCATTTACATAACTATTTTTCATATATTTTTGAAAAACCATAGAATCAAAAATAATTTTACACATTCCACATTTCTCTATATTAGATTTATTTCAAAATATTGGGTATTGTGATAAATATAAAACCCCAAGAAACCATTTCATTACTGTATCTTGACACTAAATATGAAATATAAATTAAACCATCCCCTTAGATAAAAACTAATATAATAACCTCTAATAATAGATTCTATAGAATATTGAATTTATTATATGTTTCATTAAATAAATGGATACCTGATGAGGAAAAATGATAAAAAAAGAATCCATACTCTAATATAACACTCCCAAAGCATTCCACTATCATGTTTTATTAAAAAATACATAGAATTTAGTGGAGAAATAAATTTCATCCTTAACATATTCTATTAAACATTAGGATTTATGATCAAACTACTCACTAATACCTAGAGTGGTTACATCAATTATCAAAAAAACAATGGTAATTTATACTTGAACTGAAGACTTGGTGTCCGATCATGATCCTAGTATATATAATATGTTTTAAAATATTTTATCTACTTATAAATATGTTTTCCCAACTAAATACACTCTATAATTCAATTTTTTTTAATTCCATTACATAGATAACAAGAACAAAACTCGATTAGGGGGTTTGAAAACCACAAACGTGCCTCCCCAAATCGAGTGTCATAACCCTCAAATTTCTATTACTCATTTGGATTTATTAGAATTTTGAGGGTTATCACATCTCATTATTATGAATTAAAAGGTATTTATTGGCATAGGATGTGATTCAAGTACTCATGTGAGTGTTGACGTAATTTTAAGTTACTAATTTATAACATTATACTATAGAAGGGTATCCACACTCTGATAAATTTGGGTTAATCCATGATATGGTATTGATGATTGAAAAAACTATATCCTATATGAGAAACACTGTAATAATTGTTACTAAAGGGAGAAAGTCAAATAATAGAATGTGGGTATCATGATATGGTAGATTTTGGTGAGTGAGATTTCGAGTTGAAAATACCTAAGAATCATGATACAAAAATTTCCCTTGATAAATAAAAATGTTATAATAACTATTACATGATTAAAATTTTGAAAATATAACAATATTATATAATATATCACAAAATTATTGAAGGAATCACACTATGATAGTTACTCTTATGAATGAGGTTTTGGAACCGTTATGTATTTCAATAGTAAAATTCCATTAGAGAATAAGGTCACAATATGAATGGTTTCCCATAAGAAGGTGTAACTGTGTGATTTGAGAAGTACATATTGTGGGAGGTAATCCCTCCTATTTGAGGATGACATCCATTCTATGTATGGTAAAGGCCATGCCAGGAAGTTAAGAGGATACACTATGATGGATTATAAAGTATAGTTTTGATTTTCTCCATCAAGTTTCCCACTCCATGAATTTGGAGTCATTCCACGAGGGGAGGATATGGATGGAGTGTCTGGTCATGACTTATTTGGCTATTTCATCACCTGACCATTGGTTATGGTGTCATATTTTGATACTTTCACCAAGGTTATGGTAAACCTAATCAATTTTATTTTTAAAAGGGAAGATAGTCATTTAAATTTTATCCTATAAGAACTTTTTAATTTAGGAGACACATAGATAATGGTTTTTACACTAGCTTTATCACCACATGTATTACTCATTTTAACAACATTGATTTTATAGGTTATGATCATTTAGTGTTTAATAGTTCATTTTTAGGTTCTAAGGACTTAATAATCCTTTTAATATTTTTCAATAGTGTTATCTTCCATCTAATTCATGTAGGACAAATTTACACTGTAAATATATTAAATATGATGTCAAAGGGTCATCATGAATAATCCAAAGAAATGGTTCAGGGAAAAAAATTAAATCATTAAACTATATATGCCATAAAAACTATTCTTACAATATAAAATCATTGATCAGGGAAAATTTATTTTGAGGTGACGTATTTTTGGAGTACTAAAGTTATGGGTTATTTAATCCATAAAACCAATACATACATCATAATGCTTTTGTACCAGTAGATTTTAATTCCATTTCCCATTTTATGTTCCTCTCATAAGACAGACATGTTTCCTCCCATGAACCCTAGTTTCCTTATGAGAATTTTGGATGTTCTATAATCTTTTGAGTTCCATAGATCAGTACTTGATCTTTGTCATTATTTCACTACATCTATTTTGGAAAGTTAACTTTTTTTTCTTTGATTCCATTGGTAGAAAATATAATTCCCTAGACCAGGTGCCTCAATAGCTGGTTCCTCAAGCCAGTTTTGCACATGACCTCAAGACTGCCTCCCCATACTCAAGAGGTAAGTGAAAAGTAGCGAGGGTCTAGTAGAACATGTTGGGAGACTATACGCTCTTTAAAAAATCATTCCTATAGAAGAAATAAAAATAAACATATACATGAAATACAACTAAATATCAAAACATCACAATCCACATTCACAAACTGGGGAACTACCAACTAACGAAAATAGTAAACATGCATTTTTATGATATTCTAAAGATCCAAAATAAAACCAATATAAGACACTTAAGAAAATACCAAAATTTTACCCAATATCTTTGTTGGTCCCCTCATTCATGAATTCTCCCAATTCCCACACCGGCATCTTATATAGGGACTTTCTTCTTATCCCGACCTGTGACCATGAAGTTTTCTTGGGTACCCAACAACAGACCAAGCTAAGTGTTATTACACTCAATTAGACACCACCAATGGTGTCTATAAAAATATCCTGTCTAAAATAGTGTATTTAGAGGTATTGTAATCAAAATAAAATAGTAGATAAACTATGTATAATTATTAAACAATATTTAAATTAACTATGTTCATTCTCAATTCCAAGTGTTACCCATATCCATCAAACAAGATTCATCCCAAATTTGTTTGTTTAATATATTTGCAAAAGGGTTCGTCGGTTGGAAAATAAGGACCATCAATCAAAGTATCCAACTAAGATTCCAAACATCATGTTCAACCATCTCAACCATGATATAAAAAACCATGTCCATACCCATGGAGTTAGGAGCACCAATCCTTTATCAGAAACTTAGTATGTATAGGGGATCTTGGAGCATCTATCTGATCCACCCAAAGTATATTATTATCAGTAAAACATCCCTATAAACAATTTTTTTCACATTTTCAAAGGATCATCATTATTATAAATTTTATCAAATAATTAAAACACATGCTCACTATTTGATATATCACAATTTTATGGTACATTTCCCTAAACATATTCAAAATTCAACTGGCTAGACCAATTTACCCTTAAAACACAATTATAACTATTTTAGCCATATTAATCCAATTAATCACATATACAAACCCATTTAATCATTTCTCATATTTACCCATTTTCAAACCATAACTCATTTAACATATTATATTCAATCCAAACATCCATTTATTCCATTAAAATGTACTTAAAAAAATTAAAATTTTATTAATATCATAAGCAATTCAATTTACCATTCAACAACATAATTATCATGTTCAAGGAAGTGTCACACCCCATGGGTGACCATATACCTACTCTATTCAACCCTAACAAATCCAACAAGGGTTGTAAAGGGTTCAACACACCTTTTAGAAAACCAATTTATCATTTATTAAAAATGGTTCAAATGGTTAGAACATTGATGAAAATGAACAACCACATTCACATGAATTAAATATCATTACTATGGCATATAACTTGAAGACCACCAACATCATGTACATAGATGATTGATTTATTATCTTTATCCCTTAATTCTAATTCGAACCACCTTCAAATACAGAACTCGTATTCTTCATAAAAACACGCCTTTAAAGAATTCATAAGGGGAAGAACAATTATAAAATTCCTTTTCTATAAAATAAAGTAAATAGGAGTGATATAGTCACCATAGGCTTTGATTTTGACCCAAAAGTGCTTAAAATGACGCAAAATAGAGGGATTAAGATCTTTTTAAGAGATGGTGGGGAAATATTGTGTCATCACCCAATATTTGGAGATGGATAGGGGATGAAAATTGGAAAATAACCCTTAAGTCATAAGGGGTAAAAATATGAAATTTTCTATTTTTATGAGGTCCATAGTTTGGCTGCACGGTTGGGAAAATCGTGCTCTAATCATGTTCCACCCTCTATTAAAATGGGGTGCTAAGTCACAAGGTCTCTTTGGAAGCATGCATGGTTTCCCAAACTATGCATAGGTTATGAATTTGGATCAATCCAAAAAAACAAGGTTTCTAGTATCCCCTTGCATAGTTTTTCAACTCTGCACCCTCCCCCCACATTCTTCATGGTTATGGTTCATGATTATCAATAAACACAGTCCATCCATTCACCTTTCATAATAAACCCTCTCCTATTCCTTTCTATATCCTAAACCCCTCAGACATCACCAACTCCCCTCATATTATCTAGAAAGATTTCATTAACCATTATAAAGGAGGTAACCCAAAATTCTTAAAAGGATCTACCTCCTTGAAAGGTCAAGATCATACAACATCCCCAATTATAATAGCATGTCCTTGAGCTACACATCCAAGCATTGTTAAGCCTCCAATGTAAAATGCTTAGGCCACTAGGCCCACATATCCTCCTCTCTCTCCCATGTTTTCTCCTAAAAATTACCCTGCTTCCACATCACTCTAACCAAAAACATAGTCTAACCCCACAAAAAATTCTGAATATGATCCATAATATGAACTAGATTATCCTCAGTGGATTCATCAGTCTCAAGATCTACATCATCAACATAAATCACATGAGAATGGTCAGGGGGATACTACAAAAGCTGTGTAACATGAAGACCATCGTTCATACCACTTTACTAATATGGAAATTACTATTGGCATGCCAATGGTCTTATACATGGAACATTTTTAGATAGTTCAACATACATAGGAGCTAACATTCCCTATTTCATAATCTGATGGTTACCCAATATTAATGAATGCTAAAGGAACATATGGTCAACCATTATAAACACAATTGCTTTATGAATTCAACCAGAATTATACTTTTGTATACTATGTATCATAGTTATATGCTTATAAACCAACTGAAACTGCTTCAGTGTCTCCTGTACAAGACATGGTCCCATCAACTCTGATTCCCCTACATCCAACCAACTTAACATAGATCTATATGGCCTACCATAGAGGACCTCATATTTTTCCACATGAATAGTCTCATGATAAAAGTTATTATGGTTGAACTGAGAAAGAATAAAGAGTTTCTACCTAGATTTGTAAATGCCCAAAAAGCATTCACTAAAATTATCCTCTAGCACTCGAATAACACATTCTAATTTCCCAACTATCTATAGGCGAAAATACATACTAAAAATTAACTTAGTACCCAACACCTTATGGAATACTTTCCATAACCATATTTTAAAATTAAGGTAATGCTAAAACTATACTTCCTGGTACCCCATACAAACATATTACCTCATGGACATATAAGTCACCAAGTGGGCCAATGAAAAAAGACTCTCAAATCGATAATAAATGTGCTTCCTTGCCCAACTGATCCACAATAGCTCATACCACATCATTATTCCAAGTAATCATGGGGAGACTTACCAAAAAATACATTGTAAAATCACCCCAATTCCATTGAGGAATGGGAAATGGATATGAAAAACCACCAGGTCGCTAATGCTCAGCCTTTACCAGTTGACAGCTGTAGTTTCATGTCATGAAACATACAATATTTTTTAATATTACTGGACAAAAATATTATCTATGAAAATTATCGTACATTTTGGTTAAACTAGGGGGTACTTCCCAGTTCAAATAATGAACTCTTCCATAAGCTCTTCCCAGATATATGTAGGCACAATTACAATACAATGAACAAGTATAATCCCATCCTTATAAATTGTCAAACTGGTAGGTGGATCCCCACCTTCAAAAACTTTTCTCAAAGATATAAATTATAAATCCTCGTAATAACAACTATTAATATGATTCAAAGGAGATGACTCAACAAAAAATGGCATGAGTTTTAATAGACCACTATCTTACTAAACAACTAACAACATCTCAATAAATTAATACATCACCCTATACTCTGGACTAGACTCCATAACATATTGAATATGTGACTTTCTACTTAAGGTATCACCAAAACTATTTCCATTCCCCTATTAATAAGATAACTCAATGTCTAAATACCACATGTACTCAACCTATATCTTCTGTTGAATATTCAAATCACACATGGAAAATAGGTACTTATGTATTTTATAGTTGGTATTTACGAACTAATTCTCACCCAAAATATAATACTACTAAAATTTCAGGACATAAAATACTATGGACAATTAGAGATCATGAATATTATAGTTCAATTTATTTGGCCTCAACTGTTGTGATATGTATTCCAAGAATTAGCCCCCCTACGTTAACAGTACCCCAATTCCAATCCTAGATGCATCACAAAACAAGGTATACTACTTACCCTAATCGAGTAAGATAAAGATCTTTGTAGTGGATAAACATTTTTTCATCTCTCAAAAATCATTCTCACATGCTTAAAAGCACAAAAAATATTTCACACTTATTGGACAAGACTAAAATTGAAGTTTCCAAGGAATAATGGTCTTTGATTAACCTTTAATAATAACCCACCAAACCATGAAACCTTCAGATATCAGAAAAAATTGGGGTGATTCTAGGATAAAACTTCTTGAACCATATTTGTGGTCACTAAAACACCATCCATCAATATAATTTCATCCACGAAATGTACCTCATAGATACAAAAATGAAACGTAAATTTGTTTTCATATAGTTGATGCTCTATTAGTATATTCAATAATATGTCAAGATGTGTGGCATTAACATTATGAGACTGGGATTACAACAAGAAGTCATCTAAAAAACAACCACAAAAAAATCTAGGTAAGGGTGAGAGATTCAGTTCATCAAGGCCATAAACTCCATTTGATCTTTTTTCAACTCAAATGGAATTATAAAAAAAAATCAAAAAAAACATAAATTCTCAAAATAGAATTCTATGGCATATCATAAATTCTCACCCTCAGTTGATGAATCCCTAACATCAGATAGATTTTGGAAAATAAACAAGAATCCTTTAGCTTTTCAAAAGGCCATTGATATGTGGAATAGGATATTAGTTATTAACCATCATCCAATTCAAATTCCAATTATCGACACTCAACCAAAACATTCAGCCATCCTTTATAGAAAACAACAATGGAGATCCCCATGGTAAAATACTCAGATAAATAATCCATTTATTCTCAAATTTATCCAACTAAGGTTTTATTTAGTGAAGCTATAATTTTTCTATTATATATTGAAAATTAAAAAATTCATCATCTGCAAGCATTAATTAAATTATGAACTCAGAATCTCTCATAGTAGACATCCTTGGGGAGTCCTCAATAAACACATCCTATAACCAATCCAAAAAAGGAGTAAGAAAATTATGATCAATACTATCATCATCCAAAAACAAACTCACAGCCTAGGCGGTGAGTTCAACAAGTTGTGGAAGAACTATCCAAATATGACATGCCAAAAATTTCTATTCCCCATGATGGACATAAGTGTCACTCTTAGAAGATGTGAAACTCAATATATAATTATAACCATCAATTTTCACGAAGATTTTAACCAACCAGTCCATCCCCAATATTAGGTTAAAACCAGACATCTAAAGCATGTACAAGACCTAAAGGATATGGTATCCCCTAACATTAGTGGAACTCTCCTTTCAATGCATGATATATTCTGTACAAACTCAGAATAGTGTGTCAATCAAAATAAACCCACAAAAATATTGCACTAAAAAACCACAACATTCAAAAAATTATTAGATATAAAATAATATGAGGCCCATGTATCAAATAAAGCATAATAAATCATTGAATCTATATGAATCGTACCTCAAATAGTCGTTGGTCCAGTCTTACCATCACCAGTTGTAGGATGAACTAACTGAAGATGATTTTCCCCTCAACCGTAGGCTCTAATTTGAGTTCCTAGGGATGAGCTACCCTGATGATATGGATGCTCTTATCCTGAAGTACCACACCCCCATCCCAAAATATAACGGCTGGTGGAACCCCAATTGTCTGACTAATATAAGGTAGTAGACCCAGTTTCATTTCTATTTATAGACCTCGATCCTCAACCAATTCTTTCTTACAAAAGGTCCCTAAAAACATTTTTATTATACCCATCCTTCTTCATGCTTAGAATTCTACTAGTGTTTGGGGAAATTGACCTTGAATGTGACCCGATCTTCTACACTAATAGAAGATGACTGAACTTCCTTTTTGAGAAACAGTTCCACTTCCCCACCTACTTTATCCACCACCACTTTTTTAGAAATTCTCATAATTATGATTCCTACTATTAGAAGACATACCCCTAGATCACCCAAATGAAATGGTCTATCAAAAACTAAAATCTATCTTCATGTTCCATTAAGATATGATATCCTCATCATCCACCTCAATAGACTCTTCAAATGAAGGATATTTACTTGGGACATGATCACACATCAAATTCCATATTGAAAAAACCTTTCTATAACCGCATCACATCTAGTCCAAATCATAGTAAAACATTGAAAATATATAAAGTGTCTAGTATAATCCATCACTGTCATACTTCCCTGAGTCAAGCGCATAAATGCTTCATCTTTTCTCTACCTCAAGGTCTTAGGGTAAACATGCTCCGAGATCTTCTCTTGGAAGTACATCTATACCATACCATATATATTCTCATCCTTATCCTATATATCCAATGAACACTTCACTGGTCCCTATAACATATAATCTTCCAACATTACTATTTTATCAATAGGGTTCTCTAAGTGATCCAGAATCATCTAGATGGATCTAATCCAAAACATAGTTTCCTTATGTCCACCTTATTTGGGAGTCATAGGAGGGTTTTGTAGATGAAACTCTCTAGTTAGTTCAATCATACTTAGTGCATACATCCTGGGGTATTTATCCTTAAATAAAATAAAATTAAAAAAATTCTCATGGAACTACCCTTTACCTTTATTATCTGAAACCAATGAGGGTTCGTTCCCCACTACTAAAGGAGAATTCTTGGTGATGTCCTCATGTAACTAGACCAATAGGAATCATCTTGGCGGCGTCTTTATACAATAAAAAACACCCTACTCAAATCACATAAAATAAGTTTCTTAAATTTATGTAATAGAGGGCTCACATTTATTTATAACAAATTTCCCCACCTTCACTATCCCAAACGGTAAACACACCACATGATCAGTACCTTCAACCATCCAAATCCTTTCCCATGGTCAACACAATTTTAATCAAACATACATTATCAAAAACCTTTCATTACATATCTTTTTGACCACTTCACATTAAAAAACATAAATATTTCTCTTTTATAAACCATTTTTACCATTCAAATTCAACACTTCACTATTAAAACCAATTAAAACTATTTATTAAGAACTATTTTATCCATTTCCTGTTAAAAAAATTAAAATTAAAATAATTGAAACATTTTCATCAGGAAAGAATTAATTAAAACCCCAATAGAGGCCAAATGAATTTTTAAATCCCATAACCTAACCACAACCATCTTTCCATGTGTGTCTCACACGATATATGCCACACATATACCTATGTTCCCAAAATTATCCATGTGTATACAAACCTTATGTTGTGTTGGGCCATGTGTAAAGTTTAAAAAATTAATAACATCACACTACATGTGGATCACCCAACGGGATATAACATACCACTGTAACAAATGAACATCAAGAAAAATAACTCCCCCTAAGTACTTGGTTTTTACCCCAAACATGGGGTAGCTACTCCTATGAATGAGATAATTTAAAATAATGGACCCATCACAATCTCTTGACTACATTTCTTAATTCGTAAAGCAACTGTAAATAAAAACCCATTTGATACCAATTTGTAACTTCCCAGTCAAGGTACCACTATTACTGGTGCACCAAGTCAATTTTCCGCAAGACCTCATGTATGCCTCCTAATACTGTAAAATATTATAAATAGAAAATAGAGTCCAATGGAACATATGGAGAGACTATACCTTGATTAACAATGCATTCCAACATTGTATATCAAAATAAACACTAATATCTAGTAGAAATAAATATCAAAACATCACATATCACATTCCTAAACTGGGGAAGTACCAACTAACCATAATAGTATAAATTTATTTTCATGATTGTCTAAGGTTACAAAATAAATCCAAATTAAGACATTGAAGATAGGCTAAAAATTGAGTCCTCATGCCATGTCTGGTTCCCTCAACCTTGCATAGTCTCGAATACCATATCTAATAACTAACAAATGGCATTTTCCCTTATCTTAACCTGAAACAATGAAGTCTAATCAGGTACCCAATGGTTTCCTAAGAAAGGTGTGAGTAAAAATAAATAGGCCACCAATAACGATGTATAAAAAATTATCCAGTCTAAAAATGTGTATAAATAATTATGGTAAACAAATGAAAATAAATGATCATACTGGTTTCATTAGTTAACAATATTTAAATTAACAGTTTTTGTTCATGATTCCTTGTGTTACCCATATCCATCTAACCTGCTTCAGCCTAATGTTGGTCATTTGAACTATGTGTTAATGGGGCCATAAGATGAAAAATAATGAGCTTCAGTCCAATTATCCAACCAAGATTCCTAAATCCATATATGAAAATCCCAACCATGATTTTGAAATCCATGTCCATACCCTAAAATCAAGGAGAATAAGTCCATTATTTGAGACTTACTATGAATAAAGGTTTCTTTGATCATTAGTCTGTCCCACCCAAGAGGTTGGAGAATCCATCCAATATCCCATGAAACAAATTATTAACATTTTCAAAGGATCTTCATCATCATCCTTTTTATCCAACAAATACAACACAGGTTCACCATTTCATATATCTCAATTCCACATTTCATTTCATTAAACATATTCAAAATTACCCCTGTTTGGAAATTTCACCTTTAAATCACACTTACAAATTTTTTTAAAATCGTTAAATATAATTAACCATATGGAAAAAATCCATTAATCATTTCTCACATTTACCCATTTACTAACTTTAACACATTTAACTCATTCAAGACAAGAAAAAAACCCCTTTATTCCCTTCCAACATACTTACAACAATTATAATATGTTTAATATCTTAAACCCTTAAATCTTCCATTCTAAAAATTAATTATCAAGTTCAAGGAATTTTCACACCCCATGGGAGACTATTGGTCCTATCTATTCAACCTTAAGGAACCCAATGTGGATTATGAGGGGTTTAAAACAACATTTACACTTTCAAATCATCATTTATTTCCAAGGATTCAAATACACATCATAACGACGCAATGTCACAACCAAATATACATGAATTAAACATCATGACTATGGTATATAACATATAGACCACCAACCTCATGTTTCTAGCTGAACGATTGATAAACCTTATGCCATTATATATATTCAAACAATCTTCGAATCCCAAACTTATAATATATTAAAAAAAGGTTTTAGAAGATTTTTAAGTAGATGAAAAATTATACATGGCTACTTTTATAAAAAATAGGAAATAGAAGTGATAGAATCACTTTGGAATTTGATTCTCCCCTATCATTGCTTCAAAAAAATAAAAACAAAGGGAGAATGATCCTTAGAGGAAAGGGGGGATCTTGGTTCTTCACTCAAGATATTAGAGATGGAGATAGACAGAAAATCAGGTAAGGAACTTTAAGTCCTAATGGGTAAAATAGGATATTCCATATTTTAATGAGGCACATGGTTGGCCAAACAGTGCCCCAACCATGAGACACCCTTAGTTCAAGAGGGGGAATGAGCTGAACTATCTCCTAGAAAGCCAACATGGTTTGGAAAACTGTGTTGAGGCCATGTGTTTGGGTCTATGAAAAACTAAATGATTTATAGGTTTCCCTAGCATGTTTTTTTTAATTTTTCACCCTACCCCTACAAGATGAATAGTTAAGGAAAACGAATTGAACTAATTGTGTGCCAACCTCTAACCTTATATATTATCACTCATTCTCTTTGATTTTTGTGTCCATGAACCCTGTACACCCCACTGTGTCCACTCATATTATTGAAGAACATTTATTTAACTATTATGAAGGGAGTTTTCTTAAAATTTAAACAAGTACATACCTCCTCAATATTTTGGGATCTTATATAGGAAATAAAATTGGCTATTTTTTCATATATGAAATCATGTGTTGATAATAATTAATATTTTCATATCAATCAGTTGTGTGTTTGTCTTACATGGGATGGTCCTATATTAGTTACAGGGAGGAAGGTGCGTGTTCAATGAGGTACATCACGATATATCCTTTCCATTATCTCTTTTTTGTTTGGGAAGTTTGATTATAACATGTGAGAATCAATTATAGGGACACTTTTTTATATTCTAGATTATTTTTGGTGTTGGTGGATCTTGTCACAAGTTGTTATTGTCCTAAGTTTGAGGTAGGTTCTTCCATCACTAGCCTATGTTAGATAAACCATGATTGATCTTGTTTTTATAATTTTTTAATAAATAAAATGTAATGATTGATTTATTTCTATGTAATAAATTTTTTTTTAAGAAAATATAGTTTTATATGATTTTAGATAAAAGAAAATAGTAATTTCAAAGCATTTTAAAATGGGTTTGATAATTTTTTTAACACATGATTTTGGAATTGATTTGATAAATGTAGAACATAGAGTATCCTTGGTTAATAATGTTGAAGTTGTATCTTAGGAACATTGTCTATTTACTACCGGGGTTTCAAATTATAGGGTGTTACTATGTTCATAGAGTGTAGATTCATGAGTTCTATGAATTTGAATGATCATTGAGGGTTTCACATTATGTGTTGTTTCCCTATTTCTGGAGTATATATTCATGGGTTTTAGGAACTGGCAGTGCACATTTATCATATGATGTGTTATGAGTAGTCTCATATCCTAACCTACTGTGATCCATGGAATATTTGTCCTTTGTTCATTAGGTTCTTCAGATTTTCCAAAATGATATGTAATATATGATTTGGATTTGATAAAATTTAACTACATTGTTGAATGTATAATTTGATAAACAAAATTCTTCCTTGTTTGAAAATTATGGAAAAAGAGAAAAGTTTTACCATGATTATGATATAAAACATATTTATTTCTTATCATGTTGTGGTTTATTTAAAATGAGAAAAATTAGATTATTTCTATAGTTTCATGACATGGAAAACATAGGTGGGATCCTACTGATCCTTTTTAGGTCACAACATGCATACCTCTTCAGCAATGTATATAATTTGTGTTGTCTATTGATGTAAGAAATGGAATGGTATCATAGTGAGGTGATGGGGTTCATGCATACCAGGTATGGGTAGCTAGGGATGAGATGGAGGGAGTTTTTCACATTATCAGTTGGATTAGTTTGTTTTATTTTTATGTTGTCCTTTTTCAGTTGGAACTATATCTTTGGGTTTATATGTATTTTGAGTTGTATTGTTACCACTAATTTCTTTGGTTATTGAATATGTTCCCCATTTTTTTTTGTTTTTTTAATATATTTTCTATTAATAGAGTTTTATGATGGGTGAAACCATTCCTTATTGTGTATTGGTTGATTACTAGGTTCTAGTCATCAATCTATGGGGATCAATAACACCCCTAGGGTATGTAGTAGATCAGTTTGGGAATTAGTTATGAGGGTACATGGGTTGATTCATCAAAAATTAGGTTGAGAGATTTTTTTCAGCCTTAGTCCTTATCTTGGGACATCGAGTAAACAAAAGATAGAATTTTCAGAAATTGAGAGGGTAGTTATGGTGAGTTCCTGGAGAGCATTTTCTATGATGAGAGACTCATGTTAACATGGTATATTGGGATGTGTGTCTTTTGCATTTGGTCCATAATATTGATCTTAGTTTTTGATCTTGTTTACCTAGTTTGAACTAAGAATATTTTATTGTATGATCATTTCATATGTTTATGGTGTGATGTAATATTCCTCCAAGATGAATTCCATGGGTTTCACAACAGGGAACAAAGGAAACTTCTTAAGGTAATCCACTTATATATCAGAATCTTATAGAGGATATAACGTGGGTAGTTATTTCCATAGACCAAAATGTACCATAAGTTCAAAATTAGGTTATTGAGCCATAGATATAAACTATAGAAGATTGATATTGATCTAGATATTTCCTATATAAGATGCCCTAATCCTTTAGTGGTATGAATTAGCTTCCAGGGGGTATAGGATTGGTTGGACAAGAACGATAAGATCATTGACTTCTTGTACACATCTGATTCTATCAAGGGGAAGTTCAAGGAATTTAGACTCGATTATCCCAATGATAAATGGTGGAATTCAATGTTATAAGAAGATAAATATGTGAGATTATATTAGAAGGGTTTCAAAAACTTATTACATAAAAAATTATATATAGAGTCTCTGATAATGATAAATAACATAGAGTTTCTCTCTTTATAGTAGGGAGATCATTTGGTGTTAGAGTACACCATGTTCATTGTGGAGACAGTTCTTTTTACTCAATAGGTGGCAAGGATTGATTCGTTAGAAGATCAAAAGTAACTTCAGGGCTTGATACTAGTTATCATATCAATGGTATTTATGTTGAATCTTACCAATTATGCGAAGATGATAGAATGATATATGATGGAAGAGATGAACCTGAAAGGAAATATCTGTTATTTTTCCCCTTCTCTGTCACCCAATGGTAGCTTCAATGGAATGTAGGGGAATAAGTGGATGTGGAATGATATTCATAATTGTGGTGGAATTGGTTCTCATTAGTGGTCCCCCTCTAAAACATAAGAAGCCACATGTAGTGTACCCATGACATGATACCACTATGTCAAGTTTGAGAAGACCTATAACACCCTAAATTTTTAGGAATTATTTTTGTTTGAATAAATTAAAATTCATTGATGGATTGCATTGCATGCAACACCAAGTTAAGTTTGATTTTATACAAAACCCCCAATTAATATTGTGAAACATGAAATAGTAAGTGTATATTGTGGTATAAGAAACACTATGTTTGTCTTTTGTTACACAAAATACAGATCTCCTTCAATAGAATGTGTTACATGCAAAAACAAGTTTTACCGATCTACAATATACTATAAATATTAATATTTATATGATAACTATTACCCAAAAATTAGAATGAAGAGAATGAATAATATTAAACAAATTATCATAATATATTTTTTTAAATGATTATTATTAATCTATTCATTATAAATAAAATAAGAATCATTCAAAATAAAAAGAAACGTTTTCTAAAAAATTGTATATTTTCTAAAATATGAGTTAATTGTTCTTGGCACAAATAATTACAAATTAAATTTAAATTATTTTAGAAAAGTTAAACGAAAAATTAAAATTAATTTTTGATATCCAAATATCCATGTCATCTTAGGATGAAATATTTGTATTTTTTTGAGAAGTTTTATTTTTTGATGAATAGTGATAGATATTGAAATTTAAATTAAAACTCCCTTTTCTTTTAACTTATTTATAAAGTTAAATTATATTTAAAATTAGTTTTAAAGTATAATTATTTCTATTGTAAATATATTAAACCAACTTGGGAAATTGTAATCATTTTCCTATTGAAATTATATAGACAACTTTTGTAAACGTTTGATCATTTTCACATTAAAAGCCCGCTTTCTCGTAACATCCGTGAGATTAATTTTAAATTAAATTATGATACTTACAAGAGTGTAATTTGTAATAAAGGATTCCATATTTAGAGTAAAAATAATTTATACTATATAAAAAGTTCAAATAAATTTTTCTCCATAACTATTATTGAAAACAATAAAAATTAACTAACACGATTATGGTTAAAACAGGGTTTTGTGCATTACATGTGTTTGTATTAAAATTAATTTTTACACACATAGGATTTTTATTTAACTAATTTAAAATAATATTTAGAATTATCGTGTAAAAATTATTTAATAAAATTATTTTTAATTATAATCTTAAATGATAAATTACATATGTAAATAAAGAGATAGAAGTTACCTTAGTGAACACTATAAAAACAAAATGGGTAATCTTAGTGATTTATAAATAACATGATAAAATTTGTATTTATTTTGTGTGGTGGAGGTATTTATCAACCAATTCATCCCTCGCATCTATTATTGTATAATTTCAGAGTCGTAGGAGGTAAGGGAGAACTCTTGAAATTGAATACTTTGGGTATTTACAAGAATTCCACTCCCCCCAATTATAAAAGGATATTCACCATCCCAAATTCATCAAACATCTAAAGCCATTTATATTGACCAAAATCTAGTAGTATCACTTTAAAAATTCCATCCTCTCAAACTAGAAGCTTTACTTTGGGAATAAATACAACTGAGAATGGCCTTTAGTGAAAAACCAAAAGGCATACCTGAAGAAGATGTTACATTCATTAATGAATGTTTTTTGGTTTATTTCTTCCTCAAATCCCTTGAATTATTTTTATATAATGCATATATAATAACTCAATATATTAGATATAATAATAATTTTTTAATTGTATTATATACGCCCAAACAAACTTCCCTCAAATGTGTTACAGAATCACTGTTTGTGTATACAATGGACTACCGCCTCACGAACCGATGTTATTCATTCTTCCATCACATTTCATGGTTAGGTATAATGATATAAATACTATTTATATATGATATATATGATGTATTTATTTTCCTATAATTATTATGTATCTTAAAACTTCATGCTTTCTATTGTTTGGTATATGATAACTTTATTTTTGTGTGTGGTAGACTACCACCTCACAAAGTGATGTGATTAATTAACAATATAAATGGAAATTATTAGGGATATATTAAATATTTTTTTTGATATATGTGGAATAAATATAAATCTATAATTATAATATATTTAATTTTCTTTTATTTCTTCAAACTCAATAAAAAAATGAAAAAAATAAGTTTTCAAGTATACATACGACCTACCGTCTCCATGAATGGTGTATTTTATATAATATAACTAAATTAAACGAATTACTCTAAATAAATTTATACAGAATAAATTTTATATTTAAATCATTTTTATCATTATGGAGCTTATTTATCCATGATCAAAGTAAGTAGGGGGAAAATATGACAAACTAAAATATATAATGAAACTAGGATGAGAAAACCATAGTGAGATCCCTAAAGACATGTATAAGGATGATTCTATATATAAGACAATGTATAGGAAAATGTCTTGGAGTTTTGGAAAAGGAAAGAGTGAGTGAAATACAAGGAATATATACTTGTTTGGATACTATAAGTTGATGCAACTTTGTTATAGATGTACTTAGGGGTAATAACCTAGAAAAAACTACATTGATCTAGAAATAATTGGAAGCTAGTGTACGAAAATTGGCCTTACTACACAGCTAGTTTAACACTCTCAGGGGACATGCTTTGGAAATTCACAAAATATTTACAAACAATCATGAAGGTTGTATATAGAATATGACTATAAATAACCATGGATAAACCTTTTGTGTCATAGATTAATGATTTTGGTTTGATGATTTACAGATAATATATGTTAGTTTTCATGATTATGTGGTACCCCAATATGAATAGTATTTGTCAAACTATGATTTTGGTTTTAGTAGAGATATGGAACTATAAATAATCATGTTAATATTGAATATAATGGAAAATTCAGTTATTATGAGAAACAAAATTGGATGATGAATTGAGTGACATATTTTTTTATTATGTATAATCCAATATAAAGATATATGATTAACAATGTGGACATTAGTGAGATTAATAACACATCGAGTAAGAGGAAAATGATCTTTTATGAATGTTCATGTGATAATGAACATAGTTGTAAGAGGAATCCACATTATACACATCATGATGGTGGTAAGAAAAACCTAATGAAATATCTCAAATAGAGGGGAAGATGTTATTTGTGTGGAAAAAAGGGTAAAAATGTCAAAAATTGTTGAGGAATTCAACATCTTATATGTGGAGAACATAGAAATTACAAAACTAAATACCCTGAACCAAGAATTTAATAATATAAAAAGATAGAAATATTAAATTAAAATCATTAAAAAAGAAGTATTCAAGTATTTATGTATTTCCATTTAAGAATTTTAAATTTTGAAATATATAAGGATTGTTCAGTATATGTTTTTCATTAAGGATTTGAATAAATATGTTGAATGGTACTAATGACAAAGATAAGTGATTAAATTTCAAAAGTATATTTAATGGAAAAAACATGAATACGGGAAGGAACACCTTAATATGTTCTTCATGTTATGATAATATTGTTTATTTTGGATAAACCAATTCATCATAAGAACAATATAGATTAGATAATATTTATGACCTCAGAACTCATAATGGATTTTTTGAAAAAGCTATTTGATGACAAGAACAATATATATTAGATAATATTAAGCTGATTTTGATAAACTTAGTGACCTTATTTCTAATTTTTTGGATTTTTCATTGTTTACAAGGGATAAGAGGGTTAACCATTAATCAAATGTATTATTTTGAACTTTGAATGAGGTTTTAGGTATTAATATTATAATTTATATATATTGGATAACTTGTACTAAACATTTATTTGTGATTATAACTAAAGATATATGTAATGAGTTATTATTCGGTTTATAGATCTCATGATCTACTAGTGATTTTGACACAAAAAATTCACCATTATTTCTTGGAGTAATAGATAAAGTGATAATTGGTCCAGGAATAACTGATGGATTAGATTTTGATTATGAAATAGAAAAAAAATTAATTAATTATATATTCTCAAGAAAATTCTTCAACTTTTTGAAAAGGATACTGAAATATAATTGTTTTCCTAGAACATTAATTTTTAATGAATCAATTAGTCCCTTAAATAATCATAGATTTATGGTTGTGTGGTTGTTAACTTTCTCTATATCACCCAATTTCTTATTATCAGTAATATATACCACTCTATATAATTATTTAATCTTTTATTTCATGTCCAAATCTTCACTTTACACCTATTTTCTTTTATTTAGAATCCTGGTTATGAGTTATTTTGGGTAACCATTATGTTTCCAACTTTCCATTTTTAAAGGAAGTTTTATAATTTATTTTTATGATGTGTGTTTATATGAAATGAACCTTTAAGTATTAACAATTTGATTAACTGGAAGAATTTTGAGGGTGAAATTCATTATAAGGGTGTAGAATGTAACACCCTATGTTTTTATAAATTTTTTCGAATCAATTAAAATTATATAATGGATTGCGTTGCATGATACAACCAGTTATGTAACATCCCAAGTAAGTAATTAATAATAGATATTTTTATCTATGTATATTAATGATATAGATAGTGTTTTAGAGGCTTAAAATGAGAATAAATTCAATCTTATGCATGGAATACACTAATATTCTTAAAAGATTGTTTTACTGCCTTTTGATGGAAAAACATTTTTTTAAATCAAACTTTTGACAATTTAATAATCTCTATTTGTCAAAATAATCATATTATTTATGATTGGGACATTGATATTTACATTGGATAATTTTTTGGTATTTTTCTGACAATGTTTATTTTTTAATGAATAGTGAAAAATACTGCATTTTACATCAAAACTGCTTTTTCATTTAATTTAATTATATGGTTATATTATATTTCTAATTGGTATTAAAGTGTAATATGAATATATTTTTACCATTTAATCCAATGGTGGTAATTAGGATAAATTTCACTTTGGAATTGGGCATAAACAAATGCCAAACTTTTCATAGATATTGTTTCAAAAAAACCCGCTATTTGTTTTGACAACGGGAATTATTTTTAAATCAATTATTGTAATTTATGTGTTTTGAATTTGGTAAAATGGATTATATATTTGGAATCAGAAGGTCCAAATTATGTAATCAATAATCTTTTGTTTTTGGACATTATGAATAGTAACGACGATAATTATCTTTAATTATCTTGATTAATGAGTAATCGGGTAGTTAAGGATAATAAAATAATATCATAGTAATACCAAATGACACCAACATGTTTCCTAATGATACTGGTTGTCTCATGGAAGACCATGGGATACCTTGTTCCAAACTTGGGGACCCCATGGAATCACTTTTGTGGGAAGGTGACTTGTTATCTTTTTATTTTTTTTAAAGAAAGTAAATATAACAAGAATGTATCACGTAATTAAAATATTTTCAATTTGTCTAAATATATGATATTCAGGACTATAAATATTAATTAGAAATCTAAAAATATTTCCTATTTCATAGTATTTTTTTCATAATCTTTATACATTAAATAAATTAAATTATTTATGACATCATGATGATTCACTGATTACCTCATTAATAAAGGATTTAAATAAAATGAAATGATAATCTAAAATCTATGAACTACACATGTCCAAAACCTATTGGATGGGTGGATTTAGAACCATTATCACCTTACCCTCTAATTATATCAATTTGGGGCCTTTTGAATCCAAAAATCATTTTAAAATAAAGTAACATTTCTTTACATTCCAAGAGTGCCCCTCCTCTCCTCTTATAAAAGGCCCCCACCTCTACCTCCTTACCCACACTACCAAAGCCTTGGCTCGGCCAACCCCTGCCCATTTTGTCTCTCCACATCCCTCTATTACCCCTCGAATCCTCACTTTGGTCAGAAGTCTTCCCAAGGAATCCTTTGAGCTCAAACCAAAGGCAGTTACCCGATTTTAAGGTAATGTCTTCACTTGAGTCCTTTTGTTTTATTTTGCTTCTCCAACCCCCTAAATTATTTTTGTTAATTTCTTTTGTAACAAATCCAGTATATTCAATATACTAGTATTTTTTTATAAGGATTATTCGAGCTACACTAACACACTCCTACATCTCATGGTTAAAGAACATATTGTTTCTTTGGATGACAAATTTCTGCCTCCCGAAACGATGATTGTTCAAAATTCATATAACACATTCAAAGGTGACCATTAACATGAAACTATATTTATATATGATATATAATATGTTTATGTTTTCCTTAATCTTATGTATTTTTCATTTTAGTCATACCTTTATGGTTTCTGTTATCGGTAAACGCGATATCTTCATTTAAGGAAGTGCGGACTACCACCCCCTCAATGTGATTTGATTTCGTTAATGCATTATGTGGGACGTATAAAGGATTTAATTAATGTTAATATATATGATATTATAATGAAATATTAATATACCTTTATATCGTTATGATTCCATTCCATAAAAATACGAAATAGAAATGAAAGTAGCGTTCATGCGTACGTACGGCTTACTGTCTCCATGAACGGTGCATTTCATTTCTTACCTCTAAACGTTATGTAATATTATAAATGCATGTATATACTGGATATATATGATATATATGATATATTAATCAAGAGTATAACTCTGGATATAATGGATACATGAGGAACTTGTAATTATAAAGAGCTTGTTTTTGACTCAAGTACCAATGATCGTTAAAATGACCATTATTAACTTAAATAATTACATAGTGTTCATGACATGGTAATAAGTGATATGAAAGGAATAATTAACTTGAAAAAGGTTCTTAAGCAAGAATAAATTAACTCAAGTTTATTATTCAGGACATTAGAGAACGATCGAGTCAAGTCGGACCGAGGTATGGGACTTCGTCTCAATCTCCTTTCATTGAGGCATATTTTATTTTATACACAACTTTCTTTTATATGGTGTATAAACCCCTTTGACTTTTATGTTTACCCAAAAGGAATATTTTTTTTATAAGAAGCGTTTTAAAAAACGACAAAATGGAATGTTTTTGTCATACGTATGCGGGGACAACGACTTCTGCACCGCCGCGACCATTATTTGGGTTTCAGCTTCCTCTACAAGCCATAACTTCTCTTTAAAAGAAAAATAAATACCAAGTTTTACTTTTCTTTAATTTTGGTATTGAAAATGGTTTTCATAATGTTTTTATATCAATGTGTTTTATTGATATCTTGTGATTGAAAGGTGGAAATTTTATGTTTCCTTTATGCATTTTTTTTGTGATATGATTATGTTGTGGTTCTTGGGAATTATTATGAATACGGGTGGTTCCGTGATAAACTAAGGGCGGGTGAGCCTGATATAGCTCTCCAATGCATTGGGTAATGCGAAGGAGTGAATTGTTAAGGTTTCTCTGAAGAGATTTAGGGAATATACTGTGGTGGGTATTCCAAACGTAACCATAAGGGTCACTCCCTACATAAGAATGTTATGAATTCCTCAAGTTACCTTTATGTCTTATGATTTCTATGATTTATTCATGATTTTATGAGTTATGTTAAAGTGATTATGTTTTATGGGTTAAGTATGATTTCATTCTTATGTACATATGAAGTCATATTTCCTTTCCATGTTTTTTATAACCCATACTGAGCTTTATGTGCTCATCCCAAGTTTTTTGAAATTTTTTTCACATGTCAAGGGAAAGCTACATGATAAGATGATAGTGTCAAGGAAGTGTCAAGAAAGAATCCATGTTTTATTTTCAATTTGTTTCAGTTGATGGAAAAAATGAATACTATTTTTATGTAACCACTTCGTTTAAATGTGGTATGTAATGCATGTTTTATGATCTAATTCTATAAAACTATAAACCTAAAAAGACCCTCAATGTGCAATCTTGTAATAACTCAAGATTAAGTAAGGTTTAAGGCTGGGGCCTTATAGTTGGTATCAGAGGTCAGTTTTGATAGCTTTAGGAGTTAGAATTATATTAAATGATTATCCAAAAATATTTTCTTTATGGTCAAATAGAAATGAAATATAGCATTTAAAGATTACCATGTTGCTTCATCTAAGACATGTTTGTTCAGAATGGTTTTCCACAGAGGAAACAAGGAAGAAGTGCTTGGAAGGCATACAGAAGGAAATAACCATCCGAATCAGCATCCTGAGATGGTCGGAATTGGAACTGAATAGTTTGTTTCAGTAATGGAGTAGTTGACACAAGCGATAAATGGCGGTGGTATCTATGCATGAGATCAGCCAGATCAACCGCAGAGGAACTTGTCAGTGGTTGAATATTTCATGAGGCAACATTCCCCATCATTCAGAGGATCATCTGACCATGTGCTAGCTGAAGGGTGGATTAAAGCACTAGAGAATATTTTCGATGTTATGGGGTGTTCAGACAATCAAATGGTTATTCATTCTATTTACCGTTTGGAGGGTGAGGGAGATCAGTGGTGGTCGATGGTTAAAAATATCAGGGACGCTGATGAGATTGATGCTCTCGACTGGGATGAATTCAAAGGTATGTTTCTTGAGAAGTATTTTTCTAAGGTCGTTTGACTTAGGATGGAAAAAAATTTCTTGGAATTGAGGCAAGAGGAAGACTCAGTGGCTGCCTATGAAGAAAGGTTCACTCGATTGTCAAGGTATGCTCCAAATTTTATCCGAGACGTTGATAGTAAAATCAATCATTTTTACTCAGGATTAAATAAAAAATATCGAAGGTATTTAGATTCTCGTGAGTTTAAAAGTAATGAAAATCTTGTTCGATGTGTTGAGAAGGTAGAAATGGAGTTTTCTGATGATTAGGTGTTCTATAACAACCACATGAAGAAGAGACCAAGGTGACAGGAGAAAGGAAAGAATTCTTCAAAAAGGTTTGACGGTAAGAAAACTAAGTTCCCAGATTGTGATAAATGTGGTAAAAGGAATGCTGGGGAATGTCTTCTGAATTCTGGAAAGTGCTACTGATGTGGTAATATGGGACATAAGGCTCGTGATTTCACTGAAAAATATCAAGGTGATGGTAAGTCCAAATTTGATTTACAGTTTGTGAAATGTTTTAAGTGCAATGAGATGGGCCACTATGCAAACGAGTGTTCAAAAAAGAGCTTGAGTGATGGAAAGAAGTTAGACTACAAGCAGAAAGGGGTGGTGAAATCCTTTACAACTACTTCAGCAAATGTCGGGCCATCAAATGAAGTTGTATCAGGTACTTTGTTTGTTTTTTCATATTATGCAATTGTGTTGTTTGATTTAGGGTCTACACATTCCTTCATCTCTGAAAACATTTCTAGTAAAATGGGAATACCATCTCAAGAAATGACTCCTGAACTTGTGGTAAAAACACCTGGGGGAAATGTTGAGGCGAAAAGAATTTATAAGAATCTTCCTATCCATATCTGTGGAAAGAACCTACTTGCAAACCTTATTGTTTTACCTCTAGTATAATTTGATGTTATCCTGGGTATGGATTGGCTCTCTATTTACCATGCTAAGATTGACTGTAGATCTAAAGAATTTTCTATTCAGAACAACTTTCATTTTGTGTAAAAGAATGAACCCTTACTGTTGATAACATATCAAGAGGCCGAGAAACTTGCAAAAGATGGAAATGAATGTTACCTTGCACACATTGTTGAAAATAAGGGAACTGTTCAAATTAATGATGTTTCAGTGGTAAATGAGTATCCTGATGTTTATCCTGATTAGTTGCCTGGAATAATACCAGATCGGGAAGTTGAATTTACTGTTGACTTAGTTCCTGATGCTAAGCCAATTTCAAAACCCCCTTATTGAATGGCTCAAATTGAACTTTTAGAGTTGAAGGAGAAATTTCAAGATTTTTTAGAGAAAGGTTTCATTCGACCTAGAACATCACCATGGGGTGCTCCTGTTTTATTTGTTAAAAAGAAAGATGGTTCTATGAGACTTTACATTGATTATAGAGCCTTGAATAACATCACTATTAAGAACAAATATCCTTTGCCTCATATCGATGATTTGTTTGATCAGCTCCAGGGAGCTCAGTATTTTTCAAAGATTGACCTGAGATTGGGGTACCATCAGTTGAAAGTAAAGGAAGAAGATATTCCAAAGACCGCCTTCCGTACAAGATATGGCAATTATGAATTTGTAGTAATGACTTTTGGGATAACCAATGCACCTACCGTATTCATGGACATAATGCATAGAATTTTCCATGAGTTCTTGGATAAGTTTTTGGTTGTTTTTATTGATGATATTTTGGTGTTTTCTAAAAGTAAAGAAGAGCATGAAAGACATTTAAGGGTTATCATGCAAACCTTAAAAGAAAAGAAACTCTATGGAAAATTCACCAAGTGTGAGTTTTTGTTGCAACAAATTTCTTTCCTTGGACATATTGTTTCTAAAGATGGGATAACTGTTGATTATGCAAAAACAAAAGTTCTTGAATAATAGCCAAGACCCACAAATGTAACTGAGATTCGTAGCTTCCTTGGTTTGTAAGGCTATTACCGACGGTTTTTTAAAAAAAATTCACAGTTATCTAGTCCAATGACTAAGCTAACTCGGAAGGGTGTTAAGTTTATCTGGACAAAAGAATGTGATGATTGTTTTCAGGAGTTGAAAAGAAGATTGGTGAATGCTACAGTTTTGGCACTACCTTCCAGGAATGGTGAGTTTGTTATATGCAGTGATGCTTCATTGAAAGGACATGGTTGTGTCCTAATGCAGAATGATCAGGTAATTGCTTATGATTCACAACAGTTGAAAACTCATGAGGTAAATTACCCTACACATGATTTGGAATTAGCTGCTGTTGTTTTCGATTTAAATATTTGGAGGCATCATTTGTATGTAATAAAGTGTGAAATATATACCGATCACAAAAGTTTAAAGTATATATTCACTAAGAAATAATTGAACATGAGATAGAGGAGATGGTTAGAAATAATCAAGGATTATGATTGTACAATTCATTACCATCCGGGAAAAGAAAATAAAGTGGCTGATGATTTGAGTCAAAAAAGTAATGCTTCATTAACAATGTTGTGTTTGGAACGTGATCCTTTGGTTAAGGATTTGATGAACATTGGCATAGAAGTTGTTGGTGAAAGATGTCTTTCTGTTTTGTTTCAGGTATCAGTGAAATCTTCTCTATCAGACAGAATCAAGCAAGCACAGAAGCAAGATAGTGAGTTGCAGAAAAAGGTAGAGCTGGTTCAGAAGGGTAAGTTGCCTAAATTCAAAATTTATAATAATTGTGTTTTGTGGTTTGGGAAGAGATTGTGTGTGCCTTGTGATTCACAGTTGAAGAGAGAGTGGTTATGTGAAGCTCATAGTTCTCCATTTTCAGTTCATCCAGGCAGTACTAAGATGTATAGAGATCTTCGGGAGTATTACTGGTGGGATGGAATGATAAGAGAAATTGTTGATTTTACTATGAAGTGTTTGACTTGTCAGCAGTTTAAAGCAGAGCGGCAGTTACCGAAAGGGATGCTTCAACCTCTACCTGTGCCAGAGTGGAAATGGGAGAATATATCCATGGACTTTTTTGTGGGATTACCGAAGAAATCTCGAGATCAACTTTCTCGATTGTACCTTAAGGATATTGTCTGGTTGCATGGAGTTCCTCTATCCATTGTATCCGATCGTGATCCCAGATTCACATCTAACCTTTGGAAAGGCCTTCAGAAGTCCTTGGGTACTGAATTAAATTTTAGTACAACATTTCATCCTCAATCAGATGGGCAGTCAGAACGAACAATTAAGACCTTCGAGGATATGCTACGAGCTTGTTCGATGGATTATCAAGGAGGTTGGGACCAACATCTTTCTTTGGTTGAGTTTTCATATAATAACAGTTTTCATTCTAGTATACAGATGGCACCATTTGAGGCGTTACATGGGAAGCGGTGTCGAACTCCAGCTTTCTGGGATGAAGTGGGTGAAAGAAAGCTAATGGGACCAGAATTGGCAGAAGAGATGGCAGAGAAAGTTTAGTTGATTCAGAAACACATGAGAATAGCTCAAAGTAGGCAGAAGAGTTATGCAGACAACAGGAGGAAGGATCTATCTCTTGAGGTAGGTGATCATGTTTTTATCAAAGTATCACCATGGAAAAGTGTGATGTGATTTGGTAAGAAATGAAAGCTGAGTACAAGATTCATTGCACCATATGAAATTCTGGAGAGAGTTGGATCAGTTGCTTACCGAGTGGCTTTACCTCCGAGTTTATCTCAGGTACACAATTTTTTTCATGTTTCGATGTTGAGAAAGTATATGTCCGATCCATCTCATGTTTTGAGTTCAGAGGTAGCTAAGCTGGAAGAGAACCTATCTTATGAGGAACAACAGGTTCAGATTCTTGACCACAAGGAGCAATTATTATGGAATAAGGTGATTGACCAGGTAAAGTTTTTGTGGGAAAACCACATGATGGAAGAGGCAACATGGGAATCTGAAAATGCAATGAGAGATAAGTACACCCACTTATTCGGTAAGTAAATAAATTGCGGGACACAATTTTCTAAAGGGGGTAAGTATTTAACATCCCAAGTAAGTAATTAATAATATATATTTTTATCTATGTCTATTAATGATTTAGATAGTGTTTTAGAGGCTTAAAATGAGAATAAATCCAATCTTATGCATGGAATACACTAATATTCTTAAAAGATTGTTTTACTGCCTTTTGATGGCAAACCCTTTTTTTTAAATCAAACCATTGACAATTTTATAATCTCTATTTGTCAAAATAAACATATTATTTATGATTGGGACATTGAAATTTAAATTGGATAAATTTTTGGTATTTTTCTGACAATGTTCATTTTTTAATGAATAGTGAAAAATACAGCATTTTACATCAAAACTGATTTTTCATTTAATTTAATTATATGGTGAGATTATCTTTATAATTGGTATTAAAGTTTAATCTGAATATATTTTTACCATTTAATCAAATGGTGGTCATTAGGATTAATTTCACTTTGGAATTGGGCATAAACTATTGCCAAACTTTTCATAGATATTATTTCAAAAAAACCCGCTATTTGTTTTGACAACAGGAATTATTTTTAAATCAATTATTGAAATTTATGTGTTTGGAATTTGGTAAAATGGATTACATATTTGGAATCATAATGTCCAAATTATGTAATCAAGACTCTTTTGTTTTTGGACATTATGAATAGTAACGACGATAATTATCTTTAATTATCTTGATTAATGAGTAATCGAGTAGTTAAGGATAATAAAATAATATCATAATAATACAAAATGACACCAACATGTGTCCTAATGATACGAGTTGTCTCATGGCCGACCATGGAATACCTTGTGCCAATCATGGGGACCCCATGGAATCACTTTTGTGGGAAAGTGACTTGTTATCTTTTTATTTTTTAAATAAATTAAATATAACAAGAATGTATCACCTGATTAAAATATGTTTAATTTTGTCTACATAGATGATATTCTAAACTATAAATATTAATTAAAAAAGATAAAAATATTTCCTATATCATAGTATATTTTTCATAATTTATAGACATTAAATAAATTAAATTATTTATTCCATCATGATGATGCAACGATTACCTCATTAATAAAGGATTTAAATAAAATGAAATGATAATGTAAAATCTATGACCTACACATGTCCAAAATCTATTTTATGGGTGTATTTCAAACCATTATAACCATACCCTCGAATTATATCAATGTGGGACCTTTTTAATCCGAAACTCATTTTAAAATAAAGAAACATTTCTTTACTTTCAAAGAGTGCCCCTCCTCTCCTCTTATAAAAGCCCCCCACCTCTACCTCCTTACCCACACTTCCAAAGCCTTTGGCTTAGCCAAAACCTGACCATTTTGTTTCTACACATCCCTCTATTAACCCTTGAAGCCTCACATTGGTCATAAGTCTTCCCAAGGAAGCCTTTGAGCTCAAACCAAAGGGAGTTACCTGATTTTAAGGTAATGTCTTCACTTGAGTCCTTTTGTTTTATTTTGCTTCTCCAACCCCCTAAACTCTTTTTATTCATTTCTTTTGTAACAACTCCATTATCTTCAATATACTAGGATGTTTTTATAAGGAGTATTCGAGATACACTTACAAAAACCTACATCTAATGGTTAAATAACATACTGTTTCCGTGGATGGTGAATTTCTGCCTCCTGAAACGATGATTGTTCAACATTCATATAACACCTTTAAAGGTGGCCATTAAGATGAAAATATATTTATATATGATTTATAATATGTTTATGTTTTTTTAAGCTTCTGTATTTTTCATTTTAGTCATACCTTTATGGTTTTCCATTATGGGTAAACGCGATATCTTCATTTAAGGAAGTGCGGACTACCGCCCCCTCAAAGTGATTTGATTTCGTTAATGCCATATGTGGGACATATAAAGGATTTAATTAATGCTAATCTATCTGATATTATAATGGAATTTTAATATACCTTTATATCATTATGATTCCATTCCATAATAATAAAAAATAGAAATGAAAGTAGCGTTCATGCGTACGTACGGCTTGCCGTCTCCATGAACGGTGCATTTCATTTCATACCTCTAAACGTTATGTAATATTATAAATTCAGGTATGTACTGGATATATATGATATATATGATATTTACATCATGAGTATAACTCTGGATATATGGATACATGAACAACTTGTAATTATAAGGAGCATGTTTTTGACTCCAGTACCAATGATCGTTAAAACGACAATTATTAACTTAAATAATTACATAGTGTTCATGACTTGTTAATAAGTGATATAAAAGGAATAATGAATTTGAAAAAGGTTCTTAAGCAAGAAGAAATTAACTCAAGTTTATTATTCAGGATATTAAAGAATGATCGAGTCAAGTCGGACTGAGGTATGGGACTTCGTCTCAATCTCCTTTCATTGAGGCATATTTTATTTTATACACAACTTTATTTTATACGATGTATAAACCCCTTTGACTTTTACGTTTATCCAAAAGGAATATTTTTTTATATGAATCGTTTTACAAAACGACAAAAGGGAATGTTTTTTCCGTACGTATGCGGCGACAAAGACTTCTCTGCCACCGCGACCATTATTTGGGTTTTGGCTTCCTCTACAAGCCATACCTTCTCTTTAAAAGAAAAATAAATACCAAGGTTTACTTTTCTTTTATTTTGGTATTGAAAATGCTTTTCATAATGTTTTTATATCAATGTGTTGTATTGATATCTTGTGATTGAAAGGTGTAAATGTTATGTTTCCTTTATGCATGTTTTAATGTGATACGATTATGTTGTGGTTCTTGGGAATTATTATGAAGATGGGTGGTTCCGTGATAAACTAAGGGCGGGTGAGCCCGATATAGCTCTCCAATGCATTAGATAATGCGAAGGAGTGAAACGTTAAGGTTTATCCGAAGCGATTTAGGGAATATACTGTGGTGGTTATTCCAAACGTAACCAAGAGGTTTACTCCCTACGTAAGAATGTTATGAATGCCTCAAGTTACCTTTATGTCTTATGATTTCTATGATTTATTCATGATTTTATGAGTTATTTTAAAGTGATTATGTTTTATTGGTAAAGTATGATTTCATTATTATGTACATATGAAGTCATGTTTCCTTTCCATGTTTTTTATAACCCATACTGAGCTTTATGTGCTCATCCCACGTTTTTTGAAATGTTTTTCATAGGTCAAGGGAAAGGTACACGAGAAGATGATTGTGTCAAGGAAGTGTCAAGAAAGAATCCATGTTTTATTTTCATTATGTTTCCGTTGATGGGAAAAATGAATTCTATTTTTATGTAACCACTTCATTTAAATGTGGTATGTAATGCTTGTTTTATGATCTAATTCTCTAGAACTCTAAACCTGAAAAGATCCTCAATGTGCAATCTTGTAATAACTCAAGATTAAGTAAGGTTTAAGGCTGGGGCCTTATAAGTTAATATTAATTTATATGATACACTATGTTAATATTTCACCACATGAAAAACTGAGTTTATCTATTGGTATACACAATAATATTCTTGGCTTGTGTTACACACAATATCGAGTTCATTCTATAGGTTGTGTTACATATAAGACCAAGTTTTACAGAACTACAATATACTATAAATATTATTATTTATTGTGATAGTTATTTCATAGCCATTCAAATGGTGGGAAATATAGGATTAACTAATTTATGAAAACATAGAGTATTGAAATTTTTATTAGTTATCTATGAATTATAATTGAAATAATAATGATTTAAAAGAAAAAGAAATGTTTTCTGGAAATAACGTCTTTTTTAAAGTATAGGTCAATCGTGCTTGGTGATGATAATATAAAATTAAAATTTTCTAATTTTATAAATTTTATTTTCAAAAATTAAAATCATTTTTGAATTTGGATTATAAAAATTATCTTAGGGTGAATTTTAATATTTTTTTTAAATGTTTTGTTTTTTGATGAATAGTGAAAATACTGAATTTTATCTTATGTATTAATTTTTTAAACATATTTATGAAGTTAAATTATATTTTTCAATTATTTTAATGTATAATTAGATCCATAATATATTTTTTAATCCAATTACAGTCATTGGAATACTTTTTATATTGAAATTTGATATAAAATCATTACTATCTTTTAACCATTTTCACTTTAAAACCCCGCTTTATCATCGTAATTACGTGATTGATTTTAAATTAAATTAAGTCACTTATGTGAGTGGAATATATAAAAATGGATTATATATTTGTAATCCGAATAAATTATATTTTAGAATAAGTTCAAATTTATTTTTAACCATAATTTCTAGTGAAAATATTTAAAATTATTTAGTGTGATTAAGGTTACAATAGGGTTTTTTCACATTACATGAGTATGTATTAAAATTAATTTTACACACCCATAGTATTTATATTTAATTAATTTTAAATAATATTTAGAATAAATTTTTATAAATTATCTAATAAATGCCTTTTTAATTATTATAGTAAAGGATAAATTACCAAGGTAAATGAAAAGATCCCTGTTAGCTTGTTAAAAATTATAAAGATACAATTGACTAAACTAAAAGAATAAGGAATAAAATAATAAACAATGTATATATTTAGTGTTTTGTAGGTATTTATAGACCATTTCATCAAATATTTTCTAATATCGAGGCACATGAGGTAAGGGAGACATCCTAACAGTGAAAACGTTTGTGTATTTACAAGAATTCCACTCTTCCTCAGTAATAAAAGGGTTCTCACTGTCACCAATTCTTCAGAAAAATAAAGATAGTTTTATAAAAAAAACCCTACCAAAATCACATTCAAAATTCCATACTATCATCTTAGAGGAATTAATTATTCCATAAATCCAACTAGTAAATGAATTTAGTGAAATCTGAAAGGAGATGCCTGGAGATGAGGTAAGATTCATCAACAAATGATTTTATTTTATTTCTTCCTCAAACCCCTAAAATTATTTTTATATCTTGATTATGTAATGTCATAAATATATTAACTTGTAGTTATAATTTTTTATGATAAGGCTATGACATAAAACCACACATAGCATTATAAAATGTGTTACAAAATCATCATTCATGT
Source organism: Viscum album (assembly GCA_963277665.1). Taxonomy (NCBI): domain Eukaryota; kingdom Viridiplantae; phylum Streptophyta; class Magnoliopsida; order Santalales; family Viscaceae; genus Viscum; species Viscum album. Next base: position 215,778,887 of record OY728165.1, read on the forward strand.
GTACGGAGGATGACCACCTTGCGAATCAATGTCATTTTTTTCCATTACCATAAGTCAAGGTTGTTCATAATAATGAAAATCACATTTATATATGATATATTTGATATTTATGATGAATTTAATATTCTAAAATTTTTATATAACACATAATTTAATGCTTTCCATATTTTGGGTATATGATGACTTCATTCGTGTGTACGATAGACTACTGCCTTTGGAGGCGATATAATTCATTCATGAAATAAAAGGATTATTTTAAAGATGATTTTAATAAAAATTTGTTATATATATGAAATAAATATGAATATTTAGTGATAATATATTTAATTTAATTTTCATTCTTTCAAATGGAAAAATAGCCTTCAAGAATACATATGACATATCGTCTCAATGAACGATGTATTTCATTTATTATCACTAAATTGCATGAGTTAATCTAAATAAATATATATAGAATATATATTATATATATATATACAATTATTATAATTATATATAATATTTAACCATGATAAAATTAAGAAGACCAAAAATATATCAAAAAATACTTATTTGAAAAACAATGTGTTTAATACCCAAAACATAACACTATCCTGGAATTATTTATAAACCAGTATTAAATGATCATAAGAAAATAACATATGATAAGATATATTTAAGACAATAGTTTAATATTCTATTAATATTAAACATATATTTATTTTACAATAAGTATAACCAAGTACAAAAGAATTCAAGACTTAAGGTAAAAGGATTTCCAGTCTAACTTTTATTTCTTTAAGAATTATGACATATTCACCACTCATATATTTTCTGTGGTTTGTATAATTATATATGACTTTATATATCAGTAATATAACCAATTTCATGATAATTATGTTTTCCATTGATGTAATTATTTAAAGGGGATGATGATTCAAAAGTCACTCAAGCAGTAGGATATTTCCATCTCACCTTTTACCTTTTCAAGAAACATTCTATATTCACCACCTTTTTCTATAATGTGGCATATATACTAACCATGAATTTATTTTATAATAATTATTCTAAAACATATTGTTATTTAAATATCTATTTTATTATCAGTCGTTCATGGGGTTTATGGTTCAAAAGTCATGAAATTCGTGAGGGAAATTTTTCTCAATTTTATTTCATTTAGACACATGTTATGTTATGAAACTATATTCTTTTACGCGGTTTATATACTACCCCATTGATGTGTTATACCATGAATCTATTTATTTTAATGATATTTTATTTTAAATTTAAATTTATTATTTCATTATGATTAAGATTCAATGTTACCATAGTGGTAAATATGTTATTCTATAATCTCATCATATATCATGATTGTTTATGATTAAGTCACAAATATCATAATATCATGACATAAATCTTTAGAATTATCATGTGTTTTATTATACTATAATTATTCATGATTTATTAAATTAATGTTTCAACTTTTCTACTCATTGGTACTGAATATAATTATGAATCTTTATGGAAATCTGACCTTATTTATCTCTTTGTTTGGAAATCTGTTTTACTCAAATAAAAAGTTTTCTAAAAATATTTTAAAAAATGTTTTTAAATAAAATTTTAATTTAATTTTAATGGAAAATGATTTTATTTTTGTTTGAAAAATGTTATTTAAATTAATTTTAAAAACATTATTTATAAATTTAATGGTTATTTTAAAAGAAAAGGATTTTCATAATGTTTTTCATTTTTTAAAAATAAATTTTCCATAAAAAGATATTTTACTCAAGAAATTTCCAAAGTAGACTTCATAAATTATTTTCCATATAAGTTAAATTTTTTGAGGTTTATTATTATTTATTTGGGATATAATCATATGATTCCATTCTGATTAATTCTCTGAATGGGTTATATCTTGGTGACATGTTTCGTATAAAACCTAATAATTTTGACAGTTTATACTATGATAAAATGATTATTAAACCCATATACATTCCATTGGTTATGATATGAAGAAATATTTTTGATACGCATTTAATTTCATGGGTTATGATATGATGAATGGTTATGATCTTATGGAACACATAAATATGCTTTTGATTATCTCAAGGGTGGGACCTATATCTCCCTACTATGCATTGGGTAGAGATAGGTGTCGTATGAGATAGAAAGGTACAAGGGTTGATAGAACAAGCCCATAAAGAAAGATACATGAGTGGTAATCCCAAGCCTAATGTAGTTACACTGGTGGTTAGCCCAAGCGTAACATGTTATAAATGTATTAGTGGGTAGCCTTGATATAAGATTTTCTATGCTTGTTTGCATGATATAAATCAATGTCTTATAAAAATATTATGTTGTGATGACTCATTTTCATGCATTACATTATGAGTCATGTATTATTATCTACCCATATTTTTGACATAACTCAAGATTATGATATTTTATATGTAGGTTATCATTTAAAAATGTTATGATTATGTTCTCATACGGATGTTTTTATGTTATGCTTACACATCTTCTTTTTTTCCATTATTAATTATCCATGCTCAACATTTCATATGTTTACTTTACCCAGGTTTTGAAGAAAAGTTTTAAGTTGGGTATGTTTTTGAAGAGTACACAAGGGAAATATAATCATGGAATATGTTGATGATTTTCATCAAATTCTATAATTATCTTCCGTGTTTCCGAAGGCCCTAAAATTTTACGGTCCTTCGTAATGTGTTTGTGTATTTTAATGAATATTTATCTAAAAGATGTAATATTCATATATTAAAATAATGGGTCTCTATAACACCTAATTTGTTTCTTTTCCCCCAAAATGACATACAATGGTTCTGTTCATTATAGTCATCAACATATGATATTTTAGGGTTATTTATATTCCTCATTATGGTTAAAGATATTCAAATCTAAATGTCACTATGGTTTAGTTATATATTTCAATTACAATAGGGAGCTAGCCATAAGACTCATGAGGGAATCGAATTCATGCAGTGGATGATTTTCAAATGATTGTTTATGTGGGTTTGGTGAATGTGATAAGTTCCCTTTATATTGAATATTATATTGAAATTAATTTTTCTAATAATAGTCCTCTTTTCCATTAATATGGAGTTAGATACACCTCTTTGGAAGTGGGAAGAGAAAGGGTTTCAATGTTCATAATGTTTTCTACTGATAAATGATGCAGAGTTACTCTGATATTTCCTTTCTCTTTATCTAGATCTATCTTCCATAATCATCATAGTGGATTGGATTTTCACTAATCATATTGATATTGATTATTATCATATGTGTGTCCTATTATTTTCTATCAATGGGAGCACATCGGTGTTTTAGGGAGAGAGGGATTTGAGGGTTCGATATGTAGTAGCTTTCCTTCCTTGAGATTAAGAGTTTGTTGTCCACTATTGTAGTAGAGCCTAATCTCATTTCATTTATTGGGGATATTCCATTGGTTTTTTAGGAATTTCCTAATGTCTTCCCAATTGAATTATCCGGTTATCCTCCAGATAGAGTGGCAGAGTATATGATCAATTTGGTATTAGGTATGTAGCCAATATTAATACCTTCCTATCTCATGGCACAAGCAGATATTATAGAGATCACAATTTAGTTGGATTGTCTCATAGATAAACGTTTTTTTCTATATAGTTTTTTAAAATTGCAATCACATGTAATCCTTTCTAAGAAGGCTGATGGTTCACTTCGATTATTGATGGTCTGTCAAAAGTTGAACCAAGCAATGATTAATAAAATGTATCATCTTCCTCATGTGGAAGAATTGTTTTTCAATTAATGATGGAAAAGTGGTATTAAAAAAATAGAACTTTTTTTGTGATATCATGAAACTAGTATTTGGTTCTTTTATTTTCTAAAGGCCACATTCATGAGTAGGTATGGCCAAAATGAATATCTTAAAATGCCTTTTGGAATATGTGATGATCCTATGGTTTTTATGGAATTGATGAACCATATATACCATCATGATTTCCATTAAGTCAAAATGAGCGATGATAAAAGTTATAGAGGGAGAGAATATATTAGATTATAATTATATATGAATATATTAATTATTAATGTTAATTAAAGGAGTTAATTAAAAGAGTTTATTAGTATCAAAAATAAAATAATGAATAGAAGGATTTTTATACTTGTTCAGTATAAAGTAGAACAATTTCAGTCATGTACCTCTCTACTTGGTAAGAGATATGTTGTTCAAAACATAATTTTAAAGGGGATTCATAACCCAGTTACTACTTTATTTTAATATTGGAAGAATAACCAGACACTTTGATTTTTATGGGGAGTCAAAAACCAATTAAAACCTTGAAATTATAATAGGATTCACAAACTGAATATTCTTGAATTTAGAAACAAGGATTCAAAAATCATAGTTCAAAAATCATTTTTTATATAAAATCATAAAGAGAAGGTGGAGGCATGTGAGAGATGAGAAGAAGATTTACAGACAGACAAAACAAGATAAAAGTATATAGAAGAAAAATAAAACTAATCTATTGGTGCTTGAGTGTTTGATATGATTTATTGTCTCATCATGGTAGTAAAAGTCAAATATGTTCTTGTTTAGCCTTTGAGATATCATCCACCATTAGTGTAAATATTGTACAATATCACTTAAAGTTTTATTGATTATGAACACTTTATATTCCTTTATGTCACATGAAATCATCATTTTTTCATTGTATTTGTCTATATATTTGTTCCATGAAACCTCTATTCCTTTAAATACATATTATAAGGCCCCCAGCCTTAAACCTTACATAATCTTGAGTTGTTACAAGATTACACATTGAGGATCTTTTTAGGTTTAGAGTTTTAGAGAATTAGATCATGAAACTTGCATTACATTCCACATTTAAACAAAGTGGTTACATAAAAGAAAATATTCATTCTTCCCATCAACGGAATCATATTTAAAATAAAACACAGATTCTTTCTTGACACATCCTTGACACTATCATCACATCATGTACCTTTCCCTTGACCTGTGAAAAACATTTCAAAAACATGGGATGAGCATAAAAAGCTCAGTAAGGGTTATAAAAATATGGAAAGGAAACATGAGTTCATATATACATAAGAATGAAATCATAATTTACCCATAAAACATAATCACTTTAACATACCTCATCAAATCATGAATAAATCATAGAAATTATAAGACATAAAGGTAACTTGAGGCATTCATAACATTCTTACGTAGGGAGTAACCCTATTGGTTACTTTTGGAATACCCATCACAGTATATTCCCTAAATCTCTTCGGAGAAACCTTAAAGTTTCACTCCTTCGCGTTACCTAATGCATTGGAGAGCTATATCGGGCTCACCCGCCATTAGTTTATCATGGAACCACCCGTCTTCATAACAATTCCCAAGAACCATAACATAATCTTATCACATAAAACATGCATAAAGGAAACATAAAATTTCCACCTTTCAATAACAAGATATGAATACAACACATTTATATAAATACATTATGAAAACCATTTTCAATACCAAAATAAAAGAAAAGTAAAACATGGTATTTATTTTTCTTTTAGAAAGAAGGTATGGCTTGTAGAGGAAGCCGAAACTCAAATAATGGTCACGAAGGCGGAGAAGTCGTTGTCGCCGTATACATACAACAAAAACATTACCTTTTGTCATTTAGTAAAACACTTCGTATAAAAAAGATTCCCTTTTGGATAAACGTAAAAGTCAAAAGGGTTTATACAACGTATAAAAGAAGGTTGTGTATAAAACAAAATATGCCTCAATGAATGGATATTGAGATGAAGTCCCTTACAAAGACGGTATCCTTGGTTTAAGGATAAATCAATTTCATAATTATGTGTGACAAACGAATACACAAAATATAAGTGGATATTAAGTGTAAAATAATCAAAGGTCATTCACACATATTCAAAGGATGACATATTCAATAGTTACATGTTGAACCCAAAGTAATCGAAATTGGGTTAAGAAATTCCCTTGACAGCCTAATGGTGTCACATCAAAAAGAGTTAATGAGAGATAAAAAAAGGGTATCTCATCACTTGGACATAAAATTTACATCAATAAGGATATATGAGAACATATCTGAACATAACAATATGTAAATTAAAAGACCCAACAAAAGAAGTCTTTTAAAAAGAGGAGGGTGAAAGGTTCCCTTACCGACATGGGTATCATTAGAAACATAAACCTCGTGAATGAAGGACAATACAACATTGATGTAAATACTCATAAAAGAAATTATATGACACAATGATTAAAATAATGGGCAGTACATACACCACTCAAAGGAAATTGTGGCAAATGTATCATAAATCTCACGGGAATAAAAGTGAGATGAAAAATCCCTTACAAAAACTCGACAGCCTAACGACGCCACTTAAAACATCCAAAAATGGATTGATGAGATCAAATAGGGTATCTCATCACATTACCATAAAATTTACAGCAAGAGGAATATAAAATAACATCCCCCATAATAACAAAGAGGAACTTAAAAGAAGTGACTTAAAGGAGAGTATTTAAAAAGAAAGAGAGAGGTTAGATCTCTTATGAAAATTCGGCAGCCTAACGGCGCCACTCAAAACATCCAAAATGGATTGATGAGAGAGAATAGGGTCTCTCATCACATGAACATAAAAATTTCAGTAATATTAATATAAAACAACATCCCAATAACAAGAAACATGAGCTTTAAAAGGAATGACATAAAAGAGTGTACTTAAAAAGAAAGAGTAGAGTAGGATCCCTTACCTCGGGTCTGACTTGACTCGATCGTTCTTTAACGTCCTGAATAATAAACTTGAGTTAATTTAAACTTTATTAAGAACTTTTTTCTAGTTCATTATTCCTTTTATATCAGTTATTTCCATGTTATAAACATTATGTAATCGTTTAAGTTAATAATGTTTGTTTTGTCGATATTTGGTTCTTAAGTCGAAAGTGGACTTCTTAAAATTACATGTTGTTCGTGTGGTCAAATGTTCATTATATCCAGAATTATATTCATGATTTGGATATCATATATATCATATATATCCAGAATATACATGTATTTATAATATTACATAATCATTTAGAGGTAAGAAATGAAATGCACCATTCATGGAGACGGTAAGCCGTACATATGCATGAACGCTACTTTCATTTCTATATCATATTAATGGAATTAAACCTAAATGAGAGGTATGTATATTTTTATTCCAGAATTATATTAATCATTTATATGTATCATTAATCATATATATCCATTATATACATGTACTTATAATAGTACATTACATTTGGGGATAAGAAATGAAATGCACCGTTCATGGAGACGGTAAGCCGTACGTACGCATGAATGCTACTTTCATTTCTATTTCATATTTTTATGGAATGGAATAATAATGATATAGAGGTATATTACAATTCCAGTATAACATCGTATATAATAACTTTAAATCCATCCTTTATACATCCCACATATGGCATTAACGAATCACATCACTTTGAGGGGGCGGTAGTCCGCACTTCCTTAAATGAAGATATCGCGTTTACCCATAATGGAAACCATAAAGGTATGACATAAATGAAAAATACAGAAGCTTAAGTAAAACATAAACATATTATATATCATATATATATATATAGTGACATCTTAATGGCCTCCTTTGAAGGTGTTATATGAGTTTTGAACAATCATCATTTCGTGAGGCAGAAATTCGCCATTCACAGAAACAGTATGTTCTTTAACCATTAGATGTATGTGTGTGTAATTGTAGCTCGAATCCTTCTTATAAAAACATCCTAGTATATTTAAGATATTTGAGTTGTTACAAAATAAATGAATAAAAAGAGTTTAGGGGGTTGGAGAAGCAAAATAAAACAAAAGGACTCAAGTGAAGACATTACCTTAAAATCGGGTAACTCCCTTTGGTTTTAGCTCAAAGGCTTCCTTGGGAAGACATCTGCCCAATGTGAGGATTCTGGGAGTAAGAGAGGGAAGTGGAGAGACAAAATGGGGAGGGTTTGGCTGAGAAAAAGGCTTTGGGAGTGTGGGTAAGGAGGTAGAGCCTTTTATAAGAGGAGAGGAGGGGCACTCTTGGAAGGTAAAGAAAAGTCACTTTATTTTAAAATGAGTTTCGGATTCAAAAGGTCCCACATTGATATAATTCAAGGGTAAGGTGATAAGGGTTCTAAATCCACTCATCCAATTGGTTTTGGCCATGTGTAGGTCTTATATTTTACATTATATTTCCATTTTATTTAAATCGTTAAATAATGAGGTCATCGCTGCATCATCATGATGTCATAAATAATTTAATTTATATCATGTATAAAAATTATCAAAAAACTACTATGATGTATAAAATCCTTTTACCTTTCCAATTAATGTTTATAGTCAAAAATATGATTAGTATAACCACATGTAAAAATTGTTTTAGTAAAACATTTCATGTTTGTCTCATTTTTACATTAACTTTAAATAAAAAGATATTAATGTCATTTTCCAACCAAAGTTGCTTCATGGGGTCCCCAAGTTGACCCAAGGGTTTTCTTGGTCGGCCATGACACATCCAATGAGGTTAGGACATGTGTCAAGTTCATTTCATATTATTAAAACATTATTTTTACCTTAAACTACACTAATTACCTCTAATCGCGTTTAAAAACTTAATAAGTTACTATTCACCAAAAAAATATTTTTATCCCATTGAACCACATTTTACATATTAATTACAAAAATTTTAGTCAGATTTTTGAAATTCAAAACACAAATATGGAAAAATTTTATTTAAATGGAAAAATCAGTTTTTATAAGTACCACTTAGTGGTTTCACTATTCATCAAAAATTGAAGTTTTTCAGAAAAATCCCAAAAATTCAGCCTGAGATATATTTGATATTACGATTTCAAAAATGAAGCCTATTTTACAAAATTCAAATCATATAAGTCACATTAATTAATTTAATAATTAATTCCCGCTGTCAGAGCAAATAGCGTGTTTTTATGAAACAATAACTATCAAAAGATTGACACTAGTTTAAGTCTGATTTCAAAGTGAAATTAATTCCAAAGACCACTATTGGATTTAATGGTAAAAATATATTCTAATTTAACTTTAAAACCAATTCAAAAGATATTCTAATCATATAAATAAATTAGATTAAAAAGTGATTTTGAATTAAAATACAACATTTTACACTATTCATTAAAAAATGAACTTTATCAGAAAGATACCAAAAATTTACACAAAGTAAATTTTGGTGTCCCAATTCTTAAGAATAGTTTTATTTGGTCCAATATAATTTATAAGAGTGAAAAAAACTATATTTAATGACGGTTCACCATCAAAAGGCGATAAGTGAACCTTTAGTGAAAACTAGGGCATATACGCCTAAAATTGAATTTTTTCTGTTTTTTATGCCTTTATCTTTTATTGGATAAATGTAAAAACATTAAAAAACATATATAATCATATTTTAGTTATTTCTATCCATTCCCGCCAATACAACGGCTACATGTTAACTACCATTTAAAATAATATTATTTTATTATTAGAGTGCAACGTAAGATTCCCAAGAAACTCGTTGTTGCGTGTTGGGTACGCCATCGAGCATAACGTCCCCTTTAAAGTCATATTAATATTTTATTCACAAATATGGATAAATATGAAAATGTCATATTCTTTATTTACCTGGGGTGTTACATCTTTCCCCCCTTTTGGGAATTGCGTCCTCGCAATTTTTAAAATTGATCTTGGAAACAACCTTGAAAGTCCCACATCGGAACAAGAGTCGGTAAACCAATCACTTTAAAATAAAGGAAGATAAGTACAGAGGTCACCCGAGTTAAGCCATATGTAGAAAAACATGGACATGGAAGAAAAAGCAAAGGGTCATGTTCTTAAGGGAGAGTGATAGTAAACATGTCTAGGAGAAAGTTAACCATTAGAAAATCACAAACTTGTGATGGGTTAAACGGTATTCGATTCCCCAGTAGGAAATGTTAATAGACAACATTTTTTTATGTTACTTTTTATTGAGGAATTTATTCATAAGGAAACATAATCACTTATCATGTTGAATTTCAACTTTAACTAGATTCCTTAATCAAACTCTTATTTTTTCCAAAAGACGAGTATTTAGGGAGACTTGTTCGCATTAAGAGTAATATAATCAAATTATAGAGAATCACATAATCCACCAAAGTGAACTATATAAATCCCATGTCTTTAAGCTTTAACCAAAACCAAACCCAAAAAGGTTATTACAAGGTCAGATAATCCAGAAAAGGATAACCCATTAAAAAGAAAATTTATGCTTAATCACCAAAATTTTGTCTAACAAAACCCAAAGTTCAACGAGGACCATCCGATAAAAAATTTGTCCATAAAAGTCATCAAAGTAAACCAATATAAGATTGAAACCCAAATATTTGAAGGATTTAGTCACATAGTCTTCCATGTTAAATCGTAACATTTATCTCCAAACAACATCAGTTTCTCCTAAAGTCTCATATTGAAAAGTAATTATCCTAATCACATATCCTCCATGATAGGTTAATCATTTTCATAAATAACCCAAAATAAACTTACTCTTTATTCATAAAATCATCTAACTAAAAAGAATCAGTCAAACTAACCAGGGACTTCACGTAGTCCAGTGGTAGGCGATAAATAACAGTCGCACTTTGGTTGTGGGTTTGATTCCCGCAGCTTTGTCCGACGCGACGGGTAGTCACACGGTCTGCGTGTTGTCCTTTTTCCAAAACTATATAATTCTCAAATCATTCCCCAAAAACGGATAAAATCATCAAAAATAACTATAAAATAATTTAACCTCAATTTTATCTCATGCCTTTCACTTCCATCATAACATATAGTAACCCACAATTACCTCAAATGTAAGGATCATATAAACTCTAATGGTTACCTTTATAATTATTACCTGAAATTCAACATCGATTGGTCATCTCGTACATGATTAATTAAAGATCATACCAAGGTTCAAGTGGTTGATCATGACTCCTTGATAGTTGTTTTAGAACAACCACGAGTTTCCTCATTGAATCCCCCATTTTATCTAGTATCTTAATCAGGGAACCACCACAGTTTCCTTCAAACCTGTTGTCTCTTTGGTGCCTGCTAGATCCATCCATTCACTAAAAACAGAAATTTTAGTGTGAGTATATCAACAAAACCATCATGTACTAATGAGGAAGGTAAACACTAAGATATAATTTCTTATTCGCTTTATCTAAAACTAGGACTCTTTCTGAAATCCTAACCATTATGGTAATGCCACTTATGCTTAATGAATACCCTAACCTCTAAAGTTATCTAAACCGACCTTTGATACTAACTATAAGGCCCCAGCCTTAAACCTTACTTAATCTTGAGTTATTACAAGATTACACATTGAGGATCTTTTTAGGTTTAAAGTTTTAGAGAATTAGATCATGAAACATGCATTACATTCCAGATTTAAACAAAGTGGTTACAAAAAAGACAATATTCATTCTTCCCATCAATGGAAACATATTTAAAATAAAACATGGATTCTTTCATGACACATCCTTGACACTATCATCACATCCTATACCTTTCCCTTGACCTGTGAAAAACATTTCAGAAACTTGGGATGAGCATAAAAAGCTCAGTAAGGGTTATAAAAATATGGAAAGGAAACATGAGTTCATATATACATAAGAATGAAATCATACTTTACCCATAAAAAATAAGCACTTTAACATACCTCATCAAATTATGAATAAATCATATAAATCATAAGATGTAAAGGTAACTTGAGGCATTCATAACATTCTTACGTAGGGAGTAACCCTCTTGGTTACGTTTGGAATACCCATCACAGTATATTCCCTAAATCTCTTCGGAGAAACCTTAACATTTCACTCCTTCGCGTTACCCAATGCAATGGAGAGATATATCAGGCTCACCCACCTTTATTTTATCACGGAACCACCCATCTTCATAACAATGCCCAAGAACCATAACATAATCTTATCACTTAAAACATGCATAAAGGAAACATAACATTTCTACCTTTCAAAAACAAGATATGAATACAACACATTGATATAAATACATTATGAAAACGATTTTCAATACCAAAATAAAAGAAAAGTAAAACATGGTATTTATTTTTCTTTTAAAAAGAAGGTATGACCTGTAGAGGAAGCCAAAACTCAAATAATGGTCACGGAGGCGGAGAATTCGTTGTCACCGCATACGTAAAACAAAAACATTACCTTTTGTCATTTAGTAAAATGCTTCGTATAAAAAAGATTCCTTTTTGGATAAAAATAAAAGTCAAAGGGGTTTATACACCGTATAAAAGAAGGTTGTGTATAAAACAAAATATGCCTCAATGAATGGAGATTGAGATGAATTCCCTTACAAAGACGGTATCCTTGGTTTAAGGATAAATCAATTTCATAATTATGTGTGACCAACGAATAAAAAAAATATAAGTGGATATTAAGTGTAAAATAATCAAAGGAAATTCACACATATTCAAAGGATGACATATTCAATATCTACATGTTGAACCCAAAGAAATCAAAATTAGGTTAAGAAGTTCCCTTGACAGCCTAACGACGTCACATCAAAAAGAGTTAATGAGAGATAAAAAAAGGTTATCTCATCACTTGGACATAAAATTTACATCAATAAGGATATATTAGAACATATCCCAACATAACAATATGTAAATTAAAAGACCCAACAAAATAAGTCTTTTAAAAAGAGGAGGGTGAAAGGTTCCCTTACAGACATGGGTATCTTTCGAAACATACACCTCGTGAAAGAAGGACAATACAACATTGATGTAAATACTCATAAAAGAAAGTATACTACACAATGAGTAAAATAATGGGCAGTACATACACCACTCAAAGGAAATTGTGGAAAATGTATCATAAATCTCACGGGAATAAAAATGAGATGAAAAATCCCTTACGAAAACTCGGCAGCCTAACGGCGCCACTTAACACATCCAAAAATGGATTGATGAGATCAAATAGGGTATCTCATCACATTACCATAAAATGTAAAACAATTGTAATATAAAAGAACATCCCCCATCATAACAAAGAGGAGCATAAAAGAAGTGACTTAAAGGAGAGTACTTAAAAAGATAGAGAGAGGTTAGATCTCTTACAAAAATTCGCAGCCTAACGGCGTCACTCAAAACATCTAAAATGGATTGATGAGAGAGAATAGGGTCTCTCATCACATGAACATAAAAATTACACTATGATTAATATAAAACAACATCCCAATAAAAAGAAAGAGGAGCTTTAAAAGGAATGACATAAAAGAGTGTACCTAAAAAGAATGTGTGGAGTAGGATCCCTTACCTCGGGTCCGACCTGACTCGATCGTTTTTAACGTCCTGAATAATAAACATGAGTTAATTTCCACTATATTAAGATACTTTTTCTAGTTCATTATTCCTTTTAGATCAATTATTTCCATGTTATAAACATTATGTATTCATTTAACTTAATAATGATTCTTTTGTCGATATTTGGTTCTTAAGTCAAAAGTGGACTTCTTACAATTACATGTTGTTCGTGTGGCCAAATGTTCATTATATCCAGAATTATATTCATGATTTGGATATCATATATATCATATATATCCAGAATATACATGTATTTATAATATTACATAATCATTTAGAGGTAAGAAATGAAATGCACCGTTCATGGAGACGGTAAGCCGTACATACGAATGAACGCTACTTTCATTTCTATGTCATATTAATGGAATTAAAACTAAATGAGAGGTATGTATATTTTTATTCCAGAATTATATTCACCATTTATATGTATCATTGATAATATATATCCATTATATACATGTACATATAATAGTACATTACATTTGGGGATAAGAAATGAAATGCACCGTTCATGGAGACAGTAAGCCGTACGTACGCATGAACGCTACTTTCATTTCTATTTCATATTTTTATGGAATGGAATAATAATTATATAGAGTTATATTACAATTCCAGTATAAAATCATATATAATAACTTTAAATCCATCCTTTATACGTTCCACATACGGCATTAATGAATCACATCACTTTGAGGGGGCAGTAGTCCGCACTTTCTTAAATAAAGATATCGCGTTTACCCATAATGGAAACCATAAAGGTATGGCATAAATGAAAAATAAAGAAGCTTATGTAAAACACAAATATATTATATATCCTATATAAATATAGTGACATCTTAATGGCCACCTTTGAAGATGTTATATGAGTGTTGAACAATCATCGTTTCGTGAGGCAGAAATTCGCCATTCACGGAAACAGTATGTTCTTTAACCATTAGATGTAGGTGTGTGTAAGTGTATCTCGAATCCTTATTATAACAACATCCTAGTATATTTAAGATACTGTATTTGTTACAAAAGAAATTAATAAAAAGAGTTTAGGGGGTTGGAGAAGCAAAATAAAACAAAAGGACTCAAGTGAAGACATTACCTTAAAATCGGGTTACTCCCTTTGGTTTTAGCTCAAAGGCTTCCTTGGGAAGACTTCTGCCCAAATTTAGGCTTCAAAGAGTAAGAGAGGGAAGTGGAGAGAAAACATGGGCAGGGGTTGGCCGAGAAAAAGGCTTCAGGAGTGTGGGTAAGGAGGTAGAGGTGGGGGCCTTTTATAAGAGGAGAAGAGGGGCACTCTTGGAAGGTAAAGAAAAGTCAGTTTATTTTAAAATGAGTTTCGTATTAAAAAGGTCCCACATTGATATAATTCGAGGATAATGTGAAAAGGGTTCTAAATCCACTCATACAATTGGTTTTGTCCATGTCTAGGTCTTATATTTTACATTATCTTTCCATTTTATTTAAATCGTTAAATAATGAGGTCATCACTGCATCATCATGATGTCATAAATAATTTAATTTATTTAATGTCTAAAAATTATAAAACAAATACCGTGATGTAGTAAATAGTTTTATCTTTACAACTAATATTTATAGTAAAAAATCTGATTAGTATAGCCCCATGTAAAATTTTTTTTAGTAAAACATTTCATGTTTGTCTCATTTTTACTTTAACTTTAAATAATAATATATTAATGTCATTTTCCAACCAAAGAGGCTTCATGGGGTACCCAAGTTGACCCATGGGTTTTTTTGGTTGGTAATGACACATCCAATGAGGTTAGGACATGTGTCAAGTTCATTTAATATTTTTAAAACATTATTTTTACCTGAAACTACACTAATTACCTCTAATCGCGATTAAAAACATAATAAGTTACTATTCATCAAAAAATTATTTTTATCCCATTGAACCACATTTTACTTCTTAATGACAACCATTTATGTAGGATTTTTGAAATTCATAACACAAATATGGAAAATTTATATTTAAACGGAAAAATCAGTTTTCATAAGTACCACTTAGTGGTTTCAATATTCATAAAAAATTTAAGTTTTTGAGAAAAATCCCAAAAATTAACCTTAAGCTATATTTGATATTATGAATTCAAAAATTAAGTCTATTTTACAAAATTCCAAAAATATAAGTCAAATTAATTAATTTAATAATTAATTTCCTTCGTCAGAGCAAATAGCGTGTTTTTATGAAACAATAAGTATCAAAAGATTGACACTAGTTTAAGTCTGATTTCAATGTGAAATTAATTCCAACAACCACTATTGTATTTAATGGTAAAAATATATTATAATTTTACTTTAAAACCAATTCAAAAGATAACCTAATCATATAAATAAATTAGATTAAAAAGTGGTTTTGAATTAAAATACAACATTTTAAACTATTCATTAAAAAATGAACTTTATCAGAAAGATACCAAAAATTAACACAATGTAAATTTTGATGTCCCAATTCTTAAGAAGCGTTTTATTTGGTCCAATAGAATTTATAAGAGTGAACAAAACTATATTTAATGATGGTTTACCATCAAAAGGCGATAAGTGAACCTTTAGTGAAAACTCGGGCATATACGCCTAAAATTGAATTCTTTCTGTATTTTATGCCTATATCTTTTATTGGATAAATGTAAAAACATTTAAAAAAATATATAATCATATTTTAGTTATTTCTATCCATTCCTGCCAATAAAATGGCTACATGTTAACTACCATTGAAAATAATAATATTTTATTATTAGAGTGCAACGTAAGATTCCCAAGAAACTCGTTGTTGCGTGTTGGGTACGCCATCGAGCATAGCGTCCCCTTTAAAGTCATATTAATATTTTATTCAAAAATATGGATAAATATTAAAATGTCATATTCTTTATTTACCTGGGGTGTTACACAGATATATATGGACTACACACTTGAAAAAACTGTTAGGACAACTCAAAATACTAAAAATGATAAAATTGGATTATCAAGAGAGAAAAAAAAGACATTATAAATGTATATTGAGTGATAAACTCCGAACCAAAATTAAAATCCATAAATATTGATAAATAATATTTTTAAATAATATAAATGAAATAATTTAAATCGTTTCCATAGTGATAGGTTAATAAAACATCCCTTTAAATAAGAAGTTTTAATTTGAAATACAAAATTTAAGAACATTCCATTTAAAACATGAAGTTAATATGAAGATAAATGAAAATTTCAATAAAACTACATTAAAAATAATAAAACAAGTTTTAATGAGTTTAATATCATCTAATATTAATTTTGAGATAATGAAACTGAAGAAAAAACATAAAATAATAAAAATTAATTATTGAGTTGCAAGTTGTGTGTTTCATGTGTGAATATAGAAGAACCTTTGATCTTACAAAAACCATGTTTAAAATAAATATAATTACCACATACAAGTTCTACAAAGTTTATTTGAATTTATAATATCATTATATGAATTTAAATATATGACATGAACATGAAACAAATGATAATATGAAAGAAAACATAAAACATAGAATTATTTTATATAGAAATTTTCATGAGGCTACGTAACTAAATTCACATAATAATTTTTACTCAAGTTGAGTTTATCTATGTAATTTAATTTACCACATAATAAAATTTATATTGTAGGTATATCATTATATATCAGGTTCACATAAGGGAAATCAACGCAGGTGATTCACTATATAAGAGAATTTAACGTATCTAAATTCATCACGTAAGTGTTTTACTATATAAGGGAATCATCATGCAAGGGAGTCACATATGGGAACCATGTATTCAATTATATGTAGGTTACTTATATAATAGATTCATCATTTATCCAAATTTCCTACTTTATGTAAATTTTCATGTAGGAAATTTCACTATGTAAAGGAATTCTATAATACTTAAAATTAGATTACCTTTTCAACTTTAAAATATTAAAAGGACCATGATAAATGAATAATTAACTTTTTGTAAGTTTTTTTCTTATATTTATAAACTATAAATATATTATTAATTAAATTAGAATAAACATAGTTTGATATATAAAAAACATGTTAGCATCAAAATTAAGAAGCAAAAAAATTCTATTAAACTATAGAAATCAAACAGAAAATATCTAGTTACATAAAAAATAATTTTAGACATGCTAGAGATCAATTCATATTTTTTAGTCTTCAATAGAAATATAGGAAATAATTTTAGATTTAAAAAAATAACTCAATTTTTAGTTTATTAGATTGATATACTGAAAAAATACTATGAGTATCTGAAATAGGAAAAAATAGCCACATTGATTTGAAATCAGCGGCATAAATAATAAATTGTCTATGTAGTTAACAAAAGGGGTACATGTTGTACTATGAATTTTTTTATATTATATAGTATAAAACACCTATAAATGATATTTTAAGTTTATTAATGATTTATTTAGCATAGGAAATCAAAATATTACTTATGAAACATGTTATGATCAATCAAATCATGAAATCCAAAAAACTTTTAAGTATAGAAATATAATGATATTAAAATGATTAAGTATACATAAAATAAAATAAATTAAAATATATAACCTATGTGACCTGATTAAAACTTGTAATTAATCAGGATTAAACACTTAATTTTTATATAATATTCAGAAAACATGAGTGGAGTCATAATAAATCCAAAAAATAATGTAAGCACAAAAACATAAAATATCCTACTTTTTCATGGATTACAAATCAAAAAATAAAGAAACAAAATAATTTACCCAATTTTTTTAAGTTAATAGAAAGAATGAATTTTTTTAAATATTTAAGGAAGATACATGATAATGAAATCCACTTATAAAACATAGAATTAAATTCAGTGTGGAGTTAAATAACTGTTTTGAGAAAAACAATCTTTTATAAAATACGATTTAATGAAAACTAAACATTTAAACAGTAAGTTAACATAATATATTATTTATGAGAAGTTTCAAAATAGTTAAATAAAGAAAAAATATGTACAAAAATTAAAGAGATGTAAAAGGGAAAATAGATTTTAGATTTTACATATTTCTTATAAATATGAAAACATTAGTATAGAGTCATACTAAAACTCCACTTTATTTATGAGAACAGAAAAACTATTAATGTTATAACATGCCAATATAAAACTAAATATTTTCAAATTGATAAATTTCTAAAGTCTAACTGAATATACTATTAAGTGTATTTTTAGTGGGTATAAACGCTAAAATAATATAACACTTATTCATATGATCTATAACAAAATGAAATATGACTTAAAAATTCATTGTTATAAAATTCTATAAAGGATACCTAGAAGATGATATTATATATGTATTATCAAAATAAATTTAAATGTTATTAAGATAAATTCAAAAATGACATAATGTTTACTTAATCCATAATCATTGAGGAAAACAACTAGATGATAATATATACTTATATTCTATTGTAGATAAAGAAATAGATAATTTACTCTTAAAATAATAAGATATAAAACATTTTGCAAGAAAATGAAACATACATAATTTTCATTTTCATTCAATTTTACAGCCATAAAAATCCAAATTAGAATTGCATATGAAATAAAAAAAATACATAGAATAAAACAAACCAGAATTAATATTTACATTAACATATTTAATTATTATTTTCATAGCTTTAATATGACTCTCTTTAGAATTATTTTGAAATATTTCTTGTAAACAAATACTAAACAATATATCGAGTCTTGATATAGTTAAATAAGTAAATCCACCTATTATGCAATAATAAATGTTAATATTAATATATTTTCTATTTTTACCAATATCTAATTTAGAACTAGTAACCTTAAGAGTTTTCATAGATATATAATAATTAAGACAATATAATTCAACTAACTCTTTGGAATATTTATATTTATTAATATATTCCCCATTTCCTTTGAGAAATTTGATTTCAATGAAATAAATTTAATTTTCCCATTAAACTCATATCAAAATAGGATGACATCAAAGTAGAAAATTAATTACAAATAATTTTACGAAAAGAACAAAAAATAACATCATCAACAAAAATAGAAAAAATTAAAATATAATTATAAATAATTTTTCTAAAAAGTATTGGATCAACATTACCTTTTGTTATAATACTACTTAATTGAAACAACAAAACATTTTCACTATAAGCATGAGGTTCTGGTTGAGACCATACATAAAATTTTAAAATTAAAAAATATGACTATAAAATTTTTCACTTTCAAAATCAGGGGGTTGATTCAAATAAAATTATTCAGTTATAAAACCATTTAAGAAATAAAATTTTACATGCATTTTATATAATTTAAAACCTTGAAAATGAGAAAAATCTAACAAGATTATCAGTGTCCTGAACCTAAAAATAGGTACAAATGAATATTCAAATTCTATACCTTCTTCCTGAGAGTATCTTTGAGCAACATGTATGGATTTATTTTTGAAAATCTTTCTGGATTCATGTAGATCATTTTTAAACATCCATTTAGTTTTAATTACCTAATTATCCTTTGTAAGTTCAGCTAAATAACAAAAAAATTCATAACAAATTGAATAATCTTATAATTAATAGAAATAATCTAGTTTGGATCATCTAAAGCATCAAAAACATTAGTGGGAACATGTTAAGTAACTAAAAAAGTGTAATAAAATAAATTTAAAGTAGATATTATAGTTTTCAAACCATAACCAACATTAACCATAACTTTGTTAATGTAACGATCTTTATTAATATGACAATATTTATAATTAGATTGGGATGTATTTTTTCCCCTCAATAGAAATATTACCTAGAGTTTTTCTTCACCAAAATTGAAATGCCTAAAATCATCTACAAATTTTTCCAAAACATATTTTTGAACATAAAAAGATTCATCAAATGTCATTTATAATGATTCTTCAACAGTCATTGAATGATTTTTATAAACTATATAAGATTTAATATTTGAAGAATATCCCATAGATATACCTTTATCACTTTTAGAATCATACTTATCTAAATCCCCATTCATATTTCAGATAAAAAAATTACAACCAAAAACTATAAAATAACTGACCATTGGTTCTCTATGATTAAACAATTCCTAAGAAATTCTATTCAATAATGTTCTAATGTATACTATATTCAAAACATAGAATACAGTATTTATATATTCATTTCAAAAATATTTTGTTAAATTATATTCATTAATCATGGTTCGAGCAATCTTCTAATTGTTATATTTTTGCATTCTATAACCCCATTTTGTGGTGGTGTTCTAAGGCCAGAAATATTATGAGAATGAGTATTTTATTCAAATTTTTTTTAAAATTAATATTGAAATATTTTCTTCCATTATCATATATAATAGAAGTAATTAAAAAACCTTTCATATTTTTAACTAGATTATAGAAATAAATAAATTCTGATATGGTTTTGTGTTTATGAGACATAAAATAAATCCATTTAAATCAATTGAAATCATCAAAAATAAATAAAAAATTTATTTCCACTTAAATTAATAGTTTTCATAGGAAAAAATAAATTAATAATTTATTATTCAATAGGTATCGAATTCAAATCATTTTTGGTGTATTTTAAATATTCCATAATCTTATACCCTATTAACCTCGAATCTTAATCCAAATCATTACTTACTATTCACTTGGGTAAATTTAGAACATGTCCATTCTTGTATAAAATGTGTATCATTTTAAAATGGTCATGTCTAAGACTTCTATGATAATAAATATATATGTTTTCTATATTGTTAAGAAACTTAAAATGTTTATTAGAGAGTTGCATGAAATTAAAATAATACATATTATTTTTTCTATTAACATAAAATAAAAAAATTTCATATTAAAAACTAAAAATTTATTATCTTCAAATTTTACATACATTCCATCATCACATAATTTTTTAATATGAATTAAGAAATGTTTCAAACCTTCAATGTATAAAACTTTATAAATTAAAAAAACATTAGAAATACCTACATCACCAAAACCTTTAACCATGCCTTTAGATTTATCTCCAAATGCGAGAGAGCCTCCATAACATTTATAAGATGAAATAAAATTTTATAGGTCACTAGTCATGTTATGGGAACAACCAGTTACCATATAAAAAGTGTTGTTCTTGAGACACCAATGGCATTTTCCCTACAAAAATCAATTAATCTACATTTCTGGTTCCCATGTTTTTTTGGTCCAACTCGGTTAGTAATAAAATTCTTAGGTGCCCGTAGAGTTTTGAATCATTTATTGTAATATTTTATAGATTATATTTTTTAAATAATAGTCTTGTTAAAACCAAGAGATTAAGGATATATAAGAGATAATTCAGTACTATAATATCATTTTATAAAGAAATTTAAAGCATGTAACAGAAGAAAATTTTCCAACAGAACTTTAAAAAAATATAGCCTTTTATAATTTATGAATTTGTGAATTATATACAAAAACCAATTTTATATTTATTTATTTTCATAAAAGATACCATATTTTTATATATTTCTTTTTTTAACTGAATATTATAAAATATATTTTAAAAATAAAACTTCCTTTATAATATTATAATTTTCTTTTTGATCCGACTCAAAATTATCATAGATAAAACTTTTAGAACATGAATAATAATTTCTTATTTCTTCTTTGAGATAATCATTAACCTTGTGGAATTTCTTAATTTCTTTGATAAAAAAATTATCTTCTAATTATAATTATTTTTTCAATTCAGTAAATATCAAAAAAATCTTTTTATAGTTTTTCATTTTCCACATATATCTCATAAAAGATGTAACCATCACAATCAAAATAATAACTATAATCAGAATTATTAGCAACCTCATTTGTATTTATCACCATTAAAAAGAGTTCAACTACCTATTTTTCACTTTTATATTCTTCACTTGATTCTGATACTTTGGTAAAACTCTATTCAGCAAGATAATAATGCTTAAATTCTTACTTGTATTTTTATCTATACCATCCTTCTCTAGCATAGGATAGTCGGGTTTGATGTGTCCCTTTTTCTATATTCATAACATGTTACATCTGGTTCATATGTCATATCATTATTTTCCATTTGATAATTCCATTTATCTTTACTTGGTAACTTTTTGAGTTTTTTTTTTCTATTCATCAAATTTTAAATACCATTTCCTATATTTTAATTTTATACTTTATAACTTTTCAATGCCTCAGATTTAAGAGTATTATAATTATAATTTATATGTGATTTCAAATAAATACCTTTATTCATTTCACTATATTATTCCAATAAATTCTTCAACTCAACTTTATATTGATGAAGTGATTAAATGAGTTCATCTAATTTGTATTCTTTGAAACTTTAACTTTCATTAATCACAACCTTCTTTTAATGACAGACATTTGGTAGAGATCTTAAGACTCATTTTACTAGTATGGGTTTATAAAAAGATTATATGTGGTAATTCATCCCTTTCACAATTCATGTGAGTTGGTGGAACATTTGGTTAACTATTTCATCTTCACCTATATTGAAGTCTTGGTACTCAACTTGATGAATTTCAAGCTTGGATCATATCAATATTTCTATGCCAGGGTGACTAACAAGTTGAATCTTCAAAATATCAAGAACATTATTTCATGAATAATCTAGACTAAAAATATTTTTATTAAAATAAATATATAAAATATTAAAAACCTTTAAATTTACAACATATCTAGTATTATTATTTCTAGTAAGTATCCAGATTAACTTATGGTACTATGTATTATTTAGCCATTATAGACCAGTGTTCTATTATTAATTGTTTGAGGTATTCCTCCATTTAGGATATTCATTATCCACAATCATTTCCACCAAAGTTTCATTGAATCTGATGAATCCAAGAAGCATTTACATCCACTCTTTCCATTGTAAATATATTTTCCATTGATAGTGAGGTCTAGGTATAGGATAACACAATAAAATACAATCAAAAGACTCTGTAAAAGGTTTCTATAAATTCCAAAATTAACAACCACTGATCTGAGGGTTTTCTCATAAAAAAATCAATAAATAAATTTATCCCCTAGATAAATGCAATATATTAGTCCCTAGATTGTCTTTTGAGGAGGTTGAAATTTTAGTTGCAAGATTTTCCCTTTTGTTTTGTTTGTTTTTTCAATAATAAAAATTTAGGAATTTGATTAAATGTGTGAACAAAGAATATAAATATAAAATATATTGAAAAAAAATTTGGGAAGATTTCTTTTACAAAAAATAAAATGGATTTGAAATCAGAATCAAAATAGTAGTTATGGATAGGGTTTAACCACTCATAAAATCCTCTATTCCTTGTTTAAAAAAAAATTTCAATTGAATTTCTAAATTCCCCCCACGGACCACTAGGTGAGGACTAATATATATATATATATATATATCATATCAATATATCAACATGATTGTTGTACCTTATATAGATTTTATTCAACTATTTGAAGACCTCCAAGTAATCAAACCTAATTGAAATAACTATAATTAGTGACAAAACCTCTTAGAAGAAATTTAAATTGTGAAATAAATTAATTTAATTCATAGACTGAAAAACCATCCAAAAAAATTAATGTAAATATATTAAATAATGAAATCAAAAACATTCATTAAAAAATATATGTTCAAAATAGATTCAAAAATAAATTACACAATAAGAATGAAACTCTTAAGAGAGTGTATGTTGGTTGCTTCCATCCACAACCACTTGGTGATTATCCTAAAATCAATTGAGAAGCCTATATCTTCTCAATTACAGAACCAATTCATGATATATACATCAATATCTAAATCTACACCTTTAATTTACTCTCTCAAGACAACCCCCTTTGGAATGATGAGGATACTTATATATATATATAGGGGGATTCTGCTATCTAGTATCTATCCATCATAAGTTTGACCTAATTTCACCATATTATTTAACAAATCATTCTCTAGACTATTTTAAAGTGTTTTTTGAAATTACATTATATTTTTACCATAAAAATTTAGATACCTTGGAAACTGAGTGAGAAAGTTATGATTTAATTATTGAATACAGCTGTATCTTCCCAAAATATTCCTAAAATTTCCATTAATTTCAAGGGTCCAATGGAAGCATTAATTTTATAATATATCCATGATATTTATTTTAATAATGGAACATTAATTTATCTTTAAAATCATGTTTTAATTTCATTTATTTGATGTGTTTACCCTAATTTATGACCCAAATTCATAGGGGGGATCCACGCTACCTCCCAAAAAAATATTCCATAAAGAATGATTTATTTGGGCCTCCATATGTTTGAATCATGATCTAGTTTAGTCGAAAAATATTTATCCAATGAAGAAGGTATTACTAAAAAAGGTATCATTCTATTTGTATTAATACTGAAAATCATATACCTAAAATACAGAATCTATTGAAAATAATTAAAATTCCAAAATTGTGTTATTTTCTATTTCAAGCTCAAGACATCGCTAAATTCAAAAAACAATGAAATTTAAAATAAAATGTAAAATTTATGGGGTTTAAATCATTTAAATAGACATGAAAAATATTTTAAATATTATCTCTATCAATTTCCCCACACTTATCACTTGGACTTATGGACAAGCAAGCATTAAATTAAGGCAAATTCAAAACATATAACAATGAGGTTCACCAATTTATCACTAAGAATCAAAATATATCATGAATCATTAAAACAATATTTATTGTTCTAAATTCATATCATTCAATCCATTTACACTTATTTTATCCTCCCGTGAACACAACACACTTACCAAACACTAATTTTCTCTCAACAGACAAATATGGATTTTCAAATGGGATTTATCATACCAAATGATGCAAGAATCCACATAGGCTTGATAAATTTCATTAACCACCCAAAAAAACCTGTGATTATCATGAGAAATTTTCATGTTTTTTTGTGGCTTATAGTTGGTGGGTTTCAACTATAAGATTTCTTGATGCCAAATATATAGGTTTTGGCTCTTTCTAAAGAAAAAATGCATGAATCAAATTTTTACTCAAGTATGGTCTCCTCATTACTCTCCTATTAAGAAAATAAGATCTAAAAATACATTTTCCCTACCATTATAATATTTCAAGAAAAAAATGACATTTTTATTCTATTTTTTGGAAGACACCAAATATGGCACAACTTTCTTCAATTGAGAGCTCCAGACATGCATAACTCCACTTAATTTGAGACATCCATATGGGCACAAATCACAGTAAAATATTATATAGTATAAAAAATTTCTCTTAAATATTTTAATTTCCACAAAAATACATATCTAAATAAGGTATCACATAACAAGTCGTCTCCCCCACATATTTTCAATAAGATATTACATTTATTTATCGATATTAGGTCATAAATGGAAAATTATCTTTTAATGTGGATCCTATAATAGGATGAACATGGATAATATGTAATGACCTTACCCCAATTACCTAGAGTTAGTGCATTATTACATAACATTGGCATGATCACAAAAGATCAAGTCTTGAAAGACTGATTCATTTAGTATCCTTGGAAATAATAAATACATTCATCAGTTTTACATTACATTATAAAATTAAAAACTACAACAACATAGTCTCCATAGGCCACCCTAATATCCCTTAGACTATCCATGAAGGTCAGTTATAATATACTTTTCGCATCCTGGGAAAAAATAAACATAGAAAGGGGTAAGCTCAGATACCCAGTAAGGATAAAAACATAGCAAAAACATTCAGAAATATGAAAAAACATTTAAGGCAACATAAGACTAGAGAAAAAGAATTTTAAACGTGAACTTTAGAATAATATGGAAATGATAAAATCAAATAATTACATTTACTTATTCACATGGATATTCTACTAGTTGAATAATCACATGCAATATTAATAGCCACTTTAATAATGATGGAATGAATAATACCAGATTTCATAAGCACATAGTCAAGGCCCTATGACAAGACTAAAAATAATATTTTGTCAAGGCCTTGTTCCAAGACACTATTTTGTCTCATGAGACCTACTGATGCATCGAGGAGCTATAGTGGGCTCTAACTGTCACTAACTAAGTCCAATGCA
Organism: Viscum album; assembly: GCA_963277665.1. NCBI lineage: Eukaryota > Viridiplantae > Streptophyta > Magnoliopsida > Santalales > Viscaceae > Viscum > Viscum album. The sequence continues at coordinate 215,805,390 of OY728165.1, forward strand.
TTTCTTATTTGAAAAGGTTCAAACATAACATAAACATTCGCATTAAAACTAGCATAAAAAATGTCAATACTTTCTCCATAAGACATGAATGGTGTGAAAATAACACATCCACATTAAAAAATATAAAAAAACCTTCAATATAAAATAGATGTTTTGTATCATAAAAAATAAACATCTATTAAGCATAAAATCCATCAAAGGATGTTGACATAGATGAAATCAAAACATTTTTATAGAAAAATATCTTTCTATTTTGAAATCATTTTAATGTAATATAATTATTAAAGAAAACATTTATTTTGAAAATATTCTTATAATATTGTAAGGGAAGCTTTGACGATGTAATAAAGACAGAAAATAGCCACACCTACCGTATAAGTTAAAAAACAATCTTACATTAATTTTATCGAAAAGGTCATAAGGTACCTTGTTTGGAAAATGATGGAAAGATTCCTTTTCAAACAATTTTATAAAAATTAGAACAAGGGTATAAATGAATTTAAACCATATTCTAGTAAATATTAAAAAATATTTGGAATAAATTTTTAAGAAACATGGATTTGGATGATAAAGAGGTCCCAGTAGATACTTACGTAAAAACAATAGATAATAAAGAGATTGTGAAATTAACCCTTACCTTATACTTTTCCTTGGTCGAGGGTACGTTTACCTCATTTATAATAGTCAAATTATTGTTATTAAATTATAAAAGAACTATGTACATAAATATGATATGATATATGATCTTATAATATTTCTATGTTAATGATATTTCAGTCATATCATCATTTCAGGTGTTAACTAATTCGTTTTCCTTTATATGCTTTGTTACATAAGTAATGTTTGTTATGGATAGGATGTATGTAATTCATATTCAAAATTATATTAAGACTGTAAACATTATTTTTAATCATAATATGAAAATTATTCTTGAATGGATTTGATGGGGAATGAATCTCATTGTGTTCGTGGAGACAGTAATCTGTATGTACGTACGAGCGTAAATATCATTCTATTGATGTTAAAATAATATATAATTGGATGGTATATCATATATACAGAATAATTATAAAATTATATTTATTATTTACATCATTTATACTCATTATTATACCCATCCAAATGATGAAGTGTTTTAATAACAAACTACACCACGATGTGGAGACAGTAATCCGTACGTACACACATATGGTGTCTTTTTCATTAATAGGATGGATAGAATAATAAATATGGTTGTACCATTTTTATAATAACATCACAGTAAATATAAGATAGTGGAGTTATTATTTTATAATGGGAACAACAAAGAAAGAGGAAGTGGAAGAAGAAAAAACATGAAAGATGTGATGAAATAGTTACCTCTTTTTCAGGTTCTTTCTTTTGATTTGATCAGAAGGGGTAGTTAGGTTGGATTTCTTACTAAAGTAAGGAATCTATAATGATGGGAATAAAGTTAGGAGAATATTTGGGCAGTCGTTGTTTGAGACAAATGGATTTGAAGGTGTGAATCTGAGAGAATGGGAAGTGCCCTTTTATAAGAGAGGTGAGGGGCACATTAGGAAAAGATTGAAATATTATTTTATAATAAAATAATTTTCGGTTTTTAATGGCTCAAAAATGATTTATTTCAAGGATAAGGTAGGTATGGGTCAAAAACCACTCAACCAAAAGGTTTTAGATCAGTTTGTGTTAGTATATTAACTTTATCTATTAGGTTTAACTCTTAGTTAAATAGTTTGGCATTTACCACGTCTCTTTGTATTTTTATATTATATGGATAATAAACTTACTATGAACTTCCAAGAGAACTCCAAGTGGATAATTAATGATACAAATATCATTATATAAGTCTTTTGGCCAAACATTATATTTTTAAGATTATTATATCAACCAATAATATTGTATTTTTTTAAAAAACTCATTTATGTCAATTTTGACATTATTTAGTAATTGATTTTGGATAAAGTCCTAAAAACTTTATTACTTCAAAATAAATACATTTAATCAACCATAAAATGTCATATTAAAGTATAAAATTAGTTTAATTCATTAAACGTTTCATATTATATTTATTTGGATATTTATAATATCAATTATTTTATTCTTTCATTAATATGGTAATTACTGCATCGTCGTTGTGTCATAAATAAAGTTAATTATTTAATGTCTAAAAATTATAAATAAAATACCATTATGTTGGACTTTTTTTTATATTTATAATTAATATTTATAGTCAAATTTATATTGTGTGTAACCCTTTATTAAAAATGGTTTAGTTATTAAACATTGAATTTAACTCTTTTAACTCTTCTTTAAATAAAATAATAATAAATGTTCTAATCTAATACAAGTGGACCAAAGAGGATCATATTTTATTTATAAGTTTTTTTGGTCGAATTTTATTTTTCCAATAGAATTAGGATATGTGTTAGGGTAATAATAATATCATTTTCCCCTTAATTACCCCATTTACTTTTAACAGTGGTAAATAAAAGTAAAAAGTTACTATTCACCAAAAATTATTTTAATCTTATTGAACCACATTTTGCTTATTTATATTAACCGTGTCTCTTGGATTATTGAAACTCAACTCAGAGAAGCGGTACAATTATATTTTATACAAATTTGGAAATGCTCCTAGGAGGTGGGTAAAAGACGGTAAAAAGTTCGATAAAATTTTATATTTCTAAACTAATTATAAAATGAATCCAATGAATTATATTGAACTTATATAAGTATTATGGATCTATTTTTACCTAAAATAAATTTAAATTAAATAAATAATTATTTAAAAAAACTTAGTAATAAACAATAACTCAGTGTTTTTCATTATTCATCAAAAATTGAATGTTTTCAGAAAAGTACAAAAAATTCACCCTAAGCTAATTTTAATATTCCAAATCCAAAAATGATGTCAATTTTGAAAGAAAAAAATTATAAAATTTCTAAAAGTGGGTATTTCTATTCATAGCTATTTGTTTGATCGGTCACGGTGTGTTAGAATCTGGAAGTTGCATACAATGAGAGCTATTGAATTATTCAAAGTGAATCATATCATGGAAGCTTGGGGTGTTACATTATTCCTTATTTAAAATAATTTCATCCTTGAAATTTTTAGAATATTACTGCATAAAAAGATTTGGGTGGTTCTTCATCATATGTTCCTCAGGGTCCCACGTTGCCTCTTCTATCTTCTGGTTTCTCCATAAAACGTTTTCCAGACGATTCTTCTGGTTTCTCAGCACTTGTTCTCTAGTATCAAGAATTTTGAAAGGCTCTTCACAATATGACAGATCATGTTCTATTTCAAATTTCTCATAGGTGAGAACATGCGTTGGGTCAGACATGTATTTTCTCAACAGTGATACGTGGATCACATCGTGAACTTTGGAGTGACTTGGCGGCATTGCCGACCGGTAAGCTATGGTCCCAATTCGTTCTTGAATTTCAGAAGGTCTGATGTACCTAGGACTTAGTTTACCCTTCATACTGAATCATATAACTCCCTTCCATGGAGATACCTTCAAGAAAACATGATCTCCTACATGAAATTCTAAATCCTTCCTTCGGTTATCGGCATAGCTCTTCTACCTACTTTGTACAGTTTTGATGAGGGTTTGGATAACCTTCACCTTTCCATCGATTCCTCAAAAATATCTAGGACTACATGTTTTCTTACACCAACATCATCCCAACAAGTTGGTGTGCGACATCTCTTTCCATATAATGCTTTATATGGTGCCATCTGAATACTTGAATGGAAGCTATTGTTATAGGAAAATTCTACTAGAGGTATATATTGATCACACATAACTTGAAAGTAATGTGAAAAGGAACACAACATGTCTTCTAAGGTTTGAATAGTCTGTTCTGATTTTCCATCAGTTTGAGGGTGGTAGACAGTGATCAAACGAAGGTCACTATCTAGGGTTTTCTGAATACTTTTCTAGAATCTTGATGTAAAATGAGGATCACAATCAGAAAAATTTGATAGGGGTACATCATTGAGTCTTACAACTTCATTTATATATATTCTTTCTAAACATTCAATTGGTAAATCTTCTATTATAGTAAGAAAATGTTCTGACTTGGTAAGACAGTCAACAATGACCTATATTGCTTCATTCCTTCTAGGTGTCTTTGGTATCCCCATGAGAACATCCATAAAAATATTATCCCATTTCCACTCAGGTAAGGGAAGAGGTTGAATGACTCCTCTAGGCTGTTTCCTTCCAGCTTTCACTTATTGACAAACCATACATCATGACACAAAATCAGGAATCTCCCTCTTCATGTTGCACCACCAAAAATATTCCTTCAAATATCTATACATCATAGTGCTACTATGGTGTATAGAGAAATTCAAGCTATGATAATCATCCAACAATTACCTTTTTATATCAGGTATTTTAGGAACACAAAGTCTCTTCCAAAATATCAAAATTCAATCTTCATATATAAAATCACTCAATCTCCCATCGTTCACTACTTTAATTTTATTTTGAAACTCCTCATCATCTGCCAAATAAAGTTTTATATTTTCTAGTAAAGATGGTTTGGAAACCATTAGAAAAAGTATTGATGTTTCACATTCCATGATTTTTCCAATATCTATTTTCACAAGATTCATGAAATTAAGATCCCTTTCATTTATCATCTTGTTTAGAACTCCACGATCCTTTCTGCTCAAAGAATATGCCACCTTATTTTACTTTCTAGGTGGTAGTGTATTGTGCAATCAGAATCCTTGAGTAGTTTAATCCATCTCCTTTGCCTCATGTTGAGTTTTTTCTATGATAAAATATACTTCAAACTATTATGATCGGTATATATCTCACAATTTTCACCAAATAGATAATGTCTCTATATCTTCAAAGCAAATATTAAAGCTGCTAACTCAAGATCATGAGTAGTATTGTTTTGATCATGAATGTTTAGCTGTCATGATGCATAGTAAATAACTCCATCATTCTGCAAATGGATAAAACCAAGTCATTTCTTTGAAGAATCACTATAATAAACAAACCCATCATTCCCTAATGGTATATTAAAGATAGGATAATTGAATAATCTTCACTTAAGTTATTCAAAAATATTCTTTACACTCATTCTCCAAAATAAAATTAACCCCTTTACTTGTGATCATTATTAATGGGTTAGCCAACCAGGTAAAATTCTGGAAGAAACGTCGATAATAACCTACTAAACCAATAAAATTGTGTACCTCAGTTATACTCATCGGTGTTAGACATTCTTGGATTTCCTTGGTCTTTAAAATATCAAAAGAGATTCCATCCTCAGAGACAATATGGCCAAGAAAAGAAATATCTTGAAGCCATAATTCACACTTGCTAAATTTCTCATATAATTCATTTCTTCTAAGAGTCTTTAGAATAACGATCAAGTGATTTTCATGATCGTCGTAGCTTTTAGAGTATACCAAGATATCACAAAAAAATACCACTATAATTTCATCAAGATATTACTTGAAAACTCTATTCATTAGATCGGTGAAGAAAAATGGTGCTTTAGTCAATCCAAAAGGAATTACTGTAATCTCGTAATGCCTGTACATAGTTCAAAATGCTATTTTCAGAATATCTTCCTTTTTCACACACAACTGATGATATCCAAATCTAAGTTCAATCATTGAAAAATATTGATCTCCATGAATTTTGTTGAATAAATCATCAATGGGAGGTAGGGGATACATGCTCCTTATTGTTATAACATTGATCTCCATATATTCAATACAGAACCTCATAGATCCATCTTCCTTCTAAACAAAAAGAATAGGGGCTCCCCCTAGAGAAGAACTAGGAAGAATAAATCCTTCATTAATCAATTCCTCTAGTTTTTTATTTAGTTCCACTAATTCCAAAATGGCCATTCTATATGGGGTATTCGATATGAGCCTTGTACTAGGATTTAAATCAATAGAAAACTCAATTTCTCATTTTAGAGGATGTTTAGGTAAATATTCATGAAATACATTAACATATTCTTACACAATAGGTGCATCCTCTATTTGAACATTGCTTTCCTCACCCATAGTTATTTCATTCTTTTCGTCCAAAATAATTGAAATTAGTTGAGCTACTGGGGGTAGATCTAGATAAGAATTAGGTGGTGATGTTTCCTCTCTAAAGATAACGTACTCCTTATCATCATCAAGAATTGTAACCTCCTTCTTCTTACAGTAAATTTTCACATCATGTTTCGAAATCCAATCCATACAAAAAATTATTTCAAAATCATTCATGGGTATAATGATCAGATCAGCAGATAAAGAACATTTATATTCCTTAATGGAAACTAATTCAGAAAACTTTGTTACAATGATACTTCCCTTAGGTGTTTTGACTGAAAACTCCATTGTTAAGTCAAATTAAAAATATATTATTTTCTTAGAAAACTGGGAGGAAATGAAAAAATGAGATCATCAAGAATCAAATAAAGTATTTTCTAAACATGATGAAACCATTAAATTACCTTCCACCATGTCTTTCGGTGCTTCAAACTCAGCAGCAGTGATAGCATAAGCTTGGCCTTGATCCCTTGGCCTTTTTTGAGGTATGTTTCCTTGGAAATTAGGACATTAATTTGTATAATTACCCATTTATCTACAATTGTAGCATTCAACATTGATAGCCTCTTTATTCCCCTTGAAATCACGAGCTTGATTTCCTTTTTCCCCACACTTATAATAGACTCCCAATCCTTTCATGAAAGTATATGGGTGTTTCTTCCCACATTTACTACTGGATGGATATTTAACTCTTCCCATATTCCCCTTATTTCCATTTCAGAGTGATTAGCAGATCTTTTCTTCTCTTTCTTTTCTTTAATGTCATAAGAATTAGGGAATTACTTTTCTGTCCTGATAGCACATGAGGCAAAACATGTCCAATTCTGATTGGGATAATGACAATTTGGATTAATTAATTTAATGTAAAGACAAAATTAACATTAACAAAAATCTTATATTAAATAATTTTTATAAGGGGTTATATAAATTATCTTTTCGACTACAAATATTCATTGTAAATATAAAAATATTTCCTATATGATGGTATTTGTTTTATAATTTTGAGACATCATATAAATTAAATTATTTATGACACAATAATGATGCAGTATTTACCACATTAATAAATGATTTAAATAAATAAGATTAAAATGATTAAAATGTTATCCAAAACATGTCCAATTCTGATTGGATGATTTTATTTCGACCCTGAGTCATCTTATCTTCATCTTTAATGATTTTTGGACCTTTTGAAACCAAATATAAGTTTATAATAAAATAATATTTTCACACTTTCCAAAAGAGCCCCTCCTCTCCCTTAAAATAGGAGACCACTTATATCCAATTCCACACACCTATAAATCCATTTGGATCGTCCAAACACTTCCCAATTAAGCTCCCTACAACTCTCTCCTCCTCCTAGAAGCCTTACCTTATGAAAAAGGCACTTCAAGAAGTCCTTTCGTTCAAACCAAATGGAGTTACCCAAATTAAAGGTAACGGTTTCTCTTAATTTGTTATCTTTTATTTTACTTATCCAACCCCTAAACTCATTTATATCTTTCTTTTGTAACAACAACAGTATCCTCAATATAATAGGATTTTGTTATGAGAACGATTTGAACTACACTTACAAACCTTCATCTAATGGTTGAAGAACATAATGTTTCTGTGGATGGCAAACTAACGCCTCATAAAACGATGATTGTTTAAATATCTCCAACCTCCTCTCATGGTGGCCATTATGATGGAACTATATTTATGTAACGCCCCGACCCCAGTTACCCAGAGTCGGTGCATTATTACATAACATTGGCATGATCACAAGAAAGATCAAATCTCGAAAGACCGATTGGTTTAGTAGCCTTGGAAACACTAGATATATTCATAAGTTTTACATTACATCATAAAATGAAAAACTACTACAACAACATAATGTCTCCATAATCCACACTACTATCCCCTCATAATATCCCTGCAGGTCATTCATAATTTACTTCTTCACATCCTGGGGAAAAAATAAAACATAGAAAAGGGGTGAGCTCAAATGCCCAGTAAGGATAACAATAAAGCGGAAACTTTCATAAATAAGAATAAACATTTAAGGCAATGCATTACTAAAACAAAAGCCTTTTAAAATTGAACTTCAACATGGTATGGCAAAAGTAAAATGAAATAATGCCATTTACTTATTCACATGGATATTCTACTAATCGAATAATCACATGCAAAAATCAATAACCACTTTCATAATGTTGGAATGCATAATGCCAGACTATCATAACCACATAGCCAAGGCCTCGTGCCAAGACTACAAATAAGATTTTGTCAAGGCCTTGTGCCAAGACACTAGTTTGTCTCATGAGACCTACCGATGCATCGAGGAGCTATAGCGGGCTCCACCCGTCACTTATTAAGTCCAATGCATTCCCATATGAAAAGGTTTAAACATAACATAAACATTCGTATTAAAACTAGCATACGAAATGTCAATAATTTCACCATAAACTATGAATGGTATAAAAATAGCACATCCACAGTCAAACATATCACAAAACCTTCAATACAATATAGAAGTTTTGTATCATAATAAATAAACTTCAATTAAGCTTAAAATCCATCAAAAGATGATGACATAGATGATATCCAAACATTTTTTAGAGAAAAATCTCTTTTTATTTTGAAATAATTTAAAAGAAATATAATTATAAAACAAAATATTATTTTGAAAATAATATTATAATATTGTAAGGGAAGCATAGATGATGTTAAAATAGCAGAAAATAGATGCACCCACCGTATAAGTTAAAAAAACATTCTTACATTAATTTTGTCAAAAAGGAAATAAGGTACCTTCTTTAGAAAAAAATGGAAATATTCCACTTCAAAATATTTTATAAAAATTAAAAAAATAGTATAAATGACTTTAACTTATAGTCTAGTAAATAGTAAAAAAAAATTGGAATACATTTGTAAGAATCATTGATGTGGATGATAAAGAGGTCCCAGTAGATACTTACCTAAAAACAACCTCAGATAATAAAGAGATTGTGAAATTAACCCTTAACTTGTAATTTTCCTTGGTCGAGGGTAATTTAACCTCCTGTATAATAGTTAAATAATTTTTATTAAATTATAAATGAACTATATACATAAATATGATATCATATATGATCTTCGAATATTGCTTTGTTAATGATATTTTAGTAGTATCATCGTTTCGGTTGATAACTAATTCGTTTTTTATATGATTTGTTATGTAAGTAATGTTTTTATGGATAAGATGTATCTTATTCTTATTTAGAATGATATTAAGTCTTTAAAAAATATTTTTAATCATAAAATGAAAATTGGTCTTGAATGGATATGATGGCGAATGAATCTCATCGCGTCCATGGAGACGATAATCCGTCCTACGCACGAGCGACAATATAATTATTTTGATATTAAAATCATATATAATTGGATGATATATCAAATATAAAGAATAATTATCATATTATATTTATTATTTATATCATTTATACTCATTATTATACCCATCCAAATGATGAAGTGTTTGAATGACAAACTACACCACGACGTGGAGACGATAATCTGTACACACGCACATATGGTGACATTGTCATTTATAGGATAGATAGAATAATGAATATATTTTTACCATTTTTATAATAAAAATAATTTATATAGAATATACTAGAGTAATTATATTAGTATGGATACAACAAATAGAGAGGAAGTGGAAGAAGAAAAGAACCTGAAAGAGGTGATGAAATATTTACCTCTACTTTGGGTTCTTCCATTTTATTTGATCAAAAGGGCTCTTTAGGATGACTTTATGACTAAAGGAAGGACTATTTGTTTAAGGGAGGATAGTTGGGAGGATATTTGGGATGGTTTTGGCCGAGAAAAATGGCTTTGAAGGTGTGAATTTGATAGAAGGAGAAGTGCCGTTTTATATGAGGGGTGAGGGGCACCTTAGAAAAATATTGAAATATTATTTTATAATAAAATAATATTTAGTTTCTAATGTCTACAAAATGATTTATTTCAAGGATAAGCTGGGGATTATTCGAAAACCACTCAACCAATAGGTTTTAGATAGGTTTGGGTTACTATATTAACTTTATATTTTATATTTAACTCTTAGTTAAATAGTTGGAAATTTACCATGTCTCTTTTTATTTTTATATTATATGGTTAATAAACTTACTATAAACTTCCCAGAAAACCACAAGTGGTTAATTAATAATACAAATATCATTATATATGTATTTTTTATGAACCATATATTTTTAGGATTATTATATCAACCAATTATATATTATTTTTTTAAAAAACTTATTTATGTCAATTTTGACATTATTAAATAATTGATTTTTATTAAAGTCATGAACACATTATTACTTATTAATAAACAAATTTAATCAACCCCAACATGTCATATTAACCTAGAAAATTAGTTTAATTTATTAAAAGTCTCAAATTGTATTTATTTGGATTTTTATAATATCAATTATTTTAATCTTTCATTAATATAGTAATTACTGTATCATCATTGTGTCATAAATAAATTAAATTATTTAATGTTTAAAAATTATAAATAAACTACCATTATTCATGAAATATTTTTATCTTTCTAATCAATATTTACAGTCTAATTTATATTGTGTGTAACCCCATATTAAAAATGGTTTAGATATTAAACTTTGAATTTAACTCTTTTAACTTTTCATTAAGTAAAATAATAATAAATGTCCTAATCTAATCCAAGTGGACCAAAGAGGTTCATATTTTATTTATAATGTTGGATTTGCTCTAATTTTACTTATCCAATAGAATTAAGACATGTGTTAGGGTAATAACAATATCATTTTTACTCTTAATTACCCTATTAACATTTAACCGTGGTAAATAAAATAAAAAGATAGAATTCCCAAAAAATTATTTTCATATTATTAAACCATATTTTACTTACAGATATCAACCATGTCACTCAGATTATTTAATTTCAACTCAAAGAATCAGTAAAATTATGTTTTATACAAATTTGGAAATGCTACTAAGAGGTGGGTAAAAGACGGTAAGAAGTTCAAAAAATATTTATATATCTAAACTCGTTATAAAATGATTCCAATGAATTACACTGAACATATATAAGTATTATGTATCTATTTTGGACTAAAATAAATTTAAATAAAATAAATTATTATTTAAATAATATGTCCGTTTTAAATAATAACTTAGTGTTTTTCACTATTCATCAAAATTGAAAGTCTTCAGAACAATACAAAAAATTCACCTTAACCTAATTTTGATATTATAAATCCAAAAATTAAATCCATAATGAAAGATAAAATTTATAAAATTTCAAAAAGTGGTAATTACTATTAATAACGTCTTGTTTGATTTGTCGGAGTGTGTTAGAATCTTGAAGTTGCGTACAATGCAAGCTATTGCATTATTCAAAGGGAAACGTACCATGGATGCTTGTGGTGTTACATACTAAGGGATCAAGGAAGATCAAATGTATAGGGATGGATAAAATATAATGTAAAATCATGAAAATAGGGGATCAAAAATCCAAATAAATACCTCATTCATTTAATAAACAAGTACCTCATCCCTCGAGTGTTGACAGAAATAATTCTAGTTCTTGTTCAAACAAGCATGGATTGGGTCTCTCAAGAAAATAGGTAAATGTAAATATGATGTCAAAATGGGTTTAGAAGCCTCACAATAATTGTAATTCCAATGATAAAGGCAATTATATTTCTCATGAGATTAAAAAATATGAGGTATTTTAAATAAATTTCCGTATTTTTGAACATGAAACAATGTCAATTTTCAGAATTCATTTACTTTCTTTTGTTTCAAAGGATAAATTGGTTCACTCTTTGGCATGATTTTAAAAATTTAAAAAGATCATAATTTAATATCACAAGTTTTCTTAAAAAAAGTATAAATAAAACACATAAAATTTGAAAAGAAAATCAATAGTGTTTAAAAAAGAAAAAAAAGAAACACCCTAAAAAATTGAAATAAAAGTTGAAAATAGAACATTTGAAAGGAAAGAACATAAAACCAAATCTATCAAGCATGTGCCTATACACACACTTATTATGTTAGATGTCTTAAATGTAATGAAATTAATGTTAGAATGAAAATCATCATATTAATGGCATTATAAAATAAGTGAGAAGGAAAGACACCAATTTTTTTCAATTATATTCGGCTTTATAAAGGAGGATCTCATCCCCTAGAGAATCATGAAAATTCCCTCTAAACTGCTTCAATGTAGAGACCCAAAGCATGATGTACATGGAAATTACATTACTTTTATGGAATACTTAATACATAACAAAAACAGACACACAAGGATTGTAATAGTTTAGTGTCTTTGGAAACATGGAATATAAAATTCTAATCATGTTGAAAGATCCTCAAAAACTCCCATAACAATCTTCACCATTTTTATTCCTTACCTAAAAACATTCTTTATTTCCTGGGGAAAATAAAACATAAAAATGGTGAGCTCAAATGCTCAGTAAGGGAAAAATAGAGAGTATAAAATAATCAAAAATTAGTTGAAAGAAAAAACATGAACATGAAATTTAAACATCAAAATCATGAGCAAAGACATAAATCGTGGAAGTAAGGAATATATCATAATAGAACATCAAACATGATAAAATATAATGGAAATAAAACATGTAATTTTGGAAACCATTCAGAACATGTTATGATTTCTATAGTATCCAATTCATTGCTGCCATGACCATCTTAGTGGACAAAATCCCTTTCTGAATCGAGTTCACTCCTCGTTTCAGTCCTGTAAAACATAACCAGATTAACTTACCATTCCATCCATGTTTATCTCATGAGATATAAGTCATTAACCAATGAATTGGAGAGAGATATGGTCCCACCCATCTCATAATGAAATCATTCTTACTTGTGCCAGAACATAAACATAAATCATTCATCATAACCCAAAGAATAAAAACGGGTTTCATAAACATCATCCCATCATAACATAATCCATATAAAAATGGATATAATATCATCGTAAGAAAAGTGAATCCATTTAAATAATAGAGACATTATACTTGAAACATACACATATGAAATAATGTGTTCTTAGATGGAAAATGGTTTTGATAAAACACTTGAAATGAATTTTTGAGGAAAATATCCATTCTTATTCAAAATCAATTTATTTTCAAAAAAAGTAATGCTATTTTAAAAGAAAGAGATTTTTTTGAAAATATTCATGAAATATTTTGGAGGAAGCTTAATGAATATAAGGCTTTATAAAACTGTAAAAATCCTTCCATGTCGTATAAGTTAAAAAAAACATTCTTCTCATAATTTTGCTGGAAAAGTCAAAAAAGTACCTCGTAATGTAAACAAAAGAATGCTCCCTTACATAACGTGTAGTAAAAGTCAAAAATGGGTAAAACGAACTTTTAACATACATGAAAACAATTTTAGAAACAAATACATGGATGATAAATATAACCCCATTAAATACTTACAAATAAACAATCTCGGATAAAAACAAGATTGGAAAAGTTATCCCTTACCTGAGGTCCGATATGCTTCATATGGATCCGAACCTCCTATATAATGATTTAAATGATATCATTGACGTATTAAATAATCATATTAATTATTATTATATCATATATGTTTCACTTATGACTTTATATCACCCGTTCTTTTGTAAATTGCATGTTAGAGCATCGTTTTGGGTAAAATCATTTCATTTATCATATGTGTTTCGACTTGTCGTTCTTGATATTATTAATTATATCTTGATTTACATAATTCCAGAATGTAAAACAAGATTTATATATAATATATTTTCATAATATACATATATATTATAGATCGATAAAAGGAATGAAATACACCCTTCATAGAGACGGTAGGCCATACGTACGCATGAATGCTGTTTTTGTTTCCTTATTTTATTGAATTATACTAAATAGATGAATAATTATATATATACATAAATCCAGTAGCATTATTATTTCATATATTTAATTATTATTCATTATATAAACTTTTTGATCATTCATGTATGGTTAACATGGAGAATGAATCGCATCCCGTCGTGGAGACGGTAGTCCGTACGTACGCACGAGCGATGATATCGTTCCCATAATTATTGAATCTAATTGGATTGGATGGTATAATATATCAGAATAATTATTATGTTATAATAACCATATATAGTTATTATTTACACCATTATACCCATCCATGTAATGTGTTGGTGGAAAAACAGATTACACCACGGTGTGGAGACGGTATTCCGTACGTACGCACGCGCGGTGATTTCATTTTCCGTAGGATGGATAGAAGGTGAAATGGGGTTTTTTAATATTTATAATAACATATAAGTATATTAGTGATACTTATTTTATTACAATATAATGAAACAACTAAAGAAGAGGAGGTATAAGAAGAAATAAATTTGAAAGAATCGGTAATGGATATTACCTCTTCTTCGATACGCCTCTTTGAAACCTCCTCTTAGGGCACTAAAATTGGTCTTAGAATTAGACAAGGACCTATAAGATGTTTCTAGTGAGGTGGAGAAGATAAATTTTCAGGGGTTTTCAGAGCTTGAAGGCTCAAATTTTTGTGAGGAGGAGAGGGAGGATGTGGCCTTTTATAAGGGAGGAGAGGGGCACCTTTGGAAATATAAGATATATTAGTTTATATTAAATCCCAACCCCACTTAAAAACCTCAAAAAATGACTCAACTAGAATATTAGATGATATAGGGTTGTAATATCATCAAACAATAAATTTTTTACATGTAGGAAATTTAATTTAAACATTATCAACTTGATTTATCCTTATTTAATCTATTAAATTTAATTTGTGGTAATAAGATTCTAAATTTTAAATTGTTAGAAATAATTACTTATGTGTTGGGAATTATACACAATTAGATAATTTATGATATTATAGAATATATAAACTTCAATTTGTATTTTTTAAATATTTTTGTGATTTTTAAAAAATTTAATAATATTTTTTTTATAAAATAACAATAGTGTCAATTTTGACACTATTCATTTATTTGAATTTAAATTAAATCCACACAAGGGATATATTCAAACTAAAATATTTAATAGGTTTCTAACATGTCATAGTAATCTAGAAAATTAGTGGAGTACATTAAATAGTTCATATAATTTTTATTTTAATATTTTTAAAACCATTTATTTGGTATATCTCTTAATAAAATAATTAGTACAAAATTTTTGTATAATTATTTAATATACTTATTTGTTGCATAAAAATTAAAAAAAAAATCCTTTGATGAATATAAATATCTAATAATTTATAATAATAATTTTACTCGAATTTATAATCAGAAAATAAAAACATGTAAATTGTTATCTTTATTAAATTATGAAGGTGGCAACTTTGGAATCATTTAAAATAAAATATTATATGTGTCATAATCACTTTTATAAGGCGAAAAATGGTCAAATATTTGACCATTGGACGATTATGGTTTAGATTTACATGACCAATAAGTTTTGGTCAGGGTTTTGGTGCCTTTTATGGTCACTATTAGTTTAATAAAAAATATATTCTTGATTTTTCACTAGATAAACAATTTCTGCATCACTATTGTGTCACAATTAATGATAATTATTTAATCCCTAGAAATTATAAATAAATTCATATGATGTAGATAATTATATTATATTTTTGGAGACTATTTATGTTCGATGTTTCATACATTTTATCACTAAATTAAAATTAATATACTTATAAGATTTAAGAGAGTGACATGTTGTCACTTTCTTTGGTTTTAATAATAAATAAATTATTTTCAAGGAAACAAGTCCATACAATGAATATATTCCAACCCTTAAGTGATATGGGTCAACTTTTATTCATCCAATAAAATTTTGGCAGGTGTTAGGGTAATTTTATAGTCTTATTTTTACCCTTAATTACCCGATTCATCTTTAACTATGGTAAATAAAATTTATCGTAGTTACTATTCATAATGACCAAAAATAAAAAGTAGCATATTAACATAATTTGGAACCACTAATTCCAAATATGGAATCCATTTTTACAAATACAAAAAAGGTGTAGAAATTAAATTAAAATTAATCATGTTGTTGAATGAAAACGAGTTTTTGTTTAAAACATTGCAAAAGATTGAATTGATTTAACCTACGAATTCCATGTAAAATCAATGAAAATGACATACATTACATTAAATGGTAAGAATATATTCTATTTATACTTCAAAACCATGAAATATTATAATTTAACCATATAAATTACCTCAATGAATAAAGTTTTTTTTAATTTAAAATTAGCGTATTTTTACTATTCATCAAAACATGAAAGTTATTAGAAAATTATCAAAAATTTATAAAAAGTAAATTTTTATATCCTGATTCCAATGAAGAATTTTATTTTTTCAAATTGAACTTATGAACATGTAAAAAATAGATTTAATGTGGGTTCTCCATCAAAAGGCGACAAAACTGCATTTTTTGAAAAATAATTATTTTACCAGAAAAATTTATTTTGTTCTCTTAACATGTTCTAGAAAATGTGTAAGATGAATAATAATGTTATAAAATTAAAAATTTAGTTAATAATATACACAAAGGCTAGTCCATAATAATATAATAACAATCTATCATTGTTTAGTGAAACCCGGTATTGCGTACAACACACGCTATCGAGGAAGGTTGTGATTGCGTGTAATGCAAGTCAAGTCAGGGTTGCATGTAGTGGAAAACACCTTTGTTGTTTTGTATTACATAATCCAACCATATTTCATTTATAAATTGAATATATATATATACACTCAATGTTGTTAACTTGAAATTGTGTTTAACAAGATCCACGAATAGTGTTGCGTATACTGCAAGCTAATACAGTGTTGCGTATAGTACACGCTAATCATGGTGTAGTGTATAATCAAAGGAATTAAAAAGAATATATCTCATAAAATCCCAGGGTTTTACATTCAAACTATGCCCATTGACTTAGAATGGTGTCCATTTTTCAGATTCTTTTATCTGAATTACACAAAAAGGAAAAACATGAGTAACAATGAATGACTAGACCATTTGTAATGAAATTTACCTTGGAAAAAATTTATTCTAAAATCAAAAAACAAAAAATTTTCGTCATCCTTCAAGATTTTTTTGATAATAATCCAATTATAAAATGATTTTGTTATTTCTTTGTACAAAAAAAATCTTTCAAATGAATTATTTCTGATTTCATCCAGCTCTGGTAGAGAAAAATATCGTTCTTTTCTAGCATAAAACAGATTCATGTCACATATTTTAACAACCCAAAACTATCTATTCTATAAATTATCTAATAGGTGATAAGTGATTCGATAGAACAATATAAATGGTGACATTGTGTTTTTAATGTAGTCTTACGGGCCCAGAGTGAATTATCATGTCACAAACTCTATACTTTTAAATTTGGGTGGACATTTTTTCCAGAATTTGTTTGATTTCTCTGTTAGAAAACTCATCTATTATATTTTTTTGAGGATGATAGGATTTTAATACCCTATAATGATCTCCATATTTCTTCAAAAGAGATTAAAATGTCCTTTTGAAATAGTGGGTACATTGATCTGTAATCATAAACTTTGGAAAAAGAGGTACGTTGATCTGTAATCAGAAACTTTAGAAATCCAAACCTTGGAAACAAATTTCCTTTGACAAACATGGACATACTTTTCAAATCATCATCTATTGTGGGAATAACCTCTACCTATTTGGACACATAATCAATAAAAATAAATATGTAAAGATATCCAAAATAATTGGGAAAATAACCCATGAAATCCATGCCCCAAACATAAAATACATTAAAAAAAAGGTTCTCATGGTTTCTCATTCCTTTTAGAAATGTTTCTTTGGAATTAACAGTTTTTATAGGTTCTAAAAAATTCGAAACAATCTATAAAAATGGTTGGATAATACAAACTAGAATAAAACACTTCTCTTATAGTTATTTATGACCTAAATTTTCCTCCACAGCTCAAAGATTGAAAAATTGTAGGTAAGATTGAAATTTAGAATTTGGAACGCATCTCAAAATCATTTTATCACTACCAACATGTCACAAGTAAGGATCATACAAAATATAATTATTTGAATCATGAATAAGTTTAGAAATTTGTTTCTTATAAAACCATAGGGGAACTTCATAAATAGCTAAATAATTCACATGATCAAAAAACCATGGTCTTTAACTCAGACAATCATACAACTAATCATCTGGAAATGTTTCTTTAATTGGTGGATAGATCAAAAGTTTACCATTCAAAACATATGGTATCCTGCTCAAATTATAAGAAAAAATGTTCTCAATCTCCTTTTTATCCTTTATTTAAACCTCAATATCATGTAACCGTATTATCCATCTCAAAAGTCATTGTTTTGCATCAAGTTTCATTATAAAAAATTTGATTGCATAAGGATATGTGAAAAAATAGCTTTGGATCCCAATAGATAACATATAAATATGTCCAAAGTAAAGGCAGAAACTAGTAGTTACTTCTTAGTTTTTTTTCAGTTTGATTGGGCCTGATATAATGTTCTAGAGGCATAGAAAATCAGATGATATTTCTTTTCCATCCTTTGACTCAACACCAACCCAAGAGAAAAGTCAGATGCATCAGTCCTGATTTCAAAGGGAAATTCACATTCAAGTTGTTGGAAAATGGGATGGGTTATCATTTTTTATTTCAACTCCCAATAGGCCTATTTAAAACACTCAAAAAAGATAAATGGGGCATCTTTTTAGAGTGATATGGAAAATAGAAGAGAAACCTTAATAAAACCATTTATGAATCTCCTAGAAAAACCGGCATGACCAGGGAAAGATCTCACACCTCTCACTATTTTTGGGCATTGAAATGAATAAATGACCTTAAATTTGGACTTATCAAATTTAATTACATTGATAAAAAAAGAATGTCCAAGAACAACACCCTAACAGACCATGAATTTTCATTTTTCATAATTTATAACAAAATTCTTATTAATGAAATTTCAAGAACATGATCCAAAATTTTCAAACAACATTTAAATGACTATCCATAGAAAATGAAAACATCCATAAAAAACTCCATTCAAGTTTCTTAGAATTTATAGAAAATGATCATCATAAACCATTGAAGCATTTAAGGAGTATTACACAAACCAAATGGAATCCTCTTATAAGAAGTGGTGCCAAAGAGGAATGCAATTTTTTTCCCTGACAATCCTCCAGTGAAATGTGTATTGGGATATAACCAAATAATCCATCAAGAAAACAATAATGGGTTTTTTAAATTAGTTATTAAATGACTTGATCAAGGAATGACAATGGGAATTGTCATTTCCTTGTAATAAAACTGAGTATCCTATAATCAATACACAATCCGCATTTATTTAGAAGCTAAAAAAATGAAATGCTCACCAAATTCATTCTATGAGATTTTCAAGCCACTTTATTTGGGAAAAATAAGGAATAAACATATCCATTGACAATTAGATATGGGATAAATAATTCTAGCTACCAACAGGGTGGTGACTTCTTTCTTGAAAACCATAAAAAGTGTTGTGTTCAATGTCCTTTGAAATTATATCACTGTATTATGACTTTACTCTAAACAAATTATATTATTGCACATTGAGGTAATGATTCTAGTTAAATCTTATTTAGTCCATCCTATGAATTTATTATGGGTTTAGAGGACTCTTAACAATTGGTTTTCTCGGTCCCTTGAAAAATAATTTGAAATGATAAAAGGTAATTGTTCATTCCCACATATGAATTCATATTTTAGGTTCATAAGAAGTGGTTTCAACACTAACATAGGCAGGGTTTTTCATTGGTCAAAGGGAACTGCCCATAGGTATGGTTGCTCAATAAAGTTCTTGATTTTAAAGGAAAGTCATCATGACAATCACTTTCCATGTTCTGAATACTTTTTCCATAAGAAAAATTGGAAAAATCTCTATGGATACCACTAGAAGGTTTAAGCATTTCCATAAATGCATCTTCATCAATGCTAAGATTAGTAGTATAAACATCCAAATATTCATCTCAATATTCCTTTTCAACCTCCTGTTGATTATATTCATCAACAAACAAATTTGAATCTTTTAAATTAGCATTTGGTATTTAATCATAAAAATATTAGGGAACCTATAAGTGTAAAACCAATCAATTGGGTTTACTTGGGGGGATTAATGATCCAAAAATGGGTGTTTCATGAAATGATAAATATTGAAATGAAAAAAACCTCCTTCAAATTATAGTGAAGGTGATCCTTTATGAACATTGATGATTTTTTTTAATTTTAAAAAGTGGTCTCCCTAGAATGAGAAGTGCATAGGTACTAAACCAACCACCATCCATATCCAAGACATAGGAATCGATAGGAAAAATAATGTCTCTCACATGAATTAGAATATCCTCTATAATCTAGTAGGTTTGTTAGTACTATGGTTGGAAAGTTGAATGATAATTATTGAGGTTTCCAATTCTACAATCTAATGAGATGAGTAAACAAAATATGGAATAACATTGATGGAGGCCCTTAAATAAATCATGACATCCTTGAATTGACACTTCCCAATGGTGTAAGGAATGGTTATGGTTTCTACGTCTTTAAAATGGATAGGAAAATCACGTTGAATCAGGGATGAAACATTCCTCCCTAATATGACTTTTCACAACCACTGAATTACTTCTTTCAGGTACATATCTATTTTGAAAAACATACCATATATTGGCAATTTTTTAGAAAATCTAGCAATTTTTTTTGAATTGATATTTATTAAATGACTCAAAAACCTTTTTATCTAACTTATTTTAACACTCTACTTCTACGGTAGTTTACTCTTAAGATAAGAAATTGGTGTTTTCATTGTTTCTAAGATATTATGAGTACTTGTTTCAGAAAAAGGATAAATATCATCTTCTAATCCTTTTTTGTTCTTTAAAACAAAATTTATTATCGTGAATTTGTATTTAAATTTAATTAAAATTCATAATTTTGAATATTTTTATCAATGGTGGTATTTACATTAAATGTTTCTTTAGAAATCTTGAGTTTCTTAGTTTGATGGTTATTCAATCTTATGCCACACCTAAGTTCAATAGCACGCACATTTTCTCTCCAATTCACTTGACGCTGTGTGGGTAAACCTCCCCTAATTTGAACTTTCATAAACTAAGATAAGAGTAAAGTTGGACCAATTTGAGTCATCATGGTATTCATCTTTTTATGTTATTTTTTTGAGATTTCTTCTTGTTGTCGCATTGATTCTTGTTGTTTACTCATCGAATCTTGTTGTTTTCTCATTTATTCTTCATGGTTACTCAATGAAATTTGAGTTGGAGGGGCATGATGAAAGTTTCATCTAGAATGATAATTGGTAAGCTCATTGAAATATATTAGTTGATAATTACTTGATTTTCCTCAGAAGAATCATATAGGTTGTTCAGGATACAAAAATATTTCACTAGAGTGCTTATTCCAACCCCAATTGAAATTTTGGTTGGTTTGAAATGGACTTTTTTGATTTGATTGAAACAGATTTCTAGGAAAAATTTCATTTTATTTCTCAAAAGGCTCTTACATTTGTGGGAATTGGTCACTAAAATGTTAATTGGAATAGAAAATTCTACAATGGGCTTGCATTTTAAATGTTTCATTAGGTTTGGTTGGTGATGGTGGGTTGTTGGAAAACATCATTGACCTCACCATAGTGGTTGTATCATATAAATGACTCACAATCATATTGTTTTTTGACTAGATGTTTGGAATTATTTGGCATATTTCATATGAATAATGCCTCTTTTTCCAAATTGTTGACAATTTTGGGCTATATTTGCAATTAATGTACTAGGAGAAACTTGTGTTTTTTCAACTAAATATCCTCCTCACCATTGTCAATCATACTTATATTAGTAAGAAAAAATACCTCATAATATTGAATCAAAATTTAGTCACAGATTTGATGGTGGGGGAAACTGAAAAATAGTCTTTTGAATCATTCCAAGCAATCATACAATGGTTAACCTTGAGTTTTCCAAATTTTGGAAATAATCATTTGAATAGAAGTAATTATTGAGTTTGGGAAAAAAAATTCTAGCAAAAGTTTCTTCAGTTCATTCTAATCTCTAATAAAATTGGAATGTGAATTGAAAAACCACTATTTGGAAACTCCTTCTAAAGAAAAAGGAAATGACCTCAATTTCATTTTATTTACATCAACTTCTTGAGTTTCCATATTGACACAAATAAAAATGAATTATTGAAGGTGTTTATATAGATATTCACCTAGAACCACATTAAACTTTAGATTTTAGAGGATGAAACCAGATTTTATTATAATCCCAATAGGTTAATATGGACATTCCTTAGGATTTTCATGATTTTCATTATAGGATGAAGCCAATTCTATCATGGTTTTATTTTTAGACATTTGAATTGTAGTTTAAACCAAGATCCTTATAAGTGTGTTCATGTAATATTCTCAACTTTGGATAGGTGGATTTCTAGTAGCTCTAACCCTATAGTAAAATGTTATATCAAGTTCAGAATCCAAAGTTAACAGGTTCGAGTCATAATTTCAGGTCATGCAAAAATTATTTCGATAAAAACAAAGTAAGGAACCTCCCCAACAATAGAACTAGTTTATGTGAGGGTTTTTTTCATGATAAAATCAATCAATAAATTTATCGCCTAGAGTAATGGAATATAGAAGTCCCTAGATTTTCTCATGAGATGGTTGCAATTTGATATGCAAGACTGTTACTTTTGTTTTATTTATTTTTGTACGAAGTAAAATTTGGGGATTGAATTAAATGTTGGAATACCGAACATAAATATAAATTAAAGTTTAACAAAATTAAAGGGAAGTGATGTTGGATTAATTTACATGTTTTTCTATATCTTTTAATTAAATTGTGGTACTGCTGAGCATCTGATGCTGTGAGCAAGCCCAAATTACCGTCATGGATATTCGGTGAAGCAGAGGCCATCGTCTTGAGGGGAGGAGCCGTGTGGTCATTGTAGAAGTGTCCTATTGTACATATCCACACAAGGCTTGGATTTCTTCACCTGGTCTCTGATTGAATATGTGTCACTTGATGTCACCACTTAAGCTAGAGGGAAGACGTCCATAAAAGCTGCTTGCTGCTGAACTGAGCCACTGTGATGCACCGAGCTACGCCGTCTGGAGCCGAAGCTGAATCCACCAGGTTTTATGAAGGCCGAGTTGAGGGCTCACTGTGGGGGAGAAACAATACATGAGGAGGATAAGATCCAGCCCTAGCTTCTACCGGAAGATGAACACCACATCCACAACGCCGATTACAGGAGGAGGATAAGACTAAAAAATATATAAATTAATAAAAATAAAATTAAATAATATATATATATATATATATTAACAATTAAATAATGATGAAATAGAAATATAAAACTAATATATTTTTACACTAAAATAATATAAATAACTTATAAATAAAAAATAAAATAAATAAATTTAAAAAATAATTTAACTATAGACTTTTTAAATAAAATAAATAAATAAATAATAATACAATTAATAAAATAAATAAATATATAATAATACAATTAATAAATAAAATTAAGTAATTAATGTAACTAATTTAATATAATATAATTTAATAATATAATAAAGATATAATTACTAATTACTGACAATATTAATTTACTAATAAATGTTAAATCTTAATAATTTAAAATTATGTAATAAATTAAATAACTTTAATTATAATAATATTTAAATTTATGATTTAGTTATAAATTAATATAGTTTAATAAAATAGTATTCTTTTAATGAAGTAATAAAAATATTACTTTAATTAATTTAAAATAAATATTATTTATTATTAAAAATATTTATTAAAATAAAATAATTATCAATTAAAATAATAATGAATAAAATTTTAACAAATGATTAATAAATTAAATAACAAAATAATTTATTTAATCATTAATTAATATTTATTTAGTTATAAATATTAACATTTTATAATAAAATCAAAATTAATTCTTTGTCTTAGTTGTGCAAGATCAAAACAAATATAGAATCCCAGCCACATTTACTTCGACCAACTGGTAGGGAGTTAGTTTAACGAGATTTGATAATGTAATGTGTGTTGCATAAAAACACACATGTGTGCAGTGGTTTTTCTTAGAGAATAGGTATGTCAGTGGAGACATGCAGTGACATGCAATAAATAACAGAGAATTTAAAGGGGAGAAAACAGAGCAAAAAACGGAGACCACACAACTCATTCACTTTCGACATTTTCTGGTGGCACATCTAGAGAGCAGATCTTGAAGACTTGAAGAACCACTCATAGAAACCCGAGAAGTTCAAAAGTAGAGAAGCATGTGAGTGAGTCTCTTCTTCCTCTTTGGTTTCAAATCTTATTCTCTATAGTTAGATATTTTTGCTTCTGTATTCAATATAATTTTATGCTAGACCATATTGTTTTAAGAATTTAATTTTGTTGGTTAATCCATTTTTCATCTTCAATTGTTTCTTCAAACAAAGATTCAGATTCAAATTGTGAATTTGAATCTGTTTCATAAATTATAAATCAGTTTCATGAATCTTGTACTTAAATTCCTAAGTCATTGATCTTTTGTCAAGAAAGATCAATGATTAATTTTTAAAAAAACCTGTAATTCATTTTTACTAGGTTAAATTGGTGAGACTAATTCTAGTATCTTTCATTCAATTTCAATCACAGTTAGGTGATTCTAGTGGTGGTGGGATTTTATATCCACTTAGCTAAGAGATTCAACTTCTGGTAGGGGGATTAATTGATCATTTTTAAAGGTTGTGAATTCAATAGTAAACAAATGAAGATTATTTCTATTAAACCCATAAAGTTTGATTACCCAGGTTTTCCATAGATTAGAAGTTCGTTAGTCTTTTCTTCTTTGAGATAGTTCACTGTCTTTCCATTAGAATCATCATTGCTTAGTTTACGAATTATAATCTTAGTCAAAACAATATTTTTTCATTTCTTTTTATTAAAAAAAATATATAAAGTTAAAAATAAAAATGTATTTCCTCCCTACTATTGAAAAAAGTGGTCTATTTTAAAAGGAAGAATAGAAAATTGGTCACCAACCTTCAGTGTGGGTTCGACCATAAAATACACTATTCTGTAGATTGTTGGAAACATATATATTTTAATCTTTGACTTGTTTTAATGATTAGCTGGTCAATGTTTTGGTTCTGTTGTTGCAGAATGATATGTGAAACCACACATTTCTAAAAAAACATTAAGAAATCATATAAAAAACACAAAAAAATTGAAAAAAATAAATACTATTAAAAAATTGTTGTTCTGTCAAATTATGCTTGTTTTGTGTAGTTATTTTTACTATATTTTTCCTGTTACTTCTCTCTTAATACTATTTTTGTACTACATTTATATTGTAACTTGTGCTAAAAATAATTTTTTATTGTACTTTTCATGATCACAAGATCAAATTCTATTACTTTAGAGCCCTTGAACCCATAGTTAGATAAACATCTCAATGATCTTATAACGAATAAAAAAATCTGAAATGAAAAACATAAGTTATAGCATTCCTGCAAATAAATTTCAAAATTTTCAACCTGAACTCAATGAGTAAGTATAAAGGATTAGGATTATGGAATTACAACTGCCTCATGTTTCATGTAATCCATCATCAATTAGGATAACACCTAGAGCTAAAAATTATGAATTGAATCAATCCCAAATTTCTTTTCTACCTTCATTATATGGATTATATAATGAGGACTCTCTAGCATTTATTAAAGATTTATACAATATTATTCATTAATTTTCTCATTTAAGACACACTAAGAATGAAGTAAGAATATGATTATTAACCGTTTTCCTTAAATGGAATGCTCAAAACTGGTTTTTGAGTAGTAATGAGAATATATATGATAATTGACATGATGTTTATAATTCATTCATTATGTAATTTTATCCCCAAATACCAAAAGGATAGTTAATAACTAAGATCACTATCTTTTTCCAAGAGGATATAGAACCCTTTCATGAGGATTGGGATAGATTTAAGGACATGCTTAAACAATGTCCTCATCATCAAATCCCCTCCAACCTTCCCATGTATACCTTCTATGAAGGGCTATCCTCCACTAGTCATAACATTGTTGATGAAAAAGTTGCGGGGAATTATAATGATAAGAATGTTGATGAATTAGACGATTTTTTAATAACCTTGATTTAAACTCTCAACATAAAAATTCACGATAATAGAGAGTGTATAGAAATATTAACATTGGCTTTAGAAATGATATTCAAACAAAACATTCTAAAATCACCAACCTAATTCAATATTTAACCAACCAAAATTCTAGGAAATATTTAAATAAATTGGGATGTCAAAACAACAACCAATCACATCGAGAACAATGTTCACAATGTGGGATGTTCTATCACACTGAAAAATTCTATCCCAACTCTGATATTCCATCCCAACAATAAGAAAATTATAACATTGTCTATATGGTACTAGGATTCCTACTAAGGAAGACCTATTTTCAGAAAACTATAAAAAATAGTATATGAACCATCCCAGTCAATCCTAGAATGGTAAAGGAATGATAAAATCAACCAGTTTTCCAAATTATCAAAATCAACCTAGTAAAATTTTTTAAAACCAACTAATGGGCTCATCTTCTAATGCTCAAGGTAATTATGATGGATAAGTTCTAAACAGAATCAAACATTAAATAAAATGGACTCTCAAGAAGAAGTAATCAAGACTCAACTGCATAAACATCAATCCCAACATGAAACTGATAAATACAAAATGATGTTATAATGAAAAATATGGAAACACAACTAGGCCATATAGCTAGATACTTTACATATAGGGATAAAGGTATGCTAAAAAGCAAAAATGAAATTAATCAAAGATATAAATACCTGGATGTTGTTAATAGTAGGTGTATTAATACTCAAACTAAACATGAAAAATACTTTGAAAATTTGAAAATTGAAATTTGTGTGAATCTAGAAATAAAAATATACTTTGTACCCCATCTAGAAATCAATATAAAATTTTTGAAAATGAAGAAAATATGAATTTGTCACCTGAAAAACATGTTGCTATTTTTAAAAAAACAAGGGAGGGTAGAAAAATACTAAAGAGGTTAGGGATATTCCTACTGTCCAAAGAAATTTATCCCCACCCATCCCTTTCCCTAAAATACTCGAACCTTAAAGTAATACTAATTATGAACTTATTCATTTTTGGGATTTTGACCATGCTCCATGTGAACATCCCATCCATCCAAGCATTGATTTAGATCCCAGATTATCTAAAATCTGTTGAAAGAATTATTTCAAAAAACAATATCTTGAATAATATTCTACCTACATTCTCACTAAAGAGTGTAGTGGTGTCCTTCAAAAGAAAATACCATCCAAACATAAAGATCTAGGTAGATTTATCATAACCTATACATTAGGAAATTATGTTTAAATTAACTTCTTTTTTTACTTCGATTCTAGTATTAATATACTTCCATACCCACTATTACAACATTTGAGATTGTGTGATCTTCAAACCAAAATAATCATACTAAAGCTATCTAAAAGTTCTTTGACTCATCCTACTGGGAGGGTAGATTACATATTTTTTAGTGTTGGAAAAATTTTTATGCCTAAAAAATTCTCAGTTTTAGTTATGGAGTGTGAACAGAAAGATCCCATCATTCTGAGTATATCCTTTATAGACACCTATGGAGATTTCATTGATGTATCTAAGGAACATATTATCATTAAAATTAGATAACAACAAGAAGAGATTAATGTGTCTAAAAATTTCAAAGTACCAACATTACTTGAAAATTGTTCAAAAATTGAGTCCTTACAAGCCGAGAATGAATTTGAAAATCCTAAAGAATCTTAAAATTAACACTCTGATGAAGTGATCATTTTTGAAACTAAATGTCATGATGTACTGTTTCACATGATTTAGAATCCACTCAAACTGAAAATATGGAAACTTTGTAAGAACTGGATAACATTCTAGTCCCTACTTATTCTAAATTTTTTCTATCTTCTTGTGATATCAAACACTTATCTAGTGATATTTAGATTGTTTCTATTATTAATGAAACTTCTAAAATTTTTGTTGAAGTAGATGGAATGCTTATAAAAAAACGTGATGATTTATATTTAACAAATTTTTTAATTCAAATCTAGTATCCTAGGATAGTGAGATATCCATCTTGGATAATAGTACTATCAATTCAAAAAGTGATAATGAAATTGATACACTTTCATCATTTCAAACACCCAACGAGAGATATGTTGATGAACTTAAACCTCATATTACCATGAGTCTTATATGAAGTAAAAAAACACATTCTTGAACTTAAATCATGCACATCTAAAATATACATTCTTAGATGAGAATTCCACACTTCATGTTATTATTTCTGATGAGCTTAATGTTCATCAAGAGGAAAGATTGTTATATATTCTAAAAAAATTTACGCCTGCTATAGGCTGGTCCATAGCTAATATTAATGTAATTATCCCTTCATTCTGTTTGCATAAAATTCCAATGGTGCCAGACCATAATCCTAGGGATGAGTGACAAAGAAGATTAAATAACAATATAAAAGAGGTCGTGAGAGGGAAATTCATTAAACTACTAGATATTGTAATAATATATCCTATTTCCAATAATACTTAGGTCATCCTAGTCCAAGTAGTCCCTATGAAAGGAGATTTCACTATTGAAAAAAATGAAAATAATAAAAAAAAATTCATGTTAGGAAAGGCACAAAATAGAGACTCTATATAGACTATATTAAGATTAATTCTTCCCTAGGAAAGGACCATTTTTATGTAACCTTCCTCGATTAAATTCTTGAGAGGATTGCTGGGAATGATATTTTTTATTTCTTTGTTTGGTATTCAAGTTACCACTAGATTCCTGTATCTCTATATGATTAGGTGACACTACTTAAAACCTGACTTTTCCCAATGCTTTTATACCAACGGTTTGTAAAAACCGTTGGGAAATCCCACTTTTTGGCCACTTTTCCCAACGGTTTGCCAAAACTGTTGGGAAAGGGTATACCTATCCCAACGGTTTGTCCAAACCATTGGGAAAATTCCACTTTGTATCCACCTTTCCTAATGGTTTGGAAAACCGTTGGGATAGGTATACCCTTTCCCGCCGATTTTGGAAAACCGTTTGGAAAAGACCACTTTGTGGACACCATTCCCAAAGGTTTGTCCAAACTGTTGGGAAAGGGTATACCTATCCCAACGGTTTGACAACCCATTGGGAAAGGGTCCCTTCCAATCAACCTTCAACCCTAAATAAATTCTAGGATCAAGAACTATACCAACGGTTGTCAAAACCGTTGGTATAGGTCTATACCAACGGTTTTGACAACCGTTGGTATAGGTCCTGAGAATTTTTATCATATCTTCTTACCGAGAACATTATATAAATAAATATTTAAAATAATTATGACAATACATATATATATTTATGTAATTATGTTCACAAAAGTCATGTTAGGTTAGTTTTTAAGTCGTTCAATGATAAACTAGGGCTCCTGGGATCAAATCCCAGCGAATGTTTTTTTTGAAATACATATACCAATGGTTCCATAACCGTTGGTATATATATTCATATTACATATACCAACGGTTTCCAAATCCATTGTTATAGACCTATCCCAACGACTTACTTGGCTACGGTTCTCCAAACCGTTGGTATAGGCTATACTAATGGTTTGGAGGCCCATACCAATGGTTCCAAACCATTGGTATATGTCATTTTTCTAGTAGTGTGAATACATCCTTTATATGCCCCATTGGGAAATTTGCCTTCAGGTGAAAGCCCTTTGAATTGAATGGACCCCTTCTACCTTTCAAAGGTGCATGATGGCTCTCTTTTCTAATATGATTGATAGAATCATTGAGGTTTTCATGTATGAATTCTCCAGTGTGGGTCGTACTTTTGATACATTCCTAGGATATATGGAGTTAGTTTTGGCGAGATGCAAAGAGACCAACCTAGTTCTTAATCGGGAAATGTGCCAATTTATGGGCACAAAAGGTACAGTGTTGTGGAAAAAAGTGTCCAAGGGATGTTTTGAGGTTTAAAATGCTTAAATTGAATTAATTTAAAATGTACCACCTCATAAAAATGTTATAGGTGTTAAAAGTTTATTAGGGGATTCTGGATTCTACCGAAGGTTCATAAATGGATTCTCTAAAATCACTAATTTCTTATGTTATTTTCTTATCAAGGATGCAGCCTTTTTGTTTGATGAAAAATATTTGAAATATTTTAATTTTCTTAAATAAAAAACTAATTACACTACCCATCATCACTGAACCAGATTAGAAACTCCCTTTTGAGCTAATGCATATTGCTAGTGATATGGTTGTTGGTGATGTCCTATGAAATCGGAGAGGTATGAAGTTGCATGTGTTTTATTATTTTAGTATCGTTCTAGATGAGGCTCAAAATAATTATACCACTATTGAGAATGATATGTTTGTTGTTTTTTTTCCTTTGAGATGTTTAGGCAGAATTTGTTAGGTTAAAAAGTAATCATTTTCATTGACCATTCTTCCTTGAAATACTTGTTGTCTAAAAAAGCAACCAAACCCAGGATTATTAGACGGACTTTGTTCTTAAAAAAATTTTATTTAGAGATTAGATATAATATGGGATCCGAAAACCTAGTTGCAGACTATCTTTATAGGCTTCCTCACACTCATTGTGAAGACCTAATGGAGATTTATTCTTCTTTTCATGATTAGAAATTACTCACTTTGTCAATAAAGTAGTCTACATATTTTACAAATTTTTTCAATTTCCCATTAGTAGGAAGCTTTCTTAAATATCTGTCTTATAAACAAAGAAAAACATTATCACAGAACATTAATATTACCATTGGGATGCTCCCTTGTAGTTTAGGAGGTGTGATGATGGGGATCTTTAATGGTGTGTGCTGGAGGAAGAGATGTCACCAACTCTTGAGAGTTTTCACTCATCTCCTTGGGGAGGAAACCACAGTGGTGAAAGGATATCTCAAAAAGTGCTTCAATATGGGTTTTATTCACCTACCCTATTCAATGATACTAGGAGCTTTGTTATAGGTTGTGACAAGTGCCAAAGGATAGACAACGTGAGTATGAATAAAGAGTTACACCAAAAGGGTATTATAGAAGTTGAGATTTTTATGTGTGGTGTTTATATTTTAGGGGTCCATTTCAATCATATCATGGGAATCAATACTTTCTAGTTGCTATGGATTATGTTTCCAAGTGGATTGAGGTAGTAACACTACCCAAAAATCAAGCCAATAGTGTAATTAAATTTCTCAAAAAGAGTATATTTTAATGATTTGGAGTACCCAAATACTTTATTACTAATAATGGCACCCACTTTTAAAAAAATATGTTTCAGTCCTTAATGGAAAAGTATGGTTGCACTCATAAAATAGGTACTTCCTACCTATCCACTGTCTAGTGGAAAAGTAGATATTTCAAATAAAGAGCTAAAATAGATCCTTGAGAAAATTTTCTCACATTATATGAAAGGAAAGTATTTAAAGATATATAAATATTTATTGACATATAGAGTATCTTTTAAGACCACAATAGGTATGTATCTATATAGACTTTTATTTGTAAAATGATGTAATATTCTTATTGAGTTGCAACATAAGTATTATTGGGCAGTTAAGGCGTTGAATTTTGATTTTAAGAGTGATGTTGAGAGAATATTGCTTGATCGGAGTGAAATGGATGAAATAAATAGAGTTTATTATGTTACTTCAAGGATATAAAAAGAAATCAATAAAGTCTTTCATCATTCTTTCATTAATAACTGATAATTCAAACATTGACATAAATTCCTTCTCTTTAACTTTAGACTTAAAATATTTCTTGGAAACTAAAATCCAAGTGGTTTGGAACATTCACTATGATTAATTTTTTAAAAAATAGAGTTGTTGAAATAATTCAAGAAGATAATAAACACATTATTTTTAATGGGAAAAAAGTCAATCTATATTTTAAAGGATAACCAAAGGGTTTGGTTGCCTTCACCATTCTTAAGAAATAATCCTAAATAAAGTCTAACTGAAGACTGAAAACTGAAAGATTCATAGGAGTCAACCCATGGTTCTTGGTTTTCATACTTTTTTCATGTTTTGTTTTTGAATAAAGTATTTTTTACTATATATTTTACTCTATTTCAACTATAATGTGATTTGGGTTTTTATTTCTAGAAAAAATAAGTATTGAGTTGATGTTGATTCCAAGGAGAAGAACAATCCCTTATTATTAAAATCTTATTGAGTTCATGCTGGAGCATATATGGAAAACACATTTAGGGAAGTACATGATGTTAACTTCTTATTCCATGTTTCTAATTCTTATGAATTTCAAAATTTACCTTGAAAAAACTATATATTGTTAGGTCACTATTACTCAGTCTAAGCTGCGAGTCATATTAGTGATGACTCACTGATAAGATGCTAAAAGTGATTCAGTTAGTGATTTTTTACAAAATTATGCTACAGTATTGTGGTGTTGAATATTATGCTGTATATGTGTTATGCTGGAAATTTAATTTCATTGTTATTAAAATCTATTTACTAATTAACTATGAGGGGACTTTACATGGATGATTGTTTGTTTTAGTGATCTTCTTGTTTCTATTGGGTGATTAGCAGGCATTTTTTTGTTATACTGACATCAGTTTGAACAAAAAATTCTGAATTGTTAACAACCTTTTTACTGTGCAACCATCTGTTTACATGAAACTATTTTAGTTATATTTAAAACCTTTTTCACTGTCTTAAATGATAATGCAAGATTTTACGTGAACATACTCTAAATTAATTTTTGTGGAAAATATTTATAATTGAACATCAATGTGACACATTAACATTTTATTAGTATACTTTATTGAAAATATATTTTGAACTTTAAAATTAAAATTTTTGTCTTCTCTACATTTGAATTCAAATTTGGGGAAAAATATTAGTTTTAAGTGTTCTGAAGGGAGTAAACATTCATGGATCTAAGTTGTTCCTTAATAGAAGACTATCAATTCTCACCGCACTTCAATATTTTTTCAGAAAAAATCAATATATTTTTTTAAGATTCTTGCAAAAATTTAGGCTTTATACTATAATTAAAATGATTCTTGTCTAAGGATGACTATTTACTCAAACATAAGGCATGATTTGAAGTTGAAAATTGTGAGGTTGGATAATTGCTGAGTGAATTTTCTTAATGATCTTATGAATATTGAGTTTAGGAAATATATTCAAGAGTGATATAGGATACCTGTTGTGGAATTGAGATCATAATTTTAGGAACTAGAAGTTTTAACATGACCTGAAAAGACTCATTTTATTTTAATTATTAAAAATTAATCACCTTAATGAGGCAATGTGAATGGTTTTTATATATATATTTTGAAATTGATGTAAAATGGGCATTTGGGAACCCACAGTGAATCTCTAAGACCCTAGTAACTATGAACATTTCTATTAACTAAAACTCCTATGTACATATTGGAATAAATGCATATGAATAGTTATTATAACTTGTTACATGTCTTGGGATAAATTAAATAAAATCTCTAGGGTCAAAAAGGAGTTCATTAAGGTGAGGCGAATGATGAAATCTAGATAAAGAAGGGGAGAATTGGTTATGGATCCCTTTAGGTTGTATCAATAAGGTGATTCAGAAAAAAATATTTATTTGTGAAACATAGGTGAAAGTCAATGTAAAATGTTCTTTTTTTAATATTCTCAATTCTACATATATTTATCCCGTTATCACTCTTGGACATAGACCATGGATTTTAAGGGTAGTAAGTCATTATTCAGTCTCATATATGAAGCATGGCATCCTCAAAAATGGAATATTCCATGATCTATTAATTACCTAGTGATTATATTTTATTGGTAAATATTTATTTGAACATTATTTTTCAAGAGCCTATTTATAGTTTTTAGTCCTCTGTTTTGAAATTGTTTAACATGTTACATTCATGATTTGATTAATAAAAAATCACACATTTTTTAAATATAATCAACATGGGATTGTTTGGGGAAAAATAATGATTATTTTTGGGGTAATTTGACGTGGGCTTAATTTTACAAGATTTTACACATCATTTTTATTAATTTTTAATAATTTAATTAAGTAATTCTTCAATTTTAATTAAATATTTTCTCTTTTGAGATTTTATAATTAAATTATTGAATTAATCAATTTTTTATAATAAATTTTATATTTTAATCCTCTTAAATTAATATTTGTGGTTTACTTATTTAATTCTCGGATTATGTTTTAGAGTTTTAATTCAGCATAAAAGTGTTACCTTTATTTAGTTTTGATCAATTATGAACTTTTCCATTAATCATAAAATAATGATGGTTTTTTGAAGGCAGTCATGGTTTGAGAAAACATTTTATTAGTGTGATTATTTTCATGAGACCATCAATTTGAATGATACCGTACATCATTTTACCTAAATGTTGGAATTTTGAATAGAACTAAAAAAAATCAATATCCCCAAAAATGGAAAGGATATTTATCCAATTATTTAGGTAATGTATAAATATATATATATATATATATAATAAGTTCATTATAATAATATTTCATAAAAATGGAGAAATAGAAGGGGAACATGTAACCCAAAATGTAATGATTATGGTATGGATGATCCATTTCAACTCGAATAACATTTGAGATGAATGTATTAGAATAGTAGAAAATAATATATATTGGCGTATTCCTTGAACAATAATAAAATAATTAATAAAAAATACATGCGATGGTAAATTAAATTAACTCCTTATAAAATGATTCATGATGAATAAAATGTAACATATCTCAATGAATCTTAATTTTACAACCAAGATAATGCTTATGTCCTAAGGATCACAAAAACATCATAAAAGTATAACATAAAATATATCACCAATTTAAATTTATTAAAATTATTTATTTAATAAATGAAATTAAATAAATATGGTTTATAATACAAAACATGTTTCAAATATTGGAATTTGAGACGAACAAAATTACCTTGTTATGGATTTGATTTACACTTACATCATTCCCCTTAAATAATAATATTCTATTTATTAAAGAAAATATCATAAATGTTAGAAATATATACTTCATTTTATGTGGACTATTTATTATAATATTCATTTTATTTTTATAAATCTTATTGTTTCTTACATTTTTTTATTGAGTAGTTTATCAAATTTTCAGCACATACTTATGTTTTACTAACTTTTTCAGAGATGTTTTGAAATTATTTCACAACACAGAGATTTTTTTTTCTCATGTATACTTTTTTATAGTAAATATAAATTTTAATCCTTTCATAATTGGTTGTGATGCCAAATTAATTTCATTTCTCACAGGGGAGGCAATCCACATGTACAAAAGATTATTTTATCCATTTCACAACAATTGATAGGGGTGGAGGGTAAATGATAATTTTTAAATTTAAAAATCGTATTAATTTTATATAAATTATATTTGTTAATTTTACACATACATCTGGAATTCCATTAATGGTGATGATGAAAAATAGAATACATCACATTATAGAGTGGTATTCAACACAATTCATTGTGGATGTTTTTTATAGTGGATATAAAATAAAATATATATATATATAATATTAAATTGTTATAATAACATATCAAGAAAATAATGGTACTAATGATGTTTTTTTTCAACATAATAGACCTAGAATATGACGATTAATGAAAATAATGTTTTTAATATGGTAATACTTATATTGGAGACTTGATATTCACTTATAGATTTACAATGAATTTATGGACATCAATGATATTATCGATACGAGGGAATTAAGGATTGAAAAATGAATTCTAGGAGTGTTATATTGGTCTTATGATCAAGGTATATTCAAATGGGAAGTGTAACAAGAATGTGGTTGAAGTTATCGCATTTTATAGGTGAAGTAAAATACACTTTTTTGGAATTCCCATTACATATCCATGATTAAATTACACTATTACTTGGTGAATGCATCAAAATTTTAATAATATATAGTTATTAGGGGGTCATGGTTATATAATTACACAAAAATATACATTGATCACTTATTTTAAACATTGTACATGCGTTTTCTTTATGTTTTTACATTTTTACATGATACCTTCGAAACTAGTTTTTGAATAAATAATAAATAACTTATTTAATAATATAAAGCCCCCACTATTAATTTTTTTTGATTTTTTAATCTATATTTAATCTTCATTTAGCCTAATTGAATTCCTAAAAAATATAACGCCATCTGTTAAATTAAAATATACAAAAAATATATAAAATATTATATAGAAAACTACCTTTTAACAATTATGTGATTTTAGACTAATTTAGTATTGATAGAAAATTTAATTATTATTATTATAATTAAATATATGTGCTTAAAAGAGATATTTTTAACATTTAAATAATTATAATTTATGTGATTAGATAAAATTATACAACATTAAATGACATCATTGAAAAAATATACATTCACCATTATCTGGGTAATTAACATTAATCATAATGATATTATATGTATGTCTAAAAATAAAAGTGAAAATGTTAAAAAATATTTCTTTATTGAAATCAAATAGGAGAAATATTTTTAAATTTAATTTCAAATAGTGATAATGTCAATATTTTCAAGTGAGTATGTAAAAACATTTACTATTAAATATTACATGAGTTTAAAACTAATAAAACAACCCACTTAAATATTAAAAATATTATTTTACAATGATTAATATTTATAATTAAATATATATTTCAAATAATTAATATGTTTTTTAATAATTTAAATAAATTTGGTATTATAAATGTGTTAGTTTCTTGTGGAAAATATGAAATTTTTTAATTCCCCAAAAAATTTATAATTTCAAAATGTTATGTCCTGACCTACGTGCCACACACTAGATCCCTATGTAGGTATATAACATGACTTCATGAGAAGCACTCTATATAACACATACTACAAAATTGTAGTGAGGGTCTACTATTGATTATGGGTAGACAATACCCTCTTTATAAAAGTAGCACAACAACAGAAATAAAAAAGAATCCCCAAATAATATAACCAATGACCAAACCAAATGAGTATCACATGGAGAACAAAAAATAAATACAATAACCAAAACAAAACATTATATATTTCAAGACAAATATGTGTCATGATTCAATATGAAAAAAATAATAGAAATACACACCGACACTCCCTAGAGGATACCAATTGCAATTTTGTTTCTCTCATCCATGATTTATCTAGAATCATACATCTAACATTGCAATATTTCCATTCTCTAGTCCAACAAACATGAAACCTATTCATGTATAAATCAGTCATGATGAGTAGGGTGTGAGTACAATTCAATAGGCAACCATCAACTGCACTTAAAACAATATAAAGTCAATAAACATGTTTACAGGTGTTAAAGAAAAAAACACAATAAATAAGATAATCTTTGTAGACGTATACAATTATTCTTTATTTAGCCACATAAACCATCTAGTTCATGGGGACACCAGAATAATAAATACCTACTTCATTAAGTGCTGGATTCCGAACAGTAACACATATTATATTACCATAGTTATATATTATAATTTCATTTCATTTCAAATTATCACCAATTGGAACCGTAGTTTAATGCCAAAATTTTGGGCATCGAATTCCATGTCCACTGCTCCATGGGTATTTTAAGTAGTAGTCTGGGAGCCAAAATTATTATATCAAACAATCAATCAATTGGAATTTCTAAGCATTAGTCTATTTCCCACTCTCATTTATATTTATGGTGTTTTGATGGAGAATTCCTTGTCCCACCCACATAAATTAGTTTATCCCTATGGGATTTTTATGTAGCAGTCTATATATCACTCATGTTTATCAATGAATCATAAAATTCAAAAATATTACATCGAAAAATATTAAATAACATTAATCATTTTAACAACATTTCCTACTATAGTAAAACCAAAATTTATCACAATAAACATAGTTTTTCAATTTAATAAAATAAAATAATATATGAAATTCACCATTATATTTTTTGAAATATTCAATTAATATAAGCCACTAACTTATTAAGGTAAAGTAAAACACCACATAATTCCCATTATATATTTATTCATATCACAGTAATTAATAATTTTCAAAATCACAATTTACCATCGATTTTTCAACCAAAATATTTTATTAATTAATTGACCAATTTATTAATCTAATTCCCCAATTTTATTTTCCCCAATTGGACCCAAATCATTATCATAAGGAAATTAAATTTAGTCAATTAAACTAGTAATGAAATTTACTAATAATGAAATTTTTTAATTTTAGAATTAAATATAAATAATTAAATCAATACAACAGTGTTTTTTAAATTTAGACCACCTAGCTCATGATGGATGAAAAAAGCACACCAAAAGAAATCCCAAATGTGAAGGCGGACAACAATGATCACCAAGAAGTCTATAAACTATATCTGAGACCTATACGAAGATCAAACAAATGACGATCTAAAAACCCTAGTTCTGGATCCATCGCAACAATAGGAAGACATCCTTTTAAAGGATTAAGGAAATATGGGAGAGATGGTGGATACAGTATGGGTTAAATATCTTACACATAGTGGTTTAGGTCTTCAATATAGTATTCGAGTGGTCAATAAAAGAGGTTGGAAGGTCTTGTAATCCATCAGCAAACTTCAAAATACGATAGAAATAAATTCAGGGTCGATGTAGGGTTTTAAGTATATTAGGTGGGGGATCATATAATTTTTCAATAATTTTTAGGGGGTTAAAATCCAACGTTCATGGTTTCCAACTTGCGGAAAACATTTTCCACCTACCATGCACACAACTATGTGTCTCTACCCAGAGGGATGAAAAGTTACTTCTTGGAGAGCACAAAATTTTAAAAAAACTTGTGCCAACAATGCAATTCTTCTCACAGGGGGTTGTATTTTTTTGACATGGATCACATTCTGGTAAAAGGATTGGGATCATAAAATCTCTCCACCTTATAACAGCTCATTCTCAAGAAATACATCTATGAATCTCTAAGAGTCTAAGGTAAAATGATTGGGCCACTGACCTCTAATTTCTCCATCATTATCCCATGTATCCTTCTAAACACGACCATGTTTCCACAAAACATGGACTATTAGTATAATATTTTGTCATAACACGTTGTCACTGAGATCCAAAAAATGTATAACAAGATCTTAAAAGGATTTATCAGTATCAATCTCACTATCATCCACAATGATCACATAAGAAGGGTCTGGGATATACCATCAATGTTGTGATACATGAAAAACATAATTCATGTCACTACACCTCTATGGGTGATCCAATCGATATAAAACCCACCAAATTATTTTCACAAACACAAAAAATCTAATAAAACTAGAATGTAGCTTGCCTTGTTAATGAATCCTATGATAAAAAAATCTTGGTGACACCCAAAGGAAAAAATTTCTCCCCCAATAATCTATTAGGATCATTGGTGTCTATCATCATATGATTTAATCCTACTCTAAGCCTTATCCATACATTTATTAATCAACCAAACCTCCTTAATGGTCTCTTGTGTGAGACTCCATCCCAAAAACTATAACTAAATTTACTCCATCCATCATAGAGGTTATATGCATTTCCTTTCATAAAGGGCCTCATATGGTGGCATCTAAATACATTTTTTATAATATTTATTATAGGTTACCTCCAACATTGAAAAGTGATTCTCTAAAGTCCCACTGAAGGCAGTAACACACACTCAAATAAAATGATCATGGACATGTGTAGTATGTTTTGAATCTCCATTGATCTATGGGTGGAATTCCATACTCAGTAAAACATGTGTACCAAGAACCTTCTATAATCCCTTTGAAGAGAATGTAGTAAACCATGAATTACAAAAAAAACAACACTCCATCGCACATTATGTAGATATAATAATTTATGGAAATACAAATCTCCTAACTAATCCAT
Organism: Viscum album; assembly: GCA_963277665.1. NCBI lineage: Eukaryota > Viridiplantae > Streptophyta > Magnoliopsida > Santalales > Viscaceae > Viscum > Viscum album. The sequence goes on from OY728165.1 coordinate 215,845,597, forward strand.
TGATAAATCACCCGTATATCAATGAAATGCGCTACATTAGTCTATACAGGAACATTCACCGAAATAACATCACTATTCTAAGGCATAAGTTTTTAACCAACCACAAAGTAAATTATAACATCATTCCACTTTCATTTAAGTTTGGTCAATGACTATAGTAAACCTCTAGGTAATTGATTATTGGAATTTACCTTGTTAGAGGTGTGGCATCGTGTTATGAAACATGATATCTACTTTTTCATAACAGGATAACAATATTTGTTTTCATTGGATAGAGTAATTTTTTTCCACACATGGATGGACTGACCACATAGTGGCTTGAAATTAATCCACAAAACACTCTTGCTTGCTCATGGGCAAAAAAACATGGCCCCAAACATATAAGTTATCATCATCAACTTTTTTATAGTTTTATGGTGTCTCCACAACATCAAGGTTTTACCTCATGTCCAAATATATTATATTTGGATACTACACATCTCCAATATTTCTCAAATGGGTAGAGACCACTAAAACTAATATGATAGTCCTCTGTTACTAGATCTCATAAACCACAACATGCATCTTTGCAAGTAAATTCATCTTCTTCTACATTAAACATGAATCCCAAAATGCATGTGTCAGATTTATCTTAAATAATGTGTCATCCTTATCATTTCCTTTCCCAATCATATATACTAGATCAAAATGAGAAAATTTCGATAATCAACCCACCGACACTGTTAAAGAATCAAATCTCTCTATAAAAATATATAATTTAAGCAATTGTGACTAGAACACATAATAATATTTTTTCCCAATAGACAATTCCTCAAATCCATCCAAGAATACAATAATATAGCTAACATGAGGTCATGTATACAATAATTCCATCCCTATGGCCTCAATTGATGAGACCCAGAATCCATAACATGAACTTCCTACATCAACACTGCTCCAATGATGATCCTAGAAGTCTCATAGAAAAAAATGTACTCCACACATGGTGATCTTAATATTAATATTGGTGTAATTGTAAAACCTTATTTAGATCTTGGAAAGAATTATCACATTGTATAGACCATTAAACATTTATTCCCTTATTGGTGAAAACAAAAATCGGTGATGCTAAATAGGAAAAGTAATGGATGAGCCTCAAATAATCGACCGCTAACCCTATAAAATTGACGATATAAGATACATCCTTGTGTTTTTACCAAGTAACGAGTTCCTACACCTTTATTAGGTCTACTGATCAACCTTTCTCTAAGATGCTGTGAACCAAGAAGTTTACTTGATCAATCCAAAATTGAATTTTTTTATGGGTTGAAGTATATTCAATCTTCTATGAATGTACTGAAGTTGATGTTAAGCTATTGGTCATGATAATTACGAGTCTTATAATACAAAAATATTTCATCCACAAACACAAAAACAAAATAATCCTAGTATGAATGTAGGAGTCATTTTCTCAAGGCCATAAACACTATTGGTGTGTTCATTATCCCGAATGGAATCATGGAAAAAAGATTAAGGAAAAACTTACTTTTAATGCACTCTATTGTATATTGAAAGGTTAAACTATCAAATAATGATAGTCTAATCTCATGCAGATTTTTAAAAAAACAAAATCTCCCCTGAACTGATCCTAAATATCATTGATACAGTGATATGGATACCAGGTTGTCACTTTAATCAAGATCAACTTTTGGGAATAAACACATAACCATAGAGCCCCAATATCTTTATTGGAAAAAAATAAAAGAGAACCCCAAGGCAACATACTCATACAGATAAACCCTATATCCATTAATGATTCTTGTAAATTCATTATCTCTTGAAACTCATTTGGTTCCATTTTATATGGTGTAATAGAAACTAGATCATCCCCCACCAAGATATCAATTGTAAATTCCACATCTATCTCATGTGGAAGCCCATAGAAGTCTTCATGAAGTGCATGATTGAACTGGAAAATATTTGGTGGAATGAAATCCTGCATGACACCTACTTCATCTGAAAACATACTAAATACCTAGGTAATGAGACCCACTAGTTACTGATGAACAGGCCATGATCTCCTTCCTTGATATCCAACTATCCATGATTAATATATTTGTGACCCTTAGTAGATGTAACAGTTACTCTATTTCTGTAACAATATATGAGGCATTATTATGATATTAATCTGTCTATAACACTAATTTATTCAAATCATAACATTTCATGGATATAAATATCCCATATGAAATAACACTTTCCATCCTTGAGAGAACACACCTTTCATAAACAGGTGTCTTTCGACTCTATCCCATAAGGTGTATTTATCATGATAAAATCATTTAAAAACTTGACCATTATACTCAAAATATTCACAATTTGTGATGATATAAGATAATTTGATCCAAAAATATCAAATAAGGAACCATCTATCATATAATCTCCATGAATAGTACCTATAACTGTCTATGGTCCAACCTAGCTACCCCCTAGTGTAGGCTGTACTACATTTTACTATCAAACCCCTCTTCTCCGTGATGTTGTCTGAGTCCCCTGAGCTACACCACATAACTAATATGGACATTTTTTTTCCAAAAGAACCATGTCTACTACCATTAGCACCTAGACAAATAGTATTCCAACTCCATGATTGATAGGGTGTTGAAGATCCCATTCTATCACTCTAGTTTTTGTTGATGCTCCATCATTAATCATATTCTATTAGATTTTATAAAACATCTATATATGTTCCATCCTTATATAATATCAATACGCTATATGTGGTCTATGGAAGAGTATATTATTGTGACCCAACCTATGGCACTACTGGTAGGTCGCCATGGTAATGAACTTTGAAACTGATATGCCCCCATGTTCATTATGATTTATAATAACTTTGTAAAAATTATCTTAACAAATCATCATTCCCTGGAATGTTTCACCTCCTAACCATCTGGAGAAAAACTAATGTCCTCCAACAACAACATCCATTAGGTTCTACTCATGAATGGGATCCTCAATCACCACTTATAAAAACATATTCATCCTGAATACAATCACCTAGTAAATAATTTCACATTTAAGGCAATCCTAAAAAATCATTTATAAAACTTCCTAATCTCATGGAAATGCTTTAAAATAGAACTAAAAATTTATAAAGAGTCTAGTATAGTCCATAATGAATATAATCACCAGAGTCAACCTCATAATCTCATCCACTCTCTCCAGTTTAGCCGATCAGAGTAAAAATTCTGTAAGAATATCTCATGGATGTAATTATACTCCATTTTTTCTACTAATCTATCATAACCTTGTATTTCATACCATCAATTTTCTTTACCATGTAACATGTAAGTAGATAGTTTAACACTCATATCACTTAGAGTTTCAAAGTGTTCATGTATAATCAGGATAGACTCAATCCAGAACTTTGATGCATTAGGTCTACCATCTCTGGTAAACATCAGAGGGTGTTAAAACACAAACTCTCATGTCAGATCAAACATACTCTTAACAACCCACCCAGGGTATCTCTCAATAAATTGCATGAACCTAGAAAATTTCTCTGAAAACTTATTTTTGACAACCTCACTCGACACTATTGAAGATTCATGTGCCACTACAGGTTGATCATTTGTATTCATAACCTTCCATATTCATATCAACAAGCTTTATTATAGGAAAATACCTTTCTCTTTCTAAACCTAAAAGTCTCATGACACATTTCAAAATTTTAAAACATTTATGGTTATTCCCATCAATCCATAAAATGTAATCCTCCAAACTCTAACACATGGTTAAAAAGGAAAATTATTGCTATCCTCAACCATTATACATATAGTTCATAGTGAAAAAAGGATAAACTCATGAAAATTAATCATGTTTCATTAGAAACACATTTATTCACATGTTATATCATTTTACAACATTCAATTCTATATTATACACCATTTTATGTTCAATTTCAAAAGCATGGAAAACATTTCAAATTTTAACAACATACCCAAAACTGGATTTTCTATGTTTTTAAAAAAATTATGTTTGTGACAATAATTTGTGAGTTCCTAGAATGATTCATTAATAATCAACTCACATGACATATCAAGCCATGATAAAATCCCATAAATACTCCAAAACATTAATCACATTAAAAAACAATAAATCACTCTAGGTGAAATCATATTAACTGTAACAACACACATCAAGAACTAAAATCCCACCTTGTGTACATGGGGTTTCCTCCACACACGGGTTTCATACTAATATGCACGAACTCAATTCGAAGGCCTGACTATTCCAAGTCTCATGTCTTCCATTCACAAAAAGCATGTTAAGAAAAATGATATGAAATCATCTATAGATACCAGTTTGTGTTGTCCTGACATTGGTTCCACACACCAGTACCCTGATCTAGATGATCACATGGCCTCAATCACACAAAAACATTTACCAGAGGATTCAAACTAGAAATGAGGGACTATTATCGATTATGGGGAGAAAATACCATATTTATCAAAGTAAAAAAATAATATAAAATAATAATAATAAATAATATATATAACCAATAACCAAACCATACTAGTATCACATGATGGCCATAAAAATTATACAATATCAAAAACTAAACGACAGATATATCATTCCAAATACATTTCAAGTTACAATATGAAAAAACATGAAATAATGACTCACTAAAACTCAAAAGTATGTCCCAACACCAAGTCTGGTTCCCCCATCCATAGTTCTTTATGACTCAGCCATCTAATATAGGTCTCTTTAACTTACTATATCATGAATACATAAATTCTATTTGGAATCTGATTATGAAGCCTGCTTATGGTGTCAGTACAACTTATTAGGCCACTACAAATAGCATATAAATCCATATCTAATCAATTACATTGTATTCATTTTTATAATGAATAATATACCAGAAACAAAGTAAATAGTTTCCAAATATTCAATTATAGTTTACATAACCACACTAACCCCTAGAATACCTTAGAAACCAAAACACCCAATATCTTATTGGGCTCGTATTGTATTCTGAACAATAAAACATATAACAATACCATAGTTATCAATTATCATTTCATTTCAATTCACAATATACAATTTTAACCATTGTAAATAGAATAATTTGGATCCTAGAACTCCATGTCTAATACCCCTTTGGTATTTGAATGAGAAGTTAGTGTCGCAAAGATAATTTATCAGACTATAAAATAAGTGTAATTTTGAAGCATCTGATTATGTCCCACACTCATTAATCACCATGAGATCTAGAAGCAGTAGTCCATGTCCCACATATGTATATCAGTTTAGAACTATGTGTTATTTATATAGCAGTCTATGTCTCACACATATTTAACAATTAATCACACAGTTCACATATATCACATCAATGATTTTTAATCCTCATTAAACCATTTTTCAACATTTCCCATAATGATACCATCGAAATTTATCACCAAAAAACATGTTTCATAAATTTAATCACATGAAAAAATATGCACAATTTATAATAAATAATTTTTAAATATTCAATTCATATGAACCATTTACCCGTTATGGTCAATTAAAAAAATATCATAATCCCCATTTTTTATTAATTAATTTTTCCTTAATTAACTAATTACACAATCACAATTTTTTATTAAATTCATAATCACAAGATTCCATTAATTAATTGTCCAATTTATTAGTACAATTCCACAACATTAAATTGTACCAATTTAACCCAAATCATTATGACATGTAAATTAAATTTAATCAATTAAATAATAAATAAAAACTTCCAATCATGTATGTTTATAATTTCACAATGAAAAATACATAATTAAAAAAAATTATGGGTTTTGAAATTTCTAATACCTTTCTCAATATTTATGATACCATATTTCCAACAAAAATCCCTAATTTGAAGAGAGATATCCATTATGAAAAAGAAGAATGAGACATTGATCCAAGACCAAGATCCAAGATCAAAAGAGTCAAGATAAAAAAAACCAATATATAGATACATCACAACTATAGGAAAACATCCCGTTAAATGTTTTTATAAAGATGGGAGAGAGGATGAAAACCCTATGGGATTAAAATATCTTATATAGAGAGGTGTAAATCATTAATTTGGACATCGAATCATCATTAATAAAGGTTATAAGGACATAAAATCCATTCAAGAACATCAAAAAAGGAGAGATATAAATTTTTGATTAATTTAGTTGGTTTAATGATATACGATGTGGGTTATAGAATTATTCTAATAATTTTTTTTGTGTGTTTAAACTCCCAAGTGAATATTTTATTTATTGGGGTGCATGGTTTCCCCAAAACATATGCCTAACTGTGAGCTAACTTTGCAAATACCCTCATTATGGGGTTATACAGTTTTCTAGGGAAAGACCCACACATTGGGAAAACAGTGGGCTCACTTTTCACTTCCCAAAACCCTTACAACATTTTCTAATTACGCCTGAAAACAGCCCAACTTATATCCAAAATGAAATATACTCAAAAAATGCTAAATTTTAACTGATAAAAACATGGAGATATCTCCAGAAATAGTTAGGATCTTACATTAAAAAAATATAAAATTAATCATAATATATTATTGTTTAAAAAATAATTTTTCATAATCTTTTTATATTTATATTCAACAATTTATAAATTAAAATTTCAAATTAAATAAAAAATTGTAATGAAAAATATTTTTAATGGAAATTAAAATTTTCAAATATGAAATATTATTATTTTTATTTCATTCAATTTAATAACTAGATTTTTATGAACTAATGAGTAATATAAAAAATTCTATATAATTTTTTGATTCTTGAAATAAATAATTTAAATTTGATATTGATAGAAAAAATATTTCTAACGAACAATTGATCATATTATTAATTTTAAGTAGTCTAATTTAATTTCATTATAACTGAATAAAGAAATTATTTCTATTATATAACTATTTAATAAAATATATACTTTAAAACATTTCAACTAATTAATGATTTGGTTTTGATGGTAAGAATTAAATATATATATTTTAATTATATATATCACAGTTTCATTAAAGATATAACTTTCATGTGGTGCATTATATCAAACACATTATAAAAATTAAATATAAAAATGTCTTAACATATAATGTTATAATAAGAAAAAACATGATAAAGGACCAATGATAGTGTATATAAATTTTATTATTGAATCTACTATCATCTCTATTATGTTTTGTATGAGTGATTGTATTTAATTCATATTAGAATTAGTAGAATTTTTTTAAAATTTTATTGTGAAATTTATTCCTTATTCTATAAATACTGAGGAATCACCTTCTGTAAGGATAAAAGAAGAATTATTGGGTACATCTTCTCAATTATTGTTAGTGATATTAAAATACTGATGAATTTTATTATCTTAGTGATGAGAAAATATAATATTATAGTAAAAATAGATTATATGGTAAGGTTTATGGAACATATTGAAATATATTATCATAAAGAATAATTTATAATACAAAATATAACTATTCAAATTTTTCATGTGATTAGGAAATTCATTTGAGTATTGTAGGGATATTTTATTCAAAACTATAAACATTAGATTACCAAATATTGTGCATAAATCATTAATCAATGGAATGAAAAGATAAAACTCATTTTTCATAGGCCAATAATGATTTATTGGATGTGATTAATATATTTTTTATATAACCCCGCATGAATTATATTTATATTTTTCAAAGAACTTTTTACTAAGGAAAATTAAAATATAATTGTCTTCCTATAACATGACCACCATAAGATTTTAATAAATGAAATCATAACTTGATGATTTTAAGATAAATGCATTTATATAACCATTTATATCCTTTTTAGAATTTCCCATTTCTATTTCCATGTGTGATAATTGAATTTTTTGTTTACGTATCGATTACAATAACCGAATGTAGCTAATAATAAAGAATAATTATCAATTAAAATACATTGATGACCTAATTTATCAACCAAAGTGTTCTATGTGATTCCCGCATAATCAATTGATGTTGGGTTATCACAAAATGATTCTAATGTCTATTTAAATTTAAAAGATATAATTTAGGAGAATGTAATAACATCATGAGAGTCTAGTATTTTTTTACATATTTCAAATTCTTCATTTAATTTCACGCCACATGTTAATATATATATATATATATCATGAATTCCTTGAATAAATATTATGGTTTTATGTGTATGATACCATGTAATATATTGACTATGGATGAGAACAGAATATGTCTTAGAATATTCATTGGTATATTCATAAACCATTTTCTATAGGTTAATCTATCCAAATAATAGTTTTAGAATTAAGAGGTAATTATTGTTGGATATTTATCACTACAAAACAAATTATGTTAACCCAATGTTGGTGAAAGATTAAAATGAAACATAAAACATAAGTAATAAATTAAATATTATATATATATAAATAATTAGGTTCTCAATTATAGATACAATATAGTGGTATCTAATATTGATAAAATATGTAAACATATGGGTTATGAAAATTATAGATAAGAAAAAGCTGTAGAATTTTAGAAAATTAGTGACTCCTTTAAAGATTGAGTGATAAATGATATGTGGTATTTGGAAATAAATTTGATTATATATATCACGGATAAGATATTTTTTCAACCATGTTTGAAAAAAGAAGTTGTGGGAGAATAATATAATTATAGATAAGTGGTTTATCATGAGATAATGAAGATGTTTTAATACATTATAAGGAAAATTTAGAAAGGAATAAAGAAATGTATAGTAGGGTTTGTATAATGGTGCATTATTTATCATTAATTAGCAACTGGGTTTCAAAAACACTTGGATATTTTGACAATGATACATAATATGCACATGAAATTGTGAAATATTTTTGACCGTTTCACGGATTTTACTCTATTGTCATAATGAATGACTTGCACTATATGAGTGATTTTTTTCTGGCATAAAAAACTCTATCAGTTTTTATCCATCAGGTACATATTTTATATAGAAATAATTGGTATGTTATGAATTATAGACACACCTAATTTACATAGAAAAATGATACATCATTTTATAAGAATGTTCATAAATATCAAAATTATACACATCCAAGGATCGTAAAGGATTATTTTCATTTGAAACACGAATACCTAAAGTAAAATTGTATAAAATAATCCCATAACCCCCCATTGTGTTTTTACTAACTAGAACCTTTTATTAATATCATATTTACAAACATTCCTACTATCTTCTGGAAAATGAAATATAACAATATGTGATATTATATTCTCAGTAAGGGTAAACAAGTGAGATAATAATCAATGAACGTATGCAATTATATATAGAGAATAATTTTTTAGAGAACATGAGCTTTTAATTTTAAATTTAAACCCAATAATTAAAATAATAAAATTATGTGTCATACCATAATGTTTAGAATTTAATAATATAAAAAAGATAAAGGAATTAACCAATATGTTCCAAGAGAGAATAACTTTTGAATGAATTCATATCATAAATGGGTTGCATAATGCATGGAACGATCCTGGTCATAAAAATCAATTTTCATGTATACACACCAAGAAATTCATCACAAATTAGGCTTGGTTAATCAACCAATATAAAAACATTATTCATGGGATAATTTCCCAAGTCACATATTTCTGGCTTGGGATAACCTCTACTACAACTACTATTTAGCAATTGATAACCTCTAGAATACCAAATTTTGGGCTTAAGATGTCCTCTCACCTACCCTTTGTTATTATAAAACATTTATAATTATACAATGAATCACTATTTTATAATATACTAACACTACACAAAATCATAATCTTTTATTATGTATCTATAGTGATAATGGAATCATTTATAATTTCATCATAACATTAACAATGTAAAATAACATAGATTTCAATATAATCTCATCATCAATGTCCTATGATGTCTAGAAAAATAATTATGTTTGTATAATTGTCTAAATCCACTGTAAATAAAAAAATTAGAAGTATGTTGTTATAGATTAAAATTCTCTTTAAATATTGTTATTTCATTTAATAAAAAATTAACAATTTCTGTTTTCAAACAATTATTAAAAATGATTAATTTTCACAAATATTATTTAAAATATTTTAAATATAAATATCATATAAAGATGTAATTTAAGAATCCATTTAATTAGAATTTATGAAATAGTGAAAACATGTTCTTGTGGTTTGTGTAAACACATATATAATTTTCGCATTGTCATTAAAAATTCAAAAGTTATTCATTCTTAAATGACATGAATATTATTTTTAAATTATTTTTAAGAAATTAAATCATGTATAAAAATGAATTTATACAATCACTCAATAATGAAAAATGTGTCCATGATAACATTTTTGATAAAATATATAAATGTATAAAAAATCATCCCCACCATAGGGATAAATATATTTATTCACATATTTTTGTGTAGTAATTACCATGAAAAAATATCACACAAATAATTAAATAAAATTAACACTAATATATTCATTATAAAACATATAAAGTTTCCTTGGTCATATCTTTTCAAATTATATATGTTGTATGTATAACATAATTCAAATAGAAGACAATTAAAATTTTCAATCATTTGACACTTCATTAAAATTCAAATGAAATGCCCCTGGATGAAATAATATGAATATTTGTATTAAATATAGTATTTTTATAAGGATCCAAGATATACAATTTTAAATGGGTAGTAAATATACCTGCTAGAAATATAAATATGTGAATAACTTCAACTGTGTATCAAAAAAGATTATTAAAATGAATAAACATTACTTGGAGTCTACCTACCATTATAAGCGATCCAACATCCTATTAATTAAGAATAAACCTTTATAATACACCATGAACATTGACATAATGTTCATGGGAGACGAAAAAATGATCTAGGAAAAATGGAATGAATCAATGATGGTTTTTGTTAAGAATGACCAAGCTAGAAGGATTAATTATTGTGATCACGGGTGGAGAAGAGGATTCCTTGTAAAAGTTATGAGAGGGACATATAATGAGTTGATTAAAATAATTCAATTGTATCATTCCACTTTCATTATGGAATGAAAAAATTATAATAAATCAAACATATGATATGGTATGGTTGAAATTTCCTATGAAAATATTTTGACATGTTTATGTGGAATTTATGGTCTTTTATCTTGGTTTAACCCCCCCCCCCCCGTATAAACATTTTAAACATAGTCATAATAACAAATTTTTTTTGTATTTACTATTAATTATGACCAATATTAATTTTACACTGATTATATTTTATCAATTATTATATTTATAAAAAAATAACACATTTTAATATAATATATTTCAATATGTGGAATAAGTTATTCTTATATAGGTTTATAAAACTAAATTAAAATATATTTTAATAAAATTACCATTTTATGTGTCATAATGAATATAATTCCATTTATCTTCTTGAAAAAACATTTATTGAAATTTAAAATATTTAGTTTAATATATATGCAATAAATTTATTCAACAAGAATAATTAATATATATTTTATTAATTTATTTTGATAAATATGTGCTGGATGCAATTTTTTTAATGAATATATGTTTTTAAGTAATAAAAATGAACTTATACAAAAAATACATGTCTATTAAGGGTTAATAAATAACTAATTACATTATTTATAATTTCATTAAACTATGATTGCGTTATTATTAAATTAAAAACTTTATGGGACTATTAAAATACTAATATTAACAAAAATGAAATGTTATTTTTACCAAAATGATTCATTATTAAAATTTACTACAATGTAAATCCACTTCGAAAAAATCCAAAAAAATCACACTAATATAATACATAAATTCTGATTTGAACATTTAAATTCATTCAATCAAATAAATGTTTTATATATGGTACAATATTATTATAATTTTATTATGTAAAATGAAATAATTTTTTAAAAAATATATTTTTTGAGAATAAATTAAAATTCTTTTAAATTGAGTAATTATTTATTATAAATCAATAAAAAAATTTCAATATATTAAATCATTATATATATCATTCATTATTTATTTCTTTATATTCATACCTACCATTTTAATAGCTTATTTATAATGAATTACTATATCACAGTTAATTTACACTTGTGTTTGAATGTAATCAAAGCTATTAAATAACTCAAGATTATTTAAATGAAAACCCATATTAAATCTTGTGGTGTTAAATTATATTCCACATAAAATGAATTTCTCTAATGAAAATCTATCACTCCAATAAAAACCAATGAGAACATCTCTCTTTCATAACGTCTTTATATTCTAATGTACCTTTGAGGAATATCTAACTCCACTAAAATGCATTTGCAAAGTGAGTTCTCAAATTATATATTAATTTTTTTTATGATATAGAATTTATGAATGTTCTTATTCATAGGGAATATAATTTTTTTGGTAAAAACACAATGTTCTATAACTACGAAGAATACAGTATATACTTACTCAAAAAAAATTGGCAAGCCTTTATAAACATTATAGAGATTTAGTTGAAGCATCAAGCGACAGGTAACAGTACCTACTCGACCATTATTATCTAAGGGAAAAAAATAACTTGGTATTATATTTCCATTATTTTAGAATCTAATAACCATATTTAATAAAAAAATCCATTGGAATACCCTCTCACCAATAACAAAATCTATACTTCTTTGTTGATTTCAATAATAACTATTTTATCTAATCTAAGATTCCATTATGTGAAGCTGAATGCATCTATCATTTAATAGAATTTCCTCATCTAAATCATTTCCCATTGGCTTTTATTCTCCTACTTGATCACACTATATCAATTTATTAAACTTCTTTCCATATATTTCTTCATATGGATTCATATGAATGCTCAAGTAAAATAAGTTGTTTTATGAAAAATCACTAGAGGAAAGTGTTCATCTATAAAACTAATGAAATATATATAATATAATCACAAAAATAATGTTAGGGTTTGAGTGGTCTTGTAATATTGAACATATATCAAAGGATTACACTTATTACTAAAACAAAACTCTATACCTAGATCTTGTTAAAGAGTTCAACATAACTTCTAGGTAAATCTTAGATCTCGGTCCTGTGTAAAATAATTTGGTACTCCATGATGAATTACAAAATCCTTAATGTGTATCATCGCAACATAATCAAGAAAGAAATGTTCATTGATAAAAAAGTATACAGAATTCTTATATAGATCAACATCAACCCAGATATCCTTAATTATTTTAGATGATTTGGGTAGTTTAATAAAAACATCAATGGTGATATTTTACAATTTCAACATTGATATTGGAATTAGTTGTAACAACCTATTAGTCTATTATCTCTAAACACTATCTCTTCAACATAAAATAACTGATATACTAATTACTAAATATCTCTTTTAATTTCCTCCAGATATAAATACTCTATCATAAATTTATATATCATTGTACATCCGTGATGAATTTTGAATAATGAGCTATGATAATTATCCAATATCTATTTTTTCAATTATGGTATTTATGTGACACATACTCTCTTGTTAATAATTTTTATTCCTTCAAAATCATTACAGGACTCCTGGAAATTTATCACACCCTTTTACAAATATACATCATAATATTCCACCTCTTTATTCATCATAAGGGTATATGGATAAAACCTCACTTGAGAAAGATAATATTTCTCCACTTCCCTAAAAATTTTAGTATCCATCCTCTGAGAAAAAAATATCATTAGATACATTTTTATATATATCATTTGTAAGAAAGTATAAACATTTTTGACCTAAAGCGTAAACTACAATATTCCCTTTCCCAAGGTGGAAATATATTAATCGCTAATAATCCTTAGTCAACTGATACCATATTATACTTCATAAATTTATATAATTTTGTGTGAATATATGCTTTATTATTTTTATATATATATATATTTATATCATTTTTTAATCTATATAAAAAATCCATGCATATCATTATTTTAAATATTAATGCTTATAAATCCTAATCATGAGTGCTGTGATATTTTGGTGATCATTGAATTATTAGGAGTCATAATATGTCTCCATATAATAATATATAATATCAAAACCCCTTCATTAATGCATACCTATAAATCAAAAACCATTCTCCATTGTAGGTTTGTGTGAAAAAGGTTTCATTGTACCTTTTTTTATCCTGTGTACATTCAAATATTATTTACATTCATTACTCCAAAAAAAATCACCAACTTCTAGTTAAACATTTTGAATAGGTAATATATTCCTGAAATATTCATTGTAAATATTGTATAATATACATCAAATACATGAAAATAAATGATCTCAGTCACTGTTATTGGTCTAAGAAATATTCTGATAACATATATATATGATGTATCCATCAATATCAAATCTCTTTAAATTATATGAACCAAAAAAAATTTATTCATTCTACAAAAATTTACACATATTAAATTGATCATATAAATCCTATTTCATTAGGGTCTTCATTAAAATCCTAATGTGATCTTCATTTTATTCCTTTCATGTACAATATAAATTAATGTCATCTATAATGACTTGCACAAAAGACAATGGTAATAAAAAATGACTCAATTCACTAAATTAATAAGGATTTTTTTAATTATTAAGAAAAAATAATATCACTATAAATTTATAATTTGAATACCTCATATGGAAGGTTTTATTGGGATTTCCCTTTTTTATACTACCCATTTATATTATACATATTAAATGTAAATAATGGATAAATAATGAGTTACTAGTATCTAATTGAAGAAATTTTCAATAAAATGTAGGGAATACTTATTAATTTTCTTTATCCTTTAATGAAACAAAAAATTAATGTAGAATTTTATTGATATGTAATGAAATTGAATATATAGATAAGATTTCCCCCAAATAGATTCTTCTTTCATAATTAATCCACTATAAACTTTCTCTTTGCGTGGATTCATCAATTCCAATACCTTAATCGAGTTCTTTCCATATACAGTCTTAGATATAAGTGTAACATTGTGTATGATTTATATTATAAAAACAACTTCATCATTCGTAGAAATATTTAAATAATATTATGAAAATAAATCAATAAACTCTCATAAAAAATATCAGATTATGGGTCTCACACAACCATAAAATATAAAAACCACTATTAAATGATAACTGAGACATAAAAATGGATGTAAAAATCATTGTAGGTTCATTTTTATCTCCACATTGATATAAAATCATAAATGTTTTTAGAATATGAAATGTCTCTTCCCATCCTATGAAATTGTTTGGCTATTTACAAAAAATAATGACCCTCCTTTACTAATAAAATATCAAATTCAACTGACGGTAGAATAATAGTATTATTAGGAAGCAGATTCCCACAAACATCTGTTGTTGTATAATCATATACATGATATGAAATTATCATACCATTAGGATGTTTTACATCTAATTCAAATCCTAATTGATGGGAATCTGAATTAATATTCCTAGATATTATCCATGATATAATTGATTTTATATATTTTTTTCTGAAAAATAAAATTCATTAATATTTTATAAACATATAGACACCTCAACTTCATCATTATATCATCAATTAATTACATGTAGTAAAATTGATTTGTGACATTGAAACAATGTTAATAAGTGTGACCAATCATATAATAATTAAAATTAGTTATAGGATGTATAAATCCTAAATTCATTTCAACCAATGCCACCTATTTTTTTAAATAAGGGCATCCATGATCATTATATACTCACATCCGACATAATTTTCCCTTGTGAAATTTGATATAACCATTAAATAAACCCTATTAGTTTATTTCCAGGATTGTAGTATTATGAAAACCAATCAGTCACTAGTGAAAATTCATTTAATAAAAAATCTACCACATTCATCGTTTTACCCTAGTTGCATATATACCATAACAACATAAAATTCTAGTATCTAGAAAAAGATGTATTAGGATTCTTTTCAGATCACTTCACATAGTGTTTTTTGGGTTGGATGCCCAAAATGATAGACTAAAATTTGATAATCCATGTTATAGAGAAGTCTAAATTAATCCAATATATTTTAACTAAATTTTAATATAAAATTAAAATACATTTATATATTTGTTTTATAAAATTAAGAATGAATTTATTGAATTTGAACATGAATCTTAACCATGATGCGAAAAGAAGTTCAAATTGTAAAACATTGTTGTCCTCGTTTTATTGAACATTGAAGAAAAAGTTTATAATAATATAATAAAAGTTTATTTTCATACATTATATGATAATAAAAAAAATCCAAAAATGAGTTTTTCTTATTTGGAATAAAAAATTTCTATAAAATATGAAAATGGATTTTTGTTTTCCAAGAAATTTTTTTCATACAACGCATACCATTTTGATGTCAAAAAAATAAATCGTGAATAACTTAAAAATAATTTAGAAAAAAATATGTAGAAAATATATCCCCAATCACAAGAACATTAGTTTTTTAAAAATTTATATTTAAGTTATTTCTTTTTTAAATTAATGATAATGATGTGTTATGGCTCACAAAAATACACAGTTTTCTTATTTTTATTTAATGGGAAAAAAATCATTGGGTGGAATTATATTTTAAAAAAATATGAGTATTATTTTTTAAAACCTCAATGGTAATTTAAATTTCACTCAATCGTGTTAATCCCTATAGTATTACTTTTTTGAGGACTACCTATCTCAAAGACCATACAAAACCATTTGAAGCTCACATACTTAAGTATAATATCAAGCTATGTTAATAATTTTTTTCAAAAAAAAATAAATATAAAATTTCAAAAATAAATGCCTAAAAAATAGTGTAAATATCACAATGTCTTGAAATCCACATATTATGTCAATTAATTTCTATATGATTTTTTTATTTACATTTTTTATTTTGTATTAATTATATATATGATAAAATTATAATATTAAAAATACATTTATATTTTTTATGCTATTAAAAATACTGAAAGTAATACCCCAAAATCCAAAGGAAATTCTTAATGAAATTTTTATGAAATGGATGAAAATGTAAATGGAGAAAAATAAAATTATACAGTTAGAGCATAAAAACATTATTTTTGTAATCTAGTGCATGAATTAAAATCAGAATCAGGAAATATAAAATTAAATGATATTTGAATTTAATGTTTTCAATATGAATTACCATTTTTATGTCTTATCAAAATTTTCATTCCCTTTATAATGAAAAAATTATCTTCATGTTTTTCATGAATTTACATATAACACATTTTATTTAACTTGCACAAAATTTAATTTTTTATTTATTTTCACGACCACAACGATGAAAGTCACATTCTTAAGTTCAAAATGAATATCAAATTATGATTGAGGTATATGTAAGAGAGATGAGTAATAAAAAGAAATCAAAAACAAATAAACATGGAACAATGTCACCAGGGGGTTGATTTTAATGTTCATTTTCCTCTAGAATACACCTTTGATCTTTATGCCACATATATAATTCCCATCAATGTTAAGATATTTTTTTATAAAAATGGATGAAATGTGATAGTCATGAAAATCAATAATCCAATGAGTCCCTATAATTATATATATGATCAAAAATAGAATCATAATTGAAAAAAATTGATGTTACTGAAAAATAAAAAAGGGATAAAAACATACATATTTATATTAAAAACCCATTAAATGAGTAAATATATAGTTTAAAGGTGGGTTTCTTCCTTGTATGTTCTTTTCAATGGTTTTAGATCAACATTCACCCTTAAAACACTCCAAAGAGATTATTTTAATAACATAATGATTTTATTTTTCACACAATAAATTATATTGAAACTGTATGAATATTAGTGTAATTGTGATGTTTAGTAATATAATATAAATAATAAAAAATGATCCTCAGGTTGTGGGATAATCCTTATAATATAATTTAATTTCCACCTAATTTCTTTCATAATCATTCTTAACACGAAAATTATATTTCTTTATTTGATGGATTTTAGTAACTAATTAATGGGAATACGAAAGTACTATTAATTCTCTATAAATGAATACATGAGTTTGGGAGGTATGCCTTTTAATTTGAGCTTGTGTTAGATTAAATTTAATGAAACATATTTTCATCTAAAAATAAAATTATTTTCAATTGAAAAATTCTTATTAATAATTAGATCCATTAGAAACTATGATTCTATCAAAAAATCGGCTCGATCCAAGATAATGTTTATAATAGAATCAATGTTCATGATTTTTACAAATGGTATAAATTTTTTTAGTTCTGGTAAATAATCAGTAGATCAAATTTTTGGGGATTCATTTCAAGAAGATAAAATTCCCATCATATAATATATGAAAATAATATTATCTTCACATTAAAATCATCTAATAAATCCACATTCTTCCTTATGGTTACATTTATGTTTTCTAAAACAATTTACATAATCATAGTGCTTAGATTTTTTTAGAATATGATGTTGGTTCTTCAACCATTTTATGGTATTTTAAAGAATCCAATTGTTTAGGAATAATTATTGTAGTATTTTAATTATTTTACTCATGAAATAATATTGTAATATTTTTTTTCAAGATATTTTTGTGGGTACAATATTATAACTTAAAGTTGAGGGTGGGACTTCATGTGGGATCATGGGTTTCTCAATGGTTTAATATTTATAATTCTAATATTAATGATTAAACAGTGTAAATCATTTTACAATTTTATGAAAAAATTTATAATTTAATAGTTGTGTAATTATATGTGTGGGTTATTGATTTAGTTGTTTCATCATAAGAGGATATTTAGGTTGTTAAAGGGGATATTTATGTTTTCATGGAATGAATCTAGATGATGTATAAAATAGAACCATTGGGATTTAAAATGATTAAAAAATTAAATATTCTTTGGAGGATATGGAATTAGAACTTAAAAATAAATTGGTTGTTTATTATCCCACCAATAGATTCATTAAGGGCTATTGAACATCACACATTATATTGGGGAGTGAATTTAGGTAAAGGTTCAACATGTTTGGATTTATTAAAAAAGGTCATAAATATGAGTTAAATATAGTTGAAAAAATATTTATGGATAGAAAATTATGAATGTTTATAATATAAATTACATAATTTACCATCGATGGTGTAAAAATTAGTTATTTCTCAAATTTTATCAATTTTAGTGTTAGAGAAGGATCATGTAGTACTAATTGGGTTATTGAATCCACATAGACCTAAAAGGAAACCAAAACACATATTAATTAAATGAGTGAATATTTTTATATTATGTGGAAATATAGGATTTGATTTCTGTATATTTATAAAAATAATAAAAGTCCAAAGTGAAAAAATCAATGGGGATGGTTTGATCCAAGGCTATAGAAAAGGGTTTATTTGATGAATTTCTTATTTTATAATTTCAATTTCTTATACTCAAGAGTTATTCATTCAATCAAATCAAACTAATATAATCTCATGTTCTTTTAATACCAAAACCAAACTAATGATAACCATCTATACATGTGTAGGATGATTTCATCAACACTCAGAGGTAGATGATTATATTAGGAATTGAGGTGTCTGGCCTTAATATTCAATTAGTTCAAAAAATAAGAAAATCATAAAATGGAATCATTAACTAATGAAAAAAATATATAACATGATAGTGTGTAAAATAAAATTCAACTCATACCCATGATAATACCATGCATAAATCCATATGTGGGTTATTACTCTATTGATATAAATCTCTCTATAGAATATGATAGTATACTCTTGGGTATTGAAATAATGAATTAAAAAACAATGAAATAATAAAATATCTACCGTTTAGTGATGGATTTGTCTCCTTCAAGTGTGAATAAATTAAAACCATTATGATGAAATATGAAAACAATATACAAAATAATTGAAAAAAAATTAGAGGATTTTTTTTTAATAAAATGTGAATTAGAACAACATACACGTGGAAGGAAAAAGTTTCAACGACAAAGACGAAGAACAATGTTACAATGAATACATACCAAAATCCCCCTAAATAATTCAACACTACTATATTAAATAAGAATGTTAAAATCCTTTTTTTGATGCCACAACATTACATGTTTCCAAAAAATATTCTACAGACAGAGGTGGGTGGAATCTTAATAAATATTTAACTCTTCCACCTATGAAAAATAGTCAGATCCATCATAAATCAACCCAAAAAAACACAAAAAACGAGGTTCTAAATTGACTATTTTTTTGTCACATAAAATATGAAACATTATCCTCAAATACCATTCAACTTCTTCCAAAATTGTATTCACTTTGGCCTCATATTGTCTCATTTATGATCAAAATGGTAGGATATTTTTCTTGGCGAATGATATATCACTTAAAAGTTTATATTCCACTTGGAATGATTATATAACACATGAAACACCGTAATTATCTCATGAAATTAATTATTTAAATGTTTCTCATGATATTATATATATTTATATCAAATTTTAATAACATTGGGATTTAATCATGGATGCTATAATCATTTTATTTGGTGGTTATCCATTTTACTTCTCTATAATTTTCAAGATTGATTATCCTCAATGATGATATCATAATGTTAATCTCCATGTTCTCTAAATGGTTAAAATATTCCCAAGTAATGTGGGACATAACACTGAAATATAAAATTCAAATAAAATACAATGTGATTATTACAATGTGATTAATGAATGTACTAAGTATTGGTTCACTTGGGCATGAATTACAAACATGATAAGAATTGAATTCCAAATTTTAAAATACACTAGTTATATTGCCTATAAACATTTATCCACCAGATTATTATAATATAATCAATGAATATTGGCCTATTTTAGAGGCTAATCACATCCCCAACTAAGAGTTTTTGTATTCCCATGAATAATTAATATAAAAAATATTAAAATTAAATTCCATTTTTGATGAAACAATAAACATAAAATAACTATCATTTAGATCACACATCAAAAAATTGAATTTTATCAAATTCATATTAAAAATGTTGATCATAAAGTTCAATTGAAACCCTATCCCATTCCTTTATTCAAATTCATAGTCCCATTTCATCATGTTTCAATTATGTATAATGATATGATGTGACTCACAACTGATATTTTTGATCAGTTTTTCATGTTGAAAAGGAAGGAAGTGATGGGTGGAATGAAATTTTAACCTTATAATGATAAATATGTATAAAAAACATTATAATGTAAATTTAAATAAATAAAATCCATCGATGTAGTGAGACTGTTTCTATGAATATTATGATTATGGTTAATAGAGAACTTTGTAAAGATTGTATTCCTTGGAATACTGTCGAGTTAACTCAATTAGAAAAATTTAAAGTTACCATAATTATAAGAAAAAATTCCTAAATCTTGGATAAAAATTTATAGAATCAAACTTCCCAATTTTCGAAATCCATTAATTAGGTTAATTCTTTTCGTATTCAATAATTTTTTTAAATAAATTTTTTAGTAATGATTTCAATATTAAACCAATTACCAAAGTAATTTAACTTATTATTGGAACCCTATAACACAATATAATTCCCTAAAATTCAATGCATATGTACTATGAAATATTTACTAAGCTATAGAAAATGTAAAATATGAAAAATGACATTATAATACTGTACATTTAGCAATTTACACTCATGAAAACATATATGAATTAAAATCAGAATGAAGGTATGATAAATTATTTAATATTCAGTTTCAAGGTTGTCAATGTGTATTAACATGTTCTAGTATAATGAAATTTTAATTTCCATTTTTTTAAACTTTATTTTTTTCATATTTTTTTGAATTTATGAACAATCAACATATTTAAATTTAATTGAAAAAAATAATTTTTATTAAATTTCACCCACATGATATTGACTAAAATATTTCATAATTTTTATAGAAAATTAAATTTATATAAGGGTAGAGGCATATGGTAGGATTTATAAAAATAAATTTAAGAAGAGAAACATTGAAAAAAATCACATTGTGGTTTCGGTGGGAGTTCATGTTGCATGTGATTAGTCCGTTTATCTCCATGTGACACATATATGCCTAATTAAAGGTGAAAAATTGTGTTTAAACACATAGAATAAATGTTATACTCTTGAAAATAAAATAAATTTTTTAGCCCCTAAATCATAAAAACCAAACAAAATAGAACCAAAATGGAGACCCATTGAGGTTTCCTAAAAAATGGATAAAAATACATGTTTTTTACAACACCCAACACTGAGACAATTTATAGGTATAATTTAGGATTCCTCATGATCAAAAATTGATTAGTTTCATTATCTTGACATTGAACTCCACAACATACCAAATACAAGTCTTTAAAAAAATATTGATATTATTGTTATTCCCTTCAAATTATTTGATATTAAATCTTAACCTCAATTTTTGTTATGTTTTATAATATAATTTTAGAAATATATTATGATCCTTATATTAACATCCTATAATAAGTCATTATTGTTCCATAGGATTAGAATTATCATTTCTAAAATAGTCACTTCATTATCCACATTAATTTTTTCCTGCTTCTATGGTTGACACTTCATCCTTATCCTTAGATTTTGAAGAATCAAATAATTTAGGAATCATTTTTATATATTTTCATTGGTTTTTACCAATCCCTAAAATAATCACAAATTTTAGATGTGCATTAGAGTATTTTATTTACAAACATTATCTTCATATGTTTTATATTGTAACTCTATATTTTATCCTAGATGTATTAATAGTTGTAATTAATTACAATTCAAGTAACATTGATGAATAATTGGAATTCATTTAGTCATTTTTCTAACACATCTTCTCATGTAATGGTTGTGGAAATAAATAGATATTGTATTTCCCTTGTAGATCCATTATAGTAGGATATATATGTAGTTGTATGGGTTCATTGATGTGTTGTTATAATTAAACTATAATAGGCAGAAACATGGATTTCAATATTTCATAATGGTATTATGTTGAATTGTTTTTAGATGTTAAGGATTTAGATCATTCTGTTGATGTGTTTTTGGACTATCAAACCAATTGAATCATGGATGGTCAATTTACATCACACTTTTTTTTGATGAATTCTATTTTGGTATAGGTTTTCCAGGTTATGTTTTGATCATAATGGCCTATCATAAGAGTGAAACCTGGGGTGAGAATAAAAAGAAATGGGTAATAAAAAGATGTGAGTATATAAGATAAGACATAAAAACCTCAAAAAATGGTACCAAATTTCTTTTTTTCCAAATATTATACATTTTTAGGGTTAAAATGGTTCATTGTAACATATCTTGGGTAGTCTAATCTTTAGACACCGAAGATGATACCAAAAAACACACATATAAAACGGTGGATGACTTTGATATAATTTTTCCAATATGGGTTTTGTTTTAATTGATTTATAAATCAGACTAAAATATATATCTAGAAAATTAATTGGAATGGGTTAATCCTCTCTAATTGAAAAGGGTTGGTTTAATGGATTTTATCATTTTCTATTTCAATTTCATATAATCGATAGTTATTCATTCCATGAAATATATCTACCTTAATCAATTATTGAATTAATAAAAACATCAACTTAATGGTAATCACTTACACATATGGGATATATTTTTCATGATCACCAAATCTTAAATGATCTTATTGAAAATTGGAATTTGTGAAATTAAAATTAATCATGTAATGAAAATAAAAAGATCATCAAATAGAATCCCCAACCAATTAAATAACATAAAAATTTATGAATTACAACAAAAAAATCCAAATCTTTCCCTTTATAATCAATTTAAACAACCCCTATGTGGTGAATCCATGAATTTATTTAATACTCTTAATAAAATATTACAGTAGAATCATAATTGTGTAATTGATGAATAGAAAACCAAATGAAAAAACTCCATTGTTATGGAATCTCTATAAACAACTATTGTGTGAATAAATTCACACCATAGTGAAATGGTAATTATATGATAAAAATTCACATAAAATGTGAATAATGATATTTTTTTAAGATAATATAATTATTAATAACAACAAACTTGTTATAGATAAATGTCAAAAAGGCAATGTTGTAGAATATAATTAAAAATAAATAACTAAAAAATCGAACAAAATACTTTAACACAACTTCCATAAACAAGAATTTTGGAGAACAAGGGAAATTTAGTGAATAGTTCTAGTCACCCCAATTAATGAGGGTCGACATATGTGGGTAGAAAAATAATTGAAAGTAAAATTTTCCACCATAGAAAAAAAATTGGTTTCAGTTAGAATCCCCCAATAATATATGAAAGATTGATTTTCTATATTGGTAATATTTTGTGTATAATAGAATAAGAAATTTAATCCATTTGAATATTCATCCGTTTTTCATAATTTATGCCTATTTGGAATGTTATATTATTTTTTATGATCAAAATAGTGGGCTATTATTATTTTCCCTTGAATGTGTCCTTGAATTCAATCTTCCAATTGGGCTACCTAGGTCACCCATGAAACATATATATTATCTCCATAAAATATTTATGGAAACAATCCCCATGTTTTATATATATGTATTTCAATATTATTCATTATTAGGACTTAACCATTGTATTTATATTTATTTCCATAGGATCATGTCATGTTTACTTTTCTATTAATTTTCATAGATGAATGTATAAAAAAGAGATTATCCAATGTGAATATCCATTTTCTATAAAAGGATGAAATATTCCCCCTAAATATGTTTGATCAACCATTAAAATATTAATTTAATATAAATTCCAGTTGATATTTTATAATATGATGAGTGAATGCATCGAGTAACTATGAATTTGAGAAAGAATTCAAAACATTATATGAAAATATGATAAATTTTTAAATTCACTAGTTTTAGTTTTTATAGATAATTAATAACATGTATGTTATAATTTAAAAATGGAATATTGGCCTATTTCATTGGATATTGACACCCAACATGAGTTTTTCTAGTAAAAAGTCAAAATTATCCAATAATTATGAAAATGGGATTAAATTTTCTGGGAATATTTTAAAATAAAATGATAACCATTTTTTCCTCAAAAAAATAACCACAAACCTTTCGAACTCATTTTAAAAAAATATAGGTCTAATAGTATATCCTAATACAAATCCAAATATTTTGATGAAATTCATTGTCATAATTCATCAATTTACTATTAATCATAATGATGTGTTCTTCATCACAATAGAAAACATGGATTATTTTTATTCATGTAATAAAACATATATGTTCTAGCTTGAATCCCACTTTAATATGATGATGAGTAGTAAATTTTATTGTTTTTGTTTTGTTATTGTTTTTTTAGTAATAATTCAATTGTAATTGAAATTTGACCCAATCAATTCAAAACCTATAATTAGAGTTTCATGATGACTCCCACAATCAAATAATATAGGGCCCCATGTTATTCTTACATAGATGGGAATCATCTCATGTGAATCAATCAAAAACAAAATCAAATTACCACAAAGGGAGATAAAATTACCAACTCTTGGATAGAAAAATATAGATTTATAACCCCTAATGACATAATTACACACATTAGGTCAATTGATTTCAATATGAAAAACTTCATTTATTATTTTTCATTACATTATTTTTATGAATACTTTTATGAATATTAAATTTATTACCAAAACTATGCAATGTTTTTCGATACCTCAAGAAGATAAGTAAATAAATCAAAATTTGAAGAATGTGTATTGTAAAATTTTTATCAAATTGATGAAAATTTATACATTGAATATGAAATTAGAATGCCAATTTTTCCAAAATTTATCCATTTGATATTAACCAATCATTAAAATAAAAATCAAGGCATGAAAAATTATTTTACATTTAGTTATAGAGTTTTTATCATTCATTATATTGTAAAATGATATAGATTGTTTTCTGTAAATTTATGCACTCAAAAGATTCTTATTCCAATGGTTGCACATACAAATAACATTTCTCTTAACTAATAAATTTTTTTATATAAATTCTTCCAAATAATATAAAAACCTTTTTAATTTTTTACAACGAATAAAAAATTCATAATGGTGTAGAGGTAGAGGATATGATTATTAGAGGGAAATTTAAAAAAATATACATTTATCAAAGTCACATGGTCATTGGACATGATGTTTATGATACTCATAATTACTCCATTAATATCCATTTCCCTCATATATTGCATATCAATTACGATAGATTATGTTTGTAAAAAATGTTAAAATGTAATTTATAGGAAAATACATTAACCTCAATAACTCATGGATATTACCAATAAACACAATTAGAATCAAAATAGAAAACCTTGAGATTCCATAAAAAAATAATGAGAAAAAACCTAGTATTTTAAAAACCAAAATACCGATTCATGGTATCAATAAAAGTTATCTTTTCTCCTAGAATGTACATTGTTTTATTTCATTATCTCATATTGGATCCCCACATCTTACCCAATACCAAATCTCAAAATTTCTATGATTTTAATTTTCACTCCATCAATTAGATTAAAACTGATTCCATATCGAGCATTATGAGAAGGATTGGAATCATTTTTTAGTACTATAATATGATTCTTAGTGATTATTCTAATCCATAGAATTTCATTAAGGGTCCATTCAGTTTATTTTATAATTATTATAGGTGCATAACATAATAATCTCTCATGGTTTGGTTTTAGTGGTGAATGAATGGGAAAACTAATGTCTAGGTAAACACCTATGAATGAATAAATGAGTGTGGTAGGTATGATGTTGAATTTAATTATGGATTGTTTAAAATTTAAAAAAAATATCGGTATCTCCAATAAAAATACATATATATATTTGGAATTGTTTTGAATGAATTGGTTCCTTATGAATTTTTTTCCACCACATTATTAGTTGGATCAATGGTAGGGATCAATATATCCTCAAAGATAATTATTTTTCAATATTGTTATGTTATTGGTGGTATAGAAAAAAATCATATGTTTTAAAGACCAGAAAATTCCATGGAATTTTGTTTCTTAAATACATTGATTTTTTACAAGTCCTTGAAAAATTACGGTGCTTGATTCCGGGGCGTGGTGTGCCCGGGATCAATTTCTAATGTTTTGTTTGGGTACGTTCAGTAAACGTACGAGCGGAATTTTATAATTTTTGAACTAGTGCCCAGAACTAAAATTTGAGGGCACCATTGAACTCACAGAGCTGGTATTCTCTTAAGAAGACTTTCACCTCAATGATAGATGGTCGAGAATAAAAGTTAGTTTTTTGATTTTTATAAAAAAATAATAAAATAAATGGTACAACACTTTATTTTATTTTAAGATTCCATGTGTGTGATTGTTGGTTAAAACCTTCACTTGGGAGTTGGAGGTGGGATCTCCACACCCTAACCTCCCATGAGAGGTTACGGTGGTGGGGCCCACCAGAATTTAACCTCCCGCGAGAGGTTACGACATGGGGACCACCTGACCCCTATTAATGGGTGGAGAGTATAACCTCTCAACTCTCCCTCATTAATGAGGGAGAGCCTCTCCACCTCCCCTAGTTTTTGAATTTGTGCCAACTCCATAATTAATGTTCCAACCTAACGAATTAAATTGGAGTAGCATTTTCAATTAATTCACCTTTTTGAATTTTGTGCAAATGATTAAAATAATAGACAATCTATAATTTTGGGCAGTTTAATCTTGGTGAAAACTTGGGAGAGGAATAGAACTTAGAGAAAATTATCCTCTCTAATAAAGAATGCCCCTCCCAATGAAGAACACGAAGAACGACGGTGACAATTATTCTTCGACTTTATTCTACCCGGACACCTACCGACCTGCCCTCCGCAAAATCAACGAGCTGACGTAGCTTGGGATTTGAGACGTGAGGTAGATGCGAATAATGGAGAACGACGAATCAAAAGGTCGGGAGTTTATTACTTGTTGAAGTTGTACCTTGTTCTAAACTTCTTTAAAGGATAATAAAAGAATGATGCAGACATATATTTTGATCATTTTCTTCTCATGATGAACTAAATGATATATCCCAAAATGTGGATGGTGCGGGCCAACCTAACATGGCCTCACATCCTCTATTGATTTCTCTCTTCTTGAGATGTTCTACGGCATGGAGACTTATCAACGACGAGGCGATAGAGGCAACAATGACAAAGGTCGTGCTACTAGTGGCCTTCAAAAATCGCACTACCGTCCTGACCTCCGCAGAACCGGCATGCCTCCACCCCCCGACACGCTACCTAGCGCCCAGGCCGCCTACCCATGGCCCCTCAGACACCCTGTACGGTGCCCCTGCGACCTCTCAATGGCCTGTCATGCCTTGCCCGACCCTTGCTGCGCCCTGCCCGTTTCATTTTCGGCACCCTTGCGGCCTACCAGTCACCCTGACGGTGCCCCCGCAACATCTTGGCGCCCTGCCGTGCCATGCTCGGTGCCTAAATGGCCTGCTCGGTGCCCTGCAGGTGCCCTCATGGCCTCCCGGTGCCCTGCCGCGGCCTGACCGGCTGCCCTCAAACCGGCCTCTGTGTGCGCCCCCCGAACTGGCCGCCTTCGAGCTGGCCTCCGTGCGACCCGCGTGCTCCCAACTGAGCTGGAGTCCCAGCTCCCTCTCGCCATCCGGGCCAAGCCACGCTAGGCTGCACCGTTGCAATGCTCCGGGCCGAACTAGCCCCGAGCCCAGGCCGAACCACCCGCACAGTTCGTTGCGTCGGGCCCAACAAACCTATCCAAACATAGCGGGTTGAACCTCTCAATGGGCTAGGTCAGACCAAGTGAGTCTAACCAGATCATCCCAAAGTAGGCTTGCCCAGACTGGGTTGGGCCGAGTTGGTCCGACCAGGTCGGACCGGACCCGAGCCCACTACTGACCCCATTACATTCTTGGACCATATCTTTGGCACTGGACGTCCGTTTGACAAACTGTTAGTGGCACCTATATTTTTGGATCAAAGAATTATTTTTAATAATACCCCACTGATGTTTGGGGTAAAGTTGAGATATTGTTAGGTTGGATCGTACACGAATCCAACAGGGACCCTAGGACAAAAGGATAATAACTAACAGACCAGTCGTCCGATTGATGCGATGTCTATTGAGTTGAGACCCATATAACGTGGTAGACCTTTATGATAATTATTAATGGAACTTCATAACAGTTGGAGTATCGACCAGTAGCTCGTGGAGATAATTCATCTAGAGGTGATGATACAGAGTACGAAGACCTAGTAGTTGGTTGAGACTCGACGACTGCTTGACCGATTCGACTCAGAGAGACTTGACTAGCCCAGCGGGGAGCGCCTCTATGTGACATGACAGACCTACGGTGGGGAGAGCCTATGTATGAGCGCGGCAGACCCATGACACTCGATAGGAGGAGTACCTCATCAAGCTATGAGGGGGAGCACCTCTTTGTGAGCGCGACAGACCCATGGTGGGGAGTGCCTCTGTGTGACATGGAAGACCCACGATAATCGACAGGAGGAGTACCTTAGCAATCCAAGGACAGTGGGAAGCACCTCTGTGTGACGTAGTGGGACCACTATACTCGACAAAGGATGAGTCCACCACCAGCCATGATTTTGATAATAAAAATTCTGGTTTGAGCTGTGTCAATGACTTTTGTGTTTTCTTCATGACTGAGATGGGTAACTAGATAACTTATGTATATGTATGGGTATATACCTAATTAATGGGAATCCCTTGATTTCATACTTTTTGGTTTATCCTTTTTCGATTTTTTGAGACCTTGAGGGTCTCGAGGTCCCTACTTAGTAACGTTATACTCACCCATGCACATGCTATGCCCAAACCTCGTTGTTTTGGTTGTAGAAGATAGATAGCGCTAACTGAGGTGGAGTGTAGCAGGACTGGACGGTACCCGAAGGTGGACAACTCAGTGTGACTGTACACAGAGGATACAGATAGACGTGGAGTGCAGAGGAGGCCATCTGTACCCACCCTTCAGGTAGGAGCCTCAGAGGATGACCCAGTAGCTACTTTAATTTTCATCAGTTGTACTTTATTTTCAGTTTTACATGTACATTCCTGTTGGGCTTGTATTCCCAACCCCTTTTACTTTCAAGCACTTCTTTTGTATGCATTTTTACTTAGTGTTTTGCTCCCACTTGTATACTCTGATGTGTTTTTCTACAGTTATAATGGCAATTCCTTCCCAGTTTAAGGATTTATAGCTTTGGTTCTTGTTTCCAGCCTCTGGACAATGGAAGGCGGGCTTGGGGTAGTCACGATACGACCCACAGGGGATGGGTCATGAAAAATTGGTATCAAAGGAGTTGGTTCTAGCATAGAACTTAGAACTCTAATCTTTATTTTTTGTGAATAAATAGTGTTAAGGGTAATAAGTATGGTTTTCTATTCAGGGAGTCCAGTTATGGTGTCGACAGCCAACATATCTATACACCAGGACCCAAACTTCTGATTTCCAACTCCGTGCATGAAAATGCTAATTTCCTTTGTGTTTCCAAATGTCCTCTTTAAGTTTGATCAACCAGGTCAGCTCACAAGGTATATTATTTTGACTATTTCGAATCTATTTCTTTCAAGATGCCTCCCCACAGAAAACCACTTAGAGCCCCGAGAGTCATATGCACAGAAAGCCCACCGAGCGGTGAGGCCTTGGTGCAGGTCCCTTTACCAGTGAAGGCACCAATCATACTACTTACTGTTGGTCCACCAATGCCACCAGCCCCAACATCATATGATGCATGCCACATGAGCATGTTGCATGAGTTCCATCACCAGAGGCCACCCGGGTTCAGGGGAGAGACGGACCCATAGGTGGTTGAGGATTCTTTGGAGGCTGTGGTGAGAGTATTCATGCTAGTAGGGACACTGGAAAACTTCATGGTTATCCTTGCTGTGAGTCTCCTTTATAAAGTACCAGGAGGATGATGGAGCCTGATGCTCCAAGTGCATGACAAGGCGAAGCTACTCTGGGCAGATGGCGAGAGCCTGTTTTGGGTGGAGTTTGTCCCAGCCACTCTCCTCACATTGCAGATACAAGAGCTACTTCATCTGCAGTAGGGCAGCATGATAGTAGAATAATACTCAGCGAGGTTCATCAACATCTCACGCTACTCCACTGATATGGTGTAGGACCCAGTATTCAAGGCCTGGAACTTCGACCAGGGGCTCAGGTGAGAGATAAGAGCATCGATGATCTCATCATAATCCTGACGTAGGCAGGGGTATTAGAGAGATCCCTCATAGAGGAGAGTTTCCTTACTGAGCAGTCAGCAGCAGCGAGACCCACTACTAGCCGACACATAGCGGAGTCTTCTGTAGTTGGTAGTAAACAAATTTTATAGAGGTCCAAGAAGACTATACCTATAGGTGGTCGACCTCATGACTCAGAATTAGTTGTGCGGGGAAAATGGAGTAGAGACACACATGCCAGTAACATGCAATGTTACTTATGCAATGGGTAGGGTCACATAGATTGTGACTATCTGACCCACCATTCAGATGATCACCGGGTAGTTGAGGGGCCTCCCAGGAAGAGGCAGTGGTTCTTACGAGGCAGTCCATAGAAAGGAGGAAGACATGGTAGCGGATATGGACGTGTAGCTGGAGGTGGACGACGTTATGATGTGTTAACACCACCACCCCCAGGAGGCCAACCCAGACCGCATGGAGTATGTGGAAAGGGGAGATCTCAGCTTCAGGCAGCTGAGGCCTATGATCACGGTGCTCCAGAGATGATTCGAGGTATGATCTGTGTCTACTCCACCTAAACTGGAGTTATTATAAACACAGGTTCTAGTCACTCTTTCATTTCCACTACCTTGATTCAGAGCTCAGAGATTTCTACAGAGCCGTTGGCTTGATCCTTACGACTAGAGACTCCTACGGGAGATGATTCGATGATTACACACTGGTGCCGGTAGTATAATCTTACTCTAGGAGGCGAGATATTATGCTGTGATCTCATAGTAGCGGCGTCGAGGCCTTACGACATCATCTTGGGTATGGACTGGTTATCTATAGTCCATGCTCAGATTGACTTTATTAGGCAAACAGTGCATTGTGTCCGCACGAATGGGACTAGGTTTACCATCACCAATGAGAAGGGATCCTTTGTAGCATATAACGAACTTACATAGAGGAGGGTTGTGTTGATCACTCATATGTTGGCCTACCTTACCCTCAAAGATGTTGATGTGGAGAGTCCGTGCTATCCTGTAGTGGTGGACCAGTATGCAGATATTTTCCCTGATGATGTTCCAGGACTACCTCCTCACAGAGAGGTGGGCTTCTATATTGACATGTACCCCGGGACGACACCGATATCTACTCCAGCATATCAGATGGCTCCTGCTGAGCTTCGTGAGCTGTGAGTATAGTTGTAGGACTCGTAGGGGAAGAGATTCAACCGTCCCAATGTTTCTCCTTGGGCAGCCCCAATTCTATTTGCCAAAAAGTCAGATGGGAGATTGAGGCTTTGTGTTGACTACGGTCGCCTGAACCAGGTGATCGTGAAGAACAAGTACATACTCCCATGAATTGACGACCTCTTTGATCAGCTGAAGGGATCATAGTGGTTCTTTAAGATAGACCTCAAATCAGGCCATCATCAGCTCAAAGTTTGAGACAAGGATCTGTAGAACATGGCCTTGAGGTGTCGTTACAGCCACTACGAGTTCTTGGTTATTCCATTTGGAAAAACAAGAACTCCAGCAGTTTTTATGGGACTCATGAATAGGATCTTCCATCCATACCTCGATCACTTTTTCATAGTCTTCTTCAACAAAATTCTGATCTACTCAACTACCAAGGAGGAACATGCCTACCATTTTTGGGTAGTACTAGACACACTCTGAGAGCACCATCTTTATGGTAAGCTCTCAATGTTCTAGTTTTGGATTCAACAGGTTCACTTCATGGGAAACGTCATCTCGGAGGCTGGAGTTGCAGTGGATCCAGCAAAGATTGAGGCGGTACTTGCTTGGGATCCACCCAGGAGTGTAACAGAGGTACGAAGTTTCTTGGGTTTGGCTGGATATTATCGAAGGTTCATTCCAGACTTCTCCAGAGTTGAAACACCACTATCATCCTTGTAAAAGAATGGGAAACCCTATTGATGGTTGAATGTATGCCAGGCGATCTTTTAGGAGATGAGGTAGTGGATGACTACTTCCCTTCCATCTTGGGGATTCTAGAGGAGGACATAGGGTACTAATTTTACTGTGATGCATTAGGGACCAGACTTGGGTGTGTCTGGATGAAGAAGCGAGCACTGATCGCATATGGTTCTCGGCATCTGAGACAACATGAGAAGAACTATGCTACCCTTGCCATAAAGTTAGCAGTAGTGGTATTCACCTGGAATATGTGGCAACACTATCTGATGGGCGAGCATTTTACCGTGTACTCTGATCACAAGAGTCTTAGGAATATATTTTATTAGAAGGACCCGAACCCGAGACAACGACATTGGCTTGAGATCCTCCAGGACTATGACTTCGAGATACTCTATACTCTTGGGAAGGGCAACATTTTTGTAGATGCGCTCTGCAGCAGGACTGGTATACAACTACTAGGAGAGGCAAGAGAGTAGATGACTGCTTTACAGATATCCTTTGTAGATAGAGAAGGATAAGAATTCCTATAGTCTCTTACGGTCACTCCCCCACTTATTTAGTGAGTCATGGAGGAAAAACATAGGGAAACTGACTGTGAGACATGACATACTCAAATATCCACAGTGCAGACACCTGATGGATTTTTTGAATGTGGGGAGCATGTCATCCTCTTCAGAGGATGTACCTTGGTACCAGTGGCACTTCAGGATTAATTGTTGAGGGAGTTCCACACATCCCCTCTAGAGGTACATCTAGTAGTGGCGAAGATATACCAGGACCTTCGATGACAACACTGGTGGCTAGTTATGAAGATGGCAGTAGTAGAGTTTGTCTCACGGTGCCTTGCTTGTTAGTAAGTGAAGGAAGATCACCAAGTACTAGCAGGCTTGATTCATCCTTTAGAGGTCCCAGTGTGGAAGTGGGATGGGATATCCATGGAATTTGTGACATGTCTTACTTGTACATCCAGGGGTCAAGACTCGATTTCGGTGATCATCGAATGACTCACCAAGTCAGCCCATTTCCTACCGATTAGAGAGCAGGGTTCAGTAGAGGGATTGGGATGACTCTATATGCAATAGATTGTTAAACCACATGGAGTACCTTCCTCTATTGTCTCTGACCATGATGTATGGTTTACTTCCCGACTATGGAAGGGGCTTTAGGAGGCTTTTGGGACATAGCTTCGCTTGAGCAGTGCCTTCCATCCTCAGAAAGATGGTCAGACTAAGCGGACCATTCATACCCTCGAGGACATTCTATGTTCATGTGTCCTAAACATTGGGCATTTATGGGAGTATCACTTGCCTTTGGTGGAGTTTTCTTTCACCAACAACTATCACTCAACCATAGTGATGGAACCTTTTGAGACCTTGTATGGGAAACCTTGCAGATCACCCTTGTGCTGGATCGACCCCAGGGAGTCAGCACTAGAGGGACCAGATATGGTACGATCTACTACAGAGAATGTGAAGATCATCCAGGAGTAGATGAAGACTGCAAAGAGTAGGAACAAGTCGTATACTGATTGGAGATAGAGAGCTCATTAGTTCGAGGATGGCGACCACGTCTTTCTACGGGTCTCACCTTGACGAAGTCTATAGAGATTTTCTGAGGAGACAAGTTATCTTAGAGATTCATCATACATTTCTAGGTTCTCAGCAGAGTAGTCGAGTTGGATTACCTCATAGCTTTTCCACCTCAGTTGCACCGGGTGCACAATGTCTTCCATGTATCTCAGATGAGGAGATATCTGCATGACCCTACCCACATCATCGACCATAGAGATATGGACCTCAACGATGGGGAGACTTTTATGGAGGTTCTAGTGGAGATTGAGGATCGATAGGATCAGGTTCTACATGGACGCTCGATACCTTTGGTGCGCGTACACTGGTAGCTCGAGAACCTCTAGGAGAGCACATGGGAGCAGGAGGCTCAGATGTGTGCTCAGTACCTCCATTTGTTCCCATAGTTCGAGTTGTAGCTTAGGGGGACGTAAATCCATGAGGTGGGGAGAATTTAAAGGCTCAGAAATTTGGTGATATTTTTTCTCTTAAATACATGGATTTTTTACGAGTCTGTGAAAATTCACGGTGCTTGATTCTGAGGCCCAGTGTGCTCGGAATCAATTTCAGATGATTTTTTTTGGGTACATTCAACAAACGTACGAGCGGGATTATATAATTTTTGAACTGGTTCTCGAAACTAGAATTTGAGGGCATTGTTGAACTCAGAGCACTAGTATACGCTTAAGAAGACTTCCACATTGACGTCAGATGGTGGAGGATAAAAGTTAATTTTTTTCTTTTTATAAAAAAATAGTAATATAAAGTGTACAATACTTTATTTTATTTTAAGCTTCCATGTGTGTGATTGTTGGTTAAAACCTTCACATGGTAGTTAGTGGTAGGACCGCCACACCCTAACCTCCAATGAGAGGTTATGGTGGTGAGGCCCGCCCGAATTTAACCTCCTGCTAGAGGTTATGACGTGGGGACCACCCAAGACCATAACCTCTCATTTGAATAATATGGGTGCGGACCACCCGACCCCTATTAATGGGAGGAGAGTATAACCTCTCATTTAAATAATAGGGGTGGGGACCACTTGACCCCTATTAATGGGGGGAGAGTATAACCTCTCAACCCTCCCTCATTAAGGAGGGAGAGCCTCTCCACCTCCCCATGTTTTTTAATTTGTGCCAACTCCCCAATTAATGTGCCATCCTAAAGAATTAAATTAGAGGAACCTTTCCAATTAATTTACCTTTTTGAATTTTGTCCCAATGATTAATATAATAGACAAACTATTATTTTGGGAACATTTATTTTGGTGGAAATGGGTGAGAGGAAGAACAGTTGGAGAAACATATCCTCTCCAACGAAGAACGCCCCTCCCAACGAAGAACATGAAGAATGTCGGCGATGATTCTTCTTTGAATTTCTTTTATACGGACACCTACCAAACTACCCTACGTAATTTCAACGAGCTGACATAGCTCGGGATTTG
Source organism: Viscum album (assembly GCA_963277665.1). Lineage (NCBI taxonomy): Eukaryota > Viridiplantae > Streptophyta > Magnoliopsida > Santalales > Viscaceae > Viscum > Viscum album. The sequence goes on from OY728165.1 coordinate 215,881,798, forward strand.
AGACATGCGGCAGATGAGACAAATGACGAATGAATAACCAAAAGGTAGGTGGTTAATTATTTTTAGTAGTTGTCTCTTTTTATTAGCATCTTCAAGGTTAATAAGGGATTTATGCAGACAAATTTTCTGATCATCTTCTTCTCATGATGAACCAAATGATATCTCCCTAAAGGCGGAGGGTGCGGGCCAACCTAACATGGTCTGGCATCCTCCGTTGATTTCTCTCTTCTTGTGATGTTCTACAGAATGGCGACCTATAAACGATGAGACAATATAGGTGACAACGACAAAGATCGCACTACCTGCAACCTTCGCAAGTCGCACCGTCGGCCCGCGCTAGCTCGAGATCCGCCAAAATGGCCTGTCCGCACTCCCCCAGCACGCTGCCCGGCGCCCGGGCCGCCTGCCTGCGGCCCCTCCGGTACCATGCTCGGTGCCCCTACATCCTACCCAGCCCCAGAAGCGCACTGCTCGGCACCCCCATGACATGCCTTACACCCTTTCGGTGCCCCCACGGCCTCCCGACGCCCTGTCCGGCCCCCACCACACCCTACCGGCACCCCTGAGGCCTACCTGAAGCCCTACCGGCACCCCTGCGGCCCCCCGACACCCTTCCACGGCCTTCCCAGCCTCCCTCAGGACGACCTCCATGCGCGCCACCCCGAACTGGCCGCCCCTGAGCCGGCCTCCGAACGACCCGTGCACTCCTGGCTGAGCCGATATCCTGACTCCCTCTCTCCATCCGAGCCGAGCCGCAACGAGACGTGGACTTGCAAAGGTCCGGGTGGAACTGGCCCTGATCCCAGGCCAGACTGCCCCCACAGTTCGCTGGACCGGGCCCAACGAACTGGGCCAAACATAGCGGGATGACCCTCCCAATGGGCTGGGTCAGACACAGTGAGTCTAAAGGGGTCAACCCAGAAAAGGTTGGCCTAGACTGGGTTGGGATGAGTCGGTCCGACCAGGTCGGACCGGACCCGGGACAACTACTGACCCCATTACCTTCTTGGGCCATATATTTGGCACCAGACGTTCGTTTGACGAACCATCAGTGGTGTCGTTGTTCTGGGAGCGAAGCTGTCCTTTTGAGAATACCCACTAGAGTTCAGGGTATTGTTGAGGTATGGTCAGGATGGATCGTACAAGAATCTAACCGGGCCCCCAGGACAAAAGGCTAATAACTGACTGACCGGGTGTCCGATTGACACACCGTCTATTGTGTTGAGACCCCTATAAAATGGAATACCTTTGAGATACTTCTTCGTGGCAATTTGTAACAGTTGGAGTGTCAAATAGTATCTCATGGAGGAGATCCTTCCAGAGGCGAGCAGACAGAGTATGGAGACCTAGTAGCTGGATAAAACCTGACGAATGCTTGACCGATTCGACTTGAAGTGACTCGACTAGCCCAGTGGGGAGCAGCTCTATGTGTCGCGACAGACCCATGGTTGGTAGCCCCTCCGTGTGATTGTGACAGACCCACAGTAGTCAAAAGGGGAAGTACCTCAGTAGGCTACGAGAAGGAGTGCCTCTTTGTGAGCATGATAGAACCATGGTGGGGAGCACCTCTGTGTGACGTGGCAGACCCATAGTACTCGACAGGAAAAGTACCTCAGTAGTACAAGGATTGTTGGAAGCACCTCTGTGTGACGCGGCATACCCACTATACTCGATAGAGGATGAGTACGCCACCAGCTGGGTTATTGATAAAAAAATTCTGGTTTGATCTGAGTCAATGCATTTTTTGTTTTACTCATTATTGAGATGGGTTACCAGATAACTTAGATATATGTATGGAAAAATACATAAGTAATGGGAATCCATGGATTTCATACTTTTTGTTTTATCTTTGTTGGATTTTGTGAGACCTTGAGGGTCGTGGGGTCCCTATTGTGTAACGTTATACTCACCCCTACACGGGCTATGCCCGCACCTTGTTGTGTTGGTTATAGACGACAGACAGAGTTGACTAATGCAGAGTGTAGCAGGACTAGATGGTACTTGGGGGGTGGATTATTCTGTGTGATGGTACACGGAGGAGACGGACGGACGTGGAGTGCTAAAGAGGACATTTGTACCTACCCTTCAGGTAGGAGACCCAGATGATGACCCTATAGCTGCCTTACTTTTCTTCAATTGCACTTGTTTTTAGTTGTACTTGTACTTTCATGTTGGTCTTGTATTTTCGACCCCTTTTACATTCCATCACTTCTTTTGTATACACTTCTACTTAGTGTTTTTCTTCCAGTTTTATACTCTGTTGTGTTTGTTTACAGTTATAAATGCAATGCCTTCCCATTTTAGGGATTTACGCCTTTGGTGCTAGTCGCTAGCCCCTGGCCTATGGAAGGCGGGCATCAGGTAGTCACGATATGGGCCTCGGGGGATGGTTCATGACATATGTGGAGTTATATTTTGTAGAGTTATTCTTGGAATATAATTTTCACTCTTGTGTAAAAATGAATCAAATCTTCCATTAAATTAATCATTGTTAAATAACTCATTGATCTTCCTTAGTTTCAATATTTTCATTTCAAAAAGATCACATCATCATTTTAAATATATTTTTGATTTTAATGATGGTTCTCAATACATATGAAGATATTTTGTAGCATTAAATGAATTAGGATCCATTGGTGATGGTTTTTTTTGTTCCCACTCATTAAATTGGTCATTTAATTTATTTATTTTTGAAATGTTTTCATGTAATAATATTAATTATTTATGGTTTATTTATGGACTACATGTATTAGCATTGGTTTTGTAATAGTTTTGATAAATTCTTATCATATTTTTATTGATAAATCCTTGAAATTAATTATCTCTATTTTACATTTTTTTCTATAATGTTAATGAACTAGTTGGTCATGAGATTAGTCCTGTTGGTTCATTATTGAATGATATTTATGCAGGGGTCAGGCTCTCCATATCAGTTCTTAGAATTGAACTAGACTACATAAAAACATGGATTTATCTATTTCAAAATAGATATAAAATGAAAAGTTTTATAAATTATATTTATTTTCAACATGTAGTTTACTTGTTTTATTAATATACCACTAATATAACATATGATTTTCCTGGTAAATAACACTTGGTTTTGGGTATTAAATGTAATAAGAGGTTCACCATAATTATAATTATTTAGAAATTATTTCAATAGGATTGAAGTAATAGGTGTGAAATAATAAGTGTGGTTATAAATGGTTATTTATGAAATGAAACTTTCAGGGCCCGTGAAATTGTGCCAAAATTTGGCCTCACCCAATTTTCAACAAGGTTAGGATTGAAGATGTATGTTATAGTATATCTTTTATTTTTTAATCAAAATAAAAATAATAATAAATTAAAATACACATGAATTTGATTTAGAAGATTTGGAAATGATGTGGCCAAAATAGTCTTGATTTAAGTGGGATTCTAAAACCCTAAAATAAAAAAGAAAAAAGAATAATGCAAATGGGTTTATAAAAAGTTATAATAAAGTATTTTATATGAATTTATTCACTAATGTTTTAAATTTCATTAATTGATGTGTTTTTAATTCAATGATATCAAACTAAATCATTTAATTATTTGTTTAATACCAACCCTAGAAAAAAAACTAATAATATATAAAAATGGGGAATCATTTTTTATTATCATTTCAATGAAAAATATCATATTAAAACTTGAAGTGTGTGGGGTTAAAAATCAATAAGGATGAAGAGGAATAATATCATCTAATGGAATCATCTAATAAAGAGATAATATATGACATGATGGATTATGAAATTAAACCCAACTTAGCCCCTTGATAATCCATTATATATACACATAATAGGTTTATTACTATATTGATGGAAATATCACAAGGGATTATGATAGTAGATTACTGAGGCTGAAATAGATTATTTAAAAAAATGAAATAAAAAACACTCCAACACTATGTGAATGATTTAACACTTTGTCGGGTGAATAAATTCACACAATAATAAAAATTTATAAATTTGTTAGCAAAAATAATATAAAATAAGATAAGTGAGGCTAGTTTTAAAGAAAATAATTTGAGTTAAAATGACATACATGCGGAAGAAAAATTGTATAAATAAAATGTGAAAGAATAAATTACATTAAAAACATAGAAAAATATTCATTAATCCTTAAAAACCACTACCTTACCAATGAATTTTGGATTTATTGGGTGTATCCCAAAATGTTCTAAGACATCCCCAATAATTAGGATAGGCATAGGGAAATGGAAAATTAATAGGGAGTAGATATTTCAACCCCTGATAAAAATTCGAACCCACATAGTATCTAACTTACATAATCCCCAAAAATACCTAATAAATATAAAAATTTGTGTGATCCATGAAATATGAAATTAATTTCCCATATTTCATATAAAATAATAAAACATTTATAAAAATCCATCCCCACATCTACTTAGTCTATTCAGAATAATATGTTGTTATTAAGTGTCGCAAAAACTATCCAAGAATTACATTTTCCAATTAATTTGACTGGATCACTAAGCGATGTTTGAATTTACAATTGAAATTGATCAATGGGATATTCAAAATGATATCATTGTCTCCATGTTATATTTTATATTTATTAGTCTTGAACTATGGATGATGATTTTATTGTATGGGGTTTATGTCTAGTTCATTTCATCCAAAATATTCTAGGTTGAATGTAAAAAATGGTGGAATTCAAATGTGAATATCGATATTCTCAATAGGGATTAATTATTCCACAAAACATATGTGAAATAAAATTGTATTAATAAATTATAATAAATACTAGTTGGTTCATTACATGATGATGAAATAAAGTACTAATTATTAGTGAATTTTAGTGGGAATTAAAAACACATTAAGAAAAAAGGTAAAAATTGTAAAATTAACTAGTTCAAATGTGTGTTACCATTGAATCACATGAATAATATGATATAAATAAAAGTAATATTAGGTAATTTATGTGTAAAATCGCATATCTAAAACATTTCATCATATATTAGTGAACGTTAAACATAAGAAATGGTGAATTCAGATGCTTATTATTTTTCAAAAAGGGAGATATCCATCAATGATCATATATAATAGTATCATTAACACATGTGTATGAAAAATAAGTTTAACAATTGATATTCATATGAAAAAATCATATATAAATATCATTAATCAGGGAATAAATATTGGATGATCATAATACATGAATCATAAATGAATCAAATTACATGAATCATGAGTGGATAAAATTTACATGTGATCCTATCATATAAGAGTGGTATGAAGTTTAGAAAAATTATAATTATATAAATTTTATTTTGAGGCTACACACGATGATATTCATCATAATATAGTCTTAGTCTATCCTCACATGTACCTACTTAGGGCTTAAGATAACCTCATGTGTAACATCATTTGGTACTGGGATAATAACCCATTTACGCAATTTTTGGTTTAGAATAACCTATTGTGTACAATATTTTCGGCTTAAGATTACCTAAGGTATATAGATTGGCTGTATGAAGAATTAATATTTACTAAATTCAATTAAGGGGTATAACATAACCACCAATCAAAAAATCGTATTCAATTTATATAAATCCCATTAAATCATGAATACATTGATTATTTCATCAGTACATAACCCATTGAAAATAAAACATCTGCCAGTAATATTTCATCATAATAATATAAAATTATCCTGAGAAATAATAAATATAGTAACACTCAATTATATCAGAACTGATGAATAGAAAAATCATATTTTTTTAATATATGAATATTTCTGTAAATGATCACTGGAACATTTCGTGAGAGAAATAACCCTTTCAATTTTATCCACTTATTTAAAATGGATTTTGTTTAAAAATTACATGGAAATACAATTTCATTGAGAATAAACATGGGATTATTTATGAAATTATTCCATGAAAATATGTTCTATGAATGCATGAAATGAAATTCATGTGGTGTACATTAAAACAATTAAATTTTTTTCACATTTTATATAAAAATTCAACTGTACCTCATTATAAAATGAATAGAACATTTCATGAAAAAATTTTTTATTGAAATTTAAATTTTGTTAAATATAAATTTATGAAATTATTTGGGAATTATAAAAAATTATCGAATGAATTTTAAAAAAATATCAATATGGTAGAAAAAGATTCACAAACAATAATAGAAATTAAGTAAGCTTATCTTAAAAACATTTTATCTCTCTCCTATGTACTGAAATAGGGGAAAATGGGAAGAAATAATGTAATATCTTGAAATAAATATAGGATAAGAATATAAATTTTATTTTTGGGAGATGGATATTATAACTTCATCATCATAAATTTAGGCTTATACAATCTTGTTTTACAGTGAAATTATTGGGTAAAATAATTACTTATTCGATAAAATTTGAGTTATAATTATGATGTACTAAATAACATAAAATGAAATATTATATTAAATATTAATATGAATATTCATCATAAAAAAATTAAAATGTTTAGGAAATAAACCATATAAAAATTATAGGTTTATAACATAAAAAATCTGTCATATAATGAAATATTCTATGATAAACTATAAATAGTTTTGTTTCATTTTTCTTAACACCCCTTGGATGAATTAATTAAAATTCTTAGACTAAATATCATGAAAAAATAATGATCAATGAAAAAAATGTAATAGGGGTATCATGTAAACTACATAGATATAATTAGATTAATAACATCAAACATGTCTGAACAAAACATCATTGAGATGATGAAAACTTGCCTTATGTCATTCTAGCTTCATAAGCACTCTAACCTCTTATTTGAGAGATATCCATTGAAATATAACTTAATACATAAAATATTGGAGAGAAGAGTATAAATGAAACTATAGGATAAAGGGAAGTAATATTAGATGGTTTTTAGTGTGTATTATCCATGATAAAATGACCACCATGTTTAAATAATGTAGGCAAAATAGTTCAATTTTATAAGTTAATGGAGAGACACACATTGATTTACTTGGAAGATCTAAATAGTATAAGGTAAAATTCATGAAAATGTGAAAAAAAATTCAGTACTCAAATTTTCATATAATATTTTGTTTAAATATATTAGACTAATATAAATTAAATTAGTTTCTATTCATTCTTACCATTATCTTGTAGTTTAAACGCCAGCTGATACTATTTTAACAAAAACAATGTTAGTTTTTTCTTTTATTTTAAATATTCATTATAAAAAAATTATTTTTAAAACCCATAATAATATTAGTTATGATGGTTTAATGTATGGAATCTAGTTTACCATATTAATTTTTTTACTATTAGAATTTAATTTTCAGAACATATAAAAAACACAACAAACAAACAATCTTAAAAAAATACACATTACGCATATCAATAATTTTTGTTATATTCAACAATTAATTAAAACTAATAAATTAATTTTAAAATAATTAATTTCATATATATTCAATTTATTTCATTACCATCACTTAAAAATAGAAATTATTAAAAATTTAGCTGATAAAAAATTATTTCATCCATTAAAATAGTTTTTTTTTGTCAATGATTTTTTTAAAAAAGAACATATTTCAAAATAAGTTATAATATAGATTAAAAACTACCAAATATTTAACATTTTTTGATAGGTACATAGATTTTGGTAAAAAAATTCTATTGAACAATCATTTTTCAAATAGATATATCCATGTCAGAATATTATTTGGAAAATCCCAAAAAAATGTCATTAGGACAAATAAAATGATTTTTCAGAAATTAAAATACTACCAAAGTAAAATATATATGTAGGTAAAAATATTACCAATATATTTATATAAATAATATATCTATTCGTAATATTTTTAACATTAATAAACGATACAAACAATTAATATATATTTATAAATTATATTTTTTAATTTTGGTGTTACAATATTTGTTATTAAAAGTTAATATTATATTTACCAATATAATATATATAATATATTTATAAATTTATTCTAGTTATAATAAAACAGTCTCAAAATTATCTTATATAAAACAATAAGTAATTATTTTTTATTGAAAAAACACACTCAAATATAATATTAATATATGTTCAAATATCATGAAAACACAAGAATATCCATGAAAAATTATACATGTTTATTTAACAACGATAAAATTCTAATAGAATTTATATTAAAATTGATGAATCATCCCTTGAAATTTATTTCATGAAAACATCAGTTGTCACTATCATTGAATCCTTATCACATCACATGAGCAATTGTTTAATATAATAGACCTGAATAAAACATCACTATTATCTATTTGACTAAATTAAAAACCCTATTTTATTTCAAGTTGAACCTCTCTACTTTAGACATGAAAAATCACATGAAAAATTACTTATAAAAGCAACAGATATTCACAAGAAATGTAACCAAGCAACCCCTATTTACAAGTAACATTCAAATAACAAGAAACAAAAGTCCTCATATAAGAATCACTCATAAGTAGATGTATATTATAACCGAAATTCTATTTATAATAATCACATGTATCTTAGTAGCACATTCCCACATATAATAAATTTTCATAAGTAGAACCTATATATATCTGATCATATTCAACATCTATCCAAAAAACACAAATAATAGTACTAATTTAATGACATGAGAAAACAATAATAATATATGACATAAAAATATCATATATTGACCAAAAAAAGTTTATTTCATAAGAAATGGATAAACCCTGAAGATTATCCATCCAGTGACCATAATAAGAATATATTACCAATGACCACATCAAGTTCCATAATTCATGATATAAAAATATATAGTTACCACAACAATAGGAAAATGACTAAAATAACCATTTTATGTAACTAAAAAGTTACAGGTGACCATGTTAACAGAAGTTAACTTATTACCAAAACTATGAAAAATAATGCATTATATAAGAATAATAAATATATTATCAATAATGTGACAAAAAACTATTGATAATGAAAATAATTTAAATTAAGAGTGACAAATTAATCTAAATTATATAATCTAATATTATTAAATTAAATTACATTATATATTAATAAATATTTCAGTTGATAATGACACTATATTGAAAATGATAACGACACCTACAATAATAGTTGAAAAAACATCTAGTACAATGTAAAATATTACACATTATGGATATAGTTACAAAGAAATTCTTGAAAAAAATTATCATCTTTTATTAACATAAATGTGAACAAATTATCTCTTAGAATTGTGGGTTAAAATTAAACACACCTGTTTCTCTTAATGGGTTTCAAAATGATGTTACTTTTTAGAAGGCTGTTGAGGTGATTTACAAGTGTAGTATAATAAAGGAGAACACAAAAAGTCCTTGTGTAAGATCTATGTTAACAATGGAACTAAATGAAAATGGGTGATTAATATATTAAATATTTTAAAGAACCATTAGTTTCTTTTTCTATATAGATATTTGATGGTACATCTATTCGATTAATTTGCAAGAATCCCATGTTAGTAACCCCAGAAAAATTTGTGAAAAATGTGAAGAGTTGATTAAAAAAGTAGATAATAGAAAGAAAAAGAAACATTGGATTAAAAAAAAGAATCTTAGATACGGGGGATGTGATGATTACAATCTATCAAAACCTCATAATTTTATCCTTGTCCATATGTTTACTAAAATTGACATGATATGTGATATAGATATAAATTCAGAATTAGAAGTTGATGTAACACCCTGAGATTCCATGATACACTTCTCTTTTAAAAATGCAATAGCTTGCATTGTACCCAAGTTCGAGATTCTCACACACCTCGACCAATAAAAAAAGCCATTATGAATAGTAATACCCACTTTTTGAAATTATATATATTTTATATTTCAAAATAGACTTCATTTTTGGATTTGGAATATCAAAATTAGCCTATGTTCAATTTTTGTTATTTTTCTGAGAACTTCCAATTTTCTATGAATAGTGAAAAATACTTAAAAACCACTTTTTTAATCAAAATAATTTATAGTGATAAATTATACTATTGAGTATTTTTAAAGTATAATTAGAATATATTTTTACCCTTTTATTAAATGGTGTTCATTATAATTAATTTCACTTTGAAATTGGACATAAACAATTGCCAATCTTTTGATATATATTGTTTCTTAAAAACAGGCTATTTGTTGTGACAGCAGGAATTAGTTATAAAATTAATTAATACAACTTATATGTTTGGAATATTTTAAAATAGACATAATTTTTGAATTCAGAATATCAATTATAGCTTAGGGTGAAATTTTTGCATTGTTCTAAAAAACGTCAATTTTTTATGAATAGTGAAACCATTAAGTGGTAGTTAAAAAACTGATTTTTCATTTAAATTAAACATAAACACTTCTGTGATTTGATTTTAAAAAATCCAACATACATGGTTGTCATTAGGAAGTAAAATGTGGTTCAATTGGATTAAAATAATTTTTTGGTAAATAGTAACTTTTAAGTTTAATTAATCGCGATTAAAGGTAATTAGTGAAATTTAAGGTAAAAATGATATTATAAAAATACGAAAATACCTTTCAACATGTCCTACCCCTATTTTATGAGTCATTTCCGACCAAGAAAATCCATAGGTCAACTTGGAGACCCCTTGGAGCCACTTTGGTAGGAAAATGACATTAAAAACTTTTTATTTAATGTTAAAATAAAAATGTCACAAACATGAGTTGTTTTACCAAAACAATTTTTAAATGAGTTTATAAAAGTCATAGTTTTGAGTATAAATATTAATTAGAAAGATAAAATAATTTCCTACATCATGATATTTTTTTATAATTTTTACACTTTAAATAAATTAAATTATTTATGTCACCATGATGATGCAGCGATTACCTCATTAATCAACGATTTAAATAAAATAATAAGATAATGTAAAATATAAGACTTACACTTGTCAAAAAACAATTGGATGAGTATATTTAGAACCCCTATCACCTTATCCTAGAAATATATAAGTTTGGGACCTTTAAAATTTGAAACTCATTATATAATAACGTAACATTTCATGACTTTCCAAGAGTGCCCCTCCCCTCCTCTTATAAAAGGCCCCCACCACTACCACCTTACTCACACCTTCAAAGCCTTTTCGATCGGCCAAAATCTGCCCAAATACTCTATCAACTTCCCTCTCCTACTACTAGAATCCTCACTTTGTGCAGAATCCTTCCCAAGGAAGCCTTTGGCCCAAATCAAAAAGAGTTACCCGATTTTAAGGTAATGTCTTCTCTTATGTTATTTTGTTTTATTTTGCTTCTCCAACCGCTTAAACTCTTTTTATTCCTTTATTTTGTAACAACACCAGTATATTAAATATACTAGGATTTTATTATGAGAAGGATTTTATTTACACTTACACACCTTCGTCTAATGGTTAAATAAAATACTGTTTCTGTGGGTGGTGAAATATTACCTCACGAAACGATGATTGTTCAATATTCTTTTAACACCTCTAGTGGTGGCCATTATGATGACAATATTTTTATATATGATGTATTTTATGTTTTTGTTTTCCTTATTATTCTGTATTTTTCATTTATGGAATACCTTTATTATTTCCATTATGGGTAAACGCGATAATTTCATTTTAGGAAGTGCGGACTACCACCCCCTCAAAGTGATTTGAATCGTTAATGCCATATGTGGGATGTATAAAGGATAGAATAAATGATATTATACATGATATTATACTGGAATTATATCATACCTTTATATCATTATGATTTCATACCATTAAATACAAAATAAAAATGAAAGTAGCGTTTGTGCGTACGTACGGCTTACCGTCTCAATGAACGGTGCATTTCATTTCATACCTCTAAATGTTACGTAATATTATGAATGAATGTATATAATGTAAATATATGATATATATGATATATAAATCCTTAATATAATTCTGGAGATAATGGATATTCTACAACATAAACAACTTGTAATTATAAGAAGTTTATTGTTGACTCAAGTACCAAAGATCGACAAAATGACCGTTATTAACTTAAATGACTACATAATTTTCGTAACATTGTAATAAGTGATATAAAAGGGATAGTGAACTTTTAAAAGGTTCTTAAGCGAGTAGATATTAAATCTAGTTTATTATTCAGGAGGTTAAAGAGTGGTCGAGTCAAGTCAGACACAAGGTAAGGGAACTTCTTAACCCAATTTCCATTATTTGGGTTAATCTCCTAATTTCAAATTATGTCATGATATTATTATGTCCTATACTGTATTTGTACATTATTTATGTGTACTTATAGTAAATACACATAATAGATCTATTGTATTTTAAAAATGATGTTTGTAAGGACTTCGTCTCAATCTCCTTTCATTGAGGCATATTTGGTTTTATACAAAACTTTCATTTATACGGTGTATAACCCCCTTTGACTTGTACTTTTATTCAAAAGGAATATTTTTATATGAATCATTTTTACTAAATGACAAAAGGAGTGTTTTTTTCTTACGTATGTGGCGACAATGACTTCTCTGCCGCTGTGAATATTATTTGAGTTTCAGCTTCCTCTATAAGCCATAACTTTTTTTAAAAGAAAAATAAATACCATGTTTTACTTTTATTTTATTTTGGTATTGAAAATGGTTTTGATACAGCTTTTATTATATCAATGTTTTGTATTTATATCTTGTGATTGAAGAGTGGAAATCTTATATTTCCTTTATGCATGTTTTATGTGATACAATTATGTTATGGTTTATGATATTTTAAACCTATTCATATGAAGAATGTATTGGACATAATAACTGACGGGTGGAGCCCACTATAGCTCCTCGATGCATCGGTAGGTATCATGAGACAAACTAGTGTCTTGGAACGAGGCCTTGACAAAATCTTATTTGTAGTCTTGGCACGAGGCCATGGCTACGTGGTTATGATAGTTTGACATTATGCATTCCATCATTATGAAAGTGGTTATTGATATTGCTTGTAATTATTCGACCAGTAGAATATCCATGTGAATAAATAAATGGCATTATCTCATCTTACTATTTCCATATTATGTTTATGTTCATGTTTAAAAGTCTTTTGTTTTAGTTATACATTACCTTAAATGTTTATGTTTATTTATGAAAGCTTCCACTATATTGTTATCCTTACTAAGCATCTGAGCTCACCCCTTTCAATGTTTTATTTTTCCCAGGATGTGAAGAAATATTTTATGACTGACCTACAGGGATAGTATGAAGGGGATAGAAGTGTGGACTATGAAGACCATGTTATTGTAGTTTTTTTTACTTTATGATGTAATGTAAGACTTATGAATGTATCTAGTGTTTCCAAGGCTACTAAACTAATCGGTCTTTCGAGACATGATCTTTTGTGATCATGTTAATGTTACGCAATAATGCACCGACTCTGGGTAACTGGTGTTGGGGAATTATAGTTGGTATCAGAGGCAGTTTAGTACAAACTTTGAAAGCTAGATTTAGATAATCTCTGATTAGAGCACATATCCCAAAGATAGACATTGAGGATTAGTATAGAAGAACTTCCTATAATATTGGTATTATAGAGATTTTGTGAGTTTTACAAGAAATACATCCCTATATGGATAAGAGTAGGTAGAGGCAGCTCTGGCACAGATGTGCCTAGGTGTAATACCTGAAAACACCGCTTTGAGCTAGACTCGAACGAGAACTAGAGCACGAAAACGGGCCTTGCTGCACTCTTGGTTACGACACTCACGGGGGATATGCTTTTGATAATTATCATTTTCGTTACAAAAAATTATGAAGGGATTATGAGTATATAATTCTTCAAAGAAAACATTTTTATTATTATAGAATATATCCATAAATAGTTCAATTTATGTTAAGTGTTTTACATGTATGGAATTATGTATTTTAATTCATAAACTAATCTAGTTTATGCCATTGTTTAGAAATGGCGCCTTGTGGGAGGAATGGAAACCGTATCGATGCACGCACTCCATGTAGGGATTTCCCTCCTACTTAAGATAATTATTGTGGAGCTTGAGATACAACTGGTGTTGATCAACTTATTACCATACCGGGAAAACTCACTCAGGTTATGAATAATAACCATACTCGTATGGAGCACCCTGATCTGCATCATGGAGGATCAATGTTAGACCGCTTCATGAGGAAACAACTGCTGACATTTAATGGGGGTACAAATCCATTAGTATCTTAGCAATGGATAAACTCTTTAGAGAAAATATTCCACACCTTGAGGAGTAGCGAAAGAGAGAAGGTTGTCATGGAAGTTTACCACCTCACTGGATATGCCGATCAATGGTGGTCACTGATTCAAAACACAAAGGAAGATGAAGAAGTATCAAGTATGGGATGGAGGGAGTTTAAGGAAATTTTATTAGAAAAATACTTTCCACATGACCATCAAGAAGATATGGAAAGGCAATTTCTGAGTCTGAGACAAAAGGAGGATGAGAATGTCGCAAAGTATGAGGCAAACTTTACAAGGTTAGCGAGGCATGCAGCAGATTATATACATAACCCAAGAAGTAAGATTGATCGTGCTTGATGGGATAAAACCATTTCTCCATCGAGCTTTAGTATCAAAATCTTTCTCAACAAACGAAGATATAGTCTCGTGTGCTATCAAGACAGATAAAGAATTCTCTATGTCTTATGACAACAAATTAAAGCAAGAGAAGTAGAGAATAGTGGAACAAGAGAAAGATAAAGGGAAAAAGGGAAAGAAGGATTTTCCATTATGTGATAATTGTGGGAAGAATCACCCCGGTACATGCCTAAAGGGAATGGGAGTTTGTTATAAATATGGAGAAAAAGGTTACCAGGCTCGTGATTGCAAGGGAAAGAAAGAGGCTATCAATGTTGAGTGCTACAATTGTAGGGAAATGGTGCATTATGCAAATGAATGTCCTAAGTGTCAAGGAAAATTACCACAGAAAAGGTCAATGGATCAAGGAAAATCTTATGCTATTACTACAGTTGAAGTGGAATAACTAATGTATTGGTGCTTTTGGACTCAAGGATTATATTCTGGTTATAAGGATAATGTGGTATATATATATAAGGATTGTACTACAGTACTTGTTGTTTTCATTAAGGATTTAATATGATTAAGGTAATAATATTTTTAGTATGTGACAATAAGAGAAACTTTACATTGTTTGGGGAATCTGATAAATTGATTTTGGAATTTAGAGACCTTTTATAGAAAGTCTAGAAAAAGGAAGTTTGGATAACTATAAAAGTTGGAATGTATTAAGTTGAACTTTGGACAGTATTGATTAAGGTTAAAACATTTCTGAAGATTATTTTTGGAATATTATAATACTGTTGTTTTAGGAAAAGGATAGCCTGCAGGTTGGGGGATAGCCCGTCATGTCGGGAAAAGCTGTAGGAGTCGAACCCACAACCAAAGTGCGACAGGCCTTTATTACCTACCACTAGCCAACAGTAACTCCCTGGTTATTACAAAATAGTTTTCCTAATGTAAATGGTAAGCGTTAATATTTAGAACCTTGTATGAATAGGATAAATATAATATTTTTGCGTTCTAATAACTTTTGGAGTGAAAGATGTGTTTGTTGTAAAAATTTATTAAAGAATGAAAGTCTACATGACAATTAAGTATATTTCCTTACATTCTTAGTAAATCCCTTAAATAAATTCCTCAACATTATGAAAGGAAACTAAAAACAAAAATGTTGCCAGTTCACTTTTCCAACTGGGGATTCAATGACCATTTAACTAATCACAAGTTTGTGATTTTCTTGTCGTTAACTTTCTCATAATCCTGATTTCTACAACTCTCCATCAGACCTTGATGGGTTTTATCTCCTCTATATCCATATTTTCATAGAATCCTAGTATGGGCTATATTGGATGACCTTTATACTTCTCTTTCTTTATTTTAATGTTATATTTTTATTAACCCTATTTCTGATTTGGGTTTTCCACAAAAGTATTTTCTATTTTCAACCTTTTGTTTTCAAAGAAAAATTTCAAATTGTGAGGATGCAATTTATTGAAGGAGGGGAGAATGTAACACCCCGAGCTTCCACGGTACACTTCTCTTTTAATAATGCAATAGCTTTCATTATACCAAAGTTCAAGATTCTAACACACTGCGACCAATCAAAAAAAGTCATTATGAATAGTAATACCCACTTTTTGAAATTATATATATTTTATATTTAAAAATAGACTTCATTTTTGGATTTGGAATATCAAAATTCTCCTATGTTGAATTTTTGGTATTTTTCTGAGAACTTCCAATTTTCTATGAATAGTGATAAATACTTAAAAACAACTTTTTTAATCAAAATAATTTATAGTGATAAATTATACTATTGAGTGGTTTTGAAGTATAATTAGAATATATTTTTACCATTTTATCCAATGGTGTTCATTATAATTAATTTCACTTTGAAATTGGACATAAACAATTGTCAATCTTTTGATATATATCCTTTCTTAAAAATGTGCTATTTGTTGTGATAGTGGGAATTAGTTATAAAATTAAATAATGAAACTAATATGTTTGGAATTGTTTAAAATAAACATCATTTTTGAATTCAGAATATCAATTATAGCTTACGGTGAAATTTTGGCATTGTTCTGAAAAACTTCAATTTTTATGAATAGTGAAACCACTAAGTGGTAGTTAAAAAACTGATTTTTCATTTAAATGAAACATTACCACTTCTGTGATTTTTTTTTCAAAAATCTGACATACATGGTTGACATTAGGAAGTACAATATGGTTCAATGGGATTAAAATAATTTTTTTAGAGAATAGTAACTTTTAAGTTTAATTAATCGTGATTAAAGGTAATCAGTACAATTTAAGGTAAAAATGATATTTTAAAAATATTAAAATACCGTTACACTTGTCCTACCCCTATCGGATGAGTCATGTCCGACCAAGAAAATCCATGGGTCAACTTGGGGACCCCTTGGATCCACTTTGGTAGGAAAATGACATTAAAAACTTTTTATTTAATGTTAAAATAAAAATGTCACAAACATGAGTTATTTTACTAAATCAAATTTTAAATGGCGTTATACAAGTCATATTTTTAACTATAAATATTCATTAGAAAGATAAAACGATTTCCTACATCATGATATTTTCTTTATAATATTTAGACATTAAATAAATTAAATTATTATTGACACCATGATGATGCAGCGATTACCTCATTAATTAACGATTTAAATAAAATAAAAGGATAAGGTAAAATATATGACTTACACTTGTCAAAAACCTATTGTATGAGTATATTTAGAACCTTTATCATCTTAGCCTTGAAATATATAAGTGTGGGACCTTTAAAATTCGAAACTCATTATATAATAATGTAATAGTTTATGACTTTCCAGGAGTGCCCCTCCTCTCCTCTTATAAAAGGCCCCCACCACTACCACCTTACTCACACCATCAAAGATTTTTGGCTCGGCCAACCTCTGCCCAAATACTCTATCAACTTCCCTCTCTTACTTCTATAAGCCTCACTTTGGGCATAATTTTTTCCAAGGATGACTTTGGCTCAAATCAAAAAGAGTAACCCGATTTTAAGGTAATTACTTCTCTTATGTTATTTTGTTTTAATTTTCTTTTCCAACCACTTAAACTCTTTTTATCCCTTTCATTTGTAAAAAAACCAGTATATTCAATATAATAGGATTTTTTATGAGAATAATTTTATTTACACTTACACACACCTTCGTCTAATGGTTAAAGAACATACTATTTCTGTGGGGGGCAGAATATTGCCTCACGAAACAATGATTGTTCAATATTCTTTTAACACCTCTAATGGTGTCCATTATGATGACACTATTTTTATATATGATGTATTTTATCTTTTTTTTTCTTATGATTCTGTATATTTCATTTATGGAATACCTTAATGATTTCCATTATGGGTAAATGTGATAATTTCAATTTAGGAAGTGCGGACTACTGCCCCCTCAAAGTGATTTGAATCGTTAATGCCATATGTTGGATGTATAAATGATAGAATAAATGATATTATATATGAAATTATACTTGAATAATTTCATAACTTTATATAATTATGGTTTCATTCCATTAAATACGAAATAGAAATGAAAGTAGCGTTCATGCATACGTACGGCTTACCGTCTCCATGAACGGTGCATTTCATTTCTTACCTCTAAATGTTACGTAATATTATGAATGAATGTATATACTAGATATATATGATATATATTATATATAAATCCTGAATATAATTCTGGATATAATGGATATTCTACCACATAAACAACTTGTAATTATAAGAAGTTTATTGTTGACTCAAGTACCAAAGATCGACAAAACGACCGTTATTAACTTAAATGACTACATAATTTTTGTAACATTGCAATAAGTGATATAAAAGGGATAATTAACTTTTCAAAGGTTCTTAAGAAAGTTGATATTAACTCTAGTTTATTATTCCGGAGGTTAAAGAGCAGTCGAGTCATGTCGGACATGAGGTAAGGGAACTTCTTAACCCAATTTCTAATCTTTGGGTTAATCTCCTACTTTTAAATTTTGTCATGATATTATTATGTCCTATTCTGTATTTGTACTTTCTTTATGTGTACTTATAGTAAATACACATAATAGATCTATTTTATTTCATAAATTATCTTTGTAAGGACTTATTCTTAATCTCCTTTCATTGAGGCATATTTGGTTTTATACACAACATTCATTTATACGGTGTATAAACTAGTTTGACTTGTAATTTTATTCAAAAGGAATCTTTTTATATGAAGAATTTTTACTAAACGAAAAATGAATGTTTTTTCTTACGTATGTGTCAACAATGACTTCTCTACTACCGTGACTATTATTTGAGTTTTAGCTTCCTCTATAAGCCATAACTTTTATTAAAAGAAAAATAAATACCATGTTTTACTTTTCTTTTATTTTGGTATTGAAAATGGTTTTGATAATGTTTTTATTATATCAATGTGTTGTATTGATATCTTGTTATTGAAGTGTTGAAATCTTATGTTTCTTTTATGCACGTTTTATGTGATACAATTATGTTATGGTTTATGATTTGTTTAAACCTGTTCATATGAAGAATGCATTGGACTTAAAAAGTGACAGGTGGAGCCCGCTATAGCTCCTCGATGCATCGATAGGTCTCATGAGACAAACTAGTGTCTTGGCATGAGGACTTGACAAAATCGTATTTGTAGTCTTGGCACGAGGCCTTAACTATGTGGTTATAGTAGTCTGGAATTATGCATTCCATCATTATGAAAGTGGTTATTGATATTGCATGTAATTATTCGACTAGTAAAATATACATGTGAATAAGTAAATGGCATTATCTCATTTTTATTTTTCCATATTATGTTGAAGTTCAAGTTTAAAAGGCTTTTGTTTTAGTTATACATTTCCTTAAATGTTTATGTTTATTTATGAAAGCATCCGCTATATTGTTTTCATTACTGAGAATCTGAGCTCACCCCTTTCAATGTTTTATTTTTCCCAAGATGTAAAGAAATATTTTATGACTGACCTACAGGGAGAGTCTTAAGAGGATAGAAGTGTGGACTATGAAGACTTTGTTGTTGTAGTTTTTTTACTTTATGATGTAATGTAAGACTTATGAATGTATCTAGTGGTTCCAAGGCTACTAAACTAATCGGTCATTTGAGACTTGATATTTTGTGATCATGCTAATGTTACGCAATAATGCACCAACTCTGGGTAACTGGGGTCAGGGTGTTATAGTAGATGTTGAAGAGGAGGATGTGAAGCTTGGTCCAGTTGACTACATCAATGTCTATAAGAACCATTATTTGTGTTTTTCCCTAGTAATGTTAATTGATAATAATGATGTAGAAGTTAATAGGGGTAATAAATGTGATATTTTTTTGTGGGTGGTAGGTTTATGTGAGAATGGATGATGGGAGTAATGGCCACATTGTATGGGACTTGGATACCGATGCATCCCATCAAGAAAAGTTTGGCGACGATATAGATGAAGAAGTTTAAATTACAAATTACAAGAAAATGTTCGCACAAAGGTTTTCATGTTTTTAAAACTATAAATTCAAAACAGCACAAAATCATATTACCATCATGACCATAAAATCTTGGAAATTGTTCACTCTATTTTGTTTTTATTTATATGAATATATTATTATTCATAATAATGGTTTTATTCACCTAGACATATTAAAAACATTCATATAGACGGTAAAATAGATCATACAATTTTTAAATTTCAGTAATAGCCATTATGTTATGTGAAATTTAGAGTTTTATTATAGATCATGTGCAAAACAAACATGATGATTGAAGAAACACCATAGGATAAGGATCCGTGATTTATATTTGTCACATTTACATTTTTCTCAACTTATAGTTCTTTATCAAGGTTTTTGTGTAATGTTGTTGAATATTTACTAGAGGTGGTGATGTTCATAGAATATTATAATAAATAATAAATAATATATGATATTATTGATAAAAAAAATAAGTTACAACCACACTGAAATCATGATTTAGCGACATGGGTTAAGGTGGTGGAACCTCAATATGATGATATCATATTTCTCGTCATGGATGAAGGCGGATATCACAAAAACATCATGATACTGGGTGATGAATCACCCAATAGAACTTTGGTTTATGTACTATACGATCAATAAAGTGAAAAATGAAATAATGAGTCATAAATAATAGAAGGGATCCTAAATATGGAATCACCATTCATGATATAAAATATAAAGTCACCTAAAAATTACTCAATTGATAATATAACCTTTATTATTTAATATATTTTAATGAAAATATAATAGTTTTTAATTTTGGATCATGTTATATTTTCATTATCAATTAATTATAAAGATTTAATAACCCTTATGGAAATTGTTTCATAATTAACATAAAAGTAGAAACATTATAAATCATTGGGAAAAATGCTAAAAATATCTTGGTAAAATAATATATTAATTAAGAGGGTATATAGAATACCATTCTCACCACATCTATATTTTAACATGTTTTAAAAAATGAGACATTTAAATATAATTGGGTGTTTGGATATGACATTGATGCTCAATTGTTACAATTGAAAACATCTTGATATTTCCATTAATATACTAGACTACATTTCTCTCTTTATTTCATAAAAATGAAACATGAAAAATATTTAAATATTTTAAATCCAAAAAAATTAACACATACCTAACTTTTTTATTTCATGGTAAATAGTAGATCAATTGTACGTACATTGGAAGTCCTTTATTTTTGAAACCTCTCTAGTAATCCACAAGGATCAAATGAACTATTATTTATACATCAATTTTGACTTGTTACCACTTTTCTACAATATAGAACATATAACACCATGACAATCACTAAGTAAATGTTTTGAGTTCATGTTTTATAGAGTTAATAAATTATAAGTATTTTTGTTTTATATAAGAAATATGTCTGATATAACTCTCTTACATCAAAAATGATTGTTATGAATAAAATTTCATAAAAGGGGTCATATATCCTTTTATTATCTAAAAATTCCAATACATTCACTATTTTTGAATGTTTTGAGCACAATTTCTCATCAAATAAAAATTAAACACTTATATCATCATTGAAAACCAAATACTCATCATCCACTAAAAGATGAAATGTTTTTTTAGTTGGAAGGTGTAATTGAAAATTTATGTTCTGCATAGAAACAAAATCACACATTTTTATTTTTAAAAGTTATCAAACTAGTACCTTATCACTTTCATTAAATCAAAATAAATCATTTTAAAAAAAATAAATAGTAAAAAATCACTGTTATCCAATTAAACATGTAATTCAAAAATTTTAAGGCCATTTACAATTTCAAAATAATTATCTAATTTATTAAATAATTTGGGAAAAAATTATATTTTTCAAATTTAAATATATTTAATTAAATGATTTTAGTATCTAAAAATTGGTTTCCACATGATTTTTTAGCAAAGTGATGATGTTCTATATGTACACAATAATTTTTAGAAAACAAAGGATATATTTCAGTTGTAAAGTAGTATTTATATTTGGACATCTAAACATTATATTTATCATTAAATGGAATATAAAATGTAGGAATCAACAACTCTAAGTCCAATTAAACATGTTATTATTCATTAACATTTGTATTTCTATTAAAATAAAAATCATAATAAAATATAGAAATAACTTTTAATCACTTTATGAAGTATTTAATAATTATGTTCACAAGAAATATTCATTTCAACAGTTGTAATATCATATGAATGTGAGTTTTAATTTATCAAAGCATCTTAGAAAAATGTCACATTATTTGTTTCACAACAAAGTTAATTTTCACTGAAAAAAATGTGAGACAACATGAATATTCTTAACGAACTATTTAATATTATTTAATGTATAATCACAACGGACTCAGGAAATAATGGTATATTTTACATTTCCAAATTTATAAATTTTTTGAAAATCCTACTATGTCATTCAAAAAAATAAATCATGGTAAAAAGGACACAACCAAAAATAAACACACCCACAAACACAATATATTAGACAATAAGGTTTTGATAAAAAATTATACATAAAATAATTGAATTGTTCTTCTCAAGATGTATCTCAGTAATTCAAAGAAATTAAGTTTAGGATCATCAATTCCAACATCTTCATCATCAAATATGGATATTTTTTCTCTTTGTATTGAATTGAAACATTAGTATGAAATCTAAACACATTAGGTATGATATAAACTATATAATATTCACATATGATCTCTTACTCTTTTTTTAGGTATGAAATTTTCTTCATCAAACCCCTAGAGTAATTTTCAATGAAATAATAATATTAACAATTTATTTGGAAATTATGAATAGAGTGAGGTAGAGAATATAATATATCAATAAAAATAAAAAAATATACCTCAATTTGCAATGTGAAATTAATTTAATAATGTTAGTCAAATGTGTAGAGTCACATTAATGCTTGGGAAATTTTCCCCTAATATTCAAAGAAAAAACTTGTTTAAGGCTTGAAGACACAAATTTGATACATAAATAATTGAAAAGTAATATATTTTAGACAAGAGAAATAACTATTAAAATCCTAGTATATTTTATCAATATATATTATATATAAACAGTGAACTTTATGATATGAGTAGTAATTATTATGATTGATGGGATCCAACATAATTTTGTTTCACATTTTTTAACAATGTAAGAATCCTAAGAATCAAAAGATGTCATAAAAACCATAATTTAAATAAAGTGTAAAGAAGTAGTGATCATGAAAGCATATAATTCTTCAAATCTATGTATAGATTCCTTGCAGAAAAATTTAAGTAGTCGCATAGACATGACAATGTCATGGGTTACCATCATAATATGTATTTTTCATAGTAATAATTATACAGATATTATGCTTCACTAAGACACCATATCAACTAATAGAAGATGAAACTAACCAATACAATATAATTCTTCTTGGTTCAACACCAAATATCACTACACATTTTTGTACACTCGATCACCATGTTCCCAAACTACCCATGGTTTTAGGTCAAATTCAGGATATAAATATCCTGAATTAATGAAAAATAATTACCAGATTCTAGTTCAATTAGACTCTATGATAAATCATCAATACTATAATCTTAATTTTTTTACAATAAAAGAAATATGAAAAATAATAGAAAAATAATATCAAAAAACTAACTCATAACAATCATATATCTAAGAACACTAATTTGTCACATTAAAGATAAAACCAGCAGAACCACTTGACTATTGATTGAAAACTCATTCCCACTTGGTAGAGGTGCAATGAGAAAATGAATCGATAATCACTAGAGAATATATTATATATTCACAACACAAAACCATTAACTATAAAAAGATCCATGTTTTTATTTCCAAAAAACAATTTTATGAAACCCCTTGATGCCAAGACACGTTGTTAGGCTTCAATTCTATGAAAATCTTCCTCCACAACAACATCAAAAAGTACTAAAAAACTACCAATTACGTCACGAAATCCAATCAAGACTCCCACTAACATGAAAAAGTACCGCAATAGGGATACAACAGTAGGTCGAATAGTCACCAAGAACCACTAATATATTTTAATCAAATACCTTTGAAACCATAAAAAAATTGTAGATTTCAAGATGATCTATTGAAAGATGAGATGAATCGATCCCCATCCATGAATATAAAAGCATGGAAGGGAAAGAGGGATTAAGGGTGCATCCATCAAAGATATAAGAATTTATACTTTTAAGAGAGAATCTAAAATAAGAAAATTTAATAATTTAAAATTTAATTTATTAATTTTGTTGAATAGATTTAATTATTTGTTGATAAGTTTATATATAAAAAAATTACTATATAGATAGAGAAAATAGAAAATTAATTCTAATGAATGATATATACTTAATAAAACCCAAAAAAATTAATATTTACATTAGATTAAATATATTACATATATATATAAACTTTGGTATATCTTGATTGGTAATTGGAAAAAAAGTATTATTATTTATTGTTCTATTATAATTGTTTTATGGAAAACGTTTTAATGATAATAGTAAGTATTGATTACAAATTTATGTGTAGTTAAAAAAATTATGGAATTAGTAAGATCAAGAAATATGTTTTAGTATTGCTAAAATATTTTTTTTAGTATTGAGCGATAGATATCACCAAATATATCCATAGCTAAAAACATGGTTCGGAAATTTATAAAAATACCGATAAAAACTAATAACTGTTGTAATTGTTTATTTATAAAAAAACATATTATCTGATAATAAATTTTTAATAGTATAAATATTTCTTTACATTTAAATATAATTAATTAAATTAATTATAATTAAACAATACTTTTGATGCATTAACATCAAATTGAAAATATTAGTGGGAGATTTATATTACAATATATAATAAAAATAAATGAAAGTATTTCAAAAATCAGTATTTTTCTCTATTCAATGAAAAATAAATATTCTTGCATAAATCCTAAAATATTAAATTATGATAATATTGAAAGAATGATTTGAAAAAACATATTGATTCTAAAATTTTAAAATAAATTCATAAACAAAATATAATATTTCAATAAAAATTGAAATGAAAAACATTTCTAAAGAAAAAAAATTTATGTAGCGTAAAATTAAATTACTAATAATTGATTAATTATTTATTGTAAATAAATAAATGAATATCATTATTTAAATCCATCAAAAATATTTTTCATTATGTATTTATTATTATTCATACCTTCTTATTTAAAATATATTTTATAAAGGATTACTTTATCAAAGGATATTTAACCTCAGGTTTTTGAGTAAAGTAAGCTATCAGATACATAAATTTAGTTTTAAAGGAAATACATATAAAATAGTGGGGTGACACATGAATAGAGAAAATAATATGTTTTCATGATGTTCCATTATAAATTGTGTTAGAGAAGTTCAATAAATTTACTTAATGTTTTTAGAGATGATTAAAAAGGGTGATGGGTACTCTATTGATGGTTAATATATAGTATTGACCAAATTAGATGGGAAATAAAAACATTAGATGTAAAATTTAAAAGAAATTATTTAATATTATTCAGTTTAATTTTAAATATCATGGGAGTATCATATTTTATTTAATGATTATTCAAATAACATAAAACATTGTTGATGAATTTGGATGGACAATTTTTATGAATTATATAAATTTCCTTATAAAAAACTTATACATACAATAGTTAAATAATAATAAATTATAATAATTTTTTTATAATATAAATTATAGACTATAATAATCTAATATGAAATTTATTTATGAGATCTCAATCATTGATGTATTAATTTAGATACCATTTATGTTTACTGTCAGTGGTTTTGGTTGGTGATTGAGTATTTGTATTTTTAACATCATGGTTAGAATACATATGAAATAAGAAAAATGATACTAATAACAAAAATGCATGAAATATTTTGTAATCATGGGGACATTTCTAAATTTTCACTATAATATAGTGTTTCGAATCTTGAATACTACTGTAATTGATGAATTCATTTTTTATATTTGAAGAAATATTAACTAGACACATTATATGTTACTAAGTGGTAATATATTGTTATGAAATAAGATATATCCTTTCCTGAATGAAATATATGGATTTAATTAGTAAAATTTAATTTTATAAGAGTAAAAATTACCTCTCTATTTTGAGTTTTCTAGGAAAATATGAAAATTAATTAGTAAACATGGATGAGAGAACCTAACATGTGACTATATTAGATGGGACATTTTAAGTGAAATAAAACATATTGGATTTTTAAAGTAGTATATCTTTTGGTTTGGATTATTGCAATAATTATTATTTTCAGTTATAAATAATTATTAAAATTTTAATAAGGAGTTTTTTATTAAATTCATCATCATGGATGGATTAAATTTAACTTATAATTTTAACACCACTTAAATAATGATATTATTTTTTATTTATGTTTTTTTGGGGTACATTGCTTAGAAAAAAACAATTTTAAGGGAATTCTATTAGAAAACAGATAATTAATATCATTTTTATGAAATGGGTAGTTTTATTGTGCATTTCAATTTTGATGGTCGATGTGGTTATAATGATGATCAAATTTTATAACATTAATTAGAGTTATTTTTGAATTTTAACTAATTTTTTCACATGGAATTAATTTTTATGATAAGTAACTATAATTAACATTATTATATATGATTATGTGATCTCAAATAAATATATAAATAGTAAAATAGATAGGTAAATTGTCTTAGGAACTAGACTAATCATTTTATTTTTTCTAAATATAACATGCTAGATAATGTTATTTATGATAGGTGAAATACTGTTTTGAAAAATGAAATGAGGTGGTGTACCTGTAAAGACCCATAAAATTCTCTGGAAATTTTTTTCTTAATTTTCATTGGGATTTTACAAGTACTCAGTTTTTGACAAAACCTGATTCAGAGCCCCAGTGTGCCCGGAATAAATTTCTTGAATTTTTATTAAGCTTAAATTTACGTGGGTAAGCAGTTTTACTGAAAAAGTGTAATAACTCCTAAACGGTTACTCGGATCAGAAATTTGAGAGCACCGTTGAGCTGATGATGGAGGGTTTACCCTAGGTGCGACTTAAGTTTAGTAGGTGCGGGCCTCCTGTGAGAAATTCCAAAAATGGCATAATCGTGAATAAAATAATTAAATAAAGTATTTTATTTTTCAAATGCTTATATCTCACAAATGGTAGCTTGGATTAAAAATCCGAGACAACCGGTGAACTTGTGAGGGCATGGTTTATTTAATTTGATACTAACTTTGGCCGGTGTGGGCCACCAAAAAAAGTCAGTTTTTGGCTGCAAATAAAATAATTAAATGACAATTATTTTATTGTAAAATTCTTATCTTTTAAACAGTAACGCGGATTGAAAATCCAAGAGTACTGTTAGATTTTTTGGGGCGTGTTTCACTTAGGCAGAGCCTGACCTTGACCGGCCCAAGTCGAGGGTGACTGATAATAATTTTCCGAACTTTTTTCGGGTATGTTCAGTAAACGTACGTGTGGGTTTTCCTTTGTTTTGAACCGGTTCTTAGAATTGAAATCTGAGGGCACCGATGAACTCACATCACCGGTAATTACTTAAGAAGTCCTTTTCCAGGGACGCATTTTCTCGGGAGGAGTTGTTTTAAAAAAAGCGAGGGGTAAAAATATAATTGTTTTACAATTATATTTTCATTTCTTGTTAAGTGGATTAAGTGTTGTGTCACAACAACTTATTCCTCTCTTAAGTAGTTATAATCTAAATAAGGGGTTTAGGGGTGGGACCCACTTGTAGTTAACTACCCATGAGAGGATTAAAGGTGAGATGGGGCCCACACGAACCCCACCCTTTCACATTCCTTAAATCTCCTCTAACACCCCCATTAATTTCCCCTTCTTTTAATAAGATAACTCTTCTTTAACTTGTGTATCTCTTTTTCCATTAAGTAGCCTCTCCACCTTCCTATCCTCCATTAAAGCTAGCCTACTCACATAATTAATGAGTTGATTCTTGGTTTAATTTGAAAAGGGTGGATTGTCGTTAAATGAGAGAAGGCTAATGCAATATTTGTTTGGAAAATAATATTGTGGGGGAACCTGTGAAGAAATAAGAGAAGGTTCGTTCTCCAACCCTCCGACGAAGAACGAGAACGTGTCATCTATACTTCTATTCGTGATAAGAGGGGAACATCACATCTTCCGGTACACTTCGGCGACGATGGTGCTTCCATGACCTTCGACGAATAACGCTCCCTGGTTCTCCATCAAGGGAGGAGGCACCGCCATGGGGAATTCGCAAATGACGACGTCACCTTCCGACGTCAATAAACATGTCTCGAGGTAGGGAATTAATTCGTGGATGTTGATGAACCCTTTCTTACTACCCTCTAAAATTAAAGAACGCGGATCACCTAAATATTATGTTGATCCGCAGTGAAAATGATTGCAGGTTGGGAATTCTTGTTTGCGGGGAAAAAACTATTGGGGTGGTTTACCTTTTGTTCGTGGTATAACCTTTGCCGTTCTTCATCTTTTTGAGCCACTTGATATCAACTAATCGGGAGGAGGTCGAACCGCACGAACACGACTGGCTCTCCTTCCCCTTTTATTGTTGTGTTGTTGCGGTTTGAAAGAAAGCGGCGCGGTGAAACGGTAACACGCAGGATCATGGAGAAATGCGGCAAAGATGCGCAGTGCCATTGTGCCACACTGTGGAGGCCGAACAAGCCGCGGTGCCATCGCGCCGCCCCGAGAAACCACGAAGAGGACATAGTTGTTTAACTGTGCACAGTTTGACGGGGAATGACAAACAGGGCCACGAAGTCATTTTTAATGCTTTCATAGTGAAGGTCGGGTCCTGGGAGGACCGTTAGCGAAGACGGTGAGCAAAACAGACCACCAGAGCGCGTTCGGTGGTCCGCGGAAGGTAGCGGCGGCGCGCCACCAGAACAGGACCGCCGCAGCTGAGCCGCGGCGGCGGGCAAACCTAAATAGATGATCCGTTCTGGAGGTGGAGCGGCGCGGCATTAAGTCACGCCGGTTTTTCATCGAGAAAGGGTGTTTGTAACCCCCGCACACGCCGGCCACGTGGGTGTCGCACCGCGCTCGCATCGGCGCCAGGCTGGGCCGCGCCCAAGCCGGGCCGGGCCGCGCAGGCTGAGACTGGTCGCACTAGCCGGGTTGGGCCGCACCCTAGAGGGTCAGACCCAGACTTGGGTTAGGTTGACCCGGTTCGGGCCGACCCAGGGTGGCTCTCGTGGCCGGGTCGGGCTGGGCCCGAACCCCCTATTTTCGGGCAGTTTCTGTTCAAACGCCCATAACATGGTCTAAGGACCTACGAATGATGCACCATCAGTTGCGATGCGATCCTTGGATCAATACAGTCATTTCGGTATATTACACTCAAGGTTTCGGTGAACTTTGAAGATGGCCGGGTTGGTTCGGATACGAAACCAAACGGGCCCTCGGAGCGGAAACACTTATATCTTGAGTTCCAGATGTCTGATTAACGTACCGTCGACTTTGTTGGATTCCTTTTGATGAGACTAAACATTTGGAATACTTCTCCCATGGTTTGAACATAGTTGGAATATGTCCAGGTTGGATTGTACCCGAAATCCAACCGGGCCCCTAGAACGAAATAGCTGATAACTTTCAGACCAGAAGTCCGTTTGACGAACCATCAGTGGCGTTAGTGATCACGTTGAGAAAAAGTTCCTATGAGTATACCCTATGAGAGTTCGGGGTACAGTTGAGATATGGCCGGGTTGGTTCGCACACGAAACCAACCGGGCCCCTGGGACAAAAAGGCTAATAACTCACAGACCGGGCGTCCGATTGACATGTCGTCTGTTGCATTGAGACCCCTATGACGAGGCAGTCCTTTGAGATACTTCTTCGTGGGAATTTTTGATACATGGTGTATCGACCAGTAGATCATGGAGCGGACCCTCCCGAAGACGAGCGTGTGGAGTACGGAGACCTTGTAGCCGGCTGAGACCTGACGACTGCTTGACTGAATCGACTTGGAGTGAGTCGACTAGCCCAGTGGATGGAGCACTACATTGTTTGGGTGCAGAACCATGGCGGATGGAGCACTACTTTGTGACAGTGAAAACCCATGGTACTCATCCAGAGAGTACCTCTGCAGGCTATTAGGGGGTGTGCACTACTGTGTTTTGGTAGCATACCCCGGAGGGGAGCACTACTGTGTTTGGGTGGCTGACCCGCGATACTCGATAGGAGGAGTACCTCAGCAGTCTTAGGTTAGTGAGCAGTACCTCGAAGTCGTGACATGACCACTGTACACTCTTGAGACGGGACTCTTCATCAGTTACGGTTTCGATAATGAAAATCCTGGTTTGAGCTGAGTCTATGATCTTGTATTTACCTCAAGATTGAGATGGGTCACTTGATAACTTAGGTATATGTATAGGCATATACCTGGATAGTGGTTATCTGTTTATTTCATAATCTTTGTGTTTCCTCATGATTGAGATGGGTTACTTGATAACTTAGGTATATGTATAGGTATATACCTATATAGAGGTTATCTATTGATATCTTTCTTTGTGGTTATCCTTGTTGGATTTAGTGTGACATTGAGGGTCTCGAGGTCCCTACTGAGTATCGTTATACTCACCCCTGCATGGGCTACGCCCGCACCTCGTTGTGTTGGTTGCAGACGATGGGCAACACTGACAGAGGCCGAGTGTTTGAGGACTGAACGGTACCCAGAGATGGATCTCACGACGAGTCAGTATCCGGAGGTGGACTCCAGGATGTGACAATACTCAGAGGAGGTTGACAAGCGAGAGCATTGTGGAGGATATATGTACCTACCTTTCAGGTAGGATCCGTGGTGGACGATCCAGGAGCTGCACTATCTGTACCTACCCTTCAGGTATGACTCATGGTGGATCATCCAGGAGCTGCGATATATGTACCTACCCTTCAGGTAGGATCCGTGGTGGACAATCCAGGAGCTGCGCTATCTGTACCTACCCTTCAGGTAGGATCTGAGGTGCATGACCCATGAGTTGTTTCTTTCCTTCCGGCTGTTTTTTCTTTTACCTTGTACTTTACAGTTGGGCTTGTATTTCCTGCCCCCTTTACTTTCAGCACTGCTTGTTTTCAGTTTTACTTTGTGATTACTTCCACTTGTACTCTGTGGTGTTTTGTTCACTTTTATAAAGGAAAAGATTTCCTAGTTATCGGGATTTACGCCTTTGGTGCTAATTGCTAGCCCCTGGCCTATGGAAGGCTATCTTGGGGTAGTCACGGCACGAGCCCCGCGGACGGGTCGTGACAAATTGGTATTAGAGGAGTTCAGTTCTACCGCAGGACTAAGGACTCTGATCTTTTTCTATGTGAAGCAATAGTGTTATGTGTACCGAGTGTGGTCTTCAGTTCAGGGAGTCCAGTGTTGGTGCGGCGGCTGACGTATCCGTACACCAGGAACCTGACTACTAATTTCCGACTTTGTACACGAAAACACTGATTACATGTGTGTTTCGAATGTTTTAAAGTCAACTCAAACCAGGTTAGCTCACCAGGTATAAATCGTTGACCATTTCACATCTGTTCAGTATGTCTCCACACAGACAGTCAGTTGGAGTTCCGAGAGAGTACTTGATGACGGTCCACCGAGCAGCGAGGCTCCGGTACGGGGCCCTTTTTACTATGTTGGCACCCTCGGGTGGTGTACCAGCAGCAGCACCTCCTGTTGGGCAGCATATGCCACCAGCCTTACTAAAAAACTGTGCTCGCTGGCCGAGCGTGTTGCATGAGTTCTAGCATCGGTGGCCTTTGAGGTTACGAGGCGGGGCAGATTCCCATATAGTAGAGCACTGGCTGGAGGTGATTGCTAGAGTTTTCCTCCTAGATGAGACATCAGTAGAGTGGATTTTGGACTTGGATACTAGTATTTCCAGTGAATGACCATGAGGATGGTCTGCATAGTGATGTTCCTTCGGTACGTGGACCGATGCCTGAGATAGTTTCTTCGGGTAGTGTGTCGGCAATACATCACTACCTGTTGGTCAGTAGTTACAACCGGTGGTATCGGTAGATGACACATGTAGGATTACTACCTCACACATGTTCCAAAATCTGATACCCTCATGTTCTGAGGTGAACCTGACTCACAGGCGGATGAGGACTGGCTTAAGGAGGTGGCTGAGAGTTTTCAATAGCTTATATAGCTTCAGCAGGACGACGTGTCGTTAGCTGAGAATTCATCGAGGCATACCAAACATTCCGAGTAGTCGATGAATACGATTCGATCAGAGCAATAGAGCTCGGACCTCGGAACTTGGTGCGTTTAAGGACATTTGAGCTAGCACCTTTTATCTATGCATTCATACCAGGGCTAGGGTTCTAGAAAGAACCATTGTGGTTGATAATTCTTTTGCTGAACGAATATAGCAAGAGAATGTTAGAAGTTTGGAAAGAAGGAAACTGGAGCCAGTCTTAGAGACTTAGGCGTGCGAATGTTTCAAGAATAGGAAATGTTAAAGACAAATAAATCTACAGAGCATCAGATGTGGAGGCAGAGCTAGGAGAGCAGCATGTGGTAGTGTACATTTCCACATGTTACAACCACCCACCTTTGTTGTCCCCTCCAGGCTCAGGGAGCTGGAGGGCAGGGGAAAAGAGTAGCTGCATGCGGTCAAGGAGTGTGACTGAAAGGGCTCCAAGGATGATTCGAAGTGTGGAATTTGTCTTCTACTAGCTGTCATAGCCACATACATCGATATGAATCATTACTTCCTTCCACAAATCTTGTCCCAAACCTAGAGTTTCCAGTAAGCCGTAGACTTGACCCTCACATCTGGAGATACCTTGGAAGGAGACTCGATAATCACACTTACGCCGACAGTGTGATCTGACCCATGAGGCGAGAGTTTCGGTTGGAATATCTTGGTGGCAGTGTCGATGCCTTACGATGTTGGTCTGAGTATGGATTAGATCCAGAGTTCATACACGGATTGACTGTATTAGGCGAAAAGGTAGTGGTTTATCTACAACGTTGGGATGGGGTTTTCCTTGGTCGGCAAAAAGGAAAACCCAGGCAGCATAGGATGAAATCATG
This sequence comes from Viscum album, assembly GCA_963277665.1. Lineage (NCBI taxonomy): Eukaryota > Viridiplantae > Streptophyta > Magnoliopsida > Santalales > Viscaceae > Viscum > Viscum album. Next base: position 215,914,990 of record OY728165.1, read on the forward strand.
CATAAGAGTGTGCATTCGATCACTCAAGAGATGGCCAAACATACCTTTGTGCCAGAATTCCTTAGAGTTGTGGAAACACTTCCAGTAGAGCTTTGAGGAGATGGGTTGACCGGTGTGCCCAACCTGTGGGCGTAGGTTACATAGTTTACTGCAACGCATTAGGGACCGGACTCGGGTGTGTCCAGATGTAGGAGTGGGCGGTGATCGCCTATGGATCACAGCTAATGAGACTGCACAGAGCTGACAGGAAGCCTCTAGAGTTCAAGCATAATGACTACGTCCTTATATAGTCTCACCTTGATGAGGTTTATAGAGATCTGGCTGAGGCGACAAGTTATCTCCGAGGTTCAACGGACCTTTCTAGGTTCTCAACATAGTAGGCGAGGTGGATTACCTCTTGACCCACCAACCTCAGTTGCACCAGGTGCACGACGAATTCCATGTATCTCAACTAAGGAGATACGAGCTTCACCCTTCGCTTTTCATTGACCATGAGGAGCTAGAATTTGGTGATGGGGTGACTTTTGTAGAGTTCCAGTAGAGGTTGAATATCGACCGGGGAGGGTCCTATGAGGACGGCCGATTCCTCTTGTGCGTTTTTGTAGGCAGTACAGGAACCTCTAGGTGAGCACATGGGAGCGAAAGGCTCAGATGCGTGCTCAATACTTCTATTGTATCCGTAGTTTGTGTTAATGATTTACGGGGATGTAAAGCCCTAAGGTGGGGGTAATAGAAAGACCCGTAAAATTCTAGGAAATTTTGTTTTTCTAATTTTCTTTGGGATTTTACAAGTACGCAGTTTTTGACGCCACCTGATTCCGAGGCCCGGTGTGCTCGGAATAATTTTCTTAATTTTTGTTAAGCTTAAATTAACGCGCGTAAGCAGTTTTACTACTAAAGTGTTATAACTCATAAATGGTTACTCGTATCAGAAATCTGAGAGCACCATTGCACTCAGTATGGCGGGTTTACCCTAGGCGCAACTTAAGTTTAGTTGGCACAGGCCACCTGTGATAAATTCCAAAAATGGCATAACTGTAAATAATATAATTAAATAAATTATTTTATTTTTCAAATTCTTATAACTCACAAACAGTAGCTCAGATTAAAAATCTGAGACAACCTCTGAACTCATGAGTGCATGATTTATTTAAGCAGATACTAACTTTGGCTGGCGTGGGCCACCAGAAAAAGTTAGTTTTTGGCCACAAATAAAATAATTAAATGACAATTATTTTATTGTAAAATTCATATCGTTTGAACGGTAACTCGGATTGAAAATCTGAGAGTACCGTTAGATTCTTTGGGGCGTGTTTCACTTAGGCGGAGCCTGACCTTGACCGGCGCGGGTCGAGGGTGACTGATAATAATTTTTCGAAGTTTTTTTCGGGTACGTTCAGTAAACGTACGTGTGGGTTTTCCTTTCTTATGAACTAGTACTCGGAATAGAAATCTGAGGGCACCTATAATCTCAGAACACCCGTAATTTCTTAAGAAGATCTTTTCCAGAGTTGCGTTTTCTCGGGAGGATTTGTTTTAAAAAAAGCGAGGGATAAAAATATAATTGTTTTACAATTATATTTTCATTTCTTGTTAAATGGATTAAGTGTTGTGTCACAACACCTTATTCCTCTCTTAAGTGGTTATAATCTAAATAAGGGAGTTAGGGGTGGGACCCACTTGTAGTTAACTACCCATGAGAGGATTAAAGGTGAGGTGGGGACCACACGAACCCCACCCCTTCACATTCCTCATATCTCCTCTAACTCCCCCATTAATTTCACCATCTTTTAATAAGATAACTCCTCCATAACTTGTGTTACTCTTCTTCCATTAAGTAGCCTCTCCACCTTCCTCTGCTCCATTAAAGCTAGACTACTCACATAATTAATGAGTTGATTATTTGTTTAATTTGAAAAGGGTGGCTTGTCCTTAAATGGGATATGGATAATGAAATATTTTTTTGGAAAATAATATGGTGGGGGATCCTCTGAAGAAATAAAAGAATCTTTATTCTCCAACCCTCTGACGAAGAATGGGAACACGTCATCTATACTTCTATTCGTGATAAGAGGGGAATGTCACATCTTCGGGTACACTCTGGCGACGATGGGGCTTCCATGACCTTCGAAGAATAACGCTCCCTGGATCTCTATCAAGGGAGGAGACACCACCATGGGGAATTCGCAAACGACGACGTCACCTTCCGATATCAATAAACATGTCTCGAGGTAGGGAATTAATTTGTGGATGTTGATGAACCCTTGCTTACTACCCTCTAAAATTAAAGAACGCAGATCACCTAAAAATTAAGTTGATCCGTGGTGAATATGATTGCGGGTTGGGAATTCTTGATTGCGGGGAAAAAATGTTGGGGGGTTTACCTTTTTTCGTGATATAACCTTTGTCGTTCTACGTTTTTTTGAGCCGCTTGATATCAACTAATCGGGAGGAGGTCGGACCACACGAACACGGCTGACTCTCCTTCCCCTTTTATTGTTGCGTTTTTGCGGTTTGAAAGAAAGAGGCATGGTGCAACAGCACCGCACGGGATCATGGAGAAATGTGGCAAAGATGCGCAACGCCTTTGCGCCACGCCGTGGAGGCCGAACAAGCCGCGGTGCCATCGCTCCGCGTCGGGAAACCACGAAGAGGCCGCAGTTGTTTAATGGTGTGTTGTTTGACGGGCGATGACAAACAGGGCCGCAAAGTCTTTTTTAATGTCTTCGCAGTGATGGTCGGGTCCCGGGAGGATCGTTACCGAAGACGGTGAGCAAAACGGACCACCAGAGCGCGTTCGGTGGTCCGCAGAAGGCAGCGGCGGCACGACACGCCGACGCGGTGGCGCCGGCGACCGGCGTCGGCGGCACGCCGCTGGAACAGGACCATCGCGGCTGAGCCACTGTGGCGGCCAAACCGGAACGGATAAGCTGTTCCAAAGGCGGAGCGGCACGACATTAAGCCACGCCGGTTTTTCATCGACCGCGGGTGTTTGTAACCCCAACACCCGCCGGCCACGCGGGCGCCGCACCGTGCGAGCGCCAGCGCCAGGCCGGGCCGCGTAGGCCGGGCCGGGCCGCACCCAGGCCGGGCCGGGTCTCACAGGCCGGACCCGAACTTGGGTCGGGTCTACCCGGTTCGGGCCGACCCAGGGGGGTCTCGGGCCGGGTCGGACCGGGCCCGAACCCCCTATTTTCGTCAGTTTCTGTTCAAACGCCCATAACTTGTTCTACGGACTTCCGAATGAAGCATCGTCAGTTGCAATGAGATCCTTGGATCAAGACAGTCTTTTCAATATATTACACTCAAGGATTTTAATAACATTAAATATGGCCGGGTTGGTTCGGATACGAAACCAACCGGGCCCTCGGAGCGGAAACACTTATATCTTGAGTTCCGGATGTCTGATTGACGTGTCGTCGACTTTGTTGGATTCCTTTTGATGAGAAGGAACTTTTGGAACACTTTTCCCATAGTTTGGACGTAGTTGGAATATGTCCAGGTTGGATTGTACCCAAAATCCAATTGGGCCCCTTGAACGAAAAAGCTGATAACTTTCAGCCCAGACGTCATTTTGACGAACCGTCAGTGGCATTGGTGATCATGTTCAGAAAGGGTCCCTATGAGTTTACCCTATGAAATTTCGGGGTACAGTTGTGATATGTCCGGGTTTGTTCACACATGAAACCAACCGGGCCCCTGGGACGAAAAGGCTAATAACTCACAGACAGGGCGTCCGATTGAAGTGTCGTCTGTTGCATTGAGACCACTGTGATGAGGCGGTCTTTTGAGATTCTTTCTCGTGGGAATTTGTGATACTTGGAGTATCATCCACTAGCTCATGGATCGGACCCTCCCAGAGATGAGCGTGCAGAGTACGGAGACCATGTAGCCAGCTGAGACCTGATGACTACATGACCGACTCAACTTGGAGTGAGTCGACTAGCCCAGTGGATGGAGCACTACATTGTTTGGGTGCAGACCCATGGCGGATGGGGCACTACTGTGTGACAGTGCAGACCTACGGTACTCATCCACAGAGTACCTCTGTAGTCTATTAGGGGGTCTGCACTACTATGTTTCGGTGGCATAACCCGGCGGGGAGGACTACTGTGTTTGGGTGGCTGACCCGCGGTACTCGACATGAGGAGTACCTCAGCAGTCATAGGTTACTGAGCAGTACCTCAGAGTCGTGACAGGACCACTGTACACTCCAGAGATAGGGCTCTTCAGTAGTTACGGTTTCGATAATGAAAATCCTAGTTTGAGTTGAGTCTATGATCTTCTATTTACCTCATGATTCAGATGGGTCACTTGATAGATTAGGTATATGTATGGGCATATACCTGGGTAGTGGTTATCCATTGATTTTATAATCTTTGTGTTTTCTCAGGATTGGGATGGGTTACTTGATAAATTTGGTATATGTATAGGTATATACCTAATTAGAGGTTATCTGTTGAAATATTTCTTTGTGGTTATCCTTGTTGAATTTAGTGAGACCTTGAGGGTCTCGGGGTCCCTACTGAGTATCGTTATACTCACCAATGCACGGGCTATTCCCAAACCTTGTTGTGTTGGTTCCAAACGATGGGCAGCACTGACAGAGGCTAAGTGTTTGAGGACTGGACGGTACCCGGAGGGGAATCTCACGATGAGTCAGTATCCGGAGGTAGACTTCACGACGTGACGATACTTGGAGGAGGTTGATGGGTGAGACCGTTGTGGAGGCTATCTGTACCTACCCTTCATGTAGAATATGTGGTGGACGATCCAGGAGATGCACTATCTGTACCAACCCTTTAGGTAGGATCCATGGTGGACGATCCAGGAGCTACGCTATCTGTACCTACCTTTCAGGTAGGATTCGTGGTGGACGATCTAGGAGCTGTGCTATCTGTACCTACCCTTCAGGTAGGATCTGAGGTGGATGACCCAAGAGCTGTTTCTTTCCTTCTGGCTATTGTGTCTTTTACCTTGTACATTACAGTTGGGCTTGTATTTCTGGCCCCCTTTGGTTTCAGTACTGCTTGTTTTCAGTTTTACTTCGTGATTACTTCCGCTTGTACTCTGTGGTGTTTTGTTTACTTTTATAAAGGCAAAGCCTTCCCAGTTATCGGGATTTATGCTTTTTGTGCTAGTCGCCAGCCCCTGGCCTATGGAAGGCGGGCTTGGGGTAGTCACGACACGAGCCCCGAGGACGGGTCATGATAGTACCATATTTTGAATATTATACTTTAATAAATATTATCATTCATTATAATTAATACAGGTTATATGATAATTTTAGGGTTACAATACCCACTAGAGTTTGTGTCCTCTTGGAATAAGGGTCAAATGGGGCTTGAACCATTTGGATGTGATGTCCTTCCAAATGTTATAGGACCATTTGAAGTGCTAATGTTTTATATAAAAATATCATTTATTATAATTAGAGTTTTATTGTTAATGAAATAATGAACATGAGTAATTTAGATGAATTGACATCGGTATTTACCTCATTATGGAAGTTAACACATGTTCTTAAAGTTAATAAAATATAAACAAATATAAGGAATGTAGAAATATTTCCAATATAAATAGGTAGTGGTTAAATTTATTATGATATATGTTTTTTTATAAATGCTTCAGTTAAGGTAATATTTTTTTAATTTAAATTTAAATTGATTTCATATGAAAACATTTTATCTAGATTGAAAGTAATTATTTTTAATAAAAATAATAGATATTTTTTCCCCAAATCAAGGGGTTTGTTTTTAAGAAAAGGGGGTATTTTAATTTTTTTCTCAACTTATTATTAATTGATAAATATAATATATTTATATAAATTCATATCTTAGAAACATTTAATTTAAATCCAATTATTTTAATGGAGTAAAAAAATAGTAAATTATAGATTTAAAGGAACTATATAATTGGGAATTTCCATTAACATCAACAAGATATAATGTTGGATGTCATGAGTAACTTTGATGTAATGTTTCATTTTAACCATGTTTTATGGTGGGTAATTTCCTTAAATGGATAGGAAAATAAAATTAGAAAATATATCAGTTGACAAGGAGTCACTAAATATATAGTATTATTATAGTTCAACATTAATTTGTTACTAAATTCATGCGATTTTTATTACATATATTGTAACTGATTTAAGAAATAATGGAATAAATTATTATTTTTTAAAAACAAATAGGTTTTTTATACTTTTAAAATTATTTTTCACTCGACATTATATGGTGGATTTTATATAAATTTTCAATCGAATTTATGGACTATTAAATGAGTTATTCATATTTTATTTCCATGTGGGATTTATAAATTTGTTTTTTTAAAACCATAAAGTGGATTCATAGATAGTGATTTAGGGAATTATAATAATGTATTGTTTGAATCCCATGACCTGCACAACTTGATTCTTATTTATAAATTTTAAACCATAATACATGAAAATTAAATAATGATTTATTCGTGAAAAAAATATTACTTCAGCTATATTTATAGTGGGACATGATAATGTTCATTTTCAATCGCTAGAGGTATTTTATACTCTCTCTCAATATATATAGTTCTATGGTAATCTGTTGGTTATTCAGTGTTGGTTTAATAAATTTATTACTAAATTGTTCTTACATGTTTAAATTATTAGTTACCGTACTGAAGTTATATTTCAATTCAAAATTAATATATATGTTTAATAACATCATATATAATTCACTATTAAAGAAAATTTTATTCCCAAATATTCTTGTAGTATACCTCAACACATGTCATTATCAAATAGAGACCAAGGATAATATGGGAGGAGATGTTCTGATCCCAATTGTTTTTCTCACAATTGTATATTCTAAAAGACGCCATTAGAAAATTGTAGTATATGAAATATTTGTTGGTGTGAATAATGAATAGTTCCTCTTATGATGATTTAATAATTTCCTCATTGTAGAGAATTTTCTAGTGGAACCATTAAAAATTAATGGAATTGAAAGGCCCAAAATAAATAATATTAGGATCTTGAAGGTTTAGTGTTTTTATAGTTTGTATTAGAACCATATCCCAATAAATGTGCATGTAGGGTAATGGACCATCATAATTGGGGGGGATCATATATCAGATATCATTAATATAAGGAAAATAATCATTACTTTTGGGTGGGTTTCTATACCTCTGTTATCCCATGAACACTTCGGGGATCTAAAAAAAAGAATATTTTATGGGATGGTAAGGCGAAATACAGTAAATATTATGACTATGAGTGACCTAAAAAACAACCCAACCCAAATCACTTATTCAAATCTAGATATCAACACAACCTCACATATTCCTCTCCACACTCAAATTGTTTTATAATAGATGGTATTTTTAGAACATCAACACTGTGGATATGGTACTCTTTGTATCCCTTATTTTATAATATATTAATTAATAAAGGTAAATAAACAAACAAGAATATCACAATAGAAATGAATAATATACATAGTAAAAAAGATAACTTGGAATAGATCATAAATATTTTCATCAAATATCAAAGGATTCCTAATGTGGTTGTAAAAAAATGTAGATGAAAAAACTGGATATTAAATAAGATAATAAGTTAATACTCTAGAGTATGTCTGGTACCACCTCTAGACATCCATGATCTTTCACCTCAAATCTATGTCACTGGCCTTTTTTCCATTCCCACAAACCTCATCATAATGTCTATATGTTCATCGATAATCCTATGGATGTTGTTAGTATGAACAATATAGGACACAACCAATATATCCTTAATATAAGTTCATGTAATTAACATTGTGATTATATAGAAATAGAAAAATATTCTAGAAAAAATCAATCATGCAGGGAACAATTATTTTCAATCCAAGCCACCATGAAACTTTACCATTTCTTTTTTCAATCCACATGGAAAAAAATATCCCCACCAAAGTAATTATCATGGGTCAACCGTAAGGACGACTCAAATACCTTTGATTACCCACAAGGAATAAAAGATTGGGGCTAATCCATGAGGCCTTCATATATCATATCTATTATGGTTAGAGCCATATGGTCATCGTACCCCCATCTCATCATTTGGGGAGGTCATAAATCCATCGTCATGTTGATCATAATTAGTTCAATACAAATGGTTATTATACCAATTTATGGTGTCTCAATCCACCATCATCAACATTGAATTCCATATATGCTCCCACTATGTGGGTTTATAGATAAATGATATCAGACCTATCATCTGCTACAAGATGAAAACATCTAAATGCCTTACATTCACATGAATCATTTTATCACACATATAGACACAAAATGACATATAAAGAAAGAATATCAATATTACTAGACATAAACATTTGGTCAAAATCATGCATTATACTCAATTTACACAATCACAGGTCAACATGTTATGCCAACAACCATACATAATTTCTGTAAATGGTAAGATGATTCCTACCTCATGCTTGTTGAAGTTAGTTCCATGATTAATTAATATAATCATTTACCAAAACATGCTCATGCACTAGAATCAATAAACATATTTACCAAGGGTCACTAGAACTAAATAAAATCCAATACAACAAGTGTTTTACAACAAGACTCATGGTGTAAATAACACCATGATGTTTGATTAATATTAATTAACTGAAAAATTTTTATTGGTAACTATATGATGTCTCTATAAATTATTGGCATGTATGGAACTGAATAGAGCCATGAGATAGTTTCATATGGACCCATGAACACCTCCAAATACTCCAAAGGTTGCCAACTTGCTGCAAGGATTTAATGTGGTTCACTTGGGAGACTATAAAATCTTGGTCAGAGTATCAAAACTGTGAAAAATATATAAAACTAAAGGAATAATAATATATACAATACAAATTAAGGTAAAACATCCAAAAATAATAAATAACATTATCCAGTATCATACACAATGTGATGATATGTCACATGTCTATCAAAAGAAAGTAGGAATGATTGATATGAAATACATGTAAAAAAATGGCATATATACTAATAGAATATATTTAATATTATCATAAAACATAACCCTATACTGTGATTTCCCGCTCCCATGTTATATGTAAATCATTTATCAAAAACAAGGTGTCCCCCCTATCCCTAAAAACATCCACATAATATGTATAGGTACTATCGGTGGCCCATATTGGGTGTGAAATAAGCTCAATGGACCAATAATGACTATACATATCTAGTAAGAATATATAATATGTTAGTGTGAATATATATATATATAATGTTATAATAAAGCTATAAAGGTTATCTAATGACAACAACAACTTCAACATAATCCATATGAACTCTGAATAAGTAACCACATTTACACATATATAAACTGTATATGTATAGATTTCTAAATCCATATATATAGATACTACCATTATCCTAGACCCAATGCATAACTCAAACATCCATAAGTTTTATCTTGATTCTTACAATTATCAAGGGATGGAGTTCTTATAATGACATGAATAGGGTACACCATTCCAAATATCAAAGTAATAGGGTCACCATGATTGGTAACATATTCATAAGGGTCTCCAGTCCCATTATCATATAGGTTAGGGTGTCCATTCCTAGTAACATATTTAAAAGGGTTTACAAGTATAATATCATAATCATATGGAAAAAATTCCCATGATTCACAGTAAGGGTTTTCATGCACAAATATCATAGTAATGGTCATCAATCCAATTATCATAGTTGTATAGTCTCTATGCCAGTATATCACATCAATAGAAGGGATACCAGGATTATGAATACATAAATAATATATGGGAGACCAAGTCCATAAATATATAAACAACAGAAGATATTAAAAATCTACATAAAATCATGTATTGGGATATTTAAGCCCAATTTATAACATAAGTTTCACCATTCCCAATAATGTAAATTACAATTATTCATGGTTTAATTGTGAGCCAACAGTAAATTTATACCTCATTAACATTCAATAATAAATAGGGATAAACCATTTTTCAATTTAATTTAGTGACATGGTATTACCACTCACCACCATTCAATTCCCCTAAAATTGGTAAGCATGTTAGCTATGCTATACCAAAACAATTAAGCATTTCATTTTTTTCTTCCAATTCTGATGTTTGGCCAAAACCATATAGATGAACGTTTCGTCGTTGAGTCTTTTAAGGCCATAATTTCAATTTTACAAGCACACGTCAAGGGGTAGATAAAATTAAAGGGAACTAAATAATCATATATGGTTCTCAATTAAGGAAACTATTTCATGTAAGATTAATTTTTGGGGAAACACATGATGAAACTAGTGTGAAGGAAAATGACACAAATTATAAAACACCACAAAATTGTGGTATAAGAACTAGAAAAACTACCTTATGACTATAGAGGATTATTCATCCAATATCATCACATGGTCTGGTACATATTAGGGGAAATATAAAAAATATATGAACAAAATGGAAATAATGAATATGGTCCATCAACTCAATAAAATTTGTAATATAAATACCATGAAAAAATGAGAATGATGAAATAATATCTTACCTATGAGAATCCAATGAGAAAAAAAAGATCAAAACAATGTTTGGAAGGGGAAACAAGATCAAATTCTATGAATAGTGTCTTGATATCTAAAAATTGGTGGAAAAGGTCCACCTATATGTTGGAAGTAGACATAGGTGAGGTCGGGTGTGCTAAAACAATTTAATAGATAATTGTTAAAATCACCCAAAATATATTGGTCCCATGTTTTGGCCACACTGTTGGTGAAACCATACATATGATATGCCCTATTATATGGACCATGGGGGACAACACAAAGTGTATTCACATAGTTTGACAAACCATGTACTGACTTAGGTGTAGTCCTATACAAAAAACTAATGAGATCTTGTATGGGAATACTTCTATGGCGACAAGGTTTCCCTAAACCAAATACCCTCTTACTTTACTCTATATAGATTTCAATAGTTTACTCATACAGTTCATCCTAGGTCATAGGGTTTTTACAAACCATGAAAAAATATTTCCTTTTCCAAAAAATTGAGCCTCTTGACTCTGAACAAACCACGTACAGAACCCAAAAATATCATAACCTCATCAATTACTCCCATTCATTCAAAACCAAGGAGAAATTTCATTTAAAAATATCTACATCCCATAGAAAAAAATGGGTTATTATAGTCTTACACCTTAAATAAATTTTCCCATGCATTTTCCTTTCAAGGGTGGGGAATCATTTTTTTTGAACAACCCCAACCACAAGGAATGTACATTGGCTTCCCACTCCCATGTCTCATCCTATTAATGTTAGTGATTCTATATAACCAATACTAAAGGGATAAACAGACCATAGATATCCCTTTTTATCTTAATAATTAATTTTATGGGATAATCCTCAAAATAAGCATTATAATATAACTTCTCATACTAAATATAAAAAGTGATAGATAGTCCAGTATGATAACGGTGATGTTGTGAGACGCAGAATACATTGTGTATAGAATGTTACCCCTATAGTAATAAGAAATTATTGGCTTCCATCCCAAATATATACCTAATCTCAAATAGACCTAAATAATGAGATTATTTATTCTCTTTCCTTTGTATATGTATATGCCCATGTCTCAGTGATACTTGTAAGAAAACATGATCCGAACTTCAAAAACTAGAAGTTATTAATGATGATTGAAATAAATTTTTTGTCTATACATAGTGGTATACAAATATTTCTTAATTAGAATAACATTATCTAAGGTATCTTGAATGACATTAGTACCAAGTATCATTTACTCTCCTTCCTCTACCCATCATAGGGGAAAATGGAACAACCTACCATATAGGGACTCATAAGGATCCATCTAAATCCTCACAAAAATACTATTATAGTATGTGAACTCCATGATAGAGATATTGATTTTCCAAGGAAGAAAAAAACAATGATTCATGATCTTATCATGTCCTCCAAAACCTTAAAAGTATTTTCCTGCTATCTATCGATTTGAGAGTGAAAATTTGTGCTCAAAATATCCCTTGTGCCAATAGCTCTATATAAACCATTCTATATACTTAATGTTAAATGAGAATCCCTATCTAAAATGTTAGTATGATGGATCTCATTAAGCCATATAATCTCACCTACATACAATATTCCAATCTCCTTAACAAAAAATGTATCCCTAATAAGACCAAAGTGGGATACTTTCATCAGTCAATCCATGACTACTCATTCCACATTACTATTTCAAGGTGACCTTGGAAAGCTGATGAAAAAAAATCCATTATAACAAAATCCTATTTCCATTACAAGAATGATAATAACTATAAAATGCTATTATGTCAGTGGTTCTTCACCATCACCTACTGATATATGGAACTCCTATTGGTAAATGCCTATATTAGATGCTTCATCCCAGACCTCCTACACTATCTGTGCGTATTATGATACAACTTGGAGATACATGGATTAAATACCCATATAGAGGGATGTTTTTCCCACATCAGATCTTATCTCATATATATGGGAATCCAAATACAACAATTTGTATATTGGATTCCATCATCAACAATAGACCAATCTATAAGTGGTTCCACACATTCTTACAAGATAATGATTTCAGGATCTAAAAATAAAAACATCTAAACTCTCTCTAGAAGTGAAGATGTCCCTAATAGTGATTAAAGTATATATTGTCCATGATGGTCCTATAAATATATTTTCATATCAAAAAAATAGAAAAATAAATTGACACTTTCTACAATCATCCTGAACAATATGTGTTTGAGTGCTCTTAATTATGTCATCAGATGTAGTATTTCCTTTCCGTGGAATATAAGAAAGCTATACATTGAAGGAATAAAGGTATTCCAACCATATTAATTTTATAATATTTTTGTAAAAATTTATGAAAATATACCTCACGTTTTTTGACCTGTAAACACAAAAAAAATCAATCCTTGTAGGAAATTCCTCCAACAACAGAAGGCGCGAACTCAATTTCTTACTCAAGATCATGCATTGTGTAATTATCCTTTGGATTCCTCAACTACCGAGGCCCATATTCAATGAATCAATATCCCTAAATTATGAATCCTTTTTCCCAATACCTAATGGATTAAAATATAATGTAAATATTCTACCGATCTCTGTACGAATCAGGATATGATTTGAAGTTAGTAATCCTTTTAGCTTCTCGAAGGATATCTAATATGCTTTTGATTATATAAAAATCACCACCTATCTGATTTTTGCTTATAATAGGTGATACTATGTGTGATAAATTCTATATGTTAGGAATTCAATTAACTAATATCCCCATTAAACTCATTATATCAAAGTAGTTATTGGGATGCTCTTAAGTAACTACAACTCTCAACTTCATTGTGTAAATTATACTCATAGTTATGAAATAATGTAACCCAATATTGAAAACCTTTCCAATCTCTAAATTACATATAGTTAGCTTCTATAACATCCTGTTCCTTCTTAGTGTATTCTATATTACCTCAATATTTGTTTCAAGGTCAATTAGAGTATGAGAATTCATGAATATTTCATTGAAGAAGAACATGGCAAAGGATTCCAGAAATAGATGAAAAATCATATTCATTAATTCCATAAGAATATTTTATAGGACTAGAATAAGTAATGAGATACTCATATAAGATATAATAATAACAGAATGTTGTACATGAAATATCTAATGGCCTGGATCAGACATGAAGATTCCCTAAACTCTGTTCAATCTATGATAATACGTTTTCTCCTCTATGATGGTTTAAGGGATTATCTATAAATGGTAATTGATAACAATTTTTCATATTATACTAATTATATTTTGAATAATCCACACATAGCCTGATTGTACCTTACACCTCCCTGGAAAAAAGGACTGGTGAACCCTAGGAAGAAATATTGGGCCATACAAATCCCTTTTCCTATAAATCCTCTTGTAGCCTAATTAGTTATGTCAACTAAGTAGAATCAATCGTATATGGAGGAATAAATATCTGTGAAACTCCATGCACTAGTTAATGTGTAAAATATTCCATTGTCTGATGAGGTAGTTTATAAAATTCATCAGGGATAACGTCCCTAAATGAAGAAACAACTTTTGGAAATTCATATTGATGAAATATCTAATAATCAATATGTAGGTTATTAATCTAGGTGGTCATTACACCTAGACCAAGATTCTATAGTCCTTCAATACATGTCTGTACTTCCCACTCATCCTTTTGAATATATGTACCACCCTTTGGTGACGTAAATGAAACCATATAAAGATAACAATCAACATAGGAATGATAGGGAACAAACCATTTCATATTGAAAAAGACGTTGAGTCCAGTTATCTCGAGGATGAGAAGGTATCTTAATAAATGAGAGGTATAAAAAAATAATAAATTTTCTACATTAGCATACAATATCGGTTTGTAATCCCAAATGTGAATCAAGTGTCGTAATTCAACAATTTTACTCAACATAATGTCTATTTTTTCTGTAATATCCACACCGATGAAGATGTAAGATCCATTGGTATCATATAATATAGTTTCAACACTAGAGGATATTTAATAGTACACTAAATAGTAGATGGCATGAAACCATCTTTCTGTGTTTTACGATTCACTAAATAAATATGGCATGATCCCCAAAACAATTTTGCAACCTGACTACCTATATTTATTTCACTCTGTATGTGTTGTATATGTAATGAATGGAAACCACAACCATGACAACCTTCTCTACTTGTGTGTCCCATGGTACTCCAGCTACCTATCTGTTGATGTGATATTGATCATTCTCCTGAACATGGAGCTACTTAGGATATTTTCATTCTCTTTAAATATAAGAAGGTCCTATATAAAAAATGAATATGCCCCAATATTCTACAACCTCATTATTCTATATGATCCCTATGAAACATTGGATTATTATTCCTATGCTTCTAACACTAGTGTCAATCTACATAACTATCATTGGGTTTCACCTTATTGTAGATTATCACATGTGCACTCTCAAAGCATTTCTTCTAATTTCTATTCAATCATATAACCAATATCATTTATGAACAACCATGGCTCACACAGTGTTCATCGCCCATGATCTTCTTGTAGATAATATCCTATATCCTTATATTAGATACCAGAGTGAACCCAATAAAATTCTCTTGAAAACTGATTAAATTCCTAACCCCATCCTCAAACAATATCTCTTTTCATAGAACCATAAATAGTATATATATTTTTAAAGCACCGAAGCTTTTTAAAACAAGATGAATAATCCATCACTATCATTGAAATATATGTCAGGTTCATGAACTGCCTAGAACAATTATCTCTTTGGGATCCCAAGAAAAAATAGTTATACAATATCACATGTATGTCCCTCCAAAACACTTCCTAATACAATCCTTCTTAATTGATAACATTCCATCAAAATTTTGTACATCCATTGATAATACAAGTCGTTAGTTTCACAATTCTCTCATCATGTGTCTCTATATTCCATATGATTGATAATACTATCTCCAACTATCACAATAGAATCTGGTATCCACTATTCTACAAAAATTTAGGTGGACGCAGGTACATGAAATCCCACATAGTCTCTCCCATATAATGGGGAGGATGGGAGGCTCACTATAACATCTACTCAAGCAACAAAACCACCCACTAAATAAGAAACAATATATCACATTAATAATTATAGGAGGTTTCATAGGTTTTACTAACTGTGTTATCAAAGTGTATCAAGTCCCACCACATCCATAGAATGGTTTTAAACACCCTCAAGGGGAATGACTGGAGAATATCATGTTGGAATCACATTAAAATTACAATAATACACCATATAAAGGAGTAAATAGTGATAACATCACAAGTAAATGAATTGTACTAGTACACAACTTCTTATATAATAGTAACACACCTCTTCCTGCTTAATATTCTAGGTCTATATGATAGGAATATTCATATAAAAAATAAGAGTTGGTACCTAAAACCCATTACTAAGGCTAGGTTTGGGTCAACCTCTATTTTTTACTCTATGGGTCCCAGTATACTATGTGTAAATTAAAAAATATTTAGGAAAAACACTTTAAAAATATATTTTATAACCTATTTAACGATTACCATTTAACTTAGAATTCAATTTTGTTTCATTTCATTCTTGTTTGTACATAAATTATCATTAATAAGTTTAATAGTAAAAATGACCACATTCTATTTAAAAGGTCCTATACACCACATAAAATGATGTGTGCCATCAATTTAATAAAAAATCTCATTTATTAGGTCTCTACATAATATTCTAGCACAATTCATAGGTTTATCAATAAGTACCAAAACATGCTGCCCAAAATGAACACATTAAGGTAATCATGAAATTGAATAATTCATGACAAATAAATCCTTAATGTCAACTAAAATTATTCATTATCATTGAATTCTATCTATATTATAATAAAGATAAAATATAATCCTTATTTGTTTCAACCAATATTGGAATCAGACCATCTGTAATAAGACAAACATATAACAACATGTCCCATCCATAGTAAAGTGGCCTCAACATATACGTGGGTTAACTATTCATAGAAACAAGTCATTTTTAAATCCAGATTCATTCCTAATATCCTATCTAATATTGACAAATAATAAGATAAAAGAAAATAAATTTATCTCCTACAACTTTGTGACATCCCGACCCAAATACCATTGAATAGTGTCGAGAGTTAGTTTTCCACATAGCCTCAAGAATGACTCCTAATAGTCTATATGTTATAGAATAGAAGTAAGGATATAATGTGGGTTGGTGGTTAGATGATAAACTCTTGGTCAAATTAGCACATATGTGAAATAAATAGAAAAATAGAGGAAGCATAGTAGATTCAAGATAGAAGATGGAAAAGTATCCAATAATAATAAATATAAAAATATATTATCATATAAAATGTGATTATATTTCATTTTTCAATAAAAATAAATCATTAAATCATTCTATACAATACATGTAATTAAAAAGGAAAAAAATACAAATGCGCTATCTCATATAGAATCATGGGAAATGGATTGGTCATGTGATTCCTCAATACAATGCTATAAATAAATCAAGTATCAACTAATGGGTTCTTTCCCCATATCCCTACCTACACCAAAATATTCTTCTTATGTACTATTGATGGCCCATCAAGAGTGTGAGATATACTTAGAATGATATCATTAGCACTGTCAATAGATATCCATTCAGTGCATATAATATGGTTATGTGTAGATATAAAAATGGTAACCAGTAATAAAGCTATAAATGGTAAAAATTGGTTCTTGAAATACACTAGGCTGAAAGAACCTAAGTCAGCATAAAAATTATGAATTCTAAATAATTAACCTTTGATACACATATGGACACTATATAAGTAGTTCCTGATGAAACTATATATATGGCTACTATTACTATCTCAGACACGAGGCGTAACTAAAACACCCATAAGATGTAGCATGAGTCTCACAAGATTCATTGGATGTCATGCACATTATCATATGAATAGGGAACTCCATGCCCATAATCTTAGTAATGGGTCTCTATGTCTAGTATTATATTCATAAGGGTCTCCATGCCCATTAGCATATTTATACGAGTTTCCTTTCCTTGAATCATATTCATAATGGTCTCCATTCATAGTATAATATTCATAGGGCCACTAAACCCATGTATCACATTAAGTTCCATCATTCTTATATATCACAGTAAGGGTTGTCATGCCTATATATCACTTTAGGGGATTCCATCCCCGGTATCATAGTTATAGGTTCATCATTATGAAGTATCACATAAGTAAAAGGGACACCATGCCCATGTTTATATAAACCACATAAGGGACACCACTCCCATAAATATGTAAACAACACAAAAAATTCCATACACATATAACATCATGAATAGAAGTTTTCATGCCCAATTTATAAGATAAAGGTAACTGTGACCAATTATTTCAATTATAAACAGCCGATTATTTAATGAGAGACAATATTTAATTCATAAATCATTACCATTTGATAATAAAATGTTCATAGAAAATGTTAAATATAATTTTTTGAAGTGGCCATTCAACTCACCACTTTTTAGTTCATCATATATTGGTTTCTGCATCATCTAGGATACACCGCACCAATTTCCCATTTCATTTATGAGATAAAAATTAAAAATTCATTCTAACTCCATTTGGATGATAGTTTATAAATTCATTATTATATACCCACAATAGAAATTTGATCGACACACATAAAGGGTTGGAGACAATTTTTTTGAGACCTATTATGGTCAAAATGTTCTCATATAAGGAACAATATTTATAATGGTTTAATTTTAGGGGAAATTTATAGTGAGACTATCATGAATCACAAGAACAAAAATTATAACATATCTCAAAATTGAGGGATGAGAACAAGAACACCTACCTTTATCAATTAGATGGGTAGTAATCTGAAATCATCATTTGGTATTTTTCAGTTCAGAAGTAAATAGAAAAATAGATGAATGACCTAAAAATAGGTCATATGAGAATCAACCTAGATAACATCATCGATAGAATGAAAAATTAAAAAGGATATTGATGAATAATGTTCATATTAGTGCATATCCAAAAAGATGAATGAAGATTAGATCAGTTTCTGGAAGATGAAATGAGATAAAACCAAAGGAAGATAAGATATATATATCAATATAAAAGGAAAATATTCTCATGTCTATAGGAAATTGTTATAGGAGATAAGTGGTTATTTTAAATAGATTGAAAAAAATTTAAAAACACAACAATGTTTTTGTGTCACATGATTTAGATAAATGGTTGGCCAAACTGTTTTCCAAATTTGCTCCACTCTTTACCTCAGTATAGACCTCGCATGTTCATTGAACACAATTTGGAAAACTGTGTGCCTACTATATTCTTTGTATCATCCAAAAGCTATATAGTTATTTTACAATTGTGCACACATAGCTACATAGTTTCCTCAAACTAGGAAACCACCTTATGCCTTATATACATACCCTCATGGTTTACTCAAACCGTGTGCCTAGGTTTTCATGGTTTCTACCAACTATGTGACACCATTTCATTTTCCAATAAACCAATCCATCAGGATCCAAAAAAGCCCCCAACATCCCCAAATCTCTTATTATCTCAATAAGGAATCTCATTAATCTAGAAAAGAAGTTAATGAAAAATTAAATAAAATCATTACCTCATTGAATAACTGGGTTCTTACATGATCAATGAAGAGAACAATTCAAACATAGAAAAACTATTTGAGAACAAATTTGGAGATCACGACAAGCATAGAAAAACAATGGAATGACCTTGATAGAAGGGACCACCCTTTAATGTTTAGCAATGAGAAAGGTAAATAATATATAAATATAGATCCTTACTAGAAGTTTAATAGATTCAAGGAACACATAATAATAAGATGTCCAATTAATTAATTGATTAAAATAGCATGTCAAAGATTATTAATCATCATTAATTAATGATAAAATTTGTTTTTATAATTAACAGTAACAATTTTTTTGGATTTTTGTCCTAATTGATTGTTTTGAAAAAAAAAATCCATCACCAAAGTGCGGGGATGCCCATAATTTCCATGATGACCTCACACCTTCCCATACCAAACAACCCATCACAACATCATCCTAGGAATACTGTCAATACATTTCTATTTTAGGACCTCCAATTACCTTCAACACACCATTATCTGTTCAAAGTTGTCATGATGTATAGAAAAACACATAGTTTTACGCACCTAAGACCATTCCTTATGATGAACAATTGATCCAGAAGTTTTCAAACATATGGCTCTAATGATACAAACTATCTCCCCCACAATTTTATTTTTCATCTGGTGTACCATAAAACAATTAAAATCCAAATTCATCCCTTCAACAACCTTCAAATCATCATGGTTTCTTGTTAAACCTCATAAATTAACAAAAGAAAAATTATTTAAAAATAATCAAGATAAAAATTTCCCTATCTAATCACATATCATTTTTAGAAGTGATTTTAGTAGTGGTGCATTAAAACCTAGTCCATTGTGCTTGAGAAATAATATTCAAATCCCAAAACTCATGTTGGATCCATACATTTTTCAAAAAAAAGTCAACAAGTGGTACCAATTTTATCCTCATTTCCTTGCCTCTAAAGTCAATAATGAATTACACGTTCTCAATAAATGATTCATTTTTATTAAAGTCAACTTACTCATCATTCATAACAATTTCTTGATTGGTTTTATATTTTTGATGTTTAAAAATATGTAAAATCTCCAAAATACCCTGAATTAATGGATTAGGGTTGTGTTGGTAAGACTGTAATATGATATTATATATGATTTTAAATGGTCCCATAATCCATGGTGTGAGTGTTATTCAGTTAAGAATATAATGAATCTTCAAATAATGAAAACCCCACTTGAGTACCATAACTCCACTAGTTCTCACCATATTGAATCTCCAATGGGAAGAATCAGATCATTTTATACTATGAGTTCTAACCAACCCTTTTATTATCAACTAAATCCTCTCAAAGGTCTCCTTAACCATACTCAACACAAAAACTACTACATCATCCAGATCACCATAATATTGTTTGGATAGGCAGAACCAAACAAAAAATGCCTCAAACTATTCCATATTCATATAATATTCAGAACATCTATTATATATGGACACCTATAAGTCCATATGACAATCCCAATAACTATTTATATTTTGGACTCATTCCCAATGATTATTATCTAAGATCTATATCATCTTATCTAACTGTTCATTAGTCTATGTGTGATGCATCATACTATTTTTTTGATGATCCACCAAATAACTATATATGATAATCACAAAATGTGATATAAAACATTCATCCATACCTTATAAAGAAACATTAACTAAATCTATTATGTCATAAAATCTTCTAGATATAATGAATTTTTAAAACTACACTAGATTGAGTATCGTAAAATTATAAGAAGTGTTCCAAATTTAAAAAAATAATAAACTATCTCCCAATAAACATATATAATTATCGGGGTCTTGGGAAACCCCCTAAAAATATACATCTTCATAAACTCAAACATCCAATATTGAATAGGATGTCGAAAATTGAAACATATTTGGCACTAATACACCAACATGATCCACTCACATGAAAGGTAACTTGGTAAAAACCCCATGATGCAACATTTCATTCCCATTTACTAGAAGAATTGTCTATCATTTTGGTACATCATTATCAAACCATAATAAACTACCAATTGAGAGGGAGAAGAGTCTCCTACCATCTATTGTATCATGGAAGCAATAAATACAACTTTCTCATTGAAATATATCATCTCACCAGTACCCAATATCCACCCTTAAACTAAGTAACTCCCCAATAACCATTCCCACATAACTAATAATTCTATATCCTATTTATGGAATTTAATTACGCTTCGGAACAACATAAACATGATAATAAATAAAGAATATTTTATTACACCTCAATATTTAGATGAAATAACTAATAATTCATCCAACAAGACCATAAATCATACATACTACAATAAAGATCCATATCCATGTCCTTTTATATTCTGGTTGATTTAATATGTAACAAATTTACATTTCATAGTAAAATATCATTTTTAACTAAAAAATTCTACAAATACTATGCCCTAATGATGTGACTCAAATTCATGTCCATCTAGTAGAATATGTAATGCATGCTCTTGAAGTTATTATATACATTAAATCACTCAATGATGAAATAATGTTAATACCACTCCAGACCATGAACCAAAAATTCTTACTCCGGGATATTAATAGGGTACTACTACTTGTGTGGTCACAACTGATATGAAACATTAGAAAACATCGAGTCTCATTAGATCAAAAATGATTCTAAACAAACACTTGAGGTAACATAGTATATTTTTTATTGAATACTATGATATAGAAATTTCATAATAAAATTGTTCATCATTATCCTCTTTATATATAAGATTTAATCATTACACTACTCTCTCTACTTGTTCTTCACTCCCATATAAGTAATATCCATCATATCTATTTACATACTAGAGTAAGGATATTATAACCATCTATATTAATGATCTAATCCACTTATAATTCATATTATAAACACATTCCAATTTTATTACCATGGAATGATAACTTATACATTCTATTGGTGGGAAAATTTCCCATTTTTTAGATCACATTCATAAATAAATGTAACTCCTTTATGAAAAAATGACATGTAGATATCATTGAATAAATCTTTTGAGTTTGATGTCTACCCAGTATAACCCTTAAGTGTGATAGTTCATATCTTATAGACATGACCAAATTTGATATCATCAACAAACACATCTCATAATGAGTTAATATATGTATGTGTGATCCTATGAATGAGAGAAATAGATACTTAAGGATAAATTTTCAACCCTAATGACATGATATGATAATTATAATGTCTATATCTACTCATAATCATTGTATTTTGAATATACTCTACTGTGAAATATTTCTAGTGGTATCCTGATTGTAATTAATCCATAGATAGCCACAACAATCCCCATAACTAGTCAAAAAATTCATCGATCCTCAATAATTTTATTTGATTCATCATTGCTATCTTATTCAGTATCATAAATTCAAAAAATATGAAGAAGACCATCCACCTTATTTATAATAGACAAAAGATCACATTTGGTAGAATTTATTGGTCTTATAAAACCCTTTTCCCACAAAATCCTTAAATTTAATAATATTTTCCAACAAAATAATTGGCCCTACAAAATATTTTTGGAATCGATATAGTTGTCTTCCCTAAATTATTTCAACATAGATATTAACCCATAAATCATGAGGGTGTCTAGAAAATTCATCATACCAGACATCCTGATAGAGGTCCACTATATGAGAAATATTATAGGCTACTAATGTAGGAAATGTAAAAATACCCATTTAAACTAGTTAGTCTATAATATTTTCAATCCATATAGATTTTGGGAAAAATATTCATAATTCATCAACCCATTCATTGGTCATATCAAACATATCTCCCTTGGAAATGGAAATAGATTCCCATTTCTGATAACAATCAATGTTCACTTGACTACATGTTAGGTAGTCCATATAGAATGTCACAATGAAATTAGTGAACTCTAATATCATAAATTCCTATAAGTTTTGATAGACTAATACAAAAAATAATAATTTGTAAATCTCAAAATAAGATCAAACATCTTCATAAAAAATCTATGAATAGAAAATAAATTACAAAACAACATATCAAGTAAATAAATTTCACAAAAATCATGAGATGATATAAATGAATGAGAAGTTCTTATACCTAATAAGTAATAAGTTAATATATATGTGATACAGATTGATTCTTTATCAATAGATTTTCCATTAATTATGAGTTTGAATATGGTCCATTACATACATTTATTCCACAAAATGTCAGTGGGTCCACAATACAGATTCATAACTATCAGGGGTTGCAAATGTATATAGGGATAGATACTTTTATAGATAAAAGTTTCTTGACACCTTGGTCATAATTAACATCTAACATGTACCCATACAAGAACCTATATATAAATCCCTCCATAAGAATTACTAAAGATTTCCCATATCTCAAGAGATATAAAACTTGATCCCTTGTCTCCCACATTACCCCTAGAGAACCCACTCATTGGTATAGTGTTAGATGAAGGAAAAAAATATAGATTTGTCCACATATAGAAGCTTCTAAAATTTTAAATCCTTATAACTAACATTAGGTTATGTATTTAAGTAAACATTCATGATATGGGGCACCAGCACCATTCAGAGTCCCTTCACGAGAATTCGGGCCATCTATGCATTTTCACTCACTAAAAGTGGTGTTATGAGAATATAATCATTGAAATGAGAATATAAAAGAAACATTAATAATAGACCCGTTTGATGATCTATGAAGTTATGACCTTTGTCCAGTATCAACTTAATCATGAAAAACAATATGAACATGTGGTATTTTAATATGATACATATAAATTAATTTTACTTAAAAAATTGATAATAACACCCCACCACCTATTAATAGTTCAATGAAGCATTATCTCTACTAATATTACATGTTAATCCTATGAGATCCCTAGTATTGAAAATATGCAATCAATGATTGTAATTCAACCATCAATATCTTGAGGGAATCTAGTTCCCATGAATGATATAGAATGTTGGAGTTGGAATTCTTCAGTTAAACTAACGATTTTTATAGAAACTATACTTTAAAATGGGTATAATTTGATATATTCTGGTTATAGTGGATCTTATTCCTAAACATTTAGAGAATACATGGGAGAACTATATGTTATATCCCTATGTCCCTATAACAAAATAATAGTAGAATCATCACCAGTAGTAGAATTATTAACTTCTTTCCTCATTTGGTCCCTCAAATTTACTCTAGGAATCACAATATTTAATGCCAACATACAATTATAATGTATGACATATTTAATTATGATAAGAATTATTGCAATTTATTGGAACACACAAGGGTTTTATATGGGAAGTGATGCCTAAGAGAATTTATATATTGATAAGGCATGATACAACCAAATAATATTAAAGGTTTAATCCAGGATCATTGTACCCTCATTAGGTCATAGTCATATACCTATAACATCAATAATGATCATGTTGAGATATCCAAAATGTTATCATAGTATATCATATAATAAAGAACAACATTTTATTACATTTAATTTTATGAAAATAAAAGTATATAAAATGATTTTTTATTTGAAATGTGATCTTAAACTCCTAGTAATGACATATGAATGAACCCAAATTCCATAATCCATAACTACGCAAAATTTTCCTCGTAATTATAATATTTTAAAACCACAACAATAATATCATTCCAATAATAGGTAACTAAAAAATATATTATATAAGAGACTACAATGCCCTTTTTTGACTCCCCTACAACACTTCCACATAGACTGACATCTTTATTTCATTCCCAAAACATATTGTTGAATTAAAGAAAAGAAAATAATTCTGTAATACAAATTTAAAACACCCACACTCAAATCACCTTTTTCATGTTAGATTTACATATGTTGACATGTGTTTCTCCCAATAATAAATATGTTGGTGAATACAAAGAAGTTTAAAAAAATAATTAGTTGATGTATTACAAACATAGTGACCCATATCATACATGAATATCATAGAAATAAAAAATACAAATTCCAATATAAAAAAATTTAAATTAATTATATCAATGCTATAACATATCACGTGGAAGGTAACTCAAGTTATACATGTAATAAACCATGGACCCAAAGGTGTAAGATCAAAATAATTATAATTTGAAATGGAAAAAAAATATGAAATTATAATTATAATTTTGGTTACATCCTGGTACCTCCATAGAGATTCTATCTTATATCTTCTCAAATCTTTATAACGGGTCCATTTCCCTTTCATGGATCCATGATCATGAATCCTTATAATGCATTGGTGTTCCCTTGTAGGGTGTGAGTATAAACTTAATTTGATACCACAAATACATCCATGAACACAATATATTTACTCATAACTGGTGTATTCTTTGATCATAGAAAAATTTATATTAAAACAAAAAATCAACCATGTGTCAAGTGGTCATATGCTAACCAAGATTCCATAAACTATAGTCACCATTTTTTCATCCATATTCCATAATAACATTCAAAATAGAAGCCTTGATCATGGGTAGACTATAACTACACCACCTATGTTTCTAAGTAATCACATGCCCGATGAGTCTTATTTAAATCCATAAGGTCATCAAGAAGCATCTCTATCAGAGGTAAGGAAATAAGGTTGTTGTACCGTTTTCTCTACCTTGAGTTAAGTCACATGGTATTCAAATCCTGACACATCCTTAGGTTAGGACATATGGTTTTCACATCCCAACTATGAGTTTAGGTCCATCATCATCAACATCTCATGCCCAACATGACCCCCCACTAATTAATATCAAGTCCATGATGGTCCAACGATCATTTTATAATGGAATAAAAACATATAGATCCAATATATTCACACATGGCTAGTAATAACACATATAATCACAACATAATAGATCCTTCAAGATTATCATATTCTATACAACTAAATGGGATCAAACTCAATCATGGGTCTCAATTCACATAAGAACATTGAAAAATGTCATGACAATATCCATATATAATGTATAGTTATGGTAAGAATGTTTCTACCTCAAAAATATCGATGTTCTAATTAGCATTAGTTTGGAGGAAAAATTCATAAAACCTGATCATGAAAAATTGGATAAAACCAACATAAAATGGACCCTATAATAAAATTATATCATATATAACAAGATTTAATATTTTTTATTCAAGAATTAATTCAATGAATGAGCATGAAGCCATATCACATACAAACGAACTTCCAATGTCAATGGTAGATCTATATATGTTCAATGATGAGAAGAATTTTCTAAAAGAATAATGTCTAGAGAATAGATCCTTACATTACCACAAGACTAGATCAGTCTATGAATGCCCTTAAAGGAAGGGGTCACCATAGGGTCTTAATTAAAAAAGGAATATCATCCTATGTTTCACATATGATTCATCTAGAAAATTTACTAAATCCATGGAATTTTTAATATGAGGAGTACTAATAGATTAATATATTCTATAATTGAGTTGAATGGAATTAATTATCATTTATTAATGAACTCACATGATAAGACTAAGGAATCTCAAACCTTTAGGGAGATCAGTGAATAAATAAATCATTTCGAATATAGAAATATTATGCAGCATAGTATGGTGGTTTCCATAATGGGCATGGTGACCTCAAATATTCCCATCCCAAGAAACCCAAAATGTCCTCCACCTAGCTGTTGTTTCAATACAATGTTCATTTTCACTCACCAATCCCTTCAATATAGATTTTTGGTGCCATTATAGTCATGATCTAGCGGTGTCTCACATCAATACATGCCAAACCACTAGGATTTTATCCAGCTAGTTCCATATAGGTGGTTCTAAAAAAATAAAACAGAAAACACCATGATGTATTTCTACAGACATTATACACTAAGACCACCAAAATCCATGCTTAATATTCTTAATATCTCTAACTCGTACTTGTTCTATATTCATTCACAAAAATGCCACAAATTAAATTATTTATAAAATTGAGGACATTACAACATAGTTTTATAAAAAATTGCATCTCAATAATAATAGTAATTATTTAGATTAAAATTTGAATATTTTTTATTTATAAAGTACAATTCCAATTTCATTTGTCCATAATAGATTTTTGGTCAAGGGAATATTAACTCAAACTTCTATTTTTTCTTGATTTTTATTTGATTTTTAAAAATATATGAAAATTTTATAATTATCTATTAATTTTATTTGATGAATAGATCCAGAAAATATAGTACATTAACCCTCCATTTTATGGATGGATATATGTTTGATAATTAATAAATTTTACATGGTAAAAAAGATAAAATTAAAAAATGAAATAGTATTAAAATTTAATAAACATAAATTCCATTAAAATCATTCCTATGTGTATATTAATAAGATTAATCCTATTCACAATTACACATCTATCTAAGTTATTTATTATTGTTGGGTTGATCTACTGCCATTGTATCCTTAAATCTATGTAAAAACCCCTTTCACCAAATCCTCATTCTACAAATCATTCGTTAAATACCAATAATATTTAATTTCATTTTCTTATATAAACCATATATTATAGACATTTCATAATGATATATATATCATATACATATACATTTTTATTGTATATCATGAACAATATAAGAAAAATATACAAGATATAAATGATCAATTAATTGGGAGATGAAATTCTTAATAAGGAATATTTCAAATAAAACTAAATAAATGTTTATTTTTATCATTAAGATATATTTATAGATCTCATTTTACTCCTATCACAATGTAATTCTATATCCTATATTACCTAGTTTGTCCTTATATACTACATCACTTGAAGATTATTTCCCCAAATACCATTTTTTCGACTACTAATGCGATCTATAAAACTTCAATTAGGATACAATACCCCTGATTTAATGCTGATTAGTTGAATATAATTAAAAAATAATAAGTAAATAGGAAACATAACATGGAATAATACATATATTCTAAATATTTTCATAACATCGCATGAAAAAAATTATAGTAATAAAATCCTTATTACATTTTAAAAAAGAATCATCCACCAGAAGATAGATAAAATATGATTGAAACTTAGAGTCACTTTTGTAAGAATGATTAATGACCATGACCTCAAAATTCCTATAGCTTCGTTGAATTCTTATAATAATCATAAAACATCTTGTGGGGATTTACTATAATATGGGAGTTTCCACAATGTGAAATAAATATTGAATGATATCAATAAAATAATTAATTACCTTTTCCATCCTAGTTTCCAAAATGACTTTAGAGTTTCAAATTCATAAGTAAAACTATAACATGTTCTCTAGAACACATTATAATATGAAACAATAATAATAAAATGTTGATGATAATATTAAATAATTAATTAAAAAAATAAAATATGCATTACTGTCATGATACAAAAAATATGAAATGGAATGAGAATTTCATATAAACATATTGGGGAAATAAATTAGTTATTACAATGAATGATTTTTATTGATAATAGAAATTAAGAAGAATACAAATTTGATGTTCTTGTTAAAATAGAAACATAGTATTGTAGTTAATTCAATTGATTTGTAACTATTATACAGAAAATAATCCATTTAAAATAAATATTCATAAAATGTTAATTTTTTATTATATATAATCTATATAGATAGAAAAATAGATCATAAATAATTAAAGATTAAAAAAATGATGAATAATTTATTAAATTTGGTATTTAATAAAATATAAGTGAACTGAAATATTTAAAAATATAGTCAATGATTTATTTAGTAAATATAATTTTAAATAATATATGGTAATTTCCATTAAATTACATTAAATTTAGAATTTTCATATTGAAATAATCCTTTGGTGAGTTATTTAGTATTTTCAAATATAGTTAATTTAATATGTGAGTGTGAAAATAACATATTTTTTTTGAATTAATTTAGATATAAAAAATATTTAATAATTAATATAAATTAATTGACCACGTATAATATGTTAATTAATTATAATATTTTTTTAAATGTAATGTAATTAATTTCGAGAGTTAAGAATGTCGTTCAAAAATCCATATTAGAATCAATTTTTAAAAAATATTTATTTATAAAAAAATAAATCTATATAGATGAAAATAAAATTCAATGATGTTTAGATAGATGAGGTATAAATGTAAAATAAATGAAATAAATTCCATATACCATGTGTCCAAAATATATGAAAGTAAATATTATTCAGTTTTCTACATGCTAGATTTCCAATGACTAACTCTGAAAAAATAATATAGATTTTCTTACATATTTTCTATGAATACCCACCCTTACTCTTAATATTAATCACCCATAAACCATTAAGAATGTTTTAGTGATTTATTTACATGTAAATTATAATTAAATGTTTATCTTAGAGATCTAAGGTGTTCATTATCATATTTTAGCTATCTAATTAGAATGGTAGTGGTTCCCAATTTGTTCTTTTAAATTCCCCCTTATATTCATATTAATTTTCTAATATTTCCATTTCAAAATATTGTTATCCTAAATCACTAAAAAAACATTATTGTAATATTAATAGAACAATATTATTCCATTAATTAATTAATTAATTAAAATGATATTCTTATACCCATAAACTGTATTATAGTAATTTATAGCTATGGAATCCATTTATGGTATTATCAACCTATTATTTTTAAGACTGGAGATTTATATTTATAGATAGTGGATCTTTAATCAATTTTATGCTAGATGAAAATTTTATTTAGCATAGTTTCACCATTAGTATCAAAGTATAATAACAATGCGGTTTCAACTTAATGAATTTTTTCACCACTATTATATACAAAATATTTTTCTCTCATAGACCTAGTTTTGAAGGGAATAGTTATATCATTTGATTAGTATCCACTACTAAAAAATTGGGCATTAACGACCACCATTGGCGGACGCTTCAGCTTCGTCGCTGTAGGCCAATAGCGACCGCCAATGGCGGTCGCTATAGGTGGCTGAAATTCCGGCCTTAGGCGACCGCTTGGCGATCGCTATAGGCTGCCTTCCGGGCACCATTAGCAACCGCTATATATATTTATAAAATAATATATATATATATATATATATATATATATATATTAAAGAAAATATTTATATATAAAATATTAAATACAATATTTTAAATATATATATATATAATATGTTTTAAATATATATATATATTAAAAATATATATATATATATAATATTAAATAAAATATTTTTCATTTTTTTAATGAAATGTACGAATTGTGTTTTTTTTCATCACGGTGCAAAATCAGAGATCAAACAAGGTAAAAATCATATAAAATGGAAAAAAATTTCAAACACCATAAACATCAAGATCGTCATAAACAATAAATGATAAACCTGCTTCAACGATCCGAGCAGGTATATCCATTTCAATCTTCTGCTGTAATAAACCTACAATAAGACAACAAAACAACAAAACAAAACAAACGTAAATTGGATATAATTATTAAGTTATTATATACATATAATAAAATTAAATCTAACAACAAATCATGTTTCTATAATAATTTTAAACCACCAATTTAAGAAATGCTATAATTTCAGGTCATTCGGAGCATGTCTGCTTCGAATTCCACCGTCTCACGCCGTTTTTGGTGTTTTATGACACCGAAAATGTGTTTCCAGTCACCGCAATCAAATGAAACCTCTAATTGACATGCCATCATAACTACTATTTCTCAAATCACACAACGACTGTTGTCGTTCGGTTTCATGGAATTCTGAGGTCGTTCGAGTGGTTTTGACCCCCCAACGCGCCATTTTAGCGCACACCGAGCAGCTGAAAACGACACAATCGGCCGTACCGTGCGCACCACACATCCGATGGGCGTTCCGTCTCCTCCTACAAGTCACGAATAATATTCCTAATGTTTTTGTGTGGTTTCAGGTCATTTGGATCGCGATTGCTCCGAATTCAATAGCCTCACACTGTTTTGGTGTTTTGTGACACCAGAAACGCATTTCCGGTCACCGCCGTCAAATGACACCTTCGATTGACGTTCCATCAGCACGAACATTTTAAAAATCATAAAATGAATATTTTTGTATGGTTTCATTGCATTTAGAGGTTGTTCGGGTGGTTTTGACCCCCCAACGCGCCATTTTTGCGCACGCAGAGCTGCTGAAAACATCACAATCAGCCTTACCGCGCGCATCACACATCCGATGAGCGTGCGGTCTCCTCCTACACATCAAAAATAATATTTATAATGTTTTCGTGTGGTTTCAGGTCATTCGGAGCACGTTTTCTCCGAATTCGACCGTCTCACGCCGTTTTTGGTGTTTCATGACACCGGAAACGCGTTTCCGGTCACCGCTATCAAAGGAAACCTCTGATTAATGTGTCATATACCCGACCATTTTAAAAATCAAACAACGGCTGTTGTCGTACAGTTTCATGTCTTTCTGAGGTTGTTTGGGTGGTTTTGACCCCCCAACGCGCCATTTTAGCACGCGCTGAGCTGCTGAAAACGACAGAATCATCCGTACCACATGCACTGCACATCTGATGGGAATGTTGTCTTCTACTACAGGGCACGAATAATATTCATAATGTTTTCGTGTGGTTTCAGGTCATTCAGAGCATATTTGCTCTAAATTCATCCGTCTCACACCGTTTTTGGTGTTTTATGACACCATAAACGCGTTTCTGGTCACCACCATCAAATGACACCTCCAATTGTCTTTCTGTCTACCCAACCATTTCAAAAATCACACAACAGCTTCTGTAGTATGGTTCTATGGTATTCCGAGGTCGTTCGGGTGATTTTGACCCCCCAACGCGCCATTTTAGCGCGCGCTGAGCTGCTGAAAATGACACAATCGGCCATACTGCGCGCACCACACATCCGATGGGTGAGTTGTCTCCTCATACACATCAAAAATAACATTACTAATGTTTTTTGTGGTTTCAGGCCATTCGGAGCATGTTTGCTCTGAATTTGACCGTCTCACGATGTTTTTGGTGTTTTGTGGTGCCAGAAACGCATTTCCGGTCACCGCGGTCAAACGACACCTCTGATTGACATGCCATATACCCGATCATTTCAAAAATCACACAATGGATGTTTTTATATGGTTTAATGGCATTCCGAGGTCATTCGGCTGGTTTTGACCCCCCAACGCGCCATTTTAGCGCGCATCGAGCTGCTGAAAATGACACAATTGGCTGTACCGTGCAAACCGTACATCTGATGGGTGTTCAGTCTCCTCCGACATGTCACTAATAATATTTCTAATGTTTTTGTGTGGTTTCAGGTCATTCAGAGCATGTTTGCTCCGAATTCGACTGTCTCACGCCATTTTTGGTGTTTTATGACACCGAAAACGCGTTTCCAGTCACCGCCGTCAAACAACACCTCCGATTGATGTGTCGTCTGCCTGCCCATTTCAAAATTCGCACAACGGCAGTTTTATTATGGTTTCATGGAATTCTAAGGTCGATCAGGTGGTTTTGACCCCCCAACACGCCATTTTAGCATGCGCCGAGCTGCTGAAAACGACACAATCAGCCGTACCCCACGCACCGCACGTCTGATGGGAATTCTGTCTCCTCCTACATGTCACGAATAATATTCCTAATGTTTTAGTGTGGTTTCAGGTGATTCAAAACACGTTTGCTCTAAATTCGACCGTCTCACGCCGTTTTTGGTGTTTTTTGACACTAGAAATGCGTTTCCGGTCACCGCCATCAAACAACATCTCTAATTGACGTGCCGTCAACACGAACATTTAAAAAATCACACAAAGGCTATTGTCGTACAGTTTCATGGTATTCTGAGGTTGTTAGGGTGGTTTTGACCCCCCAACATGCCATTTTAGCGCACGCCGAGCTGCTGAAAACGGCACAATCGGTCGTACCGCGTGCACTGCACGTCCGATGGGCATTCCATCTCCTCCTACACATCACGAATATTATTTCTAATGTTTTGGTGTGGTTTCAGGTCATTTGGAGGAATAATATACAGAACCAACACCACGGGCCATGTTCTATGAGTTGCACCAACTATAGTCTTGAATGGATTGAAACCATCTGCTGCCAATCCCAATCGGACATTACGAACATCTTTGGAAAAGTCGGGATGTCTCTTAACAAAATCCTTCCATGCATGAGAGTCAACTAGGTGGGTTAACATATCACTTTCATGAACTCTTTCTACAGCCATCTCATTAAATTTGAAACTTTAGATGACATAAAAAATCTTCTCAACCTTGGTTTAAGGGAAAAGTAATGCATTTTCTTTACGGAAATCGGTTTCCCCTCTATCACAATCTGACTTTGATGAGTTTGATTTCCCCTGTTCTCTTTCCACCTGGAAGCACCACAAACCGTACAAATATCCAAATGGGCAGTTTCCTTTCTAAACAACATACAGTTGTTTGCACATGCACCTATTGTCTTATAGGTAAAACCTAAGTTCTCTGCCAACTTACGAGCATGGTAATAGGACTCGAGAATCTTAGCGTCGATAGGAAAAACATTTTTCAATAACACAAATTGCTTGTTGAATGATGTGTCTGACCAATGATTCAATGTATTCAAATTAAACAACTCCACGATAAATGACAATTTATTGTAAGACGTACATCCATGATATATTTTTGTTTTGCATCATCAATTGCTTCATAAAACCTCCTAGACTCACAATCTGCACCAGTGTGAAGATTTATATCACCAGTCTCAAGATTCTGGATGTCAATGCCTTCAGTATCCAACCCACGTACCATTTCAGTAAGCATTTCATGCATTGGATCATTCATCCTTGCATCAACATCCATCTGAACTGCATCCGTATTTTGACAATGAACATATTCTTCTCCATGACGAGTCCAACTCTAATAATTTTTCAGAAATACATTAAAGAATTGGTGCTCCCTCACAGTATCTTGTGTGAATTGATATATGTTAGCACATTTTCTACATGGAAAACTAATATAGTCACTTTCAAATCCTCTGGTGAAGTCAATAAACTGCATAATTCCATTGAAATACTCTCTAGACGTTCGATTTGGAAGATCAATCCAACACTTATCCATAATAAGATCCCTATAAAAAACCTTTACACAAGACTTATTACATTTTCATTTTTCATATCAAATATATTTAAAATAAATAGTAATTAATTGTTTGTGAACCATTTATAAAATAATAATGTCAGTGAAAGCCCATGTCATACCTGATTGCGCTACAAACCTGGAAGGGAGGGGAGCCTAAGGCAGTGCTGTGAGGGAGAGGAGAGGCAGCGTTAGGGAGCCGGAGCCGGAGCTGGTGCGGCGAGGTAGGGGACGGGCGGGGGCGGTGACGGGGAGCCAGAGGAGAGGAGGCGGTGAGGTGGCGATGGTGCAGTGAGGGTGGGACGACGAGGGAGGGGACCAAGGATAGAGGGAGCCGGATTGGATGGGTAGCAGCAGAGAGGGGACGAGTAGCGGTGGTGCGGGGAGGGATGGGACCAGGCAGCGGTGGTGCGGCAAGGGAGAGGATGGTGAAGGAGGGGACGGGTGGCGGTGGTGCAGCGAGGGAGGGGATGAAGACGGAGGGGACGGGGGTTGGCGGGGTGTGGGGGGGGGGTGTTCGTGGTGCTGGGGGGAGGGACGAGGGGGTGGAGGGCTGAAGGCGTAGGTCAGAGGCTGGAAGGGTTGGAGGTTGAAGGCCAGAGGGCGGCCGGAGGGCCGCCAGAGGGCTGTTGAAGGGCTGCTGGAGGTGGGTGGCGGGAGGCCCGAGGGAAAAGGGAGGCCGAAGGGTGGCCGCAGGGCCGAGGGCAGCAGGAGCCAGAGGGCAAAGGCAGAGGAAGCCCAGAGGAGATGGAGGGCAGTGCGGAGGGTGGCCAGAGGGCAGAGGGTGGCCGGAGGATGGCCGACAGAGGGAGGGGCGGCGGAGGGCAGCCAGCGGAGGGCGGAGGGCGGCCGGAGGGTAGGGTGGAGGGCAACCGTCGGAGAGTGGAAGGGCGACGAGGAGGGAATGCGGCGATGGGGATGGTACAAGGGTTCGGGGTGGGGGGGTGCCGAAGCCAGATTTCTGTTTAGGGAAAACTAGCGACCGCCATTGGCGGTCACTATTGGTTACCTATAGATACCTTCATTGGCAATCGCTATAGGTAAAGGGGCTCAAAAGCCGATATTTCTAGTAGTGATCCTGATACTAAAAGCTATTATAATAATTAATTTTTCCTAATTAAATATCTTATTAAATTAATATAATTACCCTAAAACTCACATATACTTTATTCTTGTTATATTAAATTTCAATATGAATGATATATACATCATTATTTTGATTGAAGTGTATTCATCAAGATAGCAATAAATATTGATTGAAATGGGAAGTCAACTTGAAGGTGGATATAACATTTTATTCTATTTTTGTAACATCCCAGGTAAATAAAAAATATGAACTTTTCATATTTATTAATATTTATGAATTAGATATATCTTTTACTTTAAAGGGGATGCTATGTTCGATGAAGTACCTGACAAGAAACAATTATTTTCTCCGAAATCTCATGTGGCACACAAGGCTAAGTCATACTGAAAAATAATAATATAATATTTATATTTTAAATGGTAGTTAACACTTAGCCATTGTATTGGTGGGAATGAACAAAAATAACTATATTATGATAAAAAATGTTTGTATTTTTTTTACATTTATCCAATAAAATTTAGAGGCTTAAAATGTGAATGAATCAAATTTTAATCATAAATAGTCTAATATTTTTTAAAGGTAGTTTTAACTTTATATGATGGAGAAACCATTTTAAATTTATTTTTTGTCACTTTTATATATTCTATTTGAAAAAATAAACTACTTATTCAAGAACAATATATAAGGTTTATTTTGACTAAATTTTTTGGTATTTTCCAGGTAATGTTCATTTTTAAAGAATAGTGAGAAATAATTCATTTTAACTCAAAAATATATATTCAATTAATTTACTTATATTATTATTTTGTTATTTTAGTTGGTTTTAAAGTTTAATTATATTGTATTGTTATCATTTAATCTAATTCTTGTCATTGGAAGTAATTTTATTTTGAAATTGGACATAAACACATGCCAATATTTTGGTAGTTTTTACTTCTTAAAATCATGGTTTTTGGTTTTGACAATGGGAATTTCTTTTAAATTAATTTCAACAACTTCAGTGTTTGAAATTTGAAAAATTGGATTCCATATTTCTAATTAGGAGGTCCAAATTGTATTTATTGGGACCTTTTATTTTTAGACATTATAAATATTAACATTAGAGAATATTTTATTTACAATGGTTAAAGGGTAAATCTGGTAAATAAGGGTAAAAAATAATATTATAGAAATGTTAAATTAACCTATTACATGTACTAATCCTATTGGATGAGAGATTTCCGGCCAAGATCATCCTTGGGTCGATTTTAGGACCCCCTAGAGCCACTTATGTGTGAAAATGACATTTAATTACATTCAATTTAATGTTAAGGAATATATAGACTAAACATGTATATTTTAATAAAAAAAAATTATATGAGGTTATATAAGTGATCTACTCAACTATAAATATCTTTAGAAAGATAAAAAATTTTCCTAAATTATGGTATTTTATTTGTAATTTATATAAATAAATTTATTTATGACACAATGATGATGTAGTGATTACCTTATTAATGACAGATTTAAATAAATGACATTATAAATATTAAAATAAACTTATTTTGAAACTTTTTATGCCATACACAAATTTTATAGATGAGTATGACTTTTTATATTTTATTTAATGACGTTTTTTATATTGAATCATGTTTTTATTGATTTTTATAATGTCATGATATAAATAGTATAAAAATTGACATAAATGTGTTTTTAAATCAATTATTATTTTATTAAATGATATAATAGTCCTAAAAATATAAGATTCATAAAACTGACATATATGATGTTTTAAATGTAATTAATGATACATTTTTTGGTCTCTTGGAATTTTATTGTAAATAAGGTAACCATATATTATGAATATACAAGATGACATGGTAAAAGTTAAATTAGTTTACTAAGGGATAAATCTAAAAGATAAGGTTAATATTATGACCTAAAGCTGTATAGAACCAATTGTATGAGTGGATTTCTACCCAAACTCATCTAAACATAGAAATATATCACTTTTTTCTTATTAGAGTTCTAAAATAAACTAATAATAAAAATAATATTTCAAGACATTCCTAAATTACCCCCCTCCTATAAAGGACACCACCTCTAAACCATTACTCACACCTCTGAAACCCCTTGTATCATCCATTATATTCTTCAATAAGCACCCAATATTTTTCCATTACTCTTAAAAGCCTTATCCTATGCATAATTCAATTAAAGAGATCCCTTTGGATCAAATCAAAAGAAGTAACTCGATTTGAGGTAATGTTTTCCCTAAAGTTCCATTCCATTTTTTCTCAACTCCCAATACTCTTATTATTATATTTTATATAACAACACCAGTATCCTTAGTATAATAGTTTTTTTATGTGAGGTATTCGAACTACACTTATGCACACATCCATTTAATTGGTATAGAACATACTGTTTCTATGGATGACGAACTATTTCCTCACGAAATAATGATTGTTCAATATTCTCTTACCAAATCACATAGTGGCCATCATGAAGGAAATGTAATTAAACATGATATATATGATATTTATTTTATCTATATGCTTTTTTAATTCTCATTTAGGACAGAACTTAATTATTTTCATGTTGTATAAATATGATAATTTCATTTGAGGAAGTACGGACTACCACCCCCTTAAAGTGATATGAATCATTCATGCGATACATGGAATGTATAAAGGATGGAGTAAATGAAATTATATATGATATTATACTAGAATTATGATATACCTATTTATCAATTAGTTTTCATTCCTTTAAATATAAAAAATAAATGAATGTAGCGTTCATGGGTACGTACGACTTATCATCTCCAGGAACAGTGCATTTCATTTCTTATACCCAAATGCTATGGACTTTTCTAAATAAATATATACTAGATATATATATGATATATATGATATATAAATCATTAATATCATTATATATAGTATGTACTCTTGACAACATGGAAAATTTGTAATTATAACAATTTCATTTTTGACTCATGTTCCAAACATCGAAAAAATGTCGGATATGAAATCAAATAATTTACTAATTTTCATAGCAAGGTAATAAGTGATATAAATGGAATAATAAACATGAAAAAGGATCTTATAAAAGATTATATTAACTTATGTTTATTATTCAGGAATAACAAGGAACATACAAGACAAGTTAGAATCGAGGTAAGGGACTTCGTCTCAATCTCCTTTCATTGGGACATATTTTGATAATATACAACTTCTTCATTTACATGGTGTAAAATAAAGAAATTTGAGTTTTAAATTCATTAAAAGGAAATATTTTTGCTAAAAAGATGTTTACTAAATGACAAAAGGAAATTTTTTGATCATACGCAGCGACAACGACCTTTCTGTAACCATGAGCATTATTTGATATATGGATTCTTTAACTGGACATGATGTTTTAAAATAGAAAATAAATACCATATACCATTTTTACATATTTTGGTATTACAAATAGTTTTGAAAGTGGATTTACTATTTTAATATCTTGAAATTATTTCTTTTTATTTCAAATGTATTTTTATGATAGAAATGTAAATACTTGCAATCATTTATGTGTGATGATTATATAATGGTACTTGGACATTTGATTGTTGGTTATGTGATAAAAAATGATGGGTGGTTCTATGATAAATCAAGGATGGAGGGTTACATTATAACTTTTAATTCATTGGGTATGAATGTCGGTTTTATGGATATTCTATTTGAAAGAATGATTTTTTGAATTCAACCATTGGGTTATACCATTAAAGTGTGATTATGTCCCATGTATACCTTTTATATATTATGTGTGATTTCTATGGGCTTTATGGTTATATTTTGGTTAA
Source organism: Viscum album (assembly GCA_963277665.1). Lineage (NCBI taxonomy): Eukaryota > Viridiplantae > Streptophyta > Magnoliopsida > Santalales > Viscaceae > Viscum > Viscum album. The sequence goes on from OY728165.1 coordinate 215,954,285, forward strand.
AAAAATGTTATGAAATAAGCATTTATTCATTGAATTGTATTTAATACATCATAAATGTGAAAAGTATTACTTATGATAATGTATTCAAGGTTTACATGTTGTTTTGAAAATTTAATAGTTTTCTTTATTTGTGTATCCATTACTAAGCTTTTTATTCACATCCCATGTTTTGAAATGTTTTTCACAGGTTTTAATGGTGAATAGAGTCAAGGATGGGATCATGGAAAAGTTGTGATGTTTAATCATGAAACAAAACCATGTTCTTTTTTAAAATTTTTTGTTTTATGAATGAAAATGGATAGTGAGTAGAAGTTTATAAATTGTAATAATAAAGATGTATATAAAAGTTACAGACTAATTCTCTAAAGCTGTAAACAAGAAAAGATACTCAATTTTAATTATTAACTTAATTCAAGATTATGTAATATTTAATGTTGGGGCCTTATAGTTGGTATCAATGGTTGGGTTATATAACATTAAGAGTTAGAAATTTCTTAATAGAATATCCATAAATGTTCTTTACATTATGGTAAAATTGAAATGATATAGCCTTTGAAGGTTACCATGTTGCTTCGCCTAAGATATGTTTTCTCAGAATGGTTTTTTGCATAGGAAACATGGTAGTAGTGATGGGAAGGCATACGGAAGAGAATAACTATCCAAATCAACATCCCGAGATGATTAGAATCGGAACTAAGAAGTTTTTTGTAGTAATGGAATAGTTGAATCAGGATATAAATGGTGGTGGTGTACATGAACGAGATCAAATAGATAAACCCATGAGAACATGCCTATAGTGGATCATTTCATAGGGCAACACTCCCCATAAATTAGAGGATCATCTAACCCTGTTCAAGAAAAAGGGTGGATCAAATCACTGGAAAAGATTTTCAATGTCATGGGTTATATAAAAAATCAAAAGGATAGTCTAACAGTTTTTCATTTTGAAGGAGAAACATATTAGTGGTGGTCGATGATTAAAATTATCATGGATAGTGAAGAGATTAATGCTCTTGGTTTGGGTGAATTAAAATTTACATTTCTTATATTTTCCTATGTATTTTCAACATAGGATGGAAAAACAATTCTTGGAATTGAGAATTGAGGATGAATCAATGGATACTTATGAAGAAATTTTCACTCGACTTTCATGATATGGTCCAAATTTCATCTAAGATCTTTATAGTAAGATAAAAAAATTTACTTAGGACTGAATATGTGATATTGAAGAGCAATAAACTCTTGAGAATTCCATATATATGATAATCTTGTGAGATGTTCTGAGAAGGTAGAAATGGAGTTTTAAAATGATCAGGTGTTCCATGGGGGCAAGAAAAATAAGAGGTCCAATTACAGGAAAAGTAAAAGTATTCAATAAAGAATACTGGAGGTAAGAAAATTAAATTCACATATTGAGAGAAGTGTGGTAAAAATCATCTTGGAGAATGTCTATCAAAATCTGGAAAGAGCGTCCAGTGCGGTAAGCCAAGCCATATTGCTCGTAACTGTAAGGAAGATGATCAAGAAGGAAATGAAAAATCAGTGGTAAGATGTTTTTGTTGCAATGAGTTTGGGAATTATGCCAATGTGTGCCCAAAGATTATTACCCAGGGTGGAAACCAGACATAACAAAATAATAAGGGTGGGAAAAAATATTTTGCTACTATTACGGTTGATGTGGGACCATCAAATGAAGAGGTATCAGCTACTTTGTTTTTTCAAATTATGAAAATGTATTTTTTGATTCAATGTCTACACATTCATTCATTTCTAAGAAATTTTTAGGTAAATTTGGAATTCCACCTCAATAAATGAATCCAGAACTTATGTTAAAAGAACCTTGGAGAAATGATGAGGAAAAAAGAAATTATATGAATATTTCTATCCTTATTTTTGGAAAGAATTTTCCAAAAAACGTTTTTGTTTTTCCTTTATTAGACTTTGATGTTATTTTGGGAATGGGTTGGATTTCTATTTACCATGATAATATTGAATTTAGTGATAAAACAGTTTCTTTTCAGAAAGACAATCATTTTGTGTACAAAAATGGATTCTTTTCTCTGATAACATATCAGGGATATGGGAAACTCATGAATGATGGAAATGAAGGTTACCTTGCACATATTGATGAAAACAAAGGAATTGTCCTGATTAATGATGTTCCAGTAGTAAATGAGTACCTTGATGTTTTCCATTATGAGTTTCCTGGTATTATAAATAATCAGGATTTTTAATTTACTGTTGAAGTAGTTACTGATGATAAGACAATTTCAAAACCCCTTATCGAATGGATGGAATTGATCATTTATAGTTAAAGAAAAAATTGAAGGAGTTGTTAGATAAAGGTTTCATTCGACCTAGAATATCACCGTGGGGTGCTCTAGTCTGTTTTGTTAAAAAAATATGGTTCAATGAGAATTTGTATTGATTATAGAGCCTTGAATAATATCACTATTAAAAAAAGTAACATTTGCCTCGTATCGATGATTTGTTTGATCATTTCTAGGGAGCTCAGTATTTTTCGAAGACTGACTTGAGATCAGGGTACCATCAATTGAATGTAAAGGAAGAAAACAATATAAAGACCATGTTTTATACTAGATATGAACATTATGAATTAGTAGTTATGACTTTTGGGTTAACCAATGAACCTGTTGTATTCATGGATCATATGAATAAATTTCTTTTTGAGTTATTGGATAAGATTTTGGTTGTGTTTACTGATGACATTTTGGTATATTTCCAAAGTAAATAGGATCATGAAAGTAATTTAAGGGTTGTCTTAAAAATATTAAACGAAAATAAATTGTATGGGAGATTCAGCAAGTCTGAGTTTTGGTTACAAAAAATGGCATTCCTTGGTCACATTGTTTCAAAAAATGGCATAACAATTGATCAGGCTAAAAAAAAGTTGTTGAAGAATGGACAAGACCAAAAAATTTAACTGAATTTCGTAGTTTTCTTTGTATGGATTGATATTAAAAAAGGATTGTTAAAACTCTTTCACAGTTATCTAGCACACAGATAATGTTAAGTTGAAATGTTTTTTAGTTCATCTGTATTGAAGAATTTGATTATTGTTTTCTGGAATTGAATACAAGATTGGTGAATGCTCCAATTTTGGAATTACCTTACAGTGATGTTGAATTTCTTATCTACAGTGATGCTTCGTTGAAATGACACGGTTGTGTCCTAATTCAGAATGATCAGGTAATTTATTATGCTTCACATTAGGTGAAACATCATGAGTTATATTTCCCTACACATGATTTAGAATTATCTATTGTTGTTTTTTGCTTTAAAATTTTTGAGGAATCATCCAAATGGAGTAAAATGGGAAATATACACTTACCAAACAATATATAAGGATATATTTACTCAGAAATAATTGAACATGAGGAAGATGAGATGGCTATAATTAATCAAGGATTATGATTGCATGATTTATTACCATCAATGAAAACCAAATAAATTGGATGAATCTTTGAGAAGAAAAAGTAATTCTATATTAACCATGTTAAATTTGGAACAAGATCTTTTGATTAACGATTTGATGAACTTCTGATTAGAAGTTGTTACTGCAAGAAATTATTCTATTTTGTTTCAGGTGTCTGTGAAATCATCTCTATCAGACAGAATTAAGCAAGTGAAGAAGGAAGAAAATGTGTTGATGAAAAAGGTAGTGTTAGTTTTGAAGAGAATGTTTCCTGAATTTAACATTGATAATGATTGCATTTTGAGATTTCAGAAGAGATTATGTTTTTCTTCTGATTTAAAGTTGAAAAAGGTGTTATTATGTGAAGCTCACAATTCTATATTTTCATTTCATCCTCTAAGTACTAAGATGTACAGAGATCATCAGAATTATTACTGGTTGGATGGAATGAAAATAGATATTGCGAACATTACTGTGAAGTGTTTAACTTGTAAACAGGTTAAAGAAAAGAAACAATTACCAAAATGGATGTTTTAGCCTTTACCAATTCCAGAGTAGAAATGGGAAAATATATCCTTGGACTTCGATGTGGGATTTCCAAATACATCTCGAGGTAATAATGCAATCTGGGTTTTTATTGACCGATTGACTAAATCTTCTCATTTCTTTCATATTCGAGAAACTCTATCTCTTGATCAACTTTTTCAGTTGTATGTTAAATTGATAGTTATGTTGCATGGATTCTCCCACCCCATTGAGTCTAATCATGATCCCAGGAACACATCTAACATTGGGATGGGCCTTCAAAAGTTGTTGGGTACTGGATTAAACTTTAGTACAACTTTTCATCCTTAATTAGATGGACAATCAGAATGAACAATTCAGAACATGGAAGATATGCTATGTGCTTGTTTAATGGATTACCCGGGAAGTTGGGACTAACATATTTCATTGGTTGAGTTTTCTTATAGTAATAGATATCTTTCATGTATAAAGATAGCTATATTTGATGAATTATATGGGAAGTGGTGTTGAACTCTCTCTTTTTGGGATGAAGTAGGTGAAAGGAAACTGATGGGACCTAAATTGGTAGAAGAAATGGTAGATAAAGTTCACTTGATATCGTAACACATGAGGACAGCTCAGAATAGGAATAAAAGTTATGTGTATAACCAGAGATATGATATTTTTTTTCAAGGTAGGTGATCATGTATTTTTCAAAGTTTCTACATGGAAAAGTTTTATGTGTTTTGATAAGAAGGGAAAGTTGGGTCCACAATTCATTGGACCTTATGAAATTATAGAGAAAGTTAGATTAGTTTCTTATAGAGTATCTTCAACTCCATGTTTATCCCTAGTACATAATGTTTTTTAGGTCTCAATGTTGAGAAAGTATATGCCAAATACATCTCATGTTTTATGTCCAGAGGTAGTTTAGTTGGAATAGAATATTTCTTATGAGGAACAACCAGTCCATATTGTCAACTGAAGAGATAAAGTGTTTCAGAATAAGGTAACTTATTAGTTTAAGGTTTTGTGTAAAAACCATATGGTTGAAGGGGGAACATGGGAATCTGATAATTCTATGAGGGATAAATACCCCCACTTCTTTGATAAGTGAATAGAATTGTGGGGACACAATTTCTAAAAGGGGAGAAGGATGTAATATCTCAGGAAAATAAAGAATATGAAATTTTCATTTTTATTAATATTTGTGAATTAAATATTAATTTTACATTAAATGGGATGCTATGTTGGATGGTGTTCATGACACACCACAATGGGTTTCTCTGAAATCTCATGTTGTACATAAGGCTGAGTCATACTGAAAAAAAACAATATTATAATTTATTAAATGCTAATTAAAGCCTAGCCTTTGTATTGGAAAGAATGAACATAACTAACCATATTATGATTACACATGTTTTTAAATATTTTAAGATTTATCCAATTAAATTTAGAGGATTAAAATGAGAATGAATCCAATTTTGAGCATAAATAATCTAATATTTTTAAAAGGTAGTTTTACCTCTTTTTAATGCAGATCACATTTAATTTTTTTAAAAATTTATATGATAAATTTGTAAAAATTAAGCTTCTTATTTAGATTCAGGATATCAAAATTTAATTTGGGTATTTTTTTGGTATTTTTCTGATAATGTTCATTTATTAATGAATGGTGAAAATAATGCATTTTATGTCAAAAACGTCTTTTCATCAAATTTATTTACATTTTTAGATTTTCATTTTAATTGGTTTTAATGTGTAATGAGATTATATTTATATCATTTAATTTAATATTGGTCATTTAAAGTAATTTTACTTTGAAATTGGACATAAACAGATGTCAATATTTTGGAAGTTTTTTATTTCATAAAAATACGTTTTTTTGGTTTTGACAATGAGAATTAATTTTAAATTAACTTATTTGAATTTTTTATTTTGAATTTTTAAAAATGGATTCCATATTTGGAATCAGGAGGTCCAAATTATGTAAATATTTATCTTTTATTTGTAGAAATTATTAATAGTAACTTTAGTGAATATTTTATTTACCATGGTTAAAGGGAAATCTAGTAAACAAGGGTACAAAAATAATATTATAATAATCTTAAATTACCCTAACACATGTCCTATCCATATTTTATGAGATATTTCTGACCGTGGTAATCCTTGGGAAGATTTTAGGACCACTTGGAGCCACTTTTGTGTGAAAATCACATTTAACTACTTTTAATTTAATGTTATGGAAAATATAACCTACACATGTCTCTTTTACTAATTTTTTTATATAGGGATACATAAGTGATATATTTTACTATAAATTTTCATTAGAAAGATTAAAATATTTTATAAATCATGTAATTTTATTTATAATTTATATAAATTAGATAAATTAATTAATTTATTAAATAATGGTGATGTTGTGTTTACCTTATTAATGAATGATTTAAATAAATGAGATAATAAATATTAAAATAAATTTATTTTGAAACTTTCAATTCCATAAAATAATTTTATGAATTATTATTACTTTTTATAATTTAAAAAATAATGTTTTTTTAATTAACAAAGTTGTAATGGATTTTTAAAAAGCCATGATATGGATAGAATAAAAATTGATATAAATGTGTTTTTAAATCAATTAATATTTTAATAAATGATATAATTTTCCTAAAAATATAAGATTCCATAAAATGACATATATTATGATATAAATGTTAATAATGATCCATTTTTTGGTCTCTTGGCATTATATAGTAACTATGGTTCTCATATATTATGAATATACAAGAAGACATGGTAAAAGTTAAATTAGTTTACTAAGGGTTAAAGCTAAAAGATAGAGTCAATTTAATGACCTAAACTTGTATAAAACCAATTTTATGAGATAACATTTGCCCATAATCATCTTATCATTTAAATATATCACAATGGTGTTTTTATAATTCTAAAATCAATTAATAATAAAATAATATTTCAAGACCTTCCTAAAGTGTCCCTCCTCCCTCTTATAAAAGGACACCACCACTAACCCATTACACACACCTCTCAAGCTCCTTGGATCACCCAAAATCATCTCTAATTCTCTAAACATTCTTATTATCTTCCTAGAATCCTTCCCTTAAGAATAAGGCCATTCAAGGGAGCCTATTGGCTCAAATCAAAAGATTTTACCCAATTGAAGGTAATGTCTTCTCTAAAGTTCCTTTCAATTAATTTTCCCTCTACACTCCCTATTATCTTATAATTATTTTTTATATAATGATACCATTATCCAAAATATTGTAGGTTTTTTTCTAATAAGGATTCGAACTACACTTACACATACCTCTATCTAATGGGTATATAACATACTGTTTCTGTGGATGTTGGACTATTACCTCACAAAATGACGATTGTTCAATCTTCTACTACAACCTATATGGTGGCTATTATGATACTGTAATTATACATGATATTTATGATATTTATTTTATCTATATGCTTTTTTAATTCTTATTTAGAACATACCATTATGATTTTCATGTTGTATAAATATGATAATTTCATTTGAGGAAGTGTGGACTACCACCCCTCAAAGTGATATGACTAATTCATTCCATACATGGAATTCATAAAGGATTGAGTTAATGAAATTATATTTTATATTATACTAAAATTACAATATACCAGTGTATCATTTATTTTTCATTCCTTTAAATATGAAAAAATAAATGAAATTAGCATTCATGAGTACATACGGCATACCGTCTTCATGAACGATTAATTTAATTTCTTATATCCAAATGATATGGACAATTATAAATACAAATATAATATAAATATATGATATATATGATATCTAAATCATTAATATCATTCTTGGATATAATTTACTTTTAACCACATAGATAATTTGTAATTATAACATGTTCATTTTTGACTCAAGTTCCGGACATCCAAAAATGTCCGATATGAACTAAAATAATTAACTAATTGTTATAGCAGGGTGATAAGTGATATAAAAATAATAATAAAAATTAAAAATGTTATTATTCAAGTATAAATTAACATAAGTCTATTTTTTAGGGAGAACATGGAATATACAAGACAAGTCAGACTTGAGGTAAGAGACTTCATCTCAATCTCCTTTCATTGGGGCTGATTTTGAAAATATACACCACGTTCTTTTACACGGTGTATAATAAAACACTTTGACTTTTAATTTAATTCAAATGAAATATTTTTTCTATGAATCATTTTAAGAAATGATAAAAGAAATGTTTTTTAACGTATGTGGCAACAACGATGTTTCCTCCGCCGAGAGCCTTTTCTCATATATGGCTTCTTTAACAAGATGCACTATTATTAAATAGAAAATAAATACTATATAACCTTTTTACGTATTTTGGTATTTAAAATGGTTTTAAAAATGGATTTATTATTTTAATATCATGAAATTATACCTTGTGATTGAAAATGAAATTTTATGACTGAAATGTTAATATTTGAAATCATTTATGTGTGACGATTATATAATGGTACATGGAAATTTGAAGGGTGGTTACATGATAAACAAAATATTGGGTGGTTCCATAATAATCCAAGGATGGGGATTTATGTTATAATCACCAATGCATTGGGTATGAAATTCCATCGTATGGATATTCCTTTTGTAAGAATGATTTGTGGACGTTGACCGTATGGTTTTTTCATTTAAGTATGACTATGTACCCAGTTTACATTTTGTATGTCATGTGTGATTTATATGGGATTTATGGTAATATTCTAGTTACAAAATGGTAATAAATGGGATTTTATTTACTGAATAGTATTTACTACATCATAAAGGTGAAAAGTATTACATATGATAAAGTATTCATGGTTTATATGTTGTTTTGAAATTTTAATAGTTTTTCTTCATTGTGTATCCATTATTGAGCTTTTTATGCTTATCCTGAGCTTTGAAATGTTTTTCACAGGTTTTATAGGTGAATAGAGTCATTGATAGGATTAAGGAAAAGTTGTGATGTTTACGCATGAAACGAATCATTGTTATTTTATAAAAGTTTTTGTTTAATGAATGAAAAATAGATAGTGAGTAGAAGTGTCTAATTTGTAATAATAAAGTTGTATGTATAAGTTATGGATTAATTCTCTAAATCTGTAAACCTGAAAAGATACTAAATGTGAATTATTAACATAATTCATGATTATGTAATGTTTAAGGCTAGTGCCTTATAATTTTTTTGAACACTCTTTACATAATTATTTTATTTAAATTTATTTTCTATGAAACCCTTTATATATTTATATATGTTATTATTTATAAGAAAATATATCTATTTGATAACATGATTTATATGAGACCAAAAGTCAAAATGATCAATGATAGAGTATGATGTTATAAACTAGAAACTAATGTTGGGGTATGAATAAAAATAAAAACATTTTTAAAAAAATTAAAAAATATTTTATATAGTAAAATTTAATTGATTAATGTATTTTAAATACATACTCAATTTTTAATAATCTCATTTATGCATAAATAATATATAATCATTAAAAATGTTTTTTATGTCATTTTATTATTTGATATTATAATTACATTTTCAATCCTTCAGAAAATTTATTTTATATAAAGGATATTATTTTTAAATTATTATACCAATTTCATCTTAAAGAGAAATATTGGGAATTTTTATATAAAGAAATATTATTCAGAAAATAATAAAAATTATAGATTTAATCGAAAATAATATTTTCAATTGAATTATTTTCATGTCCCTTATTTATAATTTTTTAAAATAAAATTATTTATTATTTATTATACATAATCCAGTAAATATTATTTGAATCAAAATTATGGTATTTTGTGTATAAAAAATATACATAAATAATAATTTCCTAAAAAAATCATTTTTTATCATGTGTTTTATGTTAATTTTAAAATTAACTTGCTCTCTATATAGAAAATGAATTTCATATTATTAATGGGTAATATAACAACATAAAAATGATTATATCCTATTTTTTTGGACACATATAGACTATATATCATCTCATATAAAATAGTTAGTCCATTTGGAGCCATTTGGATTGAATAAGCAGTAATATATTTCAATACTTTGAAAATACCCATGTGTGTCGTCCCTAACACGAGTAAAAGAAAACAATGTATCCTATATCCTAAAAATTTCAAGATACTCATAGATGATGAAATACATTCCCAAATACTTTACACATAAAAATTCGAAATCCTTTTAATGATTAATGTTTATGCCAAAATAGGTTCTCAATAAATACGTATAATTCTTAACCGAGATCTTTCAATTTAATTACTTCATCCACCATTTATCTACACATTGTATATATAATATCATGATGACTCTAGTATAATATGTACAATTTTTTTATAATTATTTTAGAACAATTTTTCATCACCTTTATAATTAATGGTAGATGAAGGTATTGCTCAATCATATGTTCGGAATACTACCTCCACATAGTGATATGGTTCAATTTTTATCACAACACCACAAGGGTATTTATAATGATGTATTAACTATATATATATGATATATATGATATAATAATTATTCTATAATGACATACTATTATTTATCTTTTGTTAATTATTTTTATTTGAAAATTAAAACAACATTCTTTCATATATATAGATTACTATCGCCAGAAGCAATGTAATTTATTCTATTAATAATAAATTTTATGGATGTTTATAAATATGTATTTATATAATACATATATAAAATTTATATCATTTTAAGTATTTTGATGATTACAAAAACATTATTTTTTTACAATGACTGGAACTTCAGATCTGATACTTTGTTGATGGATTTAAATATTGACACACAAAATTCTCAATTTCAATAAAGAAATATAATTAAATGGGTGTTGATATTATTTAAGTAAACCATAATTATTACCATAAGTATTAAAATGGGTTTTTCTTACTTTTTAATAAATTTAGATTTATTATATAAAATAATGTGGAGCAAATGATGAAATCAAAACATTTGGTAAGAGTTTAATGTTAAAATATCATTTTTTATCTAGATTTTTTAGGATTATGTTTACAGTGATGAAATTATATGATATATCATTAAAAAAATACCCTGATGATTTTTATATTTTAGTTATTTCTATAAATTTTATAATTTCCATTATTTTTTTATATTTAATTACTCCAGAATATTAAATTATGTTTTTAGAAAAACTAACTTTTTTTTCTCCATGGCCATGAATCATTTTATTCAATGTATATATTTTCCAAAGAAATATAATACTTTTTCCTATTTTTCATTGATTTTGTACATTAATTTGTAAATATGAATGAAATTCAATAATAATTATTTTAAATTATATTTTCTCTTTTTTATATGGCGAAATTTGAGATTATTTTGAGAATTTGAAAGGAATCATTATTTCAACCCAAATGGAATTTTTTGAGTTTCCAATTTTCGTGATCAATCAATTCATTAAATCTTACTTTAACAATATTCATTGTAATATTAAATGATAATATATTCCATAATATTTTAATTTTTTTATAAATATATAGTATTTCTTCAAAATAAAATTGTCGTTTTTCCTAGTAATTATTTCAGTTCACTATTAATGTTATAATTATTTATGATAATATCCTCAAATATCACTTATTCTTCAATGAATATTTGATAACTTGATTCTACCTATATTATTTAATTACATGATTAATTATTATGATGTTGTAATATATATGAATATTTTTTTCATTCATTATGCTATGATGAAAAGATAAGTGTTGTCAACATCTTATAGCATACATATGAATGAATTATGACTATGTAATGTGTAGGCCTGTTATATCCCTCCAATTAATTGGGTAAAGAATAATGTGTTACAATGTCAATGTGTACATAAATTTTTTTCCCAAGACTGAAGTAGGTACTTGGGTAGTTATCCCAATCATAACATGTGATGAATATATAGGTGGGTATCCATGATATAAGATGTACATGATTATCAATATTTTACATTCTATTATAAAATTTAATTTCATGATATTATGGAAATGTGTTTTCTCTCATGGATTATGTTCTATGATTTCATTATGATTTGTCATTTATAAACTTCGTGGACTTAGTCAATGACTCTTGATATTGATCATTAAATTAAAGGTTGTGAATTTAAAATTTAAATAGCATCTTTTCACACCGTTATGATTATTTTATTTATAAATGATAATTGATATATCCCTTGGTTACCCATATAGAGTATCTAATCTCACTATTTATTATGTTTCCTTTTCACCAGGATATATATAATTTTTTGGGAATGTTATGACCAAGAAGGGATCTAGTCTTATATAAAATAGTGGGATATAATGTGGAACTACTATAAACTAGTTGTTTACATATCCAAGTTCATAGGGAAAGTAAACCCTCTTTTTATGGCATGGAGTGTAATGATCTGTAATAAATATCCATCCATTAAGAAGTAATATTTATGTATGAATTTTTTATGTCACCATAGTTTTTTTCAAATAAATATTTAGTACTTTTATAAATAATACATGATAAAGAATTAGTGATAAACCATATTATAAACCCAAGCATTGGAGAACAACATCTTTTTTAATTAAAAATTGACAATTGTTTTTCATGAAAATACATCAATGGATGGATAATGGAAACTAGATTTGGCTGTTAAACATATAATACAATATGTGCAAAATCTAAAAGGATTAGATATGGCTATTAACTTGATCCTAATTTATTAATGATAATAGGGCCTAAGTCAACAAAAATAGAAAGACTACCATAGGGGAAATTATTATATTAATTCAAATTTTTCTTATGAATTATTAGGAAGTATTTGAATATATAATGTATATGGATGATATATATTATACCTATAATGTCATATATTTAAATTAATTTGTCAATATTTTGATATAAAATGAATTATTTTTCTTGATTTTATGGTTTATCACTATGATATTGTTTCTAGAACTTTGTTTTGTTGTTTTAGTTAGATGGTTAAACCAGAAGGGACCATGATAATGTTGAATATGATAGAAGATGAATTTATTTTCCTCATGAGAAACCATATATTATAGTCAGCCAAATAAAAAATATCATTACTGTATATACACAAATTTATCAACCCATGAATCATGATGATCTTTTATACATGAAAATGGGGTAATAATATTATTTTGATTCATTCTTGAGTTAAATTTTACTATCTTGTAGTCATTTATTTGATCTAATTGTTTCTAAATAATGGTTCTACACATATGTGATGTTATTTTATATTATCAATTTTTTTGCAGATAGAAATTTTATTATTATTTTTTATTATTTATATGGAGAAGCAGATCAATGGTGGACTATTGTTAATAACATGAGGAAAAATTTATTTATTTACTCTATGGAGTGGGGTTAGAGTATATGGTTTTTTTTCAATAGTAATGATGAACATTTTCATTGTGAGAAATTAGATATATAATATTTTGAATTAATTTAGTTTGTTGAAAGAGCATTAGTACCTGTTAAGAAAACTGTTCATTCTATATGAGTTTTTATCGATATTTTATTAAGACCTAAATGAATTAATGAATGATTTTTTCTGGTATAAAACAAACTCAACAAAGGGATTTATACACAAATAAAATTAGTATTACATTATACACCGTTATATGTTTTTACAATGGTAGAAATAGAAATTTTATTAACCCAAATAATATCCTCATTCTGAAAAGAAAATAAAGTTTCAACTAAAAGGAAACTTTAATAATAAAAATTATGAATGAAAGAAGACACGTCTTCCTTTATTCAATTAATATGGAATAAATCATTTAGGGATTTTTCATAAAGGGATTAGAAAATTACATGTGATGAGAATGGATGGTTTTTTGGATATCTAATTACAAAATAACGGTTAAAAGTTATCTGATTATATGAATTGATATAAATCTATTAAAATTAAAAAAAACTCTCTGGAGGTTCAAAATCAAGGATAATTGGTATTATGGTGACCAGTTCTTGAGTCTGATCGAATATGATGATGATCAAATTGGGTATCCTATTCTTCCCAGGGACAATGATAAATCTCATGAAATAACTATTTCCAATATTGGGTGTTATAATGATATTTTTAAACATATAGATTGAATAAACACTAATATTGATAATTTATTGTTGGCTTCACCCACAAATTTTGTGTATTGTGCAGACAATCAACCTTTTGAAGGAGACCTAGGCAGACCTCTACCAGACGGTTCTTTGTAAGACAAGACAGATTGGGGTGTGTTCCTACAGCTACATTAGACTAGTCCCAATATATTTTCTTTCAGGTTGAACATGTATTAATAGACTATTTTTTGGGGTATGTATTTTATCCTTATTTACATGCATTACATTACATTATAATCTGGTTGTGGGATAGAGTGGTTTACATGAATTTTTTCCCTAATGATTTTAACATTTCAGTATTTTATCTGCATGGAGATGTGTGTGTTCTTCTAAGTACATAGGACATAACTCTCATGTTTTTTATATTCATACTAAATTATAGTCACCAGCCCCTGGACTATTAGAGAGAGGCTTGGGGAGTGGTGGGATGGGCCCCACAAGGATGATTCATGACAGAGTGGTATGAGAGTGGGTCAGTTCTAATTTAGGATAGTGAGACTATGAGAGTGGTTTCTGGTAAGTGCATTAAGTGTTTTATGATTGTCTTTTAGGTTGGAGACATAAGTTTTTGTGTCCCAGCTTACATATCTATACACTATGACTCTCATAACATTCTTTTTAACTCGGTATATGAGAATAATAGTTGTAAAGAATATAATGGTACGTGAATCATAGAGAAATGAGTTGTGGTTTCCATGTAATTCATAAGTCACCACTCGTGATATAAATGTTGACTATGGTACAACTTTTTTACTTAATGGATTTACCCGTGATGCATACCATCTAGGATTTAACATCTTGATCTTGAGGATGAACCCTTTAGTGATGAGGCTTCGATAGAAGGACGAGTTCCCCTGATGATACATCCAGGTGGGTCACCATCCATACCACCACTTATACTGAAGAATGTTATACCCGTAGATCCTGTTGATGATGAGAACAGGCTAAGTGCGCTTCACATTAATCATTTATAGAGACCCCTCAGGTTCCGAGGTGATTCCAACACACTGGCATATGAGGACTGTATTGAGGTGGTTTCCTGAGTTTTCTATCTTTTCGGGTCACTTTTAGATCAGATGGTGGTCTTGGTGGTGAGCCTTCTACATGTCTTAGCAGGATGATCATGGATTTTTGATATCCAAACTTATGAAAAGGTGACCATTTCATGGATAGGATTACTATGACTCTTTAGAGAGGAATTCTCACAAGTAATATTAAGGGTTATGTGTATTCATGAGCTTTATGATGTCTAGAAGTGTATCATGTAAATGATCGATTATTTATTGGGGTTTACTAACCTTTTTTAAGAAGTCGATAGATATAGTTCCAGATTAGTATTTCAACTATTTATCCTTTGAATGAGGTTTGTATATATACATCCAAGCTAATGTTATCTCGTTGTTCATTCCTATATATGATGGGATTATTGAGTTGGCTTTGGTGGTTGTATGATTTTTGGATGAGAAGATAAAACTAGTGACAATCAATAGTGGGAAATCATGTGTAGATACCTTAGTAGTAGTGAGCTAATGTCAGTCCTAGAAACCTAAACATGGTAGACGTTTTCGGAGGAGGTCCCATGTCATAGGATCTACATGTTAGGGCTCACATGTTGGTTCCAATAATCCTAGATATATATTGTGCACTTCATGTGATTGTAGCGGACATATCACTCGAGATTTCCAAACCAGAAAAACTAATGATTGGGAGACTCTGGATGGACTACTTAGGCAGGGACACCGACTAGAGTAGGTCTTTCCGTAGGGTGGTAGATGTTTTAGATGAGCAAGGAGAGAACCCAGAGGTGGTCAATTTTTCAAATTATTACCCCCACCACCCCATGGTGGTCCATTCCATGCTCAGGGATCTAGAGGGAAAGAGAGGGAAAAACTGCAAGAAGTCAAGGCTTATGACCCATGGTCTCCATGAATTATTCAAGGTATGATCTAGGTCATTTCTACAATAGATGAAATGTTGATAGAAAAATTCCCTAGTAATTGTTTTCTTAACACATGTCTTGTACGAGGCTTAGAGGTTACAGTTAAACCATTGAATTGGACCTCATATTTGGAGACATCTACTATGAGAGACTAAAAGATCACACACTTATGGTGATAGTGTTACCTAACCCCTAGAGGTGAGAGTCTCTTTTTGAACCTCTTGGTGGTAGTGTCAATGACTTGTGACCTAATTTTTAGTTTGGAATGGTCATCTATTATGCATGATCAGAATTTCTACATTGGTCGAAGGGGGTGGGGTGTCCATAGTGATGGAAAGAGGTTTTCCTTTTTCAGTGTAAAGGAAACCTAGGAAGAACATGATGGGCTTATTCATAGGAGGGAAAAACTGATTACTCATCAGTTGGATAGCATGACCATCAGTGTAGTGGGGGTTATGAGTTTCTAGTTTCATTTAGTGGTGGTGGAGTATGAGGATGTCTTTCATGAAGATGTTCTTGGTTTACCTCCCTGTTGAGAGATAGTCTTCTACATTAATTTACACCCGAAGAAAACACTGATATCTACACTAGAATATCATATTGATCATGTAGATCTTCGCAAGATAAGGGTATAGTTTGATGACTTATAAAGGATGGGATTCATAAGAGCTAGATTTTCACCCTAGGCATCCCTAATTTTGTTTGCCAAAAAGTCATACGATAGAATGAGGTTGTGTGTGGACTACCAATGATCAAATTGGATAAATTTGAAGAACAAGTTTCCATTAAAAAGGATTGATGACCTCTTTGATTAGTTGAGGGGAAAATGATTCTTCTCCATGGTTGTTATCTAATAAGGTTATCACCAGCATTTGGTATAGGGCGATGATATTCCAAATATAGCCTATAGAAGTGGTTACAATCACTATGAGTACTTTGTGAATCCATTTTTTATGGAGATCACCCTAGTAGTTTTCATGGGACCCATTAAAAGGATCATTCCACATTACTTAAATTGGTCCATGGTAGTCTTCATTGATGATGTCCTTGTATACTCAATGTTTGAGGAGGAGCACACGAGACACTTAAGGATGGTTATGGACTAACTACGAGAGATCCATATTTAAGATAAAATCTCAACATCCTAGTAATGTAATTATGATGTCCACTTTATGGGTCATGTTATCTCAATGTACAGAGTATTAGTGTACCTAGTCAAGATCGATGAATTGTTATCATGGGAGCCACTAATGAGCATAACAGAGGTGGGAAACTTCCTTAGGATCATAGAAAATTATCAGATATTAATAACTAATTTCTCTAGGATTTCATCACCTATGATATATTTGACTCAAAAGGGGAATCATTTCATGAGGAAAAAGACATAAGAGCTGGCTTTTCAGTTGTTTTATTAGATTTTGACAAGCTTGCTGATCTTGAGATTTCTTGATGAAGGTGTCGTGTATGTAGTGATCTATGATGTATTAGAATCTAGGGTGGGTTGTGTCCTAATGCATATATAAGTTTTTATTGACCCTAGTTAACAACAATTTAGGCAACATGAGTTTAACTACATGAACCTCAATATTGAGTTTTTTTGGTAGCCTTTTCACTGAAGGTGTGGTGACAATAAATTATGGGAGAGTGTTTTATCATCTAATCTTACCACGTGATTCAGAAGTATATATTATCTCTGAGGGATCTCAAATTTTGATAAAGTTGATGGATAGAATTCCTCCTGTATTATTAAACTGAGATCAACTATACCCTTGGGAAGGGGAATTTGGTAGAAATTTCTCTCAGTAGGATATATAGTTCACAATTGTTGAACGGGGTATCAGAATAGTTGGAATTATTATAGTAATCTTTTATAGATATATATAGGACATGTTACCTCCTGTCAATGGTTGTCACCCCTACACTCATATAATGACTTAGGGAGGAACATCTTTTGGATACTGACTGTGAGAAAATTCAATCTCACATGTCCACAAGACATGATATTGATGGATATTAAATAGGTGGAGTGCACATTGTTCATTTCTTCGGATGCATAGTAGTACCAGTGATGTTTCGAGATTATGTTTTGAGGGAGATTCATACATCCCATTGGGAGGTAAATCCTTATGGAAAAAATATGGAACAATACCTCTGATATCATTTTTGGTGTCTAGGGATGAAGAAAGGAAATGAAGAGTTTGCTTCTAAATTTCTTCTTTTTCAGCAAGTGAAAGATTAGCACCAGGTTCAGGTGGGTTTATCTCAATACCATGAGGTGACAGAACGAAAGTGGTTTAAGATATTGATGGACATCATGATGGGTTCACCATTTAATTATACAGGACATGATTATATATAGGATATCATAGAATGACTGACCTATTTATCCCAATTCCTTGATATCCGATAGAAAAGTTCCATATAGATATTGGGAAACATCTACATTCAAGATATAGTTCAGCTGCATGGTGTTACATCAAAAATTGTTCTAGATTGTGATGATATCTTTATATCCCAACTGTGGAAGAGGTTATATAAGGTATCTGGAACCTAGGTACACTTGGGCATAGTGTTACAAACATAAAATGATAGCCATACTAAGTAAACCATTCAGGTTATGGAAGAAATGTTGCAATCTTTTATGTTGTATTTCACCCATATATGGGTGAAACACCTACCATAGGTTGAGTTTTTATAGAAAAATAAATATCATTACACCATTGGTATGACACAATTATTTTTTTTGTATTGGATTCCATGTAGTTCACCACTTTGCTGGACTGAACGAGGAGAGTCAGAACTCATGGACCCGAATATGGGGTTATCTACTACAGAGAAGGTACATATCATCAATTAGTAGATGAAGACTACAAGGATTCATCAGATGTCTCTTGTGGATAGGTGAAAGTGGCCTTCGGAGTTTGAGGATATAAACCATGTGTTCCATTGGGTTTCACCCCGACAAGGATTATAGAGATTTGGTTAGGGAGACAGGCTATCTCCACGGTTTATCATCCCATTTCAGATACTCTGTGGAGTTGGAAAAGTGGTTTACTACTTAAATCTATATTTATAGTTTTATAGGGTACATGACATCTTCCACTTGTCACAACTGATGAGATACATGCATGACCCATATTTTCATCGACTGGGGTGAGCCAGACATCGAGGTTGGAGAAACATTTGCTGAGTAAACAATGGAGATCAAGCATGGTAGGAGAGGATACATTCCACATGATCAATTCTGTTGGTTCATGATTTGTGGTAGCATGAGAATCTCTAGGAGCGCACTAGGGAGTGGGGGTCTTGGATTCATGTTATATACCCTCATCATTTTAAAAATACCTTGTTTTTTATTTTCAAGTAAGTATATGCCCAAGGTGGGGAGATTTTAATGTGCTATATATTTAGATGTATTATTTTTAAATATTTTATGTATTGATTTAGAGTCTAGAAACAAAGTCGTTGTGTGAGTTCAAGGATTGGTTTAATTAGAAAAAATGATTAATAAATATTAAAATACTAAATAGTACCTGTGAATGGTTTTCCAGAAAAAGAGGAATAACATCTTAGAGGTATTGTAGATTAAAAATATAGGGGAATTGTTGAGTTTAGAACAAAAACAATACCATATGTGCGACCTAACATTGGTTGGAATGAGACAATTGTGGAATGTATTCATTGGTTATTAAATTAATAAATTAAATTAAGAAGGATTTTTTTTATTTTATATCATTTATATACAAATGAAGTGACATATTTATATTTAAATAATCCATTTTTTATAGATCTAGGTTTAGTGTCATTAACCAAAAATCTCCTAGAGGCCCTAGAGAGAGATCATTGGGTAATTTTCTCGAGTAGGTGATGACATAAATTCAAATTGGAAAGTAATGAATGTTGATCTTGATAGATCTCTCCAACAAGAACTATGTGGAAAACATTCTTCATTATAAAGAGATCCGAATAAATGTAGGACACATTATATTGATTTACTATCACCATTATTGATTACTACGATGAACACAGAATAATCCACGAACAGATTAGTCTAGAAATTGATCGTATCTGTAGGATGTGTTATTTTGTGGGATTTAGCAAGAGTTGGTTCTTGACATTTTTTTGATTCATTATCATCCTAATGGTGATGAACTAAAATCAAAATGAAAATTGATCAAGGTTAATGACTCTATATGTTTTGTTATTTTCTCCCCACATTCATGTGTTCTTCATCACACATTCTTCGTTCATCCCTATGATTTGATACCATTTGTGATCAATCAGTCATTAGGCCTTAGATTATTGGTGCAACGATCCAAAAACGTATATCTATCATTGGGATGACCCAACAGAGGTGCGATGGTGGGTGAGGCAGTGGATAGAAAGACAGTGGGTGTTGAATTCACATTCTTCTATGGAAATTACTATTGGCTATGATTATGTTTTCTATGTCAATTAAAGGCCTGAATAAAATTGATTCAGTGATAGAGTGGAAAATGTTCTTGGATAAAGAGTTTTGAGGTGAACTGAAAACCCAAACAGAGTCCCAAAAATTGAATTTGCGAGCGAGAGGAAGAAGATGGGTTTTTAGAAGAACTTAATTCACATGGCGAGTAGTCCCTGACTACCCGGTGTGTACCCCCTTGGATGAAATTAGTGTGTACATGGGAAGTGTCGGGTCATGGGGTGGAGTAAACAGTTTGCCTACTTGGTGTGTACTCCCCCACACAACATGGATTTTACCAGTTACATGGGCTACACTATGTATTTTTACACTAGTAGGGATACATGGGTTGGCGTTTTATACTGGCACACAAATGGAGTACTCAGGTGGAACTCTAATGGAAGGAAATGGCATGTATACTTTTTTATATGTCATGAACCCATATTCTACATGACATGGTTTGTAATGTCATGGGACATTGTACATGAGCAGTACCCAAGGTCAAGGGACAAGAAATTTGACCCTACTAGATATAGTGTACCCTGTTCTAATGGCTTGTGCCACTTTTCGAAAATTTCGTGGGAAAATTTTGTTGTGGTTCTTCCCCCTAGTTGTTTCCCAGAAACATGGAATAGATTGTTTCCTACTCCTAGGACTGTGATCCCTTTAGTAGGACTTCTTTGATAGACATGTTGGAATCCCTCTTAGAGGCCCAGAGTGGGAGCCCCTATTTATCATCATTCCCTAGGTGGAGTTATTGGAATCGACAAGACCAAGACTATATTACCACTAATCCTATACTTAACAGGTTAATCTGGATTGAGTTGTTGGTATCACCCCATGTCCTAAGATGTGATTCTCATTTGCTGTATCAAATCTATATTTATATCTATCAATGTATCTTTGTCATGGAGAGACCCAATGAGCAGAACCTATTGGATAGAAATCAATAGTGTTATGAGACTCTTGAGTGTGCTTCCCCAGACGAGTGCTTCATGTAATCTTTGAGCTGAATTCCTAGGGCTAGTATACAATAGTATTGACTTACCTCTAGAGTATGTGTCTTGCATTGAGTATATCTAGATTTTATTATTATATTTTCTATAGACATATATTTATATTTATATTACTAAATATTTCCTTTTTTGTATTATTTTAGGGTTTTGGGTGTCATAGTGAGTGTTTTTATACTCAACCCTACAAGATCTTTTCCCGCACATGTCATCTCTTGTGAAGAAGATGAAATTTTTGAGGGATTCCTAGGAGGACAATGACCAGACAATGCTTTTTGAGACCAGAATGACTGTGGTGTGTTCCTGTAGCTACAAATAGCAGTCCCTATAACTTTTCATCCATGTTGGACTTGGGTTTAATGACACTTTGTGGTGGGATTGTGTTATATCTTGGTTTTTTATTACTTTATATTTTTTTATACACTTGTTGTGGGATATAGTGGTTTTCATGCATTGTTTACATATTGGTTTTTACATTTGATAATTTTGTGGGCACGTAGATGTGTGTGTGTGTGTGTGTGTCTAGGTACATAGGAAATTCCTCCTAGGATAGTTATATGACGACTTGTTTCTATTATTCATCCCATGGCCTATTGGAGGCAGGGTTGTGGAGTCGTGGCATGGGCCCCACTAGGATAGGTCAGGACATGTAAACATCAAACAATTGAAAATGTCTTGAAGTTTACAGTGGTAGGTTAACCTAATTATAATAAAAAACAATCAATGAGTAAATAAGTGGTGATTAAACAAAATGGTGTGTAAATACAATGATTAGTAAAACCCAATGATGGGTAAAACTCAATGGTTGATAAAACTCAATTGTGGTAAAAATTCAACAGTCGGAAAAATTCAATGATGGAAAAAACTCAATGGTGGGTAAAACTCAGCAATATGTAAAATTCAATTGTTGATAAAACTAAATGGTGGATAAAACTCTACAGTGAGTCACAATAAATTAAACTCAACAAAAATTAATCATACCTAAATCTTGTTTGATATAGCTTATTGTCCAAATATCAATAGTCATTGTAAAAGTATCATCATTTTGATGTTTTGTTCCAATGTATTTGAGAGTGATATCACTTTTTCAAAAATGATATATCAAAAAGTGATGTATTAAACCAATATTCATTTTTCTATAATTAGAGACATGAATTTTCAAAATATTTATTGTTGTAGTATTTGCCAAATTTATAGGGATGTTTCAAAATTGATATCCATAGTCTAGTAATGTGTGTTTCATCTACCAGATTTGTGCACATCATCGACCTACATCAATGAAATAAACTTCAATAATAGAAATTGTAACATAATTTGGTTTTATACTACACTGAGAAACTAGATATTTTCCCAAAAGATTACTTGTTCAATAGGTGTTTTTTCTATGTAACTTATAGAAACCAAAATCAATATATGATTGACTAACCAACTCAAAGTCATGTCCTTTTGGATAGAACAATCTTATATATGTCATATATATGAACTATTTTAAATTTATTTTAATATAAATGTCGATTGAGTTTTTTTGGTTTTTCTTGAAAATAAGAATACATACACATACACTGAATATAATATCAAGTCATCTAGAAGTTAAATAGACTAGACATCAATTCAAGTGTCTATAACTAGTTTGACCCAATCATTTTTGAACATCAATAAGACTCAACATACATGTTTTACTCATAGGTGTATCACTATTTTCAGTGCTATGGAAGTAAAAATAATATAGTCTTTCATATATGTACTTCGATTCAAAATAATCCCTTCTTTATTTTGAAAAAACTAAAAATCAATAATGAATTTTAGTTCACCAACAAAAATCATTCCAAATACATTTTTTATTTTTTTGAAAATATAGTACATAAAGAGTTTTTGAATATCTTAGAATAAAAAAATATAAAAAATTTTGATTAACTCAAAACATAATTTGATATTTTTTATAAATAGGGTAGAAATAGATATACCTTTTGAGAAAAAATTAAAAAAAAAGTGATTAGCCTATCATGACAATATTTTAGGGCTTGTTTCACACTATAAAAAGTGATTGATAATTTCAATACACAATTTGAAACAAATAGATTCTGAAAATAACGGTGTTTTTCAAAAAAAAACATCATTGACTATATAGCCATTTTGGAATCCACTTTTGAAATCTATGTTATGTAGATTGAAATGTAGATGTGAAGCATATGTTAATAATATTCTATTGGATTCAAGTATGGATATAGTTGAAAATGTCTCATCATAGTATATAAATTCTTCTTGACTATACTATTGTGAATAAAATATATCCTTATTCCTTACTATAGTACTAATTTCATCATCCTTGATTCTAAACAACCATTTAGATCTTATTGTCATGGTATCTTTGGGTCTGTCAATAAGAGCCCACACTTTTTTTCATTCAAATTTATTTTGTTTATCAGGAAGAACCATTAGACTAAATTCAACATTAATTGCCTCATTGATGTTATTGGGTAAATGTTTTTACAAGATGTATTTATGTTCTACCTAATTTCTTAGAGGAGCTATAGTCAGTGTATCTCAATCTATGTCTCTTACTACAAAAACTAAGGGAGGGTATTTTATATTCCTCAAAGATCTATAAATAGAAGTGATGTTCACCTCAGGGATCTATATATGTTATGGTTCATGTACTAGACATTCCTAATAACTATATAATTTTATTCAATATTATAATAGAATAATAAGTATTAGAATTTAAATTTAGAGTAGATAAATCATACTCAATGTTTTATAAAGAATTCTTATGCACATTTGGATATATACAATTGAATTTGATATGAAATGTATTAATACATATGCTTGTTTATGAAGTTAAAAAACTATAATATAAACTATAAGTTTATTATCCTAAAAATATTCTTTCACCACTTTTGTAGGAAACCATGTCATGATAGTATTTATGGTTAAGAATGAATATATTTCAACCAAAAAAATTTATGAAATTAACCATAGCCTTCATAATATTCCAAATTTTATAAGGTGTATTGTTCATAATACATATAATTAAAAATATATTTATTATATAGCATGTTGTCTTTATGATTTGTTTCCAAAAGATCGAAAAAATATGTCATATTCATTAATTATAGTTCAAACTATCTCTTGAAGTGTTCTATTTCTTATTTATATAACCCCATTATTATGAGTGGTCCTATGAGAAGAGATTTTAAGACTATATACATTTTGTTAGATTATGGATTCAAATTCTTGATTTTCAAATTCACATCCTTGCCCACATATTTACATCTTAATTATAAGTCCAGTTATGTTTTCAATTGATTTATCGTACATGGATAAATAAGAACAAACTTCACTCCTGTGAGCGAGAAAGAATACACAAGAAATTCTGTAAAATTAAACTACTTTTTAATTACACAGTTCGTCCTTTTTAATAATGAAACTCTTTATTGAACAAATAAATACATATAAACCAACCCAATAGGTTTTAAAGTTCAAACAATTTTATTATACATAAAATAAATCTTGTGTCGTTTCCCTTATTGATAAGGGTCACAAACATTGACATTCTGGAACCCAATTTGGGTATATCCTAGAATGAAAATTTCCTAGTATTCTTCATAATATAGTTAATATTATAGTGTCCTAGTCTCCAATTCGGAAGAAAATATTCTTTATTAAATGAACTCATGAATGAATAATTTTAAAAAATCAATGAAACAAGATTAACAACAAAAAAATTCTCATTTCTTAAATTAGTAAACACAAATACATTATTAGAATTTAAAACATGAAATGCATTGCTATCCAATAAAAAATGAAATCCATTATCTCATAATTGTGACATGCTTAGAAAATTAATGTCCAAACCAACATCAAAAAGAAATTTAAAAATTAAAACTAAAATGGTGTTACCAATTTGGATAAGGCAGATGATATTTCTTTTATAATTATCACCAATGATGACATGGACACCATAAAATATTATAAGGTTCTTGAGGCTAGAGTAGTAACCAATCAGAATCCTAGATCATTAACTATCCTTGTGACATACAATTCTATAGGTGATCATTAAGAATATTTAAAAGAAATATATGAAAAAAATAATTTGGTACCAAGATTTTCTTATGATCAGATGTGTTAAAAATTAATGTCTTTTGAAGCCACGTTTTTTTAATGGGTTTCCTCTAATAAGTTATAATATTACTAAGATAAAATCATAGGTATATCCTAGAGAATAATTACTGGTACTAGATCTTTGAGATTTAAGTTAAGGTATAAATGTGCTATTAAAAACTATACTTTGGCAAGGGTGATAACCTATACCCATAATATAAGTAGAAGAAATCTGTTTACCTATAATTTGGGTAGCTATTTGTCTAAAATATGAAAAAATATCTAAATCATTATTCTGTTGTTTGTTAAATAATATAATTTTATTATTCTCCATTAATAACATATAATTCTCTTATTTCTTAATAATAAGATGAGTTTTTATACAGGATAAAAAAACATTTCATTTCCATTGGGATTTATATTTATCATTATTTTCATTTAAATGTGTCTTTATGTATTATGTAGTAATCGAACATTTCTTCTTGAGACATATCATATTTATTATTTTCACATTTAGAGTTATCATTCTAAAGAAGAAATTGATTAGTAGATTCAATAGTTTCCCTATACACTTTTTTTATGTTCTATATGATGGCTTGGTAAGTCTTATCTTCATGAGTAGAGTCTGAGTTAGTGGAGTTTTCCTAAGAGGAACTGCAAGATGATTGGATAGATTTCTTGAACTTTTTTCCTAATCCTCAATTTTTTTGTATTAATATATTAGATAGTCACCTCTTAAATATCAATTACTCTTGCATTCTTAGAATGTTATCATATTTTTATTTTCCTTATTTCTTGAATCTTTATTACAGTTTATGTTATATTTATACATTACCTTATTCCTAGGCTTTCTGTGAAGTTTATTTCTCCCATTTGACATCATAAATCTTATGTATATATGAGAAATTTCCTCATCACTATTAGGTGGTGATTCATCATCACTGGAAAATTCATCTTGAATTATTTCATTCTCTTTCTATTTGTATGTATTAGTCTTGAAAGATAATGATTTTCTCTTTGGTTTATCATCCACTTCTTTGTTGGCATTAAACACTTTTTCAAACATCACCAAAATTCCAATTAATTTCATAAATTGAATTTTTCTAATATTATAGTATTATCTGATTAACATAGATGTACCTATCCATATTTATAGAAGGGATCTTTACAGTCTCATGATCAGATCATTGTCGGATACTAGATTTCAAGGGGAGCTCATGACATTCACTAATTTCTTGAACCAGAGATAAATGTCAGAAATTAGTTACACAAGAATCATTTTAATGTTATAATATTTAATTGTGTTTGTATTCAATCTCATCTTTTTCACATTTTTTGTTCCCTCACATGAAAACGCTACTGTATCCCAAACATGAAAGGAATATGAACTAGAAGATATCCAATTGAATTATTAGGTCGTAGTTAAAAAATATATAATTTTACTATAACATATTAAATTAATTTACCTAATAAAATACTTATATACAAAAATTAAGGTTAACTATCAAATAAGTAACTTTTTAAAAAAAACCAACTTTAAATCTTATAATAAAAATAAAATAAAATAATACAAACTAAAAAAATGAATACAAGAGGATAATTCTCAAGATGAGACATAGTAATATTCACTTGAAACTAACCTCTTTCATGGATGATTATATAATCATAAGCTTTGATCCACAACTTCAATACAGTATATACCAGTTCAATAACTATTCATGGCATATAAAGACATCATACACAGTAATTGGGGGAGTACAGATAAAATAGGCCACACATGAACCTCTACTGTAACATTTCTGAAAATCAGTATAAAGACTATTGAGTAGATATGTAGTATCTTCTTGTTTTATTGTATGAGAGAGAGAGTGTTTTTAAGTACACTATACACAAACTACTAATAATGTAAATGAAATAGGAAATCAAATCATGTTAATGATTAATATGATGTAATTTCCTTTGTTTGATAAGGTCTATATCTCATGAATCCATTAATGTTATTTTAAATGAGTCTTGGTTTTTTATTTTAGATGTTTTTTAGAACAACATTTCATAATCAATTTTTTATGACTCTAGTAAGTAGTCTGAGTGTTTAATGTGATTCAATTATTATAATATTGATTGATGGTAAAGATGATTCATGTAACACACAATAAACATAGTTTTATCATTCAATATCTAACTCTAACTCTCAGTGTGTGTAGCTCAGTATTAAGTTCATTCAGTAGCTCTCTATCATTTTCATATGAGGGAGTATGAACCTTCTTTTCTCAGTATCACATTAGATTTTCTATATAGAGATCTTTAAACCTGATATCCTGCATCATCTTACTCAGGGCTAACACATTATTTATTTCATCTCTGAAAAAAAAAATTATAAATAATCATTAAAATAAGTTACTTTATTAAATCCAATTATTTAACAATTAGAGATATTTAATTGATAAAAATAAAACTGTGTTAGTGAGAATTTTTTAATAGTGAATGTCTTTAGTGGTGAGTGGTGCTTTTGGTAAATGAGGATAATAGTGAGTTAGGATCAATTGTGAATCATCTTGGTGATAAGTAATTCCAACACTTTCTCAATTTTCAATTCTAATGGAATTCCATCATCAATGATCGCTGAAGTTTGGAAGTGACTCAAGGTAATTTCTATCAACACCATCAAAAACTAGTCCAACAAAGATTCATCCTCTAGTGGTTCGTCATTTCATATATTATAAAATTCTCAATATGGTGGTGACTCATAGAAGATTCTAGCTGATTTAGATATATATCCATATTTTCACACATACTTTGAGTTTTCCACATTGGTGAGTAATTTCTTGAAGTGAATCAAGCTTAACAGTGAGTCATTCTCTTTAGTGACTCATCCTCAACAGTGTTTCTTTCTCATAAGTCCCCAATTTTCATTCCAATCATCCTCATATCATAAAATTCTATAGTAACGCATAAAAATCTTTAATAACATAATTAACAAAATTTTGTGACCATTAATGAAAGGGTTCCAACATTTTTAATATCTAATTATTTTATTTGGTTATAATTTGCCTTTTATTTTTGGGAAATGTTACTAGTAACTATGGTAAACGTTTTTTACATTAGTAAGGGTTGAATTTGTAAAAAAATTATAACTATGATTTGTAATCTAAAAAACCTAATTGATAATTTTATTTCATTTTATGAGAGATATTAAAGTACATCAATCCCAAATTATAATATATACCATTTTTTAATTTCCCATTATAATTCATTTATATTATAAAATGAGAAGTAAATTCCAAAATGTCTCTAACTTATTTCAAATATATTTTAAATGTTAACATAGGTATAAGAATATGTTATCAATTAATAAAAATGTCCTAGTTGAACACAATATCTAATACATTTATTATTTTTTAATTTTTTGTAAACATAAAATTAAATATTATAATATTATAATATGCTTACATAGTGTTTGTGAAAGAAGTACAAAAAACATTGTAAAACATTTTAAAAATAGGAAAGTAATATTTTATTATGAATTATTGTTTCATAAGAAATTAATATTCAATAATATTATATAATTTATTGTAAAATTTTTTATAATAAAATTAATCAATTTTCTATATAACTGCAATGTTTAATTAAATGATTTTTAAAAAAAATATATTAATCCAAAGGTGCATAATTTTTTTATTAAATTAATTATCAATCATAACAAATGTAAAATAGAATTATAAGGTCTATAAGTGGCCTAATATTTCATCCCTTCACTATTTATGATCTGATTATCAACTTATATATATATAATTATAATAATTGATGATTTAAAATATTATTACCTTGATTATGGTTAATAATTTTTAATAGGGTATTAATTCAAAAAATTAGTTTTAAAATACATAATCACTTGATTAACCACTTTGGTTGGTATTATTTCAACATTAATTTATTCTCATTAAAATATGAGTCATTTTGGTGCCATTTTAAGAATAATTTGACTTAATAATATTTTAAAGCATTGAAGATTTAGAACCACATCACTCACTTATATTATAAATTCATACCTCCTCACCACACTTCTTCTCACACCATGATCCATTTATCTAAAAAAAATATTTCAAAAATAATTATACACAATCAGTAATTATGGTCTTCTAAAATTACCTAACCTAGAGCCCTTAATATGAGTTGTAATGGAGGATTATCTTATGGATGAAATCACCTTCACAAGGATAATCATTTTTATACATTAATATACCACCAAAAATATTTTATCACAATAAAACATTAATTTTAATATTATTTCCCATATAAAGAGATATTATTATATTAATTTCATTATTTCATCTCTCTATTAATTTATTAAATTGTAGAAATCCCTAACTCATGGGTAAGACATAATATATCCTCATGAACTAATATAATTTATTCTATATTATTGAATCACAAGAATAGAAATAATTATGCATCAAATGGAAATATATGATAGTTATGATATAATATTTATTATAAAAAAAATAAATAAATTAGCTACTTTGTTACCGTTTAGTTATTCTAAAAATGAAACTATTTCTCATGTGTATGTATGACTTACTCTTTCAACAATGTGATGAAATAAATTTTTCATTTTCATCATTTATTAATGAATCAAAAAAATGTAATGAATAAGTATAATATTTATAATAATAATCTCATTTTAGATATGATGAAATTATTAAAAATGTAAAATAATAAAAACATTCATCCTGAATCATATATAATAAAACTAAGTAGCTTATACCTAAAACAATGATAATGATGAATACTTGTGGATATATGGCTTATATAGTGTTATAAGTTGATCATAAATGAAATTATAAAAATGAAGATGGTTAATTCATATTCTATTAACAAAATTATTGTTGTTATATGGGGTTTTTAAATTATATTGATCGATGTAAACCTGTAAGGTAATGGAATCCATAAGTGAATTTCCACTCACTAGGTTATACATCAACTTCAAGGACTACATTATGGAATTATTCTATGTGGAATGACCTATGATTGTATTATTTTAAATACTAAATTTATATGAGTGTTTTTTATTTTTTAATCATATTCACTTCAATTATTTATTCTATCTTCAGTGAAATAATATTTAAAAGTATTTCTTCTCAATTTCCAATCTTCTAAGAAATATTTGGAATTATGAACCTATTTAATTTGATGTGTTGTTTACTATTCTATATTTATATATTTACCGTGAATTAATATTTATTCATGATGTCTAAATGTAGTTTCATTATTACACATTCATTGTGTTATAATTTAAATTTCATGAAATTAGTAATATTTAATTTTAATATCACAATTTTCTAGGACTCGAAAATTTGTTCAATGATGTAATCTTATATTATATTCAACCTAAAATAGTATATTATAAAATACTCTAAATATTTAATGTGTCTTCATGTTTTCATGAAACCTTTAATATCTCTGTCCCTGGAATCATGTAATTAAAATTTTTAAATAATTTTTGTTCTTATTTTACTTTTTGGTCAGATATATTTTTATTC
This sequence comes from Viscum album, assembly GCA_963277665.1. Taxonomy (NCBI): domain Eukaryota; kingdom Viridiplantae; phylum Streptophyta; class Magnoliopsida; order Santalales; family Viscaceae; genus Viscum; species Viscum album. Next base: position 215,985,443 of record OY728165.1, read on the forward strand.
AATGTCAATATTTTTGAAAATTATTATCATTATATTTATTGATTACCAGAATGCTTTTTATAGGAAAATTTATTATATCAATTACATTCTAAATGGGTTACAAGAAATCATTCTAATTTTTTTCAAAAAAGATCATTTTTGAATTACAATATATAATGATGGATGTAATGTTTCTTTTTAGAATATATTGCGTTAACAAAACATTCCTGCCACCAAAACTATTTTACTATATTTATATGTATATACATCATATCAATGGAAAAAATATTAAATGGAAATATATTTTAATTTTTTAAATACATTTAATATTTTTCTATAAAAGATATAGTTTTACTATGAATTGAAGGCCATATATTAACTATTTTTATTTTTATAGTAATTAATATTCTAACAAAACAACAATATTATTGTTATAATCATTCAATGGACATTAAATCTATCATAAATATTTGTATTCACTATATATTGTATATTATTATCTCCTAAACCATATAACATTTCTATATAAAGGTTTCTACTATAAATGTTATTTGAAATACTGGGGAAATCTTGAAATTTCTTATTCTTTTTTCAATACATATATTTTTTGATACGTCATATTTTTTATAAACTTAATCGATCATTCGATATATTTTAAATGAATTGGAAATAATGTTATGGTTTGATATTGGTTATAAGTTACCCCAATACGCGTTATAATTTCATGTTATAGAGTAAATATAATTTTTTCAATTATATACCTTGACATATTGAGTTTGTTTAATTTAATAAGGATTGATTCCACTATTGGTAATCATTAATAAGAATTTAGGAAATGTAAAACCATGATATTTTATTATATGGTTCACTATAAATAATTTAAATTCACAGAAAACATGCATTACACCCAACAATGTGTTTTAAGGAACCATGATATACTGTTAAAATATGATTATTTTATGTGATAGTTAGCGCCTTTCCACTGGATTGGAAGTTATAAATTAAACTACATTTGTTATGAAAAAAATAATGTTTTATACATTTATAAAATACATTCATTGGATATCAATTGATTATTATGGTAAATAAAAAATTATATTAAAGTAAAATTAATGTTCTTCTGAAAGAAATATTTTTATTTGAATAATTGTTTTTTCTTAATAAATAAAATAAGTCATTTTTTATGAATTATTTTAATAAAATTAAAATTATATATAATAAAAATAGATATTTTATAAATCATTTATTATTTTTTATTGTGATCAGGTAAAAATAAATAAAATTTTATTCTTCAAAACATTTTTTATCTAAAAATCGATTTATTGCTTCCTGGGATCATATTTAAGAATAAATTATTGGAAATTTTTTTTAAAAAATTATTTCAAAAAAATTGGCATTATTTTTCTAAATACCATTTAATATTTTTCAAATAGTTCAATTTTTTGAATTTTATAAAAAGGATAATTTTGGATGAATATTAAAATATTATGATTATTTTTTAAAAATTCTTTCTCTTTTAATGTTATTGAAAGTTAAATAATTCCAATAAATTGGTTTTATATATAAATTAACTAAATTATATTTTTATTTCTATAAATTTGGTAATTGGAAAGAATGTTTTTAAAATTATTAGATAAAACCAATTTATACTTACAAAAACATTCTCTTTGGGAAATTGTTTTTCCTCGCTCCAACTGGGTTTATTTTTGATTTAAATTCAAAATCATATATGAATTGAATTTAATAAAATGGATTAAATATTTTTTTTTCAATGTAATTTATGTTATATAATATGGTATACTTATTTTTTATTATAATTAATAGTGAAAACCATAAAAATTTATAACTATGGTTATTGTTAAAATAAGTTTACTTGGTTTAACAAAAGGGATAATGGATGAAATGACATAATAACATGTCTAATAAATATATTATGGGTATATATTGAAATTATATTATACAAATACGATTAATTTTCTTAATTTATTAATCCTTTGGTTCTTTTTATAACATCACTATTCCTTTTTCATTTCCATATTTTCAAGTGTGTCCCCTAACCCATATATAATAGGGCACCACCTCTTATATCCTCTACATAGTTAAATAACCATATGGTCAACAAAATATAATAATAAAAACCTCATTACTTCAATATCAATGTTATTTAGGGATTATATTTTTCATAATTTATATTTAGGGATTCCTTAGGTATAATCAGAAAGGGGGTGGTTTAATGAGGAGGTATCTTTCTTAACTGATAATGTTTTTATTACTTTTACACAACCATAAAATCTTATTAAAAGTTTATAAAATAATTAAATATATATATAACATAAATTATATGTTAAAATATTTAAAATATAACATGTATCCTTCTCCTCTTTAATCAAATTTAATACCAAACCATCAATCTTTTGTATAGCAACATACTGCCTCATGGACCAATGTAATTTGTTTTTGATCACCTACATTCATTGAAAAATATAATGATATATTTAATGAATTTATAGGATATTAATGATATTATTATACTTAATTAATTATAAATTAACGTATGACTCCATAACTTCTAAACTATTCGAAATTGTTAGAATCGTTCAGCCGTATGTGTGGGCTACCACATCCATGATGCGATGTGATATGTGTTTTGTATTATTTTCACTAGGATGTTAATAAGATATTTAATGAATATATATTATATATATGATATATATAAATATATATTAATAACTACATTTAAAATACTATTTACCATTATTTTTTACATCCATCATAAAATGGAAAAAATGATCATGCATATGTATGTCTTAAAATCTCCATGAATAGTGTGATTCATTTTTCTACATATAATTTTTGTGATTGAATAGAAATATATATATAATAAATACAAATTTTATTTTTATTATTTTAATCTTTCTATATATTAGGGAACCAGGATCAAATTATTTATACTCAAACTACCAAACTAAAACACACATGAAAAATAATGTAATAATTACCTGAAAAGTGATTTTAATAAAGAATTGATAAAAAACATGTGATAAATTGTTATATGAAAATAATATATGGTAAAATATATATTATTAATTTTATTAAATATTATTTTAATAAATATTTATTTATTATAGATGAGTTTTGAAGAGGTGTGGTGGATATCATAACAGAGATAAGGGAATTTCATATCCCTTTTATTTTCATGGGATACATGCCTTATTTTTCAATTATTTAGTCTTTTTGGTGAATATAAATACGATGTTTTTTTCTGATTATTCTTCTAATTTTTTTTGTTTTAAAAGTCTATATAATTTCATTTACTTCATGGTGAATGTGATTCAAAAGTTATCATTATTGTAAGGGATTTATATTTTAATCTCATTTAACCGAGATTATTTATCCTTGAATTTCTATTAAAGACAAATATTTATTAATTTCATGATAAAACCATTTTATTTTATTCTACTATGGATATTAATATAGGATAAAATATTTGTATTCATATTTTACTCCTTCTTAACTAAAGGGACATAAATATTTTTTTATGTAAAATCTACATTATTTCTCAATTTGGTGAAAAAATGTTTCTCTTATATATCCATGTTTTATAAAACCTCATTTATGAATTTTATTATTATTATGAATTTATTTATTAAATATTTTTTATTAATTATTTAACTTTTCAAAAATGATTTTAGTAGAATACCTTTTTCATTTTCTAGCCAAGGAATATTTTTACTTTTTACTGAAAATGTGAAATAAGTATTTTTTAACATGTACAACATGAACATAATTTATAAAAGTCTTGACCACTGAATTATTTAAATAATCCATTAAAATAATCCTCAGATACATTATATGAGAAGGATGTTATGAATATTATTTTAAAATTTAATTTTTTTAATGGTTGTTTTTAATTCTGAATGATTATTTTAGTTGATAATTTTTTCATTATCCATTTATAGAATTCCAATTCATCAATGAAATTTAAAAAAGTATGGGAATTTTTAAATTAAATTTCTTAAGGGTAATGTGTGAGAATTGGATGAGTAAGCTTGTAAGAGTAATAGTTTTACTACTAATTATGAATATACTGACAATGAAATATGATAAGATCCATGTTATAATTTATAATATTACAAATAATTTTTATTAGATTCTGAATGAAGTGAAATGAATAATGTGATTCGGTATTAGGATTTGATAATAATGTTGTAAATGGATTTTATGAATGTTATTTTGGATTATATGAATCATGAAACTTATTTGTATTGTTCCTTATTATTTTTTATTTAATTATTTTAATGTATATGTTGAATGGGACAAATAAATAGTAAATCTGATTTACTGGTAAAATAGTAATTTTTGTAAAAAACATTATTTAGTTGAACATAACACTTCATTTGTGTTTTATTTGGAGATAATAATGTTTAGATTTGATATTTAGATTATTAGTTTTGATATTATAAATAGGATTGTATTGATGACATTTCATATTATTATTGATTTGATGAAAAAGTTATTCAGGTCATCATTAGTAATTTTTAATGTATTTTTGGGAATTTTGGAATATATTAAATAGTTATTGATTTTATTTGATGAGTAACGATAATGTTAATTTCTTTAATATTTCATGTTTTCATCATTTTTTAATTTACTTTTATTATTTCCATGTTTTTTGATAATAGAAGATCAATTTATTCACCTATTTTTTATGTGATGTTAAAAGATAATTTTATGGATTATGGATAAGAAGATTTTTTTTAATTTTAGTTATTTCCTCATATATTTTTGTATTTTCTATTTTGTAAGAAACACTTTTGAAGGATCTTACGATAAAATATTTTTTGAATGGATTTTGTTGAAGATTTGGTGTTATTTTTTAGGATTTATAGATTAATGGGTTGTATTAATCCATATTTGATATTTGTGATAACCACATTGGTTTTGATGATTACTAGATATTTAGGGAATGGATTTTCATGGAACATATGATATGTTTAAAGTTAATATTGGTTATTTAGACCTGAAAAAATCAAGTCCATTACTTAAAGAATGGGATGAAATGGATATTGATCAATGTACAACTAAAGGATTAGATCATTATTTTGAAATGAGAAGAAATAACATATGTTTATTTTCACATGCTCTCTATTTTTATGGTAAAAACCCTATCAAAATTAGTAAAATTTTCATTATGAAATTACTGTTAACATATTACCTTCATTTATATGAATTTTTATACTTTTTCACATGTCATTGGTTTATGATTGTTTAGTTAGTAACATTATCATGATAATTAACATTTGTATGATCAATGATCAAATGAAATTAATTTTCATATACACCCATAATTTCATGTCAAATTAATTTTATCCGATTTTGGAATCCTTGTTATGTGTAATTTCAAATTAACTTTTTATTTTCTTTTATATCTTTCGATGTAGTTGTTTTTTTAACCCTTTTTAGATTGTGGTTTTTCCATAATGGGAATTTCAAATGTTAAAGACTTTATCAGTGATAACAAGATAAAATTGAGATGATTTTATTTATTTTGGTGTGAATATTACACCATGATATTTTTGAATTTTATTATATTTTAAAAATGTAATTCATGGATAGATTGTGATAATCATAACAATTATTTTTAAGGAACTATAATATACTATTACAATATAATTATGTAATGTGATAGTTATCAGCTACCAATTCGATTGGAGGTTATAAATAATAGCTAATAAATTATGAAAAATTCAATTTATACACTTGTATAAAATGAATTAATTGGTTATCAATTTATTAGTAATGGAAATATAAAATCATTTGAAAGTAAATGAAATATTCTTCATGAAAAAAGTCATTCTAGAAATGTGTTTTAACATAATAAACTAAAATAGATAGTATGGATGATTGATTTTATTGAAATTTATATGCTATATATTTTAAAAAAATTAATAATTTATATCATACTTCATTGTGTTTGAGATCCAAATATATCAAGATGTATTCTTTAAGAATATATTTTTCAAAAACAGGGTTTTATCGCCTCTTTCACACTTAATTAATATTTAATCATTTTTGTACAAATAAATTTTATTTGATGAAAATAACTTCTATTTTTGGAATCATAATGATTAGATAATCATAGAGAGAATATTAAGTAATTTTATGAAAAATTAATATTTTTGATGAATAGTGAAGAATATTGATATTTATTAAAAACTATGTTTCTTTTGAGTATTAAAATAGTTTAAATGTACTCCAATTTTTTGAAATTCAAATAGTTATATTATATAATTGAAAATCCAAAAAATGTGATTAGAATAAATTTTATTTTCAATATAGAAATTCTATCTTTCTATAGTAATAAAAATATTATCTATAAAAAAATTATTTTTCAATGAGTCTGCAGGATTCTTATTAAGTTTTATTATTACACATATATGAGTATAATTAGATAAAATTATTTTCATATTTTGAAAATGTTAATAGTGAAAAAATAAAATACTAATTACTGGGTTTATTGTGAAAACAGGTTTATTGGGGGGTCCGAATAAAGTGATATGTGCTAAAATGACCAAAAAATTATCCATTTTGAATTGGACACCCATTTTTAGACCATATATAATATTATGTTTTATAATTATTAATTTTGAATAATTTTCTCATGTATAATATGTGGGTATAACTTTAATATTATAAAAAATTCCTAGTGTTTCATATCGCCCATTAATTATATATAAGTTCCACTCCTCTCCTCTCATCTCCACTCATTAGGAGATCTTTATTTCAGATAATAACTTTAAAATATCATAATTAAATCTCTCTCAACAACCTTGGTTCCTTGGTTTTTTGGAATAATCCAATTTATTAAGGATATAGTTTTAATCATTTTGATGTTGTCTGAAGAAGACATATCATTCTTAGCCGAGGGGTTATTTTATTTCTTCTTCCACCTACTTCATATATTTTTAATCAAGTTAGATATAATAATATAGTTATATCCTATATAATAACATGTTATTATATTAACATCATACCATTCATCCATATCCTTCTTCATCAAATAGGTAATGAAACAGTTGTTTGGGTACACCGGACTACCGATAACAAACTGATGTAATTAGTTTTCAATCACCTCCTCTTAAGAACATATATAATGATGGATTTAATATATTTATAATATATTTGTGAAATTATAAAAATGACTTAATTATAATAGAAAATCAACGTTATTACCATAAAATTGCTTGAAAACTAATAATACCGCTCGTGTGTACGTGTGGACTACCACCTCCATAAAGTGATGCAATACAATTTTCATTTTATTTTTACATGTATGTAAATAAGGATATATTTAATTTATATATATGATTTTAATGATATGGAAAATATATTTTAAATGTGAAATATTATTTACCCTTCTTTTATTCAATCATTTGAGAAATTGAAACCACAATCATGCGTATATATATCCGAATATTTCCCTGAATGGTGTGATTAATTTTTCTACATATAAATTATATGTATTATTATAAATTAATATATAAAAAATATGATTTATATTTATATCATATTAAAAATAATATAGATGCTTAAAACATGATCAATGTAACTTCCCAATATAGTTCACATGTAATGGTTCCTAGAGCCTATTTTACATGTATCCTCAAGGGAGCCTCCCCGTATGCTAGAAGCTGTTGACTAGAAACAAGGGTCTAGTAAGACATTCATGAGGAGAATATACCCACTTTTGATAGACTAAAACACAAAAGGAAGTAAATAAAGAAACACTGAATCATATATAACTATAAAAATATTCTTCTCACAAGAGAACAAAATAAGAAATAATATAACCAACTAATTGGGAAAACATGTAATGAAAATATAAGTTTCATGTGACGACAATGCAACTGAAAATAAAGACACTATGTCTCTCCAAGAGGGTTCATAACCACATCTGGTCTCCTTATCCAAGATCTATCCCCAATCAGCCACCTACCCTAGGGCCTTTTCCCTTATCCAATTATACAATAAAATAATTTATTCAGGTACCAATCTTGTAACTCAAATTGGGTGTGAGTACAATTCAGTAAGCCACCACCAGTGGTGGATAAATCCAGTCCATTCTAAATATAGTTCATGAAGTTCTATAAGGAAATATGTATAATGAAATATTAAATACTTTGTCACATTTTCATTTATTCTTATCTAAAGACATTATCTCTAGGGTTCCCAAGTATACATGTACCTCAATACTATCTTCATATTGTACAAGAGACTGGTTTTCTCCCTAGGAAAAATGATATCCTAATAATTTCTTCATTACAGAGATCAAAGTATTCAAGGTGTTATGATATCATAGTACCTAATCAAACTCATGTTGGAGTTTGAATATTCTCGTGTGAGGCCATAACATAGAGTGCTATTTTTTCCCCTTCTGTAATTTCCCATTTATAAGCCACATTTCCAAAGTTACCAATATCAAAAATATAAGAAATATGGCCAGGTTACCATGATTTCCCAACAATATAATGACCATGTTCCCATTCCCATTACTCAAAAGTATAATGACCATGTTACATTTTATACTACTCAATTTAGAATGACCATGTTCCTATTATCTTTTCTCGTAAGTATGACAACCAGGTTAACATTTTTCAATATCAATTTATAATGACCATATACCAACTATTTATCATATAATTAATTTTCCAATTAATTATCCACCCAAATCACTTTACTAATTCGAAAATTAGTTAGACACATCCATTCCATTAGTTAACTCGTAATGTAAATAAATTCTTCAATAATTAATTAATTAATTAATTAATCAATATCCCAATTCACATTCCATAATTAATTTTCCATAATTAATTTTCAATAAATAATTATATCATTCTTATCTAAACATTCATAAATTAATCCAACCATTAATTATCTAGATCATATTATCAAACACAGATAATTAATCTATGATTAATTATCTCAACTTATCCATTTCAATATCTCATAATTTATCTCCAAATTATTATATAGATTACACTTAACCTTTTAAAATAAATTTCCCAAAATTATTTATCGAATAGGGAAACCCCTTAGTCTCATTATTAATTCCAAAATTAACCACATATTTTAAAAATTCTTCGATTAATCCATTGGTCAATCTAATTATCCAATTCAAGAAAAAAATTTCAAAAGGATACTAGTAATTCTAAAATTGTTCATATATATATATAATCAATGACTATGGAAATTAGATTTAGAAAACCCACCTCAGACTGTCGATTGATGTTTTCCTAATGGAAATCCCCAAAATCCAAGCAGCACAATGACATTGATAAAAGTTTCAAATCTAAACCCCTAAACCGAAATAATGATCAAAGAAATAAAGATATCATAAAACTAGATCAATATCCAAATCCAAGATCAATATCTCACCACAAATTTTTATCCCTACGGAAATAGAGGATATCTACCATGAAAATATCATGAAAATATATAATAAATAATTGGAAAAGCATCTGGATGAAATCCACTTACTGAGAGATGAGAAGATCTTTAATTAGGGGTTTTTATCTTAAATAATGGTGTTCATAGGGCCTCATAATCACTCGGGGTTGATGTTACAACCTTTCTTTACCCTTAGAGAAGTAAAATTATGAGGATGGAATGTATAAGAGGTGAAAAAGTTCATTAAATGTAAAAAATGAGTGAGATCCATAATATTTTGATCGCATTGTCCGCCCATGCATGGTTTAGTCGCATGATTAGACAAACTATGCACAAACTATGCATTATCCAATGATTCAAGGGGTACATTCTCACAGTAAACTCGTAAGGCCTCTCAAACCAAGCATTAACGATACAGAACCTACTGCATTAAAAGACCAAAGGGCGCACATTTTCTTCTAGGAAGCCACATGGTTTGTAAAAACCGTGTGCCAACCACGCACAACCACTTTTCTAAAGAATTATATTAGACATCACTCATACGCACCCCAAGCCATTAATATAAAAAATGTTAAAAAGTAAAAAAAAAATTATGTGGAATCTCACCTGAGAAAACTCAAAAATAGCTTAGAATCTTTTAATCTCCCCACCTTATAACAACTCATCCTCAAGATACACTTATAATACTTTATAAGATTCTGATCCAAAAGGATCAGGCCATTGAGCCCTCATATCTTCTTCGCCTCTTCATTTATCCTCCTTGACACATTCTTGTTTCCATAACAAATGAACTATCAGCATAATCATTCCATGCTACACTTTCTTACTACGATCTAAAACACATACCAGATGCTCCTAAAAGAAAGAATGTATCTCAAGTCCAAACTCATCCACATCAATCACATGAGAATGTTTATGGTAATACTGCTAAAGTTTTGATGCATGGAAACATCATACATAGGACTATATTCTTATGGGAGATCCAGTCGGTATGCCACTTACCTGATTCTCCCCACAATCTCAAAGGGTCCTACAAACATTGGTGCCAACATTCCCTAACTACGTATCCTGTTGTGACCAAACCTAGAAAACACCCAAAGGAATAGATTATCACCCTCTGTAAACTATAGGTTTTTTCTTCACCTATCATCATATGACTTATATATACAATGATCTATATACAATGATCTATATCCAAACATTTTCGAATCAATTGTACCTTCTCTGATGTATCCAACATGAGACTTGGTCCCAATAACTCTAACTCAACAGCCTCTATCTAGCAAATTAATGATCTATATGGTATATGATAAAGTACCTCATATGGTGCTATCAGTATACTTTCTTAATATATTTTTGTATAGTCAATATCCATAAATCAAAGTGCTTTTCCCAAGATCCACCAAAGTCAAGAAGATATGAATGTAACATATCCTCAAGAACCTATATAGTAGATTTCAATTTCCCATCTGTCTGTGGGTGGAATGCAATACTCAATAATAACTATGTGAAAAGCTATTTTTATAATCCCTACCAAATTCATGTAGTAAATCATGAATCCTGATATGAAACCATAGTCTGTGGAACTCCATACATACATACTATCTCCCAAATGTATAGTTCTCCCAATTGATATATTGTAAACGTTTGCCTTATTGGCTTCAAATGCACTACCATTATCAGTCAATCCACGATGACCCAAGTAGAATCATTCTACCGAAGAATATTTAGGGGAACCACCACAGATCCCATGTTCCCATGGTCCCACATCCATTCTGGAATCGGTAATAACTCTAGAAAACCACTAGGTTGTTGATGATGCAGCTTCACCCGTAGACATGTGAAACATCTTTTCACAAACCTTATTATCTAATTTCTCATTACTGGACACAAAAATAGTCATCATAGTTAATGGTAAATTTTGGTTACACCTGGATGGGCTACCCTTTTCGAGGTATGAAATTTATGCATGACATCCTCTCACATGCTTGAAGGCACAATAAATCAATTCCTCACATAGATGATATCATTTTCATCTATTAACCAGTCTAAAGATGTTTCCCCACCATCAAAGCATTACCTCAAGGAAACTTAATCTAGCTCCTCATACTATCTATCCCTGATCCATCTCAAAAGCATATACTCTACTGTAAGTGAAATAAGAGTCATCTTCTCCCGGCCCTCCTGAACCACCACATGCATTTCATCCTCTAAGGTCATCATCTTACACTCTGTAATCGACTCCCGAACCATATGACTATATGTTTTCTTAATCAAGGCTTTAGCAACACTATTTCCTTTCCTGAGTGTATATTCCTATTCAAAACCAAAAGAATTCATATACTCAACCCATCTCACTTGCTGAATAATCATATCACATAGTGAAAATAAATACATCAAGCTCTAGTGATTTGTATAAACTGTAAAATTTCATCCCAAAAGACAGTTTCACAAACACATAAGTGTATAAACCACTAATACCAACTCGATGTTTTGCATAGGGAAATTTTGTTCAGAGGAATCATCTACCGAGACCCATACAAAACAACTCCATCACTTTGTATCAACAGAACTCTCTCTCTGATCACAAAAGTGTCACAATAAACCAAATTCTTCTAAACTGACTCTGGTTGGATAAAAATTGGTGTCTAAGTTAAATTATTCTTCAACTCCTAGAAAAATCTATCACAAGACTCTGAACATTCAATATTTACTCCCATTTTAGTCAATCTCAAAAGTGGCGCTGAAAAAATGGAAAAGTCTTGGTCGAAAATCTTATAATATCCATCTATCCCCAGGAAGCTTCATATATCGAAACTATTCTTGGTATGCTCCCAAGAAACCACTGTGTAATCCTTATCTAAGTCCATTGACACAACTTCCTCTGAGATAATGTTCCCAAAGAAGTGTACCTGATCTATCCAAAAATAACACTTAGATATCTTTATGTATAACTGATACACTCTCAGTATACGCTGGATGATGACATGATTTTGAGAATGATCATTATGATTCTTAGAGTACACCAAGATGTAGTCCACACGAACTACCACAAACAGATACAGATACAAATGAAAGATCATGTTCATCATATCCATACACACTACTGTTGCATTTTTCAACCCAAAAAATATTAAAAAAAACATAAAGGCCTTACCTTATTTTGAATATAGCCCTTTGTATATCCGAAAACTTTACACTCAACTGATGTTACCATAGTCTCAAATAAATATTTGAAAACACACAAGCTCCCTTTAATATGTCAAATAAATCATCAATACATGTAATAGGATATCAGTTCTTTATAGTCAGTTTGTTCATCTTCTGATACTCGACACAAAAATGTAAACTACCATCTTCTTTCTTTATGAACAAAACAGGTTATCCCTAAGGCTATGTACTTGGATGGATAAATCCATTATCCCCTAACTCCTCCAACTAAGTCTTAAGATCTTGAAGCTCAGTCGGTGACATTCGGTATAGTGGAATAGATACTATCTCATCCTCCAGCCTGAGATCAATAGTGAATTCCACTTCTCTCTTAGGTTATAGTCCAGAGAAGACTTTAGGAAAGACATCGTGAAATAGTACCACTACTAGTGTAAGGAAATCTTTCCTAAAACCCCTGTCATCCAAAATTAGACTAGTAACATGGGGGTTGAGCTCTTCCAATTTCCATGTAATTATAAATTCTCATCTTGTTTAGATATCCTACTCTCCACAATGATTTTACTAGTAACCCTTATGAGACCCAAAGGTAAATATACTATAATAACAATCGATGTGGGCTCAGTATGATACTGGCCAATCCATACCCATAATTAGGTTGAAGCTGGTCACATCAAGAACATATAGATCCCATTATAAAGGATATTACCCATTCTCTAGTGAACATCCCTTGGAAAGATAGATATCCCTAGACCACACTCCCAACAATGCATCGATAGTCATAACCAAGCTCACAAACTCTACTGATGGGATCAATCCATTAAGATGTATTGTAGATATAAAAGAATGAGATACACCAGTATCAAACAAGTTACTAGCAATAGTAGAAGATAATAGAATCCTACCTCTCACCATCGAAGGTCTATACTTTCGATCCACAAGTCTAGGCTATATTAAAAGTAACTGTGCTTCCCCTATCCACTCTAATGGTGTATGAACCCCTTGATTAGGAGAACTCTAAAGATGTGGACTCTTCTACACAGAAGAAAAGGTTCACTAACTCTACCGCCTCATCCATTATAACTCCAACTAGTATTGTGATTTGGTGTATAGGATCCTCTTCCCTATCTCTGACTCTACCGAGATGTTCTTTCAGAACCTATATATCAATGCGACCTGCATAACTTATATAGATGTCTCATCTTGCAGATAGATCGACACTCTTCTGGTTGTTGGGAATCATGTCACCTATAGTGTCACAAACTACCACAATGGTGATAAATTACCCTAGTATGGTTTTGACCAATTGGCTCTACGGTATGCATACTATGCTTCCCACTTCCTTGAATAATGCTTTCATAATGACTCTTCCTTGGAAGTATCACCACCTGATATTATAGTAACAACTACTTATCAGGAACTGATAGCCTCCCTTAGGTACCCTTCAACAATGAGAGCTTGGTCTACCATTTTTGTAAACATCTTCAACTTGATGATGTTCACCTTGGACTTAATCTCACAGATAATTCCATCCTAAAAACAATTCTCTCTAGCTACCTCATCTCCTACTCACACCATAGAAAATCACTGGAGATTTATATTGCATCCAACATAGTTCCTTAAAGACATGATAAGTTGTGTCAAATGAATGAAAATGGTAGCATTATCTTGACTTAATATCTATGAATTAATGTGTTCCAAGAACCTCTCCAAGATTCCTTTAATAACACACCATTAGTCTGTCCAGTTTGCACCTGAATGCCCCACCAACACTTTGCTAGTCCTCATAGAATGTAAGCAGCCAACGCGACCCTCTTCTCATATGTATTATCCATATATTCATGAATAATTTCTTTGGACATAACCCATAATTCATCTCCCTTAGGTCCAACCTCTCCAATAAATGTCATAGGGTCCTACAATTGAAAATCCTATGTCAAATCAGACATACTATCTACAACCTACCATGGGTTTCTTTCCATGAATTGTGTGATGTGAAAATATATCTCTAAAAAACATCCACCCTTAATCTTTAGTTGTCACAATAAGTGCCTCAATTTCCCTAACTAGAAATTCATTCCTAGGAATTCCCCTTAGTTGTCCCCTTAATAAGAGACATGGAGGCCTACTCTCAATAATTCCAAACACATCTCTTAGGTCTCATAACACAACCTTATAACATTTATGATTGAGTAAATAATCACAACAAGCCTTTTTACAACCCCACCACATGGTCAAAACGAAGGATATATCATTATCCTTATCTATTATAAACATAGGTTTTTGTCAACAAGGGTAAACACACTATCATAATCATGTTTCTCATTTAGACACACAATTATTCTCATTTTTTATTAATTACACAATGTTTCACAATTTCTGTTAGGGACTTTTTTTTCATTTTAATCTCACCAACATGTAAAACATTTCATGTTCAATAGATTATCCATAACACATTTTCTTGTGTGATCCTAACATGATGCATGTCAAAAAATGCCTGAGTACCTAAAATGATGCATGTAGACTAAAGTCTCAAGAAATTATGGCCCATGAATCAATACTAAAAAAATTATCAGAATTAATAATCACATCATAGCAGAAGTTCATCAACCAATGTGAAATAACATTGATCTTTTAAAAAAAATAACAATAACAATAATCATGCCCTTTGTACATGGGTTTCCCCCCCATACATGGGTTTGCAACTGCTATGAACGAGCTTATTACCAAGCCCTGACTCTTCCTAGTCTCTATTCTACCATTCCCAAAACAACAAGATAAAAGAAGAAGAATTAAAACTAGACCTCAAATACCACTTTGTAAAATTCAAAACATGGGCGCCACACAATGGTCCCCTAAGTCAGTTCACTTCATGACCCCAAGCATGCCTCCATTTATGATAGAGGCTACTGACTAGCATTGAGGGTCTGGTAATTCATTCATGGGGAGAGTATACCCTCTTTAATCAAAGTAAAAAACTTATGGAAGTAAATAATCAAGTTCAAAAGAATATATAAAATGAAAAATAATATTTCCTCAAGATAACCAAGTAGTAAATACAATACTTATCTGAAGGGGAAAACATGTTATTCAAATATATGTATCAAGTATCTATAATAAAACCAAAAATAAACACACTATGACTCCCAAATAATATTCAGAATTACATATGGTCACTTTATGCAAGCTCCATCACTAAAGAACCATCTTTCCAAGGGCCTTTTCTCTTATCCATTCCTACAATAATATAATCTATTTCGGTACCGATCGGGATACATGAATAGGGTGTGAGTACAACTCTGTAGGCCACTACCAATGATGTCTAAAACTAGTCCAGTTAAAATATAGTGCATGCAGTTCAATAATTAAATAAGTAAAATGCAATAATAAATAGTTTATCACATTTTCATTTATTCTTATCTAACTACATTATATCCAGGGTTCCCAAGGATACCCATACGTCAATATTAATATCATCTCATACTAGATAATTAAGTGTTACTTAGAAAATATATTATCTTTATACCAACTTCTGGACAAAGCTCTCTATATTCAAGGTGATATGATATCCTAGTACCTGATTTGACTCATGATAAATATCTAATATTCTTGTGTGAGGCCATAACTCAAAGTAACATTATTTACATTCTTCAATTTCACATTTTAAGCCACATTTCCAATGTTTAGCATATCATAAATGTAAGTAATGTGACAATATTACCATGCTTACCCCTCAATAGAATGGCCATGTTCCCATTATCTTAACCAGTAAGTATAATGACCATGATACCATGTATAATTTTCAATTTAGAATGACCATATTCCCATTCCATTTACTCATATGTATGATGACAATGTTACCATTTGTGCTTCTCAATTTAGAATGACCATGTTCCGATTATTTATCCCATAAATAATTTACAAATTAATTATCCACCCCCATCCCATTACAAATTCAATGATTAGTTAAACACATCCATTCCATTAGTTAAATCAACAATTAACTAAATGATTGCACCATTAATTAATTCATCTTTTAATTACCCAATATCAAAATTCATAATCCACAATTAATTTTACAGAATTAATTATCTCATTGTAATATCAAATTTCCATAATTAATAACACCATTAATTAACTAGATCATCTTATCAAAGGAACACAATTAATCTAAAATTAAATATCTAAACATATAAATTTCAATATCTGATAATTAATCCCTCTGATTAATTATCTAGATTACTCCCTAATTATAAAAATCAATTTCACAAAATTAATTATCCAATAGTGTAGCCCCTTAGACTCATGATTAATTCCCCAATTAATCATCTATTTTAACAAAGATTCATTAAATCAATTAGGTAATCAAATTACCCAATTAAAAAAACAATTCTTATAAAATTATAGAAATTCTAAAATTTTTCATATACATATCAAATCCACAACTACTGGAATTATATTTCGACAACCCACCTCTATTCGTTGATGAATGTTTTCCCATCAGAAATCCCTAAAATCCATGCAACACAATAACATTGTTAAATGTTTCAGGTCTAAATACCTAAATAAAAATCAATATTAAAGACCATAAGATCTCATAAATCATGATCTATATACACAATACAAGATCTAGATCTCACAAAATAAGTTTATATCCACAGAAGAATACGATATATTTCTTGAAAATGTTCCAGTAATGATAGAAGAAAGAATGGGAGAAGCATTGGGAAGAAATCCACTAACCTAGTTAATGGAGGATCTTCAATTCGGGATTTAGATCCCAACGAAAGGTGTTCATAAGGCCTTATAATCGATCGGAAATCATTAATTTACCCTTAGAAAAGTAAAATATAAATTTAGAACCACATAGGAGGTGAAAAGGTTCATTTACATATAAAAATGAGTGAGATACACAAATTATGGATCTCACTTTTGGCCCTAGAACGGTTTAGTCACATGGTTAGACAAACCTTTCACTAAGAACTTCTAAAAGGGTGAACATTTCTCATACACTTCGCACAACCTCTGAAACCATGATTGAACCATATGGAATCTACTTCCTCAGAAGAGTATAGGGAAAATGATTAATCATAAAAAACTACATGGTTTTTACAAATTGTGCTCCAATTATACACAACCCATTTTCTCCAAAATTTTAATTGACTTCACCCAAATTCACCCCAAGACATAACCAAAATAAAAGGTTGTTAAGTAAAAACAAAAAATACCTAAAATTTCACCTGTAATAACTCCATAAAATTTCTAGATGTTACAATCAATTAGTGAGGACTGAAACTTCCAAACGAAAACATACATGAAGGAAAGAGAAATTATATCCTGAAACATGATTTTAAAATGTAATTGTTAATAAAAGGGTTATAAAATGTTATAGTTAAGTAATATATACTACTAAATATATGTGTATGGTTCCAAAATATATTTATGAGAAACATATATTTTTTATATTGTTTTTTCAAACACATTCGAAGGAAATCATACTAGAGGTAAGGGATTTTAATCTAACTTTTATTTCTGTGGGAAACATGACTTATTCACAAATTATATCTTATATGTGGTCTATATACTTCCCATAATGGAATTTTATGTAAATTATCAAAAAAATTAATGGAATTTTAAAAAAGATAAGTTTATCTATTTCTTGAGGATGATAATTCAAATGGTACCATTGTTGTAATAGAATAATGTTTCAATATCATTTTGGACAGTATTTTATATGCTAAAATCATGATTAAAGAAATTTATATGTTAAATTTATGATAATACAATTTGATTTTATTATACTCAGGTTATTTATCTATAATACATATATTTCTTTCATTTTCATATCTTTATGAACTCAATGTAATGACACATTTTTTAATCAAAATATACATTATATATATGTTCTATCGAAAATCATTTCTCTTCCATGTACGTGTTTTTTTAAAAAATAAAAAATGTTTTAAATACTTTCATAAGAATGATTTAAGTTTTTTTACCTTAGATTCAATTTTAAATAATTTTTTTAAAAAGGAATATTCTTGTTATATTATAAATTATGTATATTTTGAATTTTTACCAAAATGGTGAAAGGAGTCCGTGTCTTATCTAGTATGAAATATATAGAATTTACCCACATCATAACCAATAAAATATTTAAAGGATATATTATAATAATCATGAATATTTTAAATGAAAATGTTATTAACATTGTTTTTTCAGAAATTTATATTTCAAAAATGTTATTTTCATAGTGGAAATTATTTTTTCCTTAATAATGTTTTAATGATCTCTTAATGAAATTTTTATTCATCAATGAAAACAAAATTCAATGTCTCATATAATTTAGTAGGGATATTATTCAATGATAATATAATTATTTCATCACATTATGGGTTATGATTATAACATAAATATTTATATAAATTCTATTTTTTTCCATGGTTAATGATATTATGAATTTATGAAAGGATTATGAATCCCATTTATTTTCCACTAGTTTTTTCATGATGATTTTTTAATAAATTTTGAATACATTGAATGGGTTATGTTATGAAATATTCTTTTTGAGATTTTGGAATCCATAGGTATTGAATTAATTATGGGATGTATGTGACCTATATCTATATATAATACGTTGAGTAATGTATTATATTTCATCAAATAATTATGGGAAACAAGTCCGAGTGCATTATCCACTATGGGAAATTGGTGTTGGTGATTGATCTGCTATTTTTTAATGGTCCCTATAGTTAAAAATGACTTATAAAATATTTTATATATGAATTATTGTTAAATAAATTTATGACATTGACTTATAAATTATGATTTAATAATTATTAGTTCTATCTCTAATGGTTCAGGACTTTTATAATGTTAAATATTTATTCTATGATAGATTTTTACGATCGATGATATATTGGATATGAAATTTATATGTTTTATTCATTATTTCTATCCTTTATTCTTATATTATTCTTTCATATGACCATTGATTGATATAACCCATTTTTACCATTATATATCATCTCATAAAATCTTTTCTTAAATTTCCATTCCCCATGTTATGAAAAATTGTTTTAGATTGGGAATTCTTATAAAGACTAATAAATAAAAATATCATTATTTGACTTTTTTATGATCATTCATGAAACATTTATGTTCTATATATAGTCTCAAAAATTTGTAATCCTTTAAAATCTTCACCAGTGTATTAAAAAATATAATAAAAATTTAATTGAAAATATCTAATATTTATGTATAAAAATATTGGGTTTCCCTAATAACTAAATTATGATGTTTCATATCCGTAGGATATTATGAATGATTATTTGTATGAGTTTAGTGATGATGAATATTTACATTAACTATGATTTCTATATTTCAAATGTAAATTGAGGGTCTTATCTGTATGTAGTTCTTTAAGACTACTAAATGGATTGATCCTTGGGGATGTGATAACTTATATTTTATTCCAACTTTCTTTTGTAATCATCGACCCATTGTTTCTATATTTGTGAATGATAAAATTGGAAACAAAGTATGTTGAGTATGAAAATTTGTAATTTGATTTATAAATACATTGATTATGGAAAAACACTATTAATGAAAAAGAGATATTTATAATTTTAAGATAATATCACAAATGTTTGAGAAAAGTGAAAATTATGTGGTTTTACATAAAATAAAAACATATTTGGAGGCCACAATTTGATATGGTTTTAACGATCATAAATTTAAGGGTAACAACCAAGAATATATTCAGAACTATATATCTCATCCAACATTCAATTGTATAATTAATTACTTACTATTATTCACCTAGTCTGACACTTGTATTGTATATTATTATACATTTTCACATTTTAATTACATATCATTTTATAAGACATGAATATATGATTATTGTAGATGTTTTTGGTTATTACAAAGGTACCAAATATTTAATAGGAGGTTAATAATTTAAAAATAATATGAATTACTTTTCATGAATATATGACTTCCCACTCTGATTATAATTTCTCAAACAATGATTATTGGATTTATTAAATCGAGGGATTATAGGAAAATCTTATTTCCATTAAATAAAATAACTAGTTGAAAAATTTTACTTATAATAAACTAGATGAAATAGGATCTAAAAAACATTGAGATTATTCCGAATGAAATATCTCATTATATGAAGAATAATCTCAACATTAGTGAGTTTAATGACACATATATCAATAAACAAATGTAGTTTCCTAAAGAATATTGATGGGTGGTGATTTAGTTCCTTGATACTCTTGTATATTATTCGAGGAACTCAAGGAAATATATTATATGATTGATAAAATTATTTGTGTGTGGAAACTAAGGGAATATAGTGCTTAATTGCTGAAGACAATTTAAGTGCTTGATGAATGTATATGAATTTTATCCAATGTTACCCCTATTGTTGAATGTCATAGGTGTGGGGGACATGGGAAATATATGAGTCACATACCAAATCAAAAGGTTAAATACCAGACTAAGGAAGGACATGTGATATAAAAATAGTTGATGTGAATGTACTGAATTTTTTAAATATTGAGATTCAATAATTATGTTTTTGATATATAATACCAAGAACATTTTTGTTATAAAATTAATGAAACCTCAATTTTTTCATCATTAATTTTCTTTTATGTATTTGAAATCATATTTTCAATGGTACTAATTTCCATTAATGGTGATTTAGTTATAAAGTGATATTTGCACAAAACCAATATTAAGGGAATCATAACCATTAACATGTCCTGGATGTTGAGTTATTAACTGTTATTCTAGATAAAGAGATGGATGCAAGTGAAAATGAATGTGGGATAGTATTGTTAACCATGAAAATGGTTCCTCATTTTCTGACATTGTTATTAATATAGAATTATATTAAGTTTAACTAATTTTTTATTTTAGTGCATTTATTAAATATTCTATGATTTTTGTTGAGGAAAAATTATTTTCATAATTTTTAAGGAATATATGTTTTCATTGTGGTGTTCAGGTGACTCTAGTAATTTTTATTTTTTAAGAGAATATATGATCTAAATATTCACATTCATTATTTGTGACATTATAAGAAATGTCATATAGTGTTGGATAAATGTTTTATCAAATTATTCACATTTCAACGTATTTAATTTTGATAGATACATTTTTATTGAGTCATAGGGATAATTAATTTTGGAATAGATTTTGTTGAACAGTTTTTGTTATTATTATGGATTTAGAGAATAATGTATTATATTTCTCTAAATTGGAAATATTATCAAACCATTTTAGTTTTAATACATAAATATTAAATAATCTAATGTATTCTTATTTATTCATAAATCTTATAATGCATTACAATATAATTTTATTATTTCATTCTTGAAAAATTCATTTTTAATATTGAATTCATGGAAGAAGAGATGTTGTAGAAATACATTGAAAAAACCAAAGGATGATATTGTTCTTATTAATTGGAAATAAAAAAGTAAAGAAATTTTCATCTCTTCTATATCTTGATAATAAATGAATCCCCCAACATTTGGAAAATGTTGAAAATTGTTTTTATCATTTTACATTCATTTTGGATTAAATGATGTTATTTTCCCCCATTAATGATTTATGGTTTTGTGGATATTTAAATTCAAATTATTATATTATCTATAAATCTCTATTTGTCATTTGATGATATTATTCAGTTCCAATTATATATTTTAAGATCCCACTAATTTTTTATAATATGGGAACCCTATTATGTGTTATTTAAGGTAACCAATATCTTTCCATCTTCTCCTATTCAATGAAGTTTTATTATCCCTACTTATTATGTGAATTTTAAATAAATGTATTTTGAAATATTCAATGGGTAATGACATAATTTTTTCCCATGTAACATTTTATATAATGGGGAGGAATTAAGACCCCAATTTATTTTTGAAATACTAATCATCTCGATACCAACCCTAACATGAATCTTTGAGCTTTAGAAGAATTGGTTTGTATTATAAAAACATTATTATTTAAATTTAAAATAGTAGGTCAATTGGTGGGTATAAATAAGAGTAATTAATTTATGAATTCAATTTATAGTGGTCATAATAAACAAATTAAATAGTTTAATTTTATATAATGTCCACTCAATTTATATTGAATTCATTTTACTTTTATATAATGATTTTTCAATAATATTTTATTTCATTTTGTTCATTGGAATTATAAATAATATCTATGATATTTTGAATTATAATTTTAAAAAATAATTTTTTTATTGAAATTTGATTCTAAAAATATACTTATGATGGAATTTTGGGATTTTTTAAAAATAATTGATTTTTAGTGAAAAATGAAAATTACTAATTTTTTAAATAACCTCACTTATTTTTATTAAACCATGTAAATGAAATGTACTATTATATTTCTTCTCTGGTATTAAATTTTGAAATTTTCATTTTTCAAAGAATAGTATAATTAATTTCATTTGAATAAGTAATATTCATGATTTTGATATATGTTTATTTTTCTGAATAAATTAATATTTTTTCTAAAAAACTTATTTTAAATGAATTTCATACATTTATATTAAAATTTTTTTCAAAAACTTGTATATATTGGATAATTAAAAATGGATATAATATATTAATCTATAGGATCAAACATGGTATGTAGTTTTCTTTTAGTTTTTTTCATCAATAATAGTTATTATAGATACTATTTTCACCTCAGTAAAAGAAAAGTTAGAAAAACAAGGATCCAACGATGTGACATGGTCTGGATATAAACTAAAAAAATTATAATATTTAATATTACAATAGAAACTACTATATATTCATCCATTTATATATTATATTTCATTTTGGTGAAATTTTTTCTTTACGATGACATTTATATTATTTTATGTAAAGAATACTTCAAAATGTTCATCAATTGATTTTCATTTCATTTATATGTTCACATTGGGAAAACATATGTGATAAAAAATATAAAATATTATTTAAATAATGAATAGTTTATTTTGATGATTGTCAAATAATTTAAATTTTTGTTAATTTTTAATTACATTGTAATCATACATGACACGAACATGGGGATTAAGGATGAAGTAGGAAAATCAAAGTAAATGAGTTTAAAAGACTTAAAATTATCTTTTTATATATTTTTTATGGATTCAAGTGGTTTCATGTTTTATAATAATTTATAATTACTATGTAATAATATTATTTTATAAATAATTTTTTAATCATAATTTTATGATATTCAAATTAAATGAGAAGTGTTAAGAAGATTGAAATGATATTTTTTAGTTAATGTTTTATTAAATTATTTAAATTGAATAAAAATCATAAAATATTATAAGTATATTGGTAAATGGATAAATATTTCATCCAATTAGCATTAATACTCTAATTTATATATTATTTGTTAAATTGTAATAGTTTATGATTGAAACATATGTTACCATAGTTAATGTTAAATATGGTTAATGAAGGGGTTAAACGAAAAGATAAGGGATAAAATTACCTAAAAACATTAATAAACCACATTGGTGGTAAAATATATAAATTAAACATATAAATTTATAATATGATCCTTTTTGATCAATTTTTCTATAATTACACGATAGTATTTTTTTAACATATTGAAAATTACAGGTGTCCCACTAACCTCATGTATAAGAGGGAACATTACCCCATACAGTAGTTATAAAAATTGAGCCATTTAGATCCAAATATACCTACCAAATTTCCCCCCATAATCCTTATACATGTTAAAAATATTTTTTCCTAAAAGAGAAAACATATGCTCTTGAAGAAGAGATTCAAATGAGGTTTCTCTAAGAGAAATTAATCGTCTGAGCCAAGATCATTCTTTGTTACTTTTATATTACAGTAATAAATTATATTATAATAGTTAATATATAATAACACCATTATATAAAATATTATGAGATGTTATTATATCTATTTAAATATAATTATCATTCTTTTTATCCATTAAATGTGAAAACCCATAATTTGTGTGTACCGATGATTACCACTTTTCGGACAAAAATAAATGTTTTCCTTAACCACCACACATGAATTGTTATTATGATGGAACTAATAAATATATATGATAATGGAATAATAATATTTATTATTTAAATTTAATATATCATATTATTATTTACCCAATCTCTCATTAAAAATTAAAATTGTCAACCATTCTTACGAACAAATTAACTTCTCCAGGATGTGGTGTGAATCATTTTTAATATCCACCATCCATGAATGAATTTTAAATTCATCTAATGAATTTATATAATGTTTATTAAATTAATTTATTTTTTTTATAATGTAACTATAACCTTTTAACATGAACTAGAATATACATGTTAAATCATACAAGGGAAAACTAACTAGCTAAAACTACGAACAATTATAAAAACGAATGATTCTTCAAAAAAGGGATATTGGAAGTTTTAAGTGCATCATATATGATATATTTAAAAATAATATTTTTCATGAATGTACAAAACCATTATACATGAGGTTTTTTTTTGAAAACTATGGAAACATCAGTTAAGGGGTTTCTTAACTCAATTTCCATCGATTGGTTTATACTTCAACTTCATTGAATATGTTATTGCATGATTATGACTAAAATGATGTATATTGATACTATTTTGTATTTTTTTGTTAATTTAATTTTGATAAACTTAATAACGTTGTTGATTAATTATCACATTAATGATAATACAATTTTCATGGATTTCATGTCAATTTTTACTCTATTGAGAGTTCTTTAGTATTACAGACTTATTTTCTTTTATTTTGTGTATACGAATCAAATTTTATGTTTTATAATATTTTTTTATTTATTAATGTTGAGTAATTCCTAAATTAGGGATTAATTTTTCAGGGGTTCATAATTTAAATGTTACCAGTCTAGTTTGAATTTTTTTAAATCCTCATTTATTTTGGATTGTGGATATTTTTAAGGAAATATTATAATCTATCTACCGTAAAAATAATGTATTATATTATCATAGTTATATTTATGAAGTTAATAGGATTTCCTCTAAATTAAATTCTTTCTTACAGTTGAGAAAACTAAATAAATTATTTAAATATTATTCAACCTTATTTCTCTTTTCGATTTTGTATATTTTCCTTCCATGTATAATTTTTTTTAAAAAAATACATGTATTTTTATATTCATGAGTTTTCATATATCTATCTTGAAATATAGACTATGAATTATTTACACATGATAGTTTCCTTTGTATTTAAACCTTTCTAACCATCTGAGCACTCCCATTTTTTCTTCCCCTATCTAGTTAATGAAGAATGAAAATTTAAATGACCAAAAAGATGATGAATATTTTTTTCACAATTTTTAATATTTCAAATATTAAATTATAAATATTTTCTATCGATCTTAAATATGTCTAATATAACTTAACCCTGATGAAGTTATCACATGTATCTTATTCCAATTTAATAATGTATAAAATTTTACTAGATAAAAATATTGGTGTTGTCAACAATAATTTATAACAATCATAATAATAACATATTAATTTACTTAAGACAGTGATGTTATCATTTTATGTTTTTTTGATGAAGCATTACAAATAATGAGTGCATAAAAATAAACAAAAAATAGAATTTTTTTTTGGAACCTATACCTCATATCTTTGATTATATAAATTTTTGATGGGATTTTCCTTTGATGGATATTCTTTTTAGTAGTCCAAAACAACCTTATAGTGGTAAAGAATTATAATGAGAGAATTGGGTAGATTTTTGGATATGCATACACGTATATGGTGTGAGGGGATGTGAGGAGTTGAGAGACCCTTTCAAATGGAAAATGTGATGGATTTTTTTATAAATAAACAATACTTTATAATAATGAGAAGTCACTCTCAAGGAATTTGTGGTAGAATTTTTGGAAATAATAGAATAGAGAATAGATAAGGTAAATATATATTAAAAAACTTTATTTGACACATGGTTTAATTACATTTCATTATATTTACCCCCATAAATTGTTACTTTTAATATTTTACCTTTGACCATGGTTACTAGAATTTTCCTATGGAAGATAAATTTATATTCATTCAGATAATGTCTTACTTAATAGATATTTTGTACCTACTATTTATAAATTTTAAATGCATTTTTTCACAATCAATTTCTAAAATGGTTAAAATTTTAATTTAAAATAAAAACTCTATATTGTATTAAATCAATTTTAAAAAAACTGGTTCTCAAGTTCTAAAATATAAAATATCGGTTTTTAATCTATAATAAATATTTTAAAACATATAATTTAAAGGATAAAAAAATATATTATTTTAGGAATTTTTTTCCCTAATTTTCTATGCTATAATTATATTCAAAAAAATAAATAAAGACAATAGAATAATTAAAAATAGTATGACATACTATTGTCCTAAAAAATTATTTCTAAAAAGTATAAAATATTTATATCATGATAATATTTATTTATATTGTTAAAAATTATTATAATTTTTAAATATCTCATTTTTTAACCTAAAAAATTTACTTTCAAATAAATTCATAAATTATAGTGAAAATTATTTTAATATAGAAATACATTTAGGTATATTAAATACAATTTTTTCATATAAATTAAAAATATATATAGTGTAAACTATTATTTATAATAAAAGAATATTTTATGGTCATTAAATAATAACAAAAAAATTTCCAAAATATAAAACCCCATTTTTTGAAATCTACACTTTTATGCATAATGTGATCTAAGAAAAAAATAAATTTTGATAAATGTCAAGATTCAATATATATATGTACATAAAAATATTTTAATCATTTTTGATATTTTCATTATTTATAATTTTAAAATAGTTTATGACATCCAATTAAGCACAAATTATTATATTAGATCTAGTTTCTGTTTTCGGAGGTAGTTGAGACAATATGGATCTTCAGGTAATATCCATGATCTTTATCTTCTCAAATATACAGTTTCAAATAAGTTGAAATTTTGTGAACATCTTTTTGTATTGATCCCAGTAAAATCCAAGAGAATCTACCAACATTCAAATCCATGAAATGTGATATTAATAAGAAATAATTCCACTTTAATATGACATTTGATCTTATATTCCTTAATTATTGTGAAAAATTGTTACTTTATTATATAATAACTGTTTAATGACAATATTTAATTGCCCATATTTAATAATCAACATAGATTATCATTTTAGTTTGGTATAATGTTTGGATTTTTTTTAAATATTATTTATTTTCATACAATAAACATTGTATTTGATGTTCATTACATTCTCCCTCCCTTGAATAAATAGCTTCATCCAAATTTTAGTTAGTATTTAGTAATAATGTAATCTAAGGTGTACATATGATGTCATGAAAATCTTTTTTTACAAAATATATTTAAGTCATATTTATTCACTGAAAATAATCCTCATGCAAATATTTTGTTTCCAACCAACCATTTCAGTTAAATACATCCTAGGCCTAGTGTGAATATCTATAATTTTTTTTCATCAGTTCATTTTTAAAAATGAGGTGGAAATTATTATAATTTGGTTTCATTATTGGAATTTTTCTCGATATTTTAATTAGAAATATAATAAACACACCAATCTCTCATCCCACATGGTTCTTCAAGATGGTGGTACTTGTGGAATGTTGAGTTCAATTGTTAATTTGGATAATGAATGATATTCATCCTCATACGGAATATAAACACCCATGTTCAAACTTTTATGAACACTATTTAATGTCTCCAACTCCACCCCACTATAATAATCCCTATCTTTATCATTCTTAAAAAATTTCTCTATCTTTAATAGATTACCACCTCTCTCCCAACCCCTTATGTAGAACCTATCCCTACACATCTCGCTTAGTGGGGTCCCCTAGATAATGGTGGTCAGGGAATTGGTCCGTTTACTTGTCTACAATGGGTGGCTCTTATATGTCTAAACCTGGACTTAAGGGACCCCAATAGTATCTAACACATGAACTATTGTTTTTGTATAATGATTCAGTGATTTTTAAAACATTATAAAAATTTATTCCTTATTCCTTTTACCACCTTCATTTTTAAATAGGATACTTGATTCTAATCATACTAGTATTAATAAATATGGTGTTAATTTAGAAATATTTAGTAAACTTCTAGAATCATATAATATAATTTTAAAGGACCCATAATATTTTTTTTTGATAAAATTTATTTTTAAAATAAACCATCATAGAATTAGATAATTCATGTGATATAATGTTATTAGGTTGGAAAACATAAGATTTCTTTTGTGAACATATATTAGAGTGAATAATTATCCTTTATTAATAATTATGAACAAGGTGACTTAATTAACATAATATATATCATCAAGTGTCAATGATTAGGATCCACCTTTTTTTGTCAAGGTTGTCCATTCTTTTCACCTTTATCTTTTACTGAACTATTACAACGAAGTAGATAATGACTATGTTTTCGACATAGATGACATTACAGTATTTGTGGTTCTTTGGGATGTACATTTTTACTCTAATTGTGTTATCCAACCTTTTATTTTTTAAACTTCAGTTTTATGCTTGATGACCCCATCCAAAAAAAGTAATGTATCCTCTATTCTCATTAAGGAAATTAGCTTAGTTCATTTTCTAACATTTTTTACTTATATTTGGTTTAATATCCCTTTATTCTTATTATTCATTTAATGAATTTTTATGATAATCTAACCTTATAATAGTTGGTTCCCTAAATATTCCAACATTATTTATACTAGTAATCATATTTCAATATAGTGGGTTTGGAATAATTTTACCCCCTATGATAAAAATAAACCATTTTTAAATTTAGTTTATTGGTTAAATTCCTTACTCCAACCAGAACAATAATACTTAAATGAAAAAATGTTATATTTAAATATTATAAATAATATATATAGATTCTAAAATAAGAGTTTTAATTAGTCAATACAAATAGGATCAACCAAATTATGGAATATATTATTTTATAAATTCCTAAATATAATGGTTATTTTCATAAATATATAAATAAATAATTAATATTTTTATGAATTGATAATTTTTTGGGTTGCACATTATCTTAAATTGAAATAATTATTTTATATTTGATAATATTTTCCTTAAATTTTAATAACGAATGGCTAATTATTTTTTCATACTATATTTGAGAAATTATGAATTAAAAAGGCATTGTTTTAAAAGATTATTTTCCTACAATTTTTTTATTTCATTAAACTTTGTTTAATGTAAAAATCAATTAATATTTTAATATTAAATCTAAAATAGAAACAATATTGTTTTAGAACAAAAATAATTTTGGTTGATATGTTTTGGTATTTTTATTGGAAAATTGTTTTTGAGGAAAACACTAAACTATACCATTTTTAAAATTAACATTCCTTTGAAGTAATTATAATATTATAATTATGATTTTTAATTTTATTAGTACCATTTATTTTAATTTATGACATTATAAATTTGAAAAAATTAATAAATTTCTTCAATCACATATTAATTATTTTAATACATTCTATATATTTTTATATAGTAAATTATTTTTAAAAAATATATTTTCATTATTTAAAATTTTTTATCACTTAATTTAATTGAATAAAATAAACCGGTCTTAGAATTTGGATTTATTATGTCCATATTATATAATAAAATTTAAATTATTATTTTAAATGAATGATATGATTCTTTTGGTAAAAACCAGTTGCCACGATAAGAGAAAAAAGAAAACATTTTAAAAATATAATGGTATTGAGATGAAAACATGTTTATTATATGTATTTTAAGGGGTGGATGACACATTTTTTGACCTTATCTATTCTATTATAAATTATTTCTCAATTTTTTTCCTCATTATTTGTTTTTGACAGCCTACTATTGAAAGGATTTGTGTACTTAAAAAAATATCATCTATATTCATCTATAAAAGGAGCACTCCACTCATCAATTACCGTCACACTAAAACTTGTCTTGATTCAACCCAAAAAACACCCAATCCAATATTCAAAATTCCCAGCAACCGTTATGATGTTATATTTGAATAAAAATACTACATCGAAAGGTATCACCCCTTTTGGAGGGGATAATTCATGTTGTGAGTGATAAATTTATAATAACCCTTTCTTATTTTTATTTCTATATGTGCACTTATTCATACTAAAATATCATTATTGAAACAAAAAATGCTATTATTATTATAATTATTTTACTATTTTGTTATTATAATGATGGTGAAATAGTTAAAAACTTTTAATTTTATTTAAAAAAAGAAATGACCATTCCTGCATTGTATAGACTACCACCTATAGGACATAATGTGTTTGATTCTCCTTCACCACCTTATAATGATGGTGGTATTATTTTAATTTAAAATTATTATTTTTATTATTATTTTTATATTTTGAAATTACAAACCACACTACTCATGTTCCCCATTATAGGGAAAATAAATTCATCATCCTTGCATACATGTGGACTAAAACCTCCATTAAATGGTTGATTTATATTTTTATTTAAATAATAAAATTAAATGGATGGTAATGATAGATTGATAAATGGATAGAATATATTTTTAGGAAATTATTAGGATTTTCGATGGATAATATTACACATTTTTTTCAATACTTAAAATAAATATTTTTTTTAAATTAAACAAGCATGAAGATCATTCAAATAGGAAATTGATATCATCATATAGTGTTTTTTATTTTTAATGGTTATATAATAATAATATTCCATTACAATTAAATGTAACCTCAATAGTAATTTCTAAATAAGTTATTTATTGTTGTTTATAATTACATTAAAACTAAATCACTATATAATCATTCATAATTTGTTGTATGTTCTTATCTTGGTCTTAAAAAACATAAATGAAAAACTCTATAAATATTTATTATTGATGTATATTTTAATTTAATTTCATTTTTTTAAAATAAGAATTATAATGAATTTTTATTGTACTATAATGTATTTATAATAAGTTAACTAATTAGTTAAGAAAGTGATCTTTATGAATATGAACCATTGAAATATTATCAAAAAAATTCATATTTATAATTCATACAATACTCACAAATAGTGAAATTAAAAAATTATAATATTTATAAAACAAATATTATAATACCTTATAATGTTTTTAATGATGAAATATTAGAGAATAATGAATATCAAAATTTTAATTATGAAAAACATTCTAAACTTTCAAGATTAATCTCACTCAACGAAAAAAAAGATTATAACTAACTAATATACATTTATAACATTATAATAAATTTATTTTATAAGGGGTTATATATATGGATATTTTTTTAAATTTACCAGACAAAAAAATTTTATAAAGGATTTTAGAGGGAATTTTAATGAACTACGAATTATGATAAAACATATTTTTCATATTTTGAGTTCATTGAGCAATGTTTATATTATACAAGGTGTTTTATTTTTAAAGTTCCAAATTTTACCCTATTCCACTTTTTTATCAGGATCCAATTATATCTTCTAATTTTCTACCTCTCATTGGCTATTTATAAAAATTTTAAAAAGGTTTTATGGAATTTTTTATCTCTCAATCCTGATTATTTAACATAAGATACATGTTATTCAGCATGTATACATTGTGTGATGTTTCATTATTTTAAA
Source organism: Viscum album (assembly GCA_963277665.1). Taxonomy (NCBI): domain Eukaryota; kingdom Viridiplantae; phylum Streptophyta; class Magnoliopsida; order Santalales; family Viscaceae; genus Viscum; species Viscum album. The sequence continues at coordinate 216,017,731 of OY728165.1, forward strand.
ATCCCATTAATTTTAAAAATCAATATTTATTTTAATTTTTTTAATATTCTGATAAAAATATTGTTATTTTCATTAAATACTTTATACTGAAATATTACCCAACAAATATGTGTTTATGGGAGGAAAACTTCCATTAATTATGTTTTATTAATTCCATTGAATAATGAAAATGTTATTTTCACACAATATTTTACCTAATTTTAATATATTCTATTATCTAATTTCATACATTTTTACCATATATACTTCAGGTCAAATATTTCACACTTCATGCTGTATATTTCTATTAAGGGATATTGATAACTAAAATAAACTTTTTTTGGGTTATAATATATTACAATGAACATTGTTATTATATGATTAAGTTGTAACCCAATAATATTATATTATATGATATTTTAAAATAACCATTTTGAAAATATTATTTTTAAAGAAATATTCTTTTACCCTTAATTTTACAAAGTATGTTTTATACAATGATATTTTACAAGAATTTAAAAAGAGCCATTCCCTTAATTATTATGATGTTATATATTAAGATCCACATTTCCTAAATAAAACATTATTTCATTTTCATGGGTCCATTGTTGGAAAATTTTTTAAACATAATTTTTCTCAAAATATTTCTCTTCAAATTTCAAAATATACTTTTGAATGTTTTAGGTATGGTTTTAATTTATCTTATTGTTAAAAATATATTCTATAATCATTTTTATGTTTTGACAGTAATTTTTTACATTGATATCCAAAAGGATTTACATTCATTGGAATTATGTTACATTATTTACTTTATAATATGTTTAAATATATATGATTTTTGGCAATGACGTTTTTTAATAAAAAAATTCATTTTTTATCCCTTATTTGGTGGTATCATAGGATATATTCATTCAATATGATGTTTTTCATCTATAAAAATATCTTTGTGAGATATTTTATCACAATGGGGTTATGTTATTTTAAAAACACAAAACATATTTCTCTAAATTGATTATGTTATTATATTATCTTTTCGAGGAATAATACACCCCATCCATTATATTTCTTAATCTTCTTCATTGTATAACCCTAATAGTTTTTTGAGGAATTTTTACTTGGAATACCTATTTTTTAGCCATTTTGATTAAATAGTTTTCTCCTAGGATCGATACATCAATTAAAGTGGTATTTTTTTGCTTAACCACATACACATTTATATATAAATATATATATATATATATATATTTTATACTCAATATAATATATTACTTTCTTTAGATGATATGTACATATAATGTTACTCGATTCAATTTTAATTTCTATGGGATCCTAATGATTTTCTATATAAACCCCATTTTCTTTACATTTATTTTTTGTGATATAATTTTATGTTATACACACTTGTTCAATTAAACATTGAATGATGGGTGGTGCATCAATTTCCATCAAATTCCTTGCTACAATCAATAAATATAATGAGATAATACATAAAATATTTGTGGTACTCAATATGTTAGGGGAAAAAGTTAGTGAATCCTAATAGAATAATGGAAATAGGTGAGTGAATTAATCATGTAAAATTTATCTCAAGATTATGGTTTATGTATTTATTAATTTTTTTTAAATTTTCATGGAATAATGAAAAATACTAATTTTTTTGAAAACTGTTTATTAGATTAATGTATTTAAAATATAAAATTATTTTAAAACATTTTTTAGTTTTAATTATTTATTTTTGGTTTAAAATATTTTTATTATCAGTTTTTAACATGATTTATTTCATGAATTTATAACGAAATCATTTTATATTTAAAAGGGAATTTTTCCAAGAAACTGGTTTTCACTAATTTATTTCAATTTATCATGAAATTAAACTCTAAAACATTAGATAATTTAATTTTGGAAAATGGAATCCATTTTAGGAATTTGTGGGTCTAAATTTAGTAAATATACCCATTTCATTTTTGGTCTATATGAATATTAAGCTAAGTAATTTTATTACAGAAGTAATGAGTAAATCATGAAAGCTGGGGAGGGGCAGTTCAAGTGGGCTGGGCCTACATGTCATGTATTGGGAATAGTATGCCTCTGGGCATTCGGGTCATGTATTGTGGGTTTGTCGAGCCTTGTGGCTTGGACTACATTTCTTGTATGGGTTCCCCTTAAACCATTAAAAGGGGAGATATCCATAATTAAAAAAGAAGGCCTTCGGGCCATTTAGGTTAGGTTACAAATAAAATAACAAGGACCATTATATAACAAAAATATTTTACTAAATCATATTTAATGAGTATATGTCAACCATAATCATCCAATTTTTGATTTCATAACCTCTTTAGGTAAGTTTAGTGATATAATTTACCATATAATATTTTATTTTAAGAAACATAAAACATATCATAAAATTATTTGTAATAAGTAAAATATTATTAAATTATTGTAATTTATAGGATATTATTATATATAAATATTTTTTAAGATAAGTGTTTTAGCTTTAGAATTTTGATTTAATTTTTATTTTTAGATAAAATATTGTTATGTTGAATTCTTATAGCACACTAATGCATTAATTATTTAATTAATTGAAAAATAATATAAATAATATAAATAATATTAATAGATATATAATATGAGACAATTAAGGTAATCAATTTGTTCTATATATTATCATGACATGTTATATATATAATAAATTATTATTTTTATTTTTAGACGTGTTATTTATATTTTAAATGTCAAAATAGTGAATATTTTTCAAATTATACATTGTGGGTATTATACAGTAGATAATATTTTGTTTAATTAAATTAAATTTGAAATATAAAAAATCTGTAAAAGTGGTTAAGATAAGGTCATAAATATCAACCATGGTCTATTTATAGTTATTTTTTTGTTTTTATACTAAATATATTTACACTCAGATATATAATATACATGTTTTTAAGGTAAGAGTTAAAGGGGGTAAAATAATGGATAAAACCCAAAGAAACTGATAGAATTATATTTAAAAAAATTTAAATTTTATCGAATGGGGGGATTTAAATACATCCTAATATTATAACAAATATAAATAACATGGATCCATATTTAAATGAAAATTAATTTATATTAAATTAAAATATTGATAAATTCGTTGACAACCCCTGTGCTATCTTATAAAAAGAAACCTATTATTCTGATTTATTAATACTTAAAACCCAATTTTTCTCAAACAATCCTAACCAAAATGGAATTGAAAAATATCACCTATCATTCTATGGTATATTTCTTAGAACAATACCAAATATTATAGATTATATAGGGTTATGAAAAGTAGGCTTCTAGAATAATAAGAAGATGAAGAATGTACAAAAACATGTGTTGCAAGTCAAATATAAGATAAGGGACATTATATTAAATATAATATTCTATTTTTTTATTTAATATCATTTTTCATCCAAATCATTAATATATTTAATTGTTTTTGAAAATTGGTTTTGAATATTCTCGTATAATTATTTGATGTCACTTTTACACATCTTTAAAATTTTACAAAACTATTTCAATGGAATTATTTTTCTAATTCTAAAAACAAGGAACATTGTGAATTTTCTAATGAAATATATTGAAGGAATGTTTTTTATCATATATGAAACGATTTTATTTTCTTAACTTTATAAACAATCTTTTTATTGAAGATTATTTTACCCTCTCACATGGTTATTTTCAAATACAATAATTTCCTTTGTTTTCAAATAGTTTTATTTTTAAATAATCTTGTAATGTTTTTATGATGAAATTATTCATGTATTTTGATTTTTCGATTCTTGATGGTTATTTTTATGATGATGTGTTGTTTTTTATAAAACATGGTCATATAATTTCATTATTAACCTGTGATAATTTGATCCTTAATAAGCCATGGATATGTGGCTATATTATAACCTCAAAATCAATTGTTATGGATTTCAATCACATGGATATTACAAAAAATATAAAGAGTAAAATGATTAGGTTTCACCAAATATATTATTATAATGAAATAATGATTGTCTTTACAGATTATCTGAAATGGTTTCTCAAATGTAATTTTTATAAGCTATCTAGGGAAGACATTCATGAGTAGATGTGATGGTTTCCCTCAATTTAACCATGGTTGTTCTTTCGTATATAAGATTGTAAAAAATAACTTTGAAAAAAAAATCATGTGATGTTGTGTTTTCTAATGAATATTGTATAAGATTACTTTTCCTGAAATATTTCTAATGAATTTTTTTATTAAATGTTTTTTGAGTAGATAATATTATTTATTTATTAAAAATTGCATTAATTTTGAACTCAAATTTTATATTGAAAAATAAATATATTTATAATTATTCACGAGCTAACAGTTTCATTATTTCATTAATTCACCTTACTTTTATTTTTGATCTCATTACTGTTTTTCAATTACTTTTATAAAAATTTAAGGATAATTCGGGATAACGATGAGGCCATGTTCATTTTATTAACACATATCCAGAACATAATACATGATTCTATTTAAAAGACATATTTAATGTAAAAAATTGGTACTGGTTAGAGTTGACACGTTATAAAATATAGTTTGTATATATAGTAGTTATGAATTATGTATCTAAAATGATATAACTAAAAGAAATATGGGAATTAAAGAAAGATAATTATAGTCTAAAGACACTGCACTATATGATTTTTAGGTATCGATCCTTATAGTTGATATCAAAGCATGATTTTAGAAAAATTAGAAATTAGGTGTCTTTTAAGAATACGTTCTGTTTCTCAGTATATTATTTTCACAAAATCCTTGTTTTGTATCTTTTTTATATCGAGGAATATCAATTTAAAATTTAAGGTAGAAAATCCCAAACCACCTTTCAATATGTTTCTTATGTATTTCATTCGATAATTTTTTTAAAGTCATTTCCTTATGATTTTGTAACGTTTCCTTAAATGAAATCTCTTGTAAATTGTTTTATGAAATTTCCAACACCTCCAAAAAAACTGATTTCCATTGTGGTTCATGGGTTCTTTTTAATCCAATCCTTATTTCCCAATATCATCATATTTAATAATATAGTATATATCATTAAGTAATTTTAAAATATTTTACCCCATCATAGAAAATTTAAGAATAATATGATTTCTATATAGCTATTGATGAATGATATTCTCATACATCTAATTTTTATATGGTTTTAATTTATAAAATAAGGGGTCATGCATATGGTTTCTTTAATTAACCCTTTATTGAATTTTTCAAACTATTATTGGTATAAATGGTTTATAAAAATATTTTGTTATCAATTTTATTCAAATAATATATAATAAATTTTTTTTTCATAACCTTCTTTCAACCAATATCCAGTTGACTCAAATTATTCGGGGTAATTTTGAAAAAAGGAACCAAAGAAATTTTAAGAACCTCTAATGAATTGTTGCAATGTGTGGTCTATTAATCTATGTGATTAGAATGACAATAAATTCAAGTGGGAATATTTATAATGGAATAACCATCATTTAGTTTTGTCTTGGAATATCTTTATTTAGATAATTAGTAGGTAAAATGTCAAATTAGGGGATATACAATACATTTTGAATTAAGAAGTTCATGTAATTATGGGTTATTAAATTTTGGGATGTAACTTTAATTTTAAGAGAATAACGTTGAGTTCATAAAATTTTCCTTAATGTTGAATATTTTATGGTTATTTTTAGGTTGTTTTTTTGAGACCCAAATCTTGACGTACATGGACATTACATTACTTTTGCGGAATACTCAGTACATAACAAAAACACACACACAAATATCGTAGTAGTTTAGCGTCTTTAGAAACTCGGAATATAATCTTCTAATCGTGGTGAAAGATCCTCAACATCTCCCATAAAGATCATCCTTTTTTGACCTAAAACCTTTCTTTATATCTTGGGGAGAAGAAAACATAAAAGGGTGAGCTGAAATGCTCAGTAAGGGTAATCAAAAGAAATATCAATCACATCATTTTCATAAGAACATAACATTTTGGAAATCTTAACCTACAAAAGAGAGTATAATTTCATAACATGTGATAAATCATAGTAGTGAAATGAAATCCCAATAATCATAACTTAAAACATGAAACTTTTTGGCATACACATATAATCATAGAGAATCATATCTTATTAGTCAAGACTCATTGCCAAGACTATCTTAGTGGACAAAGTCCATTTCTGAACCGAGTCACCCTCGTTCCAGTCCTGTTTCACTGAACTGGTATAACCTAACGTTCCAGCCATGTCTATCTCATGAGATATAAAATCTTTACCCAATGCATTGGAGGGATATATAGGTCCCACCGATCTCATAATGATACCATTCTTATGTGTGCCACAAAATCCGAAAACCATACATCATAGCATAACCCATGTAATAAAAATGGGAATCTTAAACATCGTGACATCATAAAACAATTCATATAAGATAAAGGAATTCATAAAAATATAATTCCATCACAACATAATCAAATCAATGTAATAATAGGGATAACAACAGAACCCTTTATTATCTTAGATGGAAAATAATTTTAATAAAACACTTGAACTCCATTTTTGAGGAAAATATCATTTCTGCTTCAAAAACACTTTTCCATTCTTAACATGTCGTAAAATTCTAAACTAAAAGAATTTGATTAAAAATAATCTTGAAATATTGTAAAGGAAGCTTCTTGGAAATAATGTTTTAAAAATCCATTCATTCCGTATAAGTTAAAAAAACATTCTTCGTACTTTTGTCGGAAAAGTCAAAAAGTACCTCGTACAAAAAACGACAAAAGATTCCTTTCATGTCTTTTACTAAAAACTCACCGAAGGGTAAAATTGGATATAAACTATTGTATAAGGATATAAATATTACATATTGAGGAAACATGGGTGTGGATGATAAAATACACCCCAGTAAATTTCAAAGTATAAACAATCTCGGATAAAAATGAGATTATGATATTTTCCCTTACCTTTGGTCCGATATGCTTTGTACGTATCCGAACCTCCAGTATAATGATTTAAATAATGTTAATGACTTATTACAGAATAATAATTATTTTTATTATATCATATATGGTCATATTCTTAGCTTATTTTTAGTAATATTTCATTACTATTTGTTATTCGTGTGTTTAATACTTTTTGTTCTTATGTGTGTTTTGTCGAATAAATTCTTATTATTCTCTTTAGGTTATAGATACCTCATTTCCAGAATGGTATTTGTGTAATATATATCATATTAATTCATTAAATTCATTTATATAATCATTATGAAATGAAGATCATGTAGAACGAGTCGCATCACATCGTGGAGACGATATTCCGTACGTACGCACGAGTGATGATATCGTTCCTATGATCGTGGAATTGTATTAGAGTGTATGTATACTATTTAAGAATCAATATCACTTTATAATAGTCATATATAGTTATTATTTACACCATTATACCCATCCAAGTAAGGTGGTGGTGGAAAATAGATTACACCACGGCGTGGAGACAGTATTCCGTACGTACGCACGCCCGGTGATTTCTTTTTCCGTAGGATGTATAGATGGTGAAATAGGGTTGTTTCATACTTATTATAACATATCAGTATATGAGTGAAACTGATGTTATTACTTCATAATGAAACAACTAAATAAGAAGAATTGGAAGAAGAAAAAAAGATTAAAGAATCGGTAACGGACATTAGCTCTTCTTTGAAGTGCTTCTTTGAGACCTCCTTTTAGGGCACTAAAATAGGTCTTTGAAGAAGACCAGAACCTCTAGGATGTTTCTAGGGAAGTTTAGAGAATAAATTGGGAGTGTTTGTCCGAGATTGAAGGTTCAAAGTGGTGTGAGGAAGAGGGGGAGGAGGTGCCCTTTTATAAGGGAGGAGAGGGGCACCTTTGGAATAACAAAAAATATTATTTTATTATAAAGACAAGTTCGGTTTTAAATAGCTCCAAATTGAGTTATTTTGAAGATAATGTGGGTATGGGTCGAAATAATCTCATCCAATATAATTTAGACATGTTTAGGTCATTATATTAACCTTATCTTTTAATTTTAACTCTTAGTTAATTAGATTGACATTTACCATGTCACTTTGTATTTTTATATTATATAGTTAATAAACATACCATATACATCCATGCGACCCCCATGTTGTGTTTTATTAATATATATAACCTTATATAAGTCATTTGGCCGAACCTTAGATTTTTAGGAACAAAATAACAATTAATAATATAATATTTTTAAAAAAAACTATTTTATGTTAATTTTGAAACTATTCAATAGTTGATTTTTCTGAAACTCATAACAGAATGATTACTTAGACCAAAGTTAATTAAATCAATCCTAACATGTCATATTATCCTATAAAATTAGTTTAGTTCATAAAAAGTCTCAAATTATATTTATTTGGGTATTTATAACATCAATTATGTCAATATTTCGTTAATAAGATAATTACTGCATCATCGTTGTGTCATAAATAAATTAAATTATTTAATGTCTAAAAATTATAAATAAAATACCATTATGTATGAAATAATTTTATATTTATAATTGATATTTATAGTCGAATTTATCTTATGTATAACACCATATTAAAAATGAATACTTATTAAACTTTGATTTTAACTATTTTAACCCTTCTTTAAATAAATTAATAATAAATGTTCTAATCTAATCCAAGTGGGCCTAAATGGTCATATTTTATTCCTAAGGTTTTTTTGGTCGAATTACACTTGTCCAATCGAATTAGGACATGTGTTAGGGTAATAATAATATCATTTTTACCCACAATTACCCTATTTACTTTTAACCGTGGTAAAAAAAGTAAAAAGTTACTATTCACCAAAAATTATTTTCATCTCATTGAACCAAATTTTAGTCCTTGATATTAACCGTGTCTCTCGGATTTTAGAAATTCCACTCATAGAAGCGGTAAAATTAAGTGTTATGAAAAATTCAGTTTTTTAACGACCACTTAGTGGTTTCACTATTCATCAAAAAAATGAATGTTTCCAGAAAAATACCAAAAAATAGGCCTAAGCTATATTTGATATTAAGAATTCAAAAATGATGGCTATTTTACCAAATTCATAACATATCAGTTGCATTAATTAATTTAAAAATTAGTTCCCGTCGTCAAAACAAATAGCGTGTTTTTAAGAGATAATAACTATCAAAAGATTGACACTTGTTTATAACTGGTTTAAATGTGAAATTACATCCAATGACCAACATTGTATTAAATTGTAAAAATATAATCTAAATATACATTAAAACCACTCAAATTAATAATTTATCACTATTAATTATTTCGATTAAAAAAGTTGTTTTTAATTATAATTTAGTAGTTTTCACTATTCATCAGAATATGAAAGTTATCCAAAAAGTAACGAAATTTCACCTTAGGCTAAATTCGATACTCCTAATCCAAAAATGAAGTCCATTTTGAGAGCTAAAATTTCTAAAATTTTAAAAGGTGGTTATTACTATTCATAACTGCTAGTTTTAATAATATTTTAATAGCAAATAATTGTTTTGTGAAACTCAGTATTGCGTACTACACACACTATCGAGGAAGGTCGCGATTGCATGTAATGCAAGGCAAGTCAAGGATGTGTGTTGAGAAAGCTTCTTTCGGTGTAGCGTACAACACAAGACATTAATGAAATTAAAAAGAATATTTTTTCATAAAATTTCAGGCTGTTACATTCTACGCCCCTTAAAATGAATTTCTACTTCGAAATTCGTCGGGGTTATAAATGGTTTACTACTCGAAAGTTTCTTTAATATAAACCCACATCGTAAAAAGGAATACCAAAACTTGGCATTAAAAACTAATGTATGAAATGTAACGATTACCCAAATTAACTCATCACGGGGTTTCCACGTAGGAGAACATAGGTGAAAATATGGATATGGAAGAGAAATCTAACCATTATGTTCTAATGGAGAGTGGTAGAGAACATGGCTATGGAAAAGCCAGCAATCACAAAGCCATAAATTTGTGACGATCTAAGGTACTATGTCACCGTTGGTCATTCTTTGGACAATTTCAACTTCATCTCTTAAAGAAATGAAGTTGGATTTGTCATTCGTGAAGTGTTAGCAGATCATGTGATAGAATGATGGGTCATTCCATCTGTCTCAAACAAAAGGTTACCGAAGTTATCAAAAATACATAAGACCATCTATGGTGAAGTTAATCATATAAGATTCCAAAAATGAACTTATACGTCATATATCATACCGCGTAAGAAAATAAAACTAGTATCAACTAACCAGGGACTTCCTATAGGCCAGTGGTAGGCGATAAAGGCCAGTCACACTTCAGTTGTGGGTTCGATTCCCACATCCTTGTCCGACGCGATGGGTTGTCGTCCATCCTGCAGGTTTTCCTTTTTCTAAAACTACATTACTATAACATCCCATCAATAATATCGAAAAAACTTTTATCCTTAAATAATACTAACTTATTTCCAAAATAGTCCATTCCAATCTTTAGGCTTATCCATAATACTGATGTTCAATCTCATATTATAGTGAAAATGATTACCAAATAGTTCATATAACAAGCATGTTAATACCATCGTTGATCCTTGTATATCATGATATATGTCTTTTTGGTCACATTCCAAAAATTCGAAGGCCTTAATCATGTATTCTCTTGAAAAATGAATACCCATTAAACCATAGTGAAAACATTAATGCAGTTAAAAGTTAACACTTTCCATATAGAAAAATACACAAAATTATATATACTCAAACCATGATATCACAAAGTCCTTATATCAATCATGATCTCATGAATACTATTAAATATGTCATTTTCTCATTTTCCCTTCATTATGCGCATATCAGCTTTTTTCCAAAAAATATCTCAATCACTTTCCATGGTTACCGGTATAAAATTATTGAAGACCACAATAGACCAACACATAAATATTCCAATACTCAACATTATTTTGAAATCCCATTACATAAACACTTAATCATTCCACCACATCGTTTTCATATACAACATCACTAGTGGTGATCGCATGTGACTTCCCTTTGTCCTTTTCCTTAAGTGGTTGCTCATGTCGATCATCACTAACCCTTGGATTAGGGCATTTATTGGCATAATGTCCCATCTCCTTGCACTTGAAACATTTAAGTGTAGTAGGTTCATTCTGTGTATCCATTCCTTTGATTGCATCATTAGACATCTTCTTCCCATCATTGAGGCATTGAAATGCCCGATGACCTTCCTTTCCACATTTGAAAAATTTTCTTGTCCCTTTAAGACAATCTCCACCATGCTTCTTTCCACACTTTGAGCATATGGAATCATTCATCTTCTTTTCACCATTATTCTGATATTTCTCCTTGAACTCCATCTTTCATTTCTTGTCAAAACTACTAGATGGATAAGTAACACCAACTTCCATTTCTACCTTGATAGCACAACGTACAATTTCTTCATAGCAACTGAAGTCTCTTATAGCTAATTCCCTTCAAAGATTTGGTTTTAAGCCACTTAAGAATCGATCAACTTAAATTTCAGGTTGGATGATAAAGCCAGATGCATACCTTGCAAGCCTTGTAAAATTCGCTTTGTATACACCAATAGATTCATCATCCTTTTGCTTTAGTTCAAGAAACTCCTTCTCCATCTTTGTTCGAAGAATACGAGGGAAGTACTTATTGAAAAATAAGTTCTTGAACTCGTCCCATTCCATGGACTCAATTTCATCTCTTTGCCTAATATTCTTGATAAGATTCCACCATTGATCAGCTTCACCTTCCAAACGATATACTGCTAAGATGACTTTATCATGTTCATAACATTGAAGAACTGAAAATATCTTTTTAGTGTTACTGATACATTGTTCAGCAACAAGTGGATCAGAAGACCCACTAAAAGAAGGTGGATGTTTCCTCATGAAGGACTCAATAGAATGTTGTTCCCTTCTCTGAACATTTGGACGTCCAGAATGATTCATAGCTTGTGTAAGTATAACAATAAGATTTTTCACTCCATCTCCCATAACATTTGTTTGTTCAGGATGTCAATCATTGAATTGTCAATTACATTGATCAACATGGTTCCTTCGGGTTCCAGCCGTCGTCTAAAACCCAAAAAGAATAGTGTGAGAGGCAAAAATCATGCTAGGGAAAACAACATAATAAAGGGGGAGTATCCTCAATATCTAACATCTTAGGTTAAATTCTATGATCGTTACCGTAGTTCTAGGACTGTATCCTATACGTATACTTATTTTTAGGGACACCCCTAGACATAGCTTAGAAATATCTCTAGGGATCTCACTAACGTTTTTGCATCCTAGTTTCCAAAGGTTGACTAAACTTTTCCTCTGATACCAACTGTAGAGACCCAATTCTTGACGTACATGGACATTACATTACTTTTGCATAATACTTAAAACATAACAAAAACACACACACAAGGATCGTAGTAGTTTAGTGTCTTTGGAAACTCGGAATATAATCTTCTAATCGTGGTGAAAGATCTTCACCATCCCCCATAAAGATATTCCTTTCTTTTACCTAAAACCTTTCTTTATATCCTGGGGAAAAGAAAACATAAAAGGGTGAGCTCAAATGCTCAGTAAGTGTAAACAAAATAAATATCAATCACATCATTTTATAAGAACATAACATTTTGTAAATCTTAACCTGCAAAAGAGAGCATAATTTTATAACATGGGATAAATCATAGTAGTGAAATGAAATCCCAATAATCATAACTTAAAACATGAAACTTTTTGGCATACACACATAATCATAGAGAATCATATCTTATTAGTAAAGACTCATTGCCAAGACTATCTTAGTGGACAAAGTCCATTTCTGAACCAAGTCACCCTCGTTCCAGTCCTGTTTCACTGAACGGGTATAACCTACCGTTCCAGCCATGTCTATCTCATGAGATATAAAATCTTTACCCAATGCATTGGAGGGAGATATAGGTCCCACCCATCTCATAATGATACCATTCTTATGTGTGCCACAAAATCCGAAAACCATACATCATATCATAACCCATGTAATAAAAATGGGAATCTTAAACATCGTGACATCATAAAGCAATTCATATAAGATAATGGAATTCATAAAAATATAATTCCATCACAACATAATCAAATCAATGTAATAATAGTGATAAAAACAGAACCCTTTATTATCTTATATGGAAAATAATTTTGATAAAACACTTGAACTCCATTTTTGAAGAAAATATAATTTCTGTTTCAAAAAACCTTTTCCTTTCTTAACATGTCGTACAATTCTAAACTAAAAGAAGTTGATTAAAAATAAACTTGAAAACTTGTAAAGGAATATTTTTGGAAATAATGTTTTAAAAATCCATTCATGCTGTATAAGTTAAAAAACATTCTTCGTACTTTTGTCGGAAAAGTCAAAAAGTACCTCGTACGAAAAACGACAAAAAATTCCTTTCATATCTTTTACTAAAAACTCACAAAAGGGTAAAATTGGATATAAACTATTGTATAAGGATATAAATATTACATATTGAGGAAACATGGATGTGGATGATAAAATACACCCCAGTAAATTTCAAAGTATAAACAATCTCGGATAAAAATGAGATTGTGATATTTTCCCTTACCTTTGGACCGATATGCTTTGTACGTGTTCGAACCTCCTGTATAATTATTTAAATAATGTTATTGACTTGTTAAAGAATAATAATTAATTTTATTATATCATATATGGTCATATTCTTAGATTATTATTAGTAATATTTCATTACTATTTGTTATTCGGGTGTTTATTACTTTTTGTTCTTATGCGTGTTTTGCTGAATAAATTCTTATTCTTCCCTTTAGGTTATAGATACCTAATTTACAAAATGGTATTAGTGTAATATATATCATATTCATTCAGTCAATTCATTTATATAATCATTATGAAATTAAGATCATGTAGAACGAGTCACATCATATCGTGGAGACAGTATTCCGTACGTACGCACGAGTGATGATATCGTTCCTATGATCGTGGAATTGTATTGGAATGTATGTATACTATTTAAGAATCAATATCACTTTATAATAGTCATATATAGCCATTATTTACACCATTATTCCCATCCAAGTAAGGTGGTGGTGGAAAATAGATTACACCACGGCGTGGAGACGGTATTCCGTACGTACGCACGCGCGGTGATTTCATTTTCCGTAGGATGGATAGATGGTGAAATAGGTTTGTTTCATACTTATAATAACATATCAGTATATGAGTGATAATGATGATATTACTTCATAATTAAACAACTAAAGAAGAAGAAGTGGAAGAAGAAGTAAAGATGAAAGAATCGGTAACGGACATTGCCTCTTCTTTGAAGTGCTTCTTTGAGACCTCATTTTAGGGAAATAAAATAGGTCTTTGAAGAAGACCAGAACCTCTAGGATGTTTCTAGGGAAGTGGAGAGAAGAAATTGGCCAGGGTTGGCCGAGCTTGAATGCTCAAAGTGGTGTGAGGAAGAGGGGGAGGAGGTTCCCTTTTATTAGGGAGGAGAGGGGCACGTTTGGAATAACTAAAAATATTATTTTATTATAAAGTCATGTTCGGATTTAAATAGCTCCAAATTGAGTTATTTCGAAGATAAGGTTGGTATGGGTCTAAAGCCTCCCATACAGTAGAATTTAGACATGTTTAGGTCATTATATAAACTTATCATTTAGTTTTAACTCTTAGTTAATTAGATTGACATTTACCATGTCACTTTGTATTTTTATATTATATAGTTAATAAACTTACCATATACAGCCAAGAGACCCCCAAGTTGTGTTTTATTAATATATATAACCTCATCTAAGTCATTTGGCCGAACCTTAGATTTTTAGTAATAAAATAACAATTAATAATATAATATTTTATTTAAAAACTATTTTATGTCAATTTTGAAACTATTCAATAGTTGATTTTATTGAAACTCATAACAGAATTATTACTTCGACAAAAGTTAATTAAATCAATAATAACATGTCATATTAATATATTAAATTAGTTTAGTTCCTAAAAATTCTCAAATTATATTTATTTGGATATATATAACATCAATTATGTCAATATTTCATTAATAAGATAATTACTGCATCATCGTTGTGTCATAAATAAATTAACTTATTTATTGTCTAAAAAGTACAAATAAAATACTATTATGTAGGAAATATTTTTATCTTTCTAATTAATATTTATATTCGAATTTATATTATGTATATCTTCATATTAAAAATGATTTACTTCTTAAACTTTGATTTTAACTATTTTAACCCTTCTTTAAATAAATTAATAATAAATGTCCTAATCTAATCCACGTGGGCCTAAATGGTCATATTTTATTACTAAGGTTGTTTTTGGTCGAATTACACTTGTCCAATAGAATTAGGACATGTGTTAGGGTAATAATAATATCATTTTTACCCTTAATTACCCTATTTACTTTTAACCGTGGTAAAAAAGTAAAAAGTTACTATTTACGAAAAATTATTTTCATCTCATTGAACCACATTTTAGTCCTTGATATTAACCGTGTCTCTCGGATTTTCGAAATTCCAGTCACAGACGTGGTAAAATTATGTTTTATGAAAAATTCAGTTTTTTAACTACCACTTAGTGGTTTAACTATTCATCAAAAAATGAAAGTTTCCAGAAAAATACCAAAAATTAGGCCTAAGCTATATTTGATATTAATAATTCAAAATTGATGTCAATTCTACCAAATTCAGAACATATCTGTTGCATTAATTAATTTAAAATTTAGTTCCCGTCGTCAAAACAAATAGCGTGTTTTTAAGAGATAATAACTATCAAAATATTGACACTTGTTTATAACTGGTTTAAATGTGAAATTACATCCAATGACCAACATTTTATTAAATTGTAAAAATGTATTCTAAATATACTTTAAAACCACTAAAATTAATAATTTATCAATATTAATTATTTCGATAAAAAAAGTTGTTTTTAATTATAATTTAGTAATTTTCACTATTCATCAGAATATGAAAGTTATCCGAAAAGTACCAAAATTTCACCTTAGGCTAAATTCGATACTACGAATCCAAAAATGAAGTCCATTTTGAGAGCTAAAATTTTTAAAATTTTAAAAGGTGGTTATTACTATTCATACCGGCTAGTTTTAATAATATTTTAATAGCATATCGTTGTTTAGTGAAACTCGGTATTGCGTACTACACACGCTATCGAGGAAGGTCGCGATTGCGTGTAATGAAAGGAAAGTGAAGGATGCGTGTTGAGCAAGCTACTTTTGGTGTAGCGTACAACACAAGACATTAATGAAATTAAAAAGAATATTTTTTCATAAAATATCGGGTTGTTACATGTTTCTTACATGTGTAGGAATATTATAATTATTATAGTCTTTTGAAAAGGAAAACCTATAGCCAAGTTTAAAATAACCACATTCGGAAAAGAAATTAGGTTTCACCAAAAACTGATGGGAGACAATGGCCTATCACCTACCTCCGGCATGTGTGAAGTCATGATTATTAGAATATTTTTATTTAAACAATATGATTTATGATGAATATATTTATTTTTTGGAATAGATGTAAAATCATATAAATAACCATTGGGATTGGAAAATGAATCAATTATTAAATGACTAATTTTATTTCTAAAGAATATGACTAAATTGTATGGATCATTATAGGTTTCTGGTAAAAAGACAATATTTTTATTTTTATTTAACGATTCAAGGATGAATATATATTTATTATTTTTAATTAAGGGTGATTCATGCGATTTATGGAAATGATTATCATATGTTTTAGGTATGTTATTAGGGAAATTTAATTATGGTATGATATGTTAAGAGTGATTTATATTATTTGAAGATAAATTATAAAATTATTATTAAAGAGATGTGTAATCATGTAAGATTCTGGTTTTCACTCAGGTATAGATCCATTAAATTTTGCTCGAAGTAATTATTATGGACCTATTTTGGATGCGTAATGAGTTAGTTAAGGTCTCGAAGGGTTTTGGAGCTTCTTCATATCTTAAAATGAATCATTTTGGAAAAAACATGTCTAGAGCATAGTTTACAGTTAACCGTCCGAGGGGGGGGATGGTTAGAGAAAACCGTGCAGGTGGAATGATTTTTGATAGAGCCTTACCACATGGTTTCCACGTAGTTTACATAACCATGAAACCGAAATTTGTGAGTGTCACTTTTCCCAAGGAAACCATTCAATGATTTTACATAGTTTTTCAAACCATGCAGATAAACCGTGCACATTCAATTTTCTGGGAAAAGGATCATTTTTACCTTAATGATCTAACTAAGCCTCTTCCTTCATCCTTATATTAGTTTATATGGTATTTCCCTATTTTTATTCCATTTTAGGGATCTTTGAAGGCTTGATAAATAGTTCAAAATATCTCCTTCATTCGGTATCTGATTGGGCTTTCATTTTTCACATAGGATGCACAACAACAACTACTCAAGTCATTTGTACCCATTCTTATCCTCTCTTGCTCTCGACCTAGTTATAGAGGTGTGACAGTTTTTCCTTTTTCTCTGATCTAATCTATTTTAAGATAAATATGAGTCTTATATCAATGGAGGATCTTTGTATGACCCTATGGTAAGTGGTAAATAACTCATCCCACATGTTCGTTGATATTGTAATTATCATGTGGGGCCCACCGATCTCATCGGCTGCCATTTATTGAATTTATATGTCATTATTACAATGATTAGAACCCTATAATTATGATATTTTTATATATTTGATGAGTTTTTTGTGCGGTTGTGCCCATAACACCTAACATACTATGTAGGATGATATTCCACAGTTGAGTTTTTAGTGTTTTGACACTTTTTAGACATCTTTGAGATGTGATCGATATTTAAAATAGTAATGGTATGCCTCTTTATCATAAATGCATGTTGAATCATGTAATAGTGGGTGGAATTTACCATGTCACATCCACTTGACCTGCTTAAGGTATGTGCTTCAAATTGATAATTATATGTGAATGAGAAATTGGCAAGTATACCATGTATATGACATGACTAGATTACATGTGAATGATTAACAGGTTTCATTTTTGTATCACCCCTAACCACATAAATGGAACATAGTGAAATGAATTTTAATTAGTGAATATGTATTAAATGGACTTATTGATTAATTATGTCTTGATTAAAATGTTTCATGAAACATTACCTTATTATAGTAATAAAATGAAAGTCCTGAAAAAAAAATATTACGTGAAATCTTAATTAAATAGGGGTGTCCAGAATAAATCATTCCATGCATTATTATTGGGGAATGATTTGGGAACATTGGAAACCCATTCTTATTCAATGATATGGCTCACATATGTTGAGACCAACCAAGATTATGATCCATTTCTATCCATATATTTCAGGTATGACACTGTAGGATCCATCAAAAAGTATTAAAGAATTCCTTGGATACACTCCTTGTATCCAACATTGATATGTGGGTTCCGTGGTTAAAACACATAGGGAATTGTATCTTCTTATACCCATTTTAACTAGGACTATCACTATGGATTTGGTAGCAATCTTATTGTGGAATTCCTTTGAATATGATAATTCGATTACACTCTTACCCTTATCCAGGCTATAGTTATTACCGATTTGGAAACCCTTGAGGTTAATGTTTCCTTGGTTATTACCTTTGAACTTCATTATCAAAGGTCATTGCATATTACTTTCCCTTACTTAAAACCTTCACTATTTTTAATATGTGACATATTTAGAAACTGTAAACAATCAAATAACGAATTATTTATATGTTTATACACTATCTGAGGGATGAAGCTAATACTTGGGTATTTAGTTACATTGTACTGATTTACATTATATATTTATGAATTCACACTGTTATATTCCATTACTTGGGCATGATGTTATAGAATCCATTGGTTATGGCCCGCTGAGATTTTTCTCACACCCTCTCCAGGCACCATTTGGTATAATAAGTAGATTACATGAATGCATGTGTTGACAAAGGGAAGTATAAAACTTTGAACACTTGATTTTTTGCTGTTTAGGATGTAGCATGAAAACAGATGACTGGTCTAGTGCTCGAGATGCTTGGGATAATATTTTGATTTCCATTATACATTTTTGGAACATTGTTTCCTTCTATCATGTATATATGTTTTCAATATTCCTAGTGACATGTCATAACATCATGTGTTATTCCTGTTAGTTTAGTTATTATTAATATTGTCTCTATTTTCTCTTGTGACTTCGACATAGTTGTAGTGTTTCTACTATTTACCTATGTTTATATTTATATACTTTGATTCACTTTTTGAATGATGGATTAGTCTTCCTAGGGACACACCCTACACCCTTGCTTCTAGTCCTATGCCTCTAGTATTTGGGGAAATTCTCTTGAGGCCATGTGGACCACAGGGTATGGGGAACCCATTAAGTGGAATCCATGATCAGGACATCACAATGTGTTATCAGAGGATTTTATATTGTTTCAATACTATTAGGAGACAAAAGATTAGAGCTTGTTAATTTTGGGAACTTGGTAATAAGTTGTGCTTGGGCATCGCAAACCCTTGTTCGGGGTAAAATTCAAGTTTACTGAATTATAATTGTTGTTATTATTCGTACTATTAAAGATGAAATTATTTCACCATTGGGTGATGCAAATTATATGCGTTTTTTGAGGATTATTACTCTATTTGATTATTTTTCTTCCATCCTCACCTCAATGATATGTGAAAAAATAGCATTGTTAAATGCATCACTATAATAACCTAGGATTCATATTTCATTCGTATTGCCTAGCCATATAAGTGAATTTTACTATTTTTCATTACATTATAGGTCTGTAATTATTAAGTGATGTTGTGATTGTTATATAATGCTCTAATTAAACATTTCCATGATTAAGTGATTTTCTATCTCAATTAATTAGGTGTATGGGACCTCATGGGTTGGGATGTGTAATTTTCCGAGTTAAGAAATTATGAAATAAATAAATTTGTTCCATTTTCATAATTGAGGTGTACCAACAATGATTAAATGGGAATTAATATCAATTATAATGTGAAACATGACATATAATATGAGATGGTTTCACATCCATATCCCACATTGTCATTTTTATGAATGGTAAAGAAGTGATCCTCGTAATAAAATTTAAAATGAAATGAAACTTATACATGAGAACCTAATTATACTAGGATGTCTATGTTGGATGTTGGAGTATTATTCCTTGTTTAGTGAGTTTTCTTATGTTCATCTTCTACTAGTGATGATATCTTTCAGCTTAAGCTTGTTTTGAGTTGTGTGCTTGGAATTTGTAGACAAATGCCACCATAACTTCCTTGTATCGTATTCAAGGACGGTGGTGACAACCAACATTTAGACATAGGTGACCCTGAGCTACCACTCATATATCATAGAGTTCCACATGAGGAATCACCATCTATTCCTGATATGGGAACTTATTCCCATATTTATGATAGTTTCATACATTGGTTGCAGTCCATGCATGGTGTTCCATGGCTTGCACATACGATGGCTGATATGATTTGAGAGTTCCAGATACCACATCCTCCAACAATTTCAAGCGATTAAGGTCCCTAGTACCTTGAGTCTTAGATAGAGGCTACCGAGTCTATCATTGAGCACATTAATACACCTAAATAAAGGATTGTTAGTCTCTTTATATTCATGTTCTTTGATTCATCAAGCGTTGGTGGTATGTGATTACCCTAGATGATCGTCATGAGGATATGTTGTGGGTTGATTTCCAAACTACCTTCTATGATCAATTTTTCCCCTAGATGCTGAGAGTTGATATATCCAAAGATTTTATGGATCTCAAATAGGGTTCATTTTTTGTTATGGAATATTCATCACATTTTATATAGTTTCACTTTTTTTCAATGCTTCTATCTAGTGATGAGATTCTGTGTGACAGAATTTTAAATGATGGGATCTTGTATGCCTTGCAAAGATTGGTGAATGTATTTCTCTTAACTACCATTTTTTAATGGCCAATCATGCTCTTATCACTTATCATAACCCAAGGGACAACAACAGTACTAGGCATAGAGGACTACTTCCATGCCAAACATGTAGTTCTTCAAGTGGTTGGAAGTGTTCCCTTGAGGTTTCTTGTCAGGGTAGTGACAACCATAAGGCTTATTTCAATTACACCAATGTGTGTCATTAGTGTGGATGATAGGGGAAACATATGCCTCAGTGTGATAGATACGTAATGAAATATTGGGATTACACCCATATGGGGAATCTTCAACATTTATGTAAGACCATTCCAATTTTTTGGAGTGGAAAAGCATCTGCGCTAGCTCTCCCATGAGGGGTGGGTATTTTTTTTAAATCAGGAGGGGTGTTGGAATAGAACTGGCAGGACTGGCCAAGGAGGAGGTCATGGCCATGGAGCCAGACCCCAGTTTAATAGAAGTTCTTGAAGTTTATATGGGATCACGGTAGTCCAATCTTTTCAATGGGTTCTGGATCATGCAAATTGCACACACTGCAACCGTTTCTCGACGATCAGGCTACATGACCATCTATAGTGTGAGGTACTATTACTTGGAATCTAATATAGTATCTTCTTTATTTGATATAGTTTCTATGAAATATTTTATCTGTTTATCTATCGTGGGAAGTCCCATATTAGATATATAGTAATACTATGGTGTAATAATCCTAGATACACCATTAGTTGTATGAATAGAGTGCATATTCCAGTTTGGGTACTGAACCCTTGAGGTAGGTAGTTACCATTTCCTATGAAAACTCTTCGTTCTCAATATTAAATGCTTCGTTTTCATTCTTGTGATGGATTGGTTGGTTCAGTATCATAATTTTTTCCAACTTTATCAACACATGGTATCATTTACATCATCTGAGGGAAGAAATTATCTATAAAATAATGAGTGGGTTTTCAAGGATTGTAGAGTGGGACCAGGACAACATGGGCTAGGTAGAGTGACCACCTATATTAAAAATATCTTAATGTAGCATCATGGTTTACAAAATGTTGTTTTCCCTTCTATAGTGGATCATTTTTGGGATTTATTTCCCAAATATTTTACTAGATTATCTCTTGGGAGAGTGATAAAAATTACAATTGAGATTACTCTAAGGGAATATCTGGTTTCCATTCCTCTATACCAGATATCAACTGTAAATCTTTAGGAACTCAAGTGGTAGTCAGAGTTTTTGGGGTCCACATGATTTATATAGCTAAATACATCCTCTTAGTGTTTTCCTGTGCTTTTTATTTCTGTGAAGGTGGATGAAACCCTATGTTTATGCATGAATTATAGAATTTTGAACCAAATTAAGGGAATGAAGAAATATACACTACCTCGAATAGATGAACACATTGAGAAGATCTAGGGATATAGGGCCTTCTCTAATATCAAATTGATATTGGGTTGTCATTTGGTGTGACTCAGGTAATCATACATATCATGTACAACTTTTGGTAGAAGGTATGGTATGTATGAGTACCTTTCAATTTGTTCGGTCTTATGAACATACCTACCATTTTAATGGATCTAATGAATATGTGTTTTCATTCGTATCTCGAATAATTTGTCATGGTCATTGTAGATGATATATTTTTGTATTCTCATACTCATAACGACCATTCCAAACACCTTGATATCATTTAGAGTAAATTGACAGAGAATGATATTTATAACAATCATTCCATGTGAAACTTATAGATTAATGAAGTTCAATTCTAGGGTAATATTATCTCAGAATTTGGAGTATTTGTTTCCCTAGAAAAACATTGGTGTTGTATTACCCTAGGAGAAACCTAATAATGTGTTTAATATATAGAGTTTCGTGGGAATGGCTGGAAATTATTGGCATTTCATTCAATATTTCTCAAGAACTTCTTCACCTATTACTAGCCATACAAAGAATGGTGTCATGTTCCTCTAGTTAGAAACATGCGATAAAGCCTTTTAAGAGAAAAATGAAAGGATTTTCTAAAAACCTGTTATAATTATTCTAGATCACGGTGTTGGTTATACCATATTCTGTGATGCAACAGACGTTATCCTAGGAGATGTGATGATGCAGGAAGACTGAATCATTGTGTATAGATCTTAGCAGCTGAGGCCTCATGATTGAAATTACCCAATGCATGACCTTGAGCTCGAAGCAGTCGTACATTGAATACATTTCTAGAGACACTATATATTAGGTTATCACCTTTTGGTGTACACAGCCCACAAGAACCTCAAATATATATTTACTCATCATGATATGAACCTCAGATAGTGGAAATGGGTTGAATATAAATAATTTATTGATTTTGAGCATTCTTATATGAATTGGAGGGGAAATGTGGTTGTAGATGAAATAATTCATAAATCTCAGGAATAAGTAGTATGAGAAGATAATGATGAATGGAAGTTAATTTCTATCTTCTTTAAGATGTAGCTAGAGTTTCTTGATATTCAAGAGAATTATTATCTCTCATATTCAGTAGTTACCTCATCCCTCCTTCTGATGCTGAAGGGTAGAAAATTGTTATATCCTGATGGATTGGTACTATGTGAGAGTATATCAGGGGATAACACACCTCCATATTTTTCTATAGATACATGATACATTCTATATTTTCCTAGACATGTATGGGCCCCTACAGATTTGATAGAAGAGTTGATGAATGATTCCCACCCCTCTTAGTGAGGAGTTCATCTAGGCATCTCAAAGATGTCTTGAGACACATGACACCAGTACTGGTGTCCTAGAATTAAAGGTCAGACTGAATACATTGTCAACAGGTGCTCCACATATCATTAGGTAAAAGAAGTGCACTAGAGACCTATTGGCCTGTGACAACCACTTCCAATCATGGAATATAAATCAGAAGATGTTGAAATGAACATTGCAGTGGTTTTTCCTAGGTATCCTAGAGGTATCAACGCTATGTGGGTAGTTTTTGATAGACTACAAACAATCTGCCCACATCATTTCTAATCAGGAGACATTATCATTTGATGAGTATGGAATAATATAGGTCTGTGAGAACATTTGACTCTAATGGGTCACTGATAATAACATTTCATATATGGATTCTTGTTTCATATTAATGATCCATAATAGATTGAAGAAGGGTATGGGAACACAAGTGATCTTAAGAATATATTTTTACCCTCAGGATGATGGGCAATCGGTATAGACAATACTTGTTCTAGAGGATATGATCCAAGCATGTGTCCTATATTTAAGTGGTTTATGGGAGTTCTGTATCTATCTTATTTAGTTCTCCTATAACAACATCTTTCATGTGACAATTCAGATGGCTCATTTTGAGGCCTTATATGGTAGGTCATACCTTCCACCCTAGTGATGACTAGGGATAGTTGAGGCAACCCTACTAGGTACCCATGTTGTTCATGAGACTTTAGATCTTGTTCAACTAATTAGAAAACCTATGAATACTAGCTAGTCTAGACAAAAAACATATGTTGATCACCATTAATGACCTCTAGAGTTCGAGGTCAGGAATACTTTTTTCTTTCAATTATTTTCATGTTTATGACCTAGAAGGTTATGATAATAAGGGAAGATATTTCCTCATTATTTAGGACTTTTTGAGATCCTAAATAGAGTTGGTCCAGTAGCATGTTAGTTGATACTTACTCATTGGTACCATGCCATGAACGATGTCTTTCAAGTTTCACAGTTTCTCCATTATCATGCCACCCATCCCAAAAATTTTCTCCTGTGAAAGATGAGATTGATACTAATTATACTTTAGAGGAGTATCCAGTACCCATCATTGACCAAAGCATGAAGGTTGTTCAAGACTGGTCTGTCCCCCAAGATTGGGTGCTATGGTAGCATGAGCCCATGCATGAGTAGACTTGGGAGTGGAAGGATGATATACATTCTCAGTGGCCAAAATTATTCTCAGACAATGTTTCTATTCCCATGGAAGGTGATCAAGGGGATGAGTTGATTTAAGGGGGTAAGACTATAAGAACATGAGTTCTTACTCATGTACAGATCCATTAAATTTCAGTCTAATTCTTTTTTCTGGAACGTTTGGGATGCCTTATGTGTTAGTGAAGGTCCCGAGGGTGTTTGGGTCTTGTTCAGAGCTTAGAACACTTATTTTTTGTAGAACAATCATGGAAAACAGTTTATAGTAAAATATGTTATGGGGGTGCATGATTAGAAAAAAATATTCTGGTGGAATGTGTTCTTACAAATCCATAACACACATTTAGCACATAGTTTACCTAACCATGTGCCCTAACCATGTGAGTTCCCCTTTTCCCTAGGTACCTGTTCATGGTTTGCGCTCGATTCTTGAAACAATACAGAAAGAATATGCATATGCCATTCTTTTGGTAAAATGACCATTTGGTCCTTACAGATCTAATTATTCCTCCTCATTCCTCATAATCGGTTATTATGAGGGATTGGCATATTTTTATTACCTTTTGGGAGTATTTTAAGGCATAATATAGGTATTGAATTATCTCTTTCATCTAGGATATGATTGGGCTTCCATTTATCACATATGATGCATAATGTTTAGTACTCGAGTCCTTCTCACATTTCTTCTCCTCTCTCGCTCTTGACCTAGTTGTCATGGTTTGAGTTTTTAAACCTTTTTCACAGATCTACTATGTTCTATGATAAATTATATTCTAATATCACTGGAAAAGAGTTATATAACCCTATGGTGGGTGGCCTATAACTCATCCCTCAAGTTCATTGATTTTGGATTTTTCATTCCGGGTCTACTGATTTGATTATGTTCTGTTAATTGAATTTATATGTCTTGTTTAAAATCATTATAACTGAATGATTATGATCATTCCATATATTTGACTATTTTTTGTTCATCATTTCCACTATTCCCAACATCCCATGTAGGATGATATTCCATGGTTGAGTTTTTAGTGGTTTGAAACATTTGATCCATTATTTAGTTGTTCTCAAGGTTTACCACACTAATGGTATGAATCCTTATCATAAACACTTTTTGTATCATTTAACAATGAATGAAAAAGTACCATGTCAACTCTTCTTGACCCAAAAATGGTAAGTGCTTCATATTGTTAATTAAATGTGAAAGGGAAATTGGAAATTATAGTAGTATTGGAATTGAATGGATTAAATGTAAATGAATAATAGTTTTCATGTCTGTAGAACCCCTTAGCACATTAATGAAAGGTACAAAAATGAACCTCAATTAGTGAATATGCCATTAATGTACATATTGATTAATTATGACTTGATTAAAAGGTTGCATGAGACCTAACATTATCATAGTAATGAATGAAAAGAATTGAAAAAAATCAAATATTCCATGAATTTTTAATTGAATAGGATTATCCAAACTTTATTTCACCTTGTATTCTTATCGGATAATTCCTTGGGAAACCAGAAACCCTCTTTAGATTCGAGGATATGACATTCCTAGTTTGAGACCCACCAGGATACCATTTATTTTCTACTCATGGATTCTTGATATGACACCGTATGAGCCCTCACATTGTATTAAAGGGTTCCTTGAATACACTCATTGGATCCAAAATTTATATGTTGGTTCCATATTTATTTTTCATAAAGACATGTCACTAGAAATATTATTAGGGAATGACATGGAATATGATCCTTGGATTACACTATTACCCTTATCGAGGCTACAATTATTATTGTCTTAGAGACCCTTGTGGTATACATTTCCTTGGTTATTATCTTTGAACATAATTATTAAATATCATTGCAGGTTTCCTTGTCATATCATGGAACCTTCACCATTGTTAACATGTGACATGTTTAAAAATTGGTAACAATCATATAATGAATTTTTTATAGGTTCAGACACCATCTGAGGACAGAAGGAGGCACTTGTGTATTTATTAACATTTTACTACTTCACATTATATATGCATGCTTGCAAACTGTTATATTCCATTAGACTAGAGGAATGTTATAAACACCATTGGTTATGGCCCACTGTGATTTATCTCACACCCTCTGTGAGTGGAATTTGCAACATGTATTAGATTACATTGTTGTAGGTGTTGATGAAGGGAATTATTCAAATTCGAACACTTGATTACTTACTGTTTAGTATAGTACTTGAAAGAAGTTGACCGAGACAATGCTTCTGATGCTTGAGATAGTATTTTAATTTCCATTATACATTTGAGGGGTGTGTTATGAATTCCGTCTTGTGTTCATTTTTTCGAGTTTTCTAGTGACATAAAATTTCATCATGTGTTATTCCAGTTGTTCTATATATTTTATTTATTCCCTCTATTTTCAATTATGAATTTGGTATACTTGTATTTCTTGTTTTTATTTACCCATGTTTATATTTTTCCATGGTGGTGCACCTTATTAATGAGGTAATAGTCTATCCATGGACACACCCTAGGCCCTCACTACAAGTCGGAAGCCTCCGAAGTTTGGGGAGATTCACTTGAGGGTATGGGGCCCATCAGGCTCTGGGCACTCATTAAGTGGCATCTGGGTCAGGGATGTCACATAATAATTCCTTCTTATTTTTAGGTTTCAATATTAGTTTACAATTTTTTGTGTAGAATTTTATAGTTAGTTATTTATTGAATGATATATGTTGAATATTGGTTATTAAAATTAAATTTTAAATATTCAAGTAGTTTTTCTTCTTTGAATATTTTTGAATTTCCATACTTATATCATCATGATCTAATAGTTTTGGGTTTGGTTACTATATAAAGATAAGAGGAATTTTATTTTTCTATTTATTGGTTTTATGATCCATTGATTTTGATCTTAGTGCCCCATGATTCAAAATTTCATCTTGGATACACATCATATGAATAGAATATGTGTTTGTTGGGGAAATTTATTTATGGATGAATATATATATTTTTTGTGTTTATATTTATTTATGTTGATAGTCTAGGTTTTTAAATATTTATTCAAATTCTCAAATAGTTTTTTAATAGAAAAAATCATCTTTTTACAATTCCTATTGAAAAAATAGTGGGTTTTTTTCAAATCACAAATTTAGTATTTTGTGATGGTTAACATTTTCAAATCCATTTTCTCTATCACTATCGATTAATATTTGGGATATATTTTTATCTTATATATAAATGTTTTAAATTTACACTATTGTTACCCTTTTTGGAAATCATGTTTTTTTTGTATTTGACAATCATACATCCATTTCTATTTTATAATGTTGGTGTTTTATTAATAATTTTTATGAAGGGATATTTCAAAAATAGAAATTTGGATAGTTAATCCATGGTTACCGATACTAACATTAAATATATATCATTAAAATTATTAATGGTAAGGGGGATTTAGTATTCCAATATTTTAAATGGAAAAAATATGTTTGATTGCATTCTTGATATGTAACACCAAGCTTAAAAAAATATAAAAAGATTATTATTTAAATATCAACATTATAAACTTGATATTAAATTGGATTTAATGAATATTATTAACAAAATTCTAAAATATATAATTTTCATACTCATTTATATTATATTAATTAATTATTTTTAAATTAGAACTATATTTTATGTAGCCTTTTTATTCTTCCAAAAATATATTTTTATTTATTATTATCGTGGAATATTATAATTATGATAAAAAAATTTAGAATATTAATCTGAAAAACTTAATTTCATTTTTGATTAATAACTTCCAAATGTATCTTAGTATTAATTATTTTTATTTTTCTAGAAATATTGTCTTTTCAAGGAATAGTGAAAAATACTAATTTCTATTGAAAATCTGTATATTATTTTAAAATATTTAAAAGCTAAAATTTTGTTTCAGATTAGTGTAAAAATTTATTGAGTTAATTTTTGTATAATATATTCTAATTATGGTTTCAAAAATCAAAATTTTAATTTAATTTAGTATGAAAACATTTTTTATTTAAAAGGTTAATTTTTTTTAAAAAATTATATTTTATTGCATTTTTCTAGTTTAATATTAAATTAAATTCAAAAAATTATGTTTTTCAAATTTTTAAAAATTGTGTCCATATTTTTAATCATTGTGGACAAATTAAATAAATACTAAACTTTTATATATTTTTTAATATGAATAATAAACATTGTAATTTTATTACTATGATTAATGGTAAATCAGGTAATTTAATTAAAAAATGAAATAATATGAACATTTTAATAACCCAACCACCTTAATAAAACTTTTTTATGATTAATTATTGAACATATTAACCCCAATTTATATTTTTTTTTACATTTTTGAGTCACATAGATGATATTATGGTGGTTATAATAGTTTATTTAGAGAAATGTCAGTTACGCCATCATATTGTTTTTAAATGCTAAACAATTGTTACCATGGGATAATGTAGAGGATATGATCGAATTAAATATTATATTTAATTTTAAATAATTTATCATAGTTATTGTAATTTATTTTTAAATTTTAGTGAAAAATAACTAACTTAAATACTAACACGATGTTGATGCAATTATTATTCAATTAATGGGAAATTCAACAAAATGACATTAACAATATTAAATTAAATAATCCTTGGGATAATTAATTTAATTCAATAATTTTATATATGAACATACAATGTTACATATTTAATAATTTTTTAAAATTTTATATGTGGTATTTATATTATTAAAATCATAGCAATGAATTATCCTAAAAATTAAGAAATATGGTTATTTTATAGTTATTAGTATTAAATTAAATGATATAAAAATCATAAAAATCATACATTATTCAATAAAATTAGGATGTGGTTAGAAATATAAACTATGGGCTATTTGGAGGTAGTTCTTCATTTTATATGTATAATAATTAACCCAAAATAATATACATTCATGTTTTCATTGTAAGAGTAAAATGTATTTCATTGGGTTGGAACCAAAATATAAGATCATAAATATAGTAAATGAATTTATAATATGAATTTTATATGTTGATTATAAAAAAATATTATCTTATATTTGAACAAATTTCATTTGTGACATTTTTAATAGATAATTTATTTATATCAACTTAATTTTTTGAGAAATTCCAAGTGTTTTCCTCCCCACTCTTACAAAAAGTATCAGATTATTCTCATTTATTCACACATAAATGCCAATTTGGTTTCGAATAGGCTACCCAAAATACCCTCCTAGAACCACTTATCACATTATAGAGGTATTGGTTTAGGAATAATACTAATATTATATATCATTACATTTTATGAAAAATATGTTTTCTGAAGAAGAAGAAGAAGATAATGATCATATAAAACAATGTAAATGACAAGTTAGACATATTATAGGAAACATTCCATTAAAAATCATCTTTTAATGTTTCCCTAAAACTATGATTTTTCCACAATTGTAATTTTTTCTCTAAATTTGTTGAAAACTATTTTTTCTATTCTCTTTTGACTTCTTAATTTCATTTTTTAGCATATTAAAAATTTTAAAAATAGTTTCAATAGAATCTTTTTGAAATATTCCAATCAATGTACATTGTGAAATTTCAGAGAAAAATTTTGGAATATTTTTTTATCTTATATGAAATGGTTCTCTTTTCAAACCATTATGACTAATATTTTCATTGGATCGTTCTTCATAAAAAAACTTGGTTATTTTTAAAGAATTTTTTTCTATTCATGAGCATAGTTTTCTTTTTAAATTAATTATTTCCCTCAATGAATTTGATTGATTAGAGAATTCATGTTTTTTTTGAATATTTTGTGGGTTTTGTGATATTTTTGATGATGTTTTGTACCATTATAAACAAAGGATGGATAGTAATATTATTAACCAATGACTTGTGGTTCTATGATAATATAAGGATGGTTGGTTACATTATAACCATCAATTCATTGTGTATATATGTCTACAAACATTTTATCCCAAATATGAGGTAGATCTGAAAGATAAGGTTTCTCCTAATAGATAATAAAAATATAAACTTGAAGATCTTCTCTAAGTAGATATGATGGTAACTCAAATGTAATGTTTGTAAACTACATGTGATGGTATTCCATGAGTATCTTTGATGGTTAATCCAAAATTTTCAATGATGGTTATTTAATATATAACATTTCAATGTATAAATTTGGTGAAATACTTTTCTTGTGATTTTCATGCTTGAAAAGAATGATTAAAGAATTTTTTGCCTTATATATTTTTATTAAATTTTTTATGAAATATGTTTGAAAAAGTGAATGATTTCATTTGTAATGAAAGGTTTTATATTAATCATAATGTTTAATTTCAAAAATTATGAATTTTATATATATAGATGAACTACTTGTTTCTTTTGTTATTTTCTTTTACATAGAGATATATTTCGTGCTCGTCACCTGCTTTAAAATTTTTCTATTGCGATTAAATGATTATTATGTAAAAGGATGCAGTTAATATAATTTTTTATGACATGTAATGAATAAAACATTTTTCATATTATATTTATTGTTTCTTGGATAAAATTTACACTTATTAGAAGAGTCCACATTGTAAAATATAGTTTTTATATTTATGAGTGATGACCGACCTCTCTAAAAAATTAAACCTCAAAAGATCTTTGGGAAAAATTAACATACAATTATAGTATGTAGAAACTAAATTATATGATGTTTAATCCTAAGTACATAAACTAATAGTCAACTAGGATAATCATAATTCACATCATGAATTTTTGTCACATACATAGTTTCAAAAAATCATGAGCCGGACTAGAAATATCATAAGGCCCTTCAAGGAAAACATTGTTTGATCACGAAACCCTAATCCACTCACTATCCACCATGCATCTATTGATATCATTAATTAAAACATAATGCATTCACGTACACCAAATTTCATGTACATATAGACAGAAATAAATCTTAGTAGTCCACCGTCAATGGGGAACCGATTATTATTTTAATAAGTGAAATCTCATGATCTATGTTTATTCAAGATGATACACAATTTGAATGTAATAAATAAAATAATACCTACATTGATCCTTGTTTTATGAACCTGAATGACCATTCCTATTTCAACTATCACTAAAAATTTCTCTATACATGATACATCACTACATGAGGATACACAACTTTTCCTTGGGATCACCCTCATTCAACTATAATAAATATAGTGTAGGATTCTAGTTAAATAATTAAAATACTATAAATAATGAATTAGGATTCATCCTAGGAGTTCTAGGAAAACCACTAAAGACATGTGTAACCAATGGAAACCAAATAAAATCTTGGTGTACCCTAATCAAATTTAATATATGGGTTATAATTCATAGTCCATATGAAATATAAATATTATATGTAAGATAAATTCCTAATGGGAATAGAGAATAATAAATATTTAGTGAGTAATATCCTGCATGAAAAATAATAAATGGTTATCCTCATGTCCATGGATAAACAAACCATTAATAGAAAAGAGTATGTGATGAAATCATGATTCAACCACCATATATTAAAGTGTATCCCTATAATCGAACAAGAAGGTCATTATTAATCCTCAGTGGTTTTACAAGCATCAAATTATCATGTGAAATGTGTCCACTATGCATCCTATAGTATCACGTGGATCCTATAAGGATAGGCATCATAGGAGACACACTAACTTTGAGGGAATAAAAAATACCTTTAGAAACCTCTTATGTAACCACAATATAGGTATTAACCCCAAAAACACTACGAAATTGAGTAAGGTAGAATAAAATCATTAAGACATGGAAAATAGATCCTATAAAGAATCTCCTAGAATAACCATAATACCATCACATTGAATTTATACCATAATTTGATATATTATTTTCCAATATGATAATCAAATGTTTTTTAATTTTAATTTGGTCAGAGTATATTTTAAATTATAGGGTTAGATGACTAAAAAAACTGACCACTATATCCACCACATCATAGGCTCACATTTTTATTTTTTGTTCTACGGTGACACCCTCTACCATTACTACCGAAACTCATAATGTACTTTCTTAGGATTAGTCAACCATTTGTGAACCCACTCGACACACTAGGATAAAATCTAATAGAGGAACCCCATTTTGGATCCTTGATTTAAACAACTAATCAAAGGAATTCATACTGGAATTATTTTTGTCAGAATGTATGTGGTGGAATCCATCTTACAATCATCATATATGCTATAAAGGTAGAGTTATCATGATTGAGATCCATAATGTTATAACATTGGTATAGGCATACCCAATGTGATTCTATAGGTCAGATTATATGTGTAGGCATCCCTCTTAGGATAATCTATTACAAACTTTTCCATATAGAAAACACTTTTCTCTTTGTGTAAACACACATTCTAATAGTGTAAAAACACAAAATGGACTCCTATTCATAAGGGAAAAAATCATACAAAACATATATCTATTTAGATCAATCTTGAAAAATCATATTACGGTGGTACAACTCTAGGTTGGATCAAACACCAAAACCAATTTGAATATTTAAACAACCAAAAAATCCTACTAACTATGGAATTTCAAAATAAAGTCACCAAAATAGATATTAGAGATCACACTATATGTCCAATAATTATCTATGAAACGTTTTTCATGGTAACTTCGAATATTTTACACACTTTAGACTTTTAGTTCCTACTTCCAGATGAAAAACCTCTCTCTAATATCCCACTCATCCAAAAAAAACTCTTGAAGTCCTCAAAACACCACAATGGATCCTTTATCATGATCTATATATATATTAGTCAAAATTTAATTTTTATAGGTACAAATATTATTTTTGTTTATAAAATCATTAAAAACCCATGGAAATGGTAAATAATGGGTAGTTCACCTTGTATACCCTATGTATATGGGGTTGTAATCCCAATTATCCTTATATTCCTTATACTGTTACATGGTCTGATAGGCATGGGTTCTGGACATGTACGACTACATGTATATGGAATTCTTGTCATATTTCTAGGTACAACTAGATGGACATGTCCTCCTTAAATGTGCTGTCTTCGCAAGGACTTGAACACTTTTCCATTTACAATTGCACTTTGTGTACCCTGAAAATACATTGTGTATTCCTCAAAACCCTATTTTAACAAGTACATATCTGTATTGAAATAGAACAATACATTATATATACTAAAATTAAAATGAATTTAGTTATAAGAAAACCATTTTCCCAAAAATAGAATATCATATAGTCAATGTTCATTGAACGATATTTCATGGGATCTTGGTTTTATAATTAGAAACACCTATAATTATGATTTTTCTTACATTTTTATTGATTATTAAACAAATAAATTGGGTGTCCTATTTATTCCTTAATTTTACTTATGAATTTAAAAATCATTTTATAGGGATATATATCATGATATATATATTCAACAATCCTAACTCAAGGATGTATCCGTTTAATCTTATCTAGGTTTTCTTGTCCACAATAGCATCACAATAATCCATCTCACCCAAAGAACTATGTCAACACCTCCCAAACCCCCTCTATATCCCTATCCCACTATATATTCAAAAAATAATGAGTAAACAAAGAGTGTAAAATAAAATAAATGGTAGAAGAGTGGAAAATAAATGGTAAAAAAGAAATAATAAATAAATAAGAAGGAAAATAAAAGGGGCACCACACCAACACCGTCACCCAGTGTCATTTTATTCCACAAATAGGAAAACACCCAATGGTAGAATAGATCGACATGATGTAATCTCAATATAATTATTATTTAAAAATAAATATTCATATTAAAGATGGTGTAGATATTAATTTTGGTTAATTAAATACGAAATACATATCATGGAATAAAAATTCAAAAAAATAGAATTTCACTAAACACAAATTTTATTTTAAATTCCAAAATTTAGGGATAATAAAATGGTGATTAGAACTATTTTACATCATATTCTTGCAGAAAAAGACAACATTATACCCCTCCTCATAACCATTCAAAACTAAAATTTAAAACTTATACACAATTCAATGTATGAAAAGTTATTTATCATTATAATATGAATATAATTACTATTTTTAACCACATAAATTCTCAGTGGATGTCCAAACATAATTACCATGATCTATATAGTCCACATTTCATTCTCTTCTATTTTATTCTACTATATACCAATAAACTAGTTTATTTTCACAACATGAACAGTAATGGATAAAACCATTCATAGTCCCTGTCACTAATTTCAACCATAAAAATATTCCAATGGAGTTACTAATTTTTACCATCCATATTGAGACATCAGTGTTATCCAAAAAAATTCATTTGGTTTATGAATATTCGTAATATATAAATTAAGAAATGCTGGTTTATTATAATAAATGGTGTTTCCCACCATCAGAATCAATGATCCAGCCATATTTATAGTGGTCCAACCAAAAAATATGTATGGCTCAAATAACATATTTGATCCTCCCACAAAATATTCATAACACCATGAATAATCTGATATGCCCCACCATATGGCTTTTCATATTGACACTTCAAAATATGGCACTAAAACATTTCTATTTTCTACTTCCTGATAATGGTCTCAAAAAATGTTGATTTCTAACTCATAAATAGGATTCCCAAAATAAAAAAGAAAATAGTTTTTTACCATAAAAATGTAATAAATTATACATTTCATTATGAATAACAACATTAGGTTCTACCACAATGCAAGTTTCATATCATTCAAGCCATGCTCAGTTTCTTGTCCATAACAAACCCGGATTTTTCTAAATCAATTATGTCACCACACTATATGAATTTGTGATGTCTTTTATAGAAATATATTTATAATTTAGTAAGAACTATTATAATTCCATTCCTTGAATATTTTTTTGAATAAATAATCCATTATCACCTATATGACCACAGACTGACGATTTTAACTGATATGGCATGCAACCGACACAGACAATTAATATTCTCCCAACTAAATTGGTGTATAATAACATATCACATGATCCAACACCAAAATAATTCCTATACGAGGTTATCATGAAGAGGAAAAAGCATTATATTCCCTACAATACATGAATCATGAATCTTCAAGACATCCCTAAGAACTCCTCTTCAAAATTGGGGATCATACATGTGCCATAATTCATTAGAAAAACACTCAGATCTATGTGTCATTTTAGTACCATAGATACAAAACATTAGTCTGAATGGGTACTAAGGCATCTAAAAACCTAGTTTCCATCCATATCTGATCCATCTATAAGAGTCATTATGTCATATAACCATGTTGGTAACAACACACTCCCTGGTTAATAGATCTTGGAAACTGATAAATCCTACTCATCAGAGACAATCTCGACCCCCAAGAACCCTATGTGTTTTATATAAAACCATGACCTCATACTAACCACATTAAAAAACAAGTTAACCTGCCAATTATTTCTCTTACAATGAAAATAAGAAAAATCTCAATTCCCCTGAAAGAATACGTAAACCTTGGTCAACCACTCCATTTGTTTTCCCTTGATCAAACTAAACACTTACCCTTTATAGTGAAATCCAAAATTAAGTTCCTTTAGATCTCTTAAGTATCCATTTTGATAATTTCTTATAGTAGGATTGCATAGTCAATCTACAAAGACCATAAGACTCTCACATAAGAACCATATCTTACTTTATTTTCAATTCATAAGAAACATCCTTGTTCCCAGCTCAACTACTATAAGGCATCTAACATGTATACCAAACCACCTAATTGTCATAAAATTTTTGGTAGTTAAAAAAATCATCGACCCTATATGATAAAAACCTAGTGTCCTCGGTGCAATTATACCATTTTCCAATTCGAATTTACAAAATCAATCACCCGGTTTTTTGTAATTTGATTCCCATTTAGGTGTTACCAATTAGTAACTATAATCATAATGGATTATTATAATGGATTGAAATTCCACGAATCTTGAAACCAAACCCTGATCCCTTTGGATAATCCTTATAGAGGAGTCCTCCCAGGAGGGTTAATATTTCAAAATAATGGAATATAATGAGAAATTCATCATCGTGAATTTGTATAAAGTTATAAAAGGTCATGGTTCCAGTTATATTTATTTGCGCAGTCAATTATTACCATCTCCCTAGATAATATTCTGGGATGAAAATAAATGAATGTTAGATATATAATATTTCAAAATGAGATATATTGAAACATCTATATAGGATGTTATGAATAATTAGTTAGTAGGTCCTAAAATGGATACATTGCAAAAGTGTCTATTGGAAAATAATTATGTTTTTAGGTAAACAATGTTCCCTCTTAAAGGAATTACATTCCATATAAATATATCAATTGTTATAATGAAAAATAATGCACCCACTATGACCTATAATGGATCTCTGTACCTCTTTTGTATAAAGAACTACTTTAATGTCACTATATTCAAAAATCATCCAAAAATAGTCTATATAAAGTGGCATAATGTATCATTATATGGTGGTAAAACTGATTATAAATACATTATAAACCTATTTGGGGAAAACCATTTAGTTTTTTGTTGATACATTAAATAATTTTCCTTAGTCACTAGAAAAACTAGGTACCAAAATGACTATATAATTTGTACACTACTTTTTGAGTATGATAAATGAAAAAATACCACGTTTCTATGATAGAGAATTTACTTTTTTATTATGATAAATCCCCTTTTAATGGGTAAGGGGAAACCCAATATACCTCACAGGAATAAAACAATAAAATCCCCACAAGCCAATGTCCCACGGTTTGAGACAATCAAATTCAATGATGCAAAGAAGATCCCCTCCCAAGAAACATAATAAAATGACACTTTTCTATTCCTAAAATGAGTTAGAACCAATATCAAGACACACTATAATTGTAAAAGATTGAAATAATATATAAAAAATAAAAAATTCAACATCACATGTGTGTTTCTAAAAGATAAAATCATCATAAAATGTATCATCAGAAACCAAGAACATCACTATCATTTCTTTAGAATCATCGGTTTCTTAAATAATTTCTTTCTCTACAAAAAACTATAATATTTAGAATTGGTTCTCAATCAATCCTAATACTCATATCTACCTTGAGGATAGTATTAAATTAATGTAAAGAAACACATATAATTCCATTTTTTAACATCTCCCCTCAGTTAACTCTGTAAACAACACCACAAAGACTCAAGCATGCCACACCATACAATAGAGGCTACTAAATAGTTGTGATGACCAAGGGTATATCCCTATTTAGACTAGGTCATCATAGTATAGAAAGGATTATATAGTAAATAACCAAACATCATCTATAAAAAAAATATTTAGAGTGAGGAAGTAGTTAATGTAGAAATGATTTATTAAATGAAACACATTAAAGGCCCAATCATCAATTTCATAAATAAATCATTATCCACAGTAAGGAAGATCACTTATATATAATATGAATATAAAAACTAATAAGCCGGTCTCTAATTTTTACTATATGAATTGAAACATAATTTATCTCAGTGAGTCATTATCTTCCTCATCCTGATCACAGGACACCACAAAATAATCCATTCTTAATTATTCAATAATAGGCCTCACCAAATCTATCATATATTTTATCAAAAACTGAAAAAATAATTCCACATTTACACCAAGGTTCACATAAATGTGGTGGGAAATAAAACATAGTATTCTACCACCAACGGTGATTCTATAGACATTTATTATGGATGAATCCTCATGAAATATTTCCCACAGATTTAAGACAGTAAATAAATTTATTATATAAAATAAAACCAACCCCAATACATGGTTCTCTAATCCCAATCGACTATATCAACTTTTTATATCATAGAAAAATTCTGTTACTAAGATACGTCACTATCATGGGATATAGGTCCTATCATTGGTATTACCCAAACATGTTGATAAATATAGATTTGAACTACAAGAATCAACTGAAAATATTGTAAATAAGTCGTCTATATAGATCCTAGGATATCATGGAATAACACAAAATGTTTTGGTAGTAGGGGGAACCTAGAAAATTTCTTATAGTTACTTAATCCCATATAATATTATATTCCAATAGAGCAGTCTATAAGAAATCATGAAATTAGGGACATGATTAAATCCTAGGGGGGATTAGACTTATCCCATATGTAAAGAAAAATCTCTCTAATCAAAAATAGTATCTCAACATCCTTGAAACATATATCCAACCTAACATTCTCATAATGAACTGGGAAACTAAATTAGATTCCATCAACAATATCACGTGGAGTATATATCTTATCAATAAATTTTATGATTTTCAATCATTAGTGATGTGACAAGAATCAAATTCTCATGGAAAATTTGTGTACATGGAAACTCATTGAATCACATAGAACCCAGAAAGAAATTAATCCTTAGTGACATGAAAAATAATATGGGTTTAAAGATTCCCCAGATAAACACATATACTACAATATATCATAGAGTAATCCCTAAAATATTATTCATTAAATTAAGATAGAATTCAATAATGTCAGGAATATAAGACACATACCAAGATGTGATTATGTAAACCAACATCATACAATCACTTAGTGTTAGGAGGACATAAAAATTTAAAAACAAAACTTATATTGATCATATTTTTATAAATAGTAACTCTGTTAATGTATATATAAAATAATTGGGTTTTGGAACTCATAAACACATGACAGTTACCACCACCCCTTAGAATCATATGTTTGGTATGGGTTCTATGGTGACACCAACTAAAATATATACCCAAAACCATAATGAAAAATTTTTGGGATTCTCAAACACAAATGCACAAAATAGTTACCCTAGGGTATTTTACATTAGACGCAATATATTTAATATCCTTACTAAAAACACATAATCATATAAATATCTCTTAGAATACTCTAAACTAGCTTGTAAACAAACGCATCCTAGTTGGGGTACTCAAATATGGAATATAGGTCGAGGCATCTGATATGATAACATTTAGGATAATATAAGAGAATAAATACCTATTGGGATATTTAGTTACAAACTAAAATGTTAGTAAAATACCCTCCTTTTGAGGAAAACACACGTTCTAGTAGTTTGAATAGGAAACAAGGAATATTTGTCTCATTGGTGGTATGTCCCCCAAAATATTGTTATTTAGATATGGTTGATGGAAAATCTTAGTTCCATATACCCAATATAGTTTCAAACAATCACTCAAGTTTTTTGTCTCTATATGTTAGAATGTAGTCTCATTAACCAAGGACTAACCAATAAACATCACTTAATGAGAAAATTAGTGATCCCACTATATGTACAACAAGAAATTCAAATACCGTTAGTTATTTCTAATCACATCCATTACCCTTATGAGACTTCTAATTTCAACTACCAGAGGAATGACCACCCTATCATCTATACATCACTAGAAATAGATCTTATAAATCTTCAAAATTCCACAATGGGCTCAATCCTAATGATCTACATAGAGATAAAATAGACTCAAATTATAACCATTAACCCCATAAAAGTAAAGAATTAGTAAATATCATTAAATA
The DNA here is from genome assembly GCA_963277665.1 of Viscum album. Lineage (NCBI taxonomy): Eukaryota > Viridiplantae > Streptophyta > Magnoliopsida > Santalales > Viscaceae > Viscum > Viscum album. The sequence goes on from OY728165.1 coordinate 216,058,281, forward strand.
AATATCTTTGCGGTAGCAAGTGATGGTTACACTGAGAACACAACATATAAAACAAAATTTACTACCTTCTCATGTACTTATAATCATCTTGCAAGACATGTGATCTGAATGTGTACTACTATATGACCTTGGAATATAGGTGCCCTCCCATGTACTACTCTAAATATGTGTCCCCATAAAGGATGCATCTTTTAAAATTCAAAAGTGTATATAGGTAAAAATCCAAGGGGTATACCTTGAGATATTAGAATGTATTCTTAGAAACTCAATAAACCCTAGTATTGAGATAAATTGAAAATTACCAATACATAGTGTATAATAAACGTACATAGTTTGTAGTTAATAAACACATATTCCTTGAAATTTTTTACCACATGGATTGTTTTTATGGATACAAACATCTATTGACCTGGATATCTAAATTGTAATCATCTATAATTGTCCTAAAGAAGACATTAAACATATTTTAAAATATATTGAACCCCAAGGCTTTCCTTGCAAACAATAAAAAGATATAATATATCACAAAAACTATTTTCTGGGGATATATTTCCTAAATTATAAAATTGTCTTACCTTCAGGATGAATATTTATTTGATTCAAACATGTATATTTTTAATAGCTAACACAATATGATATATCCCCTCTCGAGCTTTATAGTTGTTCCAACCTCAACATTTATTCCTCTACCTATCATTTTCCCTCTCTATTGGATATAAATATAGAAGAACTACAATGTGTAGGTTGTAATACATTGAAAAAGAATATTAAATAAAAATAAAAATAAAAAACATGTAAAAAGGAATTGAAAAGGAAATATAGTCATGGGCCCATCCCCTATGCTCAAAGTGTGTTTATCCTTCTAATAGAAAAAATCCACCATTCCAGACTCAACAATAAGGATAGAATACTAAGATAAGACATTATTCAAATGATATCGTCGAATTGCTTGAAATTCCTCTAAACTCTTGTCCTAGGGTAAACCCATATCATTTGTCCAAAAATTATTATAGAAATATTATACAAGATTATATTATTGTGAAAGAAGACTATTTAACCCCATATGACTATTTGAATGAAAAAAATAAATTTCTATTCCAATATCATTATTTAAATATACTAGTGTTTACATATTTCATGATTTATGAACTGTTATTTTTAGGAATAAAATTATTATATGTAATTATTATACCCATATTTACATATTATATAACGTTATTAAATTTCATCATTATAAATTATGTTTACCGATACTAAGAATCAATTCTCACCACATTCCTATGTTTCCATTTTAAAATATAATTATGATTTAAGAGTATCAATTTCAGATGTATTTTAGAGATATTTTAAAATAATTTTTAAAATATATTACATATATATCAAGTTCCCAAATACTCTAAAAAAATGTTACATATGTTATGTGATACTATCATGATATTTTATACTGATGTTTTATTTTTTCATGTTTATCATCGATCATCTCAAATAGTCTAATAGTTGTTACATAATAGTACATGTCTACAACATCAGACTATGGAGTGTGGAACTCTATCATATCTATTGATATCAGTGGTCTATTTATTTATATTTGGTTAATAAATTAGATATTCTAGAAAAATTTAGTGAAAACCCTATTGTAAATACATTCGTATAATTTTTGTAATAGTATAACATCAATATTTTCTTTTTTAAAGATGATATTTTGAGGAATTACTTAGAAAAACATACATATATGTATACTAAAATTGGAAATAATAAATAGAATATATTTACCTCAGTTTAGTAACTCTTATAATTATATATTTGGAATTACCTCAATCTTTATCTGGATCATGGAAAGAGGTCTAACTACACACATGGTTCAAATGTATTTTGAGATGTTCAATGGTTAGTTAATGTTACCACTAATAAAATATTATAGATTATTTTTCAATGGTGATAAATAAATATCATAGAAAAAATAATATGAAGTTAATATTAATATCATAAATTAAAACAAATAAATTCATGATTTATGATAAATATTTAAGGATATTAACATTTATGTTCAATGTGATATTTGATATTTTAGTGCAAAAAATGTAATTATTTCATGTTTTAAATATTATATGAATGATCATAATAATTTTTGAATTATTATTATTTAGACTAGGTTAATAAATATAATAAATGATAATAAAAATAAATGTATATTGAGATGAATTTATAAAAGGATGAATTCAATGATTCATTAATGATTAAATATTCATTTTTATTTTTCCATTTTTTTTATTTGAGATATTATCATATTCCATTGGGTTTTATTATTTTTTTAGAAAGGTTCATTGGAATAATTATAATAATGGTATATATATAGAACCCACTATATCATATAACTTAATAATAGGGAAAACATAAATGGTTGAAAATATTAGTACATTATTTTTGTAATAGAAAATGTGAGTTTCTAGGTATTATCAAAGGTAGATAGGTGTATATCATAATAAAAATTAAAAAATCACAGTCACAAATATATTTATTAGTGATAGATATTTACTGATTATGTTTGGGTGTATTTTAAATGTTAATAGATTTATGTGAAACATCATTGGATTATTCTTTTGTTGTTCTTCTTTAATTTTATCGAATCATATATTAAATAATATCAATAACTAGGAAAAGATATTTTATGAAACATTATATTTTTATAGGATAAATATCTATGAGAACATGATTGAGTTATATAAAACTAATAGTTTTACTATATTATTGATGTTGAGGTAATAAAGTGTTTATTTATTTTCATATAAGTGATTTAGATAATATGGATAAAAATGGAATTGAATATTGATATAATGGAAATGTGATCCATGCTATTTTTGGTAATTATTATCTAATTTCTGAGATTATGAAATATACTTATTATTTTGAGACTTCATGAATAAAATATTATTAAAATTATTAGCTAATTAATGATATAAATTTTTGAGGAATATATAATCTCACTGTGGTTTAGTATCATGGAGATTCAGAATTGTTTGGGAGAGGTATGCATGGGGAATGTATGGTTAGTTTATATATATTCCATGGTGCCTAATTGTATGAATGGATAATGTTGTTTCATAAAGGATAAGAAACATGATATAGACTAAGAGAGTAACATATATATAATATTAGATGTTTTCTCGATAATAGGGGATATGTTTAGAATACCTAAATCTAATATTGGTTTTTGGTATAAGTAAAACCCTATGGACATAATTTATATATTTAGGGAATATAATGATCGAATATTTTAATATATTCTTCCATTTAACTATGTAAAATATATTTGGTAGCTTCATGAACATAAAATAATAAACTATAACAAAACATATGTTTATATGTGTATAATATTTATTATAGATTCTAAATTTATCTATTCAATAAGTAGGTACGAATAAGACTAACCATATTATGAAATATAATAATATATATAGGTCATATTGTATAAATTTACAAAATTAATTATTATGATTATGAATACATCTTTTTATATAATTCACTTATTACAAATCAAAAGTAACTATATTACTATTAAATGAAGATTTTAATAAAATATAATATTTTGTGGTATAATCTTGTGATATTAAGGTTTTATAGAAATTATGAATAATAACAACTAGAATTTCATAAATTTAATTTTCTATTAAAACTTATTTCTCTATGATATGTAAATTTATTGAAAGTTAAAAAATATATATTTTAGAATGTTGAATACAAAAAATAAATGTAATTTTTAAAATCATATCATAATTTTCATATTAGGGGAAATGTATTTACCATGAATGATTGATTATAAGGAAAATAGTACAATATATAGTCTTTAGAAGTACATATTCCTAATTTAAATTAATTATCATTATGTATTATTCGTACATTTAATAAATAGATTTTATTAATAAAATTATTTATTTTATAATAGAAATTATTAATTTAAAAATATTACCAATTTCGTTGAAAATATATAAATAATATTTAATAATAATAGATATATTTGAATAAAAATTTGGTTTAAATTCATTATAATTTAATATATTAAAATCAATTTTTATCACATGTATAAATTTTATTAGTTAAAATTAATTTCAAATTCTAAATCATCAGTTATATATTATATATATGGGTTTATGTTCATTCTAGCCATAATGGATATGTTACATTAGGTAAAAAGAGTTATGATTTCAAAAGAAAAAAGGGTGATATTTAAAAATACAATGTCAATGAGTTGAAAAAATGAATAAAAATGTGTTATAATGGGTAATTGAGGTATTTATTGACATTACGACTTCTTATATAAATTATGTAATATTTTTTATGAAATTGATCTAAAGACTAATTTCTTATTATTGACAAATTTTCAGTATCTCCATCATATTATCCCTTTTCAGTTATAAAGGGGAAACTTATCTCCTCAGTTTCCATCATACCAAAAAAATCAATTTTTCAAATAATATTCCCAAATACCTACCCAAAAATCATATAATCCATTAATATTTTTTCATGTTCTCAAAAAACCATCATTCAAAGGCTTATCAAAATTTTCATGGAGATAAATCAATAATTGATGTATAAATTTATTACCTATCCTCTCCCGTTTCTAATTTTTATACGAACGTATTCATCACATAAAAATGAGAAACTATATTGTGTAAAAGTTAATATCACTATTATATTAGTATGTTTTCATAATTATTTCACAAGGATTATACATAATTCAACATTTTATTATAAAAAATTACACATCAATTCGTGCGTTGTGTGGACAACCACCACTATGACGCAACAAGATATTTTTTCTATCACAACCATACATGGATGGTAGTTATTTGGAATTTAGTATTTATGAATTAAATATATGATGTAATTTTTTTTCTAAACTTATAAGCCATATCACTCATTTGCACTATTCTATGGATAATGGAATCATTTTCCATTTATATGTAGGGAATACCACCACCATGGAATGCTCAATTTCATTTTTTGGATCATCTTCTTTCATGGATTATCATGATAGTGTGTTTCATGGATATATATGATTATCTTGAAATTTATATTGTTCATTAATGAAAAATTATACAATATGTGAACTGTAATGAAAATAAATAATGTTTATATTTCAATAATCCAAAATTGTGTTCTTGTGGAAAAAATTTGTTTCTTCATAAAATGAAATAAATATTTATTTGTTAATATAAATTTATAATTATTTAAAATTATTATATATCAAAAAAATAAATACTTAATAGCATGAAAATGACTTTTCAAAAAGGTTGTTATTTTTTAATCACTTAATAATCATTTATTTATTATACTATGCTCTTTTTTTGGTAGGTTTAACAATATACTTAAATAATTATATTAATTTTATATCATGGATGAATATGGGAATTTAAATTATATTAATGTATGATATAAATAAGTAAATAAGGATTTTATTTTTTACTATTGAATTTAAATATAAAAAACAAATCTTTATTTATAAAAACACTATTTATTTATTAATAATCATTGAAACGTGCCCATCGTGAGAATAAAACTTAAGAATTTTTACATAAAATAGCATATTATAAAATTATAAAATTAAAAATTTTTATGAAATAATATTTATATAATTTTATGATATGGTAATGGTTAACATTTGGAGAATATTGAATGAACATACTTCTTTTTCAATTCTTATACAATTTATTCTAGATTACTCAAAACTAATAAGTATAAATACATAGAATATGAAAAATATATATGTAAATAATAATTATAAATGGAGTTTAAAATGATTATAAATATTAAAAATATTCTTAAATTATTGATTAAGATGTTTAATTTCAAAAAATTGATGATAGAGTAAATTATTATTAAGAATGAATTGAGGTCATGAGATCTTTTCTTCAAATTTGAATCCATTGAGTCATGTTTATGTTATAAACCATGTTATCATTTTCATGGTGTAAATAGTTACAAATTTTCAATTTTTATCAATATTTTATTATATATAATTTTATTCAAAGTTATTTTTTAATTTTATACATCTCATAGGCTTACCATCTATATTTAAAAAAATGTATGGAATCTTCATCATCTTCATGATTATTCAATGGCACATATTTCATTTTATGAACATTTCATTATTTGAATGGGGTAATATTAATTTATTATCACATTAATGATATCTAATTTATTTCCTTCAATTTCATGTCATTTAAAAATAATAATCAATTTTTTCTAAAAAAATTTTGACGTATGCTCCTTCTTAGTCATAAAAGTTTTGGGTAACAAAATTTTCTATCCTTGAGTGTTGATCACTCATTAAATATATTTAAAATAAATTGAAAACATTATAACCTTTCATTGTATTATTTAGTATTCGAGCATATTTTTAATTTTTCATAGATAACCAATGTTTCAAATATTTCATTATTCATTGAGTATGTATCCCATTGATATTTTGACAACTCGAATTTTCATTCATTGAGTCGTAAATTATTATTTTCACTTTTGTTCTACAGTTCATGTGTTATAACAATATGATATTCTATTCTTTTTTATTTTAAAAATATCATTGAAATATTGATATTTTAATTGAAGGAAATATTTAATACTATTTTTAAAATTTAGGTTTTCAACATTAGTATTTTAAATGATTTAAAATTTTCATTCCTTTCATTATCAGTATGTTTATCATTGGAACCAAGTTTCTCATTTAAAATATTATGTCACTTTTAAGGATCTATTATTGGAGAATAAATTTTAAAAATTAATACTTTTCAACATTTTTCACTTCACCTATTCAATATTTTCTTTTGAAAGTGACATGAATGTTTTTATTTTATGTCAATGTTTTTTTTTGGAAAATATAATTTATGGTTTCAAACCCATATTTTCTTATTTGAAAGGATTTCAACTCATGGGTTTTGTTATAAATGATTTGTTATTTAATATATATATATATATATTGTGACATTGATCTTCAACAATTCTATTTTTGATCTGTTCTTGGGATATAACTTTTGAAGTAATCCATTGCATATATATTTTTTATCTATATAAACATAAATATGGGTTATCATTTGTAAATAAGGAGTATGGTATTTTCAAAAAAATAAAACTGATTTCTCTGTATATGTTATTTTTTAACTTGTCCTTTTTTGTAATAATCTTTCGATTCCTTTTTCATTCATGATCACCTTCAATGTATACCAATAATTTAATTTTCATCCTATTCCATTTGTCAATGAATATCATATTTTTATAGAATTATTTGAAGGTTTCATAACATGGTTACCAAAATTAAATGATTAGGAAAATTATTTACAAAACACTATACCATTTATATATACTATGTAATTTCCAAAAAAAAAGTTTTTTATTTATTGGTATTAAAATATAAAGTTAATGGATACCCATTTTCATTCCACGGTATCCTTATGATGTGTTATTTGAAACCCATTTTATTTTTATGTGTTCATTGTGGAATGATTTTATCCTTCACACATCTATATAGATATTAATTAAGTGATGTGTGTGCCCCATATGGCCCTTTATATCATTAGTTAATGCTTTAAATATAATGAAATAAATGTTAGTTTTTTTGATATTCTTGATCCACATTTAGAAAAGTGTGAGTGACGCATACTCCATCAAAAAGAAATGTGAGTGAAGCTTGATCCAATATTGTATGTAGTTTGTGTTGCATGATCCACTATGTTAGGATCATAATTTGTGTTTATATAGAATATTTCTATAGTATCATTATGTTACTCTTCCATGTATCACCGTTATTGGATAATATTCCCACACTCCTTTAATTCATTAACTATTCCACGTTTCAAGATTGATGATCACTCTTTTCTTGGGTATATGTATCTTATAATTAATAATTTTATTCATATGATAATATTATGAGAACTTGTTTTAATTGATTATTTTTCTAGCTATATTTATCCTTAATGACAATCTAAGCTTAGCCATTTATTTTTATTCCATTACCCTAGGTCATGATGATGTGTGTGACGTAGGAGATTCATTTAATGGTTTCTAATAAGGTTTGTTTATATATGAAAATTCACAAGTATTTTAAAATATATTTCCAATGTAACTGTTTCATCATGAAAATTTAACTAAAAGGTTATTCATTTTTGTCAAGGATATAGTTAGATATAATAAAAATGTAAATTTTTTATAGGTTATTCTTAGATCATCTCACTTAGTATGAAATTTAATATCTAAAATCATATTTTTGTATCTCCCGACTCATATTTTTGGGTATGTGCATCTTCACATAATCAACATATTTCATAGAAAATCCCCCTTTATAATGTGTTGATCATTAAGGTAGTCACAACATGGTATTACATACCCATTTTATTTTTTAAAATTTTTTTGGTCCACATGCATATAAAATCAAATGGGGATATCATGATTGTTGAACCTTCAACGTAGAATGGGATTATAAAAAACATAAAATAAACTAGATTTGACCATAAAATTGTAGAATCTTATATATCATTTTGTTATTTTATAATTACTAAACTTCATAATATATAAATAAATGATTAAAATATATTACATTAGGTTGGGTTATGTTATACTTATCAACCAAACCATGAAACACCCCCTAGAAATGAATCTATAATAGAGTTTCATCAAGATAATTTGATCAACCAAAGAATTTCGTATGGTATTTTATAGTCAATTTTGTTGTCTTAGGCCTACCTATCATGCATCTAAGTGATGATTGATTAAATGGTCAACTATTTTGTTTGTGTAGAGATTACCTTTATGTGAACTATAAAACTACCATTTTCATATTCAAGTGTTAATACAATAAATTAATTATTTTAAAACCATGTAATCAAGTAAATAACAACACAGTAGGTTGTTTTCCTATATATATACTCATAATAATGGATTTTACTATTGTTCTATAACCATAATCCCAAAATTTTCTGATATAATATCTATAAATAACTATACACTATAATTGATAATAAAGAACATGCCCCATGTAGAAACCTAATATTTTCATGCATATATATTATATATTTTTATATGAACTATATTTTCATTATACATATAAACACATGAGTTCCAAAAAGGTATATTTCATTAGGAAACATTAAATCCTAAACCACTAGTATGTAGGTGCACTAAATCATCTCCCACTAAGTTCTCAATATCCATACCTCTTCTAAGAAATACCAAACATGATAAATTTCTCCACAACGTGTTGAAATGAAACATAAAAAAGGGTTTCATTAAATGATCAGTAATGATAACCAAGGGAGATATTTAAGAATAACATTATAATAAGTGTATGAGGACTTGAGTCAGACATTTATGAATTGTACCTCATATATCAAAGCTAATAGTACTTCTTAATTGAATAAATATTAGTCATTATTCATACATTAATCGTAATTAAATCAAATAAAATAAGTCATGAGATCAATAAAATTGAACAAGACATATAATATAGGCATACACATAATCATAGAAATGTATTTCCATATCAGTAAAGGATTACAACAAATTTTATCACAGGGAGACGGGTCACTCTACAAACCATCATATAATTCCATGTTCAATCTAAAAACTATTATATTGAAAAATATAACATACTGAACATGGTTCCCTCCATGTAGTACTCCTGTCTATCTCTTGATATTTTAATAATCACCCATTTCATTTGAGGGTGATACTGGTCTAACCCATTAAAAATTGAAAACCATACAAATTTTTTTAAAAAATCCTAGAAATTTAATCATAACATAATCCATGAAATTAAATAGGTTTCATATACACTTTTTCTATATCATAACCTTCATAAAATATTAATTTTTCATAATCATTTTATTATTTAATCATAGAATAACCCATAAAGATACATGTGATACAAAATTATATCATCACCATAGAACCAATAAAACATATATAGGTCTCATAAACATCATTACATCATAAATAAAATCAATTTAGATAATTAATAATTATGATATCCATCACTCTTATCTTCACTAATGAATAGATAACTCCAACCAATGTCATATATTATTAAAATTTGGGTTTGAACAATCATTTAAAATATTTCACGAGGAAAATATCCCTTTTACTTTGGAAAAAAATTTAAATATAAATTTTTTCAAAAACATTTTATTTGTAATTGTCCTTATAATATTAGTATGTAATATCCAAGTTAATTATTTCTCAAGATTGTGTAGAATTACATTGAATCCAAACATGATAAAATTAAGATCATATTCATATTTTTAGTAAATTCTATGTAGGGATTAATTTGAAAATTACCTTATAATGTCATTTAATTTATTTTTAAAAAAATGCATACAAGTGCATAGATATATTTGATAAATAAATTTTCTAACGTTAAAAAATATTTTTAATTCAATTTTAGAAAACTTGGTATTTGAATATAGACATTTTATTTGTAGAATAAAGAGAAAAATATAATTTTTCTTAAAAACATTCTCTTAAACTCATGAGTAAATAAAGAGAGTAACATGAATGGAAAAATATATTCTTTAGAAATAAAAATATGAGAATAATTGAAATGATTTTATTGTGATATATATCATAATATTTCATCATTAGAAGCATGATCTTGATAAGTCATGATAAACAATTCGATTGTAACATGAAACCCTTACCAATTTGGTAATGATGATTCATAATCCCCAAGAAAGAGTAGCAGTAAATTAAATGTATAATATAAATAGAATAAATAAACTGATAATATTACATATGAAAGTGGATGCATAGACACCTTATATAAAATATAATTTATGAATATAGAATATGTCTCATGAAATTAAAAGTGAGATAAAAAAATCCATTACCTTGTGTATTAAATTCATTCATATGCATAAAAAACCATATAATAGTTATATGTTTATTATAAATGTATAATATAATAATAGTTATATATTTCATACCATATAGGATTTTTCGATGTTGTTTTATTTCCATATTACTATGAATTCTTCATTGAAGTCATGTTTCATGAAATACCTATTTAGTTTTTCTATAAGAATTGATTTTCTATTTTTTGACCTATTACATTGATAATGGTTCTATAATAACCATAACATCCATGATATAAATATCATATAAAGTATTTATAAATTGTTTTAGTATAATCCATATGATAAAGTTATACAAAATGAAATATGCCAATCAAGGAGATGATATGTCACACATATGCATAAATGTAGTTTTTATTTTCTTAGGAAATTGAAATAAGAAAGTTAAATAATATATTACCATTAAAAATTTCTATTTATGTTATATATATCATACATTGTAATTAAACCCATATTTCTTTCCTCTTATTAAATGTGTAAATGAGTCACATATCTTCGTAAGGCGATAGACTGTTGTACACACAAGGGACGTGTTTAGATTCATATAGATTGAAAATTATGTTGGTATATATCATATAATAATTCTATAGGTATTATATTATAAAAATTATAATATATAAAATTAAAAAAATTTATATCCATCTGTGATCTATTGTGATGGAAAATGAATAACATTGATTCATAAGGCGACATTTCACTGTGCACATGAATGATGATTTCATATCCCACATGATGGAAGAGGATATGGTCATAAATCATCAAAATAAATCGAAAACACCCCACTATATGGGTGATATTGAGATTACTATATCTTTATGTTTTAATAACAATTGTAGGAGGTGGATGATGGAATAAAATAAAACACATGGTTTGGGTTGTTACTTCTTCTATGGAAAAATTCTTTTTATTTGAACAAAAAACAATCATTACATGGATTTATTAAAAAATAATTCTATTATTGGAGTACTAATTTATTTATTGGGTTATAACATGGATTAACCAAAGGGTTTTTATGATTGAATCTGATATGAGATGTTGTGAATTTATATAACTGAGGTTTGTGGCACACTTGTGGTTTTTTGAAATAAATATTATGTACCAAATCTTCTCTCGTTGCACACGGTTCCAAAATAAATAATTCATTTTAAATAAATATATAAGGTTAAAATATTTCTTGATTTTCTGGTTATAAATTTTTTAGTTAATTTTATTCATTAATATTTTCAGTTTAATCGTGATAATCCAAATGTTACCATAATCGAGGTAAATATATTTTAATTTTATTACTAATTAATATTGTCAATTTTTTTGACATTATTATTTATTAAGAATTATGATAATTCCAAATATGGAATCCATTATTCAAAATCTATTAATATTAGTGGAATTATTTTATTTATAATTAACCTCACAAACATAACAATAAATATGTCTTCTATTGCGAAAATATTAAAATGACTAAAACTTGTTTATACACAGATTCAATATAAAAATGAATATAATAATCAAAATTGGATTAAATGATATATAATTCTATTTAAAACACTTTTATTCCAATTTATTAACAAAAATTATCCTTATAAATTCTTTAAATTAAAATTTATATTTCAATAACCCTTAGTTTTTCGAACTATTCATTACAAAATTAATGTTGTTATAGAAATAAAAACAATTCAACATAAGATAATTTTTACAATATGATTAAAGAAAATTTAATTATATTATCAAATTAAATTTATAAAATTAAAAAAATAATTTTTTTATTGTTTTTTCGAAAACATATTTTTAGAGAATATATTTGAAAAACATTAGAATACTTTATTAAAAGATGATGTACAATTTTTAACAAATATTTTCACTTTGTATAAAAAATTTATATATGATATTTGAAAATATATTAATACTACCCATATCTCTATGTTAATTGATAAGATATAATGGTCAGGTTTTAATAATAATTTTAATAATATATCACGGTTCCTTAAAATTCATTGTTTCAAGTAACACATGATAAAATAGTTTTGTGTGTAATGCATGATATAAAATAAATTTCATTTATTATAAATAATAATTAATAAAAATCATGGTGTTAAATTATACACACTACAAAATAAATTTACCTTAATATATTCATAAATCTGATGAAAAAAATGTGGATACTCTTGCCTTGTCATTTCCTCATGTTCCCATGTAGCTTCTTCAAACTGCTAGTTTCACAACATAATATTAACCAAGGGAGTAGTATTATTTCAGCACATAATTTCTATATGATCTAGATTCTTTAGTGTCTATCACACATAATAAATATCCCTCTCCAATTATGTGACCTCTTGGTTCAATACACATGAAAGAGCAGGTATATACTTCCTTTGGAGAGATACATGGAAGACATCATGAACTATAGAGAGGGTTAGTCGATGTTCCATCTGATACACTACTATCCAGAGAGCATAAAAAATTAAAATGAGGCAAATAAACCTAGGATTATTTTTAATTTCCTTCCTATCTTATGACATTAAATGGAGAAATTATTTGAAACACCTTATCACTAACTTTAAATTATATACCATTCTAGTGATTGTCATCATAATGTTGTTATTGTGTTTATGAATTGGTCTATCCTTCCTTTACACTTATTCATCTATCAAATATCCAAATATATTTCTATTCCAAATTCATTCCATCAAGTTTCACCTCTAGAATTTTTTCCATATATGCCTTCATGAGGATAAATCTTCATTATTGAGTTAATGTTATTGTTCTAGGATAACTATACTATAGGAAGGTGTTGAGACCATTGACCATTCAAATACATATAACATGAATTTTTAATTTCATATAGGTTATTAAAAATTATCTTATATTAAACAAAATCTGGGAATTATATGTATTGTTAAAACAAAACATTGTATCTAGGTAGCAATGAATATTTTCCCCCAACATCAAGGTAAATCTCAGATCCGAATTAGAGACAATGTAATATGTTCCTCCATGAATCCTTACCACATCTATAATATTTATTATGGTAAGTTGATCATGATATAAGTATTACCTATTAGTGATAATTTTTGATTTCGTTGTAAGTAAATCAACTATGACACATATAGAATTATTCCCTTTAGACCATTTGGGGAGTATAGTGAAAAAACACATGGTGGGGTTTTCCAATTTCCATTATTGTGTAATAAATGGATGTAAAATCTTATTATTATTTTTTTACCTAAACTATAAAATAATGAAATACAATGAACCGAGGTATAAAATATGTAATATCTCTCTCCATGAAATCACACCATAAATACTCTTTGAAATGTATATAAATCTTCACAAATCTAGGAGTAAATGAGAATGATGAACTTTTAGTATCCTCAAACTACTCCTTCATCAAATATATTATGGGCATAAAACATACATTTTTCATAAATATTATTGTTCATTCATGATAATGGATAATCATTTTATCAATTAAAATCATATTTGGAAGCTCTATATATTCCTTCAACACACTACAACATTAATAGCTTTTTACGGTGGTTTTTAGCGGTTCTTTACTCGACAATTGCTAAATTTTATTATTAATGATTTAGTGTCTGTTTTTTATAAACCACTACTAAAATATTTTTTTCTACCCCAATACTTCCCCCACCCCCATGACACCCCTTCTCTTCCAGACCCCTGTGAGACCCCCCCCCCTAAAACCTCTAAAACCCTCACCCCCTCCTTGCCTCATTGCCTCATTGCGCCTTGACACATCACTGCCTCACCGCGCCTCACCGACATGCCCATTTTAGAGGTAGTTTATCAAACTAGTTATGAAAAATATCATATTTTATCTTAGGTAGTATTTTAATAGTGCATACTTGTTACTTCCCATGATAAAGCTAGATCCTTTTTTGGAAATATTTTAGTGAACCATGAATTACACCTCATCCAATAATTTATAACTAGTATAAATGGAATTTAGAGATGCATGAAGAGAATGTATCTGTATAACCTGATTTATGATTAGATTGATATTTTTATACCTCTTCGATTCTATAATATAATATTTTTATTTATTCATGTTTTATGTTGTGATCATGTGTGACATGGAATTATGTTTTATTGATATTATTGTTAATGTATCATATTCATGCATATTTACCATTTTTTATTGAGAATTAGATTCATTATAGTGGAATTATATATTAATAATGGATATTAATTTGATATGTTGTGCTTGTTTTTACTTTTTTATACCAATAATGTTGATTAGTATAAATAATAATGCTACCTTGAACATTGAAATTGTTTTGATAAATTATGAGTATGTTTGAAGGGGTATTTTTCTATTATACAAAATGTGTGTAAGTATGTATTATATTAAGATTGATGAATGAGATTGTATCACAATGAAATTGTATACCCCTTTAACCTATCCCTAAATTCATGTGATGATAGTTCCTTGAATCTTGAATACACCTTCCTCTTTCAAAAATACAAGGATTTTCCCATGAATCAACCATAGGAAGTATTGTAATGATCATAGTTTGATGAGAATGGAATCATGGATTCCTTGACCTTATGTCTCGTATCCATGTCGAGGATCAATGAAATTATATTCAGTATAGAACCTACCATTATAAGGATTTATTGTTTATAATTTATTCTATTTTATGAATTTTTCTATTATCTAATGCTTCCATATTTTTATTGATTACCATTTATAAAGTCATTTTTATATAAATATATATAAATTTTTATATTTATATAAAAAGAATATGTATGTATAATCCATATAAGTTAGAAAATTGGTGGTTTATTACTTAGTATTATATGATCACACCCAATATGTATACTTATGGGGGACATGGAATTTAATGGTGTATTTTTTGGGTACCTATAGGTATAAGTACATGTTCGTATGGATTATTTTTTCTAATACAGGTTGACTTTTGTATGACTCATGTTCCATTTAGTGTTGTAAACGGGGAAAGAAGATTGATTTTTTCATTTAGACACATGTTTTAGGGATAATTTTATACAATTGACCTTTATATGATTTGTAAATATATATCATTTGGAATTCACTCTATTTGGATCTTGTTAGTTTTCTTGTATTTTAGTTTATTAATAAAACTGGTAAAACCAAATCCCACTGGTCTTCTTAGAACCCCGATGTTATTATCCTAACTTTGGTGATCAAGTGGTGAAAATGAGGTCATGTAGTGCTCTATCCTAGTACTATTTAGGTATCCCGATCACTATAAATATGCCACATGTACTTTTTCTGTTATATAAGATATTGATTAATGGAGGTGGTTTTTTCTACTTGTACCTTAATCTCTTATATCCCTTGGTTTTGGATCATCACCCCTTACTCCATATCAACTATTATAGTAATTAATTATGGTTTATTAAATTTAAATGGTAGATATAAAGGATTTAAATATCAATAATCCTATTTGTGGTTATTTTCCCATCGAGAATAGTTTATCAAATGTTTTCATCCAAATTAGTTTTTATGTTGGATTCTGCGGAATAGTGACACTTTCTAGATTAATTTTTTGAGACTCTATAATAGATTGGATGTGAGTGATGAGTTTCTTATTTTCGTATATCTTTTACAATGATTTTTAGTGTTCTCCCTTAGATGTGTGGAATTATCCAAACTATATAAATGTTTATTTTATATTTGGTTTTATTTTTTGTGAAGTGTGTCAATAGAGTTTCTTGTAGTAATTTGGTGATACCACTTCCAAGTTCCAGTGCATAGAATCAACAGAGGAAATTATTAGGAAAACCTCTATTCAATAGGATTATAGAGCTTTCCACTATACAGGATGAGGTTCATCATGATAATTTATATCAATTGTATATCACAGATTTTATGGAGCTATCCATTCATTTCTTATGATGTGTTGTTTGGATCTTTCAATTTTATTAGATGTTTTATTCAACTATCCAATTATTTGTACCTGATAACCACCATATGATCATATTTATCTGATGATCCCAATTCAAAAAACTCTATCTAGTGAAACTCTATCCAATTAATTTTTTATCTTCTCATTTTGGGGAAAATAAAAAAAACCCAAAAATCATCTACATGGGAATTAATTTCTGATTTTACTTTTTTTCAACAACCCTATTGAGCTCATCCTCTATTCGATGCATGCAGTGTTATTTGAAATTTCTATATGGGTTGGGATGCCTTTGTAGACATGAGATAGTATTTTTGAGACATAATAGTTATATTATGAGAAATTTCTTAGCCAGATATCATCTTAAAATGCATTAAGTTACTATGTACTATTGGAAAAAATTGTCATTGAGGAATTTTTTGATCTAATCCTAGAATTTTTCTAAATATTTAACATATTTATACATATCTTTAACTATTATATTTTAATCTATTTATCTATTTTTAATAGTTATGTGCTGTATTTTTTTAATATTGTGTAGGAACATTGTGATATACATGGATAAAAGTGGGATCACATTACCAAGGAACACACCTCAGTATGTTAAGGGTTTGGAGGATTTTTAAGGTTTTGAAAATTCCAATCGATCCATTAAACAGAGAATAATATTTTCAGGTCCTAAATATATATTTAGAATATGGTTGAAGAGATATGATGTTTATGAACATTTAATATTGAAGAAATTCCCTAGTCAATATTTGTATTCGATTTGGAATGGAGAATTGAATGTTACCGAAAGGTTGATCACTGATGTCAATCCACAGAATGAGCTCCTAACTTCATTGAAAATGTTAAATGAAATGAATAACCTTATAAATGATGGATTTGTAACTGCAAGAAAACACTATCAACATCCAAAAATATCCGAACAACCAGATGAGGCTGGAACAAATAGCAACACGACAAGTGCTTTTTTGAGACTTTAGGACAACCAGATGAGGAATGTAACATATTAGTGGATTCTACTCTTGATTATGTGGTGAATAATGTAATAGAAAACATCACTGAGGAAAATATTTTTCATGATTTAGTTTACAATGGAAATCAAGAGTCATATAGTGGATGTTTGAAATATTCAAAACATTCTTTTTTTCTGAAGATGTACCATATCAAATATCTATGTGGAATTGAAAATAATGAAATATATATTATATTGGAATTGTTTAGTGATGCATTTCCTAAAGAGAACATCCCCAAGTCTTTTTATGATATGAAAAAATGTTGTTAACAATATTTTTTTGAATTATACAAAAATACATGCGTGTCCCAATGATTGTATGCTTTATTGGCGAGAGGATTCAAGTAGAATGGATTGAAAAAACATTCTTCTTCTAGATGGTAGTCAATGGGTGATGTTGTAAGACTGACTCAATATAATACCATGAAGAAGAAGAAAAGTAACACACCTACCAGGATTTTTCATTACATTCTTTTAAAGCCTTAATTGAAAATATTATTCATGTCACTAAAAACAGATGAACTCAGGAAGTGGAATTATGCAGATAATAACAACAATGGGTTAATTATACATCCTTGAGATTCACAATCATGGAAGGCATTGGATTCATTACATCTAGATTTCTCAACTGATCGTAGGAATGTTCAATTAGGATTTCATGCTGATGGATTCAACCCATTTGGGACATTGAGTATCGGTTATAACATTTGACCAGTTGTTTTGATCCACTACACTCTTCCTATGTGGATGTGTATGAAACAAAAGTCTTTTATCATTTAGATTATTATTTATAGAAAATAATTCTTAGAAATGATATTTATGTATACATTCATCCATTTAATAAAGAATAACAGGAGTTCTGGAGCAATTATGTTGATAAATTTGATGCTTCTTCAAAAACAATATTGAAAATTCAAACTTCTTTAATGTGGACCACTGGTGACTTCCATGGGCATGAAAATTTATCTCTTTGGAACAATTACAAGGGTTTGTCTTGTCCTGTTTGTAACTTCTATTTTGAGCCCGAATGACTACCTCATAGTAGAAAATGGTACATCATGTGCCTTCAGAGATTTCTTGATGCATCTCATATACTTCTATAGAACAGAACAAAATTTAATGGTTTCATTGATCATAGACCACCTCTTAAGATGTAAACTGGTTCAAAAATATTGACACAACATGAAAAGGTTGAAATGGAATTTGGGAAGGTTTATAATTTGAATGATACCAAGAAACAAGTTCGTAGTGCATTGTCAAGTGAAATCGGATTGCAGCAATGGAAGGAAAAGTATATTATTCAAACTTCTATATTGGGAATTTAATTTTTTACAGCATAATATTAATGTGATGCATATTTAGAAGAATTTCCATGAAAATTTGATAATCACATTGATTCATGAGCATTGAAAGTCAAAGGATCCTCTCAATGCTTGGAAATACTTACAAGTAATGTACATAAAAGGTTATCTATAACCAAATGAGAATGAACAGTATGCTCCGAAAATATTTGAAATGAAAAATACAGATAAAGATACATTTAATTTAATTTTAAAACAGGTTAATGTATCTTATGGGTATTCAAGTAACATCTCGACGTGTTTTGAATTAAATACTCATATGTTACATATATTGAAAAGTCATGATTAACATATTTTGTTATAGTAGTTAAAACCATTGGCATTGCATACATTATTACCTAAAAAATTTACTATTGTTGCATTCCAATTCTGCACATTTTTCAGGAAACTATGTGAAAAATCTCTACAACCATTTGAGCTTGAAAACCATCAAGAGTGGGTTGTATCGACAATTTATTCAATGGAGAGGATATTTCCTCTATTGTTTTTTACTCTCAAGATGCATTTAACTGTGCATTTGGTTGAGGAAGCGAAATTAGGAGGCCCCGTTCATTGTCAATGGATGTATCCAATTGAGATTTACTTTATATATATGTTTTCAATTATTTATATTATTTTGACACTTTATTAAATTCATTTTTTTGTTTGGTTTTTATATTTCACAAATTTCTTGGGCATTTAAAATCATACGTGAGAAATTAATCTCAACCAGAAGACTCTATTGCTGAAGGATATTTGGCATAAGAGTGTATTACCTTTTGTCCTATATAATTGTATAATATTGAGACAAGATTTAATCAAGTTGTATGTGTTTATTACGAATTGAATCAATCTAAAATACATGGGAAATCAAAAATATATCTTACTATTGGATGATTAGTTGGGAATACCTCAAATGTTACTCGGATAGAAACCAAATTATTACAGGAACATAGATATGTGCTACTAAATAGTGAAATTATATATCCATTTATTGAAGAGTTGAGGATAAAAATAAAGAGATAAACAAGAGGCCAAACTAGGAATGAGAAAGATATAATGAAATCTATTAATAAAGTGCTTGTAGATTCGTTTTCATGACATGTATGTTCATAAATATTCAAATAAATATGAATATTAGGTTGACACATATATTTTTTAATTCTAATAAAGTATATTTCTTTTTTCAGACCACGAATACTAATACCCGAGTAGATTTGTCAGAAGATTTGAAGTTTCTTGCTCGAGGTCACCTAAAATAAGTTACAAAGTTCGACACTTACAATGTGAATGGATTTAGATTTCCTACAGTCGATCGAGAAGTGTGTTGGAAAATATATAATAGTTTTATATTTACATTTTCTGATGTGGTCTACAATGGAAAGCTGACTGATATTATTTAATTAAAATACCCCAGACTTATTTCAATTGTTTTATTCAAATGCAATTAGGTCAATATTATCATAGGTGTTAAAAGAGACTCATTGCAATTTACTTTGTCAACTTATTTCTCTATATGGATGTTGGTGATCATTAATTAAATGGTCTATATATCTTATCATCATAAGAAAAAATGGTATATTATGCAAATCATGTTGTAGATGAAGGCTGGAGTGTTGTTTCTCATGTAAAACAAAGATATTTTTATAATTTGGGTGACGAAGAAGAATATTTGACCTCTGATATTGAATCTCATAAACAATAAGAATTTGAATTATTTGTCCACCATGATATTGAGAATATTAGTCTAGAAAGGATTAATGAAGTGTATGAAGTAATAGAGTAGGAAACCGACATGATTGAATAATAAAATGATTGTATGTACAGTTATGACCCCATTTAGCAACCACTTATTTCATTTTTGAAATCATTCATTATCACTATTATGTATATTTTTTTGTTAGTACTCTACATATATTATCTATTTTATTATTTTTTGGGATAAATATTTGGAAATATATGTTTTGAACTTAATTCTATTTGATTAAATGACTGTAATGACAAGGAGAAAGTGATATACTATTTCTTCGACCACTGTGACAGTTGAAGATCCATATATCTCCCTCCCTACAACATCTGAGTCATGATCTACCTGCCCCATAGACAATCTCCCCCTGCACCATCTTTCAAACCCACTTTGAGCATCCCTTCAGCAGCTAAGTCGTCTCCTCCTACTTCAGGAGCCTCAGTAGTTAGGGAGTGGCGCACCACTTCTAGTTCTTCGTGGGGATACTAGAGGGTGACTGTTATAGGTAAAAAAGTTAATATGAATATATTTATTGCACTTTTTTATACTAACTATTTGTTCATTAGACATGGAAACAATGCAACTATGGGAAAAAAATATAAATATTTCAAATGTATGGAATCTAACCGGAGTGAAGATAGTTGTCCCATTTGACTCATATGGGGGCCCTATAGATGACGTCGCATGATTACTTGGCCATATTTTAGGACAACTAGCCGGAGAGCCCATTTCCCTTCATATTTTATATGATTATTGGAGACATATGCCTACAAGTTGGAATAATAATGTTTTTGATTCCCAAAAATAGGTAATTTTAATAAATTATAGTTTGATTTAATGTCATGTTATTAATATTTTCAAAATAAATATCTATGTATAGATGTTTTTCCGCATTACGGTTGCTAATCTGATATCACAGAAGTGGTTATTGAAAAATCCTGGGAAAAAATCGAAAGACTTTAAATGGAGATTGTGGGGAGATGTCAGTGATACTTATTTTACTTCCCAACAGATGTATGACAAGATACTCGATGGGGTACCCAAAGTACGATGGAATGTTTTTTTTTGACAGTCACCCTGATGAGAAGAAGATGATTTTTAAATATATATTACTATAATAATATCATATTACATTTGTAAATGTATATTAAAATGATACGACATTGAATACATTACAATTAAATTGAATTTTATTTATTTCAGGATCTTTCAAGAAAGAATCCATAAAGCTGGGCTAAGCATGTCATCCCTCACACTATGGGGTCAAAGAGTTTTTCTAGAAGCCGATATGCTCTAGTAATCTTTTAAATATTTTAAATATTTATAATACAATATTATTTGTTTAGTATTTTTTAATTGTTTATTTACGTATTTTTAATGTAGTCATAGAGTTTAGTACATGAATTATCCCTAATAGAAGTTTGGTTAAATGTTAAAAAAAAATCGGATGGATGTTTTGTTAATGAACCTTCCAAAGAAGTTGGGGCATGAACTCACTTTGCATTATAATAACAAATTATCAGTTGTTATTATGTTAATATATATTTATTATAATATGAATTCTATTTGATTCATAGTTAAAAATTAAATAACTATGGGATTCCAATCCTGCATAGTTCTACTCAGTCCCCAATGATGACTTGGTTGATAAAGTCATTGGGAAGGAGCATCCTGGTTGAGTGCGCGAGATGGGTTTAGGACCCATACTATCTAAGGTCTTTGGAAGGAAACTGGGGATTACAGCTGCATCTACCCCTGGTTTTAGTTACCCCATACCATAAGATACTCAGAGAGAGATTGTTTCTCTGTGAAACACAGTTTACGGCCAGGGGGCTCAGATATCCACTTTGTAGAAAATGTTGATTGATTTATATCAGAAGATGACTAGATCATCCCCGGATGGTATTTCATTGAATGGTGGTGATCAAGTAAATCATAAAAATTCAAAAATCATTTAGATTTAAAACTTTTATTTGTTTTAGTTTTAAATATAAATATACAGCTGTATTTAATTTGAAATATAATGTTATTTCAGGTGGTATTAGGAAGTAGAGATGGAGGTGGAGAGGGTGACGAGTTTTGTTCATCATCAGACTGTGATTATTTGTTTTATTGATATGTTGGACAAATATGTTAATATTCAGTTTGTATATGTATCATGTCTGGCACATAGTTCCCACCAAACATTTTCATGACCTAGCATTTTCATGATTTCTCATGATTCCCATTATGTATTTTGTTGATTTTCGATGTTTTCTTTTATGTCTATATTTCTCAAGTCTTGTACGAACCATATATGTCAATTTTTTTTGTCATGACTTATGTTTTATGATTTATTTTTAATAAATTTATTAGGTTTGTTATCAAATAATGAATGATCAAAAACATATCCTATAGTAACAGGAATCAATCCATTCCTAGTTTTTGGAAAAGGCCCTCTAAAACTATTTGTCTCATCTGTAGGAGGAGAAGGATGAGATGTATGGGAACCAATATGTGAGATAAAAATAAACCAATTGATGTGAATGAGGAAGGGTCTCTCTTTTATGGTATAACCAGTGTGATAATAATTTTCACCATGGCCTATTATAGGAGATCCCAATATCTTTATATTTTTTCAAATACCATGAATCAATCTACAAATAGTTTTGATATAATACCCCTATGCATATTATGCTCTTTCCTAGGGTAAGAGTAATTTTTTTCACAAAATAGGATCATGGATAAAGAACCACTTGTTATATATCCTTATGTAGATTCAGAAAATATGTAGAGGAAGACATGTTTTACTTGGTTGGCTGCCCTAAGAAGTTTCATGTCTTACAAAATAGACCATGCATCGCATAGTTTAACATAATGTTAAAATGACTTAAATAATATATTGTCTAAGATCATATGAAAAATACCTTATTATATGAGGTTCAACGTAGTCTAACTAATGTATAAAATGAAATGAACCTATCTTGAAGCCAACCCTATTGATAGAAAACCAATGTGAATGTAGAAAACCAATCACTAAGATAAAGTGTGGGATTTGATATCATTTTTTTTCTTTGCTTTGAGATAGGAGATCTAGAAATCACTATGTATCCTATGAAAATAAGAATTAATCTACACATAGTTCTTATAATTTTGAAGAAAATATAACCACCTTGACTAATAATTGAGAATTAATTGGGAAACCAAAATAAAGATAATGATTTTAAGGTTACATACTCTTTATGAACATCTATTTGTGAATTATCAAGTTTGGGGGATGTGTATGGAGTGTTTTGGGGGGATTTTGAGGTTTTAGGTGGTATTTTTTCTTTTTGAAGTCCACCATGGCTTGTCCAATGACTTGTCTAAATATGAGAGAGGTAGTTTTATGATGGGAATTATTTGTGTAAAATGGGATATATAACCATGAATTTTGGATGAAATGGTGTTATTCATGTTGTTCTAGTGGTTTTCCTATGCACCATGAAAATCTTGAAATGCCCTTGGGTGGGCTTGGAATATCGGTGGACCACCTGTCCAGAATAGGAAACCAAAGATCACGACATTGTAGCCTTGGGAACGATAAGGGTAAAATGGTTGGGAAATGGGAACTAGGTCATGGATTCTATACATGGTACAATATATAAGAACCAATTTGTATTAAACCACTCTATGTTCTATGATTTGTGTGATGCCAAATTTCATTTTAAAATGGGAAAAAAGATAAAACAATAATGAGGGTTCTAGATCACACTTTCACCAAACCCACCACATGCTTTTTGGATATTAACGATGTTTTGATAGAGTCCAATGTGATTCACTTATAAATAAGAGTTTTATTACCTCCTTGTTTTGAATTTTAGACTTCCTTCAATTCTTGGTTTACCCTTACTCATCATCCCCTTCCCCAGTCACCTCCCTTGGTCTTCCAAACCAGTTGTATCATATTAGATAATATAGATTGAAGTTAATTGATTCATTGTATCCCTCTTTCTCTCCATTACTCATTTATTATATTTTTATTATATTCGTGCTTTCATCCTAGTGGAAATTCTTCTCTTTTCTGAGTGGTTTTTGATGGATTGTTATTATTCATTGGATTCAATAGTGATTCACATGAGATCAATGGTGGATTATCTGTGTCCATTGTTCATTTCTCCATGAAGATTCTTTCATGGTTGGGGATCCTTAGTCTCCCCTTCTTTATATGTACATTTGGGTGGTTTTTAGTTATTCTTGTTATTTATTCTTATATAACCACACTAACTTGGTTTTTCAATTATGACTTATCTTGAGATAGTGTGTTGTTTTGGATTTATAAAACATTCTATGTATGTTTGTATAACCTCACCACATATGATAACAACTAAGAATATATATCAAACTATTAAATTGGTTTCCCATGAAATATGGTATTTCTGTGTGAAAACAAATCATAATAATTTTGTAATTATGATAATAATCCTTATTGAAATTAATTATGTGTGGTGGTTTTGATGTGTAGTGGTTATGATGTGTGGTGGTGGTGATGTGGGGTGGTAGTTTTGCAGGCTTGTTGTGACGTGTTGTTGTTATGATGGGTTATAAGTTATATCTATTGGAATGGTTTTCTTTTGAGGGAATTGGTAATGCGATTGCAGTATCAGCTTCATTTTATTTGTAAATATGGATTTAGCAGCGGTTTTATCCACAAAAAAATTAATATAATATATTTTTCAGTTGTTAAATCCACTAATACAATTATGTTACTTTTCTATCCATGGTAGTTAAAACCACAACTAAACTGTTTTCATATTCCTATATTATATCATGGAATTTTTAATGGTTTAATGGCGGTTTTCCCTGGCCAAATTGGTACTTTTTTAGCAGCGTTTTTACCCACCGCTAAATAGTTTTCATATTCTTTTATTATTTCACAGCAGTATTAATGGTTTTAGTAGTAGTTTTCCTCTAAAACTAATTTTTTAGAGGAAGTTATAACTACAACAAAAAACCCTGTTTTTCTTGGGGGAACTGCCACTAAAACCATTAAAACCACTACGAAATGAAACCCCTACGACAGTTATGATAAACCACCACTAAATCTTGGAAACTGCCACTTATTGTACACCGAAAAACACTTTAGCCGTGGTTTTAAAAAACCACCACAGAACCAATTAGCCAATCTAATGATTACCTTTTTCTATTTGTCGTATATTTTATAGATGATATTCTTATGTATTCAAACTAAAAAGTTAATAATTAGATAATATATTCATCAAATATATGATTATTACGAGGGACTAGTATGTCAAAATGGGTTGAAAATATATTCACTGTGTCAATACCATATAAAGATTGTTTTCATGGGTATATTTTCCATATTGACACACAATTGATGCAATTCAAAACAAACTACACTATTCAAAAATGTTTCGAGCTATACGCAGTTGATCAAATAGGTCATCAATACAAGGTACAAGATACATTTTCTCTATTGTGATATTGTTTAGCTTATAATAATCAATGCAATGTCACAACAATATACCAATCCTTTAATAAAAAAGAATTGGATGTCACAACCCCCTCCCTAAAAAGTATACACATTTAGGGTTAGAATTGTGAGAAGATATATAATGACTCCCAATTACCAACTCTAGTAGGGCTCAGGATGGTCACTAATAGTAGGGTTATAGGAAACAAATACATGAGAGGCATTACACTCTAATAGAACACATGAGAAATATATATATAATAAATATACCAAATAAATATTTCTCAAACTCCAATATAAAAATAATCTAATGTACACACATGTAATGTCAATAAGTAACTACTACAACTAAATGTACCAAAAAAAGTAAAGAGGGGAGTAACCATGAATCCCAAAAAACGCATACTAAACCCCATCTAGTCAGAACTATCCTCATATACAAATTTTTTCAATAAACATGAAAAGTAATTTATAAATATAGGGTGAGTATGACAATATACTAAGTAGGATTCTGTATGGACCAACTCCAGAAAAGCATAAATAAATCATGCTAAAGAATAACAAATTGACAAGTAAAACTATATCATCACCTAAACAAGTACACATAGATTTTAACCTCACCAAGGATACTATAACCATGTATCACATAAAATATCATAATATATAATAAATAATATCAAGGGTAACCATCTACCGCTTCACCACTATTTTTCTGCATTTCCCCAATGTCACACATCTTGAGAATCTCATCCAAAAAGGTGATCACACAAACACCTGGGTGAAGCACTTGAACATCCATGATGGGTATAACACCACCAGTTCCATGTATCTAATCATAACATGATAGTTTATGGGTGCCACCAAAACCCATATAACATGTATCAATCTTCTAGTATTATTACTCAACCCATCATTGCCCATAAACCAAGTAAAGAACCCCAAAACATCACATACTATACTAAATATTCTTATTGTAGTCGTTATAAACAATATGTAGAATAATTGTTTGTAAAATATCCACAATCCATTATCTCCCTCTATAAAAATATATGTAGGAAACTATCCATCGGTAATTCCAACACAAGTCCCTACATAGGGAAGAGTGTTGGGTCAAATTTTCTAGTCATCCATCCATCCACCTAGTGTGCTGTTGAAAAAACCATGACAGGTCAGAATAACTGAGGTGTCAATTTCCCTAAACGAATAGGTGGGGTGTCATATAAAAAAATATTACAAGATATAATATATCTCACAACAACACAATGGGGAAAACATGTTTTAGACTCAACTATAGATAACGTCTCTTAGACTCCCTTCCGCCACTAATAAGCCAAGATATACTATAAGCCCATATCCATTTTAAGAGATACATAAAATTTAATGTTTTATTTTCATCATTTGAACTTAGAATTACGTAATTCATTAAAAATTAATTAAATGTTAACATCTCCACAATAAATTACCATTACAATTACAAAAATGATCTATTCCGTCCAAATATTAGAAAACCGAGTCCACGAGTTCTGAAAATTATAACCACATCATTGAATCCATGAAAAATCCATCCCCATGGGATAAAAATTTATTTTTTTGTTAATAATATTCCATTCCATATTAGTAGTTAGTTTAAGTAAAACATTTATTTTACCAAACAAGGAATGAAACCATGAACACCCACCCACCTTTAGGAGTAGGGAAATGAAAGAAGATAATAAAAAAACCTAGACATTGGCCAAACCAAAAAATCAAACAAGAATCCATAATTCATATAAATGGGTACACCCAATATAAATACACTCTATCATATCAGGTGTCCTCCCTGACACCCATAGGAATATAGCGATTCATATCGCCCCTCCAGGCATCAACTGCTACCACAAGAGCTAGGCCTCCCCACCCCAGAAACTGTAACATCATTCTAGGCTTATACATCTTAATATCACATCATATATGTACCTCCACTCCCCATATACCTCATCATATCTTTATTCCCATCCATCCCAAGTTCACATGACATCAAAATTAGTAGGGAATACATCATAGTAACACGTATCGTAGTCCTAAAACAATGGATCTAGCCCTCACACACAATGAGATCTTATGACTCCAAAGAACAAGAAAGTAGCCCTTTATATGTAAGAGGGAAAGTCATACCCTAAAAATGTGTTATCAATTTTCACTGAACTGATTCTTCTTATATATTTAATTAAAAGACTAATTATATTAGTTTCCATCAATGGGAAACATAAGCAACAAGTTTCCACAGGAATCAAAAATGAATTAAACAATTAATTTAACATTACATTAATTTATTTATCAAAAATAAACAACATAATTTTGGTTTCTTATCCAATTAAATTAAACATGAATATTAGCATTAATTTGAATATAATGAAATTTCAATGACAAACCGATTCACTAAAAATGCCTCTTTCAACATTTATCCAATTAGTGATCAATTAATTTCATCTATATGTTACATAAAAATTTAAAATTATGGACTATTTATATCAATAAAAACATAGATACCACATGATAAAGATAATCTAGAGGCAACCCGTATTCATTATACTAATAACAACATCACCATGTGATTAATACCAATTTTTTTTAATCTGGTTCAAATAATTATTAGTTTAATTGAATTTTGATTAAAAGGGATAAATCATTGAAACTCTAAAATGTCACATTAATATAGAGAATTAACTAATCCTTTACCTCAAAAGGTGTCCACATTTTTCTCATGATAAAAACCTATGCAATAGTTCACTGATCACTCATCTAGTAAGAACTGCATACATCTTAGGATTCCCATCACAACCGCACCAAAATAAAACCAATATAAATCCCATTAAAAACATGTGCGATCATCATCCATCACATGAAAAGATTATAATGATGAAAAAATATCAAACTAGAAAAAAATGCTAGAAATCAAGCTAAAAATCACTTTTGATCAACCTGGGTCACCATAGTTCAAAGATGGATGATCGATGATAAATTCCTATCAAATGGATCTATCAAATTCCAATGTGGGGTTTGTAGGGTCTCTTATAATTAGTGGGAGATCTACTTTATCCGTACATATATAAAAAATACATGTGTCAAAAAACACTTAAAACTACACAACAATAGTGAATTACTTGATGTGAAATCCCAATTCATGTCTTGTAATCCATAGGGTTTAGTTTCCAATGAAAAACATATTAAATATTCATTTTTTTTAATTTTATAACCTTGATTCATTAAACATCATGAAACCTAATTTAAATTATTTAACATGTCACGACAAGAAATCATCCCTTGCTTCTGTCTCTTAGTAGTCGAACTCATCTATACTTCTATAGAGCGTCAACCGAGCAACTCAGTGTTTGGAAACATACAAATGGTTGATCCACATTTATCTGGGCCCATACATTAGATACCACTAAAACCATTATCATCCCAAAGAATGAAAAATCAACCCAGAGTGTAAATAGAAAAGGGAAAACATGAACAACCACTGCAAGAGATAGCTCTAAAAATATCTCGCCACTACAGGAGCTCAACCACCCCAACATAACAAATAGGGGCCTGACATAGTGAGTATATAAACTTATCATCAAGTGTTCTCCAAAAATATTGGTAGAGTAGACCTATCTAACCTTAAGAAGCTAATCACAGTAAGAACATTCTACACCCTACAGATAATTGTTTCCCATAGAAAGAGATTAATCCACAACAAGTAAAAAGAGTGAGAGCCATCTCAAGAACTAGAAAAAGGCCTAAAACCACAAAAATAATTGTGTTACAATATAAAAACTAAGCACAAAAAACATGGGGGTACTGAGCGAGTATCTATGACTCAAATTACCAAGTAATATCCTCCACACCACTATTCCACCACAAGACAAAAAACAACGGGATGACATGCCCACACAACACCTTTTCTAAGAGGTCCTCAATCTCTACAGGTTTTTCCTTGAAGCATTCATCATTATCAACATAAATATCACCTCAATCAATGATTTTAGAGTCTTCATGGATAGAACAACATAGCTATTACACACTAAAAACATATGGTATCTGACTCATCTATGGGGAAGTGAAATCTAACACAGTATGTCTCCAACATGAGTTATCCCCTCAAAATGCCCCAAAAAATTGGGGGTAAATTGTACGTATAAGACCAAACCATTAATACCCATATAGGGAGTTGACAGCAAGAACATATGACCATAATTTTTGAAATATAGTGTTTTCCACCTATGACTGTCATTGGATTTTTGAGTAATTTGTGCTGCCTTCATCCTCTCAAGAATCACCTGAACCATCTCTATCTTATTTTATACTAGTTACGACTTGAGAATTTCAAACTAGATGAACCCAGTCTAGCAGAATAAAAATTGAATTTTTTTCCATAGATGGCTTAAATTGTCTTTATGTTTATTTTTTAGTGAAAATATATTTTTATGTTAACTCTAAGAAGGGAACATGCCTCATCCATAGACCACTAAAATTTATGACACAAGAGTAAAACATGTCTTCATTAATTTTGATAGTCCACTCTATATGACCATCCGATTGTGGATTAAATCCCGTTCTAAAGCATATTTTAGAATCAAAATCATCCTAGATATCACTCAATCCTCTATATGTTAAATGAGTATCTCTATCATAAATGATTATCATTAGGAACCTAGGGAGTCTCACCACAAGTACATGATACTTCCTCAATAAAAAATCCAATGATCTCAACTCCTTGATCACTACAAAGTGTCCTAGTTCCATTAAACGATCTATTACAAACAATTTACCATCATAGACTCCATGAGAATGAGGTAAACCAATAAGAAATCCCTTTTATATTTAATCCCATTTCCACTAAGGAACATCGAAAGGGTAGATAAAACCATCCAGAACATGGTCCTTAGTCTTCACCTTCTATAAGACCAAACATTGACACACAAATCATGCAACTACACACATCAGCCCAGGCCACCAAAACATACCTCTCAATGATCGGTACATCATTTTAACGACATGATATTCCGCTATTGTAATACTATGGAACTATCTTAGAACCATTTCACACATCACAAAACAAAAGAAAATATTTTCCAAATACAACACCCACTATTGTTTATCATTAAACCATCCATAAAGGGACTCAACAGAAACAACATAGTCTCTACAGAGCCCTGCCATAAGATCCCCTAACTAGGACTCTTCTACCTACTACACTAGAGATGACTGCACTATCATCTGGAAAAGAAAACCCCTACACCTAAATTCTCCCATATCTAGATGTAATATTGAATGTTCTCTATTACCCTCCAAGAATAACTAGATTAAAATAATTTATCACTACACAAATTCTTTTTCAACGCATCGCCTCGACATTTCTCTTCTAAGGTGTATAAGAAATCTAGAATTCATAATCATGTAAGAACTCCATCCACTGATGCTGATGTCAATTCATGTCACATGAGGAGATAACATACCTTAGGCTCTAATGATTGGTGAAGACAAAAAACCTCTCACCACTATGTTAATGTCTCCTCATCTTCTAGGAAAAAACTACCTACACTAATTGGATATCATGGATGGAATAGTTATTCTCACAGGAATTTAACTACCAAGAATATTAAAAAATTACTGATTTCTAGTCCATAAAAATATATACCACGCAATGATGAAAAGTTTCATATAAAACCTCAAACTAAACACTATATTTTTGAAGACAATGAACTAAAGCATTGACCAGCTTCTCTATTAGATACTGAAAAGCTTCTTGAAACTGATTAGTCCAAAAGGACATCTAATACATTCTATTAAATGTTGTTAGAGGAGTCTTAACCTAAGAGAAATCATCTAAAAACCTCATATAATTTATTGAATGACTAAAGAAACTTCTCACCTCTTCTACTATCTTGGGGGCTTCCCATGAAACATCTACTTCTTCCTTGTAAGGATATATAGCTACTCCCTTATGGGATAAAACATGCACCATGAAACAGAATCCTCTAGTCCTAAACTTGTACTTTGGAATCATCCTAAACAACTTCTCACATCATAGAACACCCAAAATTCCATGCAGATGATATTAATGGTCCTTATATGTGGAGTACATAAGGATGTTGTCAGTGAAAATGTCACATACATGACATATTTTAAAGGTATTTTTTATTTAATTTACATTATTGCTTTTTTTGGGGGTTTTCAATGCATTTTTGAAGGAAATGGTGGGTTTCCATAATTTGGGTCAACTCGAGAGCCCATTTCCAGTTTTGACAATAAATTTTGTTTGTTTAATAAATCCCTCGTTTTTCAACATTTTTAACTCATTCAACTTCCAAAATGACCTTAATTTAACTATTAAAACCACCAATGAATTTTGGCCCCCTTAAAAATTCATTTGCATCTTGGATTTGGGTGATCAAGTTGGGTATTGGGCCAACCCGAAATCCCATTTCCAGTTTTAAATTTGTTTTGTAATTATTTCATAAAATATTCAATTTTTATTCTTTTTCGGTGATTCCACCTCTCACCTTCTCCCACTGTACCTGGACGCACCCCCAGCTTCGTTTCCCCCTCTTTGAAGATCGCATCTGTCGTGAATTAGGGCCTAACTTCTCTGGTTTCTAAAAACGTCCAGTTTTCTCAAGTAAGTGACTATCCTTCTAGTTCTCTCCTTTTCCTTGAGATTTATCTTTTTTTTTCTTGAATCCCCAAATGTCAAGAAGATAGGGCTTCGTACCTAGGGTTTCATTTTGGGTTTCATGGTTCAATCCTCTGGTTTTAGGTTTGATATCACTTCCTTGTGGCGCGGTGGTCGTGCGGTTGAAGTTCCGCACTAGGATTTGCGGTTCTTGAATCTTTTGGTAGGTGATTCCATTGTGTGTGCAATTTTTTGGGAATTTGCTTTCTGTGTTGAGGGTGAATTAATGCTTATTGAATTTTAATGTTTCTGTAAAAATTTGTTTTAGTTTCATTTACAATGCAAATGAATTGTATGTTACAATTTTTGGTGAAATTGAGGGTTTTTCATGCAAGTCTTTTATTGGTTCATTTTGGGATGAACTCTAATTACATAGTTGATTTTATTGAACTGTATTAGGAATTAAAATAATGTTTTAAATATTTATTATTTTTGGTTGTGGCTGAAAAAGTTTGTTTAAATTGTGTTTGAGAAGCAAATGGGCATTAAGTGCCATGTTGGTGTGAAAATGGTGGTTTTTAAAATATATAATTTCTTGGTTCACATTGGGCTGCCCCATAACTGAATTTTTGGTTTTATTATATTGTGTTGAACTGAAATTTTGTTTTTATGACTTACAAGTGTTCACATACTATGAAAATTGGATATTTTAAAGAGTTTTGGGTGCAAAACAATGTGATGTTTTGAGAGGTTGTTTTATTGAAGATCAAAATATTTTATTGACTATTTCAAATGATATAAAATGTGTGTAGCTACTGTACTATTTTTTTGTGACCAGTAGTGATACATTACATGAAAAAGTATGTGTGTTGTTTGATGAAATTGTTTGAGCACAAAAGGGGGAATCCCGGGTACTTAGGTGGGCGGATATGTACTAGTACGGCTAGTGGATCGGATGGGTTGTGTCCCTGTTTCACTGAGCAAATGGAAAACGACAACACTAACTGAACTATGTGGATGTTATTTGGGGACCACTAGGTTATGGGTTTGTTCCCTACTAGTGGCTCGTGCACGGGAAAGGATTGTGACTTGGATACTTTACACCGAGGTACGAGGTACATAGGGCCCGAGACTATCTAGTTGCCTAGGGGTGTTCCCAATTTTTGTGCTCATTAGAATTGTAGTATTTACCCTTGTTGTGGGATCTTTTGGCAGTAGTTTACAGTAGCTCACATGTTTATTTATTGTGTTATCATTCTGAAATTCTTGGATTGAAAACTGTTTTCATTTGAAAGTTGCTTTTCTTGAAATTTTTAACATTGTTTCACCTTGTGTGTTAAAATTGCTAGTTTTGTTCCCATTGTATTGCATCCTCTTTGGAATCTTCTGGTGGTATCCTATTGGGCATAGGCTCACACCCTACTTACACCCCTTGGGTGTAAGTAGACCTGCTCATGCATGACTCAGGTAAAGGGAAGGCTAAGGGTGATGGCGGTTCGGGATGTTAGTCCCCATCGTTGGGGCGGAGTTGCGGGGACGGCTTGCGGGTGATGATCCCCTTGTCGTGTGGAGTCCATGGGGATGTCTTTATGTTGTCATTATTTGTATTTGGACCACTTGTAGTGTCTTTAAACATATGCATTTAGATCTGGTTTTGTTAAGAATAGTTTAGCATGGAAATTTCAGATTCTTATTATTGATTGTTTTATTTGTTTTATGCTTTCATACTCGGGTAAATCGTTCCCAAATCATATTGTTTTATACCCGGGCACTTGTGCCAGCCCGTGGGGATAGGGAATGCCCTTCGGGCCTTGCCACGGGCCAGGTTTGGTGCCGTTAATGGTGGCGACCAGATCCGGTTCGTGACAAAATGGTATCAAAGGAGGTTAATGTTTTTGGGTTATATTGTTATTTTGACATGAGTCGGGATAGACAGGAGCTAGGACTGTCGGGGCTCGGGGTATTGGTTGTGAGTAGGGTGCCTGGCCCGCACCTCTCATGGCAGACCTTGAGTCACCAAAGGATGTTGGAATTTACTGATTTACTTCACTTCCAGGTGAGACGTGTGGGCTGCAGACCACATGTGGACATCAGGCAGATGTGGAGTAGTTGTTTCTTTTATTACAAGAATGTGTTTAGTTTGTTTATATTTGATGTATTTGATTACAATTTTCAGAATTGTGGTATTGACTATTTGTTTTGTGACTGTTGCATTTTGTAGCAACATGCCTCCCCGGAAAGCTCCCACGCACCCACAGGAAGAAGCTGGAGAGAGTTCTCCCACGCCGATTGATCAGAGGCTAGTCGAGGCCGTGGTCCGGGCTGTCCAGGCTCTAGGATATGGACCAGCTCCAGCTCCAGCTCCTGTTAGAGAGGATTATACTGGTCCTAAAAAGGACAAGGCCCAGGAGTTCCTGAAAAATAAGCCTCCATCCTTCCGAGGCAGCTCAGAACCCCAGGAAGTAGAAGAATGGCTCGAGAAGATCGAGCGTATGTTTGAGTTCCTAGAAACACCCGAGGAGCTCAGGGTGAAGTGTGCCTCCTTTCTGTTGGAGGGTCCCAGCCGTAAATGGTGGGAGTCAGTGCTTCAGTCTGGGAAGAATGAGCAGATGCGCTGGGGAGATTTCAAGGCTGTCTTCAATGAACAGTATTGCCCTGAGGTGTTGGCTTATGCCAGGTCTAGAGAGTTCATGGAACTTGTTCAGGGGAATCTTTCTGTGATGGAGTATTCCAACCGTTTCGCTGAATTGGTTCGATATGCTCCAGAAATTGTCTCTAATGAACAAGCGAATGCCCAGAGGTTTGAGAAAGGCTTGCGACCAGAGATATACTCACATGTGTTCTTGTTTAAGCTGAGGACCTATGCTGAAGTTGTTGATCGGGCGTGCATGGTGGAGATTGATAGGAACGGCAGGGATGGTTTCTATGGTTCAGTATCAGCAGTGGGTAGTGGCAGCTCCTCAGAGAAGAAAAGGAAGCGGGAGGATCATGTGAAGAGAGGAGGGGGCAGTTCAGGCCACTCTTCCAGGCATTTTTCTTCTGCGGCTTCTGATGCGAGATCGGTCGTGTGCCACCAATGTGGGAGGCCTGGGAATATCCGACCAGCATGTCCTCTTCCTCCGAAGCCTTGTTACCAGTGTGGAGGTACAGGGCATTTGCAGCGCTTCTGCGGTGTGGCACGTCCACTCCCAAGTGGGGCAGGGTCAGTGGCTTCAAAAGGAGTGCCAGCACAGTCCGAGCCGTCGAGGACTGGGGGATCTCGATTTGGTGGTCGTGGTGGTAGGGCTGGATCATCTTCTGGGCAGAGCCAGTTCAGGGCACAACCACATACTAGTGGTCGTCCTCAGGCAGATACTGGACATCTCCATGCAGTGGATCAGTCACCAGTAGGATCAGAGGCGGGACCGTCGACAGTTCGAGGTACCGTTCTGATTGCATCTTCTATAGCTACTGCTCTTTTTGATACTGGTGCCTCTGTTTCATTCATTTCTGGACATTTTGTGGAGATGCTGAATTTGCCAACTGAGTTGATGTCTTTTGCGGTGGAGTTGGTGACACCATTGGGAAAGAAGAAGGAGCAGGGCCTGAGGTGCCCCTCGTGTGCACTTTCTGTGTCAGGGGTCGAGATGGAGTGGGACCTCTTGGTCTTAGATATGGACCTTTTCGATGTCATACTTGGGATGGATTGGCTAGTAAACTTCCAGGCACACATCGATTGCTACAGACGGCGGGTGAGTTTCACATCACCTGATGGGAGTCGTCAGGTTTTTCATGGAGAATGGGATCCACGATCAAGTCGCGCATGGCCTCCACTCCCAGAGTTGGGAAGTGTTATCTTCCAGTTATCTTCGATTGTGCTAGAGGATGGTCTTTCCCCTGAAGGTGCACTACCTCATGTAGTGAATGAGTTTCCCGAGGTATTCCCTGATGATTTTTCTGGTTTTCCCCCAGAGCGGGATGTGGAGTTTTCGATTGATCTGGCGCCGGGAACACAGCCGATATCTCTTCCCTCATATCGCATGGCCCCCACCGAGTTGAGGGAATTAAAGATACAGCTGGACGACTTAGAATCCAAAGGATTCATTCGCCCGAGCGTCTCTCTTTGGGCCGCTCCTGTGTTGTTTGCAAAAAAGGCTGATGGATCCCTTCGGTTGTGCGTTGACTACCGGAAGCTGAATAAGGTAACAATTAAAAACAAATACCCTTTGCCCAG
This sequence comes from Viscum album, assembly GCA_963277665.1. Lineage (NCBI taxonomy): Eukaryota > Viridiplantae > Streptophyta > Magnoliopsida > Santalales > Viscaceae > Viscum > Viscum album. The sequence goes on from OY728165.1 coordinate 216,095,489, forward strand.
AATAGATGATTTGTTTGATCAGTTGAAGGGGGAAAAGTGGTTCTCAAAGATAGACCTGCGTTCAGGGTATCATCAACTCAGGGTGAAGGAGTCAGATATCCCCAAGACAGCCTTCCGAAGCAGGTATGGCCACTTTGAGTATTTGGTCATGCCCTTCGGATTGACCAATGATCCAGCGGTATTTATGGCACTAATGAATAGGGTGTTCCATCAGTATCTCGATTCCTTTGTTGTGGTGTTCGTGGATGATATTCTGGTATACTCTAGCTCTGAGGAGAAACACGAACATCACTTGAGGATCGTTTTAGGTACATTACGGGATCACCGCCTCTATGCAAAGTTGTCAAAGTGCACCTTCTGGATCAGAGAGGTGAGATTTCTAGGGCATGTGATCTCAGAGCACGGAGTTTCAGTGGACCCTGAGAAAATTAGTGCGGTTATGTCATGGGAGCAGCCGAAGAATGTGTTCGAGATCAGGAGTTTCCTTGGCCTGGCTGGTTACTACAGGCGATTCGTTCGGGATTTCTCTCGGCTTGCATCACCAATGACTGCGCTCACCCGGAAAGGGGTGAAGTTTGTATGGGGTCCAGAATGTCAAGCATTATTCGAGGAGCTGAAGAGACGGTTGACTACCGCCCCTGTGCTGATTTTGCCTGAGGCCGGGAAGGGTTATGTGGTTTATTGTGATGCTTCAGGTATGGGTCTTGGGTGCGTGCTTATGCAGGATGATCACGTGGTGGCTTATGGCTCTCGCCAACTCCGACCACATGAAAAGAACTACCCTACCCATGACTTGGAGTTGGCAGCGGTGATGCATGCTTTGAAGACATGGCGTCACTACCTCTTTGGCGAGAAGTTTTTGGTCTACTCTGATCACAAAAGCTTGGCTTATATCTTCACGCAGAAGGACCTCAACTTGAGGCAACGTCGCTGGATCGAGTATTTGCAGGGGTTCGACTTTGACATTGTCTATACCCCAGGCAAGGGTAATGTGGTGGCCGACGCTTTGAGCAGAAGAGTTCCAGTGCAGGCTTTGAGGAAGTCTAGTGATGAGTGGACATTGATGGGGCTCTTTTCTCAAATGCATGTGGAGGCTAGGGAACACAGTGGAGGGGCATTCTTGGCGAGTGTCCAGTTGACTCCTTCTCTGTTGGAGTTGATTCAGCGGGAACAACCTAGTGATGAGCTTTGTCAGCGATCTAGGCAGTTTCTTCATGGTGGGGAGACATCCTCTGATTGGTCGTCGTCTCCCGAGGGCATCTTGTGCTTCAAGGGCCGTTCAGTAGTACCGTTATCTCTACGGAAGTCAGTGATGCATGATAGCCACCAGTCGCAGTGGGCTGTCCATCCAGGTGCCACTAAGATGTATTATGATGTCCGTCGGCATTTTTGGTGGCCTGGTATGAGACGAGACATAGCAGACTTTGTTTCGAGATGCTACACATGCCAGCAGGTGAAAGCAGAGCACCAAAGGCCCTCCGGTTTGCTCCAGCCATTACCCATTCCTACCTGGAAGTGGGACGAGGTTGCCATGGACTTCATTATTGGCTTACCTCGTACACCTCGGGGTAAGAATTCCATTTGGGTGGTGATTGATCGTTTGACCAAATCAGCCCACTTCATTCCGATCAGAGATACATCTAAAGTGGATGAGTTGGGCCATTTGTATCTTCAAGAGGTGGTGAGACTCCATGGTGTACCATCAGCTATTGTCTCGGATAGAGACCCCCGCTTCACTTCTCGATTTTGGGAAGGCCTTCAGAAGGCCTTGGGCTCTCAGATTAAGATGAGCACGTCGTACCACCCTCAGACGGATGGTCAGACAGAGCGGGCGAATCAAATTTTGGAGGACATGCTTCGTGCATGTGTCTTGGACTTTGGAGGTTCTTAGGATTGCCATTTGGGATTGGTTGAGTTTGCTTATAATAATAGTTACCAATCCTCAATTCGAATGGCCCCTTTTGAGGCGCTCTATGGTCGGCCATGTCGGTCCCCCCTATGTTGGGCTGAGGTAGGAGAGACTTCACTATTGGGGCCGAGCCTTGTGCAGGAGACTTCTGAGAAGGTCAAATTGATCAGGAATCTCTTATTGATAGCTCAGAGTCGTCATAAATCTTATGCTGATCGGAGGCGTCGAGACCTAGAGTTTACTGTGGGTGATAGGGTATTCTTAAAAGTGGCCCCTCGTTTGGGCCATCGTCGATTGGGGAAGGAAGGTAAGTTAATGCCACGGTATGTCGGGCCCTTTGAGATCACCGAGCGTATTGGAAAGGTGGCATACAGGTTGGACTTACCTTCTCAGCTGACGTCCATCCATGATGTCTTCCACGTCTCTCAATTGAAGAAATACACCCCGGATCCGTCCCATGTGTTGAATTGGGAAGAATTGGAGATAGAGCCTGACTTGTCTGTTGTTGAGAGGCCAGTAAAAATTGTGGACTCCCAAGAGAAGATACTTCGAGGGAAGCCTATTCCATTAGTTCGGGTTCTATGGCGGCATGGGAATGATACACATGAGACTTGGGAGCGAAAGTCATGGGTCGAGGAAGAGTACCCATTCTTGTTTACCAACCAAGAATCATGTTGACTTTCCGGGGTGGAAAGTCCTTCATGGTGGGGAGAATTGTCACATACATGACATATTTTAAAGGTATTTTTTATTTAATTTACATTATTGCTTTTTTTGGGGGTTTTCAATGCATTTTTGAAGGAAATGGTGGGTTTCCATAATTTGGGTCAACTCGAGAGCCCATTTCCAGTTTTGACAATAAATTTTGTTTGTTTAATAACTCCCTCGTTTTTCAACATTTTTAACTCATTCAACTTCCAAAATTACCTTAATTTAACTATTAAAACCACCAATGAATTTTGGCCCCCTTAAAAATTCATTTGAATCTTGGATTTGGGTGATCAAGTTGGGTATTGGGCCAACCCGAAAGCCCATTTCCAGTTTTAAATTTGTTTTGTAATTATTTCATAAAATATTCAATTTTTATTATTTTTCGGTGATTCCACCTCTCACCTTCTCCCACTGTACCTGGCCGCACCCCCAGATTCGTTTCCCCCTCTTTGGAGATCGCATCTGTCGTGAATTAGGGCCTAACTTCTCTGGTTTCTAAAAACGTCCAGTTTTCTCAAGTAAGTGACTATCCTTCTAGTTCTCTCCTTTTCCTTGAGATTTATCTTTTTTTTTCTTGAATCCCCAAATGTCCAGAAGCTAGGTCTTCGTACCTAGGGTTTAATTTTGGGTTTCATGGTTCAATCCTCTGGTTTTAGGTTTGATATCACTTCCTTGTGGCGCGGTGGTCGTGCGGTTGAAGTTCCGCACTAGGATTTGCGGTTCTTGAATCTTTTGGTAGGTGATTCCATTGTGTGTGCAATTTTTGGGGAATTTGCTTGCTGTGTTGAGGGTGAATTAATGCTTATTGAATTTTAATGTTTCTGTAAAAATTTGTTTTAGTTTCATTTACAATGCAAATGAATTGTATGTTACAATTTTTGGTGAAATTGAGGGTTTTTCATGCAAGTCTTTTATTGGTTCATTTTGGGATGAACTCTAATTACATAGTTGATTTTATTGAACTGCATTAGGAATTAAAATAATGTTTTAAATATTTATTATTTTTGGTTGTGGCTGCAAAAGTTTGTTTAAATTGTGTTTGAGAAGCAAATGGGCATTAAGTGCCATGTTGGTGTGAAAATGGTGGTTTTTAAAATAAATAATTTCTTGGTTCACATGGGGCTGCCCCATAACTGAATTTTTGGTTTTATTAAATTGTGTTGAACTGAAATTTTGTTTTTATGACTTACAAGTGTTCACATACTATGAAAAGTGGATATTTTAAAGAGTTTTGGGTGCAAAACAATGTGATGTTTTGAGAGGTTGTTTTATTGAAGATCAAAATATTTTATTGACTATTTCAAATGATATAAAATGTGTGTAGCTACTGTACTATTTGTTTGTGACCAGTAGTGATACTTTACATGAAAAAGTATGTGTGTTGTTTGCTGAAATTGTTTGAGCACAAAAGGGGGAATCCCGGGTACTTAGGTGGGCAGATATGTACTAGTACGGCTAGTGGATCGGACGGGTTGTGTCCCTGTTTCACTGAGCAAATGGAAAACGACAACACTAACTGAACTATGTGGATGTTATTTGGGGACCACTAGGTTATGGGTTTGTTCCCTACTAGTGGCTCGTGCATGGGAAAGGATTGTGACTTGGATACTTTACACCGAGGTACGAGGTACATAGGGCCCGAGACTATCTAGTTGCCTAGGGGTGTTCCCAATTTTTGTGCTCATTAGAATTGTAGTATTTACCCTTGTTATGGGATCTTTTGGCAGTAGTTTACAGTATCTCACATGTTTATTTAATGTGTTATCATTCTGAAATTCTTGGATTGAAAACTGTTTTCATTTGAAAGTTGCTTTTCTTGAAATTTTTAACATTGTTTCACCTTGTGTGTTAAAATTGCTAGTTTTGTTCCCATTGTATTGCATCCTCTTTGGAATCTTCTGGTGGTATCCTATTGGGCTTAGGCTCACACCCTACTTACACCCCTTGGGTGTAAGTAGACCTACTCATGCATGACTGAGGTAAAGGGAAGGCTAAGGGTGATGGCGGTTCGGGATGTTAGTCCCCATCGTTGGGGCGGAGTTGCGGGGACGGCTTGCGGGTGATGATCCCCTTGTCGTGTGGAGTCCATGGGGATGTCTTTATGTTGTCATTATTTGTATTTGGACAACTTGTAGTGTCTTTAAACATATGTATTTAGATCTGGTTTTGTTAAGAATAGTTTAGCATGGAAATTTCAGATTCTTATTATTGATTGTTTTATTTGTTTTATGCTTTCATACTCGGGTAAATCGTTCCCAAATCATATTGTTTTATACCCGGGCACTTGTGCCAGCCCGTGGGGATAGGGAATGCCCTTCGGGCCTTGCCACGGGCCAGGTTTGGTGCCATTAATGGTGGCGACCAGATCCGGTTCGTGACAGAATACCACCAAGAAAATATCTACGAACTCACTGAACACAGCTTTCGTCACCCACATGAACACACCTTGAGTATTCATCACACAAAACAAAATCAAGAAAAACTAATAATGCTGATGACAAAAACATAAAGTAGTCTGTGGGATATAGTCATCCTTTACAAGCATATAATGATTTCTTGACAGAAAATTGATCATCGAGTACCAATATTCACCCTTAATTTGATTGAATAAATCATCAATCTGTGTGAAGATTATATTAGTTCATCACACTCACTTGGTTCAACTGATGATAATTAATACACAGTTACAAACTTCCCTCAGCCTTCTTCAAGAACAAGACTGGTTCACCCCAGTTTTACACACTCGTCCAAAAAAACTACCATGTAACATATAATCGAGTTGTATACAAAGTTCTCACAACTAATAAAGACCCATATTATATAGAGACAACAAGATTCAAGACAAACCTAACTTTAGTTTGATCCGAAACTCAATCTCTCATTGAGGGGGTAATGGTATGAAATCCTCTAGAAAATCATCTGGGTACTCTTCTATGAACATAGGAAACACCTACTGCTAAACATCTGATGAGCACAACATCATCCCACAATCATGGAATACAATGATGATCCCTCCTCTGACCCATAAGAGGGTCTTAGTCACCACCAAACAATATTGGATCTCCATCAACATCAAATAACACATCATGCCTCGTGAAGTAATCCATGATATCCTACATCGTATACAACCAATCCATGCTGAAGATGATGTCGTAGGTTTGTATCCTTAAACTTATGAAATCATTCCAAATTTGGTGTTTCCTGAACACTATCTCATAGACACTTTATACATCAAACAAGTCATATTGAACTCAAAATTGTGTAGTAAATTCCATGGTCATGAGATGTCTCTCTACCTCAATTACGAGGGAATGGAAAAGGGAAGGTGAAATGAAGGAGTCTGTCACTGTTTGATTAAACAAATAATTCACCCAAGCAGTAATAAGAAAAGAGTACCTCAAACAACGACTTGATCACATGGAGATAGCAACGTTAAATCATGAAGCTGACCACAATCCATTCAATGGTCTCTCTAACCATAATGATGACCACCACCATGGCCATTATCTACTCTCTGATGATAGGGAGTGTCTCACGGGATTTCCTCTGTGTTCCCCATCAACAATATGGTGATCCAAAACATGAGCAACTTGCTAATGCTACCTTGGATATAATTTCCTAAATGGATGATCCTGAATCAGAACAAATAGCACATGCATGCTGCTAAGAACTGTTGGTTACTATCATAGAAGATGAAATCATCCTCCATTGAAAAACAAATGTTAGTTTCATGGGGATAGGCCTAACATCCTCTATCACTATGGAACTGATCCATTGATGGATAGTACACACCCTCATATTATCAGATGCTCTTCTATCCTAATAACTGGGAAATCCAAACCATAACACTAATTTGCCAAGAATCTCAATGCATTCCCTCTTATGATGATCTAGTTTTGGATAACATCATCTTGATGACCTCTACTCATTACATCAACTAATTATATGTCGTTAGCATAAATGGAGTAACCTTGAACTGGATCTCTAAATGTATAGTCTCCTTGAAATGCCTCATCCTGACCTCCTTATCCAATAATAATTGTAATGAAAAGCACAAAAGGTCCCTAAAACGGATCCCAAACTATCACACACTAGTGATCCCCTATAAATGGGTAACACGAACTTGGTGAGTAACTGCCTTCAGAGTCAAATAATTAAATTCGACTATGAACTGTCTCAAAACTCCTGCCATGAGACTTGTTAATCCTCATGATCTCTGTGGAACAAGAAACATCATAACCTCACTACCCCATGAAGCATCATCACAACCAACTATCACAGTGTTCCTCCCAAGCATGAATCAAACTGAAGGCTCTCTTATCCTCCACCAACTATTTTTCCATGGTTGTATAAATAAAAGATTCCTCCTACCATGGAAAGCTATAGTGATGAAACATTTGGAGTGTCATCCATAGATTCTTACCATCATCAACATATTCTCAGTGGTAATCTACTGGGAAAACCTATTGAACATATTCTACATGAACCTAACAAAGATGTTGACCTGTAGCCATTACTGTAAGGGTAAAATAGTTAGATCTTTTACAACATGTATATGGATAACTATTACATTGATTAATTATTTTCTATTATTCATTTTATGGTATCCTATCCCAAGGTATACCCATTCAGGCATAGGTGAAAAGAAGAATAGTAAATAATCCTTTCAAAGGACACTACCTCCCAACTAATATCATCTTTTTCAGTATCCACTATAAGTTTAAAGGTCCCAAAATCAGATCACATGGGGATTTAAATACCCATGTCCCAGCTTCTCTCCTGTGTTTACAGCACTTTAAAAACCTAGTCTTTGTCATTGCTCTGCTTACCCATGAAACCTCACTTGTGCCTAACAAAAAAATACATTCTATCCATCAACTAGACCATTGATACCACTCTTTCATGTCCCCCTCGCCACAATATGTACTCATCCTAGTCCATTAATGGGAGAGGAGATAATGTGACACTAGATTCCCATCTCTAGTAGGCCTTGGGTTGGTGACTAGCACTGAGGGTAGTATAAAAACATATTTGGGAGGCACTAACCTCAAGGAAAACACATGGTAAATAGAGATATATTATATACACTAGACAAATCCTTCTTAGATTCCAGAATAAAATGAAACCCTATTACACATATTTAATTTCATGTAAGAACTACTACAATTGAAAAGAAACTAGTTGTACCAAAATAATGTAATGATGGTAGTGACCACAAAGCCCAAAAAGATCCTGATGAACCCCAAGATATTAATAACCAGTTTCATATTCAAACATTCCAACTAACCTAAAAATGCATATATTTACATAGGGTCATAATAATAATATACTCAGTAGGATCCTCCCAAGAGCCACTCATAAAAAATGTAATGAAATCATGCTAAATCGCAATGTATCTACAGGTTAAACTGACTCGTCATAGAAACATGTATACTATGTACCCAAACTATGCATGTATACTCTCACTATGTATCACATATAAGAGAATATTATATAAAAAATAATATAATAGTTACCCGACAACCGCATCAATATTGGTTTTCTGCATTGACCCAACATTGCATGTCCTATGCATCTGTTTATAAAAATTCATGCCCCTAGAAACCTAGGAAGAACCCCATTACTTGAACCTCATGCATCACACCACCATTTCCACATAACCAAAACAAACTAGGTAGTTTTTGTGATCCATCACAACCAATAAAGCGTTTATCATACTTCTTGTATTATTCCATAATCCATCACATCCTACAAATCTACTAAGGAACATCAAGCCATCGCAATGTAAAAAAATTATTCATATAGTAGTCCCTGAAAAACTATATCCAGAATAAATGTGTGTGAAATAACCACAACCCATTATATACCATAAATCATATATATCTGAAAAAATAAGTGGTGGGTATATCATCATAAGTAACTACAAAGGGAAGAGAGTGCAGTTGAAGGTGGTAATAAGCCATCCATCCTCCTACTAGAATGTGGGAAAAAAACCCCAGAGAGTAGAATACTAGTTATGTTTGTTTCCATTACCAACAATGTGGAGTACAGTTTAAAAATAGAAAAATCACATGATATATTATAACTCAAAACAATACTATGGGAATAACCTAATCTTAAAGTCAACTACAGCTAAGGTCTCTTGAACTCCCAACTTCCAATCCTGTGAACAGAAATCCTATAATCACAAAACCATTTAAAGATATACATTAAATTAAAATTTTCCCATTGATTTGCCTCAATTTATTTTAATTAATTCTTTAACCATTAATTTACTATTATCAAATCCAAATTACATTACATTATAATTACAAAAAATCTCCATGACCTCCAAGTATATGGAAATCGAGATGATGACTTTTTAGGATTATAGCCTCATCATTTCTTCCAAGAAAACTCCAACACCATGGGTTAAAATTTTATTCATCTATTATCAATATTAAATTCTATATTAGTAAGTACTCTAGGAAAACATCATAATCTACAAAACAAGCAGTGAAACAGAAAACATCCATCTACCTCATGTAGCGTGGAAGAGAAAGAAGTTAAACAAACAACCTAGATGTCAGTCAAACAAGATATTCAATCAAAAATTCATCTTTCATGTCAGTGGGAAAGACCCACTTCAACCCACTATGTCATTTATAGTGTCCTCCCTAGAACCCAGATGTATATGATAATGCATTAAACCACTATATGTCTTAAATACTTCTATAACAACAAGGCTTCACTACCCCACATTCAACAACATCCCTCTAGGATCACAAATCCTAGGCTCATGTCTCATTTGGGCCACCCTGTCCCGTACAATAAAATAGACATCATGGATCAGAAATCCTAGGCTCATGTCACATCGCAAGCATAATAAAAAATTATCATAATTAGGATCATGGCTCCAAAATAAGTAATTAATCATTCACACACAATGACTCTCATGGCTCCAAAGCACAAGGAACTTAGACTATTAAATTAAAAAATAATCACGCGTCATACAATTGAATTATCTTTTATCATTGAATTGATTCTTATTCCATATTTAATAAACAAATTCATTATCACAGGATCCAACTATGGGAATCTTAGTAAGTATTCAATTACAAATATCACAAATTAATTAAATAATTAATTTAACACGCTGTTAATTACATTAACATTCATTAGTTTTGTTAATCAATTCAATTAAACATGAATGCTTTCATCAAATTTTTATCATAAAATTAGAACAATATTAGGATTCATTAAGTATGCCTCTTTAAACATGTTTTGAATTAATTATCAATTAATTCTAGATTTATGGTATTTATGAATATAACATGATAAACCATCAATAACCAAACAACATAGATTCCACATTATATAGAAAATTAATTGGAAACTTAATATCATGATATGAAAAACAATATTTTCATATGATAAATACCAATTCTTTAATCTGGTTCATGTAATTATTATATTAATTTCATTACGATCCATGGGTATAAATTATGATAGATCAATAATTTCATTTAAATATCGAGATGAAATGAATCGCATACCTCAAAATGGTGAAAAATTCTTTGAATGAAAAAAAACCATGCAACAGATCTCCTATCACCCATCCCACAATAACTGCATCCATTTCAGGATTCTACAACAAAAACTATTAAAAAACAATGAGAACCCACATTTGAAACCTTGGAGATCATATCCATCTCATGGAAGGAAGAACATGAGGTAAAAAAATATAAAACCATAAAAAACTAGTAGATAATGAAGGGAAAACAATCCTAGGATCTACCCAAGTCACTATGTATCAAAGATAGATTCCTGATGATCGATTATCATTGAAGGGTTCTCCAAAATGTCGAAGAGGGGGATACCAGGTCACCTAGAAAAGGAGGGAGAGATACTTCCACTGTAGTATTATGAATAACCCGAGTGGCCAAAAACACATAAAAATTTCCTAAAACATGGAATTACATTATGTTAAATCCCCGTTAAAATATTTTAATCCTTAGGGATCAGTTTCTACCTATATTTCATTAATTTATAAATTTATTTATTTTTATAAATCTGATTCATTACACATCATGAAAACCACTTTCATGTTGTGTAACTCTTCATGATGTGAAATCCTCCCTTCCATCTATCACGAAATTTTAGAACTCCTCCAGACTATCTCTGAGCCACTTCCTAGCAACTCAATCTTTAGAAATTCCAAAAATGGGTCAATCCACATTGACCCAAGACCTTACATTGGTTCAATCAAATGTGACTCACATGGTTGAATGACTCCATTTTCAAGGATCCCATGGAGCTTTATCTTCAATTCCAATAACTCAACCAAGGATATTTTATAAAGAGATAATGAAATTATTGTGGCACCTGGTATGAGATCTATTGGAAACTCAATTTGAAAATTTTGTGGAATATAATAAAACCCTTTAAAAATAAATCAATGAATTTTTTTATAATATTGAAATCATTGATGTAAAATTTCCCATCATTTATCTACGATAAGAGCCATATATGAATGGGAATCATGATCTATACTATCGATGTGATCTCTATAGATTGTTCACACTTACCATCACGTTGATAAAAGCTCATAAGTTGATTTGAATTATACATCATGGCATCTATTTACCAAAAATTGATGTAGTATTTATGTAGAAAAATTCATTCCATTCAAAAAACAATAATTAACTAAATGGAAGAAAGAATTATAAGACTAAAAGGATAATCATTCCCACAAACATAAATATGATAGGAATCATATACATGATATGATATCATAATTCCATTATGGGGTTTCACAATAAATTTTACATATAACCATTAGTGTGAAATCTTTATACCCTTGTCGAATTATTTTTTATATAGAAGAATATATAGATCCAAAATGAATTATTATATTATCAGTTCAATAATGTGTGAAATGTGTACCGTACACCACATCATCATTACAACCCACTAATGAAATAATGAACACATTATATCTCCCTTTGTATGTAATAATAAAAAGATTCCTGTATAAATAATAATCATTAACTATAGTATTTGGTAACTAATTTTCATAATGAAACAACACATTCCATTTAAAAAGATAAAGTGTGGGTGGTGCATTCTGTGGAGATTTCAATCTATTTTAATATTTAGATAAATTCTTCCCATATCTTTAGTATTTAATATCCTTATGAAATTCCTTTAAATAATTAAAACATTTAGAAAATACCTGAGGACAATTTCATCCATGTTTCTTCCCCCACATTTATTTAAAATGGAGGCTCATCTTCATCACTCTGTGGTTTTTATATTTTTGTCTGAATTTCATTTTTTATCTTCTTGTCAAAAGCTTTAGATAGATATGAAACTCTAAGGTTCATTTCTACCATGATATCATTTATAACAATCTATTGATATCTTGTGATGACTCTTATAGATAATTATACTTGTATGATATATTATAATCCACAAAATAATTGACCAAACATACATTTAGGTTGGATGATAATAATATAATGGTACCTCACATGTATTATAAAATTTTCTAGTAGGTTTTAATAGATAAATCATCCATTTTTTTATCTCAACGCACAAATTATTTATATGAAAATGAAGAATAGGAGTAAATTGATTATTGAAAAATAATATGTTGAACTAATCCCAATCCATAGTGTCAATTTTAACATATTCCCTTTAATTCTTGATGAGTTTCCAAAATTGATTTGATTCTATTTCAAAATGATAGATATAGATATGTCATTTCCATATTCCAAAAACTATATAAGGAAAAATATCTCTTTAGTGCTATTGGTCTATTTCCTAGAAACTAGACTATCTGTTGATCCATTGAATGAATTTGGATTTTTCTCATAAATAATGAGATATAATATTGTTCTCTCATTTTCTTATTTAGAATTTCAGTATGATTAATGAAATTTGAGCGTTTTATGAGCATAAAAATAATTTTTTGTATTTCAAAATACCATAAAGTTATGATTTATAGTATGATAATAATTTGAGTTTCCATCACACTATTCATTATCAATTATTCTTTAGGTTTCTACAATTGACTAAATCAAAAAAGAAGAGTTAACTTAACATTAATCATATATGGGAACCAAATAAATAATGAAAAGTAACTTATAAGATTTGTAAATTATAAATCTTCTTTTAATCTATGAAAACATAAATTTAGCCTAGGAAATTAATTTCATCATATTTTTTGATATTTTAGAATGTTTCATAAAGTGGTCCGGAATTTTGAAATAATATCCAGTAACAGTGTTAAACTAGTTATGAAGCCAAGCCAATTTTCAAGCACCAGATGATGATCGAGTCTAGGTCAATGGACCCTTTTTAGATTTATTATCCATAGGTATCTCTCTTCTAGATTCAAATAAACTTATATTATACACAAAATGATTTAATTTATTATATTCTACTCGCTCAATCCTTTAAAAAAATTCTTTGATATTTTACATTACATTGAATCATCCTTATAATTATTCATAGACACATTCTTATGGATGTCACTAAATTTTTTTCATTCATGTTTCCAATTGTTAATAAAACATATCCTCTAATACAAACTATAGTAAACCAATATTTTTATACATAGATATTATATAATAATAGATTAAAATTTTATTCATTTTAAAGTCACACACCTAAGGATCATAAAGGTATAATTCCTTTTAGAAGATGGAAATATTTAAAAGTAATTTATGGGTGGAAAAAATCACCTCCCACTATATTCTTATTATCTAGGAATATTCTTTGAAAAATCATATATAATAAATTAATTCAATATCTATAGAAATGAAAAAATAGAAATGGGGATACCAGATGATAAATAAATAAAAACATGTATTATATATAAGAAAAACACAAGAATATGTGTATGATAACATGATAATAAAATTTAGAAACTATAAAATTCATTGAAAATAACTAAATAGATTGTCATGGTATAAAGATAAGATTTTCATAAGACATGAATCATAATGATATCAAAGAACATGAGATATACGAGAATAAAATTTGAAAATGGTATTTAATTTCTTCACACACATAATTATACAGAATCATTTCCATATTAGTCAATGATTACTACTATGTCTATTACAAGTGAATAAGTTCACCACCAAAACCATAACATTAGTCAATGTTCACTCCTAATACCATCATAAATGAAAATATACCTAACTAATCTAGGTTCTCTCCCCATTCCATTCCATGAGAAATAAATCTTTTCCCAATGCATTTGAATGAGATATAAGTCCCACCTATATCATAATGAAAATCATATGTGTTTTTTTACAAAATATTATTAAAAATTCATCATAGGAAATAAAATTATATGAAATGATTTTCATATAAATTTCATTATATCACTACTAATGAAGTGGTGACATGTTTTTAAAATCATTTAATCATTTTATCATTGTATAACCCTTAAAAATAATCATGTTTTATAGAAAATTTCCCCATATAAAATGTCTAGAAGTGAAACTAGTTTTGTAAAAAACATGTCATCTTCAACATAAACCATTAAGATTATTAGTTACAATGGAATCCATATATTGTATCCCATGCAAATCACAAGTAATATTAATGAATGAAATATTATATGGAAAATTATTTTAAACTGTCAATTTATATAATTCTGTAAGAAAATATCATTTCCACATTGAAAAAAAAATTGTAAAAATTTGAATTTTTTATAAAAAGTTTCTTTTAAAATATCATTAGAATATTTTAATTTTATATTAAAATAAATTAATTTTCATGAAATCATATTATTCCACAAATTTTTTACATGCTAAAACAAATATTCCATTAACATTTTATGTAATGTATCAATGATGCTTCTTTTTAAAATGATATGAATATTCCTTGTAAAACATTTGTAAATAAATAAAAAATGGGTAAAATTTTATTTATTAAATAACTTGGGTAATGTTTCATGATTTTTGAACACTTTTACAAAATACAGTTCTCTAATAGAAACTACTTTTCGATTGAAGTAAGAGAAACATATGAATTTTCATTAAAAATTATATTGAACTCTTATGTATAAACAGAGTTAAAATTAGAGTGAAAACAAGTATAATATATAAATAGATATAATAATATAATAGACATGATTTTATATAGATTTATATCATAATATTTCTTCATCAAATTCATAATCATGAGTAATCCTGATAAACAATGAGATTGTAACAAAAAATCATTACTACATGGGTTGAATCGAATAATAAGACCCATGAAATAATAACATTGAATGAACCTTATAATATCATGATAATAAATAATTTCATGATATTACATGTAATAGTATCTTTTTTAAATACCTCATAAATTAAAAAGCTGGTGAATATCACATACATCTCAAGAAAGTAAAAGTTAAAATGGGAAATCTATTTCATTGTGTATTGAATTCTATTGTTAATGTTCAAACCCACTTTATAATAAATGAAATGTTATTATAAACTTATTTAAAAAATAACTTTATATTTCTTATGATATATTAATTTTTTATTTCATTTTACTCGATGTTTGTTTAAAATTTAATGTTAAAAACATCATTTGGGGAATAATATATTTTTACTTTTATGTTTTGATTTATTATTCTTAGTTCCATAATTTTGACCATTGTTAAATAATTTTCATAATTTTCCCTGGGATTGAAATATCAAATATATTAATTTTATATTTTTTAGAGTAATCCTTACAATTTTGAGATATAAAATAAAATACATTGTTCATTAAGATGTTAGGTCTTATGTTCGCATAAAAGTTATTTCCAATTAATCAACTGATTGAAACAAATAATATTTTAAAAAAATATAGTACCATTCCATAATTATTTTCATTTCATATATAATTTTATATTTTCTTCAAAACCTTCCCAATTTTCCTCCATATAATGTGAAAATGAATAACATAACTTCACAAGGCGGTATTCTTCCAAACAGATGAGCAAAGTTATCATATTATAAAAAATTGAAAATATGAAGGTATATGTAATATAAAAATTCAATGTTCATAATAATATGTTAAATATCTTATACAAAAATTTAAACAATCGTTATTTTTATCCATGAGAGGTGATGGTGAAAAAATAAAAGTATCATTTCTTGTGGTGGTAGTTTACCGTACACAAAAATGATGATTTCATATCCCATTCATCAAAGAGGAGATTCTTCTACATCATAAACATAACACTAAAAATATAATTATATTGAATTTCAATTAATTATTATATAATCATGGTTAAATATAAATTTATGGTGTGGATTAAGAAATAAAATCAAAAGCATGTTTATGGGTGTTACCTCTTCTTTGAACAACATCTTTTTCTTTACAGTAAAAGGATTATTGGGTTATATTCCTAACCAAACTACTATATCTAGGATGTTTTGATGGAATTAAAGAATTTATTTTGGATGATATAAGAAAACCAAATGGTTTGTACATATTTAGAGTATACTAGAAGGGGTATCCCTTTATATGTGAGGTTAGTGGAAAACATTCCATTATATGAATATACAATGTTTTGACCATGTTTTTATAATTCCATAAATATTTAAGATGCACCACCATTATTGATATTATAAGATAAAATGTCAATATATGGACATAAAATATATTTTTTTGATTATTAAGTCATTTTTAACACTTATTAGTTTGTTTTAACCCTTAGTTAACCCAATATTACATTAAACATGGTAAATAATTTTTAATGTTTTTAATATAATTTATTGTAGAAAATTAATTTGAAAAATTATATAATATAAATTATTAAAATAAAAATATATGGAATGTTTCTATCCAAACTTCATTCACAAAATTTTACCATTTTGATTTAACATTAATCGCGCATATGCAATGAGAAAGTGGCTTTCCAATGAGAATATGATCTAAAGAATAAAAATTTATTATATCATAATTCCGCATAAAAAGTATTTTAATGACATAAATTAGATTAATTGAAATAATATCAAATTAAATTTAATTTAAAACATATTTCAAAAACATACCTTCTAAATTCATTGAATGAAAATTATTCTCTCAATAAAAAAAGTATTTTCAATATTAAAAATAAATTTAATCTATTATGAAAAATCTCAAAAATTCTCTCTGAGAGAATTTTAAAATATAGAATTGAAAAGTTAAAATCACATTATGAAATTCATTTCCAAAATTTTTAAAATTCATTTTATTATATTTTATTTTTTTATAAAATATTATTCTCTAAATATATACAAACTTTATTGTAAAATTAAGAACATTACTTATATAATTGTTAACAATATATAAAATCATTATAATTAATGTCAAATATATATTTATTTTATATAAAAATTATTAATTTCCATGCTGTAATGCATGTTATTAATTAATAATATTAATAATATAAAGAATTTCATAAATTTATTTCACTATGTAGTGGAATTGGAAACAAAAACACTTTCCATGAAAATTGAATTTCTTAAATGTTATTTAAATAACTTTATACCAAATATAAAAATATTAATCAACCATTTAAAACATTGCTCATACCTATATCAATTTCTACTTTTCATCTATAAGTATTATCTAAATTTATATTAGATATTTATTTTTCTGTATAGGGTATCTTTAGTTTTAAAAAGATGTTTTAGTATTGAAGGGGATGCAATGGTTTTTATTTTTCTTTTAAATTTAATCCATAAAATATATCTTAATTATTAATAATTTAATGTTTTTATTGATTTTTGATGCTTAAATTTCCTTTCATGAGTACCTTTTTCCGTGTCCTATAAGATCTAATCAATAATGAGAATATTTTATTTATTTTTATCCTTTAATAGGTTTTTTATTTTTGAATTAATTTTATATTTAGATATGAAAAATAGTTATTTTAGTAGTTATATAATAATTACCCATTAATTTGGTTATCATAATCATCTATGATATATTTTCATTGCCTCATTAGAGTAGGTGGTCTAACTGACCCACACATAATCCAAACATTATTAATTGGTGATTTTGATGTGATTTCACTGAAATATAATTACAATAGTATCATAATGTAATTATTTAGTATTTTTTATTGTGATATATGAAAATTTGAAAATTTATGAGATGAATAATTATATAAAAAAATTAAATATTATGAATAATTATTTTCAATTAGTTATCTTTTTTTTAAGAATATTAATTTTATAAAAGTTGTTTATAATTATTTCCTTTATTAGGTTGTAAATTTTACATTAATATACCTTTGGTCAGGTCATAAATTATTTACTTACCCACTAAACCCATTTAATGATCTATCAATTAATGCTGATGTCGATAATAGAATGTATTATACCATGAATGTGGAAGTCCATATATTTGAAAAGGTGTTGATTAATTTTTTTATCAAATGAAAAAAGAAATAATATAATATTATTATCATAAATCTTATTTGTTATATAATTATAATAATTATATATGAATATAATTTTTTTAAAAAATTTTATTTGGTGAAGGTATATACAATCATTTATTCACGAAGGTGGTAATTGGAATATAAGTATGATTCACGATCTTTTCATAATTTAAATAGAAAATAGTAGTTATTTATTATAAAATTATTCAAATATATATCAGAATAATAAGGATACATGGTTTTAGAATCAAATACTAATTAATTTTCAATAATAATATCCCTGATAACTTTCATAACACGCAGCACTGAGCATAAAACGATTTGAGATATGTTACAAGAAACTATATTTTTAACGTTACCAAGCTCTTGAATTGGATTGTATGAATATAAGTAACATCATTTTAAAATATATTCATAATGATCCTAATTAATTTAAATATATTACTTAATTATTATTAAATTATAATACAATTTTTAGTGGATTTGTTTTACGTTTAAAAAATGTATTTTCTCATTAAAATTATTTTTTATCATTTTGTGAATTGAAATTATAATAATTGTAATATTCATTGAGAAATTGTATTTTTAAAAACTCTATAAAATATTTATTCATAATATTTAAATTAAAATAGGATGATATTTTGGTTCTTTTCTGAAATTACTTATGTTATTGTGAATAGTAAAAAATAATTATTTTTCCAATACTATAATTTATTTCGATAAATAATTTAAATTAAAAGAAACATTATATTCTGGATGTTTTAAAATTATTTATATGATCCAATTGATATATAATAATAAAATTAATTCCATTTTAACTAGTTATATTCTTAACATTGAGAGATATTAATTTTTATTCCTTAAAACAAAATATCTTCAAAAAACCGTACTTCATTTAATTTTAAGAATTTATTTTGAAATTTATTTATATGACTTTTAAAGATATAATATTTAAAAATAGATTCCATATTTGTAATGATGATGATAAATTATGGTAAATTGATCAAATTTATTTTTGACAATTATATTTAGTACTCTTTGTAAATATTTGTCACATATGTATGAGGAAAATTAGTATAATAGTGTTAATACTATGATAAAATTCATTAAATAAACACCAAAAATTACATTATTTAATATTAGGGGATAAATGTTACCATATAAATAATGATTATAATATGATATACTCGGGTGAAATTTTTTCATCATTATTGAATTTATATTTTTTTATAGAATAAAAATACAAATTTTCCCTCTCTTGATTTTAATTTATATTATGAGTTTATGTTGGGATGAGAATATACATTGAATGAATAAAAAGTATTATTGTGATAATTATTAATATCTTCTATTATTTTTTTTTAATATTTTTGTAAAGTTATAATTACCTTAAAAGATTGTACAACACTAATGTAGTTTATGCAGAAGAAGTAGAGAAATTAATGTACATGAATTTAAAAACCAGAATATTATTATTTTTTTCAAAAAGTAATGCATTAAAGGAGTTATAAAGGTTAATAAAAATTTATATTATATTTTTTAAGATTGTATTTTTTAATTAATTTTTTATATTGATGTCTCTAACACAAAATAATTAAATAGTGTCCAAAATTACATTATTGTTATTTTATAAAGAATAACATTTTATTATGTTATGTTAAAATATTAAAGAACTACTCTAAAAATAAAGTTACTATTAGTAATTTTCATAAATACTAAATACTCACCATTTATTATCAAATTGTTAACACGTACATAAAATTATAACTATTAAAGGTTGAAAAATATTCTACGATAGTTAAGAAAATAATTAGTTTACCAAGAGAACACAATAACAAATAAGTGTAAATATTACCAAAATACTATAATAAACCAAATCTATCTTTATTATTTAATCCTTAAACATATTTAATTCTAATATCTGTCATGTTGGATCACGTTTTATAAAAAATGACTTAATAATATTTGAAGACATTCAATGATTACAAGTGTCCCACTAACCATAATTATAAATAGACACCCCTCCCCACTCTTTTTTACAATAGATTGACCAATATTGATCTACCAAACCCTACACATTCTACATATAAACATATATAAGTGAAATAAAGTATTTGGTATTTTCAAAACTCTATTAAAAGGTTCCATAACATAGGATACAAAGAGATCCCACCAAAGAAGAGGTAATAATCATTATATACTCATTCATGTTTATTTACAATTATACTTACTCAAAGTTTTATGTTAAAATGATAGAATAAAATTTTCTGCATCATAAATATATTTGTATGATATTATGAATATGATATATTAAATTCCACATATTTCTTATACAATAGAAGGTGGAAAAATCACTCGTGTGTGCGTATGGCATACTCTCTCCAAGTAGTGGAATAATTATTTTTTTCCTTACTATTTTACATGAGTGGTTATGTAGATTAATGTAATTAATATATATATATATATATATATGTATGATATATTTTATTCCTTAGTTTTTATAATATCATAACATTAATATTACCTTTCAATCTATTAGAAAATGATAATGACGCTCATGCGGACATATTTTTATACCACTTCCACGAAGCAATATGAATCATTTATCATTCTAAAATTACATGTATTGTAATAAGAATATATATAATGAATATATATTTTATATATTATTCAATAATTAATATGGTATTTTGAATTATTATTTTATATTTCATTCATATGATCCATCAAATACTGAAACAAGTAGTCATTTGTCTATATGGCATACTCTCTCTACAAATGGTGTATATAATTTCTCAATATCTATCATCACAAGAAAATATATATATATATATATATATAATGAATATATATTATATTTAAATCATGTTTAAAATTCAGGATATTATTAAAGCATGAGAAATACTCTAGACTTAAACCATCAAATCCATTCCTATCTGAAAAACAATTTACCAGCTAAAACTACAACAATAATAAAGGATTTTTTAACAAAAGGTGACACGTTTTCATAAGTGGATCATATATGATATTATATATATGTGTATGGATATTTTATGTAAATATAATAAATCTAAATATATTATATTTTAGGTTAATATAATATACATGGAATGCGAAATTTGAAGCCTGGCGATTCATAATTCAATATCCATTCATTGTGTTATATCAATTTTTAATTGAACCATTTATTTCAATATTATTTGTGAAATAAAAAATTATTATTTTATTATTTATTTGATATTTTATTTTGTGTATTTTTTACCAGTATTATATTTATTGATTAATTTCCACATCAACTGTATAATCATTTTAAGTGATTTCTACTCAGTTTCAAATATACTTTAACATATATTTTTTTATTATGGTAATATTTAATTTTACACGGTCTATATAGAATTAAATTGATTTACATATAATAAATATATGTTTATTCATAGAGAATAATGTTTCAATTCATATTTACACATTCAAGGGATTTTAATTAAAAACTTATTTATGAATTAAGAATTTATTTTTCAATCTTATTTTTTAGATATTCCATATATTTTTCTATGTAGGAATATTATAATATATAATTTATAAAATCTATATATATAATTATCCTTTAGATATTTATGTAGTTTTAATGTTTAATTTTTAATCATGTTGCATCTTTAATTAATAAAATAATTGGTTCAAATAAAATCCGATAAGATTTCTCAAATTGTTCATGTATATTTTTCTTCATTGAATATATTTTTTAAACATATTTTTATCAAGTGATAATTATTTACTCAGAAGATTTATTATTAAATTTTTTAGTTGTTATTTAATTTTTACATGGTCATAATGTAATATTTACAATGTTTTCCAAAACATTCATTTTCGACATTTTTTATGAAGAGTCAAAAAGAATTATTTTTAATATATATGTCATTAAAGTATTTTCTCACCACCATAACTATTTTAAACTAGATTTATTATTGTCCATGATTTCAATGTTATTAGAATTATTATTACTCAATTAATTATAATTTGTATTTTTTTCATTTATTTAAATATATTGTTAAAAAGACATGAATTTATTTCAAAACCTATATTTCTGTTTAATTGATGGTCATCTGTTATCCATTAATTGTTTTGATTATCATTATACAGTATCATTCACTTTGATGTGATTGTTTTTCATTAGGAATTAAATATATCTTAAATAATCATATTCATTCTATCATTGATATTTTTATTTCCTAAACAATAGAAAATATCTTCCCATGATGTTTTACTATCGATGTTATTTGATTCACTGAGGAAATATTGGCATTCATTAACCTATATTATTAACATATATCCATTTAATATAGTATATTGTTTATGTATTAAATTTTTCATCAAATAAATATATAATTCCTTGTATATGACGTAATTGGTGGGTCTAAAAGTTAAATTACACCACAAATCATCGATATGTCCAATGATAAACCAATTTCCCCAAATTTATTAAATGGGTATTTGGTGTAAACCCACCCATCAATTAAACTGATTTGGAATAATAAATTAATGGTAAATATATCCTAATATCTAAGATCATGGAATCCATCATTAATCATTTTCCACATTTAAAAATTTAGGTATTACTATACATTAGATTATAATATTGATATTATCCATTGATTCATTTGTTCCACATATTATTAATTAAATGGAATTTTATTGCAGTTATATAAATTTTTATATTAATTATCACTTATTAATTCAAAATATATTTCAATTTTTATTATAGATAAAAATAATAAGATCTCACCATTTAGTCGTTTTTCATTCAACGTGATATGGGAATGGATATTATGAATACTAACATGTATGAAATAATATTTAATATCTCATATTTTATTTCGAATATTGTATCATATTCATTTATGCATCTGGTTCTTCAATACTACTAAAATAATGGATCCTTGATGATGTCTTCAATTATATATTATTCTAATTTATTAATATTGACACCAATAATGGGTTACTATAGTTGGGTTGAATACAAATTGTATGAGGTATATTTTAGTAGATACTAAGGGAATTAGATTTCAGAAAACATAGATTAGGGAGCATAACCCTATGAATGAAATTAGGGATATGAATAATTACAGAACAATATAATAATTTTTTAAAATTAGATATAATGTCGGTTTCCTCTAAATAAATACATATAAGTATACTATATGTGGGAATGGGTTTATAAAAGATGCATTTAGGGGTAATAACTGCAATAAGTGTTTGTTGGGTATGTGTTGACTATTTTCCTTGTCCGAGTGAGGTTTCCCTAACAATGTACCTATTAGGAAACCCAAAAAGAATATGTTTGGGGTTATTCTCTTTTTCTTTATAAACCATAATGAAGTATTTTAATATATGGTGAACATGGTTGACCAATTTTAAATTTATTGTC
Organism: Viscum album; assembly: GCA_963277665.1. Lineage (NCBI taxonomy): Eukaryota > Viridiplantae > Streptophyta > Magnoliopsida > Santalales > Viscaceae > Viscum > Viscum album. The sequence goes on from OY728165.1 coordinate 216,118,937, forward strand.
TCATAGATTGAAAATATGGTTTCATAATATATACATAATATGAATAAATTTTCATTATTTAAGGATTCTTCACTAAAATTATTTTTTTCTCAAAATATGCTTTTAGGTTTTATCCAACGGATGGGACCATAGATAATTTTAATAATGATGAGTTTTTTATAAAATGGAATATATTTACTTAAGGGAACTCAAATGAATTGGGTGATTAAAGGAGAAACCTTTTGATTGTATATAAATTTCTATCTCATTATATGATTAAAATTCTAATCATTAGAGAGTTTATTAACACACATAACAAGAAACAATGGAGTACTATGATGACTATAAATGAAAGAATAATCAAAATATACCATTTTGAGAATGAGTGTGGAAGGACCTGGGGAAATTTATCAGATGAAGGAAATGATTATCTAGTGGGAAAATAATGATATATAAAATTATATAATAGATGAAAAAGTAAGAGTAGAATAAATTTCACCTTAAGGTACCATTTATTGTTATGTTTTTAATAACTGTTGAACATGGGTATTATTTGAGTAAATTCAATTATCTAATGGATACTTCATAGACCAAGGAATGAACCATATTTTTATAAAATAATCTATTGAAAAGATTAATAGGTTTATTGATATGGGTTATATAATAATTTTGTTTGAGTGATATATAAATTATATTATCATTATAAGAATCATTTAAGAAATAAGGATTGATGAAATATTTTTTTCTTTGTTTAAATAAAATCATATGTTGATGGTAATGATACCTCAGAATAATTTTTTTTTGTTATAGCAATAATTTTAGCGAAACTATGATTGAGAGAATGAAAAACTGAAAATATGTACTTATTTTGAGTTATTAATTTTTGGTTGGATAAATAGGTTATTGAAATTGATAATTTAAATTGAATATTATTATTTCTATTGAGATTTTTTAGTGATTTATATAATCTCTGATGAATTTTAATTTAATTTTTTATTATAGAATATATTGGGAAGAGTTAATTTATATAAGAATTGATGTTTCCACTGAGGTTATATAATGATTCAGGTAATAATTTTGTTTTAAGAGAATATATGATCATGGTATTCAACTGTTAGGTTTTTGAAATTTTGAGCAACACCATGTTGTTTCTAAATACGTAATAATGTTTATCCTGAGTAAAGTATATATGATCAAATATTTTGGATTATTAGAATTTGAATATTTTCATTCATATTTTGGAGGATTTTTAAGGATTCTATTTATAGAATCGACTATGTATAAATTGGTATGATATTTTTATGTTTCTATAGATTATATTAGTTTAATAGATTAATTATGAAAATCATTTTAGGATTATTATTTATTTAGGGAAATACTTATTATTTTAATAATATTTTATTCATATTATAATGAATTAAAATTTAATTTTATTTATTAATTTATGTAATGTTCTCATGAATATTCACTTCATAGTGTGCGATATAAAGTGGAAATGTATCACAGTTCAACCAAATGACAAAATTATTCCAATGAAATAGAAAAACATTATATAACAAAATTTTATTGTGTACTCTATCAGAAATCAAAAAAATTACCATGATATTATAAATAATCATTAAATAAAAATTTTATTCTTTTAACTAAATTTATAATTAATGGAAATCATTTGCACGAATCAATGAATTAATATTTTTTGGTCAATAGCATTATCGTAACTATGATATATATAACTATATATTATTCTATGGATGTTATTTTTCTTATTCATGTATATAAATTATATTCACACAAATATTCACATTATTTGGAAAATCAAGTACATAAAATTTTAGGTATCATCTATCATTCCAAATTACCAATTGAAAAGACATTTTATTATCATTGTATATGATTTCTGTTTCCCACAAATTTATATTCAAATGTATAGCTCAGATGAACAAGATAAATTTAAAGGCTGAAATAAATCTAGAGGGTCAAGTTGATATATCACCCATGAAATTTGTTTCAAAAGAATATCACTCTCAATAGCATTATTAACACACAACAGTGGCCATTATGGAAGTTGAGAAATATTTCAAAAAAATTAAGAACGGCATGGTCATTTCATGTGTGGATATGAATATGATAAAAAACAATATATATATATATAGATAAATAATTTTCCAATTTAATAAATATTTATTGATGAATACTTATTAAATAAGAACTCAATATTCAAGAATGTCATTTTATTCTTCAAAAAATGAATTTTTCCTTAAAAATGAATTATTGCATATTGTGTTTTAAAATAATAAATAATAACTTCTAAATATTTCATTTATATTTTAAAAAAATTTCATAATATTTTATAAAAATATCGAATTTAATATAAGGTGATATTTTTCATATTTTTAAGAATTGAATGTTTTTTAGTAATTCATGAAAAATAAATCATTTTTAAGTAGTATAATTTATTTCCATTAATGAAAAAATTTAAATGTCACATTGTAATTTTATTTTATTATTATATTAACATATGATACATTTTATGTACAATAAACTGATTAATTGAATTTGAATTAGTAACAATTATGATTTTGTATTAGTAAGTTTTTACACATGAATAACATAATTTATTCTATAAATATTTTTTTTCATTTTAAGATGTCATATTGAAATGGATTTATAAAATATATATAAATTAAAACAAGAACCTTTAAAAAATAATTTATAAATAGGTGGTTCTAATTTTTTAAATTATTCATTTTTAATTTTTTCTCATTTTTAATATTAACCGTGGTAAATATTTCTCTACCATGTAACGATAAAATTGTAAAAACAAGGTTTCACCAATCTGATTGATTCTCCAAATGAACAAATTACATTCCATTATTTCATTTTATGTGATAAATTAGACTATATCAAGCTAATGATTAATTATATAGAATTTTTTGTTCATTTTCCCTTGATAATGAAATTTATATTATTCTCGATAAATATAAATAATAAATGTCACTCACTTTTAATTTCCACTCTATGTCTACATAGGATTGATAATATTTTATGAATGATTATAAATGTGTTTCGTAAAAAATTATATTTAATTTTATTATTCAAATTAATTTTTATCTTTACTAATTTCATAATTACCTTAAAATCATACAAAGCACTAATATAGTACTTGACCCAGAAGTAGAAATATCAATGTTAATTATTCAAAAATAAAAATAGAAAGTAATAGTTTTTTGTTGAGTTTTTATCTAACATTAATTTATTATTATTATATATTGTAAAATTTAATATTAAAAAAATTATAATTGAATCTGTTTTTTAATTTAATGACACTAATGAAAAATTTAAATTATAGCGTCAAGAAGGAAAATAATGATAGTTTATGAAAAATAAAATTAATTATAATTAATTAAAAATAAAATTAAAAATTCAATATGATTGTTAGTATTAAAAATAGTCAAAAAAATTTAGCACTTTTCATTTATGAGAAATTTATTACATTATAGTTAAATTTATAACCATTTAAACTCGAAATAGTTGTTAATGAGGTTAATGTGAATAAGATTTTATGAGTAGTGTAATCTAAAAATATATTTTTTTAAATTACCTAAAGAACATAAAAAACTAATCATATAGTTTTATTTTGACATTATTCTTATGAATTTATAATATTATTAAATATGGGTGAATTTTTCCATGGAAGAGAAATAATAATATTTTAAAACATTCAATATTTTTAGGTGTTCTTCTAACCTCAATTATTAGAGGAAACCACTCCTCTCTATTCATTACATCACAATGGGAAACCTAAATCATCCAAATCATTCCAAAAAATCATATTAACTTATATATACATGAGTTATATGTGATGTTCCTCTTTGTTGACCATCCTAAGATTACGTCAGATAGTATGTAAAGGAATTATACAGAAGAAAATGTTATAATATATACCCACTCGTTCATGTTTATTTATTCTTCTACATCCAATAAATATTTTTTTACTTAGAAAACAATGAATTAATTATCATAAATATAAAAATATTTTTTAGGATAATAGGAAAACCATTTTGAACAACATTACCATTCTAATGATTGTAAAAATTTCAATTTTTCATACATAGGCTAATCATCTATCGGTGGTAGTGTAATTTATTTTGATACAAATTTTACCAGGATAATAATTATGATTAATTTAATTAATATTTATTTTTTATTATATTATTTTTATTCTTAAATTATAATACCATAACCATATTTTTAATTTTAATCCTTTGGAAAATGGTAACATTTATCATTTGTAATAGGTGTACAATAATCTCATTGAAGTGATATGATTTTTTTAGTTTCCAATTTTCACGGATTGTAATAAGGGAATATTTAATGAAAATATTTTATATAGTAATTATTATATAATTATGTTATATTATTTATTTTTATTTTTATTTATTTATTTTTTGTCTTTCAAAAAGTGATAAAAGTGTTCGTGCGTATGTATGCCCAACTGTCTCCATGAACAGTGTAATTTAATTTTCAATATCTAACAATAGAATATAATAATAAATTTGAATATAATGAATATATATGATTTTTTTCATTATTATCATTTTATATATGATTTAACCATATAAACTATAAATTGGAAGAAACCATAAAATAGAATCACATAAGAGAAATAAAGCAGTTATCTCCCAAAATAATGTTAATAATAAAAGATTTTATGTAAATTATTGATATAAAGTTATAAGGGGATCTTATATTATATAATAAATATTTAGATGGTATTTTTCGCTAAAATAATTGAAAATTTGTTATTCATGTGGTGAAAATCATTAACTGGAAATGTGAGGCTTTAGAAAATGGGTTTCTTATCTCAATTTCATGTATTTGGGTTATATGATTTATTTATTGATTTAATTAGGCCAACTTTATATGATATTGAAAATTTTATTATTTTAACTTTTATATCCAAATTATTATCTCCATTCACATTTTTAATCTTAATTTATTTATTACATAATTATCACTTCATTATAAGGGATTCCATCATAATTTCAACTCTATTGATAAATAATTTGAACTATGAACGGATTTATATTTACGTTGCTAATATAATACGCATTAGATTTATATTATATTAATATACATTTTTACATGATATTTAAGGCTTAAATTCAGGTTTACACATTCATGGGGATACAATTTAAATGTTACCGAACTTTTAAGATTTTATTTGAAAACCCAATTTTGCTATAATTTCATCCATTTTAAATTGAAGGAATATTCTAATATATCATTCATAAAATCCATATTTTTTATCCCATTTATATTTAATTTTTTTTATTCCAATATTTATTTTCATTAATGATTTAACAATAAAAATAAATGTTTTCTATAAAATTAAATTCTATACATTTTAATGATCATGTTTTTTCCCATGTCCAAAATTTTCAGAATAGAATTACAAAAAACTTTTTTATTAAATATAATAGTACAATAATGTGATATTATATTATATGTGACTTTTTGTATTACATCAAACCCATCTTCATTATCTTATGAAGAGGTGGGTGTGTATATGGTATTAGGGAATGTCCCTTAAAAGGGGAGGAAAATAAATTCCAATCGATTAATAAACTATTTGGAGATGATTCCCCATGAATAAAAAATAATATTCATCATTGGAAAACCAATATAGTAGAATAGAAAATCAAATTGAAAAAGGATATAAAATATCAATTCTTAGACTCTAAATATTAATTTATTGCCCCCATCACCAACCAAGATAAATAATCTACCAATCTATAATTTAAGAAACCAATCCATAAAATAAAAGATCACCACTAGTGAAGTATGAAACAAGACACTTCCAAGTTTCTCAATAGAGTAAATCATAAAATTATCAAACATTCCCACATAATGGGTTATTATATCACTCTATATTAACTATAAGTTTCTATAAGAAAAAAATAAAATGGTATAAAATTTCCTCATGTATATGTACGGAATCACCAAACCATCTACTTGTAAAAGTGAAAATGAATAATAAAGCAAGAAATTAACATTATGAGTAAAAACCATGCATTTAATAACATATTGGGAGTAAATAATAGTACTATAGTGTAATCTAAAAAAATGGGAAAATAATTTCCAAACCATAAAAGATTTCATAAAACAATAATAACAATAGTATAATGATATTAGGGAGATCCAAACCCCAGGTCTCCATGGTGGTACCACCATACAAGGTCAAATGCACCAAAGAATTCCTAAAATCCACTAATTCTACCACTGAAATGTCATTAATCTATATAAGACACTACACATGGTGTCCAATCCCAAACTAGGCTGATTATATTCATACATATTATGAAATATTGAAAACTATATATATAGAAATAGATAAAAAATAGATGATCTTAGCTAAATGAAATGAAAGATGGAAAAACCTGACCGTGAATATATATGATTATATAAGAAACTCTGATAATATAGAAAGGGGGCATTTATATCAGATCCTTACTAAGAAGATGAAACTATATGTCTCACTAACGGTTCATCATCGATTCTCATCATTCACATGTCTTCCCTAAAAAGTAATATGTATTTCTCACACCTCACCACATATCCACATCTTAAGCAAGTGTAATCTCTAAAGGATAATGGTATGACGAATTAGTACCACATGGGGTTTCTCTCAATGGATAAGGGAACCTCACCTGTGTTAAGGATTACCATATATAAGACCATGTATTGAATATGGGGTATGTATACCATGGTGTGATAAATGAGTACCATATGTATCAACAATAATGAGTATGTTGGACAGACACCTTGGGGAGATAGGGGTGTACCATCTCTAGGGATAGAGGTATCAAACCCTAGTGCAGAAGGGGAGTACAATATTTTTATATGAATTACAAGTTGGGTGGATTCTTACACCATTGTGACAAGGAATTACAATCTTCAAGGGTAAAGGAGCCACACTCTTGTAAAATAGTGTCTTACCACATCTATAAAGAATAATGAATATATTGGACCTCAACATTATGCTACATGGAAGAACTGTATCTCTAGAAAGAGGACTCACACCCTTGTGAGAGAGGGGAGTACTAAATTGATATATAAATAACTAGAGGGGACAAATAATACCCTAGTTTTATAGTCGAGTTCTATATACATTGATTTAGGACCCATTCCCTTGTACAATAAAGGAGTTCCCTCTCCCTAGACATATGACCCATAACTTGGCCCAATAGAAAAATACCACCTCTATGAATACTGATAATGGGTAAATTTCACCCTACTATGTCAATAGATGAACTAAACCATAGATAAAGGACCCACACACTGAATAGAGGAGTATCATCTCTACTCGGACCCTTAGTTCATCATTCCTGATCACTTTCATCATTTAAAGAAAACTAATGAAGCATCATGCTCGAAACATCTCGCATCATCTTTTATAAGAAACTATTTAGTCCCCCATCTCCTTCTACATGAAACAAAACATAGGATTGGATACTCTCAAGAATAAATAAGAGTCAAATCAAATCATATAGAATAATTACAATTTTCATAATGAAGAACACTATGTGTAAATGGGTTTAGAGAGTGTGGGACCTCACCTAGGATTCTCTTAGTTTCCTCAGTGACACTTGTCTCATTGGTTATGTTGTACTAAATGGTGTTTAATTGTTCAAAAATATGTGTGATTCGGTTCTTCTCCATTTATTTTTTATTAAATTTACATGGATCTATGTAAATGTCACCATACATAGTGTTTATGAGACCCCCACAATGTTTTTATTCAACTTGGTGTCTGATTATGTGGTCTTCGATATTCATGTATCTTTTGGGCAATTCTTTTTTACATGGAAGTGTAACAAGAAAAACATGTGTATCATGTAGTGTCCTTTATGATGTTATTGTCTACGTGGTCATGTACCGAGCCGTCCATGGGTACCTAACCATGTCCATTTACTCCCATAAAAAATAGTGTGTCCTACCACACGGGGTCATAAGTTTTTGTTGCTGTGACATGGCCGGACAAAATGGGATGGTCACATGACATGTAGAACAACCACAAGGCCTATGAACATTATCCATTTCCCAAATTCCATAGTGGGTTTCTACATTGTGTGTGTTTATCCCAGTATATGTTCTTTTATATAGATTTTTATGTGAATTCATATATTTTGTTTTTTAACCATATCCAGCATCTCACAAAAGAGTCACTCATATTTACCAATCAAATTCAATGGTTGTAACCTCCAGCCATTGTTTCCCAACATTTGGTTGTCGGAAAATGGATTTCAAATTCTCATCTCAATGCCACCATCTGCCTCAGGAACCTAACATCCTTATTCCTTCACTAAGACATCGATCCATGGTTTATCACCCTCATTCTATCCTAAACCATCTTCAAATCAATGATTTAGTTATTTTTCATACATTTATCTTGAATCCAGTCATCTGATCGAGATCCCACCCACCTGAAACTGATGATATGTGTCTATGAATCCTAATAGAAAAGAACATGAAGAATGGTTTGGGGAATTGTTGAGGAAAACATATGAATCAACTTTTGTCTAATAATACATCATAAAAAATTGTAGATGAGTGATATTTAGGGTGAGAATCCTAAAATAATCGAGAAAAAATCATATAAAAAATTTAATATGATACAAGTTATCGCATAAATGATTTAATTAATCATAGTGCAATGAATATATGAATATAACAAAATTAATCTTTGAATCATGTGAGGAGACCACAATTGACAATCCCTACGTCAATTATGGATCGATCTATGGTGAATAATGCATTCTCTATGGATGGTGAAGATCTATTACATTTTATTCCTATAAATTCATCTCGATCTGATTGTTAATCATAATCCTATATAAATATTCAGATAAAGAATAAAGAAAACATCTCCAAATGATCCCATGGTTATGCAGGTAACCCTAGATATTTTCCATATAATCCTACTTATATATTGAAATATTTTTTTTAATTTAATCTAAACAATAAAAATAATAATCATTCAATTCACATTTGATACCATCCAAGAGCTGGATCATCAAAACAAATGGGGCCTACCAAATCTACGTCACACCTAGGGTATGTCTCCCAATATCGATTCATCAATGTTCAGAGAAATTTGAATCATGAATCTGTTCAAGATATATTACATTATGGCTGACTAATTTTTTTCAAAGGATTTAAAACAATTTTAATATTTTTTTAAATTAATTTCTTGTCCATTGGGACTCATAATCACATACGTTCTATATAACTAGCTCTAATAATATTCCATGACACATTCAAAGTATTAAATATAAAATATAGTGTCTCAACATTATTCCCTGCAACTATTTTTATACCCAAAAGAGAAAACTAAACAATAATAGGATGATACATAGCTGGAATTTATCTCTCCAACAATAATATACTATCCTTCACACTCTCGTTCTTCCCCAAACACATGAACCAAGGGAATGGTACATTGAAAAATAATCCTCTCTTGTTGATCCCCATTCACCACAATGTAGACAAGGAATGTGGCTCCATTCTTGATGTCCAGCTAACAACAGTTAATAACTTGTGCAGGATCATGAACATATCTCCTCAGTAATAAAATAAAGAAGATGAAATCCACCATCTCCAATGGTGGGGGTAAGGAAAGGAGGTAAAAAACCTAGAAATACTATAAAAGTTGTAGAGCATATTGATGATCCTCAAGGATAGATTTTATCCTTTACAAAGTCACCCTAATTCTTATCTTGGATAGAGTCTAAAAAATACATGGTAATCCTACATGAACTCCAATGGTCTACGATATAGATCTGTATAAGATTTATTCCTATTATAGGTGGTCATCAACCACTAATGTATCAATTTGATGATCCCCATCATTGTTCTCACCATACAAGGAAAAGAAGAGAAGCCTCGCTAATTTCATTATAAAAATAGTGTGAAAAGCATGATCTTTCTTTCATGGAATAAATTTTTTATGTCAATAGAAGTGAAATATAAATTTTTACTATTATTTTTACCTAATATAAGTGATCCTCATTACTCTGTACGATGTATAAACTACAGTCCCTCTTTATATCCTTCAACTCATTTGTAGTGCTCTTGGCATACCAATTAGTATAGTGGTGATTTTTTTTATTTAGTTGGGTCCCAATCCCTCATACATGTATCTCCACAATCATGGTGTGGACCCCTTATAATTATTAGAGGTAGTCATTTAGGGACCCCCACGATGATAAAAGATCCCCAAAATGTACAAATTCCCTAGAATCTCCCAAAAACTCTACTCCCAGATAATAATGTTGTGAACCAACATGGTATGTTGGTCGAATATAAACTAGATAGCATCATGGCATCTCACTATCCATGTAAGTCTGAGTATAATTTACATGGATATTCGATATCAATTCTACTCATAGATCTTAGGGTGAGGTAACAAACCTATCAGATCCTGGACCTTGGCCATATCCTACTAAGATGTGAGACATCGATAGAAAAATTTGATGACACTCCTCCTCATTATATAAAACTAAAATTGATGCTAATGGTCCTCATAAATTATCCCATCACTAGGATGTACAACCAATAGAGAAGTATCAAACATTATCATCACATCCTTTAGTATCACAACTAGAACCACTATCTATCCCATGAAATTTATGACTTGATTCTATCCAATATTGAATCGATCTACAAAATATCCTTACGATATTTGTTCACATAAGAATTCAATGTTGATTTTTTCCAATTGATCCAACCTCACAGGTTATAGAAGTAAAGGAGTAAACATTGTCGATTGATGAAATGTCACATCCTCATTCTTTATCAGGGTTTGATACAATGATGCCTTTGGCTCAAAATCCTCCTCCACCATGTGAGTCACAGACATCATGATGACGTTGAATACCACAACATTTCCCTTCATAAAGTATTTCATATCTCAATTCCATCACACTATAGAACCTCCAACCAATTTATCTATATAAAATTATATTATATGTGTGTCAATTAATAATCGATACATTTATTGTATTAGTAATGAAAATATACAACTCCCAGAATATACCTCTGCTAAATTCTTATAGAAAAGACAATAATTTACAACTATAGGTCATGAGTCGAATGGTTATACTTGTTGGTTATACTAATCTTCAACCCCTATGTGATCACTACCAACCTCTACATCATCATGCATCAAATTCCATATCTAGAGTGATCACAATACACTATATACACCATTACCTCTTCTAGTACTATCATAATATGAGCATTACTCAGCCTCATCCATAACTCCTCAAATGATATATAAAACTACTCAATCAATGTAAATGGATTCCCGTTTTTCATTGGGAATATAAAAGGGCTACAATATTTGATAATTATTCCATGAACCTCTAGTTGTACCTCCCCAGAACTAGAAAACTCTTCACATATGTCAATCTCAAGGGTGTTTCACATGAAAGAATTGCATTGATATTCACAAGGTTCACAACTGTTCCATGCTGAATAATGATACACCCAATAAAATACACCTCAAATATATAGAACTATCTTTTTTAGAGATTACCATAATTATGGTTCTCCCAATGAATGCCTCAGACCATCCTAATATGCTCTGCATGATCCACCACTAACACAGTAAAGATGAATATATCATCAATAATTAAAAAAAATTTTATTTATCTAGCTATAATTTCATATCCATTAAATCTCTAAAATATAAGTGGAATTCATCACACATAAAGGTATCACCAAGAACATATAGTGTATATAATGTCATTAGAATTATAGCTCTGGAATATTTACCACACAAACACTCATCATATTGTAGACTTGCCTGGGATTGATCTTTGATAACCATCTCATACCACACAAATAATAAAATTGGGTTTCAATCATTGGTAAGGGGCACTAATACTTTATAATTTCTTATTTTTGGCAATGATAATAAATAAAGAGACTCAATCACTCATCCTCCTTTTACATTATCAAAATCTGATATGTCGAGGGGGACACACTATGTTTGATAAAAACCATATCTTCATTTTCCTTCAAATATATACTCATATCCTGGATCTTCGTAAAGGCTATATCATATGTCCTAGAAGATATATGAGTTGTCCTAGGTATAAACAAATGAAAAAAATCACATCATAAAAAAATTTCACTCCAGTCACATTCTCAGGTAAGACTTCTAAGAAATCCTCCCTAACTAAAGGATCCCATATTCTAAAAGAAACCTCTATGTTAGGGGGTAAAATCACCAAATAATGGGTGATGGGTTTCAACATCATACTGTCAAAACCAACTCACATTAGAATTAGATCACTCTAACACATAATGTAGAATATTTTCTCATATCCCTGATGGAATCAGACTCATTTATTTGGTAGCCAATCCAGAATCAGACCATGGAAAACATGACCATGCCCACGATGACATCATATGTCCTCATCATGATTACAAAGTAGACCAATTAGAAACTCCATCCACCAAGAGATATCCCAATATACATGTAGATAAATAACATAAAACGGAATTTTATATTGGAACCTCAAGATAAAGTCATTATGATAATGTCCCAACTGGGAGGGTGATCCCCAACACCAAGATAATGGTTATATAGAAATAAATTATTCATGTGTCTAACAATAATAATGATAGAGTATAATAATATAATTTTATACATATAGTAATTTAATGTGATTTTGGGTCATAATCCTGTAAACCCAACAGCAAATCACGATCCCAAATTCCATCTCCATGAGCCTGACGTGTGATTACCAATAGTTGTGGTGAATGAATTATCTCTTAAAATCATCTACCACCAGTAACTCATCTCTTTGAAGCTAAAACTACTCATCTTCTATAACACTTCATGATTTTGAAAATAAATATTGAATGAATTTTATAATCTAGCCATTAAACACAACTTTTCCTCTATTGTGTTTTGAATTTTGAATAACGTTCTTCTAGAGTTGTGACCAGTATGTCATTTAGATTTTGATAGAACAAACTTGTTTCTTTGGTGAATAATAAGATAACCTTATGAATAGTAATATGAATAGTAATATTTCATTTATGAATTGTAAATATTAATAATACATTATTTTCTTAAGGTATTAAGATAATGAGATCTTAATTAATTTTTCAATGTGAAAAAAACTAATTGCACCTTTAAATTGTTATTTTTTGATTTTACTATAAATTCATTTAAAAATTAAATTAATAATATTTAGAAAATTAATTTTGAAAAATGGAGTTCATATTTGAATTCTACCAATCGAAAAATGGTAGGGGTAATGTTTTTTGTATTTTTTGAAATTCTATAATTTTTTATGAATATTGAAATACGATAAAATACCGTATATACAAATTATCTGTTAAATACAATATTTATGACATCACAACTGATGAAAGGCCACTTGGATAGAAATAAAATTAACTTGTTACTATTAGGGGTCACATGACACAATACTATTGGTTTTCATGAGGGAAATAATAAATGTTTGAATTAAATATTAAAAAATTACACCTCTCCTCCACTATAAAAAAACTCTCACCACTCCCTCTTACCTTCACTCCTCAAAGCCTTGAAGCTCATCAACATTATATCAAAATAACCTTACTAAGTCACTCTGAACGACCAGTAAGCTCTTGTTCTTTCCAAAATACCCAAATCCCTTCCCTTAAGGAGGTTCTCGACGAAGTTGTATCAAGAGGTTAGACACCGTTATTTTTCATTGAGTTTCATTTGAATTTACCTTCTTTTGTTATCCTCTCCTCACCTCCTCTATCCAAATGATCTTGATAACTCCAGTATCATCTATATAATGGAATTATATCACGTGAATGGAAGAACCATCATAAATATTCTTACTCCCTCCCTTTTATTTTTATAAACGAAGTCAACGTCCATGAGGTTCCAATTTATAGCCTTCGTGGACGACGAAGTTTTGTTCTTAAAATTTTTCATCATTACAGGTCATAAAACCATATTTATGGTTGAACTAGTCTATAAATTATGTATTATAACATAATTAATATTTAGGAACCAAAATATGTACATATAATTAAGATATATGACAAAACTAGTTCATAATAATCCAAATACCGCTGAATAATCGAACTGATTGTCATCTAACGATTCATCCTCATTCTATGAAACCAAATGATTTAAGTGGCCATTAAAAATTATGGATGTATGTAAATAATTTTTAATTTTAGTTCAGGATATTTACAACCATTCCACATGAATATCATTAATTAAAATCAAGTGATCCAATTATGAAAATCAAGGAAACAAACACTCCGGAATGACGAAATTCAATATAAAAACTTCTAAATAATAACATAAATGAACTAAAAAGAATTATTATTAACAAAATAAATATCTATTATGTCATGAAATATGTTATTTATATGTATAATTTCATATCCCAGTACCTTCTATACAATAGGGGAACACATTCAGACTTAAGGTAAGGGGTTTTCCCCCAAACTTCCATTTCCATTCGTGTTATTTTCATTGTCTAAATTACCTCAGTGAAATTATTATGTATTATTATATACTCATTATAAATTCTCTATGAGTTTCCTATATATGTACACAAACCATAATCCTTCCTTATTTTATGGTTAGTTACATTCTTTAAAAGGATCATTCAAATTGTTTCTGAAATACAAGCCCGATATAAGGAAATATCTCAATTTCGTACCTATTTTCAAGGGAAATTTATAAAATGTTTTTTGGAACCATTATATCTATAAAATTACTCATTTTTTTTGAAAATAATATCTTACTTCACTTATGGTTTTATATAACGATTTTTCCAAAAGAACTCTTCTTTTAAAAGTAATAGAGTATTTATTTCAAGAATTACTCGAAGATTTAATATGGGTATCTTCCTCTATTTCAACACACTTATTGATTATTATGTATTAGTGGGATTAATATTATATATTATCATATACCATATTCAGTTTAATGGTTTCTGATTATTGTGTCTATTGATGTGTTATCTTTAAACCATTCATTAGTTTACTTTGAATGGTTAGTGTTTTGGATTAATGTTTGAGGAAAGATATTTACATTTAATATATTAATCTGTATGTTGTATTTGTTTATCCCCATTAATATTATGACTGATTGAAGATATTAAGTGTCAGGTGGGGATCGCTATAGCCTTTCGGAACATCGGTAGGTCTAAAGAGACAAACTACGGTCTTGCCATAAGGCCCTGAAAAAACGATTATTTATGGTCTTGGCACGAGGCCTTAACGGTATGGTTATATTGTCCCGCATTATGAATTCCCTCATTATGAATATATTATTCTTGGATCATGTAGTTATTAGACTAGTAGAATACCCATTATTATGTTATGTTTTGGTAATATTTATTCATCTAATATTTCTACCATATTATGATCAAGTTTATTTCTAAAGGCATGTGTTTTCAATTATTCACCATGTATAATGTTTATGTTATCTTACACTGTATTGCTTACCCTTACTGAGCATTTGATATCACCGCATTATTATTTTATATTTCCACAGGACAAGAACAATTTTATTATGAATGACATGTGAAAATAAACTAGGATTTATGGAAGTTTTCTAAGGAGTTTCTATGTTGTTTTTCATTTCATTTTTTAATGATGAACTTATGTATGTATCTTGATTCCAATAATAATAATCTACATGGTCCTTTGGAATGATTATTCGTTGTTTGTTTGCTAATGTAACCAATAAGGCTCCGACTCCAGGTATCTGGGGTTGGGTCATTATAGTTGGTATCAGAGGATTTTTAGTAGAATACTTGGAAACTAGATTTAGAAAACGTAGAATTAGGGAAGAGTCCCTAAGTTAGTCTTAAAGGATATACATACAATAACCTCCTGGTATTATGGTAATGAATAGATTATGTGGATCTTTCAAGGAATACATCACTATACGGATATGAGCAGGTAGAGGCATCTCTGGCACAGATGTATCTAAGGGTAAAACCAGAAAACATCGCTTTGAGATAGAGTTGAATGGGAACTGGTGCACGACAACAGGCCTTGCTGCACTCTTGGTTATGAAACTCCTGGGAGATATTCTTAGGATAATTCACAGTTTAATTAAAATCCATTATTAAGGGTTGAAATGTAAAATATTCCTCAAAAAAACATTTTTTCAAATATGGGATTAGCCATGCGAAGGATCTCAATTTTTTTCTATCTATTTTGTTATGTTAAGATTGAAAATTATGATTCATAACCTAATCTAGTGTATTTTATTATCCAGAGATGACCCCAAGTGGAAGTAATGGAAGTCGCATGAATGCATGTATTCCCGGTAGGGATTTACCTCCGATAAAGGATAATGATGTTGGCTCTGGTGTTGAGAAACTCATAACTATACTCGGACAACTTACTCAGGTTATGAATAATAACATTACTCATATGGATCATCCAGATCCACCATGTGGAGGAGCTATGTTAGAGCACTTTATACAACAACAACCTCCATCATTCAATGTTACTACAAACTCGTTTGTAGCAGAGCAGTGGATATGTTCCCCTGAGAAGATATTTCTCTCTTTGGGATGTAATGAAAGAGAGAAGGTTGTCATGGATATTTATCATCTAACAGGTGATGTAGATCAGTGGTGGTCCTTAGTCCAAAATTCAAAGGAGGAGGAAGAAATAGAAGTGGTGGAATGGAGGGATTTTAAGGAAATAGTTTTCGAAAAGTATTTCCCTCATGAACAGCGAGCAGATATGGAGAAGCAATTCTTGAATCTGAGGCAGAAGTAGGATGAAAATGTTTCGAAGTATGAATCAAACATTACAAGGCTGGTAAGGCTTGCTACGGACTACATACATAATTCAAGGAGCAAAATTGATCGATTCTTTGATGGTTTAAAACCATTCCTCTGAAGGGCTCCTATCTCCTAAATATTTTAATCATATGAAG
Organism: Viscum album; assembly: GCA_963277665.1. Classification (NCBI taxonomy): domain Eukaryota; kingdom Viridiplantae; phylum Streptophyta; class Magnoliopsida; order Santalales; family Viscaceae; genus Viscum; species Viscum album. The sequence goes on from OY728165.1 coordinate 216,135,909, forward strand.
ATATAGTCTCAATTGCTATCAAGATAGAAAATTAATTCTCTGAGTCTTATGACTGTAAAGGAAAGAAAGAGAATAAGAGGGCATTTGAAAGCTCTGGGAAAGGAAATAAGTAAATAGGGAAGATGGGAAGAGTTTAATTTCCATTTTTTAGTAATTGTGGGAAGAAACACCCTGGAACATTCTTGAAAGGAATGGTAGTCTATTACAAGTGCGGAAAAAAGGAAACCTTTATTGAGATTGTAAGGAAAATAAAGAGGCTACCTATGTTATGTTCTACAATTGCAGGTATTTGGGACATTATGCACATGAATGTCCTAATCATTATGGAAATGTTCCCCAAAGAAGGCCAAGGGGGCAAGGCCAATCTTATACAGTTACAACTGTAGAGGTTGACGTTCTAAATGAAGTGGTGGTAGGTACATTTATTGTTTCATCCAACATAGCCAATACATTATTTGATTTTGGATCATCGCATTCATTTATATCTTCCCAATTTTCCAGGAAAATTAGATATGTCCAATTCGATTTCATAAAGGAGTTATCAGTCAAAAATCCTAGTGGATGTATCATCACAACAAAGGTGAGTTGATTAGTCTCCCTCGTAAAAAATAAACATGATTTAGTTTCTAACCTTATCATCATACCAATGGTTGACTATCATATAATTATTAGTATGGATTGGATCTCAAAATATGATGTGAAGACCTATTACAAGAAGAAGGAAGTTACAATTTTCAAGAATGGTGCAGAATCCATTATTTTTAGAGCAGAAACCTCACCATGTGATTGTCATCTAGATCCACCCCCAGTAACTCTACTGAATTCAATTATTTGGGGGGAAGGGAATGATATTGGGGATGAAGGGAAGGAAATAAATATGGGTGAGGAAAAGAATGTATTGATGGGAGATGTTTCTGTTGTGCAAGAATATATTAATTTCTTTCTAAGGGATTTTCCTAGAAATCCTCCAGAGTGGGAAAGTGAGGTTTCCATTGACTTAATTCATGGTTCAAGGCCCATATCCAAGACCCCTTATACAATGGCCAATATGGAGTTAGTGGAGATAAAGAAAAAACTAGAGGAATTAAGTGATAAAAGATTTATTAACCCTAGCATTTCTACATGGGGAGCCCCTATTCTTTTTGTTAAGAAGAAAGATGGGTATATGAGGTTGTGCATAGATTACAGGGAAATCAGTACTGTAATAAGAAATAATAAGTATCCTCTTCCACGAATTGATGATTTATTCGATCAACTTCATTGATCCCAATATTTTTTGAAGATTGATCTTCACTCTGGATATCATCAACTACATGTGAGGAAAGAATACATACCAACAACAACATTCCAATCTAGGCACGAGCATTATGAGTTTCCAGTAATGCCTTGTAGACTTACTAATGCACCATCTGTTTTCATGGATTTGATGAATAGAGTTTTCAAAGAATATCTTGATAACTTTGTGGTGGTTTTTATTGATGATATTTTGGTGTACTCTATAAGCTGTGAAGAACATGAAAATCACTTGCTCACTATTCATAAGACATTGAGAAGAAATAAGTTATATGGGAGGTTTATCAAATGTAATACTTGGATCCAATCATCTGCCTTTCTAGAAAACATTGTTTCTAAGGATGGAATATCTGTACATCCTGTGAAGACAAAGGCTTTGCAAGAATGGACTACTCCAATGAACGTAACTGAGGTGCGTAGTTTTATCGGTTTAGCATGTTATTATTAGTATTTCATTCAGAAATTTTCTCGTTTAGCTAACCCAATGACCAATATCACATGAAAAGGGGTTATGTTCGTATGGACAAAGGAATGTGAAAACAATTATGAAGAAATGAGGTGGAGGTTAGTGAACTCTCTGATCCTAACCCTACCATCGGAGAATGATGGGTTTGTTATCTATAGCGATGCATCAAAGATAAGAATTGGTTCTCTCTTTATGCATAATGGTCATGTGATTGCCTATGCATCTAGACAGCCAAAAATTCATGAACAAAACTATCCAACTCATGATCTTGAGTTAGGAGAGGTCATATTTTCTTTGAAGATATGGAAACATTAACTCTATAGAAAAAATGTGAGATATATATAGATCATAAGAGTTTTAAATATATATTCTCACAGAAAGAACTCAACAAGAGGAAAATGATAAGGATTGAGCTACTCAAGGACTATGATTGCACAATACACTACCACCTGGCTAAGGAAAATAAGGTAGAAGATGCTCTGAGCAGAATGGAACATGGAGTTCTGAACATGATGAGAGTTGAAAGGGATACATTGTTCATGGATCTAGTAAATATGGATATGGTAATTATCAAGGAAGGTAACAAATCATTACTTTTTCAAAGGGTTGACCGACCTTCTTTACTGGAGAGGTTAAAAAATTCATAGGCTGATGATGAGGAGTTTCAAAAGAAAATTAATGTTAAAAATGATGGGAAGATGACTGACTTCATATATTAAGGTGGAATTTTGAAATTCGGGAAGAGGATTTGTGTTCCCAATAATCCTGGGCTAAAGAGAGAACCATTGGATGATGCACATAGATCTAATTTCTCTTTACACCATGGTAGCACAAATATGATTCGAGATCACTAAGAAAACTATTGGTGAGACAATATGAAAATGGAGATAGCTAATTATACATCAAAGTTCCAAGTATGTCAATAAGTGAAGGATGAGAGGCAAAAGTCTAAGGGGATAATGCAACCACTTCCCATACCAACATGGAAGTGGGAGAACATTACCATGGGATTTGTCACTGGACTTCCAAGGAAATCCAAAGGAAACGATGTGATATGGGTCGTTGAGGATCATCTTACAAAGACAGTGCACTTTATCTCGATTCGAGAGGACATCTCATTGGATAAACATGAAATGATTTACATCAAAGAAGTGGTAAGGCTACATGGAGTGCCACTATCTATTGTATCTGGCCGTGACCCTAGATTCGCCTCAATGTTTTGTTAGAGTCTCTAACATGAATTAAGCACTGAACTGAATTTCAATATGGCCTATCATCCTCAATCTGATGTCCAATCTGAGTTAACTATTCAAACACTAGAATTCATGTTGAGAGCATGTTATATGGAATTCAGAGGAGGATGAGACTCACATCATCCACTGGTTGAATTCTTATACAACAACATATTCCACCCGATCATCCAAAAGGCACCATATGAATCCATTTATGGGAAAAGGTGTATAAAACTAGGTTTTTGGGATGAATTTTGTGAGATAAAGATGATAGGACCTAAATTGGTTGAAGAAATGATGGAGATGGTCAAAACTATTCAACAACATATCAAGGCATCCCAAAGTCAACATACGAGCCATGTAGATAATTGTCGACGAGACCTTGAATTCAATGTTGGAGACCTGGTATTTCTATGAATATCTCCATGGAATAAGTTTATGAGGATTGAGAAGAAAGGAAAGATATGTCCCAGGTATATCGGCCTCTCTGGGATCCCTGATTGAGTTGGAGCTGTGGCCTATCGACTGTCACTTCCACCTACCATGTCAAAAGTATATGATTTCTTTCATTTATCACTCTTAATAAAGTACATACCAGACCCTTCACATGTACTATCTTCAGAGGTGGTACAATTGGAGGATGATCTTTCCTATGAGTATCAGCCAGTGAGAATCTTGGATTGTAGAGACATAGTTCTGCGCAACAATACTACACATCTGGTTAATGTACTATGTAGAAAGCATAGGTACGAAGAGGCAACATGGGAACTGGAGGATGCGATGAAGGAGAAGTACCCCCACCTGTTTTTGGCCTAGACTGTAAAATGATATTTTGAGAAAGAAACTTTCATAAGGAGAGAAGAATGTAACACCCAATGATTTTGAAAATAAATATTGAATGCATTTTATAATCTAGACATTAAACACAACTTTTCCTCTACTGTGTTTGGAATTTATAATAATGTTCATCTAGAGTGTTGACTGGTAAGTCATTTAGATTCGCATATAACAAACATGTTTTTTGTGTGAATAGTAACATACCCTTATGAATTTTAATATGACCCTTATGAATAATAAATAATATTATTATTTTATATTCTTAAGGTAATAAGATAATGAGATATTAATTAATTTTTAAATGTGAAATAAAAACAATTGCACCTTAAAATTGTTATTTTTTGAATTAACTATGAAATTATTTAAAAATTTAATTAGTAATACATACAAAATTAATTTTGAAAAATGGAGTTCATTTTTCAATTCTGCATGTCGAAATATGGTAGGGGTATATTTTTTGGTATTTTTCTGAAATTCTCAAAATTTTTATGGTTAGTGTAATATGATAAAATTTCGTATATAATAATTATTAGTTAAATACTCTATTCAAGACATCAGAAGTGATTAAAGGCCACTTGGTTTGAACTCACATGCACTTGTTACTATTAGGGGTAACATGAAACAATACTATTGGTTGTCTTGATGGAAATAATAAAATAATGAATTAAATATTATAAAATTACCCCTCTCCTCCACTATAAAAACCCCTCACCACTTCCCCTTCTCTTAAATCCTCTAATCCTTGAAGCTCCGAAATGTTATACCCAAATAACCTTCCCTAGTCACTCCCCACGACCAGGAAGCTTTGGGTCTTGCCAAAATATCCAAATCCCTTCCCTTTAGGAGGTTCTCGAGGAAGTTATTTCAAGAGGTAAGGTACCATTCTTTTTCTTTGAGTTTCATTTGAATTTATCTTCTTTTTGTATCCTCTCCTCACCTCCTATGTCCAAATGATCATGATAAATATAATATCATATATATTTATTTCAATTATATCATGTGAATGTAAGAACCATTATAAATATTCTTACTTCCTCCCATTTATTTTTATAAACAAAGTCAACGTCCATGAGGTTGTAATTTATAGCCTTCATCGACAACGATGTTTTGTTCTTCAATTTCTTCTTCATTAATGATCATGAAATCATATTTATGGTAGAACCATACTATAAAATATGTATTATATCATAATTAATATTCAGGAACCAGAATATGTACATATAATTAAGATATATGACAAAACAAGTTCATAATAATCCAAATACCGCCGAATAATGGAAGTAATTGCCATCTAATGATTCATCCTCATTCCATGTAACCAAATGATAGAAGTGGCCATTAAACATTCTGGATGTTTATAAATAATATGCAATTTCAATTGTGGATATTTAAAACCATTCCACATGAACGTCATTACTTAAAAACAAGTGGACCAATTATGAAAATCAAGAAAACAAACACTCCAAAACGACAGAATTCAATATAATAATTTACAAATAATAACATAAATGAACTAAACAGAATTATGATAAACTAAATAATTGCCTATTAGGTCCAGAAATAAGTTATTGATATGTGTTATTTCATATTCCAGGACCAAAATGTCAAGAGGGGAACACATTTAGATTTAATGTAAGGTTTTTTCCACCCGAACAAATCACCTCAATGAAATTATTATGTTTTATAATAAACTCATTATAAATTTTGTGTGACTATTCTATATATTTATACAAACCAGAATCCTTATTTATTTTATGGTCAGTTGCATTCTTTAAAATGATCTTTCAATTTGTTTCTGAAAAACATGCCTGATTCAAGGGAATATCTCAATTTCTTACATATTTTCAAGGAAAATATCTAAACTATTTTTGGGAACCATTATATCTATAAAATAAATCATTTTGTTATGAAAAAAAATATCATACTTCACTTATGGGTTTATACAATGATTTTTCCAAAAGAACTGTACTTTTCAATGTAAAAGAGTATTAATTTCATGAATTACTTGAAGATTTAATAAGAGTATCTTACTCTATTTCAACACAATTGTTGGTTCATAGGTATTATTGTGATTAGTGTTACATATTATCATATACCATATTCATTTTAATGGTTTATGATATTTTGATACTAATGTGCTATCTTTAAACCATTCATCAGTTTACTTCGAATGGTTAGTGTCATGGCTTAATGTTTGGGGAAAGCTATTTACATTTAATATATTAATGTGTATGTTGTTTTTGTTTATCCCTATTCATATGAGGAATGAATTAGATATAGTAAGTATCGGGTGGGGCCCTCTATAGCTCGTCTGTTCATCGTTAGGTCTCATGAGACAAACTACGATCTTGGCACAAGGCCTTGAAAAAATGATTATTTATGGTCTTGGCACGAGGCCTTGACAGTATGGTTATATTGTCCAGCTTTATGCATTCCCTCATTATGAATTAATTATTGATGGATCATGTGGTTATTCGACTAGTAGAATACCCATGATTATGTTATGTTTTGGAAATATTTACTCAGCTCATATTTCTACCATATTATGTTCAAGATTATTTTTAAAGGCATGTGTTTTCAATTATTTACCATGTCTAATGTTTTTGTTATCTTCCGCTGTATTGCTTACCCATACCAATAATTTGAGCTCACACCTTTATTATTTTTCATTTCCACAGGGCAAGAAGAATTTTATTATGGATGACATGATGAAATAAACTAGGATTTATGAAAGTTCTCTATAGAGTTTCTAGGTTGTTTTTCATTTCATGTTATAATGATGAACTTATGTATGTATCTTGTTTCCAATAATACTAAAATTCTCGGTCCTTTGGGATTTTTATTCCTTGATTGTATGCCAATGTAACCAATAAGGAACTGGCTCTCAGTAATTGGGGTCAGGTCTTTACATCTTCTATAACTTACTCTATAGTTTCCATCTTGGAAATGTACAGGAGAACCCTGACCAGAGTGATACCTCTACATTGGTGGTGCATCCACGTGATTCCAACCCAACTCATCACTTCACTTAATAAAATAAAGTGTTTTGTTGACTAAAAAAACAAATTTATTTCATTTCCCTAATCTGAGATTCCCTGGTCCACTACCCTATCCCTTAACTATATAACCATATTCCTCAGACCAACCATTGGTATGCATCATGTTATATTACTCTTCTCATCTGTTAGCTATTGAGGAAGAATCGACTCTGGGATTCCCACTAACACCATTAACCACATGGTATCCCTCTTATAAGAAGACCTCAATTTCCATTTCCAACTACTACACTATATAATATTTAAGAAAACCATAGTGTACCACAATGGTATGGATTTCATTTTAGACACCCCTCTAAAACAATCAATCCCAGAATATACCATCCCAAATCAGGTTTGGGGATTACAACATAGGTTTAGTGAATCTCATGGAGTACTCTTAATCCTCAATCCTACCCTATTACTTCTAAAAAATGTCATGAATATATATTTATAATTTTAAAAAACCTTTCCTTTTACATATAACATTATGTGATTTTATGCATAATTATACATCAGATTACAAGACAAGGGTCGTTAAGTCTAGTATCTTGGAAGACTATATACATAATACATACACATGGGACTAAAATAACATTTCTTTATTTATTATTCAAGAAGAACATCTAATATCCTATGAGATCATATATCTACATAGGATAAACTGAGGATAATATAAAAAACATATGAGGGAAAAATCCTAGTAATGGACTAACCATAAGAACAAAGAATTAACACATGGGATAGAACACATGACAAGATGATATAAAAAGGAATGTAACATATCATAACATATAAACATGGAATCATTTAAACATGGAATCATAGAAATTTATAAGAAACATAAAACATGACTTTATAATGAGTCAAGGATAACTGCCAATCCTGTTTCCCATAGTATCACAAGCCAAGGCTAACTGCCAATACCGTTGCACATAGTAGCACAAGCCGAGGCTAACAACAATGATCATTGAACATAACGTATTTTGAGACTAAAATTTACCCAATTTGTTGGAGAGATATATGGGGGTACCCATATTATATTTCATGAATATGTTTTCCACATAAATAGTCATACATAATCAATCCTACATAAACATAAGGGTTACCCATGGAAATAACTGGGTACCACAATGATGATATAAAGCATAACCAGTGGGTGCATCATTAAAGTGTCCATGAAGAAAAAAATTACAAAATATATGGAAAATAATAAAGTAAAATAGTAACATATCATGGTATTTAATGTCAAATATAATTGAAAACATGTAATAATGTATTTGAGATATTTTTGTATTAGACAATTTCTGTGCGGTTTTATGGAAAATGCTATAGGGCTATTAAATTGGAAAAGGGAACAATATTTTATATAAAAACAGAAGTGAACCAAGAAGGTTTTAATAATAAAATTTGGATTATATGAATAATATTTTGGCACAAATAGTGTAAATATTTCACTTTAAATTGGGAAAAATTTAGGGAATTTTCCTTAAAAAGAGTTTGCTTATTGGGATGTATCAAGGAGGGATTCACCTAATAGAATGTAAATCCCTAAAATAGAATGAGGGATTGATCTTGAATCATGAGATATGGGTATATAAAAATAATTTTGAATTTTTAAATAAAAATAAATGACAACATCATTTGGATAAAAATAATGATAGAGCAACCTGAAGTAATAAAGGTGGTTCAGGTAGAATACCTTACGGATTATCGGCAAGGTATCAGGTGTACTTAAGAGGGCTTCATTGGAGAGAATGGGATTTCTAATCACATATACATCATGAGGGAAGCATGGGAGAGGTGTGAAATAATACCCCATCATTATGTATTACCCATAAAAGTAAAAAACACATAGAACCATCTTGAATAAAATTGAAATAGAGAGGATCCATTACATTAATTTATGGTTAATTTTGTCCCTTTTGCGCCTCCTGAATAATAAATCCTGGTTATTTTAGAAAATTATATAAAGGTTAATTATAGTCATTTTGAAAAAAATTTATCAGTTATAATCATTTTATTTTATTTCACACTTTTGTTTGATGAAATTGATGTGTTTGGATATCATATTTTATTTAAAAATTTCCCATCATGTGATGATTTCGTTTTTTTATTAAATATAATTTATAAATTAGTAAAATTAGTTTAAGAAGAATAGAATAAATGTAACTTTATATTAATAAATTATATTTAAATTATATTTTTTATGCTTGAAGGTGTTTATAATAATTATATTTGCAACATATCCGTAGATGGTTAACCGACCACTAATGGGATGTTTTCAATTGTGCGGGAAATGGAAGTATGACATATTTATTTTTAATTAATATAAAAATTAAAGTAGGATAACATCAATAATATGATGTTATATTACATTATTCTCAAGTTTTTAGCATAATATATTTAAAAGTATATGGTAAAAAATGTGGAAGAAATGAGAGAGGATTTAATAAAGTCTTATTCTCTCCTTGGTGCTGCTTCTCTTGCAAGAAAATATAACTCCCTGGGTGATTAGAGTTGGATGGCTCCAGAACAACCACAAGTATTTTAAGAGGCATGATATATAGATTTTGGAATGTGATTAGGATTAGTAATGGATGAGTGGAATGGTTTTCCAAGGGGAGGGAGATGGGTTATTTATACTTGAGGAGGGGGTGTTTTTAGAATAAAATATTAAATAAAATAATACATCAAATGTTAGACATTAAAAGTAGTCTTATGAAATCATAAATATTATATTAATATAATAAAATACTTTTTAGATTTTAAATAATCATTATTATTCTAATTTAAAAATTTATTAAAATGAAAGTTAAAAGAAAGGGAAATTTATTTTTAAGGAATCATTTATGATTTTAGGTTTTGGAAGGTTATATTTAGGTTCGGAAAATGAGATTATTGTATTTTAAGAAAACATTTATGAACTTAAATAGATAATGTCCAAATATAACGTTCTTGAAAGTTTATGGCATCATTACATCATGGATGATGCTATTTAAGATATACATGTTATGTGAAAAACTGTATTTTTAGTATTCACCTGAAAATTGGCGTATTTCAGAAAATTACGAAAAAATCTTAGTAATAATTTTTAAATCTGTAGAATACAATGATGATATCCATTTTTGAAAACTAATTTTCTAAACATTATCAATTTAATATTTAATTAACATCATAATTTATTCTAAGAGATGGTTTTAAAACATTTATTTACTTATTCCAAAATGTAGGCACATCATACTTTCACATGAATATTATTTTTATACTATCATAGGTAAGGATAATATTAATTAGGTTATATCACTATCAATAAGGATAACATTACCATTATTAAGGGTATGTTACTATTCACAATAAATTAATTTTTTCTTATCAAACTCCAAACATCTTACTGATCGCAATGGTGAAAGCCAGATTTTCAAAATTCCAATCACATAAGTGTAAAAATTAGGTTTAATGTTCACATTGTACTTAGTAGGTCATTGTGTTGTAATTTCATGTGATTATATTACATATTTATAAGAAAAGAATTTTCATATAAAAACATTTGGTTGTTACATTCTTCCACCCCTTATGAAATTCTTCCCTTGAGATTTCATTTTACATTGTAGGTTATAAACAGTTGTGGGTGTGTTTCCTTCATTACCTCCTCTAGTTCCCATGACTCCACTTCATGCATATGGATCTACCATATTACCTTGACTAGGTGAGTAGTCTTGTTAGGTATAACCTTATCTCTATGATCCAAGATCTTCACTAGTTTCTCCTTCTATGAAAGATCACACTCCAACAACACCTCCTCCAAAGATAGTACATGTAATGAGTTTGGCATGTACTTCGTTAAGAGGGATACATTAAAGACATCATGTATATTCGCCATGGTAGGTGGAATTTCTAGTCGATAGACTATATCTCCAAGAAGATCAAGAATCTTGCAAGGACCGATGTACCTGGAACATAACTTTATTATATTTCCAAACCTCATGACTTTCTCCCATAGATATTTGTGTAGAAATACAATGTCTCGAACATTGAACTCAAGGTATCCTCAACAATTATCTGCATAATTCTTCTATAGAATTTGGGATTCCTTGATATGTTGCTGAGTGGTTTTTACCTTCTCCACCATTTCTTCATCCAAATCAAGTCCTAACAGCTTACTCACACTAGATTCATCCCAATATGTTGTTTTTCTACACGTTTCCCTATAAAGGGCCACATATGGTGTCATTCGTATGCTCGAGTAGAAACTATTGTTGTAGGAGAATTAAACTAGTGGAAGATGTCGGTACCATCAATTTTTAAGACCACAGAACATGCACTCAACATATCATCCAATGTATGAATAGTTAGATTATATTGGCCACCCGTTTGAGGATGATATGCCATATTAAAGTTCAGTTCAGTGCTTAGAGAATGTTGGTGAATTTTCCAAACCATTGATGTGAATCTCACATCTTAACCAGATACAACAGATAATGGTACTCCATGCTGCATTAACACCTCTTTGATATATATATATGTGCATGTTGATCCAATGAGTAGTCCTCTTGAATCGTGATAATGTGAGATATCATTGAATGATGATCCACAATAACTCACATAACATTGTTTCCACTAAATGTCCTTGGAATTCTAGTGTCAAAGTCCACAGTGATGTTCTCTCATATCCATGTATATATGGGTAGTGGTTTCATCATCCCCTTATACTTTTTCCTCTCATCCTCTACTTGTAGGAATACCAGGAACTTTGATGTATATTCAACAATCTCTCTTTTCATATTGTTCCACTAGAATGTTTCATGGAGATCTCAATACATCATTGTACTCCCTGGGTGGATAGAAAAGTTTCTGCTATGTGCATCATTAAAAATATAATTTTTTATCTCAAGATCATATGATATACATAATATTGATCCAAACATTATAGCTCTCTCCTCATCAATTTTGAAATTGGAGGATTTCCCATTTCTATTTTCTTCCACCCTTTTCTGAAGATAAACATCATTACATTGAGCATCCTTTATTATCCCCATGAGGGTTGTTGAGAAATTATTTGAGAAATTATTCAATATGTTCCTCCTTTAATGATTCTCATGTACATCCTATGAAAATCCAAGATGATCAGATCCTTTTCAATTCCCATCATTGATAAAGATGCACAATCCAATCTACTTAGAGAATCTTCCACATTGTTTGCCTTACCGGGATAGTAGTATATTGAGAAGTCATAATCCATGATGTTATCTATCCATATTTACTGGTGCATATTGAGCCCTTTTTTGGGAACATATATGTGAGAATCTTATGATCAGTATATATCTCACACTTCTTCCCATAAAGAAATTGTTGCCAGATTTTTAATTCAAATATCACTGCCTATAACTTTAGATCATGCGTAGCATAGTTTTTCTCATGGATTTTTAGTTTTCATGAGTTGTAGGCTATCACTTTATCATTTCATTTCATCATACTACCGAAGCCCCTCATTGATGCATCACTATACACCATAAAGACTTCTCCAATTATTGGGAGTGTGATTACTGGTGTAGTGATAAGAGTCTTTTTTAAATCATTAAAATAGTCTTCACATTCTAGTGTCCAAAAAAACATTAGTCCAATCCATGTCATCTTGGTCATTGGGTTTGATAATCATGAAATGTTCTTCACAAATAATCGATAATACCCTGCTAGACCTAGAATGTAGTGGATCTCTGTTACATAAGTTTCCATGTGCCAATATTTAATTGCCTTATTTTAGAAGGGTCCAAAGATATACCATCTCTAGTGATAACAAGCCCCAATAATGATACATCTTCAATCTAGAACTCACATTTACTGTACTTTTCATACAACTTCTCCCTTCACAAATTCATTAACACGTTGTTCAAATTATCCATGTGTTCCTCCTTAAATTTAGAGTATATTAGAATATCATCAATATAGACTACCACAAATTTTCCAGGGTAGTATATAAAAAACTATTCACTAAATCCATGAAAATTTATAGAGCATGAGTGAGTCCGATGGAAATTGGTATGAATTCATAGTTCCCATAGCTCTTTCAAAATAAAGTATTGTGAAGATCTTCCTTCCTCACCTTTAATTAGTGATATCCAGACCAAAGATCCACCTTAGTGAAATAACAAGCCCCATGATGTTGATAAAACAAGTCATGTATCCATGGAATGTGATACTTATTCATTATCTTGATTTTATTGAGCTCGCAATAATCAATGCAAATGTGCATTAATCTATCATTATTCTTGACTAAGAGGACCATGACTCCCCACAATGAAGCACTCATTCATATAAAACCCTTATCTAGATTCTCCTGTAACAACTTCTTCAGCTCTTTAAGCTGTACACTGGCTATTTGGTAGGGTGACTTCGATATAGGTAGTGATCTAGGAATAAGTTCAATTGAGAACTCAGCCTCTCGATTAGGAGGAAGACCATACAACAATTGAAATACATCAGTATAATCCCTCGAGGTGGGAATGACTTCAAGAATGATTCTATCCTTTGTCTAAATAAGTTGGGATAGATATTATTTCTCATAAGGATTAAATATCCTCACTTGAGATAATGATTCTAAAAGATATTCATCTTCCTCCTTAACCTCATAAATAATTGTAGGATGTTATAAGATGTGAAGAGTGATCTCTCTTTCCCTATAGTCGATGTTGTCTTTGTATAATGATAGCCAATACATGCCCAAAATACAATCGAAATCTAGTAAAAGAAGTATGAGGAGATTATTTTTTGGATTTTTAGTCCACAAAATTTTACTGGGGAGGATTTATAAACCATGGATGCAACAATTTCTCCATTCACTATTCTCAAAGATAACTTTTCCTCCAAATTTTGAGGTGGTGTTTGTATAGTTATACTAAACTTTCATGATATAAAAGAATGCATAGGACCATAATCAAATAGTGTGTTCTCTATTCATGGATGAATAACTAGTGTACCTATCACCACATCATTTCCAAGATTTAAATCAGCAGTAGTGATAGCATATGCCCTTCTTTCTTTTCTGGGAGGTTGTTGTTGATTTCCACCAACAACCCTTGGTATAGAGAAATTGTTTGCATAATTCCCATTCTCCTTGTAGTTATAACCCGACACCAATGGATAAGAATTGATCTAAACCTTCCTCTATTCTTCCACGTTAACGGGGGTTTCATATCTATCAGGATGTTCTTAGAAAAATATCCTAGATTTCCACATTTCAAGAAATTCTTTTTTCCCTTTAGAGAGTTCCCAGGATGCTTATTCCCACAAATTTTACAAGTTGGATATTCATGATTATTTACATCATCGGATTTGTTTGCTGAACCACCCATGTTGTTATATATTTTCGTCTTCTTATCACCGGTCCCATGAGACTACTAAGAGTCTCCAATATACATTTAAACCATGAGAGAATAACATACAATATCCTCATAACATTCAGAGTATCATATCTCCAAAACCAGATGTATACTCACCCTTTTCCTGATAATGAAGTTATCAAACTTGATTTTGGTGTTCATGAAAAAACCAATGGTGTACCATTAAATCCATGAATGTTTTCTTCATACTCTCCAATGGACTCATATTCCTTCTTATTGAGTTCTAGGAACTCTCTTTCTATATTTAAATAGTGGGATCAGGGAAAATATTTATTGAAAAGCGTACTCTTGTATTCCTCTTAATCCATGGAATCAATTTTCTCTTGGTACATTGTATTCTTGATCGGTGTCCACCGCTGATCAGATTCTCTATCAAAATGATAGAACAAAAATACAACATTATTTTCTTCTCAGGATTGGATGATGGAAAATATCTTTTCAATGTAGTTAATCCACTGTTCCATGAGGATGGGATCTGGATATCTACAAAACATGGGTGGACTTTTCAACGTGAAGGATTATACGACACCTTGCTCATTCATTAGAGGATGGAGTTCCATATGATTCATGTTACTATTCACAACTTGATCCAGCTTGGAAAGTATTGTCATGATCTTTTGTGCACCCGTTCCCATCATATCAGGCATATAATCAGGGAAATCTTGACATTTCCTATCACATCAGTTGTTACAATGTGCTCTTCTATTACTGACCATTATCTATGAAAAAGAACATACAATTAGAGTGCTTGAATACTTAGGTATTGAGCATAAAAAAGAATATTTAAATATAAGATGATAAACCTATAAAGGAGAATTATATCCTATCTTATGATTCCATATGTTTAATTCTAGGTTATCCTCAATATATTTCATAACATATATTCTTATGGTATTATTTTTTTATTCCCTTAATAATGGTTTTGACTATGCTCATGAATTTACCAAAGCATATCTCCTAGGACTATCAAACCATGTGTGCAGCAAGGCCCATTTTCATGTACCAAGATACCCTGAGTAAGGCCTGAAACTCTTTGTTAGAGTTTTTACTGCTAGGTAAATTTGTGTGAGATCCGCCTTTACCTATTTTTATCCAGACTGGGATATATTTTCCCAATAAACTACTAACACTATACTTAACAAAATTTAGGGATGTTTTCTTATACATCGTATCATGATTAAGGTTATTGATAATTCCTCAATTTCTAATCTCCAAAAATATGTAGACCAACCTATGATACCAACTATAGAAACCCTAGACATTTACATATGTCATTACATGATTTTAATCATAATTATACATCAGAGTAAAAGGCAAGGATTGTTATTTCTAGTGTCTTGGAATACTAGTTACATAATACATAATATTATGAATAAAAAACACTACTTTATTTAATTTTCTTAATGAGCTTCGAACATTATTTGAGCCCTTACATCTGTATAGGATATCCTTTGGATAACATGAACAAGGGATGAGATAAATAGCCTAGTAGGGGTGTAACCATAAGAACCAATACTACAAAAACGAGAAAGGGAAGCACAACCCTTTCATTAGAACTAAAAAAAAGCACTGATAAAAGGGGCCTTTATCAGTTTAAAAAAGCGTGATAAAGGGGGGACTTTAATAGTGCTAAAAAAAGCGTTGTTAAAAGTGACCCTTTAACAACACTTTTTTATCACTAATAAGGGTCCCCCCTTTATCATTATTTTTTTAGTGCTGATAATGGGGGCACCTTTATCAGCACATTTTTTAGTAACGCTAATATAAAGGGGATTTATCAGCGCTTTTCCTAGTGCAGATGAATTTTATGTAACACCCATGAAAAAGTGAGACTTAAAAGACTAAATGTTACTACCAATGTCAACAAGGTGCACCTTTATTTTCAAGAGCCTGTCTGATTAGAACTTCACAGTTAAGCATGCTTGGCCTGGAGTAGTAATCAGGATGGGTGAATTTCTGGAAAGATTCCAAGGGTCTGTGTGAGTGAGGACAAACCACACTAAAAGAACATGTGTTGGCCTGTGGGGTTATTCATTAGTTTGATAAGATACCCTAGTGAGTAATAGACTATGGTGTGCTGGGAAGGCAACCAAAGGTATTACAGGAGATCCATGGGGTCATATGATAAGGTTTATGACCCGGGGAGGTAGGTCATGGAAAATGGTATCAGAGCCAATACCTAGCCGAAAGTGCCAAGGCACTGCCTGGGTTTTGGGATTGGTGTCCACAATGAGGGAGTTGTGCTTTAAAGGGGTGGATATTGTATCACCGCTGAAAAAGAGAGATATAAAAGACTAAATGTTACTAACCAGGTAAAAAAGGAGGACCTTTCTTTTCGGGAGCCTGTCTGATTAGAACTCCGCAATTAAGCATGCCTGGCCTGGAGTAGTAATTCGGATGGGTGACCTTCTGGGATGTTTCTCAGGGTGTGTGTGAGTGAGGACAAAACACACTGAAAGAACATGTGTTGGCCTGTGGGGACAATCATTATTCTGATAAGCTACCCTAGTGAGTAATAGCCTATGATGTACTGGGAAGACAACCAAGGTATTACAAGAGACCCATGGGGTCAGACGGTAAGGTTTAGGACCCAGGGAGGCGGGTCGTGTCATTTTATGTTTCAAAAAAAATTATTTTTCATGAAAAATAAAATATTATTATATAAGTATATTTATATTGATATAAATACAATATATATTTTTTAAATAAGTTTTAGATAAGTATTAATAGAATATTACATTTTAATATATATGAAATTTAGTGAAAATGGCTTTAAAATATTTTAGAAAATATAATTACTTAATAATTTGCTAATTATCATCATTTAAAATCATTTAATAACAATTTGAAGAAAAATAATCAAAAAAAATAACAAAAGATCTAAAATAAGTTGAAAATGAAACTCAAACTTCGAACAACCATAACTTTTGATACGGGTGTCCTTTAGAGATCTACCACATATCAAATAGAAACCTACAATATGCTCTAGGTGCCATTGGCAGAAGCAAAGCTTCTGTCACATTTTTGTGAAAAAAATGTCCTAGAAGGCCTCAAAAACTGAGTTTTTAGTCAGGATACCCCGATTTATAAACATTCTAACAAGTATAAATTCTGATACAGATGTCCATTAGGACTCTACCACCTATCATATTGATGATTGTTTCATTTTCTTTGTTTTGACTAGTTGTAGAGTTGAAAAAGGTCTCTAGATTAGAAGTTATGGTCGTTTTAACATTATATAGATTTTCAAATAAACACATATAGATGAGTTTATTCATAAATATATTTATGTGTGGGTGTGTGTGTTTGTGTATGTGTGTCTTTGTGTGTGTTGTTTATATGAATGTAAGTAAGTATTTATTTATTTAAAAAACACATAAAAACATATTTTTAAATGTATTTAAAACTAATCTTATAAATGTATATTATTATACAAATAAATATATGGACAAATATTATAACTAAAAATATATATATAAATAAATATAAATATAAATTAATATTCGAAAAAATATATATACACTAATATGTGAATAAATATATATGTATTAATATAACTAAATATATTTATATTAATATGAATATATATTATTATACAAATAAATATAACTATATATATACAAATATATATATATTAATATTAATATATGAATAAATATATATGTATAAATATAACTAACTATATTTATATTAACACGAATCTATATTAATATACAAAAAATATAACTATATATATATAAATAAATAAATATATCATTAAATTGAAAAAAAATGCAATGGATTAGTGGTAATGGTGCAGGCGCGCAAGGGGAAGGTCGTGGGTTCGAGTTCTAGTGGAAGTAAGGAGGTGGGCGTGGGGGTCATATGACGGACACATGGTCAAGGGAAATGCACTATAGTGGTCCACCTAGCACTGAAAAAGGGGATCAAGCACTGTTAAAATCTCCGCCCAAATTATATACTCTTTTTATTTTTTTATTTTTTTCGACCTTTATCAGCGCTTTTCTGAGCGCTGATAAAAGGGACCCCCCGTTATCATCGCCTCAATTAAAATTATTTTTTTAGAGCTAATAATGCCCTTTTTTAGCATTGATAAAATTCATATTTTTAGTAGTGAACAAAGCATTAGCACACGGGATAGAAGGCATTCCATGATTATATAAAAAGGCATGTAACATATCATAACATATAAACATGGAATAATTTAAACATGGAATAATACAAATGTGGTAGAAACACATAAAATGTCAATATTATGAGTCATGGATAACCTCCAATCACATTTCTTATAGCAGCACAAGCCAAGGGTAACTGACAATACCGTTTCATATAGTAGCACAAGCCAAAGCTAACAACCAAGACTATCACACATAACATTTCATGAGACTCAACTTTACCCAACTAATTGAAGCACTATCTGAGCACACCCATCTTAAATTTTTTGAATATGTTTTCCATATAAAGGATCATATATAATCAATATTACATAAACATAAGGGTTACCTAGAGAAATAATTTGGTACCACAATCTTGATATAAATCATAACTAATCGGCGTATCATAAAAGTGTCAAGGAGGAAAGGAATTAAGACATACATGGAAAATAATAATGTAAAATAGGAATATATCTTGTTACGTGATGTCAAACTGATATGAAAACATGTAAGAATGTATTTGAGTGGTTCTAGCATTAAAACATTTTCGTGCGGTTTTAAAGAAAATGCTATAGAGAGTTTAAAATGGAAAATAGAACAATATTTTATATATAACCTAGATTGAACCAAGAAATATTTCATAATAAAAGGATGATTTTATAAAGAAAATTATTTTGTAAAATATTTTATAAAGTGCACTTTAAATTGGTTAATTTTTTTTGGAACTTTCCTTAAAATGAGTTTGCTTATTGGGAAATATCAAGGATGGATTTACATAAAAGAATGTATATCCCCAAAATAGGATAAGGGATGGATCTTGAAACATATGTTTTGAGAATATAATGGGAATGTAGATGTTTTACATAAAAATTAAAGGACAACTACGTATGGATAAAAATAATGATAGAGCATCCTAAAAGAATAAAGGTGGTTCGGGTTGGATTCCTTATGAATTATCAGCAGGGTATCATGTGTACATAAGAGGGATGCATGAGAGAGAATGAGCTTTCTCATCACATTTACATCATGAGGGATGTTTAGGGGAGAGGAAAAACATATCCCATAATTAGGCATTACAAATAAAATGAAAAATCATTGAGGAAAATATTTAATAAAAGTGCAATAGAGAGGATCCCTTACCTTAATTTACGCTTAATTTCATCTCCTTTTATCCTCCTAAATAATAAAAAAAATTATTAAAAAAAGGATATAAAGATTAAATATAGTCATTTTAAAAAAATAATTATCAATTATATTCATTTTATTTTATTATATAATTTTTTTATGAAATTGAAGCAATTTCATAAAATATTTTACTTAAAAATTTCTTGTCTTCTGACAATTTAACTTCTTATTATTTGTAATTTATAAAGTAGTATAATTAGTTTCAGAAACATAAAATACATGTAATTTTATATAAATTTATTATATATTTTTTATATTGTCCATACATGAAGGTGATTATAATGATTTTCTTCGCAACATCTCTGTAGATGGTTAGCTGACATTAAATGGGACGTTGTCAATAGTGCGAGAAAGGGAAGTATGACTTTTATATTTTTCATTAATTTGTAAATTAATATAAGATAACATCATTAATATAATTTTAAATTATTTTATAATCAATTTTTTTGCATAATTTTTTGAAAGGTACATGGTAAAAGATAAAAGATGAAGAATATAGAGAAGATTTAACAGAGTCTTACTCTCTCCTTGGTGTTGCTTCTCTTGCATGAAACTATAACTGCCTTGGTGATTGGAGTTGGAAGGATCCAAAAAGTACCCAAGTATTCTAAGAGTCTTGATATGGAATATTTGAGAAGATATTAGGCCCATTAATGGATGAGAGGAATTTTTTTCCAAGGGGAGAGAGTAGGATTATTTATACTTGAGGTGGGGGTGTTTTTAGAATAAAATATGAAATAAAATAATATATCAAATTTTAGACATCTAATAGTAATTTGTTTAACCAAATTAATCATATATTAATATAATATAATTAATTTTAGACTTTATATCATATTAATCATTTGATTTTATTAATTTATTTAAAGAAATGTGAAAAGAAAGAGAAAATGATTTTAAAGGATTCACTTTTTGACTTTAGGTTTTGGAAAGTTCTTTTTATGATTAGAAATTGAATTTATTGTATATCACAGAACCATTTATGAAATTAAATAAAACATGTACGAACCAAAATTTATAGATATTTTAGTCTATCATTAAATCAGGAATGAACCAATTTAAGATATACTTGTTATGTGAAAAAAAATGTATTTTTACTATTCACCCAAAAATTGATGTATTTCAGAAATTAACCTAAAAATCACCTGATTTTTTTAAATTGGTAGAATACTAAAATGATAAAAAAAATTAGAATTAATTTTCAGAATATTATTAATTTAATATTTAATTAAAATCATAATTAAAAAAACAGTTTTAAAACATTTATTTACTTATTCAAAATATAGGTGCATCATACATTCACATAAATCTTATTTTAATACTATCATATGTATGTTTAATATTAATTAGGGTATTACCGTATTAATAAAAGTAAAATTACTATTTATAAGGGTATGTTACTATTCACTAAAAATTATGTTTGTTTTATCGAACTCTAAACATCTTAATGATCGCAAGAATGAATGTCAGATTTTCAAATTTCTAAACCCAAAAGTTTCAAAATTATGTTTAATTGTCACATAGTACTTAGTAGTTCATTGTGTTTTAAATTCATGTGAATATATGACATATTAATTAGAAAATAATTTACATATAAAAACATTGACTCATTATAGGAATAATCATTAGGGGTAATACTCTTTATGAAACATCTTCTAAATGTCAGACTAGGTGCATGTATACTCCTCAATAGACTGTGATACTAGACTCCTACAACACCTAACTTCTCCATGGAATAGACTAGATTCCAGCACATCCATCTAATCATTCAGGGTTGACACTAGTCTCAATACTTGGATTACTAACTCGTGTTGATCCGCTACTTCCTGGGGATTTGGATCACCATCGAACCACAATGACCTCTCACACTATGTATCACATTGTTTAAAAATGAATGTGTGAATCTTAATCTTAAATCTACAATTATAACATTCTATTCAATAGGTGGGAGTTCTTTTCTATACCCACATATTGGAAGGAAATCAAAATATGGTCCCTAAATTGAATCCCCATCACTCATGGAATTATGAAAATGTTCCTAAATCAATAAAATGTGTAGCATTAGATTAGACCACCACAACTGCCATCCCATCTCCATATCCCATGTTTTAGAAACAATATTTGAGAATACATAACTAAAATGGAAGGCCATTTCCTAGACTACCAATACATAGGATCCCAACCATCTTGATGCAGAAATTAACATCAATAATAAAGAATGATTTTTACATTTAGAGAAAAAATATCCATATAATAACCTATAGTGAATACAAATCAGTATGAATGTGTAATATATTATCAAAATGGAAAAATACAATTTAAACAAGAAATGTTGTCTTAAAATGAAATAAGTTGGAAATGAAATAATTCTGAGAGATAAAAATTCCTAATGTACAAGCATTGGCCATTTTACTATGTCAAATGAACCTAAGTATCTCTAATATGCAATAATTACACTTTCATACTATCTATTATCTACATAAGGCACATAACATGTGGGAAAACTTCCTTTTGGGTTGAATAGATACCTAACATATATGATTAACCCAAAACTGAAGAGGGATAAATAGAATGAATTATAATGGAAGTTATATCAACCTAGTAGAAGAAAAAAAGTAACCCAACAAAGAAGATATATACTCATATAAGAATCCCATAGGAGAAATATAGGTGATCTCAATCTCACATTTGACACAAGGGTGATGAATCATCCTATTTCACCAAATGTTCATTATCAATTACAAAAATATAAATTTTTTAAAATAATTCATGAGGATATATAGAACAACCACATTATTCCACTTCCTAAGGGAGTGAAATATCAAATGTAAAAATGTCCCATGCTCTAGTAGGATATGGTAATTTCACTTAGTAGATGGAGGACCACAACTATTTATGGGAGTTCCATGTCAATATATTAGTTTGAAATATGGGTGACCCACACCATCATATGAAAGGGATACCATCAATACATGGAATAATGATTATGGAGGAACTGTACCCTATTGTGATAATGGAGCATCACCTCTATGGATAAAGAACCTTCTCCCAAGTGTGATAGGGGAGTACCACCTCAATATCTAAATAACACGTGTGGGGGATCCATGCCATTGTCAAATAATGGATTTTTATCTTCAAGGATAGAGGATTTGAACCCTTGATTAAAAGGTTACTACGAACTCTACCTAAAATAATGGCTATGTAGGACCCTCACATTAGTGTGACTGGGGAGTATAAACATCATTGATTGATGAATCATTCCCTAGTGTGACATGAGACTATCACCTCTATATTTGAACAATGACTGTGGAGGTCTGACTCCATGATAAAACTGGGGAGTAACATCCCCATAAATAGAGGAACCATTCCCTAGTAAAAATTGGGAGTACCGCCTCTATATTTTATCCAAGAGTGTAATGAACCCACAACCTGGTCTGATAGGGGAGTACCATCTCATGAATATAAGACTCATACCTTATAAAAACAAGGGATTAATTCCTCTATGGATACTGACTATGGAAAAATTTCACCCTGTTGTAGAGGTGGCTTACCATTTATGTGGATAGTTGTCCCACACGTTGAATATGGGAGTATCTTCCGTACATGGAACCTCTGATTAATCATCATAATCTATAAACTAGAGACAATCACATAATGAATTGGAATGATGGGTAAATATGACTTTGTATTTCCAAAGACACTATGATGATGCCCATAATATTCCACAGTAAAAATCACCCTAGATAAGATTCTAGAATTTCAAAATATGTCTCAAAATGAAGGTGATATGAGAAGTATAAATTTCATAATGAATTGTATGACATGTAAGGGTGAACACATGATGTGTGGATTTAGCCAAAATCAAAGTCATGTCCTAAAAAACACATAGATCAATCAAAATGTAGTTATATATGGATTGGATGGTGTTCACAATGCATTTGATCTTACTCTTTTATCTGGTATGGTTCTCCACCGTACATGACATTGTGGTCCTATCACTATCCAAATCATGTACGTGACCTGCATGACATGTCTCTACAACTTGATACCTACCCATGTTCTCTCATACATGTTGGCATCCTTAATTTCATGCCCATGTATCTAGTTGTTTCCTTCAAGAAATTCCAATGCACATGCCTGTATACCAGACCATGCTTGGGTGTCACCCTTGATTGTGTACTCCTAGATTACATGGTGTTTCCTTCCATATGGGATCATGGGAATGTGCAGCTCAGAAATAGGCTTTCTTGCCAGGGATGGTCATAGGGTGTGTGGCCTAACCATATTTTTTATCATTATCTTTGTCATAAAATGATATCTAATGTAGTTGGGTAACTATGTGGAAATATTTTGTCCTTATATACACCGTGTAGTCTGTATTTTCCAAAAATAAATATTATTTACTTGTTATCCATATAATGTTTTTCAACAGAAAATCACACCTTTTGAAAACCCATAGTTTACGGTAGTAACCTCTATCTATCATTTATCAGGATATGGTTTTCAAAATTAAGATTTCCAATCCCCCAATAGATTTGTTTTTCTTCCTTGTGAAACTCTCATCACTATTGTTGATCCATATCCTAGATCCATTTAGTATTACACATTTTACATCATAATCCATCTAAAAAATAGTGAATTGTTCATTGTTCTCTAAATAACCATTAATCCAATTGTCTGATCCTGCTCATTCCCAACCAATAATTTCAAACTATGGCTAAGTAACCAACCAACATAGAACATGATGAACAAAGGGGAAAAGAAACATGAATAAGTGTTTAATATTTTCATTCCAAGAGTTATTGGATAATTATCTTATATTAGAGGTTTTCAGGATAGAAAATATGATGAATCCAAAATTAAATTGAATAAATAATTTCAATTGATATATAGTCACTTGTAGTAAATTAAATTAATAAAATATCATATAATATTATATAAGAAAATTCTATAAATTTAAATCATGGGATAAACCCAAAATTAAATAGTGATACCTAGTTTATGTATCAATCACTAGTTAATAACATATTCTCATATGATGGGTTTGATCTAATGTGTTTACTACATTTTGATTCACATTAATATGATAATCAACCATGATCTGATCTAGATCCACCAAAAAATGACTATCCATCTCTCTATGATACAAGGGTTATATATCAAACCCTAATGATTTTCCATATCATTATACATATAGTGTAAATTGTTTTGGGTATTTAATGATTTAATTTAATTAATTAATCGATCAATGTAACATACCCAAAAAAGCTTCATAATCTAAACATATGGTGGAAAACATCATTAGGTCATGCCATTGGTAAAAGCCAATAATTGGATTCTACCATTGAATCATTTTCTTTGATTCATGACACCATTCAATAGATATTCCATTATTTATATGCACAATTGATGTAAAATATATTTACTATTTTTATAAAATTAAATATCATCTCATCTGGGTAGGGAATCTTATACCATCTCAGTCATGAATATAGAAATATTCCATGATATATTTGAAAATTTAACCTGAAAAAGAAGACCGTACAAATGGGGTAAAACATTTCATTTAAAAATAGATTGTAGTATTATGAAACTATTTAATTAGAAGTAATTAGTTAACATAAGAAGGTTTAAAAACCAATCAATTAACTTTATCATTCACATCATTATAGATAATCTAAACAAAAAATATCTATATTTTTTGTGTTGGAGAGAATCCAACTACAACTGTTACTTTTGCACGTATAATCTTGATATATTTTCTCGATCAACCAATTCCTTCTATTCGACAACCATAAATAGATATGTTCCCATCATCCCAAATCAGAACCCACATATCCCTTTTAAACAAATTAAATATATTGTTCCATAAGATAAAAGTCAATGAGATCAATGAATTAGGGATGAAAAAGATCCACCCCTTTCATTTTCACAACCTAAATATTAAGGATCCATTTTCAAATGAGTTCAAATAAGAAAAATCATTATAATATTCCAATTTCATCCTCAAGAGTTAAGAGGTAGGGGAATGAGTTATTTGTAAAAATATATGCATTGGATAAATATCAACCTTCTAGGCCCAATAAATTCACTTTTATGTAATATGAATTCACATATTGTATTTATTAAGAGGCCACCTATACCAATATATTGATCATAATGAGTTTTTTTGATAAAAAAATGATCTCATGATAACTATGGTTTTCATATAATATAAAGACCTCATGATACCATTCACAATATGCATAGAACCCAGAAACTTAAAAATTTCATAAAAGGAATCAATTTCATGATGTGAATGTTTCCTCTAAAATTTTCTAATAGGAATGAAACATGAAATCCCCCTCTTACACCCTTAAATTCTTCCAATTAAACAAACATATAAGAAAAATCCGTGAATGAAAAATCATAAAATGATGGTCTTACTCAAACTAATGGTTCTCCCAAAAATTGGTATATCCTTACTATATAAAATATGAAAAATAAACCAATTTATCTCATATAAAATTATCTGATTCATATGCTTCATCTAGAATCTGACCATTCTTCTATAATATCCATTGAAATAAAATAGATCTCCCCCAAAGAGAATTTTCTTACCTTTCCATAACTAATATAGGTTCCAGAACAAAATACACATCTGGATTAAGAGTAAGACGATGCAAACTAATCACTTGTCATGTATCGAGATAGTAATTCTTTTTTTGAGAAACATTGATGATGTTATGAACTTCAATAAACCAGAACAATAATTCCAAGGGATATACAATAGTGAAAATTCATTCTATATCCTTGATTGATCTCACATATATTGATCCTAACTTCTCCTCTTTCTTCATGAATGAGTGATTTTTTTGAAACATTCATGATTTTTTACAAAAAATAAATAGATATAAGTTATTGTAAATTTTTTTCATACAAACACATTAAATTTTTTTCATAAACATCTACATCAAGATCATGTAGATCTTAATCATAGTCCCATGAACGTGAATAGTAAAATTCATTGTTGCCCCTAATATTTCAATCGAATATAATAGAGAGATATAAGGACGATCCTATAATGACTCAAAAGGGGGAGTTATAATATCTTCTAAATACATTTTTTATAGGAGAATTCATCTAAGGGAATATGATCCTATAATGAAAAAAATTTCCTTGATGGATTCCATGATTAAATCATCCAATATTTGAATAATTAATTATGATTACCCAAATATCTAGGGATGATATGATCTTCTCATAGTCAATTTAATATCAATAATATGTTTCAATGATCACAAAAAATGAGAAGTAAAAAAAGGAGGCTCTATAAGATACAATAAAAGATACAACTCTTTGCAACCTATCCACTTATTGGATGTACACATTCCTTATTTCTATTACCATATAGGATTCATTAACAAGAATATAGTGGGTTGACAAAAAATGTTGACCAACTACAACCCATATAGAACTATGCTTTCATAACATTCTCAGTAGTCATATGACAACATCCATCACAATTTCCTTTACACTCTATTAGGGTAGAATAGAAGATTGTAGAATACCATCCAAGATATGATGTTCATCTATTTTCTATTAGAATGATATGAATTTCACCATAGGATTGGGAATCTTACCTCTCATACCTAATAAAAAAAATACATTCATCACAATAATCATTTTTAAACACCTAGATGAATATAAAATTTTAAATAGGTATATATAGAATTAATATGTTCCTTACAATACTATGGAATTTTAATGTAGTTATAAAAGTGTATCGTGAAAATTTTATCTTTTTTTCCTTAAGATACCTCCCCACCATTTAGGTTTTACCAAATGGTAATGTAATCAATATTTGATGTATCATCTTGCTTTTCCAAATTTACCAATTCTAGAACTAGACGTACAATAAAGAAAACATCAATATTACCGTATATAATAAAAACTAAATGTAAAACATAAATAATTCCCATCAATTTTCATCGGAATTTAGCTTCAAAAACCACTTCACTGTATGATTTATGACATAATTTATCTTCCATAGAATTTGATTTAGTAGGGTTTTATACCTAGTAAAAATATAACATCTGATGTTACCGAATATATCTTAATTTCCTAAATCATGAGAATCATTTAGAAAATATATATTTATCTTTTTATATTAAGTGTAAAATTTGTATTATTTTCCTAATTCATAATTCCTACTTATATTTAATAAATAGAGAAATTTGGTTAATTCCATGTTATGTTATTTATAATTATTCTCATGAGCATGAATGAAAATTATTATTTTTTATAAACATAAGCTCAATTTTAAGAGGTGTGGGGGAACCCAAAAATGAATCAAGAAGTTAAATAAATAAACTCTTCCCCAACAGACCAATATCCATCAACAACCAAATCAAGACAATAAATAAATTCTCTTCCCTATCATCAAATATTTTTAGTCCATCTTCACACTTCTCATCAATTTTTAGGAGGTTTTCCCATGTAGATCTGCATGAGTATAGTACCAATGAAAGTAGTCATACCCTCTAAAATATTCAAATGTTGATATTAATGGTCTTTTGAAATATCTCTACTATAAAACTCATTTAGGGAAAGATCTCCAACAACCTTCACCGTAGAAGACATAGACCATGAACACCCTTCACTGCACCACCATAGACGACATTTGAGCCCACAAGGTCTCACCACATCACTGTAACGGAGAGGATCTACCACACAATAAAATTTCTGACAAAACATCGATGAAGAACGTTGTATCCCAACTTGATATTGATGAAGGGATGGTGGTGATGGGAGAAACCCTAATGATGCTACATCCCTTATGGGATCATTCTTTATGTATCACTAATATGAAAATGCCTTAAACTATTTTTCATAACTTGTTCTAATTAAATGAGAATATAACCACGACATGATCCATATGAATCAAAATACACAAAAAAATAGTTTCCTAGATTTTCATATATTTTAATGGGTGTCGATGTGAGAAGATCGTTATGTTTGAAAATGAATTTATGACATTCATTTTTCCGGTTGACACATTTCCTTAATACATTATTAATGGGAGAATAAAGTCTTAAGAAATATCTAGTGATGTGGTGATAAAATCATGCAAATAATAAAAATTGTGTATCTCAAAAACATTCATTGTTCTATAATAAGAGAAAAATGATTAAATCATCCCAAGGTTTACATATATTAATGCTTCAGAAATGTCATGTTTGAGAAAAGAAATTTATTATATACTAATGTTTAAAATATAATAAATCACATATATTAAATGATCCCATAATGCTCCCAATAAGATGCCCATGTGATCATCATGGACTTTCATGATTCTTGAGTAGTCAATAATATCATCAAAACATAAAAAACTATAGAGAAAAGGTATATGGATAAGATATTAGTCATCAAATTCAAAAAAAATGTTTATTCATCAGTCCCAAGGGCATGAAAATATATTCCTAATTTACATAGAGACTCTATAATTAAATTATCTAAATATCCCATCTTTTTATAGTGAGCTAATGATATTATAAATTTAGATCAAACATATATAAAACGTTCTCCCCCACTAATAAATTAGACGACATAGATTTTCATAAAAGAGGATATTTTTTAAAAAGAAAATATATTGATATTATTTTTGATAGGAAACGCATTGTTTCCAGAAACAATCTACCTTATTCATGAAAAAAATAGGTGTAGACCAATGATATGAAATCTATCTAAAAATTCTTTACTTTTTATATATTCACGTTTTCTCATTACCTCTCCCAAATCTTCCTGATCCATTCACTTATACAATAAAGAAATATGGTTATCTCATGGGTGTAGGTTGACATAAAATTAGATTTCTCACTCACGTGATATCCTAGAGAAATATTTCAGAATGGATTCTCAGTATCAATATACAATAATATGATGAATCCTATTTCTTATGTCATCGGGGATAGAAAAATTCATTTCCACTAACGGGACTATTATATTCAAGGTCAACTATTGAAAGTTAACATTCAATAATACTTTTTCTATAAAAATACCCATTTAATAAATGTTGACATCTACCTATGGATGTAAAAGTCACATGTCGAGAATAATACAATATATGTTCTTTATATCTAACCAACCAATCCATATCAATGATTATATATAAAAATCTATCGAGAAGACCATAAATTCCTAGAGAAACTACACAACATTGATGGTAATGTATCATGTTGTGCATTTAAAAACACTATACTCATTATTTCCAATGGGTGTCTTGATAATCATGATATAGAACATCATTTCTATGTGTAATCCCAATTGAGTAACCAAAGAATATGGTAGATGAGAATGTGATGATCTAGAATTAAACAAGAGAACGATAAGTGTGTTTTTTTAGAATTATTGTACTTTGTACCATAGAGGGACCCAAATTCTCATTTGGAAAACCCTGTTCTAAACCATATAACTATTACAGAGTTTCCTCATGATATGTATTATTTATCTGATAGGTGTAGAGTGTATAACAAATATTCCAAGAAATTTTCTAGATTACCTCTTCCTGTGGATATGAACTAGTATAATGGAATTGTTTCATCTGGGAATAAAAAATCCATGAATATGTCGATACTATTCTACTTATTGATATCATCTTATTATAAAAACACTTATTTATATGGGGTTTCTTTCCAAAATGTTAAAAATTACGTTGTTTTTAGTACATTCATTTTATTGTGCATCAATGAACACTAAAATAATCAACCAAGTTTGATATCGAATTATAGAGGAAAATTGATGGAATTTTTAGTCTAATTATACGGTCTTCTACCCCAAAGCAATAGACATCCATTTTTTAATTATTTATAGAAAATTATTTAAAGCATTTTTACATCGGTTTTAAAAATATTCTACCAAAAATATTCCCAATAAGATCATTTTCTTACATTTTTTTGAATTTACTATCTATGTGTGATATTAAATTTAGAGGAAGAAAATATTTGATTGAATATTGAGATATGATCCCTACTCAATGATCCATGCCTTGAAGGATTCCCTAGTAGTTACTTATAGAGAAAAATTTACTAATATATTAAACATAGATCTATAATCAATATAATAGAGGTTTTTAAAACTTCTTGTAGAATAAATATGTTATTCTTTCAATATTTAAGGTGTATATAGAGTATTTTTTATTGAAACATTTCTCAAAACCCTCCCAAAAAATCCCTTATTCTGTTTATCATAGCTTCCAAAATTCCACTATTAGAATGAAATATCATCAATAAAATAGGTTAGTAATATAATATTGTGCTTGATCCATGTACCAAGAAAAATAATGATGTAATTCATTCAGTTTAGCCACACTTATGTTACTTATGTTTCAGAATACACGTGAAAAATGTTGGATATTATTTCTAAATTTTTACTAAATGATCTACTTAATAGAGTTCATTATTTTTATTTCAAAATTCAATTCCATAAAATTCAATCAAAATACTCTATACATGTTATTTGTTAACCAATGGTTCAATGAAACCCTGTTATTATCAAGTTCTACCATGTGGTTTCAATATAATTTAGTTGTTCCCTTTCTTATAAGCAGAACAATACACAATTATTTCCAATTATCTCTATGAACTAAATATGTGAATAAATTCCAAAATATTATTAAAAACTATCATAACCATGAGAAAACCACAGTAAAACCATAATTTCAAAATTTAATTACTATATACATTTTTAAAAATCATTGTAATATCATATGAAAAAAATTCATAGTGGTAAGTATCTACACCATTGTATTTAATGAAACACTCATCAGCTAAAACCATGAAGATGATATAACAACACTCCTAGAACTATCTTATAACAATTTTATACCTGTAGACATTAGTATCCAGATGTTCAATATAAAAATCATATTTTTACCTTTTTATGATCTATAATTCATGTTTTGAAATACATATCTCTATTATAAGAAATGAATTCAATGAATGAACAAATATGTTATCATTTTTAACATCCCACCCCTCCTAATTATTACGAGATATGGTAACGGTGCTACTAACATTGGGCAATATCCCAAGACACCAATGGTTGGTAATAAATTCCATGTTTATAGTAAACCATTAGGAGATGATTCTATGTGATTAAAACATGACCCATAGAAAACAATGAATATAATAAAAACCTACCACATTATTTATGTATAAAAAAATAAAAAAATATATAAAATTATAATATTGTAAAATATTAGATTATAGAGGAAAAACATATACTAGTGAATGAATCAGACTCCAAATAGAAATACGTTGGCTCCAAAGTGGGACTATACAAGACCAAGAAGAAAACACTCCCCATATTCTTTAAACATGTTTTATGATACGTACACCACCAAGTCATCATAGGGTTTAAATTTCCCCCTATACGATTTCATTTTTTGTACTAAGTAATAGTATATTTCACCATATCTCATACAAATGCAATTTTGAACACAACCCCACCTTGTATTCCATCACCATCATCTATAAAAAATATTTTTCCAAGAAAAATATTTCATTGAAAACCGAATCCGTTGAAAATAATTAATCACATAATTTCATTTCCATATATCCAATAAAAAACATTATAAAATCAAATCAAAACAATGGTTTTCCACATAAAATAAGGAATATATAATAAATAAAATCATAATAAGAATTTATAAATATTTAGGATGGATTTTTAGAGAATTTTATTATAGTAGATAAGTTATATATCTCAATTAAAATTTCAAAAATTATTTTTAATGATTATTTTGAGAAACACACTCCATCCACCTCTATCAAAACATGAGATTATCATAATAATAATTTTATGAATCAATTGAATTCATAAAAATAGTACTGATATATTGTTTCATAAGATACTAACTGATTATATCATGACAATGATCACGAAGTAGATACCAACATTTTATTTTTTCAATTTAATCCGTAATCAATAAATTTCAAATGATTCAAGACATTTATGATCATTATAAAATGATTTTAAAAAACATGGGAGTAGAGAGTGAAGATAAAGATTTTGTTTAATAAATATAATGAACTGCTTGAATTTAAACTATATTTTCTTGAGACATTCATGATTGTAATATGACTTTATATCATGAATTTATGAAGAGTCGATATAAGTTTATATTCTAATTTACATGGTATATTTTTATTGGCAATTGATATCGCAACCTAGAATGTTTTCACACCTTGTACACACCCAAAAAATCAATCCAAGCTACGTTAAGAACTCATGACATCTTCCAGAAAAAGTCATGATGTATAACTCGTTCCCAATGAAAAAACATAATACACAATCTTCAATTAAACACACTCTAATATCTACTATTCATACTCCAGCAAAAACATCCAATCAAATAAACCTATGGACTCAAAAAATAATATATCAAGCATAAATCAATTTCTTACCCTAAACCAACCAGTGATGCATTTTATATGGTTTGAAGGAAGATTTAAAATTTTCCAAGAGGATTAATTAAAAAATTCATTATAAAAAATCAAAAGGATTGGGTTTTTAACACAAATTGAATTAATAAATTCTTTTATAGGCATAAAAATTAAATTTTACTAAGTCTGTTCTATAATATTTTAAAAGATATAAAAAGAGAAAACATTAATGAAAACCTATATTAATCTTCATCTTCAATTTTATTTTATTCTGCATTACAAATGAATTTCTTAAAAAAATATTTAAAATGAATTGATGGTAATATATTATGTCTTATTAATTTTGGTTCCATTTACTTTATATTGAAACATTTACATTTTAATGATCATCATTCATCGGATATTAAATTTTTATTAAAAGAATATACTCTTTATGTCGAAGATATTATTAATTCCTAAACCATATTCCATTTATATATATGGTGTGTCACTGTGAATGTTTTTGCTATTGACCTTGGCAATATTGATATTATATGTACTTTACTTAATGCAGATATTTGTTATCAATAAATATTTTTTCTGAATAAAATTTATCATTCTATATATATGGAATGAATTAAACATCCATTAATGGTTAGGGACATGAATTTCATATCCTCTCAATGAATCAATAGGTCCCATGAGAAAAAATTGTATCTAAATAAGATTAAAAGTATTTTTACTGTATGCATACACATTAATTATACTCTCATATAATAATTCATTGATTGTACAAGTATCATGATGTCTCAGATCATGATATTTGACACTAATAATTTATTCCATTGATAACTTATTAATTTAAATGCATGATATTATTGAATTGATATCACCCTTCGATACATTTATTTCAAAAGTTATTGCTTAAATGGAATGTGTTTTCTATTAGGTACATTTTAATATTGATTATTCTTTATTTATTAATGATATCCTATTCTATAAAAACTAAATAAATAAATATAGATAATTTTTTTTATAATATTATATTTCAATATTTTATTAATATCAGTAAACTAAAATTGTAAAATTTTTACTTAAAAAAATCCTAAAATAGACTTATCTTGTTTTTATAGTAAAAGGAATTCGGTTCTATTAACTAATATTTTTATTATAAATTAGACATTATTATATTGTAAAATTATTATTTATAAAATAACCATATCTTGTTGTTATTCAAATGGATTATTCTTTGTCATATGAAATAATACATCAATTTATAGAAAAGAACCTTTTCACGAAAAAATTGAATTTACTAAAAATAATATTTCCATTTTTATAAAATTTGTATATATATATATAGATAAATAAATATTTTATTGCATAATAATATCATCCCAATTTCAACAAACAACAGAAATAAGGATCTGGGTGTAATTCATAATCTAAAAATAACTTATAGTTCTTATTACAGGTGTTAGTTCATCGAGCATGGATATTGTCGCAATCTGCAAGAGCTTGAATTTTTTTTTGTATATGATTTCTCTAAAACTAAAATTTCTAAAGTTAATCTTTGATTTTTTATGGTAAAATTTAAGAGTTTATACCCCCTTTTATCCTATGTAAAAAGGGAATCATAAGTAACACATCCACTTCAATAAGAAATTTCATCCTAATTTTTTATTAACATATCAATATAGTTACTTCATTTTATAAGAGTTAATTAAAAGGAAAAATCATAAATGTAATATTTAATATTCAGAATATATCATTTTCTTAGTTTATTTTTGTAAAGAGTGTGAGAAAGACTATTTATATTTTATTTATTTAATGAGAATATATACAAAAGTATCATGTCATTACAAATTTACCCAAAAAACTACATCCTTGATTAACTAATTTATTTATGATAAACCAGTATAATACATTTGAAATAGAAACCCAATCTTAATACATGGATTATGAATCTCTATTATGAGGTATTTAAACCTCTATGATATATATTAATGTGATTTTTTATCAAACTTATTGAAATTTACAATATCGATTTGATTAATCATTGACATTGAAGGTGTAAAAAAACCTTTTTTTGTATATTATTCCCATATAAACCCCTTTAGTTGTATTTTGTTGTACAAGGAATTCAATTACAAATAATCATTTCTCTTATACGTTTTATTTTATAAAACATTTAATTACCCCATTACTAGAAACATTTTTAAACGAGGTATCTTCAGATGGTACTATAATACAACCCTCATATGTGTTATGATCTTCAAGTTTTGTCCATGGGAATTGTAACCAATTTGTGATATTTGATATAATTCTAGTCTTTATCAATAAGTCATTAGAATTTAATTTAGTCAATATAATACTATCTTGTTACTCTACACTTGATGGTAGTCCATACTCTATAAAATTCCACTTTATATGTTCTCTTCCTTTCATAAATTTGTAATCAACATGAGTAACATTAGGATTATTTTATTCTTTATTAAGACTCCACAAACTATTATATGTTTCTATCATATTGAAATATATATTATATTACTATATATATTCCTCACATAAAAATAAATAACATAAAACCAAAAAATATATAAAATTGAAAGTAGTGTAGATTAAGAAAATTAAAAAATTGTTCTAATGAGGTAGGGTTTACACTTGTAATAATACATCCATCTAAACACTCTAGCGAGTACATAATCCCAAAAAATTCCAAAAAAATTAGTTACCTCTTTGAATTTTCAAATCAAACTGGGAATCCAATTTATAAATTTATAAATCATATTCCCGAAAATAGTAATTAAATGATTTCATATAGATCAAGATTATGGCTGAACCCATATATATGAGGTCTTATGTAACGAAAACCCTGTATAATTTTTTTAAAAAAATTATAAACAAGAATAATCTTTAAAACAAAATAAGGATGACCTAATGTTGATGAGACTATTTTATGACATTTAAATTAAAATAACCTGGCATAATTAATCATATAATGGTTTGAATAATATTAAATTAAATTTTAGAATTTGGTGAAACAAAACCTATGGTCAAATATTTTATTTATAATTAAAAAACACTATTTTTTAGATGGTAAAGTTCATTGGTTCATCTAGATATAAGGTAATCCAAAACAATATGTAACCATATAACAGAACTCACTCTATATTCATGAATTATGATAGACATTAGTAAATTTAATTTTATTAATTCACTCAATTAAAAAGTAATCAACATTATTATATAATCGAGAAAAGAAATAAAAAACTTACAAAAATGAAAAAAATGAAAATTTTCATGATCCCCTCCTCACAAGAAAAATATAATGAAGGAGAAAGATAGTGACTACCCAAATTCAAACACAATAGGTTTTGGGATAGTGATTGGGTTAGAAGATATAATAAAAAATAATTTGGGAGTTATTTCTTTCTAAAAGAAACATCCAAAAGAGAGAGATAAAAATGATACACCAAAAACAGATTCTCGTATATATATATATATAATGAAAATGGAAGATAAAACATGTAGTTTTATAGATTAATAAAAAACTGAAATGAAATTACATGTACCCATAAACCTAAAGATGGTGGTGACCCAGAATCCCTAATAGCTCCTACAAAAGAATAGGAAATTATTATGAAACCTGATCACTAAACTTCTCTAGATGAGGTAAAATATTGTTAATATTTACCTAGGATGAGTATATAAGACTTCTTAACGTGATCCTCATCGAAGACACTTGTTCAAAATATATGTAATTAATGCTAAATAACATTGAATAACAGTGACCCTAACTCATAACATAAATAAGTATAATAATTTACTAGCCTTAAAAAGGACAACATGCACCATTTATCACATGTACTAGTGAATATAAAATAGGAAGGAAACATCTAGGGTACCCCTCTCCCACTACCTCATTGGCTCCTACTCTGCCCCAAAATAACAAGGCATGAGTCGTCTATCTCTAAATGTAAGTTAGTCTAATGTCCCATGGGCAAGGAATCACAACATTCACCTCATTCATTATATCATCACACCATCCCAGGTCAAATTTCCATATATATATATATAATAACCATGTTGTTTCTAGAACTCACCACCACCTGAATGAAATATAGAAAACATCATATATTATACCTCAATCCATCACATGACAATCCATCAAAGTCTATACACATCATACGTATAATAATCCACTAGATACTATATATTTTAATACATGTGTGTTCAAAAATCTATTATATCCATATGCACACATCTATGGGGAAACAATCTATCATGCTTACCAGAACAAGTAACTACTAAGACATGTGAGGGGCGCTAGAGGGGGAGAAATCCATCCATCCTCTCAATGGGATTTTGTGAAATACACCACCCCAGGGTACACTGGGTGTCTGTTTCCCTAACTGGTCTGGGTGGGGTTGCATATGAAATCTCATCATATACAAGGTATAATATTCCTCACAAACACACATTAGAAAATAAAACATTCTTAGTATTAACTGCAATAATTATTTCTTGGAATCATAGTTTCTACAAAATTGACCATATATTTTATAAGAAACCATACATTTGAAGAGATACAATAATTACTTCATTAATTTTTAGCATTTAATTTTATAAATTATTTTATTTTTCATTTATTAACCATTAAAATCATTCTACATTTTATTAAATTGATCACCATATTATTGTATATTCCCTCTAAAAATAATCTAAACAAAGTACTAGATTGATCAGGAATAACATCATTTATAATTTTCATTCTATTAACACCAACCCCATGGGTAAGTCAATTACTAATTAATTATTAGAAACATTCCACTATCCTGGTACTAAAAAAACCACCCTATGCATGTACTAGGAGGTAACTTTAATTCAATAACTTCCAACTACCTCATTTGGTTGGGAAGGGAGTATAGATAAAGTAAGAAACATAACCATTGACCATCAAACATATATATAAGTGAGCATATCAACTCTTAGCATTACATCTTTTTGTAATCACAATTTAAATCTGTTCCTTAATCTTAGATGCCTTCCTCAACACCTACATTCATATCTCAATACATATCAACATACCATTAATTATATACTTCCACCTCATATATGGGAATCCTACCACACATATGACATCTGCCAACCTAAGTTCAACCATACACGGCTCTAAACACTTCTCCCATCCCGGTAACTATCGTAACATGATCACATCACATCATCCATCATAGGATCAACCATAACAAGATCATATCACAAAATAAGAAGGATTAATAATGAATTAACAATAGGTAAAATGGGCCCTCAAAATAAGGCAATCACCCTTCACCTAAAAACGTGCTCTGACTACTCCCAAACAAGGCAACAGACCTTCTAAAGAATATGTGTGACTCATTCCATAAAATTAATTATTATCCCAAAACTCGTTCTCATTCTATCATCACAAAATAAATACATTATTAATAGGTTCCATCAATGAAAAACTCAAGGCGTCAAGATATTATAGATACCAAAATTTATAAAACAATCCATTAAAACATGCTTCCAAGTATACAAATATTATCATTCATCTTTCCTTATTAATTATTATGATCAACAATAATTGTCAAGCTTAAAATAATTTATCACAATCATTAATAACAAAAATGATATAATTTGGTTAAACATACATTCATACATAAACTTTATTATCATCAAATTATAATAATCACTGAATTCAAACACACCTATTCTTTATTTATTCTTAAGCCAATTAAATATCAATAAATTCTCGAGTTATGTTATTTACAAATTTCAACATGATATTCAAGTAATTAGAATATTTTATAAAATTATACACAAATTAAATCATATTATATGTCAATCCATGATGAAAATAATTATTATAGTTCCTAGAAATAATATAGAAAATATTTCGTCATAGAATATTTCATCAATCCCAATCAATATTACTAGGTTAATTACATCACCATAAAAAGATATAAATGATGACCAATTTAGGATTTCATGTAAATAAGTTAAGAAACAATGAGTCCCTAACATTATATGATTCATAATTCTTCACATAGGAACAAAACAACGTTACATATCCTAACTACCTCTCTCATGCGAAGCTACACCCATCTCTGGATGGTGCGACACAATAGCCCCCACAAACTACCAAGAAAATATCAATAGAAATATTATAGATTATCGTCCATCATATAGAAATAAAAATAAAGATAAATTATGAACAAAAAAGAAAATAACTGAAAGAAGTTGTGAAATAATGTACCTTGGATCAACATGGATCACCATATATGAATATGGAAGCCGAAGGATCGATCCACATTGGTAGAATCTCAAAATACTAATGGGAAGAACAACTAGTCTTTATAAATCAAGAGGGGGTTTAGGTTTTAGAATCACCCATGTGAATGATACCTTTAATTATGTGTTATATAGGGGATTGACATAGCATGAAAATCAATTAAATTTTTTTAAATGTTGGGGATAGATATGGTCGAAAAAGTTTTTCTTAAGACCAATAAATACTAAATAATTACACATCATGACTAACCCCGTCGTCCATCCTCTAGAAAATGTTTACTAATAATACATGATTTGAAATCAATTTACTCATCATGTATTCCTCCAAAATCTATCCTTTACAACTGAACCCTTCCAGACTCACTCACGTCCTCCTTCGAGGATCATGAGATTTGGAAACACACAAAGGGTTAGACTACACGTATCTGAGCCCTTACATTAGAGGTATCTCAAATAAATCTCATCATTGAGAAATAAAAACCAAACCCATTGATAAAAACAATTGGTTCATTCAAATAGCCACTACAGAAGATACTACATAAAGATACCAGCATTATAGGATCTCAACCACCCCATTAAAAACATACTAAAAACAAAACAGCAATAAAAACCATATAATAAACACTCTAACTAGGGAGATACATCTCAAACAAGAGTATATCCAAAACCTAAAAATTGTGAAAATAATATTGTGAAATGTTAATATAAACTTCCAAAAGATAAAAAATGTACATGATAAGAGCTTCCCATCACACAACTCATGGTACTGAGCACACTTTTATGAAAAATAATTCCTATGTACTCTCCTCCATGCTATAATGAACCCATGAGATATGAACAATGAATATACAAAGAAAACACAACATCTTATCCTAATAGTCAATTTTCTCTAACGGAAACTCCTCGATGGTTGCTTCACTTCCAACATTGATATCACCCCAATCAATGATATGAGAGTTGAAAAGATGATAATGAAAGAGTTCTGACACATAAAAAACATCATTTATCCAAACATTATATAGGGAAGGTGTTAATCAATATGAAACTACTCTAACTGAATTCCATAACAATGAAGGACCATATAACTATGTATAAATATTACTCCCATAACCAAACATTTACTTCTTTTGGCAATGAGTCACCTTTATGAACACATGATCTACAACATTTAACTACATATTTCTCCTCCTATGACCGAAATAGGATTTCCGATGATACACTGATACCTTCATACTCTTCTAGATTACATACACATTCTATGTCGTATTATGTACTAGTTCCAACCCAAAAATTTCTACCTCTCAAACCATAGTCTATTAAAATGAGGATTAGAAAGGTTGAATAAACAATAATTAAAATGGAACAATATCGATGGTGGAGTGGAAATTATAATTTTATGAAAACTTGACCAACAAAATATTGCACTTCCATAAGCCTCTAAAATATTGGACATAACATAATACCATTTTTTTCTATTTTTTAATAGGTATGCTCTCTCTGACCATCCACTTGTGTATGGAATGGGGTTTTATAGAATAGCTGAAATAAAAAAAACCATGTGGAGACATTCCTACACTAGGGAAATAATATTATTCTCACAATCCGAGATGATCTTCCGTGTAACTCCATTGAAAAGCAAAAATACCTCTAGGTACAACCTCAACAAAACCACCTTTATGCTCGACTTTATAATTGTGAAAAAGTGGGCTCAATTGATCAATTGATCCATTATCACTCTTATATAATAATAGCCTCCATGATATTGAGATAAAAAATTAATGAATTTTATATAAATGTATTTTAAAATCAGTTTGGGACATCTAATAGCTAGATATAGCCAAAAAAAACATGTTGTTCAACCTTAAACTTCTGAAAGGGAAAACAACAAGAAACACACTATGCAACTGGAAAATTCTTCCCAAGACACCAACACTAACCTAATAATATGTGGTACATATATTTTACATTAGTACATACTAGAAAATGTGATTTATGGATCTAAAAAATAACTCTCTCTCTCTCATCATGGATGGAATAAAATAATTCCTCAGAAAAACACTTAGTGATATCTTTCTTTTGATAGAACAGAAATGGAATTTCCAAAAACAAATCGATCTATCTAGACCTTATCAACAAAATCCCCCAACTAGGATTTCTCCACCTAATACACCAAATAGGAGATCACTATCATGTAAAAAAGACATACTCTACCTCCAAATCACCAATGTTGATATGAATCACTTAGAGTTTCCCATCACTGTTTAGGAATACCAAAATTCACATATGTAATCCCTATGTGACTTCCTACTCAGTACATTGGCTAAATAATTTTACCCTTTGATAATATATAAAATATAAATTTCATAATACTAAAACAATTCCATCAAATAAGAATCATGAAAGTTCAATTCCCAATGGGATAAGGCATACCATCAGATCCTATGATTTTTAAAGATTAAAAAATGCTATTTAATGCTATAATATCATAAAACCATAATTGAAAACACAAATAATTACATCCCAGTATCATGGAAATAATAGTTTTTCTCATGGAGAAATATATTTGTAGACCCATAATAAACAACTGATATATTCTATATTAGAAAATAGACCAAGAAAACATTGAAATACTTATAGAAAACAAGAAACTGGACTCCCACTTTTGGAAAGAAAAAAATTGATTAATGACCATATTATCGATCAACTACTCATAATCTACCTAAAAATGGTTTGTCTAGAAAAATTATAGATACTTATTAGTCAATTATTTTAGAGGATTTATGAATTTGGAATAATTAGCTTTGAACCTCTTATAGTAGCTTACATGAACATAGAACCTTCACACCTCTTTGTCTATCGTTGGATTTTTCAATACAAAAATTACACTATTTTAAATGAAACTCAAATTTTCTATAGTGGGATACAATATTTCCCATTAGCTAGAATTAATATTCCTCGAAATGACACATTGATACTTCCCAAACAACTACTCATTATCTGGAACCCCCAAAATGGAACAATGAAGTTCTGAGCACTCCATTGATGGTGTAGTTCACACAAGGATTCCAATGATGAAAAAATCCATGAAATTATCTTGGAAATATATAATAATTGTATTCATCAACCCCATGAACATAGCTGGAGAACACATCACAATGAAGGATGTCACAATTAACTCTTAATTCAGAAGACAAAAAAATGAAGGATTTTAAATATTCGCATCCTCCACCGACATCTGATGATATCCATACCAAAAACTAATCATCACTAACAAACATGATCATTATTAGCTAATCAGAAAAAACCATAAGTCCATGAAAGAGGATATTAGTTCTTCTCTGTCACTTGGATTAAGAAACAATAATCTATACAATGCTCCAAATTTCCATATTCCTTCTTCATGAAAAAAACTATTGCACCCAAAGGAGACAATCTCAGACCAAGAAAATATTTCTATATTAGCTCATCGAGCTAAACTAAAATATCATTCAATTAAGAAGGTTTTATCATATATCAAGGCATGAATATAAGAGAGACACTAGGTTTTAGCTCGATTACAATGACAATCACCCATCAAGGTGTAATGCTATAACTTCTTATATAAAATCTTTAGGGTATTCTTACACAATGAAGAGAAAAATTGACTGTTGAACCTTGATGAGCTCAACATCATATTGTTCATCAGAGATGAAAAAGACAAAACATGCCTTTGACCCATTGATGGGTTTTTCATTCCACACAAACACTTGTTGATCTCTATCAAGATAATATAACACAACCTATCTATTCATGAAATTCATGATAACCTACACTAAATACATTCAATAAATTAAGTGGATTATTCCATTGGACTATATATATTAACATATGAATTCTCAACAAGATTTGTACTATCCGGGCACTATATCACAGTCTGTACATAAATAATTCATGTCATCTCAACCTTCAACTGGTGTTGTCAATGCCAAGGGAATTTGATGCCCCTCTACCAGAGGTCTCAAAGCATATACAAGGATATGTGATATAAGATATTTAATCTGTCCAAAACTATACATAGCATGAAAAAATATATAATAAAATAAATAGGCACCTTAGATAATATTTGGCTCACTTGGAACTGATAATGATATAGAATGAATATGACCACAACAAGTTACATGTCCTATATGACCCAACCAACAACCACCTCCATGTATATTCTTTATTATTTGAGGATGAGGAGCATCTTAGTGATGTACAATTCCTTCTCCATTACCTCGCTACTGATCCCATATTGGAAAATCTTCCACTTGTTTTCTCATCTAGAGCTACCACAATGGAGGGACCTAAAGTAGAACATCTGGTGCATGATGACTTCTCAAATCAGTCAGGCACTATTGAGGATAATTACATAAAACACCACATGGAAAAAATGTTTATAACACCTTGTAAGAATCTTGAGATCCTACACCCTTAAATAAAAAAGATGTTTAGTAATGGGACCTAACCTCAGATGACCAAATACACATCTCTCTAGACAACATGGAAACAATAACCTCATCTCTATTTCATTAGGAATCCTACTAACTACCCTCTCATGATGATCTTGTTCTCTTCATTGTTATCTAAATATCCTCCACACTTTCTAGTAAGTCGTGATATGTCTTCAACATAATCAGCTGACATGAAACTTGTTATTTGGATTAAAATCTTCCTCAAAATTCCCCACTTAGACTCCCAATACATAAAGTG
This sequence comes from Viscum album, assembly GCA_963277665.1. Lineage (NCBI taxonomy): Eukaryota > Viridiplantae > Streptophyta > Magnoliopsida > Santalales > Viscaceae > Viscum > Viscum album. Next base: position 216,179,957 of record OY728165.1, read on the forward strand.
GTTATAATTATATGACATAAGAGTCCTAAAATGTATCCCTGACTATCAAACACAAAATCTCCCATTCTGAAGGGAATGTAGCTCTTAGAAAATGGTCCCATCATTGTTGAAAGAGAATTATTTTTCCAAAGTAGTCTTGAAACTTCTCCAACAAGACTACAATGTCCTCATGATCCCCAATGAATATGAACCACCATTACCACACTAATCAACATATAATCTTCACAAAAAAACATATTCCTCTTTCTTAGAAGGGATTGAACTGATGGTGATCTCAACCACCTCCAACTAGTATAATGTGAATGCATCCAAAATAGAACCATAATACATCTAAAAACACTTAAACTAAAACTCATGGAGTAACATCCTCCATGTTTCATCATCATTAACCGACACTTGGTGGAAATATTAGGGAGCATCTTACTAAACCTCAATAACATGTACCTCGCGTGGACCTCAACTATGAGAAATACCTTAAAGAAGAATGATTAGTTAGATCACATAAATATGGATTATTAAATATTTAACATTAATTAATAAAATATTTATTTTCATGATAAATATTTTAACCTATCCCATGATATATACTTTTTAAACATATCCACAAAAATGAATAATGCAAGATCATTTATTAGTTATCTTTTCTATAAATAGTATCAATACATTTAGTTGGATAAGTAAATATAATGATATTTGAATTAGGTCATAGGGGGCACTAAATTTTAATTTCCAATTTGGTGTCCCATGTTTTAACTGCATAGTAAACATAGTTTACCCCATTTCCCTACAAACCAATACAACCTCTAATGTGAATAACATAAAATTAATCTTTATCCCACAACCTAAACCATTGATAAAACTATATCAAGACCTTATTCACACACGAATATAGTAATGAGGGGAGAGAGGTAGTTAATTTCCATGTGCTGCATCTAGTAGGTCCCAAGATGGAAACTAGAACCGATTGTAAAATAAAAAATCATATTAGAGGCAATGACTCTAAGATAAACATATTTATGAGAGTGATAAAAAGATACTCCAAAAAACACCGACTCATAAATTTATATATATATATATAATGATAGTTCGTGTGCAATGTTGCATTGTTATCCATTACTAACAAACTAAAAAGATACTATAGGTACCAAAAACGAAAAAGATGACAACAACCATAAAGCCCAAATAGCCCCAGCAAAACCAGGATATAGTAATATCCATCCAAATATATAACCTTCTCTAGATATCCTTCTAATAATTTTATATATTGATTGGTTGATAATAATACTTCTTAGGATCCTCTCCAAATCCTTTCTTGCAAAATACAATGAAATCATGCTATAGAATAGTAATCAATAATGAAACAAACTCATAACATAAACCATTATACTGCGTTATAAGGAATACAATGGAAAACCCTCACCATATATCTTATGAAATAGAGCATATAATATAAAAATTCAACATCAAGGGTACCTGTCTCCCTCATCTACCAATGGGTTTCACCTCTTCCTCAACGTCGCATCTCCTAAGTCATCTCCTTCCAAAACTAATACATCTCGTAGATTTAAGGTAAGGGGATCCCAATGTAAACATTGTGCATCACATCGTCATCCCATCCCACATGTAATATCCACATATATATTATCCTAGATGTGTCTAAGAGCAACCATATCCCACATGACATATATAAAACATTGGGTATTATACCTTAATCCTCAAGTGACCTCACACTAATTCAGTATCTCAGGCCATCAAAACCAATAATCATCAAACCTATAATAATAAATTGGATATTATATATGGTAGTACATGTTTGTTAAAAAACCACATGAAATTAAAACCTTCTACACACATATACGGTAAAACTAACCATCATGTATACAAGGATAAGTAATAACTAACAAATGATAGTATGGCTTCTAGGTTTACTCCACTTCCCATCCTCCCACCATGATGTTAGGGAAAACACCCTTCGAAACACCACTGGATGTTAGTTACCCTAACCAAAATGTGTGAGGAATTATATGAAATCACATTATATACAAGATATAAAATTCCTCAAAACCATACTATGGGAACAACCTAGACATATACTGAACTATAGCTTACATTTCATGGGCACATAGTTTTCACTACTATGACTAGATATCCTATAATAACTATATAATTTAAAGTGATACATTTATTACTTCATCCTTTTTAGAATTTATGTCTGTTAATAATTTAATCATTTTTAAATTAAACATTCACTTTATTCTACAATACACTACATTTATCATCATATTAAAGACAATGTCGACCAGACAAAATCTAAACAGAGGACCCAATTTATCATTAGAAACATATTTTAGAAATTATATTCCATAAAAAAGATCTTCATGTTTTATGTATTTATTTATTTATTATAAGATTCAATATATGAACCATGAACACTTTGAAAACCATCCATAAGAAACCACCAAGAGAAAACATGCAACTAAGAACCTCCATTTTCCTCAAGAAGTGGTGAAGGGAATGTAGTTAACAAAACCTGTATGACTATATTACATCAAAAAAATCTATATGAAAACTTATCAGATCATAGGATCATATCTATGAGTTATCCCATATTAAACCCATTCAATCATTTATTTTTTTATCACAAAAACTGACATGTATATATTGATGCATCTCAACATTACATAAGTTAACTTCTACGACATCACATTTGATTCTCAAACCCTTACATTTCACATCATCCATCCCAGTCACAACCATACCAAGCTCATATCACATGATTCTTCATATACCCTTCCATACAAGGATCACATCACATCTTCCATCCAAGGATCACGTATATTTGTCTCACATCTCGAAATTAGTAGGAATATACATGAATTACCAAAAGGGAAACTAGGCCATCAAAATAAGTCATGTATCTATCACATGCAATCAAGATATCATGTATTTAAAACAACGAACTCATACTTAATAAGAAAATGGGAAATTTAGGTTCTAAAAATTATATTTCGTACACAATTGGTTCTTATTCAATATTTAAATAACTAATTCATTATTAACATCTTCAAAATATGGGAAATGTAAGGAATTGCGGAATGAAAAGATGGTAATATAATTAAATAATTAATTTAATCATGATTCCATGTATCTGACCATTCCCATTCATTATTTCATTTTAAATAATATCATGAAAAATAATTATCTTGATCAATATTATTTATCGTTTTTATTAATCACAAGGAAATACATATTTAGTTAAACATGCTTACTTGAAACAATTTCATTATTATACAATTACAATGAAATTACAATTAAAACGTGAATATTCATTAGCAATTCATATGGAAATTAATTATAAATTATTTCATGATTTATATTCATTACCTATGCAAAAATGATTTTACAATATAATAACATGCTATCAAATCATGACGCAAACCGATATCATGGAATAATGTAAAAACATTTCCAACATGTAATCACAAAAAATAACTTTGGTGGGGTTAAATATTATTAGGATAATTCAATTACAATCATAATTCATAAAGCATGATGAATTTTCGATTCATTGTAAATACATATAGAAGAAATTAATCCCTTGTGTCAATGTTTTCAATTTTCTTACACTGATAAAATACCAATATTACTGATCATGATCACATCATATGCAAGAATCAATAACCATATAAGGATTCAAAGACACAACCAAACCAACAAAAACCATGAAATCTGACATAGAAAATTGGGAGATGATCCTCCATCACATGAAAATTTTAAATGAAATGAAAAAATATTGAATGAGGATAAAAAATACTAGCTAATAAAGAATGATGCATATATCAAATTGTGTAACGCCCTGACCCCAGTTACCCAGAGTCAGTGCCTAATTTCATAAAATTGGCATGATCACAAATGACAAGTCTCGAATGACCGATTAGTTTAGTAGCCTTGGAATAACTAGATACCTTCAAAAGTCTTGCATTACATCATAAAATGAAAACTACAACAACATAATGTCTCCACACTCATATCCCCTTATACTATCCATGCAGGTCATTCATAAAATAATTCTTCACATCCTGGGAAAAATAAAACATAGAAAGGGGTGAGCTCAAATTCCTAATAATGATAACAATATAGCGTAAACTTTCATAAATAGGCCTAAACATTTAAGGAAATGTATAACTGAAAAAAGCCTTTTAAACATTAACTTCTGCTTAATATGGTAGAAATAAAATGAACTAATCTCATTTACTTATTCACATAGATATTCTACTAATCGAATAATCACATGCACTATCAATAAACACTTTTATAATGATGGAATGCATAATGCCATACTATCATAACCACATAGTCAAGGCCTTGTGCCAAGACTATAAATAAGATTTCATCAAGGGCTTGTTCCAAGACACTAGTTTGTCTCATGAGACCTACCAATGCGTCGAGGAGCTATAGCGGGCTCCACCCGTCACTAATTATGTCCAATACATTCCTCATCTGAACAGGTTTAAACATTAAATATTCGTATTAAAAATAGCATACGAAATGTCAATACTTTCTCCATAAACCATGAATGGTATAAAAATAACACATCCACCATCAAACATATCACAAAACCTTCAATATAATATGGAAGTTTTGTATCATAATAAATCAACTTAAAATAATATTAAAATCAATCAAAGGATGTTGACATAGATGAAATAAAAACTGTTTGAGAGAAATATATCTTTTTATGAAATCATTTAAAAGTCGCATAATTATAAAAGAAAACATTTACGAGAAAAATATTATTATAAACTTGTAAGGGAAGCTTCATGGACTTTATAATGGCAGAAAATAGTTGTACCTGCCGAATAAGTCAAAAAAAGACATTCTTACCTTAATTCTGTCGAAAAGGTTAAAAAGGACCTTGTTTGAAAAATGATGGATAGATTCCTTTATAATAATCTTATAAAAAGTCAAAAAGGGTATAAATGACTTTAAACCATAGTTTAAAAAAATAGAAAGGATGATTTGAAAAACATTTTTAAGAAAAATGGATGTGGATGATAAAGGGGTCCCAGTAGATAATTACGTACAAACAAGCTCAGATAATGAAGACATTCTGAAATAAACCCTTACCTTGTACTTTTCCTTGGTTGAGGGTAGTTTAACCTCATGTATAATGGTTAAATAATTTTTATTAAATTAAAAAAGAATAATATACATAAATATTATATAATATATGATCTTTTAACTTTGCTTTGTTAATAATATCTTAGTATTATCGTTGTTTAAGGTGTTAACTTACTCCTTTTATTTTATACGTTTTGTTACATAAGCTGTGTTTATTATGTATAAGTTGTATCTTATTCATATACAGAATGATATTAAGTCCTTAAACATTATTTTTAATCATCAAATGAGAATTAGACTTTACTGGATACGATGGGGAATGAATCTCATCGTGTTCATGGAGAGGGTATTCCGTACGTACGCACGAGGGACAATATTATTGTTTTGATATTAAAATAATATATAATTGGATGGTATATCATATATACAGAATAATTATCATGTTATATTTTTTATCTAAATGAATTTCACATCATTATTATACCCAACCAAATAATAATGTATTGAATAATAATTACACCACGTCCTGGAGACGGTAAGCCGTACGTACGCATGTATGGTGACATGTCATCCAAGGGATGGATAGAATACTGAATACGATTGTACCATATTTATAATAACATAAAATTATATAGAATATACTGGAGTTATTATTTTATAATGGAAATAACAAAGAAAGAAGAAGTGGAAGAAGAAAATAAATTGAAATAGGGTGGTGAAATCATTACCTCTTCTTCGGGTTCTTCCTTTTGATTTGATCAAAATATCTCCTTAGGTTCGATTTCTGATCAAACTAAGGTCTCTATGTGGAAGTGAGGGTAGTTGAGAGAATATTTTGGCAGAGGTTGGCCAAACCAAAAGGCATTGAAGGTATGAATTTGAGAGAAGCGGGAGTCCCCTTTCATAAGAGGGGAGTACCCTTTTAACATTATCTTTATGATTTACCACTTAGTCAAATAGTTTGACATTTACCATGTCTCTTTGTGTTTTTATATTATATGATTAATAAAATTTCTATAAAATGACAGTCAAACCCCATGTGGTTAATTATTAATATATATAAACTTTTATAAGTCATTTGGAAGAAACATAGATTTTTAGGAAGAGAATATCAATTAATAATATAATATTTGTTTTAAATACACCTTTATGTCAATTTCGTCACTATTTAATAATTGATTTTTGGTAAAATCTCTACAAATTTATTAATTAGAAAAAAATTCATCGAATTAATCCTAACATGTCATATTAACCGATAAAATTAGTGAAATCTATAAAAAGTCTTAAATTATATTTATTTTGATATTTATTATATCAATTATTTTAATATTTCATTTATTAGGTAATTACTACATCTCCATTGTGTCATAAATAAGTTAAAATATTTAATTTCTAAAAATTATAAATAAAATATCATTATGTAGTAAATCTTTTTATATTTATAATTATTATTTATAATCTAATTTACTTTATGTATAACCCTATATTAAAAACGTTTTAGTTATTTAACATTTATTTTATCTCTTTTAACTATTCTTTGAATTAAATAATAATAAATGTCCTAATTTAATCCAAGTGGACCAAAGAGGTTATATTTTATCCCTAAATATGTTTTTGGTCTAATTATACATATCCAATAGAATTTGGACATGTTTTAGGGTAATAATATTATAATTTTTACCCTTAATTGCCCTATTTACATTTAACCATGGTAATATAAAGTAAAAAGTTACTATTTAAAAAAATTATTTTTATCTTATTGAACAACCTTTTACTCCTTAATATTAACCATGTCTCTTGGATTATAGAAATTCCACTAATATAATTGGTAAAATTATGTTTTATGTGAATTTTAAAATTCTCCTAGGAGGTGGGTAATAGACGATGAAAAGTTCAATAAAATTTATAAATAACTAAAATTAATATAAATTGACATTAATGAATTAAATTGAACTTATATAGGTATTATGTATCAATTTGGACCTAAAATAAATTTAAATAAAATAAATAATTATTTAAATAAAAATTTTGGTTTTAACTAATAACCTAGTGTTTTTCACTATTCATAAAAAATTGTAAGTTTTCAGAGAAACACCAAAAATTCACCCTATGATAATTTCGATATTATGAATCCATAAATGAAGTCCATTTTGAAAAATAATATTTATAAAATTTCAAAAAGTGGGTATTAATATTCATAATGTCGAGTTTGATTGGTTGTCGTGTGTGCTAGAACTCGAAGTTGTGTACAACACACGCTTCTGTATTATTCAAAGAAAAGGGTCCCATGGAATCTTGGGGTGTTATATTATCCCCTACTTTAAATAATTTCATCCTTTAAATTTCTAGAATACTACCACGTGAAAATACTTGGGTGTTTCTTCATCATATGTTCCTTAGGTTCCCACGTTGCCTCTTCCATTTTATGGTTTCTCCATAAAACTTTTACCAGACGAGTCATCCGGTTTCTCAGTACTTGTTCTCTGGTATCAAGAATCTTGACCGGATCTTCACAATAAGATAGATCGTGTTCCAGTTCTAATTCTTCATAGGTGAGTACATTCATTGGTTTAGGAATGTATTTTTTCAATAGTGATACATGGAACACATCGTGATCTTTGGAGAGATTTAGCGGCATTTCCAAAGGGTAATCTATAGCCTCAATTCGTTCTAGAATTTCAAAAGGTCCTATGTACCTAGGAATAAATTTACATTTCTTACTGAAACGTATAACTCCCTTCCATGGAGATACATTCAAGAAAATATGATCTGCTACCTAAAATTCCAAATCCTTCATTCGGTTGTCGGTATAGCTCTTCTGCATACTTTGTGATACTTTGATGCAGTTTTGGATTACCTTAAGCTTTTACATCATTTCCTCCCCCAGTTATGGGCCTCTGAGTTTTCTTTCACCAACGTCTTCCCAACAGGTTGGTGTGTGACATCTCTTTCCATATAACTCTTTATATGGTGCCATATGAATACTCGAATCAAAGCTATTATTATAGGAAAATTCTACTAGAAGTAAATATTGATCTCACATACCCTGAAAGTCACGTGAGAAAGATCTCATCATGTCTTTTAAGGTTTGAAAAGTTTGTTCTGATTGTCCATCAGTTTGAGGGTGGTTGGTAGTGCTCAAAAAAATTTCATTATCCAGGGCCTTCTTAAGACTTTTCAACAATCTTGAAGTAAAATTAGGATCATGATTAGAAACAATCGATAGGGGTACTCCATGAAGTCTCACAACTTCATTAATATATATTCTTGCTAGACTTTCAAGTGGTAGATCTTCTCTTATAGCAAGAAAATGTGTTGACTTGGTAAGACGATCAACAATGAACCATATTGCATCATTTCTTCTTGGAGTCTTTGGTAGTCCCATGAAAAATTCCATTGTAATATTATCCCATTTCCACTCAGGTATGGGAAGAGGTTGCATGACTCTTCCAGGCTATTGCCTTCCAGCTTTCACTTGTTGAAAAACCATACATCTTGACACCAAATCAGTAATCTCCCTCTTCATGTTGTCCCACTAAAAATGTTCCTTCAAATCTCTATATATTTTGGTGCTCCCAGGGTGTATAGGAAAATTGGAACTCTGAGCATTGTCCAACAATTCCCTTTTTAGATCAAGTATATTGGGAACACAAAGTCTCTTCCCAAATTTAAAAATTCCATCTTCATACACAAAGTCACTCAATCTCCCATCATTCACAGCTTTAATATTCTTTTGAAACTCTTCATCATCGGTGTAAGAACTCTATACCCTTTCTAGTAAAGATGGTTTAGAAACCATTTGAAAAATCATTGATGTTTCACCTTCCATGGTTATTCACATATCCAACTTTACTAGATCCATGAAAAAAGGATCCCTCTTAATTCTCATATTGTTCAAAACACCATGATCTTTTCTACTCAAATCATCTTCCACATTATTTTCCATCCCTGGATGGTATTGTATCGTGCAATCATAATCCTTTAGTAGTTCAAGCCATCTCCTTTGCCTCATGTTGAGTTCTTTCTATGAGAAAATGTACATCAAAATCTTGTGATCGGTATATACCTAAATTTTTTCACCATATAGATAATGTCTCCATATCATTAAAGAAAATATTACATTAGCAAACTCAAGATTATGAGTAGGATAGTTTTTCTCATGAATTTTCAGTTATCATGATGCATAGCCAATAACACTATCATTCTGCATAAGGACACAACCAAGTCCTTTCTTTGATGCATCACTATAAATAATGAACCCATCATTCCCTGATGGTAGATTCAATATAGGAGCATTGACTACTCTTCTATTCATTTCTTCAAAACATTCTTCACACTCTTTTGTCCAAAAAAATTTAACCCCTTTACCTGTGATCTTCGTTAATGGGTTAGCCAATCGGGTAAAAATCTAGATGAAACGTCAATAATAACCTTCTAAACTAATAAAACTACGTACCTCGGTTATAGTCGTTGGTGCTGGCCATTCTTGGATTGCTCTTGTCTTAGAATGATAAACGGAAATTCCATCCTTAGAGACAATATGGCAAAGAAAAGAAATCTCTTGAAGCCAGAATTCACACTTGCTAAACTTCCCATATAATTCATGTCTTCTAGGAGTCTTCAGGATAATGTGCAAGTGATTTTCATGATCTTCATAGCTTTTGGAGAATACCAAGATATCATCAATAAATACCACTACAATATCATCAAGATATTCCTTGAAAACTTTATTCATTACATCCATGAATACCGAGGGTGCATTAGTTAATCAAAAAGGAATTACCATAAACTTGTAATGCCCGTAACCGGTTCGAAATGCTGTCTTCAGAATGCCTTCCTTCATCACACACAACTGATGATATCTAGATTAGAGATCAATCTTTGAAAAGTATTATGATCCATGAAGTTGGTCAAATAAATCCCCAATGCAAGGTAGGGGATACTTATTATTTATTGTTAGAGCATTGATTTCCCTGTAGTCGATACATAACCTCATAGACCCATATTTCTTCTTAACAAAAAGGACAGGGGCTCCCCATGGAGAAACACAAGGGAGAATAAATCCCTTATTACTCAATTCATCTAGTTGTTTCTTTAGTTCAAATAATTCCACAGTGGCCATCCTATAAGGAGTCATCGATATGGGCCTTGAACTAGGAATTAAAACAATGGAAAACTCAACTTCTCGTTCTAGAGGATGTCCAGGTAAATCTTCCAAAAACACTTCTACATATTATTTCACAATAGGTACCTCGTCTATTTGAACATTTTTTTCCTCGCCCACAATTATTTCATTATCTTCCACCCCGATAATGGAATTTAGTTGTCCTACTAGGGGTGGATCGAGATAATAATTAGGTGGTGATGATTTCTCTATAAAGATAAGATGTTCTTTATCATCATCATCATAAAAAATCTTAACCTCCTTCTTATTACAATAAATATTCGTATCATGGTCCAAAATCCAATACATATCAAAGATTATTTCAAATTCAATCATATGTATGACGATGAGATCAACAGATAAAGAACATTTATATGCCCTAATGGGAATGGATTGACAGAACTTTGTAGAAATGATACTTCCCTTAGGAGTTTTAACTAACAACTCCCTTATTAAATCAAATTGGAAATATCTAATTTTCTTAGAAAACTGGGAAGATATGAAACAATGCGATGATCTAGAATCATATAATGCATTTTCTAAACATGAGGAAACCATTAAATTACCTGCCACCATGTCATTCGAAGCTTCTGCCTTAGCAGTATTGATAGAATAATATTGGCCTTGATACCTTGGCCTTTTCTGAGGTAAGTTCCTCTAATACATAGGACATTAATTTGCATAATGTCCCATCTCCTAGCAGTTGTACCATTGAACATCGGTAGCTTCTTTATTCCCCTAGCAATCACAGGCTTGGTGGCATTTTTCACCACACATGTAACAGCCTCAAATTCCTTTCAAGCATGTACCAGGATATTTCTTCCCACATTTGCTACAGGATGGATATTCAACTTTTCCCTTCTTCCCCTTATTTCCATTTTCAGATTGACCATCCGATCTCTTCTTCTCTTGCATTAATTTAAAGTCATAATACCTAGAGAATTCTTTTTCTATCTTGATAGCACATGAGACAATATCTTCTTATGACAAGAAGGATTGTGAGACTAATGCTCGAAGAAGAAATGGTTTTAACCCATAAATGAAATGATCATTCTTACTTCTTGGGTTACGGATATAATCTGCAGCATGCCTTGCAAACCTTGTAAAGTTAGCCTCATACTTTGCGACATTCTCATCCTCCTTTTGTCTCAGACTCAAAAATTGCCTTTCCATATCTTCTCGATGGTCACGAGGAAAGTATTTTTCTATGAAATTCTCTTTTAACTCCCTCCATTCCATATTTGATACTTCATCATCTTCCATTGTGTTTTGAATCAATGACCACCATTAATCAGCATCTCAAGTGAGGTGGTAAACTGCCATGATAACTTTTTCCCTTTCACTACTCCCCAAGGCCGAGAATATTTTCACTAAGGAATTTATCCATTGCTAAAATACAATGTTATTAGTACTCCCATTGAATTTTGGTGGTTGTTTCCTCATGAATCGGTCTAATATAGATCCTTGATGCTGCGGATCAGGGTGCTCCATACGGGTAAGGTTATTATTCATAACCTGAGTGGGTTGTCCCAGTATGGTGATTATCTGATCATCACCAGTTGTATCACCAGCTCCACTATAATTATCTTGAGTAGGAGGGAAATCCCTACATGGAGTGTGTGCATTGATATAGTTTTCATCTCTTCTACTAGGCACCATTTCTAAACAATGGCATATGCTAGATTAGTTTATGAATCACAATACATAAATCCTATCTTGTAAAACACTTAAAATAAATTGAACATTTTATGGATATAATCTATAATAATAGAAATGTTTTCTTTGAGGAAGTATATACTCATAAACCCTTCATAATGGTTTGTAACTATAATGAGAATTATCCTAAGCATATCCCCCGGGAGAGTCATTACCATGATTTCAGTAAGGCCCGTTATCGTGCACCAGTTCCCATTTGAGTCTAGCTCAAAGCGGTGTTTTTGGGTTTTACCCCTAGGTTCATCTGTTCTAGAGCCACCTCTACCTGCTCATATCCAGACTGGGATTTATTGCTCAGAAAACTCATAGAATCTCTACAATACCAAAATTCTAGGGAGTTATTCTATACTAATCGTCAATGTCCATCTTAGATCTAAGTGCTCTAATCAGAGTTTATCTAAATCTAGATTCCAAGGTTTGTATTAAACTTTCTCTGATACCAACTGTAACACCCCGACCCCTGATACCCAGAGTCGGTGCATTATTACATAACATTTTCATGATCACAGAAGATCATGTCTCGAAATATTTATTAGTTTAGTAGCCTTGGAATCACTAGATACATCAATAACTCTTACATTACATCATAAATTGAAAACTACAACAACATCTTGTCTCCACACTCATATCCCCTTAATTATCCCTTCAGGTCATTCATAAAATACTTCTCCACATCCTAGAAAAAATAAAACACAGAAAGGGGTGAGATCTAATGCCCAGTAAGGATAACAATATAGTGAAAGCTTTCATAAATAGGCATAAACATTTAAGCCAATGTATAACTAAAACAAAAGACTTTTAAACTTGAACATCAGCATAATATGGAAGAAATAAAATGAAATAATGCTATTTACTTATTCACATAGATATTATAATAATTTAATAATCACATTCAATATCAATAACAACTTTCATAATGATGGAATGCATAATGCCATACTAACATAACCACATAGTCAAGGTCTTGTGCCAAGATTATAAATAAGATTTTTTCAAGGCCTTTTTCCAAGACACAAGTTTGTCTCTTGAGACCTACCGAAGCATCAAGGAGCTATATTGGGATCCACCTGTCACTTATTAAGTCCAATGCATTCCTCATATGAACAGGTTTAAACATAACATAATGATTCGTATTAAAACTAGCATATGAAATTTCAATACTTTATCCATAAACCATGAATAGTATAAAAATAACACATCCATCACCAAAAATATCACAAAACCATAAATTCAATATGGAAGTTTTTTATCATAATAAATCATCTTCAAATAAGCTTAAAATCCATCAATGGATGTTGACATAGATGAAATCAAAAATGTTTGAGAGAAATATCTCTTTTTTCTGAAATCATTTAAAAGTAGAATAAATATAAAAGAGAACATTTAAATTGAAAATATTCTTATAATATTTTACGGTAAGCTTAAAGGATTTTTGAACTACGTAAAATAGCTGCACCCACTGTATACGTTATAAAAGACATTCTTACCTTAATTCTGTCGAAAAGGTTAAAAAGGACCTTGTTTGGAAAATGACGGAAAGATTACTTTATAAAACAATTATAAAAAGTCAAATAGGGTATAAATGACCTTATCCCATAGTATATAAAATAGTAAGGATGATTTGATGTACATTTTTAAGAAACATGGATGTGGATGATAACAAGGTCCCAATAGATAATTACGTATAAACAACCTCGGATATTGAAGAGATTGTGAAATACACCCTTACCATGTACTTTTCTGTGGTTGAGGGTAGTTTAACCTCCTGTATAACGGTGAAATAAATATTATTAAATTATAGAAGAATAATATACAATAATATTATATCATATATGATCTTTTTACATTGATTTGATAATAATATCTTAGTATTATTGTCGATTCAGGTGTTAACATACTAGTTTTCTTTTATACGTTATGTTACATAAGCAATGTTTGTTATGGATAGGTTGTATCTTTTTCATATACAGAATGATATCAAGTACTTACACATTATTTTTAATCATCAAATGATAATTAGACTTGAATGGATACGAAGGGGAATGAATCTCATCGTGTTCGTGGAGACGGTAGTCCGTACGCACACACGAGGGACAACATCAATCTTGTGATATTAAAGTAATATATAATTGGATGATATATCATTTATACAGAATAATTATAATGTTATATTTATTATCTACATGAATTACACATTATTATTATTCCAATCCAAATAATAATGTATTGAATAACAATTACACCACGACGTGGAGACGGTAAGCCTTACGTACGAACATATGGTGACATGTCATCCAAGGGATGGATAGAATACTGAATATGGTTGTACCATATTTCCAATAACATCACATTATATATCATATACTAAAGATATTTTTTTATAATGGAAATAACAATGAAATAAGAAGTGGAAGAAGAAAAGAACATGAAATTGGTTAGTGAAATCATTTCCTCCTCTTCGGGTTCTTCCTTTTGATTTGATCAAAAGGGCTCCTTAGGATGGATTTATGATCAATATAAGTCCTCTATGATCAGTTGAAGGAAGTGAAGATCATATTGGGGCAGTGGTTGGCAGAACCAAAAGCCTTTGACGGTATGAATTTAAGAGAAGGGGGATTGACCTTTTATAAGAGGGGTGAGGGGAACCTTAAGAAAAAGCTAAATTATTATTTTATAATAAATTCATATTTGGTTTATAATGGCACCAAAGTGGCTTATTTCGAGGCTAAGGTGGGGATGGGTAGAAATACACTCAACCAATAGATTTTAGATAGGTTTGGGCCACTATATTATCTTTATCTTTTTTATTTAACTCTTTGTTAAATAGTTTGACATTTACCATGTCTCTTTTTATTTTTATATTATATGGTTAATAAACATACTATAACAAGCCAAGAAAACCAAATGTGGTTAATTATTAATATATATATCCTTCTCTAAGTCATTTTTACGAACTGTAGATTTTTAGGAATAGAATATCAATTAATAAAGTAATATTTGTTTTAATTATTCCTTTATGTGAATTTCGACATTATTTAAAAATGTATTTTTCTTAAAATTTTAACAACATTATTAATTGAGAAAAAATCTTTTAATTAATCCTAACATGTCTTATTAACCTAGATAATTAGTTAAATTTATAAAAATTCTTAAATTATAGTTATTTTGATATTTATAATATCAATTATTTAAATATTTCATTAATTATGTAATTACTGCATCACTATTGTGTCAGAAATAAATAAAAATATTAAATGTATAAAAATTATAAATAAAATATCATTATGAATGAAATAGATTTATCTTTCTAATTTATATTTATATTCAAATTTATCTTATGTATAACCCTATATTAAAAATGTTTTTGTTATTTATCTTTGATTTTATCTCTTTTAACTGTTCTTTGAATTAAATAATAATAAATGTCTTAATCTATTCCAAGTGGACCAATGAAGTTCATATTTTATTCCTAAGGTTTTTTTGGTCTAATTATACTTAGCCAATTGAATTAGAACGTGTTTTAGGGTAATAATAATATCATTTTTACCCTTAATTACGCTATTTAATTTTAACCGTGGTAAATAAAAGTAAAAAGTTACTATTCACAAAAAATTATTTTTATCTTATTGAACCACATTATACTCCTTGATATTAACCGTGTATCTCGGATTTTATAAATTACACTCACAGAAGCGGTAAAATTGTGTTTTATATGAATTTGAAAATTCTGCTCGGAGGTGGGTATAAGACGGTGAAAAGCTCACTAAAATTTATATATATCTAAAATTAATATAAATTGACTTCAATGAATTACATGGAACTTATATAGTTATTATGTATCAATTTTAACCAAAAATAAATTTAAATGAAATAAATAATTATTTAAATTAAAAGTTGGTTTTAACTAATAACCTAGTGTTTTTCACTATTCATCAAAAATTGAATGTTTTTAGAAAAACACCAAAAATTCACCCTAGGCTAATTTAGATATTCTAAATCTAAAAATGAAGTCCATTTTGAAAAATAATATTTAAAAAAATTTAAAAAGTGATTATTACTATTCATAATGGCTAGTTTGATTGGTTTTGGTGTGTATTAGAACTCGAAGTTGCGTACACCACACACTATTGTATTATTCAAAGAAAAGCGTGTTGTGGAAGCTTATGGTGTTACAAATTGGGTCAACACTGATCAAATAACGTAAAAATGGACTGATCCCCATCAAATGTATTTATAAAAAACAATGGTATTCTCTATTGGCTTCGAGAAATCAAGAGAGGATGGTAGGGTTTCAGAAACCCCTGAGTATTTTCACCCTTTAAAGGTGTGATTCACTGGGGATTTTCATGGAATGTATACCATTTACACAGAATTTAAATATTAGGTCCAACTCTTGATTAAAAAGACATCACATTAAACAGTCTAATACCATATAAATAAACATTATGAAGCATGTTAAGAAAAATCCTTATCCAATCATGAACACCACATACAAAATTTAGAACCCCTAATCATGCCAGGTATTCCCCCATCTTCCTGTGTCCTACAATTTAACCCCTCAAAAATCACTCAATTTCTCATCCAAGAATCTAAATATATTGGAAAATGTAAATGGCCAGAACCCATGGATTCATGAAATTAATAATATCCCATTAAAATTTAAGAATACTACAATATCACATACCTATATGATATAATATAGATAATATTATATTTTACCCCTAATTCTAACCATTAGAGTGTTAATATAACTAATGAAAAACCTCAATCATGAAAACTCTAGAAAAGTTGAACTTTAAAAAATTTAGTAAAAAATAAACCAATGAATCTACTACATTGTACAAGAATACTAATTTTATAAACAAAAACATTCCATTTGTTATCTAAATATTTCAAAATGTACCTATATACTATAATATCTTATTTTTACTGCCAAAATATATCCTAAAAAACTAATCTTTAATAAAAATATACATCCAAAATAACATATCTCAAATTTTCATTGAAAACTAAAGATCAATGGAATTTATTTTATAGTAAAGAAATTTTTCTCATTATCCAATGAGATAATAAATGTTGTAATAATATATAAATAGAAAATTTTATTTAATAATAATCATATTCTCAAGTGAAAATAGGTAAATCCATAATATAGTCATCCTTAAATTCATAGACATTACTATCCATGGTGACCAAAAAAATGATAAATGGTAACATGCCCCAATTATTAGTCATCATAGAGAAATCCATCCCAATGAGTCATATTTTATTAAATTAACAACTAATTTTTCATTATTTAGGGAAAATATGGTTATCCCCACAAATTTGTGTCATGATATCCCAGAAGAATCATTCCACGAGAGTGTTTATAGTGCATCATTTTAGAACACAATATGATCCCTCTACTTCTTCATCAATTGTCCTCACACTCATGTTGAAATATATTATAATAAAAAATAAAATTCAGATTATTCTTATACAGATCATGATTTAATATCTAATACCCTCCAAAAACCCCCCATTTATTTTTATAGAATGTGAAATCATTCCTCAAATATAGATATTGGGATTAAAATAATGTATATGTTACTCATAAAACTCTTTGAGAAATTACTGGGTAAAACATATATAGGTTCTACTTGTTTTAATATATCCCATTATTTCCATAATTTAATCCAATACAACCAACTAGACCCACCCTAATTTCAATTCAATTACTCATACTCTCATTGAACATGCATCTTTAATCATATGTGTACAATACTTACATATTACATTCTCTATTCAATATGACATTTTTTACATCCAAAATGGTAATAAAAATATCCAAATGGATAAATAATGTATTCCATTAATTTAATAAAAATGTAATAATTCATAGGGAATATAATATATTAAATATAAAAATTACTATAAAATACATGAAATTGATCCATGGATGTAAATTTTATACCAATTACATGGGGTTTACAATACATTTATCGGATCCCAATGATGTGGGTTGGGTAATTATTGAGATGTGAGTATTCATAGGTTTAATACATTGGTAATGATTTTATTATTTTATTAACTAGTTGGAATTATATGTATGGATGATTAGTTTTTGGAAAATTTTGTGGTGTCAAGAATCACTTTAATGGCTATAAATTGGATATGAATCATACAATAATATCATAATGGAATGAGAATATCTATTAAGGGTTCATTTAAGGGTTTCCAAGTTCTTATCCAAAAATCAATGGAAAAGTTTGGGTTGTGGAATCAAAACTATATTGGGTAAACTATGGACATTTTTTATGAAATTGGAAAATAATTTAGTATGATAATTTTGATATTTTAAAAGAGAAAAATGAAATATGGTGAGTTCATGGAGATGTATTATAAATGTTATTGAGATATAGAAGAGATTAATCACTATATTAGTATATCCAGTTTAAATTATTAATGGTTAGTGTGGGAAATGGATCCCTTATGAATGAAACACCTTATTAAGTGAGATGAGAATGTAGAATAATCATCAAATTCTATCATGAATCAATGTGATTATTTTATAGTTTGATGAATGTTTTTATATTAATAGTATTTTACAAAGAGTGTTTTTCATTAGTGACTCAAATTAGAAAATGAGTTGATATTACTGTATGATTCTCTATAGCCCGTCAGGATAGATCATATACAAAGATGAGAAGTATGAGTTAGGTGGTATGTTATGACATCAAAGTTATGAAATATATTTTAGCATGGAATATGTTCTAGTATTATACGGAGAGTTATATATATGTGGATTTAAAAAATTAATTGGGATGGAGAGGTTTATTAGGAAGGATAAATTTATATCTTCAAGATATCCTAAGTCAATTTCAATGTGAGATTTTGGGATCAATGAGATATAGGTTAAGGGATATTTATTTTGAGGAATGTTTTCCTATATTTCAAAATGTTTTATAAATAGAAAAATTGGGGCGTTTTCATTGATACATAAGGACTGGGTCTAGAGATACACCAAGCCAGTGAACACTTTTCCTAAGATATATAAATATTATCAACCACGAGACTTCAACTTTGAAGAGTGATAATGTTTTTATTTTGTTAGAGGTTTTGTATGGGATTACGTCATCTATAAATTTCAATGATGTTTGTTATGTATTTGATTATCCAATGGACTTCAAATACATGGAGGATTCAAATTTCGATTTTGTGATAGGTTTATTACTTAGATTCCCTAAAAAAAGATTAAAGTTTCATGATGTATACGTTATAATCCATGAGAAAAAATATAAAAGGATTATACATGATTAGATAATATGGAAATTTATATTTGATGGTCTTCTATTTTGGATAGATAATATTAACTATTGTACTTTATATTTGGCCATGGGACCATGCCTAGTGAGGTTTGACCATTATATTGGAGAGGATGGATATCAAAATCCATTAATCTAACTATTTCCATTATGTTATATTTTTTAATTGATATAATGTTATTATGACAATAGTATTAGTAGAATTGAATAATTTAAGTGTATTTAATGTTTTGGTTTCCCATTTTTCACTTGATTTCATAATATAGATTCAATCATGTTATTTATATATCTATATTTATTTTTTCATTAAATAGATTACATGATTTTATGAAGTCTATATATAAGATTTCATGGTGAAACACTAAGGTTTATTCTACTAGAACAGTAGACATGAAACATAGTTTGTATAAAGAAATAT
Organism: Viscum album; assembly: GCA_963277665.1. Classification (NCBI taxonomy): domain Eukaryota; kingdom Viridiplantae; phylum Streptophyta; class Magnoliopsida; order Santalales; family Viscaceae; genus Viscum; species Viscum album. The sequence continues at coordinate 216,199,680 of OY728165.1, forward strand.
ATGTCTCACTTTCATGGGATAGGTTTTTAAGGATATATAGAATGAGTGGAAGGATTGAGTTTATGAGATATCTATATTTAGGGACTCATGTTTTATTGTTTCTTGTATTTTATATTCTATTTTTATTTATTATATATTTTACCATCGTAGTGGGTTATGTATATGAATGTTCAAATAATATGGGTTTCATTATAGTTATTACATGTTTTTTTGTTCTTGATGGTTTGGATTTTTCATGACATCATTTATCATACAAAGATTTTATACATTTGTAATTGTATAAATGTATCACTATATGTGATGAAATTTTGAATATAGTTTCATAATGTGGATCACTGACGATCAGCACTAGTTGGATACATATTGTGTTCAGGAAATTAATCTCGAGGCATTGTATTATTTTCTATTATGGCACCCTTTTAGTGATTTTAATCAAGTAATTGCATCTCAAGACTCGATCCATTATTGGGGTGTGAAGAATAGTATACCATATAATTTCCTATTGTAAACTATGTATAACAAATATTTATTCCTTCTTATAATAAATTTTAAAACAAATATAGTCTCACTTGCTCTACTAAAATATAGAATAGTATACCTACTGATGTAGTTTGATATTCAGATTTTCCCCTCCAAAAACTCATATATCTAGTGTTTATAAATTATACATTTCTTTAGCTATGTTATTATGGCCTTCATAAACCCGAAATATTATCATGAAATTTATCATGTGTCTCTATTTGATATGCAGAGTATAGGATTCCCAAAAAATGTATAATGTCAGTTGTATTCAACATTCAGATGTCATGTAATAACTATATCTCTCAGATCAAAAGAAGGTTTTAGAACATCTTTATTATATATGTTTCTAACCATTTGAAGTAAATACAGATTGGTTGTCTTGAGAGTGTGGTGATAAATTCCATGGTCAACATATCCTATATTTATAGAGGAACATATTGGCGATGCTTTAATCCGAAAAACCACTAGAGCATTACATTCCCCAATTAAATGAAAAGGAGACAAGATATGTTACAAGAAATGTATTTATTATTGAAATAAGAACAGAAAATATATCTTTATATCATACTTATTCTTTATCAGACCATTATTCCAATATGATTGAGGGGTATGAGGGTCCTTCAAAAATACATCAATCAAAAATGTATATAATACCAAATTATCTTGCAAATATAGAACGCTATTACCATCATAAGACCATTACTGAATAGGATATATATAAAAGATCCTATATATTATCTCAATTTAGTCATTATCAGTATTCAAGAAAGAATTAATTTTATTTAAATATTTTAAAGTGAAAAGAGAGGATTGGAATCTTTCATCCATAAAGGATAATTAAATTACGTTTATAAAAAAAATAACATAAAACATGTATCAAAGTAATCAAATTAAATGAATATTTCAATCGTATCTCTATAAATACGAATTTTAATGTTAATATATAATACACATAGTTTATCACTATAATATTTTACCAACAAAAACAAAATATATTTTTCAAGATATTTTCTTATGTGTAAAAAGAGAATCTCCCCCAAAATAAATGTTTACATATTCTCTTTATATGAGGAAATATATCTAGTGGTTTTAAAAAATTGGCCCAGTAGTCTCAATAATGGGAGATCCACTAGAAATATTATTAATCCACATACTTGTATATTTTAATGAGAACATATCATAATCAAAAAAATAAATAATTGTATAATAGAGTATATTTAATTCCAATGAGTGGAAAAAATAATATTGAAATGGACTTCAACAAAATTTTCAAGTCATATAATATGGCCTCTCACTAATGGGTCTTCCAAAATACCTGATCATTATAATTAAATTCCATTATAAAGATATACAAGGAGAGAAATATAAAATAATGTCAATTGTAACTAGAAAGGATGAGAAAGCACTGGTTCTAAAAAACATTCATTATTATTGACCCTAATCATTATGTTTTCCTTCAATGAAAAATCTAATTTACCAACCTATGATATAATAAAAAATAGTATATTTAATCTATTTAAAATAGATGAATAATTTTAATCATTAACAATATGATCTATATATTCTCACCACCTAATACATGGTTAAATTGTCTTTAAAAATCATCAATGAACACTATAATGACATAGTTCGAGTAGGGTAAAAATTATCCTTCTTGATATACATGAAACATATTCTATATTTAATTAATAAAAATTATTATGGAATTTTCCTATTATGAGTCAATTCGGTTTGTAAATCCCATATCTTTACCAATAGACATTCCCCCTATTATATAATAATCCAAATAAACTATCATGTCCTCAAACTACTCATATGAATTCAATCTATATATGTGGATATTTTTTCCTATGTAACCTCATATAAATTCATTTAAAATATTATAGATTCATTATATTAATTTTTTTAGAATAAAATAATATAGTATAAACCGAAATATAAGTATAATTAAATCATAACCACTACACATGAATGTCCATGTGAAATATTTACAGCTCTTGTGACTATATTAATTTCATACGACATACCTCTATCATAGTCAGTCCAACAATGAATTAAAAACCAATTATAATCTAAATATTATTTTCAATAGAAAATAATGATAAATACTTTAGATAGATATCATAAAATTAATTCAATACAATTAGAAATTATAGGAAATTTTCAGAACTTCAGTCTGAAATTCCAAATTAGAGATCAATATATGGGTCTTTAGTGAATGCCGAAGGCTATGTCTAGCTAAACCTACCTATATATACTATTATCTTATATATGTATTTCAATATTCATTGAGATATTTAAATGATAATAACCACCTGTGAGAAATTTGAGCCAACACAATACATAATCAAGTAAATACAAATGTTAATGTCAATATAAAACATGTAAAAAACAAATAAATACCATAAGTGGATATAAAAACCAACAATGATGAGACACCCAAGGAATTTCCTATCCAACTTAGACGACATTTTGAGAGGTGATTATATGGATATCCATAAAATAGTTTACTCTAAATAATCTCTATACCAAACATTATAACAGCAAAATTAAATAATGGTCACTCGTGTATCTAAAAAGAAACCAGATAATGTTGATGTAACAAAAATTTACCCTAAAACAATCAAGGTCGCCACACATATATATGCTAGATAATTGACCAATATAAGGAAATAATTTTTTCAAATCCAACACACTACCATTAGTATATATAATTCCCTAAAGTTACTGACCCAAATATGTAAAATTACTATTTGTAACATGAAATCCACATATATGTATACATTCTTCTCCATTGGATTATTTTATTCTATCCATCTCAGTCGATCCCCACTAAAAGTCATTCGAAGAATATTTCATGTATTAGAATCAAATTTATACCCGATATGGAAAAATATTACAATGGTTTCACACATTCAGAATTTCAAAATATTAATCAAACTTATATATAATATTATACCAAGTTATCCATATATGAACTATAATATTACATTAAAATTATACTACATGAGTTCCTCTGAAATGTATAAGTGAATAATCTTAAACCCAAATGTCATGTCTACGGTCTCATTGGAACATATAATTATCTCCCTTATTCATACCATATATTACCAATTTTGATCTCATAGAAGGGAAAACATACCTACTATATCACTCCCCAAAAATCCCATCTTACCAGTGAGGTACTACTCAAGTACCTTTATAATGAAAAATATGTAAAACATCCTTACCAACTTTAAATAAAAATATTATAAACAAATATCAAAACCATGATATTTCTAGGCCTCATACCACACTTATTTGGTAATAAATCAATGAAACTATTAATAATATATGTCATAATATATCCTTAAATCTCTATTTGATAACGTTAAATAATTTTATAACACATGTACAAATTATATATTTTGATAAGGGACTCCTAAAATAATTGGATCCTAAAGGAATTATATGTGAAGCATTCATGCATCATGACACCAAGAAGTGGTCTCAAATGCCAAAACAAATAATGATGTCTAACATTACAAACTTATCTTTGAAAATATAACTCATCAAATATATTATGTAGATAATATAATTTTTTCCTATATTTTCTATGTACTTTTAGTACACAAAATAGTAGGATGATTATATATATTAATTACTCTAGTGAAGTTGACCATGGTATTCTCACCCTGAAATTCTTCTAATAATAACAAATTGAAATTCCAAAACAATTGGAAGGGAAAAATATAATAAATAGAAATAAACCAATTAGATTTATCTAGTCATATACACTAAATATCATGATATATGTCATGATCGTGATAAACAATGACCATATACTATCATTTATTAGAGCATTAGGATGTTATCTTTTTGAAATTCCAAATTTATGATTTAAATCATTCCAAAAAAATAATGATGAATAAATTAAAATATTTTTGGAATATACTCATTTTTATAACATATGAATTTAAATAATGAACATCCCATTAGAACTATACCTTTCCTACTTTAGGAAGAATTAATAAGATTACAATATCTCCATAAAAAATCACTACCCAATAAAATACTAATGATTTTACAACATATAACATGTAACTATTTAAAATAATGTTATATTAATGAATTATCCAAATAGAAAATAATTTCCTTGTGTTTTAATTATTTTTAATAACATAATTAATATACTTAAATATATTGATTAATTAATTTTTTTAATCAAATTAATTATAAAAAATCATTCAAATTGTATTTCTCATCCCATACAAGGAAGAAAGAATTTTTTACACAAACATAGATAATTAGACTGGTGGATTCTGACCATCATTGTAAAAAACAAATAGAGAAAATTAATAAATGATAAACCCAAATATCATATTAAAAATACTCAATGAATCCAATACCATCAAAACCAACAAAACCAAACAAAAAACGATTGTTAAATTTGTTTTGGTTATACTATAGTCGGTTAGACTCATTCACTGATTGATATAAATTTTCAAACTATCTAATCCATATCCTTTTAATACCCAAAGACATAGACCATGATATATGGTTCCTTAATACAATTTATTATTTTCACATCCCATGTAATTAGGAAAATGTTGTGGAACAACATTAAATTATTAGTATTGTAATTTACTCAAATGTTTTCCAAAGAGAAGAATGGGTGACGACACAATAAGTGGGAGAAATTATCTATATATTATTCCAAAAAGATCAACAATATAATTTAAAAATCATTAAAATTGAATAAAATAGTGGAAAATATTTATAATTTAATCATTCAAATAACACCACATGTAATAAAAAGATAATTCTTGATTATTATAAACCATATGTTAAAATAAATGTTTCCATAAATATATAGATCATATAAATTGGAAAATCAAAAATAATAATAGATTAAGGGAGGATATTCTATAAAAAGTTTTAATGAAAATTTCCATGTATTTTATCTAATTTCATGCCTAGATAATCAAGCATAAAATATCTATATTGGTATATCCCCATTCCTAGAATCCATTATATTTAAATATGAATAAAAAATTATACATATAAATATGTTGTGAGTATGAAAATCTATAGGACACCACCAAAGAAACATATAAATAATACAATAATATATTGTTCCTAATATATTTAACAATAAAAAAGAACATAACAAAAATATTGGCTTGTTTTGTTAGTATAAACTATCATGGATATAAAAACTTACAAAGTAGCCTATATTTTCTAATGATGATGGAAAGTATAATATTAATCTAGGGTAATATCATGTACATCATAAAAATAATATCAAAACCATTCATGAATCCCATCAATTTGATTATAAATCATATATTATGAATTGTTTATTATTGTAATTTCCCTTAAGAAATAAATATAATCAACTATGGAATCAAATATAATATAGAACCAATTTACCAAGTAGAATAGGAATGTATTTCAATGCGATTATGAAGGAAAAATGTATATAAACTCCCAGGAAAAATATTTTCATTCTTAAAACATGATGCACATCACTATTTCCTTTCATCAATCAGAATAGAATGTGTATTAGATTAGTGAGGTGAGCCTAATCATATCTATCCTATATGGATAATATATTCATGAAACAAATTAATATATAAATACATCAATAAAACATGATAAAAAATAACATAAAATATCCAAGAATAAATTACTAATGCTGAAAAAGAAAATTAATTAGTCTAAATAATACCAACATAAAAATTTACATATGTCTAGCCCCTCATTTTTATTACCCATCTAAGTGAACAATTTTTTATAGTAAATTTCATCAAATATAAAAACTCTAGGGAAACATCCCAACACAATTTATTAATATTAATTATTTGTTCAATATTTACCATCATCAAACATTATGTAAGGCACTAAACAATCTTCGACTCCTATAAAACACCCCAATAGCCCATATATTCAATGAAACACAAAATTGAAACAAAAAATTCACAGCTGGATTGCCAATATTTCATGCATCAAATTAGTAATAATTATTAATATAAAAACTCTATTATTATACAAAAAAATTATCTTATTTTAGGCATAAATAAAAATTAAAGTATATTCCAATTTCTATGAAGTCTAGTTTCTTTGAAGTCTAGGTACGTAAAACCTAAAACATGGGGCTAAAAACGCTTCATTATTTAATCTGCATAGAGATATATGAACTTATATTCATCCCTTACATCTGCAGAGGGTACCCTGGGAATCACATGAACCAAGGGATGATCTAGAATCCCAGTAAAGGAATAAGAATTAGAATGAATCTTTAAGACTTGGGTTAGAAGACATGACATAACGATATAAAAAGTCATGTAACATAAGAAATTAGAACATATAAACAAGGAATCATTTAAACATGGAATCATAGAAATGTGGTAGAAAAATAAAACATAAATTTAGTATGAGTTAAGGTAAATTTTCAAGACTATTTCCCACAGTAGAACAAGCCAAGGCTAACTGCCTGGACCTTTGTACATAGCAGCACAAGCTAATACTAACTGCCACGATTGTCGCACGTAACAGATCATGAGACTCAAATTTACCTAATTAATTGGAGATCTATATTGGAGAACCCATATTAACTTTTAATTAATATATTTTCCATATAAATAATAATACATTATCAGTCTTACATAAACATAAGGGTTACCCATTGAATGAATTGGGTACCACAATCATGTTATAAAGCATAATAAGTGGCCATATCATAAAAGTGTCCATGAAATAATGGAACTAAAATATACATGGAAACTACTATGGTAAAATAATCCTTTATCATGGTAATTTATGTCTAGTAGAAGTGAAAACATGTAAGAAAACTATTTTTGAAATTAAATCATTTTTTTGTGGTTTTTTTAGAAAATACTATAGAGCCTTCAAAATAGAATTGGTAAAAATGATTTATATAAAAATAGAAGTGAATCAAGAAGGTTTTGATAACAAATAGGCTGATTTTATAAAGATAATGGTGGCTTAAAATAGAATATATAGTGAAATTCAAATCAGGTAATGATTTGGGAAGATACCTCAAATACCGGTTTTCTTATAGGGAAGAATTGAAGGGGGGAATCACTTAAAAGCATGTATATCCCTCAAAGAGAATGATTAAAGGGTCATTATAAATGAATTTGGTACATGTAAAATGATTTATAATATTCACATAAATAGTTAAGATAACTTCAATTTTTAGAGAGAATGATATGGCAACCCGAAGGTGTAACGACCCAAAGTTTTTCAATGGAAAATTCCCTTCTTATATCTATGTCATAAAAACACAAAATAATGAAATACTAAGTGATAATTGACCTTTAATCATAATTTTGTCACCCCTATGTTTGGAATTTTAAAAATCCAACATACACGGTTGTGTTCAAGATAGTTTTTGGAGTCTAGTGAAACAAAAATAATTTTTGGTGAATAGTAACCTACCCTTATGAATAGTAAATAAGAGTAACATTACCTATGAATAATAAAATAAAATTTAGACATCATAGAAAGTGATAATTTGACCTTAGTAAACGTTTTTTGTATTTTATAAGTCACAAATAGTTAATTATAATTAATTAATTAATTTAAATGAATATTTATTTTTCTGAAATATATTCATAAATTATTGAATCAATGTCTAATAGTTTTTAGATAATTTTATAAGATCCTAAGTAATTTTTGAAAGAATTGCAAAATCAGTTTTAATTTTAAAAACTGTTTTTTTAAAGTAAATTATGATTTTAATTAAATATTAAATTAATAATAATTAGAAAATTATTTTTGAAAAATGGACTTCATTTTTGGATTCTACACGTCGAAGAATGGTTGGGGTAAAATTTTGGGATTTTTCTAAGATACATGAATTTTTTATGAATAGTAGAATACATTAATTTATCATATAAATACATTTTAATTAAAACCCACTATTCCTGACATCACAAGGGATGTAAGCACCCAAATCCCGAATTCACAAGTCAAATTTACTATTCTTAGTCATCAAAGACTCACTATTACTTTTCTTAGGTGAAATTAATAAACTAATCAATTTTATGTTAAAGAAACTCCTCTCCCCTCCACTATAAAAGCCACCCTTCACTCCCTCTTTTCCTCACACCTCTCAAGCTCCAAGCCTTCCCTAAATTCTGCCCAAACACCTTCCCTAGATCATCCCCCACGTCCAAAAGCTTCTGGTTTCATCAAAAGACCAATCCTAACTTCCTTAAGGAGGTTCTCAAGAGGAGGATTCTAGAGGTAATTTCTCTCTCTCTTCTCCTTTAATTTCATTTCAAGTTCAAGTTCCTTTCTTGATCTATCTCTATCTATCTTCATCCAAATTGTTCTTTAAATCCAGTATTTTATATATATACTGTAATATTATGATTCTAATTATATCACCCCACACCCTTTCCCCCTTCCTTTTATTTTATTAAAGAGAACGTTGTTCATGTGGTGATAATTTATCACCTTCAAAAACAACATGCTCTCTTCTTCCATTTATACCTTAAATATGGTCATGAAACCATTTTTATGGTTGAACCAGAATTTTTTATATATATTATGTTCTATTTTAAGTTCTTTAAATAACTTATGTCCATACTACTAAGTGAAAAGTTAAAATGAGTTGGTTGTGATCCAAAAACCGCTCAAATTTGACCAAATAATCTTCATTTAATTCTTATCTAATGATTCATCCACATGGATCTAATATAACTCATTATAAAATCATTAAAGCTTCTGTAATAACATTAATTACATGTAATATCAGTTCTGGATGTTTACCCATGATCTACCCAAACATCAAATTAAGAATACAAGTGGACCGCTCAAGAAAACCATGAAAAAGAACATCCCCGAACAATGTTTTTAAACTCTATAAGTCATCCAAAGGAACATAATATGAAATAATGAAACCAGAATGAACCCTATTAATGTATAAAAGGTTCTGGAATTTCTAATTAATGAATATAATGTCATTATACAGGACATTAAGGAGAAGGAGGCATTCGAAGTACAAGGTAAGGGGAAATCTCAAACCCAATTTTCTTCCTTCGGGTTCTCCCTCTTTCACTCCATTTTTAATGTGGTTGCTCTTCAAAGGTCTTTTGTTCATCTTTTCCTTTACTTTTCTGGGATATACATGTTTGCCTCTGGTTTTTATGTCCATCGAAATGTTTTCCAAAAGAACTCTTCTTTCAAGATCTCACCTTTTACCTCTCATTCCAGGTTGATGGTTCTTATATCAAGTATGTTGTTCCCTCTTTCTTTTGGGAACCCAAAGCTTATGAATGTGTTATTATGAGATGAAACCCATTCCTTTACATGGGTTATTTATGTACATGTTTGATATGTGTTCTATGTGGCAAGCATGATAATGATAATGTTATGATGTGACGGGTGCGCCCGAAATTATATAGCGCAATTTGAATGTTTAAATGTGACGGGTGCGCCCGGAATTATATAGCGCTCCAATGCATTGGGTAAAGTGATTAATCTCATGAGTAAATATAAAATTATGCGTGAACATGATGCTAGCTTTGTTCAAAAGTATGTGTCGTAGTTAACCACTAAGACATGATGTTTCATTTTTATGCTTTGCCACATTTCAAGTTTATTGTTTATGCTCCTCTCATGTTCAAGATCTTCTTCCTATGTCATGATTATGCTCACCCCATGCTATATTGCTCTTATCTATCCTCTTACTGGGCTTTTAGCTCACCCCTTTTGATGTATATCCCCAGGTGGCTACATGTACTAATGATAGGGCAAGTTCTACTAAGAAGCTATCGAAGAAGAGATTAAATGAATTTTTATGCTTGATGTTGTACTTGTTATGTGTAGTCCTAGTTTGCCCAAGACACTAAACCTCTGGATCCTCCATGTGTAATAATATTATGTTGTTTATCTTTTAAATGATGTAATTGTAATGTAAGAAAAGGCTGGGTCGCTATAGTTGGTATCAAAGGAAAGGTTTAGTTAATTTGGGATTTAGGATTAGTGAACCCTAACGAAAACCTCTAGCATGAGACTAAGTACAAATATGCACACAAGGGTATTTAGCTAGGGATCCCATATGTTATGTTTTTTGGTATTATTGTTAAAAAGGATATGTTATTCATGACTTGTTTACTTATGTTTTGTTCTAACCATTTCTATTTTAGAAAATGGTGGGAACCAGGAGAGGTAATGAAGGAGAAGTACCCTCACCTGTTTGTGTAAAGTGAATTTTCGGGGGCGAAATTTCTTAAGGGGGGAAGAATGTAACGACCCAATGTTTTTCAATGGAAATGTCACTTCTTATATCTATGTCATAAAAACACAAAATAATGAAATACTAAGTGATAAGTGACCATTAAACATAATTTTGTCACCCCTATGTTTGGAATTTTAAAAATCCAACATACACGGTTGTGTTCAAAATAGTTTTTGGAGTCTAGTGAAACAAAAATAATTTTTTGTGAATAGTAACCTACCCTTATGAATAGTAACCCAGCCTTATGAATAGTAAATAAGAGTAAAATTACATATGAATAATAAAATAAAATTTAGACATCATAGAAAGTGATAATTTGACCTTAGTAAACGTTTTTGGTATTTTATAAGTCACAAATAATTAATTATAATTAATTAATTAATTTAAAAGAATATTTATTTTCCTGGAATATATTCATAAATTATTGAATCAATTTCTAATAGTTTTTAGATAATTTTATAAGACCCTAAGTAATTTTTGAAAGAATTGCAAAATCAGTTTTAATTTTAAAAAATATTTTTTTAATGTAAATTATGATTTTAAGTAAATATTAAATTAATAATATTTAGAAAATTATTTTTGAAAAATGGACTTAATTTTTGGATTCTACACATCGAAAAATGGTTGGTGTAAAATTTTGGGATTTTTCTATGATACTTGAATTTTTTATGAATAGTAGAATACATTAATTTATCATATAAATACATTTTAATTAAAACCCACTATTCCTAACATCACAAGTGATTTAAGCACCCAAATCACGAATTCACAAGTCAAATTTACTATTATTAGTCATCCAAGACTCACTATTCCTTGTCTTAGGTGAAATTAATAAACTAATCAATTTTATATTAAGGAAACTCCTCTCCCCTCCACTATAAAAGCCACCCTTCACTCCCTCTTTTCCTCACACCTCTCAAGCTCCAAGCCTTCTCTAAATTCTGCCCAAACACCTTCCCTAGCTCATCCCCCACGTCCAAAAGCTTCTGGTCTCATCAAAATACCAATCCTAACTTCCTTAAGCTGGTTCTCAAGAGGAGGATTCTAAAGGTAATTTCTCTCTCTCTTCTCCTTTAATTTCCTTTCAAGTTCAAGTTCCTTTCTTGATCTATCTCTATCTATATTCATCCAAATTGTTCTGTAAATCCAGTATTATATATATATATATTGTAATATTATGATTCTAATTATATCACCCCACACCCTTTCCCCCTTCCTTTTATTTTATTAAAGAGAACGTTGTTCATGTGGTGACAATTTATCACCTTCAAAAACAACATGCTCTCTTCTTCCATGTATACCTTCAATCTGGTCATGAAACCATTTTTATGGTTGAACCAGAATGTTTTATATGTATTATGTTCTATTTTATGTTCTGTAAATAACCTATGGTCATACTACTAAGTGAAAAGTTAAAAGGAGTTGGCTGTGATCCAAAAACCGCTCAAATTGGCCCAAATAATCTTCATTTAATTCTTATCTAATGATTCGTCCACATGGATATAATATAACTCAAGATAAAATCATTCAAGCTTCTGTAATAACATTAATTACATGTAATATCAGTTCTGGATGTTTACCCATGATCTAACCAATCATCACATTAATAATACAAGTGGACCGCTCAAGAAAACCATGAAAAAGAACATCCCCGAACAATGTTTTTAAACTCTATAAGTCATCCAAAGGAACATAATATGAAATAATGAAACCAGAATGAACCCTATTAATGTATAAAAGGTTCTTGAATTTCTAATTAATGAATATAATTTCATTATACAGGACATTAAGGAGAAGGAGGCATTCAAAGTACAAGGTAAGGGGAAATCTCGAACCCAATTTTCTTCCTTCGGGTTCTCCCTCTTTCACTCCATTTTTGATGTGGTTACTCTTCAATGGTCTTTTGTTCATCTTTTCCGTTAAGTTTCTGGGATATACATGTTTGTCACTGATTTTTATGTCCATCAAAATGTTTTCCAAAAGAACTCTTATTTCAAGATCTCACCTTTTACCTCTCATTCAAGGTTGATGGTTCTTATATCAAGTATGTTGTTCCCTCTTTCTTTTGGGAACCGAAAGCTTATGAATGTGTTATTATGTGATGAAAACCATTCCTTTCCATGGGTTATTTATGTACATGTTTGATATGTGTTCTAGGTGGAAAGCATGATAATGATAATGTTATGATGTGACAGGTGCGCCCGGAATTATATAGCGCAATATAAATGTTTAAATGTGACGGGTGCACCCGGAATTATATAGCGCTCCAATGCATTGGGTAAATTGATGAATCTCATGAGTAAATGTGAAATTATACGTGAACATGATGCTAGCTTTGTTCACAATTATGTGTGGGAGTTAACCACTAAGACATGATGTTTCATTTTTATGCTTTTCCACATTTCAAGTTTATTGTTTATGCTCCTCTCATGTTCAAGATCTTCTTCCTATGTCATGATTATGCTCACCCCATGCTATATTGTTCTTATCTATCCTCTTACTGGGCTTTTAGCTCACCCCTTTTGATTTATATCCCCTGGTGGCTACATGTACTAAGGAGAAGACAAGTGCTACTAAGATGCTATAGAAGAAGAGATTAAATGAATTTTTATGCTTGATGTTGTACTTGTTATGTGAAGTCCTAGTTTGCCCAAGACACTAAACCTCTGGATACTCCATGTGTAATACTATTATGTTGTTTATCTTTGAAATGATGTAATAGTAATGTAAGAAAAGGTCGGGTCATTATAGAAGGAATAAAGGTGATTGAGGTAACATTTGTTACAGGTTATTGGCATAGTATCAGGTGTATATAAGAGGAATTAATGGGAGAAAAATGGGTTCCTCATTACTAATAAATAATGAGGTATGTCTGGGGGAGTTGTGAGATCATACCCCATCATTGGGGATTACACATAAAATGACATAGTATAGGGGGCATTCTTTAATAAATGTGAAAATGAGAGGATCCCTTACCTTAAGTCTGAAGGTGCTCTCCACATGTTATTAATGAAATGAATAAACACATTATTATTATAAAATAATAATTATAGAAACAATTTTATATTTAATTTATTTTGTATACCCTTTTTATGTTCATTCATGGTTTTAATGTGTTTAGTGGTTCATTTTTATAATTCAGGTCCGTCCATTTGCTTAGTTTTTATGATCGGTTTACTTATGTTCATGAACGGAGAATCATGTGAAATGTGAATTGTTATACATAATTGAAGATATATGATATATGTTAACATTAATATGATTATAGGTTCATAAAATTATTTTGGTATTTTGGAGTAAAGGGGAATTATTATATAAAACATTAATGATAAATGCTTGAAATAATGTTTGCGATTTTTCTCACAATTAAATTTTTTTGTATTATTATTTTAAATCATGAGTGAATAAGGATTACAGAACATTAAATAAGTTAAAATACATACATAATAGTCCATTTCCCCAATAAAACTAGTTTCATGACCAGAATCGAAGATAGTAATAGAAATTGATAACTCTTCATCCTCGATTGTGCTAAATTAACACATATCTAACGATGTTTTAATATCATTCAAATAAAAGGTTGGGAAATAGAGATGAAAATTAATTATACCATTAGCATAACATCATTCCAGTATATGATTATTACCGGAGTTTTCATAACATTTGGATGAGTAGAGATTATGAATCAAAAGTGAACAAGGAACATAAAAATGAAAGAAAAGAAAAGAGGAATTTTACCTCTTGAATCAACCATCCATGAGAGACTCTTAAGGAAATAGGATTTGGTCATTTGAAGAGACCAAGAGATTTTGGATGTATGGGAGGATCTTGAGAATATATTAGGATAGAATATATTCAAGGCATGCAGCTTGAATAGGAGTGAAGATAAGAGGTAAAGAGGGGCGGAATTTCTAGTGGAAGAATGGATGCTTTACATAATATTTAATTCCTTAGTTTATTCTTTTCTCTAAAGACCATAAATAGTTATGATTCCATATCCAAAAAATGTAATACTTTCATGAGAGTTTGAAAATTTTGTCTTACATCTACAAATCATCGTAAATGACTCAATAAATCCGTTATTTATCATTTATTATAAATTATCGTATTTTAATATTCATAAAAAATCATGTATTTTAGAAAAATCTAAAAAATCCACCCTAACCATTTATCAACATGTAAAATCGAAAATTAACTCCATTTTTCAAAAATAATTTTCTAATTATGAAAATTTTATTTTTTAATAAAATCACAATTTAATTGAACAACAATAATTTAAAAACATTTATTTTCTTATTCCAATATATAAGTATATATTACTTCCACATGAATCTTATTTATATACTATCACAAGTAAGTTTACTATTCATTATGTTATGTCACTATTGATAAGGGTAATGTTAATATTCATAAGGGTATGTTACTATTTACCAAAAATTATGCGGGTCATATTAGACTCCAAATAACTTACTGATTGCAACCATGTTGGTCATATATTAGAATTTAAAAACACAGAAGTTTCATAATTATATTCATTGGTCACATAATCCTAATTAGTTTATTTTGTTGTGATTTGCTATAAATATTCATTTAAAAAATTGGGTAGTTACATTTTCCCCCATTATGAAATTTCTCCCTCGAAATTTCATTTTACGTTCGAGACTATAAACTGTTATATGTACTTTTCCTTCATTTCCCCCTCCAGTTCCCATGTTCCCTCTTCATATGTATGGTTCTTCAATTGTACATTGACCAAAAGAGTAGTCTTCTTACATAGAACATTTTCTCTATGTTCCAAGATCCTCACTGTCTACTCCTCTTAAAAAAGATCATTCATTAACTATACCACCTCTGAAGAGAGTGCATGTGAAGGATCCTCTATGTAATTCTATAATAGGGATACAAGGAAGAAATCATTAACTTTGGATATGGTAGGTCGATGTTCCAGTCGATAGGCTACAACCCCAAAATGATCAAGAATTATGAATGGGATTATGTAACTATGATATAACATTACTTTCTTCCCAAACAACATTACCTAATTATTTGGAAATATTCTTATAAATACCATGTCTGCAACATTGAACTCTTGGTCTCGTTGATGATTTTATGCAAAACACTTTTGTCGACTTTGGCTGCCTAGATGTGTTGCAGAATGGTTTTCACCTTCTCCACCATTTCTTTGACCATTTTAGGTCATAGAATCTTACAATCACTAACTTTATCCAAACATTCCAATGTTTTGTACCTTTTCCCCTAAAGGTATTTGTATGGTTCCATTCAGATGCTAGATCAGAAACAGTTGTTGAAGGATAATTCAACCAGTGGAAAGATTTTGGTCCCATCCTCCATTGATGTTCATATTACATGTTCTTAACTAATATTCTAGTGTATGAATAGTTTACTCAGATTGGTTATTAGTTTGAAGATTATAGGCCATACTCATGTTCAGTTTGGTGCTTAGCAAAAGATGGAGACTTTTCTAGAATGTCAAGGTGAATATCAGTTCATGACCGAATACAATAGATAGTGGCAATCCATATATTCTTACAACCTCTTTGATGTATATCCATGAAATTTGACCCAATGAGATGTCCTCTTTGAATTGTGATGATGTGTATTGTCATTGTAAGATGGAACAAAATTATCCATATAGTATTGTTTCCTTTAGATGTCCTTATATTTCTAGTGAAATAGTTTGTGGTGATGTTCTACCACTTCTATGCTGGTATGGGCAGTTGTTGTGTCATTCCCTTCGACTTTTTCCACTCTTGTTTTATTTGCTAATTTACCAAGGAGATTGATGTATATTCAGCAATCTCACATTTCATATTGTCCCACCAAAATTTTTCTCGGAGATCTCAATAGTTCTTTATGCTCCCTGGGTGAATAGAAAAGGTCGAGTTATTTGCATCATTAAAAAGATACTTCTTTATCTTCTGATTTTATAGTACACAAAATCAAGAACCAAATCTTAAAACTCTATTCTTATCAATCAATAACTCAAACAATTTCCCATTTCTAAGGTCATCCACCCTTTTATGAAGTTCCACATCTTTTCTTTTCTCATCCTTTATTTTCTCCATGAATAATGGTTGAGAAATCATTTGAGAAATGATTGATGGGTTTTGATGCTTAATGATTCCCATGTCCATCCTCTATAAATCGTAGAACATCAAATCTTTTTCAATTCTCATCATTGAAAATGATGTGGGATCCTCTCTACTTATAGCATCTTCCACCACGTTTTCCATAACGGGATGTTAGCGGATTGAGCAGTCAACATCCTTGATGATCTCTATCCATCTTCATTGGCATATATTAAGATCTTTATTTTTGGAAATATATATTTTAGACTGTTATGATCAGTATATATCTCACACATCTACCCATAGAAATAATATCACCATATTTTCAATCCAAATATCACAACCACCAAATCTATATCATTCATAGGATAGTTTTATTCATTGATTTTTAGATAACATGAGGCATAAGCTATAACTTTTTCATTTTTCATCAGCACAAAGCCTAATCCCTTCTATGAGGCATCATTGTACACTATAAATTTTTCTTTACTTATTGGGAGTGTGACTACTGGTGTAGGGATAAGAAACTTTTTTAAATCTGTAAAACTATCTTCACATTCTTGATTCTAAAAAAACCTTAATCCCATCAGTTTCAACTTGTTCATTGGGTTTGAAAATTGTAAACATTTGTTCAAAAATCCTTGATAATACCCAACTAGACCTAGAAAGTTGTGGATCACCATTATAGATGTTGGACTGGGCCACTCATCAATTGTGTTTGTCTTTGAAGGGTCCACAGATATCCCATTGATGGTGATAACACTCCCCCACAAATGATACTTCCTCCATTCAGAAATCACATTTATTATACTTGTCAAAAATCTTATCCCTTCAAATTTTCTTTATCACAATATTCTAATGTTCTTCATATACCTCCTTCTTCATGAATTATATCATAATATTTTCAATAAAGACTACCACAAAATTGTCTAGGTAATTTCTGAAGACAATATTCATTAAATCTATAAAATTTGTGGAACATTAGTGAGTCCTAAGGGAATAAATATGAAATCATAATGTTCATAACTCATTTGAAATATAGTGTTGGGAATATCTTCCTTCCTAACCATTATTTAGAAATATCCTGACCGAATTTCCACCTTAGAGAAACAATCGTCCCCACAAAGCTGATCAAAAAAGTCATCTATCTGAGGAAAGTGATACTTTTTAATTATTTTGATTTTATTGATCTCACGATAATCATTGTATATGTGCATTAATCCATACTTATCTTTAATGAATAGGGCTGGTTCACCCCATGATGAAGCACTCGGGCATATAAAACCCTTGTCCAGATTCTCATGTAACTACTTCTCCAGCTCTTCCAGGTCAATAGTCGCCATTCTATAATATGTATATGATAATAGAAAGGATCTTGGTAAAGTTCAATTGGGAACCCAGCCCCTCATTTAGGAGGAAGACCAGAAATCTATTCATGGAATACATCAGTGTATTCCCTCACAATGGGCATGTCTCCAGGCATGATTGCCTCATTTTTTTCAATCATTTATGCTTGAAATGCTTTCTCATAAAGAATTAATATCCAATATTGAGACACTGATTCTAAATGTGATTCATCTTCCATCTTACACTTGTAAAGAATTGGTGGACGCATCCAGATGTGATGAGTGATCTCCCTTTTCCAATAGTCGATGTTGGATTTGTATAAAGATAGGCAATCCTTGCCCAACATAGAATCAAACTCTTCTAGCGGAATAATGACGAGATTTTGTGGGATGATTAGTCTAAAAATGTTAACTAAGGAGGATTTATAAACCATGGACACGATAATTTTCCCATTCATTTTTTTCACAGATAACATATCCTCCAAATGTTTAGGTGGGGTTTGAATAGTTTTTCTAAACATGCAAGATATAAAATATTGTGTTGAACAAAAATAAAATAGTATGTTCTCTATTCTTGAATTAATAACTAGAATACCAGTAACCACATAATTGGCTGGTTCCACCTTTTTAGTAGTGATAGCACAAGCCCTTCGTTGTTGCCTTGGATGTTGTTGTTGATTTACACCCACAACCCTGAGCATATGGAAATAGATCAAATAATTCCCATGATCCTTCTGGTTGAAACACTACACTACAGGATGAGTGTTAATCTGAACCTTCCTTTCTTTTTCCACATTAGCAGGATTCCACATATCCCTTCGGTAGTTCTTGGCAGGATGCCCCATTCTTTTTCATTTGAAAAAAATTCTTGCTGCCCTTTAGCCGGTTACAAAGATACTTCTTCCCAAAACATTTAAATGTGGGATATTTAGGATTCATTCCATCTTGGGATTTGTTTGTTAAACCACCCATGTTGTTCCCCATTTTCATCTTCTTCTCATTGGGTCCACCATACCACTAAGAGTATCCAATCTCTATTTAATTCTTGAGTGCACAACTAACAATCTCTTTATAACTGTCAAAGTCTCGAATCACCAACACTTTCCATAGACTCGGCTTTAGCCTGCTAAAGAAATGATAGATCCTGGTTCCAGTGTTCCTAAAAAATCTAGAGGCATACCTTGCTAGCCTTTTGAAGTTTTCTTTATATGTCTTGAGGGACTCATCTTAATTCTTCTTGAGTCTGAGGAACTTTGATTCCATCTTAAGATTGAGGGTTCATGAATTTTATTTGGGAAAAAATCCTCTTAAATTCCACCCAATCTATGGAATCAATTTCTTATTGGGACATTGTATTATTGACCATTGTCCACCACTGATTATATTCCCCATTAAATTGTAGGCTTCTAGTATAAAATTCGCTTCTTCTGAGCATTAGAGGATGGAGAATATATTTTCAATAGAGTTAATCTTCTATTCTAGGAATAGGGGATTCGATGATCTTCTAAAAATGGGAGGTATTTGTAGCATGAAGTATTCTACAAAAACTTTCTCCTTCTTTAGTGGTGGAGGGAATTCCACATGATTCATGTTATTATTCATATGATGACTCAGCTGACCAAGTACTTCCATGTTGTTTTGAGCACCTATTCCAATCATATCAAGAATTACACATGATCCATGTTCTCCTATTTTCTTCCATTAAATATAAAATATATTTTACAATTAGAGGTTTTAAATACTTAGTTATTTATCCTAATAATAAATCTTTTGAACATAAAAGGATAAACATATAAAGGATAAATATATTCTAACTTTTGATTCATTAGGTCTCAATCTAGGAAATCTTCGATCTATTTCATAACATATATTCTTATGTTAATTTTTACTCCCTTAATAATGGTGTGTAATATGATCATTAATTTAACAAAGAAAATCCCTAGGGAGTGTCATACCAAGAGTAATACAAGGCCTGTTATCATGTACCAAGATACCCTTGGTTAGGCTTGAAACTCCTTATCAGAGTTTGTTCTCCTAGTTACATCTTTGCCAGAGCCACCTCTACCTGTTTGTATCCAGACATGGATGTATTTTATTGAAAATCCCCTTACTCTATACTTACCAAAATTAAAGGATGTTTTGTTATACTTTGTCTAATCCTTAAGGTTCTCACTAAGTTTCTCTATTCCAAATCTCTAAAAATATCTAGACCATCCTCTGATACCATCTATAGAGACACTAGACTTATACATAAAGAATTATAGGATTTCAGGCATAAATAGACATCAGATTCCAAGCCAAGGTTTGTGAATTATAGCGTCTTTGAATACAAGGTACATAAAGCATAAAACATGAGGCTAAAAAAATTCTTTTTTTAATCTACATAAGGAGCTCCAATAATACATTGAGGCTTTACATCTTCATAGGGTAACATGGGAATCACATGAATAAAGGGATGAGCTAAAATCCTATAATGGGAATAAGAATAAGAATAAATCCTCAGCACATGTGTTAGATCACATGACTTAAACTTATAAAAAGGCATGCAATGTATGCAATCAGAACATATCAACATGGGATAATTTAAACATGGAATCATAAAAATGTGAAAGAAACATAAAAAATGATTTTAGTATGGGTCATGGATAACCACCAAGACCATTTCTCGTAGTAGCATAAGCTAAGGCTAACCGCAAATATAGTTGCACATATCAGAAAAAGCCCAGGCTAACCTTCAAGACTGTCAAACATAATGTATCATGAGACTTTACTTTACCCAATGCATTAAAGCACTATTTGGGCGTAGCAATATTAAAATTTCATGGATTTTTTTCTATATAAATAATCACACATTATAAATCTTACATAATCATAAGGGTTACAAATGGAATGTATTGGGTACAACAATCATGTCAAAAAGCATAACAAATGGTCGTATCGAAAAAGTGTCCATGAAATAATTGAACTAAATTATATGAGGAAATTCATAAGTTCAAATAGGCATGTCTCATGGTAATTTATTTATTTTCTATGTGAAAACATGAATGAAAATTATTTGTGAAATTAACACATTTTTGTAAAGTTTTAAGGAAAATACTATTGAGACTTTAAAATATCAAAGGGAATAAACCTTTTTATAAAAACAAAAGTTAATCTCAAAGGATTTAATAATAAAAAATAATTATTTTATAAAGATAATGGTGGCTTAAAACCAAATATAGAGTACACTTGAAATCTGGTAATAATTTGGGAAGTTCCCTCAAAAATAGGTTTGCTTATCAGGATATATTGAGGTGGGAATCATTTAAAATCTTGTATATCCCAAAAAGAGAATGATGGAAGAGTCTTCATAAATGAATTTTTTACATGTACACAAAATTTATATGATTCTCATAAATAGATATGACTACTTCATTTTGGTAGAAATAAATATAAGGCAAACCGAAAGAATAAGGGAGATTCGGGTAAAGTTTCTCACGGATTATCGACATGGTATCAGGTGTACTTAAGTGGGATTCAGGAGAGAGAAAGGGGGTTATCATCACTTATAAATCACGAGGGTTGTATGCAGGATGTGAAAAATAATACCCCAACATTATTCATTAAACATAAAATTCCATGGCATAGAGGACATTCTTGAATAAAAGTGGAATGGAGAGTACCCCTTAACTTAAGTCTGATGGTGTTCTCCACTTGTTATTAATGACCTAAATAAAAAAGGATTATTAATTAATAATTCCATAATATATTATATATGTAATTGATTTAGTTTAACCTTTGTAAGTTCATTCATGTATTTTTTAATGGGTTAAGTGGTTCAATTACATTATTCAGGACTATTCGTTTTCTTGGTTTTTAAGATCAATTTAATTATGTTCATGAATGAACAATCATGTGAAATGAGAATATTTGTCCATAATTAAAGTTATATTTTATTTATAAAAATACAAAAGAATAAATGGTTATAAAAATAATTTGTTTATTTGGAGTGAAGGTGAATCATTATATAAAACATTAATGATAAACGCTGGAATTAATATTTGCGATTTTCTCTCAATTTAATTGTTTGGTATTGTGATTTTACATCCTGAGTGTATAAGGATTTTAGAACATTAAATAAAAAAATACACATATAATAGTCTATTTCCACCATAAATATGGTTTCATGGACATAATTAAATATAGTAATAGAAATTTATAACATGTCCTCCTTGATTATTCTAAATTAACACTTCTCAAACGATGTTTTAATTTCATTCAAATAAAAGTTTTAGAAAGTAGAGATGATAATGAATTAAAAAATTAACATAAATTTTTTTTATAATATTTATGTTACTGGAATGTTTCTTTCATATGGATGAGTGTAGGTTTGGAAAGAAAAAAGAACAAAAGAAATTAAAAATGAAAGAAAAGAAAAGAAGAATTTTATCCCTTGAATAAACCTTCCTTGAGAGCCTCTTAAGGGAATAGGATTTAATAATTTGAAGAGACTAATGGTATTGGACATGGGATAGGATATTGAGGATATATTTGGGAAAAATATAGGTATGTGCAAGGCTTGGTAGGATTGAAGAGAAGAGATAAGAAGGGGTTGTATTTATAGTGGATGAGAGAGGGTTTTCATAATATTTAATACCTTATTTTATTATTATTCTTAAAGACTATAAATAGTGATGATTCTATTACCAAAAATAGTAATAAATTAATTTGAGTTAGAACCAATTGGGTTTACAACACCCGATCATCAACAATGACTCAATAAATCAATTATTTAGCATTTATCGTAAATTATCATATTTCACTATTCATAAAAATTCATGTATTTTAAAAATATACCAAAAAATCAACATTACCAATTTTCAATATGTAAGATCCAAAAATTAACTCAATTTTTCAAAAATAAATATATAAATATGACTAATTTAATTTTTAATTAAGATCACAATTTACTCAAAAAACAACATTTTTAAAACATTTATTTTTATATTCATAGATATAGGTATATTGTACTTCTAGATGAATAAAACTTGTATAAAATCATAGATAAGGATAAAATTTATTAGGTTATGTCACTATTCATAAGGGTAATAGTACTGTTCATAAGGTATGTTACTATTCACCAAAAATTATGATATTAATATTAGACTCCAAATATTTCACTTATCACAACTGTGTATGTTAGATTTTCAAAATTCAAAACACAGAAGTGTCAAAATTATCATTAAAGGTCACATAGTCCATAGCAGTTTATTTTTATGTGATTTCATGTAAATTTACATTGAAAAATTTGGGTCGTTACTTTTATGATATTGTATATATATAAGGTTAGGTAATAGCTATATCTTTCTCTAAAAAGAGACATCATGGGAATCATAGTAATCTAAATAACATCCATTAAACCTACCACACACACTAGAACACACACCCCACCAACACATATTGATGTTCATATAAACTATATATACTCTATATAACATAATGGATATCCATCCATATGAAATTATGATAAAATATTTTTAAGTGTGTATTATAAATTTATTCACATCCAACAAAGACAAATAATTTGATAAATCCAAAATGATTAATAATTTCAGATCGATGCTAAATAAATATTGAAATAAAAATAACTATAGTGATTTCATTATTCTAACTATATCAATAATTAAATATCACATAAAATGTTACATGATATGGATAATTAATGATCGAAGGAGTTATAAGGCATTGCATGATCATCATAGTAGAGGGGATGGAGTAGAACATTCTCGGGGGGGGGGGGGGTGATTAAATAAAAAGGGAGACATAAAACATAAAAAATCAAATCATTCAAAATATATAGAGGTTCAATAAAATAGGAAACAACTTTTTGGAATCCTATCACACATCTGGTGGGACACAAGGTTCCTAATGATCCCTTAATAATAGTATAGTAATGGTCATGCATCACAATAAAACCTTTTTTCTCTAATTCATTTTTCTTATAGTTTTTCCCATTTAATGTAACTATTAACGAGATTTGAATACATTTATAATTACTGTTATAATAATTATGACTTTTAAATGGTTCTAAATAAAATCCTTGAAGACCTATCAATTTTTATTCAATCATTGTTTAAATAATTAATCATCTCTAAATGGATTATACAATTTAATTATATTAAAAAACAATCACCTAAATTAAAAAAAATCAATTATATTCACATTATATTTTTGGATATTTTAGGATTCATCATTAGATTATGATTTTTTACATTATTATTGATACCATTTTTACTCACCATATTTCTTTTAGATTATCATTGATGTTCGATATATTTTTCTATATGGAACACATTTTCAAGTTATTATATGATATATTATGTGGTAATATTTGTAAGAATGTACTAATAGGTTAATAATAAAATATAAATTGTGTTTTTATTTTAATATTGGATTTGTGATTTATAATAAAAAAATATATCTTTTTAATCTGAATTTTAAGAGTTATAACCGAAGGCGAGGCTTGATCTCTTAAATTATTAATATCATAAATATATAACAATTTTACATTCCAAAATAAATTTTTTATATTATTAAAATTATATTTATATGTTGACACCAAATTTTAAAATAGGAAGTGAATAGTGGCAATGAAATCCATTATTTCTCACATAGGTCAAATAATCCATCTTATGTTAGACTATTATTTCCTAGAATGACTAAAAATGGTAAATATATTCCATATATGAATTTCATAATTAGAGTAACGTAAATTTATACATATGTATCATATTAAATAGTAATAATATTATGTTTTGTTACTTTTTATAGTTAATTTATACTAAAAAATTATCATAAGATAAGAGTATATTATATGATTTGATTACATTTTAATACTCCAAACACCATTAAATGATGGAAATTTTGAAACAATATGGATTTAAAAATATTTCTATGAAGATTTGGGGGAATAATTTTTTAAATGTTAGGAAATAAGAGATGTTTTATAAGTGCAAATAATTTTATTGTGAATTGTTTTCATTATTTAGGAAAGAGATGCGGTATTTAATTAATATTTATAATATATTATTAAATCCTCTCAATGATATAATTATTATTTCTTATTCTGAAAATTAATATACCATATAGATTATTGACTATATTTTACATAATAGTGGCCTAAGAACTAGCACCACCTAGGTTTGATCCCTAGTTTCAATATAATTCCTTAAAATTATTGGTTGGAGTGTGTTATTATTTTTACTCCACATAAGAATATACTGGAAAAATTATAGATAATTATGTATGGGTGTATGTTCTTAATGAGGGTGCATTGGGGGTATACATCGTGATCCTATTATTACATGGAAATACAAATATATGGTATTTGGATAATGGTCCATTATATTATTTATTATGAGGCCTTTGAGCCACCATTTTCACGGTTTATGAGTAATGTGTGAGTTTCCTCTCAAAAAATTAATATATTTTTTACAAAGAAATTAAATAATAATTGAATTTTATATATTAAAAAAATTATTTCTATATAATTAAACACATCAAAGAATTGAATGTTTTCATTTGACTAATTAATTCATAATAATTCTAAATATTATAAAAAATAATGTTAAATAAAATATATATCATTTCAAAATAATTATTTATTTATAAACTAAAGTTATTATTTTTCTTTTATTAATTTTCTGTCATTAAAAACATTTTAATTTGTGACAGATAATTTATAAATTAATGGTGAATTTTTATATAAAAAAAATATTAAAAAATTTAATATATTTGAAAACTATTTATTTTATTATTATTGACCCTAAATTAAGAATTTAAATTAAATTAAATAAACCAAAATTTAATTATCATGACATGATTCATAACATTTGATATATTTTATAAATATTAAATTTTCTATTGTGTATTTATAACATTAAATTTTTACATTAAAATTGATGATTGAATCAAAACAAATATTAATAAAATATTAAATATATATGTACATTATGTTTTTTTACAATTCATGTTATAGTGTTTTAATATTTATATTCCTTATTTTAAAAATTTATAAATAAAATTTAAAATATATTTTTTTAAATTAGATATTCAATTACTATTAATATGGTTTGATAAATATTCAAGAAATACAGTAACTATTATAATGGTTAAATTAATATTTAAATGGTCAAGTAAATATTTAAATAATCATTAAATACATATACTTCCTTAAATAGTTTTTGTTCATGTTATTATTCACTGACTCAATTTTATCTTATGGATACTTACATTTAATATTCAAAATTGCAATCTTATCTCAATTTTTTTGTTCATTTCACTTTATATTTGACGCTAGCTTAATTAATATGAGGATAAAATATCATTGACTACCAAATAATAATTATGTTATATATTTAATTTTATCACATTTTACTTATATTGATCATGTTGAATATATTTATCCTCCATGAATAATTTATAATTTAAAAAAAATAATTTTTACATTGATACAGGTACTTATGAAAATATTATGTTTTATTATATTAAAAAACATTTCACGCATGTGGTTTGTAAATAAAATTTTCTAATAGAAATGTGGGATAAATTATAATATATGCTCCATGATATTTTATTTTTTATTTTTGGATTCAAGGGTTGTAGATTCATCATATGGGTCATAATATACTAGGAATCAAGGGACAAAATTTATATGATCAGTGAAGCATTAAAAGTTAAAATATTTTACATTGAAATTTTAAAAACTAAAAACTTTATTCTATTTTACCATGAATAATCATATTTCACTATTTATAAATATTGAAGGGTTATATAATAATGGTGTGTTGTAAATGTTTAGTTATTTGGGTATTTATGAAATTTATTTTTTTCTTATTTGTACGATATTTATCTAAAAACATTAATGCGTAAAAATTTATTTTTATGATTGGAATGTATAGGAAAAATATTAATTGACTATTAATTATTGTTTTGTTATTTTAATTTATTGATTTTATAATGAAATTATAGTGCAAAATGAAATTTATTATGATCAGTAAGACATGATGGGATGTTATAAAATATAAACTTGATTTTTGGATACGAGAATAATTTATTTATATATAATGATTTATTTTATAATCATTTAATAATTTTAATGAAATGTATTTTCATGCATAATTGATGAACATTAAAAATATTGCAAAAGATATGTGATATTTATGAATGTTTATTTTTTTAATTTTAATATAAAATATCATTTTTTTCTTTTCTAAAAATGAATTAATTTTATATGATCTATAATTATTTATATTATAAGTGTTTTATACAATATTTTTTAAATAGACACCTAATATGTAATTATTATTCATTTAGTGGGGTTTACACCATATTGAAATTAGTTTACCATTTTTGACCAAATATGTCATGAGCTAGGTAGAAGGGTATTTTTATATTCATTATTATGTTAAAAACAAATTAGTTTCTCAAATCTATTCATTATATCATTAAATGAAATATTTTTAATATTTTGGCATTATGTTTGATGTTATGTTTTAATTATATACTTGAATGTTTATTGAACCCTATTTTATATATTATTATTAAAATAATTTTTTTTAAGAAATAATTTACATTTTTAATTGTTGAATATTAATATATTTATTTAAATATAAAATTTCAAATCAAAATAATAGTTTCATATATATAATATTTTAGACATTATATTAATTTAAATTAATGATTCTATTCTAGTATTCAAAATTTATTTATGTATATTTTTTAAACTAGGATTTTGTTAAGGGAAATGATTCCCACATTATCAATGATGATCCATATGTTAATTCATTTAGGTTTTGGGACTATGACATATTATCGATGGTTAAATGTAATATTTTGTTAAAAACCCATTTTAATATTCCTTTATTTTGAATTTTTAATACATAAAAATAGTCAAGTAGTATCTCCAGTAAAATATTTTTGAAATTTTTTTAAGTAATGATAGGATTGTATATTCTTAATATATATTTTTAATATTGTGTTTTATAAATTATTCTTTTTGGGTGTTTATATTTGAAAAAAAATTAATATAATAAAAATTTAAATTTTTTGACATATAGAACAAAATTCTTTTATTTCTTGGTGGTTTTTATATTGATATTATGAAACATTTATTATTAACAAGACATTTCTCAATTTTTAAACATTGAAATACATGGTATAATTTTTCTATGATTTTGATCGTGAATCACCAATTAGGATTTTATTCTCTCCCATCATATAAATACATGGTTTCTAAAAATTTAGTTTTTTTTAATGGGTCTTAAACATCTATTCATTCCTCTACCACTTATAACCTAGGTTCTTCAATGGGTACTCTTATTTCCTCGAATGCTCTCATTCAAACTTTTATAATTCACATTTTCAATCTATTAAAAATAAATTTAATTTTCCTCTTTAAATGATTAGATTATATATATTTTATAACATCCACAATCCTGGTGTTATTTAACAACTGTTGATACTCCATACGAATAATTGAATATCAAAAAATTATATTTATCATCATTAAAATAAATTGGAAAAAAATTCAATGAAAGGAGAATTATATTTCAAATTTTATATCATTAACACCATTTAAAATTTCTTTTACTACATTTCCATTTTAGGAGTATATTGACAAGTGAAAATAACTATGGTCATTAATTTAATCATTTTATAATTCATATGATGACCCATCATTTATAGTGAAAGCGTAAATATTTGATTAAAGAAAATTACTATGTTTATCTATAATTCTTTATTTAATTTTTGTGATAATAATTATAATTACAAGTACTAGAACATTTTTGGGAATATATATATATATATATCCAAAATAATTTTAATTATTCATTAAAATATTGGATTTTCACTATAAATTTACAATTTACAATACTATATATATACGGTGTAATATAATCATTTATTATATTTCATCAACAATTATATCTAAATCAATTGAACGGTTCATTATGTAATAAAATATGACATATTCATCACCTTATATATAATGTGAACATCTACTATAATCGTCATTCAAAATTATTAATTGTACAATGTTAATCAATGAGTGATGTATCATCATTCTATTTTACATCTATTAATAATATATTTTAATGAAAATATGTTTAGTGTATCAGGTTTATTAACATGATTATGTAAAAATCATCAATAACCCCACATTGTTTATCCATGATTCCAATGACCTTAGTCACTGAGTTAAAAAAATCCAAAAATGTATCTAGAAGTAAAATTTAGGCGTTAAAGTTTTTTATTGAACATGAGTGTTTCATTTAATTTATTCTCTAATCACATTCATAAATGTTAATCAATATCTCTCACATCACCTATGAGAATTTACATGTCAATTATTTTTTAAATATGATATTTAATGTTCCCCACCTATGATATTCCTCGATATATATATATATATATATATCAAACTCATTAAAGTGCTTAACTAAGATCTTACCCATATCAAATTGGTAATGTTAGTTCCTTACCCCATTGAAATTTAAATATCCAATCCTTTATATCCTCATTTTTTTAGAATACAAATTATGTATAGTTTTAATCTTATTTCATCAAACATTAGTGTATATTTGGGATTCCCTGAGTAACAAAATTATATAACAAAATAGAATGATCATTGAATATGTGTTACCATCACTGATATTGGATGTTAACTCCACTAAATAAATTACATGAGTGGGGTGAGTCAGTGCATAATTAACTTATTATTTTTTATTTTCCACTCAATTGGATATGGACCTTTAATTTAAATTAGAGATTTTGTTCTCTCAATATCTACATGAATAACTAAAAACTATACAAATTAGGGAAATAATTTCACTTCGATGTCCCCTTATAAACATTCCATTTCCTAGAAAAATAACAATACACCTTTCATCTAATACAAATCCCTACTCAAACTAACTAAAGTCTTATTAGAGATAAGTTACTAATAATAAATTATTAGAACATTTTAATTATTTTTAAATTATTACTAAAAATACTTTAAACAAAACCATTATAATAAATTTATTAGTGGTATAAAAAATGTTACAAATGAAACATATAATATCATATGATATATTATAATTTAACCTATATGTGTTTTTATAACACTAATTTTCATTTATATTCAAAAACATATTCATTTTCATTCAACTATAAATACCATATTTTATCCATTAATGATTTTTTTTTGAAAAATTTGATCTAGATACTTATTATATTTAAATCAACATTATCGATGTAGAAAAACATTCATAACCACTATACATTTCATTAATATTTTATAAATGGAAATTTTAGGTGTCATATATTAATTAATGGATTAATACTTTATAATATATTCTTAAAAAATGAGTCTTATGAAACAAAATTTATCTAAATTTTTTAAACAAAAAATGTTATCGCAGTAAAAATAAAATAATTGTGTATTGATTCAATATGTATTATTTTTCACCAAGAAATGATTCATTTTTTTTAATTCCCAACCCAAAACGAATTTATAAATAAATATAAACCCTTAATAAAATTACTACGCTTTTTTCATCTAGTTTTGAACACTAGGACATTTTAACACATGAAATGTAATAGTTTTGAAACAGAAATAGATTATATAAAATATATAATAAAAAAACCAGAACACATTATCACTATTCTCTTTGAACATTTGTATGTACTATTAATTTTGTTAAATAGGTATTCAGATATATTATACTTGATCTTCTTGTCTTATATCATATAGTAAAATCTACAATTGGAATTTTAACAATGTTTACATCCTCAAAAGTTTCATCCAAATATTCCCATTTCATATATCCATAACATATATGAGTTATTTATATATAAAAATGATTCAAGATATTTATTTTTCACTAGACCATTATTTTTAGGGACTAATTATAAAAAATTTGAAATTTTATGGATTCACAAAGTCACATATGAAATTGAATTACTGAACCCCAGAAACCACTATTGTTTTTATTTTGGAATCACATTATTATATTCTCCAATGTATCATATTATATTGTATATCCATTTAACAGACTAATATATTGAAATAATTAAATTTAATTTGGTTTTTTGGTCATATCATAAAAAATTTACTTATTTTTTAATCATAACAGACATCTTCCAATATTTTTTAACTACTTCAATTAACTATATCATTAAGTTATTTTTATTTAACCCATCCCAAAAAGGAAAAAAAAAATTATATTATCATGACATATATATTATATAAAATATATTTTTTATTTAATATATAATATTTTTTTGAATAAATTATTTCATTAAAATAAATTTTAAAAATATATGTTTTTCAAAAGATTAAATAGGTAGGATACCTAAAATACTGTGATAATATCATAAAACCATCAACCAAAATGAGAATTAATTATCTTTACAATGTTCACACTTTATAATAATTCATTTCTACTAATCCATAGTAATGTAAACTTTCTATATATTAAGTACATTGAATGGGGATTCAAATATATCATTTTGGGAAGTGGGTATCACTAAACAGCATTTACGATGTGTTTTTAGGAATAAATGAAAGGTTTTTGGTAAATTAAGGAAATGAATATTATTCTTATATAATATACAACCAATTCAACCGAAACGTACATTTGATAACACATAAAATTGATAATATTCATAGAATATTATAGTCAATATATTTGTACCAAAGTGTGTTGATTTACAGATCATCGTTTCGCAACAATAGTATAGTTGATGGTGGTAAATGTTAAATTAAATTAATTTTTCATAGAAGATTAATATATGATATTAATAATGTATTCAATTCATTAAATTTAGATAAATTGAATCCAATAACATAAAATGAGACCCTTTTTTATGCTTATCCCTGTAAATGAATCAACACGAAATAATGATGATTAAAGTTTGTATAATGAGTATAATTTTTTTTACATAATATAGAGTTTTATATATAATAGTTAATATAGTAAAATATAAATATATATGATTAAATTTTGAAAAGATAAACATGTTAATATAATATTATAATTAATAGGGTATGAATGATAATTACGAGATGCCAAATGCAGAATTTTAAGGAAATATAGGTAATTATGTTAATTAATTGAATCATATATGCATATTTATAGGGTATATAGATAATTTATAGTGTAATAATTTTGTTGTAGAAAAGAAATTTATCGAGGAATCAATCTTAAAAGTAAAAAATAGAAAAATTTCATTAATTTATATTGGATAGTAACATGATTGAGACTATATAGTCTATCCATGGTATCATTTCTCTATTAAGGATGTGTTTAAAATACTAAAATAGATTCACCATAATATTTTTATCATGATAGGTGATGTTAAATTAAATAGTTTTTTTAGGAAATCAATGTAATGATCATGTACTAACTATTCATAAAATAAATTGAATCCTTTATAACATATATCAAAGGTGTGTGTGTTATATAAATAACAAATTATTGTTAATTATAAGATGGTTATACATAATTAAATAGATTATTTGATAATGAATGTTAAATGAGGTAAAATACATTAAGTATTATCCTCTACAAAATAATTTATCTAAAATTAATTATTGGGTATCTAATGTTAATTATATATCAAATATTTATTTATAAGTATGAATAAGTTAATAAGTAAAAATGATTTTTTCATTTGTTAAACATTATTTGAATATTATAAATTTGGTTCAAATTGAGTCCCTTTTCATAGACATAGAAAATAATCCATCCTTTATCAATTGGTTCACAAAAAATGAGAATAATTATTTTAAATCAAACATCAATGAAAACATTATTTTTTAATAATTTCTACAAAAGATTACTATTTATCCTATATTCATGTAAATTTTCTATTTTATAAATATATATAGAATGATATTTTTTGTTAATATGAGTAAACATAACAATTTATTAGATTATAAATATTATTTCAATGACATGGATGCTAAATATTAAAGGAAAAATTAATTTAATTATAGTATATTTTGGATTGTGTCCTCTGTTCAATAAATGAAAACAACAAAAAAGTTATACCTACATGTGGAACATAAAAATCATTTTAATGATAATTATTTTATACATTTCAATTTTTTATGAGCAACATGAAAAAAATATTACTTACAAAATTGAGAAAAATGATATCAATATTGATGTTCATATTTGGGATTTTATAATTTTTTATGCAGTGTTTTTAGTATCTACGATATGAGAGTAAATAACTTAAAGATGAACTATGTTCATTTCTAGGATTAAATAAATGATCATATATTATTTTAAAAATATTTTATTTTTATCAAAAAAATTGTGCTTATGTCATTTTCAACTTGCGAAATTTGATTTTTCTCATAATTGTATCATCTTAAGATTACACCAAATAGATGAAATAAACACATAAAATTACACTAAAATAATTAAAAATATAATCCATAATTTTAATAAATATTTAATTTTTTAATTGGTTTTAACCAACATTAGATAACCATTAAATTTTATTAATCAAAACCTTGAGGGTGAAAGTCTCCCAGAAATGCATAACCCAAATGGATTTGAGTGATGTAAAATCGTGTGACCTTTACCATAAATCCCTATATTCTATAATTGATCCATTTTTATAAATGATCTCATGTTTGACCATGTGGAAAATATAAAACCATATAAAAAAGAATTAACCGAATTGAAAAATTAAAAAATTAACATATACAACCAAATGAGCGAAAAATGAATTTCATACTAAAAATGTGTAAAACAGATATATAATGTTATTTAGAAATAATATAACCAAAATGGCACAATATCATACATTATTCCGGAAAATTAAATTCAATATATTTCTCATATATGTACACTAGGTATCTATTCTATTCTATACCCAATATCAACCATGTATTTATCCCTTAGCTTCAACCATCACTAACCCACTTCAATAAGAGCCTCAAGGCTCTTACAAAGAATAAAATTGAAGATAATAGATTACACATTTATTGATATTAACTTATAGGTTATGAGTATGATATTTATTTATCAACCACCAAAAATATGTTGAATAAATCTTATAAAATATACATTTATTCCCAAAAAATAATAATAACAATAGATCCTCCATAAATTTTTTTCATTGCACATGGGGGATGATATAATCCACTTTATGAATCAACCTACCTACATTAGTTAGTTCTGAAATGGGATATAATGTCCCTAATTTTTCATTGTATTATTTAAATATTATATGTAATTATTTTGAGACTAGGTGCTAATACGACTTGTAATTTGAAGGATGGTGTGTTTGGAATAAATGTTTGAAAAATATTAAACATTAAATAACATTTACTAGAGGGTTTTATTAAAATGTGTAAAAACTTCTAAATGGGTGCCGAGATCAGAAATCTGATGTCACCATTGTGTTTAGAGCAGCAGCTTTACCCTCGGAAGGGCCTACAATCAGCATGCACAAGCTTTCTGTGAAATTTAGTTTTTGGATATTTAATGAATAAAATGTATTTCTAATTTATATTGTTTTGATGTTACATTGACACAAAAATTCATCCTTTTATTTGAAACTTTTCAAAAATCTAGGGTTATCACCATAAACCTAAACTTCCACTGAGACATAGTGAGGAACCCTCTTGATGAAAGATGACATTAGATCGAACAGATCAAGGATCCTCACACCAACAAAGCTAGAGGATCTTATCAATGATGGAAACACAGCTATGGTTCTTCAATGAACTATACAATCTCCCCATAGTAAGGTGTTTAATGATTTTATATCCTTTTCTTTATCTCGGAGAAACAGATATCAATTCGATGAAAAAAATTGATACTTCATCATTGGTTTCACTAAAATAGATAGATAGAATTTTTTTCACTTCATTCATCCTTTTAAGGAGAATAAATCGAGGGAAACATGGAGAAAGGCCAAGGTTCATTTTTTGGAACTCCTTATTATTTTATCTCCCCTATTCATCTTGATTTTCAATTGGACTCTTGTGTCCAATGTTCGGCATGTCTAGTTGTTGTGAACATGATCAAACACCTATATTTGAGGAAAACCATGAATGAAGGATGGATCTATGTAGATCGTGTTTCGAAGAATCCAGATCTACAACAGTTTTGGTTTCCTAACATTATAGGTGGCTTGGTGGTCCACGTATGGAACCACCATGTTTGGGTCCAGCATGGCGGTATGATGAGCCAAGGTGGTGGTGTGGATCGGTGGCAGGATCCTCATGGATGGAGGGGTAGAGCAATTGGGTACTTGGAGTCTATAGTTTTATTAGAGGGAGGATCCATGTGGTGAGGTTTCCTCAAGGCCTGATGAGGGAGTGGGATAGTTCGGTTGTCCATGGGATGCCACGGTAGGCCGTAGAACACCGAGACTGCGGGCCGTGTGGAAGTCAGGGAACGTATAGGCAGTAGGGAAATGGCTCAAGCAGACATTGAGGACTGGACCAGGCAAGTGGGGTGTGACCAGGAAGCCCAATGAACTTACATGATAGGCATTTAAAAGTTGTCTAGGAAGGCTTGAGAGGGTCGGGTCGGGCTGGGTTTAAAGGGTCAGGCTGAACAGGTCAGTCCACGGCCTTGTAAAGCTACTTATGAATCTCTAAACCCCCATATCATTAAAATCTTACACTTTATTTATGAAACTTATATAGAATTGGGACCATAATGATGATATGGTCCTTTTGATTTGTATGTTAGGATTTCACTTGGACATAATTCTTGTGACATAGGCCATTTACACAAGTTGTACCCTGGGTCAGGGGACACAACGAGTGTGACTACTATTACTAACCGTGCTACCTCCATTTCTACGTGGGTTTATTACCTCATCCACCATATCATGGATGAGTTTCATTAGGGTTCATTACCTTTGTTTTTTCCCAAACAGTTTGTTGGTATCATTTCCTACTCATAAGAGTATGATCCCTTTAGCAAGACATATAGGATAAAGGTTTGGGAATCCCATGAGTGTCCCGGAGAATATCCTCTATTGCTTCTTCAAAAATTATGTATAGTCTTTTATATTGAATTGACCAATTTCACTAGGTTTTTGTCCTCTATATATGGTGGGTTGATCTAGCTGGGTATTTTGGTATCACCCCTTGATGTGGATGTGATCCTCCTATGATGTGTCGTTTCTCATATCAGTTTATTCAGCGTATCTCTCTCTCATGTTGGTTTCTAAAAAAGGATTGTTTTCATATAGGTGTCATCAGTGTTTTCAGTCTCAAGAGTGTTTTATCTCAGATGCTCTATTTGGGGAATCATTGAGATGAATCCCTAGTGATGGTAGGAAGTGTTTATGAAATAAAATAGGATATATGGTATGGATTGAGCTTATGAGGATATTCTTATTATATACTATTGAAATATACCTGGGTAGAACATACAATATAATTCCCTAGTGTATTTTATTTTTGGTTATTGGGTGTCCTACTATGTGTTGTTATACTATCCCCTATATACTAATTCCCCGCATGCATCATGTATTTGTGTAGATTTGTGGCCTTTTGACGGAGTCCTGGGCAGACTAGGACCGGACGAAGCCTTGTGAGATCAGATAGATGGTGGTGTTCCTACAGCTTCAAATAGTATCCCCAGTACCTTTCCTTCATGTATGATTTTCTATATATGAGTTTTAGGAACATGGTTACACTCTTTCTTTTTGGTGGTATTTAATTCTTGCCCTATCTACATTCTAGCACTTTCTCGATTGTACTCTCATTGTGGGTAATAGTGGGTGCCATGCATTTTTTACTTAGTGCTTTTAGATTTTAACATTTGTGTCTTGGAAATGTGTGTGTGTGTGTGTATTGGTACAAAAGAAATACCTCCCATGTTAGTGAAATGACTAATCGTTTCTATTCACCAGCCCTTGTCCTATTCGAGGTGGGCTTGGGGAGTTGCAAAATGGGCCCCTCTAGGAAAGATCATGAGAAAGTGGTATTAGAGCTAGGCTAGTTCTACAATATGAACAAGAGTCCATGAGATTTTTTTGGGGAAATAGTGTTAAGTGTTTCATGCTTGGATTTCTAGCTAGGGTCTCTAGTGATGGTGTGGCAGCCAATATATCTATACACCAGGACTTTGATAACATTCTTTTAGACTCGGTACATGAGAACACTATATATATAAAAAATAATAGATCATGCATCATATAAGAATGAGTTTTGGTTTCATTTCATTCCTTAGTAACAAATCTAGATATACTCAATAAATGTAGTGCATATTGATTCCTTATTGGATTCCTTGGTGATGCATACCATCTAGGATTCAATGGCATGATCATGAGGATGACCCCTAGGTGACGAGACTTCAATATAGGTGTCAGATTCTCATATGTTACCTCCAGGTGGTGCACCGTCTATACCGCCACTTGTGGAGATACCCATGGGACCCATAATACCAGTGGATGAGGAGAATAGTATAAGAGTGCTTTATTACATTTAGATATAGGGACCCCTCACGTTCTATAGTGATCCCGAAACTTAGGCATGTGAGGATTGGATTGAGGTGGTGACATGAGCTTGTTCTGTAGTCAGGACACCAACAGATCTAATGGAGGTCCTGAAAGCGATCCTTCTGTAGGGATCAGTATGGCGATGGTGGATTTAGGCTATCTAGAGTCACGATGATGTGACCCTATCATAAACATAGATTGAGAACATCATTATAGTGGAGAATTAAATAGTAACGTTAAAATATGTGCATATATAGGTGCTTTGTCATCTTCACTAAGGTAGTATGATAGTAGATAAGTATTCATTGAGGTTCAACAACCATTCTATGTACTCGATGGATATGTTCAGGTATCAATACTTCAAATCAGAAACTTTCAAGTGAGGTATTCTTAGAGATATCCAAGCCATTATTATCCCTTACAACATTCTTACTTATGTCAGTGTACCTGCGAGAGTGTTGGTGGTTGAGAGATTCCAAGATGAGCAGAGATAGTATGAGAGAGGAAAAGTATATAGGAAGGTGCCTAGACCTTGGAAGTAGTGATCTGATGTCACTATCTAGGATCAAGATGTGTGAGAAATAATATAAGGAGGTCCTAGAATAGAGGATATGCATTTCAGGGTACACATGGTGGATCCAATTAGACTAGAGAGAGGAGAAACTACTCATGTGAAGATAGGGGGAATCTCATTCGAGATTACCTAACCCACCGTGCTACTTATAGGGAGATAGTGGATGGAAGATTGGGAAAGAGGCAATGGTAAGAGCAGGAAGATCTATAAGGTGGAAGAAAATGGAAGAGTATTTGGGAGAGTAGAATTAGGGGGTCGATGTTTTGACTTTCTATTACCACATCGCCAAGTAGGACATGCCCGACTTAGGGAGATAGAGGATAGTGGTGGAGATGGATTCATTCGGTTGAGGATTATGACCTATGGGATATTGGGATAATTCAATCTATAATCGATTTCTATTCTACATTATATGTATTATTGATAGACACAGGTTCTATTCATTCCGTTCTCACCATATATCTTATTTGAGGCCTTGAGATTGTAGTAGAACCATGGACTCTACCCTTATGCATGGAGACACATATGGGAGGAGACTTGATGATCACACATCAATGCCGATAGTGTGACCATAAAATTGGAGGTGAGAGGTTTAGATGTTAAATCTTAGTTTTAGTGTCAATTCCTTAAGACTACATTCTTGGAATGGATTGGTTATATTCAATCCATGAATATATTAACTGTTTTAGTTGAAGGGTGTGGTTTGTCCATAGGGATGGAACATGGATTTCATATTTTAGTTAAAATGAATCCCATGAAGCACAATATGGACTCATTCACAGGAGGTTGAATCTAATAAATCATCACTTTGCTAGCCCGACCCTCAGTGCAACAGATGTTACGAGTTTCCAATTCCAAGCAGTAGTGGCAGAGTATAAGGACGTCTTTCCAAAAGTTGTTCTAGGATTACCACACCATAATGAGATAAACATCTACATTGATCTACAACTTAGGCAAACACTAATATTTTCCCCATAAAATTATATGGGTCGATAGAGCGTCGTGAGCTGAGGGTAGAGTTGGGGATTTTTTAGAGAAACAGATTCATGAGACCCAATGTTTCATCCTGGGAATCCCTATTGTTTTTCTCAAAAAGGATGACATGAGTTTGATGTTTTTTATGGATTACAGGAACATAAAACAAGTAATGTTCAGATAAAAATATCCACTACCAAGGATTGTTGACCTCATAGGTCAGTTGAGATGGGCAAGATGGTTCACGAAGGCTGGCCTTCGATCAGGACATAACTAGTTGTGAGTACATGATGAGGATGTACCGAAGAAAAATTTTAGATGCCACTATATTCATTATGAGTACATTTTGATAACATTTTTCATTATGAACATCCCGGCATTGTTCATGGGACTCAAAAATTGGATCTTTCTACCTTAGATAGACAATTTTATGGTAGTTTTCATCAAAAAAATCCTTTTGTAATTGGCATATGTGGAGGATCATGATGGACACATAAGGATGGTTTTGAATGTACTCTAAGAGCACCAATATTAGGTGAAACTCTCAATGTTCCAATTCCAGATTCAGGCAGTCATCATTCTAGTACATGATATATAATCAGATGGAGTGGAAGTTGACCCAGTCAAGGTCGAGGTAGTGCTAGAATTGGAGCCACCTATGATTGTGACAGAGATGTGGAGATTTCATGGTATGGAAGGTAATTAATAGATATTAATTCCATATTTCTCCTTGAATATCATCACATATGTCTATATTGACCCAGATGGTGAAGCATCTAATGTGGAAAAAGACATGTTAGTCGGATTTCCAGTTGTTGAGGAAGAGTTTGATGATCACCCCGATCATGAAATTTTAGAAGGATGGTGTCGAGTATGCAGTGTTCTACGAAGCATTAGAAACTGGTCATGGTTTCATTATGATGTATAGGTATGTTGTGATTTCATGTGGTTTACACCATTTGAGACCACATGAGTAGAACTACATGACCCATGATGTTTTGTTTTCAACAATAGTCTTTGTGTTAATGATGTGGAGAGAATACCCGATGAGATAAAAAAATTTCTTCTACTCTGATCACAAGATTCCCATGTAAAAATATCTTAAAAAGGATAGAACATCATAAAGTTGTATTGGATATATTTTATCTAGAATTATGACTTTGAGATAGTTTATACTCCTGGGAAGGGGATGCTAGTGGCAGATTCTCCTAGTAGGTGATCATGTTCGCAATTGCTAGACGATTCATTAGAGTACCAAGCCTTGTTGGATTTATCCTTTATGGATTTAAATGGGGGACCTTACCACCATTTGATGGTTTTTACCCATACACTCTGATATCATGTCAGGGAGGCACAATGTGGGGATACCGACTGTGAGACTCTGCATTCCCAGTAATCTATAGGGCATGCTACTGATGAATATTTTAAAGGTGGGGATTACACCTTTATTTCTAGAGGATGAACGATAATACTAGTGGTAATGTGGAAGGTGGTGTTAATGATGTTTTAGAGATCCCCTTTTTCGATGACTCATGGTTTCGTAATGATTTTCCATGACCTAAAACAACAGTTTTTGTGGTTAGGGATGTAAAAGGTTGTGGCAGTGTTCATTTCTCAATGCCTTATATTCTAGAAGGTGAAGGTTGAGTACAAGGATCTAGAGGGTTCCACTTAGTATTTTTTTAATTATACAATACATTAATTCATTAACTTAATTTTTATCATTATATATTTCATTTTTCTTAAATGTCTATATTTTTGTATCATGGATATGATTATTTCATTAATTCCAATACAATTAATATATATAGCTATATTTTGAATGCATTATTTTAATGGGTTATTGTTGTAAAATCAATAATAATTATTCAATGTGTATATTTTTTCATAATCCATTTTTTGGATTAATTTAATATATTTTTTTATATATTATAATTCATGGGACATTAAGTGATGAGTT
This sequence comes from Viscum album, assembly GCA_963277665.1. Taxonomy (NCBI): domain Eukaryota; kingdom Viridiplantae; phylum Streptophyta; class Magnoliopsida; order Santalales; family Viscaceae; genus Viscum; species Viscum album. The sequence continues at coordinate 216,240,904 of OY728165.1, forward strand.
GGGCCCGAAATTATATATCCCCTCCAATGATAAAAAATTTTATCGAGAAAAATTATTTTACCAAATTAAATAGGCTCACCAAATTTTTTATAAAATCATGTAAAAGGTCTTAATTGTTATGATATCATGATATCATAATTCTTGACATCCAATTGTATGAATTTCCTTCACTGAGAATTCAGAGATTAGATTCCATGAATCATTAATTATGGTATTTTATATCCATTCATTTTGAGATAATGATATTTATTAATGGGAATATATGCGTTGTTATTTACCATTAAATATTGATTATTCTTCATTTATTATTGATTCATGATAGATTCTACATTATTTAAACCTTACTACACATTTAAGATAACCCATATTTTTTTCATGGGATATGAATAAGGAATTCTTAGAATAGTTAATGGATGATGAAATTTTATCCTCACTATATACTATGTTATGAATTCTATTATAATGAATGACTTATATATGTTTCAATTTTTTCAAGACTACTATACTATTAATTACATTGAGATTTCATTCCTTGTATCTAATTGCATTTTAATAATATAGACATCAAGGTTCAGATTTCAGAGTTGGGAATGTTACAGATTGTATTAGATGATATTTATTAAAAACACTCAAATATATATATATAAGAAAATTTAGAATAGGTACCATAACCCTATTATATCCTTTTATGATATTTATAAAATAGCATCCTAACTGTTGTTAAGATGTGGAGTATTTTTTCATATAAATACATATGATTCTGAATTCTATATGTTCATGTGGTAGTTTAACAAATTTATATATGGGTGATAACTATGAAGAAGACATGTTCAGGATGACTCAAGGATTACCATGTACATGAAAATATGCCTCATTTATGAGACGGTTTGAAAATTCTGGGGGATATGGTTTTTATTCACATTTTCACTAAAAAATATTTTGACGTTTTCAATAGATAGTCCCCATTAATAACCTAGCTTAAACAGAAGATGACATATTTTTAAAATATTTTTTATGAAATAGATATCCCATTATTAATAATTCATTTTTATTTGATAGATCACTCAAATTATTATAGTTTCATTGCTACAAAATGGTATTTTAGTCAATGGTAGGAACAAGAACAGACCATATTAACATCAAATGTGATGGAAAATGTGACGATATTTATAAATTAAATGGAATGATATTATTAGTTAACAGTATTATGATTATTCCTAATTAGATATCAATATATGTCATTAAGAAATTGTACATTGACCAAATCAAAGACTCAAAAAATAGAATGATAGAGATTTTTATGATCAAGGGTAGTGAGGTCCACGTGGGAAAAACAAATCATTTTCCTTTATATAAAAAATTACGAATGATAGGCCTTGAGGATGTTGTTATGGGATTGGAAAGTGCGTAATTTGAGTTAATAAGGGATATAATGCAACAAATTTATGAGTAAAAGTAAAGAGTGCGATGAAAGGAAATAAATTTCATCATAGGGATGAAATTATAATTCAATGTGTCAAATGTGGGGAAGCTTAGAAATATCAATTTCAATGTCCCATTTCAATGGATGAATCTAGGTATAAGGAGGGGTTATGTTATTTAATTTTTAAACTATATAAGTACAATTATAAAAATAATATGCATTTGGATTCATGAATTATGTTTGTGAGGTATTTTACCCATGTTATCAAGGTTAAAAGAATCATCAAATTTCTAATGATTTATTAGATTTTGGAAGCATGTATTTCCTTTCAAACATATGTGTTATAGAAACCAAAATCACTTTATGTGTTTAATGTTTATTATAAGTATAAAGTGATAAACACACTTTTTAGGATTTAGGTTTTGGTATTTAATGATGATTATAGATATTTTTGGAGATATTTTGGAAATACAAACGATTATTTTATTATGTGATATAGTGAAGAAATTATATAACTAATAATGCCATGAACTTTTTTTGGAAATAAGAATAAAGGAAATGATATCCTTCAGGGTTTATATGATCTTTTATTTTAAAGTAATTCCGGGTTACCATATTTTTGGGAATGTAAAATGAAAAGTATGTGATCTCATTTTAGGTTAAACCATTTACTTATGGTCAAATTTGTTATGGTTATAGGTTATGATTTTATCACATTTTTTGGAATTTTGTAAATATTATATTAATATTATATTTTAAAAGGACTAACTACTTGTCAGATAATAACCCACTGTACATGGTGAGGAAGCAGAACTTGAACCTATAATCAAAGTGTGATAAAAAGAAATGTTTCTAAAACTAGAATAAATGGAATCCTATTTCATATGAAATATTAATTATAGTTAAATTATTTTTTGGATGAATAATTACTTGATTTTTGGAATATATGTTTCATTTTATAGAAACTAATCTTGTTTTGCAAATGATTTCGTGATTATGTGATTAATATTATTTTGAAGGATGGACTATATTATTTTTTTTCCATAATTTTATGATTAATATAAATAAAATATTATTGGATTTTATTTTATAAATAAATGCACAATTATCATTTAGATGAATATATAAAATTATATTAGATTTATGGGTATTTTAGTAATTTTTAGAATTAGTCATTTTATCATCGAAATTATATATTTCATTCATTCATAATATTTGATATATATATTTAATTAATCATAGAAAAATTGTATCAGATCGTTCTAATTTTTTAGATTCATTATTATCATGGAATATTTTCATAAATATTAAAGATGTTAATTTATTGAATGATCTACGTTGAATTTGGGTTATTACTATTGAATTTCTAGTTATTAAATCAGATTTCATCAAATGGATATTTTTTTATATTTTTGAATAATCATATATTTTACCAAAATTAACGATCTTTGTTAATTTCTAATGATATAAGGAATAAATTGTTTTTATTTTTCTAATTTTTTTCTCTATATAAGATGATTCTATTAATTTAAGCTGGAAAAATATTAATACTCATCTCTTAGAGAAATATATGATTTTTTGATGGAAATTGATTAATGGATGAAACTCTACTTTTGAAGAATGTATATTTCTTTATGTTCATACTATTGGTAGTAAAATAGTTCACTAACTCTTGGAAAAGGATTTTGGATAAAAAAAATTATCATTTAATTGTATTAATATTAAATATTTTTTTAACGCATCACATATTTTTGGATTTAGTGCTGGTTAGGTTTTACATGAAAATGTTCTCTATCACACTCAATTGGTCCTTGGGACTCTGTTTTACAATACATATCCGTGATTAGACTTCTCAATTATGTTCTCTTACACGAAATCAAATTGCGGGTTGTTCTAAATGACCTTCATGAATCCATTTATCTATTTTAATGTGGATGATTTATTATCCCTATTCATAATGTGGTATTTCAATACATTAAATTTATATAGTCTAACCCTGGTTGCCAAGACTGAGTTCAATATTTTGAGAAAAAATTCCAAAATTAGGGGAAAATATAACAACCAATGTAATAATCGAATAAATAATTTTAATATTTATTAACATTTCATAATTATTTAGGAATATTCAAATTAAATAAATTATGTAATTCATAATATCAAAAATCAAATGATTTTGTCAAAAAAAATTATAAAACTTCCTTTAAAATTTTAATTCTTAGATTATAGAATTTTTTTTTAAAATTAAGAATTTAATTTTTAAATTCATAATAATAAAATTATGTTTAGTTGATTTTGTTGTTAATTTTTTGAAAATGAATCATTTTTAATGAATATTGAAATAAACTGATTTTAATGGAAAAATATATTTCATTTTAAATGTATTTAAAATATAAAATTCTGTTCATGACTAGTTGTAAATATAAATTAGAACCTTTTTATTTAATATATTCTAATTATGGTTTTCAAAATGGATTTTAAAATTTCATTTTGTATGAAAAAAATTTCTATTTTAAAAGGTAATTTTTCTAAAAAAGTATTATCAATGAATTATACATAAGTAATTATAAAATAAATTTTAAAACATATATGATTTGAATTGTGAAAAATGGATTCTATATTTAGAGTCAGTTATTGATTTTTTTTAATAAGACTCTTTTATTTTTTGTTTAACATAATGACTAAAAAACATATTTTTATTTCAATGGTGAAGCAAAAATCATGAAATTTAGTATAAAAATAAAATTTTAGGAACCATAAATTTACCCAAGGACATTCCTTAATCAATAAATCTCACATAACCAATGGGAATTTAAATGTCCAAAAATTTTTATATATGATATGTAATTTTCTCCAACTAAGATATTCATCCAAATTTATGCATATATATATAAATCACTAATGTGTTTAACTACGATTTAACCTATGTCGAATTGGTAATGTTAATTTGTTACCCCATTGATTTTAGATATTCATTCCTGTATATCTGTATTTTTATAGAATTTAAATAATATATAATTGTAATAATATTTAATCAAAAATTGTTATATATTTTAGATTCATTGAGTAACCAAATTATATGACATTATAGAATGAAAATTGAATTGGTGTTACCATAACTGATATTGAAGGTCAATTCTGCTAAATAAATTCAATGAGTGGGGTGAATCATATCAAAAAAACTGAATAAATTTTATTTTACACACATTTGGATCTGGACTATAGACTTATATAAGACATTTATTTCTCTCAATATCAAATTTGAATACCCATAAACTATAAAAATAAGTAATATAAAAACGTAACATTGATCTCCTCTAAAACAGATTCTATTTCTTAGAAATATAACAATACGATTTTCATCTAATATAAATCCAAACTCATACATAGTGAAAAATTATCTATGATGAGTTTCTAATAATCTGTTCTTATAAAAATTTCACAATTATAAAATTATTACTAAAAACATTATCAACAATACCATTACAATACAATTATCGGTGGTATAAAAAATGTCAGACATGTATCAAATAGATTCATAAAATACCTTCTTCTTTATATTATATGTGTTTTTAAAACTATAATTTTCATTTATATTCAAAAACATATTTGATTTCATTTCATAAAAAAACATTTACCTCTTAATTAATTTCATTTTTTTCAAATTTTATATGGACAATCATTCTATTTGAATCAACTTAACCGAGGTAGAAACTTATTAATAATCACTATGATATTCGTTAATATTTTATAAAAGGGAATTATATGTATCATATATTAAATAATGGGTTAAAACATTATAGTATAATCATTAAATGTGGTTGCGATGAACCAAGTAATATCTATATGTTTTTTTGTTCTAATAAAATAAGAAAACAAAACATTGAATAAATGTGTATGGATTTAGTATGTATTACTTCTCACCATAAAATGATTGGTTTTTCCAATACCCATCTCAAAAAACATATAATGAATAAATAAATGCACTTAATAAAATTACAATTCTTACTTCATCTAATTTTGAACCCTATGACATTTTCACACATGAAATGTAATAGTTTCGGAACACAAATAGATCCTCTGTTATTCATATTAAATAAAACATAGCACATTCAAAATCTTCTCCATGAACATTTTTCTGTATTATTCATTTTGATAAATGAGTTTTCATATATTTAATACATTAAATAATTATCTTATTTGATATAGATAAAGACACTATTAGCATTTTAATAATGTAAACCATCTCAAAATTTTCATCCAGATATTCCCATTTCATATATCCACAACATATATGGGTTATTTAAAAATATAATGTATTATATAAAATTCTATTTCACTAGACCAATCCATCCACTGACTAATTATCTAAATATTTATAAATTTTGTGGATTAACACATTTTCATGTGAAATAGAATCACGAAATAACATAAAGCACTATTCTTTATATCCTCAAATGACATAGTATCTTTCTCCTATGACACATATTATATTTAAATTTCTCATGAATAAATAAAAATTCTTAAATTCTTAATTTTTGTAAGGTTTTTTGGTCATATTATAATAAAAATTAATCAATTTCTAATCATACCATATATCTAAAAATATTTATTAACTACTTCTATGAAATATATCATTCGCTAATTATTTTAGCACATCCCAAATACCAAATAAAATTTCTTAATTAACATGATTTATATATGATATAAAAACATTTCATATTGAATAAATAATATTTTTATAAATTAATTATATCATTTGAATAATTTTATTAAAAACATATGTTATTCAAAAGTTGAAATAGTTAGGGTGCATAAGATAGTGTCATCAAATCATCAAACTCTCAATATAATGAGAATTATTTATCATTACTTTTTTCACACTCCCTAATATTAAATTTCAACCCATCCTTGTAATGTAAGATATATATATATTATGTGTGTCAATTGGGGATTCAAATATATCATATGGGGGAGTAGGTATCCGAAAACAATATCTTCAACACATTTTTGGGAATTTAGGAATTTGTTTTGGAAAATTTGGGAGATAAATATTATTCTTATAGAATAAAAGTCCCATTCAACTGAAACATACATTGGATATCATGTAGAATATATAATATATATAAAATATTATAGTCAATATATATGTACCAAAATATGTTGATTTATGAATCATGGTTAACCAATCATAATATAGTTGATAATGGTAAATGTTAAATTAATGTCTCTTATTATATATCATTAATATAAGATTTTAATAATGTATTCATTACATTATATTAAGGTAAATTTCGACCTATAACACAAAATGAATCCTATCATCAATACCCATCCCTATAATTGATAGTTTGAAAAAAATGAATCAACACTGGATAATGGTGATTAAAATTTGTATAATGAGTATAAAAATGTTTTTTTATCATCTATGGATTTATATATAATAATTAATAGAAAAAATATAATTATTTATGAGGAAATTTTAAAATGATTAATATGTTAATGTAGCCTTATAATAAATAGGATATGAATGAGCATTATGAGATAAAAAATTCTGAATTTTTAAAAAATGTGTGTAATTTTTTAACTTTCATGGATCATATCTGCATGATTGTAGGGAATATTAATAATTTATCGAGTTATAACATTCTAATGGAAAATATATTTATTTAAGAATCAATCATACTGGTGAAAATCAATTTATTATAGTTAATTTATATTCAATAATAACAAGATTGTGACTAAATTGTCCTTTCGTGGTATCCTCTCTCTATTATGAAAATGTTTCAAAATCATAAAATATGTTCACTATAATATTTTTATCATGGTTGTTTACGGTATATTAAATATATGTTTTAGTAAATTTAATTAATGGACATGTACTAATTATTCTTAAATTAGTGTGAAACCTATAAAATATATATCAAAGGTGAATATGTGATATAATTACAAAATTATAGCTAATTTAAAGACGGATTTAAATAAAATAATATAATGTTAAATAATTAATGTTAAATTAGATAAAATATGTCCATGTATTATCATATACAAGATAATTTAACTAATATTACTTATTTGGTATATAATATCAGGTACACATGACATATTTATATTAGTATGAATAAGCTAATTATTAAAAATGGGTTTTATAATGTTGAATATTAAATAAATATTATAAATTGGGTTGAAATTTAATCCATTTTCATAGACAAATAGAAAATAATGCTTATATTAACAATTGGTTATAAAAAAGGTGAATTATTATCTTCAAACAAACATCAATGAAAATATTTTTTCCCATAACTTCCTCTAAATATTATTAATTATTCTATATTATTTTAATTTTTGAATTATATACATACATATATATATAATGATATATAGTTGTGTGAATATGAGTAAGAGTAACAATTTATTAGATTATGAATATTATTTCTACAACATGAATGCTAAACAAAAAAAGGAAAATTATTTTAATTATAGTATATTTTGGATTGTCTTATATGTTTTGTAAATTAAAACCCCAACCAAAGTATACATATATGTGGAATGAAACTATTAATTTAAGAATAAAAATTTTATTATTCTAAATATTTTTATGCATAATATGAAAAAAAATCTAATTTCCCAAATTGGGTGAAAATGATATAATGATGAATATACTTATTTTCCATTGTAAAATTTTTAATGTGGTACTATGATTTTTTATGATTTATGTTTTATGATGATAATAGTCAACTATTATAATTTCTAGGATTAAATAAATGATAAATGATTATTTTACGAAATCATTGATTTTTATAAAAAAAATGTAGTTTTTACGTCATTTTCAACTAGTTAAATTTAATTTTTCTAATAAATGAATCATATTATGATCACTCAAAATAGATGAAATAAAAAAATAAAAAAATTAATAAATTCATTAAATTTTTAACCATAATTTTAATAACCATGTAACTTTTTTACTTTATTTGAACACATAAAAAATAACCTGATAATTTTTAATAATCCAAACAATGAGGTTGTAACAATCCCAAGCATGAAGAACCCAAATGGATCTGAGTAATGTAAAAAAACTTGACCATAATCAAGAATCCCTATATTCTAGAATTTATCCACAAGTATAAATGATCTCATGTATGATCATAGGTAAAATATAATAACATTTATAAATAAACCATGTAACAAAAGAGAAATATGAATGACATAAAATTCATAACCAAATGAACAATTATCAAAAATATTCATTCCATACTAAATAAGTGTAACACAAATATATTAGTTATAAAGAAACAAAATAACAAATTTTGGATAATATCATACATTATTCCTAAAAGATAAATTCACTAGAAATCTCATATATGTACCCTAGGTATCTATTCTATTCTATACCCAATATCAACCATGTAACTATCCCTTAGCTTCACCCGTCACTAACCAACTCCAATAGAAGCATAGAGGCCCTTAAAATAAATGAAATTCAGGAAAATAGATTACAAATTTATTGATATTACCTTACATGTTATTATTATGACAACTATTTGTCCACCACCAGTAATCCCTTCAATAAATCCAATAAAATATACATATATTCGCAAAATCTAATGAAAACCATAGATCCTACATAATTTATTCTATATAAATTGTATATTTTATAATCAACCTTATGTATCATCCTACATATATTATTTCGTGATGAAATGGGTTTTACCATCCCGTATTTTTCTATGTGTTATATTATATATTGTATAAAATTATTTCGAGACTAGGCACTATGATGACATGCAATTTTTATGCCAGATGTGATTAGAATGAATTTTTGAAAAATATTAAAAATTAAATAGCAGGAAATATAGGGTTTTTAAAAAAAGTGAAATAACTTCTAAATGGGTGCTAGAATTAGAAATCCTAGGGCACCATTGGGTTCAGAGAAAAGGCTTTAACCTAGATGGGGCCTAAGATTGGATGGTGCGGGCTGACTATTAATGTTAGTTTTTTAAGGATTAATAAATATAATAATTTATTAAATTATTTCATTATGATGTTACATTGACAGAGATACATTTAATTTAATTTAAGCATTGTTTGGGAATTCAAGGTTATCAACATAGATTCGTGATTCCCATGAGATATGGTGAGGAATCCACCCAAAGAACGATGATGATATATCTTCCAAATCATGGTTATTCGTGCAAATAAAGTCATAGGATCTCATCAATAATGACAACAAAAACGTTATTCATCAATGATTGATCCATACTTCTTGTAGGACATCATTTTATGATTTCCATCCTATAATTAATTTAAGATGAACACAAATTAATTCGACAAACAATAATTCATACTTCCATCATTGATAGGATGAAATTAGATGGAATTTTTCTCTCTTTCTCCATCCTTGTAATGAGAAAAAAATCTAGGATCTCATTAAAAAAGATGAGGTTTTTTCAATGGGTGTTACCTATGATTTTGTCTTTCATGTGCTTCATTATTTGGTTATTGGAACTTATTCGACACATTATTACTTTCTGGGTGGATCCATACACGATCAGACCCCCAGATTAGTGAAAATCCACGAATAATGGTCGAATCTACGTAGATCATGTCCTAAGGAACCTAGATATTTAACCATTGCAGTTTCTAAACACCAAAATTGGTCTATTGGTCTATATAGGTGATCATCAGGCATGTGTCTAGCATGGAAATCATGCAATGCTAGGTAGTGACATGAGGCGGCATGGATCAGTGGCAGGTGGCAGCATCAGGAGGTGGCTGGAGGAGATGACTGGTGGCAATATAATATGTTGGAAAAAAATAAGCAGAACCATGTGGGAACCATGTTAGTTGTGGTGGATGGATGGATATTGTAGGTAGAGCAATGCATGGAGGTTTTCGTGAGACACAATGAGGCTGCAAGATGCAGTGGCAGGCCATGAGATGTAGAGGCAATGCAATATTTTGAAGCCATAGTTGGGTTAGGCGGCTGGTTCAAGGTCCGAGCTGACATAGAGGGAAAAAGTAGGGCAACAGTCTAGGTGGTCTGGAGTGGCCTAGGTGGGATGGAGCAGGCTAGAGCAAGCCATGATAGAGTGGGATGGGTTGAAGAAGGTCATGCCAGGTAGACTGGGCTCGGCTGAACGAGTTAGAACTGAGTCGGTCCACATCCTAGTAAACCCCCTTCTCAATATTCAAACCCCCAATATATTTCAATCCATACATCAGATTGATGATCAATATGTTGATTTGGGACCCTAATAATGAGAAGGTGGTGTTGAGACCTATTGTAGTATTTGTCTTGGATATAATTCTAGTGACACGATCCATTTACATGGGTTATACTTAGGTTCAAGAGAGACAATGGGAGTGGCTAGTACTACTTACCTTGAAATACCATTTTCTACTTGGGTTGATTAATGTGTCCCCCATATCCCAGAAAAAGCATCATTCGGGTTCGATATTTTTTAATTTCCTTGAAGTGTTTTTTGTAATTTTTTTATACTCAATTGAGTATGATCCCTTCAACATGACTTATATGATATTGTTTCTAGAATATCTTTAGAGGCTCAGAGTCGATACTATATTCCATATTCATTCCCTAGGTAGAGACATTGGTATTGATGTGGCCAAATTCATTGGGTGTTGATACTTTACGTAGTGGGTTAATCCAGATGGAGTTTTTGGTATCACACCCTAGACCTATATATAATTCTCCTCTGATATATAATACCTCTCCTCAAATAATTATTTGTATCACTCTCCCATTAAAGTTCATGATGAATGATACTTCTCAAAAAATCATCATCAGTGCCATCAGACTCAATATTATGTTATCTCGGATGATCCATTGTAAATATTCAAGATGAATCCATAATGTTGGTATGTAGTGGTTATAGCATTCCCTAGGGTGTGTATTATGGTTTGAGTATATCTATATATTCTGGTTATATGCTTTGGACATATACTTGTATAGAGATGACTGTATTTTTTATTTTTTTATTACTTTGTGGTTTTGGGGTGTCCAAATAAGTATTATTATACTCACCCCTACATGAGATTTTCCTATATATGTCATGTCTTCTATAGACAAGATACCTTTTGAAAGATTCCAAGGAAGACTATGACCGGACAGGTCCTTTTCAGATTAGACTAGTGGTCGTGTTCCTATGGCTTTAGAATGCTTCCCCAATACCTTTGCCTCAGGTCAGGTTTTCTATGGATGAGTTTTATAAACTTGGTTTCCATCATTATATTTGGTGAGATTTTATTCTCTTTATATTTCCATTCCCTCACTTTCACTTTTGTAATATGGTTGTGGGTTATAGTGGTTTTCATGAATTTTTAACTTAGTTTTTTTACATTCCATCATTTTTGTCTTCGAGATGTGTACCTGCGTATAGGCACTAAGGCAATTCCGCCCATGATACTGATATTCCTTTCAACTGGTAGTCACCACCCCTTAGCCTATTAAATGTGTTCTTGGTCAGTCGTGGCATGAGACGCTATAGGAAGGTTCATGATAGCGTGGTATCAGAGCCATGTTTCTTAAACCTTAAGATTGAGGTTCTTTAATATTGATTTGGTAAAACAGTGTTATGTGTTTCATATTCAGTTTTCAAGCCTGAGTCTCAAGTGTTTGTGTGATTACATATGTATCCATACACAAGTAATCTAATAACCTAATTTTAGACATGGTACATGAGAACTATGGTTGCAGAAAATATAATAGAACATGCATCATATAAAAATGAGATGTGGTTTTCATGTCCTTATTGAGTCAACTATCGAGATTTAATCATTGATTTTGGTACATCTTGTTTCATTACAAAATGACTCTATGAGGTATACCCACATGGATTCAGTAGCTCAATCACAAGGATGATCTCCTTAGGGACGACACTTCAGTACACGGACCAGTTTTCCTGATGCAACCTCTAAGAGGTTCACTAGTAGAACTGCCACCTGTGGTGCTACCCATAGTACCTGCAAATGAGTATCGTAGGCTAAGCGCACTTCATGATTTTTAGAGACAAATACCCCTAAGGTTACACGGAGGGCTCGACCCATAGTTTTTCGAGGACTGTCTTGATGTAGTGACATGGATTTTTCATCTAGTGAAGACATGGGTGGATTGGATGGTGGTCCTTGTAACGAGGCTTTTGCGGGGATCAGTATGGAGATGATGGAGTTTGGCTATCCAGACACTGGATGAGGTGACCCTCTCATGGAAAGTGTTCGAGTGCCTCTTTAGATAGTATTATTCATCAATTACACTGATATTTGTGTATAAACATGAGATTCTTCAGCTTCAGTAGGGCAGTATGATAATATCTAATTTTTCAATGAGGGTTACCAACCATTCAAGGTAGCTGGTGGATATGGTTAGCAATTATTACTCCCAAGAATGAAGCATCGAGAGAAGACTACACGTAAAGACCACCAAGAAATTATTATTTCTCTAACCATTCCAACTTATGATGGGATTATTGAGTGGGATTTTTTGATTGAGAGATTTATGTTTGAGTAGAGACAACCAGTGACAGTCATTAATGGACATGCAGGTGCCAAGACCTAGACACTATGGAGTTGATGGTAGTCTCTAGGATTTGAAGGTGAGAGAAATTTTTGGAGGTGGACCTAAGATAGAGGATCTACAGTTTATGGATCATAGGGTTAATCCAATCATCCTAGAGAGATGTGGTTTTACACATGTGATGGTATGTGACATCATGATCAAGATTGTCCAGCATTCTATTATATTGATAAGGAGACATTGGATGGACCACTGAAGAAGAGGTAGAGGAAAGATAAGGTTGAGCTGCAAAGTAGCATATGTTATAGTGGACTTGGGATTGCCGTGATTGGTGTTAAACGTTTGGACATGATACAACCAACAACCGTATGTGGTCCACTCTAGTCTAAGGGGGAAATAGGATAAGGGTGGGGGACAACTGCATGTGTTTGAGGATTATGGCCTAGGGGATCTAGGAATGATTCTACGTTTGATCTATGACTTTTACACATTAGTTACAGTAATGATAGGCATATGTTCTAGTCATTCATTTCTGACAGCATATCTTTTTTGAGACATTAATATTCTTATAGAACCGTTAACTTAACCATTATGCATGGAGACAACTATGGTTAGAGACTCGATTATCAGACATCTATATAGACTGTGTGACCTTACCATTGGAAGTGGGTGTATTGGTTGGAACCCTTTGAAGGAAATGTCCAAGCCTTACAACATCACTCTTGGTATGGATTGGATATCTTCAGTCCCTATGTAGATTGACTATTTTAGGAGAAGGGTGTAAGTTTTCCTCGTTAATTGAACATGTTTTGGCTTTTTTGGTGAAAAGGAATCCTAAGAAACACATAATGGACTCATGCATTAGAGGGTAAAGTTGATCACTCATCACTTTTCTAGCCTGACCCTTTGTCTTACAAATATTATGAGTTTCTAGTTCCCATTATTAGTGGAATAATATGACGATGTGTTTCTTGAAGATGTTGGGGATTACATCCTCACTGGGATATATACTTATAAATTGATCTACACCCCATGAGGGAACCAATATCTGCACCATACAGATGCATGAATAATAAATTCACTTATTATTTGTTTGCAATGATTATGTATAATAATGGTTTCTTAATATAAATATAATTTAATTATATTTCTGATTTTTATCATTTATTTTTAATACAATATATTTAGTAGAGTTAAAAGAATAATTAAAAATAAAGTAACAGCTTAAGGTTATTTCTTCTTCATTGAGAAACTCCATTAGATCTCCTCTTAATGACCCTAGGGTTTTTAATTTTAGAATATAATATTCTGTCTAGAAAACAAAAATATAAAAAAGTGGGGGTGAATTGTGTCTTTTCAAAATCATTCACAATTCTAATTTTTGATGTCAACTGATGATTATATTGATAAGATGTTTTTATCTTCTGTGTGTATGTATGAGCAGGGGAAAAAAATATAAATACAGAACGTGACTATTTATAGTGGTTCAAGGAATAAAGATCACATAGTCCACTCCACCATTTAATCTCTCTACTAGTTTTTTGAATTTCACTATTTTGGTCCTCATATCATACAACCATTGAACAACTAAGTAATGCAAACTAACACCTTCAAAAATATGGGAAAAAATAGAGCCTTCTAGTTCTTTAATAGAGAACCAAAAAACCACATCGTAAATCCGGAAGCTAATACTCCACCACAACTGAGTACGAGTAGTTGAAACTCGCAATAAAAATATTTTGATTAAAAAGGTCTCTGTTAAACATTACAGTTGTAATAGAAACTGATAGTTGATGGATCATCTTTTTCAGAAAATAGCTTCTCCAAGAATGAGTAGTTTCAATGTTAGCCTGTTGCAATAGATCTTTGAAATAATTATAGAAATGAATAGAAGGATAGACTGACAACAAATATTATATTTAGAACATGTATATCTCTACTGTAGCCTCATCTATTGAAGACTGAGTTTGAACAATTATTGTAGTATATCTATAAAATAACTTCCAAAGAATATAGTTTAGCATGAAAATTATGTTTAGTAATTAATGGCTCAATGTATATATCATTATATATATATATTGTTTTTTTAATCTTAAAATCATATATAGAACAAATACATTGATAGAGTAAATAATGCAGAGAGCCTACATTTCAATTCCAGATCCAAGAAAAATCACCTGATATATCGTATGAATTCAAATTCCTACAATAGATCAGAATATTTGTAAATTACCTTAAGAAAAAGAAATAATTTCTCTACGTAATATGATGATTTGAATCAATCATGATGATATTTTAATCATTCAAAAAATGAGTATTAAATCAGCCAGATATTCTACAATGACCGTCGCATGTAACTCTGATAAAATTGTAAATTGGAATCTTTGGTGATGAAAATTCAAACATAAAGCTTCCTTCACAAAACAACCAAATACCATTCATAGGGTTAAACTGCATAGAGTTCATTCTCCAAACCTATGTTTTACAATTTAAGGTTTATCACAAAAGTAACATTGATTATCCATACGTTTTCTTCTCAAATGTATGGTTTGATACTTACATAGGGTTCTTTAATTAAACATTTCATTTTTGTTGGCCGTATGATTTCATCCAAATGTGAGGTTTATTATCCATATGTTCTTGGAAATATGGGTTTGATTAACTATATGTCCAGATCATTCAATATAAGATTTAATAAAAATGTATGGTTGTTTTCTTACATTACGTTCTTCAATATTCTGTATGAATAATTTTTGCAGAACACACTTTAGAACGTTTCAAAAAAAATGATTACTATTCAACAAAATTATAAAAGCATGAATATAATTCCAGAATAAGGAATATATAAATATTATTAATTTCTTAAAAAATAAAATAATTTAATATCAATATTAAGACAAACATGGTTTATTGTGAGCATCAAAATCAATAAGATTTTTAGAGTATCGTTGAGATAATGCATGCTGAACAGTCTCCCCCTTTTTTATAATCACTGAAGCCATAAAATTAATAACATAATTAAGAATTTTGATATAAATTAAATGAAAATAATAAGAAATTTGATTTGGAAGAATTATTTTGATACGAAGAAATATTGTTTTTATCCAAATATCACCCCTTTTATGAGATCAAGAAGTGTGTATAAAAATTGATTAAAACACGTTTAATTGTTCGTAGATGAGAAATTTAATTTTATAATAATATTTTAAAATAAATAAGACGGGATCATTTTCATGACACATAAACATATAATAATATTAAATAAATAACACAAAAATTAAAATAAGGAAATTTAATTTATCAAAATCTATATAAATACATTAGTTAGTGTGACTAGGAAACTTTTTTAGTCAACTGAAATTGTTAGTGTACTTAAGGTTGGGTAAGAATTAGTTTGGTTATGGTCTTACAGGATTTTGAGAACCTTCAAACATGTCTTTTAGCTCTACCATCTATAACCTTAACTTCTTCATTAGAAAATCCCCCAAATTCATAATTAATACTCTTGAATCTTGAGTAATATGAAAATTATTACCTAGATTGACTTATAGAAAGTCATTCATATTGTCCTCTTGTTGTATAAATAGGTCTAACTATATTGTGAATTTGTTTAGTTGAAATTTAATACCATGTTCATTATGAGTCAATTGGTCAAGTAGAAATTTCTGATTGTCTAACTGTTCTGATATAGGAGCACTATTTTACTAGAGATTTGGAAGGTGATCATTCATATTTTTCATGATAGTGGTGATTGATTGAAATCTAAAAATCATATTTGGACTGGTAGTAGGAGTATAAGTTGATGTACTTGCTTGAACTAAACAACTCTTGATTGAATCAAATTGACACCCCAAATACCACTAATGATCAGAAATGTCATTCTTTGAAACAAATTAAGACTTTATCTTTCCAACTTCATCTAGCATCTCTCTCTTGAAAGAATCAAATTCATTTTTGGAAAAAGAATTTTCTCTAAGATCCTGTAACAATTTCCATGAATCTTCCAGCTCATGGTGAATATTTCCATTCTCTTCCTCAGAATTATTAGACATAATTATATGATCTTAATCTTAATTAGTCATGGGAATAAAATATCATTTCATTTGGATGTTGTGACTGGCCAACTTCCAAAATTGTTAAAGATATCGATGGAGAGTTTCCAATAGGCTTTTCCTCAGATATTTCCAATGACATTTCACTTGAACAAGGAATACTATCAAGAAATTCTATTTTTTTCAACTGTAGATTGATGTCCTCCATACTCATGATAAAAAATAGAAAATAACATTCTCGACAATTTTGTATCCACATTTTCAGATCTAATCAAATTTTTCTCTTCCTGAACACCTGAATCATTATCCTGGACAAATAATTAATCCACAATCTACAGAACACATATCTTACATTGAACATGTTGATCTTATTCATGAAACGTTTCTTCCAAATTTCCTTACCTGGTAGACTCACCTCAATCCACCACTTGTTCTTCAGTAGGGGGGTATACTCTTTTCTGTGGGTTTACAACAAATTATAATGGAACAAACTATTCTTCCTCTACTTCTTCAACAAATATAAATTCTCATTTGGTTGTTTTGTAAATCCTTTCACCTTTAGTTTCACTAATTCCTTCATTTCCAATTTCGGTTTTCTCCCATAAGCAAGATATCCTAATATTTGATGGTCATATTCATAAAATGGCATAATTTTTCCTTCGATATTTTCTAGTAAAAACCTAGCTTCCTCAAATTTCACGCACTCAGTATAATGTTTTGATGAATTATGATTCTCTAATATATGAAATGAATCATTCCTTTATTAAATAAATTTCAGGTTATTATCCTTCCATAAGGATAAAAAGTCATCCAAGCTTTATTCTTATAGTAGTATCGCAAATATCTAAACATATACCATTGAAAATTCATATTTATTTCACTAAAAAATAGAGACATGATATACATTTTTGGATATATAATCTTCTCCATCTTATCCATCCTTGAATAAATTTCTATTTCAATATTTTCTTGTCTACCTAGAGATCCTTTAATTTTTTCTTCCAAATTCTAGTGGAACCTAAAAGAAAAGGAAAAATGAATTCATACTTATTTTCCTTATCTCTAATAGATCATAGATCTAAATGAAAAACTCCCTCATGAGTAAAATTTAAAATTTGAGAAATTTAATTGATTAAATGGAAAATCCTTATCTTCTGTTCTTTCCAAAAATGTATCTTTAAAACCACCAAAGGTAAACTCAATGCCATTATAGAAATATTTTAGTTGTACCTTATAAAGTAGCCCTCAATTTTCCTCATCGAACATAGATTATAATCATGTAAAAGATAGTGCTTTCTTCAAGAGAAGATTTATATGATAGAGCAACTCAAAATCAAATTCTGTTACTTGTAGAATATTTCTTCTTGAAACATTCTAATGCACCGAGTCACTGGATTCACCTTCATTGGTTATATTAGTTATTATCATTTCAAAAAAAATGAATGCTCTAAGGTTTTTTGGGTTCTAGGGTTTCGAATGAAAACACGGGTAAATGAAGGTTGTTGAAGGTTAAAATATTCAAAAATGGTTTGAGAGACAAAATGGATAGGTATTCAAAACATTTTTGACAATGCCTTATTTCTCATGTAATTATGTTTTCTAATTATCAAATTCTTTTGAAACACGTAGTGTGAAAAAATTGAATATAAAATAAATTAACCAAAACATATAGAGTAGGGAAAAAATATTAAAAAATTAATATTTAATGTTATTAGTAAATAATTTTAAAAAAAATAAACTGGAATAAATAAATAAATAAAAGAGAATAGAAAATTAATATTGAAAAGACTAAAAAGTTTATATTTATTTTAAAAATTAACTAAATCAAACTTCCCCTTAAAAAAATCAAAATATACAGTGGGAAGTTATTGAGTAAAAATAACAGCTAGTTGATATTCAATATTTACAAATTCTTAAGATATATCCTATTTAAGGGAATGATCTCCTAGAAAATGATGCATATATATCAATATTTTTAGTTCATGAATGAAATATTTTATTTTTCAAATATTTTTAGAACTTTTATTATCACATAAAATAGGTTTACTATTAAAATTTAATCCAAAATCTATTAGTGTGTTTTTCATCCACAATACTTGTGCATTGAAACGGCCTGTAGATACATATTCCTCCACAGCTATTAAAAGAGCCACTAAATATTGTTTGTTACCAGATCATGATACTAAATATTTTCCTAAAAAGTGATTGGTTCCTGATTACATGAAGCTCATAGTCCAAAAAAACAGAGTACAATAAGTTGAAACTCTCAATAAAAGGATATTGATTAAAAATGTTCCATTTGAACTACACAGTTCTAACCAAAACTAATAGTAGACGGATCATCTGATTCAAAAAATTGTTTCTTCAAGAAGGATTAGTCTTGAAGTGATTCGGTTGTAATAGATCGTTGGAATAAATTTTGCAACAAATAGCAGCAACATACATAAAGAAAATACTATATTTATAACATGTATATCTCCACTTTATCCTCTTCTATAGAAAACAGAGTCTGACTAATTATTGCAGTAGATCTATAAAGGATCTTAATAGGAATGTTTCTTCCCTCACAAAATATGTCTAACAATATATGAACCAATGTATATCTCAAAATATATATTAATTTTTAATCACACACTCATATATTGAACAAATACACCTATTGAATAAATAAATAAGAGAGCCTAAATTTCAATTCCAAATCAATGAAAATCACCTGATAAATCAAAAGAATTAAAATTCTTAAGACAGGACATAGTATTTTTATCTTTCCTAAAGATAACAGATACTTTATCTACAAAATAAAATTATTTGAATCAATCATTATGAGCTCTGAATCATTCAAAAAATAGCTTTAAATCCATCTTATATTTTTCCTAGACCATTGCATAAAACTCTAATAAAATTGTAAATTCAAATATCTAGTGATGAAAAGTAGATAATAACGTTCCTTCACCAAACTAAACAAATATCAAACATATTGTTAAACTACATTTCATTCATTCTCTTCATATAAGTTTGAAATCGTATTGTTGATCACAAAAGTAAGGTTGATGATCCATATGATTTCTTCTCAAACTTATGGTTCCATACTTACATAGAGTTCATTAACAATACTTTTTTACTTTGTCAAATGTTATATTTTATCCAAATGTATCTTTCTTTATCCAAACATTTCTATCATTGTAGGGTTTATTAACCATGCACACAGATCATTCAACATAAGCGTTAATTCAAATATATGGTTTGTTCCTTATGATATGTTCTTCAACGTACGATATGAATATTGCTTCAAAAACATTCTTAAGAGAATTTCAAATATTTTGAAGAATATTCCACATGAATAATAAGATTTAATATAATTAAAAAATATGGAATATATAAAGAATATTAATTTCTTGAAATACATTAAAGTAATATCATTAGTAAATCAAAGAAGCGTATTTGTGAGCATAAAAATCAATATGATGAATAATGTATTGTTGAGACAATACATGCCAAATATGAATAATTACATTAATTTATATATTTAATTTTAAAAGAAATTTTCATTTTGTTTTTGGTCAATCTAGAAGACTAAAATGTCGTTATTAATTCAGGGGAGGAGGTTCTCTTTTATAATTGAGGAAACAAACATATTGAATTTTATCAAAGATTAAATTATAATAAATATATGATATAATAAATGAATCAATTTATTTATTTATCTGAATATAAGGTTGGAAATTATTTTAGTACCTTTGTAAAATATTATTTTCATTGGTTTATATTGTGATTAAAGCCATATCTTTCGGTATAACAACATAGTTAACCAATTTTATCCTTAACCAGGGTAATCCCCTTTTAACTCTAACAAGTGTATAAATTTTCATATAAGGTAACTATTGAATCATAAACAGTCATTGGTTGAAATTTGTGACCATATAACATTATAATTGATTTATTTTATGATTTAGAGCTTTTTGAAATTATTTAATAATATATTATTTCCATTAAATATCATTACTATCAATTTTGGATCTAACCATTTAATTTGACATTAATGACACCTTGAAAGTGATGAAATTAAATTTTTTCTATTTTATTATTAATATATGTAATTTTTATCAACAAAATTCTTTGATCAATATGTCTGACTCAAAAATTATTACCTTTTTTTTAGAATTCTCTTTATTTTCTATTACATTAAATAATAATATCATATCATTTTCCAAGAATAAATTAAATTATTTAATCACGAAAAAGGTTAAATAAAATAACATTATTATAATTAAAATTTTCAAAAAATACCATTTGTACGCATTCTCCACATTATTTTTCTCCATGTGAACATAAACATGATATATAAAACATTGAGAGTGACTTTAGGTAGATTTATTTAATTTAAACATTATATTAGAACTTTTCAAGGAAAAGTGTCCCTCAAACAATTTTATTTGGATCCTTAGGTTATTAGGGTTGAATTACATTAATTAATAAATTATTAATATGTAAATGTATTCCCTTGTTAATTAGTTTAATCCTATATTAACCTAATTTACCCTTTACAAAGTTGTTAAATTTATAATTTTCTTGAAAAAAATAAATGTGATAAATTTACCAAATTAAAAAATAGTAATTCCAAATAATAAATTCATACTATCAAATACAATTCATTTATGAGGGTGAAAATAATTTAATATTAAAAATAAAATTTCAAAAAAAATATTTGCAGAAAAATTCATTTTATGTATACAAATGTTTTTATACCAAATTCATAAATAAATTTCCTTCCAAAGTCCATAATTTGGTTTTGTAAAATAAATAAGAACAAATAAAATTTTTAAACTAATCCAAAATTTAAATTTTTATAAATATAAAAATGAAAATACCATTTTCAATTATAAAAAATATTTTTCATTATTCATAAAGAAGTCAATCTTTTTTAGAAAACTATAGTTATTTAACTAAAGATAATTCTAATGTGTTGATTTCTAAAAATTTATCCTCTTTAAAAGATAAATTTTCTAGATGTTCTAAAATTTATTTATATTATATTCTAATAAAAAATAATAAAACCAATTATTATGGAAGATTTTTATTTTTGATGAATATGATAACATTAACAAATGTTGATTGATTACTTAAAATTTATATTTAAGTAAAGTAATATCATTTTTGAAAATTTTATATATATATATTTCATTAATCAAATAATTATATCCATACCTTCGATTTTAATGGAATGGTTATACTAATCATATTTAAATAATAATATTTCATTATTTATTTAGGATCAATGTTGAATGTAATATAAGAATTAATGAAATTAAATTCAATTGAAAAAAATATATTTTTTCATAAAATCATTGGGTTTTACATGAGTTACCTTGATATTTCAATTATTAAATCCAAAACTCACATTTAGAACATCTACCATACATATATCGTTCCTTTATGGTTTGAATAATGATATTCATTTGATCCTTTTCCTCATCCTCAATTATTGAGTACACCATAATAACATCTAAAAACACAAATAAAAAATATCCCAAAATCACATTAATGGTTTGGTTAATCAATTACATGAATACTTTATGAGTGTTAGTGAGACTAAACTGTATAAAAAGGAACATGAAATTCTTATACCATCTCATAAATGTTATCCTTTATGTATATTCCTAATATATAATCAAATAGTAGTAAACTAAATGTAATTCTACCATATATATCCATCAATATCCTTTATGTTGATTAGAAGAAGCATTAATTATTTGAAAGGGATACATATTCTGAATGAACACCTAGATAAGGATTTTAAAATCCATGTAATGTATAAACATTAATTATTCATTTTAATAAATATTTATAAGAGAAGACTAATTTGACTTATTGGGAAAACAAAATCCCCTATAATAAATTTTCATGAGTTAACCTTATAGATTATTTTACTGAAAATGTGACATCATATAATATGTAGTAATTGTTATCACTATATGATTGAGAAATTCAATAGTGAAACCAACCTCTCCCAAGAGTGGTAAGAAATAAAAATAATCTAGAATTACCACATGTTATAAATACACTACATATATTATTATACTAATCAAATAATAAACAATGACATCATGAAAATTATCTGAAAAATAAAAATATATCATTTTCACATAATAAAAAAACCTGACATTCCCTTTAAAATATTGTATCCTACTTCCGCTATAAGAATATAGATAATCAATTGGGTGATATAAACTAATATCGATGGTGATTACATTCAATGTGGGCCGAAATAATAATCATCCAATGAATATTAATAACATTTTCAATGATTTCCAAATCAAGAACATGGATGAATCACAATACATGAAAGCTATAAATTGTCACCTAGCACATGGGATAATTAAAACCATTCTCAGACATCTTTCCCACATTACTGGAACGGTATAAAATTATTGAAAATAGGTTTAACTTAAATCCAAACAAACTATGTATCTTATAATATATTAGTGAATGAGATGAACATATTTTGGAAGATCTATTTCTGTGAAGGGAATGTGATGCTTGTGAGAAGTCTTGAGAAAAGTGTCTACTGGAATGATATTGGAATACTATGTATTTACATATGAGAATCAATGAAAAAAAATTAGTTATTCAAACCTAAAACTATTTTTGGAGTATGGATACTATAATAATGATCTAGATCTTGTAGGCAGTTTGGGGTGCACTCGTTTTAAGTATTTACTAGAAGATTCTAACCCATCTATGGAATGTGGTTATACTATATGTTCAATTGAATTATTTATTTTTATCTCTGGAAAATTCATTTGAGTGGTTAATAGTAAGTTTATGTCCACCAATAATTAGTATTATGTTCATAAATCACTTTGGACCTTAAATCAAAAATGTTATTTGGGTCTAGATTCTTTTGATGATTCTTTTCATTGGATTACTTGAGACATTTTAAAGTTGATTTTGATTAGCACAATGTATGAATATTTTTAGGGTGGAATCATCCCCCACATGGACATTGTTATGAATCATATTCTGGAACCTATAGTCAATGTTCCCCACTCTCATAATCAGTATTAACCCATCATTCTATGTAATATACCATATAATGTCTTGTAGGACATTATTAACTCAAGGATTTCTCCCTTTCATCCATGTTGGGTGGCTAAAGAGCATCATGGTTTTTTGAAGGGAATATCCAACCAAGAAGTAAGCGGTGTGGCCTATGAAGTGATCAGTGACATTAATCTAAAGAAAATGTGAATAAATTTTTCCATTAGGCTAACAATGAGAAAATACTACAATACAGTTGAATGGATTTTTTTATTAATTGTCTTATCAAGCCTGGGATTCTCGATTTGGGTGATTTATTTTCTCCTCTATTACTTTAGATATTATTTTTTGTCTTTATCACTGATGGGAGTGATTTTTTTACATATAGAGTCTTAGAAAAAAGGGAACCTCTTTCCACATATCTCTTCATGATGGCTGAAGATGTTCTCAGTAGATATTTTATTCCTTGCAATTCTATTGGTATGATTCATTCCTACCATAATAAGCAGATGAATGGGGACATTTATGACCTTATATTTACCAATGATACAATCCTCTTTTTTAATGGGATTTTGGTGTCCATTCATGGGGTTAAGGATGTATTAGTTATTTTCTATTCTTAGAGTGGCCCAATGGTCAATCTGGAGAAACATAACTTCTTTGTCCCTAATAAATTATCATTGATAAGTATTATATCTTTTTAACACACTCTTGGACTGAGAAATGATTTTTATTGGATTACATTGGTGATCTAGTGTTCCTTAATTATATTCTTGTCATTCCATTTAAGGTGGTCACTAAAAGACTTATGTGGCAAATTTTTATTTGGGAAAATCATTCTTTTATCATTTGGAGGGATGGTCAAGCTGATCACTTTTTTTATCTCATCTATCCATATGAAATTCCAATTCACCTTGAGAGTTTTTAAAAAGGTGATCTCCAATTTCAAAAGTACTTCTTAAACCTTCCTACGGGATAACAATTTACCATAAAAATGCCTTTGGGTATCCTAGATAATGGTGGAAAATGTATTTAATGATGGAGGTATTAGCCTAACGAGTATAGCTGATACATTGGAGGTTCATCATGTCAACATCATCTAAAAGATGTCTTAGTGACCTTATTTGTGGGGTAAGCATATAATTAACACATGTGTCTTGTATTGGATCCATTCAAGACATAGAAAATCTCATTTTAGTGTTTAATCTATCTTTTTTACTTGGTCTGCAACAACCGTCTATATGGATAATTGGAAAGGGTGATATTTGTTTCTATTTTTATAATTGATTAGGGAATGTTCATGGGTTTTTGATCTATCCAACAAATTCAATGAGAATCATGAAAGCTTGTGCATATCACAATCTCATCCATGTAGTCACAGATGACAATAAGATGCTTCTCATTGATAATTTTGTGTTGACCAGTGACCCTGATAAATGTGTCTTTAAAGGGTCTTATTCGAGGTCCTTATCCATTAAATCATTCATTAATATTAAATATTTAGGTGTTATAAATATGTTTATAGTGATTTTTTATGGTGAAATGAGATTCTAGGGAAATTTGTCTTCCTAGTGTGGCTATCATGGAAGAATGCCCCCCATTAGATATTTATGTTCATCATTGGAGAATTAACCTATCCTTGAGCTGTATATGTTGGAAGGAGCCATCCACATATACTTAAAAACATATGTTCTTCAACAGTGTGTGGTATAAGCTACATTGGAGTTCTTTTGGGAAGTTAATAGGTTTGTTAGATCTATCCCTCTTCACTATGTATTTTCTCATGTTCTGGTTTCAGAAAGAATATCTCTCTTATTTTGAGAGAAATTTTAGT
Organism: Viscum album; assembly: GCA_963277665.1. Lineage (NCBI taxonomy): Eukaryota > Viridiplantae > Streptophyta > Magnoliopsida > Santalales > Viscaceae > Viscum > Viscum album. The sequence goes on from OY728165.1 coordinate 216,266,778, forward strand.
GTTCTTATTCTCATTGCAGGATACTGGATAATTTGGGCATCCAAAAATGACAACATCCATTAGTAGCTTCGCTTCTCTCCCGCATGTGCCATATTTAAATCTCAGAACCTTATTATTGATCTCTATAGGTTATGTAGGGATGTGCCCAATGCTTCCTCCATCATATGACTATTCCCTTTACATTCCTCCTTCACCATTATTCCTTCATCTCGGGGATCAGGGATACGTTGTAGACCATCATCCTCTGAAATACAACTTAACACCAATGGGCACTACCATTCAGGTTAAATGTGGGGTGGTGGTGTAATCAGAGATTCTAGAGGCTTAGTTGTGGTTTTTTTCTCACCATTCTTTTGGAGAGTGGATTTTCTTCATGAAGAAACACATGCCTTTCTTTTAGGCCTGGTCATATGTAACTAGCACCACATTCCTTTATCAGAGACTGAGATGGACTCTTTATTAGTCAAATATTAATTTTTAGGTAAAGGATTTATTCATTGGCCAATTTAATATTCAGTCATAATATGAAATACCCTTATGAATTATCATATTTCTATCCTTCATACATGGAATTAGTAAAATATAGTGGTAGAATTATTTGATTTGAATGCTTCATATAATTATAATCTCATTTTTCTAATTTTGGATTGTCTCCCCTAGAGGGTCTTTACTTTGTTCAGATTGATGCACTTGGTTTTCATTATTTTATAACTTCTTAAATGTGTTTTCATGGTGGTATTTTGATCCACCTTTAAATTAACAAAAAAAAAAGTCTTTTAGTGGAATGAATGAGATGAACCAATAATAATCAAATATTTTAATATATAGCATGAAGACAAACATCACACCTCTAGTAGTAGCCCAGGATAGCTTATATTACTCTCTAATATAACCCATTGCATGTAGATTTCATATTGTAGCCCCTCCATTTACTTTCTAAACTATCTTGATTTTGCCTTTATTATGGGAATGAAATTCCCCACACTTGAATGTGTTATAATGAATATGATATTATATAGTGAGAAAGGATTGTTCTTTACTAACATGGAACATATTTCCATAAAAAACATATGGTTACAATGTTCTCGGTAATGGTGAAACATCTTGGGAGCTTATGTGTAGTTAGGATTTATGGGATCATGTCTCACCTATGCTTGTTCAACCTACTATTTTTTTCATTTCAATTCATACTTATTAACATCCTCCATAATGGTCATGGGATATATGAGAATAATAATTAAAGGAATATCAATCCCCTGACCTATCTCGATTCTCATAGCCATAAGCTAATCATTAGTAATAAGTGTGGGTGTTAGGTAAAAAATTCATTGAAATGTTTTTCTTACCCAAAATAAGAAACTACACACACTAAAGGGTTAGAAACGCTGAATAATTGTACACATACATCATTTTAAGAATGAATGATTTGTCATTTTTTTCATTTAGAATTTCTTGGTAAGATCCTTATACATCATTTATTTTATAGTGAAATAACATCATATACATTCCATTTATACTAGTATATATGTAGAAATACAATCCATATAGTTTTATAAGAGTTTAAAATATATGATTCTAAAAGTGAATGAACCTTTCAATATTCTCATGAAACTCCATAGATTACTATATCTTTTTTCACAATAGAATAAGGTTAGATTCTTCTTTGTAATTTCTAATCCATAATCCACATTTTATCCAGTTTCCTAACCCCATCCAGGCCCATAATCTAAATAGTATAGATGTTTTCTTCATAAAATGAAAGGTTTAATGGATGGTGTCCACACTGAATATGTATTACAACATTCTCTATCATATTTATAAGAGATATTATATGATATTTTTTTACAATAAACCCCATGTAAATAACCAATTAGTTTAATATAAATTTATAATAAATGAGAAACATCATGAATATATACACAATAATTTAAATGATGGAATATTAATCTAAACATCGATTAAAAAATGAGTGATGAAAAAAATAATTACAGTTTAATTTAAATAAGAACAAGATACAGTTAATTTACATATACATAAATTTTATGTCACTGTTTGGGTAAACTCCTTGACCACCAATGAAAACTTGAGTTTAGACTCGTATATAAGCTTCCAAGGTAGCCTCCAGATATTACTACATCAATTATGATGGACTAAACACAATATAACAAAGATAGTAAAACGAATTTCATAACTTTACTAAATCATGTAGACAATAATTTTCAATGATAATTGTTTCTCATAAATAATCTGAGGTTGATGAGACACATCTCCTGAGATAGTTGTCCAGAAGATGAGTACCATCCATAAAACTAGTGGAGTCACATGAAAGACCATATAGTTGTAAAAAAATAAAGTTTAAAGTGTCAAAGAAAAATATATATCCAAGAGGAATAATAAAATAACCCTCATGAATAAATCAGTAGGTTAAAATGAGATAAAATAAAACTGAGTCTCCATGTGATTATCCATCACCACTAACCCAACTCACTATTAAGGTGATTCCAACCATGAAAATCAAGACAGATAAAAAAACTCCACCCATTTTCACATATACTACAATTACACATCTATAAATTTACTTTTTTAAAAGTTGGGTTTCGGAATATGGACCTATAGGATTTCACCAATGTTTCTACAAAATGTCTAATATCATGAATACATTGCCACAAGAATTAATAAAAACCTAGTTGGTAATAAAATTTCAAATGAAAATCATTTAATAAAAAATAATTTGGTTATCAAAAATACTTTCATATTCATAGAATAATTAACATTAAAATTACATGTAAGAAATACAGTGATAAATATTAAAACCCTCTATGGATACACCACAAGTAAAATAATTGATAAAGAAACAATAAAATATCCCCTCTTGTGTAAAACAATGAATAAACAGAACTATTGACTATAGAAATACATACTCAGACATATAAATTAAATATAATCAATGAACCACATGAATCCAACATAAATATAGACCTATCATACTATATATTTATCAAGTCAATAGTGGTTTTATACACAATAAAACGACTTTAAACCATTTATAGATGTGCCCAAAGATTATAATGGGATATGTATTCCAATATCCATTTTAAAATCATGATAAATATTTATAAAAATTCATGGAAATTCATTACATAATATATTCATGAAAGTATTCATTTTAAATAGAATCCACAATTATGGAATTTCATAGAAACATAATGTACTAGGTGATTTTGTAATGAAATAACCCATTAAAATAGAGATTTGATGAAGATAATCGACCATGATATTAAATAATTGACTTTCATGAAAGATAAATTTATATAATAACATCATGTACTTCATGACCGGTAAATATTATATATATTTACCTACAATAATAATTAAAAAAACAAAAAATTGATCTCCCATGTCCATGGTTAGATTAGAAATTAAAGGTCCATCAAAGGCCTTCAAAAATATGTATCGGTAAAAAAATGTATGAGAGGGAAATGTGGAAGAAAGTATGGTTAGTAAGGGGGAGGGGGTAGGGTTCAAGAATTTATTGGATTTATTTAATTTACGAGACCATGGTGTAACCTACTAGACCATGAAATAATGGTTCAACCATAAGGAAGATTAAAAGAAGTGGAATATACAATTTCATTGACTGTATTTCCAAATGTGTGTTTGAGAACCGTAATGCAGAACAAACAGATGATGCTATATATTATGAGAGGATACTATAGTGAACCCATCCTATCTAATTCATATCCAAAACCACCCACATTTCATTCCCTTATATGTCTCTATTTTTTGTAAAATAACACAGGTCAAGTCCAACCCATAATATTTTCATAAAAATGGTTTAGAAGTAACTGAAAGACAATAAAGTGATTTTACAATTCTATTAAAAATAAATGATTAATTTTAAATCATTTACTAATTAAAATTAATATTTAAACTTATATTATGTTGTCTTTATAACAAAATATCATAAAAAACTTAGGTTATACATTAAAAGTCTCATTCAATTACATTATTATCACCATTTATGTTTACTAAAATAATATATATTGGTTAAATCAATCTACGTTTTTTTGTATTAAAAATATTTTTTCTAAACTATAAATTTATGTTACATAAATAGTATTGACCATAAAATTAATCTTCTTAATTTTATTGGAATATACATCAAATATAAAATATGAAAAAATATATCATATATAATAATATTTTTTTACAAAAACCACATGAATATTTAATATTTATTCATTATAATATTCCATTGATTTGGAGTAGGAATAGTTTCTACCTAATTTTAATAAATAACATCGAAATAAATATTTTATCCTCTTAAATTTAATTTTATCCTTTAATTTATATAATGATAAATAATGAAATGTTTCATGAATAATATATAACAAAACAATTATATCCTTTATTGGTAAAAATAATTGCTACCAATAGAATATTCCTTTCAAAAAAACAAAAATGATATGAAAACACATATAAAATTTTATCATTCCTCAATAAAATGTATTTGAATTAATCAAAAAAATTTAATTAATCCATATAATAAACAAATTCATCATTAAATTTTTATAAGCCATCAGGATTTATGAATAAATTATTCATTTCATTATATTTTATATTTATATATAATATATGATTTATAAATAGTACAAATGATAAATCTTTTGATGTTTTATATATTCTATACATAACATTGACTACTAACATGGACTCTCTGAATATTATCATTAATACTTTCTGCTATTATGTCAAACCATGTCTCTATTGTTATGAGTTACACAATACAATAATTTCCCCCCATTAAACATACCCAAAATAAGATTAATTGAAAAAAATTATTTTCACATAAAAATTATTTCACCTTCATCAATATTAAATAGTCACCCATCACTTCAATCATGATATCACCATTGAATAAAAACACCCATGATCATATCACTTTTCCTCAGTATATTGATGAGTTAGAGTAAACAATTATTCAAATAAAAATATTTATCGATTTTAAATAAATTATCATCTTAAATCAACAAATTGTTTTATACGGATATATATATATATATATAAATCTCACATTAAATGGTACCATTCTCAATATAAATTATTAAAATATATGATCAAATTAAACAGGTGAGAATAGAATAGTATTCCTTCAATCATTTTACATACTAATATTGAAATTGAAATCAAGAACATTTGATTCCTTTATTATTCATCATTAATCATCGTTATATTATCTTATTTTATGAACATTACTATTTTTTCATAATTTAATTTTCACATTGGTATGATTACAATAATAATAAAATTATATAAATAATGGGAATTCTTTTAAGGATTCAATTATTAATCTTGGAGTTTTATTCAGTAGATCCAGTGTGTGGAAAAACGAGAATGGGTTGTACAATCATAACATTTCTTCAATTATATATTTCATTTAATAGAATCAAACTCGTGGATTAGTTCAATAATGATTCCAATTTTTATTTAATAGAATACAATAATAGAATCTTATTATATTTTATTATAACTTAAGAGTACATTATCAAATTATGATCCAACTAAATTAACAACACTATATGTTTTTAAAAGTATTTGATGGTTGGTCAATATCCATATTTCAACATGAATTAATCAAAAAATTATTAAATCCTACACACTTATTATACCATATAAATATTCTTTTTAGTTTAATCATATAGTACTCACTGATAGTTTAGTGCACAAATACAATACAAAATATATTATAAATATTATCAAAATACCATTATTATGTAATACTAATTATTAGTGTTAGATAAATAAATGTTACCCAGATATTTTTCTAGGAATATATCTATAATTTTTATGGATGCCTATATATTTCCCTCCATACAAAAGACAAACTACATGAACATAACTATTAGTTTCAGTAGAACAAAATGGTACAAATTTTGATTATTTTTTTCATTCATGAAATCTATCACAAACTATTTTATAGAAATTTCAATATCTCTATAGAATTTCATGTATTCCATTTATCAAGGTTGTATTATAATAAGCCATTTTAATAAAATATATAAGCTAATTAATATATCAAAATTTATAAAACAATGATCTTTTATTACTTTTGAGAAAAAAATAATTATATATACATAAATATAAATACATATAATTCATATGTAAATGAAATATTTTGTTGTAATATTTTAATATTATATATGAAAAAAACATTCACAAGAAGAAGTAAAATGTGAAATGTCTCCCACAATAAATTTTATACAATATATCATATTATCAAAAGTTATTTGAAATTATACACAAACTATAAGTATAAATATACCAATAATCAATATAAATTATAATTGTCGTAAAATCGCAACAAAAATTATATAGAAAAAAAACATTTATTATCACTTTAATAAAATCTTATTAATTGATTAGTCTACAAAAATAATGTATTTTACCTCAAAAGAAACTAATTATCTTCTTATAATGAAATAAATAATACATTTCATTAATTGTATATTTGAAAAAAAATCTATATTTAAAATAGAGTCCTTTTTATATTTATAATAAAACTAATATTGGTGTGTAAATAAGTAAATGACCATTTAAAAAATTTCAATATATGATAGATAATAAAGAAATATTCATAAAAAATAAACACATATATATTTATGTTTATTTCATTATTTATACACCATTCATAAACAAATAAGAACTATAAATTCCCTTCATGTACAGATCACATCCATAAAAATTATTGTTTTTTGAAGACTTGTAGAGTTCAGAAAATGGTATTTAGAGTACTAGAAATGATTAATAATATATAAGAAAACCATTTCATTATTTCTATTCAATCACGGATCTACTCATTAAATATAAAATCCCAAACAAATAGAACCATGACATTTCCCATTATAGGTTAGAGTTCAATAATATCATTCAAAAGTCACATATACATATCATGATCTGGCTTTGTTCAAATATATCATAATTATATATATATATATATATATATATATATATATATAATTCCTATAAGAATACTGTTCATTTATTTTTTAGATTATTATAAATAAAAATTATTATAAATAATATATCTCAAACCAAAAAGATTCAATGAATTTAATTATATAGTTCAAAATATATTTTAATAATATACATAAAAAATTATCAAAAAATATTTTTTCAGGAATATCTTAAAACATTGTAATTTTTTATAAAATAAAAATATTGAATTAGAAAATAACTTTCTCCAAAAATTTTATCTACATGAAAAAAAATCCAATTGAATAAAATTACAATTGATACACCTTATGGGATTTATTTTCACAAAAAAATCAATCATCATAAAAGTCACTTCTAAAACCATTTTTACAAGATCAATTTATGTTTTTGTTATATTATATAGAAAATGATGTGAATATATATCAAAGAGTTATTATGGATAGAATATATTACAAACAGTCCTTGGAATCACTTATGACACTCAAAAATATCATAAAGAATCATCAATAAATTAGAATTCTCCCAATGTGACAATTATTAATTATATATGGATAGAAATTATTTTAATTGTTTGATATGTCAATATATATTATACTGATTTCTATTTACTTTACATTATTATCAAATTATGATAAGTCAAATATTTTATCTTACATGGATAAAATAGTTTGAATTATACCACATAATTAAGGCATTTTTGTGCAAAACTTCATGATGTAGTGACTGTTCCTATAGTATGGTTTTATTTTAAAAATCCCTGACATATTTACATTAATAACATAATAGTTTTTATTTAATACATATTTTTAACCAATATTATACCATTATGTTTTTATGAAATTCCATAAAATCAAGTGATGACATAAATTAATTTATCACCCAAATAATGGGTAGTAATATAATCCAATTTTTTAATATATTTGTTTGTTCGATATTTTTGTATCAGTTTTTCTATTTAATATTGAAGTAAAAGAAATAAATATCACTATCATATTATTTTCTAAATTCTTAAATGATATATTTTTCACCTATGCCTAAACATTTCACTCTAGGGATATTTTATTAACCTTAGTTGAAGTCTTATCAACCTATGTCTTTTTTTATTTATATATTTTGTAATGGAATGTTTAACAGATTCAACCCCTTTTATGAAATATATTTCACATTACATATATTATATTATTATATATATATATATAATCATTTATTCAATATAAAATATTTCTCCAAAAATCAGACTATTCAAATTTAAAAAAATACCAATTTTCAAAAAAAATTAATAGAATTCCATCAAATAACATGGTTTTCGATTGTTCATTTAATTTAAGTATATATATTTAAAAAAATAAAATGAATCCAGTATTATTTTTTATGTTATTATTATGTCCATAATTTAAGTCAATAATTTTCAGCTCAATAATTGATTATATCATTATTATTTATGTTATGTTCATTATTGAAAATTTAATTCATAATAGTTGTCATTAAATAAACATATAAATTCATGTATTATTCATAATTATTCATAGAATAAAATTTAATATAAAACAATATGATTATATATTTATTATTAAATGAAACCAACATATTTTTAATATATAATTAAGCGGTAAATATTCATTTTAATGAATTATTTTCACTTTAATTTTTTTCATAATAATTATTATTTTAATCTTGTAAAAATCCATCTAATATAACTCCATTACCATAAAAAGTTTACTTTATGAAGGGTAAAAATCCATCAAATTAATATTCTTTTTAATAAATATATGGATGTTATTTATTTATATAAATATATATTATTAATTTTTTAACTTATATATAAACATGAAAAAATATATATTATAATAGATCAAACATTAAATATGAAATTATTTTTACAGAATTTCAATGACCATAAAAAAATGAAAAGAGAAGAAAATTTTTGTGTGAGGTGAATTTTTATTATTAAGAATTTTTTTATCCTTAAATAATATCAATGATTTATTTATGATACATTATGAATTTTCCTCTCTATATAAATCTTAATATTGAATTGTGTTCATAATTATTGGATCATTATAATAATATTATTATATCATTGTCAAAAAAAATTCACAAATTTTTTCTTTATATATTTTAAAATTATTCAATTTTATTAATAACATCAATTATGGATTCAGATTCAGTAGATTAATCATGATAGTCATTGCCCAATACATAGTGAACAATCATTTTTTTAAAAATAAAATTCAATATTAGAAAATTATAAAAACCCAACTAAATATATTATATTTAGAAATATTTTCAATTTTAATTAATATAAAATTTAAATAAATGAAAATTTCGGTACCCTAAACCAAAAAGTGATTTTTTTAGATAAAATTGTACCAAAAAAACCATGATGTCCATGTCTAGACATCCTAAAATTATTAATAATTTTATTTCATTGTATTGTTATGTTGAAATCCCCATGAAATATCTTCAACATCACTACATCATTATATTGGTCTAGATATCATAGATAACATTAAATTAAATTCCACAATCAAATAAATTATTCCAGGGTCATCACAACATGTAGTTTTCCATTATTCAATAAAAAAATTTATTATTATATGTAGAAGTCATTGATGTGTATGTTAATATTTTGATTCAATGAAAGTCTTTATTGAACCATGATAACTGTTATGATGCTAAATTAATATAGACCATGAATTTTAATTAGTAATTTTAAAAAAAATCATTGACATGGATTAAAAGATCCTAAAATAGAAAAAATACAACATTTTAGAAAGTGGTTTTCAACATATATAAACTAATTTATAATATCATTTATTTGTGAAAAACATAATGATATGAATGAAATAGTTCAGTTAGCCATTCGTGATAAAAAATCCTAACACTTAATAGCCCATTATATTTAAAATATGTGTCTACTACAATGGATGTTTCAAAATGTGGACGTGTTTTGTATGTTCAGGGAGTTATCCCAACAAATTTATTCATATAATTTACATTTTATCCATTTCCTTTCACTAAAAAACATTGTACATATAAATATAATAATGACATAGGGAAAAATGAGGTGAGATGACATCCAGTTCATTTAGTGGGTCGATCAATTTGAATTTTTTAATATAGAAATATTAGTCGTACATTAGATGTTATTTATGTATATAATTGGTTGTGTTGGAGGTGTAAGTTGGGTTTGAAAATACTAAAATACTATTTCCAATGTTTTCAATTTGAAAAGGATATATGGGTGGAATTTATTTTCCTCTAACTACCTGATGGAGTTAAAAATGTGATATCCCAGGTGGCACCCCCCAGGTGTCTAATGGGAAACAATTTGAATGAAAAATTCCAAAAGATTCGTTTCAATATATGCAGCATTTATTTTTTATGTTGGATAATGTGTCATGCCTCGGATCCCGAATACCCAGAGCTGGTTCCATACAAGGGATCAAATTCGGTTCGGGCTCTGAGAAACCAGCTACCTTCGAAATTCCTCTTTAGTAAAATCTGATACATGAATAATTTTTTTCAAAAACATAGGGTGAGCATACGAATGCCCAGAAAGGGGTTTAAAAATAACATACTATACCCAAATTAACATTTTAAAACATTCTTTAAAATTTCCATAAAACATATTTCTTAAAGGGAAGTTGTAACACACGTACACAACATAAGAGTGCTAAAGTGAAACATGCTAACAGAATTACTAGACACACGATTTAAAAATAAGCAATCTTGATATGAGTAACGAATAAATGAAAATTCAAAACATGCATGACATAAGAATCCGTATGAAAAAATTAAACAGTTGAGTGTGATGAATAATCTGAGTTGCGCAAAATGGTAATCAGTTCAATTTCATTCATCAAATACTAAAGTCACTTAGTGTTATACATATGTCATGCCCTAAGATTTAATTTTATGATACTCATAAGTACTATCTCTTAACCATGGATATTATACTAGTCGAATATCGTTTTGGTTAATTAATTAGCTATCACATAAAGAGGGAATGTACAATGATGGGAATTAATATCTATGTCAAGGCCTCATGCTAAGACCTAAGGGAAAATGGTAACTAGAGCCCAACTCAGAGAGCCTCTGGAACCAAACTCCATATCGGATAGCCTATGTAACCAGACACCATCCTAGAGGGTCTACTGTAACCAGACCCCAACCTGGAGGGCTTACTTTAACCAGTCCCCAACCCGAAACAAACTAGTCCAATACATTCATCTTATGTTTAATAAGTCCATGTATCTAAAGTGTCCCATAACAGTTTGAATACCCATTTCCATGTCTTTTATTTGGGGTGTCCCATTCCAATCCAAATAATTAAATTCTCAATTCATTATTATAAGTGATGAATAATAAAATAGTTTTATTTATCACGTAAATTAATATCATTACAAATTCTTCCATAAATATTCAATGCATTACATCACATGTATATAATTTCGGATAGGTATCATACATGTTCAATTCATGTGATGATAAATGAAAATGACATTAGACTAAATAATAATATCTCAGGTATTACTTAAATAATAATTTTCACAATGACATGAACAAATTAGTAATCATTATTTTCACATGTTATGTTAATTTAAAATTCACAAGTAAAGAATGGATGGGGTTTCCACACAAAATGATTGTTCCTGAACAATTTTGACCATTTACATATTGAAATTTTCTTCTGGGTGCATAATGAAAAAAAATTTAAACCCAACATTCTGTGTGGGGTTTTAATTACACATTTCCTCAAACATTTATTTTAAAAACACGTTAGATATTAAAACATGAAAGTATGAGACTCAACCATTACCTTTATCATTTAATATAAATATTTGAGAGTAACTCATACATGTGAATATGAAGTTTCAAGCCTCCAATATTTATACTCTTGAACTGAGAACATCAAAATAAAAGAATTTTAAATAACTACACAGAGGGTTTCGTGTTTTTTAAAACATTCATTCAATGGGGTGTGCTTAAGAGGTAGTGTTTAGTCGAAGAAAAAATATATTTGAAAACAAAAGTTTGGTATCTTCCACGCAAACCTTGGAAATTTATAAATTCAATTGGGGATCAAAGATGGAATATATAGGCACATGTACCAACATACCTGATTATACATTATGAGTATATGTAAGAGACTCTTACCATTATTATTTAACACTTGCAATACTTTCCAAAATAGGAACTAAAGGTATAATGAGGAAATTCTGACAACTGCATGTATATATTATAACTACATATTTACGAACATACATGATCAAGTATAAAAGTTTCCTTACAAATAGCTTTCCGTGAATTTCATAGCTCTTCAATAATTTTAAATCTCAAACATAGTAATCTTTAATATTCCATATATTGTTTATAAAAATCTGAGGGTTTTATATATTATACTTATATATTTACATATACATATTTATATATATAACTTATTATGTATTTAAGGCATAAAACAAATTTTTTTGGGTGTCCATGCTTAGAGTCTATTAATACCATGTAAATCAAGATCTTGTAACTCTTATTTTGAGAAAAGAAACAATTAACCCCAAACCATAAGATGATGTATATTTATATTAAAATTATATGTGTATATATATTCATACAACTTAAAACCCAAAAATCAAGGCAAAGATTAATCTCTTACCTTAGCTGGAGTAGGAAGAGAGTCTCGGGCAATGCTGGAAAGCTCGAATGACTTGTTGCGGCCTTCTGGAGAATTGTGTGAAAGGAACTAAGAGGTTCTCCAGATGCCTCATGGTGTTTTTTTATAAACCATGCTGAATTATTTAATTCATGTGTATGGAATTTAATTCCAAAGTGTCCTAAAAAAACAAATAGTGAGCCCTTGTGGAATCCGCGTGAAGGGGGGAGACCGATAGTAATCACGAGAGAAGAAAAATGGTGAGATATATAGTGTTGGGTTACTAGTTCAGGGCATGTCGTGGGTAAGAAGACAATGCATCGAGTAGAAAAACTGATGAAAATTGGAGAACCAGGATCATATCTGGCTTGGATTCAAAGGATGGGATGCATTAGCGGTTTATAAAGGTAATGACATCTTAGATTAGATCCAAGTTTTATCGGACGAACCAAGATTGAAGCGACATTTCAAAAACCTCAAAAGACCACGATTAGATCACACTGGATCGAATGGGCCATAAAAACCATGGTGAAATTCACAGTTTCTAAGGGTCGAGTGTGGGGACAAGATCAACATTCCAGATCGCACACTTTGTGATCCAATGTCCATGATCACATTTCACCCAAAAAACACGTCCCACATCGAATCGAGGAGGTGTGTACGAATTCTTTATAAGCCCAAGCCTCTGGTCTGTGGTATAGAAAATACATAGCATACATGCAGGGGGACTTACACACATGCTTCTGCTCCCATTCACCCTTTATGGAACCTATTCCCAAACTTGGGCCGGATCTGGCTTGGGCTGGGGGATAGGCTGAGCCACCTTGCGTCAGCTGCCGCCCACAGCCTATCCCTAAAGGGCTGGCCCTTGGGGAACAAATTTTTTTTATCAAACCATCCTAAAAAACTATTTAATAACTAATTATACCTTTTTTATTTCCAAAATTATTTATAAACATTAAATCTTTAAAAATCAAGGTTATAAATAGAAATTTGAAATACCCACATAAAATATTTTATACTAATATTATAGTATCCAAATACATAGTTTAATCTAAACATAGATAAACTATGGGATATTAAACATTGTTCTAGGAAATGAAAAATCGTTACAACCTATTTAGAACATTTGAAAATAGTTTCAAATTCATTATTGAAAGACAAAATATTTCACCTTAAAAAGGAGTTATCTTATCATATCCAATTCATAAATTTTGGAAAACTAAGTTGTACATGGACATTTTTAGATATTTTAACCCAAGGACAATGGATACAATTATAGTCGTTGGAATCCAACAGTCACCTAAAGAAAAGGTCGGGTTATTCCCTTATAAAACCTTTCCTTACGGTGTCCTAAATTCAATGTGATTTGAAGAAGATGGTGCACGTCATTCCATTGGTGCTTAGTTTGGTCGTAGTGTCTTTGGCCATATTTATGTTATTTATGTCAGATTTTAAAGACCCATATTACTTTTTTGGGGTTATCATTGTTTTAAGCGTTCTCTATGTAATTCAGATGGGGTTTTTAATTGGTATATTTGGTAAGCAAGCTTACACTATTGATCTCCATGTATTTAAAACACTACGGTGTTTTTATTTAAATGAAATGTCTTGTGTCCTTTGGTGTGTTTTACTTGGTTGCATTCTAATATGAATTAAAACCATATTATTAACTTCTCATGAGAAACAACTTCTTTCCAGCTATTCTAAAAAATGTAAACATAGCTTATCAAAAAATGATGTTCGAGTTTTAGGGTTCTATATATTGTATCATTGCAATAATATTATTTAAATGAAAATATTTTTCAAATCACTGGATTTCTACACATCATGTTTCACCCACTTCCCATGATTCCATATTTAATCTATGATATTATGATGTCATTATTTTTATGGATTGTCAAAATTATTTATCTCTTAATCCTCATTCATTATTCATATTATATTTTTAGTCAAGGTATTGTAGGAATAAATATTTATGTTTTATTTGACTAGATCACAGTGGAGTCACATCATAACAAAGTTTCATTCATGTGTGGTTTTTAGTGGAGTCCATGGAATCATATATGAAAGGGGTTTTATACAATATTTTTATAAATATGTCACTAATTCATATATATAATAATATAAGTTATATTTTGTGGAATTATAATGGATAATGGGTTTTAAAATTTGCAACCCTTTTGGATTTGGTAAAAGGATTTAACCGGAGAAGGATGAATATTTTATATTAAGATTGTGAATTTTTTGCGACAGTTTGTGTGTTCGGAATAAATCATATAAATTTTATTATTGTCTTATAAATTTATTTAGATATAAATATGGAATGCTTATGATTAAAATATTTCCATGTTCGGTCAATGGGGATTTAAATGAGTATTTTTTTAACTATGGATGTCTATATGTGGTAGGCGGACTATATTTCTAAGTCCATATATTATTTAGAATTTTTTTTTGTGTGTCTTATTGTTATTATTATTGTTTCATTATGTTTTTGATATTATGTGATATCAAGGAATAATTTATGATGATTATTTATTATAACAATATTTAATAATATTAATGTTGAATTCCAAATGATTTTTTATTCACACTTTCATGGAATTTGTGCTAGTTTCCAATGTTATGGATTACTAGGTGTCATGATTTTATTTCATAAAATCTTTAGAATTTGACATATAAATAGATTTTGGTTTATTGATTGATTTCAGGGAAAAATGGTTCAAATAATTAAGGGTCACTTTTAAATGGGGAGTTCGATTTAAGGAATACTATTTAATATATTATATTATATTCAAACATCCAACAAATCGATGTTCTTTAGGATGGTTTTAGAATATTATTTCAAATAAAACGTTGGATTAATGTGATTTTCCTTGACATATTTACTAACGATCTAGTTTGAGAAATGTGAAATGTAAAACCTTTTTGAAACTTTTTACTTAGGCGAATTGACTTTTATTTATATTTAAAAAGTCTAGGATAGTGTTGGTATATATTTTTTAAGACCACATTTTTTTTAAAAATAAAATTTTTTGGATAATATATATGAAATGCAACAGTACAAAATAATAATAATATATTATTATCTTAATAAGATCACTATATGTTGGATTTTAAATTAGAGAGTATTAATAGGATTTAATAACTTATTAAATATATATATATTTAATAATAAAAATAAATGTATTTAAAATTTCATAAGAAATATGCACATGTTTTTTTTAACAATTACACTTCTTTTCTCAAGAAAATATATTTCTCTAAATATAATTTTTACATATTTGTTAGAGAAAATACTATAATATTTTTTGTATCACATAATAATTAAATATTATAAAATTAAATTAAATTTTAAATCATCAACACAACATTAATATATGGATATTTTTTTATTTTTATGAGGTGTTTTATTTTACATTGAATAGTGAAAATTATTAATTTTTCAAATATTGTCATTAATTTTAATAAAAATAAGTAATTGAAATGTCCAATTTCATTTTATATTTTGTATTAAAGTGAAAAATTACCAATTATATTTATAATAATATAATTAATTTAAGGGAATTTAGTAACTAAGAAATTTTTTTACTGTTATGCTCAGAAAAAGAGTTCTCTTAAAACTGTTCTTAAATGAAATATGTTCAAAAATAATAAATAATTAAAATAACTCATAAAAATGGATGATTAAAATGATATTTATATATTATATTTATAACTATATTAATATAAATTCATAAAATTGTATTTTCTCTTCATATATTTAATACATGATCATCAATTTTGTAGGAAATGATTCTTCTGGAAAATTGTTTTTCATTACTTATGTGTGTTTTTATATAAAATTGTTGTATTCCAAATATCTAAATTAATTTTTTTAAAATGGATAAAATATATTTAAAAATAATGATTTATATTATAGAATACTTTTTTTTAAATGAATAATGAAAATAGTAAAAATTAGTTATTGTGGGAAGGTTTAAATAGATTACAGTAGGTTAAACCAAAAAATATAAGTTTGGAAATTTCTTTAATATATTCCTAGTTTATATTGGCTAGATATATTTTTATCCCATATCATATAAAGATATAAAATGATCTATATTTTAACCATGTTGCATTTGAAAGATATGGGAATAATTTACTATTTTCCAAAATCCTATTTACTCACTCTCACCAATTCCAGAAATAAAACCCCCTCTCTTATCACCTAGATTCTTTTAGTTATAATGAACTACGTTTAGAGGTTTAGATATTATTTATGATGAAGTTAATAATTTTTTTTGTTTTTATATTGTTAAAGGATCTATAATTTTCATTTAGGTTCCATAAGGGAGGAATAAACAACATCAGGAGAAATATTATTATAGAAAGACTTTTTATAGAAATTAGTGGTTTATTCCATAAATTTAAAATTTACTATTTAAAAACATCCTAAAATTTAAATCCCTCATGTCTACCCTTTTAATAATGGAGATATACATCATAAGTATCATATTTTAACCATAACTTCATTGACTAATATATAAAGAGGTGGGAAATGACATTTTCTCCCCAAAGGCCTAATATTATAATACTTTACATTCACATTTCTATTCCATACATACTGGCTGCTACAACTCTTTAATATCCATTACCAAAATATATATATATCACTGATATATCATCTCTATTTGGTGAATTAATCGCTCTCCATTAGTTGCATTGGATATATATTAGTGTATTCTCTAGTCTACTTTCATCCATTCTTTGATTATAATTACATATAAAATGATAAATATTTAGGGGTTATTTTGTGTTATACTTAGTAATTTTTTATATTTTACTTATTTATTCAATTATAAATCAAATAAAAAGATGATATAGGGTGAGGAGTCATCTATCACTAAAATAATGGTGGTATAGTACTTTTCCCTTAAGGGATTATTCTTTTATATTTAGAGATGTAATGCCACATGTTGGAAATTCCATGTGTCGGATAAAAAATAAGAATTATTGTAAGCTCATTGATAACAAAATTATAAATTTCATAAAACATTATTTTCCTCTTGGATTATGTCCCACTCAACTATTTTCACCTATTGAAGTGTTATTTTGAAATACCCCTGACCATATTAAATTCTCATATTACCAAACTGAATTCTATGTAATCTTGGATTGACTCCTGATTGAAAGTTATAATAATTATAATCCACATATTGGATTATTTTAAAACATGATAATTGGATTATTATTATTACTCCTAATTCTATAGCAGTAAGTCCATTTTTATAATTCATTATTTAGAATGGAATTCATTATTATTATCTATGATATTCGAGTATAGGGTCTCTTGTTATACATGATTCTCGATCGTGGAGTCACTTATTATAAATCCTTGTATGGAATGGAATTGATTATTATACCTGACCATTGGAAATGTAAATCTTTATTTCTCTTTGATAATCCTAGGAATGGTGACCCCAACATTGAACATGAGACTACTCGGACTATTTATACACACCATGGTTACACCACTTGTACTATCTTGGGTATAGTATTTATATATTTTTATTTATATATGATTGTAAATATAATATATATATATATAAATGAATAAATAGTTAATTTATTTTTCAAGGTAATCTAGATGAAGCTGAAGCTGGTATAGTTGAATGAGTATCCTATAATAACTCAAGAAAAATTTGTCACAAAATTTATTACAGCATATTATTTTTAATATTTCCATTAATTTGGTTTTATGTACATTGGGCTGATTATTATGTAAACTAATCATAGTGTCCCAGTGAGGGTATCCCACACCATTTTGGTGAATATAATTAATACTCTAATATAACATAGGGATGCTAGTAGAGGTAAAGTTATGTTTTCAATGATGGAAACCGGAATTACATATAATAAGGAAGAATGGAAGTAGAATATTGAACATATGATCATGATTATAGTGGAGATGGATGTTTTTTTGTTAATTTTTATAGAATTATGTGTATAATGTTTTCTCTATATCAGTTATATTCACTACTGTTATAGATTCATGATAAGAGAACCATTTTTTATATGGATTTGAGAAAAAATTTAGATCAATTCATCATGGTTTGGTTATTTTATATTCTTCTTCCAGTTATTTAATACTCATAATCCATTTAATAATTTTCTTATACCACTGTGAAACTATGATTATGATGTTATAATATCACAACCATATCATAATTGAACCTAGCTAAATTCGGTATCATCTAGAGTGTAGGGAGTTATAATTGAGGCCCTGTAATGGACTTTCAAGGAGAATAATTTATGTGTCCCCCATAATAAGACATTAAAATGTTATATGCATGCCTTTACATCCTTTGGTCTTACTAATTCTGGTTGGTATTCTGGAGAATATAAATTTATTCTAAACTAAAAATGAGATAATTCATTAGAGTATAAAACCCAAAAAATGGAAAATCAAAATTACATGGTATGATATTTGATGTTTTGGTTTTTGGATATTAAAGATGCCCATATTTCACCATTGGGTAACATAGATTACTTTTGAAATTTGTTATTTTTATTATAGATTTTGTTACCATTGGACCAAAATAGAATGTGGGGAGAGTCTCCTTTATCATTATAATCACCAGAGTATTTATATTCTATTTATTATACTATGCCATTTTTACCTACAACAAACATTTTCTACTGCATATAAAGGATTTCTTTTGGGTTATTCTTGAAATGTTTCTAACAATTATTGTAGGGATAAAAAAGATGGATAAATCAAAATCATAGTATCAACATAAAATTTGTTTTCTAGAATATCATGTTGGCGGAACCTTAATTAACGAATTATAGCATGTATGATCCTTATACCATTGGGTACATGGGTAAAACATTTAGTGGTTTTGATTACATGGATTTCAATTTCACTTTAAATAGTGCATGTTCATCTATAAAATTGGAATTTTTATCTACTTAATTTGACCATTGTAGAAGGTGGATATAGTTACATGTAATTCCAATAGAAACATATAATGCATATTATATTATTAACTAGGAATCCAGAAGCAACTAACTGGACTGTGATGCATTCATATATTGATATGAATATGGAATTTTTTAATCCATGATCATTAAATGAATTAGTTTTCATTTAATGGTGAAATTAATTAAATCATGTAGTGTTTTTGACTACAACTTAAAATTGACACACCCTATATTAGGACCCCTATTAGCTTATATGTGACATTGACCCAAACTAAGCCTTAATAGTAGATAGTGGAGCGTATAAATTATTTTTTTATGATATTTTTTGTCATAAATTCATCAATTTTTGTGTAGTAATAGTGGTTTTCTATTTTCCATAAGATGGATATTTAAATATTCCATTCTCTAAATTGTGATCATTCTGTTGTTGAATCCTATTTTGAGGTGAGTGTTTGGATTATAGAATTATTCCTTCTTGAATAAACATATTCTTATGCTTGCAATGTTAAAAAAATAATGCTCTATGGGTGGTTGGACTTGGTCCACTTTTCTTACTTCCTATAGTGACACATACAGAACCAACTACTCTTTCGTACATGGGTTAAGATACTCAATTTCAATAGAGAATACTATTTTTTTATCGTGTGTATTGGGAGAATAAATTCCTTCCCCTCTTATGGAAGAGATCATGAGATAATTATAGTATGATCAATGAACTATTTTCTCAGGGGATGGGGAAAACGGTTTTTGAGTCATGGATGTAGGCCATGAGGACTATATTTTAGTATCTAGAGATACCTCCATAATAGAGGTTTATTTTTCCAGTATACATGTTTATTGATTCTACCATGAGTTTATTGGGTGTTATATACTAGGAAGATTTCCATCAGTATATGGTCTAGAGGGACATTCATATAGTATAGTTTGAATTCTTCTTCCCTAAAATTATGAGATAATATTAATATAGATAGTTTAGGAATTTATTGAAATTTACTATGTCTATCATGGAAAATTCTCATCAATTCATAAATCTTGAGTTCTTTACACCAAAAATTTCCCATAATGAGTTGGTGATATAAGATTAAATTTAGGATGGAATCATATAGACCATCTTCTCATTGGTGAATTTATTTTTGTTTACAACTATTTCCTTGATAGCCAATCATGACGTCATATTTGTGTGGAGCATGAGGTAAGATAATGGTGTGGGTCAGGGAGATCCAATAATGATATATTGAAGTAATTCATCAAGTGGAACGACTCATTAACTCTAGTTTACATAAAGGGACATAAATATTCATTTAGAAGTCATCTATAATTAAACGGTGCTTTACCATTTTGAAATTATTATCCATAAGATTCCCCAATATCCTATATATCTCGTTGATTGGAAATGGTACATTAGGATGAAAATCATACATATTTATGTACGTACGCACCAACGATGCATAGTGGGAGGGGATCCTCACCAAAAAAATCCATCAATACTAGGATTTCTAGCTCATTATTAAATATATATATATAGTAAACTACTAGTTTTTAGTTGAAGGACGGTCATGGATAATGGTATTAGACAAAGGAAATACAACGCCAATAAATAAGACATTACCAATGTAGTTAGGTCATATACTAGGGATGCAGATCTGGCAAAATATATATAGTGGATCCTAATCCTGAAGAACATATCACCAATCCTTCTACAATTTGATATATGATTTTTACAGAACACACTTTAGTGTTAAATAAATTTGAGACATAAACTTCAAATTATTCATATACATGGAAATTATGGATTGTCTAGGTCCCATGTTTCAGTATTTCTATGGTTTAAAGAAACTTGATAAACCATTAGGGGTCAAATAATATTTTCTAAAATAGTGTAAACCATTATCCATAGAGGTATGTTTTTATTGTTACATGTGCTAACTCTTTTTCATCATGATGATTGGTTTGGACATCATTTATAGTACTGAATTTACTGCTCCTTACCCAATGTATGTGGATTTGTATTACTATAGGATTTATTTTACATCACATAAGGTTGATAGTTATAAAAATGTGAGAATTTTGTTACTATAATAGTCTATCATGACCCGAGAATTAGGGGATGGGTGGAGTGACAACAATAATTGAAGTCTTTATTTGGACGATTAGGGAAAATGATGTATATGCATACCTATTGTATTATATAAATTCTAGGATGTCACCCATGATGTTTTTTCTACGGTACTTCTTGAGGTAGAGGTGGTTTTGACAATTGAACTAGTTATATTTTTAGGACCAGTATCCATTATTCCTTTTGATATGACTACAATAGAGTCATAAGAGATTAAGAAGATTCTAGAAAACAATGAGGCAAAAGGGTTTTATATAACCCCATACATTGTTACGGTGTTGACCTATTCATTTACACAAGGATAAAGATTGGACCCACATAGAATAATTTATTATCAAGAATTGAATTAGTTTATAGCTATGACCTGGTATACCTTACCTCAAATTAATTACCACTTTGATCAGATCTAAGGAGATTGAGTCTTCTTAAAGATTGGTTTGAGGTGTGGCTATCATATGCTACATATCATAACCTATGAAATAAAATATATAACATCCCAATTTAGTTAGGTATTTTTCTAGAATATGTTCATGTTTTTATGTACCACAAATCTATGGGTAGTATTTATGGATATAATGAATTGGGTCTTCCTCTCATATCTGGATTGTTTTGGTGGGGTCTTTATGGAAAAAATGATTGTGTATTCTCACACACAATAAGAAAATACAAAAAAACATTATATTTTACTAAATACACAAAGATAGAATTAGTTTCATGAAAATATCACAAAATATAATTTCTTTATTGAGAATGTACACTTCCTTTTTCATATCATCACCAGGGAAGGGGTTCTTTATTGACCGAGAAAAGGTGATAGACAATATATATTAGGATTATCCCAATAATGTGTTTGATGTAGCATTTTATTTGAGATGGATGGATATTATTGAAATTTTATTAAGGATTTATATTACCATGAAACCCCACTGAGATGCTTGTCCAAAAATAGTTTCATGTTTGTATGGTCTAAATCATGCATGGAATAAATTTACGATAGAAAAGGAAATATGACCTCTCTACCATTCATAATTTTTCCAGATCTAGGAACAAACTATAAAGTTAATTGTGATGTGTCATACAAATATATTGGATCCATTATAAGGCATATTTATTGGGTTATATTATAAGTGTCACATTATTTAAGACTTCATGTTCACAATTACCCATAAATCATTCTTTAGGTAACAACTGAGGTTCATTCATCTAGTTGTTAGATGTTTTAGCTAATAAGTGAGTGGTTTTCATAGGATATAGACCAAAAAATCCTGGAATAAATACTAGTGTAGCATTTCATAAATGTTAGAAATAAATTATGGTTTGAATACATATAGTCAATTGATATAACGATTTCAAACACAGTTGTTAAATGAAATTTATTAGTTGATTCTCTATGTTGGAAGACACTAACACTGATAGTTCAACAACACAGTGGGGAATGAAAATTTATGGCCTAGTTTTTTGATATGATTCAATATTTATAGAACCATCATGGAATGCCATTTATTTCAACATTATCAATGTCCTCATAACATTTGGAAGAAGTGAATATGAGGCTAATATCTAATTTCAATAGATTAGTCATATGGGTGAGTGTTTCTTGTTATGACCCACAATATAGTTGTGTAATCGATGAGGGTGATGATGTTCACATTTATGGATGTTCTTGGGTTCTGATAATCCTCCTCGAGTAGTTGATGTGATAATATCATGCCTTTACTAGGGAATTACTTCTCGATAATACAATGATATTCCATAATTTACACAACTATTACTAGATACCTAGTATAAAAAGGGAGATTTATTTTTTTACTCACTATTCTACCTATCAAAAAGTTAAGGAAACTCGGTAGGGAACAACTTGAATTTTATAGTAATTCAAAATTATATAGTTGATGTGGGATAAAAAAACTATGGATTTTTTGACATTTTTATGGAGGCCAGCTCATAGAAGTGACAAAATACAGGTGATCATTGATTGGTTGGAATAAGTCATCAAATTTTAATAATTAAAGACACATTCACATTAGATGATCATATAAGGATTTTTGTTTGATAGATTATACATCATCATGGGGTTCCCATACCATCAATTAAAATATGGATCCCCAGTTTACATTGTGGTTCTGGCAAGGTTTAAAAATTGAACAAGGTATATAAGTATAGGTTAGAAATTTATAGCACAAAAAAATGGTGGTTACTTAGAACATACTATACTAGTGTTAGAGCACTTGCTTTGGAAATGAATTCATGGTTTTTTGGGGCTCAACATAGAATCAAAAACTACATTCTATGTTTTATAATTACAATTTATTCTAGGTGACTATAAAGATGGTTCAATATGATGAATTATAAGGTAGGAATTGCTATTCCCCCTATGTTGGTTAATGGATGTTAAAAAATTAATACTAAGACCATTTCTCATTCAAGGGTTATTAGAGTAGTACTATATATCTAGAAGAACATAGATACTACTCAATCATCGGAGAAATAATGTTCTTATCTTCATCACTGAACATTACAGTTCGAGGAGGGGCATAGAGTCTTCTTCAGAGTTCTTCAGCGATATGGTCATATATGGATTTCAATGTAGGTATTGATGTCACCTTGTCTTATCAATCATCATAGATATTGAAGAGATTTATAATGGAAGCCTATCATTTGGCATTATTATAGAGGTATTTCATGAAAAATACCATGTTTCAAAGCATTATTATTACTATTGAGAACTATATCACATCTTTCAACATGATGATGCTGAATTAGATGATTATAATTCAACTAAATAGTAATTGTTCTATGTTTTAGTTTCGATAATGAATGATATCTAATGTAGTTCATTTCCACTATTTCATGTATTATGTAATCATGTCCATTTACAAGAATATCCCTAGAAAAATAGGTTAATGTTCATGCACAGTGGCTGAATTATTTCATAGATGATGTTTACCCACCCACATAACGTAACTTGACAATAATCTTTTCATTGATGGGAGGTTGTAACATCCCAAAATTTGAGAGGTAAAAATTAATTTTATTTTTTTAAAACCTTAATAGTGTTTTTTGTTTTTGGTTTGGACCTTTTTAATGGATCCATGATGTTATTTTTGGATTCTTCATGGAAGAAGAAAAAACTAGTAGGGTAAACGTGGCTTTTGAATGACTTACAATGTAAATCAGGGATTTATGATATAACTTATTAATTTATGGTGAAATTTCGTTCATATAAAGAAAATTCCATTGGAAGACCCATGAAGAAGGAATATTTTTATCTTAAGTCATCGGTTTATGATGAAAATGTACCTAGAATCATAAAAAGTGTTATCAAATTACCACTTACATTAATTCCTTATGACATCATCTTTTTCTTTTTTCCCATTCATTCCCACACACAACATCCCCTCTAGTCGATCGATATCATATCACCCTATCAATCTATTCATTGATCTAGCCTCTAAATAATCTATATAAATCACTCATTCTCATTTTTATTCGATATATGTCAATAATATTTTCATTACTAACACTTCATTTCCTGAATTATCATGCCAAATGGAATTCTAAATTCATATGGTCTATAATGCATATTTTCAAGGAATATTTATATTTTAGATATTTCTTCTACTATAAATTAAATATAAAGTAAAAAATGGTTAATGATTCAAATAAATTCATATTATTGGAGTTCAATTATATTTCTCATAAATTCATATTTTGTTATATCATTATGAGGCATGTCGTACAACATTCATTATGTATATTTTATAAAAAATATCAATTATCCTAAAATCATAGGTAGCTATGGTATACAATTAAATCTAACATCTATGTCATTGTGGATTATTAAACTATTGTCTAGGTACACCTCATGTGTTTTTCTAATGAAATTTCAATGACCCTTTTAAATGATCAACTGATTAAACCACCATTTATGAGGTCATGCATTGAGTCATAAATAAAATCTTAAATGGTGCAAAACAACCTATTTGATTATAGTAATGAATGGTCATCAGCCCATTATTATTAAAAATAATTCATAAAAATTTATTTGAATATTAAAATCATTATATGGAATGGAATCCAATGATATAAAAGATTATAATTAAAAAAAACCTAATTATTATACAAGTATTTGAAGCATGGTGTCACTTATTATAAATGATTCTTACGTATGGAAACCATTTTTATACATGATATTATGGAATGGATTCCCTTATAATACCTGATAAATGGGTGTGGAATCACTTATTACACTATGAGTCATACGGGTATGGTGTCCCCTACATAAAACATGACAATTTGAGGAATTTTATTAGATTCCTTAATTATAACTTAGGTCATGGATAGTGTCACATTTTTATTTATATTTATTTATACATTCCACTAAATGTATAATATATTTATTAATAAATTAAAACATTTTGATATTTTTATTTAGAAAAATCATGGAATAGGTAGAGTCCAGTAGAGCGAGATGGGTGTTTAGGAGGAACAAGGTTCAACACTGTTACAACAATACTTACTGCTTATTATTTTTCAAATCTACACACATGCCATTTTATATACACAATAAATATTATTATAGAAGCCATTGGAGGTTGAATACTATGTGAATATCACACCCCATTTGGGCTGCTGATTTTTATATAGACAAACATTTCATATTAAAGTAGGGATAATGTTACGTAATCATAGAATTATGTATGATTTCCTTGTTGCATCTGAGTGTGGGAGAGGAGGTCCAAGCTTATTAAAATGAAGCATGTGGTTATGAATTTTGATATATTTTTTCTTATAGAATGTTGTATATAGTTATTATAATTTATCCTTATTATCCCCTATTTTTATAGATTCATTATGTGACAATCATTTTGATTATGGTTTTGATTATAACTATTTATTGATGAATCTTTGGTGGGATATTTTAATTTATGATTCTTGTTTTTAAATGTGGTTCCAAAACTAATTAATTTTCTTATACATATATGATAATTTTATTTTGAGTATATAGTGATCCATTTTTATCATCTTAAACCCTCCCTACTGGTGAATATTTTTTGGAATATATGTAGGCATACTTGATTACGTGTGAATGGCCAATATGGGGAATCAGTTCTGAAGCTCCCAAGTTGGTATATTACACAATAACCCATTTTTTAGTCTATATACTTCATAAATCATATATGTAGTCCACTCTCGTCATCCTATAAGAGTTTTCATATAAATCCTATCACAGAAGTATTATGTGTAATCAAAATTAGGTGGTTGAATAAGAGGTAAGATATTTAAAAGATGGGTTTTGTTTTATTTATTCATCCACACCTTTCAAATAAAAATAATTCATAAATATATAAGAAAATTAGGATCACCATTTTACTAATATGTAATAATATTAATAGAGTAACCTAAATCTATATATTTTTCTATCAAATGGCATATGAAACATCCATTCATGTGTATAGAAAACTATAATATCATGAACTATTGTAATTCAATTTCTATCATTGGATCACATTATTGTATGTGATGATTGATTTAATTTAAATACCCAATATTAATGAAATTTTTATCATTTTTAAAACATTTTGTATAATATATATTAATACCATTCTATTTATAGAAAATTTTGTATCCTCACTCATGCGTACATGTGATTACCATATCAATGAAGCAATGTGATTCATTTTTTATTACAGCATCACATGAGTGATGTATGTATGAAAATTCAAAATAAAGAATATAATATTTATTACTTCATTATCAATAAATAAATAAATACTCATACCATCTATTTATCGTGATTAATAAAAATATAATGCTAACACATGTGTACGAATGGCCTAACATCTCAGTTATTGTAAACTAATTCATTTTTCATGACCATTTTCATGTTTTTTGGAAAGATAATATTTATATATGAAAATATTATTATTTCATAAATATAATTCATGATATTATTGACCAATGACCCCTCTCATAATGATAAAATAAACTAATTCCATTTTTATTTTATTAAATTGATGTATTGAAAACAACTAACCTTAAATTAATTATTTGAGTAATTAATTATGTCACAAAAATAAATTCTATAACTGGTTTATATATAATACAATAATCCTAGTAGTTGCCACATTCTATAATTATTTTATTCTTGTGGTGTATAAAATTTCCCTTAGATATTTTCTATTATGAAACCATTTAATTATTATAAATTAAAATTTTAATTAATGTTATTTTTTTCATAGTGGTTATGATTCAAGGGATACCAAATAGGTGAGATTTTATTTCTCAATATCAGCATTATTCGATATTTTTATGGTTATGTCTCCAATTGGGAAATCATTTCAACCTAAAACAGAATTTATTTTTATATCATTTGGTTTTTCATGATATATTCATCTAATAATACTATTTTACACTTATTTTAAATTAATATTATTTAAATGTTTTATGAAATTCTTTCATTATATCTCTATTTTGTCTAAAATACATAATCTTCCACAACCATGTTTTGGAAAAAGTTTTCAAGTTTTTTTTAAAATTATATAAATGATATAATAACTTCATCTTTACTTACATTTTACATTTTATAAAACCAATTAAACATTATTTTCTTGCATCATTATGAATGAGGTTCTTATTAACCTGTTTAAAATAGTGTGAAAGGAATTCTTTTTATCTTATATGGATTTTACAGAATTATATAATGACATGAACACTTAATTAATTTAACCTTGATTAATAATATTACATTTATCAGTTTAAAGTAGTTGTCTACTATAATGCTTTAGGAATTTTTTAAATTTTGACGACGTGATCTCAATTTGAAAATGGTATTTCCCTAAGGAATATTCCTTCAAATCATCAAAATATGTTTTCATCAACAAGGACTTTCCATTGATGATTTGGATTACATATAATTATGTATATATTTCTGTCACATGTTTATCTTGATTATTCTATCAGAATTATATGGGATAATAAATGAATTATGTTCATATATAAAATGAATTCCATACAAAATTTTCTATGATTATGATATGAACCAATATTATACAACTCACCCATTTCAACCTATATTTATTATGTATATTAATTATGTATGATTCCCTTTTTTAAACACATAATAATGATCATTTTATTATGGTTTCAACCTTATATCAATGAAATTCATTGGATAATGATTTTGTCTCATGATATGTCATGTATGAAATTATAGTGTAAAAATAGACCATTATTGGACTTTTTCCACATTGTGATATTGTATTGGAATTCATCTTCAACACATGTTTCTTCATGTAATTAATTTTTACGATATTTTATATGATTACATGATCTTATGTTACCCTGTAATTTATTTTTTATCATCATGGTGATTACTCATATATATTTTCATTTATGATATCATGTTACACATTTTACAAAAACATTATATTACCTTATCATGTTTATTCCATTATTAGTTTTTTATCCCACCCCATAATTTCATGTATTCCAAAGTGTTTCTAATGAAAATTGAGGAGGTTAAATAGATTTAAGATTTAACTAAGGAGAAAAAATATGTTATGTTATAGTTTTATATGATGTTTTATATACTTAATAATTCTAATACATTGGGACTCCTGATATTTTATTTATAATTAATGAATGTATATATTAGCAATCATGTAATAATATATAGAGAATTTTGGGTCACTACATTTGATATCAAAGAAAATATAGTTATTTTTGGGAAATAGGAATTGAATAATTTTGTAACAACCATATGAGTAAGTCTAAGGAAAAGTCTGTGTATAGATAAAATATCCAAGATTTATTTTGATGTATATAATGAGTGGATTCCAATAATTTATATCCTAGTCTTAATACTACACATGCACGTGGTTTTAGAATTATTTAACCGAGGAGTAATAACCCCAAAAAATTGACCATTGTTTTTGGACTCAATTTTCACCAGGTTCACGATAATGGCCATGATGCACACATGGATTGACACCCCATGGTGAATTTTTTTAAAATTAAAAAATAATTTATGAATGGTCATGATGTATTATAATAAATGATAATCAATGGAAACCTTCAATTAAACAAGGAATCATATATATAATATAATTTAACTTGATTTTGACATTATATAAAGTATTTTCCATTATTATGTTCACTATTATTTACACCGTTATTTTGGGTTCATGTTAATGGATGATACCATGAGGAATGATGTTAACACTAATTATGATGGGAAATTTATTGATTTTTTCAATCCAATTGGGATTATAACTGATATATTATAATTTAAGGATGTATTATGTTAAGTTCTTACGTAGAAGGGACTGTAGAAGAATGAATTTTCAATTTCCTTCATTTCTAAAATGTGTTAATAAACACCAATGATAATCTCTCAATAGAACATGAAAATGATTTATCTGAGGTGAATATGGAAATTTAGCAATAAATTTTTGTGAAAAAATGAGGAGTTCAATAGAGAAAAAGAAGTTTCTCCATATCAATCATTTTTTGAAGTAGATTATATTCAATGTAAGAAGATTATGATTAAAATGAGAAAATGGCATATTTTTAATGTTTACTCCAAGACCATAGATGGACCTATGTTATCTGAATTATTGATATAAATAGATTGAAATATTTTTTATAAATTTTTAATTATGCTATACAATTATTTTTATCAATGGTTTTTTGGTAATAATATTTTTGAAGCATTTGAGGATTGTGAATGAATATATGATTTTACTAATTCCATATAGGGATTTAGGTTAAATAATGGAATAATTATTATATATAAATATGGAATATATATTTTTTCCATGTAATTTTATTGTAATTTTTATATTATTGAGATAAAATGTAAATTTTATATTGGATGAACATGTGATCAAATCATTCATATATTTTTCATTAAATATGTCTCATTTATATTTAGAATAATTTTATAGTTTGGTGGTAATTTATTAATATTAGTTTATCTCCATGTGTTATTATTGATAGATTATAGATTAATATTTTATTTCATCATATAAATGTTTATCCATTTTCAAAAAAATCATTACTTATGACTACCATGTTCGTTTTGGTTACTATTTAATCAAAGGAGGAATGGATTCTTATCCTTTTGTAGACTATTTGATGAATTACACCCAACTTTCAGTACTTCATGTATGTAAAATTCATCTTCAAAACTCATAATTTGGGTAATAGGATGACATTGTGGTAAAAACTCACTAATGGATGAAATTATACTCATAAAGTAAGTATAGTTAATTGTTCTCATAGTCTAGTTAGTAAATGAATTTCTCTACTCTAGAATATGGATCTTGAAGAAAAATATTATCCAGTTACCTTCATTTTTTATGACCAATGTTATTTTCATATTAGTTGGGTTCATGGTTTCATAGTTGTTGACGATGTCAATATCATTCACTTTATTGTGATCAACCCTCCCTGTCACTCTCCATTATTATATCATAATTAAAAATTTCAACAATTTAAATCTATTGTCTTCCAACTATTATTATCCTATTTTGAAGCCTCATTTTACGATGACTCTCTAAGTTTTTCCACCGTTTCATGTTAAAGATTGATTATGAATATTTACAATGTGGGTTTTAAAAAAATGAATTTAAAAAGTCAAAACATTGATTAAATTTTTTCATGGTCCAAATTCAAGTATGAAATTTATTAATGGATGTATAAATCTAACACCATGATACTTTAAAAATAAAACTATCTTTAGCAGTATATATGACAGACAACATGGAGCCCAAAAAAACTGTTAAATATCATTTTTTATGTTTGACCATTATATTCAAGATATTAAATTGAAGGTTATGAACTATATTATATAATATTTTAAATATATATAATGTTCTTAATCTATATAAACATATATATTAATGACATGAAAATAAATAGTCTATTATTGTTAATGACATTATCACATTAAAAAGTATGTTTTATTCAACCTTTTCATTTTTTGAGAAAATAATATAATTAATTATTATTATATTTTGGAGATATTTTTTATAAAATTTAAATCATTTATTAAATCATATTATAAATATTAAGATAATTTGATTTTTTTTGATTTTTCAAAAATGTTCGATTTATTGAGGAATTGTGAAATTTTATAATTTCTCAATTATTATCTCTTATTTTCAACCTATACATTAATTTGAATTAACCAAAATATATTATACTTAATTTTATATATAATATTGAACAAATTTTTTTGTTAAATTATTAATACTTTCATTTGAATCAAGATATTTAAATGTTAATTTACTATTACACTCAAAAAATAGTGTTCTCAAAAATATATTTAAATGAATAATGTTAACCCATTTTAATTAATCAAAGTTACACTTGATAAGGAAATATTTAAATAAGTGTACATATCATATTTATATTTATTTTAATTTAATGTCATATAATGATTATGTCTAATCATAGTGTTAACTAAATTTCATAAAATTATTAAAAAGTACTTCTTCATAAAAAACCGACTTTTCATCACATCTATGGGTTTCTATTTAAAATTAATTTCCACTCAATAATATTAATTACATTTGTTAAAATGGAATATATATATATATATATATATATTAATCATAATTCATATTAAAAAATATTGTAAAGTCAGTATTTGGTCATAATGAATTTTGAAAGTAGTAAATATCAATTATCATGGTTAACATTAAAATATATTTTCCTTGGGATTAAACTAAAAATATTGGATAAAGTTAAATTAAAACATTTTTAAATTATATATTATGTCCATATTTTGAACATATATCATCCATGGTTTGAAAACATTCCATTTTGGTTTCTTTTGGATTTTAAAAAACATGGTTAAAATTTATTCTTTTCCAAAATTCATAGTGTGTCATCTCTCATCAAATAAATGGTTACCCACTCTTATCCCCCCACAAAACATCAATAACCAAGTGGAGTTTATAATAATTACAAAAATAACTTTCATAATCCCCTAAACCCATCACATAATCATGTGTTTATCATAAATTCATGATGTTAAGGGTTTATCATTAATCATAAAGGGTTAGTCTGAAAAAGATGCATCACCCTTAAGAAAACATTTTTGTTTTGTTTTTTCTTCCACCTATTTTAAATAAATATAATTTATTTTGATATAAAAATTTATTTATTTTACATATAATTTTATTTTATAATATTAATGTTATTCCCCACATCCATCACTTATATCAGTAAATGGGAATCAAAAATATCATTCGTGTGTGCAATGAACTACTGGAAAATGAACCAATGTAATTAATTTTACATCATCGAGTCTCAAATATGTATACGATGATGGATTTTTTATTTAGAAAATATATTTATCATATAATTATGATTATTTAAATATAAAGTCTCATATTTATTTTTAACCTTTAATTCATTGACAAATTGAAATGTTGATACACGTATGTGTGGATTACCACCCCCATGAAGGGTTGAAAATTATTTTTCATTTCCTCATCCAATGGATTGTCTACGGAAGGATATTTAAATATTTAATATTATATTTATTATAGAATTTTAATTTTGTAAATATAAAATTACTTATAAATTTTTCCATCATAATCATTATAGAATAAAAATGTTACACATGTGTATGAATGATATACCTCATTGGTGATTATAAGGTATTGCATTTTCAATAATTATTTTACATGTTTTTTAAAGTATAATTTAAGTATAAAATGATAATTTTTTAATTATTATTATTCAAAATATAACATGATAGTGAAAATATTGACCACGATCAATGCAATGATGCCATTTAGAATTTATTAGCTAAACATCCTCAAAACACAAGGTATGAAAATGACTAATTATATAATATATATTTTTAAAATAATTGAATTAAATTATTTATTTATATTTTATTAATCATGTTAAAATTTTTCAAATAAAATATGAAATTATATATTTGTATTATAATGGAGATAGTGGACATAAACAACCATGTCTTGACTCAAGGTAAGATCTTCTCATATCACTTTTAATTTTATAGGGAATATTAAATATTCACTACATAGGTATTTTTGGAAATGTATATCATGAATATCATAATATCTATTTTAATTAATGTTTCATTTCATGTTAACTAATTCATGGGGGGTTATGATTCAAAATTTATTAAAAGATAAGTGTTTATTTAATAGTTTCATCTTTATTTGAGAATGCTTATGTGTATGTCTACACTATGGAAATAATATCTATCATAAAAAAACTATTATCTTATACTATGGTAACTAATTATCATATTAGATAATAGCACCACATTCCACTTTTTCTAATAATGATTATTGGGGAAATGAATTTATAGAAAACTGGTGTTATATCTCTCTTCTATCGAAACTCATTTCACTTCTATATAATCATTTTTTAAAGAATTTTTCAAGAATGTTTAAGCATTAACAGATTAATTTATTATTTTTTACCCTTATATGATTTTGAAAAAAATCATTTGAATAGAATATTCCATATGTCTTTTAAATGAGGTTCTTAACATTTTTGGAATCGTGGAAAATGTTTATTTTTTTACTTATATGACATGTATGAAATTACATCCCATCATGACCAATCAATTCCTTGTTGGTTACCTTTTATGTTTGTCATTATATTTATAAATAAATTATTTTATATAATAAATTGAGATTTTAAATATGTTTTCTCAATTATTTTAATGGGAAATATTTTATTTTTTATAATGAAAAATTAAATGAATAATTTAAATCAGTTTTCATGAAGGATGGCAACATTTTTATGTTATGAATTCCTTAAAAATTATTTATATATGTCCATAAAATTTATCCATTCCATACTATCCCTTAATTTAAAGTTGAAATACATAAATTATATTAATTTATCAAATAACTTCATTAAGTAATATCCTATAATTATGATATGAGAAAAGATAATGCATCCCATTTCATTGAATGGTTAATTCTTATATTTATTACTTAGGACTAATTTTATTCGTTAGAACACATACTCATGAACATGTTTTGAATGGTGTACCAAGAGAGGGATCCAATGCATTGGGTAAATATTTAGTCTCATGAGACATCATTTATAGGATTAGGGTGTAACCATAATCTATAATGGGAGTTTTTCCACGATGTGATATTTTTTACAAACATATTATTGGATCATATTTATGTTATGTTATATATTGATAATATATTTATTATGATGCAGTGAACATATTTTAACAGGTTATTTTTATTATTACTTGACATGATTACTCATATCCCATTACTTTTATGATATCATGGTATTCAATTGATATATATGTTTTTATCCTTATGATCCTTTCTTTATTACTAGGGTTCTTAGAAAACCCCATTCTTCAATGTATTCCTAATGTTATCTAATATAGTTTTAGGAGATAAATGTTATTTAGGAGCTCACTAAGGAGAAAAAAAATTATTATGTTTTATTTTAATAAGATGTTTTATGTATAGATTCTTCTAGAGACACAAGCCCTCACAATCATTGAGTTGTAATTAAAATATGTATATATTAAAAATTATGTAGTTATATGTTTAAGATTCCCTGATAAATAGGTTAGTTGTTATATTCAATTTCATATAATAAATTCATTTTTCTCTAAATAAATAAAAAAAAATTTCTCTTCCTTATAATAAAATTTACATCTTATGTTATATGATACAATAATAAACATCGATAAGAAATCCTCCAGTGTGATGGATTAGTTATATTAGATTGGTATACAAAGTATTATTTCTTTTTTAGGTCTTTATGAACCATGGTATACCCTTTATGGGAATTGGAGTTACTAAAATTATATTATTGAAACATTATTTGATAAATCATTCATTATGCATAAGTGACAATTATTTTTGTTGATTGAATAAAATACATTTTTCCTTATTGGAGATCCCTATGGTTGACCTATGTGTGGGAGGTGGTTGTAAGATATTGTGTGATCTTATTTATTATAGTAGCCATATCCATGAATAGTGGTCTCATTAACATCAAAATATTTTATATAGATCAATACATATGGTGAGGATATATGAACCCATCCTTTACCCAATAGAAAATATTAAAATATGTTTCTTTGTAGAAAATTATGTCTTATTCTATATCATTCAAATGGACTAGTAATATTGTCTAAGAGTTCATGAAAATAATTTAATAAAACTCCTATTAATTTATCATATCCTTTGGGTTGTAATATCTAGGATAAACTTAAGGTTCATCAATAATATCTATTTGTATGTGAATATGTGTATGTGAAGTCATATACATTATGTTATTAATTGAATTAGGTTATAATGTTTCAAAGATTTACTCTTCATCTATCATTTATGAGAACATAACAATGATTTAAATGGTTATTAGATGAAGATTTTTGAACCCATAGGAGGTTTTGGTTGGAGTCATGAAATAATGATGATATATTACCACCCATGGAACCACTTCAGGTAAGACCATGGTTATGATATACATTTTTTGATGATGATAGTTTTGACATACAATTTGATTTTGAACACTATGATCAAAGATTGTAATATTATATACTTGGATCTATCCCCTATGATGAAAATTTATATATTGGTTAAATATAGTGGTACTCTATGGGTATGATTTAATTTATCTATAGGGATGGACATTAAGATGGCATATTGATGGGAAATTAGCCAACTATAATTATGTTAAATTTTTTATCCCTATTTTATATTAGCCCTCATTGTTTTATAAGGGGATTTTTTGAAGTAAAATATTATTCACTATATCATCTTGGTATCCACATTCTAATTTTAATTTTCATTTCATGTAGGAAATTCATGGATTGTTTTAATATGTTGTGATTCTTGGCCAAATAACTATTTCCCGTGATATTCCGATATTTTTATATTTAAAGGGAATGATATGATTGATATTATAGCTAGGAATAATATTTCATTGAATTATATAAATATCTATATCATATGGTCATTATTTTAAAAGATATTTCATATATGAGCCATACCTTGTAGGATCACAACATTTTGTAAGCCATAAGATAATAAATTGTAGTACCTTGCCTTATATAGGTAGTTTTTGTTATGTATTTGGGATGCTTGTTTCATCTAGACATGATGGAGCATCTTTAATTATATTTCATAATAAATAATAAATATATTTATTTTTGTTTCACATAACACTATCTTACACAATATCTACATATTTATACTCACATATACTTGATCACTATCACATAGTGGTTCAATTAGATTTTGGAAACCAATCATTTCCATTAAACTCACACTCTATTGGTGTATACAGAATAAGTTATGATATATGTTATTATACATTAATGATTCAAATTCATATTCGTATTCTTCTTAAAGATTGATGCATGTATTAGGATGAGTACGAGTTTAAAGGTTGATGATATGGTTGGATATAACAATGTGAGTTGGGTTAGAGGTCATTCTACAATAACATTTATGTAAGTTTACTACACATATATATACTTAAGGGCCTCCTATGATTTTGAATTCATTTTTTGGATCATATATTAACATTTCATTTCAGATAAACATTATTATCCATCAAATAAACTATTTAAAGTCATTATATTTCATATTTTATAAACCAATCATAAATCACTATTTGTATATGTTGGTTTTGGATTTATCTGTGATGCATATGGTTTTATTTGAATTTTTTTTATTTAAGAAGGAAATTACTGGTTTATTTTTTTTGTTCGTATTATCTACAAGGTTTTAAAATTTACTCACTACTAGTCATTTCAATTTGTTCTATGGAGAGGCACGTATAATCTCTAATAATTCAATTGTTTAGTAAATATTTATTTATATAAGTGAAAATAATTAGAAAAACATTTTATTTATAATTTTTTCTTATGGTGTTTTTTAATAGTGGTGATGATTTTTTTCCCTTGTAGGTAATTTAGACTAAAATCTTGCTTGGATATAATTTATGTAGTTAAATTCTATTTTACTAATGGATGTCAGGTATTAGGAATAGACAACCAAAGTATGAGTGAGTATTTGAATATTATATCATATTTCTTGAATAGTTGGACAAGGTAAGTATAAGTCCCCAGCCTTAAAAAATTACAAAATATTGAATTAAATGAATAATTCATATTGTGGATCCTTTCTGGTTTAATGTTTTAGAGAATTATGACATAACTATTACATCTCAGAAGATTATAAAGTAGACACTTCTACTGAGTTTCCATTTTTTCATAAAATAAAAACTCTAAAAAAGAAACATGTCTACTTCAATGTTTTAAATAGCATGTCATTCCTTGATCCCATCCTTGACCCTATTCATATTTAACTCCTGTGGGAAACATTTCAAAAACTTTTTATGAGCATAAAAAGCTTAGTAAGTGAAATAAAAATACGGAAAGAAAACAGTAGTCCATGTATACATAAGAATCAATGAAATCATACTTTACTCATAAAAAATAATCACTTTAACATACCTCATGAAATCATAATATTTATGAATAAATCATATAAATAATAAGACGTAAAGGTAACTTGAGGCATTCATAACATTCTTACATAGGGAGCAACCATCATGGTTACGTTTAGAATACCCATCACAGTATATTCCCTAAATCTCATTGGAGAAACCTTAGAATTTAAATCATTCACATTACCCAATGCATTGGAGACTTATCTCGGGCTCACCCGCCAATAGTTTATCACGGAACCACCCGACTTCATAGACAATTCCCAAGAACTATAACATAATCGTATCACATACAACATGCATAAAGGAAACATAACATTTCCACATTTCAATCACAAGATATCAATACAAAACATTAATATAATCAAAACATTATCAAAACAATTTCAAATACCAAAATAAAGGAAAGGTAAAACATGGTATTTATTTTTAATTTTAAAATTGGTTATTTCTTGTAGAGGAAGAAGAAACTCAATTAATGGTCATAACTGTGGGGAAGTCGTTGTCTCTGCAAATGTAAGACAAAAACATTTATTTTTGTCATTTACTAAAATGATTAATATAAAAAAGATTCCTTTTGAATTAAATTAAAATTCAATGGGGTTTATACACCGTATAAAGGAAATTCTGGTATTAAAACCAAATATGCCTCAATGAAAGGAGATTAAGATGAAGTCCCTTACAAAGATGGTATCCTTAGATTAAGGATAAATCAATTACGTAATTATGTTTGAAAAATATAAATACAATCAATATAACTGGATATTAAGTGTAAAAAAATCATAGGTCATCCACACAAATTCATAGCATGATATAATCAAGAAGTAGAGGTTTAACCCAAAGAATTGAAATTGGGTTAAGAAGTTCCTTTGTAGATATTCGACAGCCTAATGACGTCACTTTAAAATTCATAAAATTAGTTGATGATAGATAAAAAGGGTATCTAATCAATTGGGAATATAATTTATAGAAATAAGGATATATAATAACAAATCTGAACATAAGAAGATGAAAATTAAAAGACCTTAGAAAATGAAGTCTTTTAAAAAGAGGAGGGTGAAAGGTTCCTTTACCGATTTGGGTAACTTTTGAAACGTACACCCAATGAAATAATGTTCATTCAATGAAGATGTAAAATACCCATAAAATAAAGTATCTTACACAAAGAATACAATCATGGAAATTAAATACACCACAAAAAAGGAAATAGTGGAAAATGAAGCATGAATCTCATAGGAACACAAAGTGAGATAAAAACCCCTAACCTAGTTGTGATCAATCAAGTTGTATGACCAAAAGATAATAAACACCAAATGAATCACATAATACACTGAATATAAATAGAATCATGATACTGTATATGAAATGTATGGACATAATATACCACATGAAATAAATACGTGGTGAACAATTTAAATCTCATGGAATTAAAAGTGAGATAAGAAATCCCTTACAAAATTTCGGCAGCCCAACGACGTCACCTAAATCATTCAAAAAAATGTATTGATGAGGTAAAATAGGGTCTCTAATAATATGAGCATAAAAATTTCAGTAATAGTAATATGAAATAACATCCCCCAACATAAGAAATAAGATCTTAAAATAAATGTCCTAAAAAGATTACTTAAAAAGAAAGAGAGAGGTAGGATCCCTTACCTGAAGTCCAACTTGCCTTGTTCCATTCATTTTATTTCTGAATAGAAAACTTTGGGAACTTTATAATTAATTAAGGACATCATTTAATTTTTATTATTAAATTCATATCACATATTATAATATTATAATTATTAGTTAATTATGTGATCTCATATCAGACATTTTTGTCAATGTTCGGTACATGAGTCAGAAAAATGAAATGGTTTGAAAACAATTGTCCATGTAGTTATTAGTACATCTTCTCCAGAATAGTATTAATGATTTAAATATCATATATATATATATATATATATTATATATTCATTTATACTATTCCATAACAATTGGAGATAAAAAATGTAATTCACCGTTCATAGAGACGGTAGGCCGTACGTACG
The DNA here is from genome assembly GCA_963277665.1 of Viscum album. Taxonomy (NCBI): domain Eukaryota; kingdom Viridiplantae; phylum Streptophyta; class Magnoliopsida; order Santalales; family Viscaceae; genus Viscum; species Viscum album. The sequence goes on from OY728165.1 coordinate 216,307,036, forward strand.
CATTAACAGTAGTTTCATTTTTTTCATATTAATTGAATTAAAACTAAATAAGAGATATATATATTATAATTACATTATAATATATATGTTATATAGGTCACATAAGTTCATTAACTTCATTATTTATACATTTCTTGTATTGCATGAACGAGTCACATCACTTGAGGGGGTGGTAGTCAACACTTCTTCAAATGAAATTATCGCATTTGCACAACATGGAAAGCATAAAGATATGTTTTAAATATAAAATACAGAAGAATATAGAGAATATAAATATAATATATATCATATATAAATATTTTTTCATCATAATGCCCCCCATGAGAGGTGGTAGGAGAAGATTGAAAAATCATTGTTTCGTGAGGCAGTAATTCGCCTTCCACAGAAACAGTATGTTCTTTACCCATTAGATGGAGGTGTGTGTAATTTTATCTCAAAAAAATCTCCTAAAAACATCCTAATATATTGAAGATACTGTTTTTGGTTACAAAAGAAATGGATAAAATTATTTTAGGGGGATGGAGAAGCAAAATAAAACAAAACAACGTAAGAGAAGACTTTACCTTTAAATCAGGTAACTCCCCTTGGTTTGAACCAAACAAGTATCTTGAAGAGTTATCTAACTAAGGTAAGGCATCAAGGATGATGAAAGGGATATTGGGAGATTATTTGAGTAGAGTTTGGACGATAAAAAGGGCTTGATATGTGTGAGAGATGGGTAGGAAGTGGGGACTTTTTATAAGGGAGAGCATGGGCTCTTTTTTGGAAAGCATGAAACATTTATTTTATTATATAATGATTTTCGGTTTCTAAAGGACCAAAAATAATTAAAGTTGAAGATAATGTTTCTGATGTTCGAAATAAAATCATCCAATAAGAATTGGACAAGTTTTGGATATTATTTTAAACATTATCTTCTTATTTATTTAAATCATTTATTAATGACGTAAACATTGCATCACCATTCTGTCATAAATAATTATATATATTTGATTTCTAAAAACAATAAAAAAAATTACCATGTTGTAAGAAAATTTTTTATCTTTATAATGAATATTTATTGTCGAAAATAAAACATGAATTACCCCATGTAAAAATTGTTTTTGTAAAAAAATACATGTTTGTGACAATTTTATTTTTACTTTAAATAAAAGGTATTAATGTCATTATCATTCCCAAGTGGATCCATGGGGTCCCAAAAATTGACCCACGGATTTTATTGTTTGGACATGACTCAACCAATATGGGTAGGACAAGTTTAAATGTAATTTCATATTATTTTAACATTATATTTACCTTAAACTACACTAATTACCTTTAATCTCTATTAACAAAACTTAAAAGCTACTATTCACCAAAAATTATTTTCATCCCATTGAACCACATTTTACTTACTAATGACAAACATGTATGGTAGATTTTTGAAATTCAATTCACAGAAGTGTTAAATCTTCATTTAACGAATCATTCAGTTTTTTAACTTCCACTTAGTGGTTTCACTATTCATCAAAAAATGAAGTTTTTCAGAAAAATACCATAAATTTACCCAAAGATATATTTGATATTCAGAATTCAAAAATTATGTCTATTTTTAAAAATTAAAAAAAAAATATAAGTTGCACTAATTAATTTTATAATTAATTCCCATTGTCAAAACAAATAGTGTGTTTTTAAGAAACAATATATATCAAAAGATTGCCAATTGTCTATGTCCAATTTCAATGTAAAATTAATTAAAATGACAACCATTTGATTAAATGTTAAATATATATTCTAATTAATCTTTAAAACCAATTTAAAAGATAATCTAACCATATAAATAAATTAGAATAAAATGAGGTTTTGAATTAAAATAAAACATTTTACACTATTCATTTAAAATTGAACTTTATCGAAAAAATAACAAAAACATACACAAAGTAAATTTTGAAGTCCCGATTATAAAGAACGATTTTATTTGTTCAAAAATAATGTATAATAGTGACAAAATCTATTTTTAAAGAGGGTTCTCCATCAAAAGGCAATAAATAAACCTTTTAGTGAAAATTAGAGTATTTATTCCTAAAATTAGATTCATTCTCATTTTAAGCCTCTATCATTTATTGGGTAATTGTTAAAATATTTAACAAACATATATAATCATTTTTTAGTTAGTTCTATTCATTCCTGCCATTACAATGGATAGGCGTTAACTAAAATTTAAAATAATATTATTATATTATTAGTGTGCAACATAAGATTTCAAAGAAACTTGTTGTTGCGTATTGGGTACGCCATCGAACATAACATTCCATTTAAAGTGATATTAACATTTTATCCACAAATATTAATAAATATGAAAATGTCATATTCTTTATTTACCTGGGATGTTACATCCTTCCCCCCTTTTGGGAGTTACGTCCTCGCAATTTTAAAATTGTGCTCAGAAACATCATTGAAAGCCCCACACCGAAAAAGGAGTCAACAAAAATATCACTTTAAAAGATAGAAAGAGAAGTACAAAGATCACCCAAGACAACATATACTATATTTACATGAAAACATGTATATAGAGGAGAAAACAATCCATCAAGGTCTGATGGAGAGTGATAGAAAACATGATCAGGAAAAATTTTACCACCATAAAATCACAAACTTGTGATGGGTTAAACAGTATTTGATTCCCCAATAGGAAAAGTTATCAAAAAACATTTTTGTTTAATGTTATATTTCATTTATCAATTTTTTTATGAGCTTAACTAAAACATTAGGAAACATAATTACTTGTCATTTAGACTTTCAACTTTTACTAGATTTCTAACACAAACTCATAGTTTCAAAAAAAGATGAGTATTTATGATAAATTGTTCACATTAAGATGGTTATAACCATCTTCCTGAGAATCACCTAATCCACAAAATAGATCTATATATTTGCCATGTATTTAAACATTAACCAAAACAAAAAAGGTTAGTAAAAGATTAGATAATCCCCAAAAAGGATAATCTTTTATAAAAAGAAATCTACTCGTGTAACGCCCTGACCCTAGATACCCAGAGTCAGTGCAGTATTACATACATTGACATGATCACAATAAGGATTAAGTCTCTAAAGACCAATTAGTTTAGTATCCCCGTAAACACTATATATATTCATAAAGTTTACATTACATCAACAAGTGAAAAACTACAACAATATTTTATCTTCATATCCCCTCATACTATCCCTGCAGGTCATTCATAAAATACTTCTTCACATCCTGGGAAAAATAAAACATTGAAAGGGGTGAGCTCAGATGCTCAGTAAGGAAAACAATATAGCGAAAACTTTCATAAATAAACATAAAAATTTATGGCAATGTATAACTATAACAAAAGCCATATAAACTTGAACTTCAGCATAATATGGCAGAAATAAAATGAAATAATGCCATTTAATTATTTACATGGATATTCAACTAGTCGAATAATCATATGAAAATATTAATAACCACTTTCATAATGACAGAATTCATAATTCCAGTCTATCATAACCACGTAGCCAAGGCCTCATGCCAAGACTACAAATAAGATTTTGTTAAGGCCTTGTGTCAAGACACTAGTTTGTCTCATGAGACCTACTGATGCATCTAGGTGCTATAGTGGGCTCCGGCCATCACTTACTAAGTCCAATTCATTCCTCATATGAAAATATTAAAACATAACATAACCATTCATATTAAAACTAGCATACAAAATGTCAATAAATTAACCACAAACCATGAATGGTATAAAAATAGCACATCCACAGTCAAACATAACTCATTCGATACAATATGTAAGATTATATAGTATCATATTAACCTCAATCGAGAATAATGAAGGATATTGACATAGATTAAAATAATCATCAAACTATTGAGAGAAATATCCCTCTTTTTCTTTAAAACATTTAAAATTCACACTAGTTTTTCAAGAAGCCATTTAAATTAGATTTTTGAATCAAAGTGTCCCATAACAGTTTGAAACTTTTAAAATGAATTTTGATTTGAAAACATTAATTTCCTTATAAAAAAATCCTTAAAACCATTTTTAAAACATAGATATTAATGAGAAATGTTTAGAATAAAAAATCATTAAAACATTTAAAATCATATTTTAGTTAGAGTTCATAACCAAAAGAGAGACACATGAATACAAATAATTAAGGTAATCAGAACTTCTTAATACCATGAGAATAATTGGATTCATGATATACTATATCAAAGTGAATTATATACACCATGTAAACGTGATTTGGTGTATAACAACAAAGGAGTCTCAATGGAATGTAATTTGAGATGAAACTTCTTATAAAGACAGTATCCTTTGGTTAAGGATAAATAAATGGTATAATTTTGTGTGACAAATATAAATACACTCAATATGATTGGATATTCATTGTAAATAAATCAGAGGTCATTCACACATATTCTTGTAAAGACAACACCAATGAATTGGATATTTAACACAACAAATGGAGATTGAGTTAAAATTACTCTTATCATGTTCATAGAGATGACTTGAGAAATTGTAAATGGAGTGATTATGTGTATCAAAAGTATATCCCCAGAAAGTGGAGTGTAAATTATGACATAAGAAAATTAATAGAGATTCCACACATAATCGTGGAGTAAAATAATCTATGAAGTATGCGTAAAGCCGAATGAATAGAAATTGAAATATCAAATTCCCTTATCGATTTTGTAACAAATGAAACATACACCCATAAAAGAAGGATCATACAATGATGATATAGATATCCAAAAATTAAAGTATATTACACAATGAATACAATCATGGGCAATACACACACCACATGCAATAAATAAGTGGTGAACAATGGAAATCTCACGGAATTAAAAGTGAGATAATAAACCCCTTACATTGTACATTTTCATTGGTCGACGGTAGGTTAAACTCATGTATAATGGTGAACTAATAGTTATTGAATTATACCAGAATCATTTACATTAATATGATTTCATATATGATCTTTTAACATTGATTTGTTAATAATATCTTAGTACTATCGTCATTTCAGGTGTTAACTTACTCATTTTCCTTTATATTATTTGTTACGTAAGACATGTTTGTTATGGATAGGTTGTATATTATTCATATAAAAAATTATATCAAGTCCTTAAACATTATTTTTAATCATAAAATGAGAATTATACTTGAATGGATACGATGGAGAATGAATCTCATCGCGTTTGTGGAGACGGTAGTCCGTACATACGCACGAGCGACAATATCATTCTTTTGATGATAAAATAATATATAATTGGTTGTTATATCATATAGACAGAATAATTATCATGTTATATTTTTTATTTACATGAATAATACATCATTATAATACCCATCCAAATAATAATTTATTTAATGACAATTACACCATGACGTGAAGACGGTAAGCAGTACGTACGCACGTATGGTGACATGTCATTCAAAGGATGGATATAATACTTAATATGGTTGTACCATATTTATAATAACATCAAAATATATAGAAGATACTGGAGTTATTATTTTAGAATATAAATAACAAATAAATAAGAAGTTGAAGAAGAAAGGAACTTGAATGTGGGTGGTGAAAACCTTACCTCTTCTTTGGGTTCTTCCTTTTGATTTGATCAAAAGGGCTCCTTAGGTTGGCTTTCTGATCAAAATAAGGCCTCTAGATTGTAGTGGAAAATGTTGAGAGAGTATTTGGTTAGGGGATGGCTGATCCAATAGGATTTTAAGGTGTGAATTAATGATAAGGGGGAGTGCCCTTTTATAAGAGGGGTGAGGGGCACCTTTGGAAAAGCTAGAAATGTTATTTTATAATAAATTAATATTCAGTTTCTAATTTCTCAAAAGTTTATTATTTTAATTTTATGGTGGGGATGGGTCGAAAACCACTCAACCAATAGAATTTAGACTGTTTTGGGTAATTATATTAACCTTATCTTTTAGGTTTAACTCTTAGTTAATTAGTTTGACACTTACCATGTCACTTTGTATTTTTATGTTATATAGTTAATAAACATATTGTATACCTCCAAGAGCCCCAAGTGGTCCATTAATTATACACCTATCATGATATAAGTCTCTTGGCAGAACCTTATATTTTTAGGAATTGAATATCAATTAATAATATAATATTTGTTTTAAAATCTGTTTTATGTCAATTTTGACATTATTTGGAAAATTGATTTTTGTGAAAATTATAACAGAATGGTTACTTCATTAAAAGTTAATTAAATCAATCCTAACATGTCATATTAACGTAGAAAATTAGTTTAATTAATAAAAAGTCTGAAATTATATTTATTTGGGTATTTAAAATATCAATTATTTTTATTTTTCACTATTATGGTAATCACTGCATCACCATTGTTTCATAAATAAATTAAGGTATTTAATGTCTAAAAATTATAAATAAAATTCCATTATGTAGGAAAACTTTTTATATTTTTAATTAATATTTAAAATCTTATTTTTATTATGTATAACCCTATATTAAATATATTTTAGTAAATAAACTTTGATTTTAACTCTTTTAACTCTTCTTTGAATTAAATAATAATAAATGTCATAATCTAATACAACTGGACCTAAATGATAATATTTTACTCCTAAGATTGTTTTTGGTCGAGATACACTTGTACAATAGAATTAAGACATGTGTTAGGGTAATATTAATATCATTTTTACCCTTAATTACCCTATTTACTTTTAACCGTGGTAAATAAATGTAAAAAGTTACAATTCACCAAAAAAAATTCATCTCATTGAACAACATTTTAATCCTTAATATTAACTTTTCCTCTCAGATTTTCGAAATTCCACTCACAGAAGCGGTAAAATTAAGTTTTATGAAAAATTCAGTTTTTTAACTACCACTTAGTGGTTTCACTATTTATCAAAATATGAAAGTTATCCGAAAAGTACCAAAAATTCACCCTTAGCTAATTTCGATATTACAAATCCAAAAATAAAGTCTATTTCAAATGATAAAATTTATAAAATTTAAAAAAATTGGTATTACATTTCATAATGGCTAGTTTGATTGTTTGTGGTGTGTTAGAATCTCGAAGTTACGTACAATTCACGCCAATGCATTATTCAAAGGGAAATGTACCGTGGAATCTTGGGGTGTTACATTCTCCCCTCCTTCAATAAATTGAATCCTCACATTTTTTTTAAAAAAATTGGGCTTGAGAATATAATGCAAAGCCCCACTTCAGAAAACGAGTCAATAAAACTATCACTTTAAAAGAAAGGAAGATAGGTATAAAGGTCACCCAAGATAACCCTTACTAGGATTCCAAGTAGGAAAACATGGATATGGATGATAAACTAGGTGTTAAGTTCTAATGTAGAGGGATAGAAAACGTGATCAGGAGAAAGTTAATAATAAGAAAATCACAAACATTGGTTGGGACAAATGGTCATTAGTCTCCAAGTAAGAAAAGTAAATGGACAACATTTTTTCTTTAAAGTTACATTACATAAGGATAAGGAATTAATTTATGATATTGACTAAGAACAAAAAGAGATATACTTAATTTTTTTTGTAAAGATTCATTATTTTATAAATTCTTACTACTAACTCATTTTTAAAAAATGAGTATTCAAGAAGACTTGGTCACACTGGAAGCTATAGTATAAACTTCTTATAGAATCACATGATCCACAAAGGATAAACTATATATTTACCTTGATTTTAGATATTAATCAAAACCAAAATGGTTACTATAAGATCTGATGATCCCCCAAAAGGAAATTCCATTAATGAAACACTAATCTTAATTTCTAAAATTAAACCAACAATGCCCCAACGATAAATAAATACCATTCAATAAATAATTGTCCTTAAAATCATCCATTATAATCCAAACTAATATTAAAACCCAAAATGTATAAGAATTTAGTCTTCCATGTTAAATTGTATCTCTAAATGACATTAATTACTCTTAAAGTCACATACTTAAAATTAATTAACCTAATAATTTCCATAAATAACCCAAATAACTATAAATCGACAATAAAAACATAGATAAAAATCCATCATTACTCCTCAAATGAAATCCCATACTATTCTATTTTCCTTGGGCATATAGTGTTCATAAAAAAGTGAAAAAATTACAAAATAACATTACCACTTAATCACCAAATCATTTTCCTATACTAAGGGTATTCATTTGATAAGACATAAGATCGCAAATCAAATTATTATTGATCAATAAAATCATTTAACTAAAAATAATCGTCACACTAACCAGGGACTTCACGTATTCCAGTGGTAGGTGATAAATCCCAATCACACTTTGGTCGTGGGTTCAATTCCCATAGCTTTGTCTGATTCGATGGGTTGTCACACGGTCTTCGTGTTTTCCTTTTTCAAAAACTATATTTTATAACATTACCGAAATGAGATAAATTCTTCAAAATAACCATAACATTATTTTAACCAGAAATGTTATCTCATGCCTTTCATTTTCATCCCAAAATATAATAACATGTAATTGCCTCAAACCCAATGATCATATAAAACCAAATGGTTATTTATAAAAATATTCACAAGGAAAATATTACGAATTTCTCAAATATCATTCTCACAAGGAAAACTACGGGGTTACAAATATAAGAGAAAATTATTCCAATATAATCCCATAAATAAAGAGAACTAATACTTGTTAAACATTTCTCCAACCATTTATTTCGACATTAATTCTTCTTTGACCAAGAAAATATCCTCTAGAATAGTGCATTCACTCAGGTAATGGCCAGGTCCCCTACATTTACGGCAAATGACTGTAAATGGATTCTTGGGACAATTTTTATCTTCTTCCATAGTACTCTTCATTTTTCTTTGGCAATTAATCACTTTATGTCCTTACTTCATGCACATAAATCATTTCTTTGTACCATTGAGACACTTTCCTTGGTGTCTCTTTCCACATTTCTTACATGATGGAAATTGAGGATTATTTTCTCCATGGTCTCCACTACTGGAGCTCTTATCATTCATCACCTTTCTCTTCTTTGTTGCATCTGGGAATTGGTTAATATATATATATATATATATTTGATCATATTTTTGGAAAATTGATTTCCCATAAAGATGATATATTTTACACCTATCAACATTCCATTTTGTTGCTCATTGCCACCATCGTTCCCACCTTGTACATCATTCTCAAAGACACTATGACATCCTTGTAATCCAGCCATTGACTAAAAACAGAAAGTATTGTGTGAGTAACAGTAGTCATAAAATCATTTAGAGAACATCATGTCACCATATTCTCAATTTGAAACACATTATTATTAACCAAGGTCATTTAAATTCATCTTATATATAATACTTCAAATTTTATTGTAATGAAAATTTAAATTATCCTTAGTATATCCCCCGAGAGTGTCGTAACCGAGAGTGCAGCAAGACTCGCTGTTGTTCACCAATTCCCGTTTGAGTCTAGCTGAAAGTGGTGTTTTCGGGTTTTACCCCTATGTACATCTGTTCATGATCCACCTCGACCTTCTTGTATCCAGACAGGGATGTATTGCTCTGAAAAATCACAAAATCATTATAATACCAAAATTCTAAGAAGTTCTTCTATACTAATCCTCAAAGACCATCTTAGGTCTATGTGCTCTAATCAGAGTTTATCTAAATCTAGCTTCCAAAGTTTGTACAAAAATTCCTCTGACACCAACTATAATGCCCCGACCCTAGATATCCAGAGTCATTGAATTATTACATAACATTGGCATGATCACAAGAAAGATCAAGTCTCGAAAGACCGATTAGTTTTGTACCCTTGGAAACACTAGATATATTCATAAAGTTTACATTACATCAATAAGTGAAAAACTACAGCACCATATTGTCTTCATATCCCCTCATACTATCCATGTAGGTCATTCATAAAATACTTCTTCACATCCTAGGAAAAATAAAACATTTAAAGGGGTGAGCTCAGATGCTCAGTAAGGATAACAATATAGCAGAAACATTCATAAATAAACATAAAAATTTATTGCAATGTATAACTAAAACAAAAGAATTTTAAACATGAACTTCAGCATAATATGGCAGAAATAAAATGAAATAATTCCATTTACTTATTCACATGAATATTCTACTAGTATAATAATCACAAGAAAATATTAATAAGCAATTTTATAATGACGGAATGAATAATGCCATACTATCATAACCACGTAGCAAAGGCCTCAGTCCAAGACTACAAATAAGATTTTGTCAAGGACTTGTGCCAAGACACTAGTTTGTCTAATGAGACCTACCGATGCATTGAGGAGCTATAGTGGGCTCCACCGGTCACTTACAAAGTCCAATGCATTCCTCATATGAAATGATTGAAACATAACATAAACATTCATATTAAAACTGTCATATGAAATGTCAATACTTTAACCACAAACCATGAATGGTATAAACATAGCACATCCCCAGTCAAACATAACTCATTTGATACAATATTAAAGATTGTATTGTATCATATTAACCTCAATCGAGAATAATGAAGGATATTGACATATATTAAAATAATCATCAAACTATTGAGAGAAATATCCCCCTTTTTCTTGAAAATATTTTAAAGTCACACTATTTGTCAAGTAGCCATTTAAAATATATTTTTGAATCAAATAATCCCATAACACTTTGAAACTTTTAAAATAAATTTTGATTTGAAAACATTAATGTCCATATAAATAAATCCATAAAACCACTTTTAAAACATGAACATTATTGAGAAATATTTAGAATAATAAATCTTTAAAACTTTTAAAATGATATTTTAGTTAGTGTTCCTAACCAAAAGAGAGACACATGAATAAAAATAATTAAGTTAATCAAAGATTTTTAATATCATGATAATACAGGGATTCTTGATATATTATATCAAAGTGCATTATATACACCATGTAAAAGTGATTTGGTGTATAACAACAAAGGAGTATCAATGGAATGTAACTTGAGATGAAACTTCTTATAAAGACCGTATCCATTGGTTAAGGATAAATAAATGGTATAATTATGTGTGACAAATATTAATACACTCAATATGATTGGGTATTCAGTGTAAATCAATCAGAGGATGTTCACACATATTCTTGTAAAGACAACACCAATGAATTGGACATTTAACACAACAAATGGAGATTGAGTTAAAATTACTCTTATCATGTTCATATAGATGACTTGAGAAATTATAAATGGAGTGATTATGGGTATCAAAATTATATCCACAGAAAGGGGACTGGAAATTATGACATAAGAAAATTAATAGTGATTCCACATATAATCTTGGAGTAAAATAATTATTGAATTATACGTAAATCTGAATTAATAGAAATTGAAATATCAAATTCCCTTATCGATTTGGTAACATACAAAACATACACCCAGGAAATAAGGATCATACAATGATGATTTAGATATACACTAATTAAATTATATTACAAAATTAATACAATCATTGGTAGTACACACACCACATGCAATAAATAAGTGGTGAACAATGGAAATCTCACAGAATTAAAAGTGAGATAAGAAACCTCTTTCTTAGTACTTTTTTCCTTGGTCTACAGTATTTTAACCTCCTATATAATGGTTATATAATTGTTATTTAATTATACAAGAATCATTTACATTAATATGATATAATATATGATCTTTTAACATTGATTTGTTAAAAATATCATAGTATTATTGTCATTTCGGGTGTTAACTTACTCATTTTTCATTATATTCTTTGTTACGTAAGCCATGTTTGTTATGAATAGGTTGTATCTTATTCATATCCAGAATTAAATCAAGTCCTTAAACATTATTTTTAATCATCAAATGAGAATTATACTTGAATGGATACGATTGAGAATGAATCTTCTCGCATTTGTGGAGATGGTAGTTCGTACGTACGCACGATCGACAATATCATTATTTTGATGTTAAAATAATATATAATTGGATGGTATTTAATATATAAAAAATAATTATCATGTTATATTTATTATTTACATGAATTACACATCATTATTATACTCATCCAAATAATAATTTATTCAACGACAATCACACCACGATGTGGAGAGGGTAAGCCGTATGTACGTATGTTTGGTTACATGCCATTCAAAGGATGGATAGAATATTGAATATGGTTATACCATATTTATAATAATATCACAGTATATATAAAATACTAGTGTTTAAATTTTATAATAGAAATAACAGTGAAATAAGAAGTTGAAGAAGAATGGAACTTGAAAGATGGTGGTGAAAACATTGCATCTTCTTCAGGTTCTTCCTTTTGACTTGATCAAAAGGGCTCCTTAGGATGGATTTCTGATCAAACTAATGCCTCTAGGTTGTATTGATGGAAGTTTAGAGAGTATTTGGTCAGGGTATGGCCGAACCAAAAGGCTTTGAAGGTGTGAATTAATGAGAAGGAGGAGTGCCCTTTTATAAGAGGGGTGAGGGGAACCTTTGGAAAAGCATGAAATATTATTTTATTATAAATTAATATTCGGTTTCTAATGTCTCCAAAGTGGATTATTTAAAGGTTAAGGTGGGGATGGGTCGACAACCACTCATTAAATATAATTTATATAGGTTTGGGTCATTATATTAACCTTATCTTTTAGTTTTAACTCTTAGTTAATTAGTTTGACACATACCATTTCACATTGTATTTTTATATTATATATATAATAAACATACTATATACCTCCAAAAGACCCTCAAGTGGTCCATTAATAATAATCCTATCATGATACAAGTCTCTTGGCCGATCCTTATATTTTTTGGAAATGAATATCAGTTAATAATATAATATTTGTTTTAAAAACCCTTTTATGTCCATTATGACACTATTTGAAAAAATGATTTTTTTGAAAATCATAACAGAATGATTACTTCAAAAAAAGTTAATTAAATCAATCATAACATGTCATATTAACCTCTAAAATTAGTTTAATTCATAAAAAGCCTAAATTTATATTTATTTGGGTATTTATAATATCAATTATTTTAAATTTTCACTATTATGGTAATCACTGCATCATCATTGTCTCATAATTAAATTAAATTATATAATGTCTAAAAATTATAAATAAAATACCATTATGTAGGAAATCCTTCGATATTTATAATTAATATTTTCAATCGAATTTATCTTATGTATAAACCTTTATTAAATTTTTTTTAGTAATTAAACTTTGATTTTATCTCTTTTAACTCTTCTTTGAATTAAATAATAATAAATGTCCTAATCTAATACAAGTGGACCTAAATGATAATATTTTACTCATAAGGTTGTTTTTGGTCGATATACACATGTCTAATAGAATTAGGACATGTGTTATGGTAATATTAATATCATTTTTACCCTTAATTACCCTATTTACTTTTAACCGTTGTAAATAAAAGTAAAAATTTACTATTCACCAAAATTTATTTTCATCTCATTGAACCACATTTTCCTCCTTGATATTAACCATGTATCTCAGATTTTCTAAATTCCACTCACAAAAGCGGTAAAATTAAGTTTTCTGAAAAATTCAAATTTTTAACTACCACTTAGTGGTTTCACTATTCATCAATATATTAAAGTTAACCGAAAAGTACCAAAATTTCACCCTAAGCTAGTTTTGATATTATGAATCAAAAAATAAAGTCCATTTTGAATGATAAAATTTATAAAATTTAAAAAATTAGGTATTACTATTCATAACGGCTAGTTTGATTTGTTGTGGTGTGTTAGAATCTCGATGTTGTGTACAATGCATGCCATTGAATTATTCAAAGGGAAACGTACCATGGAAGATTGGGGTGTTACAACTCTTAATCTCCAAAATTTGTCAAACAATATCCAGAGTTCATCAAAGACCATTCAATAAATAGCTATCCATAAAATTCATCAAAGTAATAAAAAATAAGATTGAAACCCAAATCTATGAAATATTTAATCACATATTATTCCAAGGTATATCTTAACATTTATCTCCAAATTACACCAGTTACTCTTAAAGTCTCATATTGAAAAGTAATTAACCTAATCACATATCCTCCATGATAGGTTAATCATTTCCATAGATAACCCAAAATCAACTTATTCTTGATTCATACGATCATCTAACTAAAAATTAAAAGTCAAACTAACCAGGGAATTCATGTAGCCTAGTTGTAGGTGATAAATACCGATCACACTTTGGTTGTTGGTTCGATTCCTGAATCTTCGTCCGATACGACGGGTTGTCACACGGTCTGCACATTGTCCTTTTTCCAAAACTATATAATTCATAAAACATTCCCCCAAAAGAGATAAAATCTTCAAAAATAACCATAACATAATTTAACCTCAAGTTTCTCTCATGCCTTTAATTTTCCATCATAACATATAGTAACCCATAATTACCTCAAAAGTAAGGATCATATAAACCCTAATCGTTAACTTTAATATTAGTACCTGAACATCTACATCGATTTGGTTCTCTCGTACATGAATCATTAGAGAACTCACCAAGGATAAAGTGGTTAATCTTGACTCCTGATAGTTGGTTTAGTATAACCATGAGATTTCTCATTGAATCCCCCATTTCATCCTATCTCTTAATCAGAGAACCACCAAGGATTCCCTCAAACCCATTGTCACTTTGGTGCTAGCCAGATCCATCCATTTACTAAAACCAGAAATGTTAGTGTGAGTATATCATGAAAATCATCATCTACTAATGAGGAAGATAAACACTAAGATATACTTATCCATGTTATCTCAATCTCATTCCAACTTTAAAAAAAACAATGATTCCATCTAATATACTAACCATTGTGGTTATACAGAACTTGTCACATAAACTTAAAAAACACTCTAACCACTAAAGTTATCTAAACTAACCTTTGATACCAACTATAAGGCCACAGCCTTAAAACAATACATAATATTGAATTAAATGAATAATTCACATTGAGGATCTTTTCAGGATTATAGTTTTAGATAATTAGAACATAAATATTACATCTCACAAGATTACAAAGTAAACACTTCTATTCAGTTTCCATTTTTTTAATAAAATAAAAAGACTTAAAAAGAAAAATATCTAGTTCCATATATTAGATAGCATGACATTACTTGATCTCATACTTGACCCTATTCATCTTTAATTCATGTGGAAAACATTTCAAAAACCTGGGAGGAGCATAAAAAGCTCAGTAAGTAATATAAAAATACAGAAAAAAAAACTTTAGTCCATGTATACATAAGAAGAAATGAAATCATACTTTACTCATAAAACATAAGCACTTTAACATACCTCATGAAATCATACAATTTATGAATAAATAATAGAAATTATAATATGTAAACGTAACTTGAGGCATTCATAACATTTTTACATAGGAAGAAACCCCCATGGTTACGTTTGGAATACCCATCACAGTATATTCCCAAAATCATTTTAGAGAATCCTTAGTGTTTAACTCCTTTGCATTACCCATTGCATTGGAGAGCTATCTCTAGCTCACCCGCCCTTAGTTTATCACGGAACAACCCAACTTCATAAACAACGCCCCAGAGCCATAACATAATCGTATCATATAAAACATGCATAATGGAAATATAACATATCCACATTTCAATTACAAGATATAAATACAAAACTTTGATATAATAAAAACATTATAAAAATCATTTTCAATACCAAAATAAAGGAAAAGTAAAACATGGTATTTATGTTTCATTTAATAAAAAAATTATGGCTCGTATAGGAAGCTGAAACTCAAATAATGGTCACGGCGATGGGGATGTCGTTGTCGCCGCATACGTAAGAAAAAAACATTCCTTTTTTCATTTAGTAAAACGATTCATATAAAAATATTACATTTGAATGAATTAAAAAGTAAAAGGGGTTTATAAACCATATGAAAGAAAGTATTTTATTAAAACAAAATACGCCTCAATGAAAGGAGATTGAGACGAAGTCCCTTACAAAGACGACATCCTTAGATTAAGGATAAATCAATTACATAATTATATGTGAAAAATATAAATACACTTAATATAAGTGGATATTAAGTGTAAAACAATCAGAGGTCATCCACAAATATTCATACCACGACATAATCAAGAAGTATAGGTTTAACCCAATCAATTGAAATTGGGTTAAGAAGTTCCCTTACAGAAATTCGACTGTCTAACAATGTCACATTAAAATTAAGAAAATGAGTTAATGAGAGATAAAAAGGGTATCTAATCACTTGGACATAAAATTTACAGAAATAAGGATATATAATAACATATTACACCATAATAAGTTGTAAATTAAAATTCTTAACAAAATGAAGTCTTTTAAAAAGACGAGGGTGAAAGGTTTCCTTACAGATTTGGGTAACTTTCGAAACGTACACCCCATGAAGGAAGGGTTATTCAATGAAGATGTAAAAAACCATAAATTAAAGTTTATTACACAAAGAATACAATAATGTGTAGTAAATACACTAAACAAAGGAAATAGGTGAAAATGTAGCATGAATCTCATGGGAACAAAAAGTGAGTTAAAAACCCCTTACCTCATTGTGATCAATCAAGTAGTATCACAAAAAGATAATAAACACCAATTGAATCACATAATAACCTGAATATAAATAGAATCATGATAATTTATACAAAAGGGAATTACAAAATACACCACAAGAAATAAATAAGTTGCAAACAATTGAAATCTCACGGAATTAAAAATGAGATAAGAAAACCGTTACGATATTTCGGCAGCCTAACAGCGCCACTTAAAATATCAAAAAAATGGATTGATGAGATCAAAAAGGGTCTCTCATAATATGAACATAAAAATTAAAGTAATAGGAATATAAAATAACATCCCCCAACATAAGAAATAGGATCTTAAAAAAATGATATAAAAAAGTGTACTTAAAAAGAAAGAGAGATGTCGGATCTCTTACCTCAAGTCCAACTTGTCTTATTCATTTATTTATATTCATGAATAATAAAAATTAGTCAATTTATTATTGATTGAGGACCTCCATTAATGTTTATTATTCAATTATTATCACATATTATAATGTTATAATAATTAGTTAATTATGTGAGCTCATATCAGAAGTTTTTGTCGATGTTCGGTACATGAGTCAGAAAAATAAACTAGTTTGAAAAGAATTGTCCATGTAGTTATAAGTAAATCATCTCCAGAATAGTATTAATGATTTAAATATCATATATATCCAGTATATATTCATTTTATACTATTCCATAAGACTTGGAGATAAAAAATGAAATGCACCGTTCATGGAGACAGTAGGCCGTATGTACGCATGAACACTACTTTCATTTATTTGTCATATTAATTGAATTAATAATAATTTAGAGATATATATATTATAATTACATTATAATATATATGTTATATAGGTCACATAAGATCATTAATTTCATTTTTTATACATTCCATGTATTGAGTGAATACGTCACATCACTTGAGGGGGCGGTAGTCCACACTTTCTCAAATGAAATTACCGCATTTTCACAACATGGAAAGCATAAAGCTATGTTTTAAATATAAAATACAGAATCATATAGAAGACATAAATATAGTATATATCATATATAAATATATTTCCATCATAATGGCCGCAATGAGTGTAACACCCGGAGATTTTATGAGAAGAATTCTTTTTAATTTATTTCTTGTCTTGTGTTGTATGCAACACAAAGATTATCTTGCGCTATACGCAACACCGTTTTAGCTTGTAGTATACGCAACTCTATTCTTGGATTGTGTTAAACACAATTTCATGTTCGTTTGATGTTACTGTACATGACATTGAGTGTATATATATAAATATATTCAATGTATAAATACAATATGGTTGGATTCTATTATACACAACAACAATAGAATCTTTCACTACAGACAACCCTGACTTAGCTTGCATTACATGCAATTGCGACCTTCCCCGATAGCATGTGTTGTACACAATACAGTGTTTCACTAAACAACGATATGTTCTATAAACTAGCCTTTATGAATAGTAATACCTACTTTTTTTTAAATTTTGTTTTTCAAAGTGGACTTCATTTTTGGATTTAGAATACCGAAATTTTCCTAGGGTGAATTTTTGGTATTATTCTGAAAACATTCCATTTTTGATAAATAGTGAAAACACTAGGTTAATATTTATAAACCGAATTTTAATATAAATAATTATTTATTTTATTTAAATTTATTTTAGGTAAAATTTGATACATAATACCTATATAATTTCAATGTAATTCATTAGAGTCATTTTATAATAATTTTAAACATATAATAATTTTATTGAACTTTTCACCCTCTTTTATCCACCTCCTAGGAGTGTTTGGAAATATAAAAAAAACATAATTTTACCGCTTCTGTGAGTAGAATTTCGAAGATTTGAGAGACACGGTTAATATCAAGGAGTAAAATGTGGTTAAATAAGATAAAAATAATTTTTGGTGATTAGTAACTTTTTACTTTTATTTTCCACGGTTAAAAGTAAATATAGTAATTAAGGGTAAAATGATATTATTATTACCCTAACACATGTCATAATTCTATTGGATAAGTGTAATTCGACCAAAAACAACCTTAGAAATAAAATATTATCATTTAGGTCCACATGGATTAGATTAGGACATTTATCATTATTTTATTTAAAAAAGAATTAAAATAGTTAAAATCAATGTTTAATAACTAAAACATTTTTTATATAGGGTTATAAATAAGATAAATTCGACTATAAATTTTCATTAGAAATATAAAACGATTTCATACATAAGGGTATTTTATTTATAATTTTTAAACATTAAATAATTTATTTTATTTATGACACAATGATGATGCAGTAATTACCTTATTAATGAAATATTAACATAATTGATGTTATAAATTCCCAAATAAATGTAATTTTAGACATTTATAAATTAAAATAATTTTATAGGTTAATAATAAATGATATTATTGATTTAATTAACTTTTTTAGAACTAATCATGATGTTATGATTTTCAAAAAAATCATGTTCCAAATAGTGTCAAAATTGACATAAAATAGTTTTTTTTAAAAATATTTTATTATTAAATTTTATTTTATTCCCTAAAATATAAGGATTGTCCAAATGACTTATATAAGGATATATATATTAATAATTAACCACATGGGGTTATTTTGGCTTGTTATAGTATGTTTATTAACCATATAGTATTAGAAAACAAAAAGACACGGTAAAAGTTAAATTATTTAACATAAAGTTAATTTATTTAACATAGATTTAAATCTAAATGATAAGGATAAAATAGTAACCTAAACATGACTAAAACCTATTGGTTGAGAGTATATTGACCCATCCCCATATTAGCTTCTAAATAAATCATTTTGGAACTATTAAAAACCTAATATGACTTTATTATAAAATAATATTTTAATTTTTCTTAAGGTGCCGCTCTCCCCCCTTATAAAAAGGGCACCCCTTCCTTCTTCTCTTCACACTCTTATGAGCCTTTAAGCTCAGCAAACCCCTACCCATTTTCCTTATCATCTTCTCTAGAAACATTATAGAGGTTATTTTCTCCTCAAATGTCCATCCCTAGTGCCTTAAGAAGAGGTTAAGAAGAGGCGCATCAAAGAAGAGGAAATATCCTTTACCGATTCTTTCCAATTTATTTATTCATCTACTTCTTCTTCTTTATTTGTTTAATCATAAATTAATAACATCAGAATCAATAATATACTGATATGTTATTATGAAGCATCCCAATTTCATCTTTTATCCATCATATGGAAACAAAGTCATCGCGGTGCGTACGTATGAAATACCATCTCCACGTCGTGGTGTAATATGTTTTCCACCACCACTTTACATGGATGGGTATAATGGTGTAGATAAATACCTATATATTACTATTTTAAAGTGATATTGATTCTGAAATATTATACATACACTTCAATACAATTCAAAGAACATGGTAATGATATCATCGCTCGTTCGTACGTACGAACTACCGTCTCCACGAACACGATGAGATTCTTTTTCCATGATTAACCATTCAAGTATGATTATAAAGTATATATAATAAATAATAATGAATGATATTACATAATAATGATACTGGATTTATGTACATATATTTTTCATTTACTTAGTTCTATTTAAATCAATAAGGAAACGAAAACAGTGTTCATGCGTACGTACGGTCTACCGTCTCCATGAAGGGTGTATTTCATTTCATTTATATATCTATTATATATATAAAGAATATATATATGATATATAAATCATGATTTATATTCAATAAATTAGTAAATAAATATATAATTAATAATAATTTCAAGAACAACAAGTCCAAACACGCACGATAAATAAAATGATTTTACCCAAAACGCTGCTTTAACATGGAACTTACAAAAGAACGGGTAATATAGAGTCATAAGTGAACCATATAGGATATCATAACAATGAATACGATTCTGTAATAAGTCAATGAAATTATTTAATTCATTATCAAGAGGATCAGATACATACGAATCATATCAGACCTAAGGTAATGGATAATTATTCCAATCTCATTCTTATCCGAGATTGTTTATTCATAAGTATTTATTGGAGTTATTGTTATCATCCCTGACCATATTTTCTAAAAATGTTTTCATGTATGTTTTAAGTAATTTTTACCCATTTTTGAATTTTACCACATTTTATGAAAGAAATCATACTTTTTTTACAACACGAAGATCATTTTGACATTTCCGTCAAAAGTATGAGGATTATGTTTTTTTTAACTTATACGGTGTGAATGGATTTTTACGGTTTTGATAACGCCTTATTTTCATGAATCATACTCTTCATGTTTTCATGGTTATTTTAAATAAAAATCCTTTTCTCTTAAAAATGTGTGGAATTTTGTGAAAAGAAAATGACTTTGATAAAGAAAGGATATTTTCCCCAAGAATTTAATTCAAGTGTTTTATCGAAACTATTTTCCATCTAAGATGACATTATTTAGCATTTTTATGTTTCAAGTATAGTGTTTATATTATTTTACATGGTGTTATTTTTCTTATGAAGAAATGAAATCCATTTGTTTTATATGGATTATGTGATGATGGGATGATGTTTATGAAACCCATTTAATTCTTTGGGTTATGATGAATGTTTTATGTTTATTTTGTGTCATAAGTAAGAATTATTTCATTATGAGATGGGTGGGACCTATATATCCCTTCAATGCATTGGGTAATGATTTATATCTCATGAGATAGACATGGATGGAATGGTAAGTTAATACGGTTCTATGTTATAGGACTGGAATGGGGAGTGAACTTGATTCAGAAAGGGACTTTGTCCACTAAGATGATTTTAGAAGAAATGACTTGGCTACTATGGAAATCATATCATGTGCTTAATTTTTTTCCAGAATTAAATGTTTTATTCCCATGCTATTTTATCCTAATTGTTGTTCCTTTATGATATATTCCTTATGTACTTCGAATATTTATGTCTTTGCTCACGATTTTGATGTTTAGATTTTATGTTCAAGTTTTTGGATTCAAATGTTTATGGATTGTTTTATGTACTCTATGTTTACCCTAACTGGGAATTTGAGCTCACCCTTCATATGTTTTATTTTCCCTCGGAATTAAAGAAAGGTTTTTGGTAAGAAAATAAAAAGGGATGATCTGTATGGGAGATGTTGAAGATCTTTCACCACGATTAGAAGATTCAGTTCTGAGTTTCCAAAGACACTAAACTATTACGGTCATTTGGAGTTTGTTTTTGTTATGTATTAAGTATTCCTCAAAAGTAATGTAATTTCCATGTACATCAAGCATTGGGTCTCTAGAGTTGGTATCAGAGGTTCAGTTTAGTCAACCTTTGGAAAGTAGGATGCGAGAACTTTAGTGGGATCCCTAGAGATATTTCTATGGTATGTCTAGGTATGTCCCTAATTTTAAGTATAAATATAGGTTGTAGTCCTAGAATTGCGGTAATGATATTAGAATTAAACTTAAGACGTTAGATATTGAAGTTTATCTCCCTTGATTATGATTTTGGCATCTCACACTATTCTTTTGGGGGTTTAGAATATGGCTGGAAATAGGTAGATTCACGATAATGGAGGATATGATGGACAATGGAATGATATTCTTCATGAGAAACCAAATGAAATTGGATCTAGAAGTCCAAATATCGTTATTATTCCTAATCAACAATCTCATAATATGATCAATAATCTCATCTTTGGTAAGATTCCCAACTCAGCTAATAAGAAAAAGATGGAGTTTCATGATGATCATCACTACTACAAATACAGCCTTTATCAGCACTAAAAATGGCCTTTATTAGCGCTAGAAAAGCGCTGATAAATCTAGCAAAGATAGGGGGTCCCCTTTATCAGTGCTCCGAAAAGCGCTGATAAAGACCCCATTTATCAGCGCTGATAAAAGAACCCCTTTATCAGTGCTATTTTTAGCGCTGATAAAGGGGTCCTATATCAGCGCTTCCTTTATCAGCGCTTTTAAAAAAGTGGTGATAAAAGTTAAAAAAAATTAAAAAAAATTAAAAAAAAATTAAAAAATACTGCCAATCGGGGGGCAGACTTTTATAGCGCTTCAGCCCCCCCCCCCCTTTTACAGCACTTTTTGGCCCCTATAAAGAACCCCATGCACCCCCACGCACCCCCTTCAGCTTTTAACAGGGCTTGCTCTTATTTTTCACATGCGCGCGCACCCCTGCCTCCACTAGGATTTGAACTCGAGACCTCCCCCCTACGCGCCTAAGCCCTTACCACTACTCTATTTTGATTTTCATTCCAATTCATGATATCTATATATATATTTATATTTATATATTTAGTTATATTTATTCGTATAGTAATATATATTTATATTATTATATATATATAGTTGTATTAAAATATAAATAGTTATATTATAATATATATAGTAATATTAATATATATATAGTGGTATTAATATATATCTATATATATATATTGAGTTATATTTATTAGTATAGTAATATATATTTATATTAATATATATATAGTTATATTAATATATATATATATATGTATATATATATAGTTATATTAGAATATATATATAGTAATATTATAATATATATAGTAATATTAATATATATATATAGTGATATTAATATATATCTATATCTATATATATATATTTAGTTATAATTATTTGTATAGTAATATATATTTATATTAATAGATATATATATAGTTATATTGACATATATATAGTTATATCAACATATATATAGTTATATGAATATATATATATAGTTATATTAATATATATATAGTGATATTAATATATATATTTATGGTGATATTAATATATATATTTATAGTAATACTAATATATATATATATATATGTAGTTATATTAATATATATGGTTATTAGATTAATATATATATATATATATATAGTTAGATTAATATATATATATATATAGTTAGATTAATATATATATATAGTTAGATTAATATATATATATATAGTTAGATTTATATATAGGTATATAAATATTCATTGTATTTTAAATAAAATGGATGTTAGTTATTATTTAGATAAAGCTAATATATTTTATATGTAAATATATTTTATTATTTATATTTATAATTAAATTTTTAGGTGTGAATATTTAAAAAATATGAATATATTGTTATATATTTGATTATAAATAGCAGTTCATTATAAAAAATGATGAAATTTCAAAGACATAATATCAATATGAATGAAATATCTTCGAATAAATTGAGACCCCAATAAAAAATCCATTAATACCCCCTTAAATGAGGGTGAACATCCACAAAATGTTAAAAAATCGGGGTACCCCGACTAAAAACTCAGTTTTTGAGGCCTTCTTGGCCTCTTTTGGCCTCGAAAATCCCTTGACTGGGGTCTCCTGGAGTCACAACGACGTAGAGCTCGTCGCAGTCTTCGATTTGAAATGTGGTAGAGCTCAAACGGATACCCGGATCAAAAGTTATGGCCGTTTGAAGTTTGAGTTGCGTTTTCAACATATTTTGGATCTTTTTTTAATTTTTTTAGTCTTTAAATTGTTATTAAATGACGATTACTCCATAATTATTAGAAAATTATTAATTAAAAATATTTTTTTTAATTTTTTTAGATGCCATTTTAACTAAATATTTTATATATTATGTATAATAAGTGTAAATGTAAATTTATAGTTATCTAAAATATATTTAAAAATTAAATATTATATTTATATATCAATATAACTATATTTATATATTAATATATTAATATATTTTTAAAAAAAAAATTGAAGCCGACCCTTTATCAGCGCTACTAAACAAGCGTTGATAAAGGGGGTCCCTTTATCAGCGCTTTTTCGTTAGCGCAGATAAAGGGGCGGCGCTGTGAAAAACAGTTTTTGTGGCAGTGCATAGAGGAAAGAAAGGTCAATTTCCCTCATGTAAATCATGTGGGAAGAGGCATCAGGGAGAATGTTTAAAAGGAACTTAAGGATGCTTTGGGTGTGGAAAATAAGGACACAAAGATCGTAATTGTAAATGAAATGGTTCAGTTAACACCATAGACAAGGATAATGGTATTTCTAAGGCATCAACAACGGTTAGGTGTTTTAAACGTGGAATGTACGGGCATTATGCAAACCAATTCCCTAAGGAAAAATCTCATAAAGAGAATCAGTATGGTCATATGGGTAGTGTTTAGGTTCATGATGATGAAGAGACTACAAATGATATATGAGATGGAATAAATGATGAAGCTCAGTCAGTGGTTTAAGAAGGTAGTGTAATGATTGTATGTTTATCAAGAATAATGTATGGTACTATGGAATAAAGAAAAATCTAAGGATTTTTACTCTATTTCCTTTGCTTGAGTTTTGAAAGTATATATTGAATGGTGATGGTAACCATGAAAGGTTATTCAGATATTTTTGGTAAGCACCTAATATTCACATAAAGAAGGGATAATGAGATAATGAAATGTTTGATAGTATTAATGAGCTCATGACTGATATAAGGACTAAGTGATATCATGGTTTGAGTATATATAATTTTTTGGATTTTGGTATGTGGAAAGAGTTAACTTTTGAAAGCACTCATGTTTTCCATATGTTTCTATGGTAATTCGTGTTTCAAAAGAATACATGTTTGGAATGCGATCAACAAGATATATCTTATGATATATAGGGGATAAATGGTGGAATTCACATGCTTGGTTAATGACATTTCTAGTAATCATTTTCTTTATACTATGAGATTGGACAGATGTGTTTTGGATATGTCTAAAGACTAGAATGGATTATTTCAGACATCAGATATTATTGTATAAGGTTAGAACTTTTTTTCGATATTATTTATGGAATGTTATAATAATGTAGTTTTAGAAAAAGGATAACTTGTAGGATGGGTGAAAACTCATTGCATCGGACATGGTTGTGGGAATCGAACCCACAACTGAAGTGCGACAGGACTTTATCGCCTACCACTTGCATATAGAAAGTCTCTGGTTAGGAGAAACTAGTTTTATTATATTATGTAGTATGATATATGAAGTATAAGTCCATTCATGGATCCATATACGTTTAATATCTCCATATAAAGAATTTTGTAAATTGAATAACTTTTTCTAACCTTTCGTTTGAGAAAGATGGAATGGCCCGTCATTCTATCACATGATCTGCTAACACTTCACGAAAGGCAAATTCGAATTCATTTCTATATGAAATGAAGTGGAAATTGTTCAAGGCACAAAAAAATAGTAAGATTGGACCAATAATCAAGTAAGTATTTATTTTTATTCAACAATTATTCAACATTAGGGAAATGATCATGAAAACTGAAAATGTTGTCCTAGTGCCCTTATATCTGATAAATCAGATGGTACCTTAGATCATCACAAATTTATGGCTTTGTGATTGTTGGATTTTTCATATCCATGTTCTCTACCACTCTCCATCAGATCTTGATGGTTAGATTTCTCTTCCATATCCATATTTTTACCTTTGTTCTCTTATGTAAAAACCTAATGATTTGTTGATTTGGGTAACCGTTATGTTTCATAATTTAGTTTTTAAAGAAATGTTTTGGTATTTATTTTTATGATGTGGGATTCAATTAAAACTTTTGAGTAGTAAACCATTTATATCCCCGACGAATTTCAAGTGTGAAATTGATTTTAAAATGGGTAGAATGTAACACCCCGAGATTTTATGGGAAGTATTCTTTTTAATTTATTTGATGTCTTTTGATTTATGCTACACCAAGATTATCTTGTGCTATATAGAACATTGTTTCACCTTGTAGTATATGCAACACTATTCTTGAATCGTGTTACACACAATTTCAAGTTCGTTTGAAGTTATTGTACGCAACATTGAGTGTATATATATATATATTCAATGTATAAATGAAATATGGTTGGATTATATTATACGCTACAACAAATGAATCTTGCACTACACGCAACCCTAACTTGGCTTACATTACACGCAATCGCGGCCTTCCCTAATAGCGTGTGTTGTACGCAATACCGAGTTTCACTAGACAACGATATGTTATATAAACTAGCCATTATAAATAGTAATACTCACTTTTTGAAATTTTATTTTTCCAAATGGACTTCATTTTTGGATTCAGAATATCGAAATTAGCCTAGGGTGAATTTTTGGTATTTTTCTTAAAACATTCAATTTTTATGAATAGTGAAAACACTAGGTTACTATTTAAAAACTGACTTTTTATATAAATAATTATTTATTTTATTTAAATTTATTTTAGGTTCAAATTGATACATAATACCTATATAAGTTCAAAGTAATTCATTGGAGTCATTTTATAATAATTTTAGACATATAATAAGTTTATTGAACATTTCACCGTCTTTTACCCACCTCCAAGGAGAGTTTAAAAATTTACATAAAACTTAATTTTACCATTTCTGTGAGTGGAATTTCGAAAATCTGAAAGACACAGTTAATATCAAGGAGTAAAATGTGGTTCAATAAGATAAAAATAATTTTTGGTGAATAGTAACGTTTTACTTTTATTTGCCACGATTAAAAGTATATGGGGTAATTAAGGGTAAAAATGATATAATTATAACCCTAACACATGAATTAATTCTATTGGATAAGTTTAATTCGACCAATAACAATGTTAGAAATAAAATATTATCATTTAGGTCCACATGGATAAGATTAGGACATTTATTATTATTTTATTTAAAGAAGATTTAAAATAGTTAAAATCAAAGGTTAATAACTAAAACATTTTTAATATAGGGTTATACATACGATAAATTCGACTAAAAATATTCATTATAAATCTAAAAAGATTTCCTACATAATGGTATTTTATTACTAATTTTTAGACATTAATTAATGTAATATATTTATAACACAATGATGATGCAATGATTACTTTATTAATGAAATATTTACATAATTGATGTTATAATTTCTCAAATAAATGTAATTTTAGACTTTTTATAAATTACACTAATTTTTTAGGTTAATATGACAGGTTAGTATTGATTTAATTATATTTTTTATACTAATCATGCTGTTATAATTTTCACAAAAATCAAGTGCCAAATAGATTCCAAATTGACATAAAATATTTTTAACAAAATATTATATTATTAATTGTTATTTTA
Source organism: Viscum album (assembly GCA_963277665.1). Taxonomy (NCBI): domain Eukaryota; kingdom Viridiplantae; phylum Streptophyta; class Magnoliopsida; order Santalales; family Viscaceae; genus Viscum; species Viscum album. Next base: position 216,334,758 of record OY728165.1, read on the forward strand.
TTCCTAAAAATATATGGCTCGCAAAAATGACTTAGATACAGATATATATATTAATAATAAACCACATGGGGTTAGTTTGGCTAGTTATAGTATTTTTATTAACTATATAGTGTAAGAAAACAAAAATACACGGTAAAAGTTAAATTATTTAATGAAGAGTTAAATCTAAATGATAAGGATAAAAAGGTAAGCTAAACTTGTCTAAAACCTGTTGGTTTAGAGTATTTCGACTCATACCCACCTTTTCTTCGAATAAATCAATTTTTAACCATTAAAAACCCAATATGACTTTATTATAAAATAATATTTTAAGTTTTCCTAAGGTGCCCCTCTACTCCCTTATTAAAAGGGCACCCATTCCCTCTTCTCTTCACACCCTTTGTGCCTGGAAGCTCAGCCAACCCCTACCCATTCCCCTTATCATCTTCCCTAGAAACATTATAGAGGTTCTTGTCTCCTCAAAATGACATCCCTAGTACCTTAAGAGGAGGTTAAGAAGAGGCGCATCAAAGAAGAGGTAATATCCTTTACCGATACTTTCCAATTTATATCTTCTTCTACTTCTTCTTATTTATTTGTTTCATCATAAATTAATAACATCAGTACCACTCATATACTAATATTTTATTATAAAACAACCCAATTTCATCTTCTATCCACACTACGAAAATGAAATCACCGCACGTGCGTACGTACGGAATACCGTCTCCACACCGTGGTGTAATATGTTTTCCAGCACAACCTTACTTGGATGGGTATAATAGTGTAAATAAATAAGTATATATGATTATTGTAATGTTATATTGATTCATAAATATTATACATACACTTAAATACAATTCCACTATCATGGGAATGATCTCATCGCTCGTGCGTGTGTACGGACAAACGTCTCCACGAACGCGATGAGATTCATTTTCAATGATTAATGCTTCAAGTATGATTATAAATTATATATAACAAATAATCTTGAAATATATTCCATAATAATGATACTAGATTTATGTACATATATGTTTCATTTACTTAATTCCATTTAATTCAATAAGGAAACGAAAACAACGTTCATGCGTACGTACGGTCTACCGTCTCTATGAACAGTGTATTTCATTTCATTTATATATCTATTATATATATATATTGAATATATATATGATATATAAGTCATGATTTACATTCTAGTAGTTTTTAAATCATGATATATGTAATAATAATATCAAGAACAACAACTCCAAACACGTACGATAAATAAAACGATTTTACCCAAAACGCTGCTTTAACATAAAATTTATAAAAGAACTGGTAATATAAAGTCATAAGTGAACCATATATGATATCATAACAATTAATATGATTCCATAATATGTCAATGACATTATTTAAATCATTATACAGTAGGTTCAAATACGTATGATGGATATCGGACCTAAAGTAAGGGATAATTATTCCAATCTCATTCTTATCCGAGATTATTTATTCGTAAGTATTTATTGGGGGTATTGATATCATTCGTGACCATATTTTATAAAAGGATTTCATGTATGTTATAACTAATTTTTTCATATTTTTAAATTTTACCACATGTTATGAAAGGAATCTTACTTTTTTACCACATGAATAACTTTTTGACCTTTCCCTTAAAAGTACATGGATTATGTTTTTTGAACTTATACGGCATGAATGGATTTTTACGGTTTTCATAACTCCATATTTTCATGAATCTTACCCTACAAGTTTTCATGGTTATTTTCAATATAATCCTTTTCTTTTAAAATTTTGTGGAATTTTATGAATAGAAAATGATTTTCAAGAAGAAAGGATATTTTCCCCAAGAATTCATTTCAAGTGTTTTACCAAAACTATTTTCCATCTAAGATGACATTATTTAGCATGTTTATGTATAAATTATAGTGTTTATATTATCTTAAATGGTGTTATTTTTCTTATGAAGAAATAAAATCTATTTGTTTTATATGGATTAGGTGATGATGGGATGATGCTTATGGAACCCATTTTATTCTTTGGGTTATGATGAATGTTTTAAGTTTATTTTGTGGCAGACGTAAGAATGGTTTTATTATGAGATGGGTGGGACCTATATATCCCTCCAATGCACAGGGTAATGATTTATATCTCATGAGATAGACATTTCTGGAATGGTAAGTCATTCCAGTTTAGTGTTACAGGACTGGAACGAGGAGTGAACTCGATTCAGAAAGGGATTTGTCCATTAAGATGGTCTTGGCAGCAACATATTGGCTACTATGGACATCATATAATGTGCTTAATGGTCTTCCACAATTAAAATTTTTATTCCCATGCAATTTTATCATGATTTATGTTCCTTTATGGTATATTCCTTACTTACTTCCATGATTTATGTCTTTGCTCAAGATTTTGATGTTTAGATTTTTTTTCCAGTTTTTGCATTCAAATGTTTATGGATTGTTTTATGTTATCTATGTTTACCCTTACTGGGAATTTGAGCTCGCCATTTTTATTATTTCTTTTCCCCAGTATTTAAATAAAGGTTTTAGGTAAGAAAATAAAAAGGGAGGATCTTTATGGGAGATGTTGAAGATCTTTCACCACGATTAGAAGATTATGTTCTGAGTTTCCAAAGACACTAAACTATTACAATCCTTTAGTTTTTGTTTTTGTTATGTAATAAGTACTATGAAAAAGTAATGTAATGTCCATGTACATCATGATTTGGGTCTCTAAAATGAGAGGTGGTAGGAGAAGATTGAAGAATCATAGTTTCGTGAGGCTGTAATTCACCTTTCACAGAAACAATATGTTCTTTACCCATTAGATAGAGGTGTGTCTAAGTGTAGATAAGAAAATTCTCATAACAATATCCTAGTATATTAAATATGTGGGTGTTTTTACAAAATAAAGTTATAAAAAGAGTTTAGGGTTTTGGAGAAGAAAAATAAAACAAAAGAACATAAGAGAAGAAATTACCATTAAATCGGGTAACTCCCCTTGGTTTGAACCAAAAGAGTTTCTTGAAGAGTTTTCTACCTCAGTTAAGGCTTTTATGATGAAGAGAGGGATATTGGGAAATTATTTGAGTAGATTTTGGAAGAGACAAAGGGCTTGAGAAGTGTGATATATGGGTCAGAAGTGGGGTCTTTTATAAGAGAGAGGAGGGGCTCTTTTGGAAAGCATGAAACTATTATTTTATTATATAATTATTTTCGGTTTATAAAGGTCCAAAAATCATTAAATTAAATGATAATGTGTCCCATGTTGGAAATAAAATAATCCATTAAGAATTGGACAAGTTTTGGATATTATATTAAACATTAACTTTTTATTTATTTAAATCATTCATTAAGGATGTAAACAATACATCATCATTGTGTCATAAATAAATTTATTAATTTGATGTCTGCAAATTGTAAAAAAATTACCATGTTGTAGGAAATCATTTTACATTTCTAATGAATATTTATATTCTAAAATATAACATGTATAACCCCTTTTAAAAATTGATTTAGTAAAACAATACATGTTTGTGACATTTTTATTTTTTACTTTAAATAAAATGTATTAATGTCATTATCTTACCCAAGTGGCTCTATGGGGTCCCAAACATTGACCCATGGATTTTCATGGTCATCCATGACTCAACCAATAATGGTAGGACATGTGTAAAGGTAATTTCATATTATTTTAACATTATATATACCTTAAATTACACTGATTACCTTTAATCGCGATTAATAAAACATAAAAGGTACTATTCACCAAAAATTATTTTAATCCCATTGAACCAAATTTTACTTACTAATGACAACCATGTATGTCAGATTTTTTAAATTCAATTCACAGAAGTGCTAATGATTCGTTTTATGAAAAATTCTTTTTTTTAACTTCCACTTAGTGGTTTCACAATTCATTAAAAAATGGAGTTTTTTAGAAATGTACCAAAAATTTACCATAAGATATATTTGATATTAGAAATTTAAAAATTATGTCTATTTTAAATAATTAAAAACATATAATTTGCCTTAATTAATTTTATAATTAATTCTAGTTGTCAAAACAATTAACGTGTTTTTAAGAAAGAATATCTATCAAAATATTGACAATTGTTTATGTCCAATTTCAAAGTGAAATTAATTAAAATGACAACCATTTGATTAAATGGTAAAAATATATTCTAATTTCACTTTAAAAAAAATTAAAAAGATAATCTATCCAAAAAAATTAATTAGATTAAAAGGAGGTTTTGAATTAAAACACCACATTTTTCACTATTAATTAAAATTTGAACTTTATCGGAAAAATAACAAAAACATACACAAAGTAAATTTTGATGTCCCAATTCTGAAGAAGGATTTTATTTAGTCCAAAACAATGTATAAGTGTGACCAAAACTATTTTTAAAGAGGGTTCACAATAAAAAGGTGACAAATCATCCTTTTAGTGAATATTAGAGTTTGTATGCCTAAAATTGGGTTCATCCTCATTCTAAGCCTCTATAATTTATTGGGTAACTGTTAAAATATTTAAAAAACATATATAATCATTTTGTAGTTAGTTCTGTTCATTACTGCCATTACAATGGCTAAGTATTAACTACAATTTAAAATAATATCATTTTATTATTAGTGTGCAGAGTAAGATTTTAAAGAAACTTGTTGTTGCGTATTGGGTACGCCATCAAACATAGAATTACTTTTAAAGAAATATTAACATTTTATCCAAAAATATTAATAAATATGAAAATTTCATATTCATTATTTACCTGTGATGTTACAGTAGGATTCAAAAACTCTAATAGGAGGTTTTTATTTTTTACATAAATCATTTTAAAAACTGTTATAATTAATTAGAAGCACTCATATGGATATGGATTATAATTATATTATAATTATGAATCCATTACCTATTTAAATAACCATTAATATTTTCATTATTTTAAATGTAAAATTATATAGTGTTCTAATATTAGTATAGTTCTCGTGTGGTATCATTTGATGTGATAGTTGATTGAAAATTTTCATCCACCATAGGGAAATCATTATTTTTTACTTTCAATTTATTTAATAAAACATGGTTATGAATTAAGATCTCATGAGGTGAAATAATTCATCCATAATTGGTTTTAATTATTATCATTTTTTTAGAAAAATACCACTACGATTGGAGTTCGTAGGTTTTAATGAATTTTGAAAAAAAAAATTGGACATCATCAGGTGTTTTAATAATATATTTTTGAGTTTTGTTATATTAAATGTCATTTTTTTAATTTTATAATAATAAATTTATTACTAGAAAAATAAACATTGAATTATTTTTTGTGTTTTTAATAGATATGGATAAAAATCAATAATTCTCACGATTTAAATTATATGAATAATTTATTTTGATTTTTCTTTGAAGATTATGCTCTGTGGGAAGGTGTTTGAAATAAGGATTTGGTAGCTTGAGAATGGATCAATGGTTTCACTGTCTATCCATGTTTATGTGTGGCTTAATAAGTGATTCCAACATGTTCATAGATGCTAGGTTGAATTGTATTGTAATTATATGTTCAATTTTATTGGAGATTCATGTAGCTGGATATTGGTCGATCAATGTTTTTTGGATCATTTACTATAATAATGTACTATAATTTCATTTTTGGGTTATATAATTATTATTATCATGGGTGATAATGATAAAATATAGATATAATCAAATGATATTCCATATTAATAACAATTCAACAAACATACCATTATTTTGGAAATTATATCATTAGACATAGTGATTGAGACATAGTGGTTTCACTATATGGTGTGGTTTATATTTAGTGTCCTACATCAAAAAATAATAAATTGTTTTTAGAGATATGACACCAGTAATAATTGATCTATTAATTAACAGTATATCATGATATTTATAATTAGTTACTTTGTGAGGCTTCCAGGGGATGATAAGTTTTATGGTAGGGATTTCAATATTAATTTCCAATTTATGTATCAACGAAATAAAAATAAGGAATTAAGTCCATTAAATATTGGATGAATTAATAGTAATATTTATATTCTTTAATATGGGAGGATATTCTAAGTGGTTTTTAGTGAAAAATTATATGTTTTATAGGTGTAATTCCATTGAAGAAATACAGAAATTAAGCACACGGTTTTGGAAACTTAAATGCATAAGGTTATGCTACATGTATTCTAATATATACCTAACCCATCACCTTTGGGTATTTAGAGGTGTGACCGATTGGACTATCCAACATTATTTTCTATCACATGGATAGTGGTGTACATGTAGTTAATAGATGAGATATGAGATACCCATTTGAAAACTAACTGGTACATGATAGTCCATATGTTTGGTTTTTATATATAATATTGGTCTAACTATATGGTTTCATTTACCCCTTAACTTCAAATCTCACATATCTAGTCCCTTAGATAATGACCATGACCGGAGGAGTGGATGTACCACACACGGATCTCCCTTAGTCCCTATATTCCTTCTTTATTAACAGATATTTGGGATGGATTATTACATTAGATTTAAAATAAGGAATTTTTCATACATCTACCTCATTCTAAATTCCATATAGTTATAACAATTTTACGGATGGATTAACATTTTAAGTATTATTATAGTAGATCATGAAATAATTTTACCACAATAAAGGATATTTAATGTGATGTAAATGGTGGTGGTTCATAATGAATGTATTGTGGTCATTATATGTTGATTATCTATAAAAATATATAAAAATGATTTAACAATTTGATTTGAAATATATATATAAATTTATGACTGATTTCTTTAAAATAGTTTTGTCTTTTCAGGGTCTATGGATGCATTGGTAGTGGATTACACCATTTTGAAAATGCTTGGGACATCCTAGGGTTTCCCATAGAGTAAAAAATCAATAATTCTTGTCATAGTTTTTATTAAAAATGATTTTATTATTAGTTTAGATGGATTATTGGTAGTATTTATGATCTACTCCATGTTTGGTGGTAGTAAAATGTTGGGGTTGATTACAGATCATCCTAACAGAAATGTGGAAAATAATTCATTTATAATATATATGTTTAAATTATTTTCTTATTTCTATGATCATTATTATTGTTTCTAGAATATTTTATGATATTTTGTTATCTAAACTAATAATTTGAGGTGTAATCACATCATATTAATAGTGGGAAATGACACTATAATCATTTATGTGGATCATCAATATCTCTTTGACTGAATAAGTATTTGTAATCCATTTTATTTCATATATAATCATCGGTACTATTTTTATAATGCCATTGGAATTTGATATTAAAATTAAATTTGGATTTATTTCAGGATTTTAAAAAATAAATTAACTTATTGTGGATTGTGAATGTTTTATTGGATTTAAACAATGGTAAAATAGAAATGAGAGATATTGAAATTTCAAATGAAAATATTTTTAAATGATTGTTTTGTAAAAGTATTTAACAGAAAAGTATCTATTTTTAAATATTTTTCAATTTAGTTTTGGTCAAGGGACTAATGTGAATAATACCATGTGATATTACATTTATAAATTAATTTTATAGAGTATATATATATATTACATGGAAAATCAATGAAATATTGGAATTTTACTTGATTTAATCTATTTGTCCTTTTCTTATATGTTTGACATTTTCTAATGATTTTTTTTATTTTGATTAACATTATTATGGTTTATAATAGTTATTTCATTTTATTATATATTAATGGAACCACATGGAACACATTTTCATGGAATATGAGTTTTATATATAAAATTGAGATATTTAGTAGTATTCATCTTGGTTTAATTCCATAGGAACCATCAGGTAACATTTTGGTGGATTTGTGTAATTTAATTTTCCCATGTGGTGGATGGTTGTTTTTAAACATTTTAGAAATGATAAATTTTAGTGTTAGGATTTTTTAATCATTAATTTATTATAGGAGGCCTCATGATTTACCACGATAGTTGGGGTACGAGTTACAGTAGTGTTATATGATAGATGGATTATAATGAATCAATATACAGTGGTCTAGATAAAATGATTATCCCAAGTATGAATCTTGATATGTGACATGTTTATATAAAATTCCCCATTTCATTGATTATATTATTTTGTGTTTTAAACAATATAACATTATCTTTTTATATGTGAAATATTAACTAGAAATATTTCCAATGATCCATTAATATTTTTATGATGGGGAGCATGATTGAAAAAAAATATTATAGGAGGCGAAATCTAGTATATAAACATGGATAAACAATAAAAACATGGAGGAGGTGAATTATTTAATATTATTCCACCATAATTATTTCATTTTCCTAATAATTTTATTACTCACTCTAGATATTAATTTCCTCTTGTTCTTCTAGAAATTTATTTATAGCCATTATGGTACTATGATTGATCGATGTTATCATTTTGATTACTTATTAGGATTACTAAAATATAGATGACCACATGATTCTAAAAATAACAAAAAAGTAAGTACATTACCTTGTAATTGATGTTTTTTATATTGATGGTTAAGATAAATAATATGTGTGTTTGTAGAATTAACGGGTATTGTACATTGAAATGTAGTAGGTAGACATTATGAGGATTTGGAATATATGTGATCAATATAGTGTTTCACTATGTGTATTATGGATAATTTATCAGACAAGTATCTAGGAGATGATATAGGGAATTTCATGGGGTAATGATTTATTCTTCTTTATGGTTTAACTCTCTTGATTAATTGTTATCTATTTTTATCATAGGATTATTATTCCTCTATTATATGTCTCTAGACTACCGATTTGAACGAAAATTATTTTTATAATTATTTTTAAAATTTATCATTGCCTATTATGATCACATTGATTTCCAATGTTCCTGATTATTTTTGGATCTTTATATCCACTGATATTTTAACTTCTTTTTTTATAATTAGTTAGTTTGGTAATGATAGAGTTAGGAATATGAATTTTTATACTTTTTGATATATTGGAAACTCATAATGTTCCCCTATGATTAGGTAATACAGATGAGGAATAATTCATTAGGCCACATTGGTATGTAAATTATCAGTTATAAATTGAAGGGTCGCAGCTTTTCTTACATAAAAAGTTATTTTGTTAAGGTGTGTGTATATTCTAACAACACATGCATATTATTGTTTTATATATAAATATTCAATAATAAATTTGAGTTCGTGTGTATCACTATGAAATAACTTTAAAACTACCTTATAACATTCATATTTATCAACTTTATCATCAAAACTCTATTTTATGAGTAGTGTGGGGAAATTACACTGGACCCATGTACTCACACCATACATCATATAGAACATGGGTAATGATTTATGTTGGAACAACATGAAATTTTTATTCAAGAAGAAGTATAATCTTTTTTTTAGATGCATGTATTGGGATATAAATTCTCTTATAGGTTGGGTATTCGGTATCTCAATGTCATTTGAGTTAATCCAGAGGTCATTAAATATTTACTTGTTATATTTCATACTATAGATGTATCGGCCATGTGGCCATTATTATTTAAATATTTTTCCTTTTTAATGTTATTAATTCTTCATTCTCTATTATATTTAATTCATCATATAGAATTTATACTAATTTAACATTCTATATCGTGTATTTACTCTAGTATTTTTTTATTATAAGATGGCGATAGGTCTATTATATTGATGGGTTATTTTATATTTTCTACAAATTTTATTATAATATTAGCACACTATATTTGAGTTATATTGTATATATGTGTCTAATTAATCCTCACCCCTATTAAGAAACCACATGTGTATGAGTAGGCTTTATAGAAGTCCTATGACACCACAAGATTAGTATTTATTCTAATGGGATGAGAAATTTTATTATTATATTGATATCCAAAAAAATAAACTATGATTGGGTTTTAGAAATTAATGGAATAGTTTAGTTTAAAATGATGTATTTTAATATATTTTAGTATTTGTATTATATATAATTAATTATGATTATCTACTAATAATCATTTATGATAAAATTATATAATTTTATAAAATAGATAACTTCAATAATTGAAAAAAATATCGAAATAGATTAGTGGACCATTACTCATTAGGATACATTTACCTTAATATTTCTTTTCCTTATTCTTATAATTATAGTTTATCTACATTTTCATATACTTGAGGTTCACTATGAAAATATTAAAATATATCAAGAATCAAAATACTTATTTCCATATCCATGTCTTTGCCTATATATTTCTAAAATCTCCTTGCATGAATTTATTTTCTATAGTCTCCACCTTATGTCATCTGTTTCTATGATTAGAAATAAACTAATTAATCACTCATCACAGACCATTTACATCCAACTCATGAACTCTAAATAAAATGTAATCATATAATATTATCCATCTAATTATTTCTCAAGGTAATGATTAATTTGATACAAATAAAATAAACAAAGGATGCATTATTAACCCTCACTAAATTTTTATTATAATTCATGTCATAAATCCACCACTATAATAATAATCATTTATTATGAATAGTATTATATATATTCCATTATATATAAAATAAAATATATTATAAAATTTCATATTAATCATTTAAAATATCATGCATAATTATTTATATAAAAAAAATATTTCCACCAAATCACATATGATTATTTGAAAATATAAGATTAATTAGACTGTCCTTTGGCTCATAATTCAACATTGTGATACTTTATACTAGATTTTTAGTCAATAGGAGAGATTTTATAAAAATTTTAATTTTTTATTTTCCTTCCATTCTAAAATGAATTTTTTCAATAAATTTAATATATTTAAATTCATAGTTTAACTTAACTGTAGATTGGTAATAATCAATATATTTTTAAAACATTCAATAAAAGACCAATTGTATGAATTAAATTTTATTGGTTCTATCATATTTATTTGCCAATAATAATTTATGTTAGATAAAAATTTTAAAATAACATCTTTAATATAACAAGTGTATAGTAAAATACACCACTAATATAAGGGATTAATGTTTCATGGTGACTATATTTATAAAATCAAAACATAAAATCAGATAAATAAATTCAGTTATTTCTATTTTATAAGAATATTATGGATCTCTTCATAAATATATCAATACACGGTGTATCACAGTTTTATACACAAAATAAGTGGGGACATAAAAAGAATCTAAAAAAGATAATTATATCAAAAATGAGGTTGAAATATCATAAAAATCTATAATCAAGACAGGGGATCATAAAATATTATTTTTGTCAATTAAATGATAAAAAATAAAGGAATTATATGATATATTGAGAATATTTTAATCATAATAATAATAGAAATATCTCTCAAAAATATTTCATTTCATCCCAAATAGATGTCATGGATCCATTCCATTATAACACAACCGTTCAAGCTATGCCTTATCCCAAAATGTGTGAAATATGGTTGATACATTAGGAGTTAATTAAATGATAAAATAAATATAAAACATTTACTCCTAATCATGTTAGTGTATGGATTTTAAAATTGATCGCTTAATTTTTATTACATAACATTTGATTACATGATAAAAATAGATGATACATTCAGGTTTAGTTTCATGGAAATAAGGTACATAATATATGAAAACATAAACTTTTTTTACAAATCCACTCAAAGGGTATCCATATGTTTTCACCCATGATTTTTATTTATGAAATATAATATCCTAGGTACATATATCAAAGAAAATGGGTGACCATGAAGCCTAGTAAGGGAATAGAGAAGAGAATTGAATAACATTTTATATAAATACATGTCAATAATAAGAAATGGAACAACAATAATGGATTAGGAAGTAGAATATCATAATAAAATTTACATGAGCAATAAAATATAATTGTGGATAAAATTTTCAAAATATTCATTCATAATCATATCATAATGTTTTATCCCCAAAGTGTAAAAAATGTAATTTACCATGGTAATTCCATAAGTTATCGCATGTCATGTCATCACTAGGGATACAATTATTTACATAATGAGTTGGACTACATTCAAGGGGCCCAAATCATCTGTCTCAATTTCTTATGAGAAATATAGGTTATAAATTTTTTTTAATTACCTGACAATATTTAATAATGGTTTTAATATAAGATATCCTTGTATACCAAAGAGCATATAGAAATGACATTTAGTCATTTAAAATATACAAAAGGATATGATATATTCATATAAGTAAATACCTATATTAAAAAAATGTTGTTGAATAAACACTAAAAAGAAATGTGGTTTTAAATTTCAAATAAAAAATAAATGAGAATTACTCATAAAAAAGTTGAAAATTTTAGACAAAAACATAACAGAAAGATCGATAAAAAAACCTTTTCATATAATGATAAAATGAGAGGAGAAATGGGTCTCTGATTTATAAAAAGACTATTAAAACATAATAGGGATAATTAAATGTTTTTAAAAAATTCTTGGAAATTTAATGATATTTCACAAAACGAACTCTAGAACAGCAAATAGAATTTATGATTTACCATACTTTGAAGAGTTGTTCCTAAAACATGATGATAGAACCATGTGAGATTCTAGATACCATGAGGAAAGCCATTGGGTCACCAAAAAACAAGAAAATAATATATAATATATTTTGATTGAATGCATTGATAAATAGATGGGAATTTATTGGATAAGTATATAAATGCTTTAACAATTTAAAAATAAATATCTTGGAAAACTAGTTTGTGAAAATTCAAAACCATTGGCTTGACCATAGTTTTATATCTTGGAGTTGGATATTTGGGATAGATTTTGAGTTATCTTAATCCCTTAAACCAATATTCATATTAAATACTTATTTTGACCTGGAAAAGTTAATATTCCAAATGTAATGTTTTAATAATCTAAATTTTCTTTTATTTCTATTGGAATGTATGATATTATTAAAAACGAAATAAAACCTATTAAAATAAATAAAAATTACAAAATAAAACATTCTTCTTCAAGTATTCTATGTAATTAATTATTAATGCTTTATGATGTAAATATGAAGTCATAAAATATATAGGGACCTGAAAACTATATTTTTTGTTATTCAAAAAAATTTATTTATGTTCAAAAATTCTCATAAATTCAAAGTAGAATAATTTTGATGTGATGATTTCCAAAATTATGTTTCTTTTATAAAAAGAATATCTAAATTTTATAATTATAATTTTTAGATAAAAAATTTTAATTTATAAAAAAATAGGATTTTAAGGAATAATTACATTTCAGACCTTTAAAATAAAATTCCGTATACGTTTATAATTTTTTTAATAATTATTTATTTTAATAAAATACTATTAAATTAATATTTAATTAAGAAATAGTTTTTAGAATACTATAATCTATTATATATATTATATATTTTATAAATTAATACAATTATGTTTTATTTTCATCCAGTTACAAAATTATCAAATTCATATCAATTTAACAAATATATTATTTTGAAACCCATTCATATGAAGAATGCATAAAATAAGAATTATATATATACAAACAATATTAAAATATATGTAACTAAGGTTTGGACACATAACACTTTATTTCACCTATATACTCCTAAATAGTAAGTTGTGTGATGGTGGTAGTTTCATGGGGTGTCTCTCCTAACATCAACTGAGTGGTAATCTCAATTTACTTGAACTTCCTTAAAATGAAATTTCATTCATGTCTCCCTTGTTTATTTTTTTTGTGATCTTGGTCATGTGAGAACCACATTGATGATACCTCCATCCAGAGTTTTGACAAATGGGTTTCAAACTGTGTGATTATACTGGTTGAGGATATTGATACTTTTTTACGTATCAACTATCTTATTTTATTACTATTTATAAACACTAATTATAATTGTTGTATGATCAACCAAGGTTATATCCTCCAATGGTCATATTGATCAACAATCATTTTATAACAACCCTACACTTTATTACACATTTATACATGATTCATTACATAAAATTATTCTTAATACAACCCAATAGATTAATAAGTGTAGTTCATCTATTAATTAGGTACAAAAAAATATATTTAACACGGGATATAATATAATTAATTAAATCATAATTATCAGGGTTTATTGAATAATACTTAAACACAATGAAAATACTCATTCCAAAAATGAAACTACCTAGGAAAACATAGGGACATATATAAGAAAGGGAGGATTAGTAAATTCCAATAATGGAATATATTCCATAAGTGATACGTGTCAAAAAATATCAGGTAGGAACAAAAGAATCATTAATAATAAGGCAAGATATAGCATGATAATCATAGAAAAGGAAATGTGGAAACAAATTAAAAAATTGAATCCTGATCACAGGTCCTAGATAACTTACCAAGACATCATGGTGGACAATGTCCCATAAATAAATCAGTTAAAACCCTACCCCAACATGATGTATCATGATACTAAACATTACCCACAGCATTATAGAACCATATGGGTGCACACATCCTAAATATATTATTCTCGTGGTTATTTGAACCACATAGTTCATATGACATTGATTCATTCATCATCATTATTTATTCCATGATCAATGACTATGGATTGAATATAGGTAGGTCCCTATTTAACATATACATGTGCATAAAATTTAATGCTCCATTTAAAATATAGGGCACAATATTCACTACAGAATTGATTTGGCATAGAAAATGATCATAAAATTTCAGCTACATACCGATGTTGCATAGAAATGCATAAAAATGGTTGATAAAATTAAAAGATTTATATAATTGTTTGGAAATAAAGTTTTAATTAATAGGGGTATGTAAAGTCATATCCCAACATTATAAGGTTGGAAATAGAATTCATAGGGTAATTTATAAACAATAATAGAGAAAATAGTCCTTAAGAAAGTTTGGAATGGTATTTAGTTTACATAAAGGATCATATGAGGATTATTGAGATTTAAAAGAATATACCATCATTTGTACATCAAATTGAATGTAATGGGCATATGTAATTTCTTATTCTATCACAGAAAAGGAAAAATAAAATACATAAGATAACATGTGTGCTTGATAAAACATGAGAGTGGGAGGTCACATACTCGAGTGTGTGACTATAAAGATGTGGGAGGGGCTTTATAATAGCTTAAGGATCCTTGAGAGGACATTATATAGTTATGTCAAAAGTATGTTCACTATCTATAATGATCTATTGAAGATAAATGAGATCATGTGTGGGATAATATAGGAAAGGAGGGGGGTTATTATTTTGGTTACAGACTCTACATAATAAAATATTCATGATTTAAATCTATCCCATGGGTTTTGACCATGGGTTATATCAAATTGGATTATGTTTTATTATTTTAGAAGGAAAAGGTCTGAAATTAGTTAAATATTACCCTTGGTGATCTGTAGGATTTTCACACTCATAAAGAAGTTGTTTTAAAATCATAAAATATAGTATAAGAGATGGAGGATATATAATGGTTTTAGAAAATAAATAAAATAAACATTAAATAACATATATAAAAGGGGGAAAATTTACTTGGTATTGGATCCAATTTATATTACTTATTATATCACCTTTGGGTCATTGAGATGTCATAAAACAGATATTATATTTATATGCTATTTAATTTATACACCACAATTTGGCTTTTTCTCAGAAAATTATGAAAATTAACCGTTGGATGATTTTATACATCATGATTTCAAAAAATTAATATTCCTTATATATATATATATATATATCCAAATATGTTATGGTTCACTTTTTAAATAATAACTGAAATTTATTGAAAATGAAAGGTTTTTTTGGCAATAACAGTTGTTGATCCTTCATAAAAAATTACATATGACATCATTAATATTATTTAGTAATTTAAATTTGAAAAATATTATCTAATAATGATATTTTATTAATATATTATTTATTTCAAAAATCCATTAATTCAAAAATTAGATAATTTAATTTGCATAATAACCCAAAATACAATTTAATCAATATTGTATCAAAATAAAAATAATTTATAATTTAATATCATAAGTTGAAATTATATTCATTATTATATTCAAAATAATGTAGATAATAATATTAATAGGTTCTTGATACATATTTCATCGATACACTATAAAAATCACTTAGAGTATGTTGTTTGATGGTTGGAATTTCATGGGGCTGTTCGGAGAACATGGATTGGGTTGTGATCTCAATGACTATGAACATATCTAATTAATGGTTTCACACATTCTTAAGTTGTGGTATCTCAGAATCATAATGGTCAGAGGAAAATCCTTAAAATCATACCATCCTCAGGATCTCTAATTAATGGGCTTTATAGGGTATGATCCCACTGGTTGAGTCCATCACTTCTTCTATCTATGACAACTGATTTGTTGTAACACTATATAATACTAATCGTGCAATCATTTTTAAAAGAACATATTATAAAGGGTTATGATACATAACCGTCTATTAAATCCAATGTTCATAACAAGACAAAAGTTGTTCATGTGTATTCTATAACCATATTATATAATATGAAATTTAATAAAAATGAATGTGGAATTTTTTTTATAATATTTTGGGTCATTAAAGTATTCCCCCTTAAAAATACTCAACCTAGAGATTTTGTTTTTACACACTAAAATATTTGATTGTAACTCTAATTCATCACATCCTCTAGTGGCCACATTTCTTCCTCAAATGTTTGGTTTTACTAGAACTCATTGACAAGAGGAATTGTTTTATTTGATATAATATTTCAACTATGATCTATGATATTCACTAGATTCTATTTATAGGAAAGATAAGTTTCCAATGGTTCCACCTAGGGATTCAGTATATGTGATGGTTATTGTTGTGTAATACCTTTAGAGGGATACATGGAATACATATTGTAATTGAGATCGGTTTTTAGAGAGTTCTAGTGGATAAACTTCTATTCGAATGCAAACAAGGTTCTCAAAAGGATCGATGTACCTTGTACTATGATTTCACTGAATCAAAGATCTCATAAAATTCGTTCATAGATATGTGGAGGAATACCGTGTCTCAGATATAAAACTCGATGTCTCATCGCTAATTGTTAGCATAAATCATTTTTTGACTATGTGAAGCCTTGATGTGCAGCTGAATGGTTTTAACCTTCTCTGCCATTTCGCTAACCATTTCAAGACCAAGATGTTTTTTCCACAACATCATTCAAACATGTATGATTTCCTCACCTCCACCATTAAGGATCATTATATGGATCCATTGGGATGCTCGAGTGGAAACTATTATTGTAAGAAAACTCAAACAAAGCTAAATGATGGTCCCATACTCCTTTGAATTCCATAGAATAATATTTTAATATATATTCGAGTGTCTGAGTTTTCCTCTCAGATTAGCCCCCAGTTTGAGGATGATAAGATGTACAAATTTTCACCCTAGTGTTTATATTATATTCGATGGTTTTCTAAAAAATTTAAGGGAATATTGGATCGGATACA
The DNA here is from genome assembly GCA_963277665.1 of Viscum album. NCBI lineage: Eukaryota > Viridiplantae > Streptophyta > Magnoliopsida > Santalales > Viscaceae > Viscum > Viscum album. Next base: position 216,352,265 of record OY728165.1, read on the forward strand.
ATCGATAGTTGTACTCCATGAAACCTCTGCAGTTCTGTAATGAATATTAGTGAGTGTTTATTGAGATTGAAATCCTATTGAAAAATGATATAGTGAGTTTTCTTTGTAATATAATCCACAATAATCTATATAGTATTGTTTCCATATTATTTCATCTAATTTCTAGTGACAAAGTCCATTGTGATGTTTTTCTATTTCTTTTTTGATGTGGGTAATGGTTTCATCATCCCCTTATACTTCTTCCTTTTAGACATAACATTCTGGAATACTAGGCACATTGATATATATATATTCATTTATATTCTTCTTCATGTTATCCCACCACTACTAATCTCATAAATATAGATACATCTCTGTGTTTCTGTGGATAATTCAAAATTTCTAACACTGAGAATAATATAATATTCCATTCTCTAACACATGATTTGATGAAACACATTGTATTGACCAAAATCTCAATATTCCTTCTTCATTAACATTGAACATTGACCATTTCTATTTTCTTGTAGTTTCAAATTTCAACTGAATTCCTAAATTATTATTTGATCATCCTTTAACATTTCAATAAGATATGGTATATAAATCATTTTTGAAAGAGTGATGATGTTCCTTCCTTTGTGAATACCATGCCCATTATATAAATTTATAAAAAGATTTTATCTTTCTCAATTTTCAACAATGGCAGAATTTATATATCTTATATACATAGAGCATCCACCACATTATTCACATTAGAAGAATGTAAGTGAATTGAGAAGCCATAGATCTTAATCATCTCTAACAATCGTTGATGGAACAAATTATGATCTTTCTATGTGAATATATATTTGTGTCTCTTGTGATCAATATATATATCACACATCTCATAATAGGGAAAATATCACCATATTTTCATGTTAATGATCGTAAATAAATATTTCAGATCATGTGTGGGATAGTTTATATCATAAACTAAAAAAATTCTTTGATTCATAGGAAAGTAATTTTTTCATTCTATATTAACACATATCCCAATCCCTTACTCAAAGAAAAATTGACTACTCTAAAAATTTTACCACCTGGGGGTAGTGTAGTAAGAGGGTAAATAAAAGTCCTCATTTTTAACCCATTTAATCTTTATTTTAAATCATAATTCCATGAAAACATGACTCCCTTCTGAGTTATCATGGTAAGAGTGTTCGATAATCATGCGAACTTTCCCACAAATCAGTAATAATACTCATCTATCCCAAAGCATCTATAGATATATGTCATAGAAGTTGGCCTCTTCTATCCATTGACAACATTTTTTGTTTAAGTATCCCCAAATATCACATTTCATGTGATGATATTCCCCAATAATGATACTTACATAAACCAGAACTCACACTTATTGTACAGAACATAAATCATTGCCTTTCCAAAGGTCTCCAGAACATAGTTCAATAGATCATCATGCTCATCCATTATTTTCGTGTATATTTGGTTAAAATCAATACATACTTAAAAAAATGTATCATTGAAATATCTAAGGAATTTATTCATCAGGATCATGATGTTTTTAGAATATTTTTTTGTCTAAATGGATTTAAAATGAACTCACGGTGCCCATACATTGTACAAAATGTGGTTTTAGGGATATCTTCTTTCTTCATCCTTACTTGATAATATCATAAAATTGATCCACATTAGAGGAGTATTGGGCTCCACATAAATTATATAGAAATAAATCAATCCATGGAAGGTAATAACTTTTTTTTATCATTATCTTTTTGAGCTCATGATAATCAATGAAAAGTCACATTTACCCATCGTTATTCTTAATGAATAGGAATAATGCACCCCATGGTGATGAAATTGTAAATATAAACCCTTTATCGAGATTACGATATACCTGTTTATTTACCTCTCCATGTTCCACATCATGTATCCTATATGAAGTTGTGGATAATGGAAATTTCATGGGTATAAGATCTATTTAAATTTAAACATCTTGTCTTGGAGGAAGACAAGGAAATTTCTTTAAGAAACACATCATCATATTACCTCATAATGAGCATGAATTTTAGGATATTTATTTCAATAAAACAGATCATTTTATGTATTTATTATTTCTTATATGGAAAAAATATATATTCTTGAGAAGATGTTTATTATAAAAAATCATCCTCCTCCTTACACTTGAATAGATTTAGGGGTCAATTCCCAATAAGGATAATGATTTCTTTCTCACATAAACTTTTGTTGGCCCTATATAGTGAAAGCTAGTCCATTCCTTGAATTGCCTCAATTTCCCTTAAATGGATACTGATATTATATTCAATAGGAACATTTTCAAAAACATCAACATGTTATACATAATCATATATTTTTATCTGATGAAATAAAATCATTTCAAGTGGTGACTCTATGTTCTCACAAAACATATAAGAAATGGTCATAAAGAATTTGTTTAAATACACCATAACATACACTACTCAACAGTAGAGAACACAAGTACTTACATAATCATGATCTATTTCAGCATAATACTTTCATTGTTACCTTGATATTGGTGATTATTTATTTTCGTCATGCTTATCAGCCATCATCATAAAGCATTATATTGGGTAATTCCTGAATTTTCTAGATTTACGATAAATAACATTATTTGATGGGTTAGATCATACTTTTTTCTATCCATCAAATTAAACATTTTTGGAATAAAAAATTTGATATTCTATTCCCTATCTTTCAACACATGAATCATCTATGAGTTACATTGTATAATTTGACTTGGTTCCTTTTTCCATACTTTGTGAATGAATGATGTCAGAACTTATTTCACATGTGGAATTTACTAGATGAACATCCTTTAAATTTCATATTCAAATTACATTTCATAATTGGGAATTCAAAAATGTGGTAGTTGTCAATTTTGATTTTTTGGAAGCTGGTTTTCTATAATCCTAAGACGTCCTACTTGATCTCCAATCATTTTAGGAATCTCATTAGAGTAAGAATTACATTCCCTTTCACATTGATTATATACAGGATTCCTTCTATTTCCATCCATTTGTTAGAATAAAATGAAAATTTGGGAAGATTTTTTTTAAAAAATTAAAAAAATAAATGTGGAATCAAACACCATTAATGGTATAAATTATAAATTATAAATTATAATTTTATTCTTCCCTAATGAGTTTCTAGGCTTCAATCGATTTTATCCATGATCTAATTCATAACATATATTATTACAATTTTTTTATTATTCCCTTAACAATGGTTCACAAATAAATTAGGAATTTACCAAAGCATATACCCTAGGAGTTTCAAACCATGTGTGTATTAAGAACCATTTTTTATACCATGTTACCCCAATTCAGGTCTTGAACACCTTATCAAAGTTGTCACTCTTTAGTACATATATTCCAGAATTAATTACACTTATAGTATCTAGATAGGGATTTATTTTATTTATAGAACCCTTACTCTAAAATTTTAATAATATATGGAAAATTTATTATATGTAGTCTAATACCAAAGAAATTCACTGTAGTTCTCTAATTATAATTCAAAAAATAACAAATCTTTTCTTTTGATTCCAAAAATAAAAAACTCACTCCTTATTAAACAGTAATATTATATTTAATACATATAATGAAACTTTATACAACACAAATGATCGATATATATAATGTATTGGAAAATTCAGTACCTAACATAACATATTGAACATGCGATTCTAGAACATTTTTTATGTATCTCCCTGACCCTAGTTACCCAGAGTCGGTTCATTATTACATAACATTGGCATGATCATGAGGAAATAATGTCTCAAAAGACCGATCAATTTAGTAATATTGGAAACACGATTCATATATAAGTTCAACTTTACAACTTGAAAAGAAATAAAACACAAATATATTTCATTAGAAACATCCAAGACTCCAAGATTATGCATGCTAGTCACTCATAACTACCATATTCATATCCTGGGAAAATGATATAGATGAAGGGGTGAGCTCAAACGCTCAGTAAGGGTATGTAATATAGAGTAAAATGACATAAATATTAATCATGGTAAATAATTGAAACCACATTCCTTTTCAAATAATAAACATGAATACTTTTATGGAAAGAATATGAGCTGAGTAAATAATGTCATAATAAAACATAATAATGTGTATTCTACTAGTCTAATGACCACATGAACCATCAATATAATTTCCATAATGAGGGAATTTATAACGCTGGACATTCTGAAACATTTGGTCAAGGCCTCGGCCCAGACGTCTACAAATGATTAAGGGCTTGGCCAAAACCATAAATAAAATTGGGAAAGGACCTCGACCAATTCCATGTCAAGTTGTCTCATGAGACCTACTGATGCATTAAGGAGCTATAGCAGGCTCCACCAGTCACTTACTAAGTCCAATACATTCCTCATATTAAAATGTTTAAACATATCATAAACATTCATATTAAAACTAGAATACGAAATGTCAATACTTTAACCATAAATCATGAATGGTATAAAAATACCACATCCGTATTCAAACATACCACAAAAACATCAATACAATATTTAAGTATTTTTTCATAATTAATCATCTTCAAATAAACTTAAAATCAATCAAAGGATGTTGTCATAGATGAAATCAAAACCCTTTTTAGAGGAATATCTCTTTCTATTTTGAAATCATTTAAGAGTCTTATTATTATAAAGTAAAACATTTACTTTGAAAATATTCTTATAATCATTTAAGGTAATATTTGACTAGTTTATATTGGTAGAAAATAGCCGCACCCACTGTATAAGTTAAAAAGAGACATTCTTACCATAATTTTGTCGAAAAGGCTAAAAAGGACATTGTTTTGAAAACGACGGAAAAATTCATTTATAAAAATCTTATAAAAATTGAAATAAGGGTATAAATGACTTTAACCATATTATTTAAAATAGTAATAACTATTTGAAATACATTTTTAAGAAACATGGATTTTGATGATAAAAAGGTCCCAGTAGATAATTACGTATAAACAACCTCAGATAATGAAGAGATTGTGAAATAAAACCTTACCTTGTAATTTTCCATGGTTGAGGGTAGGTTAGCATCATGTATAATGACTAAATAATTGTTATTAAATTATACAGGAATCATATAAATGAATATGATATCATATATGATCTTTTAACTTTGCTTTGTTAATAGTATATTAGTATTATCGTCGTTTTGGGTGTTAACTTACTCATTTTATTTTATACGTTTTGTTACATAAGCGGTGTTTTTTATGGATAGGTTTTACCTTATTTATATCCATAATGATATAAATTCCATAAAAAAATATATTTAACCATCAAATGAAAATTATTCTTAAAAGGATATGATGGGGAATGAATCTCATCGCGTTCGTGGAGACGGTAGTCCGTACGTACGCACGAGCGACAATATCAATATTTTGATATTAAAATAATATATAATTGGATGGTATATCAAATATAAATAATAATTATAATGTTATATTTATTATTTACATTAATTACACATCATTATTATACCCATCCAAATAATGATCTATTGAATAACCATTACACCACGACGTGGAGACGGTAAGCTGTACGTACACACATATGGTGACTTGTCATTCAAAGGATGGATAGAATACTGAATATAGTTGTAACATATTTATAATAACATCACATTATATTTAAGATAATGGAGTTATTATTTTAGAATGGTAATAACAAGGAAATATGAAGTTGAAAAGGAAAGGAACTTGAAAGATGGTGGTGAAAACATTACCTCTTAATCGGCTTCTTCCTAATGATTTGATCAAAAGGGAAACATAGGTTGGCTTTATGTTCAAACTAAGGAATCTAGGTCGAAGTGAGGAAAGTTGAGAGAATATCTGGGCACTATTTTGCTGAGCCAAAAGTCTTTGAAGGTGCAAATTAGAGATAAGGAGGAGTGCCCTTTTATAAGAGGGGTGAGGCACACCTTTGGAAAAGCTAGAAATATTATTTTATAATAAATTAATATTCGGTTTGTAATGGATCCAAAGTCGATTATTTAAAGGTTAAGGTGGGAGTCGGTAGAAATACTTTCATCTAATATATCTTAGAGAGGTTTGGTTCACTGTATTAACCTTATCATTTATATTTAACTCTTAGTTAAATAGTTTGATTTTTACCATGCCACTTTGTATTTTTATATTATATTGTTAATAAACATACTATATAAATTCAAGAGGCCCCAAAGTGGTCCATTAATGAGACACCTATCATGATATAAGTCCTTTGATTGAACCATAGATTTTTAGGAATAGAATATCAATTTATAATATAATATTTGTTTTAAAAACTCTTTTATCTCAATTTTGACACTATTTATTAATTGATTTTAGTTAAAGTCATAACAACATTATTAATTAGAAACAAATTCATTTAAGCAATCCTAACATGTCATATTAATCAATAAATTTCGTCTATGTCATAAAATATTTCAAATTATATTTATTTTAATATTTATAATACCAATTATTTGATTCTTTAATAAGGAAAATATTTTATCAATATTGTGTCACAAATAAATTTAATTATTCATTGTTTTAAAATTATAAATAAAATACTATTATGTAGGAAATAGTTTTAGCTTTCTAATTAATATTTATTGTCGAAACTATAATATATATAACCCTATGTAAAAATTGGTTTTCAATAAGATATATGATTATGCCATTTTTCTGTTTACTTTAACTTAATTAATATAAAATGTCATTATCACTTACAAGTTGATCCATGGGGTCCTAAAATCGGCCCAATGATGAACATGTTCGGACATGTATCATCCAAATGGGGTAGGACATGTTGTAGGGTAAATTAATATTATGATAATATTATTTTTTTACCCTTATTTACGGGATTTTCCCTTTAATAATGGTAAATAAAATATTTACTGAAGTAATTATTCAAAATGTCTAAAAATAAAAGTTACCTGTTTACACAATTTGGACCTCCTGATTCCAAATATGGAATCCATATTTCTAAATTCAAAACATATAAGTTTCAGAAATTAATTAAAAATTAATTCCTGTTGTTAAAACAAAAAGTGTGTTTTTAAGAGATAATAACTATCAAAGGATTGACAGTTTTTTATGTCCAGTTTAAATATGAAATTATGTCCAATGACCAACATTATATTAAATGGAGAAAATATATTCTAAACATACTTTAAAACAACTCAAAATCATAATTTATCAATATTAATTATTTTGACTAAAAAATAAGTTTTTAATTAAAATTCTTTAATTTTTACTATTCATCAATATATAAAAGTTATTCGAAAGGTTCCAAAATTTTACAGTAGTCTAATTTCAATATTACAAATCCAAAAATGAAGTCCATTTTGAGGGATAAAATTTATAAAATTTTAAAAAGTGGGTATTACTATTCATAACGGCTAGTTGGATTGATTGTGGTGTGTGTTAGAACTCGAAGTTGCGTACAACACATGCTACTGTATTATTCAAAGAGAAGCATACCGTGGAAGCTTGGGGTGTTACAATTTAAAACTACCTTAACATAATTTGTTGTAAACTTCTTAAATATTCATAAAATACTCCATCAAGCATAAAATTGCATGGGATAACCTGGGGAAAACATATGAAATGGGTGGGAAACAAATCCTAAAAAGGGAATAAATATGGAATAAGTGAAACATATAATAAAAATGAATATCAATTAGTAATAATAGGAACATGAATAATAAGGCATGATATAACATGATAATCATAACATAGGAATTTTGGAAACATCTTAAATCATTGAATAATGAACACATGTCAGGGATAAACAACTAATACATCATTATGGATGATGTATCATAATAGAATTAGGTACAACCATGTCCCAACATGATCTCTCATTATACTAAACATTAACTAAATAATTAGAGTTCAATCTGGGTGTACCCATCATAATCATTTCATTATCATGCCTAAGTGTGCCACATAAATCACATATCATGGATTCATTCATCAACATAATGTATTCCATGATTAAGGAATAGTGATTGAATACATGGAAGTACCCAATCAATATTTATAAATGAATAAAGGTGGATACCCTTGATAGAATAATGAGTATGGTATTCTCTACACAATTTATTTGACATAGAAAATCTCTTTGATATTTTAGAAGCATAACGATGATTCCTAGAAATACATATAAATAGTTCAGGAGAGAAAAATGGGTATCTCATTATTATAAAATTAAATTGATTTTTATAGGGAAATTTAAAATGAAAACCCAACCTTATATATTTAAAAATATAAGGAATATGATGATGAAGAAAAATGAATAGGGAAAATAATGATAATAAAATTCTTGTATGGTAATGCTTGTACATAAAGGATCATAGAAGGATTAATGGGAGGGAATGTAAGATATAATCATTTATAAATAAAATTGATAGTAATGAGAATATTTAATATCATATTTCATCCTAATAAAATGATATGTAAAATAAAAGGCATAAAAGTAGTGTTATATAAACTATGAGAGTAGACAGTCCCTTAATAGAGTGCGTGACTCCCAATGATTGGGAGGGGCTTCATGGATGATTTTTAACAACATTGGAGGACTCTAAACACTTGAGGAAAGTGTATGGAGGTGGTACATGGTTTTATTGTAAAGTGAAATATGATATTGGGTGGGATTATATACTAAAATATGTTGATTTATTTATTATTTTTGTTTTGAACTCTACATAATAAAATATTCTGAAACACAAACCATTCAATGGTATATCAAATTTTTCTATAAAAGGATAGTTTTTTCTATATTATAATTCCATGTGATTAAAATATTAATGTATTAACAGTGGTGATTTGGAGGTGAGTCTAACTCTTAAAAAAATGATTTTAAAATATTAACATATATATATGTCTTGGAGGATTCATAATTGATTTTAAAAAAATAAAATAAAAATCAAATCAAATAATTTTATATGGTAAACATATATTTTTTCATGGATCTAATTAATATTACTTATTACATAACTATTGGGTCATTTTTAGGTCATAAAATTGAATTTATTTCGATACGTTATTTAATTGTTTCTAGAAAAAAAATTTGTGTTAGAAAATTATAAACAATTCACTGTTGGAAAATTTTGACATCTACATTCCAAAAAAAATTCATTTTATCTAAATAATTATATATATATGTTAATTTTTACATTCACACTAGATACCTACATTTATTAAAAATGGAGGTTTTTTTGTTAATAATAGTATTTCAACCCTAATTAAAAATAACATTTTTTGTTACAAAAATTATATGATCATTTTTATTAGATAAAAAATATTTAATTATAATATTTTATTAAATATGAATAATTTAAAAAGTATAATTATTCAAAAATAATTTATTTTAATTTGAATTTATTCTTAAAATAAAATTTGTGCTTTATTGTATTAAATAAAAATCATTTCCAATGTAAAAATAGTTGGGCAAAAAAATATTCATTATTCTATCTAAAATAATGTACATAATCATATTTCAAATGTATTAATACATATCTCTCTAATACAATAGAAAAAACATTTAAAGTAAATTCAACATTGATTATACATTCAAGATGTGGTTCTACAAACACCAATTGTGCCATGATCTTGATGAGATTGAACTTCTACCGTAAATGGTTTACATAATTCTTATGTTCATAGATCTCAACATGGGATTGGTTAGGGGAGAACCCTAGAAATGATTTCTCCCTCGGAATCTTTGATGATTGTGCTTCATAGGGTACAATCCTACTAGTTGATTCCATCACATTCATTGTTTGTGATTATTGGATTAGTTAAAACTCAATATATATTCAAAACATGAGATCATGGTTCAATAATTATATTATTGGTGGTAATGATGCATAATGATTTTTTAAATCCAATGGGAATAACAAGGAAAATTATGTGAATGTGTTTTCTCAAAACATATTACATAATTATACATTTTGAAAAATGAATGGAGAATTTTATTTAAAATTCTTTGGGTCAGTACATATTTAATGGTCGAATATCAATAGACACATTTCCCTTTATACATTATAAATACCACATCATTTATTCACTAGAAATTCACCTAATGTTTTTTAAGGTTTTATTTTAATTTATAATAATTTTATTGGTTTAATATTTTTTCTATATAATTTTTAGTAGGATTAATGATGCTAGTAGATTGAGTAGATCCATATTATTTTGATTTCATATTTTATATTTAATATTTTTTAGTTGTAATTTTTGTGAGTACAATTGGATGCATAGGTGAATAAATTTATGATCATTATTTATGAAATAATTTGTTTGGTTTCCATTTATTATTTGTAATATTATATAAAACACATATTAAATCAGGAAAGAAATATAATTTGGAATGTATGGGTCCTTACAATCCCCAACACTTAATAATTTCCATCCCCAAATTACACCTCATTATCTTAGTCAAGAAAAGGTGAGTGTACTTTTGTTTAATTTTTCCAACTATTTCCCATGTCGCTTATTCATATATATGGTTCCTCCAAAAACTATTGATGAGGTGGGTTGTCTTGTTTCATAGAACGATATCTCTACAATCCAAGATCTCTACCTGCTTTTCCTCTAAAGAGTGATCATGATCCATTTTTACCTCCTCTGGATTCATTATATAGGAGGGATAATGCATGTACTTCCTAAAGAGATATTTTTTGAAAACATAATGATCATGAGAATGATTCGTTGGAACTTCTTGGTGATAGTCTACTACTCCTATGTGATAATGGATTTCATAGGGGTGATATACCTAGGTATAATCTTCCCTTTATTTACAAATCCCATGAATCTCATTCCATGTCATATATCAAGGAAAATAGTGTCCCCAAAATCAATCTCTATGTCCCTTTAATTAATTTTATCATATATGTTTTGCTAACTCTGAGATGCCTTTATAAACTTCTTTCGGTGTAATGATCTTTTGTTGTCCTCTCTTGAACCAGTTCGGTCCCATGTAATTTCCTCTAACCAGCTTCATCCAATAATTTAGAAGTTATACAACTAATTCCATATAGAGAGTTACATGGTTTCATTTGAATAATCTAGTTGAATTTTTTATTTTATGAGTAATTATATAATTGAATCCATTGATTGTATCAACCATTAAATTCCACTAAGCATATTCACAACATTTCCTCTAGTGTTTAAAGAGTCCCATTAGGTTATCCATCAGTTTGAGCAAGTTAGGAAATACTAAAAATTAATTCAATATTCATAGAAAGTTTATGACTTAATAATAATTAATATGTGCAACTTGGATCACTATAAAAGATGAAATAAAATAGAACCCCATGAAACCCCAAAAGTTTTTTCTACCTAAATCAAGGAATGTTGGCCAAGAGAGAAATCATGAAGAATTGTGTTTAAATGCTATGTCTTGGTGAGTTGTTACACTATAACCCATATCACATTCTTTTTTATAATCTTTGGTGACTGGGGATGAATTCCATAGTGATATTTTCCAACATCCACAATAGTATGGGTTGTTTTGGAAATACGCATTTAGGATGTTATTGCACTGCCTTCACATACTGTTATACCGATAACCATACAACGTAGTTGTAAATCTCTCATATGATGTTATCCATGAAATAATGATCATGAGGGTGCCTTTAAATTTTTTTTTCTTCTAGGATGTATAGATAATGTAGAGTTATGTGTTCCATATATCTACTCCTTCTTTGCCTCTTGGACTAATGGGGCACATAGATTTGTAATAAATTTCAATCAACTATGTTGTTCAATATTGAACTCAAGAAACGTCCCACTTTTTATAACCTCTATATTCAATTAAAAAAATGAACTTCTCTTTGATTTTTTTTATATTCTCTAATAATTATTATTGATAAATTATTTTGGGAAACATTGATGATTTTTATTTCCTTTTAATTGCAAGGTATAATTTTAAAATTTCCTTGTACAATGGATATCCTTGAATCATAATAATTTCCATCTTAATAAGGACATTCCAACATAAAATATTAGTTGAATTGTTTTCTCTTTCATGTAATAATGAATTGAATAGTCATATACTTTATGACGTTTCGACCATTTTTTTCTAAGGATCAACTACTTTTTTTGAGAAAATATACATCAAAATTTGGTGGTCTGTCTATATATCACTATTCTCTTAATAAAGACAGTCCCTAAATATTTTCAAAGAAAAAATAACCACAACTAGATCTATTTCAAGTATAGAATAAATCACCTCAAGATGATTTAAATATAGAGATTCATAAGTAATCTCGTTATAATTTTTCATGATTAATCACTCAATCCCATTCAGAAATATATGTCTATAAACAATGAATACTTAATTGACATAGGGAAGAGTTAACACAAGTGCAGTAGTCAATATATTATTTTGTTCTTGGAAACATTCTTCACAATTATTTTTCTAGATAAATGTATTCCCTTTTCATGATAACTAGGATAGTGAATTATATTGTAGTGAAATGTTTTTCCCAATACCCATATACTATCCTACAAATCTAAGGAAACTATGAATCTATATTATTAATGTTGGATGATTCTTCTCTGATGCAACCATTCCCTTCACATGATGATCTTATATTCCTTCACTGGATACAATTTTCCTCATGAATAAAATATATTGTAAACAAAATTCACATTTTATGAACATGATAAAATGTTTCTTCTTCCTTATAGTTCACAGGATCACCCGTTGTCGATCCACTTACACCTCACAAATTTTAGAGCATATTAGAATATCATCGATTAAAAGTATCAAAATTTTATCAATGTAGACCATAATGAATCTATTCATTATTTTTCATAAATACGGTATGTGCATTAGTCAAGTCTAGGTAATAACAAAAAAACTCATAATGCCCAAATTTCATCAAGAAGTCATTCTATGGAAGGTCTTCTTTCTTCACCATCAATTGATGATACCCAGATAGCATGTCAATATTGGTGAAGAATTAATCCCAATAAAAATGGATAAATAAGTCATTAAATAATGAAAGGGTCACTTTTTAATCATTGTGACCACATTATGTTCTCTATAATTAGTTCATATCCATGTGATCCATCCTTCTTATTTAAAAAGACAATATGTTCAATCCAAGGATACAAACATATTTATATAAATCCCATATCCAGAAGATCATCAATAAAATTCTTTAATTTCTCTAACTACATATATTAAATTCTATATGGGGTTCATAATGTCATATTGGATCTAGGTTTGAGTTCAATAGAGGACTGTACCCCACATTCTTAGGGAGGTCCAGGTAATTCATTAGGAAATTCATTAACATGTTCTTGAATTATAGGGACATTTTTTGTCATTATACATCAATTTACTTCTCTATATTCACCAATAATCCCCATAAAGAAGGTTATGAGATGTTCTTTTAAGAAAAGATCATGCTGGGATATCTCTCCATTTAAAATTACATTGGGTTTTTCATTCAAGAATACAATAATTTCTTTACTTCTTATGTTAATTGTAGTATTTTATTTTGAGAACAAGTCAATCAATAGTATAGTGTCGAAATCCCAAAAAAGAATGACTACTATATTTGATATGATATTTAACATTCCAATGATAATATTATAGTTTCTATACACCATATATTATAATAGTTAATAATGTTAGAAGATCAAGATTGTGGATTAAGGGGAGACATGAGCATGCAGAGAACATAAGGAAGGGATATTAGAAAAGGAAGGGTAGTGAATGTAACATCCAACTAGGAATCATTATAGTAAAATATCATCCTATGTATGTTTTAAATAATTGAGAGGGGATTGACTCCAAATGGTGAGAGGTTGAAGATTTTCAATGATCTATTTGATAGAATTTCTTTGATCAAGGGCTTTGGTGATTGGATGATAACTGCCATCAGAAGAGTTTACATACACATTGTTTTTAAAATCAAATGAATTGAAGAGTTGTGTGTATATATTTGGCTCAATTTCTTTATGACATGTCATTTTATGGATTCAAGAGTTGGAGAAAAACATTGACCGTCTTAATGTGTGGAACTCACATACACAAATATGAATTCACATATGAACACTCAACTGGTTATACGGGAACCCTGAAATTAGGTGGGACATAACCTCTTCCATTAGAGAAAAAATATAATTGATAATAAAATAGATAATCCAAAGTTTGAGAAAATTTCCAGAGTCTTTGTGGAAGTTTATATGGACAACACAGTGGTGGAGGAGGCGGTCTTTATAACAAGGGATGCCACCATCAAACAAGAAATCTTTAATGAAACGAATCCTAAATTCTATAGGGAATATTTTTTCATCAAATTGTATTTTTAATTCAATAAATCCACTTTTTTTATGGGGTTAAACATTAAAGTAAATGAGTGAAATCCTAGAGGAGGGGTGTTGACAAATGTAAAGTGAAGGAAAAACCTCACATCAACTCCAATGAGCCTATGTGGCCTCATTTTGGGAAGGTATTATATCCTAAGATGGATACTTCAACTATGAAGGTGAATATTTTAGGGGAAGCATCTTTTAAAGAACCCCAGGTGGTTGAAATATTTTGAATTATTGAGGTTAATGGATCTGTAAAGGCCTTGATAAATCCAAAATTTTATTTCCATATTAAGATGATAGATCATGATTTTCCCTATCTTAGATAGAGGGGAGTTTCTGATCATCTAAATCATTGAATTGTATTTTTAGTTGATGAAAAAAGAGATATGATGACCAGAAGCCTACTACTGGATGAGCAGGTCATCAAGTATTATAATGATTATAGCATATAGGAATATGCACCGAGGGTTATCAATGAGTTGGTTGTTCATGATACCCTTCCCCTAGAAGCTCATCAACAAGGTCATATTCTATAGGATTAGTCCTTTACACCAGGTGATTTTTCAATCAATAAGCACAACTTCATTATGAATGGTATGCCTAAATCAGATCCAATACTGATCGGTGATGGTCATCTGGGGGTAGTGAATTAACATCCTAATCCAAACACAGATTTATCCACCTGGCCCTAAATGAGGTAACTCATGTTGTTAGCTAGGAAAATGATGTGTTTCTAGAGGAATATATTGGAAAATATATTAATATTAATGATAGTGATATGGTTATATCACAACAGAACTCTCCTCCTATCAGAAATACTCTATAAACCACTATAAATTCACTTGAAGAGAGTAATGGCAGACTCTATGAATGTGATTTAATTAAATACATGCATCATGGGGAGGAATATTCCTTCCAATAGGTTTCTTTAAGAAAATATTCCAAGGGGAGATCTATTTTCATCTCCCCTTGGGAAAAGACACATTCCATAATAAAGTCGCTTCTCTTAGTGGACAAATGAGTTCTTATGATAATGAGGATACCCCTTATAAAATTAACCTAGACACTTTGAGATGGTATACTTACAAGATAATAATCTGGTAAGGGGAATGGTAATGGGAAAATAAAACAGATAAAGGAGGAATTACAAAAGTATGGAGTGCCTTAAATTAGAGGAACGACTTCCCTTACTCTTTTAAAACTATCAAGGGATTGGAAATTATTTTATGGTTAAGGCCCTGAGTCAAATTATTTTCACTAAAAAACCTTTCATGATTGAAATAGATAACCCAAATAGATGTTTTAATGCTAGAATGATTTAAAATGGGATTCTCTTGGTTACTCCTTCGTATTTTAAAATTCAATTTTTAATGATTATATATAAAATTCGTTTCTCAAGCATGACATCAAATTTAGTCACACCTATGTTGAAAAGAAATAGTTTGTCTTCATTCTCATTGGAAATTAGAGAGTTGTTGCAAAATTGTATATTTTTATGCCTATAATATCTAAATTAAAACCAAGGATATCTAGAAGGATCTTTAATTATAATCTGATGTGTTACCTAAGAGATGGATAGTTATCAGGGACATCAATATTACACTATGTCCTGTTGAGAAGTTTGGTCCACACATTAATATATTGGTAGTATGTGACTTCTCTTCATGTATTGATAAATGAAATTTGGGTGAAGTCCCAATTGGAGGAGCAGACTATACCTAGAGTAGGTGCACTCTGAATGGTTGTCAATATGTAAATATAGGCAGGTGACTTGTGAAAATTGATGACATGAATGATACTATCACTATCACTAGCCTTACATTTCCTAAATTTCAATTAGACCATTTCCTGATTTTAGGGGATATTTTCACTGGAAGGATGAGTTCATATGCCCTTTCTTTGAATTTCAATAAAACATGGATTGTTGTGAATTAATAAATGAAGGTCAAATTAAATTCATGGCTTCTTGAATGCATTGGAAGGACACTTATATTCATGTCTAGTATGATGGAAAACACAAAAAAACTACTCAATTAATGGAGTAAGGAATATTTATCGAATCTATAAAATAAGATTTAGGATGGTGAACAACAACTTATTACACTTCAAAATGCATTTCTGATTAAATATGTTTCCCCTAGAGAAGAGATTAAATCACTTTCCCATCATTATGATATTCTCCTTCTTTAAGAAATAATATTTAAAAACCAATACAATATCAAATGGAATCAATAGGTAGACAAGAACTCCATTTTCATTTGATTATTACACAGAGGTAAAAAGGCCTAGATAAGTGTCAATGCAATTGAAGCTAATGGGTCACTATTTAGCTCTATTTTTGAAATCACAAATGATATGGTCAACTATTTTATAGACCATTTCTATTAGAAATAGATTTATATAATTATTTACTTGTGTGATAATGTTGAATCCACCATTTTTACTCTAAAAATAAAATATTTATTGAAGTCCCAATGAAGAAATAAATAATGTTTGGTCTCTTGTCTTAGAACATTGATAGTGTGGCTAGGACGAATGGTTTTACAAACAAATTCTTTTTCTTATACACGGATATTTTTCATCACGAGGGATCAATGTTGTGAGATAATTATTTAATCATGGACCTAAGCCTTATTATGATAATTCATGATTCATTACATTGACTTAAAAGAAGAATAATTCCTTGGACATCATGAACATTAGGCTAGTGTCTATTGGTGTCACCATCCCCAAAATCATGAGAAAGATCATTTATTTAAGGATTGGAAACATTATTAGTGACATTATAACCCCAAATCAATTTTGTTTTTAATTAGAAGGAACATTCATAATTTTCATCTCACTTGTTTATAATGTTTCAATGTTATGAGATGAATGTACAGAAATGGAATCTTTTCCCTCAAAATAAATATTTCTAAGTCCATTGAAATGTTAAATTGGAGTTTAATTTTAAATATTCATAAAAAATAAGGCTTCATTGAGCCATTCATCAGCCGTGTAAAGGAATGTTTAGATAGTTCTTGGCTATTTATTATTTTTAAGGGATCAATAATGGGTTATGTTTCAATGTTATAGGGGATTCATACAAGGGGACCCATTATCTAGACTTATATTTTATTTGGATGAAGCATACATGAGTGTTTTTATAGAATGATTATGTGCATTTAGGAATATAAAGGAAATTAATGTTGGAATAGACCTTTTCACAACCTCTCATATTTATTACACTATTGAAATTATGGTAAAATTTTCTAGATAAGAAAGGTAAAATATCATGAATTTCAAAAATATTTTCCTATTATGTGGAGGTATCTAGTAGTGTGGTAACTTGAATAAGTCCTCTTTTATGTTTGGAAATGGAGAGATTATTTCCAAGTAGAATATTATTGCCAAGAAACATGGAGTTAAGAAAGGTACCCTTACCATATTTTACCTTGGCGTACCTTTGTTATGTGGAAGGGTTAAAAGATTCTACCTTGAAACCATATACTCTATAATCGTTACTCAAATGGCTAGCTGGAAAGGGAAAATCATCTCCCAAGTAAGGATAATTTATCTTGTTAACTATGTTAGCACTTCAATGATTATCTACGCATTTTATATTTTTTAGTGGCATGAAAATCTCATTATCGAGCTTCAGAGCATGATTAGTAACATCAGAGGGTCTATGTCCTTACATGAAAATCAACAAATCACTGTTTCTTGGAAAAAAAATATTAAAACCACAGATTTGGGTGGTAATAAGCTTAAATACCCTAAAACAATAAATGATTCCCTTATTTTCAAATTCACATGGTGTCTTCTAACCTCTTGTGATACATCTATAGAATTCGTAGTCAAAATAATTATATCAAAGATTCATAAAAAAATTCCATATGCGTTTTTTTCTCTATTTTGTCCCACCCTCAAACCTACTTGCAATGGAATCATGAACTTATCTACATGAATTGTTTCCATATATTCTATTCTTAATCTACAGACCAAAAAATGGATCAATAGTGAATTGTGGGAAATTATGGAAGTGCCTTACCTTATGAAAAATGTCTCTATTATAGATATATATTTAAATCATATCCCACAATTCTTCTTGTATAATCAAATCATAGTGGATGTGCAGTGATACACTTTTACTGACTGTGATTCCCTGATCTAAACCCCTAAATCTAATGGTGGTTCATCTCAAGGGGTAATTACATTCACCTATGTGACGACACTACTCCTAATCCATTGTGTCTATAGAAATTCTATAATCTTTTCATTTCTGTATCAAATTACTTACTATTTAGGATGGTTTGGAAGGGTATGCTCCCTGAGAAACATATCTTACCAAAAATAGGCCTACATTTGTATCATGCCTTCTATCTATGTATAATGGGTTATTAAAAAACTAAACACATATTTTTTTCTCCTAAAAGTCCTCTTGTGGATTTTGTTAAAATACGTAAGATGTGATTGGAATTAACCTATAATTGGATAGTCTTGATGATTTCATGCTGTTAGTTACTACATTAGGTCAAAGTGGGCAAATTTTCTCACTTCTAAAACCATCTATAGAGGCTTTAATTGACCAGATCTAGAAGGAATGTAACCATTTTACCTTTAATAACCACATGACATATGTTAAGGCTGATATGTGTGTTTTAGGGAGATACATGCTCCTTTGAAGAACCAAAGAGGTGCCATGAAAAATAATTTATTCTGATTAAATTATTTTAAAAATGCTTCATTTAACCAGAATGATAAAGATGACTCTAATTTTGAAATCAATTAGATAGATCCATTCCCTCTCATGATGGATAAAATTTAATGTTTAATGGGAAACCTCCAGTGCACCAGTACTATTAGGATGTGGTGGAGTCTTTCGTAACCATCAGGGCTTCATTAATGGGTTATATTATACATAGATTGGTTCTATGATTATAGTCTAGTTTTGGGTGATGATCAAGGATATAAACCACGATTCCCATCATGTATGGAGAAACATTTGTTTATAATCTTACTCATCCATAGTGGTGAAAATTATGAAGGCAAGGTCCATCAATATCCCACAGAGAAATCTTCCAAAGTTGATTGTATGCCTACATCTTCTAGAAAATATTCTACTGGATGTCACTCATTCATACAGAGAGGCATACCAGGTTGACAATTCTATTTCCTAGTGAGATATTATGGATTATCTGCAAGATGGTATTTTGTTAAATTATACATTTTCTAAAACATTGTTGATTAGGATGCAAGTGGTTTGGTTCACACTTTCCACTATATCCCTGCTTATCCTTCCAATTTTTTTTATTTTTTAATAATTTTATAGGAACAGAATTGGGCTAGATCATACACCTATTTGATATATGATAATATAATTCTTCTAGGAGTATTGAATAATAACTATACTTCTTGTAGTTCAATTATTCATTTTATATTCACTGTAAAAATGGATGAAATAAAAAAAATGAATATATCTATAATCACACTATGTAATTTATAGATTTAATATCAAGATGAATGTACCTTCCACAAAAACATTTGTATCCTCCTCTTCAACTGTCATGACAAAAGAAGACAAAAATTTATCTCCCCATCAAATCTAATGTTTATCGTGGTTCCCCACTAGTATAATCTCATTTGGAAATTGATTGGAAATGTTACCCTGATGTACACACCTAACACATTGATCATTCAATAGAAACTACACCATATTCCATTTTTCATTATTATTGAGCAGTAGAGGCTTCACCACAGCATGATAGTATCATGATATATGTTCTACTTTTACGTAGTAGCAGCACATTATACTCCAATGTTCACATTTCCCCGAATTCTTCTTCCGATAGTTATTGAATTTTGGATTTTTCAATTTATTTCCTCCTCTTCCAGGGTCAATGTACATCTTTGAGTTTGGTTCTAAGTATCAATTCATTTCACATGATATATTTGACCGCTTCCTATCTCCGTACATTACTTAAACCTTCATAGAACTCATCATTATATCTGTATATTTTTCATAGTCACAATTTTCTAGACTCCTCCACATATATGATCTTAATACACTGAAGAAAATATCATAGGATCTAAAAGTATCCATAATGATGTTAGAGGTTCATCAAAAAAATGTTGTAATCTCCCACTACTAGATTCGGAAAGATTCATTTTAATTCTAATTCATTAAAATAAATAAATATCTATTTTAATTTTCATTGAACGGTGTAAATATAAATTTAAAAATATTCCATTGGACACTACACATTCAAAATAAACAAGATCCCATCTCAGATTCATGTTTTTTATCAATTTCCACCACTAATCATCTTCTATTTAAAAGTGGAATACTTCCATGGTGTCTCTCTCATTGACTGAGAAAATAGAGTATTGAAAATAACTTTCCAATAGAGTATATCCTTTTACTAGAAATCAATGGTTACATAGTTCCACTGAATGAGTGTTTTCTTTGAATCATAAAGAACTCAATGGAATGTTGTTACCTTCAATTTGAATCTTATCCCTTGACATGATTTATGTTACTATTCATAACACAAGTTATTTTATTCATAATCATCAGGATTTTTTCAATTCTAGCTAATAATGGGATGTTGTAAATTCATCATCTGTTGCATTCATAATATATGAGGGTCCTACTATTTTCATCCATTTTTTTAAAATAAGAAAATCATTGTGTGAAGTGTTAATCTTTTATCAATATTACAGTTGTAAATATATTGTATGTATTAAAAAATTAATCCCAAATATGTTAATAATTTCATATAATAACAATTACATTCTCTATATATCATTCATAATTTTTCATAAAAATAAGAAGATTAATCGAATATATCCAACACGAGTGTTTGGATTGGAGTGATGTAAGTCCCATTATTGGAAAACAGTTCTTGTTTGGGTCCAGCTTAATGCATTGTTTTCATGTGGTTCCCCTAGGTACATCTATTTTATATCCACATCCACATGTTCTTATCAAGATATAGATTTCATTGATCTGAAACAACTTACTGAATACTTAACCAAAATACTTGTATTTTTTTCCTATGATTATACATGTACCTAGGGTACTTCATGATGTATTGAAGTCATATTTTCCAAAAATAAATAAACTTGCCTTCCATACCATCTGTGTAATATCAACATTTTATTACATAAATTTTCATTACATGATAAATTATAGATGATATTTTCAGGTTTGACATCATGGAAATAGGGTACATAGTACATTAAAACATAATAAAATATCATAAATCCACATGAAATACATCATCATGTGTTATCCTGTATTTTATTAACTACATATCATAACTTGGGGACATATATCAAAAGAAATGGATGAGCATTAAATCAATTAAGGGAATAATGAAGGGGGAAATAGAGAATGTGAACTTGTGATATATAAATAAGAACATAATACATAATGATAAGACCTGAGTAAGAGGTATATAATAAGTAAAAGAAAACTAATATTTACAATTAACTGTGGATATAACGTTTAAATGAGGAATTCAGGATCATGCCACTAAGGTTTATCAACAAGGTGTTTTGAAGAAATATTCCCTTGTTTATTCACTAATGAATCATATAACATATCATGTAGGAAAATTAAATTATTTACTCAATGCATTATATAAATATCATGCATAAACCTTTATATATATTAACTTTTTTTGAACCACATAGATCATATTAAATCATTTCATTAATAACCAAAGGTGAACAAAAAATGAGTTTCTTATAAATAATCTGTGATTATAAAAAATATTAATGAAATGATCATTAAATTTTTTAAAACCCATGAAAGTATATATATCATTTATATTTCTAAATATCAAAAATAGAAATACATTTTTAAGTATAGTTATATACCACAAAATAGAAATGGGGTTTGAGTATTCACATAAAATTGAAAAGATAATTAATCATGTTTTGGAGGAATATGTGAGGAGAAAATTGGGCAAAAATACATGTATAATACATGGGTTGGGAATATGAAAACATATATGTAAATATCATTAAATCATTTCCTAATCACGATTTAAGTAGACAATTTTACATTAATTCACATTAAAATTTTTATCTGATTTATAGTTTTAGAAGACTAGACTGTAAAAACCTGATATTTTATGATAAGTATTCTTTTTAATTGATGTCATATGTTTTATTCTACAACAAGATTATCTTGTGCTATACGCAACACTGTATTATTTTGTAGTATACGCAACACTATTCTTAGATTGTGTTATACACAATTTCATGTTCGTTTTATAATAGTAATTCAATGCAACATTGAGTGTATATATATATATATATATTCAATGTATAAATAAAATATGGTTGGAATCTGTTATACAAAACCACGAAGGATTCATTCACAACATGCAACCCTGACTTGGCTTAAATTACACGTAATCGTGACTTTCCTTGATAGCGTTTGTTGTACGCAATATCAGGTTTCACTAAACAATGATATATGGTTATAATATTATTATGAACTAGCCATTATGAATAGTATTAACTAAATTTTAAATTTTATATCATTATTATTCATCTTAAACATTTTCTAGAAATGTGATAATAACAAAATAAAATTTTTAGGTAAAATAAATATTTTTAAAAAAAATGCAGTTTGCCTCATTTTGATGGCGCACACACTTTAAATCTAGTTTTTTACATGTTTATAAGTTAAATTTTACTAAATAAGATTATTATTCGGAATCATGATTTAAAATTTTATCTTGGATAAAATTTTCATATTATTCTGATAACTTTCATATTTTAATGAATAGTAAAAACACGCTATATTTTAATTAAAAACAACTTTTTTCACCATAATAATTTATATGTTTACATTATAATATTTAATGGTTTTAAAGTCTAAATATAATATATTTTTACCAATTAATATAATGTATGTCATTAGCATTGATTTTACCTTGATTTCGTAGGTTAAATCAATTCAATCATTTGCAACGTTTTAATCAAAAACTTGTTTTCTTTCGACAATGAGATTAATTTTAATTTAATTTCTTCAACTTTTGTGTATTGAATTTGGAAAAATTGATTCCATATTTGTAATCAGTGGGTCCCAATTATTTTAATAAGTTACTTTTTATTTTTGGGCATTATGAATAGTAACTAAGGTAAATTTTATTTACCGTAGTTAAAGGTAAATCGGGTAATTAAGGGTAAATATAAGATTATAAAATTACCCTAAAACCTGTCAAAATCTTATTGGATGACTAAAAGTTTACCCATATCACCTAAGGGTAGGATTAGAATCATTTAATGGACTTTTTCCATCAAAATAACATAATTATTATCATAACAAAAGAAAGTGAAAACATGTCACTCTCTTAAATCTTATAAGTATATTAATTTTTATTTAGTGATAAAATTCATGAAAATTGAGAATATGAATAGTCTCAAGAAATATAATAAAATTATCTACATCATATGAATTTATTTATAATTTTTAAGGCTTAAATAATTATCATTAATTGTGACACAATAGTGATGCAGAAATTGTTTATCTAGTGAAAAATCAAAAATATAGATATTATTAAACTAATAATGACCATAAAAGTCACAAAACCATGACCAAAACTTATTGGTCATGTAAAGTTAAACCATAATCATCCAATGGTCGAATATATGACTATTTGGAGCCTTATAAAAGTGATTCTGACACTTTTATTGTTTTATTTTATATGATGCCAAAGTTATCACCTTCATAATTTAATAAATATAACAATTAGAATTTTGTTATTTTAAGATTATAAATTCGAGTAAAAGTATTATTGTGAAAGGAAATAGAATTTTATTCATCATAGGATTTTATTTTTAGTTTTTATGCAACAAATAATTATATTAAATAATTATACAAAAATGATGTAGTAATTATTTTATTAAGAGATAAACCAAATAAATGGTTTTAAAAAAAATAAAATAAAAATTATATGAACTATTTAATGTGATCCACTAATTTTATAGATACATATGACCTTTTATGAATCTATTAGAGATTTTAGTATGAACATATCTTCTGTATATATTTTATTTAAATTCAAATAAATGAATAGTGTCAAAATTGACACTATTGTAATTTATAAAAATAACATATTATAAAATTGTTTAAAAATCACAAAGATATTTAAAAATTATGAGTTTAAATTTATATGGTATAAAATCTTATAAAGTATCCAATTATGGATAATTCACAACAAATAAGTAATTATGTGTTATAATCTAAAATTTAGAATGTTATTACCACAAATAAAAGTAAATTGACAAAATAAGGATAAATCAAGTTGATAATGTTTAAAATAAATTCGTAACATGTCTAAATTTTATTGGTTTATGAGATTACAACCCTATATAATCTAATATTTGAATATGAGTCATTTTTGGAGGTTTTTATGTGGGTTTAGATTTATTATAAATTAATATTTTTAAGATTTCTAAAGGTGCCCCTCTCCTCCATTATAAAAGGGTACCTGCCCCCTCTCTTTATCACACAAATTTGAGCCTTTAAGCTCAGAAAAACCCTGATAAATTCTCTTCTCCACTTCCCTTGAAACATCCTAGAGGTCTTGGTATTCTTCAATGACCAATTTTAGTGCCCTAAGAGGAGGTCTCAAAGAGGATTTTCAAAGAAGAGGTAATGTCTGTTACCGATTCTTTAAACTTTATTTCTTCTTCCACTTATTCTTCTTTAGTTGTTTCATTATGAAGTAATAACATCAGTATCAGTCATATAATGATATGCTATTATAATTATTAAACAACCCTATTTCACCAACTATCCATCCTACGGAAAATGAAATCACCGCACATGCGTACGTACAGAATCCATCTCCACGCCGTGGTGTAATCTATTTTCCACCACCACCTTATTTGGATGGGTATAATGGTGTAAATATTAACAATATATGATTATTTTAAAGTGATATTGATTATTAAATATTATACATACACTTCAATACAATTCCATGATCATGGGATTGATATCATCGCTCGTGCGTACGTACGGACTACCGTCTCCACGACGCGATGAGATTCATTCTCCATGTTAACCATTAATGAATTATTATAAAGTATATATAATAAGTAATAATGAAATATATGACATAATAATGATAACTTATTTATGTACATATATATTTATGTCATCTAATTAATTCCATTCAATTCAATAAGGAAACAAAAACGGCATTCATGCATATGTACGGCGTACCGTCTCCATGAATGGTGTATTTCTTTTCATTTATTGATCTACAATATATATATATGTATATTGTGAATATATATTATATATAAATCATTTTTTATATTTTTTAATTAAGTAATCATGATCTAAGTAATCATATGAATAATTACAAGTCAAAACACGGATGACAAATGAAACTATTTTACCCAAAACTCTCTTTAACATGGAATTTACAAAAGAACAGGTAATATAAAGTCATAAGTGAACCATATATGATATCATAAAAATGAATATCATTCTGTAATAAGTCAATGACATTATTTAAATAATTATACAGGAGGATCGGATACGTATGAAGTATATCGTACCTAAGGTAAGGGATAATTATTCCAATCTCATTCTTATCCGAAATTGATTACTCATAAGTATTCACTGGGGGTTATGTTTATTATCCATGTCCATATGTTCTCAAAATGTTTTCATAAAATGTTTACTTTTCTTCCAGGTATTTGTAAAGTCATTTTTACCCTTTGTTTACTTTAACCACATCGTATGGAAGGAATCTTTCTTTTTTTACCATACGAAGCACTTTTAGACTTTTATGGAAAAAGTAAGAGGAAATTGTTATTTTTTAACTTATATGGCGTAAACAGATTTTTATGGTTTTATAATATGACAACCCTGCTTTTTATTACAACTTAAACATGCTTTATTACATAAAACTTCACTTGATCTAACAAAGAATATCGAGAGGTTTAGTGTCTTTGGGGCTTAGGGGATTAGGATCATTACATATGAACTTTAAACTTGAAATACAACATCTTTATTGAAAACTGCCTTTACATGACCACTACATTCCTTCGTACTTATCATTGCATGGGATAACCTGAGGACATGCATAAGAAAAGGGTGAGCTATAAAGCCCAGTAAGGGAGTAAAAAATGAATAACATGAGGAGTGAAATACATGTTAGGCAATAGGCATATCAATAGAGCATAAGAGAAACATGAACATAAAGGCATGATAAAGCATGATAATCATAACATGGAAATGTGGCAACAACACTTAACATTGAATTAGCATGAGCCAAGGCTCTAGCACATGGAGCATGAGTAAACCCTCATTGCACTTGAAGCACGAGTAAACCCTCGTTTCACTTGAATTAGCATGAGTCAACACTCATTGCACATGGCGTATCATGATACTATACTTTACCCAATGCATTGGAGTGCTATAAAGGGCGCACCCTTCTTAAACATTTCATTTCATGCATAAGTGTGCCACATGGATCATAAAACATGGATTCATAAAACACAATCATTTATTCCACAATAAAGGAATGTGGAATTCATACATGAAACTTTATAATCAATATGTAAATGTGCATAAAGGTGAATACCCTTGATGGAGAAATGGGCATGGTATTCACTACACAAAGACATTGGCTTAGAAAATCGGTGCGATTTCGGCAGCGTAACGGCGTCACATAAGAATTCACAAAAAAGGTTGATGAGAGAGAAAGGGGTTCCTCATCATATTTACATGTAATGGACAGTAAGGAGATCATATATATACATGTCCCAACAATAGAAATGGAATTTAGATTCATGATACAAAAGTATTGCTTGAATGTAAAAGAAGAGAGAGAAGTTCCTTTCGGAATTTCTGCATAGTAACGGGTGTACATGGGAGGCTTTTAATGAGAGAGAAAGGGTTCTCCCATCATTCAAACAATAATAGGGCAGTATGGGGGAGGAGAAAAACCATACCCCAACATTCATAATTGAAATTAAAAGGGCAATACAACTTAAAGAAAATTGACAAAAATGAGAAAGGAAGAAAAAAAAACCTTACTTGGAAGTGTGCTTCCAAAGACTAGAGAGAGGCTTGTGAGAGGCTTCTTGGGAGTTTGGGGAACCTTGGGAGGATTCTATAGAGAGTAGGGCAGAGGTTGGACAAACTCCAAGGGCTTTTAGTGAGGAGGAAGTGGGAGCTTGGGTGGGTTCATATAGGAAAGGTGAGAGAATTCTTTATTATTTAGGTTTGGGACCCCTTATATTAAAATAATCCAAACCACAAACCATCCCATGGTATTTGCCCATGGTTTCTGGAAAAGGAAAGAGAAAAATAATATTTTACAAGTCCAAGGTCCGAACTTATTAAAAAATGAGGTTTTCTTATGTGGAGGTGAGTCACACTCCCATGGAAATTAATTTAAAAAGGCAAAGTGTTGAATAAGTCTTGAGGGCTCCATTAATGCTTTGAAAAGTAAGTCAAACAAACCCAAAACCTCATTATTTTAATGATAAAACACATATTTGGCCGAAGATAAGGATTATGGTATTTTATTACATCACCATTGGGTCATTATGATGTCATAATACACATTATATATTTAAATGGTATTTAATTTTTACCCAAAAAATTGACTGTCTCAGAAAAATATGAAAAATTCACCGTTGGATAATTTCGACGTCCTGATTCCAAAAATAATATTTCTTTTATGCAAATAATTTTCTAAATATGTGAATTTTCACTTTTAAAATAAAACCGACATTTATAAAAAATTCACGGGTTTTGACAGAAATGGCTTTCAAACCTTAATAAAAATTTTAATTGCATTCATAAAATTATAAGATCATTTATATTTAATAAAAATTAATTTAATATTAATAATAATATTTTATTAAAATATTATTTAATTCAAAAATCTTTTAATTTAATAAAATATAATTCTTAATTAAATAATAACTAAAAACACTATTTGTACTTTAAAAACTACTTACAATGTATTAAAAATGACTAGAAATTATATTCATTATTATATACAAAAATAATGTACATGAAAATGGTGCTACTTATTTGTTACATAACCCCTTAAAATAGCCGCATAAGACCTAAGGGTAAGGTGTGCGATGGTGACAGACTCTTGGGGTGGCTCGGATAACATCGCTCGAGTGGTAATTTCAATCAACTTCCACTTTTCCCATAGACGATCACGTTCAAGATTGACTTGATGAAGCTCAGCTTGGGCTTGGTCAAGGGCAAATCCCAAAGACGCCACCTCTTTTCCGAGCTCAGACAAATGGGCTTCGTAAGGGGAAATTTTACTAGATGAGGCCATCGCTTCCTTTGTCTGAGTAGAAATAGGTTCATTAAAGCCTTATATTTATACTACTCAGATGATCACTGTTCAACGGCTAAAAAAGTAACGGTCACAAATCTTAAAGTAAAACTAAAAAGGTTGATATCTTATAAAAACATTTTTTTCATAAAGAAACATTTAACTGGATCAAGAGGGATTTTCCATTAATGAAACTTTGGGTCGTTACAACATTCCCCCCTTAAGAAATTTCGCCCTCGAAATTTTCCTTTTCCCACACTAAAACAAATATGGGTAACTTAGCTTCATCATATCCTCCGACTCCCAAGTTGCTTCTTCAAACTTGTGGTTTCTCCACAACACCTTGACGAGGGGCATTGTCTTATTTCGTATAACTTTTTCTCTACGATCTAAGATCTTCACTGGTTGCTCCTCATAAGAAAGATCGTCTTCTAATTGTACCACCTCGGAAGAGAGTACATGTGAAGGGTCTGGTATGTACTTCCTTAAGAGGGATACATGGAAGACATCATGCACCTTGGCCATAGTAGGTGGAAGTGCTAGTCGATAGGCCACAACCCCAACACGATCAAGAATCTCGAAGGGGCCGATGTACCTTGGACTTAACTTCCCTTTCTTTCCAAACCTCATGACCTTCTTCCATGGAGATATGCGTAAAAACACCATGTCTCCAACTTTAAACTCAAGGTCTCGTCAACGATTATCTGCATAACTCTTCTGTCGACTTTGGGCTGCCTTGATATACTGCTGAATGGTTTTCACCTTCTCCACCATTTCTTCGACCATTTCTGGTCCAAGCAGCTTACGTTCACCGACCTCGTCCCAACATGCCGGTGTTCTACACCTTTTCCCATACAGGGCTTCATATGGTGCCATTTGGATGCTCGAGTGGAAACTATTATGATAAGAGAACTCAACTAGAGGAAGATGTTGATCCCATCCTCCTTTAAATTCCATTGAGCACGCTCTCAACATATCCTCAAGTGTTTGGATAGTCCGCTCGGATTGGCCATCAGTTTGAGGATGATAGGCCGTACTGAAGTTCAGTTCAGTATTCAGAGCATGTTGAAGACTCTTCCAAAACTTAGAGGTAAATCTTGGATCTCAGTCAGACACAATAGATAGTGGTACTCCATGCAACCGTACCACTTCCCTGATACATATCTATGCCAGTTGATCCAAAGATAAATCCTCTCGAATAGCAATGAAGTGTGCAGTCTTTGTAAGACGATCCACAACAACCCAGATTGCATTGTTGCCTTTGGATGTCCTTGGAAGTCCAGTGACGAAGTCCATGGTGATGTTCTCCCATTTCCATTCTGGTATGGGCATTGTACCCCTTAGACTTCTGCCTCTCTGCCTTCACTTGCTGACACACCAGGCACTTTGATGTATATTCAGCGATCTCCTTCTTCATATTATCCCACCAAAAGTTTTCTCGGAGATCTCGATACATCTTTGTGCTCCCTGGGTGAATAGATAAATTTGAACTATGTGCATCATCCAAAAGTTCCTTCTTCAGCTCCGAACATGATGGAACACATAGTCTTTTCCCAAACCGCACAATTCCTTCTTCATTAAAATTAAACTCTGAGGATTTTCCCTTTTTGATAGCTTCCACTTTTTCTTGGATTCCTGCATCATCCTTTTGAGCATCCTTTATCCTTTCCAAAAGAGATGGTTGAGCAATCATTTGTGAAAGGATTGATGATGTTCCCTTCTTTTCGATTCCCACATCCATCTTCATCAAGTCTAAGAAGATTGGATCCTTCTCAATTCTCATCATTGATAGAATAGATGGATCCTTTCTACTTAGGGAATCTGCCACCTTGTTCGCTTTCCCAGGGTGGTAATGTATTGAACAGTCATAATCCTTGATGAGCTCTATCCATCTTCTCTGGCGCATATTAAGCTCTTTCTGTGTGAATATATATTTAAGACTCTTGTGGTCAGTATATATCTCACATTTCTCTCCATAGAGATAATATCGCCAGATTTTCAAGGCAAAGATCACCGCTGCCAACTCCAGATCATGCGTTGGATAGTTTCGCTCATGGATTTTCAACTACCTTGAGGCATAGGATATCACTTTATCATTCTGCATCAGCACACATCCTAATCCCTTCTTCGAAGCATCACTGAATACCACAAAAAGCTCCCAACTTGTGGGTAAAGTGAGCACGGGTGCAATGATAAGACTCCTTTTCAACTCCTTGAAGCTTTCTTCGCATTCATCACTCCAAGCAATCTTTACTCCCTTTCGAGTTATCTTGGTAAGAGGGTTGGACAATCGTGAGAAGTTTCTCACAAATCGTCGATAATATCCAGCTAACCCCAAGAAGCTACGGATATCAGTTACTGATGTTGGCCTCGGTCATCCCTCAATTGCATCTGTTTTGGAGGGGTCCATAGATATCCCATTGCTTGTGATGATATGACCCAAGAATGAGACTTCCTTCAACCAAAACTCACTCTTGCTGTACTTTGCATAGAGTTTCTCCTTGCGCAAAGTCTCTAGTACAGTTTTTAAATGCTCCTCATGGTCCTCCTTGGTTTTGGAGTATATTAGAATATCATCTATAAAGACTACCACAAATTTGTCTAGGTAATCTCTAAAGACTCTATTCATCAAGTCCATGAATATTTCTGGAGCATTGGTGAGTCCGAAAGGCATTACTATGAATTTATAGTGCTCGTACCTTGTACGAAAAGCAGTCTTGGGGATATCTTCCTTCTTCACCCTTACTTGATAATATCCCGACCACAAGTCGACCTTGGAGAAGTATTGTGCTCCACGCAGCTGATCAAACAAGTCATCGATTCTTGGGAGAGGATACTTGTTCTTTATCGTGATTTTGTTAAGTTCACGATAATCGATGAAAAGCCGCATTGACCCATCCTTCTTCTTGACGAAGAGGACTGGTGCACCCCATGGTGATGCACTTGGGTGTATAAACCCTTTATCCAGATTCTCCTGTAGTTGTTTCTTCAGCTCTTCAAGCTCAAAAACAGCCATTCTATATGGAGTCTTGGATATTGGTAGCGCCTCGGGTATAAGTTCAATTGATAACTCAACATCTCTTCTTGGAGGAAGACCAGGAAGTTCCTCGGGAAATACATCAGCGAATTCCCTCACAATAGGCATTTCTTCAAGGGTGGTTTCTTCCATGGACTCAGTCATCTGAGCCAGATATGCGTGCTCATAAGGCAGTAATATCCATGATTAAGATGATGGAGTTAAAGGAGATTCATCTTCCTCCTGACACTTGTAAAGAATCGGGGGTCGATTCTCCATATGGATGTGATTTCCCTCTCCCGACAATTTATGTTGGCTCTATAAAAGGAAAGCCAATCCATGCCAAGAATTGCATCAAATTCCACCAAAGGGAGTATGACAAGGTTCTATGGGAAATTCAATCCACATATTATAACAGGGGACGACTTATACTCATGGGATGCAATGATTGCCCCATTTTCCATACTCACTGGCATCTTTATTTCCATGATTTGTGGTGGTGCAGGGATTGTTCTACTAAACTTTTGAGATATAAAAGAATGCGTAGAACCTGAATCAAAAAGTACGTTCGCTATTCTTGAATGAATAACTAGCGTACCTATCACCACTTCGTTGTAGGGGTTCACTTCGGCAGAAGTGATGGCAAAATCTCTTCCTTGCTGTCTTGGAGGTTGTTGATTGCCTCTGATAACCCTTGGATTAGGGCACTGATTCACAAAATGACCTGGTTCTTTTCATTTGAAGCATTGAACAACACGTTGAGGTTCGAACGGAGCGTTCCTCTCCTCTGTCGCAGCCGTGGGTCCTTCTTGCTGACAGTTAACAGCTAGGTACCCTTCTCTTCCACACTTGAAGCATTTTCTTGTCCCCCTAAGGCAATTTCCAGGGTGCTTCTTTCCACACTTTTGGCAAGTGGGGTGCTGGAATTTCTTAGCACCGTTGGATTTATCCATCGGACCACCAGAATTGAATTCCACCTTCCGCTTCTTGTCCCCATGATACCCCTGTGATTCTCCGATCTCCATTTCAACCTTGAGGGCACATCGGACAATTTCCTCATAGCTGTCAAAGTCACGGATCGCTAATGCTTTTTGAAAGCTTGGCTTCAGCCCACCAAAGAAGCGGTCAACCTTGTATTCGGGGGTAACGACAAAGCCGGAAGCGTATCGTGCAAGCCTTGTGAAGTTTTCCTCGTACTCTCCCACAGATTCCTCATCTTTCTTCTTGAGGGAAAGGAATTCCATTTCCTTCTTAAGACGGAGGGTGCGCGGAAAATATTTATCGAAAAACATCTTCCGGAATTCCTTCCATTCCAAAGCCTCGATCTCCTCCTCAGGCTTTGTATTTTTGATCAACGTCCACCATTGATCAGCTTCACCCTCCATACGATAAGCCTCCAGGAGAACCTTCTCTTTTTCAGAGCATTGGAGGATGGAGAATATCTTTTCAATGGAGTTGATCCATTGTTCAGCGATCGTGGGATCGGATGATCCACTAAAAGTAGGAGGCCTTTGTCTCATGAAGCTTTCAACAGCGACTTGTTCTTTATTAGGGGGGGGGGGTTGAACGTTCCTCTTGACCAGTGTTTCTTTTCAAAACTTGAGTTAGCTGAGAGAGAAGCGTGACAAAGTTCGCGATTCCCGCTCCCATTGGATTGGGCATCTCATAAGTATAATCATCACACTGATCTTCACAACGGTTGTTAGCCCGAGTTCTCCTATTACCGGCCATTGGCTGGAATAAAAGGAAAGTTAGGAGTAACACATAAAGGGTAATCCAAAGACAAAAGTTGATGACTTATAAATAAACTTTAATCTCTTTAACTCATGAGTCTATAGGATTCAATCTAGGCTTTTCATGATCTTCCTTCTAACATATATTCTTAGGGGCATTTTTCCCTTAATAAGGGTTCATACTAAGATTGTGAATTTATCAAAACATATCCCCCGGGAGTGTCGTAACCAAGAGTGTAGCAAGGCCTGTTGTCGTGCACCAGTTCCCGTTCGAGTCTAGCTCAAAGCGGTGTTTTCGGGTTTTACCCCTAGGATACATCTGTGCCAGAGCCACCTCTACCTGCTCGTATCCAGACAGGGATGTATTTGTTTGATAAACCACTTACATAGTATTTACCAAAACTTAGGGATGTTTTTATTATTCTTAGTCTTGTATCTAAGGCTTTACTAGGGTTTCCTAATCCCAAAAATAACTAAACTTATCCTCTGATACCAACTATGACAACCCTGCTTTTTATTACAACTTAAACATTCTTTATTAAATAAAACATCACTTGATCTAATAAAGAAGATCGAGAGGTTTAGTGTCATTGGGGCTTAGGATCATTACATAAAAACTTTAAACTTGAAATAAAACATCTTTATTGAAAACTTCCTTTACATGACCACTACATTCTTTCGTACTTAGCATTGCATGGGATAACCTGAGGACATGCATAAGAAAAGGGTGAGCTATAAAGCCCAGTAAGGGAGTAAACAATGAATAACATGAGGAGTGAAATACATGTTAGGCCATAGTCATATCAATAGAGAATAAGAGAAACATGAACATAAAGGCATGATAAAGAATGATAATCATAACATGGAAATGTGGCAACAACACTTAACATTGAATTAGCATGAGCCAAGGCTCATTGCACATGGAGCATGAGTAAACCCTCATTGCACTTGAAGCACGAGTAAACCCTCGTTCCACTTGAATTAGCATGAGTCAACACTCATTGCACATGGAGTATCATGATACTATACTTTACCCAATGCATTGGAGCGCTATAAATGGCGCACCCTTCTTAAACATTTCATTTCATGCATAAGTGTACCACATGGATCATAAAACATGGATTCATAAAACATAATCATTTCTTCCACAATAAAGGAATGTGGAATTCATACATGAATCTTTATAATCAATATTTAAATGTGCAGAAAGGTGAATACCCTTGTTGGAGAAATGGGCATGGTATTCACTACACAAAGACATTGGCTTAGAAAATCGGTGTGATTTCGGCAGCGTAACGGCGTCACATAAGAATTCATAAAAAAGGTTGATGAGAGAGAAAGGGGTTCCTCATCATATTTACATGTAATGGACAGTACGGAGATCATATATATACATGTCCCAACAATAGAAATGGAATTTAGATTCATGATACAAAAGTATTGCTTGAATGTAAAAGAAGAGAGAGAAGTTCCTTTCGGAATTTCGGCATAGTAACCGGTGTACATGGGAGGCTTTTAATGAGAGAGAAAGGGTTCTCCCATCATTCAAACAATAATAGGGCAGTATGGGGGAGGTGCGAAACCATACCCCAACATTCATAATTGAAATTAAAAGGGCAATACAACTTAATGAAAATTGACAAAAATGAGAAAGGAAGAAAAAAACCTGACTTGGAAGTGTGCTTCCAAAGGCTAGAGAGAGGCTTCTTGGGAGCTTGGGGCACCTTGGGAGGATTCTATAGAGAGTAGAGCAGAGGTTGGACGAACTCCAAGGGCTTTGAGTGAGGAGGAAGTGGGATCTTGGGTGGGTTTATATAGGAAAGGTGAGAGAATTCTTTATTATTTAGGTTTGGGACCCCTTATATTAAGATAATCCAAACCACAAACCATCCCATGGTATTTGCCCATGGTTTATGGAAAAGGAAAGAGTAAAACAATATTTTACAAGTCCAAGGTCCGAACTTATTAAAAAATTAGGGTTGCTTATGTGGAGGTGAGTCACACTCCCATGGAAATTAATTTAAAAATGCAAAGTGTTGAATAAGTCTTGAGGGCTCCATTAATGCTTTGAAAAGTAAGTCAAACAAACCCAAAACCTCATTATTTTAATGATAAAACAAATATTTGGCCGAACATAAGGATTATGGTATTTTATTACATCACCATTGGGTCATTATGATGTCATAAAACACATTATATATTTAAATGGTATTTAATTTTTACCCAAAAATTTGACTGTCTCAGAAAATTATGAAAAATTCACCGTTGGATAATTTCGACGTCCTGATTCCAAAAATAATATTTATTTTATCTAAATAATTTTCTAAATATGTGAATTTTCACTTTTAAAATAAAACCGACATTTATAAAAAATTCACGGGTTTTGACAGAAATGGCTTTCAAACCTTAATAAAAATTTTAATTGCATTCATAAAATTATAAGATCATTTATATTTAATAAAAATTAATTTAATATTAATAATAATATTTTATTAAAATATTATTTAATTCAAAAATCTTTTAATTTAATAAAATATTATTCTTAATTAAATAATAACTAAAAACACTATTTGTACTTTAAAAACTAATTACAATGTATTAAAAATGAGTAGAAATTATATTAATTATTATATACAAAAATAATGTACATGAAAATGGTGCTACTTATTTGTTACATAACCCCTTAAAATAGACGCATAAGACCTAAGGGTAAGGTGTGCGATGGTGACAGACTCTTGGGGTGGCTCGGATAACATCGCTCGAGTGGTAATTTCAATCAACTTCCACTTTTCCCGTAGACGATCACGTTCGAGCTTGACTTGATGAAGCTCAGCTTGGGCTTGGTCAAGGTCAAAGACCAAAGACGCCACCTCTTTTCCGAGCTCTGACAAATGGGCTTCGTAAGGGGAAATTCGACTGGATGAGGCCATCGCTTCCTTTGTCTGAGTAGAAATGGGTTCGTTAAAGCCTTATATTTATACTACTCAGATGATCACTATTCAACGGCTAAAAAAGTAACGATCACAAATCTTAAAGTAAAACTAAAAAGGTTGATTTCTTATAAAAACATTTTTTTCATAAAGAAACATTTAACTAGATCAAGAGGGATTTTCCTTTAATGAAACTTTGGGTCGTTACATATAAAGCCTTATTTTCATGAATCCTCCTCAAAAATATTTCATAACTATTTTCAAAAAAATCTATTTCTTTTAAAATTGTAGGACGTTTTGTGAAAAGAAAATGATTTTGAAGAAGAAAGGATATTTTCCTCAAGAATTCATTTCAAGTGTTTTATCAAAACCATTTTTCATCTAAGATGACATTATTTCATATGTCTATGTTTAAAGTATCATGTCTCTATGATTTACATGGTTTCACTTTTCCTATTATGAAATGATATCCATTTCTTTTATATGGATTATGTGATGATGGGATGATTTTTATGAAACCCATTTTATTCGTTGGGTTATTATGAATTATGTATGTTTATTTTGTGTCACAAGTATAAATGATTTCATTATGAGATGGGTGGGACCTATATCTCCCTCCAATGCATTGGGTAAAGATTTATATCTCATGATATAGACATGGCTGGAATGGTAAGTAAATCCGGTTTAGTGTTACAGGACTGAAACGAGGAGTGAACTTGATTCAGAAAGGGACTTTGTCCATTAAGATTGTCTTGGCAGCAATGCTTTGGCTACTATGGAAATCATGACATGTGCTGAATGGTATCCACATTTACATGTTTTATTCCCATTATATTTTATCATGATTGATGTTCCATTATGATATATGCCTTATGTACTTCCATGATTTATGTCTTTGCTCAAGATTTTGATGTTTAAATTTCATGTTCAAGTTTTTGCTTTGAAATGTTTATGGATTGTTTTATGTTCACTATGTTTTCCCTTACGGAGCATTTGAGCTCACTCTTTTTTTTTCTTTTCCCCAGGATATAAGTAAAGGTTTTAGGTATGAAAAAAAAGGGAAGATCTTTATGGGAGATGTTGAAGATCTTTCACCAAGATTAAATGATTATGTTCCACGTTTCCAAAGGCACTAAACTATTATGGTCCTTTGGTGTTTTTTTGTTATTTATTAAGTTTTCTGTAAAAGTAATGTAATGTCCATATACGTCAAGCTTGGGGTCTCTATAGTTGGTATCAGAGGAAAGGTTTAGTCAACCTTTGGAAACTAGGATGCGAAAACGTTAGTGATATCCCTAGAGATATTTCTAAGGTATATCTAGTGATGTACCTAAGGATAAGTATACGTATAGGATATAGTCCTAGAATTGCGCTAACGATCTTAGAATTAAATCTAAGATGTTAGATATTTAAGGTACTCCACCTTTATTATGTTGTTTTCCTAGCATGATTTTTTCCTCTCACACTATTCTTTTTGGGTTTTAGACGATGGCTGGAACTTGAAGGAAACGTGTTGATAAATGTAATGGATGATGCAAATATTGTCCTCCTGAACAAACCAGCATTATGGGAGATGGAGTGCAAAATCATATTGCTGTACTTACACAAGCTATGAATCATTCAAGACATCCAAATGAGTATAGGAGTGAACAATATTCTATTGAGTCCTTCATGAGGCAACGTCTACCTTCTTTCAATGGGTCTTCTAATCCACTTGTTGCTGAACAATGGATCAGTACAATTGAAAAGATATTTTCTATACTTCGCTATTCATAACATGATAATGTCATTCTAGATGTTTACTATTTAGAATGTGAAGCAGACCAGTGGTGGAATCTAATTAAGAATACAAGGCCTCTAAATGAAATTGAGTCCATGGAATGGGACGAGTTTAAGAACTTATTTTTCAATAAGTACTTCCCTTGTATTCATCAAAAAAAGATGGAGAAGGAGTTTCTTGAGCATATAAAGATGGATGATGAATCCATTGGTATATATGAAGTGAATTTTACAAAACTCAGAAGGTATGCATCTTGCTTTATCATCCAACCTGAAAGTAAAGTTGGTCGATTTTTCAGTGGCTTAAATCGAAGTCTCCATAGGGCATTTGCTATAAGAGACTTCAGTAGCTATGAAGAAATTGTGCATTGTGCTATCAAGTTTGAACTGGAAGTTGGTGTTACATATTCATCTCATGGTTTTGACAAGAAACGAAATATGGAGTTCAAGGAGAAATCTCAGAATAATGGTGAAAAGAAGATGAATGTTTCCTTATGCTCAAAGTGTGGAAAGAATCATGGTGGAGATTTCCTAAAAGGTACTAGAAAATTTTTTAAGTGTGGAAAAGAAGGTCATCGAGCTGCTGAGTTTCGAAGTAATGGAAAAAGGGTTTCTAATAATGTGAATAAATAAAAGACAACAGAGAACGTACCACCAATACTTCAATTCATCAAGTGAAAGGAAATGGGGCATTATGCTAATAAATTCCCTAATCCACGGGTTAATGATGATCAACGTGAGCAACCTCTTAAGGCAAAGGATAAAGGGAAGTCTCATGCAATCACTATTTGTGATGTTGACTGTGAAAATAAAGTTGTATAATGATTAAGTGTTTATATAATGGGATTAAAAAATAATGTTTTATATAGTATCATGGAATATTAGAATATTTATGTATTGGTCTATTGTGGTTTTCAATAATTTTATAGTATCGGTGACTATGGAAAGTGATTGAGATATTTTTGGAAAGAAGATGATATGCGCATAATGAAGGGATAAGGAGAAAATGATATGTTTGACAGTATTCATGACCTCATGACTGATATAAGGAAATAGTTATATCATGGTTTGAGTATATAAAATTTTGGGGTTTTGGTATGTGGATAGAGTTAACTTTTGAAAACACTCATTTTTTCACTAAGATTCAATGGGTATTCATTTTTCAAGAGAATACATGATTAAGGCATTTGGATGTTTGGAATATGACCAACAAGACATATCTTATGATATATGGGGATCAACGATGGTATTAAA
The DNA here is from genome assembly GCA_963277665.1 of Viscum album. Classification (NCBI taxonomy): domain Eukaryota; kingdom Viridiplantae; phylum Streptophyta; class Magnoliopsida; order Santalales; family Viscaceae; genus Viscum; species Viscum album. Next base: position 216,391,662 of record OY728165.1, read on the forward strand.
ATGCTTGTTATATGAAATCTCTCGTAATCGTTTTCACTATAATATGAAAATGGACTACAATATTATAGATAAGCCTACAGATTGGAATGGATTATGTTGGACATAAGTTAGTATTGTTTAAGGATAGAACCTTTTCCAATATTATTGATGGGATGTTATAGTAATGTAGTTTTAGAAAAAGGAAAACCTGCAGGACGAGCTACAACCCGTCGCGTCAGACAAGGTTGTGGGAATCAAACCCACAACCGAAGTGTGACTGACCTTTATCGCATACCACTGGCCTACAGAAAATCCCTGGTTAGTAGAAACTAGTTTTATTTTATTAATTGGTATGATATATGAAGTATAAGTTCATTTTTGGATTCGTATATGATTAACCTCACCATAAATGGACTTATATATATTTGATAACTTTTGCTAACCTTTTGTTTGAAACAGATGGAATGACCCATAATTCTATCACATGATCTGTTAACACTTCATGAATAACAAATTCAACTTCATTTCTTTAAGAGATGATGTGGAAATTGTTCAAATCATGAACAACAGTGAGATTGTACCAAAATCAAGCAAGTATTTCTTCTAATTCAAATTTTCAACTTTAGGGAAGTGATATTGAAAAAAAAATGTTGTCCTAGTGCTCTTATATCTGATGAATCAGATGGTACCTTAGATCATCACAAATTTATGGCTTTGTGATTGTTGGATTTTTTATAGCCATGTCCTCTACCACTCTCCATCAGAACTTGATGGTTAGATTTTTCTTCCATATCCATATTTTCACCTATGCTCTCCTATATGGAAACCTAGTGATGAGTTACTTTGCGTAATCATTATGTTTCATACTTTAGTTTCTAAAATTAAGTTTTAGTATTCCTTTTTACGATGTGGGTTTCTATGAATAGTATACAATTTATAACCCCGACGAATTTCGAGGGCGAAATTCATTTTAAGGGGGGTAAAATGTAACAACCTGATATTTTATGATAAGTATTCTTTTTAATTGATGTAATATGTTTTATTCTACAACAATATTATCTTGAGCTATACGTAACACTGTATTAGCTTGTATTATACGCAACACTATTCTTAGATTTTGTTATACACAATTTCAAGTTCATTTTATAATAGTCATTCTACGCAACATTGAGTGTATATATATATATATTCAATGTATAAATAAAATATGGTTGGATTCTGTTATACAAAACCACGAAGGATTCATGCACAACAAGCAACCCTGACTTGGCTTGCATTACACACAATCACGACTTTCCTCGATAGCGTGTGATGTACGCAATATCTGGTTTCACTAAACAATGATATATGGTTATAATATTATTATGAACTAGCCTTTATGAATAGTTTTAACTAAATTTTGAATTTTATAACATTATTATTCATCTTACACATTTTATAGAACATAGTATAAGAACAAAATAAATTGTTTTGGAAAAATAACTATTTTTCAAAAAAATGCAGTTTTACCGCCTTTTAATGGTGCACCCACATTAAATCTATTTTTTTACATTTTAATAAGTTCAATTTTACAATATAGAATTATTAGTTGGAATCAGGATATAAAATTTTACCTTGGATAAAATTTTCATATTATTTCGATAACTTTCATATTTTAATGAATAGTAAAAACACGCTATATTTTAATTAAAAACAACTTTTTTCATCGTAATAATTTATATGGTTAAATTATAATATTGAGTGGTTTTAAATTATAAATGGAATATATTTTTACCATTTAATATAATGTATGTCATTAGAATTGATTTTACCTTGAATTCGTAGGTTAAATCAATTCAATCTTATGCAATGTTTTAAACAAAAACCCATTTTCTTTCGACAACAAAATTAATTTTAATTTAATTTGTGAAACTTTTGTGTATTGAATTTGGAAAAATGGATTCCATATTTGAAATCCTTGGGTACAAATTATGTTAATAATCTACTTTTTATTTTTGGTCATTCTGAATAGTAACTACGGTAAAGTTTATTTACCATAGTTAAAGGTAAATCGGGTAATTAAGGGTAAATATAAGATTATAAAATTATCCTAACACTTGTAAAAATCCAATTGGATGATTAAAAGTCGACCCATATCACCTAAGGGTCGGATTAGAATCATTTAATGGACTTTTTTCCATGATAATAACATAATTACTATTAAAACCAAAGAAAGTGACAACATGTCACTGTCTTAAATCTTATAAGTTTATTAATTTTAATATTCTTATAAACTTCACAAAACATAGAACATGAATAGTATCAATAAATCTAATGAATTTATATACATCATATGTATTTATTTATAATTTTTAGGGATTAAATAATTATCATTAATTGTGACAAAATAGTGATGCAGAAATTGTTTATCTTGTGCAAATTCAAGAATATAGTTTTTATTAAACTAATATTGACCATCAAGAGGCACAAAAACCCGACCAAAACATATTGGTCATGTACCATTATACCATAATAATCCAATGGTCGATTGTTTTTCCTTTTTGAGCCTTATAAAAGCGATTATGACACTTATATTATTTTATTTTAAATGATGCCAATGTTGTCACCTTCATAATTTAATAAATATAACAGTTTAAATATTGTGATTTTAAGATGATAAATTCTAGTAAAAGTTTTATTGTGAAAGTTAATAGATTTATCTTCATCATAGAAATTTATTTTTAATTTTTATGAATAATGTAAGTATAGTAAATAATTATACAAAAATGATTTAGTAATTATTTTATTAAGAGGTAAACCAAATAAAGTGTTTTAAAAATAATAAAATAAATATTATATAAACTATGTAATGAGATCCACTAATTTTATAGATACATATTACATTTTATGAATCTATCAAAGCTTTTATTTCAAACATATATTCTGTATATATTTTATTTAAATTCATATAAATGAATAGTGTTAAAATTGACACTATTGTTATTTTATAAAAATAACATATTATAAAATTGTTTAAAAATCACAAAAATATTTAAAATTTTCTAAATTTAAATTTATATGGTATAAAATGTTATAAAGTATCCAATTATGGATAATTAACAAAAAAATAATTAATTATTTGTAATAATTTAAAATTTAGAATGTTATTACAACAAATAAAATTAAATTGATTAAATAAGGATAAATCAAGTTGATAATGTTTAAAATAAATTCTGAACATGTATAAATTTTATTTTTTGATAATATTACAAACATATATCATATAATATTTGAATATTTGTAATTTTGGATGGTTTTTAAGTGGGTTTAGATTTATTATAAATTAATATTTTTAAGATTTCCAAAGGTGCCCCTCTCCTCCCTTATAAAAGGGCACCTCCTCCCTCTCTTCATCACACCAATTTTAGCCATCAAGCTCGGCCAACCCCTGCCAAATTTTCTTATACACTTCCCTTGAAACATCCTATAGGTCTTGGTATTCTTCAAATAAAAAATTTAGTTCCCTAAGAGGAGGTCTCAAAGAGGCGCTTCAAAGAAGAGGTAATGTCCGTTACAGATTCTTTAAACTTTATTTATTCTTCCACTTATTCTTCTTTAGTTGTTTCATTATGAAGTAATAACAACAGTATCACTCATATAATGATATGTTATTAGAATTATTAAAAAACCCTATTTCACAATCTATCCATCCTACAGAAAATGAAATCACTGCACGTGCATACGTACAGAATACCATCTCCACACTGTGGTGTAATCTATTTTCCACCACCACATTACTTGGATTGGTATAATGGTGTAAATATTAACAATATATGATTATTGTAAAGTTATATTGATTATTAAATATTATACATACACTTCAATACAATTTCAAGATCATGGGAATGATATCATCGCTCGTGCGTACGTACGGACTACCGTATCCACGATGCGATGAGATAAATTCTCCATGTTAACCATTCATGAATGATTATAAAGTATATATAATAAGTAATCATGAAATATATGACATAATAATAATACTTTATTTATGTATATATATGTATGTCATATACTTAATTCCATTCATTTCAATAAGGAAACAAAAATAGCGTTCATGCGTACGTACGACCTACCGTCTCCATGAACGGTGTATTTCATTCCATTTTTCGATCTACTATATATATATGTATATTCTGAATATATACAATATATAAATCATGTTTTATATTCTATAATTATGTAATCATGATCTAATTAATCATATGAATAATTACAAGTCAAAACACGGATGACAAATGAAATGATTTTACCCAAAACGCTATTTGACATGGAATTTACAAAAGAACGGGTAATATAAAGTCATAAGTGAACCATATATGATATCATAAAAATGAATATGATTCTGTAATTAGTAAATTAAATTATTTAAATAATTATACAGGATTTTTGGATATGTATGAAGCATATCGGACCTAAGGTAAGGGATATTTATTCCAATCTCATTCTTATCCAAGATTGCTTACTCGTAAGTATTTACTGGGGGTTATGTTTTTTATCCGTGTCCATATGTTCTCAAAATGTTTTCGTAAAATGTTTTCGTAAAATGTTTTCTTTTCTTCCATGTAATTTTAATGTCATTTTTACCCTTTTCTTACTTTAACCACATCATATGGAAGGAATCTTTCTTTTGTTTACCATACGAGGTACATTTTGACTTTTCCTGCAAAAGTAAGAGGAAATTGTCATTTTTTAACTTATACTGCGTGAACAGATTTTTATGGTTTTATAAAGCCTTATTTTCATGAAGCTTCCTCAAAAATATTTCATAAGTATTTTCAAAAAAATATATTTCTTTTAAAATTGCATGACGTTTTGGGAAAAGAAAATGATTTTCAAGAAGAAAGTATATTTTCCTCAAGAATTCATTTCAAGTGCTTTATCAAAACCATTTTTCATCTAAGAAGACATTATTTCATATGTCTATGTTTCTAGTATCATGTATCTATGATTTAAATGGTTTTAGTTTTCCTATTATGAAATGATATCCATTTCTTTTATATGGATTATGTGATGATGGGATGATGTTTATGAAACCCATTTTATTTGTTGGGTTATTATGAATAATGTATGTTTATTTTGTGGCACAAGTAAGAATGATTTCATTATGAGATGGGTGGGACCTATATCTCCCTCCAATGCATTGGGTAGAGATTTATATCTCCTGAGATAGACATGGCTGGAATGGTAAGTTAATCTGGTTCGGTGTTACAGGACTGAAACGAGGAGTGAACTCGATTCAGAAAGGGACTTTGTCCACTAAGATGGTCTTGGCAGGAATGCCTTGGCTACAATGGAAATAATTACATGTGCTGAATGGTTTCCACAATTACATGTTTTATTCCCATTATATTTTATCATGAATGATGTTCCATTATGACATAATCCTTACGTACTTCCATGATTTATGTCTTTGTTCAATATTTTGATGTTTAAATTTCATGTTCATGTTTTTTTGCTTTAAAATGTTTATGGATTGTTTTATGTTCACTATGTTTGCCCTTACTGAGAATTTGAGCTCACCATTTTTATGTTTTCTTTTCCCCAGGATATAAGGAATGGTTTTAGGTAAGAAAAAAGGGAAGATATTTACTGGAGATGTTGAGGATATTTCACCATGATTAGAAGAATATTTTCCATGTTTCCAAAGGCACCAAACTATTACAGTCCTTTGGTGTCTATTTTTATTATGTATTAAGTATTCCGAAAAATTAATGTAATTTCCATGTACGTCAAGCTTTGCTTCTCTACATAGACCATAACTAATACATTACAAAACAATAATATACAAAGTGAAATCTTCTAATCAGAATTCATTTATTTCACTATATAAATCCCTTAAAAAATTTAACATGATGTCTTTATTGATAACTATTTATGACTATCAACGTTATTTCATCCAATCCCATAGTCATATATAAGTTCCATGAAAAATATGAGAACATATGGGATGAGGATAAAAAGCTAAGTAAGGGATATAAAAATAAGGAAACTACAAGTCCATTAATAAAAAATAAAAATATATGAAAAATGAAACATGAAGTAATATTTTTCAACTTGATAAGTAGTAAATACATACATGTGATAATAAGATAATTTCATATATTTTTTGCAATAAAAATATTTACATAAAACCCAAAAAATAATCATAAGTAGATAAAGGTAACTTAGAACATCATTAGACTTGTTTCTCTTATAAATAGAATAACCATACTGTGGACTTCAATACATGTCACTATTACAGATGAAATATACTTACGACAGACATCCATACAAAATGCGTATGAGGGATATCATAGACCCACCGATAATTATATTATCAAGAAACCTCCCAACATTGGGTTATGATAGAACCACACATCAAATTTCAATGTGCCGTTATATAATCATAACATATTGAAAAATTCAATTTTCGAAATTTGACTCATAAAATTTCATTTTCAATCACATGAAGACATATGATGATATTAGAGTAATCAATACATTTTCAAAACCCGTTTGGAATAATAAAATTCCCATTAAATAATAAGAATGTTTTTTATTTAATAAAATATATAATCTAGCAATGGAACAAAAAATATAACATAATTTCGATGGTAGAGGAAAAATAATTTTTATTACATAAATTAGGAATATAACATTCATTTTTTCATTTTTAAAATTATTCCCTATATATCATTTAAAAATATTACATTTAAAAATTATTTTATTGAAACTAATATAAAATTTAAATTTTCCATTACAAACCTTTTATATCCATAAACATAATTATATAAAATGATATCAATAAAATTTATATGTATAAATGATTATAAAATTATTTATTTAAAAATTCAATGTGTCCCATGCCACATTGAACATTTAAATCATAAGTCCCATGAAATATTAACATTTATAAAATATATTAGAAAAAATAGAACATATAAAATATAGATATATAATTTAATAAGCTCTATATATACACCTTATAAAATAATTGTGGTTCATAGAATAACGAAATTCCTTAACAAAAGGGGATTAAGAAAAAAATCTCTTACCTCAGGTCCAACTTCACATGTGTGTATTAAACTACTTAAATAATAAACTTATATTAAATATAAAATTCTTGATAAACTTTTAACATTTAATTTTAATTTTATTTCATTTATAACAATGTTTTATCGACAAACATATGCAATTACGTTTACCTATATTGTTTTGAGAAAATTCGATTAATTTATCAAAACAACCTTGGATGGTCAACTATGGTCAAGGGGGATAATTATATAAATTGATATAGAATAATTATCATGACATAATTATCATATCAATACATAAATTAATATTTCAAAAAAATAATGAACTATATTTATAAAAAATGAACCAATATTACAATCATGGAGACGGTAGGCCATGCGTATGAATGTGTAACATTCTCATCATTCAATGATCATAGTGGAAATAATGTACCTAAAAATTTATCATTCCATAATGATCATTATATAGTATATTCAATATTATTTATCAATATATATTTATATTTATAAATATTGTTATTTAAAAGGAATAAAATTGCTTTAAGGTTGTTGTAGTCCACAAAAACCATGAAAGGCGTTATCACTTTTTGTGTGTGTAGAAGTGCATTGAAAAAAAACAAGGTCTTATATTTAAAAAAATATAATAACTTCACAAATAACATTTATATGTTATTTTTTAAAAATTTATTTATATATACCCATCCTTAATATGTTCTATATAGTGTGTAAACGTATCACATCACTTTGAGGATGCGGCAGTCCACAATTACACAAATGATGTCATCATATTTAAAAAAAAAATCAAACGTATAATGGTATGAGTTATAAAAAAATTAAGGAAGATTAATGAAATTATAAATATCATATATATGATATATAAAAATTATTTTGATCATAATTCCAAACCATTAATGTTGTAATGTAAAAATGAAAAACACCATTTTGTTAGGCGGAAGTTTATTGTACACATGAACAATAAGTTTATTACCCATTATATGGATGTTTGTGCAAGTGTATGATGGAATATTATTATAAAAATATCTAGTATATTTTGGATACTTAGGTTATTATGTATTAACAGAATAGGAATATTTTAGGGGTTTGAGAAAGTAAATTGAATTAAAGAGCTTGAGGAATAGTGTTAACTATAATTTGGGTAACTCATTTTCATTCATCCAAACAGGATTCATTGGATAGATTTCTACCCAACATGAGAATTTTAAGAATAGGGTATAATTTTTGAGGATCTACATGGGTAGATATTTCTCAATGAAAAGTGACTTGAGAGGTAAGAGGAAGTAGGAGGTGTGAGCTTTTTTATAGTGGAGGAGGTGTGTCACCCTTGTAAAATTTTTAAAATCGAGTCCCATTTGAGTTTATTCCATGTCTTTTATATCCTATAATGTTAAAATTTTGAGAAAATATACTATAATGATGATATATGTCCTGAAAATTTCTTTTTAACAATGTTTTAGGTCATTTATTCCCTTAAGATTAAGGTTTTTCCCCTTGTTCTGATAAGTTTTTTTAAATTGTTGTAATTAATTTTCATCACCTTCACTAATAATGTTTTTTAAAAAAAAATTTAACATATTATAAATTATAAATTATTTTAATTTAAAATAAGGAATCCATTTATAAAAATTCAATTCATAGAAGTGGAAAAAATTTATTTTAATTTAATCCGACTGGCGGGACGATATTTGAGGTTTTTAAAGTTCAAATGTTTAAATGTTTTATATGTTTTTATATCCAATTTCATATATAATTCATCAAAATGACCAATTTTTTTAATTTTTATAAAATTATATAATTATACATTCAAACCAATTAAATTCAATATTTAACTATAACTTTAAATTTGATTAAAACGTTGTTTTGAACTAAAAATCAATATTATTCACTACTACTAAAAACATGAATGTTCTCATAAAAGACCAAAAATTCAGAAAAAGTAAATTTTCATATTTAAATTTCAAAATTCAAATTTTTATTTATTTTAAAAAATATTAATGTTTGAAAAATATATTTATAATTGGTTTTCAATTATATGGTTGTAAAAAACCTTTTAAAAATTTACATCATTTTATTCATAAAATTGGATTGATTCTTTTTTTTAAGCATATAAGAATTTTTGGATGAATAAAAAAACATTTTATAGTTATTTTTAATAATAAAATTGTTACCCATGATAATTATCATCGGTTAAATATCTAGGTGATTACTATATTCTAAAATACGAATAAAAGCATTATATTATTATTCAGTATAACGTAGTATTGTGTGCAACTTAAGATTCTGAACGAACTCTATATTGTGTGTCATGTAAAATATTTCAGATAGCATCATTTTTGTGGTAAAATTACTATATAATTAATAAATAATAATAAATATGAGAAATATTTCTTCTATCATTACCTAGGTTTGTACATTCTCCCATATTTTGGAAATTATTTCCTTACAATGTTATTCACTTATAAAATATGATGGTGAAATTTTTATTACAAAACATTTTCAGATTCCCCTATTTCTACTTGAACTAACTAGTATTCCATAAAACCATAACCTTGTGTAAAATATTATTCTGAAACACATTATTTTTTTTCAATAATATTAAATTTTTATTCCTCGTAATAAGTATTATCTTCCACCGGAACTACTATAAGTCTTAAAAATGAGATTATTCTAGTATGTATTTCATTAATATTGAAATGTGAAAAATGTAGTGAACCAAGGATAAAAATGGAGGTATGTCTACTCAAGAAGAAATTGATCCAACATTCTCATGGATTTCATATGGTCTAATGAACCATTAACTCAACTTACCCTTCTTACAAAAACTCATCAAACTTTTCCATGGATAAACAATTAAAAGTACATCTTCAAATACCACAATAAAATATCATTTATCCAAATATCTACATAAATCTTCAGCCTACACTGATTTATCCTGATGTTTCATAGAATCAACTTAAAATTCTATTTTTTACACTTCCAAACCTGGTCTAATTAACAACCATTCTTCATTATCATTCGAAAAAGATAGTGTTTGACAACACATTTTATAAAATATCTCAAAAAGATGCATCTGTAAACTAGAATGAAAATTTTTATCTTTTGTAAACATTTTCAAATAAGTATGTTGATCCCAACATCCTTTGAATTTAATTTTAAAATAATCAAGCATCTCGTACAATGGATGAGTTTTCCTCACTAATTTTACATCTTATTGATAATGAATATTTTTAATAAAATTTAATTTACTAAATAATGAAAGATAATGTGATTTTAAAAAATTGGATTTAAAATTATGATCATGGTGTAAAACCAAGGATAGAGGCACTTCATGTAAACTCATAATATCTTTTATATAAATTATTTGATGATTATATAAAGAAACTGAATCTTTAATAGGGATGAATTGTATGGATTTAGTAATTTGACCAATATTATCCCAAATGGTATTATTACCTTGGGATGATGTTGGCAATCCCACATAGAAATCCATTGTTATACCCTCTTATTTCCACTCCAAAACTGAAAATTGCTGTAGAATACACATCATGAACTGTAACTATGATTTAAACTTTTGAAAATTAAAAACAGCGTAGTAAATTCCAAAATATCTATTTTCATTCCATCCCACTTGTAATACTACCAATGCTCTCTTTACATCTTAGTGCTACCAGGATTAAAAAAATGGGAACTATAAGCTTCAGTAAACAAATATTTCCTTAAATATGAATCATCAAGAACACATAACATTTTCCAAAATCATAAAATACATTCTTAATTATTCTTAAAATCCATAAAATTACCATAAAAATAGATTATACATATCCTTCCCAATGTTCATCCATCTTCTGAGCCCTATTAATACATTTAGAAAAATTCAAATTCCTTGAAATCTAAAAATTATGGGATTTTTTTATTTCCACAATTTTTATGAAAAAATTCATCAAATCATTAACTAAATGGTAACACTTTAAGTGAATCATGTTCAATGTATCATTTATTTTTTTCCAAAAAGAATCAACCAAGTTGTTTTCTTTTCTATGATTATAATTAATCATGCAAAAATAATCCTAGATTAAATGCAGCGATATTCTTTATCTCATTTTCAAGTCTATATGGATTAATATATATATAACATCTTTTATTAATTTATATTTCACAACTCACATCACATAAATTATTTCACACTAATTTTTAATGGAAAAAACATGGGCTAACTAAGAATCCTGAGCTGGGTGATTTAACTCATGAGTTTTCAACTAATCTGATGCATGAGAAATTGAATTCTCATTCTGTTTTAAGACACAAACAATTACATTTATAGATGCATTAAAATATTGAATGAATTCACCATTTCAATAAGGCGTGACCTAAATTTGAGAATTGACTAATCTTCCATTCAATTCTTGAAAACAAAAAATACATTCTTCTTTCTGGATAAAAAAACTCCCTTTTATGATATCATAGATAGTGGACTAGATAAAGGAGAAATTATTTCAACAAAACATTGGTTATAAAATGAAAATCCAAGAAATCTAGGAATCATATTAACATTGGTAGGTCTTTCCAACACATTAAGAATTTTTTTTATAATCATCAATATTATGGATCATTACAATCAATATTTCCATTGAAATAAATTTATGTCAATGAAAATTAAATCTTATTAAACATTCCATTAATTTTATTTTATTTTATTGTTACAAAAAAAAATCATTATGTTCTTATCATGTTCCTCATGGACTTTTCAAATATTTCATAATTTCATATATGAAATTGACCATAAACTGATGAAAAAAATAATGAATACTCTTTTCATAAGATTCATAAATACACCAAGAGTATTAAATAATAAATATGGAATAACTAAAGTCTCATACCTCCAATTTCTCATATGAAATTTTTTCTTTGGAATGTCATCATCCTTCACCATAAGTTTATGGTTCCTGGACCTTACATCAATCATTTAAAAACACTGATCACCCTAAATCTAATCAACAAAAATAATTGATATGGGTTAAATGATAATTTTTCTTAATCGTGATGATATTCAAAGATATAAATTTAGTACAGTTTATCATGGAACCATCATTATTTTTCATTGATTAAAATGGATAACCCCATGGTGAAGTGACAGGTCAAATGAAACCTTTATTGTGAAAATTGTGAAACTAGTTTATTAATTCCACAAGTTATACATTGAAAATTATATATGGGGATTTTAAAAATATTCTTATCATTAGGAACAAAATGATATCTAAACTCAACAACCCAATTTGGAACAACACCAGACAATTCATCAAAAAAACATGTATAAATTCATTCAATGCTGTGATGTTCTCAATCTGATCTATATCATTCTTTTGCACAATAAGATAATTAAAACTATTGCTACCATATTTCATCAAATTCTATTATTCTTGGTGTGTTACCAAATGTATAAAATCATTGAATAAAATTTTATATATTAAAAATGTATTTTATTAATATAATTTGAAAGTCAATCCACACCCAAAATATATCAAACACTAATATGTAGAGATCAACTATATTTGATAGAAATACCATCCTACTATTGAAAATATGAATATTATTATAATTCATGTTATCCTTAATAAAACATGTGTATTTTTTGGAAAATTTTCATATTACTTTCATGAGTTAATATTCCTAATTTATTGAAAATTTCACACAAATAATAGAATTTCATGATCTGAAATCAAACATATTATTGAAATTATTTAAAAAAACCCGTAACATACATGTGACCACTGTATTTTAGATCCCAATATTAATAGAAGTACTAAAAAATGTTTTCCCAAACACTTTTTCTTTTGATCATGTGGTTTTATCCCTAGTTTATCATATTTAGATGAACATTGGCATAATAGCCTAATGTTTTGCAACCAAAAAAATACCCACTGGCCTTAAATTAATTTTATTTTCATATTCCTTGTAGAAAATAACCTTATGAATAATCATACCACATTAGAATAATAACCCAGATAGGGAAATACATTCTACAGGATTCTTTTTACCACACTTCTAAGAAGAGGGAATATTGTGATTCATATATACATGCATCATTGAAGAATTATTTTCCATTCTGTTCCAACAAGATCTCGCATTTCTCTTATTTTCGGAGGACATGTTATCATTAGTAAATTCAATTTAATCCTTCTTAGTGCAGCCAACATGTTTCTAAATTTTCATGAACGCATAGGAAGACAATCTACATCTATATCATGGATTAAATCTTGAGTAAATATGATTTATCTTTCTATCAATATCTTAGAAAAAAATTTGGACATAATGTTATAGTTGATTGATGTTTTTTGTTTATAGAATTTGAATCTACATCCTCTTATCTCAATTATTTGAATTATTTTCCATTCCAAGTCATACTACTATAGAAAATACTTCTCAAAAAAATATTCTTAAATTCAACCAATTCAAAGGCAACAATCCCTTCACATCCCTTGATATTTGTAAACATTGACCACAACTAATCGACGTCACATTCAAATTATAAATTTCTTGAGTTATATTTTGATGATCTAATAAAAATATGACATAAAATATATTTTATCAAGACTTATTCCATGCCAAAGAGCTCGTACCTGAGTGGTAAGTGCTCCTGGTTAGCATCCAAGAGACCCAGGTTCAAAACCGGTGGAGGTGAATTTCTGGGGTACTGTAGCTGTACTATAGAAGTACAGTAGAAGTACTGTGGCATACACTGTTGCAGGAACAATAGTATAACTATAGCAGGCACTGTAGTAGGCACAGTAGTAGGTACTATAGTAGGCACTATAGCAGGCACTGTTCGGTACTGTAGCAGCTAGACTATTTACATGGTTTGGGCTTTCGAGCCACCGGTTTGGGCCTACGGGTCTCAAGGCTTTCGGGCCATCAAAGACCTTCGGTCCACTGGGCCTTCGGGTCATTGAATACTATGTAGTAGCCTAGTTCCCACAAAGCAGGCCCTAGATGAAGATCAGTAAACCATTAGCAGTCACTAGAAGCAGAGCAAATCGGATTGGAAGAATAATAGGGTATGGAAACCGCCACTGGGACTAGGCACCGTGGAGATTTGTAAGGGGAAATGCTAGCCGATCAGCAATTCAGGTGGGTAGCTAAAGGTAATCAATGATGTAGAAGATGGGGAGGGACAGTTCTAGTGGGCTGGGCCTACGGGTCATGTATTGGGCATGGTATGCCTATGGGCCTTTGGGTAATATATTATGGGTCATGTCAAGACTTGTGCCTTGAGCCTACAAGTCATGTTTGGGTTCCCCTTGAAACCATAAAAGGGTTATTATCTATAATAAAATAATAAAGAAGTCCTTCGAGCCATTCGGGCATGACTTAAACCACCCTTCATCTCTCACAGGGTCAAATGTTCCTTTAAATTACTGGGAATGCATTCCCCTAAAATTCTCCACTATCATTGTGTTCCACTATTGAATATCTTGTCACTTTATTACATGAATACCACCCTATTATATAACCTAATTAAACTTAGCCATATCTGCAGAAATTACTTATTTTTAATTCTAAGAATCACAAGATGTGGATTTAGAAGGCTATTTTTCTCTCTGTGCCTTCCCACTATATCTTCCTTTTGTAGTCTATGGAAAATGATTATAAAAAAATATAATTTAGATGAAGAATAATAGTAATTTTAAAATTCATTATAATTTTTAAATAACCATAATGTAAAATATTTTATAATCATGATACTAATATTTACCAAAAAAATTTAATGGTAAATATACCTTTCCTTTGATACCTACTATAAGGACTAGTCCATAAAACATTACATAATATTGAGCTTCTTCAAAAATATTACATTATCTCAAAATGTGGATATTTTCAGGTTATGATATTTAGGGTATTAGACCATAACTCATACATTCCAAAATGATTTAATAAAAAAGGTGTAAATCCAATTGGTATCCATTTTCTCACCATATTAAACCCTTAATGAAAACAATCCCTTAGACGATAAAACATTTTGGCTATCAAAATTATTTCTTCTAATCCATTACTCATACATATGTCTAATAAGAAACAAGATAACAAATAGGATGATCATAAACATCCGAGTAAGGATTTCATGTATAAGTAAAACATTAATCCTTTTATAAACAGTAAAAATAACATGAATACTATAACATGAACTAATACATTTTTATTGAAAAATATTAAATACATTTAAATGACAATAATCCCATTTCAAACATTTTTTATAATCATAAAATTGATATAAATTCCATAAAAAATTATAGAATACATAATGGTAACATAGAACATCATTATTCTTGTATCTCAAATAAATGGAATAACCATATAGTCTACATCCACACAAGTCACTCTTTCAAATGGATAATAAAATGATTGACTTCTATACCCAATTCATTAGAGGGCTTTCATGGACCAAAATATTATGGTATTATTATCGAACCACCCATAATTTGTTTATTACATAACTACTATCAATTGTACAAGTGAAGTTATATAATTATAACATAAATAAGATATCTACTTTCCATATTTCACTCATATATTTTCATTTTAAATAACAAAAAATCAATTCATGATATTTTAATAATCAGTCAATTATAAAAACACATCATGAAAATCATAATACACTACAAAAAAATAGGGTTTTTCATTTTATAAATTACAAAATATTTCTATGTAAGAAAATAATAATATAATTCCCATAGTCGTGGATATTTAATTCTCACTGTGTAGGTTAATAATAGAACATTAATTTTATTTTTTCTCATATGGTTCCATGTAAAGTACACAAAAATAATATTTTCTATAAATGTTATCCAAAATTAAAAATGGGCTTTAAATTCCCTTTATAACTGTTTTATATTCATATAAATAAATATGTAAAATAATATCATGAATCTTGTCATAGAGAATAGATTATGAAAATAATTTATCAAGCATTAAATGTTTCCCATGCCACATTGAACATTTTAATCATAATGCACATAAAAGAATAAAATAAAAAAAATGACATGAAAACATACACAATGTGGATATATAATTTCAATTTGGATATATATAATCCTTAACGATGAATCATGGTTTATATAATAAATAAATACCTTAACAAAAAGAGATTGATATAAAATAACTTACCTTGGGTCTAAATTGTATTATGTGTTCTTTCATTCAAAAAATTATAAACTTATAATAATTTTATACTTTCTTGATAAACTTTATAGATTTTATTATTAATTTTTTACAATTATTACAACATTTTAGAAAATAATATAAACAATTATTTTAATGTCACCTATTCTGGCCATATTTTGTTTATGTGTCATAACATATTTGGAAGGTGATCTATGGTCAAAGGGTTTATTATATGAAAATATATAGAATTATCATAATTAAATAATTTTCACATAGTTATATCAACAAAACTATTAAAGTATTCACATCGCTTCGAGGAGGTTGTAGTCCAAAGGTCCATGAAGGACGTTATCACTTTTTCAGTGTATGGAAATGTGTAAATGAGAACGATGTGTTGTATTAGAAATTAGGTAATTATATCATGATTTTTTATATAAATTATATATCTAAAAAATATTTAATTAAACACATTCTTAATATTTTACATGTATGTTTTGAGCATATCTTATCATTTTTAGGAGACAATAGTTGAAATTTCCACAAATAACATTATCATATTTACAAAAAAAATGGAATCTATAATATTTTGGGTTATAAAATAATCCAATAAGATTCAAAACATAAAAAATATAATATCTATCATATATTAACAATTTTGCGTCAAAATACTCAATCATGATTGGTAGTAAAGGAACAACTAACAACATCATTTCATGGGATTATAGTTTATCGTACAAAGTAATGGTAAGTTGGTTACCCATTAGATGGAAGTATAGGTATAAATATTATCATAAATAAATTAAATTATATTTAGAATACTTATATTATTATATATACTTCTAATAAGTTTATTTTTGGAAGTAGAAAATGAAAATAAATTAAAAAATCTTGACGAAGGGTGTAACATCTTACTTAGGTAACTCTTTTTAGTTTTTACCAAAGGGAATCCATGCATTTATTTATGCTAATTTTGAGGATTATATTATTATGTGTGTTATTTTAATGATATATATGGACATATATTGTTTGATAAAATTATTCTTCAGAGGTGTGAGGAAGTGCTAGTTATTTGGGCCTCTTTATATTGGAGGAAGAGTGACAATCTTGTAAATTATCGAAAAGGGAATTTTACCAACTTTTTCCCATTTAAATTTGATAAAAAATGGATTCATTTTAATAAATCTATATATAGGGTTTATATATAGACCAAAAATGGATTATAGACAAGTTTATGGGACTTTTATGGCCTTATGTTTATGGTTTAGTCCCTTGTTAAGCTATTTTTTATATAAATCCTAATAATTATTTTTAATCACATTCAATAATATTTTTTTATTAACTAAGACAATATAATTAGAAATAAAAAATACTCTTTGTTTGGTCCACCAGGCTAGATACCCTGAGAGGGGGGGTGAATCAGGGTATGACAGATTAAAACAACTACCCCTTTTGATATTCTTTTGTTGTTACAGAAAACCCTCTTCCCTCTCCTTCCTAATGTAGAGTATGAGCAAAAATTAAAGCATACACAGGACCCGGTAGTGTGCCGATGTACCAATTCCACTATAAGCGCACTACTGTTTTTAAGTTTGATGTGGACTCACTGTCCCTCCTAGTTTACAACCACACACAATTTGAGAACTCACTGTTCTCTCAACTAAAGTGAGATCACTGCATCTTCCGAAGATCCACAAATAGTTTATAAACCTGTAGGTATCCTCCTTTTCATGAATGAATGCATCCTTAAGTGTTGATGGATACTCTATTGAAGTCCAAATTTTATCCACGGATGAATAACCCTTTGCCCCTGAACACTGGGCAATTTCTTTGGAAAACCCGTCGCAAAGCACCCTACTTCACGAGGCTCCCAATTTCATAAAGCTCAAAAAGCCTTCGCGAAGCTCATGAATTTTCATGATGCACTCTCACAAAGCACTATCTCTAAGCTCATGTCATTGCAGAGAAACATCCCTCGCGAAGTTCACTAAGCCAACGCGGAGTGTGCAACTTTCTCAGAGCTACAATAGCCGCCACGAAGCTCTTCTTTCGAGAAGCACGCGGGCTACGTGAACTACCTTCATGAAACAGGAGTGAAAGATCTTATTCCAAAATTCTCTACTTCTCTTGAGGGGTACGACCTCTATTTATAGGCAATTACACCGACCGTTGACCCTTCCACATGAATTCAGTGCCACATCATTGTTTATCGCGAAGCTCCGATGTTTCCACCTGAATTCTGTCCAAATCGCGAAGCACCATGACATTTTTCAGATCACGGAGCTCATCATAATCGTGGAGCATCACCGTTAACATTCCTTCGTGCCTTCACCATGAAGATCCCTCACAATGCCCTTCACTACCACGATACGCTTCAACACTGCCATTTGTGGAGCTTTGACGTAATCGTGAAGAATTACCGCCGTCATTCTTCCGGTCTTTGCGAAATCCCAACAATGAAGCCTCTCTTCACGAAATTCATTCCATTTCCATATTTAATTATGATCTTCATGGAAATCCTCTTTTGTACCACCTTCTGATCAACCATTATTTTTTCATCATTCTTTATCAACATGCATTGTCAAAAACTTCTCGGGACCTCAACAATTCTCCATGGAAACCTGCTTTGCAACTAACACAATCAAACCAAAAATACTGCAATGTTACCTTGAGGGATTTTCCCCAAAAATCTTTATTTCTAATATGAAATCAATATTTAAAAATTCAAATTAAAAAATTCATATAAATTTATGTAAATTTAATATTGTAGATGTGATTAAAATGTATTTTCTTAAAGATATAATGTTCAAATGTTTGGTATGAATATATATAATATTTCAAAGTGAAATTTATTAAAAAGATTTAAATTGGAATAAATTATATAAATATGTGAATATTATAATTTATAACCAATTAAAATGTTTATTTTTCTATACAATTTAATTGTTTTAAAAAATAAATTATGACATAAAATTTAGTATTATTCCATAAACTTCATGATATAAAATCTCTCAAATAAATACAAAAAAAATCACCCAAGGTAAAATTTTGAATTACTATATCAAAAGAGAAGTTTATTTGCTATATGAAAATTATAAGTGTAAAAATGTTTATTTTGAAAGTGTTCCACATTAAATGGTGACAAAACTACCATTTAATAATATAAAACCTTTTGTCTGTTAAATTAGATCGATTGTTATTTCAGTTATTTCAAATTTATTGGACGGATGTAAAAAATTATTTTTTAAAATGTGTAGACATTATTTAATTATCCATGTTTATTCCCACTAATATAAATTCTAAGAGATAACTATCAATTAAAATAAGAACATTAATATAATATTATTTTTCTGTATAACACAATCATGTGTAAAATGTATGACATAGAAGAAAATCATTTTTTTATATATTGTATGCTATTGGAGATGGAATCCATTTAAGGTAAAATTACCATCTATTTCATACATATTAATAAACATGAAAAAGAGGTATTCTTCCATTACCTAGAATATAATATAAAATAAGGAGGGGAAAGGTACTCCCATTCATAAATACTATTCATAAAGTAGTTCGATAATAGAAAGGGGTAAATAGTAATTTTTATGGAAATTGGAAGACAAAAAAGGACTATTTGATAGAAATGAGATGTGATAATTTTCCTTAACCTAAAGAGTTGTTCATAAAAATTGAGGATGGTACCATGGGTGCTTGAGGAAATATTGGGGAGACACATTGGGAGGAAAAGTGAAGAAGACCATCGAGGATGTATTGGGAGTTAGTGGTAATAGAGAAATGGGTGGTCATTTATAAGGGAATTGGTGGAATTATTTAGTTATATCCAAATACAGATCTTGTAAAATGAGATTGTGGAAAATTCAACACCATTTTCTTAAAATTGTTTTTCAATATTGGTATTGGAACTTTGGGTTAGATTTTATGTTCTTTTAATGCACCAAAACTGAAATAAATTTTTATATACTTCTTTTATCATGTAAAATTAATGATTCTAAAATGTAATGTTCTAGAAACCGAATTTTTTTAGTCATTTAGAGAGTAACATGTAGTTCTAAAAATTGAATAAAATATATTCCAAGTCATAATATCAATAATTATTATTTTTTCATGAAATGTATTTTATTAATTTTTACATTGTTATGACGTAAATATGATGTCATAAAATTTACCAAAACCAAAAAATTAAATTTATAAATTTTCATAAAAAAACAAGTATTTTAAATGTTCTCATAATTTCACCCTAAAAAAATATTGTTGTTTTGGTTTAAAAAATTATGTTTATTTAATCATAAAAAATTCCTTAAATATGTATTTTTCAAATATTAAATAAAAAACATTATTTATTAAAAAATAGCTTTTAAGGCCTAATCATATATTTGGCTTTTATAAAAAAATCACTGGCCTTAAAAATATATATAATAAGTAATTCTTTAAATAAAAGGTTACTAAAATACTATTTAATTATAAATAAACTATTTAAAATACATTATTTTATTAAAAAACTGTATAAATTTTCTATAAATATAAAATTATGTTTTATTTACATCTAGAAAACAAAATTATAAAATTAATCACAGTTGAACGTATATTTTATTAGGAAAAATATTCATCAGATTATTTTACGGAATAATAATAATTTTATTTATACATATTATATTAATATTTTTGTAACTAATACCTTTAAACATTACCCATTATTACACCCATATATGCCCTAAGAGTAAGGTGTGTGATGGTGGTAGTTTCAGGGGGTGCCTCAGCTGACATCAACCGAGTTGTAATATCAAATAACAAAAAAATCATGTGGGATATTTAATTCAAGATTTAATAGGTGATATTTGGATTAGTGTTGGTCATGGGAGAACCCTACTGACAGTACCACCATCCCATGTTTTGGAAAATAGGATTCCAATAACACAACTCTACTTGTTGAGGAAAATGATTTTTTTATATCGATTATCATAGGTCATTTCTATTTATAAACAAAAATAATAATGGTATAATTATAAAAAAAATTATATAGATTCTAATATTCATGTATAACAATTTTCATATTTACCAACAGTAAAATAATCATTGAATACTAGTGGTCAGATTTCTCATTATACCCTATAAATATCACATAATTCCATCACTCAAACATCTCTATTATTTATCGTAAGGTATGTTTTTATTTCATTATTTTTTGATTGTTTAAATAATATTTTGTTATATATATATAATTTTTAGTGGAGGAGATGATTATTGTATACTGGTGTGATGCATACTTTCCCATTATAGCTATTCTATTTAATATTTTTTGTTTAGTTGTAATGTTTGGAACTTTAATTGGGTTCATAGCTGACAAATGAAATGGTCATTTTAAATGAGATAATATTATGTTGGTTTTACTTTATTTTTTCTAATATAATATAATACACACATTTATTATGGAAACAAATATAATTTAGAAAGGAAATGCTTTTACATGCACAAAATAACATTATATCAATTTTAAGACAAATAAAAAGTTACAATATAGAAAATAATAAATCAGATGATAGAAAAAATCATATTATTATAATAATAATGTTAATAATAAAATAGAAAATTCAAAAAAAAATCCTTGAGTAATTAATACAATTAGTTATACACCGAAAATATATTATCATGAAATTATTCCAATAAATGAAATCCTTTGTTTTCATCCAATGTTGTTGGTGGATTTTTAAATATAATCATTCATAACCTAGTTCTATACATAGAACATACTCAACTATAAATGAATGAAAAAAGAATTCTCTAGAAAAATTCATTAACCACATCGTAAGTAGTATGATTCTCATTCCCAACTATCCTTCCGAAAATCATCCCCATAAACATATAGTCACTAGAAATAAGTTAATTTTTTAAGTTACCATGACTTCTTATCCTCAATATCTCAAAGATCATGTCGATCATAATAATCTCAAATTCTTAGTATAAAAAATCCCTAATCTCATACGGATTGAAATTGAACATATACAGTGTAACATATAGAATTTCACAAATAACCTAACAATAATATATCTATATTAACATAGAAAATTAAAAATAAAACTAATAAATGATATTCTTCAAAACATGAAAATGACTAAAAAATATCATGAATAATAACCAACCTTCACATCTTCCATTACATTAATCTTCCATGTATATTTCATGAAAAATATTTAATAAGCACTAGAGGTTAGATTTTATTATTTTCAGATATGGTGCCTAATACATCAAATGTAATAATGCATCATCAAATAGAAACATTGGCATCTATCATCAATGTTTTTATAATCCCATTCCACTAAAGTAAAATCATACTTTCAAATAGAAAATATTTAGTTTAGTTCATCATAAATCAATAATACTCTTTAATTCAACATATAGAAAAATTTAAAAACCTTTATTATGTCAATTAAAAATTAAAGTATTGGGTATTTTTCTATCACATAACCAGTTGTTAGTAGAGGTAAATTGATTCAAAATTCCTATCCTTTTTTTAAAATGAGAATAAATAATGAAAAATATTTGACTCAAACTATGTTAAATATAAATATACTATAATTTCTAATGACTCACTCACAGAATATAAAAATCATGTAAACAAATAATTTATCCATTAACGACTGATCAATGTGAGAAATAATAAATCTCCATTAAACCCCAAAGAAAATATCACTAAAAAATATATCAATAAAATAATTTAGAGTCTCCATCAAAATAGAACATCCAAAATTTTATTTAAAACCTAACAAACATTTTTATACTATTTTCTTCAATATAATATGACCCCCATTAAGAACATCTCAAAATAATCCAAATAAATAAATTATTAATAAAATATTCCTTATAAATGAAATGAAAACATATAATGATATCATGAATTAAAAATATAATTTTAATTCTTGTTAAAATCAATAACATTGTTATAACAGGTCACCATCTGTGATAGTAATAAATATCCAAACAAAGAAGAATCATTGAGAAACATCTAACAATAACTACACTAGATAAAATAATAATGAATAAATAAAAATTGAATTATTTTTTGTAATTACCATGAATCATAGTAATAGAATAAATCTATATTGAATATATCTTCCCCATAATAAAAAAACAATATGAGAGAAAAATAAATTAAATTCCTTTGGAATTAGGAATCAAAAATATTATTGTTAAAACTAATAACCTGTTGATATGAATAAAAATTAAATACATTCAATCTTTACTAATAATGAAAATTTATCTTTTCACCCTTGAAAAACAACCCCTATTTCCAAAAGGTCTATTTAAATAACATGAGAATCTTAAAAAGTAAAAGTTTCAATGTATTAGATTGTAAAAATAAACTATATATAATCATAGAATCAATTAATAATATTATATTCCATGTAAAAGCATTTAATGAATATAAATATATAATACATATAAATTTTATGTACAAATGAATTTAAATAATACAATACATGTAAGATGTTATCTTATTTTATAATGTAAAAATATTTGAATGTTGTTCAAATGGTTTTGTTGAAAAACAAACCAAAAAATTTCATTGATTCTTTAAGAGATATATTATATCATTTAATATACCTACATGAAAAGTTAGTAAATTACAGAACACAAAATTCCCAAACCCTTTCTAAAGGCGAATTTCAATGTGAGAAATTAATGAAATAATAATAAGAAATACGTATCATATTATTTTTATTAAATCAATCCATGATTTAACAAAAGATAAATCCTATTAGGAAATATCATTTCTATAAAAGTTTCAGATTTGTTTCTATTGAAAAAGTTAATAAATAATCTTTTCAAGTGTGATCCAAAAAATATGAGGTGTTGGATGTCTTTGTGAATTGTGTCTATGAATGTGCTACGTTTTTATATTATTTGATAAATCAATATTGATAAATAATAAATATAATTCTATTGATACTCAAGTAGATGTCTCTGATTGTGCTTCTGATCCACAAAACATGAAAACATCGAATAGAAACATATTTAGCATCACCATCATAAGTTGAAATAGAGTGTGTTTTATTACTAGAAAATGTGTCTAAAAAATATACTTAAAATTAAATGTTCCCCATGGTCTCTTCTAATGCATTGTAAAATCTTGATATTTTGAATCATGATAACCTTTTCATGTAATCACTATTCATGTTTAGTTAAAGATTCCAATGTCACGACCCGTCCTCAGGGCCCGTGCCATGACTACCCCAAGTCCGTCTTTCATAGGCTAGGGGCTGGCGACTAGCACCAAAGGCGTAAATCCTGATAACTGGGAAGACATTGTCTTTATAAATGTAAAAAAACACCACATAGTACAAGAGGAAGTAAAACACTAAGTACAAAGAGAAGTGCTAAAAAGTAAATGGGCCAGAATACAAACCTAACTGAAAGTAAAACTACAACTGAAAAAAAGTACAACAGAAAAAGACAACAGCTAGAAGAATAGAAGCGGCTCATGGGACATCCTCCTCAGATCCTACCTGAAGGGTAGGTACAGATCGTGCATCTCCTGGATCGTCCACCATGGATCCTACCTGAAGGGTAGGTACAGATAGCCCCCACAACGCTCTCGCCCGTCAACCTCCTCTGAGTGTCGTCTCACCGTGAAGTCCACCTCTAGATACTGACTCGTCATGTAGTCCACCTCCGGGTACCATCCAGCCTCAAACACTCGGCCTCCATCAGCATTACCCATCATCTGCAACCAACACAACGAGGTGTGGGCATAACCAGTGAAGGGGTGAGTATAACGATACTCAGTAGGGACCCCGATACCCTCAAGGTCTCACTAAAACGAACAAGGATAACCACAAATAAGATCTCAACAGATAACCTCTAATTAGGTATAAGCCCATACATATACCTAAGTTATCTAGTAACCCATCTCAATCATTCAGAAACACAAAGATTATGAAGCCAACGGATAACAACATTCCAGGTATATGCCCATACATATACCTAAGTTATCAAGTGATCCATCTCAATCATGAGGTAAACATAAAGGTCATAGACTCAGATCAAACCAAGATTTTCATTATAGAAACTGTAACTGCTGAAGAGCCCCATTTCTGGAGTGTACAGTGATCCTGTCACGAATCTGAGGTAATGCTCACTAACCTAAGACTGGTGAGGTACACCTCCTGTTGAGTACCGCGGGTCTGCTGCCAAATACCGGCCGCTCCGTCCGCTGTAGGTCTGCCACCAAATACCAGGCGCTCCCCCTAATAGCCTATAAAGGTACTCCTCCGGTCGAGTACCGTGGGTCTGCTGCCAACTACCAGGCGCTCCGTCCGTCGTGGGTCTGCCGCCAAATACCAGGCGCTCCATCCCCTGGGCTAGTCGACTCACTCCAAGTCGAGTCGGTCAAGCAGTCATCAGGTCTCAGTCGGCTACATGGTCTCCGTACTCCGTATGCTCATCTCAAGGAGGTTCCGCTTCACAAGCTACTGGTCAATAATCCAAGTATCACAAAGTCCCATGATGATGTATCTCAAAGGACCACCTCGTCAAAAGGGTCTCAACACAACAGACGGCGCGTCAATCGGACGCCCAGTCTGTGAGTTATTTTCCTTTCCGTCCTAGGGGCCCTGTTGGTTTCGTGTGCGAACCAACCCGGACCTATCTCAACTATACCCTGCACTCCCATAGGGTATACTCACAAGGACTGTTTCTCAATGTGATCACCAACTCCGCCGACGGTTCATCAAACGGACGTCCGGTCTGAAAGATATCAGCTTTTCCGTTCCAGGGGCCCAGATGGATTTCAGGTACAATCCCACCGGACCATACTTCAAAAGCATCCAATCCTCGGGAAAATTATGCCAAAAGTTCCGTCTAATCAAGAGGAATCCAGAAAAGTTGACGGCACGTCAATCGGACGTCCGGTGCTCAAGATATATTCAATTCCGCTCCGAGGGCCCGGTTGGTTTCGTGAACGAACCAACCAGGCCGAACCCAAAGTACTCTGAAACCTTGAGTGTAATATACCGAAACGATAATCTCGATCCAAGTATCTCATTGCCTCTGACGGTGCATTGATTGGAGGTCTACAACCAATGATATGGGAAAAAGACCATGAGGGGTCCGAAAACGGGGGGTCTGGGCCAGGACCGACCCGACCCAACCCCCTGGGGCCTGCCCGAACCGGGTCAACCCAACCCGGGTGCGGGTCCGACCCGGCCGGTATGGCCAGGCCCGGTCTGCCCAAGCATTCCTGGCTCGGCTGGGGGTTTGGCCGAATGGCAGAACCGTGCGGGGGGGCGCTACCCCCGCGTGAAGAGCCGCGACCCCGCGTGGGGCCGCCCGTGCCAACGGACGCGGCAGCTGGCCGCGTCCCGCTGCTCCCCTCTGATCCTGCGAGGTGGCGGGACTGGCTCCGCCGCCGCGGATTTAGCCACGGCGGATTCTTCCTGCGGCGCTCTGGGCGCCGCCGCCCCCAACCGCCGGCACCGCCGCACCGGCGGGGCGAGCCGGCAGGGGCTTCCGCGGACCACCGGATGCGCTCCGGTGGTCCGATTTGCCTGCGGTCTTCGTTAGTCATCATCCCAGGACCCGACCTTCACTTCAAAGATCCCACAACTCCCATTCGGCTTTGTTTTTCATTTTCCGGCGTGGCGGGACGGCGCCGTGGCTTGTTCAACTTCATCGGCGTGGCGCGGCGCGACGACACCACTCTTCTTAGCCCTTCCTCATAATTTTTGTGCAGTGCAACGACACCGCACCACCTTTCATGTGCCGCAACAAATTCAAACAACAAGGGGGGAGGAGGGTCGGCCATGTTCGTGCGGTCTGACCTCCTCCCGTTATAATGATAGCAAGAGGCCATCTAATAGAAGTTGACGTACGACAAGAAATAATTCACGGACAAAAACAATAATCCTGAACATCAATCCCATTGAACGAACGATCCATGGATCAACCTGGAATTGGTTGGTCCGCGCTTTTCATTCTTTTCTCAAAATAAAAGAGAACACCAAAATAAATTCCCCTACCTCGATTCAAGGTTTGTTCATCGTTGGCGCGGAAATCGGTGACGCGAGAATGATGTCGCGGGGTCGGACGTAGATTCTGTGGACGTCGGGGTGTGTCCGAGGAGGAAATGACATCTCCTCACCTGTTTCTATGGAAGAAGAGGATGGAGAACCGTGGACACTGAGTCATTCTACATTGAAGGGAAGGTTTTCTTAATCGAATAATAACCGTTCTTCGTCGAAGGAGAGTTCTCTTCTTCTTCACACCCAAGCTCTCCCAAAAACTCTAGGACATTGCTAAAGTTTTCTCCCACACCAAAAGCTCTATCTCAAAATAATATCCCATGATATTATTTTTATTCAGACCATAAATATTTAAAATGCAAACCAAACCACTTAATTAAAAAAATGAATAGACTCATCTCATTAATTAAGGCATGTTGGAATGAATTAATGTTGGAAGGAAAAGGTGAAGAGTTACACAAAATAAGATGAGTTAACAAACTTAATGGATGAGGAGATTAACAAACATAATGGAAGAGGAGATTAATGGGAAGTTGACACATTAAAAGAAAGGGAGTTTAAGGGGGGTTGTAGAGTTATACATTTAAACACATGGGGTGTTAAATGGGGGTAAGTTCGTGGGGGTTAAAGGGAAGTTGAAGGGTTGGGGTTTCATGCGGACCCCACCAACCTTGGGCATACCCTCTCATGGGATGTTAGGTGGGGTGTGGCCCCACCTCCAACTTCTCTATGAAGAAATTAACTTCCACATAAAATAAATTGTAACACTAAAATTTATTTATGACTTATCTAATCCCCAAAAACTAACCACCTCATACGATAAAAACACAACTGCTCTTAAGGTCCCCTTAAGAAATTATTGGCGCTGTGAGTTCATCGATGCTCTCGGATTTCAATTCTGAGTATCGGTTCAAAATATAGAAAATCTCGCTCGTTCGTTCACTGAACGTAGCTGAGCAAAACTTCGGAATATGATTCCGAGCTCACCGGGCCTCGGAATCTGATGCCTTAAGAAACTACGTTCTTGTAAAATTCCGTAGAAAATTAAGAAAAAATTTACCTTGAAATTTACAGGTCTTTACAATACTCCGACCTCAGGGCTTTACGTCCCAGTAAAGCTTCAACACAAACTAGGGATACAAATACGATACTGAGCATGCATCTGAGCCTCCCGCTCTCATGTGCTCACTTGGGGGTTCCCATACTGCCAGTGAAAGCGCACGCGAGGAATCATCCATCCTCATAGGATCTTCTCCTATTGATCCTTGATTCCCACTAGAAGATCCATTAAAGTCACCCCATCGCCAAAGTCCAACTCCCCATGGTCGATGATATGCGAAGGGTCGAGCACGTATCTCCTCAGTTGAGATACGTGGAAGTCGTCGTGCACCTGGTGCAACTGAGGTGGATGCATCAAGCGGTAAACCACTTCACCTACCCAGATGAGGACCTAAGAAGGTCAACTGAACCTCTAGGATAACTTACCGCCTTGGCCACATCTCCGTAAACCTTGTCAAGGTGAAACCCGTATAAGGACGTGATCGTCATCCTCGAACTCTAGAGGCCTCTAAATCCTGTCAGCATAAGGCTTATGTCAGCCCTGTGCTGTCCTCATCCGCTCTTGGATGACCTGGACCTTCTATAGTCTCACAAGAGCTGCTATGATTTCTTCTTTGCCGATAAGAAAAATCTGGTCTCTTCCCTTGTATGAACCACATTCATTGCCTAATACAGTCAATCATGACATTAATGATGCTTTTATGCCATGGATGATGTCAAAAGGCCTCGACGTAACTACCAAGAGATCCAACTATCACTCTCGCCTCCAAGGTTCGAGTCACACTATCGGCATCAGTGTGAGGTAACTAGGTCTCCTCCAGTAGAAATCTCAAAAGTAAGGGTAAAGTCAACAATCTTAACCGGGACCACTCAGTATCAACCAAACAAAAGGACAGGAAAGAAATCTTTACAAAGATAAGTGTCTTTTCATTATTGCAGCTCATAGTACAAGGACACAAATGTAACAACAGGAAAACTAGAAGCAACATGAGCAATAGCCTCTATGTCTGGAGCTAGTCCCGCTTCTGTCCACATGCTTCCAGAGCTCCATGACCATAGGCCTCATCTGCCTGAAGCTGAGCTCTCCCATGTCCTCCTGTCCTCTGCGGTCAGGGTGGGCCTCCTGGTGGTGGGGGTGGAAACACCCCGAAGCTTCGTCCACCTCCAGTTGCACGGCCAGCTCCTCTTCCATTGCCGCCTACTCCTTGCGGTCTGCCCTGATCGAACCTCTGCCTCTTCCTGGGAGGTTCTTCATTTAACTGCTGGTCATCTGCATGGTGGGTCGGACAGTCACCTTCCATGTGACCAATCCCGCCGTAGGAGTAACACTGTCCACTCTCGGCACTAATGGCTTTGACTCCACCTCAGTTCCCCCGCATAACTGAACCTGAGTCATGTAGTCGGCCACCGGTAGGTCTGGTCCTCTTGGACCTCTGTGTCATCTTTCTACTCTCTGCAGCAGAAGATTCTACCACAAGCCAGCTAGTGGTGGGTCGTGCTGCTGGAGACTGCTCATTAAAGAAACTCTACACTAAGAGGGATCTCTCCAACACCCCTGTTTGGGTCGGAATGCTGTGAGAAACAACAGAAGCTCTAATCTCCCACCTGAGCCCCTTCTCGAAGGTTCGGGCTCTGAAGAACGGGTCCCGTACCATATCTGTGGAGTAGTGTGAGAGGTCTGTGAACCTCTCTGAATACTGTGCCACTATCATGTTGCCCTACCGCAGCTGAAGTAGCTCCTGTATACGCACTGCTCGAAGGGTGGCTGGTACAAACTCTACCCGGAACAGGATCTCAAAGTCTGCCCAAAGAAGTGTCGCCTCGTCATGCATCTAGAGCATTAGGCTCCACCATCTGCCTGCTGATGCCTGAAGAAGGTTGGCAGCAAGGATCACTATGAAGTCTGCCGGCATTCCCACTATCCTAAAGACTCTCACCACAGCCTCTAGCCAATCCTCAGCCACCTGCGGGTCCGTCTCTCCCCGGAACCTGGGTGGCCTCTAGCGTTGGAACTCGTGCAGTGCGCTCAAGCGATGTGCACCTTTTGCTGCTAGGGCTGGTGGCATTGGTGTCCCAATGGGTAGTAGTACCGCTGGTGCGCCGGCTGGTGCCTCAACTTGGATAGGGCCTTGTACTGAGGCCACGTCGCTCGGTGGGCTGTCAGTACGAACAACTCTTGGGGATCTAGCTGGTCGTCCATGGGGAGGCATCCTGAAAGAAACAAACATGACACAGTCAAAAGAATTATACCTGGTGAGCTGACCTGGATTGAGCTGATATTTAAAAACTTCTGGAAACACACACGCAATCAGTGATTTCGTGCACAATGTTGGAAATCTGTTGTCAGGGTCTTGGTGTCTGGATACGTCGACCGCCCGCACCAACACTGGACTCCCTGAACTGAAAACCACACTCGGTACTCTTAAAACTATTACTTCACAGAAAGAAAATATCAGAGATATAAGTTATGTGGTAGAACCGACTCCTCTGATACCAATTTGTCACGACCCATCCTCAGGGCCCGTGCCATGACTACCCCAAGTCCGCCTTCCATAGGCCAGGGGCTGGAGACTAGCATCAAAGATGTAAATCTGGATAACGGGGAAGGCACTGCCTTTATAAAAGTAAACAAAACACCACAGAGTACAAGCGGGAGTAAAACATTAATTACAAAGAGAAGTGCTGAAAAGTAAATGGGCCAGAATACAAACCCAACTGAAAGTACAACTACAACTGAACAAAAGTACAATAGAAAAAGACAACAACTAGAAGAACGGAAGTGGCTCCTGGGACGTCCTCCTCAGATCCTACCTCAAGGGTAGGTACAGATGGTGCAGCTCTTGGATTGTCCACCACAGGTACTACCTGAAGGGTAGGTACAGATAGCCTCCATAATGCTCTCGCCCGTCAACCTCCTCCGAGTGTTGTCTCACCGTGAAGTCCACCTCCAGATACTGACTCGTCATGTAGTCCACCTCCGGGTACCGTCCAGTCCTCAAACACTCGGCCTCCGTCAGCACTGCCCGTCATCTGCAACCAACACAACGAGGTGCAGGCATAGCCCGTGCAGGGGTGAGTATAATGATACTCATTAGGTACCCAGAGACCCTCAAGGTCTCACTAAAACTAACAAGGATAACCACAAAGAAGATCTCAACAGATAACCTCTACTAAGGTATAAGCCCATACATATACCTAAGTTATCAAGTAACCCATCTCAATCATGAGGAAACACAATGATTATAAAATCAACGGATAACCACTTCCCAGGTATATGCTCAAAGATATACCTATGTTATCAAGTGACACATCTCAATCATGAGGTAAACATAAAGGTCATAGACTCAGCTCAAACCAGGATTTTCATTATCAAAACTATAACTGCTGAAGAGCCCCGTCTCTAGAGTGTACAATGATCTTGTCACGACTCCGAGGTAATGCTCACTAACCTAAGACTGGTGAGGTACTACTCCTGTCGAGTACCGCAGGTCTACTGCAAAATATCGGGCGCTCCGTCCGCTGTGGGTCTGCCACCAAATATCGGGTGCTCCCCCTAATAGCCTACAGAGGTACTCCTCCGGTCGTGTACCGCGGGTCTGCTGCCAACTACCAGGCGCTCCGTCTGTCGTGGGTCTGCCGCCAAATACCAGGCGCTCCGTCCACTGGGCTAGTCGGCTCACTCCATGTCGAGTCGGTCAAGCAGTCGTCAGGTCTCAGTCGGCTACACGGTCTCCGTACTCCGTATGCTCGTCTCCGAGAGGGTCTGCTCCACAAGCTACTGGTAAATAATCCAATTATCAAAAATTCCCATCAATATGTATCTCAAAGGACCGCCTCATCATAAGGGTCTCAACACAACAGACGACGCCTCAATCGGACGCCCGGTCTCTGAGTTATTAGCCTTTTCGTCCCAGGGGCCCGGTTGGTTTCATGTGAGAACCAACCATGACCAATCTCAACTGTACCCCGCACTCCCATAGGGTATACTCATAGGTATTGTTTCTCAATGTGATCACCAACGCCGCCGACGGTTCGTCAAACGGATGTCCGGTCTGAATGATATCAGCTTTTCCGTTCCATGGGCCATGTTGGATTTCAGGTACAATCCCACCCGACCATAGTTCAACAGCGTCCAATCCTTGGGCGAATTATGCCAAAAGTTCCGTCTCATCAAGAGGAATCCAGCAAAGTTGACGGCACATCAATCGGACGTCTGGTGCTCAAGATATATGTGTTTCCACTCCGAGGGCCCGATTAGTTTCGTGAACGAACCAACTCGGCCGAACCCAAAGAACTCTGAAACCTTGAGTGTAATATACCAAAACGCCCATCTCGATCCAAGGACCGCATTGCCGCTGATGCTGCGTGGATCGGAGTTTTACATCCCAAGATATGGGAAAAAGACCGTGAGGGGTCCGAAAACGGGGGGTCTGGGCCCGGACCGACCCGACCCAACCTCCCTGGGCCGGCCCGAACTGGGTCGACCCGACCTGGGTGCGGGTGCGACCCGGCCCGGTCTGCCCAAGCTAGCCAGGCTCGGCCGGGGATTTGGCCGAGCGGCCGAATCGTGAGGGGGGCACTGCCCCCGCGTGAAGAGCCGCGACCCCGCATGGGGCTGCTCATGCCAGCGGACGCGGCAGCCGGCCGCGTCCTGCTGTTCCCCTCCGGTCCCGCGTGGTCGTGGGACCACGCTCCGCCACCGCGGCTTCAGCCACGGCGGATTCTTCCAGCGGCGCTCGGGGCGCCGCTTCCCCCGACCGCCAGCACCGCCGCACCGGCGTGGCGCGCCGTCAGGGGCTTCCGCGGACCACCGGACGTGCTCCGGTGGTCCGATTCGCCTGCGGTCTTCGTCAGTCATCATCACGGGACCCGACCTTTGCTGTAAAGATCCCACAATGCTCGTGCAGCTTCGTTTGTTATTTTCCAACGTGGCGCGACGGCGCCACGCTTCTTAGCCCTTCTTCATAATTTCCACGCGGTGCAACGGCACCGCGCCGCCTTTCACGTGCCGCAACAAATTCAATCAACAAGGGGGGAGGAGGTTCGGTCGTGTTCGTGAGGTCCGACCTCCTCCCATTATAATGATAGAAAGTGACCATATAATAGAAGTTGACCTACGGAAAGAAATAATTCACGGACAAAAAAAATAATCCTCAACATCAATCCCATTGAACAAATGATCCGTAGATCAACCTGGAATTGGTTGGTCCGTGCTCGTCGTTCTTTTCTCAAAAGATAAGAG
Organism: Viscum album; assembly: GCA_963277665.1. NCBI lineage: Eukaryota > Viridiplantae > Streptophyta > Magnoliopsida > Santalales > Viscaceae > Viscum > Viscum album. The sequence goes on from OY728165.1 coordinate 216,425,201, forward strand.
AACACCAAAATAAATTCCCCTACCACGATTCAAGGTTCGTTCATCGTCGACGTAGAAATCGGTGTCATGAGAATGACGTCGCGGGGTCGGACGTAAATTCCGTGGACGTCGGGGTGCGTCCGAGGAGGAAATGACATCTCCTAACTTGTTGCTATGGAAGAAGAGGATGGAGAACCGTGGACGATGAGTTGTTATACATTGAAGATAGGGTTTTCTTAATCAAAGAAGAACTGTTCTTCGTCAAAGGAATGTTCCCTTCTTCTTCACACCCAAGCTCTCCCAAAAACTCTAGGACTTTGCTAATGTTCTCTCCCACACCAAAAGCTCTAACTCAAAATAATATCCCATGATATTATTTTTATTCACACCACAAAGATTTAAAATTCAAACCAAACCACTTAATTAAATAAATGAAGATACTCATCTCATTAATTAAGGCATGTTGGCATGAATTAATGGTGGAAGGAAAAGGTGAAGAGTTACACAAAATAAGAGGAGTTAACAAACTTAATGGCAGAGGAGATTAACAAGCTTAATGGAAGAGGAGATTAATGGGGAGTTGACACATTAAAATCAATGGAGATTTAGGGGGTTGTAGAGTTATACATTTAAACACAATGGGTGTTAAATGGGGGGATGTTTGTGGGGGTTAATGTGATGGTGAAGGTTTGGGGTTTCGTGCGGACCCCACCACCCTTGGTCATAACCTCTCATGGGAAGTTAGGTGGGGTGTGGCCCCACCTCCAACTTCTCTATGAAGAAATTAACTTCCACATAAAATAAATTGTAACACTACAATTTATTTAAGACTTATCGAATCCCCAAAAATTAACCACCTCATGTGACAAAAACGCAACTGCGCTTAAGGTCCACTTAAGCAATTATCGGCGCTGCGAGTTCATCGGTGCTCTCGGATTACAATTCCGAGTACCGATTCAAAAGATAGAAAAACTCGCTCATTCGTTCACTGAACGTACCCAAGCCAAACATCGGAAAATGATTCTGGGCACACCGGGCCTCGAAATCAGACGCCGTCAGAAACTGCGTTCTTGTAAAATTCCAATCAAAAATAAGAAAAAAAATTCCATGAAATTTCGGTGTCCTTATATCCAGGTTCCATAGTATTTTTATGTTAAAAAGTATCTATTTTTCGTCTTTTAGCTGATATTCCATAAACAAATTTATTACCTCACACACAATAAGGACCCATGGTTTTCATATATAAATATTACATCTTAATTGGATAATAATAAATTATTTTCAAAAATAAATGCCAATTGAGCCTAAGGCTTTGAGTCCTTTTTGACTATATAAATAAGATTTTTATATATTGGAAAATCATCAATATATCTAAAAAATATCATATCATTTAATAATTATCATATAAATATCCAACATAAAACGTTTATTCATAACCTATGGAAATGAAACATAAGAAGGGTCGATCTAGATGCTCATTAATAGTAAACATTTAATATATCAATAATCCATAATTTACAATCATACGATACAAATATGACTATGATATAATGAATATAACTTACAAAGATCATACAAAATGTAATATTCATCATAATAATGAATCATGGAATAAATAATGGGGATTTATAAGACATAAATCATTAAGTAATCAATAAATATAATATGGTAATTTGTTGATTCATAAAGGCTTTATAAATTTAATTAAATAATATAAATACAAACTATTTTAAAGGGTAAACATATATATGGTCATGGATTCAATTTATAGAATTTATTACATCATTTTTCGCTCATTATGATGTCATAATAAAGAACTTATTTTTATACTGTATTAAATTTTTACCCAAAACATTTACTGTATTTGATAATTTTAAAAGATCCACTTTTTTGTAATTGATGATTTTTTATTAAAAAATTATTTTTTATTTTATCAGAAAACTTTAATACATATGTTAATTTTCCCTTCTAAAATAATAAGGTATATTTAATGAGAAATAATGTTTTTATTGACAATAATTTTTCATTCATATACTTAAAAAATTACATTGTACATGATAAAAAATATGTAATCATTATTATTAAATGAAATTATTTAATATTATTACTTTATTGAAGTATAATTTATTTTTAAAATATATAAATTATTTAAAAATAATATATTACTTAAAATTTCATAAACAAAAAATCAATTTTCGTTTTTTGTTCACAAAATTGGAATCATTTTCAGTGTAACGACATTATGATGAAAATATAATTATGAAATTTAATATTATATATAATTTTTCATATTTTTAGTCTAATGATATGTTTGAATTTATTTCACTAGAAAATTTCTAAATTTTATAGTGGATTATGGAGTTATTTTTTTTGTGTGATTTGACATATAATGTTTTGGTCACGATCTAGATGACTTTAAACTTCTCCTATAAACGGTTTCAATCCTACATTATATAAAGGTTCTTGTCTTATGGTTGGTTAATAAAAACTCCAAATGATGATTTCCCCCCTATAAGCTATGATTAATGGTATTCATATGGTATGAACTTACTGGTTGTGGGTATAGCTTCCTTCAAAAATTCTTCCATGAAAATTATTATTTGACACACTAAAACAAATTGGGGTAAATATATTTCCTCACCCCATCCAATTAATATGTAACTTCTCAAAACATGTTCTATATCCATATTTATATTAACATGTGTATTTTCTTATTTCGTATAACATTATTACAGTAATTTAATTTAATTACTTTCTTCTCCTTATATATATGATCATTCTCAAACATTACCACCTCGAGATTCAGCACATGTAAGGGTTCTGGTAGGTACATCTTGAATAGGGATATATGGAGAACATCATGCAATTTTTATTTGTGAGGGGGGATCCCTAGTATACAATCCTCAATAATTATGTGATCTAGGATCTCAATGGGACTGATGTATCTTAGGATACACATTGCCTTCTTCCAAAATCTTATGTCCTTCATCTTAGGAGATATTTGGATGAATAATGTATCTCTAACCCAAAACCCCATGTTTCATTGACTATTGTCCTCATATGTAATACATTAATTATGTGAATCCATAATGTGCTTCTAAATGGTTTAATCCTTTTCCAGTATTTCCCCATCCATTTCAATACCTAGTAGTTTGTGTTCACCATCTTCATCCTAGCATAGAGATGTTCAACACATCTTCCCATAAATGGATTCATAGGGACCCATATGAATAATTTAGTGGAAACTAATGTTTTATGAGAACAAAAACATATGAAAATAATGTACCAATACACCTTTTATATCAATTGATCATACTATCAAAATCTCATTGATTTTCTGTATAGTCACTTTGATTTGAAATTAGTTTTATCATGATACATCTTGATGAATCACAACTCTATATTTTTAATATGTTGGATACTATCCAATTTCATAGAGGTAAATCATGGATCAAAATTATATACAACATATATTTTTGTTCCATGAAACCTAAACACATATCTAATTTATATCCTAGTATGTTAATTGAGTGAGACGTCTGCTTAAATTTTGTTAATGTGAATATTTTTTAAGGGGATCCACCACAACCCATATTGGATTATTTTCTGTTGATTTTTTAGATAAACATCATTAATATCCATAGTCATGTTTTCGCATTCCCTTATAGGTATATAAATTTGTTGCATCATACCCTTGGATTCATTTTTTTCTTCTTTTAATTTCTAACATAAAAGATACCCTGATGTATTTTTAGTGATAACCATATTCATATTTCACCACCAATATTTCACTCATAGATCTCAATAATTTTTTTTCACCATATATGGATTGATATGGTTACAAAATGTGCATAAACAAAATCTTCTACTTTAAATAATTCATTGATGATATATTTATTCATGATACAAATCGAACAACTAATTATTTATTAATTTTTAAATTTGAGGATTTACTTTTTCTTATAATGTAAAACTTTTTCAGAATTTCAAAATACTTTCTTTGAGCATCATTTCTCTTCTCTGAAGGGTTTGGTTGAGTAATCATTTGTCAAGTGATTGACTACTTTCCATCCTTTATAATTCCCATGTCCATCCTATCCAAGTAAATGGACATTGGAACCTTTTAAATTCTGATCAATGAAAATATATCTAGATCCATTCTAGTTAGATATTTTTAATCATTATTTTTTTTCAGTACGACAGTGGATTTAGCAGTCATAGTACTAAATCACCTATAATCATGTTCATTGTTTCATATTCAAATTTTTATGTTTCAATATATTAATTGTGTATCTAATGATGATTATATATTTCACACTTCTCTCTATTTAGATTAAGTGTTGAGATTTTCAAAGAAACAATTATTTTGGTCAACTCCAGATCTTGAATTATGTAGTTATATTTATGAACATTGAATTTCCTTGAGAACTATGCTATCACATTATCATTATTCATTAGTGCACAACCCTACTCCTTCTTCTATGCATCATTGTATACTAAGAAATGTTTCCCACTTATGGGTAGCATAAGTACATGTGTAGTTATCAACCTCTTATTCAACTAAAAAAATATCTCATCACATTCATTAATGTATAATACATTACTCCCCTCCATGTTATCATGATGATAGGTTTTGAAATTCTAGGGAAATTTCATTAAAATCATTGATATTACCTTTCCAGTCTAAGGAAAATATGAATATCTATCGCATATGTCATCATATTCCATCCTCCAATTGCTTATATATTTGAAGGATCCTCTAATATCTCTTTAATAGTGATAACATTCCCTATTAATATATATTTTTGTATGTATATGTTTGATTGAGAACTCAACCACTCTTTTATGATGGAGGCCATGAAATTATTCTAGAAAAAAATCTGTATATTCTCATTCAATGGGAATGTATTCATGGGTGATATTATCTTTAGTCTCAATAATATGATTTACATGAACATACTATTTGGGAAATAAGATCTATTCATGAGATATTATATCAAATAAAATTAACCCACCTCAATACACTTGTATAGAATCACGTGGTGATACATAGTGCTGAGAGTGAATTGCTTCTCAGAGTAATTAATGCTGGATTTATAAAGGGAAGGAAATTTCGTGACATGGATAACATTCAATACCAAAAATGGTTGAATGATTATATTTTTAACAAATCCATCCCCACATACATGATGATGTGAAAAAAATCATAGGGTTTTACCCCTTTGATATGGAAAAAATTGTGGTGGTGACCCAATGTTATTTAAAAACAGACCAAATATGTTAATAGTGTATGAACTAAAAATAAACATGAAATACATTGAATAAATGTATATTTTAATTGTACTTCATCCATCATGATATATCTTATCAAATTAATTTCCTTGATTCCTTGTTCATTGAGAATGATGATGGTCATAATTCTTGTTTTCCCAAGGAATAGGGACATCGATTTGGTGCTTCCTAACTTCTCCACATTTACAAACATGAATTGTATATCATAACATATATTTATCATTATTTCCATAAATCATGAAATTTATTTTCTATGAAAATTGGATAATATATGCTATATCTTTCCACATAAAAAAATTCTTTGTTCTTTTGTGATATTTCCCTTGATTCCTCTTTAAAAATAATTTTTACATATGAAATAAGATCTTTATTACTTTATTACCATTATTAGATGAAAATCCTTAATACATCATAATCCAAATTATTTAATTACTTGGAAATTAAAATATCTTTAATTATTCAGTTTCAGTTTTTGATTTCTTTATTGGAATAATTATAAAATATATTACTTGAGCTCTCATTCTATTAGTAATCACGTTTTGGGATTCATAACATTGTTATAAACATTGGATGTTTACTCAGTTCATCATATATATGGATATTATATAAAATAAATGGAAAATTAATTATGATTAGTTTTGAACAATTGAAAAAAATTAATTATAAAAAATTTACATTAAATTTATAACTTATAAATAACATATATTCATTAATATATAAATTTATATGATTTAATCTGCGTTATCCAGGATCTATTTCTAATGTAAACTCTTATGGAAATTCTGTTTCCAATAATAATGGTTTCTAATAGAATTGTGAAATGACAAATGAATATCCCCCTGGTGTGTAAAACTTTGTAAGAAACATAGACCACAATCATGTAGTAGTTTCTTGACGAATCTATCTCAACATGGTGATTTCAGGTGTCACCCTTTGGTACATCTGTTTTAGATCCACGTCCACTTTTTGTATCTAGATAAGATTTGATTTACCTGGAAACCAGTTACTCTTTAATTTTACATTTTTTGGATTTATTCATATGTATGGGCTTATCCATAAGTGTTTGAATTATGTTTTATAATCCTAATTGAAATGATGAAAATACCTCCCATTTGTGTCAACTACTAAATCCCTTTTCATTATTAAACATTAAATCACTATTTATTAAGTAAAGATATATATAATACAAACAATAGGATAGAAAAATATAATTTAATTTTTAATTAGTTACAATATATATCATATTAAAATATGGAGTAAATCTATATTATTTAAACCTTATTAACATCTGATAACATTCAATCGTTCATAAAACATTATGCGATAATCTGGGGACATATATATGAAATGAGTTATTTATAAATCCCCATAACAGAATAAAAAAAGCCTAAAATTAGAAAAATTATTTCATTTTATACAATATGAAATTTAATGGGATATGAAAAGTTTAGATTCATTAACAAGATCATAGAGGAAAGATATAGCAGTATGATATAATGGCAACCTAAAAAGTGGACACAACTTTAAACATGAGATCATAAATATATGTCAAGGATATATTCCCAAACATCATGAAAAGGAGGAAAAAGTCCCATATTATATTATGTTCATTTCCTAGTCCCATAAATGATGTATCATTAGAATAAAACATTAACCAACTCATTAGAGCACTATATAATTCTGGTCTCATCTGTCATATTCATATCATGTAGAAGACTATGTGTTCCACATAGATCATATTATATAATGGTGTATTTAATCTATTTTAACCATTAGATCGAGGAATGTTTTAATAATACATGGATGTCCTATAAAAATAATGTATAGTTGAATTTATGTGAATTACGTTGAATGGGAAATTATGTATATTCCCAAAATATAGTTTGGCCTTAAAAATCACAGTTGAATTTTAGAAACATAAAAACCAGTACACAGATATTCATAAAATTGATTAATGAATTTTAAATGGGTATATTATCATTTTAAAATAAAATTGATAGTAATGGGGTATTTTAAAATAATATTCATTCATTAAAAAATATAAATAAAATGAAAAAATGATAATGATTCTTTAATATAGTGGAGAAGGAGAGGATCTATGATGTTGAGTAGGTGATTCCAAAAATCTCGGGAGGAGCTAATTGAGAGAATGAGGGTATATGGGAGGATTATAAATAGATTAGTGTATATTAACGTTGGGATAATTTTTTAGTGAATATTTAGTTGATATTAGGCACAATTATATAGGAAAATAGATGAGAGTTCTTTATTATTTCCCAAACATTAGTTTTGGACTCTATATAAAAACATAATTGAAATTAAATATCTTAAAAAGGATTTGGCCTATGTTAGGTGATAAATAAAAGTGGATTTAATTGTTTTTTAATTACATGGTTATGTTATAAAAATATATTAATCAAGCTTATTTGTAATTTAGTGATTTCAATAATGAAATTATGTTAAAAACATAAAATATAAAATAGTGTTTAGAGGATTCATAATGACATTATAAATTTATTCAAATAACCTAAAAACAAATTATATTGAAATTTTAACACATATTTGGTGTTTTTACCCATTATGACATTTATTACAACATCTTTGGTTCATTATGATGTTCTAATACACATCATATATTTATTCTCTATTTATTTCTTACCTAAATATTCAACCGACTATGAAAATTATGAAATATTATCTATTTGATATTTTCAAATTTCTCATTCAAAAAAATATTTATTTTATCAATCTAATATTATATATATGTCAATGTTGAATTTTATCTTAATTTTGGTCATTAATTGTGAAATATTGTTTTATTTGACAATATTAATTTTTTGATCCCTTAAAAATTTATATTTAACTTCATATAAATATTTTAACATTTTGATTAAAAAAATATGTAACATTTATACTTTATTAAAATATCATATATTTTCATGATTTATTATCTAATAATAAAAGAATATCTTAGTCAGAATTTTAAATTGAGTAAAAATACAATTTTCTCTTTATTATTCCAATATCGAAATGATTTACATTGTAATGAAAATAATAATTAAATATTGATATAATATTAAAAATAAAATATGAATTTTAATATTATTATGTTCTTCATACGTATATCGTTTTTACAGCCACAAACACTATAATAGTAATGTTATGGATCATAATATTTTCATGTGGTAGTTCGACATATAAGGTTTGGGATGTGATCTTAATGAGCTTAAACATAACTCATAAATAGATATTTTTTGCTTTAAATATTGCACCCTAGAAGGGTCTTGTTGAAATTAAAATATCATTGTATTTTTTCCCTATTTTATTATTTTGTAAAGGAGATCCATAGGGTATTATCCTACTATTCAAGGCTATTTCTTCATTTTTTTTCTATTAATAGGATCTATAAAAATAATATATTTGTAAAAATTATGTGATCACTGCTGAAAATATATATTTTCAATGATTATGATGCTTAACATTATTTTATATATCATGATATTTAAATAAACTATATTTTTTTACGTATTTTTTATATCCATAATACATAATGGGTAATTAAATTCATACAATAGAGGGAACTTTACTTATATGATGTAATGGTTGTTAAATAAAAAATGGGTTTCAGAATAATATTAACATAAAAAATCATAATCTATACATAAAATGAATATATTTATTATTATTGGATCATATCCCCAATAAATCATACTTGTTTTCAATTGCCTTTGTAATAGATAAATTTAAATTTCCTATCATTGTCATTAAATCACTAAGGAAGAAAATAAACATTCAACAATGAAATCCCATTTTTAATATCTAAAACATAATAATATATTATGAAAATATTTTATTTTTTTCATAACATTCCCTATAATAATATAAATGATTATTAAATTAAAATATATAATGTAAATAATAATAATATCATACATGTAAAAATAAATATTCCATTAGATTTTTGGAAAAAGTTCTAATCTTACACCGTTCATAAAAATTTCATGTAAATTCTATGATTTTTTTAAAAAAGTAAATCAAGGTTACAGATTAATTTTTTTTAAAAATATTACACTATAAAATTAATTTTAATTTAAATCAATTAAATCAAAGATATTGTAGGAAAATGGTTTTTGGCCGATGAGAAGAAAGAATTATATTTTCAACAAGTAGATTATTTAATTATCATATGTTTTTATATAGATAAAAATGAAATTAAAATATATATTTAACATTAATTACTGGAGGAGAATAATGTTGATGACTTTTATAAAGGTAGATCATAATATTTCACCATTGGAAGCATAATAAAAAACAATATTGATCAACAATGAGGTTGAACATAAAAAATTTAACAATTTGGTAAATTTTGAATTATTGGTACAATAAAAACATAAACTAAGATTAGTTTTTAAATACCTATAATTTTTTTATTATGTTTTATAAAATACATTCAATGGAATTTTATAAAACACAAACATAAAATAAATTGATAGTAAGGAAGATGTCCAGGAAAATTAAATTTAGCTAAAAATAACTTACCTCTTTATAACATTTGAATCATAATCCCAAATTTCAATAATTAAAAAATTATATCTAACTAAATTAATTATATGTATTATTTAAAATTTCCTTGGTGTTTTATATTAAGAAAAATAAATAAACGAGTTGTGTATATGGAATATAACTTATAATAATAAAAGAGAGACATGAAATCCCATATCATATGTATCCAAATTAATATTACATGTTCAAGGATATTGTTTAGTAAATATTTGATTATTATAAAAATATTATAGAACCATACTCATATATATATATATATAATTTTATATATAATTTTTAGGACATTTTATTTCCAATTTATCAACAACTTCCATTTAAAAATCATGTTTCAAGTAATACCTACTTTTTTCATATATATTTTGGTTTTGTACTTTTAGTCATTTTACATTGACCATGCTTCTATAATATCAAACATCTTATGAATTATGTATATATATATCACATATTTTTTTATATACATGTTCTTAGTCATTTATAAAATATAAATATATAAAAATGTATTAAAACATTCATGGAGATGGTAGGTTGTACCTATACATGAATGATGGTCTCATTTTTTAGTGGATGCAATCAAAGAATGTGAAATAATAATTGACATTTATATATTAATTATTATTTCATAGAGATAATAGTTATTTATGAAATACATTTTTATTTCATAACTTGTAAAAAAATGAAAACCTACTAACATCGCTGGATGGAGGCGGTATTGCACATGTACGCTTGTGCAATGTTACTATTTTCCAAAGGATTGGATGGTAAGAATTATTTGTGATATGAAAATTATAGTAGAATAATAATATCAAAAATATAATATAAATATTTTAAATCTATCATCAAAACCCTTTACTATTGGTTGGGAATGAAAATGAGTTACATTAGTTCATGAGGTTGTAATCTTTTGTACACATGATAGATAATTTTGTTTCCCATTTGATGGATGCAAAGATGGATATAGGTCGTTAAATTAACATTAAAACAAATAATTACATCATTGATAGTGGTTTTACCATATAAAATAAATTTAATATGATTTGGTTCAGTTGTAAGAATAAATAATATAAAAATTCTCTATTAACAACAGCACCACTTATTCATAAAATGTCATTAGATTAACAGCAATATAATTCATAGGAGGGCTTACTAATAAGGCTATAGACACTAGGATCTGGGGAGTTAATTGAGGATGTTATTTGTTTTGTTATATTCCAAACCAAATATAATTGGATGTGTTACGAAGATAGGAAATGAGAGTTCACATTATAAGTGGGGGAGGTGATTGTCGTCAAAACCCCTTGTAAAATTCAGAGAAGAGTATAAAATGAAAAGATAATTTTCAATAATTAAGATTATAAATGACAACATATTATAAAATTGCATGTTTAAAGGTTAATCCATGTCTATTATTTGGATTTTTTCATGTTTTTTATGGAAAATATACAATTCTTTATTGAAGTTATCCACCTAGTGAACACATTTTCATCTTATCCTCAATAATTATTTTTTTTATTATTAGTATTGATGATGTATGAAAATTATATTGAAATTATTATATAATATAAATTATTATGATAATATATATAGAATCCACTATATGAAATTTAGTTCCCAGAAGATGATGAATTTAATTTAAAATAAAACAAGTAAAGGAAATGAAAAAATGGTTTTCCGAAGAAATGTTTTCATAAGTATAAAAATATTAAATAAGAGTGGCACTATTATAATTGTTGTACTAAATAGAAGAAACTATTTTTTAGAAACATTTAGTTTTAGGCATAATAATAGTTTTACTATTATATCATTCATAGAAAAAACATTATAAAAAATATAAAGTATATTATTTTATATATAATATCTAAATTTAGTTAATATAATTCTCTAATAGTTAATATTAAATTTATTATGGTAAAAATACCTTGTGTTAAAAAAATATATTTTTAGAAAACATTTCATTTAATTTTAAATTATATTTTCATTTCTATTAATTTTATAACAAATGAATTTAATCTATAAGTTTTTATAACATATAAAAATCATAATGTGGATATTACTATTCATACCCTCTAATTTAACTTCTATGTCATAATATTTTTATAGTACATCATCATTTTTTTAAACATTATCTTTCTTGTAATGCATGCAGTCAAATAAATTCCATTAATTTGGAAAAAAGAAATGTTTCATAAAAACTATGGTTGTTCCAATATTTCTAATAAATAAATTATATTCTATAAATTTAAACCATTTCTTGGTAATCAAGTTTTTAATATTCAAATATCCTTCAGTAGAATTTCACATCATAGAGAGGTTTGATAAAATATACACTATAATTGTGGGAAATAAATATTTGATGGTTATCAAAAACAAACAATTCTTATAATTCTAAATAAGATAACATTAGTATGAATTTAATATATTAACATAGAATTATATTATTTCTTATTTATCAATTATCACTAGAAACTGAGTGATCATGAAAATTTAACTAAATAACATCAATAACCAAATTGTTGAGAAATAGATTATAATTTCATCAGAAATAATTTTATTAATAAATTATTTTTATCCCAAGATCTAATTAATAATGATTTTTAGATCAGTATAATGAAATTGGAAATTATAAGTACTTGATTTATTTCCCATACTATAAGCACAATTTCTTTCATTGGTTGTTCCTTGATATGTTTTCACTTCATCTCATTACTCTAAAAATTAAAGAAGATTTTTTTTATCAAAAAGGACAAAAATATACTTCTAATAGATGATAATATATATATAATAGTGATATATCATTACATAAATATGTAGATATAATTAAAACCAAATTTTTTTAGCACATAATCTCTAAAAAAATTGAATATTAAAGGTAATCCATTATATGAATATTTAACATTAATGATCCTCTAAAATATTTTGGGCCAAAATTGAAATCCTAATGATTAAAATGAATTGATCACATATCCTTCCATGATTAACATATAAAAAATTTTAATCATCGATAAAGTCACATACCAATATATATAAACTTTAATAAATTCTGAAAAGTCACAATAAGAAAATAAATATTTCCAAACTATTATTAAAGATTCCATCTTTAAATAATATCTTCTCTTAGAAAAACACCTTCAAATTGGAAATATACTTTATTCCATGTAGTTATATAGGATAAAATATAGATTCAAAATATCTAACATGATTTCCATAATGGAAACTATATATATATATATATTTGATTCTTAGACTAAAATTATATTTCAACAAAGTATTCACAATAAGATCCCCATTATGTACTTTTATAAAAAAAATACAACATGAAATCCCCCACTATGTAGTTACATAATTATAAATATTCAATTGATATGTTCTAATTTAATTGGCATTAGCTTTTCCCATATATCTATGTGTTTTTTGTGGCTTACCATACCCATTGGCACATAGAATATAGAATTCGTTATTATAATTCGCTATCACATTCCCTCCGAAACAACGTATCCTGGTGCATTACATTGAAATATCTCTTTTTATGTAATTGAATATCGCTTTTACATCACTTATACATTATTGTGGTCTGTGACCATGACTCTAGGAATTATAAAACCATCATTTTTAATTTTACTCATTCACCAGAGTTCTTTATCCCATATTTATAGTATGTAGGTGATGGAAAATTCTTTCTATCAATGATTTATTTGAGTTATCCTAACACTCAATCCTAACACTCAATCCTTATTTTCTTATCAACACCATGTGAATAAGAGAAATATAAACTTTACTTTTCAACATCTATTTTACACTAAATGACATCTTTATAGGTACATATGTCTCTATTATCCAATACCATTAAAAGACATAGTTTTAGGTCAACTATAGAATAATCAATTTTTTCATTTTTGGATGCTGATTAAACAAGAAGCATACATTAAAATTCATGTCAATGTTGTTTTACATGTACCAATATATTAATCATACTCCAGTTTGAACATGAGAATGTACTTCAAAATTTTATTATGTAGAATACATGGGATATACATGTTGATAAATATCTTCCTAAAATCATTCCATTTCATTGAGTAAATTTCTTCTCATGAATAATAATCTTAATAATTTTCAACCATTGGGCATCATTTCCATTAAAATATATATAGTCAAAATTATTTTTTCATTCTTATAAAATTATAGATCGAAAATTAATTTTTGGTGGTTCTAACCAATTATTTAGAGAATTGGGGATCATAATACACACTATAATAAATTAGAAATTTCCTCTTAAAGTCCCAAAAAAATTAAATCCCCTCCATTTCTTATTTGGAAGTTCATCATGATTCACAAATTGAGTGAGTTTTGTAAGAATAATGATATGATATTTCATTCTATTTCCAATAATAATTGGATTTAATGGAGGACAATCATTTCATTTTACATTGTATTTCTAATTAACAAGACTCCTTAATGTTATAGCCATCAACTAAAAAATAATTTCATGGGGAAAAAATTATCATAGTGGGAAAAAATGAATTATGAAAAATTAAATGAATTCCTAAAGCATGAAACATTATCTTCAAAACATGATACTCTTTGATTACCAATGTTATTTCACGATCGTATTATATTCAATTACATAAAAAAGGTTCTCCAATAAAATTATATTTAAACTATGAATATCTCTAAGGAGTATGAAACTGGTTGGGTAGTAAGGCCCATTGTCCTGCACTGGGTGATGATTGAGTCCTACTCATTATTCCATTTGGAGGTTATTACCCTTTGGAATTAATATGTTTGATACACATAAAATTTATGTATCATGATAGAGATATTTTTCTATTAAAAACGCACTCTTTTATTTGACATTACATTATAAATTTTCCTATACGTATGATTATCTAGTATATTCTTACTATTTTTTTGAATCCTAGTATTTAAGGGATAAAAATACATTTTCTCTCATACAAACTTTAACGACCTAGGATTTTCTCACAAAAATATTACATATTAATAGAAAAATATTCAATAAATTTAAAAAATACACACTCAATGAAAATAAACTATTACTATATTTGGATACTAGATACACATTCTACTTATTGCATGAATGTTATTAAATATATTCAAAAAAATCTACTCATTTAATAATATTCATAATCATATCCTGATAAAAAAATTTCTTCATAACCTAGTGAAAGGAAATATAATAATGGATGAGATCTAATTCACAATATGTGTAAACATGGGATATACAATTTACTATCATATGAAAGAATAAGATAATCATTGGGGTTTGTGATCATGAACATAACATTCAACGTACATACCAAGAATATCATTGTTCATAAAAAAGTCATGTTATAAATCATGGATATTCATAATATATGAATGAAAAAGTAACCAATGAACATGATATATTATATAAAATCTTTATTATAAATATATGAAATATGCATAAGAATAGAAATTCATTTCATTAGTTGTCAATGATCATTTTCCAAAGAAACGTGGGGGATATAGTCCCATAATTAATTCTTTGATACATGAGATATCAATCATTACTCGATGTTGTGGTGGGATATATAGGCCACATCCATATTTTTTTATAATTTATCCTGTTTCCTTGGATATAATGTAACCATCCTCATTGGTAATAATGAAATGAATGTCCTTAATTCTAAAACAATCTCTATCATTTTATATAATGTAACAACCATAATTTAATGATAACCATACATAGTTGATCCAGAAGACAATAAATTATTTATCATTTCATAACTCTTATAATATAAGCATGTGTCATATTCATTTCATCAGTCAATTATAGAATTTGATGATGAAAATAATTGACATTCATAAACATGTTACCATCAATAATGAAAAACCATTTTGAGAATTTGTATATATTGAATCATTATATAATATCAATAGTAAGTTATAACCATCATTGAGGGTTTTAGTTGTAGAGAGAAATAAATTTAATAAGGTGATCATTATCACATTCCAAAGGTAAATAACATTTCCACTTTGAAAATATCCTATTAAAAATAGTATTTAAAAAAATATTATAGAAATAGTTGGATTATAAACAAAATAAACTTGGAGTATTATTAAGTAATATTGAAAGAAAATTATTTTGGGAAATGAGGTTCATGTTGTACACATAAAGTGAGGATAATATTCTTATTTTGGAGAAATAAAAAAATCCACCTTAATAAAAAAAACATAGAATTTTCCTTTGAAAAGTATTTAACGATAATTTAATCATGGTTATAAAGGACATTTATAAATCATATAATATTACTGATAAATTCATGAAAATTTTTTATTGAAAAAATTGATATAGATAGAATAACATTATCTACCAAAGAGAGAAATAAAGTAGATATTCCTTAAAAATATTAATTCACTCTATTATGATATTAAACAGAAGAAACTGAAATGAAAACATTTCTTCTTTAAAAATAACATGTGTATAATAAAAATAAAGGTTCTATAGAAACATATATATCATAATATTTCACAATTGGAATAATAATCTTAAATAATCTTGATAAACAAATTGATTTTATTTAAAACCGGTACCACATTGTTACCATTTGAATCATAAAATCATCAAAGAAACCACATAGAAGGATTTCTAAATTACAATAATTTTTATAATAAGATAAGAAATACATTCATGGGAATTATATAAAACACATAGAAAAATAATATGTGAATTAGTCATTTGTCCCACACCAATAAAAGTGAGATTAAAATACCTCAATAATTTAGTAAATTTTCAATCATAATCCCTCATTAATGAATATAACAAAATTAAATATTAAATACTTTGAAAATTATTTAATTATTCATATTACATTTAAAATAGAGAGTATATAAAACACATAAATGAAACATGTTGTGAATATTTAATATGTCTCCCAAAAATAAAACTGAGACTTGAAATCTCTTATCATAAGTCTTGAATTCACCCAGACATGTTTAAGCCTCCATTATAATAAATATATTTTTACTAGTAATGTGTTAAAATAATCATAATAAATTATTTCACACTATTTATGAATTTATAATGACCTTTTATAGACCATATATTCACAATTATCTGTTAATTTTAGTTTTCATGTAATAATAGTTTCATTATTCATGCATGTTTTGTTTTGTAATTTTCAATAATTTTACAAATATACTAGATAAAAAATGTATACAATTTAAAATATTATATAAATATAATATATATATTTCATATACTTATATAGAGTCATTCATATATTATAGATATAAGAAAATTGATTACATCATTTATAGAGGTGGTTCACTATATGTGTCTTTGAACACGATTTTTATTTTTCAGTTGGTGGATAGAAAGAATGAAAGATAATATTCACATTTATAAAATAATTATTGTATTATATAAATAATATATAGTTTCAAAATCTTTCAATATTACCATACATATAAAAGTAAATTGATAAACTATATTCATCACATAATTGATGTGGTAGACTACACGTGTGCAAGAGCATTATTAATGTCATCTAACAAATTAGAAGGTACGATGTTATATGTGAAATAAATTTTGATAATGTATAGTAATTTGAAAAATATAATATAAATATGTGTAGTCCAAAATTACAAAATTTCATGTGTGTGGGTGATGTAAAATGATTTATATTAGTTTATTAGGATGTGGTATGTTGTACAAATGATCGAATGTTTTGTTTCCCATTTGATGGGAGATGTCACGAACCAGCCTGAATACCCTAGTACTGGGATACCCAATATGGAACTAATATGGATTGAATGGTGTCCATGATCCTCAAAGGATGGAGACTGGAACCATGAATTAGATAAAATAAAAGTGGGAATGAATTTTCCACTATCAAAATTGAAGAAACACATATATACTAGTATACCCTAAGAAAAATCATATAGTAAACACTTCCAGAAGTCAAATAGCTAAATAAATCCCAAATAATACACTATTTACTACTCAAAAAAATATGAACAACCCAAGTTTAAAAATACACATCTCTCCCCATCAAAAGGATCAAAAACAACCCCCTTCATGTGGCGATTTCCCCTTTCTCAAACCTGGAAAAATTAAATATAAAAATTCATAATCGCTAAAGTAGAGTATAACATCCCTAATATTCATACACAAATATTCAATATATTTAATGATAAATAACATAATATCATTACAAAACCTAGATACAAATGTTATGTGTCTTCATAATTTTCGTACCATACAAAAAATTTTAAAAATAAAATAAAAACTTTATTCTAATTACTTCTTATATAGATACATAGTGGATCCTATTTTCACCTTAGTATATGTAGTCACATAAATATATAAATAAATAAAATATGTGAGCTAAATTCTGAGTAAGTGGATAGATAATAAAATATATCAATATATCATTTCTGAGCAATATCACTATCATCAAAACATATGTATACAATAATTATCAAAATCTAGAGTGGAATCATCTGATAATAGAATGAAAAGTGGTAACACATAACAATGAAAGATAAATTTTTAATGGACAATAATATGTATAGTTGTGGAAAAATATAGATTCATGGTGACACATTACATATTTTAACAATAACAGCATAATCATTTTGATGTAATCTACAATATGTTTCACAAATATTGAACATTATATCATTAAATATATCACATCGCCCAATCAATTAGAGAAAAATTTAATTCCTTTGGCACCTTTTATATAATAACATTTACATAATCATGCATTCCACATAGAATGTGTATCAATCCTATAAATAAAATAAACCATGAAAATTAATTTATTTCCTTATCATACGTTTATGAATAAATGTTGGGGTTCCAAAATTAAAATATCATAACATAGTTCTTATAAGAAACCTCAGCCTTGTGTGAAGAAGAAATGGTCTCATTAGTATGAAAAAATATTTATTTATAGAATATTTATTTTGTAAATATAAATTTATTTTTTAAAAAAATTATTGGTAACATGTATATAATATATCTTAAATTGGAAATAAAAATTTTGAAATGATAATATGAATATTCATATCATTGAATGAGAATAACCCAAAGAAAGGAAGTTGGATCTAGAATACCATTACCTTATGTCCAATAAACTTTTCCAAATTTATATCTTCTATAATAAAATTATATTCATCAATTAATATATCCAAAATGTATTTTACATTTATTTGATTAATTATAATTATATTATTTTTCAACTATGTCCATTTTAATGAGTTTTAGAGATAAATTTCATTGTTCGACAATGTTCATTTTCTTGGATATCAGGACCAGTTAACTTGTATACATGTCTGAAAAATTGTGTAAAATGAGAATAAATATACATAATTTAATTAATATTTATTAATGAAAATTAATAATTTTAATCAGACTTATATATTATTTTATTTTCAAATAGGTGTATGATTCCTTTGGTAAAACGTTAATGATTACCATTAAGAGTAATTTGGTTGTATTTCAATCATCACAAACATGTTTGCTGTTATTATTTAATATTACCGATATAAGTAAGATAAAAAAATAATAAAGGGTATAACATAAATTTTAAAATTTTTCCAAAAATTTATAATGGTTTTTTTGTCATACTTATAATAGTAAAGGAAAATGAAAAAACATCATCCATTCAGGTGGTAAATTGATACATCGCATAAGATGTCATCATTTTGTGAATTACATGGAGAGGATAAGATGTTCAATAATTGAATATTAATCTAACATAAGAAAATAAATTTATATATGTATATATGATATTATATATATCATTCCACTTGTATATGGGGATTTTAGGAGAGAATAATAAAAATAAAATTAAATTAAATTAAATTAAATGAAAATCAAAGAGTATTTTACCTCTGGAATTTTTCTCCTTGAGACCCTCTTTATGGAAATAATAATGGGAATTTTGATGATATCAAAGGGTCATGGGTATGGGTGAGTGGCTTTGCAAGATTAATGATGTTAATTTGGACATGATTCAAGGCTTTAAAGGTATGAGGTAAAGATTTGGGGATGTGTGTCACTTATAGCGGAGGAGATTGGAGTTTTTTATTACATTATATATTTGTTTATTATTATAGCTTGATAATATGAATAGTTTTTATTAAAATGTCTAAATATAGTAAAAAGATAAGGGATTTTTTAGATTATGTTTCTTATATCATCAATGAATAATACAATATTGATACAAATTATAATTTTATATACCATAAATTACAACATTTCACCATTCTGCAGAAATCTAACAATTCTAGAAAAATCCCCAAAAGTTTTCCTATCAATTTTTAGATGTGCTGAATTCGAAAATGAAATCCATTTAATAAAAAAAATTAAAGCTTATAAATATAATTTTAATTTAAAATCATTATTTATTAAAAGATATTCATTTAAAAATAATAATTGTTTTTATGACACACAAAAAATTAGTTAAGGTCTCATAATATTATATTATAATCATAAGTAATAAAAATAAAAATTTATGAATTTATTTCATGAAATTGTAATTTATTTTAAAACATTATATTAATAAATAAATAAACATTTACTCATTATAAAAACATAACTGTTAATTTATCATTCCTAAAATATTAATTTACTTAAACCAATATAGAAATATATCATATTTTCATTTATAGGATACCCAAATATTAATCATATATTCATATATGGGGTTAATATTCTATTAGAAAATTTACTAATATTAATTAAAACATTGATATTCTATAGGTCATATCACTATTCCATTAGTATAGAGTCTTTAATTTATAGAAATACAACTTATTTCTTTTAATTTTTATCAATAAAGTTTGTGTTGTGTTCTAAATGTCATTTTATTTGGTTTATAAATATATACATAATAAACATACTAGAATTTACATTGATAAACTTTTAATCTTTAACATTAACCCCACTTAGAAAATTTGGCCCCCAAAATATCATTTTTAATTCAATGTTTAAAATTGGGTAGGGTATTTCTCTTTCATAGCTCCCTCTAGTACCCTTGTTTTCTATTTATACTCATGGTTCCTTTGAAGAACATTTACCATGTGAGTCATATTGTTGTGTATATCTTTGTCTCTATGTTCCAAGATCTTCATCATATTATCCTTGTATGAGTGATCATTTTCCAACTATAGCACATCTGAATTCATTATATTTGACGGATATGGTATTTACTTTTTAAGAGGTATTTATTTAATACATTATATACTTTAGACATGTTCGGTTGAAGTTATAGTTTATACGCGAAAACTACACATGATCAAAAATCATGAAGGGGTCTATGTACATGGGGCATATCTTTTTTTTCTTCCCAAATAACATGATCCTCTTCCATGGAGATCGGTAGAGGAATACAATGTCACCATATCTAAAATATAGGTCTCATTAATGATAGTCTGCATAGTTATTTTGTAAAATTAGTTCATCCTCAACATGTCTCATAATGGCTTTCACCATTTATACCATTTTATAAAATGATTCAGGTAATGGAAGCTTACGTTCAACAACATCATCCCAGAATGATGGTCCTCTATATCATTTCTCTTAAATTGCATCATATGGATCCATTTGGATTCATGAGTGGAAACTGTTGTTATAATAGATCTCAACCTGAGGTAGTTATTGGTACTATTATTTTTTTATGTCTATATAACATGATATCAACATGTATTAGAGTTTCTTAATAGCTTACATAGTCGACATCATTTTTAGGATGATTAGTCATACTGATGTCCAGATCGATTTTTAAAAAATGTTAGATAATTTTCCTAATCATGGGCATGAATCCTAGATCTCAATTGGATATAATAGATATTGGTAATAAATATATACTTAAAAATTATCTAATTTATTTTCTTGAATGATGATCTAGTGATATTTACTCTTGAATTATGATAACATTCTCTATTCTTTTCAGGTGATCCCCAACAACCCATATAACGTTGTTTTCTATGGTTATATTTGGATTTATAGTGACAATGTAGATAGTATTTTTTCCCATTTCTATGTTTGTACGGGTAATGGTTTCATAATACCCTTATAATTTTCCCTTTTATAATTCACATGTAGACATACCCAGAACATTGATGTATATTTAGCAATCTCATTCTTCACATTGTCCCACCAATATTTCCCTCGGAGATCTAGATACATCTTTTTCATCCCAAGAGTGATTGGAGAAGGATGAGCTGTATGTATTATTTAGAAGAACATTATCTATATTGGGATGTTATGGTAAAAATAATTGTGAACCAAATATTACAACTCCATCATCATTAAATCTTAACTCAGAGGATTTCTGATTTCTGATAACATCCATTTTTCCGAAATTTCCACATCATTAAATTGAGTATCCATTATTATCTCCATGAGGTATAGTTAAGAAATAATTTGAGAATAGATTGATGATGTTCCTTATTTAAGTATTCCCAAAACCTTCATTTTTCAATCTATGGTGATTTGAACCTTCCCAATTCTCATCCTTAATAATTTTGCAGGATCCATTCAATATAGAGCATCTTCCACTTTATTTTTTATATGAGGATGGATGTTGATTGAACAGTCAAAAACCTTGATCAGTTCTATCAATTTTTGATAGAAAATATTAATTACCATATATGGGAATATATATTTTAGGATCTTATAACGATTATGTATTTCAAACTTCTCCCCATATATATAATACTACCATATTTCCAATGCAATGAACACAGCTGCAAACTCCAAATCGTGTGTGATATAGTTTTTCTCCAGAATTATCAACAACCTTGAGGTGTAGCCAATAACAATATTATTATTCATTAATTAAAATAATAATACCATCATTTTATAATCTCTGTATAATACAATGAGTTTCCCACATGTCAGATGTATGATTAGTTTTGTCATGAAAAGCCTCTTTTTCAGCTATGTAAATTTGTCTTCAAATTCTTTTTTCTAGAATAACATTTATCTATTCAAAGTAATATTGGTTAGTGTTTTTTAAAATCATGATAGGTTATTAATAAAACATATATAATACCCAATTGGACCATGGAAACTGTTGATAATTGTTAGAGATGATGGCCTCTTCCACTATTTGATACCATTTTTCCTAAAAGAGTGCAACGATATTCCTTTACTAGTGATAACATGAACCATGAATGAAACATCCTCCATTGAGAACTAAAATTTTCTATACAATACACAGTTTGTTTTCATTGAAATGACTTTAACCCAACATTCAACTGGTCAAAGTGTTCCTCCTTTATATTGGGATATATCAAAATATAATCAATAAAGTCCACCACATTTTTTAAAGTTAATCTCTAAAGGATATATTTCATGAGTCGAGTAATATATTTAGAGAAGTAGTGAGCCTAAAAGAAATCAATTTAAACTGATATTGTCCACACATCATTCAAAAGGGAGTATTGGGAATATCTTCTATCCTCAAATTTAATTGGTGATATCCTGACCAAATTTCCACCATAGATGAATATATCGACCCAAGATAATGATCGCACATGCCATCTATCGATGGATACAGATATTTGATCTTTATCAAAAAAAATTGAGCAGAAGATAATATATTAATAGGCACATTTATAACAACATATTCCTGACGAAGAGGACTGAATCATCACATGGTGAAGCGCATGATCATAAAAAACCATTCTCCAGATTCAATTATAACTACTTGTTCATTTATTCTAAATCTTTGTTTTCTACTCAATAATATTTCTTTTTTATAGGTGGATATAAATGAGTATGTTCCATTGATAACTCAACCACTTAGTCTAGAGGATGAATAGAAAATTTATTAGAGAACACATCAGTGCAGTCCCTTAAAATTGAAATATCTTCCACCATTATTCTATCCTCTGTTTAAATAACTTTATCTTTCTATTCTGGATAATATTGTAATAATATACATAATTGAGACTATTATTTTTATGTAGAGTAACCCCCCTAAAAATTATATATAATTATTGGATGCCTTATAATGTGAAGAGTGATCCCCCCTTGATGATTGTTGATGTTGGATTTCTATAAATATAGAAATCCTTTCCCAAAATAGAATCAAACTAAACAAAATAATGTATATCCATATTTTCTATGAGCTTCAATCCATAATCATTAATCAGTGAGGTGTAAAATAATTTGGATTAAAAAATTTCACCATTTTTTACTCTCAAAATAAATCAAAACCCCAAATTTGAAGTGGTTTGTGAATAGTTATTCTAAATATGAATGAATTCATTAAACCATAATAAAATATTTCATTTTCTAATATTAAATAAATAATCAACATACCTTTAACCATATCATTGTTGGAATCCACCTCAATTATAGTGATGGAATAAGATTTCCCCTAATCTTTTTTAATAGGTGGCCATTAGATCTGATTAAGCTCAAGGATTTGTGGTTTAGTTCAATGGATATCATATTTAACATGCTTGATACAATTCAATCATTTTACCATTGGTGGTGCTCTCCATTATTAAACACTTTGTCCGGTAACCTCATGTCTCATCGTTATTCAAGAGCATGAAGGATTTCTCACCCACACTAAAATAACTTATTCTTCCCATTGAGTCATTCTAATGATTCTGATTCCCATATTTCTTATATGTGATTGGTTTAGTTTACATTCCCCCTTTTTTATTAAATTCTCCTACTCTAAAATATTTATTTCATTTGTTATCTCTATAGCCATGGCACAATTCCTCATACATCACCCCCAATTTGATATCACAATGAAAAACATATTAATAACTCCCAATGTATCTAATTTATAGAAATTCTAAAATGAGAGTTTTTAAACCACTAAAAATCTATAATTTTTTTCATTGTTGATAATAAGACTCGAGCTATACCTTGAAAGCAATGTGAAATGTTTTTTGTTAGTTCTGAAAAATTCACCTTCCTTTTTCTTCAAATTTATGAATTCTATCATCATATATTTCTAATGTTTTTGGGGGAAATAATTATAAATTAATATTTTTATAATGTATTCTATCTCAGTCTCTTTAATTCCATCCATTAACTTGGTCTTCATAATCAATGCAAGCCATTTTCTACCTCTCAATTTAAATGCTTAACTAATAGTGTCACCTTCCCTATCTCAAATCAATGATGCACTGAAATGATATTCTCCATTTTGTTGAACAAATATTGATTGTATATTGTATTATAAGTTCCGACAAACATTGTTGGTCATTTCTATGTATAATACTTGATATCCAGTTTCTCCCTCTTATGTGAAGGTGAACATTTCACCATATTCAGGTTACTTTTCTTAGTATATGAAAACTGTGTAAGAATCTCCCTAAAATATATATCTCTACCTTCCATGGAATTGGTGATGTAGTTCGAGTAATCTTGGTAGAGTGCCTCACCCAGGTTGTTTTCAAAATTTCTTTGGGCTCCCACAATTTTTTAGTAAAAATATTGAACAAAACAGAAGTCCAAAAGTTGTGAATAAATAATTTAATAATTATTTTCAATTAACTATATAGGCATATCAATTGGGAATATTAAGAACATAAAATCATTTATAAAATAAAACATAAATGTTGTTTTAATTTTATCATCTCTAGTATCTTAGTGTCCTTCGTTTTCTCCTTAGTATAAGTAGTAACTTGTGGATATACATCAAATAAAGGGGTGATCTAAAATCCTAGTAATGGATGGATAACAACATGAGTTAATCTAACAAGGGTGATCCTAATCATCATGAAAATTACATATTGATGGGTTAATCATTAAAATTGTGAGAGTATTCCCTAGATTAGGTCTTGCAATGTGGAAATGCATAAAAATAAAAAATCATGTCTTAGTGGATAATAACAAATATTATTGTGAACAATGATAGAATCATGTTCGTGGATAACATATGTGAATAATAATAACATCATCAACATTTAAAAAATAATCTTAATTTTATAGAATAGTTCACATTATCTCATGAGATAAATCACATATTTCAATGTATTGGAGAACTATAAAATTCGGTGCACACATATCACAACATTATATTTACTTTATCATTCATTCTTCTTGGATCATGTATCAATGTTGGATATAAAAGAACCCATGGATAGTAATGTTTCTTCATGAGAATACATTAATTATTAGAAATTTGGGATCCCAAATAATGGAGTCGCATACTATTCTTAAGAATCATCAATCTTTTGTGATGAATAAACAATCTCATGATATATAAAAGATGTGTTTTTATATAGATTTGTTGTTTTGAAACAATAGTTTTAATTATAATAAAGAATGATTGGGATCTTTTATATCTTAAAAATGAAGGGTGAAATGGAATTCTAAGTACATAATATGAACATTAATAATGTGTAAGTGAGAATAACACAACTAATTGAATTGGGTTCAAGAAGCCCCTTACCTTATATTTATATGATTTATTCACATTAATATCCTTGATAATAATATTAGATTCATGAATTTGTAAATACCGAATCCCATTTACTTGAATTTGACTCAATATAATTTTATTATGTTAACTTATGAACATTATAATAAGTTATAGAGTTCAATATCATCATCCAGGAGTGTTTTTTATTTGATTTCATGGTCGATTCACTTGTACACAACTGTGGATGATCATGTGAGATTAGAATAAATAACCAAAATTTGAAGTATAGGTTATTAATGAACGTAAAGAAGTTGTATAGCTCTTTAATATTATTTTTTGTCCATATATGAGGATGATTCACAAGATAAAACGTTAATGATAATCAATTAGAGTAATTTGGAATATTTTCAATCATTATGAACTAGTTTTATTTTTTTTATTTAATATTATCTATAAATAATAGTTCCATAACATAAATAAGTCAATAAAATAAATTTTAAAATCATTTTCAACAATTTTAATGTTTTTACCATCTCTGATGGTGTTAATGGAAAATTAAAACACATCATCCATCATGGTGGTAAATTGACACATCATAGATGCAGTTCTCATTTTAGGAATAAAATGGATAAGAGAATAGGTTTGATGCTGGTTTATTCCATTAAAATTAAAAAAATTCAGTATTTTTATGATACATTTGCTATTATTAATCTTGTATAACTATAGGTGAAGAGAGATTAATAAAATAAAATATAATTAAATAAATTAAAAGATAATGAAAATGGATTTTACCTCTAGAATTATTCTCCTTGAGAAACATCTTATAGAAATTGGATTCAGTTTTTTTATAATAAAGGTCTCCTAGATGTCTAGGAGGTGCTTAAGAAGAGTACTGTGAACAATTTGGACAAGATTTCATGGTTTGGAGGTGTTAGGGGAATAGGTGGTGAGGGTTCATATTTATAGGGTAGGTGAGTGTTTTTTATATTTTTAGTCATTAGATTCTTAATTTGACTCAAATATAAGAATATAATGGATTAACAAGAAAAAAATACTATAAATGGATAAAATTATTTCAAGATAATGGTTCTTAAATCATCAATTAATGATGAAAATTTGAATTTTATTTATAATTTTATATAATTTAAATTATCATTTTTCATTATCAATCAAAAAATCATTTATTTAGGAAAAATACCAAATATTCTCCATCGATTTTTTATTTGATGTTTAGAATTAAAAATTTATCTCTATTTGATGAAAATAATTTTGAAAAAATTAGTATTTAATTTTTCTTTAAAATAAAAATTTATTCAGAAATACTGATTTAAAAGTTATATCTTGTTTAATGATACATGAAAAGGTGGATAAGGATTCGTGAAATAATATTATACTCATTTGTAAAAAAAATTAATTTATGAACCAATTTTGGGAGAAATATTTTCTTTTTGACACAAAATAATAATTATAAAATAAACATTTAATCTTTATCAAACAAGAAACAATTGATTTCTCATTTCTAAAATATTCATTTACGTATTCCATGAAATAAATATTTCTTATTTTCCATTATAAGATTCCCAAATTTTATTTACTCATTAAAAGGTTAGGTTACTATTCTATTGGCTGATTTATTATTCCTAATTACCGTGTTAATATTCCAAATGTAATGATACCGTTACATTGGTATGGGTTCATAATTTCCTAGAAATACCTCTTATTTAATTCATTATTCATTTATAAAGATTTTATTGTGTTCTCGAATTGATTTTATGTGGTCTATAATATAGTAAATAATTATAAGAAGGGAATTTAGACTGATAAAATTTTGGGTTATTTTATAGACAATGAGATAAAATCCAAATAGTTATTCACCAATTTTTCCATAATTAGATTAAATAATAAAAAACCAATAATTTATTAATTTTTAATAAACAAAATCATGAATGTATTATTAAATATTTATAAAAATTATTTTCATTTGAAGACATGGTCAATTTTAAAATAATATAATTATAAAACTTTTATATAAAATTGTTTATATAATTCACTAGGCATGGGTAACATAGTTTCACAATCAATGGTATATATATCAATGTGTTCATAACAAGAAACATTGTCATCATTCCATTAGTTTTACATGTTCTAGTTAATTGATCCTCACACATCTCATTAATGTAATCACTATAATATGTATACACAAGTTCTTTTCAAACTGGCTAAAGAGGACTCATCAACATTCCATTGTGGATATGTTCTACTATTAAAGGTTTTTTTTCAGTTCTAAAGCATAAATTATCTTATAATAAACTACCATCCTAACATGTTTACCCAAAATAACCCATAATATTTTAAGTATCAATCAAATAATTAATAATGTTAACAACATTTCAAAACAATTTAAAGTACAAATCCCAAATTTCATATTTCAATATTCTAGTTTATTATTAAATACAAAAACATGGTTTGGTAACAAATCCATTACATTATCATGATTAAAAAATCATGTGTTTTTATAAATAAATTTCATCTAATTTTATTAAAATCAATTCAAATAATAATTTTCCAATTTCATCAATTTAAAATCAAACCCTATTTTTCAATTCCATTGCAGTTGGGGGTTTCCAAAAAAATTCATGCCAATGAAATATAAAATTGTAACATACACCAAATTGTGTTTTCAAAATTTAATTAGTACAATATAAATCAATCAACTAAATTAATAAATTATTAAATGGTAAATCTTAATAGATTCACATACCATTTTTGCAGAGATCATTTATCACAACCACCACACTAGGATTTTTAATTAAGAATGCTGGAAAGAGATATTATATAATCTGACCTAAATTCAAGATCCAAAACAATGGATTTAATATCAATCATCAAAAGGATGTTATAACACACATTATGTTGGAAATAAGAAGTGAGTGGGTGAGAATAAACATGATGAGATAACTTATTAGAGAGGAATTGAATGAAGTTCACCCATCTTTTATCCACCAAGGACGGGTTTTTAAGGAGAAAAAATTATTATAGAGTGACTCAATGTAAAAATATTTCATGATACACTATTTTAGTGTTTTTAATGATGCTATACGAGGGTTTGTGTTTTTATTTATAATTTCTAGGAAACAAATATTCCCGCAGAAATGGATTGTTGGGCCTAGCCACATGGTTTGCAAAATGGTTTTCCCAAGTTGTTCCCCCTCTAATGGGTTTCAAAATTTATATTAGGTTGGTTGATGGTTATTCAAATTATTTTCCATCTATGTAAAAACCCACTGTTTGGGTTTTCTCTATTTAAATTAGGTGTTCAAATGTTTTTGGAAAACAATGTGAAACCCATAAATTTGCAAATTTTTCCAATTTTTATTTAAAACCACAAGACATAAACCCCAACCAAAGTATGAACTATAAGGAGTGGAATAGAGTACATGAAAATTTTTATAGAATGTTACATCCTCCCAGTCAAATAGGATTTTTTCCCATCAATGTATATAATAAAGTATCCATGTCAAAGAATTTATGCCACCTCTTTGTCATCAATGTATCTCTTTCCCAAATATCATGATTATTAGAATCATGCTACCATTGAAATAAAACCAAAAATATTTTCCACTCATTATTTTTCTTTCTTTCAAAGTCAAATATCCTAAAAGTATTCCTATCATATATAATTCAATCTCAAATTCAATATAACTCTTTCTCAGAACATAGGATGGATGAAAAATACATTTCCATAGTTCAGATACATAGAACATTTTATGTATCTGCAACAACTATGGATGATATCATAAATGATAATCATATTTACCACTCGTTCAACTACATTAAAAGGTCTAGAAAATCAAGTAGAAAGAATCCCTTTATTCCCAAGCTAACAGTGACCAAAGCTAGGCGAAGCCTTCCAGAATAATATATCCCCAACTAATAATTACAATAGAATATAGTGACGATCCTCAAAAGGAATATGACTATTATTTTCCATCAACATTATCTAATTAATTTTAAAAATATAATTTTTCATCTCTTGCACTAAAACTAGTCCAACCGAGGAACATATATGGATCTCTAAGAATAAATATATAGATTTGATGCTTGTCCATCTAAGGCCGTAAAAGGATAAATTATAATAATAGACTAGAAACTTTTGCTATATGAAAGAAAATCCAATACCAAATTGTAATCCCAATGTCTACCAATACCGAGGATGCATTCATGGATAATATCCTCAAGATTATGTATAACCCTCTTAGTCTTTACATCTATCTAAGGATGTTTTTCCTTACTCAAACAAACATGAGATCACAATTCATATCAAAGGCATCTCTAAAAGTGATAATTAAATCAGGTATTTCTATCAGAGACAATATTATAATAAACATTGATAAAATGGAAATTCCCTCACACAATTATTTCTTTCAACTCCTCATCATTGGTTATATCATGAACTTGTTTAATATGAGCCAATTTGGTCAGCCAATATATTATATATCATATCAGATTTTTGTTTTCTTTTGTATTTGAAAAACCCAACAAAAAACATACAGTTCACATCCCACTACCATGTTGGAACAGGTTGTAGTTGATTCAATCCAGAAGGTCTCTTGTGCTCATCCATTAACTGTTGGAATGTGTAATGATGAGTCAAATAATATGTAATGATTTATCTAATTTATGGATACTATAATCATCCTCACATGTCAAAAAACATATTTATGGTTTCTAGGTTCACAGTAAAGTACTATATTTGGAAAAACTCTATAAAAATATTTCTTGAATACAATTATTGAACAAAAAAATTCAAAAAACGTAGAATACTCTCCATGGATAATGGATACCCAGTAAAAGTATCTCCACAATAATGTTATTCTTTAATTATATAGAATTATTCATCAAGATACTATTCCTAATGAATTATCTCATGAAGATCATCAAAATTATGAACACTAGCATTGACAAAATCAAACCCTCTTTATCAGACTCCAATATGAGTCTATGGAAAAATAGAAATAAAATTATAGTAATATAATTATTATTTTACGGAGTGAATTGGATTTTTCCTGATCATATAATTTTGAATTACAGTCAAATTACTTATGTTATATGATATTTTAGAATCATGGTATTGCGGGTATTCAAGAAAATGCCTCTAGAAAATATTCATATATTTTTTACTGAAGAAATGTTTTAACCTATTTTAGTTGGAATACACTGTAAAAAATTATTCAAAAATAAAATTTGTCCAACACATAATTGAACTCATCAGAGCAACTTGTTTAGGTCCATGGGCTGAGTAATACTTCTCATGTTTTTTAAGGTGTAGAGATCCATAGGAAAATATCTGAACACCCTGTGTAAGAAAAAATCCTAAACTTGAACCTAATTATTCAAAGAAGGGAACAAAGGCCTACCCATTATTTAAGAGATTTGACACTATCATTTTAGTTAAATGATGTTTCAGCTCAACAAAATAACAATGAAATTTCATGTCAAAAGATAAAATCACTCCATTCCTAGTTATAATAGTCACTAGTTATGTGAAATACAACACATCCATTATAGACCAAAAATAATACGCATCCAACCCCATGAGGATATGAATCTAAAAACCAATTCAAGTTTTATTCAATATCATATAATCATTCACCTTATCATGATCATCTAAGATATCATGTTCTTACACCAAATTTTATAAGAACATCAAATCTAGAATCCATAAATCACATTTTTATAACTTGGAACAAAATCATTGATTTCTAAAAAATTCAAAATCATCACTCAATTTATGAAAATTATACTCCTCATATATATATATATATATATATTAAACATGTACATTCTCTACAATGTCACGATAAAATTATTATAATATTAAGGGAATATCTAGTTCATAAAATTCATAATGACTATAAGTGAATTGATTAGACCAAATGGGATAAAAAGGGTCTCATAATGGCCATACCTTTTCTGGAAGGGGTTTCTTCTGAATGTAAAATTTATTATTCCTAACTGGTGATAACAAGATCAAAGAACAATCATCAAGAACCACTTCACCAATTTTAACTATTCGAACATATTATGAATACATGGAAATGTAAACTTATTATTCCCCATAACTAGATAGTGTTTTTTGCAATCAACTCAAAGGGATGTGACCTATCAACATTTACCGAAAAGTGAATAAACGCCACTCATGATGACATGATCAGCTATAGGAAACTTTTCTCAAACTGATCATCCAAAATAGTTTTCAAATATTTCATTTTATTTGGATCCATATGGTAATAAGGTATATACACTCGTAATATACTAATAATTAAATTAATTGAATACTAGACCACTCTTACTGGTGGAAAACCATATATGTTAGATGTAGAAAATTCAGTAAAATCGATGAAAATTGGAGGGTGTTCCCTGTTCAAATATTCTCTCTCCATGTCAAATTAAAACTATAATATTACATTTCCCAACACCAGATAAGATGGTTTGGCTTAACTTGACCATGGGTCCCATTATCCTTGAATGATATGAAACACCCCATATGGAACATTAAAGGAGATCCATTAATGATAGTAATCTATTTTGGTATTATTATAAATTTGAGATTCCATACAAAAAATGAAATCAAGAGGTATCATGTTGGGAACTAGAAGGACCCTCAAAATATAAATATTTGATACTAAGAAAACTAAATCAAGATAATGAACATCTTTCTCTATCTATATTACAAGGGGTGTATTTATATCCATTACATAATATTAAATAAATTTATTAAAATTCATGAAATTAACAATACATGTAAAAAGTGATGAATGAGATGCACCAATATCAAATAATACTGTCATGAAAGATGAATCTATAGTGATGGTAACTCCCACAATAACTATACCTAAATATGTTTCCTCTAGAAACACTTCCACTACTTGAAAATTGATTTATTTTTATTCAATTTACCAAAATCCAATAGTTCATGAAGATTTTGATTTTAACATATTATTTTTTTGATGATTTTGTTCCACTATGGTGTGCTTAATAAACATGACATAGATTCAGCAATTTAGCTAATAATATATAAGAACCGCATATCATGGGTTAAACATTCAAAACCTATTTCAAGTTCCAATGATTTCAAAACTATAAAAATAATAGGACCTCTTCCATGTAGTTTAGGAGGTCTATAGGAACCCCTATATCGTTATTGAAAATAATAATCATCATGCATTCCCTTTACATTATGGGAACTTAGAGAACTTATACTAGAAGAAAATGGATATCATGTTAACACAAACTTACCAGCTAGGTCATGCTCAACATTCATTTCCAAATCTAGAATATCAATATAATAATATTGCTTTTACTATTAATCTTAGAAAAAATACTATATCATTATCCCATCTCCAGATTGAAAAGCTCAATGACCTGAACCATCACCAAAAACTCATGCAATAATATTTTTATGGAAATATAATTAATTTCTTTCCGACCTAATCTCTCATTATTCTCCATTATCACCATCATACACCACCATGCTCTTCTGGGTTTTTCCATATTGAAGGGAAACATTTCACCTTGATCTCATCCAAATTCTTCAAGAACTCAATGAAAAGATCCATACTGCTCAACCATTACTCAAGCCCTTTATTGTTATTAGAGAATTGGACTATTGTGGACATCTGGTGAATGATTTACTAAGAAAAAATATAGAAAACATTCATCTAAATGGCACAAATATGGTACATGAATCGTATTTGGTGCATGTATCTATCCAATAGCATGGATAACATAAACAAAAAACGCAACAAAATTATGATCCATGGAAGGACATTCTTGATGTGGTTCATTAGTAGTTTCATTTTTCATTCTATTCAAACCCTTTCTTATAGGAATGAAGCTACATAAAATTAGTAAAAATTATAGAGAATAAATTGAATGATTATTCAAAACAATAATCAAGAAAGTGGTATATAAATAAATTATTCATATCAGATATATAAATATAATATGGAATTCAACCTATCAAAAAAAAAATGGGAAAATAATATAACTAATATTCAAGATGCCTTTCAGAAACGACCAATTATTACATAAGGATCACTACGATGAGAAAAGGTTTAGAACTCACTTAGAACTACCTCATAATTCCCAACGTGATTTCTCAATAGCATACTAACATCAAGGAAATATTTATTTTTTGAAACATTTATACCAAAATGCTACTAACCAGAATAGATATCCTGGTTCTCCAATACACATATAGGGATAGACATAGCCAGATGGGCCTTCCTAACTGCCACGGGTTGGTAACTAGTACCTGGTACCATTAAAAAGAAATGTGGGAATATATTTTCCCCAAAAATGGAACATGAGAAGAATATATATCAGTATTCTCAAAGAAAACTCATAAATAATACATTTCAATAAGTAAAGATGTTAAATCAAACCCAAGTGGAATATCATCATGTACTATAAAATAAGATAATATAAACATCTCATGGGCCAATAGATCGAATAAATCTGGTCCAAATGATCAACAACCACCATAACCTCTAATCAGTTCATTCCCATTGCTCGATACTAGTGGAATGGAATATACAAACACCTAAATGAAATGGTAGGGTTAGAACTAAAATTTCTCTAGGTTTACACCATGTGTTCAATATTATTATTTCATAAACTATAACGAAAATCCCACATTTAATTGAAAAAATAGGCATTGTGGTATAATTAAATATTTTATACAAAAATAATTTTCATTTCAAAATATTGAAAATTTTCAAAAAAAAATTGCTTATTAGACATTTTATATTAACCAATTTATCTAATTAAAATTTTAGGAGTAATACTATTTCATAATCACTAGAATATGTGTCGAAGTAATCACGATAAAAAACTTGGTCACCTACAAAATAGTTTTATACATTATAGTTATATGATCCAAAAAAATATCATGTTAGGGATCAATGTAATATGTGTACATGCATATCTCAGAAACAAAGTAAAGAGGACTCATCAACATCCCATGGGGGTCATACCTGCTGAACTAGGTTTTTTGGAGTTGTAAAGACTTAATGCCTTGCAATGGTATAACATCCTAGAATGTTTTTTCCAAAATAACCCACTAACAACCTAGGATCTCATGTGATCATCCAATTAATCAATAATGGAAAATTCGTTTCAAAATATTTTCAAATAAATTTCACCATTGCCAATTTAAATATACATATTTCTCTTTAAAAACCAAAACACTGGTTTTTAATAAATTAATTTTTTAAATACTAAACCAATCATGTTGTCTTATCAATCAAATTTAATTCATTTTTCTCAAAAAAAATTCAATAATAAATTTCACAATATCATCAATGGAAAATGACACACCAATTTCAAATTCTAGGGGAATTGGGGGTTTTCATAAAATTCATTCCAATACAATTTCAAATTCCAATTCACACATAATATGGTTTTCATAATTTAATTGAAAAAAATATGATTCAATAAATAAAATATAGGGTTTATTAAATTGAAAATCTATATGGAACCTCCTAACATTATCATCATGATTAAATATCAAAACAACCACAAAATGATTTTCATATAAAAATACTGACAACAGAGATCAAGGAATTATAAAGACAATTAAGATCCAAAAAAGTTTTTTATATCCATCAGTAAAAAGGTCATATGTCATATCCTATGAAGGAAAGAATAAGATAGAGGGAGAGAAGGAAAAGAAGAATATCACATACTAAAGTAGAATCAAACAAACATTTATAAGAATCAATCCTCTTAAGAAGTGGCTTCTAGGATCCAAAATGGTTCTTGGGAACCTCTAAGACCTTGTATTTTTTAATCCTTTGATTTAGGTTTCATAGGGACATTATATGGGGTTTTAAATTTTTTTATAATATTTAGATAACAAAATTCATGTAGAAATAGTTAAATGTAAATGTCAACTCAATTTATCAAACCATGCACCCCATCCATCTGCCACATTAATGGGGTGCAATGTCTATACAAGGAGGGCATATAGTTTTTCAAACCGTGAACTATCCCTTTTAACTCCCAATTTTGGGGAATTTACAGTTTACTCTATATGGGATCATGGTTTGGAAAAATAGTGTGCCAACAATGAAAAATCCAAAAACATGCAAAATTTTAAAATTTTCTTCTAAACTACCCAAGAAAAACCAAAACCAATATATGATAAAAATTAAGGGTCAGTGAGTACATGGAAATAGAAAGGGTTTCTTAAATATAGTAATATGATGGTACAAAATATGAGATTGATATATGACATTAAATTGAAATGTTATTATATTTTTGATTATGATATTATTATATCATCAAAGGTTAATTATTTTTTATTTATATAAATAGTAAAAATAAAAATTATAGGTTATGAATGACATTTCTTCATAAGATAACCAACCTAATTTAGCCCCGAAACACTAATTATGAGAGTTTTATAATAAAATTGAGTAAAATAAGACAAGGAGAAAGAATTTGGAAGTTATTATGATTGGGATTATTTAATACATTAAGATTTGTATGTGCGAATAGGAGAAGAAAAGAATGTTTTTTAAAAATGGGGGATGGGACCCCTATAGAAACCACATGAAATTTACATAAAAGAATACATAATATTAAAGTCATTACCTAGAAAAAATATTACCAACGAACATATATTACAATATGGGAGATGATGAACTATTTATATGGATAAACAATAGTATGGTAACATGTTTTGTGGATATCATACTTATATCATTATGTTTAACTCGATCGGTAATCCTAATTTATTATTATTTTCTATAATTAATTTTTATTATGGTAACTATTCATTATGAAAAAAAATCTGTTTAACTTAAAAACTAATGATATCTATGATTATTAAATATATATATACCATTTTATTAATTTAATATAATTAAAGATGAATAATTTAATTTGAAATAAAATTGACAGATGCGATGGAATGGAATGTTTTCAAAGAATATTTTTTCAGATGTTTCTTAATTTTTAACATTGTAATTAAAAATGATCATGATTCTATTGATAAATATTGTACTAATAAATATATATTTAAACTAATTTCCTTTAAAAAATATTACATAAAAAACTATTTTAATTTATTTATACAAAAATGTATTTTAAAACAAAAATTAATTTTTTTAATCATAGAATATTAAATCATATTGATAAATAAAAATTTCACTCTACAATAATATAGAAACAACCATTTAAAAATTAATTTCATTTTATCATGTAATTTTTATTGTAAAAGGATTAATTTTTTTATATATGTGGAAAGGAAGTACTGAAATATATTTTTAGAAAAATACTATTTTTAATAACTACAAAGATTTAATTTTTATCTCATTTATAGATATAATATTATATGAATTATAAAATATTTAACAAAACAAAAAATAAATAAATTTCATTAATGTCATTCATTAATACTGAATAATTAAATTTGCATAGATAAAATAACAATTTTTACATAAAAATTATTATGAGAAAATCATTTCAGTTAATTTACAATAATTTATATTTTTATTTATAATAAATTCATAATAAAGGAATTTATTTCATAGATTTTTAACCAATAAAAAATTAATAATTTATTTATTCATACTCAAATCCTCCAATTGAATTGCTAGTTTATAATATTTTAATATTACTTCATGTTCAATTACATTTAGTCTTACATATAGTGCAAGCTAACATAAAATTAAACTCATTTGAAAAGTAAATACCAGAAAATATCAATATGTTACAAAAAAACATAAATAAACCATAATGATCTATTGAAGATATATAAATTAGCACAAGCCACTAATAATCCCTATAAAATGTTTGATCCAACTATTTTCTTGACTCCTCATGGTCAGGTTCCATGATGTACTTGTTTCCTTAATGTGATTTTTATAATTTTTTTAATAAATTTTATTTTTTAAATTTTTATGGGTTATTATAAATAAAATTTCAATTTTTAAAATATTATATTATCATTAATTTACTTATCTATTGATATAATATTTTTTACAAATAAAATAATGCTTAAATATTCTAATTTAATAAATTATTTTTAAATATTTTTTTATTTAGAATCTAATTTTTAAATAATTAAAATATTTATTAATATTAATTGTAATTAAAGAAATTAAACTTAATTTCAATATTATTTAAGGAATTTAATATCATTTTAGGAATAAAAATAAGTTACTAACAATAAAATAACGTTATGATGATAATGATAAAGTTAGGTAAAAGGGTTATAATATATTTTAATGATTTAGAATATTATATAACCTTTTCATTAATTGTATGTATGATTTATTTATCAATTGAAAGTCATCCCATCTAACTTATTTTTCAGATTATTAAAAATAATAAATTTACAATGACAAATGTATCCATTAATTTATAAAATTATTTGGAAATCCATCACAAATATATGTAATAAAAGTACCCCTTATCTTAAACTACAAAACAAATTAATACACTATTTTATCATGTTAATATCAACACTTTTTTCCACTCCAAATTCTTTATTAGTTTTTTATTATATTTTCTTCAAGGAAAGAATATAAAATCATTCATTCTAAAGGAACCTATATGGATAGTTTAAAAAAATAATCAATGTAAATATCTAGTAATTCAATGGTTTTTCATTAACCTAACAATTTTAACTATATATAGATATGATGCCATACTATAATGTTGTTATGTAGAAATAATTAAGATTTTGGGAATTTTTTTAATTATGTAACTCTATAATCATACCCACTAGTTTGTATAGCATTTTATGATTTTATTTTGTTCAACTTTCTATATGAATGAAGTTACACATAAAAAATAATTTAAAATTGTTTGAATTTAAATATACTAAAAATTTAAATTTTTAATATTAAAGTTTTAATTAAAATTATGATTATGGATTAACAATAGTGAAGGAAAATAATAATAATTGTTATATATTAACACATTTTTATTGTAAAATTATATAAAAATGTGAATAATGGATTCCATTCTATTAAAATATTACCATTGCATCCAGTAAATGAAAATATGAACAAATATATCATTAAAACAAAATTATTTCACTACCTTCAAAACAATAGAAAGGATGAACAATCTATTAAAAAATGATGATTGATATATCCATTATAAAGATTGAAAGAAACAATCACTGTTACTATATTCTAATGATGAATATAAAAATGTACTAATTATTATATATTTAGTCTATAAAAATAAATAATTTTCTGAAATAATTGTTTAACATAGTTAACATTGTAATACATAACGCCAAATTTCAATGATGGATTTTAGGAGTATATGTAAGTGATTTTTTCCCTATATCATTTTTATATAAATATTTAGTAAATTTAATTTTCCATTAATATGAATTTATATTCATTATTTCTAAAAGAATAGTTACATTATTTTATAAGTTATTTATGGGTTCTATATATCATCTTATTATTTTTTCTCTCTATGGATTAAAAATTTGTTGAAGGGATGTTTATAAGTAGAGATAAAGAAATTTCCTAGTATGGAATATTTCCCATCTATGTACATATTCATTATATTATTATATATATGATAATATCTATAATTATATAATTTATTAAGTTATATCTTAATGTATATGAAAAAAATTAAAAATGGATGATTTATTAATGAATTTGGTGATGCCATTTTCCAATAATATTAACTATCTCTACAAAAATTTCAATGGAATATATTTTAGACTTTTCCATATGATAGAATATTCCTATTTCATGATTAAGTTTTAATTATTAATATTTATCTCCGATTGTTCATGGTTTAACAAATTAAATTCAAATTCCTTTTTAAAAAAATTCTTCTCCAATTGATGTTTTTAAAAGTAAAATATATTTCATCTTATTTTTTAAATTAATTTGTAATGACATGATAATAGATTTATTCCACAATGTAAACATCAATTAATGTTATATATGGTTAATTATGTATATACTCTAGAGATACCATCCATATTTTAAAATTTTATTGATTATGATAAAATCTTTTGGATGTTTTTAGGTAACACCTTTATATATTAAAGGTAAATAATGATATAAAAGAATTATTATTTCATTCATTTTCATATATCTCATGTCTATAGGTTTATAATAACTTTATTTGTGGGTGGTATATG
The DNA here is from genome assembly GCA_963277665.1 of Viscum album. Classification (NCBI taxonomy): domain Eukaryota; kingdom Viridiplantae; phylum Streptophyta; class Magnoliopsida; order Santalales; family Viscaceae; genus Viscum; species Viscum album. The sequence continues at coordinate 216,465,611 of OY728165.1, forward strand.
TCAACCAAGTAATGTGTGTTACATAGTGTATCTCATGATATCAAAAGTGTGTTTTGGGGGTGAAAAAATACCAATTGGGCTAAATAAGGGGTGTTTTCAAACCTATAATAGTACACAAGTGGTGAGTCCATTCAAAAAATTATAAATGTTTGGTAAGACCACGACCAATATGTTTCATGATTTGTTAAACAAAGCCAAAAAATATTTAAAACTGCTTAACCTAAGCCTAATATATTTTTATGCTGATTTTATAAGACCGTTATCTGATTGCATTCAATGTGTTTAGGCATAATACATGTCCTATAATTACATTCATATTATATTATTTAGTTATGAATAATATCCTAATAATATTAAGTCAAACATATGAAACAATATTACTCATGTATTTTATAGTTCCAATAAATCCTTATTCCATGACTGATGATTTTTTATATGTGACTTATTTTTTATAAATATTTATTTATATCTATTGTAAACATGATTTTTCTCTCATACCCATATAATTACAGTCTTCATAAAAATGATATTTTATTATTACCATCTCTACATACCCTTAATTATCCTATGAGTAAAATAATTTTTTATGTTTCCATCCAACATGTTACGAACAATATAATTATGTGTGATGTATCTAAAACGATATCATGTTAATAAACAAATTATGGAAAAAATTTTAAATTATTTATTAAATAAGAAGATCACATTGGTATTTTTTGAATAGAGAAATCATTTTATTTCCTCATTTTTTTGGATTTTTTAGGAAAAAATATTTTTAACTATGAAAAAAATGTAAATTCAATTTGTTTCATTCTTAGATCACCACAATTTGTATCAATAAATATACGCTATGTTTGAATATATAGAATAGTAGTCGAGTGCTTAGGTCTATGACACATAGGTTGGTATAAGAGAAGCATTTATTAATTTTCATGGACAATAATATGATGATAAAAAAATATTTAACCTATGTACAATCCAATGTTATGTAGGATAAACATAAAATTATTTATAGTTAAATGAATGTTTTATAATTTAGGAAAACATAATATTGATTACAATTTGCTGGTGAAATATAAATATTATATTATATTATATTATGATGATCCCAATTATTTTTTTTAAGTCAATCTATTAAAATAGAATGAATCAGTAAAATAATTAGAGTCATGGAAAATATAGTAATTTTCCCAATTAAATGATAACTGGGATTTTATCTTGTTTGAAGAACAAAATTCAAATGTTATTTTTCTTTTTGAAAAAAAATATTTACTATTCTCATATCCCAAACCAATAGGTAAAGGATATACACAATTAACAATAATTTATGAATCCATGAACATCAACCATTAGTAGATATGGTGATGCACTGAGTTATAAAAAATGATTAACATTATAGAGATAATATAATTTATCCTATAATGATCAGTGTATAAAAACATAATTATAGTTTTCAATTTTTTGAAAAGTGATTCTGAACAAATGGGGGACATTAATTAAGAACCAATTAATGAAGGAGGAAACATACTCCATTTGGGATTTTATTTTTGAATATATATATATATATATATTACACAAAAACATCATCCTAAAATGAATATATTATTCCTCATAATGAATAAAATGGATTACTGTTTCATTGGTACCTATAAAGAAATAATCATAAGGACATCATGGTATTATTATATATGTATTATTAATATAGAATAAAAAATTAACATTTTCATCAACATTGAAAAAAATATTTATATAAAAGTAATTGTGTAAAAGAAACATTTATAGCTATGTCTAAATTTAGGAATGTATTCTAAATGAAAAATAGGATATTTTTTATTCCGCTTATTATTATGATTATGAGGACATAATTTGGAAAATTATTTTTTGAGAAAACACAAATAATAAATTCCATAGATATATATAAATATAATTTTAGGATAAGAATTATAGGTAATAAAATAAATGAAGATATAAAATATTCATGTGTGGGGGAAATGTATGACTAGCACATGGATGTCAATGTGGTGTGAAGAATAAAATGAATGAAAACCTAATTCACCACACAAAATAAATTTTTACAATTTTAATTATTATGGATATTATTCTAAAAATTGAACCTATAAAAATTTTAATGTGAACAATAATTTTAACCAACCTCTTAATATTACGGAGAGTGGGAGTATTATTTCTTTCAAAACTAAATATATTGGACATAAAAAGTTATAGTGTAAGGTACCCCCACATTCCACTATAGAAATGAAAATGTCTTCTTTTCTTACAATGGATATACCTACAAAATTATATTTTTTAATATTTTTATGAAAATAAAATTTTAAATTCATCATTTAAATATTAAATGATCAGTGAAATATCATTATAGAATGATGGTTTCATCCAATGTATATAATTATTCATTGATTGAATTTTTAGGTAATGCAATTTAGGAATATCATATAACTCATCATTTTTTAAAATATATATTGATTTGGGAAATTTATTGGACATTTCTAATGATGGTCTATATAGATTTTATGAATGGATAAATCAAATTTTAGGACCTAATACATCTTACAAGGATATATCAGGGAATTTCTTTGTATGAAATTACCAATAATATTACTTTTATTATATGGTTCTTAATAAATAATCATGAGGAGAATTTCCATTAAACTATTTTTTAATAAATTATTTTCAAATTCATTCACAATATAGTAATGTATTTATTTTATTATAAATTATACCATCAGTTTTTCATTTCATATTGTTACACTCAAAAATTTTCATTAGTGGGAGATTATTAAAATTTTAATATTGTAAGTTAATTATGAGGGTACAATAAAACACCATAATTTTTTTTGTGGGATTGAAATTAAAAAACCCATAATTTATCTTTAATTCATAGTTTTTTTGGGGAGTATTTGAACCAGGCCTCTGGTATGACATCATAGTAACATAATTTGGGTTATGCAGACATCTGATTTACCGGGATGCAAGCTTCATGCAAACACCATCGGGTGGACATCTCAAAAGTGATGTGGGTGTGCTGTCACCCATCATCCATCTATCAAATAATTGGTTAATATAGATTTTAGGGGTACTATTACTTATTATTCTAGTCCCAGATGACAAAAATCCATAACATGGGGAGACACCTCAATCATGATTAGAATCACTTATGCATGATCAACGTGTGGGTAATGTGATGGATGGTTGGTGATTATCCTCGAATGTCTATCCTATTTTTCTATTAAGGCATACGACGGTGATTTAGTTGTGAAATGAAATGTGTCAACATGATTTTTATCTTCTATACATTATAAAGCTCATTGAGTCATGTTTCATATGGTAAATTTCTCATTCGGGCTCTCATAATTTTTAATGGGTTCCCTCTATTTCCCTTTATGAAAGGGGTTACAATTTTTCTATTCAATATAGGTAGATATACCTTCAATCTAGAAAAAAAAATTATATGTAATTATATGTGAAATTTTTAAAAAAATATAAGTCACGTATGATTAATAATAAATCCTAATGAAAAAATATTAATATTTTATTTTATTATAGACTATTATCATAATGAATTATTTTTTTATTCTGATTATAAAATACATATTTTATGAATTTATAATGTTAAATGAAATATTTTAATGTATTGACCAAATATAATATTTATATTTTGAAAAATTCATTTTATGCTCATGTGATTAAATTCATTTAATGATAAAAGAGGATATTTTCCAAAGGATTACTTCTTTATGTGTTTATCATTATTATTATTATAAAAATATTCAATTTATTTCATTTAATGTATTATTATAAAAATTTGTTTCATGTTATAAACTTATATATTTTAAATAATTTTTATTAATTTATTTGAAAAGGACTAAGATTTAATTTTTTATAAATAGTTATATTTATAATTAAACTATTTTAATTATATTTTATTATTTCATTTGAAAGATTAATTTAACATATTTAGAAATTAAATTTGATTAAATTGATAAAAAAAGATAATCGAATGGTCAATATTTTGAATTAAATTTTTTTTTTCAGGTTTTTGCATAAAAAATATTCCGAGGATAACTTTTTTTACTAAAAAGGTAGATAGATTTAAAGAGGGATTGTCCTTGTGGTAAAGACCTAAAATTTAACACACACACACACACAGATATATATATATATATATGTTCCTATAATTCTTTTATTATCTCAAAATATACCTTATAAATTATTTAATCACATTTAATCAACAATCACATTCAAAATAAAGTTTCATTCATTTAATAATCAGTATATGTAGAAATTCCCAATAAAACCCAATTATATTAGGCGCCCACATCTGCAACTCCCAAATATCCCATAAAATAAATTATATCATGAATACCTTACTAGGTTTCCCAGATTAATTATTTATTTTACATTTAGTATATGTTTAATCAAATAATGAATTATTTGTCCATAATTGAATTGTAACCCATTGGAGGATTAAGAGAATTAATATATCTAGTTCATCACCATAATTTTCAATTATATTCAATTATCCACTACCCATAAATAACATTCCAAAGTATAATTTTTTCTTATTAACAAACCTATCCATCTATGTAAACAAAAATATAATTATATAACAATATGCACTAAATAAATAATTTACTTTTCCTGTTCTTGTCTTGGTCAGTTAAACTATCTATAAGTATAATGTTATACGAACTCATAATTTTCTACATTAATAAATATAAAGATATTAAAACTAATTAAATTTGATATTAAATAGTATTTTATTATTATGAATTTTTTAATCAACTATTTACACAAATAAATAAGGACCATTATATAGTTAATCATTGTTATAGGTAATTTAAACCAAAAATGACCATTAAATACCTCATTCTTCCAAACCACTGAATCATTTTCCATAAAATAAATATTTTACAATAGAAATTATTTTCCTAATGTGAATAATATTGATATATTGAAATTTCTATCGACTAAAATGTCTACATCACTATTATCAAATAATAATGATACAAAAAAAACAATGAAATTTATTTGTAAAATCACCAATAACTAGCTAATATAGGAGTACTAAAATAATTCAATTGAGTAGTGTAAAAGATAATATATATAAATATGGTTTTAAAATAATTTTTTATGATGGAAAGTTTATTATACTAAATGTTAAATCAATTCCATTGATGTCATTTTAACACCCCAATATTTTTTAAGAACATTACATTCATATAGCGTATTCGACATGAAACACCAATCTTATTCAAAATAGGATTAAATTATTAAATGTGACAATAATTTCATATCTAATAAAATTGGTGTCACAAATATGAATAACAACTTTAAAAAAATAAATATGAATATTTTAGATGACTTAATATATTATTATATATGGATTTTATTTTTTTTAATTCATTATATGATTCAAAGATATATTTATCTTAAAAAAATTATTTATTATTTTTTGTGAAAAGATAGTATAATTATTTTATTGATAATTTGAAGATTTTATTTTTAAAAGTAGATCTTCATTTTTGAAATCAAAGTGAAAATTGTAAAGACCCAGAAATTCCTTGTAATGTTTTTATTATATGGAAATTTTTCAAGTCCGCAAAAATTAATGGCGCGTGATTTTGAGGCCCGGTGTGCCCGGAGTTAATTTCTAAACTTTTTTTCGGGTATGTTTAGTAAATATGTGAGCAGGTTTTTGTAACTTTTAACCCATTGATAGGAATTCAAATCTGAGAACACCATTGAACTCGTAGCAACTGTATTTTCTTAAGGAGACATTTACATCGACCACAGTGGGTCGAGGGTGATGTATAGATTTTCACTTTTTCTAGGAAATCAAAATAAAATAATATTTTATTTTATTTTATTTTTTCTGATACCTCCCATATGAATGTTATGTAGTTGAGGACCACCGAGCCTAAGACTCCCCAATTTTAAATTTTATGGAGGGGACCACCCGAACCCTCTTAATGGGGGAGAAACCTCTCAACTCCCTATTAATTCATTCCACCTATTAAATTGAGAGAATTAATTATGCCAACCTGGTACAATTAATTGTGATAACAACTAATTGTGCCAAAAATTAAATTGATAGCTTTAATTTATATTATTGGAACCTCATTTCTTTGAGAGGATTGGTTGACATTGGAGAAGGGGATAATTTGTGGAAGTTCTTCTCCAATGAAGAATGCACCCTTCATCCCCAACGAATAACTTCTCCTCTAATCGAAGAACACCATCTCCATCAAAGAACGTTCTTTGGAGCCGAGAAAGAAGATGACACATGAGCCCGACATCGGAAGCGTGTTGTGGAGGCGACGATCATTGGAACCCTCTTCGCATTCACTGATTATTATCTCAGGACACATCAACAAACCTATGAGGTAGGGTAGTTTTTGTGGATTTTTTCCCTCTTACTCATTCGGGACAATTCTTCATGATTCAATAAATATTAGAGCCGCTTTCTACCATTCTAACATGGAGGGTTCCATCCAAATGAACATGGCCTGACCTCTCCGCAAATCATTGTGTAATTTTTTTACACTCCTCGTGATGGAGGTGGATGGTGACCGGTGCCAGCGAGTGGCACTGGCGGGACACAAGAGCGGCGCCCGGCCGCACAATGAGGATGGTGGCGTGCATCTTAACTGCCTGGTGAGGAAGGGACGTGACTTATACCATAGTGACGAAGGGAGGACGACCATCAGATCCGACCACCGACGAAGGCATGGTGTGAGACCGTGCCAAGGGGAGAGGAAGACATCCATCCGGCCAACCGTTGTGGACCACCGCCCCATGGCCACCCCCCCCCCCCCCAACCCCCCACACACACCAAAGCCACCCCGCCACACTACAGCCTCCTCACATCACCACAGCCACCCCGCTGAGGCCCGACCGCCTAGTGGGATAGGCCACACTTTGGGGTGGGTCACGCCATGGGCCGGGCCAGACTCAATGAGTCAGGCTGGGTCGGGTTGGCCCGATCCGACGGGGTCAGACCTGACCAGGACTAGTTTCGACCCATCCCATACTTTTGGCCATAACACTGGCACCAGGAATCTGTTTGACGAACCATCTAGGGTGCCAAAAACCTTGGAGTTATACTGTCCATTTGGTATACGCCACATGATATTTGGATAATGTTAGTGAACGGTCGGGTTGGATCGAGCATGAATCTAACGAGACCCTTGGGACTAAAAGGATAATAACATACATACCAGGGATCTGATTGACACACCGTCTATTGTGTTGGGACCCCTATTACAGGAAGGTCCTTTGGGATACTTCTTCATGGGACTTCATGGTAGTTGGATTATCAACCAGTGGATTTAATAGTTGGATCTCCTATAGACAAGCAAGATTAGTGCGGGTACCCAGTAACTGGCTCTGACGATGTACTAGGATTCTTGTGAAGTTCTGACGAAGTACTAATGATGTACTAAGATCCTGTGTTGGTCTGATGATGTACTAAAAATTTACAAGGATCATGTGTGGGTCTGAAAATATACTTATGATGTACTAGAATCTTGTGTGGGTATGATGATGTAATAGGATCCTGTGTGGGTCTGATAGAGTACTTGTATTTTGTGTGGGTTTGACGATGTAATAGGATCATGTGTGGGTCTGAGGGAGTACTTGGATCCTATGTGGGTCTAACGTTGTACTAGGATCCTGTAGGGGTCTAACGATATACTAGGATCCTGTGTGGTTAGGACGATGTACTAAGATCCTATGTGGGTCGGACAGAGTACAAGGGTCCTATGTGGGACTGACCATGTACTAGGATCCTGTGTGGGTTTTACGGTGTGATAGGATCCTGTGTCATTATGATGATGTATTAGGATTTTGTGTGGGTTTGTAATTTGGGATCCTACATGGGTCTTCCTCTTAAAATTGTAATATGATTTAGTAGATACATCTAATCATCCCTACTACTATACCTATGTTATCCCTGGTGTGAGTTGAGTTTCTATCTGTGTGGTACATTCCTTCATGGTAATACCTTGGTGGTATTCTTCTTAGTGGTGTAACTATGTGGTACTTACCTTTGTGGTATTTCTTCATTTTTGGAACAGTTGAGATTTGGGCTTTTGGGATAGACCCTGTGATTCCTCATGATTGAGATGGGTATACTTTATAACTTAGTTATATGTAAGGGGATACACCTAAGTAGGGTTGTTAGTTGATTTCATGCTTTTTGGATTATCATTTGTGGATTTTGTGAGACCATGAGGGTCTTGGGGTCCCTACTGAGTATCGTTATACTCACTCCTACACGGGCTATGCCCACACCTTGTTGTGTTTGGTTTAGATGACAGACAACACTGATCAAGGATGAGGGTACCAGGACTGGACAGTTCCCAAAGGTGGACCATACGACCTGTCGATACGCAGAGGAGATAGGCCGATGTGGAATGATGGGGAGGTGATGTATACATACCCTTATTATAGGTACCTTAGAGGATGAACCAGTAGTTGTCTTTTTCTTTCTTCAGTTGTATTGTATTTTAACTGAACTTGTACCTTTATTGTTGGGCAGGTATTCTGGACACTCTTACTTTCAACACTCTTTTTTCTATACCGTTTACTTTTGTTCATATCGTTCTGTGAAATTGGTTGCATCTATATAAAAGATATAAAGGAAATGTCTTCCCAATTTTAGGGAATAAGCCTTTCAGTGCTTGTCGTTAGCTTCTGGCCTATAAGAGCCGGGCTTGGGGTAGTAATGACATGGGCCCCAGAGGATAGGTCATGACAAATTGATATTAGAGGAGTATGTTCTGCCATTGATCATTATACTCTGATCTTCATTTTGATGACAATAGTGTTAAGTATAGTGAGTTTGGTTATCAATTTAGGGAATCCAGTGTTGGTGTGGCAGCCGATGTATCCATACACCCGGATTGTGACTTCTGATTTCCAACTCAGTGCATGAAGACACTAATTTCATGTGTGTTTTCAAGAGTTTTCATTGTGATATCTTAGATTCAGCTCACCAGGAATAACTTATTAATCATTCCACACCTGTTTCTTTTTTAGATGCATCCACAGAGACTTCCATCTAGGTTTCCATGTTTAGTACGCACTGATAGCCCACCGAGTGGTGAGGCCTCGGTGCAGGGCTCTCTTTTAGTAGAGGCACCAGTGGAGGCACCAGCGGTACCATTACTTATTAGGCCACTAATGCCACCATCTCCAATAGCAGAGGGTGCAAGCCACTAGAGCTCATTTCATGTGTTCCAGCGCCAGAGGCCACCCAGGTTCAGGGGAGATACAGATCCATAGGCAGCTAAGGATTTGTTGGAGGCCGTGGTGAGAGTCTTCCGACTAGTAGGGACTCCAACTGATCTTATGGTGTTCCTTTCCACTAGTATTATTCAAAAATCAGAAGGAAGATGGTGGAGCTTGATTCTCCACGTTCACGATGTGGTGATGAATATCTGGACAGACTTTGAGAGTCGGTTTTTGGAAGAGTTTGTCCCAGCGACACTTCGTGAAGTGCGTGTATATAGCATACCAAGATTTTATGAAAAATATTCATTCAATTTCATTGATTTATTGTGTTTTACTCTACACCAATATTACCTTGCACTATACGCAACACCGTATTAGCTTGCAGTATACGCAACACTACTCTTGTATCATGTTACACACAATTTTGATAGTAGTTATTCTACGAAACATTGAGTGTGTTTATAAATATATATATATATATATATATATATATATATATATATATATTCAATGCATAAATGAAATATGGTTGGATTATCTTATATGAAACAATGAAGGAGTCTTGCATCACACGCAACCCGGACTTGGCTTGCATTACACGCAATCGCGGCCTTCCTCGATAGCGTGTGTAGTACGCAATACTGGGTTTCACTAAACAACTATATATTGTTATGATATTATTATGGACTAGCCATTATGAATAGTATTAACTACATTTTGAATTTTATAACATTATTATTCATCTTGCATATTTTCAAGAACATGGTATGAGAACAAAATAAATTTTTCAGGAAAAATAAGTATTTTCCAAAAATATGCAGTTTTGCTGCCTTTTGATGGCGCACCCACATTAAATCTAGTTTTTGACATGATTATAAGTTCAATTTGAGAAAATGAAATTATTCCTTAGAATTAGAATATGTAAATTTAATTTGGACAAAATTTTCGTATTATTCTGATAACATTCATATTATGATGGATAGTAAAAACAAGCAATATTTTAATTAAAAACAACTTTTTCATCGCAATAATTTATATGTCTTGATTATCATTTTAATTTTTTTTAATGTGTAATTAGAATATATTTTTACCATTTAATCCAATGGTGGTCTTTGGAATTAATTTCACTTTGAAATTGGACATAAACAAGTGATGATATTTTGATAATTATTGTTCCATAAAAACATGTTATTTGTTTTAATAATGGGAATTACTTTTAAAATTAATTAATTCCACTTCTATGTTTTGAATTTGAAAAAAAAATAGACATCATTTTTGAATTTGGAATATCAAATATATCTTAGGATGAATTTTTTGTATTTTTCTGAAAAACATCAATTTTTGATGAATAGTGAAAACACTAAGTTTTTTGTTAAAATCGACTTTTTATTTAAATAATCATTTATTTGATTTAATTTTTTTGTTCAAAATAGATACATAATACTTATATAAGTTCAATTAAATTCATTGGGTTCATTTTATAATAATTTTAGATTTATAAAAAATTGTATTGAACTTTTCACCGTCTTTTACACACCTCCTAAGAGCTTTTACAATTGTTCATAAAACATACTTTTACCGCTTCTATGAGTTGAATTTTGAAAATATGAGAGACATGGTTAATATCAAGGAGTAAAATTTGGTTCAATTATATAAAAATGATTTTTGTTGATTAGAGACTTTTTACTTTTATTTACCATGGTTTAAAGTAAATAGGGTAATTCAAGTTTAAAAGAATATTATAATAATTCAAAATTACTATTACCCTTGTCCAAAACTTATTGGATGAGTAATGGCCGACCATGGGCATCCTTGGGTCGATTTTGGGATCCCATTTATTCAATTATGAATGCCAATGACAAATTAGATTAACTAATTTAATGTAAAGACAAAATTGGCATTAATAATAATTCTTTAGTAATTAATTTTTATAAGGGGCAATATAAATTATCATTTCAACTATAAATATTCATTGGATAGATAAAAATATTTATTACATGTTGGTATTTGTTTATAATTTTTAGGCATCAAATAACATAAATTATTTATGACAGAATAATGATGCAGTATTTACCTCATTAATAAATGATTTAAATAAATAAGATTATAATGATTAAAATATTATCCAAAACCTGTCCAATTCCTATTGGATGATTTTATTTAGAATATGAGTCATCTTATCTTTGACATTAATGTGTTTTTGACCTCTTTAAACCGAATATAAGTTTATAATAAAATAATTTTTTCACACTTTCCTAAAGAGCCCCTCCTCTCCTTTATAAAAGGAGACCACTTCTATGCAATTGCTCACACCTCTCAAGCCTTTTGACTCATCCAAACTCTGCCCCACTAAGTTCCAAACATCCCTATCCTCCCCCTAGAAGCCTTAAATTAGTAGTAAGTCACTTCAAGAAGTCCTTTTGGTTCAAACCAAAGAAAGTTACCCAAATTAAAGGAGGATCAAATACGTACGAAGCATATCAGACCTAGGGTAAGGTATAACCTTTCCAATGTCCTTATTATCCGAGACTTTTTATTCGTAAATATTTGCTGGGGTTATTGTTATCATCCAATTCCATGTTTTATAAAAGTTTTTTTACGTATGTTTAATGTCCTTTTTACCCATTTTTTCTTTTACTACATGGTATGTATGGAATCTTTCTTTTGTTTACGTTACATGGTACTTTTTGATGTTTCCGGAAAAAGTACGAGGAGAATATATTTTTTATCTTATATGGAATTAAAGGATTTTTAAGGTTTTATATAGCCTTATTTTCATGAAGCTTCCTCCAAAATATTTCATGACTACTTTAAACAAAAACTCATCCTTTTAAAATTGCATGGCATTTTGTGAAAAGAAATTGATTTTGAAGAAGAAAGGATATTTTCCGCAAGAATTCATTTCAATTGTTTTATCAAAACGATTTTTCCATATAAGATAACATTATTTCATATATGTTTGATTCATGAATAATGTCTCTATGATTTACATGGTTTCACTTTTCTTATGATGAAATGATATCCATTTGTCTTATATGGATTATGTTATGATGGGATGATCTTTATGAGACCCATTTTTATTCATTGGGTTATGATGAATGTTTTACATTTATTTTGTGGAACAAGTATGAATGATTTCATTATGAGATGGGTGGGACCTATATCTACTTCCAATGCATTGGGTAAATATTTATATCTCATGAGAGAGAAATGGCTGAAATGACAAGTAAATCTTGTTCAGTAATACTGGACTAGAACCGTAAGTAAACCCATTTCAGTATGGGAAATTGTCCACTAAGATGGTCTTGGAAGCAATGTCTTAGCTACTATGGAAATCATATAATTTGCTTAATTTTTTTCTGCAATTACATGTTTTATTCCCATTCTATTTTATCATGATAAATGTTTCTTTATGATCTATGTCTTATGTACTACCATGTTTTATGTCATTGCCCATGATTTTGTTGTTTAAACATTATGTTCATGTTTTTAAGTTCAAATGTATATAAATTGTTTTAATTTATCCAGGCTTACCCTTACTGAGAATTTGAGCTCAACCTTTATATTTTTTTCTTTTCCCTAAGACTTAAAGAAATGTTTCATGTAAGAAAACCAAAAGGGGAAGATCTTTATGGGAGATGTTGAAGATCTTTCACAACGATTAGAAGATTATGTTCCGAGTTTCCAAAGACACTAAACCATTACAGTCTTTGAGTGTTGGTTCTTGTTATGTATTGAGTATTCCACAAAAGTAATTTAATTTCCATGTACGTCAAGCTTCGGGTCTCTATAGTTGGTATCAGAGGAATTTTTTGGTCAACCTTTGGAAACTACGATGCGAGAACTTTAGTGAGATCCCTAGAGATATTTATAAGGTATGTCTAGGGATGTCCCTAAGGTTATGTGTAAGTATAGGTTATAGAGCTAGAATTACGGTAACGATCTTAGAATTAAACCTAATATGTTATATATTGATGTTACTCCCCCTTTATTATGTTGTTTTACCTATCATGAATTTTTCCTCTCACAGAATTATTTTTGTGTTTTAGTCAATGGAGGGAACCAGAATGAATTCAGTTAACATTGAATCGAGTAGAAAAATTTGTGAATATGAGCAACGAAATTGGGTAATTCCTAGAGAGAATGATATTGTGATTATTTTGAATCAGTCATCGCAATATATTATCAACAAGGTGAAATTTCGTGGTATTACTAATTCATCAAATAAGTGGAAGATAAAGTATTATGCATGTTCGCATGTTTAGGAGCATAAAGAAAGGAAGATTGAGATTTCTAAAGAAGGGAATAAAAACCTTGAGGAATACCTCAAATGGAGGGGGAGATGTTATCTGTGTGGAGAGAAGGGTCGTAGAGTGACAGATTTTTATGGAGTTCAATGTCTTATATGTGGAGAACATAGGAATTACCTAACTCAATGCCCTGACCAAAGAGGTTACTTATAAATCAAGGAATGACTTATTCCATGACAATCATTGAAGATGATGGTTTGAAGTGTTTATGTATTGGTATTAAAGAATAATGTTATTGAGGTACTTTTATGGTATATTGTAATAACTACGTATTGGTCCACTGTGGTTTTCCATAAGAATATGGCATCGGTAACCATGAAAAGCGATCAAAATATTTTTGGAAATCAGATGATATGCACATAATGAAGGGATAAAGAGAAACTAATATGTTTGATAGTATTCATGAGCTCATGATTGATATAAGGACTAAGTGGTATCCTAGTTTGAGTATATAGAATTTTTGGGATTTTGGAATGTGGAAAGAGACAACTTTTGATAGCATTCATGTTTTAAAATTAGGTTCTATGGTAATTCATGTCACAATAGAATAAATGATTAAGAAATTCACATGTTTGGAATGTGACCTACAAGACATATCGTATGATAAATGATGTTATTCACGTTCTTGTTTTGTGACCATTCCAGTAATGTTTTTCTTTATACTATAAGCTTGGACAGATGTATTTCGGATAAGTATAAAGATTGTAAAGGGTTATGTCGGACATCATATAGTATTGTTTAAGGTAAGAAATTTTTTCGAAATTATTTCTATAATGTTATGGTAGTGTAGTTTTAGAAAAAGGACAACCTGCAGGACGAGCGACAACCCATCGCGTCGGACAAGGCTATGAGAATCGAACCCACAACTGAAGTGCGACATGCCTTTATCACCTACCACTAGCCTACAGGAAGTCCCTGGTTAGTAGGAATTAGTTTTATTTTATTAAGCAGTCTGATAGATTAACTATAAGTCTATTTTTGGAACCATATACGAATAATATTACCATAGATGGACTTATGTATATAACCTTTGCTAACCTTATGTTTGATATAGTTGGAGTGACCTATCATTCTATCACATGATCTGCTAACATTTCATGGAAAACATATTCAACTTCATCTCTTTAAGAGATGAAGATGAAATTGTTCAAGACATGAACAACAATGAGATTGTACCAAAATCAAGGAAGAATTTCTTTTAATTCAAAAATTCTTCAATATTAGAGAAATTATATTGATAGCCAAAAAAAATTTTCCCGAGTACTCTTATATCTGATGAATCAGATTGTACCTTAGATCATCACAAATCTATGGCTTTGTGATTATTGGCTTTTTCATAACCCTGTTCTTTACCACTTTCCATCAGATCATGACGATTATATTTCTCTTCCATATCTATTTTTTCACCTATGTTCTCCTATGTGGAAACCTAGTGATTAGTTGATTTGGGTAACCATTACATTTCATACTTTAGTTTTTGAAATCATGATTTAGTATTCCTTTTTACGATGTGGGTTTCTATGAATAGTAAACAATTTATAACTCCGACAAATTTTGAGGGAGAAATTCATTTTAAGGTGGGTAAAATGTAACACACCGTGATTTTATGAAAAATATTCTTTCAATTTCATTGATGTCTTGTGTTGTACGCTACACCAAGATTACCTTGGGCTATACACAACACCGTATTAGCTTGCAGTATACGCAACACTACTCTTGGATCATGTTACACAAAATTTTGATAGTAGTTATTCTACGCAACATTGAGTGTATATATATATATATTTAATTTATAAATGAAATATGGTTGGATTCTGTTATACGAAACAATGAAGGATTCTTGAATCACATACAACCCTGACTTGGCTTGCATTACACGCAATCGCGACCTTCCTCGATAGCGTGTGTGGTATGAAATACCTAGTTTCACTAAATGACGATATATTGTTATAATATTGTTATGGACTAGCCGTTAGGAATATTATTAACTATATTTTGATTTTTATAACATTATTATTCACCATACATATTTTCTAGATCATCGTATGAGAACAAAATAATTTCTTTTGGGTAAAATAAGTATTTTTCAAAAAAAATGTAGTTTGGCTGCCTTTTGATGGCGCACCCACTTTAAATATAGTTTCTGACATGTTTATAAGTTTAATTTGAAAAAATAAAATTCTTCCTTGGAATCAGGTAATATAAATTTAATTTGGATAAAATTTTCATATTATTCTGATAACTTTCATATTTTGATTAATAGTAAAAACATTCTATTTTTATAATTAAAAACAACTTTTTTCATCCCAATAATTTATATGGATAGATTATCTTTTTAATTTGTTTTAAAGTGTAATTAGAATATATTTTTACCATTTAATCCAATGTTGGTCATTGGAATTATTTTCACTTTCAAATTGGACATAAATACGTGATGATCTTTTGATAGTGATTGTTTCTTAAAAACATGCTATTTGTTTTGACAATAAGAATTACTTTTAAAATTAATTAATTCCACTTCTAGGTTTTTAATTTGAAAAAAATAGACTTCATTTTAGAATTCATAATATCAAATATAGCTTAGGCTTAATTTTTGGTATTTTTCTGAAAAACATCAATTTTTTATAAATAGTAAAAACCCTGAGTTTTTGGTTAAAACTGACTTTTTATTTAAATAATAATTTTTTTAATTTAAATTTATTTTAGGTAAAAATTGATACATAATACTTATATAAGATCAATTAAATTCATTGCATTCATTTTATAATAATTTTAAATTTATAAAAAATTATATTGAACTTTTCACCGTCTTTTACCCACCTCCTAAGAGCTTTTGTAATTGTTCATAAAACATAATCGTATAGCTAATTTCAGTTGAATTTAAAAAATCTAAGAGACACGGTTAATATCAAGAAGTAAAATTTGTTTCAATTAGATAAAAATAATTTTTGATGAATACTAACTTTCTACTTTTATTTACAACGGTTAAAAGTAAATAGGGTAATTCATGTTTAAAAGAATATTATAATAATTAAAAATTACCTTAACACTTGGACAAACCATATTGGATGAGTAATGGCCAACCATGGGCATCCTTGGGTCGATTTTGGGACCCCATAGAGCCACTTATGAAAGACAATGACACATTAGAGTAATTAATTTAATGTAAAGACAAAATAGGCATTAACAAAAATCCTTCAGTAATTAATTTTTATAAGGGGATATCTAAATTATCTTTTCGACTATAATTATTAATTGGATAGATAAAAACACTTCTTACATGTTGTTATTTTTTATAACTTTTAGGCATCAAAAAACTTAAATTATTTATGACACAATAATGATGCAGTATTTATCTCATTAATAAATGATTTAAATAACTAAGATTATAATGATTAAAATATTATCCAAAACCTGTCCAATTCCTATTGGATTATTTTTTTCGAATATGAGTCATCTTATATTCGACATTAATGTGTTTTGGACCTCTTGAAACCGAAGATAAGTTTATAATAAAACAGTGTTTTCACTTTCTTAAAGAGCCCCTCCTCTCCATTATATAAGGAGACAACATCTATGCAATTCCTCACAACTCTCAAGCCTTTCGGCTCATCCAAACTCTGCCCAACTAAGTTCCCAAAATCTATCTCCCCCCCTAGATGCCTTATATTAGGCAGAAGGAACTTCAAGAAGTCCTTTTGGTTCATACCAAAGGAAGTTACCCAAATTAAAGGAGGTTTGGATACGTACGAAGCATATCAGACCTAAGGTAAGAGATAACCTTTCCAATCTCATTCTTATCAGAGATTGTTTATTCGTAAGTATTTTATGGGGTTATTGTTATCATCAAAGTTCATTTTTTCTAAAAGTGTGTTTATGTATGTTTAATTTCCTTTTTACCCATTTTGTCTTTTACTACATGGTATGTAAGGAATATTTATTTTGTTAATGTTATGAGGTACATTTTGACATTTTCGACAAAAGTACGAGGATAATGTTTTTTAACTTATACAGCATGAAAGGATTTTTACGGTTTTATAAAGCATTTTTTTCATGAAGCTTCCTCCAGAATATTTCATGACTATTTGCAACAAAAACTCTTTCTTTTAAAATTGCATGACGTTTAGTGAAAAGAAATTGATTTTGAAGAAGAAAGGATATTTTACTCACGAATACATTTCAAGTGTTTTATCAAAACAATTTTTCCATCTTGGATGACATTATTTCATGTGTATGTTTTTGGTATAATGTCTCAAGGATTTACATATTTTCACTTTTCTTATGATGAAATTATATCCATTTGTTTTATATGGATTGTGTTATTATGGGATGATGTTTATGAGACCTATTTTTATTCATTGGGTTATGATGATTGTTTTAAGTTTATTTTGTGGCCCATGTAAGAATAATTTCATTATGACATGGGCGGGACCTATATCTCCCTCCAATGCATTGGGTAAATATTTATATCTCATGAGATTGAAATGGCTGAAAAGAAAAGTAAATCTGGTTCAGTAATACAGGGTTGGAACGATGAGTAAAGTTGGTTCAGAATGGGACTTTGTCCACAAAGATAGAATTGGCAGCAATTTCATGGCTACTATAGAAATAATATCACATGCTTAATGTTTTTCTGCAATTACATGTTTCATGCCCATGCTATTTTATCATAATTAATGTTTTTTATAATCTATGCCTTTTGTACTGCCATGTTTTATGTCATTGCCCATGATTTTGATGTTTAAACATTATGTTCATGTTTTTAAGGTCTAATGTATATGATTTGTTTTATTTTATCCATGCTTACCGTTACTGAGCATTTGAGCTCACCCTTTATATTTTTTCTTTTCCCTAGGACATAAAGAAAGGTTTTAGGTAAGAAAACCAAAAGGGGATGATCTTTATGGGTGATGTTGAAGATCTTTCACAACGATTAGAAGATTATGTTCTGAGTTTCCAAAGACACTAAACCATTACGGTCCTTGAGTGTTGGTTCTTGTTATGTATTATGTATTCTGCAAAAGTAATGTAATGTCCATGTATGTCAAGCTTCGGGTCTCTATAGTGTACAAGAGCTTCTTCCTCTGCATTAGGGCAGCATGACTGTGGATTAGTACTTAGCTATGTTCAACAACCTCTCATGCTACTCCATTGATATGGTATGGGACCCAGTTTTTAGGGCATAGACCATCAAGCAGGGACTCAGGTGGGAGATCAGGGCATCGATGATTTCTCGGAGCATCCATACACAGGAGAGGGTATTAGAGTGAGCCCTCTTATTGGAGAGTTTTCTTACTAAGCAGTCACCACCAATGAGACTTTCCACTGAGCTTCACGTAGCAGAGTCATCTGGAACTGGTAGCAGAAAAACACATAAATATCCAAGAGGACTAGACCTATAGGTGGATGACCCCACAACTCAGGATTGGTTGTATGGGGAACTGGAGAAAGATTCAGTCATGTGAGGAACATGTAGTGTTTCACATACGACATACAAGGTCACATGGATCCTGACTGTCCGTCCCACTGTATGGATGATCAGTGAATAGTCAAGGGACCACCTAGGCAGAGATAGAGGTTTTAATGAGGATGTTCGCAAGGAGCATGAAGATTTGGAAAAAGAGCATTCCATGTAGCTGCCGGTGGGTGATGATTCGAGATGTTACTGCCACCACCACTAGGTGGTCCACCCCAACAACAGGGAGCAGGTGGACACGAGCAAGCATAGAACTAGGCAGCTGAGGCCTATGACCATGGCACTCTGTAGATGATATGAGGTATGATCTCTATAAAATCCACCTTAGTTGCAGTACTAATAGACACATTTTCTATTCATTCTTTTAATACCACTGCATTGTTTTAGAGCTCAGTGATTCTGACAGAGATTTTGGCTCGATCCTAATATTTATACAATCATATGGGAGCATATTTGACAATTACACACTGGTTCCGACAGTGTTAGATTAATCTAGGAGGCTAGAGCTTCAGTAGGGATCTCTTTGTAGCAGTGTCTAGGCCATACGACATCATCATGGGTATGGACTGTTTATCTATATTCCATGCTCAGATTGACTATATTTGGTGCAATGTGAGGTGTGGACACATAGATGGGACAAGTTTTTCCTTCATTGGCGGGAAGGTAGCTTTTGCAGCATAGGATGGACTTACCCTGAGGAGAGTGCAGCCGATCACTCATCAATTATCTAGCCTTTCCCTAGGAGAGGATGATGTGTAGAGTCTGATCTATCCTATAGTGATGGATCAGTACACATATGTATTCCCTGATGATATTTCAAGTCTTCCTCCATGCAGAGAGGTGGACTTTTTACATTGACTTGTACTTCAGGATGGCATCGATATCCAAACCAGCTTATCGGATGGCTCCCACGAAGCTTCGTGAGCTGCGAGTATAGCTGGAAGACTTACAGGGGAAAGGGTTCATCCCACCCAATGTTTCTCCTTGGGAAACCCCAATTTTGATCAACAAGAAGTCGAATAGAAGCTTGAGTCTTTGTGCTAACTATCAGTGCCTGAACCAGGTGACCGTTAAGTATATGTACCCACTCTCGAGGATTGATGACCACTTTAATCAGTTGATGGAATCATGGTGGTTCTTGAAGTTAGAACTCGGATCATGCTATCACCAGCTCAGAGTGTGAGATGAGGATGTGTAGAAGACGACTTTCAGATGTCAGTATAGCCAATATGAGTTCTTGGTAAAACCATTCAGCTTGACCAATGCCCTAGTAGTGTTCATAAGACTCATGAATATGATCTTTCAACCATACAATGATCTCTTTGTAGTAGTCTTTATTCATGACCATCTGATCTACTCAAACACTGAGGAGGAGCATGCCTATCATTTGCAGATAGTTCTGGACACACTCTGATAGCACCAACTTTATGGTAAGCTCTCAAAGTGTACGTTTTGGATCTGAGAAATTCACATTCTGGGATATGCCATTTCAGAGGCTGGAGTTGCGGTGGATCTAGTGAAGATTGAGGAAATACTTTCTTGGGAGCCACCCAGTAGTGTAACAGAGGTACGGAGATTCTTGAGTTTAGCTGGACACTACTTGAGGTTCGTGCCAAGTTTCTCCTGAGTTGCAACACCTTTATCAGCGTTGGCGAAGAAGGGGAAACCCTTCATGAGGTCGGAGAGATTACAATAGAGTTTTCAACAGCTAATTCAATTCAAACTAGTGCCCCCATTTTGAGGCTAACAAGGAATGGCGTAGGGTATGTATTCTACTACGATGAATCTGGGACCAGACTCATATGTTTCCTGATGAAGGAGTAAGAAGTGATCACATATGGTTCTCGATAGTTGATACAACATGAGAAGAACTATGCTACCCATGACCTAGAGTTAGTATCAATGGTCTTCACGTTGAAAATGTGGTGACATTACTTGATGTCCGAGAATTTTACAGCCTAATTGGAACACAAGAGTCTCATGTATATCTTCTCGTAGAACGACCTGAACTAGAGATATCGATGTTGGCTCGAGTTCCTCCATGACTATGACTTCGAGATAGCCGATATTCCTAGGAAGGGGAATGTTGTAACAGATACACTCAGCAATAGATCTGGTATACAACTACTAGGTGAGGCGATAGAGTAGTTGTACGCTTTACTGATATTCTATGTGGATCGAGATGGAGAAGATTTTCTTCTGTCACTCCCCAACTTCTTCAGCGATTCAGGGAGGAATAGTGCGGCGACACTGACTATGAGGATCGACGTGAACAGATATCCACAAGACATGCACCTGATGGATTTTATGAAGGTAGGGAGCACGTTATCCTTTTCAGAGGATGTACCATGGTACCCGTGTCGAATCAGGAGGAAGTCTGGAGGGAGTTCCACACCTCCACTCTAGCGGTACAACCAGGGGTGTTGAAGATGTACCAGGATCTCCGAAAACAGCATTGGTGGCCGGGAATGAAGAAATCAGTAGAAGATTTAGTATCTCAGGTCCTCACATGTTAGCAAGTGAAGGCTAAGTATCATGTACCAGCAAGATTAGTTCTATCATGTTGAGCTCCCCACGTGAAAATGGGATGGTATATCCATGGACTTCGTGATGGTACATCCACATACATCCAGGGGTCATGATTCTTTCTGGGTGATCATCAACTGACTCACCATGTCGGCCCACTTCATACTGTTCAGAGAACAGGGTTCAATAGAGGGCCTGGGGCCCCTCTATTTGTATAATATTGTGCAGACCCATGGAGTACCCTAAACAATCGTCTTTGATCGTGATACATGATTCCCTTCCTGGCTCTGGAATGGGTTGCAGGAGGCTTTCTAGACACGGTTTCATTTGGGCACCGCCTTCCATCCTCAGACAGATGGCCAGACTGAGTGGCCCATTCAGAACCTCGAGAACATGTTGCATTCTTGCATCCCCATCTTTGGTTGTAGCTAGGAGAATCACATTCCCTTGGTGGAGCTTTCATACAACCACAACTATGACTCCACCATTGGGATGACACCTTTTGAGGTGTTGTACAACCGACCTTATCGATCACCTCTGTGATGGACTGACCTAGGGGAGTCAGCACTCATGGGACCAGATATGGTATGGGATACCACAGAGAAGGTACAGGTCATCCAACAGTGGATGAAGACTGCAGAGAGCAGGCATAAGTTTTATGTCGATAGAAGACGGATACCTCTACATTTCGATGATGCTGATCGTGGATTTCTATGGGTCGCACCTCGACGAGGTTTTCAGATATTTTTCTAGGGTGGGGTGTTATCTTTGAGGTTCCTCAGACCCTTCCAGGTCCTCATCAGGGTTGGTGATGTGTCTTATCGCCTAGCTCTTCCACTTTAGATGTACCATGTGCATGAAGTCTTCCACGTATCCCATTTGAGGAGATATATGCATGACCCTTCTCACATCATCCACCATGGAGAGTGGGATATTGATGATGGAATGACCTTTAAGAAGGTTCCAGTAGATATTGGGGATCGAAAGTAGCGGGTCATTAATAGGCGGTCGATACCTCTGGTGCACATTCGTTGGCAGCACGAGAACCTCTAGGAGAGAACATGGGAGCGGGATGCTCAGATTTGTGCTTAGTACCCCCCCACTAGTTTCCTTAGTTTGAGTTGTAGCTTACGGGGACATAAAGTCCTAAGTTGGGGAGAATGTAAAGACACAAAAATTCCATGTAATTTTTTCATATGGGAATTTTAAGAGTCCGAAGAAATTGACGGTGCGTGATTCTGAGTCCCGGTGTGCCCAAAATGAATTTGTCTAGAGAAAAAATCCGGGTCCATTCAGTGGACATGCTAGCAGGTTTTTGTAACATTTAAACCAGTTCTCAAATTTGAAATCTGAGGACACCGTTGAACTCACAGCACCAATATTTGCTTAAGGTGAACATTACCTTAACCACAGTGGGTCAAGGGTGAAAGATAGTTTTCACTTTTTCGTGGAAATAAAACTAAAATAAAATAAACTTATATTTTATTTTTTTCAAAACCTCCCATGTGAATGTTATGTACGTGAGCACTACCAAGCCTAACCCCCCCCCCAATATTGAATTTAATGGAGGGGAATACCCAAACCCTCCTAAATGGGGGAGAAACCTCTCAACTCCTCATTAATTCGTTCGTCCCATTAAATTGAGCCAATAAATTATGCCAACATGGGACAATTAATAGAACCAACAATTAATTATGCCAAAAATTAAATAGATATACCTAATTTAAATTATTGGCACAACATTTCTTTGAAAGGATTTGTTGGAAAAGGAGAAGGGTAGAATTTGGGGAAGTTATTCTCCAATGAATAATGCATCCTTCCTCTCCAACGAAGAACTTATCCTCTAAACGAAGAACACCATCTCCATCAATGAACTTTCTTCAGAGCCAAGAATGAGGATGACGCACGATCCTGAATTCGGAAGTGTGTTGCAGAGGCAATGATCATTGGAAACATATTCACCTTCACCATTTTTCATCTCGTGACACATCAAAAAACCTCTGAGGTAGGGTAGTTATTGTGAATTTTTTCCTCTTACCCGATATGGACAATAATTCGTGATTCAAGAAATATTTATGCCGCTTGCTACCATTCTAACGTAGAGGGTGTGGGCGAAATGAACATGGACCAACTAATCCATAAATATTGGTTTGATTTTTTTGTGCACTTCGCGATGGAGGAGGATGGATGCCGGTGCTAGTGATTGGCACCGATGGGACATAAGAGAGGTGGTTGGGCGCATGACGGGGATGGAGGCGCGCGTATGTGCCGCCTGACAAGGAAGGGCCCCAACATGTGTTGTGGTGATGAAGGGTCGATGGTCGGCCGATCCAGCCACTGGTGACGGTGCAGCACATGACCGCGTCGCGCTGAGAGGAAGGCGGTCCATCCAGCCAGCTGTAGTGGACCGCCGTACCATGGCGCCAAACTGCACCACGGCCGTCGTGCCACACCGCGGCGCACCTCCGCACAGCGGCTGCCCTGCCCAGTGCGGGTCGGGATGCCCAGCGTGGGCCTAACATCCCAACATGGGCGGGGCCACCTAGCACAGGCCGGACCACCCAATCGAGCCGAACCACCCAGCGTGGGTTGGTCCGGACCCAGCGGGTCGGTCCAGGTCGACCCGAACCGATTCGGGCCAGGTCGGCCTGAACCGGGTCAGACTAGGCCTGGTCGGTTCGACTGGGTCGGACCGTACCCGGACCATTTTTTCCAAATCCAATACTTTTAGCCATAACTTTGGCACCGGGCATCAGTTTGATGATCTGTATACCACGCCGAATACCTTTGAGAAAGACTATCCTTTTGGTATACCCCACTTGAGATTTGGATAAAGTAGGGGTATAGTCAGGTTGGACAGAGCATGATTCCAACCGGGACCTTAGGACTTAAAGGCTAATAACTTACAGACCGGGCGTCTGATTGATGCACTGTATGTTACATTGAGACCCCTATTACATGGCGGTCCATTGGGATACTTCTTCATGGGATTTCGTGGTAATTGGAGTAGCGACCAGTGGCTTGAGGAGCGGACTCCTCAAGAGACGAGCCTGCTTAGTACGAGTACCCAATAGCGGGATGTGATGATGTAAAAGGATCCTTTGTGGGTCTGGTTATGTATTGGTGATGTACTAGGATCCTGTGTGGGTCTAACGATGTACTGATGATGTACTACGATCCTGTGTGGGTATGAAGATGTACTGACGATGTACTAGGATCCTATGTGGGTCTGATAATGAACTAGAATCCTGTGTGGGTCTGAAGGAGTACTAGGATCCTGTGTGGGCCTCACGATGTACTAGGAACCTGTGTGGGTTTGACGGAGTACTAGGATCTTGTGTCGGTCTGACGATGTTCTGGGATATTGTTTGGGTCTAATGATATACTAGGATCTTGTTTGGGTCTGATGATGTACTAAGATCCTATTTGGGAATGATGGAGTTCTAGGAACCTATGTGGGTCTGAAGATGTAAAAGGATCATGTGTGGGTTTGATGATGTAATAGGATCATGTGTGGGTCTGACGATGTACTAAGATCTTGTGTGGGTCTGTAATTTTGGATCCTTTGTCTGTCTACCTCTAAACAGAGGAAGATGTTTTAGTAGATACCTCTAATCATGCCTAAAATTGTAAATAATTTATAACTGGTGTGAGATGAGTTCATATCTATGTGGTCCGTTCCATCATAGTAATACCTTGGTGGTATTCTTCTATGTGGCCTACATTTTCGGTACCTACCTTAGTGGTATTCCTTCCTTTTGGAACAGTTGAGCTTCGGGCTTTGGGGTTGGACATTGTGTTTCCTTGATATTGAGATGGGTATACTTGATAACTTATTTATATGTGTGGGCATATTCCTAAGTAGAATTTTTAGTTGATTTCATGCTTTTGGGTTTATCCTTTGTAGATTTTGTGAGACCTTGAGGGTCTTGGGTTCCTTATAGAGTATCATTATACTCACCCCAGCACGGGCTATGCCCGCACCATATTGTGTTTGGTGCAGACGACAGATAGTGCTGATCAAGGCTGAGGGTACTAGGACTGTATGGTGCCCAGAGGTGGACCATACGGAATGTCGGTACATAGAGGAGATGGGAAGATGTGGAGTGCGGAGGATGCGATCTGTACCTACCCTTCAGGAAGGTACCTCGGAGGACCACCTTGTAGCTATCTTTCTCTTTCTTCAGTTGTTTTGTATTTCAGCAACACTTGTACCTTTACTATTGGGCTTGTATTCTTTCCCCTCTTACATTTAGCACTATTTTTTTCTATGGAGTTTACTTGTTTTCATATCTTGTTGTGTGCTGGTTTGCGTGTGTTTATAGGATATAAATACAATGCCTTCTTAGTTTTAGGTAATAACCCTTTTGGTGTTAGTCGCGAGCCTCTGGCCTATGGATGGTGGGCTTGGGGTAGTCAAGAAATGGGCCCCGGGGATGGGTCATGACAAAAATAATTAAATTATTGGGAATTTTTGGAATTTTTCTAGTTAAAATGTTTTTTTTAAATATTGAAAAATTTCAAATTGTTGAAAAATGTATTTTTTTAAACAATATGTAATATAAATGTCCCATTATAATTTTAATTTGATTTTAAGAAACATAATTATTATTTAGTTATATTAAATCAAGTTAATTACATTTTAGTCATCATTATATGGGATTTTAGTGTGAGTTTATTTTTGTTTCAAAAACATTATAACACTATTTTAATATGCTTAATATTTCACTATTTTACCTATTTAAAATAACTATAATATAGAATTATTTAAATTATATTTATATATTATATATGTATAAATACTATATTAAATATGTATAATGATTATAACTATTCACTGAGTAAAAATAAAATTATCTCATGTGTAGAAAATAAGTTTACTAAAAACCCATTTATTTACCATATCTGTATGTTTAATTTTAAATTATATTATACTAAACTTGTGAATTTAAATTGGATAAAATTATTAAATATTTGGATTTAGTAAAATTTATATTATATAATATGGTCAACATACTCTCCGGACATATTGAATAGTGAATAAGTCAAAATAATCCACTACGGTTAAGTTGAAATTTTTTTTATCACGGGTTAAAATAAATGGATAGGGGAAAAAATCAGTGTAAAACTTGAAACACATCTATTTTTTATAATATTTCAACCACAAAACTTATAAGGTTTGATACCGGTCCATTTTGGAGCCTTATGGCTTCTTTCAACTGTGTTAATAAGTTTATTTTTTAAAAAATTACATGTTTTAAAATCATCCTAGTTGTAAAATAGTACTCCCATAATAAATTTCTTATCCACATTCTATAGGTTTTGGTCCTCCCATAAGACCATCACTATGGTCCTTAATATTATATCCTAAGGTAGGTTTTCTATGTAAAGGTCATTGTCATCACTAAGAACAATATTTTTACTTATTTTAATCTAAATTCAATTATGTATTAACCATTACAATATTAAATAAAAAATATATAACATATAAATATATTTCATCATATTTATGTAATTCTATTTGTTTTTTCACCTCCATCAAATTTAAAAAATTCAACTATTTTTTGTACTGAGGGCAACGTCCTCATGAGTTGATCTCAACTAATTTCAATCACAAAATCACATATATGGTAATAATGATAGAAAAAATGAATATTTATTATAAATATGGCATGACATTGATTCATGAAATTTAATATATCATCAAATTCTTTAATTGTTTCACCATTAAAGAAAGTATATCATCCTTCAGGCATTTTTATGGCCTCTCACCTCCACAAATAAATCAGATTCATTTTCAATGTTATGCATTCAATATTGTTTCTAAAAATTTATATTACTAATAAATATAATAATTATAATAACAAAATACAATTGGATATGATAAAAAAATATTATATGAAAATAATTGAAATTTCCATGTAAACAATGTACACGTGAAAGTGAAGAAGGTAACACCCAAAAAAATTATAATAATGAAATATCTTTAATGAAGTAGTGATAACATATAATAATAAGATAATATATGATATTATAAATATTAATATAGGACTCTTATAGAATATTAACTTTTTTACAACAATTATATTGGAGGTTAAGGATCCTTTATCTAAAAAGAAAAATGATATAGGGAAAATCATCTCATTTTCCTTATATTAAAGCATATTTTAATTTAATGTACAAAATTTATTTTATATGTTTTATATACTTCACTATAAACATTTGATTTCATGAATCCTTCATTAATTATGTCATCAAATGTAAACATAATAATTATTTTATCTAATTGGATTTTACTTGTGATTTTTATCTTGTAATGTTATTCATAACCAAATTTCTTTTCATTGGGATATATTACATCTTAAATTTGTTTTAAATTCTATTTCTATGTATATAATTTTTATTATTTTTCTTTGTTGGATTTCTATATTTATATAAAGATTTAAATTTTAGAAGAATTTTCAAATAATTTGGTACATATCACATCTCTAAAATGATCTTTGAGATAGATTTCCTCTCAATTTTTACTCTATTGAGAAGAACATGGGATTATTCACACATTCATATATATGAGGTGTACATACAACCCTATTGATATTTTATATCTTAATATCATAATATTCAATGAATTTAAATTTTTATGTCATTTAATTCACAATATTTATGACTCAAATGATACCAAAGTGACAATTTTTTATTTCATGGTCTCACATTAATCAAAATTATTTATGCTTAAAGTTATATTGAAAGAATTTATTTGATCATCATTTACAATTATAATTTACTTTCTTCTTTTATTATTATTCAAAAAATTGTAACATAGTGGTTCCATTTTGCACTCATTCGTATATAAAATTATTAAGAAAATGACTTGGAGAGGAGCCTATTTTAATTTAATTTTTTAATGAATAATATTTTTCCTCCATAACCATGTTTCTTAAAAATATTTTTAAAACATTTTATATTCTAAAAATGATTTATTAAAATCATTTTTTACAATTTTTACTTTCTAAAAATCAGTTTGAAATGAATCTTAATATTGTTTTCTGTATAAGGTATGTTTTTTATATTAACAATGTGAAATGAATCATTGTTTTAACATATAAGACATAAATTGTATTTTATATTGTCATGAATTTTTAATTTTTTAATTATTAATTAATAATTTTCAATGGTTATTTCAAATGATAATAAGTTCTATATATTTTGTGAAAATTAACTTTAAAAAATGTATTTTTCAATGTGGATATGTTATATTCTTAATGAATATTGAAAATTTTATTTTAATGGTATTTATATTCATCATCAAAAAACAACCTTTAATGATAATCAATATCTAGAGGAATAAAAATAAAGTCATACCTTCCGTATTATTTCTCCTGATTATTTATGAAATTTTTGAAGAAATAATGTATTGAAATTCGCATTCTTGATAAATTTTTTTAGTTGTTATCTTTCCATAGAAACAGTCACTTATATATGATCAATAGAAATTACACATCTCATAAATATCCACATTTATTGTATCTTGGATATTATTATATGCTAAACCATATACAATTATTACATATGTTTGTGTACATTAACATTAATTTTATTGTCTAGTGATGTATTTATAAATCCATATTGTTTACATAATAATGAAAATTGATGATAAGGAACGCGGATTTATAAATTAAATTACCCATTTGATATATGGGGAATACAATTTCCCCAACGTGGAATCCACTGAACAAATACCCTGGGTAGGGTCACTACATTACCTCATACGAGCTTCCCCATTTGGTAGAGGTTTTATACAAGCAGAAAGGGTCTAAAAGAACATGTGGGAAGACTATACCCTTTTTATCAGAGTAAACCACATCATATAACAATGAGAAATAAATGAAATAAAAAACCAGAAACATAAACTGTTAAACATTTCCCAAAACCCGGTAAAACCCACAATCATACAATAAATATTTCAATTTATTAGTAACCATGTATGAAGTAAATAAAAAATGATTAACAAAATCAACCAAAAAACAGGTCATGACTCCATGTATGGATCCCTATTCCATGGACATATTAATCCCAACTCATAATTTAAGAAAATGAATTCTTCCATTCTCCCGACCTGCAACCACGAACTCCTCTTTGGTACCCAATGGAGGCCTAATTATGGTGTGTGTATAAAATAGTAGGCCACAAAAAATTGTGTCTACAAAATATCATGTCTAATAGATTTTGTGTGAAAAAATTAAATATATGACAATATAAGAAAAAGATAACTCTAGTTCCATTTGTTAACCATAATCATTTTACACATTTTAATCAATAAATCCATTTTCATCACTTGTTTTATGGGTTATTAATTTAAACAATTTACGCAATGGTCTAAGCTAGTTAGTTTTTGTTCATAAGGGAGTATATCAAGTTAACTATCTGAATTGGGATAATAATTTCACAAAAAAAATGATACAGTTAACTTGGTGCCTTAGTTCAAGCAAACTAATCGAATGAAACTATAAATGGCATCGATCGTTTGTACCAATCCCTAAACTATGCATTATGTGGGGGGATTTGTAGACACATTCTATCCCAAACTCTGGGATTATATCCCAACATATAATACCTCCTAACTACCAAGACACGTGAACATGTTTTTTATCCATTTACCACATATAACTTCTCAAATAAAATGAAAAATAAATTCACATAACATTCACATATCTTAATTATTCATCATGTATATTAACATCATGTGTTACCCGATTAGACAATTTACCAAATAAATTTAATACCTCATTTAAACCTTTTCACAATCTCATGATTTAACCCAATATCATAATCAAAAATTCTTATATTATCTCATATATAACATATTCATAAATTCCCACAAATAAACCAATTTAACAAATTCATCAATTCACATAGATAAAGTAATTTAACATTTTTTTTGATTTCATGTTTGTTAATCTAGTTATTCATTTCAAGTAAAATTCATTTTTCATTTAAAAAAAATTCATCCAAAACATTTCATGATAAGACAAACAATCCCTAATTAAATTATAATGTATAGAAACCAATACCAATAGTCTCATTTAAACTAAACTAACATATCAACATGTTTACCATGTGCTCTATATTATCACCAGTCGATTCCATGATTAACATTTTAATTTTCCCGGTTTGAAACTATTCTCAAACCCCATGGGTGGTCCTAAATCAGTCTAGTTGATCTAAATTCATCCCACTAAGATCATGAGATGGAAATATTCCTCATTTAAAAACCCATTTAAAAAAATCATAAAAATATATAATTTCCTAACTAGCATGATGAATGAAGACAACCACAAATTCACAAATCAACTTGCAGAGAATGTGATATAACTTTTTGACCACCTTCCTCAAATCCATAGATGAGCACTCACTTAACCTTATTTGTAGTTATTGATTCAATAAACATTTGAATTTTCAACAAATTATTAACTAGAAAATGTTGTATTTTATAGATTTGGATGAAGAATAACAAAAAAACAAGATCCAATATATAAAAGAGATTAAATTTTTTCATTACGCAATCCTAGAGCTTTAATCCACACCCAATGACACTCTAATTGGCCTAGAAACAAAGAAGATCACCCCTTGTAAGATTTCGGTACCAAGTATTTTCACTAGGGTTCTGTGGAGGATAGTGGATAAAAAATTCATGTGAAATAAAAAACATATAGTTGTTGAAAATGGTAATTCCCCACATTTTAATGGGCCTCATGGTTTGGTTGCATGGTTTTTTAAAATGTGTGCCAACCATGTTCCATTCTTTATTAAAGACTGGTTCAAGTCTCCTGTTTACCAAGTCATCTTGCACAATTTTCCAAACTGTGCACCAATCTTGTAGAATGTATATTTCCATGACTGTGGAGTTTTACCTCCCCAATTTCATGGATCTGTTTACCATGAACCCCTTTCCACTAACTATCACAATTTGGGCATGTTGGACCTGGGCTCAATAGAAGAACATGGGTGGGTTTACCGAACATTAAATTTTGTCTTTAACAACGATCAATTAAATATCCATCACGATGAAGAAAATAAAATAGGGGAGTCCCTAAACCATAGAGGGGATCATCATATGTTGGTTATAATTAATTTAATTAAAATAAAATGATTACCTTGATGAAATTCTCTCTTCTTTGATGTTTCTAGTCACTATCCAATGTGATTGTCTATTGTGTCATCGAATCCAATTGTAGGCTTCCAATAGTGGTGATCCAGACATTCTCCACATATCTCTGGACATCACCAAAGGGGTCTCTAGGTGCTATGGTAGAAGAGACTTTGATTGTGATGTCCGCCTTCGATTGTCTTGGGAGATGCTTCCAAAGTTCGTTCCTTAATCTAGTGGAGGAGGATATATCTCGTAACTTGAGAGTGTTCTAAGAGGAAAATAATTCTATTTTGTCTTGAGACATTTATCTTGATTCATTTTGATCAATCATAAATAATATCTACAATAATGATAATAATATAATTCTAATTTTATTTACATAGAATAATAAAATTAATTTATTACCCAAAATAATTTATTCATTTCATTTAATTTATAGTATGACCCCATGTCGAATAATAATAGTTGAATATTATTACCATTCGACTGGAACCCACAAAATTACACTTAATATTATTTAATTAAACAAAAAATATTATTTCTCAAAAATCCCCAGAATAACTACTTGGTTTGTGTATTAATATACACGGTGTGTACTTTTGTTTTTCAATTATCTCTATTTCATCCACCACAATTATTAGGCCTCGAATAATGACTATTTCTTTCTTCAATAAATATCACTGCATTACTCACTAATAAATATATTATTTCACCCACAATATATTCTCTCTAATAACTAGTGTCTAAATAATTGCAACCAGGCATCCTTGAATAATTATTAAACAAAAATTTGGAATAATATTTATTCAACTTGTGAAATCAATATTTAACTGAGATACTTGGACACACTTAGTGTGTGGCCCTCTAGGCCTCTTTCTTTGTGAAATTAGATTGAGCCTACATAAAATCCTAGTTTAGAGTCTAGAAACACACTAAGGCACCCATATAGAAAGATCTTATTGCAACAATTAAGTTTCACCTTCTACAACCAGTTTCCAATTAATGTAATCCTTTTGTCTTGATATCTTGAATCAAACGGGTTTCATGCTAGTGCCATCAACCCATGTGCTCAATTATTCTTTCCTTGACTTCTCATAAGGGATCATTCCCATTACTCACCATGGATATTTAATTATTAAGACTATATTAATTCCATTAAAGGGTCTAATATATCTACATTCATTATGGAATTGAGGGGAAAATCCTTTCATTTATTATCTATTAATGTAGTATTACTCGTGACACACCCAACATATCCTACCTCCCTGTGAATAGAGTGTCATCACAATTTTCATCAATACATATATTTTTGTGTGTTATAATACCCATTAAGAAAAATCATAAAGTCTAAGGACCAATACACACATCTGCAGATAGGAACATTCAATGACACTATGAAATGTGGATTTCCTACTAGTGGATCTGATTCTCATAATATCCTCTTAGATAGTACCAAGGGCGCACACTATGAAAAGGTGCCTCAATGTTTTATGATTCCACACCCCAAATGAACTATATTATTTTTGACCCTCAAATAACATCATTCATCCATATAAAATATATTCAGGAATAGTGTTATGGCACATTTAGGATCTCATCATAGTAGGGATCCATTATGACCCTTTAGTGTAACAGCTGTCCCTAGGATATTATCACATCCATTGTCATTTATAAGAACAATCAAGATTTTGTAAGGTATTAATTAATCAATAAAGTACAACATAGTTGTTTCTAGGCCATAAACTCAAATAGACTCTCATATGGACTAGATCCAACTACTATCAACCATTAACCTGCTAGATCTCACATGATGTTCATGCTTATAATGAGAAAGGACATTAGTCATGGGGTCTTCCATGTTCACTTACATAGACACTCTACTCAGTACAAATTCACCCCTTCAATACAAATCCCTCTAGAGGTGATACTTTCGGAGTATGTAATTTGTCAATTGATGTGACCTTGGTTCTTTTACAAGAGCCACAACTACAATATTATCACAATACAATGTGATGGGATTTTTACTGGAAGCTGTGACATCAATATCCTGGACTGTGTTCCAAATCCAAAAGGCTTAATTGGTTTTATCTGATGATGCTATATATTCGGAATCCACTATAGAATTGGTGACAACTGGCACCTATGAACTCTTCCAGCTCCCAACTACCCCGTTGAGAAAAAAACATATCCTGATTGCGACTTTAGATCCTTCTTATCTGTCTGAAAACATCATCAATATACCCTTACATGGAATTATTCTCATCTCCTCCATACAACATGAAAATATCCTTATTTCTAATAATATAGATAAGGATAGTCTTAATAGTATTATAATACTATTCTCTCGAATCTTCTTTATATCTCCATACCATGCTTAGTGTATAAGAAACATAAATCATGGTACATAACAAGGAATAAATGATGGATCCTATTGCCAAAGAGTATGGGATCTTACTCATCTTATCATTCTCATGTTGTGTCTGATGACACGTTTTCTTTGAAAGATGAAGGCCCTATGACATTGGAACCAATCCCCTTTGAGATTTTTTCATACTAAATATCTTTAGTATCTTCTCAATGTATATACCTTGAAATAGTTCATGTAGCCTCTTGGATCTATCATGAATGATCTTAATCATTAGAATATAGGTTTCTTCTCCATATTCCATCCCAGATAAACACTTGTTCAACCAGTTTTTAACTGACTGTAATATTAGAAAATTATTTCTAATAAGTATTATGCCATCAACATATACTACTAGGATAATAACTGCATTCCTATTAAACCATTTATAAAAACATTGCTGACATCCATTCTTAATGAAACCAAATTCCTTTTTGGATTCACCAAAACAAATGTTCCACGACCTTGATGCCTGATTTAGTCCATAAATGAATTTTTATGACATGTAAACCTATTTTGATTCACCTGGTGTCACAAACCCTTTTAGTTGTGTCCTGTAGATATCTTCCTAAAGGTTCCCATTAAGGAATGCAGTTTTGACCTCCATTTTCATAATCTCGTAGTCATGGTAATTAGATTTGCAAAGTATGATTCTTATGGATTTAAAAATTCAAAATTGAGAGAATGATTCATCATAGTAAATTCCATGATGATGTATGAATCATTTATCCACTATCCTTTCTTTATAGGTTGTATCTTCACCTTCCATGTCCAGATTTTTTTTGAATACCCATTTTCATCCAACAGGATCTACATCAACTACATCATCGAATAGAACCTAGACGTTGTTCTAATACATGGAAACCATCTCCGAATTCATATCTTTTAGACATCCTGCATCTTCTGAGCTTTCTACTGACTCCTTAAAGAAGATAGGTTCATCATTGTCTAACAATAATTATTCACCATCATTAGTGACTCAGAAACCAAATCCCAATTGTTCCCATACCTATCTACAGCTCCTATGTAGTACTTTTGTTTCTTGAATCACTTCCACAAGGTCATGTTGAACATGTTCTTGTACCAACTCCTATATATCTTGAGCATCTACATCATCTAAGTAAATATTTATCCCACATTCCTTTTTGAGGATGTTCTCCCTCTCAAGAAAGATGTATTTTTTGAAATATCTACTTTCTTGTCTGAATTGTTATATAGGAAATATTAATTTGTTTTCTTCGGATATCCAATAAAGATACACATCAAGCCCCGGGGTGCTTGTTTTTTTTCTGATAAGTCCTTAACAAATGACTCACATCCCCATACATGTGTGTTAAAAAAAGGGGTTTCTTTCCATTCCATATCTCGGAGGTAATTCCATTTTCTTCCTTAGTTGGTACTCATAATAAGGTTTATGCTACTGTTTTAATGCATATCCCCTAAAGGGTAATAGAAGACCTCCATTAATCATCATTGACCTCACCATGTCCAAAAAGGTGTGGTTTATTCTTTCACTAACACCATTCCATTGTGGTTTATAAAAAGGATTGAGTTGAGATAGAATCTTATACTCTCGTAAAAGGTCGATGAACTCTTGGTTCATATATTCTCCTCATCGATCCAATCGAAGCTTCTTTATCTTCTATCCAATAATATTCTCTACTTCATTCTTGAATTCCATAAATTTATTTATGGATTATCACTTATGAATTATTAAATGGATATATCCATATCAACACAAATAATCAGTAAATGTAATGAAGTAACAATATCCAGCTCTAGCTTCTACTAGAAATGGACCACACGCATTATTGTGTAAAAATCTTAAAAGCTTTGTGGACCTATAACCCTGTCCACCAAATGGTAGCTTGGCCATTTTACCTTTTAAACAAGTGTGGCATCTATCAAGTGGTTTTAGCTCAATAGTGTATAAATAACCCTCTCTGAAGATATTTTTCAAGCTTTTCTCATTTACATGACCAAGACCGTGATGCCACAATAGGGTGTTGTAGGAGTCATGTATGTTTGTTTCATTATGGATTTCCAAAACATGGTTTACATAATTTCATACATACATAATCTTATTTAAATTGGCCATACCATAACATATGTAGTTCTAATAAAATAAAAACCCCTTATTTATAAAAATTAAAATAAATCAATCCATATCGAAACAAGATACATAAATTATGTTCTTGGTAATAATAATCACATAATAATAGTTACGTAAAACCTAAAGTATTTTAGTTCGCTATGAGGGATGATAATCACCAATGGATAACGCATCCAGCCTCGCTCCATTGGTAGCTCAAATATCCTCCTCTTGTCAAGAAATTTGTCTTAATTTACTTTGATTCTACATTTGAATACATATTTGATCCCCACAAGTTATATCCAATACCCAATGTGTAGAAATGGAATGCTACACTCAATAACAAACACACTTTAGAATCCCTATGCTTATGGGTGTTGTTACTCTTCTAGTTGCCGAGCTTTCCACATGAAAAATATACCACCTCTTATTCATTTTCCTACCTTTTGAACTTCCCCTTCATAGAGGGGTGATTCTTTGGGGGCTTCAGACTGTATATGAGTCCTTTCCCCCTTTTCAATGTCTATACATTTCTTATCCACCATAAGTATTATAGATTTGTCATGCCCCATATCGTTATCTACTTGGAGAATTATGGTCTGATTTTTAGATAGAATATTCTCATTATTGCTTCTGTGGTAGTAGAAAATAAAGCTAGAGAAGGTCTTTAGCAGTGATGATAGGATGAGATCTATACACAACTAACCCATAAACATAATCCATATGATGTCCAGGCATTCAATAAATCCAATAATCTTGACTACATGAGGCCTAGTTAGCATAACTCTCCAACCATATTTGTAAACAAATCATTGGAGAACTCATATCTCTCTGATTTCAGATTCCCTTGTTAGAGATCCTTAAGGAGAGACATCATGCTATACACATCCATGTTTTCATGTTGCTTCAAGAGATAATTAATCATCGATGACAACATAAATCATTAGACATCTATCACATCATCAATATGTTCATATAGAGAGATAATTCCTCATCACTCGCCACTTTTCCAGGTGTAACTCGAATAGTCACTTATAGCACATACAATTTCCTCTCATGGAAAATGATGATGCCTAAATTCCTCTTCTATTCCTGGAAGTTGGTGTCAAAGAAAAGGTGATCTTTATCAATAATGGTTCAGAATGTTCTGTTTGAAGCCATTATTATTTCAGTTTCTGGAAATTAAGATGGGAAAAAAATATTACTTTATAATTAAAAATATGAGACAAATAAATTAATACTTATTAGTCTCCCATTATTTTATCTAAATCCAATATCCCTCACCATTGAAGTTGGAATATTATACTTCATAAATATTCTATTGGCAATGATCTATATTTCCTTTTGAATTAACCCAACTTGGGTTAGTCAAGAAACTTATTGTGTTTTAGGTAGGCATTCCAAGTGACAACTACATTAACTCGCAGTTCCCTGATCTGCTGAGTGGACTCCACAATCCTGAAATTATTTTATTTTGGATTTCATCAACCTTTTCCACTTGGTCACACTAAGTCCTATTGTGGAAATCAACCCTTGAGGTGAACCATGTCAAGTCACCCCAAACCTTGAATTACAATTCCCCGGTAATTGAAAGCACCCCAACTAGGTTTGGTCAAGCACTTTAAACTATGGTTCGATTCTAACCCAGATTTTGGAAGGCTATACTGACATACTATTTCTTTGAGGGATTTTATCCTTATACATTAATGTAAATTTTATTATCATTATTTAATGCTTTTTAATATTAAGTGGGATATAATTAATTGAGTAACCATGTCAAGGATAACATTTACTGATAAGCTGCTCTTATATTAGTCTTATATTCCATGCTTGTTTTATTTATTAATTATTTGATCATGAAAACACACCCACAATAAATAAACCATGAAACTGGAAGAAATAAAATAAATTCTATGATCATGAGCATGTTCTATTGGTTAATTATCTGGCATTTTATAAACTAACCCAAGACCTAGGGGAGAAACACATTGAACCTTTAGGGTTCGTGTTTACAGCTTTCAACCTATCATCCTTTTTATCTACTTGGATTGGTTTATCATTGGATCCTAACTTGATCTGGCTCCACAATCATATGATATCCATCCAATACATATGATTTAATCTCACATGTAGGTGAGCAGTGAAATAGGGTTTTATATAAAAGAAACATTAGGCACACATGCCATATATATTAATTAGGGGAAAGCTCACAGGAGAACCAATTAAATTTAAATAATTAAATTAAAAGAAACCCTCTACATAAAAAGGTCATGCTGTAGATCATGATCATACATGAATGAAATGATATCTATTCATATATAAAACTAGAATTCAATTCTTTAATCATTCTTGTTTAAGATAAATCATGCTCGAATTAATTATATATCTTTAATTAATAAATCCTTTTATCTTAAACCCTTTTTTGAATTTCCTTGAGATTCAAATCCATCATAATTTTTAACAAATAATTTTTTTTAAATTATAATTTTACGTAACATGTACGTTAGAGGCAACTGGGTTAATTCTCATTTAGAACTACCCAATGAGTATAAATGTACATTACATATATGTAAATTAAAAACATATATATAAAACACCATTCATGTGCTGTTATTCTACTTTATGACTACAGTATGGAATAATTCTCAAGGATTTGTATAATATAATAACAAATTTTAATAAATCTATGTAATTTGGATGTGTAAATGACATGTAGTTACGACTATATGGTGTGTACTATCGTTCAACACCATCTGAAGTACATGCCCGAGGATATGGTATGTAGATGAACTCCAGAAATCTTCAGAGTACATGGTGTGTTAAGTGGGCCACATGACATGTAGTATTAGCATCACATGGTTTCTAGTCGGGCTAGCTGTATAAGGCTATATAGTTCAACCCTAAGCCGAAGGGACTACACATCGTGTCCAGTGGACCACACGATGTGTATTCTGAAAATGAATTCCACCTGTTTCTGGTCAACACAGGGAGTACTTTAAGACATATATAGACTCCAACACATGGTTTGGTTTGGTGGACTAGTCTCGTTGCATAGAACATAGAACAGATAGCATGTACTTCCGAATACTTGTCATGAGTTCTGGTGTCATAAGAACAGGATGTTTTGGAACCTCCGGATGAGATCCTCCATTTTATTTTAATAAAAATTATAAGAATAGATCATTTCTATAAGGGAATTGAGAAATGAAAGTTAGGGAACATATCTCAAAATATTGATTTGTAGAATTATTAACAGGAATTGAAACAACTAAATTATTAAATGCACTAATCATAAAAAAATCATAATCAACAATATGACCCCCTTCGATACAACTTGTAGGATATGGGAGCTGTATAAGCACAACGGTGGGTGTACCCAACATTAATTTTTGTCGTTAACAACGATAAATTCGATATGCATCATGATGAAAAAACACAATATATTAGGAAT
The DNA here is from genome assembly GCA_963277665.1 of Viscum album. NCBI lineage: Eukaryota > Viridiplantae > Streptophyta > Magnoliopsida > Santalales > Viscaceae > Viscum > Viscum album. The sequence goes on from OY728165.1 coordinate 216,505,272, forward strand.
AATACAAAGAATTAAACAAAATATGGGAGTCCCAAAACCATACGGATGATCATCATATTTTGGTTATAATTAATTTAATTAAAAGACAATAATTATCATGAGGGAATTATCTCTTATTGATGTTTCCAGTCATGATCCAATGTGATCTGTCATTGCTTTATAAATGAAAAGTGTAGGTTTCCTCTAGTGGTGATCCACGCATGATCCATGTATATTTGGATGTCACCGATGGGATATCCAGGTGCTAGGGTGGAAGATCTTTCACCTGCAATGTCCGCCTTAGATCACCTTGAGATCCACTTCCAATGCACTCTCCTTGATCCAGTGGAGGAGGATCTCTACCGTAACTTGAGAGCATTCTTAGAGGAAAATAAATCTCTCTTTTCTAGATAGATTTTTGTTGATCTGTTGGGCACAACCACAGTGAATTTCTAGGTTAATTAGAATAATATAATTGGTATATTGATTTCATAGAATAACAAAATGAATTAATTACCCAAAATCATTTATTCATTTCATTTGATTTTTAGTAAGACCCCATGTGTAATAATAATAGTTGACTATTATTATAACTTGATATGCTTCCAACGAATTACTTCAAATATTATTTATTTAAATATATAATATTATTTTCATAAATCCCCAGAAAAACTACACAGTGTGTATATTAATATACAGGACATGTACTTTTGTTTTTAAATTCTATTTATTGCCTCCACCACATTTGTTAGACTGTGAATAATGGTTATTTATTTTTTAAATAAATATCACTATATTACTCGCTAAAAAATATATTATTTATCCCACAATATATTCTATTGAATAAATAGTATCGAAATAAATGTGATCAAGAATCCTTGAATAATCATTAAACCACAATCGAGTATAATATTTATTCAACTTGTTAATACTATATTTAACTGAGATACTGGGATACACTTAGTGTGTGACCCTCTAGGCATCTTTCTCAGTGGAATTAGGCAGATCTTGCCTAAAGTCCATGGTTAGCATCTATAAACATTCCAAGGCACCCATAAAGAAAGAAGTTAACAACGCAATGATGTGTCACCACCTACAAACACTTACTATGTAATGTAATCTCTTTGTCTCGATATATTGAATCATGTTGGATGCATGCTGGTTCCATCTACCCATGTGCTTGATTATTCATTATTTGACTTCCCATAATTGATGATTCCCATTTTTCTCCATGGAAATGGATTTATTTATCCTATATCAATTCCATCAAAGGGCCTAAGATATCTATATCCATTATGGAACGGAAATGAAAAATCCTTTCTTGCATTATCCATTAATGCAGTATTACTCGTGACACACCCAAAATATCTTACCTCACTACGAACTTTGTGTTGTCACATTATCCATCAATACATCTATGTGCGAGGTTTTTAATACCCATTAATAATAACCCTAAATTCTAATGACCAATACACAGGTTTGAATATTAGAACATCCAATGACACTATGTAATGTGGATTTCCTACTAGCAGGTCTGGTTTTCATAATATACTCATGGATATTACCAAGGGCATACACCATGATAAGGTGAGTCAATGATTTGTGAGTCATCAACCCTAATGGAATATATTATTTTTGTCCCTCAAATAACATAATATGACCATATAATATATATTCTAGAAGAGTGTTATGAAAGTTATGGGTTCTCATTATAGTTGGGATCTGCTATGACCCTTTATTGAAAAAAATATCCTTAGGACAATATCACATGCATTGTCACACAATAGAACAATAAAGATGTGATATGGTATTTATTAATGAATAAAGTACATATTATATGGTTCAAGACCACTAACTCCAATAGGGAACACCATTACCCCTAACATTGATCCAGCCAAGCTATATACACTGAATGGTCGTTTAACTATTTCTTCAACATTATGAACCCTAAGAATGCCCACAAGCCTCCTAGTATTCCAATAAACATTCCATTAGAAAAAAATTATGAAATTTATACAAAAACAAAAAAGGAACATACCATCATGATGTTTGAGATATTACAACCTCCCCCTCGTTATAATGGCTCATTCATTAGCCACATTACCAAGAATCACATTGCTTCCCATGAAAATGATCAGATCATTGGACTAGAATATCTAACCCCCTCTTCCATATATCTTCAATAAAATAACCATTATTCAATAAAACTCATACAATAGGTATAATATTTCCCCAAATGGCTTTTAACTATGATCCACGTTACAAACCAGATGCTCCTAAATGGATGCATCATCTTTATGATGAATATTCTTAAAATTAATCATGTGAGATGGGATGCGATGATATCATTAAAGCTATGAAAAGTGAAAAAAATAATCAATATAACTAAATCACGATGGAAATGCTAATTTTTATTGCAGTAGTATATTCCTCTCTTGAATATCATACAACCCCAAAATCTTAGGTGGAAACATACCCTAATTATGTGTCTGATAGTGACCTAACATTCGAGACACCTGAATAAATACAAGATCACCCATGATGAAATCATGAGGTCTATGACACCCTTACACAAATTAATTCTTCTCACTCTGAGGCATTCCAATTCATTTCTAAATTAACTAAACATGTTCTCACGTCACCTCCATGAGACTCGGTCCCAACTAAAATGATTCCACATCTTCCATCCAACATAACTATAACCTACAAAGACTCTTATAAAGTGCCTAAAATAGTTTCATCTGAATATTCACCTGATACTAGAATATAGTAGAAATAAACAAGAGAAAAATGTTTCTCCCATGATCTACCAATGTATAAGACACAATCTATCAACATATCCTCTCGTAATTTATTTGTATGATCTGACTGACCTTCAATCTATGGGTGGATATACGTACTCAAAAACACCTTGATATCAAGTTCATTCTGTAACCCCTAAATAAAGGCTACTGTAATCTTGGATCACAGTCTGAAACATTCATTCAAGGGACCCCATTCAGTTGTACTGCCTTCTGATCCTACTAATCTCTCAACCCATCAATGGTAATGGTATATTGAATTGGCAATAAATGTGCCACCTTAGTCAATTGATCCCCAACTAACTAGATCTCATAATTCATCCAAGGCATTCGTGGAATACCGACAACAAAATATATCATCGAATCATCCCATTTCCATTTTTAATGTGAAAAGTATGAAACAAACCATCCATTCATTAATAATGTTTCTTTACATACTGATAGTTATAACATCAAGCCATAAAAAATATATTCTCCTTCATCAACACTTGAAACCAATACCAACTGAAAATATCATGATATATTTTAGTAAAAACATGATGTATTAACAACTTCATGTCATGGAACTCAGGAATCAACTCTTCTCACATTCAAGTTGGCACACCAACATGGCTGAGGGCATTAATGATCTCATATTAAACAAGAAATAAACCAGAGTGTGGCTCCTCACATTCATGGAATCCCTTCTATCCCCAAAACTATGAATCCCCATGCCGCCTCTCCATGATCCTTCTTAGAATGGTTGACTCAACTATAATGGATGAAAGAGTCACTTGGACTTTCCCATCATAGAACACTAGTAGAATTTACAAAAATAACACCTTAAAAATCCACTTAGAACTAGATTGATTAAACTCTCCATTTTTAGTCTTCCATCCCAAATAATCAGCAACTCCATTTCCCTTTCTTAGTGTGTAAACTTTTTCAAAATCAACAGTCTTTATGTATTCGACCCATCTTAACTACCAAATATTCAAACCATGTCCAATTCAAGATCATTCTTGTGGTAATTGTATTCTTGAACCCTTAACTACCAATAAACATTCTCCACTACATGATACTTTTATCAATATAGCCCTCATCCCAAAACTAGATGCATCATAAAAAAATGTATACTCAATACACAGCTCATGAAGAATAAAAATTGGTGTAGTTTTCAGTTGAATCATTAATATTGAAAGGTATTCTCACATGCCTTAAACCATTAAAAATTGATGCCCATTGTGGTTAATCCTTAAAATAGTGCAACCAAATGGAAGAATTGTCTGATGAACCATCATCATTATCATACTAAGCCCATAAAAATTAGATATCTGAGGCTTGTTTGAGATACTCCTAATATACCACTACATTTATTTTATCGATGTCCATAGACACACCATTCTCTATGATGTTGTTCCCGATGAAATGCAGCCTATAAATATTGAAATAACACTTGAGTATCCTGGTGTATATATTATGGTATGTTAGTTTACATAGGAAAATTGAAAGATGTACTGAATGATCATCTGGAGTCAATAAGTACATAAAGAAACCATAAACAAATACAATTGTGACTAGGTCCATGTAAAGATGAATGATTTTGTTTGTTAGGGATCTAAACGCTACTGATGCATTGGTCAACCTGAATATCCTGCAAAAAAATCATAAAACCCAAACCTTCTCTTTAAGAATGATTATGGTATATAAAATGGTCTCATGATTAGATGATGAAACCATAATAATAGATCATTGTTGGATAAAATTGAAGAACCTCTTAAGTGGTTGAAAATATCATCATTTCAAGGAAGATGGTATCGTTTCTTTATCCCCATATGATTCAGCTTCCCATAATAGAAAAATAAACACAAGGACCCAAAATCCTTCCTGGCTGACAACCCTGGAGATCCCCAAGGTGATTTACTCTGGGTAATGCACCCATTCTTTTTCTAGTTCCTCAAACTAGGAATTAAGTTCATGGAGTTTTACTAATGACATTAAAAATAGAAGGATAGAAAATGGTTCTACCCCAGGTACTGGTTGTATCATGAACTCAACCTCTCTATCGAGTGTAAACCTGGAGAAGTAATCATGAAATGTATCATGAAACTAGTCCACCAAAGGAGGGAAGAAATGTTTCCATATCTTCATATCATCGAGCATCATACAAACCAAATGGGTTATCAGTTCACCCAAATATTGAGAGACTATGCATGAATGAACTAGTAAGATATCTCATTCCACATGGTGTACATCAGTATTCACTTCAAGGGATGTGAATTTGACCATATGGGTTAAACAGTCAATATAGTCCTAAAAAACTAACCAATCCACCCCCAAAATCAGATCAAATCCTATCTATGTAGTTAAAACAACTACCAAATAAAATAGTTCCCAATAAACACGAGGAAACACCCCTTACATTGCTCAGTAATTTCTATTTTCACCCATAATGGTGTTTAAATTGGAATAAAACCAAATATATGCTGCACCTCTTTGCTAAAAACACAAAAAAACATAGAATATATCATTGAATGTTATGAAAATATATCGAACAAATCACTTTAAAGCATTGAATCTAGATGAATAACACATAGAACTATCAATGGTCTAGCTTCACCTCCTCCAGGTGCTAGATGAACTTTTTAGAGATGACCTTCATTTATAACTTGAGCATTAGTATGGCGTTTTAACAGTATACTACCCTAAGTAATGTAGTTTTGACCTCCATTTTCATAATCTCGTAGTCAGGGTAATTAGCTATGGAATGTATGATTCTTGTGGATTTAGAAATGGAAAATGGAAAGAATGATTCATCATAGTAAATTTCTTGATATATGAATCTTTTAGGCATTATCCTTTCTTTATAGGTTGTATCTTCACCTTCCATGTCCAGATTTTTTTGAATACTGATTTTCATCCAACTGGATCTACATCAACTACATCAACGAACAGAACCTATACATTGTTCTAATACATGGATACCATCTCCGAATTAATAGATTTTAGACATCTTGTGGATTTTGAGCTTTCTACTGATTCCTTATGGACGATAGGTTCATCATTGTCCAACAATAATTATTCACCATCATTAGTGACTCTGAAATCAAATCCCAATGGTTCCCATACCTATCTAGTGCTCCTATGTAGTACTTTTATTTCTTGAATCACTTCTACAAGGTCAGGTAGAACATGTTCTTGTACCAACTCCTATGTATCTTGAGCATCTACATCATCGAAGTAAATATTTACCACACTATACTTTTTTAGGATGTTCTCCCTCTCAAGAAAGATGTATTTTTTGAAATAGCTACTTTCTTGTCTGAATGGTTATATAGGTAATATCATTTTGTTTTCTTCAGATATCTAATAAAGATACACTTTATTCCCCAGGGTGCTTGTTTTTTTTCCTGATAAGTCCTTAACAAATGACTCACATCCACATACACGTGTGTTAAAAAAATTGGTTTATTTCCATTCCATATCTCGGAGGTAATTCCATTTTCTTCCTTAGTTGGTACTCAGATTAAGGTGTATGCTGCTATTTGTAATACATATCCCCCAAAGGGTAATAGAAGACCTCCATTACTCGTCATTGACCTCGCCATGTCCAAAAAAGTGTGCTTTATTCTTTCACTAACACCATTCCACATTGGTTTATAAAGAGGATTGAGTTGAGATAGAATCCTATACTCTCGTAAAAGGTCGATGGACTCTTGGTTCATATATTCTCCTCATCGATCCAATCGAAGCTTCTTTATCTTCTTTCCAAGAAGATTCTCTACTTCATTCTTGAATTCCTTAAATTTATTTATGGATTATCACTTATGAATTATTCAATGGATATATCCATATCAACACAAATAATCAGTAAATGTAATGAAGTAACAATATCTAGCTCTAGCTTCTACTGGAAATAGACCACACACATTATTGTGTAAAAATCTTAGAAGCTTTGTGGACCTTTCACCCTGTCCACCAAATGGTAGCTTGGCCATTTTACCTTTTAAACAAATACGACATCTATCAAGTGGTTTTAGCTCAATAGTGTATAAATAACCATCTTTGAAGAGATTTTTCAAGCTTTTCTCATTTACATGACCAAGACTGTGATGCCGCAATAGGGTGTTGTAGGAGTCATGTAATTTTGTTTCATTATGGAGTTCCTAAACATGGTTTTCATAATTTCATACATACATACTTTTATTTAAATGGTCCATACCATAAAATATGTAGTTATTATAAAATAAAAACCCCTTATTTATAAAAATGAAAATAAATCAATCAATATTCAAACAAGATACAGAAATTATGTTCTTGGTAATAATAAGCACATAATAACAGTTACGTAAAACCTAATTTATTTTAGTTGGCTATGAGGGATGATAATCACCAATGGAGAACGCATCCAGCCTCGCTCCATTGGTAGCTCAAATATCCACCTCTCATCAATAATTTTTTCTTAATTACTTTGTTACTACATTTGATTACATATTTGATCCCCACAAGTTATATCCAACACCCAATGTGTAGAAATGGAATGCTACACTCGATAAAAAACACAATTTAGAATCCCTATGATTATGGGTGTTGTTACTCTTCTAGTTTCATAGCTTTCACATGAAAAATATACCACCTCTTATTCATTTCCCTACCTTTGGATCTTCCCCTTCATAGAGGGATGATTCTTCGGGGGCTTCAGACTGTTTATAAGTCCTTGCTCCATTTTCCATGTCCTTACATTTCTTATTAACCATAAGTATTGTAGGTTTTTCACGCCACATATCGTTATCTACTTGGAGAATTATGGTCAGATTTTTAGATAGAATACTCTCATTATTGCTTATGTGGTAGTTGAAAATAAAGCTAGAGAAGGTCTTTAGCAATGATGATAGGATGAGATCTATACACAACTCACACATAAACATAATCCCTAAGATGTTCAGGCATTCAATGAAGCCAATAATCATTACTACATGAGGCCTAGTTGGCATAGACTCTCCAAGCATATTTGTAAACAAATCATTAGAGAACTCATATCTCTCTGATTTCGGCTTCTCTTGTTAGAGATCCTTAAGGCGATACATCATTCTATACACATCCATGTTTTCATGTTGCTTCAAGAGATCATTAATCATCGATGATAGCATAAATCATTGGACATCTATCACATCATCAATATGTTCATATAGAGAGATAATTCCTCATCACTGGCCTCTTTTTCAGGTATAATGCGAATAGTCACTTACAACACATACAATTTCCTCTCATGGCAAATGATGATGCCTAAATTCCTCTTATATTCCTCGAAATTGGTGTCAACGAGAAGGTGATATTTATCAATTATGGTTCAGAATGTTATGTTTGAAGTAATTATTATTTCATTTTCTGGAAAGTAAGATGGGAAAAATTTATTACTTTATAATTAAAAATATGAGACAAATAAATTAATACTTATTAGTCTCCCATTATTTTATCGAAATCCAATATCCCTCACCATTGAATTTAGAATATTCTATTTCCTAAATATTCTATTGGAAAGGATCTATATTTCCTTTTTCATTACCCCAACTTGGGTTGGTCAAGAAACTTATTGGGTTTTAGGTAGGCATTCCAAATGAAAACTACATTAACTCGCAGTTCCCTGATCCGCTGAGTGGACTCCACAATCCTAAAATAATTTTATTTTGGATTTCATCAACCTTTTCCACTTGGTCACACTAAGTCCTATTGTGGAAGTCGACCCTTGAGGTGAACCATGTCATGTGAACCCAAAACCTTGAATTATAATTCCCCAATAATTGAAAGCACCCCAACTAGGGTTGGTCAGGCACTTTGAACTATGGTTCGATTCTAACCTAGATTTAGGAAGGCTATACTGACTTACTATTTCTTTGAGGGATTTACATAAATGTCCATTTTTTAACTTTCTTACATGCTTTTTAATATTAAGTGGGATATACTTAATTCAGTAACTATGTTAAGGATAACATTTACCGATAATCTGGTCTTATATTAGTCTTATCTTTCATGCTTGTTTAATTTATTATTTATATGATCACGACAACACACCCAGAATAAATAAACCATGAAATGGGAAGAAATAAAATAAATGCTATGATCATGATCATGTTCTATTGGTTATTTTATCTATCATTTTATAAACTAACCCAAGACCTAGGGGAGAAACACATTGAACCTTTTGGGTTTGTGTTTACAGCTTTCAACCTATCAACCTTTTTATCTACTTGGATTGGTTTATCGTTGGATCCTAACTTGATCTAGCTCCACTATCATATGAGATCCATCCATTACATATGATTTAATCTCATGTGTAGGTGAGTGGTGAAATAGGGTTTTATATAAAAGAAACATTCGGCACACATGCCATAAATATTAATGAGGGGAAATCTCACAGGATAACCAATTAAATTTAAATAAATAAATTGAAAGAAACCCTCTACATAAAAGGGCCATACTGTAGATCATGATCATACATTCATGAAATGATACCTATTCATAAATAAAACTAGAATTCAATTCTTTAATCATTCTTGTTTAAGATAAATCATGCTCGAATTAATTATATATCTTTAATTAATAAATCCTTTTATCTTAAACACTTTTTTGAATTTCCTTGAGATTCAAATCCATCATGATTTTAAACAAATAATTTTTTTAAATTATCATTTTACGTAACTTGTACATTAGAGGAGACCTGGTTAATTCTCATTCATAACTACCCAATGTGTATAAATGTACATTACATATATGTAAATTAAAATATATATATATATAAAACACCATTCATGCGATGTTCCTCTACTTTACAACTACAGTATGGAACAAGTCTCAAGGATTTGTATAATATAATAACAAATTTTAATAAATCTATGTAATTTGGATGAGTAAATGACATGTAGTTACAACTATATGGTGTGTACTATCGTTCACCACCATCTGAAGTACATGCCTGAGGATATGGTGTGTAGATGTACTCCAGAAATCTTTAGAGTGCATGGTGTGTTCAGTGGGCCACATGCCATGTAGTATTAGCATTACACGGTTTCCAATCGGGCTAGCTGTGTAAGTCTATATAGTTCAACCCTAAGACGAAGGGACTAGACATCGTGTCTAGTGGACCACATGACGTGTATTCCCGAAAATGCATTCCACATGTTTCTGGTCAACACAGGGAGTCCATTAAGACATAGATAGACTCCAACACATGGTTTGGTTAGGTGGACTAGTCTCGTTGCATGGAACATAGAATACATGGCATGTACTTTTGAATAGTTGTCATGTATTGTGGTGTCATAAGAACAGGATGTTTTGGAACCTCCGGATGAGATTCTCCATTTTATTTTAATAAAAATTAAAATAATAGATATTTTCTATAAGGGGAATGAGAAATGAAATACGGGGAACATATCTCAAAAAATAAATTTATAGAATTATTAACAAGAATTGAAACAACTAAATTATTAAATGCACTAATCATCAAAAAAAATAAACATAATCAACAATATAACCCCCTTAGATACAACTAGTAGGATTTGGGAGCATTAGAATCACAATGGTGGGTGTACCCAACATTAATTTTTATCGTTAACAACGATAAATTCGATATACATCAAGATGATAAAACATAGGATCTTAGGAATAGAACAAAGAATTAAAACAAATATGGGAGTCCCAAAACCATAGGGATGATCATCATATTTTTGATATAATTAATTTAATTAAAAGACAAGAATTACCATGAGGGAATTATCTCTTGTTGATGTTTCCGGTTATGATCCAATGTGATCTGTAAGTTCTTCATAAAAGAAAAGTGTAGGTTTCCTCTAGTGGTGATCCACACATGATCCATGTATATTTAGACATCACCGATGGGATATCTAGGTGCTAGGGTGGAATATCCTTCACCTGTGATGTCCGCCTTAGATCACCCTGAGAGCCACTTCCAATGCACTCTCCTTGATCCAGTGGAGGAGGACGTCTACCGTTACTTGAGAGCATTCTTGGAGGAAAATAAATCTCTCTTTTCTGGATAGATTTCTCTTGATCTGTTTGGAACAACCAGAAAGAATTTCTAGGTTAATGAGAATAATATAATTCGTATATTGATTTCTTAGAATAATTAAATGAATTAATTACCCAAAAGAATTTACTCATTTCATTTAATTTTTAGTAAGACCCCATGTGTAATAATAACTGTTGACTATTATTATAACTTGATATGCAGCCAAGAAATTACTTAAAATATTATTTATTTAAATATATAATATTATTTTTCATAAATCCCCTAAAAAACTACACAGTGTGTATATTAATATACAGGACATGAAATTTTGTTTATAAATTATCTTTATTGCCTCCACCACATTTTTTAGACTGTGAATAATGGATATTTATTTTTTAAATTAATATCACAACATTACTCACTAATAAATATATTATTTATCCCAAAATATATTCTATTGAATAACTAGTATCGAAATAAATGTGATCAGGATTCCTTGAATAATCATTAAACCACACTAGAGAATAATATTTATTCAACTTGTTAATTATATATTTAACTGAGATACTTGGATACACTTAGTGTGTGACCCTCTAGGCATCTTTCTCAGTAGAATTAGGCAGAGCTTGGCAAAAGTCCATGGATAGCATCTAGTAACATTCCAAGGCACCCATAAAGATAGAAGATAACACCGCAATGATGTGTCACCACCTACAGACACTTATTGTGTAATGTAATCTCTTTGTCTCGATATATTGAATCATGTAGGACGCATGCTGGTGCCATCAACCCATGTGCTCGATTATTAATTATTTGACTTCCCATAATTGATGTTTCCCATTTTTCTCCATGGACATGGATTTATTTATCCTATATCAATTCCATCAAAGGGCCTGAGATATCTACATCCATTATGGAACATAAATGAAAAATCCTTTCTTGCATTATCCATTAATGCAGTATTACTCGTGACACACCCAACATATCATACCTCTCTACGAACTTTGTGTTGTCACAGTATTCATCAATACATCTATGTGCGAGGTTTTTAATACCCGTTAATAATAACCCTAAATTATAATGACCAATACACAGGTTTGAATATTAGAACATCCAATGACACTATGTAATGTGGATTTCCTACTAGCAGGTCTCGTTCTCATAATATACTCATGGATATTACCATGGGTGTACACCATGATAAGGTGTGTCAATGATTTGTGAGTCATCAACCCTAATGGAATATATTATTTGTGTCCCTCAAATAACATCATCTGGCCATAGAATATATATTCTAGAAGAGTGTTATGAAACTTATGGGTTCTCATTATAGTTGGGATCCGTTATGACCCTTTAGTGAAAAAAATATCCTTAGGACAATATCACATGAATTGTCACACAGAAGAACAATCAAGATGTGATATGGTATTTATTAATGAATAAAGTACAAATTATATGGTTCAAGGCCACTGCCTCCAATTGGGAATACTATTACCCCTAACATTGATCCAACCATGCTATATACACTGAATGGTCGTTTAACTCTTTCTTCAATGTTATGAACCCTAAGAATGCCCACAAGCCTCCCAGTATGCCAATAAACATTCCATTTGAAAAAATTTATGAAATTTATACAAAAAAATAAAAGGAACATACCATCAGGATGTTTGAGATATTATAACCTCCCCCTCCATATAATGGCTCATTCATTAGCCACATTACCAAGAATCACATTGCTTCCCATGAAATTTATCAGATCATTGGACTAGAATATCTAAGCCCCTCTTCCATATATCTTCAAGAAAATTACCATTATTCATTAAAACTCATACTATAGGGATAATATTTTCCCAAAATGCTTTTAACTATGATCCACATTACAAACCAGATGCTCCCCAATGGATGCATCGTCTTTTTGATGAAAATTCTCAAAATTAATCATGTGATATGGGATGTGGTGATATTATTGAAGCTATGACAAGTGAAATAAATAATTAATATAAATAAACCATGATGGAAATGCTAATTTTTATACCAGTAGTATATTCTTCTCCTGAATATCAAACAACCCCAAAAACCTAGGTGGAAACATACCCTAATTATGTGTCTGATAGGGACCTAACATTCGAGACACCTGAATAAATACAAGATCACCCATGTTGAAATCATGAGGTCTATGACACCCATACACAAATTAATTCTTCTCACTCTGAGGCATTCCCATTCACTTCCAAATTAACTAAACCTGTTCTCACGTCACCTCCATGAGACTCGGTCCCAACAACATTGATTCCACATCTTCCATCCAACATAACTGTGACCTACAAAGACTCTTATAGAGTGCCTAAAATAGTTTCATCTGAATATTCACCTGAAACAAGATTATAGTAGAAATAAACAAGAGAAAAATGTTTCTCCCATGATCTACCAATGTATAAGACACAATCTATCAACATATCCTCTCGTAATTTATTAGTATGGTCTAACTGACCTTCAATCTATGGGTGGATATACATACTCAAAAACACCTTGATATCAAGTGCATTCTGTAACCCCTAAATAAAGTCTATTGTAAACATGGATCACAGTCTGAAACATTCATTCAAGGGACCCCATTCAGTGGTACTGTCTTCTGATCCTACTAATCTCTCAACCCATCAATGGTCATGGTATATTGAATTAGCAATAAATGTGCCACCTTAGTCAACTGATCCCCAACTAACTAGATCTCATAATTCATCTAAGGCATTCGTGGAATACCGACAAAAAAATATGTCATCGAATCGTCCCATTTCCAATTTTTAATGGGAAAAGGATGAAACAAACCATCCAATCATTAATACTGTTTCTTTACATACTGATAGATATAACATCAAGCCACAAAAAATATATTTTCCTTCATCATCACTTGAAACCAATACCAACTACAAATATCATGATATATTTTAGTAAAAACAGGATGTATTAACCACTTCTTGTCATGGAACTCAGGAATCAAATCTTCTCACATTCTAGTTGGCACACCAACATGGCCGAGATAATTAATGACCTCATATTAAACAAAAATTAAACCAGAGTGTGGCTACCCACATTCATGGCATCGCTTCTATCCCCAAGACTCTGGATCCCCATACTGCCTCTCCTTGATCCATCATAGAAGGGTTGACTAAACTATAATAGGTGAAAGTGTCACGTGGACATTCCCATTGTAGACCACAAGTAGAATTTACAAAAATAACACCATAAAAATCCACTTAGAACTAGATTGATAAAACACTCCATTTTTAGTCTTCCATCCCAAATAATCAGCAACTCCATTTCCCTTCCTTAGTGTGTAAGCTTTCTCAAAATCAACAGTCTTTATGTATTCGACCCATATTAACTGGAAAATATTCAAACCATGTGAAATTCAAGATCATTCTTGTGGTAATTGAATTATTGAACCCTCAACTACCAATAAACATACACCACTACATGATACTTTGATCAATATAGCCCTCATCCCAACACTAAATGCATCTTAAAAAATGTATACTCAATACATAGCTCATGAAGAATAAAAATTGGTGTAGATTTCAGTTGCATCATTAATCTTGAAAGGGATTCTCACATGCCTTAAACCATTCAAAATTGATACCCATTGTGGTCAATCCTTAAAACAGTGGAACCAAACGGTAGAATTGTCAGATGAACCATCATCATTATCGTCATAAGCCCATAAAAATTAGATATCTGAGGCTTTTTTGGGCTTCTCCTAATATACCACTACATTCATTTTCTCGATGTCCATAGAAACACCATCCTCTAAGATGATGTTCCCCATGAAATGCAGCCTATAAATATAGAAATAACACTTGAGTATCCTAGTGTATATATTATGCTATGTTAGTTTACATAGGAAAATGACAAGATGTACTGAATGGTCATCTGGAGTCACTAAGTACATAAAGCTACCATAAACAAAGGTAATTGGGACCAGGTCCATTTAAAGATGAATGATTTTGTTTGTTAGGGCTCTAAACTCTACTGATGCATTGGTCAACCCGAATATCATGAAAAAAACTCATAAAACCTAGACCTTCTCTTTAAGAATGATTATGGTATATAAAAAGGTATCATGATTAGGTGATGAAACCATAATAATAGATCATTGTTGGATAAAATTAAAGAACCTCTTAAGTGGTTGAAAATATCATCAATTCAAGGAAGATGGTATCATTTCTTTATCCCCATATGATTCAGCTTCTCATAATAGAAAAATAAACACAAGGACCCACAATCCTTCCTGGATAACAACACTGAAGATCCCCAAGGTGATTTACTCTGGGTAATGCACCCATTCTTTTTCAAGTTCCTCGAACTAGGAATTAAGTTCATGGAGTTTTACTAATGACATTAAAAATAGAAGGATAGAAAATGGTTCTACCATAGGTAGTGTTTGTATCATGAACTCAACCTCTCTATCGAGTGTAAACCTGGAGATGTAATCATGAAATGTATCATGAAACTAGTCCACCAAAGGAGGGAAGAAATGTCTCCATATCTTCATATCATCGAGCATCAGAGAAACCAAATGGGTTATCAGTTCACCCAAATATTGAGAGACTATGCATGAATGAACTAGTAAGATATCCCATTCCACATGGTGTACATCATTATTCACTTCAAGCGATGTGAATTTGGCCATATGGGTGAAACAATCAATATAGTCCTAAAAAAACTAACCAATCCACCCCCAAAATCAGATCAAAGCCTATCTATGTAGAGAAAACAAGTCCCAAATAAAATAGTACCCAATAAACATGAGGGAACACCCCTTACATTGCTCAATAATTTCTATTTTCACCCATAATGGTGTTTAAATTGGAATAACACCAAATATATGCTCCACCTCTTGGCTAAAAACACTAAAAAAACATAGAATATATCATTGAATATTATGAAAATATATCGAACAAATCACTTTAAAGCATTGAAGCTAGACGAATCACACATAGAACTATCAATGGTCTAGCTTCGCCTCCTCCAGGTGCTAGATGAACTTTTTGCAGATGAACTTCATTTATAACTTGTGCATTTGTATGACGTTTTAACAGTATACTACCCTAATAGTATGAGAGATGTCTCCTTAGAGAACCATGCCCACCACCCTGACCTGTATGCCCTGTAAAACTCCAACTTCCTACCTAATATGGGGTGGAATACCCTCCCTGTAAACTCTAAATTAGAATGGATACTCCGTTAGTGCCATATTTTTTAGGGATCCTATAGAACCTCTATATATATATATCCCATTATATTATAGGATTCTCACTTAACCGTTGGTTAGGGGAACTATCCATGCATATGCCTCGACATTCCACACTAATAGAAAAACACCTAGTTTCCACCCAAATAGGCTAATACCTTCTTATTTCTAATCAACACACCTCAACATTGATGAATATTTATGAAAAAATGATTCATTCCATTATAAGTGACACAACTAGAGAATCCAAAAAGATCAACACACCCTCTTCCAGGATCCTCCCTTATGTTCCTTTCTAAAATAAGTGTGTAGTGTACTAATTCTTCCAACATATTTAAACTGAATATATTCACCTAGTAATTTATATCATGTTTATGTAAATACTAAAAGTATCTCTCCATTGTTTCTTTAACTAAAGACAAATCTCAGACAATGTTTCGTAATTTGGTTGAATGTCCATCAAAATATATCATTGACGTAGTCCCCTGGCTCAATCTCATAAACATTGCAGCCTCCTCCTATCTCAATGTCTCGAGATAAAAGTTTTCCAAAAATATATCATGAATTTCCTTCAATATAATATTATCATATTACTATGTTTGAAAATAAATATCCCATCAGTGCTTCTCTGGTAGCTAGTACATATAGGCTAGTAAACAAGACTCTTTTCTAAGGAGGAGTGTCTAAATAATCCAAATTTTTCAATATTCACTCTATCCATTACTCTAATACCTTAGGTGAAACCTCTTTGTAAAACATATCAGGGTGATGTAACTAAATCCCATTACTTACAATACACATAAATTGCACCACCCTCCCTCTGTACCATTCCAAAATTTTCCAAAAATGAGAAATATTCTCATTGAACGTTTCCTCTCCTTTTATACCATATACCGCTGATATTACTTTCTTGACCTCTGGAAGAGTATTCTCAGTGATATCCTTCAATCACCTAACCCCCAACAATCATCATGGTGGTATTTCTCTACAATACGTACACAATTCTTAGAACACTTAACTTAATTCTTCCACAGTTTACAAAAAATAAGGCTCTCCTCAATCCATAAGCAACCCATTACACACAAAATATTCAAATGAACATAAACTACTCTAGAAATAATCTTTCAACCATCCTTTCAAGGGTTTTTGTATATAATCTTTTAAACTAAAATACATAGTAAAAATTAATTCAATAGAAACATTTTGAAACTATTTCCACACTCATGATGTAAATTATTCCTCTTAGTCACATATCCAATTCACAACAAGTTACAACCAATATTTTTATTTCATTTTGAACACTTCATTAAGATAAATTCTTTAACCATTTTTATAATTCTATATTTTATAGATATTTTCATCATTTTTATTACAAAACATTTTCATCAAATTTCTAAATAAAGTGTAATACATTATACCCTTCATGCCAACACACCCATCACGTGTGTTCCTATAAGGATGCATGATACTTAGATCTTTAGTTGCGTGTAATTTTTCATGAATGAAGAATCCAAGTTCATTCAATCCCTGATAAAAATATTATAAAACAACAACGTCATTGATCAAGTGAATCAACCAATGGTGAAATATCATTAAACTATATCATCACACACCATGAATATTAATAGATCCCTGGGACCTTGGGTTTTCCCACATACATGGGTTTTATAATCCAAAAAATTGGCCCTTTTCCAAGACCCATGACTTCCTAATATTCTGTGTTCTATCCAAAAATAATGAGACAATGGGATAGAACATGCTCTGATACCACATTGTAATGCCCCTTATATAATGTCCAGTAAACTGGTGCGAGGGTCAAGTCTCTAAATGTCCTCAAACATACCTCACAATATTATTGAGTCTACAGACTTGTAGAAAGTGTTCAAAAGAACATATTAAGAGATAATATGCCCTTTACCAGAGTAAAAAAAAAGATAAAAATGATAAATATAAGCAATAATAAACAATAAACCAGAAACATGTACTACTAACCACTTCCAGAAATTGGGAAGAACCCACAAAAAAAATTCTGCATTATCATTAAAACTATTTTAAAATTAATGAAATCCCAAATAAATATAAATAGAATCATCCCCAACACATGTCATGAATCCATGTCTAGATCCCTCATCTAGTCACATACCATTCCCAAAACCACGAAAGCATATGAAAATTTAACTTATCCTGAAATTACACCATGAAATCTACTCAGGTACCCAATAGTGGCCTTAGTAGGGTGCTAGTACAACTCAGTATTCCACCACTAACGATATCTAAAAAATAATCACTTTAAGAGATAAAAAATTTAAAAAAAATAACAAATATAAAAACACAACTATTGGGAATTAGTTAATAATATTCACTTCAATTATGTTAATAACCTAATATATTTTAATCACTTATTCAATTGGTTAGTCATTCACATTATTAAACACATTCTAATCTAATTATTTAATATGATTATGGGAGTAATATTAGTTCCATATCTCACTTGGGATAAAAAATTTAAAAAACATACAATGCACTAAACACGGTGCCTCTATCCATGTAGTGTCATCTAATGAATGTACTAGGGAAATAGGGACTAATTCTTATTCTATAACTCATGGATTATATAGTGGGGTTTAGAGACTCACTCTAACATGACCTATTGGTATAACTCCTCAGGTCTGATACCCCACACCTACTTAGCCATGTGCACATACTTATTTATTACTTTACCACATATACTATATCCAAACAATGAAAAAAATAAATACACATAACATATGAATCACGTAATTATTCAACATATGAATTGACATCTATATTAAACCCAATAACACATTTACCAAATAAATTGCAAAGCTCATTTAACCAATTCCCATTCCTCATTTCATAACCCAATATTATAATCAATAGTTCCCATATCATCGTCCATTTAACATATTTATGAATTCCCATACATTATCCCATATAACACAGTTATCAATATAAAAAAATTTACACATTTGTCAGGTTCCTCATTTCATATTCATTAATTTACAAGGGCATTTCAAGTAAAATTCATATGTCATTTAGAATAAATAAATTATTTTATTCCATGAATATCATAATAATATGAAATTAAATTATGAAATTATCAAGTCTAGACACAACTAAAAATATTCCAATTTAAACTCAACACAAATATAAAAATATTCATCACGGGCTCTTCTTTATCACTAGTCAAGTCCATTCATAAAATTACAATTTTACATGTTTATAAATCATTTCACACCCTATGGGCGGACCTATTTCAGTCTAATTGATCTCAATGTATCTCAAAGGTATCATTAGAGGATTAAATCAACATTTATCAAAACATTGTACAAAAAATGAATCAATTTCACAACAAGGGTGAAGTAATAACACAACCACAAATACACAAAACAATGTTAAGAATATGTGATATAAATTTATACCACCGACCAAAAATCCATATATGAATGATTTTTATACCATATACTTGTATAAGTATTGATACAATGTATGAAACACAAACCTATGAAGATATAGAGAAATAGGGTTTTAGGGAATTGAAATAATAATAATGAATCTATAAGACATAATCCTGAAAAGTGAAGACATAAGAGCATTATACATATTCGATTCTTTAATCTTCACCCAAAAGAATTTCATCAATACATGGTTTGGCCTCCACCTTGCACGATTTACCAAAATGTGCCCTTTTTTCACAGATTAATAATATTATGGGTGCATGGTGACCCATATCCAAGCATTATCCAAGAAACATGCACTATATTTCGAGTCTTCTCATTCATCTTCATCTTGAACCCCCGGAACACCCCATAGCTTCCTCATAGACCCGATAAACATTACATTAACAAAACTTAATCGATTAAAACCATAACATAAATAGTTAAATACCACCATTATTTCTATGACATTACATTTAATTTCCGTGAATTGAATTTATAGGTGGGTATTAGAATTTATATTCCTCGATGCATCAATATGTCTCCTAAGAAAAATCAACAAGATAAAATTATATTGGTTTTCACACATAGATGTAAACATTATTCCTTTAATTCAATTATGGTATATAAAACCTGATTTTTGAGATCATAAAATCCAAATTAAGTAATTTCTTTCGTTGATTTTTATGGTATTTTTATCCATGACATTACTGCATTGATATTACCAATGGATTACCTTCATGATCATGTGATTATTTTTATGTAATTATTTGGTCATCATATATTCATATAATATGAATTATAATGTTAAAATTATTGATTATATTTCATGTGTATTCAGTTATTTACATTTCCATATTAATTTTTCCTTATAGATAATGGATCCTGATTGAAGATAGCTTTTGTTTTAAGTAATCCTTACAAAAAAAATTAGATCATCGTTATTATGTTTCTTTTCAAAATAATATGGATAAATATTATTTTAATTAGTTCAAGGATTGATAATATTTACATTATTAATGATGTTATTTATATTTCCTTATCTAATTGAAGACTCAAGTATGTATTGAGATTATAAGGACTACGGATCAATTTGGTTATTTGGTATGTGTTCTCTTTTAGGTTATTTTAACATTATAATGTAACCCTCAGCTATGGGTAACAAGGGTTGGTGTATTTGGAGTTGGTATTAGGAATATTGTGAAGGAACCCTTGGGAACTATATTTAGAAAAACATAAATGAGGAAATATAATCCTATGAAAGAATTTGAGGATCATATTTTGGAAAAATATTCAAAATTTTGGGCTAGAAAGTGATTATCTATTTTTTAAGAATATACATCACTTTCAAGATACTACAAGTTGACGTGTCCTTTGAAAAGATGTTCTTTTTTATGATAACTTAGAAAATGTATCATTTTCATTACACACATTTATTAACTATTTTGAAAAAATGGGCCATACTGTACACCAAGATTGACTCTCTCAAGTGAGATTCTAGTGTTAATTCAAGTTTTCATTATAAACCATCATGTAGTATTTGATTATATGATGAAAATGAATGTACTATGTTTATAAATAAGATACATAAATTTAAAATAATGTCTCATAAAATGGTAAACCTTTAATTGATTATATGTGATTCCACTATTATTTTTGTTTCTAGCACTACACTGTTTGGTTTTTTCGAATGGATAGAATCTGAAAGGAACATGTTTATATAAAATATAATTATCAACATGGTGATTATGAGAAACCAAATGGACATATTACTAGATTAAAGGGTATCCTGAATATTATTAATCATTTATTTGGAGATATAATTATTTATCAACACCTTAACCGACTCTCATACTCTCTAAAAACAATAATATTGGAGTAAATTGAATGCTAGAGTGCTGGAGATCATCATGGATAGAGGGTCGAATTCAATTCATGTCCAAAATGTGGATTATATAACCATGGATAATATATCTAAGGAATAAGAAAAGGTTTTATGAGTGGTAAATAAGTACATAATGAAATGATTTTCCATAAAAAAATAAGCAGTAAGATATAAGGTAATAAATATCATCATAGTGGTGAATTTTTAGTTTTTTGTCATAAATTTTATGGACCATGGAATTATACATTTGATTGCACTCTTATAAACATTAACTCGTAGGCCAAGGAAGGATTTATCTTGTTCTAATCATTTAAGAGTACTAATTAAACTATTTATGTGTTGGGATTCATGAGTTATGTTGTTGATCTCTTTTTATCAATGACATTTTTGGTATAAGAATCATAATCATCTAAGGGGTATTTTTAATTTTAATAAGAATCCTATATGTATAAATCTAATATTATCAAATAATTATAGATACTATCATGGGTAATTTAATTAATGATAGATTAAAAGTTCAATTTCATAGATATCCCTTTTATGGTCTTTTGTAAATTAATTTTCATGTGATTAATGATAATTCCAGAAACATTTTATTAGGTTTATATATATAACCATAAGAATCCTCATAAAGGATTATTTTTGAATATTATTATTACATACTTATCTGTATAATATGAAGTGTATCAGATGACCATTGAAATAAAAAATATTTAAATGTAATGTTTTTTGAGGTTAACTAGGTTGTATGGGGATTTATTCATGGATTATTCTATCTTTAACCTTTTGTGTTATTAATGAATTTTTGAGATTAATTAAGGATTATTAATATTAGAGACAATCTTAACACGTGATGAAAATTTTGTTTTTTATTAATGTTTATATTTTATAGGAATCTCCTGACATCCTTTTTTAAATTATAGGATCCATTTGTAGATGAATTTAATTCTTTTAGAGTGAAAATTATGTCATATATACTCATTTTTATGAAGAAGATTAGATTATTATGAAAATTTATTAAAAAATTAAATTCCACATTTAATATAAATACATTTACCACATTTTCTATGAGTATATGGTATTTAAATCCCTCAACAATAGTAAAATATATTTAAGTAAAATAGTAATCATATTATGATATTTTTCAAGGAATGATGGTCCTTTCACACAACACATATTTTTGGATTTCATGGTTGATTACATTCTCATGATCATTCACATTCTGTTGAAAATTTATCATTATTAATCTCTATATTTATTTATTAATTACACATTTCTTCCATGTTTTGATCTTCACTTCCCACCAATGTTCTCATATTTGGAATCCCAGTTTTATAATGATTGTATTTCCCTTTCCCTCTTACAATGATACAAAAATTTAAACCCACATTATAATATTTACACAAATAAATTTATAAATTTAAAACCATTTATTTTTTCAGGTGAATATTCAAATTTGAACAAATAAATTCAATAATAGTGGGGACAAAATAAAACCCCATGATTTTAAAAGAGGAAATAAATTCCATAGAATATAAGACAAGATACATCGAGACTAAATAAATCATAATATACTAATTAAATACTTTTTCATAAACTAAACATTAAAATTGGAACAATTAAATAAAATGAACAATTTTTTAAAAAAATTAAAAAATATTTTATATAAAGTAAATATATTGGTAAATATGGACATATTATTTGTAAAAGTATTTACACACTTCGGAGAACTATTTTTCATAATAATTGTTATTAATATTTTGTGTGAGTGGATTATATAATTAAATTATTCCAATTTATCCAATTTTAATGCAAATATTACCAATTTTTTAAAAATTATCATGGAAAAATTAAATTTGGGAGATTTGATTTTATTTTTATGAAAAATGAAATTTTTAATTAATAATGAAAAATACCATTTTTGGTAAAACCAACACTTATCAATATACTGTGAAATTTGAAAATGAGAATTATTCAATGAATTTAATTTTGGGGAAAATTATTATTCATTATATTTATTTAATATAATTTTTAACATTTGAGTTATATTTATATTGTATATTAGTATGCATGTATTTTTGAGTTTAAAACTACGTTTTTTTCGAAAAAACCACATTAACGTGCTTATTGATTCTTCATTTTGCATAAATAAAATAAACCCCAGTGAGGAATGATCTAAATAAAATTTATAAATAACATATCTATAAAAATGAATTTAAATTAATGTAATTATTTTTAATATTTGTATAGATAATAAAAAATCATCTTATACTTGAAAAATACATTTCTTGAGAAACCAAATTTTTGTTGTGTCCATTGGATTAATTTTAAATGAAATTATCAAACATAGGTGAATTTAATTTGTGAAAAATAAATCAATATTTGTAATAAATATAATATATATTATATTCTAAGGTTTATTTTGGGTCATTATCAACAGTAAAATTAACAAAAATATCTATTCTTGTTTAAGGTGAAAACGAGTTTACCATGGGTTTAAAATTATAAGATATGTGTTTTTATAACTCAAAAACTAATATAGAAAATATTTGAATGCCATATAATTAATTAAAAAAATCATGTCTCGATAATTTTCTCTTCTTGGGAATTTTCCATGTTTAAAATGTTTTTAGAAATTTTATTTCCAAAATATACATATGTGCCACTCACCTCAACTATAAAATTTCTCTCCCACACTAACTTTTTTACACTAGTAAATGTATTTGTCTTGTAAAAATATAACCAAATCCATCCTTAGCATTCTAAAAAACTATTTAGAGGATATTTTCTTGCCACTATACTAAAACTAGGATCCTTAGAAAGATATCCACGGATTTGTTTCCTAAGAAAATGTAATTTTATTTACTATTATATTCCTTTTTCGGATAGCCTTTCGACACAATAAATGTTTTGTCAAGGAATTAAATAAATTTCCACTAGTATATGTCAAATATGAAGATTTTTTTATGTTTATGGAATAATATTTTACCATATACTCCCCCATTATATTGGAAACTATTCAATCACTCATTTGTACGAAGGACTATCCCCTCACAAATGAATGTCATTAGTTTTCCTTCACCATCTCACATATATGGTCACAATAATGTAATAACTTAATATACATGATAACTATTACATAATAATGACTCTATAAAATGAATATATCATTCAATTATATATGATTTTACCATTATAGAAATGATATCATCACTCTTATGTACGTACGACTGACTCTCTCCACCAAGCGATGTTATTCATATTATACATTGAGCAATTCAAGTTGTTTCAAAAAATTTATATAATGAATAAATCAAGTATTTATAATGTTAAAACAATTATTTATATGATGTAACAATATAAAAATCAATGTTATATAAACATTGATTAAACAACATGCATGGGATAATAAAGTAGTCAACACCATAAATAATAGAAATAATCAAATATTATTACCTAATGGATGATATAATGTCATAAAAAATATAATAAATGATATTATGAATATTAATATGTTTATGATATAAATTAATAACATATTTCCAACCATTATAATGTAGGTTAAGAAATTTTCAACTAAAGGGAAATATGAGGTAATGGTCTTCCTCTCAATATCCCAACATTGGTATATATTTTATTATTATGCAACAAATTTCATTTGTAAAATTTTATACTAAAAATTTTAAGTTTAATATAATTAATCATTCTTTATTAATGGTATTTATAGTATAAATATGCATTATTTCATCCAGGGAGGATTTTATTAAAATTTACCATGTTATAATTCTTTTGACGTGTTAATTTGTTTTTATTATTATATATTATATTTTCAATGTTTTTAACATTCTATGATTATGTGTAAAATCAATTTTTAATATTTTATGATTTATTCACATTTATATGTGGATTTATATTTTACATTTATTTTCAATTTAATGATTAATTCTCACATCACATGAATGTACATTGAAAAAGATTTAAATTCGATTTCCACTCCATTTTGACATTTTAAATTATAAACCTATTTATTTATATGAGTATTATCTACTGTCACTTTGAAATGTTATATCATGAATATATTAATATTTTCATTATTTAATTTTTTGACGAATTGTATGGTTTATTTGTGGTTATTATTCAAAAAGTACCCAAGTAGTAAGGGATTATTTCACTGTCTCACCTTAGTTGGGATTATTAATGCTTGAATTAACATTAAAGGAATTTATACGATAGTGTTCCAAAAAACCCTTTCATTTTATATTAATATCATTATAAATGAAATTCTCATGTAATTGAACTATTTTTAACCTTTGTTATGTATATTTTTTAAGAAAATGTTTTTAAGGGATGAAGACTTTGTTTCACTTTTCGATTGAAAAAAAAATTTCTTCCATATCAATGTTTTCTAAAAATGCATTCAGTAATGATTTAATATTCTCTAAATTTTCTATTAAATGAGTTTTTACCCACATTGATATTTTATAATTAATGATGAAATTAATTTTTTTTCCAAAGGAGATAAATTTTTTCATTTTCAAAAAGTGTGAAATGATTCATTATTTTAATGTATACGGCATTAATTATATTTTCATCCATCATGAACACTCAATGTTTTCAATGAAAAAATATATTTTTTAGTGGTGATGTCGATTGAAAACTATTTTCAGAATATCTATTGATGTTTTAGTATTATAATTTTGATTTTCTTTATTGAAAATTTATTTTCCTCAAGAATATTCTTAATTATCCTTTAACGGTGTTTCCATTTATCAAAGTCAAAATCTTTTAATGTTAATCACACTCCACTATAGTTAAATTATAATGATAAAATCCAAATTTCTTCTTCTCGTTATTTATATATATTTTCACTAATGAATGTATTGTCATTAAATTTCGTGATTATATTTTATCTTCATTTATATTCCTTTAAAATACTTATTTTTTGGATCGTTGAACATTACATTTCTCATAAATATACTTATTCCGTATATTATTGATATGATTAATCCTTAAAATGTATAACATTATTAAAAATGGTCTTTTAATTATTTTTTTAATATCTATTGAATTATTCATAAATATTTATTATTAAATAACTATTAATTTTTTATATATGGAATATTGACTCATGCATTAAATTAATCAATTGATATATGATGGATTAATTTGTCTGTAGTGATGGTTGGGGCTCAAAAATAATATCTCTCCGCAATGAATCATTCTATCTCATAAGTTAAATTACTGAGATATAATTAAAAGGGTTTTATCCATAGTTTTAAACTATCATTTCACATGTCCGTGATGGTATGAATGCCATGATGTCTGATATTTTGGGAAAAAATTTTTGAATTCCCATAATTTATTATTCAACTATTATTATAATTGATATTAATATATTTAAATTATCAATGGATTATATTCATGTACTTTTGATTATTTTTATGTAATTATTTGATCATCATTTATTCTTGTTATATTTATCTTCATGTTATATTTATTGATTAAATTACTTTTGTTTTCAGTTATTTACCAATCCATATTGATTATTCCTTATTAATTATACTATATTTATTCTTGATAACTTCCATAGTATATAAAATGTTTTGATAATTTTAGCATAATCATTTTTTTCATATTTTCCCCACAACATGAAGATGAATTATTTGAATGAGTTAGAGTATACATAATATTTAATTTCATTATGTTTAAATTTATATTTTAAAATTTAATAAATAAATATTGTATTTACGTACTTTACCATGAATAATTAATTATTATGTCCTATTTTATGTAACATCTTGCATCTTATTCTGATGTAGAAACGTAAACAAATGCTCTGGGCTACTTGGTTCAGGGTATTTTCAGTCATGTGTAATTTTATGTGTTTATCAACTAACATCACATTGATATAAATAATTATTTTTTTTAAAAAAAAATAGGGGAATTTATATTTAATTAATATTTTAACCAAAACTTTTTTTATTCAAATGGTTATTTTATGGGCTTATTTACCTTCTTAAAATTCCATCTCTTGTTGGTCCAAAATTAAACTAGATGGATTCTTGGGAGTAGATATGAACATATAAATTCATATTAGTCAAAAATCATATTCCCACTAATATATATTTGGTATATTTATTTATGTATTTCAATATATCATCTTTTATTATTTCATTAGAAAATTTTCATTGGATATTACTTAAGTAAAAAATAATATACTTCTTTAAGATATTTCACTTCTATCCCCATTGATTAACATTGATAAAATTATAAAATGTGTGAAAGGATAAATTTTATTATATATTTTCAAATGAATTTATTTTATTACCGTCTTCATTAGTTTTTATTAATTATATTCCAAAAATTTACTCATGATTCAATAGTTTAATTTTGATTTGAATTGTTTTAAAATTTATTTTCAAAAAAATATACAGATTCGAAATTAATGTTTAGTTATCTGTATTTTTATTTTCAATTTATATTGATATTATATGAATTTTTCCTATATATTTCAAAAAATTAACTTATATTATTATTCACTTGGAATCAAATTGTATTATTGAATAAAAAATTATTATCATTATGGATTATGATAACTACCTACAGATGTAATCATAATACATTTTATTTCTAAGAGGATAATCACGATGTGTTGGAAATTAGAATATAATAATGTTTAAATTGAAAACACATGTATAATTTTTAATTGAATTAAGTGTGGATCAGATATAGACATCTAATTAATTTGGTAATGTTTTAAATCTCATGAGAGAAAATAGTTTCACTGATAATGATTAAAATAAAAAAACTTGTTAATTATAGGTGAGTTCAAACCCAAATAGTTAAAAAATTAGTAAACTGACACCCACAAGTGTAAAAAATTGTTATTTGAAGACCATAAATCAACAAAGGTTTTGAAACCAATCCTAAAATGTTATCTGGTTTGATATCTTAAGCCTAATATATAATCTAAATTCGGTTATCCATGTTCATTATGTGATGAATATCGTAGTCATTAAACATGATGTCTATTATATTATCAAATTATTGATCTATTATAATTTTATGAATAAATTTTTTAACTCCTAATGAATTTATTATATATTTACCTTTAGATAAATTTCTTGTGTTTGATGTATTTCTCTATATGAATGCCCAAGATTCAACAAAAATTGATATAATATTAAAATTTTGTTATTAAATAAGACTATTATAACATAAATCTTGTATTAATGGGTATAAATAGAATAAATATGTTGTAAATATTATATATAGATATATGTTTTAATTAATGGATAAATATTGATTAATTACATGAAAATAAGAACTGAGTTTTAAATGTTCAATGAAATATCATTTTATATTAAATGATCAACATTAAATGTATTTTATTTTTATATATATTAATTTTCTTGATTAGTAACAAAAAATTATTTATATTAAATCTATTATTATTATATGTGAAAATATTATTAATATTTCATAAAATGATTATCAATTGGTTATAATTCAAGATTAAATCACATCATGGTAGAAAAATGACATTTTTTAAAGAAAACTATTTTTTATTGTGTAAAAATGATATTTAACTAAATAATTATATTTAATCAATAATAAATAATAATTTAAATAATATATTGAATAATATATATCCACATCCATATAATTAATTTTACTAGTCATGAAATATTAATAAAGTTGGTTTTATTCTAAAATAATTATTTATGTTTTGATCACATATTTTATGTTGTTTTCTCTAGAAGTACAAATATTAAATTAGATTAAAAAATTTCTATTATAAATCATAATTTAATGATTTATTAATTAGGATAATTTCTATTTTTAGCATTCGGAATAGTATTTGACGTAAAATATTAACACTAATATAGGTTGTAGGGATTTATGATGGGTTTTTCTATGTAGTTAATGGTTAAAATAACATAGAGAAGTGTGAATACTATTTTTTGAATGTATTCCAATTCTTTATATTCTATTATTCTATCATGGTAAAATTTATATCCATATTACCTAGAAAATGAAATTAATGTATTCATATATTTTTAATAATCATAGGTTTTTCAGTCCACTCCATTATAAAATGGATCCCCCTATCAAATCTTATCCACACCACAAGATCTATTTATCAGAATGTGATATACTAAATTACATTCCCATCATATTTATCCACAAATCTTGGTGATTTTATTTAAAAATTATTATTATCCAAGAAGCCTTCGGATTATTTTTTCAGGATGATACATGAAGAATATACGTATGTTCATACCAATATATGTCAATAATATTATCATAACCCTCAAAAATGATATATTAACATCTCAAAATATTTTAATTTTTATAATAACTATATATATTATTTCATATAACTTTTATATCCATATATTACACTTCTCCACTTATTTGGACATTTATAAGATCCCTCAGGCGTACTTTTGGATTACCACATTCATAATGCGATGCAATTCATTTTAAATTTCTATATTTACATAGATGGAAATGGTGATATACTTAATTAGTATATAAGATATTGATTATATTATTAATATTACATAATGGATAATTTCTCTTTATAATTCATTCTTTTCATCTATGTGAATTTGAAATCATCACACTTTAATATGTAAAAACTAACATCTCAACAAAGTGATGAATTTAGTTTTTGATCATTTCTATATATGAACTATTATACAAGTGTATCTAATTAATAAATATGATTCTTAATATATGATTGTTATTATGGTTATTTTTAAACCATGACCATCATCCAGGGAATGGATCCATCGAATTTAATCTTGCATATGAAACAGAGCAGTTTTGACGTCAATGTTCATTTTAATAAAAAATTATTAGTAGAAGTATAATTTAAAATTATAAGTGAATTATATGAAATTATATTTAAATTATTATTGTATTGATTATATTTAAAATAAATTCATATTTACTATAAAATATGTTTGTAATTTATATGAAGCTAGATATGACATGATGTAAGGTTCTCTCATCTCACATTATTTTCTATGAGATATATTACATATTAACAACCAATTTATTTTGGGCTTTCTTTATAGATCCAATGAATTTATTCAATTTTTGATCTCATTAATAATATTGGATAAAAAATAGATCGAAGTTTCCTTATTTTATATGGTTTTTATTTATAGAATACTAAATCCTTAAAATTATTTCATCTCAGTGTTGATTAATTTATACATGTTTTCTATTATGCACAAATTTGTGATAATATAATGTATATACATAAAAATTGGAATGTTATTTGAATAATATATTTATAATCATGGTATTCAACGATTCATTTTTTTTAAATTATGATTAAATTGATTCAAATGTGTTATGTATTTATATTAAAATATCATGTCTTTTTTGGATTATCAATGATAAATTTTTATTGAGGCATTTTATAAATTAGTTAACATTTACGACACCAAATATTTTATTCTACACTACTTATTCATAAAATATTTATATATATGAATAAATATTCCCACATTACAACTTACAAATATAGATAAATTAATTCAAGATAAACCGATATTATATTTTTTTTGGTCGATGATCATGAATATTTATGAACATAATCATTAAAATGATACCATTAATGTTACTAAATATTATAAAATGATTATCTAATGTCATATTTATCCATATTTTACTTTGTTCTTTAATTTTTCTAAATAAACACTTATATTTTTCCCCTAAATTGATATTTATGAAATTTATCCAAAAAATTGATATTGGAATCATTCATTAAAATTTTACCAAACAAAGGTATGTTATATCCATCATGACCATCACTTCTATTGAATATTCCTTTTGAAATATCCACATTTACATCCCATCAAATAAATTTCTCATAATTCCTATATTTTTTTGAGTTTTTGAAGGTGTCAATAGAATTTTTTGATTTTGTTATAAATGATATGTTCAATGCTCTTTGTAAAATATTTTTCACCAATGTAAACATGTTTTTATTAATTTTAATTTTCATGTAGGTTTCGGTATTCTGATATTTATCAAAATTATTTATTTGGAAGGAATATTTTGATTTTATTTTAAGGATTATTTTATTAAACATTTTCATTCAATTAGATTATGCAAAAATGAATATTTATATAAACTTGATGAATAATTATGTATAGTTCTAATATTTTTCTGGTTTTAATGATATTAAATATCCTTCTAATTCATCTAGTAAATATTTATAACCCAACTTTTAATTTTTTAATTAAAGAAATTTCGTTCACATTCAAAAAATTAATCATGTAACCATTAATATTTTGATATGTTCATAATTTTATATGTGGAGAATGATTAATTTCCAAAATTTTATGACCATATCTCATTACATTTCCTTGTTATTATGATAATATTTTTTTAAATGTTCACAATTCTATGAATTATTTATTTTTTATTATTCCACATTCAGGTGTTATATTCTCATGTTTTTTTCATATGGATCAGGATTTTCTATTCATTATTATAATCATGGTTTAGTATTCCCAATAAACATAGTCCAAATATCAAGATTTATGATCTTAAAATATTGGATGTGATTATCATAATTTATCTTCATTATCTCTTACTAAAGGTTGTATCTTACTCTTTCATAACATTATTCACTAATATATATACAATGTTTACAAATACATAGGATCTAAGATCACCCCATATTATGTCTCATTTTTTCTAGGTTATCAATATGTATATAAAGTATTATATTTATAGATGTATACTATATGTTAAAAAATTAGTTATTGAATATATTTAATGGAAAATGTTTTGATGCATATATTCTCCAATTACCCAAATCTATTATGGTCTAGTACATGTATTTTTCAAGGTATATTGAATAGTTTTATAAATTGATGTAATATTTTTCTAACAAATTCTAGGGTAATGACATTATATATAAAAATAGGGTTTAGTTATTTTGGAATATTACAATTTAAAGAAATTCTAACAATCTTGATGATAAGTTAAAGTATAGGATAAAATCATGATTATTTGGTAAAGTTCAAATTTAGTGGTTTCTAGTAATTAAATAACTCATCCAAGGAAAACAACTATTTCGATTATATAAACAAATATAACTTATGCTTAATAACAATGATAAATAAATTTGGGAATTAAAATAATGTTCGTTTCGTGCATCACAAAGAATCCAATCTAAACTTGTGGCTTAATATTCATAGGGGATATGCATTGGTTAATTAAAAAGTTCCTTGTGAACAATATTATGAATTACAGGAAATAAAATATAACATTATAAATAATGATATGTGATATAGGCTAAACCTAAAGTGTCATGGAAAGATAATAATGTTTTCTGTTGACGACATCATACGAATTATTTCAATTATAATATGATTTATTAATAAAATGATTTAATTTTTACAATAAATCTATTTTATTGATTTTAGTAAAAGTTTCAATCTAATAGTAACCATGTTAATAATACGTGTGATGGAAAATGTGGTGGTATTTTGAAGGAGAAAACAATAGTGATTTTTTTTTTGAGTTTTTTATGTAGTTGTTATTCATAACCATCTATGTTGTTAATGATTAACAACATGAACCAAAGACTATTTCCTAACACACCAAGTTTGATAAATTTTATGATTCATGGGAGTTTAGTTGATTAATAACATGGATTAAAATATATATAATTTAATAGATTATAATACTGGGGTATGAATCAGCCATGGAAATGTATCGATGGAATAGTGAAATGTTTTATGTGTAAAAAAATGGAATGTAGATACTAATTAGCAAGGTAAAATGATGAATTAATTAGAGGTATATAAATTCCAACATATGGAAATAGTAATGGTTAAATGTATTAATTTTTCGAAATTTGGAATTAAAAAATTTGATTACCTATTCTAATGGCTAACTCCTAGACCATTTTATGAAGGAAGTGACTATGTTATGTTACTCATTGATGTGTATAGTGAAGTCATGTGTTTCCACTAGTATTCACTAAAACAATCCCCTAGGACCCATTCCATGACTAACCCAAACCCGCCTCTCAAAGGCCAAGGGTTGGCGACTAGGGCTGAAGGTGTCACCCTGCAAGTGGGAGGGATTTTATTGAGTACCTATAGGCTCACACATTCCCAATCATATCCCAGCAGACTGAAAGAAAGAAACAAGTACCCTTAAAACAAGTTTGAATTCAAGTACAAATGAATGTAAATGGGCTAAATTACAATCCCAAAAATGAATTGAAAACAATAGGTACAAAAAAGAAACCATAATGTCCATGCACAGAAAAACCCACCTGATCATGAGAGTAGTGAATATAATGGAAGATGAAGTAGTATATGATGTCTACCAAGTCCTAACAGGCCCCACATGGTCCTAGACCACCATTTCCATCATTGTAGGGTCCATTAGTGTCGTCTTCCTAAGAACCCCTAACAAAACATCAATTATTTGCTTTAGACACAACACATTTCATTAAGCCCATGCAGGGGTGAGTAACATAGTAATAAATAGGGACCCCAAAAAAAGGAAATACCATAAGAAATATTTCTCAATGTAAATCATGAAACACAAGATAACTCACACATGGTATATATTGGGATAGTAACTACAACATCATCAGTCTCATCATCAAACACTTCAGATGTTGGAGAACTTATCCTTTAATGAGTACATTGGGCCTACAATTTCACACATAATTTTTCCCACTAACCTTGTAATGCTGAGTTATATCTCTCCATCGCATTTTATGGGCCAGTAGAGTCACATACATGTTTTTCCCACTAGTAGTGCCCTGTTGTGGTCTTCTTTCTCATTGCGTACCACTAGCCTTCATATTCACAAAGAAGTGCTTCCAACCATGGAACTGCAAATTCACATAGATTATCTTCCCACTGGGTCACAATTGAGTCATACAGGGTTGAAGGTCAGAAGTCCTTAGTTCTTAGCCAACTGCAGGGTTCCATATGTTGCACGCCTTTAAAAACCACTCCTTAAGCCCTTTGATACATCTCAACTTCTACTAATGTCACCATAGTTCATACCAAAAGATCTGAATCCTCACGAGGGTCCCAACACCACAAATAGATTTTCAATTAGATGTAATGTTTGCAAGATATGGGCGTTTTAGTTACTGGGGGACTGGTTGCAAAGAGGTTCGATCCGAACCAATCTGACCGACCCAACCAACCCAGAACATGGGTTTAATATACCCCGAGTTAAGATTAACCAACTCGACCTGACTCGGTTCGGGTCTGGGTCAGTCGGGTCCGATCTGGCTAATGGGAAAGGCCCAATGTGCCTCACTGGACCTGACCCAATTTGGTCGAGGGTCCAGCTCACCTGGTCAGTCAGATTCCGAGTCTAGTCTGACCTGGCCCAATGGGTGCAGGTTTGGCCTTCCAACACGTGTCCAACCTTCTTCGAGAGGGTATGGGCCGCTGGCCCATAGGACTAGTCTGATGTGCTACGGGTCCGGCCTTCCAGGTGCCTCTTCTCCACTGAATGAGGCACGACCCGAAGACCTAAGATTCGGCCGGATGAGGCGGCCAGGGTGCACCACCCTACTGGGATGCAACATCCACGTCGTGTCCCTCCTACTCCACTAGCCCCAAGGATGCGGGGAACCTCCAGCTGCGGTTGATGAATTGTGGCTGACTGGCACCTGGGTGACCCAGATATAGGCCACCGTCCTTGCAAAGCCTACCTAACACTGTGATGCCAACTATTGTTGCTGGTTAGATGTAGTCTCCTGCCACGGGGGTGCACCCAGAGCACCGCCGTCCTCTAGCACGACCGGTGAGGGGTGACAACCACTGATGTTGTCATGACGATGTGTGGTGTTGTCCTCTTCACGTTGTAGGTGTGGGATACCTGCCATGCCGTAGCTACCACACTTGTGACACATTTCGTCGAATAGCAGAGTCACTTTGGTGGTTTGTTTTCCGATTCGTCTGTGCCTATGTGCCTCACGGGTCATCACAATTTCTGATTAAACCCTAGTTACTAATTTTCATCACTTTGATAATGAGGCCACCAATAATTCATGTTCCTAGGTTATCAGGAATTGTTTTTGTTGGCCCAAGACCTCTAAGTTAGAGGTTTAAATCAAGGGGGAGGTTTGGGGATTGCGCTTAATCATTTCATGCCATGTTGAATCCCAGATAAAGAAATCCCCAAGAAAAGTCATCCTCCTAATAAAACCATGAATCACAAAAAAACATGGTCATGGGTTGATCCACGGTCATTTTCTTTCGAAAAGAATAGGGAAAAAATCAATATAAAACAACCTCTACCTCATTGACCTTCAATTCTGAATAGTTAATCCTCGAGAGTTCAAGGCATTCATGTCATCCCTTTCCAACTCCATTCTTTGAGGTTTGTCAATGATGATGAATATCCATTGGTGTTCATAATTCTTTATTGGGGAGGATAATTTTTGGAGTTTCATCAGAGAATCATGCATGTTTTTAATTCCAAAACTCCACATGTTGGATTTTTAAAAGAGAACAAAAGAACAATGTTGTTTCACCAATTAATGATGCTCATTAAATGGGCCAAATTTATTGAGCCACATTTAATGAGTCATTATAAAAATAGCATCACAGTTTCCAGTGAGCCATTATTAGTTCTCCATTAATTCACCTCATCGTTGCCATGTCATTGCACCACAGTGTCATCATCCGCCACCCAATGGTGAGAATGAAATAGAATAATTCAATTAAATTATTTTATTATTTTTTTCAAAAATTATGAAAAATAACCTTTCTAATCGACCCATTCTAGTCGATGTTATCTAATTTCATGTTGAATCCAAGCATTCTGAGTTCAATAGTGCCCTCAGATTTTTTATCCGAGCATTGGTTCAAAATATAAGAAATTCCACTCGCACATTTTTTGAACGTAACTTAAAATAGTTCAAAATTCTATTTTGGGCTCTCTGATCCTTTTAATAATGTGTTTTTAATGTTTGAGGTTTTGAAAAAATACCATATATTTAAAAAAATTACACAGAAAATATGAGACATTATATTCTTCCCACATTATGTATTTACATCCTAAAAATCCCATAAAACATCTAAACAAATAGATGGTGGTAATGACCACAAATATGAGCCTACAACTCCCATGTTCTCTCCTGATTCTACAAGACACGCACTAGAGGAATCGATCACCTACATAGGACATGCTCCTGTCGATCCTCTATACCCACTAGGAACACTGCAAACGTCACCCCATCGTGAATGTCCAGCTCACCCTAGTTGATGATGTGAGTTGGATCAAGCACATACCTCCTTATCTGTGACACATGGAATATTTTATGCACCAATTGAATCTATGTTGGATGATCTTGGTGGTACACTGCCTCACCAACTCTTCATAAGATTTAAAAAGGTCCGATGAACCTCGGAGATAGTTTTCCGCCCCAGCATCGTAATCAACATCTAGATGAGACCCGAAAAAATACATGATCACCCTCCTTAAACATCAAGGGTCTCTGTCTCTTGTCAGCATAAGATGTATGCCTTCTATGTGAAGTACTTATTTTCTCCTTGATGATCTGCACCTTCTCAGTGGTAGCTTCTACCAATAATGGATCCATGAGTGCCGACTCCCCTGGATCTGTCCAGTATATGGGTGATCTGTAAGGTCGCCCATACAATGCCTCGAACGATGCAATGCTAATTGTGGAATGGTAGATGCAGTTGTACACAAACTGCACCTGTGTTAGGTGGTCTTCTCAACTATGTCCAATGTCATGTACATAATCACTATGTACATCCTTCAGGATTTGTATTGTATACTTCATCTAACCATCCGTCGTGGGATGAAAAGATGTTCTCAAGTGCAGTTGAGTCCCGAACAACTCTTGTAATCCCTTCCATAGATGAGATGTAAAGTGTGCAACACGATATGAGATGATCATTAAAGGAACCCCATGGATAGACACATTCTCTTAGATGTAGAGGCGTCCCAAGACATCTATCAGTCCCTTCTCATGAGTGTGTAGTAAATGAGATGACATGGTGATTAGATCAATGATCAACCATATAGAATCATGGCTCCAAGATATACGTGGTAACTATGTCAAAAACGTCCATGGAGAAACCATCCCACTTCACAATCTAGTACCTCAAGTGGTTGTGCCAATCCTTCTTTAACCTGATGCTCAATCTTCACTTGACTTCAAGTGAGGCATCATGAAACGAAATCAACCACCACTTTCTTCATCCCCAGCCCCCTGAACTGATGTCGGAGGTCCTGGTACATCTTCACCAATACAGGATGCACTATCAATGGAGATTTATGAAACTCCATAATAAATCCTTCCACAACTCCATTTGTTCTTAGGTTCCCCCTTGGAAAAGTATGACATGATCTCCACCTATCAAAAATCCATCAGGAGCACATCTTTAGGATAATTGAGCACGTCGGGCCTTGGAGTGAACAACCATCAACTGTACCTCCCTGAATTGCTATAATAGTGGGGGGTAACTATCATTGACAAAAGGTAATCAGGTTCACCATAATCCATTAAGGATATCTACATCACAGCTAAATACTTTTTCACCTCACTCAACAGATACAACCTGGTCCTCCTACTGAGCGCATCTTGCACCATGATCTCCTTTCCATGAGTATAGACTATCTCAAAGTCATATCTCAGGATGAACTCTAGTAATTTACACTACCTCGGGTTCAAGTCCTTCTGGAAGAAGATATACCTAAGGCTCTTCTGGCTGGAGTAAACTATAAACCGCTCACCCATCAAGTAGTGTTTCCACATCTTTATGGGAAAGACCACTGCTACTAACTCATGTTTGTGGTTCATTTAGTTCTACTCATGATGTCTCAACAATCGTTAGTCGTAGGTGATCACTGCTCCCTCCTATACCTGACACGTCTTAGTCTGGACCCTCCTGCATCATAAAAAACTATGTACTCAATTCCCTACTTTAGTTGTCTCAAGAAGGGGGCTCTAATCAGTTTCCCCCTCAGCTCCTGTAATGTCTTCTGAAATTTTTCAGACCACATGAATGATTTTCCATTAAATTTCAATATAGATAAAAGTACTAATACACTAGAAAATTTGGGTACGAACCTATGATAATAACTAGCCAACCCCATGATACTCTTCATATTAGTCACTCTACTGGGTGGCACTCAAGAATGTTTTACCTCTATTTAGGCTGGATCTACAAAAAATCGAGCCTCTGAGTTGATGTGTCTAAAAAAGTAGACATCCATAATCTATATTTAGAACTTTGAGATATTACCAATAAATTTGGGGATCTTAGATTGTATCTAGTACTATCTATATATGTGTAGTGTTCTCCTCCTCCGATAATAAGTACCCAAATATGTCATCAATGACGGCCACAATGAACCTATCTAGGTAAATATGGAAGATCAGATTCATGAGGCCCATTAACACTATTGGGGCATCAGTCATGCTGAATGGCATCACCATGAACTCATAGTGTTCATACCAGCAAATGAAGGCTATCTTCAATACATCCTCATCTGGCACCCGAAGTTGGAGATAACTAGATTTGTTGTCTATCTTTGAGAACCAATTGGCTCTCGTCAGTTGGTCGATGAGGTCATTGATTCTCGGTAGTGGATACTTGTTCTTCATAGTCACCCAGTTCAGGTTCCAGATGTCTATGCACATTGTCAAACTCTAGTCTGCCTTCTTAAAAAACTCATCAGGGATTCTCATGGTGAAGCACTGGTCCTTACAAACCTCTTCTCTTACCAGTCCTCTAGCTATACCTAAATCTCGCGATGCTCCATGGGAACCATCCGGTATGCCTATGTGAATATTGCGGTCATCTTGGGGTATAGGTCGAATAAAGTCTACTTCCCTATGAGGAGGTAGTCCTGATGCATCCTCATGAAAAACATCATCATACAAATACAACACTACTGGGAATATTAGACTCCTCTCATCCACTGCACTGGGGGTGAGGCTAGACAACTAGTGAGTGATCGGTTTCAGCCTCCTCTGAGAGAGTATATACTACACTACAAGTGTTTCCTTCTCTCCAGTGAAATAATTCCTGGTCCTATATCTAAAGAAACACTACACTTTACTTCTAAAATAGTTAATTCGAGCGTGGATGGTAGATAAGTAGTCCATACCCATGATGACATCTTAAGGCCTCGACATTGCTACTAGGATATTCCATCCAATGATCGGGCCTCCAAGAGTATGCTCACACTGTTGGAAATCATGTGTAATCATCTAATCCTATCCTGTATGATTATCCTGCATTAGGGATCTAGCCAACGGATCCACTATTTATCTCCAAGCTCTGAATGAGAGTCATGGAATGGAAAGTGTGACTAGGACCTAGGCCTATAAGAACTGTATCTAGGGTGGAGAAGACACCGATCGTACACAGGAACATATATGGAGTGTCGTGGACAAAAGCCTCTAATTTCTAAGGTTGTGCTCTCTCTTGTTCTCTTATTACCTGAGGTCAGGGATTACCACCTAGGGGTTGTGGTGGTAACACCTCGATCTACTATCCACCGATGGCTACTCAGCTTTTTCCCCTTCCATGTTCGCCGCCCTGAATTACTCCTTGCTCAAACCATTGTCCTAGTCTCTGTAGCCCCTTGAAAGACTTATGGTCATTTGTATGGTAGGTTGGGTAGTCATAATCCATGTTTCCCTACCCGCTGCACAAGTAACAAATCATTGTTCCATGTTGACTCTCTATAGTCGTGGAGCCTCTCCCTACCGACTGTGAGTCCAGGGGTCGTTATCTAAAACTTATATAGGGAACTGATCCTACAAACTTCATCTGATGGAACTGCCGATAGTAGATGCTGAACAACGGGTGGTGGTAGAACTAGTTCAACACAGGATGGAGCAATCTATAGATCTTTTCTATGAACAAACACCTCATCGCTAGGTGGACTGTCCTAACAAACTCGTCTCAGAATCCTGATTGGTCATCCATGTGGGGGAATCCGGAAATAGATAAAGAAGTAACATGTTCAAAAGGTTATACCCGATGAGGTGACTTTTATTCAAAAGAACATAAAGAGATATTTATTCAACCAAATTTTTCATTTATTGAGACAAAATGGAGAATTCATAGTCCGGTTGTATGGATATGTCGTCCTCCACACCAACATTGGACTCACTGAATCTAAAAGTTGGACTCGCAGCACCTAAAAATATTTTCCCCAAACAAAACACACACTCGTGAACTTTATGGGGGAACCGACCACCCTTTGATACTAAATTTCCACAACCTATCCCCTGGGGCCCATGTTGTGATTATCCCATACCCGCCTCTTGAAGGC
Organism: Viscum album; assembly: GCA_963277665.1. Lineage (NCBI taxonomy): Eukaryota > Viridiplantae > Streptophyta > Magnoliopsida > Santalales > Viscaceae > Viscum > Viscum album. The sequence goes on from OY728165.1 coordinate 216,545,989, forward strand.
CAAGGGCTGGTGACTACCGCCAAAGACCTCAACATGCAAGTGGGAGTAATTTTTGTGATTAACTTTACGCACACACACACCCAACCATATCCCAACACACTGAAAGGTGGAAACAAGTACCACTAAAACATGGTTGAATGGGATTATAACTGAATGTAAGCGGTCTTGAATACAAGCCCATCAAAGAACTAAAAACAGAAAGTTCAAAAAGAAACCTCAGATGGCCATTTGTAAAAAACCCCCACAAAATCAAGAGAGTAGTGAAGATACTGGTAGATGAAGTAGTATTTCATGTCGTCCCAGTTCTACTGGGTCCCACCATTTCCTAGACTACCATGTCTATTGTTTTTTCATCTGTCAGCCCCGTCTCCATGAGCACCGCTATCGAAACAGCAGTCATCTTCTTAAGATACAACATGTGTGGGAAAACCAATTTAGGGGTAAGTAACACAGAATTTAGTATGGACCCAAAAACAAAAATGAAATACCACACAACAATCTTCAATGTGAAGCATGAAACAGTAGAAAACTCAAACTAGGTATATTCTATAGTAGTAATATTAGTTTCATCAGTCTCATCATCGAACACTTCCACTGCTGGAGAACACCTCCCATAATGAGTACAATGTGTCTGCAAAGTCATAGAGAAGTGTTTACCACTAACCTTGGACTGGTTAGGTACACCTATCCATCACGTATAGTGGGCCTGGAAATTCACAAATAAGTGATTCCCACTATTCTGGTCCATTTTAGGTACTTCTCCTCCTCGCATATCGTCGGCCTGCAAATTCGCAAATAAGTGCCTACCACCATGGGACTGCGAAGTCACCAAGAAGTTATTTCCACTAGGCCATGGCCAATTAATCCATTATCATTGTCCAGGGGTATTTAGGTCTCATCCAATAGTGGGGATCCTTATGTAGCATGCCAGGTAGAAACTGTCCTCAATTTTTTCATTGCTTCTAAATATCCAAGAAAGTAACCATAGTGAATTCCAAAATATCGGCCTCGATGATAGGGTCCCAAAACCGCAAATGGATTGTCAATTAGATGTTTCATTTCCAAGTGACAGGTGTTTTATTAACTAGGGGAAAGTTACAATGGGGCCATGTCTAACTTGGTCAGATAGAGCCAATGAACCTGGCCCTAGGGTCCCACATACCCTGGTTTAAGATCGATCAAACTGACCTGGCTAGGTTTGGGTCTGGGTCTGTTTGGTTTGCTCTGGGAAATGGGCTAGGACCAATGGGCCTCACTGGACCCAACCTGGTTTGGCCAAGGGTCCAGCCTACCAGGTCAGTCAGAAAAACAGTCTAGTCTATCCCAGCCCACCGGGTGGCTTTGGCCTTCTGGCTGGGGTGCAGCTTGACGGTCCATGGTGCGGCTGCATGAGGTGGCAGCGGTGTGCCACTCGACTAGGACGCGAGAGATGCGCCACGTACCACCTAATCCACTAGAAACACAGACGCAGGACCCCTATAGCCACGGTCGACTGACCGCGGCTCACTATATCCCTAGAGTCCTGGTTAGGGGCCACCCTTCTCCACATGGTGCCCACAAGGCATTGTGATCCCCACCATCGCGGCTGGTAGGCCCTAGACTCTTGCCACTGCATTGCACCTAACACGATTCCATCCTCCAACACAACCAATGAGGTCCATCCACCTCTTCTGCTATCATGTTTTAGGTTGGCACAAACCTATTAATGAATCCGGTGTGGCCCAGCAGCCGCGAAGGTGATGTCATGCTGGTGATACTTTCTACGGGCCACCGGAGTCGCTCCAGTGGTCTGTTTTCCGATCCGTCTATTCCTACAGGCCTCTCGGGTCGTCCCTATCCCTTCTTAGGGCGTAAATTCAAATTTCCACCACTTTAAGTATGTGGCTACCAAGAACCCACATGCAAAGGTGCTCGGACCCTATTTGTGTCATCTCGTGCCCTCTGCATTAGAGGTTTAAATCAAAGGGGAGGTTTGTGAATTGAGTTTAGTCATTTCATGCCAACTTGAATCCCAGATAAATAAATCTCAAATAAAAGTATTGCTCCCACGTGACACCTGAATCACGGATAAACTTGTTTGAGGGTTCATCTACGTTCATCATTTTTAGAAAATAGTGGGGAAAACATAAAAATAAAACAACCCCGACCTCGTTGACTTTCGATACAGAAGCATTCACCCTTGAGAGTTCAAGGTGTCGACGTCTTCCCTTTCAGGATCCTTTCTTCATAGTTCATCGAAGAAGATGAAGATCCATTGGTGTTCGTCATTCTTCATTATGGAGGAGACTTACTAGAGTTTCATTAAAGAATCCTCTCTGTTTATTAATTCCCAAACTCCACATATTGTGCTATTAAATGAAATCAAAATCACAACATCATTGCATCATTTAAAGATTTTCTTTAAATTGAACACATTTAATAAGCCAAATTTAGCTTAATTGATCAACTGAAAATGGTGTGATTTTGTGAATAAGATAAAAGAATGTGTGTAATTATAAAAGTCAGTTGGGTGATAAAGTTGTAATTTATTGAAATTATTGAATAATACTAGTGTTTATATCAAGATAAAAGCATTCCAAATAAATACTTACATAACTTATAAGATATGTGATCTAAATATTTACACAAAAATGAGATTTTTTAATGTTTTTAGTTTATTTTGATTACTTTTATTCTTAGTTTAACCCCTAATTTAATACATTTTATCGAAACCATCGTTATTAATTTTAGCTATTTTTACTATTCATTTTTATCAAAAAAATAAGTTGTACTTATTAAAAATTAGAAATTATTCATTTTAAAAAAATTTAATCCTTTTAAATAAATTTAATTAATAGTAGTGTGTAATGATAGCTAAAAATTAATCACAGCGATGTAATTAGAATGTGGGGGTATAAATAAAAAATAATATAAAATTTTTACAATGTATTATCCTTAATTTAATATTAAAATAAATAAAATGAAAAAAATTTGAAACATTTAAATAAAATTATACGAATTTAACATTATAACCTAATTAAAATATAATTTAAGGTTATAATTTTTTTAATAAAATGACAATTTTCAATTACAATTCTATATTTCTTTTAATTAATCAAAAAAGGAAACTATTCAGAAAAATCCCAATGTTTTTCCCTTTTTTTCTATATGATTATTTTAGAAATAAATTTTATTTCTTATAAATATTTTTAAAAAAAATTAATTTTAAATTTTGAGTGAAATCTTGATAAAAACATTTTTCAGAACAAATATTGTTTTGAAGAAAATATTTTTCTTACGTTACATGAATCTAATTATCTTGAATAATTATTAGAAAAATAATTAATGTGCATAATCTTTATATTTTTTAAAATATATTAATTACTATTTATACCCTATAATTTGACAACTAGGTCATAATGGTCATATTTAAATAATATTTTAGAATAGTTTATTATATATTTAAACCTAGATTTCCATGCATTGAAAACTAAAAATTAAATTAAATATATTCTATAACAAATATATAGTAATATCATTGGATGTTACGTTATTACATCGCACAAAAAAATTTTCCATGAAAATTCATTGATATTAACCACTAAATTGATGAGGTTAGCTCATCTTTATAATACCATCAGTTTCCCACATCACATAGTATATTTTTTGATTTCTCTAAATTAGCATTACTAGACCAACTGGATGATGACTCAATAAAACCTCAGTAGTATCAATAATATATATGGTTTCCTCATATTATGATAAATTATGATCCAACTCTATTCCATAAGATGTGAAATCATTTGTTGGCTCTAGTATATATATCTTTATAGTGATTTATGGTAATCATCATGTTATTTTGAAAGACATGGTAGCATTTCCAGATTATATGAAAAAAATCAAATTCATTTAAAATTTTCTAAAAGTCTATTGTACCTGGGGATAATTATACCTTACATATTGGTCCATATAAAACCCATCTTGGGAGATAACTTCAAGAAACAATTATCTACCACAGGGATTTCATATCCTTCCTCTGATTATCAACATAATTCTTCTTCACATATTTAGATTAATTAAAGTTATCCTAAATTGGAATTACCTTTATTGTTGTATCAACAATAATTTCTAGGCCATTTAGATTATTTTGACTATCTTAATTCTAACAAAATGGAGTATGACATCCCCTACACTATAGTTCATGATACAGAACTATTTGAATACTTAAATGGAAACAATTATTATAGGAAAGCTACAAAAATGATTAAAATTGATACCATGCAAATTTAAATTCTTGTCATACTGAACTCCACATGTCTAGTATTTTTTTAATTTTCCATTCACATTGTCCATTAGTTTGAAGACGCTAGTTTGTTCTGAATTAAATGGCAATATCAAATCACTTTTGAATAATAATTTATAATCTGATGTATTATAGGGATCCCAATATGAAAAAATATAAATTGGAGAAACATGAAACATTAAGTATTCATTAATATATATCCCTTCGAGAATAAAAAAAATGTAAATCTACGATTATATTGAATAAATGTGTACATATGGTTTTTCAGTCAATGATAATCCATATAACATCATTCTTTCGAGGGGTCTTTTGTAGTCCATGAAAATGTCCAAAGTAATGGAATCCCATTTCTACATAGGAATAAGTAGATGATTCATGACTCCACAATGACACTATCTCACGAATTATATTTTTGTCAAATTAAACATCTAGACACATAAACAATAGTTTTCCACTCATATTTTTTTATCCAAAAATGTTCCCTCAAATCCCTTTATATCGTTGTGATTATAGGGTGTATATAGAAATACAAGCCATTAGTGTCATCAAAATTTTACTTCTTTATATCACTTATATAGGTAATACACTATATCTTACCAAAATTCAAAACACCATCTTCACAAATAAAGTAAACTAATTTCCCATCATACACAACATTAATTTTCTTTTGAAAATTATCATCAACATATTGATAGATTTTTGTGATTTATAATGATGATGGTTTCCATGTCTTTGGAAATATGAGTGATATTTCCCTGTCAATGATAATTCACATATAAACCGTTAATAGTTCAATGAATCCCTCCACATCCTCATCTTCGTAAAAACGCCATAATCTTTACTACTAAATGCATGTGATACATTATTTTCTTTCCCTGGGTGGTCATGTATTTAGTAATAACAATTCTTTAGGAAATCAATCAATATATTTCGTATCATATTTAATCATTTTAGTTAAATTTTTATTTTATTTTATTATGATACATGTATATTTATCATATTTCACTATACGGTTAATTTATCATAAAAATCAAACAAAATATTACTGTGGACAACTCATGAACATGAGATGGGTATTTCTATTCCCGATTCTTCATTTTACTTGAAAATGTTTAATAAAATTATTATTTCCATTATGAAACAAACAAGAACCTTCTTTTATGCATCACTATATATCATAAACCCATCATTTCCACATGGTAGATTCTTAATTAGAGCACTGACCAATCTTCATATTATTTTATAAAACCATTCTTCCCATTATTTGGTCCAAAAAGACATAATCCCTTTACAGTTAATCTTTATTAATGGGTTATATAATATGTAAAAATTATGAATTAATCTCATATTGTAAACTATCAACCTAATCTAATTGGTATAGTCCATTCATTACATTCCATTTTCATCACATAATAAAATGAGATTCCATCCTTAGAGGCAATATGGCCATAAAAAGAAAAATCATGTGGCTAGAAATATCACATATGAAATATAACGTACAAAATATAACTTTAAGAGTATAATTAATGATCCACATGTTATTACTATAATTCCCATAGCTTTTTTGATACACAAATATAAAATCACTGAATACCAGAAATAAATCATGAGGATATACATTGAATTATTTTTTTCATTAGTTATTTATGAAATGTTGGTTTATTATGTAATCCAAATGGAAATAATAAAAATGTGTAATGATCATACATCATTAGAAATGTTGTGTTGGAAATTTATTCATTTGTTAAACATTGTTTATGATAGCCATAACTAAGGACCATCATCAAAAATATTTGGATCCATAATGTTGGTCAAATAATTCATTAATTTCAGCAATATGATAATTAATATTTATCATAATATGCATTATTTAAATATAATTATTTTAAAAACTCATAGATCCATTATTCTTCTTAATAATTTGACCAAGGGCTCCAAATGGTGAAACACATGGGTCAATAAATCCCATATTAATAAAACACACTGGTTTTTTCTTCAAATACACCAATTCAAGAGTGTTCATTATATTGGGATTCATTGATAGTGGCATATCATAAATGAATAAAACAATAGAAAACTGAAATTTTTGTTCTATGTTATGTACATGTCATTCATAAGATTATAAACCAATTTATTCATGAACAACATATTGATCCTTAATTTGAAGAAAAATTTCTCCATCCATATGTTGTTTTTCCACATCTTCCCCAAAAATATCATTTTATAATGCTATACGGGTGGATCTAGAAATGACTTAGATAATGATGTCTATTCTCTAAAGAAGAATAATTCAAAATCTTCCTCACATATGATAATTTCCATCTTCCTAAAATAATTATTTTATGATAATTTGAATTCCTATCCACACAAAGGATTATCTCAAAACTAACCAGAGTTGTGATAATCTTTTCATAAAATACAACATGATTATTTGATATAATGGGGTCTTATGGAAACATATTTATTTTAGTGAGGTATCCCATTCGAGTTATGAATAGAGAACCAATTTTTAATGTAAAAGTGTAATGTATAATTTTTTTAAAAAATTTGGTAGATATAAAATATTATGATGAACATAAACAAATTAATAAATTCAATAAATTAGATGATATTGTTAAAGTACCTTTCAACAAATCATTTAGTAATTACACCTAATTTTTTGAGATTTCATAAAATTGGAATTCTCTACTTAGCCACTTATATGGTGGGTTCCCTTAATGAATTGGGAATTCATTTTCATAGTGTCCAACCTTAAAAACTAATTTAATGGAAAAAATTAATTAATTTATTCCCATATGATTAATTTTCAAAGTAACCCTTATCTCCACAATTATCTAAAACATACATTCAACTCTAGAATTTTCCATGGTGAATTTTCCATGGTGAATCTTATATCATTCCAATGATTTCACAAGATATATAGTTCTTAGTTTTCTTCTATTTCTCTGATACAAACACCTTTTTAATACTATTATTATGGATAATTCTCCTATTGATTTCCTTTGAATATATAAGATCAATTAGATTACTTCTCAATTTTTATGGCATATAAAACTATTTCATCATATGAATAAAATGTTTGAGAAACTAGAGCCCATTGTAGACATGCCTTAATCCCATCAAAAAGATTATTAATATTTCAATTTGTGTTTCATATATAATAAGTATCATTAATGGTTAACATGTAAATATATCCTCTTACTCAAGAACTATTTCTACTTCCTTTTACATTAATATAATTATTTCTATATATTTATTAGTTTTTTGCTAATAAGGGAAATATTAATTGAATAATTTATACTGAATGTAATTCCATTCCATGTAAAATATTTACCCTTCCTCACTAGTATTCTAGAATAATGATCAAACATTTTTCAGAATATCTTTTGAGATAATACACTTCAAGTATAATAATTTATTTCTAACTAAATCTAAAAACAATAGATATATTCTCTAATTACATAATATATATGTACACTACAATTGAATTAATAATCCCGTAATTTAATTAGGTCTTCTGTCACATAACTTTACCTGAAAAGGGAGACTCTCAATCTGGAAAAGTTTTCTTCATCCTATATTTTCAGTTTTTTAACCGTATTAGGATTTCATAATATTGAAACAATTTTTTTTAGTTTCAATACTATATATATTGGCTACTTTTGTTGGAAAATACTCACATTCGTTATGAGTATATATACCCTTACTCTTTCCAGGTTTTATTTATAAATAATATTATAAATTAGATAATCCTATAAAATAATAATGTATTCTTCCAAATATAATCTTATAGTTATCATAAATTATAACTTAAGGATTTTCATTTTCATAATTTTAAACATTAATTCTTTGGGAATGTCAATATTTTAAAATCCAATACAATTTTTTATAAAGAAGATATGAATTATCCAATGAATATACCCTTGGTGTATCAATCCATGTGTATAGTAAGGCCCATTTTTATGAACATGGTGACAATATTGTATATCCCAATGTTCTCCTTTGAGAGTTATTACCCCACTCTACCACTATTCTAGAACTACATCCACATGTAGTAGCAAGACATGGATATATTTCTAGGAAAAACTGAATAATATATTCCTTACCAGAACACTATATTGTTATTCAATACTTATTCATAAAATATATCATAGGGTTGTGTTACATAATATATATTTCCTTTAATCTAGTCCATAATGGTTCTATTATACATATTTTTATCCAAACTATATAGACCCAAACACAATTTGTCTTGTACCTATGTCTATTTTTATATTAGAATAGATATAAATGGTCAAACCCATAATGACTGCTCAGTTTAATAGTTTTGGAGAATAAGATAAATAAATGATACCCATTTAACATTAGTTATAGAAAATATAAAATAGTACATAATAAAATAAAATGCCCAGCATCTGTGATAACTCATTCAATGTATTGATCTTCATAACTTTGGGAAAGGATAAAATATAATGGTGTGAGAAAATGATCAGTAAGGGTTATGTAAAATGGAATATATCATAATTAAAAAATAATTATTAACATGTAATGTAAATAACTGAACACACATTCCATTTAAATATAATTACTATTTTGATAATATACTGTCTAACAAATATTGCTAGGTAAATTACTTAAAAACCCTTCAATTTTATCAATAATATAAGAATGAAATGATTCCATAGATAATATAAAATAAAAATATAATGAAAATTAATAATAAGTGATATCTAAATGATGTATATTATTAATTACTAGACATAATTTCTAAGGTACATCATCCATGTACCATCAATTCCTTTGATAAGACGGTTTGAATCTACTGGTAAAAACCCGTTTAATTTAGCCAATTGTTTTGTCTCATAATACATGTATATAGATCATGGGTATATTAATAAACAGGCCCTAAATGTTACTTAATATATAAATTAGTCCACATATATCAAAAAATTGAATTAATTAATGATCAAGGTATGTTATAATAAATTATTCTTATACAGTAAATGATAAAAATTAATCGATATTTCCAAAGTTATTCAATAAACATTCATAGTAAAAACAATATGTAAAAATTGTATAATGTTTAAGAAATAATAATATCACCTATACAATAATTTGGTTATTTTAGAGAAATATAACTACCAATGAAAGATGATCATAAATAAGTGTATGTTTGAATAGAATGTTAATAATCATAAACGAATGTGAGATTGTACAATTATATTCACAACATGGTAATTTTCATGTAAAATATTATTGGATAAAATAATTTAAATTGAATCCTAAAGTACCAGGATGAATGAAGTTATCATGAAATTACATGTCATATGGTTTTTACATACATAATACAACATAAATTACGTGCCTACCTATTTATTATTCCCCAATGAATTGAAATTGAGACGAGGTCCAAAACCTCATGCTTCTACTGGGTCAGAAATAAATTGTACTCTTTTATAGTGTCTTTAAATATTTAATAATATTATAAAACCCCATATTAGTATTTATAATATCATATTTTATCCGTTTAAAAAAAATTATCCCCTCAGTAGTTAATAAAGTTTCATTATTTTTATTATTTATAGTGTAAATTATGTTTTTTCTCATTCATTTTGTCAACGGATTTTTCAGACCATATGCATGTTATATAGTATCATCTTCCCCAAAATAAAAATCAATAAAGTTTTATTACACTAATAAATCAATTATAATTTAACTACAAATCATGATATATGGTTTTGAGAAACTATGTATGTTACAATGATGGAGATGAGAGGTTGTTTGTACGCATGACTAAAGTTTCTATTTTTCAACGATCATCAAGGGGAGTAGATAATAAATATTTTAGAATTCCATAATGATAATAATGTCTTGTTTTTCTTTAAGTAGACATATATATATATCATCCATGTTGTTTGGTGTTGTAAAGAGAGACACATCGCTTCGTGAAGGAAGCAATCCACAGGTAAATGAAAGATGTTATATTCTTTAATTAAGTGAAATGGTAAAAAATGAGATTATATTTTAAATTTAATTTATTTTGAATATTTATGGGGTATCATAATTTATTTATTTATATCAAAAATAATCATTAATTTTTTTTCACCTTCAATTAAATTCATTTTTGAAAGATGAATCATAACACATCGCAAAGTGATAGTCCGTTGTACACCCAAGTGTCATTATTTTATTTCCTATGTACTACAAATAATAATGTTATATATGTTATAATTACTAATTATGTATATTGATATTATTAAAATCATATATATAATTTATGAAAATCACCACACCTAACCATGAGATGTTGTAATGGAAAAAAATGACTGTTGTTTAGGTGGAAATTGTCTTCAATGCACACAAATAATGATTTGATAACCCATTTGACATAATTGGAGATGCTTCTAGGTAATTAAGTTAACAAAAGTGAATCTTATTATATTGAATATAAAATTTATATTATATTATCAATGATTAATAAAAATTTATGGAGATGGAGAATGATATCAAATATATTTCTCATTGAAGAGCATTACATATTCTTCATAAAACCTCCAAATCATATCACGAGAATCATTCCTAGGATGGATCTATACAACCAATAATGATTATATAATGAGTATATGGATTTTGGGAAGTGATATTTTTTCCTTGGATGAAACAAAATGGTTATATGGTGTGAAAAATTGAGGATACTAACTGGCCTTTTATATGTCAAGTGAGTGGTACAATTGTATTTTTTTAGAAGATTCAATTAAACCCACATTTTTATCATTCCAAACACCACAAAAATTGTTAATTTAGGAATAGAGAAGAGATATTATAGAAATATGTCCATAAAATGGGTGATGGAAATGTTTTTACATCATTTATTACTCTTATCAAATTAGATTAACCCCTAGGTGAATCAATTTTTACCTTAACTGTTAATATTAATTTTCACTAGATTAACTATTCATTTTAGTAAATAATGATATTCTCCATAATACACATTATAAATTATCATGACTCCAAATATGGAATAAAATTTTCAAAATTAAATTTACATAAGTTTGAAAATTATGTTTGAAATCAATCCCACAAAATTAAATAGAATGTTTTTTAAAGAGAAAATGTTCAAAATTTTATGTTGTTTTATATCAAAATTCAATTTGAAAATTTTTATAATTTCCTAAATTAGATTTGATGATTTAAAATTTAAGTAATTTTATATTATTATCAATTAAAAATATTGTTTATAATTATATACTATTTAATATATATTTCATTTGTTCATCAAAATTCATTGGATTTCACTATTCATTAAAAATAAATTTTTTCTGAAAAATAAAAATTATTCACTCGGATATAATTGTTTTGATTAATTTAAAAATTGAGATATTTTTTCCAAATATCTAATAAAACTGGTAAAATTTTTAATTTTAATTTTGTTCTAAATTCATGATTAAACCATTTTTATGAAAAATAAAATTTGTTAGAAATTTTTTCTATTACTTTTCAATGATTATTATATTTATTTATAATAAATGTATAATAATTTAATCTGTGTAAACAATATATTATTTTTTTAGTACAATTAATAACCTCAAATATTAGGTATAGTTTATAATATCTATACTTTAATAATATTTTAATATAATTTCTTGTTTTGATTGAACATGGTGTTGTGTTCATCACAAGCTATCAATGAATGTTAATTTATTATAAAAGAATTAAATTTTATAGTCATGGCTCCAGAAATTTTATATTTTCATGTTAATTTTGGTGAAAATAATTTTTTTATTGAACCACATATCTTTTATTTTCATTCGTTCATGATTTTAGTTCACATGATTCATTACAATTCCCCCTTTACTAATAGAATAAGTATCAAGAAATTCAATTGTAAGTTATACCAATATTGTAGTTTTCTTTTTGATAATATATATTTAACTTATATATCCATGTTATCTTAAATTAATTAATAAAAACTACATTAAAAAATTTATTTCCTAAATATATTTTACAAGATATTTTTCCTTCTTTTAAAAGTGTTTGAAAGGAAATTTCACAATGTTTTCTAAATGAATCACTTTTTACTCCCTTTAACAAATTTTTTTCACTGAATAATTATTTTTAACATTTATAACCAGAAAATATACCCTCTTCAAGGTAAATTATTGTCCTTGTTGTTTAATTTATATTTTTTCTAGGATTTTTTGAATGAAAAGTAATTTTATAATATTTATATGAATTCATGTTTTTATAAGTGAAATTCAAAAAATATTTTTCCCTCAAAAATATTTTTTATGACAATTTAATGTTATTTTAATTAATCATTTTCAACATCTTATATCGTTACATACACTCCACATAGGATATTTGGTGATTATAATATCTTCATAATTTCTCAAGATGGACTATGAATGCTTCAAAGATATTGATAGAGAACATGATTCTTTTCAATGAATTAATGATGTTTAAAATGGATTTTTATTGAACGTATTTTTTATCAACTAGTTAATCATCTATCAATGAGATTTTTATAGAACCCATTTATTATTAATAGGTTATTAATTTTTAAAAGTTATTTTTATTGAACTAGTTTCTTTTCCATTGCATAATCAAGTTATAAATTGAATAAGGACCGTTTCATTAATATTTACGATGTAATGAAATATACATGTAAATTATTTATCTTTCTGGGACATTATATACCATAGGTGCTCCCAAATAGCATCATTTAATCATTTTATATCTTATATAATAGGTACACATAGATAATGATCTGTCAAATTAGGTATTTTCCCGACCTTGATAGTAAATAGGGAGGGAGTTAGTAATGGTTATTCTCTTATGTTTCTATCTCGGAAGTTGTTATCCCTAAAATAGTAATAAAATTGGTTTGGATGTTAATGTTTCTAGGATACCAATACATTTCATCTATTGATTTTATGGGTATATAATTTTTCTTATAATCGTGATTTATATCACATTTCTCTTGATTATTGACTTTGATGATATTTTATTTTATTAACACCTTATATCATATTTTCATGTACGATTATCAATTTATAAATGTGTATAGATATTGTTATGTTATAATAATGCTCATGGATTATGTTGTCGTACCTTGATACTCCTCATAGTCTCACTGATGAAATTCAACTATTAATGCTTTGGCTTATCCTATTAGAAAATTAGATTATAGACTTATTATTATTATTTTCCAAACAGTTATAATGAATGGGATTCAACGAATTTTTTAAAGAAGGTATTTGATATGTTTTATGATGATGACTTAATGCGAAATAATATATTACTTTATATTGAAGAAAAATTCCCATTTAAGAATAAGAATATTGTGTTTGTAAGAGTGTTTCCAAATTCTCAAAAACATTGAACTTATATTTTCCTAGCCTATATAATTAATCTAATAATTCATTTTAATAATGTATGAATTTTAATGGAAAAATGATTCCATTTTTATCTATATAAAATATATAAATGTAATGTTTGTGAATTTAACAATATATTGGGAATAATAGTTTTGGACTATTAAAAATGGTATACAAAGAAAAGATTATATGTCATTGGAGATTATTATGTTTTCATAAAAGTTTATATTTATAGTTATGTACAACATCATGGGAAAATAATATTTAGGATGGGAATAAGTTCAATTCCTTATATTCCTCTTTGATGTTTTAATTGATGAGATCCTAATGTGATTAATAGAATTTGAAGAGATATCTTATCATATTAAAGTGTATATAATTATTTCATTTAGAATTATTTAAAAAAATATTTTGAAAAAAAAATATTTATAGTATTGATATATATTATTTTTATAACATATTAGATATTAATTTAATTTTGGAAACAAAAATTTAATCATATAGATAACCACATGAATGAAAAGCAATTTTGTGACTATGTGATTATTGTTTTTAAAAAGGATATCCATATGTTTATGCTCAAAATCTAAATGGTATGAGTTAAATTGTTTTGAAAATAACAATATTTAACACTGATGTTATTTAGGAATCATTTAGTTTAAACTTTGTGTATTATTGTTTATTTTTGATATTTATGTATTATTCAAATATATGATGGATAACCCATTTTGGTAAAAATCATACCATTTGATAAAAAAGTAAATTTTGGATAATTTATAAATAAATTTTGAATAAATTTTTTATCCCTTATTTTTTTATGTGGTCGATTAAAACTTTATTTTAGTGATTTAGGCATGAAATAAAAAACTCATGAGTACTTATCATTTGGAGCGAAAAATGCGATTGAGGTGGAAATTGATAAAAGGATGAATTTTTACTCATCATGTATGCATATTTCTCTATTACCATAGTCTATATATCAATGGTATTTTTAAAATATAGTAAAAAGTGTATTGGATTTTTTTTCTTCGAATTACTAGTATTTTTTATTAAATCAATGATCTTTTCACACCTATTTGTTTTAAGGATTTGTTATTTTTATCATTATATTCATCATTCATTATATTGTGATTGATGATATATGCCAATTTATATTATTATTTGTTAATTATAATCTTATTCTAGGTCTAAATATTAACATTCCACATATGCTCTTTTATTTGGAAGCCTAATATGTATTATGTAGTTGTCCTTCATAAATCACTTTCACTTTTATTAGAAGGGTATTGTATTAACACTTTTTATGAAATAAGATTACAAAATAAATATTCTCAAATTTTTTAAACATTAATTACCAAAATAAATTTAATTTTTTTGGCATTCAATTTATTAAATGGTAGAGGATGTGTCTCTCTAAAAATTTAGAATTGAAAATTATGATTTTGTGATTATTCAACAAGAAAAACCATGCATAAATGACTCATGAAATATTTAACCATTAAAACTAGGCCGTTAAAATTTCTTGTATGAATAGTATTGTCTAATTAAAGATATATATATATATATATATATATATCATTCCATAAATTTCATTCATAAATATTTAGTAAATGATCAATCATTTTTAAGTATAGTAATTTAATTCTTCAAAAACATGTTTACATAAAAAAATATTTCTTCCATAAAAACATATTCTAAATATTTTTTGGAATATTTATAAAATTAAAATAAAAAAACTAACATAATAAATTAAATTAAATAATAAAAAATTAATTTTGGTGAAATTTTGATAAGTTTTAAATAGTAATTATTTCTTTCTAAATAATGAAAAAAATAAATTTTCTAAAAATAAATTTTATTTTAAATAAATATACCAAATTAAAAGCATACATATGTTTTCAATGTTATTTAATTTACTCGAATTATTATTTAATTAAATTAAAAATAAAAAATTCATTTTGAATCATCTTCATATTGTATTTTATTATAAGGTTTTCAATGGGTATAAAAATGGTATTTTTCTTTGAACAGATTAAAAGTGTTTAAAGATTCTCCTTTTTAATTCATTAAAATAACCCCTTATGTTAAATTTTTTTAAGCAAATTTATAGATTATATATCAATTAATATAATGTTATATTAATATTTTTATTATTTGTAGTCATATATTTAATATGAAATCATCTCTTTCTTGCAACATAAACCTCTTGAAACCGCTCTTTTCCATCGTGTCATAGATATTAGTTTTAAAATTAAAATGTTACACTTCAATTATTTTATTTTTTATTCAGGATTACATAGTTATTATCAGAATAATTTATATTATCTATCATTGAAAACATAATTTTTGACCATAATAATAAGTGATAACCATAAATTTAATTTCCTCAATTGAGGTAAAATGTCTTTACCTAAACAATATAATAAAAATATAGTTCTCAAAATGACAGATTAAATATTATAAAATTAAATTTATAGGCATATTTCATAATATATATATCTAATGATATATAATTGTCCATTTGGGTGCTTTTGTTTTGTGAAATATTTGTGTACACATTTTTCATTTTTATAATTACATGTTTGTTACTCACCCAACATGTATAAGGACTCCCCATATCCTCTCTTACTAAAAACATCATAATCATTTACACTTTATAATACCTACCCATATACCATAAAAACATCCATATACATATCCAATAATTCTTGTCTTGGGAAAGAATACATTCAAATAATACTTTTATTATAATCTCAAAGAGGTCATCTAAGAGGAGGTAAAATTTATAACATTGAGTTTTTGTTTTATTTCTTCTTCCAAGACCATAAATTAATCTTCAATTTAGATTAAACGATGAAAATATATCTCATATAAGCGAATAATTTATTATAAAATTTTATAACCTAAATCAATATCCTCTTTCATCAAATGTAATACAGAACAATCATTTGTGTGTATGAAGAACTACCACCTCGTGAATTGATGTCATTCATTTTCCATCATCACCTCTCACATCTTGTTAGGAATATAGATTTAAAGTATAGATATATTATTTATTATATAATTAAACTTATGGGGTCATTATTTCACTTATACATCTATACATTCCATTCCATTTGGGATATGATAACATCAAATGTGTGTACCAAAAACTACCACCTCGCGAAGTGATGTGATTTATTTTTTAATAGTGCATTAATTATATGGTGATATGGAAAATATTAACGAATAAATTAAATATAAATTAAATCATAATTAAAATCATAACATATTTATCATAGTGAAAATATAAAATATAATTTTTATTCAAACAATGAAAAATGATATCATTGTTTATGTGTTTGTTGACTATAACCTCCACAGAACAATGTGATTATTTCGTTATCACCAAATGAAAGGAGTTATATATATATTTCTATATATATTGTGTATATATAAATAAGAAATATCATATTTATAATATTATGATCATTCTTTAATGATAAAATAATACATACCATCTTACTATATAAATCATTTAAAAATGGAAATGTTGTTTGTGGTTATGTATGACATACCATCTCCATTACTGTTAGGTAATTTAGATTTCATATCAATTGTTCCTGATTATAATTAAAAATAAAATGGATGGAAAAATATAAAAATTATTTTACGATTATTATTCTTTTTATGTTGAAATAATGACCAATTTGACCACAATCAACACATCAAAGAAGTTTTGAGAAATAGTGAATCAGTGGTAATGAAAACACCCAACATAGAATAATTTAATTAAATATTTAAATATCTCATTATAAATCAATAAATCAATTTATTTAATTATATTTTTTTAAAACCATAAAACTATCTTGAAAACATATAATTGTTATATGATTAATATACATTATTTAACATTCGTGAATTGAATGTTGGGACTCAAGGTAATAGGTATTCTCATCTTGATTTTACTTCTTCAAGACATGTTCTATATTCAACACATATTCATATTCTTTTCTATATATACTTACCAATTTTCATGTAATATAATAACAAACATAAATCATTTTATTTAATTTTCAATTTTAAATATTTCATCCAGAGGGATTTGAATTGGAAATTACCATGGGGTAATGAATTTTATAACTTAATTTCCATTTATTGTGTTATATTTCTTATTCAGTGAATTTCATATCAGTTTATTATGTTTATAATATATTTTTATTATATTTTATTTTATTTACACTTTCAGTATGTAGATTTACATTTTATATAGATAATTTATTCATTCATTAATTCCAGAATTTAATGGTGTAATTTTTGGAAGGCTTATTAATATCAAATTCACTCTCTTTAAGACATACATATATGATATTCAAGAATATTAATTTTAGAGGTTTATATTATGATAATTAACATGTTATATCATTGAAATAATTTTTTAATGATATTAAATGTATAATTTGATGTTATTCTTTTATGGGGGTCCGGATTTAATTTTTTTCCAGTGTAAAAGGAATTATGATATAATATCATTTCAACAAGGCTTATTTATTTTGGAAGATCTTCAAATGAAAATTACAGGATCTAATTTTCATGAAAAATATTTATTTTCTCATATGGTGATGATTGAGGATCACATTGTTATTTTCCATTTCCTCATTACTGATTTAGAATGCATTAATAATATCATTTTTCAGTGATATCAATATGGTATTATTCTTTTTCATTATTCTATTTCTCTTCCATAAACATGGCTTATAAATTATTTCAGAAATGTTCATTTATTAAAATAAATTCTTAACTAGTGAAAATTTTCATTATAATTCACCATCATTTAAAAATTTTCAAATGAATATTTTTTTTATCATTATTCAAATTAGTCACTTTTAATTAATTTTAAATTATATTTTGAAAAAATGTTTGTTTCTAACAATTACAACATGAATTGACCTTTTCACCACCAAGTAAATTATTTTTCATGATGTTTCTTTATATAATTCAAACATTTTTTTGAAATAAAATTATTTTTATAATATTTTTTCATTATGTTTAAAAATTAGAAGTTAATTTTCTTCAAAAAAATTGATTCTTATTTTAGTGGTATTTATATTCATAAACATAAAAAAACCCTTACTGTTACTTATTATATATTCGGTATATATTTTAATTATAATATCTACACACATTCTATTGAAAGAGTTTTGCTGTTTCAAAGTTATTTTTATGTAACCTATTCTTTCATTTAGATAATCATGTTTAAAATAGATTGTTATTGAACCCACTTTTTTTTAGGGGTCAATCGTTTTTCAAAGAGATTGTTATACAACCCATTTTATTTACTCATGTAAAACATGTATTAATTATTTTTTATAGAACCCACTTATTTTCTATTTTTTATCATGTTATGAAAGGATTGATGATTTTTTCTATGATTTTTAGATGGGCATTAGTTCTCTATATACTTTAAATATGGTTCTGGAAATTATATAGGTTGGGTGTTTCTAAATAGAACCATGTAATCCCGATATAGCTTATATGATGTGACCGAACATATAGTACAGTAATACATTGGGAATTATTCCCTGATTTAATAGAAAAGAAAGATGGAGTCACTCCTAGGTTTCTCCTATATATCTACTTGGATCTGGTTTTCACTAAAATATGGTTGATATGGGTGATGTATATTATATGTATAGGGTACAAATAATCCTTATCAGTAATATATATCGGTTTTATAAATTTATTATGATCAAGATTTATATCAAATGGATCGTGATTTTTAATTCTGATGAATATGGCATTTTTAAATGTCATATTTCAGGTTTTCATGTTTAATGATCCAGGTATTGATTGGTACAATTTTTTTAAATTATAGTCACTCTCTTTAATAATGTCATTATACTCGTATTAACTTCTTATACACCTTGATGCCATTCAATTTTTAATTCACAACATTATCCTCACTAATTATTTTACCCCACCCTTCTTATGCTCTATTTTTTTAGATTATTGAGAATGAAGATGGAATAATATTGTTTAGAAGTTATTTCTTGTGGATTATATTTTTATTTAATGTGAAATAATAAAATTTATTTTAATTCGAAGAAATTATCATTTAAAAGCATAGGAATTGTTATTGTATTAGTTTTTCTTAATTCTATAAAACATTAAATATAAAATGTCCATCGTAATTTAATTGATCCAAATTTTTCATTTGATGTTTAATGTTTTTGATAGAGAATATTATGTCACCTTCATCCATATTATATATAAAAATTCATTTTTATGTTTTTTTCACCGTATCTAGCAGTGCGGGTTCTGGGTTGTCATATGGACATCTAAAAAAAAGGCTCACAATAATAAATTAGGTAATACCATTTATCAATTTAAATTTTCATGGAGTTTCATTCACCCCATTTTTAGAAAAAAGTTTTCTTTAAGGACCCCACAACTTATCCCATGATGTTCCACAACACTTCTAGTTGGGTTCATTTTCTAATATAAATGTAACAAATAGATACCATAGCTGCCTAATTTCCCCCATATACACATTTTTTGAACTAAACATTTACCACCCATATAAATTATTTTGTTATCAAAATAATTATTATAACATGTCTAATAGAAAATGATTTCATGGCCCTTTACATTAGATTTTTTAGATGTTGGAGGTGTTTTAGTGGAGGTTATATTTGTAGCAAGAAATACATGTTTATTATTTTTTACATTACATGTAATGGCCCTTCATGGATTCTATATCCGGTTAGTTAATTTCTTTTCCATTAATATGTGGGATGTCATGATAGGTCTTACATGATTTTTTAGTGTACTAAATTATATTCATTAAATAAAGGGATATGTGACACATTTTTATCTGAATGTAGGAAATCTTTTTAAACCCAATGATCACATGATGTGAAATTGTTACATGATGTGAAATGTTTTGGATTCTGAGTATTATGTTCTTTTGTCATCCGATTTTATTATCATTCATCTAAACATACCTCCCTCTCCTATCAAATATACCATATGAATCTTGAAGAGTTCTTCAATCCTTCTTCTTCCCATTTTGATATATTTATTCTATTAGATTTTTATTTGAAATATGGTGTAGGTTCTCCTCACTTATTGGTTGGTTTTTTTCCATTATTATTCTTGGGATTTTCTATGGTGGTTTACATTTGGTTTGGAGTGTAATTGGGGTTATGTTTTGATTATTCATTTATGTGGTTTATGTTGATTTGTGATTTATCATGGTGTAATTGTGGTCTGTGAGCATTTCCACTTCATACTTCTTTGTGTAGTGAGTAGAAAATGCTTCTTTGGTATAATAATTAACTAATTTATCTATATTGTGCATCAAGTAGGACAACTTTACTTTTTTTCATTTATGTATCACGGTTTTTTCTAGATGAATAAAAGAAAAATAATTGGTTAATTTTAAATTGAAGTATGAATGAGTTTTATTCTCATATTTCCACAACTTTGAAGCTATTTTGATATGATGTATTGTACAAGATTGATCCCAATGAATATTTTATCATTCGGAAGATTTTATTTTAATAGATTATATATGATGGGACTACTACATTTTCTACGATATTTGTGATATCAACCAATAATGGAAATTGGATAAAAATTTATATTTGAATAATAACATGGTTTATGTTTGATTATATCATGGGAATTAACATGGATAAACTAAATATTAATGTGATAGAATCCAATTTGTAAATAAGTAAAATGGTTTGGATGTGTTGTGATGTATGGTCATGCTTTTTGGGCATCGATGTGTGGTCGGGGAATGTGGGGTATTATGGTTGATGATCATTCTTATGGGATGGTTATATGGTTTCATTAAAATTATTTTTTTTCATAATATGTGGATTGTTATTTGGATGTATTTTTTTAGGTGAGTGAGATTGTTTTCCATTATTTTGGGGAGGTGAGGTAGTGGTTTCATTGTGCAATATGCCAAGGCAGCTATAAAATCAATAATTATTTAAAAAAATATTAAAGTATATGGGGTTTAGTTTGGATAATGAGTAATAAGTGCTTAATGAATAGGTAAACGATAGTTTCAATGGATTTATTTGGATGATGAAAAATAATGAAATGAATCTATTGGAAAATTTAATTTATTATAAATTTAAATGGGGATTTTGTCTTTTTTTCTGGGGTTATGTATTTTTAGGTGGTAGTGGAAGTGGTGATGTTTTAATGTAATAAAAGTGTGTTTGTGATACCAACTGTTGGGGTTGTTTTTTGAAATAGTTTTATACTTTTATATTCTTGTTGATTTTTATTCTAAGCACCTTCCACATAAAGATATGTCGTATGATATCATCATATCAATTTATGTGGTGTCTTTATCAATAATTGTTGAGGAGGGAATATATTTTAGAGGTATTTCTCTCTATATCTCTCCTCCAAGTGAGAAATGTACAACATACACTATGATGGATGAAGGTATGTTATC
The DNA here is from genome assembly GCA_963277665.1 of Viscum album. Classification (NCBI taxonomy): domain Eukaryota; kingdom Viridiplantae; phylum Streptophyta; class Magnoliopsida; order Santalales; family Viscaceae; genus Viscum; species Viscum album. The sequence continues at coordinate 216,568,106 of OY728165.1, forward strand.
ACACTAAATTGTGGTTATGATATCATATGTTTCATTGGGTGAGTTGTTAAGTGGTCTTACTTGTGGGGTGGAAATTTCATGTGTCTTCCAGTGAGATATGACATAGATTGGGTGTCTACGAGTGGGTTGAGATGTGATGATATGGCTTAGTGTTGAGTCCTTTCATGGAATGAGGATGGAATAAGTTTTATTTTCTTCATGTTCATGATACCCTACTGCACTTGTTATGATATGCAATTTGTTTTTGCCCATGTTTTTTCAGGTGACATGTGACATGGTCATTCTTGTGGGGAGGAGTACCCATGTGTTTTCATGTGATATGTGTTGTGATTGTACTTTTGTATGGTGTGGTATTTGGAAGAGATGAGGGCTTCATAACATATGAAATTTGGGTATGATAGAAGAATACCAAGGGGAATTGTTTTTGGTAACCCATTATCAAAGTTAATAATGATATATTATATTAACCAACACACGTTATTTGGTAAGCTTTCCTAGGTTGTGTTTGGATAGATAATTTATTGGTTCAGAATTTATTTTTTCTTAGAATATCTATGGGGTGAATTAGTATGATTTTAACATGTTCATCAGAGATATTGGATTTTCTAATGTGTATAATTGTATTGTCACACTTCGAATATAAATTTTTTATCAGGTTTTCAAGGATAATAGATATATTATGTTGGACATTACTTTATCAGAACATGAATATTTGTTTTGTGACTGATTAACATTTCTTTTGATTGTTTACTTTGGTAATAATAATCTGTATGACATTTATTTATACATTCATCTTTCATATTGGGATGGTTTCTTAAATATTATTCCATGTTATTGTTTTTGAATGATTAATATTATATCCAAACACTATTTTATTATATTGGGTAATTCCTCGAATTTCATGAGACTTTTATGGCTTCAATTCTAATTGCCCACCCAATGCCTACAAGTGGTTGGCATCAGGGTGTCATTATCTCTCTCTCGTTATTACTTTATATTTGTAGGGAGAGTATCATGATAGGGTGTTATTAAAGGTGATGGTTGAAAGATGTGATGGGGTACTTAGAATGGAATAATGAGGATTTCATGGTTCAGTATAGAAACAATATCATTTTATCCTAGTGGGTGACATTGGATTAGGATACTGAATTGTACATGAGATTCTTGGGCCCCCATAATATAGTTCATGGGCTCTAGGCATATCAAACATCTAAGTGAGGTGGGCTTATTTATATCGTAGAGAGCTAGGTGATGTGCATAATATATGATGACTTCTGTTTTTTGTGTAACTCGGTTTTTTTGGGATGAAAATAGAGATCAATGTAATTTTAAATTAATCTTAAAAAATTTCATACTTCATATCGTAGGATGTTCTGGATTATATTTTATCTATATCTCATGTTCCTTATTCAAATGTCACATAGACACTTGAACTTCAACAGGATGATTCAGTTGATCAAATTATATTTGATCAGGAATAAGAGGAATGTGATTAGGAGAGGGTGTTGTGTTCTTTTATGTGGTAGGACTTGGGTAATTATGAGGGTTTTGTTTAATATGTGGATATATAGATTTGGATGGAGGGATCAAGAATTCTTTTAGTTCGACCCAGGCCCCGATGGGATATTGGGTTCCTTTGGAAATCAGTCAGATATATAGTGATATGCATTAGTGGTGACCTCTATATCAAGGATAACAGAATTATGTGGATGTTTATCTTGTCGAAATCATCAAATAGTTTCTAGAAGATATCCTTTCATGAAACCATAACATGATTTAAGAGGTATGTGATTCTTTCTCTCCAGTGATGGAGTATAAAAGTGTTGTAGTTGGGAATAAATTTCCATTAACTTCAACATTTTTTCCCATATCATTCTCCAGATGAGGAGAGTCATGTGATATGACATGAGGAGGAACTCCATCCTTCCATCAATTATATAGATTCTCCAGTTATACAGAATACATAACAGTAGTTTCAATGGAAGGTGGAGGTGATTATGTGGATGCACTCACAAGGGTGTCTACCATAAAAAACAAACCATGAGTGTTTATCGAGAGGAATAACATTTGGTGGAAGGAATCATCCACAATGACCTTATAGGATTCAAACGGGAGGGATTTGATGATTGTATCTTCCATTCAATCCATACAGGGATAATTGTTTCCATTCAATTGATGGGGACATTTTTCTAATTTTTTTGGGTTTTAGGTTCAAGTCCATCTCTAGATTTAGTGCCTTGTGGTTCCCCAAACTAATTTTGGTGTAGGTGGATAGGTTTTCTTCCACACTCAGTAAGAGTTTCTTGTGAGACAATTTTAGCATTAGAGGAAATAAGATTCTTCTCCATAGAGAAGAAATGAACCATATAGAGGTTGAACCATGGATTCTCCAAGATTATAGGGACCTTCACTCAAGCATGGTTAGAGAAGTTTTCATCATTATTTTTTTGAGGTTATGATCACTTTTTAATGCACTGTGTGATAATGGTTATGATAGAGGGATAATAGATAGTTAGAGGTATGATTAGTTTGTTTATTCCCCATGTTTTTTCATTTTTTTTTATTCAAAATTTTGTATCTCCATTGTTTCACCAAATACAAAATGTTCTCTAGGATAAGAAAAATAGAGGCTTCCCTTTCCCCTATTGTTGACTACACTTGTAGAAGGCTAGACCATCATGATTGATGTGTTCTGGGGGTATAAACTGGTGATGGGGACACATTAGTCATATGGGGTTCTATTCTTGATGAAAATTAATCCATATGATTTCATCCACACTATAGACAGATGTTATTCCATGTGTTCTGTTGTTTTCTTCTTTATTCAAAGTGTTATGATTTTGTATGTAGTGGAAAGAAAGCGTTTTTTTTCGATAGTGGTGTTTTATTGGAGGTAATATGGAGTATGTAGCCCCTTAATTCCATGGTGGTTGATTCATTAGTGTAATCCATGGAGACTAAGATAGCAGAGGTCCCCAAGGTATGTGGGGAGTTAGTGGAACTTTTCCAAAGAATGTTGTGACATGAACCCCATGACGTGATGTTGAGTTTGTGATGGACTTATATTCGGATGCTTCTATAGTTTTCATTTCTACGTATTGAATTTAACATTCAATGATTTGATATATTAGTGTTAATATAGATGATATGATATATATATATATATATATAGTTATTATTTGGACATGTATGTCACTGTGGGATACTAAAGTGTTAGTCGATAAGAAGGTAGATTTTTGTATGAATCTTTTCATAGAATCATATGTTTTATTAGTTGACAGCCAAGAAATATTTCTCCCTCCAAAGGGAATAAAATTTTTGAGACTATATGAGTGGTTAATGTTGGTTTTCAAAAAATAATTTGGTGTCTAGATAACACTAGTTGATGGTGTAAGAGGTAGATAACACGAAGACTTCATTCTAATAGAATTATGAGAAGTTTGTGATTGTAGTCATTCATTCGGTATTATGAATTCACCATCCATTTTAATTGGACTTATAAACATTAATTTGTGTGTTACTTGAAAATTTATTCATCATATACATCTATGATAAATTTATCTACTGGATGTTAGAGGAAAATCATGTTGATTATCCTAAAGGTGTCTTGCAGGTCCATCAATTCCACTAGCATTATAGAAAGTTGTCAATGTAATGATTTTGGACATGTGAGATGAATTTACACTATAATTTGGTGTATCAGTAGGTTGTTTAGTTGATATTATTGTTGTATAAGAATCTTTTTCTTAAGAATTCCCTATTAAAAATGTTTTGTTTTAATGATTTCTGGGTATTACAAGCTATTACTGATAGATTATGTCTATTATCTCTAGATTTATATGCACATCCACATAATTGATGAGTATGTATTATTATTTTACATAGATTGATAACATCTAAGATTAATTCAGTTATTATAGGGGGAATATGGCCAATTATCCAGTTCTTAATTTGTTGAAGTAGGGTGTGATGTTTTATGTTCTTTTAATGGTTTTTGTATGGGATTTAGATGCATGATGATGTAGAAATAAAAAATGGTCAATTATGGGTATCATTAGTTATATCCCCAAAATGTTAAATATTACACTAATGATTTGGAGGTAGTAGTATATGTGTTTTTTCTAATTGTTTTGTGAATTTACAGCATTCGGGAGCACATTTTGGTCTTCATGTACCACAATAGATTGAGGAATATATTTCCTCATCATGAAATTAATTTGTGGAACTAGAGGTGGAATGAATTTCATTATGATTATGATTTTGAGATCTCATATGCATTAGTAAAATAGAATTATATGACCAATGATTTGGAAATGAAATCTGGAAATAATGTTTTTTGTGACTCTAGGGATGTTTTTAGACTGATAGAGACTTTGGAATCCTTTCATATAGATATAATGGTGAGTGATCTGTAATTGTTTCTTTTAGATGATTGTGAATTATTATTTTTATGTGGAAAATGGAAGAGTCTCATGGTAGTGATTTAGATGTATAGGTGATTCCAAAGCATGTTGACCATAGTAAATTTTCAGATAGATGGTAGGAGGATGGTTGAAAATGGATGTCATTTCATGGTAGGTTATTTGTTTTTATAGTGATGTGTGATGATGTAAATAACTAATTTCATTTATTACCTTCAATTGAACACTGAGTAGTATATTATATGTATCTTGTATTGAGGATATTTTCTTGGTGGCCTAGGATAAAAAAGGTACTGGCAGAGTTTATGGAAAGGTATTTGGTTTTCTATTTGTTAAAGGACAAGTACCATGTTCAAGGTAGTTTTTTATATACAATGGATTTTCATAAGTTTAAATGGGATGGAATATTGGGGGATTTTTTCATAGATTTAACCTAATATCATGTAATTTTTTATATTATATTGTTTATTGTGCATCAGTTTACGAAGTTATCCTACTTCATAGTGATCAAGGATTTGGACGTAGTGGATACATTGATCAATAGAGTTATAACTGATGTTTTACAGATTCATGGAGTAAAAATTAACATTGTAATTGATTAGGATATCCATTTTACCACATGATTTGGGAGGGAATGTTTTCATGATTTTGGAACTCAGATACACCTTAACCCCACCTTCCAACCTCAGGCAGACAGCTAGTGGGAGCAGACTATCACGACGCTAAAAGATATGTTGCTGGTGTGTCTCTTGGACATTGGTGGATATTTCATTAGACACATACTTTTTTATTAGTTTTATGAAAATAATATCTGTCACTTATCTTTTGGAATTTATAACATTGATGGGTTGTATAAGAGATGATTTACTTCTCTGTTTAGTTTGAAAAAGGTTGGGGAGCTACAAGTTACTGGACCCAATGTGGTGCATATCACAATAGAAGAGATTCATCCAATTCATGAGATGGTCTATGTAGTGAAATATTAGAATAAGTCTTATAACGATTATAGGAAGAGGCAATTATATTTTGGAGAATGGGACCACATGTTGTTTATGGATTCACATCAACATGGTTAGTGGTGGTTTGGAAGAGGTAGTAATATTTCTTCAAGCTGTCTTAGGATCTTTAAGGGGTTGTAGCGAGTTTGTGAGGCAGAATATGTGTTGGTGTATCAAAAATGGATGAAGAAATTTGATGACATATTCTAGATCTCTAAGTTTATCCAATGTCATTGACTAATCTATGGTGTTTCTTGATGTATGATGTATTAAAATTCATGATAAATGAAAATGGTATGACCTGGTTATTAGTCAATATGCATTACCTACAATGAAACTAATCCAATGTGAGTGAATAGATTCCACCTAATGAAGAATGTATCTTAATATGGTTGAATTAATTCCATTATTTGTGAGTTCATGAAATTAATCCAGTCATTTAACAATGTTATTGTTTTGGGATGAATTAAGGGTGAGAAGGCTGTGTGATGGGGTGGTTTTTTTTGTGGGAGAGGATTCTAATTGTGTGGTTATGAGGTTTTGTGATATTTTTTGGTTGTTTGTATTGTAACGCTTTTTGGGTGGTGGAATTTTTGGTATGATTATATCCTTGAGAGGTTTCTCAATGTGTGGTGTTTTGGAACCCTTTCCTTCTGGTCTTGGTTTTGGATTCTTGGGGGAGAAAATCATTTGAGAGGTATCTGATGCAATTTAAAATAACTTCTTGACCCATTACAATTATATTTTTGGATGTTGGTAGTGTTTCATAGGAGTATTTAGGAGTTTCAATTATTTTTTAGTGGATTATAGTGGTACATCTATGCTACTATAGGAAATACAAACCTAGGGTTGTTTATAATAAGTGTTTAGGTGGTACATTGATTCTGAAACTGGTCATTTCATGTATTTATCATGTGTAATTTGGAATCTATGAGATTTATTACTCTTCATAGAAGTTAAATTTATTATGAGTATAAAATAAATGTTAATGTGACCCATTTTCTGACTAATATATGAAATTTTATGAAACCTAAAGATTACATGACGTGTAATTTTTATGCAACATGAATCCTACATGATTCTTGTTTTTTATTCTGTCAAATCATACTACCTCTCATTTTATATTCACCCTTGTATCCTTGAGATGTTATTAATTCCCACTTCCTACCGCTCTGAAAATTTGGTTCAAGGAGATAATCATTGCTAATCTATGGCAGGTTTTCTTGCTTGTCATTTTTTTCTTCTATTCAACTTGTAGGGATTTCATTTTATAATTAATTATGTCTTATTTGGTTTGAATTTTCATTATCTTTTTGTGATATTTAGGTTAATATTGTCTTTCCCATTTTGCAGTTGTGGCTTTCAGAAATGTTATAATTGAACTGTCGTGCATACCAAGTCAGTGAAGTTTATCTAATTTTTGAAATCCATGGTTTTTCTTTATTCTAAATCAAAATTGATGGGTTTACTGTTGTTTATCTGTAAATTATGGTTGTGTTGGATTATTAAAATATAAATAATTGGATAATTTTATATTCAAAATTGTATTGATATGATTAAAAAAATTTACTACTTTTTTGTTTTTGTAATATCACTGATTGTATGGTCTTGATTTCTCATTAAAATTGTGCTAATTGAGGGCCTTGAATATGTTGAATGATGTTTATCATGACTACATATTTTTTGAGTATTTTTATATCACCATAATATCTAAATTCAATAAAAACATATATTTTTTTTAGTAAACTCTCTCTCTGGGATTTTTATTATCTGATAAAACCCCTAAAATAATGTGAACTATGATAAAATATCCCTTATAAATCTATAAAAAAAATTATGTGTGTTCTGATGTGTGGTCATGATTTTGTTGTAGGTATATGTGGTTGATGCATTGTTGAGACATGTGTGTTATGATGGGTCTATGTGCATTACATTGGGGAAGTGATGTGGTTGTTTATTTGTTCTAGATGAATGAGTTTTGATTTAACAAATTTTATTTTTAATAATGATTGAAATGTCTGGTATTTTATCTGTATAATGAGATGGAAATAGTTACTAAAAAATTATGTAATAGTGTTTTATGGTTATATGATTATTATTCTAAATAAATGAATGATTTTTTTTGGATAATGTAATTTTTTGGAAATGTGAAATTTGTTTTCTTGTCTTGTTGTGTGGCGTTTTCCATTTTGAGGATGAAGTGAAAGGGCTGATTTTGAGAGTTGATTAGTATTTGCTTGGGACCGCAAAGGATGGGGTTGTGTGTGGATATTGTTATATACATTTATATTGATTGTGTGTTCTATAATCACCCCCACACACTTCAACAACTATGTGTCAACACTCATATAGTCACACATGGGTGTTTTCCCAGACATCTGGTGAGGAGGATTGATTTAAGGGTTTCCTCTATTTCTCGATCTCTCTTACTAATGAGGAAGTTATAGGACATGTTTTGATCGAGAGAGGTAAGATACTTCATTAATGGTTTTTGTGATGGCCCTGATGTCTTTGAGTGAGTTATGAGGTGGATGTGCAATTGGAGAGATGAGCCTAGGTGCCTTCAGGTGAGTTTTGATATAGCCAAGATCCTTGTGGGTGAATGATATGTGATGATATGACATATAGTGGGGTCATGAATGTTAGTATTAGGGAGTGAGGTTTGTACCATTCATTTTAGGAATACCTTACTTCTCTTGTTAGGATGGAGGTTATATTGTGTCTCATTAATTTTTGGGTTAGATGTGATGTGGTCATGATCACAAGGAGGTGGGGCCAAGTGTTTGTGTTAAGGATATTTTTTACCATTCACGTGGGTGTGGTGTGGTATTTTGAATATATGGGAGTTCTGGGATGTATGATGTAGTTGTCTGATAGAGTAATTAAAGTGGGAAGGTGGTGTGGGGTACCCTTTATCGATGTGATCCATGTTATATTATATTACTCAACTTGTGTTATTTTTTTAGTGTGCCATGGTGGGGTTTGGATGGATAGTTAACCTAGTTATGTAATGTTAGTTATATTTTATCTCAGAGGCAGAATAGTATGCATCTTTAACATTTTCAGAAGAGTGATTTGTTTTCATACTAAGTATAAATTTATTCTCAACCTACATATTATATATATAAATATATATATATATATATATTATGGTTTCCATGAGGACTAAATATACTATTATTGAAATTTCAACTTCATAAAATGGATATATGTTATATCACTACTTAATGTTTTTATTTGGAAATTTAAATTGGAAAATTATATCTTTGTCTATTTTATTTCTATATTGATATGAGTGATATTTTTGGTTGCATTTATATTATACCATGGTGTTGTTTGATTATTCATCTTATCTACTGGTCAAATATTAGAATATAGGTTTTTTCCTCTAATTTCATGTGTTTTTTTACCTACAGTGGGAGTGTCTATCCGTAAGACTACTCGATGTGGGACCTAGGGGTTCATTATCTCTTACTCCCACATTTTAGTACCACTTGAGGGAGGGGTTCATCACACCCACTTACAAAAAAATATAACTTTATTGTTTTTTTACCTCTATCTCATAGATCCTAGGAATCATCCAATGGGCTCACCCAAAATAACCACTATTCTAAGAATGGTGTGTTTGACTATGGAGTACCACTCCCAATCATATTTGACAAAGATATGAGGATTAACTAATTACTCTAGGAATGTGTTAAATTGGACTTGTATACTTAATTGATCATTGAAACTTTATATCATTTTTAGATATCTTAATAGACTTACATGAGCATTAAGAAACAATAAAATATGAGAACAAATATTAATTTATATTTTGAATTTTTTTGGGATAAATGAAATCCTATATTCAGAATGTCATACAATAATAGCTTCTGATAATATATTCATATGGTTACTTTTGAATTCCTCTATTTAAGTATGTACATAAATCCAATTTGATTCCATTATGATAGATAACATAATCTATTAGGGCCATAAAAATATGATTAATAGTACAATAATTTAAATGATTTTAAGCACACATTTTAGAATCTCAGATTCGATAAAATACTTAAGGTTATAATCATAAATTTGATCAATATTTTGAAGTTCATGAAATTGTATTCCTTCACATATTTCATTATATGATTGTTATGGGATTTGGAATCAATGTAATGATAAGAGTTATATATTTTGATTCATTTTATATATTTGATCATATAATGATGAAATATTGTTTCTTGCTACTTTCACTAATACACTCTCAGATTCATCATGTGTTCAATGATTCAATTTTGAGAAATATCATTCTTGATCCTTTATATGAATAGAAAAAAAAATTTAAATATAGTGAAACATATATCACATATAGAAAAATTTTACGAAATCTTGGATCAAATATTTTTGTTTTACTGGACATGACTACATACATGAAAACTATTTATTAGTAGAATAATTAATTATAAAAATCTATGTGGGAACCTAAAAATGTTATGATATAGTAGTATCATTGGTTTCATGTATCATAATGGATAAACATTTTGGGATAAATTCATTTAATATGGTAGAATGAAACATGGTTATATTTTATAATATATATCTATTAAAATAAATTTAATGTGTTTGATATCTATCATTAAATAAAAAATGAGATAAAATGAAATGTAATATACTATATATTGTTAGTAAATTTGATTCTTCTCACGCAGTTGTATGGTTAACATGTATGAATATGAAAAACATAATAATAAAATGTATTTATTTATTTATTCCACAACTAAATAGTATTTATTAATTCCTAGAAATAGTTAATGAGTATTACAAATTAATAATCATAATTTTATTGGTAATAGATCATCTTTCCATGTTTTTTATTTTTGAATATATATTTTGTCTTGATACCTATTGATAAAGAATATTTATGAAATATACTTGTATTAAATATGAAAAAATAATAATATTTCATATATTAAATATTACTTGATTAAAAATAATGATAATATTATGTGAGTGTAGAAAGAGATATATTTTTTAAAAACATCTTGTATTGTGCATAATTAATTTTATCATAATAAGTTTAATAAAATTTTGTTAATTATTTATTTTAATAAAATGTGAAAATAATATATTAGACAAAGAAAATTATCATTAATATAATCCTATATTGGATGAAATGAATAATAATAAATTTTGTTTCATTTATAAATATGTAATTTTCTAATAATTGGTAATTTTTAATTTAACATGAAAATTATTAAATGTATTGATTAATTATATAAATTTGTTCTCATTTAATTGTATCAATATATATAAGTAGTTTTAATGAATTCATTAATGAGTTAAATTTTATTTTTTTAATAATAAATAGTAGATAACTTCCAAAACATAACTATTTTCATATATAATAGGGTTAATGAGGGTTTGAACAAAAGAGAAATGTCTGTAAATGACCTAAAACTTTTTTAAAACCTATTTACTAGATGTATTTAAATTCTATCTCAACAAATTTTTCAAATTGAGTATATTTTTTCCATGTTACAATAGTTGTAAATTTAATATAAATAAATAATTTGAATTATTACTTGTGTTCCACTACCCTCACAAATTAAAGGGACCTCTTCTCCACTATTTTCCACATTACATGAACACTTTTACTCAAACAATTTATATTAAAATATTAACTTAAAAACCATATAAAAAGTGTTAAATGGTTTTTTTTTATAAAAATACATCGCAGAACTATAGAGGGTCTCTTTGAAAGATTATACCTAAAGAATATGTGTACATTATTGTTTATAATTTCCTAACTTCATCATTATTAAATAGGTAAAAATTAATATAATCCATAAAAAATTATTTCATTCATATAGTTACTAACTCTTGTGGTGAATTATTACATGCCTTTCTTTCATTCTATCCACCAATTTATGAAAACATCATCCTTGTTTTTGTATAGAATACAATCTCAATAGAGTGATGTAATTATTTTTATCAACAACATAATTAAATATTTATGATATATAAAATATTGAATAAATATGAAACTTATTAAATTATTAATATTCTTTTGATGATGAAATCATGACCAAATTGTATGTTTCAGATCTGTCAATCCACGTCCTATATGGGTGATAAACTATTGGTTACCTAGAGTTTCTTATTAACAAGGAGTTAATCATAGAAGCATAATTGTAAATTTTTAGAGGAATGATATATTGAAATATGTATATGATAATGGTTATGTTATATTATTTTAAATATATATTCTTATTTTATATTGGTTTGAAAATATATAGAGTAATACGGGACCAAATGTAAGAGATTTTACATGCAATTTTTTTGAGAAATATTTCATATACATTTTTTTTTCTTTTTTCTAGTGTATATAGCTCCCATTGATGTTTTTAATGTGGATTACCATGAAAAAAATGTTAATTTAATAATACATATTTTTTATCACTTCTATGAAATTATAATTCAGTTATTAGATATATCATACATGTTCTTTTCCTCAATGTTATTTCATTGAGGCAAAATTAATTCAATAGAACATTTTTAATAAATGTGGTTTATATAAAATATATTTTAAATATTAAAACATTAATATAATTATGTTAATGTAATGTAATGTTTCATGTGTTTATATTTCCTTCTAATATATTATGATTAAAATGATAATGATAAAGTAAGGCATTATGTTATAATTTCATTTTATTTTTGGAATATTTTATATTAAATTTTAAATGTGGATAAGTATTTTATCTTAATTCATTAAAACCCATATAATTTTTACCCTATATTTATTCAAAAAAATAAATTAATTGTTATATTTTACTCTCTATTGTTTTAAAATGGTTTGAAAATTGTTATTAAAAACAAACCTTCTTTTTTGTTTGTTCAACATATTTTTTTTCTCCGACTATATAAATAGAAAGGTTTTCAAGAATACTAATTTCATTGAAAAATAATTACTTAATTTTATATTCAACCTTACATTACATTCATATAAATGAATTAATAATGATTTTTTAAAAAAAATATATTTTATTTTATTCATTTTATAAAAAGAATTAACATAATATTTTTCCTAAAATTTATACCATGGATGGGTGGGCCTAAGATTATACAATAGACTAATGAATTTGAAAATACATCATATATTGTGAGATAAATATGTTTATGTGTAGACCTAATATCATGATCACCACATTAGGAATGTAATAGTTTAAATTATGGGAATTTCATAATTTAGTTAATATAATTTAATTAATGTCAGAAAATTTATTCCAATACATAATTACATGTGTTTAATAAAATTATCATAACTATTGGTTATTATATATGTTTTTCACCATGGTATTTCTCATTCTTATTCATATTCTAAATTTGTTGCTTATAATCTCATGTTATTCTCCATGGAAAATGATTTTTTCTCTGTGAATATACACATGTCTTATTTTGGAATAAATTACTAATGTCATGACTCTTTATTTATGATATTGAATGATTATGTATGATTCTTATAATTGATGATAATGTTCCCATACTTTTATTCATATCATATTCAATTAGAATATCATTTATTGATACCTCTAATGCTTACCCTAATTGAATATATTTTTTTAAAAGGTAATGCTTTATTCAAAGACCAAAGAAAAATTTATTAATAAAAAAGGTTACAAGAGTTGAAAATATGGGATTTTTTTACAATGTCTATCAAAAAGATAAGATAAATCAGCTGGAAGAATGTCCAGCTAAGTCATGCTCTGATGAACTCCTTTGTTAGCAAGAGCATCTACAACAACATTCGCTTCACGGTAGGTAGGAGTTACAATGTAATCAATCCCATTGAGCATCTTCAATCAATTCATACATCGAGTAGTGAGCGTCCAGGACAAATAAATGATGCCATTTCAGATGGCATGAATGATGGTAGTAGAATTGCTTTCAATCCAAAGCTTTCTCTAACCTCTTTGAAGTGCAAAATCAACAGTGTGAATGACTGCATGCATTTCTGCCTCCAAAGATGAAGAGTGACCACATCCAACATAGAAGCAACCCTGACACTGGCCAGCTGAGTCTCTGAAGATAGCACCAAAACTCGAAGGGCTTGGATTGCCTTTAGAAGCACCATCAACATTCACTTTGATCTATCCTGGCATCGAAGATTTCCAGAATAATTCAAAGGAGCGTTTGGTCTTAGGGTAGATTCCAGGAACACAGAGATGACGAAGGACCTCAAAGTCACCAACCGAGTTGTTGCAACATTCTTTTTGAATCGAGGCAGCTTCATGAATCACAATAAGAATCCGGTATTTTCCTGCATTGAGACTAAATGAGTGATTATTGTGAATAAGATCATTTCTAAAATACCAGATCTCAGGCAGGAGTCCTGCCGTTTTCGCAAGGAAGATATTTTTAACCTGTAAAGAAGCTTCATGTCTAATAAAATTTTTAAAAAACAAAGAAATAGAGTTATTTAGGATCCATCTGCAATTGAATAATTTAGAAACATAATTCCATAAGGCAGAGGTCGTCCCACAAGATAGAAAAAGATGATCAGTTTCATCCCTGTGTTGATTGCAGAAGTGACATTTAGAACAATGTAGAATGTCAAATTATTGCAGAGTAATTTCAGTAGGCAGTCTATTATGTGAAATGCCCCAAATAAGGGTGTTTCTAGAAGGATTAAACCAAGGCTTATTAAAATGACTCACCCAAGGATAATTAGATTCATTATCAGAAAAGTTATTCTTATAATAGTTTTTAGAGTCTAGAATTCCATTTGGATAAGGTTCCCAAACAAGAAAGTCCCCATCAGGAGAAAAGGGAAGATTATCAATAATCTTCACAATATAATTAGGGAGATCATGTCTATCTAATTGTAATACATCCTTTATAGACTGGCTAGTATCATCATGAATAACATTGGGTGGTAACAGTGATATCAGGGGGCTACCATGCCATTTGTCACACCAAAAATTAATAGAAGAATCAACACTGACCATCCATCTAGAATTTTCCATGATCCTATGGTATGAGTCTCTGATATATGGCCATATTGAAAAGTTGATGAAATTATAATTCCCCTTTAAATGTTTATGAAGGAATCTATGGTTAAAAATATCAGAAGCATTAGATGTAGAATTAATAATATGCCATGTTAGACGGGCATGAAGAGCGCTATTGAACAACTTTAGATTTTTTATGCCAATGCCACATTTATCAAGGGGGTTACAACAATATTTCCAAGGAATAGTGACAAGATTCCTTTCAAAAATACTTCCCATCCAAATGATGTTTTTAATGTAAGTGTTAATGTTTTTGAAAATGCCAATAGGCCATTTATAAATCATAAGGGAGTAGACCATTTTAGAAACAATGGTGGATTTCACCAAACATATTCACCCAACCATGGATAGGGATTTTCCTTTACAATAAGAGAGTTGGTTAATAATTTGATCAATGGTATTGGCAAAGTGGATAGCTTTGGGTCTACCCCAAAAAATAGGAACACCTAAATAAGAGAAAGGTAAGAGACCATCTTTGATTACAAGATAAGTGGTAATGGTAGATTTTCTTTTAACAAGAATGTTCATTCCGAAAAAAAATATATTATTTATTCTCGGTGATAGCTTGACCAGAAACTTTTTCATAGTGAGTTATGGCTTGTTTGAAAACTTGAATATTTTTTTGATCCCCTTTAAGAAAAAAAATAATATCATCAGCATATAAAAGATGAGCAGGGGCATTTATGTTTCTGGAAACTTGAATAGTCTTAAGCTTACTTTGATCAACAAGATTGTTGAGGAACCTACATAGGTAATCCTTGGAAATAAGAAAAAGGATGGCAGATAGGGGATCGCCCTGTCTGACACCTTTAGAGCATTTAAAAAAACCTCTAGGAGTACTATTAATCAGAATAGATATGTAAGATAAATGAAACAAAGTCTTAATTCTTCTAATAAAGGTATTATTAAACCCAAAGTTTTTTATGACTTTTAAAATAAAATTCCAGTCTATGGTGTCAATTATCCCATCAGTATAGTGTGATCATAAGTGTGTGAGATTCTGATCGTAACATTTGAAAACTATACCTTGTATATCATATATCATAATAATTATTCTTGAATAAATCATGGTAGTTTAGAAGATATGAATTAGAATGGAATCAATTAATATGAGCCAGAAATGCATAACATTTTCAACAAACATATGTTTTTAGAATAAAAATAATTATAAAAAATATTTACTTTAGTAAAGGATCATTTATAATGCTATCAAATTGTAATGAGTTTACTCTCTATTCCATCGTATCCTTACACATGGTTCAAAATATTGACCATATTAGTGGAAAAATTCCTATTACTGATTTGGGTTTGGTGGATATTCCAGCCTTTACTACATCATTAGACATCCATATTCTTCAAAATCATTTTAGTGCTATGATGGAATTGATTGTCACCGTTTTAATTTCCAGTGACTATTATAAAATAATACTATACTGACTATACTTTAAATTTCGCTTATTAGGGTTGGCATGAAATGAGATAAATTAATGAGGATTGGAGGGGGAAGTAGTGTCACTGTGGGGTTCAAATTTCCTTAAATTTTATTGTTTGGGGGTCTGGAATTTCATTTTGGGGATAATTGTTGTTTGCTTTTTAGTATTTGTACAGGAGGTTTAGAGATGAAGATCATATTCATTGATCTGGTAGTAAGGTTTTGTGCTCAATGATGTATATGATTTAGGGTTTAATGGGAATAAAGATACCATTCTAGAAATAAAATTATTATAATAAAATTCATGAGATTATTAAGAGGAATATGAAAGATATTATCTTTTAGAAACATAATAAAAAAGAGTCTTCATAAACAGTGAGATTGTAATATGAATCAGTTACCTCATGCTTCCATTTTCTTAAATGTTTTATAAACTGATTTGATTTATTTTTCATTTATTATAATCAAAAAAAATATTTTATATAATTATAATATAATATGTGATATATTAATATCATTTCAATGTCAATTTTTTAATAAATCATTATAATAAGATTCATTTCCAGGTGTAATTTGTTTAATTTCCATTAGATATTTAGTTTTTTTAGTTTTGGTCCTATTATATTGATAATGGATCCATGATCTGTTGAATCCTTACGATAATCTTAATAGATTACAATCCATTATATATATGTATATATATATATTTATATTTATATTTATATTTATATTTATATTTATATTCATCCACTGTAGGTAGGGATTGAAAAATAAATTACACCATTCATGTAGACAACAGTCCGGACATACCCCTGAACATTCATGTATTTCTTAACTGGTGGAAATGAAATATTTGAATATAACAGTTAAATTATAAATAATTATTATTAAATCATATTTTTTCAACAAATATATACATATTATTATACATGTAAACCTAAGTATGAAAATGACCATATAACATCATTGAGTTTTTATTACACATGAACGCCTTAGAAATGTAATAATTATACATCATTAGGTAATATATGAAGCTATATATAATCATATAATTCTTTAAGAATCATAATGAAATAAATATCATGAAAAAAAATTAAACCCATAACAAAAAAAATCTTTAAACAGTAAAAGAAAATTAATTGTATCTCTATGTGGATGTGGTAGTCCACACGTATGCATGTGTGATAGTTTCATTACCCATTTGATTAAAAGTGTGGTAGATTTTGGTGGTTCCATAATAATAATAAAATTTGAATATAATGATGATAATTATTATATAATTTAATAGTAAATACAATAAATTTAAAGGATATCAAATATGAATGAATTAGAATGATGTTTGGTTGGATGATTACCACTTCGAAAACCAGCCTCATTTAGATACACTAATAAAGAACCATGTAATAGTATCTAAAGATGAAAATTACAACTATTTCATGTAAATTTAATTTTATTAGATAAATTAGTATTTAAAAATTCATAATTAAGGCTCAATGTTGTGTAATTAAAATAGATAGTGGGTTTCATGTTAAAAGGGAATGAATAAACACACTTGGAACTACAAAATTATTTTAAATATTTTAAAACAATATCTCATATATAATGCTCCAAAATATAACTTAATTATAAAAAAAGGAAATATGGTAAAAATATATTATTCTTATTTAAATTAATCTAGTTTTTATTTCATTTTATGCCCCATAATTTGGTTTCACCATTTCATTATCTGATTATATCCTTAAATATATTAGTATCATTTTAAATCATTGAGATTTATTATTTTATATTTAAGTTGATAATTAGAATATAAATTAAAATAGAGTTTAATTTTATCTTTTTTTTCATCAAACATGTCATATTTCATTTTATATGATTTTTTGTGAATTTTATAAAATATTAAATTTAAAAATATATTATTAACAATTTGACTTATAGGACATAAAAATTGTAATTTAGTTCCAATATAAACTATTATAACATTCTTATGTGGTAATATTTATTGAAAAAATTACTTTAATTCAATAATTAATCAAAATGTTATTAATTAATTTTTTTAAAGTCCTTATTTTATTTATCTATAAAATTAATAGCTACTATGTCGGAATTGCATAATAAATTAAGGCAATTATTCAATCACGAAAAATAAAAAATTAAATAAATAATATAAATAAATTTACTAATATTTAAAATAAATATTTATACTAGATCATATACTCATTTTATATTTCTGTAAAAATTTCTGATATATTATTGTCACACAAGCGATATTTTTATATTTTGTTTTGTAATAATAATATAAATGTAATAACAATGAATAATTGCACCATAAGGCCATATATTTGATAAAATGATGAATAATATCAAAATCCATTCGCCTAATTAAAGATATTCTTGTGTTAGTGTTATTTTAAATCCATATCCCAATATTTTAATGCTAATAATCTCATTCTACCCACAACTATGTCAAAAATATATACCAAGATTAATATTTTCAATTAAACAAATTATAATAATTAAGAATAATGATTCTTAAAATTCTATGTAAATAATCCAATTTATTTTATTAAATTCCTATATATGGTAGATTGTAATTTAATATTAAACACACAAACCGTGGTAAAAAAATTGTATTGTAATTCTTTTCAAAACAATAAAAAAATTATATAAAAATTCAATAGAAAATTAATTCAAATGAATTTAATTGGAATAATAATATAATCAATTAACTAGTAATACATGAAAATAAATTTAAAAATATACAGGTATATTTCAAATGCTAAAAAAGAAAATATTATTTTCAATAAAATTCATCATTTTTCATTATTCAAAAGAAATCAATTTTTTCAGAAAATAATGAACAAAAAATCTCTGATATAATAATTAAATGAGGATTTATTAAAATATATTAATTTATCCATATTAATTATTTATAATTTTGATAAATTATATATTATTCTGTCTTGAAAAATAGTAAAACCAATTTTTGATAAAGATTTATTTTTAAAGGATATAATAACATTACTAAAAATTGAGTACTAATTTATCTATATATATGATTCATATAATAGCATTATGAATATTTTTTATTCCATTTTATTTATTTAATTATTCTTTTTCACCTCAAAAATTTAATGGTTCGATTATAACATAAAACTATATTAACATTAATTTAGACTCTTAGTTCAATGTATAACCTGTAATTTAATAAAATAAATTTATTTGATGAGAGATATATGTCCATGAATCTCTGGGTGTGAAATTAAACAACGATTTAAATGCATTTATCCATAAAAAATCTTCAACCTAAAAAATAATATTATACATATCTCATGAAATTATTTTATTCCATTATACATTATTCAAAATTATAATTCCTCTATAGAAAAATAAATTGTGTATTCATTTTGTTATATATCACATTATTTATATGATTCATGATTTTTATTTGTTATTGTTCTTTGAAATGACAATAAATTAGCAAAACAACAACTGTCTTCAGTTTATGTGATGGATCTTGCATGTAATTCCTTGTGAGAGATAGATAAAACTCATCATGAACATATGTGATGTTCAGTGGAAGCAATAATGGGTATGATACCATCCATACTATAGAAAGAAACTCAAAGGGGGAAATTTACCAATGGATCAATTTTCCATTCTAGAAAAATCTCATAAAATTATTCCATGAAGAAATACAAAATAATTACTCCTAAATAGCATTGTGTTCCATATTTATCAAATGATTATCATCATAATATTTATGTTGAGTATTATCTACCTTAATATGATGTTTAATGGATTAACATTCTTTTCTATTTCCAAGATACATCAGGTCCTATTAGTTTTTTTACTACATTATCATCCCATGATTTTTGAGCTGTAAACATCATTTTATAGAGGGAATCAAAAACTTCCGTTTATATTCTGGATTGTAAACAATTATTATAAGAAATTCCACTATAGAAAAGTGTTGATCCTAAATAACTTTGAATTCAATTAGTATAGTCAATTCATATCATCCAAGGTTTGAATGGTTCTATTTGATTTTCTTTCTTCCAAGGATGATATATTGTATTGAAATAGAACTCTGAATCAAAATATTCCGAAAAAAATATCAATAAAATTTGGCTAAACCTTAAAATACTTTAATATATAATAGAATATTATACTCTATTCAACCATACCTATTCTGTAATGTATATTTATTTTTGTAAATATGGTAAAGAGTGGAATCTTCTTTGATAGTTAAAAATGTTTGTTTCGTTCTTATGTTGATCTATTACCACTCAAATTTCATTGTGGGTAGTTGATGTTTTGGGGATGTCCATTTATGAAATACATGTACATATTTACCATTTATGTTATCCTTTGAGTAATGGTAAAAACATTAAAATAAAACTATAAATCCTTTCTTTAATTTGATGAATTTTAATAACCGAGATTCATACTCTATAATTTCACTCTTCATGTTTTCCAACTAGAAATACTATTTTTGATCTCTATAAATCATCATAATTCTATGGTAAATAAAATATGGTCAACTATGAGATCATCCAACAACTTCTTTATGAAATATGGGTTATATAGAACACACACACATATCCTAATCCTTGACATTCCAAAAATATTGAGGCTTAACTTGTGATCATTTCTAACATTATTTTATATAAAAATATCAATAAACATCCATACAAGTTGTATATCATCAATGGTAAATTTATCAATAACTTTCGTTTTTAATCACCCATTTAGAATAGAATTTAGAACTATATATTGGATTTAATATTTTTTGAATGATTATATTCATCATTTCACTAATTGATAGTTTTAGTTTTTTAAATAATATAAATTTTGGATTTCCTCCCACAATAATTGATGTCATATTTATAAAATGATAAATATAGAATTACCATGATGGCATCAATTTTAACTAATAAATGAACAAAAATATTCATAGGAATCAAATTCTCCCAATACTCTACCAAAAAATATATATAACATTTAGATGGAATCATCATTCCATTTTTTCGGGTAATTCAACCTCAAATAATAGATTATTGGAATTAATATTCATAGAGTGTTTTTTATATAATGTAATTATTAAAACTAACACTAAATAACATACATCATTATTTTATCATACAGGTCACCGCCACAACATAATTTTTCTATCCACAACTATATGATGAATCAAAAGGGGTTTACATAATGAAAAAGCATCCTTAATCTAATTTATTAATCCTTAAAAAAATCATAGGAAGTATAAATAATTACACCTTCTTTTTAATATATGAATATTTAAGAATAACCTTGGATAAAAATGGTAATAACCAAAACATTATAATGTTATTCAATTATTAGACTTACCCCCATGATTCTATCTAATGTTTTATCATCCTATTTTTGAAATGTAACAAAATCGTTATATGATACCAACTATAGAGTTAAATAATGTTCATATTTAAATATTACAACCTAATAAATGAATAAAATTTTCAGTCGAGTCTAGTATCATATATATCTGTTGTATTTAGAAACATGGATATATTTACAACTTATTTATAAGAAAAATATCCTCTCACAGTTACTTACTAATAACTAGAACCCTTCTTATAAATATCATACTGAAAATATTTCTTCATATCATATGATGGGAAGTAGATGAATGGGTGAACTAAGGATTCTTGAAAATAGTATAGAAGATATATATTAATTATTTGATAATAATAATATAAGAATATGTGTATGATGGCAAGATATTATAATTTTAAAACCGAACTGAGAATATCATAAATCATAATCATGAATCCTAGAATTAATCATGGAAGATTATATGACATGAATAATTATTTAATACAAAAATACTATATAAAAACACAACATAGGAATAAGATAGATTTTTTTTAAGAAACATAATATTTGAAATTTATTTCCTTAGTCATGTGTCATTTCCTTGATAATAAAACTTTACTGGGTTTTCTCACCATTTCATCATATCCATAGAGAAGTTTACATCCCAAGACTATCATAGTGGATAATTTCCATTAGTGAACTATGTTTACAGACCATTCCCGTTAGTGTCATCTCATGAGATCTTTATCATAACTCAATACATTATACATACATATAATTCATGTACTACCCATCACATAATGAAAATAATACATTTTTATTCTACAATATCATAAAAAACTATCATCTCTAAAAACTGTTGAAAATAAATAATTTTCATATTAATTTGATCATTTAATCATTTCATAAACCATGTAAAATAAAAAGGCATCATAAATATCTTATCGTTATAATCATAAATCATCAAGATGAATAATAAGGATGGTATCATTACAAAATGTCCCTCGTGGAGAATTACTAATGTTAACATTTCCTTCTATAAAAGAATATAAATATTATAAAAATTTCATTAAAATTTCATGGAGGAAAATAACATTCCACATTGAAAATAACATTGGAAAGCTAAAAAATTTCAAAACATTAAGAAAATAAATATCTTTGAAAAAAATATGGACACATATAATGTTACATCAATGAAAAAATAGGATTCCTTTTATATTTTTGGAAAAACATCAATGGTACCTATTTTGAAAAAAAAATAAGAATAATAATTTACAACATTTATTAAAAATTTATACAATGGTAAAACTGAATTTTATTGATCATTGAAGAATAATAAAAACATTATTGTCATAATTCATGGAATTAATTTACAATGATAATAACAAATTTTTGACTAGAGATAAAAACAATGTTACTTTTCGTTAAATTAATTTTTACATAATTTGAGTTTTTTGAGGGAGAAAAATTGAATGAATACATGTAATATCAATAAAAACATTATAAGTATTAAATAAAGGTGTTTTGTTTTATATGAATATCATAAAATTTCATCATCATAATATTAATAAAAAATATATATAAATAAAAAAAATGAAATATAAATATCATACCTCAATTTTAACATTCATATAATTTACTAAAACTACCATATAAATTATTTTAACTTTTTAAAATTAAATATTTTAATCATGTACATACTTAATATTTCATATATGATACAATTATAACATATGAACACCCATTTTCAATTAATGATTATTATAATCATCATTTCTATGTGTTTAATATTTTATTTTTCATTGATGTTTTTACATTGAAGCTATAGACCACATACATTGAACATGGTTATATAATATACAAAATATTAATCATGATATTAATATCATATATATTAATTTTATAAACATTTACATCTATTCAGATATTATTGAGATATAATAATTAATTTAATCATTCATGGAGTTGTTAAACCATACGTATAAATGATTTTTTTTCCATTTAACAAGAAATGGAACAAAAAAATTATATAATAATTAAACATAATATAATAATTATTATATAATATATATAATATATATTCATTACAAATATCCTCATTCTCATCCATATAATGCGGATGTGAAAATCGAATCACATCACTTTGTGGTGGTGGTTTCCCACATGTACACATAAGAGACATTATTGATGTAAAATAGATTGCAAGGTAACAACTTAGATGTGATAACATAATTAAAGAATCATAATTATTCCAATAAAATAATTAATAAAAATTAAACCCATATGAACAAAAATTGCTGAAAAATGGTGATTTAACATTAATTTTTGGGTTAGGTGGAGGAAATAGTCATGACATATGCATTAGCGATAATTTATCATCCCATTTTATGGAATGGAGGGTGGATAATTTTGGTTACATAATCATAATTAAATGTTAATATATATTTTATAATTTTTCATTATTTTATATGAAATAAAATTTATTTTAATAGGTAGTAGAAGAAATAATTTCAATTTGGTTATGTAGGATTATTACTTCCTCTTTGTTGGGACTCCTTGGATACCCTATTAAAGATCCCTGAAATAGAGTTTTTTTGAAAAAAAACATATAATTAAAGTTTAGGAAATTTTATATCGGAACTGGGAAGGCTTATTTCTATATATAAGGATCAATATTGATTATATAAGTGACATAATGTGTTTCCTTTTATAATGGAAAGAATTGACTCACTTGAAAACATAAAATATTTAAATATAATTATATTAATTATCATTTCTAGTGTGTCCAAATAGCAATGAATTAGAATAAATGACCATATGATACACATATCACCTTAAAATGAAATTTAAAAAGGTCTAGGTTATATTTGAAACATTATCATTTAGTTTAACCCATTTGTTAACACATTATAACAGAAAATGGGATAAATTCATTTAACAAATTAAAAGGTTATAATTTGACATATAAGATAAAAATTTGACAATAATTATACAAGGGAAAATATTTGACATCATTTCTAACCATAAATTTCAAATTTTTATATTTTTATTCTTTTAAATAATTTCATTGAATATTATTTTTCATAAAATATTGTTAATGTCATTATTTGATGTTATTCAATTCAATAGACAATAAAGGAATTAGGATAGGAAATTAATTTAAATATGAAAATATTAAAATTCTATAATATGATATATTAATCTAAAAAGTTCTATCCTCAAAACAATTCAACCATAGTTTACTACTTTTAATTTTTTCAAAATTCAATAATATATTTTTACTAATTGAATAAATATTATGCCCGCATTGCATAATTATTTAAGGAAATAAATCATTGGCTAAAAATTAATAATAACTAACCATGATAGAATATATATATTTTTAACCAAACATTTCCTCTTGATATTGTTATGTTAAAATTTTAGTGATATTAAAATCAAGATAGTGACATTTTCAATATATTTATTTTTTATAATAATGGAATGTTCATAATCAAAGAACAATGGAACAAATTGGCCATATAATTAATTAATGGATTTATATAGCTAAACTGAACTCATAAAATATGATAAATACATGTGTTGGGAAAATTTTTAACACCTCATCATACTGTTTTAACGTAGTTTTATCAGTTTTACATCTACCATGGTGATAAATATGTTCCAATTGTACTATTCCATGTGACTAAAAATAGAAATAACCTACTTACAAATTTTCATCCCCTAATTAAAAACATAAAATAAATTTTTAAATATTAAATTGAAATATTTCAAATATTTTAATTTAATATTAATCCAAAAAAAATATAAAATAGTTTACTAGAAAGATAATATTTTCTCAACCTTAATAGTTCTATAAAAAATTATAGCATAAAATTATTTCCAATTAACATAATTGGAAAGATAATTATCTAAATTATCTAATTTTATTTTAAAAAAGTAAACAATATAATGGAAATTTCTATATTATTTTATTTAAATTCAATTTTCAATTAAAAAATTATTTTTCATTATTCATTTAAAAATATAACTTTCTAGGAAAATATTAATAATTTAATTTTAGAAAATTACAATATAAGTAATTTTAAAATTATGTTAATTTTTTCAAATAATTATTGTCAAATCAGCCAAAATTTATTATATTTTTTCTCATAGAAAACAATAAATCCCATTTCTTGAGGAAAATTTATATTTTTATCATTTTTTTATTTTTTTAAAAATTTCATAAATATTTACCAATATATATGCTTTATATAAAGCCTTTATATGTATTTTATTTTAAAAACATTTTAAATTTGTAACTTAAATTCAATCATCTAGTTTAATATAAATTCTACAATGATATACTATAATGTTTTTTAGTCTGACTTTGGGAAAGGTATATCACAATATAATATTAAAGATATGTTTTTAATAGAAATAAATATTATAATAAATCATGGTGTTATAATAATATTCACTTGTTACTAAATCATAATTAAATAATCCCATTATTTTTGTATTATGTAATATATAAAAAATCATAACCCTTAACGCATGAATTTTGATATAAATTTCATTATTTGTGAATTTTTATTCTATGTAATTTCAACTTTATTCCAAAACAGAGCATATAATCTCAGGAACTTTTTCAGAATTAATTCTCTAAATTTTGAGGATGATTATATTGAAGAATGTGTCTAAATGAATATAATAGGATATGACTATGTGTGGTAATTATTTAAGGCATAATGTAAAATAATATTATCATGTAGTCAAAATTCAAATTAACTAATGATTTTTTTGGTGTATTATGATTTTGACTAGACCAAAGACCTCAAATATATATATTACAACTATTTGGATAGTTATACAATACCTGACACAAATACAAACCTAAGGATGTAGAAGATGAAGTTCTTTTTGGAAAATTTAAATGTGATAAATTATATCACATGTGAGCTATATCATCTCCCACTTTTTTATTTATTACTATAACCCTTCTTAGACATATCATACATAATACAATTAATCATTAATCATGTAAAGGAAATAAAAAAAAGGGTGATCTCAGATGATCTTTAATGGTAAACTAGAGAGATGTATGGGTGTTAGAACATGAAAATAACACTTGAAAAATAATCAGCATATCATAGAAAAGACACATGAGCCATGGTATAAATATTTTCTATTCATATTAAATGAATCGTAATGAAATCAAAGAAGAAAAATAAATGATTATATAACATTAAAGTAATTAGTTGATTTTTGGAAAACACACAAGTAAAGGAAATAATTTCCTTTGCAATTATAAGTAAATTGAAAATATTTTCATAGTGGAATACGTTATCTGCCCAAACCATATTAGTAGTCACTATTTACTATGATAACTATCATAGTGGATATATTACATCATTTAATAGGGTTCACTCACCATTTTAGTCATGTTTGTCTCATGATATATCAATCTATACCCAATGCATTGGAATGGGATTTATGTCTCACGTAATAGATAATGAAAATATTATACACATGTGCAACATGATCATAAAACATTCATAATATATGATCGTTTGAAAAGTTATGGTTTTTATAAAAATTTAATCATATCATAAACTATGAAAAGAAAATCATTTTCATAATAATTTCATCTTTTCATCATAAAATTTTGGAAATAAATATGTATCATATGCATGTTATCATTGTTTAGACCATATATGATTAATGGATTTCAAAAATATCATCAATTCATGAACATAAAATATTCATAGAAATAATAATAATGTTATCCCTAGAAAATATAATTATAATGGATTATGTAACATCAAAGGACGTCATCCAAGATAAATAATTATTTTGGAAAAAATTACATTAAATGATTCTAGAAGAAAATACCATTCATTGAAAAGAAAATTTTTAAAACTAAAAACTCATAAAAATTTGAGGAAATATATTCTTTAATCTTTATCTAAAAACTAATAGAGTATTATTCATTGAAAATGATAATATTATGTTATGTTCATACTGCACACGGTTATACAATAATTCATTTTACATTTTCATTAGAACCAAAACTAGAATTGTATGTTAAATTTTATAATTATTCATTTTAAAAAATACTTTAATATTTTTAAAATGGTTAAAAAGTAATTATAAATGCATTTTTTTGGAATTTTAATAAACATTTAATTTTTTTGAAGACAAATATATAGCAGAAAATGGGGTTTTCACTTAAGAGGTAAATAAAAATGACATTTCATTAAAAAATTATTTTGAATACAGAGTACATAAAAATTGAATAATAATAGAAGACATTTATTATTTAGAAATAAATATTTTCAAATAAAAATAACTATTTTTTGAGTTTAATATCATAATATTTCTTGATTAGATTAATAATCATGAACAATCACAATAAATGATTAGATTATAACATAAAAATATTTCCCCATTTTTATTATTGAATCATAATCCCTATGAATAATTACATTAATATAATATTATAATTCAAATATATAAAATTATTTTAGGATATTACATGTCAAAGGGGTAGTATATACACCTAATAAAAGAAGATAGGTGAAAAACAACACCTATTTCTCAGAGAAAGAAAATTGATACCAAAATATCATACCATAAGTCTCGAAATCATTTATACATCTTAAAAACTCATGTATAATTAATATATGGTTATTATAAATCTATAAAATAAACCCACATATTTTACTCGTATTGTATATAAATTATTGATTACTTTTTATTAACCATTTATAAAACAAATCCATGTTAAATTCATGTCTCATGCAGTAACTTTATTGCTTTTCATGTACATTTTTAGTTGTTATTTTTTCATCATATGATTATCATAGATTTATCATATCTATAATTTCTAGAACTATATCAATATAATAAATATTATGTATATATATAGTGTAATCTATAACTGTTGGAGGTATAAAATTAAATACCCCATTTCTGGGGATGGTAGGTTTTACATATGCATGAATGATGATTTCAATTTCTCAAAGGATTGAAAAAAAATAACGGTAAATAAAATATTAGAATATCATTATTATTTATTTGACATATATTTCTCATATTTTCATTAAACCCATCCTTTTACCATATACATAATGTCTAAAAAAATCAATATGCTTTGCAAGTTATTGGTTCGTCATTAAGATGTTCGATGTTATCGTATTCCCTCATAATAGAATGTAAGAATTTTTATGTGATATAATAACTCTATATGTATAATAATATCATATATATTATATATTAAAATTATTACATCATTATATCCACTATTTAGTGGTTTTAGTGTAAAATTTATTACATTAGTTAGTGAGGCGTTAGTCTGCCCCATATATGAAAAATGATTTAGCATCTCATTTGATGGAAGTGGAGATTGATGTTGGAAATTACATCAATATAAAAACATCTATATATATGGATAATACTGATGTTATTATATAAATATTTATTAATAATAATTGATGGTGGTGGATGAGGAAATAAAATAAAATTCATGGATGGGAACATTAATTATACTTTAGTGAAATTCATTTGGTTTGCACATAAATACATCATAGTTTGGATTTAGAAGTGATTCCTTTCCTAATTATCACAATAATGGATTATATTCCAATGTATAAAAACATGTATTAGATGGTTCAAACAAATTATCTTGATTGAGTGGATGTGGAACATCATTTCTAGCAAAATAAGTGATGTGGAACACCATTACCAACATCCTCAGAAAAGAGGGGTTCAAACAGCATATCAATAACACAAAAAAGGTCCCAATGATATAATAAAATATAATGTGGTCTCACATGACCTATCACCACATTGATAAATAATTCCATAAGGAGGAGCCCGATATTTCTCAAGGTGCAGTGTACCTATATTAACATAATTAAATTATTATTTTAGTGGTCATGTGATTCTCAATTCCATGATATAACCTAATCTTATAATTAGATATTTATATATTCAATAAAACATGAATTATATAAGAAGAACTCATGAAATAAACCATTCAAGTTATACCTCATTTTCAAACTAGTTATGAAGATAAATAGGACCACATAGTCATACATACCATAATATGATTCTTCTTGACTAAAACAATTGACCAATTCATAATATCCAAGAAATGAAAAAAAATTCAAAAACAAAGATGAATATTGAAACCATTTTTTCTAAAGAGGATAATCTTAAATGTGTCGATTAAATAATGGTACACAACCAAGGGGTTGTTAAATAACTATTTAGGGATGGTAATGAAAGCATGTTTTTGAATTCAACTCAAGAGGAGGTTCAGGTTGATGTGGTCGACCTACAACCATGTAAAATATTCCAATAGAACATCAAGGTTGTACAATAATAATTTAATGTAACATAATATCATATTTTTTGAGGCAATTCATTGAGAATTGTGAGATGTTGTGAAAATGAAATATTATATTAACAATATAAATTTAAGGGGAATGCATTTACACCAATTACCTTATTCTTTGGGAAATCCACTCACCCATTATTTGTCTCTTATTTTGGCCTAAAATATATTGACCCTATGATTTTAAACATAACATTAATATATTTTAATCATAATAAAACATCATATTATAAGCCAAGGATCATAAAGACTAGTGTCTTGGAATAAAAGGTAAATATAACATAAAACATAGGACTAAATATAACATTTCTTTAATTAGTCTTAATAAAGAGCTCTTAACATCCATTTTTCTCACACATATTTGTAGGATTACAAGATAATAACATGAACAACTTGATGAGCTAAAAATCCCAGCAAGTTAATAAACATAATAAATAAATATTATCACATGGGTTAGAAGGCATAACATAATGATATAAAAAGGCATGGAATGTATGGAATCGCATCATATAAACATGAGTCTTATAAACATGAATTCATTGAAATGTGGAATATACATAAAAATGGATTTATAATGAACCAAGGACCATTACACAAAGAGGAGAACAAGTCAAGGTCATCCTCCATGACTATTGCACAAGGTAGCACGAGTCAACGCTAACCTCCAGGACCATTGCACATAATGTGTAATGAGACATAACATTACCCAATTAATTTGATTTTTATCTAGGATCACCCATATTAACATGTTCATGAATATGTTTTGTTTCATTAATAATCATACATAATCCATCATACATAAACATAAGGGTACCCATGGAAGGAAATGTGTATCATGGTCATGTCATAAATCATAATTAATTCATAAAAGGTTCCATGAAACAAAGTAATTAAAACATAGATGGACATTCATAAGCTAAAATAATAATATCTCATGGTATGCGATGGAAAAAATAATTGACAACCTGTAATAAGAGTGTTTAAGAAATTTTAGCATTAAAATATTTTAGTACAATTTTAAGGAAAATACTAACGAGAAATTAATATAGAAATGGGAATAATCGTCTATATAAACCAAGAAGTTATCGAAGAAGGTTTTAATAATAAAAAACACTTGTTTAAAAAAACAATGGTGGGTAAAAACATATGGTTGTGTGCAATTGAAATTGAGTATGAATTTGGGAAGTTCCCTTAAAATTAGTTTGGTTAATTGGATGTATTGATGAGGAAATCACTTAAAACATTTATATCCCCAAAATATAATAGCTGCCGGGTATTGATGCATGAGTTGGGACATATAAACATCCGTTAAAATTTGTACATAAACTGAATATTTAATTTCATTTGGGTAAAATGATGGTAAGAATAATCTGAAGGATATTGGAGTTTCTCGTAGAATCCATTTCCTTATGTCTGATAGTGTTCTCCACTTGATATTAATGACCTGAATATTAAAATTAAGATCATTAATTAATGATTCCAAAACCTATTTTACATGAAATTTATTTATTATAACATTTGTAATTTCATTCATAACCTTTTGGACTGGTAATGCTGTTCAATTTCATTTTTTGGTCTGTTTGTTTCGTGTTCCGTTTACGTAAACACATGAATAGATAAGAATGTAAAATAAGGACAGTTTTCTAGAATTGGATTTATTTATTTTATTGAATATCCATTAGTTTTAGTGGTTTTATTTTTAATTTTGTTACTTTGAGTGAATTTGAATTATTATATAAAACATTAGTGATAAACTTTTGGGTCAATTGGCATTTTTTTATCACAACGAACACATTTTGTTTTATAAATCGAAAACATGTGAAACAAATGATTCCATAACCATATATGAGACATAAAACA
Organism: Viscum album; assembly: GCA_963277665.1. Lineage (NCBI taxonomy): Eukaryota > Viridiplantae > Streptophyta > Magnoliopsida > Santalales > Viscaceae > Viscum > Viscum album. The sequence goes on from OY728165.1 coordinate 216,599,602, forward strand.
TATATTATAGTCTTGTAAAACCATGAAAATGGTTTCATGACCGTAATTTAATATGGTATCATAAATTGAAAACCCATTGTCCTTAGATGTGGTAAATTAACACATCTCGCATAGTGATTTTACTACAAGTATAAAATAAGGGTAAAGGAGAGATGATAATAAATTAATCCATTACCATAAAAAAATTCTAGTACATATAAGGTACAAAATTTTATTATCATTCGGATGAGTAGAGGTATGGATAGAAAATAAAATAATGGAACTTGAAAGGAATGTAAAAGAATTGGAAAAAGGAACTTACCTCTTGAGTTAATATTCCTTGAGGGTCTCTTAAGGGGAGAGGATTTGGTCTGTTAAAGAGACCAAGGGTAGATGGACGTGGGGGTGGATCCTGGAAAGATATTTGAGCACAATTTAGGCGGGGAACAAGGCTTGAGAGTAGTTTATAGAAGAGGGGAGTGTGGGTGGTTTTTGTAGTTGAAGGAAGGCGGGTTTTCTTAATTTTTTAATCATTAGTTTATCATTTCTCTATAAGATATTCAATTTTGATGATTATTGTGACAAAAAATACTAGTATAGGCAGGTGAGTTCGAACCCAATGTGCGTACATCAAATATGACTCTGTAAATAGTGTATTTAAAATATATTCATATATAAGGTAAATTACCATATTTTAGTATTCATAAAAAATTCATGTCTTTTTGTAAAATCCCATAAATTCACCCTAACAAATTTTCAACACATAGAAGCAAAAAATGAAATCCATTTTTTGAAAATAATTTTCTAAATATTTTAAATTTAATTTCAATTGAATATCATAATTTACATGAAAAATACATATTTTTAAACTATAACTAATTTTTTAATTTCATAAAAATTTACATAATGTAATATAAAATCATTATAAAACTAGAAGACACGTAATAGATAATTTATGAACATCTTTTATGGAAATAGTTTTTCTTTTAAATTTTTTATCTAATTTTAATTAATTAATTCTGACTTACAAAAAAACCAATACATTTATTATGGTCATATTTTCACTTATAAGATGCGAAAATATAATTTAAAAATTCATGGGTGAGGATATTATTAATTTTAATTATTTCCTATTCATAAGGGTCATATTAATATTCAAAAGGGTTGGTTACTATTCACCAAAATAAATATGTTTGTCTTATCAGACTCCAAACATCTTACTGATCACAACCGTGTGTGACAAAATTTTGAAATTCTAATCACATAAGTGACAATATTATGCTTAAATGTATTATAGTACATAATAGTTTGTTGTGTTGTGATTTAATGTTATTATATGACATAATTATAAGAAAGGAATTTCTATTGAAAAAGAATTGTTTCATCACTGTATTCACCCATTATGAAATTTTTTCCCTAAAGTTTCATTTTATATTCAAATCCATAAATATATGCGAGTACATTTACTTCATTACCTTATCTAGTTCTCATATTGCCTCTTCGTACTTATTGTTCTGCCACAATACTTTGACCAGATAAATTGTCTTGATATGAAGAACTTTATCTCTATGATCCAAGATCTTCACTAGATACTCCATGTAAAAAATACCACTCTCCAACTATACATCCTCTAAAGAGAGTACATTTGAGGAATCTGGAATATACTTCCTTAAGAGGGATATATGGAAAACATCATGTAATTTAGACATAGTAGGAAGAAGTTGTTGTTGATAGTCCATTACTTTAACACGATCAATAATCTCTAAGGGGTCGTTGTACCTAGGACTCATCTTTCATTCCTTCCCAAACCTAATGTCCTTATTCCATGGAGATATGCGTAAAAGTAGCATGTCTCCAACTTTGAACTGATGGTCTTGTCCACGATTGTCTACATAACTCTTTTGTCAATATTTGGCTTCCTAGATGTGCTGCTGAATGGATTTCACCTTCTACACTGTTTCATCAACCATTTCATGTCCTAGAATCTTACGCTCGCTGACATCATCCCATCATGCTGGTGGTCTATACCTTTTCCCATAAACGGCAGCATATGGTTCTATTTAGATACTCGAGCAGATAATATTGATGTTGGAGAATTCGACCAATGAAAGATGTTGGTCCCATATTCCATTGAATTCCATAGAACACACCATCAAAGTATGTTTTAGTGTCTAAATAGTTTTCTTAGATTGGACATCAATTTGAGGATGATAAGTTTTACTGATGTTCAGTTCTGTGGTTATAGCATGTTTATGAATTTTCTGGAACATCAAGGTGAATCTCAGATCTCTTTCGGATACAATTGATAGTGGTACTCCATGATTCCTTACCAGCTCTTATATATATATATATATCCATGAAATTTGATCCCATGATATGTCAAATATAATTGTGATAAAGTGATATATTTTTGTAATATGATCTATAATGACCCATATACCATTGTTTCCTTAAGATGTACTTGGATGACTAGTGACAAACTACATGGTGATGTTCTCCCACATCCATGTTAGTGTGGGTAGTGGTTGCATCATCCAATTAGAATTTTTCCTTTCTTCCTTCACTTGCTAACATACTAGACACTTTTACGTATAACCAAAAATATCCATCTTCATAATGTCCCACTAAATGTTCCCTCAGAGATCTCTATACAACTTTGTTCTCTCTGGGTGAATAGAGAAGATTGAGCTATTTACTTCATCAAAAAGATTGTTATTTTTCTATGCATCAGATGAAACACATAATAGTGACCCATATCTTAAAACAACTTCCTAATCAATCTTGAACACATAGGATTCCCATTTATTACATCTTCTACCATTTTCAAAGATTTCACAACTTTTCTTTGAGAATCCTTCATTTTCTCCATGAGGGATGGTTGAGAAATCATATTATAATGGATTGATGATGTTCATACTTTATTTATTCCTAATTCCATCATATTAAGATAAACAAATATTGGATACTTATCAACTCTCCTTAATGATATAGATTATATATCATTTCTACTTAGATAATATGCCACATTATATGACTTTTAGGGGTGGTAGTGGATTGAGTTGTCATAATCTAGGAAAAGTTTGTACCATCTTCAATAGAACATATTAAGATATTTTGATGTTAATATATATTTTAGACTCTTATGAATAGTTTTTATCTCACACTTCTACCGATAGAGATAATGCTTCCAGTTTTTCAACGCATAGATCACTACCGCCAACTCCAGATCATGTGTAGAATAGTTTTGGTCTTGGATTTTCAACGGCCATAAAGTATAAACTATCACCTTAAAATTTATCATCATCACACAACCTAATAAATCCTTTAAAGGATCATTGTACACCATAAATAGTTCTCCACTCATTGAGAGAGTGAGTATTGGTGTTGTCATAAGGTTCTTTTCCACCACCATAAAGATGTCTTCACATTCCTGAGTCCAAACACACTTTACCTACTTCAATTCTAGCTTGTTCATTGGGTTTGACAATTAGGAAAAGTTATTCACAAATCATCGACAATACCAAGATAGAACAAAAAATTTGTGGATCTCCGTTACATATGTTGGCTTGGGCCACTCATCAATTTCCTTTTTCTAGAAAGGGTCCATAGATATCCATTTTCTGGTGATAAAATGCCCCAATAATGATACTTCCTCCATTCAAAACACTCATTTACTATATCTTGCATTAGTTTCTCCCCTCTCAAATTATTTAGCACAATATTCAAAATTTCCCCATATTCCTCTTTAATCTAGGATTATATCAGTATATGATCAATAAATGCTACCAAAAAATTACTTAGGTAATCTGTAAATACACTATTTATTAAATACATGTAAATTTTTATAAAATTAGTGAGTCAAAAAGGAATCACTATGAACTCATAGTTTCCATACCTTGGTTGAAACGATCTCTTGATAATATCATCTTTCCTAACATTTAATTGTTGATATCCTGAATTAATGTCCACCTTAGAGAAACAACTAACCCCATGAAGCTAATCAAACACATCTTCTATATAATATAGGGGATACTTTTTCTTTATCACTATTTTATTATGCACATGATAATAAATTGAGTGGCACATTGACCCATCCTTTATCATGATGAAAAGGATTGGTGCACCCAATGGTGAATCACTTAGGTGTATAAAAACCTTTTCAATATTTTCTTGTAACTACTTCATCAGCTCATCCAGTTCAATAGTGGCCACTAAATAAGGTGTTTATGATATAGGTAAAGAACCAAGAATATATTCAATTGAGAAATAAACATCTTGATCAAATGGAAGAAAAAGAAACACTTTAAGAATTACAATAGTGTAATCACTCATAATGGGAATTTATTCAAGCTTGATTCTTTCTTTTGTCTCAATCATTTGAGCTATACAGGTTTCATCATAAGGAATTAATATCCAGACATGAGACAATGATTTAAAAAAGATTCATCTTCCTCCTTACACTTGTATAGAATTTTAGGATGCTTCAAGATGTGAAGAGGGATCTTTGATCCCTGACAGTTGATGTTAACATTATATAAAGATATCCAATCCATTCCTCTGATATTGTCAAACTCCAATAAATGATGTATGATAAGATTTTTTAAGATATTATGTCCCAAAAAATTTAATAGGGATGAGTTATAAACCATGGATGCAATACTTTCCCCTTTCATTATTCTCACATAAAACATATCCTCCATATTTTCAGGTGGTGTTTGAATAGTTCTACTAAACATTCTATATATTAAATAATACGTAGAACCAAAATCAAATAGTATTATTTCTATTCATCAATGAATAACTAGATTACCTTTAGCCACATTTCTGCCTATCTCTACCACAATTGTGTAGATAGTGTAAGAACTAGTTTCTTGGGAGGTTGTTGTTGATTTACTTTGTTAACCCCTTTCTTTGGAAAATTGTTCACAGACTGCCCATGTTCCTTTAAGATGTAACACTACACCACTAACTGAGCATTTATCTAATCCTTTCTTTTCTTCCTCCACATAAGAGGGATTAATCAAATCTCATCAGCTATTGTTATCTATATGTCCCATTCTTCCACACATGATGCAATTTGGGGTTCCCTTTAGACATTTCATTGGATGTTTCTTCAATAAAATTTTCCATGTGAGATGTTTGATATTCTTTCTATAATGGGATTTTTTTTCATGAACCACCCATATTAGACCTAGTTTTCGATTTGTGGTCACCAGGCCCATAAGAACATTATGATTCTCTAATATCCATTTCAATATTTAGGGAACAACATACAATCTCTTGATAACATTCAATGACTTTAATCACCAATTATTTTTATAGACATTGATTTAATCCACTAATGCAAAGATCAACCTTGATTTTGGTGTTCATGACAATGCTAAAGGCATATCTTGTAATCCATTTGATGTTTTATTTATATTCCTCTATGGATTCATATACCTTCTTCTTGAGTTTGAGGAACTCTATTTCCATATTGAGATGAAGGATTTGGGGTATATATTTATTGGAAAATATTCTATTTAATTTTTCTAAATGAAAGGAATCAATTTCTTCATTTGACTTCATATTTTTTACCAGTGTCCACCACTAATCTACTTCCCTATCAAAATTATAGACTTCTAATACAACTTTTTCTTATTCTATGCAATGGTGGAGGGATAATATCTATTCAATTGAGTTAATATACTATTACATGAGGAGGGGATTAGAAGGTCCACTAAACATGGGAGGCCTTTAATGAATGAAATATTCTATAGAAACTTTCTCTTTCCATTTGAGAGGATAGAATTCAACATGATTCAATTTATTATTCATAACTTGATCAAGTTGAGAATGTACATCCATGATGTTTTGAAAACACGTTCCCATCATATCAGGTATATCATTATGGAACGTGTCACATTACCTATCACATGGATTGTTGGACCATGTTCTTCTATTTCTCACCATTAACTAAGAAGTATAACATACAATTAGAGGGCTAGAATACATAGTTATTATAAATTAAAAGGAAACTTTGAACATAAAAGTAGAAGTATATCCTCACTTGTGATTCCCTAGGTTTAAATCTAGGTTATCCTTGATCTATTTCATAACGTATATTCTTAGGGGATTTTTTTATTCCCTTAGTAATGGTTTGTACGAAGATCATGAATTTTACTAAAGCATATCAACTAAGAGTGTCAACCCAAGAGTGTAGCAAGACCCATTTTCATGCACCAGTTCTCGTTGGACTCTAACTCAAAGTGGTGTTTTCATGATTTACCCTATATACATCTATCACAGATCAACCTCAACTTATTTGTATCCAGATAGGGATGTATTTTCCTGATAAACCACATACACTATACTTACAAATTTGTTTGGGTGTTTCTTATACATAGTCTCATCCCAATGGTTCATACTAAAGTGCTCTATTCATAATCACCAAAAATAACTAAATCATCCTTTGATACCTGTTGAAATAGTGGGTTCCCTAGACTTAACTTTTCAGTGCTTTCGATTACCATATCGTGTATACAGTTAGCTATGCATGATGTCATCTTACCATTATATTTTATACTATTCTGCATCCACTGTTGAAATGGTAATGTCTAAAGATTAATTATCGTATCGATAGGTTAAAGCAGGTACAAGGATATAATGAGAACATCTAGATACTATGACATTAATCATAAATATATATGTTATATGGTCTAGATACATCTTATTGATTGGACACAAAAGTTGTTTGACCATCAGGTGTTGGGGGCTCATAAGAACGGAGACTTCTTCTAATGAAGTTCGCACTTGGTGATATCTAGTTGTGAGATCATGAGGATTGACCCACCAAAAGTAACACCACATGTTTATGGTGTCATTAGATGTTCCAATCTATGATCATCTGTAATGACCTTCTGACTTGAGGTCATTACCAATGTAGTTCATTTTATTGCACACTTTGATGGACAATGAAAACCATGGAAATGAAGTCACGTCGATGTAGTTTGTGTCGGGTGCATCATTGGTGGCATGACATTGGGTTGAATGGTCAAGAAAGGATTTGTCACTTCATATGGAAGTAATATATCTTTGGACATGTTGATATGGATGGATGTACCTTTATAAGACCATGGATATGGCAGTAAAGGGTAATTCCGTCCAGTTCAATCAACAAACTATAAAGCAAGAAAAAGACGATGACATGTGAGTGCATCCTACATTATGAGATATTTCAGAAAAGAGATTATAAAACACAGTTTATGTTCATTGGTTGGTTGTTGCTACTGAGACCATATTTATTTCTTTAGGGGACATGATGGGTTTCAAGATCTCGCTCTTGGTCTGTGAATACTATTCACGACTATCGAAATAAGGGCCTAGAGGGTCACACATAATATCTTATTAAAGAATATCCCTTATTTCGTTGAATAAGTGTTTTGGACATGGTAAGCCCTTCCACAGGGGTCCAGGATTTTTCCAAAGTAAAATGATCACCAATGCAATAAATAAATTCATATTATTCAAGTTTAGAATAATGAGTATTGAATTTATTTATTATATTTATTTATGAGGTTTAAGTAAATACATGAAACATATTAATTGACTAATATTAAATTATTCTAGGTTGAATTAATATTTTTTGGAGTGACTAGTCGAGTTAATGTCATAATTATTATCATGTAATATATTTTCATATATTACAAGTAAGTGATAATAATATTTGTGACTCAGAAAAGTATTCATAAAATATCATTGATAGTGTGTTAAGTATTCGAGGCTGGTGAGGATATACTAGGTATTTTAATCAAGCACTATAAATAGAAGAGGAGGGGAATTTTCCAAACACTATTCATAGATCTTCACTCTTCTCTCCTCTCTCCCACACTCTAGAGAGAGATGTTCTGGATCTAAGGAGCTCGGATGGAGCTCTCTCTTGGGAATCACTAGAGAAGTGATGTCGTGATCTTTGGAATGTCAAAGGCATCATCATTATTCTATGCTAGAAATTAGACGATGATGAACAGTGCTCCAGTGTATTCCAGGAAGCAAGTTTGGATGATCTAGAGGAATTTTGCTTTAGATTCTTCGAGTAGCGATCGCCAATGATGACCTGACGTCGTTTGGGGCTTCAGATGTAAACCAAATATTTTACGATTTATGTTTGTTCTTAAAATCCTCCATACATGGTCCTCAACTATTACCACGCTGCTCGTCTCTGACATCGACTTGTTTACATTGACCGTCAGTTGAAAAGTTTTAAAAACCCACTTGTTTGGGGCTTCCGCTTCATGTTGGGATCCAACCAGTGAAATACAAGGGATGCGTGTCAATTTTAAGTAATAGAACAAAAATAAAATTTTCATTATGTTATGAAGAATGTGTCGATACGGTCCCAACATTACAGACCACATTTTAGTTCGATATCGGATGACCATTCTGTCGTCATCTAAAATTTTAAATTCTGATTAAAACCAGTTGTTTAACAAAGTTCAAAATTGATGAAAATTTTTTATCTGAAGAAATTCACACCAAAATAGTATTTTTGGTGACAACTACTAATTATTATTGTTATAATAATTTTATGGTAATATTAATAAATTTATTATAAAAATAATTTTATTCTTATAATATAATTTTATAATAATATTTTATTATTATAATGTTAAAGCCTATATATTATTCTAGATAAAAACAAAAGGAAGAGGGGAGGGGAAATACATGCAAATTAAGTCTTCAGATATAAAAAATTAAAGGGAGGGGAGACCTACTTTATAGGTCTCTATTTAAAAAAACAAAAAAATTAATGGTTGTATAAAATATTTTATAAAAACTGTTTATGCATGGAGGCCCGGTTCTCCAGCTCCCACCAAGCAGGAATGTCCCATCTCTCCTTTCCAATGACCACAAAAACTCCTCTGCCACCTCTCCCACACACCATCCTTCTCCCACACTGCACACCTGGACCGCCTCCTATACCAGCTAGTCTAGGCCAGTGGAACACCTGATCGCTAGCCTCCTTCATCTCGTAGAGCCAAGCATGGATTCCCCGTAGCAGTACCTATCAGGTCTTCTTCCTGCAACACATGCCAACATTCCATGCATGAAATTCATGTTCTCAGTGTGCTGGTAGTCGGCCTTGATCCCGGCTGGCACCACATGTCGAGGTCGTTCCCCCTACCCTCAGTTTTCCCACCCAAGCCACCCCAAGCTGTTCACAAACTCCCAACAGCTAGAATCCTCCTCTCCCATGGAGCAGGTGCCCTCACCCATGGATAGCCAACACCAAGGCCGTCATCCGTGACCATATACACCACCTCTTGGGATGCCTGGTTCCCAGGCCATGACAACGGCCTCTCCACCCTCGACCTTTAGCATCTGCCCAACAGGAGCCAGCATCGGCCCTGCCATCTTGCTTCCCTCCTCTCCTGGGTGGCCGTCTCCGGCCGGCGCCCCGATCCTGGCGTGAGAATAACCCCACTATGTTCGGGATCTCTTAAAGCGAGGTACTCCTTTGGTGGTCCACACTACCAGACTGGCCCCAAAAGGGGCATTCGTGGGTCTACTCAGCCCAAATTGGGCTTGTGCGAACCTGCCAAGCCCTGTTCACCCCTGCACGAGGTCGGCTCAGCCAAAGATAGGACTTCCAGGTTCGCCCCGACCTGCACGAGCCCTGGCCAGGATTTATGGGGCTCGGGTTGTTTTATTTGAATAAAAGGTTAATTAAATTAATTAAATTAATTGTTGTTCAGAAAAAAATTATTTAATCATTTTCCTTGGATTATAATTAAGGAAACTTAATTAATTTAATTAGTGGTAAATTAAGTTAGTTAATTAATTTAATATTATTTTTAAAATTAAATTAATAAAATTGGTACTGAAATATATTAATATTGGATTAAAAATTAGAGTGAAATTTTTAATCAAATTAAAATACTCTGAAGTTTAATTTTAATGAATTTTTAATTTTGTACAGCATTTAATTAATATAAGCGAGTTTAATGCGTATATGACGGTCATGAGCCACCAACCTTCCAATACATGTCTAGTTTTTGTTTATTTATTTAATTTATTTATTTAATTATTGCATGGTTTTGTAATAATTAGTTTAATTAATTTGAAGGTGGTCTACGTATCGTATCAGTGTCATTAAATGTATAACGACCTTTGTGTTCACTTCTCTGTTTGGTAATTTTTACACCCCATGACCCCCTCGCCTGTATGAGAGTATAGTTGTATAATGACAAGGTGAGGTGTGACACACTTCATGGCAAGTGATCTTGATGCACCCGACAAGATTTGGTTGCACTGGATCAGCAGACGTTGTACAAGTTGCAAGCCACACGACTAAAAGGTACTTTCCCCTAGGGTTTCAGTTGGTTTGGTTTTCACTCAACGGATCAAACAACAGTACCAGTTCATGATCAGGCATTCATTTTATTTTTGAATGGTTTATTATTTTTTGTGTATATATAATATATAGGGTGATCACATAGTATAATAATAAACAAGCATGCATGATAAAATTCACATGTGACGCGATGAAATTTCTATTTCTTTCACGGTCAGTTGAGAGTGAGATCACATAGTACATGCTTATGAAAATAGAAAATGATTAATTTTGTCACATTAAAATAATAAAACCCTCAAAATATATAATAACTCATAACCACCTTATGTCATTCATGTTTGGAAAAAACCAGTTGTTTGAGGTATCAGTCATTCCATAGCTAAGGGTGCCTGTTACTATTGGGGTGTCCTTATAAGTACGATGGGTTTACATAACTTAAATTTAAAAAAATAAATATCCATAGATTGCATTTTTTAATTTTAAGGGCATGCATTGAGTAAATCATGATCTGATTTTAAGAGGTTGTGACTTCACTCAACAGATCAAGGAGCTGCAAGTTAAAGTGGTCGGCCTGCCAAAAGGCCTACCTAGAACCCTCCAAGTAGTGGTGTAGCCATATCTTGGAGACTATGAGGGGGTGGTCCCGGGATCCTTGACCACTATAATACTCAAGCGATAGAGTACTCTTACTCTAGAATAGAGGGTTCCTAAAATTCGATAAAATTACGGGAGACATTAAATGATTTAAGTAATTAATCAAAAAATCTCTAAACTGGTAATTAAGATAAAAGGAACCAATCTGCTAAAATTAAATATTATATAAAAATGGAAAGTTCTACCACAAGTTTAAACTATGATATTATAATGGACAAAGATAACTTCCACACTAACACGAGTATCTATGAATAGTACAGGCGCATCTGCAAAGTACTATGATATAGGAAAATCAAGGAGTTAGAGTCCCCAACATTGTTAAACAACCTCTGGAAGCGAGGAATAAAATTTATTATAGGAGACTAATGTAAAAATAATATGATAGTTATATCATTATGCTTTCATCAGCATCTGGTGTCAATTGCGATCGCTACACCAGGTCATAGATGATATACATTAAAGTGTCAGCTTTGAGAATATCGCAAAGAGAAAGTGGAGCAATGATATGAATAAGGTGAAGTTTCCACCCGCATGTGTAAATTGAATGATTTGTCATGATATTTAAATACCATTTTCATCACACTACTAATGTTTCATTTTTAAGTCACAAAAAAACAAGTATTGAGTAAATGGTTCGTTACTAAATTAGGTAAGGTTCGCCAAGTGAATAAGAATAAATGACTGTTATGTTTTAATTCTCATGGTGAAAAAATTGAAAAACAACGTGGAAAGGGCCAAGGAATTTAATACCAATGACACCTTCACAACTTCATTCAATTAATGTGGTATTAAAAAATATTATTTTCATTTCATATTATAAAATAATACGATGGTTTTTTAAAAGAAATAAATTGATTTAAAGAAGCCTGTTTTTGCTTCTACATCATACATATTCATCAATGTAATGTTTCCTTTTTCTACTTGTGTATTTAATAATATATGATTTTTACATATGTGTATTTAAATACAATAACCAAGTATGTATAGAAACATTAATTGAATTAAGGTGTATTCTCCATGTATCTATGAAATGGTGACACCTAGGCCAGTGGTGAGAAGTACATGACTTATTTAATTACCAAGTGAAAGATTCGTGTTGAACTATTATTGAGTACAACCACAAACATTAATCTCATGTGTCCTTGGATGCATGTAGATATCCATCCATGTTCTGGAATGAATGTTGTTTTTGGTAAACTCAATCGCTAGTTTAGTAACACATAAATCATAGGAAATTAGTCATGAATATAAATGTATGACTTATACCTATTTAGGACAAGTTAATTATTTTCCATGTAATATTAAAAGTGGACATCTTGAATATACCATGTATAGTATTTTGGCTCGGCCTAGCTAAATACTTTTTGTATTATTTACGTATTTAGTTTTGACAAAAGTGACATTAGAAAAAAAAGGAATGTCACATAGAATTTGGAAAAAGTTATACTATTATGTGTGAAATAATCCAAGTATAAGCTAGAGGTATTTATACTTCATAATATTCCTTTCAGTAATTAAGGAATAACCAAGTGATGTATATGCATGGTCAGGTGATATGAGTTGTTTTGAGTTCAGATACCGACGAATATCACGACCACGCATTCATTAATCATGATAATGTACTGTGGAGTAATTCCTAAATTAACATTACCTTATTATCATCACAACATTGATGTTAATGAGAAGGATTGATGATCAAGTCTTAAATATCAACATTGATCAACAAAATGTAGCGTGGAGTAATTCTTAAACACACATTTTATATATCAAATTGTTGATGTAAGTAAAATAAATGTTCGAACTAGTAGAAACATCCATTATATTTCATGAAATTATTTTCAAATAATAGTGATATCCCACAACCATATGCCAACTATAATGACAATTGGATATCATATGAGTCATAGTATGATGTAAACCCATAATTTCATAAGAATGTGTGTTTGAATTCAAAGAGTTTCTTAGGAAATAAAACAACTTGCGTCAAGATAAACACATTGTACATCTAAGTAACTTATCCTGACAAATTGTTTAGGATTTTACATAAATCCCTAAGATAGAAAATTTGTAGTCAAGTAAGGGACTACATATCTATATAAGTGTGGACATATCTACTAGAGATAGTTGGAGCTATATTTACTTGTGTTTAGTCAATGCTCAAGATGCAAAAAATAGATGGAATAAGAACTAGTTCCACTAGCGCATGTGGAATAAAGTATGTTCTAGATACACATACTTCGTAGGAAGGATAAAACCATGGTGATAGTTTTTATATTCATTGCGGTCGGGGATCTATTGATCAATGTGAGAAATATTTCCTAAAATTAAGTAGTGTTTGAAAATTAGACAAAATTGATAAGACCAACTAAAATTCAATTAATTGATTCCATTTATCAACACCAAAAGGGGCTATTATTTTGAATACTACGGTGGGTATTCAAGTGAGTTGATAGATGGATGATACGATCTTGGTACCAATAAGGTTTGACTGATTTGACCAAGTAGTTATGCCTAAATCAATTAGAATTTAATTTATCATAACTAATATCTATGATCAATCTATTTAGCATGGGATGTCATGACTACCAATTGTGGATCATGTTTATACAACACAACTATAAAGAGATGGTCACGTCACAAAATTGCTAATAAAGGTTGAATGTTACAAAAATCTGGTTTAGCATTAATGTAAGCAACAAGATCATAGAATATTCATTTAAAACAATTGTTTTCCATGTGTATACTAGAGGTTAGTGGGAGCACTATGGATTTCCAATAAGAAATATGTTCAACAACATATGGAAGACAGACATTAGTCTTAAAATCAATTTAGACCAAAATGAAATTTATTCTCCAATGATGGACTTAATGTAGCATCCTATGTTCTAGGGAAAAATATCTATTAAGGTAGATCTATAGGTTTCTTGGTCCTAGTCAATCTTACATATAGTGAAATTGCATTGAAAAATTCATTTTGGAAAATTTAAGATATGAATTTTTGCCTATGTCACAGGGCATAATCTAATCCATGTTGACCTATCTGTGAGATGGGAAGAGATAAACATGGTCAGTTTAAATCCACATGTCAGAGTGATAGATCAATCATGCATGCCAAGATATGTACCAGAACTGATATTGAAAAGGTATATTGGGAATATATTAGTTATATACAGGATCACTATAATGATTGTATTCAAAACAATCTAATTGTACTATATAAGTACAAAAGATATGAACATGGAAAGTGAAGAAGAGTGGATACTAGTATTTGGGGATACAAACTAGTCTTCCATAGATCATTGTGATCTACTATCATAGTTAGGCTAAAGGCGATGAGCTATTCAAGCTCATATCAGCTAGTGGTAGCCATACCTATAAGACTGAGTACATTGCAGCTTCTACGATATCTAAGAAGTAGTTAAATGAGATGGTTTGTTCTATTTCTTGGAATATCATCTGGTGAGAAAAGTACTATCATAATGTAGATTTTGATATTCTTACTAGCCAGGAAGCCAAGTTATTATAGTGGAAAAAAGGTATATACTCGGGATACCACCTCTTGAGAATTTTTACACAATGAGATAAGGTCACAATAGTATAATAGCCATGCATAGGAACCATGGAGGACCCAGTAGCTAATGTCATTACCCCATATAAACTTGATGTTCATCATGTGAGTAGCTAACAAGTTTGGTTATCAAGTTGGCTCTACTGTAAGTGGGAGGGTTGAAATAGTGGCAGCCTTAGACCCAACTATTCAGTGCTTTTGATTACCATATCATGTATAAAGTTAGCTATGCATGATGCCATCTTACAATTATATTGTTGACTATTTTGCATCCATTATTGAAATGGTAATGTACGAAGATTAATTTTCATATCGAAAGGATATAGTAGTTCCCAGGAACTAATGAGAACCTCAAGATATTATGACATTAATCTTAAATATATATGTTCTATGGTCTATATACATATTACTGAATGGAAACAGTATATGATTGACCATCTGGTGCTGGGGGCACATAGGAATTGAGACTTTTTCTCATGAAGCTCGAACTTGGTGATCTCTAGTCATGAGATCATGAGGACTGGCCAACCAATAAGAACACCACATGTTTCTGGTGTCATTGGATATTCCTATCTACGATAATGTGTAATTTATCTCCTAACTTGAGATCATTACTAATGTATGTCATTTGATTATGTACTTTGATGAAATATGGAAACCATGGCAATGAAGTCATGGTGAGGTAGTTTGTGTCGGGTGTGTCATTGGTGGCATGACATTGGTTGAATGGTCAAGAATGGATTTTTCAATTCCGTGTAATGGATGTAATATATCTCAGGCCATGTCGATATGGATGACAGTACATTTATAAGACCATGGACATGGCAGTCATGGGTAAATCCATCCAGTTAAATCAACACACTATAAAGCATGAAAAGGGCGATGACACGTGAGTGCGTCCTACATTATGACATATAACAGACTAAGAGATTATATTACACAGTGTGTGTTCTTAGGCTGGTTGTCGCTGCTGTGACAATCCTTATTTCTTCAGGGGCCATGATGGGTTGCTAGACCCTGCTCTTGGTCTGTTAATACTATTCACGACTATTTAAATACGAGCCTAGAGGGTCACACACAATAGCGTATTCAAGAATCTTACCTATTCAGTTGAATAGGAGTTTTCGACTTGGTGGGCCCCACCACAGGGGTCTGGGATTTGTCCAAAGTTAAACGATCATCAATGCAATAAATAAATTTATATTATAAGAGTTAAGAATAATGAGTATTGAATTTATTTATTAAATTTATTTATGTGTTTTAAATAAATACATGAAAAAATATTAATTGACCGATATCAAATTATTCAGAATTCAATTAATATTTATGGGAGCGACTAGTTGAGTTAATGACATAATTATTTTCATGTTATATATTTTAATATATTACAAGTAAGTGATAATAATATTTATTACTCAGACAAGTAGTTATAAAATTTCGTTTATAGTGTGTTAAATATTCAGGGCCGGTGAGGTGATACCAGGTATTTTAATTAAGCACTATAAATAGAATAGGAGGAGAATTTTCCAAACACTGTTCTTGGAGCTTCTCTCTCCTATCCTCTCTCCCACACTCTAGAGAGAGATTCTCTAGATCCAAGGAGCTCTGATGGAGCTCTCTCTCGGGCATCACTAGTGAATCAATGTGGTGATCGTTGGAACGTCGGGGGCATCATCGGAATTCTGTTGTAGCACCCATACTATAATTAATGGCGCTCCTGTGGTTTCCTTGAAGCATTTGTGGATGATCTAAGGGAGTTCAGCTTCAGATTCTTCATGCAGCGATCGCTAATGAAGAACATACATCATGGTTGGATTCAAATCTAAACTAGGTATTTTAAGGTTTATGTTTGTTCTTAAAATACTCTACGCATGGTCCTTGGCTAATACCGGGATGCTCTTCTCTGACTTAGACAAGTTTATGTCGACGGTTGGTAGTAATTTTTTAAAAACCCACCTAGATGGGGCTTCTGCAGCATGTCAGGTTCCAAAAATATCAACTATAGTGACCCTATCCTTTCATACATATTATTACATGATTTTAATCACAATAAATCATCATATTACAAAGTCTTGTGTCTTGGTAGGCCAGTTATATAAAACATAAAACATTAGACGAAATATAATATTTCATTATTTAGCATTCATAAAGAGATCCTGACATCCATTATTCTTATACATCTTCATAGGATAACATGGGGATAAAAATGACAAAGGGATGGGGTAAAATGTCTAGAGAGGAAATAAACATGAGAAATAATGTTTTTTCACATGGGTCATAAGACATTCCATAAAGATATAAAAATTCATGGTACGTATGAAATCATAACATATAAACATGGATTCATATAAAAAAATCATATTTATGTGGAAGAAACATAAAACCTGTCTTTATCATGACTCAGGGCACGTTTAACATAGAGGAGAACAAGTAATGGTTAACCACAAAGACCGTTGCATATAGTATCATGAGTCATGGATAACCACCATGACCGTTTCACATAATGTCTCATGATACTCAAATTTATCCAATGTATTGGAGTGATATCTTGGATAATACATATTAACATTTTCATGAATATTTATTTCACATTATGATTCGTATATAAAAAATAATACATAAAAAAGTGGTTACCCATGGAAAGAAATGGGTATCATAATCATGTCATAAAGCATAAAGAATGGGTTTATCATACAAGAGTCCATGAAATAAAAAAATAAAAAAATTCATGTACATTAAAAAGTTAAAATGATCATATGTAATGATTAATGATGCGAAATAGAATCTAAAACATGTAAGAATATTATTTATGTAATTTTAGAATTAAAACATTTTATTGTGTTTTTAAGGAAAATACTAACAAGAATTGAAAATATAAATGTGAATAATCCTTTTAATATAAACCATATGTGATCCAAGAAGGATTTAACAAAAATAAATGTTTTATTAAACAAATATTGGCATAAAACATATGGTTTAGGCAAATTGAAATATGCTATGAATTTAGAAAGATTCCTTAAAATGGGTTTGCTTATTGGGATGTATTGTGGAGGGAATCACTTAAATGCATGTATATCCCTAAAATAGAATGCATACTTGATAATGAATCATGATTTGAGAAATATAAAAAAAAATATAATATTTACATAAATAAAATATATGATTTAATTTGGGTAAAAAGAGAGTTAGAATAACCTGAAGGAATATTAGTTGTTCGTGTAAAATCCCCTACCTTAAGTTTGATGGTGTTCTCCACATGATATTAATGAACTGAATAATAAAAATTGGTTCAGTAATTGAAAATTATATAAACTATTTTATATGTAATTGATTTATTATAACCTTTTTATGTTTATTCATATTCATTTTTATTGGTTATGAGGTTCGGTTTCATTGTTCGGGTCTGTTTGTTTCATGTTTGGTTTACCTATATACATGACTGGATAATCACGTAATATGAGAATCATTTTCCATAATTAGTGTAATATTTTATTATTTAACATCAATAAGGTTAAATGGTTGTAAATTTAATTTGGTTACTCGGTGGGAAGTAAAATCATTATATTAAACTATAGTGATAAAATTTTGGGTTAATTGGCGTTTTTTATCACAACGAACACATTTTGTTTAATAAATAAAAAACATGTGTAAAAAAGAATAAAGAACCATATATGAGACGTAATAAATATATTATAGACTATTTATTCCATGAAAATGGTTTCATTACAAGATTTGAAGTTGGTAATATAAATTAACACCCATCCTCCTAGAATGTAGTAAATTAACACCTCTCATACGATGTTTTGAATACTAGTATAAAAGAAGGGTAAATGATAGATGATAATAAATTTTTCCATTATCATCAAAAAATTCGAATACATATATGTTAATAAAGATGTCATTTCATTTATTCAATGATATTTAAGGATAGAAAATAAAACCATGGAAATTGAAAGGAAAGTAAAATGATTGAAAATTGAAATTTACCTCATTAGTTAATATGTTTAAGAGGCTCTTAAGGGGAGAGGATTTGGTCTTTTAAGGAGACTAAGGGATTATGGATAAGAGGTAGGAGTTAGGGTATTTATTTGAGTATAATTTTTGAAAGGAATAATGAATTAGAGGAGTTAAGAGAAGAGGAACTTTGGGGTGGTTTTATAGTGGAGGGGATGGGGTTTTATTAATATTTTAATCATTAGTTTATTATTTCTCCATAAGCCACCCAATAGTAATGATTCTTGTGAAAAAATATTAATATGTTCATGTTAGTTTAACCCAAAGGTCCTTACATTTTCCATGACTCCATCAATAGTGTGTTGATCATATAATGAATATATACGGTAAATTATTGTATTTTACATTTCATAAAAATTCATGTATTTTAGAAAAATAAAAAAAATTCACCATAACCATTTTTTGAAATTTATAATCCAAAAAAGAAATCCATTTCTAATTTTTTTTCTAAATATTATTTTTTTAGTTTAAATTTAAAATAATATTTTACTTGAAAAATATGGAGTTTAAATCTATAACTGGTCATATAATGCTTTCAAAAAATGCATAAGGTCTTATATAATAATTAATAAACATTAAGATATAAAATTGTTAATTTTTGAACATGTTTCCCGATAATACATTTTCTATTAAATTAATTAATTAATTTTAATTATTTATTTATAAATCACAAAACACCCATACTTTTAATATGGTCATATTATCACTTATAAGATGCCTAAATATTGTTTCTACATTCATGGGTAAGGTTACAATTCTTTTGGAAATTTTTCTTTCCATAAAAGTCATATGAATATTTATAGGGCTATATTAATATTCATAAGTGTAGGTTACTAATCACCAATAATAAAATTAAGTTTGCCTTTTGGGACTCCAAACATTTTACTCATCACAATCATCTATTTCAGATTTTCCAAATTCAAATCACAGAAGTGACAATATTACATTTAATGGTCACAAAGTACTTATTAGAACATTGTGTTATGATTTCACATGATTATATGACATAATTTTAAAAATTAAATTTCAATTTATAAAACATTTAGTCATTATAGAACATGATAAATTTATTGGAATTTCAAACTCAATGAAAATACGTTGAATTTCATCACATAGATTTACAATCCTATATTGTAATATAATGTAGTAAAAAATTAATGGGGAGTTGTAGACTATATAATTAAGATCTAATGACATAGAAAATGCTTGATTTTGAATCTAAATGGAAATGATGCATCATATCCCATGAGGAGTCCAATGTTATCTCCCACATGTTGGTGACTATTGTGTGCATATTGGAAGGAAAAAATTGGATTGGAGTCATTAATGGAGGATGTAATGATAATCATTTTACCCTCATTTAAGAGTTTCATAATTTTGACACATGGTTTGGAAAATATCATTCTAATAATGAAATGACATTGTTTAATAAATATGATCCTCGCATGGTCTCACTGCATGGTTTGAAAAACCAAGTGCCTCACTATGTGTAGTAAATGGGTTTTTTAGTCAGGGTACATGCTTGGGAATTATTTGGGAAAATTCTGTGAAATATGTTAGGGTTACCCCTATACGCAAGAACCATGTCTCATTGTTATTCAATGGAGGTCTCAGTGTAACAACCCGAGATTTTATAAGATATATTTGTTCTAATTTCATTCATATCTTTTGTTGTATGAAACACCATGATTATCTTGTGCTATATGCAACACTGTATTAGCTTGCAGTATACACAACACTATTCTTAGATTGTGTTACACACAATTTCTAGATCGTTTGATAATAGTCATTCTACGCAACATTGAGTATATATATATATATATATATATATATTCAATGTATAAATGAAAAATGGTTGGATTCTATTATAATGAAACAAAAAAGGAGTCTTGCACAATACGCAACCCTGACTTGGCCTGCATTATACGCAATCGCGACCTTCCTTAATAGCATGTGTTGTTCGCAATGTCGGGTTTTACTAAACAACGACATATTATTAAAATATTATTAAAACTAGCCGTTATGAATAGTAATATCAACTTTTTGAAATTTTGTAAATTTTATTTTTCAAAATGGATTTCATTTTTGGATTCATAATATCGAAATTATCCTAGGGTGAAATTTTGGTATTTTTCTGAAAACTTTCAATTATGGATGAATACTGAAAACACTAGGTTACTATTTAAAAACCGGATTTTTATTTAAATAATTATTTATTTTATTTAAATTTATTTTAGGTCAAAATTGATACATAACACCTATATAAGTTCAATGAAATTCATTGGACTAATTTTATAATAATATTAGATATATAAAAATTTTATTGAACATTTGACCGTCTTTTACCGACCTCCTAGGAGAATATTAAAATTTAAATAAAACATAATTTTACCGCTTCTGTGAGTAGAATTTCAAAAATCCGAGAGACACGGTTGATTTCAGTAAATAAAATGTGGTTCAATGAGATGAAAATAATTTTTGTTGAATAGTAACATTTTACTTTTTTTTACCATGGTTAAAAGTAAATAGGGTATTTAAGGGTTAAAATGACATTAATATTACCCTAAAACATGCCTTAATTCTATTGGATAAGTTTAATTCAACCAAAAACAACCTTAGGAATAAAATATGACCATTTAGGCCCACATGGATTAGATTATGACATTTAATATTAATTTATTTAAAGAAGGGTTAAAATAGTTAAAATCAAAGTTTAATAAGTAAATAATTTTTAATATAGGGGTATACATAAGATAAATTCTACTATAAATATTCATTAGAAAGATAAAAAGATTTACTACATAATGATATTTTATTTGTAATTTTTAGACTTTATATAGTTTAATTTATTTGTGACACAATGATGATATAGTAATTATATTATTAATGAAATATTGACATAATTGATGTTATAAATACCCAAATAAATGTAATTTGAGACTTTTTATGAATTAAACTAATTTTATATGTTAATATGACATGTTATCAATGATTTTATTAACTTTATTCGAAATAATATTTCTGTAATAATTTTCACAGAAATAAATTACCAAATAGTGTCAAAATTTACATAAAATAGTTTTTAAAACAAATATTATATTACTAATTGTTATTTTATTTCTAAAAATCTAAAGTTTGAAAAAATGACATAGATAATTTTATATATATTAATAATAAACAACTTGGGGTTCGTTTGGCTTGTTATGGTAAGTTTATTAACCTTATAGTGTAAGAAAACAAAAAGACACGGTAAAAGTAAAATTATTTAACTTAAAGTTAAATCTAAATGATATGGTTATAATAGAACCCTAAACTTGTATGAATTATGTTGGATGAGAGTATTTAGACCCATCCCCACCATATATTTGAAATAAATAAATTTTGGGCTATGAAAAACCGAATATGACTTTATAATAAAATAATATTTTTAGTTTTTTCAAAGGTGCCCCTCTCCTCCCTTATAAAAGGGAACCTCCTCCCTGTCTTCCTCACACCACTTTGAGCCTTCAAGCTTGGCCAAAACCCACCAAATTCTCTTATACGCATCCCTAGAAACATCCTATAGGTCTTGGTATTCTTAAAATACCAATTTTAATGCTCTAAGAGGTGGTCTCAAAGAGGCGCTTCAAAGAAGAGGTAATGTTCGTTACCGATTCTTTCAACTTTATTTCTTCTTCCACTTCTTCTTATTTAGTTGTTTCATTATGAAGTAATAACATCAGTATCCCTAATATATTGATATGTTATTATATGTATTAAACAACCCCATTTCACCTTCTATCCATCCTATGGAAAACGAAATCACCGCGCGTGCGTACGTACGAAATACCGTCTCCACGCCATGGTGTAATATGTTTTTCCAACACCACTTTACTTGGATGGGTATAATGGTGTAAAGAATAACTATACATAGTTATTATAACATCATACTGATTCTGATATATTGTATCATCCACTCCAGTTCAATTCAATAATTATGGAAACAATATCATCGCTAGTGTGTACGTACGGACTACAGTCTCCACGACGTGATGAGATTCATTCTCCATGTTAACCATTAAAAAATTATTATAAAGTATATATATGCAATAATAATGAAATATATGACATTATAAAGCTACTTTATTTATGTATATATATATATATATTTATGTCATCTACTTAATTCCATTCAACTCAATAAGGAAACGAAAACAACGTTCATGCGTACGTACGACCTACCATCTCCATGAACGGTGTATTTCTTTCCATTTATCGATCTATTATATATATGTATATTATGAATACATATTATATATAAATCATGTTTTATATTCTGGAATTAAGTAATCATGATCTATGTAATCATATGAATAATTACAAGTCAAATCATCGACCATAAATGAAACGATTTTACCCAAAACGATACATTAACATGAATTTAAAAAAGAACGGGTAATATAAAAACATAAATGAACCATATATGATATCATAACAATGAATATGATTATGTAATAATTCAATGAAATTATTTAATTCAATATACAGGAGGTTCGGATACGTACGAATCATATTGGACCTAAGGTAAGGGATAACTTTTCCAATCTTGTTCTTATCCAAGATTGATTATTCGTAAGTATTTACTGGTGTTGTTGTTCTCATCGATGTCCATGTTTCCTAAAAATGGTTTCATGTATCTTTAATGTCCTTTTACCCATTTTTTAATTTTACTACATGGTATGTATGGAATCTTTCTTTTACGATGTACTTTTTGACTTTTTCGGCAAAAGTATGAGTAGAATGTTTTTTTAACTTATACGGAACAAATGGATTTTTACGGTTTTATAAAGCCTAATTTTCATGAATATTCCTCTAAAAGATTTCATGACTATTTTCAACAAAATCTCGTAATTTTAAAATTACATGATGTTTTGTGAAAAGAAATTGATTTTGAAGAAGAAAGGATATTTTCCTCAAGAATTAATTTCAAGTGTTTTATCAAAACCATTTTTCCATCTAAGATGATATCATTTAATATGTGTGTGTTTCAAGTATAATGCCTCTATAATATACATGGTTTCACTTTTCTTATTATGAAATGATATCCATTCCTTTTATATGGATTATGTGATGATGGGATGATGTTTATGAAACCCATTTTATTTGTTTGGTTATTATGAATGATGTATGATTATTTTGTACACAAGTAAGAATGATTTCATTATGAGATGGGTGGGACCTATATCTCCCTCCAATTAATTGGGTAAAGATTTATATCTCATGAGATAGATATGGCTGGAACAACAAGTTAAACCAGTTCAGTAATACATGACTGGAACGAGGAGTGAACTCAATTCAGAAAGGGACTTTGTCCACTAAGATGGTCCTGACAGCAATGCCTTGGCTACTATGGAAATCATATCATGTGCTTAATGGTTCCCACAATTACATTCTTTATTCCCATGATATTTTATCATGATTGATGTTCCCTTATGATATATGCCTTACGTACTTCCAAAATTCGTGTCTTTGCTCAAAATTTTGATGTTTAGATTTTATGTTCAATTTTTTGCATTCAAATGTTTATGGATTGTTTTATGTTCTCTATGTTTACCCTTACTGGGCGTTTGAGCTCACCCATTTTATGTTTTCTTTTACCCAGGATATAAAGAAAGGTTTTAGGTAATAAAAATAGGGAAGATCATTATGGGAGATGTTGAAGATCTTTCACCATGATTAGAAGATTATATTCTGAGTTTCCAAAGACACTGAAATATTACGGTCCTTGTGTGTATATTTTTGTTATGTACGAAGTATTCTGCAAAAGTAATGTAATGTCCATGTACATCATGATTTGGGTCTTTACAGTTGGTATCAGATGAAAGGTTTAGTCAACCTTTGGAAACTAGGATGCGAAAATGTTTGTGAGATCCCTAGAGATATTTCTAAGGTATGTCTAGGGATGTCCCTAAGGATAAGTATACGTATAGGATATAGTCCTAGAACTATGGTAACAATCATAGAATTTAACCTAAGATGTTAGATATTGATGGTACTGGCCCTTTACTATGTTGTTTTCCCTAGCATGATTTTTGCCTCTCACACTATTTTTTTGAGTTTTAGAAAATGGCTGGAAATAGGAAGATTCACGATAATGGAGGATATGACGGACAATGGAATGATATTCTTCATGGGAAACCAAATGGAACAGGATATGGAAGTCCAAACATTGTTATTATTCCTAATCATCAATCTCATAGTATCATCAATAATTTCATCTTTGGTAACTTTCCTGACTCAGATAATAAGAGAAAGATGGAGTTTCATGATGATCATAGAGGAAAGAAAGTTCAATTTCCCTCATGTAAATCATGTGGGAAGGGGAATCGGGGATATTGTTTCAAAGGAACTGGAAGATGCTTTGGGTGTGGAAAAGAAGGACACAGAGCCAGTAAGTGCAAAGGAAAATGTTCAATTAACACCATGGACAAGGATAATGGTATTGCTACGACATCAACAATGATTAGATGTTTTAAATGTGGAATTTATGGGTATTATGCAAACCAATGCCCTAAGGGAAAATATCATGAAGAGAATCAGCATAGTCATATGGGTTGTATTTATGTGGATGATGATGAGGAGACTACAAATGATATATGATCTGAAAGAAGTGTTCAAGCTCAGTCAGTTGTTTAATAAGGTATTGGAATGATTGTATGTTTATCAAGAGTTATGTTGTATAGTTAATGGTACTATGGAATAAATAATCACTTAAGGATTGTTACACTATTGTTTTTTCTAAAGTATTTGAAAGTATATGTTGAATGGTACCAGTAACCATAGACGGTTATTCAGATATTTTTTGAAACTAGATTATATGCACATAATGAAGGGATAAGAAGATAATGAGATGTTTGTTTTAATTCATGAGCTCATGATTGATATAAGGACTAAGTGATATCATGGTTTGAGTATATAGAATTTTGAGGATTTTGGTATGTGGAATGTGTTAAATTTTACCTGCATTTATGTTTTCACTATGGTTCAATGGGTATTCATTCTTCAAGAGAATACATGATTAAGGTATTCACATGTTTGTAATTTGACCAACAAGATATATCTTATGATATATGGGGGATAAATGATGGCATTCACGTGATTGTTATGTGACATTTCAAGTAATTATTTTCTTTATACTATGAGCTTGGACTGAAGTATTTTAGATAAGCTTAAAGATTGGAAGGGATTATGTTGGACATAAGTTAGTATTTTTTAAGGATAGAACTTTTTTGGATATTATTGATGGGATGTTATAGTAATGTAGTTTTAGAAAAAGGAAAACCTGTAAGACGGGCGACAATCCATCGCGTCAGACAAGGATGTGAGAATTGAACCCACAACTGATGTGCGACTAGACTTTATCGCCTACCACTGGCATACAAGAAGTCCCTGGTTAGTACAAACTAGTTTGATTTTGTTAAGTGGTATGATAGATGAAGTATAAGTCCATTTTTGGAACGATATACAATAGATGGACTTATGTATATAACTATTGCTAACCTTTTGATTAATACAAATGGAATGACCCATCATTATATCACATGATCTTCTAACACTTCTCGAATGAAAAATCCAACATTATTTCTTTAAGAGATGAAGTGGATATTGTTCAAGGCACGAACAATGGTGAGATTATATCAAAATAAATTAAGTATTTATTCTAATTAAAATTCGTAGAGAAATGATCTTGAAAACCAAAAATGTTGTCCTAGTGCCCTTATATCTGATGAATCAGATGCTACCTTAGATCATCACAAATTTATGGATTTGTGATTATTTGTAATTGTATAGCCATGTTCTCTACCACCCTCCATCAGAACTTGATGGTTAGATTTCTCTTCCATATCCATATTTTCACCTATGTTCTCCTATGTGGAAACCCAGTGATGAGTTAATTTGGGTAATCGTTACATTTCATACTTTAGTTTTTAAAGTTACGTTTTTGTATTTCATTTTACGATGTGGGATTCTATGAATAGTAAACGATTTATAACCCCGATGAATTTCGAGGGAGAAATTCATTTTAAGGGGGTATAAATTAACAGCATGAGATTTTATAAGATATATTTGTTTTAATATCTTTCATATCTTATGTTGTACAATACACCAAGATTATATTGTGCTATACTCAACGGCGTATTAGCTTGTAGTATACGCAACACTATTCTGAGATTTTGTTACACACAATTTCAAGTTCTTTGATAATAGTCATTCTACTCAACATTGAGTATATATATATATATATTCAATGTATAAATGAAAAATGGTTGGATTATTTTATAACAAAACAAAAAAGGACTCTTTCACAACACACAACCCTGACTTGGATTTCATTACATGCAATCGTGACCTTCCTCGATAGTGTGTGTTGTACACAATATCGAGTTTTACAAAACAACGATATATTATTAAAATATTATTAGAATTTGCCATTATTAATAGTAATACCCACTTTTTGAAATTTTTTAAATTTTATTTTTCAAAATGGACTTCATTTTTGGATTCAAAATATAGAAATTATCCTAGGATAAAATTTTGGTATTTTTCTGAAAATATTCAATTTTTGATGAATAGTGAAAACACTGGGTTACTATTTAAATACCGGATTTTTATTTAAAAAATTATTTTTTTTATATAAATGTATTTTATTTCAAAATTAATACATAATACCTATATATGTTCATTGAAATTCATTGGAGTCATTTTATAATAATTTTAGATATATAAAAATTTTATTGAACTTTTGACGGTCTTTTACCCACCTCCTAGGAGAATTTGCAAATTTACATAAAACATAATTTTACCACTTCTGTGAGTGGAATTTCAAAAATCCGAGAGACACGGTTGATTTCTGTAAGTAAAATTAGGTTCAATGAGATGAAAATTATTTTTGGTGAATAGTAACTTTTTACTTTTTTTTAACACGGTTAAAAGTAAATAGGGTAATTAAGGGTTAAAATGATATTAATATTACCCTAAAACATGTCATAATTCTATTGGATAAGATTAATTCGACCAAAAACAACCTTAGGAATAAAATATGACCATTTAGGCCCACAGGGATTAGATTAGGACATTTAATATTAATTTATTTAAAGAAGGGTTAAAATAGTTAAAATCAAAGTTTAATAAGTAAATCATTTTTAATAGAGGGTTATACATAAGATAAATTCGACTATAAATATTCATTATAAATCTAAAGAAATTTACTATATAATGATATTTTTTTTGGAATTTTTAGACATTAAATAAGTTAATTTATTTATGACACAATGATGATGTAGTAATTATATTATTAATGAAATATTGACATAATTGATGTTATAAATACCCAAATAAATGTAATTTGAGACTTATTATGAATTACACTAAATTTATAGGTTAATGTTACATGTTATTATTGATTTTGTTAACTTTTTTGGAACTAATATATCTTTTATGATTTTTACAAAAACCAATTACCAAATTGTGTCAAAATTGACATAAAATAGTTTTTACAAAAAATATTATATTATTAATTGTTATTTTATTCCTAAAAATCTAAGGTTCGTCCAGATGACTTAGATAAGGATATATATATTAATAATAAACAACTTGGGGTTATTTTGGCTTTTTATGGTATGTTTATTAACTTTATAGTGAAGAAAACAAAAAGACATGGTAAAAGTAAAATTATTTAACTTAAAGGTAAATCTAAATGATAAGGTTAAAATAGAACCCTAAACTTGTCGAAGTTCTATTGGATGAGATTATTTCGAACCATACTCACCTTAGCTTCGAAATAAATCAATTTGGAGCTATTAAAAACCGAATATGGCTTTATAATAAAATAATATTTTTAGTTTTTCCAATGGTGCCCCTCTCCTCTCTTATAAAAGGGAACCTCCTCCCTCTCTTCCCCACACCAATTTTATCCTTCAAGCTCGGAAAACCCCTGAAAATTCCCTTCTCCACTTCCCTAGAAACATAATAGGGGTCCTGGTCTTCATAAAATACCAATTTTAATGACCTAAGATGAGGTCTCAAAGAGGTGATTCAAAGAAGAAGTAATGTCTGTTACCGATTCTTTCAACTTTATTTCGTCTTCCACTTCTTCTTATTTAGTTGTTTCATTATGAAGTAATAACATCAGTATCACTAATATAATGATATGTTATTATAAGTATGAAACAACCCCATTTCACCTTCTATCCATCCTACGAAAAATAAAATCACAGCGCGTGCGTATGTATGGAATACCGTCTCCACGCCATGGTGTAATCTGTTTTTCCAACACCACCTTACATGGATGGGTATAATGGTGTAAAGAATAACTATACATAGTTATTATAACATCATACTGATTATGATATATTGTATCATCAACTCCAATTCAATTAAATAATTATGGAAATGATATCATCGCTCGTGTGTACGTACGAACTACCGTCTCCATGACGCGATGAAATTCATTCTCCATCTTAACCATTAAATATTGATTATAAAGTATATATAAGCAATAATAATGAAATATATGAGATTATAAAGCTACTGGATTTATGTATATATATATTTATATCATCTACTTAATTCCATTCAACTCAATAAGGGAACAAAAACAGCGTTCATGTGTACGTACGACCTACAGTCTCCATGAAAGGTGTATTTCTTTCCATTTATCAATCTATTATACATATGTATATACTGAATATATATTATATATAAATAATTTTTTATATTCTGTAATTAATTAATCATGATCTAAGTAATCATATGAATAATTACAAGTCAAATCACAGACTATAAATGAAACGATTTTTCCCAAAATGCTACATTAACATGAATTTACAAAAGAACGAGTAATATAATGAAATAAATGAACCATAATGATATCATAAAAACGAAGATGATTATGTAATAATTCAATTAAAATATTTAAATCATTATACAGGAGGATCGAATATGTACAAAGAATATCGGACCTAAGGTAAGGGATAACTTTTCCAATCTCGTTCTTATCCGAGATTTCTTATTCGTAAGTACTTACTGGGGTTATTATTCGCATCCATGTCTATGTTTCCTAAAAATGGTTTCATGTATGTTTAATGTCCTTTTTACCCATTTTTGAATTTTACTACATGGTATGTATGGAATCTTTCTTTGATGAGGTACTTTTTGACTTTTTCAGCAAATGTATGAGAAGAATGTTTTTTTAACTTATACGGCATGAACGGATTTTTACGATTTTATAAAACCTACTTTTCATCAATCTTCCTCCAAAATATTCCATGACTGTTTTCAGAAAAATCTCATACTTTTAAAATTACATGAATTTTTGTGAAAAGAAATTGATTTTGAAGAAGAAAGGATATTTTCCTCAAAAATTCATTTCAAGTGTTTTATCAAAACCATTTTTCCATCTAAGATGAAACTATTTCATAAGTGTATGTTTCAAGTATAATGTCTCTATGATTTACATGGTTTCACTTTTCTTATTATGAAATGATATCCCTTCCTTTTATATGGAATATGTGATGATGTTTATGAAACCCATTTCATTCGTTGGGTTATTATGAATGGTGTATGATTATTTTGTGGCACAAGTAAGAATGATTTCATTATGAGATGGGTGGGACATATATCTCCCTCCATTGAATTGGGTAAAGATTTATATCTCATGAGATTGACATGGCTAGAATAGCAAGTTAAACCAGTTTAGTAATACAGGACTAGAATGATGAGTGAACTCGATTCAGAAAGGGACTTTGTCCACTAAGATGGTCTTGGCAGCAATGCCTTGGCTACTATGGAAATCATATCATGTGCTTAATGGTTGCCAAAATTACATGCTTTATTCCCATGTTATTTTATCATGATTGATGTTCCCTTATTATATTTTCCTTACATACTTCCATGATTCGTTTCTTTGATCATGATTTTGATGTTTAGATTTTATGTTCATGTTTTTTGCATTCAAATGAATATGGATTGTTTTATGTTATCTATTTTTACCCTTACTGTGCATTTGTGCTCACCCCATTTATGATTTCATTTCCCCAAGATATAAAGAATGGTTTTAGGTAAGAAAATAAGGGAATATATTTATGGGAGATGTTGAAGATATTTCACCACTATTAGAAGATTATATTCAGAGTTTCCAAAGACACTAAACTATTACGGTCCTTGTGTGTCTATATTTGTTATGTAATAAGTATTCTAAAAAACTAATGTAATGTCCATGTATGTCAAGCCTTGGTTCTCTACACTCAGGGTTTAAAAAACTGTTCCCCTTAAGGAAAGGTATCACATGGTTGATCCACATAGTTAAAAAACATGTGTGCATCATTCTATTCCTCTAAAAACAAGAATTTCCAGAGCCTCGAAATTCTAAAAATTAAGTGATCTCTCAAGGAATCTCATAGAGTGTGAACCCTATCAAGAAACCACACCCTTAAGTGTTCCAATGCTTCTATTGGCATTTCATTCCTTAGTTGAGGTTTCATGTTGTTCACCAACAGAAAATTTCAAATTCAATTATGAAGTCATTTTTTTTAAAAATTCATGTTGTTTAAAAATCCCAATATTGTACTATCATATCCCAAATAAGCATGCGGTAATAACAGATGAAAACCTGACCTACTCAGGTTTTAACAACACATATGAAAGGAAACATTATATTTCCATATTCCCAACTCACTTTTATGTACAATTTTAAGATTATTATACATGAACCATTAATATAAAACAAAGGACCATATTTACAACTAAAATATTGTAAAATTTCCTATCTGATACCATCTAATATGAGATAGAATCACAACATTATCACTTACATCATCTAGCCTATGGGGCTCTAAACCAATGATTCTTGTTTTAAATGGCCAATTTTTAGACATGGTATTCCCACCATTGTAATTACCTTCAAAAACTTGTATGTAAGGTTATAATAACGATCTCGACACATTTTTCAAATTATAAAATGAGTAACATTCCCTTTTTACCTGATCTGATCAAAATAGTAAAACTGTAATATTCCAAGAACAACTAGACAATCCATCTTTTCCTTGAAATGTCTTGGTAGGCCATTTATGATTCACTTGTCCCATACCAAAATCATTCTTGATGTTATTTCTTTACCAACCTAATAAAGATGCATACCAACTTCTGAAAAACTATTTAATAAAACACACTTTTTAAACATCTGATGCATCACTATAAAAAAATTTAATACATAGTTTGAAGGAATACCATGATTGTTCAAAGCCCGTTGATTGAAGCACAAAAGCAATTTATAGTGATGTATCCTAATAAGACCGTATCATTCTCAAAACTACCATTCTATACCACCAAAACTAAGGCTATTCAGTTCAAGTATCAATGGGACTTCATAAGTTACTATGGTATTATCAAAATTATTAGGACTCCACAAAACCAACAATTGAACTCATATATTGAATCAATAGAGAAATATAGCACTAATTTTCTTTATCTATTGAATTTTTTATGATGTTAAAAGAGAAACCATCACATGAATGGTCTCAATATCTCATTATCCTACTCTCCAGATAGTCACCCCCAACAATGGAAGTCTCACTCCCCACCTAAGGAGTATACATTTTAAAATATTAAATTAATAAAAACCACTCACTAGAGAACATAACCTTTTCCCCAATAGATATAACAACATTCATGGTTGGTATCCCACTCATTTTGAGAATTAAAATAAATGAAAACCACCATATGTTCCCACTTCCATGTAATAATATTCATGCTGATATCAAAATAATAAAAATAATGAGTTTTGTAACCTTCCAACAGCCAATGGTGTATTACACAAAATGTAGATTATTATAAAACTGCCTCATGAGTGCACCTCTATGACTGTAAATTATTCAATCCAAAATGGATATTTAAATAGGTAGATTTACATATAGAAAATTATCTATCATTATATTCATGATTATGTTTTTATATAGGGAATTGTCTCCTCTTACGTAGTTGTATACTAATATTTCATCGATTGTTCGTTATAGAATCATTCAATTCATGTTCATATCAACTATATCAATGCCACATTTTTTCAAGAATGATACAATGTATCCAAATCATAAATTTATAAGACTATAATAGATTATCCATCATCTTGGGAAATTTTATTAACTATCCCAATGATCTAGATCACCCTACCCATAAGTGTCACATCTAAAAACATCAATCCTCGACCCTTAAAAAGTATATCATTGATATTTAACTCATATTGTTAACAAATGACATGAGATAAATATTCCATACATAGTGGGTTTACTTCCAGTTCCACCCATTTTAATCCTGAATGACACTATCATCGATTTTCCATCAATGTGGTCAAACATGACATGCTATACAAAACATAAGTACGTGAATTAGTCAAAAGTTCCTTTGTAACTCTTTTAAAATATTGGGATTCTCAATGGTCAATGGTTTACTCTTTTATTCCATTCTTTAAGGTATTATTACATAGAAGAAAACATCATCCAAAAAACTACTGGTCCACATGGCTAGGCACCAAAATAGCCCTACCAATTTCATTTAGTTTTGAATAATAATCACACATGGTTCCTTTTGAAAAAAATTCTCATCGTCATTCCTAAATTGTAAGACTCAATAAATAGAAATGAATTCGCCTATAAATCCTGATAAAATTGATCTTACCTTAGAAACTATTTTTTTTTTGACTGTCCTCTTTTATAATTTTTCATTAACCCATAAAAGTCATAAACCTACTAGTTTCTAAGAAAAATATAAGGATTTGTCATCCTCCAAACTAGTCCTTAGTTATCTGACACAAGAACCACATCATCATAGTGGGAATTTATCATAAATATTATAACCTTCATGGAAATTGACTTTTAGAAACGTTTATGATAATATAAGTAATGAAACATTGACCTACAATGGTTAAAATATATTGTGATAGGTGTAATGAAATCAACTTCCTATCTTGGGATACCAAGAATTGAACAATATTAAGAATCCAATAGGGGTGTGATTGATGATGGAATTAAATTATAATGTAAATAATAATGATCTAGTACTCAAAGGTATCTATGTTTAAGAAGAAACCCTTGATGTCCAACATACGATACGACTAATCTTCTACTAGGTGTATCGTTTCATTGTTTTGAGTACTATAGAAGAAATATGATACCCAAACTACTCCTATCATAAGAAAAATAAAAGAAAGAATTTTATAAAGAATTATTTTCAGAAGGATCTACCATAACCATGGTTGATCCGTACATACACATATCACTACCCTAAAATAAGGTGATGTATGGGATGATTAATTAGCCTAATTTCCTAAACTCTCGATCCAATACAGACTAAGAGGAATTCCAAATGGATCTACTAGAAAATTCAATGTTCCTGTCCTAAAGAAACATCTAAATATGACTTTGTACACAATGTTCCATATTAAAAACCCCATCGAAAATATTTCTTTCATGATATTTAAATGATTATTATACAATTAAAATTTTTATAAGTTCATATACTACTAATATTATGTAATAGTTCTTAGGGTAATTATACCATTCATTTTATTTTTTCCTCTCCAGGATGAGTTTAAAAAATTATATAATAATTTAACATTTTTTCCAATTATTTGATTCGTGTGATTTAAAAAATAACAGGATCAATGAAAATTAAATTTTTCAATTTGTTGTGTAAAATAAACATCAACTTATAATCGTAATTTTAATTAATTTATGACGAATAATAATAAATATATAATGAAAATAATAGGTATTTTATTAATCTAGGGAACTCATCAAGTAAGATTCCACCATAAAATTACATGTAACATAATAAAATCCATTACCAACACATTAAATAACCAACACAGTAGCCTATCTATATCCCATGGTGTTATGTATTAAGTAATAAATAGGGTAAATGTCACCTATAAGGGCCACTTCATGATAATATTGTTTTACATGAGTGAAACCAATAAAAATTTAAACTATTGAAATTAAGACACTCTTAATGGTTTTATATCTAAGTTGCATGCCCCAATAGATCTACTTGGGTCTAGGTGTGCATTTCTAAATTAAGTCATACCAGTCATAATGAAAAAACTATAGTAGTATAAGATAATATAAATGTATAAATTTTCTATCATAAATAAAAAATATCATATGTGTTTACGCATCATGGTTTAGCAAGATGGATTATCATTCTCATCTTATAATAGATCATACCTTTATAAGTCATAAATTATATTCATGTAGCTTCAACTAAGATTCCACTTTTCTTTTAAAAATATACTATTCCATTACCCTTCCTTCTTTATAAATTCCCAAACACTTAATAATTTTTTATTGGAACCCATTTAATCAAATCCATATATATTTCATCCCTAGTTCCAATGGTTCATGGATAAAATATTGTATAATTGGTTTATCATATATAACTCCACAATAAATCTATATGGGAGTATTCCATTTATGTTGATGTTGAAAAATTATTTAACTGACCAGAAATCATTATTTCTAAAAAGGCGGGATAATAATCACACCAGCATGGTTGTAATCCTGAAATCTACTATGTATGAAGGTAATATAGGCTGTAATGTAATAAAAAGAATTGTGCAGTGATAAAATAAAATTGTTTATAATCACCCAAGCATGTTCTAAAAATAATTATAAATCAAGAAACCTATTTTTCAACCTACATGTAAGGGAATATTCATGTAATGTGAATTCAATGTGTCTATAATGATGCATGAATGAATATTTCATTTCAATTTAAGGATAAGGGTAAATATCCATAAATAAGTTCTTCAATAAGTAGTATAAGTAGATAAATAACCCTAGATTAAATAATGACTAATTTTATTATAGAAAACAATCACTTATAAGGTTACATGATCTCTCCCCCATGCTTGGGATGGTCAGACCAAGAAAAGATCTGTTTTCCAAGTGCCAAAAAATTCCTAGTATTCTATCTACCTTCCAAAAAAAATATGACAAAATGGGAAAGAATCCCCAGATACCACTTGTAACATCCTGACTCGGATGCCACTAAAATGATACACTAACATGGTTGTCCACTCGGCTTCAAGAATACCTCCACATACACAAGATGACTCCCACTAATAGAGTGGGTTTAAATGTAATATTGTGGGTAGACTATTCCCTCTGGATTAATATTAAAATATAGAATATGGGATGAAAAATTATTGTTGTGGACCAAAATAATAAAAACCAATCAAGAGTAACAAATTATAATCATGCAAGAAATTTTTATGAAAAAATACCAGAATGTGTAAATTTTATATAAACAGGCACACAATAGAAGTAAATGAATGAAATACATAGAAGTTATCTATAATACCATAACTATCATAGGCTCGATTATTTTTTCCTATAATCCATCACTACCCAAAATAAAAACGATAAGGATTCTCAATCCAAGAACACAATACTTCAACCAATGATTCTGGTTTAGGTACTCCAATGAAATTGAAGGCCAAATGTGGTGTAAGATATACTCAGTAGGCCATCCCCAATGTGGTATAATGTCAACCATTCCATGAATGAAAACTAACACTATGTGAAAATATATCAACAGTAAATATTTAGGGGAAATAATAATGTAAACTTATCAGGCTTAGGTCCCCCAAGACACGTGGACAACTGAACAACTTCGACCAAAGTTAGAATGTCTCTAAATAGATGTTATCACACACATATATACATATATATATATATATATGAATATACTAAGACACTAATATCTTTAATTATATACTTGAACATTCTAGGACATATGGATTAGTGATATGACATGAAGATAAAATAATAATGTATTAAAAGTCAACTTAATGTATAAGATGAAATCCTCATGTATCATAATAAGGGAACCCTTTCTTGAGTTTTACAATAATAATGAGAAGGGTCATAAAAATCTGATAATAGATGGGGTTTGGAACATCAAGCTTAACAACCACTATAATTTTAAATTAAATGTCCCATATTTTCCACTAAGATAGTTTGAAACATAATGTCCCCAACCCTAACCGAGGTCCCCTTATAATAATCTAGAATATTGTTATCCCAATTTCCCAATGAGCCTGTAGCAAGGGTGCTACGTAACTTCGTACTCGATATTGCTAAATGTGTAATGTACCATTACTAACACATTTCATTTATTATTTGAAACATTCCATGTGATCATCCATTTAATAATAAAACCATTCCATACTGTTATAAGTTTATGTTTGAAAGAAAACAATAATGCCATGGGATGAACTCATGCCATAACCCAATCACGATACATATCATAGTTCAAATAGTTATAAATGTATGCATTCCCAAATAATAATACCTATAATAATAAAATTCATTAATTAAAATAGTTTTTCGATTCTAAATATTCAAGAAATAAATAAGTACTCATGAACCAAGTGACTTATCTAAACAATTCTAATTCAATAGGCCACTCATAAATGCTATAAGGCCTTTAAGGAAGATAATTGTGGGAAAAAATAATATATGATAGAAAATTTTCAATAGGATTCCTTTCACAATAGAAATTGTCCTTAAAAAAATTATTTTCGGCCAAATTCTCTTTATATTGCAAATACATTTGCTGCACAATGCACACCAACTCTTGAGAATTGAACATGAAATATGATTTATTTCCTGTCATGAATTACATCTGTCATCATATTTAATTTCAATGGTAATTAAATTTCATCTCAAACAAACTGTTGGTAGAATAAAATTTGTGGCGAGAGATTTCCTAAATAGCTTTTTCACCAACGACATAATTATTTTGGGGGGTAACTAATTATGATCTAAGCCATCTAAAATATTCCCATCGAAAATTATATAACAAATATGTACAGCCCACCAAATTTTTTCATAATATTCTCCTTGAATTATCCTCTCCACCCTCCTCTCATATTCTTCTACTTAAATTTATGAATATTTTAAATTTTATATGGAAATTTGTTTCGACAATCCCTTAAATAAAAGGTTTAGTTTCAAGGAATTTATTTATTTGTCTAAATAGTTAAATAATTTATTTATTTTTTATTAGTCACCATTCCATTTAAATAGAATTAATTTGATTTAATTATAATTAATTATTATTAGTTTGTTATATTTGGTTTTAAGTAATTATTATTATTTTTTATTAGAGGTATATAATTTTAGTTATTAATATTTATTTTTAACTAGAAGTATTTATTCTTAATTAGATGTAATTACTTTTTTTTATTATTATGTATTTTTTAATATTAATAAGTGACTCTAATTATTATAAAATAGTGTTAATTAGTATACTTTTTTTAATTAGTGTAAAAAAATTATTAGAAAAAATTCATGGTAACAAGCAAGAATTAGTAAAATTTAATGGAAATGAGAATGAATTAGTTGAACACAGTAAAAATTTATATATCAATTAATAAATAATAATATATTAAAGTAGATTCTATTAATTAAATGTAATAAATAGTTATTAATTTGTAGTAACTACTAATAATTTTAATTAACTTAATATAAATGATAATTTTTTAAAAAAAATAGTAAAAATTTGTAGTAATGATTATAAATTAGCGATAAATACTAAAAAAATATAATAATTATTTGACATGAGATATTATTACTACAAATGAGTGGTAATTATTATAAATGAGTGGTAGTTAATTGAAATCATTGGTCAGTATTAGAAATTAGTATTAATTAATTTAAATTGACTGTAATTATTAGAAAATAGAAATAATTGCTAAAAATTCTCAAAAAATAGAAAAAATATGTCGTAAATAGTAATAAATACATGTAATTGATGATAATTATTAAAAATTAGGAAAAAATTTCCATACATATAAATAATTACAAAACGATAGTGGTAATTAATAAAAAATGGAGATAATTACTTCAAATTAGTAGTAATTAGAGGTAAATTGTATATAAAAGCATTAATTTGTGGTACATAGTTAAAATTATCTATAATTAGTTGTATATAGAAATTTTTGGATATAATTAGTATATACTATTTGTAATTAGTAATAATTACTAATAATTAGAAAAAAATTGATAAATTGGTGAAAGAAAAGTTGTAATTTGTAAAAATTGGAGATGTGTACTAAAAATTAGTTATATTTACTAAACAATTGAAGCACATAGTAAATATTAATGAAATTAGTAAAAATTAGCGATTTTTAGTAATCATTAGTAGGAAACACTAAATATTCATTGTAATTACATGTAACTAATAAAAATTTGTTGGAATTAAAAAAACTAACTGTAATTAAAAAAATTGTGATACATATTAAGAATTATTTGTAATTTTTTATACAGAGTTAAAATTATTGTCACATAGTAGAAATAACCATGATATAGTAAACAATTAAACTCATTACTAAAAATTACTCATACATAGTTAGAAATAGTGTTAATTATTTTGAAATTAATAACAATTAGTGGTAATTAGAGGTACATAGTAAAAATAATCAGCACTTAGTAAAAAGAAGAAAATCTTGTAAATTATTTTTATTATTAGTGGTAGTTACCATTACATAGTAAAAATAAATGGTTCATAGTAAAAACAAGAAGAAATTACTAAGAATTAGAGTAAATTAGTAATAATTAGTTTTAATTAGTGAAAATATTATTAATAAGTAAAACTATTAGTAGTTAGTAACAAATATAGGTAATTTCTAGAAATTAGTGGTAATTAGTGGTACACAGAGAAAATTCATTGTAATTAGCAGTACTTGGTAATAATTAGCGTCACTTATTAAAAATTTGCATCACTTTATAAAAATTAGTTGTAATAAGTGGTAATTACTATAAATTCGAGGAACTTTTAAAAATCTAGAAGTAAATACTAAATATTAGTATTAAGTAGTAATAATTAGCGATAATTACTAAAAAAATCATGCTAATTAGTCATAATTATTATTAATTGGTTGAAATTTTAGATAACTATTAATAATTTGTTGTAATTAATGATAATTACTAATCATTATCCTTAATTAGTGGTACTTAGTAAAAATGAGTGGTAATTTGTAGTACATAGTAGAAATTAGAAGCACTTTGTAAAAATCAGTTGTACTAATTAGAAATTTTAGGTAATTATATCTTCTTTGTAAAAATAAGTGGTATATCCTATAAATTTGGGATAATTTTTAAAAATAGCTATAATAAATGATAATTATGAGTAATGGATAAAAATAGAATAAAATTGTATTAATTATCATTAATAAGAAATAATTACTTGTAATTAGTAATAAATATTAATAGTTAACACTAATTATAAAAAAATAGCAATAATTTGTGGTACTTAGTGACTAATTATTTAAATTAGCGATACATAGTTTATATTAAAATAATATAGTAATCATTCGTGACACTTAATAAAAAATTATTGTAATTAGAGGTACATTATAAAAAAATTGCCACTTACTAAAAATTATCAATAATTAATAAAAAAATTTATAATTATTAATAATTGACATTAATTACTAAAAATTGATATTAATTATTAATATGCTTTGGTAATTAATAAAAATTCATTGTAAATAATATTAATTTATGGTAATTAACAATAATTTTCATTAATTAGAAGAAATTACTATAATATGTCAGTAATTACTAAAAATTAATGGTAGTTACATAAAATTAGCAATAGTTAGAAAAATTTATTTTTAATTAATAATAATTAGACGTAATTAGTACTAATATATGGTATATAAACAATATTTGTAATATTTACATGTAAATTATATATTTTTAAATTTTATACTCTTTTGAATATGCTATTTTTTATTAAAAATTATTCATAATTCATTATTATATATTTTTGAGAAATATGATGAATAATAATGTAAAAAATTAATTATTACATAATCGCGGTTTGATAGATTATATTATAAATCTATATGTTTCTTGTATAAACTTGATATATATTATATGTGTCCAATATTTTTTATCATTTATGCCATCAAAACCAGAATTTGTATCATAAAGGACAATAATATCTCCCTGTTGGAAATGTGATATATGGATGTTTGACAAACATGAAAATGTTGGGGGTCATAAAATGTAATTTTTTTTATAAAATTGTGTTCTTTTTTGTATCACCATGGTGAATGTAGTTCCAAAAAAAATATAAATATATTTTTACAGTTCCATAATGGTTTAAAAATTTAGTTCTTGGTGATATTGGTCCGTCTTTTCAGAAAACTAAAACCCAGGATGAAATTTATTTCACTACTGAGTTAGAACCATCTCAATTTTTTGAGTTGTTGAAGTACATTGAGGATTCCTCATATTATGGTTTTAAAATAAAAACATTTATGTGGTTTAGAAATTTTTTAATATTAAATCAGAAAATGGAATATAGAATACTTGTGTTGATTATATATTCTCTCTCCATAAATCAATATTTCTTAAAATAAGTGTTATCCCTAAAAATTTTAATTTGTGCTAGAGGATATATCATATTTTGGTTCTTTTTTATCAAAAGATTTAGGCATGTTAAATTATTTCATATTATATTATTGTGAAACTCAGTTGTTAATTTTTTTTCCTACACTCGAAAAACAAGGTTACAATATTTCTCAATTAGGGAAGTGTGGATTTAATCTTGTTAAATAGTTGAGGTATTTCCCTCTTACAGCTACATTGCAACATTTATTTATTCCAAAAAATTTATCATCATTGAATTTTTGGAATAAAAAAATATTTCAATAGGTAAATACAAAAATCAACCTTGAGATTGTGATTCAT
The DNA here is from genome assembly GCA_963277665.1 of Viscum album. Classification (NCBI taxonomy): domain Eukaryota; kingdom Viridiplantae; phylum Streptophyta; class Magnoliopsida; order Santalales; family Viscaceae; genus Viscum; species Viscum album. The sequence continues at coordinate 216,640,946 of OY728165.1, forward strand.
GGAAACATTTTTACTTGGTACATTCATCATATATTCTCTGAAGCCCATAATCTGCGATTAGGCATTTCAAATAACTGTTTTTATCCACTTTGTACTTACAACAAAGAATATTATTATTGGAATGTTTTAAATTTTTTTAAATATTCCACCTTAGATTTTGATAAATCATCCATATTTCTTTTTGCTATTTTTAATTGTTGGTTATTGAGAAAAAATTATCGATTTTTATTTTAATCAATCGATTTATGTGTTAAATTTATTTTCCAATAATTATGCCAGTACGTATCGTGTTTTTATGAAACAATTCCCAAATTAATGATGCATTAATGTGGATAATTAATGACATCCATCAAATATAATTTTATCTAGATTTAATACACATCTTCCAAAATCATGTCCCTGCACTATGAGTGACAGATATGTATTTATGTTATTCATTAGAAAAAAACCATATTTTTTCAACAACAAAAGATTTCAGGCTATTAATCATAATTTCCAAGGAACAGAAATCATTTTAGAAAAGGTACTATTGAAAGATATGGACCATAGGAAATGATATAATGTATTGATTTAAAATAAACTATCTCTTCATTACCTCCCATTATCCTTAGACCAAACATAAATGAACAATAATTAATTTCTTGGGGAAATATCATGACTACATTAAATGACATATTTTTTTAGATCATCCATGTTAGTCTATCATAAGATGGATTTCATGCGTATTCGGAATAAATTTGTTTATAAAATATTTTATATAGTTTTGTAAAAAAATTATATGCCAAAAGATAGTTTAGAGACATGATAAAATATTCAAAAAATTTATTGGATTCCAGAACATGAGTTGTATATAAATGACAGATCCTATTAGCTAATGTGGCTAAATGAATATTATACACTTTATATTGATAATAGTTTATTATATTTTTATTAGATTATATATTATATACTTTTATATTCTAATGTTTCTAATTTGGTTGGATATTTTAGAAGTAGTCAAATTACCATATTAAACAATCAAGATTTTCATTTTACATTGTAATGAATTTTACATAATGGATATATAGCTTTGTTGTGTTTTTTAGTCTCGAATGCACTAACATAAATATTATATTTCTTGTATGAAATTTGTGTAGTGACAATTGACTATGATGCACATAACATACTTCTAGAAGATGTTGGATTAATATTATGTAAGTTGTAAATATAAGTTCCACATGATTTCTTTGATTTAATAAAACATTTAATATTTCATTTTCAACATGAATTTTATTGGGGATGGTCGGTATAGTTTTGAGGTATATTCCAATAGAGGGTATGAATGCACAAACTAAATAAAATGATATGTATCAATATATCAGTTTAATGTCCAATTTTATACACATACTTGGGGGAGGAGATATATTTTTTCAACTCCCATTATTTCAAAATTAATACCCATGAAAATATAACTTAATTGGATGTAATTTGGGGAATGTTGTTAAATTTTCAATTTTTAATCACCATCAACATGTATTTGGTGGAGTTCATGAACAATGGATTTCATATAATGAATGAAATATAGCTCATATATATGTTTTTCTCAACACTCAAAAAATGAAATGATTTCTACAGTGAGTTCTACTACCTCTTATTCTTTAATGATTTTTTAAATATAAATTGACAATATATTAAATGTAGATTATATGATGATAATATTTAAAAATAGTTTTCAAAAATTAATGCAGCTTCTCTTAAAGACCATCGACAACACAATTTTTCCAAGTCATTTCCAAGATAAGTAATGTATATTATTTATTGTTTAAAATATGAAAGAAATTTATTATTTGGTATATTGTTAATTTTTTTTCAAATTTTTTAGGTATCACAACATGCTGATAAAATTGGTAATTTATTATCTATTAATAGTAACATGCCATCCAAAATGGTTAGATCATATAACTTGTTTGTGGTGAATGATTTTCTATTTCATACACGTGTATGTGATTAATAAAAAATTGAATAGATATGTTTTACTAATTTGATATCATCATAGAAAAATTGAATTTTTATTTTATTGCATGATGGATGATATAATTCAAATGATTTCTCTGATACAAAATTATGTAATCATTATTAAATCACACTAGTTTGGTACTAATAAAATCATGTGTGTTCATTCATTCCATGTAATTTTTGATAAAAAACAAATTGCTTCTAGAAGTAAATAATGAATTTTTATTGCATCATCACAAGCTCTAAAAATGTTATTAATATAATTATAATGCTTCATGAGAGTTAAATGATTAGTGGAGCATTATAAAAAATAAAATCCAATAAAAAATAAGTATATTAAATGTGAATGTGGTTATATTAGAGTGAAAGAAACTAAATTTTTTTCATGAGACAACTCCAAATACAAAATTTATTTGGTGATATAAGAATATCGAAGATGAAACCCCATATTTATGGGTCCGTGGTGATGATGATGTTGATGATGTAACAAATAACTTTTAATTAAAAAGTGATTATGGAGTAGATAATTCAATAGATCTTAGTGATACTGGGAAGGAAGATTATTATATTAACACCATAATATATTAAGTTCAGGATGATAATTAATAACGAAACAATTACTTATTAGATAAGTTAAATATATATATATATATATATATATCCATATTAACTTATATACTTACAACATTATTGTTTTGATTCATATGTATAATTAAGATTATGATGAAATATTTAGTGACCACTATGGTGTTGAAGTACCTGGTGTTGATAATGAAGATATGTCACCAGACCATCAATTTGTAGGTAGTGTGTTGACTCATAGGGGTAACGGTCTAGTGAAATTGATGATTCTTACCACAATTTTGAAGCTACATTAAAATATCTATTTTGTTCCACCCATGTAGATTCTTGTTTATAGGAAAACTTAGTTAATTTCCATTATTATTTATGTTTAGCAATATTTTTATGTAATAATTTTTTTCCTATTTTCCAATAGTTGTACTGATATAAATAAATATATATATATATTGGGTAAGGGAGTTATTTTCTATGGATTTATTTTTTCTAGGGAATGGGTGACATGGGATCATATTTCAATAAATGTCTAGCAGATCATTTTTAATCATTGTATGGTATGTAATAATAAAATTGTTTTTTTAGAAATTTTTTTATTTAGTTTGTATTATTTATTATTTTTAGGGTTTATGGTATCCTATTGATGATAGAATTTGTAACTCTATCTTGGATGCATTGGAGGTCTTCATGTGTGATAATTGTCGCGAGTTTTTACATAATATATTGAAGAGATCCATGAAGAAAAGTACAGTAATATATTCGGATCACTCTTTTTACACCCATCAACATGATTACATCATCTCTCATGTTTGGGACGGATTTATATCATATTCAATTGAAGGATGTTTTTAGAGGAGATTATCATTTGGTTTATTTATCCAAGAGAGATAAGATTTCACACCTAGATATGATATTCCTTCATTCTGTATTCATTGTAACATTTGGAAAGTATTGTAATTGAATAATTTAAATAACATTAAATGTGAATCGTATATTATATTTTTCATAAAAGTAGTTGATGATCCTAATTTTATATATTTTTCTGTTTATAAGATGATGTATATGGATAAAGTTATTGGAGATATTATTGATGGTTTACATCTCCATATTTACATAAGTATTTTTATGTTTACTTTAAAAATTATGTGAAAATAATATTTTCACTATTTTTATATCAAATTTAATTTTTGAAGTAATATAATGCCATGAATTCTCAAAAACAATGTTGAGATTCCAGACATGACTGATGACAGGACCACATGTGATTCAGTATTTGATCATACATAATGAAAAAATGAGTCTCAGTATGGCTTTAAAAAAGGGTGTGGTATTGGTATCATATCTTGAGTGATGCATGGTAGTTATTATAGTTCTATTGTGATATAATTTTCTAGGTGGATGGGATGTCATCGAGATTCATTATCATTGGTTGTATAGTATGAGGATGACATGGGAGCTCATGATCAAGTTATAGAGACTCTATTTAGTGAGAAAGATGAGTTTCATCACTACCTAGAGTATTTGAATGAGAATCTATGTTGAGTGCTTGCGCTTTAGTAGTAGTAGATAATGGAGTACATATACTGTTTGGTGCATGTTATAGTTATCGGGTTCCCAACACCACATCCTCTAGATGGCCGCCCCTTCCAAGGAATTTATTTATTAGTTTTATTCATTTATTATATTAAACATTTGAATGAAATGTTTATGTAAATAATTTTATTAATTCTGAAATTTATATTTTAATTTACTATTTTTTTAATTTTTTTACTTATTTATATTTTTATATTATTAGAGTGATTTTTTTATTTATTAATTTTATTTTCATTTATCATATTATTTTATTATTTATATAATTATTTTTATTTTTATCATTTTTTGAACTATTTTCCTGGGGAGATTTTTCCCATCACGAATAGATTTTAAAATTATTTTCAATAGGATTGTTGACCCATTGTAAATATTATTTTCCATGGGAGAAATATTTCATAAAAACTAAATATATATACAAATTCATTAAATCTTTTTATGATTTGGAAACCCAAATCATTTTTTTTGTGATGGTCCTTCAAAAATTTATTTGATACCCATTATACTCTACTAGGCCATTTTCAATAGGTTACCTTCACAAATTACTATTTTCAACGAGATCACAAAAGAGTTGGACCATCATAATTACACTAATAGATAATATTGCACATAAGAGGGGTGATGAAATCACTTTTTAGAGATGATACAAATGTATGTAAATGTACTCAACTCAATGGGTAGATCTAAATGAGGTGTTCTAACTCAAACCATGTAAATGGGGTCGAAATAATATCATTTTTATACAATAATAAATTAATTTATGTGAATGTTTCATTTTAACAGAAACGCATGGAAAATTATGGAATACTGAAAAATGAAAGTATTACATATAAAAATATAAATTTAAAATAAAATCACATTTACCACCTAACTCATACATAGTATGGTCAAATTATCCATTATCATTCTCTGATTAAAACAACAATCGGAGATATCAGGTGTCTCATCAAATGCCCCGAAATAGGGAAAATTCACTAGCATGAATTCAGAATTTTGAATGTTGAAATAAATAATTAAAAGTTTAAATAGATATTGTAAACTAAGAAATGTGGATCTGATGGTGCTAAAACCTCTCAATACTAACATGGAACAAAATCTACACATCATAGCCCATTCAGAGGCCAAAGTGTGATCCTATGAAATCATGAATTCTGTATACATAATAGAATTAAAAATAATGGTGGAGGCTTTCATGTAGGAATGGAATAATATTGGTTCTCCCTTTTTTTGTGTTTTTCATGGATTAGACTCATGTATTGGAAATACATGCACCATTTTCTTGTAAATAGACCTTTAAATCATATAAATTGACCATTAAAGAATATAATTTTTAGAAATATTTTTCATGTCATACACATTCAAACAATGATACATTACCATTTTTAGTAAAATCCAAATGATCCTTGTATAATAAATTGCATGAATATTTGTTTCCAAAAATTACACATTCAATTATTGCTAAAACATTATTAAGTAAATCATTGTGTAATTTGAAGATATTTTTTTAATACATTTTTTTAAAACAAAAATATGGTAGAAAAGGGTTTTTGACCAAAGAGATAAATAAAGATGATTTTTCCTAAAAATATTATTTCAATGTATTCTATACATAAAGAGAGTAAAATGAATGGATCATAATAATATTTTATATATTTCTAGATGATATGTAAATAAATTATATTCTTTATAGATATATCATAATATTTCATTATTAGAATCATAATCGTGATCAATCTAAACAATGATTGAGATTATATCATAAAACACATACAACATTAGTAACATTTAATCATAATTCCCAATAAATAATATTATTTAATGAATTATAGAATATACTGAGATTAAATAAATTCATTATACTTCATTTCAAAGGGGATTTATATATAATTCATGAATGAAGATTTATTAATAACACAACACGTGTCTCATTGAAAGAAAATTAAGACAAAATCCCAAATTATAGAGCTCGACATCCATTATACACATTCAATAATCATGTATAATAAAAATAATTTTGTATAAACTTATTAATTGATAATATATATTTATATATCATACCATATAGGATTTACTTATAACCTTATATTGACCATTTATGAACAATTCAATGATAATGTCACATTTCATGAAATAAGTGATTTGTTTTTCATGTATGATTTTAATTGGTAATGTTGGCCCTATTAAATTGATTTCCATTAAAAATTCACAATTATTTTATACATGTTATTAATGTCTTATACATTCTCTAAATTTTTATTTATATTCATCCATAATAGTTATAGATATTAAAAGAAATAAACCATTCATGGAAATTATTGGTCATATGAATGTGTCAATGTTGTTTCCATTCATTTGAGAGATTCGAATAAAGTAATGTAAATAATATATTACCATTAAATATTATTTTTAATATCATTTATATCTAATTTTCTTTTAAAAAATTCTTATTACCTTCCATGTAATTCATGAATGAAACAGATTTCTTTATGAGGCGATGGTCCTCTATACACATGAGTGATATTGTCGTATTCCGAAAAACTAAAGAGTAAGAATATATATATGACATAATAATTATATAGTTATAATAATATTATATATATCAGATATAGGGATTTAACCCATCATTATATTCTCCCGTGGGAGGTTGTCACAGAAAAAATGATTTCGATTCTTTAGGATGTAGTTCATCATACACAAGAATAATGATTTCATATCCCATTCAATGGATGTAGATATAGTTATTGGCTGAAACCTTAACATAAATAAATATTAGTTAATGGAAGATAATATGGTTTTTATATTGACATTTTTTAATTATAATTTTAGGTGGTGGAGTAATAAATAAAATATGACAATCGATGGGGGCATTACCTCTTAATCGAAAACATCGTTTAGTTTTTACCAAAAGCCTTCCTAGAATAGCCTTCTGACCAAAATAAGCATTCAAGGATGAGAATATGGAATTAAAGGGAAATTGTTTTTAAGGTGTTTTCAAAACACGATCACTTTGGATATGTTAAAAGGATAGGATAATGGATAGCCATTTATAAGTAAGGTGAGCAGCACGCTTGTTGTTTTTTGAAAAGGAAAAAGTTATACCCATTCTCATCAAATGAAAAAGGTACCAAAATGGAATTATAGTCTTAATTATAAATTATATGATCGAAATATGTACATAAAATATATTTTTATACATGTTATGATTATTTAAAAACTGATGTGTTTTTAGTTCAACCCTCGATAAACAAATTTTTACCTTTACTGGGATGAATAATTTTTTTAAATTAATAATCATTATAGTCAGAAATTAAAATTTAGTTATTATATAATATATATTACTCTAATTAAAATTATATAATACATTTTTTCAAATTAAAATTATATAATTGGAATTTTTTAATTTAAAATTAAACCCCTATACGGGATAAGAAGGGACGTTTTGAAATAGAAAATGAGTGACTATTTTTAATGTTTTTATATCAAAATTCTATATGGAAATGACTACAATGAACAAAATTCGATTCCATGATATATAATTGAATTAATTTTTCCATTAAATACAATTTTTTAAACAAATTAACAAAATAAATTCATTAAACAGAAAATTTAGTTTCTATAAAAATTAGTATTTCTCTCTATTGATTAAAAATTTAATATTGTAATAAAAATCTGAAAGATAATTCTTAAGATAATTTTGAAATGAATATTTAATAAATGATGGTTAATTTATAAATATATATTTATTCAATTTATAGTTATTAAATTATTATAGTTCATAAAAACAATTACTGGAAACATTTTTTTAGAAAACATTGTTTTCAAAAAACATAAATGAGTTATCAAAATTTTATTACATTTTTTATCAATAAATTTTCTTAATATAACTGATTATTATTAATATTCAAAAAAAATTATTCCAATTAATTTTACGAAAATTAATGTATATTTAATAACATTCTCGTTTAAATAATATTATTAATAATAAATGATGACCTGTTAAAATATAATGTTTCATTTATTGTAGTCTATCCGAGAAAATAATTTTTTAACAAAAGGAAGAATTTTAAAAAAAACATCAAGTTATTAAATAATTTGGGATTTCAAATGGTAAAATTATTGAAATTAGAAAATATATGTTTTCAACAATGGGGTTATATAAAATTATATCTAAGAACGTGTATAATGTTTTAATTTCTAGATCCTCATCATGAAGTGTCGGTCTAGGCCACTTCTGCATTAATAATAAAAAGAATTTTCAAAAGTAAAACATTTAATTAAAAAAATTTGAAAATTATATTGAGTAATATATTTTCCTTTTTTGAGTTATTTATTAAATAATTATATAGGAATGGACACATATAATTGGTATATAAAACTCACTCTACCTATGTTCACTTATATTATCTATGACAAAATTCATAGTTGATTAAAAAAAGTCATCAATATAATATAAATAAAAAAATTATCCCAAATAATTTTCTTTATTAAACATATTGGATATTCCATTCTATTATGATTTGTTATAGAAATTTAATAATCCATAAAATCATTCTTATCAATCTATTGGTGCAGGTTAATTTCTATAGAGTTCCCAACAACGTCTAATGGAACAATATATTTTTTTATCTCAGTATTACATAAATATTAGTTATCAAAAAAATCTCATTTTTTATCCCATCTTCCTAAATATATCTATTATCAACTAGTCCTTCCATATTGTGAATAACAATATCATTTTTTCACATAACCTCTCAAAGACTAATGTTAGTCCTATAACTTGATAATCAATCAGATTCTCAACCAATGCCTAAAACATATTCAATTATAATTTGATAATCTCATAATGATTCATATAAATCAGATATTCAATATCAAATTACTAATCATTAATTTAATGAAAAAGTTGAGACAACAGTTAGATATTTTAATAATAACTAAAAATTGAACATTTTGTACTTATTAATTGATCTATATAGCTGAGGTTATCACAACTATGATGATTCCATATAATTTATTTTTTTATAGGTTAAAGTGAATTTTGATCATTGTTTAAAAAATATTTAAACTCAGTTAAGATAACATACATTGGATAATCATTCATCATTATATTTGATGATATCCAAAGTTTTCATATATGTTAATAAAAATATATAAATATTATAGAGGGTTTTTCATAAATAAAATCTCAAAAATTAAATCCAAAAAGATCTAAATTAACATAGGTATCATATTCATCAAAATTATCATTTAATTTAAAAAAATTATTGGAATATAGAAAACAAAATAAACCATACTACAATTGGATTAACTAATATAAATTTCTTCATAAACCATTGTTTTAAATTTATTTTGATAATGATTATTACTCCAAAATAATACATTAAATCTAAATTCAATAAAGTAAGAATGTATATATTTGTTTCATATATTGAATATTTAATTCTTAATACCTCTTACTTGATGAATGAAAAAATGATAAATAAAATAACATATCATACTTATAGAATCCACCACTGAATTCATATCTCAGAAATATTAATAAAAAATTTATCTAGATTTTTTTTTGAATAGTTTTATTTTTTTCAACTATGCCATTATATTATGGGGTTCTTGGTGGTGTAAAATATTTTGGAATACAACTTTTATTAAGAAATTTAACGAAAATTTCTATTTATAATTTATCTATTGTAAACACACTACATAGTTATTATTCGTTGTCTAAATATATTTTGAAAAATATGTAGAATGATTTTAAAAAGAGGTTGTGCTTCGAACATAAGAGATAAAAAATAATTATATTTTTTAGTATAATTATTAATATATGATATACATTGTGAACACCCAAAATGTGATATCCAATATGATACGATGATTGTGTAATTTCAAATATTTCATTTCTCACTAAATAAAAATCATCACGCATTGATACTTCACCTATGTTTTTAATACTATAAAATATTTTTATATCATATTATAATTAGTCATAAGCTATTTTAGAATTAAATTTATTTCAAGGAGGATTTCTTCTTTGTCCGTTCTTAGAATCTATATAGATATTACAAAAGTATTTTTTCATCATTTTATTTTCCCTATAATATAAGAATCATAAATCACAATATTATAATGAATTTTGTTTACTATAGTAGAAATTCTTTCTTATAATGTCAATTATATCTAAAATATAGTATGGTTTAACAATTTCTTTTTCATTAATTTTATTGTTATATTGATTCTTCCCAATAATCACATATTTTCCTTCATTTCATAGCTGAATAATACCAATGATATTTTTCTTAAGTCCTATAGCATAGTAGAAAATTGAAATTAATGGCTTCCCAATTAAGAATATCACCAAACCCTATTATATAATCATGATAATTTTCCCCCAAGGTGACTTGACCACACATTACATTTTTTTGGTATTGTTGTTTATCTCTAGTTATAAATCAATAACAAAAATAGTTGATGTACTATATATTCTGGCTACATATACTATAGATATGTACTTAAAATATTAAATGAAAATGATTTGTTAATCGTAAATTTTTTTATACATTAACAAAGTTAAATAAAACATTAAAAACATTAAATAACCAATATAATGATGTTGTACTATATTCAACATTTAAAAAATATATGATTTATGTTATCTAATAGATTCAACATTTTTCAAAGGATGGTGATTTATTAAATGTACTCATCCCCAAAATATACTATAAAAGTCTTAATTATATGGGAAAATATAATTTACAAAATATTGGATATTTTCCAGAATAAAACAATAACGATATGATGTATTTTATGGTTTAATAAATCATAAAATATTTTAATTTTTTTTTCAAAATATAGAATTCGAGAAAATAATTTATATAATAAAACCATTTGATATTACTTTATCAACTATCTTATGATCATTATTAGTGAACCCTTTATTGAATTTGAATCTATATCCTGATTTTTTCTTTAATCTTTTGTGGAAATTAATAATTTATGATTTAATAATAGAAAATATTATTTATTAGCCACGTCTTTTTTTTATCATCTATTTTTTATTTTTATTTTCTATAAAGTAAATATATCTATTACTTTATATGAATGAATAAATGTTATCCTAATATTTAGATAATGTTGAGCGATTACCCTTATCCAAATTAAAAAGGCATTAAGGTATATTTTTTTGTTATTTAGAATTTAAATTTTATCTTAATAAAATAAAATTCACATAAAAAATACACTAATATATAATTATATTCCTATGATGGTAACATTTTTAATATCTATTTTCATTATAAGATAGATCCTTCATAGTCTTATGTATCATTGGTAATTCAAAAGGGTCTAATTTCAATATCGTTTGAATATTTTCAATCGTTAGATTCTTCCTTCATACTAGGATATTATGGTCTAACATTGCCTCATTTATTAAATTTATAACACATAGAATTTCATTAATCATTTTTCATGAACTTATCGTATATATTACTTTACTAAATATACAAGTAATTCTTGATTTATAAAATCATATACAAACATCATTCCAGCAATGGAATGTTTCATTCAGTATAATTTAAATTAAAAATGGTTGTTTGATTTTTAGATTCATTCTTCATAGTAGTTTTAGAAATTGATGTTTTTTCAATCGATGTTAGAGAACCCAATGTGGATATGAAATATACTTCATTATTCCTCTTCTCATTCTCAGCTTATTTGTTATACTGATTCGTAGATATCATAATAGTCACAAAATGATCATCAATACTGGGCGTATTATATTCTTAGTGTCATACATCACCATCCACATCAATTCCTATTCCATTTATAAAATATAAATCACCTTATGTGAAATATATATTAATCAATTTCTATGATATACAAATATTGAATTCATTTTAGAACTATAAATCAATTTTGATGAATTTTTGTAATATTTGTTACATGAATAAATTTAAAATCATCCTAATCGTCAGGGATCATTGCCTTTTGTACCTCAAGGAAAATGGATTGTATGTAGTGAGACATCTCTATATTATTTCCAATTAAAATTTTAATTTCCGAAGATGAAATCACATTTATGATATTATGACTAATTGAGAATATAAAATTTTTTAGATATTAAAATTAGCATGATGATGTATAATTTCAATTTCTTTAAATATTAATATATATTTTTGAATAATGTGATAAATTCTAATCATCAAAAGAAAATGTTTAACACTAATTTTCATAATAAATTTATTCATTGTATTACACCAATATTCCTAGTATCAACCATCAAAGAACTATGGTTAACTATGATTCATGTTGTCAATCATTTAAAAGGCTGTTTATGAATATTTCAATTAAAAATTGAACCCTCTTAATCATCATCAGTGTAATGTAAAATAGTAATTGATCATAAAATTAAACAAGAGTATGTTTTGAAAAAAAAACAATGATGATTTTGACCTCATACAGATTTATGACCACAATATTGTAAATTATATATGCTAGAAGAGGATGAGTATCATATCATAATAGAAACTCATAATTTTTCACCCACATGAGTGAATTATTTGATCAGTCAATATAATATATAATTAATTAGGAAAAGAAAATGTACTAGTTTGAAAATTAAATAATTTGAAGACATAAAAAATATGAATTAAAAATATTACATAAAAAATAGAAATCACTAGGACAAATATCATTATATATAATTATAATTCAAATACCCAAAAATAATAATGTAAAAAAAATAATCCTATATATGTACGTTGTTATATCCATCCAAATAGTAAATTTGATTTATAAACCTATTATTAGGTATCCCATTGGAATACCCTTATCATCTACAACTATCTGTGTAAGATGGTAATAACATTCCCAGGGAATCTTCATTGAAAATCTGTTAGGATATCATGTTTCTTTATCGATGATCATTATCTTGATATCACGTCTAATATCACGTTTTTATTAGGACATTACTAAATGAAAAATAATTATACTATATATCCTAATATTATCCTTAGAAACTCATTGATATCTGATTATGGAAAAATCTCTAATTCCGAAGCTAGATCCTCCTTGAACATACATGAATTGACATTAAATAAATATATGGTAACATAATACATTATAATGTAAACCACACAATGGTATATCTATGCGTAGATAGAAGTAAAATATAATAAAAAAATAAAAAATGAAAAAAGTAATTATCCATTTATAAGAAAATAGAGAATATAAATATTCAACACATTTATCTATTTTATTTCATCAACATAAAAGATTCTACTGTCACGACCCGTCCTCAGGGCCCGTACCGTGACAACCCCAAACCCACCTTCCATAGGCCAGGGGCTGGCGACTAGCACCAAAGGCGTAAATGTTGATAAAATGGGAAGGCATTGCCTTAATAAAGTAAGCAAACACCACAGAGTACTCAAGATGAGTAAACACTATATAAACTGAGTACAAAATTAAGTGCTGAAAAGTAAATGGGCCAGAATACTAACCCAACTGAATGTAAAGTACAACTAAAATGAAAGTACAGAAACTGAAAAGTCAAGTAGCAACACTGAGCCGTCTACTGGAAATCCCACCTGAAGGGTGGGTACAGATAGTTTCCCTAGCTCCTCAGCTCCAGTCATCCGCTCCGTGTACATCCAGTCTAGTGATCCACCACTAGGTACTGTTCAGCTCCATGAGTCTCCACCTCGATCAGCGTTGTCCGTCGTCTGCATCCAACACAACGTAGTGCAGGTATAGCCCGTGTAGGGGTGAGTATACTATACTTAGTAGGGGCCCCGAGACTCCCAAAGGTCTCCTAGAATCCAAGAAAGATAAACAACAAAAGAAAGATACAATCATGAAGTATCAACCAACTCTACCTAGGTATATGGCCATACATAAACCTAAGTCATCAATTCTAGTTCTACTCCATCTCACGAGCCCATGTTCATCCCAGTCCACACAGGAAAGCACAATCCAATCCACACAGGAAAACACAACCCAATCCACACAGGATAACAAAACAATCATATCGAAGATAGTGATTGAAAGTCAAGACTATGCTCACACATGCATACACTTCGTAAGATGATAGAGATGATCAGATGTAGCCACTTATTCATCTAAGCTATCGGACCCACAATGGATACAAGAGCACCTAAGTTGTCGGACCCACAAAGGATACATGACTAGCTACTCTGCAGGACCCACATAGGATACAAGTACAAAGTCAAATACTGCCGGACCCACATAGGATACAAGAAAAATAATAAAATACTACCGAACCCACATAGGATAAAATAATAGTAGTCATTACCATTGAACCCATGTAGCATTCCAGTATGGTCATCATCGCTACCGAACCCACGGAGGATCCCAGTACAGTCGTCATCGTCGTCGCAGTTGCAGCCAGCTGTAGGGTTCCCGCACACAGCATGCTCGATTCCAAGAGGGTCCGCTACACAAGCCAAGGGTTCGATACATCAAATCTCACAAATTCCAGAGTCTATGTATCACAATGTTCTGTCTCATCTAAATTAATTCAACACGGCAGATGGTGAGTCAATCGGACGTCCGGTCTGAGAGTTATTGGCTTATTCGTCCTAGGGGCACGATTGGTTTTTAAGCTAAAACCAACACGAACGTACTCCAGCTACATCCAAACCTCGATTGGAGTAATCCAAAATAACTGTCTCACTAAGAGAAATCTAACAATGTCTACGGCATGTCAATCGGACATCCGGAGCTCAAGTTATAAGCATTTCCGCTACGAGGGCCCGGTTGGTTACGTGTTCGAAACAACCTGTTCATACACAAAGATATCTGAAACCTTGAGTGCAAAATACTGAAACGACTGTATCGATACAAGGATCTATATTTAACTAATGGTGTGTTGATTAGAGGTCTGTAGCCCATGTTATGGGTGTTTGAACGGATCTGTCCGAAAATCAGGGGGTTCGGGCCCGGTCCGACCCGGCCCGATACACCTAGGTCGGCCCGAACCGAGTCGACCCAGCCCGGGTCCGGGTCTGGCCTGTTAAGGTGTGGCCCAGCCCGGCCTAGTGCGGGCGGCCTAGCCCGGATCGGGTGGTCCGGCCCGGCGCGGGCGGTCCGGCCCAGCGAGGGTCGCGGCTCGGCCCGAGGCCGAGCTGGACGCAGAGGGGGGGTGGCACCACCGCCTTGTTTTCCCGAAAAGGCGGACCCCTGTGGGGTCCTTCCTAAGTGGATGTTAGGGGTTTCACACCCTCGGATTTCTTTGAAATGGTCATTCCATAAGGCCGGCCGATTGTGCCACGCGGGACCCACGGGGGGTCCTGCCTCCTTGAACACTGGCGGCCGGCTTGGCCTGCTGCCTCCTGCTGATTCACCGCGGCCGAAGGCCACGGCCCCTATCCAACCGGTGCGGTGCAACCTCGTTTTTCCCCTCCTCCACGGCCCGCTCTTGGCTGCGGCCTCCTTCGGCCTCACCGGTGCAGCACGACGGCGCCACGCTCCTTTGCTGCGGCCCGCTCCGGTCGGGGTTCTCTCATTCCCACGCGGGGTGACGGCACCATGTCGCCCCCGTTCCAAAAAACAGTGAAGACCAACAACAAAGGGGGGGGAGTGTTGGACATGTTTGTGCGACCTGACCTCCTGACATTATATTGATAACAAGCATCCAAGAAATAACGAATAACGTCAAAATAATAATCCTTGTACGATGAAACAACCCCTACCTCAAAGTAGTTCTCGGAAGCTTGCATCATGGAAAACAGAATCGCGGGGTGTGGCTCCATATACGTCGATGGAGGACGTCTGAGGAGGAAATGACGTCTCACACCGGGTATGGAGAGTAGAAGGAACGGCACGACGATCTCTTCTTACGGTGTCGGCATTCTTCGATGAAGAGGGTTTCTCTTCGCAGAAGGTTGAAGCTCTTCAGAGGAACAACACAAGGTCTCTCTCCTTTTCTTCGCACAGAAAAATCCAAACAAAAAATAAAATAAGGCTTTGCCTTATTTTATTTACTTATGCAAACAATTCAAAATGTCGAAAGATGAATTCACCTAATTAGTTTTGAGTTGTCAAAATTAATGGTGCGCTAAGTTGGCAACATTAATGTGAGGATGAGTCACATAATTTAAGAGGGGAGGTTTTGAGGAGTTATGGAAATTGAAGGGTTGGGGATCTTGTGGGCCCCACCTCAATAATATCCTATCAAGTGGAGTTAGGATGTAGTGGGTCCCACCCCAACTTCCTCACAAAGGTTTTAATTAATTAGACTAGAAATAAATTTGTAACACATATTTTATTTCACTATTTAATTAATCCATTTAATTAACAACACCTCACGAGAAAACGCAACTCCAGAAAAGGTCTTCCTAAGCTATTACCGGTGTTGCGGTTTCATTGGTGCCCTCATATTTCAATTCCAAGAATTGGATTAAAAGTTAGAAAAATCCGCTCGTTCATTCACTGAACGTACCCGAGATAAACTTTGTAAATTGATTCCAGGAACACCAGTCCTCGGAATCAGGTGCCATCAGAAACATCGTACTCGTAAAATCCCAAGGAATTTAAGAAAAAAAAATTCCTTGAAATTTACGGGTCTTTACATTAATTCCAGCTTAGGTATTTACGTCCCCATAAAATTAGATCACAAGCTAGGGAAACAAATGAGGGTACTGCGCACGCATCTGAGCCTCTCGCTCACATGTGCTCTCCTGGAGGTTCCCGTGCTACCACCTGATGCGCACTAGAGTTATCGACCATCCACATAGGACTTCTCCTATCGATCCTTGATCTTAACTGGGACCTCCACAAAAGTCACCTCGTCATCAATGTCCATCTCCCAATGGTTGATGATAAGCATCGGGTCATGCACGTATCTCTTCAACTGAGATACGTGGAAGACGCCATGCACCCGGTACAACTAAGGTGGTAAAGACAGGCGATAAGCCACCTTGCCTATCCTACTGAGAACCTGGAATGGTCTGATGAAGCACGAAGGTAACTTGTCACCCCGACAAAATCTCTGTAATCCATGTTGAGGTGAGACCTATAAGAAAATGTTGTTGCCATCCTCGAACTCTAGTGGTCTCCGCCTCCTGTCAGCATAAGACTTCTATCAGATCTAAGTTGTCCTCATCCGCTCCTAGATGACTTGTACCTTCTCCACCGTGGCTTGGACCATCTTTGGTCTCACAAGTGCTAACTCCCCAGGGTCTGTCCAACACAGAGGTGATCTTCAAGGTTGGTCGTACAATGCCTCTTAGGGTGCCATCCCGATGGTGGAGTGGTAGCTGTTGTTGTACGAAAACTCCACCAAAGGTAGTTGATCCTCCCAACTACAACCAAAGATGAGGACACATGCACGGAACATGTCCTTGAGAGTCTGTATTATCCTCTCCACCTGACCATCTGTCTGTGGGTGAAAGGCGATGTTCAGGCGTAGCTGCATCCCAAAAGCCTCCTGTAACCCTTTCCAATGCTTCGAAGTAAAGCGAGCATCTCGATCGGAGATGATTGATGATGGAAAAACATGAAGCCATACGATATCTTGAACATAGAGGCATCATAAGCTCTCCTCTGAGCCCTGCTCTCTGATGGGTAAGAAGTGGGCCAACTTGGTGAGTCTATCTATGATCACCCAAATGGATCCATGTCCACTGGAAGTACGTGGAATCCTAGTCACGAAATCCATATATATCACATCCCACTTCCACTCCATGACCACCAAGGATTTTACCAAGCCTGCTCGTACCTGGTGCTCCACCATCACCTGCTGGCAGGTGAGGCATCGAGAAACGAACTCTGCCACAACCTTCTTCATAACCGAACACCAGTGCTGTCGTCTGAGATCCTGGTACATCTTTGCTACTCCTGGATATACCGATAATGGGGAAGTGTGAGACTCTCTCAACACCTCCTCTTATAAAGAAATTGATACCATGGTACGTCCTCTAAAAAGGACGATGTTCTCTCCTCCTATAAGGAATCCATCAGGTTCCTGTCCTGAGGAAATTTGTGTGCGCCACGTCTCACAGTCAACATCCCCATGCTGTGCCTCTCTGACCTGTCGAAGAAGTGGAGGAGTGATTGTGAGTGACTGAAGAAGGGCTGCTCCATCTCTATCCACGACGGATATCTGAAAATCGGCTAGCTTCTTTGTCGCCTTTCCATGTACTTTAATGCCCATCCTCCTTCTGAAAGCATCGACTACTACGTTCCCCTTCCCATGAGTATAGACTATCTCAAAGTCATAGTCCTAGAGGAACTCGAGCAATCTCCATTGTCTCGGATTCAGGTCCTTATGTGAGAATATGTACCTAAGACTCTGGTGGTCAGAGTAGACTATAAAGCGCTCACCCATCAAAGAGTGCATCCACATCTTCAGAGCGAAGACCACAACTGCTAACTCCAAGTCATGGGTAGCGTAGTTCTGCTCATGCTGCCTCAATTTTCATGATACATAGGCGATCATTGCTCACTCGTACATCAAGACACACCTGAGTCCGGTCCCTGATGCATCAGAGTAGACTATGTACCCTACTCCCTCCTCTGGTATCCTCATGATGGGTGCACTGGTCAATCTCTATCTCAGCTCTTAGAAGCTCTGCTGACATCTATCTATCAACATAAAGGGTTTCCCCTTCTTTTTCAATGCTGAAAGAGGTGCTAAAACTCTGGAGAATTCCGGCACAAATCTATGATAGTACCCAGCCAGACCCAGGAGACTCCGCACCTCCATCACGCTCTAGGGTGGCTCCCAAGCTAGCACTGCCTCGATCTTCGCAGGATCTAGTGCAACTCCCACCTTAGAGATGACGTGCCCTAAGAAGTGGACCTCACATATCCAGAACTGACACTTAGAGAGATTACCATAAAGCTGGTTCTCTCATAGTGTGTCCAGTACAACCCGCAAGTGGTAGGCATTCTCCTCCTCAGTGGTTGAGTAAATCAATATGTCGTTCATGAAGACTACTACAAATCTATCGAGGTAAGGCTGGAAGATTCTATTCATGAGACTCATGAACACTTCTGGAGTGTTGGTTATGCCGAAAGGCATAACCAAGAACTCATAGTGGCCATACCGACACCTGAAAGCCGTCTTCGGCACATCCTCGTCCCGAACTCTGAGCTGATGATAGTCTGACCTAAGGTCCATATTTGAGAACAACCATTCTCCCTTGAGCTGATCGAAGAGGTCGTCAATCCTCGAAAGCCGATAATTGTTCCTCACATTCACCTGGTTCAGGTGATGGTATTCGACACACAGTCGCATGCTCCCGTCTGCCTTCTTGGAAAACATAATCGGGGAAACTCGGGGTGAAACACTGGGTTGGATGAATCCCTTGCCATACATGTCCTCCAGCTACACCCGTAGCTCTCGAAGCTCATCAGGAGCTATCTGATATGTTGGAGTAGATATCGGTATTGTCTTGATGGACAGGTCAATATAGATTTCTACCTCTCTACGAGGAGGTAGTCCAAGAATGTCGTTAGGAAAGACGTCCACATACAGATCTACCACTAGAGGAAAACTCAGACTCCGCACGTCCACTGCTCCTAGGATGAGGCTATCCAACTGATGAGTGATTGGTTGTCCTCTCCTCTATGTGAGTCCATCCTGAACTGCAAAGGCTCCCTTCTCACCGGTGAAGGTGAACGTACTCCCATCGGTGCGGACACACTGCACCTTGCACCTAAAACATTCGATCTGAGTATGGACCGTAGATAACCAATCCATGCCCAATATGACGTCGTAAGGCCTTGAAGCTACTACAAGATGATCTCAACCGAAGATCTCGCCTCCTAGAGTAAGCTCACACTGCCGGAACCAGTGCGTAATCATCGAGTCTACTCCCGTAAGAGTCTCTAGTCATAATGATCGAGCCAACGACTCTGTCAGAATCTCCGAGCTCCGAACAAGGGCAGCGACAATGAAAGAATGACTCGCTCCTATGTCTATAAGAACTACAACAAGGGTGGAGTAGACACAGATAGTACCTAAAATCATCTCTGGTACGCCGTGTTTGTAGGGCTCCACTGCCTGAAGCTATGCCTGCCTCTGTCCTCCAGATCCCTATGGACGGGGTGGACCTCCTGGTGGTGGTGGTGGTAGAGCCTCAAAACACCATCCAGCACCTTCCGCTCGGCCAGCTTGTCTTCCTCGCCTGCCTACTCCCTGTGAACCACCACGGTCGAACCTATGCCTATAACTTGGTGGTACCTCAACTGTCTGCTACTCCTCTACATGGAGAGTCGGGCAGTCATGAGCCATGTGGCCCTACCCGCCGCAGGCATAGCACTATCTTCTCCTCAGAAGGCTGGCTCTGCGTCGTGTGCCTCGCACCTCTGAGCCAGTATCCTAAGGTCGTCCTCTTGATGGTCTGGTCCACTTGGACCCCTATGACATCCATCGACTTCCTGTTGCAGAAGAATCCGCTACGTGCCTCCCGGCGGCAGGTCTCGCTGCTGGTGTAGGCTCAGTAAGAAATATCTCTTCAAGAAGTGCTCTCTCCAGTACTCCTGCCTACGTCAGAATGCTGAGGAAGATCATAGATTCCCTGATCTCATGCCCTAGTACCTACTCGAGGATCCGGTCCTGGAATAATGGGTCCCGTACCATGTCTGTGGAGTAGTGAGAGTGGTTGTCGAGTACTAGGCTACTGTCATGCTGCCCTGCCGCAGCTGTAGTAGCTCTTGGATGCGCACCGCACAGAGGGTGGCTGGAACGAAATCCGAGCAGAAGAGGCTCTCTAAGTCCATCGAAAGAAGAGATACATCATCATGCACCTAGATAATCAGTCTCCACCATCTACCTATTACAGAATGCAGGAGACACGCCGCAAGGATCACCAGGAGGTCATTTGGTGTCCCTACTAATTTGAAAACTCAGACAAAAGTCTCCAGCCAATCCCCGGCTGCCTGATGGTCCGTCTCCCCGTGGAATCTAGGTGGTCTCTGATGCTGAAACTCATGCAGTGCACTAAGGAGATGTGCACTCTCAGCAACAGGGGCTGGTTGCATCGGTGGCTCAGTGGGTAGAGGTATTGTCGGTGCCTCTGCTGTAATAGGGCCCTGCACCGAGGCCTCGTCACTCGGTGGGCTGCCGTCTCACACAAAGCTCAGAACCCTAGCTGGCTGCCATCATGGGGCCATCTTAAAATTAATCAGGTGTTCCATGATCAATACAGTATACCTAGTGAGCTGACACAAAGTATTAAGAAAGAAAACTTTTGAAACAGACATGTAATCAATGTTTTCTTACATTGAGTCGAAAATCAGAAGTCAGGATCCTGGTGTATGGATACATCGGCCGCCGCACCAACACTGGACCCCCTTTACTGATTACGACACTCAATACCCTTAACACTATTGCTTAAAAAAGAAGAAAGATCAGAGTCCTGAGTTTTGTGGTAGAACCGAACTCCTCTGATACCAATTTTTCACGACCCGTCCTTAGGGCCCATGCCGTGACTACCCCAAGCCCGCCTTCCATAGGCTAGGGGCTGGAAACTAGCACCAAAGGGGTAAATCTCGATAAAAAGGGAAGGCATTGCCTTAATAAAGTAAACAAACACCACAGAGTACGCAAGCTGAGTAAACACTAAGTAAACTGAGTACACAAGTAAGTGCTGAAAAGTAAATGGGTCAGAATACAAACCCAATTGAAAGTAAAGTACAACTGAAATGAAAGTACAACTACTAAAAAGTAAAGTAGCAACACCAGGATGTTCGCTGGAAATACCACCTGAAGGGTGGGTACAGATAATCTCCTCATCTCCTCAGCTCGAGCCGTCCGCTCTGTGTGCATCCAGTCCAGGGATCTACCTCTAGGTACCATCCAGCACCACGATCCTCCACCTCGATCAGCATTGTCTGTCGTCTGCATCCAACACAACATAGTGCAGGCATTACCCATGCAGGGGTGAGTATATAATACTCAGTAGGGACCCTGAGACTCCCAAAGGTCTCCCAGAATCCACAAAGTATTAACCACAAAGTAATGATACAAGCACGAAGTATCAAACAACTCTAATTAGGTATATGCCCATACGTATACCATAGTCATCAATTCTAGTTCTGCTCCAACTCACGAGCCCATGTTTATCCCAGTCCACACCAGAATGCACAATCCAATCCACACAGGAAAACACACCAAATATACACAGGATAGCAAAATAATCATATCAAAGATAGGGATTGAAAGTCAAGACTCGGCTCACAAAGGCATACAATTAGTAAGACGATAGAGATTATCAGGTGTAGCCACCGATTCATCTAAGCTGTCAGACCCACATAGGATTCAAGACCAGCTAAGCTGTCAGACCCCCAAAGGATACAAG
This sequence comes from Viscum album, assembly GCA_963277665.1. Taxonomy (NCBI): domain Eukaryota; kingdom Viridiplantae; phylum Streptophyta; class Magnoliopsida; order Santalales; family Viscaceae; genus Viscum; species Viscum album. The sequence continues at coordinate 216,663,427 of OY728165.1, forward strand.
ACCAGCTACTCTACCGGACCCACATAGGATACAAGTACATAGTCAAATACTGTCTAACCCACATATGATACAAGAACAGTAGTCAAATACTGCCAGAACCACATAGGATAAAAGAATAGTAGTAATCACCATCGAACCCATGGAGGATTCCAGTACGGTCGTGGTCATTGCCGAACCCACAGAGGATCCCAGTACAGTCTTCATCGTCGTCGTAGTCGCAGCCAGCTCTAGGGTTCCGGCACATAGAATGCCCAATTCCAGGAGGGTCTGCTCCATGAGCCAAGGGGTCGATACATAAACAATCATGAAGTCCAGAGTTGATGTATCACAATGTTTCTCCTCGTCGAAAGGAACTCAATACGACAGATGGCATGTCAATCGGACGCCCAGTCTGAGAGGTATTGGCTTATTCGTCCTAGGGTCCCAGTTGATTTTTAAGAAAAACCAACCAGACAGTACTCCAACTGTGTCAAAATCTCTAGAGGAGTAACACTACTGGAAATCGGATCTTTCCCAACACTTATATATACCCTTTCCCAACGGTTCTCCCAAACCGTTGGGAAAGGGGGGTCTTTCCCAACGGTTTGGGAGAACCGTTGGGAAAGGGTCCTCAAAACCCACCTTTCCCAACGGTTCTCTCAAACCGTTGGGAAACGGGGGGTCTTTCCCAACGGTTTGGGAGAACCGTTGGGAAAGGGTCCTCAAAACCCACCTTTCCCAACGGTTCTCCCAAACCGTTGGGAAAGACCCCCCCTTTCCCAACGGTTTGAGAGAACCGTTGGGAAAGGTGGGTTTTGAGGACCCTTTCCCAACGGTTCTCCAAAACCGTTGGGAAAGACCCCCCCTTTCCCAACGGTTTGAGAGAACCGTTGGGAAAACTCACCCCAAAACCAACATTCACCCTCCCTGCAAATTTCCACCTATCCCAACACATTTGAGAACCGTTGGGATAGGTCTATCCCAACGGTTTTGAGAACCGTTGGGATAGATTCTTTCATTTCTTCCAGGTCTGCTACCCGAGAACATTATATAAATCTAAATTTTAAATAATTATGATAATACATATATATATTTATGAAATTATGTTTACAAAAGTGATGTTAGCTTAGTGGTTAAGTCGTTCGATTATAAACAAGGGGTCGTGGGATCAAATCCCAGCGCATGTATTTTTTTTGAAATACATTTACCAACGGTTTTATATCCGTTGGAATAGATTTTCATATTACTTATACCAACGGTTTTGTAAACCGTTGGGATAGGTCTATACCAACGGTTTTGGGAAAACCGTTGGTATAGACCTATCCCAACGGCTTACTTCGCAACGGTTCTCCAAACCGTTGGTATAGGCTATACCAACGGTTTGGAGGCCTATACCAACGGTTCCAAACCGTTGGTATAGGTTAGTATTCTACTAGTGTAAGTCAAAAGTACCATCTCACTAATAGGAAGCCAACAATGTCGACGACTCATCAATCAGACGTCTGGAGCTCAAGTTATAAGTGTTTCTGCTCCGAGGTCCCTGTTGGTTTCGTGTTCGAACCAACCCAGCTATACGCTATGTTTTCCGAAACCTTGAGTGTAATATATTGAAACTACTGTATCGATCCAAGTATCACTATGCAATTGACGTTGTGTTGATCGGAGGTCTGTAGCCCATGTTATGGGTGTTTGAACGGATATGTCCAGAAATCAGGGGGTTTGGGCCCGGTCCGACCCGGCCCGATGCCCATGGTTGGCCAAAACCGAGTCGACCAGACCCGGGTCTGGGTCTGGCCTGTTAGGGCACGGCCCGACCCGACCCAGCGCGGGCGGCCTAATCCAGCGCCGATGGCGCGGCCCAGCGCGGGCGGTCCGGCCCAGCGCGGGCGGTCCGACCCAGCACGGGGCGCAGCTCGGCTCGAGGCCAAGCTGGACGCGGAGGGCGGGGGGGCACCACCCCCTCTTTTCCCGAAAATGCGGACCCCTGTGGGGTCCTCCCTATGTGGTTGCCAAGGGTTTCAAACCCTTGGATTTCATGGAAATGGCCGACCATTAAGGCCGGTTGATTGGGCCATGCGGGACCTGCGGGGGGTCCCGCCTCCATGAACGCTGGTGGCTGGCATGGCCAGCCACCTCCTACTGCTCCGCTGCGGCCGAAGGCTGTGGCCCCTTTCCGTCCTACGCGGCACGACGACGCCGCACCCCTTTATTGCAGCCCGCCCTGGCCGCAACCCATTGATGCTTCGGCGCGGTGCGACGGAGCCGCGCCTCACCACCGCGGCCTCCTTCAGCTTCACTGGCATGGCGCGACGGTGCCACACTTCTTCACCGTGGCCTGCTCCGGCTGCAGTTCTCTCATTTCCATGCTGTACGACGGCACCACATCGCCCCCGTTCCAAACCACAATAGAGATCAATAATAAAGGGGGGAGGAGGGTTGGCCGTGTTCATGCAGTCCGACCTCCTCCCCTTAGATTGATAACAAACGTCCAAGAAATAATGAAGAACGTCAAAATAATAATCCTTGAACGATGAATCAACCCCTACCTCAAAGTAGTTCGAGGAAGCTAGTGTCACGGAAAATGGCGTCATGGGGTGTGGCTCTGTATACATCGACAGAGGACGTCCGAGGAGAAAATGACGTCTCACACTGGCTGTGGAGAAGAGAAGGAATGGTGCACTGATCACTTCTTGTGGTGTTAGCGTTCTTCGACGAAGAGTGTTGTTCTTCGTGGAAGGTTGAAGCTCTTCAAAGGAACAACACAAGGGATCTCTCCTTTTCTTCACACAGAAAAAACCAAACAAAAATAAAATAAGGCTTTGCCTTATTTTTTTTACTTATGCCAACATTTCAAAACATCAAAAGTTGAATTCAACTAATTAATTTTGAGTTGTCAAAATTAATGGTGTGCTAAGTTTGAAACATTAATGTGAGGGAGAGTCACATAATTCAAGAGGAGAGGTTTATAGGGGTTGGGGAAATTGAAGGGGTGGGGCTTTTGTGGCACCCACCTCACTAATATCCTATCAAGTGGAGTTAGGATGTAGTGGGTCCCACCCCAACTTCCTCACAATGGTTGTAATTACTTAGAGTAGAAATAAAATTATAACACATATTTTATTTCACTCTTCAATTAATCCATTTATTTAACAACACCTCCCGAGAAAATGCAACTCCAGAAAAGGTCTTCCTAAGCAATTACCGGTGTCGCAGTTTCATTGGTGCCCCCGGATTTCGATTTCGTGTACCAGTTCAAAAGTTAGAAAAACCTGCTCGTTCATTCATTGAACGTACCTGAGCTAAACATTGTAAATTGATTTCGGGCACACCAGGCCTCAGAATTAGGTATAGTCAGAAAGTGAATACTCATAAAATCCCAAAGAATTTACGAAAAAAAATTCCATGAAATTTATGGGTCTTTACATCTAAAAACCAATGTTTTTCTAAAAACACTGATGGTTATATTTTCTGATCTTTGGAAACCATTAGGTATATATATATTATTTAACTCACTATCAAGATGTAATTTTATTTTACATCAATTATCTTATTAGATTTATCAAAAAAATCGTCCCAATGTCAACAACTTTGGATACATATAATCTTTGGTTTTTTTCATTGAAACATATGATTGTGTAAAATGTTTTCATATAATAGAACTTATAGATTTATGATAAATCATTATATTCATAATCTGTATCATGGTTTTTTTGAACAAAAAATAATACGATTGTATATAGATTCAATAATCCCCATAAAAAGTCACGACCCACCATCACCAAGATGAGGGAATGGATAGAATATTTCCTGACCCTTCCATATTCATGTTGAAGAAGAGATAATTACCCCTGAGACCGACCATTAATAGGCCACTTAGTGGAAAATAGCACCAAGGGTATAGAATAACAAGAAAAATGGAAGTCATTACCCTTTTTATTTAGTAATATCAGGAGATAAGATAGTAAATTCCAAAAAACACCAATGCTTGAAGAAAATGTAAATCCAAGACAATCCATTCCCATATGCATGTTCCAATAGTAAGTGTTACAAAAATAAAATAAAACTTCAAAGGAAAGTACCAGAATAAAAGAAAAAAAGCAATGTAAACAGTCCCAATATCTGAACTATTAGGTTCCGACATGGTCCTTCATGTCCTCTTAGAATCCTGAAAGTAGTATAATATATGTAGGGTGATTATATAGGTATAACCAGAAAGGAAAATCAAAAGCTCTCGTGCAAAAGTGGGAAGGCATTCTAAGGCCCTGTGAGAAAAAGGAGATAACCAAAGCACATAACAAGGAAACTGACCACCCAAACCTCCCCAAGGTACACTCCTCAAATAACAAAAGTCATGTAAAGAAATAGTAATAACACATTTATGTTTGGGTACCCTACACCACTTTCCCATTGATTATTGAAGACATCCTACGTGTCAGACCTCCCTTGCCAATCTCACCCTAGTCTCACTACCATACCCTGCCCGTACCCACATGGGCTACCACAACCACACAATCTACCTATAAACATGTGGGCAACAAAAATCACATGTAACAACATCAGTAGACATCTAGACCAGAACAACTACTACCACACATGAAGTCACATAGGCCTCATCCTGATGACACTTCGGAAAAAACCTACTCGCACACACTTGGTCCAACCAGCACAACGTACCATGAACGAAGAATCATGGCCTAAAATGGACCTTATGCAATCAAAAACTACCCTAAAATTTTGGGGATACTCAATGAAGGGATCCAAAAAGGAGCTAATAACTAACCCCACAGACGAGTGTTGGTGAAAACACCCTCACCCAAGAAATGGGGTTCTTCGGCATGAAGTGCTCAACTTAGGTGGGGTGAAAAATAAGAAAGACAAGAAGTAAATTATACATATAGTTAAACAAGCACTCATCCCAACCTAGGGGTTTCAAAACCATCCCATACACAAACACCCGCATTAATATTCATTCATAAGAATCACAACATCCATAACCAAGTCACAACTCATTCCCAGAAAACAATTCATATTTGAACCCATTCTTGTTATCGCATTCAATTGGTTCCATTTAAATAATTATTCACAATAGGGAAACTAACAGGCATAACCACAAGCCAAGTAAGGAAATATAACCAAGAATCAATTTATGCGTTCACACATGGTTCTCTTGTAGTTTCACAACAACAAAAAAAAGGGATCTATGAGATTCCTCAAATTACAGAAACTAAACCAAGCCCCAACATATGGCCCCACATAGCCTCAGATCCACAAATCAACAAATTCACAAGAGGGGATCACATCCCCATCAATGTCACCCTACAAGAATCAAGCAGAACAACCACCAGTGTTACCAAGATAGAGTAATAGAGTTTCCATATTCAAACTAACCTTTCTTTAAGTTACTTCTTTCCGTTTTGTTAACCGGGGTGATCACACAAGGATTATTGTTCACTAGATATCCTTTTAATCAAAATTTTTTAAGTGATTAACATATTTACATGTTACTACCATTCAATCATCACAAGAGATAGGTGTTAATTAGTGTGAAAGGAATACCACCAAAAACCACAATTTTTAGAGGACATAATCCAATACAATTCACAACATATAAGAAATGGTAAAAGAGTACATTTGCATCATCAAAAACACCCCTTCATTATTTAAATGTTTTTTTATTGTCTTCTTTATGGTTTGGTTTTGTCTATCCCTGAAGAAAAAATTATCACTCCCAACCCTCATGATTCACAATAAGGGAGATGAAGGAAGAACCCTACTTGGATTATCAATAATCAATGTATTTATCCATGCACCAAGAACTAGGGATGAATGACTTACAGGGGAGGAACTACAAGGACTCCAAGAGTGATCATGAAAGGATCGAGCATAGGCAAACCACTATCCCCGGGAAGGGGGACTCCAAATGCACCATGGAAAAGAAAGAGACAATCCAAGAAGAAGGAGGAATCCTCGTGTGATAAAAGGTGATATGCAGGAGTTACGAGATATGATTTTTTAATGGATTTAAAGGATGACCATGGATTCACCATGTAGTTGGACAATTACACATGATGGAATTAATGTATTTTTTTATAATTCTAATCATAGAGGTGTCCATAACAACTATAATAATAAGGGTTTCATTTAAACAGAGGGAAACACGTAACATGGTAGGAATACGAAACTGCATGAAAAGGGTCTGGCACCGAGGAAAAAGCCACACATCTTGTTAATTCAAGGATCACACATCTCTTAGGAGATTTTAGATATCATTTATGGGATTTTGATGGATTTGAAAGGGGTATAAAAACACTTTTACATAAAAAGATACATTGTAGGATAAGAACTAGAAAAAGAAGAAATGGTGGGACACTATTTGGTGAGACACCATATTCAGTGCAATGGTCATGGTGCTACCGTTTTGGTGTGAAACTGTGACGGTGTGACCATTACGGTGCCACCGTCACGGTTCCACCCTCACTATGCCACCGTCTATGGTTCCACTATATTGTTCTACGATCGTGATGGTGTCACTGCTATGGTGCCACTATCACAGTGTCGTCGTCATGATACCACAATAAAGGTGCCCCCTTCAGTGGTTCCACTGTTTCAGTGAGCGACCAGGATGGTGCGACCACAATGGTTCCACCATCATGGTGCCACCAGTTTTATGGAACACTATAAGCACAACCACTATTTCGTTTTGCGACTGTGACTGGTGACACTGTTATAGTGCTTCCATGACCGGTGCCACCGTTTTGGTTGAACTGTTTTATGGAACCACATTTGTTTTTGGAAAAATCCTTAATGAGTCGTTGTCTAGGACATTAAATCAGATTCATCTCAAACTATTCATGCCCTTGAGAATCAGAACAAGATTAGAAAAATAGAGAGGTGTCTAAACAACCACCTCAAAAGATACCTATCGAGAGTAAACCTCCTCAACATCTAGGAACACCACTCTATTTAGAATCCACACAAACACATTACCATCATACTGTCTAGTCATATGTATTAGGGATTCCCTTATTCCAGGAAAAGATAATGTTCGATTTGGTCGGCACCAACTCACCTACACGGGTTTAATTGCATCCACTTTAATGTGTCTTGATTAAGGCTCAGGTCCTCCCCTCCCCATAGTCAGGACTCTTCAAAAACATACAAAGAACAAGGAAAACCACACATTTCATAGTTAACAAGATTATACAATAGATCACAAACAAGTACAAAACCAATTAGAACAGAACTCAAAACACCTCTGTGTACTGGGCGCACATCTGTGCCTCCCATTCCCAGGTACTCTCCTCGAGACCACCTTGACTGAATAACACATGAACCAAAGGGATGATTCATCCCAAAATCAACACCTATACATGATCCTTGATCCCCACTAGTGGCTCTATAATTTTTGTGTCATCCTCGATATCCAACTTTCCCTAGTCGAGGGCGTGTGAATCATCATGTAGATACTGCCAGATCTACAAAACATGGAAAACATCATGCACCGTTAGTAGAAGTGGTGGTAGAGATCTTTTATAAGCCACATCGTCAACCTACTACAACACCTCAAAGGGTCCGACAAACCAGAGAGTCCACATAATCCCCCTTTAGAACCTTCATTTCCCACACTGAGGGGATACCTTCGAGAACACATGGTCCCCACCCTCAAAAATCCAAGGGTATCATCCTATGATAATCATATAAATTATTTCATTCTTTAGCTTCCTTCATCCTCTCCCTTATAATAAAAACCTTCTCCTTCATTCTCTACACTAACTTCGGGCCTAGAACACCTACTACCCTGACCTCTGCCCATCATACGGGTGAGCGACATGGCCTCTCGTACAAAGCATCTAATGGAGTCATTCCAATGTTAATGTGATCGCTATTGTTGTAGGATAACTCTACCAATGAAAAGTGACATTCCCACGATCCTCCAAAGTCCAAAACACATGGTCGTAGCATATCCTCCAACCACTGGATGGTGAACTCTGTCGGCCCATCTGTCTGGGAGTGGAAAGTAGTGCAGAGGCATAACTGGGTGCCAAATGAATGATTCAATCCTTTCCAGACCCGTGAGGTAAACAAGGTATCCCAATCTGTGACTATGGGTCTCAAAAATCCATGTAACCCCACAACCATGTCCATGTACCTCAATGTTAATCAATCCACCTCACTCAAGTCGTTGATTTTTAAGAAGTGAGCTAATTTAATTAGTTGGTTCACCACTATCTAGATAGCATCATAACCCCCTTGATATCCATGTTGTCCCATGATGAAATCCGTCATGATTTCATCCCAATTCTACTTGGGGACATCTACTGGTTATAACAGACCTCCTGTGACATGGTATTTAGCCTTAACCTGCTAACACATAAGGCACCATTCCACAAACTCTACCTCTTCCCGCATCACCCTGAGCCACCAAAACTGACCCTTCATGCCCATTTATATCTTGGAAACTACTTGGTGTACCACCAGGGGGAGTTGTGGAACTCACTAAGGACTCTCTTGTGCATCTCCACTAGGATGAAAAAATTTCCATGAAACAACATCCAAATCTAGCCATATTCCGACCATCCTTCTGGGTCATTGCCCTGCATAACATGATCGTGCATCACTTCAGCCTCCAAGTCCCACACTGAAACTCCTCCTAATGATGCAACAGAGTGGACTGCACTATGATCCGGAAGAAACAACCTCGACCATCCTATACCCTAGAATCTAGGTGTGTGAGAGCCACCTCCTCCATCACATTCCAAGAATCTGCCGATTCTCAAACCACGTCCTTCTGTGACTTCCTTCTCAAAGAATCGACACCATATTCCCCTTTCCATAGGTGTAGGAAATCTCAAAGTCGTATTCTTGAAGAATCTCAATCCACCTTCACTGGCACAATTTCATGTCCCGCTGGGAGAAGATATACCTCAATTTCTTTTGATCCGTGAAGACCACGATGTTCTCCCTGATGAGGTAGTGCTGCCACAACTTTAGTGAAAACACAGATGTTGTAATCTTCTTCTCATGGGTGGCATAGTTACGTGCATGGGGACATAACTACCTAGAACCATCAGAGATCACCCATGCTCTTGCATTAGCACACACCCTAAGCGTTGGACTGAAACATCACAGAACAACTCAAAAATCACACATTCTTCTGGAAACCTATACATTGGGGCACTGACCAACATCACATTCTGATAACTAAAGGATGTCTTGCACTACTCACTCCACACAAAATCCTTGCCCTTCTTGGTCAAGGATGTCAAAGGTGCTGCAAATCATGATATGTTGGGCATGAATCTCTGATAGTAACCAGCTAAAAACAGGATACTACGAACCTTCATCACATTCTTGGATGATTCCCAAGAAACAACTGCATCAACCATTGGTGGGTCAACTGTTATTCCCTTCTCAGACACCATGTGTCTGTGTATGTTCCCCTCTCGTGTCTAGATCTTGCACTTGGACAACTTTCCATAGAGATAGTGTTATCCAAGGACCTATAAAACTATTTTCAGGTGATCAGTGTGATCCTCCTCTGATCATGAGTAGATCAAGATGTCATCGATAAATACAACTTTGAACTAGTCCAGATATTCCTAGAAGACTGAGTTCATCATCCCCATAAACAAGGTTGGTGTGTTCATAAAGCCTAACGACTTGACCACGAACTCAATGTGCCCATATATGCACTTGAAGGTAGTCTTCAAGATTTCACCCTCCTTGATCCTCAACTGTTGATATCATGACTGCAGTTTGATCTTAGAGAACCACCATTCCCCCATCAAATGATAAAAATGTTCGATGATCCTCAGGAGGGGGTAACAGTTCTAGACTGTCACCCAGTTCATCCATCATTAGTCTATACACATCCTGATACATCCATATTCTTTCTTTGAGAACAAGACTGGATCACCCCATGGTGATGTGCTTGGTCAGACAAAACCCTTCTTCATCTGATCGCCAATCAGAATCTTTAACTCTTATAACATAGAATGAATCATCTGATAGGGAGAAATCAAAATCAGAAAGTCCTTGAGTTTCAAGTTTATATCAAACTCAACATCATTTCTATGGGGTAGAGTCACCACCTCTTCAGGGAATCCATCCATGACCTAACTGAAAATTCCCAAAACATCCACCATATCTGAGTCTGCTGACTCCACTGATAGCTCAACTAACAAAGGAAAGAATGGTATCCACTCATCGGATTCCCTCATGGAAACCCCGCTCACTTAGAATAATTCACAAGTTGGTCACTCAAATCAGAAAAAAAAACCCTTCTCCGGAAGCATTCAATAATAAAAAATATAGAGAAAAACCAATCAATGATTCAAATGATATCATATGGATGAATCTGCATCAAAAGAAGGTCCACAGTGGACTGATGCGGTCCTTAAATTAGTATACATCCTTGGAAAAAATAAGACAAGATGGTCGGACCTCTGACTATAATACTCAAAACTAGGGGTATGAGAAGTCTCTCTATGTCTTGACTGAGAGAATGGGCTAGACTGGGTGAAATAAAAAAGTGTGAAGATCTTCAATGAAACAAAAAATAGGAAAGTGTACTAAACAATATGATCATACCTCAAAAAAATTTCAGCCCTGTTGGAAGTGCTACCTCAAAGGCGTACAACTACACGTGCCCAGCTCCTCTACCCCTCAGTTATTGACAGCCTCTCTGACAACACCTTGTTCGAGGTCCCGAAAGAGCACCAGAGGCTGGAATCCTCCTAAAATGTCTACTCTATATGGAGTGGGAGCTCACTATCCCTGTTGCTACTGCTGAAAGGGCCTAGACAGTAACTGATGCAGCTATGGTGGGTGCCGAACTAGCCTACCCACAGTATATTGCACTAAGTTTGGGTACTGATTCTGAAGGTTCCCACGACTAACACAGATGAAGCATCTTAGTCCTGGACCAGCATGGAAGGGGCGAGGACTGGGAGAACAAAACAAGAACTGTTGGGGCCTTCTCCCCATAGGATAAATCCTAGAAGGCCCTATCGCTGGAGGCTTGCTATTGACAAAATTCCCCATTGACGAGCCCTATTGGATACCCTCTAGGGGAATTCCCCATAGTGTGTTCATCCTCTCCACCACTTCGGCCTTCTTCCAAACCTCCAAGTATATTAGTAGTGTGGAGGTAGTAACAACATACTAAAGAGAAGGTCGGAGTGCCTCCTCTAAAAATCTCACCCGAGACACCTCATCTGGAAAGAGATCTATATAAAAATGAAAGATATCCTTGATCTTCATCCCCAACACCCTCACTGACATACTCCCCTTCTGATGGAAGAGTATATCATGTCTCTTCCTAGCCTTCATCACGTAAGAGATGATTTCTTCCTAGAACACCACCTCGAGGCCAGTCCATGAAACTTCAGCCTCCCTTTTCTCTCCATGATAGAGTGTCCACAACTAAAATACCACTCCCTACAACTGAATTATAGCCAAAGGAACCCATTACTCCGATGGAGCCCAAATCAAGCTGAAATATATCACCAGCTCCTCATGCTAGCTCTATGTCTCCATTTTTGAGATGCTATTGTGGTACTACCCAAGGGTCTATCACTGAAAAGCACGAAGCATCCTCTTCCCCTTGTCGCCCTCCTCCAATAAATCAGCCCCTTTCTAATAAGCTAAATCAGCCTTCTGGGCCTAGATCGCCCGCAATACTCATGGTCATCATCCAGGTTCCATAGCTGCACGTCAAACAAGTAATGTCTAATCTAGAGTAGTGTATAATATTTATTTTAAATTTTTCTTATATGTTTTATTTAATTTATATCCCCAATGTACCCAAGACATACAATAACACAAGTTATTATGATTCGTATACCTTCTCAATGGTCTTTACCCTGAAATCAGTGTAGCCTTAATTTGTAGTTCTGTAGGTCTAATGTCCTTACATCAGATCATAGGGGGGGAACAAAAATACAGTGTCTTAGCCAGTCTTCCCTGGCCTATTTGATGTGCCGAGATTGCCTAATGCTATTTACCTACGAACACAATCAATTCTCACTATGCCTAACTCAAGAATCTCTCCTATCTCTAAACCTCCTTTGATAACATTCTACAATGACCCTCCTTAACCAAGATGAGGGAAGGGAGAGAAGATTACCAGACCCTTCCTTAACCAAGTTGAATGAGAGATAATGACCCCTGAGACCTTCCTTCAATAAGCCCCAGAGTGGCAACTATCACCAAGGGTATAGAATCACACACAAAATGGAAGTCATTTCCCTTTTTATTTAGTAGGGTAAGGAGATAAGATAGTAAATCCCAAAAAACACCAAAACTGGAAGTAAAAGTAAATCAATGAAAATCCATTCCCATATGCTTGTTCGAGTAATAAGTACTACAAAAATACTAGGGAACTCCATAGGAAGGCACAAAAATAAAAGAAAATAAGAAACACCAATGGTCCCAACGTCTGAACTAGTAGGGTCTAGCACAATCCTTAAAGTTCTTTCGGAAACCTGAAATCAGTATTATATACATAGGGTGAGTATACAGGTATACCATGTAAGGAAACCCAAAATCTCTCATGGACAAGTGGGAAGGAATTCTAATGACTTGTATGAAAAAAGAGATAACCAATGCACATAGCAAGGAAACTAACTAAACAAACCTCACTAAGGCACACTCCCCAAATAACACAAGTGAAGTAAATTAACAGTAATAACACATCAATGTTTGGGTACCCCGCAACACTTTCCCACCGATTATTGAAGACATACAACATGTCAGACCTCCCCTGCCATTCTCACCATAGTCCCACTAACATACCCCGCCCGCATACTATTAGGCTACCACTACCACCCATCCTGCTCGCAAACACCTAGACCACAAAAAACACCCGTAACCACCCCTGATGACACCTGGGCTAGAACAACTACTACCATGCACGAAGAGACCTAGGCCTCATCCTAAAGGCACATGGGAAACAACCTGCCTGTAGAAACCTAATCCAACCACAAAAACGTACCATTCCTGAGAAATCATGAGCTAAAATAGACCTCAGGCCATCACAGTCTACCTAAAGTGTCTTGGGATACTTAGGGAAGGGATTCAAAAAAGTTCTAATAACCAACCACTCATATGAGTGTTGGAAAAAACACTCTCCCTCATGAAATTGGGGTGTTCAACATCAAGTGCTCAACTTGGATGGGGCATGAAATAAGAAACATAAAAACTAAATTATATATATATATATGTGTGTGTGTGTGTAATGAAGCAGTCATCCCAACCTAGGGGTTCCAAAACCATCCCATACACAAACACCCTCATTATGGTTCATTTATATAAATCGTAACAGCCACAACCAAGTCACAACTCATTGTCATACAACAATTCCCCATTTGAACCCATTATTGTTATCACATTCAATTGGTTTCATTTAAATAATTATTCACTACTGAGCAACTAATAGTCATAACCACAAGCCAAGGAAGAAAAAACATCCGAACAATAATTTAACCATTCAAACCAGTTCTCTTGTAAAGTCACAAAAAAAAAGTGATCCGGGATATCCCTCAAAGTACTGGAAAAAAACAAATCCCCAACATACAACCTTATACTCCTCAGGTCCACAAACCAATAACTTCAAAATAGGGGATCCCATCCCCATCCACGTCACCCCACATGCATCAAGTAGAACAAACCAAAATTATACCAAGACAGAATAAGGGTGTATCTATATTCGAACTCACCATTAATTATGTTCCTTATTTCTGTTTAGTTAATTAGGGTGATCACACAAGGATTCTTGTTCACTGGACATCCATTAAATCAACCAATTTTTTGTTATAAACAAATTTTCTTTTTTACACCCATTCCATAATCATAGGAGACATGATTTTATTAGTGCTCTAGGAAGACCAAAAACAACCACTATTTTCAATGGACATATGCCCATACAATTCACAACATATAAACAATGGTAAAAGAGAACAACACATCATCAAACACAACCCGTCATTCTTTACGCGTTTGTTTATTATCTTCATTATGGTTTGGTTTCATCCATCCTCAAAGGAAAAATTATCACACCCACCCCGCATGATACGCAATAAGAGAGACAAAGGATGAACCCTATTTGGATGATCAACGATCAAAGTTTTTCTCCCCTCACCAGGAACCAGGGATGCATGACATGCAGGGAAGAAACTATGAGGACTCCAAGAGTTAGCAAAGAAAGGCTCCAGCACATGTGCACCACTATCCTCGGGAAGGGGAACCCCAAATGCACCAAGGAAAGGATGAGACCATCCAAGGAGAATGAGGAATACTCGTATGATAAAAGGTGAGAACATTGAGTTTTGTGATATGAATTTGGAATGACCTTAAAGGAAGATCATGGTTTCACCATGTGGTTGGATGGTTACCCACAATAAGATTAATTATTTTTTAATAATTCTCATTGGAGAGGTGTCCATAAAAGCTGTGAGTAAAAAGGTTTTTTTTAAGAGAGGAAAACACATAATAGGGGCAGAATAGGTATGTTCGAGAAAATTCTGTAGCACTGAGGAAAAATCCACATGTTTTTGTAAGTCAAGGGTCGCCTGGATCATAGGAGATTTTTGAGATCATTTTTGGTCTTTTAATGTCTTTTAAAGGGGTATTAAAACACTTTTATGTCAAAAGATACATTGCGGGAGTAGAATTTGAAAATGAAACAAAGGTGGGACACCGTTGGGTGAGACACTGTAAGGGGTGCCACCATTTCGGTGTGTGACCATGATGGGGTCACAAGTATGGTGCCATAATTTTGGTGTGCGACCATGATGGTGCGACCACTACGGTGCCACGGTGATGGTGTCACCATCACAGTTCCACCGTAAGCGGTTCCACCATTTTGATATGTGGTCATGATAGTGAGATTGTTATGATTCCACCATCATGGTTCCACCATCATGGGGCCACCGTCATGGTACCACTATCATGGTACCACTAGTTCAGTGGAACACTGTAAGTGGTTCCACCATTTCGGTGTGCGAGCATGACCATTGCCAACATTATGGTGTGGTCATCACCAGTGACAACATTTCGGTGGAAACGTTTGATGGAACCGATTTTTTTTGGAAAGCACTTTAATGAGTCATTGTCTAATCCATTACACTAACACATTTGTCATATCCCCTGAAATATACATATTATCACTTGCGGTGTAATAATTCTTCAATCGATTATAGACAGTATAATTACCAACCAATATTTTTCATTGTATTATTTTAGGAATATGTCTTTCACATAGATAAAAAATTATATATCATGCATAAACAAGAAAACCACATTATATGAAAATGGGTTTCATGTAAATGTTGTAATGAATAAAATAATAATGTACCATGGATAATGAAAAGTGGATAAATGATTATTGAAAATATAAATTTCAAAGTGCACTATTATTTCTATTTCAAAAAAAAATGGGAACAATAGTTAAAAAATACAATTAAAAAACAAGAATATATTTATAAATGAAAACCAATATTAAAATATTTTAAATATGGTTAAAAAATATTTTAAAAATGATTATATAGTTTATCAAAAAAATAAATCGATCTAGATTATTTTATATCCAAATAATGAGGTCTTATAAATCATATAATTTAATATACATGAGATGAATAATATAAAAAAGTATGAGGAGATGAAACGGTTTTATATTTGTCATTTTTTGAAGTATTCTTGTCATTATAGAATTTATTTTCTATTTATTTTCATATTTTTGGTCATTTTTATTTCTAGAGACAATAATTATGGTAATTAAATTTTTTTAATGATATTCAGTTTCTCACTAGTTGTGCATGATTATGAGTAACTGCCTCAAAGGCATATGATATAGTCAGCATTTAGAAATTGTATTTCGACATGATTACAACACAATTTGTTGAATATTATAATGCCCTTTGGGGAATTATGTGATGTCTAATCAATGTTCTAGTAAAAATATTATGATTAGTGCACAATTTGGTTAAAAGGGTTAAAAATTTATTAGGGTCTCCATGCTTTTCATTTTTCAAGATATATAATTATTTTCATGTTTGATTTAAATGAGGTTAATGTAAAATTCCACAATTAAATATTTCATAGAACATAACCAACTAATATCCTCTATGGAAAGATTCTCCTCCTATGATCTCCTATTATTTTTGAATATCTAAGTGTTCTCCACACAATTTAGTACCAACACATTGTGTTGGGGACATGCCTACTAAAGTTTCCTTATTTTATATTAGTTTTTTCATTCCCCATTATTGTGCCCCTCTTTTTACAAACTCAATTGTATCCTGTTGATTTGTTTTTTTGATAATATTTATAATAGGGGTTGTGATATACATGTAGGGTTTTTTGTTCTCATATTTTTTATTTCAGAATAATATCATAGATTCAAGATAGGTGCTACAACACCTTGATATCTAATTCCTTAAACCTTTATTAATAGGGATGATAATATTTGTTTCAATTCAAAGATAAAATTATTTTTTTTATTAGAACTCCATGGAGATAACATGGTTATATTTGTGTTTTTAAAGATGTGATTGTATTTGATAATTTAAATTTTGTTTAAAATATGATTATTCTAACCAAACAATATGACTATTTAAAATTTAAAAGGGTGATATTTAATATAATGTTTTAAATTTAAAATATTGTTTGGGTTTTCAATTTAATATCTCAAATGTTTTACACATAATATCATGTTATTTGAAAAATTACAAGTATTTTAAAAATTATTCATGAATTATAATTAATAAATTATGAGTTTCAAATATTATTTTACCCCATTTTGGATAGGAAATATATTCATCTGTGATGTTTATCGCCATTATAATTAATTCTAAAAATGAGTTTTTAGAGAAATGTTAAATTTCTCAAGTTGTTTATGATAATTGTGTTATGTAAACAAATGTATTCCATTGTTTTTAATTTTAGTTTTTTTAAAATGATTAATGAAATGAGATTTTAGGTTTTTAAATAAATATTGATGACATGAATTGACATAATGATAATTACATATAATTTTCGCTGTGTCACATTAAGTGGTTTACTATAGTGTATGAGTCCCTAAAATGATCCCTTGTTATTTTTCCAATTGGTGATTATATCTTAAAAGTTGTAATTTCTAGTGTGGGTGTATGAGGTGAGTCTCGAGTGACTCTTTAATAAATTAAAATTATTCTATGTAATCATTTATTGATCACCTACATTTTTATATCAAACCATATAATTATATAATATATTTCATTAATTATTACTTAGTTATACACATTATAAAGTTCATGAAGATATATAGGAATAGTAACTTTGTAAAATTAGACACACAAGACATTTACATGATTGCAAGATACACCATATTTATTTATAACACTATAAGGCACCACTAAATTTTAGTTAACTCTTAATACATAATGAAAAAATGTGGTGTTATTTATAGGAAAATGGACAGCTATAAATCATAGAATCGTAATAATATTATAATATAATTGTCTAAAATAGTACATGTAATTCAAGGGGAATAACATAGTGAAAACATATTAGTATAATAATAACAATAATGAACAATGAATCATGAAAAAAAATGAATCCATGGATTATAAAAACATCATAAAACATGACCAAATATGTATAAATAAATCATAATCATCATGAAATAATAACATAGTGTTCATAGTCCAAACAAACATTCAAAATTAATGGTATATCATTAGATAAAATATTACCCAATTCATTATAGGTATATCTAATCTCATGCCCACCAATCACATTTATATCAATTACATGAATTCTATTGCCACATAGATCACACATCTTGATAATGTTTATCATTACATTTAATACCACATTTAAATAGTGTGTATTTCAAACATATATGTACCCTATAATAAAAGATAATTACAACTAGGTGATTACCATAGAGTGTAAATGATTATGGGTATTCATGACCTAATTGTTTGAAAACGAAAATAAAAGGATAATGTTGATAACATAACATGTGTTCAAAAAAATTTATGAACTGTATCAATGAGATTCATAGGTGGTTTATAATTACATGGAAATTTGAGTAGTAGTAAGTGTATGTGTAAATGCATATTAAAACATGAATAAAAGAAAATTAAAATATAGATTAGCCATAAAGTATATGAATAAATAGAAATAGAAATTGAATTCATTCCATGAGCAGTTTCATTGAAGAGGATCGGAGAATCATCATTTGAGCATGGAAAAACCTTGATAGATCATTGTAGAGACAGATGAAGCTAATATTCTTCCACAATGGATTTATACAGATAATTAAATGGATGATAGTTTCGTATTTATTGAGAAAGAGAGATTTATTCAGTATTAATTTGTAAAAAAAATTGAACAATGTGTAACAAAATAATCAATATGAAAAAATCATCCCAATGGGTTTTTCTAGTGGTTTCATTCAATGTGAAATGTATTAATCTAATTTATTCATTTATAAACCAATATCATTAAAATAACACCACTAATAATTTTTAAGTGAGTCGTGTTTATAAATATTTTTTATTAAATCATGAAATATAATATAGTTCTAATTGGATTCATTATAGATTTGTAAAATCAATCAAGAACAAAACTAAACTGATTATTTAATTGGTAAAGCCAATATTATTTTCCATATTACTTTACAGTTATTTATTACCTCCCATATAGACTATTATGATGTTATGATACATATTGTACATTTATATCATTTTTAATTTACCTAATAATTTGGGTTACTCCAAATATTATGAAAAATCCCCCATTTGAAAATTTCAGCATTTTAAAATAAAAAAAATTATCTTACTAGAATAATTGTATAAATATATGAATATGGACTATTAAATTAAAATATTTACTTATGAAATATAATCATTTTTATGAAACAAACAATATTCTTACCCATATAAAAATTATATAGGACCTACTTATATTATATTATCATTTTTAAATAATTAAATATTATCAAATAATATTGTTTTAGGAAAATAAAAGTTATTTAAAAAATGAATTTATCATGAAGTGTATTTTAATTGATAATACATATTTCTGGTAAATTGAAATTTTCGTTTCACTTTATCAGTATATAATTATGAAAAAATATAATATATACAAATATATGCATATAATTTATTTATTATAACAATCAAATATTTTCCTTATTTTTTAAAATGAAATTATTTATTGTTATAAAACAAGGGTCTTGATATGTAACCCCTTTTTAATTCACTAAAAAACCCTATGTCATAGGATTGTGATGGTAGTATTTTCTTCGGGAGTTTTAACAAACATGGTTTGGGAAGTTATGTATATAATAATTAACTTCTCCCATAAATGGCTCCAACTGAGCTTTAGTTATTATGTAATAGATTGGGATTGTTAAAGTGAAAATCCCTTTAAGGAAGTCCTTATTAGAAGCTTCAACAAATGGGTATTATAGGAAATGACCATACGGGTCAAGGCATTCAATTAACCTTTATATATCAATAAAATTGTAACATATCTCATAATATTTTATAATCATAATTATTAGTAATAATATTATAACATTAAAAACTATTATGATTCATAATGTTTATATAAGAAAAATGAAAGATATTTTTTTTATAACAATCCAAATTAATCACTGAAAAATAGTGAATTTCTTTTATATAAATACATTAAAAATGTATTTCTTAATTGATAATAGAATTTTATTTATAAAATAATTCTTTTTTCAGAGTTATCCTTATCATCATGTTTTTATAATGTCTATGTAGAGGTATGGATATGTGCATGAAATAATATAGCTTGGGGTTGACTAGGCATTGTTTTCTTC
Source organism: Viscum album (assembly GCA_963277665.1). Classification (NCBI taxonomy): domain Eukaryota; kingdom Viridiplantae; phylum Streptophyta; class Magnoliopsida; order Santalales; family Viscaceae; genus Viscum; species Viscum album. The sequence goes on from OY728165.1 coordinate 216,683,243, forward strand.
CTAATAATCCTTAGTAGGGACACAAGGATATGTTCATTATGTGAGATCATTAAACTATTTAGTGGAAAAATTTAATATTAATATCCTAAGGTATTTTTGTTTTGAACCATCTTGAAGGGGCCTGAGACTCAACTATCCTAATATTACCTCCAATAGGCCATGGTAAGAAGACTAGTGATAATAACAAATAACACACACATGAGAGGAATTCTCCCAAAGTACCAATACTCATGTACACATATCCATAAAAAATGATTAAATATATATTAACGTAAAACAATTCATGCATACATCTATAATCCAAAAAATAGATTATGACATAATGTATTTCAGATCATAATAAATCTAAAAAACATGACCAACCAAAATTGGAAATAATGTGAGACTTAATCTGAAAGAAGGGACCACTGTCAAAAGGACCACTAAAATACAAAAATTTCAAACAATATACAACTTCTATTAGTCCAACAATGACTCCTTTAATAGTCCATCCTCCACATAGGACATGAGATGTGCATATAGAATCCCATTAGGTGTGTGAGTATTAGAAGACAGTGGGACACCCTAAAATAACCATACAAAAACCATAAACTGTACTAATATCATCATATGAAATGTACATATTAATGTGATTCATATAATAAAATATTCAGATATTCTCAAAATGAAACCATATAATAGGTTTTCATAACCACCACATGTCGTAGTACCGATGCGAATCTGGAAGGTAAATCTCATCCATGAGATATCACTTCATAAGACCTTGCATCCCTACTGGACATAATAAAGATGTAATACATATATGGTATCACAATATTTATGCAACATCCATGAGGTTGTAAAAGTGAGAAAATACGCTCTTCTAGAGGAAAAATTCTCCCCATGTTATAATATTGCTAATGAAAATCATCCCATAGGACACAATCATTATGTTTCTATAAAAATATGGTCATATTGGGTAGTGAGGCTATTCATCCTAAATACACACTCCATTGGACTCGTAAGACATTAAAATGATTAGTTTATGATATAAAAATAGGTTATATATGCCAATGTCTCACTTGGGGACAATAGACCCTATTGTAAACATCTTTTTAGATAGGGGATTAATTCCAATTTAAATAATATTCATTCCACTTCTAGAAATATCCTCCAAGAAAAAAAGTGAAAAAGGATCCATATGGTATTCTCAGAATGATACATGCACTAATAAACTAAGCCAATAATAAATGTTGTATGAGACAACTCACTCCAAAATATAGGAACTCCTAGTTTCTGCAAAACTCATCAGGAAAATGAGGAGGGGTCACCCATGAATAAAAGGACATGATATTGCAATGAAACCTTATAATACTGTTCCAATGAATGAAGCTCAACCGATATTGGTCTATGGATGGTCACACAATCTCACAATGATGTAGTACTGATATACAATAGGAATATATCTTGTACTCAAAGGAGTATATGGAATTTCAGTTGGTCTGCATGGAATGTCCCACTTTTCCTAAGAATGCATGTGTCTCATGCTCACATGTAATTCACAATTCCACAATACACGATGTGTCGGTGAGTTACATGGTCGTAGATATATCCATGAAACATGGTGTGTTGTTCTTCTCATGATCATGTAAACCATTTTTTTCTCATTTACATCCATCTACATGGCGTGTTGAGCCAGATGGCCACCTAGGGATGTACCCCTTATATTTTCATAGCTATTCAGCTAAGGGTCACATGTCATGTGATGCCTTTCATAGTATGTGTGATACTTATCTCACCACAGAAATCTTAGATCAAAAAAAGGAACAATAAATTATGTGTTTATAGGACTGACCACCCCAAAGTCGGTAATTCCAAAAAAGTTATATAATGTTCACATATATTCACATGTTGTTTCCATAAACACATATTCTACTTGGAATCATACATCATGTCCTGGATCTGTGGTTGACCAAACCATATTATCATCATGGCTTGGATTTTAGTTGATTTCAGTGCTCATGATCCATGATCATTTTACCACATCGATTCTTCACACCAAATAGGTAATATCAACACCTGGTCCATCCATTGATATTCAACCATCGTCATATACCACAATCATGATATTAAATATCTTTCCCAAACCGATAGTATTGATCTATTTCACTAAATATCGAATGTCCCCTAATTATACACATGAAAATCATTGAATCATACTCCAAAAGTATACTTCCTGAATGCACATACATATAATTGGTTGAGAGAACAATAAACTAGAAATTTGAGGAACTAAGATCATCCTTTGTTGATTTTTGGACATGATCCTTTTTTAGGAATGAAAAATTATGCGGAACAAAAATAAATTAATAATCAATTAATAATTATCCAAAATTCCCGATACTTAACCCTTGCCCACAAAATGGCTGATCCAAAAATCAATTTTTCAATCTAGTGATTCATATTCATCAGGGGATATTAAAATAGGAAAAAATCCAAAAATCAGACTTCTAACCTCAATTCAGTTTAATATTTGATGATTCATTTTCACATATCAATGTTCTTGATGAGATACAAAATACGTTTTGGTGAATTATCATTGATATGAAATCAATTTGATATCATCATCCAATGATCCTATAAATGATTATCTAAAGAGTATCCTCTCAATATCTATGTTTTGTAGATAACTAGAGATAATAAGAAAATTTCCTTTTTGGAAATAGGATTCTAGGTTGCAACATCGAAATTAAATGTAAATAAATTATTATTCTTTATTTTATTTTATTCACTCATGATTTAACATTTCTGAAATTCCCCATGATGAAAAGGATTATATAATATAAATCTAAATCGAGTGGTTTTAATTGAATGGTGGTCTTAGATTTACAATCTAGAACTTATTTTCGGAGTTATCGTATTTTTTTATGAAAACAAAATGCACATTCTTTTGAATATGATTTATATATTTCAAAAAATTATTCTTGGAACACCAGGTCTTAGAATCACACACAATCCTAGCACCTAACATAATAAATATTCCAAGGGATATTCCAATTTCAGACATAGAAAAAAAGGGAAATTGAAAAAAATGTATCCTTCTATGAATTTTATCCCTTAAAATTAAAAAAAAATATTAAACAGGTGGGGATACAAAGCTCAAAAATTGGTTTCGCACTCCCACAGGCTTCCCAAATGGGTTCATGTACAATCTAAAAACTCACACCCAAGGAAACTTCATTCCCATAGAGGGTCTTCCACATACAATTCATAAATGACACATGATCCATGAAAAAGAAAACCCCACTCTCTTGTCCTAGATTACCCAGGATGATATTATATTTTATGTCATACAGATACATCATCAGCTTTGACATGTGGATAAAACTATGAACTAAAAACTACTTTGGCCACAATGTTATGCAGTACACCACCTTGATAACCTAAAAAATCATTATGTAAAGAGTGGTCCTATGTCCCATGAAGATATTATACCACCTTGGCTAAGACTCTATAACAATCCAATGATAATTCTCCCCATCATTAGTCTATGAAGACTCTTGATGTTTAAAATTTATTCCATATTCTCCCATTAATGAATTTAAACCCATAAAACCAACACTAGAAAACTATCATAACCCTTGATCTCTTACCCAGTTGATACAACATTCATAATAGTTTCCAAAATGGTCCTTCATACATGTACACAAAAAGGTGTCACTCTGGTGATGGGGTTGTAATTATCATGATACAAAAACATACTGATGGTACATGATCATTATATATGTGGATCAAAACCAATGAGAAAACTTATAACATATTCACCAAACCTAAATTTTCCACATTTTACATGTTTAGTTGGCTGGGGTATAACACTATTCCCAACTGGAATTGTATCCCCAAAGGATTCATACATCCTCTTAATATCCATTTCATGATGTAAACTTGACAGTCTTACTAAGTTTTTCTATATAATTCCATGACCTTGGACCACGTCATGAATGCATCGGTTCCCCAATCTCTTCAAAAAGATATTTTTTTGATCACCAATGTACATTATAAATAGCGAGAGTTTAACTCAAAAAAATTGATTTGACTTTATTAGTGGTCAAACTGATTCCATGTTATCATAGTACATCCTCACCATCTGTACATTTATTATTAAGGTAAAAACCTCCTCAATAACACCTATCATTTCATAATAAGAACCATCATCCCCAATAATAAAACAATTATGTTATTACCTCATTCAATAAATCCATTAGGAATGTATCTAGTGGATATCTAGTCATGAAATACATCATAATTGATATCTCTATGTTGTACCACCTGGGATACAACAATAATTCGACATTAATAACATGAAAAGAGATATAAAATGAACCGTCTTTAAGTGTCACATGTTCTCCAACTCAACACTGAGTACACATGGGTTCCATTGAAGAATAATATTATCCACTAATCTGGAATGGTTAAGGATTCACTCTATAAGTCTCCTAATTTTTTATGGCATAAAATCATCAAAGGGTATCACCACTAAATCAAAAAAAACTATAGTTGTTCTATAAATCCTCATCTGGTATATTGTTCTCCAAATATAATGATGTTGATGACAATTATTGACATAAATACTAGAGAATAACTTCATGAAAAACCACTTCTCAATGAATATATCCATTAAAGGGAGTGTATAATTCCCCTCTTGTCATCTTTTCCAAGTGACACCAACCCAAAATCAACCTCTAGAACTCAATGGACTCATAGTACAATATTTATGTGATTTTTGTGTAAAAATATTGTGTCACATAAGACACATTTCTTTGCAAACATCATAATTCACCAAAAACATATGAATCATAGTGAATTACAACTAATGTTATATTGAAAAAAGGAACATACCTAGTGCCAGTGCTTATAGAAACCTTAATATATGTTATATCAGAAATCCTACACATCTATTGGTATGTTTTACTCACAAAATTTTAACTCTACAGGAAAAATAATCATAGTGTCTACGAATCCAAAGGTGTCACTGACCAGTTATTGACAAGTTGATTATCACTAACATCAAATGATATCATCTTTATCTGTATGGGATCACTTCTTCTCAAATGAAGAAAAATCCATCCCACAATCGGATGCACTACTACACTCACTTATTCTAACAAACTGAGCATGGATGGTTGGAAACCCATGAATACTGAGGAAATCATTGTAGGGTATCACCATCAATATGATGATATTCCACATGAGGATCTCTTTCTCCTCCCTGAGCTAGTTCACATGATCGATAGAAGAGATTAATCTATAATTCTCTCTTATTGATCCTCCAATATAAGGGTTGATCTTGACAGTCTCTAATAGTATCACTATGTATCAAACATGAGATAACATAGGTAAAATTACCTCATAAATCCATGAGAAAATATTATTGGGGATATGAAAGACACTATCCATACCTCGAATTGTACACAAAGACTCTATGTAATCCTACTACTTGAAACTCATTATTTCCATAACCAACCTACTTACCACAACATGGTATTTCTAATTCATCTTAGTAAATCAACACCATAACCTGCACGAGTTAAAGAAACTCGTCATCAACTATGGTCTAAATCAACACCCCATATATCCTAGGAAAATAACTACAACAAATGAAGAAATAGATTTTCACATACCAGTTTCTAGTAGTATGGAAAAAATATATAATGAACACATATCATAACTCAAAAATTGTCTGGAATCCTCATTGTAAAAATCCTAAATTTCTAGAATATTTCCAATAGTGTAATCACTATATTAGTGAGTCTGGGGTGGTCTACTTGGTGGTGTTCTTTGTAATATCAAACCAAAGTCAATACCACCTCTTACATGTCCCCCAACCCCTCTATCATGTTTTTTTGTGTGACTCCTTTCATAGGATGATACCTCTGACTTGGTGGTTCATTGACAACCTTTCTGACTACATCATGATAGGTGGGGCAATCCTAATAAAAATTTAATCCCCCTTTATATGCATAAAAATCCCTCAGTATTGAAGAATATATCTTTCATTGAGATTACCAATAAAAGAACATGTTTTGTGACTTTCATTACATTATTATGGTCGTTAGGACATGCCGACCATGTATATCAATCTATCCATGCCTTATAAGACCATGATATGAGCTATAATCCCATGAATCATCATCTAACATCTAAATATCCATGAATATATATTTCTATAGCATGTTGTATCCACATGAACCACTAGAGGGGGGTTTATGGACATATATATGGGAGACAATTTAAACTTCTGATAATTATAAAGAAATAATTCCTTGTGAATAATCCACTTCATAGAAGCCTTATCACTCATTAGGTAGTACACTAAACAATGTATCTGAATCATTGTTGTTTATCATTATGAATAAATTATAAAATAAGATATTTCAAACCACGATCAATGAGTATATCTAGTCGAGTCACTCACAAAAGAAATGGAAACCACAACCCATTCCTATTTGATGAATGTGCCACTATTTTCTCTAAAACTAGTTCCAACATGTATGGAGTCAGTAAAATGGTTATCAAATTCCTAGTGAATGGATATGTGAGGCACCACACCATCACTTGACACTCCGGCCTAAGAGACCTACATTAAACATTTTAACACAATTTCACTATTTCATAAACTATACCTCACTAATTGTGGAAACGAACTCCAAACCACATTTTTAAACCCATGTAGTGTCATAATAATTTATTATTTATTCTCCTATGATAACATTTTCTAATGTAAAAACCTAAAGGGGCCTAAAATGTAACTACCAAAAGCACACATTCAATTGACCAGGGGATGAAGAATAGTTCCATGAAGAAGTATCATAAAAAAGGGAGACATTAGCCTAAAGTATATGTATTCACAAACACATATCCAAGACCATCCAATAAAAAAGAATTATCAAACTAATAACAATTCATACCCACAAATATCATTTCAAAATAATTATACAACATAAATTAATAGAAATCATAAAAATGGGAAAAAACCAGCCCACCCAAACCTAGAAATAATGTATGACCAACTCAGAAAGAGGGGACTACTATGAAATGAAACATTACTATACACCTCGTTACCTCGAGAAAAAAATAACTCCACCTACTCAAATTTGAAAATGGATGAGCATATGGTCAATCTTCTATATAAGACCCGACATGTGCGGGCTAAGCCAATGCAGTGGTTAGTATAACAACACCCAATGGGACACCCAAAGATAAAACAAACAAAATAATCAAGAGTAGTCAGATCAGTATATGATATTTCAATAAAAACATCGGGAATTAAATAAAACATACATGTGTACTGATAATGAAACCATCTTCTATGTGGTCACAACTGTTTCTAGCTATACAAATTGTGATGGTTTTTGGGGTAAATAATTTCTAGGATATCTCCCACCACAAACCCCAAAATACTTTATGTAACTGAATAATGAGATAAAAAATAATCGAGTATAATTAAGCCTATGGAACATCAGTGGTGAAATAAAATTGGGAGAACATTCCCTTTTGGGGAAAACCTCTACCCAAGAGATACTACCATTGAAGACACTCGTCATTCAGGTCACGCTCATTATATCCTGATATAACAAATTTAAAACTAGATACTAAGGGGATTCATCAGAGATACACACTCCATAAGACTAATACCACATCTTGAATATTAGTTATCAATTTATTGATACGGGTTCAATGCCCATTGATCAATAATGGAACACCCGACCCAACTGGAAACATCTAAATAGATAGAGAATTTATTAATATATAAATAATGTTCACGCAAATTCCAATAGTTACCGTCGAATGAATCACAAAGGAGAAATATCAATATAGGAATATAATAATAATGGATTCTCTGTGATACAGATTCAGGGGTCGATGAACTCTAGGAAAACTCACTCTTTTTAATGGACCCCCCCCCCTCACAACACAAATAATTATGAATCTACATAGGGGTCACCCTCGATGATGTGAATTGGATACTACATCAAACCATCATGGGAATGGACTATGGAAAAATAATTATCTGATACATGTATGTTGATTCTTATAGAAGAAAACAACAATGATATGATGAGAAGAATGATGAATCCATATTTTTCTCAAAGGATTGCGGATCTTTTCTTTTAGGGTACATAGTGTGTCCCACTAAGATAGGAACTTACTGATTATTTTTCACACTCATAAACATATATTTTTAAAAATAAATGGAGTTCTCATAATATTCAGGGCATGTAGATGTTTCCCTCAAATATATCATTTCATTCTTTCCATGATCATGTAGGACATATATTCTCATTAATATGGATGATTTTGAGTACATGGATCCTCTCATGTACTTTGGAATTCTCATATACTTCTATGTACACAATTTTTGGGGAAATATTTCCCCCAATTAATGTATCCTATATACCCACTACATTGAATGGTGATGTGTCACATGAGGTGTGATACTTATCTCTATATGGAAAACCTATGGCCTTATATATGGAACTATATAGAGTATATTAATAAGTCTACACATCGTGTAGTCAATAATTTACCTGATATTCTATAAATGTCACATGAATTCACCCAATCATTCTACATCAACAAATTACAACAAGAATAACACCACACATTGGGGATCTGAGTTAGAATGAACAATCACACTATCAATTGCATTATTCTATCCATATCTAGTTCTTTGTGACCACCATCATCACACCTCACTGATGTCGTATTCCTAAACCATGATTTAAAACACCCAGTCCATCACTAGATTTTCTTAAATAGCAGTACATTATAATTATGACATTGAATGGACAACAAAAACCCATTATAAGAACATTTTATACCAATGATCAAATGATAAATTATCATTCCCTAGGTAGTTATTGATTTGTAGGCAATAAGAAAAAAGAAAACAATTTACATACATAAAACGGGGGGAGAAAACTATAAAAAATTTATTGTGAGAAACAATCCTCAACCACTCTAAATATTCTACCTTTATATATTTTCATTGTAAATATGAATATATTGGTATGAAAATTAATTATGGAATAATTAATAATAATACACAATTGTAGTAATTAAACACAGACCCACAAAATGATAGATCTAAGAATCAATGTATTATTTGACTAATTCAAATTCATCATGGGATAAGAAAATAGTGATAAATCTATAAATCAAACATCATAACTTGATTTTGATCAATCATAACTGATGAATAATAATACATAACTGTTGTTGATGAATTAAAAAAGCTACAGTGGCATGAGATCCTTGATCTGATGTCAATCTGACATCTTTTGCAATGATCTTAAAATGGATACTCACCATCAACATCTCTCAATCCCATGGTTATGTATCTATTATCAAGGAAAATGAATGTGTTTTATAAATAGTGTATTCTAGGACACTATGATGATAAATGAAATAAATTTATTTAATTAATTAGGTTTATTATTTATTCCCATGATAGCACAATACTAAAACACTAAATGCTAGTAAAGATTATGTGAGACATAGTAAACCCCACATCCTTAACTCAAATATAATTTTATATTTCTAATATGAGACTACTTTTTATTAATATTCCATCTATTCCAGAAAAATACACATGTGTGATATTAAATATACTAGGCATACATAAAAAAAATTAGTCTTACTAGGCCTAAAAATAACAAACCATCTCAGTGGGTAACTCGTATAATATTCCATGGAATATTCCAAAGGCTTATAAAAAAATCTGGGATACTACAATTTTTTCAAGAGAGTATGATGGGAACATCAGGTATGTAAAATTTATAAGTAATGGTGGCTCAGTTATAGTTCACTAAACTTAACTATATTACTTGACTCATTGAATGATTCCCATGATACAAGGATTATATTTTTTTATTTTTTTATTGATTTATATTCTCTTATGATTTATCCCATTATATATTTATTTATAATTTGCATAATTTTTTATTTTTTACAATAGTTTTTTTAGTGATGTGTAGGTTATAATTGTGGATTAATTATTTTTATGTATTTAGATTTTTGTCATGTTGGTTTGTAAAATTATTTTGAAATTATGGTTTACTTAAAAGAGAAATTTGGTATATAATTTGATAATGTTTTTGAATGGGGTTTTTTATATGACAATGAAATTTTCTATTATGGGAATGAGTTTCTAAATAAATTTTTTCATGTTTTATATATAATTTTTATAAAAATATGTCATTTTATATTTAATTGAAAGCTGTGGTTTTATTCTATGTAAGACTCATCGGTTTTTTTGTAATGGATTTAAACTTGGTTTGGAAGAAGTCTTTAGTTCTTTCATTCCATAACCCTTTTGTAATAAAGTGAATATTTTTTAAAATTGATCAATGGTATGGTATTTTACATAGATAAATTTTGTGTTATAATAATATTGTTTATATATATTTCAAACTTCCTTGAAAATGGATCTATAATTAAGTGTTTTCATTATGGAAAAGTGTGTGGTGGCCTAATGAATTTTTTTATACAAAAAATATTAAGCTTATATATTAGGTTTCATTTGGATCTTGAACTCTCATGGATGACGATTATGTTGGAATCATGTAGTGACTAATTTTTAGGATGGGGTTAGTTATTTTTTTTATGATTAGTTTTAGTTATTATATGGAACAAATTGGACTTTTCAGAATTTAGTTATTATTATCAAGTGGTGAACTGTATATTTATTTGATTTAGCTAAACTTATAATTACCATGGTGTTAATATGTGGTAGAGGTGAGGTATTTTTAAAATGTAAATTTATAATAATTTAATTCTTGTCTTTTTTTATATTATTTATTTTATGTGTTGAAATAATGAATAGCTCCAGTTTAGATTTCAGTAATGGTATATATTTTTTCTATATCGGTCCTAATGTATTATCTTTTGATAACTGTATACCATTTTCTAGCCTATGAGAACCATGAACACCCATCCAGCCCATGTTGGACATGGACGAGTGCCAGTTTAGGTGGAATCTTATGCAAGTTCATTAGAGACATCATTTGGTTTGACATAAATAATTACATTGACATCCATAGAAAATGAAATTTAAATAAAATTGAATTTATCAAGAAATTTTGTATATGAAAAATATATTTTTTATATTTGATATTGATATTGTGGTAGAATAATGAGAATAATGAAAGACAGAATGTACAAGATTTACTTTTCCTTGAGATCTATAACACTTTACAATGTTCAATAACCTCTTGAAAATGATATTAGGTAATTTAATGGAATTTTATATAACCCCAATTGTGTTTAAATTTTTTTTATAAACTAATTATTATAATATTATACACTTCTATAAGATTCCTTTGTTCATGTCTACCATTTTTTCTATTTTTTATTTAGTTATAAAGTTTAATCAATATAAAAGTAGTTTTTATGGTATTTTTACAAATTATTAATTCGATTAAAAACATATAAATAATTTTTAAAATTACATTTTAGTGGTACAATATTTTAATATTTTAATAGATAAAATAAAATGTCTACAAATAAACATATGATTTTCAAGAGGACACATATTTACCGAAATAATCTATCCATTATAGTTCAATATCATTTATATGAAAGGTATTTTATCATTATATAATATTAAAAGTGAACTAAATTCTATATTATTGTTTTAAATTCATATGAAAAAAATATAAAAAAATAATCAAAGGACGATGTTATAATAGATTATCATCAACCCCAAACCAGGTATCAATATTCCATTGGTCCATTATTCATTAATAATGATTAAAAATAAATGATAATAATAATAATACATTATTAATTTTTTTAAATTAATCATATAATTATTATATCAAGTTATTATAATGATAATATGGATTTAGAAGGGGTATTAATTGAATAAAAATCAATATATTTGAGATAAAAAAAATTTAAAACTCTTATAGAGAAACCCTTATTGGTATATAACATAATAAATTGAGTGAGGTTCATTAGTTAGGATTTAGATTCGATAACATTAATATTTCGGTATAGAAAGGTGATTTTAAAAAAAATTATGATTGGATAATTATCTCTACTGAGAAGAAATTTGAGAGGAATAGTTATTATAGTTGAATTTGAGTGTTATTATGAAAAATATGTCGAATGTATTATTAATTTTGAACAAGACATCAATAATAATTTGTTAATGAGTCTATGTGTAGAAATTCATTGTTATGTGACTAAAAACCCTTCATTATATCATTTATACATAAAGGATGATATTATTCTTTCATTAATATTAATTTTTATAAAACATAAAATTTAATATATTCCGTTATTCACTAATGTGTTTCATTTTTTGTGAAAGTAAATTAAAATTCTACCCTAAACTAATTCAATGTTTCTCATTCCAAAAAAAATAAATTACATACCGAAAGTTAAATTTATATATTCATTAATTCAATTTATTCAATTTATTGATTTAGTAAGAAAATTATTTTATTGAAAAATTTAAAATGATATTATCAAAAATATATTATTTTTCATTAAATATATTAAAACAAATAATTTTTTGTATTATGATATTTTGAAACTAAGATTTAAATATTTTATTTATGGTATAGATTATTTTATATGTGTACTTATGAACTATATGAGTAGTTGTATTGTTTCCCTACAATTATGATACTACATAATGGTCATGTTACTAATGTTTTTTTCATACTTTTATTCACTAATTTAACTATTTCTATTAATCACATAGAATAAAAAATTACTCTATATCCCAATAAAATATTTAATTAATTATTTATGTAATGTTTTCTATATATTAAAAATAGTTTTTTTAAAATAATATTTTTAATTTTAATATTATTATTTCATAGTACAATGTTCAAAAAGGTGGTTGTGTTTATTCATAATTGTAATCTTTTGAATGTTATAAGTATTAAAATTTTACTTACATTTTTCTCTTTTACTATAATAATTGAACTAATATTAAAGAATATATTTATATTATATTTATAAATTTATTTTAATGAATGTTTTTTTTCATCACAATGTTACCAAAAATATTTTTTAGTGTACTAATACACTGTATTTTACTAATAAAAAATATCATCAGGTAATAAAGAATTACATTATTAGAAATTAATAAAATACATGGGAGGTTATTGTGCCTCTATAATTAATGTACAAAAATTATGAAAAAAAAATATCTTCAATGAGACAATTATTATTCATATCATCTTACCAATGTAAAATTCATCTACTAATATATGGACTGAATTACAAAAACATTGTTTATATTTCTAAAGAATCATTCACCACATGTTTTATACCCAGAGAGAGAAACCACAGTAGTTTAAAAATATTTGATCATTTAGTTTATTAACCTCATATCATGATTTATTTATTATTTTTAATATTGAGTGAACTAACCGCTTATTAATGACTCATAAATAATTAAATTAATAATATCGATTAAAAAATCAGCATTTAAAAGAAGAGAATATTTTTTGAAGTAACTTTTTTCCAATTTTCCTCACATTAATATTTAATTTAGTTAAATATGAGAGTTTAATCCCTCAATGACACATCCTTTTAACTCAATAAAATACTCAAAAGACCATTTAATATACATTAAACCCTGAATTATGTAAATGAAGAAACTTCAATAGAAAAATATATAACTTTTATAGGATATTTATAATTTACTTAATTAATATGCAATACTCTAACAAAATCAACTCTTAAATACCATAAACATTATATTCGTATTTTTGAATGCAAATAATCATTAGAGTACCTAGTTTCCTATAGAATTAATTAAAGAGAATAGTTACTTATGATAAAACATTTGGTTTATGTTCAAATAAACATTAACTCTCATTTCATGTTATTTAAACCATCATATAAGAATTCTCTTCATTATTATACAAGTAATGAAGTCAATTTTTATATTTCATCATTATATTTCACTTGTGAAAAATACAACTTCAAATATAATAGGATAACCGATTATCAAACATATCTTTATCTCCAATGTAATTTCATGATTTTCCATGATCCCACTTGATATTTATTTCAATTCCTTTCCATCTATCAATCATTGAAGAAAAATATCGGGATACACCCTTTTGATTGAATTCCATATTTATACGATATCTCCATATTATACAAAAACTATATGAATTTTCCAAAAAAATAATGTTTATGAGAATATGTAATTTTCATAGACATCATCATGTCGAGGAATACTGATTTAATTATAAATAACCCATTTTTTATTATAGTTAATTCCAATTATTTTTATTGATCTCTTCAAATAATTTCATATTTTATCAAAATATTTTTACATATATGAATAATCATCCCGTATATGTATTTGAAAGATTCCAATCACCATGTTTTATTCTGTTCACTTTTAAGTGATTCCCCTTTTAATTAATCATCCATAAATCCTTATCCATGAGTCATTATATATGATCATTTAATTTCACATTTTTATCTCTGTTAATTTATAGTCTAATATGGGAATCCACTTTGGAATTATATATTCTTATCCTTTTTATAATCCACTAATAATAACAATTAATTTTTTTTATTCTTGACAATTATTTATTCCATCATTCAACATTTACTTTTTAAATAAGAAAAACATTATTCAATATATAATTATATTATCAATTATACTCTATTATGAATTTTATTGTGAATAATAAATTATTTCTTATTGTAATAAAAATCATATCCTAAGATAAATATATATTGTGTTTCTATATTTAGTTTTAAGATATTATTAATTATGTTCTAGATTCACATATTTTAATATAAGGTAGTTTGAACTTATATTATAATAGATATAAATTCTTATGTTTTGATACATTAGAGGGCCATGATGGTTATTAAAAAAACATCTCCAAAAATCACAAATATCATTTATTTTACTCTAGGATGACATAATTGTTTCAGATATTTTTCTATCATGAAACTAAATTTCATGTAAATACATATATATAATTTTTACCATGAATACTCATTGTTTCACATATAGACATTTGAAATTTGATAATTACTGGTACCAAATTTTGAAAAAAAAATCAATCAATATTCTATGATTTTTACCATTTCAAACTCTACTAATCAAGGATATAAAACGATTGGTCCATATATTTCAATCATTATCAATTATTTCCAACACATTTTAATTAAATTGAGTACTCTTAAACTAAAATTATTTATTAGGATCATGATCATAAATCATTATCTCCTTGTGTT
Organism: Viscum album; assembly: GCA_963277665.1. Lineage (NCBI taxonomy): Eukaryota > Viridiplantae > Streptophyta > Magnoliopsida > Santalales > Viscaceae > Viscum > Viscum album. The sequence goes on from OY728165.1 coordinate 216,698,510, forward strand.
GTATCTTGTGAAAAATCTTACTTTTTTTCACTGAAAATTTTTTCCATTTGATTTTACATTTCATTTGTACATTCTCATTGAGAATTTAATTTCACCTATAATGCTTCAAACATTTTTTTAAATGATTCTTTCAATTATAAGAAATATATCTTCATAATCATATTATATAAACTTAATTCCTAAATGGAACAAAAATCATAACCTTTATTTCATGATGCTCTAAAATTTCTTATAAGGGTTAGATCTAATTTTTGAATACTAGTAATTCGTTTTTATAATTAAAAAATTTATTATATTTCCACATTATTGTTACTAAGTGGATAAAAATGTCTCACATCAATGATATTATTTATAGTTTCAAATTTTCATCAAATATTCAAAGTAGTATTAAAATTAAATTTTTTAATGAAATCAATTTTATCGACATTAATAAGTGTTTCCTTTTTTCACCATTTTTTCATCTATGTTTAAATTAGAAATAAGAATTACAATGAATTTTATATATAAATACCCAATCACCTACTGATTTTCATTATGGCCTGAGGGGGTGACAAGGTTAGAAAACCCCACAAAAAGGATCAATATAATTTTAGGTTATTTATAGATTAATCACTACCTCCCAAGTATATTATCAAAATATTCCTTCACAAACCCCTAGATTAAGTATTGAATATAAGTGATTATAATCATATTGGTCTCTTCAAAATTAGTAAAATAGAACTGATATAATTAAATAGACAATGTGTGGATGTGATATGTGATGACCCAACCATGTAATAAATTAATATTACATCCTTTTTTGTTAGTATTCATTATATTATATTATAACTCACACCCTTAAATGTATATAAAGAGAGTATCTTTATTTTTTATTCCAAAAAAATATATTTTGAAATATTTTCCTATATTTCCGAAAAACAATAATCACACACAATACACTTGTAGAAATATAATATAAAATAATCTTCTTCAATTAATGGGAAAAGGAAAAATTATGAATGGTTATGATCATATGAATATAATTTAGTGGTCATAAAAAAAATTTAAATTTAAGTTCAATAGTGAGAATATGATATATTTTTTGTTCTAAGAACATAATAAAGTAACCTTAATATTGGGTAAGAAAATTATTAATGAGGAATTATGAATGAAATGGAGTTATGCATTTAAAGTGAAAATTAATCCCCATAAATATTAATACTAATGAAAATTGAATATTATTTTACATTAAATGATCATTAAATCTCCCTAAAAAATTATTCATAAATAATATCAATTAAAATTCATTCAGTAAAACAAACTCTTGTGTCTACTCAAGACATAAATTAATATTTTTATATGACATATCTAATAGATATAATCATAATCATAATTTAAATATGATCCTTTTTCATATCTACTAAAATTTTAGATATTCAATTAAAAATATTTATTACCCATATATTGGAAATTTTTATTACTTTCATCATTAGATGATACTAATTTTGATTTATATACAACATTTTTTTATAAGATGATTTTATAACTCAGATCAGAGGGATCCCGTACCAAAACATGAGTCTCATAGTCATAAAAACCAATATTTAATGACCTAAGGGCCTATACTTACAAATAAATTATATATTAATTTTTTCTGTTTGTATTCAAAAAGCCTTATTTTTTCAACACTTTAGGTTTACACCTATATCCCCACTTGAATTAGATAATATCTTGTAGTACCTTGAGTTTTTATACAAAATCCAATAACAAACCCTCTATTTCCATCATTCAATCCCTGGCTATTTTTTCCGTATATTTAATAATACTGCTCAAATTTAATTACCATGTTTTTCTCTATGTCATACATTTTTCCTAAATTAAAAAACCATCAATATTTCGTGAAAGGTTATATTTTCAACTTTTTATTTAACACTTTTATACAATAAAATAATCTAAGATAAATAAATGTTTAAAAAAAAGCTTATTTTAATTTTTAAACCATAAGATATATTAATTGTTTGAATAAAAAGTTTTATTCATTTATATTTTTATAATTTAATTTTTTATATCCAGTTCTCCTGTTATTTATTATATTACTTATTACAAATATGAGCTGAATTTATTTTTTATATTTTAAAGACTCTATTTTGTGTTTTGTTAAGTGTTTATTTTATTAAAATATATATTATTATATCCAATCATGGGATACACACATAGAGTAATGAAAAATAAAGGAATAACCATATGGTATAAGTCACGTAAATGTTCTCTCAGGGCACTTTGGTCTTAATGATGGATTTTTTGAATGATTATTTATGATAATTGGTTTGGGAAAATATAGAAATTGTGTTAAGGAGTTCATTTCATAGTACTAGGGAATTAATAAGTGTTAGGGTAGATAATAAACACATTGATATGAAAATAAATTCTCAATTATATTTTATTTCAATATTTTTTTTCAGATGGATCCATTTAATTCAATCCAATATAATCGAGGGGCCTCATGTTTTTGTGAAAATAGATACATAAACCATTAATAAAGAATAACATAAAAATACATATTTTAAAAAAATAAGAATATAATACTATCACAAAGAGTTCGGAGGCCCAGTGTATCTATAGAATTAGATAAATCAAAAATTAACATAGAATAAAATGTTACATCCTTATTTATAACTTCTTAATGTGAGCCATGTTTTTTGAAAAATCATAACACTATATAGGATGACTTGGGAATATTAGAAGGAATAGATTAGTACTAAATTGTAATATGGGAATAATCAAACTATATCATAATGATAAATAATATATGTGAGATGTTAAGAATATATATATAACATATAGATGTAAGAATCACACAGTCTCACGTGGAGGCATAGTCTCCAAAAATGATAACATAAATTAATGGTATCATTGGAATGTAGTGAAAATGTAATATTTGTCAGCATAAGAATAAAATCAGTCTAAATTACAAGAACACAATAAAAAAATACAATATGTTAAAAACCCAAACACAATAAATGTTATCTCAATAGTTGAAAGAATTAAACAATCCATTAGAAAATAATTTATGTTTCACCATTAATAGAACTATCTTTATGACTTCTATGTTATTCATTTAATATAAGAACATAATTTAACCTCTCATACATAATATTTTGGAACATGGGCTTCATAGATTTGATTCCTAAATCAATGAGTTATAGATATATAGAGGTGAAAACCCCTGAATAAATTTTTCATTGATTATTCAAACCATAAAATTAAGACATGAAAAATAAAAGGATTATTTGGGAAGTATAATGGGTGTACATGAAAGATTATGAAATGTAATAACAAGAGAGGAAGTATCCAAAAATATGAGAATAATTTAGACATGGAAAATGTGTAATAAAAAATACTACTTAATCCATTAATAAACAGATGGTTCATAAAAATATATTTTTGTGAATGGAAAGGGGGTGAGTCACTGAGAATGAGTGCTTTTATCATAAATCTTGATTGTAGATCCATAGAACCATAAACACTCTTTGGTAGGTCTATATGGAGATAAAATTAGAGGTATATCATGGTTCAAGGATTTGGGGTGAAGAGGAATGTTAGAACAGGTGGGTAATTTAGGGAAATATATGGTATTTGTTATTAATCTCCTAATATAAGATACAAAAAACCAAGTAAATAACCACAACTATGTGGTTTTCCTTCATATTTTTCTTAAAAAAAATTATTTTATAAAGATGTGTACTTTTATGTTATATTATTTCAAAAACATTCCACATTACAAAAATAACATTACTAATGTGGTGGTGGTTCATGTACGATATTTATGTTTTTAATATCAAAAAATATACTATAGGTTTTTTAGGATTTTTTATAGGATTGATAAAATAATCATATTACATTAAAAAGATTATTTTATTAGAAAACAAATTTTTTTTATATTTGAGCAATGATATTTATTATTTATATTTTTGAGAAATTGTGTTGTCATAATACCTAAATTATATTAATAAAATATTTATTTTTTAACAAAAAAATTTGAATCTCATAGAAATTTATAGAAAAATGACCACTAAATAATGAATTTTTTTTTTATTTTGAAAATTTATTTTCCTTTTATAAAAAACATTATCCATTTATTAGGTTTTTGACATTTAAATATTAATCCTTATTCATTTAAAAATACTTTTTCTTACATCACTAATAATATTTTTATTCTTATAAAATTTACTTGGAATGTCAATAAAATAAATATAGTTTTATAAGATAAATTAATGAAAATATATTTGATTTAAAATTGTATACTTTTTCAAATATGATATTTTCGATATAATGATATTTATTTACCATTAATACAATATTGATATTATTATGTAAAAATACATTTTTTATCATATTCATTTTATACACTAGTGTGTATTAAAAAATAATTTATAAGGTACAATATTTACATTTTTTGTAATCTAAATTGAAAATTTACATATTCACATCACTAGGGTCTAGATAGGTTACTCATTATTTCTCCACTATACAACCTATGGGTGTGTTGTGCAATGGAATTAAATTATTGAGCTGGTTTGGTGAAAATTGTATGGGTGATGATCTCTATAAGAATGAATTTATCTTAGAAATAATTATCCTTATGGCATTGTTATTTAATATCACCCCGGACCTGGTCACATGTAAAGCTCAGTGATTTATCTCCCTTAGAAGCTCTAATAAATGATCCTTGTATGGTATGAACATACAATTTTAATTTAAAGTTTTTTCTTACTCACTCAATAATATTTTTTATAACCCTTAATATATATAAATAATAATTGTTGTTTTATAATGACTATATTACACTCATTGATGACCCATAATGGTATTTATACCAAATAATCATAATATAAATGTGTTTTATCATGGAAAAAAATTATAGTGAAATAAAATGATTATTTCTTATATATATACAGTATATAAAATGAGATACGGTTATTTATAAGTAAGTATCATTTAAAATATTAAGTGTTATTACATTCTTCCCCAATCAAAAATATTATCCCTCTAAATTATATTTTTCAGACTAAAATGGATGAGGATAATTATCTCTCATCAATTTTTATCACTCCCATGTTCTATCATCTAACGTTTATTTCCAAAATAGTATTTTAACCATGATATTTATCTTGTATCATAGAATATCATTTCACGGATATATGATCATCACAAACCACTCTTTATAATAATGATCATTCACCAATGAAACCACCTATGGATTTAATTCACCTGAGGACCATGTGTGTACTTTCTTATGATGAACTCATTTAATAGATCATTCACATGATATAGATTTTTTGGGAGTGCTACATGATAGGTTATAGATCCTATGTGATCTAGAATCTCAAAGGGGGATATTTACCTAGGTCTGTGGATTCCCATCACCCCAAACTTCACGACATTCATATATGGGGATATTCAAAGGAATATAACATCTCCAACCATAAACCCCAAATATTGTAATTTATTATATATATCTCTTTTTTATTTAATTTTCTTCAAGACAATATAGTGATGAATATTTTGGGCATTGTTTACCAATTCAAAAATATCACATCAAGTCAACATCCTCTACAAATTCAATGAAATATGTTAGGGGATGACACCTCATCCTATACAGATCTGCATAAGGTTATATTTCAATAAAATAATGGAATATTTTCTCTATGACAACCCCACTATGGGATTTATTTGATACCAAAATCCATATAAATACATTTTATTAAATATAATAATTTTCTATAGAGTTTGAATATTTCCCATTTACTACCCATCCTTCTAGGAGTTATACAAAGTGATAAACCATATATATCTATTTCTATGACTTATTGTAATATTCACTAGATAATCTATGAAAACCTCAATAACGATTAGACACAATGTATTTTGTTCCTCCATAATTTCATTAAAATTATCTTATGTATATCATAAATAATTTTTCATGAGATTCATATCTATGATAGAATTAAAATACACTTAATTAAAATGTGATTGATTACCGCCCAATTAGAATTATAAAATTTAAGATTTCCTATGTATTCCTAAGATATAATTTATAGAATGAATTCCCATTTCCAAACTAGTATATGAAATTGTCTAATTAACCCACTATACTCCATTCAGTCAGTATTGAATTATTTTTATAGTATGCATGGGCTTAAAAAAAATTCAATTTCTCTCTTATTTCTATCCTAGTATTATTTATTCTTTAGACCACTATATAACATTGTTCTATATCGATTAATATAGAAGGATTATATAACTTCACCATCTAGAATTTCGCTTATAGGTATGAATTTTACGTTGAACATGTCCTATAACCAATCATTGTTACATAATATTAAGTAATTTTAACTCTAAAATATTCATTACCATTCAATATTGATCCATTTTGTCATTATATAATTTTTTGATCTCATTTATAATATATGGTTGAGATGTAATTTGAAAAATATGTGATGACATTTCATTTTAAATTTCCATATATATATATCATTTAATTCTCCATGAAGATTAGATCTCACGCAATCCACATCAAGGATAGTTTTGAATGATATTTTCTACTCATAGAATCTATAAGATTATTATCCTCAATAGGATGTTAATATATTGAATATTTGGGGTACTTTTTCAAATCTAACCTCCATCATTTTCATATATTAGTCTAATATTTAGTGGATATATTGTTTTAGAACTTATTATATGCATATATTTCACATATATCATTAAAGATATAATTCCACCAAATCATTATTGGTCAGATAATAAGGTCCATATATTTATCATTAATCCATTAGTTATTCTCTTGTAAAAATAATACTAATGTGGAATATTATATCATATTATGTTTTTTTATTAAAAAACCAACAATTTTCTTTGAGAATAACTGTAAGTCGCAAATCCTTCCCTGGTTGTGGGTAGTATGATTAATGTTATAGGGGTTATCCCATTGTTTAATTATTTATATCGTACTTCACATTCATAAGGTATGAAAATACTTACTCCCATTGAATTTATCTTATCTATAATTTTTGATAGTTAGATTATGATTATAAAAAAATAATGTTAATAGATAAATACACAAGGAAACTATTGATCTCAATTTTAAATGTCATTTTTGGCGATTCCTTTAACATATTTATCATCAAAATTACTATATATATCTCATATGGGGTGATAACATGAACCAATAGTGTGACATTGTCCATCCCATGGGAATATTTATTATAGTTCTCATGTAACATATCATTTTTATAAAATATCAACATAGTATTAAAATACCACTCACATTATAAAATGATTTTTTAGTATATTGTAACATCATTAACAATGATTTCCAAAATAATTTCAAGGAAAACAATAATAAATATATTCATTAAATAAATGATGATTTCTGGAATATTGTTGAGTCTCTTTAAAATTAATATGATTTGATGGTATCTATATCTTGTATGAGAGAAATATTGTGAATATTTTACTTCTTTATAATTAAAAAATAATTTCTTAACTAAATATAATCTGTGTAGAAGTATTGGGATACACAGAGGTAAAAGTGAATGTTATCGATTCATGGTAGGGGATACATAATTATTATATTGATCTGGTACATCTTATGATATTGTCTCATGAAAGAGCCTAGGTCAACCATGAACTGGTCACCCAAGGCTATCTGTGACATGGACTGGAGGGCATTTTAAATACCTAAGGTCTGGAAAATTTTGAAAGGAATCAAATCAAAATCATTGGGAATGATCTTTCCCATGAAAGAAAGGTAATAAATAAATAAATATAAAGCTAAACAATAAGAATAAATGATCTTAGAGGAAATACCTAGACTATTGCATAGAACTCCATGAGACCTCATGGGTCCCCACCAAACATAGAACTATGCTCTCTCTGAGAGTGATGTAAAACTGGGAGAACCTGAAACTGAAGAGATAAATTAATCATGATCATCAAAATGCTCAGTAGGAATGAAAAAAAATAAACCACACTCGATGCCCCACCTCTAATGTGAAATCATATATTTCTAGTTTGAAAATAGGATACATGAAAATATGGTTTTCTTCTATACTATAAATACAGGTAACATGCTTTTACTTTTAAGAAAACCCCTTTTTAATTTCACTTTTTTTAAAATAATTATCAAAATAAAGATGTCATTGTAATGAATTCAATTAACATCCTACTAGTACCAAAACATGTTGGTAACATAATAAGAAAAGTAAAAATTTCATGAAATAAAATCGCTATATGTGTCAAAAAAGGAAAAAACATACGAATATAAAACCATGGTAATTTCTTATACAATCCTAGAGAAATCCCTAGACGTAATTGATTTAGAACAACATATTGTCTTATGATGAGTCGCCTAAGTCTAAAACCAACTAGTCAACCTCACCTGACCAATCAAGTGGCATAGCATGCATGGCCTATCATCAAATCGAGTGGTTACTAACCTATCTAATCGGGGTTTATTGAAAACCATCACTCAACCCTCTAAATTATTCCCATGAAACCCATGAAAATAATGTATTTTTTAAGTACGAGGCCCTCACTTGCGTGACTCACCTTACCTATCATCACAGTACATGCCTACCACAAACACAGACATCCTCTATATGATATCCCATAATGGGAATCCCTAGATTGGGGTTCCCATTATATATATATATATCACATTATTAAAGATTCCAATTAGGAAATTACATCACATAAGCATTCAAAACATTCTTTGAAAACATGCATATTCCTAACTGGGCCTTCATTTCTCAAAAACAATCAAATCATTTCCTAAATAATTTATGTTTCCAATCGGTTCTTGACACATTCAAAACCATTTGAATACCAAATTCCACTTCCAAAAATTTCAAAAGTTTCCAACCCAGACTTTAATACTATCACCCAAATATATCATAAAAATATTCCCAACCATTTCTATTAAAATGTGAAATGCCACTTCTATAAAAACTGACCATACAATCCATTTAATTTTTCTAATCAAAATTCAGTTTCCAAATTATTTTTAATTACATTTAAAAATCCACAACACTTCTTCCAATGGTCCTTCAAGTCAATTAATTGTCAAAATAAATTTTAATTTTCTAAACAAGCCTTGTTTTACATAACACATTTATGTAAATATTTTTTTTTCACAAAAATAAAATCAGAGTCAATGAGCCTTTTATGAGGAAATTTTAAAAAACATAGTTAAATACATAATTAAATTCATCTTTATTGTATGATCCACTTCATAAGTAAATGAGAATCCATTTAAAAATAAGGTGCAATAAATTTTTTCAAATACATAGATATGAATACATATACATATATTCCAAATAAATAAAAAACCCACGTTTAAAATGCTATGAAATCTAAGAGATTCACATTAAATGTGTGGGAAATTGGAACATACCTCAATAAGGCAACATATCAAGTCAAGACACTTCAGTAGTTGACAAATTTTATGGTGACAACTTGCAACCAGCTCAAACTCGCCCACACATGCCAATATATATATATATATATATATATTAATAATCTAATTCACATATTCTCCGTTCTATAAGAAAGTATGTACATAGAGGAAATATATAAATCACATATATACAAACCAAAAATTTATATGTCCACACCCTCAAATACATTCAAAACAAACTTAAAAAATAACAGGAACCAAAAAAACATCACAACAAGCTTAACAAACTTAATGTAAAATATCTAGAACACATATATTAAAACCCCCCTCAATTATAAAGTAAGTTCAAATGATTAAAGAGGGAAAAAATGACCCTAAAATTTTGGTGGTGTACGAAATGAAACCCGTCCACCTTTCCATTCACATGGATACCAAAATAGACAGTAAGGGTCCCGAGAGACCTTCCACACATACTAACATTGATGGAATAATTGAAAAATGGATTAAACCCAAACTAGGGTTTTGGTTGGATGGAATTTGGTTATTAAATGGAGATAAAAACACTCCATATATTAAGGATAAGGATATTGAATCCATTCATTGATGATTCGAGTAAGATTTGACAAGAATTTGAGGAGAAAACATCACGGATGGAGCTTCGACTAAGGGGGTGGGGGGTGTTCGCGTTCTATAGTGACGATCAGCTAAAGGGGTAGCATATCTATGGGAAGCTCTTCTAAGAGTGAGTTTAGAAATGGAGGGATAGTTAGAAGGAATTTCTCACGGTGTTGGGGGGTCGCGCACTGTAGACCGAACGACCAGGGGGTTATGCACCGTCGGTAAAGGAAGAGGGGGAGAAGCTATCCATAGGTTTTTCTTAAAACTACATAATAATAATAATAATCTTTATAACAATTATAAGAGTAATAATAGTAACTTTATTCAATTAATTTTAAATAAAAATAATCACAATATTAATAATATTATTCATAATAACAATTTAAATAATAATATTATTATTATATACACAATATTATTTTAATTATTATTATTTAATCAATTACCATAGTTTATTTTCATTAAATTTTATTTATTTTATGTAGTGGGAAATTGAGCAGTCACCTGGACCGATCACATGGTTACCACTAACCATGCATTTCCCATGCACCGACTTGAAATCAACCAAAATGATCAATCCTCAAAAAATTTAAACTAGCACTCAAACCAAAACTCAATGAAAATACTTGAGACCAATAAAATTATAAAATGAATGAGTATTTAAGGTTGGTGGGTGAAAATTATCCCCACAATAGACACTTTATGCCCCTATAAAGTCACAAAACCAGAAGATGATCAAAAAATTAGGTCCATGCTCAATAAAAACCTAGGAAGACCATTATCTCTGGGATAAACTTTTTCTCTACATGTCACACATGACCAATTCAAGATGAAACTGAATCCAATGACTGATGGGGGGAGGGATAGAAGAGTGTTACCCCACAAAAATAATTCTACTAATATCGGAACATTAAAATCATAACCCACCACCCCAGGGGGAGGGATAACACTAAAACTCCCAACTCAAACCTACCCAAACAATGGACTTACCGCAACTAGAAACAAAGAAATAATTGACCCAAAATCTACTGGCTTACTTAATGATAACGTAATAATTCCAGCACTATGATTTAAACAAGAGGCATATTACTAGGAAACTTGGAATGATAGAATGTTAGAACAAGTATGATCTCCTATAAGAACATAAATCCCTCTGCCCAAGGGTGACAACAGCACCGTTGATCCCACAGAATGAAACCTAAATTTGAAAAATAACACAAAAATCATCTTCCCATATAAAAACACCCAAAAAACTCCAAATATATAATGATAAAACAAAAACCAAAATGGACCCATTCATCCATGTTCCAAACACCCTTTAATGTAAAAGAACAATTTAGAGACTCTACACTTAAAACAGACTCAACAGTTGGGGTTTCAGAAAACTCATTTCATCACAACACTACACAAAATGATGAACTTAAAGTAAAAACAAGACAAATAAGAGAAATTTAAAATATTTCCAACCAAATTTGAAAACATAACCCAAGACAAGGTTTCATAGATTCCCAAAAACTCATTATTCTGTGTGAGCATCACCTTGAGTCCTATTGTTTTGGATTTGATGGATGTAGAATCTAATAACTCACAATAACACACTAATATCCCCCTATCATAACTCCTTCCATGAACGGAGCTTCCAAAAAAATATCCCATAGTGTCCCGAATGACCCCAATGATGACAATACATTAGAGGGATGAAACATAATGGCTTGTAATTTCTGAACTAGAAATAGTAATGCCTCACCACAAAGTGTGTGTATGAAATAAATGTCAAAACAAACAATGATAGATTCTAATAGATTGGTTCCTCTAGAAGGCACTCCTCTCTAGATGAGGAACCCTCACAAAATGTAACCATCATTAACTAAACCCCAAGAACCAACCCCGTTAAAAATGACCCATCCACCGACCTCTAGAAACAGCTTTCACAGGATAGAAGAACATTTCCCATAATATATGGATGGGAACTCTAACCGAAAAGAGGAACCATGTCCTCAATGTGTTTAGGATAGAATTTTACTAACCACTTTCCCTTCATAACATCCCACAACTCGTCCACCTACCTTACATTCACCTACTCATTTATAACCCCTAAAAGAAAGAAGAATTTTCCATTTCCTTTGTGACCCCAAATTCCAACTATGATGAAGAATCCAACCTCCACTAGTCCCAAACTGGACCCTCGATCAAACCCAAGGTGACATAAACATTAACACCCCCAGGAGTTCCCAACCACCCAAACACATGATTTACGTCCTTCAGACTACATAACTACCCATAACAACCCACTATCACTGTGAAGAATAAGAAACACATGAAAAGAGCCAAAAATTGTGCATGAATCATTAGAAACAATAAGGACCATTAAATGTGTCTTACTTCAAAAAACATGAGAAAAATAAATCTAAAACCAGCATCAAGAAAAAACTGAATAAAAAATAACACATCAAGTCGAGACAACTGGCCTAGAAGCCAATCAAATACCAACCCAACAAAATTAATCTTTTTAAAAATAACCATTTTTCATTTAAATTTAATATCTTCCTCATCCCAAGGATATTTTTCAAATACAATATCCATTTTCCCATGAAAAAAAACCACTCCTCAAGGAAAAAATAATTTAAAGAAACTTATTATTTCCAAAACTCACCCATGGAATCATAATAATCATCACATGTGTTTTAAACCATTTACCTACACATATTACAAAAACAAGTGGCCCACACCCTTTTCGTGCATACCCATACACATGATATCCCCCATAAAGAATACCATGTGTTACATCCTACCTTTACATATTAAAACATGGGAATATACAAAATTTGTAATCCAAAAAACATCTTATTTTAGAACTCAATTTACCAATTTAATTCCATTTTAGTGAAACCATTTTCATTTCATAGTCCACTTTCCTTTTCAAAAGGACTCGTACACCAACTGAAAATAAACAGAACATAACTCACAATGATGCATCAGAATAAGGAAGTAACATTTATGCTTAACACGGAGATATGGTAGTGATCCATGAACCTAGTAAGATTCAACGACCTGGAGGAACCTAAATCATTAACCCAGACTCCATAGGGGTGACTTCTCCTTGTGCGGTCACGATGTGACACCAGCTCACCTACATTGTCATTCCTCAATAGAAAAAAAAATATAAGAAGACTCAAATCGTGGAAAACCCATGGAAAATTGGGGTTCAAAATGAGGAAGATTTCATGATTCCCTTCACATACCAACCTCCAGAGTCCAGATACTCCCAATATCCATCAACGAGACACCAAAAATTACAAGGGCCTACTCAGATATAATTTAATCATGCACCTGTCGAGTTTAACCCTGAACTGATCAACATAGGTGTTATAATAGATGGATTGAAGGCGATTTTTGATCCCTATAGGCTGGAAACTTTTGTTGGGCATCATGTTAAATTTGTAGGGAATGATTTGGCAAATTAACAAAAGATAAAAAAATAAAGAAAAATAAAGAACAACAATATGAATAAAAACTCATAAATTATATAAATAAACAATTTCAGGTACCATTATTTGATCTCATGGGTCCATACCAAAAAAATATTAAATCTCACACCGAGAGTGATTTAAAATGTGGAGAGCCTGAAACTAAAAAGATAATGTAGGTGTGAGAACCAAGATGCTCATAAGGAGTTCCAAAAATAAACCACACCTGATGCCCCACCTATAAAGTTAAAGTTATTTTTTAAAAAAATAGGAAACATGAAAAATATTATTTCCCACTCTTTTATCAAAAGAATTAATATGTTTTTAATTTTTGGAAAATTCATTTTTCATTTCAATTTTTTTCCAAATCAATTACAAATATATATAAGTCACATAATGATTATATTAAAGTTCCAACTTATAAAAAAATAGGTCTTTTAATATAATAAAAAAGTAAAAGTTTCATGAGATCAAATTTATTGAAGTGTCACAAAATGAAGGAAGAATATACCAGTATGTATCCATGAGAATTTCATAAACATCCATAGTGTGATCAGTGGATATAATCAATTCGAAACCACATAACAGCGTATGGTAATTCTCGTATGTATATAACCAACTAGACTCTCTCAACAAATAAATTTAGTGTTATATCATTTCTGGCCTAACAAAAAATCTAATGTGTACCAACCCATCTTATCGAGGCTGATCTCTAGCTTTCACTCGACCCTATAAAAGACACTAGAAATCCATGATAATAATATACAATGTAAGTTGGAGGCCCCCACATGTGTGACTCTCCTTGCACACCATCAGGACACATTCCTACCAGAAAAATTAAAGTCACCTATATGATAATCCATAAATCAAAATCCAAGATAAGTGTTCCCATTATATACATTTAGATACTACACATAATTGAAAGTGCTAATCCGGATATTACATCACTTAATAATTAAAAAAATTAGTAGTGCATAAAAAAAATTACGACAGTTAATTTTTATTTTTTAGGTCAGCTTTTGGCTGACGTTATTACAGGAGACGTTATAAACATTTTTTTACATCGATTACTTTAAAATTGACGTAAAAACCAAAAATCCAAAGCATTTTTCATGTCGGTTCCTCAAAAAGTGATGTGGAAAAGACTTCAGAGTCATGTTTTATTATGTTGGATTTTAAATATCTGATATGGTATATACTTTATTATGTTGGTTATTATGTAACCAACGTAATAAACTGTTCCACCAAAGAATTTAACACTTCAGTTTCGAAAATAATCGACGTCAAAAACTAGTCTTCCAATAGTTTTTTACGTTGGTTAAATAATAACCGATGTGAAAACATGTATACTATGTTAGTTAATAAATAACCAATATAAAAATCTATTTTATTACATTTATTACACTAGGTTATGAAACAACTGACGTAAAAACCCAATCTCATTAATTTTTTATGTCGGTTTTCAAATAACCGATGTTAAAACCCATTCCCATGCATTTTTTACGTCGATTAGAAAATAACTAACGTAAAACCCAATTTTTTTAAAACACCATTCAAACACAACTATGACCTGCAAAAGCAGACCTGAAACAGACTGAAACAAGATTGAAACCGATCCAACCACCTCCTAGACATCCCTCTGACACCCCTGGAAACCCCCTCACCCCACTGGACACCCCCCACACCCCTAGACTGCCCCCACCCTCCTAGACAGCCTCCACCCCTAGACTCCCACCCTCCTGGACACCCTCCCACACTCATGGACACCCTTGAAACCCCCACCCCACTAGACAGCCCTCCCACACCTCTAGAAGCCACAACCCTCGGACAACTCCCCACACCGTAGGATACCCACTGGACAACCCCCACTTCCTAGGATAGTTCTCTCACCCTTCTGGAAACCCTCCCACCCCCAAGGAAACCCTATACACCTCCCACCCAACTAAACAACCCTCCCATGCCCCTGGACTGCCCCCACCCTCCTCGACAACCCCCACCCCTTGAAAATCCGTCCCACCCTCTTGGAAACCCTCCCATACCAATGGACTCCTTAGACACCCCACCCCCTGGCTAGCCTTCCCACACCTCTGGATACCCCCACCCCCATAGACACCCCCAACTCCCTGAGACACCCCTAGATGTCCCCCACTCCCCAAGACATCCCTCCCACCATCCTAGAATCCCTCCCACTAGCACGGACACCCTAGAAACCCCCACCACACTAGACAACCCTCCCACAGCCCTAGAACCCCCCCCCCCCCCACTGAACACCCCCACACCTCTGGACACCCCTAGATAGCCCCCCCCCCCCCCCCCCCCCGACTCCCTTGGACATCCCTCCCACCCTCCTGCACAGCCCCCAACCCCTACGGACACCCTGGACACCCCATCCCCCATAGGACACCCCTTCAAACCCCTAGACACCCCCTGAATGGCCACACACCCTCCAAGACTCCTCCACATACCTAGAGCGCCCTCCGACCCTCCTGCACACCCCCACCCCCATGAACACCTTGGACACCCCCTGTACATCCCTCCCATACCACTAGAAACCCACCACCTGTAATGCCCCGACCCCAGTTACCCAGAGTCGGTGCATTATTACATAACATTGGCATGATCACAAGAAAGATCAAATCTCGAAAGACCGATTGGTTTAGTATCTTTGGAAACACTAGATATATTCATAAGGTTTACATTACATCATAAAATGAAAACTACGACAACATAGTCTCCATATTCCACACTCTTATCACCTCATACCATCCTTGCTGGTCATTCATAATTTACTTCTTCACATCCTGGGAAAAATAAAACATAGAAAAGGGGTGAGCTCAAATGCCCAGTAAGGATAACAATATAGCGGAAACTTACATAAATAAGAATAAACATTTAAGGCAATGTATAACTAAAACAAAAGCCTTTTAAACTTGAACTTCAAAATAGTATGGAAAAAATAAAATAAAATAATGCCATTTACTTATTCACATGTATATTCTACTAATCGAATAATCACATGCAATATCAATAACCACTTTCATAATGATGGAATACATAATTCCAGACTATCATAACCACATAGCCAAGGCCTCGTGCCAAGACTACAAATAATATTTTTCCAAGGCCTTGTGCCAAGACACTAGTTTGTCTCATGAGACCTACCGATGCATCGAGGAGCTATAGCAGGCTCCACCCGTCACATATTAAGTCTAATCCATTCCCATATGAAAGGGTTTAAACATAACATAAACATTCGTATTAAAAATAGCATATGAAATGTCAATACTTTCACCATAAACCATGAAGGGTTTAAAAATAACATATCCATAGTCAAACATATCACAATACCTTCAATACAATATGTATGTTTTGTTTCATAATAAATCAGCTTCAAATAAACTTAAAATCCATCAAAGGATGTTGACATAGATGAAAGCAAAACTCTTTTTAGATAAATATCTATTTTTATTTTGAAATCATTTAAGAGTCATAAAAAATAAAAAAATTTCTTTGAAAATATTCTTATAAGCTTGTAAAGGATGCTTTGACGATTTTATAATGGCAGAAAATAGCCGCACCCACCGTATAAGTTAAAAAAACATTCTTACCTTAATTCTGTCGAAAAGGTTAAAAAGCACCTTGTTTGGAAAACGACAGAAAGATTCCATTATAAACCTCTTATAAAAAGTAAAACAAGGGTATAAATGACTTTAACACATATTATTGTAAATGGTAAAAATGTTTTGAAATACTTTTTGAAGAATCATGGATGTGGAAGATAAAGAAATCCTACTAGATTATTATGTATAAACAACCTCGTATAATGAAGAGATTGCGAAATAAACCCTTACCTTGTACTTTTCCTTGGTTGAGGGTAGGTTAACATCCTGTATAATGGTTAAATAATTGTTATTAATTATTCATGAATCATGTACATTAATATAATATCATATATGATCTTTTATCATTGCTTTGTTAATAATATCTTAGAATTATCGTCATTTCGGGTGTTAACTTACTAGTTTTCTTTTATATGTTTTGTTACATAAGCCATGTTTGTTATGGATAGGTTGTATCTTATTCATATCTATAATGATATCAATTCGATAAATACTATTATTAATCATCAAATGATAATTATAAATGAATGGATATGATAGAGAATGAATCTCATCACGTTCGTGGAGACGGTAGTCCGTACGTACGCACGAGCGACAATATCATTCTTTTGATATTAAAATATTACATAATTGGATGGTATATCATATATAAAGAATTATTATCAGGTTATGTTTATTATCTACATGAATTAAAAATCATTATTATACCCATCCAAATAATAATATTTTGAGTAACAATTACACCACGACGTGGAGACGGTAAGTCGTACGTACGCACGTATGGTGACATGTCATTCAAAGGATGGCTAGAATACTGAATATGGTTGTACCATATTTATAATAATTTTATAGTATATAGTAGATACTGGATTCATTATTTTATAATGGGAGTAACAAATAATGAAGAAGATGAAGAAGAAGTGAATTTGAAAAAGGGTGGTGAAAACATTACCTCTTTTTCGGGTTCTTCCATTTGATTTGATCAAAAGGGCTCCTTAGGTTGGATTTCTTGTAGAGACCCGAAGCTTGACGTACATGGACATTACATTAAGTTTGTGGAATACTTATTACATAACAAAAACACACACACAAGGACCGTAATAGTTTAGTGTCTTTGGAAACTCGGAATAAAATCATCTAATCGTGGTGAAAGATCTTTAACATCTCCCAATAAAGATCTTCCCTTTTTTTTCTTACCTAAAACCATTTTTTATATCCTGGGGAAAATAAAATATAAAAGGGGTGAGATAAAATTCCAAGTAAGGGTAAATATAGAGAACATAAAACAATCCATAAACATATGAATGAAAAAACATAAACATAAAATCTAAACATCAAATTCTTGTGCAAAGACATAAATTATGGAAGTACATAAAGCATAGATCATAAAATAACATTAATCATGATAAAATCACTTAGAAGTAAAACTTGTAATTGTGTCAACCATTAAGCACATGATATGATTTCCATCGTAGCCAAGGCATTACTTCCAAGACCATCTTAGTGGACAAAGTCCCTTTCTGAATCGAGTTCTCTCCTCGTTCCAGTCCTGTATTACTGAACTGGTTTAACTTTTCATTCCAGCCATGTCTATATCATGATATATAAATCATTACCCAATGAATTGGAGGGAGATATAGGTCCCACCAATCCCATAATGAAATCATTCTTACTTGTTCCACAAAATAAACATACATCATTCATAATAACCCAATAAATAAAATGGGTTTCATAAACATCATCCCATCATCACATAATCCATATAAAAGAAATGGATATCATTTTCATAATAATAAAAGTTAAACCATGTAAATCATAGATACATTATACTTGAAACATACACATATGAAATAATTTCATCTTAGATGAAAATTGGTTTTGATAAAACACTTGAAGTAAATTCTTGAGGAAAATATCTTTTCTTCTTCAAAAACATTTTCTTTTCACAAAATGTCATGAAATTTTAAAAGAAATAGATTTTGGTTGAAAATATTCATGAAATATTTTGTAGTAAGCTTAATGGAAATAAGGCTTTATAAAACCGTAAAAATCTGTTCGTGCCGTATAAGTTAAAAAAACATTCTTCTCGTACTTTTGCCGGAAAAGTCAAAAAGTACTTCGTAATATAAACAAAAGGAAGATTCCTTACATACCATGTAGTAAAAATCAAGAATGGGTAAAAAGGACTTTAAACATACATGAAAACACTTCTATAAAACATGGACATGTATTATAGAAATAACCCCAGTAAATACTTACGAATAAGCAATCTCGGATAAAAATGAGATTTGCAAAATTATCCCTTACCTTATGTCCGATATGCTTTGTATATATCCGAACCTCATGTATAATGATTTAAATAATGTTATTGACTTATTCCAGAATCATAATCATTTTTATGATATCGTATATGGTTCACTTATGACTTTATATTACCCGTTCTTTTGTAAATTCAATGTTAAAGAGCATTTTGGGTAAAATCTTTTCATTTATGGTCCGTGATTTGGATTGTAATTATTCATATGATTACTTAGATCATGATTTATTAATTCCAGAATATAAAACATGATTTATATATAATATATATTCAGAATATACATATATATAATAGATCAATAAATGGAAGGAAATACACCGTTCATGGAGACGGTAGGTCGTACGTACGCATGAACGATGTTTTCGCTTCCTTATTGAGTATAATTGAATTAAGTAGATGACATAAATATATATATACATAAATATAGTGGCTTTATAATGTCATATATTTCATTATTGTATCTTATATATACTTTATAATCATTATTTAATGGTTAATATGGAAAATGAATCTCATCGCGTCGTGGAGATGGTAGTCCGTACGTACGCACGAGCGATGATATCGTTTCCATAATTATTGAATTGAATTGGAGTGAATGATACAATATATCAGAATCAGTATGATGTTATAATAACTATGTATAGTTATTCATTACACCATTTTACCCATCCAAGTAAGGTGGTATTGGAAAAACAGATTACACCACGGTGTGGAGACGGTATTCCGTACGTACGCATGCGCGGTGATTTCGTTTTCTGTACGATAGATAGATGGTGAAATAGGGTTGTTCCATACTTATAATAACATATCAGTATATGAGTTATACTGATGTTATTACTTCATAATGAAACAACCTAAGAAGAAGAAGTGGAAGAAGAAATAAAGTTGAAATAATCGGTAACGGACATTACCTCTTCTTTGAAGTGACTCTTTGATCCCTCCTCTTAGGGCACTAAAATTGGACATTGAAGAGAACAAGGACCTCTAGGATGTTTCTAGGGAAGTGTAGAAGAGAATTTGGCAAGGGTTGGCCGAGCTTGAAGGATCAAAGTGGTGTGAGGAAGAGAGGGATGAGGTTCCCTTTTATAAGGGAGGAGAGGGGCACCTTTGGAAATCTCAAAAATATTAATTTATAATAAATCTAACCCCACTTAAAAACCACCAAAAATGACTCATATTCGAATTTTATATGAGATATGGTTGTAATATCATCAACCAATAAAATTTAGACATGTTAGTAAATTATTTTAAACATTATCAACATGATTTATCCTTACTTAATCAATTTAATTTTATTTGTGGTAATAAGATTCTAAATTTTAAATTATGAAAAAAATTACTTATTTATTGGTAATTTTACATAATTGGATACTTTATAAAATTTTAGACCATATAAATTTAAATTTATAATTTTTAAATATTTTTGTGATTTTTAAACAATTTTCTAATATGTTATTTTTATAAAATAACAATAGTGTCAATTTTGACACTATTCATTTATTTGAATTTAAATAAAATAAATACAGAAGATATGTTCGAACTAAAAGCTTTAATAGGTTCATAAAATGTCATATGTATCTAGAAAATTAGTGGAGAACATTAAATAGTTCATATAATATTTATTTTATTATTTTTAAAACCATTTATTTGGTTTATCTCTTAATAAAATAAATACTTCAACATTTTTGTATAGTTATTTAATATACTTATTTGTTGCATAAAATTTAAAAACAAAATCCTATGATGAAGATAAATCTATTACCTTTCACAATAATTCTTTAACTCGAATTTATAATCTTAAAATAACAATATTTAAATTGTTATATTTATTAAATTATGAAGGTGACACCTTTGGCATCATTTAAAATAAAATAATATAAGTGTCATAATCACTTTTATAAGACTCCAAACGGTTATATAATAGGTCATTAGATGATTATGGAATATATATACACTAAAAATAAGTTTTGGGTAGGTTTGTGGGCTTTTTAATGGGTATTATTATTTCAATAAAAACTATATTACTGATTTTTCAATTAATAATTAATTTCTGCATCATTAATGTATCACCATTAATGATAATTATTTAATCCATAAAAAAACTAAATAAATTATTATGATGTAGATAATTTTTCTATATTTTTGTATACTATTCATGTTAGAAGTTTGGAGTTGTTTATCACTAAATTAAAATTATTATTCTTATAAGATTTAAGAGAGTGACATGTTGTCACTTTCTTTGGTTTTAATAATAATTAAATTATTTTCATGGTAAAAAGTCCATAAAATGAATCTAATCCGACCTTTATGTGATATGGGTCGACTTTTAGTCATCCAATAGAATTTTGTCATGTGTTTGGGTAATTTTATAATATTATATTCTCCCTAAATTACCTGATTTACCTTTAACGAGGGTAAATAAAATTTACCGTAGTTACTATTCATAATTCCCAAAAATAAAAATTAGTCTATTAATATAATTTGAACCACAAATTCCAAATATATAATCCATTTTTCAAAATTTAGTACACAGAATTTGCAGAAATTAAATTAAAATTAATCCCATTGTCGAAAGAAAATGGTTTTTTGTTTAAAACCTTGCAAAAGATTGAATTTATTTAACCTATGAATTCAATGTAAAATCAAGGCTATTGACATAAATTAAATTAAATGGTAAAAATATATTATATTTATACTTTAAAAACATTCAATATTATAATTTAACCACAAAATCTATTAGGATGAAAAAAATTGTTTTTAATTAAAATAAAGCGTGTTTTTACTATTCATTAAAATTTGAATGTTACCAGAATAATATGAAAAATTTATCCAAAGTAAATTTCTATTTCTTTATTTCAAAAAATAATTTTATTTTGTCAAATTGAACTTATTAACATGTCAAAAACTAGATTTAATGTGGGTGCGCCATCAAAAGGCGGCAAAACTGCATTTTTTAAAAAATACTTATTTTACCCAAAAAATTTATTTAGTTCTTATACCATGTTCTAGAAAATGTGTAAGATGAATAATGATGTTATAAAATTCAAAATTTAGTTAATACTATTCACAACGACTAGTTCATAATAATATTATAATAATATATCATTGTTTAGTAAAACCCAAATTTGCGTACAACACACGCTATCGAGGAAGGTCGCGATTGCGTGTAATGCAAGCCAAGTCAGGGTTGCGTGTTGTGAAAGAATCCTTCGTTGGTTTTTATAATAGAATCCAACCATATTTCATTTATACATTGAATATATATATATATATATATACTAAATGTTGCGTAGAATAACTATTATCAAAATTGTGTGTAACACGATCCAAGAATAGTATTGCGTATACTGCAAGCTAATACGGTGTTGTGTATAGTGCAAGGTAATCTTGGTGTAGCATACAACACAAGACATTAATGAAATTAAAAGAATATTTTTCATAAAATCTCGGGGTATTACATTCTACCCCCCTTAAAATAAATTTCGCCCTCGAAATTCGTCGGGGTTATAAATGGTTTACTACTCGAAATTTTCTTTAATAGAAACCCACATCGTAAGAAGGAATACCAAAACCATTCTTTAAAAAAAAAAGTATGAAACGTAATGGTTACCCAAATAAACTAATCATTGGGTTTCCACATATGTGAAAATATGGATATGGAAGAGAAATCTCACCATCAAGTTCTGATGGAGAGTGGTAGAGAACATGGCTATGAAAAAGCCAACCATCACAAAGCTATTGATTTGTGATGATCTAAGGTACCAACTGATTCATCGGACATAAGGGAACTAGGACAACATTTTTGGTTTTCAAGATCATTTCCTTGAAGTTGACGAATTAAAAGAAATACTTGCATGATTTTGGTACAATCTCACTATTGTTTGTGAATTGAACAATTTCCACTTCATCCCTTAAAGAAATGAAGTTGAATTTTTTATTCATGATGTGTTAGCAGATCATGTGATAGAATGATGGGTCATTCCATCTCTTTCAAACAAAAGGTTGGCAAAGGTTATAAGTCCATCTTATGGTTAGATTAATCATATATGGTTCCAAAAATGAACTTATAATTCATATATCATACCGCTTAATAAAATAAAACTAGTTTCTACTAACCAGCAACTTCCTGTAGGCCAGTGGTAGGCGATAAAGGCCAGTCGCACTTCGGTTGTGGGTTCGATTCCCACAGTCTTGTCCGACGCGATGGGTTGTCACCCATCCTGCAGGTTTTCCTTTTTCTAAACCTACATTACTATATCATCTCATCAATAATATCGGAAAAAGGTTCTATCCTTAAAAAATACTAACTTATGCCCAACATAATCCATTCCAATCTTTAGGCTTATCTAAAATACTTCGGTCTAAGCTCATAGTATAAAGAAAATGATTACTTGAAATGTCACATAACAATCACGTGAATGCAATCATTTATCCCCCATATATCATAAGATATATCTTGTTGGTCAAATTAAAAACATGTGAATACCTTAATCATGTATTCTCTTGAAGAATAAATACCCATTTAACTATAGTGATAACATGAATGCATTTAATAGTTAACACGTTCCACATACCAAAATCCTAAAAATTCTATATACTCAAACCATGATATCACTTAGTCCTTATATCAATCATGAGCTCATGAATACAATCAAATATCTCATTATCTTCTTATTCATTCATTATGCGCATACACTAATAGAAAAGGGCGCATTGGAGCCCCCCAGACTCAGGCGACCGCCATTGGCGGTCGCTATAGCTAACCATTAGCGACCGCCAATGGCGGTCGCTAACCTACATAAAAAAAACGGGGGGCTTCTGCGCCCCCCCCCCCCCCCCCGCGCCCTCGATCTCCCTCCGCCCTAACCCCCTCCCTCCCTCGCCGCCCTCCCTCGCCGCCCTCCCCTCCCCCGCCGCCCGGCCTCCCCCGCCTCCCGGCCTCCCCCGCCGCCCGGCCTCCCCCGCCGCCCGGCCTCCCCCGCCGCCCGCCCTCCCCCGCCGCCCGCCCTCCCCCGCCGCCTGCCATCCGGCCTCCGGCCGCCGCCCTCCGACCTCTCGGCCCTCCCCCCCCCCACCCCGGACGGCACCCGCACCCCGGACAGCCCCCGGCGCGCACTACGGACCCCCCCCCCCCCCCCCCCGCACCCCGGACGCCTCCCCGCACCCCGGACAGCACCCCCCCCCCCCCCCCGCGCACTCCGGACCGCACCCCGGACGCCTCCCCGCACCCCGGACAGCCCCCCCCCCCACTCGGACACCCCCCTCCGAACCCGGACAACCCCCCCCCCCCCCCCCCCCGCACCCCGGACAGGCCCCCCGCACCCCGGACACCCCACCCCGCACCCCCGACACCCCCCCTGCACCCCAGACAGCCCCCCCTCCCCCGCACCCCGGACACCCCCGCACCCCGAACACCCCTGCCCGCACCCCTAACAGGCCCCCGACACCCCGAACACCCCTCCCCACACCTCGGACAGCCCCCCCCCCCCCCCCCCCGACCCCGGACACCCCCCCCCCCCCCTCGCTGCCCGTCCCCTCACCGCCTTCTCTCCTCCAGCTCCCCGCCGCCGCCACCGCCCGTCCCCTCCCTTGCCGCACCGCCTTTGGCTCCGGCTCCCCTTCGCTGCCTCCTCTCCCTCGCAGCACCGCCTTCGGCTCCCCTCCCTTTCAGGTTTGTAGCTCAATCAGGTAACATGAGCTTTCAGTTACATTATTATTTTATCAATGGTTCATAAACAAATGGTTAATATTTATTTTGAATATAGTTGATTTTAAAAATGTAAATGTAATAAGTATTGTGTAAATGTTTGTTATACTGATATTATTATGGATAAGAGTTGGATTGATCTTCCAAATCGAACGTCTAGAGAATATTTCAATGGCATTATGCACTTTATTGACTTCACGAGAGGATTTGAAAGTGACTATATTAGTTGTCCATGTAGAAAATGTGCTAACAGATATCAATTCACACGAGATACTGTGAGGGAGCACCTTTTCTTTAACGGATTTCTGAAAAATTATAAGAGTTGGACACGTCATGGAGAAGAATATGTTCGTTGTCAAAATACAGATGCAGCTCAGATGGATGTTGATGCAAGGATGACTGATCCAATGCATGAAATGCTTACTGAAATGGTACGTGGGTTTGATCCTGAAGGCATTGACATCCAAAATCTTGAGACCGGTGAGATAAATCTTCGCTCTGGTGCAGATCGTGATTCGAGGAGGTTTTATGAAGTACTTGATGATGCGAAAACAGAATTATATCCTGGATGTACTTCTTACAATAAACGGTCGTTTATCGTGGAGTTGTTGCATTTGAAGACTTTGAATAATTGGTCAGACACATCATTCGACATGCTTTTGGTTTTATTGAAAAAAGTTCTTCCAGTCGACGCTAAGATTCCTGAGTCGTATTACTATGCTCGTATGTTGACAGAGAACTTAGGTTTTACATATGAGACTATAGATGCATGTGCAAACAACTGTATGTTGTTTAGAAATGAAACTGCTCATTTGGATATTTGTACGGTTTGTGGCGCTTCCAGGTGGAAAGAGAACAGGGGAAATAAGACTCATCAAAGTCAGATTGCGATACAGGGGAAACCGATTGCCGTAAAGCAAATGCGTTACTTTCCCCTTAAACTGAGGTTGAAAAGATTTTTTATGTCATCTAAAGTTTCTAATTTAATGAGATGGCATGCAGAAAGAGTTCATGAAAGTGACATGTTAACCCACCCGGCAGACTCTCATGCATGGAATGATTTTGATAAGAGACATCCCGACTTTGCTAAAGATGTTCGTAATGTCCGATTGGGATTGGCAGCAGATGGTTTCAATCCATTCAAGTCTATGGTTGGTGTAACTCATAGCACATGGCCCATGGTGTTGGTTCCATATAATCTTCCTCCGTGGCTTTGTATGAAGCAACAATTTATATTACTTTCCACTCTTATTGATGGACCTAAAAGTACGGGGGATAAGATTGATGTTTACCTTCAGCCATTGATTGATGAGTTGAATGAATTTTGGGGCGATGGTGTGATGACTTATGACTGCGAAACGAATGAAATGTTCAAACTGCATGCTGCTTTATTGTGGACAATCAATGACTTCCCATCTTATGCAAATTTATCAGGCTGGAGTACGAAAGGGGAATTTTCTTTCCCTTGTTGCAATAAAAGTAAAAAATCTGTATGGCTTAAACATTCCAAAAAATGGGCATACATGGGTCACATGCGTTTTCTCCCTCCCCAGTATAGGTTCAGAAAGGACAGAGTAGAATTTGATGGTTCTAGAGAGTTCAGCCCAGCACCAAAGATCATGACAGGAGTCGAAATGTTATCGCAGATTGAGGAAGAAAACATCCGCACGGTATATGAAATTCAGGATTTGGTGGCTCCTCCAGTACGTAATATTCGTGCTGCGGGTAGGCAGCGCAGTCACAATTGGAAAAAGAAAAGTATTTTTTATAGTCTTCCGTATTGGAAAACTAACATGTTGAGGCATAATTTGGATGTCATGCACATTGAATAAAATGTTTGTGATAACATATTTTGGACCATTTTAGGTGTCAGTGGAAAGTCAAAGGACCATGTTAATGCACGCCGTGATTTGGAAGAAATGGGTTTAAGGAAACAGATGCATTTACAGTTAGCTAAGGGAAACAAGGCATATATGCCTGCTGCACAGTATTCGATGACTAAAGAGGAGAAAGAGACATTTCTTTCCATTTTGAAGATGGTCAAGGTGCCTGATGGTTACTCTTCTAATATTTCAATGTGTGTGAATCTGACGAGCAAGACATTGCAAGGGTTGAAAAGTCATGACAATCACATATTACTTCAGCAGTTGATTCCAATCGCAATTTGTGATTGTTTATCCCCCAATGTTGTTCAGCCCTTGATTGAGATGAGTAATTTTTTTAGACAGCTTTGTTTAAGAAATCAACGAATGAGTGATTTAAAAAGTTTGCAGGACCGAATTGTACTTACGCTTTGTCACTTTGAGAAACTTTTCCCCCCTCATTTTTTGATGTTATGGTCCACTTGACAGTGCACCTAACTGATGAAGTAATGGCTTCTGGTCCAGTGCAATTCAGGTGGATGTATCCTATTGAACGGTATTTGAGTACATTGAAAAGATTTGTACGCAACAGAGCTCGTCTAGAGGCATCAATAGCCAATGGATATTTGATGGATGAGTGTACTACCTTTTGTGCAGAATATCTTACGGATGTTGAAACAAAATTAGATAAGCCCTCTCGGATTCATGATGGTTCAGTTGGAGAAGGAACAACTTTTGATATGGACAACATCGACTGGATACAAGCACATCAATATATCTTGTTCAATACTCCATCAGTTGCACCATTAATGCAGTAAGTATCTTATCAATGTGCTTGTATAAATTTTACATGTTTTCTTTGCATAAGTTGATCTTTTAAACATCGCGTAATCATTTGCAGGAAACACATTAATGAGATAAAAGAAGAGATGCATCGTGCGACTGAGTTGCAAATTCAACAATCTCGTTATGCGGCATTTCATGATTGGTTCAAGGATTATGTATGTATAAATTGATTTTCATTATGAGTGAAGTATTAAACTAATTCTTTCTGCATATATCAGTATTGATTTTTATAAATTATGTAGGTTCGTAAGCTGAGGGAGTTAGGGGACCCCACGCTACCTGAAGTATTTATCCAACTGGCTGAGGGTCCATCTATAACGGATCATCGTTATAAATCTATTGATGCTAATGGTTTTCGATTTCGCATTAAAGATGTTGACGACAAACGAGCAACACAAAACAGTGGAATCGGTTGTCCCTTTGTCGATTCTGGTTATTACTATGGTCAATTGATAGACATCATTGAAGTTGTATACACACACGGTTTGAAGTACATATTGTTAAAATGTAATTGGGTTGATCCAGTGCGTGGATGTAAAGTCGATCAATATCAGTTTTCATTGGTGAATTTTAACTATATGTTATACAGAAATAATGA
This sequence comes from Viscum album, assembly GCA_963277665.1. Taxonomy (NCBI): domain Eukaryota; kingdom Viridiplantae; phylum Streptophyta; class Magnoliopsida; order Santalales; family Viscaceae; genus Viscum; species Viscum album. The sequence continues at coordinate 216,726,984 of OY728165.1, forward strand.
ACGAGTTGATAATGAACCTTTCATTTTGACATCACAAGCGGAACAAGTATTCTTCATTACTTTGCCTTTGGATCCAAGTTGGCAAGTTGTTGTCAAAATGTCTCGGCGAGGAGTGTTTTTATTTGAAGAAGATGAACCCGAGACTATTCCGTTTGTTTACCAACAACTTGATCAACATACCGTAGTTCAACGTGAAGAAGATATTTATTGGGTCAGAGTGGCTGTTGAAGGAGAAACGGTCGATTTGCATGCTTAATGAAAGGTATAATTGTTTTCCTGCTATTCAGTAGAATGTCCTAGGATATCATAAATTATCTAATCATTTTATAAATCCTTATAAGTTTTAATCCTCACTTTTGTAAGTTAATTCAGTCATAAATATTTAGGTTGATTAACTTTCTGATTTTTTAAAATTCATTCACAACTAATTATTCAATCCATTTTTTGTTTGATTAACAGTTGTACAAGTTTGATTTATTAAGAACAATCCAATTTATCTTTTAAACACTTTGGACTCATTACTGATATTTTGTATGACTGCAGACATGTCAGGGGAAGAGGCAGAAAATCCACATCATCCATCTGAGGCATCTACGTCTCAGGGTAGAGGTATGTTTGAATGTCATTGTCTATATTTTTTATGTAATTGACACATATATATATATATATATATATATATATATATATAACATTTGTCAATTTATATATAAAATTGTTTTCAACAGGATCAGACTCGGCTGCTTCTTCCTCTCGCAGGAGAGGCCCTGGTCGTGGCATATTATCATGGAATTCCGACACGACGATAGATGTTTCATTTGATGAGGTATTTCATCCCGTGGGACCGAATTCCCCGGCATTTATTCGTCAGCTGGGTCATATCATACGTGACCCACATCGATTTCCATTGACCATGCGTGATTGGGCTTCTATCCCTCAGGACACATTAGATCGTCTATGGAGGGAGGTTCAGGTAAGAAAATAATTTTACTTTATTTTCTATTTATAAATAATACTAATATGTTTGATTATTTTCATTATAGCAAAATTTGAAAGTATGCCCTGAAGAGTTTCAGGCCGTGTGTATGAGCAAATGCCGTAAGCTGTGGAAAGATTATAAAGGCAAAGTGAAGAGGGACCACTGGGTACCAAATGTGGGTGCCCTTGACATTTTGGAAAAAGTCCCGAGAGGTGTCCTCCCGGCTCAGTGGCGTGACTTGGTTGCATATTGGTCTACTGAGGGTGTTGCGGTTTGTATATTAATTATTTTGCTGTATATATATTTTCAATAATATGTGATTTGTTTGAAATTTGAATGAATTGAATGTAGGAGGTGTCAACACGCCATTCGGAGAATCGAGCGTTGCAGGGACCAGCTCACAGGCTCGGGACTCGTCACGTGTCTCAGATCCGACATGAGGTATATATTATTCATTTTTTAATTTATTAATTAATATGGTTTTGTGTTTATATTCTTTTAATATACAGTTGCGAGGGCAAGGTGCAGCAACTGATAAAATGTCGGTGTGGATAAGGACTCGTGATCGCAATGATCCAGAGGTTGCAGCATTGATAGTAAGTGTCTGTACTTACCAATAATTACATAAATCTATATATTAACATATATATATTTATATATATTTAAATATTTCACAGGATCAATTTGATGCTGAGTTAGAACATCTGACAGAGGACCAGCGATAGCTTCCCATGCGACGGGATGAGATCTTTCATCGCATTATTGGTTGGGACGGGCATGGCTATAGTTTGACCTATGGAGCAGGGATTCCCCGTTCTGTAGTGTCACGTGCTGTGGTTGTCGGTCCTGCTGTTGCTCATATGACACAGCAGATGTCAGATTTTGAGGCACGGCTGCGCGCTTCCGAGGAGACAAATGCGCAATTGACAGCTGAGGTTAGAGCACTGCGGGAATATGTGCGTCGAGCTGATGGTACAGGGGATCATACGACGCAGGTATATACTGTATTTATTTATTTAATTTAAATTATGTTTGTTATTAAAATATTTATAATGTTTATTTGTTGTAGGCACCTGGCCCACCAGAAGGAGGTAGCAGTGATGGCAACGCGTGACGCACCATATATTCACGAGATATGTTTTTGTTTTTACTGGTAGGGTTGACATTGATGTACTGTATTTATTCATTTAAGTAATGTATTATTACCATCCATGGTGGTCTTTTAAATATTTTATACACATATTGAGTTTTTGATCAGATAATCTTGAATGATTCTACATTTGAAAAAGTCGAACTAATTCCAACAGATCAATAAATCTGATATTATAGATTATGTATTATCCAATATATTTTTTATAAATTTCTCTATGGTATCGATAAAAGAAATATGTATTAATTAGATGTTATCACTTTTATTTTTCACTTTTGTAATCAATGGGATGGCCTTTGCACCCCCGGAGAGCCCCCCGCACCCCCGGAGAGCCCCCCCCCCCCCCCCCGCACCCCCGTACAGCCCCCCGCACCCCCGTACAGCCCCCCCCCCCCCCCCCCCCCCGCACCCCCGTACAGCCCCCCCGCACCCCGTACTGCCCCCCGCACCCCCGTACTGCCCCCCGCCACCCCCGTACAGGCCCCCGCCACCCCCGTACAGCCCCCCCCCCCCTCGCACCCCCGTACAACCCCCCGCACCCCCGTACAGCCCCCCCGCCACCCCCGTACAGCCCCCGCCACCCCCGTACAGCCCCCCGCACCCCCGTACAGCCCCCTGCACCCCCGTACAGCCCCCCGCACCCCCGTACAGCCCCCCCCCCCCCCCCGCACCCCCGTACAACCCCCCGCACCCCCGTACTGCCCCCCACCACCCTCGTACAGGCCCCCGCCACCCCCGTACAGCCCCCCGCACCCCCGTACTGCCCCCCGCCACCCCCGTACAGCCCCCCGCCACCCACGTACAGCCCCCCGCACCCCCGTACAGCCCCCTGCACCCCCGTACAGCCCCCCCTCCCCCCCCGACCCCCGTACAGCCCCCCGCACCCCCGTACAGCCCTCCCGCACCCCCGTACAGCCCCCCCGCACCCCCGTACTGCCCCCCACCACCCCCGTACAGCCCCCCGCCACCCCCGTATAGCCCCCCGCACCCCCGTACAGCCCCCCCCCCCCCCCCGCACCCCCGTACAGCCCCCCCACACCCCCGAAGAGCCCTCTGCCACCCTCGTACAGACAGCACCTCATTCGGAGGTGCTGTTTGACCGCGGCGGCCGGAAACGCGTTTCCGGCGCCATAAAACACCAAAACGGTGTGCGGCGGTCCAATTCGGAGCAAACGTGCTCCGAATGACCTGAAACCGCACGGGAACGATAGAAATATTATTCCTGAGATGCAGGAGGAGGCCGCACGTCCATCGGACGTGCGGTGCGCGCGGCACGTCCGATTGTGTCGTTTTTAGCAGCGCGGCGCGCGCTGAAATGGCGCGTTGGGGGGTCAAAACAACCCGAACGACCTCCAAAAGCCACTCAACCATACGAAAACCTCCGGGCGTGAATTTTGAAATGGTCGGCCAGATGACACCTCATTCAAGGGTTCTGTTTGACCGCGGCGGCTGGAAACGCGTTTCTGGCGCCCTAAAACACCAAAACGGCGTGCGGCGGTCCAATTTGGAGCAAACATGCTCCGAACGACCTGAAACCGCACGGAACGATAGAAATATTATTCCTGAGATGCAGGAGGAGGACGCACGTCCATCGGACGTGCGGTGCGCACGAGACGTCCGATTGTGTCGTTTTCAGCAGCGCGGCGCGCGCTGAAATGGCGCGTTGGGGGGTCAAAACCACCCGAACGACCTCCGAATGCCACGAAACCGTACGAAAACATTCGGGGCGTGAATTGTGAAATGGTCGGCCAGACGGCACCTCATTCGGAGGTTCCGTGTGACCGCGGCGGCCGAAAACGTGTTTCCGGCGCCATAAAACACCAAAACGGCGTGCGGCGGTCCCATTCGGAGCAAACGTGCTCCGAACGACCTGAAACCGCATGGGAACGATAGAAATATTATTCCTGAGATGCAGGAGGAGGACTCATGTCCATCGGACGTGCGGTGCGCGCGGAACGTCCGATTGTGTCGTTTTCAGCAGCGCGGCACGTGCTGAAATGACACGTTGGGGGATCAAAACCACCCGAACGACCTCCGAATGCCACGAAACCATACGACAACATCCGGGGCGTGAATTGTGAAATGGTCGGCCAGACGGCACCTCATTTAGAGGTGCCGTGTGACCGCGGCGGCCGAAAATGCGTTTCCGGCGCCATAAAACACCAAAACGGCGTGTGGTGGTCCAATTCGGAGAAAACGTGCTCCGAACGACCTGAAACCGCACGGGAACGATAGAAATATTATTCCTGAGATGCAGGAGGAGGCCACACGTCCATCGGACGTGCGGTGCATGCGGCACGTCCGATTGTGTCGTTTTCAGCAGCGCGGCGCGCGCTGAAATGGCGCGTTGGGGGGTCAAAACAACCCGAACGACCTCCAAAAGCCACGAAACCGTACGACAACATCCGGGGCGTGAATTGTGAAATGGTCGGCCAGACGGAACCTCATTCGGAGGTTCCGTTTGACCGTGGCGGCCGGAAACGCGTTTCCGGCGCCCTAAAACACCAAAACGACGTGCGGCGGTCCAATTCGGAGAAAACGTGCTCCGAACGACCTGAAACCGCACGAGAACGATAGAAATATTATTCCTGAGATGCAGGAGGAGGCCGCACGTCCATCGGACGTGCGGTGCGCGCGGGACGTCCGATTGTGTCGTTTTCAGCAGTGCGGCGCGCGCTGAAATGGCGCGTTGGGGGGTCAAAACCACACGAACGACCTCCGAATGCCACGAAATAGTACGACAACATCCGGGCGTGAATTGTGAAATGGTCGGCCAGACGGCACCTCATTCGGAGGTGCCGTGTGACCGCGGCGGCCGGAAACGCGTTTCCGGAGCCATAAAACACAAAAACGGCGTGCGGCGGTCCCATTCGGAGAAAACGTGCTCCGAACGACCTGAAACTGCACAGGAACGATAGAAATATTATTCCTGAGATGCAGGAGGAGGCCGCACGTCCATCGGACGTGCGGTGCGCGCGGCACGTCCGATTGTGTCGTTTTCAGCAGCGCGGCGCGCGCTGAAATGACGCGTTGGGGGGTCAAAACCACCCGAACGACCTCTGAATGCCACGAAACCGTACGACAACATCCGAGCGTGAATTTTGAAATGGTCGGCCAGACAGCACCTCATTCGGAGGTGCCGTTTGACCGCGGCGGCCGGAAACGCGTTTCCGGCGCCATAAAACACCAAAACGGCGTGCGGCGGTCCAATTTGGAGCAAACGTGCTCCGAACGACCTGAAACTGCACGGGAACGATAGAAATATTATTCCTGAGATGCAGAAGGAGGCCGCACGTCCATCGGACGTGCAGTGCGCGCGGCACGTCCGATTGTGTCGTTTTCAACAGCGCGGCGCGCGCTGAAATTGCGCGTTGGGGGGTCAAAACAACCCGAACGATCTCCAAAAGCCACGAAACCGTACGAAAACATATGGGTGTGAATTTTGAAATGGTCGAACAGACGGCACCTCATTCAGAGGTGCCGTTTGACCGCGGCGGCCGGAAACGCATTTCCGGCGCCCTAAAACACCAAAACGGCGTGCGGCGGTCCAATTCGGAGCAAACGTTCTCCGAACGACCTAAAACCGCACGAGAACGATAGAAATATTATTCCTGAGATGCAGGAGGAGGACGCACGTCCATCGGAGGTGCGGTGCGCGCGGGACGTCCGATTGTGTCGTTTTCAGCAGCGCGGCGCGCGCTGAAATGGCGCGTTGGGGGGTCAAAACCACCCGAACGACCTCCGAATGCCACAAAACCGTACGAAAACATCCGGGGCGTGAATTGTGAAATGGTCGGCCAGACGGCACCTCATTCGGAGGTGCCGTGTGACCGCGGCGGCCAGAAACGCGTTTCCGGCGCCATAAAACACCAAAACGGCGTGCGACGGTCCCATACGGAGAAAACGTGCACCGAACGACCTAAAACCGCACGGGAACGATAGAAATATTATTCTTGAGATGCAGGAGGAGGCCGCACGTCTATCGGACGTGCGGTGCGCGCGGCACGTCCGATTGTGTCGTTTTCAGCAGCACGGCGCGCGCTGAAATGACGCGTTGGGGGTCAAAACCACCCGAACGACCTCTGAATGCCACGAAACCGTACGAAAACATCCGGGGCGTGAATTGTGAAATGGTCGGCCAGACGGCACCTCATTCGAAGGTGCCGTGTGACCGCGGCGGCCGGAAACGCGTTTCCGGCGCCATAAAACACCAAAACGGCGTGCGGCTGTCCAATTCGGAGCAAACGTGCTCCGAACGACCTGAAACCGCACGGGAACGATAGAAATATTATTCCTGAGATGCAGGAGGAGGCCGCACGTCCATCAGACGTGCGGTGCGCGCGGCACGTCCGATTGTGTCGTTTTCAGCAGCGCGGCGCGCGCTGAAATGGCGCGTTGGGGCGTCAAAACAACCCGAACGACCTCCGAAAGCCACGAAACCATACGGCAACATCCGGGGCGTGAATTTTGAAATGGTCGGCCAGACGGCACCTCATTTGGAGGTTCCGTTTGACCGCGGCGGCCGGAAACGCGTTTCCGGCGCCCTAAAACACCAAAACGGCGTGCGGCGGTCCAATTCGGAGCAAACGTGCTCCGAACGACCTGAAACCTCACGGGAATGATAGAAATATTATTCCTGAGATGCAGGAGGAGGCCGCACGTCCATCAGACATGCGGTGCGCGCGGGACGTCCGATTGTGTCGTTTTCAGCAGCGCGGCGCGCGCTGAAATGGCGCGTTGGGGGGTCAAAACCACCCGAACGACGTTCGAATGCCACGAAACCATACGACAACATCCGGGGCGTGAATTGTGAAATGGTCGGCCAGACGGCACCTCATTCGGAGGTGCCGTGTGACGGCAGCGGCCGGAAACGCGTTTCCGGCGCCATAAAACACCAAAACGGCGTGTGGCGGTCCCATTCGGAGAAAACGTGCTCCGAATGACCTGAAACCGCACGGGAATGATAGAAATATTATTCTTGAGATGCAGGAGGAGGCCGCACGTCCATCAGACGTGCGGTGCGCGCGGCACGTCCGAATGTGTCGTTTTCAGCAGCGCGGCGCGCGCTGAAATGACGCGTTGGGGGGTCAAAACCACCCGAACGACCTCCGAATGCCACGAAACCGTACGACAACATCCAGGGAATGAATTTTGAAATGGTCGGCCAGACTGAACCTCATTTGGAGGTGCCGTTTGACCGCGGCGGCCGGAAACGCGTTTCCGGCGCCCTAAAACACCAAAACGGCGTGCGGCGGTCCAATTCAGAGAAAACGTGCTCCGAACGACCTGAAACCGCACGGGAACGATAGAAATATTATTCCTAAGATGCAGGAGGAGGCCGCACGTCCATCGGACGTGCGGTGCGCGTGGCACGTCCGATTGTGTCGTTTTCAGCAGCGCGGCGCACGCTGAAATGGCGCGTTGGTGGGTCAAAACCACCTGAACGACCTCCGAATGCCACGAAACCGTACGACAACATCCGGGGTGTGAATTGTGAAATGGTCGGCCAGACGGCACCTCATTCGGAGGTGCCGTGTCACCGCGGCGGCCGGAAACGCGTTTCCGGCGCCATAAAACACCAAAACGGCGTGCGGCGGTCCCATTCGGAGCAAACGTGCTCCGAAAGACCTGAAATGAGATTATTTCTTGAATCAAAGTTTTTAAATTATTATAGCACAATGATTTGATATTATATATATATTAAATATATATTAAAACATTTAAAATATATTATATATATATATTTATTTATTTAAAATATTGTATTTAATAGTATATATATGAATATTTATATATATATATATATATATTCAATTCAATAAAAAAATTTAAAATTTTTTTTTTTTAGAATAGAGACCGCCATAGGCGGTCGCTAGAGGGTGCCCGGCAGAGGGCCTTCAGCGACCGCTTGGCGGTCGCTGCGCGGCCGCTAAAGACCTTTAGCGACCGCCAATGGCGGTCGCTAATGGCCTTATTTACAGTAGTGATATCATCTACTTTAAAAAAAATATCTGAATAACATTCCATGGTTACTGGTACCATTCAACACATACTTTCAAATACTTTTAGGAAAAACAATAGTGTAACAATCCTTATATGATTCTTTATTCCATATTACCATTAACTATACAACATAACTCTCGATAAACATACAATCCTTCCACTACCTTCTAAAACAAGCGGCTGAGCTTCAACACTTCTTTCAGCTCATATATCATTTGTAGTCTCCTCATCATCATCCACATAAATACTACCCATGTGACCATGCTAATTCTCATCATGATATTTTCCATTAGGTTATTGGTTTGCATAATGCCCGTACATTCCACATTTAGAACATTTAACCATTGTTGATGTCGTAGCAATATCAATATCCTCATCCATGGTGTTAACTGAACCTTTTCTTTTGCACTTACTGGATTTGTGTCTTTCTTTTCCACACCCAAAGCATCTTCCAGTTCCTTTGAAACAGTCTCCCCGATGCCTCTTCCCACATGATTTACATGAGGGAAATTGAACTTTCTTTCCTCTATGATCATCATGAAAATCTAACTTTCTCTTATTAGCTGAGTCAGGAAACTTACCAAATTTGAGATTATTGATCATATTATGAGATTGTTGATTAGGCATAATAACAATGTTTGGAATTTCAAATCCCGTTTCATTTGGTTTCTCATGAAGAATATCATTCCATTGTCCATCATATCCTCCATTATCATGAATCTTCCTGTTTCCAGCAATTTTCTAAAACCCAAAAAGAATAGTGTGAGAGGAAAAAATCATGCTAGGGAAAACAAAATAGTAAAGGGGGAGTATCCTCAATATCTAACATCTTAGGTTAAATTCTATGATCGTTACCGTAGTTCTAGGACTATATCCTATACGTATACTTATCCTTAGGGACATCCCTAGACAAACCTTAGAAATATCTCTAAGAATCTCACTAACGTTTTCGCATCCTAGTTTCCAAAGGTTGACTAAACCTTTCCTCTGATACCAAATGTGGATACCCGAAGCTTGACGTACATGGACATTACATTATGTTTGTGGAATACTTAGTACATAACAAAAACACACACACAAGGACCGTAATAGTTTAGTGTCTTTGGAAACTCGGAATAAAATATTCTAATCGTGGAGAAGGATCTTCAACATCTCCCAATAAAGATCTTCCCTTTTTTTCTTACCTAAAACATTTCTTTATATCCTGGGGAAAATAAAACATAAAAGGGGTGAGCTCAAATGCCCAGTTAGGGTAAACATAGAGAACATAAAACAGCCCATAAACATATGAATGAAAAAACATGAACATAAAATCTAAACACCAAATTCTTGAGTAAAGACATAAATTAGGGAAGTACATAAAGCATAGATCATAAAAAGAAAATTAATCATGATAAAATATCTTGGAAGTAAAACTTGTAATTGTGGAAACCATTAAGCACATGATATGATTTCCATAGTAGCCAAGGCATTACTGCCAAGACCATCTTAGTGGAAAAAGTCCCCTTCTGAATCGAGTTCACTCCTCGTTCCAGTCCTGTATTACTGAACCAGTTTAACTTGCCGTTCCAGCCATGTCTATCTCATGAGATATAAATCTTTACCCAATGCATTGGAGAGAGATATAGGTCCCACCCATCTCATAATGAAATCATTCTTACTTGTGCAACAAAATAAACATACATCATTCATAATAACCCAATTAATACAATGGGTTTCATATACATCATCCCATCATCACATAATCCATATAAATGAAATGGATATCATTTTCATAATAAGGAAAGTTAAACCATGTAAATCATAGAGACATTATACTTGAAACATACACATATGAAATACTTTCATCTTAGATTAAATTTTTTTTTGATAAAACAGTTGAAGTAAATTCTTGAGGAAAATATCTTTTCTTCTTCAAAAACATTTTCTTTTCACGAAATGTCATGCAATGTTAAAAGAAGGAGATTTGGTTGAAAATATTAATGAAATAATTTGTAGGAGGCTTCATGAAAATAAGGCTTTATAAAACTGTAAAAATCTGTTCATGCCGTATAAGTTAAAAAAAACATTTTTCTCGTACTTTTGTCGGAAAAGTCAAAAAGTACATCGTAACATAAAAAAAAGAACGATTCCTTATATACCATGTAGTAAAAGTCAAGAATGGGTAAAAATGACTTTAAACATACATGAAAACACTTTTATAAAACATGGACATGGATTATAGAAATAACCCCAGTAAATACTTACGAATAAGCAATCTCGGATAAAAATGAGATTTGAAAAATTATGCCTTACCTTACGTCCGATATGCTTTGTATATATCCAAACCTCCTGTATAATGATTTAAATAATGTTATTGACTTATTCCAGAATCATACTCATTGTTATGATATCATATATGTTTCACTTATGACTTTATATTACCCATTCTTTTGTAAATTCAATGATAAAGAGCGTTTTGGGTAAAATCGTTTCATTTATCGTCCGTGATTTGACTTGTAATTATTCATATGATTACTTAGATCATTATTTCTGAATTCAAGAATATAAAACATGATTTATATATAATATATATTCATAATACACATATATATAATAGATAAATAAATGGAAAGAAATACACCGTTTATGGAGACGATAGGTCGTACGTACGCATGAACGCTGTTTTTGTTTCCTTATTGAGTATAATCGAATTAAGTAGATGACATACATATATATATACATAAATATAGTAGGTTTATAATTTCATATATTTCATTATTATATCTTATATATACTTTATAATCATTCTTTAATGGTTAATATGGAAAATGAATCTCATCGCGTCATGGAGACGGTAGTCCGTACGTACGCACGAGCGATGATATCGTTTCCATAATTATTGAATTGAATTGGAGTGAATGATACAATATATCAGAATCAGTATTATGTTATAATAACTATTTATAGTTATTTTTACACCATTTTACCCATCCAAGTAAGGTGGTATTGGAAAAACAGATTACACCACGGTGTGGAGACGGTATTCCGTATGTATGCACGCGCAGTGATTTCGTTTTCCGTAGGATGGATAGATGGTGAAATAGGGTTGTTTCATACTTATAATAACATATCAGTATATGATTGATACTGATGTTATTACTTCATAATGAAACAACCTAAGAAGAAGAAAGAATCGGTAACGGACATTACCTCTTCTTTGAAGCGCCTCTTTGAGTCCTCATCTTAGGGAACTAAAATTGGTCTTTGAAGAGAACCGGGACCTCTAGGATGTTTCTAGGGAATTGGATAAGGGAATTTGGCAGGGTTTGTCTGAGCTTGACGGCTCAAAGTGGTGTGAGGAATAGAGGGAGGAGGTGCCCTTTTATAAGGGAGGAGAGGGGCACCTTTGGAAATCTTAAAAATATTAATTTATAATAAATCTAACACCACTTAAAAACCTCCAAAAATGACTCATATTAAAATATTATATGATATAGGGTTGTAATATCATCAACCAATAAAATTTAGACGTGTTAAGAAATTATTTTAAACATTATCAACTTGATTTATCCTTACTTAATCAATTTAATTTTATTTGTGGTAATAACATTCTAAATTTTAAATTATGAAAAAAATTACTTATTTATTGTGAATTTTACATAATTGGATACTTCATAACATTTTAGACCATATAAATTTAAATTTATAAGTTTTAAATATTTTTGTGATTTTTAAACAATTTTATAATATGTTATTTTTATAAAATAACAATATTGTCAATTTTGACACTATTCATTTATTTGAATTTAAATAAAATAAATACAGAAGATGTGTTCGAACTAAAAGATTTAATAGGTTCATAAAATGTCATATGTATCTAGAAAAGTAGTGGATCACATTAAATAGTTCAAATAATATTTATTTTATTATTTTTAAAACCATTTATTTAATTTATCTCTTAATAAAATAAATACTACATCATTTTGGTATAATTATTTAATATAATTATTTGTAGCATAAAAATTAAAAATAAAATCCTATGATGAAGATAAATCTATTACCTTTCACAATAATACTTTAACTCGAATTTATCATCTTCAAATAACAATATTTAAATTGATATATTTATTAAATTATGAAGGTGACAACTTTGGCATAATTTAAAATAAAATAATATAAGTGTCATAATCACATTTATAAGACTCCAAACGGTTATATATTTGGTCATTAAATTATTATGGAATATATATACACTAAAAATAAGTTTTGGGAAGGTTTGTGGGCTTTTTAATGGGTATTATGTTTTCAATAAAATCTATATTACAGATTTTTCACTGAATAAATAATTTCGGCATCATTAATGTATCACTATTAATGATAATTATTTAATCACTAAAAAATATAAATAAATTCTCATGATGTAGATACGTTTATTACATTTCTGGAGTCTATTCATGTTCGAAGTTTGGAGATGTTTATCACAAAAGTAAAATTATTATGCTTATAAGATTTAAGAGAGTGACATGTTGTCACTTTCATTGGTTTTAATAATAATTATATTATTTTCAAGGACAAAAGTCCATAAAATGAATCTAATCCGACCCTTAGGTGATATGGGTCGACTTTTAGTCATCCAATAAAATTTTGGCACATTTAGGGTAATTTTATAATATTATATTCACCCTAAATTAACTGATTTACCTTTAACTATGGTAAATAAAATTTACCGTAGTTACTATTCATAATTCCCAAAAATAAAAAGTAGTATATTAATATAATTTGGACCCACTGATTCCAAATATGGAATCCATTTTTCAAAATTCAGTACACAGAAGTTGCAGACATTAAATTAAAATTAATCCCATTGTCGAAAGAAAACGTGTTTTTTTTAAAACATTGCAAAAGATTGAATTTATTTAACCTAGGAATTCAATGTAAAATCAAGGCTATTGAAATACATTATATTAAATGGTAAAAATATATTCTATTTATACTTTAAAACATTCAATATTATAATTTAACCACAAAAGTTATTACGATGAAAAAAGTTGTTTTTAATTAAAATAAAGCGTTTTTTTACTATTTATTAAAATATGAAAGTTACCAGAATAATATGAAAATTTTATCAAAAGTAATTTTTTATTTCTTGATTCCAAAGAAGAATTTTATTTTGTCAAATTGAACTTATAAAAATGTCAAAAACTAGATTTAAATTGGGTGCTCCATCAAAAGGCGGCAAAACTGCATTTTTTAAAAAATACTTATTTTACCTGAAAAAATTATTTAGTTCTTATACCATGTTATAGAAAATGTGTAAGATGAATAATAATGTTATAAAATTAAAAATTAAGTTAGTACTATTCATAACGACTAGTTCATAATAATATTATAATAATATATCGTTGTTTAGTAAAACCCGGCATTGCGTACAACACACGCTATCGAGGAAGGTCGCAATTGCTTGTAATGCAAGCCAAGTCAGGGTTGCGTGTTGTGAAAGAATCCTTTGTTGTTTCGTATAATAGAATCCAACCATATTTCATTTATACATTGAATATATATATATATATACTCAATGTTGTGTAGAATAACTATTATCAAAATTGTGTGTAACACGATCCAAGAATAGTATTTCATATACTGCAAGCTAATACGGTGTTGCGTATAGCGGAAGGTAATCTTGGTGTAGCATACAACACAAGACATTAATGAAATTAAAAGAATATTTTTCATAAAATATCGGGGTGTTACATTTCTGATCAAAACAAGGCCTCTAGGTTGTATTGAGGGAAGTTAATAGTGTATTTGTGCAGGGTTTGGCCGAACCAAAAGGCTTTGAAGGTGTGAATTAATGAGAAGGGGGAGTGCCCTTTTATAAGAGGGGTGAGGGGCACCTTTGGAAAAGCTAGAAATATTATTTTATAATAAATTAATATTCGGTTTCTAATGTCTCCAAAGTGTATAATTTAAAGGTTAAGGTGGGGATATGTATAAAACTACTCAAACAATATAATTTAGACAGGTTTGGGTCATTATATTAACCATATCTATTAGTTTTAACTCTTAGTTAATTAGTATGACACTTACCATGTTACTTTGTATTTTTGTGAAAATCATAACGGAATGGTTACATCAAAAAAATTTAATTACATCAATCCTAACATGTCATATTAAGCAAAAAATTAGTATAATTCCTAAAAAGACTGAAAATATATTTATTTGCGTATTTATAATATCAATTATTTTAATTTTTCACTATTACGGTAATTGTTGCATCATTATTGTGTCATAAATAAATTATATTATTTAATGTCTAAAAATTATAAATAAAATATCATTATATCGGAAATATTTTTATCTTTCTAATGAATATTTACAATCGAATGTATCTTATTTATAACCTTATATTAAAATGCTTTAGTAAATACACTTTGATTTTATTTCTTTTAACTCTTCTTTGAATTAAATAATAATAAATGTACTAATCTAATCCAAGTGATCCTAAATGATAATATTTTATTCTTAAGGTTGTTTTGGTCGAGATACACTTGTCCAATAGAATTAGGACATGTGTTAGGGTAATATTAATATCATTTTTACCCTTAATTACCCTATTTACTTTTAACCGTGGTAAATAAAAGAAAAAGGTTACTATTGACCAAAAATCATTTTCATCTCAATGAACCACATTTTACTCCATGATATTAACCGTGTCACTCATATTTTCTAAATTCCAATCACAGAAGCTATAAAATTAAGTTTTATGAAAAATTTAGTTTTTTAACTACCACTTAGTAGTTTCACTATTTATCAAAAAATGATGTTTTTCAGAAACATACCAAAAATTCACCGTTGGCTAATTTCGATATTCCGAATACAAAAATGAAGTCCATTTTGAAAAATAAAATTTATAAAATTTCAAGAAGTAGGTATTACTATTCATAACGGCTAGTTTGATTTGTTGTGGTGTGTTAGAATTTGATGTTGCGTACAACACACGCTATCACATTATTCAAAGAGAAACATACCATAGAACCTTGGGGTATTACATTCTCCCCTCCATCAAATAATTTTGTCCTCGAAATTTCTAGAATACTACCGCATGAAAAGACTCGGGTGGTTCTTCATCATAAGTTCCTCGGGTTCCCACGTTGGCTCTTCCATCATATGGTTTCTCCACAAAACTTTTACCAAACGCATCATCCGGTTTCTCAGTACTTCTTCTCTCGTATCAAGAATCCTGATGGGTTCTTCTTAATAAGATAGATCGGGTTCCAGTTCTAATTCCTCATAGGTGAGTACATGCATTGGGTCAGGCATGTATTTCCTCAACAGAGTTACATGGAACACATCGGGAACTTTGGAGAGACTTGGCGGCCTTTCCAATCGGTAAGCTACAACCCCAATTCGTTCTAGAATTTCAAAGGGTCTGATGTACCTGGGACACAATTTACCTTTCTTACCAAAACGTATGACTCCCTTATATTGAGATACCTTCAGGAAAACATGATCACTGACTTGAAATTCCAAATCCATCCTTCAATTATCGGCATAGCTCTTCTGCCTACTTTAGGCTGCTTTGATGTGATTTGGGATTACCTTCACCTTTTCCATTGTTTCCTCCACCAGTTCTGGACCTACAAGTTTTCTTTCACCAAAGTCATCCCAACAGGTTGGTGTGCGACATATCTTTCTGTATAACGCTTCATATGGTGCCATATGAATACTCGAATGAAAGATATTTTTATAGGAAAATTCTACCAAAGGTAAATATTCACCCTACATACCCTGAAAGTCAAGTGAGCAAGATCTCAACAGGTCTTCTAAGGTTTGAATAGTCTGTTCTGATTGTCCTTCTATCTGAGGGTGGTAGGAAGTGCTCAAATGAAGTTCAGTATCCATGGATTTCTGAAGACTCTTCCAGAATCTTTAAGTAAAACAGGGATCACGATCAGAAACAATAGATAGGGGTGCTCATGAAGTCTCACAACATCATTAATATATAGTCTTTCTAGACGTTCCAGTGGTAGATCCTATCTTATAGCAAGAAAATGTGTTGACTTGGTAAGACGATCAACAATAACCCATATTGAATAGTTCCTTCTAGGAGGCTTTGGTAGTCCCATGACAAAGTCCATCGTGATATTGTCCCATTTCCACTCCGATATGGGAAGAGGTTGCATGACTCCTCCAGGCTGTTGCCTTCCAGCTTTCACTTGTTGGCAAACCATACATCATGAAACAAAATCAGAAATCTCCCTCTTCATGTTGTCCCACCAAAAATGTTCCTTCAAGTCTTTATACATTTTGGTTCTCCTGAGGTGTATAGAGAAATTGGAACTATGAGCATCATCCAGCAATTCCCTTTTTAGATCAGGTATATCGGGAACACAAAGTCTCTTCTTGAATTTCAAAATTCTATCTTCATACTCAAAGCCTCTCAATCTCCCATCATTCAAAGCTTTAATCTTCTTTTGAAATTCTTCATCATTAGTCTGAGAACTCTTAATCCTCTCTAGTAAATATGGTTTGGAAACCATTTGAAAAAGAATTGATGTTTCGCCTTCCATGGTTATTCCCATGTCCATCTTCACTAGATCCATGAAAATTGGATCCCTTTCAATTCTCATATTGTTCAAAACTCCATGATTTCTGCTCAAAGCATCTTCCTCCTTGTTTGCTTTCCTCGGGTGGTAGAGTATCATACAATAGTAATCCTTGAGTAATTCAAGTCATCTCCTTTGCCTCATGTTGAGTTCTTTTTGTGAGAAAACATACGTCAAACTCTTGTGATCAGTATAAATATAACATTTTTCACCATAGAGGTAGTGCCTCCATATCTTCAAATCAAAAATCACAGCTGATAACTCGAGATCATGAGTAGGATAGTTTTTTTTCATGAATTTTCAACTTTCGTGATGCATAGGCAATAACCCTATCATTATTCATAAAGACACAACCATATCCTTTCTTTGATGCATCACTATAAATAACGAACACATCATTCCCCGATGGTAGAGTCAATATAGGATCATTGACTAATCTTCTCTTCAGTTCTTCAGAACATTCTTCAAACTCTTTTTTCCAAACAAATTTAACCCCTTTACGTGTGAGCTTCGTTAATGGGTTATCCAATCGGGAAAAATTATGGACGAAACATCGATAATAAACTGCTAAACCAATAAAACTGTGTACCTCAGTTATACTCGTAGGTGCTGGACATTCTTGGATTGCCTTGGTCTTTGAAGGATCAACAGAGATTCCATCTTTAGAGACAATATGGCAAAGAAAAGAAATATCCTAAAGCCAGAATTCACACATGCTAACCTTCCCATATAATTCATGTCTTCTCAATGACTTCAGGATAATGTGAAAGTGATTTTCATGATCTTCATAGCTTTTGGATTATAGCAAGATATCATCAATAAATTCCACCACAAATTCATCAAGATATTCCTTGAAAACTCTATTCATCAGATCAATGAATATCGAGGGTGCACTAGTCAATCCAAAAGGAATTACTGTAAACTCGCAATGCCCGTACCTGGTTCGAAATGCTGTCTTCAGAATGTCTTCCTTCTTCACACACAACTGATGGTATCCAGATCTAAGGTCAATCTATGAAAAGTATTGAGCTCCATGAAGTTGGTCAAATAAATCATCAATGTGAGGTAGGGGATACTTGTTCTTTATTGTTATAGCATTGATCTCCCTATAGTCGATACATAACCTCATAGATCCATCTTTCTTTTTAACAAAAAGAACAGGGGCTCCCCATGGAGAAACAATAGGGTGAATAAATCTCTTATTACTCAATTCCTCTAGTTGTTTCTTTAGTTCGACTAATTTCACAGTGTCCATTCTATAAGGGGTCTTCGATATAGGCCTTGATCCAGGAATTAAATTAATGGGAAACTCAACTTCTCATTATAGAGGATGTCTAGGTAAATCTTCTAGAAATACATCTACATATTCTTTCACAATAGGTATATCCTCTATTTGAACATTCCATTACTCACCCACAATCATTTCATTATCTTCCTCCCCAATAATTGAATTTAGTTAATCTACTGGGGGTGGATCTGGATAATAATTAAGTGGTGACGATTCTGCTCTAAAGATAAGGTTTTCCTTATCATCATCATCAAAAATCGTTACCTCATTCTTCATACAATAAATCTGTGCATCGTGGTCCGAAATCCAGTCCATACCGAGGATTATATCAAACTCAATCATAGGTAGGACGATGAGATCAGTAGATAAAGAACATTTATGTGCTCTAATGGGGACTGATTCACAAAACTTTGTTGCAATGATACTTCCCTTAGGAGTTTTAACTGACAACTCCCTTGTTAAATCAAATTGGAAATATCTAATTTTCTTATCAAACTGGGAAGATATGAAACAATGAGATGATCTAGAATCAAATAATGCATTTCCTAAACTTGAGGAAACCATTAAATTACATGCCACCACATCTTTCGGAGCTTCTACCTCAGTAGTAGTGATAGCATAAGCTTGGCCTTGATCCCTTGGCCTTTTCTGAGGTATGTTCCCCTGATGCTTAGGACATTCATTTGCATAATGTCCCACCCCCCTGCAATTGTAGCACTGAACATTGGTAACTTCCTTCTTCCCTTTGCAATCACGAGCTTGGTGGCCTTTTTCACCACACTTGTAATAGACACCCATTCCCTTCAAGCAAGTACCGCGGTGTTTTGTCCCACATTTACCACAGGATTGATATTCAACCTTTCCCTTCTTCCACTTATTTCCATTCCCAAATTGATTAGCAAATCTATTCTTCTCTTGCTTTGATTTAAAGTCATAAGATATAGATAATTCCTTTTCAGTCTTGATAGAACATGAGACAATGTCTTAGTACGAAGAGAAGGATTGTGAGACTAATGCTCGATGGAGAAATGGTTTTAACCCATCAAATAAATGATCAATATTACTTCTTGGGTTACGTATATAATCTCCAGCATACCTTGCTAACCATGTAAAGTTAGCCTCATACTTTGTGACATTCTAATCCTCCTTTTGTCTCAAACTCAGAAATTGCCTTTCCATATCTACTCGATGTCCGCGAGGAGAGTATTTTTCTAAAAACAGATCTTTGAACTCCCTCCATTCCATATTTGATACTTCATCATCTTCCTTCATGTTTTGAATCAATGACCACCATTGATCAGCATCTCCAGTGAGGCAGGTAAACTGCCATGATAACTTTTTCCCTTTCACTACTCCACAAAGCCTGAAATATTTTCTCTACGGAATTTATCCATTACTCAGCTACTAAGGGATTTTTACTCCCATTGAACATTGGTGGTTTTTGCCACATGAAGCGATCTAACATTTATCCTCCATGCTGCGGATCAGGGTGCTCCATACGGGTAAGGATATTATTCAAAACCATAGTGAGTTGTCCCATTTTGGTGATTAGCTGATCGGTACTAGTGGCATCACCAACTCCACTATAAGTATCTTGAATAGGAGGGAAATCCCTACATGGAGTACCTGTATTGAAACAGTTTCCATTTCTTCCACTAGGCACCATTTATAAACAATGGCATAAACTAGATCAGTTTATGAATCAAAATACATAATTCCATACTTATAAAACACATAACATAAATTGAATTATTTATGGATATAATCCATAATCATAAAAATGTTTTCTTTGAGGATGTATATACTCATAAATCCTTTATAATGATTTGTAATGAAAATGAGAGTTATCCTAAGCATATCCCCCATGAGTGTCATAACCAAGAGTGCAGCAAGGCCCGTTGTCGTGCACCAGTTCCCATTCGAGTATAGCTCAAAGCGGTGTTTTCAGGTTTTACCCCTAGGTACATCTGTTCCAGAGCCGCATCTACCTGCTCGTATCCATACAATGATGTATTACTCGGAAAACTCACAAAATCTCTACAATACCAAAATTCTAGAAAGTTATTCTATACTAATCCTCAATGTTCATCTTAGGTCTATGTGCTCTAAACAACGTTTATCTGAATCTAGCTTCCAAGGTTTGTACTAAACTTCCTCTGATACCAACTGTAATGCCCTGACCCCAGTTACCTAGAGTCGGTGCATTATTACATAACATTGTCATGATCACAAGAAAGATCAAATCTCAAAATACCGATTGGTTTAGTAGCTTTGGAAATACTAGATATATTAATAAGGTTTACATTACATCATAAAATGAAAACTACAACAACATAGTCTCTATATTCCACACTTTTATACCCTCATACTATCCCTGTAGGTCATTCATAATTTACTTCTTCAAATCCTGGGAAAAATGAAACATAGAAAAGGGGTGAGCTCAAATGCCCATTAACGATAACAATATAGCGGAAACATCCATAAAAAAGAATAAACATTTAAGGCAATGTATAACTAAAACAAAAGCCTTTTAAACATGAACTTCAACATAGTATGGAAAAAATAAAATGAAATAATTCCATTTACTTATTCACAAAGATATTCTACTAATCGAATTATCACATGCAATATCAATAACAACTTTCATAATGATGGAATGCATAATGCCAGACTATCATAACCACATAGCCAAGGCCTCATGCCAAGACTAGAAATATTATTTTTCCAAGGCCTTGTCCGAAGACACTAATTTGTATCATGAATCCTACTGATGCATCGAGGAGCTATAGCGGGCTCTTCCTGTCACATATTAAGTCCAATGCATTCCCATATGAAAATGTTTAAACATAACATAAACATTCATATTAAAAATAGGATATGAAATGTCAATACATTCACCATAAACCATGAAGGGTATAAAAATAACATATCAATAGTCAAACATATCACAAAACATTCAATACAATATGGAAGTTTTGTTTCATAATAAATAAGCTATAAATAAGCTAAAAATCCATCAAAGGATGTTGACATAGATGAAATGAAAACTCTTTTTTGAGAAATATCTCTTTTTATTTTGAAATCATTTAAGTTTCATATAAAATAAAACATTTTCTTTGAAAATATTCTTATAATATTTTAAGGGAAGCTTTGACGATTTTATAACGGTGTAAAATATCCCCACCCGCCGTATAAGTTAAAAAAACATTCTTACCTTAATTCTGTGAAAAAGGTTAAAAAGCACCTTGTTTGGAAAACAACGGAAAGATTCCTTTATAATCCTATTATAAAAAGTAAAAAAATGGTATAAATGACTTTATCCCATATTATTGTAAATGGTAAAAATGTTTTGAAATAAATTTTGAAGAAACATAGATGTGGATGATAAAGAAATCCCAGTAGATTATTATGCATAAACAATCTCTGATAATGAAGAGATTGAGAAATAAACCCTTACCTTGTACTTTTCCTTGGTTGAGGGTAGGTTAAATTACTTTATAATAGTTAAATAATTGTTATTAAATTATTCAATAATCATATACAATAATATGATATCATATATGATCTTTTAACATTTCTTTGTTAATAATATCTTAGTATTATCGTCGTTTTGGGTGTTAACTTACTCGTTTTCTTTTATATGTTTTGTTACATAAGACATGTTTGTTATGGATAGGTTGTATATTATTCATATCCATAATGATATCAAGTCCTTAAATACTATTATTAATCATCAAATGATAATTATACTTGAATGGATATGATGGAGAATGAATCTCATCGCGTTCGTGGAGACGGTAGTCCGTACGTACGCACGAGCGACAATATCATTCTTTTGATATCAAAATAATATATAATTGGATGGTATATCATATATACAGAATCATTATCTTGTTATATTTATTATTTACATGAATTACAAGTCATTATTATACCAATACAAATAATAATATATTGAATAACAATTACACCACGACATGGAGACGGTAAGCCGTACGTACGCACGTATGGTGACATGTCATTCAAAGGATGGATAGAATACTGAATATGGTTGTACAATATTTATAATAATATTACAGTATATAGTAGATACTAGATTAATTATATTATAATGGGAATAACAAAGAAATAAGAAGTTGAAGAAGAAGTGAATTTGAAAAAGGGTGGTGAAAACATTACCTCTTCTTCGGGTTCTTCCTTTTGATTTGATCAAAAGGGAACCTTAGGTTGGCTTTCCGATCAAATTAATTCCTCTAGGTTGTATTGAGGGAATTTTAGAGAGTATTTGGGTAAGGTTTGTCCGAACCAAAAGGCTTTGAAGGTGTTAATTAATTAGAAGGGGGAGTTCCCTTTTATAAGAGGGGTGAGGGGCACCTTTGGAAAAGCTAGAAATATTATTTTATAATAAATTCATCTTTGGTTTCTAATAGCTCCAAAGTGTATTATTTAAAGTTTAAGGTCGGTATGGGTCGAAAAACACTCAATAAATAGAATATATACAGGTTTGGATCATTATATTAACCTTATCTTTTAGTTTTAACTCTTAGTTAATTAGTTTGACACTTACCATGTCACTTTGTATTTTTATATAATATAGTTAATAAACGTACTATATACATCCAATAAACCCCCAAGTGGTAAATTAATGATACACCTATCATGATATAAGTCTCATGGCTGATCCTTAGATTTTTACGAATTTAATATCAATTAATAATATAATATTTGTTTTAAAAACTCTATTATGTCAATTTTGACACTATTCAATAATTAATTTTTTTAAAAAACATAACAGAATTATTACTTAAAAAAAAGTTAATTAAGTCAATACTAACATGTAATATTAACCTATAAAATTATTATAATTCATAAAAAGACTCATATTATATTTATTTGGGTAATTATATTATCAATTATTTTAATTTTTCTCTATTACGGTAATTGTTGCATCATCATTGTGTCATAACTAAATTAAATTATTTAATCACTAAAAATTACAAATATAATATCATTATGTAAGAAATATTTTTATATTTCTAATGAATACTTACAATCGAATTTATCTTTTTTATAACACTATTTAAAAATGTTTTATTAAATAAACATTGATTTTAACTCTTTTAACTCTTCTTTGAATTAAATAATAATAAATGTCCTAATCTAATCCAAGTGGACCTAAATGATAATATTTTATTCCTAAGGTTGTTTTTGGTCGAGATAAACTTGTCCAATAGAATTAGGACATATTTTAGGGTAATATTTATATCATTTTTACCCTTAATTACCCTATTTACTTTTAATCGTGGTAAATAAAAGTAAAAAGTTACTATTCACCAAAAATTATTTTCATCTCAATAAACCACATTTTACTCCTTGATATTAACCATGTCTCTCAGATTTTTGAAATTCTAATCACATAAGCGGTAAAATTATGTTTTATGAAAAATTCAGTTTTTTAACTACCAGTTAGTAGTTTCACTATTCATCAAAAAATGATGTTTTTCAGAAAAATACCAAAAATTTACCCTAAGCTAATTTTGATATTCTGAATCAAAAAATGAAGTCCATTTTGAAAAATAAAATTTATAAAATTTCAAAAAGTAGGCATAACTATTCATAACGACTTGTTTTATTTGTTGTGGTGTGTTAGAACTAGATGTTGCGTACAACACACGCTATCTCATTATTCCAAGAGAAGTGTGCCGTAGAATCTTGGGGTGTTACACCACCCCTAGACACCCCCACACCTCTGGAAAACCCTTGGATAGACCCTACACCCTCCTGGACAGCTCCCACTCCCCTGGAAAACCCTCCCACTCTCATGGAAACCCTCCCACACCCATGGACACCCTGGACATCCTCACCCAACTGGACTGCCCTCCCATACCCCTAGAAATTCCCACCCCACTAGACACCCCACACACCCCAACCCCCCCAAGATGAGAATCCATACTAGAAAAACCATCAGAAGTAGACCCAAACAAGAAGTAGATTAAAATGAAAAATTAACATATATAACTTTAAAAAAACAATGAAAACTAAAAAATCCTAAATCTAACCTAAAAGATTACCAAATACACAATTATAATGAAAATATTCAAAATTACATTTTACACTACAAACAAAATAAAGTCCAATCAAACCTGCAAAATAATTTAACAGTTCCACTTGTATGTGTTTGACCACTTGAGCACTATAGGGTTGAGGGTCATCAAATAGATAAAAATAAACAGGATAGTAGTTTACATGTATAATGAATAAATCAAATGAAATATTATGGAAATGTTTAAAAGGAAATCTTACCAGGTGAAAGTTCACAAGTGTTCCAGTTATAATTATTTAATACCTAAATATTAACATATAATATCCACATTCGACGATGCCTTGTTGTTCATGAAAATTCTATTTAAATGAGTGTAAATTCAAAATATTATTATTATGTAATACATCAAAAAGTACAAATTATAAATGGATATTTACCTTTACTTTTATAAATTTGATCTTGGAACTCCTTTTCATTGTGTTTTTTTGAAATTTGACCCATATCATGTTAGAAAATAAGACGAATAAGATAAATTTAAAATTTATTATAAAATTTACATCTATTAATAATTTTAAACCATCTTTTCCAACATATTCTTAAAACATTCTCACACATCACCTTGGAAAGAGGATATCCAATAAAGTGTTTTTTCCCATGGGAAAAAACACCTAACATCCAATTATCACTGATAAAATAAAATTTACATTTATTGATTTTTATGTTAAAAGACATTGAACGCTTTTCCATAGATATGTTTCATACCTCTCACAAAAACACATCATCCCACACAGTGTTATTATATTTTGTTCAAATCATTCAACAATGTAATACATTATATGTTCCTTAACCAATTCATGTGCTTCTGGGGAAATCAAATGCGGTCCATGAATCCATATACATCTATCTGCTAATTCTCCTCACACATGTTATAAAGATACCTAAAAAAACATACATAAGTATGCATTTTTAATAAAAATATCATAGGAAAAAGGTGTTAAGACTTACATGGAAAAAAATTCACCAGTTTGATAACCAACTTATCTCTAGTAACAAGCTCCATGATATCGTTTTTCATAATTCCTACATTTCTTGCACATCAAAAACCATGTGCTTCCATTGGAAACTCATAATGATCCACCAAAAAATTTGAATATCTTGACAATCATTCAAGACTACTAGAATCTGTATCTGATGTCATAGTCATTTGACTTTGTTGTTGTATATATAGTAGTTCTTTAACATTGACGTATTCCTATAAAAATAAAAAGAATAATATATTAGTGTTCAAATGTTAAAACAACATTAATAAAAAATAAAATAAAAAATATAACTTAAATACCCATATAGTAATGAGTCACAAAAGTATGGATGGCCAAATTAAAAAATGGTCGATACTATGTCAAACTGTCATCACCTCATCTGTAGGTAATGGCACTCAAGATGATCTATCTATAATATCATGTACATTTCCCTTATGATGCTCTACCTATAACTGTTGATGATGAATTTTATCTCCTATAAAATATACCAGTCCATATTCAACTATATGATGTTGAGGATAATCAATATACAACTTGCAATAAGTAGGAAGTTTTGGCAGAGGAGTAAGATAAAAAATGGGGTCCACAGGTTGAGGTGGGGGAGTGGGAGCTACTGTCGGAGGTGGAGGATATATAATGGGTTCTTCAGAGGGAGGTGGATTATTGGGATTTGCAACATGAAATTTTCTTTGCATGTATGAAAACATAGACTATATCCACTCTAAAATCTTTTCTTCCATCGTCTCATTAATATTATGAACTTCAGCCTCCGAGGATTCTATTTTTTTTATAATCACCTTCAATGGATTATGTTGAATAACTTGGAAACACATTTCATACTGATACACCCGTCGGATATCCTCATACACGACCAGGATGTTCGGACATTCCCAATGTTGCAGATAAAATATCATGCCTCCCAGTAGCTGTAAATACACTCTGTGAGCTCTTCTCCTTAAGATAATTCTATATTAATTAATTGAACATTTCTATAATTATTAAAATTATATTAAGAATATAGATAATATAAATAAATAAAAGAAATATCTTACAATACTCTCTTCTACAATTCTCGAATCTTCGAAAAGATGTTTCTTATTTCTCCCACCCGAGCTCTCATCCATTTTTCATGTCTAGATGGAGGGGATTGAGGGGAAACCTCTCCAGATCATGATATCTCAACTCTTAGTTTTTGTAATTTTTCTGCCATCGTTTTTTCTTCCAATAATGTATACCCTCCCTGAGAAAAACTATGAGGGTATACATTTTTAGATTGGATCCCCTGATGATATTTCCTTGTTTTCT
Organism: Viscum album; assembly: GCA_963277665.1. Taxonomy (NCBI): domain Eukaryota; kingdom Viridiplantae; phylum Streptophyta; class Magnoliopsida; order Santalales; family Viscaceae; genus Viscum; species Viscum album. Next base: position 216,753,377 of record OY728165.1, read on the forward strand.
ATAAATTAGTAATAAGAAATCATTAACAAAACATTAATAAGATCATTTATATAAGAAATCCTATAATAGTTTATATTTCCCATACCCAAAATGATTTTTTTGTTCTAACATCAGCAAATTGTCTCAATGTGTCTTCATCTATGAAAGGATATATAATACATGGATTGCCATGACTCCTTTGACCAAAATTAAAATTAGATGTGAGGGTTGATTTGAAATCCCTCCATCTCCTAGCATCCAACAATAAGCATTTCTTCCTAACTCTTCTAGTGTCACGAATATCAAATGTCATCTGATAAAGAAGTGGTAATATATATTATACTAGAAAAATTTAAATAATAGGAAAAAAATAGAAAAAGATCATACCAAAATTTTCTCCCACAACATAGATATTATCTCTTTGTCCATACTTCTCTAAACATGGGTGAAAAAATTTACCAAATGGTTTTTTTCCCAAAATTCCTTCATCATGATCTTTTTTTATAGCACAAACCATGTCTTCAACAGGCTCATCATTATGATCTGGTACTCTTTCAATGGAAGTAGGGATATCACATAAATCAGCATCTTTATCAAGTTGATCCTCACCAACATATTGTTTTTTCCCTCATAAAACAACATAACACAACATATCAGATTGGTCAAGTACATAGAAAATCAGTTTTTCATGTGTTTTTATTATAAAAGAATCTGTTGTGTCTTCGAATCTCTTCAGATTAACAATTGTTATTCAAAATTCATTGTGTCTAAAATTGTTGTTACCGATTAACCATTTTCAGTTTGAAATAGGAACTTTAATTTTAAAGTAATCAACCTCCCATATTTCTTCAATGACTCCATAATATCCACTTGATGTAGAAATTGAGTTTTTGTATTTAGAACTCGAAAAATGCATTTCGTCTACAAACACCAATACACCACTATTCTGAACTGAACTTCTATTATCCTATGCTTTCAAATGAAATTCATATCCATTAATGTCATAACCGGACCATGTTATCACATTTAGACATGGAACACCTACAAACCATCTTATTGCCATTGATACATTGGATCTACCAAGCAAGGCCTTTTTAAACTATGCAAAAAAATCAGTTGTGCTCATTCAAAATCCACATTTATTTCTTCTTCAGATGACATTGTTTCAACTCAATGATATGTAATGTGATATATAGTTGAGCATCAGATATGTTATTCCAGATGTATAATTCTAACTTCTTCAACTATTTAACTGACAATAATTTGAATTTCAAGCCACGAGTCCCCTTTCCCTCATTATTAACTAATTCATGGTGAGATAGAGGCAAACCCATCTGCTCTGCACAACCAAGTAACTCTTACAAAACTCCAAAACCACCTCAAAAATATACATTTCAATAATGGAGGCTTCTGGTCGATATGGATTTTTAACATACCCCTTCAATATATTCAAATGCCTTTTAAAAGGATACATCCAATGAAGATATATAGGTCCACAAACCTTTATTTCTTGAACAAGATGAATCATTAGATGCACCATTATATAAAAAAAGATGGAGGAAAATACATTTCGAATTGAAAAAGTATAGAAATTATATCCTTTTCCAAAATGTTCAAATCATTCACCTCAATCACCTTATTATAAATTGGATTGAAAAAATAACACAACTTCTTTATAGTCATTCTGATACGGATGGAAAGTATTCCATAAAATAAAACTGTTAGAATTTGTTGCATTATGATGCGACAGTCATGATATTTCATACCAATATACATCAAATACTTCAATGAGATATAATTTTTTAAATTTGAAAAATAACCTTGAGGCACTTTGATATCATGAAGACATTGAAAAAATCTAATTTTCTCCCTCTTGTATAATGTATGACATGCCTGTGGGAAAAATGTTCGTATTTCATAAAGAGTGGGAGATAAATCCAAACGTATTCCCGTTGATAGTAAGTCTAATCTTGCATTTAACCAATCTTTTGTCTTTACTTTAATATCAAAAAATGTTCCTATCAAAGTGTCGCAGATATTTCTCTCCCTTTGCATCACATCAATATTATGTTTCACTTCACGATATCTCTAACATGGTAGGTCAAAAAATGTTGACCATTTCTTCTAAAATTTCTATCATTAATAGAATTTTGTGTCTTTCCCAAAGTCACATATAGGTTTTCTAGCCTCTCAAAACACACATCAAGGGATAACGGTTTTGGAGCAATATCAAATTCTTGTGAGCCATTGAATGCCTTTTTAGTATTCTATAAGAGTGATACATAGGCAAGAAATTTCAACGAACAATGTACACTGTTTTCCTCCCATGATGGAATTAACAATCAGAAATATGTTTTTCACAAATTGGACATGCTTTATGCCCCTTAATATTGTATCGAGAAATATTTCCATATACTAGGAAGTAATTTATAGTGAAGAGAAGCACTCCATGCAGTTGAAAATATTTCATTTTATAAGAATCATACACCCTAATACCATCCTCTAATAAAAGATTCAGATCATCAATCAATGGTAACAGGAAAACATCAATATCATTTCTGGGTTTCATTGGACTATAGATCATTATACTCAACCTGAAAAAATTGCGCTTCATACAAAAATCAGAAGAGATGTTTTAAAATACAATTAAAATAGGCCATGAACTATTTGTGCTTCTGAGGGTTTGGTGTGGATTCATTCTATCAATGCAAAACCCTAGTCTATGATTTCTAATTTCATTTCCCAATGTAGGATACTGCTCAGAAAGTTTCTTCCATACTGAAAAATTAGCTGGATGACGTATTTTTCCATCACATATCCACTCATCAGCATTCCATATTAAACTTTTTTCATCATGTGAATTTGAAAATAAACATTTCAAATGATGAATTATAGGAAGATACCAAAATACCTTGGAAGAGATATTTATAATCTCTACATCAGCCTATGATTTTTTTTCAACATATACTGTGATGTCCCACATTTAGGACACTCTGATAGAAATTTATATTCCTTTCTATATATCATACAGTCATTCAGATATGCATGTATTTTATTTTATCCCAATCCCATTAGGAATAATATTTTATTGGCCTTATAATGTGAATCTGGAAGATTTTTGTCTTTTGGAAGAATGGATTTCAACAATTGTAGCAGCTTTGTAGATAATCTTTCACTCCATCCATGTTTTGGCTTTAGGTTAATCAATATTTACACCACCAACAAAACCATAAAATCTATAAAAAGACGATACAATGGTTTTCCAGTATCACTATATAGATGTGAAACTATCGGTCCATATCTATTTGTTTTGCTACAATATCACAGATTATTTATTCAATTCCATCGGAGTTACCATCTTGTGAATCATCATCATCAGTAGATCTGACATTCTGTCTAGTTTCACCTTGACAAATCCAAGGGTTGTAACATAGATTAAAACCCTAACAAATCAGATGATCTTTGACCTTTCTACTTTTCATCTTCTTTATATGCAAACATTTCATGCATAGATAGAAAAAATTTCAGTTCATGGAACATTTCGTTTAACAAATTTCAAAAAGGCATCAACAATTTCGTCATATTCATTACTCATTCTATGTTCCATAATCCAACTTTGACTCATTATTAACTATAAAGAATATTAAAATTATACATCTTGTTAATATTAAATATATATATATATATGTGAAAAATATCATAATTTAGATGTAAAAAATTTTTGAAATATAAAACAAATCTATGCATATTTAAATAAATTATGCATGAAAATTAATTTAAAAATAAAATATAGTTAGTTATAACAGATTTAAATTCATCTTGGATCCTTTCTTATTAAGGTACACAAATAATGCACCCTAGTGCAACTGGATACCAAATTCACCCTTTCATAAAAATAAAATATGATGTGAATATAATAAAATATGTATAAATTCACTAATGAAAATTACACATATACCAATGATTTTAAACCATTTGCATAGCCCCTAAAACCATTAGGATATAATACGCCAACGGTTTCACAAATTTTTGGCATGATGGTCGTTGCAATACCCTTATACCAATGATTTTACAGGAACTGTTGGTATAGACTACCTGTAGTTAAAATATTACAAGGATATAAATGTAATAGTTGGGATATATATATATATATATATATATACCAAGGGGTGTCCAAGGGGGTAGGGGGCTATCCAGTTTGGGTAGTGGGGGATGTCCAAGGGGGTAGGGGCTATCCATGGGGGTAGGGGGTTGTCTAGGGTGTCGAAGGGGTTAGGGGTGTCCAGGGGGTGGGGGCTTGTCCAGTGGGGGGTGTCCATGTCACGACCCGTCCTCAGGGCCCGTGCCGTGACTACCCCAAGCCCGTCTTCCATAGGCCAGGGGCTGGCGACTAGCACCAAGGCGTAAATCCCAACAAAAAGGGAAGGCATTGCCTTTGAAAAGTAAACAAGCACCACAGAGTAAGCAAGCAGAAAAGTAAACACTAAGTAAAAACAGAGTACAAATGAAGTGCGGAAAAGTAAATGGGCCAGTATACAAACCCAACTGAAAGTAAATTACAACTCGAAAGGGAAAACAACAACTGTAAAGTAAAAGCCTCTACACCGAGTTGTCCACTGGAAATCCCACCTGAAGGGTGAGTACAGATAGCTCCAATGCTCCTCGGGTCCCGCCGTCCGCTCCGAGAACGTCCCGCCCAGTAGTCCACCTCCAGGTACCGTCCTGCTCTGCAAGCCTCAGCCACGATCAACGCTGTCCGTCGTCTGCAACCAACACAACGTAGTGCGGGCATAGCCCGTGCAGGGGTGAGTATAACGATACTCAGTAGGGACCCCGAGACCCTCAAGGTCTCACTAAAAACCAACAAGGATAACCAAAAGAAGATCTCAAAAAATAACCTCTACTTAGATATATGCCCATACATATACCTAAGTTATCAAGTAACCCATCTCAATCATGAGGCAAACACGAGGTCAAAAGTCTCAGCTCAAACCAGGATTTTCATCATCGAAACCTTAACTGCTGAAGAGCTCCGTATCTGGAGTGTACAGTGGTCCTGTCACAACTCCGAGGTACTTCCCACTAACTTAAGACTGCTTAAGTACTCCACCTATCGAGTAATGCGGGCCAGCTGCTACCACCAAGCGCTCCCATGTGCCGCTACAACCAAGCGCACCTCTGTCGTGGGTCTGCTGCTACAACCAAGCGCTCCCATGTGCCGCTACAACCAAGCGCACCTCTGTCGTGGGTCTGCCGCTACAACCAAGCGCTCACATGTGCCGCTACAACCAAGCGCACCTCTGTCGTGGGTCTGCCGCTACCACCAAGCGCTCCCATGTGCCGCTACAACCAAGCGCACCTCTGTCGTGGGTCTGCCGCTACAACCAAGCGCTCCCATGTGCCCCTACAACCAAGCACACCACTGTCGTGGGTCTGCCGCTACAACCAAGCGCTCTCATGTGCCGCTACAACCAAGCGCACCTCTGTCGTGGGTCTGCCGCTACAACCAAGAGCTCTCATGTGCCGCTGCAACCAAGCGCACCTCTGTCGTGGGTCTGCCGCTACAACCAAGCGCTCCCATGTGCCGCTGCAACCATGCGCACCTCTGTCGTGGGTCTGCCGCTACACGGTCTCTGTGCTCCGCCCGCTCGTCTCCGGGAGGGTCCGCTCCACGAGCTACTGGTCGATACTCCAAGTATCACAAAGTCCCACAAGGAAGTATCTCAAAGGACCACCTCGTCATAGGGGTCTCAACGGAACAGACGGCGCGTCAATCGGACGCCCGGTCTGTGAGTTATTAGCCTTTTCGTCCCAAGGGCCCGGTTGGTTTCGTGTGCGAACCAATCCGGCCGTAACTCAACTATACCCCGAACACTCATAGGGTTTACTCATAGGGACCGTTTTTCAACATGATCACCAACGCCGCTGACGGTTCGTCAAACGGACGTCTTGTCTGAAAGATATCAGCTTTTCCGTTCATGGGGCCCGGTTGGATTTCAGTGCGATCCAACCCGGCCACTATCCATCTGCATCCAAAACTCGGGCGGAGGATGCCAAAAGTTCTGTCTCATCAAGAGGAGCTCAACGCAACAGACGGCGCGTCAATCAGACGCCCGGTCTGAGAGTTATTGGCTTTTTCGTCCCAGGGGCCCGGTTGGTTTTTAAGGCAAAACCAACCCGACCGTACTCCACTTGCGTCCAAACCTCGGGCAGAGTGAGCCAAAAGATCCGTCTCACTAAGAGGAAACTAACAAAGCTGACGGCACGTCAATCGGACGTCCGTAGCTCCAGATATGAGCGTTTCCGCTCCGAGGGCCCGGTTGGTTTCGTGTACGAACCAACCCGGCCGAACCCAAAGTATTCCGAAACTTTGAGTGCGATAAACCGAAATGACCGACTCGCTCCAAGGATTGTGTTGCCGCTGATGGCGAGTTGTTTGGAGGCCCGTAGATCAAGTTACGGGCGTTTGAACGAAAGTCGTCCAAAGACGGGGGGTCCGGGCCCGGGCCGACCCGGCCCGACCCCCCCTGGTTGGCCCGAACCGGGTCGGGTCCGACCCGGTTGGCCCGGCCCGGCCAGGCCAGGGCCTGTCCGGCTTGGCTCGGCCGAGCGGCCGACGCGGGGGAAAGCCGCCGCCACGCGTGACACCCCCGCGGCACCCGCGGGGTGTCGGCCAGACAGCCGGACGCGCCGCGTGACAACCCCGCGACACCCGCGGGGTGCCGCCCTGGACACCCGCGGGGTGCCGCGTGACAACCCCGCGGCACCCGTGGGGTGTCGCGCTGGACACCCGCGGGGTGCCGCGCTGGACACCCGCGGGGTGCCGTGCTGGACACCCACGGGGTGCCGCGTGATAACCCCGCAGCACCCGCGGGGTGTCGCGCTGGACACCCGCGGGGTGCCGCGTGACAACCCCGCGGCACCCGCGACACCCGCGGGGTGCCGCGCTGGACACCCGCGGGGTGCCGCGGGACAACCCCGCGGCACCCGCGGGGTGTCGCGCTGGACACCCGTGGGGTGCCGCCGCCTCCGGCCGCCGCGCCGCCGGAGTCGCTCCGGTGGCCCGTTTTCCTTCCTGTCTGTGCCGTTGTTCCTCCCGGGTTCCGTTCTTTACTGCGGGATCATCAAACATACGTTGCGGCACGTTCCGTCGTCGCCCGCCAAATCCGCACAAAACGAAGAACGACGGAGGGTCGTCAGGCCGTGTTCGTTTGGCCCGCACCCTCCGCGTTAGAGATAATCAACGGGAGAAAATAAAATGTTCAACACATGAACCAACAATTTTAATAAAATAAAATTATTTCTTTGATTCCGGTTCTTTAATTTTTAAAGAATGTTCACGGGAATATAAGGAGGGGTATTTCAAAAATATAAAATCCCTACCTCAGATTCGTCACGCGTGAGCGTTCTTCGTGGAAACTGCTCGTCGCGGAAGGTGGAGATCGTCGCGTCGTCGCCGAAGGACGTCGCGTCGTCGCGGAACACGGCGTTGAGTCGGCGAACTCAACGCACCATGAAACAGCAGTTTTAATTTAATTAATTAAATCCGTGTTTTGGTTAAGAACCACGAAGGAGATGAAAAAGAAGGTCCGAGACTCTTACCTCAAGCAGCCGATCGAAGATCCGTCGCGGAGGAAGAGACGTCGCAGAAGAACGTTGTCGGCGTCGTGGATCACGGCGTCGTGTCGTCGATTTCCGGGTTCGGCGTTCTTCGCGTTCTTCGCGTTCTTCACATTCTTCGCGAAGGAGGCTGAAGGTTCAATGATCCTTTATCAACGAGTAATCCTCCAAAAGAAAAAGGTTGGTCTTATTTTATTATTACGCCAACGAATATGAAAACTAGTTAAGAAACGATCCATCAATTCGTTTAATTAATTCAAAGAAAGAAACAGCCCATTTAATTCACGAAATAAACCGCCCAATTAAATGGTCTGTTAAGATTTTAAGAAACGCGTCAGTTGACTTTCAGATAGATGGTTTTTCGCGGGTGCTTTTCTTAGCGGAAAGAAACGGTGGGGCTCGTGTGGGCCCCACCTCACAAATATCCTACCAAGGGGGTAGGATATTTCTGGATAGCATACTATCCGGTTCAACTCAGTTCAAGCAGCCTTTAAGTGGCTTCAAGTGGCTTCCAAGCGGCTTAAGTGAAATAAAATAAAGTTGTCGCAAAATTATTTTATATCTCAACTTTAAGCCCGAAAATTAAAAACCACACCCGAGCAAACGCAACTCCGGAAGAGGCGTTTCTAAGCGAATACCGGTGCTGCGATTTCATCGGTGCCCTCGGAATTCGATTTCGGGCACCGATATAAAAGTTAGAAAAACCCGCTCGTCCGTTCACTGAACGTACCCGAGCCAAACTTCGGAAAATGATTCTGGGAACACCGGGCCTTGGAATCAGGTGTCGTCAGAAACTGCGTTCTTGTAAAATTACAAGGAAAATTAAGAAAAAAATTTCCTTGAAATTTACGGGTCTTTACATTACTCCCACCACATGGCTTTACGTCCCAGTAAAGCTTCAACACAAACTAGGGATACAAAGGCGGTACTGAGCACGCATCTGAGCCTCCCACTCCCAAGTGCTCACCTAGACCTTCTCTGTCGTGGCCCGGACCACCCCTGGTCCCACTAGAGCTGCCATGATTTCTTCCTTGCTGAAAAGAGAAATCGGGTCTCATCCCCTGGATGAACCACGTTCTTTGCCTAATACTGTCAAACCCGACATGGATGATACTAACCCATACCAAGGATGACGTCGTAAGGCCTCGATGCTACTACAAAGAGATCCAACCGTTACTCTCGCCTCCAAGGGTTGAGTCATACTGTTGGCATCAGTGTGTGGTAACTAGGTCTCCTCCAGTAGATACTTCTCAAGTGAGGGTCAAGTCAACGGTCTAAACCAGAACCTCTTAGTAACATCACAAGAGAGGACAGGGAAGTAAATGCCACAAGAAAAGGTGTCTTTTATTACAGCAGCTCAAGTACAAAGACACAAAGCATCTACAAATATACATCAAGAAAACTAGAAGCAACATGAACAAAAGCCTCCAGGTCTAGAGCTAGTCCCGCTCCTGTCCATCTGCTCCCGGAGCCCCATGATCGTAGGCCTCAACTGCCTGAAGATGATCTCTCCCATGTCCTCCTGTCCCCTGCGGTCGGGGTGGACCGCCTGGTGGTGGTGGTAGCAGAGCCTCAAAGCGTCGCCCACCACCTGCTGCTCGGCCAGCTCCTCTGCCTCGTCTGCCTCCTCCCTGCGGACCGCCACGGTCGACCCTCTGCCTCTGCCTGGGTGGCCCCTCCACCGTCTGTTGCTCCTCGGTACGGCGGGTCAGCCAGTCACGAGCCATGTGGCCCTGCCCGCCGCACGAGTAGCACTGTCTGCCTCTCGGAAGGCTGGCTTCGCGCTGTGTGCCCCGCACTGCTGAGCCAGTGTCCCAAGGTCGTCTACCGGAACCCTGAGTCATCCGTCGGCTACCTGGGGGTCCATCTCACCACGGAACCTGGGTGGTCGCTGGCGCTGGAACTCGTGCAGAGCTCCAAGGCGTCGTGCATCGTCAGCGGTCAGCGCTGGAAGCATCGGGGGCTCGGCGGGTAAAGGTACCGCCGGTGCCTCAGCTGTCAAAGGGCCATGTACCGAGTCCTTGACGCTCGGTGGGCTATCATCACGCTCCACTCTCGGAATCCTAGCTGGCTGTCGTCGTGGGGCCATCCTGAAAGAAACAGGTGTGCCACGGTCAGGACAGTATACATGGTGAGCTGACACAAGTAATCACAAAGAAAACTTGAAACACACATGCAATAAATGTTTTCGTGAATTAAGTCGGAAACCAGAAGTCAGGGTCCTGGTGTACGGATACGTTGGCCGCCGCACCAACACTGGACTCCCTGGACTGATAACCACACCCAATACGCAAAACACTATTGCTTCACATAGAAGAAAGATCAGAGTCTGCGGTAGAACCGACCGCCTCTGATACCAATTTGTCATGACCCGTCCTCGGGGCCCGTGCCGTGACTACCCCAAGCCCGCCTTCCATAGGCCAGGGGCTGGCGACTAGCACCAAGGCGTAAATCCCAACAAAAAGGGAAGGCATTGCCTTTGAAAAGTAAACAAGCACCACAAAGTAAGCAAGCGGAAAAGTAAACACTAAGTAAAAACAGAGTACAAATGAAGTGCAGAAAAGTAAATGGGCTAGTATACAAACCCAACTGAAAGTAAGTACAACTCGAAAGGGAAAACAACAACTGTAAAGTAAAAGCCGCTACACCGAGCTGTCCACTGGAAATCCCACCTGAAGGGTGAGTACAGATAGCTCCAATGCTCCTCGGGTCCCGTCGTCCGCTCCGAGCACGTCCCGCCCAGTGGTCCACCTCCAGGTACCGTCCTGCTCTGCAAGCCTCAGCCACGATCAACGTTGTCCGTCGTCTGCAACCAACACAACGTAGTGCGGGCATAGCCAGTGCAGGGGTGAGTATAACGATACTCAGTAGGGACCCCGAGACCCTCAAGGTCTCACTAAAAACCAACAAGTATAACCACAAGAAGATCTCAACAGATAACCTCTACTTAGATATATACCCATACATATACCTAAGTTATCAAGTAACCCATCTCAATCATGAGGCAAACACAAGGTCAAAAGTCTCAGCTCAAACCAGGATTTTCATCATCGAAACCGTAACTGCTGAAGAGCTCCGTATCTGGAGTGTACAGTGGTCCTGTCACAACTCCGAGGTACTGCCCACTAACTTAAGACTGCTGAAGTACTCCACCTATCGAGTAATGCGGGCCAGCTGCTACCACCAAGCGCTCCCATGTCCCGCTACAATCAAGCGAACCTCTTTCGTGGGTCTGCCGCTACAACCAAACGCTCCCATGTGCCGCTACAACCAAGCGCACCTCTGTCGTGGGTCTGCCTCTACAACCAAGCGCTCCCATGTGCCGCTACAACCAAGCGCACCTCTATCGTGGGTCTGCCGCTACAACCAAGCGCTCCCATGTGCCGCTACAACCAAGCTCACCTCTGTCGTGGGTCTGCCGCTACAACCAAGCACTCCCATGTGCCGCTAAAACCAAGGAAATTTCCTCTGATACCAATTTGTCACGACCCGTCCTCGGGGCCCGTGCCGTGACTACCCCAAGCCCGCCTTCCATAGGCCAGGGGCTGGCGACTAGCACCAAGGCGTAAATCCCAACAAAAAGGGAAGGCATTGCCTTTGAAAAGTAAACAGGCACCACAAAGTAAGCAAGCTGAAAAGTAAACACTAAGTAAAACTGTACAAGCTGTGCGGAAAGTAAAAAGGGGCCGGAAATACAATCCCAACTGTAAAGTACAACTGAAAGGAAAAACATCAACTGAAAAGGGAAAACTGCAGCGTCGAGCCGTCCTCCGGAAGTCCCACCTGAAGGGTGGGTAAAGATAGCCTCCACTGCTCCTCGGGTCCACCTAACCGCTCCGAGTACGTCTCGCCCAGTGGTCCACCTCCAGGTACTGTCCTGCTCCGCACGCCTCCTCCACGATCAGTGCTGTCCGTCGTCTGCAACCAACACCACGAAGTGCGGGCATAGCCCGTGTAGGGGTGAGTATAAACTACTCAGTAGGGACCCCAAGACCCCCGAAGGTCTCCCGAAATCCATAAAGGATAATCCACAAAGGAAAGATACAATCACGAAGTAACATCTGACACGGCTTAGGTATATGCCCATACATATACCTAAGTCTTCAATTCCCGTTTGGCTCCAACGTCCGAGCCCAAGAACAACCCAGTCCACACAGGAAAACAAAACGTACACCCACTCAGGATAGAACAACACAATCCACAAAGGAGAGTAAACAGTAAATCCACATAGGATAGCTCAACACAATCCACAAAGGAGAGAAACACAAGATTCAGCTCACACAGGTATAATTCTTCGGATGATGATAAAGATGATCATTGAACCATCTAAGTCGTCGGACCCACGAAGGATCGATAGGTACTAACCTTGCAGTGACCCACACAGGATCGGGCCCACGCAGGACCTGTAGGAGTAGGCTCACACAGAACCGCTGAGAGATGACCCACGCAGGATCGGACCCACACAGGATCGGGCCCACACAGGACCGGAAGCCCTGATCCACGTAGGATCGCTGAGTGCAGTAGTCGTCGCAGTCCGCTGAGGATCTCTGCACAGTCGTCGCTGCAGTCCATTGAGGATCTCTGCACGGTCGTCGTCGGAGTCCACGGAGGATCTCTGCACCGTCGTCGCCGCAGTCCACTAAGGATCTCTGCACGGTCGTCGTCGGAGTCCACGGAGGATCTCTGCACAGTCGTCGCCGCAGTCCACTGAGGATCTCTGCACAGTCGTCGCTGTCGAAGTAGCAGTCGCAGCCAACACTAGGGTTCCCGCACACAGCGAGCTCGTTCGGGAGGGTCCGCTCCACGAGCCGAGAGGCTGATACATCAACTGACACGAAGTCTGAAGTTGATGTATACAAAAGTTCCGTATCGTCAACAGGAACTCAACGTCGCAGACGGCGCGTCAATCGGACGCCCGGTCTGAGAGATATTGGCATTTTCGTCCCAGGGGCCCGGTTGGTTTTTAAGGCAAAACCAACCCGACCGCACTCCACCTGCGTCCAAACCTCGGGCGGAGTATGCCAAAAGATCCGTCTCACTTAGAGGAATTCAACAAAGCTGACGACACGTCAATCGGACATCCGTAGCTCAAGATATGAGCATTTCCGCTCCGAGGGCCTGGTTGGTCTCGTGTACGAACCAACCCGTCCGAACTCAAAGTATTCCGAAACCTTGAGTGCGATATACCGAAATGACCGTCTCGATCCAAGGATCTCGTTTCCGCTGACGGCTAGTCGTTTGGAGGTACGAAGCTCAAGATACGGGCGTTTGAACGAAAAAGTCCGAAGATGGGGGGTACGGGCCCGGGCCGAACCGGGTCCGACCCGGCTGGCCCGACCCGGCCCGGCCAGGGCCGGTCCGGCTCGGCCGAGCGTCGCGGGTGGAAGCCGCGGGCGCTGACACGCGGCTGGAGGAAGACCCGCGGCCCGCGTGCGGGCCGCGCTGGCGAACCGCGGACGCGCTGAGCCGCGTCCGCCTGGACGAACCAGACCCGCGCGGCGCGGGTCCGTTGGCCGCCGACGCCGCGGCTTCAGCCGCGGCGGATTTCGTCCGGCGGCGCGCCGGGGCGCCGCCGCCTCCGGCCGCCGGTGACCCGCGCCGCCGGCAACTTCCGCGGGCCGCCGGCGTCGCTCCGGTGGCCCGTTTTCCTTCCCGTCTGTGCCGTTGCTCCTCCCAGGATTCGTTCTTCACTGCGGGACCGTCAAACGTCCGCTGCGGCACGTTCCGTCGTCGACCGTCAAATCCGCACAAACGAAGAACGGCGGAGGGTCGTCGGGCCGTGTTCGTTTGGCCCGCACCCTCCGCGTTAGAAATAAACAACCGGAAGAATTTGTTCAACACATGAACCAACAATTTTAATTTTGATAAAATAAATAAAATTGTTTCCTTGAATCCGGTTCTTTAATTTTTAAAGAAACAAAGACTGGAATTAATTTTAAAAGGGGTAATCCCCATAATGAAATCCCTACCTTGATGATCGTCGTGCGCGGGCGTTCTTCGCGGAAGATATCGTCGCGGAAGAGATCGATCGTCGCGTCGTCGCGGGGAGGCGTCGCGTCGTCGCGGAAACCGGCGTCGAGTCGGTGAACTCAACGAACCAAGAACAACAGATTTAAATTATAAATAATTAAATCTGTGTTTAAACCCAAAGAAAGAACCTTGAGCGGAAGTCCGAGATCACTCACCTTAAATGGTCGGTGATCGGAGATCGGAGATCGGAGATCGGAAGAACGCGAAGAACGCGAAGAACGCCGAACCCGGAAATCGACGACGCCTTCGCCCGAGACGTTCCAACCGGGCCCCTGGAACGGAAAAGCTGATATCTTTCAGACCAGATGTCCGTTTGACGAACCGTCAGCGGCATTGGTGTTCATGTTGAAAAACGGTCCCTATGAGTATACCCTGTGAGTGTTCGGGATATAGTTGAGTTACGGCCAGATTGGTTCGCTCACGAAACCAACCGGGCCCCTGGGACGAAAAGGCTAATAACTCACAGACCGGGCGTCCGATTGACGCGCCGTCTGTTGCGTTGAGACCCCTATGACGAGGTGGTCCTTCGAGATACTTCCTTGCGAGACTTTTTGATACTTGGAGTATCGACTAGTAGCTCGTGGAGCGGACCCTCCCGGAGACGAGCGGGCGGAGCACGGAGACCGTGTAGCTGACTGAGACCCGATGACTGCTGATCGAACGACTCGGTGTGTGACAGAGGTGCGCTTGGTCGTGCACCTGGAGCATCAAGCTCCACCATCTGCCTGCTGCCGCGTGCAGGAGACTCGCTGCGAGGATCACCATGAGGTCTGCTGGTGTCCTCACTAACCTGAAAACTCGGACGACCGCCTCCATCCAGTCCTCGGCTGCCTGGGGGTCCGACTCCCCACGGAACCTCGGAGGTCGCTGGCTCTGGAACTCGCGCAGAGCTCCGAGGCGTCGTGCATCGTCAGCTGCCAGTGCTGGAAGCATCGGGGGCTCGGCGGGTAAAGGTACCGCCGGTGCCTCTGCGGTCAACGGGCCCTGTACCGAGGCCTCGTCACTCGGCGGGCTGTCGTCGCGCCCTACTCTAGGAACCCTAGCTGGCTGCTGTCGTCGTGCCATCCTAAAAAGGAAACAAGTGCACCATGGTCAGAACAGTATACCTGGTGAGCTGACACATGTAATCACAAAGAAAACTTGAAACACACACGCAATCAATGTTTTCGTGCATTAAGTCAGGAATCAGAAGTCAGGGTCCTGGTGTATGGATACGTCGGCCGCCGCACCAACACTGGACTCCCTGGACTGATAACCACACTCAATACGCTAAACACTATTGCTTCACATAGAAGAAAGATCAGAGTCTGCGGTAGAACCGACCACCTCTGATACCAATTTGTTACGACCCGCCCTCGGGGCCCGTGCCGTGACTACCCAAAGCCCGCCTTCCATAGGCCAGGGGCTGGCGACTAGCACCAAGGCGTAAATCCCAACAAAAAGGGAAGGCATTGCCTTTGAAAAGTAAACAAGCACCACAGAGTAAGCGAGCGGAAAAGTAAACACTAAGTAAAAACTGTACAAGCTGTGCTGAAAGTAAAAGGGGCCGGAAATACAAGCCCAACTGTAAAGTACAACTGAAAGGAAAAACAACAACTGAAAGGAAAAACTGCAGCGACGAGGCGTCCTCGGGAAGTCCCACCTGAAGGGTGGGTACAGATAGCCTCCACTGCTCCTCGGGTCCACCTAACCGCTCCGAGTACGTCCCGCCTAGTGGTCCACCTCCAGGTACTGTCCTGCTCCGCACGCCTCCTCCACGATCAGCGTTGTCCGTCGTCTGCAACCAACACCACGAAGTGCGGGCATAGCCCGTGCAGGGGTGAGTATAAGCCACTCAGTAGGGACCCCGAGACACCCGAAGGTCTCCCTAAATCCACAAAGGATAATCCGAAAAGGAAGGATACAATCATGAAGTAACATCTGACACGGCTTAGGTATATGCCCATACATATACCTAAGTCATCAATTCCCGTTCGGCTCCAACGTCCGAGCCCAAGCACAACCCAGTCCACACAGGAAAGCAAACGTAAACCCACACAGGATGGAACAACACAATCCACAAAGGAGAGTAGACAGTAAATCCACACAGGATAGCTCAACACAATCCACAAAGGAGAGAAACACAAGGATCATTGACTCAGCTCAAACCAGAATTTTCATTATCGAAACCGTAACTGCTGAAGAGCCCCACCTCTGAAGTGTACAGTGGTCCTGTCACGACTCCGAGGTACTGCTCACTAACCTAAGACTGCTGAGGTACTCCTCCTGTCGAGTATCGCGGGTCTGCTGCCAACTACCGGGCACTCCGTCCGCTGAGGGTCTGCTGCCAAATACCGGGCGCTCACCCAAATAGCCTACAGAGTCACTCCTCCAGTCGAGTACCGCGGGTCTGCTGCCACTACCAGGCGCTCCGTCCGCCGTGGGTCTGCCGCCGAATACCAGGCGCTCCGTCCACTGGGCTAGTCGACTCACTCCAAGTCGAGTCGGTCGAGCAGTCTTCAGGTCTCAGCCGGCTACACGGTCTCCGAACTCTGTACGCTCGTCTCCAGTATCGCAGGTCTGCCGCTACAACCGAGCGCTCCACTGCCAAGGATATGCTGCTACAACCAAGCGCTCCACTGTCCAAGGTAAACAGAAGATTCAGCTCACACAGGTATACTTCTTCGGATGACAATAAAGATGATCACTGATCCATCTAAGTCGTCGGACCCACGAAGGATCGATAGGTACTAACCTCGCAGTGACCCACACAGGATCGGGCCCACACAGGACCGGGCCCACGCAGGACCTGTAGGCACTGGCTCACACAGAACCGCTGAGCGCTGACCCACGTAGGATCGGACCCACACAGGATCGGTAGCACTGATCCACGTAGGATCGCTGAGTGCAGTAGTCATCGCAGTCCACTGAGGATCTCTGCACAGTCGTCGCCGCAGTCCACTGAGGATCTCTGCACAGTCGTCGCCGCAGTCCACTGAGGATCTCTGCACAGTCGTCGCCGCAGTCCACTGAGGATCTCGGCACGGTCGTCGTCGGAGTCCACAGAGGATCTCCGCATAGTCGTCGCCGCAGTACACTGAGGATCTCCGCACGGTCGTCGTCGGAGTCCACGGAGGATCTCTGCACAGTCGTCATCGTAGTCCACTGAGGATCTATGCACAGTCGTCGCTGTCGAAGAAGCAGTCGCAGCCAGCCTAGGGTTCCCGCACACAGCAGCTCGTTCGGGAGGGTCCGCTCCACGAGCCGAGAGGCTGATACATCAACTGACACAAAGTCCGAAGTTGATGTATCCAAAAGTTCTGTATCGACAATAGGAACTCAACGTCGTAGACGGCACGTCAATCGGACGCCCGGTCTGAGAGTTATTGGATTTTTCGTCCCAGGGGACCGGTTGGTTTTAAGGAAAAACCAACCCGACCGTACTCCACCTGCGTCCAAACCTCGGGCGGAGTATGCCAAAAGATCCGTCTCACTTAGAGGAAAACAACGAAACAGACGGCACGTCAATCGGACGCCCGGTCTGTTAGTTATTGGCCTTTCAGTCTCACACCCACCCTGGGAAACTTCCCAGGAGGTCACCCATCCTGATCACTGCTCTAGGCCAAGCACGCTTAACTACGGAGTTTTAACTACGTAGGCTCCCGAAAAGGAAGGTGCACCTTGAGTATAGTATACCGAAATGACCGTCTCGATCCAAGCATCGCGTTGCCGCTGACGGCGCGTCGTTCGGAGGCCCGTAGCTCAAGTTACGAGCGTTTGAACGAAAAACCGTCTGAAGACGGGGGGTCCGGGCCCGGGCCGACCCGGCCCGACCCCCCCCCCCCCCTCGAGAGTCGGCCGAGCGGCCGAACGGCCGAGGCACGCGGGGCGCCGCCCCCCCACGGCCAAGTGGTGTCGCGGCCCCCCGCGTGGGGCCGCGTTGAGTCGGGACGCGGCTTCAGCCGCTTCCGAGGGCACCGGACCCGCGCGACCGCGGGTCCGCGGGTGCCGCCGCCGCCGCGCTGAGTCGCGGCGGCCTGTCCGGCGGCGCGCCGGGGCGCCGCCGCTCCCGGCTGCCGGCGCCGCCGCGCCGGCGACCCGCTCCGCCGGCGAGTTCCGCGGGCCACCGGGATCGCTCCGGTGGTCCGATTTCGTTCCCGCCTGCGCCGCTGCTCCTCCCGGGACTCGTCCTTCACTGCGGAATCATCAAACATCCGTTGCGGCACGTTTCGTCGTCGCCCGTCAAATCCGCACAAAAAGAAGAACGACGGAGGGTCGTCGGGCCGTGTTCGTTTGGCCCGCACCCTCCGCGTTAGAGATAAACAACCGGGAGAAAAATTTGTTCAACACATGAACCGAAAATTTTAATAAAATAAAATTGTTCAAAAGAAACTGGTTCTTTAATTTTTAAAGAACGTTCACGGGAATAAAGAGGGGTATTCCAAATTATAAAATCCCTAACTCGTCGATCGTCGCGCGCAGGCGTTCTTCGCGGAAAAGCTCGTCGCGGAAGAGAGGGATCGTCGCGTCGTCGCGAGGAGGCGTCGCGTCGTCGCGGAATCCGGTGTTGAGTCGGCGAACTCAACGCACCAAGAACAACAGATTTAAATTATAAATAATTAAATCTGTGTTTAAAACCAAAAGAAAAGAACCTTGAGCGGAAATCTGAAATCACTCACCTCAAATGGTCGGTGATCGGAGATCGGAGATCGGAGATCGGAAGAACGTCTCGGACGAAGGCGTCGTCGATTTCCGGGTTCGGCGTTCTTCGCGTTCTTCGCGTTCTTCGCGTTCTTCGCGTTCTTCGCTTTCTTCGCGAGGGAGCTGAAGAAACATGGATCCTCTCAAATCTTTTCAAAAGATTTTGGGTTGGTCTTATTTTATTAACATGCCAACACACAAAAACAGGTTAAGAAACGATTGAATTAATTCGTTGAATTAATTCAACGAAAGAAACATGCCATTTAATTCACGAAAGAAACAGCCCATTTAATACATGAAAGAAACAGCCCATTTAATGGTCTGTTAAGAATTTAGAAAACGCGTCAGTTGACTTTCATTAAGACGGGTTTTCACGGGTGCGTTTCTTAGCAGAAAGAAACGGCGGGGCTCGTGCGGGCCCCACCTCACAAATATCCTACCAAGGGGGTATGATATTTCTGGATAGCATCCTATCCAGTTAAACTCAGTTAAAGCCGCCTTTAAGTGGCTTCAAGTGGCTTCCAAGTGGCTTAAGTGAAATAAAATAAAGTTGTCGCAAAATTATTTTATTTCTTAACTTTAAGCCCGAAAATTAAAAACCACACCCGAGCAAACGCAACTCCGGAAGAGGTGTTTCTAAGCGAATACCAGCGCTGCGATTTCATCGGTGCCCTCAGAATTCGATTCCGGGCACCGGTTCAAAAGTTAGAAAAACCCGCTCGTCCGTTCACTGAACGTACCCGAGCCAAACTTCAGAAAATGATTCCGGGCACACCGGGCCTCGGAATCAGGTGCCGTCAGAAACTGCGCTCTTGTAAAATTCCAAAGAAAATTAAGAAAAAAAAATTTCCTTGAAATTTACGGGTCTTTACATTACTCCCACCACAGGGCTTTACGTCCCCGTAAAGCTTCAACACAAACTAGGGATACAAAGGCGGTACTGAGCACGCATCTGAGCCTTCCACTCCCATGTGCTCACCTGGACCTTCTCTATCGTGGCCCGGACCACCTCTGGTCCCACTAGAGCTGCCATGATTTCTTCCTTGCCGATAAGAGAAATCTGGTCTCATCCCCTGGATGAACCACGTTCTTCGCCTAATGCGGTCAATCCCGACATGGATGATACTAATCCATACCAAGGATGACGTCGTAAGGCCTCGACGCTAATACCAAGAGATCCAACCGTTACTCTCGCCTCCAAGGGTTGAGTCACACTGTCGGCATTAGTGTGTGGTAACTGGGTCTCCTCCAGTAGATGTCTCACAAGTGAGGGTCAAGTCAACGGTCAAAACTGGAACCTCTTAGTAACAACACAAGAGAGGACAGGGAAGTAAATGCCACAAGAAAAGGTGTCTTTTATTACTGCAGCTCAAGTACAAAGACACAAAGCATCTACAAACATACATTAACAAAATTAGAAGCAACCTGAACAAAAGTCTCCAGGTCTGGAGCTAGTCCCGCTCCTGTCCATCTGCTCCCGGAGCCCCATGATCGTAGGCCTCAACTGCCTGAAGATGAGATCTCCCATGTCCTCTTGTCCCCTGTGGTCGGGGTGGACCGCCTGGTGGTGGTGGCGGCAGAGCCTCAAAGCATCGCCCACCACCTGCTGCTCGGCCAGCTCCTCTGCCTCGTCCGCCTCCTCCCTGCGGACTGCCACGGTCGACCCTCTGCCTCTGCCTGGGTGGCCCCTCCACCGTCTGCTGCTCCTCAGTACGGCGGGTCGGGCAGTCACGAGCCATGTGGCCCTGCCCTCCGCACGAGTAGCACTGCCTGCCTCTCGGGAGGTTGGCTTCGCGATGTGTGCCCCGCACTGCTGAGCCAGTGTCCCGAGGTCGTCTGCTGAAACCCTGAGTCATCCGTCGGCTACCTGCTACCGAAGACTCCGCCACCTGCCGCCCTGCGGTAGGTCTCGCTGTAGACTCAGCCAGAAAGCTCTCGATCAGAAGGGCTCGCTCTAGCACTCCTGCCTGGGTCGGGATGCTGAGGGAGATCAGCGATGCCCTGATCTCGTGTCTCAATCCCTGCTCGAAGGTCCGGGCCCGAAAGAAGGGGTCTCGTACCATGTCTGTCGAGTAGCGAGAAAGGTCGGTGAACCTCGCCGCGTACTGGGCTACCGTCAAGCTGCCCTGCCGCAGCTGAAGAAGCTCCTGAATGCGCACCACACGGAGAGTGGTCGGGACGAACTCTGAGCGGAAGAGGCTCTCGAAGTCTGTCCAGATGAGGGAGGCCTCATCGTGCACCTGGAGCATCATGCTCCACCATCTGCCTGCTGTCGCGTGCAGGAGACTCGCTGTGAGGATCACCATGAGGTCTGCTGGTGTCCTCACTAACCTGAAAACTCGGACGACCGCCTCCAGCCAGTCCTCGGCTGCCTGGGGGTCAGACTCCCCACGGAACCTGGGTGGTCGCTGGCGCTGGAACTCGTGCAGAGCTCCGATGCGTCGTGCATCGTCAGCTGCCGGTGCTGGAAGCATCGGGGGCTCGGCGGGTAAAGGTACCGCCGGTGCCTCTGCGGTCAACAGGCCCTGTACCGAGGCCTCGTCACTCGGCGGGCTGTCGTCACGCCCTACTCTAGGAACCCTAGCTGGCTGCTGTCGTCGTGCCATCCTAAAAAGGAAACAAGTGCACCATGGTCAGAACAGTATACCTGGTGAGTTGACACAAGTAATCACAAAGAAAACTTGAAACACACACGCAATCAATGTTTTCGTGCATTAAGTCGGGAATCAGAAGTCAGGGTCCTGGTGTATGGATACGTCGGCCGCCGCACCAACACTGGACTCCCTGGACTGATAACCACACTCAATACGCTAAACACTATTGCTTCACATAGAAGAAAGATCAGAGTCTGCGGTAGAACCGACCACCTCTGATACCAATTTGTCACGACCCGCCCTCGGGGCCCGTGCCGTGACTACCCCAAGCCCGCCTTCCATAGGCCAGGGGCTGGCGACTAGCACCAAGGCGTAAATCCCAACAAAAAGGGAAGGCATTGCCTTTGAAAAGTAAACAATCACCACAGAGTAAGCGAGCGGAAAAGTAAACACTAAGTAAAAACTGTACAAGCTGTGCTGAAAGTAAAAGGGGCCGGAAATACAAGCCCAAATGTAAAGTACAACTGAAAGGAAAAACATCAACTGAAAGGAAAAACTGCAGCGTCGAGCCGTCCTCTGGAAGTCCCACCTGAAGGGTGGGTACAGATAGCCACCACTGCTCCTCGGGTCCACCTAACCGCTCCGAGTACGTCCCGCCCAGTGGTCCACCTCCAGGTACTGTCCTGCTCCGCATGCCTCCTCCACGATCAGCACTGTCCGTCGTCTGCAACCAACACCACGAAGTGCGGCCATAGCCCGTGTAGGGGTGAGTATAAGCCACTCAGTAGGGACCCCGAGACCCCCGAAGGTCTCCCGAAATCCACAAAGGATAATCCGCAAAGGAAGGATACAATCACGAAGTAACATCTGACACGGCTTAGGTATATGCCCATACATATACCTAAGTCATCAATTCCCGTTCGACTCCAACGTCCAAGCCCAAGCACAACCCAGTCCACACAGGAAAGCAAACGTAAAACCACACAGGATGGAACAACACAATCCACAAAGGAGAGTAGACAGTAAATCCACACAGGATAGCTCAACACAATCCACAAAGGAGAGAAACACAAGGATCATTGACTCAGCTCAAACCAGGATTTTCATTATCGAAACCGTAACTGCTGAAGAGCCCCACCTCTGAAGTGTACAGTGGTCCTGTCACGACTCCGAGGTACTGCTCACTAACCTAAGACTGCTGAGGTACTCCTCCTGTCGAGTACCGCGGGTTTGCTGCAAACTACCGGGTGCTCCGTCCGCTGAGGGTCTGCTGCCAAATACCGAGCGCTCACCCAAATAGCCTACAGAGGCACTCCTCCAGTCGAGTACCGCGGGTCTGCTGCCACTACCAGGCGCTCCGTCCGCCGTGGGTCTGCCGCTGAATACCAGGCGCTCCGTCCACTAGGCTAGTCGACTCACTCCAAGTCGAGTCGGTCGAGCAGTCTTCAGGTCTCAGCCGGCTACACGGTCTCCGAACTCTGTACGCTCGTCTCCAGTATCGTAGGTCTGCCGCTACAACCGAGCGCTCCACTGCCAAGGATATGCTGCTACAACCAAGCGCTCCACCGTCCAAGGTAAACAGAAGATTCAGCTCACACAGGTATACTTCTTCAGATGACGATAAAGATGATCACTGATCCATCTAAGTCGTCGGACCCACGAAGGATCGATAGGTACTAACCTCGCAGTGACCCACACAGGATCGGGCCCACACAGGACCGGGCCCACGCAGGACCTGTAGGCACTGGCTCACACAGAACCGCTGAGCGCTGACCCACACAGGATCGGACCCACACAGGATCGGTAGCACTGATCCACGTAGGATCGCTGAGTGCAATAGTTGTCGCAGTCCACTGAGGATCTCTGCACAGTCGTCGCCGCAGTCCACTGAGGATCTCTGCACAGTCGTCGCCGCAGTCCACTGAGGATCTCTGCACAGTCGTCGCCGTAGTCCACTGAGGATCTCTGCACGGTCGTCATCGGAATCCATAGAGGATCTCCGCACAGTCGTCGCCACATTCCACTGAGGATCTCCGCACGGTCGTCGTCGGAGTCCACGGAGGATCTCTGCACAGTCGTCGTCGTAGTCCACTGAGGATCTATGCACGGTCGTCGCTGTCGAAGAAGCAGTCGCAGCCAGCCTAGGGTTCCCGCACACAGCAGCTCGTTCGGGAGGGTCCGCTCCACGAGCCGAGAGGCTGATACATCAATTGACACAAAGTCCGAAGTTGATGTATCCAAAAGTTCTGTATCGACAATAGGAACTCAACGTCGCAGACGGCACGTCAATCGGACGCCCGGTATAAGAGTTATTGGATTTTTCGTCCCAGGGGCCCGGTTGGTTTTAAGGCAAAACCAACCCGACCGTACTCCACCTGCGTCCAAACCTCGGGTGGAGTATGCCAAAAGATCCATCTCACTTAGAGGAAAACAACGAAACAGACGGTACGTCAATCGGACGCACGGTCTGTTAGTTATTGGCCTTTCCGTCTCACACCCACCCTGGGAAACTTCCCAGGAGGTCACCCATCCGGATCACTGCTCTAGGCCAAGCACGCTTAACTACGGAGTTTTAACTACGTAGGCTCCCGAAAAGGAAGGTGCACCTTGAGTATAGTATACCGAAACGACCGTCTCGATCCAAGGATCGCGTTGCCGCTGACGGCGCGTCGTTCGGAGGCCCGTAGCTCAAGTTACGGGCGTTTGAACGAAAAACCGTCTGAAGACGGGGGTCCGGGCCCGGGCCGACCCGGCCCGACCCCCCCCCCCCCCCGAGAGTCGGCCGAACCGGTTCGACCCGACCCGGTCCGGCCGGGGCGCGGCCTGGCCGGTCGGACCGGCCTGGCCCGGTTCGGCCGAGCGGCCGAACAGACGAGGCACGCGGGGCGCCGCCCCCCCCCGCGGCCAAGTGGTGTCGCGGCTCCCCGCGAGGGGCCGCGTTGAGTCGGGACGCGGCTTCAGCCGCGTCCGATGGCACCGGACCCGCGCGGCCGCGGGTCCGCGGGTGCCGCCGCCGCCGCGCTGAGTCGCGGCGGCCTGTCCGGCGGCGCGCCGGGGCGCCGCCGCTCCCGGCTGCCGGCGCCGCCGCGCCGGCGACCCGCTCCGCCGGCGAGTTCCGCGGGCCACCGGGATCGCTCCGGTGGTCCGATTTCGTTGCCGCCTGCGCCGCTGCTCCTCCCGGGACTCGTCCTTCACTGCGGAATCATCAAACATCCGTTGCAGCACGTTCCGTCGTCGCCCGTCAAATCCGCACAAAAAGAAGAACGACGGAGGGTCGTCGGGCCGTGTTCGTTTGGCCCGCACCCTCCGCGTTAGAGATAAACAACCGGGAGAAAAATTTGTTCAACACATGAACCGACAACTTTAATAAAATAAAATTGTTCAAAAGAAACTGGTTCTTTAATTTTTAAAGAACGTTCACGGGAATAAAGAGGGGTATTCCAAATTATAAAATCCCTACCTCGTCGATCGTCGCGCGCAGGCGTTCTTCGCGGAAAAGCTCGTCGCGGAAGAGAGGGATCGTCGCGTCGTCGCGGGGAGGCGTCGCGTCGTCGCGGAATCCGGTGTTGAGTCGGCGAACTCAACGCACCAAGAACAACAGATTTAAATTATTAATAATTAAATCTGTGTTTAAAACCAAAAGAAAAGAACCTTGAGCAGAAATCCGAAATCACTCACCTCAAATGGTCGGTGATCGGAGATCGGAGATCGAAGATCGGAAGAACGTCTCGGACGAAGGCGTCGTCGATTTCCGGGTTCGGCGTTCTTCGCGTTCTTCGCTTTCTTCGCGTTCTTCGCGTTCTTCGCGAGGGAGCTGAAGAAACATGGATCCTCTCAAATCTTTTCAAAATATTTTGGGTTGGTCTTATTTTATTAACATGCCAACACACGAAAACAGGTTAAGAAACGATTGAATTAATTCGTTGAATTAATTCAACGAAAGAAACAGGCCATTTAATTCATGAAAGAAACAGCCCATTTAATTCACGAAAGAAACAGCCCATTTAATGGTCTGTTAAGAATTTAGAAAACACATCAGTTGACTTTCATTAAGACAGGTTTTCACGGGTGCGTTTCTTAGCAGAAAGAAACGGTGGGGCTCGTGCGGGCCCCACCTCACAAATATCCTACCAAGGGGGTAGGATATTTCTGGATAGCATCCTATCCAGTTCAACTCAGTTCAAGCCGCCTTTAAGTGGCTTCAAGTGGCTTCCAAGTGGCTTAAGTGAAATAAAATAAAGTTGTCGCAAAATTATTTTATTTCTTAACTTTAAGCCCGAAAATTAAAAACCACACCCGAGCAAACGCAACTCCGGAAGAGGCGTTTCTAAGCGAATACCGGCGCTGCGATTTCATCGGTGCCCTCAGAATTCGATTCCGGGCACCGGTTCAAAAGTTAGAAAAACCCGCTCGTCCGTTCACTGAACGTACCCGAGCCAAACTTCGGAAAATGATTCCGGGCACACCGGGCCTCGGAATCAGGTGCCATTAGAAACTGTGCTCTTGTAAAATTCCAAAGAAAACTCGACGATTACGCACTGGTGTCGGCAGTGTGAGCTTAATCTAGGAGGCGAGAGCTTTGGCTGGGATCTTCTTGTAGCAGCGTCGTCCTGATCACTGCTCTAGGCCAAGCACGCTTAACTACGGAGTTTTAACTACGTAGGCTCCCGAAAAGGAAGGTGCACCTTGAGTATAGTATACCGAAACGACTGTCTCGATCCAAGGATCGCGTTTCCACTGACGGCGCGTCGTTCGGAGGCCCGTAGCTCAAGTTACGGGCATTTGAACGAAAACCGTCCGAAGACGGGGGTCCGGGCCCGGGCGACCCGGCCCGGCCCGGCCAGCCCGGCTCGGCCCGGCCGAGGGGCGCGGGTGGAAGCCGCGGGCGCAGCCCACGGTCGAGGGAGCCGCGGCCCGAGTGTGGGTCGCACGGGTCGTCAGCGGACGCGGCACATTGCCGCGTCCCGACCGGAAGAACCGGACCCGCGGACCGCGGGTCCGCTGGCCGCCACCGCGGCTCAGCCGCGACGGCCTGTCCGGCGGCGCGTCGGGGCGCCGCCGCCTTTGGCCGCCGGCTTCCGCGGGCTGCCGAGTCGCTTCAGTGGCCCGTTTTCCTTCCCGTCTGTGCCGATGTTCCTCCCGGGTTCCGTTCTTCACTGAGGGATCACCCAACATCCGTTGCGGCACGTTCCGTCGTCGCCCGTCAATTCCGCACAAAAAGAAGAACGGCGGAGGGTCGTCGGGCCGTGTTCGTTGGCCTGCACCCTCCGCGTTAGAGATAAACAACGGGAGAAATTGTTCAACACACGAACCGACAATTTTAGTAAAATAAAATTGATCATTTGAAACCGGATCTTTAATTTTTAAAGTACGTTCACGGGAATATAAAGAGGGGTATTCCAAAATTATAAAATCCCTACCTCGTCGATCGTCGCGCACGGGCGTTCTTCGCGGAAAAGCTCGTTACGGAAGAGAGGGATCATCGCGTCATCGCGGGGAGGCGTCGCGTCGTCGCGGAATCCGGTGTTGAGTCGGCGAACTCAACGCACCATGAAACAACAGATTTAATTTAATTAATTAAATCCGTGTTTTTGGTTAAGAACCACGAAGGAGATAAAAAGGAAGGTCCGAGATTCTTACCTCAAGAAGCCGATCAAAGATCCGTCGCGGAGGAAGAGACGTCGCAGAAGAACGTTGTCGGCGATGCGGATCAAGGCGTCGCGTCGTCGATTTCCGGGTTCGGCGTTCTTCGCGTTCTTCGCGTTCTTCGTGTTCTTCGCGAGGGAGAAGAAGAAACAAGGATCCTCTCAAATCTTCTCAAAAGATTTTGGGTTGGTATTATTTTATTAATATTCCAACACACGAAAAAAGGTTAAGAAACGATTGAATTAATTCGTTGAATTAATTCAACGAAAGAAACAGGCCATTTAATTCACGAAAGAAACAGCCCATTTAATTCACGAAAGAAATAGCCCATTTAATTCAAGAAATAAACCGCCCAATTAAATGGTCTGTTAAGAATTTAGAAAACGCGTCAGTTGACTTTCATTAAGACGGGTTTTCACGGGTGCGTTTCTTAGCGGAAAGAAACGGTGGGGCTCGTGCGGGCCCCACCTCACAAATATCCTACCAAGGGGGTAGGATATTTCTAGATAGCATCCTATCTAGTTCAACTCAGTTCAAGCCGCCTTTAAGTGGCTTCAAGTGGCTTCAAGCGGCTTAAGTGAAATAAAATAAAGTTGTCGCAAAATTATTTTATTTCCTAACTTTAAGCCCGAAAATTAAAAACCACACCCGAACAAATGAAACTCCGGAAGAGGCATTTCTAAGCGAATATCGGCGCTGCGATTTAATCGGTGCCCTCAGAATTCGATTCCGGGCACCGGTTCAAAAGTTAGAAAAACCCGCTCGTCCGTTCACTGAACGTACCCGAGCCAAACTTCGGAAAATGATTCCGGGCACACCGGGCCTCAGAATCAGGCGCCGTCAGAAACTACGTTCTTGTAAAATTCCAAAGAAAATTAAGAAAAAAAAATTTCCTTGAAATTTACGGGTCTTTACATTAGAGATAATCAATGGGAGAAAATAAAATGTTCAACACATGAACCAACAATTTTAATAAAATACAATTGTTTCTTTGATTCCAGTTCTTTAATTTTTAAAGAATGTTCACGGGAATATAAGGAGGGGTATTTCAAAAATATAAAATCCCTACCTCGGAGTCGTCGCGCGTGAGCGTTCTTCGTGGAAACTGCTCGTCGCGGAAGGTGGAGATCGTCGCGTCGTCGCGGAAGGGCGTCGCGTCGTCGCGAAACACGGCATTGAGTCGGCGAACTCAATGCACCATGAAACAACAGTTTTAATTTAATTAATTAAATCTGTGTTTTGGTTAAGAACCACGAAGGAGATGAAAAAGAAGGTCTGAGACTCTTACCTCAAGCAGCCGATCGAAGATCCGTCGCGGAGGAAGAGACGTCGCAGAAGAATGTTGTCGGCGTCGCGGATCACGGCGTCGTGTCGTCGATTTCCGGGTTCGGCGTTCTTCGCGTTCTTCGCGTTCTTCGCGAAGGAGGCTGAAGGTTCAAGGATCCTTTCTCAACGAGTAATCCTCCAAAAGAAAAAGGTTGGTCTTATTTTATTATTATGCCAACGAATATGAAAACTGGTTAAGAAACGATCCATCAATTCGTTGAATTAATTCAACGAAAGAAACAGCCCATTTAATTCACGAAATAAACCGCCCAATTAAATGGTCTGTTAAGATTTTAAGAAACGCGTCAGTTGACTTTCATAAAGATGGGTTTTCGCGGGTGCGTTTCTTAGCGAAAATAAACGGCGGGGCTCGTGCGGGCCCCACCTCACAAATATCCTACCAAGGGGGTAGGATATTTCTGGATAGCATACTATCCGGTTTAACTCAGTTCATGCCGCTTTTAAGTGGCTTCAAGTGGCTTCCAAGCGGCTTAAGTGAAATAAAATAAAGTTGTCGCAAAATTATTTTATTTCTCAACTTTAATCCCGAAAATTAAAAACCACACCCGAGCAAACGCAACTCCGGAAGAGGCGTTTCTAAGTGAAAACCGGCGCTGTGATTTCATCGGTGCCCTCGGAATTCGATTCTGGGCACCGGTTTAAAAGTTAGAAAAACCCATTCTTCCGTTCACTGAACGTACCCGATCCAAACTTCGGAAAATGATTCCGGGCACACCGGGCCTCGGAATCAGGTGTCGTCAGAAACTGCATTCTTGTAAAATTCCAAGGAAAATTAAGAAAAAAAATTCCTTGAATTTTACGGGTCTTTACAGTCCATGGTGGTGGGGTTGTCCATGGGGTTGCGTATTTGAAAAATGTATGCATCAAAATGATTTTAAAAAGAAAATATAGTTATATATAATAGTATTAAATTCATCTTGGACCCTTTCTTCTTAATGTAAACAACGAATACATCCTGTAAAAACTAGATACAAAATTCACCCTTCCGTAAAAAAGAAATATGAAGTGAAAATATTAATATATGTAAACCTTCACTACTAAAAATTACACATATCCCAATGATTTTAAACCATTGGGATATCCCCTAAAACTATTGGGATAAAATACCCCAATGGTTTCTCACACTGTTTGCATTATGCTTCTTGCAATAGCCCTATATCAACGATTCTACAGGAACCATTGGTATAGACTACCTGAAGATAAAATATTCCAATAGTTTCAATAAAACCATTGGGATATATATATATATATATATATCAAGAGGGTGTACAAGGGGGTAGGGGCTGTGTAGGGGGTGGTGGGTGCTGTCCAAGGGGGTATGGGTTTTCCATGGGGGTAGGGGTTGTCGAGGGTGACCAAGGGGGTAGGGTTTGTCCTGGGGGTGGGGGTATGTCCAGGGAGTGGGGGTGTCCAGGGGTGTGGGGGTGTCCAGGGTGGTGGGGGAGTGGTGTCCAAGGGGTGAGGGGGATATTCAAACCCTACCCTATTGCACACCACCCCCACCCCCTTAGACGCCCCCTAGACACCACCACCACTGGACAACCCCCCCCCCCCCCCAAACTTCACCCTCACCCCCTCTAGAAACCCCTACCCCCTGGACACCCCCACCCCCTAGATACACCCCCTACCCCCTTAGATGGCCCACTCACCCCCCCACACTCCAACCCCCACCCCTGGGCACCCCCTCCCTCTGCACACCCCTACCCCCCTTGGAAAGCCCCCTCACCCCCCAGACACCACCCACACGACCTTCCCCATTGGAAACCCCCTGGACACCCCCATGCCCCTTGGACACCCCAACCCCTGGACAACCCCATCACCCCTAGACAACACTCCCACCCTTGGAAACCCCTAGCCCCTGGAAATCCACCTCACCCCACCTGGACACCACCCTCATTCCCTTAGACACCCCTAGACACCACCACCCCCTTGGATGGCCTCCAGCCCCTAGATAGCCCCAACCCCTCTATATATCACCAAAACATACTTATTATCAACTTCATCCTCAAGAAAAATTCCTAAAAAAGCCATGAAATAAATTTAATAATTCATACATTAGTAATAACAATGCCTAATAATAGTTTTGTTGGTGTATTTTAAATTTAATTCTAAGGAGTAATGAATATTAATACTCCATTTATGAAACAAGTACAAATGACCAAAACTATAAACACTAATGGGTTAAATAAGAATAAATATTGTTGATAATTACTATTTATAAAGAGAAAATATTAAATAGTTATAATTAAGGTTATTAATTATTTTATTATGATGTGGGGCTTACGTATGTATGACGGCCCATGTAAAGGAAGACGAGGACATATGAAGGTAGCCCAAGAGTAGGGTCCATAAAGGTATTTTTACATTATGGAGGTTTGTAATTTTAACCTAGGACTTACTCCTAAAAAGGAAGCCTAAATTAAGAAGGACATTTGATTGGGTTTTATTCCTGAGAAGGAAGCCCAAATCAAAAAAAATTAAGATTGGGGCTTACTCATGAGGAGGATTCCTAATTAAAGGGAACTTATAACCTGGGGCATACTCTTGAGAAGGAGGCCCAATGTAAAAGGAAATTATGACTAGGGCTAGCTCTTAAAAAGGAATCCTATATTTAAGGGGACTTGTAACTTGGGGCTTACTCCTGAGAGGGAGGCCCAATGTTAAAGGAAATTATGACTAGGGCTTTCTCTTGAAAAGGAAGCCCATATTTAAGATCTTTTCATCTCAATGTATGAGGTTATATAGAAAACCCCTAACCATGGTGACATAAATCATGTGAGGCATGATGTTTTGGGAGAGGTTCTCATAGAATTCCTTTCAGATAAGGAATATAATAAAGTAACCATGCCCTAAAAGGCTTTGAAAAGCGTTTTGAATGCTATGACTTGAAGAGGAGAAGTGGATTTGAGTAAATGAGGTTACTAGGAAGGAGGCATGCATGTATAATTATAGCACGCAAGTCCTGGTTTCCCAAGTAGACTTGTGTGGAATGAGTCACCTTGGGCGATGAATAATCCATAGGGTAACACTTGGGAATCTTTTAACTCATGCCCTTAGTATCATCCCTAGAGGCTTTCAGAATGATGGTGCACAAGATCCCTTCAGAGGGTAAGGAGGCATGAAAGTGTCTTCATTTTCCTTAAGGGGTGGACACTTAAGTGCACATGTATTGATGATTTCTAACACTTATCCCTTATTCTTCGTCTTTAGAGCTTCTATTCTAGGTAAAGAATTACCTTAGAAGTGTTCGGAAGATTTTAGTCAAAGACTTGGGCAACCAGATCTTGAATATGAGTTTTGGAAATTTTGTACTCAAAATGGGGGGCCCATAGGGGCTATTAATAGGCCACTAGGAACCTTGGAAGAAAAAAATAATAGGGCGCGCAAGTAAATTGCGCGACCCATATGCAGCACGCAAGTCATCTGCAAGGAGTGAACGTTCCATAGGAAAAGAATTATATTCCTCATTCCTTGTTTCAGACTTACACCAACTTCTCTTTGGCAAATGTCTCAGTTGAAGGATCATTTTTCATTGCTGGAACTATGGAGAAGGCATACAAAATGAATCGTAGCCCATGTGCTCCCGATCTAAAGCCACACATGCCTGAGCTGCAACCGCATTGTTATCCCTCTATTTTTCAAAATTCTCATATGGACCAATATAATGGATAGATAAAGAGTTGGGATTTCCATCCTGGAGGAGGTGTGAAGCTAACTTGGATGTGGGAATATTGGGTGTGACCAAACTGTGCAAAGTTTGTCAAGGATCTGAAGGGAGCTGCAATATATGAAGTTGTCTGGGCTGGGCAGACTTATGTCTACAAAAATGTCAATTTATTACTGGAGTTAATCAGTCATTGGAGCCTGGAAATGAATTCATTCCATCTAACTATTGGAGAAGAAGGCATCAGTTTTTGGGATGTCTACAAGATCTCGGGGGCTCTAATTCTGGGAGATATGTATGATGAATTCATCCCCCCCAAGGTGACCTGGAATGATTATGAGAAGACTTTGTCTCTAGCTCAAGAGTTGATGAAGATTTTCCACAAGCATAAGAATACCAAAACCACAAAAACACACTCTAGAAAAGATATACATCCAGAAGAATGGATGAACATGTTTCTGTACAAGAAGAAGGAGAAGGGGCCCACCTGTACTCATCTTACCAGCTGCCCCAGTGCAGAGAAGAGGGGTGCTCTTTGCACATTCTGGCCAATACTGGAATCAGGAGAGTTCGAAAAGCGGGGCTATGAAGTGGATAAAATAAATCCAGAGAAGACCGATCTAGAGGGATTCTTAGCTTTGTGGTTCAGCATTTATCTTCGTCCAGTTAGGGATTAGAAGGGAGGCATCCGGCCAGGGACCTTCGTTGTTGCAGCCATGATGGCCGAGAGAAAAAATGGTTGGGTTGGAAACCCAGGTTATGGTGATGATTCACAGGAGATTACTCGAAGTCTATATGGGTAAGTCTCCTTTGAGAATAGTGGGACCATTCCATGTTTTGTGGGGATGGATCACCACTCACTTCCGAATATATGCTGTATAGAGCGGAGTACAGATTCCTAGAGGTTATTTTAGGCCATCAGTGCAGTAATTTTCTGGAATTTCTCCATTGTCTCTCAATTCCTATAATATGAAGGTGAGGTTGAGCATGTTCAATGAATTTAATATCTTTCCTTATGAAAACTCACCCACCGAGCAGTTTTTTGATGATGGAATAGCTAGCCTGGAATAGAGGTCATATATGCTAGCTTGCAGAGATGTTGTATTGGCCACCAGAAATGACAGAGAGATTATATGCGAGGCCTATGCTCCATTTTGATTTGCACGCCAATTCTAGTGTCTGCAGTAGATTGTTGTATCCCCTCCTGTGGATGTCCGGTCAGAGTAACATCCAATGTTTTCCTGACAACTATGGTTACTGACAACTATGGGGAAGATCAGGGCAGTGTTTGATCCACAAGTTACTGAAGCAGCAAGTCAATTGACTACATGGTATGCCGATAACTAGGTAGCATCATACCTGGTAGGGGTATTGAATATTCATGTCTCCCGTGTGAGGAGTAAAAAGGGAAGTGTCACGAAAGAAATCTTTCATCTGGAAGGTGACTCTTCCTCACCTAGAGTTGATTCACCAGGTTCTTCACCAGGGGATGATTCACCAAATTCCCAGGAAGTGGATGATGAGGCAGGACATGTGTCAAAATGGCCTCGTGCCAGATATAATTCTCCTGCCAGAATCAAGATACCTACTCTATCGACTCAAGGTGAGTTATATCATTGAGAAAATTTTGTTTCCATTATTTAATAGATTAACATGTTTTATTTTCTAATCCTTTATTAGTGATTGTAGGAGTTGGGAAGAAGTTGAATTCCCAGATTGTAGGACCCTCCTTATAGCCTTCTAGCACACATTATGAATATTTACGACAAAAGGTTGTCCAAACATGGTGGAGTTTATATTTTGATGCTGAAACTACCTAGATGGACTTATGCGAAGGGATACATATTCCCAGAGTGGGGGATCTCTAGGCTTCTGCTAAAATCCTCTTTGAGGATAACCCCAATGAAGTGCAGGCTTGCATCAGAGAGATGGAAATGCTCATATATGCCACTGATTATTCCATTCCTATCACCAAGTGGGTGAAAGAAAAGTATGGACCGTGTCACCACTAAGTGGATTGGTGCTTCAGTAGATGAAGAGTGGCATGATTACATGGCTCCTGAAGATGATTTTTTTTTGTTTTTTCATTGCAACTTGATTTCAGTCAAAGATTTGTTAATCAAGGAAATTACTTTTTTCAACCTGTATCTTGTTATGGAAGGAACTACTGAGGTCCATTCACTGCAGTACAGCCCTGGAGGCACTTCTCCTGAAGTCCCTAAATCTCCTCGTGACCCAGGAAAAGTATCTCTCGGCCAGCAAGTCATGGACAAGGAGTTAGACAGGGCTTTACTCTCTCTCCTACCTGTATTTGGAGGTGACAATGTCAACACACCCAAAAAGTCAAAGAAGAAAATTCATCAAAGGATGACGTCCATAGCTAGATGCTTCATTAGTAGTGGTAATTCCTTTGGATATTCATGAATCCTAATTTATGAAAAGGTAGCTTATACTTCTTGGGATAACATGGGATTCATCGATTTCACCTTTGAGGGAGAGAACTGACTCTCCTCTGCGAATGACAGAGGGTGCAGCTAAACAATCGAAAATTCATGGTGACCTGGCTGCTCCTAGTACAGCTCCTATTGCAACTGCAAGGAGAGACGAGCCTAATTATAGTAAATTAACAATACATCATAGAACGTTGAATGAAAACATCAACTAAATTCCATTATGTGATGCTTTAGGCTCAACACCTGCACCTGAACATTTGGAGACCACTGCAACTAAATCCAAAATTTTCTATGAAGAAGCTATCTAGGGTCAGAGGTCACAGGAGGTGGGTCCCCAATAAGACATGTCAAATGCTCCCACTGGTGAGACTAACCAGGAATCTGGGATATCACTGGATGAAATGATGAAACTTGGCATGCCTTTTGAAGAAATTTTAGATCATGATAAATTACCACGTGATTTAGGTGATTTTGGACATGAGTATTATTCTTCATCCTGTTAAATTTTTTATTACATATCAGACCATGATTGGTGGAAATGTGTAGTTCCGTCTGATCAAGATGTTGATATGATGATTCTTTGATGGGGTAGAGACAACCATATCATTACATATATGCTAGCTCAGGTGAAACATAACCCAGTAGAGATGCCTGAAAACCGTTCTGAAAATCCTGTTGAAGCTAGGAAAGATGGGGAGGATCCTTCTCATGATGCTGATCTACCATTCGGTAAAAGATGATAATATTGGTGGATATACTTAATTTTCAAGACTTATAATCTAGGTTTTTATCATTTGAATCTAACCAAAACATTCAATTGACTATGAACGACCTTCAACATCAGTAGCTAGATCCAGAGGTGACACCTCTGCCTCATCCCCAATGGGATTAGAAAGTGAAGTACTAAGTGTTAGGGGGAAGGAGCATAACAGGGCACTTAGTTAAGTGCATTAATCATGGACTATATTCCCCCCTGTGATAGCGATGTTGAATCAGACCTAGAGGTGAAAAAGGCACTCCGATTCTCACATCGCAAGGCATGGCGAAATATATGGAAGATCATATCTGAAGTGCCTATTGAAGAGCTTTCTTCAAAGATAATGTGACTATCATCCTTGTTCATAATGATGGTACTTGGAAGTTTTGGATATCAAGAGATCCATACGGTGGTGAAACAAGTCATATTAAGGAGGGATAAGGAGTAAAAGTTCAATCAATATATGATCAGAGCGAGTCAGGTGACCAATATCAGCAAACTCGAGGCAGCAGTGTCCCTAGATTAAGATGATCATGCTGCAAAGCTGAAGGATCTGAAGCATAAGATCAGAGAGAAAGTTGTCCATCAGATGAACCTTTTGCAACAGCTAGATACTGTTACTGGGGAACTTGACTAGCTTAACAATTCATTGGAAGGAGTCCAAACGGATAGTAAGAAAGCAATCACAAATGCCAAAAATGCACTCCATCAAGATGAAAAGAGTGAAGCTGGTCGAGTGAATGAACTTCAAGTGGCTCCTGATGAAGCTTGAGATGTCATAAATTAAATGAAATGTTATGTAGAAATCCCCTTGTAATTCTTGAAAAAGAGAAGATACTCCCATCTTTGTATGTTCTTCTAATATTTTGCATCAATGGAAAATGCATTTCATCTTCAATCATTTGTACCTGCATTCTCTTGCTAACTACATAATTTTTTTTACCTAAGCCAATGGGCCTAGTAAGCACAGTTTGATTTTTTCTAGGATTATACAAACAACACCACAAAAATTGCATCTTTTTATTCGTCAATATTGCCTAAATCATACAAAATGTACGTTTAGCAAGCTGAGACTTGAATTTTGTTCAGAGTTCCTTTTACAGGTTCCCAATTTAATGAGTACCCTGTCTCTTGTTGGCTGTTTAAAGTCATGCATGTCAGAAATAAAAAGGCTAATGATTATTGTTAAATAGCCCTGACCAAATGGATTAAAATTAACACAATTCCTTGATAATTTGTTTGAAAACATATTACCACATTCATGTATGGGGGAAAACATGTAAACTATGACTTAAGAAATTTTGAATCTGAGGGATTATATGAAAAACGCGCTAAAATGCATTATAGGAAATATTTCCTAAGAGTGAAGTTACCACTATTTTACAAACCAGTTATGGGGTTGAATTATGCAAGTCCACTTAAGGGATTTGGATTCATAGTCAAATAATAGAATCTTTTGGATCATAGGTCCGTTATGTGGACTACTTATGCAAGGCCACCTAAAATAACATGCTGCATAGTCAGACAAAAGACCTCTCAAAAATTTTACTTTTCTATTGCTAAAATCCAGTGAAAGTTTATGGAGATTCAAAATTTACAAAGAATAGAGTATTCTATATGGAGAGAGGGACTTGAATATGGAGAGGATATTATCAATCAATATTGTTAAAGATTTGGATGAATGTCACTCCTGGAAAGGTCTGACCCAAATTTAGGGAAATAAAATATAAACCATAAACATGAATACTTTCAGATCATGAAAAAGAGTACAGGAAAAATATGTCAAGGATGGCTGTTTTTGCAGATCCCTACATATCTTCATTAAGACCAATAAGTAAAAAAGTGGTTTTCCCCCCAAGAATGAAGTTACCTCTATTTGAAAAACCTGTTAGGGGGGTTGAATTATGCAGGGCCACCTCAGGGCATTGGTTTCATAGTCAAATAATAGCATATTTTGGCTAACAGGTCCGTTATGTAGACTAATTATGCAAGGCCACCTAAGGGCACGTGCTGCATAGTCAGGAAAAATAAACCCCAGGTATAAGAAATTTTTTGAGCAGAAGTCAAGAAAAGGGTTATGAAGATATGTAAGTATTTGAGGTTAGGAATATGGCACATGAAAATGGGTATTGTCCAATGCATGAAGGAGATACATATACCAATGCTAACCATAATAATGTTGTGGATGGGTCATGAATTAAGATGTTCGACATCACCACATATCTCATTAGGATGGGAATCAAGCCATACATTGTTATTTAAATAACATTTAACGTCATGTGGGATGAGAGTGTATGAGATCTTAGTTTAGGTTCTTAGAGAACGAACCATAATGAGGGAGACACATTGTGTGTTTGTTATAAAACTGATGTGAATAAAGACCACGGTCTTCATACCACATTCATGTGCTCGCAGGGGACCTTTCAGCCAAGGGACTGAATGTGGAGTTTGGGGTTAGGCCCAAAGACTTGGGGCTAGATTTGAGGGATGCTCGAATGTTCCTACGTATCCCATCATGATGGGAATCAAGCCATACGTAGTTCTTGAAATATTCTCTATACAGATTTGATTCGTACATGTAAAGGGTGAAATGGTACTTTAGTGCAATAAAGTTTGGACCCATGATTAATGGTTCGAGAATTTCCATGTATGAATAGTGTCATTGAAAAATGACATGATTGGATATCAATGTCAATAATTATTTCATCTCAGGCGACGGTGTAAGAGTCTATTGTGGTTTATTTTCATAAAATAAAAAAGTGCATATAGTTTAAGGTCATATGCATTGACCGGTGTTGCACAGTTTAACGTCATGATTCTAGTATGTATTGTTATGCAGTTCAATGTCTTGAAGTGAGGACAATGGGGGACTGTATAGTTTAATGTCGTATAGCAAGGACGATTGTGTTTCATAGTTTAGTGTCATGTAGCAGGGACAAAAAGGGATGTACATAGTTTAATGTCATGTAGGATGATGGTGAACCAATGTGAATATATTGGTTTCAGGGGGGGCTCCACGGATCAACATTGTATGAGATGGATGTGAACCGACGTGAAGATATTGGTTCTGGGCTTGAACCTTGGGAGGTTGCCTACGTACCCATCCGACAAGGCAAGGATCAAAGTCCGTGTAGTTCGATTGAAAATGAATTAGTGATCGAGTTGTACATAAAGACGTCAACCTGAAGATGGTTTTGGGACATACGCATGGTTAGCGGCCCAGAGAGGGTGTTATGGATGAAGCTTACTCTAAGATCAATGGAGTCGTTCTCGGTGTGAGAAACAAGAGGTAGCAACAACCCTAACGATGCACAGTTTAACGTCATGTGGGACAAAGGGTTCTGTATAGTTTAGCGTCATGTAGCTAGGACGTATTGTTGTACATTTTAATGACTTGAAGGAAACGTGTACAGTTTAACGTCATGTAGGACGTATTAAGGGAATTTTTCATAGTTTCAACTTCATGTAGGAAGAACATGTATAGTTTTACATCATGTAGGATGTATAAGGGACTGTTTACAGTTTAACGCCATGCAGGATGAACATGTACAGTTTAATGTCATGTAGGATGTATAAGGGATTGTTTATAGTTTAACATTATACAGAATGAACATGTACAGTTTAACGTCATGCAGGATGATAGAATTTTTGTTACACAAAATACTTCTTCAGGAATCTGGAATTGGTTGGAGTCATGATGAGTTCTACATTCATTGATATTAGAGTATAAGATCTATTGGAGTACACCTTATGTACTGAATAAGGTCCTTCCCACTTTGGATCACGCTTTGGGGGTTTCTTTACTAGTATCATTGGAGTTATAAGGACCAATACCAATAATCCTTTAATTAATGAATGAAGACGAAATTTTTTATTGAAAGCCCGTGCTATTCTATTTTGATAGTCTTCCAAGTGGTGCAGGGTGCACAATCATTTTTCATCTAATCTTTCGAATTCATCAAATCCCTTCTGAGATTATTCAATTGTGGATGACTGATCACAAAGGGCTACTATGAGTGAAGGTAATTAAACCTAAATAGGCAAGATTGCTTCTGTTCCATATACCAATGAATATGGAGATGACCGCGTAGTAGTGCAGGTGGTGGTCCGATAAGCCCATAAAGCATGAAAAAGTTTATCATGCCATGATATCTTATCTTTAACCACCATCTTTTGCAGTATGTTTGAAAGTCTCTTATTGAAGGCCTCTATTTTACCATTGGCCACTACATGATTTCATGATGAATGGTTGGATTTGATGATGTATTCTTGATACAAATTTCTCACCTTGTATGAACAGAAGTTGGTTCCATTTTCCATCAATATGCTATGAGGGACACCAAATTTGGTAATGATGTTAGACTTGAAAAAGCTAACAATTCATTTAAAACTAACTTCTTTGAGAGGTATTACCTCTGCCCATTTGGAAAAGAAGTTAGAAATAGTATGAATATACTTAAATTACTTGGATGTAGCCGGAGGAAAAGGTCCTACTATGTCTATTCCCCATGTAGAAAATGGACTGGAGTATTTAGCTGTATAAAGCAACTTTGGAGGTTGATGAATGATGTTCGAACAAATTTGGAATGAATGAAACTTCTTAGTGAAAACAACACACTATTGTATCATTGAAGGCCAGATGTATCCAAGCCTTCAAATTTTAATAGAATGTATATGTACAGATTGGTGGGCACCACAAATGCCTGCATGTACATCATTTGTGATATCCATTGTCTCTTCACCATCAATACATATGAAGAGAATTCCATTAAAAACTCGCCTGTAAAGAATTTTTTGGTGATCTAGGCAATCATAAAGATTAAAATTGACCACATGTTACCGAAATTGTTCTTTCCCAGCTCTATCAGGTGGGAGTGTTCTATTTTGAAGGTATTCCTTGATAGGTTTCATCCATCCTGTAGTATGACCATATGGTTCAGAAACATGACTAAATCCATTGATTTTCTCTATTCTGATTTGAAAAAAAGGTGAAACTACACGCAAAGGGAAATACTAATGATTGTTTGGTCTCTGATTGGATTTTCTTTGGTTGTGGCTACATTATTCAGTGTGTCAGCATGGGCATTTTGTGACCACCATACATAGGAAAATGTTGGTTCCAAAGTAAATTCCGACACTAACTCTCTAATGTAATCACACAAAGGGATTAAATCTTCCTTTCTAATGGCAATATCCACATTGACTTGTTTTATTACCAGATTTGAATCACCTTTTACATTCAAGTGATTCACCAGTGCCTAAAGCGCCAATTCCAAGCCTGCGATGAGAGATTGATATTCTGCTTAATTGTTTGTACCACCTTCCAACAATAAGAAGGAATAGGGTAGCACTAACTTTTCTAGGGAGATAAGTATGATTCATAACCCCACTTTATTGAATTTAGGATCATCCATTTTCTTCCCTGTTGGACTTCTCGAGGCAAAATCGAAGTACATTTCCCATGCCTGGGAATTATCTTGAATAAGGAAGACTTCATCATCAGAAAGTTCAATATTTAAAGATGTATCTTCTATAGATGGGTGTTCAGAAAGGAAATCATCCAGAGCATGGCCTTTTATTTCCTTTTGAGATACATACTAGATATCAAACTGCTGCAAAATAACTACCCACCTTTCCAGACTTCCTGTAAGCATTGGACTACTAAGGATAAATTTGAGTGGGTTGTTGTGAGATAACAATTGGACCTCATGATGTTGCTGGTAGTGTCTCAGTTTCTGAATTGAAATGATTAATGCTAGGTAGAACTTTTAATTACATGAATATTGAGTTTCTACCTCAAGAATTGTCCGACTCAGATAGTAAATTTTGTTTTCATTCCTAGTATCATTCTTTTGGGCAAGGAAGGCACCCAATGATCACTCTAAATCGGTCACATATAGAATAAGTGGTCTTCCTTCAACGGGTGGCACTAATACTGGTGGACTCAAGAGATATTTCATGAGAATATCAAATGATTCTTGACATTCTACGATAGACTAGTAGGTGACTTTCCTCTTCATTTATTTGGTGATGGGAAAACACTTACCTGCAAATTGGAAATGAAATGCAAAATATAGGCCAAGTGTCCTTAAAGTCCTCTTAATTACATCAAATTTCTTGGAGGTGACATGTCAAAGATTGATTTTTTCTTCTCAGGATCTACTTTGATACCACAATGGTGTACAACAAAGCTGAGAAATTTTCTTGAGGTTGCCCTGAAAGCACATTTCAAGGGGTTCATTTTGAAATTGTGTTGTCGAAGATTGTTGAATATGATTTCCAGATCGAACAAGTGGTCAGAACATTGTCTAGACTTAACCACAAAACCATCCACATAACATTAAACAAATTTCCCTAAAAAGGGTTTAAAGATATGGTGCATGGCACGTTGATATGTTGCACTTGCATTCTTCAGGCAAAAGGGCATTACCCAATATCAAAACACACCTTGAGGAGCTCTGAAGGCTATAGACTCTTCATCTTCTAGGCCCATTCGTATTTGATTGTACCTAGAGTATCCATCCATGATTAAAAGAGCATTGTAGCCAGCTATTGCATCAATTAAGAGTTCTGTGATCAGAAATGGAAAATCATCCTTGGGAAAATATTGATTACTATCTCTGAAGTCAATGAATACCCTAATATGTCCATTCTTCTTTTTCACAGGGACAGTATTAGCCATCCATTTGGGATACTGAACTTCTCTGATGAATTTAGCATTGATTTTCTTATCAACATCAGCTTCAATTTTGGAGGCATAAGTTGGGTGTGTTCTTCTTTCTTCTTTCTTGAATCCTCGATGTTCTTCTGGAAAACCCAAATGATGAGTGGAAACATCAGGATCAGGACCTGGAATTTTTGTATTATTCCAAGAAAATAAATCTTTATTTTTCTTTAGAAATGATGTATACATTTCTTTCTCTTCAAGAGTCATGACCACACTAATTAAAGTGGGCGTAGATCTTCTTTTGTACCCAGATTTATTTTTCTAAGTTCTTCCATAGTGGTAGAGATACCCTCTTCAAATGCTGGAGGAGGATTCCTGAGATCTTCTTCTTCTTCTTCTTCTTCAATATGTGTTTCTTATTCTATTTTACTTGCATAGTAGATGACTAAGTAGAATTTCTATGGTTAGGGGAGATGTTAAAATTTGAACATCTTGGAGAAGAGGTATCCATTTCTGACCTTATTGATGACGAAGGGTCTTTCTGGGGTGATAGCGAGGAGATGATGGATTGAGAATTGACATAATTGTTTTCCTCTGGAATTTCTATACCTTCTTCTGGGATGGTTGATGAGGTATAGAATTATTTGATTTTAGTGGATGATATGAAAACAACTCTATCTTAAATTTCATCATTGCTTGGGGAATCAACAATTTCTCCCATACTGTCTGGGTCAATTGCCGTAACTAAAATTATAGAAGTTTCCATAAGAGAGTTTGGATTTAGGTCTATCCTGCCAATTTAACTGATAGGAAACACATAATTTGTTCTCACACATATGAATGAGTTTACTGGAATCTTATCCAAACCACTTGGAGCATTAATTTTGGTGACCTTTTTTGCCTTGGATTTTTCTTCTCCCTCCATGTGATAAAATGCTACCTCAATGTATTGAGACTCACACCTTTTGAATGGTGCCTTATCACCAAACAAT
The DNA here is from genome assembly GCA_963277665.1 of Viscum album. Taxonomy (NCBI): domain Eukaryota; kingdom Viridiplantae; phylum Streptophyta; class Magnoliopsida; order Santalales; family Viscaceae; genus Viscum; species Viscum album. Next base: position 216,795,806 of record OY728165.1, read on the forward strand.
GTCCCAATTTGACCATTGAAACAATATTTGAGATATTGATGGTATGACGAAGGTACGGCCGCATATTGATGTAACCAAGGTCTTCCAAGAAAAATGTTAAAGGCTATGTCCTGATGAACAACCATGAAATATGAATTAGACAAAAGGTCTCCAAACTGAATTCTCAGTGTAATCTCACCCAGAGTTTCTTGTTCATTCTAATCATATCCTTGCAACATTAATGTAGAAGGAGATAAATCAGATTCAGTGAGGCCCAATCGATGAAATGTATGAATAGGAATGAGATTGACTCCTGATCCCTTATCAATGAAAGCTCATCAGACATCTATATCAGAGACTTTTCTAGATAAATGCAATGGTTTGATATATCCATTTACAAAATCATCTTCATATTCATCTATAAAATATATCACTACATGGCATTTTGCAAGATCATTCTCTATATGGTAGACCTCATCCGCAACTATTTCAGTATCGAATACTTGAGGACGTGAAAAATCCTCAATAAGAGGCTCCTAAAGAACATTTGATAGATTCAAGGCATTTGGAATTGATAACTTGGCTGGTACATGGTCCAAATAATTCAATACATCAAACTTTTTCTCCAATGTTCTGTGTTTCCCATCAGAAAAATGCTCTTTTTTTGGTGCCTTGGAAGTTGATGATTTGGCAGTAGATGCATCCCGTATTGAGGTAGGAGTTGGAAACACTCCTAGATTCGGTAGTTTATACTAACTAGATCTATCTATTTGCTGAGAGGAAGAAGGTGTAACCTCTAACTGGTCCTCCAAAATAACTACTTTAGGACCGAATCTTCCTTGTGTGGAAGAAATTTATTTTTCATGTTGAGCCCGCTAAAGGGATTTTCCACGATTTTCATCCACATATACAGTTCTAGCAGGGGTAGGATTGAAATAGTGGCTTATGGAAAATCCAGGTATTCCCCTGTATCCTAGACCTCTGTCTCTTCCTCTAATTTCTCTATTAGATATAGGGGACTTAGTCTCATCATAATTGAAACTGTCTTTGGCATAAGGCTCTGTTAAATGAATCCTGTTAACAGAACCAAATATCAATTCTTCATCTGATGTAGATTTTACCTGATTAACCAGTTCAGGCTGTGCCGTTTGGTGGGACAGTGCCTTTTCATTTGAAGAAATTGGCATAAATTCTTTCCAAGTCAAAGACAACATAGGTTTTGACACAATCTCATCTTCTTCTACCTGCTCTTATTTCATCAAATTAAGCTGCTTCTTTGAGGATTTTCCTGCTGATGAAGGGGTTTTGTGTGTGTCGAATTCATAGAAGAAAACACAATTGGTTAATTCAATTGTGTTTGTAAAATTCCATTAGTTTGGTTGATCATTTTCCTGAGCATTCAACCATCATATTTCTGCGAATTTTTACTTTTGACTTCGTGCAACTCACCTTCTTCCTCTGGATTAGTAACAGTAACACATGCTACCTGGGCTGAAGAAACTTTCGGTTTTACTTGTTCAGAGTACACCATCTTTTGGAGGAGGTCTTTGAAGACAAAACACTCCTGAATGGGATACCCCAAAATATGATAAAATGGGAAATAGTTGGGGAGGTATTCATCCCATTCCTTTTTTGGCCTTTTGGGCCTTGAAAACTGAACCAGATTGTTTTCCAGAGATGAGATGAAGTAGCTAGGAACATGTTCTTTCTGGAAAAAATAAACACTGTTCTTAAAATCTTCAAATTGTTTCCACCTTTTATCTCGTTGATCATCTTGATGAGGTGGCCATTTTTGCTGATGCTCAGGAGGTGGAGCCTTTCGATATGATGATGGTTTTGAAGTGGTAGAAGGTACATGTGCTTGTTTAAGGGCAATTGTAGCAGTCTCTGCTTTCCCTATTCTCCTTCCTGGAACAGATGGAATTACATGAGTTTTATCCTTAGTCTTTATAAGAGAGTGTTCAATCTGCTGAGTGATTAAAGTAAGTTCTTGAAACTCTCCTATGTATTTCACAGGGATCAACGGTGTATGTAATTCATAACGCAGATTTCCCACACAGATTGGTAGGAACTCTTCTTGAGGGAGTTCTAAACTTAAGGAATATGTTAATCCCTTCCATCCAGAAATGAAATTTGAAACTCTTTCATTTTACCATTGCATGAAATTGGTAAGATCAAAAACTATCGTCTCTAGAAATTTTGATCTAAATTAAAAAATATATATTTGACAGAGATATTCCGACCCAGTAATTGACCGATATTGAAAACATGTATACCAGACAAAAGCAGGTCCTTGTAATTACTGCACAAAATACCTGAGCTTAACTGCTACTTTTTGTTGAGGAGTTACCATCATTGGATCACAATGAGATAAAAAATATGTTATTTGTTGTTCTGGATCACCCAAACCATTATAAATTGGGAGTGTGGTATTCGCAAAATTTTATGGGGGAGGGATCGCATCCACCTATTCAGGGTAATCCCTCTTTTCGGGTTGAACTTATGTACACTTTCCTTCCATAGCTTCCAACCAAGATTTTAATGACTCAATGGTAGTCATTAATTTTTGAGAAACATGTTGTTGAACTTGGACCTGAGCAGGTTCAATAATTAAAGCATGGATGGGTGTGGTGACCCGTACTTCCACTAATTGTAGTATTACCGGTTGCTGTCGCGTATGACCCATATGATTGGACCTGTGAGGGTGTACATTTAAAGGGAGTTATTCTTGATCCATCCTAGTAGTTGCAACAAATTTCCTTGATTTATTAACTCTAGCATGCTTAGGAGGAAGACTAACTTGAATTAGTTCTTCATTTAACCTCTTTAATTCCATAATTTCTTCTTCTTCTTATGAGAATCTTTCCTCTAATGAGATTGATTGGACTTCTATAGAGGTAGGGTGGAATTAACCTGACTTTTACCCTTTTCTTTGGTATGTTCCTTTATGGAGTATGGAAGGGCATTACCCAAAGGAATGTCTTACCCTTGGGAAACCCTCTATTTTCTGGTATGCACACCTCATTCATTTATTTCTGTGTGTACAACCTCTTGAACAAGAACTTCATCATCTGATCCCTCTGAGTGAGCCTCGTGTTCAGGGTGATTAGTGACTATGGAATTGATGACATTTATCAATGCATAATGCATTGAAGCCCTTATGTCAGCACTTATGCGATATTATCTTCTTCCATGTCCTTTATGAGACATTTCCTTTTGTTTGGTTAGTTCCTCAGGAACATCTTGATGAACCGTAATTTGGATAGAATCTCTCGATAATTCGGGTCTGCATTCCTCTTATGGCTTCTTCCTTGATAGAGAAAAGACTGAATATCACTGAGGAAGAGATTGAGAATTGGAAAATGTCCCCAGTCCGGTGGACTGGGGTTGTTCCTGTTTTTCCTACTCAACTCCTCAAATCCAATCTGTTGATCCTGAGGATTGGATTAAAAGATTCCCCATTCTGGAAAGCTGTACTGGCTCTTGAGCCACTACATCTGAAACTTTCATGAAAGATCTCCAGATTTTACAGACATTAGTCTGAAAATTGGCCAGATGCTTCATCCTACATCCACTCAAATCACCTGGCTCATATGACCGTGGGATTGTTTCTGACCCTTCTGTCACATGATGATGTGCATGCTCTAACCGAGAAGCCTATTCAATATTCTCATTTTCTTGATGCAAGAGTAACTCAACAACTTATTCTTTATATTCCTAACTTTTGGTTGAACTATTTGAGGAATGTTCTTGGGAAAGACTTTGATTACGCACAAAACCAGTAGATGTGGCCAGCTGTGGGAAATAACATTGCATGAGACCACTTGTGGCGGTCATTGTTGACTAGATAGTATAGTGAAATGAAATGATCCAAGAACACCCCATCACCTGATACGAATACCAGATGAGGAATTGGTAATTAACTAGCACAACATTTTTAATGCACAAATGCATGAAAGCTGAAGGGCTCTCTGCTGCTTTTCAACCTTTGCATGTCATGAAACTGAGAGAGATTCCTTGTTAATTTGGAATTTCAACTCTTCTATTATCTTGAAATCATTTTGATATTCATCACATGATAATATTTTATCTTTTATGTGAGAAATAGCTTTCTATATGTTGAGATGAATATCATGAATAAAATTTCTCACAACATTTCTGGAATATCATACTAAGAGTCAGCCAATGTCCAAAACATGACTGGTATTTCACCTTTCACCAGTTGTTTTCTCATATTCAGAACATCCTCATTGTCATTTGATGAATATTTTTCTACATTATTGGACCAAAGCTGGTGATTCTTTGTTACTTCATCAGATTCAACATGATTGGTAGAGAATTCATTTGTCAAATTATAAGATTAATGAACCAGGGGCGGTTCGAAGATTGACCTACACATCAGGCTATCATTCGATTGAGAAAGTATTTCACCTGCTAACTCAAGGCATTAAACATGACTAGCTTTTCATTTTCAAGTGCCTAAATATAAGAGGGATTTCTCATTACTGCATTGTCCATTAAAATATTGTCTAGGCAATCCAAATTAATACTTCAGAGATGACTTTTGCAGCTAAATTCATCATCATCGGGAGGACCACCATGGTCGGTTATAGTGAAAGATGAAACATTTTTCTCCTTGATCTTCTGACTATACAGAGGGTTATCATGGCTCTCATTTGAAGATAATACTTCGAGATTGACCAAATTATCATGAAGCAAGCCTTCATGAAGAAGTTTCTGATGAAGAACTTCAGAAATATTGTTGTTACTTCTGGAATCTAGAAATGATATAGAAGAATTTTTAATTGCAATAGAAATTTGTTTAAGGGCTTCATGAAATTCGGCATTGTGCAAGGCCTTAATACAGATTGGCTTCTGATTTTTCAACTGTGTCAGATGGGTCTTTTTCTTGGACACCTTCTTACTCACATTTCAAACTACTTGTTGGCGAAAGTGGTTATTATGGGAAGGTGTATGTGTCTGACATTGTAATGACCCGTATTTTGAACCGGGTTAAAAAGTGGAGACATTTGAACCTTTTCAACTAATGAACTGGTCATTTTTTGAACTAGGCTTCAAAATGAGATTCCGAAGGTTGTAACCCTTACTTTTATGTTTTTGGGAGTGTTCGAAGGCTCGTTAAGTATATCGGGTGCCCCGAGGGGTTTCAGAAGTGCCAAACCCCAATTTATTTAAGAGCTGCAGAGGGTGCATAATTGGCGCATGGGCTAACCAAGATGTGCAGCCCAAATCACGTGGGAAGTGGCTTGCACATGGGTTGTACAGGGTTTCCCAAACCGTGCACCTCTACTGTGTAGTGGGTGTCTTGGAGGTAGTAGACCCCACACAGTTTGCGCACATCTTGGAAAACAGTGCGGGTTAAACCATGCAGTTTGGGTGTTCTAGGTATTTTAATTAAATTAAAAATAAAAAATAAATAAAATAAAAACCTAAATATTTAATACATCACCCTCTCCCCTCTCACAGGACAAATATCCCAAGGGTCCCTCCCTATCGCGCGCTCGACCCCCCACCTTGGCCTCCCTTCGACCAGCGATTCCTCCACCGATTCCGTTCTTTTCTCCTTTGAATCTTCGTGGTAAGTCTCCTACCTCCTTCCTTCTCTCCTCTTGGCCGATTTTACGGCTCCTCCATGCCCTAATTTCGCTTATCCAAGCATCCTTAGGTTTAGGGTTTGGTTGATTTCGGTTTCCTTCTTGTTCCTCTTATTCTAAGGTGATGTGGAAGGTCCCTCATGACCTTATTGGTGTGTGTACAACATCTGCCACCGATGGAGAGGCAGATTTCAGTGATTTTGATCCGACGGTTTGATTCAAAGGTTTGGATTTTACCCTTTCTTTGTTTACATAGCTCCCAATTTGTTATCTTTAGTTGTTTTAAGGTTTATAGTGTGTTTTGCATAGTGTGTTGGTGGGTTCGGGTTGGTTTTGCTTTACCGGAGCTTAGGCGGCTCTTAAATAGAATGCATCAAGAGCCGGAGTGGACGAATGGATCCACCTTGAGGTAGGTTCCCTCTCATTTCCCTTTAATTTAAAGTGAAGCATTTAAAGAGTTTAATACTGCATTATTTTAGAATTTTTATTACGAACGTTTAGTCGATTAAAGGATACTGTGCAAATCATGTGAATTGCATGAATAAGGTAAAATGGTTGCTTGGTCACTAATCCAACGATTTAATAATACAACCCCTCAATCATAGGTTCCCTGTCTTTAAGATAAAATTAGGAACTAGATTCTTAAGCTTTCCTACTAAACTCTTATTATGATATGATGAATCTTGAATGAAATTAATTAGGGTGGTAAGACCATGCCTTAGGATAATGGAGTAAGCATGACATATGTTAATGGAATGAATTTAGTTAATGGGACTTACCTAGGAGAGGTAGTCTATAGTACCACTTTATAGTTTGTAAATCCCAAAATGTCTTTGAAAGGATATAAGAGGAATGAAGAATAAATTGGGGGTTAGCCAATACCATACATTAGCTGGTTTCCTCACATACAATATATAAAGGTGATGAATATGTTAGTTTCTTGAAATGGATACTTAAAAGGAGTTTCCTTAAGTATAAATATGATAATGATACTTGAGATGGTTTTCCATAGTTATATTTTTATGGACATGATTATAACCTTTTACCTGGATATAGTCTGTATGATTGTTTGTGTTTGTGATATGACTTTTGAATTTTTATGAGGTAATACCATAATTAGTATATAATAAATATTGTTGTAATGTGAGTGCACTCATGCCGATTCCACCTGGTGATGAGATACATGTTATGGATGGGAGGCATTTATACCACATGCCATCTACTTTGAAAGATTATGGATGGGAGGCATTCATACCCCATGCCATCTACTTTGAACGATTATGGATGGGAGGCATGCATACCCCATTCAAGATTATTTTGAGTATGGGTGGGAGGCATGTCTAACCCATGCCATATGTGATCTATATACGTGTATGGAAGGGAGGCATTTTTACCCCTTTCCAGTTAACATATAGGGATGAGAGGCATTCTTACCTCATGCCCGCTATTTCTCTATACATGTTTGGAAGGGAGGCATTCTTACCCCATGCCAGTTGACCTATAGGGACGAGAGGCATTCTTACCTCGTGCCCACTAAACTCGAATAATGGTTGGGTGGCATTCTTACCCCACACCATATATGATATAAATTCTTTTATATTTATATATATGTGGTGACATGATTAGGTTACTTTACTGGAAACGAGCCGAAGTAGGTATAGCCATCTGGATTCCTTAGGGAACCTAGATGAGTGTTGTCTTTCTATGTTGACCTGCTTATTGAATCTCATTATACCTACTTACTGCTTTAATTAATATTACACTGTCTGGTTTGGGTTAGACACCGGCGGTGCCGACCTACTTATATTTTTATCTCACACCCTACTTGGGACATCATTGAATTAGGATACCCGAGTAGACCTTCTTGCTGGCATGACCTAGGTTGTGTGCTGCGTTGTTTGTACTTCAGGAGTTAGGAGCAAAGGACCAAGCGGGAGCTTGGGATGCTCAAGAGATCTCCCATCGGGCCTTGTTTTCATTTCTTCATTTCCTTTTTATTGTATTGAAATAATGCTTTATTGTTTCCGGTTTTCACATTTGTATCATTCATCATCCCTATATCGTGTAAACTGGCTTTGGACACCTTTTATAAGAATGATCACTATTTTTCTTCCGCTGGGGTTTGTTCATTGATTATCTATTACTTCTTCCTCTATTGAATGTTATTTACTCTGAGATACCGTTGTGTTACTCTGATATGATGGTACAATCTCCCCACTATCACCTCCTCAGACCATATCTATGAGTCGTCAGCCTCTGGCATACAGGGAGACGCGCTTGAGGCCTTGTGACCTATCGGTCCAGCCATCGGTTCGATGGTCAACCGTGATGGGATGTTACAAAGTGGTATCAAAGGAGTTTTATCTTCTAATTTTTTTACTGTTTGGCAACATTAGACAGGGATATGAAGGAATTGGAATTTGGTAATGAGCTATGTCTGATATTGGCCACCCAGCACACAGGGAAAAGCCAAATTTCCTAGACTGCAATTATTATTTTAATGATTTTTATTATTACGATTGATGTGATTTCACCGTTAGGTGACACACATGTTCTCTATTGATACTGTTGAGCAATTTTGGGTTCTATTTCTGTTGGAACCCGATGATACATGGGTATTCCATCTCATGCATCATATAGGCACATTGTTAGAAATCACATGCCATGCCCTCTAAGATGCATTAGTAAAGCCTGCTGTTGGGATAGGTACTGTGGTAGTTATTCTATACTTCTGTGATATAGCATGTTCTTTGTTACTGCTTACTATAACATGGTGTTTTTGATCAAAAAATTTAAATTGGTTGCTTTTTCTAAATTATGTGATTGCGGTTATGATAGGAGCCAATTTTTAGTTGTAAGGTGTATGGGCGCCTTATAGCTGGGAAAGGGTAGCTTGTGTAATTAGATTTCTGAAAAAGGGCTGCTAAAGTTTTAATTGTAAAATGGAATTTGTTTTGATTAAATGGAGCCAAATGCCAAACTATAATGTGTATGGGCTCTTTAAAGATTCATAGGTGGCCATCATTATGATTGGGTCATTATATTTGAGAATGTTAATTTCTGAAATGTGATCTATTTTGTTTAATGGGATCCAATTTTTAATTTATGGAGTGTATGAGTGCTTCATGGGTTGGGAAATGACAACCCATAAGGAATTTAATGATAGGATGCTTTATGTGATGTTTATATGGGTAAAAGCTGTTTGATAAATTTAACAAGTTCCTAGTGAATTTTTTGTTTTGAAAAAGGGTACATAATGTGTTGAATTTAATATTTTAAAGAGATTAAATGATAAATGTGAATAACTATATAGGGCAAGGAAAAAGGAACCTGTAGTGGTGTCCTCTGTTGATACCCCGTGTGTGGGTAGGTTAAGTCTTTCTTGTGAGTGCCTTGGAACCGAACCTTATGCGTTTTCCATAGGCTATTTTCTTTTAGAAATGATGTTAGATGTTAGGATTTGAGCCCGATGACTTTTGTTGGGCGTGACCAAGTGCATGGGTCAACGCTTGATTTTCGTAATGGGCTAGCCCATGGTAGGTAGCACCCTTAGAGCTTATGTGCTTGTCTTGTTCGGTGAAATCTCTGAAGTTTGGTACTATTCGGGTACCGTTTTCCTGTTTAGGACTTCTAGTTCTAATGAAACTCTTATTCGGATGGGTGGTCATGCTTCTTTCGATCTTGTTAAGGGTTTGAGCATCGTGTGTTGTTCTATATCAGTTGTTAAGGCATGCCTCGGGCATGGTCAGTCGCCTTGTTGGTTGTTTAACCCTTTATTTTTGCGTAGTAATGGATGACTTGACATGTCATCGTCTAAGAGAATGGTCGTATGGGGTTATACAACATTTGGTTGTATCTCTTATGCTACTTTGTATGGTCTTGGGTCATCTTCGTGGTATAGTGACCTGAGCGTTTGAGAATCAAGTTGTCCCAATTCTCGGGATGATGTTCGGAAGACTTCGGTGGTTGACATGTCGGTCTTGCTGCTTTGGGTTTCTTGGGCGTTTCAATGTGGTGATCATGGATCAGAAGAGCAACACACATTTGTTTAATCATTATGGACAAGTTCGCTTATGGGAAGCTGGTGTTTTCTTCTTTTGGTGACATCGACGCTTCTAAGCTGGGAAGCGTCTTGTCTGTTGAGTAAAGCGTGTCCTTCTGGGTAGAAGGAACACGCCTACAAGGACCATCTTGGAAAATGGTTGGGTTTTTCTCAATTGATTTTGGGTTTTGGTGGTAAGGTTGATTGATGATTTCCCCGTGTGGGAAAAGGCATTGTAATCGGTTGAAATCATGATGTGTCGGCAGGTGAAGTTGAGTTTCTCCTTTAGAGTTGACCAGGGGTTGTTTGACTGTTCTCCATTCCAATTTTTGGGTATGAATAACTGTAATCCTTTTAAAATCTTCTTAGTGTACTCTGCTACGTGACGATCATGTCATCTATCTTGCTTTCTTCCTGGATTCACTAAGAGAGTGTCAGTCTTATGTCGCGCTAATGTTTTTTAAAGGTATTGAGATTGTTTGGTTGTTCTATTTCGGCATTGCACGCTAAATGTGTGGTTTTTTTCGTGGTTTTATCTTTGAGACATCACCGGGAGTCAGGTATGGGCTTCGGTGAACGTCCTCGTGGTAAGGGCGTGATGCCTTGGGAGAAGGTATCATGGATCATCTTATGAAATTTCAGTTGTCTAAGTCATGCGTCTTCTTGAATAGTCAGCCGGAGATGGCTTGACTCAGGGTTCTCGTTTAATGCCTATGGTCGGTGACATACCGTTCTCTGGCACGTCATCAGGTAGAGGTGAGTGCGGTTTGTGTCGGCCAGTGCCTAATATGAACATCCGGCTTGACATAGTCCTCAAGGTTGCTGGGGAATCAACTATTTGACCTGTTTTAAATATTGATAGGAGCATCGTGTGAAATTCTTGGGGCATGCTTTGAAATTTAATCCCAACAGTGGTCCAAACTATAGTTTGCAGTTGGTCATTTAACATTAAAATCTATGGTGGGAAGTAAATTTATTTTGTTTCTTGATGAGATGATGATGTGATCATGTCTCTTGTGGAATGGGCTTGGGTAAGAGCTTTTCTGTTGGTTTGGAGGGAAAATGAGCATTGGATGAGGTGTTGATGACTTAAGTTTCGAGTGCTTAGGTGGATGATCATGGAGCGTTAAATGTTTTGAAATGTAATGTGATCATTGAACGATGCTTCACGACCCCTGTAGGTCGAATGAAGTGTGCGTTTTTCCTGAGGGCATCTCGGGGACGAGAAGTTCTAAGGTGGGAAGGTTGTAATGACTAGCATTTTGAACTGGGTTAATACGTGTAGAAATTTAAACTTTTTCAATTTCTAAAGGATTAATTTTTATAACTCGGCTTCGGAATCAGATTCTGAAGGTTGGAACCCTTCCTTTTTATGTTTTTGGGCAAGGGAGAACCCTCACTAAGTTTCTCGAGTGGCCTGAGGGGTTTCAGAAGCACCTCAACCCAGTTTTTTAGAGGTATTGAGGGTGCACGATTGGTGCATGGGCCGACCAAGCTAGGCAGCCTAAACCATGCGGCCCAAATCAGGTGGGCAGTGGCTTGCGCATGGGCTGCACACGGTTTCCCAAACCGTGCACCTATCCCATACAGCGGGTGTCTTGTAGGTAGTAGACCCCACATGGTTTGCACACGGTTTGGAAAACCGTGTGGGTTAAACCATGCGGTTTGGGTGTGTCAGGTATTATAATTAAATTAAAAATAAAAAGAAATAAAATAAAGACTTAAATATCTAATACCTCACCATTTCCCCTCTCACTCGACGAACAGCCCAAGGAGGCTCTCCCTGCCACGCGCTTGATCCCCCACCTTGACCTCCCTTCGACCGGTGATTCCTCCACTGATTCTATTCATTTCTCTTTTAATCTCTGCATTAAGTATCCTTCCTCTTTCCTCCTCTCCTCTTGGATGATTTTAGGGCTCCTCCTTTCCCTAATTTCGCTCAGCCAAGAACCCCTAGGTTTAGGGTTTGGTTGATTTCAATTTCCTTCTTGTTCCGCTTGTTCTAAGGTGATGCGGACGGTCCTTCGGGACCTTATTCGTGTGCATACGACATCCGCCGCCGAAGGCGAGGTGGATTGCGGTGATTTCGATCCTCCGGTTTTATTCCAAGGTAATGGTTTTACCTATTCTTTGTTTACATAGCTCCCAATTGGATATCTTTAGTTGTTATAATGTTTGTAGTGTGGTTTGATTAGTGCGTTGGTGGGTTCGTCTTGGTTTCTCTTTGCCGGAGCTTAGGCATATCTATGTTAGAAAGCGTCATGATCCAGAGTGGATGGAGGGATCCACCTTGAGGTAGGGTCCGTCTCCTTTCATTTATTTTAAAGTGATGCATTTAAAGAGTTTAATACTACATTGTTTTAGTATTTTTATTATACAAGTTTAGTCGATGAAATGCTTCTATGAAAATTGTGTGAATTTTAGGAATAAGATAAAATGGTTGCTTGGTCACTAAACCAACGATTTAAAAATAAAACCCGTCGATCAGAGGTGCACTGTCTTCAAGATAAAATTAGGAAGTAGATTCTTATGCTTGACTGCTAAACTCTTGTTATGATTTGGTGAAACTTGAATTCAATGGATTAGTGTGGTAAGTCCCTACCTTAGGATAATGGAATAAGCACAACTTATGTTAATGGAATGAATTTAGTGAATGGGACTTACCGGGAGAGGTAGTCCATAGAACCTATTTATGCTTTGTAAATCCCTAAATGTCTTTGAAATGATATAAGAGGAATGAAGAATGAATTTGAGGTTAGCCAATACCAGACATGGGTGGATTGCCTCACGTACCTTATATAAATGTGATGAATATGTTAGTGTCTCGAAACGAATACTTAAGAGGAGTTGACTTAAGTATAAATGTGATAATGATACTTGAGATGGTTTTCCTTAGGTTTATTTGTATGGACGTGATTATAACCTTTTACATGGATATGGGATGTATGATTTTTTATGATTGTGATATGACTTTTGAAAGATTATGAGGTAATTCCATAAGTAGTATACTATAAACATGGTTGTAATGTGAGTGCGCACATGATGATGCCACTTGGTGATGAGATACATGTTATGGATGGGAGAAATGCATACCCCATTCCATCTACTTTGAATGATTATGGATGGGAGGAATGCATACCCCATGCCATCTTATTTTGCGTTTGGGTGGGAGGCATGTCTACCCCACACAAGATGTGATATATATACGTGTATTAGAAGGGAGGCATTCTTAAACATTGCCTGTTGACCTATAGGGATGAGAGGAATTCTTACCTGTGCCCGCTATTTCTCAATACGTGTATTGAAGGGAGGCATTCTTACAACTTTTCAGTTGACCTATAGGGAATATAGGCATTCTTACCTCATGCCTGCTAATCTCAATTAATGGGTGGGAGGCATTCTTACCCCATGCCATCTATGATCTAAATTCTTATATATATATATATATGGAGACATGACTTGGTTACTTTACCGGCAATGAGCTGAAGCTGTTATATCTTTCGGGTGTCCTTAGGGAACCTGGACGGGTGTTGTCGATCTATGTTGTCCAGCTTATTGAATATTGTTATACCTACGTACTGCTTTAATTAGGATTACACTGTCTGGTTTGGGTTAGACATCAGTGGTACAGGCCTACAGAGATTTATATCTCACACCCTACTCGGCCCGCCATTACAATGGGGTACCTGAGTAGACCTTATTGCTTACAGGACCTAGGATGTGTGCTGCGCTGTTTGTATATGAGGAGTTAGGAGCAAAAGACCAAGTAGGGCCTTGGGATGCTCAAGAGTCACCCATCGGTCCTTACTGTATTTTCTTCATTTCTTTTGTAATGTATTGAAAGAATACTATATTGTTTCCTATTTTCACAATTGTATCATTCATCACCCCTGTATCGTGTAAACTGGATTTGGAAACCTTTTATAAGAATGATCACTATTTGTCTTCCACTACTGTTTGTTCATTGATTATCTAATACTCCTTCCGCTATTGAATGTTTTTACTCTGAGATACCACTTTGTTACTTTGATATGAGGGTATAGTCACCCCATTATCACCTCTTGAGTCCATCGTTGCTAGTAGGAAACCTCTACCATATGGGGATACATGCTTGAGGCCATGTGACCTACTGGTCCGGCCACTGGTTCATTGGTCAGCCATGTTGGGACGTTACAACTTCATTGTCTGTATGACATGGGGGAGTATGCCCCATGACTGTCCTAGAATGGAACAGAGGTGTGTATCTACTCCAGGGTGACATGTTGATGAGTCACTCCACTGCTAGCGATAGATTTTTGTTTCTTTCCTTGTGACGTTGCTGAAGTTGTTATAATATTCTGATAGGTATCCAGAATATGGTAAGTACTTTCCTTCTGCTCTTTCACCATTGTCAGAATGTGCTTGGTGACTTCAGCTACCAGAACGGGAATATTTTTCCATTTCGTGTTTGGAGTAGTTGTATGTTCCTACTCCAGTCCTCCTTTTACATTTAGTGAATTCTGACAGTACTAATGCGTGGGGAGAGAAAGTAGTGTTTTCCTCCTGTTTTTCATTGGAGCTTTCCAATTGACATCTCCAGGTGCTACCAAACGAGACTATTAGTTAGCCTGATTAATTGAAGGTGTATATGCCTACTAATTTTTATCCACAAAATATGTTTGATGAACTTCCTTCAATACTGGAAGATGAGACTACTGACAGAATTGATGAGTGTACGCAGGTGTATGTGCCTGTTTATAGGTGGTCACCACATTTGATTGGTGAACTTCTTTGGTTGCAGTCAAAAAAGACTGATGACTGACGGATGAATTATAAAGAGGTGTATGTGGCTGCCTATAGTACTCTGCAAGAATTTCCTGGTTGGAGTGATGTGTTACTGCTAGACGAGTCTGCTGGGCAGAGAAATCATGACGGATGCGTGTATATGCCTACTCTTTGTTTTCCATCAAGTTAGATTGACGGAATTCTCTAGAGGGGGTAGAGGTAAGAACATGATCCCTGTTGGTCAAATTTTGTCTCTGATGGCTCTTCTTGCATGCTCGGGTCTGAGGGACCCATGTAGAACATCTAGAGGTGATACCATCATCATGTTGAGGTTGCACTATCACACGAGTCTAGTAGAGATTGCTGGTGGGAGTCCTTAGGAAGGACTCTTATGTTCTTGAATTAAGGCCTTGAGTGACCTCTTCATTCACCTCCCTGTATTATGGGGGGGGGGGGTCTAGTCTTTGCGTTCCGGTGATAACGACCCAAAACTGTTGGAAACGGTGGTTGGATCCACCTGCTTCCTAATCAATGGTCGTCGCTGTCCGGACAACCAGGGTGAGTTGTTAACTTGGAGGGCCTGTCGAGCGCCCTCCAAATTCAAGATGGTACTGTGTTGATGGTATTACCTCACCAATGAATTTGAGACCCAGTGTTGAATACGCTGAGTAGGTGATATCATCCTCAGAGTGGAAGAGGATGTAGTAGGAGTAGCGGCCGAGGCATTCACAGGTGTGAACTATTAAGAAACCATTCTGTGTTGTAGAGAGACATTGTAAAAGGCTGCCTATTTGATATAACATACATAATCAAGACAGGTTTGGCCAGACAAAATCTTTTGGATGAGCACATATGTGTTTTATATCATTGTTGGCCCTCATATTGAGTTTAATAAGGGCCTAACAAATAAGTAAAACATGATTTAACATGGTTAAGGATTCAGGTCAGGTTCACCTTTTTTTGTTTCTTCTGGAAATGGGGATGACCATTTTTGTTTAAGGTTCAACCTTTCCAATCGGTTTCTAAAGGGTTTATTCGTAGAACCGGAAACATCCAATGATTCTATATCCATATGGACCTACATTCCAAAGGTAGGTTCTCATTAGTTGTGGACTGATTAGTTAAGGATCTAGGTCGGGTTCACCATTTTTTGTTTCTTTTGGAAATGGGGATGACCATGTTTGTTTAAGGTTCAACCTTTCCAATCGGTTTCTAATAGGTTTATTCGTAGAACCGGAAACATCCAATGATTCTATATTTATTTGGACCTACATTCAAAAGGTAGGTTCTCATTAGTTGTGGACTGATGAGGCTTAATAATTTTCATTGGTTGAGAGGATGGGAGGTCATGTTCATCACACCTTTTTTGGGGGGGGGGATTATTACCTACTCCGGGAGTCTCTTATAGATTTAAGTTATGTTCACGAATCCTTATTAATTTACCTAGCATGAAAATGAGTTTTCATTTAGATTTGGAAATCAATGATTGATATGTATGGGATTTTGAGAATATTTTATATGTATTTGAGGTACTTCATTGATGAAGGATCATCCGTATGTACTAGAGATTCTTAGTCAATGGTATCCTTCAATACATTGTATAGAAATATCTAGGTCCTTATGATAACCATTATAGTTTTAAAGCCACTCAGTGAGGCACTTGAAGTTTATTTTCATTCTAAAAGACATGGATTATTTCAGAGTTGGGAGCATACATGCAGATGGGCTACCAACACATCATTGTTAAAAAAGAATTAGAACCCATGTAGTTCAATAAGAAGGATATAGTTTAACAACATATGGGAAAAAAAGTAATTAATTAAAGATGGGATTGAACCTTTTTAAGGCTTCTTGCATACTCTACATTTATGGTAGAGATCAAATTCCACATAATTCGGTAATTAAATATGGGGTATTTTCTTGGTTAATGGCCCAACAAAATATGCCCTGATTACCTTTACACTCTAAGCTCATTGAGTCATTCTCAGTGTGAGAAACAAGATGTATCAATAAACATGGAGATGGTTCCATGAAATATGCAGTCATGAGAAATGATGTGGGGCTTACGTATGTATGAAGGCCCAAGTAAATTAAGACCAGGACATAGGAAAGAAGAACAAAGTAGGCTCCATAATGGTATATTTACATTATGGAGATTTGGAAGTTTAACCTGGGACTTACTCCTGAAAAGGAATCTCAAATTAAGGACTTATGATTGGGTTTTATTCCTAATAATAAATCCCAAATAAAAAGAAATGAAGATTGGGGCTTACTCATGAGGAGGATGCCCAATTAAAGGGAACTTATAACCTATGTCTAACTCCTAAATAGGTGGCCCAATGTTAAAGGAAATTATGACTGGGGCTTACTCCTGAAATGGAAGACCAGATTTATTGAGAATTGTAACTTGGGGCTTACTCTTGAGAAGGAGGCCCAATGTTAAAGGAAATTATGACAGTGGCTTACTCAAAAAAAGGAAGCACTATTTTAAGATATTCTCATCTCAAAGGATGAGGCCATATAGGAAACCCTAACTATGGTGACATAAAGCTTGTAAGTCATCAGGTTTTGGGATAGGTTCTCACATAATGTCTTTCAGATAAGGAAGCCAGCAAAGGAACCATGCAATAAATGGCTTTAAATAGGGTTTTAAAGGCTATGTCCTGAAGAGGGGAGGTGTATTTGAGGAAAGATGGTGACTATGAAGGAGGATCACAAGTATCGTTCTGGCACACAAGTCCTGGTTGTGCATATAGACTCGCATGACATGAGTCACCTTGGGCGACGAAGAATCTATAGGGTTATACGTGGGTGACACTGAACTCAAAAACATAGTACATTCCTAGAGGCTTCCAAAAGAATAGTGTGCAATTTACCTTGAGAGGGCAAGGCGGCACACAATTTTCTTCATTTCCCTTATGGGGTGGATACTTAGGCGCGCAAGTATTGATGAGTTATAACAATTATGCCTTATTATTTGTCTTTAGAGCTTATATTCTAGGTAAATAATTTCCTTATAATTGTTTGGAAGAAATCATACAAAGACTTGGGTGACCATAGTTTGAATATGAGTATTGGAAAATTCGTCCTCAAAATGGGGAGCCCACATGGGATATTAATAGCCCACTAGGCACCTTGGGTGAAAAAAAGAATAGGGCGTGCAAGTGACATGTGTGGCACATAGGAAACATGCGTGAATCCCTCCAAATGGGTTCCTAGTCCATGCCTTTATCAATTTTTGATATTCTACAACGGGTGACCCTCATTGTGCTTAAGGTATTCCCCTTTGCCATTCGTTGGACTCTGTGACGAAAAAGAGAATCAATAGACCCTATTACTATTATACATGTATGATTCACCACATTAGATCTACCATTTACCATATATTTATTTTATGAGGATACCTCAGATTACATTGATGATACCACACATATAATTATTTGATTAATTTTGGTGTTCCCCTAGAAATCCAAATTATTTAATTTATTGGGTATTTTTTTAATTGCATATATTTGATTAAATGGATAGTCATGTTTCATGCGATAATGGTTCCTAATAGAATGAAATAAAATGTATTAATAAATCAATAGGGGATTAATTTGACTTAATTTTGTGAATTTTGGTTCCTGAAATTATATATCTCTAATATTAAATGAAAGGTCTCACAAGACAAAACATATTTTGTTCTGGTGTAATCAACTTCTGATGATAAGAAATTGTCTTATGAGAAGTCCTTAACAAAAATATTTTTTGTACTTCATTATTCATTCCATCAGTGTGTGGTAAATATCTATTTATATCTTTTTATTAATTTATTATAACAGATATATAATTATCTCATTTTTAGCTGATTACGGAATCATATATTTCAATTATTCCTTCAATAGCACATTTACTATGTTTATATTGTGTAAGCTTCCACTATATGATACCATTAACTATTCATATAAGAACGATTCTATTTTTTTACTTTTTCTTCAAATCCTAGAGTAATATGCATAATTGTTTCAATGAAATGATAGATGGTCAAATAAGGTTAATCCAATCTGTTCATGTTGTATATTATATTTTAAAATTTAATGTATATATGTATCTTACCATATGAGACGATAAATTTGTTTATACTACCATAAATTTTGTATTATATACTAGTAATATAATATAACTAACCTTTATAGGTTTTTAGTGTTAAGGGTGATACAATTAATATCATAGAATGTTTAGTAGGAACCTTGGAGATGATTTTTAGAGGAACCATGATATATATCACAAGTTTAATGACAAACAATCAATATTTCTAAGGATTAATCTGAAAAAATAATGTGAATTGTAATTAACATGTTAATATGAAGATCTATTTAGGTGTATGAAATTGTATAATGATGTAAGTAATTGGTAGGAATGGAAAATTAGATCAACAATCATAGAAAATACGTAGATATTCTCCCTGAATAAGTTAATTTTGATGGGGATAAGGCTAATGTGGCCAATACCATATTCAGGATATTGAGATGGATAATGAAACATATTCTATTTGATATAGAGTAACATAATTATATATAAAATAGTGTAACTATAATTATCCTTTTTAAGAAACATAATCCTACAAAATGTAGATGAACCATTAAGTCATTGGTAATTGAAGAAAGATTCACATTCTTAGATAATGTCTCTCTAAAATTGGGATGTTGTGAAAATGAAATGTTCCCATGAAGTATGCTCATTTTAGTGGAGGTACAAACAAATAGTGGTCTATAATTCATGACACTAAATAAGAATATGAAATCGTATTCATGGACTGTGTACCATTTATGGTTCTGTTATAGGAAAACAAAATTTCATGTAATAAGAGACATGAAATAGAAAGAAAGATCCTAAATCTTAGAAAAAACCATGGTGAAATTTTTATTTTTTTATATTATCATTACTAGGCCGATTATGACTATTTTGGACAATGTATAAAGATAATAAATAATGGTTGATCATTTATATGATCGGTAACAATAGATCTTTCAAAGAGAATTGTTCCCCTAGATATTTTCTTCATATGATGATAGAGTCTAATGCAAAAATATCATAGAATAATAGTTTTCCAAGATGTATAAATTAGTGGTAAATCATGAGAATAATAGTAATACTAATAATGAGAGGATAAAAATGTGGAAAAGGGTATGAAATAATGCATAAGATTCCCCAAATTTGATAACCATGGAAAGAAACACCATGGGGCTTACATAATGGGAATCTGATTAAGTTACAAGTTCAGATAATTATTCTTTAAAGATAAAAAATTCATTATAAAAGAGAATATTTAAAAATTAAACAATTTAAATATAGTAGTACGTGAAATTATTTAATCCTATTACCAAAATGTTGAAGGATCATGCCATAGAAATAGCCATGAGAGAATGGAAAATCTTATATAATAACCACAACCAAAGGATAAGTTCCTAATGATTTAGTGGATTTACATTTATCATTGTTCAATTTTAGATAATTTTTTATTTTATTGTTGATAATAAAAATATATTATATTTAATTTTAAAATAATACACATTAGTTACATTCCTAGAACACTATTTATTGAATAATCAATTAAGAAACTGAGTGGAAGTCTTGTGATAATAATGATGTTCCAGGAAGATCCAATTACTATTTGTGGGGGTAAAATATTTAGAAACCTATTTATAATTTCTAAGTTGGACATTTGAATTATTCATTATATTGATTTTATATATAATTAAAAAAAATTATTACCCAATGATGTTCAATAAAATTTAAAAATGTGAGGTGGAAAGTCTCTTTTTAGGGAGGACAATTCATCATCTAAATCATGTATAAATCATAATCCTCTCAAACTAATTAATCAAATTATGGGGATAAATGAAAATAATTTGTAATATATGAAAGATAATGATATTCTAACAATTGAGTATGTACCTATGTTATTTTAATTCATTTATATTTTATATGATTAATTTATCGGTCATCCACTAGAGCATGATGTTTAGTTCTATATAGAACTCATTCCTAATATAGAAACAATCTAAAAAGTAATTATATATTGGAACTTGTAGATATTGTGAATTTTTGAAAATAGATGTAGTTTTTAATGATATTGGATTTATATTCCCTCAAATTTTCCAATATAGAGAACTTGTTTTATTCATAAAATAAAAGGATTGTTCTATGAGAATGTGCATAAATTATATGGTGATCAATGCCATCATAATAATGAATATATCTAATTCAAAACACATTGATGATTCAATTTATAAAATTCATGGATCAAAATACATTTAAATTAATGATCACAATTTGGATATCAACATATATTTGTAAAGAAGAATGATAAACTTATGAAAACATATGAAACAATGTATAGATAGTAAGAGTTAATTCTAACAAATTTGGAATTGTCTAGTGAAGATTATATTTTTATTGATATAGTGAATAGAGTATTCACAAGGTATATTAAAAATATAAGGGAGGTATTTATTGACGATATATGGATATACTCTAATATATATGAAAAGCATGTGAGTCATGAACAAGAAATTCTAGAAACTCTATGAAAAATAGATTTTTCTGGGATGTATTGTGTATATAAATTTTGTCTTAGTGATATATTCTATAGTGTTAGAATATATATTAACCATTCTAAGAAAAAGAGAGTAAAATAATGGTCTACAACAATACAAATAACATAGATATGAAGTATCTAAGTATTAATTGGATTCTATCAATAATTGTTTCATGATATTTCCTAGTCATCCAACCCATTAATTATGTTAATATATAATCAGGTTAAATACATTTATTCAAGGGAATTTAATGATTGATTTCAATATAATTTTTGGATAATAACTAATAAACTAGTTTTGAATTAACTATAATGTATGTATGTATTTGAAGTATATCATGATTAATTGATGAAATGAAATGGTTGTAAAGTTATTCAGAATGATAGAGTGAATTATTATGAACTGTGTAAATGTATAAATAATTAATAAAACTATCCAACTCATGACCATGAGTTTTATGTTTCAATCACATCAATGATAATATGGATATAGTTACACTATGTTGAAATATGAAAGATATATACATACCAGAATATCATAATGTATAAATTCTTTTAGACAGTGATCATTAAGAGAAAAAAGAATGCTGGAGCTACTCAAGGAATAAGATTTCTCCATACAATAGCCCCATGAGAAGTCAAATAAAGTGCATGATTAATTTATTTGGTCATTCTATTTAATATTTTAGGATTATGAGTAATAATAAGGATTATATAAATAAATATCTAGAAAATATGAATATGGTGTTTTTTACGTTTGGGGTTTCGTCATTCAAATTTACTAAAATTATTAAATCACAATTACAATAATATTTAGAGATTTCCCAACAAGATGACACTGACTTATAATGGATTATTTATATAATAAGTAATGACAATTATAAAAATTAGATATATGAATATTGAGTTCTCATGTTTGAGAACATATTATGAATTCCATCCCTACCATTGTTGGAAATAGAATTGAAAGATGATTCACATAAGTCATACTTCTAGATACACCATGGTATCCTATGATGTATAAATATATTACCGAATTTTTTTTGTGGGAAGGCATACAGTGGGAAATTGAGGGAAATATATCTAGTAGATTAGTATTTCTATCGGTTACGGGGTATATAAAACATTATATTGGAGTAGTGTAACCTCATCATATACCTATATGGTGTGGAAGTATGATAAATTGTTCTGTTTCAACTAGGCTTCCAAATACTCTAGTGAGGAATGATTCTTTACCGACCATGATTGATTATCCTACTATGTCCTCTCATTTTCAATAGATGATAAAAACCATAATCATTGAGTTCATCAAATGAATCTATATCAATAAACCCATAATGAATCATGGAACCCCGTTATCTATTTTATATGATTGTGTCCATTAGTTCACATTGAAATTATGGAATATTATTAAAATGGATCTCATTACTGACAAACATTTAGGCACTTTATATCATCCATAGATTGATGGGTAGACTAAAAAGGGTACTGGTAATATGAAATAAGGGTTGACAAAATGTTCTCTTGATATCCAAGGTATTTGAGAACTATATCTTCATTTATAGTAATATTTATAAAATATTATCTTCCATTCATGATATGAAATTTAACTACATGAATCTGTATATGGAAAGATGTATCTTTTTCCAACATATTTCTAAGACCAATACAAATAATATTAGTTATCCTAGATAATTTTTATGAGATGACTATTATAGAATAATATGTTAAATAACATATTAAATTTCTAAAATGAGACAAAAGTGTTATGTCAATAATTTATGGAATGATATGAAATGTAAGGTTTCTAATAATGTATTCATAATGGTTTCACAATTAACTAGTGTTGTAATTTTTTTCAAAATAGGGAATGTAATCCATAGAAAAAAATAATCTATTGAAATACTGGAAAAAATTACTACTTTACCATGCATATAGGATATTTTTACCATCCATTAAAAATTACAGAACATGTTCCATGATTCAATCTATGGAAATATATTCTAAATCCAAAAAATGTATCAAATCCTGAGGTAGTAGAGTGGGACACTTACTATTCATACAATGAGGAGTTTTTCAATATTATTGACACCATAGAGAATATATTGAAAAATTAGAAAACATGATTAGGGTGGTCTATCTGAGATATGGAAAAAAGAGGGGGAAACCTAAGATCCTGAAGAGGCCATGAATTAGTAACATAAATACTTTTTCAATTTATAATACATACCCATCATTAATAATAAAATTATTCGAACATTACAATGTATTGAACGAAACTTTAGTGTTACCGATAAACACCTTATCTTAGATAATTACACTATTGTAAGACCATATCAATGATATTATTTAAATTATAAATGTATTAATTTTAAAATTACTTGACTAATTTTTTTTTACTTCCTCACTTCAATATAATTGAGTATGAATTTATTATCTTTTTTTGAAATGCTATCTTTTTAGTTGAAATATACATTTCTAATGGATATGTAATTTATATGACATTGTCATTATAAAAGAACGATAAATATGTTTATAATACCATTTAAGAAATAAAATAACAAATTAATTAATAAAAATAAAATTTTTAAAATTTTATTTGAACTTGTAAATCCTAGGTAAAATTATTTTGATTGAATGTAACTATTATATAAATAAAAAAACCACATATTTTATTTTCATTGAAGCAACCAATTTTGATAGAAATTAATATTTTTTTATCTTGAATGTCTTAAAAAACTTAATTTTTTTCATGAAAAATGAATTCATATCACTAAAAAAGTATCCATGATAATTTAAAATATAAATATATTTATGAAAAAAGCATTCATTTCTCTGAAAACTATTTTTTACGTGAGTAAGTGTATTTTTACTAAAAATTACAGTTCTATCGTTTTTATTTTAATTTTATGAATTTATTTTAAAATTTGAATGTATATGAATAAAATAATGAAAAAACATAAATATTAATATTTTATAATAAAATTAGTAACTCCTATTAAAAATTAATTAACACTATAAAAGAATATTAGGGTAAAAGAAAAAAGGTTATAAGAAATGCTCTAAAAATGAAATAATTCAAAAAAATGTGTATTTGATGTTTGTTTCAACCAATAATAATTTTTACCTCACATTTTCAATATTTAAAGGTCCTTGAAACTTGAATATTAATAATAAATTAATGAAAATATAGAGATTACTCCCAAAAATTCTATTAATTTCACATTTAAAATTGTAACTTCTGTACAACTTCATGAATCACTTGTATTTTTGAATTTAACATTGAAAATATGATGGATATATACAAAAACAACCATATAAATCATTAAAATTCATTTATTGATAATTTTATATTATAATTCCCTCATTTCCAAGGAAACTTCCATTGAATATTAATGTACTCTGATGTGAATATTATCAACTACTTTGTTTTTTTTCATAATTTTCATCATGAAAAAATATTCAATAGAAAATTATATATATTTTTTGTTATAAATTATATAATTTAATATTACTAGATTAATTATATTATATTTGTTTATTAATATACCCATTATATTAAAAAAATAGAAAATAGTCATTTATAAGTTGTGCAGACTACTCCCTTTTTCAATGAAACGTATTTAATTTCCCTTCAACAAATTAAATGGTTTTGATCAGTGGATTGGTTTAAATGAATTTTTTTTTGTTATCAGGTCATTAATGTATTTATTAGAAAATGAGTATCCAGTTAATTACAATATGACCATATGATCAACATTAGGTAAATATCTTAAAATAAACATGTAATGAAATTATTATTTACTTCAAATCATGCCAAAATTCCATACACATTATTTCATATTATGAATATAGTATGTTATAATATATCACACTTTTAAACTCTATAATTTTTTATTATTATAAATTTGGAATTATAATACAACCATACCATCAGAAAAATTATTAAATTTTGGAATGTTTATGTTTGGGTCAATTTAACAAACTGTTTCAAGAATACAATGAACTTATATCATGGTTGACTATGAAATCATATTTTATTGTATAATATAATATAAATTTGTATATAGTAATTATTTTGGTTATGGGGGTTTTATATCAATATATAACTAATCCATTATAGAAACACCATTTTTTATTTAAAAATACCAAAAATGATTATTTTTGATTTTATATTCATGGATAAAGTTAATAATAATTATAATTATAATTTAAATTTTTATAAATTTTGATTAAAAACCCATTATAGTAATATTATTAACTAAACAAAATTTAATTTGGAATATGAATAAAAAAATTGATCTTCTACTCTTGTATATGTTGTGGAAAATATAAACATTACATTTGTACTTGGATACAGATAACTATGACCCACTTTTTTTCATCCAAACCATTAAAAATAAAAAGTATAAATTATATCACTTACATTGTCATGGAAATTTTAGGTTTAGTGTTACGAGAATGAGGAAAAACTACTACATAAATCATAAACTTCTATTTAATGGGAATTTATCCGATATGACACAGCCTTTCTTATTTCACAATAATTCATCATAATCAATATTTAAAACTATATAGGCATAATTATTTAAATCTCATTCCTTACAATCATAGGAAAATGAACTATAGGAAATGAGATATCAATTTCTCTATAATGGTAAACTGATGCATTAACAATTTAATATCATCAATAACCATAAGAAGATCCTAAAGATAAGATAATATTTTCAATGTGAATGGTAATAAAGTAATAATATTAAACCCCATCAATATATGTATCATTAAACCTCAAAATTTTGAAGAATGTTTTACGAAAGGAAAAATTCATAAGAATCAATAATCTGGAGCCATGTGATATCAATTATGATCAAAGGAAACGTTTATAACCTATATAAAGGAAAAAATATATATTGTTATCAGGGAACATTATCTTCATATAACACATAAAGAACCCTTACAAATAGAATAATCAAAGAGTCGACTTCCATACCCAAGATATTAGTGAATTATCTCGGTCCACACAATGTATAAGATATATTGGGATCAACCAATACTATATGGGTGCAACCATCTTTTAAAAATTTTCATGAACCATTAATATTGTATATATATCAAGAAATTTATTAAAAACCTAATTTCAAATCATTATAACATTCATTAATTGATTAACCCATGGAAATCAAATGGGATCCATGGAAATACCATTGAAATTTTATTAACCCATGGAAAAGATATGGGTTCCATAATAATATATTTAAAACAAGAATAACCTATTGACAATAATTTGTTTCCATAAAAATCTCTTTGACCATGATTTACCCATAGAAAATAAATGGGTTTTAAAATAATCTCATTGAATAATGATTAACCTATGGAAAATAAATAATACTGATAAAATTTTCATTCAAGAATGATTAATCTATATAGTTAAATAATGATAATGGTATCATTAAAAAATATCTTCATTTTATAATAAGTAAAAATATGGTTTTTTACTTTGAAAAATGGAAATTCTATTTAAATACTATTGAAAATATTTTCCAGTACAATTGAATTTCCCTTTAAAAACACTTTTTAAAATAGAAAATTCAAAAAAATAATATCAAAATATTTTTCATTGAAAACAACCATGGAATAATATAACAAAAAAATTCAAGGAAAATAATTTTGATTAAATTAATAAAATCTATTCATTTTATAAGTGTTAAAAATTAGAATTATTTTTCAAACATTTTTAAATATTGAGTAAAAAATGAACCATTTCAAGAAATTAAGAATATTTATTTCTAAACTATTTAAAAAGATGTAGAGGATCATATAATACTTTTACAAACTAATTTATTTTTAAAAATTATAATTTATTATTTATTTGTTAAAAAATAAAATATAGAAGAGAATGATATCTGATCTAAATAAAAAATATAAAATTAGTATCATATACTAGAGATATTTTTGTTGTTTCGTAAATCAATCATAGAGGAAATAGGAATTAAATATATAAACTATATTAATTACCAAAGGATAACAAATTGTATTTTTATTAATAAAATAAAATCCAATTATTTCCTCTAAAAAACAAGAACATAGAAAATCCCTAAAAATGGATATTATTTTATAATGCCATTTCACTTATATAAACTCTTCAATCATAACACCCATGAAAGAATAATATTAAAAATAAAATTAATTATCATGATAATAAAGATATACATGATATAACATGTATAAATAAAATATTTTACACCTCACTAGTGATTATAGCTTCATATCAAAAATATTTTTCTCAAAGAAAGCGAATTTAACACCAAAAACACTTTCAATAATCATACCATTGAATTAGAATATTATTCAATTAATTAATTAAGGGGATGATGTGTAAATACATATTAAAAATAGGGAGTAAAAAAATATAATTAAATTTCATTAAAAACAAAATCATTGAAAATCATATACAATATAGAATTAATATAACCCAATGAATCGAAATTGAGTTTAAAAATTATTTATAACTCTATAACATTCAATTCAAATACTAGTGGATGAAATAAATAAAATTTAAAATTAAAATACCTTGATGTATAAATTATTCATGTCATTAAATATAAAAAGGGAAGTATATACAATACAAAATAAAAACTAATGGTGAATATGTCATTTGTGTTAGAGAAATGAAAAGTAATATGTGATAGATCTTACCTCAAGTTTATAATTTCCACTGGAATCGTTTAACTTATGAATAATAATATTTTATCAATTATTTTATTTAATAAGAAAATTATCAATGTTTAATACCTTATATTTAAGATCAAGGGTTTTATTTATTTTTAAGGACATAATAAAAAATTTAATCAGTTACGTCCGCATTAGGTGCTTTGAAGACTTTCTTTACATTATATCAGAATAGATTCTTTGAATTGATCTTGGTCTAAGATGTAATTTTTTAAAATCATATTGAATAATAATCGTTAAAATTATATCATATTTATAAATAAATAATAATTTTAAAACCAATCATGAAATATGATTTTTAATAATTAATTACATTAAAATCATCGAGACGGTAGGTAATATGTACACTTAAGTAATGTTTTAGTCTTAAACAATCATTATTAAATAAGTTATATAATATTTTCCAATTATATTAAAATAAAAATATAATAGATAAAATTTTATTTCATTAAAAAACTTATATATATCATCCATTTTTTGGGTAATGAAAAAAATAATCACATTGTATCATGGAGGCTGTTGACCACACGTGTGCATGGATGACATTATATTTAATCATTGAAAAAAATTGAATGGAAAATTATAAATTATAAGTGAAAAAAATTAACGAATATAAAAAATATCTTCTATTTAAAATGTATTTTGTATTTTTATCCTCATTACCTTCTTTGTAAAAAAACTAGTAAAAAAGGAATTGCATCGCTTTGAAGAAAATAGTCTACCATATAGATGGGAACATTATTATATCACCCTCAAAAAGAATGTTGGAGGTTATATTTGATATCATAACTGAGGAAGTATAAATATATTAAAAATCTCATAAATATAATTTAAATAAATCCTTATTAGATTCCATGAGATACGATTATGGAAAACGAATGACACTGATATGTGAGGTGATAGTTCATGTTAAACATGAATGATGATTTTGTATCCCATTTGACAGAAAAAGAAATAGATATCTGTTATTCCACTAATAGAAAAACACATTAGTATATTTTATTATTTTGTTATATTAAATATTGATAATTTAATATGATTTATCAAGGTGGAATAAGAAACAACATAATGACTATTGGTTAAGAAAGATACCCATTATTTATAAAATCTCATTAGGTATTCATTAAAATGAATCATATGATGTTTTTCAATCAAAATAAGGGCTTGAGGATGTTCCCATAAAAGTAAGGAATACATTTGTTTTTGTATTTAATGATAAAAACAACATAGAATGAGTGATGTAGAGAGGATAGGGGGAGACCATTGACAAGATTTGTGAATGGAACACTTGATTTTTTAAAAGAGAAAGGTACACCCCCATTTTTCAAATTCCATAAGGGTCTAAGAATTGTATTTTTCAAGAATAATAGCTTTTTATATGATATATATAACAAAGAAAAATAATTTTAATAATAATAAAAAATATATTTAGTTATATATCGTAATTATATTACATATAAAAAATTCCTCAATAGTTATTATTTTAATAAATTTAAATGGGGAAACATTATGCAATAATGACCAATTAAAAGAAAAAATGTTTTTATTCCTGAAAATAATCTTCTAATAAAATCATATTTAATGGTCAATTAAAGCGTTATCATATGGACAAAATATACATAAATAAAACTTATGTTACTTTAAAAAATTTCAAAACATAATGGTACTTTTAAATTACTAAATTTATTGAAAATAAATTAATTTTTTAAAAATGGTGTAGTTTTTTAATACTAACTAAAAAAAATTATTTTCCACAAAGTCCAAGAATTTCAACCAAAAAATTTGATATTAATTTTCCAAAATACATTTCCTAAAATTTAAAATAATTAATTATAAAATTTCACAAGAAGGTCAATAAAAATAATTTTGGAAGAGAAAATATTTTCAAATATTTAATATAAATTAAGAAAAAGTGATTTATAATTTACTAAATATTTATAAATAATTTATATTGATTATTAAATCTATATATATTTGTTTCTTAAATTAGTCAATACTATTTATTATATCTAATTTAAAAGCTATGTTATAATGATTATATATGTTTTCACCCGTTTATTATCAATGCTACATTTCAAATATGGTATTAAAAAAATTTTGATCGACAACATTTCATGGTATTCAATCATCCCACCATTACTAAATTATGTCATCAAATTTTGATCATTATCCAAGAAAATAATGGATTTTATTTTGAAAATAAATTTTTTAAAGTCATAAAAAGGGTTTCTAAAACATTATCTTGATAATAGTGAAACAGTTGTACAAATTTCTTCTAGAATAATAGATATTAGGATTCCAAATATGAGAACATCGGTGGGAAGTGAAGATTATTACAAGGAATAAATGATTAATTCGAAGATATTTATATATATTGACATAGATCATCTATCACAAGAAATTTAATGATCAAGATAAGGTTAAAAACAAGAAATCCATATATAAAATATGTCTGAAAAATGTCATTAATTTAATTATAAATGATGTTAATATGAGAAAATATTTTTTGATACCCCTTTAAATAATTTAATAAAATTTATTAGAAAATATACTAATGGAATATGTATATATAAATCTTTTATAATTTTAATTTATTCCTCCTATAAATGTGTAGAATAATATAATTTTCCTCACTAGACAATGAGCATTTATGAGTTTTTTCATGCTGGAATCTCAAAAATTATCTTCTAATAGATCGGATAATTACCAAAAGGGTAAATAGATATTTATCCTTACATTAGATAGTAACAAATATAAAATTGGTCATTATATGAGAAGTTATTTTCAAAAATGAATAAACTGTCATTTGATGAAATAATACATTAATCTTTGATATTCAACTGATATACACAATGTTCATCAAAAAAATATATAATTATTTAACCCTATATAGAAAATAACCTTAATGATTATATCATACCCATCATCCTAAAGTGAATAAAATATAGATATCTTCTTCAAGACATCATTTAGTCCAGTGGTAATAACTTCACACTTGTCACCCATTAGTTATCGGTTTTAGGCCTCTCAGTTAGCGAGGATATGATTGTTTATCACTAACGATTTGGGATATCTTTTATATTAAAATTATATAATTATAAGATTCTAATAAATTTGATGAAAATTATTAAAATAACTATAATCCTCAAATGTCATATAAAACCTAACGTATATCAATACATTAAAATTAATTTGTATAAAATGTTTAGGAATACATAAAATTAAACAATATCATTACATATAATTTCCCAAAATAAAAAGTATTTTAATATGACCTTAATAAATTTAATATATCATCGCTTAAAACCTAGAAATGGGTGACTAATATATTGAATCTGCTATAAAACATTATATTATATAACAATTATGGTATCTAATGATATTAATATAACATCATATGAAAACTTCCAAATCAAAAATGTTTTATAAACCCTCCTTTGAGACCAACTATAATAGCTATGATCCAAAACACCATATATGGTACTAAAAATATAGACGTTACATTTATATTATTTGTGTCGATAAATGTGACACATTTCATCCCATTTAATCAACACAAAATTGAAATAAAATATTCAATAAAAAACATTCTCTATGAATTTTTAGGTTTAGAGTTTTTGGTAATTATGGTAAAGACAAATAGAAACTATAATCATGTCTTCAAATGATAATTTCTCACACATAACCCATAATTTCTTATTTCACATTAATTCATCCCAATCATCCTTATAATATCCCTTTTACAAATAATTAATTGGACCTCATTTTTTGTAACTTGGGGAAAATGAAACATTAGAATTGTGTTCTTAAAATTATTGTATGTGTGAACATATAAAATAAAATTGAATGACATCACTGATCATAATAATATCCTATGGGTATTTTTACATAATCAATAATCATGAGATTAAAATAAGAATATTAATAAAAAAATATCTTATCATCAAACATGAAAATGTTGAATAAAACTTTTTGAATAGAGAGTGCAATAAGAATAAATAATCCCAAGCCATGTGCTATCAGTAATGATCAAAGATAAATTTATAACCTATATATAGAATAATGAAAACATGTTGGTATATTGGAAAATCATCTTTAAAGAACACATACAATACCCTTAAACATGTAATAACCATATAGTTGAAATCTATACTAAATGTATTGGATCAATATCTTTTTACACCCATTATATAAGCTATGTTATCATCACATAATCTTATATGTGTGAAACCATCATTTAAAAATGTATATGAGCCAAAAATAAAGTATATAGTGCTTAAATTTCATTACAAAAATCATATAAATAAGTATTTTATACATATCATTTTTGACAAATGGTAATGAAACATAGTCCATTAAAATCTTTTTTAAACTTGATTAACTCATAGAAAATATATCGTTTCCATAAAAACATATTTAAAAAATGATTTAATTTTGGAAATTAAATTGGTTCCATTACAATATCTTTGAAACATGATTATCCCCTGAAAAATAAATGGGTTCCATAACATTGTCTTTGAAACAGGATAAACCCATGGAATAGATATAATTTCCATAACTGTCTCCTTGAAAATTATTAATGCACCCTGAGAAATAATGAGGATGGATCCATTAAAAAATATCCCCATTTTATAATATTTTATAACAATTTTCATTCATTTTGATCAATAGAAATACCATAAAATATCATTAAATAAGTTTTTGTGCAAAATTAAGTTTTAATTTTTAAAATGAACTTTAAAAAAAATAAAAGAGAAAAATATTGTTAAAATAAAATTCCTAGAAAAATAATTTGGAAACATAAATTAGAAATTTTAAGAAAACAATTTACATGATGGTGTGAAATTTTATTCATTTCATATGCTTTAAAATTAATTATTCTTTTCAAAGAATTGTAAGCAAATGGGTCAAAAGTGTCCCATTTGGAAAATGTTAATATCTTTTATGTTTAATCCATTTAATAAAAGGTAAATTATCATGTAAAATGGATTTATTATATCATGCCAATTTTATAAAATAACATTTTTGATGATATATTAAGAAATATGGGTATTGAATAAAATGATACCAAATCTAAAAGGCAAATTCAATATTAGTATCAGTTACCAGATCCATTCAGGATGTTTTGTCAACAAATAATCAATTAAATATAAATTAAACATGTGAAATAAGTTCATATGTAGAAGATAATAAATCATATTCAGTTTAATAAAATAATATCAAATTATTTCCTCAAAAATAAATATAAACACAAATAATCTCGAATAAAGGTGATTGAATAATATATTATATTCCAATTTGAAAAATATTCAATCATATTCCCCATGATAGAATAACAATAAATGAAACATTAGATATTAGGATCATAAGTAGATCCATGATATAATACGTCAAAATTAAAGTATATTCACCTTAAAAATTAATATATATGCATATCCCAAACATATGTATTAATAAAAAGGAACTATATATGATTAACCCATACAAAAATTACACTCTTGGATTTAAGAATTATTCAATGAATTGGTTATGTGTATCAAATCTAAATACAAATTAATTAAGAGTAAAAACAATATAATTTAATTAAATTTCATTCCACAAATAAGAATTTTTTATGAAATTGAATGAGAATGTAATATAACCCAATGAAAAGAAATTGTGTTATGAAAATATTTACCACTTCTTGACATCCATTTAAAATACCCTTAGATTAAACAATTAAAATTGAAAAATAAAATATAATCATGTAGGAAGTAACCATGAGATTAAATATAAAAGTGGTATTATGTAAATAATTGTATAAAATAGAGTGGTGAATATATAATATGTCTCAATGAAATAAAAAGTGGGATGTGAAAACACTTACCTCGAGTCTAGACATTCCATGCATGTCCTTTAACTAATGTATAATAAGCCTATAACAATTATATGATTTCATAAGATCATTTTAATTTAATAATACATTATACTCAAATAATTTATTTTATTTATTTTTAATGACCTATTCAATTATTTAATCAGTTAAATTAGCGCAGGGTGGTTTATGGACATTTGCTTCATTGTTTCAAAATAGATTCATTTTTTGGACATGGTCAGTGTGGTTGTTATTTCAACATATATAGAATAATAATCATGAAATATTTATCATATTTATAAATAAATAATTCATTTAAAACAATTCATGATTTTGTTTATAAAAAATGATCTATGCTACAATCATAGAGATAGTTGGTCGTACAAAAGCATGAGTAACATGTCCAATTTTTCAACGATCATTATGAAAGAATGAAATTAATATTATAAATTTTTCTAATGCTAAATATATAGAAAATTCTATAATATTTAATCAAATATACTTAAATATATAATATATGTGTTTGGGTGAGGAAATATTTTTTACGTCACTTCGTGGATGAGGATGTCTACTCGTACAGATGAACAAAATGATAATTTTTTTGTGTGACACATTAAATTAATAGTGATGATTATTTTATTAATTTAATAACTTTTTCATATATATCTCATATATTTATTATCATATTCCTCATTACCTTCCATGAAAATAGTTAGTTAAAAAAGGATCACACTGCTTCACAAGGTGGTAATCCTCGGTAGAGAGAAGGGATATTATAATCTCCCCATAGAATGGATGGTGAGAATGTATATGAGATATCATATCCCAAGAAGTATAAATATTCTACCAATATCATATATATATATTTTAAATACATCTTTATGATAGTCTATTAGAAGAGATGATGGAAAAATAATGACATGAACTCTTGAGGCAATAGTCCACCCTACACATGAATGACGATTACATATCCCATTTGATGAAAGGTTAGATAGATTTAGGTTATTACATTAACATAAAAAGTTTTATTTCTTTAACTAATTATTTACTATTGATCTATAAATGGAATGAAAATCCATTCCTTGAATATAATTGATATTTTCTAAACTATGAATTATAAGGTTTAAAATGATGCTTCGAACAACAATATTTATTGTGGATGAGTTATATGTGTGGGATAAAGTAATTTTTTGAATTATAAATTTCACTAATAACTCAAAGATCAATTGTTGAGGTGGTTTTTAAATTTTTACTACCAAACATGTTCTATATGAATGAATGCGTAGAACTGGAATTAAATTATGCATTTTTAATTATTTAATAAATAAATACCATACCTATAAACTTTTTATGATCAGTATACTCCTTATTTTTTTTTAAATTATATTATTATTTATTTTCTCTATGAACATGAGGTTCTTGTTGATTGGTACCTTATATAGTGATTGTATTTCAGAATTAGATTTCATAGTGCCCATATTCCTTGAATTTAAAACATTTGACCATGGGAAGACAATTAATAAGAACCTTCTATTATTCCACCACATATCTGAATTTATTTATATAATTTGGGAATTAATTAACATGATTCTCTTCATTTACAAAAATGAAACGCCTTCTTATTACCCTATGGATATTTCCAGGAAGAATCATATCATATTTTTTATATATTGGATGTTATATTACCTTTCCAGAAAATGTACTATCCACAGATCATTTGTAGTTAAACTAAATTATCCCATTCATGTATATAATTTCATATAACCACATAGAATCTTCAATTCAATACTTTATTTAGAGGGAAAAAAAGAAAAATTTACACATATATTTATATGTATTGAATATATAAAAAGTTTATGATTAATATTTAAAGAACTAATTTTTTTTGAAAAATTTTCATTTAGGGTATATAAAATTGACATATATGTCTCGTTCAGTACATATAATTTTTACCTCACACATTCTTATTGATTCAGATTCTAATTAGTTATGTCCAAATAATTATAACTCCATTACTCGATGTTGAGTTCATTGTAATTACTTACTGAAAATTATTTCAGATATTTCAACAAAGTCAATATCCCCAAAATGATTAATTGGATTTTTATTCTTGATCAATAAAAACCACTAATTAATTTATCCACATAAGAGATAAATAATTAATATGACCTTATCTCTCTCTTAACATTGGGGTAAAAAATATTCATAGTGATTTAATTCATTAAAATTCCATTTGGGGATGATATGACAACCAAAAATTAGATGACTAGTGTATAATAAAGGACCAATTATCGAATTTCTCTTTATATAGTGGAAGGTGTTCATTCCTTATGATTCAATTTATTTTACATGACATGAGTCATTTAAATAGTAAAAAAATTATTTTCATGAATCAATCTCCAACCAGGACTAGAATCTCATTTGGAAAATCATCACATTACCCATCACATTGGTTATGTACACATTAACACTTATTTATCACCATGTTCTAAAATAAATAAATCATGTAAATGTGAATACATATACTATATTAAGAGTATTCATGTTATAATATCAATTATATATTGTAGTATTAAAATTTAATTTAATAAGATAATAATATGTTCATGTACAACACAATTGTTTACAAAGACCATAATGATTTACAAAAGAATATCTGTCACAAACCAGTCTAGGTTGCCATCCGACCCAGCACCTGACCCGGTCCATGACATTACTTGAAGGGTGTTATCAATCCCACTGGGGTGGCATAAGTGTCCGAGTATCAAGAGTAACATGTTGGAACAGTTTACCCAAAATTTTAAACACAATCAACCAACAAAATAGATAAACTAAAAACTAAAATTGATAGCCAAATAGACTTGTAAACTAAATCCAAATTTAAAGGATTACAACAAGAACCAATATCCAACAAGAAATAACAACAAAAGAAACTAAAACTCTAACTAAAACCTCCATGAAAAAAGGGAGGTGAAACATCCACAAGATACAAACAACAACTTGCATGAGAAGACCATCAACAACCCAAACCACCATTGCTGATCCCAATTCCTCAACCTGAAATACACAAAGGAAAGGTTCTTCATACACCAAAAGTTGTATCCATGTTGTGAGCCAAATTCCCAGTAGGATAACACACAATAAAATGGTTCCATTCCACAACATCAAAAAAATAATTTAACAGGCTTATTTAAAACCATAATTTTAAAACTCGTTTAAGGAAAACATTTAAAAGATGAAAGTAAAAAAAGAAAAGAGCACTAGAAGAGAAAAATTTCAAAAATACTAACTTAAAATGGAAGAGAAAATTCATAAATTAAATGAACATACTCAATTGGTCCTCTTTATGCTGATAGAAGTCACCACGTCATGAATGGTATACCACTATGAGTAAATACCTTAAGGTAGCTAGTATACGTGGGTCTCTAGAGACATCGTACGTTAGGGTAAACGTGGAATATGAACCACATTAGTCAACGTTCTCATTCACAAGCCACTAGTAGGGAAACACATATATAACATAGAGGTCTACAATGATCAAAAACATTTATTTAGTGTTTTAATGTCAATACTTTTATATGAAACCGGGAAGAACCACTCACATGTCATCTAGTGTACTAGTCCTAATCCACATACCTAGGTACCCTGGGTTTTCCCTTATGCACAATCTAGATCCAGTATCACATTTTATATAGCATTCTCATATCATAGAACAAACAAGAAATTACACACAAAGCCACCACTTTCATACCCAAACGCCATTTAAAAAAATACACACACACCAAAACCATTTAAGAACATAATTTGCATCACATTCATGACATGATAATCTATTAAAACAATTTAAAGAACATTTATAAAAAGTTCAAAAATGGTTTTCACATTAAAATTGTCTAGTTCCACATATAAGAGTTCCTCTAAAAACATAACACACCTGAAATCCAATCAAATACTACTCTCATACATCATATATAATTTAATATATCCAGTTAACAATTTATAAAACACATAAAATTATCATGAAATGGTTAACACAAGAATGGCATGCCCAATTTCGTATAAGAATTACAGTTTAAAAACAAAAGTACATAATATGCATATAAAAACAAGATTTCCATTGATCAAACAATTTAAAATTCAATTTTAGAAGTACAAAACATAGAAAAAACAACCAAAGTGACACATTTTCCTTTGAAAATCTATATTTAATTATGAAAACACCTCATTGACTTTGAAAACAGATTTCACACTGACCAGATGGCCCCAAACACCTTTACAACCATGTTTCGCATCCCAAATACACCTTAAATAAACAATTTCATAGTTTATAAAACTCATTGCATGTAAAAAATCCATTATAAAATCAATTTACAAAATAATCCTTCTAAAACCTCATTTGCACTACATAAAAAATTTATAAAACACTTATAGAATTTACCACAACAAGGTTGAAATGAAAAACATGAAAGTTTTTAAAAGAAAGTGCAATTTTCATCACGCATTCATGTCACAACTTTTTTAAAACATAGTTCTCACCATGAAACTATATAATAGAGCATATTAAATAAAAAAACAAATTACATTATCTAAATGATGCAAAGGCCTGGAACCACCTACCGGTGTGTTGCAACATCTCGAAAAAATATGTAGACTTCCACCACATGAAACACGCACCGTAAGAAAACAGAAATGGTATTGCATGTCAAATTAATATAAGAGACAAAATGATCTATCATACCTATCATTTGGCCTTCTAAAATGTCGAGCAAGAACTGCAGAAGGAGAAACAAATATATCGAACAAACATAACAGGTCCATCGTCACGTCATTAATAGAAATACCCACTCATCACCTTGCCCAGCCTCACCCCACTCCCACACTCTTATAAGTACATGGGGTGGAATGCCTGTATAGGCAGAGAAGGCTTGTAGGAAGGGAAATTGTGACAACTCCAGAGTGGACGACAATAGATGGGGGGAATGAAAATTGGAAAGTGATAACAAATAGTATCATAGTGATTCATGAGGGATTAGAGAAGACAAAGCACAAAGGATGGCAACGTTGAATGAGAGGGGTCAATCAGGACTTTCCTGAAGGCTAGAAGGTCGGCGGACTGTGACAGTCATGATTGGAAGGTGGGGAGTCGGGAAATCACTAGATCCGACAAAGAGGGGTTGTGAATGGTTGGGCGACACGACCTTAATTGAGAGAGGGGAATGAATGTGATGGCGAGAGGGGGTAACAAGGTGATGGTACGAGCGGGGGAAGGCTGGCTGGAAGGGAGGGAGCTTGTTTGTCATCTACCTAGTGATCAGGGGCATGCATGGGGAGGGGGTAGGGTGGATTCAGGTGTCGGTCTAGTAAATAGGTGAAGGGGGTTTGCGAAGTGTAATAGGGGGAGGAGAAAACCTAACAATAGAATAACCAAAAATATAAAATATAAAATAAAACCTAATAAATGTTCTAATAATAATAATAATAATAATAACAATATCCTCAAATAATAATAATATTATTATCAATAAATGAAAATTCATAATTTTTTTAATCACATTTCTTATTTCATTTTATTTTTATTTTACCACTCATTTAATTTTATTTCATCATTATTAATTAATTTAA
Organism: Viscum album; assembly: GCA_963277665.1. Lineage (NCBI taxonomy): Eukaryota > Viridiplantae > Streptophyta > Magnoliopsida > Santalales > Viscaceae > Viscum > Viscum album. The sequence continues at coordinate 216,834,994 of OY728165.1, forward strand.
TTTAATTAGTTTCACATTGGGCAGGCATGCTGGGAACTGGGTGAGGCCGCTCGGTGACCCAGATGAGGCTACGCGGCTTTAATAGTGGTGAGCTGAACACTATTAAGGCCAAAATGTATGTTTTTAAATAAGTACTCAAAAAATTTATGTTGGGCTTCTCATTGGACTACCCTATGCCTATAAAATTTAATGAAATAAATAATATTAAAGTGGTGGGTGTGACAATTCTCACCACCATTATTCTTTCCATCCTTGAAAATACACAACTAAGTTTGAGGCCCAAAGTAGAAATGATACACCCCTTAAGATTCAAAGAGGGTCCCTAAAAAAAATCACTGAAAAGAGGAGGAAGCATCAGGCTCAGAGAAAGTGACTCAAATTCCAACATCAAGTAATTCACAAAAAGATTTTCTTGCTATGTGTATGTCAACAAAAATAGTTAGAAAACCTCCTGTTGATTGGTCAAGGAAAGGAACTCTCGCACCCACGGAAACCAACATGACAAACTGAAACTCTCAAATCACTATTAAATAAAATCCACAACATTTGATTGGAACAAACAAACAAGAGCAGCCAAGTCCAAGGAGTACTCTTATCACCTATTACCAAATAATCTCTTAGAACGGAAATAAATGTTTAACAAAGGAGAGCCCGAAGGGGCTCCACACCATAATATATTTATCAACGCTCGAAAAGAGACTATAAAATAGACACAGGGAGGCCTGAAAAGACTCTCCACCATAAGAATAGGGTAATATCTGTTTATTTCCAAGGAGTTTTAGCGACGCACCCAATGGGTCTCACAACAGTTGGCACCAACAAAAACACAAGAACTCAAAGGATTCCTAACACTAACCCAACACCTCACCAAAAGGGAGGGTTGGGAGGGTCCCATTTATATGGTGTCAAAACAATGGCCCAAGAGAAACAAACATCTAAATATCCATGGATAAGAACTATTCAAATTTGAGATTGATTTTGCCAAAAGACCCCATAAGGAACTCTAAAAAGGCTACATCTGGTTGGATGCAACCCCCCATGACTTTAAGGTAATAAGATGCCCACACCTCCTCATAGCCACTGGAAACCATACAAACCCAAAGGGGCCCTAAGGAATAGAACAACCACAGAAAAGAATTTAAATTCCATCCATGTTCAATACTGACGACAGAAATAATGTCAGGGTCTCATACACTCTTGGGGTTCCTGACTAAGTGCCAACATCACTCTGAGGCCTTTGGATGGAGCCCTAATGTGTGAATCATCTCTTGCTTCACACTCAGGCTTCAAAAACACATAAACAAGACTCATTTTCTTGGTTCCACTAGGTACCATACCACAACCAAGAGAACACCAATAGACAAAACACGCCTCGATATCCAACTAATCTCTCGCATCACATCCGCCAAATTAGGGGTTTAGATGATGATCATGAATCAATTATTCAACTTATACAAGATCATTAATAAGGAAATATGTACAAAAAACACTTCTATTTCAACAGAATAATTATAACTCTTAAATAGGTGGACATAATCATATGAAAACATGGATTCTATGATGGTTTTATATAATCCACCTTTTCTCTTCGAAGAGAACTCACATTATAAAACATCACCAATAATGACCCTTGTGGCCGATAAAAGCACTACAAGAATCTAAAGACAACAGACTACACCGATAACTGTGAACCACCTTCACCCTTCCCCGCTTGATTCCTTTGACCATTTCTAGGGGAAAATTTCGACGCAATAGTTTCAAACACCATACCCGACACCTCAGACAACTCAAAGTGACCGAAACTCGCTTCGACACCCCTCGCATACGTCATCCCACTACAAGATGGTCTTCTTAGTTTTAAAAAATAGGGGGCTTCAATTCTAGAATTCATGAAGATAGTCCATAGATCAACTGGAGGGTTGTCCCACATCGAATATCCTATGGCCGCACATCAATCACATATTAGTGCTCTTTGGAGGTGTACACTTGTCGAGAATGAAAACTATGGACCCAATCAAACTGGTGCAATGTCCAAGACATATCACAATTGAACACTAAACATTTAGGGGGAACCACTACAAGGGATTCCCAATGAACATTTCAGAAAAAACCCCTAACCACATGCCTTCACAACAACATACCTACACGAATTCAAAATAAGACACAAAACAGTCAGAAAAGATTCTATGATTTAAATGTATCACATCTAATATTTCCAAAACACAGGGACACACCATAGAATTTCCAGACGTTAAAACACCAAATTTTCCTATAACAAAACTTTTGGAAAATAATTGAAGCTGGTGGGTCATACAGAAACCAATGGCATCTTGTGGTCCTCAAACATTAATGTTCCCATGCCATGCTATCACCAACCTCATGTACATCTAGAGACTCATCTACTCGTGCCACAAACCATTTCTACATCCATATACTCCCATTCATGTGGTTTCCCACGAGAACACCAAGGATCAAAACCATACATTTTTTCCCAAAGTCAAACATTTAACCCACACTTTTCAAACCTCATACATCATTTTCTTTTTAAAGATCATCATTTCAAAACATTATCCATGACCAAATATTTTTTTCATAAAAACCATATTTCTGCAAATCCAAAACAAAGAGATGAGGAACGATGCAAGAGGAGACTAGTGTTTGTGTGTGACTAAGACATATGGTTGGTGTCCATATGCCAATCATGCCACCGCCACAGAGAGTATTTTAGAACAGAATCCCTAGATCCACATGGATTTCAAGACCCTAATAGCTCACTGGGACCACTGACCGTACAAATTTTTCATTTCCCCTAAATAAAGTTAAACACAGGGACCAACGAATCAGACAACCCTCAAGTTATACTGGTAACTCGAGTCCCACCATGAGGTCTCCTGGCCCGGCACCTTGCATGTAGCTAGAACATCGTGTTCTGACACCCTTGGCTCTGGACTACGTGACTACCCCAAAGGAACACGACCAAAGAAAGAAAACCTCCTCTGATACAATTTTTTCACGAACCAGGACATGTCACCATCCAACCTGTTGCCCGACTGGGTCGACGATGTGGCTCGAAGGGCATTCTGAATCCCCATGGGTTGGAACAAGTTCCTGGGTAATAAGAGTAAACTATGGGAATGGTTTACCCGAAATGGTAAACACAAACAAACAATCATATTGATTAAAAAATATAAATAATTGAAAACCCAAAAGACCATTCCAATAAGTCAAAATTTAATGGTATACAACATAAACCAAAATCCAAAAATAAATGACAAAAAATGAAACTTAAACTCTAACCCAAACCTCAAAGCAACAAGGGAGGTGCAACATCCACTATCTATACACACCAACCTGTACAAGAAGACCATTAACAACCCGAATCGCCATTACTGAGCATGATTCCTCAACCTAAAATACACAAAGAACAAGATCTACATGATCCTAAAGGTGTATGAAGGGTGCGATCAAAATTCCCAGTAGGATACCACCCAATAAAAATGTTCCATGCCACAACCTCCAAATTATAATTTAAAATGCTTATTTAAAACCATACTTTTAAAATGCTTTTATGGAAACAATTTAAAAGCAGAAAGTAAAAAATAAAATTTCACGTGGAGAAAACCCTATTCACAAATAATAAATTAAAATGGAAGAGAAAATTCATAAATAATATACACATACTCAATTGTTCCTATGTATGCTAACCGAAAGAACCACATCATGAATTGTAGAGCTCTGCAGGTATATCCACAAAGGTATCTAGTGTGTGTGGGTCACTAGAGTCATCTTACCTCGATGAAAATGTTTCATAAGAACCACAATAATGAAATCTCTCATGAACGAACCACTAGTAGGGAAAAAATCCACAAACTAGTGGTCTCCAATCATCACAAATGATTAGTTAGTGTTGTAACATCAATCCTATCAGAAGAAAACGGGATGAACCACTCATGTGTCATATAGCATAGTAGTCCTAATCCACCACCTAGATACCCAGGGTTTTCCATCATGATCATTCAGGTTCCACACTCACATAGTATATCACTCTCTTATATCACGGACCAAACAAGAAATTACAAACAAAAGACACAAGTTTCATTCCCAAACACCATTTAAAAAAACATGCACACCAAAACCAATTCAAAACTTAATCTGAATCACTTCTATGACTTGATTAACAATTTAATCAATTTAAAAAAAATTTCTAAATAGAGCAACAACAATTTTCACATGAAAAATATCCAGTTCCACATATAAGAGTTCCTCTAAAAACATATCACAAATGCAATCCAATCAAATAAAACTCCCACACCTCACATATAATTTAATAAATATAGTTAAAATTTTATAAAACACATGAGATTTTCATGAAAAGGTTTAAACAAGAATGAAACACCCGATTTCATGTAAGAACGCCATAATAAAACAAAATGTATAGAATATGCAGGTCAAAACAAGTTATCCATTGTTCAAAAAATTAACAATTCATTTTTAGAGTTAAAAAACACAGAAAACACACCCAAAGTGGCTCATTTTACTTTGAAAATATCTATTTAGTTATGCACACACCTCAAAACCCTTAAAACGCTTTTCACACCAATCAAATGACCCCAAACACCTTTCCAACCACATTTTTCATCCTAAATACCCCTTAAATAAACAATTGATCACTTTATAAACATATTTCATGAAAAAGAAACCATTATATAATAAATTGTATAGCTCAACCCTTCTAAAACCTAATTCGCACTCCATAATGAATTTATTAAACACTTGTAGAATTTACCACAACAAGGTAGAAATGAAAAACATGACAATTTCTAAAAGAAAGGGAAATTTTCATCACACACTCATGTCAAAAAAAATTTAAAACATAGTTCTCACTATAAAACTAAATGATTGAACATATTAAATTTAACTAAAAACAAATTAAATTATCCAAAATATGCAAAGGCATGAAACAAATTACCGGTGTGTAGCAACTGTGCGAAGCAATCCGTAGACTTCCACCACACGCCACATCCAAAGAAAGGAAATAGAAATGGACATGCATGTCAAATTAATATATGAGACAACATGATCTATCATACATTTCGTTGGTATTATATAATGTCCAGCCAACACAATGGAAGGAGAAACACATAGATCAAATTAGAATAGCAGAGTCATTTTTAAGTCATCATTGGAAAAACCCGCTCATCCCCTTGCCCATCCTCAACCCACTCCCACTCTCTTATTGTAACTGGGGGGAAATTCTTGTAGAGGTGACGATGGCTCAAAGAAAGAGAAATTCCAACAACTCCGGAGCAGATTACAACAGATGCAGGGAATAGAAATTTGGGGAACAAATGTCAGCATTATCATAGTGATTTAAGGGGGTTTGGGGAAGACAAAGCATAACAGATGGTGGTGTTAGAAAAGAGGGGTTTTCCTAGATTTTCTTAAAGGGGAGGAGGTTAGAGGACATCGACGGTTGTAATGGGAAGGTGGGGAGCTGGGCGGTCATTAGATCTGATAAAGAGGGGGTGTGAATGGTTGGGATGTGCGACCAGAAATGGGAGAGGGGGACAAATTTGATGGCAAGAGGGGGTTACGGTGTGACAGATGGAGCGGGGAGAAGACTGAATGTAAGGGAGGCTGTTGTTCTTGTGTCTGGCTAGGGAATATGGGCACGCAAGTGGAGGGAGGAGGGTGGAGTCGGGCAGCAACCTAGTAATGTGGGGAGGGGGTGAAATGGGATACATGGGTGAGGAGAAACCCTTCCCCAAGATAAAATCAAAAAATATAAAAATAAATAAAACATAAAAAAAGTTCTAGTAATAATAATAATAATAATATCCTCAAATAATAATATTATTATTATTTTTAATGAAAATTCATTAAATTTTTATCACATTTCTTATTTAATTTAATTTTTATTTTACCACTCATTTAATTTCATTTATTCATTATTAATTCATTTTACTTAATTAGTTAAAAATTAGGTAGGCATGTTAGGAACCGAGTGAGGCCACGCAGTGACCTAAGTGAGGCCACACAGCTTCATCAGTGACACGTTGAATACTGTTATGCCCAAAATGTGTGTTTTTAAATAAGTAATCAAAAAAATTTAGTCGTGATTCTTCTGGGACTACCTGATGCCCATAATATTTAATAAAATAAATAATGTAAATGTGGCGGGTGTGATCATATCCTCTTTTACAATTAAATTATGTCATAAGTAATGACCTTTTTTCTTAAACCTAGTAAATGACATGTTAATACCAAATGTTCATTTTCTAAGTTATCACCCATAGGTATATCTTTTCCAAATCCATATAAAATTTTATTATATTGACCTAGATTTAATTGTATATAAACCCCTAGAATTTTACATTTTCCAACATTTCATTATGTCTTCATATTTTGAGTCTAGTATATAGTGTGATCACTGATTTTATCTAATTATAAATGGAAATAATAACTTGAACATTATACGAAACTAAGACTAAAAATTATTTTTCAAATATTTTTTTAATTATTTTTATCATTATGATGCCTATAAAATAATCACATAAAATAGATAAAACAACATTTATTTTTAAATGAGAGCTTTAATACTTTAACAGAAAAACTCAATATCATTGTTTTAAAACCCATAACGTGCTCATAGATTTCATTTAAATCGTGATACTACTAAGCTGATCCTAGGGACATTAAAATGATGGGTTAAGTTATAAATCATATTTTGGAAATACTCAATGAATCACTTGATGATCAATAATACATTTTAATTAATAGGTATATAATGATAATATATATAGTTAATAATCATTTTTAGTCACATGGGAGAATCACATGATAATGTTAAATAACAAATATTAGTATCATAGGAACATAGATATTGGATTATACCTAACAACATAATAATGAATTTAGAAGACCCACAAAGACATCATATATTTGGGAAAATAGTTTAACCACTCTTGAACCATATTATATCTCATGAAATAAAAACAATACCCAATTTTATAGTAAACTGTATAGATAAACCAATCAAATATATAACTTTGCGTGTGAAATTTTGATCATTTATCAGATTAACTCACTTCAACAACTCAATTACATGGTTTGGAATGTGTGAACCGTATATTTTAAGTAAATAATAAATGAATTATTTTTATATATAGGTTAATAACATTTAATTAAGATACTTTTGGATTTTCCCAACATAAATGTAAGACATGGAATATCAAGGTATAAATTTGGTAACATAACGACTATTCATTAATGTTCATTGAATGAAAAAATATTATTTCAAGGTAGTCCCTCATTATGTGGGAATCAGTTGGAATGTAAATGAATGTTTATAATCAGAAGTCCTAAAAAAATTAAGAATAATAAAACATACTAAAAAGAAAATGCAAGAATGTGAATGAGGAGATGGATAATCTCTTATAATGATAGGATATATTATATATCACTAGTGTAAATAAATAAAACAATTTTAACTCATTAAGAGGGATCTATAGAGATAAAATTAAAGGAACATAGTGGATTAAGGTTTTGAGTAAAGTATAATTATTTAATGGGAAGGTATTTAGAGAAGAAGATATGTTTTTTATTAATTACTAAACAAATAAATTTGGAAAAGAGTTGATAAAAACATGTAATCATTGGCCATCCCATGGTTTTTTCCAATTGATTTATCCAATAAGGAATTTTATTAAATAATATTTAGTTTAATGACTGAAATCATTAAAATAATACCAATTATCATGTGAGGGTTATTCATGGTCATGAAGAAATATGTTTAATATTTTAAAATATTTTTTTGGTTTTGAAATATTCATTATAGTTTTATAAAATAAATCATATTACTTTTAGAAAAAATTATTTTAATGAAAAAATATATTTTTATTCGTAAATTAAACTATGGAATTTATTAAATCACTTTTTAGCCTATTATTATATCGCAATACTTTTCGAATATTTATATTGTATTAATTTTTTACCCAAAAAATGAATGATCATAGAAATTTATCAAAATTTAATTGTTATCTAAATTTGCATGTGGTGGTTTCAAAATATTTAATTACATTAATGAAATTATTTTCAATATGTGATAATTTCATCACTGAATTATATTTTTTAAAAGAATTATACTTATTACATAACATAAAAATTCCACCCTCTAAAAAATTACATTAAACATTAAATAAATAAATAGAGTATTGTAAAATTATACCCTAAAAATCTATAATAATTAAAATTCATCAATTTATCACAAAATAGTGTTTTAAATGATAAAATATTATTTCTCTAGAAATTACTTTTCCTCATTTCTTTCAAAATTTGATATTTATATAATTCAATTTCTAATCAAGTGAATATAAAATAATATTGAAAAAGAGATAAATATAACCACTATCTTATTTATAAAAATAATATTTACATATTCATAATACAATTTTCTAGATATATAACCTCTGATTCCTTTTTCATTTTTAATAAGGCAATGGTGTGTGATTGTAGAAATTTAAGGGCGTTGTTCAATGAATAGTGTTTTGGCAGTGATATCTCTAATATTTTAGTTCTCTTCTAGAGAGTTCCACTCATAATTTAATTGTTGAATATCATATTGGGAGAATTCAATAGTGAATCCATGTAATGACATGTACCCATCAAGAACTGATAAATAAGATTCGTAAGAAAACATCCTAGTATTTTTGGTATTCATATCTTCCATATCAAATAATTTTAAATTACTACAACCCTTAATATATACTAATAAAAATTTTGACATCTCAATGAATGTATTACCAATGGTCATGATCCATAATAATATTTATGTAGTAAATTAAGGCTATTGATATTCAAATAATAAGTAAATATAGTGAATATGTTTTATAATGGTATATTACATGTTTAGGTATATATTCATATGGAATAATATTTTAAATATAATGCATGGTTTACTATAAATCACTAATATTATTTTAATTTTATAGTTGACTCAATAGTATAGGGATCCAGTTGAATGGTAGTGATAGAACATTATAGTTTTCATTTAGTTTCTAATCAATATTTTCATATATATTAAGTATTATGTCAACCTGATATGATCTAATATTATTTGGTTAGTCATGGGGAAAAAGGAATCCACGCACTAATATCTATCCCATATTTAGCTATTATATTGTTATGAGAAAGTGTTTTTATCATCCTTCTACTAATCAGTGTGTGATGACACATCTATTTATGGAAACAATTAGATGGTATATCTTTCATGAAAACATTGAGAATATCCTTCAACATTTTTATTTATAAATTTTCTCTCAAAATTTAAGTGACAGTTCCTAATAATATGGATAGAGATACATCTAAGATAATTGTGTTATAGGTGTTTAAAATTTGATTCCCATATGGATTAGAGGATAGAATGAACATTCTATGATAGAGGAATTATTAGAGACTAATACTCCAATTTTCTATCTACTTTGGAAATTCACTAAAACAGTATCTTTATTATAATGGATTCCCATTAAAAATAATGATTTTTTGTTTTTTTACCTAACCCCATAAAATAATGAGTGTCTATTCTTATAGATAAATCCCTTTTTATGGTGGAGTCACTTTTAATGATGTTGAGAGGATTGATTGAGATCAAAAAAAATATAGACCCTTTTTTGGAATGTTTGAATATACCAATGTATGTATTGACGATGAAATTTAGAAATCTCCAAAGACATGATTTGTTATGGATTTCCAAAATATCTATAATTTGAGAGATGCCTCAAAAGTGGGATTCTTCTAATAGTTTTACCTAACATAATACCCCACCAACATTGGAAGCCTTAAATATGCGAGGGAGTTAGAAATGTTCCTAGTAGAATCATACCCTCTTTTTGGGTATGGATATATTTTTATAGAGTTTACTAGAGTTATATAATAGACACCCACACACACATATGAAAAAAATAGTATTGAGATTATGGAAGAACACAAATTTCTTATGTGATCTTCTATGGTTAGTCTTCCACATGGGTGATAGTGGTGCATGAGAAGTAAGATTTGAAAGATGTATTGATTCATATACAAAAAAATCTCAATATAGTATCTATTAGTTATATAGTGGTTATTGTTAGACGATAGATCGTTTCAAGTTATGAAAGGATCCTGTTTTGTGGTGCACAATAATTATAAATATAGGATTTATGACCTATTAATTGACTCAATTTCACCATGATACGATGGTAATATAGTCATTACATTATATTATTTTTTTCAAGGAACAAAAATTCATATAGAACATCTTTCTAGAAATATTTATGAAATATTCTCATTAGTAGATATCGACTATTGGATCATATTAGTTGATAGAGATGATTTTCATTGCATATATTGAGTAAACATTTGTTAGACTATATAATGATTGAATATGACCTAGTGATACCACATTTTGTATGAATATTATTATTTATGATTATTACGAGTAGAATATAGTTGATCAGATTTAGAGAATATCTCAAAAATTTATTAGGCCTTACCCTCAGGTATGTACAATAAGGTTATATCTCAGTTGATTTTAGTTATTTACCTAGAATTTAATGAGTTTATTTTACTACGTTATGGATAATATAATAGATTTTTCCTAGTGATTATTTAATATTAATACACATTTCAAATGGATTATTCATGGTTCATATAGTGAGAGATCAGCTTCAGAGTTATAATGAATTTAACATGTTTCACTAAATTATTCAATAGTTAATGAATAGATTTATATAGCATGGGGTGTTAATTGTGCTGTATTATGATCCTTTTAAGAAATGTATATTAGAAAAATGTATGACCACATCAACCAGAGTAGAGGTGTTATGATGTTCTAGGAAATTGAATATGGATATAATTAGTAGAATAATTATTTTAATTCGGATTCCTTTTTAATGGTTATTTTTGGTATCACTGCTTATGTGTTCAAATCCTAGTAATGTATTCAGATGAATGAAACTACCCATATGGGTTGCATGAAAAATTGGTTAGTTTAACTAGACTTCTTCCATCACCCACTCATTTAATCTTGATCGTTCAACTATTTACTTTTTCCTCCTATCTTGCATACTGATTTACATCTATTTGGAGAACAATGAATGTAAATTATATACATTTACATGATCCCTGATATTTTCATTTTTTTTAAATTTGAATAATTTGGTTTTCTCTATGATGAATCATGATGTCATGGCTTAAATGATAAATATATATCAATCATAGTAAGGTAGATGATCCCTTTATTTTAAATTCTATGCATAGTTTATGATGGTGATGTTTAATAAGTATTCGTTGATATGATTATCTTATATAGTACGATATTCTAAAATTCTATAAATAATAATTTTTCACAAAATGATAGAAGTATTAATAAAATTTTCAGGTTTTATAGTAGTATACAAATTATTTTTTTCATGGGTGAGGTAGTGGTGATTTTCTAACTGAGGTCACCTAGTGGGGTAGGTGTCCAAATTGGTTTAGTATTACACATGTATTGGTTTTTATTAATGTGTAAAATATAATAAAACATTATAATATGTAAAGCAAACCAGGTTGAGAATCATTGAACCTTTTAGTTTAGTGTCATTGAGGACTATTTATACAAATAAATTTTTACAATTACTATTAAAAAATCTCTATAATAAAATGAGTTTAGAAACCCCAATATACTTCTCATAAGGTTTCATTATATCCAAAACATGGTGTAGAGAAAAACAATTTGTGAGATCAAAAACATAGTAATGGAATGATTATTAACATGATTTCAATGGTTAGATCTGGGTCATATGAGAAAACATGAGTATAGGGAAATTTCATACTAAAAAGAACATTGTTTGAGAATATTTTCCCATATATCATGACATAAGTAAAATCAATAAAAATAAACAATCATTTAAAAGACATAAGTGTTTGATAAATGCATAAAAACATTGAATAAAGAAATGATGTCAAATGTTCCTGTAATAAAAATATGTGGATTTAACAGATAACAAGAAACTAAATATGTATGTTATGGATCATATCCAAGAGAATATAACTTCGTCTAATTATGCTAATTATGATTCCATTATAGTCATGGATTACCATAAGTACAGAAATATTGTAACGACCCAAACATTCATTAATGGAAATCCCTATTTATCAAATTAAATGTCTCTTTATGTAAAATGTTTATATAAAATGTCAACTCTATTGGTTTAATGTTAAAATTTTTGACTACTGCTAATATATCCGTTGAACAGTGATCAAATGATTAGTATAAATATAGGGCTTTAACGAATCCAATTTGCTCAGTCAAAGGAAGCGATGGCCTCATCTAGTAGATGTGCCCCATACAAAGCCCATTTTTAGGAACTCTGAAAAGAGGTGGCCTAAATGGGATTCGCTCTTGACCAAGCCCAATCTATGCTTTAATAGGTTAAGCTCGAGTGGGAACACCTATGAGAGAATTTAATCTTGATAAAGATTACCACCTGAGAAAAGTTATCTGAGCCACCCCAGGAGTCTGTCACCAACACACACCTTACTCATTGGTCTTATGCGGGTTTTATAAGGGGTTATGTAGCAATACCTTAGCACTATGTTTATGTACATTATTTTTTGTATATAATAAAGAATATATTTTCATGTTATTTTTGTTACCATGTAAATAGTTTTTAAATCTCAAATGGTGTTTTTAGTTAATATTCAACATCGAAATATATTTCGATGAATTAATGGATTTTGGTATTAAATTATAATTTAATAAAATATTATTATTATTATTAAATTAATTTTTATTAAATATAAAATATCATATAATTTTATGAATGCAATTATAATTTTTATTTCGGTTTGAATGCCATTTTTGTCAAAAACCCATGAATTTTAGATAAATATCAGTTTTTATTTTTAAAGTGAAAATTAACATATTTAAAAAATTATTTAGATAAAATGAATATTATTTCTGGATTCAGGATGTCGAAATTATCAAACTGTGAATTTTTTATAAATTTCCGAGACAGTCAAAATTTTGGGTAAAAATTTAATACCATTTAAATATATAATGTATTTTATGACATCATATTGACCCAATAGTGATGTAATAAAATAATAAAAGCTTTATTTTCGGCCAATATATTTTTTAACATTAAAATAATGAGATTTTGGGTTTTTTTTCTTATTTAACAAATCATTAATGGACCCTTCAAGGCATATTAAACATTTAGTCTTTTTAAATTGTTTTCCTTGGGAGTGTGACTCACCTCCACATAACCAACAACATTATTTTAAGAATTTCGGACTTTGGAATTATAAAATATTTTTTTAAACTTCCCTTTGACAAAAACCATGGGCAAAAACCATGGGATGGTTTGTGGTTTGGATTAGTTTAATGTGAGGTGTCCCAAAGCTAAATAATAAAGAATTCTCTCACCATTCCTATATAAACCCACCCAAGCTCACACATTATCCTCAATAAAAGACATTTGAGTTCGTCCAAAATCATCCCTACTCTATATATAATCCTCCCAATGTGCCCCAAGCTCCCAAAAATCATCTCTCAAGACATTGGAAGCACACTTCCATATAAGGGTTTTTATTCCTTTCTCATTTTTGACCAATTTTCTAAATGTTGTTATGCCCATTCAATTTCAATTATAAATGTTGGGGTATCATTTAGATCCTCCCCCATACTTATTTATTTATTTTTGAATGATGGGAGACTCCTTTATCTCTCACTAAATGCCTCTCATGTACACCCCTTAGTATGTAGAAATTCCGAAAGAAATTTCTCTCCCCTCATTTACATTCAAGCAATTCTTTTGTATCATGACTCTAAATTCCATTCCAATTGTTGGGAAATGTATCTATATGACCCACTAACTATCCATTTCATGTAAATATTATGAGACACCACTTTCTCTATCATCTTCCATTTTTATTAATTCTTACATCACGCTGTTGCGCTGCCAAAATTGCACTGATTTTCTAAGCCAATGTCATTGTGTAGTGAATAGCATACCCATTTCTCTATCAAGGGTAATCACCTTTATAAAAATTTAAATATTTATTATAAGGATCCATGTATGAATTCCACATTCCTATATCATGGAATAAATTATTATGTTTTATGAATCTATGTTATATGATCAATGTGGCACACTTTTGCAAGAAATGAAATGCTTAAGAAGGGTTCACCCTTATAGCACTCCAATGCATTGGGTATAGTATAGTATCATGATACGTCATGTGTAATGGGTTTTGAATCATGATAATTCAAGTTAAACAAGGTTTTACTCATTCTTCATGTGCAATTACTATTTACTCATGCTCCATGTGCAATGAGCCTTGTCTCATGCTAATTCCAATTTAATTATTGTTGCCACATTTCCATGTTATGATTATCATGATTTATCATGCATTTATGTTTATTATTCTCTTGTTCTCTATTGATATGCCTATTCTTTAATATTTATTTTATTCCTCATGTTATTCCATGATTATTCCCTTACTAGGCTTTATAGCTCACCCTTTTCTTATCCATGTCCTCAGGTTATCCCATGCAATGCTAAGTATGTGGGAATGTAGTGGTCATGTAAATGAATATTTCAATAAAGATGTTATATTTCATGTTATAAGAGGTTATATAATTATTCTAATCCACAAAGAAACTATACCTCTCGATCTTCCATGTTTTATCAAGTGAAGGTTTTATATAATAAATCATGTTTGAGTTTGAAATAAAAAGCAGGGTTGTCAAAAATATAGTGTGTGAATATGAAAATAAAATATTCATCATAGTCAAGGATCACTATAGATACATTAAAAAGTTGTGTTCTTAAAAAAACAACCCATGAAAAATAAATGGTATCTCAATAGATGAAAATATCACCCAATATAATGCAGCACTAGTATGGTGAAACATTCATATGCATAAAATGTCCATTAAAGTGTGTAATATGGGAGGAAAAGAAACTATACATAAGAAATATGCATGATAAAATTCATTATAATTATGTTGAATTCATAATATTTTCCTGAATTGTATCTCTAGCCTATATCATAAAGATTTCCATGAAAATAATGATTAAAAATATTTTGGATTTCATATTAAAAAATATTAACATAGAATTTTAAAAATGAGTTCCAATATAAAAAAAATTCTCAAGGGGGATAATGGTGATGTAAATATAAAAATTAATGTCATAAGTGATTCCTTTTTAAAGGAGAAAATAATCATTTATAGAAGGCAATAAATTTTTATTTTCTTAAAGGATATTATTTCACAATGATTGTTTTACTAAAAACCATGATTATTTTAAAAATGTATTCATGGTTTCGACATTTTATTGGGAACTAACTGACATGAAATATGTGTCACAACCCCCTCCCACCATTGTTTCCCTAATTATGGGAGATATATAGTGAACTCCACTCCGATTCCTACCTCTAGTAAGCCCTGGTATATTGACTAACACCGAGTGTATAGAAAATCTCAAGTGTGGGAAGCAATAATCTCTATAACATAAATAGGATCCAAATATTAGATTATTAATCCCAAATAAACTACATGAAAAAATATAATAGAAAACCTAAAAACATACATTAATACATTTATCAATAAAACTCCTAAAGCTAAAACTACCTATTATAAATACATAAATGTAATGCTACAACAATGGCATAACAACTATCCAAATATCAATTCTAGTAATGGGAATAACTGTCCAATAAGACAACCTAGAAACATTAAAATAGTTCTATATATGTAGTGTGAGGATAGATGTGCTCTCAAAATTAAAAACCAATGTCTCTCATGCGCATGTTAAAATAGAATAACAATGCACCCATGAGAAAATAGCATAACCAATAAACACCTATACATGTATGGGCACCAACCCCATTCTCACCATGGAACACTAACTAAATAACACATCCAAATATATTAACATAATATGAAGAATATCGGTAGATGGATACCATGTACCAATTTCCCACTCGTTAACCTCTCTCACACCCCAATGGAAAACATCTTGGTACTCCCAAAATTTTTTTATATCCTCACAACATATCATAAAACATCCCACCCATAAAACCATGTACTATCACATAATATCACATCTCTCTAAAAGAAACTGGGGCCATCAATTCTCATAAAAAGTGTATTGGGGTATCATGAATTGGAAGGAAATAAACCTTGTTCCCTCATCCCACAATGCATGACCCTCATCATATGTAAACCCATGAAATCTCTCCCAATGGAACTTGGTCCATTACACTACCTTACACTACAATAAGAATTTTTACTTCTAAATATCACAACCTGTCATGTCCCAGATTCATAAAAGTTGTGAGGAATAGTGGGCGGTCTGTAGAGACCCTGATCCCCGGGTGCCTTATGAGACATGATACACTATCATTTCATCACAACATTTACAAATAATATATATCATGTCCCATTACTACAAAAGATCGCAAGGTTCAGGGTTTTGGGAAACCAGCTGCTTCTGATAAACATCATTAGTACAAACCATGCCGAAAAAATTTAAAACAAAAACGTAGGGTGAGAAAATATGCCCATTAAGGGGTTTTAAAAATGTTTTAAGAAAAAACATTCCCAAAACAACCCTTTTGAATCTAATAAAACACTTAACTGAAAACAAATCATTATCTTTTCTTAAAACATGAAAATCCTACATTTTTGAAAACCACTTGCACAGAGAAGAAGTATGTACTTAAAACAAGATTAAAAGAAGACATGAATCAGAGAGCGCAAGCATGTGAAGAATAGATGATGCATAACTTACAACCATAATTACTTCAGTTATAAGAGATTGTGTGTAAGGAGGGAATACATTCACATCGTGATACATTGGCATAAAAGGTTTTTTTATAACAGCATACCACACGTGTTACAGTTCTTATTTCATAAATTCATTCTCATAGTCAAGGAAATTTTAAACTAGGGGATGTCTTGTTAGTTGGACTAACCCCTGGTTGACCATTTATCATCACATGGTGAGGGAATGTATAATGCCTAGAATTTTCAAGACCTTGTGTCATGATCATAAAACATAACTTAGTACGGGTGAATGAAAACCGCCAATCCTGTTTCCCATAGTAGCACAAGCTAATGCTAACTGCCAAGAACGTCGCACATAAAAGCACAAGCCAAGGCTAACCGCCAAGACCCTCACACATAAAACCACAAGCCAAGGCTAACCGCCAAGACCATCACACATAAACGTCTCATGAGACTCTTACATTACCCAATGCATTGGAGCACTATTTAATTCTGGGTGCACCAGTCCATAAACACTTATGTCCAAAACATCCCTCACATATCTTGACATGGTCTTTCATTCATAGGGATTTATTCATACATTATTAATCAAACCCCCTTTTTACATACATATTCATAATAAGAAGTGGATCATAATGTAAAATGTAAAAAGAACTAGGCTTTTGGCTTCAGAGTATGCAGTGTTGTAAATAAACTAAATATACTTACTCTTGTACATGCAAAAATAATTGGATCACTGAACATAAAGGATTGTCATGTAAAATTACATCATGTTCATTAAATAAAACCAATAAATTCATAGTTCATCTCTTAAAACATGTAGAAAATCATTCTTACAAGTATAAATTTCATCGAGGGTACATAAAATTACAGGTTAAGTTAGTCCACTGGTGCAACATATATGATGGATTAGAATCCATTAAAATTATTAGAAACTTAAATGCATAAAAAAATGTAAACCAAGTCCCAATAATAATTAATTGAAAAGGGTTTTGGAAACTGAACTTATGAATAAAGTTAAAAAGAACTCGAGAGACTAGATCCCCCACTTGCATGCAGTTCAGGTTTTGAAAATAATACCCAAGAACGAAAGGTCATTATTCAAATATCATAACCCAAAATGAACATACACATGTTTTTAATTTGAAAATCTAAAAGAATTCATGATGAAATTATAAACATTTATACATATGTACATATTCGTGCAGTAAGGGAATTAGTGGGGAAGGATTCACATACTACTTTGAAGTTGCGAGGCCCCTTGCATATTCTGTGTACCCAAAACACTTTTGGAAAACTTTAACATACATTTTTTTGTTTAAAGAATGAGAACCCTTATATGCATATATATAAAATACACATATACTTGCATAATATTATAAGTTCATAAAAAGTTTCCAATCCCCCCATTTCTATGAGGGAGAGTACAGAAAATACCATATACATATAAAGAAAAGAGTTCAATCATAGTTTATATGAATATATATAAAAGAAAAGTGTATTCATATATGTATCTACTGGTGATAAATGAAACTAAAGAAAAACATAACAGGGTAGGGTGTTCGATTCTTCATGCAACAATAAATAAACATGTATGCAGCGGTGCTTGTGACCTTATATATATGTGTATACTCAAGGAGTATATATATATGTAGAGCATATATATAAAAAAATGGTGTATAAAAACTGGAGAAAATGAAACAAATAAAAAAGATTTTTCCTTACCCCGGTTTTTGGGACTCCAAACAGGAGAGGATCAAAACATTTCCCAAAGTCATGCATATATGTACAAACAAGGTGTATATACATATAAGTTTATATATATAAACATATGTGTAACTATATACCGAAGCTAAAAATAAATAAAACAAGGCTTGTCCCCTTACCGGTTCGGAGAGGAGAAGAAGGAAGACGAAGCGCTAGACTGGTGGTAGGAGAACCAAGAAACTCGATGCAACCCACCTTGCCTTCAGTGAAAGATCCTTCTCTTCAGTGTAAACCAAAGCTTAAATAAGGTAGGATGGCCGACACATTGAATAGGTAGTGAGGGATCCAAGGCAGAGCAATAACTTGGCGGTGCCGACTTTGTTGAAAGAGGGGGTGTCCACGGTCGGCTTAGGTGGAGAAAAACAGAGCCACACCCTACTGGTACGGCAGCGCGAGGAAGAAGAAAACCACGGGGATAAAGGAAACCGAAAAAAATAGACGGCCAGGATTAAGCGCAGATCGATCGAACGACTCGGATGCGGCGTGACTTTAAAAAGAACGGACAGCTGCGATGGAGATGCGACAGATCCGACGGTCCAGCGGGGAGTGGCGTTTTAAAAGAAACGTGGGTCTCCCATGGTTTCATATATATATATATATATATATATATATATATTAAAAAATCAATAATTTTATGTTTCTTTTTTTATTATCCTTATTATATTAACTTTATTATTATAAACCCACAATTATTAATCACTTATTATATTAAGAAATGTCAATGGTTCATTAAATACACAAGTAAATTACTTAATACACTCTTATCATAACCATATTTTTATTTTCCTTTATAAATTATCATAATTTTCCATAATTGAAGATTTATGTTATTTAATAAAATTAAGCATTTAACATCACAATATTGTTAATTATTCTCAAATTCACAAAAGAGAGTGCATTAATCCAAATATTAACATTATGAAATACATACGTAAATCATAATTTGACATCGTCTCAAAACTATTAATAAAAGATCAAATTATAAAAATTAGTGTTATTATTATTACTTAAATTTAATTTAGAGATAATTATAATACATTAAATTTAAAGTTTGACGCAACATATATAACTCAAGTGTTTGAGTGCATATTTTCTGAAACAAAATGAAAACCCATCAGATTCAATATAATTAAAAAATAATTGTTTAATTTCTCAAGTTAAAAATGTGTATAGTAAATAGTGGGAAAAATAATAATAATATTAATTTTCACCATTTTGAAACATAAAATATAATTCATCTTTTGGGAAAACAAGCAATAAATTAATTATATTATTATTGATGTCACACTTTAAATATTAAATCAAATAACGTAATTAACTTTTTTGAACCTTTCAGAGGTAAAAAACTCTTATCTTCAACGGTCCACTTGAAAATTATGAAATTGGAGGATAAGAGGATCATGAAAGAGCCAACGACTATATTTATAGCCGTTAGGGTCTAACAGTCGGGTTTGTTTTGTATAAAAAGCGTAGTCTCAGGGTATCCATCCCTCAAGGCGATTGAAGGAGAAAACGAGGAGATGGCTCGTGTTATTCCGTTAGTGCTCAGTACGGCTACGATGTATTTGGCCATCCTTATGTTTATTCTGATGGATTCCAAAGACCCTTACCGCCTTCTTGGTGTCCTTTTTGTTTTAAGCGGTCTCCATATAATTTTAATTAGGTTTTTAATTGGGATTTATGGTTAGCTAAATTTCTTGTTCGATTGCCATGAGATGTAGTCGCCAAGATGTTCCTCACATGAATAAAAGGGCCTTTCATTCATTTTGATGTTTTTTCTCTATTTTATTATTATTATTATCTTATAAGATTATTGTTTGTTAAATTAATGGATGACATTGTAAAATAAACTTGTCATTACTCAAAACACAGTTTCTTGGGTCGTTACATTATTTACCTCTTCAATGAATTTTGTCCTCGCAATTCTATCCATAAATGAAAAACAGAAACCCCAAACACACATCATTACCAAAACAGGGAATGTGGATCGGTTAACGGAATACCCAAATTGGTACAAAGTTCTTCCATTTACCTAGCCCAGATGCACTTTGAGGAGTATGTCTTGAACTCCTGCTCATGTGTTCTGCACACAGGCTTCCAAAGGGATGCTCTTGTGGTGAAAATCTCAGAAACATATGAGTTGATAAATTCCCTGATAACTCTCTGTGCTACATCACGCTCGAGGTAATCGAGGGGAATGATGCGATTGAGGAGACTAAAATTTAATACCTAGAACCTATAGGCTGCACTAAGCTGGCCATCCTGTGCAGCTATGAGAAAGCACACTCTGGTAGAGAAGTTTTGCGCCAGATGTAAACACTGAAAGAGACCCTCAAAGTATCTTACCCTTCTCTTTTAGTAGGGAAGTTGAGCAGTGGCGATGAGATGAAAAACATGATCATCCTCCTGACACAAACAACGAATCTCAGGACTGTTCACTAAATCGAGCAGACATTGGCAAGACCCCCACAGGTGGAGAAAAGATGGATAATCCACTATACATGTCCTGACCATAATAACCTCTACTAACTCATCGAGTAGTGATGAAATTTTCACTTGACCAGCCATCTGAAAAAAACATACGAAAGGAAACACATAACAAAACTAATAAGGTAGAGGCAGGAAAGGGAACATGAAACTTTCATTTATGAAAAAGTTTACATAAAAAATCCCGAGTTTACTAAATGAACACCACAAAGAAATGCAAAAATCCCTAAATCTTCAAACAAGACACAAGCTGAACAGATAGGGTTAAACTCATGGGAACATCTATGATGCCTTCTGAGTTTAGCATGAAGGGTTTTGAGTTGAGAAACATCAGTATACACCTCTTACATAAGAGACAATCGGGTGAACTCATCTTCGAACACCCCAATGTCTATTAACTGGCCCCAGAAGCCATAGTGAAAAATCTCACATAGGTAAGTTGCTCAGAGGTCTCCGGCAGAAGTATCTTGTTGAAAGGGTTTATCAAGCATCGTGCCAAATTCTTCACCAGTCGTGAACACTCGGAAGAGTCCCTCATGATACATTCCCCGACGTGCATAAGAAGAGAATTGGGTTATCATCATTAAGAGATAATCCATTCCCAACCCCTGGTGTAGTCTAAGCACCCTAGGAGAATTTGACACGTCATACATGTGCTTACTTGTTGTGCGAATTCGGGCATAATTAAGAAAGTTCTCACAGCTAGCTAGAGACACAATGTTCTCTAGAGCCTCCATGGGAAGTGACAGTAGGTTAGAAGGTACATTTTTATCAGCTATCTGAAAGTTATAACATTTTCACTTAGTCAATCATAGTAATACATTCATACCACCTGGTTTTCTAGAGTTGCCTAAACCCATCCTCTGATAAAAACTATAGAGACCCTGATCCCCGGGTGCCTTATGAGACATGATATACTAACATTTCATCACAACATTTACAAATAATATATATCATGTCCCATTACTACAGAAGATCACGAGGCTCGGGGTTTTGAGAAACCAGCTGCTTCTGATAATCTTCATTCATAAAAACCATGCTTGAAAAATATAAAAAAAACGTAGGGTGAGTAAATATGACCAGTAAGGGGTTTTAAAAACGTTTTATGAAAACTCTTTCTCAAAGCAGTCCCTTTGAAGATAATAAAACACTTCACTGAAAACAAAGCATTATCTTTTCTTAAAACATGAAAATCCTACATTTTAGAAAACCACCTGCACAGAGAAGAAGTACGTACTTAAAACAAGCCTAAAAGAAGACATGAATCAGAGAGCGAAAGATTGTGAAGAATAGATGAGGCATAACTTACAACCATAATTACTTCAGTTCTAAAAGATTGTGTGTAAGTAGGGAAGACATTCATATCGTGATACATTGGCACAAAGTGTTTTTTTTATAACAGCATACCACACGTGTTACAGTTCTTATTTAATAAATTCAATCTCATAGTCAAGGAAAATTTCAACTAGGGGATGTCTTGTTAGTTGGACTAACCCCTGGTTGAACATTTATCATCACATGCTGAGGGAATGTATAATTCCTAGACTTTTCAAGACCTTGTGTCATGATCTTAAAACATAACTTAGTACGGGTCAAGGCAAACCACCAATCCTGTTTCCCATAGTAGCACAAGCCAAGGCTAACTGCCAAGACCGTTGCACATAAAACCACAAGGCAAGGCTAACCGCTAAAACCGTCACACATAAAAGCACAAGCCAAGGCTAACTTCCAAGACCTTCGCACATAAATATCTCATGAGACTCTTACATTACCCAATGCATTGGAGCGCTATATAATTCCGGGCGCACGCGTCCATAAACACTTAAGTCCAAAACATCCCTTACATATCTTGACATGGTCTTTCTTTCATAGGGTTTCATTCATACATTCTTAATAAAACCCCCTTTTTACATACATATTCATAACTTGAAGTGGATCATAACGTAAAATGTAAAAATAACTAGGCTTTTGGCTGCAGAGGAAGCAATGTTGTAAATAATCTAAATCTACATACTCTTGTACATGCAAAAATAACTGGAACACTGAACATAGATGATTTTCATGTAAAATTACGTCATGTTCATTAAATAAAACCCATAAATCCATAGTTCATCTTTTTAAAACACGCAGAAACTCATTCTTACAAGTATAAATTTCATCGAGGGTACATAACGTTGCAAGTTCAGTCATCCCACTGGTGCAACATACATGATAGCCTACCATCCATTATAATTATTAGAAACTTAAATGTGTAAAAAAAAATGTAAACCAAGTCCTGATAATAATTAATTGAAACAGGGTTTTGGAAACATAACTTATGAAAAAAGGTACAAAGAAATCAAGGGACTAGATCCCCCACTTGCATGCAGTTCAGGTTTTGAAAACAATACCCAAGAATGAAAGGTCATTCTTCAACGATCATAACCCAAAATGAATATACACATGTTTTTAATTTGAAAATCTAAACGAATTCAAGATGAAATTATAAACATTTATACATATGTACAGATTCATGATGTAAGGGAATTGGTGGGTAAGGATTTGCATACAACATTGAAGGTGCGAGGCCCCTTACATATTCTGTGTACCCAAAACATTTTTGGAAAACATTAACATACATTTTTTTGGTTTAAAGAATGAGAACCCATATATGGATATATATAAAATAAACATATACTTGCATAATCATATAAGTTCATAAAATTTTTCCAATCCCCCCATTTCAATAAGGCAGAGTACAGAAAATTCCATATACATATAAAGAAAAGTGTGAAAACAAAGGTTATATGCATATATATATATATAAAGTGTATGAATATATCTATCCACCTGGGATAAATGAAAATAAAGAAAAACATAACAGGGTAGGGTGTTCAATTCTTCATGCAAGAATAAATAAATAGGTATGCAGCGGGGCTTGTGACCTTATATATATGTGTATACTCAAGGAGTATATATATACGCAGAGAATATATATAAAAACAGTGTATCAAAACTGGAGAAAATGAAACAAATAAAAAATATTTTTCCTTACCCCAGTTTTTGGGACTCCAAACAGGAGCGGATCAAAACATTTCCCAAAGTCATGCATATATGTATAAACAAGGTGTATATACCTCTAAGTTTATATAAATAAACATATGTGTAACTATATACCAAAGCTAAAAATAAATAAAACAAGGCTTGTCCCCTTATCGGTACAGAGAGGAGCAGAAGGAAGACGAAGCGCCGGACTAGTGGTAGTAGAACCAAGAAACTCGAAGCTACACTCCTTGCCATCGGTGCATGATCCTTCTCTTTGGTGTAAACCGATGCTTAAAGAATGTAAGATGGCCGACCCATTGAAGAGGCGGCAAGGGATCCAAGGCAGAGAAAAAACTAGGCAGTGCCGACTTTGTGGAAAGAGGGGGTGTCCACTGTCAGCTTAGGCGGAGAAAAATGGAGCCTCACCCTAGCGGTACAGCGGCATGAGGAAGAAGAAA
This sequence comes from Viscum album, assembly GCA_963277665.1. Classification (NCBI taxonomy): domain Eukaryota; kingdom Viridiplantae; phylum Streptophyta; class Magnoliopsida; order Santalales; family Viscaceae; genus Viscum; species Viscum album. The sequence goes on from OY728165.1 coordinate 216,859,546, forward strand.
ACTGCAGGGATGAAGGAAACTAGAAAAAAATATGGCCAGGATTAAACACAGATCGATCGAATGGCTCGGATGCAGTGCAACTTTAAAAAGACTGGACGGCTGTGATGGAGATGCTCCTGATCCGATGGTCCAATGGGGAGTGGCGTTTTAAAAGAAACGTGGGTCTCCCGCGGTTTCATATATATATATATATATATTTTAAAACATCAATAATTTTTAGTTTCTTTTTTTATTATCCTTATTATATTAACTTTATTATTATAAACCCATAATTATTAATCACTTATTAAATTAATAAAGGTCAATGGTTCATTAAATACACAAGTAAATTACTTAATTCACTCTTATCAAAATGATATATTTATTTTCCTTTATTTATTATCTTAATTTTCCATAATTGAAGATTTATGTTATTTAATACAATTAAGCATTTAACATCACAATATTTTTAATTATTCTCAAATTAAAAAATGAGAGTGAATTAATACAAATATTAACATTATGAAATAAAAACATAAATCATAATTTTACATCGTCTAAAAACTATTAATAAAAGATCAAATTATAATCATTTGCGTTATTATTATTACATAAATTTAATTTAGAGATAAATATAATACATTTAATTTAAAGTTGGACGCAACATATATTACTCAAGAGTTTGAGTGCATATTTTCTTAAACAAAATAAAAACCCATCAGATTCAATATAATTACAAAATAATTGATTAATTGCTCAAGTTAAAAACATGTATAGTAAATAGTCGAAATAATAATAATATTATTAATTTTTACCATTTTGAAACATAAAAATATAATTCAACTTTTGGGAAAACAATCAATAAATTAATTATATTATTATTGATGTCACTCCATAAATATTAAAGCAAATAATATAATTAATTTTTTTGAACTTTTCGGAGGTAAACAACTCTTATTTTCAACAGTCCACTTGAAAATTAAAACATTGGAGGATAAGAGGATCATGGGAGAGCCAACATTGATATTTTTAGCCGTTAGGGACTAACAGTTGGGTATGTTTTCTATAAGAATCCTTGTCTTGGGGTATCCCTCACTCAAGGAGACTGAAGGAGAAAAAGAGGAGATGGTTCGTGTTATTCCGTTAGTGCTCAGTATAGCTGCGGTGGCTTCAGCCATCCTTATGTTTATTCTGATGGATGCCAATGAACCTTACCGCCTTCTTGGTTTCATTGTGGTTTTAAGCAGTCTACCTATAATTGTAATTGGGTTTTTAATTGGGATTTTTGGTTAGCTAAACTTCTTGTTCGATTGCCGTGAGTTGTAGTCGCCAAGATGTTCCACACTTGAATAAAAGGGTCTTTCACTCATTTTGGTGTGTTTTCTCTATTTTATTATTATTATTATCTTATAAGATGATTGTTTGTTCAATTAATGGATGACATTGTAAAATAAACTTTTCAATACTCAAAACACAGTTTCATGGGTCGTTACAAGGTCTGCCATTTACCCCCTGATATTTTGGGAACACACCACCAAAATTGTTGGTTGTTGGAACATGGTACTAATCATTAGTGGGGAACATGTAGAGAAAATGAACAATATACATGGTATATAATATCATAACACATTATCCTAGACTATGGGTGTATAATAAGATTATAAACCAACTCATGACTTTTCCACACAATGATTCTCATTATAATTGAATAAAACAACCCAACATTCCATAATCCACATACAATATTTCTTCTCTATTAACTCCAAATCCCAAGTTATCAATTATCAACCCACATTAGTTGAAATAGATATTTTATTTAATAATTTTCATCCAATAATATATATATATATATATATATATATAATAGTCCTCCATTTAAACTTCATAGAATGTTACAGTTTTTCCTTCAGTAAGCCAACTGATTTTAATTCTAATATTACTCAAGAAAATATTTCCGCACATCAAAAAATAGACCAAAACAAAATGGACCATATAAAAAATATACTTCATCTTTTCATCATATCACAACCACCTTCACCTCCCCATTTCACAACCTCACCACAACCACCATCACTACCCCACTACACAACAACATCAAACCCATTTCCCCCACACACATTTTAGCATATACCATATCATTATCCACAACCAAAAAACATTTTAATATTTTTTTAAAGGGGGGAATTTGTCAAATTGTTCAATTTTATGGACTTATCACGTAATCCATATATTAAAGGGGAAAAATTTCATTATCCAAATATAATTGATTATAAAATTATATTTATTGTGATATCAAACTATCACAGAAAATCGTGGTTTCATAATGTCACCATGACAGCATAAGAAAGCCTCCAATAGTAACAATTTTCATCCTGGAATTATGCTTATATAATCAAAATTTCAATAATAAGAATAAAATGTTTAAATTTTTTTGATACATATTCCCCTCCCCCATTTTAAATCTAATTAGCTAATTAATTAATTTTCATTAATTTTGATGTAACCATCTACACATAGATAAATAAATAAAACCCTACCCACATGATACACATTAGGAGAAACATAGTAGAACTTCTTATATTGATGGATGGAGTGTTAAAAAATTAGTTTCATATGAAATAGTGGGTGTACACACTAAAAGAAACCATCAACAATAAACTATATCCAATAACTATGAAAAAGTTCCCTGACTCCATGAAAAAAATCCTCTAGAAACACACATATCAGGTGAAAAGAATCTTGGAAATAATAAAGGATGGAACTTCTCTTTAGAAATATCATATTCCAAACTAGTTGGATTTTTTATGGTATTGATGAATAGTAAAGAACATATTATTTAATTTACATGACCTAACTATTTAAATATTATCAGGTTTTCTAATAATTATTGTATATATTTCAAACCATTTGAATGGCGTTAAATACAACTAATTGAGGAATTAAAAAAACTTTCATTAAAATGGAAAACATGAAATTATTGAATAAAATAAATTCACTATAGATGTACATCCAATGATCTATCCTTTGGATATACCACAAGTTTTGGAATCTACCATTAGCTTAGTAATATAGTGCATGTTTTGTGATTTACCACAAGTTTAGTAGTCTACCACCAGTTCAATAATCTATAATCTATAGCATAACTAGATATCAACTTATTTTTTAGTGATCTAATGCTAGGTTCGTTATCCACTACTAGTGGTGATCTACTATATGTTCAATGATCTACTACTTTTTCATTTATCTTATTTTATTGAAGTTATCTACTACAAGTTCAGTGATATAATACAATGGTGATCTATCGGCATGATCAATTACCTCAGATGATCTACCTCTACATTAATATAATTGGTTATCTACCACCAAGATGATCTTTCTTCGGTAATATATGATCTGGGTCTACTATCATCCTCTAAAACAACAATTTTTCCCCAAAACACCACCAAACACATCCCTTCCTTCACTAAAAACCTATGAACTTTCGTTATACACTTTAACCACTACATATTTCACAATATAATGGGATTTAATGTCATGGAAACTACATATAATACCTCCCAAAATATTCTCATTCTCATGAATTTAAAAAAAACCATATAAGAAATAGAGAAATTTTACAAATTAACATCCCTTGAGATACCTCTCAAGTATCTCATTGCATCATATACATCACCACCAATTATACAATCCAACCCAAGACCCATAAATCCCCATGTAATTGTAGTTCCCCAAACATATGAATGAAGTAATTTTCATCCTCTATGTCATGGAACAATCCGCTTTGGGTGGCACAAACTCACCCACATTGTAACACCCCGAGATTTTATGAAAAATTTTCTTTTTAATTTCACTAATGTCTTGTGTTGTACGCTACACCAAAAAGAGCTTGCACAACACACATCCTTGACTTTCCTTGCATTACATGTAATCACGACCTTCCTCGATAGCGTGTGTAGTACACAATTCCGAGTTTCACTCTACAACGATATGCTATTAAAATATTATTAAAACTAGCTGTTATTAATAGTATTAACTGAATTTTTAATTTTATATCATTTTAATTCAACTTATACATTTTCTAGAATGAGTTATGAAAGCAAAATTAGTTTTTCTAGATAAAAGAAGTATTTAAAAAAAAAATGCATTTTTGCCGCCTTTTGATGGCGCACCAACATTAAATCTAGTCTTTGACATGTTTATAAGTTAAATTTGACAAAATAAAATTCTCCTTTTGAATCAGGGTATAAAAATTTACTTTGGATAAATTTTTTATATTTTTCTGATAACTTTTATATTTTGATGAATAGTAAAAATAAGCTAATTTTTAATTAAAAACAACTTTTTTCATCAAGATAATTTATATGGATAAATTATAATATTGAATGGTTTTAAAGTGTAAATAGAATATATTTTTACCATTTAATATAATTCATGTCATTATCATTAATTTTACATTTAATTCATAGGTAAAAACATTTCAATCTTTGACAATTTTTTAACTTCTAAAACCTGTTTTCTTAACAATGGGATTTATTTTAAATTAATTACTGCAACTTATATGTTTTTAATTTTGAAATATGGATTCCATATTCATAATCAATTTGTCCAAATTATGTTAATATGCTACTTTTTATTTTGGGGCATTATGAATAGTAACTGCGGTAAATTTAATTTACCATAGTTAAAGGTAAATCGGGTAATTAAGGGTAACTATAAGATTATAAATTACCCTAACACTTGAAAATATCTTATTGGATGGATAAAAGTCGACAAATATCACCTAAGGGTCGGATTATATTCATTATTGGACTTTTTTCAATGAAAATAATTTAATTATTATTAAAACCAAAGAATGTGACAACATGTCACTTTCTTATATCTTATAAGTATAATAATTTTAATTTGGTGATACCCTAAATGCAACTTCTAACATGAATAGTCTACAAAAATATAATACAATTATCTACATCATAGGAATTTATTTAGAATTTTTAGGGATTATATAATTATAATTAATTATGACACAATAGTGATGTTGAAATTATTTTATTAATTAAAATATCAAATAAATGGTTTTACTAATATTAAATTGATAGATAAGGATAAATCAAGTCGATAATGTTTATAAAAAATTCCTAACATGTCTAAATTTTATTGGTTTATGAGATTACAACCCCATCTCATCTAATATTTGCATATGAGTCATTTTGGATGTTTTTAAGTGGGTTTAGCATTTTATTTAAATTAATATTTCCTATATTTCCAAAGGTGCCCCTATCCTCCCTTATAAAAGGGAACATCCTCCCTCTCCTCCTCAGACCAATTTGAGCCTTAAAGCTCGGCCAATCCTTACCCATTTCACTTCCCCACTTCCCTAGAAACGTCCTAGAGGCCCTAGTCTTCTTCAAAGACCAATTGTAGTGCCCTAAGAGGAGATCTCAAAGAGGCGCTTCAAAGAAGAGGTAATGCCCGTTACAGATTCTTTCATCTTTATTTTTTCTTCCACTTCTTCTTATTTAGTTGTTTTATAATGAAGTAATAATATCAGTATCACTCATATACTGATATGTTATGATAAATATGAAATACCCTATTTCACCATCTATCCATCCTACGGAAAATGAAATCATCGCGCGTGCGTACGTACAGAATACCGTCTCCACGCCGTGGTGTAATATGTTTTTCCAATACCACCTTACTTGGATGGGTAAAATGGTGTAAAGAATAACTATAAATAGTTATTATAACATCATAATGATTCTGATATATTTTATCATCCACTCCAATTCATTTCAATAATTATGGAAACGATATCATAGCTCGTGCGTACTTAAGGACTACCGTCTCCACGACGTGATGAGATTCATTTTCCATGTTAACCATTAAAGAATGATTATAAAGTATATATAAGATATAATAATGAAATATATGACATAATAAAGAAACTAGATTTATGTATATATATATATGTATGACACCTACTTAATTCGATTATACTCAATAAGGAAACGAAAACAACGTTCATGCGTACGTACGGCCTACCGTCTCCATGAACGCTGTATTTCTTTCCATTTATTGATGTAATATATATATGTATATTCTAAATATATATTATATATAAATCATGGTTTATATTCTGGAATTAAGTAATCATGATCTAAGTAATCATATGAATAATTACTAGTCAAATCACGGACCATATATGAAACTATTTTACCCAAAACGCTCTTTAACATGGAATTTACAAAATAACGGGTAATATAAAGTCAGAAGTGAACCATATATGATATCATAACAATGAGTATGATTCTGGAATAAGTCAATGACATTATTTAAATCATAATACAGGAGGTTCGGACACTTACGAAGCTAATCGGACCTAAGGTAAGGGAAATATCACATTCTCATTTTTATCCGAGATTGTTTATACTTTGGAACTTACTGGGGTGTATTTTATCATCCACATCCATGTTTCCTCAATATGTAATATTATTTCCATCCACCTACAATTTTTTAAATGCTATTTTACCCTTTGGTGAGTTTTTAGTAAAAGATATTAAATGAATATTTTATCATTTTTCGTACGAGATACTTTTTGACTTTTTCGACAAAAGTACAAGAAGAATGTTTTTTAACTTATACGGTATGAATGGATTTTTAAAACATTACTTCCAAGAAGCTTCCTTTACAAGTTTTCAAGTTTATTTTTAATCAACTTCTTTTAGTTTAAAATTTTATGACATTTTATGAAATGAAAAATGTTTTTAAAGTAGAAAGGATATTTTTCTCAAGAATGGAGTTCAAGTGTTTTATCAAAATTATTTTCCATCTAAGATAATATAGGGTTCTGTTTCTATGACTATTATTACATTGATTTTATTATGTTGTGATGGAATTATTTTTATTAATTCCTTTATCTTATATGAATTGTATTATGATGTCATGATGTTTAAGATTCCCATTTTTATTACATGGGTTATGATATGATGTATGGTTTATGATTTTGTGGCACACATAAGAATGGTATCATTATGAGATGAGTGAGACCTATATCTCCCTCCAATGCATTGGGTAAAGATTTTATATCTCATGAGATAGACATGGTTGTAACGACATGTTAAAATGGTTTAGTGAAAAATGACTGAAATGAGGAATGAACTTGGTTCAGAAATAGACTTTGTCCACTAAGATAGTCTTGGAAATGAGTCTTGACTAATAAGAAATGATTCTCTATGATTATGTGTGTATGACACAAAGCTTCATGTTTTATGTTATGATTATTGTGATTACATTTCACTACCATGATTTACCGCATGTTATGAAATTTTGATCACTTTTGCCGGGTAAGATTTCCAAAATCTCATGTTCTTATGAATATGATGTGATTGATATTTATTTTGTTTACCCTTACAGAGCATTTGAGCTCACCCTTTTATGTTTTCTTTTCCCCAGGATATAAATAATGGTTTTAGGTAAGAAAAAAGAGAAGAGCGTTATGGGAGATGTTGAAGATCTTTCACCACGATTAGAAGATTATATTCCGAGTTTCCAAAGACACTAAACTATTACGGTCCTTGTGTGTGTTTTTGTTATGTACGAAGTATTCCGTGAACATAATGTAATGTCAATGTACGTTATGCTTCGGGTCTCTACAGTTGGTATCAGAGGAATGGTTTAGTCAACCTTTGGAAACTAGGATGCGAGAACTTTAGTAAGATCCCTAGAGATATTTCTAAGGTATGTCTAGGGATGTCCCTAAGGTTAAGTATAAATATAGGTTATATTCCTAGAATTATGGTAACAATATTAGAATCAAACTTAAGATGTTAGTTATTGAAGGTACTCCCCCTTTATTACGTTGTTTTCCCTAGCATGATTTATGCCTCTCACACTATTCATTTTGGGTTTTAGACGATGGCTGGAACTCGAAGGGACTGTGTTGATCAATGCAATGGACAATTCAATAATTGTCCTCCTGGACAAACAAATGTTATGGGAGATGGAGTGAAAAATCTTATTACTATACTTACACAAACTATGAATCATTCTGGACTTCCAAATGAGCAGAGATGGGAAAAATATTCTATTGAGTCCTTCTTGAGGCAACATCCACCTTCTTTCAGTGGGTCTTCTGATCCACTTGTTGCTGAACAATGGATCAGTACCACTGAAAAGATATTTTCAGTTCTTCAATGTTCTGAACATGATAAAGTCATTTTAGAAGTATATCGTTTGGAAGGTGAAGCTGATCAATGGTGGAATTTTATCAAGAATACGAGGCAAAGAGATGAAATTGAGTCTATGGAATGGGACGAGTTAAAGAACTTATTTTTCAATAAGTACTTCCCTCTTATTCATCGAACAAAGATGGAGAAGGAGTTTCTTGAACTAAAGCAAAAGGATGATGAATCCGTTGGTATATACGAAGCGAATTTTACAAGTCTTGCAAGGTATGCATCTAGATTTATCATCCAACCTGAAAGTAAATTTGATCGACTCTTCAGTGGCTTAAAACCAAATATTCTAAGGGCATTAACTATAAGAGACTTCAGTAACTATGAAGAAATTGTGCATTGTGCTGTAAAGGTAGAAATGGATGTTGGTGTTATATATCCATCTCATGGTTTTGATAAGAAACGAAAGATGGAGTTCAAGGAGAAATCTCAAAATAATGGTGACAAGAAGATGAAAGTTTCCTTATGCTCAAAGTGTGGAAAGAAGCACGGCGGAGATTGTCTTAAAGGGAATAGAAAATGTTTTAAGTGTGGCAAAGAAGGTCATCGAGCAGCTGAGTTTCAAAGTAATAGAAAAAGGATTACTAATGGTGTGAATAAAGAAAAGACTACAGAGAATGCACCAACAACACTTCAATGATTTAAGTGCAATGAAATGGGGAATTATGCTAATCAATTCCCTAATCCAAGGGTTAATGATGATCGACATGAGCAACCACTTAAGGCAAAAGACAAAGGGAAGTCACATGCGATCACTATTGGTGATGTTGAATATGACAATGATGTGGTGGAATGATTAAGTGTTTATGTAATGGGATTCCAAAATAATGTTGTATATAGTGTCGTGGAATATTGGAATATTTATGTATTGGTCTATTGTGGTTTTAAATAATTTTATGGTACCAGTAACCATGGAAAGTGATTGAGATATTTTTGGTAAGCAGATTGTATGCGCAATGATGAAAAGATAAGAAGATAATGAAATGTTTGATTGTATTCATGAGCTCATTATTGATATAATGAATAAGTGATATCATGGTTTGAGTATAAAATATTTTGAGGATTTTGGTATTTGGAAAGTGTTAACTTTTAACTGAATTCATGTTTTCACTAAGGTTCAATGGGTATTCATTCTTCAAGAGAATACATTATTATGGTATTCACATGTTTGTAATTCGAACAACAAGATATATCTTATGATATATGGGGGATAAATGATGGAATTCACGTGATTGTTATGTGACATTTCAAATAATCATTTTATTTATACTATGAGCTTGGACCGAAGTATTTTAGATAACCCTAAAAAAATTGGAATGGATTATGTTAGACATAAGTTATTATTGTTTAAGGATATAACTTTTATCAATATTATTGAAGTGATGTTATAATAATATAGTTTTAGAAAAAGGACAACCTGTAGGACGGGCGACAACCCATCACGTCGGACAAAGCTGTGGGAATCGAACCCACAACTGAAGTGCGACTTCCCTTTATCACCTACCACTAGCCTACAGAAAGTCCCTGGTTAGTAGAAACTAGTTTTATTTTATTACGGAGTATGATATATTAAGTTTAAGTTCATTTTTGGAATCGTATATGATTAAACTCACCATAGATGGACTTATGTATATTTGATAACTTTTTCTAACCTTTTGTTTGAAATAGATGGAATGACTCATCATTCTGTCACATGATCTGCTAACACTTCATAAATGAAAAATTCAACTTCATTTCATTAAGATATGACGTGGAAATTGTTCAAAGCACCAACAATAGTGAGATTGTACCAAAATCAAGCATTTATTTCTTCTAATTCACATTTTTCAACTTTTGGGAAATGATATTGAAAACCAAAAATGTTGTCCTAGTGCCCTTATATCGGATGAATCAGATGGTAACTTAGATCATCATAAATCTATGGATTTGGGATTGCTGGCTTTTCCATAGCCATGTTCTCTACCACTCTCCATCAGAACATGACGGTTAGATTTCTCTTCCATATCTATATTTTCACCTATGTGGAAACCCAGTGATTAGTTTATTTGGGTAACCATTATAATTTTTTTTATTGATTGGTTTTAGAATTCTTTTTTACGATGTGGGTTTCTATAAATAGTAAACGAATTATAACCCCAACGAATTTTGAGGGCGAAATTCATTTTAAGGGGGTTAGAATGTAGCACCCCGATATTTTATGAAAAATATTCTTTTTAATTTCATTAATTTCCTGTGTTGTACGCTACACCATAAGGAGGTTGCAAAACACGCATCCTTGAATTGCCTTGAATTACACGCAATCACGACCTTCCTCGATAGCGTGTGTAGTACGCAATACCGAGTTTCACTAAACAACAATATGCTATTAAAATATTATTAAAACTAGCTGTTATGAATATTATTAACTGAATTTTGAATTTATAACATTTTAATTCAACTTATAAATTTTCTAGAATGAGGTATGAAATCAAAATTAGTTTTTTTAGATAAAAGAAGTATTTTTAAAAAAATGCAGTTTTGCCGCCTTTTGATGGTGCATCCACATTAAATTTATTATTTGACATGTTTATAAGTTCAATATGACAAAATAAAATTATTATTTTGAATCAGGGTATAAAAATTTACTTTGGATAAATTTTTGATATTTTTCTGATAACTTTTATATTTTGATGAATAGTAAAAATACGGTAATTTTTAATTAAAAACAACTTTTTTCATCAAGATAATTTATATGGATAAATTATAATATTGAATGGTTTTAAAGTATAAATAGAATATATTTTTACCATTTAATATAATGTATGTCATTAGCATTAATTTCACATTGAATTCATAGGTAAAAACATTTCAATCTTTGGCAATGTTTTAACTTCTAAAACCTGGTTTCTTAACAATGGGATTTATTTTAAATTAATTAATGCAACATATATGTTCTGAATTTTGAAAAATGGATTCCATATTCGGAATCAGTGGGTCCAAATTATGTTAGTATGCTACTTTTTATTTTTGGGCATTATGAATAGTAACTACGGTAAATTTTATTTAACATAGTTAAAGGTAAATCGGGTAATAAAGTGTAACTATAAGATTATAAAATTACCCTAACAGGTGCAAAAATCTCATTGGATGACTAAAAGTCGACCCATATCACCTAAGGGTCGGATTATATTCATTTAATGGACTTTTGTCCATGAAAATAATTTAATTATTATTAAAACCAAAGAATGTGACAACATGTCACTTTCTTAAATCTTATAAGTATAATAATTTTAATTTGGTGATAAAATTAATGAAACTTCGAACCTGAATAGTTTCTAGAAAGATAATACAATTATCTACATCATAGGAATTTATTTATAATTTTTATGGATTATATATTATCATTAATTATGACAAAATAGTGATGTTGAAATTATTTTATTAATTAAAATATCAAATAAATGGTTTTAAAAATTTTAAACTAAATATTATATGAACTATTTAATGTGATCCACTCATTTTATAGATACATATGACATTTTATTAATATATTAAATCTTTTAGTTTGAACATATCTTCTGTATATATTTTATTTAAATTCAAATAAATGAATAGTGTCAAAACTGACACTATTGTTATTTTATAAAAATAACATATTATAAAATTGTTTAAAAATCACAAAAATATTTAAAAATTATAAATTAAAATTTATATGGTCGAAAATTTCATATAGTGTCAAATTATGTAAAATTCACAACAAATATGTAATTATTTATAATAATTTAAAATTTATAATCTTATTACCACAAATAAAATTAAATTGATAAATAAGGATAAATCAAGTTGATAATGTTTAAAATAAATTCCTAACATGTCTAAATTTTATTTTTTGATGATATTACAACCCTATATCATCTAATATTCGTATATGAGTCATTTTGAAAGTTTTTAAGTGGGTTTGGGATTTAATATAAATTAATATTTCTTATATTTCCAAAGGTGCCCCTCTCCTCCCTTATAAAAGTGCACCTCATCCCTCTCCTCCTCACACCAATTTGAGTCTTCAATCTCTGCCAATCCCTGCCCATTTCACTTCCCCACTTCCCTAGAAACATCCTAGAGGCCCTGGTCTTCTTCAAAGACCAATCGTAGTGCCCTAAGAGGAGATCTCAAAGAGGTGCTTCAAAGAAGAGGTAATGCCCGTTACCGATTCTTTCATCTTTATTTCTTCCTACACTTCTTCTTCTTTAGTTGTTTTATTATGAAGTAATAACATTATTATCACTAATATACTGATATGTTATTATATGTATGAAACAACCCTATTTCACCATCCATCCTATGGAAAACGAAATCACCGCATGTGCGTACGTACGGAATACCGTCTCCACGCCGTGGTGTAATCTGTTTTTACAATACCACCGTACTTGGATGGGTAAAATGGTGTAAAGAATAACTATACATAGTTATTATAACATCAAAATTATTCTGATATATTATATAATCCACTCCAATTAAATTCAATAATTATGGTAACGATATCATCACTCGTGCGTACGTACGAACTGCCATCTCCACGACGCGATAAGATTCATTTTCCTTGTTAACCATTAAATAATGATTATAAAGTATATATAAGATATATTAATGGAATATATGACATTATAAAGCTACTTTATTTATGTATATATATATGTATGTCACCTACTTAATTCGATTATACTCAATAAGGAAATGAAAACAACGTTCATGCGTACGTAAGGCCAACCGTCTCCATGAACGGTTTATTTCTTTCCATTTATTGATATATTATATATATTTATATTATGAATATATATTATATATAAATCATGATTTATATTATGGAATTAAGTAATCATGATCTATGTAATCATATGAATAATTTCAAGTCAAATCACGGACCATAAATGAAACAATTTTACCCAAAATGCTCTTTAACCTGGAATTTACAAAAGAATGGGTAATATAATGTCATAAATGAACCATATATGATATAATAACAATTATTATGAATCTGGAATAAGTAAATGACATTATTTAAATCATTATATAGGAGGTTCAGACACATACGAAGCAAATCAGACCTAAGGTAAGGGAAATATCACAATCTCATTTTTATCCGAGATTGTTTATACTTTGGAATTTACTTGGGTGTATTTTATCATACACATCCATGTTTCTCAATATTTAATATTATTTACATCCACCTAAAATTATTTAAATCCAATTATACCCTTTGGTGAGTTTTTAGAAAAAGATATGAAAGGAATCTTTTTTCATTTTTCATACGAGGTACTTATTGACTTTTTCGACAAAAGTACGAGAAGAATGTTTTTTAACTTATAAGGCATGAATGGATTTTTAAAACATTAATTACAAGAAGCTTCCTTTAAAAGTTTTCAATTTTAGTTTTAATCAACTTCTTTAAGATTAAAATTGTATGACATGTTAATAAAGGAAAAATGTTTTTAAAGTAGAAAGGATATTTTTCTCAAGAATGGAGTTTAAGTGTTTTGTCAAAATTATTTTCCATCTAAGATAATATAGGGTTCTGTTTCTATCCCTATTATTACATTGATTTGATTATGTTGTGATGGAATTATTTTTATGAATTCCTTTATCTTATATGAATTGTTTTATGATGTCATGATGTTTAAGATTCCCATTTTTATTACATGGGGTATACTATGATGTATGGTTTATGATTTTGTGGCACACATAAGAATGGTATCATTATGAGATGGGTGGGACCTATATCTCCCTCCAATGCATTGGGTAATGATTTTATTTATCATGAGATAGACATGGCTCGAACGACAGGTTAAATCGGTTTAGTGAAACAGGACTGAAATGAGGAATGAACTCAGTTCAGAAATGGACTTTGTCCACTAAGATAGTCTTGGCAATGAGTCTTGACTAATAAGAAATGATTCTCTATGATTATGTGTTTATGCCACAAAGAATCATGTTTTATATTATGATTATTGTGATTACATTTCACTACCATGATTTACCCCATGTTATGAAATTTTGATCTCTTTTGCAGGGTATGATTTCCAAAATATTTTGTTCTTATGAATATGATGTGATTGATATTTCTTTTGTTTACCCTTACTGAGCATTTCAGCTCACCCTTTTATGTTTTTTTCCCCAGGATATAAAGTATGGTTTTAGGTAAGAAAAAAAGGGAAGATCTTTATGGGAGATGTTGAAGATCTTTCACCACGATTAGAAGATTATATTCCAAGTTTCAAAAGACACTAAACTATTATGGTCCTTGTGTGTGTGTTTTTGTTATGTACTAAGTATTCCTCAAACGTATTGTAATGTCCATGTACGTTATGCTTCAGGTCTCTACACACATGGATTCAATCACTTCGCTGTATAATGTATCTAGCATATGAATCAAGTCCTTCTCTTTTTATACAGCAAAATAGATATCACATATCAAACAGTAATAAAAAAAAAATCTCATAAAAAATAGAAATCTATAAACTTCAAATCGATGCACAATAAAGTAAGATTGGGCATAATGCAACTCAAAATACATGTCTGTGTACTTGGAACACATTTGTATCTAACACACCAGAGTAATCTAATAAAATCCACCATTCCCACATGAAAAATGATTCAACGTATTGTTCTATACTCACTGAAAAATTATATTGATAACCTTGGATCTCCACTATGTTCTTGACGAATTTTGCTTCATTTTAAATATCCAACTATACAATGACAATGAAATGAGAGGCATTGTGAAATTACTGATAGAGACCAGAGATGTGGAAGAAATCATATATCTAGTTCAGTTGAGGTTGAATTTACAACTACTAATACACCTCATTTACATTCCCCAACACATACGATGTCCCAAAAAATCAGGGAATGAGCTTATTCAATTTATAGATATTTTAGTCCCACTTAATGGGGAAACCATTAATAACATTTTTTCTCTAAACTCATTCTCAAAGGGACTATTCATGTGAAATATTTAATAATATTTATTGTCTTTTTCAAATTTCAACCTATCCAAATCCAATTAGACATTCTCCTTAATGATATCTACCACATTAGGTCTAATAAAAACTAACACCACAACCATTTGACAATACAATGGAGAACAATATAGTTATATACAAAAAGACTCAAATGAGTCCATTCTAATGTGTGAGTGAATTTTTTTTTTAAATAATACAAAACCAAGGGTAGATTCCATGCCCACAATACAATTAATTCGAATACATAATCCCAAAAATATTCAACCCTTATCTGGATACTATACTCTATCTACCCATATTTCTGAGGGTGGAAAGTAGTATAAAGATGTAATGAAGTGACAAAGTAGTATCATGATCCCCTCCTGAAAAAAGGTAAAAAAATGCATCCCGATCTGATTCCATGGAACTTTTAAGTCCTTGAAACCACACCACATTATCCACATTCATATTTTCAAAAGAATCGACTACACCTGAATCCTTGATTTCTATGACGTAGGATGATATAATGAAATGTTCCGTGCTATACCAAAAAGCATGAAAACCTCCCAGATGATGGGGTAAAATTATGACAATATCAATCTACAATTAATAAAATTAACTTTTTAGAGCATCCAAAGGCTACAAGAAAACCACTAGGAACCTGATGCTCGACCATTACCTCCTCAAAAACCAAACCTTTCTCCATAAACTATTCCATGTCCCATTTCATTCTGGGCTACTGAAAGTTTATCCTCAAGCCATGATATATCATCAATACTCTTGGGTGCTCCCTAAATTTGAGATAAGAAACTCATATAGGACTCTCTCATGCATCATGAACAGAATAAGTATTCGCCCCTAAAAAATCATCTAGTTCCTAACATACATCTAAATCATCAACATGGTCGTCATGACCTCACATTGATGAAACCTTCTAGTCTCCCCAATAAGACTCATCTACTTTCCACTTCAATGAAGACATGACCATCATCTACAATAAATAGTTTCTACCATCACACTTAGTACATATATGTGAAAGCCTTCCAATTCCACCATTACCCTCCAACCATCCTCGTACTCCTGAAAAATATCATTCCACGAATTCCTTCTTAATGCATTGGAAAAAATTACCTTTTATAAAGTTATAAGAGATCTAAAATACTAATCATGAAGATAATCTATCCACCTCAACATTTATATATTTCGATCGTTCTTCAAAATAATATACCTTAATATATTTTGATTTGTGAAGATCGTAATGAACTCCACAATAAGGTAATTCTACGACAACTTCGGCACTAACACAATCACTGCAAGCTCCAAATCCTATGTGTCTTAGTTATGATTGGGGAGGTGCAATATTATTTACCCATAAGATATCATCACCTTATACTGCATCAAAATAATTATCGATCCCATATATGAAGAATCAAAAAACACATCAAACATCAGACTATCCTCATGAAAATATTGCAATGGAGAAATAGGCAACATTCCATTTAGGTAACTGAACACTTCATGGAACTAATCAGTCCACCCAAAATGCATTCTATGGGGCACAAAATTGACAGAAGTTGGATATAATCATCTAATAATATTCCAAAACACTAAGAAAATTATAAACCTATTTTTTTCATGTGTTTTTTCCAAGATTATATGCCTAAAAATTCGATGAGTTTACTACTAAACCCTAATGAGGTACCACATAACTGAGGAAATTCACCTCTCGTGTCCTAAAAATACAAGTGGAGAAGATTCCATAGATCATGTGATGTTGAGGAACCTGTAAAATATATCTATTGTTATTGGAATTACCCTCAGTTGAATTTTAGTAAATCAATATACCATTGAGGAACTCAACTATGAACTGGTTCATGAATTCATGGAAGAGAAGGTCCAAGAGAACTATGAACATAACTAGTGCATTGGTGACACAGAATGGAATTTCCATGAAATCAAAGTAACACATCGGAACGTAAATTATGTCTCCAAGATATATCCATACCTAACCCTCAACTAGAGATATTTGGATTGTAGATCAATCTTTTAGAACATAATAGCTATCATAAACTAGTTAAAATGATTATTGATCCTCAGAAGAAGATATCTATTTTTGATCATAAGGTTGATCAAACTCTAATAGTATATGCACATCCTTATACTACCTTCTTCATTCCTATAGATTAACTATAGAAAACCCCATGGTGACATATAGGCCATATTAAACCCTTCAACATGAGAACTTATATAACATGTAAAAACTAATACAATATAGAAAAATCCATCTGATGAGTAGAAATTGATATCAGATAAATACCAGGCTAAAATATTACCCAAAAATCAATATATAAAAAATGTGGTAGGGTCACATATGCTTCTTTAAAAACATAAAAGAGATCCTCTAAAACCATTAGGATGACTCTAATCAATTATTCTACTGAGAACTCATCCCTGATTTAATTAATTTGAACCACGTGATGAATTTCCACCTAATAGTCCCTCTCAACAAGAAAACCACACACCACCCTTCCACATCCAAGAACACAAACCTCCTCCAAAATAAGTAGACAATAAAAAATATTTAATATAACTAATTTATACAAATTATGACATTGTATTGTTACATATATTAAAAGAGAATATCCATATAGGATTGATGTTTCCCCATCAACATTCTGCACACCCAAAAAACTTCAAACATGCTGATAAGACCATTTATTGTAATAGTGTCAACCAAGGGTTGGGAAATACTCTATATGTCCAAAATTAATGCATGGATAAGATAATATATTGAAATGGAGATTTAAAAACACAAATTAAAAAAATCATCGATAATCGAAAATGAAAAAAAAATTCTACCCTTAGTGGATCCTCTAGTGTTTCTACCTATACTGTACGAAAATGAAAATACCCTTCTATTATGCCTTTCTGTTGATAAAAATATCAATGAACACACTTAGGTAGAGCTCCATGATGATGAGAGACATCATAAGGTTAGACTCTACCTACACTATATGCACTATCTAGAGCATAAACATATTTCCCACACTACTGATACGGATTCACTAGTAACCTCTATTGAGATTAAAACTGATCTTATACACACCAATGAAATTGGGATTGAGAATCAATTGTACTATGATCCCAATGATGTTCATGATCTCCATAAATGAAAATCCTTTGTATAAATTCCAAATGAATATCCTGATAAATACAAACTCTATAAGTCCAATAGAGAAGATACTAAGGTGGTCTCCCTAGTGGTCAAAACCTAGAAGTCCTTAGTGAAAAAATTACCACTAATAACTATAATCCAAAATTAATTTTTTTTTCCTCACACAGTAATCCTACCCACTATTGCATTAATTTGATCATCTTTACCTTCTTCTAAATCTTTCTATTCATTGAAAACATAAAACGTGTAACGGATTACAAGATCTAACAATGAAGTGGCTCTTGAAGTCACCTCACACAAGACTCCTATTAAAAAAAAGATTTGGGTGAAAAACCATAAGGTCCTTGAACTCGATCCAAATCACCTACATAGACATATGACCATATTGATGGGAGAATAGCTATTGCCTCCATATATCCCCTACGGTCAAGGAAAGAAACTCTAACAAGATGTCATTATAGAAGTCATCCAATGAGAATACCTTCCTCCGGATACTCACCATGGTATAACATCTACCATTTATTCACATGTCCTCACATCTGACTAATAGATAAGGGTACCCATTACTCCTTCGAGGCATAGTACAAAATTAAAGAGATCTCTACCCCCTAGGTATCTCATTATCTCCACAATAGAAACACTAACATATTAAATTATAAAAATCATATCATTTAAAATAATTAAATGTCTTCTACCATTAAATACAATCCTCAAATAGATCATTCTTCTAAATATCAACCTAGTCCACATGTTAAACATCCAATACTGGAACCAAAATTGGATGATGAATAGTATCAATATATGAAAAGGGAATCTAATATTCCATATTCCATGTAATATGTAATTTTATTTAGATTCATTTTATTTTAATTTATTAATTTTCATCCTTCTAAAAGTTCTTAAATAAAATAATAACATGAGTAATAATTATGCATGTAACTCTCCTAGTTCTCAACCATGCAAGACATTCCTCTTAACAAGGTTGTTAAATAAGATTATAATCCTTTACCTGAAATATAGATGGGGAAAAATATTTTCTCAAAGCTGGTATCTATGGATAATTTTATACATCATGTTCAACTTGAAATGTTTCCTCAAAAAGCCATGAAATTCTCACTACTCCTAACTACAAAAACTATCCTTTATCTCATCCAACACATATAATACTACTTTTTCATGACCCCCTCACTCCAATGATAACACAATGAAAAGAGTGATATAATTTCCCTCGTGTCCCACGTCATATAGGCCATGTGGTGTCAGCTACCACCAAGGGTAAAAAAACTCTAGTATGGGAGGAATTACATTGTATAATATAAATAAGATTATAATATAAGATTAGTAAAAAAGAATGAAACTTCATGAAATAATGTGAATTATATCCAGAAGTCATCTCACAATTCATGTTTAAATAAAAACGATATACATACAATATTTCAATTTATGTTAAAAATTGTTAAGCTAAAAGAGCAACATAGAAACAATCTAATGATCTATGTTAGTAAAGTCCATACCAGTTTGGGAATATCTCTTCAAAAACTAAAAATAGTTTTATACATGTATGGTGAGAATACAAGTATACTCAGAAAGAAAACCAAAGTCTCTTATGATCATGTGAATAGAGAAAACCAATCCACCAGTGAAAAAAGTTTAGAATAAAATATAAAAAATATATATATATTAACCAAACCATCAACACCATTGATTAATCTCAAAATAATGTTGAGTCAATAAGGTTTTCCTTATTAATTTTCCATTCCATCATACATTGGGGGAGATTGTTAAGTTAATAAGGCTTCCTGATGACTTTACTATTCCTTCTTGTTTTAAAAATCACAAACACCTTAACTTAATGAAAATTTCATTTACACTATGTTTTACTTCTATAAAAAAAATTTCCATCGCCATGGAAATTTATCCTTTCCATGTTATTCATTGTTCATTATCTTGTCTAAGTGTAAAATTATTTTTCACATCTAAAAACTCAGAATCAAATAATACTTAGATAAAGAGAATTCTATTTCTAGAATCCAAATTCAGAATCCACGTTCTCTAAATTCATACTCTAAACTCTTATGAGTTCTAACTTCGAATTCTTATGAATTCAGACACCGAACTCTTATGAGTTCTGACTCTGAATTCTAATGAATTCAGACTCTGAACTTTATGAGTTCTGAATTCTAATACTAATGAATTTAGACTCTGTTCATTGTAAATTCAGACTCTAAATTCTCATGAATTCTAACTTCGAAATTTGAATGATCTGACTCCAAATTCTCATGAACTCTGACTCTGAACATTGTAACTTCAGGTTCCTAATTCTTGTGAATCCAGATTCCGTATTTCCTTGAAATTCAAACACCAGAATTCTATAGAGTTCAATTACTTAGAAAACAGAATCCAAATATCCTTGTATTATAGACACCGAATGTGTTTTTGGTTAGACTCTAAACTTTTATTTTCATACATTCTGAATATTTTATTTTGGTTATGTAACCTAATTTTTTCTTACTCTTGTTTTTGTTATAAAACGATTCGTGAATTTAGTTACTAATTAACCATTGTTTGAGTGATACGTGTACTGGTCCCTCCAAAATTCAAGGAACAATATGACTGTTGAAGGAGGGAGCCAATAGTTGGAGCTATGCTAATAAATAAAAGCTCATTTGAACGACCTCACAACAACAAAAAAAACCTTGAAAACTTTTTCTTACATTTTGTTGAAGTGATTTTTAGAGAGAGAGAGGCTCTTATAAACTCTCAGTATTCATGCAGAATGTTTGAACGGATTTTTCTAACATTGCTTCGTGCAGATTTGATTTGTGCTGAGGTGGGATTTCATTGAAATCAGAGACTTCAGGTTGTGAAGTAAGTCGTGTCATTTTCCTTACAAATCAAGGGCTTGTGGGGACAGCAAGACAGATACCGGTCTTTGTATTGAGGGCTTACTGGGGTATGGGTAAGATAGACTTTCTTGAAAGTATAAATCAAGGGACCTTTATCTAGGGTTGTTGGATACCCATCTCTTTGGGTTAAAAGAGTTACTACTTATTACTTGTAGTGTTTCAATTTTGTTTTCTACTGTAATTTTGGTTGTTATGGAAAGTATAACTATCTTATAATTTCATAA
This sequence comes from Viscum album, assembly GCA_963277665.1. Taxonomy (NCBI): domain Eukaryota; kingdom Viridiplantae; phylum Streptophyta; class Magnoliopsida; order Santalales; family Viscaceae; genus Viscum; species Viscum album. The sequence goes on from OY728165.1 coordinate 216,881,041, forward strand.
ACATGTACTCTGATTATACAAGATTCTATACTCTTTAAGGAAGAATCCTAGTTGTTGTTAACTTTTGTTAAGTTTCATTTCCAGAATCACTTTTTTAGAACCAAGCAAGTTATTAGAGTATAGAGGTGTTGTGAATTTTTTTATGAAAAATTTCATTAAGGATTTGTAAAGTATACAATTCACCCCCTCCCTCTTGTATATTTAGTATTTTAATAATAGTTTGATACTCTAATCAGTATCATATATGTCGTACTACCGATCTAACAATTGGTATCAGAGGAGGTGACCTTGTACCCTAAACAAATCTAAAAATTGGCTTCAGAGTTTAGGTTCAATCTGAATTAATCTCACAATTAGATTCAGAAGTGAATTCATCTTCTTCTTATTTTCGGAATTAGTTTATCGAATCCATAAAGTTCGAATTCATATTTAGATACTCTAGTTCTATTTTTTTCTTGATGAGGAATATTTTCCTTGTTTACAAACTGCTATAACTAACATGTCTGTGTGCCATGATTTTCCATAAGATGGAAGGTTTAAATGTGGGTTCTATCGATAATCTAAATCCTACCAGACCTCCTATATTTTATGGAAGTTACTTTGAGTACAAGAGAGAGAGGATGAAGACTTTCGTTATTAACACAGGAGTTGATATCTACCTAATGCTAACAGGGGACTATAAAATTCCTGATAAGGAAATATGAACTTTTACTAATAAGCAGAAGTCATAATATAAAGAAAATTTTAGAGTCAGCAATACATTGCTATGTTCCATGACTAGGTACATCTATAGTCAAATATCTTCACGTGAAGCTAAAAATAGTATCTTTAAGAAACATAAAGTTACACATTTGGGTACTTCGAAAGTTATAGAGATAAGAAGAGATATGTTGAGAGCTTAATAACATGGATTTAACTTTTTTTATGGAGAATATATAAGAAATATTCAACACAGGTTTATGACTATCATGAATAGCTTAAAGTCTATGGGATAAAAACGTTTTGATGATGATGCTCTTGTAGATAAAATCATAGACATCATTCCAAATGACTGGTAGTCCAAGATGACAACAATTGATGAGAATAAGAATGTTACCTAGATTTCCATTAATGAGTTGTTTCGAACTCTTCTTCAGCAAGAGACTAGAAAAATAGAGATGCCGATAATGTTAAAAAGAATAATGGGAATGGAGTAGTTTCCTTTAAAACTACTCATAATCATATGAAAGCAAAGACTCTAGAAAGTGTTACTAAATTAATGTCAAAGAAAGTTACTATTCAGTCAGAATCTAGTTACATAGAAAAGATTGAGAATGAATTAGCTAATCCTGCTCGGAGAATGAACAAGATAGTATCTCAAAAGAACTATCAGAATAAATTCAACAAAAGAGACTACAATGGGAATAAAGATGGGGAAGTTACTTGTTATGAATTTAGAAGAACATTTCATATCATACCTGATTTACCTCTATTAAAAATTAAGTAAAAGAAGGAAAAGAAGTCAGAAATAAACAAGAAGAAGTTCTATTTCTCAAATCACAAGAAAAGTGTTAAAGAAAATGATACTTGGAGTGATAGCTGTGGAGACTCTTATGGAAGTGAATCATCTGAATATGAATCATCAACACAGAAAAGTATGGGATTCATTGCTACTACTTCTTTCCTAAATACATGTTTTATGGACAAGGTATGCTCTGCCAAGGCTTTAACAAATTATTCTCTTGATAATAATTGATATTCTAGAGATATTACTTCTAATGAAGAAACTTTGTCTTCATATAATAATGAAATACCTTCATATGAAGAAGTATCTAGATTTTACAAGTTGTTAGAAGCAAAAAATGGTAAACTATCTATAAAATTGGATACTGTAAATACTAGAGAAGAAGTTCTTACAAAAGAGATTTCAGACCTCTCTAGAGATCTTAAGGATAAGGATTAGCTTTTAGAAAAACATTCTAATGACATTAAGGAAGTAAATTCTGAAAAGGAATAACATTCTAAAGATCTTAATAATGCTATTTTAAAATTATATGTTTTTGAGGAAAAATCTAACTTTAACGAAATAATTTCTGAGTATAAGAATTTAGCCATCAGACTAAAATCCGAAATATATTCCCATAAGAAACTTCATGAAAACATTACTTCTGGTAAGAAAAATTGTGACAATATTCATTCTCAAATCAAACCTCAAGAAAATACTACTGGAGTAGGTTATACTCACCAAAAACCTGTTTTTGGAAACAACTATTTCTTTCCTTCCAGAGCCCCTTTTTGTACTAAATTTCAATGTGGTTTGAATTGGAAGAAAAATTTATCTTTGAATAATATTCAATCTCTTGGGCTTCATAAATATTATTTCTATAAACTAATGTGGATACCCAAAATTTTATTGTCTAACAATTCCAGATCCAAGGAACATTAGACTCCTAATTTATAACTTTATTATTTTTAGGATAATAAAGAAGGTACCAAAAATAATAATTGGTACATGGATAGTAGATGTTTATGTCTGGCAAGAAAAACATCTTTTAAAAGATTGTCAAGATGAAAGGGGAAAAAGTAACTATTGAAGACAATGCTAAGGTAGAAATTATTGTTATAGGTAACATCATTATTTTTGAAAAAACATTGATATCAAATGTTTCGTTTGTTAAGGTTCTTAAGCACAACCTCATTAGCATAATTCAATTATGTGATGAAGGTTACCTTCTAAATTTAAGGAATGTCAAATGCTTAGTACACAATTCCAAGGAAGAGTTTATTCTTTCCACCAGTAGGCAAGAGAATGATTACAAACTACACCAAGAAGCCCTTAGAAGCCAAGATACACCTTGCCTTAGTGCAATGGAAGATCATTCTTGGTTGTTCCATAGATGGTTAGGTCACTGTAACCTTAGTATAATATGTAAACTCACAATGAAAGGACTAGTTAAGGATCTACTGAACCTTAGATTTGATTCTTCAAAAGATTGTGATCCTTGTCAATATGGAAACCAACATAAATAATACTTTAAATCAGTAGGTGATGTCTCAACCATTGATGCATCACAGTTTGTGCATATGAATATTTTTGTTCCAACACAATCTGGAAGCATTGGAGGAAAATATTATGTATTTGTCTTAGTTTATGATAACATTATATTTATGTGGGTCTATTTTCTAACAAAGAAATATGATACTTTTTCTTATTTCAACAGTTTTTGAGCCCAAGTCAAAAATGAGAAAAACCGTCCTTTGATAACTATTCATAGTGATAATGGAGGAGAATTTCAAAATTATGATTTTAAAACATTTTTTTGTAAAAATGGAATTACTCATAACATCTCGGCACCTAGAACACCTCAACAGAATGGTGTTGTTGAAAGAAGAAATAGCATTATTCAAGATATAACAAGAACCATGTTGAGTGAGTATTCTGTTTCCAAACATCTTTGGGCTGAAGCTATATGTACTAATTGTTATACTGTAAATCGCGTTTTAATTATACCTTTTCTTAATAAAACTATTTAGGAGTTATGGAATGGTAGAAAACATAGACTTTCCTACTTAAATATTTTTGGCTTCATGGTATTCATTCTGAATACTAAAGATAACATACAAAAATTCGCACCAAAATCCGATGAAGGAATCTTCTTAGGCTACTCCACAACTTCTACGGCCTATAGAGTTTTTAATAAAAAAACTTGTACTATTGAAGAAACATTACATGTTAAATTTGATGAAATAGATCCTTTTGTTTTTAAACAACCCCAACCTACAAATTCATATTTGTTTTCAAAAACTGATTATCAACCTTTGTTAGAAGACCCTTATGTTAAGGAGAATGTCAGAGAAGATACTTTTGAAGCATTTACCACAGAAGATTTTCTGCCCTATATTAATGAAAAGATTTTGCAAAACCCAAATCAGTTGTTTCTTAAGAATCATCCCAGTGATAATATCATTGATGAAGTGAATCAACCTGTAAGGACTAGAAGTTCCTTAAGGAATGAAGTTGAACATCTAGCATTCCTTTCCCAATTAGAACCAAGAGGCACTGATGAAGATTTAAGTGATGATGATTGGATAAAAGCTATGCAAGATGAACTAAATGAATTCGAAAGGAATAAAGTCTGGACCTTGGTTGAAAGACGTAAGGAAACATCTATTATTGGAGTAAAATGGGTATTCAGAAATAAGTGTGATTAAAATGGAATCATAGTAAGAAATAAAGCTACATTGGTTTCTAATGGCTATAATCAACAATATGGAATAGACTATGAAAAAACCTACGCTCTAGTAGCTAGACTTGAATCTATTCTTATTTTAATTGCCTTTACCTTACTCTTCAAATTCAAACTTTTTAAAATGGATGTAAAATGTGCTTTCTTAAATGGTTATGTTCAAGAAGATGTTTTTGTTGAACAACCTCCTAGTTTCGAAGATACAAAACAACCAGATCACGTTTTTAGATATAAAAAAGCCCTGTACAGACTTAAGCAAGCCCCTTGAGCTTTGTATGATAGGATTACAAGAATTTTTCTTCAAAATAATTATGTTATGGGAAATGTAGATCCAACCATTTTTATAAAGAAAGATAATAAAAATGTTTTTATTTTTCAAATTTATGTTGATGACATTATATTTGGTCCAACTCAGCAATCTTTAACTGATTCCTTTGCGGATATAATGAAATCTGAGTTCGAAATGAGTATGATGGGTGAGTGAACATTTTTCCTTCATTTTAAAATTTCTCAAAAAACAAAAGGAATCTATATATACTAACATAATTATATTAAATATCAACTTAAAAAGTATGGGCATGACAACACTAAACGTATAAGTACTCCCATTGGTACCTCAAACACTCTTGATCTTGATGAAGTCAGGAAACGAGTAGATCAAAAATCTATTAGAGGTATGATAGGAAGTCTACTTTACTTGATAGCTAGTCATTCAGACATAATGTTTTCAGTATGCTTCTAGGAAATATATCAATCCAATCCTAAGGAAACTCATTTAATGGAACCGAAAAGAATTTGTCGCTACTTAAAGGGAACCATGGATTTAGGACTCTTTTATACTTCTGGAAATGATTTTTTTCTAAAAAGTTTTTCGGATGCTGACTTTGGTGGATGTATAATGGAAAGAAAAAGTACATCTAGAACATGTCATTTTTTAGGAGATTCATTAGTTTCTTGGTCCTGCAAGAAGCAAAACTCAGTAGCACTTTCCACTGTTGAAGCTGAATATGGAGCAGTTGGAAGCCATTGTGATCAAGTATTGTGGATGCAACACACACTCACAGACTATGGTATGAGTTTTTCCAAAATAGAAATAATGTGTGATAATACTAGTTCCATTTCCCTAAGTAAAAACCCTGCACATCACTCTCGTTCAAAACACATAGATATTATGAATCAATTTCTTAGGGATCACAAACAAAAAGGGGATATCATTCTTCAATTTATCAGAACACAAGAACAACTTGCTGATACTTTCACAAAATCATTAACATCTGATATATTTGAATACATTGAAAAGAAGTTAGTAATGATAACCATAAGTTAATAATATTTACTTACTCCCTGTTGAAATCAATCTCCTTACAGTAAAAAAATCTTATTTATAGGGGGATTACATTTCCTTGTTAGTTTTTTAGTTTTTCGTAATGATGTTTTCATGTTTTTCATAATAATTTTTTTAAAAAAATTTAGTAGTTATTTTTTCAAAATTTTTCATAATAAAATTTCATAATGAATATTTTCGTACTCAAAATTTTCGTAATGAAAATTTTCGTACTCAAAATTTTCATAATGAAGATTTTCACACTCAAAATATTTCGTAATGATGTTTTTTGTTTTCAAATTTTTTCGTAATAAAAATTCATTTCAATCTAAAGTTCTTTGAGAATTTTTTTGCTTAATATGAATAATCTTCCTGGTAATCCAAAATGTATGTTTTCTTTATTAATAAAAAATCCTAATAAAAGATGAAATATCCCTAAGTAAGGGGTTGTTTATCTATGGGGTAGTTTTCACTATGAAGATTTCTTTATTCAATATTATTCAAAATCTCATTCCAAAAATCTAGAATACAATCCTTAGATTTCCAAATCCCAAGGGAGAGTTAGTCATATTCATCATTGTCCATGTGTAAGTGGAGATAAATTTTATTTCAATGTCTAGAAAAATATTTTCTAAGTCCTTATATTCTTTTTTGTAAGGATGTTTGTGCTTTCCAAAAAAGGGATAGATTGTTGAGTTAATAAGGTTTTCTTTGTGACTTTTCCATTCCTTCATACTTAGGGAAGATTGTTAAGTAAATAAGGTTTCCTTATGACATTACTATTCCTTATTGTTTTGAAAATCACAAACACCTTATCTTAAGTAAAATTTCATTTACATTATGTTTTACTTCTATAAGGAAAATTTTCCCTCCCCAAGAAAATTTATCCTTACTATGTTTTTCATTGTTCATTATATTGTCTAGGTGTAAAATTTGGTTCCAAATATAGAACAACAGAATCATATAATAATTAGATAAAAAGAATTCTGTTTTCAGGATCCAAATTTAGACTCCGAGTTCTCTAAATTCAGACTCTGAACTCTTATGAGTTCTGACTCTGAATTCTAATGAATTCAGACTCTGAACATTGTGAGTTGCCAAATTATAATGAATTCAAACTCCAATCTTTTTAAATTTAGACTCCGAATTCTCAAGAATTATGACTATAAACATTGTATGTTCTGATTCCGAATTCTGATGAACTCTGAATCTGAACATTGTAAGTTGAGGTTCCAAATTATTGTGAATCCAGATTCTGAATTTACTTGAAATTCAGACTCCGGAATTCTATAGAGTTCAGGTTCCGAATTCCTTAGAAAACAAAATCCAAATATCCTTGTATTATAGACACCAAATGTGTTTTTGTTTAGACTCTGAACCTTTATTTTCTTACATTGTAAATATTTTATTTTGGTTATGTAACCATATTTTTTCCTACACATGTTTTTGGTATAAAACGATGTTGTGATTTCTGTTACTAACAAACCATTGTTTGAGTGACGTGTGTAATTGTCCCTCTGAAATTCAAGGAATAATATAACCTTTAGATAAGGGAACCGACTGTTAGATCTATTCCAATAAATAATTGATCATTTGAAAGAGCTCACAAAAAAAACATTGACAACTTTTTCTTATATGCTGTTGAAGTGATTTCTAGAGAGATTGGCTCTTACAATCTCTCAGGCATCATGAAGAATGTTTGATGGATTGTTTAAAATTTTCTTCATGAATATTTTCTTTATGAAGAGGTGCGATTTATTTGAAATTATAGACTTCAGGTTGTGAAGTCAGAGGTGTCGATTTCCTTATAGATCGAGGTCTTGTGGGGACGACAAGACAGATACTGATCTTAGGATTGAGGGATTACCTGGGATTGGGTATGACAGACTTTCTTGAAAGTATAAATCAAGGGACCATTATCCAGGGTTGTTGGATACCCTTATCTTTGGGTTAAAAGAGTTACTACTTTTTACTTGTTGTGTTTAAAAAAATTCCAGCTGTAATTTTGGTTTTTAAAGAAAATATAACTATCGTATACTTCCTTAAACTTGTTCTATGATTATATTGGATTTTATACACTTTAATGTAGAATCTTAGTTGGTGTAAACTTTTTTTATGTTTCATTTCTAGAATCACTTTTCCGGAATCAAGCAATTTATTAGAGCTTAGAGGTGTTTTGAATTTTGTTTATACAAAATTTACGTAAGGATTTTTAAAGTAAAAAATTCACCCCCTCTTATATATTGAGTATCTGCATCATATTTTGATACTACAATCAATATCATATCTATCGTACTATCGATCTAAAAAATAACTCATCCATCTATTATAACATAACATGAAAAATATTTATTAAATATACCCCACACCTCTTTCCCCATATTATATATCTTCACATCCTATAATGAAAACGTCGTCAAACTTCTATGCCTTATGTATATAATCAGAGCACATCACATCACATCCTAGATAAAGAAACTTGGGCCATCATATAACATCACATATCTCTCAAAGATACATGATGTATCAGAAAAAACACATATAATAACCATTCAATTCAGGAAACTTGAACAAGATGGATATCATCCCCCTTTCCCCTTCTACCATACTTGACCCCACCATAATCTATCCCATCACATCTAACCTGAAGACACATGATTCATCAAACTAACTCACATTACTTCTAGACACTGTCATTTTTAATAATGACCATATAAACACATGCATGCCATCAACATCTAGAAGAGGGATTGAGAAAGTGTATGTAATTATCCATCCATCCTCCCACAAGGATGCTATGAGAAACACTACCACAACTATTGGTCGTCAACACTATGTACTCCACCTGGGTGGGTTGTTTATAGAAAATTTAATTAATTTACATGGAATGTAATATCATAATACATGATCCTAGCCTATGGGTTTAAAATGAAAATATCAACATACTGAAAAACTTCTCTCCCTTTGTTAGTCACTCAAAATTCATAAAAAGCATGCAACAACCCATATTCTATAAACAACCATCATTAAAAATTAAATTAAATTTCTATATTATTTATTATTAATCCATTTTAATTTAAGGAATCCATTCATAATAAAATAATTCCCAATATTTAATATATATATCATCCCATCGTTTAAACCACACGACATTTTATTGTTCATCCTTTTGTTAGTTATACCATGTTAATTTCAATACTACATGGGAAACTATCACAATATAGCACACAACAATAAGAAAAAATCAACATCCTAATAGACACACCCACTAAGACCTCCTATAAAATCCCCAAAACATTCATGGTAACACTGCACAACTACACTACAAAAATAATCACATCCTTTCTAATGACCCACAACACATCGACTTCCCCCCCAACAACCCAATAAACACCACAATATCTTCTACAAAAAAATAGTTTTTTAGATTTATTAAAATGTATTAGTTTATAAAAATCAAAATTATATTATAGATATACGCCCATAAGTCTTATATCTATGTGGTCCCATTTCATTAGCCGAATATTTGTTATTAGAAAATTAATTTTTGGGTGGTATAAAAAAATAACAAATTATTTTGGGGTTCCATAACATCACCAATTCAATGGAAACAAGACACCAATGATAATGATTTTAAAATTTCATTATTCCTATACATTCATGTAATGAATAATACTAATAAATCTTATAAAAAAATTCCAAATTTATTTTCCCCTTACCATTAAAAATTATTTAACCAATTAAATTGACATTGTGAATTTGAATGTAATCATAGCCACGTTGATAAACAAAATAAACCATTTCAAAATAATAAATATAAGGAGAAATGAATGAAAATTCCCAACCTTAATGAAATAATCTTTAAATAAGTTTATATATAGGAAAAATAGGGTTGGCATATAAGAGGAAACCACCTACACGGGACTCAATCCAACTATAGTGACAGAGTTCTAGGAATATAAAAGAAAAATCCATTGTATCCTCCCATCTAAAAATAATGAAATCCTTGAGGTAATGGAGGAAGGATACTTTAACTAAAAATATCACTTCCCAAACCGATGTTAATTCATATTGATTTGTTGACCATTAATGGAATAACTCATCAAATCAATGGGGTACAGCCATTTTAGAAGCTTCTAGACTATCAATAAGTATAATATATAATTATCCACTATAAAATGGACATTAAATTAAATTAATGGTGAAATTGAAATACATTTTCCTCAAAATACATAGCAAAAGAGAAATATATGAAATTCTAGAAAAAAATGGTTTCACTATAAGTCTATTACTACTGATCTACAATTGAGATCTACTAACATTTCACTAATATATATTAATTTTAGTGGTCTAATTCAAGTATAGTTATCTAATGCAGGTTGAATGATCTACTTATAGTTGAATGATCTACCCCAATTCCATGATCTACCACTAGTTTAGTGACATACTTCCCATTTTGTGATTTATCTTTACATTGTTGATCTAAAATTAGTTTAATGATATACTACCAGTTCATCGATCTAATTCCACTTCAATGATCTACAACCGGTTATGTGATATACCCCTATTTCAGTTATCTTATGGCAGTACTTTGACCAATCTCATGATCAGTGATCCACTGCTAGTTGTATGATCTACCATGTGTTTAGTGATCTGTATCCAGTTTTTGGGTCTACATATAGTTCAGTGATCTACCACATAGAGGTTTTAATTTTGTTGATACACCATGAGGATGATCTACCATTGATTATCAACATCCATTGTTCTACAACTAGTGATCTACCACAATTATAGTATATCGATGGTGTTCTACAATAAGAAGCTACCATTAACCATTAAAAAAACCTTTTCTCTAAAACCCCATAAAGTCCATCCATCCTTTAACAAAAACAAAGTGACTTTTACTAGATACCTAAAACACTATATTTATCTATAATTATTTAGTAAGATGGTCTAGGATATTATAATATAAAACTGGGTTTTATGATTATGTTGAGATTATATAAAGGCGGTAATTTTGAAAGGCTCATAAAATATGAATTATCTAAAATAGAAAAGTAATTATAAATGGAAAATATATTTATACAAATTATACACATAGATTAGATGAAATTTAATAGTGGAATATATATGAAAATTTATAATAAAAAATTGGACCCAAAAACCAAATGTGATGAAGGTGGTCTAGAATATCCCTCTTTTTTTATTAATTTTGTTGAAAACCCAAATCATATAATGATTTATAAAAATACAATTATTATAAAAAATAATATCAAATATTAAAATCACATGAGATGATATATAATTAGTCCTTTAAATTTAAATGATAATAAAGTTTGTAATAGTAAAATATTTACAAGGAGGTAAATCATTGCTAAAGAGGATGTGAAATATCATTATCAATGATAAAATTGTTTAATAGGAAACTCTGAAATGTAAAAAAAATTATTTAAAATTAAATTTTCTTCTAGAGTGTAATAGATTTTGATGTGAATTATAATCAATGATTTTATTTAATAAATATTTGAAAAAAAATATTTGAAGAAGAATCATTTTGAACTCAGTAAAGGTGGTAAAGTTAAAAATGACCATTAAATAATCATTATCATTCATATAATAAGTTGAAAATGGTAGATACAGAGATTTATTAATAAATACATAATATTTGAGACTTTATAGTCATAAAGTAAATCTATATACAATATATAAACTCAATGATCAATATGTGGTGAAAATTATTCCTCTCCCATTGAATCAAATTTGGGGTCTGAAAATAATTACACCTCATGTCTAGATTATATTATCAAATTTGAATAAAATATAAAATTATTATAATTTGATTATTAAAACCATACTTATGATTTTTATTAATGTAATTTTAATATTAGTTTTTTTTAAAATATATTATTTATATATTATTTAATTTTTTCTACACGTATTACATGAGGTTGTTTGGTCAATTTTCATAAAACATAATTTTTATATTGAACATGGTAAAAATTATATTAAAATATATTATAATATCTACAATTATATATATTCATGTCATTTAAAATTCTATTATAAAATAATATATATAATTACCTAGGTTTCATTAATGGACTCAAATTATGATAGATGCCATGATATGTTCATTTAGTGATTATAAATGTTTTAAAATTTTTTATTGTTCAGATTATATATAAATTTTATAAAATTAATATTGTAATAAATATTATGAAATACATTAAATACATATTTAATTTCATCTTTGTAAAGATGTTACTATAAAAATAAATATACCATTCAATGGAGGAGTTAATCTCTATATACATGGATAAAACATTCTTTTCCCATAGAAGGGGATAATCTGTGAAAAATAAATTAATTTATCATTTAAAAATAATTTTCAAGCTAAGAATATTTTATATTTTCTATAAATAGCTATTTCAAATAACAAATGTATATATTTTATAAAAAATTGATCTAACCTTTTATGGAGGTGGTTTTCTATACAAACACATAATGAAATTATAATATACTGAATGGTTAATAGGGTAGGTATAAGAGTGATATTATTATAGTATAGAAATTTAATCATATTATTTTACTCATTTTATCCTTTATTCTATCATATATAAAATTTTAGGGAATATATTATGATTACAAAGAGATGACCAAGGCGTATGATGTACACATGTGGAGGGAATGGATTTTATCTTCATTATCTTCTTAGAAATGAAATACATAAGATTACATCGTGAGATCAAGGATTATTTATTATCATTATCTATTTAGGATACGAAAACTGTATATATTTTTAAGAATAGAAAGAATCATTCTATATTGAGCAATGGGTTGTGATAATCTTTTTTTATAAGTGATGAAAACTGAAATATTTTTGTATAACAATTACATTTATATAATGACATTAATAATTCAATAGTTAACATATAAATGTGGTCCACAATTAAGTGGATATGTTTTTATGTATATAAGTCTTCAAATATTTATTTTTTAGCATGTTTTAAACATGTATTAAGTTAGTTATAATTATATTTTGTCATTATTTTTTAATAATTAAGGATTAGTTTTAAAATGATAAATTTAGGTTTTCAAAATATAATAATAAAACTCATAAAAATATGGTGTCAATAAACCCAAATATTACCATTATATAGTCTAATTTAATTTCTATATACGATGAAATATCATTTTCTATTGATATATAAAATATATATATATAAAAATTTATAGAGAAACTATGTTTTTATTATTAAGTGTTTGTAATATAATAAAAATTTAATAAAAATTAAAAAGAGTTATAATAAATTATTATATATTTTAAAAAAACATACAATATTCATTATATATATATAAATTATTATTATAAAATATCAAAACTTTATTAAAATATTCTTTTTAATTAACCCTTTCACTATTATCATGGTCAATAAACATTATTATTAATAATAATATATTTATTTTAAAAAATATAATTATATATATTAACTAATATTAAAATGATTATTTAAAATATGTAATCTAATTTATTATATTTAATTAAAATAATCTGTGAATTCTTATTATTATTATGGTCGAATAATACATTATTTGAGAAAAACAGTTCTTAATATTGAAAAATGATAATCAAGGGTATTATAAATACAAAATTGTATTTACAAATAATTTACTTTGAATATATATATTTATATATATATTATATAAAAATTTTATAAAATATTTATTTCATTATGGTAGAATGATAAATTCATAAAATGATATCATTAACATATTAATTATTTTTTTACAATTCACCGAAAAAATTAACTTAATAAAAAAGAATAAACAAAAAATTAATAAAATATTGATATGATAAATGAAAAAAAGAGTTTTTAATATTTATAATATGAAATTCTAGAGTTGTGGAGATTTAATTTTAAATTTAATTACATAAAATAACGAATTCTATTAATAAGAAAATTTTTATTTATATTTAAACTATTTTGATACTGATTTCTTATAAATAAATTATTATTGATTTCGTTAGTTAGTATAAAAAAAATATTTTTTCTATGATATATCTAGTTCTAAATCGAAATAAAATTATATTTTAGTTTTAAAGTAAATACATAACATTACTTAATTATTATTTTCAATAAATTAGTATATAAACATTATTTTTCCCTCCCCTGGAAGCCAGAAATGGTGATTTTGGTGACATTGATGTAATGGATCAAAGATTTATAGGTTCCTTATACATTAATATTTTCCATTATTTATGGTTTCATAAGTTATGATATTCTTGGCTGAATCCTCAAGTAGATTATATTTGGGTTTAGATAATTTTAGAGGCATTTAGTGGAGTGAAGGTTTTGTGAATGGTTCGGTAAAACAATATCTTTTGATAAATAAAATTGTGCAATATGTTAGGAGTTGGATAATGGGAAACCATAGTTTTCGAAATGCTAGATATATGTTCATGAATTCTCACTGAGAAGCATGTGTCTTAGAAAAAATGATGTAGAATTTGTTTTTCATTTTTGGAAAACCATATTCCCAATTCATTCGAAAAATATAAATTAATATGAAATTTTTTTACTTTAGTCTTATACCCTCCCATTTTTCCTTTCATGCCTTGGTATATTTGATCAAATAACTATAGTGGAGATTCATAGTTATTTTTATCCACTAATTATTTATATTCAGTGGACTTAAATCATTGTCTAATGTAGATTCAAATGAAGATGTAGTTTTTGCCTCTATTGTTCACATCTATCCTATATGCTATCTTTATATCATGAGATAATTCATATATTCAAGAAATTTTGGATAGATATATAGATTTTACATTGATATAATGTATATTACATGGTTAATTTTTAGATAAAATTATAATGAAGTGATTTGAAAAATATTCTTTTAGTCAAACCAGATCAATCAATTTATTGTGAATCCATTTTGGTATTTTTATGCGTATTTCATCCCATTAGATTGAATCCTTCATTAAAATGAAATTATAAAGTCTCTGTTATTATAAGTTTTTTCATTTTCTAGTTAATATTGGATAATAAGAATCATATGAGCATAATACCATTATGGCTTAATGATTTTGGAATTAACACGCTAAATTTAGGAATCTCCTTACAATATATTTCCCTTGTATTTGTTTATATGATTTATATGATGTTATATTGATTTTTGTCATGAGAACCATTTTTGATATTGATCACAAGTGTGTGTTTTTGAACCATGAGAGGACCAGGTAAGATACCGATCACATGTATTTCAATCTGAAGCCTATGTGATCCATGATTGATTTATTCCACTTACTTTTGTGGTTATGGTTATATAATTCCATCATAAAATTTATCTTTTGTTCCCATATGTATTTTTTTATGTGTGTATGAATGTGTGGCCTTCTGAGGATTATATTCTTATAGAAAATGACAGGTGGGTACATATGGATTGGTTAGAAAATAGAGGGGTGTCATGTAATAAATGTGATGAATATGATGTGACATCAAGACATAAAGTATGGGTGTGATTGACTTATATAATGGCATGAGGCAGTGGACTGATATAACAGTCATATATCATGACTAGAGGTAGAGGAATGGGTATAAAAACCTTGTGTCCTGACCCATCAAAAATAACATGCTCTAAAAATAGTATGACTTTTTTAAACACTGAAATTAATTCCCATGCTATTTAAAATGTAATTTTTATAATATTTCATGTATAGGTAATAATGTACATAATTAATTTTTCGATGAAAAAGATTTTGAAGGTAATGTTTGATGACATAAGTGCAAGTGAGGTTGAATTTTATTTAAAAATATTTTATCAACCCTTGTACTTACCAAATAAGGATATTGTTACCTATATATCATAGTTATATGAATAGTAATAGGAGAAAAAAATATATGGGGTTTAAATGATAAGATATATATAATTTACCTGAATGGAAATTCAAGATAGATAGTCTACAAAATAAATGTGATTGTTATATAAATTTCATACCAAAAGCCTCATATTTCATTGTGTGAATAGATATGCCAAGTATAAATAATATATATGTGTTGTAAATATATTTCATAAACACATAAATTCATAATATAAATTTTATCAATCCATTATAATTTCCAATTGTCTATTTATTAACAATTTCTTCATAAAAATGAACTTTCTAGTGAAAATGTGGAAGGTTTCAAATTATGTTTCAGTTTGATAGTTCTGGTACATATATCATATTCGTGGATTCATCATCTTTTTAATCATAATAACTAAATAATTAATATTTTTTCATATAATATTTTATAATAATTCATATAAATGGGTAATGAAAAATTATTTAGATCACTACATAGTGAATGTAGTTTGTAACAACACACGAGTGATGTTTCAGATTTTTATTGATGTAATTAAAGGCAGTAAAATCATAATTCACCATCCAAAATTTTATTATTATATAATAAATATACTATATATTCATTAAATCTATCTTTATTACCTTCCATATAAATCATTAATGAAAACTTAATCACATCATTACATGGAAGTGGTAATCAACATTAAAAAATGAATGAAATTATCATTTCTAATGGATAAATATATAATATGGTAGATATGATAATATATTAAATAAAGTGTTATTTTTTTATAAATATAATTTATAACCATTACATATATAATAAAAATAATCCATGAATTATAGTTGATAAAATATGCATCTCCTCATGGGGTGGTACTTTACACGTATGCATGAACGACACATTCATTTCTAGTTTGATTAAAAATTTGATGAATAATGGATTCAATATAAATATCATAAAATATTATTTTATTAAATATAATAATTTTATTATATCATCTTAGTTATAATATGATGTAATGGTGTATAAATTCAAATAAACTTAGAATGTGTGTTTAAGAGTATTACATTTTTATTGACAACCCTACATTTTCTCTAAACATTATCCCTAAAATAAAGTTATTATGATCATAAATTGAACTATGTGATGATGGTATATATGTTACGATGGGATTTGGGTGGTTCCTTGTTGATATATGATGAATTTTTAAGTGTGAGGAATTTTTGAGATGTGGTTTCCTTATACAAGGAAGGTGGAGGAGAAACATTGATTTTCACATTATTAATATATATAAATCCCTTAATCCATATTTTTTTTTGTAAAATTATTGTTCTTAAAATAAGTGAAGATAAAGGGTTTAAATATGCCCATTCACCATGATTTCTAAAATATTATTTGTTATGCCCCCAGCCAGAATGCCACTAAATTAGTTCCTCGAGATGAGTCATCACGTGATATCAAGAATGCCCCCTCATATTCCATAGGTTTCTAAATAGAGGTGTGGGTCTAGAAAGTCACGTAGGTAGACTATACCCTCATTAAATGAGTAATACATAGAAGAATACAATAAAAAAGTTGAGGCAATATGTAACAACCAGTAAACAAGCATAGCCAAACATCTCTTAATATAAGGTACAAACCAAAATTCAACAATAACCATTTCATGACATGCTAATGGTGAAAAGGTGAATAAATTTTCCCACATTATCCAATTTTAATGAATTTTCATACATTATCCAATTTTAATCAATTACCTTTAATTTTCACAATTATCACTTATTATGAATTATTTCACATATTATTTTTTATTAAAATTATTATATGGTATAGCACAACAACATCATTACATTAAACCCTTTAGTTATACCCCGTAATTATCATGTACTAACCCATTAAACATACTAATAAATTCCCATATAACCTCCCATTTTACTTATTCCCCATTTTCCCATTCCATAACCCATTTACAAGTTTACTATTTCAAATGCATTATCCTCATAACAATTTAAAACAAAATTCCTTAAGTATTATGCATAATCTCATTTAACCCATTTTTTCCATTTATTATCATACAAAAAACCCTATATGCCATTATCACCCTAGGAAATAACAGCATTATACAATTTGCAACTCAATCAAAAAATAAAATATATTATTCATGGGATTCATATTATCACCGTAAAACCCTTCTTTAAAACCAACCACTCTCTAGGTTCAGAATTTCTAACGGGCCCCATGGGTGGCCCTTAAATTGGTAAGCCATCCTTCATGCATCCAATGGGATCCATGAGGGGTTAAATTAATCATTTGGACACATATCATATAGAATATAAATAATGTAACCAAGAACACAAAAATAGGGACATGGGAACACAGTTTCATATTCACATATCTATATGAGTACTATATGATATAACATGAAGTGCACCCACCAAAAATCCGATGATGATCATACTCCAAATCATTGCCTTAGACCAGGATTCAAAAACCCTTATAAACTAGAACCTAGATTCATCCAATACAAAATAGGGGCTTATGGATCTAGAAGAATATGGGAGAAACTAAAAACCATAATCATGAAAAGAGAATAATGAAGAGTGTTAGACTTACCTTGGGCATCGATCCACAAAAAACAGAACTCTAAACTACCAATAATATAAGAAAAACCACCATTGGGATGATTGAGTTCATTTAGTTCATCTTCAGAGATGATTGGGGATAAATGAAGTAGAAATTTGATGGAACATAAATATCATGTAATGAATTTTTTTAAATTATTCCCAAATTAACTAGGTCTCATTGTTTACAAGCATGGTTTTCCAAATCCTGTGCAATCCATGCTCAAGCTACTTGATAGGGGAATATGGGTCACACGGTTACCTGGGTAGGTTATATGGTTTGAAAAAATTTCTGGAATCCTTGTGATATTTCACTTCCTAAAGTTTCATAGATTTCTTAGGTAGTTTGTATGATTTACCTAAAAGTGTGCCTTGCACAGATATGCCCAGTTTTCATTCCATTTATGTAACAAACCCCAGAAACACCCATGAGGTCCCAAATACACACATGAAACTTGAATTTATCCCTAAAAAATATATTAAAACCAAAATTTAATATAGTGATCTAAATTAATGATCTCCTAGATCTTACAACCTCCCCACATTATAATGGTTCCTCCTTGAACAACATTCTCAAGTATTGTCAGCTTCCAAAATAAAGATATCATGCCAATAAGCCTTCTTATCCATTCCTGATACCCTTTTATTCTCAATAACATTACCATGATACTAAAAAATCTGAACCAAATTCTTAGTATTTCCCTGTAAGACCATCTCTCTATGATCCCCCACACAAGCCAGATACTCCATGAAGGATTTATTGACCTTTACCACACCTCAACCTATTAGAAAATTATAGGGTGTACTTAGGAAATAGTTTTCAATTTACAGTGTGTGGAAACTTTGTACACAAAATTATATCATTGTGGAGGAACTAATCAACACCCCATTGTTATGATCATTTTTGCAACTCATGACCCAAATCAATTGACTTCAATTTCATCTAGTTTAGAACATCTAATAGTGGTCAGACCCTGATATCATATAAATGTAAAACACTTTACCATTACTAATTTTTTTTAATTATATTAATCCACTAATCATGCATTAACGATCCCATTCCATAATGGTATAACTAAATTCAACCAAAACTCTCAGGTTTTCAGTCGTTTACACTTGTTCCAATGCTCTTTATCATGTCCAACTCACCCAAATAGTAATCAATCGAGTCCCTCTAACCCAATACTTGGATCGTGTCATTAACCTACAACCTATCTGTTATGGTTCCCTCCACTATCTTCTATTTCATGGAACGCCTACTCTCGAAGGAAGACCATCAGAATATTATGTCAACATTCACATCACCTAACATGTTCCAACTCACCATGCCCAAACATCCATGGGTACATTACCCTATTTTGGCATTTAGTATCAACCTTAAAGCCTCCAAAGAAGAAATTTCTACTATATCCACTCATGGAATAAGATCAACTTAACCTCACTGATGTACAACTTTCTTTTTGAATGTCACATTCAGCTATAACTTCAAAATGGTTTTGGGTTACTCTCACCACATCCATTCATGTTTACTATCCCAGGTCAGACCATCCCCAAATTGGTTTTTCTAAGAACACCCATCACCCACAGCTGTAAATTTTCCCCCTGTTAACTTCCCATGACTCCTACTAACATGAATTCAAAAACTACCATCCAAAATGGCTATCAAGTTCATCCTAAGACTTCTGGTAGAAATCCTCCACCATGAAATCTTTTCCACCCAAAATAATCTTTAGGATTAACCTCCCCCATTGACATTTCTAACACATAAAAATAAAATGTTCATAAACCCACTAAATGGTTCAGTTTCTCATGAAAACCTATTTCATAATTTGAAACATAAATCTCATTCCAAATATCCACTGAAGGGGTTTACATTTTTTAGATTTTTCCCCAGTCCATGTTGAGTCGAGCTATTCCTGGGTAGATCATCCTAAAATGATTAGCTTCACTAATGGAATGATACTACATCAAACAGACATGGTCATATCTAACATCAAAACATTCCAATATCATCCAAAGACACTTAAATGAGTATAGTAACATTTTTTATTTATTGAACCCAACCAATCTTTCCACAATATGTTGTTATGTATCACCACCAACTTTTATTGCATGAAATAAAAACCTCAAATTTCATTTTGAACCACCTTGACCTCAAATCCAATGCTTAGATTAGAAAAAATGATAAAGGCCCAACTAGCCTCATTGGGAGACCTAACACGCAACTCGTAGGTTCCTCATTGGCTTCCTGATGTCACAACATCAATTAACACTCTCTTCTCTGCATCCCAGACTAATTTATCAAACCCCAACTTAGGACTATCATTACCATTTCCCTCCATGAGTGATTATAACTACCATGGATTACACCAGATCAAAATCTATGTCCCATAACAAATACATGGATTTATATAATTTATTAAAACGTGAAAATAAATATCAACAGCATCATATTCCCTATTTTCATGAATGACACCCAAAACATTTTTCACAACTCGGCCCATCCCAAAAACCACAGCTGAAACTGTCATTGGTGTACATCCCATATTCCAACTTCACATGTACCAGCCCAGGACTGTAAACTCCATGATGTCTCCCTTCCAACGAAAACACCATCAATTGCTTGGTGTAAAGTTTGAGCTTCACGATACACATATGAAGATGTCAAAATGCTAGGAATGATTATCAATAGTTGAGGCATGCTAACACGTTTTCAAATTATACCACCGAAAACGTATCCATTGTAGATGTCACATATAACTATGGGACACCATGACCTTACAAGGATCTCAGGCTTCCCTACTCCACACATCTCATCAACACCTAGCCAGCACCACTCATGTGTGATTTCCAATGCAGATTCACAACCATATTGAGATTATCCTCAATGCATCTGTGAACCAATATTTCATGTAGTCCTACTTCCACCACACTATTCAAGCTCTTATGGTGTGACCAGATGGTTAAAAATAGAAAAACAATGGTCCATCACATCAATCAAACCAGTAGTCTCTCACATAATCATGCATCCTGACTTGGTTTCATCTCAATCGCCTAACACTTATCCTGATTGAAATTGCGCCTTGCAAGTGAATGAACCTATTTTCACTTCATTAGGACCCTCTTGGGTTTTCACTCTCCTAAGACCCATATTAAACTAACAATTTTTCCCAACAATCCAACCATCACATGATCATTTCCCTACACCCACGTACTCACCTAACCACGACTCTTGGTTCATTAGTCTCAATGGGACCATGGTAGTCTCAACAGTTCACACAGTAACCCATCCATTTATAAAAAAATCCCAACCACACAAACTCCCTAACCTTAGGTGTAACCTTAAATATAGACGTTATAACCTTCCCTAAGTACTCTAGTGTCTTTATGAAAATATAGGTCATGCCTATATCATTTACTAAAATTTTTTTGTACTCCCATGATTTGATTCTACCTCTAAAGAATCTTCTATGATTCTTATTACAAGGTACCAACATCACAATGCTGGCCACCCACGTGGTCACCCTTGATTTTCCAAAAATATTCAATGCATAACCCCAACTCAAGTCACATCACTCACCCTTAATATTTTTGTGTATCCCACTAAGTCAAGCTCACATTAGGAAACACTTTCCACATCCCAATATCCTTGTCAAAAACATACACCTATATGAAACACACTGAATAGCACTAGGAACCCCATATGACCTCTCTCATTTGAAACCTTGGTGATCAAGTGATAACATCTATCTTAACTAGAGTCATTATAATCGAACTCAATTGATTATATCTACATGGACAAAAATTTGGTTACGAATGAATCAATGTCCATGAATTAAACCCTCATCCTCGTTTCGATACACATTGCGCATAATGCACCAAGTGACTATTTAACATAGGATCCACAAAAAATGTACACATAAATCAGAAATACAATCCAAACACCCCACTCTATGTTTTGAAATACAAATCACTATGTCTAAACTCACATGGGTCATCTTACCCATGACAGACTCCAATCACTAATGAAACTACAACCAAGTCACTCATTCATATTTCCTTTGTATAACCAATGCATTTACAACCCACAAGGAATAATAATTTCAAATTATCAAATAATACATTAAGACATTAAGTACATAAGCTTACTAAAGATAGAACAAGGAACACCTAATATTTTATGCTTTTCAACATTAAATTTTCCCAAAAAATCAAAATCCTTACTCATTTTTATATTCCTAACCATTTTCATCAACAAATATCTCAAGGGAAGTCTAATCAGTAAAGGACACTATAGAGGAATGCAATACCTTCAATAATTAACACACACAACATACCCCATTACAATAGACGTGTTTGCATCTCTAATATTACCCCCAACCATTCTTACCATGGGTCTTGGTCAACATGTTGAAATCCAAATTACATAATCATAAATCGTTAATAAAACATCACTTTAAACCAATTCTTATACTTTTACAAAAAAATCATTTCTCTTAGGCACATTTCCTTTCTCGTAACTTGTTACTATCATCATTTTTACTCATTCACACTTTTCATTATGGAAAAAACGTTGACAATTTCACCACAACTATGTAAATAATTCTATTTTGGACACCATTGAATCCTTACAAGTTACCAATACAAAATATGTTAACTCTTTCATAATGATTCCTTATACACAATATTCCTAAACTATTTATTTACATTATATTCACTTACCCAAATTAATTACAATTATTAGACACCATTTTCTTTAAAATTTCTATTGATATAAAATGCATAATACTCTTTATGATCCACATATCCATATCATTTGTGCCTATCATGATGCACACCACATATATCCTTAGGTTCATAACATGATTAATGAATTAAAAACCTATTCTCATCCCATATATGAGAAAAATATCATAAATCTAGCCAATCAGTCAGCATGTTTGTCACCCAATGATGATATATCATTCAACTATAATAACACACATAAAAATTAAAAACACCATCAATAGGTAACTTGGGTTTTCCTCCGCACATGGGTTATCTACTCCCAAGCATGAGGTCATGGACTAACACATTTTTGTCTCCTATCTACAATCCCAAAATAGTAAGATAAAATAAAGAGAATAGAAACTCCTTTGATACCTCTTTGTATTGTCCCTGACCCGGAATCAACTAAATCGGTGACCTGAGAAAAGACGTCACATAGCCTCAAGCATGGATCCCCATATTTCAGAGGATTTAGACTAGTGGAAGGGGTCTAATAAGACATGTGATATTACTATACCAAAATTACTAGACAAACCACATCATAAAACAATAAAAATAGCAGAAAAAGATGTAAAAACTAATAAACAATCAAAGAAAAATCTCTCTCAAAACATTGTAAAGACCAATATTCAACGTTAACTTCATCATGACATGATAATAGTTCCCAAGTTAAAATACCAAAAATAAAAATAGATGGATAAATCCCAAGAATGGGTCTTGACTCCATGATTGTATCTTCATCCATGCATAACCCAAGTCAAACTGAACATTCTAGCATAGGTCTTTTGCTCTTGTCCTGACCTCCAACCATGAATTCTGCATGGGTATATAATGAAATCATGAATAGGGTGTTAGTACAAAAAACAGTTGTCAATCACCAATGGTGTATACAGAATATCCAATCTAATAGATATTTCATGCATGTATGAAAAAAATGATAACATAAAAAAAAGAACAACTCCATATCCATTACTTAAAACATATATCCAGACTGTTTCTATCAATTATTATAATATTCACCACCTATAAATCTTAACTACCTAATCCACTATCTTCATGTTTTCCATGGGTTAAGCATTTACAAAATCTACACATGAGTCTAAGGAAATCTATCATCATGAATAAGGGTATGGATCAAGTCCTTATAAGACTAGGGATAAACACATCACATCAATACATTATCCTCACCTCAAAATGCCACTTCAGTTGCAATGCAACAATAAAGTGAATAGATCCTCTATCCCCTTCCCTATCCCATACATTCTGGTGTGGAGTTTATATTCTCATTATAACTCGACCTATGGGAAAAGAACCTCATGTCAATACCCCACTATACCAATCCATGAGAACATTCTTATTGATCCCTTTACTAGACACATACCATATCATACCCAAAAACAATCAATAAAAATAAAAAGAACATTCCATAACCATCAATAATTGATCTTAATATTATGATAAAACCTCTTAACTCTATTGTAACAAAAATGACATTGTCATTTTTTCTAGTTCCCATTCTCATGCCCTAATCCATTAAATATATTCAAAAGTTCCCATATGATAGAAAATTTTCATCAATTACCATTAGTTAGAATATTTATCATTTCACAGGCATTTTTCAAGTTGTTCATTTGATGAAAAATTGTTATATCATATAACACAATCACTTCATTACATTCAACCCTTTATGTATACCTTGTAATTCCAATTTAATAACTCATTCAACATATTCCTCAATTCCCTTATCAAATCATATTTATCATATTCCCCATTTTCCCATGACACTACACATTTACAAGTTCATCATTTCATATGAACTATACTCTTAAATGTGTTAAAAAAATCAGGAAGTATTTGACATAATCCCATTGAACTCATTTTTCCCATTTTATGTCATAACAAAAAACCCATTATACCACTATCACTCTAGTCACAACTATTTTTATTTACTTTTTAATGTATTCAAAAAATAAAACATATTCTTCATGGGATCCACATTATCACTCATTTACCCTTAACTTATCACTACCATTCTCTATGTTCGAGAATGAAAAAACACCCCATCGGTGGCACTAAAATGTTCATTTAAACCTCTATTCATCCGATGGGGACCATGATTGGTTCAATTTAACATCTGTACACCAGTCATACTAGATCTCACTAAAGATACCATGAACACAACAATAGGAACATAAGAACACAATTTCATAAGAATGTATCCATATAAAAATCATGGGATATGACATTTAGACCACATACCTCATATATGACAATAAATTCTCTCTTAATTGTATCCATTGATCTAGATTCAAGAACCTATTGAACCCCAAACCAAGATTCCACAAGAAAAAGTGGGGTTTAGGTCTTCTGAATGAGATTGAATTATCTACAACCCCTTATCCAAAAAAAGAGATGTAAGAGGGGAGTTATACTTAGTGGGGCCTCCAACAGTAACCAATGATTGTCAAAATGGAAGAGAATCGAAGTAGAAACAACATTTGGAATATTGGATCTATGATGTTCATCTCTTGGTTTGAGAGGGGGAAATGAGGTAGAAATTAGGTGGACCACATAAAACCTGTAGTGGAAATTTTGTTATTTTTTCTAACATTACTGCGTCGCATGGTTTACTCACATAGTTTTCCTATCCAAGCACAACCCATGCGCAAGACACTGCCTAAGGGATTCAAGGTCCCAAGGTTATATAGGTAGGTTTCATAGTTTGATAAACTCTATGCTAGCTATGTGATATTCCACAATCTAATGTTAAACGGTTTTCCAGGACTGGGTGAATGATTTACTTAGTCATTCGCAAACCATGCGTCTTACATAGATTCACCCATGTATCATTATCAATAATGTCCTAAACCCACAAAACACCCCCAATCACTCTAATTAACCTTGGAAACATTTTATTGAAAACAAAAAAGTTATTGAAACCCAAATTTTATACAACGATGGACATTCATGAAATCTGGGATATTAAATTATTGTTCATTTTAAACAGTTTTAACTCATATAGTTGTAATAGATTTTTTTAAAAATTTCAAATTTAAAATGACTGAAAATGAATGTAGACACATCACCAAATTTTTAAATGATTATAAAAAATATAGAGTATATTTTATCAAGTTAAATTTTTAGGAAGATGAAAATAATTTAAAAAATAACCAAAAAACAGATTAGATACAGTTTTCTATATATATATTTTTAACTATATAAATGTTTTAATACAAAAAAATTTCATTATGTTGATTCCAATGAAATTATGATTTACCATAATTTACTCATGAACATTTAAAAAAATCAAAATATATTGTTAAATCTAAATACATGATAATATAAGACAAATTTCTAGAATAAATCTTTAGTTTCATTTATTCACGCACAAATGATATATTTTTCATAAATTTTACAATCATTCAGTAATGATAATGTTTGAATAATAATTTTAAAAAATATTTATTTCATTAAATTAAATTTATGAACATGGTAGAAATTTATTATAATTATTATACCAAAATCCAATAAAAAAATTTACACAAACATTATTTTTTAATCATTAAAATATTTTTTTGACAATTGAATACATATTTTTTATGAATTAATCAATAAGATTAAATTATTTGAACCCATTATACATATTTAAATGCTATATTTTAATAATTTTATAATCATATTAAAATCCAAAATTTAATGTCCAGGAAATAACCATTATATTTAATATTAATAATTCAGTAAATTATCATGTCTCATTTTTTGTCAAAGGTGTGTGTAATGATAGATATCAAAGTGAAATAATTTATTTAAAGAGATATATATCTTAATATATTTTTATATTACATTATAAACCCTTGCTTTTATTTCTCCCTAAAATTCCATCCACTAGATATAAATTATTTTTGTTATATATTCCTAGCCACGTCATCATATTTACAAGGGGATTCCTAATTTTCTTCCAAAAAACAATTAGTATGTTTGTTTTCGTGTGTCATTAAATATTATTTATATCATTCAAATTCGGTAAAGATTGTTCCGAAAAATATATATCTTACTCTTGCGGTATAACCTCTGATTTCAATACATTTGAATGATTGATTTTATACATCCATTAGAGAGATACATGGTAGAAATCATGAACGTAGGCTAGATTATGTGGAAGCAAAAATAAAAATCCCAATTTTTTTCATCTAATAAAAAATATTCAAAGGGTTTATATTTATAGATTGTAGATCTCCCTTATTTCCAAATCTCATAAACTTTTTCAATGTATATATTCATAGTTTTATATTCTTCCTATATTTTAATTTCAAATATCATAGATGATTATAATTATAATTCATATATCTAATATAAGATTCCATTATGTGAAAATTAATAAATATAACCTCATCTTCCATTTCCACAACTTGGTTAGTCCCCAAAATATTTATTTTTCTTAAATATTCCAAGCATGATTCAAATATCAACATGATTATATAGATGGATACATATGTATCCGACTCGATAATTAAAAAAAGATACTTTTTATGTTAATTCTATTTTTGAATTCTATTAATCCCAACCACATTTGAAAACTATATAAAAGGGTTAAAAAATATCTTATATGGTTGTAATTGTCCCAAAAAACTAGACATCTACCTAGATGGAATATAATGCTAAGGTTTAACACTATAATCATGATATGATTAATAATTATCCATGGAATCATGGTATAACTCATATCTCAATTAGAGTAAATTTTATGTCAAACTATATAGAATATTACTACTCCTGTGATATATATAATTTAAATCTAAGAAATAGATAAATATTTAACTACATATGGTAATTGTCTATAACCCAAATATATATATGATATTTAAATTTTTTATAGAGTCTAAAAATATTATCTATTATGATATTCTTCCATTTAAATTCTATTAAGGTTAATGGTTGTAACACACAATTCATCATCTATATATAAATATTAATTTTATAATTTATCTATAGTTAGATAGATATTCTACAAAATATTTTTTATGTCGTCCCATGAAAAATATTCTTATATATATAAATATTCATACTTCTTAGAATAATAAAGTATAAATAACATTGATCTTAATCGAATTAATCCTTTTTCATGATTTTTATTTATGGGGACCATAATTTTTTTAACAGATTATAGTTACACCATAATAAATTTTGAACTCCATAAATTTTATCACTTTATTCAGCTATTATATATCCTCCTAACACACATCAATGATAATTAAATGAGTTTCATATTGAAAATTATTATAAGAAAGATATAATACATCCGAATTGATCATGTTTTCAAGATCCATAATCTAAAAATTCATATATATTTCTTTTATTTCTTTCCCCCATCATAAAAAATTGTCAATTTCATTATGACATAGAGCATCAGCCACACTGTACATCTATAGAGGCTATTTATGTATCGATTATTCATTATCATAAACTAAATCTGACCTTCTCTACCTTGATCATATATAGTTAATTATTTTGGAATATATACTTCAAGATTTTTTGAATAGTATATATATATTGAACTGTTAAATATAAATATAATGTCTCCATATAATTAACAAAATAATAATAATTTTTTCTACTACAAATAATTTTTTAGGTAATTTGTCTAATTTTTTTTTAATTTTTTGGAAGGATTATCTTTCAGTATACCATTATCCATATATACAGAACCAAATAAATTCTTTGATACATCTATAATGATCACTAAACCATTTCCAATACTGGACATTGTATGCACATGTTTTCTTCCCAACATTCTTTTCCATTGCACGAAAATTTCCACCATTTAATACTTTTCAAAGAATATATCTTCCATAAATGTAATCATAGGTATTATATTATATATACATTGGGATTCCCAAAAAAATTAACTATTCATCCAATCCATTAAAACTATTGATCTCATCCACTATGACTTTTTTGGTTCAATTCTAAAAAACATTAGTCTTTGAATGATAAATAAAAATACATGTTATATAGACTATATGGCCAAAAAATAAATATTTTTATACCCATAAGTCACACTTTATGAATTTATAATACACAATATATTTATTTAGGGACATCAAAAAATTATTTAAATAATTTTTTTGTTATATATTTCACTTTTAATATATAAGAATGTCATCAATAAAGACTACAATAAACTAGTCGAGTTAATCATTAAGTAAACCATTCATTAGAACAAAACAAATATCATGTTAAACAGGATGTCCTAATGTAATTAATATAAAGATAAATGTAAAATCCCTCATCAATATTTTTAGTATATCATATTAATGGTAATTAATTGATGATATCCATAACATATACCACTTTCTAGAATGTATTGATCTCCATGATCTGGGTCAACTATGTCATAAATAAGGGAAGATGATGCAAGTTCCTGAAATTGATCTTGTTATATTCTAAAAACTAATTTAAATGAAACACTGAGTCAATATTCTTATAAAAAAATGAAACATATGCCCCCATTATTCCATACTCAGGAAATTCAGTAACATATTTAGATTCTGCTAGAATTTCAATATCAATTATTACAAATAAATCAATTCCATTCCCATAAGTATTTGTATGATAATTTTTGAATATTATTAAAAACCTAATTCATTTTTTGGAGATTGATATTAAAGTATTTAAGAAATCCATCTTCATAATCCATCAAAATACAAATTTTTTATGTTTCCCTTTTTCCATGACATTTTTTGATAAATGGCATTCATTAATAGGTTTTATAATCCATAAAATGGATGTAAAATATATTATATTATCATATTCATACCAAAAATAAGTAAAATCAATGGTGGATTTGGTATATCAAATGATACTTCACATTATAAATTTTTTTATCATATATATATATATAGAACATGTCCATTATGATAATTAAATCAAAATAATATAGAGTGAGAACTATAAAATTCCATTGAAGAAAACTCCCACACACTTCTATCATAGATGAGATATCGACTTGAGATGTAGTCATTGTTCAATAATATGTTATTGTAAACAGCTAGGAGTATTTATTTTGAGGTGGTAACTAAGTATCAATTGAAAATTTTTCAGATATACAAGTGTTAGATATATTGAGTATCAAATAAAACTTATATTATCCTAGAGTGGATTAGATGTGAAACATTATACATTTCATTTACATGACCCACTTTATTAGTTGAGATTACATAAGGTTTCGCTTTATTTTGAGGATTAATATGTTACAGTTGTTGTTTTTTATTTTTGTTCAATCATATTGGTGAACAAGTTTTTTCATTTTCCATTCTCCTTGAAATTAAATCATTAGAGAGTTGGTGGAGCCTTAAGTTGATATATTTCACCATTACATTCATAGTAATTAATCTTTCAATCAATTATACATTATTTTTTATAAAGTAATTATTTTGAAACATGAAAAATATTCATGAAATTATATGAAAATTTACACAATTATTCATTCAACACATTTAACATGAATGAAAAATAATTTCATTTCCTCTATATATTACATCATTAAAATATCCTCAAAATTGAATCATTCTATTTTCCTTGAGAAAACTAATTCCAAACATAATGCATCATATTTCTATTTCCTTCTTGAGACCACATAACAAAATTTCATCAAAATATAAATTTCACGTGTAACAAATTCATTTTGGAGACATTATCTAATAAAAATAATGAATTTTTTATTTTATTTATTTTTTGGACAATGATATAATTGGACACATAAATTTTATGTCTAATGAAATTTTCTTCATAGGTAGTAATGGATTCATCATCATTATACATTGTTTTTAAAAATTCTTGTTCCATTTTAATGTGAAGATATTTTGTATGTTAGGTATTAAAAAAATACCACCTTAAACTCATACCATGTCTTAGAATCAATTTTCAAAAATTATAATATATTCATCATAATAACCCACCATTGATAATATGTACCATCAAAATGAAACATGGATGAAATATCACTCTCATTGAAAAATAACTTAATAACATATTTTAAATATTCTATATAATTCTTCCACTAATCATAAACAATCGGATGTGAAGATCTACTAAATGAAGGTGGTCATAATTGAATAAAAGGCTCAATGCTGAGTAGTTATTTCCTATGGTAAATTTCATGTTCAACTTGAATAACGTTAAAATTAATATCATAAGAGAGTTTGGCGAGTATAGCCAGATGACTTCTCATCATTTCTCTCATTTCAATTGGTTTCTTATTTCATTTCAATTTATATTTAGCATTGACACAATTCTCAGAAGGTTAAACCATTAACCTATTACATATAACCAAATGTGATAAAAAATAATCAAAGTGTGTAATGATTTTATCATGAAAAATCATACATAGGATACCTAGATCACGATAACTTCATTTAAATTTACTACACATCAATTTTATCATATTCTATCAATGTTTATATTCTATTTAAATCAGTCATAATGGTCAATAATGATAATTTAAGTTAACCTAAAAATATTCTTTTGGATTTTATAGCCAGTAGTTATGTCTTACACCCACTCCACATTAAAAGGTAGTGACTGAGTTATTACCCAATCAACACCTTTTAGGTTTGTTACCACTTAGTGCATTTGGTCCATATCCTAATACTTTTATATTATACATAAAACAAAATATTTTCTAGGTAAACCAAAAAATATACTTTACCAAATCATTGTTATATTATCTGACACATAGATTATTTTCTCATCGATATAACTAATATTCTTTTATCATAAAATCCCATTATAAATAAACCAAATATTGATACTCACATAGGATACTCAATCACAAAATACATTAATATAGTATTATTATTGATTAATATTCAGTAAATTTTTAAATAATACATTCAAGAAGACTATAAAGGATTATGTTCCCTAATGGATGAATATATAACCCTGTTATTTCATAAAATGTATTCAACATCTCCCATAATCATCTTATCACATAATAAAATTATAAGACAAAATTGACTTAAATAATTTTTTTATAATGTTGGTTAAAGAACCATATGATACAATGAGATGATATGCTCTATAAGGTTTAATATATGAGATATCAATAAAAGATCAGATGTGAGAATAAAATAAGTATATGGTTATGAGAATAAATAAGAATATAATTATTGGATAATGTCCCTTATTGAACATGGTCCACATAGTATTAAAATCCATATTATCTATTGGGATATCATTATTTAACCAATTCATTAGACGGATATGTAATTTCACTCTACCCTCTTACATATTGAAATAAAATAAAATATAATATTAAAATAAATTCATTATTTCAACATATCATAACCCATGGAAGGGAAATGGGTTTCATTAATATTCAAACATTTCACAATATCATAACCTTAGTAAATAAAGAAGGTTTCATAATGGTGTGATGATAATATAATTAACTCGTCAAAAATAAATGGGTTTTTCTAAAAACTCTCTAAATCATCAATATTATAAACTATATATTGAATTAAATATTATTCTATAATAATATAAAATCCCATGTGATTCATAAAAACTGCTAATTAATTTTTTCATTGATAAAAAATAAATTTTTAAGATCATTTGAACAACTGTTTAAAAATAATTGCAAAATATCATTTTCATTTGATAAAATAATGGATCAAATTAATAGTATAATCAAAAAATTAATCAACATAAAAAATATCTTAAAAAATATGATTGTATTTAAATAATTATCCTGATGATGATAAAATGGAGTCATGTCATGTATGTCAAAATAAAAAATTCAGTTCACAATTCACTAAAAATATAAAATAATTTTTTAAAACGTCTAAAATTATAAATTTTTCAAACATTTTCAATTATGTAAAACATAGTTATAATTTGAATTCAAATTTATGTAATAAAATTCAAAAATAAATATCAATATAATGAATTGAAAGGAAATTTTCAATGACCGAAGATGAAATAATGTATAATTTTCACTAAAAACATATTTCCAAACATTTTAACTTACAAAGAGAGGAAAATATTTTAAGTAAATTAAAGTTATAGATTTAAAAAAGTTAAATATATTATATTTTATTTTATATAAAATACTCGTATAATTTACCTCAAGAAAAATTTTACGTAAATAGTCCTGAAAGTAAGTGAAATTATTACATAAATTTCATACATCTATTTCTATATTTCACCAATGACATTAAAATATCTCGTATAATAATTATTTATTTAATAAAAATATATTCCCCCGACATATTCATGAATAACATACTATATCTCATTCATTTATAACTTCCAATTTCCTTGTTGTTAACTTGTTTTTCATTTAGATGAACATTCTCTTGAAAAATGACCTATATTTCGTGCATATATCGGCCAAAAATTTCTTGTACATGATCATTCCACAAGGATTTATAATATCAATAACATTCATAATTAAATAATTGTTATATTTGTTCATTATATAATATTTTATATGTATTCATGTTATATAGGATGAAAAATTAATTACATCACACTATGAGGACAACAGTCTATACATATACATTACTAATGTTACCACTTTTTCATATTGATGGATAGGGTGAATATTATATAGTAATTATTAATTATGGATTAATTATTATATCATAATTAATATATTTATTATTAAAATTTAAAATTATTAATGTCTATGAAAATAGGAAAGCAAAATCAACTCACGTCACTTCATGGAGGTGTTAGACCAAACGCATTCACGAGAGACATTATCATTTCTCTACTAATGGAAAATAAAGAAGGTATATAATATATAATAGTTAAAAAAATATTTATAAAATAAATAAAATATACAATAAATTAATCCCCTATAATAACCAATAATGATATATGGTGATGAAAAACAAAATAAATCACTTTGTGAGGTGGTAATAAACACGTACGCATGAATGATGTTATATTTTCCTTTTTTATTGGAGAAGAAGTTGATTTTTATTTTTCAATATAGACATAATTAAATTTTTCTCCGCGGTATAAATTATTTTTTTCATATCCCCATGGTTATTATACAATTGATGGAGGTTTAAGATGAAAAAAATAACACTTAGTTAAGAGTTATATCTATTATTTGACAATTCACTTTTTTTACACATTAATCCATGAAAGGATTATATTGTGAATAAATAATGAACTATAGAATGTGTGGAGTGATTTTAGGAAAGTTATTATCAAGGGTTTGATAGAGATAACATTCACATTACATTTTTTTGAGAGAGGATCAATTGTTTTATTTTATATTGGAGAAGGGGTACACATATTGAATTGTTCAGAAGACTAATATATGTAAGTTTATTATTAATTCCAAAAAGAATAAAAAGGAAGCATCATAACTTAAATGATATTATATGGTCAATATATATAATAAAACATGATATATATTGATTTTTATATAAAATTAATTCTTATAATATTAATTTTAACCCTTATAACATGTTTCATCTCTTAATATGTTTACAGATTTGTTTACCAATTTTTTTTATACAAAATGATAAAAAAATAAAATTTTTGTAAATATATTAATTTGAAAATATTTATTCAAATATTTTTTCAATTTTTTCAAAATAAATTTATATATATGCTGATGAAATTAATTTAATATCAAATGCCGAAAAGATGATGAAAAATGGTTTTCATACCAAATGCTATTTTATTTGTATAATTTTTTTATAGGAAAGTATATTGAAACTTGTGTCAACTGACATTGATATGATTTTTTAATCAATATAAACTAAGGATATTTTATAACCAATAAAAAATTAAAGTCCAATTTTTCTATACATGAAACCAAAGGATAATTTTCATGAGATTTTTTTGTTTTTTATTTTTCACTTCAAAATTAATTTTTTTGAGACAAATTCCTATATTCACCATAAATTAATATTTATATATTTATTTATAAAATTATATTAATTTAAAACAAATAAATCACATGGTACTAACTAATTATAATTTTATAATGAAAAATGAATTAAAAACATTTATGAAGAAATCATATTGTTGAATTATAAAATTCATAATGAAAATTTAATACTCATCTAATTTGAATTAATCAATATGATTTAATTATAAAAAATGATTATAAAAATGTGAAAAATGCATATCATAATTTATTAAGTCCAATTTATACTCTCTAATGAAATGACTATGTGATGAAAATCAAATTAAATAATAATAAAAATTCAATATTATATTTTCATTCTTTTAAAGAAGATGTTATGGGTAACACAAGATATCCAATTAATTAAATTTTTATTAGAGAGTAATGTCTCATAAAATTTTATGGTGCTGAAAAATTATTCAACTAATTTCTATCATGTATATTTTATATCATTAATATTAGGATATTTTAGTTTTAATTTCATGTCAAGCCTCTTATGTTTTTGTGAGTCTTAGAATATCATGACAATAAACTTTTTTATAATATGCTCTTTTCATAGAAACTTGTTTTTTCATATAAACAAAATTTCAATTAGAAGAATTTTATAATAAATATTTCTTATATTACCTCATGAACTATCATTAATTATTTACATTTTATGACCTATTTAAAACAATCTATATCTATCATAGTTGGTTTTAGATTAAAATGTATCCCAACACATAATGGTTTCTTCCCCATGATCAATTTAAATATTAGGATTGAATCTAAATGATAATCCATTTACGGAATTTTATTAATAATTATTTCTATACAGAATTAATCTTAATATACTCTAATTATTTTTTGGTTTTTACATGTATTCTCATCAATTCATCTTCCCCATTAACTAATTACTTGGACTTTATAGTAAAACAGACCCCACTATTTATTTTTAGTGCAGAATCTAGCACATTCATGATTGTTTTCATAGGGTAATTTTTATATTTTTCTATATATAATCTTTAATAATTTAATTATTCCTTTTTATAATAATATATTTCTTCTATTAAAAATATTTTAACAAATTCTTAGTACGATAAATCGTCCATTACAGGTAGTTTAATTACAAATCATACCCTGTTGTACACATGATTTTTCAACCAATCTAATTCTTATGTGATAATATTTTTAGTTTCCATATTTTTAAATATTCATTCATCTATTTTATCATACTTTTTCTGCCCTTTTATTTTATATGATATCTGTATTATTAAACAATTGAACTTAATTATAAGGATTTATTTTGATTATATGTTTACATGGGATATAGTTGATGTGTTTTTTGTTTTTATTTGAATATTTATGGTTTTGGATTACTATGGAATGTTAATTATATATTTTATAGCAATAACAAATCATTAACATGATATATTGTTTCAATGTTAACTAAGTTATTAATTATGAAATTATAGATACTCCATGTGTAACGCCCCAACCCCAATTACCTAGATCTGGTGCATTATTTTAATACATTGTCATGATTTTAAGGAATCAAGTCATGAAGGAATGATTAGTTTAGCAGTCTTGGAAAATAGATTACATACATTAACATTACATTACAATTTCAAACATAAAATATAGCATTTTTTTTGAGAATTCCATTTTTCCCATTAGCTTAACCCTGCATATCAATCATAATACACTTCCTGGAATCCTGGGAAAATAAAAAATAAGAAAGGGGTGAGCTCGTATGCTTTGTAAGGGTGAATAATTTAGTAGAAGCTATAAACATTTAAGGCATGATGTGTGATAAAAACAAGAGCATTTTTAAACATTTTATTGAACATAATATGGAAAAAATAAATCAAAAATCACTATATAAACATGCACATGGATATTCTACTAGTCGAATAATCACATGTAATAAATAATTTCATAATAAGGGAATACCTAATGTTGGAAATCCTTACCATATAGTCAAGGCCTTGTGCCAATACTAGAAATAAAATTTGTGTCAAGGAATTCTTTCAAGACACTAGTTTGTCTCAGGAGACCTACTGATGCATCGATGAGATATAGCAGGCTCCACCTGTAACATACTATGTCTAAAACATTCCTCATATGAAAAAGTTGAAACATAACATAATCATTCATATTAAAACTATCATCCAAAATGTAAATACTTGAACCATAAACCATGAATGGTATAAAAATAAAACATCCATAGTCAAACATAGTATAATTAATTTTAATACAATATGGAAGAATAAATCAACCTCAATCAAGAATAATATCCAGTAAAAGATGCTGACATAGTTGAAATTGATCAGCAAAACGTTTTGAGAGAAATATCATTTTTTCTGAAATCTGTTAAAAGTCATGAAATTATAAAGGAATACATTTAAAAGATATTTTTGTATCAAAGTGTCCCATAAATCATTAAAACTTTTTAAAGGAATTAACATTAAAAAACAATCATGTCCATATAAATAAAACCATAAAAACATTTTGAAAACATACATATTAATGAGAATGATTTAGAAGAATAAATATTTAAAACATTTAAAATAATGTTTTAGTTAAATAGTACCTTAAAAAATCATTTTGAAATGCCTTTTATGAAACATGGACATAGATAATAAATATGTCCTAGAAAATACATACACATAAAAACTCTCGGATATTAATGAGATTGAGGAATTAACACTTACCTTGAACTCTCTTTTAATTGTGGGTATGTTTGACTTACTGTATGATTACTATAGTATGTTATTATATTTTACTTGAACCATATTAATATTTATGATATCATACCTGATTCATTTATAACCTTATACTATCCATCTAATAATAATTTACATTTTAAATTAACATTTCGGTTAAAAATCACTTTCTTTATCGTATGAGTTTTAACTTGTTCTTCTTGAGTGTATCACATAGATCAAGATTGAAATACTTACCTAATATAAAAAATCACTTATATATAATATATATTTAGAATATAATATGTATAATAGACAGATATATGAAATGGAAAACACCATTTATTGAGACGGTAGGTCGTACATACGCATAAATGTTGTTTCTATTTTCATATCTTATTGAACGTAAAAAAGTGAATTTAAAAAACACATAAACACACACACACACACATATATATATTAGTAGAATTATTATGTCATATATTATGTACTTATTAATAATATATATTTTTATAATCATCATCGAATGGTGAATGTGGAAATGAATCTCATCGCGTCGTGGAGACAATAAGCCATATGTACACACGAGTGACGATAACATTTACTTAATGGTTAAAAGGCGTGGAATTGGATGGAATATTAATTTTACAAAGACATTATTATGTAATATTTATTATTTATATAAATATTACTCATCATTATATCCATCTAAATAACATAGTGTTGAATAAAAAATTACACCACGACGTCGAGATGGTAAATCGTATGTACGTAAGCATGGTGACATTATAATTTATAAGATGGATAGAATAATGAATACGGTTTTCCCATATTTATAATAAAATAACAGTATGTATAAGGTGCTGGAGTTATTATTTTGGTAAATAAATAACAGTGAAAGAGAAAGTGGAAGAAGAAAAAACATTGAAGGAGGTGATAAAATAATTACATCTTCTTTGGGTGTTTCATTTTGATTTGAACAAAAGGGCTCCATTATTGTTTTCTACTAGAGGTAAGGCCTATATGTTGAATTGAGGTAAGTTGGGAGGAGATTTCTACTTAGTTTGGTTGAGGCAAATGGATTTGGAGTTGTGATTTTGAGGGTAGGGGAAGTACCCTTTTCTAAGAGTTGTGATGGTCACATTAGGAAAATTTTGAATAAATATTTTATTATTCAATAATATTTGCTTTATAATGGCTCCAAATTAATTTATTTCGATCCTTAGGTGGTTATGGGTCGCAATACTCTCAAAAAATAAGTTTTAGACAACTTAAGAAAACAATATTAACCTTATCTTTTAGATTTAACTCTTTTTAAATAGTTTATCATTTACCTTGTCTCCATGTATGTTTATATAATATGGTGAATAAAATTACTATAAAATTCAAAGAGAACCTCAAGTGGTACATTAATGACATATATAACATTCTATGAGTCATTTAAAAAATCCTAATATTTTTAAGACTATAATATAATTTAATAATATTGTATTTTTTTGAAAACTCATTTATGTCAATTTTGATAGAATTAGATATTTTATTTTTGTGAAAGTCATCACACCATGATTACTTCAAAAAAATACATTGAATCAAAACTAACAAGTCATATTCACCTTGAAAATTCGTGGATGTCTTCATAACATTGAAATTATATTTATTTTATTAAATATAATATCATTTATTTGATTTTTTCACTAATAAGGTAATTGCTGCATCATCATTATGTCACAAATAAATTTTATTATATAATGTATAAAAATTACAAATAAAATACAATTATATATGAAATATTTTATCTTTATAATGAATATTTATTGTATGTTCAACCCTATATGAAAAATGGTTTAGTTATTAAATATTGAATTTAACACTTTTAACTCTTCTTTAAATAAAATAATAATAAATGTACTAATATAATCCAAGTGGACCTATCAGATATTATTTTATTACTATGGTTGTTTTTGGTCAAAATACACTTATAAACTAGATTTAGAACATGTGTTAAGCTAATTATAATACGATTTTTACCTTTAATTACCTAATTTATTTTTTAACTTTGGTAAATTAAAGTAAAATATTACTATTCACCAAAAATATTTTTATCTTATTGAACCACATTTTACTTCAAATTATCAACCATGTCTTTCTTATTATTGAAGTTCAACTCAATGATGCCATAAAATTATGTTTTATGCAATTTGCAAATGCTTCTAGAAGGTGGGTAAACGACGATAAAATGTTCATTAAAATTTTATACATATAAATTTATTATAAACTGACTCCAATAACATAAATTAAACTTATATTTGATTTATATATAAACTTCTACTTCAAATAAATTTAAATAGAATAAATAATTATTTAAATAAAAGGTCGGTTATAAACAATAACGTAGTGTTTTTCACTATTCATAAAACATTTAATGTTTTCAGAAAAATAAAAAAAAAATCACTCTAATAAAATTTTCATATTCTGAATTCATAAATGAATTATATTTTAAGAAATTCAAAAAATATAAGTTTCATTAATTAATTTAAAATTATTTCCCACTGTCAAAACCAAAAAGCAGGTTTTAAAAAAAGTAAAAACTATCAAAAGATTGACATGTGTTTATGTCAAATTTAAAAGTGAAATTAATTATTAGGACCTAAATTGTATTAAATGATAAAAATATAATATAATTTTACATACAAACCATTCAAATAAAAAATTTAACACTATAAATTATTTCGATTAAAACAGTTTTTTCAATTAAAATTTAGTATTTTTCACTATTCATCAAAATATGAAAGTTATCAATAAAGTACACAAAATTTATCCCAAATAAATTTTTTATTCTGATTACAATGAAGAAATTAATTTCATTTAATTGAATATATAACAGTGTAAAATATTTTTTTAAAAAGGATGCTCCTTGAAATAGCTGGTAAAATTGCATTTTTTGAAAAAATCATCATTTTTCTGAAAAAATTAATTTGTCCTTATATGATGTATAAGAAACAATAAATATGAATGTTAATTTTATATAGGATATAAATAAAAGTTAAAATGATGTTAATACTATTCATAATCACTTTTTGAACATCTAGTTTTGTAAGTCGTGGTTCCCTCGAACTCGTTGTCGCGTGTAGCGCAAGTTATTGAATTACATTGAAGAGAGAACATACTATAATATCCTGGAGTGTTACATTCTCCTCTCAATCAATAAATTTTTTCCTTGTAATTTGAAATTTTTCTTTGAAAATAAAATGTTAAAAATATAAAAATACCTTTGTGGAAAACACACATCAGAAATTGGTTTAATAAATTTTAGTCTTTATAAGAGGGATAAAAAACAAAAAAGCCACCAACAAATTATGATCTTGATTAGGAGAACATTGGTGGAAATTAGAGACACATAACTATGGGGAAAACAAAACTATTTATACGAAGTGATTGAGGTCATCAATCACAAACAAGTGTACAGTTGATGACCTCAAAGACATTGATCTATGATGATTTAAAATATCATCAGTTCAACAAAACATAAGGTATTAGAATAAGAAATTTTTTCTTTGAAGATATCTTACTTAATGTTTATGAACAAATTTCTTCATAGAATAAGAGAAAAAAATATACTTGACAATTAGCATTTCATCCTTCAACTAATTCCTACCACAAACTCATCTTTCACTCCAAAAGATACTAGAATTCAAAAATATTCTATTTATCCTAATCGTAAAGGGTTTCAAAATTAATTGATTTGTAATTAATATATCAGAATATTTAAAAAAAACCATCATTATCGAAACTAGGAAATCATGTAGGCTAATGGTTGGTGATTCACCCTTGTCACCATTTGATTGCGGGTTCATGTCACGTGGCCTTGTCAGACGCGACAGGTTGTCGCCAAACCTATGGGTTGTCATTTTTATAACAATTCAAAAATAATCTTAAAAAATTATTTAACCTTAATAATATTATCCAATTTCAGAACAAATCCATTCCAATCTTTAGAATTATCCAAAATATCTCCGTCCAAATTTACTGTCCAAAATTTATAAGGAAGGTAAACACAGTGAAGATTCTTTTTCCCACATAATAACATGATAATACCTTCGTCATGATTCTTTTAAAACACGGTAACACCCTAAATTATTTTAAAACCATATTGATTATGTTCATGCTCCCTTATTCCTTATATAATAATAGATATGCTCTTTAAATGCAAAAATGGTGTAAACTCCAAATGTAATGGAATAAACAACCAACAAATTAGTTTCAATGTAGTAAATAATTTTGAATATAATTTATCCAAATCAATCATATCTTATTCCAAAATCCCTACCTCAATATCAAAACCTTATTAAGTATTATCTTTCCTCATCCATGTATTTTCCAAAATTATTAAATTTACATTGAGTTACTTTTCTTAGAACCACACAATCTCAAATATTTAATGAAATAGTACTGCAGTACAATCCTTATATATGTTATAATTCTTATAACATGTACATAATTAATATAATGCTGAAATGAAACAATTCTTTAATAACAATATAAGAACACTAATCATTTCTCTTCCTCTGCGGTAGTATAATAACTTGATTATTATCCAATTGCATCATTTTGGTATACTCTGATGATTTGGACATTGATTCATGTAGTTTCCCAACAACTTTTATATGAACAATTGTGTCTTTGATACTTTTTCATACCCGTGCAATCATGTTCTTGGTGTCCTTTTTATGCACACTTATAACAAACTCCAACTACCTTCAAGCATTTACAAAGGTGATTCTTTCCACAGTTATCACCTATGGTAAAATCCTTCTTTCCCCTCATACCTTTTCCATCTTCCTCTATTCCATTGTTTTCTTTTATTTATCTATTCAAAGCCATATAACTCAGAGAAATCAATACTTATCTTATTATCAAATGATAGTATTTCTTCATCTGATTAGAATATGTGGGATATTATTTCCCTTCTAAATTCTATCTTAATAACATGAAATATATGATCCTTATTGATCTTTGGATCTTTCTTATTCTTGGAATTCTCATTCCTTCTACTAGGAACCATTTCTATAAAATGGCATACAGTAGGTTAGTTTTGGAATCACATTGCATTATTCCAAACATGTAAAATATAGAACATTAAAAAAAAAGATTATGTATATAATCTATAATCATAAGATGTTTTCTTTGAGTAAGTATTTACTCCAAGATCCATCATAATGGCTTGTAATGAAAATATGAATTATCCTATGTGTATCCCCTGGGGGTGTCGTAACCAAGAGTGAAACAAGGACCATTTTGGTGTGCCATGATACCTTGGGTCAAACTAGAAACTCCTTGTTAGAGATTTCACTCCTAGGTAGATCTGTTCGAGAGCCGCCTCTACCTGCTCATATCTATATAGGGATTTATTAGTTGGAAAATAATCAAAATTGCTACATTACCAAAATTCTAGGAAGTTCTTCTATACTAATCCTCAATGTTTATCTTAGGTTAATGTGCTCTGATTAGAGTTTATCTATGTATAGTTTTCATGGATTGTACTAAAATTACCTTGATATAAACTGTAATTCCCCAACCCCAGTTACCTAGAGTCGAGGCCTTATTTTAATACATTTGCTTGATTACAAGGAATCAAGTCCCGAAGAACTGATCAGTTTAGAAGTCTTGGAAATTAGATTATAGACAATTAACTTTATATTAAAAATTCAAACATAAAATAAGACATATATAGTTCTTCGAGAAATACATTATTCCCTTTTTCCTAACACTGCATATCAATAATATTACACTTCTTGGAATCTTGTGAAAATAAAACATAAGAAAGGTGTAAGCTTAGATGCTTAGTAAGGTTAAATAATTTAGTGGAATATATAAACATTTATGGAAAGATTTTTAATAAAAACAACAACCTTTTTAAACATAATCTTGAACATAATATGGAAAAAATACATCAAACATCACCATAAAAAATTGCACATAGATATTCTACTAGTGAAATTATCACAGGTAATAACTAATTTTATAATGAAGGATTGCTTAACGCCGGACATCATTACCACATAGTCAAGTCGTCATCCCAAGACTACAAATAATTTTTTTATCAAGGAATTCTTCCATGACACTATTTTTTCTCATGATACCTACCGATGCATGGAGGAGCAATAGCAGGCTCTACCCGTCACTTGCTAAGTCCACTGCTTTCCTCATATGAAAAAGTTAATGCATAACATAAATATTCATATTAAAACTGGCATACAAAATTTCATTACTTTAACCATAACCTATGAGCGGTATAAAAATAAAACACCCACAGTCAAAAATATCATAACTCATTCAATACATTTTGGAAGAAGAAATCAACCTCAATCGAGAATAATATCAAGTAAAGGATGCTGACATAGCAGAAGATGATCAGTAATATTTTGTGAGAGAAATATCCCTTTTTGTGAAATTATTTAGAAGGTGCACATTTATAAAGGAGGACATTTAAAAGCGATTTTTTAATTGAAGTGTTCCATAAATCATTGATACATTTAAAATGAATTTATATTTTAAAACAATCATGTCCATATAAATAAATCCTTAAAATCATTTTGAAAACATGGACATTAATGAGAATGATTTAGAATAATAAATATTTAAAACATTTAAAAAGATGTTTTACTTAACGAGTACCTTAAAAGAATCATTTTGATTTATTTTTTATGAATCATGTACATGGATAATAAATATATCCTAGAAAATATATGCACATAAACAATATCAGGAAATAATGATATTGAAGAATTCACCCATACCTTGTACATTCCTTTAGTCGTTGGAACGTATATATTCCTGTATGAAGACCATAATATGTGATTAAATTATACCAAAACCATATTAATATTTATTATATCATACATGATTCATTTATGGATTTATACTACCCATTTAATAATAATTTCCTGTTAAATTAACATTTTGGGTAATAATCGCTTTCTTTATCATACGTGTTTTAACTTGTTAATCTTGATCGTATCACATAGATTAGGATTTAAATACTTACAGAATATAAAAAATGATTTATTAATATTATTTATTTAGAATATAAAAATGTATAATAGACAGATATATGAAATGGAAAACACCATTTATGGAGACGGTAGGTCGTACGTACGCATAAACATTGTTTCCATATTAATATCGTATTAAATAGGAAAAATGGAATTTAAATACAACCACCCCCCAGAAACACATATATTTTTAATTAGAATTATTATTTCATATATTAAATACTTATTAATAATATATATTTTGATAATAATCATTTAATGGTGAATGTGGGAATAAATCTCATCGTGTCGGGGAGATGGTAAGTCGTACATACACATGAATGACAATACCATTTCTTTAATGATTAAATGGTGTGGAATTGGATGGAATATTAAATTTATAGAGGCAT
The DNA here is from genome assembly GCA_963277665.1 of Viscum album. Classification (NCBI taxonomy): domain Eukaryota; kingdom Viridiplantae; phylum Streptophyta; class Magnoliopsida; order Santalales; family Viscaceae; genus Viscum; species Viscum album. Next base: position 216,925,884 of record OY728165.1, read on the forward strand.
TAGTATGTAATTTTCATTATTTATATACATATTACCCATCATTATATCTATCCAAATAATAAAGTGTTGAATAACAAATTACACCACTTCATGGAGACGGTAAGCCATATACACACACACATAATGACATTATCATTCATAGATGGATAGATTAATGAATATGGTTGTACCATATTAATAATTACATCACTTTATGTATAAGGTACTTGATTTATTATTTTGTTAAAGAAGTAACAGAGAAATTTAAAGCGGAATAAGAAAAAAACATTGAAAGAGGTGATAAAATAATTACCTCTTCTTTGGGTGTTTATTTGAAAAAAAGAGATACTTTGGTTTCCTTTTAGCTCATTTAAATGACTCTAGGTTGAATTTAGAGAAGTCGGGAGGAGATTTGGGTAGGGTTTGGCTGATACAAATGGCTTTGGAGTGGTGATTTTGAGAGAAGGGAAAGTACCTTTCTAAAAGAGGGGTGATTGTCACATCAATAAAACATTGAATAATTATTTTCTTATTCAATCATTTTCAGATTATAATGGATACAAATGAATTAAATTCTAGCCTCTTTTGGTTATGGGTCTAAATCCTCTCAAAAAAATGTTTTAGATATGTTTAGTTTTGCATAGTAACCTTATCTTTTTTTTTAACTCTTAGTTAAATAATTTAACATTTACCATGTCACCTTGTATTTTTATATTATATGTTTAATAAAATTACTATAAAATTCCAAGAGAACCCAAAGTGGATCATTAATGACATATATATCATTATAAGAGTCATTTAGCTGAACCATAAATTTTTAAAACTATTATATAATTTAATAATATAGTATTTCTTTTAAAAACTCATTTATGTCAATTTTTCCACTATTTGGTATTTTGTTTTTTTGAAAGTCATAAAATTATGATTAGTTCGAAAAAATACAATAAACCAACCCTAATATGTAATATTTACCTATAAAATTCGTATATATAATCAAAACAATGAAATTATATTTATCGTAATATTTAGAATACCATTTATTTGTTTCATTCAACAATAAGGTAATGACTGCATCATCATTGTGTCATAAAAAAATTTATTTATATAATGTCTATAAATTATAAATAAAACATCACTATGTACTAAATACTTTTTTATTTCTAATGAATATTTATAGTCAGATTTATCTTATGTGTAACCCTATATTAAAAATGGTTTAGTTATTAAACATTGAAATTAGCACTTTTATCACTTCTTTAAATAAAATAATAATAAAGGTTCTAATCTAATCCATGTATAACTAAAGGATAATATTTTATTTATAAGGTTTTTTTGTCGAAATAAAGATATCCAATAGATTTAGAACATGTGTGAGAGTAACTATAATATCATTTTTACATTTAATTACCCTATTTACTTGTAATCGTGGTAAATAAAAGGAAAAAAGTTAAACTTCACCAAAAATTAGTTTCATCTTTTTGAACCAAATTTTACGTAATAATATCAACCATGCCTCTCTTATTTTTTAAATTTAACTCCCATAATCTTTAAAATTAGGTTTTATGCAAATTTGCAAATGATATTTGAAGGTGGGTAAAAGACGGTAAAAAGTTCAATAAATGTTTATACATCTAATTTAATTATAAAATGACTCCAATGAATTACATTAAAATTATATAGGATTTATTTATCTACTATTACTTAAAATAAATTAAAATAAACTAAATAATTATTTATATAAAAATTCAGTTTTAAACAATAATGTAGTGTTTTTCACTATTCATAAAATATTGAATGTTTTCCAAAAAATCTCAAAAACTCTCCCTAATATAATTTTGATATAATGAATTAAAAAAGAAATTATATTTTACCAAATTCAAAACATATAAATTTCATTAATTAATTTAATATTAATTCCGGTTGTCAAAACCAAAGATACGGTTTTTAAAAAAGTAATAAATATCAAAAGATTGACATGTGATTATATCAAATTTAAATGTGAAATTACTTATAATGAAAAAATTTGTATTAAATGATAAAAATATAATATAATTATACATCTAAACCATTTAGATGCATAATTTAACACTATAAATTATTTTGATTAAAAAATTCGTTTTCAATTAAAATTTAGTATTTTCATTATTCATCAAAATATAAATGTTATCAGAAAAGTACCAAAAAATTATCCAAACAAATTTTTTGTCCCAATTATAAATAAGAAATTAATTTCATTAAATTGAATAAATAAAAGTGCCAAATATTTGTTTTAAAAAGGATTCTCTATTAAATAGGCTGTAAAATGGCAATTTTGGAAAAATACTTCTTTTATCTGAAAAAATGAATTTGTCCTTATATTATGTCTAAAAAACATTAAATATTAATGTTAAAATTATATATGATATACATAATATTTAAAATGCAGTTAATACTATTCATAACTGCTTTTTGAATGTCTAGTATGGTATGTCATGATGCACTCGAACTCGTTGTTGTGTGTAGCGAAAGTTATGGATTCATTTTGAATAGATAACATACTATGAATTCTTGGGGTGTTACAGCATGAGTTTATATTACAATGTAAATGATTATTATTTTATAAGGAAGGTTATTTATGAGATGAAATGATATTGATAATTTTAATTTAGTGAATGAATTGGTTATAATGATGTGAAAATGTGGGCCTGGTATTATAAACATACTCGATTCATTGATCAGTAACATGATAAAAAAGGTTTTTTTTAATTTGTGGTAAGTGAGGAATGAATGAAATATTTGTTTCAAAAATAAAAACAGTAACAATAACGTTTTTGTATAATTCCAAGATATAAAAATTTAATTGACGTGGCTTTGATTATAATGGCCAATACTTTTAGAATTATAAATTCCATCACCATGAATTCCGTTGGTTTTTCTAAGTGTTAATTTATTTTAGTCAACCTGAATTTTTAATTATATTTTATAATTTATATATAATTTTATGATTAAAATTTATTTATTGTGATATTATTTATTCAATTTTGTTTCTTTGATAAATTATAATAAAAATTCCCACCAACATTATGTCATTTATCACCCTTAATTATGATTGAATTTTACTAGGTAATGATGAAATTTATTAAATTATAATTTTAATATAATTAATCTTTGGGAGAATGTATATGAGATGATTATTATTATTATTTATTATGTTGTTTCTTCAATGAAAAAATAATATTTACAAATAAATTAGATTGTAATGGGCTTTATTAGTTTATGGGTTTTATTTATTTTGTATATCTATAGACCTAAATGGTATTTGGATTATATTTAAGGTAATTATTAATTTAAATCATCTTAATATTTGGTGGTTACATTTGTGAGCTATAGCTGGTATCAAAAATGGAATCTAATGCATGGGTTTCTCACACCATATATAAGATTACTTGTTGTGGTGATAAACAAGATATCAATACAGGCATTAGAAAACACTATAGTATAGGATAGTAGTTGAGGATAATTGAAGAGTCAATATTTTAAGGTTGATCATAATTTCAATGGTATACACAATCATTTAAATTTTTATATGTAATATTGAATAATTTATCATGTCTATGATTATCATAAAAGTACATTAGTGAAACCCTTTGGAATATGATTATGGGATATATTTGTGTGTGGGAAATTATTTTGATGTTATTCTAAAGTATAAATTTTAGGGTTTTCTATAAAATAACATTATTATATGTCTACATGGATTTATATTATGTAGCGTCATAGAACCAAGAGGTAATCACCCTACAAATGATTTGTTTTGTATCCAACCAATAATCAATCTCGTGCACGGTGAGTTTTATTGAGATTTCACGCCTGTTTAGAAATGCTTAGGGAATATTATTTTGTTTATAAAATTTTTTATATAAGCCATTATAAAAGATTTATTATGTCAATTAATTAGATTAAATAATATAAGAGAACAGGACCTAGAGAATAATTTATCAACCCAATTGTGTTTTAGGATGAATTAAAAGACAATATAATACATTTAAAGAGTAATATATTTTGATGTTGAATTTTTCATGTAGTTATATTATAATATTTTACATTAAATGTATATTACACATGTTAACTAATTTGAATTTTGGTAATGGGTGATGCGTGAAGGAATGAAGCTAATGACTGTATCCTTAGAAAGTTCAATGATTTCTCAAATTATAAACTAAATGGGGTAAAAATTCATTGATAAATCATATGATTATTCAAAAAATAATTAAAGAATTATGGTTAAAAACATGAATTTAGATGTGTTCCCAAAAATAGAAAAGTAAGGACAAAATGATTCTTAGGGATGTTGAGGTTATAAAATAGATGAATGAAAAAATGTTCAATGTCTGGAATGTCAAGAATGATTCAAAAAACACTATGGGTAATATATCAATGGGATTGGATTATTCTTTGTGAGTTTCAAAGGATGGAATTTTGAAGAATGTTTCTATGAAATTATAAAAAAATTTGTTATAACAATTAAGGGAAATGATGTTCTTACTAGTTATTTCTAAGCTATAATGGATGACAATACATTTTGAATTTTAACCTCAGTTATAAATATCCTTGAGATAAAATATAAAAATTGTATGAGAAAGTGATAATTAAAATATAATGTTATAAATTATGTTAACATGGGGTGAAGTTAAACCAATGAGTTGTTAAATTATATATTACTTTAAAACCACAATCAATAAATAATATCATTCACACACAACATGATACAAATGATATCCATGAAATACTATACAAACTTTAAAATAATTAAATATAAATAATTATTTAAAAAATTATAATATAATTTCATAATATATATATATATAATTCTCATTATCAATAATACATCATTGATAAAATTTATTTTTCATAGCTAAGTATCTAATAAGAATGATCTATGAAATATAATGTAACCCTTCCCAAATTGTATTTTATAATATTTATATTAAAATATAATTACACTATGTATAAAATTTATTATTTATATTAATAATAATTTTACACGAAATTTAATTAGTAATGTACATAAAATTTTTATAAGTAAATTCATTATATTAAAATTTTATTTTCATATGAATTTTTATATATATATATATTACTTTTTTAAACATAATATAAATAATCTTAAAATATTAAGTTTACTTAATTTACATCATTTTATATTATAAAATAGTAGTATTATCTATTGGGGAATTTATTTCTCTTTAAAGGAATCAATTGAGTTTTTGGTTACTAGAGAAAATTACAGTTTTTACTAAAACTCTAATGCTTTTGGATATATCAAGACATAATTTTAACATAAATATTGTATATGAATTTCACATTATCAAATACATAATTAATAAGTAATAATTTGCATTGACACATATTTTTATGGATTTACATGTCCTTTTTAAATATTTTATAATCATTATCAATATTTTCTAAAAAAGAAGATATATATTTTTCATTTCTTTAATAAATTATTATTATGAGAAAATAATTTTTTTTATTAATTTGAGGGACACATATTTTTATGTTAATTATAATAAAAAAAATTTAAACTATAAAATTACAATTCATTGAGAACTCTGTCTTACAAATATATTTCAAGCTTTAAATGAAATATTTATAAAATAAGAGAGCTACTTTTAAAATGTGATAATGTTAAAATTAACATTCCATTCAAATAGAAATACTATTTGATAAAATGAATATAAAATTTAAAATTATCATTTATATTATATATAATATCTTTAATCTTATTTTTATACATTTTAAGTAAATTATAAATGTAAAAATTTATTACAATGGTAATGAATTTTAAATATGAATTTTTGGAAAAAATGCTTCATTAATATTTTAAAGATTCTTGGGAATTCAATATAGAAGATTTATCCACATTATATCACCACATAATCAATTATTTTACTCTTTTTGGGGTTTTGACCCATGAATAGTGATGTGATATTATTGAACTGAAATTGGTATTTAAAAAATTAGTTATCTCTTTGCACTTGAATAAAGATAAATTATACCAATCCATGATACACATATATATATATTCAATGTTAGTCCTTAAAAAATTCCATTTTTTAGATCCTATAATTCAATATTATTTGAGTAATCATCTAGTTAAATTACATATCATGATACCTCTATTTTTTAAATTATTTCGACGATATAACTAGATTAATTTATACCCTTTAGCATTTTATTAATTATCAATCTCTATGAAACATATTATATCCACAATAATATATTTTAAAAAATATTAATAATATATATTAATTTTATAATATTAATGGATCCATTAATTTTCAATGTGATACATCCAGTGAGAAAAAAAAAATTGATCATTCATATATGAAGACTACCGAATCCATAAAGTGATGTGGTTCATTTTTAAACACATACTCTATAGGATGTTAAAAAAGGACAGATTTACTGAGTTAATATGATTTTATGTTATAATTATTATTCAAAAATGGTATTTTAGAATATATTATCATTCAATAAAAAATATAGAAATTAAAACATCAATTTTATTTTTCTGCGGACTACAACCACTATAAAGGCGGAATCTGGTTTTCATTTACACCCTTCATAGATGGTAATAAGATTTAATTGAATAAATATACATGATATTTATTTATATTTTTTTATTTTAAAATAGTTATCTAATTAAAGAAATTCCATTCTCTATAACTTGTTATACCATACTTCTATTTGAGTTGGTTTTACCACATGAATGAATGATATTATAATATTTATATTATGAATGATCACATAAAGTAGTTAAATTATAATATAAATAAATAATAATTTATTTTATAGTATTTAATGGCTCAAGAAATATGATATTAATATTTATTATATTTATTAGAATACCTCCATTTGATACTTAAACATACTAAAACTATTTCACTAGACTTTCTATTTTCACAAAACAAATCATTATCATTAACTAAAAGAAAATTGAATATAATAAATTAATAAAACACCATTAATATCGTATATTTATTATATGGGATCAATGTTATTGATCTATTAATCCACTCCATTTTTGATTTTATGGTGTTGGACGAACATTAAGGAGGTCCCAAGGAGTTCGAGGGGGGATTAGAGGAAAAAGGGTGAGAAATCACATTTTTTGAATTGATATGGCATAAATTCATAGTTTGAACCATAATTCAGCCACCCATGAACAAGGTATGTTATACAATGACAAAGGGTATAATTAATTTTACTAACATTTTGGGGGTTTCTATGTTCTAGTGTTTGGATGTGGCATATAGTCTCATTCAATGGTTAAGAGGGTGTGACACAAAGATCCTTGTTCTGTCCTGAGGGCTTTAAACACCTCATTTCAAATTTATGGTAGTTGTTATAATAGATTTTGATTATATAATGGTCCCTTTTTTGAATAAGGTATCCTACAATTTTGGGATTCATGATGTTATGTATCCACCATCTCAATTTAATAATGATTTTTCTTGATTTTCTGAGGGTTCGTTAATCGAGTTAAGATAAAACATATTTATGGTGATGCACCATGTTGTCCCTTTGTTGTGTCATATTCCAAGGGAAAATTCCATATTTAATATGAAATCAAATTTTTACTTAAATAATCTGACACCATTTTCCCATATTCTATCCAATTTCACCACTCAATCCCTAGGAACCCCAGAATGGTTTCTGGAGACCCTATAACCCCAACCCCCTTTTAATATCAATCAATCTATGGACCCTATTGATGAATATGTTGCAATCTAAGGTAATAAATTCCAATATTTTCTAGTGTTTGTTTTTTTTATCTTTCCTCCACCCATTATTCTTACACGTATTTAGCATTCAGTCTCTGTTATTCTAATAAGCATTATGTTTGTTTTCATTGGTCTATTTGTATTACAAAATCATTGAAATATTTCATTTTTCAAAAAAGATAGGTGATTGGAGATCCTTGGAATTAGTATATTCTCATGCATATAACAATGAACATGAGGATTAAATTAACCTAATAAATACTAGACTATATTAACAAATGAACATTGTTTAGTGATAAAATGTAAATATTTACACCATGATAATGAGTTGGATATTTATTTTTTAGATAGTGGGTTATGTATGATATCCTTATGTAGTATATTAACATGGATGTTTTGGGATGTTGTTCTTGATTGAAAATGGTAGATATTTTAAAGATATAATTGCTAATAATTACTTGGATAAATATTACAAAGAGTCTAATTGTTATAATATGATGTTTTTTAATTTGATGATAATTCAAATTGATTAAATGTTTATGTTTATTTCAATTTTATATTCCATCTTTTTTGTAATGTTAATGAACATGATGAATGGTAATGGATGATGGTAATAATAAAATGAATGTTAAATGAGAATAGAATATCCCTTGGATTTTCAAAACTACTTTAATGCTAATAGCACGATTAAACCCAATTTATAGCATGTTAAAGTAAATCCCAAATAATACGCATAAATTGAGCATATGAAACTGAATTTGTTGATTCGATGTATATTTAACAACTACTTTTTTGATAAAGATAATCATTTGTCTCTAAGAGTACTTATTTGATTTATATGGACAAGTGTATTATGTTTATGGTCATGATAGCTTGCAATATTATGAAAGGTAAATTCCTAATTTTAATGACCACAATTCTCTCTTGAAATTGTTTCCATCTACCTTTTGATTCACTCCATATGTGATAATTCTATATAATGTGATCTGAGTCTGGGATGGATAATCCAATGATGGATGGTGTGATATGGGGCATGGAGGCCAAGATGATGTAGTCGAAGTTTATTTCTATGATAATGTAATGAACATGAATATGAAATAGGGTGTCATGGATGAGACTAAATACAATGTAACGGTTTGAATCTGGGCTTACAAATTGATGTCCCAAAAGTTAAATGATTATTTTACGAATTATTTTTGGTTTAATGGTAGGCCGATTGTATTTATTTTCATTACATTCATGAATTCTTGAGGAATCTAGTTTTACATGGTTATTCATCTCATTTTTTGATAAAAATGATGCTTTTAGATACTAACTTGAATTATGTAATGGATAATAAAATTTAATAAGATTGTATCCAATGGGGTTCTTATTTGAAATTTTATTTTAATAATAATAAGAACCTTGAGAACTATGTGTTTAGATATCTTATGCCCAAATGGAATTAATGTCACAATAATCATAAATTTAATGAGTAATATGGAGAAATTATAGTGAGTACAAATGGATGATGATTTAATTATTTTCTACAGTAATTCTTGAAAATGAAAAATTAAAAAATGTAACTTTTTGATAATTTTGTTATTATATGATATCTAGTCCCATATGGTGGACATAAGGTGTCTAAATGATGATAGATATAATAGTTACTAGGATTAGGTTTTACACCATGTGTGATTGTCAGCTATAATATACAATGTATTTTTTTGGATCAATTTATAGCACCACTATGGTTATTTTGGGAGACCGAAACCCTATGGAATAGTGTTGGTTTTTTCCACTACATTTTGGTTATTCTGGAATATGTGATTAACTAACACCTATAGCCCCGACCTCTTCTCTTTTTTATAATATTTACTTATATTCTTATAGGTTAGTTGACCAATATATTTGTGTAGAGGGCTGTAACCATTTTTTGTAATTTTAAAAACATATATTACCTGAATTAGTACTAAAATGGTTATTATTAGTATAAAGTGTATGAGCATTGATGTATCTAGTTACCTAATAAGGTAATGGTTTGTTATGGATTTAGATGTAATAAATAATTTATGATAAAAATTTTATCGGATTTGGTGGCTTCGAGAGACTACTCATGTACTATATGTGGATATGTGTTTGATATAATGTTGTGATTTTATACATTAGGTGTTTTTATTCATATACCTAAGGTTTCAACCAAATGTTTTTCTACGAGAGATGGATCTAGGAATCTGATGATGTGTAAGAGTGGAGAACTGGTTAGGAAGTGTAATAGGGGATCCCATGATTAGTTATTACTATAATACATCTCTATTTTATGTGATACATGGTGATAGATAGACATGTGGAGGTTTGAAACATATAATAGTCATTAGGTTGTGATTTGGTTTCACTTATTGTTCAATGGGATTTATCATACATATAATGGGATTTGGCTATGTGGTAAGCACACTATAATCTGACATGAAAAATGGGGGTTCAAAAATCATTGGGTGCAGGTACTGTAGCAGTACTGAAGTAGTGACAACACAGTAGCAACGATGGGCACTGTAGTGATGGCAGGTCACTGTAGCGGTGGTAGGGCACTGTAGCAGCGGCATGAACTATGTGGTACTGTAGAAGTACTATTCACATAAAGGGCCTTGGGCAAAAAAATTGGGCCTACGGTCCATGTAATGGGCTTAATGCTCACTGGGCCTTCGAGATATGTAATGGGTCTCCCTATACCCAGTTAAAGAGGTATTTTCTTTTCATTAATAATAAATGAGGCTTCAGCCTCAACATTTAAAAAAATGTATAAACTACATTTCATGTAAGTAGGAGAAGGTTGGAGATCCGGATAGTTATTAATATATAGTTGTTATTCAGGATATATTTTGGATATATCATTGATGTTGAGTTTACCATTTTAGGTACTTATTATTTTATTTTTTAGTTATATATGTTTTATTTTAAATTACATGTATTCAATTTATTTTCCATTTGTATTTTTTTTATAATGTATTGTTTTGGTGAAACAATTATATCTCTCTATCTCTCTATCTCTCTTTATTATGTAATCCTAACTGGTATTCCCTCCCATTTTTATACCCTTGGTGACAGTTTCATATGTGATGCCTACTAGAGGTGAGATTTGGACAGTCACTATCATCCATGTATCATTGAACTAATTTTAGGGGTACTCTTGGGGGAATTGGGTCGTGATATTGTGGTATCAATGTATATGGTTGAGGGATAGGCTGGAGATTTTAGTTTGGAATGGGTGAGATTTCATGGGTTGTTACCATATTAAATGAATGATGTAAACATGGGATACTGACCTGGACATAAGAATATTTCCCCCTTTATGACTGGATACTTTGAACTATATGTTTATTAAGTCTACTAAAGGAAGGAACACTAGTGACGAGGTAGAGAAATGGGAATGTATCATGTATCATTTTTCCTAGAACCTGTGTTTGAATGGGAATATCATAGGATATTATAAAACATAACGTAGTAAAATTAATTAATTATTTTTATTTTTATTCTATATGATAGGTTTATGAGCTCTAAATATTTGTTATTCTTAAACAAATAGATCTAGTCTGACATCCTCCTCATGACTACAATGATGATGTTCAGAAGGATGTTATTGTAGATCACCGTAGAGATGAGTTCAATGAAGATGATCATATTAATGTACACTAGTAGATTTTATAATATATATTATATAGAAGAATGAGGTTCTAATTTCAAAAAAAAATCATTGTGTACTAGTTTGAAGTGGATGAGATTACATTTAGACCAATCCAAGCTCAATAGGAGAACTGGGTTTCATTGGTGGTGATTATCTTGTGTGGACTATTGAGGTTTTTGTGGACCATATTCGTCAGGGATATTAAGGAGTCTTTTGTATCATGGATGAATATTTGAGATCAATTAAAAGAAGTGATACTTTTATTTCCCATGAAGGTGGCCATTTTTTTATTTTTATACCCTTCGATAAAGGACTTATTGTGTATGAGATATTGTGATATGTTCGAGGACCCATAAATGAAATTCATCAGTCCAATTTAAATATTAGGAGGTTAAGGCATGGAATTTCTTGTAGGATTCTAATTGAGAGATCCAATTCTAGATCACTTCATTTATAATGATGTCATATATAGAAGTTCTTTAATGGGAAGCTGTTATCATGAGGATTCTAGATCTAACTGGTTCATCCTAAGAGGGGAGCCTTCATGAATAACTGTAACAAATAGATGTAGTTTTTTGTTCATTGTTGTTTTTTCAGAAGAATTTTTTAAAATACTAGGGATGGTCACAACCATTAAAATCTCGTTTAAATGAGGGTGGAATGTTTCAATACTTTTTTAATGATTATAAATATGATATTATTGTTGAGGATGTATTTATCATAGGATAAAGTGTAAAAAAATTCTAATTGGCTAGAGTGCATCATTTGTTCCACTTCAGGGTGCTCCATTGCTGTTGTTTCATCTTTGGAGGCAGTAAAGGGTTTCACGATCATGGTATTAGTTGAGAGAAGATAGAGAATTTATAGATTATTTGTGAGAATATCCTCATCCTCATAGATAGTAGCTCAACCATGGAGGAGGTATTTAGTAGTCTCATAGATGATATAGACACGATCATGGACATCTTTATACTCTAGTGATGAATGTTCCTTGAATACCAAACACCGTACCAATCACCCTTTTATTTTATTCTACATGGGTACATGATTTTTGTAAATCATCAGATTCCCACTCTTTCATATCATGTTCAATTTTCCATTCTTTGTGACATGAGGTGGAGTGGTTTCATGTTTGGTTGCTGTTTAATAACCAATATTAATGTTGAAGATACTTATGTGAAGTCTATAGAGACTTTCAGTTTCTTATGGGGAATAATATCTCTTTGTGAAACGTAATTCGTTTAAAATTTCATCTATAAAACATATTCATGAGCATATATTTCTTGTATTTAAATTTCTTATAATCAATTTCATAAAAATATAAGTTTAATTCTATGATTTAGAAGAAAATATAGTAGTGTTTTTTAGAAAGAAAGACCCTCAGATTGGTTAGAAAACTGATATATATTTCTATTATTTTATAGTCTAGAAAAAGATGATTTAGTTGGAGATTCATTTGGAGGTGTTTCCTTGAGTAGCGTACGAGTACATTGATGACTTTCTAGAGGATGTTATGGTGTTACCCCCATGATGGGAGATAAAAATTAAGAACAATCTATAAATTAGAATTTCACATATATCTATACATCAGTATATGATAGCGCATTCTTAGGCCTCATGAGCAAAAAGTACAACTTGATGATTTGATCTTGTGAGTTTTTCATCAGTCAAGTTTTTCTCCATGTTGTGCACATGTATTTTTCTCAAATAAATATGATGATAGTTTTCATCTTTTAGTCAATTATCATCCCATGAATCATGTGTTTGTAAAGAAAAAATATGAAATTATTTGTATTGATTATTTATTAGATCTTCAAAATAAATTGAGATGGTTCTTGAATATTTATCTTTGGTTGGGATATCATCATATGTGAGAAAACTATGAGGATATTTAGATAACTAAATAAAATTATTTTTAAGGGAATTATGAATTTATTTTCATTTAATTTTATTTGATTATTTCTTTTGAATAATTTTTATCTTTATGGGGTGTAGTTTTTTTATATTGTTTGGATACTTTTATAGTGATTTCGATCAACAACATCCCAAAATACTTCTTGTTTTTTGAGGAGTGTGTATGGGACCTGTATCTCAATTTAGGAATTCTTTTTCTTTAGAAACAATTTGGTAAGTTGTAAAATTGTGAGTAAGGGATAATAAAGTCCATTTATTGTGTAGTTTATTTTCTTAGATAGGTGCAGTAGTAGATCCTTTAGAGAAAGATGTGGTCATTTCATGGGTAACCCCCATGATAGTAGTAGATATATGAATTCTCCAATCTCTAATTATATATTATACGATGTTCATAAATTATTTCACATAGGTTGACACACGATTTATTAGTTTTACTATAAATTTATTGTAATTATTATGTAAATACCATAGTTTTTTATATTTTTTTTACTCGAATGAGATGTTGGACAACTTCATAGTTCTTAATAATAAAAAAGATAGAGTTCAGTTTGAGGTTTTTTGTGATGCTATGTATGTTAACTTTGATTGTGTTTTAATGAAGCTACGTTTAGTTATTTATTATAGGTATTTTTAGTTACACCCAATGAGAACAAAGATTACACCCATGATCTTGAGTTGGAAATTGTTTTCTTTTCCATGAATTTGTTGGGACATTACCTCACTCATGAGAGATTTTGGTTTTCATTGAATTTAAAATTGTGAGGTATGTCTTTCCCATCATGAGATGAGATAGTGATAGTGATGGTAGATGGAATTAAAATAATACCGTCACATTATTTTTTTATATATCTAGAATGTGGAATGTTATGGAGGATATGATCTGTAGGAAGTCATGTAATGACTATATATTTAATTATAGAGAAACCTAAAGGGTAGTAGAATACTTTTCAGTGCTGAGTCTAAAAATTATAGTGTTTGGTGGATGTGGCTTTCATATTCAAATGAATGAAAAATACTAATTGGTGTTGTAGATCGAGTCTTCCAATTTGGAGGATCCATTACTAGAGGTTGGGAGAGACCATGCAGTTTTTGTTGTTTTCCCTAATAGTTTTTATTAGAATGAACAACACCAACTATTATTCTAGTGGAGGGTTTTCATTTATTTAGTGATTCCTTCTATGGTTTTATGGGAGTTCCATATTTCTCACATATTTACACATCCTAGATTGAATAAAATTTATTATGATCTGATAGTCCATTTTTGGTGTCCTAGGTTTATGATTTATTTTTTAGGGGTTCTCACTATGTTTTGTCTCCCAGAAGGTGATGATTGGGCATGATGTTAATGGTGGTATTCTACAGTTAGTAGATTTTCCCTGGTAGAAGTCAGAAGAAATCATGATATACTACATTTTCAATTTACCACGAGACGAGGGAGGATGGTATTTAATATTGGTGATATTGGATCAATTGACAAATGAATCTCTTGACATAACAACCAGGGAGTCTAGTACAGTAAATGTATTATCAAAATAGTTCCTGGGAGAGGGGATGAGACTCCATTGATTCTTTTAGATGTTCATATCTTTTATAGATTCAGATTTTACCACTATGTTGTAGATATTAAATAATTTTTTTTCTATAAGTTATTCCATGGTACAATTGTATTCTACTTACTTATGGTAAGGTAATAAAAACTATCCAAACATTATCATACATGTTGTGCACTTTTTTCTCATAAGATTGAGATTCATGGATGATGAATATTCCTTTGGTTATTTTGCCATAGAATAATGGATGTCACTCCACCATCGGAATAGAATTGTTTGAGGATTTTTACAGAAAACCATAATGTTCTCCATTTTTCAGAATTTTTGTTGGAGAGGATGTAATTCTTATGATATAACTGGTAAAAATATGAAAAAATACAATTGATTCACAACAGGATGAAGGAAATGTAGGATAATTATAAATATTTTACTAATCATGGGAGAATACCATTGTAGTGTTATGTTTAAGATCATGTATTTTTGAAGGTGACTTCACATCATTAAAAGCAATGAATTAGTCATGGAAGTAAGATTACACAAATTTTTTGGGTACATATGATGTGCTAGATAATGTTTGAGTTTTGGTGTATAAAATATCACTTCTCATATAGAAGAGATATAATGATTATGTTTTTCACATGTCATAGATTCTTCTTTATCTTCATGATAACACTAATTTCAATGATTATATGGGATCAATTTTAATAATGATGTGACCTTAGATGAGTGTCCTAAGGTGATCTAGAACAAGAAAGATAATCTGTTGTGAATAAATTAAATTACCCATGCTCATGCCTTGAGGATACACTTTGGAATAGAGGATATAAAAATAGAATATTATTTTTGAATACATATCCAGTACCCAGATACTGTTTTATCACTTTTCTTATGTTGTTGGATTTTATTATGTCGTTCCTCTTATGGTTTTTTAGATAACTCTCTACTTGTTTCATGTTGTGGTGTTACTATTATATTGGCAGTATCTTAATTTGGGAGTTTTTTAAGAGATAATTGTGTTTTTAAGTTATGTAGTTCATTAATATATGTTTGGAAGTTGAGCTCCCACGTTGGTGTGATCCAAAAGAGGTATCTAATAAGGGTGTTTTCAAACAAAACTTTTTATATTATTCCTCTCTATATTGATTTTTAATTCTCAAGATAGGTATCTAATGTAAGGTTATTGATGATGGATTCCCATTATTTTTTGAGTTTAGATTGTTGGAGGAACCCGGAGGAGGTCCCTATCTGTTTAGGGGATGTTTAGAGAAAAATGGGGACCTAGTTCTATTTTGGGAATGCTTGTGCCATGAATCTAATAGATTCTCCATATTTCCAGTCCCATATATCCATTGTGTGGTATGATATTATATAGGGGAGGATAAAGGACACTACGTTATAAGTCATGGATATTTATTAGTGGTCAACTATTGTGTAATCTATCCTTCAGTAGTCAATATGGAGTGAGTGGAGGTCTTAGATGCAATGTGAGGGTTTTGAATGGATCTTCCAAATTCGATTTAGTGTCATCATAGTCTCTTAAATGTAGTGGTACCATTGATGAAATTTGGGGACACATATCATTTTTATCAGAACATCATTGTATCACCTAGTTGCACATAAATAGGATATATAAAGTATTTTTAGAGGGTTTAATGAGCATGGTAGGATACATTTTGATTTATGGGGTCACTCTGTTGTGACTCTATGCTACATCATTGTCAAAGGTGCTACATCGTTGTCCTTTTCAAATCTATAATTTTTATAAGTACACCAAGACCTTTAAACATATTTATTTTACCATTTCTCTCAACTCAAAACCTTGTCTCCTTGGAATAGTTTCTGAAGACCTTAAAGACCCCTTTTATAGTGTTAGGGCTTCATTCCCTAGAGATTGTTATGTGGTTATCCCAGGTAATAAATTCCTCTATTTTCTTGATGTACTTGTTTTTTAGATCTTTATTTTTACCCATTCTTATTTCTATGCTAATAAACTTAATCTCCATATTCTAAAGATGTATTTC
Source organism: Viscum album (assembly GCA_963277665.1). Classification (NCBI taxonomy): domain Eukaryota; kingdom Viridiplantae; phylum Streptophyta; class Magnoliopsida; order Santalales; family Viscaceae; genus Viscum; species Viscum album. Next base: position 216,942,775 of record OY728165.1, read on the forward strand.
TTGGTTCTTGTTCATATTTTATGTCATTAAATATTTAAGAGATTGCAATATCATAATTTGATAGGTGATTAAAGATTAAAAACATTAGTCTATTCTCAAGAAAATAAAATGAGGACTATTGCGGAATATGATTTTGTACTTATATTTAATTTACAGGAATTCATAAATTTATCATTATTTTTCCCTTTGTATGGTGGTGCAATTAATACAATAAATATTGGTTCACATTAAAATTTTAATATAATTTAGTGAACACATCTAGATTTTTGTACTATTATAAACAGTTTCCTCATGATTTTATAGAATGTGATATTTGAAATCAATTATTGTGTATCCTGTCATTATGCTAAATTATTCATGTCATTTGTGATGGAAAATTTTATTGAACATAAATCCTAAATTAAGGGAAATTTAGTTTGGAAGAGAACATAATGATGATTTTTTTTCATTTGGTGGTTGTTGTAATTTCAAGATAAATCAACATGAAGAATGTGTGAATGTTTATTTTAATATGATAATTTATGTGTTTTGGAATGAAAGATGAACATGAAGCATGGTAATGATTATTGGTAAGGATAAAAGGCATGTCCAATGGAAATGAAATTTTTATTGGTTTTCCGAAACAAGATTAATACTAGGATCCCTTTAATTGAAATTTATGGCTACTTCGTTATATTTACTATAGTACAAAATTATAAAAATGAATTGGCTATTTTAAGATATAATAATGAAATAGTTGTTCGACAAATATAAATTTTTAGGGCTATGAGTTCCTATTTTCTTGAGAAGGCAGTGTACTTTGTGTTCAGGGCCTTGAGAGGAATTTTTATTTTAATTGATAAATATATTATTTTATGGTAAATGTTTCCTAGATAATTTTATAATTTACTCCTCGTGATATAATTTATATTTCATCTTTCTATGAGATGTGATGTGTGCATTAGATAGATGATGTGATATTGGGAGGGAAGGCCTAAATGAAAGGACATCAGTTGACACATGTGATGGTGGGATACATCTAGATATGCATGAATGTTTCTATAATGAAAAGGAGATGATGAAACTAGTTGATTATAGGCTTATCCATTGACGTTTTTAAGGTTCAAATTTTAATTTTAATTAATTTTTAATGTTTGTATTCTAGGGATTTTTGTTATTATTGTCACTCTATTCTCCACTCCATGAGGTAGGTATATAAGTATTGGTTTTCATCTTCTATGTGTTATCCTTTAATGTTTTCCAAGAGATCATGAAATTATGGAAATTATAAATAAATTTTAATAAATTTTTAACCCATGGGGTTGGGTTTTCAAGAGTGAAATGGTAATAATAATGAAAATGTGGTGAAACTTGGATCTAGTTACCATAAGCCTCAAGTAAAGAGACTTCTCCTAAAAAGAAACATTATTGAGTAATCATGAATTGTGAAAATGATTAAATAATTGTAACTAAATTAACTAACATAAATTGTGAATAATAAAATGGAAAAATTAGGTTAATGTAACTATGTAATTATTTTATGATTATATTATTTCAAGCCTATATAGGTGGCATCCTGGTGTCTGAGTGATTATGTATGTAGTTTGTCCTAGGATAGTGTTATGACACTTGTGTTGTTGTGAGCTATATTATATCTTATATGTTTTTTGATTAAATAAGATACACCACCCATGATGATTATTGTGTCCGTTACTCGTGGACACTAGGAGGGTGTTTTCTCCATTATCTTGGATGATGAGGAGCATGTTGCTAACTAAATCATCTGGAACTATAATGTTATCATGGTAGATTTAAGTAATTGAAAGGAAATGGATAGTTTACCTACATATTTAATCCATAAATATCTTTTGGTAATTTCAAACATAGTTATTTTAGGATATAGTGTCCCAAAGGTTAATATAGAAATTATTTGTATGGGATTTCATGGCTGAAGTTACATTCGCAGTGTATAGGTTGTTATGGATTGAACTTTAATACCCGAAGTATGATTATATTCATACATGATATGGTGGATCTTGGTGACTATTTAGTTACAATTTATGAAATATATGGATGATATTATGTGGTGATGTAATGAATGGGTTTCAATGAGGATTAAACTAGGTGATTTTGGACAAATCTTTTTGGAGGAGTGATGGATGAGGATGTTAGATTATTGGGTAGTGCGAGAAATCAATTTGGAATAAGTAGATGGGAACCATGAGGAATTTTTATAATAATACATGATCCTTTGTTTGTGATACTTTGCGACATATATCGGTCATGAGATTGGGAGCATAGTATACCTATTTGGTGAAAAATATTTTTCTCATATTTCCAATAGGGATTAGAATGATTTTGTAATCTGTTTCATGAGAGGATTTGAGGAGGACCCCAATAATGTACCGACCCAGGCTCCACATGTCGATTCCATGAGCCGGTTCACCACAAGACCTCATGAGTGCCTTATCATATTCTAGAGGAAACAAACATGTAGTGAAGGTCTAATATGATGTTTGGGTAGTCTATAAAACCTTTTTCAAAGTGGATCAAGATTTTAAATCATTAAACACAATCCATTTTAAAATAATAAGTAAAAAGATGGTACCATACAAAATGAATACCACCATCACATTAATATATCTAAAGCTTGGAAAATGACCCAATAACAAAATAGTAAACATTTTGCTACATATATGCATCTTGTTTCTTGTGAAAATATAGAATAATACACAGTTAAAACACCTTGGATCATCCTGATATCATGATTGGATCCATTATCCATGCTTCATCATGAATCCAAACTCACCCATATAACATAGGGCTTTGGCCCTTATAATATATAGAAAACAAAAAGACTATTTGGTTACTAATCCAGAATCCTGATTTAGATGTGAGTACAACTCATTAGACCATCGCCAATGGAGTTTAATGAGATATTTAGAATATAAAAATGTATGTTGTTGTGAGAAAAAAAAGATCAAAATACTAAATAAACTGTTCTCATAGTTAATTATCCTTTAACCGACCACATCAAACACACTTCATAACATTCTAGATGTAGAAACCTAATCTAAAGGGATATCAGAATTCATTTGTTCATCAATTATCTTATTAATTTAATTATAATTACACATTTATACATCGGGGGCCTAAAGCCATAGTTTGGAACCCCATTGGTATTTAGAGCAGTAGTACCTAACCCAAAACACAATGAACCCAAGAATATATATATATGTATGTATGTAAGTATATAAATATATATATGTATGTATATTAACATCATATAGCTAAATTCTCACACCCATGGGTATAGAACACCTTCCTCAAGATCATTGGTATTTAGAGCAGTAGTCCCTAACCCAAATCACAATGAACCCAAGAATATATATATATGTATATATGTAAGTATATAAATATATATATGTATGTATGGGAGTTAGTAATTAGAACACCTTCCTCAAGATCATTGATGGATTATCACTAAATCATAATATTCAATTTGGTGTAGATTAACCGTAATCATAGGTTCATGGAACATGTATGAAAAAAATATATTATTAATATTCCATAAAATGAGACCTACCGAAACCTAGATCTAAACCCTCAATAATAGAAAAAAGTCCCTCCATAATAGGAAAGAGAAATGTGAGACATAGTAATAAAAATGAGGAATATATTATATTCCATATATGGTTTAATATAATTAACCAGATCATAGATTCACATTAGAAGAGAAGGAAGGGGACTTGTAATCCTACATGGATCCTTTGAAAGAAAAGGATTTCAAACATTGTTGAGCCTGGGTGAGTTAGGATAAAACTGGAGATTCATGTATTTAAAAATATAATATGGGGGTTTTAATTTATCATATTCACTATTTCCTGAGGGGGGCATCAAGTTATTAAAATCATAGCACCGTAACCCCATTGCCCTACTATATAGGGTGCACTATTTCTCTTATGTAGTTCAATGTTTGACAAACAATTCACAAAAAAGGAAATTCACCTCTCTTTGGGATTCATGATTTCTAGGGAGATGACACGTGGTTTGGGAAAACCATTCCCCAACCATGTAGTTCTAAAAAACTTTCAATCTCAACAAAACTCATCCAATTTCACCAAATACAATTCTAAAACAATGTTATAATATAATAATGTTAAATAATACATAAAAATGAGCATTATATATCTCCAGGATGGTCTGGATCTTACTATCTCTCCACCTTATAACTTCTAATCCCTAAGCTAGACTGCAAAAAATTACTATGCTTTCAAGGAAATAATATTTTGGAATATGATTGCCTAAAACTACTTCCCACTCCAATGATTCCCCTTAATAATTTCTATACTACCAAAACACATCGATAAATATAATATTTCCCCATAACAAATTCTCACATCAATCCAAGTCACATATCAGATTCTCCTCAAAGGATGTTTCATCCTCAAGGTCAACATATTCAACACCAATCACATGATAATGTTTCGAGTGATACTGTCGACGTTGTAACACATGAAAATTGTCATTCATATAACTATGACATTGTGTATGATCCAATATATTTGACATAGGCTCAATCCTTTCAACGATGTCAAAGGCCCCAAAAAATAAGGATGCCAACTTATACTACCTCAAAAAACTATGGTGACCTAATCTCAATAACAAGTGAAGAAATAGGTGGTCTCCCAATGTAAATTAAAGGGTATTTTATCACTAATTTTATGTGTAGCCACACATTTTATAATATACTAAACCTTATTTGAATTCTCCAACATGACACATTGACCAAATATCTCATACTCCCATGCCTTCAACTATCATAGAGGTCATCTGTATGGCCTCCCATATAGAACCTGTAATGGATACATATGAATATTTTCATAATGAATATTATATTGGTAAAAAAAATTATATCCAAGGGTTTCTCCCAAGTTCCACCTAAATCTGAAATGCATTCCCTTGTAATGTTATCCATCACTTGTATAGTACAATCTGATTTCCTATTTGACTATGTGTAGAATGACGTACTTAGAATAATATGGGTAACCAATTACTTATGTAATCCTTCCTATAATCATGAATTAAAATTATATTCATGATCTAAAACAATACTCTATGACACATCATTCCAATGATGTATCTCCCAAACATACATATACCCCAATTCATCAACTGTGAAAGTCTTCTAGATTTTGATGAAATTGTCTATATTCATTAATCATTCCATAATCACCCATTTTAATACATTTTTCCATGGTATAATTATTCCATTTCAAATCTGGAATGGGGAGTGGCTATAGAAAATCATAATGTTATTGGTTCTTGGTTTTCTTCAGCTAATAGGTGTAGCATTGTGTCATAAATCCTACAATGCCCATTTTCATTATCAGAATCCTATGTTGTCTCTTAATATCATGGTAGATTTTTGTAAAACCAGTATGCATATCCATCTTCAAGGAATGAATACAAAAAAATCATCCCCAAATGAATACACATTGGAAAAACAACATTATTCATGACAAAGATGATCACATCCTCACCTATTGTCAATTCTAAATTTGACTACCTACCTTAATGTATTTCTCTTACAAAAAACTCCTCCAGATCCTTAAACATCCTCACCAATACATGGTTCAAAAGTGTGGACATGACATATAAGGATAAGAGAGTCATCTGGTTATGGTACCCCAGAACCTAAATATGCATCTATGTCAAAAAGGACATTATCTTCTATCTAGTGATCAACTCATGAGCTTCTCGAGTATATGTATTCCTAGTCATGGAATCCATAATGCTATTATTCTTCCATGGTTAATAGGTTAACTCAAATTAAAATAAATTAGTATACAAAACCCATCTAGAATTTCAATGGTTCAAGTCTCACTGTGAAAATATGTACAATATGATATTATTTTCGGTAAACACATCCATTCACCCAACTGGAAATACTATGAAAAAATTTATACATATGCTACTATGGACATCTTGACATCGTGAATAGTGTAAATTCATACAGGTGGCCTCACATTTCATTACCCATAAAATAAAACTCCATCCCCGGCATATACAATGCTTTAGGTCTAATCCAAAATGCATCAGAAAACATTGTATACTTCTCACCCCGCTTGGGTAGGATAAAAATTGATATTGATGTCTAGTGATTCTTCCTCTCCAAGGTGGATGACTTAAATTCCCCAAACCACTCAAATATGTGACCCTTCTTGTTCATTCTCAATATTGGTTCTTTATATTAGGAATATTCTTGGATGGACCTTTGATAATAACTAGATTATCCTATGAAGCATCAAATATGAACATCATTAAAGGGTTTCTCCTAATAAAAGATTACCTTTTCACTCTCTCGATCAATGAAAAAAATTCATCCAAAATGATTTGACATAATAAATTTACAATGTTGATCCATAATTTACACTTATATTTCTTTGAATATAACGGATACCCACTCTGCGTACTTATGAAGATGTTAGGAAATTGGTCATAAGCATCACATGTCTTTTTTTACACCCTGTCTTCATCCTCAAAAAGCATCCACAAACTGATCTAGGTATGGTTGAATGATCTGATCATCGAGACCATAAATACATCCAGGGAATTCATTAGCCAAATGGAATCCAGATGAACTCATATAGTCCATATATTCTTATGAATGAAATCAATGTTATAAAAAAAGTTATAACTCTCAGTTGAATATGCCATAATCACAACTCAATCATAGATAACACAGATTATCCTCTAAATAAGTCAATGTAAACATCAATATATGAGATAGAGTTTGAGTTCTTAAATTTAATCTAGTTCAACTTATGTTAATCAGCACTAAAACGAAATATAACATCAACCTTTATAAAAAAACTATAGAACCCAAGAAAATATACTCCAATGAATATGTTCCTTATCTATAAACACTTTTACCCGACTATTAAGATCTAGAAACACTAATTGTTCAATCATGTATTTTTTAATAAATATTTTTTCTGCTCTAGGAATTATCTCAATTGTGATCTCAACATCTCTCTCATGTTATAGCCATATTTATTCATTTGAAAAAACATCATGATATTATTCCAGTATGGAAAAAAATAAATAAAACATTACCCCATCACCATCCAAAAAATGTCTAGAAACTTGAGGGTGACCTCCCCATGTTTATGTTTAACTATCAATGAATAGGCATCCAAGATTGAAAATTCTATTATTATTCTATTTATTCAATTTTTTTATTATATGGATTGATTTTGAAATAATAATCAGAGACAATGTGCGATTTTGAGGTCTAATGATTCCAAAAAAAATTAAAAAAAATTAAAAAAATTAATAGAATACATACATTATTTTCATGATATTGTGGAATAAAAATTAAAGGGGATCCCGAATAATAATCCTATTGGCACCATTGAGTTGAAATAGTGGCATTAACTTAGGTGTAACATAACACTTGTCGGTGCGGGTCGATTATGTAATTCCATCATGGGCGTTTTAAAGGAATAAAATAAATTAAAAAAAATTATTTTATCTCATCAATGCAATGATATTATTATTTTGAAATAAACCATTTTTTATAGATTCTGGGTTAGTCTTATAACCTTCTAATTCTCTTGAGTTGTTGGGAGGAATCCACTAAATATTATCTCATGAAGTAGATGCTGGAGCATCAAGTTAGTGATTGATGACCGCTGATCATGAAAAATCTAACCAATGATGATGAAGTTTCTATGTTCTTCATTAGTGATCGATCAAAATCAAGTTAAGGTTTTTTATGTTGTTTCATTCCCCTTAAAACATTTCAATGAGGATCATGGGTTCACCCATAAATGTATTGATTCACAGATCTTGCGTATAGTGTGTTTAGAATGATTTAATATGGGTTTCTATCCCAAATCACTTGTTGTAGGTGATTGGAGAATAATGATTGGAAAATGATGATAAAACATCACACATGGGATTTCATCCCTCCATTTATCATGATCAACACTGTTGGAACCCCACATTAACCGACTCGACATTTCCGGTTGTTCTAAACTGAATCAAATCTTTAAATCTCAGGAAAATTAGATACCATGCCTGGATAACTATAGATTTGGACCTATGGAGCTCAGATATATAATTTTTTAATATTTTTGGCATCAAACGATGAACGATGGTCTATATAAGACACCATCATTGTGGGGCGGTGGTGGTCGGCGCTAGCGATGGTGCACAACAGTAGGGGTGGCAGAGCTGTGGGCAATAAGTCAAATGGTCAAAGGATGTATCGGTAGATACAGGGATGGTTGAGATATACGTATATTCAATTGTGTGATATAGATGCGGATGTAGTATGGATGTGGTGGAAATGGAGTGGTCCAAAAATGGTGGACCGAGTCAGATGGTGGGTTAGGTTGGCTGATGGGAAGGGTTGGGGAGGTATTCCCTAGATAGATCCGGGTCAGACCGGGGCAGAATTCATGTTTAAAAGGGTAGAGCCTATTTTTGGTCAGCTGATGAAGTCAACTGAGTAGGGTGTTCAACCTTTTTGTGTGGTCAACCATGAGGAAAATTAGTATGTGGAGTGGTTGTAGGTTCAATGACTGCATGATCAGCCTGCTTGTGGTCGACCTTGGTGTTGTACGACATCAGCTAGATAAGTGCAGTGGTGAAATGTCTTGGAAATTCAGTGTAATTTTATTAATTATATGGAATCATTTCTAGACCATATGATTTGATGTAAACTAATTCAGAGGCCTTGTGAGCCCAGAATATAATTTTCGACATTTTTTAGTTCATATAAAAAACATGGGACCAGATTTTTGTAAATTTAAACCGGTTCTCTGATCAATAATAAAAAGGCATCACTTAACTCTAAATGGTAGTATTCTCCTAGAATAGACCTAACATCGGCCAAAAAGGGTCAACCAAAAAAGTTAATTTTTGGAATTTTTGGGATAAAAATAACTCAAAAATTTATTTATTTTTGTTTTTTCCAACCATTGGGCGGAGGAACGGCAACCCGGCGGTGTAGAGAGAAAGAAACGATAAGTCACATTAAATGAATATCATTAATGGCTTGTAAACATACAACATGAAGACACATTAAATGAAGAATAATAGATACATTGTGACATAAATGAAATAGTGTAACGATGCAACAACACATTGTAACAGAAAAATTATGACATTTTTTCTTTTAATGGGTTAACACTTTGGAGAAACCATGACCCAATGGTGGAATTTTTTCAACAATCCTATGGAAAGAATTCTCTCCAACGAATAATAATGAATGCTTCCAAAGAACTACAGACATTAATTCCATTCGAAGAGTGATAATGGAGAGCACAAATGCCAACAGAACTTTAATCCCCATGGATGGATCACTTCGACAATGAACTCTAACAAGGTAGGGGTTGTGTTTGTCTTAATTTCCCTTTTCATGTTATTTGTTCTAAAATGAATAGTGTGAATCAACCCTCGAATATGTTGATTTGTAGATCAATCGTTCTTGTAGCAGGGTGAGTTTTCTTGGGATTTGTGTATCAAGAATGATTAATTATGATAGAACATCAAAACATTATCCCATGTTTGTAATCCCCTAATGTTCAGCACGCGGGAAGGCACAAACAAGGCCTGAGCCCATTCGATATTTCAATTTTTTGTGTTCTTCATGTCCTCATATTTGAAATGGGCGCAATGAGTATTTAATGCCATCTATGGAATCATATAATCCCTCTGAGGCCGTAGGTGCATGTGGTGCGAGGAATAAACCACATGAGGAGACATGATGGTCCACTGAAGAAGCATGATTTTCCATGATGGCACCGGAGGCAGTAGTTGCATAAATATTTATCCACAGCAAAGTGATAGGAGCCACCAGTGATCGGACTAGAATTGTGTGCTATGGACCTGACCTTTATCTGTATCTATGGAGATTCCCACAACCAATGGTTGTGGATCCACCCGGCCCGTGGTTCCCTAATTGTGTGTGGAACACCAGGCCGGCTAGGTTTGACTGGCCTTGTGATGGCACCAGAGATGCACTACATTTTTGGACTGGAGGAGGAAAATCATCATGCCTAGTAGGCCAAAGCCACTCCATTGGTTCGAGACAGAACCAGGCTAGGCTGGGTCCATTTCAGGTTGGCAAACCTGCCTCGGGTCTGGTTGGGTAGGTTCGACTGGGTCCTACTAGAACCAGACCCCACATGACTCTTTTCAAAAACAACAGCAACGTATTTCAAACTACATATCCAATTTATGATCAATTTGTGTCATTGGAACCCTTGTTACATAGAGATTCTTTAGGAATACTCTAAGGATTATTTCATGAAAGTTGAAATATGATGTATGGATGGATGATCTATTTTCATGGAGTCATGTGCAATATTTGCAGAGACCATACGAACTGAGAAGACTTGAAGACTACTAACAAGCGACCTTGTGTGGATTATCTATGATGGCCCAATGGGAAGTGGCTCTGTGTGAACTGGAAGGCCCATGGTGGGGAATGACTCTATGTGACCCAGCAGACCCATGGAACTTGACGGGGATGATTACCTTAGTTTAATGGCCAAAATGGAAAGTATATCTGAGTAACCCAACATTCCCATAGTGGGAGCGGCTCTATGTGACCAAGAATACACATGTTACTCTTTAGGGATGAGTACCACCATAGTCCAAGGTTTAGGGGAAGCAGCACTATGTGACCCAGAAATCCCACAATGGGGAGGGGTTCTGTGTGACATAGTATAACCATGGTACTCATTGGGGGGTGGGAGCACACTAGTTGGCCAAGATGTTCAGTGATATGACTGATAGTCTTACATTTTGTACTCTAAATTTTATCTCGTGTGAGTTGTCTTCCTTCAGGATCAATCTTCATGACCATGCATCGTGGTTTTCTTATGGGATTTCAATTTGATATTTCCATCATGGTTTGGGGTCCTTACTAATTATTTTGTATCGTACCCATGAAGGGCTTCACCTGCATTTGTTTGGTCTAGTGAATACTTCTAAAGACTTAGAGGGGGACTTGTTGGTCCAGGACAAGGCAATACTCAGTGAAATCAGGTAGGCAGGACATGCTTCGACAGCTTCTAGTAGCTACTCAATACTAACCCATCTAGTGGGGTTTTCAAGAAAATGCATCCAATCAATCTTTTATTTTTTTTCTTTTTGAAGTTATATTTTTTTGTGTTTGTATTATGGCCTATTTACTTTAATTTTTTACATTACACCCAGTGGTTGTTTTGTAGCATGGATGTTCAATTTTCCAATTTTTATAACATGGTTGAATGTGATTGTGTATAGGTACTCAAGAAAATGCCTCCCACATACTAGTTGATGCCTTAAGTGTTAGTCTCCAACACATGGCCTTCGGGAGGCAGTGTTTGGGGAGTCACATCACGGGCCTTGGGGGATGGGTTGTGAAAAATTATTATCAAAGGTGGTCGGTTCTACTTCAAAGACCGACGGTCTGTTGTTCTATATCTTGGAAATAGTGTTAAATGATTCGAGTTTGATGGTCAAATTCATGGAGTCAAGTGTTGGTGTAGAGGATGGTATATCCATTCACCAAGACCGTGAATTCTTCATTTTTACTCTATAGATAAAAACACTAGTTTAATGCATCATATAGGAATTGAGTGTTTCCTCATTTTATTCTTAAATTTGAGTCAGCTCACGAGGTATAATCTATTGACTATGATACATCTTGATGTATATCAGGATTCCTCCATAAAGATTTCTTGGTAGGATTTTGATGCATGATCGTGAAGACAACCCACCTAGAAATGAGGTGTCTGTTCAATGACTCGTGTTATATAGGGCCCCACCAAGAGGTGCACCTATGTAACCACCACCCATTGATCGGTAGTTACTACCGATGTTACAGGTAGAGGAGGAACATATGCTTAGAACCTTTCACAAGTTCTAGAGATAGAGACCTCATAAGTTTAGGGGAGTGTCAGACCCTCAGGCCACTGATGAGTGGCTAGTGGTGGTGATGTGGATTTTCTGATTAGGGAGGAAGGAACATAACCCGATGGTGATCTTAGTAGGAAGTATTATTTTGGGATCAGTAGAGAGATATTTGAGTTTAACGATTCAGTCTCATAATGAGGCGACCCTCCCATGGTCAAAATTTGACTAGATTTTTCAAGAGGATTTCTCCCCCATGACCTTGTGCTCAATGCACATACAGGAGCTGCTCCACCTACAACATGGAAACATGTTAGTAGTTGAGTACTATGGGAGGATTATTGATGAATTTTACTACTCTATGGACATGGGGAATGACCTTTTCATATGGTTCTAGACCATTGAAAAGGCGTCATCCATGGCGGGCATCCAACAACTGATGAAGAGGCCTAAGTAGGCTAGATCATCTAGAGAACGGCCCTAGGACACCCGGTCAGTGGTGCGAGGCCACCAGCGTAGTGAGTGTTATCAGAAGAACATGGTGTGATACTCTTGTGGCAGGCATGGACACATTGATTGTGAAGGCCTTCCCCACCGCATAGGCGATCAGAAAACAATCAAGGGACTTCCAAGGCTTAGGCAGAGGTTCCAGTTTGGAGGTCCTTCAGTTGGAAAACATAGAAAAGGGGCTGGTCGAGTAGTAGGTGGTGGGTGAAGGTTTGAGGTACTACCGCCACCACCCCTAGGTGGTCTACCCGATCCTCACAGAGATTGTGCATATGGGTGAGTGTAGAATTAGGCAATAGATTCTTATGAACATGGTGCTCCGAAGATGATCAAAGTTACGATCTGTGTCTTCTCCATCTTAGTTGTAGTTCTTATAGACATAGGTTTTAGTCACTATTTCATTCCCACAAACCGCATTTCAAGATAAGGGATCCCAATGGAGTTGTTGGCTCAATAATTATTATTAGAGACACCTACGGTAGGGGATTTTATGATTACATAGTGGTGTTGGCAGCATGAGTTTACTATTATAGGTAAGATCTTCGGCTGGGTTCTCCTAGTAGCAGCGTAGAGACCTTAAGATATCATCTTGGGCATGGAATGGTAATCCATAGTTCATGTTCAGATCGACTATATTAGGAGTAGAGTTTGGTGTGTTCTCAAGGATGGGACCAAGTTTTCCTTCCCCAACGAGAAGGAAACTCTTGCATCACATGAGAGAATTTCATAGAGGAGGGTGAAACCAATAATGGACCAATTTTCTATCCTCACCCTCATTGTGGTGGAAAAGAGGAGCCCATGATTTCCTATAGTGCTGGACAGGTATGAGGATGTCTTTACTGAGAATTCTCTGGAACTATCACCTCACTATGAAGAAGACATCAGCATCGACTTGAACCCCAAGTCGGCACCGATATCCACATCATCATATCATAAGGATCTTACAAAACTTCATTAATTTAGGGTACATTTAATGGAATTCTTAGAGAAGGACATCATGAGGCCTAGCATTTCACCATGGGAAACACTAGTGTAGTTTTCCAAGAAGGCAGATTGGAGATTGAGGCTATGCATAGACATTCGGTACCTGAACCAGGTGATCATGAATAAAAAATATCCACTCCCATGAATTGATGACCTCTTCGACCAGCTGAAAGGAGCGACGTGGTTCTCGAAGATAGACCTCATGTAAGGATATCACCAGCTTTGGGTTTGGAGTGAGGACATAATGAAGACAACCTTTAGATGCCGGTATGGCTTGTACGTGTTATTATTAATGCATTTCGGCATGAACAATGCTCAAAAATTGTTTATGGGACTCATAAAAATGATATTCTATCTTCATTTAGATCGTTTCATGGTGGTCATCATGGATGACATCTTGGTGTACTCGACATCCGAAGAGGAGCACGCTACACACCTGGGGATAGTCCTGGATACAATCTGAGAGTACTAACATTATGTGAATATCTTGAAGTGCTTGCTCTAGATTCAGGAGGTCCACCTTCTAGGACACGTCATATTAGAGGCTGGTGTTGCAGTGGATCATGCGATGATAGAGGCAGTACTTTCTTTGGATCCACCAAGGATCATGACTGAGGTGAAAAGTTTTTTCGGTTTTGTCGGATACTAATCAAGGTTCATGCCCAACATTTCCATAGTAGTAGCACCATTATAATACTTGAGATGGAAGGTAATACCCTTTATGTGGATGAAGAATTTCAAGAAATTTTTCCAGGAGATGAGGCAGAGACTGATGACTGTTCCTATATTGAGACTACTAAAGGAGGGAGTTGGGTATGTAGTTTTCAGCGACACATAAGGAACTAGACTGGGTTGTGTCCTGATGCAAGAGTGAGCAGATATCAGCTACATCTCAGGAAAATTTAGGCATATTGAATAGAACTATGTGACCCAAGACCTGGATTAGAAACATTAGTTTTTTCATTGAAGATGTGGCAGAAATACTTAATAGTTGATATGTTTATATTCTACACTGACCAAAAGAGTATCAGGTTTATCTTCTCACATTAGGAGATAATCCTTAGACAATAGTGATGTCTAGAGTTACACTTGGTCTATAACTTTGTCATAGTTTATACTCTTGGGAAGGGGAACATGGTGGAAAATTTTCTTAGCACGAGGTGTGGTTTAAAACTATAGATTGAGGCAACAGAGCAGCTATCCGCAATGCAAATATCCTTTGTGGATCAAGATGGAGCATATTAACCTCAATTAATGACTATCACTCCCCAACTATTATATCATGTTAGGGAGGAAAAACTTGTCGATATAGACTGCGAGACCCGACATGATCAGTTAACATTAGAATATGAACTTGATGTATTTTCGATAGGTGTAGAGCACATAATCCTTTTCAAAGAGAACACAGTAGTACTACTGGTGTTAAAAGAGGTGGTATTGAGGGAGTTCCATACCTCCCCCTTGGTAGTATATCCATGAGTGGAAAATATGTACTTGGATCTCTGACATCAGTAATAGTGAATAGGGAAGAAGAAAGTAGTTGCTGACTTTTCTTGACAATGCCTCACTTATCAGCAAGTGAAGGCTGAGCATCAAGTTCCAGAAGCCTTCACCTAGAAACATTGTGTAACTGAGTAGAAATGGTATGATATCTCAATGTATGTTATAATGGGATAAAAACACACATCCAAGGTCCATGATTCTATCTGGGTGATCATTGACATACTCACCATGTCGGCTCACATCCTACCCATCCAAGATAAGGGATCAGTAGAGGGAATCGGAGGCCTCTACATCCAATAGATAGTGTAACTACATGGATTTCCTTAAATGATCATCTCATATTGTGATGATCGATTTACATCCCAGTTGTGGAAGCGATTGCAGGAGGAATTTGGGACATATCTACACATGAGCACAAACTTTCACCCATTGATAGATGTCCAATTGGAGTTGACCATACATACATTGGAGAAATTTTTTATTCTTGCATTCTTGATTTTGGTCATAGTTGGGAGGACCACCTACCAATGATATAGTTTTAATAAAAAAATCTATCACTCCACCATTAAAGGAACCATTTGAGGTTTCGTACACACATCCATGTAGATCATCTCTGTACTGGATAGACCTAAGGGAGTCACCGGTCATGGGTTTAGAATAGCCACGTGCTACCACTAAGAAGGTAAAGATCATCCCATAACAGATGAGCTCTACCCAGAAGAGGCATAAATCTTATGCTGATAGGAAAAGTCCCTTTGCATTCAAAGAGGGAGAAAATGTGTTCATTTTTGTCTCACCTTGTCAATGAATGCGATGATTTGGTCGGGGTAGCATTGTAACGCCCTGACCCCAGTTTCCCAGAGTCGGTGCATTACTTCCTAACATTGGCATGATCACAAAAGATCAAGTCTCGAAAGTCCGATTAGTTTAGTAGCCTTTGAAACACAAGATACATTCATAAGTATTACATTACATCATAAAGTAAAAAAACTACAATAACATGGTATTTATAGTCCACACTCATATCCCTTTCTGACTATCCCTGCAGGTCATTCATATAATACTTCTTCACATCCTGGAAAATATTAAAACATTGAAACGGGTGAGCTCAGATGCTCAGTAAGGATAACAATATAGCGGAAGCTTTCATAAATAAACATAAACATTTAAGGCAAAGTATAACTAAAACAAAAGTCTTTTAAACTTGATCTTCAACATAATATGGCAAAAGTAAAATGAGATAATGCCATTTACTTATTCAAATGGATATTCTACTGGTCGAATAATCACATGCAATATCAATAACCACTTTCATAATGATGGAATGCATAATACCATACTATCATAACCACGTATCCAAGGCCTCGTGCCAAGACCAAAAATAAGATTTTGTCAAGGCCTCGTGCCAAGATACTAGTTTGTCTCATGAGACCTGATGATGCTTCGAGGAGCTATAGTGGGCTCCACCCGCCACTTATTAATTCCAATGCATTCCTCATATGAAAAGGTTTAAACATATCATAAACCACAACATAATCTTATCATATAAAAAATGTATAAATGAAACATTAGATTTCCACACTTCAATCACAAGATATCAATACAACACATTGATATAATAAAAACATTATCGAAACCATTTTCAATAACAAAATGAATGAAAATTAAAACTTGGTATTTATTTTTCATTTTAAACAAATGTCATGGCTTGCAGAGGAAACCAAAACTCAAATTATGGTCACGGCGGCGGAGAAGTCATTGTTTACAAGCATGGTTTTCCAAATCCTGTGCAATCCATGCTCAATCTACTTCCTAGGGGAAGATGGGTCACACGATTACCTGGGTAAGTTATATGGTTTGAAAAAAGGACTGGAATCCTAGTGATGTTCCACTTCCTAAAGTTTCATAGATTTCTTGGGTAGTTCATATGATTTAACTAAAAGTGTTCCTTGCACAGATATGCCCGGTTTTCATTCCATTTATGTAACAAACCCCCCAAACACCCATGAGGTCCCAAATACACTCATGAAACTTGACTTTATCCCTAAAGAAGATATTAAAACCAAAATTTAATACAGTGATCTAAATTAATGATCTCCTAGATCTTACAACCTCCCCACATTATAATGGTTCCTCCTTGAACAACATTCTCAAGTATTGTCATCTTCCAAAATAAAGAGATCAGGCCAATAAGAATTCTTATCCATTCCTGATACACTTTTATTCTCAATAACATTACCATGATACCATAAAATCTGAACCAAATGCATAGTATTTCCTGATAAGACCATCTATCTATGATCCCCCACACAAGCCAGATACTCCATGAAGGATTTATTGACCTTTACCACACCTCAACCTATTAGAACATTATAGGGAGTACACAGGAAATAGTTTTCAATTTACAGCATGTGGAAACATTGTACACAGAATCATATCATTGTGGAGGAACTAATCAACACCCCATTGTTATGATCATTTTTGCAACTCACGACCCAAATCAATTGACTTCAATTTCATCTAGTTTAGAACTTCTAATAGGGGTCAAACCCTGATATCATATAAATTTAAAACACAGTACCATTACTAATTTTTTTAATTACATTAATCCACCAATCATGCATTAACGATCCCAATCCATAATGGTACAACTAAATTCAACAAAAACTATCAGGTTTTCAGTCGTTTACACTTGTTCCAATGGTCGTTATCATGTCCAACTCACCCAAATAGTAATCACTCGAGACCCTCTATCCCAATACTTGGATCATGTCATTAACCTACCACCTATCTGTTATGGTTCCCTCCACCATCTTCTATTTCATGGAACCCCTACTCTCGAAAGAAGACCATCGGAATATTATGTCAACATTCACATCACCTAACATGTTTCAACTCACCATGCCCAAACATCCATGGGTACATTACCCTATTTTGGCATTTAGTCTCAACCTTAAAGCCTCCGAAGAGGAAATTTCTACTATATCCACTCATGGAATAAGATCAACTTAACCTCAGTGATGTACAAATTTCTATTTGAATGTCACATTCAGCTATAAATTCAAATTGGTTTTGGGTTCCTCTCACCACATCCATTCTTGTTTACTATCCTAGGTCAGACCATCCCCAAATTGGTTTTTCTAAGAACACCCATCACCCACAGCTGTAAATTTATCCCCTGTTAACTTCCCATGACTCCTACTAACATGAATTCAAAAACTATCATCCAAAATGGCTATCAAGTTCATCCTAAGACTTCTGGTAGAAATCCTCCACCATGAAATCTTTACCACCCAAAATAATCTATAGGTTTAACCTCCCCCATTGAAATTTATAACACAAAAAAATCAAATGTTCATAAACCCACTAAATGGTTCCGTTTCTTGTGAAAACCTATTTCATAATTTGAAACATAAATCTCATTCCAAATATCCACTGAAGGGGTTTACATTTTTTAGATTTTTCCCCAGTCCATGTTGAGTCGAGCTATTCCTGGGTAGATCATCCTAAAATGCTTAGCTCTACTAATGGAATGATACTACATCAAATAGACATGGTCATATCTAACATGAAAACATTCCAATATCATCCAAAGACACTTAAATGAGTATAGTTACATTTTTTATTTATTGAACCCAACCACTCTTTCCACAATATGTTGTTATGTATCACCACCAACTTTTATTTCATGAAATAAAAACCTCAAATTTCATTGTGAACCACCTTGACCTTAAAGACAATGCTTAGATTAGAAAAAAATGATAAAGGCCCAACTAGCCTCATTGGGTGACCTAACACGTAGCCCGTAGGTTCCTCATTGGCTTCCTGATGTCACAACATGAACTAAACACTCTCTTATCTGTATCCCAGACTAATTTATCAAACCCCAACTTAGGACTATCATTACCATTTCCCTCCATGAGTGATTCTAACTACCATGGATTACACCAGATCAAAATCTATGTCCCATAACATAGACATGGATTTATATAATTTATTAAAACATGAAAATAAATATCAGCAGCATCATATTCTCTATTTTCCTGAATGACACCCACAATATTTATCACCACTCGACCCATCCCAAAAACCACACCTGAAACTGTCATTGGTGTACATCCCATATTACAACTTCACATGTACCAGCCCAGGACTGTAAACTCCATGATGCCTCCCTTCCAATGAAAACACCATCAATTGCTTGGTGTAAAGTTTGAGCTTCACGACACACATATGAAGATGTCAAGATGCTAGGAATGATTATCAATAGTTGAGGCATGCTAACACGTTTTCAAATTATACCACCGAAAACGTATCCATTATAGATGTCACATATAACTATGGGACACCATGACCTTACAAGGATCTCAGGCTTCCCTACTACACACATCTCATCAACACCTAACCAGCACCACTCATGTGTGATTTCCAATGCAGACTCACAACCATATTGCGATTATCCTCAATGCATTTGTGAACCAATATTTCCTGCAGTCCTACATCCACCATGCTATTCAAGCTCTTATGGTGTGACCAGATGGTTAAAAATAGAAAAACAATGGTCCATCACATCAATCAAACCAGTAGTCTCTCACATAATCATGCTTCCCAACTTGGTTTCATCTCAATCGCCTAACACTTATCCTGGTTGAAATTGCGCCTTGCAAGTGAATGAACCTATTTTCAATTCATTAGGACCCTCTTGGGTTTTCACTCTCCTAGGACCCATATTAAACTAAAATTTTTTCCCAACAATCCAACCATCACATGATCATTTCCCAACCCCCACGTACTCACCTAACCATGACTCTTGGTTCATTAGTCTCAATGGGACCATGGTAGTCTCAACAGTTCACATAGTAACCCATCCATTTATAAAAAAAATCCCAACCACACAAACACCCTAACCTTAGGTGTAACCTTAAAAATAGACATTATAACCTTCCGTAAGTACTCTAGTGTCTTTCTGAAAATATAGGTCATTCCTATATCATTTACTAAATTTTTTTTGTACTCCCATGATTTAATTTTACCTCTAATGAATCTTCTTTGATTCTTATTACAAGGTACCAACATCACAATGCTGGCCACCCACGTGGTCACCCTTGATTTTACAAAAATATTTAATGCATAACCCCAACTCAAGTCACATCACTCACCCTTAATATTTCCGTGTATCCTACTAAGACAAGCCCATATTAGGAAACACTTTCCACATCCCAATATCCTTGTCAAAAACATACACCTATATGAAACACACTAAATAGCACTAAGAACCCCATATGACCTCTCTCATTTGAAACCTTGGTGATCAAGTGATAACATCTCTCTTAACTAGAGTCATTATAAACGAACTCAATTGATTATATCTACATGCACAAAGATTTGGTTACGAATGAATCAATGTCCATGAATTAAACCCTCACACTCGTTTCGATACACATTGCGCATAATGCACCAAGTGAATATTTACCATATGATCCACAAAAAATGTACACATAAATCAGAAATACAATCCAAACACCCCACTCTATGTTTTGAAATACAACTCACAGTGTCTAAACTCACATGGGTCATCTTACCCATGACAGACTCCCATCACTAATGAAACTGCAACCAAGTCACTCATTCGTATTTACTTTGTATAACCAATGCATTTACAACCCACAAGGATTAATAATTTCACATTATCAAATAATACATTAAGACATTAAGTACATAAGATAACTAAAGACAGAACAAGGAACACCCAACATTTTATGCTTTTCAAAATTAAATTTTCCCAAAAAATCAAAATCCTTACTCATATTAATATTCCTAACCATTTTCATCAACAAATATCTCAAGGGAAGTCTAATCAGTAAAGGAAACCATAGTGGAATGCAATACCTTCAATAATTAACAGACACAACATACCCCATTACAATAGATGTGTTTGCATCTCTAATATTACCCCATCCATTCTTACCATGGGTCTTGGTCAACATGTTGAAAACCAAATTACATAATCATAAATCATTAATAAAACATAACTTTAAACCAATTCTTATACTTTTACAAAACAAATCATTTCTCTCAGGCACATTTCCTTTCTCATAACTTGTTACTATAATCATTTTTACTCATTTACACTTTTCATTATGAAAAAAACGTTGACAATTTCACCAGAACTATGTAAATCATTCTATTTTGGACACCACTGAATCCTTCCAATTTACCAAAACAAAATATATTAACTCTTTCATAATGATTCCTTATACACAATATTCCTAAACTATTTATTTATATTCTATTCACTTATCGAAATTAATTACCATTATTAGACACCATTTTCTTTAAAATTTCTATTGATATAAAATGAATACTACTCTTTATGATCCACATATCCATATCATTTGTGCCTATTATGACGCACACCACATATATCCTTAGGTTCATAACATGATTAATGAATTAAAAACCTATTCTCATCCCATATATGAGAAAAATATCATAAATTTATCCAATCAGTCAGCATGTTCATCACCCAATAATGATATATCATTCAACTATAATAACACACATAAAATTTAAAAACACCATCAATAGGTAACTTGGGTTTTCCTCCGCACATGGGTTATCTACTCCCATGCATGAGGTCATGGAATAACACATTTCTGTCTCGTATATACAATCCCAAAATAGTAAGATAAAATAAAGAGAATAGAAACTCCTTTGATACCACTTTGTATTGTCCCTGACCCGGAATCAACTAAATCGGCGACTTGAGAAAAGTCGTCACATAGCCTCAAGAATGGATCCCCATATTTCAGAGGATTTAGACTAGTGGAAGGGGTCTAATAAGACATGTGATATTACTATACCAAAATTACTAGACAAACCACACCATAAAACAATACAATTAGCAGGAAAAGATGTAAAAACTAATAAACAATCAAAGAAAAATCTCTCTCAAAACATAGTAAAGACCAAAATTCAACATTAACTACGTCATGACATGATAATAGTTCCCAAGTTAATAATACCAAAAATAAAAATAGATGGATAAATCCCAAGAATGGGTCTTGAATCCATGATTGTATCTTCATCCATGCATAACCCAAGTCAAACTCAACATTCTAGCATAGGTCTTTTGCTCTTGTCCTGACCTCTAACCATGAATTCTGCATGGGTACATAATGAAAGCATGAATAGGGTGTTAGTACAAAAAGTAGTTGTCCATCACCAATGGTGTATACAAAATATCCAATCTAATAGATAGTTCATTCATGTATGAAAAAAATGAAAACATAAAAAAAAAGAACAACTCCATATCCATTACTTAAAACATATATCCAGACTGTTTCTATCAATTATTATAATATTCACCACCTATAAATCTTAACTACCTAATCCATTGTCTTCATGTTTTCCATGGGTTAAGCATTTACAAAATCTACACATGAGTCTAAGGAAATCTATCATCATGTATAAGGGTATGGGTTAAGTCCCCATAACACTAGGGATAAACACATCACATCAATACATTATCCTCACCTCAAAATTACACTTCAGTTTCAATGCAACAATAAAGGGAATAGATCCTCTATCCCCTTCCCTATCCCATACATTTTGGCGTAGTGTTTATATTCTCATTATAACTCGACCTATGGGAGAAGAACCTCATGTCAACACCCCACTATACCAATCCATGAGCACATTCTTATTGATCCCTTTAATAGACACATACCACATCATATCGAAAAACAATTAATAAAAATAAAAAGAACATTACATAATCATCAATAATTGAACTAAATAGTATGATAAAACCTATTAACTCTATTGTCACAAAAATTACATTGTCATTTTTTCTAGTTCCCATTCTCATGACCCAACCCATTAAATATATTCAAAAGTTCCCATATGATAGAAAATTTTCATCAATTACCATTAGTTAGCATATTTATCATTTCACAGGCATTTTTCAAGTTGTTCATTTGATGAAAAATTGTTATATCATATAACACCATCACTTCATTAAATTCAACCCTTTATGTATACCTTGTAATTCCAATATAATAACGCATTCGACATATTCCTCAATTCCATTGTCAAATCCTATTTATCATATTCCACATTTTCCCATGCCACTACACATTTACAAGTTCATCATTTCATATGAAGTATACTCTTAAATGTGTTAAAAAAATCAGGAAGTATTTGACATAATCCCATTGAACTCATTTTTCCCATTTTATGTCATAACAAAAAACCAATTATACCATTATCACTCTAGTCACAACTATTGTTATTTATTTTTTAAAGTAATCAAAAAATAAAACATATTCTTCATGGGATCCACATTATCACTCAGTAACCCTTAACTTATCCCTACCATTCTCTATGTTCGGGATTGCAAGAACACCCCATCGGTGGCACTAAAATGTTCAGGTCAACCTATATTCATCCGATGGGGACCATGATTGGTTCAATTTAACATCTGGACACTAGTCATACTAGATCTCACTAAAGTTACCATGATCACAACAATATGAACTTAAGAACACAATTTCATAAGTTTGTATCCATATAAAAATCATGGTATATGACATTTAGACCACCTACCTCATATATGACAATAAATTCTCTCCTAATTGTAGCCATAGATCTAAATTCAAGAACCAATTGAATCCCAAACCAAGATTCCACAAGAAAAAGTGGGGTTTTGGTCTTCTGAATGAGATTGGATTATCTACAACCCCTTATCCAAAAAAAAGAGATGTAAGAGGGGAGTTATACTTACTGGGGCCTCAAACATTAACCAATGATGGTCAAAATGGAAGGGAATCGAAGAAGAAACAACATTTGGAATATTGGATCTATTATGTTCATCTCTTGGTTTGAGAGGGGGAAATGAGGTAGAAATTAGGTGGACCACAAAAAACCTGTAATGGAGATTTTGTTATTTTTTCTAACATTACTGCGTCGCATGGTTTACTCACATAGTTTTCCTATCCAAGAACAACCCATGCGCAAGACACTGCCTAAGGGATTCAAGGTCCCAAGGTTATATAGGTAGGTTTCATAGTTTGATAAACTCTATGCTAGCTACGCGATATTCCGCAATCTAATGTTAAACGGTTTTCCAGGATTGGGTGAACGATTTACTTAGTCGTTCGCAAACCATGCGTCTTACATAGATTCACCCATGTATCATTATAATTAATGTACTAAACCCAAAAAACACCCCCAATCACTCTCATAAACCTTGGAAACATTTTATTGAAAATAAAAAAGTTATTGAAACCCAAATATTATACAACTATGGACATTCATGAAATCTGGGATATTAAATTGTTGTTCATTTTAAACAGTTTTAACTCATATAGTGGTAATAGATTTTTTAAAAAATTTAAAATTTAAAATGACTGAAAATGAATGTAGACACACACCAAATTTTTAAATGATTATTAAAAATATAGAGTATATTTTATCAAATTAAATTTTTAGGAAGATGAAATTAATTTAAAAAATAACCAAAAAAGAGATCAGATACTGTTTTCTAGAAACTTTTTTTAACTATATAAATGTTTTAATACAAATAAAATTCATTATGTTGATTCCAATGAAATTATGATTTACCATAATTTACTCATGAACATTTAAAAAACTCAAAATATAATGTTAAATGTAAATACATGATAATATAAGACAAATTTATAGAATAAATCTTTAGTTTCATTTATTCATGCAAAAATGATATATTTTTCATAAATATTAAAATCATTCAGTAATGATAATGTTTGAATAATAATTTTAAAAAATATTTATTTTATTAAATTAAATTTATGAACATGGTAGAAATTTATTATAATTATTATACAAAAATTCAATAAAACAATTTACACAAACAATATTTTGTAATCATTAAATTATTTTTATAACAATTTAATACATATTTTTTCTGAATTAATCAATAAGATTAAATTATTTGAACCCATTATACATATTTAAATTCTATCTTTTAATAATTTTATAGTCATATTAAAATCCAAAATTTAATGTCTAGGAAATAACCATTATATTTAATATTAATAATTCAGTAAATTATCATGTCTCATTTTTTGTCAAAGGTGTGTGTAATGATAGAAATCAAAGGGAAATAATTTATTTAAAGAGATATATATCTTAATATATTTTTCTATTACATTATACACCCTTTCTTTTATTTCTCCCTAAAATTCCATCCCCTAGATATTAATTATTGTTGTTATATATTCCTAGCCACGTCATCATATTTCCAAGGGGATTCCTAATTTTTTTCCAAAAAACAATGAGTATGTTTGTTTTCACGTGTCATTAAATATTCTGTATTTCATTCAAATTCGGTAAAGATTGTTCTGAAAAATATATATCTTACTCTTGTGTATAACCTCTGATTTCAATACATTTGAATGATTGATTTTATACATCCATTAGAGAGATACATGGTAGAAATCATGAACGTAGGCTAGATTAAGTGGAAGCAAAAATAAAAATCCCAATTTTTTTCATCTAATAAAAAATATTCAAAGGGTTTTTATTTATAGGTTGTAGATCTCCCTTATTTCCAAATCTCATAAACTTTTTCAATGTATATATTCATAGTTTTACATTTTTCCTATATTTTAATTTCAAATATCATAGATGATTATAATTATAATTCATATATCTAATATAAGATTCCATTATGTGAAAATGAATAAATATAACCTTATCTTCCATTTCCACAACTTGGTTAGTCCCCAAAATATTTATGTTTCTTAAATCTTCCAAGAATGTTTCAAATATCAACATGATTATATAGAGGGATACATATGGATCCGTCTTGATAATTAAAAAAAGATACTTTTTATGTTAATTCTATTTGTGAATTGTATTAATCCCAACCACATTTGAAATCTATATAAAAGGATTAAAAAAATATCTTATATGGTTGTAATTTTCCTCAAAAAGCATACATCTACCTAGATGACATATAATGCTAAGGTTTAACACAATAATCATGATCGGATTAATAATTATCCATGGAATCATGGTATAACTCATATCTCAATTCGAGTAAAGGTTATGTCAAACTATATAGAATATTACTACTCCCGTGATATATATCATATAAATCTAATAAATAGATAAATATTTAACTACATATGGTAATTGTCTATAACCAAAATTACATATATGATATTTAAATTTTTTATAGGGTCTAAAAATAATATCTATTATGATATTCTTCCATTTAGATTCTATTAAGGGTAATGGTTGTAACACACAATTCTTCATCTATATATCTATATTAATTTTATAATTTATCTATAGTTAGATAGATATTCTACAATATATTTTTTTATGTTTTCCCATGAAAAATATTCTTCTATATATAAATATTCACACTTCATAGAAGAATAAAGTATGAATAACATTTATCTTAATCGAATTAATACTTTTTCATGATTTATATTTATGGGGACCATAATTTTTTTAACAAATTACAGTTACACCATAATAATTTTTGAACTCCATAAATTTTATCACTTTATTGAGTTGTTATATATCCTCCTAACACACATCAATGATAATTAAATGAATGTCAGATTGAAAATTATTATAAGAAAGTTATAATATATCCGAATTCATCATGTTTTCCAGATCCATAATCTAAAAATTCATATATATTTCTTTTATTTCATTCCCCCATCATAAAAAATTGTCAGTTTCATTATGACATAGAGCATTAGCCACACTGTAAATCTATAGAGTATATTTATGTATCGATTATTCATTATCATTAACTAAATATGACCTTCTATACCTTGATAAAATATAGTTAATTATTTTGGAATATATACTTCAAGATTTTTTGAATAGTATATATATATCGCACTGTTAAATATAAATATAATGGCTCCATATAATCAACAAAATAATAATAATATTTTCAACTACAAATAATTTGTTAGGTAATTTTTCAATTTTTTTTTTAATTTTTTGAAAGGATTATCTTTCAGAATACCATTATCCATATATACAGAACCAAATAAATTCTTTGATACATCTCTAATGATCACTAAACCATTTCAAATACTGGTCATTGTATGCACATGTTTTCTTCCCAACATTCATTTCCATTGCACGAAAATTTCCACCATTTAATACTTTTCAAAGAATATATCTTCCATAAATGTAATCATAGGTATTAGATTATATATACATTGGGATTCCCAAAAAAAAAATAACTATTCATCCAATCCATTAAAACTATTGATCTCATCCACTATGACTTTTTTGGTTCAATTCTATAAAACATTAGTCTTTGAATGATAAATAAAAATACATGATATATAGACTATATGGCCAAAAAATAAATATTCTTATACCCATAACTCACACATTATGAATTTATAATACACAATATATTTATTTAGGGCCATCAAAAAA
The DNA here is from genome assembly GCA_963277665.1 of Viscum album. Taxonomy (NCBI): domain Eukaryota; kingdom Viridiplantae; phylum Streptophyta; class Magnoliopsida; order Santalales; family Viscaceae; genus Viscum; species Viscum album. The sequence continues at coordinate 216,970,120 of OY728165.1, forward strand.
GTATTTAAATAATTTTTTTGTTATTCATTTCACTTTTAATATATAATAATGTCATCAATAAAAACTACAATAAACTAGTCGAGGTAATCATTAAGTAAACCATTCATTAGATCCAAGGAAATATCATGTTAATCAGGATTTCCTAATGTAATTAATATAAATATAAATGTAAAATCCCTCATCAATATTTTTAGTATATCAAATTAAATGGTAATTAATTGATGATATCCATAACATATACCACTCTCTAGAATGTATTGAGCTCCTTGATCTGGGTCAACTATGTCATAAATAAGGGAAGATGATGCAAGTTGCTGAAATTGATTTTGTTATGTTCTAAAAACTAATTTAAATGAAACACTGAGTCAATATTCTTATAAAAAAATGAAACATATGCCCCCATTGTTCCATACTCGGGAAATTCAGTAACATATTCAGATTCTGCTAGAATTTCAATATCAATTCTTACAAATAAATCAATTCCATTCCCATAAGTATTTGTATGATAATGTTTGAATACTATTAAAAACCTAATTCATTATTTGGAGATTGATATTAAAGTATTTAAGAAATCCATCTTCATAATCCATCAAAATACAAATTTTTTATGTTTCCCTTTTTCCATGACATTTTTTGATGAATTGAATTCATTAATAGGTTGTATAACCCATAAAATGGATGTAAAATCTATTATATTATCATATTCATCCCAAAAATAAGTAAAATCAATGGTGGATTTGGTATATCAAATGATACTTCACATTATAAATTTTTTTGTCTTATATATATAGAACATTTCCATTCTGATAATTAAATCAAAATTATATAGAGTGAGAACTATAAAATTCCATTGAAGAAAACTCCCACACACTTCTATCATAGATGAGATATTGACTTGATATGTAGTCATTGTTCTATAATATGTTATTGTAAACAGCTAGGCGTATTTATTTTGAGGTGGTAACTAAGTATCAATTGAAATTTTTTCAGATATACAAGTGTTAGATATATTGAGTATCAAATAAAACTTATATTATCCTAGAGTGGATTAGATGTGAAACATTATCCATTTCATTTACATGACCCACTTTATTAGTTGGGATTACATAATGTTTCCCTTTATTTTGAGGATTAATGTGTTAATGTTGTTGATTTTTATTTTTGTTCAATCATATCGGTGAACAAGTTTTTTCATTTTCCATTCTCCTTGAAATTAAATCATTAGAGTGTTGGTGGAGCCTTAAGTTGATATATTTCACCATTACATTCATAGTAATTAATCTTTCAATCAATTATACATTATTTTTTATAAAGTAAATCTTTTGAAACATGAAAAATATTCATGAAATTATATGAAAATTTACACAATTATTCATTCAACACATTTAACATGAATGAAAAATAATTTCATTTCCTCCATAGATTACATCATTAAAATATCCTCAAAATTGAATCATTCTATTTTCCTTGAGAAAACTAATTCCAAACATAATGAATCATATTTCTATTTCCTTCTTGAGACCACACCACAAAATTTCATCAAAATATAAATTTCACATGTAACAAATTCATTTTGGAGACATTATCTAATAAAAATAATGAATTTTTTATTTTTTTTATTTTTTTGGACAATGATATAATTGGACACATAAATTTCATGTCTAGTGAAATTTTCTTCATAGGTAGTAATGGATTCATCATCATTATACATTGTTTTTAAAAATTCTTGTTCCATTTTAATGTGAAGATATTTTTTATGTTATGTATTAAAAAATACCATCTTAAACTCATACCATGTCTTAGAATCAATTTTCAAAAATTATAATATATTCTTCATAATAACCCAACATTGATAATTTGTATCATCAAAATGAAACATGGATGAAATATCACTCTCATTGAACAAAAATTTAATAACATATTTTAAATATTATATAGAATTCTTCCACTAATCATAAACAATAAGAAGTGAGAAGCTACTAAATGAAGGTGGTCATAATTGAATAAATGGCTAAATGGTGAGTAGTTATTTCCTATGTTAAATTTCATGTTCAACTTGAATAACATTAAAATTAATATCATAAGAGAGTTGGGAGAGTATAGCCAGATGACTTCTCATCATTTCTCTCATTTCAATTGGTTTCTTATTGAATTTCGATTTATATTTAGCATTGACACAATTCTCAGAAGGTTAAACCATTAAACTATTACATATAACCAAAAGTGATAAAAACTAATCATAGTGTGTAATGATTTTATCATGAAATATCATACATCAGATACCTAGATCACGATAACTTCATTTAAATTTACTAAAAATCAATTTTATCCAATTCTATCGATGTTTATATTCTATTTAAATTATTCATAATGGTCAATAATTATAATTTAAGTTATCCTAAAAATATTCTTTTGGATTGTATAGCCAGTAGTTATGTCTTACACCCACTCCACATTAAATGGCAGTGACAAAGTTATTACCCAATCAACACATATTAGGTTTGTTACCACTTAGTGCATTTGTTCCATATCATAATACTTTTATATTATACATAAAACAAAATATTTTCTAGGTAAACCAAAAAATATACTTTACCAAATCATTATTATATTATCTGACACATTGATTATTTTCACATCGGTATAACTAATATTATTTTATCATAAAATACAATTATAAATAAACCAAATATTGATACTCACATAGGATACTCAATCACAACATACATTAATATAATATTATTATTGATTAATATTCAATAAATTTTTAAATAATACATTCAAGAAGACTATAAAGGATTATGTTCCCTAATGGATGAATAACTAATCCTGTTATTTCATGAAATGTATTCAATATCTCCCATAATCATCTTATCAAATAATAAAATTACAAGACAAAATTAACTTAAATATTTTTTTTATAATGCTAGTTAAGGAACCATATGATACAGTGAGATGATATGCTCTGTAAGGTTTAATATATGAGATATCAATAAAAGATCACATGTGAGAATAAAATAATCATATGGTTATGAGAATAAATAAGAATATAATTATTGGATAATGTCCTTTATTGAAAATGGTTCTCATAGTATTCAAATCCATATTATCTAATGGGATATCATTATTTACCCAATTCATTAGACGAATATGTAATTTCACTCTACCCTCTTATATATTGAAAAAAAACTAAAATATAATATTAAAATAAATTCATTATTTCAACATATCATAACCCATGGATGGGAAATGGGTTTCATTAACATTCCAACATTTCACAATATCACAACCTTAGTAAATAACGATGGTTTCATAATGGTGTGATTATAATATAATTAACTCGTCAAAAATAAATGGGTTTTTTTTAAAAACTCTCTAAATCATCAATATTAAAAACTATATATTGAATTAAATATTATTCTATCATAAAATAAAATCCCATGTGATTCATAAAAACCCCTAATTAATGTTTTCTTTGATAAAAAATAAAATTTTAAGATCATTTGAACAACTGTTTAAAAATAATTGCAAAATATCATTTTCATTTGATAAAATGATGGATCAAATTAATAGTATAATAAAAAAATTAATCAACATAAAAAATATCTTAAAAAAATATGATTGTATTTAAAAAATTATCCTGATGATGATAAAATGGAGTCATGTCATGTATGTCAAAATAAAAAATTCAGTTCACAATTCACTAAAAATATTAAATAATTTTTTAAAAACGTATAAAATTATAAAATTTTCAAACATTTTCAATTATGTAAAATATAGTTATAATTTGAATTCAAATTTATGTAATAAAATTCCAAAATAAATATCAATATAATGGATTGAAAGGAAATTTTCAATGACCAAATATGAAATAAGGTATAATTTTCACTAAAAACATATTACCAAACATTTTAACATACAAAGAGAGGAAAATATTTTAAGTAAATTAAAGTTATAGATTTAAAAAAGTTTAATATATTATATTTTATTTTATATAAAATACTCGTATAATTTACCTCAAGAAAATTTTTACGTAAATAGTCCTAAAAGTAAGTGAAATTATTACATAAATCTCATACAACTATTTCTATATTTCATCAAAGACATTAAAATACCTCGTATAATAATTATTTATTTATTAAAAATATATTCCCTCGAAATATTCATGAATCACATACTATATCTCATTCATTTATAACTTCCAATTTCCTTGTTGTTAACATGTTTTTCATTTAGATGAACATTCTCTTGAAAAATGACCTATATTTCAGGCATATATCAGCCCAAAATTTCTTGTACATGATCCTTCCACATTTATTTATAAAATCAATAACAATGATAATTAAATAATTGTTATTTTTGTTCATTATATAATATTTTATAAGTATTCATGTTATATAGGATGAAAAATTAATTACAGCACACTATGAGGACGACAGTCTATACATATACATTACTAATGTTGCCACTTTTTCATATTGATGGATATGGTGAATATTATATAGTAATTATTAATTATGGATTCATTATTAAATCATAATTAATATATTTATTATTAAAATTTAAAATTATTAATGTCCATGAAAATAGGAAAGAAAAATCAACTCACGGCACTTCATGGAGGTGTTAGTGCAAACGTATTCACGAGAGACATTATCATTTCTCTGCTAATGGAAAATAAAGAAGGTATATAATATATAATAGTTAAAAAAATAATTATAAAATAAATAAAATATATAATAAATTAATCCCCTATAATAACCAATAATTATATAAGGTGATGAAAAACAAAATAAATCACTTTGTGAGCTGCTAATAAACACGTACGCATGAATGATGTTATATTTTCCTTTTTTATTAGAGAAGAAGTTGATTTTTATTTTTCAATACAGACATAATTAAATTTTTCTTTGTGGTATAATTTTTTTTTTCATATCCCCATGGTTATTATACAATTGATGGAGGTTTAAGATAAAAAAAATAACACTTAGTTAAGAGTTATATCTATTATTTGACAATTCACTTTTTTTACACATTAATCCATGAATGGATTATATTGTTAATAAATAATGAACTATAGAATGTGTGGAGTGACTTTAGGAAAGGTATTATCAAGGGATTGATAGAGATAACATGCACATTACATTTGTTTGAGAGAGGATCAATTATTTACTTTTATATTGGAGAAGGTGTACACACATTGAATTGTTCAGATGATTAATATATGTCAGTTTATTATTAATTCCAAAAAAAATAAAAAGGAAGCATCATAACTTACATGATATTATATGGTCAATCTATATAATAAAACATGATGTACATTGATTTTTATATAAAATTAATTCTTATAATATTAATTTTAACCCTTATAACATGTTTCATCTCTTAATATGTTTACAGATTTGTTTACCAATTTTTTTATACAAAATGACAAAAAATAAAATTTTTGTAAATATATAAATTTGAAAATATTTATTCAAATATTTTTTCAATTTTTTCAAAATAAATTTATATATGTTGATGAAATTAATTTAATATCAAATGCCGAAAAGATGATGAAAAATATATTTCATACCAAATGCTATTTTTTGTATAATTTTTTTATAGGAAAGTAAATTGAAACATGTGTCAACTGACATTGATATGATTTTTTTAATCAATATAATCTAAGGATATTTTAAAACCAAAAAAAAATAAAGTCCAATTTTTATATACATGAAACCAAAGGATAATTTTCATGATATTTTTTTGTTTTCCATTTTTCACTTCAAAATTAATTTTTTTGAGACAAATTCCTATATTTATCATAAATTAATATTTATATATTTATTTATAAAATTATATTAATTTAAAACAAATAAATCATATGGTACTAACTAATTATAATTTTATGATGAAAAATTAATTAAAAACATTTTTGAAGAAATCATATTCTTGAATTATAAAATTTGTAATGAAAATTTATTACTTATCTAATTTGAATTAATCAATATTATTTAATTATAAAAAATGATTATAAATATGTGAAAATTGCATTATCATAATTTATTAATTCCAATTTATACTCTCTAATGAAATGACTATGTGATGAACATCAAATTAAATAATAACAAAAATTCAATATTATATATTCCATCTTTTAAAGATGATGTTATGGGTAACACAAGATATCCAATGAATTAAATTTTTATTAGAGAGTAATGTATCTTAAAATTTTATGGTGATGAAAAATTATTCAACTAATTTCTATCATGTATATTTTATATCTTTAATATTAGGATATTTTAGTTTTAATTTCATGTCAAGCCTCTTATGTTATTGTGAGTCTTAGAATATCATGACAATAATTTTTTTTATAATAAATTCTTTTCATAGAAACTTGTTTTTTCATATAAACAAAATTTCAATTAAATGAATTTTATAATAAATATTTCTTATATAACCTCATGAACTATCATTAATTATTTACATTTTATGACCTATTCAAAACAATCTATATCTATCATAGTTGGTTTTAGATTAAAATGTATCCCAACACATAATGGTTTCTTCCCCATGATCAATTTAAATATTAGGATTGAATCTAAATGATAATCCATTTATGGAATTTTATTAATAATCATTTCTATAGAGAATTAATTTTAAAATACTTTCTAATTATTTTTTGGGTCTTACATGTATTCTCATCATTTCATCTTCCCCATTAACTAATTACTTGGCCTTTAAAGTAAAATTGACCCCACTATTTATTTTTAGTGCAGAATCCAGCACATTCATGATTGTTTTCATAGGGTAATTTTTATATTTTTCTATATATAATCATTAATAATTTAATAATTCCATTTTATAATAATATATTTCTTCTATTAAAAATATTTTAACAAATTTTTAGTATGATAAATTGTCCATTACTGGTAGTTTAATTACAAATCATACTCTGTTGTACACATGATTTTTTAACCAATCTAATTTTTATGTGATAATATTTTTAGTTTCCATATTATTAAATATTCATTCGTCTATTTTATCATACTTTTTCTGCCCTATTATTTTATATGAGATTTGTATTATTAAACAATTGACCTTCATTAAAAGGATTTATTTTGATTATTTGTTTACATGGGATATAGTTGACGTCTTATTTGTTTTTATTTGAATATTTATGGTTTTGGATTACTATGGAATGTTAATTATATATTTTATAGCAATAAAAAATCATTAACATGATAGATTATTTCCATGTTAACTAAGTTATTAATTATGAAATTATAGATACTCCATGTGTAACGCCCCAACCCCAGTTACCTAGATCTGTTGCATTATTTTAATACATTGTCATGATTTCAAGGAATCAAGTCATAAAGGACCGACCAGTTTAGCACTCTTGGAAAATAGATTACATACATTAACATTACATTACAATTTCAAACATAAAATACAGCATATTTTTTTTTTGATAATTCCATTATTCCCATTAGCGTAACCCTGCATATCAATCATAATACACTTCTTGGAATCCTGGGAAAATAAAACATAAGAAAGGGGTGAGCTCGGATGCTTAGTAAGGGTGAATAATTTAGCAGAAGCTATAAACATTTAAGGAAAGATGTGTGATAAAAACAAGAGCATTTTTAAACATAATATTGAACATAATATGGAAAAAATAAATCAAAAATCACTATATAAACATGCACATGGATATTATACTACTCGAATAATCACATGTAATAAATAATTTCATAATGAGGGAATACCTAATGCCGGAAATCCTTACCGTATAGTCAAGGCCTTGTGCCAAGAATAGAAATAAAATTTGGGTTAAGGACTTTTGTCAAGACACTAGTTTGTCTCATGAGACATACTGATGCATCGATGAGATATAGCGGGCTCCACCCGTCATATACTATGTGTAAAAAATTCCTCATAGGAAAAAGTTAAAACATAACATAATCTTTCTTATTAAAACTATCATCCAAAATGTAAATACTTGAACCATAAATCATGAATGGTATAAAAATGAAACATCCAAATACAAACTTAGTATAAATAATTTTAATACAATATGTAAGAATAAATCAACCTCAATCAAGAATAATATCCAGTAAAGGATGCTGACATAGTTGAAATTGATCAGCAAAACTTTTTGAGAGAAATATCATTTTTTTTCTGAAATCAGTTAAAAGTCATTAAATTATAAAGGAATACATTTAAAAGAGATTTTTGTATCAAAGTGTCACATAAAACATTAAAACTTTTTAAAGGAATTAACATTTAAAAACAATCATGTCCATATAAATAAAACGATAAAACCATTTTGAAAACATAGATATTAATGAGAATGATTGAGAAGTATAAATATTTAAAACATTTAAAATAATGTTTTAGTTAAATAGTACCTTAAAAGAATCATTTTTAAATGCCTTTTATGAAACATAGACATAGATAATAAATATGTCCTAGAAAATACATACACATAAAAACCCTCGAATATTAATGAGATTGAGGAATTAACACTTACCTTGAACTTTCTTTTAATTATGGGTATGTTTAACTTACTATATGATGAATATAGTATGTTATTATATTTTACCTGAACCATATTAATATTTATGATATCATACATGATTCATTTATGACCTTATACTATCCATCTAATTATAATTTACATTTTAAATTAACATTTCGGGTAAAAATCACTTTCTTTATCCTATGAGTTTTAACTTGTTCTTCATGAGTGTATCACATAGATAAAGATTGAAATACTTCCCTAATATAAAAAATCTCTTATATATAATATATATTTAGAATATAATATGTAGAATAGATAGATATATGAGATGTAATACACCATTTATTGAGACGGTAGGTCGTACATACGCATAAATGTCGTTTCCGTTTTCATATCTTATTGAACGTAAATAAGTGAATTTAAAAAACACACAAACACACACACACACACACACACATATATATATATATATTAGTAGAATTATTATTTCATATATTATGTACTTATTAATAATATATATTTTTATAATCATCGTCGAATGGTGAATGTGGAAATGAATCTCATCGCTTCGTGGAGACTGTAATCCATATGTACACACGAGTGATGATAACATTTACTTAATGATTAAAAGGCATGGAATTGGATGGAATATTGATTTTACAAAGAAATTATTATGTAATATTTATTATTTATATAAATATTACTCTTCATTATATCCATCCAAATAACATAGTGTTGAATAAAAAATTACACCGTGACATTGAGATGGTAAATCGTATGTACGCAAGCATGGTGACATTATAATTTATAAGATGGATAGAATAATGAATACGGTTTTCCCATATTTATAATAAAATCACAGTATGTATAAGGTGATGGAGTTATTATTTTGGTAAATAAATAACAGTGAAAGAGAAAGTGGAAGAAGAAAAAACATTGAAAGAGGTGAAAAAATAATTACATCTTCTTTGGGTGTTTCCTTTTGATTTGAACAAAAGGGCTCCATTATTATTTTTTACTCGAGGTAAGGCCTCTAGATTTAAATGAGGGAAGTTGGGAGGAGATTTCATCTTATTTTGGTTGAGGAAAATGGATTTGGAGTTGTGATTTTGAGGGAAGGGGAAGTGCCATTTTCTAAGAGCTGTGATGGTCACTTTAGGAAAATTTTGAATAAATATTTTATTATTCAATCATATTCGGTATATAATGGCTCCAAATTAATTTATTTCTATCCTTAGGTGGTTATGGGTCGAAATAATCTCAACAGATAAGTTTTAGACAACTTAAAAATACAATATTAACCATATCTTTTAGATTTAACTCTTTTTTAAATAGTTTAACATTTACCATGTCTCCTTGTATTTTTATATAATATGGTGAATAAAATTACATTAAAATTCCAAGAGAACCCCAAGTGGTACATTAATGACATATATAACATTATATGAGTCATTTGAAAAAACTTAATATTTTTAAGACTATTATATAATTTAATAATATTGTATTTGTTTTGAAAACTCATTTATATCAATTTTGATAATATTAGATATTTTGTTTTTGTGAAAGTCATAACACCGTGATTACTTCAAAAAAATACATTGAATTAAAACTAACAAGTCATATTCACCTCAAAAATTCGTGGATGTCTTCATAACATTGAAATTATATTTATTTTATTAAATATAATATCAATTATTTGATTTTTTCATTAATAAGGTAATTACTGCATCATCATTATGTCACAAATAAATTTTATAATATAATGTCTAAAAATTACAAATAAAATACCATTATATATGAAATATTTTATCTTTATAATGAATATTTATTGTATGTGCAACCCTATATGAAAAATGGTTTAGTTATTAAATATTGAATTTAACACTTTTAACTCTTCTTTAAATAAAATAATAATAAATGTCCTAATATAATCCAAGTGGACCAATCAGATATTATTTTATTACTATTGTTGTTTTTGGTCAAAATACACTTATAAAATAGATTTAGAACATGTGTTAAGCTAATTATAATATCATCTCTACCTTTAATTTCCTAATTTATTTTTTAATTGTGGTAAATTAAAGTAAAATATTACTATTCATCAAAAATATTTTTATCTTATTGAACCACTTTTTACTTCAAATTATCAACCATGTCTTTCAGATTTTTGAAATTCAACTCAAAGATGCCATAAAATTATGTTTTATGCCAATTTGCAAATGCTTCTAGAAGGTGGGTAAAAGACGATAAAATGTTCATTAAAATTTTATACATCTAATTTTATTATAAAATGACTTCAACAACATAAATTAATCTTATATTGGATTTATATATAAATTTTGACTTCAAATAAATTTAAATAAAATAAATAATTATTTAAATAAAAGGACGGTTATAAACAATAACGTAGTGTTTTTCACTATTCATCAAAAATTTAATGTTTTCAGAAAAATAAAAAAATTCACTCTAATAAAATTTTCATATTCTGAATTCATAAATGAATTATATTTTAAGAAATTCAAAAAATATAAGTTTCATTAATTAATTTAAAATTATTTCCCACTGTCAAAACCAAAAAGCGGGTTTTTAAAAAAGTAAAAACTATCAAAAGATTGACATGTGTTTATGTCAAATTTAAAAGAGAAATTAATTATTAGGACCTAAATTGAATTAAATGATAAAAATATAATATAATTTTACATCCAAACCATTCAAATTAAAAATTTAACACTATAAATTATTTCGATTAAAACAGTTTTTTCAATTAAAATTTAGTATTTTTTACTATTCATCAAAATATGAAAGTTATCAATAAAGTACAAAAAATTTATCCAAAATAAATTTTTTGTTCTGATTCTAATGAAGAAATTAATTTCATTTAATTGAATATATGATAGTGTAAAATATTTTTTTAAAAAGGATGCTCCCTTAAATAGCTGGTAAAATTGCATTTTTTGAAACATTCATCATTTTTCTAAAAAAATAATTTTGTCCTTATATGATGTCTAAGAGACAAAAAATATGAATGTTAATTTTATATAGGATATAAATAAAAGTTAAAATGATGTTAATAATATTCATAATCACTTTTTGAACATCTAGTTTTGTAAGTCGTGGTGCCCTCGAACTCGTTGTCGTGTGTAGCGCAAGTTATTGAATTACTTTGAAGAGAGAACATACTATAATATCCTGGGGTGTTACATTCTCCTCTCAATCAATAAATATTGTCCTTGTAATTTGAAATTGGTCTTTGAAAATAAAAGGTTAAAAATATAAAAATACCTTTGTGGAAAACCCAAATCAGAAATTGGTTTAATAAAATTTAGTCTTTATAAGAGGGATAAAAAAACAAAAAAGCCACCAACAAATTATGATCTTGATTAAGAGAACATTAGTGGAAATTAGAGACACATAACTATGGGGAAAACAAAAATATTTATACGAAGTGATTGAGGTCATCAATCACAAACAATTGTACAATTGAGGGCCTCAAAGACGTTGATCTATGATGATTTAAAATATCATCAGTTCAACAAAACATAAGGTATTAGAATAACACATTTTTTGTTTGAAGATATCTTACCTAATTTTTATGAACAACTTTATTCATAGAATAAGAGAAAAAAATATACTTGATAATTAGCGTTTCATCCTTTAACTAATTCCTACCACAAACTCATCTTTCACTCCAAAAGATACCAGAATTCATAAATATTCTATTTATCCTAATCGTATAGGGTTTAAAAATTAATTAATTTTTAATTAATATGTCAGAATATTTTAAAAAAACCATCATTATAGATACTAGGAAATCATGTAGGCCATTGGTTGGTGATTCACCCTTGTCAACATTTGATTGCGGGTTCATGTCACATGGCCTTGTCAGACGCGACGAGTTGTCGCCCAACCTCTGGGTTGTCATTTTTATAACAATTATAAAATAATATTAAAAAATTATTTAACCTTAATAATATTATCCAATTTCAAAACAAATCCATTCCAATCTTTAGACTTATCCAAAATATCTCTGTCCAAATTCACTATCCAAAATTTATAAGGAAGGTAATCACAGTAAAGATTCTTTTTCCCACGTAATAACAAGATAATACCTTCGTCATGATTATTTTAAAACACAGTAACACCCTAAATTATTTTAAAACCATATTGATTACTTTCATGATCCCTTATTCCTTATATAATACTAGATATACTCATTAAATCAAAAAATGGCGTAAACTCTAATTGTAATGGAATAAACAACCAAATAATTAGTTTCAATGTAGTAAATAATTTTGATTATAATTTATCCAAATCAATCATATCTTATTCCAAAATCCCTACCTCAATATCAAAACCTTATTAAGTATTATCTCTCCTCTTCCATTTATTTTCCAAAATGATTAAATTTACATTGAGTCACTTTTCTTAGAACCATACAATCTCAAATATTTAATGAAATAGTACTACAGTACAATCCTTATATATGTTATAATTCTTATAACATTTACATCATTAATAAAATGCTGAAATGAAACAATTCATTAATAACAATATAAGAACACTAATCATTTCTCTTCCTCTGCGGTAGTATCATAACATGATTATTATCCAATAGCATCATTTCGGTATACTCTGATGATTTGGACATTGATTTGTGTAGTTTCCTAACAACTTTTATATGAACAATTGTGTCTTTGAAACTTTTTCTTACCCGTGCAATCATGTTCTAGGTGTCCTTTTTCTGCACACTTATAACAAACTCCAACTACCTTCAAGCATTTACAATGGTGATTCATTCCACAGTTATCACCTATGGGAAAATCCTTCTTTCCCCTCTTACCTTTTCCATCTTCCTCTATTCCATTCTTTTCTTTTCTTTCTCTATTCAAAGCAATATAACTCATAGAATTCAATACTTATCTTATTAAAAAATGATAGTATTTCTTCATATGCTGTGAATATGTGGGATATTATTTCCCTTCTAAATTCTGGCTTAATAACATGAAATATATGATCCTCATTGATCTTTGGATCTTTTTTATTCTTGGAGTTCTCATTCCTTCTACTAGGTGCCATTTCTATAAAATAGCATACAGTAGGTTAGTTTTGGAATCACATTGCATTATTCCAAACATGTATAATATAGAACATAAATAAAAAAGATTATTTATATAATCTATAATCATAAAATGTTTTCTTTGAGTAAGTATTTACTCCAAGATCCATCATAATGGCTTGTAATGAAAATGTGAATTATCCTATGTGTATCCCCTGGGATTGTCGTAACCAAGAGTGCAACAAGGCCCATTTTGGTGTACCATGATATCATGGGTCAAACTAGAAACTCCTTGTTAGATATTTCACTCCTAGGTACATTTGTTCCAGAGCCGCCTCAACCTTCTCGTATCTATATAGAGATTTATTAGTTGGAAAATAATCAAAATCGCTACATTACCAAAATTCTAGGAAGTTCTTCTATAATAATCCTCAATGTTTATCTTAGGTTAATGTGCTCTAATTAGAGTTTATCTATGTATAGTTTTCATGGATTGTACTAAAATTTCCTTGATACCAACTGTAATGCCCCAAACCTAGTTACCCAGAGTCGAGGCCTTATTTTAATACATTGGCATGATTACAAGGAATCATGTCCCGAAGAACTGTTTAGTTTAGAAGTCTTGGAAATTAGATTACCTACATTAACTTTATATTAAAATTTCAAACATAAAATAATACATATATAGTTCATAGAGAAATACATTATTCCCTTTTTCCTAACACTGCATATCAATAATATTACACTTCTTGGAATCTTTTGAAAATAAAATATAAGAAAGGTGTAAGCTTAGATGCTTAGTAAGGGTAAATAATTTAGTGAAATCTATAAACATTTATGGAATGATTTTTAATAAAAACAACAACCTTTTTAAACATAATATTGAACATAATATGGAAAAAATAAATCAAACATCACCATAAAAACTTGCACATGGATATTCTACTAGTCAAATAATCACAGGTAATAACTAATTTCATAATGAAGGATTGCCTAACGCCGGACATCATTACCACATAGTCAAGTCGTCATCCCAAGACTACAAATAATTTTTTTGTCAAGGCCTTCTTCCATGACACTATTTTTTCTCATGATACCTACCGATGCATGGAGGAGCTATAGCAGGCTCCACCCGTCACTTACTAAGTCCACTTCTTTCCTCATTTGAAAAAGTTAAAATATAACATAAATATTAATATTAAAACTAGAATACAAAATTTCATTACATTAACCATAACCTATGATAGGTATAAAAATAAAACACCCATAGTCAGAAATATCATAACTCATTCAATACATTTTGGAAGAATAAATCAACCTCAATCGAGAATAATATCAAGTAAAGGATGCTGACATAGCAGAAGATGATCAGTAATATTTTGTGAGAGAAATATCCCTTTTTGTGAAATTATTTAAAAGGTGCACATTTATAAAGGAGTACATTTAAAAGCGATTTTTTAATTGAAGTGTTCCAAAAATCATTGAAACATTTAAAGGGAATTTATATTTTAAAACAATCATGTCCATATAAATAAATCCTTAAAATCATTTTGAAAACATGGACATTAATGATAATTATTTAGAATAATAAATATTTAAAACATTTAAAATGATGTTTTACTTAACGAGTACCTTAAAATAATCATGTTGATTTATTTTTTATGAATCATGTACATGGATAATAAATATATCCCAGAAAATATATACACATAAACGATATCAGGAAATAATGATATTGAGGAATTCACCCATACCTTGTACTTTCCTTTAGTTGTTGGAAAGTTTATATTCATGTATGAAGACCATAGTATGTGATTAAATTATACCAAAACCATATTAATATTTATGATATCATACATGATTCATTTATGGCTTTATACTACCCATTTAATAATAATTTTCTGTTAAATTAACATTTCGGGTAATAATCACTTTCTTTATCGTACGTGTTTTAACTTGTTAATCTTGATCGTATCACATAGATTAGGATTTAAATACTTCCAGAATATAAAACATGATTTATGAATATTATTTATTTAGAATATAAAAATGTATAATAGACAGATATATGAAATGGAAAACACCATTTATGGAGACGGTAGGTCGTACGTACGCATAAAAATTGTTTCCATATTCATATCGTATTAAATAGGTTGAAGGGAATTTAAATACACCCACCCCCCACACACATATATTTTTAATTATAATTATTATTTCATATATTAAATACTTATTAATAATATATATTTTGATAATTATCATTTAATGGTGAATGTGGGAATAAATCTCATTGTGTCGGAGAGATGGTAAGTCGTACATACACATGAATGACAATACTATTTATTTAATGATTAAAAGGTGTGTAATTGGATGGTATATTAATTTTATAGAGGAATTAGTATGTAATTTTCATTATTTATATACATATTACTCATCATTATATCCATCCAAATAACAAAGTGTTGAATAACAAATTACAACACTTCATGGAGATGGTAAACCATATATACGCACACACAATGACATTATTATTCATAGATGGATAGATTAATGAATAAGGTTGTACCATATCAATAATTACATCACATTATGTATAAGGTAATTGATTTATTATTTTGTTAAAGAAGTAACAGAGAAATAGAAAGTGGAATAAGAAAAAAACATTGAAAGAGGTGATAAAATAATTACCTCTTCTTTGGGTGTTTCCTTTTTATTTGAACAAAAGAGATAATTTGGTTTCCTTTTAGCTCATTTAAATGACTCTAGGTTGAATTTAGAGAAGTCGAGAGGAGATTTGGGAAGGGTTTGGCTGAGACAAATGGCTTTTGAGTTGTGATTTTGAGAGAAGGGAAAGTACCTTTCTAAAAGAGGGGTGATTGTCACATCAAGAAAAGATTGAATAATTATTTTCTTATTCAATCATATTCAGATTATAATGGATAAAAATGAATTTAATTCTAGCCTTATATGGTTATTGGTCTAAATCCTCTCAAAAAAAGGTTTTAGTTATGTTTAGTTTTGTATAGTAACCTTATCTTTTTTATTTAACTCTTAGTTAAATAGTTTAACATTTACCATGTCACCTTGTATTTATATATTATATGCTTAAGAAAATTACTATAAAATTACAAGAGAACCCCAAGTGGATCATTAATGACATATATATCATTATAAGAGTCATTTAGCTGAACCATATATTTTTAAAACTATTATATAATTTAATAATATAATATTTCTTTTAAAACTCTTTTATGTCAATTTTGTCACTATTTGGTATTTTGTTTTTGTGAAAGTCATAACAACATGATTAGTTCGAAAAAATACAATAAATCAACCCTAATATGTAATATTTACCTAAAAAATTCGTATATATCTTCAAAACAATGAAATTATATTTATCGTAATATTTATAATACCATTTATTTGTTTCATTCAACAATAAGGTAATTACTGCATCATCATTGTGTCATAAAAATATTTAATTATATAATGTATATAAATTATAAATAAAACATCACTATGTATTAAATATTTTTTATTTCTAATGAATATTTATAGTCAGATTTATCTTATGTGTAACCCTATATGAAAAATGGTTTAGTTATTAAACTTTGAAATTAAAACTTTTATCACTTCTTTAAATAAAATAATAATAAATGTTCTAATATAATCCATGTAGACCTAAAGGATAATTTTTTATTTATAAGGTTTTTTTTATCGAAATACAGATATCCAATAGATTTATAACATGTCTGAGAGTAACTATAATATCATTTTTTACATTTAATTACCCTATTTACATGTAATCGTGGTAAATGAAAGAAAAAAGTTAATCTTCACCAAAAATTATTCACATCTTTTTGAACCAAATTTTACTTAATAATATCAACCATGTCACTCTTATTTTTTAAATTTAACTCCCATAAGCTTTAAAATTAGGTTCTATGCAAATTTGCAAATGGTCTTTGAAGGTGGGTAAAAGACGGTAAAAAGTTCAATAAAAGTTTATACATCTAATTTCATTATAAAATGACTCCAATGAATTACATTAAAATTATATAGGTTTTATTTATCTACTATGACTTAAAATAAATTTAAATAAAATAAATACTTATTTATATAAAAATTCAGTTTTAAATAATAACGTAGTGTTTTTCACTATTCATAAAATATGAAATGTTTTCCAAAAAATCTCAAAAACTCTCCCTAATATAATTTTGATATTATGAATTAAAAAAGAAATTATATTTTATCAAATTCAAAAGATATAAGTTTCATTAATTAATTTAATATTAATTCCGGTTGTCAAAACCAAAGATACAGTTTTTAAAAAACTAATAAATATCAAAAGATTGACATGTGATTATGTAAAATTTAAATGTGAAACTACATATAATGAACAAAATTGTATTAAATGATAAAAATATAATATAATTATACTTATAAACCATTAATATTCATAATTTAACACTATAAATTATTTTGATTAAAAAATTTGTTTTCAACTAAAATTTAGTATTTTCACTATTCATCAAAATATAAATGTTATCAGAAAAGTACCAAAAAATTATCCAAACAAATTTTTTTGTCCCAATTATGGATAAGAAATTAATTTCATTAAATTGAATAAATAAAAGTGCCGATTTTTTTTTTTAAAAAAGGATTCTCCATTAAATAGACTGTAAGATGGCAATTTTGGAAAAATACTTCTTTTATCTGAAAAATTGAATTTGTCCTTATATTATGTCTAAAAAACCTTAAATATTAATGTTAAAATTATATATGATATACATAATATTTAAAATTCAGTTAATACTATTCATAACTGCTTTTTGAATGTCTAGTATGGTATATCGTGATGCACTCGAACTCGTTGTTGCGTGTAGCGAATGTTATGGATTCATTTTGAATAGATAACATACTATAAATTCTTGGGGTGTTACAACATGAGTTTATATTACAATGTTAATGATAATTATTTTATAAGGAATGTTATTTATGAGATGAAATGATATTGATAATTTTAATTTAGTGAATGAATTGGTTATAATGATGTGAAAATGTGGGCTTGGTATTATAAACACACTCGATTAATTGATTAGTAACATGATTAAAAAGGGTTTTTTTAATTTTTGGTAAGTGAGGAATGAATGAAATATTTTTTGCAAAAATAAAAATAGTAACAATAACATTGTTGTATAATTCCATGATATAAAAATTTAATTGATGTGGATTTGATTATAATGGTCAATATTTTTAGAATTATAAATTCCATCACCATGAATTCCATTGATTTTTTTAAGTGTTTATTTCTTTTAGTCAACATGAATTTTTAATTAAATTTTATAATTTATATATAGCTTTATGATTAATTTTTTTTATTGTGATATTATTTATTCAATTTTGTTTCTTTGATAAATTATAATATAAATTCCCACCAATATTGTGTCATTTATCACCCTTAATTATGATTGAATTTCACTAGGTAATGATGAAATTTATTAAATTATAATTTTAATATAATTAATTTTTGTGAGAATGTATATGAGATGAAGATTATTATTATTTATTATGTTGTTTCTTCAATGAAAAAAGAATATTTTTAAATAAATGACATTGTAATGGGCTATATTAGTTTATGGGTTTTATTTTTTTTGTATATATGTAGACCTAAACGGTATTAGGATTGTATTTAAGGTAATTATTAATTTAAATCGTCTTAATATATGGTGGTTACATTTGTGAGCTATAGTTGGTATCAAAAATGGAATATAATGCATGGGTTTCTCACACCATATATAAGATTACTTGTTGCAGTGATAAACAAGATATCAATATAGGTATTAGAAAACACTATAGTATAGGATAATAGTTGAGGATAATTAAAGAGTCAATATGTTAAGGTTGATCATAATTTCAATGGTATACACAATCATTTAAATTTATAGATGTAATATTGAATAATTTATGATGTCTATGATTATCATAAAAGTACATTAGTGAAACCCTTTGGAATATGATTATGGGATATATTTGTGTATGGGGAATTATTTTGATGTTATTCTAAAGTATAAATTTTAGGGTTTTCTATAAAATAACATTCGTATATGTCTACATGGATTTATATTATGTAGCGGCATAGAACCAAGAGGTAATCACCCTAAAAATGACCGGTTTTGTATCCAACTAATCCTCAATCTCATGCACAATGAGTTTTATTGAGATTTCATGCCTGGTTAGAAATGCTTAGTGAATATTATTTTTCTTATAAAATATTTTATATAAGACATTATAAAAGATTTATTATGTCAATTAATTAGATTAAATAATATAAGAGAACAGGACCTAGAGAATAATTTATCAACCCAGTTGTGTTTTAGGATGAATTAAAAGACAATATAATAAATTTAAAGAGTAATATATTTTGATGTTGAATTTTTCATGTAATTATATTATAATATTTTACATTAAATGTATATTACACATGTTAACTAATTTGAATTTTGGTAATGGGTGATGCGTGAAGGAATGAAACTAATGATTGTATCCTTAGAAAATTCAATGATTTTTCAAATTAGAAACTATATGGGGTACAAATTCATTGATAAATCATATGATTATTCAAAAAATATTTAAAGAATTATGATTAAAAACATGAAATTAGATGTGTTCCCAAAAATAGAAAAGTAAGTACAAAATGATTCTTAGGGATTTTGAGGTTATAAAATAGATTAATGAAAAAATGTTCAATGTCTAGAATGTCAAGAATGATTCAAAAAACACTATGGGTAATATATCAATGGGATTGGATTATTCTTTGTGAGTTTAAAATGATGGCATTTTGAAGATTGTTTCTATGAAATTATAAAGAAATTTGTTATAACAATTAAGGGAAATGATGTTCTTACTAGTTATTTCTAAGCTATAATAGATGAAAACACATTTAGAATTTTAACCTCAGTTATAAATATCCTTGAGATAAAATATAAAAATTTTATGAGAAAGTGATAATTAAAATATAATGTTATAAATTATGTTAACATGGGGTGAATGTAAACCAATGTGATGATAAATTATATATTACTTTAAAACCACAATCAATAAATAATATCATTCACACACAACATGATACAAATGATATCCCTGAAATACTATAAAAACATTAAAATAATTGAATATAATTATTGATTTAAAAAATTCTAATATAATTTCATAATATATATATAGTTTTAATTATCAATAATACATCATTGATAAAATTTAATTTTCATAGCTAAGTATCTAATAAGAATGATCTATGAAATATAATGTAACCCTTCCCAAATTGTATTTCATAATATTTATATTAAAATATAATTACACTATGTATAAAATTTATTATTTATATTAATAATAATTTTACACCATATTTAATTAGTAATGTATATAAAATTTTTATAAGTAAATTCATTATTTTAAAATTTTACTTTCATATGAATTTTTTTATATATATATTACTTTTTTAAACATAATATAAATAATCTTAAAATAATAAGATGACTTAATTTACATCATTTTATATTATAAAATAGTAGTATTATCTATTGGGGAATTTATTTTTCTTTAACGGAATCAATTGAGTTTTTGGTTACTAGAGAAAATTACAGTTTTTACTAAAACTCTCATGCTTTTGGATATATCAAGAATTAATTTTAACATAAATATTGTATATCAATTTCACAGTATCAAATACATAATTAATAAGTAATAATTTTCATTGACACATATTTTTATGGATTTACAAGTCCTTTTTAAATATTTTATAATCATTATAATATTTTTTAAAAAAGAAGATATATATTTTTCATTTCTTTAATA
The DNA here is from genome assembly GCA_963277665.1 of Viscum album. Classification (NCBI taxonomy): domain Eukaryota; kingdom Viridiplantae; phylum Streptophyta; class Magnoliopsida; order Santalales; family Viscaceae; genus Viscum; species Viscum album. The sequence goes on from OY728165.1 coordinate 216,991,542, forward strand.
AAATATTATTATGAGAAAATAATTTTTTTAATTAATTTGAGGTACACATATTTTTATGTTAATTATAATAAACAAATTTAAACTATAAAATTACAATTCATTGAGAACTCTATCTTACAAATATATTTCAAGCTTTAAATGAAATATTTATAAAATAAGAGAGCTACTTTTAAAATGTGATAATGTTAAAATTAACATTCCATTCAAATAGAAATAGTATTATATAAAATGAATATAAAATTTAAAATTACCATTTATATTATATATAATATCTTTAATCTTATTTTTGTACATTTTAAGTAAATTATAAACATAAAAATTTATTACAATAGTAATGAATGTTAAACATGATTTTTTTGGGAAAAATGCTTCATTAATATTTTAAACATTTTTGGGAATTCAATGTAGAAGATTTATCCAAATTATATCACCACATAATCAATTATTTTACTCTTTTTGGGGTTTTTACCCATGAATAGTGATGTGATATTATTGATCTGAAATTGGTATTTACAAAATTAGTTATCACTTTGCACATGAATAAAGATAAATCATACCAATCCATGATACACATATATATATATTCAAAGTTAGTCCTTAAAAAATTCCATTTTTTAGATCCTATAATTCAATATTATTTGAGTAATCATCTAGTTAAATTACATATCCTGATACCTCTATTTTCTAAATTATTTCGACGATATATATGAAGTTCCCAACTAGATTATTTTATACCCTTTAGCATTTTATTAATTATCAATCTCTATGAAACATATTATATCCACAATAATATATTTAAAATAATATTAATAATATATATTAATTTTATAATATTAATGGATCCATTAATTTTCAATGTGATACATCCAGTGAGAAAAAAATATTGATCATTCATATATGAAGACTACCGAATCCATAAAGTGATGTGGTTCATTTTTAAACACATACTCTCTAGAATGTTAAAAAAGGACAGATTTATTGAGTTAATATGATTTTATGTTATAATTATTATTCAAAAATGGTATTTTAGAATATATTGTCATTCAATAAAAAAGATAGAAATTAAAACATCAATTTTAATTTTGTGCGGACTACAACCACTATAAAAGCGGAATCTGGTTTTCATTTACACCCTTCATAGATGGTAATAAGATTTAATTGAATAAATATACATGATATTTATTCATATTTTTTTATTTTAAAATAGTTATCTAATTAAATAAATTCCATTCTCTATAACTTGTTATACAATACTTCTATTTGAGTTGGTTTTACCACATGAATGAATGATATTATAAAATTTATATTATGAATGATCTCATAAAGTAGTTAAATTATAATATAAATAAATAATAAGTTAGTTTATAGTATTTAATGGCTCAAAAAATATGATATTTCTATTTATTATATTTATTATAATACCTCCATTTGATACTTAAACATACTAAAACTATTTCACTAGACATTCTATTTTCACAAAACAAATCATTATCATTCACTAAAAGAAAATTGAATATAATAAATTAATAAAACACCATTAATATCGTATCTTTATTATATGGGATCAATGTTATTGATCTATTAATCCCTTCCATTTTCGATTTTATGGTGTTGGACGAACTATAAGGAGGTCCCAAGGAGTTCGAGGGGGGGATTAGCGGAAAAAGGGTGAGAAATCAAATTTTTTGAATTGATATGGCATGAAGTCAGAGTTTGAACCATAATTCAGCCACCCATGAACAAGGTATGTTATACAATGAAAAATGGTATAATTAATGTTACTAAAATTTTGGGGGTTTCTATGTTCTAGTGGTTGGATGTGGCATATAGTCTCATTCAATGGTTAAGAGGGTGTGACACGAAGATCCTGGTTCTGGCCTGAGGGCTTTGGACACCTCATTTCAAATTTATGGTAGTTGTTATATTAGATTTTGATTATATAATGGTACCTTTTTGGAATAAGGTATCCTACAATTTTGGGATCCATGATGTTATGTATCCACCATATCAATTTAATAATGATTTTTCTTGATTTTCTGAGGGTTCGTTAATCGAGTTAAGATAAAACATATTTATGGTGATGCACCATGTTGTCCCTTTGTTGTGGCATATTCCAAGGGAAAATTCCATATTTAATATAAAATAAAATTTGTATATAAATAATCTGACACCATTTTCCCATATTCTAACGAATTTCACCACTCAATCCCTAGGCACCCCAGAATGGTTTCTGGAGACCCTATAACCCCCACCCCCTTTTAATATCAATCAGTCTATGGACCCTATTGATGAATATGTTGCAATCTAAGGTAATAAATTCCAATATTTTCTAGTGTTTTATTTTTTTATCTTTCCTCCACCCATTATTCTTATATGTATTTAGCATTCAGTCTCTGTTATTCTAATAAGGATTTTGTTTGTTTTCATTGGTCTATTTGTATTACAAAATCATTGAAAGATTTCATTTTTCAAAAAAGATAGGTGATTGGAGATCCTTGGAATTAGTATATTCTCATGCATATAACAATGAACATGGGGATTAAATTAACCTAATAAATACTAGACTAGATTAATGAATGAACATTGTTTAGTGATAAAATGTGAATATTTACACCATGATAATGAGTTAGATATTTATTTTATAGATAGTGGGTTATGTATGATATCCTTATGTAGTATATTAACATGCATGTTTTGGGATGTTGTTCTTGATTGAAAATGGTAGAGATTTTAAAGATATAATTGCTGATAATTACTTGGATAAATATTACAAAGAGTCTAATTGTTATAATATGATGTTTTTTTAATTTGATGGTAATTCAAATTAATGAAATGTTTATGTGTATTTCAATTTTATATTCCATCATTTTTGTAATGTTAATGAACATGATGAATGGTAATGGATGATGGTAATAATAAAATGAATGTTAAATGAGAATAGAATATCCCTTGGATTTTCAAAACTACTTTAATGCTAATAGCACGATTAAAGCCAATTTATAGCATGTTAAAGTAAATCCCAAATAATACGCATAAATTGAATATATGAAAATGAATTTGTTAATTCGATGTATATTTAACAACTACTTTTTTGATACAGATAATCATTTGTCTCTAAGAGTTCTTATTTGATTGATATAGACAAGTGTATTATGTTTAGGGTCATGAGAGCTTGCATTATTATGAATGGTAAATTCCTAATTTTAATGACCACAATTCTCTCTTGAAATTGTTTCCATCTACCTTTTGATTCACTCCAGATGTGATAATTCTATATAATGTAATCTGAGTCTGGGATGGATAATCCTATGATGGATGGTGCGATATGGGGCATGGAGGCCAAGATGATGTAGTCGAAGTTTATTTCTATTATAATGTAATGAACATGAATATGAAATATGGTGTCATGGATGAGACTAAATACAATGTAATGGTTTGAATCTGGGCTTACAATTTGATGTCCCAAAAGATAAATGATTATTTTACGAATTATTTTTGGTTGGATGGTAGGCCGATTGTATTTATTTTCATTCCATTCATGAATTCTTGAGGAATCTAGTTTTACATGTTTATTCATCTCATTTTCGGATAAAAATGATGTTTTTAGATACTAACATGAATTATGTAATGGATAATAAAATTTAATAACATTTTATCCATTGGGGTTCTTATTTAAAATTTTATTTTAATAATAATAAGAATCTTGAGAACTATGTGTTTAGTTATCTTATGCCCAAATGGAATTAATGTCACAATAATCCTAAATTTAATTAGTAATATGGAGAAATTATAATGAGTACAAATGGATGATGATTTAATTATTTTCTATAGTAACTCTTGAAAATGAAAAATTAAAAAATGTAACTATTTGATAATTTTGTTATTATATCATATCTAGTCCCATATGGTGGACGTAAGGTGTCTAAATGATGATAGATATAGTAGTTACTAGGATTAGGTTTTACACCATGTGTGGTTGTCATCTATTATATACAATGTATTTTTTTGGATCAATTTTTCGCACCACCATGGTTATTTTGGGAGACCGAAACCCTATGGAATATTATTGGTTTTTTCCACTACATTTTTGTTATTGTGGAATATGTGATTGACAAACACCTATAGCCCTGACCTCTTCTCTTTTTTATAATATTTACTTATATTCTTGTAGGTCAGTTTATCAATATATTTGTGTAGAGGGCTGTAACCATTTTTTGTCATTTTACAAACATATATTACCTGAATTAGTACTAAAATGGTTATTATTAGTATAAAGTGCATGTGCATTGATGTATCTAGTTACCTAATAAGGTAATGGTTTGTTATGGCATTAGATGTAATAAATAATTTATGATAAACATTTTATCGGATTTGGTGGCTTCGAGAGACTACTCATGTACTATATGTGGATATGTGTTTGATACAATGTTGCGATTTTATACATGAGGTGTTGTTATTCATAGACCTAAGGTTTCAACCAAATGTTTTTCTACGAGAGATGGATCTAGGAATCTTATGATGGGTAAGAGTGGAGAAATAGTGGGGAAGTGTAATAGGGGATCCCATGACAACACAGTAGCAACGATGTGCACTGTAGTGATGGTAGGTCACTGTAGCGGTGGTAGGGCACTGTAGCAGTGGCAGGAACTGTGTGGTACTGTAGAATTACTATTCACATAAAGGGCCTTAGGCAAAAAAATTGGGCCTACGGTCCATGTAATGGGCTTAATTCTCACTGGGCCTTCGAGATATGTAATGGGTCTCCCTATACCCAGTTAAAGAGGTATTTTCTTTTCATTAATAATAAATGAGGCTTCAGCCTCAACATTTAAGAAAAATGTATAAACTACATTTCATGTAAGTATGAGATGTTTGGAGATCATGATAGTTACTAATATATAGTTGTTATTTAGGATCTATTTTGGATTTATCATTGATGTTGAGTTTACCATTTTAGGTACTTATTATTTTCTTTTTTAGTTATATATGTTTTATTTGAAATTACCTGTATTCAATTTATTTTTCATTGGTATATTTTTTCTATAATGTATTGTTTTGGTGAAACTATCATATCTATCTTTATTATGTAATCCTAGATGGTATTCTCTCCCATTTTTTATACCCTTGGTGACAGTTTCATATGTGATGCCTACTAGAGGTGAGATTTGGACATTCACTATCATCCATGTATCATTGAACTCATTAGAGGGGTAATCTTGGGGGAATTGGGTCGTGATATTGTGGTATCAAAGTATATGGTTGAGGGATAGGATGGAGATTTTAGTTTGGAATGGGTGAGATTTCATTGGTTGTTACCATATTAAATGAATGATGTAAACATGGGATACTGACCTGGACAAAAGAATATTTCCCCCTTTATGACTGGATACTTTGAACTATATGTTTATTAAGTCTACTAAAGGAAGGGACACTTGTGACAAGGTAGAGAAATTGGAATGTATCATGTATCATTTTTCCTAGAACCTGTGTTTGAATGGGAATATCATAGGATATTATAAAACATAAAGTAGTAAAATTAATTAGTTAATTTTATTTTTATTGTATATTATAGGTTTATGAGCTCTGAATATTTGTTATTCTTAATGAAACAGATCTAGGTTGACATCCTCCTCATGACTAGAATGATGATGTTTAGAAGGATGTTATTGTAGATCACCATAGAGATGAGTTCAATGAAGATGATCATATTAAAGTACACTATTAGATTTTATAATATATGTTATATAGAAGAATGGGGTTCTAATTTCAAAAACAATCATTGTGTACTATTTTGAAGTGGATGAGATTACATTTAGACCAATCTAAGCTCAATAGGAGAACTGGGTTTCATTGGTGGTGATTATCTTGTGTGGACTATTGAGGTTTTGGTGGACCATATTCCTCAGGGATAGTAAGGAGACTTTTATATCATGGATGAGTATTTAAGATCAATTACAAGAAGTGATACTTTTATTTCCCATGAAGGTGGCCATTGTTTTATTTTTATACCCTTCGATAAAGGACTTATAGTGTATGAGAGATTGTGATATGTTCGAGGACCCATAAATGAGTTTCATCAGTCCAATTTAAATATGAGGAGGTTAAGGCATGGAATTTCTTGTAGGATTCTAATTGAGAGATCCAATTCTAGATCACGTCATTTATAATGATGTCATATATTGATGTTCGGTAATGGTAATCTTTTATAATGAGGATTATAGATCTAACTGGTTCATCCTAAGAGGGGAGCCTTCATGAATAACTATAACAAATAGATGTAGTTTTTTTCATTATTGTTTTTTCAGAAGTATTTTTTAAATTACTAGGGATGGTCACAACCATTAAAATCTCATTTAAATGTGGGTGGAATATTTCAATACTTTTTAATAATTATAAATATGATAGTATTGTTGAGGTTGTATTCATCATAGGATAAAGTGCACAAAAATTCTAATTGGCTAGAGTGCATCATTTGTTCCACTTCAGGGTGCTCCATTGCTGTCGTTTCATCTTTAGAGGTAGTAAAGGGTTTCACGATCTTGGTATTAGTTGAGAGGAGATAGAGAGTTTTTAGATTATTTTTGAGAATATCCTCATCCTCAGAGATAGTAGCTCAACCACGGAGGTGGTATTTAGTAGGCTCATAGATGATGTAGACACGTTCATGGACATCTTTATACTCTAGTGATGAATGTTCCTTGAAGACCAAACACCGTACCAGTCACCCTTTTATTTTATTCTACATGGGTACATGATTTTTATAAATCATCATATTCCTAATCTTTCATATCATGTTCAATTTTCCATTCTTTGGGACATGAGGTGGAGTGGTTTCATGTTTTTTGGGTGTTTAATAACCAATATTAATGTTGAAGATACATATGTGAAGTCTATAGAGACGGTCAGTTTCTTATGGGGAATGATATCTCTTTGTGAAAGGTAATTAGTTTAAAATTTCATCTATAAAACATATTCATGAGAATATATTTCTTGTATTTCAATTTCTTATCATCAATTTCATAAAAATATAAGTTTAATTCTATGATTTAGAAGCAAATATAGTAGTGTTTTATAGAAATAAAGACCCTCAGATTGGTTAGAAAACTGATATTTATTTCTATTATTTTATAGTCTAGAAAAAGATGATTTAGTTGGAGATTCATTTGGAGGTGTTTCCTTGAGTTGTGTAAGAGTACATTGATGACTTTCTAGAGGATTTTATGGTGTTACCCTCATGATGGGAGATAAAAATTAGGAACAATCTATAAATTATAATTTCTCATATATCTATACATCAGTATATGATAGCGCATTCTTAGGCCTCATGAGCTACAAGTACAACTTGATGATTTGATCTTCTGAGTTTTTCATCAGTCAAGTTTTTCTCCTTGTTGTGCACATGTATTTTTCTAAAATAAATATGATGATAGTTTTCATCTTTTATTCAATTATCATCCCACGAATCATGTGTTTGTAAAAAAAAAATAAAAAATTATTTGGATTGATTATTTATTATATCTTCAAAATAAATTGAGATGCTTCTTGAAAATTTATCTTTGGTTGGGATATCATCATTTGTGTGAAAACTTTGAGGATATTCAGATTACTAAATTAAATTATTGTTAAGGGAATTATGAATTTATTTTCATTTAATTTTATTTGATTATTTCTTTTGAATAATTTTTATCTTTATGGGGTGTAGTTTTTTTATATTGTGTGGATACTTGTATGGTGATTTCAATCGACAACATCCAAAAATACTTCTTGTTTTTTGAGGAGTGTGTATGGGACCTGTATCTCAATTTAGGAATTCTTTTTCTTTAGAAACAATTTGGTAAGGTGAAAAATTGTGAGTAAGGTATAATAAATAACATTTATTGTGTAGTTTTTTTTCTTAGATAGGTGCAGTAGTAGATCCTTTAGTGAAAGAGGTGGTCATTTCATGGGTAAACCCCATGATAGTAGTAGATATATGAATTCTCCAATCTTTAATTATATATTATACTATGTTCATAAATTATTTCACATAGGTTGACTGTCACACCCCGACATGCGCGTTTATTTTATTTTATGATTTCTTTGACTTTAAATTATATTGTTGCGGTTCGTGTTCAGTATCGGACCTGGTTTTTGAGTTTTTGTTAAAATGTGCTCTTTTTGACGCGACGTCGTCGGGCGCGTGAGCGGAGACTGTTCTGGAAGCCCAGCGCGTCCCTGCCCGGTGTTTTTGCGCATCCCGTTGTCTTTGAAAAAAAATTAAATAGAGTCTTTATATTTAATGCGCAAATCTATAGTTATAAATTAATAATTATTTTTATTATTTAAGATGAAATGAATATTTTTATCATTTGTGTTTTTATCATTATGATTATTTTTATCATTATTATTTTTATCATTATCTTATAAATAAATAATTAATGAAGTTGTAAATGTTGCGGATAATAGTATAATTATTATTAAATATGGTTTGCCATTAATCTTATTATTAATATTGTAGTTTATTATTATTATGATTTGGTTTTGTTTTATTTATTTTCTTTTCTTTTTTTTCTTTTTATTTTATTTCCCCCTCTTTTCTTCTAACCCTAGCGGGCCGCCCCTTTATATTTTTTTTTCTACCCGCGGGAGCCGCCGCCTCCTCTCATCTTCTTTCCCCCCGCTGTCCGCCTCGGCACCCCTCCTACCTCCTGGTGCAGCGCGCGGCCCCCTGACCTCCTCTCCTCCTTCGCGCAGTGCCCTCGCCGCACCTCCCCTGCTGCACCCAGCCAACCCGCACCGTGTTTTTCCGTCGCCGGCGCACCCTCCTCCTGCCTCGCTCCTCCGCGGCGACCCCCCCCCCCCCTCCGGTGTCGTTCCGGCCTCCGCCGCGCCGCCTCTCTCCGACCCCGTTGCCGGCGCACCCTCCTCCGGCCGACCACCCTTTATCATCTTCCTGCACCCCTCGACCGCCTGCTCACGGCTCTTTGGAGACCCTCCGCCCTACTTGCTCTCCGCGTCACACCGCCCTCCACACCAGCCGCTGGAACTCTTCCTCTCCTCTTGTTTTTATTTCTTCATCGTGCCGTACCCCTTATGCCCAGCGTGTTGCGCCCCAGCCTCTATCCACGCTGTCCTGTGCGCTGAAGCCCATCCGCCCCTGTTTTTTTTTTCTCCTCGTCGGTTCATCCTTCTCCGGTTTCAACCCAGCCGCAGCCGCACCTTCAGAGTAGCAGTCCACCATCGGCGCCCTCCACTCCCCTCCTGCTGCCTGCTGCCGTCATCCGGCTCCCGCTCAGCCCCTACGCGCCGTTTCCCGCGCCCCCTGCCTCCTTCCGCAGCAGCAGCCGCTGCACCGGCGCCCCCTCCTTCTTCCTCTTCTTATTCTCTTCTCTTCTTCTCCTTTCTCTTATTCTCTTCTTCTTCTTCCTCTTCTTCTTTTCTTCTTCTTCTTCTTTTTCTTTCTCCCTCCTCTGCAGCGTCGATCAGGCCAGCGCCCTCCTATCTCGCGCACCAGCCCGCATGTTTGTATTGTTTTTTTATATATTCTTATTGTTTATTCTTATTGTCATTCTTATTATTATTATTATTGTTTTTCTTATTATTGTTTCTATCATTATTATAATTATTAATTCTATTATTATTACTATTTTTGTCATTATTGTTATTATGTTATTCTTCTTCTTCTCATTATTATTATTATTATTTTGTTGTTATTATTATGGTTATTATTTTATTATTATTATTATTATTATTATTATTTTCATGCTAATATTATTAAGATATAATTTTTATTATTTTTGTTATGTTATTGTCATTATTATTATGTTTATGCTATTATTATTATTATCATTATTATATTATGGGAATGCTATTATAATTATTAATATTATTATATTAATATTATTATTATTATTATATCGTTATATTTTAATTGTGCTAAATTATTATTATTATTCTTATTAGTATTACTATTATTATTATTCATATTATCATTGTTATTATTATTATTATTATTATTATTATTATCATTATTATTATTATCTTCATCACTATACTCTTGTTGGTTCATGAGTTTTAATTGACTGTGGGTTTTTATTTGTTGGCTTAGGACTTTTAGGACCCGCGCAGGGCGTTTCCGAGTGAGCGCCACCGCCGCGCCTTGTATTTGAGGTTCCGTCGTCGCCGCGCTTTGGTTTCAAGGTGAGCGTTTATTCTTGCCGCTTGGTTTCGAATGCTCTGGTGAGTTTTGGATGTGTCTGAGTCCTCGGTTTTGTTTATGCAGAGTATTAGACTTGGTCACGTAGTCTCGGACACACGTCGTGTCATCGCGCCTTGGATCCGAGGTTGTTTGTCGACGCGCTTGATTTTGAGGTAGGTCCCCTTTGCACTGCTTTTAAAATTTAAGTTATATTATTTCATGTTGTTTGCGCACCCTAATTATTCAAAATCAACATTTTATTAATTGTAATAAATATGAGATAATATACGATAATTAATTTTTAATATAAGAGGGTAATTTTTTAAATGGTTATGTAATGTCAAAAGGAGCCGTTTATTTTATACACGACACATGAAACACCCTTTTTACGAGCGGACACCCAATGATGAAAGAATGCCCGTTTGGATTTTAAACATAATTAACGGAATGTAAAACAGAGTTCTGGTTTAATGAGAAATGATTTCTTTTGAATCATGAACAAATACTTTGGTTCGTTTGAGAAATTGCCCGGTTGGCACTTAAAGTTTATTTGGAAAAGGAAAATGGTTTGGTTTGGTTTATAAAAATATTGGTAACCTTTGAAGTAGTGTTTTGTGGTTCTTTAAATTGTTTTAAACTGGGTTTTGTCTCATAATGATGTTGAACCTTTCGTTGAGTGGTGTTTGTGAAATGTATTAAATGCCCGTTTGGCACTTTATGGAAAGCGATAAAAATGTTTTGATAAAAACCCTCTTAGGGCGACTCTCATGCCTTGGTTGCAATTTATTGTTTGGGAGGCCGCGCTTAGAGGCTCCCGGGTACTTGAGTAGTTAAAGGCAAGAGGTTGTCCCATGGAGTGGCTCGGGGAATGCCTGTTGTTCTTTATATATAGATATATCTGATTGGATGCTCGGTTGGCATCGGTTGGCTCACCCCTTTTTCTTAAACACTTGAGACATGGAAATCTGGCATATTGAGAGAATATTCTAAGAACGATTGCTGCACTGGTAGGTTATGGTACTGACCAGTGGCCCATAGTAGGTGGATATATTGGGTTTATTACTATGGGATTTGCCCTCGACCTGCCTGTGAGTGGATGGTCGAGCGTTTTGTGCGTTTTGATTTCATCGTGACATGTCAATAAGGATGATTTCTCATGTATTGGTGTCTTTTGGTTTGTTCTCGATCTCCTAGGTTCACCCATGTCTATTCAGCTTTTGTAGCTTGCAGTAATGATTATGATGCTCACGTGTATACTTACATTGCCCTTGCTGTATGTTTTACTTTGTGCATTCTGGCATATTGTTTTCCTTGGAAACTGATAAATTTCTTTTTAATGGGTTTCTAAAAATTGTTTTCAAATGGAAGTGTTTAATCCCTTTTGTACAAATTTGAAAATTTAAACATCACTTTCCCCTTTTCCTGAAATTTCATTGGCACTAATGAAATGAACACGAATTTGGAAAATGGCTAAGGGCAATGGTTCGTACTTTGTTTTTGAGTAGAATATTATTAAAAACATACTTTTATAGATTGTAGTTCAAACTTGAAATGATGTTTCTTTTATTTTAAAGGTAGTGCATTGGGAATAGATATCGGGCTACCCTACTGAGTTTTAATACTCACGCCTATAGTTGTTTTCTGTTTTTAGTGTTTGTGCAGGCTATAGCTTGAGTGCGCTCACCTAGGGCGACACTTGATCGTTGAGTCGGAGAGCGACCCACGAGGTCGCACGGAGTTTGTTCGCATGTCGTGTTTGGTTAGTTTGTTTCCTGTTTGTTTCTGTTTAGTCACTTTGTTTAGTTTACCTTTTTCTGCGCTGCTCTGTTTTATCTTTGCATTCTTATTTATTTATATTGGGTGAAATCGTTCCCACAGTCTCTAAATGATGCCCTGGCGCTTGTCGCCAGCCCGGGAGGATCGGGAACGCCTCTCGGGCCATGTCGCGGACCGGCTCGGGTGACCGGTTCAGGGTCGACCCGGGTTGGTTCGTGACAAAATGGTATCAGAGGAGGTCAGCTCTTAGCGACCTCACTTTTCAGAGCGCCCTTTGTTATTTGGGATGTCAAGGTAGATGGAGTAGGATTGTCGGGACATGAGGGGTAGGTGCGAGAAGAGCGTCGCGAACTCCTGCCCGTACTGATCCTAAGGTTTCCATGGGAAGTCCGGTTTAATTGGTTTGTTTGGGTTTTTATGAAAATGTTTTGCGATTGGGGTACGACAAAGGGAGTTGGGCCACTAGTCCTCCTAACCCGCACGGCCTGGCAAGCCATGCAGAGCTAGGGGCATGGCCCAAGAAGGCTCTCTGTGTTAGTGACGTGTTTGGCATATGGTCGCCAACCATATGGTCAAGACACCCACTGACACTAGTCCCCTGTTTGAGTTGTTTTGGGGTCCCCCTTGATTTTTGAAAGTGGTTTGAATTAGAAAAGTTGGTTTTAAAAAAAAAATGGTTGTTTGAAATGACATGTTTAATATGTGGATTGTTTTAAAAGAAGTGGTATGAATAAATTGTTTTTGGAAAATGAAGTTGCTTTGTTTTGGCCTTGGTGTTCCGATGAGTACTCACATGCATTTTGGTGTGTTGGAAATGTGGATGGATGTCTGGTATGGTGGATGGATGCCCTGGGTGGTACAGATACATGCATGTGAGTGAGGCTCTAAAGAATACCAATGGCGAAGGTTTAACCCACCAAGCTTGTTCAAAATTAAAGATGTTTTCAAAGAGAAAATTTTTGACGTTATGATAACTTGTTTTCTCGGATTTTGAGCTTGTCACCTATGCAGTGTTTGATTTTGAGGTTTTTATTCATTCGTTGAGTTGGCGTTGGTTGGGTTTTTGACCTTTCCTTGTCCAGCGGTTATCCTTTTGAAACTTCGATGGGTGATCATCGTGCGGTCGATCAACCTAAGGATTTTATGCTTGAGTTTCAGAAGTTGGATCCACCTCTCTTTTATGGTCAAGCAGAAACTTCTGTGGTAGAGGAGTTGATGCGGAAGATTGAAAGGGACTTTAGCCTCATTGAGTTGCCCGAGTCGTTGAAGGTCAAGTTTGTGACCTTCATGCTTGAAGGTTCACCGTGGATGTGGTGGAAGTCAGTGTCTCGGGACAAGCCCCGTCAAGAGGTTACTTGGGAGTTTTTCAAGGCCTCGTTCATTCGTCAGTATTTCTCTGAGGAAGAAAGGGTGAGAAAGGGGATGGAGATGTGTTGTCTGCAGCAGGGCGACAGATCCGTGTTGGAATATTTCCAGCGCTTTGTAGATTTAGTACCTTATGATTCAGAGTATGCCACAAATGACCCCGTGAAGGCTCAACGCTTCGAGGCGGGTCTCCGCCCTGATCTACAGTCGAATGTTTCAGAGTCCAACCTGACTTATTTTGTCGATGTGGCAAGACAAGCTTTTCGTATCGAAGCCGCGATGGCAGGAGTGCTCGAAGTAGTTCTCCCTCCTTCGATCCCTATGAGCACTGGTGAAGGTTCTGGAAAGGAGATGAGTAAGCAAATGGAAGTGGATGGATCAGGTCGTGGAATCAAGAGGCCTCGGGATCTTTCATCAACCTCTTCGGAGCGAGAGATTATTGTGTGTTATCAGTGTGGCAAGCGGGGTCACAAGAAGTCGTCGTGCCCAAGCGCTTCGAAGCCCTGCCAGGCCTGTGGACGCCTGGGTCACCTGCGACGATTTTGTCGGGGCATTGCAAGGAAGCGTCACAGAGGAAGTTCTCAGAAGTAATGTGTTGTAGGGTCTTTGTTCAAAGTTTCCAGTGTATGTTTCCTTTCAGTATAAGTGATCTATTTTCGTGGCCTTTGTATGGGTGTTGTTTTGGGTTTGAAATGTATGGGAACTTCATGGGTCTTTTGACGAACCTCGTCTTTCAATGCTGGTGTGTTTTAATTTTAAAATCTTGTCCTTCAATCTGTCAGATCAAAAGATGCATGTATCTCATTGGGATTATCAGAACCTGACTGCGAGGCAGAAGATGCTTCATCCATCAGAGCTCCAACCAAAAGGTCTCGGAGTGAAGCCAGCGCGTAGTCAGGAACCCCCCGGGGGAAATTTTTAAGGATTCTGGTGAAAGTCGTGATTCTATCGTCGTGGTGAGATAGTTTTGGTGTTGTTTCTCTGGTTCCTCTGTCGTTGTAGTTCTCTCTTGTCGCAAAGTGCATGATGGACTTATTCCTCGTGTAACGTCGGGAACTGTGCCTATTGGATGTAAGTTGCTGATCAGTGACCTTGCGTGGGCCACTGATGTAAATCAGTTGCGGCCCTGGTTTGTGTCCATCCCGAAGTGATGGGTCGTGAGTAGTCATACATCATAGTTTTAGTGATTTGGTCCTTGGGCCCACCCTCCCCGCCCATGGGATTAGGGTTTTAGTTGCGCAAAGTATCCATTTAAGATTCTATCCCTTTTGGACGTGAGTAAGTGGTTTAAAGGTCCTTGATGTGCTCTTTCTAGCTGGAGTAAGGTCTCGTGCATGTCTAAGCTGGTTTCCCGTTTGGTCGTTAGTTGGTCGGTTCTTTATGGTGGGGAGACCCACCATGAGTCTCTTTGGGTTTTCTATTAAAACGTTATTGAATGCTAGTTGAGTTCTTATGGTGGGGAGACCGTTCAGGCCTCCCCTCTGTTGGTGATTTACTTTGGGCAATGAGGTTCAGTCCCGCTGGTAGTCGTTGTGACATCCTTGGTTAAGAGGTTGGATTGTGTTCTATGAAATCCTTAGGTGTTGATCGGCCAACTGGTTGGTGTTGTGGCTTTCCGGGGGCGGAAAGCGTTATGGTGGGGAGAATTGTCACACCCCGACATGCGCGTTTATTTTATTTTATGATTTCTTTGACTTTAAATTATATTGCTGCAGTTCGTGTTCAGTATCGGACCAGGTTTTTGAGTTTTTGTTAAAATGTGCGCTTTTTGACGCGACGTCGTCGGGCGCGTGAGCGGAGACTGTTCTGGAAGCCCCGCGCATCCCTGCCCGGTGTTTTTGCGCATCCCGTTGTCTTTGAAAAAAATTTAAATAGAGTCTTTATATTTAATGCGCAAATCTATAGTTATAAATTAATAATTATTTTTATTATTTAAGATGAAATGAATATTTTTATCATTTGTTTTTTTATCATTATGATTATTTTTATCATTATTATTTTTATCATTATCTTATAAATAAATAATTAATGAAGTTGTAAATATTGCGGATAATAGTATAATTATTATTAAATATGGTTTTCCATTAATCTTATTATTAATATTGTAGTTTATTATTATTATGATTTGGTTTTGTTTTATTTATTTTATTTTATTTTTTTCTTTTTATTTTATTTCCCCCTCTTTTCTTCTAACCCTAGCGGGCCGCCCCTTTATATTTTTTTTTCTACCCGCGGGAGCCGCCGCCTCCTCTCCTCTTCTTTCCCCCCGCTGTCCGCCTCTGCACCCCTCCTACCTCCTGGTGCAGCGCGCGGCCCCCCGACCTCCTCTCCTCCTTCGCGTAGTGCCCTCACCGCACCTCCCCTGCTGCACCCAGCCAACCCGCACCGGGTTTTTCCGTCGCCGGCGCACCCTCCTCCTACCTCGCTCCTCCGCGGCGACCCCCCCCCCCTCCGGTGTCGTTCCGGCCTCCGCCGCGCCGCCTCTCTCCGACCCCGTTGCCGGCGCACCCTCCTCCGGCCGACCACCCTTTATCATCTTCCTGCACCCCTCGACCGCCTGCTCATGGCTCTTTGGAGACCCTCCGCCCTACTTGCTCTTCGCGTCACGCCGCCCTCCACACCAGCCGCTGGAACTCTTCCTCTCCTCTTGTTTTTATTTCTTCATCGTGCCGTACCCCTTATGCCCAGCGTGTTGCGCCCCAGCCTCTATCCGCGCTGCCCTGTGCGCTGAAGCCCAGCCGCCCCTGTTTTTCTTTCTCCTCGTCGGTTCATCCTTCTCCGGTTTCAACCCAGCCGCAGCCGCACCTTCAGAGTAGCAGTCCACCATCGGCGCCCTCCACTCCCCTCCTGCTGCCTGCCGCCGTCATCCGGCTCCCGCTCAGCCCCTACGCGCCGTTTCCCGCGCCCCCTGCCTCCTTCCGCAGCAGCAGCCGCTGCACCGGCGCCCCCTCCTTCTTCCTCTTCTTATTCTCTTCTCTTCTTCTTCTTTCTCTTCTTCTCTTCTTCTTCTTCCTCTTCTTCTTTTCTTCTTCTTCTTCTTTTTCTTTCTCCCTCCTCTGCAGCGTCGAGCAGGCCAGCGCCCTCCTATCTCGCGTAGCAGCCCGCATGTTTGTATTGTTTTTTTATATATTCTTATTGTTTATTCTTATTGTCATTCTTATTATTATTATTATTGTTTTTCTTATTATTGTTTCTATCATTATTATAATTATTAATTCTATTATTATTACTATTTTTGTCATTATTGTTATTATGTTATTCTTCTTCTTCTCATTATTATTATTATTATTTTGTTGTTATTATTATGCTTATTATTTTATTATTATTATTATTATTTTCATGCTAATATTATTAAGATATAATTTTTATTATTTTTGTTATGTTATTGTCATTATTATTATGTTTATGCTATTATTATTATTATCATAATAATATTATTGTTATCATTATTATATTATGGGAATGCTATTATAATTATTAATATTATTATATTAATATTGTTATTATTATTATATCGTTATATTTTAATTGTGCTAAATTATTATTATTATTCTTATTAGTATTACTATTATTATTATTCATATTATCATTGTTGTTATTATTATTATTATTATTATTATTATCATTATTATTATTATCTTCATCACTGTACTCTTGTTGGTTCATGAGTTTTAATTGACTGTGGGTTTTTATTTGTTGGCTTAGGACTTTTAGGACCCGCGCAGGGCGTTTCCGAGTGAGCGCCACCGCCGCGCCTTGTATTTGAGGTTCCGTCGTCGCCGCGCTTTGGTTTCAAGGTGAGCGTTTATTCTCGCCGCTTGGTTTCGAATGCTCTGGTGAGTTTTGGATGTGTCTGAGTCCTCGGTTTTGTTTATGCAGATTATTAGACTTGGTCACGTAGTCTCGGACACACGTCGTGTCATCGCGCCTTGGATCCGAGGTTGTTTGTCGACGCGCTTGATTTTGAGGTAGGTCCCCTTTGCACTGCTTTTAAAATTTAAGTTATATTATTTCATGTTGTTTGCGCACCCTAATTATTCAAAATCAAAATTTTATTAATTGTAATAAATATGAGATAATATACGATAATTAATTTTTAATATAAGAGGGTAATTTTTTAAATGGTTATGTAATGTCAAAAGGAGCCGTTTATTTTATACACGACACATGAAACACCCTTTTTACGAGCGGACACCCAATGATGAAAGAATGCCCGTTTGGATTTTAAACATAATTCACGGAATGTAAAACAGAGTTCTGGTTTAATGAGAAATGATTTCTTTTGAAGCATGAACAAATACTTTGGTTCGTTTGAGAAATTGCCCGGTTGGCTCTTAAAGTTTATTTGGAAAAGGAAAATGGTTTGGTTTGGTTTATAAAAATATTGGCAACCTTTGAAGTAGTGTTTTGTGGTTCTTTAAATTGTTTTAAACTGGGTTTTGTCTCATAAAGATGTTGAACCTTTCGTTGAGTGGTGTTTGTGAAATGTATTAAATGCCCGTTTGGCACTTTATGGAAAGCGATAAAAATGTTTTGATAAAAACCCTCTTAGGGCGACTCTCATGCCTTGGTTGCAATTTATTGTTTGGGAGGCCGCGCTTAGAGGCTCCTGGGTACTTGAGTAGTTAAAGGCAAGAGGTTGTCCCATGGAGTGGCTCAGGGAATGCCTGTTGTTCTTTATATATAGATATATCTGATTGGATGCTCGGTTGGCATCGGTTGGCTCACCCCTTTTTCGTAAACACTTGAGACATGGGAATCTGGCATATTGAGAGAATATTCTAAGAACGATTGCTGCACTGGTAGGTTATGGTACTGACCAGTGGCCCATAGTAGGTGGATATATTGGGTTTATTACTATGGGATTTGCCCTCGACCTGCCTGTGAGTGGATGGTCGAGCGTTTTGTGCGTTTTGATTTCATCGTGACATGTCAATAAGGATGATTTCTCATGTATTGGTGTCTTCTGGTTTGTTCTCAATCTCCTAGGTTCACCCATGTCTATTCAGCTTTTGTAGCTTGCAGTAATGATTATGATGCTCACGTGTATACTTACATTGCCCTTGCTGTATGTTTTACTTTGTGCATTCTGGCATATTGTTTTCCTTGGAAACTGATAAATTGCTTTTTAATGGGTTTCTAAAAATTGTTTTCAAATGGAAGTGTTTAATCCCTTTTGTACAAATTTGAAAATTTAAACATCACTTTCCCCTTTTCCTGAAATGTCATTGGCACTAATGAAATGAACACGAATTTGGAAAATGGCTAAGGGTAATGGTTCGTACTTTGTTTTTGAGTAGAATATTATTAAAAACATACTTTTATAGATTTTAGTTCAAACTTGAAATGATGTTTCTTTTATTTTAAAGGTAGTTCATTGGGAATAGATATCAGGCTACCCTACTGAGTTTTAATACTCACGCCTATAGTTGTTTTCTGTTTTTAGTGTTTGTGCAGGCTATAGCTTGAGTGCGCTCGCCTAGGGCGAGGCTTGATCGTTGAGTCGGAGAGCGACCCACGAGGTCGCACGGAGTTTGTTCGCACGTCGTGTTTGGTTAGTTTGTTTCCTGTTTTTTTCTGTTTAGTCACTTTGTTTAGTTTACCTTTTTCTGCGCTGCTCTGTTTTATCTTTGCATTCTTATTTATTTATATTGGGCGAAATCGTTCCCACAGTCTCTAAATGATGCCCTGGCGCTTGTCGCCAGCCCGGGAGGATTGGGAACGCCTCTCGGGCCATGTCGCGGACCGGCTCGGGTGACCGGTTCAGGGTCGACCCGGGTTGGTTCGTGACATTGACACACGATTTATTAGTTTTACTATAAATTTATTGTAATTATTATGTAAATACCATAGTTTTTTTATATTTTTTTACTCGAATGAGATGTTGGACAACTTCATAGTTCTTAATAATAAAAAATATAGAGTTCAGTTTGAGGTATTTTGTGATGCTATGTATGTTAACTTTGATTGTGTTTTAATGAAGCTATTTTTAGTTATTTATTATAGGTATTTTTCGTTACACCCAATGAGAATAAAGATTACACCCATGATCTTGAGTTGGAAATTGTTTTCTTTTCCATGAACTTGTTGGGACATTACCTCACTCATGAGAGGTTTTGGATTTCATTGATTTTAAAATTGTGATGTATATCTTTCCCATCATGAGAAGAGATAGTGATAGTGATGGTAGATGGAATTAAAATAATACCGTTAAATAATTTTTTTATATATCTAGAATGTGGAATGTTATGGCGGATATGATGTGTAGTAAGTCATGTAATTACTCTATATTTAATTATAGACAATCCCAGAGGGTGGTAGAATAATTTTCAACGGTGAGTCTAAAAATTATAGTGTTTGGTGGATGTGGCTTTAATTTTCAAATGAATGAACAATACTAATTGGGGTAGTAGATCGAGCCTTCCAATTTGGAGGATCCATTAGTAGAGGTTGGGAGAGATCAGGCAATTTTTGTTGTTTTCCCTAATAGTTTCTATTAGAATGAACAACACCAACTATTATTCTAGTGGAGGGTTTTCAGTTAATCAGTGATTCCTTCTATGGTTTTATGGGAGTTCCATATTTCTCCCATATTTACACATCCTATATTGAATAAAATTTATTATGCTCTGATAGTCCATTTTTGGTGTCCTAGGTTCATGATTTATTTTTAGGGGTTTTCACTGTGTTTTGTCTCCCAGAAGGTGATGATTGGGCATGATGTTCATGGTGGTTCTATATAGTTAGTAGATTTTCCCTGGTAGAAGTCAGAAGAAATCATGATATACTTCATTTTCAATTTACCACAAGACGAGGGAGGATGAGATTTAATATTGGTGATATTGGATCAATTGACAAAAGAATCTCTTGACATAGCAACCAGAGAGTCTAGTACAGTAAATGTATTATCAAAATAGTTCCTGGGAGAGGGGATGAGACTCCATTGATTCTTTTATATGTTCATATCTTTTCTAGATTGATATTTTAGCACTATGTTGTAGATATTAAATAATGGTTTTTCTATAAGTTATTCCATGGTACAATTTTATTCTACTTACTTATGGAAAGGTAATACAAACTATCCAAACATTATTATACATGTTGTGAACTTTTTTCTCATAAGTTTTAGATTCATGGATGTTGAATATTCCTTTGGTTATTTTCCCATAGAATAATGGATGTCACTCCACCATCGAAATAGAATTGTTTGAGGATTTTTACGGAAAACCGTAATGTTCTCCATTTTTCAGAATTTTTGTTGGAGAGGATGTAATTCTTATGATATAACTGGTAAAAATATGAAAAAATCCAATTGATTCACAACAGGATGAAGGAAATGTAGGATAATTATAAATATTTTACTAATCATGGGAGGATACCATTGTAGTTTTATGTTTAAGATCATGTGTTTTTGAAGGTGACTTCACATCATTAAAAGCAATGGATTAGTCATGGAAGTAAGATTACACAAATTTTTTTGGTACATATGATATGCTAGATAATGTTTGAGTTTTGGTGTATAAAATATCACTTCTCATATAGACGAGATAGAATGATTATGTTTTTCACATGTCATAGATTCTTCTTTATCTTCAAGATAACACTAATTTCAATGATTAGAGGGGATCAATTTTAAAAATGATGTGACCTTTGATGAGTGGCCTAAGGTGATCTAAAACAAACAAGATAAGGTGTTGTGAATAAATTAAATTACCCATGCTCATACCTTGAGGATACACTTTGGAATAGAGGATATAAAAATATAATATTATTTTAAATATACATATCCAGTACCCAGATATTGTTTTAGCACTTTTCTTATGTTATTGGAATTTTTTATGTCATTCCTCTTATGGTTTTTTAGATAACTCTCTACTTGTTTCATGTTGTGGTGTTACTTTTATTTTGATAGTATCTTAATTTGGGAGTTTTTTAAGAGATAATTGTGTTTTTTAGTTCTTTAGTTCATTACTATATGTTTGGAAGTTGAGCTCCCACATTGGTGTGATCTAAAAGAGGTATCTAATAAGGGGTTTTTTCAAACAAAACTTTTTATATTATTCCTCTCTATATTGATTTGTAATTCCCAAGATAGGTATCTAATGTAAGGTTATTGATGATGGATTCCCATTATTTTTTGAGTTTAGATTTTTGGAGGAACTCGGAGGAGGTCCCTATCTGTTTAGAGGATGTTTAGAGAAAAATGGGGACCCATTTCATTTTTGGGAATGCTTGTGCCATGAATCTAATAGATTCCCCATATTTCCAGTCCCATTTATCCATTGTGTGGTATGATATTATATAGGGGAGGATAAAGGACACTACGTTATCAGTCATGGATATTTATTGGTGGGCAACTATTGTGTAATATATCCTTCAGTAGTTAATATGGAGTGAGTGTAGGTCTCATATGTAATGTGAGGGTTTTGAATGGATCTCCCAATTTCGATTTAGTGTCATCATATTCTCTTTAATGTAGGGGTACCATTGATTAAATGTGGGGACACATATCATTTTTATCAGAACATCATTGTATCACCTAGATGCACATAAATAGGATATATAAAGTATTTTTAGAGGGTTTAATGAGCATGGTAAGATACATTTTCATTTATGGGTTCACTCTGTTGTGACTCTATGCTACATCATTGTCCAAGGTGATACATCGTTTTCCTTTTCAAATCTATAATTTTTATAAATACACCAAGACCTTTAAACATATTTATTTTACCATTTCTCTCTACTCAAAACCTTGTCTCCTTGTAATAGTTTCAGAAGACCTTAAAGTCCCCTTTTATAGTGTTAGGGCTTTATTCCCTAGATATTGTTTTGTGGTTATCCCAGGTAATAAATTCCTCTATTTTCTTGATGTACTTGTTTTTTATGTATTTATTTTTACCCATTCTTGTTTCTATGCTAACAAACTTAATCTCCATATTCTGAATATGTATTTTTTGGTTCTTGTTCATATTTTATGTCATTAAATATTTTAGAGATTTCAATATCATAATTTGATAGGTGATTAAAGATTCAAAACATTAGTCTATTCTCAAGAAAATAAAATGAGAACAATTGCGGAATGTGATTTTGTACTTATATTTAATTTACAGGAATTCACAAATTATCATTATTTTTCCCTTTGTATGGTGGTGCAATTAATATAAAAAATTTTGGTTCATATTAAAATTTTAATATAATTTAGTGAACAAATCTAGATTTTTGTACTATTATAACCAGTTTCCTCATTATTTTATAGAATGTGAGATATGAAATCAATTATTGTGTATCCTGTCATTATGCTAAATTATTCATGTCATTTGTGATGGAAAATTTTGTTGAACATAAATCCTAAATTAAGGGAAATTTAGTTTGGAAGAGAACATAATGATGATTTTTTTTTCATTTGGGGGTTGTTGTAATTTCATGATAAATCAAAAGGATGAACGTGTGAATGTTTATTTTAATATTATAATTCATGTGTTTTGGAATGAAAGAAGAACATGAAGCATGGTAATGATTATTGGTAAGGATAAAAGGCATGTCCAATGGAAATGAAATTTTTATTGGTTTTCCGAAACAAGATTAATACTAGGATCCCTTTAATTGAAATTTATGGCTACTTCCTTATATTTACTGTAGTATAAACTTATGGAAATGAATTGGCTATTTTAAGATAGAATAATGAAATAGTTTTTCGACAAATATAAATTTTTAGGGCTGTGAGTTCCTATTTTCTTGAGAAGGAAATGTACTTTGTGTTTAGGGCCTTGAGTGGAATTTTTATTTTAATTGATAAATCTATTATTTTATGGAAAATGTTCCTAGATAATTTTATACTTTACTCCTCGTGATATAATTTATATTTTATCTTTCTATGAGATGTGATGTGTGCATTAGATAGATGATGTGATATTGGGAGGGAAGGCCTAAATGAAAGGACATCAGTTGACACATGTGATGGTGGGATACATCTAGATATGCATGAATTTTTCTATAATGAAAAAGGGATGATGAAACTAGTTGATTATAGGCTTATCCATTGACGTTTTTAATGTTCAAATTTTAATTTTAATTAATTTTTAATGTTCATATTCTATGGATTTTTGTTATTATTGTCACTCTATTCTCCACTCCATGAGGTAGATAAATAAGTATTGGTTTTCATCTTCTATGTGTTATCCTTTAATGTTTTCCAAGGGAGAATGAAATTGTGGAAATTATAAATAAATTTTAATAAATTTTTAACCCATGGGGTTGGGTTTTCAAGAGTGAAATGGCAATAATAATGAAAATGTGGTGAAACTTGGATCTAGTTACCATAAGCCTCGAGGAAAGTGACTTCGCCTAAAAGGAAAATTTATTGAGTAATCATGAATTGTGAAAATGTTTAAATAATGGTAACTAAATTAACTAACATAAATTGTGATTCATAAAATGGGAAAATTAGGTTAACGTAACTATGTAATTATTTTATGATTATAATATTTCAAGCCCATATAGGTGGCATCCTGGTGTCTGAGTGACGATGGATGTAGTTTGTCCTAGGATAGTGTTATGCCACTTGTGTTGTTGTGAGCTATATTATATCTTATATGTTTTGTGATTAAATAAGATACACCACCCATGAAAATTGTTGTGACTGTCACTCGTGGACACTAGGAGGGTGTTTTCTCTATTATCTTGGATGATGAGGATCATGTTGCTAACTAAACCATCTAGAACTATAATTTTATCATGATAGATTTAAGTAATTGAAATAAAATGGATATTTTACCTACAAATTTAAGTCATAAATATCTTTTCGTAATTTCAAACATAGTTATTTTAGGATATAGTGTCCCAAAGGTTAATATAGAAATTATTTTTATGGGATTTCGTGGCTCAAGTTACATTCCCAGTGTATCGATTGTGATGGATTAAACTTTAATACCCAAAGTATGATTATATTCATACATGATATGGTGGATCTTGATGACTATTTAGTTACAATTTATGAAATATATGGATGATATTATGTGGTGATGTTATGAATGGGTTTCACTGAGGATTAAACTAGGTGATTTTGGACAAATCTTTTTGGAGGAGTGATGGATGAGGATGTTGGATTATTGGGTAGTGCGAGAAATCAATTTGGAATAAGTAGATAGGAACCATGAGGATTTTTTATAACAATACATGATCCATTGTTTGTGATACTTTGTGACATATATCGGTCATGAGATTGGGAGCATAGTATACATATTAGGTGAAAAATATTTTTCTCATATTTCCAATAGGGATTAGAATGATTTTGTAATCTGTTTCATGAGAGGATTTGAGGAGGACCCCAATAATGTACCGACCCAGGTTCCACATGTCGATTCCATGAGCCGGTTCACCACATGACCTCATGAGTGCCTTATCATATTCTAGAGGAATCCAACATGTAGTGAAGGTCTAATATGATGTCTGGGTAGTCTATAAAACCTTTTTCAAAGTGGATCAAGATTTTAAATCATTAAACACAATCCATTTTAAAATAATACGTAACAAGATGGTACTATACAAAATGAATACCACTATCACATTAATATATCTAAATCTTGTAAAATGACCCAATAACAAAATAGTATACATTTTGTTACATATATGCGTCTTGTTTCTTGTGAAAATATAGAATAATACAGAGTTAAAACACCTTGGATCATCCTGATATCATGATTGGATCCATTATCCATGATTCATCATGAATCCAAACTCACCATTATAACATAGGGATTTGGCCTTTATCATATATAGAAAAGAAAAAGAACATTTGGTTACTAATCCGGAATCCTGATTAAGGTGTGAGTACAACTCATTAGACCATCTCCAATGGAGTTTAATGAGATATTTAGAATATAAAAATGTATGCTGTTGTGAGAAAGAAAAGATCAAAATACTAAATAAACTTGTCTCATAGTTAATTATCCTTTAACCGACCACATCAAACACACTTCATAACATTCTAGAGGTAGAAACCTAATCCAAAGGGATATCAAAATTCATTTGTTCATCAATTATCTTATTAATTTAATTCTAATTACACATTTATACATCGGGGGCCTAAAGCCATATTTTGGAACCCCATTGGTATTTAGAGCAGTAGTCCCTAACTCAAAACACAATGAACCCAAGAATATATATATATATATATGTATGTATGTATATAAATATATATATGTATGTATATTAACATCATATAGCTGAATTATCACACCCATGGGTATTTAGAGTAGTAGTCCATGACCAACAACCCAATGTTAAATCAATCATATATATCAAATATCAGAGTTCCAGATTCATAAGTCATTTATCATCCATTCAGATAATTTATTTCACAACTCATTTACCTTTAACGATTAATCCTATAATCATATTATATATTATTATCAATCATGAATCAATAATTTTGTTCAAATATAATAACCCTTTATTCCCATTTTTCAATTAATAAATTAATAAAATTCAATTTATGGGGACACCCCATGGGTTGCCATGTAGTTTTGTCTCATAATCATCAATGGTTCGAAAGGGATTTTGAGGTGTTTCACATTCATATGGGAATCAAATTATTAATATAATGTTCAATTTAATTTTCCAATGTTGAAAAAAATGACACAACTGAACAAAATGAATCAAAATCCTGTATATGGAAGTTTGTAATTAGAACACCTCCCTCAAGATCATTGATGGATTATCACTAAATAATAATCTTCAATTTGGTGTAGATTAACCGTAATCATAGGTTCATGGAACATGTATGATAAAAATATATTATTAATATCCCATCAAATGATACCTACCGAAACCTAGATCTAAACCCTCAATAATAGAAAAAAAGTCCCTCCCTAATAGGAAAGAGGAATGTGAGACATAGTAATAAAAATGAGGAATATATTATATTCCATATATGGTTTAATATAATTAACCAAATCATAGATTCACATTAGAAGGGAAGGAAGGGGACTTGGAATCCTACATGGATCCTTTGAAAGAAATGGATTTCAAACATTGTTGAGCCTGGGTGAGTTAGGATAAAACTGGAGATTCATGTATTTAAAAATATAATATGGGGGTTTTAATTTATCATATTCACTATTTCCTGAGGGGGGCATCAAGTTATTAAAATCATAGCTCCATAACCCCATTGCCCTACTATATAGGGTGCACTATTTCTCTTATGTAGTTCAATGTTTGACAAACAATTCACAAAAAAGGAAATTCACCTCTCTTTGGGATTCATGATTTCTAGGGAGATGACACGTGGTTTGGGAAAACCATTCTCCAACCATGTAGTTCTAAAAAACATTCAATCTCAACGAAACTCATCCAAATTTACCAAATACAATTATAAAAAAAATGTTATACTATAATACTGTTAAATAATACATAAAAATGAGCATTATATACCTCTAGGATGGTCTGGATCTTACTATCTCTCCAACTTATAACTTCTAATCCCTAAGCTAGACTGCAAAAAATTACTATGCTTTCAAGGAAATAATATTTTGGAATATGATCTCCTAAAAATAATTCCCACTCCAATGATTCCCCTTAATCATTTCTATACTACCAAAACACATAGATAAATATAATATTTTCCCCATAACACATTCTCACATCAATCCAAGTCACATATCAGATTCTCCTCAAAGGATGTGTCATCCTCATGGTCAACATAATCAACACCAATCAGATGATAATGTTTTGAGTGATACTATCGATATTGTGACACATAAAAATTGTCATTCATATAACTATAACATTGTGTATGATCCAATATATATGACACAGGTTCGATCCTTTCAATGATGTCAAAGGCTCCAAAAAATAAGCACGCCAACTTATACTACCTCAAAAAACTATGGTGACCTAATCTCAATAACAAGTGAAGAAATAGGTGATCTCCCAATGTAAATTAAAGGGTATTTTATCACTAATTTTATGTGTAGCCACACATTCTATAATATACTAAACCTTATTTGAATTCTCTAACATGACACATTGACCAAATATCTCATACTCCCATGCCTTTATCTATCATAGAGGTCATCTGCAAGGCCCCCCATATAGAACCTCTAATGGATACATATGAATATTTTCATAATAAATATTATATTGGTAAAAAAATTATATCCAAGGGTTTCTCCCAAGTTCCACCTAAATCTGAAATGCATTCCCTTGTAATGTTATCCATCACATGTATAGTACAATCTGATTTCCTATTTGACTATGTGTATAATGATGTACTTAGAATAATATGGGTAACCAAGCTTATGTAATCCTTCCTATAATCATGAATTAAAATTAGATTCATGATCTAAAACAATACTCTATGACACATCATTCCAATGATGTATCTCCCAAACATACATATCCCTTAATTGATCAATTGTGAAAGTCTTCCATATTTTGATGAAATTGTCTATATTCATTAATCATTCCATAATCATCCATTTTAATACATTTTTCCATGGTATAATTATTTCATTTCGATTCTTGAATGGGGAGTGGCTATAAAAAACCATAATGTTATTGGTTCTTGGTTTTCTTCAGTTAATAAGTGTAGCATTGTGTCATAAATCCTACAATTCCCATTTTCATTATCAGAATCCTATGTTGTCTATTTATATCATGGTAGATTTTTGTAAAACCAGTTTTCATATCCATCTTCAAGGAATGAATACAAAAAATCATCCCCACATGAATACACATTGGAAAAACAACATTATTCATGACAAATATGATCACATCCTCACCTATTGTCAATTCTAAATTTAACTACCTACCTTCATGTATTTCGCTTACGAAAAACACCTCCAGATCCTTAAACATCCTCACCAAGACATGGTTCAAAATTGTGGACATGACATATAAGGATAAGAGAGTCATCTAGCCATGGTACCCCAAAACCTAAAAATGCATCTATGTCAAAAAGGACATTATCTTCTATCTAGTGATCAACTCATGAGCTTCTCGAGTATATGTATTCTTGGTCATGGAATCCAAAATGCTATTATTCTTCCATGGTTAATAGGTTAACTCAAATTAAAATAAATTAGTATACTCAACCCATCACGAATGTCAATGGATCAAGTCTCAGTGTGAAAATATGTACAATATGATATTATTGTCGGTATACACATCCATTCACCCAACTAGTAATACTGTGAAAAAATTTATATATATGCTACTATGGCCATCTTGACATCGTGAATAGTGTAAATTCATATAGGTGGCCTCACATTTCATTACCCATAAAACACAACTCCATCGCCGACATCTACAATGCTTTAGGTCTAATCCAAAATGCATCAGAAAACATTGTATACTTCTCACCCCGCTTGGGTAGGATCAAAATTGATATTGATGTCTAGTGATTCTTCCTCTCCAAGGTGGATGACTTAAATTCCCCAAACCACTCCAATATGTGACCCTTCTTGTTCATTATCAATATTGGTTCTTTATATTAGGATTAATCTTGGATGGACCTTTGATAATAACTAGATTATCCTATGAAGCATCAAATATGAATAACATTAAAGAGTTTCTCCTAATAAAAGATTATCTTTTCACTCTCTCGATCAATGAAAAAACATTCATCCAAAATGATGTGACATAATAAATTTACAATGTTGATCAATAATCTACACTTATATTTATTTGAATATAATGGATACTCACTCAGCGTACTCATGAAGATGTTAAGAAATTGGTCATAAGCGTCACAAGTCTTTTTTTACGCCATGTCTTCATCCTCAAAAAGCATCCACAAACTGATCTAGGTACGGTTGAATGATCTTATCATCGAGACCATAAATACATCCAGGGAATTCATTATCCAAATGGAATCCATATGAACTCATATAGTCCATATATTCTTATGAATGAAATCAATGTTATAAAAAAAGTTATAACTCTCAGTTGAGTATTCCCTAATCCCAAGTCAATCATAGATAACACACATTATCCTCTAAATAAGTCAATGTAAACATCAATACATGAGATAGAATATCAGTTCTTAAATTTAATCTAGTTCAACTTATGTTAATTAACACTAAAACTAAATATAACATCAACCTTTAAAAAAAACTAAAGAACCCCAAGAAAATATACTCCAATGAATATGTTCCTTATCTATAAACACTTTTACCCAAATATTAAGTTCTAGAAACACTAATTATTCAATCATGTATTTTGTAATAAATATTTATTCTGCTCCAGGCATTATCTCAATTGTGATCTCAACATCTCTCTCATGTTATAGCCATATGTATTCATTTGTAAAAACATCATGATATTGTTCCAGTATGGCAAAAAATAAATAAAACATTACCCCATCATCATCCAAAAAATGTGTAGAAACTTGAGGGTGACATCCCCATGTTTATGTTGAACTATCAATGAATAGGCATCCAAGATTGAAAATTCTAGTATTATTCTATTTATTCAATTTTTATATTATATGGATTGATTTTGAGACAATAAGCAGAGACAATGTGTTATTTTAAGGTCTAGTGATTCCAAAAAATTAAAAAAAATTAAAATAATTAATAGAATACATACATTATTTTCACGATAATGTGGAATAAAAATTAATGGGGATCCCGAATAATAATCCTATGGGCACCATTGAGTTGAAATAGTGGCATTAATCTAGGTGTGACATAACACTTATCGGTGTGGGTCGATTATGTAATTCCATATCGGGTGTTTTAAAGGAATAAAATAAATTAAAAAAATTATTTTATCCCATAAATGCAATGATATTATTATTTTTAAATAAACCATTTGTTATAGATTCTGGGTTAGCCTTATAACCTTCTAATTCTCTTGAGTTGTTGGGAGGAATCCACTGGATATTATCTCATGAAGTATATGCTGGAGCATCAAGTTAGTGATTGATGACCGCAGATCATGAAAAATCTAACCAATAATGATGACATTTCTATGTTCTTCATTAGTGATCGATCAAAATCAAGTTAAGGTTTTTTATATTGTTTTATTCCCCTTAAAATATTTCAATGATGATCATGGGTTCACCCATAAATGTATTGATTCACAAATCTTGCTATTGTGAGTTTAGAATGATTTAATATGGGTTTCTAACCCAAATCACTTGTTTCAGGTGATTGGAGAAGAATGATTGGAAAATGTTGATAAAACATCACACATGGAATTTCATCCCTCCGTTTATCATGATCAACACTGTTGGAACCCCGCATTAACCGGCTCGACATTGGCGGTTGTTCTAAACTGAATCAAAACTTTAAATCTAATGAAAATTGGATACCATACCTGGATCATTGTAGATTTGGACCTATGGAGCTCAGATATATAATTTTTTAATATTTCTGGCATCAAACGAGGAACGGTGGTCCACAAAAGAGACCATCAGTGTGGGGCGGTGGTGGTCGGCGCAAGCGATGGTGCACAATAGTAGGGGTGGCAGAGCAGTGGGCGGAAAGTCAAATGGTCGAAGGATGTATCGTTAGATGCAGGGGTGGTTGAAGTATACATAGATTCAATTGTGTGATATAGATGAGGATGTGGGATGGATGTGGTGGAAATGGAGTGGTCCAAAAATGGTGGACCGAGTCAGATGGTGGGTTAGGTTGGCTGATGGGAAGGGTTGGGGAGGTATACCCTAGATAGATCCGGGTCAGACCTGGGTAGAATTCATGTTTACAAGGGTAAAGCCTATTTTTGGTCAACTGATGAAGTCAACTGAGTAGTGTGTTCAACCTTGTAGTGTGGTCAACCATGAGAAAAATTAGTATGTGGAGTGGTTGTAGGTGCAATGACTGCATGATCAGCCTGCGTGTGGTCGACCACGGTGCTGTACGACATCAGCTAGCTAAGTGCAGTGGTGAAATGTATTGGAAATTTAGTGTAATTTTATTAATTATATGGAATCATTTCCAGACCATATGATTTGATGGAAACTGATTCAGAGGCCTTGTGAGCCCAGAATATAATTTTCAACTTTTTTTAGTTCATATAAAAAACATGGGACCAGATTTTTGTAAATTTAAACCGGCTCTCTGATCAATAATAAAATGGCAGCATTTAACTCAAAATGGTAGTATTCTCCTAGAATGGACCTAACATCGACCGAAAAGGGTCAACCAAAAAAAGTTAATTTTCGGAATTTTTGGGATAAAAATAATTCAATTTTTTTTTCCAACCATTGGGCGGAGGAACGACAATGCTGCGGTGTAGAGACAAAGCAATGATAAGTCACATTAAATGAATATCATTAATGGCTTGTAAACATACAACATGAAGACACATTAAATGAAGAATAACAGATACATTGTGACATAAATGAAACAGTGTAACGATGCAACAACACATTGTAACAGAAACACTATGACACGTTTTCTTTAAATGGGTTAACACTTTGGAGAAACCATGACCCAAGGGTGGAATTTTTTCAACAAGCCTATGGCAAGAATTCTCTCCAACGAAAAATAATGAACGCCTCCAAATAACTAGATACATCAATTACATTCAAAGAGTGATAATGGAGAGCACAAATTCCAACAGAACTTTAATCCCCATGGATGGATCACATCGACAATGAACTCTAACAAGGTAAGGGTTGTGTTTGTCTTAATTTCCCTTTTCATGTTATTTGTTCTAAAATTAATAGTGTGAATCAACCCTCGAATAGGTTGATTTGTAGATCACTCTTTCTTGTAGGAGGGTGAGTTTTCTTGAGATTTGTGTATCAAGAATGATTAATTATGATATAACATCAAAACATTATCCCATGTTTGTAATCCCCTAATGTGCAGCACACGGTAAGACACAAACAAGGCCTGAGCCCATTCGATATTTTAATTTTGTGTGTTCTTCATGTCCTCATATTTGAAATGGGCACAATGAGTATTTAATGCCATCTATGGAATCATAGAATCCCTCCGAGGTCGTTGGTGCATGTGGTGTGAGGAATAAACCACATGAACAGACATGATGGTCCACTGAAGAATCATGGTGTCCCATGATGGCACCGGAGGCAGTAGTTTGATAAATATTTATCCACAGCAAAGTGGCAGGAGCCACCAGTGATCGAGCTAGCATTGTGTGCTATGGACCAGAACTTTATCTGTATCTGTGGAGATTCCCACAACCAAGGGTTGTGGCTCCACCCAGCCCGTGGTTCCATAATTGCGTGTGGAACACCAGGCCAGCTACTTTTGACTGGCCTTGTGATGGCACCAGAGATGCACTACATGTTTGGACTGGAGGAGGAAACTCATCTTCCCTAGTAGGCCAAAGCGACTCCATTGGTTCGATACAGAACCAGGCTGGGCCGGGTCCATTTCAGGTTGGCAGACATGGCTCGGGTCTGGTTGGGTAGGTTCGACTGGGTCCTACTAGAACCAGACCCCACAAGACTCTTTTCAAAAACAACAGAAACATATTTTAAACTAAGTATCCAATTAAAGATCAATTTGTGTCATTGGAACCCTTGTTACAAATAGATTCTTTAGGAATACTCTAATGATTATTTCACAAAAGTTGAAATATGATGTATGGATGGGGGATCTGTTTTCTTGGAGTCATGTGCAATATTTGCGGAGACCGTACGGCTTGCGAAGACCTGAAAACTGCTAACAAGCGACCTTGTGTGGATTATCTATGATGGCCCAATGGGAAGTGGCTCTGTGTGAACTGGAAGGCCCATGGTGGGGAATGACATTATATGACCCAGCAGACCCATGGAACTTGACGGGGAGGATTACCTTAGTTTAATGGCCAAAAGGGAAAGAATATCTGAGTAACCCAACATTCCCATAGTGGGAGCGGCTCTATGTGACCAAGAATACACATGTTACTCTTTAGGGATGAGTACCACCATAGTACAAGGTTTAGGGGAAGCAGCATTATGTGACCCAGCAATCCCACAGTGGAGAGGGGTTCTTTGTGACACAGTATAACCATGGTCATCATTGGGGTGGTGGGAGTACACTATTTGGAAAAGATGTTAAGTGATATGACTGATAGTCTTACATTTTTTACTCTAAATTTTACCTCGTGTGAGTTGTCTTCCTTCGGGATCAATCTTCATGACAATGCATCATGGTTTTCTTATGGGATTTCAATTTGATATTTACATCATGGTTTGGGGTCCTTACTGATTATTTTGTATCTTACACATGTAGGGCTTCGCCTTCATGTGTTTGGTCTAGTGCATACTTCTGAAGACTTAGAGGGGGACTTGTTAGTCCAGGACAATGTAGTACTCAGTGAAATCAAGTAGGCAGGACATGCTTCGACAGCTTCCAGTAGCTACTCAATACTAACCCATCTAGTGGGGTTTTCAGGAAAATGAATTCAATCAATCTTTTATTTTTTCATTTTGTAGTTATATTTTTTTGTGTTTGTATTATGGCCTATTTACTTTCATTTTTTACATTACACTCAGTGGTTGTTTTGTAGCATGGATGTTCAATTTTCCATTTTTTTAACATGTTTGTATGTGATTGTGTATAGGTACTCAAGAAAATTCCTCCCACATTCTAGTTGATGCCTTCAGTATTAGTCTCCAACATATGGCCTTCGGGAGGCAGTCTTTGGGGAGTCACATCACGGCCCCGGGGGATGGGTTGTGAAAAATTGTTATCAAAGGTGGTCAGTTCTACCTCAAAGACCGACAGTCTGTTGTTCTATATCTTTGAAATAGTGTTAAATGATTCGATTTTGATGTTCAAATTCTTTGAGTCAAGTGTTGGTGTGGTGGATGGTATATCCATTCACCAAGACCGTTAATTCTTCTTTTCAACTCTATAGATAAAAACATTGGTTTAATGCATCATATAGGAATTGAGTGTTTCCTTATTTTCTTCTTAAATTTGAGGTAGATCACGAGGTATAATCTATTGACTATGATACATCTTGATGTATATCAGGATTCCTCCATAAAGATTTCTTGGTAGGATTTTGATGCATGATCGTGAAGACAACCCACCTAGCGATGAGGTGTCTGTTCAATGACCCGTGTTATATAGGGCCCCACCAAGAGGTGCACCTATGTGACCACCACCCATTGATTAGTAGTTACTACCTATGTTACAATTAGAGGAGGAACATAGGTTTATAACCTTTCACAAGTTCTAGAGACAGAGTCCTCATAAGTTTAGGGGAGTTTCTGACCCTCAGGCCACTGATGAGTGGCTAGTGGTGGTGATGTGGGTTTTCTGATTAGTGAGGAAGCCACTTGACCCGATGGTGATCTTAGTAGGAAGTCTTATTTTGGAATCCGTAGAGAGATAGTTGAGTTTAACGATTCAGTCTCATAATGAGGCGACCCTCCCATGGTCCAAATTTGACTAGATTTTTCAAGAGGGTTTCTCCCCTATGACGTTGTGCTCAGTGCACATACAGGAGCTGCTCCACCTACAACATGGAAACATGTTTGTAGCTGAGTACTATGGGAGGATTATTGATGCCTTTTACTACTCTATGGACATGGTGAATGACCTTTTCATATGGTTCTAGACCATTGAAAAGGGGTCAAAATGTGAGAGATCAAGGTCTCAATGATTTCCCTCACCATCCCCACTCAGGTTGGAGTGCTAGAGTGAGCTTTACTTGTAGAGAGAATCCTCGCAGAGCAGGCACCAATTATGGGAGCTACCACTAGGTGATAGGTTGCTGGATCATCCATGGCGGGTAGCCAACAGCTGATGAAGAGGTCCAAGTAGGCTATATCATCTAGAGAACGACCCTAGGACACATGGTCGGTGGTTCTAGGCCACCAGTGTAGTGAGTGTTATCAGAAGAACATGGTGTGATACTCTTGTGGAAGGTAGGGACACATGGATTGTAAAGGCCTTCCCCACTACATAGGTGATCAGAAAACAATCGAGGGACTACCAAGGCATAGGCAGAGCTTCCAGTTTGGAGGTCCTTCGGTTGGAAAACATAGAAAAGGGGCTAGTTGAGAAGTAGGTGGTGGGTGAAGGTTCGAGGTACTACCGCCACCACCCCTAGGTGGTCTACCCGATCCTCACAGAGAATGTGCATATGGGTGAGTGTAGCATTAGGCAATAGATTCTTATGAACATGCTGCTCCGAAGATGATCAAAGGTACGATCTGTGTCTTCTCCATCTTATTTGTAGTTCTTATAGACATAGGTTTTAGTCACTATTTCATTCCCACAAACCGCATTTCAAGATAATGGATCCCAATGGAGTTGTTGGCTCAATTATTATTATTAGAGACACCTATGGTACGGGATTTTATGATTACATAGTGGTGTTGGTAGAATGAGTTTACTATTAGAGGTAAGAGCTTCGGCTGGGTTCTCCTAGTAGCAGCGTAGAGACCTTAAGATATCATCTTGGACATGGACTGGTTATCCATAGTTCATGTTCAGATCGACTATATTAGGAGTAGAGTGTGGTGTGTTCTCAAGAATGGGACCATGTTTTCCTTCCCCAACGAGAAGGGAACTCTTGCATCACATGAGAAAATTTCATAGAGGTGGGTGAAACCAATAACGGACCAATTTTCTGTCCTCACCCTCATTGTGGTGGAAAAGAGGAGCCCATGATTTCCTATAGTGCTGGACAGGTATGAGGATGTCTTTACAGAGAATTCTCTGGAACTGTCACCTCACTATGAAGAAGACTTCAGCATCGACTTGAACCCCAAGTCGGTGCCAATATCCACATCATCATATCATAAGGATCATACAAAGCTTCATTAATTTAGGGTACAATTAAAGGAATTCTAATAGAAGGGATTCATGAGGCCCAACATTTCACCATGGGAAACACTAGTGTAGTTTTCCAAGAAGGCAGATTGGAGATTGAGGCTATGCATAGACATTCGGTACCTGAACCTGGTGATCATGAATAAAAAATATCCACTCCCATGAATTGATGACCTCTTCGACCAGCTGAAAGGGGCGAGGTGTTTCTCGAACATAGACTTCATGTAAGGATATCACCAGCTTCGGGTTTGGAGTGAGGACATAATGAAGACAACCATTAGATGTCGGTATGGCTTGTACGTGTTATTAGTAATGCATTTCGGAATGAACCATACTCAAAAAGTGTTTATGGGACTCATGAACATGATCTTCTGTCTTTATTTAGATCGTTTCATGGTGGTCATCATTGATGACATCTTGGTGTACTCGACATCCGAAGAGGAAAACGCTACACACCTGGGGATAGTCCTGGATAAAATCTGAGAGCACTAGCATTATGTGAAGATCTTGAAGTGCTAGTTCTAGATTCAGGAGGTCCACTTTCTAGGACACGTCATATTAGAGGTTGGAGTTGCAGTGGATCCTGTGATGATACAGGCAGTACTTGCTTTGGATCCACCAAGGAGCATGACTGAGGTGAAAAGTTTTTTCGGTTTGGTTGGATACTACTCAAGGTCGGTGCCCAACATTTCCAGAGTAGTAGCACCATTATAATGCTTGAGATGGATGGTAATACCCTTTATGTGGATGGAGAATTTCAAGAAATGTTTCCAGGAGCTAAGGCAGAGACTGATGACTGTCCCTATATTGAGACTACTAAAGGAGGGAGTTGGGTATGTAGTTTTCAGCGACACATAAGGAACTGGACTGGGTTGTGTCCTGATGCAAGAGTGAGTAGATATCAACTGCATCTCATGAAAATTTAGGCATATTGAATAGAACTATGTGACCCAAGACCTGGATTATAAACATTAGTTTTTTCATTGAAGATGTGGCAGAAATACTTAATAGTTGAGATGTTTATAGTCTACACCGACCAAAAGAGTATCAGGTTTATCTTCTCACATCAGGACATAAACCTTATACAATAGTGATGTCTAGAGTTACACTAGGTCTATAAGTTTGTCATAGTTTATACTCTTGGGAAGGGGAACATGGTGGAAAATTTTCTTAGCATGAGGTGTGGTTTACAACTATAGATTGAGGCAATAGAGCAGCTACCCGCAATGAAAATATCCTTTGTGTATGAAGATGGAGCATCTTAACCTCAATTAATGACTATCACTCCCCCACTATTATAGCGAGTTAGGGAGGAAAATTTTTTCTATATAGACTGCGAGACCCAACATGATCTGTTAACAATATAATAGGAACTTGATGTATTTTTGATAGTTGTAGAGCACATAATCCTTTTCAAAGAGAACACAGTAGTACTACTGGTGTTAAAAGAGGTGGTATTGAGGGAGTTCCATACCTCCCACTTGGTAGTATATCCATGAGTGGAAAATATGTACTAGGATCTCTGACATCAGTAATAGTGACTAGGGAAGAAGAAAGTAGTTGCCGACTTTTCTTGACAATGCCTCACTTATCAGCAAGTGAATGCTGAGCATCATGTTCCAAAAGTCTTCACCTAGAAACATTGTGTAACTGAGTGGAAGTGGTATGATATCTCGATGGATGTTATAATTGGATAAAAACACACATCCAAGGGCCATGATTCTATATGGGTGATCATTGACATACTCACCATGTCGGCTCACATCCTACCCATCCAAGATAAGGGATCAGTAGAGGGACTCGGAGGCCTCTACATCCAATAGATAGTGTAACTACATGGATTTCCTTCAATGATCATCTCATATTGTGATGATCGATTTACATCCCAATTGTGGAAGTGATTGTAGGAGGAATTTGGGACATATCTACACATGAGCACAACCTTTCACCCACTGATAGATGGCCAATTGGAGTTGACCAAACATACATTGGAGGAATTTTTTATTCTTGCATTCTTGATTTTGGTCATAGTTGGGAGGACCACCTACCAATGATATAGTTTTCATAAATAAACATATCACTCCACCATTAGAAGAAACCATTTGAGGTTTCGTACACACATCTATGTAGATCATCTCTGTACTGGATAGACCTAGGGGAGTCACTAGTCATGGGTCTAGAATTGGCACGTGCTACCACTAAGAAGGTAAAGATCATCCCATAACAGATGAGCTCTACCCAGAAGAGGCATAAATCTTATGCTGATAGGAAAAGTCCCTTTGCATTCAAAGAGGGAGAAAATTTGTTCATTTTGGTCTCACCTTGACGATGAATGCGATGATTTGGTCGGGGTAGCACTGTAACGCCCTGACCCCAGTTACCCAGAGTCAGTGCATTACTTCCTAGCATTGGCATGATCACAAAAGATCATGTCTCGAAAGACCGATTAGTTTAGTAGCCTTTGCAACACAAGATACATTCATAAGTCTTACATTACATCATAAAGTAAAAAAAATACAATAAAATGGTCTTCATAGTCCACACTCATATCCCTTTCTAACTATCCCTGCAGGTCATTCATATAATACTTCTTCACATACTGAAAAATATTAAAACATTGAAAGGGGGAGCTCAGATGCTCAGTAAGGATAACAATATAGCGGAAGCATTCATAAATAAATATAAACATTTATGGAAATGTATAACTAAAACAAAAGTCTTTTAAACTTGATCTTAAACATAATATGGAAAAAGTAAGATGAGATAATTCCATTTACTTATTCACATGGATATTCTACTGGTCGAATAATCACATGCAATATCAATAACCACTTTCATAATGATGGAATGCATAATCCCAGACTATCATAACCACGTAGCCAAGGCCTAATGCAAAGACCACATATAAGATTTTGTCAAGGCCTCGTACCAAGACACTAGTTTGTCTCATGATTCCTGCCGATGCTTCGAGGAGCTATAGCGGGCTCCACCCTTCACATATTAAGTCCAATGCATTCCTCATATGAACAGGTTTAAACATATCATAAACCATAACATAATCTTATCACAAAAAACATGTATAAAGGAAACATTAGATTTCCACACTTCAATCACAAGATATCAATACAACACATTGATATAATAAAAACATTATCAAAACCATTTTCAATACCAAAATGAATGAAAATTAAAACTTCGTATTTATTTTTCATTTTAAAAAAATGTTTTGGCTTGTAGAGGAAACCGAAACTCAAATAATGGTCACGGTGGTGGAGAAGTCGTTGTCGCCACATACGTACGATAAGAAAAAAATTCCTTTTTTTCATTTAGTAAAACGCTTCATATAAAAAGATTCCTTTTGAATAAATGTAAAAGTCAAAGGGGTTTATACACAGTATAAAAGAAATTTGTGTATAAAACAAAATACGCCTCAATGAATGGTGATTGAGACGAAGTACCTTAAAAAGATCATTTTTTAAATAAAATAGATCTATTATGTGTATTCACTATAAGTACACATTAATAAATTATAAATACAATATAGGACATAATAATATCATGACATATTTTTAAAGTAGGATATTAACCCAATGAATTGAAATTGGGTTAAGAAGTTCCCTTACCTCGTGTCCGACATGACTCGACCGTTCTTTAACCTCCTGAATAATAAACTATAGTTAATTTATACTTGATTAATAACCTTTTTCAAGTTCATTATTCCTTTTATATCACATATTACCATGTTATGAACATTATGTAATTATTTAAGTTAATAACGGTCATTTTGTCGATCTTTGTTACTTGAGTCAAAAATAAACTTCTTATAATTACAAGTAGTTCAGGTGGTGAAATATCCATTATATCCAGAATTATATTCATGATTTAGATATCATATATATCATATATATCCAGTATATATATGCATTTATAATATTACATAACATTTTAAGAAATGAAATGCACCGTTCATGGAGACGGTAAGCCGTACGTACGCA
The DNA here is from genome assembly GCA_963277665.1 of Viscum album. Classification (NCBI taxonomy): domain Eukaryota; kingdom Viridiplantae; phylum Streptophyta; class Magnoliopsida; order Santalales; family Viscaceae; genus Viscum; species Viscum album. Next base: position 217,031,603 of record OY728165.1, read on the forward strand.
TGAACGCTACTTTCAATTCTATTTCGTATTTAATGGAATGAAATTATAATTATATAAAGGTATAATATAATTAAAGTATAATATAATGTATAATACCATTTACTCCATCCTTTATAAATCAAACATATGGCATTAACAATTCAAATCACTTTGAGGGGGCGGTAGTCTACACTTCCTAAAATGAAAATATCGCATTTACCCATAATAGAAACCATAAAGGTATGCAATAAATAAAAAAATACAGAAGCTTAAGTAAAACATAAACATATTATATATCATATATAAATATAGTGACATCTTAATGGCCACCATTGAAGGTGTTATATGAGTGTTGAACAATCATCGTTTTGTGAGGTAGAAATTCGCCATCCACATAAACAGTATGTTCTTTAACCATTAGATGTAGGTGTGTGTAAGTGTAGCTCGAATACTTCTTATAAAAACATCCTAATATATTGAGGATACTGGTGTTGTTACAAAATAATTGAATAAAAATAGTTTAGGGTGTTGGAGAAGCAAAATAAAACATAAGAACACAAGAGAAAACATTACCTTTAAAATGGGTAACTCTTTTTAATTTCAGCAAAAGGCTTCCTTGGGAAGAATTCTGCCCAATGTTAGGCTTCTAAAAGTAAGATAGGGAAGTTGGGAGAGTATTTGGGAAGAGTTTTGCCGAGCCAAAAGGCTTTGATGGTGTGAATAAGGTGGTAGTGGTGGGGGCCTTTTATAAGAGGAGAGGAGGGGCACTCTTGGAAAGTAATGAAATGTTACATTATTATATATTGAGTTTCGGATTTTAAAGGTCCCAAAATTATATATTTATAGGGTAAGGTGATAAGGGTTTGAAATCAACTCGTACAATAGGAATTTTATAAGTGTATGTCTTAGATTTTACATTATCTTTTTATTTTATTTAAATCGTTAATTAATGAGGTAATCGCTGCATCATCAAGGTCTCATAAATAATATGATTTATTTTTCATCTAAAAATTATAAAAAAACTATCATGATGTAGGAAATATTTTTATATTTCTAATGAATATTTATAGTAAAAAATAGGACTTGTATAACCCCATTTAAAAATTGTTTTAGTAAAACAACTCATGTAAGTGACATTTTTATTTTAACATTAAATAAAATGTTTTTAATGTCATTCTCCAACCAAAGTGGCTCCATGGGGTCCCCAAGTTGAAACATGGATTGTCTTTCTCTGACATGACTCATAAAATATATGTAGGACATGTTTAAAGGTATTTTCATATTTTTATAATATCATTTTTACCTTAAATTTCACTATTTACCTTTAATCGCGTTTAATTAAACTTAAAAGTAACTATTCCCCAAAAAATTATTTTAATCCCATTAACCCACATTTTACATCCTAATGACAACCATTTATGTTGTATTTTTTAAAATAAAATCACATAAGTGGTAATGTTTCATTTAAATGAAAAAGCAGTTTTTTAACTACCACTTAGTGGTTTCACTATTCATCAAAAATTGATGTTTTTCAGAACAATGCCAAAATTTCACCCTAAGCTATAATTTATATTCCGAATTCAAAAATTATGTCTATTTTAAAAAATTACTAACATATAATTTTCATTAATTAATGTTATAATTAATTTTCGTTGTCACAACAAATAGCGTGTTTTTAAGAAACAATATATATCAAAAGATTGACAATTGTTTATGTCCAATTTCAAAGTGAAATTAATTATAATGACCACCATTAGATAAAATGGTAATAATATATTCTAATTACACTTTAAAACCACTCAATAGTATAATTTATCACTATAAATTATTTTTTTTATCAAAGTTGATTTTAAGTATTTTCACTATTCATAAAAAGATTGGAAGTTCTCAGAAAAATACCAAAACTTCAACATAGGCTAATTTCGATATTCCGAATACAAAAATGAAGTCCATTTTGAAATATAAAATTTATAGAATTTCAAAAAGTGGGTATTACTATTCATAACAGCTACTTTGATTGGTTGCGGTGTGTTAGAATCTCGAACTTGCGTACAATGCAAGCTATTGCATTATTGAAAGAGAAGTGTATCGTGAAAGATTGGGGTGTTACATTCTCCCGTCCTTCAATAAATTGTGTCCTCGCAACATGAAATTTTTCTTTGAAAATAAAAGGTTGAAAATATAAAATACCGTTGTGGAAAACCCACATCGGAAATAAGTTTAATAAAATTTAGCCTTAATAAGAGGGAAAGGGAAATGAAACAGTCACCCCTAAATTATGATCTCGATAAGAAGAAAATTGGTGGAAATTAGAGACATATAATTTGAGGAAAAATGTAAATATTTGTAGGGAGTTATTGAGGTCATCAATCACAAACAAGTGTAAAATTGAGGGTCTCAAAGCCTTCAATCTATGTTGATTTAAAATATTATCAGTTCAACAAGACATAATGTATTAGGATAACACTTTTTTTTTGTTTTAATAACCCTTTACTAAAGATTAAAAATTAATTTATTCATAGAATAAGAGATAGGTATATATATATTTATGCTTGACAAGTAGAGTTTCAACCATGAACTAATTTTTACCACAAACTCATCTTTCACTCAAAAAGATAATAGAACTCAAAAATATGATATTTATCCGAATCGTAAAAGGTTAAAAATATTAACACATACCATTTAGATTTGGAAAAATATTTTTTAATAACCAGGGACTTCCTGTAGGCTAGTGGTAGGTAATAAAGTCATGTCGCACAATGGTTGTGGGTTCGATTCCTGCAGCTTTGTCCGACGCGATGGGTTTTCCGCCAACCTGCAGGTTGTCCTTTTCCTAAAACTATAGTATTATAATATTCCAAAAATACTCTTCATAAATGTTTTAACGTTAAACAATACTATCCAAATTTCAACTTAATCCATTCCAACCTTTATAATAATCCAAAATACCTCTGTCCAGACATTCTCTAAAAGGTCTCTAAATTCCAAAATCAATTGTATCATCAGATTCCTCAAACATAGTAATGTTTCTCTTATTTCCACATACTAAATATATGATTAACTTCATCATATTAAAACCTTAATCAAACCAAAAAATACTGCAGTACAATCCTTATATATATCACATTATTCTTATAACCATAATATAGTTCTTGAGTCCAAAAACACAAATACAATAATTATTCCACATCATCTGTAGTAACAGCATAAGCTTGTCCTTGATCCCTTGGCCTTTTCAGAAGTAAGTTTCCTTAACACTTAGGAAATTCATTTGCATAATGCCTCATTTCCCTACAATTGTAGCATTCAACATTGATATCCTCGTTCTTTTTCTTGCAATCACGAGCCTGGTGAAATTTTTCTCCAAATTTATAACAAACTCACATTCCATTTAGGCATGTACCAGGGTGATTATTCCCACAATTATCGCATAATGTAAAATCATTCTTTCCCTTTTTCCCTTTATCTGTCTCTTGTTGCACCGTTCTCTTCTTCTCTTGATTTACTTTGTTGTCATAAGTCTGAGAGACTTCTTTTTCGGCCTTGATAGCACACGATACAATATCTTCGTACGATGAGAAGGATTGTGATATTAACGCTCGACGGAGAAATGGTTTTAACCCATCAAATAAATTATCAATCCTACTTCGTGGGTTACATATATAATCTGCAACATACCTCGCTAACCTTGTAAAGTTGGCCTCATACTTTACGACATTCTCATCCTCTTTTTGTCTCAGACTCAAAAATTGCCTTTACATATATGCTCGATGGTCACAAGGATAGTATTTTTCTAGAAAAATCTCTTTGAACTCCCTCCATTCAATATTTGATACCTCATATTCTTCCTTTGTGTTTTGAATCAATGACCACCACTGATCAACATCTCCAGTGAGACAATAAACTTCCATGACAACCTTCTCCCTTTCGCTACTCCCCAAGGCGTGGAATATTTTTTCTATGAGTTTATCCATTGCTCAGATACTAATGGATTTGTACCACCATTAAATGTTGGTGGTTGTTGCATCATGAAGCGTTCTAACATTGATCCTCCACGTTGCGGACCAAGGTGCTCCATACGAGTAAGGTTATTATTCATAACCTGAGTGAGTTGTCCCAATATGGTGATAAGTTGATCAGAACCAGTTGTATCTCCTGCTCCACTATAATTATCTTGAATAGGAGGGCAATCCCTACATGGAGTGCGTGAATTGATATGGTTTCCATTCCTCCCACTAGGTGCCATTTCTAAACAATGTCATAAACTAGATTAGTTTATGAATTGAAATACATAATTCCATACTTGTAAAAAATTTAACATAAATTGAACAGTTTATGGATAAAATCCATAATCATAAAAAGAAATTTTTCTTTGAGGAAGTATATACTCATAAACCCTTCATAATTGTTTGTAATGAAAATTAGAATTATTCTAAGCATATCCCCCAGGAGTGTCGTAACCAAGAATGCAGCAAGGCCCGTTGTCGTGCACCAGTTCCCGTTTGAGTCTAGCTCAAAGCAGTGTTTTCGGGTTTTACCCCTAGGTACATCTATTCCAGAGCCACCTCTACCAACTAGTATACAGACAGGGATGTATTGCTTGGAATCTCACAAAAATCCCTATAATACCAAAATTCTTGGATGTTTCTATATACTAATCCTCAAAGTCTATCTTATGGCTATGTGGTCTAATCAGAGTTTATCTAAATATAGCTTCCAAGGTTAGTAATAAACTACCTCTGATACCAACTGTAACGCCCCAACACCAGTTACCCAGAGTCAGTGCATTACTTCGTAACATTGGCATGATCACAAAAGATCAAGTCTTGAAAGACCAATTAGTTTATTAGCCTTGGAAACACTAGATACATTCATAAGTCTCACATTACATCATAAAGTAAAAAAAACTACAATAACATGGTCTTCATAGTCCACACTCATATACCTTTCTGACTATCCTGACAGGTCATTCATATAATACTTCTTCACATCCTAGAAAATATTAAAACATTGAAAGGGGTGAGCTCAGATGCTCAGTAAGGATAACAATATAGCGGAAGCTTTCATAAATAAACATACACATTTAAGGCAATGTATAACTAAAACAAAAGCCTTTTAAACATGATCTTCCACATAATATGGCAAAAGTAAACTGAGATAATTCCATTTACTTATTCACATGGATATTCTACTGGTCGAATAATCACATTCAATATCAATAACCACTTTCATAATGATGGAATGCATAATTCCAGACTATCATAACCACATAGCTAAGGCCTCGTGCCAAGACCACAAATAATATTTTGTCAAGGCCTCGTGCCAAGACACTAGTTTGTCTCATGAGACCTGCCGATGCATCTAGAAGCTATAGCAGGCTCCACCCGTCACTTATTAAGTCCAATTCATTCCTCCTATAAACAAGTTTAAACATATCATAAACCATAACATAATCGTATCACATAAAACATTCATAAAGGAAACATAAGATTTCCACACTTCAATCAAAATATATCAATACAACACATTGATATAATAAAAACATTATCAAAACCATTTTCAATACCAAAATGAAAGAAAATTAAAACTTGGTATTTATTTTTCATTTAAAAAAAAGTTATGGCTTGTAGAGGAAGCCGAAACTCAAATAATGGTCACGGCGGCAGAGAAGTCATTGTCGCCGCATATGTACGACAAGAAAAACATTCCTTTTAGTCATTTAGTAAAACGTTTCGTATAAAAATATTCCTTTTTAATAAATGTAAAAGTCAAAGGGTTTTATACACCGTATAAAAGAAATTTGTGTATAAAACAAAATATGCCTCAATGAATGGTGATTGAGACGAAGTCCCTTAAAAATATAATTTTATTAAATAAAATTGATATATTATGTGTATTCAATATAAGTACACATAAATAAAGTATAAATACAATATTGGACATAATAATATCATGACATAATTTGAAATTAGGAGATTAACCCAAAGAATGGAAATTGGGTTAAGAAGTTCTCTTACCTCGTTTCCGACTTGACTCGACCGTTATTTAACCTCATAAATAATAAACTAGAGTTAATTTATACTTTCTTAAGAAACTTTTTCAAGTTCATTATTCCTTTTATATCACTTATTACCATGTTGTGAACATTATGTAATTATTTAAGTTAATAACGGTCATTTTGTCGATCTTTGATACTTGAGTCAAAAATAAAATTATTATAATTACAAGTTGTTCATGTGGTGAAATATAAATTATATCCAGAATTATATTCATGATGTAGATATAATATATATCATATATATCCAGTATATATATGCATTTATAATATTACATAACATTTTATGAAATGAAATGCACCGTTCATAGAGACGGTAAGTCGTACGTACGCATGAATGCTACTTTCATTTCTATTTCTTATTTAATGGAATGAAATTATAATTATATAAAAGTATAATATAATTACAGTATAATATAATGTATAATAATATTTACTCTATCCTTTATAAATCCCACATATGGCATTAACGATTCAAATCACTTTGAGGGGCGGTAGTCCGCACTTCCTAAAATGAAAATATCGCATTTACCCATAATGGAAAAAATAAAGGTATGCCATAAATAAGAAATACAGAAGTTTAAGTAAAACATAAACATATTATATATCATATATAAATATAGTGACATCTTAATGTCCACCTTTGAAGGTGATATATGAGTGTTGAACACTCATCGTTTCGTGAGGCAGAAATTCCCCATCCACAGAAATAGTATGTTCTTTAACCATTAAATATAGGTGTGTGTAATTGTAGCTCCAATACTTCTTATAAAAACATACTAGTATATTTAGGATACTGGTTTTGTTACAAAATAAATGAATAAAAAGAGTTTATGGGGATTGGAGAAGCAAAATAAAACATAAGAACACAAGAGAAAACACTACCTTTAAAACGGGTAACTCTTTTTGATTTGAGCCAAAGGCTTCCTTGGGAAGAATTCTGCCCAAAGTGACGCTTCAAGGAGTAAGAGAGGGAAGTTGGGAGAGTATTTGGGCAGAGTTTGGCCAAGCCAGAAGGCTTTGATGGTGTGAATAAGGTGGTAGTGGTGGGTGCCTTTTATAAGAGGAGAGGAGGGGCACTCTTGGAAAGTAATGAAATGCTACTTTATTATATATTGAGTTTCAGATTTTAAAGGCCCCAAACTTATATATTTAGAGGTTATGGTGATAAGGGTTTGAAATATTCTCATACAATAGTATTTGGACAAGTGTAAGTCTTATATTTTACATTATCTTTTTGTTTTATTTAAATCGTTAATTAATGAGGTAATCTCTGCATCATCATGGTGTCATAAATAATATGATTTATTTAATATCTAAAAATTATAAAACAAATAACATGATGTAGGAAATAGTTTTATCATTCTAATTAATATTTACAGTCAAAAATTGAACTTGTATAACCCCATTTAAAAATTGTTTTAGTAAAACAACTCATGTTTGTGACATTTTTATTTTAACATTAAATAAAAAGTTTTTAATGTCATTTTCCTACCAAAGTGGCTCCATGGGGTACCCAAGTTGACCCATGGATTGTCTTGGTCGTCCATGACTCATTGAATAGGGGTAGGACAAGTGTAAAAGTATTTTCATATTTTTATAATATCATTTTTACCTTAAATTTCACTAATTACATTTAATAGCGTTTAATTAAACTTAAAAGTTACTATTCACCCAAAAATTATTTTAATCCCATTGAACAAAATTTTACTTCCTAATGACAACCATGAATTTCGGATTTTTGAAAATAAAATCACAGGAGTGGTAGTGTTTCATTTAATTGAAAAAATAGTTTTTTAACTACCACTTAGTAGTTTCACTATTCATCAAAAATTGAAGTTTTTCATAACAATGTCAAAATTTCACACTAAGCTATAATTGATATTCCAAATTCAAAAATGATGTCTATTTTACAAAATTACAAACATATAAGTTGCATTTATTAAATTTATAATTAATTCCCGCTGTCACAACAAATAGCGTGTTTTTAAGAAACAATGTATATCAAAAGATTGACAATTGTTTATGTCCAATTTCAAAGTGAAATTAATTCTAATGACCAGAATTGGATAAAATGGTAAAAATATATTCTAATTACACTTTAAAACCACTCAATAGTATAATTTAACGCTATAATTATTTTGATTAATAATGATGTTTTTTAGTATTTTTCACTATTCATAAAAAATTGAAAGTTCTCAGAAAAATACATAAAATTCAACATAGTCTAATTTCGGTATTCCGAATACAAAAATGAAGTCCATTTTGAAATATAAAATTTATATAATTTCTAAAAGTGGGTATTACTATTCATAATGGCTACTTTGATTGGTCACGGTGTGTAAGAATCTCTAACTTGTGTACAATGCAAGCTATTGCATTATTGAATGAGAAGCGTATTGTGAAAGCTTGAGGTGTTACAAGCATGTAATCTCTATAGTTCATCAGACCATTCCAAATTTTTAGCAGAGTTGGTGAGACAGCGTACCTCCTAGCACTCCCCCATTGATGCACCTTGTCCATGATGTTTTACACATGTCACAACTGAGGATGTCAGTTCATGATCCATCGCCCGCCATTGACTAGGTTGAGCTGGACATTGATGATGGAGAAGCATTTGGGATGTTCCCAGTGGAGATATAGAACTGACAGGAGAAGGTTATTCATCAATGGAAGATTCCTCTAGTGCACATTTGGTGGTAGCTATGAAATATCTAGCTGATCACATGGGAGCATGAGGCTCAGATTCTTGTTCAATACCCCATATGTTCATTTATCATTGTTTTGGATTACGAGGATGTAAATACATAATGGTTGGGGTGATTTAATGTCCCGAAATTCCTATGTATTTTTTTAAATGTTATATGGAACCACACTCTATAACATAACCTGATTCTGAGGCCTGGTGTGCTAGGAAAAGAATATTTAAATTTTTTAGTTCATTGGAATAAATGTGCGAGTGGATTTTTTATCTTTTCAATCTGTGCTCAGATCAAAAATATGAGGGCATCATTGAACTCAAAATGGTGAGATTTTAGTAGGATGGAACTGGATTCGACTGTCAATGGTCGACCAAAAAATATAATTTTCAAAATTTTTGGAAAAATATAAAACAACATAATTTTTTTTAATATTCTTTTCCCAACCATTTGTTGGTGGAACAGTGGTACTGTGGTGCGGTGACCAAGCGATGATGAGTCACATTAAATTAATCTTATTAATGGCTTGTAAACGTGTAGCATGAAGACACATTAAATGAAGCATAATGGATACACTATTTCATAAATTAAATATCATAACGATGTGACGATGGAGTGTAATAGAAAAGGTGTGACATGTTTTATTTTTAAGGGATAATTCATCGGATAAATCAGGATCAAAGTGTGGAATTTCTCTAATTATCCTACATAATGAATTCTCTACAATGATGAATGATGAATTACAGTGAATCACCAACGACATCGATGCACTTCAATGTGCGAGAAGAGAGAGTGGTGAACGCCAATAGAACATGAAAACCATCCAGCAGATCTCTTCAACAATGAACTCCAAAGAGGTAGGGGTTGTGACTGTTTTAATTTCATTTTTCCCATTATTTGTTATAAAATGACAACAGCTGATCAACACAAGAATAGGTTGATCTGCAGATTTCTCTTTCTTGTGGGATGGTGCCTTTTCCTAGGATTCAGGTATCAGGGATGATTATTGTGACAACCGGGTCCCGGTGATAGTACCACCACCCCGCCTTAACATGGTCGTCGGGTCCTGGCCCACCAGGTACCACCAGTTGCCCCCACAGACACATGGGGCCCACCCCAGGGTCTACCCACATGCCTGAATGGGTAATCTGACTAATGATAGTCCCAACATGCCAACACATGTCCTTTCCAGTGTGCTTTTTACTCACTCCCACACACCCTGGGAAACTTCCCAGGAGGTCACCCATCCTGATCACTACTTCAAGCCAAGCACGCTTAACTGTGGAGTTCTAATCAGACATGCCCCCGAAAAGGAAGATGCACCTTGTTGACATGAGTCGTATCATTTAGTCATTTAACCCTTTATCATTTGGGGATGTTACAATCACCCGCCCTTTAGAGCACAACGCCCTCGTTTTGGGCCCTACATCACAACCCAGGCAGTGCACCGCGCACTTAAGGCTGGGTTCCTCCTCTGATACCAAATGTGACAACCGGGTCCCGGTGATAGCACAGTCACCCCGCCTTAACATGGCCGTCGGGTCCTGGCCCATCAGGTACCACCAGTTGGCCCCACAGACACGTGTGGCCCTCCCCAGGGTCCACCCACATGCCTGAACGGGTCATCTGACTAATGATAGTCTCCACATGCCAACACATGTCATTTCCAGTGTGCTTTGTCCTCACTCGCACACCCTAGGAATCTTCCCAAGAGGTCACCCATCCTGATCACTACTCCAGGACAAGCATGCTTAACTGTGGAGTTCTAATCAGACAGGATCCCGAAAATGAAGGTGCACGTTGTTGACATAAGTCATATCATTTAGTCATTTAACCCTTTATCATTTGGGTATGTTACAATTAATTCTGATAGAACATCAAACCCATATCCTATTTTTCTATGCCTCTAATCTGGATGGTGCGGGCCAACACGAAAAAGGGCTGAGGCCCTCTGCCATGTGTATTTTTTTCATTCATCTTGGCTGCAACTTTGAAATGGTGGCAAGTAGAATTTGAGTCCATCGTCGGGAAGAAGGCATCCCATAGAGTCCATATGCATAAGTGGCGTTAAGAACGAACCATTAGATTGGACATGGAGGTCCATAGAAGAACCTCCCAGTGGGGGACTGTGACGATGGTCACAGTTAGGTGGTGGCACACCATGTTCACCTGCCTCAAGCAGAATCCACAGCTAGCTTGGGATGTTGGCTGGCTTGGGCCAGTGGCTGGCAGCAGGGATGTGAGCCCTCGGCCACATCAGTGGAGCAGCCCACAGCCGTAGGTTCAGCTCCTCTTGGAACATGATCCCCAGACCTCGTGTAGAAATCCTAGGAGTCCGGGTTTGACTAGGCAAGTGACAACACTACAGACACACTGTGCATCCAGGCTAGAGGATGTAATGGGTTTGCCTATGGTAGAAGAAGTAGTTTACAAGAAGACTCAGTGGGTCGAACCCCTTCCAAACGGACATGACCCTCGCCTAGCAGGCGGGACCCACGCCCAACGGGCCGAACCGTCACCAGAAGGGATAGACCCATGGACCAACTGGCTAGAATGGGGGGAGCCGGGTCGGGTCGCCAGACATGGGTCTATTTTGTGGACACTGGGTCCAGTTGGGTTGGACACGACCTGGACTCAACTGACCCCTTTTCAAAAAAATGCCATCATCATTCAAACTGGGATTCCTATTGAAGAGTTTTTTGTGGTATTTGAACCCATGGGACAAGGCAGAACATTTGGAATAATCTATGGAATATTTCATGGAATTTTAAATATGAAGTATCGATTGAGGATTAGTTTCCTCCAAATCTAGATAACTATGTATGAAGACCGTATGGTTGGCTGAGACCTGAAGACTACTGACAAGAGACCCTGTGTAGATCAGCTACGATGACCCAGTGGAAAGTGGCTATTTGTCACCCAAAAAACCCATGTAGGGTTTCAGCTCTGTGTGACCCAGCTTACCCATGATACTCGATGGGGAAGAGTACCTCAATATGATGGAAAAGGTGGGAAGCAGCACTATGTGACCCATCATGCCCACAGTGGAGCGAAACAATGTCTGACCCAGCATACCCATGACACTCATCATGGATGAGTACCACAACAATCCAATGATAAGGGGAAGCATATCAATATGACTCGGAAAACCCATAGTGGGGAGAATATCTTTCTTACCCAACATACCTATGAAACTCATTGAGGAGTAGAATGTATTCATCCCATGGTGTTCAGTGATAGGATTGATAGTCTTACTTTCTTTACTTGAACTGATACCTTGTGTGAGTTGTATTGCTTCTTGATCGATTTTGTGATCATGCTTCAAGGATTTCTTTTGGATTTCATTGTGATATTTCCGTGTTGGTTTTGGGTCCTTAATGATTATTTTGTTACTCAATCCTACATAGGTTTTTCTCACACATGTTGTGTTATGTGCAGATGAAAGATGACTTTGTTTCCTAGGACAAGGTAGTGCCTATTGAGATCAATTAGGTAGGACATGCTTCTACACCATTTGGCATGTACTCTGTTCTTACACATCATGTGGGGCTTTTAGCAGAAAACTGACCATCTGTCTTGTATTTTCTATTGTTTTAGTTTTATTTTGTTGGGTTTGTATTCTAACCCATTTACTTTTAGTTTCACCTTTACACTCAGTGTTTGTTTAGTAGCATGCATGTTCTCTTTTCAAGTTTTCTTAGGACATGTTTGTATGCATGTGTGAATATGTACTCATGAAAATTCATCCCACTTAAAGGTTGACAACTTCGGCGCTAGTCTCCAACCCCTTTCCTTTGGGAGGCGAGCATGGGGGAGTCATGGAATCGACCCTGGTGTATGGGTTGCGAAAATTATGTGCACTAACTATTATGGCCAATCCATAGGCAGACGGTCTACATAGTAGGTGGATTGACCATGGTGGTCGATGGTAGTTGTAAGTCTGTAGGCCCAGATAGGTCTGTAGGCATTTTCATTCAAATACTATATATCGTAAACCGAGCATCTAATCAACGTGCAATATGCATTTTTGAGACCCTAAAGTTGACTTAGTAATTTTGATACAAATTGTGGGTTTTTAGTTATGTACCAGCATAGTTTCATAGAATTCAATTATTTCATTCCTTGAGGGTTCAGTGTAGCATTACATCTACATCAGTGGATAGAAATCCCTTCTATGATCATGTCTCAGCTAGAGTTATGGAATCCCTAAAAAATACATGATTATGATCCTCTCTCACCCCTATTATAGTTTTTAGAATTGACATGACCTAAATTGATCAGGGTGTTGATCCTCAATCCAGTGGAATGCATCAGAAATGTTTGATGAATCATTGGCATATGATCCACTACGCATCAGGTCAATCTATATTGGGTTCATGGTGTCCTCCATTGGTTCTACCTGTGATCCCCTATTCATATATCATAGTAATACATGACCAATTAATTATCTTTGGGAGGTGACCAAATGAGGTAGACCTCTCTGTCGAGTTCGTTGGACTATATCATGTTTCCAGGTTTGAGTTCTCCCAAAACAATCGTGCATCATGTGGAATCATGTGGTTCAAAGTTGGTCATTACCTCCTAATGGTGCGGTGTCCCTCTTGGGTATATCAGGGTTTCCATTACATCTTTTATCTATTATATATAGTTATAACTTTTGTACGTGTACTAATTGGTTCTTTAGGTTTCATGTTTTTGCAGTGTCCAATTGGGTATTTTTATAATCACCCGTGTATGGGTTTAGCCACAAATTATGTGTCTTGTGAAGATGAGAGACCATTCGATAGGGACCTATGCAGACCCAGAGTGGGTGGATAATAGCTGGATCTGGGTATCCCATGTTTTTTTCAAAGATTGTACAATTGATGTAGTTCTTTAACTTGGAGCAGGTTCGACTCTTTTCAGTTTCAGTTAGACTTGTGTTCATACTCATTATGTTGGTCCTGAATTGATTTGTGTTTACTTACCGTTTACGTCCTTTTGTACTCGGGTTATGGGAACATTATTGTATGCATGAAACTTTTCATTTTTAACATTTCATCATATTTTTTCATTATTATTGTCTTGAAATGTACATGTACATTAGGGTAATGCCTACCATTTGTGGGATATTCCTACTCAGTACTAGTAAACTATCCCTAGCCTATTTGAGGTGGGTTTGTGATATTCATGAAACATTCCCCTCTGGAACAGGTATTTATTGAGTTGAATCAAAGGGGGTAGGATTGTCTTTTTGATCAGGATCAAGTTAGATTGGTTTGGGTCAACAATGTTAAGAGCTTCAAGTTTGCCTTTTAGTCTTGGGACACTTGTGTTTGTGCATCAGACAACGTATCCAAACACCTTGACTTTGATTACCTAAATTTTGATTTAATACATTAAACAACTAGTTTCAGGATAAAAAATAGTATATGCATCATATATATATGATTTTGTAATCCCTATCAATTTTGGGACAACTCCCCATATATACTCTCTTAACCGTGGTATATCATATTTATTTTAGGATGCCTCTATGTAGACAGCCATCCAGGATTCCACCATGTGATCACAAGGGTGATACTCTCATTGAACAGGCATTAATTCATGGATCTATACAAAATATATATTCATTGGGTAGGTTACCATCCATAATACCACTCATCGAGGAGTAGCTACTGCCAACACTACCTACTAAGGATGCATACAAGCTGAGTGAGTCTCATGAAGTTCAAATACAGTAACCTCCAATGATTCTAGGTGATCTAAAACCCCAAATGGCTGAGTATTGATATGTGGTAGTCATTCATATTTATTCTTATTGAGTATCCCTTCAGACAACATTATAGAAAATTTTGTCACTGTTCTTCTAGGCTATATGGGGTGTTGGTGGAGCAAGGTGACTAAGTCACATGACAAGATCGATCTCTCCTGAATTTACATCGATCATCTCTTCAAAGATGAGTTATATCTAGCCATGTTATGACCTGTATGCATATATGAGCTCATGCATCTATAGTAGGGAAGTATGACCATGGATGTGTATTTAGAGATGTTTACTATTAATTCATGCTACTAATTGAATATGGTATGAGGTCAGTTATTCAGGGCTCATAAACTTGAGAAAGACTCACACCATGATATCAAGGCATTAGTGAGTTCCATTATTATTTAAACCTATGATAGGGTACATGAGAGAGCCCACATAATAGAGATTATTATAACATAGTATTCACCAGCAGTATGAGCTATCAGTGGGTACCCAGTAGGTGAGACCACAATAACAGATAACTGACAACAGTCATAGTGATCCATGTGGGTTAGGAACTTCATGGGGGAACCTAGGATTCAGGGTCAGCAGGGAAGGGATCCCTTGGTTGATCTAATCAGCCAAGGGACTGGAAGTGTCACAGATGTAGTGGTCAGGGAAATCTGGAATGATATTTCCATACTTTTCATATAGATGATCAGGAGATAGTTGAGGGACCGCTGAGGAAAATATAAAGTTAGGTGTGGAGTGGCCCATAGGGTGGAGTATGTTCCAGAGGGGTAGGTTAGGGTAGCATGTGGTGGTTGGAGGTTCAACCTATTACCGCTACCTCACCCAGGTGTTCCGTGCCATGCTAAAAGAGCTGGCGTATAAAGATTATTGCACATGAATTCTATAGAGGCTTATCACCCCAAGGCTTAAGGAAAGATTCAATGTATGAACTATTTTCACTCCAGCTTAGTTTTAGTTTTTATATACATAGGTTCTACTCACTATTTTCTTTTAGTTAATGTAGTTCAAGACTCAAGGATTATGGTTGAACTGTTGACTCGACACATACAATTGGAGACGCTTAATGAATAATTTTTTTGGGTGGGATCTCTGGGTATTGTCATTGAGGATTTATTGGACCATTATTGGCATGGATGGTTATCCACATTTCATTCTCTAGTTTAATGTTTTAGGAGAAGGGTGTGGTGTGTCTGCTATGATGGAACCAAGTTTTCATTTACTGGTGATAAAGAAATCTTGGTAGTGTAGTATGGACTCACAAATAGAATATTATCGGTGATTACTCATATGTAGTTTGGCCTCAACCTATGTGTAGTGTATGACATGATTCCTTAGTTTCCTATAGTGGTGGCAGAGTATGACGGTGTATTTCCTGATGATGTTCCAAATTTACCTCCACATAGAGAGATAAACATTTTCATTGATCTGCACCCCAGGAAAGCACTAATATCAACAATAGAATATTAGATAACTCCCATAGATATTTTTGAGCCGATGATAATGTGGAGGACTTGTAGAGGATATTTATTTTGAGACACATTGGTTCAACTATGGTGGCCCCATTATTGATTTTCCAGAAGGTATATAGGAACTTGAGTTTATTTATAGATTAACGGGGATTAAACATGGTGACAGTGATGAAAAAATTTCCACTACTAAGGACTGATGACCTATTGGATATGTTGAATGGAGCAAGATTTTTCTTAATGATAGACATCATATTAAGTTATCATCTGTATTGACTACATGATGAGGATATAATAAAGATGTCCTTCAAATGTCGTTACATTCGCCATTAGTACTTGGGGATGCAATTTGGAATGATAAAAACCTTATAAGTATTCATATGACTCAAAAATGTGATATTTCAGCCTTACATAGTCGTTTCATGGTAGTTTTTATTGATGAAAACCAAGTTTATTTTATGTATGATGTGGAGCACGAGAGACAATTGAGAATGGTCCTGAACAATCATAGAGGGCACCAAATTTTGGGGAATCTCTCAAAGTACTAGTTTTGGATTTGAGAGGACTATTTTCTGGGACACATCACCTTATAGGATGGAGTTGTAGAGGACCTAGTGAAGTTCATGGAATTTCATTTTTTGTATCCACTTGAGAGTGTTACCGAGGTGAGGAGTTTACTTGGATTGGCAATGTACTATCAGAGGTTTATAACTGACATATATAGAGTGGAATAACCCTTGAAAGATTCTTCATGAAAGTAGAAGCCTTTAATGTTGATAGAGTAGTGACAATAGTGATTTCAAGTGCTAAGGAAGATGTTGATGAGAACTATTATCCTGAAGTTATCAGAGGAAGTCATCAAGTATGATGTGTTATGTGATGCGTCAGGGAATGAGATTAGAAATTTCCTAATGAAAAGAAATGAGGGGATTGAATATAGTTCATTCTAGTTGAGATCACCTTAGTAGAACTACAAGACCCATGACCTTGAGTTACAAGTTTTAGTCTTCTCACTGAATATGTGGAAACACTATAGACGAGAATGTGGTTTGTTGTCTACTATGATCACCAGAGTCTCAAGTATATCTTATCCCAAAAGGATCTGAACATAATATGGAGGATATATCTAGAGTAATTCCATGATGATGAATTTGATATTTTCTATATTTCATGGAAGTAGAATGTGGTGGAAGATTATATTAGTAGTAGATCTATTTCATTATTGTTGAACGAGGCACCATAATAGTCTTCCTTATTGTAGATATCTTTTATTAATGGAGATATAGAAGATTGCCTCCAGTTGATTGTTGTCACCCCTCCTCTCTTATAGCATGTCAAGGAGGCATATCATGGTGATACCAACTATGAGATCCTACATGCTTAGATTTCCACAAGGCATGCTTCTAAGGGATATTCGAAATATGGGGAGCAAATCGTTATTCTAAGAGGGTGCATAGTACTAACAGTGGCATTTTAGGATGAAGTTATAATATAGATTAATAAATCCAAATTTGTTGTATATATATATGAATGAGAAGATATATCAGCACCTTTGACATTAGTTTTGGTTGCCATGAATGAAGAATGGAGTTACATAGATTGTTTTGCGATGACATACATGTCATCAAGTAAAGAAAAGGCACTAGGTCATAGTAGGTTTAGATCAATCCATTGAGGTTTGATAATGGAAGTGGGATGGGAAATCAATGAAGTACATGATGGTTTTACCATGCACGTCCAAGGGATGTGATTCCATCTAGGTGACTATTGACTATCTCATTATGTAAGCCTACTTCTTAACCATCTGAGATAAGAATTTTATCAAGAGAATGGGACACCTCTATGTATGGGAGATAATAAAAATAAATCAGATTCCATTGAAGATTTTTTTTTTAATGATGATCACTTTACATCCCATTTGTGGAAGGAATTTCAAGAGTCATTTGGAACCCAGCTACGATTGAGCACTGTATTTCACCCATAGACGAATGACTACATATAGGAAAACATTCATGTTCTGGATGAAATGTTGTACAATTTCACATTATACATTGTTTTTAGTTGTGATGATCACCTACCATAGGAGGATTTTTCGTTCACATAGTATCTATCATTCCAACATTGGTATGTCACTAATTGAGGCTTCATACAGGAGACCCTGAAAATAGACACTTTTGTGGACTTACCCTAGAGAGTTAGCAGTCATGGGCCCTGTGTTAGTGTGACCTACTAAAAAGAAGGTGAAAATCTACTAGGAGTGGATTAATACTACATAGAGCTATCATAAGTCTTATACTAATAGGTGATGAAGGCATTTATTATTTGAGGAAGGGGACTAGGAATTCTTTTAAGTGTCACCACTATTGGGACTACAGTGATTTGGATAGAGTGGATAGCTATCTCCAAGTTTCATCGGCTCTTTCAAGATATATTGTATAGTTTTTGAGGTATCATAATGAAATGATCTACCATTTTAGTTAGATTGTCTACACGACCTATTCTATGTGTTTCATTTAAAGAGGTACATGCATGATCAATCATACATCCTCGAATGGGGTGAGTTGGGCATCAATGATTGAGAGACTGTTAATTAGTACCAATGGGAGATCCAGGATCGGTTGGAGAAGATCCTTTGTGGGTGATTGATTCCTTTAGTGAGTGTCTATTGGATAACATGAATTTCTATGAGGGATGATGGGAGAGAGAGGATCAGATTCAGGCTCAGTACCCTCATCTATTTGAGTGTCCCTTGATTGGGATTTCATTGTATGTTAATCCCAAAGGTGAAAAGAATTCAATATCTCATATCATTACTTCAATAATTTTTTTTGATATTTTATGAATTTATTTCAAGACTTGGCATTGATATGGCATTCAATTCTGAGTCCCTATGTTCCCAAACTAAATTTTTGAATAATATTTATATATTTAATAGCATGTATGTGTAATTTTTTGGAGAATGTTGCATAAATCATAAATTGGTTCCTAGATAAAAAAATATTATGTAACAATTGAGTTCATTATAGTTCCTTTACCCTAAGAATGAACAATCATTGGTAGGTGTGGGTTAATTTTGGAATGTTGTTCTAAATTTTTTGAATGTATAAAATAAATTGTGAAAAGTTTATTATATTTATATAACCCACTAACATGTTAATCATAAAATAAATCAGTTATTAGAGATTTTGGGTATGTCTCAGAAACCTATAATTATCTAAAGATATTGGGAAGAAACCTTCAGAGAATTATCTCAAACATGCAAGGACAGAGCTTCAAATCACTAATTGACGAATGCTAATCTTGATGGATCTCACCAACGATGGCAAGGTGGCTCTATTACTCATCAAATATCTATCGTAATTGTGGTAGGGATTTTTATTTAAATTTTTTATTCTATGTACATTATTTAAATTATGAACATGGGTCAATATTCAAATGGATTCATTCACAGATTGTGTGTATTTTAATTTTGGATGGATTTAATCTAGTTTTCTAACCCAAATCAACTGATATTGATCATTGGACCACAACACATGTCCAACAATGATAAACCTTCATTATTGGTAATTTCACACTTAGTTATTCATGTTCATTTCTATTGGATGTGTCACACATTCATACACCATAGGATAAATGGTGTTTTAATGAAGGGACCACCATTATATGAAGTAGTGTATAGTGGCACAGGTGGCCGATGGTGTTGGTCGGTGCCAAAGGCGACAGAGTCATGTGTAGTGGGTGCATCGGGGGGGGGGGGGTGGTGGAAGTGACTGATGTTGTGGGTGTAGTATTGATGAACACAACGACATACATTGGTGTGGAATTGATGGATGAATCAACAAACACATGACATGGTGATGCATGTGGAACATGGTTTTGGATGAGGGATGGTGACGGTGAACATGAAGTCTTCCAAACCATGAAATATGGGTTGGATCAGTGGGCCAGGTCGGGCTGGTGGGCTGGGCCAAGTGATGTGGACCCATGTTGGATCCATGTAGGATTTAGGTCAGATCCATGTAAATTGGTGTGGATCCCAGTTTTGGTCTCCGATCATGAATTGTGTTCAACCGCAAAGTAAATTAGATGGTGTATCTATCACATGTGGAGTGATCGTGCGATGGGTCTGCTTTTGGTTGACTGCAGTGGTCGCCCATAGCGGCCGACCAGGTATAGTACGTGGTAGGAACATGGTAGTCAGTCCATAGGTGGTCGATATGCATGTATGGTCAATGAAACATGGTGGTTGACCACGGTGGTGGGTCCAAAGGCCCCACGATATTATGAGGGTTGTTTCATTCAAACGATCATAACATTTAAATAGAGAATCCAATCAATGATCCGTCTGCGACATTAACATCATAACACTGAGACAGTCCTTTTGATACTAGTGGTGGGATTTGTTTTATTACCAATATAGTTGGAGAGCATTCTATTGTTACATTATTCGAGAGTTCAATGTGGAATTAAATCCACATCCCTGGATTTAATCCCCTCTACAAGTCAAGTCTTCGATATTGTTATTGAATCACTCTGTGAGACTATAGTGTGATATTATATAATATCTATTGGAGTTTGTGTAATTTTATGGAACTTATTGAGAAGGTATTTTATCCTACATCTAGTGGGCCACATCATAAGGGTTTGTGTAATTGTTGGCATATGATCCCCGATATAGTGGGTTGATCCAAATTGGGATCGTGGTGTCCCCTTACATTTGAGGGTGTGATCCCCTCTCTCGGTATTGTAGTATTCTTTGAAAAATGTGATTAATTTAAGTGACACACAAGGATATATCCATCTTTATCGAATGTCTCTGAAGATATCATGAATCAATGAGTGAGTTCTCTCGAAAAAGGTGTGATTCGAGTGGAATCCAAATGTTGGGTGTTGGTTATGACTACATGATGGTGTGGTGTATCTCATGATTATATGTAGGATTTAATTACTTTAGGTTTATATTATACAGTGTTACATCATATATTGATCATACTACATAGTTCTTCATGTTTCATTATTTGGGGTTCTCTACTGAGTTTTGTTATACACAACCCTGTACAAGAATTTTTCAACATGTTCCATGTCTTGTGCATATTAGATACCATTTGATAGTGTCCTATGAGTACAAGGAGTAGGTCGAGCATAAAAGGAGCCTGGTAGACCGAGTAATTTTCTAGGATCATTCCTTTGATGTATTCCTCTCCCTTAGATCTGGTAGGAATTTTTTTAGTTTTTATTTGTTTCGGACGATTTCGCCAGGGTGTGTGTTTCCATATATCGGGGATGCATGGATGTTTCCATGCATTCCCACTTTCTTAAGTTGGTTTACATCCATCTCTTGTTCAAGGACATTTTCTCCTTGATCAAAATAGGATGATGTGATGTTGTTTCTTCCTTCCATGGATTCCTCCTCGAAACTGGTTACCTCGTCTGGGTCTCCCTTAAAGATTATGTCATGGTTCATGAATCTCATTCCAAGTGCCATATTTATGTGGATTCTCGTTAATTACACTACTTCCTTCATGACATTCCATGGGGTCTTGACATGGTAGTAACCTTCATTCAGTGTAGATAAAAACATCAGGCATGTCGGGGCCTCTCTGGATTCATGGACATTGGGAAACCTATATTCTTTCTCATAAGAGGGATTCTCAAGGGTGAAAACCCCATGGCATCCCACGTCAGTCATGGGGTATTTTATGATAGAGTCATGTCTTTGAGGTTTTCTTTATCTTACCATGTTTAACATAGGGTATGTCTTGATTTTAATTTTTTACTGAGATGGTTATAACAAAGGCTTGTCTTCCGAGGTTTTACTCAGGCATATCATGTTTAAAATGGGGTAGGCTGTGAGTTTAAAATCATGCAAAGATAGAATATGGGAGATCATAACATCCCATAAAGACTGATCAGATTGCTAAATCCGTAGTCGGGAACACCTAGAAGGCTTACCAGCTGCATGAATCAGAACAATCAATAAGAGTATACCCAAGATGGTGTGTCCCATAAAGGTAATAATTCACACCGTGAAGGCTAATCTGGACACCACTAAGGGGGGATCATGGAGTGTGCACCCTAGAAAGGGGGACCGACAAGGTTTACCATTGGCTGGGATTGATCCTCATGGAGGTTTCCTACATACCCTATGTAAATGACAGGGATCAAAACCCATGTTGATCGAAGGGGGTGATGAATCAGGGTGTACAGAAGGCACAACAACCCAGACACATGTTGGGGCTTATGCATGGAAAGCAGCCCATGTACAACTAGGAGCAGTTAGAAGGTGGACGAACTGATCCCATCGGGATGTGGTGGCCCAGTTAAGAATAATGATGGATGATGAAGAGAATAATGAAGTAGAGAGAGAACGAGATAGAACTGATGTGAGGATGACGATGATGTTGGGATTCATCCTTGAAGAGTATTTCTACGTATCCCCGTGGAAAGGAATCAAAGCCTGCATAGTTTGTGAAGTAATGGGATACCTATGGAGGTGACCTGTATGGATGGGACATGAAGGAAGGGAATGCTTTAGGTTGGGGCATGAAATTTGGGTGCGTGCAAAGGACCGAAACCCAATGACATGCTAGGGCTTACGCGTGATTTGTATCCTGAGAGTTGGTCTAATGCCATTGGGATGGACCAATGATATGGTTACCAACAAAATAGAAAAAATGTATTTCCATCGGGCTTGGTATGAAAAATGTATTACCTCTTGATGGGGTCACAACGGCTTACCGTTGCATGGGGTCACAACGGCTTACCCCTGGATGGGGTCACAACAGTTTACCACTGGATGGGGTCACAACGGCATACCAATGGTTGGGTCACAATATCTTACTGTTGGATGGGGTTGAACCTCATGGAGGCTTCCTACATACCCTATCTTGGAGACAGGGATCAAATCCCACATTGTTCTAGAAGGAGTGGGAACTGACGTGAAGATGGTCGGTGCCAATGGATGTTGGGGTTGAACCTCAAGGAGGCATCCTGTGTACCTTGATTTGGAAAGGATCAAAGTACCCATAGTTCATGATGAATTTTGGGCTTACACTCTAGGCCACCCAAATAGGATTTCATGGTCGATGCTTATTCTAAGACCACTTGTGTCATGATATTTGTGAGAAATAAGTGGCAGGAACTACCTGATGATCACTGTGCAATGGTGCGTCAATGAAGGATGGTGAATGAGACTTATGCATGGAAGAAACCCATGTTCCACTACCGAGAAACAATGGTGAATGGAGGCTTAAGTAAGGAAACAGCCTAGGTGCCACCATGGAGTGACAATAGTGAATGTGGAATAAGAAAGGAAGCTACCTGGGTGCCCATATAGAGCATCAATGATGGATGGGGATTATGCAAGGTTGCAACCTAGGTGCCGCTATGGACTGACAACGGTGAATGTGGATTATGAAAGGAAGTTTACCGGGTGCCGATATGGAGTGGGATTAATGAATGGGGCTTACGCAAGGAAGCTTCCCAGGTTTTTCTATGGAGCAGCAATGGTGGATGGGGCTTACACAAGGAAGATTCCCAGGTACCGCTATGGAGTTTCAATGGTAGATGGGGATTACGGAAATAAGTAGCCTAGGTGAATATATGGAGCTGCAATGGTATATGGGGATTACGCAAGGAAGTATCTTTAGTGCCGATATAGAGTGAAAATAGTGAATGAGACTGATGCAAGGAATCTTCCCAAGTGCCAATATGGAGCGGAAATGGTGGATGGGGCTTGCGCAAGAAAGCTGTCTGGGTGCCACTATGGAGCAACAAATGTGGAAGGTGTTTACGTAAGGAAGCTGCCTGGATGCTACTATGGAGAGACAATGGTGGATGAGGATTATGCAAGGAACCAGCATGGGTGCTACTGTGGAGTGGAAATAGTGGATGTTGCATAAGAAAAGAAGTAGGTCAGGTGCTTCTATGGATTGGCAATGGCGAATGGGGCTTATGCAAGGAAGCTTCTGCGGTTTCACAATGGAGTAGCAATGGTGGATGGGGCATACTCAAGGAAGCTTACCATAATATCTTCCTCATATCTGGACACAACATCATCCCAACCCACTATTCGGTTGAGGCCTTCACCTTTGCGCTAGCGCATAATATGGATAATTCCAAGGGGTGTTGGAGTCAATCCGAATAAAGGGAGATAAAAAGTTTGAATCACATGCTGGACATTCGAAACACAATTAGTGTGGAGTGGTGATGGAGGATAACTATTGACCGTATTTGAAACACGACATCCATATCATGTAAGCCTGAAATGGGGACAAACAATTGAGGGTCGACTACTGACCATGTTCAAAAATCAAAACCTGACTCGAATTGTTGTCCAATTTATTACTGGGTGTTGGAACCCGACGGTAGTTGATCCAATGCGGCATTGGACCAGGCCATTAGGCGGTCCCATAAAACATTAAAGAAAATAAAAATCTAAATGAAGGACACATGAAACATGAGGTGGAGTGATGGAATGCTCAAACAGTTTCCAACCCTCTAGAAATTAGGCAACTATAAAAATGGAATAAGGTATCTTATGATTTTCACATAAAAAATATCTTATTTGGAACAAGATTCATCTTATTATTGAAGGATATGGAATTATACAGTTTAAAGCCATGTAGATAGGGCTATTGGCATCTCATTCTATGAGCATAAGGAATCTCTTGTTTGGAGTAAGAGGAATCCAATGTTTAGAACATAGGGTGCTCTATAGTTTATAGTCATGTAGATTGGCCCATTAGCATCTTATGCTTGGAGCATAAGGAATCTCATGTTTGGATTAAGAAGCATCCTATATTTGTCACGTTGGGAGTAATACAGTTTATAATCATGTAGAGAGGACTATTGGCATCTCATACTTGGGGCCTATGTCATCTATTGTTTGGAGCAAGTGGTATCCTATTTTTGCAACATAGGGTGCACTTTAGTGTATAGTCATGTAGATATGACCGTTAGATTCTTAATCTTGGAGCATAAGGCATCTCTTTTTTGGAGTACGAGGCACCATATTCTTGGAACATATGGTGCACTACAGTTTATAGTCAAGTAGATATGATTGTTAGCATCTTATGATAGGAGCATAAGGGATCTCTTATTTCAAGTAAAAGGCATCCATTATTGGTCATATTAGGAGTACTACAGTTTATAGTCATAGAGAGAGGACTATTGACATCTCATGATTAGAGCAAAAGGAATATCTTATTTGGAGCAAGAGGCATCCTATGTTTGGAAAATAGGGTGCACTAAGGTTTATATTCATGTAGATAGGACTATTGTAATTTCATGATTGGAGCATAAGGAATCTCTTTTTTAGAGCAAGATGCCTCCTATATTTTTAACATATGGTTCACTACAATTTATAGTCATGTTGATAGGACTATTAGCATCTTATTCATGGAGAATAAGGAAATTCTTGTTTTGAGTAAGAGGAATCCTACGTTTGGAAAATAGGGTGCACTATAGTTTATAGTCATGTAGATAAGACTGTTGTCATCTTATGTTTGGAGCATAAGGTATCTCTTTTTTGGAGTAAGAGGCATCCTATATTTGTCACATGGGGAGTGCTAGAGTTTATAGTCATGTAAAGAGGACTATTTTCATCTCATTCTTAGAGAATAAGGAATATATTTTTGGGAGTAAGAGGCATCCTATGACTGGAACGTAGGGTTCACTACCATTTATAGTCATGTAGATATTACTATTGGCATCTCATGCTTCGACCATAAGGAATCTCTTGTCTGGAGCAAGAGGCATCCTATGTTTTGAACATAGGGTGCACTACAGTTTATAGTCATGTAGATAAGACTATTTTCATCTTATGATTGGAGAATAATGCATCTTTTGTTTAGAGTAAGAGGCATCCTATGTTTGGAACATAGGGTGCACTACAGTTTATAGTCTTGTAGATCAGACTGTTTTCATATTATTCATGGAGAATAAGGCATATCTTTTTTGGAGTAATAGGTATCCTATATTCGTCACATAGGGAGTACTAAAATATATAGTAAAGTAGAGAGGACTATTGGCTTCTCATTCTTAGAGCATAAGGCATCTCTTGTTTTGAGCAAGAGGCATCCTATGTTTGGAACATAGGGTGAACTGCAGTTTATAGTCATGTAGATAGGACTATTGGCATCTAATGCTTAGAGCACAAGACATCTGTTGTTTAGAACATGAGGCATCTTATGTTTGGAATATAGGGTGCATTGCATTTTATAGTCAGGTAGATAGGACTATTATTATCTTATGGTTGGAGCATAAGGCATCGGTTTTTTGGAGTAAGATGCATACTATGTTTGGAACATAGGGTTCACTATAATTTATAGTTATGTATATTGGAATGTTAGTATGTAATTCTTAGAGCATAAGGCATCTCTTGTTTGGAGTAAGAGGCATCCTATATTTTTCATATATGGAGTGCTATAGTTTATATTAATTTAGAGAGGACTATTGGAATCTCATGCTTAGACTATAAGCCATCTCTTATTTGGAGAAAGATGCATCCTAAGTTTGGAACATAGGGTACACTATAGTTTATAGTCACATAGATAGGACTATAAGGAATATGGTTCTTAGAAATGGATGGCGTTGGTACTTACGCAAGGGTGGCCCTTTCTAGAGGATCCTGGCATAAAAGTCAGGTTATAGGGATCAGATGAGTTGCTCGAGGAATGGTTTGACTCAGGGTATTCTGGGGATTGATGATGGGTATATCAACTAACGACATGGGAAACAAACCAATAAGAATATGTTGAATCAAGGTGTTTCATGGTGTGTGGTGGTGTACCTCAAATCGTGGTATCCCATGGGTGGAAGGAGGCTATGCATAAGGGTGTAATTTAAATTCTGGACGTCCCAGCCTAAAAAATTCATGGTGTGACTCTCCATTTTTCATGGGGGTCAGTGTGAGGCTGCGGTCCTCGCCCGATATGGACCGGTGGGAACAAAGGTAGAAGACTCACGATAGGGCTTCACGTAGTATCTTTTTGGAGAAAATTATCTCACATAGCATGGGGTATTATGAAGGAATGTTGCTTACATAGAATGGAATCTTGGAGAAACTACATGATGGAAAGCTTCCCGTAGAGCATGGAATCGCGGAGTAGCTCCGTGAAGGAAAACTTCTCATGGAGCATGCATCACTTCGTGGACCAAGGGAGCTCCGCGAAATAGGAGATCAGCTGGACAAGGGGTGGTGTGACCATCCATATGAAGGAGTGGGGGGTGAGACATGTATTTTTAGGCAAGAGTCACAGTGAAGCAGAGTTTGCTCGGTGTGAATAGATGGCTTACTCAGTGGCAGGTTTGCAAACATCAAATGGGTTTGTGGAGCATCTAGCCTCCTTGTTCCGTGGTGGGTTCACAAACGTCAAATGGGTTCTTAGAGCATACCACCTCTTTGATTCGCATCAGCATCCTGAAGGGGGTGAATTACACCAACAACAAGGCTCAGGGGGATCTGGACAAGTTCATCTACTCCACGATCTCAGATGGAGCTTTGTGAATGGGCTTTGCGAACTAGTTTTCCAGCCCAACTCCAAATTCCCATAACTCCTAATCTGTAACTCTGTTTGCGCCCTACGACCTACCAAATCGATGCTTGTGAAACGGGAAACAATCTTGGATCATTAATGGATGAATTTGGAATGTTTTGGAGAAGCGGTTTCATATTACAACACTATTATCACGGGTTCATTCTTTTTATGGTGGGCTTGTATTTGACCCTATTTACATTCCCTTTTCTTCATATTGTACACTGGTTGTGGGATAATAGTTTTATGCGTGAATCCTCTTAGTTGTTTTAAATTTCAGCATTTTTTTTCGCGGTGATGTGTGTGTGTTTATATGTACTTTAGTTTAATACTTCCCATTTGTGAGATATGACTTCTCAATCCTAGTCACCAACCCATTGATTGTTGGAGGTGGGATTGGGGTAGTAACAGCATGGGCCCCTCTAGATTGGATCATGGAATGGATATCCCACTATCCAAAAATAATATAATTATTACCCCATTATACATAAAAATTACTCTCCTAAAGTAATAATCAATGTTGGATTAGTTTTATACCAACCATTCCATAAACAAAATAATGTTAAAAACACGAAATTTAAAGTATATAATGATGTCAAAAGAAAGGATACTCTCAATCCTCAACATAAATCTTGCGACATAAACATATGTACATCGACTACACTCTGAATGGATTGTCGATCATATAAACCAAAATACACCACTCTTTGACACAAAACATTCTGAAATTGGAATGACATAATTGAATCAGATGCTTATATATGAAATAGATCCCTTCCTTGAATAGAAGATACATGAATAGTACCTCTTCTTTTTAATATTTCAACCTCATCATCCAAAAGAGAATTCTTAACTATATACTACTATCATATCCTTATTTCCTATTCTTATGTCAAAGTAAATTGTATTGTGCTATACTTATGATATAGATAATCTTTCTCGGATGTATGACATCCACCACCTCAATCTATATGGCGAGATGAATTGATAATTCCCAAATTTTATGGGGTATAACACCCCCTTCTAGTACTATAATTGAAAATTTCTCCTCCATCACCACCCATCAATGATTAGTTTCTACACAACCTCTGTAAGTGTCCCATCCATATATATTATCAACACTCCACTTGTGTTCATGGAAACTAAGGATTAATGTGACCCGACCTTCCACACTAGTGTTAGTATACTTGGTTTCTCCCCGGAGTAACTAATCATTCTGCTTGACTAATCTATTTTTCATTTCCCTGATTGATATTCTCATAGCGATGCATCCTACCCTCAGAATATCTTCCTCATAGTCATACAGATAAAAAAAATACAATCAAATGGAATAATCCTTAATGATCCTCTTTAAGATTACTTCTTATGTCACCAAAATTATTTAAAATAAATATATTAACTAGATACATCAACTCAGATTTTTTTCCATCCTGAAACCATCCAAACAAAGTTGCCTCATCACCTACCAATGTTAGGAAATTGAGATGAAAATCAGTAAAGTGACAAGAAAATTCCATCAGTAACATACTCCCCTAGAAAAAAACATAATCTCTTCTGCTTTATCATACATAAGAGTCTTTGGGTAACGTTGTTAGAGGAAATTCACCTAATTTTATTTCCATGAAACATTCTCTAGCAACACATCTTGAGTCTGAATATCAATCGTAAGCATCATTTACTCACACAACATAAAAGTAGTTATTTTGAATATCATATATATCAGAGTCTATAAATGGTGAAGGATATTCTTGATTGACTAATTCTAGACCTATTCTACATTATCTCCACCCAATCTGCGGATGTTTGAAATGTGTTTCATCAGGATCTCCCACGTAAGTTCAAAAATATTTAGCATATGCGACCCCTAGGTCTCTTTCTATAAACAATATTGATAATTTAAATTTCTCACACTTCTTCTCTCCTAATCGTTCACATGGAACTTCAATATCCACCGTTCCACTATTATAGATCAATTGTATCCACATTCTCCTAAATTCCTATAAAAAATAATCATCAGTGAGCCACGTATGAAAAATTCCAAAGACATGACTTCAAGCACATAAAGCATAATTAATATATATATTTATTATATTTTATTCACATAATTTCTTAATGATTTATCCCACATATATCACCACATGGTATAAACTAAGGCACTATCACTACCCTCACCCATAACTCACCTGGTTCATAGGTAAAATATGGTAAACCAATTTTATATTTCAATATTTATCATTAGATACAAAATTTATCCAATTAAAAATACGACATTTAGAATATCTTTTTCCAATTAAATTTATCATTATTCTCTATTTATTTTAAATTACCATGGTAAATAATATATTTTTCATTACCCAAAACACAGTCATTACATGATTTCCTGTGCATTTCTAAAATGAGGGATGTCACGATAAATTATGTGATCCTAGAAGTATGCATATATACAAAACTATTTTTCCATAATATCCCATGTGTGAAATATGTGAAAAATAATAACATCACATATATTGTGAAAATCTGTTGGTGAAATATCATTCTTCTGTAAAAGATATGATAATGAACTATAATCCCACCTAGGGTTCTTTGGGTTTCCCTTGTAGATGGGTAAGCTACTCCCATGCACGAACTCATGAAAAAGGACAAAATCATCATAGTATCTTATTTACCATTACAAAATAGTAAGGAAATATAAAAAATAAATAAATAATGTTTCTGATACTACTTTTTGGTGTCCCAACCTAGTGGCCTCATGTAAGTTTTCTATGATGGTTTTCCACATGAACTCTTGTGTTCCTCCCAATATGAACATTTTTTACAACTAGAACTAATGGTATAATATGTATTGTGGTGGGACAATAAAACCTTTAACAGAGTAGAAAAAAATAAAAATAATGATAACGATAATAAAAACATCTAAGATGAGACCAAAATCAATAAACACTAACATCACTTGAAAATGTCCAAAATATGTAAAATGAACATAAAAAATTGGTACACTCTTTATGTAAAATATGATTCTAGTGTCTAATTAAAACCTAAAATAGGACACATTAATAACTACAGATTTAGTACCAATATCATGTTTAGTCCCCTCTTCTATGATCTATCTTGTATCGCAACATAAACATTTAACATAACGCTCTTCCACTTATCCTGTCCATAAATTAAAAGGTATATTTTTTACTGATCAGTTAGCTTGATTATGTTGTGATCACATATCAGTATGATACTACCAATGGTTTCAATTAAAATATCAATTGTATATAACTGTATAAAAATTGTTAAAAAAATAAATATAAAAATACAAAATACATATGTTTCGATTTTTATTATCCTTTATCCAACCACACCACACCTTCTTCGACCCATATAATAGTATAAAAATAGAATTAGGGATATCACAAATCATTTCTTCATGGGTTATCATTAATCATTTATTTCCAGTTACATGACCGTATGTTGGGGGAATTGGGAAGATGTCTAGAACCCAAATGGTATATGGAGAAGCAGTGTCTAAATCAAATCTCATTGATCACAATAATATATATATATATATATATATATATATATATATATATATATACATATATCGAGGTCCTAGACCAGCTATTTGAATCCCCATGAGTATTTGGATTAGTAATTCTAGACCCAAAACTCATTGATTTAGTAATCATAAAATACAACATATCATTATTTCAACTTCGTGAATTATTTATTAACAATTTTCATCAATTATTTGACAAACCATTTACCCTTAAATCTTAAGACAATTATCCATTAAAATCTCAATATCAAATAACCATAAATAATTTATTTCAAAAACAATAACCAATTATTCTTCTAAATTTCATAAATCACCAATTAAATCAATATTCACACAGCATGGATTCCCAACAAGTCTTTTGTCATTATCACTCATCAGTCTAGTAGGATCCGTGAAGGGTTTCATAATTATAATAGAATCAACTCACTAATTAAATTTAAATTTATAATTCCCATCATGGAAAAGATCTGACACTATTAAAAAAGTGAATCAAGATCAATTATATTTGAATTAAAAAATTATATCACGTACCACAACATCATTATTGACATTTTTATAAATATTAATCTTTAATTCAGTGTATAACAACTAGAATCACAATGAAATTTATGATATGGGATAAAAACATAGTATAAAAATACAATGAAATGAAATTTGTCATAAACTAAATCTAAATGATTGATAACTGAGGTAAATTAATCACTCTCAAATGGTAAAGTGGAATGGAAGAGAGACGAGTCTAGCCAAGTAAGAGATTACATACTATAAAGAATTTGATATCATTCAACATATATTCGATGCATACTAGAATATATTTTAGGGAAGTTGAATCCACTCAATATCCTTGAAAACAAAAACATTACATTTTAGGTTGAATTAAGGTAATTTCTCTATAAAAGTAGAGGTTTTCAGATTTTATAATATTATTTATGGAATTTAATCTCCCGTACTCATGGTTTCCTTGGTGGGGCCACACGGTTTAAATACCATTCACACTAACCAGGCCCCATTACTATCTAGGCTGCCATGTTTCTCCTATGTCAGATATTGATTGACAAAACATGCTCCATCAATGAAAATCCTCTCTTTCTAGGATGCATGGTTTTTAGGGAAGGGTATACTATTTTGGAAAAATAGGCGCTATCCATGCCAAACCCAAAACACATCAAAATCAACAAAATACACATCAACCCATACAAGAAAAAATTAAATGATAGTAATACTAAAGTAATGAAAAATTATAATTGGAAATGAGAATAAGAACTTTATAGGATGGTTAGATCTTACAATACAACTGTATATACTATTATTCATACCCCATGTTATTATAAATAGCATTTCAGGTCAGTAAGTCCAGATTATAGATTTGGTGGGTTACTATAAGTTAGTGATTTTTCAAAAACAGTTTGATATTTCTTCTTTTCAATTTACCTTTTTATTTAGTAATAGATATATTTTCCCATTTTTTTCATAATAATAAATATTCTACGATCCCATTAAAAAAATATTACGATAAAAAAAAAATATTTTCAAGAATATGATGTTGAAAATCAATAATAATTCACTACTATGTTAGTGAAAATTTGTTACAAATGAAATTCAAAATAGATTATAAATAAATATTTGTATGAATAAGGTTCTATCATGTGGAATTAATATAGATATTATTTCTAGATAGGATTAATTAGTGAATTGTTATTAGAAATGACTTTTGGAGAGGTGTTGTTTGTAAAAAATTGAATTCCATGAGACCAATTTCACAATTTTCCCTTTAATATCATGGATAAGGACTTATTATTTCCCACTAGATTTAATTTTAAATATTTATTTTTTTTCTCATGATTGAATAGTCCTATATTTTTATTTATTTAAATGGGATTTTATTCATAGGATATAAATGTTGCAAGGTTTATTTAGATTTATTTGAAGTTGCAAGAGTCATAGTTGATATTTCAAACCGTTATTTCATTTATATGGTGCATTAATTTTTTTAATGTATTTAAATTATAATTAATTTCATTTTTTAATTATATTTTAATCATAATTTCATTGACAAACTTTTATTTTTTCTTCATTCAATCATTACCATTACCAAAACTATTTTTCATATCAAATTCCAATCTCCCATATATAATCTCTCTTATGAACATAATTTCTTTTAGATGGAGTTTTACTTTATAATTATTATATTCATTCAAAAGTTATATTTTATTCATGATATTTTAATTTATATTTCAATTTCTCTGCCTTAGATGATTTTTTTATTAAAATATTAATAAAATCATAACAATTTCAACCAATCTCAATTTTATAATCATAATTTCCATTGGAAGATAATAAATATTGGGATCTATATTTTTATTTCATTATAAATCTGTAAAATTATTCTTCTCCTCCAATTATTCTTTGTTTTTACAAGACTTGTCAATATTTCATATTCATCGTTGATTCTGAATTTACAAATTTTAAAAAAACTAATCCAACTTCATTTTTTCAAACAAGATTTCTCCTATATCATGAATATATTCATTAGATTTATTTATAATTACATTATATATGTATTAAAAATCTATAAATATAGTTTCATAATGCATTTTCCTTTATTAATTTGTTTATCTGAATTACTATAAAATAAATGATTCATCACAACCTATAATTTTCCTTATCATATAATATTACATTCATGATTTTCTTTCCAATTATTTTATTATGTGCAACAGTTAAATGAATTTTTATTGGGAGTAATTTTTTAATAAATGGAAGTATTTTTTCACAATAATTATTATAGTTGATATATACTTTTTAGAAAAATCATAATTATTTCTTAAGATGAATTATTATTGTTTATTAAAAAGGGAGGTTATTGACATCCTGAATGATATTATTCCAATATGGATGATTTTGTATTACTAAAAATGTTGTGTTTTGAACTATTGAACCACCCTATATTCTATATATATATTATATCTGTTTTATCATATTTTTTGAATATGGATGTATTTTCATTCATTATTTTGGCATAAAAATTCAGATATTTATAGATTCCAAAGGCATTAGAATTATCAGTTGTATTTATATCCATATAAATCGTATACTGAATACATTGGAATTAAAATAGTGATGAGTGGGGAATAGAATTATATAATCCCTAAATGCGTCAGTTCTCCCTATAATACACAATCTAATTTTATTTGGTTTATCTATCACTCATGAAAACATGATTTCATTATTTCCACCATGATAGTTAGGATGATGTTTCTATCATGGACTTGATGGAATGCATATTTTCATGGTTTATGCTATGATAATAATGATAAATATGCCCAACATTATTAATTTCATTGTCATGATTTCATATATATATTTCCATTTGTTTATTTAAACTATTAACAATTAATTTCATTAAATATCTTGTGAAAAATTATATGGAATTATATTATTATCACTTCTTTCCAATAATATTATTCATTAGATGATTCTATATTTATAGATTTTGATATGAAATTTCTTTATTAATGGTTTTAGATCACTCATTATTTTTTCCATTTTCATGTGAAATATGGATATATTTTTTACATCATATGCCTAACAAAATTTCTTATTTGAAGAATTTGTGGGATATATTTAAGAATTATTACATATTATGTAATATATTTTATTATGGGAAAAAACATCCATTATGTAATTTAAATATGTTCTTTAATTGTACTTGATTTCACCCAATTATGTAAGGTTGTAACCCAAAAAGATTATGTTAATGTTTGTAATGAAATTTATTCATCAAATATTCTATTATGGGATTATTATTTTTAAATCCTATAGTTAGTATCTGTGCCACTATGTAAATTATCTATATTTAGAAATAGATCAATATGTGTATGTCATGGGAGATAAATTATATTTTTCTAGTAAATAAAAATTTTAATTCATCATTGTAATTTTTTTATGAAAAATAGAAATCATATTTCATGGATTTGGAAGTTTTAAAGAGTGTGTGATGATGTAATAAATTCTAGAACAGTTTTGTAGGGTGATATAATAAATAAATTCTATTAGTATAATAACATAAATAATCATAACAGAATTTATGTTTTCATGCATTCGTGGATATTTAATATCTAGTGGTGGATGAATATTATTAAGCAATGATTAAGGCATAAGAATTACTTTAATAGAGAGATTGGACATTCAATTAAAGCATTTCTTCGAAATGAAGGGATTATGATAAAATCATGAAACTATGGGAATATAGATGTGAATTATCCACTTTTCAGCAGTAAGTTGTGAATATTAATAAGACAATAATTTAATCATATAATGTACTTGAAGAAGTTCTGAGAGGAACCATTTATAAATCGAGGATAATTGAATTTTTTTAAAATCCCATTGCATCTCAATAATTTAATTGATCTATTTTAGGGTTAATGGAACAAAAATACGTTAATAAATGATTTTAAATAGGTGTGGGTTATGAAGGAATCGAGTAAAAAGTTTTACACAAGTCATAAACAATACTTGATTCATTTACCAATATATTTCCACAATTTTATATTTTGGTTGTTACCTTTATGTATTGATTTTAACCTTTTAATTATGTTTTACTGAAAAATTATGATAACCAACCATAAATAAATTGGTTTTGATAAACCAAAATAAAAATTCCATTACAAGAAATTAAAGTTCTAATTAAAATAATATTAATTTTTTTTATGAAAACATAGAATTGATAGAAGAATAATTTTTATTGAAAACCAAATATTTACAATTTAATAGTCATTATAATATATAAAATTAATCAATAATTAAATTAGGGAAAATATTATATTATTTATAGATATATTTATAACCTGTATATTATAAAAAATATATAAATATAACTTGTTAGATAAAAATTAAACAATGTTAATAAAATAATTCATTTACAATAACTCTTATTATCATGGACATTAAATGTAATCATTATAATCATATATTTATAAATAAATATATTAAAATTGTTACATAATATTATAATGTAAAATATAATGGAATAAAAAAACTGATAGATACACTTTCAATATTTGAATACTTTATTAACATTGTAAAATTAATCAAATTAAAGAGTAAAATATTTCTCCACCTTCAAAAATAATTTTTTTGGTTTTTATGCATGTTATATTAATATTAAATGATTAATTTTATATTTAAATATAAATATTTTTAGGAAAAATGTGACAAAATTATTTAAGTTATTCATCAATTACTATAATCAATTAATATAATGTAATTTTAAAAAATATATTTTTTCACAATTCACTAAATAATAAACTATATCATAAATATAAAGATACATACATACATACACATATATATCGATAGATATATATGTAAAATATTGGTATGCTAAATTAAAATTAGAATTTCATTTTTTCAAATTTAATTTCCAATGTTTATGAATATATCATCTAAAAAAAATATATCATAGAATGAAATTTATTATAAATATGAATTTAGAATTTTTTGATATTAACTAATATTATTCTAATATCTGATCAATTAATTAATATAAATATATTAATCTTTTATTCAGATTATATTTTATCTTTGATATTTCCCCATAAATTAAGTAACATAAAAAATCATATTTTAAAAGAAATACATAAAATGATCTTGTTAATTTTACCAATGCATCAGTATAAAATCATTCATTTTCAATAAATGTATGAATTTTTTTTTTAAAATAACGTGTTGAATAACAAAAGTAATTAATAATTACACGTTTATAATATCTTAATTTAATTTAATATATCCCATGATGATCTATTCATATTATCTAAGCATAAGGTAGATCTACTGTTTTTAGGGGTGTGATTCTATTAGAAATAACCTTATTATAATTTTCATAAGCATGAACTTATAATGAAAAAAAATTTAATCATATCATAATTGTAAGATTTTATATGGACATGGTAATGGTATACCCATTCTGAATTCACCACCATTGTATTCTCATAAAAATGAGCTTTAGAAGATAAACATATTCTACTTGATTCCATTTCTCTGCATCTTCATCCTCTATTTTGTAATACGGTTACATACTTTTATACCTGCAACATTAACATCTATATTACAATGTTAAAATGTAATATTTTTTTTAAAAAATTTGATTTTTTTTATTTTAATTTTTCATTTTATAGGAAAATTAATTTATAACTACATATAATTTAATATGGAAAATAATTTTTATGATTCTGGGGTATTAAAGGATATTACTCCACTAGTTATGGTTTTTTGTAAATCAAGTTATAGTTGGTGTATATAGATATATAGAGCCGAAAGAGTTGTTTCATCTAAAAGTACAAGAACGAGAATCTTTATTTTTGGTATGAATCTTGTTTTCTGGTTTTTTGGGGGAAAAGAGATGTTTTTTGAAATTTAAATAGTACATGCCATGTACATTGAAGTCAAGGTCATGTACCTAGATGCTGCGGGTGATCATGTACTGGTCGTGTAACGGCTGAGTACATGGTCGTGTGGGGTAACCAAGATACCGCCTAAAGCGGAGACCGGTTAAGGAAAGTACACACCTTATACTATTAAAGAACACGTTGAGTACTTTTCTTTTTAATTGTCAGGTTGGACCGGGGTCACATCAAATTGGAAGAACACCCTTCTTCTTGGTCTGTCTCATCCAGGAGCAATAGATTTCGACGAATCTTATCCAGGCTTCTAACCCGTCATCTGTTCTCCATTTCAACCACCATAGATTACATTGGTATTCCCATAGTGAGTTATTACGTCTTCTAAATCCTTGTTTTCTTATTTCTACTCTCTTGTGAGATATCCTTGGTTGAGTGTTTTTGACATTTTTGTAGATCTACTTCATTCTAGGTTAATTCAAGGGCCGACGTCGAATTGTACCATTCTTACAACGTCGAGGTAGGTGGTTATTTCCTTTCTATAGTTATTCATTGAATATTATGTGCAAATGTACCCAATACCATGAAACAGGGTATTCCAAGCTTAGTGTTTTGGCCGTGTTAATTTCTGTTATGCCTTATGTTCATTTGTAGAGGATGTTTGATTGTGAATAGGTTTGTTTCCCATGTTATGGATGTTTTTCCCTTGTTTTTTTATATTGACTGTTTGTTTTAGCTTTTCCTATTAAGCTTCTTACCTTCCATGCATAGTGTTCATAGGATGGAGTGATATTTATCTGATGTTGTTATATGCTTGTGGTTGTTTAGCCAAGTAGTTCTTGAAAGCTGTTTTCTATGATGTTCTTAAGGTTTACTTTGGATATTAAATATCGTTGTGCATTATTGACTTACATATGGTTGTGGGAACTTGGTGCAGTAGAGTATAGAGAGAATGGACGCTGACGGTTTCTCCTGAGTGTCAGTTTAATTTTAAGTTGCGATCCCATAGGGGGGATCGACTTTGTGATCCCTCAGAGTGTCTTTATTTCCACGTTACGAGACCACAAGGGGAATTGGACGTTGAGTTCCTTCTCAAAGTGTCTATAGTTATCGATGCGAGACCACCTGGGAAATTGATGGTGAGTTCTTCCTCAGAGAGTCTTTTCTAAAGTTGAACATGAGGGTATATACTTTGAGTACATCGGAGAGGGTTACTTGTCATTGATTGGTGGAACAATAGTGGATATGCTATGAGTACTACCCAGAGGTTTACTTGTTTTTTATTTTCAGCTTACTTGATATATGAAAATGAATTCAATTTAAACTATGGGATTGTTTACTTATGAGTACATCCTTTTTAACTACTTTATTCGGAATCTTTCTTGCCATATATATCCACTAACTATTAGGCACAAATCATTGGGTGGTTTTCTACTGGGATTCGTCTGACACCCTGTTTGGGTCATGCTTTTGGGCCCAAATAGATTATATTGCTGCATGTATAGATAAAGTCAAGATCCCTTCTTCTTCAGGTACCTAATTTTTGTGGAGCTAGAGAGCATGGTAGCAAGGTGGAGATTTTGATGATGGTGGAGTTTCTTTATTTTTTTTCACATGGGTTTTGTACTGTATTCCAGAATGGTGACTTGTTTGGATGCTTTCCTAGAAAAATGTATCATGCATCATTTATATATGTGCTCATGTTTTTTACTAATTTGAGGCTTCATATTTTCATTTATTTCATGTTATTACTACTTCCTCTATTGTTATATATTTATTTAAACTAAATTACTCTAATAATGAGTGCATAGTTTCAGACTATCACACTCAAGGCCCTCAATTCTAGTCGGTAGCCCCTTGAAATTTAAGGAAATGCGCTTTATGCCATGTGACCAACCTGGTACGAGGCACCTCTAGGCGGCACCCAGAATGGGGATTTTTCAAAGTTATATCAAATGATTGTTTTCTTCTTGAATTAGTGTTTGGATCATATAGCCGTTGATAGGAAGGAATTGGTTGTTGGTAATAAGTTGTGCCCAGGTGTAGTTAACCTGTGTACAGGGAAATTCTAATTTACCTTTATTATTGCAATTTTTCTTGTTTCTCAATTATTATTGTTGATTTGATGACATCGTTGGGTGATTCACGTGTTTTGTGCTATTAACGTTGATAATAGTGAGGTTCTATTTTTATTGCAACCTAATGAGATGAGGGTATTCCATCTGATGCATCATATATGCACTTGTTGTAGATCACATTTCATGCATTCTTTCCTTGCCATTTAGGGTGCATTACTGATTGAATGTTGTTGTGATATATTTTGTTCTAAATATGCACGTTGATGTGATAAATTCCTTCATAG
Source organism: Viscum album (assembly GCA_963277665.1). Classification (NCBI taxonomy): domain Eukaryota; kingdom Viridiplantae; phylum Streptophyta; class Magnoliopsida; order Santalales; family Viscaceae; genus Viscum; species Viscum album. The sequence goes on from OY728165.1 coordinate 217,071,404, forward strand.
AATACATGCTATCTGATAGGGTATTTAATTGTGTGAGGTTTTTTTTGAATTTATGTCAATATTAGGTTCTGAAGATGTATTTGGCCCTCATGGACTTGAATTTGGTGGACCATTGCATTTTTATGCTTGTATAAGATATCTATAAGGTGCCAAACATTTATTCGCAGGGAGTATGGGCCCTCATGTGTCAAAATTTTGACGATTAATGTTCCTTTCTGGGTCTTTCTGGGTTCTGAGTAGTTTCTGAGGCTAACTAACCATATAAAATAGAGAATACAAGGTGTTTAATGAAAAATAAACACCATGAATCCTTCTGTTAAAGAAGGAATTGTTTTTCTTATGTACATGCCATGTACTTTATATACACTTTGTGTAGTCTCGAACCTTGTCAACGGATGTGTGGGAAGAGATGCGGGGTTGGGAAATCATTGGAGTAACACGCCGTGTATCGGAAGTACGCACCGGGTTGTAAGAACCAAGTGTCAACTAGTGTTACTAATGACACATATGGATGAAACTGAAGTTATGCACTCCATATTGAGATTAGACATGTCATGTAGCATTATCCATTTATCCGGCTGTTTGACAAACAACATGGGTCGGTGAAATCCTTCAAGTACAAGTCGTGTCTGGCATAAACCCGCCATGTAGAGTTAGTCATGCCTCCGACTGTGTGACTGAAGAAACAAGAGGTTTAAACCTAAGCGGTAAACGTTGTTTCTGGAACAAAAATTCCTTTTAGTTTTTTTCAAGGAGAGAACTATGTCGTTTAGCCAAGTATAGAAACTCCGGTAGTGGGGAAATATTCTTATACAAGTCGTGTCATGGGAGAACATGTTGTGTTTATGGGGTGTTACATGACCAGGGTTGGCAGGAGTACATGTCCATGTGAAGGCTTAAAGGAACACACCATGTAAGGGACATACCAGCCATGTATCCATGTTTTGAAGAACTTGAATGCTTTCTTTATCTTGTTCCCTTCATGAAATTATATGATTCATTCCATGATAATCTTAAACTAATGTTTTCATTTTTACTTTTAGAGACATTCCATCGAGACGTCCTCTGGTTGTATGCCAGTTAGATGGCACTGACCAGACACCTAACATAGAAGATCAGGAACTCCTAGCAGATCTTCCAGTCGTACCCATATCAGCACCAGCTCTCATCACAGATATATGTTCTGATGCACAGTTCCGAGAAGGGTTCAGAAGTTTATATAGACCTTTTGAGGAGTACCGCCTCCATCCCTGCCCAAGGAAAATTTGATGTGGGTCTTTCAGCCTCAACATCTTTCCACCTTCAAAGGGGATGGAGGACCTCAGGCTACAGAATCATTGTTAGAGGCCACGCTTTCCGTCTTCAAACATCTAGAGATGCCTCTATAGAGGAGGGTGAATCTCGCAACTTATATGCTTCAAGATTACACCAAGAGATGCTGGGATGTGATCTCACAAGTAGGACGCTAGCATGTTATGTCTTACAATGAGTTCCAACATGCCCTCTATGATTACTTCTACCCAAGGAATTTGAGTGGTGATTGAACCGATGAGTTCATGAGTTTGGAACATTGTACTCTTTTCTTCATGGATTACTATTCTCACTTTATAGTTCCGTAATGCTTCACACCCATAGTAGAAGGAGATGAGTTCTTTGTGGTGAGGTTGTTAGAGGATGGTCTCAGGAATGAAATCTGATCTCAAGTGAATATCTTCAGGTTGGCTTCTATCACCTCTATTGCATAGCATGAGCTAATCACATAGTGCAATCAGAGGAATTTTGGAGTTGAGTGTCAGGGTGGCTTGGCATCCGGAGTTGGTATCCCTCCAACTGATAGTAGGAAGCACTGTATGGAGTTTATGCTTGGGGATACAGGAACATGTGATACTTATTATGGTAGCTAGGTGGTGTGCTACTTGTGCGTGTAGAGCGGGAAAATGAGGCCATATTGCCTAAGAGATTTAGTGGAGTGACAATCTTGTGGAATTATGGGTCATATTCAGAGTTTCTATCAGTTTTTCTTACCAACAGCTGGTGATCGATGTTCTTCTATAACTTAGCGTTTTGGATCAGCACCACAAGTTTCACATGAGTCTGGAAACCGCAGTTTATCTGGCCTTTCATGCCAAGGTGGAGGTCACACCTGCGGTAGCCAGTCAGTAGGCCTTCAGTGAAAATAGGGTGGATCAGCTCAGGGTGGTCAATAGGGTCACAGGGCCACGGTGTAGGTCAAACCTTTGTGATAGATATGATTTAGCAAGAGTAGGATCCCAAACATTCTACAGTTCGAGGTACAATACTAATTGAATCAGTATTATCTTCTTCACTTTTCAATATAGGGGCTACCCATAGTTTCATAATCTTTGTTGTAGTGGAGATCCTTGGGCTCTATATCTTTACTTCAATTGATGACTTGATGCTGGAAACTTCTTTGGAGACAAGAACAGATAGTGTACATCAGTCCAAGGAGTGACCTCTTGAGGATGGTGGGTGTCACTTCTTCTGGGACCACTACGTCTTGGAGAAGACGGGTGAGGATTTCATTCTTTGAATGGAATGGATAGTAACATTCCATGTAGTTTTCGACTGGTATCTTCATAGGGTTTGTTTCCCATCACCATAGGGTGGTTTTTTTTACACAAGGGTGAATTTGATATCTTGGAGAGTAGAGTAGGATCCAAGCATCATGGGTGTGGAGGAGTCACAGCCTAGATTTCATATCTATATTTTGATGACTGTGGGACTTCACTGATGGGCTATCCTCCAGTAATGGATCATTTCAGGGATGTCGTTCCAGATGACTTTTCAGGTTTTCCTCTAGAGTGAGAGGTGGACTTTTCTATTGAGCATGTTCCAAGAGCGGCACCCGGGTCCATTCCTCCTTATTGGATGCCTAAAATAGGGTTACAAGAGCTCAATAAGTAGTTAGAGGAGTTTCATGAATAGGGTGTCATATAACCCAGTACTTATCAATGGTGTTCTCGTATTATTTTTACAAAGAAGGTAGATGGTATCCTTAGTATTTGTGTGAATTATCGAATGTTGAACCAATTGATGGTCAAGAACAGATATCTCTTTCCTAAGATTGATGATCTCGTTAATCAGTTTCGATGAGCCTGGGTGTTCTTGAAGATTGACTTGAGATCTGGTTACCATCAGTTACATGTTAGACAATCTGATTTACCTCTTACAGCTTTCAGATGTAGGTATGGTCTATAAAAGTACGTGGCCATGCCATTCTATCTCACTAATGTGCATATAGTTTTCATGGCACTAATGAACCAGGTGTTCCTTCCATACGTGGATTATTTCTTTGTAGTTTTCATGGATGATATCATAGTGTACTCTCACACTCGACATGACCATGACACACATCTTTAGATCATTTTGAGTACATTGAGTGAGAATCGGTTATATGCTAAAATCTCAAACTGCCACATTGTATGGATAAAATTCACTTATTGGGTAACATTATCTTAGTGACAAGAGTATCGTTAGACCCATAGAAAGTGAGAGTAGTAGTTTTCTGGGAGTATTTGAATAACCTTTTTGAGGTGAGAAGTTTTCTAGGGATGGCTGGATACTATAGAAATTTCATATAATAATTTTCAATCTTAGCAACGCCACTAATAGGACAGACTAAGAAGGGTGTAAAGTAACTGTGGATTGATTCTTCTGATTCATCCTTTCAAGAGATGAAAGGCAGGCTGGATTTAGTGCCAATATTAGTATTTCTATAGCCAAAAAACAGCTATAATGTTTACTATGATGTGTCAGGTATCGACCAGGGAGCAGTGATCATGCAAGGAAAAGGAGTCGTTGGGTATGGGTCTCAGCAGTTAAGGCCATGATAGAGGAATTACCCAACACAAAGTCTCTATTTGGATGTAGTTGTTCATACTTTACACTTTTGGAGACATTATCTTTTGGGACATAATTTTGTGGTCTTCACTAAACACAAAGGTCTCATGTATATATTTTCACAGTGTGATCTGAATTTGAGATTGTGAAGGTGGGTTGAGTACCTTCAGTCATTTGATGTTGAATTTTCCTACATGCCAGTGAAAGACAACACAGTAGCTGATGCATTGAGCAGGGGGACATAGATACAGGTAGTTCAAGAGGCTAGTAGTGAGTGCCAGCTTATGGATCTATTTTATGAGATTCATATGTAGGTGTATGACATATTAGGGCAGACATTTATTTCTTCTATGACTATTACCACTACTATACTTGATCGAGTGTGAATGAGACTGCTATCAGATTCTAAAGGGCTAGTTCTATGAGCGTGTGTGTCAAGAGAGGACCATGTACCTAGATGGACCTTTAAGGGTGAGATCTTGCATTTTCAGGGGCTCATGTCGGTTCCAGAAGACATACTTGTGGATTTCATGCAGTACATTCATTCCTCAGTTTGGGTAGTTCATCTTCAAGTCACCAAGGTGTATCGAGATCTACAACGGCAGTATTGGTGGCCAGGTATGAATAGAGATGTTCTATGGTTCTTCGTGAGGTATTCATCCTATTAGTAGGTTAAGGCAGTGCATCAGTGACCCACATGACTTTTTCAGTAGTTACTCATTCCCAAGTGAATTTGGAATGATGTCGCAATGGAATTCGCGACCGGCTTACTGAGGTCTCCTCGAGGGAATGATGTAGTATGGGATTTCATTGATGGACTCACGAAGGTTTCTCAATTCTTACCTATAAAGGATAACTTCAGTGTTAAAGAGATGGAAAGGTTGTACATTAGATAGATTGTATGTTTAAATGGGGTTCTGCACACCATCATTATAGACAGGGATGCCTGTTTTACTTCTCATATCTGGAAGGGACTATAGAGGGATTTGGGTACACAGGTACATATGAGTATAGTTTACCATCCCAAGATAGATGGACAATCTGAGCATATGATTTAGGCACTAGATGACATTTTTTGATCATGCGTCCTAGATTTTGGAGGTTCTTGGAAGAATCACATACTGCTTGTGGGGTTTTCCTACAATAATAGTTTGAAAGTAACTATTTAAATGGAACTTTTGAGGCCTTTTATGGTAGGCCATGCCGATAACCCCTATGTTTGCTTGAGGTAAGAGAGGAAACTATGCTGTGACTTGTCTTTTTTACGGGACCATAGAGAGGTTGGAGTTGTTTCAGAAGAGGATGGCTGCTGCGCAGTCATGATAGAAGTCTTATGCTGATCAAAAAAGATGACCTCTGGAGTTTGCGGTTGGAGATCATGTTTTTCTATTTGTCACACCATGGTTGGGACACATGAGGATTAGGAGACATGGTAAGATTTCACAGTGTATGTTGGGTCATTTGAGGTTTTGGAAAGGGTTGGGCTAGTGGCCGATATGTTATAGTTACCTTAGAGGTACATGGATATGCCCAACTTCTTCTATGTTTATATCCTATGGAATTACTTCTTAGATCTGTCTCATATCTTTCAACCTGAGAAATTTGAGCCTGAGGTGGGCACATCGTTCAAAGAGCATCCTATCTAGATCAATTATCACTGCACGAAGGTTCTCTCTGGTCCGTCTGTTCCTCTGTTATGGGTGCTATGGGTACTTGGGTGAGTACCGGACAAGACTTGGGAGAGGGAGGCCAACTTACAATCATTATGGCAAGATTTGTTCATGGATTCTTTTTCTACGATGCCTTGTAAGGGCAATTCAGGGATGAATATCTTTATGGGGGGAATTTTGTAAGAAATTAGATCTTTCTTTAAGTTATGAATCATGACTTCTAGTGTTTTTGAGGAAAAGAGATATTTTTGGAAATTTAATGAGTACACGGTGTGTACTTTGATGTACACGCAAGTTACCTAGTTGCCGCAGGTGACCATGTACTGGCCATGTGAAATCCGAGTACATGGCTGTGTGGGGTGAACTAGATATCGCCTAAAGCTGATTCATGTAAAGGCAAGTACAAACAATGTACATTAAAAGAACACCCCATGTACTTTTGTTTTTAATTGTTATATCGGACTGGGATCACGTCTAATTGGAAGAATACACTTCTACTAGGTCTGTCTTGTCCAGGAGAAATGGATACCGACAAATATTCTCTATGCCTCCGGCTCGCCGCCCATTATCTATTTCAATTGCATTCGATTGTGTTGAAATCACCAGGGAAAATTATTCCTTATTATAGAGCTTTGTTTTCTGATTCCTCCTCTCTCGTGTGATATCATTGGTTGAGTGTTGTTTTCGGTTTTTTAGATTTACCTTGTTCTAGGTAGAATCAAAGGCCGACGTCAATGTATATCAATCTTACAATGTTGAGGTAGGTGGTTTGTGACATTCTATAGTTAGACTTTGAATATTATGTGACAAAGTTCCCAATACCCAAGAACAGGGTATTGCGTGTTTACGGTTTTGGCCTTGTTAATGCCTGTTATGCCTTCTGTGCCTGATTTGAGGTAGTTTGATTGTGAATAGTGTTATTTTCTATGTTATGGATGTGTTCCCGATGTTTGTTTTGATATTGGCCATTAGGTTTAGCTTTTTTTGGAAATCTTGTTATTTTCCATGCTTATTGTTGATAGGATGGAGTGATATTTATCTAATGTTGTTATATGCTTTTAGTTATTTTATCCAAGTATTTCTTGAAAGCTATTATCCAAGTAGTTCATAAAGATTACTTGGGATGTTGAATATCGGTGTGCACGATTGACATACATAGGGTTGTGGGAACCTGGTGTAGTAGAACATAGGAAGAATGGATGTTGAGGGCTTCTCTATAGTGTCTGTTTACTATTACATTTTGAGAGCATGGGGGTATGGACTATCTGCTCCCTCAGAGTGTCTTTAGTACCATGTTGTGAGACAGTAGGGGGAATTTTACATTGTGTGATTCCTCAGAGTGTCTGTTGATACCGATGCGATACCACGTGAGGAATTTATTTTGAGTAATACATAGATAGTTACTTAATTTTTATTTTCTTCTAACTTGAAGTGTGAAGATGAATGCAGTTGAAACTATAGGATTGTTTAAATTTGAGTACGACCATGTTTAATACATCATTTTTCATTTTTATATACATATATAGTCACGGACTATTAGGCCCAAATCATTTGGTGGTTTCCTACTAGGATTTCTCTCACACCCTATTTAGGTCATGATTTTGGGACGAAATAGTTTATATTGCAACAAGTATAGATAAGGGAAAGTGCCCTTATACATCAGGTATGTGATTACTGTGGAGAAAGAGAACATGAGACTAAGCTGAGGCTTGCGATGCTACTAGATTTTCTGTGTTTTCTTTGCACTTGGGTTCAGAACTGTATTCTTGCATTGTGACATGTTTGAATGCTTTCCTAGAAATATGTATCATGCATCATTTATATATGTGCTCGAGTTTTTTATTTCTTTTATTCTTCTTTTGTTTACTTATTTCATGTTATTACTGCTTATGCTATTGTTATCTATTTATTTCTTCTGCATTACTATGACAATGGAAGAATAATTTCCCCCCTATCACACCCAAGACCCTCAATGCTAGTTGGAATCCTCTGGAGTTTGGGGAAATGTGCTTGAGTCCATGTGACCAACTGGGTACGGGGAACCTCTGGGCGGAACCTAGAACTGGGATGTTATAAAATGAATCAAAAACATGTTCATGAGAATTAGGTGAAATTGGAAAAATGATCAATTGTGGTTTCATGGTGTTTCATGCCTGTTGGGACAATTTCTTTATATAGACATGATTTTCAATCATAAGGAGTGACCACACTACAACTTGGTTATCATTAAAAATAGATTTTTACATTTACATTTTCAGTTATATAGATATGATTTTTAGCTATTTATAATGAATTATTAATAATTTGTATTATACTGCATTAATTCTTAGTGTATGAAAAATAAAGGCATATGCATTTTAAGGTGATTCTAATGAGTTCAAACTAACATATATAAGATATTCACATGAAATCTTAGATGAGGTATGCGAAAAATACAATGATGTCATAAAATGTGTAAGGGGTAAATGTAAATTTATAGTTCTCATGAAATATTATATATATATCCATAATGTTGGGAAACATAATATTGAATATAGTGATTCAATTATTAATGAAACACATCTACGTTATTCCTAATGGATCAAAATGTTTATTATCACAAGAATGATGAGGGACATATGGGAGAAAAATATTTCTTGGATTAATATTGAAAATATTATTATGATTTTATGATATTATTTTATTTTAGTTTATTCAGAAATTCGTTTCAATTATTGAAACCAATAATAATCGGGAGTTCTTGGGAAATCCATAAAAATTAATGTAATCTAAAGGATAATTTTTTCTTCTCTTTGTTTTTTTCTAGTATCTCATGTTATTTGGACAACTAATAGTGTTTTATTTATTTAAGATGATATATTATAGTATTGTATATGGTCATTATGTGGAATTTTTAAATTATTATATCTTCTAGATTTGTTTTTGGGGGAGAATAGATTTAATGGCAGATGATATATTGACATGGGTTTCATTGTTTTAATAACATCTATCATATGTGATTTTATATATCTTGAGAGTTAAATTTTGTAAAATTAGAAAATTTATCATCAAATATGACCCCTAAATAGTTTTCTAATCTTCATATTTATTAATAATGTTTTTTTAAACTATGATAGAGCCTTTGTGGAATTATGATAAAGATACATTTTTTTGATACTTATTGTTTTAAAATAAAGAAAATTGTATATCTGGAATGTTAATAATGATAAAAAATATTTAATAATAGATATTAATTCATAAAATGATTCTATATTTTTATTTTAGTGTTATTCCAAGGATACTAGTAAGCTTTAATTTTTTATTGAGTATTGTGATAGGAATATTTGATACATGTAAATAATATCATGGTCAAAAATATTATTATAATATATATATCTATATATTTTGTATTTTTTAATCTGTAGTTGTCAAATTTATATATATATTTCTTGGGAGGAGGTTTAAAACATTCATTGTAGTGTATCCAATTTCATATTGTTAAAAAAAGGATAATTCACTAAGAAAAAAATAACCCCATGTCATTGACAAACGATGTGTAGTTTTCTATTTTCTGATAGTTGTGGGAGTTTTTTTATATACTCTTCCAGACACCATAGTCATCATTTTAATTATATTTAATTTCACAATATTGAAAATATACTCAAATTGATTATATGATAAAACATTCCAAACATGGTTTTTCTAATTAATGTGGTTTTTATGGTGTTATTTCAATAAATATTATATCCATTGGTTTTACATTTTGAAATTATTATTTAGACTTATATTCATCACCATGTTATTTCCAAGAATATGTGATTATACAATAGATAAGAAAACATGTTGGAAGGGGAAACTATGGTAACCTGATTTCAATTGGTCACTGAAATCACTTTTTATTGTTTTTTCCGTACCATATAAAATTTTTATTTCACAAAAATCCATTTAAATCATAAGTGATAGAATCGATGATTGTTATTAGAAGCATGGAATGGGAAAATCTCTAATGGTGTGAAATTTTGAGTATAATTGTATTTAAATATCTATCATAGGTAGGATGATTATGCTTACATTTTTATTTAGTGTTGATTATGGAAGATTAGAAATGGTTCAATGATATTTTATTAATGATGGTAGGTGCAGTGGTGATGGTAAGATGTGTCAAAATTTTATTTGTGGTAATTTATATTGAAAATGGCAGTGAAATAGGATAAAATATAATATGGTTGATTTTGAAGAAACCCCATCTACACAACATGATGTTTTTTATCACATACTATTTATTGTTTTTAGAGCTATACAAAATGATAAATGTCTATGAAAACCTTAACCCCCCTCAATTCTCATACAACATGTTCGTTGATAATATTTATGATGCATGTTTTATGTAAATGACCTATGAAAATATTTATACATTCCTCACTTCCCCCAAAGATCCACAAACTATGTATTCAAATTTGAAACCCTACCTAGGTTGGATAAAGAAAATAAAAAAATACCAATATATTCACATCCTTCATCAAAGAATCATACATACTATCAAGAAGTGTACAAGATGTGTAATATGTTCCTAAAAAATTTTAAATTAATTCATTCTAATGTATTTGATTCAAAAAACCAAAAAATTCCCATAATTGTGTTTCCACATAGGGAATCAGCATAAGAATCCCACATTCATTGAAAATGATATATTCAATTTATTTTTAATCTGAGAATCCAATCTACATAATTTTTTTTGATGATTCAGGTTAGATATTATCAGAATTCATTTTGTTGGTAACTCCCTTTGTAGGATTCTGATGATATGAAATTTGTATCTGAAACATATTTTGGAGTTAGGTTATCCAACATCTAAAATGTTTTTTGTTTTTTTTATTTTGGAAAGAGGATAGTGATTTAATGACCATGACAGGGTATATGTCCCCCATATGAGTCAGAAAAATCGTTCAAATTTGGAAATGGGTCTTCAATTCAAGGATTAGATTATCCATAGATCATTATTTTTTCTTTGTTGGGGTGTGTCTTATCTGTAGAAAATGGTTCTCCCTAAACTAAAATAAATACTTCTACATGGTTTGGATCCCTTACAACAATTTTACATTTGTGAATAAGAAGTTATATTGACATGGTAATTAGGGAAGATAGATAGTTTTGTTATTAAATTTTGAAAAATATCTGTTGATATATTGTGACTCCTTTAATATATGACATATAGCTTGGTTGTGGAATTTGAAAATTTTTATCTTTTTTATTTGGATTACCCTTCAAAATTATGTGATATAAGATCCAATGTATAAAATATTTATAACAATTTGGGTTTTTATATCATTAATTGTTGTCCATATCATATCCAATATAGTGGTTATCTTGGGATATTTAGGATTGTCCTCAAACATGGTGTTTGAGATGAAATATCATTTCATGTAAACATCATACTTTCTGTTGTCCTATAAGATAGGTATTTTTTCCCATGAATGGGTCTTGTACCCCACATGTGCTGTGACAATGTAAACGATGCATAGATTTTAGGGTTCATTGGTGTACAAGGATATAGTGGATCATGTTGTTCCGATTTATAGTTATATACAAGATATTGTGGATGAGATAATTAAATATTGATAAGCTTATTGGATTTATATTTTTGTTGATATTACATCCCCCTACAAATGTCTTTTGTTCTGGAAAGATGATCTATTATATTTTCTACACTATGGTATTTACATGTACGATGTTTTACTAGTGGGGTGATGGTTTATACATGAATTGGTATATATTCTCTTGTTTATATACATTTATATTATTTTTGGATATATTTTAACGTCATGATATGTTTCCACTATAGTGTTTTATTGTATAAGGCCTACCATTTATGTTATGTACATTTTGTAATTTTTTTAACCCCTTGGATTTTGAGTATTGTATTTAGATGAATCACTCAACACAGGCTTAAAAAACATGAGGCCATGACAGATCATTTGAAATACATGTTTTATAGAACATTTTTATATTATATTCATTAAATAAATTCATAAAATTTATTCCCTATTATATTAAATTTAATGATCACTTATTATGCATTTAATAAAAGTATAAAAAATGTTAAAAGATTAATCTAAATAATCATGTAGAAATACTTTTATAATATTATATACATTTATATTGACTCAATTCATATAAATTAATAATGAATGACAAATAATATTTTCTTGTGAGTTTTTCTCTGTAATATCCATTTCATTGGTCAATGAATGTTGATATATTTAATATTGACGACTCTTTAAAAATTCAAATATCATTCACATGAAATATATATTTTTATCATTCTCATGTCACCAAAAAAATAATTCCATGTTATCAATGGGATATAAACCAAATGTAAAATATTTGTTAAATATTTTGGTGATAAAATAGTTAGACGAACATGAAAAATAACATTAACCACTGAATGAATGGGTTATTCTCACCTATAAATATTATATCATTTTATGATTTAAAAAAAATATAATAATATAATAATAAGAAATTTCATGTTAAATTAATTTTCAACACTATTTAATTTGTTTTAAAATATTAATAATAGATGGTTTTTTAAAACATCAAATGTTATAGTGTTGTTTTTTCATATTCAACAATTTTTGGATAGAAAGTATTCCATTTGTTGATGTAATATATACATTTTTTATTTCATTCATGGAATGAATACATAAATCATTACAATTGATTATTATTCATTTTAATAATTCATTTTCTTGTTCATGGATCATAGTATGTCCTTATCATTTTACTAAATTTTTATAATATTAAATTTCAATATTTGGAATTGAATAATGTATAATTAATCATAAACAACATCGGATATTAAGATTTGTTATTGATGGGAGGAATCTTTCAAGGCCCATACAAAATGAATTTATGAACACATGAATAATGTAGTATGTGTGGTAATTTCTATATCTCTACAGAGAAGGATATTTATTTTTTTCATTCAATTTTTTATAGATGGCATGGTTATTTTCTTTGAAAATATGATAAATTTGGGTTGAATATGAAATTAAATTTGTTTAGAAATAAATTTTAAAATTATTTCTTAATATTGGATATCCTTTTATTACAAATTAAATCATAATTCTAATTTACTCTCTCCTCCTCTCTCACCCTACATTTTCCTCTTTTTTCAGTAGAATCTTAATTAGTAACCCACACCCAAAAGTTTTAGATTAGTTATAGTTATTTGATAACAATTGCATTATATATTACATAATTTCCTAGTGATTCAAAATATCTAATAAAATTTAGTTCAACCAACTTCTCAATATTTTAAATATAATGATATATCTTTATGACATACGAAATACAATGTATTCTTACCTAAATTCATATTCATTCATTTTGAAGTTATTTTAATATTATATTTTTAATGAATTTGATCATAAATAAAATATATGAATATCATATCTAAAAAATTTAAGATATCTACTTAGTGAAAATTTTTTATGAATATAAAACATTAAAATAAAATATTAAATTTTCTTGAAATATATAACCAACATTCAAAAAAAACATCTTCTTTATTTTTATTATCTTTAAACATTGTGAAAAAATATTGAAAAATTGGGATGAGTTAAAACATATCAATATTTTCAAAAAAAATTCAAATATTTTCTCTTATTAAAAAACATTAAATTACATAAAATGGTTACTATTAACCAAATTTTCTTATATATAATGGTATAAATCATTTAAAAATGAAATACATTATAAATTGTTTATCATATAATGCAATTAAAACCATTACTAAGAAACCAAAAACAATTATTTGAACATAGATATTGAAATTAATAAATGAGGCATGAAATAAATGGATCCTTGTTAAATATAAAGGATAACCCCCTCTATAACAACCTAGTTATTTCCAATTTATACATGGAACATTACACAATGCATTGGATATCTATTATAGGTATAACCATTAAATTAAGTCATATAAGGCTCTATAACACTCAAAAAATTTAAAATATAAATTTTATAATTGATATCACAAAGGAAATGTAACGTGGAGTTTATCATACATTACCTGAAACTGTTGTATCATCTTATATTACACAAAACACTCAGTATTTATTGTGTTATAGTAAACCACTTGATATTTATTTATGATATTTAATTCAATATTCAACAATAAGCTTAAATGACCCATGATATATATTACCTATAAAACAAGCTATTGAATATGATGGTTTGAATATTATTAACTACTTTATGATATATACATACATACATACATACATACATATATATATATATATTAATTTATTTAATTAATAGAGAAATATTTATTAAACAATCAATCCTTTCAAAGAAAAGTCATTATATACATCAAAAATGATATTTTATCAAATTGAAATTATGTATTTTAATGAAAACAAATAATAATTCATTATTTGAATGTTTATAAAATATATATGATTAAATAAAATTAATTTTTTAAATCCTAATATCAAAATTTACTTTTTGTAAAATTTTGGGACATATGAAAATATTTACATTTCATTGAATGTTTAAAAATACCGATTTATGTAAAATGAAATTTCATACCAACAAATTAGTTACATTAAATGTCTCAATATGAATATTTTTTTTCACATATCGATATTATTATATAGAACTATTGAATACATTATTTTACTTGGAATCATATTTATATTGATTTTTAGTATAATTTTTTTCGGTTTAAAAACATGTTAACTTGAAATAAAATCATGAAGGATTTTTTTATAATTTATATTAATATTTGATAATTACATTTTTAATTACTTTTATTGGAAACTAAAATTAAATTTATTCCCAATTAACTGGTCGCAATTCATAAATATTAAGGCCTAATGGCCAGACACCCAAAGGAAATCCCACATTTGTTTGCTGCAAAGTGACCACCCTGGAATGCTACACAAAAAGAAATCACCCTATAGGATTGCATGGGTCCTGGTAAAAACTGAAAAAATACCATCTCATTTTTTAAATATGATTTAAATTATTGGTTGTTATTTCCTTATATGATGTTAGATGGGACTGAAACTGTGTAACTGGCCTAAAATTGAATTGTTCATTTTTTATTCCTCCTCCTTTAGTCGAAGCTAACACCCAAAGGCATCACCATCTCAATCTGTCATGGAATCCACATATTTCATTTCCTAAGGTCAAATCCGTAGTCACTATTGATCTTAAAAACCACTTAAGGCTCAATTTATGAACATGATATGCCCAACATCACCATGGACCCAGTCTATTTCATGTCTACACCGATGAGCCATATGACCCCCTATTGCTGATGAGAGGCCAACACTTAGCCCCGAATGTCATCCCCAATGAAGACATACTTCTAAGGCACAACTAATTAATTCATAATTCTATATATATTATATATTATAAAATTATTACTATTATCAATTATAGTTAATATAGAATAATATTTTTTATAAAAATAGAATCTTCTAAAAACCCTACTGTTTGACCACATCAGTGGGATTAATATTAAATTAAAATTTTATAATTAATTTTTTTTTTTTGAAAAATGGATTAATTATTTAGAATCAGAAATATTTAAAATTTATAATAATTAAAACATTGTTTTTACCTTAATTAATAGTGAAAATATTTAAAATTAATCACAGTGATTAACGTAAAAATGTTCTTAAAAGTGGATTAAACATTAAATTTAATTGGTATATGAGAAATAAAAATATCCAACAACAATTTTATAGCCATATATATAACCCCAACCATCAATTATGATGAATTTATCTTTATTTGGGGTTTATGAAATGACAAAAATATGTAAGGAGTTCACTCTCTTAAAACATTACAAGTGATACACTCACTTCAGTCATAAAAAGAAACCAACTCTCTTCCCATATTAGATATTCAAAATTCATTTGATAGGCCATGACATAACAAAATAAAATTTTAACCTCCATACTCTCATCATAGAATTCTTAATTTTTAGTATAATCCAAAAATGAAATGCCTTTCTTACAAACAAAAATGATTTTCCCAATGAAGAGGAACAATAATCATCGAGAATTTGTTTATTTAATCATCCTTACCTTAAATTATTTATACAACCTGATTATATAATAACCACTATATATTACATATAATTACATGAATTTATTTTAGTTTCATAACCTACAACCACACATATATCCATCAAATGGGATACAAAATCATCATTCATGTATATGGAGAACTACCACCTCATGAAACTATGCTATCCATTTTCCCATTACCACCACCCATTGTTGGGTATGATGACAGATATAAAGAATATATATGATATTTATAACATAATTATATCGCTAGAGTTTTTATATTATATTTACACTTTTATGTTCCATTCCTTGTATTATGTGATGTCATCGTTCGTGTGTTAATTGGACTACAACCTCACAAAGCAATATGATTTTCTTTTCAATAATGACTAACATGGGCGGTAAAAAGGGTAAATATAATAAATATGGTTCATATAAATAAAATATTTATTAAATGTATGCAATATTTATCTTTATATTTATATAATATATCTTTTACTTTAACTTTTCACACATGGATAAAATGATAACATTGTTCAAGGACCTGTGGACTACCACCTCCATAAAGCAATATGATTCCTTTTTCTCACCAATAAAACACAAGAATTATATATAAAACTATATGATTGTAAATAATATATTACTTATGATATTATGATTTTTTTTTATTTTAAATTATTACTTACCTTATTCCCATATTGATCCTTGAAAATGGATAAGTTACTAATGTGTTTATACAACCTACTATCTCCATAATCGAAACATAAGATCATTTTCAAGACCATATTTTAGGATGGATTTAAAATTTAAAGTTTTTAATTAATATAATTATTAATTAATTATTATTTTTTTGGATTTATATTGAAAAATGACCACTTTGACCATAATCCACACACCTAAGTCCTTTTTTACATACATGCAGAATATGTTCCAAATAATGAAATGAAATGAATAGATTATATAATTTTATAAAATAATATAATGTGTCAAATAAAATTAATAATAAAAATGGAAATTATTATCATGAATTTAAATAATTAATATAAGTTTATTATTCTAAATTATAACTAAAAAGTGACATTTCAAACACTATGTTCAGTTTTTCTCATCTAACTATCATTTCATTGTGATATATCCCATTTTCACCGCGTATGTTTATTATGTGGTGTTTTTTCTTTAAATGATTTTATTTATGTTGTATTAAAATTAAATATATTGGCATTTAAAAGTACATTTCAGGGTCTCCCATTCATGGAGATTATGGAATCTAATTTTCCAAAGGGTTAAGGGATTTTTGTCTCAATTTGGCTTCATTGAGACATATGTTACGTTATACACATATCTTAATTTATGAGGTGTATATAATTTACATTGATATTTTATATCATAAATATCATTATTTATCAGTATAATATATGTATATTTTAATGATATTATTTTTTGAGGATTACAATTAAATGTTACCAAATAGGTAAGAGTCTTATGTTACATTAACATTACTTATCTAGATTATTCATGATTATGCTTACAAAGACAAAATATTGTGATAAATATCAATAAAAAATAATTAATATTATAATCCTATTAATATTTCATTATAATAAGTTTTATCCTTTTCCCATCTCATTATATACCCAATAGGTAAAAATATTATTATAAACCGAATTTTTGGTTGAAATAATTCATTCGTCCAAAACCATTTTTTATAAAATTATTTAAAAAATGGTTTATATTGCCTAATGAAATACTAAATTAAATTTTTATAAATTGTTTTTACCGGAATTTTGAGTCATACATTTTAGGTTTTCATGGTTATTTTTAAAGAAATGTTTTTCAAAATGATTTTTTTAAAAGATGAAATCCTATAAGAAAGGGATATTTAATCATGATTGTTATTAATGGTATTTTAATAGATGATACACTTACTAGTTCCAAAACTCATATTTTTACTTATGATCCAGTGTAGATATTCATAATGAAACCATCATCAGTTTTTATGTACGTAGATTAATATTTATTCAAATTGATTGTTATAGTAGTTGTTTCTTCTCCAGGGGTTAATAAATTTTCAATGAGATTATTATAGAAAAAATTTCTCTTTTATGTGTTAATATTCTTTGAAATATATTTTTATTGAACTCATTTTTTTCATAGTTTAATATTATTTAATAATTACTGAAAAAAATCCCATTTATTTTCAATGGTTTAGTCATGTTTTAAATATAATAGTGACAATTTCTATGAGTTTTATAATGAAATGATATATCTATGTTTTATATTCATTTATTGGTCTGGGGGTATTTATTACATGGGGAGACAAAAATAATACTATAATAGAATTTTTATGTTATATTATGGGTCGGATTAGAAGGATCCATGTTATCCTATTATAGATTATATGATAGGATTGCCTTGATAGAATCGAGTAATCACATTATAACTAAAATTATGGGTGAAACTAGATAATTCTCTAATGCATTGTTCAATTTACCTTTTATGGAATCGTAATAAAGATGGAGTTACTTATGTGTTTCTCTAATAGATTTTACTGGTATCCAATTATTTATGACAAGGTTTTATCCTCTGTAATTATGAAAAACTTTTCAAGAAACCATCACATTTTTATGATAATTGATATAAGTTTATAATGTTTCTTGTGATAATGATTGATATCACAAGGATTTTATTTGTTTATTCTTATGATTATTTACATTATAATATTTTGATAGTTAATGACCTATGTACTGACTAGTATCTGTTCTTTTATGATTCACTCATCACTCTCATTATGTCATCATACCCTTATGAACTTCTAATGGTAATTGATTTCATCTTAATTGTAGTGCTTTTGATCTCCATTTATATGTATTTGAGCTCTCAATTCATATGATTCCCTATTCACCCTGGTTATCAGGATTATGATTGAATGAATTATTTCTATAAGGGATTTATTATGGATGATGAGGTTGAATTAATGTGACATAAGGAATTATGGTTTAAGTGAGAGAAATTAAAATTTAATGAAACTGATGTTATTTATGTATTCATTTTTATTATTATCTAACACTATAAACCAAAAATATACTAGATAATGTATGTAATCCAATATTTCTTTTTTTATACTCTCTATTTTCGATATTAAAAATTTGGTCACCTCCATTGGTATTGAATCCATAAATGTAATATTTTTGATTTCAAAAGTGAGTATGGGATTGTAGGCTCATGGAAGTAATTATTGGTATCATTTTATAGGTTTAGATAACCGTAGAGTTTAGGATTTTTTCATGTGATATTATATTAATATTTAGGTATAAAATCAAATGATTATACAATTTAGTTCGATAATAATTTTCAAGTCATAGACACAACATTTTATGGTTTAAATTAGTAAATATGTTGACATTATTAATGACAATTAGAGAAATGTTATTAGGATTATCTATTTATAACCCTTCGGATAAATAAGTAGTGTTATTGGGGTGGGGTTTTATTTTCATTCATTTATCACGAAAATTATACAACCCATTTGTTGAGTGAAAATGAATCACATCCCAAAATGAGGAGAGGATTAAACCCATGAATTAGTGATGAGAATGATTTTAGACCTACCATTAGTGTGTGTGATGTCCTAGTTTGTACAATTATTATAGAAAATAATATTGTTTATCTCATAATCATTTGGGATTTTATATGTGGATTAATGGTTGATTTATCCAGGAATATTATATGATAAAATTATTCTAATCATTGGTCATACATCATAGTTATGAAATGATGGATGATGTTTATGTACAATAATTTATTAAATTATTTGGTTTGATAATTTGGTATGACTGATGAAATTAATATTGATATTTTTTTAACTCTTTATTTTCTATCCATTTTAGTTGTCGTAAATTTTTAAAGACATGTGGAAAAACATAATATCCCTTCTATATTATTTGGTCTCTAATATTTATATTTCATACTTAATTCATGAAAAATTCATCCTAAATACAAAAATATGATATTGTGGTGGAACATTTTTTAAATAATGAAATTATACTCATCTTATAATTATGATTCCATACTATATTATACTGCATTGTCAGATAATTCATAATCTCTAAGAATAAGATCTTCAAATAAAATGTTTTCTTAGTACATTTATTTCTTATAAAATAATGTTTGTTTCAATAATAACATTTTTTTTGGTTTTGGGGAACTTACATTCCATTAGTAATTAACATTCAGATAATCAATGACCTAAATCCCTATCTATGATTATATACACTTTTCATACCTTCCCACATATGTTATTCTATTTTGAAATCAAGTTAAGTGTTATTCTATTCAACCACTATATTTTCATTTCTTCTCAATTATGAATATATTTCATTAACAATTTTTAATTTTCTGGTATACAAAAATATACAAAAATTACCATGTTCTAATTACCGAGGTAATGTTAAAATTACAAGAACATAATTTATTAAAGAGGGTAAGGATGTAACACCATAAAATTTTAAAAGAATAAAATTATAATCAATAGTGTAAAGGATACGAAACACTAAGTTAATATTATATTACACATAACACTATATACACATACTATTATACACAAGGATCATTTTATCTTGTTTTAAACAAAACATCATGATTTTAATATTCGATATCATATTCAACAAAAAACATTAAACCTAAATGTCCCATGATATATATTATAATTATATAGCCATTAAACTTGTGGGTATGAAAAATATTTACCACATTAATATATATATATATATATTTATTACCCAATTTATGTTATTGATAAATTTTAATTATGAAATATATCAATTTTTAGTATGGTTATTTTGTTAATAAATAAATATTTTTCTTAAAAAAAATTATTTTATTTTTTGAAAAAAATATTATAACTAATTATTGGGAATTATAGAAAATTTATTTGTTAAAATTAAATAATTTTATGAAATTAGAATATAAATATATATTCTGGGTTAATTTTTTCATACATTTTAAAAAGTATTGATTTTTCAATTAATATCAAAAATACTGATTTTTCTTAAAATCCAAATATTTTAAACAAATTATTAAATTTTAAAGTACTAATAGGTGTTGAATATTTTTGGAAGTATACTATGTAATTTTTACTTATTTTTTATCTACATTTTTAATTATAATAAACTTTATATAGGTTTTTAGTAGGTGTTTTTTAATTTAAATACAATCTTTTTTCTAAAAATAGCTTTTAAATTCATAATGTTTATCGATTTTAATTAATTAAATTAATAAATAATTTAAAATATATTAATTAAAATTTTATAATATATATAATTAAATATTAATATTGTTTCATACAATAATTATTATATATCACACAGTAAAAAGGGAATCGTCTTTTTCTGTGAGAAATATTCTTATTAAAAACTCATTGCCTTAGTGAGTCTGTGGGGTTAATATTTACTAAAATTATTCCAATTTTGTGAAATGAATTTTTAAAAATGAATTTTATATTTATAATATTAAATATTTATAATTCTTAATGATTCTAAATTATTATTTTTGACATAATGTCTAGTGAAAACAGTTATAGTTAATCACTTCAATTAAGGTAAAAACGAGTTTACTAAGTGATTAAAAATTAAAAAGATAGTTAAATGGCTTATAAAATTTTTTAGAACCCATTTTATGGGAATATTTCTACTTTATCACTTATATAATATAAAAAACCATTATTATGTACTTTTTATAGAAAAAATGGTTGGAATTCACTTTTTTTTTTAAAATACCAATGTGCCAGTCACCTCATATAGAAAAGGACGCGACATCTCATCTCCTATTCACAAATTCAATACTCATTTTTTAATAAAATTACATCCCAAATATCTTATAAAAATATATCATCTCATATTTTAAGAATTAAAATTTTCATAAAGCCAACCAAGTAAGGTGTTTGGAATAAATAAAATGGAGTTACCCAAAAATAGGTAACGTTCATAAATATTTGAATAATTAATAATATTATAATAAGATGATATCATCAAATAAAAATCTACTAAATAATACGTAATATGCCAATTTAATAAATGAAATGAAATTATGACTTCAATTATATCAAATTTGATTTATTTTTGTATTTTCAATATTATTAATTTGATTCTTCTATTTATAAAAAAATTATTTCATCACCATTGTGTCACTATTTACTGTAATTATTCTATAGCTGAAAATTTTAAATTAATTACCTTGATATAGATAAATATTTTATCTTTAAATTTACTATTTATAGTTAAATATATAACCAATATAACAACATAATAGAAATATCATCTTATTAAAAACAAAAGGTTGAAAAAATTTACTTTCTGTTGAATACAATATTTTAAATGCACAAAAGTAATAAAAGTTTCTACAAGAGAACAAAAAATAGGAAAACATATTATGTTAGAGAAAAATATCAGATATAATAACATTTGAACATGTTTTATGGTAATTTAATTATATTTAATTATATTATTTCTATCCTTAGTTAGCCAATTACACCTAATCAGTGGTAATAAAAATAATTACAAAAGATCCTCTTCATATTTTCAGTAAAATAAGTTGATCTTACTAGACTATAAATATCATGATGATTAAAACCATGTCAATATATTTTTCTAAATATAAATTACATAAGTGGATAAATTATTTTAAACACTCATTCCATACACATGCTGATAATGCAGGTTAAAGTAAAAATATCTAAAAGCCCAACACATTTTTATATCCCATTTCAATGTGAAATTTAATACAATGAACTAAATATAATTAAATGAGAAAAATATATTTAATTATACTTTGAGATCATAAAAATATATTATTTAAAATTCTAAATAATTTTAATCAATTGTTTTAAATTAAAATACATTTTTCTTTCAATTATTAATCAAATCATGAAACTTATAAGAAAAATGACAAAAATTTAAAGAAAGATAATTATGATACTCTAATTTTAAATAAAAAGATTATTCTTTCAACTATAACTTATAAAAATATAAAAATATATATTTAAAATTGATTCTCTATCAAAAGGCTGCAAAACTAGATTTATTGAAAAATACATATTTTATATGTAAATTTCGTTTTTTTGTATCATTTATAGGAAAAATATAAAATTAATGTTAAAAAATATATTGAATATAATATATATATATATATATATATTATTAATATAATAAAAAAGTTCAATTTGATTATTTATAATTATAAAACATAATTTTCACATTTAAATTTTTTTTTTCATAAAAATATTTTCTTTTATTTTATAATGGGTTATAAATTAATTTTTAAATAATTGGTCAAAAAATGAAATATATAGACTTGTTTAAACCAAATTTTAATAATTAAATTAATATTTTTCATTCCATTCAATCTAACTAATATATTATAATGGTAACATTTAAATAATAAAATTTATTTTTTCATTTAAACTTGATGTGGTGTAACATGTATGCTATTAAAAATAGCAATTCATTTTAAAAATATGTGATGCTATATTATCACCCCCTTCAATAACATATTTCATTGTAATCTGAAATTGGGATAAAAAATAAGGGGTTTAATTTTTTTTAAATTTCTATTGATTGAATCCCACACCTGAAAAAATAATTACTGAATGTTTAACATTAAAACAGTAAAAAGGAAGTATGAAGGTCACATGACATAAATCATACTTGGGTTAGATGTTATAAAACTAGGATATGGAAGAGAAAAAAACCATAATGTTGGGATAGTGTGTTATATATAACATAGACGTGTGAAAGATAACAATCAAAAAACCATAAAAAAATTTATGAGTTAAAATGTCATTGATTTATTAGTATGAAAATTAAATAGATAACGTTTCTAGATCCCTTTCATAGAGATGGGAAGTCATTTTACATCCTTAACTAAGAAGAAAACAAAATTTACATACATGAAATTTATTGTTCCATAGTCTAATAAAATACCACCACAAACTCATCAGTTTGTTAATACTATGATTATTTAAGATGAATTTTCAAACCCCTGTCATTAGAATCAACATCTATAGATTACTAAATCCACAATAGCATTACAATATCATCCTCTTATATTTATAGTTTAACCAAAACCGAAATTGTTATCACAAGATAAGATAATTCCCAATAAATGATACACATTTATATAATGGAAAAAATTTTAATCACTAAAATTCATAAGTGACACAAAATATTAATCATAGACCATTCAAAAAATTTGTATCCATAAAATTAATCAAAAAATTACAAATTATGATTGAACCTGAAAATTCAAAAAGATTTATTTTCACAGTATTGTATGATAAATATTATCATTTATCACCAAATAACATCAATC
The DNA here is from genome assembly GCA_963277665.1 of Viscum album. Lineage (NCBI taxonomy): Eukaryota > Viridiplantae > Streptophyta > Magnoliopsida > Santalales > Viscaceae > Viscum > Viscum album. The sequence goes on from OY728165.1 coordinate 217,095,366, forward strand.
ACTATTAATTTATATTACCAATAATTAATTTCAATATAAATCTTCATGATACTCTATATGTTTCATAATTAACAAGAATCCCCAAATACCCTATGTAAAATCATAGATTCTTCAAAAATATAATTAAAACCTTATTTCCTAAATTAAATATAAAATTATTCTACGTAACATGATCCTATAATGTTCTCAAAATTGTTAACGTGTTGTGGAATAAAATTAATATCATAATCACCAAATAAATTTCTAACCCCATGATAATCCATTTGATAAAACATGTTTTATAAAAATAAACTTATTCTTCATCGATAAAATCATTTAACTAAAAAAAGAAGGTTATACTAACCCAAAATTCATTTAGGCCATTGGTATTCGATGAACCATGATCTCCCTTTGGTTTTGGGTTCCAAACTAGTGGCCATACCAGACATAAAGGGTTGTCACCCATCTTGCATTTTTCCCTTTTTCTAAAACTATTAAATTCATATAACATTACATAAATTTGATAAATACCTCAAAAATAATTTTTTCTAATAATATTGTTTATCACCTAACAATTTCATAACATTAATCCACCAATGGGTTTTTAAGAGAAAACACATTTGATCTACCGAATAATTATAAACTCATTATTATATCCATAACTCCTTAGAAAACATCCTATCCCAAAAGATGTTGATAACATCCTTTGATACCAAATATAATGACTAATCTATAAAAATAATTTATTCTAGTATTTTTGAACAATATTTTACATTAAAGAATATTTTCAGTTTTGAATTTTATAGAATTAGGAAAAATCATAAAAATTAGACCCACACATTATATATGGACAGCTATAGTCAATTTTTATTTTTTCTACCAAAGGTAACCAATTTAAGAAAACACGACTTATTTTCAAGAAAAATATTAAATTAATTTAAAATTAATTATCTTTTTTCTTATCTATATTAATTAATGTGAAAAAAATTAAAATATAGGATGTTCATAAAAAATTAGTAAGGTACATAAATAAAGAAAATAATTATCCAAGTGAAAATCCATTAAATATTTCTATAAAAGTATTTATTTTTTTACTATGAATAAAGGATGATCATTTCAAATAAATCATTTTCCTAAATCATTTTATGTCATTAAAATAGGCAATTCAATTTAAAAAACCAATATATAACATTTATTTATGGGAATTTTTAATCGAATTTTCTCATAAAACTTTGATTAATTTTAAATAAATTTAAAAAATATCATTTTAAATATTAATTTCTATATTAATAAATCAATAAAACCATTGTTAAAACCTATACATTAATTATAATTATTTAGAATAATAAATCATTTAAAAACATAACATGATATTTTTATTATAGAGTCCCTTTCCACAATTCTGAATCATCATGTAATTTATTTATATTCATAAATAATAATCTGATGCTATTTTCAATTTGAATTAGAACCTAATATTCACTTTTATTATTCCATTTATTTCAATTTTTCACATTTAATATCAAATATATAATTATTCAGGTTCACGTTGGATGTTTTGATGATATTTGTTACCCGATTCCAAAATTACTTTGATAAGATGAATAAGTTTAATGATGTTATTAGTCCACCATATCTAAAATAATATTTATTTTATGATAATAACATTTATAAATCAATTTGTTCATTAATTCAAATAATTTATGTATGGTCATAAAAAATTAACAGTGTAATAATCATAGAGTTGTTAGGTCATATGGGCACCTGGTCAATGTTTCCATTTAAAAATGATAATTATTAAAAGAAGATATGTGTTATATTATCTTTCCATAATTAGAATAATAAAATTAATATCATATTAGTAATTTTAATAGAACTATATATATTATTAATGTGATGTGTTGATTAAAAATGAATCACATTACTTGGTGGAGGTTATAGTTCACACATATGCATGAATGACATTATCATTTTTATGATCATGAAAGGTAAGAATGTAATTGATATATTCTTCTCATATAATAATAAAAATTTATTAACATCATATTTTAAAGAAATCCATCATTATACCCAATCATGATAGATGGTAATGGAAAATATATTATATCAGTTTGTGGAGGTGATAGTTCATATGTATACACAAATTATAATTTATTTTTCATTTGATGGTAGTGGAGATAGATAAAGGTAATTATATAAGAATTAAAATATCTCTTTATCAAGAGGAAAATTTAGTTATTATTTCATCATTGTTGGAGAATATTTTGTTATTGTGAAATAAAAAATAAAATAGAAACACTTAAATAAAAAATACCTCTTTTTTAGATGAATTTCATTGATTATCAATACTTCTAAAGAGGGTGTTATTACTAAAATAAGGCCTCTTAAATTTTGTGAGGGGTAAAAGGAATGGATTTTGGCATATATTTTAGAAATCAAATTTGTTTTTACATGTGAATAAATGATAAGACGTAGTTCCCTTTTATAAGAGACGGGAGGGGAACTCTAGGAATAAATCCAAGTATTGAATTAATATAAATTAATTTTGTCTTTAAAATGTCTAAAAATTGAGTTATACAGAATAAATGATGATTTAGAGTCAGAATAAATTTATCAAATTAATATATTAGATTTTTTTAATTTGTTTAGTCCTTATGTTTTTGTTTTAACCCATACTTTACCCTTTTAACTCATATTGTGATATCATGTAACATATAAATTTAGTGTTAATATAATTACCATAACATACTAAACAACTAGTAAATGATTCATTTATTTTATTTTTATCTATATTATTATTATTTAGAAAGGAAATTTATTTCTATCATTTAATAAAATATTATTTATTTTATCATATTATTAATATAAAATTAGACACTATTCAAAATTTGACTTTTGAAAAATATCCTAACAACATGATATCCTTAAAATATAACATGATTAAATAATACATAACCAGTAAAAGTAATCCTGATAATTCATGGATAACATTAATTATATCAAATTATATTTATTTTCGTATTTCCGATATAATTTATTTGGTTCTTCCATTAATGATACAATTTCTACATCATCATTGTCACTATTTAAGGTTATTATTTTATTAATAAAAATAATAAATAAATAACCATTGTATAGATAAATATTTTAAATTTCCAGTGACTATTTATAGTGAACATAGAACTCAAATATCCCTGTATTAAATTTTTTTTCTTGTTAAAAATAGAAAAATGGAAAAATTCCATTTCTGTTGAATATAATATTATAAATATATTAAATTCATTCAAGTGTCTTCAATAGGTCTAAAAATGGGCCCATGGATTATTTTTGTCAAAATTATCTCATACACTAAAATTTTGACATGTGTTTGCGTAATATTCTATCATTTTATTATATATTTTTTACCCTTAAATATTGAATTAATCCTCAACGATGGTAGTAAAAATAACTACTAATGTTACTATTATTATTTTCCAAAAATTAAATTGATCATAAATGGAAAAAAAATTCATAATGAGTACAATTGTGTATCATGTTTTCTTAAAATTAAATACACAAAAATAGGTAAATTGTGTTTAATGCTAATCCAGCATAGGTGGCGAGAATGGTGGTTATAGTAAAAATATCCAAAAGCTCAATAAGTTATTATATCCATATTAACGAAAAAGTGATTGCAATGACCTTATTTGGATTAATATATAAGAATTATTTAATTATAATTCAAAATCATTTATATATATAATTTAACACTAAATATATTTCATCAAATGTTAGTTTTCAATTAAAATATATTATTTCTAATATTCATCAATACTTAAAACCTCTCTGAAGTATTCCAAAAAATTCATCGATAGTACTTTTTAAAACTAAAATTTAAATGAATAATTTTATTTTTTCAATTATAACTTAAAAATGTTTTAAAAAAATATTTCCAATAGATACACCATTAAATTTCAGCAAAACTGCATATTTTCTAAAAATAATTCTTTTATGTGTGAAATTGGATATGTTCATATATCATGTATAGAAAAAACATAAAATAAATGTAAAACATTAGATTTAATATATATATATATATATGAATAATATAATCACAAAAGTGATTTTTTATTTATTAGTATAAAACACACTTTTTCACATTTATGTAGTTTTTCATAAAAACATTTTCATTTATTTTACAAATGGTTTTACATTCATTTGTAATTAATTGTTCAAATAATTAATTATAAATACATTTTTAGACCATATTGTTTTCATTAAAGTAATAAAATTCATTCTCATAGTTTTAATATAAATCTAATAACGGAAACATTAAAATTATAATATTTGATTGTTCATTAAATCATACTGTGGCATATAATATATGCAATCTAAAATAGAAATTAATTTTTATAATCTTGGTATGTTATATAAAATGTAAAATTAGAAATATATACACCTCATAAAAGAATATTTTCTTATAAAATAAATTTCATATCAATAAAAAAACCATTGGAAAAAAGCACTTACATCCAAGGTAACATTGAAACTATATCCTTAGTAAAGGAGAGATAAAAAAATGGATATGTAATCCCCAATAAATATATGTAAAATAATCATAAAATTCAATCACAGTTAGTATATATACTACACAACAAACATAATTGTAACGCCCCGACCCTAGTTACCCAGAGTCAGTGCATTCTTGCATAACATTAGTATGATCACAAAAGATCAGGTCTCGAAAGACCAATTAGTTTAGTAGATTTAGAACCACTAGATACATTCATAAGTCTTACATTACATCATAAAGTAAAAAAAAAACAACAATAACATGGTCTTCATAGTCCTCACTTCTATCCCATTCAGACTATCCCTGTAGGTCAGTCATAAAATATTTCTTCACATCCTGGGAAAAATAAAACATTGAAAGGGGTGAGCTTAGATGCTCAGTAAGAATAACAATGTAGCGAAAGCTATCATTAATAAACATAAACATTTAAGGCAATGTATAACTAAAACAAAATCCTTTTAAACTTGAACTTAAACATAATATGGAAAAAGTAAAATGAGATAATGCCATTTACTTATTCACATGGATATTCTACTAGTCTAATAATCACATGCAATATCAATAACCACTTTTATAATGATGGAATGCATAATTCCAGACTATCATAACCACGTAGCCAAGGCCTCGTTTCAAGACTACAAATAAGATTTTGTTAAGGCCTCGTGCCAAGACACTAGTTTGTCTAATGAGACCTACCGATGCATCGAGGAGCTATAGCGGGCTCCACCTGTCACTTATTAAGTCCAATGCATTCCTCATATGAACAGTTTTAAACATATCATAATCCATAACATAATTGTACCACATAAAATGTGCATAAAGGGAACATATGATCTCCACACTTCAATCACAAGATATCAATACAACACACTGATATAACAATTTTTTTATAAAAACCATTTTCAATACCGAAATAAAAGAAATGTAAAACATGGTATTTATTTTTCTTTTTAAAAAAGTTATGGCTTATAGAGGAAGTTGAAACTCAAATAATAGTCACGGCGGAAGAGAAGTCGTTGTCTCAACATACGTAAGAAAAAAACATTCCTTTTGTCGTTTAGTAAAAATTCTTCGTATAAAAAAATTCCTTTTGAATAAAAGTACAAGTCAAAGGGGTTTATACACCGTATAAATTAAAGTTCTGTATAAAACCAAATATGCCTCAATGAAAGGAGATTGAGACGAAGTCCATAAAAAGATAATTTTTAAAATAAAATAGATATATTATGTGTATTTAATATATGTACACCTAAAGAAAGTACAAATACAGGATAGGATATAATAATATCATGACATAATTTGAAAGTATGAGATTAACCCAAAGAATGTAAATTGGGTTAAGAAGTTCCCTTACCTCGCGTCTGACTTTACTCGACCGCTCTTTAACCTCCTGAATAGTAAATTAGAGTTAATATCTACTTTCTTCAGAACCTTTTAAAAGTTCATTATCCCTTTTATATCAGTTATTACAATGTTACGAAAATTATGTAGTCATTGAAGTTAATAACGATCGTTTTGTCGATCTTTGGTACTTGAGTCACCAATAAACTTCTTATAATTACAAGTTGTTTATGTGCTAGAATATCCATTATCTGAAGAATTATATTCAGGATGTAGATATAATTTATATCATATATATCCAGTATATACATTCATTAATAATATTACATAACATTTAGAGGTAAGAAATGAAATGCACCATTCATGGAGACGGTAAGTCGTACGTACGCATGAACGCTAATTTCATTTCTATTTCATATTTAATTGAATGAAATCATAATTATATAAATGTATGATATAATTCAAGTATAATATCATATATAATATCATTTATTCTATCCTTTATACATCCCACATATGGAATTAACGATTTAAATCACTTTGAGAGGGCGGTAGTCCACACTTCTGAAAATGAAATTATCGCATTTACCCATAATGGAAATCATAAAGGTATGACATAAATGAAAAATACAGAATCATAAGAAAAAAAAACAAAAAATACATCATATATAAAAATAGTGTCATCATAATGGCACCATTAGAGGTGTTAACAAAATATTGAACAATCATCGTTTCGTGAGCAAATATTTCGCCACCCACAGAAACAGTATGTTCTTTAACCACTAGACGAAGGTCTGTGTAAGTGTAAATAAAAAATTTCTCATAAAAACATCCTAGGATATTTAATATACTGGTTTTGTTACAAAATAATGGAATAAAAAGTGTTTAAGGGGTAGGAGAGGCAAAATAAAATAAAATAACATAAGGGAAGACATTACCTTAAAATCGGGTAAGTCTTTTTGATTTGAGCCAATGGATTCCTTGGGAAGAATTATGCCCAAATTGAGGCTTCTAGGAGTAAGAGAAATAATTTGAGAGAGTATTTGGGCAGAGGTTGGCCGAGCCAAAAGGCTTTGAAGGTGTGAGTAAGGTGGTAGTGGTGGGGGCCTTTTATAAGAGGAGAGGAGGGGCACTCTTGGAATGTCTTGAAATGTTACTTTATAATATAACGAGTTTCAGATTTTAAAGGTCCCAAACTTAGATATTTCTAGTATAAGGTGATAAGGGTTCGAAATATACTCATCAAATATGTTTTTGACAAGTTTAATTCTTAGATTTTACATTATCTTTTTATTTTATTTAAATTGTTAATTAATGAGGTAATCACTGCATCATCATGGTGTCATAAATATTTTAATTTATATAATGTCTAAAAATTATAAAAAAACTATCATGATGTAGAAAATATTTTTATCTTTATAGTGAATAATTATAGTAAAAAATATGACTTGTATAACCCCATTTAAAAATTGTTTTAGTAAAACAACTCATGTTTGTGACATTTTTATTTTAAATTAAATAAAATGTTTTTAATGTCATTTTTCTACCAAAGTGGCTCCAAGGGGTCCCCAAGTTGAACCATGGATTTTATTGGTCGGCCATGACTCATACAATAGGGGTATGACAAGTGTAATGGTATTTTCATATTTTTATAATATCATTTTTACCTTAAATTTCACTAATTACCTTTAATCGTGATTAATTAAACTTAAAAGTTACTATTCACCAAAAAGTTATTTTAATCCCATTGAACCAAGTTTTAATTTATAATGACAACCATGTATGTTGGATTTATGAAAATCAAATCACAGGAGTGGTAATGTTTCATTTAAATGAAAAATCAGTTTTTTAACTACCACTTAGTGGTTTCACTATTCATTAAAAATTGAAGTTTTTCAGAACAATGCCAAAATTTCACCCTAAGCTATAATTTATATTCTGAATTAAAAAATGATATATATTTTACAATATTAAAAACATATAAGTTAAATTAATTAATTTTATAACTAATTCCCGCTGTCATAACAAATAGCGTGTTTTTAAGAAACAATATATATCAAAAGATTGACAATTGTTTATGTCCAATTTCAAAGTGAAATTAATTCTAATGAAAACCATTGGATAAAATGGTAAAAATATAGTCTAATTATACTTTGAAACTACTCAATAGTATAATTTATCAATATAAATTATTTTTATTAGAAAATTTGTTTTTAAGTATTTTTCACTATTCATAGAAAATTGGAAGTTCTCAGAAAAATATTAAAAATTCAACATAGGCTAATTTTGATATTCCGAATCCAAAAATTAAATCCATTTTGAAATATAATATATATATAATTTCAAAATGTGGGTATTACTATTCATAATTGATTTTTTTGATTGGTCGCGGTGTGTTAGAATCTCGAACATGGGTACAATGCAAGCTATTGCATTATTGAAAGAGAAGCGTATCGTGGAAGATCAGGGTGTTACACTCTCCCCACCTTCAATAAATTGCATCCTCATAATTTGAAATTTTTCTTTGATGACAAAAGTTTGAATATAGAAAATAACTTTGTGTAAAACCCACATCAGAAATAGGGTTAAAAAAATATAACTTTAAAAGAAAGAATGAGAAGTACAAAGGTTATACGAGATAGCCCATACTAGGATTCTATGAAAATATGGATTTGGAGGAGAAACAAACCATCAAGGTCTGATGGAGAGTTGTAGAAATCTGGCTTAGGATAAAGTTAACCACTAGAAAATCAGAAACTTGTGATTGGGTAAACGGTCATTGAATCCCTAGTGGGAAAAGTGAACCGGAAATGTTTTTGTTTTAAGTTACCTTTCATAAAGCTGATAAATTTATTTAAGGGATTTTCTAAGAAGGTATGGAAATATACTTACTTGTCATGTAGACTTTCATTATTTAATAAATTTTTATCACAAACAAATCTTTCACTCCCAAAGACATTAGAACTCAAAAATATTATATTTATCCTATTCGTACAAGGTTCCAAATATTAACACTTACCATTTAGATTAAGAAAAATATTTTTTAATAACCAGGGACTTTTTGTAGGCTAGTGGTAGGTAATAAAGGCATGTCGCACTTTGGTTGTGGGTTCGATTCCTACAGCTTTGTCCGACACGACGGGTTATCCCCCAACCTGCATGTTGTCCTTTTCCTAAAACTATAGTATTATAATATTCCAACAATAATCTTCAAAAAATTTTTAACCTTAAACAATACTATCCAAAGTTCAACTTAATCCATTCCAAAATTTATAGTTATCCAAAATACCTTTGTCCAGGCTTTCTGTAAAAGGTCTCTAAATTCCAAAATCAATTTATCAGATTCCCCAAACAAAGTAAAGTTTTTCTTGTTGTCACATACTAAAAATATGATTACCTTCATCATATTAAATCCTTAATGAAAACAATAAGTACTTCAGTACAATACTTTTATAAATTTCACATTATCCTTATAACCAGAATATAATCCTTGAGTCCAAAAGCACCAATACATTATTTATTCCACTTTAACTGCAGTAACAGCAAAAGATTGTCCTTGATCACTTGGCCTTTTATGAGATATGTTTCCTTGACGCTTAGGACATTCATTTGCATAATGCCCCATTTCCCTACAATTATAGCACTCAACATTGATAGCCTCTATCTTTCACTTGCAATCATGAGCCTGGTGACCTTTTTCTCTACATTTATAACAAACTCCCATTCCTTTTAGGCATGTACTGGGGTGATTCTTCCCACAATTATCGCATAATGAATAATACTTCTTTCCCTTTTTCCCTTTATCTGTCTCTTGTTCCACCATTCTCTTCTTCTCTTGCTTTACTTTATTGTCATAAGACTTTGAGAATTCATTTTCTATCTTGATAGCACACGAGACTATATCTTCATATGTTGAGAATGATTGAGATAATAATGCTCGACGGAGAAATGGTTTTAACCCATCAAAGAAACGATAAATATTACTTCTTGGTTTACGTATATAATCTGCTGCATGCCTCGCTAACCTTGTAAAGATAGCCTCATACTTTGCAACATTTTTATCCTCCTTTTGTCTCAGACTCATAAATTGCCTTTCCATATCTGCTCGATGGTCATGTGGAAAGTATTTTTCTAAGAAAATTTCCTTAAACTCCCTTCATTCCATACATGACACTTCTTCATCTTCCTTTGTGTTTTGAATCAGCGACCACCATTGATCAACATCTACAGTGAGGCGGTAGACTGCCATGACAACCTTCTCCCTTTCGCTACTCTCCAAGGCATTGAATATTTTCTCTAACGAGTTTATCCATTGCTCAGCTACTAATGGATTTGTACCCCCATTAAATGTTGGTGGTTATTTCCTCATGAAGTGGTCTAACATTGATCCTCCACATTCCGAATCAGGGTGCTCTATACGAGTAAGGTTATTATTCATAACCTGAGTGAGTTGTCCCAGAATGGTAATAATTTGATTAGCACAAGTTGTATCTCTAGCTTCACAATAATTATCTTGAGCAGGAGGAAAATCTCTACATGGAGTGGGTGCATTGATACGGTTTCCATTCCTCCCACTAGGCACCATTTCTAAACAATGGCATAAACTAGATTAGTTTATGAATTAAAATAAAAAATTCCATACTTGTAAAACCCTTTACATAAATTGAACTATTTATTGATATAATCCATAATCATAAAAATGTTTTATTTGAGGAAGTATGTACTCATAAGCCCTTCATAATGGTTTTTAAAGAAAATGATAATTATCCTAAGCATATCCCCCGGGAGTGTCCTAACCAAGAGTGCAGCAAGACCCGTTGTCATTCACCAGTTCCCGTTCAAGTCTAGCTCAAAGCGGTGTTTTCAGGTTTTACCCCTAGGAGCATCTGTGCCAGAGCCGCCTCTACCTGCTCGTATCCATACAGGGATGTATTTCTCGGAAAACTCACAAAATCTCTATAATACCAAAATTCTAGGAAGTTCTTATATACTAATCCTCAAAGTCTATCATTGGGATATGTGCTCTAATCAGAGTTTATCTAAATCTAGCTTCCAAGGTTTGTACTAAACTGCCTCTGATACCAACTGTAATGCCCCAACCCCAGTTACCCAGATTCGGTGAATTATTTCATAACATTATCATGATCACAAAAGATCAAGTCTCGAAAGACTGATTAGTTTAGTAGCCTTGGAGCAAGTAGATACATTCAGAAGTCTTACATTACATCATAAAGTAAAAAAACTACAATAACATGGTCTTCATAGTCCACACTTCTATCCCCTTCAGACTATCCCTATAGGTCAGTTATAAAATATTTCTCAACATCCTGGGAAAAATAAAACATTGAAAGGGGTGAAATAAGATGCTCAGTAAGGATAACAATATAGCGGAAGCTTTTATAAATAAACATAAACATTTAAGGAAATGTATAACTAAAACAAAAGCCTTTTAAACTTGAACTTCAACATAATATGGAAAAAGTAAAATGAGATATTTCCATTTACTTATTCACATGGATATTCTACTGGTCGAATAATAACATTAAATATCAATAACCACTTTCATAATGATGGCATGCATAATGCTAGACTATCATAACCAAGTAGCCAAGGCCTCGTTCCAAGACTACAAATAAAATTTTGTCAAGGCCTCATGCCAAGACAGTAGTTTGTCTCATGAGACCTACCGATGCATCGAGGAACTATAGCAGGCTCCACCCGTCACTTATTAAGTCCAATGCATTCTTCATATGAACAGGTTTAAACATATCATAAATTGTAACATAATTGTATCACATAAAACGTGTATAATGGAAACATAATATCTCCACACTTCAATAACAAGATATCAATACAACACATTTATATAATAAAAACTTTATCAAAACCATTTGCTATACCAAAATAAAAGAAAAGTAAAACATGGTATTTATTTTTCTTTTAAAAAATGTTTTGGCTTATAGAGGAAGCTGAAACTCAAATAATAGTCAAGGCGGCGGAGAAGCCGTTGTCACCACAAACGTAAGAAAAAAACATTCATTTTTTTAGTAAAAACGCTTCGTATAAAAATATTCCTATTGAATAAAAGTACAAGTCAAAGGGGTTTATATACTGTATAAATTAAAGTTGTGTATAAAACCAAATATGCCTCAATGAAAGGACATTGAGACGAAGTCCTTGAAAAGATCATTTTTAAAATAAAATAGATCTATTATGTGTATTTACTATAAATACACATAAATAAAGTACAAATACAAGATAGTACATAATAATATAATGACATAATTTGATAGTAGGAAATTTACCCAAAGAATGAATATTGGGTTAAGAAGTTCCCTTACCTCGTGTCCGACTTGACTCGACCACTCTTTAACCGCCTGAATAATAAACTAGAGTTAATCTCTACTTGCTTAAGAACCTTTTACAAGTTCATTATCCATTTTATATCACCTATTACAATGTTATGAAAATTATGTAGTCATTTAAGGTAATAACGGTCATTTTGTTGATCTTTGGTACTTGAGTCAACAATAAACTTCTTATAATTACAAGTTGTTTATGTGGTAGAATATACATCATCTCTAGAATTATATTCAGGATGTAGATATCATATATATCCTATATATCCAATATATACATTCATTCATAATATTAAGTAACATTTAGAGGTAAGAAATGAAATGCACCGTTCATGGAGACGGTAAGCCGTACGAACGCATGAACGCTACTTTCATTTTTATTTCATATTTAATGGAATGAAATCATAATGATATAAAGGTATGATATAATTCCAGTATAATATCATATATAATATCATTTATTCTATCCTTTATACATACCACATATGGAATTACCAATTCAAATCACTTTGAGGGGGCAGTAGTCCGCACTTCCTAAAATGAAATTATCGCATTTATCCATAATGGAAATTATAATGGTATTCCATAAATGAAAAATAAATAATCACAAGGAAAGAAAAAACATAAAATAAATCGTATATAAAAATAGGGTCATCACAATGGCCACCATTAGAGGTGTTAAAAGAATATTGAACAATCATCGTTTCGTGAGGTAATATTTCGCCACCCACAGAAACAGTATGTTCTTTAACCATTAGAAAAATGTGTGTGTAAGTGTAAATAAAATACTTAACATAAAGTTATCCTAGTATATTTAAGATTCTTGAGTTGTTACAAAAGAAATTAATAAAAAGAGTTTAAGGGGTTGGAGAAGCAAAATAAAACAAAATAACATAAGAGAAGACGTTACCTTAAAATCGGGTAACTCTTTTTGATTTGAGACAATGGCTTCCTTGGGAAGAATTCTGCCCAATGTGAGGCTTATAAGAGTAAGAGAGGGAATTTTAGACAGTGTGTGGGCAGATGTTGGACGAGCCAAAAGGCATTGAAGGTGTGAGTAAGGTTTTAGTGGTGGGGTCCTTTTATAAGAGGAGAGGAGGGGCACTCTTGGAAAGTCATGAAATGATACTTTATTATATAATGAGTTTTGGATTTTAAAGGAACCACACATACATATTTCGAGGATAAGGTGATAAGGGTTCGAAATATACTCAAAAATAGGTTTTTCAAAAGTGTAAGTCTTAGATTTTACATTATCTTTTTATTTTATTTAGATAGTTAATTAATGAGGTAATCGCTGCATCATCATGGTGTCATAAATAATTTAATTTATATAATGTCTAAAAATTATAAAAAAAATATCACGAGGTAGGAAATATTTTTATTTTTCTAATGAATATTTATATTCAAAAAGATGACTTGTATAACCCCATATAAAAATTGTTTTAGTAAAACAACTCATGTTTGTGATATTTTTATTTTAACATTAAATAAAAAGTTTTTAATGTCATTTTCATACCAATGTCGCTCCAAGGGGTCCCCAAGATGGGCCATGGATTCTCTTGGTCGGACATGACTCATCCAATAGGGGTAGGACAAGTTTAATGGTATTTTAATATTTTTATAATATAATTTTTAACTTAAATTTCACTAATTACCTTTAATCGCGATTAATTAAACATAAACATTACTATTCACAAAATAATTATTTTAATCCCATTGAACCACATTTTACTTATTAATGATAACCATGTATGTTGGATTTTTGAAAATCAAATCATATAAGTGGTAATGTTTCACTGAAACAAAAAATCAGTTTTTTAACTACAACTTAGTGGTTCACTATTCATAAAAAATTGAGGTTTTTCAGAACAATGCCAAAATTTCACCCTAAGCTACAATTGACATTATGAATTCCAAAATGGTGTCTATTTTACAAAATTACAAACATATAAGTTGAATTAATTAATTATATAACTAATTCCCTCTGTCACAACAAATAGTGTGTTTTTAAGAAACAATATATATCAAAAGATTGACAATTGTTTATGTCTAATTTCAAAGTGAAATTAATTCTAATGAAAATAATTCGATAAAATGGTAAAAATATATTCTAATTATACTTTAAAACCACTCAATAGTATAATTTATCACTATAAAATTTTTTGATTAAAAAAGTTTTTTTCAAGTTTTTTTCATTATTCATAGAGAATTGGAAGTTCTCAGAAAAATACCAAAAATTCAACATAGGCTAATTTTGATATTCCGAATACAAAAATGAAGTCCATTTTCAAATATAAAATATATATAATTTCAAAAAGTGGGTATTACTATTCATAATGGCTTTTTTGATTGGTCGCGTTGTGTTAGAATCTCAAACTTGGGTACAATGCAAGCTATTGCATTATTGAAAGAGAAGCGTATCAAGGAAGCTCGAGGTGTTAGAATAACTGTTGAATATGAAATATATCTCATTGAAGTAAAATTAAGACAAGAATACCCATAGGTTGAGTATAAATTTTTAAGTGTGTCTTGGTATTCCAAAATAATAAACCTATGTTAACAAATTACATTATTTATAAAATTTTGATATTCACTTATTAATTTTATTTCACTAATTAAAATGTTATATACTGTAACATCCCGACTAAATAAAGAATATTACATTTTCATATTTATTAATATTTGGGAAATAAGTATTAATTTCATATTAAAGGGGATGCTATGTTGGATGGTGTACCCAATACACAACAACATGTTTTTTTGAAATCTTATGTGGCACACAATGTTGTGTTATACAAAAAAATAATAATATAATATTATTATTTTAAATGGTAGTTAACACATAGAAATTATATTAGTGGGAATGAAAATATATAACTACAATATGATGACACATGAGTTTTAAATGTTTTTACATTTGTCTAATAAATGTTAGAGGATTAAAATGCGAATGAGTCTAATTTTAATCATAAATACTCAAATATTCATTAAAAGGTTGATTTAACACCTTTTGAAGGTGAACCCTTTCTAAATATAGTTTTTTTTTCACATTTATATATTATATTTAATATAATAAAATTTTTCTTTATAATCGGGACTTCAAAATATACATTGGATGAAATATTTTTATTTTTATGATAAGTTCATTTTTAATGAATAGTGAAAAATAGAGCATTTTAATTCAAACCATGTTTTTAATGTAATTTATTTATATAGTTATATTGTTCTTTTTATTGTATTTAATGTGTAATTGGATTATATTTTTACCATTTAATCTAAATTTTCTCACTGAAAATACATTCACTTTGAAATTGGACATAAACAAGTGTCAATCTTATGATAGTCATTATTTCTTAAAAACACACTTCATGGTTTTGAAAATGGAAATTAATTAATTAAAGAAAAATATTTGTATTTAATTTGGTAAAATAGAAATCATGTCTGAATTTTGAATATCAAAATTATCTTTGGGTGAATTTTTGGTATTTTTTTAAAAACGTTCAATTTTTTATGAATGGTGAAAAAGACTACCTTGTAGTTAATAAAATAGAATTTTTCATTTACATAAAATTTTACAGCTTCTGTGAATTGAACTTCGAAAATCCTACATACATGGTGGTCGTCAGTATATAAAATGTGGATCAATAGGATAAAAATAATTATTTTTTAATAGTTACTTTTGATTTTTATTTATCATGGTTAATGATAAATAGGGTAGTCTGGGGAAAAAATAATATTATAATAATATAAAATTACCATAAATATTTTTTACCCTTATTTTATGAGTCATGGATGACCAATATGATCATTTTGTAGAATATTTGGCTATTTTAATTCCATTTGTGTAAGACAATGACATTAATAACTTTTTATTTAAAGTAAAAAAATATCACAAACATGCATTATTTTGTAAAAACAATTTTACTATGGGGTAATATAATTTATATCATTGACAATGAATTTTGGTTAATATTATAATAATATTTATTACATCATGGTATTTCATTTATTATTTTTAAACATCAAATAAATAAATTTCTCTATGACACAATGAGGATGTGATCAATACCTAATTAATGAATGATTTAAATAAATGATATTAAAAATATTATAATAAATTTATTTTAAAACTATTTATGCGATAAATGAATTTTGAGAAGATTATGGCTGGTTATAATTTAAATAAATAAGGTTTTTTGAATGAATAATGTTGGTTTGGATTTTTAAAAAGTCCTGATATGAATAGTATAACAATGGACATAAATGGGTTTTTAAAATCAATTAATATTTTATTAAATGATAAAATCGTCCTATAAATATAATATTATGCATAATTACATATATGATGTTACAAATTTCATTAATGACCTATTTTGGGTCTCTTATCATGTTATAGTGAAAATAGTAACGATATAGTATGAATATACAAGAAAATATGGTGAATGTTAAATAAGTAAATAAAGGGTTAAATAAAAAAGATAAGGATCCAAAAAATATCCAAAACATGTACAATTCTTATTTTATGACTTTATTTCAACTTATATTCCTTTTATATTTTAATTTAATTAGTTGTGGATCTTTTGAAACTGAGATGAATTTTCTAATAAAATAATACTTTCAAACTTTCCTTAAGATCCCCTCTACCCTCTTATAAAAGAAAACCACACCAAACCCATTATATACACCTATGAAGCCCCTAGGATCATCTATCCTCTGCCCAAATAACCTTACAACATTCATATATTCCTTCCAGAAGGCTTACCTTAGGCATAAAGTACTTCAAGAATGTCTTTTGTTTCAAACCAAAGGGAGTTACCTGATTTGAAAGTATTGTCTTCCCTAAAATTCTATTATTTTATTTTACGTCATCCCCCCTATGCTCTTGTTATTCTTTTCATACACAATAGAAACATTTTAATCAATATAATATGTTTATTTTATGATAATTATTCTCCCTACACTTACAAATACCTCCATCTAATGGGTAATGAACATATTGTTTCGGTGGAGGGCGAACAATTTCCTCACGAAACAATGATTCTTCAATTTTCTCCTCAACCTCTCATGGTGGAAATTATGATGGAACTATAAATATATGTGATATATATGACATTTATTTTATCTATATTCTTCTGTAATTTTCTTATAGAACATACCTTTATGCTTTTCATGTTGTTTATATACGATAATTTCATTTGAGAAGTACGAACTACTGCCCCCTCAATGTGACACGACTCATTCGTACCATACATGGAACATATAAAGGATGGTTTTAATGACATTATTTAACATATATAAAATATGTTATTATATTGGAATAATAATATACCTATTTATTATTATTTTTTCATTCCATTTAAAATGAAAAAAATGAAATAAATGTGGCGTTCATGCGTACGTACGATTTACCATCTCCATGAACTGTGCATTTCATTTTCATATATCGAAATGATATGGACTATTCTGAATACATATATATAGGATATATAGGATATATATGATATCTAAATAATTAATATAATTATGTATATATTGTAATTTTGACCACTTGTAAAATTTTTAATTATAATAAGTTTTTTTTTGACTCATGATACGAACACCGACCAAATATCCGATATAAACTCAAATAATTAACTAATTGTTATAGCAAGGTAATAACTGATATTAAAGGAATAATAAAACTGAAAATTTTTCTTAGTCAAATTGAAATTAACTTATGTTTATTATTCATGATGATCAAGGAACATACAATACATGTCGAACCTAGGGTAAGGGGTTTTCCACTCACTTCTTATTATCGCGAGATTCATTCTATATTTTCCACAATTTCCTTTTGTGTGTTGTATATAATGCCCATGATTGTATTATTTTTGAAATATACTGTAATTTATTCATATTTACATCTTCATTGTAAGATCCTTCCATCATGGGGAGTATGTTTCATATGTTACCAAATTGGTAAAGGAACCTTTCACCATAGTCTTTTAGTCAATGACTTCTTTCATGCCAGGTCATTTAATTTCCATTTTATTATATTGGGATATGTTCTTCTATATCCTTATTTCATTAAATTTTATTTCCATGTTATGAGAGACCCATTTATCTCTAATCAACTAATTCTCTGAATTTTAATGCACTGCCGTTATGTTGTCTAATTTCTGTAATATAACTTCTTAACCCAATTTCAATTCATCGAGTAAAACTTATACTTCATGATAATGTCATTATATGAATATGTGGGAAGGACCCCTGATTGTTTTACACTTGATATCCACTTATATTGAGTGTATTTGTTTCCATACATAATTAATTCATTGATTTTTTTAATCTAATGATATGATCTATGCAAGGGACTTTGTCTTTATTTGCATTATATTGAGACTTATTTGTTGTTATACACCAATTAAATTTTATATGGTATATATACTTCCATTTGACATATCATATCATAAATCTCCTTATTATCCAGATATTAAAAGATTATATTAATTTAATTCCACAATTTTTTGTATTCAAGTGTCTTTCATTTGGTTATGAACACATTAACTAAAATAACGTTTTAAATGTTTTAGAGATTAATTATTCTAAATATTTCACATTAATATCCTTGTTTTATAAATGGTTTTAATTAATTATTTATATGGACATGAATGTTTTGAAATTAAAATTTCTTTCAAAAGCATCAAAGTGGAATGGGACACTTTGATTCCAAAATATTTTTATTAAATGTTTTTAATTGTTTTGAAAATGTTTTGATAAAGAATTGATTATGTAAATATCTTGAAATAATATGTTATGATTGAAATGTTTAAATGTTATCTTTACATTATCCTTGTTTTATGTGTAATTAATATGTTATGTTTATTGGTAACTGTTCTCATATATGGGTGGTTTCTTGATAAACCTAGGGTAGGTGAGCCTGAGATATCTCTTCAATGCAGTGGGTAACGTAATGAAGGTAAATGTTAATGTTTCTCCTAATAGATTTCAGGAATATTCTGTGATGTGTATTCCAACATAACTCCTGACATATTTGTGAAATTTAAAATTTCTATATGAAATGGATGGCACATGTTACCTTTATGATTTATGATTTCTATGTGTTATTCATAAATCATAGAATTTTAAGAGGTATGTTAAAAAGATTATCTTTTGTATGTGTTGATGGAATAATGTTTTCATTCTTTATTTTATATAACGTATAAAGCTTTTTATGATCATCCCATGTTTTTAAAATGTTTTCCATAGGAATTAAAGATGAATAGGTTCAGGGATGGGATCAAGAATAGTTATGTTTTCTAAAACTCCGAACAAGAATTATTTCATTCATTAAGAGTATTTATTTTTTGAAAAAATGGATAATGAGTTGAATTGTCTACATGTAATATTCAAGATGTTTTTTATAAGTCACGACCTAATTATCTAAAGATCTATGCCTAAAAAGATCCTCAATGTAAATTATTAACTTAATTCAATATTATGTAATGTTTCTGGTTGGATCCTTACAAATACAATTAATTAAAATATTATTTTTATGTCAAGTGTTTTAACTATATTCAATTGTGGGGTAAAAAATGACTTCAAGGGGTTTACTACGATCAAGAAAACAATTATCTAAAAATCCATAGAAAATAATCTAGAATAAATTATTATATTTATACAAAAATTTGACATTTTAAAACCCATCATGATATATGGTTATGAAAAATGAAAAACAATTATGACCATGGAGATGACATGTCACACATACACATGACTAATGTTTCCATTTTTAAATGATCATTATAGAAATAGGTTAAATAACATTATATGATTCAATACTGATAATTATATCATAAGAAACAAATTATTTAATTTTATATAATTATATATTTAGTTATTGTGAAAAGGTGAAAAGGAATTATGTCGCTTTGAGGGAATAAAAGTCCACACATCCACGACCGATGTTATCATTTTTGTAAGATAATTAAAATATAAAAATAATATTATATATTGTATTTATATATTGATAAACATTCCATTAATTATATAATTATTTCATTTATATCATATATATTTGTTATATTTACTCGTATTTCCTTCCATGTGATGCGTTAGTGAAAATTAAATCACATCGCTTCGTGAGAAGGTAGTCTATCTTACAATCAATCGACATTAACACATCCAATACAGAATTAACCATATAATATTATATCTAATATAATGATTAAAAATGAATAATTTTATTAATAATATCATATATAATATTTATATCCATAATCATACAAAAGTATTAGATGTTGTAATGAAGAATGAATGTCATCGTTTCATGTGGCGATAGTCTGTCGTACATAGGAATACTACTTATAAATACCATTTTATTAAATCATGTGTGGTTGAAGGTCATGCATTTGACATAAATACATATCCATATATTTAATATACTAGGTTTATTATATAATAATATTATAATGATAATTTATGTTGGTAGTGATTTAAATAAAAAATTTTTCTATCATAAAAGTTAACTCTTATTTAGGTAACTCCTTTTTGTGTATACCAAAGGAAATTAATGCTTGGATTTATTCTAAAATAATGTATTATTGGATTATAGTAGGTATTTTTTAATGTCATTAGGGTGGTTATTGGCCAATTCAAAGATGATGCAATGTTTTATGTGGGGAGGAGAGTTACTGGCCTTTTATACGTGAGTTGAGTGGCACACTTGTAATTGTTTTTGTAAAGTGAAATCGGCTAACATTTTTTCCATGTCATTTTTTTAAATAAGGTTCTATTCTCAAGAATATAATTTATATGGTATATATATTTCCTAAAATGGGTGTTTTAGAAATCTCTATATAAATGTCCTCATATGGTTACTTTTTAATCCTACGGTAAACACATTTTTTCTTTAATCATAAAGACAGATATTAATTATTTTTGGTAATCATTATGTTAAAAAAAATTTATTTTAACTTATTTGAAATTATAAATAATTCTTGTTCCAAATACAGAACCATTTATTCCACAAATTAATTCAAAGGTGTGGAAAATTTTAATTTAATATTAATATCACAGACGATTTGAGTTGGTAGGTTTTAAAAAATAATATTTTTTAATAAAAATATGATACAATATTAACTATGTGAATAATTATAATAATTGAATGGAAATAAATTAATATTTACTAATGTATATTATACAGTTTTCATATTTAATAATTCCCCATTATATATTATTTCAATTAATTAAAATGAGAACCCTTATGCATTTGAAAAAAGATTTTATAAAAACATTACTTTCTACCCATAAACAATATTACACAAACAATGTATATGAATGAAATATAATTTAATGTGGTGGATTAAATATATGTGGATAATAAATTTGAAAATTTAAAACATATTCAAAACATATATATTTATTTAAATAAACATATTTTTAAAAACAAAATGACTCTTAATAAAAATATGTATTTTTCAATGTTCACTATAAATCAATATTTTTTGAAAAGTAAAAAATTTCATAAAAATTTCATTTTTATATTAATATTCAAAAAAAATTATATAATATATTGAAATAAAATTTCAAATGTTTGAAAAACTGATAGAATTATTTTTTCCATGAATATTAATTAAAATAATTTTTATAAAAACATGTTTTTGAAGAATGAAATCTCTTTTTTAAAAGTTGAATGATTATTTACAATAAAATTATAAATAATTAAAATTTAGTTAGATAGTAACACAAACACACACACACACACACACACACATATATATATATTAGAAATTTTCTAATATTATACATAATTAAAATTTAATGTCTAGGTTATAATTGCATTAAATATCAGGGGTCATTTACGTTAAATGATTCTTGTTGAATATAATTTCAAAATATAAAA
Organism: Viscum album; assembly: GCA_963277665.1. Lineage (NCBI taxonomy): Eukaryota > Viridiplantae > Streptophyta > Magnoliopsida > Santalales > Viscaceae > Viscum > Viscum album. The sequence continues at coordinate 217,117,483 of OY728165.1, forward strand.
TCTTGGTGTTGCATGTAAGAAATTTTATATTGTGTGTTACCTTTAATGTAAGATGGATATATTTATTCATGTAAAGCAAGATAAAAATTCTGTTTCATGTCTTTTAATATATCAAAAATTATTTTCTTTCTTTTAAAATATCAAGGCCTTAAATCCCTCCCAAAAAAATTGATTCCCCGTTATTTTAAAATTATCTTAGAAATCCTATTGTTAGAGATTTGAAAATAAATTTTGTAAAACCCACATCATAATAAAATTTTAACAACACATTATCGTAATTATTAAGAAATAGAAATTAAATTTTCATATTGAATACAAGATAACTATTATTTTAAATAGAATAATATATGTGATAATGAGAGAAAATCACAAATAATTATATAGAGTGATCGAGGTCATTGACCATAATAAATTTAATTAAAAATGGATGGTAAGGGACTAAAAATATTAAATCCTTGATGATAAAAAATACTAATATTTCATAAAAAATTAAGATATAATGGTAATAGTTTTTTAAGATCCTTTTCAAAGAGTAGAGGAATTATCATAATATGTAGACTAAGAGAAAATGTAAATATACTTACTACATCCATATAATTTCAACCTTTATTCAATCTACACCAAAATATCATATTTTTCTTAAATGATGTGTATTAAGGTGGATTTTTCATTCCTTAATCACAAAAATAATGTATTAATTAAATCATATATTTAAAAGGGATAAAAAACTATTCCTTATGTATTTATAAATTTCTTAATAAAAAATAGATTTACTCATAGAAGGAAATAATAAACCACAATAAATTAATTTCAATATTAATGCCTATATTTTTAAAAACATAATTTAATAAATTAATATCCTTAAAATTCATCAATAATTTATTATTATGATTGAGACCCAAAAATTAAATTGATTTCATCATTTATTATTAAAAGATGAGTCAAAAATCATTCCCTAGAAAAATCCCATATGTTTTAAAAATATACATACTATTTACCTCTAAGAATTCCTATACTAAATAGGATAACACATAAGCCTATGATAGGTGTGAAACACTTAACATCCTTCAGTCATTATTCCAACACCCTTCTCATTTAAATATGTGAATTATTGTCACCTATCATATGAGTTATCATAATTATATAAAGTGTAAAATAATTCCTCTTTAAATAACACTTAATGTTGACCTTAAGAGTTAAAAATACGTCAATCAAATAAAAATCCTCTAAAAATCATTAAGTAACTCAAAATTATTAATATATAAAATCGTCAATTAAGGAGTCCAAGACATTGAAATTATGATTAATCATAATCTTATACACCTATCATGGTATCTATAACTCTAAATATGACATCACATCAATACATAAAAAATCTAAAAACAAATAATCCTTCACTCTAATGCCTATGACAATAGCATGTAACCCTCCCTCCATGATTCAGTGATGTAATTAATCCTCATTAAATATAACTAATGGAAAAAAGGAAACATAATAAGTGTGTTCAAAAATTATAATTAAGTTTAAACATAACCTTTTACAATTGAGTTTCATTAATTAGTATTAAAATTTCATTATGGTATGAAAACCAAATCAATGTTCATAATTGAATCGAAAAAAATTTACCAATCAATACATGGATCATAAAATTGAAAACATGGAAAATTAATTTTTTTTATCAAAATAAATAAACTAGATCCATGTGATATAAATCTTTATCATAAGAACCATTATAAACCACCAAAAATCACAAATTTTTTTGGTAGATTGGATCATTTTTCATTATAACCTTTGTTCAATAAATTTTAGAAATAAATATAGAATAGTTAAATCCAAATGAGTGACTCTATAGTAACTAACCCTTCTATCTTCTCAATATAAGGTACAATACATAATGCATTGGACTAATATTTGGGCGCACCCATCATCTAAACTAAAACATCCCCACTTGATGATTTCTAAGCTACCCCATCGAATAACCTGGAATGATCTCCTATGGAGTTATCTGGGCTTCACAATTATATAATCTGTAATTGAATCACCTAGTACTATCTACAATTCTTCCTGATATAAATATCCATGATATATAACGTAAATATGTAAATAGATCTTTTAATTATTCATAAAACTCATAGTCTCAATCAATATTACCTTTGTTACTTAATTAACACATGAAAATAAAATGGGTTTTATGCCAATATATTTTAAACATTATTGAACCACATAAAATAAATTGGTTCCATAATTATATTTGAAGCATGATTATCTAATGGAAAACAAATTACTTCCATGACAACTTAATTGAAATATGATTATCCACTATAAAAAAGTAATATATAAAAATATCATTTAAAAAATATTAATCCTAAAAATGTAGAATGAAAATGATATCATAATAATATATCCTCATTCAATCACAAGTAACTATAGAATTTTTAACATTGGTAAATTGTAATAGGATATAATAAAAGATAAACTCATTCTAGAAGAAAATAGAATTTCCATTATGAAGATAATTTTTAAAAACAGAATTTTTTTGGACATATATTTCATTGAAAATAACAAGAAAAAAATTTAATGGAATATTTAAAACTAATTTTGATCATTTCATGAATAAAAAACAAAAATATTTGAACAAAAATATATTATACAATTTATATTTTTTTAAACATGGTTTTCAAAGTAAATGTGTTTCCGACAAAAAAGACGATTTAAAAATTTTCTTCTTTTACTCTAGAGTACATAAATGAATGAAACATTAAGGGAAACAAGTATTCTTATGATGTAACCATATGATAAGAAAATTAAAAAGTTTCATATGATCAATATCAAAATATATCATCATTTGAATCATAACCATAAACAATTCTTATAAAAGATGAAATTCTATCATAAGGTTGTTACTAATTGTTAATATTGATTCCCAATACCACTAAAATAATAATATTAAATGAAACATATTTTATCATGAATAAAATTATATTCATGGTATAACTTGTGAAAATATTATTATATACACATCATAAAATAAGACACATGTATAATATAACTTATGTGTTAATAAATAAAAATTAATTCAAAAATACTTTGCTGATTTAGAAACATTGAAAATGTAAAACCCATGAAATGGAAGTCCTTAAATGGATATATTAATTTATATACAAGTATTTATAATAATCCTAAAAAAATTTCCCTAGAATTATACATAGCACACAATAAACATAAGTGGTTAATATGAAAAATATATCATAGAATAAATAGTTAGGTGAGAAAACCCATACTACGAGTCTGAATTTTAAGACATGTCTTAATCTATCTAAATTAATTTTTAAATTTTCTTAATACTTGTAGAAAATTTTACATTTTTAATTAATTTTTTTATAACTTTTTATTATGATATATACAGTTACATAATCATTTAAATTTACTTATAATGTTTTTACCATCCTTTTTTTATGTGTCCAAAATGACTTATGTAGGATGACTATAGTTATATAAGTCATTATTTAAACATGTCTCAGAAAATAATCACTAAATAATGATCACATTTATACATAAATTATAATTTGTAAACCCATCATGAATTATGGTAATGAAAAATCAACTAATGTTATGATCATGGAGATGGTTAGTCATACATTAGCATTAGTAAAATTTGTATTATTCAACAGTCATCATGGAAATAATGAAATAAAAATTTTATCAATAATGAATTATAATGATGTAATGAATACCCTATTATTAAATTATATATTTTTATATATAGTTTTTTTGATGTGTGGGTGATAAAAAAACACATCACTTTGAGGAGGTTGTAGGTCAAATGTCCACAAACAACGTTATAATTTTTTAGTGACTAAAAAGAAGAAATGAAAATGATATTTTATATTTAAAGATTTAAAAGTGCTCAAAAATTATAATAAATATTTCATTTATTCAAAAGATGGTTATTATTTATCTATTTTTTTTCTTTCATGTAAGGTGTTAGTAAAAAACAGATTGCATCGCTTTGTGAGGTGGTAGTAGGCTGAAAACACCGGTGACATTTTCAATTCCATTTCAGAAGGAAAAATAAAATCTTTTATATGATAGAGTTTAAAAATAGGAATAATTATTTTATAAGTATTATATATATTCTTTATATCCATCATCAAATACAACCATGAGAAATGGTAATGGTAAAATGAATGACATCATTTCATGAGGTAGTTATCCTCCGTACACATGAATGATGGTTTCGTAACACATTTGATGAAAGTGTGTGTAGTTTTTGGTCATAACCATAAAAAATAATAATATAACTTCATTTTAAAAACATGTTATATTTTATAATCATGTTATAATAATAATTTATGGCAGTGAAGAAGTAAATAAAAAGGATCCTTGACAAATGTTACCTCTTCTTTAGGTAACTCTTTTTAGTTTGTACCAAGGGCCTTACATTGAGGGATTTCCCCCCAATTTAAAGAATATAAGATTACAGGAGGAAATTATATAATTTTTTTGAAGTTATTTTTTGAAAATATTTGGTTTAAATTTTTGAATAAGATATGGAAGTTGGTCACCTTTTATAAGTGAGGTAAGTGACTCAATTATAATATTTTTGAAAGAGTGAATTTTAAAAGTGTTTTACTCATGTCATCTACCAATATAATGAACTATTATCAATTATATATGGTATATGGTGAATACATGGAAATTATGTGGGTGTTTACATGTTTCGTGTTAATTCTACTCATGATCATTATTGTTTAATCCCTTGGTAAACTCCTTTTTAGGCTAATCACTACAATTAATTATTACTAAATTCACTAATAATTTTCGTAAACAAATTAATTTTACATTATTACAAATTATAAATTATGATGATTCAAAATATGGAATCCATTTTTTCAAATTAAAATTAAAAATTAAATTTTTTTAATTTATTATCAATCCCACGGATGCGGCAAGGCAGTAGGTTTTTATGATAAGTATGTTTAAAAAAAGATGATTATATATTAACCAATTGAAAAATAATAACCATTCTATGAAATTAAATTAATATAAAATGATATATATTATAAAAATTCAATAAATAAATTTCATATTGTGGATTATCATAACAAATTAAAATGGATAAATAATATAAAATTTAAAATTTATTTTAGAAAAATCAGCTTTAATACCCAATACAACCATTTAGTTAAAACAAAAATAAAGTTAATTAAAATTAATAAAAATTATTAAATATAAATAAATAAACTATTTCTACTATAAAACAAATTTATAATAGAATAAGACTTTTTATTACTTGAATTATTTAAAAAAGAAAATAATTTTAACAAAAATCAATATTTTGCACTATTCCATAAAAAAATCATTATTTTTATAAATTCATAATATTTCATTTAATTTATATTATTATATAATGATTCAAAAAACTGTGATTATATTTTAAAATTCATTTTAAAAAAATTTCACAAATATATTTTAACATTTTTTCATCAAAATAAACAATTCAATTTAAATAAGAAAATATATTTTATATGAATTAAGAAAAAATACTAAAGTAATAGTGTTTTTTAAAAAATAATTATCAATATTTTATATTTATTAATATTGGTATATTTTTTTATTTCTAAATGTTAATTTTTTTTATCATTATTCTTAGACACTAAATTTATCATCTTTGTTAAACATCAAAATATATCATGGGTCATTTGTGATTGATGTTGCATGCTGAATATATGATCGTACATAAAAATAAAAGGGTTGGGTGTAATTCAATATAAATAGACATTTGAGTGTAATGAAACATGAGTAATGTGTTATTTTTAATGCAAGATAAACATAGAGTTCCATGTCCTTTATGCAATCAAATTTAATATTCTTCTTTAAAAATATTTGGGTGTTACAGATACGACCATTAAAATTAATTAATTATGTGGGATAAAGTATATTATTTTTAAAAAATAATAGATAAAGATAAGGATTGAAATTATATATTGTATCTTACACTCATCAAAAACTCAATTCATTTAGTTAAATTGATTGATTCTTATTCAATTCATTATTTATCTCATTCATGTTTGCAAAAAAAAAACACCAAAGAAAACCCAAAACATCTACTATTAGAGTTCTCAACTACATATCCTTGAGGAAAAATTTATATATCAATGATAAGTTGGTATTAACCTATCATCATTGGTGTCTAAAAACTCGCTTTAATCCAATAGAAAATTCTAATGGTTTAATTCTACACAACACAATGAATAAATTGTTTTTAAAATATAATTCCTATATCAATTGTAGAAGAAGGAAAAAATTTTATTGGTGGGAAAATATATTATTATCATTAAAATAGTTATACACCATCTTGGGTACTATACCAAATAACCTCCGATTGCATTCATTTTGTAAATATTTGAAGGAGAAAGAGTGGAGAAAGAAAGTATAATTATAGTATATTTCCCATCCTTCAAGAATGAATTGATGTATTTCCTAAAGAATTACCTAGATCTACCCGATTAATAGAGGTAGTATTATCAATTCAAATTGTACATATATCCACATAAATATAGAAGACCCCATATAAATTGTTATGTTTGGAGATATAGGAATTTAAGAGGAAAATTCATGATCTTTTGGATAATGGATTCAATTAACCATGTGTGTCTCCCTTGATAACATATGTTTTCATTGGGAAGAACAAAGATAGATAATTGTGATTAATAATTGTGTATAAATAACATAATATGATCATAATAATGAAAAAATAAAATCTTCCTTAGATTAATGAATTTTTCAACTGGATTCATGAGGCTCAATTATTCTCCATGATTGACCACAGATCGGGGAATCGATAGCCGATAGTGAATAGAGAAGATATCCATGACATAACCTTCTCAAAAAAGATATAGATATTATATGTTTGTTATATTTCACTTTGTGTTGACTAATTCCCATTTCATATTTATGTATTTTATGAATATAATAATTATGAACAACAATAATTAATTGATTATTAGATTTGATGATGATATTTTGATATTATACAAAAATATTAGGGCACATAATGACCATCTAAGTGTTATAATACCAATATTAAAAGCTATTATTTTTTACTAATAAACATTTTTAATGGTATACAATAAGATTAATCTTTTGTAAAGATGTTGACAATTGAGTATATATTAGTTGATCAATTAGAGAAAATTGCAATTCTGAAGAAACATTAAACTACATTAGTAAATAATATTTTCAGTTTCTTTGATATAGTATGACACTGTTTATGGTTAGTTAAAAACATTATCATTATATTCCTATAACCACATTAAAAAAAGTGAGATATGTTTCACTTTAAAAGGTGTGGGATGAAAATTTCTATAAAGTAAATAACATGTTAGTCAGTGAACATATCATATCTTTAGACACTAATATGAGTGGATTGGTATTTTATTGTGATGATTCCATGAGATAACATATATGTTTTTTCATGGAAAATAAAATTATGGTTCCCGTTTCATCACAATAGTTAAATACTCATAAATTAAATTATCATATCCCTAATTTTTAGAAATCTATAGTTAACATTGCTCTAATGATATAGAGATGTTATTATTCTTGGGATATGTGTGGTGAATGTAATAACCAATAATCAGTGATTCATATATTAAAAAATACTACCAATTAAAAGATATATGATATAGTTGTTTCTTCTTACAAACATTTATTATTCAATAAATTTCCACAGTTTAAATGAATATATACTCATGAATGTGTTTAGTAGTAAATACCATTTCATTATTTAAATAATAAAAAATAATGATCTGTTTTCATGGAATTGGTAATGATTTAAATTGATATCAGATGATAAGGGACATCATTAATGATATTTCAAATGATTTACACACATTCATTTTATATGATGACCTAAACATAAAAAGGGAAAACATTCATTTACAAAACAATATAAAATATTTAAAATATTTAAAATTTTGTATATTGACTATTGTTCAAGATGATGTACTGATTTTTTTCACAAGGATGTGGATCACATCTATTGAAAAGATTTATTAATTATATGATGGATGATCCTCATCATTCTAAAATGTATAAAAATCCATATAGAACTAAAATTTAAAGGCATATTTAATATTAATATTCATGGGAAAATATTATAATGGAGGCTGCTGATTATATAATAATGTTTTAGTTTTTCTAATTTGTTAAGGGTGAGTGGTAAAAACCAAATGGAGTGTGGTAACTATTATTGATACGTGTTTGGAAGTGGGACAAGATCACAATAGACACTCCCAATAACCATCCTATGATATTAATTGGAATATAATCCACATGGGTAATCATTGTTAGATTAATATTAATTTCCCATTTTATCTCTATAACTGAGGATTTATTCCTTAATAACAAAAATCTTCATCAAATTTAAGAATTGAAAATGTTAATGGGGAACCATGTCCCATTATTATAGATTGATATCCAAGATATACCACTATATTATATAGTATCACTAGATAGGTGATTAATATCAATGTAACACATTAAAAAACTTATCATCCACTAACTAATGTATATTTTGAGATGAGTGTTATATGATTCAATAAGATGTTAGTAAATAATTAAATGTAGTTTGAATGTAATTTTGACAAAAAATATTCTTGTATAATTATATAAAATTATCATCTTTCACTCAAGTATTTCAATAGAACATTTTATGGATCTATATGGGAGGATGTATAAAACTCTAACATGCATTGATTAAGTTAGTAAATGAAAACTATTGGGACCTAGAATTGTGAAAGAAACTATAGTGAATGTAAATGTTATAAGAAAATATATGATTTGGTTCATAGTGTAAAAAAATTTATGTTAATATTTTTCGGAATTATATATCGTTTTATGTTAGGGATAATGTATTCATAAAAATATTACTATGGAATAGGGCCATGAGATTTGTATGTAACTAGTGAATAGTCTATGGTACATTTTACCATTATAGATTCTAGATCATATTATATTATTTCTTTATTGGTCAATAAAACCTCCAAATCATACAATTATCTTTCCATTAATCTACATTTAGCAATTAAAAAATCATATCATACCCAACACATATACTAGAAAAAATGATATTCCATAAGAACTGGACTTATCATATGAATAACAATTAATATGGATTTTTTTTAAAATATAACTTGTATTGAGGAAAAACATAACCCAACTCATGAATGTCTTTTAGATCTTTCTTAGGTTTTAAGAAGAAATCTGGGATCCCAAATAAGTGAAGACATAGAAATATCCTGATTTATTTTAAGGGAATAAAAAAATGAGGGTGAAATTTGTTTTGGGATGTAGAGTAACATAATATAACCTTACCGCTTTACTAATAATAAAATTGATGTATCTTAATGACTATTATATTATGGTTTAAAATATAATTCAGTATAAATATATTTACATTGCATTAGATGTCATGATTTAACATTGAGTATAACATCTTCAAATAATATAGGGTTATGTTGAAAATGAATAATACAAAAAATAATTAAAAATATATTGGCATTAATTATCTATTGATGACCATTCCATTTATAAAAATAGTAAAAATAAATAAATATATTAGAAATATTATATAAATTTTCATGGGATGTGTAGAACTGTTCTATGTAAAGGATAGAATGTTAAGGTATGAAAATTGTAGAGTATATATATGTTATAAATGGTAATGTGATAGTTAGGATCTTGATTTCACACTAATGTTTGTACATATTACCATTGGTCAACATGAATATTGAAAAATATCAATTTTTTATTTTATCAATATCACTAATGATGTTACCATTAGAATTACTGTCTATAAATGGTAGTGGAAATACAAAAGTAATATAGAATTAAATGATGTTGGCCTCATCTAGAATGAGCATTCCATTTCTATTCCATTAATTAGAACATGGTAGGGACTTATAATCATTTGTTTCTCTAAATACCATTACCAAATAGAACTTCAACTACTAAGGGTCGATTGGAATTAACTACTATAGACATTCATGTTGGTGGTGGTAATAACTAGATCACTGATAGATGAGACACCCCATGAAAACTCCACAATCTCACAATATATACCTCTAGTAAAACATGATTTAGAAGGGTTTTTTTCATTCTAGAACATTGAATTATAATGAAGTAATCATTTTCACAAAAATAAAATTGATCTGTCTTCATCCTTATTTTCATTATTATTTTATATATATATATATATTAGATTAATATAATAAACTTATTTTCTAATACCAAGAAAACATAAATATATTTTTGCATATATTAAAATATCAATTATGATTTTAAAAAATTATTTTGAAGAAATTTCTTTCCCAAACACTTATTAATTAAATATTAATTACTATATAATTGTTCTATCTCCCATGTCAAATTTATATGGCTCATAATTTTTTTGTTTCATATAAGCTATTATAATATAACAAATGATGTTATTTATTTAAAATTTAAAATTTACATATTTACATTGTTAATATGAAAAAATAATAATTATACATGAAATAGACATGTTGATATTAGGTTAACTTGAACTATTTAAAATTTTATAATATTCATTATATTTTAGTAAATTGATAAAATAAATATTTATGTTTTTATTATGTCTTATTCAATCATAACTATTAAATAATTATTTTATAATTAAATATCAATAATCTATAACCAGTTTTTTCTTAAATATAATGTATTTTAATGAATTATAATGATTTTCATAACCTATATAATTTTTTCACAAGTCAAAAATTGATATTATGTTTTATGAATCAATAATTTGTAGAATTATTACTTTCTCTTTTGAAAAGTATGAATAAATATTGTATTATGGTTATCTTAGGATTACAATTAAAAACAAGTCTATTCTATGAACAAAACCAGGATCTATTACATTAGGTATGCCTAAAATTAACCATTTTATAAATACTTAAAATCCAAGGTCTATAGTTAAAAAATGACAAAACAATTGTCCTCACATTGCTATAAATCCCCACCGGTCTACGCCATTCAGTTCATTCAAAACCCAATGATCATGAATTTAACTTTATTTTACCAATCTAAAGACCTTCCATGGTATTTCTATGATTCTATGGAACTCTCCTTAAACATTAATAAGTTATTTCATTGTATAATGGATTCTTCACCTCTCTCTATTTTTCCTAGTACATATATTTTAGTTAGTAATTTAATTTAAATATTATTATGTTCTCATGAATCTATGATAATTAAATTTATTTAAAATTATTTTTATATCCACCACAGACATCAATTTTCTATCATTAATCATATTTGATATACAACATTGTATACCCATTATAGTACTAATATGATTCATTAATTTTTTATTCCACCCGATTTAGGATGTGAAGAACCTCGTACATTAAATCAGTAGAATTCATATAGATTGTATTATACCTCACTGTATTGGGGTTTATAGGTATGAAACCAATATATTGTTTATATGGGTAAACATTAATGAAGAGTTCCAATCTTCAGATACATTTTTACTAAACTATTTTATATGTAACTTTTTATTTATTTACCAAGGGTTATTAATAAAATTATTTGTTATCATATGATATCGATTTGGAATTCATGAAGTATGACACATGTAGATTGGACCGTAATAGCACAAAAAATTTCTGGTTAATTAATTGATATTGACAGATGATATATTTTATGACACAAGAGAGAATAACATTCGTAATACATTTTGTGAATCTTCAGGGAATAATAAAGTCATTTTAAGTTGATTAAAAAGACTTGTGGTTTATGTTTTCCTTATTTAATTCATGTATTATGCACCTATTTTCCAAGACACTAAAATGTTAATTTTATTTTGATGTTATTAATAAAACATTGTGTAATAGAAAAATATAATATACTATTTAAAGAAAATGATAGTCATCATAGTTTATATCAAATCAAATGATCAGTTTTTTAAGAAATTAGGGATTTAATATTGTATTAATAAAACTAGGTATAATTATAAAGAAAATATCATACTAAAATTTTTGTAAATAAGAAAGATATTGGTTTCCATGCCATGATATCCCATTCTACGTATTATATGTTGATGTTCCTCTAGAATAGATGAAATTAGTCAGAATAATCCATAAAGTGGTTTTTGGGTATAAATGTGACCTGCATCTAGTGCATGAGAAACATGTGTTACTACCCATCTAATTTGACACTATTGGGGAATGATTTGATTAATAACTTTCATTTTACAATCCATTATGGATGATATTTAGATAGTGGACTTGTTGTGAAAAATTGATGTATAAAATTATATATGCATGGTAATAGATGATATTATGATTAATAATTACATTGTAATTATTATTATATGATCACTAATAGTAACATATTTCCCACATATGTTATTTTCTTCTATAGAATGGAACGAAATATAAAGACTCATATAAATAATTCATGTTATGGAAATTATTATAGTGGTATACCATATATAGGGAATATAGGGATAACATTATATATATAATGAAGAATGAGTTATCTCATTTCATGAATAACCACCAAAACCATTTGCATATTAAAATTTAACTATGAATGGAAAATCTATTAGTTAAATCCTTTATTCATAAAAAAAACTAAATTCAGTTCAACTCAGATCCCCTAATCATAGATAAATGGATACATACTATAGAAATGACATTTATAAGACTCTATTTTTCTGGGAAAATTAATGATATGATGATAGTATGTTACATAGTAGGATAATTTGATCAATGAGGAAATCTTATCTAGAACAAATTTCTAAATGATGATATAGAAATTATTGAGTGTAATGTCTTCCAAAAAATCATTATTAACAATTATTTTCTGTGTAAACAACAAATGAAATTGAAAATAGACCATGAATAATTAATACAAATGGAAGATAAATTTGTATAGTTTTGTATGATGAACATTATAAGGATTTAATTTCAAAATATAAACATTTTCATAGACTCATATGTGTTAATCAATCAATTTTATAGTTTCTATTTCCTCATCTATAGAATTCAATTATATTTCACCACATAGGGTGTTGTGAAGAGATATATTAATGTGATACAATAGTGTAAATATATTTTGGATATTTATTTTAATTTCAGGGATTCAGTGATGAAATGTGGGGGATGGAGAATAATTTCAATATTTTTTTCCATGAAAGAGATGTAAAGGAACAACAACAACATGTGTTTTAAAAGTATGGGAAGAATCATTTTTGTAATAATCTGTATAAATTCTGAAATTCATATAAATTTTTACTAAATGAACATATTGACTGAAATTTTCATCATTATTTAATTCACTAATATTTTAATACTAATAATTATGAGAAGATAATTAATGTCTTACATATAGTAAAATTTATCATATGTGTAGAGTAGATAATTTTTTTTATCCAAATGTTATAATCAATGGCTAGTATATATAAACATTCAATATCCCTAGTTTAGGGAAAGGTAAAGATTCTGAGATTTTTAAATCAGGTTGGCTTATTTTGAGGCACCAAATGATTTGATGGATGTAAAATAGTCATATAATAATATTCACAATGTAAATTCTGTTATATTGGTTCTATGGATTATTTTATTTCATTAATGTTTAGAAATTCCATAATATTAATCCTTGAACAACCTCTGGTAGTTTTTTATTTTATGAATCAAAAAGGAATGTTATGAAGAAAAATAATGTTAATGGATTACCCCATTAACATTATTACATATAATCTTTATGAAAGCATGATTGACATTCAATGGTGGAATTTTACAAAATACATTAGAGAATTTAGTAGTCAATTTATATTGACAACATAAACTAAATAATAAGTGAAATATTATTTTTCGTTAAGTGAAAAACTATAATTAGATTCAATATATTGTTATTTAATATTATATATTACTTGGAATGAAAAAAAATTCATTTTTATGGATATTATTGGGGTATAAATTTGACTAAAGGCACTGTAAAAATATATGATATCTACTTATTGATTTGGAATACATTGGTGAATTTTCAAGATACATACTCTGACCCCCCTAGAGAAATGTTTGTCAAGTTATTAATTTAATCATACTTTGATCAATGTAAATGTGTGGGACCCCATAAATATTCGATTATATTGAGTGTTTTGAATTAATGAAGCAACTTCATTGTATTTTGTATATGGTTCTGATTTGTGTAATTGTTTCTTTGTGGGGAGAATGTGTTACCTATGTGATGAGGAAGTATGGATACATTATTGTTACCCTTTCTTATTATAAAATGAAATTACATCAATTTTCAGAATATATTAATACATTACCAAAACAAACACACAACAAAAGTATTAGTTTTTTGACTTTGGAAACATGGATTCATAAAAACTATTACATAAGTCGGATAAATCATCACCCAGTAGGATCTATTTGACTAGAAACCTTCTAAGACCTATTATACACAATAGATAACTTCATAACATATATAAATGAAACAATAAAAAGGTGATATCAGATGCTGATCAATGTTAAAAAAAGGGAGATAAGTAAGAAGAATCATGAGCACATTGGTATTAGAACATGATCATAAAATAAACATATCATACCATTGTTATCAATGATCATAATCAGGATTTATGGAATAATTATTGGTAGTTAATAAGTCATGAATCCAATGGGAAATAAAGAAAATCCCGTGAAAGAGAAATATAGAAATACAAAACGAAAATTTTCTAGAATCATAAGGAAATAGAATTATTTCCATATTAGTCAAGGATTTAACAAAATTCCATATTAATTTAATTGGTATACTCCCCAAACCATCTTGTAAGTCCAGGATCACTCTCATAAAAAATTTAGTAGTCCTGGTTCAATCCAAAAACCATCTTAGCAAACAATGTCTTTTAATAAACTGACATCACTCTTCATCCCATCCATGTCTATATCATTAGATATAAATCCTTACGCAATTCATTAGAGTGAGATATAGGTCCCACCCATCATATAATTAAATCATTCAAAAATGTTACACAATATCCTAAATTATCATATCATATCCCATGAAATTACATGGGAATCATAAACATGTAATCATATAATAACCTATAAAAAAGATATAGGTTTTGTAATAATTTCATCAGAACATTACTCATGAAAATAATTGGATTTCATAAGAATTTAACATATAAAAGTGAAACTAGTTTCATAAATTTTATCATGTGAAAGAGAAATGTGTTTCATTCACATATAACACATGATATTTAATCTAGTTTAATAAACATATCACTTGTGAATGAAAAGTGGGTTTAATAGACATATAATTCATGAATCAAATGCATGATTCATAAAGATATCAACAAAGAATGAGAAATGAGTTTTAGAAATATATAATCAATGAAAGATGTTTTTTTTCATAAATATAATATCATTTAAATAATTTGAAAACAAATTTAAAACTAAGGTGTTTTAATAAAATAGTTTTCCCAAAGAATAGTTATATAAGGTAAGATTTTTCTAAAAACAATTTCTTAATTATATTAATTACCAAAGAGTGAAAAAATGGAACGAATACAATATGAATCATAAGTAACAATAGGATAATATTTTTATTTATATTCTTGATTGGCTGACAATAATACTTCATGTGAGGACCCCCTCCCCACAAAGTGTACCCCTCTTTGGCCGATAATGTGAGAAGGGAGATAATGACCCCCGAGTCCCACCTCCAGTAGGGCCCGGGTTGGTGACTAGAACCAAGGGTATAGTAAACACACAAATGGGAGGCATTACCCTCTAAGAGAAAAAATGCGGAAGAGAGAGATAAGATAGACACCAATAAACTTCAACTTAGAACTGGAATATAAAAGAAAGCCAAGTACATATATGAAATACCATGCAAAAGTACTACAACTGGAAGGGAAAAACTTCAAGTACCCAAAAGAAAGTAAAAATAGCCACAACAAAAAAGCCGAACAGCTCCTACGACCACAAGCTAGTAGTAACCAGCCTGATCTCCAACCTAATCCAAGTGACCTGAAAAACAGTTTATATATACATAGGGTGAGTATAATAGTATACTTAGTAGGATACTCCCTAAAGCCTCTCGTGAAAAAGAAATGAAAGCATGCTAAAGCACAGTGAACAACAAGTGAAACTAACTCATCACCTAAACAGGTATACTAAGATCCCAACATCACCATGGCTACTCCCACCATGTAACACATACAAGAATATATCATATAGAAAAAAATATCAAGGGTACCCTACTACTACTTCCCCATTGGTTTTCCACTTTTCTGCAATGTCACACGTCCTGAGTATCTCTCTCCAAAAAGGCATGCCTATAGACACCTAGGTGAAGTTCCACAATATGCACCTCATACCACAAAATAACCCCCACATCCACACACCAACGTAACCAGGTAGTTTCCGGGAGCCACCACAGCTCCCATAACATGTATCATACATCGAGTATTATACCTCAAGCCATTATAGCCCACACACCGAGTAAGGATCCTCAATCAATCACATCCTATACACATTACACCAATAGTAGTCCATATGATACTATATCGAGAATATATGTGTGTGAATAACCACAAGCCATTATATCCCTCTATACACATATATGAGGTAAGACCAATCAATGTGCCTACCACTACAAGTATCTACCAAGAGAAGAGATCTAGGATAAAGGGGGTAGTTAGCCATTCACCCTCCCATGAGAATGTTGGGAAAAACACCCCCAGGGCCCAAAATCCATGGGTTGTCAGTTTCCCTAACTAACAGGGTGGAGTAGCATATAGAAACATAAAAAGTACAGAATATACAATATCTCACAACCACACTATGGGAATAACCTAGTCTTAGACACAACTGTAGCAAACGTCTCCCAGAATCCATGCTGCTACTTCTATGACTAGGTATCCTATAAGCACACAACCATTTAAAGAACATTATTAGATTACTTCATTCCTTTTTTATCATGTCCACTTTACGTTAATTAATTCATTAACATTAATTAACCATGAAGAATTCCACATTGAACTTCCTTAGCATCACACCCAAAATCCATTGTCCCTTCAAAAATTAAAACCTCATAATTATGTTCTAGCCACTCTATCCACATGGTTTAACACCACTTATTCAATAATTCATTACAGAAATACTTTCCCACATTCCCAATCATTCTAGAAGAACATAATATGCTTCTAAAGAAAAGGGGGATCAACGCGGTATGTAGATGTACTACCTGTCGAGTGTTTGCCGCTTATAATAAGAGCATATACCCATCCTTCCTTGATAATCTAATCACAGAAATCACATGGCATACCCCATGTTTCTTCACCTCTTTTGGAGTAAGAGTAAGTAAGACCAGCTGCCTTGAGAAGTGGGGAAAACCAAAGCAGATAAAAAACAAATTAGAAATAGCAAAAACCCAACAATCACATCCACCACATTCCATCTTCCCTGGTGTCCTCCCTGACACACACATGCATAAACTGATGCATCTCGCCACTCTAGGCATCATCTTATGCCACAACCAAAAGGAATCTATTCCCCATATATCGCAACACCCATTTGGGATCACGTCACAACACAAGAAGTAGGAATAACAAATATCACATCAATTGGGCTATTGGCCCTTTAACAATCAGGAGGGTAACTTAGAAACCTTTAATGAATTATCAAACAATCAGTTCCTTAATCCATCTTGAATTAACAGATTTATTATTTGTAGGTTCTAAATTCAGGAAACCTAATCAAAAAGCTATCACAATTAATTAAACATGCATACTGTGCCAATCTGATTGACATTAAATTAGAATAAGAACAAGATTCGTTTACATGCATCTTTATCTATAGAAAAACAATTATCAATTAATCCCAACTTATGTTCATTACTCATTTCCATCTAGAACAATCATCAAAGCAATGAAATCATAGATATCACACTATCTAGAAAAATAGGAGGCAATAACATTTGATCAATATCAACTTAATTATTCAGTTAAAATACTTTTTATGTCAATTATATTGTTATACAGTGGGATTAAACATGATAACACTATAGTTGCATGTAAAAGAAAATAGAATAAATGAATCCCCTACCTCGAAGAGTTGTTGATGTTCATTATCCATAGAACGGGTCACGATCCCCCTCTCGCACCATCTACATCCACCCGAGGATGCCACGCTACGAATGCACCAACCAAACCCCAAGAAAAACAACATTAGAAGCATGCAGATTACATCTTCTAATATGGAAGGGATAAATAAGAGAATATGATCCCCAATGGAACGACGATAAATCATACCTTATATCGATGATTGACCGATACAGCTCGGTTGCATCCAAAATAAAGCAAAACCAATTCGACGAGTAAAGAGTGATTATGAAACTCCTATGAGAAGGATTGAAAGGTTCTGGTGTCTGATAGCCGAGAACAAAGAGGAAGTATAGGGTATGATGATATCTTGTCCCTTTTGAAGATTCAATGGGGTGATGGTTTAAGATCTTCTTAATTCTTCATTAAAAACTGATCACATTAACCCATGCGGTTTGACCATGTAAAAACATCCCGTTCCATAGGAATAATTAATATAGAAGTTATGGACTTTGAATCAGCCATAGAGTCCTTAAAATGAGGGTTTAAATGCATTTTACGTCAAAGGAAACACTAAAGGGGTAAAACTGTAGGATGTTGGAATCAATGTACACCTACCGTTACTGTACACCTACCGTTAGAGGTTACTGATAGAGGTTACCGATAGACCTCACTATTCTGGAAACACTATTCAAGTATACCGTTAGAAGGTCACCATTCTGGAAACACTGTTCATGGTCACCATTAGAAGGATACCGTTATGGAAACACTGTTCATGGTCCCCATTAAAAGGTTACCGTTAGAAGGTTACTGTTCTAGAAACTCTGTTCATGGTCACCATTAGAAGGATACCGTTATAAAGTTACTATTTTAGAAACACTATTCATGGTCACCATTATAAGGATACCGTTAGAAGGTTACCATTTTGGAAACATTGTTCATTATCACCGTTAGAAGGTTATCATTCTAGAAACACTGTTCATAGAACTGAAAAATTTGCAAACTATTGGGAAAAAGACACCCTAAACCCCCATAACACCTCAGAAAACATAATTCAAAAAAGGAATGGACCGGAGAGGTCTGAGCCATTACATTAGATACCACTCAATACATTCTCGTCCTCAAGAATTCAATAAAAACCTAGAAGAAAATAGGAGTCCAAAAAAGCACTCCTAAGATACCTCTCAGGGGAAAACCACCCTCTGTTGTTCGAAAGATGAAACAAAACCACGAAATCCAGGAGCAAGGGAACAAAATTTCCTTATCCAAACAATTTAAGCATAACATCACATCAAAGGTACATAAAATAAAGGATCATAGAAAACTCATCACAACAACTTAAAACAACTCTTGGTACTAGACACGGATCTGTGACTCACATTCTTAGGTAATCTCTTCTATGCCACCGTGTCGCCTCAAGACACGAACTGAGGGAATATAATGACCACAAAACACCTTCTCATTACGGTCTTGGATCTCCATAGGTCATTCCTCAAAGGTTGCATCATCATCAAAATCAATCTCTCCCCAATCGATGATGTGAGAGTCATCAAGAAGATAATAACGGAGCTGTGATATGTGAAAAACCTTATGTATCCGACTCATCTGTGGGGGAAGTGCTACTCGATACGACACTGCTCCAACATGAGATAACACCTCTAAAGGCCTAACAAATCGGGGAGAAAGATTACTTCTATGACCAAACCTTCACTTCCCACGACCGGGAGTCACCATCAGAAACACATGATCTGCAATATTAAACTCTAAGGGTCTCCTTCTTTGATCAGCAAATGATTTCTGACAATCTTGTGCTGTCATCATCCTCTCACAAATCATCTGAACCATCTCTATTGTATTCTTCACTAGTTCAGGTCCAAGAATTACTGATTCTCCAACCCCAATCCATCACAATGGAGAACGGAAAGGCCGACCATACAAGGCTTCAAACGGAAACATACCGATGGTGGAGTGGAAAATATTATTTTAATAGAAATCCACCAAGGGTAAGTGCCTCATCCATGAACCTAAAAAATCAAGAACAGAAGAGTGTAACATGTCTTCAAGAGTCGGGATGGTTTACTCTGTCAAACCATCTGTTTGAGGAGAAAAAGTAGTGTTATGTCATAGTTGAGAACCGAAATCATGTTGGAGACCTCTCCACACCCTGGAGGTAAAACAAGGATCTCGATTAGAAATGATCATCCTATGGACTCCATGATGTCTCACCACATCCTCTAGATACTGCCTCGACAAAAATTCCACTGAGCTCGACTCCTTGATCGCTATGAAGTGGGATGATTTTTTTAAATGATCCACTACCACCCAAATAGCATCATGTCCTCCCGGAGCTCGAGGTAAACTAATAACAATGTCCATTGAGATGTCCTCCCACTTCCACTGAGGAATCTCTAATGGCTAGATTAGACCACCAGAGACACGGTGTTCGGCCTTCACCTGCTGGAAGACTAAACAACGAGACACAAACTCCACAACCACATGCTTCAGCCCAGGCCACCAAAAATGACTCTTCAGGGATCGATACATCTTTGTCACGCCATAATGTACTGTTATGGGAGAACTATGAAACTCTCTGAGAACCGTCTCATTCATCGTCAAGGGAACAAAAAGCTTTCCATGATACAACAATCGGTGTTGTTCGTCCTCAAACCAACCATTAGGGGCCTCACAACAAACAACTCAGTCTCTCTAGACCTCCACCTCAAGATATCCAAACTGGGACTCTTCCACCTTCTGCATCCAGGAGGACTGTACCATCATCTGAAAAAGACAACCTCTACCCCCAAATCCTTCCATATCAAGATCAAATGTTTATAGTTCTTGAATTACCCTCCAGGAATTATCGAATACATGTACAACATCACTACATGACTTTTAGCTCAGTGCATCAGCAACAACATTCCCCTTTCCAGGTGTATATGATATTTCAAAGTCGTCTTCCTATAAGAACTCCATCCATTGACGTTGTCCTAAGTTCAAGTCACACTAAGAGAAAACATACCTCAAATTATTATGATCAGTGAAAACCACAAAGCGCTCGCCAATGAGGTAATGTCTCCACAACTTTAGAGCAAACACCACGACTACAAACTCAAGATAATTGGTGGCATTTTTGCATTCATGGGGATGCAACTATCGAGACCCATAAGAAACAACTGACTTTTGCTGCATGAGAACATAGCCTAATACTAGATGTAAAGCATCGTAGAAAACATTAAACTGGACTCCCTCAGCTAGAAGAAAAAGGACCAGAGCACTTACTAACTTCTCTTTTAGATACTCGAATGCTACCTGACACTGATCAGTCTATATGAATGCCTGATCCTTCCTAGTCAAAGCTATCAATGGAGTCGCAACTCGCAATAAATTATCTACGAACCTCCTGTAGTATCCTGTGAGACCAAGGAAACTTCTAACCTTTAAAACTATCTTAGGGGCTGCCCAAGACAGAACAGATTCTATCTTCGATATATCCACATCTACTCCCCACCAGGACACCACATTCCCCATGAAATGGGCTTCTCGAGCTGAAAACTCACACTTTAAAAACATCCTAAAGAGCTGATATTTATGAAGAACTCCCAAAATAGAATGTAGATTCTCTACATGCTCCTCTTCATTTGTAGTGTACAGAAGGATGTCGTCGATGAAAACCACCCAAAACATGTCCGGGAACTCACGGAACACAACATTCATTAATCCCATGAATACAGCTGGAGCATTCTTCATGCCGAACGACATTAAAACAAACTCATAATGCCCATGATGACAACAGAACATAGTCTTTAGGATATCCTCATACTTTACAAGCATCTGATGATATCCTGACCGTAAGTCGATATTTGAGAACCAACTTTCACCCTTCAGTTGATCGAATAAATCATCAATATGCGGATGAGGATAGCAATTCATTATTGTCACATTGTTTAAGCGATGATAATTGACACACATCCGCAAACTGATGTCAGCCCTCTTCATGAACAACACTGGGGCACCCCACGTTGACACACATGGACGAACAAAGACACACTGTAATAGACCATTAAGCTGTATCCATAGCTCTCGTAAATCGTAATGGGACATCCTATAAGGAGACATAGAGATAGGAGACACTCATGACTGTAGATCGTTTCCAAATTTGATCTCTCGTAGAGGGGGTAATGCTACAATCTGTTCTTGAAAGACTTCAGGGTACTCCTCGACTACCCTAGAAAATACCACCTACTGAACCTATGAAGAACTAAGCATCATCTCAGTCATCATGGATGATAAGGATGATACACACCTATAACCCATCCAGGGATCTCTCTCATCAAAAAACACCACTTTCTCTCCATCCGCACCAATGAAAAGAACATTATTCCTGAAGCAATCTGTGATAGCGTGCACTAAATACAACCAATACATGTTGAGGATGATATAATATGGTTGTATTTATAAACATAGAAAATCTCCCCAATAGTGGTGCTACACCAACACTAGCTCACAATCTCTATATACATCAAGCATGTTAGCTCGACCTCCAACTGGCGTAGTCAATGCCAACGACACTGGAATCCTCTCTACCTCAAGTCCCAAAGCATGGAAAATGGTAGGTGATATGAAAAAGTGTGTTGCTCCTGAATCAAACAAAGCATATACCATAGAGGAAAACAAGCAAAGGGTACCTCGAACGACATCTGGTTCACCTGGAGCTGACAATGCTAGAGCATGAAGCTGACCATGACCTCCTCCACAGCCTCTCTGACCTTGATAACGACTACCACAGCGACCTTTCTCTACACTCTATAGATGGGGAGCGTCATGGTGTAATCCTCTTCCTATCACATCTACCCTATGCTTATCTAAAGCTAGTGCAACTGGCTACTACTGCCTCGGCTGGAACTGCCTCAATGGAAGAACTTGCAGTGTACCTCCTGGTGCACAATGACCACTCTGAAATTTTGGGCACTCCCACTGCTGATGGCCATGACCACCTCAAGAAAACAAGTGTCTCATCTCTTGGCATAGTCCTGAGAGTTTCTACCTCTGGTGAAACGTGATGTGAAGGGCTGGGACCTACCCCCGGCTGAATAGAAACTCTTCTGCACTGAAAATCGGGAACCTCAGACCATAGCTCTGCATCATGAGGAATCATGGAAATTCCCCTCTCGTAATGATCCAGTCCCAGAAAAATTCCTCTCAACAACTTCTTCCCTTTCCAGAACATCAAGATATGTTTTCAGTATAAATGGAGTGACCTAGCACTGGATCTCTGGAGGAAAATCCTCCTCGGAATGCCTTGCCCTGGCCTCCTCATCTAGCAGCAGGTCTGAAGCATATCGTTAAAGGTTCCTAAAATAGATTCCAAAATCTCAAAAAATAGAGGTCCCCTATCAAAGGGTAAGAAGCTCCTGGGGGCTGGACGCCTTTGCAGTCGAAGAAAGAAACTCGACTTTAAAACTGTCTCGAAACTCCTCCCATGAGATCATGACTCCTCGTGATCCCCGAGTAATAAGAACCACCACTTCCTCACTGCTCCACGCATCATCATCACAACTAAGGACACCCAGTGATCCATACGATCAAAAATCGAACTGAAGCTGATCTCGACCTCCTCTATACAGTCTTCCATGACTACATCTAAAATATATCCTTCATTCTTCTGAAGACTCTGGCACTGAATCTCTCGGAATGTCTTCATCTATGTGTCATCATCGTCAACCTCTACCCTGCGGCGATCTGCTGGAACAGCCTGCTGGGCATTTTCTGCGCAAACCTGATGAGGACGTTGACCTGGATCCATACCTATAAAATAAAAAACCGTTAGAGCTCCTAAACCTGGAATATGGAATACATAATATTAATTAATTAATTGTTTTCTTTTATTCATTTTAGGTTAACCAATCCCATGTTCTACCCATTCAAACACAGGAACAAAGAAGAATAAAGCATGACCCTTTCCTAGGTCTCTACCCTACAACTAGTATCACCTTGTTTAGCATCCATTGTAAATTTAAAGTTCCATACATCATATCATAGGGGGCCGAAAACACCTATTCCTTAGCCGATCTCTATTGTTTACCTCACTTGCTAAATATGAGTGACATTGTTTCCTTAACAACAAATGCAAGATCACCTATGCCTAACTCAAAAATTCATCCTATCCCTCAACCAGACCTTTGATACCACTCTGTCACAGCACCCTCCAAAAAAAGTGCACCCCTCTTGGGTCGGCAATGTGAGAAGGGAGATAATGTCCCCCCGATTCCCGCCTCTAGTAGGCCACCGGTTGGTGACTAGCACCGAGGGTATTGTAATCACACAAATGGGAGGCATTACCCTCTAACAGAACACATGCGAAAGAGAGAGATAAGATATATACCAATCAAATCCAACTAAGAACTGAATTATAAAAGAAACCCAAATGCATATATGAAATTCCATGCAAATGAACTACAAATAGTAGGGAAAAACTGTAATTACCTAAAAGAATGAAAAAAAAACGGCAACCACAAGCCCGAACAGCTCCTGAAACCACAACCCCAAAGTAACCAGCCTGGTCTGCAACCTGATCCATGTGACCTAAAAAACAATTTATATATACATAGGGTGAGTATAACAGTATACTCAACAAGATCCTCCCCAAATCCTCTCATGGAAAAGTAAAGAAAGCATACTAAATCAAAGTGAACAACATGTGAAACTAACTCATCACCTAAAAAGGTATACTATGTTCCCAACCTCACCATGGATACTCCCACTAGGTAACACATTAAAGAATATATTATATAGTAATGAATATCAAGGGTACCACACTACTAATTCCCCATTGGTTTAACGCTTTTCCCCAACAATGCACGTCCTGAGAATCTCTCTCAAAAAGGCTTTCCCGCGGATACCTGGGGGAAGCTCTACAATATGAACCTCAAGCAAAAAAATCACCACCATGTAAACAAACCAAAGTAACCAGGTAGTTTCTAGGAGCCACCATAGCTCGCATAATGTTTATCATACGTCAAGAATTATACCTCAAGCCATTATAGCCCACACACTGAGTAAGGATCCTCAAGCCATCATAGCCTATACACGTTACACCTATAGTAGTCCATAGGATACTAATCCAGAATATATTTGTGTGAATAACCACAAGATATTACAGACCTCTACAAACATATATGGGAAAAAACCAACCAATGCTCCTACCAGCACAAATATCTACCAAGAGAAGAGAGTGAGGCCAAAGGGGGTTGTCATCCATTCACCCTCCCCTCGAAATGTTGGGGAAAACACCCCCTAGGGCTTATAATCGTCGGGGTGTTAGATTCCCTTACTTACAGGGTGGTTTAGCAAATAGAAACAGAAAAAGTACAAGATATAATATATCTCACAACAACACTATGGGAATAACCTAGTCTTAGACACAACTGCAGCTAACGTCTCTCAGACTCCGAGTTGATGTATCTAATACTAGGTTTCCTATAAACACACAACCATTTAAATAACTTTATTAGATTACTTAATTCCATTTTTATTAGATCCACTTTATGTTAATTAATTCATTAACATTAATTAACCAAGAACAATTCCATATTAAACTTCATTAGCATCACACCCAAAATCCACTGTCCATTCAAAAATTACAACCTCATGATTATGTTCTAGAAACTCCATCCCCATGGTTTAACGCCATTTATTCAATTATTCATTATAGAAATACTTTCCCACATTCCCAAGAATTATAGAAATATATAATATGCTACTAAACACAAGGGGGATCAACACGTTGAGTAGATGTACTACCAGTCGAGTCTTTTCCACTTATAGAAAGAGCATATACTCATCCTTCCTTGGGAAGCTAAACACAGAAAAAACATGGCATACCTCACGTGTCATCGCCTCTCTTGGAAGAAGGGTATGTAAGGCCAAGTGCCTTGATTGGGTGGGAAAAGTAAATCAGAAAGACAACCAACAAGAAATAGCAATCATCCAACAATCACATCCATCCCATTCCATCATCCCTGGTGTCCTCCCCGACAGCCACATGCATAAACCGATGCATATTGCCACACTAGGCATCATCTTCTACCACAACCAAAAGGCCTCCATGCCCCCACATATCACAACACCCATCCAGGATCATGTCACAACACAAGAAGCAGGAAAAACAAACATCACATCAATTGGGATATTGGCCCTTTAACCATCAAGAGGGTAACTCAGAACCCTTTAGTGAATTATCAAACAATCAGTTACTTAATCCATCTTGAATTAACAGATTTATTATTCATAGCTTCCTAATTTGGAAAACCTAATCAGAATGCAATCAAAATTAATTAAACATGCTTACTACGCCAATCTGATTGACATTAAATTCTAACAAGAACATGATTCATTTACATGCCTCTTTATCTTTAGCCAAACAATAATCAATTAATCCCAATTTAAATTCTTTACTGATTTCCATCAAGAATTAACATCAAAGAAAAGAAATCATAGATATAACACTATCTAGAAAAATAAGAGGCAAAAACATAAAATCGATGTCAATTTATTTATCTGGTAGAAATAATTTTTATGTCAATTACATAGTCATCCAGTGGGATTAAACATGCTAAAAATACAGTTTCATGTAAAAAAAAGAAACGAATCCCCTACATAGAAGAGTTCATGATGTTCTTTATCCACACAACGGGTCATGATCCCCCTCTCGCACCAACTGCATCCACCCAAGGATGCCACGATACGACCGCACCAACCAAACCCCAAGAAAACCCTATTATAAGCATGGAGGTTACATGCTGTAATATTGAAGGGAGAAAGTGGAGAATATGATCCCTAAAGGTTTAATGATAAAACATACCTTGTATCGAAGATTGACTGATACAGTTCAGTTGCATCCAAAACAGAGAGGAAGCAATCTGAGGAGTAAAACATTATTTTGAAACTCCTACGAGAAGTATTTAATGGATCTAGTGTCCCGTAGATGAGAACAAAGTGGAAGGACAAGGGATAATGATGTCTTTTCCCTTTTCAAGATTCAATGGGGCGATGGTGTACGATCTGCTTAATTCTCCATTAAAAACGGATCCAAATAACCCACACGGTTTGACCAAGTAAAAACATCCCGAGCCATAGGAATAATTACTATAGGAGTTATGGCATTTGAATCGGCCTTAGTGTCCTTAAAATGAGTCTTTAAATGCATTTTATGTTAAAGGAAACGTTGAAGGGGTGAAACTATAGGAACATGGAAACACTCTACACCTACTATTACTGTACACCTACCGTTATAGGATACCGATAGAGGATACCGATAGAGGATACCGTTTTGGAAACACTCTTCATGGTCACCATTAGAATCTTACCGTTTTGGAAGCACATGTCATGGTCACTGTTAGAAGGTTACCATTATGGAAACGCTATTAATGGTCACCATTAGAAGGTTACCATTCTGAAAACACTATTCATGGTCACTGTTAGAAGTTTACCATTAGAAGGTTACTGTTTTGGAAACACTATTCATGGTCACCGTTATAGGGTTACCATTAAAAAGTCACCGTTCTGGAAACACTGTTTACAAAACTGAAAAATTGGAAAACTGTTGGGAAAAAGACACCCAAACATCCCAAAACACCTCAAAAACCATAATTAAATAATGGAATGGACCGGAGAGGTCTGGGCCATTACACTTCATCAATAGATGAATATTTAAAAAAAATATTGGTAAGCAATTAGATTGTTGAAATATAGTATTACCAATTCGGTAACATTGTATTACATTAACAAGTATTGAATAAAAATACATGAATATTGAGATATCATGAAATAATTACGTTCCTGAAAAAACCTGTCAATGGTTATTATATAGACCAAATGAAACAATATAAGTTCATAACATAGCATGTGACTCAAAGAATGAAAATTTAGAAAAAAAAATTACCTTTGATTTGTTAACATTAGAACTATAATCCCTGTGAAATAGTTATCATAAAATGGATATGTAAATATCCAAAAATATAAGGATAGGAATCATATAATACATTAACCGGAAGATATAAAACAAAAAATATATAATCATTGAATAATCTATAAGTGTCAAAAGAATAATATTGAAACGTGAAATCCAATTACCTTATGTCTTGTATCTTTTTGTTCTTGTTCAAACCCCCGGAAAAATAAATACAAAATTAATATAAATATATTATAGAATAATATTCATATATATAAATAATCATATTAATTAATTGTCAATATTATATTACTCATTCATTAAAAATACTATTTAAATTTTAGAATTCATGTAATAACTACTTTGTTTTTTACGAAATTATTAGTCTTGTAAGGGTTATTCCTCATACTTTTATAATGAATAACTTATTTTTGGAATGTAAAACATGATAATAATATAATATAAATTCAGTGTATTTTTCATTATAATACTCAATAGAATATTTCTATAGGAAATGAAATAAAAAATTTGTGTAGATGGATAGTCATATATACATTTGAATGTTGCTTTCATTTTCTTGACATATTTGTGAATGAAAAATGTTAAACGAGAGAGAGATATATATATATATATATTATCCGAATTGTGTAATTTGTATTTAATATAAGTCAAATGTTTATATGAAAACTATCATTTATATATTTTATGTAATATGGGATCTAATCAAAGTGCTTTGAATGGATAGTAGTCCACACATCTGCAAGCAAAGTTATCGTACTCTCAAAAAAATGAAAAGTGTAATGTTATATATTATATAATAATTATTTGATAGAAAATAAAAAATAAATAAAAAATATACCATATAAAAACCTCAATTTCATCATTTTCCCAAATTTTTGATAAAGGTAATCGATGAATGAACAACATTAGTTTGTGAGGCTATATTACGTCGTTAACACGAAAGATGATTGTGTATCCCATTTGATGGAAGTATATAGTAGTGTACATAGATATAATAATGTAAAAATATATAATATTTAGTATTCTGATAGTATTATCTTATTTTTATTTAATAATAACATAGGGGGTGCAGAAAGAAATAAAACAATATTTTTGGGGAAGGATGTTAACTATTTATTGTGTAACTCATTTTGGATTTCACTAAAGGTGTTCCTTGGTAGGATTTCATTACAATTTAAGGCCTATATTATGAAAGGATGTAATTTGGCAGGATATATGTTTAGGTTCTCTATGATAAAATGGAATTTAGAGGTGTGAATAATTGGGGGGAGTTCGTTTTTATAGTGGAGGATGACTGTAATTCTGGTAAATAAAAAAACATTATTGTGTTGACTCTATTAAATTATATACATCCAATAATTGTAAATTTCATATAAAATTGAAGATATATATTAAATATTTCATTCAAATTGATTATGGATATTTCTCTGTGTCATTTATTATTTTATGATTAATGTTTAACCTCTAAGTAATCTCATTTTCACCATTATCTCTTAAATTAATTTTAGCTTCCTTCTCTAGTAATTTGAATAAAAAATATTTTTCCCTAATATGAATTATTTACTAATAATATTTCATATATTTAATACATTTTTAAAAATTTTATAAATACTGATAATTAAATTAATTGAAAATTAACCCCAGAGACGTGTCACTAAAAAAGGTTTTTAATGAAAAAATGAGTAAAAGATTGTAATATTTTTATATCCAATTTAAATGTCAATATGGTTAAAATATCCAAAATTGGGTTAATTTCTGTATATTCAATCTAATTACAATTTAATGGAAAATTAAAATATAACTATACTATATTAATAATTTAGGAAAAAAATCATTATTCAATAAAAAATCATTATTTTTCACTCTTCATACCAAAATGATACTTTTAAGAAAAATAAAAAAACAAACCCCGGTAGAGTTTTGAAAATGTAAATTCAGAAATTATTTTTACTCATTGATATTAAATTTATAAAAGTGACTGTATTTAATTTTCTATTGTTCAAATAATGACATAAAAAGTCATTTAATATTGAAAATTAGTTTTTCCAAATATATAATTATTTTAGTAGAAATTATATATTTCATTACCAAAATTTTTTATATATGATACCATTATATATAAAATTTTAAAAGTAGTTATTACTATTCTTATTGCTAATTTTAATGAATATGTTTTTATTGTCTTATTTAAAAAATTATAATAATTAAATATTTCTTTATTGAAAATCAGGGTTGCATGTAACATAAGATAAGTTGATGTGTCATGTAGTGAAAGATTAAATTTGTTTTTTATATAAATAATGTTTATCTTGGTATAGAGGATAATTAAATACATCAAATAAATTTAATTTATTAAAAATATTGTTGATAAAACTTATGGGTGTTGCATTCTACACCTCTTAAAATGAATTTTCCCCTAAAAATTCCTCATTCTAACAGAAAAAATGGAGCCAATTATACTTTATCATATTCTCATGTTCTAATGTAGATTCCTTTAATTAGTGGCTTCACAAATAATATTTGACAAGATGAGTGGTATTATTTCATGGAACATTCTCTGTATGATCCAAAATATCAAATCGTTGTTTCTCGTATGAGTGATCCTACTCCATTGGTATAACCTATAAGATCATAATATCATAAGGGTTAGGTATGTACATCCTCATTAGAGGTATATGGAAAACATCATGGACATAATATTGTATTGGTGGAAGCACACAGAAATATGCAATTATATAGATTTGATAAATAATATCAATTAGATCATGATACATAGGGCTTAGTTTCCAATTCACCCAAAATATCATAACCTTATTATTGGGAGATATTCATTGAAAAATCTCCTCATCCTCCCAAAATTCTAAATCACATATATGGTTATCCCTATAACATTACTTCGTAATTTTTGGTACCTTGATATATAGATAAACACATATACCATTTTCTTTCATCTATCTAGTGATATTGGGTCTGGATTGATTTCCTTCTCCTATATAATTATATAATTTTTTAACTCAACATTTCATTCCATGGAGGGATTCCAAATTATCCATATAAATACATTAGTGAAATATATAATTATAAGAGTGCCCAACTAGAGAAACTTATTGAACCTAGCCTTATTTCAAATCTATATAACAATATCTCAACGCATCCTCTATAGTTTGAATTGTTCATTCAGAATGACTAGCCTAATGAGGAAGATAAGAAAGGATGAAACTCAAATATGTATCATTGGATTATTTAGGACTTTTCCAAAACATTGAGTTAATCATCATATCATGATCACATACAATGTAATGTGGTACTCCATGACACCATACAATTTATTTAATTTATACCCATGAAAGATGATCCAGAGATAATTCTTCTTCGATAGAGATAAAGTGTGATAACATAGTTAGGTAATAAATTACCAACTATATATAAATATGAACCTCATTTTTGGGGAGTACAAAGATAAAATATCTTGTTGTGTTCTCTGTTTTCCTATCTGGTATGGGTAATGGATGCAAGATCCCAATAGTCTTTTTCCTTTTAGAGATACTTTCTGGCATACCAAGAACTGAGATACAAACTCCGTGTTATCTCATTTCATTCGATAAAACTCTAAGTATTCATTCAAATATATTCACATCCATTTTTACTTCTATGAAAAATAGAAAACGAAGACCTATGTAAATCCTCGAGTATCTCTAGAAAACTGGGTAAGAAATCAATTCATACACTGTATATAGACCTCATAATTCCATCGTTATTATGGTTACATGTAGGATAATTTCTAACCTTTTATGATAGTTTTACATCCTCCTTCTATTACCCTTTAATATAAATTTTTATATAGTGGAAAACATTCAATCGAGAAATATCATATTTTCCCATTCTTCTAGAATATCCTAGTCTCTCATTTGAAAATCTTGAAATATTAAATCTTCTGGGACTATCACCATGGATAATATGAAATGATCCTTTTGACTCAAAGCTTCAACCACCTTGTTCACTTTTCGATGGTGGTAATGTATTTAGGATTCATAATCCTTTATTAGTCGTAATCATCTTCTTAAGAGCATGTTCGACACTTGTTTTTGATTATATACTTAAGACATTTATGAATTATATATAAGTCACGCTTTGATCTTTAAATTTAATTTATTTGTACGATTAATTCCCAAATTACCACAAATAACTACAAAACATCATTTGGGTTAATTTTCTAATGAATAATCAATTTTTTGGGTTAATACTCTAAAACAGTGTTATTATAAAAAAGAAAACATACAAAACCCTTATTAGTTGAATCAATAAATATTAAAAACCCTTCTCCACTAAAAGGAAATGTAATAAGACTTTCACTGAATAACCATCCCTTTATTTACTTGAAATTTTCCACACATTCATTTTTCTATAGAAACTTGGAACCATTTCATGTTATCTTGTTCATATAATTTTATATTTGTGAAAACATATTCCAAATTCTTTGACATTATCCATCTAAAAAATCAATGTATTTCAGCCACCGTGGTTCTTCTAGGAAGACATTCAATAGCCTCCATCTTGAACGGATCAACTATTATACACTCTATTGAGATTATATAACCAAAAAAATTAAAACAGTTTCATCCAAAAATACACATTGTAAATTTTTTGTATATTTTCTTGTTCCTTAGGACCTTTAGTACACTTTTTAAGTGGTCTTCATGCACATACATTCTCTTTGAGAAGAAAAGAATATCAACAATAAAGACAAACATAAAATGATCATGTTAATATATAAAGTCTCAATTCATCAAATCCATGAAAAAATCATTGAAATTACTAAGAAAAAAATGCATGACTATATATTCATAGTGTCCATGCCATGTACAGAATGATGTATTTGGTATATCCAAAATCTTGAACCTCAATTGATGATTTCAAAAATAATGGTTAATCTTGGATATGTATTCAGATCTATGAAATTGATCACACAAGTCATAAATATATAGAATACAATACTTTTTATTGAACTTGATCTTGTTAAACACATGATAATCAATGTAGAGTCCCAATGATCAATTTTTCTTTTTCAAAAAAAAAGCACAGATTCACCCCAACGTGACCCACATGCCTAAATGAATACCATAATAAGTGTTTTCTTGGAGTTTATTATTCAATTCCAACAACCCAATAATTGGTATTTTATAGGGATCCAGTGAAATTAGTGTGTAACTACATATGACATCAATTGGGAACCCGACTCCATGGTTTGGTTAATGTCTAGGGAACTCATTCGAAAAGTCATCCAAAACATTAAAATCAATATTAATATCATTTATTTTGACTTTGTACACAACTATTTGTGATAAAAATTCATTATAAAAAAGAATTAAGACATATACAATGGATATAATCTTTATGTGAAGTTCATAACTATTATCACATTGATAGAAAATCATATTTTGCATTGAAATATCAATAATAACTACAATTCCACAATAGTTGATTCGGTATTTATATAGATAATGTAAATCTATGATCAAATGTCATAAAATTCAACCCCATTAAGAATGACTATATTTTAAGGATTTATATTACCACAAACATCAATAGAGAGGAATCTTAAACTTGTGATACATCATCATACCATTATGGGATTTCACTGCTAATTCAAAATCTAATCCTTTTGGTGGAATTTTGATACCCATACAAATTATATACATATGAAAGAATTGGTAGTTTTATAATCAATTTGGATATCAAATATTCTAGAATGGATTGAAAGTGCATCTTTCAACATTTCATTATTGCACACCTCATCAAAAATATTCATGATAAGATATTTCCACTTTTCCATCAACATAAGTGGTTACTGACATCGATCATCTTCATTATCCTTCTAGTTTGTATCTAGTTATAATAATTCTCATTCTCTTTACACATGATGAACTCATGTGGGGTAGGATCATTCTGTGAACATTATTCTCTATTTACATTATTAGCTAAATTATTTCCATCACATCAAAAAAAAAATATCCTAATGACCTTCCCTTATGAACATAAATAATCTATTGGACCCATTAATTGAAATCCTCTAGTGATACATCTGACACATAGAGTAGAAAAGATATTTATTCTTCGTCAAAGGCCCAAAAGCCTTCATTTTTTTATTCATTTTTTATAATATCCCTTTTAGTGATTGAAGGGGAACCCCTACATAGACTACATGCTTCATAAAATTAAGGGACCCCATGGTCTTAATGGAATTAATCCTATATTATGACTACATGAAACATCCCCTCCCCAACATCAACAGCATGATCAAATCTCCAACATTGCATTAGTTTTTTGCTAGTAGCCCAATGTATAAATGCATAGTCATTATACCAATGGAAAATTCCATACCCTCACATTCTTCCAAATCTAATTGCTCTACTCTAGTGAAATCTCTTGATCTACATTCTCCTACATAGATTGTCCCTTATAGAAATTTTTTGGTTTTCATATACACATCATATAGCCTGAAGTCCTTAAGCTATCCCAAAGGCCTTATGGTTTCCCAAAATCCTTATTGACTTGATAGACTGGGTGACCTGATTGCCTTATCGAC
This sequence comes from Viscum album, assembly GCA_963277665.1. Classification (NCBI taxonomy): domain Eukaryota; kingdom Viridiplantae; phylum Streptophyta; class Magnoliopsida; order Santalales; family Viscaceae; genus Viscum; species Viscum album. Next base: position 217,152,184 of record OY728165.1, read on the forward strand.
TCTATGTATAAACTGGTAGGCCAAATGTTAATAGTTATGGCTACTATAGTACCGAATAATACATTGTACAACTACTACTACAATAACTACTACAGTACCCATAAATATTCCTCCACCCATAATCGAACATTGGTCTCATGGATGCGTATGAAGAAACCTCACCATCTAGGATGAGGCAAAGTTGTAATGAAATCTCAACTTCATCCCTCTATTGTCAATATATTTTCCATTAAACTGTGTCTTCTTTTTTTTGTCATGGCCAAGTGAATGACATGTTTCACCATCCACAATTTCATCATGGATTTCACAGTGCCATGTCTCTTCAATTCTACTGAAATCTCTTATATTCAACACTATTCTATGAAATGGATTTATGACACTAAATAATCTATCAATAATAATTTTGGGTTGGATAAGAATTCCAAAAATCGTACCTTAAAAGTCATGTAAATTAGCCTCATAAGAACAGATGGATTATTAATCCCTTTTATTTATCTCAACGAACTATTTCTCCATGTTTTTACATAGTATTACAGTAATCTACATGATGAAAAATAAATTCTTCAAATTCTTCCAATTTATGGATTCAATTTCATCTTGTTTCCCCATATTCTGGACTAGATTCTATCACATGACTTTTTCTCCTTCTAAATGAAAAAAATCTAAAACTAAGCTCTCAAATTTCAAAAATTGGAGGATGAAAAATATCATTTTAGTGGTACTGATCCATCATTTAGTAACTAATGCTTCTTAATACCCACTGTAAGAATGTGCTAGTTACCTCATGAAGGACATAAATTATTTTTTTTTCATTTTTTCCCATTTTTATGTTCAACATGATTAAATTTTTGGGAAATTTTTGGGATCATATCCACATTTTTCTCAAATTATCACCCATAAAATTTGGTTTCTCAAGACAAAAATCATTTCATAGTTCACCACACTAATCATTTACAGGTTTCCTTAAATTTAAAAATATATAAAAAAACCAAAAGGCATAGAGTGAAATAGAATAAATATAATGGGGAAAATACATGATCAAGGAAATAACATATAGGATTACTATTTCATGAAAACATTGTAAAATAATGAGTCAATATGATTATCAGTTGTTTTTCATATAAGATTCCAATTTAAATAATTTTTTATAGTTCGTGATGAGTTTGTAAATTTCCAAATCATTTCTTCTAGGAGTGTCAAACAAAGTGTGTTGCAAGGCCATTTGTCCTGTGCCCATTCCCAATTAAAATTATTTCAATACAATGTTCTCTATTTTTTATCCCTATATACATCTATTTTAGTTCCACATCTACTTGTAGTATCTATACATGGATTTATTTCTAGTAAAAGACACGATATATCTAAAAACAAATTAATAAAATTTTATATAATTTTATTAATCATTGAAATATTCTTCAACTATTCCTAAGGGTTATCACTATGGTTTTATCATCCCATTTTCAAATGGATAACTAAACCACTTCTCAGATACCAACTATAATGATGCTCAGTTCTAAAAAATGAATGTACCCGACAATTGCTAAATAAATTAATAAATTTCACTAAAAGAAACCTAAATGACATATTAGATTATTGCCTCTAGAAAAATGAAAACATGTACAATGGTACAAAAGTGAGAATAATTTTATCCCACTATGTTCTCAAGGACTTAAACCTTTAATTAACACATCATACACAATACATGTCTCATAACCTGGGGAAATAGGGCATAAAAATGGCTGATCTTAGATTCTCAGTAAGGGAAAACAAGAGATGTATGTATACATAATCATGAGCATAATGGTATGATAAAATGATCATAGAAATAGAGGATCATACCCTCCATATAAAATATCATAATAAACAATCATGGGATAATGATTAGAAGATCGTGTGAAACTTGTCGAGAGGGAATCAATAGAACAATCCATGAATGAAAAAATAGAAATAAAACTTTTAGTAATGTATTACAGATAGGAATAAAAAATAATTTCATAGTATTTAAGTATTAATTCCAATGATATATAATTGTAATGGGTTACCTCCAAAAACTATCTAGGTAGTCATGGATTCCACCCTTGATCATCTTAGTAGTGAATGTTGAACCTAAATACTATTTTTGGGGAAAATTAATTTAATGAAGTGAGTACACTCCTCTCCCCAAAAAATTATGTCTCAGGAGGTATAACTCTTTACCTAAGGTACTAGAGGGAGATATAGGTCCCACCCATATCATAAATAATTCATAACTACATGTTCCATAGGATAATAAAAAATCATATCCCAACCCATGAAATAAAATTGTTATCATAATCATGTAATCCTATCATAAAATATGGAAAAAATATAGTTTTCATAATTATTTTTTTAATTTATTTCCCATGAAAAATATAGGACTTTATATGATTATAACCCATCAAAGATAAAAACGTTTCATAAATATATAACTCTTCATAGATAAATGGGGTTCATAAAAATATATCCCATGAATGAGAAATGGGGTTCATAAACATATTACCCATGGAAAAAAAATGGGTTTCATAATCATATAACACATGAAAGAGAAACATGTTTCATAAACATATAACCCATGATTGAGAAATGGGTTTTATAGTTATAAAACATGTGAAAAATAAATGTGTATCTCAATCATCATGCCATTAGAACATAAATCATTCAGAGACAAAATTTGAATTGAACCCTTGGGTAATATTTTATGAAACAAATGATCAAAACTAAAATATAATATCTTATATGGAAATTAACATAGAAGTATATTTTTAAATACATTTCTTGAAGAAAAAAAATATAATCATTAAAAATAACATTTTAAAAGTTAAAGCACGTTCAATTACATTTCTTAGTGAAAATTGATTCCAAAACCTGTATAAACTATTTTAATACCATAAAAAATTAGTAAAATAAAAATTTCATTATAATGAGATTAAAATATAATTTTTATAAAATATTTTTGAAAATATTTTTCAAAACATTGTTTATTAATAAAATATATTTTCTACCGAAGAGAGAAATAAGGACATATATTCTTAAAAACACTTCATTAATTATATTATGTAAAAAATATTATAAAAATGATTCCAATACACGATTAAATCCTGAATAAATAGTGTGAAATAAAATTAATTAATTTTATTAATATATGGATCATAATATTTTTTCAATGGAATAATCATAAAAAAACAATCATGATAAACAATGAGATTATAGAGATAACCTATTACAACATTGGTTATTTTTACTCATAATAAAACTAAAATAATAAAATTAAATGAAAGTTAAAAATCATTATATAAAGTGGTTCATGAGAAGAAAATTTCAATGTTCATTATGTACTCCTCATAAAATAACACAGGTGAATAATAATACATGTTTCTCAATGAATGAAAATTGAAACAAAAATTGAATTTTGATTAGTTAACTTTAAAAACATAAAACCGATGAAATATAAATAATAAAATTGATATTTAAATACCAATAAATTTAAGGATAATAATCATAGAATAAATTACTGGTTATTATATACACCATATAGAATAAACAAGCAGTGAATAAAGAAAAAACACTTTCATAAATAAAAGTGAGACTAGAAATCCCCTTAAATTATATATTGACACTCATTTTATTGTTTCAACAATCCTATATAACTAATATTAGTTTACCATAAATAAATCAAACAAAAAAGTTAATATATATATATATATATTCATATCTTATTTAATTATGACATTATATTACCCATTTATTAACAATTCCATGTTAATGTTAATTTTCGAGTAATAATCGCCTTGTTTTCGTATTTGTTTTGGCTTGTCATTCTTGGTCCACTTTATTAAATCATGATATCCTTATTTATAAGATGTAAAATATGATATAAATATCATATATAATCTATATTTATGTATTTATAATAATTTAAAAATTATAGTAATAATAAATTAATAACATTTTTATGGAGACGGTACGCCATACGTACACAAGAATGTTTTTTTCATTTTATTTTCATTTTTCAAATAAGTATGTGTAAAGTATATATACATATATATACATATAATTTAATTCTAGTATACTAATTTTTTCAATATAAATCACATTTTTATAATAACACCATTCTAGACACATTACATGTAAATCATTAATAAATCACATCTTTTTGAGGAGGCAATAGTAACCACATCCACAAACGAAGTTATAATATTTTAATTAAATTTAATCAATGATGTTTAGTGTTATATAATAGTTATAAAATAAGAAAATTATCATAAATATTATAAATATCATATAAAAACATAATTTCCATCATTATTCAAAACATTTAAATGTGTTAATGGTAGAATGAACGACATTGGTCCTCGAGGCAGTAGTCCAGCATATACACAAACACTGACTATGTATCCAATTTTATAGAAGTGTGTGTGAGTTTAAGATGAAACTCTAACATAATTAAATTCCAAAATATTTAGGATACTAAAGTTATTTTATAATCAATTTATAATCATAATAGAGGGTGTGGATAAAGAAATAGAACAAACATGATTTTGGAAGGATGTTACCTCAAATTTGGGTAACTCATTTTGATTTTCACCAAAGAGATACATTGGTTGGGTTTTTGACTAATGTGGTTCCTCTAGGATGAATTTTGGGAATCTTAGAGGATATTTTATTAGTTTATGTCAACAAAAACAATCTTGGGATGAGTAAAGAAGTGAGGAGTGGGGTGAGATACCATTATAGTGGAGGAGTGGAATTCCTGTAAATATAAAAAAGAAAAAACTATTGTGTGGTATCTATAAATAATGTTCCTAAAATAATGATAAATAGAAATTAAAAATGATGAAATTAAAGACATATTTCCATTAAATGTCTTTTAGACCTAGTTTAAAGGTCACCTATCCTTTTATAAATACATTTTAACTCCTATATAATCTCATTTGTACATTAATCATTTTAATTTATATAAATTTATTTCACTAATATATTTTCTAAAAAATAAATTGACCATATTATACAATTATATTATTTCTAATTCCAAATATATAATCAATTTTTCCAAAATCCATTCATATATGTGGGAGAAATTAATTTAAAATTAATCCCTCAAACATGTCGCGAAGCACTGTTTTGATGTGTAAATGTATAAATTATTTAAGTGTTTTTATATCAAATTTCAAAATGAAAATGATGAAAATGAAATAAATTTTATTAATTGATGTATAGTTTATATATATATATACCTAAAATCCATATTGAAATATAAATCCAGTAAATAAATAAATTTGATGAAAAAGATATTTTGGAAAAAATTCAATATTTTCAATTAATCGTCTAAAAATGAAAAATTTCAGGAAAAGAACAAAAATTAACTTGAAGATAATTTCTAAATTTATAATAAAAAATTATTTCTTTATAAAATTAAATTTTTAAAGTGTCAATAATTATTTTAATTATTTTTAAAATAATGTTGAAAAAGTGGTAATTTATTAAAAATAATATATTCTAAACATATACAGACATTCATGAAAATAATATATTTCAATTAAAATATTTTATATATATATGAAACCATGATAATTAATATCTAAAATGTATTTATTACTATCTATATTAGTATAATTTTAATGTTTATTTTATAATTTTTTTATTTATATAATTATTATAATATAATCATCTTTAATAGAATCTCAGTGTCGCGAGAAACTAAAGCTAATTTGATACTTCATGTAGACCAATATCAATATTTTCAAGAGAATAAGGAATGTCTTAAATGGTATAGAGTACAATAAAATTATTAATAGAATTATAATTTATTTTTAAAATTTTTCATAAAAACTAGGGTGTCCCCTAAAGTTGTTAATCATTAATTATAGAGTTATTAATGGTATCACAGTAATGAGAAAAAATTTATTTTCCATGAAATAATGATTTATTTGACTAGATTCATGGTGATAAATTCATCTCCTAGATTTATCATTGATTGTGTTATCATAATCTAAGGGTGATTAATTAAAATGTCTCAAATATCGTCTTTCAAACAAGATATATATATATTATGATATTATATTTATTATTATTAGATTTTGTAATGATAATAACATATTTATAGATTTTCTTAATATATAATTTAATAAATATAACGTTAAATTTTTGGTTGTCATTAAGGATTATATTCGCATATATTTCAAATTTTTTTATCAACAGGATTATATAATTTAAATATAAAAAACTATAAGGAAATAGATTATTTTTTGGGGATTTTAGAACATTCTCGTTTAAAATACAACATGTCACATTTGTGGGAAACATTTTCATCACACAATGAATCTAAATTTATAATTAAATAAATGTGTAAGAGGAGTGGCCACAACATTAAAAAATTAGTGGGATTCATATTTTCCTTATTATATTAGGATACTAAGTATGGATTGTGTAAACTATTTCATAGCATTCTAAACCTCACTAAATGTTTTAATTAAATTGAAATAATTGTATCTAAAGAAAGTAGTGTGGAGAGTGATTCTAGGAAATAAAGAAGTTATTTTTTTGTGAACCTCCACTAACATTACCCTCTAATTGGGAATGATTATTTAATTATAAAGATGAATCCTTGAGTTCACATTGATGTGCACTTAAGAAAAATCACATGGTGATTACTGATATAACCTAGTAATTATAGCATCATAAAACAGTTAGCCAACCCATGATTTAGATTTACATATAGTTATCTTCACTTTGAATATAAAGATTCATTAAATTTATAGGGAGACATATGTTGCATACAAAGAATAAAAAACTATAATTTATTTAATAATTTAAAAGAAACTGAACAAGAGATGATGGATATGGTTTGAACTAATTATGTACTATGAATGTTCTATACGTTATCACCTTAGAAAGGTAAAAAATAAATTAATAATTTAGTAGGATGAAACTGGTGTTATATCAATGGGGATTATTATAGAAAATATATTTGAAATAAACTTGGAAACAATTTACAAGGATTTTATAAGAATGGGATCTTCATTGATAATATCCTAAATTATTCTCCAAGTATCATTATTCAAGAAGATTAAAAAAACAACGAGGAAACCTAAAAATTATAAAGATGAAAAAATATATGAAAAAATAAAAAGGTTCTTATGTTAAATCATGGTCATTAGGGAATATAGTGGTTTGGTAAAATGATATTAATATATATTATTTAATATTAATTGAATGAGTTAATGAATGGAGTTGGAAACTCTGTGTTCTTTACGCATCATCAAATAACCCAATTAAATAGTGATTTTGGAGATTATTTTTGGTGGTATAACATTATATGAGAGATTTTCAACATACTTCAAGATGGTTGGTATGTAAAAAATTAATGGAAAAGAAACAATAACCAAAAGAATCAGTAAACCAATTCACATACCCAGGTATATGCAGGACAACATCATTGTGGTCATTTATACTATACATAGTATGATTTTAAATGGAAAAAATATATTTTTGTTTAATTATTTTAATATTTAAAAATTCCTCCCATTACATAACTATAATAATTTATTTTTCCCTTAATAACCATGAAAGACTATTTCATTAGAAGTTATGAGACTTCATGGTCCACTACTATCCATTTTTTTAGGTAATGATTTGTAAGTTACTTATTTATTCACAAGTACTGTTCCAAAACATTTTAGTTTAGAATTAATTTTTATAATAACCTATCATACTCAATATAAAGATAAGTTAGAGAATACTATTAATTCGTTCTAATACATTTAGTTGGCTAGGACACTTTATTTTCGATATAGTTGGAACATGCATCGAAAACATGTGAAAATATCATATCGAAATATTTTTCACTTTCTTATAGAAATGGATGATTAAAAAGAAAAATATAGAAAGTGGTTTAAAACTAAAATTATATAGTACAATGTATGATAAGGGATCATTTGGGACCATTAATTTTGGAAGAAATGATGTAGAAGATACAGGAGATCAAATATCATATGAAGGATTGTCTGGGTAAAAAAATAGTTATATAGAAATTTGAAGCATGTAAATCTAGAAAAATTTCCATGATCATGCATTTTGAAAAATTTTAAAATTTAATTGGATGATAATATTTTAATGCAAGTGTAAACTAATTCCACGTTACATTAGAAAATCTTTTATTTGGGTTTATTTTATAGATGTTTCCTTTTGGTAAACACTACTTTCAATTATTTTAAAATCCCATTATATTATCCATATGTCACTATTTTGAATGAATATGTTAATCCAAATAGTTATACAATAATTAAAAGTTATTTAAATGGAGCCTCAACTATCATATTAAAAAAACAATCAATATTTTCAATAAAAAGGATCTAGTGTTGATAAACGTAAAAGACAACACTCTTGAAAGTCTACTGGAGAAATCATAAGTTCTATGAATCGTCACTAGATCATTGATATGTGATTAATGGTAAAAAATCATTTACATCAAGGAGGTTTGAATAATTCAATGGTGAAATTTTGTAATTTTGTATTGAAAAAACCTGAATTTTTTAATAATTAATTAACGAAATCAATTTTAACAAAAAAACATTTCATCATGATTTTAAATTTAATTAAATAAATTTAAATTGAACTTTCATTAAATAATATTATTTAATATTGACACAATATCACATGGAATAATATATTGAGTTAAACCAAAATGAATAATTAACATGCTACTGTAAAATCAGTTGGACTTAATTCTACAATGAGGAACACTCCGATTAAACAAATAAATGGATATTGATAAGTTTAGATTGTTCCATACAATAAAATGCGAAATTTATAACCATTATATGTGATTTATTGAATGAGAAAGTGTGATAATCATGGGATATATATACCGTATTAATTTAAATTTTACTATTAGCATATAACCATTAACAAAATTTTGTTCAGTCTGACATAGTTTTATATATACAATATGAATAAATAAAATTTAAAATTGTATTATGATTATAATTGGTGTATATAAAGGGAAATGAAAATAGTTAGTTAAAAAATTTGTGAAATAACTTCCTTTACAAGTATTAAATTTTTTTGGAGCCCATTTATAAGAACATGGGGGGTGCAACATCAGTAATGTTTGATCTTGAAAAAGACCAAGTAGTGCATCAAAATTCAAATCACTTGTTAAATTGACATCATGATATGTTACATTTCATCACTGATCTGATAGGTATGTATTTAATTATTTCATTGATTTTACTTTTGGTTGAACGGTTATGGTCGGGAATGAATTGGTAGAATACCTATAAGGTAAAGACAATGATTTCTTGGATACTTATCTTTAACTAGACTTTTCTACAAGCTGTCAGAGGGTTTCATTCCATTTAACTGGGTTAGATGAATTGTAATTGTTAATTGAGAGAAGTTTTGAAACCTTAATTCTTTGAAGGGTACATGGAATGATGATACTTTACACATCATGAATTAATTAAATATTGTTTCTTAATTCAGAGTGTCTTTATTTAAATGAAGACGATGCATTTTTATAGGATTGATATATTAAATGTTTCATGAATTTAAATTGTATTACACATCGTGTAATACAACAATTATGGTTTTTAAAAAGTTTTCAAAAATGAGATATTTTCCCCATCCTTTCTAGTTTCATTTCTCTATAGCCAAATCCTTCCCCATGTGATCTCAGAGTTTTTCAAAACTTCCAAATACTCTCATTTGATGTTTGATCTTTATTGAGCTTGAAATGTTATTCCTGGGTATGATGTATCCCTTAATCTTTAACTTTCTCTCTTTCTCCTCTAATAATATTTCTAGATATAATCATGAAGGTTATGGATATAATCTCTATGATGATGTATATCATCTCTTGGTTGTGATTTAGGGAATTATACCCCTTCATTCTTGTTTCTAGGTTCCATTTGGAGTGTTGAGTTTTAGGAAAAGGTATGATATTCCACCCTATTAAGAGAAATTAAATTACTTTAAATTTTCATGATTTATTTCAATTGTCGATTTAAATACAATTTATCAAACTTGATTTCAATTGATTCAATATTAACATCTAATTCTAGTGGATTGAGATATTTTAAATTGTTTTGGCATGAGAAGTGGGAAAACCCCCAATTCTATTGAATTGGGGTGTGTTTATGGAAATTGTTTGATTTATATATTATAGTTTAAATTTGCCTTCTGATGAAAATGATTTCAATTAAATGATTTATTTTAACTATGGAAAATATTAAATTTATATTATTGGTTTTGAATGGATTTCAATCATGTGAAAATGATTGGTATTTAATTTCATTTTAAGAAATGCTAAAATAAATTTCACATCATTTATTGTGTAATAAGACATGCAATCCATAGGTAGTTGATGAGTTATTTGGACAAACTCTATGCTATTACATTGTTTGAAAACATATAGGCAGTGTGTCATATACCCAATGGGATAGTGATGAGACGCATTTGGATAGTGTCAAGGGGACAAGTGTATACACTTATATTTGAGTTCACATATAGAGTTTAGAGTTATATAGCTTGAAATATTCATTCCCATTTTTATGATCACCATGTTCCTAGATTTATTTATATTTGAGATATAAATGTATTCTAATGTTTTAAAAATGCATTGAATGCCTCATAAATTTACAAAAAACTATTTTACGTAACTATTTTATCTATGAAATAGTTTTGGAATTATTACAGCACCAGTAAATCCATTTTTTATAATGTTTTTCCTTATTTGAGATAACTAGCATGATTTGTTTAAATATGTTTTGAAATTCCAAAACAATTTATTTAAAAAATTAAAACAATTTCATTGGTTAATCTATTTTTTTCTATTTGTTATGGAATCCATGGATACAACCTAAAAGTATTTTTTTCTCAAAGCCTAATTATTCCATTAGGAGTTTGTAGATTATATCCTTCTAGGTTTGAGAAAGGGGAAATGGCCTCCTAGTGGTGGATACAATTATTGAACCATGGATGTGGTGAGTTGTGACCTTATGAAATTGGGGTGTTTTCCAATATTTTTTACTTGGATTGTAGTACCTTGGGATATTTTATACCCTATTGTACTCTGGTACTATAATCATATTGTAATTTCTTTTTTTATTCCCACAGACATTTCCCTTTTTACTTCTACAATTCTTGTGGAAAAAGGATTCCCACATTCAACTATATGATGACATGTGCTGGTCACTGACCTATAGGGATCAGAAATCCCCTTCAGACTATGCTAGGGAAATCTCATTTATCAGGTTACATGGGTAATTTGGATTCTTTGAGATGAAATGGTTTCAAAGGAAAGTTGTTCAGTTTTTGTCTTAAATTTAGTTTGTTGTTGAAATCTTGTTATTACTTTGGAGGTAGTTTTTATTTAGTTCTAGACTATATACCACCACAAGAAATGTTAACTATCCTGGGGTAGTTAGAGAGAGATGTCATGTGGATTAAATCCATCATTTTCCCTTTTTTATTTTGATAGTGTTGGATCCAAATTGTCTTGTTCCATATGTTGGGATTAATTACAATTATTTCTCAATTTGATTGATAATAGGATTTCTTCCATGTTGTTTGCTGATGTTATGTAGCATCATCACCTTGAAAAGATTTCTGAATCACATCCTAGAAAAATATGTTGCTGAATCGAAGTGAGTGAATCCTCTAGTGGATGAAAATCTAGTTGGGTTGATTTTACACACTGTCCATGTTTAGAGAAAAGAAACACCTCCAGTTCCTATTCTATCCCAAGTTGTGGGTATTTATAGGGATGTTATCAAAAACATTTCACATGTCTTCCTTCTCCATGAGCCACTATTTTTCAAAGGCACCACCAATCCTTAACATGATCAGGAATGGTTGGGTGTGATTGAATATCTATTTTAGTTATTGGATATAGTGGAAAAGGTCATGTTGAAGAGTGCCACCTCCATGTAAGAAGAACTGAGTAGGATATAGTGGGACATGATGGGGATGACAAAGAAACTAGAGGGATTAGCATTGAAATACTTCTAGGTACATTTCATGGACCAATTCTATCTATAGTCAATGGTGTTTACCAAGTCTTTAGTGCTTTCCAAGCTTGAGAAGGCCAACAGAACCATGACTGAGTATTTAAATCTTATTTCTAATATGGTGTAGATTATTCCTCAGAATGTTTATAATGATAGGAAAAAGGCGAGATGATTTGAGTTGGTTAATCGTTCAGATATCTGTTCTCATGATTTTTTCTAAATCTTCCCTCTTATACTGATGTAAAGGATAGGGCGATGATGGTGGAGATGGAGCTACCTGAAGTGTCACTATTGTAGAGATTTCCTTTTTCTCCCAATGGTATCATGAGTTTATTAAAAGTAAAAATTAAGAATGATGATTAGTGTAGTATTTATCAATTGAATGGTCATTCCATACCTCCTATAGTTCTAGGTTGAACTCCATTGATTTGATATTATAGTGGGACGTCGGGAAATTATAAGAGGGTTTGTACTGGGCAATGAAGAAATATATCTTCCACAAAAGTTTAGGAATCTTATAGAGATTCTGACATAATATTTATACATCGCATATTAGAATAGAATCATTATATCCTACTAAAAATATGGGGAAATCTGATACATCATTTATAAAAAGATTATAGCCACAATAATCTAGAAAAAAGAAACCTCACAAAGTGGAACAATATTTAGAAGAAGCATACATGGGTCTAGAAACATTGAGAGGTACCATTATTATAGCTTCATCACTAATGAATACTCTATTTGATACTGGTTCATCTCACATGTTTTTTTAACAAGTACTATTAATCATTTTAGTCATCCAATATAAATTATATCTTGTGAAATGGATATTACTACACCCCATGGTACAAAGTGAGATTGGGGTCTCTGTAGTAATTCATGTGTCTTCACTCAATCTGATATTGAGATGGTTTGTAGTTTTCTTGTCCTAGACATAAAATCTATTAACATAATAAATGGGATAGATTGGATCATGGAAAATAAATCAAAAATTCATTATTATCTTTAGTGGGTTTTCTTTACTACACCTAATGGTGTGTCTCATATCATTCAAGGATAATGGGACCCACGGTCGAGCATACCTGGACCTTCTTATCCATAGTTGGGGAAAATAATATTAGCATCTTCTTTTGAACTAGAGTGGGAATAATATATCTATGATCTCCCTCCATATGTCTTTAATTTTCATGATGTGTTTCCAATTGACTTCTATGGTTTTCCACTAACAATGGAGGTTGATTTTTCTATTGAATATATATATGTCACTCAACTAGTTTCAATTATCTCTTACTGATTGGATCCATATGAAATGAATTATCTAAACTTTAAATTAGATGATCTTATGAAGGGAGTATTTATATGCTTGACTGTTTCACCATTGTAGCCATCGATTCACTTCTCTAAGAATGGTTATTGTTTCATGTCACTTATGTGTTGATTAAAAAATATCAATCGAGCTATTGTGAAGAAAAAATGTCTCTTTACATGAATTCATGGCCTATTTGATCAGTTGAAATGGGTGAAGTCGTTTTCAAAGATATTCCTCCAATCTGTTTACTATATGTTTAAGATAAAAGAATTTGACATTCAGAAAACAACCTTTCATATAATTCAAGACCATTTTGAGTACTTTGATATTCCCATTTTCTAAACAAATGATTCTACAGTTTTTGTGAATTTGATGAAAAATAATTACCCTAAATATCTAGATAACCTTGTGGTAGTATTTTTGTGTGACATCCTATTTTACTCCATTTATTATAAGGATTATTAGAATCATCATATAACCATTGGAGTCTTCTATGAAATCATTGGATTTAATAAAAGCTTTCAATGTGTGATTTTATTATTCTATAAGTTCAATTCAACAGAAACTTGGTCTTTGAATAGTGTATATCTGAAGATCCTGATATGGTAAAGTCTATTATGAATTGGGAAAAACCATTAATTTTCATTGATATTCAAAATTTTCTTGGTCTTAGTCACATATTATCAATGGTTCGTGAAGGAAATCTCGAATGTGGCTTCTCTAATAACTTCTCTGACTTTGAAGGGGGTGATGTTTTCATAGAATGTTAAATGTCATAGTTCTTTTGTTGATATGAAACATATTTATACTACAACACAAGTGTTGACTCTTCCTCAGGCCCGACATGGCTATGTGGTATAATTATATGAATATTTTATGAGATTGGGTTGTGTTTTTATCTAGGTCCATTATGATTTAGCTTTTTGAACCTCAACATCTTAGGACACACGAGAACAATTATCCTACCCATGAACTTGAACATATAGATATGATGAATATGGTTAAGTCTTGACAACATGAAAATTTTTTAAAAAGGTTTTCTGTGTATTCATACTATAAAATGAAGAGTTATATCTTCTCTCCAAATGATTTGAACCACCATAATAGGTGTTGTGTGGAGTACATGTAATATTTCAACATTGACATCACCTATACCATAGGGATAGGGAATGTCATTGTAGATTCATTGAGTATAAAAATTCCATCCCAAGAAGTAAATGAATCTTTGAAAGAGTGGAATTTTATGGCTATCTTGGCACAATTTCATATTTGAGTTCTGTAGAAAGGGAATGATGATTCATTAGCTGACATTCATTTGAAATTAACAATAATCAAGATGATTCTTTGGGTCTAAGAGAATGATGATGAATTCCATATCAATAGAGACTCTATGTATGGTAGAGAGGTAGTTTCGATGTGGTAGTTCTCATGGGAGGGTATTTTATTCTCTCAAGATCAATTTTTTGTTTTGTTTGTGGAAATAAAGGATGTATTGGGAGGTTTTCATAATTCTGAATGGTATATGCACTAAGGAACTAGAATGAAGTTCTATTAGATTCAGATATTATTTTGCTGGACTAGGATGAGGTGGGGAATTTTTTAGTTTCTCTCACATTACTGTACGTGGAAGAATGTGAAAGCTGAGAATTGGAAACCTGAAAGTATAATTCATTTAATTCTAGTCCCTACTTGGATTTTGGATGAAATATCTCTGGACCTATTGGTTGGATTGGCTCTAATCAAAAAATAAAATAAAAATGTGACATGGGTTTTTATCAAAAGGTTATCCTTGTCGGCTCACATCATACACATTTTAGAAAGAAACAAATCTTAGGAGTTTTGAAATATCTATGTGAAGAATATTTTTTTTTCATATAGTTCTATCTATCATAGTTTATGATAGGTATTGTCAATTCCCATCTCTCATTCGGAAGGCCTTCAAGAGGCACTAGGATCTTAGGTCCATTTTAGCATAGTCTACCATTGCCGGTTAAATATCCAAACAAATGGAGTTAACTAGATTCAATGGGATATGCATCATGCTAGTGTTCTTGACTTAAGTAGGGCTTGGGATGATCACTTGTGGCCAGTTGAGATTTCTTATAATAATAGATATCAGTACATGATCAAAATGAAAAATTTTGGGGCCTTGTATGGCTGGCCTAGTATCGTGTTGGTGAAATATTGGTGAAGGCTCTTTGGTTGGACCAAGCTTGGTTCATGAGATGAAAATAATGATTTAGTTAATTAATTAATTAATATTTATTGCATAGATCTGATATAAAGTCTTTTGACGATCATCACTATAAACCATTGGGTTCTCAGTTTGGTACCAGGTGTTTTTGGATGTGTTAACCTGGTGGGTTCATCGATGGCTTGGGAAGCATGGGAAGCATTCTCCTCTATTTTTTTTTTCCTTTTATGGTTTTTGAAATGGTGGGGAAAATTTCCTTCCATTTAGGACATCAACAATAGCTATCTTTGATATATAAAGTATTCCACATAGAGTAGCTGAGAAATTATTTATCTTATCCATCTCATGTTTTGAGCTAGAGTGATATTGAGATTTATCTAGACCTATCTTTGACTGAGTGGCCAATCATGATAGTTGATTCTAAGACCATGGTACATTTTGGGAGGATGATACATTTTATTTGGGTTGAATGATATCATGATTCTCATGGCCATGATATGTGGGAACATGAGGCACTGATGATAGGGAAGTGGCTCATGTTTTTGTCATGGATGCTTCTTCTTAGGCTTTATGGGAAAAGACTATTTTATGGTGGGTGGTTGTAACATACCATTACTAATATGACAGATATCCCTTTAACCATGTTGATGCATTTCCTTTTTTTGTACTGTGTAGGGTATATAATTAATGGGGAGATTACATATAGTTGTGAATTCAATGATTTTTTGGAATCTCATCTTTAACCATCATTTATATAGTATGCCGGAGTGTTAAATACCATGCAATTGGGTTATGAAATGTCTTATGTTTTCTATATTAATTTCATCAAAGGAATCATGTTGTGAATGGTAAATGATGTAAAGATACATTAAACATCATGAATTAATTAATGACCAGTTTATATTTTAGAGTGTCAAATTTTAAATTGAGGTGACATGTTTTATAGAGGTTTTAGATCTTTACTATATCAGGACCTGAAATGGTATTATGCATCATGTAATACCCCAACATCAGTTTTTAAAATAGGAATCATGGATGAAAAATATTTTTAAAAACTCTACAATTTCATTTCTTTTTACCCAAAGGCTTTCCCTAGTGAGCATGAA
This sequence comes from Viscum album, assembly GCA_963277665.1. NCBI lineage: Eukaryota > Viridiplantae > Streptophyta > Magnoliopsida > Santalales > Viscaceae > Viscum > Viscum album. The sequence continues at coordinate 217,168,822 of OY728165.1, forward strand.
TCATTCCAAACCTTTTCGAATCATATCGTTCGGTGTTCGACCATCATTGCGCGTGCTTTGTGATACTTTGGTAAGGTTTCTCCTATGTTATTCATAATTCTATATATCTAATCTATTGGGATTTCAATATATCATCCAAAAAATTGATGTATATATTCTTCATTATTTTAAATATTATCTCGAGTTTCTACTTCGAGGACTTATACCCCTTCCTTCTCTTTGATGGGTTTTATTGCAAGTTTTGAGTTTTAGGAAAAGGTAGTTGATTCCATCCTATTTAGCCAAATTGATTAACTTGTAAATTTCATAATAAATTTTGACTTTTGATTTAAATTATTTTCCAAAAATTTCCTTCCACTGATTTAATAATAAAATCCAATAGCACTAAATTGGGTTATTTGAAATGGATTTGGCATGAGAATTGGAAAACCCCCTTATTCCATTAAATTGGGGTGTTTTTAGAGATGTTGGTTAATTTAAATTTTTTATTTTACATTACAATTTTGAGGTAAAAATTTTCAATTAAATTGTTGAATTTAATTGTTTAAATAAATTTTAAAATTGATGGAATTGGTTTTTAATGGATTTCAAAAATCAAAAAATTACTTAAAATTCTTTGATAGACACCGAGTGGATTAATATTATTAAAGAGGAATATTTTTATTATTAAAAGTAATTTATGTTATAAAAGGAAAATGGGCATTAAAATGTAAAAATGAGATATATTTTTACTCTATCAAGGCTTAAAATAAATTTCAAATCATAGATTGTGTAAGTGCACATGCATGCATTAGGTTTTTGATGAATTATTTGGCCACACCCTACACTATTACGATGTTCTAAAAAATTCATATAGCTGGTCACATCCCAAATTAAATGATGATGAGCCACCTATGGATAGGGTTAGGGGTTGTGAGTATACACATGTTGTTGATATCACTTAGAGTTTTCAAAATCCTATAGCCTGAAACCTTTTTACCTATTTAGAATACAGACAAGATGCATGCTTGTTTTATATTAGAGATATAGATGTATTCCAATGTTGTAAAATAGATCTATTAGTAATTAAGAATTTATAAAAAATATTTTATATAAAAAATATATTTCAAATTGTTTTATAAATATTCTATCACATGTAAATCCTTTAGTTACTATATTTTCAAAACATTTGAATTAAATGGAATACATTTTTTAAAAAATTCGCTGAAATGAAAACCCTATTTATTTTAAAAATTTAATGCATTTATTAGGTAAATCTGTTAATGGTGTATATTATGGGATCATTGGTGATAACCTTCATGTATTTTTACTCACTCCTTATTTGTGCCTCCAGGTGTTTATACATTATCTTATTGCATGTTTGAGTAAGGGGAATGTATTTCATGGAGGTGGATCTAGCTATTGAACCTTAGATGTGGTGAGTTACGTCCCCATGGTCTTGAGTTTCTTTTCTTATATTGTAAGTTGAGATGTAGTAAATTGGTATTTTTTATTCCCTTTTCTATTCTAGAACTTTACACCTAATGGAGTTTCATTTTTTATGTATACTGACATATCTCTTTTTACATCTGTATCACTTGTGATAAGATTCATGACAACTATAAATTGTATGATTCCATGTGCTAGTCATTGACCCTTGGTGATCGAGAATGGACTTTGGGATTTGTTAGGCCCAGATCGGTTATTTAGTTATTATAGTACCCAGGCTGGTTTGTGATAAGATAAGTTCATGTTATTATAGATCACAACTATATTATTGATTTTTGATCGTACAAATGAAAGTATTGTAGGAATACACATTAAAGTTACAGACTATACTCATGTAATATGGGGATTTTTTTCAGGACCATTGAACTAGAAAGGTATTATATTATATTTATTTAGAAAATAGAGGCTTCTTCAACCCCATTTTTTTATTGTTTCATTTATCAATTTATATTTAAACCATTGATAAACTTGATAAATAAATTATTGGACACAATGAAAACATAATTATTGTTTTAGGAAATATATTATTTCAAATATGATTTTAAATAAATTCTATATTTGTGAAATGCTCATAGAAATAATATTTATTTAAATATTAATGAAAATATAATTTTATAATATCCCATGTAATATGTATTCTGGTATATAAGTTGAATATGTCATAAAAATGATATCATTCAAAAAAAATAAGGATTTCCTTTTGAACGATATTATTGTACAGTATAAAAAATATATTTGATAAGGTAAACATTATATTGGAAAAAATCAAAAAAATATTTGGATATGGAAAAATTTATAATTTCTTAAGACATTTTATTATTCAATGAAAAATTAAAAATATAAGTGTATGATTTTTTCGGATTTATGGAATAATTGATATATAAAAATTATGATATAAGTAAAAGATTCTTATTGGGGACCTAAAATTTATTTTACAAAATTAATTTATTTCAATGATTTGAAATGATTTTATATTCATAAAAATGACATTCAAATGCCAAAAAGTAACATTATGATCTTTCAAATAATATTATATAGAAATCTTAATTTCTAATTCCAAATAGAGTTTTATTAATTTTATTTCTATTTTACCTGGGTTTATATCCTAAATGGTTCCAAAATTTATAAAAACATGATCAATCACAGTGAGTAAGAAAATGGTTTTTAATTTTCCAAAACCATTAATTGAAAGACATGTATTTTTTAAAAAATAAAACAATATCCCCACATTCATATAAATACCCTACTATCCACCATATTTTATTCACTCAACATATATTTGTTACACTTCTACTTTATGTTTCCATATATATATCCTTTATAATGTGTTGATAATAATCCATGTAAATCTCATCAATCTTAAAGATTCTATCTTGTATGGTAAGAGATTACATTCTCCTCCATTTTTACAATTAATACATTTATAGAAGTATTTTAATATCCATGATTTTATTGTATAAATCACTTATGATCATTAAATTTTTATCATAGTATTTTTCAATCAATTGAAGGTTTCCATTATTTCTCATTAATCACATTACATAAACCTTATTATAGAAAGGATATGTTATTGAAATTCATTATGGTTTAACCATGACACTACTTTTATATTATAAATAACAAACCATATTTTTAATCAAGGGTATTCATATACTAATGTTAATACTTCCATTATTATGAATTACATTGTACGAAACCCACATTCACATCTTATGCGATAAAAAGGTTGAAATTTTGATTTCATTGAAATATTATTTACCCATTTTTTGTATAAAACATGCTATTTATTCTCTATGGGTTATTTATGAAATGAAATATTATTATATAAGACTTATTTTTAAGTCATCAATTGAAAAAAATAATGTGATAACCCTAATTTAACTCTAATGCGTTGGATGATGTATTAATATCTAAAGATAACATTTTTTACAATACCTCGTTGTTTAAACTTTTCATTATTTTATATGACACATAATTATTTATCTCTAGTAATATGGAAAAAACTATCTCAATTTTCTATTGTGTCCACACTCCATTGTTATTATTCAATTATTAAAAACATTTTTCTTATGTCTAATTATTGATATTTAAATCGATTTAATTTTATTTCAATATCCTTTACTGGGATTTATACTTATTCCTTTAAATAAATTCATGTCCCTGTGAAGTCATATATTGTACGGTGTATTTGGATGGAATAAAAATTGAGTTATTCAATTCTATAATTTTTTTTCATGTTTTCTTTTTGTACTTGATGATTAATATATATATATTCCAATAAACTATAATTAATATGTTACATCAATGTTAATAATGTAATATTTTTGTATTAAATTAGGGCTAAAATAATTATTTAAAATATTATGTTTCCCAAGTTATCCTAAAATAAATTGGTGTTATTATCATTATAATACATTTTTTGGGAAATGAATTTCTATAAAAAAAGTTCATTTCAAAGTAAAATTATTAAAGAAAATTAAATAAATCTACTGGTCTATACTAGTATGAGTATATTGAGTGTGTGATATTATAAATGAATACAAATTAAGTTATACAAGATTAATTGATATGGTATACCCTTGATACAAAATAATTCAGTGTAGGATTACGCGTCATATTGGGAAATTAGGTCTACATCTCAAAATTGTTTATAGAGATATAATAATTTAGGATGTGAAATTCATAAACATGGTGTCTATTTAAGTAAATTAATTTAACAATTTTATTGAAAAAATGAATTAAAAATTGTTTCTAATTAATTGTAATAAAGTTTCATCATTTATTAATTTATCATATTGGTTTTTAATTATACCATAATAATGTGGGTCTAAAAATAACACTGACTAGAATTTATATAATAAACATATAAATAAGTTTTAATAAAAAAAGTTAAGAAAAAGCACATAACTAGATATAAAGAACCATATTGTATGTTATAATACAAAAATGCATAAATATCAACAATTTGTTTTCAAAATTCAAATATTATTATATTATTATGGGGGATTTAAAAATAATGTTCTCTTATGGAAACATTCTATATGATGTGTATATGATAAAACACATTTTTTTAACCCTATAAATTTGAAAATTTTATGTGATATACATATAATAATTTATGTACATAATACTATAGGTTTTAGTATATTTCAATAGGGGTTTGAATTTTCAAGAGAATATTAAAATCTACTGCATTAAAACTATATAAAAAATTTAAATATTAAACTAAAATAAATTATAAAATGTAAAATGTGGAAATAATATTTTTCTACAATTATTTGATGAAAAATAGATTATTATAAGTACCTAAGTCATCTCTCATTAATACATAGAGAGTTCTGTTCATACGATTGGATTGGTGGTATCTAATAGAATAATAAATAAAAAATTAGAATTTTTTTTAGTGTTTCCAATATAAGACCCAATACATTACATTAGTGGTTGTGTGAACAAAATTTATTATAATAAAATGTGGATAGATTATTTTGATATAATTAAATGGTAAATCACTCTCTAATATCACTAGAATTAGTGATTTATAATAACTGATAATATAGCAAAATGCCAAGGAATGATAATTTTAACAATTTAGTTCAATGATATGAAAAAATATTAAATCTTCATTAAATTTATTTGTATATTTAGTTCTATATAATGAAAAATATTGAACTAATCAATATACAGTTTAATCAAAGTTAAATAACTCAAAAAATATTGAAAAGTGAATAAACATGGATAATATTTTCGAAAGTGTTCTATGTTGTGGAGTTTAATTATGAGTGGACATAGGGTGTAACTTTTTATAGAAAATTCATAAAATCCTAAAGGCCATTCACATATAACTCTAATAGTTCATGATGAATCTTATTATTACTATCTATATAGGAATGGTTTAAATCCATAAATGACCAATTTTGAGATAAATTATGAACTAATTTAGAATATTATTAATAAAAATATACTCAAATTATCAATCTTTCATAAGAAATGTAAGTCTACATGTGTGAATATCATTCAACATAAACTATATATTTTTTAGGGTTTTGAGATTCTATCATTCCCTTTGTGTTAATTTCATTAGATTGAAATTATCCAACCATAAAAGATATATCAATACCATTTCCCTATTTCACATATTCTTAGTTTTCAAATTATTATGTACCATATATCCCTTTAATAAAAATATTTCATCCATTGTTGAATCAATCTTTTAATCATGACTATCTCGATTATAATGGGTATACAAATCTCTCAGCACAATTTCAAATTATACCCCACTCATGTTTGGATGGACTCAACTGAATAATAATTAAATTGGTAAAAAATATTACAAATATTTCATTGTTGAAATATTAAAATATAATTTGAGGGATACTGGGATGAAATGTTAAAAGGATTCATGTGTGGGGGATACTAATAGAGAGGACCATTGATCGCATCAAATGATTGGAGCTATAAATTATTGCATGAAAAAATAATTTAATGGGATTAGAAATAAATTTGTTTTATAAGGTATAATAAATATATATAAATATACTATTTGGAATAAAAGTTACTATGTTTAAGTGAAATAATTCTCTAGATGATTTTCTTAATGATTAGAATATCTTTTTTATCAAATATAAAAACCTAACCCTAAAAATTTTATAATCTAGACAGATGTTAAGATTTTTAAATTGTCTCACATTAAGGATATATTGGTATTTAGTGTTTTATAGATATATGTCATAACTCATCCAAAATAAAACAATAAAATAAAAATTGGGCACATATATTCAGTGTCTATTATTTGAACTTGTAATACCTCAAAAAATAAATCATGATCCTTTGTATGAAATATATTTATGACTATAAACAAGAAATCTTCCCATACATTAATTTCCTTATGTAATATGAAAAGCATGATCGAATGTGTGATGTGAATACAAATTTCATTAACGGTTATAAAAATAATGAAACTTTATTTCCATTTTTGAAAATTATAAACGTATGAAATATTTGTCAAGTAGTAATAATTTTCGCATTGATAAATATTAAATACATCACTTTGGTAGTAAGAAAATTTAATAAATTATTTATAATCACATGATTAGAATAAAACCCACAATATAAACATAAAATACTTAATGTTAACTAAGAACATAATTATAATTTTCACTCTTATAAAGGGAACAACAATACGGTTAACATCTATTCAGATAACTCTTACCAATACAATATCTATTTCATCGCTATCCATTTCCAATATATTGGATTACTATTATAGACCCAGGAATAATTGTTTTATCATGGAACCACTGCTCATTAGTTTATTTTGGAACCATCCATAAGAATTTACTATACAATTTATATAATAATAATTTATAAAATATTGAAATTTTTAATATTTCAGTCATACAATTTATTTTTATATCCCATGAAAAAATTTCTAGATATAAGAGAAATCAATCTAGTTAAAAATTCCATTTTTAATAACCAAATAAATAAAAAATAAAAATTAGTATTTTAATTTAATAACATATGTTATCATTCAATGGAATCCATTAATCAAATAATGTCAACTATGACTGTAAAATAATTTTATCCATTTACATTAAGAATAGAAAATTTATTTTATCATTTGTTAAAAAATTAAATAAAAATAACATAAACAGATACCTCTTGGAAAATATTTTAATGAAATTAATAATACAAAAAAAATTCCATTTATAAACTATTTATATAAATATAAATAAATACTTAAAACAATATCAAGAATATTTCCATGGATAAACGAATATTTAATTAATACCTTAAACATTAATAATGTCTCACACCACTTCGAAAGTTTATTTCATAACCCCCACAAGTGATTAACTTTTAGAAAAATTATTATATAACATTTTCAAAAAATATGGATATATAATATCAGTATGACTGTTTATATGCCATAAAAAAGAAAAATGGAATATATAATCATGAAATTGAACAATGAATGTAGACTGAGACTAAATCCATTACCATGAGGCCATCATGTCTTGTGTGTCTTTACCTTATAGAATAATAAACATATGTTAATTATATACTTTATTTTTATAATTTTTAATATTACTTTTTTATTTTATTTTATTTATTAAAATTTTGTATACAACTACCTAAATAATCATGTTTATTCCTGGTGTTTTGACCATATTGGATTGATGTGTCAATAAAACATATGTTGTTCAACTATGGTCTAAGTGGTAATTATATGAACATATCTGAAAGAATAATATTTCTAACATTATCATATATATACATTAGCTACAATTTTAAAACCAATAATGAAATATGGTTATGAAATATTAAACAACGATGAAATCATATAGACAATAAGTCTATTGTACGCATGAGTAACTTTATAATTTTTCAATAACAATTTTGGAATGAAGATAAGTAACAATTTATCATTATTTAATGATAATAATATCATATATACCATATTATTTTATCATATATACTTATATATATATATAATTATTTAAATTTATAAGGAATCACATCGCTCTGAGGAGGTAAAAGTCCACATGTCAACGAATGATGTTATCAGTTATTCAGTGTGTGGAAATGTGTTAAATAAGATCCTATATCAATATACATAATGTTAATATTTTCATGAATATAAAATATAATATAAATATTTTACTTATATTTATTTATAATCTTCCTTAATATGTTCCATTTTGTGTTTGAATGAATCAGATTTCTCTAAGGAGGTAACAGTCCACACTTCCACAAACGATGTTATCATATTTACACAGAATAAAATGTATACAGTTATTTGTTATTAAATAATTAAATAAATAAAATTAATTAATTAATATCATATATAACATATATAATTATTTTTTCCATCATAATTCCCATCCATGAATTGTGCTAAATTAGAAAAAAGAACAACATTGTTTCCTATGGTAAAAGTTCACCGTACACAAGATTGATATGTTCATTAAATATTAGATAGATGTTTGTGTAAGTGTAGGTTGAAAAATAATAATAGCAAAATTCCATTATATTTATGATACTATTGTTATTATATATCCAGGGAATAAGAAAAATAATGTTAGTGCATAATAAAAATATAAATAAATATCTTGAGGAAGTGTGTTACCACATTATCTGGTAAGACCTTTTAGTTTTCCACAAAGGGATTATTAGAATTGATTTAGGCACATATTCAGAAATATTGAATGAGGTTATGGATTTATAGGATAAATTTATTAATATCTCATTTTATATAATGTATCTTGGGAGGTGTGAGGAAGTGAGAGGGGTGATTGCCTTTTTATAGGGTTGGAGAAGTGGCACTCTTTTAATTTTTTTGAAAAAGAAATTCCACCCTTGTTTTCCCAATGTAAATTGGGTCAAATAATGCACTAAATTTGATCCATGGGAGGATAGAGAAGAAATATTTCTATCCAATTTAATTTTTACAAGTTTATAGGTCATTTTGGTATCATATGATTATGGTTTGTTCCCTTTTAATGTAAAATTTTACCTTAATAATTGTAATATATTATTTTCACATTCACTATTATATTGGGTCAAAAACTAATTGGAACGTATTGTAAATTATAAATAATTTAGATTCAAAATATGTAATATGTTTTTCCAAATTCTAATAACATATTTAGAAGAAACAAATATAAGCATAATTCCAACGAAATTATGATAATGAAGGTTTTAAATGTAAAAGTTCTTCAATAGTTTTCTATCTTTTAACATCCAATTTCAACATTAAATTCATTAAAATTTCATAAATTAGATTATCTAATAAGTAAGGGATAAAATTATAAATTATGAAAAATTTAAAACATTATTTAACTATAAATATAAATTCGATGAAAAAGGAAATTTGAACAAAAATTTTGTATTATTCACTATTCATAAACATATGAATGTTCTCAAAAATACCAAAAATTCAGGTAAACAAAATTTACATATTTGTATTTTAAAAAGTAAGATCATTTTTTATATATAAATTGTAAACTTTTCATCAATTCAATTAAAAATTGGTTCACCATTAAAAGTTACTAACACAATCTTCTCAAAATATATATCTTTTTATACTTCCAATTTGATCGACTATTATTTTAAGCATATCAAATTTATTGGATGAATGTAAAAAAAATTTATTAACATTTGTGAATATATTATAGTTAGACAAATTCATTCTCATTGATACAGTGGTTACTCTATAGAGACAATATAAAATAATGATATTAACAAAAAAAATTAGTATATCCCAGTCTTGTATATAGAATATGATTATAAAAAACCTTAATGTTTCATTTCATGTACACTATTCATGGTAGCATTCAATTTTAGGTAAACATAAAATTTATCAAACAGATCTTAATAAATATGATATTTAATTGTTCTACCATTACCTAAGATGTTACATCCTCCCCCCACCCTTGTAAATTGCATCCAAACAATATTATTCACTAATAAAATATGTTGAGATATTTTTCCCTAATAGAATTTTTAAACTCCAATGTTCCCCTTTCAAACATATGGGTTTTTAAAAAAAAAACCTTAACATGGTGAATGACTATATTCCAATACACATTATCTATATTTCATGAATATTATGTTGGTTTTTCTCATAATAAAGATTCTATTACCATTGAACTTAAATATGGCTCAAAACATTGGATAAGAATGGTAAATATTTCCATAAATATGAATTATGAAATATGTTGTATACCTAGGATAAAATCATAGGTAAGAAAAATAAATATGAAAATATTTAATCATTTTCTTGGATTTCATATGGTATAATGAACTATGGACTCAGTTTTCACTTATTAGCAAAAAACATCACACTTTTCAATAGATTAGCTTTTAAGAATACACGATCATCCACCTTAAAAGAAATATTTTTTCTCATGTTATCCACATAAATCTTCATATTACATTAATGTGTCATCATGTGATGCTGAATCATCTGATTATTCTGTACTATTTAATCTATCAACTCTAGTCCCATTAAAATCCCTTTTTCAGCATCAGTCTAAAAATTGGTCCATGATACTACATTCCATGTATCGACTTGAAAGGATCCATTAATATAATGGAATAAAAACTATTATTGTATGAATACTCAACCAAAAAATATGTTGATATAAATATCCTTTGTACTCAATTTGGAAATAATGAATCATATCTTATAATTTTTAAATCATCCACTCAGTCTGTCCATCAGATTGAAGATGAAATGATATACTGAAGTTTAATTCAGTACCCAATGTCTTTTGAAGTTATTTAGAAAACTTGTATGTAATACTTGGATCACCTAAATATAATATGTAGATAGTAACTCCATTTAATTTAATAACCCATTTTATATATATTATATAATGCTGATATGAAGAAATTGTATCCTGAATGTGTTGAAAATGTGCAGGTTTTGATAATTAAAGGTTAATTACGCAAATAAGTTTTTTACTTTTATAAGTCTTTTCCATTCCTACCATGAAATAAATTAATATGTTATTCCATTTTCACTCAAAAACTATAAAAGTTTATATAATCCCTTTAGATAAATATATCTCTTCTTTTACATGTTGACAAGTCAAACACTTCATAGAAAATTTTGAAATATCTTTTTTCATTCCATCCCACTTGAAATACTATTGAAGGTATCAGTACATCTTAGTGATACCTAGATGAATAGAATTTAAAGAACTATTATCTTGAGTGAACAATTATTTCCTCCAATATTAATCATAGCAACACATAATCTTTACCCAGTTATTAAAAATATTCATCATTAATATTAAAAATAGGAAAATTACCAGTATTAATGGATTCTACATTTTCATTAAAATATAAATCCACCTTATAATACCTCTTAATATTTTATCACAAATTCAGATATACTAAAATCTATGAAAATATAGGACGCCTCTATATCCACTACAACTTTTAAAACATTCATTAAATGATTAATTATAGGGTTGTGTTCCAAACGTATCATAGTAAATGTACCATTAATTTTTTTTGACTCAATGTATGGACCACCCAGTTTTATATTCCAGGATGATATTGAATCTTGAAATAATAATACTTGATTTGTTCCATCCATATTATTTTTCTAATTTACTAAAAATTTAGTGTGAATATATATTTTAATTTTTTTATTGGTATGTATTTCACATATTATAAAATACAAATGACGCCTCCAATATTTTAACTGAAAAAACAAAAATAGGTAATTCGAAATCTTATCTAGAGTAATTTAACCCATGCATTTTCAATTGAAATGAAGAATTATAAATTACCTAGTCATTCTGCATCATGACACAATCAATTCCTTTCATGGAAGTGTCACTATAAATGAATAATTTACCATTTCTGTTTGGTAGGGACAAAACTGGAACATTGAAAAATATACTTTTTAGTTCCAAAAAATTATCATTATACTCTTTTGTCCAAATAAACCTAACTCCATTTCGTATTATCATAGTTAGTGGGATATATAATTGAGAATGTTTTTGAGAAAACAATTAGTAATAACCAATTAATCCAAGAAAAATAATAATATCAATGATATTGGTATGACTTGTAAAATATTTAAATCATTTTTTAGAAGGATGAAGAGTTAGGCCATATTAGGAAACAATATGTCCAATGATTGAAAATTGTTTCCACAAAAATTAACTCTTAATACAATATATATATATACTCTTATCTTTTAATGTGTAAAATATGACCCTTATTTTCCATTCATGTTCCTCATAGATTTTAAAATATTTAGAAACACTTAAACGGAAAGAAATAACAAACTAATCCATAAATTCATTGAAGAATATTTTCATAAGATTCATACATATGGATGGTGCATTTAAAACCCCCAGAGGGAATTACTAATATATAGTAATCTTTATAACTAGTTTGAAATACTTCCTTTGGAATGCTATCCTTCTTCACCTTCAGCTGATGGTACTATGATCTCATTTCAATCTTCCAAAATCTATAGTTCCCTATGAGCTAATAAAAAAATCATCAATATGAGGGAAATTAAACATGTTCATAATATTTTTGTTAATCAAGGATCTATAATCAAAGAAATGTATCATGGAACCAGATTTCATTATCACATGTTAAATAGTACCCCCCATTGTAAAGTATTAGGTAGATTGAAACCATTATGAAGAAAATATTGGAACAATTTTTTTAATTCCACATGTTCTGTTAGATTCATTCTATAATGCATTTTAGAGATAGTTTTATAATGGGGAATGAAATCAATAATAAATTCGACATCTCGATTAGGAAGTACACCAAAAAAATCATCAAGAATAAAAATTCATTAATTCTTTAACTACTAGGATGTCACTAATCAGAACTGTTTATTTCTTTTAATCAACATGTTAATATAAATTTCACTTCTATCTTCCACAAATTTCATATCATTTTGGTATTTTAACAAAGTTATAAAAACATTGAATTAAAATCTATTAGATTAAAAATATATTTTATTATGATAAAATTAATCACAATCCATACACAGAATGGTATAAAACTCTACTATGTCAAGTTCAATAAAAGATTAAGGAAATACTATCCCACTAATGGGAATAGGAAAAATCTTAACAAATGTGGTTTCTCTAATACATCCAACCAGCAGTTTTACATAATTATCTATATTAATTTTTGGGGTTAGTAATCCCATATTTTTAGTAAAATTGTCAAATATGAAAGAATTTGATGATATATAATCAAAAAAAATATTGGCGTGATTCAAGTAAACCAGTAACATATGATTATCTAATTAATTTTATGGTCCAACATCAACTAGAGTTGTAGAAAAACATTTTTATAAATCCTTTTTGATTTGATCTTGCTAGTTTCCACCATGGATAATAAATATTGGTCACTGATTGGTAAATTTTACTTCCTAATTTGAACTAATACACCTTATGGTTGGCCTTTCATTCCTTGAATGATCATATTCATTACTATAAAAAACACCAGACCAATCGTACCACATTGTATAAACATCTTAATTATTGAAGTATATTCTACATGATTATTTTTTCCACACATCTCATAATATGGGAAATTAGTTTTCTTACATGAATACTTTTTTGAAGAATGTTTTCCTATCACCGACCAATGAGACCTCTTCTTTATCTTGCTGTGTGGGGACACATGATAAGTAGAAAAATCTGTCTCTACAAACTCAGAAAATATATTCAGTTACTCATGGATTTTTAACTAAAGATAATAAAATTCCATTATATATCATAACATTAATACAAAATAAAACTTATTTAGCTTTATATCAATATCACTGATAAAATATTCTACAAACCTCATAAGTCAGGTGAAGATTTCAACATATATAGCCACCAAATATTCTTTCTTTTTCCTTAATTCAATGAATTGTTTATTCATCCCAAGTCAGATAGACATAATAAGTTATTTCTCAATGAAAATATTCTGAAATTAATCTCATTCCAAGTCATCAACCACTTCAAATTCTCAGATATTTTTAACCATTTAAATATATTTATTGGATCCCCATTAAAAATGATAAATTGAAATAATTATATTTTTTTGAAACAACCCATGACATAAAATATATTTTCTTGGGTATTAATCCATCCTTCATCTATCACGTGGTAAGATGATCCTTCAAATAATGGGGGATGTCTTTGATAAAATTATCAAGTATTATTTTTTCTTTAATTATATTAAATCAAGTTTCCCTCTTGCATGGAAACAACCATCATTTATAGCCCGAGTCAACTGATCCATAATTGTATCAAACTACTAAGTTAGGATGCCAACCATCTCGAGATTATGATTCAGAAGGATATTTTCTTATTGATTCCTTCACACAACATCTTAATTTTTTCCGCTATGAAAAAATATTCTCAAAAAAGAAATACTGGATTGACGAACGTAGTAATTTTCAAATTCAAAATCATTTTTATAGAACCATAATGTAAAATAATATAATGGCATACTACTAATATTAACCTAAACACTATTGTTATCTATTCATTTCCTTTGATAATAACTCTAAGGACCCGACCTTAATACATTTCATAATTTTGAGTGTATTCAAACATTTTACATTATCTCACACTGAGGATATTTTAATATTTAGAGTTTTAGTGAAACATGATACAACTATTATATAAAAAACCATAAAAATATAAGATGTACACTTCCTATTAGTATCCATTTTTCACTATATAAAACATTGAAAAACTAAAACTTGAGATCTTTTATGAAAACTCTTAATGATAATAAACATGGATTTATCAAATCCCATACTCATCCTTAAGTCATGTTAAAAAGGAAAAAAACAGGGGATGAAAATAAGAATCTCTGTAAGGGATATAAGAAGAAGGATATTTTTATTCCATTTATAAATATAAAAAACATATGAATAATTTAACATGATGTAATACTATTCAGATTGAAAAGTAGTAAAAAATTTACATTGATAATATGCTCATTTAATTATTTTTTAATAATCAAAATATTAATATAAAACCAATTACATGAATGGATAATATGTAAAGGTAACCAGGATCATCATTATGAATTTTGATCTTATAAGTGGAATAACCATATTCTCGACTTCCATACATATAAATCATTCAAATGGAATATCCATATTATTGAATTCTATACCAAATGCATTGGACAACTATCACATACCCACCCATCAGTTGTTTATCATGGAACCACACTTCATTGGATTATTATGAAACAACCAGTAAAATGTCCAAGTACACTTTATATTACCATAATACACAAAATATTTCAAATTTTATCATTTCAAAAATAAAATTTCAGTTGAAATCTCAAGTATACTTTGTAAGATATTGGAATAATCAACCAATTTTAATAATCAATTTTGAATAATAAAATACCCAAAAAAAGTTTTTATTTATGAAATCATTCATTCATTACATGGAATAAAAAAATAAAATAATTCCCATGGTGGTGAAAAATGTCACTAGCATCATGTGCATTAAGAATAAAAAATTCCTTTTCACATTTGTTAAGACATTCCATATAAAGAACATAAAAATATTCCTTTCTGAAAAAAATTTAATCAAATTTAAAATAAATACAAAAGTACCTTTATAAAATTTTTATAAGATTATAAATAAATATATAAAATAATATCAATAATATTTTCATGGAGAAATAATAATGAAATTAAGTCTTTAAACATTCAATGTGTCAAATACCTCTTTGAAAAATTAAATAGAAAGTCCCAAGAATATTTTGAATTTGAAACACATTATAAAAAATAAAAAAAGATGAAAAATGGATATAAAATTTAAAATGATATATACATGCACCTTATATAAAATAAATGTGCATATAATCAATAAGATTCTGAAAAAATTATTTACCTTGGACACCACCTGTCTTGTCTATTTTTAAATTCATTAATGATCAAAATATATTAATTATTTAATTTCTTGAGGAACATATTCATGTGAATTATTAATTTTATTGCACTTATTAAATTTTTTTTACATATAGTAAAATAATTATGTTTATATCAAGTGTTTTGACCATATTTGGTGTATGTGTCAAATCAAATTTGTTGGGTCAACTATGTTCAAAGGGGTTATTATATGAACATATCCTTATAAATAATCATGAAATAATTATCATATCTATAAATAAATTAGACTTTTAAACCCAATCATGAAATATATTTACAAATAATGAACTGATGTAATAATAAAGGGGATGGTTGGTCATACATACACAGGAATAACATTATTTTTTTCAATGATCATTATGGAAAGATCGAATGTATCAATTTATATTTATAGATTTATGAATATAATATATATATATATCATAATATTTAATAATATTTAATAATATTTATAATTATAGGGATGTAAATGGATTCATTTCACTTCAAGGAGGATGTATTCCACACGTCTGTGAACGACATTATCAATTTTTCCGTGCGTGTGAAAAGTGCTATGGAAAATGATGTCTTATAAATCTTGAAATGTAATTAATTAATGAATATCATATATAAAGTATGTATGTAATCTATAATTAGTTAAACATATCCTTGATATGTTACATGTAGTGTGTGAACATATCACATCACATTGAGGAGGTGATAGTCCAAACTTCCACCAATGATGTAATCGTATTTACACAAAATATAATGTATACCGGAATGTGTTATAAAAGAATTAAAGAATTATAAAGAAATAATAAATATCATGTTTATCATATATAAATAGTGTTTCTATTGTAATTATTAACCATTAAATATGGTAATGGTAAAATGAACAATATATTTTCGTGATGCGGTACTTTGCCTTACAAAAAATGATATGTTTGTTACAAATTAGATATATGTGTGTGTGAGGTTAAATAGAAATATTATGAAATAAAATCTCATTATATTGAGGATAATAATTTTATTATGTATTAGTGGAATAATATTAATTTAGGATGTGGAGAATGAAGATAAAATAAAAGGGCATGAGGAAGGGTGTTATCTTATATTTGGGTAACTCCTTTTGGATTTCACCAAATATATTTCTCTGATGCATTTATTTCAAAGGCTAGGCTCCTAATAAGAGTTTAGATATTTTTACGATAAATTGGGGTAGATAATGGCCTAGAAAATTTGGATTTAGATGCATGATTAAGTGGGAGAGGTGAGTTCCTTTTTATAGCTCAGGGGAAGTGATACTCTTTTAAAAATTTTTAAAATGGAATTCCACACATGGTTTTCACTAATAAAGTAGATTAAATAATTAACATAATTTAATAAAAGTTAGGATATTAACTGAATATTTCCATAACATAGATGTTTGATAATTTTATAGGTCATTTAGGAACTTATGATTATGGTTTAGTCCCATGTTAGACAAACCATTGTTTTAATCATTGTAAATATATTTGTTTACTTTGACTAATAATTATGGTAAAAATTAATTTTAAATTGTTAGGAATTATAATTTTTATAATACCCAATATGAAATATGTCCTTCCAAATTCAGGTCATATATTTGGAAGAAATTAATTTAAATTTCAGTCCCATTGATGGGACAAGAATGCTAGTTTTTAAAGTAAATACGATCATAAAATTGCTATGTATTTATATCCAATTTATAAGTGAAATTCATTCCAATGATATAATTTAAGTTAAAAGATATATAAATTATATATTTATACATTTAAAACCATTAAAACAATATTAAAATATTCAATTCAAAATAGTGAAGAAGAAAATTTGAATTAAAATTCTATATTATTCACCATTAATTAAAATATGAATGTTCCCACAAAAATACTTAAAATAACCCAAACTAATTTTTTATATTTTTCATTTCAAAAGTATGTTTATTTTTTATATATAAATTATAAAAGTATCATAAATTAAATTTATAATGGGCAATATATTATAGGAGGTTAATATATCTTTTAAAAGTATACAACTTGTTATGTTTCCAATTTGATTGATTCTTTTATAAATCCAATATGATTTTATTAATCAATGTATATATATTTAATAAACATGTGTAAAAATAACATTTATATCCACTTTAATTACCAATAATAGGTTTTCTAGGTGATAACTACCACTTAAAATAATGATATTAATTTTATATTATTTTTAATTATAACTGAGTCTTGCATACAATGTAAGATTGCGAGTAAACTCATTATTGAATTTTGTGAATGATAATAAAGATATCATCCCTTTAATGGATAAATTACTACAAACTTTAAATATATTACTAAATTTGAAAAGATCATATTCAATCCTTATATAGGATAATACAAACAAATATATCTTTATGTTTAATCAATTTAAATTTCTAATATATAATTTTGTGATGATGTGGAAAATTGATTTGAGGTTAATTTATAATATCCTCTTATGATTGAAAATAATATCCCATATGATATTATCCTAAAAACATAAATACTTCAACAAATTAATTAATTATAAAAACAATTGGTACTGTAATAAAAAACATCTAATTCATAACCATGATTAAAAATATATCTTCATATAATTGTTGAATCTCAAAGGTATTGACAACATCTTTAATAAATTGATTAGATAAAAACTTCTTCTTATAAAAATAAATGATATTTCTGGGGAGAATGAAATATTTTGTATAAAATATTATGTTTATAATGAAATATTTTATAAACAATTTATTTAGCCAAATATATTATTTTGATGTGTAAGTTTGCTGTTCAGTTAATTCACCAATGTTTCCCTTTTAATTCATTTTTATTTTAGGATAATAGTATAAGTGGTAATTAAAATAAATATTTTTATGAACTGAAATTTTAAAAGAAAGATATTTTGTTTTTTATATTGAAGTGAGATATAGAGTCTTGTTGAATATTAAAGGACTAAATATTAATTTACTGAATGTAGTTACAAAACAATTATAAAATTAAAAAAGTTTAGATAAAAATATTAAAAAAATAAATATTCAAATAAAAGGTAGATATAGTAAAAGAGGTATTCTTCAAAGAAAGGCAAACTAAGACGATTAAATTGTAGTAAAAGTAATGATTTTTATGATAACATCGAGAACTCCAATATCAATAAAAAATATTCATATGGAAGAGACAATAGAAATAATATATATCATTGAAACATGAGTGAACTTATCGTAGAAGCTTAGTCTTTTTCCCATCATAAATGCACAAAAAATGAAAAAAAATTAAAATGAATGAATAATATAAATGGGTATAAGTATTTGTCACTAAATTAAATAAAAACAACAATATAAGGTTAAATATTTGAATGTATAACAAACATAAAAAAGATTTTAATTCTAGAATTTGACTATTTTCGGAAAAATTTATGTTTAATGTTTAGTGAATAGATTAAGGAAGATACACGATAATGAAAAAAAATCCTAATAAATAATTTAAAAAATCAATATATAATTAATCTATAAAAAACTCCCGAAATAATAATAATTATTACATAACATTTTTCTTTAAAAATATATCAATTTTATATAATATATATAAATTTTGAAAAGGATCTTTTGGACCCCTATGAGAATGTGGTAGAAATATTTTAACCCATCCCAACTCTCTTTTATTAAAATTATAAAATTCGTGAGTAATGGGTTTAGTGAAGATGTCATGTAATTGGTGATTTATGCTTATAAAAAATTGTAAGATATCAACTTTTTTAATCAAGAATATTATAAAGTAGTTTCTAGGGTTAAAGTTCTTTGAAGGTGTTTACATCAATGAATTACATAATATACTTGTAGACATAGTGTTTCTACACAAAAATTAATAATTATTATGGGAATGATTATTTTATAAGACTCTTTTCATTAAAATGATGGCTTCAAAAAAAATAAATTTTCATGATTATGTATTCATATTTTTCCTTAGAATGTGATAATGTATTTTCCTTATTTAATCATTGTGTGACTAATTTTTTTTCAGAAATGTCAAAAATTATAACATATACTATTCATATATAATTAATTCTATCAATGTTGATATTTAAATAACTAGTGTGTTTAGATGATATTTCATTGGAAAAAAATCATCATTTTATTGCTAATGTTTTTTACACAAAAAATCATATTCCTTATGAAAATATTCATTCCTATTAACATGATGAACAAAATGTTAATTGATTATTAAAAATCTCATAATATTGTAATGAAGGATTTAAATAATAACATGGAAAAAAATTCCATTGTTTTATCCACATCATCACTTTTTTTCAAAATAAATTTATTATATGTGTATTTATTTCCTAAACAAGACCAATCAAAAAATCATTTAAAATTTCATCAATGTGTTTATTTTAACTTATATTTTTTCATATCTATTTTTAATTTTTATAAACAAATTAAATAAATGAATTCCATAATAAAAAATACACCAAAGTAATTTAAAGACATACATGGAAATCCAAAATGATTGGATTCAATTACTGATCCTTATTTGATATAATTTTTATAATTTTAGGGAACTTAAATTTTTTAGAGAAAATATATACAGTTTCACTTTTTTTTTTGATTTCACCATCCATGAGGTAATCAATAAACAACCCATAAAATGACTAAGGGGTTTATTCCAATCTATAGAGTAATTTGGGAAATTTAGAAAATGATTTGGAAATATTAAATATTCAAATTCAATAAATTTCCCAAGAAATACATTTTTATAAATAAGTAAATATAAAAATAACTCCTAAAATACATTTGATGAATCCAAAAAATAAGTTCAAATTGTAATAACTATATGATTAAAAATTATTCTAGAAACACGATGAGTGAACAGATTTCTAATAATAGGTTCAACATTATTTTAAATATATAATCATAAAGGTTTATATATTTTTTGAATAATGGATCCATACACAATAATCTAATTTCTATAAACCTATTTTTTATCAATTATGTGAGATTATTATGGATTCTAAAATTGTTTCAAATATAATTTCTCCAATATTATATCATCTTCTATAATATAAAAAGTACATATTTTTAATTGTTAATGTAATCATCATATTTTTGGGGCTCTATGTATGAGACAAACACTCTATACAAAACCCTATTAAGGATGAATCTTCAAGCTCAAATTCAAACATGTTAATCAATAATATATTTTTTCTAACGAATATTTTATATATTTAACTAATATATAACCCAATGGCCTTGATATCAATAATTTATCTAAATAAATTTATTTAAAAGGACATGAAACAGTAATGGTAAACTTTTATATGTCTATCATAATTTCAATAGTGTGATTGAGGTTTATAGAAAATATCCTAAAATTTTACATTGAATGTTTCATCTTTGTATTTTTAAACTTATTAAATATTTTTTAGTCTTTATTTCATAAAACATATCCCAAAAATACAATCATTGGAATTAAATTTTAATATACTATATTATATTGGATGTTTCAAATATATAATTTAAATGAAAACAACATGATATAGAAAATAATGGGTTTCATTATAATTTAGATTTCTATGTTCATAATTATATGATAGCATCATTCACGTCTATATTTATTAGTGTAATAAGGGGTTGTTTACCATCTATGATTAACAGTACTAAAGGTGTTCAAATTTTTATCGGACTCTAGGAATTCATTTTAATGCTTAAATACATCATTTAATAACCCATCTTATGAGTTTTAAGAGACGAAAAAATAAAAAAGTAAAATACATAGTTCATTCTAATAATTATTTTTGAATATCCCCCTATGATCACTCCAAATATATATGTATTTTTATTATTATAAATATTTTCGATCATTTATATCAGGGTATTTTTAATATAATCATTGGAAGTGTTTTTCTAATGTTATAAGATAAAAAATAATGTAAATCATTTACAATCATATGTTTGAATAAATTTGTGATATTTAACTTCTATACATTGAATATACAGATTAACTAATAGATTATGGTTAAAAAACTAAATAAATTTTTAAGCAGAAACCATCTTTTTAGATTATAAAGAATATTTATATTGATCAGCAATTGGAAATGGATATAAAACACCCTCTATAAATATAATTTTTTGATTCAACATTCATGTTACTTCTAGTTGAAATTTTGATGTGTCTATCATAAAATAATCATATGGTTTATCCCACATTCAAGACAAACTATCTCCTAAACTCATGAATGTGAGATGTTTTCTAGAAAGGGATTTTATATTATTGAAAAAAACATTGTTTAGGTGGGATTAATATAATAAATAAATAAATTATAAATAGATAAATTGAAAATGTAATTTTAAATAAACAAGTTAAAACCACAATAACATTCTTTACTAATGAAAAAATTATTATTCTTCAGAAAATTAAATCATAATATATATTTAATAATAGTTAAATAGATGAATTCTATTGTAACTATACTAAGGAGGATTCTTGAATCATTATGGGGAAAGATATGTGCCCACCCTCTATTTTTACAAATAGATTGAACTGAAATTAGTTATTTTACATATTACTCGACCATATACTAATAATTTACAATATGAATCCTTTGTATTTTTTCAATATCATTTTTCATATTAAGAGCATGAATATAATGATTTTTGAGAATAATTTGTTTTACTCCACTTATGTAATCCTTAGTCGTTTTTGAACCCATATATTGATTATATTGGGGTATTTAAAACAAATATTATATGGGATTAAAGAGATTCATCACTTTAATTTTTTCTATCCATAATTTCATCCAAGACACATTTTTTATACCCTTGATTTCATTGAGTAAAGTGAGTCATCACATTCACTATATTTTGTGAAATTAAATGAATTATTTTTTCCCTTACCAAATTAATCTATTCCATTAAAATATGATAATATCAGTTTCACCCTTATTCAAATATTTAAAAAAAGTTACATTAACAAACCATTATTAGTAAAACTTTTTAATTAATTTCCCCAAAATTATCTATTCACAAAATCATGTTCATAGAGTTATGGTTGTGGTAACATTTCATGTCACACTCAGGAGTGTTTCATTCTATTTGCCTATATGAAATTACATACTTTTCCATGACTTACTATGATTATTTTTCATCATTAATTTTTTTATAATCACATGGTTCATGATAGGACCATTTATTTCCTCCACAAACATGTTCATGATGTTATTAAACTATTTAATATTCATTAATATTGGTTTCCATTATCATGGAGAGGCCCTTTTTAATTATTTTTAATGAAATATTTTTAAAATGAAATTCTCTAAAAAATAAATTTAGTTGAAAGGGTAAACATATTAGAAATAATTTTGATAGAAACAATTTGAAATAATTTATTTTGTTAACCATACACATCAAATCTCATGTCCATCACATTATTCATTCATTCATGTTTAAATTGAATACAATTCCATATTTCATGAGAAATTTTACATGTCGGAAAAAGACTAAATCCATCAACATGTAATCAATAATAATTTCCTTCGTGGATTACTCATCAATAATAAAATAATCCATTTATTCTAGAGTTTAGGTTTCATCAGATTTAGTTTATATATAACCATAAATAAAAAAGTTTTCCATCATTCTTTAAAAAAGGATATCTTTCCCTTACATATTGTCCACACACTATATCAGGAAGTAAAGCAACCAGTTTCTTTATATATAGGTCCCTTTTAAATAAATATAAGAACACTAATATAATTGTATTAATATTTTATGGATTTTATTTTTTGATATCATTCAATTAGCATCAAGTTTTCACTCTAATCCCACTGTGATCAAATCCTTTTTATGATCTTTGAAAATTATATTTCCAATTAATTTTGTAAAATCACCCACCAAATAAAATAAAAATCAAAAAGGATAAATTTCTTCTAAATAGAATTTTAATGGAAGATCACTATTTACCTATCTATAACCACTTATATATATTAATTATATGTAATATATGACCAAATATATGAATTAATGATAAATCCTATCTATCATGGTCTTCGTAGTGCCCCAACCGTAGAAGCCACAAGTCAATGTCTGCTATCAATACCATTTCTAGGATTACAAATAATCAAACCTCAAAGGACTGATAAGTTTTTTAGTCTTGGAAAACTAAATACATAAATGTGTATTTTTTTACAAATGACTATACTAATTACAATATACGTTTTTTCCTTCTTCATTATAAATAAATGTCACACCCGTTTTTTTCTTTTCATGTCATGGTTTTGATCCGGTTCATTGAAAATCATGATCATTTTCATCGGTGTTGTGTGAGATTAATTTTTAATTTTGAACTACCATATATTTCTATTCACCCTAATTTGGTTTCCTCATTTCTTGTTTTCGAGTTTTTGAAGAAAGGGTGGTTACTTTATGGTTTGGGACAACCGTGAGCCCATTTCCTTTTTTAAAAACAAAATATTTTTCCTTTTATAACACCTTTGTTTTTTAACATTTTACACCCATTCAACTTCAAAAATTTCCTCTACTTATATATTAAAACCACCATATCTTTTTGGACTACTTAATAATTCATAATCATGGTGAATTTGGGTTACATATTTAGGTAATGGGCGTACCCATGGGCTCATTTCCAGTTTTCAAAAATTAATTTATATATTTTATATCAATTTCATTTTTTAAAAATTTTCCATAATTAAACCTCCCACTCGAATCCAAAATATCAATCCTCACCCGTATTATCTTTTTTACCTCTTTGGACTTCATTTGTATCGAATATTAGGGAAAAGGTTCTCAGGTTTACTCAAAACGTCCCAAATTGATAATGTAATTTTTTTTTCATCCATAAATCATTCCATTATTAATATTTTTCTTAAAAATATTCTTTACATGGTTTGTAAAATCCATGGTAGACACTCAAAGATGTTTCAAGGTATTACCTTTTCTCTAAGGGTGTAGATCTAATGGAAGATGAAGAGTTGTTTAGTTAAAAAGGTGAGATTCCTTCTCCTTTATCCTCCCTCTTCTTCCTCCCTTCATAATTTATCTGTTTTATAATCTCCAATAGTCATGATCGACCAATTGTTCTGTTATAATATGATATTTATGGGGTTTTTGTTCGATTGGGTCTGATATTTATAGGATTAGGATTTATAAACCCCCAGGTGGTGATATTGGGTGTGCATTTCCATTACGCCAAAGATTTGTGATAGGATATCCCTTCCACATTCCTTTATTATTTATGATTCAAAATTTTATTATTTTTCACATCATATATTTATATTTTTATAATATTTATTTCATCCTTTATAAATTTTTTTTGGTCATGAAAAATGATTTTTAAGCCATGCTTTGTGAAAGTTAGAGTTTTTTTCATAAAAGTGCACACCAAGTGTTTATTTAAGTGTTATGATATCTTTAAAAACTATTTTGAAAGGTTTTAAACCTGGTATATGATATTTTGAACATGATAAAGTTTCTCTAATATTATATTCCCTTAAAGTTTTGTTTTATTCATTGTCATGTTCTTAAAATAAATTGTTTTGTTTAAAAAGGGCATGTCCTCTGTTCTGTAAATTGCCTGGTTGGCTTTTATGTGTGATTTGTGATTTAAAAATCATTTGTTTAGATTTATAAATTATTTTTAAAAATGATTAATGGTATTTTGGTGTCCTTATATGGATTTCCAAATTGTATTATTTTTACAAACAAATGGGTTTTGGTAAATATTAATTTTGAGAAAGGCATAAAGGCACGTTTGGCATTTTTTTTGTAAAAATTGTTTCCATCTGTATTTCATGTTCTATCTTTTGGGGAAAAATTAGGGTCTATAAAAGTGATTTATTAATTGTTTTGGGGATTCCAAATCTGTTTTGTTATGTTATTTATTAGATTATGACCTTAAAACAGCATTTTTGAATGAATTTTATGAGCAAGGCCTTGTTATACTCCCCAAAAATGTATTGTGATAATTTATAGTGGTTTATTGATTCATGAATTAAATGTGAAGCAATTATATGGGCTATTTTTGTTTTTATGGTTTGGGAATGTAATTATAATGTGATATGTGTATTTGATTATATGTGTAACATGATTGAGAACTAAAGAGAATCCAGGGTATCTAGGTGGGAGGATGTGTTCAAGAATGCTAATAATCCCATGGGGTTTGGCCCTTATTTCATGTAGAAAGTTTGATGATGACAACACTAAAAAAACTATGATGATACTATTTTTGGGGGAAAACTATGTTATGGGTAACCTCCCTAATAGTGGATCATGTGCACGAGAATAAATATTTATTATGATTACTAGCACCAAGATACGGGCTGCCTAGGGCTCACAACAATCTAGTGCCTAGGGGTGTTCCTGTGAATTGTTCTTATTGGATATTTTTTACTCATTATCATCATATGTTGTGTGTGTTTCATAAATTCTGTAGTGTGTGTGATTTATTTAAAAGTTTAAATTCATTAAATCATCCCTCTTGAAAACTATTTTCATTTTGAAGTTAGACCTCTTTGAAAATTATTACTAGCATTCTTGTCTATAAAACATTCATGTTTTTTACTGGTAATTTTTTTGGGACCTCATATAGAAAACATACCTTTATATTATGTATTTAAAACCTTAAATTTTAGTTTCTTTTATTTTAAAGGATCTGCATTGGGAGGAGAATATTGGGCTAAGATACTGAGTTTTAATACTCATGCTTATAGTATTCTCATACTTTTATCCCTTGTGATGGTTTCAGCTTGTGTTCAATCACCTTGGATGAAAAGTGATCATTATGTTGGACAGTGACAAGAAAGGTCAAATGGTGTTATTAGGATATCGGGTTTGGTCATTTGATTTGTTGGTTTAGTTGTACATTCAGTTTCTTGTACGTATAATGTTCAGTTCAGTCTTTATATATATGTATTTTGGGGTGTCTATTTCATTCCAGTATTTGTTTAATTGTTTATATATGGGCAAAATAATTCCCTTGTGAACTCTATTAATACCCTTGGTCCTGTTTTCCATCCCAGGAGGATAGGGAATGCCTCTCAGGACTTGTCATAAGCTGGCCCTTGTGACCGGTTCAGGGTTGACTCAGGCTGGTTCGTGACAAAATAGTATCATAGTAGGTTATCTCTTAGAAGACCTTTCATTAAGGTGCCCTTCTTATTTAGGGTATGTCAAGGTAGATGGAGTAGGATTTTTTTGGAATTGAGGGGTAAGTGTGGGAATAGTTTCGCAAACTCTTTCTCATTCGGATCCTCATGTTTGCACAGGATGTCCGGTTTTATTTGTTTCCTTTGTTCTGGTTGATTGTTTGCCATTGGGATATGAAAATGGGAGTTTGACTAACGGCCTTCGTGATCTTGTAGGGCATGGAAAGCTATGTAGATCTTGCGCATGGTCTTAATAAGTCTCTATATATAGGTTTTTTATTTGACGTATGGCCTCCAACCATATGGTCATGTCACCCACCGACACTAGTTCCTTTTTGTGGGTTTATTGGACCTTTATTGAATTCTGAATTTTTGTTTTCAAACTACTTATTTGAGAATTATGGAAATGGGTTTTAAAGGAAGTATTGTATTTTTAAAAGGGGAAAATTGTTTTCAAAAATTAAATATAATAATGGTTTTGGAAGGTTGTGATTTTTTAGAAATTTTTTTGGTTGAAGTGGAAATGATTTAACAGGATTAGATTTTCCCTAATCTAAACTAATGGTTTTTTGAAATAAAAGGTTTTAAACATGTGAATAATTTTAAATTAATTATGAACCTTTTTTTAAATAGGGTGTCTTTTCCGGTGTAAAAGTGTTTGAATATGATGAATTAGTTTTAGAAATTTGGTTTTGAGCGGATAGTGTTTTTCTGGGAAGATTTTTTGGCCCTTGTGGTTGTTGGATTATGAAAATAGACCTTGATGAATTCGTTTTAAATTGGAATGGGATTTTTGTAATAGAATGGTTTCTTGGATGTTCTATTAAATGAAATGGAATGTTTTTTTAATCAAATGGTTCTTGGTGAAGCATGGATTGTCTTATGAAATATGAAAATGGTTTTTGATTTGGTGGATAATGTGCCTTTAGAAGGTACACGATTATTTTTGTAATGATTATGTTTTTTTTCATTGAGTGTTTTCATGGTTTCTCATATGAAAGGTTTTGTGGATATATGGATGAATGGACGGTATGAAATAGCATTTTACTTCCTGGGGTGGCCCGTAAATGTTCATGTGAGTGAGACATGATGAAACACCATTAGTGAAGGTAAAATTCCACCAAGATAGTTTATTTGTTTTTCAAATGTGTTTTGAGCTTAAACATTGTGATGTTTGTTATGAACTGATGGTTAGGTGGATGGTTTATCCAATGTCTTAGAAGTGATGTCTATTCAGTCTGCTTTCTTAGGATCTCAAAGTCATACTCTTGTTGTATCTTGAGATGGGATCTTGTTGGTGGGTTAGTTTTGTGGTAATGTTATTGGGTTTCTAAAGATGTGTAGTATATTGTGATGTGTCCACAAATGGTTCCCAATTGTCATTCTTTCTAGTTGATCATCCTAAGGATTTGTTTAAAATGTTAAATAAACCTCTTAGAATGATACCTCATCCCATTTATTGAAAAATAGAGTTGTCTGGCCTTAATTTAAAGTGTATTCCCTTTATGGTGATTTTATTGGTTGTAGTAGTTATGGTCAGTGATGTATAGTGGGTGATTTTTTGTGATTTGTTTATTTTGCACCTCATTTGGGGTAAGAGAAAGTAGTGTTTTGTATCTCCATGTTCTTGTTTGGATGAAAATGTGCAGTTGAGGAAGAGTGTTTCATGGTGTATTTTGATTTTTTGTTTCTTCCTGTGAGTGTTATGTGGTATTGTGTGGAACTAAGGGATGTACTAAAAGTTGTGAATTATCAACTCCTGGCTGCGAGTCAATAGAAGCATCATCCATCAGAGCACCATCCATAGGTTTCAGAGTGAAGCTAGAGAATATACAAAAGTCCTAGGATTGTGGGTAGTGTTGCTAAGATCATACCTTTACCATTTCTGTGAGGTAGTTACTTGGTTTTTTTTGTGATATAAATGGCCCAATTATTGGATCTCCTTCCCTCCCCTCCCTAATTGGTGGGGGTTTGGGTCTGTGTTGAGAGTGTTGTCCCTGTTCCTGTTGCCTCCATTCGAGAGTGGGTGGTATAAATATTCATGTTGTCTTCATATCAACTTGGGTTTGTGGGTTGTTGCAGTAGAGTTTTGGTGGGATTTTGTGACTGAGGCCAGATTCTAGCTCATGTTTAATTATTGTTTGTTCCTTCAAAGTTGGGTTCAAATGGTGGGGAGACCCACTACGGGTCTCGTTGATTTTTCCTCCTAAGAGCATATCTAGTTATTGATATTTCCTAATTGTTGGGTTTCCATCCCAAAATCCAATGGAATATTTGGTTTTTGTTAGTTATGTTTGGTGTAGCTGATTGTTGGGGTCATTGGTAGAAGTCCCAACAAATGGGTTCTTTGTTTGGTTGTAGAGGTAGTGACTCAATATTTTGATTCATTCTCAGGAAGAGGGTTATAGTTGGTTTTTTGGTTGAGGTAAGATGATTAAGTTCCATTAATGGTTGATGGTGTATCATTGGATTTTGAGGATAGCCCATATTGTTAAATATTCCTTATGTGTTGATAAATCAGATAGAATGTGCACATCTTTCTGTTGGTGGAAAGCTTTAATGGCGGGGATAATTGTCACACCCATTTTTTTTCTTTCCATGTCAAGGTTTTGATCCGGTTCATTGAAAATCATGATCCATTTCTTAGGTGATGGGTGAGATTAATTTTGAGTTTTGAACTACCATATATGTCTAATCAACCTAATTCGGTTTCCTTGTTTCTTGTTTTGGAGTTTTTGGAGAAAGGGTTGTTACTTCATGATTCAGGCCAACCGTGATCCCATTTTCAGTTTTATAAACCAATTTGTCTTATAACTCATTTTTCAACATTTTTCACCCATTCAACATCATAAATTGCCTCCAATGACATATTCAAACCACCATATCCTTTTGGACCCATTAAGAATTTATATTCATGGTTAATTTGGGTTTCTTATTTAAGTAATGGGCTAGCCCAAGGGCACATTACCAGTTTTAAAAAAATAATTTGTATATTTTATATATTTTTCATTTATTTATATTTCCTGGTGATTCAAACTCCCACTCGAATCCAAAATATCTATCCTAACCCCCATTTTATATTTTACCTTTTTGGATCTCATTGGAATATAATATTAAGGAGAAAGTTCTCAGGATTCCTCCAAACTTCCAGAATAGTTAGTGTAAATTCATTCATCCATAAATCATTTGATTCGTAAACTTTTTCCATAAATTCTATTTCCATTGTTCATCCAGACATTAGGAGACTCTCCAAGATGTTTCAATATATTGTATTTTCTATAATGGTGATGATATAATGAAGGACGATGAGTTTTCTAGTTGAAAATGTGATATTCCTTCTCCTTTCTCCTACCACTTCTTCCTCCATTCTTTATTTCATTGTTTTATAATCTCCACTAGTCATGATCAACCTAGGGTTATATTAACCGTTGATTATTTATGGGGTTTTTTGTTTGTTTGGGGTTGGTAATCATATGTATATGGATTATAAACCCTCATATGGTGATATTGGGTGTGTGTTTCCATTATGCCAAGGATTTGTGGTATGATATCCCTTGAACATGCCTTTATCATTTTGGTTTCATCATTTTTTTTCTTCATATCTGATACATATGTTTATTATTGTTCTTTATCCTTTGGATAATTTTTTTGGTGTGATTTAAATATTATTTGACTTGATTTATAAATAATTTTAATAATGATAGATGGAATTATTGGGTCTTTATATGACTTTCCAATTTCTATTTAGTTTTACAGAAAAATGTTTTTTCGATTACAACATGTTATGGACCGAGTTGTTGGAAAATGGCTCGTTTCACATCCTTATGAAAATGGTTGTGTTTTGAATATATAACATGAATGTTTTAAGGGATTTATGAATGTGGCTTGCTACTGTAAATTGTTATTATACATCTATTTAATAAGATTGAAATACATTCCTTGGTTAAATGTTAGTTTTTGAGAAACGCTTAAAGGCCTGTTTGGCATTTTTTTGTAAATTTTTTTTCAATCTGTATTTCATGCTCTATATTTTGGGGCCATTTTATAGACCCTAAAAGCGACTTATTGATTGGTTTTGAGGATTCCAAATCTGGTTTTTATGTTATTTATGTGTTTATGGCCTTAAATAAACATTTTTTAGTGGATTTTATGTGCAAGACCTCATTATACTCCTTGAAATTATTTTACAAAAACAAATAGTGGTTTATTGATTTGTGAAAGTAATGTGAAGAAAGTTTATGGGGTGTTTATGTGTTTATGGTTTGGGAATGAAATTATGATGTGAAATGTTTATTTGATAATATGTGTTACTTGATTAAGTACTAAAGGGAATCCCAGGTATCTCAGTGGGACGACATGTAGTAGTATGCTAGTGATCCCGTGGGCTTTAGACCTTGTTCCATGTTGAATGTTTTATGATGACCACACTATGTAAACTATGATGATGATGTTGTTGAGGGACCACTAGGTTATGGGTAATATCCCTACTAGTGGCTTGTGTGCATGAGAACAGATATTTATTATGGTTGCTATCACCGAGATATGAGGTACTTGGGGCTAACAACTAACTAGTGCATTCGGGTCTTCCCGTGACTTGTGCTCATTGTCTATTTTTCACTCACCATCGGCATACGGTGTGTTTTGTTGGTAAATTCATTAGTGTGTGTGATTAATTTAAAAGTATAAATTCTTTAAATCATCCCTCTAGAAAATTGTTTTCATTTTGAAGTTGCACCTGTTTGAAAATTATTACTAGCATTCTTGTTTATAAAACATGCATGTTTTTGTCCAGTGATTTTTTGTATATTTGATGGGAACTCATTTGGAAAACATACCTTTATATCATGTATTTAAAATATAAAATTGATGTTTCTTTTATTTTAAAGGATGTGCATTGGGAATAGAATATCAGGCTAACCTAATGAGTTTTAATACTCACGCCTATATTCTTCTCCTATTTTTTGCCCTTGTGAAAGTTTTAGATTGATTTCGATTGCCTTTGGCGATGTGTGATCTTTATGCAGGAGAGTGACCTGTAGGGTCATGTGGAGTTAGTTGGTTATCGGGTATGATCAGTTGAGTTGTTGGTTTAGTTGTACTTTTTTTCTTGTACAAATAATATTCAGTTCCATTTTTATATAAATGTATTTTTGGATGTCCACCTCTTTTCTCTATTTGTGTGATTTTTTTAAAGGAGAAATCATTACTTTGTGTACTATATTAATACCCTTGGTGGTTTTCACCATCCTGGGAGGATCAAGAACGCCTCTCGGGACTTGACGTGGGCTGACCCTTCTGACTGATTTAGGGTTGACTCAGGTTGGTTCATGATAATTAACATGTTCAAGTATAACTCTAATACAACTAGGAAATTCATTCATATATTTCATAATACACATCTTATATTCTTGTGTAAGGAAACATAATAAGGGTGTTCTCAATTCTCGGTAAGAAAAAATTATAATAGAATCAATAATCAATCTATATTCATAGTAAAACTGAAAGGTAAATAACTAAACACACATTCCATACAATTGATAAAATGAATGAGGAATGTAATATATATAGAAATTTAATAATACTAAATATATTCCATTCAAATAACTATATAAAAAAATTAGTATACCATGCTATGAAACTAAAACACATGTCAATTAATCAATGAACTGAAATGAACTATTTCAACAGATATGTCAACAAAAAATCTCATGGATGTATAATAACTGAACATATTTTTAGGGAAATTTTTAATTTTTGAATTACATGTATAAGGAACAACAAAACCTATTTTAGTCAAGATATTATAAAATATTGTTTAAATATAAGGGTGGATACCCATTTCAAAAACTATTAGTCACATAAGAACCTGTCAATGCATCGAAGAGCTATATAAATTCTGAATTGAAACCATCATTCCAAGTCCAAAACATTCCCCATATTGAATAATAAAAATTAATACTTTTATTTACTAGATAACAATATTGAATGAGAAATACATATTTATCAATAATTTTCCATTTATACACCGTATGTAAATTTATATACATTTTAGAAAATTTTAATATCCATTATAAGTGGTATGGATAATTATGATAAATTCAACTCTTAAAGATCATATGATGTTGAATATTTAAAGGGTAATTGAATATGATTCCAGGAATTCAAATAGAATACTATCATTGGGAAATCAATAACAAAGGATCAAGAGGAAGAATAAGTATGATATCAATTCAATAAATCCAAAGTGGAGTAAAATAAGGGGATGATGTTGATGATGATTATAAAAACTATAAAATTATCTTTCAAAAACATTTTTGAGGAAAATATAATTTTATTATGAAAAACCATTTGAAAAAACTGTTCTTTTAAAATCACTTTTAAAATTATTTTCATGAAAAAATGTATATTTTAAACATGCAATGGATGATTCAATGAAATGACAATGAGTAAATACATACAAGTCATACATTGAAAAATAAAAATTTAGTTTGTTTAGAAAAATGTTTAAAAATGACTCATTTGGAAAGTGACAAGAAGAGTCATTTTATAATATTATTAAATACAAATTTTATAATTTTTTTACAAAATAAGTTTGAAATCATTTTTGAAAAACATTTTAATAATACAAAGTTTTTAGTAGATAACATGTTCTCTGACTAAAGAGATAAATGAAATAGGGGTTTTAGAAAATAATATTATAAAACATTTTAAATAAAAAATAATTTAATATTGGTAAAATATTAAAAATGGAAATAAATAACCTGAGGAAAATGAAATGGTTTTTTAAAAAATGGTTATATAATTTCATCCTCCTCTAAATTAACATTTTTATAATCTAACACATTTATGGGGAATGTGAAAATACTCATAGATAATGAAAATCAATAATTAAAGTCTACAACTATCTAATTAAACACAAGTATGAGAAGATTGGAAAATCCTGCAATAAAAATATTCCGGGAAAATGAACTAGCCTAGTAGTCTGGATCAACCTCTAGGATTTCTTCATAATGGAAATCTAGATAATCCCATGTTTTCATAT
Source organism: Viscum album (assembly GCA_963277665.1). NCBI lineage: Eukaryota > Viridiplantae > Streptophyta > Magnoliopsida > Santalales > Viscaceae > Viscum > Viscum album. The sequence goes on from OY728165.1 coordinate 217,202,964, forward strand.
AGTCATATTTGTAAATATTCTTCACATTAAAGCAACTAAACTGTATGTATTCATAATTTTCAATCCAATCAACTTGATCTCTATAAATTTCCACTTGGATTAATCTTACCCTCATTTGATCAATATCTTACCTCATAGCATTGATCAACAAGGATTCCTCATTCATTTCTTTACTAGAATGCATGAGTAGATCCAAATTCTTACCCAACTCCACATCATTCAGGCACTATTGGATTCTATGAGGCCTTACCTCACACCGCTACCGAGGGGAATAATATCTTCTACCACTAGAGTCACCTCTTCGGATTTAAAGTTCATCTCCACATGTTGGTACTCATCCTTTGATGTTTCTTTCTCTTTCTCTTGAGATTGGGTTATAATTACTAGATGAACATCCTCCCCTTTAACTAGTTGGATCATTTAATCTTTGAGTTTCCCCTCCTTTTTTGGATGATGGGGTCTCCCTTAGTCTAGGAAGAGAGTAGTAATCTTTATATCCCTTGGGTTTCTGCTTCTTGGATACAATGAAACTCTTCGAGTCTCTATTTTCAATATTCCTTTTCTACCTTCTTTGACTGTACAAGCCTTTGCTAGAACTTCTCTATACATTACCATCTGTGGAATTTCCCACACCATTCAACTTGGTCTCCAAGGAATTATTGGTATTTATTTCAAAATAAACCTCATTATTAATACTTTCAGATAGGTTGTTTACGTTTAGACAGGACAAGGTCCTCCTCATGTTGGTTTTCTGTTTAGAATTCAGCGACCTGAATTTACTGTATGTTGTCTTCTCCCACTTCTATCCCTCATAATCCATACTATAACCAGTAGACTGGACCCATTTTTAGAGTTTTTCCTACCACCAGAATGCACTACCATAACATAAGTTCACGGATTTTGACTCACCTCACCCTTAGAAATCTGACTAACCGCTCCAACAGAGTAGCCCAAAACCTATGTCTTGGTAGATAAACCCTGTCCTGTATAAGAGAACACCTCTTTCATAGGACCTTACTATATTATATTTCCATTTAACTCAATAATAATAACATTCTCCATATCAATAGGTGAATCACCCTTTGAAGCATTCAGGCTTCCCGAAATATATGTTGTTTAAGGCCCTAAATCATTCTGCATCCGGTTTGGGACACCGAATTCCTGCTTTAAGAACCTGAAGATTTCCGCAACTATTGGGTTGGCCACCCTCTTCTTTGCCTTGAAACGAGCATTCTTGGTAGACTTTTTCATAATGTGATAATTAAATAGAGGAATGGTCTCATGCATTATGTCTATAATGTTCTTCTCCTCGAAGAGGCTCGACTGTACCTTGTCGTCATCGAACCCACCCCTCCTTCATGGGATGTTCTTGGATGAAACTACACCCTCACTGACATACTAAATACATGTTCCCAAGATGACAAAAGAGACCACAATATTCCATCCATGTTTTATATCGTACCTACAAGCGCTAGAGGTGTTCACCTTGAATCTCAATGATAATGTGGTACATAGGGCCCTTCGACACATCAATTTCAACACAGTTCCTTGAAGAGAGTAGATAGAATATAGTATTGGTATGAGAATCGGAGGAGATGTTTCACCCTACAATGTTGCCAATCGACCATAGTATCACATGATATTAGAATGGTAAAGGGAGTCAGAGGATAGAAATACAAAGTGAAAATACCTAAGAGTCTCACACCAGGTGGAACTCAAAGGACCACCATCTGAGGAAAAAACAGAAACCCTCTATACATCACAAAGCATAAGAAAAATCATATACCAGACCATCTTCGATCAAGAAATGGATATGAATATTCTTCTCATCTAAATGAACAAAGATCACATGGCCCTGATGATTCCATGAGGAGTGTACAAACCTGTAGAAAGCATCAATCAATGGATGTTTCTTACCAAATCAGGCAACCAGAGTGAGATTCAAGATCACTGAAACTTTTGTGAACTCCAATTAAGAAATCAGGACCAACATAACTTCTTGGGTGCAATATTTGAACTTATTGATAACATTAATTAATGTAATGTGAGGTAGGTAATATGGGTTAGTGATGAGTGAGAATCTCGGTTCAAGGGAAGGATTCAAAATCAAAGGAGGATCAACTCCCCCCCCTCGGTCATGGAGAACAGTGGTGGGGTGGTGTTGTTGTTTCTATGACCTACTCTATCAGGAAAAAGGGAAGTGAGATTTTATTAAATTTCATTATATAATTTTCTTAAATGGAAATTTCATTTAGAGATCACTAAATATATAGTCGAGGAAAATAATCATTATACATTCCAAAGTGTCTCATACAACCTTAAATCATTTTAAATCATAATCCTCATGAAGGAATATTATTAAATTAAAACCTTAAATTCCATGAATGAATGAGGATTAGTGATAAAATAAAACAATTATGGTACTAGATACACCAATCATAATATATAAGTGGTGAACATGACATTTATCTCATTGATGTAAAAAGTGAGTGGAGAATCCCTTACGTGTGAATCAAAAGACCCAAAAGTAATAGTCCCCAATTGAATCGTATAACTAAAATGAATATAAAATATTTCATGGTATTACATGCCAATCCGGATGTTTGAACACCATATATAATAAATTTGGTGCATAATAATAAAATATGCATCAGAGAAATAAAAGTGAGATAATAATCCATTACCTTAACATTCTATTTTTGTTTGTGGTATTTATCAACAAATATAGTGGTTTAAAATATATTAAATGCATATACCATAATAATACTGATGTTTATAATATAAAATATTAACTTCTTATAATATTTTATTACCATTTTTAGCAATATTTCACTATTTTGACTACTTTTTGTGTTAATTCCCCATTTTGTTGAGTTTTTTTTAACTTTTTATTAGTTGTTCTTATCAAATTTATCACAGTTTCATCATCTAAAAAATTTAAAATATGATTTTAATTTCATATATATACATTATATATGTATTTATAGTAGTCTAAAATATTTTTAGGCTAGAAATGATGTGCATCATTCTGGGAGACGATAATTCGTACGTACACATGAACCAAGCATTAATTTCATTATCATATTAAAATAATGAAAGATAATTAGTAGATATATATATATTATAATTACATAATAATATTGATGTTATATGTGATACATAGGTTTATTAAAAACCACATTTATAAGTCTCATTTATGGAATTATCTAGTCATATAACATTGAGGGGGCGGTAGTCCACACATCCTCAAACAAAATTATCTCATTTACACCTGATGGAATTCATCAATTTTTATTCTAAATAAAAATTAATGAATAATAAATAAAAAATATATATCATATATATCATATATAAAAATATTTCCCATCATAATGGCCACTATTATAGGTCATAATTGAAAATTGAACAATCATCATTTTGTGAGGCATTAATTCACCGTACATAGAAACAGTATGTTAGTTACCAATTAGATAGTGGTGTGGGTAAGTTTAGGTAGACCAAATAATATAAAACATACTAGTATATTTAGAACACTTGTTTTTCATTTAATCATAGAATAATAAGATTATAGGGTTTGGATAATGAGAATGACACTAAAAATCATGAGGGAATGCATTACCTCTTTATCGAGTAACTCCTTTTTGTTTGTGAAAAAAGGCCAAATTAGAAGGATATCTAACAAAAGGGAGGCTTCTTGGTAGAGGGAAGGAATTTTTAGAGTCCAATTGGGTTGAGTTTGGATTATGAAAAGTTTCATGAGAGGTTTGTGGGAGGGTGAAAGGTGGTGGCCTTTAATTGGGATGGAAAAGGACTCACTTTGAATTTTCGGAAACAAGTTAGGTGTACACATTTTATTACCTAATGAATGTCATAAAAATAAAAATAAATTGAAGTTGAATGGAAATATTATTGATAGAAATTGGTTTTGGAAAATTTTCTATGTCATCTGGAACCTTCAATACAAGGTTTAGAAAAATTTGAAGCCTAATTACACTTTAATCACAATAAATAATTTTAATCTATTTCACTAAAAATTTTGGTCCAAAAATAAGTTGATATTATTAGAATAAAAATATAATTATTATAAATAATTTTATACCCATGATTTGAAATTAAAATCATAGAATAATAAAAATTATGATTAATGCTAATCGTACAGACATATGACTTAACTAGTTTAAGTAGAAAAATGTCCTATAGATTGTTGAGTATTTATATTAAATTTCAATGTGAAATTTAATATAAAGAACACATTTTTATTAATTTATGGATAATATATTTATTGTAACTTTATAAAAAATTTATAATATATTTTGACAATAATAATTATATAAACAAAAGGATTTTTTAACTAAATTGTAGTATATTAAACTATTCATTGAAAAATGAAGTTTTGAAAAAATATATAAAAAAATCAACCTAGGATAATTTTATATTATTAAATAAATTTTTATATTTATTTTTTCAGATTAAATTTCTAATACTATTAAAAATGAAATTTAAAATAGTTATTCCATTAAAAGGTGGTAAAATTGCCTTTTAAAAAAATAGGTTTTAATATGTGAAATAGGCTTTGTTCTTGTCCAATTCATATAAATCCTAATGGAAAAATGTCGTATATATTTTATTTAATATAATACATATATGTTTATCTAAAATCAGTCACTAATTGTAATTAGTTATTTTCTTTGGAAAAAATGCCTTTGGAAGCATTAAAATAATAATATTTTTTTCTAAATCAATTTGGTTCTTTCTATTATTTCTCATTATTTGGTAACCAATGAATTTATTTTATATTTATATAAACCCCAAAATTTAATAAGTTATAAATTATTATTCATTACTTCTAACATAACAGCTAGGTTATATCATATTATATTAAATATTAATATTTTAATAATAAATTGTTATTTGGTGAACATGTTCATGCATGTAACGCAAGTCATTGAGGAAGGTCGCTCTTACATGTAACAAAAGATGTTGAGGGAGGTCACTCTTTTATTTTATACAAGCTATCATGGGAGGTTGATCATTCTTGTAATGTAAGCTAACACAGTGTTTCATGCATGATAAGAAATATAATGTGTTGAATTTATTTAAGATAGTAAATATATAGTAGAGTCTCAAGTTATTATGTTCCCATATATGTTTGGTGTTGAGTGTCATATAAGGTATTGAATTCAATGTCTTACTTTAGAGTTTTATTGTGCAAAAAAATTTCTCCCCATTATTATTTTTTAATTTAATAATATAAATCTTCTTTCCTTCATTAAAATTATTAATTAATGGTTAATATTCAATAGATCTATCAAGATCATCTATTTCCATTAATTTTGTACAATGATTTCATTTTTGACAATTTTTTCCAATAACATCAACATAAATCTAAAATAAATGATCTTGGATATTCAATATATCAAAATATTTTCATATCTACAAAATATAAAAATTTACATATAATCCTTAGTATGTTAAACCAAACTAAGACATTTTCATATTTTATAATATGTGTGACTCTAAAACAAACAAATTTTATATCTCTGAATAATATAAAACTATCCATTTAAAATTATTATGTTTCATTTATCACCAACACTAGGATGTAGGTTCGCCCACTATAACTCATGAATTTGGTCAAGATTTATCCAATAATATTTAGATTAATTCTACAGTAAAAAAATTTTCATTATTGATTTCCACATATCATATAACTCATTAAATTTAAAAATTATCCAACTATGACTATAATAAATATACTCATCTTTGAATTTTGGGGCTCCAACTATCTCTATATACATCCATGATGACTACAATGATGTTTTTTAATAAACCTTTTCTTAAAATAATCAAATAGATCCCTAGTTAGGACTATAACATGTTCGATTAGGAAACAATAATATTAAACTATGTATGCTTTGGTCATATATACACAAGAAATAATGAGTAATATATATTATTTTATAAATATTTTATATAGTAATAGAATGATTTATAAGTTAGATGGTTATATGTTATCCAACAACATAATCATCAGATAATTTCCAAAACCAATTGTATATATAATGGATGCTTTCAAGTTGAGAAACAATTAATATCACTATAGAATTATTCAAAAAATATATCTTGATACATTTAAATTTTTAACAAGTTTATTTCTACCACAACTATTTTACCAGAACAAATACTTATGATTCAAAAACATAAGAGGCAGGTTGGGAGTAAGAAAATTTAAGAGATGAAAAAAGTATAGTTTTTATATTTCGATTGATGGGGGGATTCATTCAACCTGATTTATTTTTATAATTAAATTTTTTAGATGTGAATGATTGACGTATTATACCTAAAAGAATTTATCACGTCTAACATAAATTTATTGGGGATAGGTGTGGAATCCGTGGGCGATTATCGTAGTGATAAATTGAATAGTAGTAGAGACCCACTATTATGTCCACCTGGTGTCTAGTGTATTTTCATTGGATAACATTTATTCCAAAATGTATTTTTATAGGTGATTTTTTATAAGGGCATCATCACCCACCATTATTCCAATCATTATTTGCTAACCAAAATTGATGAAAACATCCATTATGGGCTCTACCTTATACCCCAAACTCCTTTTCCAACCTGGGGTTTTTAAATGATTTTATTTTCCTGTATTAATGGTAAATTTTTTCCAATCTATAACCCCATTATATTTTCTCAATTATAATTGTAAGTGGAAGATTAGATAATAGGTTGATATTTTAACCAATTTGAGGATTGTTTAATCACTTTTTTGGAGTTTTCATCCCTGTAAGGGTTGTAAAGAAGGCTTCAAAGGCCCAAATTATGATCATTGAAAATATTTAACTATATATATATATATATATGAATAATTGATTTCCTTATGGTAATTTTTAAATCACTTTGATTGATGAATTAATTCTATTTAAAAATTAGTGGAATCTATAGATTAGGTCACATGACACTTCAAGATATTATAGAATGCATCAGATTACATTTTTTATATTAATGTATTACTCTATGAGTGTGGATTCAATAATACTAGTTGATAGTTTTTTTTAAAAATAACAAGGTAATGAATTTTAAAAATATATTGGAAAATATTTGTGAATGTTCTCCCAAGAGGGGGGAAATGAGACAAGAATTTAATCTAGATAATTATATAATTTAGGTGGGCATTACATTATTATGTCTTTTGAATATTAAAATTATTTTTAGGTTTACGTGATCAATAATATTATTGTTTCATTATTATAAAATTTTATATGATCAATACACATAATTTGAAAGAGTAAATATTATAATAATATTATATAATGATAATTTATTATGAAAAATGGTTTGTAATTTTTTCTATGGGTGAACAAATATTGGAAGATTATTTTATCAAATTCACATCTTAATGAGTAAGATTTATAAATACTATTAAAATTTACATGTGATGGTGTTATTTTTATTAGTTTTTTTATTTCAATGGTAACTTTTTAACACAATTAAATTCAAATTTTGGTAATATTTGAGGTTTTTTTGCAATGTTTTAAAAGAATTAAATTACATTTTAATTCAAAAATAATAGTTTGAAATCCAATATTTTTATAATGATATATAAGAAATTATTTTTTCATTAAGTATTCCCCCAAGATGAATTTTATAAATATTATATAAAGTATCATAGAATTATATTTTGAATTAAATCCATTCATGCTTGTTTTGGAATATTTGTTATTTTCTGTACATAATGTGGATGATTCAATGTTCAGTAAAGATTTTATACTTCTATGATCTTCATTTTTTTATTTTTATCATCAGATAAATTATTACCTATGGATAATATGTAAAACCTAAACCGGGTGATGAGTTTTTGAGAAAGGATTGAGATACTGAGAATGTTTCCTTTTGATATGGATCTATTGGTACCATGGGATACCCATTATGTGGTTTTGATTAGTTAAGAGAAATTGAGTAATGAGTGAGTTTCCCACCATTTACATATACCTAAATAATTAGAAATTAATTCTTGGTTGTATAACCATTATTTTTCTTTATATTAAATCCACTTTTTTCAACACAGAGGCTGAGGATTTAATTATTAATTGTAAAATTTTAATAATTGCTCTTGAAAAATTCATGTATAGTAGTCCTATTAATTGGAAATTGAATAATATAAATACATTGATCGGATAAGGATTTGTGATGTAACAACTTTGTTATATTTATAGGAGGATAGTATGGTTTTTTATGTTCATGTTATTCTATTTTTGTTTTGTGCAAGAGTGATTGGGAACATTTCCTAAGAGGAATAGAAACCCATTTGATAGAACTCTTGATGATATAACAAGGAATATGGGAGGTAAAGTCCTAATAAACTTTGTTGATTATGAAAAACGTGAATATTATTAATATTTTTGTTTATTATATTCTTTTATATTGATGAATTTATTGAATTAATACTGGAAACCATAACGATATACATTTCACTACAGATATCTAAAAACATACATATAAATAAAAAACATTAAAAATTGTGATTTTCGATTGGGTGTGTTAGTGGTATGAAATAAATAAAAATAAACATAATCCCTTTAATGACACATATCAGTTAAGATAATTTCCATGGAAACCTCTTATTTATTATAGATAATGTTTTCGAAATATCATCTACATTTTCAATGAGTGTCCAGAGATATGTTACATAATATGGAAAAATTCAACCACTATAGTGACCTAAGTTATATTTTATAGTGTTAGTATTGCAATTTGATAATTATATATGTTTATCTATTATGGAATGGTGATATGAGATATGGAAAGGCATGGTATTTTTTATTTTTTTTTCAATATTTTCCAGACCTATTCGTAATATTCTCCCCATTATTTTATTCTGAACTTATTAGTTAGTGACTATCTGATCTGTTCACCCCTAATTGACTACTTTTTCTAATTTATATTATATTATGATGTCTATAATTAATATTTAGTCGCTTTTAATTTTCTATTATTTACATTAATGGTCTAATAATTAATTCCCATGTTATTTTTGGAAATTATTATTTTTGAAATGGGATATGATGAATTAATCCACTATGAATATTATATGTGGAAATTGTGGATACTTTAATATCTCATAGTTATATTTTATTATTTTATGATATAAATTAGTCATACCTAATTAGTTATTGAGTGTATGGAAGTCATTGGAAACTAAGAAGGGGGATGAATCTTATAATAAGAAGAATTAGTTACGTATTTTGGTTGTGTGTATCCACTAGAGAACGGGGAATAAATATAAATTTTAAATTTCAATTATATTATATATATTGGTGGGATTGCTTCACTAAGAAAAAAATATTCACTCTCTTAATATTTCCATGCACATCCACTTAATATATAATAATTATTGTGTAAATCCATGTAGGGGATTTTGATTAGTCCCTTGGGCTCAACTTATACTAGTATATATTTAATATTTTCTATGTATTTTGGTAAAAAATATTGATTTGTTTTTTCTATAAGTATCAACATGTTACTATATTCATATCATATGATGTCCAGGGTAATATTGGTAGAGGATTTAGTTGGTAATAGCCATGTGATATGGGTAAGAGAAAATAATTAATTTACTATATTAGCGAATTCCTTTTTGACCCATTAATGTTCGAATTTTGTTTGTTAGAGGCTGTTCAACAGAGGCTTGATAAGGATGATGAGGTACCATAGAGGTTATATTATTGGAGTGTTTTTATGGTTTGTTCATGAAATTAACTAGAGTAATGTCTTATATTGGAATGTTAATGGCATACGTAACTAGTGATTTAATGGTAATTATGCTTGCTAAGGGAGGATTTTAAAATTTTAATTAACATTTTGAAAAGGTAAATCATGAGGTGTAATAAATTTGAACCTATATGAAGAAAATGTCAATAAAAAATAATGATATGAAAGTTTCACACCTTGTATGGGTTTCACATCTTGAAATCCACATCCACCATGTAATTCTCATCACAAAAGGGAGGTTCGCGACATGAATCTGACATTTTCTATGTTTTAAATACGAATCATACATCTTCCTTTACATTCATGTAGCCTTTCCTATTCACTGCATTTGATGAACCCTAGGACCTTTGGGAAGATATTCTAGCCTCATCTCCCCTGACATTGATACATGCATTCTAATGGTCGTGTGTTGAAAATTAGTGAAAATCCATTCACTCCCTCATTAATTTTATTTCTGTATTCCCCATGAAGTCCAATATGACAATATAGTTTTAATTTGGAGATATCTTTTGATGTGTTTCAATGATTCTTAAGTGCAGTGTAAGTTGATCTGTGGTTGTCTTATGAATTTATTATTTTGTGTTATTTATTCTTCTTTCTTCCTTTCATAGTGATATCAAATAACATCACCAATGTATGGATTTCATCATTTATAAAAATATTCATCATTTAGAGAGTTTTTCCCTATTTTTTCATAATTTGATATTATTTTCACTAATATAATAAATATAATAAAGTGGGTCATTAATATTTATTGGAGAACAATAATTTTTCATATTTTTTTCGATTTTAATTTAATTATCTTGATATTTTATATCCTAATGGTTAAATGACCTATTAGAAATTATTTCCTTTTATATTCTATTCTTACACTATTTTTTCTGGTAAGGAATACCCCTTTTTTATTGATATGATATCTACCAAAATGGATAATAACTTATCTAAATATATTTTTTAATGAAAATAGTTTCCTTATGTTTATGTATTATGTGATAAGAGTCATAAATAAAAAAGTGTATGGGATAAAAACTCTATTGATAATCCAAAAATATTATGTTTTTATGATGTTTTCCAGCGTGATTTTTCTGTGTGGAAGTGGTCTTCATTTTTGAAGTGGGATTTTTTAATTGTTGTGTGAACATTTTATTTCAGAGGTGAGTTTTGACTATGATTTTTTGGTGATGACGTGTGAGATGGGAATTGGAGAAGCAAGATGATTGTTTTCTTTTGGGGTGGTGCGGGGTGACCCATCTTTTATATTGGTCTTGTGTGACTATGCCTTTATGGTGGTGAGGTGTGAACATTATTTTTGGGTTCTAAGGTTTGATCATTCAATTTCAGTGGTGAGTTGTGACAATTGTTTGAGATGATGAGCTATGACAATGCATTATTATAGTGTTGTGTTTCAACGGTATGAGGTGTTTGAAATTTATTTCTTTGGTTGTGTCAGTTTCCTATGTATAATTGGAATTAAATGATACTATTGAATTGAAATATCATGGGATAAATATTTAAATAATATGTTTTAATGAATTATATTTAATATTAATTTTTTATATGGAAATAGGATTAATATATTAAAAAATGAAGGAAAGTGAAATATGGATGGTGGATTGATGTGTAGAATTATGGATTATGGGTGAAAATATTTTTTGGTGGACCATTGGATTTGTTTGGTACTTTTGGTTTTGAACCCATAATTTGGGATTTTGTATAGATATTATATATATTTTTTATATTAATTTTTTTTTCTATACACGCCCTACACACATCGATCACTATGTTAAGACACATATAATTATTATGGGTAGGTTTTCCTGAAATCATATTGTGAGGATGGATATATATATACCTTCCATTTCTAGTAATCTCCTTTAAGAGATTTAGATACACACTCTTTGTGGTGTCTTTAGGATTAATAGTTCACTTTATGGTGGTTGTGAAACCCCACGAGTTTGTGAGATATATGAAATGTGTTAATATTTATTATGGTTGGGGTTGTGCGTAGTAGGAGGATGTGACATGGTTAATATAAATTATGATCATAATACGATACTCATCTAGTCATTCCTATGGATGTGGTGACATATCCTCTGTCTCTAGGGGTGAGATTTTATATAGTCTTTATATATGTGAGATATATTAGGTGATATGTGGTGTGGTCATGTTGTGGGGTGGTGATATGAGATGAGATGTGATGTGGTCATTTCATGGGGTGGCGACATGTGACATGGATGTGCGATCGGGAGATCTTATATATGAATGATATGGAACCACCAAAGAATAAGGTTTTTCGGATTTGTCTAGGAAAACTAATGGTAATGATGTGTGGGTACCCTTTATCCATATTTTCCATATTACATTATTTTACATGTATTTCATTATTTTCTAGGGGTACCATGTTGAGGATGGGGTTTGGATTATTGATCTATTTAAGTGATATTGGATCTAATATTTTCTCATGGGTGGATTAGTATGATCTTATTATATGTTGATTATTGTCTTTTCATACCATAATTGGTGTACTTGGATGATCACACTACATATATATGTATTTTTTATATTTATATGAGGGTTACGTGGATCATGAAAGACATTTTTAAATTGGATCCTTAGACGTATATGGGGTTAATACTTTAGCTTTATCTTTTTTGTATTTACATTACAGATTAGATCTGTATCTGTATCATTTTTGAATGAATTTTATAATGGTTAATAGTTTTATATTATAATATGTCATGGGTTGGATACATTGGAAATTTTTTTCTCTTTATTATATATTATTATATACACTATTAAATCCTATTTTGTATATTTTTTACCCTTAATATTGATCTCCAACCTAGGTCATACTGGAGGAAACACATGTAGTTCATTATCTATCTCCCCTCATTAATGTATATTTTGTGGGAGGGGCATAGCATTGTATTATTAGAGCTGGAAGGTGAGAGATAAGATAATATTTGGAATGAATAAGAGGTGAGATTTCATATATTGGTTGGGTAGAGAGGTCTGTTGAAATTTTTACATGACATAGGCTATGGATAGTATCTGTAAAATAGTAATTTTGGTCCCTTTATGATCTTTTGTATAAAATAAAAACTTATTTCATGACCATGTTAGGGGGAAGATGTTTTAGGTCAATGTCCTAAAAGATTCACATGCATCAGGATGACAAGAGTTTAGGGTGTTCATGATAAATCTAAAAATAAATTAAATGTTATCAAATGAACTAAGATTAATATCAATTAAATATCATTCTAACAGATGTAGGAAATATATGTTTTATATTTGGTGATATCTCATAGATTTCATCCAAAGTGGTTTAATAATTATAGTTTTATCATGTTACCCCAAATGATCACTAGAGGGTTAATATTTCTGAATAAAATGATTAATGGATGAGTGTGTTTCTTTCTTTTCAGTTTTATGATTTACAAATGTTCAAGGTACATGGTTCTGATCATGAGAAATAAGGCTAGTTGGAGGATCTCACAATCACTTTTATTTTACAAGGCTCTTGAGGGAGCACTAAGTTCCAGTGGAAGCCAGTTAGTGTTTCGGATACACACGTAAGTGGTGGAAGTTGTATCTTGGTGAGTGGAAGGATGATGTGGTTTCACAGGCCAAAATTCAAAAATATCTTTGGGAAGAGTTTCATTCATGTATCTTGAATGTAGTAAATATCTAGGATATCCACTATTTTCCGCATTTGAGCTTGTCTATATGGTAGCTTAGGGTCAAATTCATAGAAATATATTATTTGTTCATATATATTTTATATGAAGAAGAGACCAAGAATAACATCTTGAGGAGGCATTCTTTCCTTCTAAACAATATGTAGTATCTACCTTTACATTGACGATGTATCTATAATTACATAAGTTGGAGGAGGTGATTGAGTACATTCCAATATAAGAAGAATTACTATAAGAGTGGAACCTGTAATATTCTTTTGGGGTGGAATTTTTATAACTAGATATCCGGAACCAGGGCCTTCATTCCTTCAACAAGTAGAGATTCAACCTCAGAAGATTCCCTTATGGACATTAACAGAAAATGTAATTCAAGATCATACTAGTATTTATAAGATTTTCAATGTATGTGGGGTTCATGGATGAAATCTAAACCACTGGCTAGTGGTTATTCATTATATGAATGGTGGAGGTAGTAAATTTCAATATCATCCTCAGTAAAAGGTTCATATATTACCATTTCATTAGAAGGGTGGGATTTATATTCTCCACCAAGGGGAGATGAAGCATATAGGGCTTACCCTCTAGGTTTTCTTCATGCTAGGTGACCATAGAATATTTTACTTCATGAAGGATTATATATTTAGAAAGGCATATAATCATAGTGTAATTAGATTCTGATAGTGATAGTGGTAGTGTCATATAGTCCAGAGATCAGTCAACGTACACTCATCATGTTATACATTGATATTTTTCCTATTTTATTTTGAATCTCTATACTCTCTTATTTCACCCACTGTAGTCTTTTATTTAATACTAGATGAAAATGCTTTTTTTCACCCCTAGTGTTGACTACACTAGTTATAGGATACATAGGATTATTTGATGTGTCTTGAGGGTGTGCACTGATTAGGGACCCACATAGTCTTTTGGGGGTCTCTTCTTGTTAATATTACATTCATAATATTTTAAACATGGAAATTTTATAATTATTTCCATGAATTTTTTTATTGTATGATTCTAGAGGTGAAATTTTTTTTATAAATTGATTTTTTATGTGTGGTTTTATTAGATATAGTTGGTTTTAGGTGGGAAGGATACAAGTGTAATTCCTTAATAATATGACGGCAGAGATGTATAGGGAAGTAATGGATGATGAGATAGAGGTTACTCAATGTGTTTTTAGATATTTCCAAGATATTTTTCTTGAACAATTTTTAATTAGAACCCCCTCAAGGTGATATTGAGTTATTGATAGAATTAGAACTATGTTCTCGTTTGATTTTGAGGGATTCTCACCATATCGAATAATATTAGTTTTTAGATTTTATGATTTAGGTATATGATCTATTTTATAATTGTTTAATCTAGAATATTGTGTCATAGTGGGGTGATTTAGTGTTATTCAAAAAGAATTCAGATTGTAGTTTGATGTCTTTTATAGACTACAAGTGGTTGAATGAAGTGGAGATGTAGAACACATATTGTATTTTTAGGATCAATTTTTTTTTTACCAGATGTGGGGAGGGAGTTTTTTTCTATGGTTGATATACAAATTTGATATTAGTAATTGACGTGTTTAGAGAGATATATCTCAATGACATCCTTCATATTTAGGTATTATAACAAACAGATTGTGATTATGATGTTTGATTACATGAACACCCCAATTGTGCTCATGGGGATCATGAACTCCATTTCTATGAATTCAAATTGATTTTATTAGTCATATTCATCAATGAAATATCTACATAATTTCAAATTATTAGAATTTAAAAAATCATAGAGATATCATGAAAGTTCCTCAATCAGAACACATATATGTAATGTTTTATAAATTAATGATTTGGAAAGGATAGGATAATTTCATTAAGTAGGTGGAATCTCAGCAGAGAGTGATACCAGATCCATGAAGGTTCTAGGAAGTTGTTTCTTGTTATGTAACGGAAATCGTGGTAGTGGTTTGTTGTTTCCTTTTTCATCGTAGGTTATTAAAAAGGATTGTTCCCAGTTAATCATAAGTTTTAAACCTAATAGTAGCACTGACTTGTAAAGAAAAATATTTATTTTGAAAATAATAAGTTCCAAGATTCATTTAGTTTTTGGTATGAGATATATGTTAGTGATCTAGTGCTTCAGTATTTATACGAAGGGTGATATTTCAATTGATTTGTGACACTTTGTTCCTGAGATTGGAATTCTTAATTATGTAATAGAGGGAGGTTATATATTATTATTTAAGTTATGTCTACAAGGCTGTAACAATGCTACCCATGATGTGGAGTTTTTAATGGCTATGTTTAAACTTATTTGATGATTTTCAGATATTAACCCATTTATCCATTCACCATTCTCTTATTTAAACCCATTTAAACATTCCAACACTATTAAAAATTATTCTCGCATAACCGTGTTCAACCCATATAAACAAATTTTATGTTATCCCAACATCACATAGGTAATATTAAAGCATAGGTGCCTCACCTAGCTTCTACTCGAACACAATCAGTTACATCAACATTTTTATCAAAGGATCTACAAAAATACCAAACAATATCACTTGTTCTTTACAAATCTCTAGGTTTTGGGATGTTGTCACTCCACATGGGTGGACCTAGATTAGTCTCATCACCCTCGATGCATCCCTTAGGGATCATAAAGGTTTCCATTTACCTTCATAAAAACAATTTTACTAAAAAATTCTAGGGGTGATCAAAACATACTAGGAGACACCAATAAACAAAACCACACTTTCACAAATCCAAAAATAAACAATGGGATATAACTTGTAGACCACCTACGACAATTTTGTGGTGAACGCACTCTTATTCTTTCCCCCAGAACCCGCTTCTACCATCTCTTTAAGCTTCAACCTAGATCTCAACCAAAGAGTTGGGTTTTAGAGTTTCGGAAAGAGAGGAGAAAAATATAGAAAACCTAAACTCAAAATAGAAACAAGGATGGGATTATCCTTACTCAGAGCTTCAATCTACATCCAACAGCACAAAAAATACCTTATAAAAGAGGGAGATTGATCTCTTGGATCTCTTGGGAGAAGAGTTTCGCCTATAGGGATAAGTGGGGAGAATGGGGAAGAAATCATGAGTTGGGTATTAAAATCAAATAGTTGAAATATTGTAATTTTTTATTGTTTTTGGGCTAAACTATTTACCCACATAGTTTAGAAAACTGTGTGAAAACTATGTGGATTCCATAGTCAAAGATTCCCACCTCCTGCATGGTTTTCTTGGGTTGTCTACATGGTTAGCTCTAACCATGATCAAACCATGTGTTCTACCCAGAAGACTCCCTTTTTATCCTTTTTTGTGACCCGGACCACCAAAACACCTCCGAAAATCCATAAACATCCAAAAACAATAATTTTAACCAAAATAGGGATTCAAAACAAGTCATAAATGAGAACAAATCTTTCCATTATTTGGGATCTTATATCATCTAAACCTTATCACGGATCGTCCTTGAGCTAAGCTCCCAAGCTACATTACACTTCAAAGGAAAAGTGACTGGGCCACAGAGCCCACATATTTGATTCTTGCTCCCAAGGTTCTCCCTAAACATTCCCATGATTCTATAGTACACACACTAATTGCCTAATATTTCCCAGCATGATTTTCTAACCATGGTCCACCACACAAGCTGGATGATCCTCAAAGGATGCATCATCCTCATGCACAACATCTTCAACATTCACCATGTGAGTTGGGTTAGTGTGTTTTTTTTGAAGCTGTGACACATGAAAAACATCATGCATCTTAATATAACACTATAGAAGAGCCTACAAGTATGTGATCGGCCTGATCCTCTCCATAATCTATAACTTCCCCACATTCCTGGGTGCCATATTTTCTGGCTTCTGAATCCATCAGTGACCCAACCTTGGTGACCCCAGAAGGAACTCACTATCACCCACCTCAAACTCAAGAGGTCTATGCCTCCAATCTGCATACGACTTATACCTAATCTGAGTTGTTGTATTCCATTCCCAAATCAACTCTATTTTCACTGAAGTCTCCTACATGAGACTCGGTCCCAATAACTCTGATTCCCTATCCTCCAACCAACACAGAAGGGATCTTCACAGACTTCCAAAGAGAACCTCAAATGGTGCCATCGGAACTGCAGCATAAAAAATGTTTTTGTGGGATAATTTGATGATAAATACATACTACTCCCAATAACCAAAAAACTCCAACACAAAATCCCTCAACATGTCTTCCAACACTGCGATTATATGCTCTAACTACCCATTAGTCTGCATGTGGAAATCCATACTCAAAAGCACCTGTATACCAAGTGCCTTCTACAACCCTTTCCAAAAGAGTGATATAAAATGAGTGTCATGATATAAAACTCTAGTCCAGAGTACACCATTAAACTATAATATTTCTTGAACAGAAAACTCTCCAAACTGATAAAATGTTCATGCCTTCTAGATCTGTATGAACTGAGCCACTTTCATTAGCCGATACACAACCACCCAAATTGTATCATTCTTTCGAGGATTCCTCAGAATACCCAACAACAAATTTATAGTCACATCATAACACTTACACTCAAAGAATTGTTAAAGGATTTAACAAACCAGCTAGGTGTTGATGCTTGACAATCACATGTTGACAGGTAAGGTATCGTGCCCCAAAGCCCACCATTTATTTTTTCATTCCTGACCACCAACCTTGCCTACGGAAATCACAATACATCTTGTCCAGAAAAGGATGCATTACCCATTTTGATACATTGAAGTCCCATATAAACTCTTCCTGCATGAATATTGGCATAAGTACACTACTATGGACAGAAACTACCTCTGTCATTCCGATGGACCAACTAGAAGGATGATCCCCAAATATATGACTTTACTTCCTAGAAAAAAATCAAGATCGTTAATTTGACATTCCCTAACTCATATTCAATGTGTCGAATAAAGCCCCATAGAATAAAGAGGAACCTAACCATTTTCATCCTGCAACTCTAGGTCAATCTCTGCAAACAAATCCATCACCTTCCACATGGTGCTAGATTCTTGAACCACCTGGTTCTCTTCCTTTCAGCTCAAGGCATCAGCGACACTATTCCCTTTCTGTAGTGTATATAAAATCTCAAATTTGAAATACGAGAGAAACTAAACCCATCTTCACTAACGAATTTTTATATCCCGTTGTGAAAACATATACTTTAGACTCTTGTGATTTGTATACAGCATGAAACGTTCCCCTAACAAGTAGTTCCTTCAGCACTTCAATGAATACACTACTGCATCCAACTGAAGATCATGAGTGGGATAATTCTACTCATGGGGTCTCATTTGCCTCCACCCATAATCCACAACCCACGTATTTTAAATCAACAAAGTCCCAAGACCAATAGCTGACAAATCACAAAATAAGACATACTTCCTACCTGTCTTGGGTAAGATAATGATCGGTGTGGTCGGAAATCACATTTTCAACTCTTAAATTGAATTATCACAAGACTTAGAGCACTCAAACATGACTCCCTTCTTGGTAAAACTCACTAGTGGTGCTGCCAAGGGAATGAAATCAAGGATGAACCTCCAGTAATATCTACCAAAACTCTGAAAAATATGAACATCAGAAACACTCTTAGGATGCTCCAAAGACACCACAACCAGCACATTCTTTGCTTACACTAACACACCTGCCCTAGAGAAGATGTGACCCAGAAAAGGCACTTCTCCAATCAAGAACTGATAGTTTGACAACATGGAAAATAAATGATACTCTCTTAGTGTACAAAGAACGATGTCAAGATATTGGTCATGATCATCATGCGTTTTCAAGTACACCAAGATGTCTTCAATAAATATAACTACAAAATGATACAGTAAAGGATGAAAGTATTTGTTCATAAAATCCATGAACTCCACTGGTTCATTTTTTAAGCCGAATGGCATCCCCACAAACTCAAACAACCTTAATAGACTCTAAAAAGCAGTTAAAAGTACATCATAAGGCCTCACCCTCAACTAGTGAAAACACGATCTCATATCAACATTAAAAAAAATGATGCACCCCTCATCCGATCAAATATGTCATCAATTAAAGAAAGAGGGTACTGATTTTTCACTGTCATTTGATTTAACATCTGATAATCAACACATGGCCTTAAAAACCAATCAAACGTATTTGAAAAAATCACATGAGATCCCCATGGAGACGTACTAGGATGTATAAACCTCTTATACTGCAACTCCTCATGTTGAAACATTGGCTCCTGGAGTTCTTCCAGTGCCATTCTCTATAGTTGAATATAAACTAGATCTATTCCCAATAACAAGTCAATATTGAACTCAACATCCCTCTCGGATGGAAAACTTGGGAAATCCTCATGAAACACATTCAGAAACGGATCCACTACTGTAGGGGAGGCATACTGTTTCCCACTTTCAAGATCTAGCATGAGACATGGTACATGAGCTGTGAGCCTACCCAACAACCAACCAAACGGTTCTGCATGACCTGCTTGAGGATCCTACTATACCTGATGGACATAAGCCTCACCCTCATGTGACCTGAGCGATACCCGGTGATAGTAACAAACTATGTTCTCCCGATACAACACCATGCAGTACATACCAGAAATCACATCAATTCCCACCATCTCGAGAATGAACAAGTCCCACAAGAAATGACACCCATTAATTTCCAATGAACATCACATACACTTCCTGATATATTCATTTTCCACTACCAACAGAGTGTTAATAAATAAATCATGGAACACACTCACCCCATGATAACCCAAAACTACCACATGCTTAGAACAAATAAAAGAGTGTTTAGAACCAGTATCAAATAATTCAATAGAAATCATTGAGGCCATAGGGTTTGTACATAAAATAGTTGATGGCCCTGCCTCGCAATCACTGGGTGTCGATTGAACTGCATGAAGTTAACATGCCCTTCAACCCTGGGCTCTAACCTGTGTTCCCTGCACTGCACTGCCCTACTGGCGTGGGTGATCGTTCCCTAGAGTTCTACATCCAACACCCCTTCCAGTATGGACCCTGGAGCTCCAAATTCCTACCTGATATGGACAAACTGTATCTTTTCCTCCGCTTGGAATCTGCTTGTCACCAACATTCATGATCACCTGCGGAGGGTTTCTACAGAACCTCTGTATGTTCCCCAATATAACGCATGACTAGAACTCAACTGGAGCTCGAGGACACTGGACAAACATGTGCCCTAACTTCCCACACAAATATCAGAACACTTGGCCACCACCCTGAGAGGATGAACATCTTTTCTAAACATCGTGAACACTTCTTCCCTACTAAAACCTACAAAAATGATGCTTTCGACCCTCAAAAGTTACACCACTTCTCTGCCGGGTTGACACGACACACCCACTACCTGAGGCTCCCTTCTGATTCCCTTTCGAGATCAACACTTGATCCAATACGTCTATAAAGCTCTTTAAGAGAGTGGTATTCACCTGAGACCTAATCTCATGTCTCATCCCATCCTAGAAATGACTCGTCACTACTGCCTCATCCACTCCAACGTTGGAACAAAGTGTCACAGGTCAGTGAAGTGTCCAACATAATCAATCACCGACATAGATCCTTGAGTCAAACTCATGAACTCTAAATCCCTCTTTTGCCTCAAATGATTTGGGTAGAAATGCTCCAGAAACATTTCCTGGAAGTATTTATACAAAATTCTCTCATTCTGTTCAATCTAAACCAGGATGTGCCACCAACAGTTTTCCTGGACCCACAACACATAAGCTTCTGACTTGACTCGCTTCCCAATAAGTGTCTCTTGATGACCATGTATCATCTAGATATACTCTATCTAGAACTCTGATTCTTCTGGCCCACCCATTATAGTAAAGGATGGAGGGTGCTGCAGCTGAAGCTCTCTCGTCAGCTTAAACAATATCAGTGCAACCCTCCCTGGGTCTTGATCCATCATCTATATAAAATGAGCCAAGTTATATTGCAACTACTCTTTTATATATTCTCAGAACACCACATTATCTTGCTCTTCTACTGGAGGATTTTTCTTAGAAGCATACTGTAGTTTCCCAAAAGATGCTCAAAGTCATGGTTCCATTTCTCTACATTGAGAAACATCAAGTTTTATCACACATACCAAAAAACTGTCACAACATCATTAAAATAATGCTCTTCACTAGCCATAACAACCCATAAAACATGAACCATCCCAACAAACATTATCATTCCAAAAACATCACCCAGACCATCACTACTGCAGGCCATGGTCCACAAGTGGTAAACAACCATACACCACCAGAAGGATCACACAACATGTTACAAACAACATTTTCAATTTCATACAAACCCTTAATTACACATATTTCACTAATCATCATTTATCATTCATTTATCGTCACCCACTTGTATTGTTTTTTTTACATTCCAATTTTAATTATCACGATACAAGGTGGATCTTATCTTTCATGCCTCACACACCCTACTTGTGTGTGCATAACATGATGCATGTAACCTATCTCTATTGGTTCCTACAATGATGCATGAATGCACAACCTCATTCCCTTGAGGCCACAAGACAAATATCATAAAATAGTTACATAACACAACATGTGCATCATCCAATGGTAAAATATCAATAACTGTAACACCACCCAATCAAGAACAATTATTCCCACCAAGAGTGACTTGGGTTTTCCCTCAGACATGGGTTAACTAATCCCATGAACGAGCTCATTATCAAGGACCGACACATTATAAATTCTATCTACCACCCCAAATAACAAGATTCCATAGAAAGAAAATAAATTCCTCCTCTGGTACAACTTTTTAACATCCCCAACCAAGAGTCCACTAAACCGGTACCCTGAGCCGGGTGGTTTCATGACCTTAAGCATGTCACCCCATATGCTAAAGGTTCCCAACTAGCTGCGAGTGTACAAAAGGTCAATTGGTGATACTATACCCAATTTTCATCCGAGTAAAACACAAAAAAAAGATAAATAAAATTGGGAAATGATAACCAATAAAAAAATAGAACTAATAAACAAGCATTCCACAAAATGGGGAACAACCATGTCCAACAGTGAATTTTACATGTCATGAAACAAGTGAAAAACTAAACAAAATTCAAAATTAAGGCAAAATACAAAATCCCCATGATGTTCCCACCACCATGAATGGGTGCTCCATGTACACCCATTCCAACCCAACACCATGAAAGAGCCTTTTTATTTCCCATTAACTACAAACATAAAGTCTTCTGGGGTACCCAATGGCAGCCTGAGTAGGCTGTGAGTACAACTCTATAGGCTACCACCAATAGTGTCTACAATATTTCTGGTATAAAAAATTGTGCATGAAAAGTGAAATGACTAATAAATGAAAAGAAATGATTAATTTCCCTTAACCATTTTTGGTCATTTACCAACATTTATTACCATTTCCATATCTTACAATATCCACCACATTTTCATGGATTCATCAAACATAATAAGTTACACTGGATTAAAGTTCACAATCATATGAATGAGCAAAAAAAACTGCTATCCTATGTGACCTCGATAAATTCTTCATGTCAACCATATCCCCACCTCGAAACTTCAGTCTAGGTGGATGAAACTGTCAGGGGAATAGACCCTCAGTCCTCTTCCTTAACATGTGTATTAGGGGTTGAGTTTAGTGCCTCATTCCAACTCGACCCATGGGTGTAGAACCTCAATTAAATTCCCACTCTATCAGGCCATGTTCACATTCATTATATATGTATATTCGTTTACCATTCACATAACATCACAACCATTTCCCAAGTAAAACATAAATCATAACAATAACATGAGAGTTAATACCATGCCTAAAACCATTAACAGATTTAGTACATTTCACATCATTTATCCATTAATCACAATTACCTTTTATTACTATTATCTCCCTCAGCATTCATTCATTGTTCCTATATCAAAAGGATTCGTTCATTATGCCTAACACAATATGATTCATTACCAGGATCATATTCCATTCCACTATCATCTTTAATCATTTTATATATATTAACACATTTATCCATTCACAATTCTCATGGGTCAACCCATTTATACATTCCAACACTATTCACAATCCATATTACATTACCATGTTCAACCCATATAAACCACTTCCATGTTAACCCAATATCCCTTATGTAATTATTAAGCCTAGGTGAATCACCTAGCTTCTACTCCTACAAAATCAGCCACATCAACTTTTTTATGAATGCCTCTACTTATATACACAACAATATCACTTGTTCTTCAAAAATTTCTTGGTTCGGTGAAGTCGGCACACCCCATAGGTGGCCCTAGATTATTCTCATCACCCTCGATGAATCCCATAGAAAACATGAGGGTTTAAATTTACCTTATTAATAAAAATTTTACCAAAATATATGAAGGGTGATCAAAACATACCATGAGACACCAATAACAAAACCACTCATGACCAACTCCACAAATAATCCAAGTGATATAACTTGTATACCACCTTCTTTGATCCTGTCATTATCGCACTGGAAAGAAATATCAAAGATTCTTATTCAACCAACCATTGAAGCTTCAACCTAGATCTCATCCAAATAGTTGTTTTTTATATCATTGAAATATAGGTGAATAATATACAAACAATAAACTAAAAAGAGAAGAAAATATGGGAATATCCATACCCGGTGCTTCGATCTGCAACAAAAGGCACCAAAAACTCCATAAAATTGATGGATATCGACTTATTTCAAATTTTTATCGACCGCACGGTTTACCCGCATGGTTTTCCAAACCGCGCACAAACTCTGCTGATGTCACTATCCAAAAATAAAACCTCCTACATAGTTTACCTATAATTCCCTGATGGTTAACACTAACCATTCACAAACTATGTGGCCTATTTTGAAAACCACCCTTTTCAACTTTTTTGTGAACTCAACCACAGGAACACCTTCGAGGCTCCTTAAACTTTTGAAAAACATTATTTCAACCAAAAGAATGGATTAAAACCAAAAAAAATTGATAACACACCTTTCCATGTTTAGGTATCTTACAATGGTATATTTAGTCACCTAGTTATCAATGTTGGATATAATACGTTCTTGAGATTATCTCATCAAAAAGATAATTGGAGGTTTGGATGTTAGAGTAATTTTTATTCTTAGTTTTCTAGAACCTCTGTGGTTTTCAATCAAGCCAGTGAAGTAGAAAATCATTTGGAATTCCCACCATAGATATAGAGGATCCACAATGTCTTTCTCAGGTCTTAACTTCATCGGTATGTTCATGATTACTCCACTATCATTAACCATGGAGTGTTTTATATCACATATTGTGTGACATTAATTAATCGAATACTATAGATATTGGATTATCAGGAGAAGGTGGTGTGGTGATGGTCCATTACTGTGTTTTGTCTGTTGTGAAAGCATGGTGTCCAAGAAGAGCATAGTAGGGAGAAAATGTAGTAGATGTGATCCAATTACTCTTTGTTGTTTTGAGTTTTCATTTCATTATTTTTATGTTTTGATGTGATATCTATCAGAACTTATTGTTATATGAGATGATATTTTTCTACATCTTAATGTGTGATGCATGATAATGTTCTTGTATATGAAGAGGGGGCCTAATCCTTAATCAAAACACATTATAACATAATATAATCCAAACATCAAGGGATTTTTAGTGCCATCTATATTATAATTCCTTTTGAAATGCAAGAAGTAATTAATTTACTTGTATTCTCAGTACTTTATTATATTGATTATGGTAGAGGATGACTTGGGTAGTTTGTTGCTAAGAAGGTAGTGCAATTGTTGTGTTGTTTCATAGAAGTGTGTGTCTAGTGCTGAATAGTGTGATTTGTGGGTGCATAATACATCTTGTAGGAGATCCATTTTTTAATTCTTGTATTGTGTTTATATTGAGGATTAATGATAACATTGAGTGGTATCTCAGGGGGTGGTATTTGGGACCCCTTTTCCATTCTATACATGGTTTTGAATTCCCTGGTATAACACTTGATTGAGAGGTATCTGATGTAACATCTCATTTTTTCTCAACAAATTACATTTTTTATTTTGGTTGTTTGAGAGTGTTTGAAAGGGGTATGATAGGTATTGGGAGATAATGTGGAGGTTTATCTCTAGGTGTGGTGCAGTAAGTTGTTCATGAAGTGAACTAAATTATTGTCTTGAGTTGGCCATTTACAACCCGTGTTTCTGATAAGTTTACAACTTGTATATCAATTGGGGGTGGACTCAGTAAAGTGAATTTTTGTCATGGAATAGGAATTCCCAATGTTTTATTAATTCATCCCAATGAAAAATAAATTTTAGTGGAAACCAAAGACTTATTGGTTTCACTCTATGTGTAGGGAAAATGAATTATATTCAATGGTTGTCATATAATTCACATCATGAATTGGGGATTAGTGACGTCGGCATGGGATTTTTTTGGTTGTAAATACTTCCCACACAATTAATTTTCCTTTCAGTTATCATTTCATCCCATCATATTTTTAGAAAACATAGGTTCCCTCCTGACACTATCTTCCAAGTCTTCCCTTATATCAATCATTGGGTTTCGATGTTAGGGTATTGGCAATTGGTTGTAATCCCTTATCCCTTAATTTTATTTTCTCTCCATATACTCAAAGAGATTTTTTATTTCATTTTGGATTTAGTTTTTTTTGTTTTTTGGGAGGTGTTTTCTTGTCCATTGGGTGAATTATATTTTTATTTGTAGTTTTGTAGTGCATTTTTCATTTTAGGTTATTTCATATACACCCTTATATTCAAGGATACATCAACTATATTTTTTGAGAACTTGATTCCTTTTCTTCATAGTAGTCACATTAGGAAGGGAATGTTTCCCAATTATTTGTCAACAGGAGATGGATTTCCATATCATAATCATGATAATAAATATGTTAAAAAACATTCTAGGGGAATATAAATTATTCATATTATTTCTCTACTTCAATATTATTATCACGATATTGTGAATTGTATGTGATGAATTCCCCACAAAAAATCATGGTTGTTGGGGATATCTTCTTCCTCAATTGTTTGGTTATACGAAACCAATGTTGTTTGCTTCTATGAAATAATCCAAAATATAAAATTGAGAAATCAGTTATATTTGGTTAATGAAAATGGTTTCCCCAGGATTATGGATTATGAAATTAATCTATTAAATAATGAAGTGAAAGGATATAAAAATTCCCTTTGTTAATATTAAAATTATATGCATGTTGCTGATGTGGTCTGGCATTGTCATTCATTGTGGAAATAGTGTGAACTTTTGATGTGGGGTTTTTTATTAAATGTGCAACCATGATTTTGGGGTGGTGATGTGTGGCCATGATTTGGGGGTAGTGAGTTTTTATTATGATTTTATGGAGGTGAAAAGTCATCATTAGTTTGTAGTGATGAGTTGTAACGAAAAATTTTAGATGGTGAGGTGTTATTATGATATTAGGGTGGTCAGTTGTGATTATGATTTTTATTAGGTGGGTATGAAAATTATATAGGGTGTTGAGGTGTGACTGTGATTTGGGGTGGTGAAAAGTGGTTTTGATATGAGTAAGATGTGATTTATGGTTGAAGTTGTGTTATTTTCATGTGTGGAATTGGAATTAAATGATAATATTGGGTTGAAATATAATGGGATAAATAATTATTTCAGTGCATATAATGTATGATTTTTGATGGAAATGATTAATTTAGAAATTTAATTAAATTGATAAAATAAGGTTGCATCATTAAATAAGTCATGTGGCAGTTATCCATCATTTTTTGGTTTGAGGTGGAAGCTAAAGTGGGTGGTAATGTGATTTGGTTGTTAATTTTTATTATGAACCCATTGGTCATGATTGTGTCTAGCTAATATATACATTTTCATATACCTTGTAAGTTATATTCTATCCCCACCAATTTGGATAACTATGTTTTGAAACTCTTATTTATATGAGGGTTTTTTTCAAACATTTTATTGTATGGAGGAATGGATGGGTACCATAAATTCCCACTCTCCCATGCATGCATGGTAGGTATGGACATGATGTTATGGTCATAGGATTTATAGTGCACTATATGTTTATTGTGATAGCCCAACTATCCCTTTATGGGATGAGATGTGGTGAAATTTCATATGGTGGTTGTTGTTCATGGTAGGTGTGGGTAATGAGGTTGATATCTTTCATTTTCATGATACAATTAAAATTTCAATACTTTTGAAAATGAGAGGATATGACCCTAGTTTCTTTTATTGGGATGTGATGTGGTTTGTAGTGGTATGATGGGGTGATATGATATGTTATGTGGTCATGCAGTTGTGTAGCAAGATGATATATAAAATGATTTGGTCTTGGGTTGGGGAGAGGATATGTGATGTGACCATGTTGTCGGGTGTTGTTTTATATAACAGCGATGGAAACACTAGGGCATACAACATTTTGTTGTTGGATTTGAATACCTTTGCAAAAGTGGTGTGTGGTACACTCTAAATTATATGCTTCGTATTACTTTATTATTTTTTTCATTCATTATACTATGAACATTCCTTGGTGAGGATGGGGGTTGGTTAGTTGACATGTTTAAGTGATGTTGGTTCATCTATTTTCTCATAAGTTTATTAGTATACTCCATACCCAAGTACACGAGAGACATTAGTTAACATAATCAGTTTAATTAAATGTTTGTCATGTGTATATAAAGACATATTGACATTTCTAAGTGGACTTTGTCGACCAAAGTGGACATTTCTCTCTTGGACCGTTGGACCACATCGATGTTGTTGCATTAGATTTATCTTTTTCTATTAAATTTGGATACTTTAATATATTATTCATTTTTTTGTACAAGATTTCTAGAATGGTTTATGGAAAAACTCAGTATTTTATAATTGGATTCTTATGAATGATTTATTCTATCTTGATATATTTATGTTTTTCTAAAGGTTATTTCTTTCCATTTTTTAGATTTTTATACACTCAGAGCAGTTCAATAACCTGGGTCATACTTAAGGTAAGAATCAAGTGTAATTATCAATTCCCCATAATTGTGATATCTTTGGATAGAGGTGTCTTTAAATTTACATTCTAGTTATATGAAAACACATTTATTAACATAACGTCATATTATTTTATAGTATTTATTATATGTTTATTATATTTTATTATAGTATTACTTATATATTTTCATTCTTACATCATGTATAATATTCGATAATTTTTATTTTTCCTATGGTACATAATTCAAACACCCTACTTATAACTATTTATTATTGATAGGTTTATAATATGGGTGGGTCTTATAAAATTTACTAGAATCTTGAATGGATTTTTTTCTTTATATATGACTCGTTAGTTTCCAAAATATTTTACCATGATATTAGTATATGTTAATGGCATCATGTGTATATGTTCTGATGCCTGATATCAAGTAGTTTCATCTGTTTTGTGATGGTTTTGCTAAATAATTTTGGGGAATTTCAATGTAGTATCATAACAAGTGTTTGGTTGGAGTAATTTTAGATATAGTATTATATTAGATTTAATAACATGAAAGGTGTAATAAGAGAACATGATGAATTATTTCATTCAATTGAATTAGATGATTCAAAATTGTATCAAATGGTGTGAGTTATAACTCAATTTATGAGTGTGCTGTGGAAAATTTAATCTCTATGTTGGAAGGATTAAACTTCTAATAATTCATTATAATTTACCATTAGGCAGATATTTTGATCCAAAATCAGGATAATACTGTTATGAGTGCATGATACACTCACATAAAAGTTTTTTTGTATAAATATAACTTCTTATGAATCCATTACAAATTAAAAATACTCGAATCCTTTTTAGGAATATCTCAAATATATTTAAAAGTGTTATTATATTAATATTTATATCATGGTATTTTTTATAATTTCACATTTAATTATGGTTTTATAAAATACATGGGAGAATGATTATTTTAATTAATGGAATGATTCATAGATACAAGGTTTTTAATGGATATCTTATGAGGGGGAATTTCAAAAGTTAAATTTTCTTAGGATTTCATGGTTTTATAAAATTTGAGAGTATATAATTTTAATTGAATCTGATAAATAAGTTTTAATATAGATCAATTATGTAGAAAATACAATCAATAAAGGATAATTTAGTTTTTCTATGTATTAAATAAAAGATCATGAACACCATAATGTGTTTTTAAAAATAATTTTTTCATTATTGGTTGGTTAAAATTTATTTTTTATTTCTTTTAATTGGAAATTGTTGGAGGCTAAAATTGTATTGGCATTAATTTTAGGGGTTAGATAGGAATCTCAACTCTTTGTTTTGATGGATTTCCATTATATATCATATTTAATTATAGATATTTTCATATTTTATGCTGAGTGGTGTGGATTTTCATATAATGATTGGGTAGCCTAATGAGAGATCCTTGGTATCATAGTATTTACCAATTTTTTTTATTGTTTTTCATGAGTGTCCTATGGTGGGGGAATCATTATATGAAATCAAAATGGGCTATAGATTCTTATTATTTGGATTTTTATATGGACTAATGAATTTTGATAATTTTTGTTTTGTGAATAGGTTGCATGATCATATATAATCAGAGTATATTTTAACATGTTATGAGATATGTATATGGGTGTCTGAGATTTGATTAGGAGTGTGTTTATGTATATTTATCCTATAATTAAACTAAAAAGTCTATAGTAACTGTTGAATAATATGGATGATCCACAAGCATACTGTGTAATGGGTTTATATTTGTGAATTGTTTCTGTGTTGGAGTCCATCTTTAGAAGCATGAGTTGTGTTTGAAGATATAACATAACGTGTTAAAAATTAATATATAACCAATATAGTTTGTGATTTATTATTGGTTATTTGACGAGGCTTCTTGTGCATGATAAATTGTTTGGTAATGAGTTTTAAATGGATTGAATATTCATGTGATAATGTTAAAAGAGGTGTTTTATTATTATATCAATTTATTTTATGAATAAATTTTAATTATTTTATTCAGATATATAAGAAATTAATTATAGGCTTGTTACCTATAAAATTGGATATACTAGTGGTGATAATTTTTTTAAATCCCAAATAAATATAAATGTGAGTTTGGAAAATGAAAAATATATAGAGGTTACACCAATATGCTACTTGGTTCCAAGTTTAATAACAATGGGTATCTAGTAGTGTGACCTATGGGATTTTTCTACTATCATATTCAATGAGTTGTCAGTGGACAACCACTAAGTACCCTCTATTCTCCTAGGTAACTTATGGTATCATATAAAGAACATGAAATTATCTCATTAGAGTAAAATTTATTAATGAAATATTAGTCATTTCATAAGATATCTATTTACCATGATCCCACCTTAAGAGTGTCATGGGATTCATCTATCCAAAAGTGGGGGGAACTACCTCCCATAACGCTTTTATGTCCCACATATTCCACCGTAAATATGGATTATATAGAAGTAAATATTTGGGTATATCGAAAATATACATTCTCACTTATTCTCCACCCCTATTCTATCAATTTTAATCAAAAATAAGATTATTGGATTAATTATTGATTTTTTGTTCAACTAATTCACAGTAGAATCTCATCATAGTGATTCATCCCTCATGGGAAATAAACAGAGGATTCTTGAATGCCCTTATTATTGGGTTTAAATTATAAAAGTTTCTAGTTTCCCAATAATATGATTGTTTTTGTAAGATTGAAATTTTTATGGGTAAAATTTTTGATCATGGTCTTATTGGTGGTTTGTATGAGTTGGGAACTGATTTTGGATCATCAAATGACCTTAGTGGCCTTTAGTGTATATTGAATCCTGATTATTTGGATTTTTTTTCATGTGAAATTTATTAATTTTTTACAATATTATATGATATTGTGTATTATGATTCAACAAAATTATATGGGAATACGTTATCCTAATATTCCCCAATGAAATTAGAGAATTTTAATGGGTTTATTGGTTGTGTCCTAGTTGACTGAGTGATCAAAACAGACTTTATAATTTTTTTACTTTGATAATGTAAATAGAATTTGATATAGATA
Source organism: Viscum album (assembly GCA_963277665.1). NCBI lineage: Eukaryota > Viridiplantae > Streptophyta > Magnoliopsida > Santalales > Viscaceae > Viscum > Viscum album. Next base: position 217,234,549 of record OY728165.1, read on the forward strand.
TTTATTTTTGGAATAACGTTATAATTAAACTGAAAATATATTATATAATATAATTTTGGAAAATATTGTTATGGATTTATGGGAAATATATAATTTATGTTGGTTTGATTGAAATTTCAAATAAAATAGTGTTTTTAATGATGGTTTCGTATTGGTATAAAAAATAAATTAATTATTTTTAAAACATATTATATTGGACATTGGATAAAGGCATATAGTGAGTAATAAAATAATTATCTCCAACCCTAAATACTATATAATAAATTATTTGATTTTATTTTATATAAATTTTATAGAATTTAGTCTTTACATGCTTATTTCTATTTTACCATTTGTTAGTGATTCAGTTTTTTATTCTTATATTATTGTTTTATATGAAATATGTTTGATTCATTCTAAATTATATTTTTATATAATTGTAAAAGAACCATTAGGTATGGAATCACATTTCAAATGTATAGGATATATTGGATTGAGATACTGAGTTGTTTTAAATTTTTCATAATTCCATAGGAACCATTAGACACCCTTAAGAATGGTTTCATTCAATAAAAATAGCCAAATGATGGGTGTTATATATTTTGTTTCTATATGGGAAAATATTTTATTCAAAAGATTATTTCTAGAAAATTTTTGTTTCATATTATAATGTATTATAATTGACCTAAGTTGTTGAGATTTGAGTTGATCATTGTGTTCATAAAAAGAAAATTATATTGTATCAATAAGAAAGGTTAACTAGAAAATCATGATCCTTTGTATTGATTTATAAATTTTATTTCGAGATATAGGATACCAAAATATTGTTTTTTATAAGAGAATTTTTAGTTTCATATAATCATTCAGTACATAATTATATATGTGATAGGGTTATTTGTAATATAAAAAGGTAATAAATTATAATATTGTTTTGGGACAATTAATAGAAAAGATTTTTCTATAAGAAGATACATGAAATATGACCTCTAGATTCATGAACATCCATATGAAATCTGTACTATTTCTTAATGGGTGACATTCCTTATTTTATTTATCAAATTAGTGTACGACCTACATAAGATAATATATTCCCAATGTGAATAAATGAATGATTTTATGGAAAATGACTATATAGTAATGATGATGTGTTAATCTAGGAGTGTCAATATGGTGCATGAAATAGAAATGAACCATATTATTCAAAAGTGATACCTGGGGTACAACTAATTAAACGACAGAACCCTTCTATTCAATCTAATGGTTTTAATGTATGATTCAGGTTCCAAATGTGTCACTTATTAAATATATAATTAGGTAGTGGGTGGAAGACAATATAATCGAATTTAATATACACCATTGAGACAGTGGTGGAATATCGATACTCTCAGAGGTAGTTCTTATGATGATTCACGGGATAAGGTGTATAAGGGAATGCACGTTAGGTTTTTTAATTTATATAAAGTCAATTTTTTTTATTTTTCCAATTATTTTATCATAGAATTATTATTGGGATGTTTTTTGAATGTCGTCAAATTATTATTCTATTTTTTATTTCCTCCCAGGATTTGAAATTGAATGTTAGGTCCTATTATATTTCCCATTAATAAGATTTATTGATTGATCATTTTGTTCGAATAATATATTTTTTATTTTTTACATAATTGTAAATACATAAATGATAAATTAATTGGACATATAATTTTTTCATCCTATTGGTTATAGTGAAAACATATATTTATCACATATGATGAGATAAAGGATACTTGGAATGTCACATTGGCAAATGAACGTATGTGTGTCTTTAATGAAATGTTAGTGGTTATGATATGATATGTGGTGGTAATAATTGAACCATTGGGTTCCTTGTGTCTTATAACCTCTAAGGTACATGAATAAGTTTTAATGGAATATTATATTATAATTATAGGAGGATCAGTTTCACAAATAAGTCGATTTTAACAATCTCCTATGATTTTTATAAAAATACACATGATCATTGTCTCCCTTGTGCTGGTTAGAGTTATGGAATCAAACTAGATCATTGGGCCACCACTTCCTTCAAAAATATAATAATATTTCATACATGTTGATAGACATTCATGTTGTACTTTTGGATCATGTATCAACTTAAATCAAGTTTCACATATAATTATGAAAATGTTTTCAGAGGTCTAGGATTTGATTGATTAATGTATTTTGATTTCAGACCATTTAAAATAATAAAGTTGGACTAATATCCTATTGATTATCTTTTCTTCTATGTTTATCATAGGTAACTTTTTTTCATGTTTTGATGTTGATAAAGTTTTATCAAGATTCATCGTATGTTTTTTGTACCATTTTAGTTTATTTATAATAGAATCTTTTAATGATAGAAATCATCTTTATATTCTTGAACATAGAGAGAATTTATAGTAGAATAAATTAATTCTCCAGGTTATGTTTTTTTGGATAAACCACATAGTTGGAGAAGACACATGGGAATTTGAAACTTCTATGAGGGAATGGTTTCCCGCCTTTTTTCATTTGAAAATAAAAATTTTAAGGACACAATTTCTTTAAGATTGGGAGAATGTACAACCCAGGCCCTTATGAAATAATTTTTTTTCAATATAAAATTAAATAGTTAAATTCATTATAAATATATAAAGAAATAATTAGAATTTAAATAAATTAAGGGATCTATAATAATAGATTATGAATCTCCCCGATGAGAGTATAAATTAAATTTTTTATCTAATAATTGAATTTTTGATATATTTATATCAAGTAATATGCAATCATTTTTTAAAAAATTAAAAATTAAGTGTTGGTATTTTTGTTAGTCCTAAATATTAAATTAAAATTTTATAATAAATATAATGATTTCAGAGAAAACATATTTTTATAAAATATATTGATAAATTATAAATTTAATATCTTATTAGTATAAGATATCTTTACAACAACTTAGTTAATTTTTCAATGTGTTATAAAAAAAATTATATTATTATAATTTTTATTTTTAAATAAATGATAATTTTAAATGAAGATTTAATTTGTAATAATTAGAAAATTATTTTCAAAACATATAGTTCATTTTTTAATTATATATGTTGAAAAATGGTTAGGGTTAAAATTTGGGATTTTTTCTATATTACATTTTTTATTTGGGAATAATAAAATACATTAATTTACAATATATGTTAAATACATGATTAAATGAGTCATATATGATGTATGGATGATGTAATACCATATTTTGGAACTATCCTACATTATTTTAATAAATGTAATGATAATTCTCAAACTATTCATTCTCTTGAGCCATAATAATTAACTGAATAATAAAATAATCAAAAAATAGCCCTCCAATCCACTATAAATACCACTTCTTCTACTCTCACCTAAAATCATCTTATCTTATTTATTTTCTACCCAATTAAATTAACAAGACTCTTCTCCACATAAAAGTTTTTTTTTCTCACCCAAAATGAAAAATCAAGTACTTTAATGAGGTTCTCAAAGAGAAAAATTCACGAGGCAAAAACCGCTTTCATTATTTTATTTTCGTTTCAATTTATTTTATTTTATTACACTATTCTCAAATCCCCTTATCAATGTTTCATGAAAAATATTTTATCTTATATATATTTTAATTTTGAAATTTTTATTGAATCATTCTTCATAAATCTCTTACTACTGTCTCTTTTATTCTAAAAATAAAAACATCATCTATGATGTGTTGAGTTACCGACATCATGGACGATGTAATTTAATTTTTCTATACATCCCTCATGGATTGTAATAAAACCATTATTATGGTTAAATAAAATAGTATAATACATATTAAATGTTATATAATATTCTATAACCATTTTTTATAGATAATATAAATTAATAAAAGAAAAGTGGTTCGTAATGGTCAAAACTCACCAAAATAAAAATACTTTCTACACAAATGTTTTATCTATTGATTCATCCTCATATCAGATATGGAAAATTATAAATAATACCATTTAATATATTATATTTTCATTAAAAAATTATAATTTAAATTCTGGTCAATTATAGTCATTTAGTGTTATAATCCATACATGTATACAAGTAAGCTAATCATTAAACCGAAGGAATTAAACACTACCGAATGATAATATTATGACTTATAAATCATAAAAAAATTACATATATGAACATGATAATAAAATAATAAGTAATATAAATGTTTAAAAGGTTCTGAATTAATTAGTTAAATAATTTACATTGATTATATATGATATTAAGTTCAAGTACATAACAATTTCAGACAGTAGTTTGGGGATTCTCTCCAAACATTGAATTTTCTGTCAGGTTAATCATTCTTCATATTTACACCAATGTAATTTCTATTTATTATTATATAATTGTTTTAAATAATATATATTGGTTAAAAATCATGTTTATGTATCATATAATATATTTTTGATGGGTAAATACATGTGAAAAAAAGGATTCCTTCTTAATTCTCCCTCATAAGAAAACATGATTAAAGGGAACATAACGATTTCATATCCATTTATATGTACTCCTAATAAACTGTATTAAGACAACATTATTTTTATAAAATAATAAATATTATCATGAAAAAATATTTGTTTTAATTTGGTTATTTTTCTTTCAATCGACCAACGAATCCATAATGAACTGAACTTGGAAAAAAATAACAAGTCCAAAAATGTAAATAACAACATTTTATTTATAAATGGGAGTATTGTTATTATAAAAGATTATATAATGTATTATATATATTATTATATATTTTTAATATGTTAATAAAACCATTTAAACCATTATACATGAGGTGTGAACATGATTGATCTAAGATTAACCTGAGGTAAGAGACATCAAAAAAATCCACTTTTAAATTTGTATTATTTCAAAATTCAAAAAAGATTATTATATGAAAGTATTCAAGTTTTTTATTATGTTAGGGTTCTTGGAGATTGTTTATGAAATTTTGGAGATCTATATCTTCCTCCAATTCATTGTGTATGTTTATATTATAAGTGAACTATAATGGTAATTCCAAGTGTAACGACGATGGTTACATTATAAGGTGGTCGTGACGGTTACTTTTTTTGATAGTTGTAAGGGATAGAAATCATATGGTATCTGGGAGGGTTACAATATTAGGTTATTAGTTTCCAAAATTACCTATATGGTTTTATTTATGTTATATATTCCCTATATAATTTCTTGTTTTCAGAAATATTTATATGGTACTTCAAGGGTAATATGTATATACTGTGAAAATGATTACTTATATGTATAAGTATTATTGGGCTTACATTTTATTCAGGAGTTTCTAACATCAATTGCTATGTTTTTTCTCATAACATGTTTTTTATAAAATGATATGGTTTATGTATTGGTAAGAGAAAAAAATAATTCCATGTTCAACAACATGGAGAATTCATGATTTTTTTAAAAAAAATGTAATATTGAAAAAATAGAAACTGTTTTAGTATTATCCAATTTTATTTACATGTGGGATAGCCAGGTATATTTTATGACATAATTATCTAATATAATAAACTTAAAATATCTTTTGGGAATTATATATTTTAAATCAAGTATAATTGACTATATTATGTAATGTTCAAGGACGAGAGATATAATGACTATTAAGAACCCGCCTACATATTCATTAATTTTGATTGAGAACAGATTCCTCAGTCACCAAACATAATTCATGTAGACCCAAATGAAAAACTCTAAATATAAATTAATAATATCATTATACCATTATGAACATTTAACATTCTGATCATTTTCTGAATAAAAATTCTACACCCAACATGTAGTAGTTATATTCTCTATTATTTTAGATTTTTTTGAAAATTCTTCTATAAATCCATATATTTAATTTAACACTATCATTGAGAATAATTAAACATATGAATATAATTCATTATTTATAATTTGGAATATCTAATAAAATTAAATATATAAATAATATTATATTTTCAACATGTTATAATTTAATATAAAAAATAAATTCCCAACTATAATTCTTCTAATCAAATTTTATTTGACTCATATACTTCCTCATTCACTCATAATTTTTTTTATGATACATTCATTTTATTATTCCATATAGATAATTTTAAGAAAAAATTAGTATATCCTCTTTCCCATTGAGAATTAATATTTTTCAAGATATATTGTGATTAATTTACCTATTTTACATAATAATATATCTATAATTATTAATAAATACTATAAACATTCATCTTTTTATTAATTTTTAGTTGATATTGTAATTCTTAGAAAACGTTCTATATACTAGAAATGACATATAACTCATTGGATTATTTGTATATCATTATTTACATGGAATAAATAGGGTAAAATGAACACATAATCATCATGATCTAATATCTCAATTTGATTAGATATATAAACCAACATTATATTGAATAAAATAATATTAACTTATTTTCATAATATATAAAATCTTTTATATAACATTATTATTTATTTTACTATGTAAAACCCTTATATTTTATGAGATATATTCTTTAGTGACTTTGAGGACTTGAGTTGTACACTAGAAAAATATTTTCTTGTCCTATATGCAACCCCATATTAGTTGGCAATGTATGCAACACTATTCTTGGCTTGTGTTGGACACAATTTCAAGTTCCTTTGATAGAATTTATTTTACAAAAAAATGAGTATAGATTTTATTCAATGTATAAATGAACTATGTTTGGATTATACTATACGTATCACCAAATAAATCGTTCACAACATGGAACACTGACATCGCTTTTGTTACATGCATGAGCTACCTTCCCCGATAGCTTGCCTTATATGCAATATCGAGTTTCACTATACAACGATATATTATTAAAATATTTTTAGATTATGGGATATGAACTAGCCATTATTAATGGTACTAACCATATTTTTTAATTTTTTATAACATTAGAATTCATTTTACACATTTTCAAGAACATGATATGATTACAAAATCAATTTTTTCAGATATAAGAAGTATTCTTCAAAAAATTCATTTTTACCTCCTTTTGACGGTGCTTTAATTTTAAATCATGTTTTTGAAACTTTTATAAGATAAATATGAAAAATAAAATTCTTTTTTGTATGTGGGACAAAAAAAATTTACATTTCATTAGTTTTTGGTATTTTTCTAATAAAATTAACATTTTAATAAATAGTGAAATATACTGAAATTTAACTTGAAACACTCTTTTTACCTAATTTATTTATATAGTTATATTAACTTTTTAATTATTTTTAATGTTTAATTGAATTATATTTTTTCATTTAATATAATTTTGGTAATTGGATGTAATTGTAATTTTAAATTGAGCATAAACACATGTCAATCTTTTGATAGTAATTACTTATTAAAAACCCGATTTTGGTTTTGACAACGCATATTAATAACATGAACATATATGTTTTTGAATTTGGAAAAATGGATTCCATATTTGGAATAATAAGGTTCAAAGTTTTTAAATAGTTACCTTTTATTTTTAAAAATTACGAATAGTAACTTTAGTAAATATTTCATTCACCATGGGTAAAGGGTAAATCTGATGAGTAAGTTTTACAAAATAATATTATAATAATATTGAACTACCCTAAAAAAAGTCCTAATAATATTGGATGAGATATTTTCTACCAATAGCATCCATGGGTCGATTTTGGGATCACATTGATTCACATGGATGTGAAAATGAAATTTTATAATAATTAATTTAAATTAAAGATAATTAGAAAATAAATATATTTATTTTAATAAATGGATTTTAATATAGGGTTATATAACATAAATATATTTATATAAATTTTAATTATAAATCTAAAAACATATCCTACATCATAGTATTTTATTTATAATTTTTAGGCACCAAAAAAATACATTTATTTATGACACAATGATGATGTAGTGATTACCTTATTAATGAAAGATTCAAATAAATGAATCTATAAATATTTAAAAAATTTTAATTTTCTCATTTTATTTCATCCACGTATTTTTTGGATGAAATTGAAATTTTATGGATGATATATTACCTTTTTATAAGGAATTATGTTTTTATGAATTTTTTAAAAAATCAAGTCTGAATAGTACCAATAATTGACCTAAATAATAACATAAAACATATAATAATATATTAATTGATATTAAATTCATAAAAATATATGATTCAGAAAAATGGTAAATATATGTCCAAATATTTCATCAATAACATTTTTTGGACTTCTGAAATGGTATGGTAATTACATTAACCCACAATGTGTAAATGACATGATATAACGGTATGAGTAAAAAGGGTAATATAAGGGTTAAATAAAAACGATAATGATAAAAAAAATATTCCAAACATTTCCAAAAATTATGGGATGATGATTATTCGAACCAACATCATCTTATGATAGAATAAAATAATTTTTGGACTATTTTAAATTGAAATTTAATTTATAATAAATATATATTTTAAAACAATCCTAAAGTTCCCCTCTCCTCACTTATAAAAGAGAACCTCATCACTCTCATATTCACTGCATTTTATCCATTCATGTTTGAAAAAACCCTACCAATTTCTATTCTAAACTTCCCTAGTGAGATTATGGAGGTTCCTTAATTCTCAAAATTCAATCTCTAGTTCCCCTAGTAGAAATTTAAAGGAGGCACGTCGAGGAAGAGGTAATCTCTTCTACCAATTCTTTCAAAGTAATTTTTTTTCACATCCTCTTATTTAGTTGTTTCATTATAAAGTAATAGAATCAGTATCACTAATATATGGATATTTTTTTTAAATATGAAACATCCATCTTTCAACTTCTATCCATCATATGAAAAATGAAATCGCCGTGCGTGCGTATAAAAAACTGATCTGTTCCACACCATGGTGTAATATGTTTTTCACCGTCACCTTACATGGATGGGTATAATGGTGAAAATAATAACTATATATGATTATTATAACAAGATAATTATTCTGATATATTATATACCATCCACTTAAATATTATTAAACAATTATGGGAATGATATCACCGCTCATGCGTAGAAATGGTTTATCGTCTCCACGACGCGATGAGATTCCTTCTCCACGTTAACCATTCAAGAATTATTATAAAGTATATATAATAAATAATTATTTAATATATTACATAATAATAATATATATATTTATCTATTTTATTGTGTGTGTGTGTCATTTACTTACTTCTATTCAATTTAAGAAGGATACGAAAGCATCGTTCATGCGTACGTATGGACTACTGTCTCAATGAATGGTGCATTCCATTTATTTTAACTATATATTATATATATATACTAAATATATAAAATATATAAATCATGTTTTACATTGTAAAAGTCACTAGATAATTATATTTTTAATAATATCAACAATAACAATCAAAAACGCGTATTATTAATAAAACGATTATTACCCAAAACATTGATTTATCGTTGATTTGAAAAAGAAACAGGTAATATAAAGTTATAGGTGAATCATATATGATATCATAAATATTATTATGGTTCCTTTAAAAGTTAATAATATGTTTAACCCTACTATAAAAGAGTTTTCGATACATACAGATGAAATTGGATATAAGGTAAGGGATATTTTAACAATCTTATTTTTATCCAATAATGCATATACGTATGTATTTTCTCAGGTTATATTTATCATCATTGTCCATGTTTCCTAAAATAGTTTTGATAAAGATTTTAATATTATTACATGTATTTTTAAAGTCATTTTAACCCTTTTTTGACTTCTACTACATGGTATGGAAGATATCTTTCTTTTTTTACCATAAGAGGTACTTTTTTAACATTTATTACAATAGTTTGAGGATAATTATTTTTAACATATAAGGTACGAATGGATTTTAATGGATTAACAATGCATTATTTCCACGAAGATTCCTCTACACTATTACATGTTATTTTTCAACAAAATTAGTTTCGTTTAAAATTGAGCGGCATTTTGAGAAAAGAAATTTTTTTTGAAAAATAAAGGATTTTATCCTAAAAAACTAAGTTCAAGTGTTTTATCAAAATTAGTTTCCTTTTAAGACGGCACATTTAAATATAGTTATTTTTATATAACTATTATTAATATTATTTGATTACTTTAAATACGGAATTATCTTTTATATGGATTATTTTATGATGGATTTATATTTAAGAAACCCATTTTGTTTCTTGGGTTACGTCCTGATTAATGATTTATGTCTTGTGGAACATGTACGGATGATTTCGTTATAAAAAGGGCGGGACCTATATCTCCCTCTAATGCATTGGGTATATATTTATTTCTCATGATATTATCATTGTTGAAATGACATGTAAATCTAGTTCAGTAATACATGGCTAAAAGGGAATGTAAACCCAGTTCAGTAATGGATAATATCCACTATGATGGTCTTGGCATTAATGCCTTGGCTACTATGAGAATTATATTAAGTACTTATAATTTTATAACAATTACATGTTTTATAAAAATGATATTTTATCATGGTTAATGTTCATTTATGATCTATGCCTCTTGTACTGCCAAAATTTATTTCATGACTCAAGAATTTGATGTTTAAACTTTATGTTCATGTATTTACCTTCAGATGTTTATAGTTTGTTTTATGTTTTCCATGTTTAACATTACTGAGAATTTGAGCTCAATATTTTATGTTTACTTTTCCCCAAGGTATAAAGAATGTTTATTCGTAGGAAAAGTGAATGGGGATGATCATTATAGGAGATGTTGAAGATCATTCACTATGTTAGAAGATGATGTTCTGAGCATCTAAATAAACTAAACTGATGCAGTCCTTGGGCATCTGTTAGTGTCATTTATTAAGAATCCCATTAATTAAATAGAATGCCTATATGCGTCATGCTTGGGTCTCTATAGATGGTATTAGAGTGAAGGTTTAGTTATCCTTTGGAAACAAGGATGTGAAAACTTAATTGAGATACCTAGAGATATTTCTAAGGTATGTCAAGGGTTTTCCCTAAAGATAAGTATAAGTATAGGTTGTAGTCCTAAAATATTGATAACGATCATGAATAACCTAGGATTAAACCTAAGATGTTAGATATGGAAAGTAATTTCACTTTATTAAGTTGTTTTCCAATTAAGAGTTTTTCCTCTCAAACTATTCTTTTTGTGTTTTAGAAATTGGATGGAAACAGGAGGATTCATGTTAATGGAGAATATGATGGACAATTGAATGATATTCTTCATTAAAAACCAAATTAAATGGTATTTGGAAATAGAAAAATCATTATTATTCATAATCATAAATCTCATAATATGATCAATAATCTTGTCCTTAGTGAGTTTCCTGAAGTAGCTAATAAGATAAATATTGAGTTTCATAGTGATCATAGTGGAATTAGAGATTAATTTTCCTTATGTAAATCATTAGGGAAGAGGCATTAAGGATAATGTTTCAAAGGAACATGAATATAATTTGGGTGTAGACAATAAGGACACAAATCCAGTAATTTCAAAGGAAAATGTTTCATTAGCATAGTGGACTAGGAGAATGGTATTACTAAGACATCAACTGTGGTTAAATGTTTTAAATGTGGAATTCATGGGAATTATGAAAATTGATGTTGTAATGGAAAACCTCATGGAGAGAATCAGCATGGTCATATGGGTAGTATTTATGTAGATGAGGATGAGAAGACCACAAATGGTATATGAGATAAAAGAAGTGTTGAGGAATAAAATGATGAAGCACAATCAATGGTATAAGAAGGTAGTGGAATGATTTCATGTTTATAAAGAATAATGTATGGTACTGTATAATAAAGATACATCTAAGGATTGTTACACTATTGTTTTTCAATAATTATTGGATATAATATGTTGAATGCTACCAGTAACCATGAAAACTGAATGAAATATTTTTGGAAAACACAATATATGTGAAAAATTAATGGGTAGGGAGATTCTTGATAGTATTAATGGGATAGTGACTAATATAAGAAAAAAGTGATATCATGGTTTGAGTATATCAACATTTCGGTATCTTTATTGTAGGGAAGGAGTTAATTTGGACAGAATTCATGTTTTCACTATGGTTCTATAGTAATTCATGTTATGCATTAAGAGAATATATTATTATTGTATTCACTTGTTTGGAATGTGGCAACCAAGAACTACGTTATGAAATATGGGAGATAAATGTTATAACATTTTAGTTAACCTCTTTCTATGTTTTATATTTTTGAATGAATTTCAATGTAATCCATTTATACATTTTATAAGTTATATTTTAGTTGAAGTTTGTTAGATAAATGTATTATTTCACTATAAGAGGACTTAAGCGTATTTGATAACATTTTTATTCCTTTTTGTTGAGATAAATGGAATGAAATATCTTTCTATCACATGATCTTATAACACATATTGAATTAATAATTCAACTTTATTTATTTATGACATGAAGTGTAAATTGTTCAAGGAACAACCAATAGTGAGATTGTACCAAAATCAACTAAGTATTTATTCTCTTTCAAGATTCTTCAACATTTAGAAAAGGATCCGGAAAACCAAAAATGTTATCCTAGTACATTCTCATCCAATGAATTAAATTATCCCTTAAATCATCGTATATTTATGGATTTATGGTAGTTAACTTTCTCCAAACCTTATCCTCTATCACTATCCATCAGAACTTGATGCTTTTATTTCTCTTCCATATTTAGGTGTTTAATTCTAACCAATGTTCGCCTATGTGGAAACCCAATAATGAGTTAATTTGGGTAAAAATAATGTTTTTAACATCCCCTTTTAAAAATAAGTTGTAGTAACCCTTTTTATGTTGTGGGTTTCCATGAAAAAAACATTCAAGAATAAAACCATTTAAAACCCCAGTGAATTTCGAGGGAAAAATTAATTTTAAGGGGGTTGAATTTAACACCCTGATATTTTAAGAGATAGATTATTTTAATGTAATTTATGACTTGTGTTATACGCTAACCCAATATTATATTGTGATATATGCAACAATGTGTAAGATACTAGTATATGCAACACTACTCTTGGCTTTGTGTTGCTCACAATTTCAAGTTCCATTGATATAATTCATTTCATGCAACATGATGTATAGATTATGTTCAATTTATATGTGAAATTAGTATTTATTATGTTATAGGCCACACCAAATGAAGATTTCACAACACGTAACACTGACTTGGCTTGCGTTACACGCATGAACAACCTTCCTCGATAGCCGGTGTTGTACGCTATACTGAGTTTCACTAAAAATCGATATATTATTAAAATATTATTATTTAATGGGGTATAAACTTAGCATTATGATTAGTATTATCCACATTTTGAATTTTTAATAAAATTAGAATTCATTTTACACATTTTATAGAACATGATATGATAATAAAATAAATTTTTTTGAATAAAAGATGCATTTTCAAACAATTCAGTTTTACCGTCTTTTGATGGCGCACCCATTTTAAATATAGTTTTTCACACTTTTATATGTTAAATTTTGCAAAATAAACTTCTTATTTGCAAGAGGGACATAAAAATTTACATTTCGTGAATTTTTGTTATTTTTCTAATAAAATTTAAATTTTAAAGAATAGTGATAAATACTAAATTTTAACTCGAAATTGTTTTTTGATCTATTTTATTTATATAGTTAGATTAACTTTTTAATTAGATTTAAAGTGTAATTGAATTATATTTTTATAATTTAATCTAATTTTAATCGTTGTATGTAATATCAATTTTAAATTTGATGTAAACACATTACAATATTTTGAGAGTTATTACTTCTTAAAAACCTGCTTTTTTGGTTTTGACAACATGAATTAATATTAAATTAATTACTAAAACTTCTGTGTTTTGAATTTGGAAAACTGGGTTCCATATTTGGAATAAGAAGTTTTAAATTGTGTAAATAGTTACCTTTTATTTTCAGACATTATGAATAGTAACTTCTGAAATATTTTATTTACCATGGTTAAAGGATAAATCTGGTAAATGAGGGTAAAAAATAATATTATAATAATATTAATCTACCCTAACACATGTTCTAATTTTATTGGATGATATATTTTAGACAATGTGCATCCTTAGGTCTATTGTGGGACCCTTTGGATTCACATGGATGTGAAAATGACATTTTATATGAATAAATTTAAAGTAAAGCTAGTTATAACCTAAACATATATCTTTTATTAAAATAATTTTAATACAGGGTTATATAACATACATCTACATATATATTTATTCATGGTAAATAAAAAAACATTTCTTATATCATGGTATTTTATTTATAATTTTTATACACAAAATAAATAAACTTATTCATTACACAATGATGATGTAGTGATTACTATATTAATGAATGATTCAAATAAATGTATTTATAAATATTTAAAAAATATATAATTCGATTTTTTTCATGTCATCCACTAATTTTTTGGATGAAACATTCATATTATAAATGAGATAAATCCTTTTATTTTAATGGATTATGTTTTAATGTATTTTTTAAAGAAGTCATGTTTGAATAGTATCCAAAAGTGAAATAATTCATAAAAAACCATAAAATACTATATTAAATGATATTGAATTCATAAAAATCTATGATTCAAAAAAATGGTAAATATAAGTCCAGATATTTAATCAATAAATTTTTGTGTGTATTTTGAAATGATATGGTAATTACATTAACCCACAATGTGTAAATGACATGATATCACGGTATGATTAAAAAGGGTAAAATAAGGGTTAAACCAAAACAATAAGGATGAGAAAATATTAATCACATGTCAAAAAAATTAATGTATGCCGTGTATTCAAACCCAAATCCTATTATATTTTAATTAAATAAATTTTCAACAATTTTAAATCGAAATTGTATTTATAATAAATTAATATTTTAAGACTTTCTTAAAGTGACCCTCTCTTTAATTATAAAAGGGAACCTCATCCCTCTCATATTTAATCCATTTTGTGCCTTCAATCTCAGCCGAAACCTTCCAATTTCTCTTCTAAGAATCCCTAGCTACATTCTATAGGTTCTTTTTTTCAGAAGTTTAACTATAGTACCTTAATTGGATATTTAAAGGAGGCACGTTAAGGAAGAGATAATCTATTCTAATGATTCTTTCAAATTTATTTCCTCATCTACTTCTTCTTCATTTGTTTTTTAATTATAAAGTAATATCATAATTATAACTCATACACTGATATATTATTATGAATATGAAACAACTATATTTTACCTTTCATTCATGCTACAAAATATAAAATCAGCATGCATTCGTACGTATGGCCTACCGTCTCCACGCCATGGTGAAATCTGTTTCTCACCACCTTCTAACATGGATGGGTATAATGGTGGGAATAATAAATATATATTATTATTATAAAATGATACTAATTATGAGATATTATAAACCAACCACTTCAATACCATTGAACAATTATGGGAACGATATCGTCGCTCGTACGTATGTACATCTTACTGTCTCCACAACATAATGAGATTCTTTCTCCATGTTAACCATTCAAGAGTGATTATAATGTATATATAATAAATAAATTTTAAATTTATAACTTAATAATACTAAATTATTTATATATATATTTAATTTACTTACTTTCATTCAATTTAAAAAGGAAATTTAAACAATGTTCATGTGTACGTACGACCAACCGTATCGATGAACGGTGCATTCCATTTATTTTATCCACATTATATATATATATATAATGAATATATAAAATATATAAATCATGTTTTATATTTTTAAAGTAATTAAATCATGACAAATGTAATCATATCAGGAATAAAAATTCAAAACAGGTACGATAAGTAAAATGATTATTACCCAAAACGTTGCATTAACATGGAATGAAAAAATAAACAGGTAATATAAAGTCATAATGGAATCATATATGATATAATAAATATTATTATGCTCCTGTTAGAAGTTAATAATATGTTTAAACCCATTGTATAAGAGTTTTGGAAACATATGGAATAAATTGAACATAAGGTAGGGGATATTTTTTTAATCTTATTTTTATCTATTATTGCTAATACCTAAGTATTTACTAAAGTTATATTTATCATCCATGTCCATGTTTAAAAAAAATGTATTGATAAAATGATTATTATTCTTATATGTATGTTTAACATCATTTTTACCCATTTTTGACTTCAACTACATGGTATGGAAGGAATATTTCTTTTTTTCCCATACCAGGTACTTTTTTTGACTTTTTTCGACAAAAGTACGATTAGAATGTTTTTCTAACTTATATGGTATGAATTTATTTTAAAAGATTCATGAATAATTATTTCGATAAGTCATACTCTACACTATTTCATGTTTATTTGCACCTAAATTCTTTTCGTTCAAAATTGGGCATCATTTTGAGAAAAGAAAATGTTGTTTTAAGAAGATAGTATATTTTCCTCAAAAACTAAGTTCAAGTGTGTAATCAAAATTATTTTCCATCTAATATGAAACTTTTAAATAAGGTTATGTTTCTATCCATATTATTACTATTATTTGATTTTTTTAATTATTGAATGATCTTTTATTTAGAATTTGTTAGGATGGAATGATATTTAAGAAGCCCATTTAATTTCATGGGTTCTGTTATGATGAATTATTTATGTTTTTTGGAACATGTAAGAATGATTTAATTATGAGGTGGGTGGGACCTATATCTCTCTTAAATGCATTGGGTAAGGATTTCTATCTCATGATATAAACATGGTGGTAATGAAAATTAAATCTTGTTTAGTAATACATTGCTGGAACAACAAATAAACCAGGTTCAGTAAAGGACTTTGTCCACTATGTTGGTCTTGGCATTAATTCCTTGTCTACTATAGAAGTCTAGTTATGTGCTTATTAGTTTTCCACAATTCCACATTATATACCAATTCTGTTTTTTCAAGGTTAATATTCCATTATGATCTATTCCTTATGGACTTCCATGATTTATTTCATGACTCATGATTTTGATGTTGAGACTTTATGTCCATGTTTTTATGTTCAGTTTTTATGGTTTGTTTTATGGTATCCATGTTTACCCTTGATGATCATTTGAGCTCCCCATTTTTATGTTTTCTTTTCACCAAGATATAAAGAATGGTTTTAGGTAGGAAAAAAAGTGTATGATCTTTATGGGAGATTTTGAATATCTTTCACCACATTAAAAGACGATGTTTTGAGTTTCCAAAGACACTAAACTAATTCTGTCTTTGGGATACTGTTTTATTCATATATTAAGTATCTCGAAAAAGAAATGTAATGTTCATGTACGTCAAGATTGGGTCTCTACATACTATGATAGTTGCCTTGGGAACCAAAAAAATGGTGAGAAAAAAAGTATATAATGATGAAAATTACATTAAAAATATGGATGATATTTTATAAGAATTTACAAGAATATAATGGGTATATAAAATAGGATTCTTGTAAATCATTAAAAAAAACACAAACTAAAAAATATGATACCATTATAATATGGTTATCATATGAATTATTAGAAGATGAAATATATATATTACATGTGTAATGCCTCTTATTTTTTGTTTCAATTAATATTATTATTTTTTATATCATCTTATTTAGGATTTTAGGTTAGAGAATTATTTTGGTGAATTGAAATGATCCTTTTTTATCTTTAATGTGGTTTAGTTTCCTTAAAACTGTTTAGGTGGTTTTTGGGAAACTGAAAAACATCGAGATACGGTTGTATAGTGAATAAAATATAGAAAAAAATCATGGAGGCATGGGTATGACTATGGGTATGAAGTTTGGGGGTGGACCTATAGATCATATCTTGGGTGACCACACCATGCATATTTAAGTTGAAGTGGAGGATAAAAATGGCCATTATCCAAGAAAATTCATGTGGTGTCCTAGTAAATTTTTAATGTCTTAAAATCAATAGCCATTGATAGGTCATGGTCATGGTAGAGGGACAGGAAACATTATTTTCATTTCATAATGACCAAAACGGCCTCTTGATTCACATATATCAAGCAATATTTTTTGTTTCAAACATTAATATTAATGAGTAATTGATTAA
This sequence comes from Viscum album, assembly GCA_963277665.1. Classification (NCBI taxonomy): domain Eukaryota; kingdom Viridiplantae; phylum Streptophyta; class Magnoliopsida; order Santalales; family Viscaceae; genus Viscum; species Viscum album. The sequence continues at coordinate 217,252,638 of OY728165.1, forward strand.
TTCCTTCCATACTCATTTCAATCTGTTTAAGCTACTTGATTCTTCTACCCTCATAGTGATTAGGGTTTTTGGGGAGTGCTTTTGAAAAAGGATCATTAATTATTTGGACATAATTTGAGCCTATTTCCCCATCCTTTGGAATGATAATTCCAGTTATTTAATATATGTAATGGCTCAATTCATCCACTATTACTAATGATTCTATTTTGGGATATATAGTTGGGATAGCTTTCGTGAGTAGTCAATCATGTAGATGAGTTCTTGTATTTTATTGAATGATCCCTTAATAAGACAATAATTTATTAAACTATAGTTATTTTTTTCATTAATGGTTATTCCCATCATTGGTGAAACAATTACCTTTTTTAAAGATTTTTTTCATTCTACGGTGTCTCATTTGTGTTTCTCTTAGAGACTCATCCTTATAGAGTTCCATGAATTTATTTCCATGATGGTCATATCTTACAATCATCATGTTGGATTAGACTTGTAATTATTTGTTTTAATTATCTCAGTTATGGTATATTTTATTATCAATAAAATATATGATTTATAATAAAATCATGTATTATACTGGTTATATGAAAATATCTTAATGTTACAAACTGAACTAGAATGAAGACAATATACCATTATTTAGATGAGAATAAATCCCCCAGTACTCAGGAGGTAGTAATAATATTGTTCCAATTATATGATTTATTCAATATTGGAACTATATTTATTTTTCTAGGGATTTTATTAACAAAACTAACATGTGCATAAACCAAATTAAAATTCGATGGATAGTGGTGGATTTTAAACTAATTACTCAACCTAATATAAGTGAAACCAATATACTGCAAGGGAAATCCATGAAACATCATTGTATAAACATTCCATTAAAAAAAAATCTATATTTGTCAAAGAGATCATAGGATATTTTTTATATACCTCATGATCAATTCAAGATACTATGTTCTATTTTTGGTATTTCTATAATGTGATGATAGAAAAACAGAGACATTGGAAACCAAAATTTTAGATAGATTGAGAACTTTTTCAGATAAAATGAATACATGATTCTTCATAGTTTTTGACAAATATTTTTATTTTTGTTGGAACACTCATGGATAATCCAAAATCTAACTTTTCACTAGACTATTTATAATGTGTAATTAGATTTCAGTGAAATATATAATATCCAACCACTTCCATAAATAAATTTTAATTTCTAATCATTTAATACATTCTAATTTCAATGCATGTATGAGGATTCATAATGATCATTACCCATCATATATTTATATATAACAATTTATTTTAAATAATAATAATGTTAGAATATCTAGTTTGAGTGAAAAAAGGTTAATATGTTCCTTATTTAAAAGAAAATACAACACTCCATTTTCTTTTGTACTTCACAAAAAATTCTAGTAACACTTTCAATCACAATGTTAAATCATTGATCAATGAGAATACATTGAGAAGAATGAATGTTCTATAGAAATAATAAAATTTGATATCACACTACATCAAATTTTCATTTATCTCTCTCTCCCTCTCTCACTATCTTACTCTCTCTATTTTATATTATATCTATTTTTTCATTATTTTCATAATGTTTATTTTAAATAACATACATCTAAACATTATAATATATGAGATAGGTATAATTTCAGTTATTTCCAATATACTTTTACTTCAAAAGAAATAGTATAAATGGTTGTGTGATATATTTTATAGTACTACATAATAATTTAAAATAAACATGATCAAGTTTTCTTATTATCCTTCTTATTCTAATAAAAAACAATAATATTGCATTACTAAAATGTGGATAGGACTAGATTTTATCTTTAAAATAATAAACTTTTCTTATTTTTGTTTTTAGTCATTCTTAATTTTTTTTTGTAAATTATTTCAAATAAATTTTGTAAAACTATAACTTCATGGTCCACCTATAAAAGTGATATAACTATTTTTCATGTGAGAGTGGTAATATCAAGAGATTAGGATTATATCAAGCTCTAGTAACAACATTTTGGCATGCGTTTTAGAGTATTTTTTAAAATAAACAATATATTATATAATTTATATGATAAATCATTATGTTCAAAATGTAGTAAACTAAATTAAGAAATAACTTTTCAAAATATAAATTACTAGATACCCATTTCACCCCCATCATAAGAAATCATATAAAACAAAAATATGTTATCAAAGGTTGTTTCTTTTTGATGGTGTTTTTCATATCAATACATGATCATGTTATATATAAAAGATAACAGTTTTATTTTATTATTGTGATTTTTTATATATAAATACTTTTATATATTTAGTAAATTCTATAAATACAAAACATTAACTTGATTGGAAAAATTTTATTTTCAATGGATAATCATCATGAAAAATCATCTTGAGAGTATGTGTATTGATATTAAGAGTATTGTATATGATCAATATGAAAAATCAAAAGCTTTCAAAGTTGATTAGAGCGATTCAATATATTTTTTTTATTTGTACAACTATAATTACATGAATAATTTGTACTGTTCATTATGAAAGGATTAATAAAATAGAATATCTTTATGTGAGAATATTTTTCAAATAGGGGATACACTTTTTGTAACTTAGGAAAAAATATCAAAATTAAATGGACTAATATTGAATAATTCTATGATTAATTATGATACATTAAAATTAAATCTTGATAAATTTACTTCTAATATGTATCTCTTGTTCAATACAATTATTATCTCAATTTTTCCTCTTATAGATATTTTTTATGAAAAATAACAAGTGTTGAGGATCTTGATATGTATACCTAATCAAATGAGACAAATTGTTTTCTGTAGTATAGAATCATCTGGTATATTAAAATTAATAGTCATGGAAATAACAATAAAATAAATAATTTATGATGACTATGTTAATTTGAATAATGATGTAGTTAATCCTATTAATAGAATTAATTTCAATGAATATAAATCAAAATACATGGATGATAATAATTCAAATAAAACTTGTTTGAAAATCATATTTAGTAAGTAATAAAGAGAAGTATAACTGAGATAAATTTTTTAAAACGATTTATATAAAAAATATATTCCTTAAAAAATCATATATTTATAGAAATTATTATAAAAAATCATAATGGAAGAAGCATTTCCACATTGGGGATGTGAATTTGTTTACTCACATGTAAAAAACGACCCATCAACACTAATTTTACATTGTAGAAATAAAATAATAAGTATAATGATCAAGGAAATAATCAAATAAAATTAATGAATTCAACATGGATTACATATGAGGATACCTAAATTGACATTTATTAATATATATATGATTCTCATGAAGAAAAAATATTATTCTTTTTGGGAATAACACTAGTGGTAAAAAATATTATACCAACTACTTCTAAAAAAATCATGATTATTGTTATATACTGTTGGACTATTTATTTCAATAGATTAATATGTTGGTTGAATCATTTATGGAGTTAAAGGATACATATAAATGTATAAAGATTCAATATACATTACAATATCTTTTATTTCTAGTCTTTCTATTGAAAATAAAACAAATGTAGTATGGTTAAATGAAAATAATTAAGATAAATTATCTAATGTAGAACCCAAAAAAAAAAAGCATAAAATGATTTCTCAAAGAATACAAAATAAAACCATAATTGTCAGTCAGAAGTCAATCCAATGCTATAATGATGGGATTTGGATGAAAAGTAGTCATATGAAATTTTTCAGATTAAATGTTATCTCATTTACTGTTATTCAAATTCTATAAAAAGTAATTTACATATGGACAAAATAAGGTGTTTATTTCTTAATCTATCAAATATATTATTAGTGGTACAATTAACCCTCTTATAATTCACAAACATTATGTTATAATATTTATGGACCCAGGAGAATATGTTTACCAAAATCAGGTCACAACTAATTTTATGTATGATAATTTTTTGAATATTACAAGTAGTTAAAGTATCTAGATAGTGGATATCTCATAATTTGGACTATGGATTTCTCATGGATAAAATCATAATATAATATTATAGAGGAAAAGTTACATTAGGTGAAATTTTTGATGTAAATAGTTATATCCCTTGGAAAATTGATATAGATGACACTATTTTAATTTATAATATTTTGTATATAAATGGTATAAAATAAAATTAATTTATTATTTATCATTTATATTATTTATTTTTTCATGTTATGTTCAAAATTTTTTTTATCAAAATTATAATTACCAAAATACTTTATAATTTACATGATTAATTAATTATAATATATATGTTGAAAGTTTTGATTGATTAATTTATAAAAATTTAAGTTTTCCTGTGTTTTGGTAATTGGGATTCATGGTTGATGAATATGAGACTAATCCATTTCAATATAAATGCTCATTGAATGATTAATAAGAATACTCTATTTAGGGATCCTACCGTGATAAAATTTTCTAGAGATAACATCATAGATCTTTATCATAAATGGATGAAATTTAAGAAATATTTCAAAATAATGAACAAGGTTTCAACTTCACATTCCCAAGATTTGGTTCACATAGATATTATGGACCATTTCAAATTTCTTGTTTAGATAGAAAAAATTATTTATAACTAATTTTCTATGTTTACTCAAGATTTATGGGGTTATATTATCTACCTCAAACATGGAAATCGGGTAGATATATTTTAAAAAAGTATTACATCAATAGATAAAAAACAGTTAATACCATTAGAACCATAATAAGTGATCATGGTCACGAATTTGAAAACCCAGACTTTAAATATTTATTCTCAGAGCATGTATATAATCACATTTTATCTACCCATATAAATCCTCAAAAAAAAAAGGAGTGGCTAAAATAAGAAATTTTAAAAAAATTCCCCATACTCTATGGAGTATAATGTAGATATATATTTTTTTAGGAAGTATTGAATATATATGGATATGTTTTATATAGGATTAATATCGTGCATCTATTAATGAATACACAATAAGAAATTTTCAATGGTAGAAATCCCAATGGTACTTAAATTGATGTCATTGGATGTAATGTAATCATTTTAACAAAAAATATATTTTGGTTGAGTTTTCTCCCAAGGGTGATTAATTTATTTTCATATGTAATTCAACCTTTATAATATATCATATAATTTTTAATAAAATATCCAATGTTTTAGAACAATATATACACATCATTTTTGATGAAAAATTTACACTAGAATATATGAAATCTTCAGAAAAAATTGATAATGATATTAAAATATTGAATATCAAAAAACCCTTTATTATATCTGGACAAAGTGGATATACACATCCTGAATCTAACAATGATAACCAATAAGTACACCCCTCTTTTGGATGACTGGGGAGAACCATGTACCGTCATTTTTAAGACAATTATAACCTATTGTGACCTTATTAATGAAGTTATTTTGAAGATAAAATGATAAAGGAAATTATCCTATAGATTATTATAGAAACCAGGTACAACATCAAAACTAATTTTCAAATCATGAACCTAAAGACATTACTAAGTATTTACATTATTAATTTTGGTTCATAGATTTTTAGGAACATTTGATTCAACTTGAATGGAAAAAAATTAGAAACTAATGGGAATTACTATATACAATCTAATTATTTTCACTATATGTCTATAAAAAGGTTTATGAAAATGAAATAATACATAGAAATAAAACGTGATTGGTTACTTTTGGTAATATATAAATATGTTATATTTATTATGATGAAACCATTTCAACCATAGTTTATCATCAAACCATTATAATACTATATTCTTATGTTTAACATAAAATTTTTAAATAATGTAAATTGGATTTCAAAAGTTCATTCAATAATGTTTATATTTCTTTAGACGTTTTTTTAAATCCAATTAATTTAAAATCCATTTTCTAAATTTTTTTGTTTTAAAATATTATAATGTTATTTATGGTTTAATAGTTGTTCTAAGAGAATTTAATGATAGGCTCAACTCTTTTATTATTTCATAATGTTAATAAAAATTGACAAATGATCCTCCCTAATTTATATATATTATATGAAATGATTTTCCAGTTGTTCAAATCAATATTTCGGATAATTTTTTTTCAGTTCCATAATTTTTTATATTTTTTATAACGGTGAAAAATAATTTTTTAATGATTTTAATTGGTGATTTAATGTTTTTTATAGTTTTCCTAATTTTCCAAAAAAATTAATGAAATATTTTTAATTAAATCATGTATGATGTATTTTTGTAAAATTGATTAGTATGAATACCTCAAAAGGTTGCAATATTCATATAAATAAAAAATTACATTATTTGGATAAAAATTAGAAAAATAGTTGACTAGATAGATTTTAGTAGTATGATGGGAAATTTATTATCCCAGACTACTAGTCATCCCTTTATTAAGAATAGTGTTCGTGTATATGTTTGTTTTATAGAAAACCCTAAGGAATATCAAGTCTAATAATTTTAAAATAATTTTTAAATTGTGTATGAATATTTTTAATTTTTTATATTTTTATTCTAGGGGAGATTACTTTCAATAAGTTAATTATTTTAATGATAAATTTTGTAGTTGTACGCTATATAGAAAAGGTCCTCTAGAATATACCACTTTTTTGAAAGTACTATTGTATCATGGTTTTGTATGGAATATAATTATTTTCCTTTTTCACTGATGAAGATTCCTTCATAGTTATTAGTTGTTGGTTTTAACTAATTATGTTGATTTGGAACACATTTCTAGATTATATATATCATTTTAGAAATATACATATTAGCATTGATTGTAAAAGTTGTATTAACATTTATAAAAATAATTTATCTAGTTAGATTATTAGTAATATTTATATGTGACATAAATTATTTAGAGTGCATATTCAAAATGGGGACATCACTATTGAATTCATTGGAACTAAATATTAACTTCATACATCATTATAAGTTCAATGAATTATGAGATATTGAATTATATCATACCTAAATTAGAAGTCATTAATGATGTTTAATTATTTATAATTAATATGGTATATTTTATTTTCTTTTTTAAAAATTATTTATGAAATTTTTTCTATATATGTTTATTATTAATATTATTTAATAAATTTATTATAAATTTGAACACAAGGTCAATCAAAATAATCAAATGATTAAACAATTTTACTTAGAAATTTTGGTGTACATTCAACTTTAAATTATATATCATGATATCGTAGGTATTTTAAGTGTGATATTGTAATTTTATTTCTTTAAAATATTTTATTGTATGTAGAAATATAAATTATATAAATATCTCAAAATTAGAATCTGAATCATCTCCCTCCATTTGAAAAAAAAACTAATCTGATCTCCACCAAACCCCAGCCTTACAAACCTCGAATCTTAGTTAATGTTAGTTGTGGTGAGGAATTATTTTGATGATTCTTCTCCAGAATCCTCAAAAACCACTAAATGACTAAGAGGTAGTACCAGTGGAACCAAGGATTACTTTTTGTTATGCCTAATATCTAAGGAAAGTATTCTAGAAATGGAAACCGACATGATATGGTTTAGATCATGTCAATCAATATTTTGGATTATTTGTTTTGCAAAGGTTCTAAATAAGTGTTTTATTATTGGTGAAAACAATTTTTTCCACATTATTCAAATTATTTTTTTTATTGGAATACGTGTTTTAAAGATAGTGAAATATTCTATCATATTAGGGTTATTATCAATTTCCATGAAAAAAATTATTAAAATTATTCCCTATAATTATTTATGTATCTCAAAATGTGGATTGTGATTATTACCAATGTTTTTTTCCTATAAATATTTCAATTTTTTCTAAAGAGACATAGAAGAGTTTAATAAAAATATAACTCCTTGAATGTTTAATGTTTTTTATTGAGTGGTGAATTATGTTTTTTGACCAAGTTCGTTCATAATGATATTTGTCCTAGAATAGGGAAATGATGTATTATTAAGAATAAGGACATATTATATCTACATATAATGGTGAAATTTCTACAGAAATGTCTACCCATATTACTTATGAAGAACATGTATTATTTCAATTGGTCCCATCCCTAGTTTGAATATAATCACTATACTAATATTATTTAATCTTTCCTAGATTGTAATGGACTAGTTTCTTCTGGGGTGGTAAACCATACATCCTTAGGTAGTATTTTTATAAACAAATAAAGATGAAAATAGATGAATTATGGGTTTAACACATCTAATATTATGTTAGTTGATAATTATTAGAATCATTATCTTAAAATCAATATTATAAGGAATCCAAAAAGAAAAAGAGGTGAATATTATCAATCTTTTGAACATATTCAACTAGTTTAGGATGATTACTCTTTAAAATAAAGAAATGTGAATGTTAAAGTGGATTTGTATAATGAATCCTTGAGAAATTTTTCATGAATTAGTGGATCAGCTATAGTAGTTGTAAGTATTCATGAACCCATAGAAGGAGTAAAAGATCACATTAATACAAATACTCTATCATAATTTATATTTGGGTATAATTATACAGTCTCTAGAATTAATAAAGATTATCCTACAACCACAGATAGATGACATATGTATGGAAGTTGGGGGGATTTATTTATGATTAAAATCCACCGAGATATGATATGTCCCCTAAGATACTTCTCATAAATTAGGATCAACATGATTATGATTTTTGTGGTGAAGATGGTCATAATAATTAAAATCCACCCAAAAAATGGACTTGCAATTCATCCTATTTATAGAGATATAAAACCACTTGTGAAGATACTCTCAATACCCACCACTGATGGAAACAAAAGATTCAATACATCAGGTGATAATGTCATGTATAATAAGTTTGGTTACCCGAAAAGTCCATGATCCGGTCCATGCCGGCCTAAAAAAATTATTAAAAAAATAGAGAGAAGTCAAGCATACAAGGGACTATTACAAAAGCGAGTGTACATTACACCACACATGTCTGGCTCCACCAGTGGAGTGCAGTATCCTGGTTTTGTGAAGGACCACATTGTATTCTTCTCCATTATTTCTTTCTTTTAAAGAGCATCTGCACCTTTTTTTGCTTCCCTATATGAATGTGAGATTACTAGATTGAGCTTAGTGACCTTGTTGAGACAAGAAATCCAGTAAGGTAAAATTATCCATGGCATGTCCTGTGTTCTTGTTTTCAAGGCTTGCACCGCAGTTTGAGAATCAGATTCAATCCATAACAATCTCCATTTAAATTGAACAGCATACCTGACAGCATAGATCATAGCCCATAACATTGCTTCATAAGCCACCCCTATATTAGTGTAATAGGAAAAACATCCCTTCACAAAACCACAATATGTGCGAAAGACTCCGCCACATCCAGACACCCCTGGCGTGCCAGCAGCAGCCCCATCAAAATTTAACTTGATCCATGAGCCTATCTGAGGTATCCATCGAATGTATTTGAGAGATTTGGGTTTCCAGGTGCAACCAAAAACACCTAAAATTATAAGAATATGAAAATAAAATAAGATGTTATTCATCCCACCAGTTTGCACCATAGATGCTGCATACACATTCCTATTCAAGGAAAGCATTCTAGTCTGTGCAGAAATTCACATATTCTCAAACAGGATGGAATTGTGCGCATGCCAAACAGCAACAAAAATTGTAGCACCAGCCACCAGTAGTAGGTTCTGAATTATCTCACTCTGTCCAGCACTGAACAACGCTAAAACCATCTCATGAACCTGCATGTGTGAGCACAAATCCAGCCCAAACAGAGAACCTACATAGGACCAAATCTGCTGCACATACCTGCACTCCATGAACATGTGTTGTGCATTTTCCTCTATGCACATACATAGATAACATGCTGAAGCAATCTAAATTATAGCCCACTTGAGTTGATCCTAGGTAGGAAGCCGGTTTTTACAGATTCTCCAAATTAGGATCAATCTGGATGGATGAATAAAGAATACCTGAAAAGCCATAATCCAGTTCGGAATGTGAGTAGAGCTCACATATTCCATCCTATAAAATTCCTTGGTGTTAAAACACCCATTCCTATTCTGTTTCCATATCAATGTTTCATGATCCAAGAATGTGTAAGTTTTAAATTCAAGTCTAATTTGAGGGGGAAGTATCCTATAAAATCTTTTCCATTGTGTTCTGCAATCATCAATGGGAATATTCATTATTTCAAAGTGGATGCTCATGATATCATGCAGTGACCTATCGATCCAAGTGATATTTTAGCAATTAAGGTTGGAATTCTCACAGACTATCCACTTCGTATCATTCACGATTTTATTGAAGGCATGTCTTAGTGATGCCCACACAGATGACCCAAGATAGTACTTATATCCATTCAGCAACTTGTTCTTAAATATTTTTACCAAAAAGAAATCAGAGGCATCATTGGAAATTTGACCCCATGTGAATTTCCCAATGAGACCATCATTAATGATCCTTATATCTTTGACTCTAAGGCCTCCAAGATCAACTGGTTTGATACTCTCCTTCAAGGAAACAGTTAACAACTTCCTTTCATGGGCAGAACCAGTCTATAAGAAATTCCTAACATGCACTGAAGCTCCTTGATAAGGCCTCTAGGACACCAATACAATGAGAGGGAATAGACAAACTTTGATGTGATCACTCAGTTAACAAGACACACTCTCCAAGCCAGGGACGTGCCCTCTCCTTTCCATTTAGCAAGTTCATTAACAATTCCTGAATAACTACCTTCCAGATAATGCGTTTTAACATTCCCCCAGAATAGAGGAACACCAAGATATTGGAAAGGGAGAGTTCCTTTTTTCACCATAAGACTTCGGATGATCCTTTTTTGCTTACCAACCATAATTCCATTACCAAAAACAATATAATGTTTACATCAACTAATTGCCTGTCCAGCCACCTCTTCATAATGTGCAAACAACACCTTGATAGTGGAAATTGTTTTCTTAGAAGCTCGTCCAAAAAATTATGTCATCATCATAGAGTAAGTGTGAAGGAGCAAAGTCATTTTCCCGGCCCTAATTTGCTGATAAAATCCAAACTTAATAAGATCATTGATGCACCTACTCAAATAATCTTCAGCAATAGAAAATAACAATCATGAAAGCGGATCCCCTTGCCTCACCCCTCTATTGCTGGAGAAGAATCCTCTTGGTTCCCCATTAATAATAATGGACAGCCTTGATGAGCTTAGAATGGTACTAATCAACTTGATAAAATCATTCGAGAAACCATACCTTTTGAGGACATAAAAAAGGAAACTCCGTCTTACTGTGTCAAAAGCTTTAGAAATGTCAATTATGAGGGCAATGATCTCATCTCATAATTTCCTCCTCATCATGTTAACACTATCTGAGGCTGAAAAGTGACGGGTTTGAATATTTCTTACAGGAACAAATCCAGACTAATTTTGAGTAATCATGCCACTATCCAACAGTCCCATACTGTTACATAATGATCTTACTAATGCCATTAGGAATTGTATTCCTGAGTTCAACATGCCTAAAATCCTTAATATCAACTGCATATTCCATATTGGGTATCAGTGAAATAAATCATTAATTCATCCCATATGGAATATAAGAATATGTGAAGAATTACTTAATTGCTTGAGTGATATCATCCTGAAAAACATCCCAATAAAACATGAATAATTTGTTAGTAAACCCATCTGGACTAGGGGCCCTATCCATATTAAGGGAGAACTAGGATTTTTTAATATCCTACTTGAGGGGAGGAGTGGTAAGGGCATGATTATTTTGATCCCCAATGAAAGGGATAATGTTGTAAACTATCTTCTATGTGTTATCCTTCCCATCATCAGAATATAAACCCATGATGTTTTCCACAGCAGCCTGAGAATTCTCATTTTTAGATGTGTGAAGCTGACCATTAATGTTGATTTCCTTGTTTCCCTCTCGGGCCCTCCTCTCTCTGTGTAGCCTTTGAATGAATTTTGTGTTTTAATCTCCATCCTTCAACTATTTTACATTTAGTTTATTTCTTTCCAGCCTCTCTTTGACCATTACTAGATTATCCATCCTGTTAGGGGCTTGGATTTCCTCCCTGGATGGAATATTTAGAAGCTGATCCCTGATCTGACAACATGCAAGATCCTCTTCAGCAGCCTTAATGTGACGATCAAGCAGAGAGAATGAGTTTTTCCTCTACTCCTTAAGAAGAATCTTGGTATGATTTAATTACCCAGCTATCCTGTGCAATGGGCTGCCAAGAACCTCAATGTTCCAAGCTTCCAACACAATTTCCCTACACCCAAGAATTACAAGCCAGCCATTGTTAAACTGAAAAGGGCTAGGAAGAGACCTCCTCAATTATGTGATAATTTCCATAATAATAGGGTTGTGATCAGAATGATTCTTGGGAAGTATGATCCCTGAAATTCCATGGGCATCACTTTGAACATCCATTTTAACAAAACTACTGTCAAGCTTTCATGTTTTCTTCCCCTTCCAAGTGTGACTGCAATAGGTAAAGTAATCTCCAACCACCGAGACCTCAACAAAATTGCATTGATCAATGCACAATGATAATTCCAAGAATTCATTTCGATGGAAGTTATCCTTAGTTTTTTCCTCTGGCCTAAAAACAGTATTAATGTCCACAAGGATCACCAACTTTTGATCGATAATCCCTGAAATAACCCTCAGCTCATCCCATAAGTCCCTTATTCTAATATAATAGTTAGAAGCATACAAAAACGCAACAGAAATATCATAATTGTCAATGCTGCAAGAGATTAAAATTCTTTGAGATAGCACACTATATGATAGAATACTAATTGTCTCATGACATAAAACCCATATATGATCCATGTTAGAGTCATGAGAGTTTTGTGAGATGAATTTATTTCCAAGGGATCCCCAAATGAATCATGTACAGTTAGAGAAAAGAAGTCTGGGCTCAACAATGCCAACAAGAATGGTTTGTATGTCAGAATAAAATGTCTAAGGGCCTTGATCATTAGGGAATTCCTGAACCCTTGACAGTTCCATCAAAAATCCTCATTGTTGTAGAGTTTTCCCCATGTTCGGGGGCCTCCATTAAATTTCATGCTCACATGACCCTTACCTTTCCTTCCTTTACCTTTCTTGTTCTCCTTTTCCAAGATTCTATTTTGTTCTGGTGCCTTCTTCTGTAACTTCTCCTCAGTGTCCTCTCCTGAAATAGCCACATTCTTCTCAAGTATCTGTATGTTTTCAGATTCTTCAGCCCAAAACACACCAGTCAAGGGTGTGAACTGATTCTCATCTTTCCCATAATCACATTGCTTTTCCATGACAACTCTCTTCCTGACAGCCTGGGATAGATCAACCTTTAAGAATCCCACCTCCTTCTCATTGCTATGCTGTGTGAGTTCACTTCCTTGAGCACTTGAATGGATCCAATGGGAGTCAGGCACCAACATAGAAGGAAAGGGTTCATAATTTATGGCCATTATCTGACCAGGGGTGTTTGGGTTGTGCTAATTTCCCATTCCAGTATCTGGACTGAGCTCCATAGAAGGATCCAAGGGTTTCAGTTCAGCCACAGTGCTAACATTTTCCCCATCCAACAAGCCTGTTCTTGGTTGCCGGACATCATTAGAAACACACTGAGTATCTGATATAACAACATTTCCAGACACATTATCTGACTTTCAAGGCACATTAAGTTCACCCATAACCTAGTTTTTTTCAACGGGGAGACATCCCTCCTGATAAGTTGTCACATCAACCTAGTTTACCCCAATAGGTAATGAACTACCTTCCACATTTTCCATAGTTTCCTATTTTTCTGGATTAGAATCCATCTTATCATCATAAACTGGGGAAGATATACCTAGAGGTGCATCCTCAATAGACTGATCAAGAGGCTCTTTACCTTTCCTCTTCATAGAAACTATATCATCATTCCCTTTAATCATACAAAACCTGCATTCAATATCCCTTTTGCATTCAGATATTAAATTTCCAAAGAGTTTATAGCCATTGCAAAATTTTTTTTTTCATTCATAGAGAATATAAAGCTTAATGTTGTCATCCCTTGTGGTGAGTGTCACCTCCTCCACGAGGGTGTTGTCTATATCAACCTCCACTAAAATTCTTGCATAATGACCAAACATCGGGTTTTCAGTTTGTTTGTCCATCCTAATAGGATTTCCAATAGATGAAGCAATGTCGCAGAGGATACGCGGGTGCCAATATAACCAGTTAATCTTATATATTAAAATCCAAATCTAGGTAAATGTATTTCTGACATTACCAGGATCAATATTCCTATCCCATTCCTGGATTCTCAGAAATCCAGGCTTTAGTGATAGTGTTCCCATTCTCTAGGAAATCCATTTACATTCATCAGATGGAAACACCATTTGATAATACCCACGACCCCTGGCTATCATTTTCTAGTCACCAATCCCCATACCTCGTCAATTCTTCTAGTTAGCTCATGAAACATCCAGATTTTATCTCCCATGGAGACCAGAACTCTTTCAATTATAGATAATTTACAAATCCTTACTCGTTATTCCTCTGCATCTTGGTTCGCCGATACATGCGCAATATGACCTTTTGAATCACCCGCCCAGGCGAAGGTATGTCAAAATCCGAAAAGGATAGTGAAGCAGCCAATTTCACAACCTCCACAAAATTCTTTCACGGAGCAACACACAATTAGTTCTCATTATTCATTAATTTTCATTTAGCTGCAAAATGAAATAACTCATTGTGCCCCATATGTTCAGATTGATTCCAATCCTTAGCGGTGTCCATGAGATTCAGGGTGCCATCAGAATTAGAATATTTAGGGTTCGCCTTTTCTATCGCTTGGTTCCCTTGTTTCGCCATCCTCTCCCCATATGTTTGGTTAACTACTGTATAATATACTAAACCTTATTCTCAAAAACAAGATTCATTTTTCTATATTCATAGATATCAAATGTATGACTCATATCCTGTAATATATATTTTAATTTTTGAGTAAATTTATAATTTCACTAAGAAAAGTTTGAATATTGATTATGAATCTATAAATAATGAAGGATCCATGTCAAAACTCTTGGATTTGGTTTTGAGGGATTTAACACCGATACATACATAATCATAACTATAAGATTCAATCTCATCTTCAGTCATTAATTATGATCACATTAATCTATATGAGAGAGTTATTTTTTTCATTGGGAATGATATCATTCTTTTATCCAATAGTTCTAGTTATCAAGGATAAAATTATGTATCACATACATCACTAAAAGTGGGATTTATCATATTTATCCAAAGAAATTTCTCAATCGATATTTGGATGGATAAGGATCCCGATTTTTAAGGAAAATATTGGATATCAAAAGGTTAATTTAGTAAATATTTTATTATTATTGAATATAGATATCATTTATTATCTCAATATAATTTTCACTATCACAAATTTAAGCACACAATTTAAGATATTGGATAGATATTGGAAAATAACTCCCTTAACACATGATATTGAATCCATCATGGAAAATATGATTTTCCAGAATCCATTTCTAGATTATTTTATGAATGATAAGTAACATTTTTAATTCTCTTAGAGATGGGATAAAGAGTTTTTTACCTATCAAGCATCTATTAGAAACATACCTTTAGAAAAGAATAATTTTCATCATTCTACATCAATATCCTCTTCTGAAAATTTCATCAACTACTACAACTCCATCCTCTACACATCTCATGTAACTCCATTTAGTTTTTTTATTATTATAACTATTTATCATATTTGAATTAATTAAAATAGAATATTAATTATTGGAGTTTCTTCTTATCCACATTTTATCTAAACATAATCTCTTAATTTATCCAATTACAAAGGAAAATAATTGTCTAAACCAATAAAAATTTGGGACCCTATATATATGGATTTGAAAAAAGGCGTTTGATATGCCTCTAGAAATTATTTTTAAACATTTTAAATCATTGAAATATATTCTCCAAATTCATACCCCATTATATCTTTCAATCCTTTTGATAAACTAGAGTAGTGTAGAATATACGTTTGGTATTTTATAGAAGAATGTAATGCCATAAATTAAAAGCATTATTTTCTTATGTATACATTATTATTTCAAACTATTTATTTATTTATGCCATTATTTTTTATCTTCCAAAGTTTTATATTATTAGTTCTATCTAGAAATTGATTATTTTAATGAGGTTAGATATTGTTTATTTTATTATCAATTAATTTTGTTGTTTTTGATAGAAACATGTAATTTATTGTTTATAATAAAATAATAATATGTTTTATGCTAGCCATAATTCTAATAAAAATTGATGGAGTCAGAAGAATAATGATCTTCTTGTACTCACGAAACAATTAATATAATAGATCAACCGCATAATGGATTCCATCTTAGAACTGGGGAAAATGTATTCTATAGGTTGAAGGTACCATATTGATATTTTGATTGAATTCATAACTATACAGTTAAAAATGGTTGATTTCTAGAAAAAATACTGTATAAAAAAATATTCTATACATGAGAATACATATCCATGTAATGAAATTATATAGGATATCCCTTCTATTAGAAAAACCCACTAACAATAAGTGTAGTAAAACATTATTTTTTGGTGATAACATGATAAATAAAAGTTAAAATTTAAAATAGTTGTTATTTTAACAAAATGATAAAGTGATCTTATGGATTTTTACATGACATACTTTTAGATTGAGTGACTGAATGTTATTATTATGTGATCCCATATAAATTCAAGAGTTTTGACTAAATATTAAATTATTTAATATTGTGACCATGGATAAACTGATATTCCATAGTTCAAGCAATCATGTTATATGTGAAACTATCTATGAATAATATATAATAAAATAACCCAAAGTTAATAATTAAATCTGATGTAAAGAGAATTGTATTCTCTGAGAATTCATGTTGATTATGACAACTCATAATTATTATTATCCAGTCTATATTTTTAGAGGAAAATTAATTTTATGTTAGATCAGAGAAATGAGACATAATTTTTATCGAATAATCAAAAAAAATAATATGTTTAAAAAAATTACGACACTCACTCTTCATATATGATACACCATAATAACAAAGAATAATTATTAATCATTAATTTTGGTCTCATAATAGAAGGAAGACATTGAGAATAGAAGAGGCATCTTCTGAAAATATCTATTTGGATATAACACTACATTGAGCCCTCATATCTATATCGCCCTATATATTATATTTAATTCATGTAATAATATAATTTCAGTTTAAAACATTTAAATAACATACTATAAAACATTATAAACATGTAATCGTATAATCACTCGACAATTTAATTTGTAATAGTATTATCATAGAATCTATATAAGAGGTTGTGTTTTAGCCTTAAATGTACTAATTAATATTGAATCATGAAGACAATCAAGGTTTTGGATCAAATTTTTTATTATAATAACTATACTCTAGAGTGGTTTACTAACATGTGGATATTAATTTGTTTTGGATTGATAATAATCCTATTAATTTTATTTCCATTGTTTATTTTATCTATTGTATACACTATTTTAGGAAGTATTTTTAAAATCACTTTTCCAAAATTTTACATTGATTGATACCTCTTTATATGATATGAATTCATTTTAATTCTAGTATTGTAATCTAAAAAGATAAGGAAATTCTTAATTTATCTTGACTATTTTTTGATCAGTCACTTGAAATGTTATTTCATAACATTAAAATTAAATTACCCGTTATATTTGTTAATTGGCTATTTTCTAAATTATGTTTCTTCCATTTTTCAAAACATTAAATAATTTTTTATTACAGAATTCATCCAACACCCATATATGATTCCACTATAACCGAAACTTATTTTTTATACCATTTTAGGTTATATTGGAAAATTATATTGGAACTGTTAATGTGAGTGATTGTTCCAATTGCTTTGTGTACATGTTTCGAGAAGAGGATCTCTCTATAGACATTAACATTGATGTTTATGTGATTGATGTAGGGTTCTCTTTACCATAACGGGTAAGTGTATATTGTTTTTAATCTGATATTAGATTGGGTTTTTAATACTAAGACAACATTTGATGTCTTTTTTACATGTGTGTGCATGCATAACGATTGAGAAACATTTTTATTGTTAATCACATGTTTGTGTGTATGACCACTAATACCTATGAATGACATGAATAAAATGTATAGTTTATAAATTCGTTTTTGTAGAATTTAATATTTTTAAAATATTTTTTATTATATGGAACAGATTATTATGATAAATTGTTCCATGTTATGTCACAACTTATATCCGGTTTTGTGTGTAAATTGTTGAATCAATTATCTAGTTATTGGTGGAAAAGTGGACATAATTAATTGAGAAAACTTCCTTGTGTTAGAGAATATATAAGATGGCTCATCGTTGATGGATTCTATATGATGTTAATCACCATAGAATGGAAATTTCCCAAGAAATTCCATATCAACTTTTGAGAAGTGTCCAAATAATCATGGATGATATTTTGATGGGGAACATCGTTTTGTATAAGATAGTATCCATTATACTTGTCTTTTAATAATGAATAGAATCATTGAATATAAAGTAACTATGTTTTGTAAGAAGACTATAACTTGAAGGTATGCACATAATTTTTTTTTAAAAAATTGATTGGTTTTCTATTTAATGGTGGAATGAGTCACTTGAGATAGTTTGATTCTTGTGGTAAAACATCTGTACACTCTTGGAGCGACAACAAAGTAGGTGTGGTTGGATTTCATAGTGACATGGTCAATGAATGTTCACATGATGCATGATTTTTTTAATTCTTATTTTTGCATTTATTTTTGTGTAATTTCATACACTTTTTTTTGTATATTCACTTTTGTTATGGATTGACTGGATGTGACATATTTATCTATACTCAATCATAATAGAGTAATATTTAAGTGTGTGTATACTTCATTACTATGAATCTAGCTATGGTAAATGGTCTTGTGATAGGTTCAAGAGCATAATGGATCCGCAAATGGATGTGGGAATGAGATGGACTCTATATAATTTTTTTATTACTTTTATATAATTATTTACCATTTCCAACGGTTCTACAATACATTTTGACCTTCAACATTGGGGGTCTAATATTTTTTTATATGACAAAGAATTAAAATTTTTGAAGAATTATTTCAGGTATTCATCTTTCATGCATATTTTTTAGCTTAGAGTGATTTCCAGTAACCTATAATGAATATGATTACATAGGGTATATTATCCCCATGTAACCTTAGAACCTCGATAGTAGTCATCAGCTTATTTATAAAGAGAAGGTGTGCATCATGTAATGTTACACTTCAACCCAACCCGGGAGGTTTGGGATGGAGTGTTATCGAATTGTAAAATATTCCCAAAAGTCCCAGTTCATATTTTCATTTCATGCTATGGTTTAAAGAATATTCGTATATAAAACCTGGGAAAGGGAATCATACATGTTCGTAGATAGCTTAGGTGTAATTGAACTCTATGTTAACAATGATATCACTGATGTTAGAGTTTTATATGACTTAGGTGAATTCATTCATAATGTCATGTCATGTAGAATCACATTCTTTATATATATATATTTTTTACTTAATAATATTTATTAATATAATGTTTTGATTTTTTTAACATTTATTGATATACCAATATTTATCTACTGAGAGATACATTATATGGAATTAGTAAGATGAAATAGGGAATTGTTTTCTGTTTTTTATATATGGGATTATGGAAAACTTGTAGTTATAATGAAATATAATTGGTTCTTAGTATTACTATGATGGTTACACCTTCACTATTGGTATATCCAAGGATTGGTCCTCCAATATAATTTATTATCGGTTCCTTGTGACATATTATGTTCTTGTAAGCACGTTGTATAAGTGTTATAATATTTCATTTGTAATTTTAGAAAGAGAAAAACCACCTTAGAGATAACTGGATCCTCATCCTAGGTAAGTACACTAGTTACATTACAGTATATATAGAATTATGTACTAGAAAAATATATTTAACCTACACCATTTGTAAAATAATTTATCATTCCATATAATAATGTCTAACATGAATGATATTTTACAATCCTCTAGAGATTTAATTGAGTAACAACCAAAAATCAAGGTAACTGGTGGTCCTCATGATGTTGAGAAATAAATTTTTATAATATTGGGATTATTTTAATTGGTGGAGATTACTAGGTAAATAATCTTGATTATTATATCCTTAATTCTTCAAGGACCTTCTAGGAGGTGGTAGGACTTCATTGAACAAGAAGGAAGGAGTATTGGTCTTATAATGGATACCTTCGAGTTGATATTATTCTATAAGTTTTTCCAAAACCTGGTAAAATTTGATGGTTATTAGTATTATATATTGGCTCATCAGGGGGAGATGATACTACCTATATAGAATATTTCATGGAGTTAAATGTCTTTAATACTCTTTTGGATGTGAATGAGGTATTCAAGGTAAAGTTTTCCAATATAGGACTACATCTAAATTATAGATTCCTAGTTTGTTTCTTTTACCTATGTAAATAAGTGATAGTTCTTCACAATGCCACAAATTTTACAATGTGTCTATAGAAACATGGGATTGTAGGTTATCAACTAGCATATATTGTGTTAAAAAATGGATTTCTTAATGTGAGGTGTGTTTCATCTTCTAGTAATAGGAAAAGGAAGGATGCAGAGTTACATCCAAAAGACATGTTGGTTTTCTAAAATAGGTATTCTTATACACCCTCTAGTATAGGAAGTTTAGGAAGATTCTATAATTGTGGATGTGTATTAAATATTGTACCTTCATGAGTATGGTCATGTAAAAAATGTCAAAATATGTAATTATTGTAAATATTAATTACACATATTCAAAAATAATACATCTATATTGAATGATAATAGGTTTAGGTCTAGGAAGGGGCCCTCATAAGAATATCAAGACCCCATATATGTAAGTTACACATTAGTGTTTTTCTTTGGGTAAATGAATTATTTTTGTAGTGAATGAAGATCCAACCAATAGTGGAGAGGTATCTTCTATACCTAGAGTTTTTATTATCGTTACATTTATCATATAAAATGAATTTTTTATAATATTTCTTCCCAATAATTAATAACTCTTGATGTTGTTACTAGACATGAATTCAATATTATTTAATCATTTGAGTTAATTTCATCTTGAACTAATTTGGGAAATAATGTATAAATTCTCCCAATGTTACCTAACTATCCAATAATAAATTCTAGTTACTATCTTTGTCTAAAGAATCATGAAAATAGATAGGAATAGTTTAATTTTAATATTTAAAATAAACTATTTGACATGTAATCCAGAATTAATCTACTAATATTTTCGGTAGGTGACATTAAATTCACCAGCAGGGCATAGTTATATATTTAAATGTTAATGGGATATCGATGGAAATAAAAAAGGGACTATAACTAAGTCATATTGGATGGATCAAAATGTAAGTATCATAATTGGAACATATAATGGAATAAACATTGACTCCCTTTATCATTCCTCTAGTGGGGGATCATTTTCTATATTTTATTGTAGCTATCATATAAATTCTTCACATAGATATCATAATTGAGTTTGTGATTGAGCTTGTTCCTAGGTACAGCCTTATTAAATTTATCCTTTTACAATAACACATTGTTAGTTGAGATGTATGAAAGAGACGTGAGATGACTTAGAGGTGAATGGATTTTTCAAACCAAGAACATTGGGAAACCCCTCGTAATTTGTTTAATAATAGAGGAATCGTTCAGACTATTGGGGAACAACAGATGGTTCATATTGATCCTCTTAAATTTAGAAGG
This sequence comes from Viscum album, assembly GCA_963277665.1. NCBI lineage: Eukaryota > Viridiplantae > Streptophyta > Magnoliopsida > Santalales > Viscaceae > Viscum > Viscum album. The sequence continues at coordinate 217,274,524 of OY728165.1, forward strand.
TCCTATGACATGTCTATCAATTGTTAAAGTGATGTTAGAGTGGAATGGTATTTAAATATTGGCCTTTATATATATGAAAATATGTACAATGACTCCATGATTATGACACTTCTAAATATTGTTATTAGATATATATTTTACTACAATACATCAACAATTTTTTTCAATGTATTGATAATAAATAAGCGTTTTGCTATAATTTATGGGTAACAACAGTTATGATGACAAGAGATGAACCACCAAACATCTGACTTAGAGTTACTAGTATTGGTATACTCTCTACTTGGATGGATACATTATTTCTTTGGTTATGTTTTTTCATCTAAATGAAAAATATTTTCTTACGATATATCTTCACATAGTGAGATCTCAACATGACATAGAGGATTTGTGATCCTCTACTCCGTGAGCCCTTGAACCGGGTTTCAAATTCGGTCTCATCTAGATCGCATAATAATTTTGCGAAAGCTGTTAAAACCTCTTCCCATCCCTCTTTCACTGATTTTGTATCCCCCTCTTTGGGTAGGGTGATTAAAAAAGAATGGGTTGTGCTTGTTGTGGCAAACTAGAACGCTATTGAAGAACGAGTTAGCCTTTGTAAATTTTCGATAATTTCTCGAGTTATTACTTCGAAATGTGAAAGGATGTAAAGATTTCAGGATTTTATCAATAAAATTACTACTACATGGGGATTTGATAATTGAAAGATGATAGAAATGGGAAGGTGCTTCATTCATATTGTCTTCCCTTATGATGAATTCAAGAAGAGGGCATGGGGTGTTGGATCTATTACCCTTAAGCCAGGAATTCTTTGAATACATGAATGGTGTCGTAATTTCGATCCTTTCAATGTCTCCAATACACATGTTCAGGTATGGGTCCATTTTTACAAGCTTAATTGGCTCTATTTGCACCCACAGATTCTTTGGGATATCGCATCCTCTGTGGGTAATCCAATACATATGGATAGGAAAACTAATAATCCAAGATTTGGCCACTTTGCCCGTTTTCTGATTGAGATTGACATGGATAGAATGCTGGTGGAGGAAGTGATTCTTACTACTAGGGATGATAGTATCACTATGGGTATTTACTATGAAAGAAAGCCAATGTTCTACAAGGAATGCAATGTATTCGGACATCTCTCTGAGGAATGCAGGAGGACAAGCATCTTCCTTTTCTGCAATGTGAAGGGCCATTATGAGGCTGGATGTAGTAAGGCTACTGAACTAAGACAGAAACCTTCCTCTTCTGATATTCACAATTCACTATCTGAGAAAGAGGTCTTACTTGATGATTTATTATCCCTTGTTGGAATTATTGAGCTTGAATAGGTTTCCAAAGAGGTTCTTGCCACCGATTTGAACCTTATTCGTACGCCTGTTATTCCTTTCCCCTCCATGGAGAATTTGGAGATTACCACTCATGTGGATGTTCAGAGGATTTCTATGAGAAAAAGAATGGCCCCTTGTGTTAGTGGTCATATTGCTAATGAAGGAAAAACTATTGTGTCACAGGATGAGGGAGACTCCCCTATGTATTGTGCTACTGTTGTTGTAGGGGGTTCTGAATTGAATCAGGGACCCAAAAATATTGTTTCTGACTTTGGAGTTTCTAATATTCCAGGGTATTTCCCTCTGGTTTTAGATAAGCCTCCTACTCTGATCTCGGTTTCTACTTCTGAAGGAAATTCTTTGCAAGATCCTATCTCTCAGGCTCCTACTGGAGAGGTTTTTACTCAATTCCCCACCAGTAAAATTGCAAAGAGGAAGAATGAAACTGAGTTTGTAATGGGTATTGACACCTCCATTAATAAGTTCAGTCCACTCACTGGGGTGTTTTGGTCAGACTTTGCTGGGGATGGAGATGAGGATGTCCATGATGATGAATCTGATGATGTTATAGTATCAGACTCAAAGACTATTCATAAAGATACCAATAGTAAAGGAAAGGGAAAGGCCAAAAGAGAGATTACTATGGGTGGGGTCCAAATCAGGGCCATGACTGCCCTGCATTGATGATGTTTTTATTCTGGAATTCTCAAGGGCTTGAGGATGATCCCACGGTCGAGGCCCTTAGACATGTTGTTACGACCAATAATCCCCTCATCATTTGTATTGCTGATCCACGAATGAGGTTTAATAATAGGAAATCCTTCAAATGGGAATCCCTTGGATACTAATTTTTTAATCATAATTGGAATGAAGTAAATATGGAGAGTTTATGGGTGTTCAAGCATGACTTTATCAGTTTAGTTTCTTGTACTCAAGGAAAGAATATTGTTTCGTCTCTTTTTGTTCGAATGGGAAATCTTACATTATTTCATGTGTGTTTTCTTCCATTTCTTATTTGAGAAGGAGAGTGTTATGGAGTGACATGTCTTCTTTATCCTCTAATCTTCCTTCTAACTGGTTCATTATTGGTGACTTCAATATAGTTTTAAAACCTAATTAGAAAACTAGATCTTGCTTTAATAGAGTTTCTGCCGATGAATTTTCACATTTCATTGAAATTTGTAACCTCATTGAAGTATCTATGGTTGGTGCTGATTTTACCTGGGGTCGATACACTCTCACTGGGAGGCAGTCCAGTAAGTTGGATAAGTGTTTTATTCAAATTGATGATAATAATGGTATTATTAGTTCCTCAGGGATTCTTCTTCCTAAAATTCACTCTGACCATAACCCTCTTGTAGTGGATATTTCCCATGGTAACCCACATATGGCCCATAACCCCTTCAAATTCAATAATGCATGGCTTGTGATACAAGAGTGTCGGGAGATTGTCATTGGTGCCTGGAACTCTTGGTGTATTGGATCTCCCTCTCAGATTTTATCTACTAAGCTTAAGATAACTAAGCTCCAACATAGGGAATGGAGTAAGGGTACTTTTTTGATGCTTTATGAGGACATCCATGATTCTAATATTAATCTTCTCAATTTTCAGAATATCAATAAATTGAATTCTATGCCTTCCAGTGATGAAACTCAGGCACTTTCAAAGCAGAATTATTTTCTCAATACTAAAGAGAATCTAGCCAGATCTCATTATAATATAAAATAGTTGAAGGAAGGGGATAGGAACTATAATTTCTTCCATCGTCTTCATAAGGAAAGAAAATTTAGAAGGGGGTTGTCTTCTCTTAGCATTAATGGAAGATTATTCACTGCAGAATCTGAGATTTCAAATGAGGTTGTGAGTTATTTCTCTGATCTCTATTCTAAAAATGGGACTGATAATTCCCATATGATTTCACAAAATGTCATTCCAAACATTGATGACCAGTCTAATGAGGATCTAGTTAAGACTCCGGGGGGGGGGGGCAGGAGGTTAGGGAATCATTTTTTTCTCATAACATTGAGAGTGTTGCAGGGACAGATGGGTTCTCTAATATGTTCTTAATGTTTAACTTGGAAATTGTTCATGAGGAAGTTGTGAATGCTGTCAGGAAGTTCATCATTTATTCCTCTATGAATTATGGTGCCAACTCTAACATCATTGAATTGATTCCAAAGAAGGAGAATGCAATTAACATCAAGGACTTCAGACCGGTTTCTATTGGGAACACCATCTCTAAGATCATCAGAAAAATCATTGCCACCAGGATGTGTCAAGTGGCCAAAGGTATCATCACCCCAAATAAATTTGGCTTTGTCCCTGGAAGAAGTATTCAAACCTGTATTTTTACTGCCTCTGAATGTATCAATGTTGTGAGAAGGAAGGTGAGGCAAGGGACTATTGCCATGAAAGTGGATACTTCTAAAGCATTTAACAATATGAAATGGAGTTTTCTTATATCTATTCTCAGGATTCATGGATTCTGCATACAATTTAACAACCTGATTCAAACAATCCTTAGGAGTTCCCGATTATCTATCTTGTTTAATGGATCTACTATGGATTTCTTTAAATGTTGTAAGGGTTTTTGTCAAGGGGACCCTCTACCAGGTCTTTTATTTGATCTTTCTGAGGACTATTAAAGTCATTGTCTCAATAGTTTTGTTCAAGGTGGTTTGTATAACTTGATTCTAGTTGAAAGGGATCTCCATGCCCCTTCTCATCTTTTTTAGGCCAATGACATCATTTTTTTGGAAGGTCTGATTTTAGAACGGTTAATTCCATTAAATCCATATTTAGTCATTATGAACATGTGGCAGGGCATGCCATTAGAATTAAAAATTCCTTTGTGGATTATGGGAAGGGAGTGACCATTAGAAAGCAGTTAATACATTCGATATCTCTTGTGGTAAAGAAGTGTCCTCTACCATTTAATTATCTTGGTGTTCCCCTTTTTTGTGGAAAAGGTGAAAATATGTTATCTTGAATCTATCCTCCCTTGTATCACTTCTCAAATGGCTCATTGAAAAGGGAAAGTTTAGACTGAAGCTGGAAGAATCTGTCTTGTCAACTCTATGACTATATCTATGTTTTTTTATGCATTTTCAATTTATAGATGGCCAAGGAATATATCAAGGAACTTCAAAGTATTATTTTTAACTTCATATCAACTGGTTCTATGTTTGAAAAAAAGATAGTTGTTGGGCCTGGAAAGATTTCATAAAGCCCATTGAAATGGGGTGCCTTGGCATTAAGGACATGTTCTTATTCAACGAGGCTCTGGTTAGCAAATTTACCTAGAATCTTCTCACTTCTACTGATATTTAAATGGATTTCATTACAGCCCTCTTCATTTCATGATTATGGACAGAATATCCTCACTACCTTTTATATTTTGTTTGGTCTACTTTGAGGTCTTCTTTTATTGGGATTTGGCTTCATCAAAATGGTTGGTTAGCAGGGACTCTACTATGAATATAAGGATCACTCTTTGGTTATCCAAACCTCTTCAACAGGACGTTCAAATTTCTCTTCACCTGTCAACTACTCAGATTTAATCTTTGTAGGATGACTATATGGATTTATTGGAGCTCATCCCCCTTCATTTACAAACTGAAGTTCTCACATACAGGTAAATGGATAGTGATAATTTTATCTAGGAATCGAGCAGCACATGCATTCTTACCACTCAGGATATGTATAGATATCTCTGTACTGGGCAGAATCCTAAACCTTGGTGGCTGATAGCCTATAGTAATTTCTTTATCCACCTTCTATTTACATGCTTTTATGGAAAATCTGGAAACAAAGTCTCCCAATTCACTGCATTTTTTAAAGAGCTAGATTCCATCTTGCTTCGGCATGCCCTATTTTCCAAGTGGATGTGGAATCTCTAGATCATATTTTTCTATCTTGTTCTCTTGTTTGCGATCTTTGGAAGTATATTCATGATATGACTGGGTGCTGTTTGGATGTCAGCTTGCTGGATAGTCTCCTTCAGTTTGCTGCTTTTTCCTAATGCATTGATCTGGTTAGGAATCTTCTTATGGTTGCTATTTCTTCTTCTCTTGGTTTTATTTGGAGGGCTCGTAATGCTCAACTATTTGAGGGTATCACACCCACCTTTCATTATGGTGTTAGAGCTATTCATAGGGAGGTTTTCACTTCTTCTAAGATACAAGTTGGGTGTATGAAAAATGGGTTGAATGACTTTATTGTTTTGAGGAATTATGGTGTGAGTGGTAGTACTAGAAAACCATTGGTTCTAAAAGCTATCATATGGATTCCTCCTATCGCTTCTTGGCTGATAATCAATGTTGATGGTGCAGCTGCTGGGTCACCTGGGCCATCAGATTGTGGTGGCGTTTTTCAAACCTATCGGGGCTTTGTCAAAGGCTGTTTTCATCATTATATTGGAGAGGGATCTGCCATTGAAGAAGAATTATGGTCCATGATCAAAGCTATTAAATATGCTGTTCATTTTGGATGGTGCTTTCTTTGGTTAGAATCAGACTCTATGGTGGCTATGGATCTTTTCAAAAACCGATCCTGGAATGTTCCATGGGTTTTAATGCCCCATTGTATTGAATGTCTATGTCTTCTTGAAACCATTGTCAATGACATGAATCATGCCTATAGGGAGGCCAATTAGGTTGATAATGCTTTAACAAATAAGGCTATTGAGGAGTCAAGCTCGGAATGGTCTTTTGTAGCTCTTGATTATTGTGTGCAATTTGTTGAGGCGGATGCATGTGAATAGTTATTTTCTCATCTTTGTAAGAATCCCATTTGATTCTTTGTCTTTGTACTTTATTTTTTAATAAAATTTGGCAGAGTTGGATCTTTGATTCACTCTTGGGCCTTTTGATTGATAATATGATTATAGATTATCTTAGATGAATAATTGAAGTGATAAACAATCATTGTGAGAGACCATAAAATGATAAAAATTATTATAATTATTTTTATCAACTATAGGATCATGGATTCATTAATGTATTATGGAATTCTAACATGTTCACCACTAGTGATCGGGTATTATTTAGTTTTCCATGTGATTGAAAACTAAGAATTAGATCTTGATTTCATAGGGATGTTGGAATTATTATGGTCAAATATTCTATTCCATGGTGGTACTTAGATGAAGATGAGATGACATAAATCCATGTACGAGTTGTTCTTCCAGATTCCTTGAGTGATCAATTAATAAGAGACTCTCATTCTTTGATGTGGTCAGTTCATCCTAGAATATATATGATGTACCCCGACATCCAATTTTTTATTTCGAGGATATCTATTAAGAGATATATAATTGGTTTTATATTAGGTTACATTACCTTCTATAGAGTAAATTCATAGAATCAGTTCCATGTTGGGTTTCTTTAGAAATATTCATTAAATATATGGAAGTGAGATAACATAATGATCATTAATGAGAAGGGGTCACCTAGGACCCAAAGGATTTGATATTTTATTTGGGGAAATTTTATTGATTGATAAAGGTTTTTTATTAAAATATGATATCTAAGAATATATCTATAAATGTTTTGGGAAATTTTTATGTTTATTCAGTTGAATAACTATATGGATTCCATTCTTGTGTTGTATCGAACAAGGATGCCTGTTTATCATTGAGGTTCTTTAATTAATAGAAGATAATTGTGGGAAATATGTTGAATATAAAAAAAATATCATAAATAAACTAGTGTGTAGTTGGGTTATATGATTTAGATACTTTAGGATATCCCACTATCATGTATCATAGACTTCTGTCGATCATGGAATGAGAACCCTTCCATATTGGAGTTATCTTATAATAAAATCATCATGATTTATATTTTATAGATAGAGTAATGATAAAATAAAAAAATTTATTTCCTTATTAGTTATGTAATGTCTCAGACCTCCTCGGTCCATTACTTTGGTAAAATCTAGTGTTTGAGGTGATATAGGAGGCAACGGTGGTTTATTTCAGGAGTGTGTCAAAAAACATTTTTCAATCGCAACTAATATAATTTTGATTCATCCACTAATATGTGGTGATGGTAGGTTGCATCAGTGATTATGGACTGGTGAGTTAGAATAGTGACTAGAAATGATCACTTGCTGATGGTGGGATGTGATAGTAGGTATCCAATGGTGAGTCACCCAATACTGACTCATCCACTAGTAGATCATCCTCAGGTGAGTTATGAGGGTGAGTTAAAAATAGTAGGTCTCTAGTGGTGACACATGATAGTGACTTTTATAGAGGTTACTATCAATGGTGGCTCATCCAATGGTGACTCCTGGTGGTGACTCGTTGAACGGTGACTCGCGACTATAGGTTGTGAGTGGTGACTCACAACAGTGACTCATCCAATAGCGATTCATCCATCGGTGACTCGTACAATGTTGATTCATCCAAAATTAGGTCACCTAATGGATAGTCATCTAATGGTAGGCAATCCCAGGGATAGTCATTTTCGACAGTTTGTCAATTTTTCAGTTCTTCCGCATTTTTTCAATTTTCACCTTTAAGGTTTTATTTGACATAAAATGAGTTTAAAACTGTATATAAGTATTTTTAAATCCATTTTAAAGAAAATAAATTATAAATTTACATTCAAAATATTGATAGTCTATTAAATGGTCAAAATGCGTTGTTTTTATCGTGATCAACCCTTGATATATTTTGAAACTATTTCTTCTGTTAGTATAGGTTCATGACTTTCTAAAGAAAAAACCATTCATACCTTGTAAATTTCACATTACCCATTCTATTGAGAGTGCCCAGAACCATTCTTACCCTAGGATCCAGGAATATTTGTTGCAACCTTGGATCATATTTCCTTAGAGCATTTCCCACCCCTTGTCTGGTACAAGGAGGAGGTGTTGATCATCTATTTAATGAGGCAAGGATCCCTCCATTCATTTATTTGTGTATCATGTGGGGTGGGTGTATGAATGTCCTTTTGTGGGATATAGCTGGATATCATGTTAATAATGATTATTAAATTAGTTTAAAGATCAACATATATGGATGGGAAAAGGTGACATGTGTTATTCTTTATTATATATTGATATCATTATCTATGTAAACTATATGACTACTAAAAATAATGACCAAAAATTGTATTTGTTTTAACAGTAGTGATATATTTTGAATGTTATTTATGGAATTCTATAAAATTATGGTAAATATGAAAATCTTGTTAACCACATTTACCCAGTTATATAAATTTGTTCCTCAGGATTGAACTTTCCCCGTGATAACCCTTAAATTATTAAAATGGAATTAATGGATGAGTGTTTTCTAAATATTAATACACCATTCCTTGTTTGTTGTTTCTATGTCCTATGTGTGCAGTCGTTTGGGTGGTATAGTGGAATCTCAGGTTGAGAGATTGACCGATTGTTGAATTGATGTGTACTGTTGTAATAGCAGGGTTGCAAGTTAATGTTGTAATTTGCCTATTTTACTGGGTGTGATGAATGTAGTGGTGTTATACAATGGGGTTAACATATTTGGTTGTGATGAGATTTGTTGTAGTTTTTGGATTTTTTTGTGGGGTTTTCTTTTTTATAGTATGGATCTGGTGGATTTACATTGAAGTATGATGGTAGTAGTGGTTGGTATGGGTGTTGAATGGAGTGGATATATGAAGTGAGTTTCATTATCATTGTTATTTTTCCTCTATATAGTTCTTGTTGTGTGTCATATTTCATGATGTGGTTGGCATATTCCCGGGTATGGATGGAATGAATAAATGGATTTTTTAATAATGAATAATAATTTATTAAATGAGTTTGTTAGGGTTATGTTTTGATTTGTGGTTTATTGTGAAGTATCATAATTTTATCAACATCTTAAGTGATTGTTGATGGTGTTAATAAAATGTTTTTGAGGTTGTAATATAAGAATATATATGGGATTTTTTTGTAAATTACCTATGTTTTGCCTATGTTTTTAAAACATATATATATTTACTTTTACTACCCTTTTACTCTTCAATACACACCCTCCCTACATGAACACAGTGTATCGACACCCCTATCCTCAGAGAGAATGCTGTCATTTCCCACATCCTAGTGGAAGGATGGATGGATTTTTATTGGATATTCCATGCTCCCTCTTATATGCATTAGTAAACTAAAACACTTTGGGTTGGTTGTGGTGTTTTATTGGGGCCTATGTGCCAGCGGGCAAGGTGTTCTTTCCAAGGTGTCTTCAAGATGAGGTGTGATTGTGGGCAAGGTGTCTCCAGGCAGGATATGGTATGGTTGTGGACTAGGTTTTTCTAGGGGGGATGTGGTGATCTCTGTTTTCCCAGGTTATGGAAATAGCTCTGAGGTCCCGGTGTGTACGGTTGTGTTGTGACATGTGGATTGTTGAATATTGTGGATGTGCTATGAAATTTTCTATTATAGTTAGAACAATAAACTAGTGGGATGTGGTGCGAGGAACCCAAACATCAAGGATATTATTATATTACATTACATTACATTTTTTATTTGGTCATAATGCTTTCTAATGTTTGGTATGGATGAAATTCCATATTAGGTGTTTTTGTTTTTTGTTGTTTTCTTATAGATGCATTAGTATTCTTTTCCCACATGATCATGGGATGTGATTTTCATCCTTATAAGTATTCATGTATGATCACAATATGTTATAAAACTACTTTTAGGTTTCGTGGGGGATTATGTGGACTTAGGTGGAATTTAATACCTCAGACATGGGGATATTTTTGTCGCTTCTTATATTTGTTCTTTTGGAAATTACATTTGGAGATTATTTTATTTGTAGAAGTGATATTTTAGACATACATTTGGGATATATTTTTTCTTTCTTTTAATTATATCTTTGAGTTTTTTAATGGTTTATAAATATTATTTCCTGATATTGGTTACTATAAAAATTAAAATGCATCCCATTTTGTGAGATTTTCATACCCTGGATGTTGGTCGCTACCGCAGGGCCTACTATAGGTGGGACTCAGGGGGTCATTATCTAACATTCTCCATTTTTTGCATAAGTGGGGCATCATTTGGGAGAGGGGTCATGATAGAATCATATCAAAGGTGATGGTTGAGAGATAGGATGGAGTTTTTATTTTGGAATAATAGGTATTGCATAGGTTGGTAGGGGAAAAATATCAGGTGAACGTGGTGCATGACATAGGCTAGGGAAAACCATCTTGGACAATAGATATTAGGTCCCTTAAGATCTAATTCAAGACTCTAATCCTACTGATCAACCATGTGAGGCCACATCATTTTTTGGAAAGAGACCCATGGAAATATACTTTTATCATAATGACTTGTGTTCTTATTTGGATTGGGTGTTTACGATATTTGAAATAAATGATGAGTTTAAATTAATCACAAATAAAACTCATTACTACTTAGGCATAAGAGTTCCATGTATACCTTATTTATCTATGGAACCCAGTATTCGTCCACTAGTGTAATATAATGTTAAGGCTCAATAGGTAGATCTAGTTGATTGATGGAGGGTTGATCAAGAAGAGAATGATGATCAATGGAAGAAGACACATTGTTATTTCCATCACAAGACTCTGGGAAAGTAAGAGTGTAGCATTTCAGATATAGAGTTGGAGACTTGGATTGAATGGATTTTGATCACAATCACTTTGATTTGGGATTCAATGGAGTATTTGTTTATTTTTTCATTCATCTTAATGAGAGGATCTATGCAGCAGTGGTGGACACTTTATCTAAGAGAGATGAAGGAGACTCAAGTTCTATTGGTCTATATAACAAAGGACGTCCAAGAGGATTTTTTTTCTTTGCAACATGACATATGAGAAGTGACACGAGTTACACTCTCTCTGGCATGGGATTATGTTTACATAGGATCTGGGATTATGTTCAAGGATATCTTTAATTTGTCAATGGACCTATTTCTTGATGATGAGTCTCAAGTGAGATGCATTGGGGATGCACTTCATCCTTCTCTCTAGTAATTTGTTACTCCTTTTACCTTACAAATGTACATTGATGTCTAGAATACGGAAGATGTATTTTTATGGATGCACTTGTGAGGAGGTATACCACAGAAGGGGAGATAGAAGTTTTATTTGAGAGGTATGGTTTCTAGTAGTGGGTCTCAGGTACTAGGTCCATCGATGTTTCATCCAGTAGGGAGTCAACCTATGCAGTTCTCATTTTGGTCATAAGGTCATCATGTTTTAACCAGGAACATGGGACCATGGTGTTTCTCTTTTAGATCCTGTGGGAATATTCAGAGTCAGTACCTAGTGGATGTTCGAGCTTATTATGGTGGGGGTTGGCAGGTTCAGTGCGTGCCTCAGTAGCAGTTTCCATCCAAGTCATTTTAGCACTTGAGATAGAATTCTCTTACTCCACTGAGGGGAGATGAAGCAGCTGGAGGCTGACCTCAACCTGTTCCTTAGGGACCTTTACCCGGGTGTGGTTGTGGAGGTAGTTTCCTCAAATGAGAATAGAAGATATGCATGTTTAGTTATGCACCATAGAGTTAGATGTTATAGTAGGGACGAATATCATTTGAGGTTCGATCATCTTGTTTATAATCATTCTTTTTCTTTTTTTGATGAATTAGATACCCAATTCGTCATTTCACCCACTCTACCACATGCTCTTAGAATATTCATAGAGAGGCTTCTTGTTCCTCTGGTGTTGAGTACACCAGTCAGAGGTCAGATCATCTTGTTTGATGTTTATGTGGATGTAGACAGGTGATGTGGCTACATCAGTCCTACAAGAATCTATTCTTGATATATATATATCCATATGATGTTATTCTTAAAATTAAATTTTTTTCTATTGTACATGAAATTATCGACAACATCATAAGGACAATCCTTTTTTCTAATGTGGCTGGCCAATATGTGAATTTCAACAATGAGTGGAGTTGTGTTGTGGGTAATCAGTTTTTGGTGCATCTTTGATCTTTTTCGAACGAGATATCAGTGGAATTATTGGATGATATGATTTTAGAGGTTCCCATAATTATTTGGAGTTAATTGATGTTTGTCCTGAGGAGTTTTTGACTTTACCTGCTTAATGTGACATTGAGTTTAGTATAGACTTACATCCCAATCCTTCTCCAATTTAGATGGATCCTTATCAAATTGCACCTTCTGAGCTGTGGGAATTGAGTATCCATATTGATGAACTAGTCAAAAGGGGATTTATATAGCCCATTATGTCATTATGGGGTGCTCTAGTGTTTTTTAATGGATGTCATATGATAGTCTAAGGTTGTTCATATACTAACGTAGATTGAATCAAGTAATGGTCATTACTATTTTCCACTCCCAAGGATAGAATATTTTTTCAACCAGCTTTGGGGAGAGATTTGGTTCTATAAGATTGATCTTATGTTGGGATATCACTAGTAGAGGGTGGGGGAATATTTTATCCTTAATACTGCTTTCTAGTGTTGGTATAGGATCTTCGAGTTCATGGTTATTTTGTTCAGTGATATGAATGCACAAGTTGTTTTCACGGTACTCATAAACGATGATTTCCAGGAGTTCCTGAGCTAGTTCAACATCGAAATAATTGATGTAATCCTGATCTACACAACGTCCATGTAGGACCAATTTGAACATAATAGGCCCATATTGGAGATCCTTCAACACCACCGGCTCTATGGATAACATTCCAAGTGAAAGTTCTAGAAATGAGTGGTAGATTTAATTGAGCATATAGTGTCACAATAGGGTGTAGTAATGGACCCGTCAAAGGTGGATGTTATTTTTTCATAGAAAACTCCCTATAATGTTGTAGAGATTCACTATTTTTTCAGTCTTCCTCGCTACTATTGTAGATTCAAACTCATTTTCTGCCAAGTTGTAGCTACATTTATATATTTTAATAATAAATACTTATTATATCTAAGGAACTAGTACTACCATGTCGTACTCTGTTATCTAAAGGGGAATTTTTTTATTTCTCAAGTTCATTAGTTTTTCAAGTAGGGGGTGATGTTCGATGTGTTTTTTGATGCTTCTCGTCTAGGATTGGGATGCATGCTAATGAAATAGTGGGGATGATATCATATTTATCTAGGAAGTTATTTCCCCTCTAATGTAATTATTCCACCCAAGAGACAGAACCGGCAGTGGTCATGTTTGCACTGATGTTGTAGTGGCATTACCTCATTGAAGATTTCTTTGTTGTCTTTATGGATCATAAGAGTTGGAGGTATATTTTTTCCCAACTAGATCTTGACTTTATACAGTGAAGATGGATTTAGTATCTTTGAGACTATGATTTTTAGATATCATAAACCTCATTAAAGGGGAATATTGTGGTCAATTGTTTGAGTAGAAATTCATATTGGATGGTAGTTCAGAAATATGTATATTCATGTAAGTGTATGGATGAGTTATCAACGTTGCACCTAGATAAATAAATAGATAGTGGCGAATGCTACCTATTTCAGATGAAAGTGTAGTATTAACAGATGTAGTAGATATTAGTGTCTCTATGGGGTGAAACAAGGGAAAAAGTGATGCATGACAACATTGACCATGGTGGTGCACCAAAGGAATGATTAGGGGATGGACAGAATTGGATGACGTTACATGGGAAGTATTTTTTTATAGTAGCAATGTGAATGGAAGTCCACTTGGATCATCACAAATCACCTTATTTAGTGAACATGGGATATTCAAACATCTCTAATTTCTTTAGGTAGTATTGTTGTTGTCTCAGGATAAAACAGGATGTAGCAGAGTTTGTGGCAATGTGTTAAGTGTGTTAGCTAGTGAATGCTGAGAACCATGTTCCCAATGGTTTATTGTATCCCCTTGATGTCCCCTAGTGGAAATGGGATGAAATTAGGATGGATTTAGTTACATGGTTACCTAGAAATCAGGAAGGGTGTGATGTGATATGGGGGGCAGTGAATCAGTTGATAAAATTGGATAAATTATTAGCGGTTATGGAGTTTGTCAGAGTGGATTCCTTACAAAGGATGAATGGGGATTTGCGGTGAGCTTGCATGGTGTTCCAAGATCCATTTTTTTAGATAGAGATACATGTTTTACCTCATGATTTGGGAGGGGATCAAAAAAATCATTTCTCACTTAGTTATGCATCAACACTTCATTCCACCCTCAGTTATATGGGTAGACTAAGCAGACTATCCAGTTATTGGAGGACATGTTGGAGGCATGTATCATGGTCTTTTATGGATCTTTGGCATGAAAAATTACCTTTATTAGATATCTCTTACCATAAGAGTCATCACTCTACCATTGATATGGAACCATTTTAATATTTTTATAGAATTTCATGATGTTGGACTTTGTGCTAGATATAGGTTAGGGAAGAAGCTGTTCTTTGTCCTATGGTAGTAAAGAGTATGACAGGGAAGGATTAGCATGTCTTTTAAATGATGAAATCATAAAAAAATTAGAATATGTTTTATGATGATCATTTGAGGATACCAATCGTGTTTGATATTGGGGAGAATGTGTTCATGAAGGTTTCCCCTCGACAAGGGAAGTAGAAGTTCGGAATAGGGTGAAATAATTATCATTGGTTTATTGTACCTTTTACAGTGTTGGGGCTAGTCAGTGAGGTGGAGTACCAGCAGGTGTCACCACCGTAGTTTGATAAGGTCCTCTATGTATTTTATGTCTCTAAACATCATTGGTATCTTCACGATAACTCAGATACCATTGGCTGGGGATAGTTGGATGTTGAAGATGACATGACATTTGTGGAGCGGCCAATTGAGTTCCAGTATCAATGGGAGAAGGTTCATGGTGGATAGATCATTCCATTGGTTTGTGTGTTGTGGAGGAGATGTGGCATGTAGGAGAGTACATGGGAATGTGAGACATCAATGTGTTCCCTATACCCAGAGTTGTTTGGAGTTTCATTCATATCTATTTCACCTTATGTTTTAATGTTTGAACCTTTTTGTGTATTATGAGATGTTGTCATTAATTTTTGTTGTGTGTGGTGGAATCTAAACTTAATTCTTGACATACCAAAAGGGGATGACATTATTTCTAATCAAGATTCATCAACTCATATGTGATTTAACCTGTGGTGGTGAATCAATGCCACCCAGAATAGATATTATCAAGATATTGAAGAAAACATTCCCTAATTCCTATGTCCAGATAGTGTGGTTGTTATTATTGTGTAGTGTGTCTTGTGGTCAGTTGGGATTTAGATGTCGAAGGAGGTGTTCTTGGATGTTGAGGATTCACTCAATTTTTCGATCAATGAAGGGTGGTTTATCGTTGAACTTTAATGATGGTAGTGGTGTTACTCGTATAGCAAGATTCATGAAAGGTATCTCATGATGTGGTTGTTAGGAACCATATTTTCATTTGAATTTGGTTTTAAATTCTCGAGCATGAGAATAATTATAGAGTTATATGATGTTATGGACTGGACCACCCTAGTCCATTAATTTGTGAAAATCTGGTGTTTGAGTTATTCTATAAGGTAATTTGGATCATTTCAAGAGTATGAAAAAATCCTTATTTTTGAATGATAGCTCATCTTATGGTGAGTCATCCATCGGTATGTGCAGATGGTAGGTCGAAGTGGTGAGTCATGAACAGTGAGTCAGAATGGTGACTCACAACGATGAATCACTAATGGTGGGACACGATGGTAGGTAGCCAATAGAGAGTCATCCAATGGTGAATCGTCCTCCAATATCTCATCCACTGGTGAGTTGTGATGGGGAGTCGCTAATAGTATGTCACCAATAGTAAACCATGATGGATATTCGTCCAGCAGTGACTCACGATGGTGACTCATTGAGCGTTGACTCACAATGGTGATTCATCCAACAGTGACTCACGACGGTAGGTCACTAGTGGTGAGTCATCCCATGGTTACTCATCCAATGGTGTGTATCTTAATTACAACACATGAAATGATGAATCATATAATTGTGGGGCACCTAACGGTGAGTTATTCAATAATAGGTCATCAAATAGTGATTAATTTTTGATGGTTTGTCAAATTTTCAGTTTTTCCTAGTTTTTCTGGTTTTACCTTTTAATGTTTTATTAGAAGTAAAATGTGTTTAAAACTATATTGAAGATTTTTTGAATCCATTTAAAATAATATTAATTTTATATTTATATTACAAACACTTAGGAGGATATTATATTTTCAAAACCCGTGGTCTGGATCATGATTAGTTTTTGATGGATTTTGAAATCATTTCTTCTGTTAATATTGGATCTAGACATTCTAAATCCATGACCATTTCACCATTGTAAATTTCACGTTACCATTGATACCAATAATCACCATAAACATTCTTCTCTAAGGAACAATGTGTTTGTGTTTCATCCTTAGTTCATGATTCCTTGGATCCTTTCACACACCATGTTTGGCGCAATGAAAAATAGTTAATAGTCTCTTTATCTAGGTAGGGATCACTCCATCTCCCTTTTATTTTTTATCCAGTGGGGGTGGTTGTATTAATGTAATCTTTTTAAAGTTAGTAGGATATGAAGTTATCAATGATAATTAAATCAGTATAAATATCAACATGTAGAGCTGCAAAAAAGTGACTTGACTTTTACTTTGTTATCTGTAGATATCATGATCTATATGGCCTATATGACTATAAGAAATCATGGAAATTGGTGGTATTTTTTTTAAACTAGTGATGGATTGTGAATTTTTGTTGTCGATATTCTATTGAATAATGGTAAATATGAAAATATGAATAACCACATATACCCAATTTGACACATGGACACCTCAAGATTGACCATACTCTATGTTACCCCATGAATTTTACAAGTATAATCATATAATGAGTCATTTTTAAATTAAAATACACCTTGCATTGTTTTGTGTTGATGAATGATGTCTGTGGGTGGTCTAGGTGGTTTAATGCAATATCAAGTTGATAGACTGACTGATTGATTAATATTATGGTAGTGTTAGAGCAGTAAGGCTATCTGTTCACGTTCTTCTAGGTTTATTTTACTAAGTGTGGTGGGTGTGGGGTTTTTATATAGTGGGTTTGTTGGGTTTGGTTGTATTGATATGTGTTTTCATGTTTGTATATGTGTTGGGGATTTTTATTGAGTGGATGGATTGGGTGGAATGAATTTAAAGAATGTTGAATGCAGTTGATGGTATGGGTGTTGAATGGAGTGGAAATATGATGTGATTTTCATTACCATGGATCCTTTTCATATTCATTGTTTTTATTGTGTATCTTGTTACGAACTATGAGTTTTAGTTTTCCAAGTAGTGATGGAATGAATAATTGGATTTCTTAAAAAAGAATAATAATTTGTTAAATTTGTAGGCTGAGTGTATAGTTGAGGCTTGTTCTGAAACTGATTTCATTTTATCAACTTCCGAAGTGACTGTTACTGGTGTTAATAAATTTTTTTAGAGTTACTAGTAATCATGGATTTATGAGATTGTTTTTTTAAAAACCCCATAGGTTAGGATTATAGTTTGATACATACATACATACATATACATATATTCTTGTAATTGTGATTTTTCTATACGTACCCCACCCTAGTTGAGCACTATGTTTCGAACACCCCATTTTCATGGGGTAAGGTTTCCTTTCCCATCATCACAGTGGGAGGATTGATGGCTGGTTATTGTATCTTCCATGTTCAATCATCTAGGCATTTGTAGCCCAAGATTCATTGGGCTGATTGTGGTGAGGTTGTGAGGCTCAGTTGACAGCGATCTAGAAGTTCATCTAGGTTTTTTTAGGATGAGGAGTAGATGTGGACCATTTATCAATGGGTGGGATGTGGTATTTTTGTAAACTATATGTCTACAGGAAGGATGTGGTGAGCCTCATTTTCTCATTTTTCAGGACTAGCACTGAGGACCATGTGCGTGAAGGTGGGTTGTGACACAGGGCTTCTGGAATAGTATGGATGCATTAGGATTCTTGTCGTTAGGCTTTGAGAAACTGAATAATGGGAAGTGGTTTGGGGTACTCATACATATATGTGCTTACTATATTACTTTACATGACTTGTGTTATTTGATGAGCATTCCTTGGAGAGTTTGGGATAGCTAGTATTCCTTCTTATGTACTGTTCATTTATTGATGTTTTCTCAGAGGAGAATTAGTATGATTCTCTCACTTCTACACTACATACCTTGGTTTTTCCTATAGGGCATACTTGTATGTTCACTCTACATTATAAAACTGTTTTCAGGATACCATGAAGATTATGTGGTCCGTGATGGACATTACTAGCTTAGATGTGGGACAATTGTTGTGTCGCTTATTAGATTTTTTCTTTTCGTACTTACATAAGAGTTTTTTTTTTAGTTGTTATATTTTAAGCATTCATTTGGGAAGGATTTGGGATTTCTTTTATATTTTTATTGTAGTTTTTTGGGGTTGATACATCTTACATCGCGATTCATTTTCCTAAATAGGTAAATGCATCCCATTTTGTGAGATTTGTATACCTTTTCTGCTAGTCCCCACCCTAGCGCCTACTAGAGGAGGTACTCATGGGTTATTATCTCTCTCTATCCATTTTCATCTATGGAGGGAAATATATAGATAGATAATTCCATGACATATAATCACAAAATATATTTTTTATTGTTTTATTCATTGTATGAATAATATAAATTTCTTCAGTAGAAAGATAAAAATGTCTCTCTAACTACATTGGGTTTTAATGGATCATATGGATTTATTTAATAAATTTTTTTAATTTTACACACTAATTTTCAAAAAAATTATTTTAGTTTTAAATCAAATTTTAAAAAATAAATTTTGGTGAATTTTGGAAAAATTTCAGAAAAGACCAATATTCAAATTAAAAATTAAAATGACGATTTTTGTTAAAATTTTAGTTTTTAATTCAAAAAATTATAATGGCCCATTTATTTAAAATGATTTAAATGTAGTATATGATCATTAATAATGTGAATAATATAACAAGCATTGTTTTAATATATTGTATGCGGGATTCTGGTATAAAACATCTATATATAAGAAAAAAATATGAATAACCATTTTTTGTCACATTTTCTTGAATTAATTTTTTGAGATATTATAAAACTACATTGATTTGAATAATATTTAATTTATTATAAATTTTTATTAACCATAATGAAAAATATTTAATAATTTAATCTTTTTTTTATTTTATTATATATTTAAAAAAATTAATCATCTTTTTACAGCTGAATGTTTTTATCATTATTATAGACTAATTCTAAAAATGTTACAACTTAAAAAGACCTAAAAACATTTTTAAATCCCTTTTTATGGATTAATTTAGATCATTATAAACATGGGAAATAAATTTAATTGTTTATGGGACACCTATCTAAAAAAATGACATAATAATATTCATATATTATCAAAAATATCATGTGTGTCATCTCAATCACTTATAAAGAGACACCCACGTACTATCCTCTATATAAATTAATAACCATTTGTTCTACCAATCCATTTCTATATAACATCTTATCATCCCTAACCATGTCTTACAGATGATATATTTCTCATAATATGAACATCAAATAAAATATAATGTAAAGAAGATATTGTTTTTATAAGAAGAGGTCCAATTTTTTATAGATTGAGAAAATTCAATTTTTTCTCCAACCACATTTAAAAATATTCCAAAAGTTATGATATAAATACATAAGTATCAATAATATAATGATATATTTTTATATATATGTATTAACATTAATCCATATCATTTTTAAGTAATGGGAAATGAAATGATCATATGTGCGTACAGAAGACTACAGCTTCTCAAAAGAATATATTATAAATAAAAAACTCTTATGTTTGTGAAAAAATGTTGATATAAATGATATTATATGGTAAATATTAGTTATATACAATAATTTAACATTTAAAAAATTCCCTTAAATTTTAATTACATTATAAATGAAAAATAATAACATTATTCATGTGTACGGTGCACTACCATCACATGAGATGATGAATTTCATTTCCCAAAACCCCTCAAATGGATGTTTATATAAATACATTTAAAAAAAATACGATATTTATTATATAATAATAATTTTATAAAGATAAATTAAGTCATACAATCAATGAATCATAATTATTATAAAAATAAAAAAATTTCTAATGCATAAATGCAAACTACCACATATATAATACAATGTATTTTAATAATATTACACATCATTTATGAAATGTTATAAAATTTTTATTAATATATAAAATTAAAAATTCTATCATATTTAATATTTTTTTGATAATGTAACCAAAAATATTTTGAACATAGTTAACCAATCAAGTAATTATTTATTTTATGTCAAATTTTCAAAAATAATTCAATATATACATAATCTTATAATTTATTAATTATTCGACATAATATGTGAAATAAAGGAGATAATAAAAAAGAATTTAATAAAAATTATTGGTTATTTTTTAAAATTGGATCTAAAAAATGATCATGAATATTTGGACATAATGTAATGGTTGTCTTATAATAAAAATTTATCTAAATTTCATAATGATTTATTTTAAAATATATCTCCATATTTTTCAATGTATATTTAACTAATTAAATAATTTATTTGTTAATTAAAATGGAACCCAATATTGAATGTCTTAAAATCCCATTCAAATTAATTTTTTTATTTCATAATACATTTTTCCCAATATATAAATGCTATATTTAAAATATTTGGAATCAATAATGTTTCATGAAACCATAACATTAAAATAATGCTGGTATTTATATACAAGATTCAATGTATTCATATAATAAAGACCTATATTCCTTATTTTCATAGTATTTATTAAAGTTCTTTTAATTTGAATGAGTATTTTGATATCAAAAAATTATTTTCCTATTGGTGAAAAGAATATTTTTATATGTATAAAAAAACTCAAACCATCTTGAGTTATGTACATTTTCTGGTTCATGGGAATTTTTTTATGGTGAGGGGTGACCCTAATATTTACATCCAATGCATTAGGTAATAGGATAGAGGTAACCAATTTCAGGTTTCTTATAAAATATTATTCGAATATATCAATTATTTTATTCCATTGGTAAGAGTCATTTGAAGTGTGAAATGAAAATTCTGTCCATGTTACCTTGACGATTTATTTATAAATTCTTTTTAAAGAACTAATTTGTTTTGGTAGGTAATATATTGACCTTAATTTTAAAGATATGGCCACAATACTTCATAAGTGTGATATTTCAAGATATATAAAATAATCATGATTTATTCAATATTGTAATAATATCATAATACGTTAAAATTTTTAATTTTGTTTTATGCTAAAATTTATTAAGAAAATATTTGGTAGTTTAATTCATCTTCTTAGATAAGAAATTTTTTATCCTTAGATCAATGTTTTCTATTAAAATAGAAAAGTTTTGTTTATAATTTTTATTAATCGTCAAAAAATTTAAATTATTTGTTTTTATGTGTCCATTAGATATTTTTTCCACTACCATATTTTAAAATATTTTTGTTTATAATTTTTCTTGTGTTGTATCGAACATGGATTCTTGTTTATCATTGAGGTTCTTTAATTAATAGAAGATAATTGTGGGGAATATGTTTAATATAAAAAAAATATCATAAATAAACTAGTGTGTAGTTGGGTAATAATATTTAGATACTTTAAGATATCCTACTATCATGTATCATAGACTTCTGTCGATCATGGAATGAGAACCCTTCCATATTGGAGTTTTCTTATAATAAAATCATCATGATTTATATTTTATAGATATAGTAATGATAAAATAAAAAAATTTAATTCCTTATTATTAATGTAATGTCTCAGACCTCCTCGGTCCATTACTTTGGTAAAATCTAGTGTTTGAGGTGATATAGGAGGCAACGGTGGCTCATTTCAGTAGTGTGTCAAAAAATATATTTCAATCATAGCTAATATAATTTTGATTCATCCACTAATATGTGGTGATGTTAGGTTGCATAATTGATTATGGAATGGTGAGTTAGAACAATGACTAGAAATGGTGACTTGCTGATGGTGGGATGTGATAGTAGGTATCCAATGGTGAGTCACCCAATACTGACTCATCCACTAGTAGATCATCCTCAGGTGAGTTGTGAGGGTGAGTCAAATATGGTAGGTCTCTAGTTTTGACACATGATAGTGACTTTTATAGAGGTTACTATCAATGGTGGCTCATCCAATTGTGACTCCTGGTGGTGACTCATTGAACGGTGATTCGCGACTGTAGGTCGTGAGTGGTGACTCACAACGGTGACTCATCCAATAGCGATTCATCCATCAGTGACTCATACAATGGTGATTCATCCAAAAGTATGTCACCTAATGGAAAGTCATCTAATGGTAGGTAATCCCATGGATAGTCATTTTTGACAGTTTGTCAAATTTTCAGTTCATCCGAATTTTTTAAATTTTCACCTTTAAGGGTTTATTTGACATAAAATGAGTCTAAAACGGTATATAAGTATTTTTAAATCCATTTTAATGAAAATAAAATATAAATTTACATTCAAAATATTGATAGTATTTTAAATGGTAAAAACACGTTGTTTTTATCGTGATCAACCCTTGATAGATTTTTAAACTATTTCTTCTGTTAGTATAGGTTCATGACTTTCTAAAGAAAAAACCATTCATACCTTGTAAATATCACATTACCCATTCTATTTAGAGTGCCCAGAACCATTCTTACCCTAGGATCCAGGAATCTTTGTTGCACCCTTGGATCACATTTCCTTAGAGTGTTGCCCACCCCTTGTCTGGTACAAGGAGGATGTTTTGATCATCTATTTAATGAGGCAAGGATCCCTCCATTAATTTATTTGTATATCATGTGGGGTGGGTGTATGAATGACCTTTTGTGGGATATAGTTTGATATCGTGTTAATAATGATTATTAAAATAGTTTAAAGATCAACATATATGAATGGTAAAAGGTGACATGTGTTATTCTTTATTGTATATTGATATCATTATCTATGTAAACTATATGACTACTAAAATTAATGAACAAAAATTGTATTTGTTTTAACAGTAGTGATATATTTTGAATGTTATTTATGGAATTCTGTAAAATTATGGTAAATATGAAAATATTGTTAACCACATTTACCCAGTTATATAAAGGTGTTCCTCAGGGTTGAACTTTCCCCCCGATAACCCTTAAATTATTAAAATGGAATTAATGGATGAGAGTTTTCTAAATATGAATACACCATTCCTTGTTTGGTGTTTCTATGTCCTATGTGTGCTGTCGTTTGGGTGGTGTAGTGGAATCTCAGGTTGAGAGATTGACTGATTGTTGAATTGATGAGTACTGTTGTAGTAGTAGGGTTGCAAGTTAATGTTGTAATATGCCTATTTTACTGGGTGTGATGAGTGTAGTGGTGTTATACAATGGGGTTATCATATTTGGTTGTGATGAGATTTGTTGTAGTTTTTGGATTTGTTTGTGGGGTTTTATTTTTTATAGTATGGATCTGGTGGATTTACATTGATGTATGATGGTAGTAGTGGTTGGTATGGGTGTTGAGTGGAGTGGATATATGAAGTGAGTTTCATTATCATTGTTATCATTCCCCTATATAGTTTTTGTTGTGTGTCATATTTCATGATGTGGTTGGCATATTCCCAGGTATGGATGGAATAAATAAATGGATTTATTAATAATGAATAATAATTTATTAAATGAGT
The DNA here is from genome assembly GCA_963277665.1 of Viscum album. NCBI lineage: Eukaryota > Viridiplantae > Streptophyta > Magnoliopsida > Santalales > Viscaceae > Viscum > Viscum album. The sequence goes on from OY728165.1 coordinate 217,298,543, forward strand.
TGGTTAGGGGTATGTTTTGATTTTTGGTTTATTGTGAAGTATCATAATTTTATCAACATCTTAAGTGATTGTTGATGGTGTTAATAAAAAGTTTTTGAGGTGGTAATATAAGAATATATATGGGATTTTTTTGTAAAATACCTATGTTTTGCCTATGTTTTTAAAACATATATATATTTACTTTTACTACATTTTTATTATTCTATACACACACTCCCTACATGAACACAGTGTATCGACACCCCTATCCTCAGGGAGAAGGTTGTCATTTCCCATATCCTAGTAGAAGGATGGATGGATTGTTATTGGATATTCCATGCTCCCTCTTATATGAATTAGTAAACTAAAACTCTTTGGGTTGGTTGTGGTGTTTTATTGGGGCCTATGTGCCAGCGGGCAAGGTGTGCTTTCCAAGGTGTCTTCAAAATGAGGTGTGATTGTGGGCAGGGTGTCTCTAGGCAGGATATGGTATAGTTGTGGACCAGGTTTTTCTAGGGGGGATGTGGTGATCTCTGTTTTCCTAGGTTATGGAAATAGCTCTGAGGTCCCGGTGTGTACGGGTGTGTTGTGACATGTGGCTTGTTGAAGATTGTGGAAGTGCAATGAAATTTTCTATTATGGTTAGTACAGTAAACTAGTGGGATGTGGTGCGAGGAACCCAAACATCAAGGTTATTATTATATTACATTACAATACATTTTTTATTTGGTCATAATGCTTTCTAATGTTTGGTATGGATGAAATTCCATATTAGGTGTTTTTGTTTTTTGTTGTTTTCTTATAGATGCCTTAGTATTCTTTTCCCACATGATCATGGGATATGATTTTCATCCTTCTAAGTATTCATTTATGATCACAATATGTTATAAAACTACTTTCAGGTTTTGTGGGGGATTATGTGGACTTAGGTGGAATTTACTACGTCAGACGTGGGGATATTTTTGACCCTGCTTATATTTGTTCTTTTGGAAATTACATTTGGAGCATATTTTATTTGTAGAAGTGATATTTTAGACATAAATTTGGGATATATTTTTTCTTTCTTTTAAATATATCATAATGTTTTTTTATGGTTGATAAATATTATTTCCTGATATTGGTTACTATATAAATTAAAATGCATCCCATTTTCTGAGATTTTCATACCCTGGATGTTGGTCGCTACCCCAGGGCCTACTATAGGTGGGACTCAAGGGGTCATTATCTAACATTCTCCATTTTCTTCATAAGTGGGGCATCATTTGGGAGAGGTGTCATGATAGAATCATATCAAAGGTGATGGTATAGAGATAGGATGGAGTTTGTAGTTTGGCATAATGGGTATTGCATAGGTTGTTAGGGGAACAATATCAGGTGAACGTGGTGCATGACATAGGCTAGGGAAAACCATCTTGGACAAGAGATATTAGGTCCCTTATGATCTAATTCAAGACTCTAATCCTACCGATCAACCATGTGAGGCCACATCATTTTTTGGAAAGATACCCATGGAAATGTACTTTTATCATAATGACTTGTGTTCTTATTTGGATTGGGCGTTTAGGATATTTGAAATAAATGATGAGTTTAAATTAATCATAAATAAAACTCCTTACTACTTAGGCATAAGAGTTCCATGTATACCTTTTTTATCTATGGAACCCAGTCTTCGTCCACAAGTGTAATAGAATGTTAAGGCTCAATAGGTAGATCTAGTTGATTGATGGAGGGTTGATCAAGAAGAGAAGGATGATCAATGGAAGAAGACACTTTGTGATTTCCATCACAAGACACTGGGAAAGGAAGAGAGTAGTGTTTCAGACATAGATTTGGAGACTTGGATCGAATGGATTTTGATCACAATCACTTTGATTTGGGATTCAATGGAGTATTTGTTTATTTTTTCATTCATCATAATGAGAGGATCTATGCAGCAGTGGTGGACACTTTATCTAAGAGAGATGAAGGAGACTCAAGTTCTATTGGTCTATAAAACAAAGGACTTCCAAGTGGATTTTTTTCTTTGCAACATGACAGATTAGAAGTGACAGGATTTACACTCTCTCTGGCGTGGGATTATGTTTACACAGGATCTAGGATTACGTTCAAGGATATCTTTAATTTTTCAATGGACCTATTTCTTGATGATGAGTCTCAAGTGAGATGCATTGGGGATGCACTTCATCCTTCTCTCTAGTAATTTGTTACTCCTTTTACCTTACACATGTACATTGATGTCTAGAATACGGAAGATGTATTTTTATGGATGCACTTGTGAGGAGGTATACCACAGAAGGGGAGATAAAAGTTTCATTTGAGAGGTATGGTTTTCGGTAGTAGGTCTCAGGTACTAGGTCCATCGATGTTTCATCCAGTAGGGAGTCATCCTCTAGAGTTCTCATTTTGGTCAAAAGGTCATCATGTTTTAACCGGGAACATGGGACCATGGTGTTTCGCTTTTAGATCCTGTGGGAATATTCAGAGTCAGTACCTAGTAGATGTTCGAGCTTAGTATGGTGGGGGTTAGCAGGTTCAGTGCATGCCTCAGCACCAGTTTCCATCCAAGACATTTCAGCACTAGAGATAGAATTCTCTTACTCCACTGAGGGGAGATGAAGCAGGTGGAGGCTGACCTCAACCTGTTCCTTAGGGACCTTTACCCGGGTGTGGTTGTGAAGGTAGTTTCCTCAAATGATAATAGAAGATATGCATGTTTAGTTATGCACCATAGAGTTAGATGTTATAGTACGGACGAATATAATTTGAGGTTCGATCATCTTGTTTATAATCATTCTTTTTCTTTTTTTGATTAATTAGATACCCATTCTTCATTTCACCCACTCTACCACATGATCTTAGAATATTCATAGAGAGGCTTCTCATTCCTCTGGTGTTGAGTACACCAGTTAGAGGTCAGATCATCTTGTTTGATGTTTATGTGGATGTAGACAGGTGATGCGGCTACATCAGTCCTACAAGAATCTATTCTTGATATATATATATAGCCATATGATGTTATTCTCAAAATTAAATTTTTTTCTATTGTGCATGAAATTATCAACAACATCATAAGGACAGTCATTTTTTCTAATGTGGCTGGCCAATATGTGAATTTCTTCAATGAGTGGAGCTGTGATGTGGGTAATTAGTTTTTGGTGCATCTTTGATCTTTTTTGAATGAGATATCAGTGGAATCATTGGATGATAAGGTTTTAGAGGTTCCCATAATTATTTGGAGTTAATTGATGTTTGTCCTGAGGAGTATTTGACTTTACCTTCTTAATGTGACATTGAGTTTAGTATAGACTTACATCCCAATTCTTCTCCAATTTAGATGGATACTTATCAAATAGCACCTTCTGAGCTGTGTGAATTGAGTATCCATATTAATGAACTGGTCAAAAAGGGATTTATATAGCCCATTATGTCACTATGGGGTGCTCTAGTGTTTTTTGAACAGAAGTCAGATGATAGTATAAGGTTGTTCATATACTACAGTAGATTGAATCAAGTAATAGTCATTACTATTTTGCACTCCCAAGGATAGAATATTTTTTCAACCAGCTTTGGGGAGGGAGTTGGTTCTATAAGATTGATCTTCTGTCGGGATATCACTAGTAGAGGGTGAGGGAATATTTTATCGCTAATACATCTTTCTAGTGTTGGTATAGAATCTTCGAGTTCATGGTTATTTTGTTCAGTGATATGAATGCACAAGCTATTTTCATGGTACTCATAAACGATGATTTCCAAGAGTTCATGAGCTAGTTCAACATCGAAATAATTGATGGAATCCTGATCTACACAACGTCCATGGAGGACCAATTTGAACATAATAGGTCCATCTTGGAGATCTTTCAACACCACCAGCTCTATGGATAACTTTCCAAGTGAAAGTTCTAGAAATGAGTGGTAGATTTCATTGAGCATATAGTGTCACAATAGGGTGTACTAATGGACCCGTCAAAGGTGGATGTTATTTTTTCACAGACAACTCCCTATAATTTTGTAGAGATTCAATATTTTTTCAGTCTTCCTCGCTACTATCGTAGATTCAAACTCATTTTCTCCCGAGTTGTAGCTACATTTATATCTTTGATTAAGAAAGACTTATTATTTCTAAGGAACTAGTACTACCATGTCATACTCAGCTATCTAAAGGGGAATTTGTTTATTTCTCAAGTTCATTAGATTTTCATGTAGGGGGTGATGTTCGATGTGTTTTTTGATGCTTCTCGTCTAGGATTGGGATGCATTCTAATGAAATAGTGAGGATGATATCATATTTATCTAGGAAGTTGTTTCCCCTCTAATGTAATTATGCCACCCAAGAGATAGAACCGGCAGTGGTCATGTTTTCACTGATGTTGTAGTGGCATTACCTCATTGAATATTTCTTTGTTGTCTTTATAGATCATAAGAGTTGGAGGTATATTTTTTCCCAACAAGATCTTGACTTTCTACAGTGAATATGGATTTAGTATCTTTGAGACTATGATTTTTAGATATCATAAACCTCATTAAAGGGGAATGTTGTGGCCAATTCTTTGAGCAGAAATTCATATTGGAAGGTAGTTCAGAAATCTGTATATTCATGTAAGTGTATGGATGAGTTATCAACGTTGCACCTAGATAAATGAATAGATAGTGGCAGATGCTACCTATTTCAGATGAAAGTGTAGTATTAACATATGTAGTAGATATTAGTGTCTCTATGGGGTGACACAGAGGCAAAAGTGATGCATGACAACATTGACCATGGTGGTGCACCAAAGGAACGATTAGGGGATGGACAGAATTGGATGACGTTACATGGGATGTATTTTTTTATAGTAGCAATGTGAATGGAAGACCACCTGGATCATCACAAATCACCTTATTTAGTGAACATGGGATATTCTAACATCTCTAATGGATTTAGGTAGTATTGTTGTTGTCATAGGATAAAACAGGATGTAGCAGAGTTTGTGCCAATGTGTTAAGTGTGTTAGCTAGTGAATGCTGAGAACCATGTTCCCAATGGTTCATTGTATCCCCTTGATGTCCCCTCGTGGAAATGGGATGAAATTAGGATGGATTTAGGGAAACGGTTACCTAGAAACCAGGAAGGGTGTGATGTGATATGGGGGTAGTGAATCAGTTGATGAAATTGGATAAATTATTAGCGATTAAGGAGTTTGTCAGAGTGGATTCATTACAAAGGATTAATGGGGATTTGCGGTGAGCCTGCATGGTGTTCCAAGATCCATTTTTTAGATCGAGATACATGTTTTACCTCATGATTTCGGAGGGGATCAAAAAAATCATTTCTCACTTAGTTATGCATCACCAATTCATTCCACCCTCAGTTATATGGGTAGACTAAGCAGACTATCCAGATATTGGAGGACAAGTTGGAGGCATGTATCATGGTCTTTTATGGATCTTTGGAATGACAAATTCCCTTTATTAGATATCACTTACCATAAGGGTCATCACTCTACCATTGTTATAGAACCATTTTAATATTTTTATATAATTTCATGTTGTTGGACTTTGTGCTAGATATAGGTTAGGGAAGAAGCTGTTCTTTGTCCTATTGTAGTAAAGAGTATGACAGGGAAGGATTAGCATGTCTTTTAAATGATGAAATCATCACAAAATCATAATATGTTTTATGATGATCATTGGAGGATACCCATCATGTTTGATATTGGGGAGAATGTGTTCATGAAGGTTTCCCCTCGACAAGGGTAGTAGAAGTTCAGAATAGGGTGAAATAATTATCATAGGTTTATTGTACCTTTTACAGTGTTGGGGATAGTCAACGAGGTGGAGTACTAGCAGGTGTCACCACCATAGTTTGATAAGGTCCTCTATGTATTTTATGTCTCTAAACATCATTGGTATCTTCACGATAACTCAGATACCATTGTCTCGGGAGAGTTGGATATTGAAGATGACATGACATTTGTCGAGCGGCCAATTGAGTTCCAGTATCAATGGGAGAATGTTCATGGTGGATAGATCATTCCATTGGTTTGTGTGTTGTGGAGGAGATGTGGCATGTTGGAGAGTACTTGGGAAAGTGAGACATCGATGTGTTCCCTATACCCAGAGTTGTTTGGAGTTTCATTCATATCTATTTCACCTTATGTTTTAATGTTTGAACCTTTTTGTGTATTATGAGATGTTGTCATTACTTTTTTGTTGTGTGTGTTGGAATCTACACTTAATTATTGACATACTGAAAGGGGCTGACATTATTTCTAATCAAGATGCATCAATTCATATGTGATTTAACCTGTGGTGGTGAATCAATTTCACCCAGAATAGATATTATCAAGATATTGAAGAAAACATTCCCTAATTCCTATGTCCAAATATTGTGGTTGTTATTATTGTGTGGTGTGTCTTGTGGTCGGTTGGGATTTAGATGTCGAAGGAGGTGTTCTTGGATGTTGAGGATTCACTCAAGTTTTCGATCAATGAAGGGTGGTTTATCGTTGAACTTTAATGATGGTAGTGGTGTTCCTAGTATAGCAAGATTCATGAAAGGTATCTCATGATGTGGTTGTTAGGAACCATATTTTCATTTGAATTTGGCTTTAGATTCTCGATCATGAGAATAATTATAGAGTTATATGATGTTATGGACTGGACCACCCCAGTCCATTAATTCGTGAAAATATGGTGTTTGAGATATTCAATAAGGTAATTTGGATCATTTCAAGAGTATGAAAAAATCCCTATTTTTGAATGATAGCTCATCTTATGGTAAGTCATCCATCGGTATGTGCAGATGGTAGGTCGAAGTGGTGAGTCATGAACAGTGAGTAAGAATGGCGACTCGCAACGACGAATCACTAATGGTGGGACACGATGGTAGGTAGCCAATAGAGAGTCATCTAATGGTGAATCGTCCCCCAATAGCTCATCCTCTGGTGAGTTGTGATGGGGAGTCGCTAATAGTATGTCACCAATAGTAAACCATGATGGATATTTGTCCAGAAATGACTCGCGATGGTGACTCATTGAGCAGTGACTCACAATGGTGATTCATCCAACAGTGACTCACGACGGTAGGTCACTAGTGGTGAGTCATCCCATGGTTACTCATCCAATGGTGTGTATTTTAATGACAACACATGAAATGGTGAATCATATAATTGTGGGGAACCTAACGGTGAGTTATTCAATAATAGGTCATCAAATGGTGATTAATTTTTGATGGTTTGTCAAATTTTCAGATTTTCCCAGTTTTTCTGGTTTTACCTTTTAATGTTTTATTAGATGTAAAATGTGTTTAAAACTATATTGAAGATTTTTTGAATCCATTTAAAGTCATATTAATTTTATATTTATATTAATAACACTTAGAAGGATCTTATATTTTCAAAACCCGTGGTCTGGATCATGATTAGTTTTTGATGGATTTTGAAATCATTTCTTCTGTTAATATAGGATCTAGACATTCTAAATCCATGACCCTTTCACCATTGTAAATTTCACGTTACCATTGATACCAATAATCACCATAAACATTCTTCTCCAAGGAACAATGTGTTTGTGTTTCATCCTTAGTTCATGATTCCTTGGAGCCTTTCACACACCAGGTTTGGCGCAATGAAAAATAGTTGATAGTCTCTTTATCTAGGTAGGGATCACTCCATCTCCCTTTTATTTTTTTATCCAGTGGGGGTGGCTGTATTAATGTAATCTTATTAAAGTTAGTAGGATATGAAGTTATCAATGATAATTAAATCAGTATAAATATCAACATGTAGAGCTGCGAAAAAGTGACTTGACTTTTACTTTGTTATCTGTAGATATCATGATCTATATGGATTATATGACTATAAGAAATCATGGAAATCAGTGGTATTTTTTTGTAAACTAATGATGGATTGTGAATTTTAGTTGTCTGTATTCTATTGAATAATGGTAAATATGAAAATATGAATAACCACATATACCCAATTATACAAATGGACACCTCAAGATTGACCATACTCTGTGTTATCCCCTGAATTTTACAAGTATAATCATATAATGAGTCCTTTTTAAATATAAATACACCTTGTAGTGTTTTGTGTTGATGAATGATGTCTGTGGGTGGTCTAGGTGGTTTAATGGTATATCAAGTTGATAGACTGACTGATTGATTAATATTATGGTAGTGTTAGAGCAGCAACGCTATCTGTTCACGTTCTACTAGGTTTATTTTACTAAGTGTGATGGGTATGGGGTTTTTATATAGTGGGTTTGTTGGGTTTGGTTGTATTGATATTTGTTTTCATGTTTGGATATGTGTTGGGGTTTTTTATTGAGTGGATGGATTGGGTGGAATGAATTTAAAGAATGTTGAATGCAGTGGATGGTATGGGTGTTGAATGGAGTGGAAATATGATGTGATTTTCATTACCATGGCTCCTTTTCATATTCATAGTTTTTATTATGTATCTTTTTACAAACTATGAGTTTTAGTTTTCCAAGTAGTGATGGAATGAATAATTGGATTTCTTAAAAAATAATAATAATTTGTTAAATGTGTAGGCTGAGTGTATGTTTTCAGTTGAGGCTTGTTCTGAAACTGATTTCATTTTATCAACTTCCGAAGTGACTGTTACTGGTGTTAATAAATTTGTTTAGAGATACTAGTAATCATGGATTTATGAGATTGTTTTTTGAAAAACCCCATAGGTTAGGATTATACTTTGATACATACATACATACATACATACGTACATACATATATATATATATATATTCTTATACCTGTGATTTTTCTATATGCACCCCACCCTAGTTGAGCACTATGTTTCGAACACTGCATTTTCATGGTGGAAGGTTTCCTTTCCCATCATCCCAGTGGGAGGATTGATGGTTGGTTATTGTATCTTCCATGCTCAATATTCTAGGCATTTTTAGCCCAAGATTCCTTGGGCTGATTGTGGTGAGGTTGTGAGGCTCAAGTGATAGCGAGCTGGAAGTTCATCTATGTTTTTTTTGGATGAAGAGTAGATGTGGCCCAGTTATCAATGGGTGGGATGTGGTATTTTTGTAAACCATGTGTCTACGGGAAGGATGCAGTGATCCTCATTTTCTCATGTTTCAGGACTAGCACTGAGGCCCATGTGCGTGAAGGTGGGTTGTGACACAGGGATTCTAGAATAGTATGGATGCATTAGGATTCTTGTCGTTAGGCTTTGAGAAACTGAATAATGGGAAGTGGTGTAGGGTAGTCAAACATCGATGTGCTTACTATATTACTTTACATGACTTGTGTTATTTGATGATCATGCCTTGGAGATTTTGGGATAGCTAGTATTCCTTATTATGTACTGTTCATTTATTGATGTTTTCTCAGAGAAGAATTAGTATGATTCTCCCACTTCTACACTACATACCTTGGTTTTTCCTACAGGGCATACTTGTATGCTCACTCTACATTATAGAACTGTTTTCAGGATACCAAGAATATTATGTGGTCCGTGATGGACATTACTAGCTTAGATGTGGGACAATTGTTGTGTCGCTTATTAGCTTTATTCTTTTCGTACTTACATAAGAGGTTTTTTGTATTTTTAGTTGTTATATTTTAAGCATTCATTTGGGAAGGAATTGGGATTTATTTTATATTTTTATTGTAGGTTTTTGGGGTTGATACATCTTACATCGTGATTCATTTTCCTAAATAGGTAAATGCATCCCATTTTGTGACAGTTGTATACCTTTTCTGCTAGTCCCCACCCTAGTGCCTACTAGAGGAGGTACTCATGGGTTATTATCTCTCTCTATCCATTTTCATATAAGGATGGAAATATATAGATAGATAATTCCATGACATATAATCACAAAATATATTTTTGATTGTTTTATTCATTGTATGAATAATATAAATTTCTTCAGTCGAAAGATAAAAATGTCTCTCAAACTACATTGATTTTTAATGGATCATATGGATTTATTTAATAAAAATTTTATTTTTACACACTAAATTTCAAAAAAATTATTTTACTTTTAAATCAAATTTTAAATAGTAAATTTTGGTGAATTTTGGAAAAATTTCAGAAAATACCAATATTCAAATTAACAATTAAAATGCCGTTTTTTGTTAAAATTTTAGTTTTTAATTCACAAAATTATAATGGCCCATTTATTTAAAATGATATAAATGTAGTATAAGATCATTAATAATATGAATAATTTAAAAAACATAATTTTAATATATTGTATGCTGGATTCTGGTATAAAAATTCTATATATAAGAAAAAAATATGAATAACCATTTTTTGTCACATTTTCTTCAATTAATTTTATGAGATATTATAAAACTACATTGATTTGAATAATATTTAATTTATTATATATCTTTATTAACCATAATGAAACATATTTAATAATTTAATCTTTATTTTTTTATTATATATTTAAAAATTTAATCATCTTTTTACAGCTGAATGTTTTTATCATTATTATAGACTAATTCTAAAAATGTTACAACTTAAAAAGACCTAAAAACATTTTTAAATCCCTTTTTATGGATTAATTTAGATCATTATAAGCATGGGAAATAAATTTAATTGTTTATGGGACACCTATCTAGGAAAATGACATAATAATATTCATATATTTTCAAAAATATCATGTGTGTCATCTCAATCACTTATAAAGAGACACCCCCATACTATCCTCTATATAAATTAATAACCATTTGTTCTGCCAATCCATTTCCATATAACATATTATCATCCCTAACCATGTCTTACAAGTGATATGTTTCTCATAATATGAACTTCAAATAAAATATAATGTAAAGAAGATGTTGTTTTTAGAAGAAGAGGTCCAATTTTTTACATATTGAGAAAATTCAATTTTTTCTCCAACCACATTTAAAAATATTCCAAAAGTTATGATATAAATACATATGTATCAATTATATAATGATATATTGTTATATATATGTATTAACATTAATCCATATCATTTTAATGTAATGGGAAATGAAATGATCATCTATGCGTACAGAAGACTACAACTTCTCAAAAAAATATATTATAAATAACAAACTCTTATGTTTGTGAAAAAATGTTGATATAAATGATATTATATGGTAAATATTAGTTATATACAATAATTTAACATTTAAAAAATTCCCTTAAATTTTAATAACATTATAAATGAAAAATAATAACATTATTCATGTGTACGGTGCACTACCATCTCATGAGATGATGAATTTTATTTCCCAAAACCCCTCAAATGGATGTTTATATAAATAAATTTAAAAAATATTACGATATTTATTATATGATAATAATTTTATAAAGATAAATTAAGTCATACAATCACTCAATCATAATTATTATAAAAATAAAAAAATTTCTAATGCATAAATGCGAACTACCACATATATAATACAATGTATTTTATTAATATTACACATCATTTATGAAATGTTATAAAAAATTTATTAATTTATAAAATTAAAAATTCTATCATATTTAATATTTTTTTGATAATGTAACCAAAAATATTTTGAACATAGTTAACCAATCAAGTAATTATTTATTGTACGTCAAATTTTCAAAAATAATTCAATATATACATAATCGAATAATTTATTTACTATTCGACATAATAAGTGAAATAAAGGGGATAATAAAAAAAATTAATAAAAATTATTGATTATTTATTTAAATTGGACCTAAAAAATGAACATGAATATTTGGACATAATGTAATGGTTGTTTTATAATAAAAATTAATCTAAATTTTATAATGATTTATTTTCAAATATATCTCCATATTTTTCAATGTATATTTAACTAATTAAATAATTTAGTTGTTAATTAAAATGGAACCCAATATTGAATGTTTTAAAATCCCATTCAAATAAATTTTTTTATTTCATAATACATTTTTTCCAATATATAAATGCTATTTTTAACATATTTGGAATCAATAATGTTTCATGAAACGATAACATTAAAATAATGTTTGTATTTATATACAAGATTCAATGTATTCATATAATAAAGACCTATCTTCCTTATTTTCATAATATTTATTAATGTTATTTTAATTTGAATGGGTATTTTGATATCAAAAAATTATTTTCCTATTGGTGAAAAGAATATTTTTATATGTATAAAAATAACTCAAACCATCTTGAGTTATGTACATTTTCTGGTTCATGGGAATTTTTTTATGGTGAGGGGTGACCCTAATATTTCTCTCCAATGCATTAGGTAATAGGATAGAGGTAACCAATTTCAGGTTTCTTATAAAAGATTATTCGAATATATCAATTATTTTATTCCATTGGTAAGAGTCATTTGAAGTGTGAAATGAAAATTCTGTCCATGTTACCTCGATGATTTATATATAAATTGTTTTTAAGGAACTAATTTGTTTTGTTAGGTAATATATTGACCTTAATTTCAAATATATGGCCACACTACTTCATTAGCGTGATATTTCAAGCTATATAAAATAATCATGATTTATTCAATATTGTAATAATATCATAATATGTTAAAATTTTTATTTTTGTTTTATACTAAAATTTAGTAAGAAAATATTTGGTAGTTTAATTCATCTTCTTAGATAAGAAATTTTTTATCCTTAGATCAATGTTTTCTATTAAAATAGAAATGTTTTGTTTATAATTTTTATTAATCATAAAACAATTTAAAATATTTATTTTTATGTGTCCATTAGATATTTTTTCCACTACCATTTTTTAAAATATTTTTCATTGGTTTTTATCGATGAGAAGCGACAAGGGAGAAGTAAATACTATCATTGAGATGATATCTCATGAGAGGAATAGTTTTTTAATCATAATAGTTTGAATTGGGGGGAAATGGATGTTGAGTTTATATTTCAACCTTTTGATGAAATTATTTAATGGAGATTTCATAAATCAATAAAAAATAAACATAAAATATCTTCTGGTTTTTTTAGATTAAAAAATGATGCCTAAAGATTCTATTTAATTTTTTAAGGATATATCATCTAACTCGGTTTTAGTTATAAGGTTATACATATCATTAGAGATAATGATAATGTTAATGTTATTTGATTAATGAATTAAATTTTATGTGTTTTTTGAGAGGATATTTAAATTTTATCTTTTATTTTATATTTATCTAATGTATTTCTATCACAGAATTGATTTCTATAGATAAAACATGAAGATGATGTAGGAAGTAACCAAGAGGAAAATATCCCCTAATATAATCAACCAATCATGTCTTAAATTGGATATGAGATGTTTTTTCTTTGATAGATTAGTTGACATATTATATAAATATTTATTATATCCATGAGGGAAAAGAAATTCGGATTACTATAGTGGAACATGGTAATTGTGGAGTATTTTACGAGAAAAACCCCTATATTATTCTGTTGATTGTTGGACCTAGTAATACCTGAGTGATTTAATAATACTATAGAATATATATTTGATGTCATGGGTCATTTGGAGAATAATAGTGTAACATATTCCATTTACCTATTATAAAGTTAATTCTATCTATGGTTGGAAATTGTTAAGAATACTATTTGCATGAGAATATACTATATTTTTTTGAATGAGACACATTTATGAATCATCTCATTGAGTAGTATTTTTTAAATTATTTTTACAACATATAATGTATAAAAAATCATCGAATGTAGAAAAACTACATTATTGAGTAGCTATATTAAAAGAAAACATCACCTCATTTGAAAACTATTCTCTATAATTAGTATATGATAATTATTATAAAATAGATCAGTTTTACTTAGTATTACATTAAAGATACCAAAAAAATTGAACTATCAAAAATTTAAATGTTATCAAAAAAATTCATTTGTGTTATTTAGGATTAAATTAACTTATATAATAACTATGTATTTCAAAAATAAAAGGAGAAAATGTATTCCAACTAGAATTAAATAGGAAATAATATATCAATTAAATTTAGGTGTATGAAAATCAATATTCAGTTTTGTGATAGGTATCTTAAAAAACTGAGGTGAGTGTTTAATGAAATCGTGAATGTTATTTTTGTATGGTATTCTTTAGAAAATTATTCATGATTTCAATGACATGGATTTGGGTATTGGTATGATAAATATTGATATATAGTAACTATTATGCCTTAACTTTAATTATATCGGGCATTTTTTTTGATCGGAATATTTGGAAAAATAGAATTAATGAAATTATAATACTATAATAATGTGGGAATTACAAAATCATTTTCAACTACACTTGTTGATGTTGTTCCATAAAAAATGTTAAAACATATATTATTGGTTTACAAAGACTGCACTAATGTCATGTATGATAAGGGACAAAAACATTCATTTATATCTAAAAATATTCTTCTAATATAAAAAAATGACATAAATAAATTATTTAATGACATTTTATGAAAACACAAGGTGGTAAATTTAAGAAAACATGAATTTAAATATCTCATACTATTGTATTGTTAGGAAGGGTTCTCCCTGAAACTCCTTTTTTCTTTATTGTCAAATAATAATTTGTTATTCTAGGTATGGTGTTTCATGTAATATTTAATTATATAATTTATTGTAGATCTAAGGAGTTTATTTATTGGAAATGAGAATTTTTCATTTTATATGAATGAACACTTACCTTATATAACAAATCAACAAGATGAGAAATGGTTAAAATAATGAAATGAATCATATTGTAGCCATTTTGTTTAAAATATGTAAAATAACAATATTATTAATGTGTTGTTAGTAAATTGATATATGTATAATTTTACAGATTATTTTCTTAGTATTACAATTGATGGTGTAGTTGATTATACTAAAAAACTAGCTATTGATACTAAAACCATTTCAAACCCCCAATATCAAATGAATAAATTTTAACTTCTAGAATAGAAAAAAACCAAGAATATTGGTATAACAATGGTTTCGTTCATACTATCACATTAGTATGGGGTGATGCATTTTTACATATTAAATAAAAATATGGTTCCATGAGTAATTTCATTGATTAAAGTGAATTGATTGGCATCACTCTCAATAATCACAACATATTATGACATATGGATATCTTGTTTGATTATCTATATGGGATTAGTATTGTTTTAATGGGAGATCTCTAGTCTAGGTAAAATGAGTTGAAGGTGAGGATGTATGAAATCAATAAGATAGTATCTCAAAGTAGCTATGGGAATTATGAGTATGTGGCTATTTTCTTTTTGTTGATGAATTATCCATCCATGTTCATTGAACTTTGGAATAATATTTTCCATGCGAATTTTTCATAATATTTTTTGGATTTTCTATGGAAATATTAGATTATTATAAACTTTTAGGGGTTCATTAAAAATAATTAAGGACTATTATTCAATATAATAGAGTAAGGAAGATGTTGGAAGTATTAAGAAAATATGAGTTTTTGTTATAGAATATTTAATTCCTTGGATAAATAATAAATAAGGATTGTGTAACTATTAATATATATATATATAACTAAATTGGATGTTAGATAAATGTGACCTACAAATATTTCCCACAATTTTTTTTCTATTTGATTAAAATAATATTTTCATCAGTTTATTGAAATCATGTCATGTTAATTTATCCCAGTATCAATTTTAATCAAAAAAATATGTGTTCATCTAGATAAATCAATGTGAATAATTCTTCTATAAAATTAATAAATTATTAGTGTATGATCTAATTTATTCCATTCCGTTCTTGAAAATGTGACTCTATAATCCATATAAATGATTCATTGATGGTTTTTGAAGGTCTTTAAATGTTTAAATATAGGGTAATTTCTTGTGATTGGCATCAACTAATACCTCTTGAGCTAAATTATCCTACAAATGGCTGTGAACACGCAGTTATAATGATTGATTAAATAAAATTGATACATTATTTATGTTGTTATAAGTGTGATAAATATATTGACCCTAAATTGTTTATGTATATATTCAAACAAAAATAGTTGAATCTGATATAGAGGAATTAGATAGAACTGATAATGCACTTTTACAAAAAAAAATATTCCCATCCATATAAATAAATCAAGTATACAATTACTTATGTTGGAAAGAATACATGACATTAACCATGTTACAATTAGAACATGACCCACTTAATATTGATTAGATTAAAATTTTCTTAGAAATTACACATGACGGGCCACCCTCTATATCGATTCAGTTGTTGTTACAGTCATCTATGTCATATAGTAATATGAATGCATAGAAATAATACTATTGGTTAAAGGAATAGGTAGAATTGGTTCAGAACTCTAACATTCTAGAATTTAATATTAATAATGTTGGTGTCATCGATTCAGAATATGTTTTTTTTGTTCATCTGTCCCACATTATAGTAAATAAATGTTGAGTGAGAAAACATATATCAATTTTCTATTCATCCATACATAACTAAATTGTTTGTAGACTGTCAAGAACATTCCTGATTAGACTAAATAATCATGTCTTTTCAGATGATATTATGTAATCGTCGATATAAAAATAATTAAATTCTTGAAAAAAATTAAAAAAAAATGATTCTTTAGCCTCTACCAATTCTAAAATAAAAGTGGGAGATAATATACCACGATTTTGGGGTGTGATTTATAAATACATCTCATTGTAATAAATATATTTGGGTTATTTGTTCCATTTACTAAATCTAATCATTTTCATCCCATTTTAGATAATATGTGTTGTGATAAACACTCCCATTATTATGTAAAATATAAAACTACGCTAAATGTAATCCATTTTTTCAGTCTATCAAATTGTGATCCCATATATATCATTAATTTTAAAAAAGGACTACAGAAGTCCTATTGTACTGAGTTAAATTTTAGTACAACCATTCATTCAAATTATAATTTAATGTAATAGAGATTGATTATACCCTTGGATAATATTGTTTTACCTTGTCCAATGTATTGATAGGGATTTTGGGATCAATGGATGACTATGCGTGGTTTTTTATATAATATCATTTTCTATTCATGTACACAGATGGTACCTTTTTAGGTATTATATAAAAAGAGGTGTTGTACCATAACTTGTTAGGATTAGTCCAAGGAATCAACCTATATGGGACCATAACTGGTTCAATAAATGATTGATATTTTTATGATGATTCGAAAATATATTAGGACTTCTCACATATAGATGAAAAGATATACATATAATCAAAGAAATGTTGTATCATTCATGGTAGGGGTCATATATTTCCTTAAATATATCCATGGAAAATTGTTACGAAAAAACCCAATATTTTATGAATTTTTTTAAAAATAAATTATCTATTTATTCGGTTCTATTGTATGAAACATTGAGTATTAATTATCCTTAATATACAGTGCATATTATTATTTAATCGTAGCCATGATTACATAGTTGTTAAATTACTGGTTATGGAGAGGTAAAAATAAAATATTACTATTATATGGGAGACACATTAATTAAATCAATTCATTCTTATCAACTAATTATAAATTAAAATGAATATATTTTTAAAGAATAAGATGTTATGTTATGAAAAAAATATTTTAATGTGAATCAAGTGTCATTATCAAAATAAATTAAATAAGTAATAATTGAAAATTTATTTCCATTAAATTGATATACTATATATTGATTAAATGTTTTTATCATTCATTAAACATTTTACAATTCATTTGATAATAATAAATCCTGTTTTTTTTGAAAATGTATTTTTTTCTAAAAAAATATTTAGTTGCATTATGCACACCAATAATAAATTATTATTTTCAATATTTTTGAATATTTAAGTTTAAAATATTAATTTATGTTTAAAAAAAATTTAAAAATTATTTTAAGAAAAATATGTAGGATTTTTATGAAGAAATAATTTTTTTTATAAATTGTGAAAAAAATAATATTTCTATAGAAACTTTTCTTTTCAATTAAAGACATTATATAGATATATTCTTTCTAAAAATTGTTTGAAATGATAAATTAGTAAATTTAAATTTTAATTAACCCGGATTTGGTCATTTTAATCAATTTTATATTGATTTTTTATATTAAAAATTTATCCATTTATGAAAAATTTCTCTTTGGATTTCTGTATTTTCATCCCATATAAAAGTTTTATTTTAAATTATATGTTTTAAATTTAATTAATATAATTTCACAAAAGGTTTCTATATTTTGGATTATAATATTTAATATTATCTAATAATGTTAAATTAAAATTTTTTCTATAATGTATAGTGAAAAAATTAAAAATTATTTATCACGGATAAGGTAAAAATGTGTTTACATGGGGATAAACAAAAAATAAAAGGGTTAAAATTACCTAAAAAATGTTCAATTAATATATAATGTACATAATTATACTCAAAATCCTCTAATTTTTAATAATTCAACATTTTTAGGATTTTTTATTATGAAAAACATCAGTACACCATTTTCTTTTTGAATAATTCCATGTATGTCCTCTCCTTCACATATAAAAGGCCACCCATACCCTCTCTTATTTACACTAACAAAACATTGTGGTTTGAGAAATACCTGACCAAATCAATTCCTAACATCCCTACCACATTCTTAGAATCTGTATTTACATCATAAACACTATCCATGAGGCGTTTTGGTGGAATCCTAAAAAGGTGGTCTTAAGAAGAGGTGACATTCTTATAAAAGTGTTTTTATTTTATATCTATGTCTGCCATATAAAAATATTGTTAAAATAAATTTAAAATAATATCTTTTTTTATTTATTATAATTATATATAATTATGTTAATTGAATTATCCACACCCATCAATACATTAATCAAATGGAAAAAGAATCCATTGATCGTGTGTGTGGCCGACTAACGCCTTGTGACCCGATGTAATTCAATTTCCATAACCTCCTTTAAAGAATTTATATAGGGGTAAATTTAATATAATTATATTACAATTATGAAATTATTAGGTTAATGTAATTTTGATATCAAATATACCTTCTTAATTTACATTCAATGGTTAGTATGATGACATTGTTCCAGTGTGTGGAAGAATAGCACCATAAAAAGCCATGAGATTTTTTCTTCACTAAGGATATACATGATAGGTACAAAAGATAATTTTTATAAAACATTATTATATTTATTATATATGAATAACTATTAAAATATAAAGTCACATCTAGCTTCATACAGTCTAATCCACTAGAAAATAATAACGTCTGTCATTTGTATGTGTGGATTACTACCTATATAGAGGGATGTTAAATGTTTTTCATTTAATTTTTACATGGATGTTAATAATTAAATTCCTGATTAGTAAAAATTATATAATGTATATATTAGTTATTCTACATATCTGATGTAATTTTTACATTTCTTTTATTCTTTATATTGAGAAAATATCATTCATGCATACATATGGCCTACAGTCTCTATGACTGGTGTCATCTATTTATTAATATATTATATAAATGAAATATTATATATATATAATTAATATATGTTATATATAGAACATCATAAACATTATGGAGACTATATAACCATGAATAATCTAAATGGACCAGATCAACCAATCTTAAACCTAGATGAAAAACAATGTAGTTAATACCTGAAATTTGATTTTATTAAAGAATTATTAATAAAAATTTAACCATATACAAAAACTAAATCATGTATGGTGTGATATATAATATAATGGGCATATATTAAATTAATTTTAATCCTGTATTTTTTATATAAGAGTCTATAACATCAATGATGTAAGTGGATACAAATGGTAAGTGATTTCATCTCAAATTGTACTTATTTGAGAAAATGTTTTATATTATGCATCCATAATATCTAGTGAGAATTATTTAGAAAAAGTTTTATATCATATATCATGAATATATAAACATTCATAATATTCAATTTTTCTTATTTTAGTTTAAGATTTAACGGGTCTTATGTTTCAAATTTTACCAAAGAGGTAAGGTTCTTTTTTCTCCCTTTTATTTTTGTGGGCAACATGACTTATTAAACACTTATTTCATAAATGTGTTGTATATAATACCCTTGAATATATATATATAATGATTATTATTAAGATATTCAAATTGATTAAAATATCCACATTTTGGTTTTTCTTTCATGGGTATTTTTACTAAATATTTTCCAATGTCGTAATGGTTCCAAGTTATAATATAATTGTTTATTGGGATTGTTTGCCCTGATCGGTCCCCTGGGGCCTGTATCGTGACTACCCCAAGCCCCCCTTCCGTAGGCCAGGGGTTGGCGACTAGAGCTAAAAGTGTAATTCCCTAAATCTGGGAAGGCATTGCCTTTATAAAATGTAAACACACACAACAAGAGTAAAAGCGAAAGAAAACACTATGTAAAAATTGTATACAAAACTAGTGCTGAAAAGTAAAGGGGCTAGAAATACAAGCCCAACTATAAAGTATAAGGAAAATACAAATCACGTACAACTAAAAGAAAAACTGTTGGATAGTGTCTAGAAACTCTTGGATCATCCACCATGGATCCTACCTGAGGGGTAGGTAAAAATAGCCTCCTCAGCGCTCCACGTCCATCCGTCTCCTCCAAGTACCGACTCGTTGTGAGGTCCACCTATGGGTAACGTCCAGTCCTGGCGCTCTCAGCCGATGTCAGCGCTGTCCGTCATCTGTATCCAACAAAACGAGTTTTGGGCATAGCTCATGTAGGGGTGAGTATAACGATACTCAGTAGGGACCCTGAGACCTCCAAGGTCTCACAAATCCAACAAGGATAAACCAAAAATTATGATTTCAATGGATAAACATTACTTAGATATATTCCTATACATATACCTAAGTTATCAAGAAACCCATCTCAATAATGAGGAGAACACAATGGTCATTGACTCAACTCAAACAAGATTTTCATTAACAAAACCGCGCCTGTTGGAGAACTCCCCCTCCGTCGAGTATAGTGGCCCTGTCGTAATGTTGAGTCGCTACTCACTAACATTAGACTGCTGAGGTACTTCTCATGTCGAGTACCATGGGTCTTCTGCCAAACTGGACGTGCCTCCACTGTGGATCTGCCGCCAAACCAGGCACTCCCACTAATATCCGTCAGAGGTACTCCACATGTCGAGTACCGTGGGTCTACTGCCAAACCAGGCGCTCCATCTGCTGTGGGACTGCCACCATACCGGGTGCTCCGTCCACTGGGCAAGTCGAATCACTCCGAGTCAAATCGGTCAAGCAGTCGTCAGGTCTACAGCTACTAGGTCTCTGCATTCTGTCTGCTCGTCTCAAGTAGGATCTTCTCCATGACCTACAGTTTTATATTTCAAGTGTCATGAAATCATATGTGGAAGTATTTCCATGAACCTCCATGACAAAGGTCTCTCAACGCAATAAACGGCCCGTCAATCGGATGCCTAGTCTGTGAGTTATGAGCATTTTAGTCCCAGGGACCCAGTTGGATTCGTCTACGAAACAACCAGACCATGACTCAACTATTCCCAAACTCTAGTGGGGTATACTCAAAGGGACGACTATGCTCCAATAATATTGGTGCCTCTAACGGTTCATCAAATGGACGTCCGGTGCCAATGATATGGACCAAGAAGAAAAATAGTCAGTAATGCGCCAAGGTCCGGTCCGACCCGGTCGGACCGACTCAGCCTAACCCCGACTGGCCCCAACCGGTCTGGTTCGACCTAAATAGACTCGCCGGGTCTGACCCAGCCCGTTGGGTGGGTCAGCCCTCTATGTTTTGACCCGGTCCGCTGGGGCCATCCCGGCAAACCGTGAGGGCGGTTCGACCCGATTTTCTCCACATTAGCTGCTCGGTAACTTGGCCCGGGAGACTGGGCCAGTTTGGCCAGTGACATCGCAGTGGCACCGGGGGTCGACTCAATAATCTGGTGGCCGGGAGGCCATCTGGCAGGCCGCGCGGGGAATCTGCAGGCTGGGTAGTCACCGAAAGGCCGCAGGAGCACCAGGAAGGGCACCGGTGCGCTGTCAGAGCGCGCAGGTGCCGAGCAGAGTTCTGAGACACCAGGACGGGTGTCGAGGTGTCAGAAAATCCACCATAGGGGCGTCGGGCAGTGTGCAGGGGTGCCGGGCAGGGGTACATGTGGCCGGGCAGCGAACCGGTAGGGCCCGGGGCGCCGGGTAGTGTGCAAGGGGGCGCCGAACAGCGCGCATGGGCACCAGGCAGTGGCGCGACGTGGCTGCACGCAAGCAGGCGATGCGGGGCATTGTGGCACACAAGCAGGCAGGTAGTGCGGCGATGCATGGGGGTCGCTGGAGCACGGTCATCATTCGCGGTCACCTCAATGCCATGCCGTCATAGAATCATCACAAAAAGAACAACGGAGGGGTTTGTCCATGTTGGTTTGGCCCGCACCCTCCGCATTTAGAGTGGTAGCATTCAGTTCACATGAACGAACCTCAATAATTAAAATCCGTCACTTTGTATCAATATTCATTTGATACTGAGAAGAATAAAAGAGAAGAATAATCATGCAACAACCCCTACCTTATTAGGCGTTCATAGACGAAGTTGCGGGGAAGAGGTGGGCGTCAATTCGTCATCTGCCACCTTCATCACGTCCTCCCAACTTATGCATGGGCGTCAGAAAGCATCCGTGGTAGAAGACTGATGAAGAAGCATCGCAACGTTCTTCAATTTCTTCGTTGGGAGGAAGAAGCGTTCTTCGTTGGAGAGATATTTCTCATTGTTCATCCATGCTCCACCAAGAAGAAAGTGCCAACCCAAAATAAAATAATAGAATTACTATTATTTTAATGGTTTGACATGCAATCAAAAGAATTTTAAATAAAGAAATTAATTCATATAATTAATGGTGGAGACTTGGAAAAATAAATGGTGAGAGGGAAGGTGAGAAGGAACCCTAATTTATTGGGAGTTCCATTAGGTTGAAGGGGGTTAGATAAGTTAAATAGATTGAGTGGGCCCCACCTAAACAAAATCCTTCTAATGGAGGTTATGTGTGGGTGGGCCCCATCACCATAACCTCTCATGGGAGGTTATGGTGTGGTGGCCCCCACCTCTAACCTCCCCTTGGAGATTTTAACTACCTCAAATAAAAATAAGCCACAAACTTATTTTTATTTAACTATATTAAAGAACCCCAAAAACAATCTTCCACTCTCAATAAAATGCAACTATAGTGATGGTCTCACTATGAAATCACTGACATTGTGAGTTCTAAGGTGCCCTTGGATTTCAATTCCGAGCATCAGTTCAAAAGTTATAAAATCATGAACTTATGTTTACTGAACATACCAGAAAAAAATTTCAAAAAATTATTATCAGTCACCCTAAACTGAATTCGGTCAAGGTTAGACTCTGCATAGGTGAAACACACCCCAAAGAACCCAAAGGAACTCTCAGATTTTTAATCTGACTCACCATTTAGAAGTTATTAATTTAAAAATAAAATAATTTTCACTTAATTATTTTATTTGCGGCCAAAAACTTACTTTTTCACATGGCACGCGCTGGCCAAAGTTAGTATCATCTTATATAAATCATGCACTCATGAGTTCATTGGTGGTCTCATATTTTTAATCTGAGCTACCGTTTGTGAGTTATAATCATTAGAAAAATAAAATAATTTATTTAATTATTTTATTTACGGTTATGCCATTTTTTGGATTTCTCACTAGAGGCTCGTGTCGACTAATCCTAAGTCACACCCAGGGTAAACCTGCCATCCTAAGCGCAATGGTGCCCTTGGATTTCTTTTTCGAGTAACCATTAAAGAGTTATTCCACTTTTTTAGAAAAACTGCTCACGCACGTTAATTTAAGCTTGACAAAATTTCGATGTATCATTTTGGGCACTCTAGGCCTTGGAATCAGGAGCCATTAAAAAATGAGGACTCGTAAAATTCTAAACAATTTATGAAAATAATTTCCTTGAAATTTACAGGACTTTACATTACCCTCACCTTAGAGATTTACGTCCCCGTAAAGCTACAACACACACTCGGGAAACAAAAGGGGGGTACTGAGCACGCATCTGAGCCTCCCCCTCACATGAGCTCTCCTGGAGGTTCCCATGCTACCAGTGAATGCACATAAGAGGAATCGATCACCCATGAAGGACCCACTCCTATCGATCCTCAATCTCCAATGGAACCTCCGTGAAAGTCTCCCCGTCATCGATGTCCATCTCCCTGTGGTCGATGATGTGGGACGGGTCATGCAAGCATCTCCTCAACTAAGATACATGGAAAACGTCGTGCACCTGGTGCAATTGAGGTGTAAGGGACAGGCGGTAAGCCACATCGCCTACTCTACTGAAAAGTGGAGGAGTGACTGTAAGAGAATATAGATAGGCTTCACCATCACTATCCTCAAATGATATATGTAAGGGAGCCAGCTGCTCTGTCTCCTCTCCTAGAAGCTAAATATCAGTCCCCCTGCTGAGCGCATCTGCAACAACATTTCGCTTTTTAGGAGTTTAGAATATCTCGAATTCATAGTCCCAGAGGAACTCAAGCCATCACTATTGTCTCAGGTTCAAAATCCTTCTGAAAGAATACACACCTGGGAATATTGAGATTAGAGTAAACTGTACAATGTTCGCTCAATAAACTGTGGGTGAGACTAGCCGATTGTAATAACATGACTTCAACCTTACTCGCCTACGTTCTACAAGAGCTACTAAGATTTATCCTTTGATAAAAAGGGAAATCTGGTCTCATCCACTGGATGAACCATGTCCTTTTCCTAATATAGTCAATCCTGACATGAACAGTACTAATTCATGCCCTGGACGATGTCATAAGGCTTTGACTCTACTACCAAGAGATGCAATCATTAATCTCGTCTCCAAGGGTTCAGTCACACTATCGGCATCAGTGTGTGGTCACTGGGTCTCCTCTAGTTGAAATCTCGAAAGTGACGGTCATGTCAACAGTTTTAACTAGAAACTCTTAGTATTAACCACACAAAAAGAGTAGGATAGAAAATGTCACAAGGACATGTGACTTTTATTATTGTAGCTTAATGTACAAAGACACAAAGCAACCACAAACAATGACTTCAACGAAGTTAGAAACATCTAAACAAAGGTCTATATTCCTATAACTAGTCCCGATCTTGTCTACCTACTTCCAAAGCTCCATGGTCGTATGCTTCAACTTCCAGAATCTGTGGTCTCCCCTTTCCACTTGTTATCTAGGGTCTGGGTGGACCTCCTAGTGGTGGTGGTGGCCTCACCTCAAAGTTTCTTCCACCACCAACTGCATGGCCAGATCCCCTCCCACGTTCACCTTCAAACTGCAGACCGTTTCGATCGAACCTCTTCTTCTGCCTGGGAGATCCTTCATCTATTAGCTGATCATCTATATGGCACATCGGACAGTCACGTTCCATGTGACCAAGCCCGCCACAAGATTAACATTGTCCACTCCTGATATTCCTGGCTCTATCTCCACTCTGGGTGCCCCTCACAACTGATCCTGAGTCATGTGGTCGATCGACTGTAGGTCTGGTCCTCTTGGACCACTGCATCATCTGTATTCTACCAGCTATATAAGACTCCGCTGCATGTTGGCTAGAGGTGGGTCTCGCTGTTGGAGACTGCTCAG
Source organism: Viscum album (assembly GCA_963277665.1). Lineage (NCBI taxonomy): Eukaryota > Viridiplantae > Streptophyta > Magnoliopsida > Santalales > Viscaceae > Viscum > Viscum album. Next base: position 217,324,100 of record OY728165.1, read on the forward strand.
CAAAAAAACCTTCTACTAGGAGGGCTCGCTCCAACATCCCCGTCTACTTCAGGATGCAATGGGTGACAACTAAAGCTCTAATCTCTCACCTGGGTCCCTACTCGAAGGTCCGGGCCCTGAAAAATGGGTCTCGTACCATATTAGTGGAGTAGCACGAGAGGTCAGTGAACCTCGTCGAGTACTAGGCCACCATCATGCCACCCTGTTGTAGATGCAGTAGCTCCTATATACGCACCGCTCGAAGGGTGGCGGGTACAAAATCCACCTAGAAAAGGATCTCAAAGTCTTCCTATAGAAGTTGTGCCTCGTCATGCATCTGGAGCATCAGTCTCCACCATATTCTTGTTGCTTTCTGAATGAGGCTGGCAGCAATGATCACCATGATGTCGGCTGGTGTCTCTACCAGCTTGAAGACTCTCACCATAGCCTCCAGCTAATCCTCAGCCACCTGCGTGTCCGTCTCTCCCCTGAACCTGAGTGTCCACTGGCGCTGGAACTCGTGTAGCATGCTCAAGCGGCGTGCACTCTCTGCTTCTCGGGCAAGAGGCATCGGTGGCCCAACGGAAAGTGGTACCACTAGTGCCTTTTCTAGTGCCTCAAATGGTATAGGACCCTGTACTGAGGCCTCATCACTTGGAAAGCTGTCGGTATATACAACTCTCGGGGCTCTAGTTGGTCGTCCGCAGAGAAGAATCCTAAAAGAAATAGATGTGACACGGTCATAACACTATACCTAGTGATCTGACCCGGTTTGAGCTGACTTAAAGAAAATTTTTGAAAACACACATTCAAAAAAGTGTTTTCATGAACAATGTCTGAAATCAGAATTTAGGGTCCTGGTGTATGGATACGTCGGCTGCCCGCACAAACAATGGACTCCCTAAACTGAAAACCACATTTAATACCCTTAACACCATTGCTTCATAGAAAATAAATACCAGAGTCCTAAGTTCTGCTATAGAACCGACTCCTCTGATACCAATTTCTCATGACCCATCCCTTGGGAACCGCATCGTGGCTACCCCAGGCACCCCTTCCATAGGCTAGGGGCTGGCGACTAGCACCAAATGAGTAATTCCATTAAAACTGGGAAGGTGTTTACTTTATAAAATGTAAACACACACAACCAGAGTACAAGTAGAAGAAAACACTTAGTAAAAAATGTATGAAAAGGTACTTCTGAAAAGTAAAGGGGCTAGAAATACAAGCCCAACTATAAATTACAAGGAAAAAACAAAACATTAACAACTAAAAGACAAACAGTTGGAAGGTGTCTAGCACCTCCTAGATCATCTACTATAGATCATACCTAAAGGGTAGGTATAGATTTCCTCCTCAGTGCTCTACATCTGTCCGTCTCCTCTGGGTACCGACTCGTCGTGAGATCCACCTCCAGGTAATGTCCAGTCCTTGTGCTCTCAACCGCCATTAGCATTGTTTGACATCTGCATCCAAAACAAAGAGGTGCGGTCATAGCCCGTGCAGGGGTGAGTATAACGATACTCAGTAGGGACCTTGATACCCTCAATGTATCAGAAATCCCACAAGGATAAACCACAATGTATGATTTCAATGGATAACTGTTACTTAGGTATATTCCCATACATATACCTAAGTTATCAAGTAATCCATCTCAATCATGAGAAAAACACAATGGTCGTTGACTCAACTCAGTACAGGATTTTCTATATCAAAACCACGTTTGCTGCAGAAATTCGCCTCTGTCAAGTACAATGTCCCTGTCAAGACTCTAAGGTGCTACTAACTATCCTTAGACTGCTGATATACTCTTCCTGTCGAGTACCCTGGGTCTGCTGCAAAACTGGGCGCTCCTCCGCTGTTTGACTGCCACCAAACCCGGTGCTTCCACTAATAGTCGTCAAAGGTACTCCTCCTTTCGAGTACTATGGATTTACTTCCAAACCTGGTGCTCTGTACAACATGGTTCTGCCTTTAAATTGGGCGCCCCATCCACCAGGAAAGTCGAATCACTTCGAGTCGAATCAGTCAAGCACTCGTCATTGCTACAGCTACTAGGTATCTGCACACTATCTGCTTGTCTCTAGGAAGATATGCTCAATAGGTTACTGGTTGATACTCCAAGTGTCACTAAATCACTAGTGGATTTATCTCAAAGGACCTCCATGTCAAAGGGGTCTCAACACAACAGACGGCGTGACAATCGGACGCCCGGTCTCTGAGTTATTATCATTTTAGTCCTTGGGGCCCGGGTGGATTCGTGTACGAACCAACCTGACCATGACTCAACTAAACCTGAACTCTATTGTGGTATACTCAAAGGGAAGACTATACTCTATGAATATCGGCACCACAAACGGTTCGTCAAACGGATTTCTGGTGCTAAAGATATGGCCCATGAAGGAAAAGGGCCAGTAATGGGCCTGGGTCCGGTCTGACCCGGTCGGACCGACTCGGCCCAACCCGGACTGGGCCAACCTGGTCTTGGTCGACCCAGTCAGACTCATTGGGTCGGACCCTACCCATTGGGTGGGTTAGCTTTCTATGTTTTGACCCGGTCAGCTGGACTTGGCCCAGCGGACCGTGAGGGCGGTTCGGCCCGATTGTCGCCACATAGGCGGCTTGGTAACTTGGCCCGGGAGACCGAGCCGGTTCAGGCAGTGACACCGGGGGGTGCAATGGACCGTCTCAGCCAGCCGGTGGCGAGGAGACCAATTGGTAGGCTGTATGAGGTGCGGGCGGGCCGGCTGGTCACCGACAGGCCGCGGGCGCACCGGCAGGGCGCCGGGCAGAGCGTGCGGGTGCCGGGCAGGGTACCGGGACGTCGAGTAGGGATTAGGTGAACCGATGAAGCCACTGTAGGGGTTCCAGGCAGCGCGAGGGGGGGGGCTAGGCAGGGGCGTGGGGTGCCGAGAGCGCGCTGGCAGGGGTGTGGGGTGCTTGGCAGCGAGCCAGCAGGGCTCGGGGTGCCGAGTAGCACGCAAGGGGGCGCTGGGTAGCGCGCAAGGGCGCCGGGCAGTGGGGTGTGGTGGGGAAGGGTGCGGGTAGGCGATGTGGGGTGTGGCGGTGCGCAGGCAGGTGGGGAGCACAGCGATGCGCAGGGGCCGCGGGAGTGCGGTCTTCATTCTCAGTCGTCATCGTCGTCACCTCAGAGCCATGTCGTCGTAGAATCATCACAAAAAGAACAACGGAGGGGTCGAGCCGTGTTGGTTTGGCCTGCACCATCCTCATTTAGAGTGGTAGAATTTGGTTCACATGAACGAAGCTCAACAATTAAAATAAATCACTTTGTATCAATCTTCATTCGATGTTGAGAAGAAGAATAGAGAAGCATCGTCATTCAACAACCACTACATCATTTGGTGTTTGTAGATGAATTCGCGGGGAAAAGGTGGGCGTCGATTCTTCAGCCTCCACGTTCATCATGTCCTCCCAACATAAGCTTATGCATCGGAAAGCGTCCGGTGTAGAACACCGATGTAGAAGTGTCACAACATTCTTCGCATTCTTCATTGGGAAGAAGAAGCGTTTTTCGTTGGAGATATTTTTCTCCAAGTTTTTCCAAGCTCCACCAAGAGGAATGTGCCATCCCAAAATAAAATAATATACTAACTATTATTTTAATGGTTTGACATGAATTCAAAAGAATTTGAATTAAAAAAATTAATTCAAAGAATTAATGGTGGTGAGTTGGCAAAATAAATGGAGAGAGGGAAGGTGAGGAGGCTCCCTAATTAATTAGGAGTTCCATGGGGTTGAAGGGGGTTAGAGAAGTTAAGGAGATCAGGTGGCCCCCACCTAAATAAAATCCTCCCAAGGGAGGTTATGTGTGGGTGGGCCCCTCCACCATAACCACTCATGGGAGGTTATGGTGTGGTAGCCCCGACCTCCAACCTCCCCTTAGAGATTTTAACCACCTCAAATAAAAATAAGCCACAAACTTATTTTTATTTAACTTCATTAATGAACCCCAAAAAATTTATTCAACTCTCAAAAAAACACAACTACAGTGAAGGTCTCACTAAGTAATCACTCAAGCTTCAAGTTCAACGGTTCCCTCGGATTTCAATTCCGAGCATCGGTTCAAAAGTTATAAAATCTCAAATGTACATTTACTGAACGTTCCCACAAAAAAGTTTGGAAAATTATTATGAGTCACCCTTGACTTGCGTCGATCGAGGTTATGCTCTGCCTAGGTGAAACACACTCCAAAGAACCAGACGGTACTCTTGGATTTTTAATTTGGCTCATCGTTTAGATTATATGAATTTTATAATAAAATAATTGTCACTTAATTATTTTATTCACGGCCAAAAACTAACTTTTTCTGGTGGCCCACGCCGGATAATGTTAGTATCTATTTAAATAAAGCATGCCCTCATGAGTTCACTTGTGTTCTCTGATTTTTAATCTATTTTACTATTTATGAGTTATTAGAATTTGAAAAATAAAATAATTTCTTTAATTATTTTATTTACGGTTAAGCCATTTTTGGGATTTCTCACTGGAGGCCCACACCGACTAAACATAAGTCACGCCTAGGGTAAACCCACCATATGGGGAGAAACAGTTCCCTCTGATTTTGGATCCAAGTAACTGTTCAAGATTTATTCCAATTTTTTCAGTAAAAATGCTCACACACGTTAATTTAATCTTAAAAAAACTTCGATGGATCATTCTAGGCACTTTGGGCCTCGAAATGAGGCGTAGTCAGAAACAGAGACCTTGTAAAATTCCAAAGAATTTATGAAAACATTTCCTTTAAATTTCTGAGTCTTTACACTATTTATGATTCTTATTATGATGATTAAATTCTATTATGTATATCTCAAGAAACTCATTAATTTTATTGCAATATCAAGGAACGAATTTTTCCAATCACCATACTCAATTTACAAACATTTGATACCAAAACAATGTTTTTATCCAAAATCGACTTCGGTTTTCACTTTGGTTGAAAATCATTATTTTTTCATATCCATGTTATATTTAAAATGTTTTCAATGTTATATAAATACTATTATATAATGATATAATTTCATTTTTAGAAATTATTTATTTCTAAAAAAATTATTTTAATAGAATCATGAATTAATTTAAAAATGATGAAATTTTAGAAATTTTCATTAATTTGAAAGAAATATTTGATTAAATATATATAAAATGGATAGTTCATCCCACAGTTAAGAAAAATAATATTTTTAAACCATAAATTGTAATTTATCAAGGTTATGTTCAAATACAAATATTTCAATAATATTTTATTAATATTTAGTTTCAAAAGTATATTTTCAAAGTGGATCGGTTGTTTTCATCGAAATTTTTTTTATTAACACTTTATTGAATTTATATTTATCAATGACCACAACCTACAATGTAACATGTAATCCTTAAATATAATTATCCACATAAGATTCTACCCATTGACGTTACTTATTATTTATTTGGTAAATGATCAACTGATACCATAATTATTATTTATCAGAATGGATTATAATTTTGAGGAGATTATTTTTATGAAACCCATTCCTTTTCCATGGCTTAAAAAATGAAAAAATATTTAAATTTTTATGAAACTTATTTCATTTCCTCAAGTTATTCTACAGTGAAATATTTTTCAAGCCCGTTAATTTTCATGGGATGTAATATAAGGAATTTTTAATGATATTCTTTAAAAAAAAATATCTATGATTTTCATTATGTGACTCTTTGTAGGTTATATCCATGGGTGGTTGTAACATTATAACTATGAATAGTTGGAATTATATCTCCCTCTAATGAATTGGGGAATGATTAATGTTTAATATGCCTAAGTCATACATGTGACGTTATCCCAAGACCAATATATGGCACATGGGAGGTTATATAAACCCTAAAAAAGTTTACATGGAACTTTATACCATCCCAAAAGTAGGTATATTGTTAATTATCCCTAGACTAAAATATTATAAATGACTTGGTGGATAATCTTGACATAATAATTTTCATGAATAATTTGTCCCATAATTTCTATATTATAAATAAATTTATACTCTCATGGAGTATGTAATTTGATTACTATATGATCCATATCATATAAGCAACCAGGATTTATTCTATGACTCATGTTTCAGACTAATTATAAATTATGATATTATTGTCTTATTAATTAATATGATCATCGATAGGTATATCCCATGCTTACCCGTACTGATCATATGATATCATCAATTATTTTGGTTACATTTCCATGTGTATATGAAAAATTATTTTTCATGATCTGTCTAAGAAGAGTTATATTAAGGATTATCTTACTAAGAGATGATGTCAAATCTTCTGAGCCAATTGTATATGATTCCATGTTTTGATATGAATTATACCTTTATAATAATCTTTCTTGTACTGAAAAATTTAATGAATATTCATATATTAATATATAGTGTTCATGTTTGAATAAGTTTTGGTTGCAATATTTGGTTTTAGATGATACATTTAGAAATACTTAAAAAGCATAGATGGGAAGACATTAATGTGATGCCTAAAGATCTGTATTCATATAATCCATAAGAGAAGTAAATGTATTGTAAAATTACATGGAATATTGAAAAACAACAGAATGAGTGGTTTCCATGAAATTACATTCATCTTTAGATAATAAAAGTGGATTTGGATCTAGAATAACATTAACTATGGTTAATTAATTAAAAAGGACATGAGGAGATGGACTCAATCGTCACGAGGTTCACTACAATGGGCCTTACTATAGACATGGTTTGACACTGAAATGGGATATTGTTTAGAAATTCAATAAATCATTATGAAACATGATGAAGGATTTGAATAAATGGTGACGAAAATGACACATGATAAACTAATGTACTCATATATTCAAAATAATATTTTAGGTTTCAGACATCCTATTAATATTTCTTCATTCTTATGTGGTTCCATAACTATAAAAATTATTTCTAAAAATATGTTTTTTGGTTTTATTCAATGGATGAAATATGAATGAATAATCTAATACATAATGTTTTTGAAAATGTATATATTTTCATCAATTGTAACCTTGTCATGCTATAGTAGAAAGGAAAGACATTATAATATTCCAAATCAAAAATATGAAAATATTATTAACAACATCATATAATGTTATTTTCCCAATAAACCTAATAATAGATTATTGGAGATTCATTATGACCATAGTGTAAAGAAAATTGGCCTTTACTAAATTCAAGAATGATGTAACAATCATCAAGGAGAAATATTCAATAGAACTTGATTTTTTTTTTGTTTTAAAAATGAAAAACATAAATCGAACAAATTTCCATGGAAAAGTGAACGGTTCAGTTAACATAATAGAAGGGAATGAATTTTTTCCAAAGGAATCACCAATGTTTGAATGTATAATATGTGTGTGTGGGAATTATACAAGTCAATTTCCATATAGGAAATAATGATAAGGGGATATATTAGGTCATATATGTTATGGTCTTATTTTTAATGATCAAGTGTCAAAAAATGACATGTGAAAGAAAATAAGTGTTATGGAATAAGAGGATGAATCTAGGTGAATGGTGTAAAATTTAATTAGAGCGATTTATGTTTTATGTATTAGATTTTTAAAAATTATATTGTTGTATTATTTATATCAATTTTATTTTGGTTATCCGAATCTTGAAATATCTATTAATTGATCCTAAATTATTTTAATTTATGTTTTTGAATCTATATGATGAATGGTAATGATAAAGAAGAAAATTGATTTAGTAGTAAGGTGGTAAGGTGGTTTTTATTGTAAATAAATGATTTGGGGATGTATAACACTTTATATATGTCCAATATAAATAAAAGAATCTTTATATGGGATTAAGAAATGATTTTTTTGGATAAATTATAGTATATAGTATTGAGTAACTTTGAATTGGTACAAATTTTTTGAGAGACTGATTTAGGACATCTTTAATAATATTATAGAAATTTTTATTAAGTGGCCATTTTAATACTTTTTTCATTAATTTTATGGATAAGGATAATGTTAACTTTATTATGAGTAAAATTTTTTAATAATTTTTTATAATTATTCAACTATTTCCCATATTTAAGGAGAATATATCGACATGTAATTCACATAGATGTTATGTGACATTAAGAGCCACTATTTGGGGATTATTGTTATATTTATTTTTGAAGATTAGTCGAAATATGTAAAAATAACTTGATTCTGAATTTTTTCAAAAATACTTTTTAGGGATTATACGGTTGACTAATTATATAATGGATTATGTTGAACATTGGGTATTGTTTTGGTGAGTTATAGATTAATGTATTCTTCTTACCTGTGTTGGATATATTTTCATAACCATTTCGGTTTGATGATAACATGTGATTGAACTAATTATTTATCATGATTTTATAGAAATAATAATCTATTAAAAGATACATCTATAACATTAGTCATGATACATTAATATTAAATTTTCATTACATATAACAAGATATTAAGTGTATGTGGATTTAAGGAAAACCAAATGATGAAATTGTTCAAATGGTATGAAAATAAAATGTGAATATTTTATCATGTTGTCTATCATGGTTCCTGAACTATATAAAATGAAATTATAAAAAATTCTATTACGATCATTTTAGTTGAATCAATATCTATTAGCGTATCACATATTTTATACTTTATCCTAGTTGAAATTCTAGTGATCACTCACTTTCGAGTGATCATTTATCTACATAACCATTCATAACTTTTTACACATTTCATCCATGACCGTTTTTTTACGATCCACCATTTTTTCCAATATTGGGTCTAATTATGTGTTATTTTAATTGACCATCAATCTTCTCATACTATCTCTCTTAAATATGATTTTTATCATCCCTCTTTACGAAGTGGGTTTCCCAAAAAAGGATTTTCAAATACAAAACCATTGATTTATGTGGAAAATTTCATGTTTGGAGGTTTAAATTTATTTAAGTGGCTAGGATAAAACACCCCAATATTTTATGAATTTTTCTCAAAATTATCTTAATCTTTTTGATATCTTTCATTCCACATAGAAACAATGTTTAACGAACCCTAATATAATATTAAAATTATTATTTGAACCTAACAATTATCACCAGGCCCTTATATTGGTAGTTATGAAAAGGAATAAAAATTTATAAAAAAATATAGTTTCCTACTAAATATAATAAATCAATCTATTATCAAATTATTTGGATAAAAATAATGATCATTTGAAAAAAATGATTTTTTTTCAAAAATAACAGTTTTTATTCTCATAAAATGTTCTTAATTAAAAATAAATAAATTATTGAATATTGGTGAATGGTTTTAATGATATTTATATATTATATATTGAGTATAATTTATTATAATTCCATAAATATTTTTAAGTTTTATTAGTTAATAATAAATCATATCTATAATAAAAAATGTATTCTTTTATAGATGTTACATTTTGTTGTGTGGGCTTATTTTTAAAAAATAAATAATTAAAAAATATAGTAGCAAAAAATTAATTTCATATGTGGACTCAACAACAAAAAATTATATTAGTGTTAATTCATTGGATTTTTCATAAAATATAAAATTTTTTATGAATAGTGAAAAATACATGTTTATATTAAGAAATTATTTTGAGATTAAAGTATTATTATGGTTAAAATTTGTTTCAAATTTATTTTAAAGGAATCATTGTTTCAATTATGTATTAATAAATCCAATTTTTTAATTGAAATAAATTTAATTTTTAATTTTTATTGAAAATCATTATCTACTTATAAAACCATTAACATTAAAAACCATTTTTGTCATTGCATCTATGGGTATAATTTTAAATTAAAAGTTTCAAACTATTTGAATAAAATTTGGAAGAATTGATTCCACATTCAAAATAATAAAAATTAAAATTATCTAATACGTAGAAATATTTTTTTATAAAATAATTAATAGGGAAAATATTAAAAATTATATAACGTGGTCTTGGAAAAATTAAGCTTATTAAAGGAAAAATTTAAAAAGTATTAAGGGTTAAAAATGAACTAAAACATGTAAATGTATTATTGGATTTATATATATAGGCACTATAACCTCTAAGATTATATGATTGGATAAAATTGAACCATTTTAAAATTAAAAATTTGGGTATACTCTTTATTTTTTGAAATCCCATGTGTCTACTCTCCTCACTTATAAAATGATTCCCTCTCTCCTCTCGTCATCAAACATAAAATCCTTTTGACATTCATTACATTACTAAATTGATTATAAACATTGATATACTCTATTACATCCCTTTACTGATCAGATAGGTATGCCTTTAACTATATCCTGTGTTTTCTTTTTCATAGACTTGATAGGTTTGAGAATGAGTTTGGAGGATACCTGTAATGGTGAGGTTAGAAATTTTTGGATTCTTAGCATCAACCATATTTTTCTGTAGGATGCATGTGGGTTACACACTACACAACAATGTTAGGTGACAAGTGTTTATTTATGGATGGAAGTTGTGAAATGAATTGTTATTTGAAGGTTTCAAATTGTGACTAGCCTTTTCACATCATGAGTTATTTAATGGATGTTTTTTAAATAGAGGTGATTTGTTTTTAGTAGTTTCATATATTAAATATTTCACGAACTGAAATTGTATTACACATCCAGAAATTGTATTACACATCATAAAATAACATGACATTGTTTTTTAAAATGGGCAACAAGACTGAGATTTTTTATTTCCTTCACTGATATTTTACCTCCCTCAACCCAAAGCCTCTCCTAAGAAATCTTGAAGCTATCAAACCCTCTTAGATTAATTGATTTTATTCTCAATCATTATTTTATTACAGTTTGATTCCCAAGTAACCTTTGTCTTTCGTTCTCCATCGTTGTCTCTTGTTAATCCACTAGGATTTCAATGGATCATCCTAAAGTTGATTTATTTATGCTTTATGATACTGGATCTTGTTTCTCGGGTTTGTTTCTAGGTCCTCTACTCATTCATTCTCATTGAAAGGTACCATTTTGAGTGTTACATTTTTTGAAACATTTTTTTGGTTCCATCCTGATTAGAGATGTTGATTAACCTTACATTTCTTGATTTATTCCAAATTTTTATTTAAACTCAATTACTCAAACTTTAATTAAATTAACCCGGTAATACACAATTCTTGTGAATTGGGATATTTTAAATTGTTTGGTCAAAGAAATTTTGAAAACTCAAAATTCTATTGAATAACGGTATATTTATGAAAATTAGATGAGATAAATTTTGGAATTTAAATTGTTTATTTGATTGAAATGTTTTCAAATAAATTTTTTATTTTAATTTTGAAAATTAATTCTAAAATTGATGGAATTGGTTTTGAATTCATTTCAATCATGTGGAAAATGATAAAGAAGTTTGATATAAATAATGTGGTTTTATCTTGTGAAAGAGGAATATTTTTTTATTAAAACCAATTTTATTATAAAATGAAATGTTTGAATTTTTAAATTGTAGAATGGGATGAAATTTTATTTTACGTAGTCTGAAAATAAATTTCTCGTCCTTGATTATGTAATAGTGCATACAATCCCTAGGTATCCTGTGAGTAATTTTGACACACACTACATTATTAAATTGTTACAAAACATTCATCCAACTTGCCACATATCCAATGGGAGGGTGATGGTTAATCCTCGGTCAGTGTCAGGGGGACGTGTGTATATACATTTTTCTCTGATAACATAGAGAGTGTAGATTTTGATAGCTAGAAATACTATCATACATATTTGGAAGAAGTCTATGTTGGTCGGTTGTTATTTATAATTATGATATAAATTAATAGAAATGTTGTAAAATTGGTTTACATTCTATTTCAATGTATATAAACTATTTTTTATTAAACATTTATTTAATTCGTTGTTTTAGAATTATTTCATCATTTGTAACTCATTTTGATAATGTACTTTTCATCATTTGATTTGTATAGCATTATTTGAACAAATATTCTTTAAATCTACAAAACTATTTACTTTTAAAATTGAATGAATTATTTAGGATAATATATAATTTGATCTTGTGATGGAATCCTTAGTGAGACCATATTGGGTTTTTTTAGCTCATGCCCAGTTTGTCCCTTCAGGTGTCTATAGTTTATATCCTTCATGATTTGAGCAACGAGAAAGGATTGCATGGAAGAGTATCATGTTATTGATCTTTGGACATGGTGATTTATTTACATAGGGACCTGGTTTTTTCCTCTATTTTGGTACATCCGTGGTATTACATTGGGAATTAATGCCTTGTTGACTTCAGGTACATTAATTCGAGGGGAGTTTCTTTTTTTTTCATACTTCCATAATTCTTTTTCATCCACATTTTTTTGTGGAAAATTCGATCCTACTTGAATGTTTTATAGTTCCAGGTTCTATGAAATGACTCATTAGGATTTTGAATTCCTTTCATGCTATTTCTGTATTATATCGATTATCAAGATACCAGCATACCTAGTCTAGTTCATGCCAATGTGGTATCATATGAGGCTGTTGATCTTTTGTCTTGGGGTTAGTATGAATTTTATAAAGAATTCTGGGACTTAGTAGGTAGTTTTGATTTGGTTCTTGGGCAGTTCTCACCGCAATTACAATTATGTTGAAAGGGGTGGTTTTGTAAAGGCATATTGTGGATTATTTATATTCTTTTACATATTGTAATTCATATCAAGTGGAATCCAAATCTATTTATTCTATCTATTAGAAATTTTTTCTCATATTTTATTGATTGAGTGTTAGTATGATTCTTTCTTGGATGTAATCTAATGTTGTATATTTTTAAGTCTCTGAGAAGACATAAAAATCATATCCAAGAAGGTGATTACGTTGATCCTTTGTAAAAAAATCAGATTTAGGATCCAAATGTAATCAAGGTGATTGTAAACATTATCCATACACGAGGATAGGAACCACTTCTAGTAACCATTCTGGATCTGGTTGAGGATACTCTGAGGGATGTTCTTTTAAATCCTTCAAATGAGTTTCTTCTTTAGAAGAAACTAGCTTTCAATGGGTACATGAAACCTCGCCATCCTAAAGAATGGTTGGGAAAGGTAAAATGTCAGTTTGATTTCTTGGAGACACCTGATGTGATTAAGGAGAATTGTGACACCTTTGTGATAGAAAGACCAAGAAAGAGATTACGTGAAATGAAAGTCACCATAAATAAACACTAGGTACTAGAGTGGAAAGACATCAAGTTTCATTTCCTTGACCAGTTCTATCTAGATTAAATGGTTTTGGACAATGCTATGGTGTTTTTTAAGCATGGGTAGTCTGAAAAAAAACTGTGATTGATTATTCAAATTTCTTTTCTAGGATTGTGATGTTTTCACTTGAGATTGTATCAAATGAAATGATTATGGACAGAACTTTTCAGTTGGGAATTAGATTAGATTTTAGTTTCAGGAATTTATTCTTAATACTTCCCATTTATATTGATGTGATAGATATGGAAATGATGGTTTAAATGGAAATGGATGAAATGTTAGGATTGATGGGAGTTCCTTTTTCTCCCTGTATTAGTTTTAGTTCATTCAAGGGAAAATGAAATAATGTTGATAATCATGTAAGTTCTTGATGATAGGTTCATTCTAGACATCCTACATCTCAAGGAGGAAGTCAATTAATTTGATATCAATGTGATAATCTTGGAGATTATATGATTGTTTTAACTAGGACACCGAAAAACTATAGTTCATGCTGGTGTTCAAGACATTTACTGAAAATATTTCATCTATTTTCTACGACATGTAGTGGAACATGATCGTGGTCTCCTCCAAAAATTGCAGTGAATTTAGATACTTCACCTATAAAAGGGTTCCAACCATAAGAATCTGAAATATAGCTACCTAACATAGTGTAAGAATCTATAGAGGAATAATACAAAGGTCAAGTGTCTGTGAGAGTTACCATTACTATAGAATAGTCTTTCTTGGCAACTTTATTTCATATTGGTTCATCTAATTTGATTATTTATACCAACATTGTTAATAAGCTTAATCATTATATGGAGATTTTATATTGTGAAATGGATATTATTACACCTCTTGGTAAAAATAGAGATAGGGGTCTCTTTATTGGTGCTGATTCCATATCACTATCATATTTCAAGCTAGTTTGGATTTTTTTAGTCCACGACATGAAAATTCTTGAGGTCATATTTAGGGTGGACTTCGCTAAATCCAATGAAGCCCGAAAAGGATTTTTATCTTCAACATGTCTACCCTACTACACCCAATGGTGTATCTCCTGTCTTTCAAGTAAAATGGGACACATTGTTGAGTAGACACAGAAATTATAATCCAGAGTTTGGGAAAGAGATATTAGTGTTTACTTTTGATATAGTGTGTGATTCATTGAGTGGGAATCTCCCTCATGTTGTCATTGATTTTCCTAACATGTTTCTCTCTCACTTATTTGGTTCACCACTAGAAAGGGAGGATGGGTTTTCTATTTAATTAATATGTGGTGTTAAACTGGTTTCAATTACATCTTATCACTAGGTACTAGCTGAGATAAGATATAGAAATTCCTAGTTGGAAGATATTCTTGAGAATGGCATTATACGTCCGAGCAAGTCACCATGGGTGGTTCTGGTTCTCTTTTCCATGAATGATAATGGTTCTATTATATTATTTGTTTATTATCAAAATCTTAATCTAGCTACGGTAAATAAAAAACATATATTTCCACATATTGATGACATGTTTGATCAGTTGAAAGGGGTGAAGTATTTTTCAAAGATCGATCATCAATCTTGTAACCATCAGTTGTAGATGAATGAATATGACATTCTGAAACTGCCCATTAGAAAAGGTATGTTCATTATGAATACCTTATTATGCCTTTTGTTATAATTTTTTCTCCTATAGTTTTCATGGAATTGATGAATAGGATCTTCCACGAGTATTTGGAATCCTTTTTTGTTGTCTTCATGGATGAAATTCTCATGTAATCCATGTTTGAAGAAGAAAATGTGCATCATCAAAGAATAGTTCTGAGTTTGCTGAGAAATCACAAAATTTACACCAAACATTAAAAGTGTAATTTTTGGTGTTGGTAAGTGATTTTTTTGGATTTGTGGTTTCTAAACCTGGAATAATAGTTCTTCCTGAGAGAGTGAAGGATGTTATGACATGGGAACAACCACAAAATTTCTTCTTGATTCATATATTCATGGCCTTAGCAGGATGTTACCACATGTTTGCAAAGGACTACTCAATGTTGGATTATACGAAGACTACCCTAACTAATAAGGGGGTGAATTTTTCTTGGAATTATAATTTTCATATTTATTTATTTTTGCGGAAATGAATTCTCACTACTGTGTCAATGATGAATCTTCCAGAGGCCAGGCAATGCTATGTGGTCATTTTTGATACATTAGGTTCATGCTTGGGTTGTGTTATTATGCAGCGATATTAAGTATTTTCTTATGGATCCCAATAACTTAGGCTACACATTGATAATTATCCTACTCATGATGTTTAAAATCCTGTTTTTATGCACACATTTATCTATTTTCATCACTACATTTTTCTATAAAGGTTAATTGTGTACTCAAACAACAAAATCTTGAGTTATTTGTTCTCCCAAGAATATTTTTATCTATATTAGAGGCATTGGGTGGAGTACCTACAATATTTTTAATGTGACATTGCCTATAATTCGGTGAATGGGAATTCCATAATATATTCATTGAGAAGAAAACATCAAACCAAAGCAGTGAAATAATCTTAAGAATAGAAGAATTTGATGGCAATTTATTGAAATTTTTATATTGGATTTATAGAGAAAGGGGATTGTGTTTGAGTATCCAAATTTTAGTTAACACCCTCTCTTATCGATATGATTCTTCATGAACAATATATTGGTGATTAATTTTATATTACTATAGAATCCATTTATGGTGGGGAGACAATGAACCAGTGGTCGTTCTCCAAAAAATATATTAAATGTTATCAAGATCTCTTCATTGTGACTTTAGCAACAATGAAATGTATGATTGTTAATATTTATAATTACTAATGGGTTGTGAACCTAGGATCCACTAATATGATATATTACATGTGGTGTTAGTTCTAGTGGCCATGTATGAGATGAGACATTACAGATTTTCTCTCCTGTTGTTTTACGTTCCATCATGTGAAGTCATATACTCCGAAACCTTTGGGTTTACATAATCCACATTTAGTCCCTACATTGGAAGTGGTATTAATTCTTAATGGAATTATTTGTTGGGTTTCCACATACCTAGTGAAAGAATAATGTGATATTGTTTTTAATCAATAGGATGGCCAAGTCTGCTCACATCATACCCATTTGTGATACAACCAATGTTGAGGAATTGGGAAATATGTACTTGTAGGAAATTTTTTAGAGATTTTCATCAAATATAGTATCTAATAGGAATATTAGTTTACATAACACTTTTGGAAAGGACTTAGTGAGGCACTGGCTTCTCAGGTCCATTTAGGCATAGCCCACCCTTCACAGTCAGATTTCGAAACAGGTAGGGGGGTTCAGATTTTTGAGGATATGCTTCATGCTTGTGTTCTCGACATCAATGGGGCTTGGGATAATCATATGGGGATTGTTTATGTTTATTATAATAATAGATACCAATCTAATATCAGAATTAAACCCTTTAATTCCATATATATATATGGCCTTTTAAATCTCTATTGGGTTGGTCAGAGAATGGGGTATGTTCCTTGGTTAGACCAAGTTCGATAAAAGAGATGACGTTAATGATTCAGTTAATCTTCCAGAGAATGCTGATAGTGAAAAGTCGATATAGGTCTTATTATGATCGACAATGTAGACCTCTAGAATTTACGATTGGTGACTAGGTGTTTTTGAAATCTTTAACTCGGTTGGGTCTTCGATGCCTTGGGAGGCATGGGATGCTTTATCCTCATTTTGTGAGACCTTTAGAGGTTGTTGAGGAGATAGGGAAAGATTCATACTACTAAGAACAACCACCAAATATAATGTAAATAAATAATATATTCCATATATTGTAGTTTATAATTTATCTGTTTGATTTATCTTAGGTTTTATGATGGAGTGATAGTGATATTGAACCAAATTTATCTTTGACTGAGCTGTTAGTCAGGATAATTGATTATAAAATCGAGAAACATCATGGAAGAAAGATACCTTTGGACCATATAATATGGAATCATGGTTATTATAGTCTTGATGCATAGGAAGGTGAGACACCAATGATATTGTAGTGGCATCATATTTTGGTCTTGGAAGCTTCTCCATAGGCATTTTGGGGAAAAACTTTTTTTATGGTGTATAGAATGTAATATCTCATCACTATTATGAAAGGTATGAATTTAATGATGCTGTGATTTCCCTTTCCATTGACTAGGTATCATTTAAAATGATTTAAAAGGATTCCTATAATGGTTATGTTAGTGATTTGTCAGATTCTCATCTTTAACCAACGTTTTCTACACACTATAGGGGTGTTACACGCCGTGTAACATAGTTACACGACAAGTAAGGATTTCTTGATGCAAGTCCTGAAAGGCTTCACATTGTGAAGGTAAAACATCATGAATAGACATTAAAATTCAATATTTATATAATTTATAGTTTTTTATTTGATGCAATGCATGATTTGTAGGTTTTAGATATTCTCTATTTCACGATGTGAAATTGTAATACATGTCGTGAATTACCTAGACTTCATTTATAAAAATAGGAAGTCAAATTTAGATCATTTATTTCCTCCACACCTAATTTATATCCATGAACCCAAATACTTTCCCTTGTGATCTTGATGCTCTCAACCCCATCAAGATCCTTTCTTTTTTTGTTCAGTCACCATTTCCATTGAGGTGTAATTCCAAAGTAAGTGTTTTCCTTCATTCTTCGTCTTTATCTTTCTTTCCTCATTTTGTATTCCAATGGATCGTCCTGATGTTTATAGATCTATGCTTCATGATTTTTTATCTCATTCATATGTTGATTTTGGATGTCCTCTACACCTACTTTTTCATTGACGGGTGTCGTCGTGAGCATTGCATTTCGAGAAAAGGTAGGTGGTTCCATCCTCATTATCCAAATTGATTAACCTTATATTGAATGATTTGTATCAACTTTTGATTTAATCTAAATGAATCAAACATTATTTCAATTGGATCGATCAAAAAAATTCTAGTTAATTTAGAGATTTGAAATGGTTTTTTCCATCGAAATTGAGAAAACCCCCAATTCTAATGAATTGGGGCGTGTTTATGGTAACTGTTTGATTTAAATCGATTAATATAAATTGTAGATTTTAGAAAAATGATTTCAATTAAAATGATGATTTTAATATTTAAAATTAAATTTCAATTTGATAAAATTGGTTTTTAATGTACTAAAAACATTTATAAATGTATTAAGATGTTTGGATAGAAACCCATTGGTTTTATCCCGTGAAAGAAGTATATTTTTTTTATTAAAACTAATTTTGGTTTTAAATGGAATATTTTCATTTTAAAATGGTACAATGGGATTTACATGTATTTTAAGATGTCATAAAATAAATTTTCCATCCTTTATTATGAATGAGTTCAAGAAATCCTTATGTGGTTGATCAGTAAATTGGACACACTATATGTTATTACAATATTCTAAAACAAACAAGTAGCTGGTCACATCCTTGATGGGAGGGTAATGAGTCACTACTAACCAGTGTTGTGGTGATGTATGTATACAAATGTTTCTGAGATCAATTAGGTAGTATGGAGTTCTACAGCTAGAAATAATTTCCTAACTACATGGAATATTACCATGCATCTCTTTTGTTATTTATATTTGAGATATAAATGTTTTCTAATCTTGTAAAATTACCTTACACATCTTCTGAATTATTATAAACTATTATATATATATATTTTATTTAATCCAATTTTTTTTAATATTCCTTCATTTATAATGATTTTCTTTAATGCATTTTCAATCATTTGAAATACATAACATGATTTTAGAAAACACGATTTAAAATTAGAACATTGTTTACTTTTAAAATTTAATGTATTATTTTATTTGATATATATTTGGATCCTGTTAGGGAATCCTTGGTGAGACCATAATGGTATTTTAGCTCATTCCCTACTTGTTCCATTGGGTGTTTGTAGATTATATCCATCCAGTTTTGAGGAAGGGGAACAGTTCACTTGGATATGGATCCAGCTTTTGACTTTGAAATTGTTGAGTTCTGTTTCAATACTTGGGTTAAAGTATATGGGGATTTAATTCCATATTTACATTTGGTACCACTACTAGAAAATTAGGCTATAGCCACAGTTTTGAGCTGTGGCTATAAGCCCAAAAACCTTGGTTATAGGTTATAGCCATGGTTCATTAAACCGTTGCAAGTATTGGCATGGATATAGGGGTGTGTAAAGGGGTGCATGGGCCCCCCATGGATAGCACCCCCCTAATGGACCCCCTGGATAGAATCCCCCTTGCTAGACCCCCCGGGACAGCATCCCCCCAACACATCCCTTGCACAACCCTTTCACCCTTGCACCCCTGGAAAATAGCCCCACCCCCCACACACACATCCCTTGCACCCCTTGCACAGACACCCTTTCACACCCCTTGCCCCATGTTGGACCCCCTGGACATCCTCCACCCCCACCCCACATGTTGGACCCCCTAGAGAGTAGCCACGAACCCCTAGAAAGCACCACCCCTGGACCCCCATGGACAGCAGCACCCCCTACTGGACCCCATGGATAGCAGCCCCCCGGGTGGACCCCCCTGGACAGTATCTCCCCTGCTTGACCCCCTAGATAGAATCCCCCACCCCTGCTCAACTCCCTTGGACTTCCCCCCCTCCCCCCCCCCCCCCGCTGGACCCCCTTACACCACCCCTACTGCACCCCCCCCCGAACCACCCCTGCTAGACACCCCCCACTACTGGACCCTCGTTGCACCCCTTGCCTCCCCTGCCCCACCTCCCCATACTCCCCCTGCTAGACCCCCTGCACAGCCCCCCTACACATCCCTTGCACACCCCTTTCCCCCTGCTGGATCCCACTTTCACCACCCCTACTAGACACCCCCCCCCCCCCGCCTTGCACCACCCCTGCAGGACACCCCCTGCTGGACCCCTTGCACCTCTTTCCCCCCTCCCTTGTGGATAGACCCCCTTCTTGAACAGACCCCCACCCTCCTAGACACCCCCCTCATGGACATACCCCCACCCCCTGGAAAGACCCCCCTCATTCCTGGATATATTTTCAAAGCTATGAGGAAATTTCGTTTTAGAGAATGGCCTTGTAAATTTTCATTTGTATGATACTATATAGTATTATAATATTTTCATTATCAATAAGGTTTCTACAGGGATATCGGGTAGATACATTCATGTATGAATGATTCAAACTGTTATTCTTGCCTAGCATAAAAATACTTGGTTGATACATTGACAACCATATAGTTCCATAGAAACATAAATTTGGAAATAAATTAATGTAATTGTATAACAAAATAAATTAGGAACATTGAATGTTGCAAGATACCATAATATGTGATGCACTTTTCATGATCAATATTCTCAGTTATACCTTGTTCCTACATTGAAAACATGACATCGTGTTATTTTTAGTAAAGAATCACAATAGTGGTTGTTTATTAGTCAAAGTTTACCTAAATATAGAAGAAATAAATATCTATTTATAGAGTATTGATGAAATGAGGTGTATTTAGATTTATCTAATGTAATTTAAAATATTATATTTAATCTAGATATGTAATGGTTATTTAACCTTATCTGGGATTAAGTAAACCTATATATACTAACTACACTGCCCTACTGCACCACCTTTCCCCACTACCCCACTGCCCCACCCCCCTTTTACCCCCTCCCCCCTCCTCTTGCCCTGCAGGCATACCCTCTGCCCTCTGCCCTCTGCCCCTTGCCCCCTCCAACATGCCCCCTAACCAACCCACCTTCCCCCTACCCCCTGCCCCGCTCCACCCTCCCACTTCCCCCTGACCCTACCCCCTGTTGCACACACCATCCCCTGCCATTCGCCCCCTTCCCCCCTCCACGCTCCCCTTTCCCATGCCCTGCAGACCTCCCCCCTTGTCCCCCGCCCCCCCGCCCCCTGCCCCCTGCCCCCTACCCCCTTCCCATGCCCTCGCCCCCTACCACCCCCCCCCGCCCCCCCCCCCCCCCCCCTTGCCCCTGCCCCCTCCCCACTACCCCCTGACCCTACCCCCCTCCACCCTCCCCCATACCCCAGCCCATCATACTATGAGGAAGATCCTTGATTACCAAAATTTTCAAATCCAATGGCATGAAAAGTCTATGCAACCACTATTTTTGACTTAAGCTCACCGTAAATAATAATTTCATTGTATGATGAATGAAATAGTATAAAATCTCAGTCTATTCCTACTTTATGACTACCCCATTAATTCTTTATTATTGTGATGGAAGTGGTATGAAAATCACATTTTCATACCCATTTCTATATACCATAGTCATTTGATTTGATATATACATTTATCACATACATGATATGATTTATATGCCTTTATGATTCCATCAATAATTAAATATGATCATGCATTTTTATCATATAAAAATTGGATTTAGGGTCTATATCTCTTTTATAAATACATTGTGGGCTAGGTGGTCACACCATGACGTGTTTTGAAGGGGATTCATGTCATTATCCAGGGGTCACACCCTGATGTTCTTATGCCCATTTTTTTAAAAAAAAATAACTAAATTGTTAAATTAAATATAAAATGATATTTTGTCTAGTGTGGTTAACATGAATCTATCCTGGCTTCTACCTCATTTTATTTTAGATGAACAACATGGGTTTGTGAATGGCAGGACAATCTAGGGTGCACACCCCCCTCCCCACTACACCCCAACACCATGCACACCCTCCCCCAAACTAGCCCCCTAGCTTGCACCAGCCCCCTCCCCCCAACCAATTCCCTCTCCTACAACTATCCCCTAACCTCCCCCCACTACACCACCCCTAGCCTACACCCTCACCACTTCCCTCACAAACCATCCCCTAGCCTGCACCAACCCCCCTGCACCACCCCTCTAGCCTGCACCAGCACCCCCTCCCCCCAAACCACCCCCCTGTACCCCCAGCATGAACCTAAACCCCCTACCCCACCCCCATGCACCCCTCCCCCCTCCAATAGAAATGTACTCCGAAATCATGAACTAAAAAGAATAGCAAAATGGTTATCGAACAAATTGACCAAAAGTAGTATTATGTTGAAATTTATTGTAATTACCTCTCAATTTCATCAAGGATTATGATGCATAATTGTGACGTATAGGAATCCTAAAATACTTGAAAAGAACAGGTGAAAAAATGACTAATATTATTCAGTATACAAGGTGAAAATTCAGTAAGCATAAACAAATCGAAACCTAGATTATATTCAACCATGAAAATTTGTGCACATTTGTTGGCCTCACACACCCCAATAATTGATTCAGCTAAAACATTACCATATAGAACCCATAAAAAGTTTAAAACACAAATAAATGCAAGTTCATGCATGTGAGAATGATGTTTGATAGAAGGGAAATAAATAATGAGATTTATTAAAATGCACTTACAAACTTAACTTTTGTGAAATCACTTTCAATACCAATGGTGCATGCACAGCCCCTGCCCCCTTGCACACCCCCAGCCCCCACGACCCCCTTATACACCCCACTGCACACCCCCTACCACCCCACACTACAAAACCATTTACACCTTTCACACCACCCTTCCCTCGTTCACACCCCCTTCCCCCTTCCCCCACTGCACCCTTGCACACCCCCCTGCCCCCCCCCCCCGACCCCTTTTAATGGAATTTAGTATTTAGAACCCAAAAAAACAATTTATCATAGGAGTTCCCGGAAACAACAATAACAACACAAAAAATGGTTACAAATGGCTTGCAAAAAATGGTATAAAATAACCATTACCCCCTAAATTTTATATTCACGTCAATCCCGGTTGCAAGTTGTGGGAGTAAATCAATTGCATCAGATGTGTTTTTTTATTGGTTATCTTCATAGAATTCATCCCAATCCTACACACCAATACAAGTCATCAAACTCACAATATGATCAGTGAATCTAATAGAGGGGTCGACTCAAGCATAAAATGGAAAATTGGACTACATACTATCGGAGGTGTGCCAGAGGAGATAGAGGGGCTGCCTCAGAGAAGCGTCATCAAGGAGGTTCGATGGTCGTGTCGGAGGAGGGTATAATTCAATATAATAATAATAAAACATTACTACTACATAAGTAAACATATCTCATAATAACATTATTCAATATATGTTGAAACATTTCGAATCACAGCAATACAATCCATTATTTCAATAATCAAACCTCACTGCATAATAAAATTACAGATATTAACAATTTCGAAATACAATTCACATCAATAGTAAGTCACAATATTAGTATCATCAGATTAATGATAACCCTCATCCACACCTCCAATAGAAACACCATCATCAACTCTCACACCACCAACATAATCATAGACATTAGCAAAGGTACTAACACTGACACTAGGACCGGCTCTTGCTACCGCTTCGGCGCCAGCTCTATCTCTGGCTCCGGCTTTGGCTCCGGCAGAAGAATCTACATTAGTAGAGCTTATTGATATCAAACATGCCTCACCTACATTATATGCTTCTAGTGAATGTTTAGAAGAAATGACAGACATATCCGTCATCAAGTTTTCAAAAATCACTGTTTTTTATTTTTGAGTTTCCTCAATGATTTTGGAATTCATATGTTCCAATGTTACCAAACTACAACCGATACTCGAAGAAACCTTGTTAGTAAACCAGTATCGAGATGGTACAATATTCCTCCCAGGCTGACAACACACTCTGCCCTGATGCTCATCTCAATGTGTTTAAAAACATTCTACATTGATAAGTATTCAAGGAAAAAATATAATCTTTAAATAATGGGGTATAGGATGAATATTGTTGAGAACCACCTCCACTACCCATATGATGGTTAGGCCACTTCCTCTTATTCTTTATGTATCATAAAATTTACCACTAGGTAGAACAGAAGAGTCATAATGGAAAACATTCCATTCCATGTCCATATATTACATCATTTTCCAATCTAATATATCTATATAGTTAGAAATAGTTATAAAAAATACCTTTAATGAAGTATCCAAACACTAACAATGTGGGTTCTTATGGACCTTCAAAAGTTCATTCTTCACCAGATTCAGAGAAAAACATTTTGACTCTATAAACTAGTTAGTGTATGCTAAAACCAATCACTCTCCCCACTATAAAGAGCTAAAATCTAGGGACACTATCATCATCAGAAACTCTAGAAATAGCAACTGAAAGAATTGGTTTTTGTAACACTTCTAGTTGACAACATGTCCATATCAACCTGTACCATGGAATGACAACATCATTTACTCGTACCCACATGTAAGAATGTTGTGAACTGAACATTGATATTATCATGTGTATCTAGATTTTCATAAAGGATATCAATCATGTCCAACAAGTTCACTGCCAATTTGGGTCCATTATTACCCTTAAAGGATAGTGGTTCCACATGTATGAACTCTCGATATCTATCCATTTTCTATCAAGGATCTCATTTTATATCAACATATACATTATAGAATTGCAGTATATCTTGGTTAATGACTTGATATACTCACCTAATATTATCTAAAATATTTTGATCCATGGAAATATTCCCTTGATAAGAACCCCTACACCCTCCTATAGAACCCATGGAAGACTAATCAGAGGAAAATCAAAGAATGTTGAAAATAGAAAGATTGAATAGATTACTGAAATATTAAAGTTAAAAAATAAAAAACCAAATAAAAGTCTAATGTTTTGTTAAAAAACAAAAAAAAAACCTAAAACCCAATACCCAAAGCTATCTAGAGTATGTTTATAGAAATATCTAGTCATAAAATCCCCGCAACCGACATATAATGTCCCAAAAAACATATCACCCATCTACAAAATTCTCAAGACTGAACATAACCAAACAATAATACAAAAATATCCAGAACAAAACCAGGATTCCCTCTCAAATTAGAAACCAAACCGATCTATGACATAACTGAATTGAGTTCTTAATCCCCATGATCATGTTACTAGCACCAGGGCAATAATAAAAAACAACGAAATGATATCTCCAAACTAAAATTAGAAAACATGAAATATATATATCTATCATAGGGAAAAAACAGAATAGAAAATATGAAAATACACACCTTAACAAAAGGAATAAAACATTGTGGATACAACTCAGTAGTACCTAAAAAATCTCAAGTATCAGTCCTTTAATAAAAAGAAAAAACCGTAAATGGGAAATATATTCTTCCCCTTGAATAATGGGAAAACTCCTACTATCTCACCACTAGCTACCAAAACACAAATTATAGAAACATATGCACCCCACTATGGAACTATTCCCTGCCCTACATCAAAAACATGCATGTTATATGCACTGCTGAAGGGGTGGTAAGGGTTTGATAAAAACTTCATCAGTAGTATCCCACCCAAGTGTTTTATAAAAAGTCTTTGTATAAAAATCCAAAAATGATCTTTATTAAAGGAAATTATATGTTAAAATCATTGAAAATGATTTTATATATGAAAATG
Organism: Viscum album; assembly: GCA_963277665.1. Lineage (NCBI taxonomy): Eukaryota > Viridiplantae > Streptophyta > Magnoliopsida > Santalales > Viscaceae > Viscum > Viscum album. The sequence continues at coordinate 217,349,778 of OY728165.1, forward strand.
TTAAAACTTTCACCTTTATTCATCATTATAATACTACAATAATAATTTTCAAATCATATCACAAATATATAGATATAGGGAATAAAAATAATATAATACAAATCAAAATATATATACCAAAATTCCTAGGACCACTAAAGGCCATGATAACAAGAAAACGCATACCAATGATCAAAAAATTCACACATCTTTTCTATAGAAATATGAATTAAATCTGGAGAGTGGAGGAACACCCCAGAAAGTGATTCTCCCAAGAGGTCTAACCAGTCCCTAAAACAATAGGCTCAGGAATCATAGGAACACCCCTGGTGTGAAACCCGTGATAAAAGAAATGGATGAGTCCCATTCCTAAATCTTCAACCTAAGAATAAAAGAATTTCCATGTACTACAATTTCCATATAATTTTATAAATCGATTTAATAATATTTCAAAATATCCTTTTACCAAAAAAAAGAGAAACCATATTTTTTCAAAAAAATCATCCAATATAAAATCATAGGAATTAATTTATAAAAAAGTCTATAATAAACATAGTAATATAGTTTATCCAACACATACTATAGATGAAACCACCTACCAAAATCATGGGTTTAACATTCTCATAATAGGATCTACCGAATAATGAAGGAACACAATGACACCATCAGTAGAACTAGAACATATTCTCTTAAGATAAAAATAATTTATCCCATGATTTAGTGGAAAGTAAAGATAAAATAACAAATGCCTCAAGGAAAAAACATGATTCACCACAACCAATACTAGGGAAAATTACCAAGAGAATATCACATAATGAATCTAGAAAAGATCATGATGGAAATACTTATATGAACAATGGATCCATAAACACAGTGCAATGACACATCCATAATGAATGATAATTAATTAATTGAAGGGTCTATTTCCTAGGAGAAGTTAATTAAACCACCCAAGAGAGAATTTATTGAGAGATGGGATTCGGAAGAATTCAAGACCCTCAAAATTTCATAGGATGTCTCTTAGTTATCAAGAGTGAAGCCTTCGCATAAAATAAAAAAAACAATCACATGAAATTCAAATCATAGTAAAACCTTAAAATCAGAAAATTTATGAAATAATGTGGTATAAAATACCTACGTTGATTGGAAGCCTGGAGGAGGGCACCTTTGTGATAGGTCGTCAAAGAGGAGGGCGCCATGGTAAGAGAGGTCTCTGGGGAGTAGGGTGCCGCTGTGACAGAGTTCGTTAGGAGGAGGTCGACGCGGTGAGAGTTTTCATTGGAGAGGAGGGCACCACGGTTAGGAGAGGAAGGGGAGGAATGGTCAGGAAGGATAAGTCATTCGGGAGGAGGGAATCACGGTGAGGAGAAAACACCGGGGAGGAGAAATCATCGGGGGAGGAGGGGGTTGCAGTCAGGCGTGGTTGGGGAGGAGGGCGTCAAGGTCAGGCAGGGTTGGGGAGGAGAATTAATCCGGAGGAGAAGAAGCCTGGAGGAGAAGAAGTCGGGATGTGCGTGAGAGTATCAAATCGGGGGAGCCTGATACCAAGTAGGGAAACATGCGGTATAGCCACTGTTATGAAATTAAACTTTGGTAATTAAATAGATATAGCCACAGACTAGTAAAACTGTGGTTATTGGTCCATGGATATAGCTTTAATTTATAGTTGTGTACATTTCTCTTAGTGGAGTTTCTTTTTTTATGCATAATGCATTATTTCATTTCCTACCACATTTTTTTATGGAGACTTTCTACACACATTCTTGTTGTAGGTTTCTTGGTGCTAGTTGTCGAACCATAGTGATCGGTAGCACCTGTCGGTCTTTGTTAAAGCTACCTCAGTTGTTGGATTACCAGGGAACCCATGTTGGTTTGTGACAATCTCATTATAGAGGCCTCATCTTAATCATTATGACATTATAGTAAGAATTTATGTATAATCATTAAGATTAAGTATCAATAAGATGTAACGTTCATAACCAAGCATTATTTTTTTTCTTTTTTCACCTATATAAAATATTTTTAAAAAAGTATTATATTATAAAAAAAATATTATCAAATATAGGTATATTTAATAATGTTAATTTATGACCCACATCAGTATCCACGTCTATCAAATGGGAAACGAAACTATTGATCCGGTATACGAAAGACTAGAACCTCACAACACATAGTAATTCATTTTACACCACCAACATTAATGGATGGATATAATTTTTGATATGAAATATATATATTATTTTAATGAAGTTATTATTCTAATTAAATTATTCAATCACATATAACTTCTCACATTCCATTGCATGGGGATATGATAAAGACACTCATGTGTTTTGTAGACAACCACCACCCAAAATGATGTGAGTTGTTTTTCACTTACTCATTACATGAATTGTATTAATGGTAAATGTAATTAGTATATGTGATATTTATTAACTAACCATACTTATCGATATATATTATCAAATTAAAACTTCTTACCTTCCAATATATTAGAAAAAATAAAGACTCTTGTTCTAATATATTGACAACTACCTTCACGTAGTGATGCGAAATGTTTTTCATTTAACTTTTACTTAGATGTTAATAAGAATGGATTTAATTAATATAAATTATATATTTATGAAATATTTTTCATTATTTTATGATTTGTTATTAGTTATTTTTCTATAATTATATATGTTAATACTATTAAAACATCATTTATGCGTACATATGACCTATCATCTCCATGAATGTTGTAATAAATATTTCAATGTCAAATTTTTATGGATTATAATAAATAAAAATATAATTAATATATGTAATAGTTTCCTTTTTTTTAATTATACTAATTTTTGATCCTTGATTTATTTAAATTTATCGAGTCCATGAATCTAAAATAAATGTGAAAAACAAAGTAGTTATTTCATAAAATGTTATTTTAAAAATAAATTGTTAATAATGGATTAAAAAAGGTCATAATTGAATAATATATGGTATATAATAGATTATTATTCTATGAAATATTTATAAAAATTAAATATATTTCTTAAATATGATTTTCTAATGTGTACAAAGGTAGTAAATTTTTATGGTAATAAATTTCATCTCAAATTTTATTTCATGGGAAAATACCTTTCTATTGTGAGACTAATATATCATGAAGTGTATATACATACTATTTACAAGTTATAGCCTTAATTTCATTACATTGATTAAATTTAATGTTCAATTTGAGTTTATTAATTAATTTGGATTATGATCCAAGAGGTACAACAACAGTAATGAAATTTTAGTTCACCATTATTTTCATGGGACACATGGTTCATTGACCAATTATTTATTATATGTGGTGTATATACCACCCATGAATTTATTTTATAAACTACCTTATAAATTTTATTGTTATTTAAAAATTTATAAATGGTTTTTATTTTCTAGATCATATGACTAAATCATTACCAATGTGGAACTAGATTCAAGTAACAATATCAATGTTTAGCAGGATTTTTTATGATTATACATCCAATGATGAATTAGTCATATATATCTCAAAAATTACTCATGAATATTATTCTACCCTTACATTAATATTTATTCCATTCTTTTTCATCTATGTATGATTTCATCAGACCCAAATAATGTCTTCATGGATTATCAACATCTTATATATTTTTTGTATGAAAACACCATTTCTTCTATATCATTGGATTCATTAAAATATTTTCTAGATTGATTTAATAATGTTATATAATATATTGAAGTCATTTTAACCCATGGTTCAAATTTCATAAAATATTTCCAAAATAATATATTTGTTGTTTTATAAATGAGGCAATTTTTTTATTTTTACCAAATTGTGAATCGAATCTTTATTATAACAAGTACAACATGAATGCTATTTTTTTATACAATGATCAATAAACATTTTAAAATTTTGATTATATGTTTTTAATTTTATTTATAGTTAAAAGGATTATAAATATATTAAATAAACATTTAGATTTCAAATTTTATTTTTCAATGAAAATAATTTATTTTCCTTAGGATGGTTTTAATGACCTCTTTACATAATCTCAATTCATAAACAACATCAAAAATAAATGTTCCATGTAATCCATGAAAATAATTTACCATATATGATGAAATGATTTTATTTTACATTAGTTTTAAAGTTTATATGATCTAATGATACCATATTTATTCATTCTTGTCCAAGACCATAGATGATAGCATTCATAACTTTCGAGTATGTGTCGTACTCTGATTCTTTATCAGTACTATATGTTTCAGGATTCTCTGAAATCACATCGGGAGTTAGAATTTTCGAGTAGACATTGTATCCCAGGTTCATTAAAAAACTTATCATCCTTGATTTCCAGCATCCATACTTTTCACCATTGATATAGGGAGCACGGACCATTGATATAACCTCTTGTGTATCAGCAATTAGGCTTTGTATAATCCAAAAACATTAATCTTGTTATTGTTTTTCCAAAAGAACCACCTCTAATAACAATTTTCAGATCGGGTTATACCATATCCACACAAGAGGGGGGGGGGGTAAATTGTGTCATTTATAAATTCATCATGAATCATTATGATGACCAAGTTTTTCCTTGTATCATTATGAGGTTGTTTACATAGTGGAAAATAAATAGTTTTAGAATGAAAATATGTATAGTGTTTCATAGAATAAAATCCCCTAGTCCACTCCACCAACACTCTACTCCACAGGCTTGGTGATGTTCACTATATGGTCCTCTTATAAAGAGACCATCCACAATTGAGTGCAAGAAGTTGACACCTTTACATGATTAGGGTAAAATAGATTCTCTAAGTTCATACATAGAACTGAATACACAACTTAGTATGAGAATCCATTTACTCAAATTAAAAATAAGTTTTGTCTTTGAAATACCTTCCAAATGTTCTTCACAGTTGCATTAGAATTCAAATGACAGCCAATAGATCATCGACTTCTGAAAAAATGATCTATAGGTAGATGTAGATCAGAGCTGATCTAGTTGCACTAGATCTTGAGATGAATTTATAAACTTCAAAAAAAAGTAGATTCACAATAGATAATCGGTGTAGAATTGGTGAATCCTCAACATGTTTCTTCTTATTCAGAAAAACAATATTTGTAGTTCCTTGTAATAGTATATCTGAAAATCTACAAATGTCACATAAAAACTATAGTAGTGAAAAACTAAATTTCATGATATATATTTTTCTTCTTTTCAAAGATTCACTTCTGTCTCTGTAATACAATCTAATAGAGATAAATAGAGAATAGTGTCAAGTGTTTTCCTTTCAAATTTAGATCCACAATAGTAGCCTTTAGAATCTCAATATTCTAATATTTGAATAAAAGATCTATTGTAACTCCCCTTAATATACAGCATGGAAATATCCTCTTAAATTAATCCTTTGAATATCATATAAATAGCTTGAATCAATCAAAGATGCGCTTTAATTTCGGGCTTTTAATCAAGCTTGAAATCATCATAATAAAATGAATAAAGATCATTGCTCAGTAAAGTCGTAATTTAAATCTTTGACACCAAATGTAGGGTTTTACTTTATAGCATACATTATCTGAACATAAGGCTCAAAACGTAAGTTTGATCAAGAAAGAAAGATTTAATGATCCTTTCTTCAAACATATGGTTGATCATCCATACTTTTCTCTTCAAATTTCAGACATAGGGTATATGATCCATACTTTTATTTTCTTCTAAACGTATGGTACATGATCCATACTTTTATTTTCTTCTAAACATAAGGTACATGATCCACACTTTTTGATACAACATAATATTGTTTCTAAAATTAAGGTTGATGAACCATACATTTAAAAAACAAACATAATGTTCCATATTTACGTAGGGTTCTTCATCCATACTTTTCTGATATGTAAAAAGTAGGGTTCCTTTCAAATATAGGACTCTTCTTCTGTACTTTTCTGATAACGCATAATGAAATTAACGATTCCATCCATACACTAGGGTTCTGAACATAGTGTATGAACATTGTTTCCAGAACATGCTAAAGTGATTTCCGAACACGTAGATCTTGAATAGTGTTTGCAGAACCTACTAAAGTGATTTCCTTACACATAGATCATTAATAGTGTCTGTAGAACATGCTAATATGCTAAAAACAATTTGTAAAAACATTGTAGAATATTAAACGTGGATTAAACACTTTAGTATTATTCAAAAAATAGAGAAATAAATAATATTAATTTCCTAAAATATGCTCAATGTAAAATCATTAGAATAACCAATAAGGCTATTTGTGAACATCAAAATCATCATAAATAGATAGATAATTGTTCTAAAAAATATATAGATATAATAATGTGAGGGTTGATATATTTATGAATTTTTGTAAACAAGGGAAGATAATTCCACTGTTCAATGGACCAAATGAAATACTGAATAAATTTAGATAAAATGAATTCTGAGTGACCTTACATCTAATTTTAGTCCATGTGCATGATTTATATCATGTTTCATTGTTAATAAAATATGTTCTAGTTACAACGAATTTTTTAACCCCTAATATAGTTAGGTTTTTAGAAAGCCTTTCATATTAGGAACATCCAGTACCTGTTCTTTACCAAATAATGATCTTTTTGTAGCTTAATGTGATTAAACATATTAATTACTTACATAAAAACCAAATGATTGATGATGAATCAAGGGAATCATAAATTTATTTGATATAATGATATTCTTAGATGTTTATATTGTAAATAAATTGCAAAGATGATGTTTGAACAAGTGGTGTAGAACGTGAGAATCCATGAAATGTTAAAATAAAATGTCATTATTGATTATTAATATTAATATATTACATTTTAGAGATATATATTCTTTTATATAATATCAACTATGGTTTCACGGAGAAGGAAAAATTCATTATTATAAAACAAATGTTTTAATCCATTATTTTATTTTATTCAAATATATAATTTAGAAATAATTTCAATGTATTTTGAAAAATTGATATAATTTTTTTATTCATAATTTGATAATTAATTTAGGATGTGTTTTTTATATTTTTTTTAAATGTTTTAATTTTGAATGAAGAGTGAAAATACTAATTTTTATTGCAAACTACCTAATCGTTTCATTCATATTCAAATTTAAATTTTGTTTTTAAAAATTTGTAATGTAAAATTTGTTTATTTAAATTATTATTAGTGTAATTTATGTCATTTTAATCAATTTTATGCACGATATCAACATGATATATTTTTAGATTTTAGTGGACATTTTTTCTAGATAACAACTATCGATTGGGGTTTGTGGGATTAATTATATATTAAATTATACAACATCAGTAAATCAATTGTTATTAATGTATGTTTTAATTTTTTTCATAATAATTAATAGTTTTAATAGTTTTAATGTAATTTTTGTTCAAAATGAATTGTAAAAATTACAAAAATATGTTCTCATGGAAAATGGCAAAACTGGTTCATCGGGGGTAAAAATAAAGTGTTAGGGATTTATACTTCCAAAAAACATGTCAAAATCCTATTTGATTTACTTTTTTAAACCTTATCACCTTTTTCTAGAAATTTAATTGTTGATGAAAATATTTTCCATCATATGACATAATAATATTTATATATTATTAAATTTTTTGAATGTATCCTTTCACACACTAATAAAAAGAACACCCTATGTTCTATTCAATCCATACTTAAATAGCCACATATTTCAAAATATCTCCCCAAATATATTTCTAGAATACCTTACAAAATTACATATTCTATATTTTTTCCAAAGATGAACTATAGAGGGTTATGGCTTAATGAAAGGAAGTTGTACGAAGAAGATGTTTAAATTTTAATTAAAATTTTAATATAATTTCTCATTATACATCATCATGAACTATTATAAACGTTTTTATATGAAATGATAATTATATAATATATAATTTTATATTGTTATATTGATTTCATAGTATTAGTTATTCTCATTCTTAATCTTATGGGAATCAAAAATGACATTCATGTGTATAGAGGATGATGGTCTTGCAACCCAATGTAATTAATTTTCCATCACCACCGCTTATGGATGGTCAAAATAGTTGATCTAATTTAAATAACTTGATATATATATATATATATATATTATATAAATTATATCTAGGTATTATGAGAACAAATATCTTAGTTATTTATTTACAATCCAAATGAAAAGTAAAAACATCGCACATCTGATTTGCATATTACTTATTTGTAAGACAATTTTTTTATTTTCATCCACTGCCTAATGTGGTTGGTTATTGATAAAAAAATAAATTTATTATTTCATTGATAATGAATGAAATAATTATAAAATTGAGTTTGATATTTTTTATTTAATATATTATTTCAGATCATTCATTAAAAAATTTGATATATTTTCACATATGGAACCTTTGAAGTGAGATATAGTATTTTTTTCATATATATATTTCTATATATTATTTAAAAAATGAGTCTAAAAACAATTATCTTCATGGTGGGATAAAAACTTCATTTTTACCTTAGCAGCTGAATGTAAAACTTTTTTTTGAATAAATTGATCGTGAAATTCAAGATAAACTATACACTCAAAGTTGAATACCACATCCCAATCGTGGAAATATCATTTACATCCAAGCATGGACTGAAAAAAAAACAAAATGTTTATCAATTATTCAATTCGATAAAAACATAATATATATATATGGGTATTTATTTAATGTGTTATTATTTTAATCACATTGGTGGAATTTGGATTAAAAATTTTGGACAAATATTCACATTCAATCTTGCAACCTTTTATCACCCTTTCCTATACTCCCATATATAAACGCCAATTTTTCCCATTTGGAGTGATTTAAAAATTTATTATGATTATTTTTTAAAGGGTTAGGGGCTTTCACTCCATTTTACTAAGAATTTTGAGAAAGAGATATCTTAATGTAAGGATCCCTTTGTATAACCTTATTCATTTTCCCCACGTAGTAATGATTGGTTATAATGTAATTTACATTTCACATCCACTTAATTTTTTATTCAATATAATTAATTTTTGTCATAATAAATTGTGTTTTAAATCATGATTATTATCATGATTCGGTTATGAAATCTGAATATTATTGCAAACGAAAAACTTTTATCTGATGAAAATACTACATATGGAAGAGTTGTTTTTCATAATAATCAAAATAATTTTCTCATCATCACATTTTTTTTGAAATCAATAAGGTACATTAAATTATTTAATTTAATATTTTTATTTCATTTTTATAGAAAATTGTATTATTCAAGAACCATAACAATTATCACAAATCATGAGGGTTTGAGTATTGTGAAAATTTGTAGATAGTGATCTTAATCAATAAAACCTGAAAACACATGATCAATTTTGTAACACCATAAGAATCTAAAGGAAGAAATCATGTTGGATATATTATTTAAAAAAATATTATAAGATAATTTAACACCATGAATCTTTATGATATATTTATTTTTAAATAAATATATATATTAGATAGATTATAATGCACAAAATACCACATTTAAACAAAACACAACATGTTATTAAATTATTATTATATAAATAGAGACCTTATAACATAGGTATTATTATAGATGGTATAGAAAAAAATAAAAAATTTATGAAAATTGTGTGGCGTAACCATGTAATTAATAAAATCAATGATTAAATATTGATTGGAAATAAAAAAAGAACAATTTAAAAATAAATGTTTTCTAATAAAATATTTTTCTATAAAAATATGGGACAGTCATACTTCATGAACATAATAAAAAATTATTTGTTTATAAATTATTAAATTTTATATTAGAAAATTAAGAAATTTATTTAAAATAAAAACAATGATATTAAATAATAGAAAATTTATGGGTTTTCCTATAATGTTTTCTAGTGATTAATGATAAATAAATGTTTTCAAAAAATATTCCATTTTATGTAATTAATTAAGTAAAATTATTCATTTAATATTATTTAAAATTAAAATATCTTTTTATTTTGGTATATATAAGAAAATAAAATTCATTAATATAATCTCTATGCTATATTTTATTATATGTTTATTATTAGTTTTCATTTTTCATTTTTTTTGAAAACTATTTCAAAGTACCTGCTATTTACACATTAAATTAATTAAAATAACAGTTATTGAGAAATGATTTATATGAAATGTACATATTATATGTCTGTAAAATTATTTTAAATTGATATAATTATCATTAATTGTAATATTTTTAATATGAGGTCATTTCTTCCCTAAAATTTATTTCATGAAAATATTATTTTTCAACATGTTTACTATTTAAATTATAGATTAAAATTTTCCAATTATTTTAGTTGAATTTAGAAAAAAAATCATATTTTTAATAGTAATAATTTATACTATCTAACAAGATCACCTTAATTTTATACCAAAAATTACATTGAAAGGTGTAAATATTATATACTGTGTTTGAGGGAAAAGACCAGTTGCTGAGGGTTAAAATAAAAATGTAATTGATACAAATGAACCAATAAAATTATCAATTGTATTTCTTGGTCATATATATTCTTTTCATCATGTAGGTATTCAAAATTCTCCATTTTTTAGAATTTTGTCATTATAAAAACATGGGTCGAATTATTTCTTTTAAAAAATTTCAAATTTTTCGTCTCTTTCTCATATTAATGAAGACCCATTATCATTTATATTCAATACCTACAAAATTATAAAAATAAATTCCCAAATATCTTCACTAAATTACTACCATGATCCTCATAGTAGTGCTTTTATCATAAACCCATCCTTCGAAGGAATTGGGTGCAATCCATAAGAAAGCTTCCTGATGAAAAGGTGAGATCCTTAACCTAGTGATATATTTTATTTCTACCTCCAACACCTCTAAATATGATTAAGAATTGATTATATAATTACCTTGTTATTTTAGGAATAATTTTATGTGTTTATGTTATGTTAATGACCTTAAAACATATCCTCCCAACAAAAAATTGAAACGAAATCCTTGAACATGTGTACGATGGACTATAGCCTCACTAACCGATGTTTTTCATTTTATAAGACCGCTTCTCACAACTGGATATAATAATGTATAAAATTATTATATATATTATATTTATGATATTATTATACATATAGAATTATAATATCATATAAATTTTTATACTTTCTATTTCATAGAGAATACGATAACCTCAATCGTCTGTATGGTAGATTATTACCTCAAAAAGTTGTGTTATTTTTTTCTCAAACTATATTAATGGAAGGTAATAATGGATAATTCTAATGAAAATATTTGATATATATGAATTGATATTTATTATCTAAAATCATTATACAATTCAAATTCATACACGTTCCCTCATAATAAAAATGATAAAATCACTCAAGTTTATATATATTCCACATTCTCCAAAATGTGATAAGAGGCATTGTCCTTGTAATAAATTCGTTTGTAAAATCCTGAACCTAGATTCCATATAACATTCTTATGATCTTGTTTGGCCACATTGCCTCATGCACATCTCCCCAAATGAGAAAGGCTACTGAATAGAATATAGGGCCTAAGTGTGATAGTGGGGGGACTATGAACTCATTAGTAGAGTTTTACACAAAAGAATACTATAAAATTTTAATAGTAGAAGTAGTAAATACCATACACATATGAAAACAATGGGAGAATTATAATATAAGTAACCAGTATTTATATCATACAAAATATGAAGATACGTGTTACTTGTTCAGGAAAAGAGTCAAAACTGGTACACAATAGTTCCATACATCACCCATGCTAAAATAATAAAATTTCCAAAAATAATCTCAGAATCATCACAAGCCTTATTTTGGCCCATTCTAACTTCTCCAAAGAAGCATTTAAAGTACATGTATGAGGTCGATTTCCCTTAATGACATTTGAAATCATATAATCTATTTGGGTCCAAAACAGTACCAAAACAGAGTGTGAGACAAATCCTAGTAGGAAACCACCCATAGTCTATACCAATCTCTTAATGAATATATATATATATATAACATGTAGTGTGCAATCATTAATGTAGTGTTATTGGAAGTATTAAAAATTATCAAACCTAAAGAACTAGATTCCAATTACATTTCATTTTGGTATCCATTTAAAAATTCAATAACATTAAATTCATAATCATCAAGATTTGGCCTAATTCCAACATCCACTGTGTAACTATAACCACAACAGATGCCTTAGATAGCCATCTATACAAGAATATGTGAAGACCAAATCCAAGATTGTGATTTTTCTTGTAAGACACATCATAAAACATTCCATTTCAATATTAAATTTATAACATGATCCCATCCTTGACATTCCTAATCTGGAATTCAAGTATCACTCTAGGTATAATTTCCAGCAACACCCTACAAGACAATCCCAACAAACATCTTAGTAACTCGGTATCACAATTGGTGTGTTATAAGTTCACATCACTAATCCCATCCTTGGCGGTCCTATAAATAATCCCCATGTATCACTCTTGACATATAGTCAATTCCTCTTAAGCCCATCCATTACATCCCTCAATGGATCCATGATTTTCTCATTATTTAAGTACAACCTCTTTTAGCACATCATTGGAACCCATCAATATATCCATGAATTAGTCACAAAATATTTATATTTAACTCTTGATCCCATAAATTTAATTATAAGCCATATCCATGATTCACTCTAGATAGGAAGGTATAATATTCGCATGAGCCCTTCCATGGCATTCTATACAGAATCCCTGATTTAACCATGACTATTTACAATTTCATCATTAAAAACGTTTATTATTTCATTATACATGCTAAGGTGAAAACCAATCACTTATAATATAACTCACCCCCAAAATGGTGTCTTAAGAGAGGACCAACCTCAAAAGTAATGGACATTCATTTACTCAAAAAGTCACAATTTTCATGACTGGTTTCACATGTAAATTAAACTATTACATGGGTTTATCATTATTCAACTATCTTGGGAAAATCAACAGAATACACAATCCAATCAAGACATACTTAAATAATAAATTGTTTACTCGGGTCATTGGGAATGTCAACCAACCCTTAAACTAAACAAATTCAAATACCAATAACATGGAAATTGCATTAATAAATAAAATAATATTTAATAACACATGAAAGTTAATCGAAGGCATGCCACAAAGGTAACCTGGTCCAAATGGTCGTAAATGGTCATCCAGGATAAATCACCCATGGGGTGGCCCTTAATAAAGTTATACAATCCATATCATGATTTAAAACACCTATTAAATTACATAAACATCAATAGGCCACAATATGGTTCAATTATAAATCAATTTGACACCCTAAAAATGGATGTGTGACACTCCAACATATAAAAATAGTGCAAAAATTATTGAAATAAATGAGACCATCTACCTTAGTCACGTGCTAGATAGCTCATCCAGTATCAATATCTTATTATCCCTAGTTTGGTAGAAATTTAAATAACTGATGAATAACATGATATTATGGAATATGATCCTAAATCGAAATACTGAAATCGGTAACCAAAAGTATCAAGGAAGGATAAAAAATAATTGAGGCCTTATCGATACAGATCTGATGAGATAGACAGGACATGAATCGAAGGTCAGACATTGGACAATGATCAATCCCTAAGATAGATACCCAAAGGGAATGAGAGACCCCCCAATGTGAAACGATTAAAGGGAGAGTATATTTTTAGGATTAAATCATTGTAGGGGAAAGAGGTAATTCTACACAAAAAACTAGGTTCCACGAGTTAGGCTTACCGGTTATCCAATTGTGCACCATTTCACATAGTCCCCATCAGAGGAAGGGGTGCTTACATGGTTATACCACATGGTATACTAACCATGGGGAAACCATTAACAAATCCCTTGTTAATGGTATATTAAAATTTTAGACCTATCACAAGGTCGTGTGGCTACCACAACGTGCTATAATCTAACAATATGGCCAGTTGGACCCCTATACCTCCCATTACATGGTTAAATAAACTATGTTTCATGACCCAAATTATTTCTACTAACCATGAAGATGGCCCAAAAAACCCAAAACCATGAGTTATGGGATTCTAACCACAGTTAGACACCCCCAAGCCTCCCATGAGCTCAACAAGAAACTACATTAGGCCATATTAAAGCACTTAAATAGATAAAAGACAGAAAACTCATGATTTGTACCTCAATGAGGATATGGGTTCTTATAAATGTCCCCCTTAAATGCTTTCATCCTTCAATTTCCCTTACATGGGTGGTGAAGAAATATCTGAGAACATCTTTGTCCCCTATGATCGAACATCAACCTCTCTCACCATGGTCTCATCGTGTACATAGTTTTCCAGTCATATCATTCATTCTAACAAAATAGGTTCCCCAGGTAGAAGCCTTCTTCTAGGATCCACAATTCTAATTAAATTATCCATAAATGACACATCTTCCTATAACTCAACTACCTCTGGGAGAAAAGCGTGAGACAGTTCTGAATTGTAACATTGTAACTGTGAAACATGGACAAGGATGTTCATGGTCGATTACCTCTGAGGTAACTATAATAGACATGCAACCGACAAAACTCTCTATAGAATCTCAAATGGCATAACATATCTCGGAGAAAGAGTACCATTTATCTATATTCTCTTATGTATCATCCTCGATGAAACACATATGAAAACTCGTTCCATGACCTCAAACTTAAAAGGTCATCTATGGCGATTGGCATATAATTTCTAACAAGAAAACACAGTATCCATATGCTTTTGAATCAAATGAACCTGCCCAGTGGTCTCCTGGATAAAACGTGGTCCACGCTTAGCTTCCTCTCCTACCCCCAACCAACACATGAGTGATCCATATTTCCTACCATATATTTCCTCATATGAAACAATCTGATTAGTATCTTAAAATATATTATTATTGGTGATGTCAACCAGTGGTATATACCTCTCCTAAGAGACCCCAAAATCTAGAATACATGTCAAAATCAGGTCCTCAAGCACCTGAATCATGTGTACTTTCTAGCCATCTATCTATTGGTGGTATTCAATGTTTGGAAGTACCTGTGTACCTAGGGCTCGATGTAGCCCTTTTGAGAAATGGTATGAAGACATGGAATCCTTAACTGAAATGATAGAATGAGGGTCCTTATTCAGTCATAAAATCTCATAGATGTACAACCTCTCACATTCATCAACAATGTCATAGATGTAGAACCTCCCACATTCATCAACACTGAAGGTTTCCTTGGTCGACAAGAAATGTTCAACCTTCATGAGCCTGTCAGAAATGACCCAAATGATTCATTACCATAGGGTGACCATAGTAACCCAACATTAAATCCTTCTTAAAATCATTCTATTTAAACTTAAAAATTGGTAGCTATTGTAAAATTCTTTCAAGTAATTGTTTTTCTGCCTTCACCTGTAAATAGGTGGAATGCCACGTGACAAAACTATCTACATCTATTTTCAAAACTAGCCACTAATACTGACGATGTAAATCCCGATAGATCCTTGTGACAATAGGAAACACTTCCCATATAGAGGCATGAAATTTTTACATCAGTCCCTTGTGCATGTCTTTTAAAACTCATATGTGGCCATGTAATCGTATAAATTCATCCTCTTCAATGGTCTATCCAAAAAAAGGTCAACAACTTTTACACTTTCCCACAAAACTATTCTTTCAAAATCGGATAGTTTTTTCATCATCAATCTGTGTAGTATGGTATAGTTAACAACTAAGGATAAAAAAATCTATGTTCCTGACTTTCATGCACCTCTATGTGCATCTCATAGAATAGAGCAACAAGAATCCACTTGCTACTGGCCAGATGCACTGCATGTATCTACGTCCTCCTGCTCAAAGCATTAGCCACTGAATTGCCTTTACAAGCATGAAGGCTATCAAAAACTCAATGGATAGATGGTATTCTAGCTAAATTCCCTCTCCCAAATTCCACTTGTGCTAGGTAAATATATATTTGAAGATTTTGTAGTTTGTAAACAGAACCAAACATTCTCTCAATAAGTAATCTCTCCAATAGCACAATGCATGAAAAACCACAGCTATCTCAAGATTGTGTGTCAGTTAATTCCTCCCATGTGGCCTAGACTACCAATACCCATACAAAACAACATGATCCCCCAGAATATGAACTCCACATTAGTTGATAACTGATTTTCACATCGCATAGTCTAACTTCTATTGATTTGGGAAATATCAATATCGATGCTAAAGTCAATATCACTTTTATCTCTTGAATGGTCGTCTCAGAAGAAGTTTTCCATACATACTTCATAATCTTTTTAGTCAAGCACATCAATTAGAACTCTAATTGTGATAGTTATTTTAGAAAAAACCTATATTAACCAAAAATCTCTAAGACACATTGCACCCCAAAAACATTCTTGGGCTACTCTTATGAAACTACTTCTCTCATATTATATAGGTCCACTGATACTTCTGTCAATGAGATGATGTAACAGAATAAATGAATCTGATCCATCTAGAAGTTTCACATTTTGAGATTAGAATATAACTGATTCTATCTCAATGTACTCGAAACAATATCATGAGTTTTTGGCATGGTTATATCAATTGTGGGAATACATGATGATATTATCATAAAAAACCACAAAAAATGATTCAAGATAATGATTAAACACTCAGTTCATCAATTCCATAAAGATAGGAAACACATTAATGAGACTAAACGGCATGGAAAGATACTCATATAGGACATACCTGCTCTGATAGTCTGTATGAGGTATGTCGGATGATCTAACACTAACCTTATGATAAACGGTAATCAAATTAATTTTTGAGGGAACCTCATATTCTCGGAGCTAGTCTAATAGATCATCAATATATGGCAGAGGATAAATGTTCTGAACTATAAACTGGTTCAATTTCTAATAATCCACACGTAGAATGAGGGAATCTTATAACTTTTTCCCAAAAATGATTGGTAAAACCTATGGGGATGTACTGGGTCAGATGGAAACATTTCCTTCTAAATCCTCTAGATGCCTCTTTAGCTATTGCAACCCCATCATAGCCATCATTTAAGGAGGAATGGATATCGGTGTAGATCTTAAGACCAGCTCAATAGACAACTTTACCTCTCTCACAATTGGTATATCGAAATATTCTTCAGGTAAGACATCCCTGAAATTATAAACTTCTGGAGGGAAATCATGTTGATGTGGGCCATGTTCAACTAGTTATAAACACACAATATGAGCTATTATTCTACCCAACCCACGATTATCAGGTCCATCTCAATTAACCTGAATAATTAATTCACTATTATTTATAAACCTTCCTCCATATAGTGATGTAATAATCAACATACTCTAATAAAAATTATTAATGGACTGAATGGAACTCAACCAGTCCATCCTGAGAATGATTCAAAACCTTTCTTCTAAAGGTTGGTGAAGTTCAATATGAGGTGACACCCACCAACCTCAATGGGGAACTCCCTGTACTATCTCAAAACTTTCTTCCTTATCCCTAATGGAGTTTCTAGCATCATAACATTGTTATAAGTAAAAACACAGATCCCAAGGATCTCCACAATCGAAAAAGATATTAAACTATATGAATCCCCTTTATCATGAAGTGAATAATTTAAATTAGAGGAAACTATAATACTACATCTTCCATTAAATGGTTTGGGATCCTTCTCATGCTAGGTATATTTCATTGCATATGCTTAGCCTATACCATGTTCTTGTGACACTGCCTAGATACCCTTAGCTAATCCACATTTCTATATCTGTGAAGTAGGGGTTTGGTAACTATGGACATAACCTCAACCATGAAATAAATAGTTGGATACACTCCATTGACCTATGTAGTGAGAATCTGCAGGCCTAACTTCTGAATGTGGAGACGGTGCAGATGCTCCCTCACTATATGTTTTTGGAAAGGTCCTGCAGAAGTGTTGAAGATGGCCCATCTCACCACAATATTAGCACTTGATTGAGTCCTGCAAAAAATGTGGCCTCATATGACACAGCCTACCATACTAATAGATCCTAACATGGGTACATGAAGATATTTTCTCACTAATAGTATCACCAGAGGGAAGATCCATAAGACAATTCAAACTTCAAGTGGAGATAGTACTAGAGCTAGGTGTCAGCCCTCTTGGGCTCACACCTCTATATTCCCTACGATTACACTCTATGATCATCACATGATTCAAAATAATAGATAAAGTATTCAACATAAATACATTTACCTATGATCAAATATCAATCCCAATATTATTCTCAAATTTCATGGCCTTTGTTACATCATCACCCACCGAATAATTGTGAATAACTGCTCCTTAGTAAAATGGGGTGAATAGTCTATATTTGACAAAACAACATTCTCTAGTTGCATAAACTCCCAAGATCTATCACCCCTTAGAGACCTGGGAGAGTAGTAATCATAAAATACAACATAAAAATCTCTCCCTACCATATCTTGATAATGCCCTTCCTGAGTGACAACATCCCCCCTTCCCTTGGAAGAATTAAGAAGCATATACATTGCGAGAGTCACCCTCCACTTAGGAGGAGTCTACAAATGCTCAAAAAGCATGTCCTCTATCCATGAATTTGCAACCAATGGTTCACCATCCCATTAAAAAATGGTTAAATTCTACTTTTAGAAAACTATTTTCAGCTCTACCAAAGACATGGAAGGCTACGATGTTCTTTGAACGGTTTGAATGAACCATAAAAACCCTTCATGGAATTGTGCATCAGCACCTACATCTGGTAGACCAGATGGTGTCACCAACGACATGACTGGAGGGTCCACTTTTTTCCCATCACATACCACCTTTAGGGTATGAATGTCCCCACCCTCCTGAAATATTTCTTGTGGTCTTCATGATTCCATGACTCTACACTTATAAACACATGACTTAGTTCCAAGATCATTTTCAATGATCACATGTCATAAGAACCATTACCAAATACGATTGGTCAAAACCTTTCTCAAAGAACCCAATCCACCTACTACTTCATGGTTCAGGTCTAGGTGTCAACCCAACGAGAGATAATACAAACGTTCATCTCATGATTTCGTGTATAGTCATGATAACTGTCGAATACATTTCAGTGTCACTTAACTTCAAGTTTTATTTCATTTTAAAATGAGCTCACATTCATATTCATAATTTAATGTCATTACAAATGTATCACATCCCCTATGTATAAACCAATGGGACACTGAATTATAATCTATGGGATGCCGATACTCCCTGTAAATCAAGTCATGGTGTCCACCTATAGCACATCACAACACAATTTTCCTTACCACAGAAACATGATCCAAAAAATTCTGATCCAAGAGGTATCATACAGCTCAGGGACCATATCTTGGTATTCAACCAATTTTTATAATAACATTTACCAATATTAATATCACAAAAACAGTCATATCAATCATAAAATCTATCACAATAACATTCAATCAGTAATGCCTCTTAAATGGCATGGAGTAATAGATGACATAAGAAATATAGAGGCTCTTAGGTGATGTATGAGCGAGAATACCCTCATCTAATCAGGATTCAATGTAATATAATATAAAATCATAATAATAATAAAATTATAAATAAAGTACATCACCCAAAGGTGGAATGAAATAAGATTTAATTTATCAAAATCACGAAAATAGAAATTTTATCCAATAAAATAAGGCCTTTCCAAGTATGTGGGGTAGCTATACCCAAACAAAACTCCTTACCAAACCCAATTTCCTTACAATCCCCATCTATTGTCTCCAAACAACAAAAAACCACAAAAAACAACTCTAATACAACATTATAACATCCTGAACCCAGATTCCACCTAACTGTGCCTGGAGATCATTTGGCCAGATGGCCTAAATTGCTTCTCCCCAAACATCAGAGACAGTCGACTATAAACGGGGGCCTATGGTTGATAGTGGGGATACTATGAACTAATTAGTAGAGTGTGACAGAAGTGGAATCGGATAACAATTCAACAGCATAAGCAATTACTACCATTCATAGAATTAAACAATGAAAGAATGATAATATAAATAACAAGAGTTCATATCATAAAAAATATGATTATACTTGTCACATGTTCTAGAAAATATCCAATGTAGGAACACAACAGTTACATTTATTACAAGTTGAAAAAGTAAAAAAAGTCCAAAAAAATCCTATTAGCATCACAACCCTCATCTTGGTCACATATTATTCTGATCATATGTGGAATATCAAATAACTATAGGATATTTGTTTTCCTTATCAATACCAAGAGTCATATATTCTATTTGTATCCAAATCATGACCCAAATAATGCGTGATACTAATAACTCTTGGAAACCACTCAATATTTGTTCCAATCTGTCAGTGAATATATATAACATGTAATGTCGAAGAATGAATGCAATAATTTAGAATGTACTCAAAACTAAAAACCCACAAGTGCTTGTTTCCAATTACATTTCATTTTTTTGTCCATTTAAAAATTTAATTACATTAAATTCATAAGTCTTGATATCTGACATAATCCCCACATCCCCAAAATAACTATAAGCAAAACAGATGCCTCAATAGGTCATTTAGGAAAGAATAAGTTAATACCAAATCAACACATGTGCTTTGGCTCGGTAGATGTGACATAAACCCTTCCACTTCAATATTCAATTTATAACCTAAGCCCAACCATGAAATTACTAATCTAGAATTCACATATCACTCTAGGTGCTATTCCCACCCGCATCCTATAAGCTCATCCAGGTGAACCTCTTAGGAACCTGGTATCACTCTAGGTGTGGTATAAGTTAATGTCACTACGCTCATCCTTAGTGGTCTTATAAAGAATCACCAAGTATCAGTCATGACATATATCCAATGCATCTTGAAACAATCCATTTCATACCTCAATGGATCTATGATTCACATGGCATTTATGTACAACCTCTCTGATCCCATCCATGGGATCCCTTGATAGATCTGTGTATCACTCACAACATAATCATATTTATCCCTTGATCCCATCAATGGAATTATAATTTAAATACGTGATTCAATATTGGTAGGATGTTTTAATAGACACATGATCCCATCCATGTCATTTTAAACCGAAAATCTGATTCTCCAATGTTTATACCATTTAATAATTTTAAAAAACATTTAACCTTTCATTAGTCATGTTATGGTCAAAACCAAAACTATCTAATATAACTAACCCCCAATGGGTGTCTCATGCAAGGACCATCATAAAATGTTGTGTAATTTCATTTAATTACATGGGAAAATTTATCATAACAAGAATCAGGTGTAAATTAATCTATTACATGGATTTAACATTATTCATCTCACGTGGATAAATCAACAGTATAATCAATCATATCGAGACATGCATAAAAAAGTAATAAAATACATTGGTCTCAGGGCATGTCGACATTCTATACCTTAAACCAATTAAAATTCAATATAACTAAATAGAAATTACATTAATAAAAAAAATTAACAACACATGAAAGGGAATTCAATGCATTCCTCATAAGAATAGTAGGATAAACATCTATAAAAGGTCATCCAAGGAAACTCACCCATGTTGTGGCCTTCAATCGACGTGTGAAACCTATTTCCTTCTTTAAAAATATATTCCAATACCTAAACACAATTTTCTACAAAAGGGATCAATTATAAAACATGGAGATACCCAAAAAATGATCATGTGGAACTCTAACATATATAAATTACTTGACATGTATTGAAAGGCATGAGAAAACACCCCATAGTCTCGTGCTAGATAGCTCATCATGTATTAAACACTGATTCACCCTCTAAAGAAAATATGAATAATGGGATATTAGGTAATATGATCCTAAATATAAATAGTGCAATTTATAACCAGAATAATCATGAAAGGAGAAAAGGGAATAGAGGGCTTGCTGATATAGATCAGATGAGACAGACGATGCTCGAATCAGAGTTCGAATGGAGGGTCAGGCTCAATCCCTAGGATAGATCCACAATCATCTAAAAAGATATCAAATCTACTATGAAATGATTCCAGGGAGAGATGAATTTTAAATTTATAACACATTAAGGGAACATGTTATTTTTACCTATAAACTAGGTCTCATGGTTTAGGTGCATCGTTTGTCTAACCATGTACCATTTCGTATGATCAATGTAAGAAAAAGGGGTGCTCACATGGTAACCCCACATGGTTTACTAACCATGTGGTAACCATGAAAAGAGCCATTATAAATGCTATACTAAAATTTTATACCTAACGCATGGCCCTATAACTGCGACTGCACACTTACTCTAAATGTGTAGCATGTTAGACCCATCTGCATCACATTGCATTGTTTAAAAAACTATGAGGTCTTCCACCCAATAATTCTACTTACCATGTGGTAAACCCAAAACAACCCAAAAATTGGTTTTCGGTCTTCCAAAGAGACATGGACACCTCCAATCATCCCATTAACTCAACAATCATCCAAATTAGGCCATTTTAATAAAGTTAAATAAATAAATGATGGAAAACTCACAGTCTTTACCTCAAAGAAGAACCAAGTTCTTAGATCATTAATGATTCATAATATTTAAATAATGAAAAAAATATTAATAAAATTAAAATAATTATGCACTGATTTATTTATATCTTATATTTAGGATCTTTAACTTTTATGATAAAACAAGCATGATAAAATAAGGAAATTAACACCCAAAAAAGAGAGACAATAAATGATTATTAATGAATGACTAATAAGATTTTAAAAAAGGATAATATATTATATTAATAGTATTATTTAATTAAAAGCTAATTCAAAAAATTATACCACTACATAGGAGGTGTATGGGTGGAAAAAAGGTAATTTTGAGTTATGTGGTTTCTTAACAGAATTTTTATTCATTGGGTTATAAGACAACTTTTTAGATTACATAATACCAATATAATTTTTGAAATGAATTTTTATTTCATTATGTCAAATTTTTACTTATCCTTTTGAGTATATGTGTTTTTATACATAACCATAACATTAAATGATACTCACCTCAATGATGTAAACATTGTATGGGTTTCATCTCAGACATTCTACATTGCGGCACATTTTTATTTATGAACCTAATTTCAAGTTAATTGTGTGTATTCATCCCTATTAAAAACAAGAACATGAATCCAATCAAGTTCATGATATTCTAAGTTAAAATATTTATACTTCATTCATGTCAAATGATGACTCGAAATAAATCAATGTTATTAGGGTTATTGTATCATATGTATTTTAATTAGAATTACTTTTTCTTAAATTTCCATTGATGTAAATTATTTTATCAGTGTTTAATTAAGAAAATTAATTTTTTTATCCAAATTGTATTCATGAATTTATAAACTGATAGTACCTTGTTAGTCTATTTTTTACAAACAATTATTGGGAAATTGATTGTAAAAAATAAACTTCATTTATCTCATAGTTCAAGCATCAATTTTCCTCCAAAAAAATTTCTTTAGATAAATTTCAAAAAAATTATACTATAATTTTTTAAATAACTATTTACCATTAGTCGTATTTTTACAAATAAAACTCATAATAATCATCGTTTCATTCTTCAAAAATATTAATTTTTTAATTTTCATTCAAAAATGTTAAAGGAATCATTACATTTTTATGAACAGAACAATTTTGTCATCATGGAATCATAATTTTTTCAATATTCCTTCTTTATATTTCAATATCTATTTAAAAATAATTTTTCAAACATTTTGAATTTTCTATGATTTTAATTTTTTTTCAAAATGTAATTGATGTTTTCATCTATATATGTTAAATGTGATCTTTCAAAATCGTTTCTAATCAAATATTACATCATTTTATGTCACTCAATGTTAAAAGGTTATTGTACTGTTGAGTATTCCACCACTAATTTTTTTTGTATTTTTTTTGAAAACCACTTTTTGGAATAGTGAGAACCAAAAAATGGATCCACCAATACATGCGTATCCCACATCCATAGAATCCACTTCGCACTACATTCAATGTTTACAAATTCAAACATTCAAATTTCAAAAGGTCAAATACAAAGAAACTTCGACATCCACCTCGAACCACTAGTAAACCCATCTCGATCCATAAACGCTCAACCATCACGAGGAGACCTCTATCCAAGAGAGATGTCATGTCCCCTCCTTTTCCATTGTTAGAGTCTTGGTCATCGTCGTCCTTACCACTAGAGAAGAAACACACCACCATCTCCAACCAGACAACTATTGTCGAAACCCATCATCACACTAGTCACGGGAAGGACCTTCATAACCACCGTATTACAACAACATGCCATAGAAAATGAGGAACATCAGAAACACCAGTATATTTCAAACTCACTTCATTAAAATGTAAAGAGAAAGTAAAATTAACCAAAAACATCACCACCATGACCCACTTATGGTGTCCTCTATAACCAAAACAGAGTAAAACCAATCCATAAAATTCCATTGGGAACTTCGTTGAGCTGGTCTCGAGTGGATCGACTACCAAATAAAAGGAATCAAACAAACCTTCACCAAAAACTAAAACATACCTCATAGGGGGGAACTGTTGGGAACAAACCCAGAAAAGGGTTTGGGATTGAATCCCTAGGAAGAACCAACTCCGTAGAACCTAGAAATCTGTCGTCTTTCATACTACATGCCCAAAACCTCAGCGACATGCGTGCTTCAAAACTGATCAGGAGAGAGTAGAGGATCACAAGGTCAGAGTGAAGGGAGGAAAATGGGAAGAATACTGCAGCGCGACACAAATAAGGAATGGAGAGAAAGATAGTAGGAAAACTAAGAGGAAGTAAAACCCCAAGTGAGTGAAAGTAATCTCCAGGAGAAAGATAAAAGTGGGATAAAACTGATGAAAGAATTTGACTGAAACCCAAGGGTAAAGGCCCAACTCTGGTAGTGCCTGAAAATCTACCATCCACCAAACTGCCTCCCAAAACCTGAGAAAATTATGTGCCCCAAATCTGACCAGAAGAGAAGATGAGGATTTCAAGGTCAAATCATAGAGAGGCAGAAGTGGAAAAAACCGGAGCACTAGGACAAAGAAGGGAAAGAAAAGCGAGAGAGAAAGAAAAAAATGAGAAAGATAACATCCTTGGGGAAATTAGAGTCACCGCAGGGAGGATATGAAACCCTAGAAGGGGGAAGCTAGGCTGAGAGCTCTAGATCAACCAGGCGAGTGATGCACCATCTCTACTATTGAGTATTTTCTAATCATTTTTATAAAAAAAATCATCAATAAAAAAATTGATGTTATTGATTGCATAAAAATTATATATATATTTCTCACATATATACATAATCATTATTCATTCCATTTAATGAATAATACATTCTTTATGATATTTTTTAAAATACAATAATTGTCAAATTTCATTTTACAATGATATGAAGAATGATTATGCAAACCAATTTCATTTCATCGAAATTTTGTATCTTATGACTTTTGATTGACTTCAAATAAGTATAACACATAGATCATGAATATGTTAGTATGGTTGTGTCCTAATTGTTCTCCATTGCATTGATTAGAGATGTGGCCTCATGGTAAATATTGTATGGTAATAAGTATTTAAACTATACCATTATGGGATGTTATACACCATGTAATATTTTATAGAAAGTAATCATTGACTCATTTTTTTGTCATGTTCTTTGTTCTCCAACATTTACTATAATAATATAATCATATGATACCATGTTTTTTATGTTATGATTCCATGTGATCAAACATGTTTATTTTTTATGATATCATGTTATATATAAGACTCATACTTTATACTTCTTAATCCAGATTAACCCCTTATTAGAATCTTTATATCAACACATTATTAATTACCCCATTTATCCCATAAAATTTTAGGAGGACACTATTGAAAATAAAGGAAATACTTCTTTTTAATAAATTATGAATCGATTATTCTAAATACGATAGACCAGTTTGATAATTGTATTTTATTGATGAATATTTATGTTTAATAATAACATAATAATATCTATTAGAGGATCGTGTCACCATAGTTGGTATCAAAGGAAATTATTAGTTTATATATGGATGTAGGACAAAAAAACGTTTGTGAGAACCCAAGGGATAAGTAGAAGAATATGACTTTGTATTTAAAAATGTCTTGGAATTATAGTGATGTATAAAGTAGGTGGTCTTTGATAAATTAAATATCATTATAGATACAATAAGTGGAAATGATTCATAAACTTATGTACTTAGGGGTAATAACTCTAAAATGTTGAATTGACATTGGCTTGGTTTTTTATATATTCATAATTATTGGACTTATCACACACTTATTTTGATGCTCCTAGAGTATATTCTTTATAAATTCATAAACTGATTAATAATTATGATAAAATATTTGAAAATTTGATGATCATGGATAACCTATATTAACATTGAGTTTTCTTAAATTCAAATAAACATATCATGTTTTATACATATTATTAATAATTTTTCATGATAATAATGTCTCCCACAATGAATATTCATTCTCACAATATGTTTTATGGTCTTAGTAAATGTATATAACCAGAATTAACCCGGATAATGTTGAATGTGATCTCTAATCTGTTGATGAGAAACCAAATGGGATGATGACTGGAGAAAAGGATATTTTTATTATGTCTATTTTTTTCATGTTATATGATTTATGACATGAACCATATAAAACTATTGAACATGCCATAGAATAAAATTACAGATCTCGATGAGTGACCAAGTGGTGGAGACCATGAAAATAGTGATTTATCTTCATAATGTCAAGAAGTCCTGAAGAAGCATATACAAGAAAATATCACATGAAGAGGATGATGTTTTCAATGTGGAAATAGAAGTCATAGAGAAAATGATATTCCATAGATTATGATGTCGCATATATGGAGGGATAATGAATTATATGATTAAATTAACAAAAATATTTTTTATCCAATAGAACAAGGAATGACCTATATAGAAAAAATATTTGAAGTAAAATGGTTTAGTTATTTATATATTTAAATTCCATAATTTCGGTATAGAATTATTATTTTTTAAAATATTTTATTCCTTATAATATTGATAAAACATATAATGATTCTATTAATTTTTGGAGAATATATTTCTTAATTTTAATTTATCATAATTCTTGTGGATACCATCAAGTGATTATGAGTTTAATGACGATAAAAAACTCAAATATATAGAGACCAATATTTATGATCAATGTAATTTTATTTCAAGGAGACTAATAATATTTTGGGAGACATTTTATTAGGTTAAAAAATATTAACCAGCTTTTACATAAATCATTATTTGAGAAGAATCCTATTTTTTTTATTGAACTTCCATTTTAAAGGGAATGATATATCCTCTGAGGTTGAAACATTATTTCATGATGAAAATTTAAAAGTTATTACATATATAATATAATATATTGTGTGGAATAATCTATGTTAAACCATTGGTTTCATTGTTGATATTATGCGTCTAATAGATTAATATTTATTTTGGATTTTATATTATTTTTTTCGAAATGGTTTTATTTTAATAAAGATAGGAGGAATGTCTTGTTTCTCTTTTATGGATCTTATAATTTGTTAAAATCTAATATTAGAACATCAAGAATAAAAAAAATAGATATTCATATTATAGAGTTATAGTTGAAGATAAAAATAATGAAAGAAAAAAAAGTTGAAAGTGTGCTCATTGAATAGAAAGAAATATTTTAATAAAATTTCCTTATATTAATATACATTAAAATAACTCTACATGTTTAGTAAATGGATATCAAAATTTTTTATCATATTACCTTTATATCTGATGAATCAAATGATCATTTAAATAATCACACATTTATACTTTTGAGTTATTTAACGTTCTATTGATTAGTCAATATATTCTGATCAATGATCTATATCACACACTATAATTATTTATTCCTTTATTCCATGTCCATATATTCACATTCCACCATTTTTATTCAACGTGGAAACAAAATAATATGTTATTTTGAATGAAATTTCTACATTCATTTAACTCATATAATGGAGAAGTTTTATTAAATCATTTTATGATGTGGGTTTCCAAAAAAGGTATTTTTTAAATTTTCAACCCTTGATTACTAATATCAATATTAAATTTTGATGATTAAATTTATTTAAGGTTGTTGAAATTAACACCTCGATATTTTAAAGGAGGAATATATTGTTGGATGGAATATATAACATGAAACACCATGCTTATAATTTAATGTAATTCCGCAACACATTACGATATATTTTCTTTTCAAATATGTATAATATCTTCAGTATCATATCATTAACTCAATAATGGGATTCAAGGGAATATGATACTTTATTAACATATTATAAATTAATTAATTCCATCACAAACTAACATTTGTGATGGATTTTATTAATATAAGTAACTTATTTATGAAAATTTTGTGTCTTACATATGTATAATATAAATTCAATATTTATTTATTTATTTAATGTAAATTAAAATCTTTCCAAAAAATAATTTTTTTTCTCTAAAAAGAAATATTTTTTTAAAGGCGGTAGAGTCATTCATTTAGAACGTAATTAAAAAATAGATGTTTACCACTTATATAAAATTTATTCTCAAAATTTTATAATCTGTAAAATAATCATATAAATAATAATTTTGTGAAATGTTCTTGTTTTTTACAAAAAAATATTATCTTTTTAGGGAATAGTGAAAATAATGTTTTTTATAAAATCAGGATTTCATTTAATATTGTAATTAATGTTATTAATTTAATTTAATAAAAAATTAAATTAATTATCATTTAGTTATATGAAATCCTGATAATTAAATTTAAATATTCTTTATACTATATTTTAGTATAAGTTATTTATTATGCTTGAAAATGCATTTTTTTTATAAATCGATTTTATAGTGCATAATGATTTTATATTTTAATTAATTAAAATTACCAAAAATTAGGAATTAATTGGATTAAATTTATATCTTATATATCTATAAATATTATCTCAAATAAATTTAAGTATTATTAATTTTAATATAGTTAATATGATGTCATATTTTCCTTAAAAAATGAATTTCCTAAAAAAATATTTTTTGGCCTATCAATGGGATTAATTGAAAAATAAATTATTCTACATATATGACTTACATTTTATGAATTTATTAAATATTAATAATCTTAAATTGTTATATATATTAAGGTAATATTATTTATTTACAATAAATAATAGAGAATGTAGTAAAAATCATTTAATACCATTAATGTAAAATTGGTTTCTCAGGGGCTAAGCTAAAATGGTATGGGTTAAAAAGTACCCAATACTAGAATATTAAATATTTTATGTTCATATATCGATATTAAATATTATAATGTTTAAAAATTTCCATTTTATAAACTTCTGTCACAAGAAAATCCTTGGGGAAATTCATTCCATTCCGAAATTTCATATGTCTGCTCTCCCCCACTAATAAAAGGCCACCCACAATCCACTCAGTTAAATACTTCCAAAACCCATTAGTTCTACCCTTACCTAAATTAATCACTTATATAACTCTCTAAAATAATCCTATAATGCTTGTTTTGGTAAAAAAACCACAATTTGAAGGTTTTTGGTGCAATCAAAAAGAAGTTGTCTCAAGAAGAGGTAACATCCATAATCTACTATTTTATATTATTTCATCACCCACATAATCAATATGTTGCTAGAACATACTGATATAATAAAATAATTATATTCCTTGTACATGTATTTTTTTATAATTAATTATATACAACCATGTCCTCCTCTCTCGAATGGGAAACAAAACCATTGACCGTGTGTTCAGCGGGATTCCGCCTTGCGAAAAGATGTATTTGTTTTTCATCACAGTTTATCATGGATGTATATAACGATGTATATAATTTTTATATATTATATTTATATTATTATTATAATTATTTTATAATAATAACATATAAACCTTATTAATTTTAATTTCATGGATAATACAATAATGTTACTCATGTTCTCAATAAATTACAACCTCACAAAGCGATATGATTTCATCTTCACTATTGATATTAATGGAAGTAAAAAAATAAATTTACAAAATATTTTTGGTTTATATGACAAGATATTGGTTTTGTAAAATTAATATACAGTTCATATCCACACCCTTTCATCAATTAAAGAAAATATAATTTTTATCATGCATATATACAGCCTAAGATCTTCATAATGTGATTTGATCAATTATTCAAGATAAAAATTCAACAATAATTATAAATTATTGAAAAATGAAAATAATTATAATTAAAACATTAATATATTTATATATTTTATGTAACTATATTGAATTTTAGTGATCTAAAACATTCATGATGCAACATATATGATAAAATATTGCTATTAACATATAAATAGTCATAATAAATTATTTTTTTAAAAAGGGTAACAATATTTCCTATAATTATTATATATGTTAATATAAATATTAATATGTTTATTTTAAAAGTTAATATTTTTTAAAACCATTATTCAGGAGGTTAAAAATCACTCAATTAAAGGGAAGTGTGAGGTAATGGGTTTTATAACATAATTTACATTAAAATAGTTATACACTAAATTAATTGATTATATAATGAAATAAAATTTTTGAAATGTATTTTTATTTCTTTATTTTGAATTTATACATATATTTTAATGGATATACATTTTTTAAATATATTCACCATATTTGTTATCAATTTCCTTCAATAATACCATCATTGTTAGGGTATCATCTCCAATATCTTTCATTGAGACACATGTTATTTTATGAACCTAATTTCATTTGACTGGTGAATATACTTCCCCTTTATATACTATAAAATGAATCCTTCCAAAAACCATCATATTTAATGTTTCAATTCATATGATTTATTTAGACAATGTTGTGATTCAAAATTTTTTATATCTACATGGTTATTATTTTAATTTCATTTTATTTGGGATTAATAATTCTTAAATTTCATTTTAAGGAACTTATTTGATTGTTGTTTAATAAACCCTTAAATTATATTATCATCTAGTTATTCCTAAATATTTCATGTAATTGTTTCATTTTACTCTCTCTAGTACTTATAATGATTCTGAATTTTTTTAAACCGAAACTTCATTTCACTCATTGGTAAAAAATATTGTCTTCATCCAAGTACATGTATTCTAAAAAATTCCTACTATATGTATTACAATAATTGTTTAAAATATTTTTTACACAAATTTGTATTTTTGAAAAAGGTTTTAAAAATAATATTGCTATACTTTTTTAAACAATGTATTTTTTTAGTTTTCAATGAATAACATCAAAGGAATATTTTTATTTTCAACATATTTGGAATGAATGGATATCTTATGTTATGAGGACCAATCAATGTCTTAAACCTTCATTTTTAGGTTTCTATGATTAATTTTTAAATAAATTTTTTTAAATTTTTAAATTTTTTTATTTTAAATTATAAATTTCAAAAAGGAAATGATATTTTCATCCAAAAATGTTTAATATGAACTATAAAAATAATTTTCTATCTAGTATGACATCATTTGATGACACTAAAAGTGATTTTTGTATCCTTTTGAATGTTTTTAATAAATTTTAAACATATTTTCTTTATGGAAAAAATCATTTTATGGATTTTTTATAAATTATTTACATATTTTTCTCAAATATATACCTATTTATTATCCATTACATTAGGATGGTAATACATGCCTTATGATCAATTCCCAAATTCATTCATTATGAAATATAATTTGAATATGATATGAAGCAAGATCATACAACTAATGTTTTTCCATGGGTTATTAGTATGTTATTACTAACAATTGATTTTCTTTATTGGGAACATATTTCATTAACATCAAATGATGGGGGAACCTAGAGCACACTAAAATTAATTAGGTAAAACATTATTCTCATGAGACGTCATGTATGGGAATATATAGTAAACAGAATATGTAATGGGACATTGTTTTCCATGTGATATTTTCTAGGATGTTAACCTAAACTCATAATTATGTCATGTACATTTATTTCTACCACATTTCCAAGGATTATATTATCTTATGTTTCTATGTTCATTATATTTTGATTCTATATGATTACTCATGTTCTTTTTTTTATGATTTCATGTTATATATTTGAATAAAAAACTATGTTTCTGTATCATGTATTCTACCTTCCAAGGGTTTATAAATCAACAATTTCATTATGAATTCCCCCTGATATCCCATGAAAATATTGGATTTGAAGTTTATTTTAGGAGCACACTATGGAAAATAATATAACAATTCCTTGTTTTTTGAATTAAGAACCCTATCTTCCTATAAAACTAGGCCTACACGATCCTTCTGTTGTATTAATGTATATTTATATTTTTCGAATCATGTTATCAAAGGTGTAAATGTACAACATAAAATTCAATTGTTTGAGTTCAACTAAAATCCCAATAGAAAACTAGTACTTATTTATAGTATTCTTATTCTCCCTAATTTTTCTACTCACTTTAAACAAGCCTTATAAAATTAATCAATTTAGGGTTCTACAATTCCATGTTCCCAAGGTATACTACTGCTTCCTTTAATTTCATCTTTCTGGTTATGTTATTTTTTATATTACAAGGGGTTAACTAGTTACATGATCATAATTATATGGATTTTAAATTTATAGATAATGATTAATTAGTAAGTGAATATGTAAACAATATATGTTATTCATAAAAAAATACATTTTTACTATTGAGTTTTTTTATAAAAAAATGCTCCAATATATTTTTTACATACTTATGGAATCACCTAGTTTTAAACACTTATACCCCAAAATATAAAAGAAACAAAACATATGTTGAGATATCCCTAGGATGTGCCATTGAAATTGACACAATTCTGTGGATAGAATGTTCTTTATTCAACCAATTGGACCCTTTTTTTTAAACATTGTATGCCCAATTTTCCTTATTTCTATATTCACTGATTTAAGATATGAACAAATTTCAAAGAACACTTTGATCCTGGACATAAGATTGAATGCAACCTTAGGTGTTTAATTATACTATCATTGTCTATGGGATAAACTGATTTTCACACAAATATAGGATTTAACCATTCTATACATTATGAAATTTGAATTATATTTGATGAAAACATAAAACCATATAAAATGGAATAAATAAAAAAACTCTAATATTTTATTAAATAGTTGGTTACACATAATTTTAATTGTCAGGCTACATGAATTTTATATCCAACTCTCAAATTATAATTCAAAATTGTATATTCATTACTTCAACTTCTCCATTAATTCCATGGATATTTATATGTTAATCCAAATAAAAACTTCATTTAATTCAATTTTCTACTATCAATAATGAATGAAGAAGTGTATCTGAAAATCTATTCAAACATAATGCATTAACATTCGAACTAAATGTAATAGAAATAGATTCAATGTTATATATACAACATAAATAAAAAATATTTTATAAAATTTTTAAATGAATTTTCTTATGAATATTATTTACTACATCGACGACCACTATCATTAGAATGCGGATCTCATGGTCCAATCAAGAAATAGAGGAGTAAATTTATGTGTACATGGGGAAATTCGGGGAGTTTTGTGATTTTTTTAGAAAAACCCAATCTTCGGTAAAACCCTCATCTAATACGTCTATAATTGAATCACACAAATGTAGTGGATCATAGTTTATATCATGGTTATAGGGGAATTTTATGAATAAACCCATTAGTTTTACCTCTTTATTGACAATATATAACAAAAATATCATCACTTTGGTAAAATTGGAATACCACATATTATTGGATTACATCAGGTAACCCCATAATCCCTTAAGAATCCTATTATTTATAAAAATTTAAACAAATTAACTACTATGATGAGATATATTCTATTGGATTGAAAAAAATCCCTGAAAAATCCTACAAGGACTTGAATAATTTTAACTAAAATTGGAAAACTAAGTAATTTTTTCTTCCCACCAAAAGATATAGGGTATTGTGTTCCCATATTCTCTTAAAGATGATATCTGCTGCAATAATAGCCACAGTAGTAGATGAACCATTCTACCTCCACATCAATATACATCCTTCTATAGAAAGATCCCATATACATGAGGAATGAATCTAGAAAAACAGACAAATTTTTTTAAAAAATCGTCATATTTATTAATATCAAAGTTTTCAAAAACACATATTATATATCAAGCCAAAGAATAAAAATAAAAATAATATAATGGGAGTTATTAAATAAAGGTATATTTTATTACTGATAACCAGTTAAAACCACATTCTTAATCAAAATAATTTGATGAATTAAAAAAAATTAGTTGAGGGTGTCAACCAGACAAATGAGATAGATTCAAATCGTCCTATATGAAATGGTATTTCTGAACTCTAAAAATATTCCTTCCAAAACTACTCAAAATCTCATGGTGAATGTTAGTGTCATCACATTGAAAAGTGGGAAGGAAATATAAGATACATCTAACACTCTCATTCCAATATTATTCACCACAACTATAGAGATACCCCATTCAAGAATAACTGATAAAAAACCTAAAGTTTAAGACAAAGGTAAAAACGATTTATTATGTATCTTTTAAATCCCATTAATTTTAGAATAGAGCTTCACAAACAACGAAGATGGATGAAGTGGTGATGAAAAAATATTTTTTCAGATACATTTAATTTTTTTTGAGATATGAATCTTCCTACTTGATAAAATAAATAAAATTACACATGTGAATAATTTTTGAATGAACTATTTAAAAATAGAATTTGCATAATGGGAAATTAATGAATCGCTATTTGGTGGATTATGTCTATTCACATCAAGAAATCCATGGTGATTCCAATAAAATTTAAAATTCCTCATGAAATTCTTGATTTCATGAACTATAAGAGAGAATCAATTTATTAAAGATTAATGTGGTTGATGAGCTTTGATAAATGTAATGTCTCACCCTATTTCCTATTCCTTTCTACTTGGTAGAAATAATTCAATGGTGGTGGTCTTGAAATAGGAAAATAATTCCCCAAAACACTGAATGGAATTTCTCCAGGAGGACCATGTTTTAGTGAGAGATGTGATCTATCCAATAGATTTTTATGTATTTAATATAGAATATAGTAATTTATGTTCACATGACCCAATGATTCATGGTTTTCCCTTCATAAAAAATGTAATGAAATTCAGTAATTCCATTATTTTAATGCTTTATATGGATTTTAGAGATGAGATCAGGTTATTTAATAATTCTGACTATATGATGTACCCCTCATAGAACAATTAAACTCTATTTTCTTCCATTCTTACGCATCTTGTTAGGACTCTCCAATTCTTTATTCTCATTATTCCCTATATGGGGATCTATCATGAACATTCTAAGATAGCATGGTACATTGTTCCCAAGCTAGTATGGGCATAGCCCGATGGGTATCACTAATCCCAATATGTTGGAGACTAGAACCTGTCATCATATAAGAATCATGAGGGAATTATTTATTCTTAAAAAAAAATTTGGATGATAAGGTATATTTTTCATAAATATCAATACCCAATAGATAGAAAGTACTTAAATACAAATTTATAAATAAACCGAAATAATACATTATTAAAAGAAATAACATATATCAAGAAAAAATATATTAAATCCTATCTAACATGTGGAATATTTATAAACGGTTATCTTCTATTAGTCTATGTCACAAAGAATAAGGGAATCCACCAATTCCAAGTACGAAATTCCCACTAATCAAACAAGGAATATCATAATCTACAAATAGTCAAATAAGATGATAGGGTGTTAAATAAATAACCTCATATAGTATCACCATGTGTTCCATAATCAAGTCCATAACACATAAACCAAATTTTCATTCAATTGTCCTAAAAAAAGTCATGTCATGGAATTTAAATATATTCAAAACAACATATATTTATAATTAATGTGATCAAAGACAAATAAAAATATTATTAAATTGAAATTGTATATAAATAATTTATATAAATTATTAGGAATAAATTAAATATTTCATAAATCAATTGCATGTAATAACCATGGAAAAGAATATCTTAAAAGCACTTAACAATACATATGGTACATTAGTTTCAAAAAATCTGGTCCCAACACTAATCAATTAGTGATCTTGGATCAATTGCTTTAAACAGTAATTAGCTCAGGTCATTGGGTGTTATCTCCCCATCAGGGGGAATCATGATGCAATAAGTTTATTTTACTATGTTCATCATCAATTCATTGTTATTGGGACCTTTCCTAGTGAGATTTTATTAGATACCCACCAACTACACAGGATAACATGTTCTTCAAACAATCAACCGATCAATCATTGGAATAAAATAATTTCAAATAAGGTCAAAGTTAAATTTCCAAATTAAATCATTCAAAATTATTTTCTCATTTAAAATCATAATCATAATTTATCATATAATTCAAACCCTTTCAAATAATCATCCAATTTAACAAATTTATTTCTTGGCTCAATGTAAACTAATTTCATCATATCAATTTTCATATCAACCCATCAATCATTTTTTTTCAAATCCACCCCACAATTTCAATTCCATTGAAATCGATATTTTTTTTATAATTTCCATTTCATTTTAAAAATGGATCATTAATAATATCAAATACGGGGTTTAAAATAATTTAAATACTCAATTTAAATTATTAAATAAAATTAAGGATTCAACCACAGGAAAAATATTATGGAACCACCTACCATTTATAATGAGATAAAAAAACACTTATAACACGAATTAAAATAATAAAAGAATGTATAGGAGATCAAAGAAAAAAACCCTTTTTAACTATACAGCATGATAAAAGTTAGATAAATCATCAACCTGATGATCACTACCTCTATAATGAGAGAAAATGACATTTATTATTTCACATCATAGAGACATATCATATCAATATGGGATCGAATGCTTCCTTGGGTGAATCATTCTTAGTATGAAATAAATTAGAGGAGCTAAGACTCTCTTATGATCAATGGGGATAAAAAAGGTTGAGTGAGGGTTTAAAAAGAGATAAGATGAAATAAAAACCAACCTATGAAAATTTTATTTTAAAATAAATACAATGTATTACATACCCCATTACCACAACATAGTACGGGTGATGAATGTTCATACCATGGTGAAACCTTCCAGGAACATACCTCAACTAGTTATGCCCAAAAAATCATAGATCCAATTTAAAAAAAATGGACTATGTTTTAGTTGGTACCCAACACTATAAGGGTGGTCAAATTGGCAGGATCAGACATGAACACCCCCTTTCACCATTAGACCATAACCCATAGACCACACCCTAGCCCTGCCTAAAAAAAGATGCTTAGAAAGAAGAACCATAGTGATCCAACATGTATATAGACAACCATGACAAAACCTAGGATCATAAAGGTTGTAACCCATAAACCACAGTGAATCTCCCTACTAAAACCCTACACTTTTTCAAAAAAAGTAAAAAAAACTTCCTATATATTTGGTTTTTTTCATGAAAATAAATCTCCAACCACAAAAGTTCCCAAAACTCACAAACAAAAAGGGAAAATATAAAAATGTGAGAGGTTCTTAGAGATTGTTAATAGGATATTAATATCTCCCCCTGAAATATTCTTTTTCCCATGAAACCCATTAAAGAATATTTTATATCAAATATTTGATTCCAATGATCTCTCATCAATGCTTCACGCTCCCATGTCTCATGTGAAGAAGAAAAATACTTCAATATCATTATTCCCAATGTTATTTTCCACCCTTGAAGAAAATTAGTCACTAAATTAACATGAATAACTTTATTCTATTTCATGTATAAATAAATATAAACACCAAGATCCTGAAATATTAGAACATGAAATGGGTCCACAAGAAACATGTAATGATGTAAAACATCAATCACATTGTTGATCAATGTTAATTACGGTTTATGTTCCAAATGGTATAACACTTTACCCACTCTATAAACATACCAAAGTGGCACCAAAAAATCACAATAAAATCCCTCAATATTTTCTAGGATTTTGATGATAGAACTAGGGATAATATCACTAGAATTACACTCAACTATTGAAAATTGCATCAGCCATCAATGATGAATGACATTAAATTTGTATGATATCTATGAAATGAATATTATATAATGAATGAATTGAATCTTCATGAATTTATATTGGACAAAAATCATTTCAAAAAAATAAAATCTCATCAATAATCAACCAACACTAGATATATCTACGATTCCATCCATACAAAGCCTCAGAAGGATCCATTCCTATACAAGACTTATTACAATTGTTGTATAAGAAATCAAATTGTCAAAATACTCTTCCCAAACGCACGAAATACAATAATTAATGAACAAATCATTTTCTACATAATTCATGTATTTGATTTTTTCAATACATTTATCTACTAATTGGATATTGTTCTTGAGATCACCTGGTCTAAAATTTCCCCTAGAGACATCTGCAGAAATTAGAAATGAAATTGTGATCCCTATAAGAGAAAATAATAAATGTAATTACCATAAATATCATAATATCATTTATATAGACACTTTCCATTCCCCAAACTCTGGTGTTATATTTAATGGGTATAATGTGAGCCTGTTTAGATATCTTATCCATAAAAAACTATGTCACATTTTATTTTAATGAGTATACGGAATACCAACAATGATGTACAAAGAAAAATTATACCACTTACAAAATAGTACCAGATGATACTAAAATAATTTTGATGGATTTTAGTGCCCAATCATGAATTGATAGGTAGTATTAAACTCGGAAATAAAGTTAGTGTTGTGTTATCAAAGACTTGGACACCAAAATCGATGAATAATATTGTAGAATATCTTCATGGCACATCAGTGTACCACCCACTATGAATGATAATATTCCCCCATCACATCATTTCTCACATGATATTCCATAATGTTCCAAATCTAGAAACATATTATACCCTCAATGGATAATATCCACTTGATGATTTTATCCCCAACATAAACAAATTCCTTAAGGATACCAAACACAGACACTTTTTTTTTTGAAGAAGCATATCAGTAAGATTGGATGTCAACTACACACATTCCGAAACAAACTAAGACTCATTCATTAATACTCTAAGATAAAAATGTGAAAATATATCTATTATGTTCAACTATTCTAATTAATCATTCATAGACATTTTCATAAGTGTTAAACTCAAAGCATCAGTAACAACACTCCCCTTATTAGGGGTGAAGGTAGTTTTTAAATAAAAAATATTCAGTTTCTCCACCCAATGTTACTATCAGAGATTTATTTTTTATAAAATATAAATCACGATATTTTTTGAAATGTAATGATAATCCTTTCACTAAAAACAAAACTCTTCTCACCCTTAATTTATTGTATCTATGCTTTGAGTTTCATGTCATGGGTTGGATAATTCTTCCCTTATGGCCTAATATTTCTAGAACCATAGGATTCAATGTGACCAATATGAATAAGTTGACTAAAAATTCCGAAACCTATGGAATCAAAAAAATTCCACATTTCCCTTCCTAGCCTTTGGAAAAGTCAAAAATAAAATTGATTTAAAAAAATATGCAACATATCAATAAATGTCCTTTGAAAATTTTCATCATAAAAAACAGATAATCCATTAAAAATGATAGTGGTCCTTGATAGTACAAAATTGAGAAATCATTATGAAACATATAATAATACCCAGCTATACCAAAGATGATATTAATCTCAAAAAAATATGTAGTTTCTATAATGACATAATTGGTTTGACCATCAAAATTTCAATTAAAATTAATTGTTCTATGACAATGATTAAAAATAACATCACTCCAAAAATCATGAATTTTAATTTCAACATGTTATAAATTTAGCGATATATCATGTTTTAAGTAATTTATATCCAATTATTCCTACA
Source organism: Viscum album (assembly GCA_963277665.1). Lineage (NCBI taxonomy): Eukaryota > Viridiplantae > Streptophyta > Magnoliopsida > Santalales > Viscaceae > Viscum > Viscum album. The sequence continues at coordinate 217,389,851 of OY728165.1, forward strand.
ATCCTCCCCTTTGTGAGAATAAAAAAGTACTTCATCCCAAAATTTCCCCACAAAGGATTCATCGTACTCGTGAAATATCCAAATAAATAACTCCATAATATTTCCATGATAATTCATCATACATATTGTCATCCAAATATACTCATAAATTCTATTCCTACTCCAATAAAATGTCATCAGAATATCATATTCTTTGCTTCTCAATTGATGATATTTAAATTAATGACTTGTCCTTGGGAACTAGTTCTCCCCTTTTAACTGGTCGAACATATCACCAATCCAAGGAAATAGATCTAATTCTTCTTCACAACTAATTTTTTTGTTAATCAACACATATTTGATGTGTTATATCATATCTCATCATGAATATAACATGTTCCTCCCAACGGGACATACATTAGAGAAAGGAATAATTCATTAATAGATCATACAATGGATATTTATACTCATTGAACTCCACTGATACCATATTCTATGAATATGTAGACATTAGTAATGTACAATGTACCAAATCAATATATAACAATATCTCTTTTACTGATTGAAAAACAAAATAAATCAGAATGAAAAAATGGGCTACGCATAGAAAACTAGTTGGTTATCAAAAATCAATTATTTATTCTCTAGGTCAAAAGAATTTGATCTTATTACCCTTCCCAACTCTGAATTAGATGTTCATTCTCTACCTAACCATTGGTCCTATTCTCCCTAAAAGAAATAGAACACCCTATAGAATGAAATTAATGAGCATTTCAAAGGTAATGCTCAATCATGAACTAATGAGATATCATCCAATCCATCTAAAAAATGATTTCTAGAGGATTCATGTTTTGAACAACAAAATTATAGGTAAGCTCAGTCATTGATATAGCTTAAATAAAAATAGGACACCGAACCGCCTACCCTCTCTTCATTTCGAAGGACATTGTAATATCCATCATATAAAGAAAAACTATATAGAAATATTAAACTAATTCACTACATTGGATTTTTTAAATGAATGAGGTGGATCATATTCAAATAAAGAAACAACCATGGTTTAGGCTATATTTATGATACTTTTCCATGTTTTTGACCAAAATTTGATTCCTTAAGAGACTATACCACTACGTGAAGAATCATTGTATGGGATGCTAATGGAAATAACACCATTGTTATTGGAGCATATGATATCATTAGAGCAAATTTTCAGACTGGTCATCCCATGAACATCATGGAGCGTAAATAATATAGAATAACATTTGTTGGTTTCCTAAGAGTCCAGAAGAACTATAGATCATTTCTTCTTAAGTATAAACCCATATCAAATTCCCAAGATTTCTTTATTGATAGAAAATAAAAGGGCCTATTCAAGGAACTATATGAGGTCTAGATGATTCATTATATCATGAACCCATATAAGACTCATAGTGATTTCTCATTAATTTATTGAAATACTTGAATTCGTTTTGGGAGAATCGAGAACTCTCACCAAACATGAATTACCAAAAATCCTCAAGATCAACCATCAATTATCTATCAAAAATATCAATATAACACCAATGATTTAGTAAGAAAAACAAGGATAGAATATTTACACTATGCCCCATTTCTGATTCTCATGCCTTCGTATTCTCATTAGTAAAAACCTTATAGGAAAATTAAAAAATCATTGTAAAGAAGATTTATATTGTGTCATGCACTAGTCACCAATCTTGATGGATTGGAAACTTCATAGACATATTCAAATAAAAGGATTATTGATAAAACTATTCTATGAAAATAAATCTAATGTATTTTCAATCTATAAAATCATGCCACTTAGTTGGGTATCATTTACCCCTTTTCTTACTCTCAGTGTCTTAGACCTATACATATTATACCACAGAATATCAGGTTAACTATTTTATATATTGAAAATAATTATTTAGTTTTTATAATAGAAAAAAATAGTTGTTCTGTGTGTGTAGATAATAGGAAAATTAATCAATCCTCTTAAAGGTACCAAATATACTTTCCATATATTCATTTATGGGATGATTAATAAACATATATGTAGGTTAGACTATAGCTTCTTAAAGTATTCTCTACATATTCTGAACACCCCATTGTAGTATATAAATAAGAGAATAATTTTTTACAAATCTTATATCTCAAGAATTTTTATCAATAAATTTAAATTCATCAATATCACGTGTTACATGAAACACATTGTTAGATGAAAAAAAATCTACTATTAAAATATTTTTATTTAATATGATAGTTATCACATAGAAATTGGAATCGAAAGTATGAATTTCACTATATAAATTATAAAAAATATGTTGTTTAACCACATTTATGATAAATTAATCATTTATAAATGGAATATAAATTACAATAAAAAATATTTTCCATATAAAATAATCATTTTCTAAAAAATTATTTTTATGAATTCTATATATTTTTATGTAAATAAATTAAACTGATAACTATTTTTGAATAATTTTAATAAAACTAATATATTATATATAAAATAAAAAATTAAAATCATTTAATTTTTTTTCTAGTCATCATATTAGTATCAACCACGCATTATGCATAAAAATATATTTTTGTTACAAAAAAACTTTTTATGTAATGTTTTTCACTATTATTATAAAATTAATTTAGTCCAATGGTATGAAAATAATTTTTGTAAATTTTATTCTATATTTGTAATCAAGAGGTTCATATTTTTAAAATATTCGCCTCTTATTTTTAGGTATTATTAATAGTAACTTTGTTAAAATTTATAGCATCAGTACAGGGTAAACTAGGTAAAAATTTCTAATAAGTTATAAGGCTATAATATTTAATCATAAAACATACAGGAATAATTTAACATGACCTTAATCACCAATTTTTTTTAATAGAAATTTTTTATGATTTTTTTTATAATATTTGGAATGAAAAATGAAACAAAATGTGACTATACAAATTTATCATATCTCTTATATATTCACATAAGGATATAAAAGCGATAAGAATTCACATTTATGGTAAAGAAATAATTTAAATTAATTTAATTATAGAAATTTATTTACAATTTTTTGTATTTATATAATGACCAAAAATTCTTATGGAACACTAATTCAATATCTCTATACTAATTAAGAACTATAATAAATATTTTTAAAAATATTAAAAGTAATATAATTGGAGAGAGTTAATGTGTGACATGAAATTTTTAGATAAATATGACATATTTATGTTATATAAAACAATAATATTCAAATTACAGCTTTGTATTAGTGTTTTTAATGTCAAATTATAATAATAGTGTTTAAATGACATTAATTATATCTAATAATAAGTAATATTTTATTTATTGATATAAAATTGGAAAGAAAACTATATTCAACCAAATGAATGGGATATGGGTGAAAAAACCCCATGATACATTTATGGGTATTTATTAATTTTATATTATAATTATTAATCCTAAAAGGTTATAAAACACTAATATTAAGGTATTTCTCAAAAAAGTTAACAAAAGTTAAAACACAATTATTGAACTAAAAAATGTAATCCATACTTGCCCCATTTTATTAGATGAGTTCATATAGAATCATATGAATATTATCTTTGAATGTTATAAATTTCAAGTCGTTTTTACATTAAAAATAATTTATTGTATTATAATATGTAAAGAGAATCCTAGAATATTACTCATGTCAATTGTAGAATTTTATTCGTCCATTATCTTTGATGCACCACATTAATCTTTATATATTGACCAATATTATCGAAATTATCTTATAAAAATCCATAGAAACAATAAATACCAAATCTATATCCCTTAAGATTATATGTAAAGATTAAACTTTAAATAATATATACTCATATTAACTGAAAATTTTCTTATTGATTTTTCTATTACCTCTTCTATATATTTTAAATATTTCATAAAATATTATCTTTATTATGATCAATATAATGAATGATATTATGAATATTAATACATCTTTATTCTCTATCTTATCATAAAATGGTAAGTGAAAGTATCACTCATCTATTCAAATGTCTTATCATCTCCATCTAGACATACAAATTGTTTTTAATTTCCATCATCTATATATGGGTATTATGATGGGTTTTTATTTTTTACATGGATGGTTTAAATTATGAATATTATGAATATATATTATATATATATGATATAATAGTGATTATTTAATTGTGAATTATTAGTTACCTTTATTTTGTTTGATCTATAAAAAAATGAGAAAAATGTTCACGCGAACATACAACCTATCGTCTCTATGAACATTTCCATTCAGTTTATTTATATACCATTATGTATGACTATATATATATATTATAAGAATATATATGACATAATAATATTTTATTTTATTTTTTATAGAACTAGATTAATTATAAATTTATTATAAAGGTGGTTTGAATTAATTCAAACCAAGTGGATCATGACGTAAGGGGTTTTTCAAGTAACATTTACATCCTTGAGATACATGTCATATTAACCACTATTTATTTTATAATTTTTATATATTAATATATAATTTCATTTATGTTTATTCAAATAAAAATATTGTATTTAAATATCAATTTAATTTATTCTCTTCCTTGGGGCTTACGATTCAAATGTCACCAAAGTGGTATGATTTTTATGTAACAATATCATTGTTATTACTGATTGTATATGATTTTGTATTTTATGATGAAATGTTATTATATAATAATCAAAAAGAATTTAATTTTTTATCTACTTTTCTTATTTATAATACATGATTGTACCCAATTTTATACACTTTATACACTTAAGAGACTGAAGGAATGTTTTTATAAAAAATGATGACATTTCTTTTCTCAATCAAAATTCCTTTTTCATTCATATCCATGTTCTGTAAGAATTTATTTCCATGGTATATCCACTATTCTCATACGAATTTTAATGAATTTTTACCCTTATTTGACATTATTGAAATTATATTAAATTATTTTTTTCTATTTTCCAAATGAGGTAATTTTTAACAATTCTAATAAAAAATATGAAATGAAGGTTTTAAAAAAACATAGAATGAAATAAATTTCATGCCATCATGATAGATCAATTTTTCAAAGATTCCATTAATTTTTTACATGTCTAATATCAAAAGTAAAAATTTCAAATATTATTTTTAAAAAAATTTGTAGTTTAAATAAGTGATATCAAAATGGAAAGGTAACTCAAAAAAAAGTTTTATTATAATTTAATTCATCATCTATAAATAATTTCAATGTTTCCTATTATTTAACATGGATATGATCCAAGGATTCTATCCTTATTATTATTATAAATTTTTTATGTTTATTTTGATTAGATGTTTATCAAACCCATTCCTTTTCCGTGGGTTATGCTATGATAAAGTTTTTATGAAACCCATTAATATTCGAGGGATCTGATATGTTGAATGTTTAATAATATCAGGGAGAACGTATGAATGTTTTTTATTATGTAATGGTTCTTATGTTATAACCATGAAATATGGTTCTGTTTTTACTATTAATGATAGTAACATTATATCCCAAGATAGTTGTTTTGTTCTAATCAAGGATAATGGTTTCATTATATCCAAGACAGGTGGATACGTTTTAATAAATGTCATGGAAGGCCTATATCTCCCTAAAAAGAAGTGGATAAAAAAGATATATTGTGAGATAAATACGATTATAATGGGGAATGATACTAGATTATTAAGGGAATTTTTCATCTATGATATTCTTATGTGTGACCCATGACTACCACAGAGGTTTTGAGAGTGAACCCAATGTTCTATAATTGTCCTAAAAGTTGTCCAATAATATAGATGAAATGATTTTTTATGATTATATGTATTCCCAAAATCAATGCCTTTTGAACATGTTATTATATTTTGTCTTATGTCCTTTAAATTAATGTGTTTTAATATATTTGCATAAAATCTATGGGTCTCATTAGTTGGTATCAAAGAAAGGTTTAGATAAAATTTGGAAACATGGATGAGAAAACATTTGTGGTAAACATTAGATAATCCTAAGCATATGAGATCAACAATTGTTAATGGAAATAATGGAGTATTGTTTTCCTAAAAAAATATCCCAGTCTATATAATAAAATTATATGTTCCCCTGTCATACATTTACCACTGGTTAATAACCCTTGAAAAGTTGTAATGAGCGAGATCCGATTGTTACTTGGTGCACAACAATAACCATTTTTTTCTAATTTCTTTGTCACTCCTAAGGGATATGCATAAGTTAATTCAAATTTTCATTGAAAACCTTTATAAAAAATTTTATATTTTATAATTTGAAATGGATTATATTAAAACTAATATTTCATCTAATAAAGTGTAATGATCTTAATAAATAATTTTTCATGATTCATCACCACAATTATTGTCTCTCACATGATTATTTTTTGATTTAGTCAATCAATTTAAACTAGAGAGATCGTTATATCACTAAATGTGATATATAATTTGGTCACTATGAGAAAGAAAATGAATGATGGGTGGAGATAAGTATCTTTCTATTACTCCTAATCATCCACCATGAAATATTATCATAAACGTAAACATTCTTGAGATTCCAAACACTTAAAATAGGTGGAAGATGAAAATTTATAAAATATAGTGTGTTAATGAACATTACAAAAGGAAGGATCGATTTCCTTCATGTTTGGAATGTGGGATAAAGTTCCCAGGATACTATCTTAATGGAAGGGTACGGTCTTATCTATATTAAAATGAACATCATGTACAAAAAAATTATCATGGAGTAAAATGTATAATGATTGGTGAACATTGGAATCATACGAGTCAATGAACAAATTTATAGTTATCTCCAACTCCAAGGATGTTATTACTCTATACAAATAGTTTTTGTGATTGGATTTAAGTTTTATTGTATTTAGATTCATATAATTATTTGGTAGAAGTATTTTTATGGGTGGGATTTTGGTAATATGATTTAGGATAAGACTAGGGGTTTTTATCCATTTTTATTCATTAAGGATATGAATATATATGTTTTATGGTACTGATAAACTGGAAAATATTAATAATAATTTTAAATTATGATCTAGGAAAGAAATGAATATATATTTGAATGATTTGTAGATAGTAATGTTTAGTTGGGAAAAGAGAGGACTGAAGTTGATGATGTAAATTAGAATGTATTGATAACCCTGATGTTGTTTAGTTATTCGATGAAAATGTGATTTACTCGTTCTCAATATTTTTATTACTTTATTCGATTTATGTAATAAATTAAATTGTATGTGACATCATTAGAGTAATAATGATATTTTAAATTATTGTAATCCAATATGTTTTCATGTGATGTAAACTTAAGAGTTATATATACCATCTTTGGATTATGGTTGATCATAAGTCAAATGGAATTGATAACCTTGTGACATTTCAAGTGAAGGTATTTTAATAAAAAATATAATATTTGGTATGGTTTTAGGATGAATACAATATTATGTTTAAGTGACCCTTTTTTTAGTATATGAACTTTTGTTATGTTTATTATTCCCTTTTGAATATTGTGATATGGATTGTATTTTTTTTAAAAAAAATTATTTGATGATTGATATTATATCGAGGGATTTCACAATATTTTCTAGAATATTATACAAATTATATAGATTTATTAAAATGAAAACCCATAAAATGGGTGATAACTTATCACATCGGGTAGGTTCTCGGGGCTTAAACACAAAACATATGGGCAATAAGTGTGTGTTACCTGTCACTATCATATGTGATTTTATTATAATTATGACATTGTTATACTAAAATGATTTTATAGAATTATAGTAATTTGATTTCATGAAACATATTAGAGGATCAAATATTATACTTTTTCACATTTGAGGGGAGTAATTATATTTGAGGATCTAATTCATTGTTTTTAATTATATGTAACCCAAATGTCTAATTTTTTACTTAATAAAATTATTTTTGAATAATTTCATTAATCAATTAAAGTTGTAGAGCTATAATAGACGTTCAGAATTGTACCTAAGTTTAAATTTGATTCTGATTGAATGTCATGATTCATGAAATGTGCATGTGATTTATTCATACAGTATTTGATAAAATATTTATTAGATATGGATCATATTTATTCACTCTTTATTCATCCTAAAAGTATAAAGATATATGTAGATACAAATGTGTATTTTTTGAGTGAGGGAACAAGGAGAGATATAACAGAGTTTGTATCTTATTGTTTGTGGTGTTAGAATCTTATGACATAGATATTCAAGCATAAAGGGATGTTACAAATATTTCCTTTACTAGAGTGGAATAGATAAAGCCTCACCATAGATTTCATTCATTGGAATCCCCAAAATGTCTAAATGGAATAATGTTATATGGGTCATAGTCAATCTCCTTACAAAGTCTGAAAATTCAATAACATTGTTGAATATTTCTCACTCAATCATCTTCACAAGATATATATGTGGTAAGTTCAATGGTTTTATGAAGAACTACATTCTATTGAATTGGATCAGTCTGTGATGTTTTCCTGGATTTTATAAATAATTCATTAGTAGGATCTAGATGTAGAGTTTTGTTTTGAACTATTTATCATCCTTATACATATGGTAATTGTGAACAGACAATTCAAACTCTTAAATAAATGTAGAAAGACTTGATTATGGATTTCAAATGTTGTTGATATCAACAAATTCATTGGGGGAATTATTTTATAAAAATATCTTTCACTAAAAAAATTAGATCAATCCATAAGAAAAACTCTATGGGAAGAAGTTCATAACACCAATGTTCTAGAATCATGTTGGGTAAATAAAGATAGATTCATTAAGTATCATATAAAGGAGTCATAGACTATGTAAAATGTTTGAACTTACAATAATCAGAATTATTTGGAGTTTAATGTTTCTGATAAGGTATTCTAATAAATGTGTCCATATAAGAGAGTGATGATATTTGTAATAAGTGGAAAGATGAGCCCCAATTAGATCATTCAAAATGAAATTATTGACCATATTAGTATTGTACCTTACCATGTGGTTATTCCAACTGAATATCACTGAGGTCAATGATGTGTTCCATGCATCTGTACGATGTAATTTTGTGACTGATCATTCACATGAATTGAACATAGTTATTTCATAGTAAAAGAAAGATATCTCTTAAGAGGAATAATAAATGGATACTCTAAATCATAAAGAGAAATTTATAAAATAATAGTACCACTAAAATGGTTATGGTTTGTTTAAAAACCCCAAATTTTCAGAATCTATATGGAAACTACAGGACTTAATGAAACAAATATATAAACAATTTTCTATATCAAAGTGATGACTATCATTAACGAAATTAAATTTTATGTAAGTTTAAATGTTACAAACATTAATTTTATGAAATATTTATTAAAAATAAATTTCATTTTTTGATATCTTTCATTACATGCAACTGTGATCTTTGATAAACCATAATACACTATAAAAATATTATTATTTTATATTAAATATATCTTCTAGTAATTATATTTGATGGTATAAATACGAAAAAATTAGGAATAATATATATTGTAAACATTGATAAAATATATTCATTAGTTATGAATTCATTATAAATGAAAATAAAAATCATTTAATGTTAACATCATGATGTTTTGAAAAATTTTCTTTATGCACACAATTTAATTTCTAGTAATAAATTAAAATTTTAAATATTGTTTAATGTTGTTAATGATGCTTATATATTATATATTCAATATAAAATTTAACAATCATTTAATATATTTTTTCAATGCATGATATAATAATTATATAATCATTATGCTAAAAATGTGTTGTTTCCATATTGAGGTTTTCATCATGCATTCAAGAATAATTTAAAATTTTAATTCATCCACTTATAGAAACATAATATGATAAAACAGAATCAGTATTTGGAATCATGTTGTCAAAAACTTCTATATATAGTATTTTTACTCTTAAGAATTATTAATAGTAACTGTGGAAAAAATTCAACTCGGTAGAGGATATGTTGAGATAATATAGATTAAAACTAAGTGATTAAGACATAAATTTTCATCTTAATTCAAATTAGTTGAAATTAAATTCACCATTAACAAATTAGCCTCTAATTATATTGGTTTAATGTAAAAATTCAATGAAATTAACATTTATAATATTTATAACAAAGAAAGATAAAAATGTCACTATCATAGTTTTTAATAAAAATTATGTTTTAACATTGGAAAAAGTAGATGTGAATGAATATTTATGATATTATAGATCTCAATGAATTTATTTCCATTATAGAATTTTATTTCTAATTTTTTTGTAATTTTATAATAACTTTAATTCTTTTTAAAATATATTGTAGTACTTCTCAAATTATTAAAAATTTTAACAAACTTTTATAAAAAAATTAAATGTTATATAATTTGAGTGATTTAATGTGTTCCCAAAATTTTTATATAAATATTAAATATTAGTGTTATTATAAAATTTATATAGAAATTACCCTCATTTCTAGATTTTTTAAATTTCAATTAAATTAATATTATTAAAATGACATTTATTATATATTATAAAGAATAATAATTTATTAAATGATAGAAAATTCGTAAAAAATAAATTAATAAAAATAAATTTTATACGGTTTTAAACATAAACTATGGTCCATTTATGAAACAATTGTTATTTTTAATAAATTTTTTATCCCTTAAAAGTATGAAAACAAAAATCATTTAAAAAACACTAAATAACCCAATGAATGGTATAACAAAAAGATAACAGTATGAATGTGATGAAAACCAATCCAAATTTTATTTTATCTAAGCTTATAGAATCATAATCATCGTATGTTCTAATATTATGAATTTTGATCTAATTAAAGATCAAAATTAATTTATATATAAATTTAAAATTTTACAAGATTCTTCGATTTCCTCTAAAATAATTATTTAAATAAAACCCCTACTCTATCTTTATCACACCACAGTTATCCTTCAATCTCAAAAAACCATACAATGTTTTACCCTATGAATCCTCCTAGTGATTTTAGAGGGTTTTTCTCCCCAAAAGGCCAAATTGATATCCTTTAAAAAAAATTTAAAGTGTCTTCTCCAAGAGGAGGTATTCACCAAAATCTACCAATTTATTTATTATTCTTATTTTACATCCTCTATAAATATCATAAAATTTATAAAATAATTACATTATTATATTCAATATATTTAAATGGAATTTATATTTTTAAATAATATTTCTTTTCCCACTTTCCTGTTGCATCAATAGTATGATAGATATGATACTGATTTTAGTATCAAACTATGATGTAGATACTCAATATACAAGAGGGGGTGAATTTTATACTTTAAAAATACTTTTGGAAATTTTTGATAAACAAAATTGACAACACTTCTAAGCTCTAATAACTTTCTTGATTCTGGAAAAGTGATTCTGGAAATGAAACTTAACAAAAGTTTCCAACAACTAAGATTCTACCTTAAATCATATAGAATCCTATATAATTAGAGTACAAGTGTAAGGAAGTATAAGAAAATTATAATTTCCCCAACATCAAAAATTATAGTGGAAACAAAAATTGAAACACTACGTGTAACAATTAGTAACTCTTTTAATCCAAAGCGAAGGGTTTCTAGCTACCCAGGATAAAAGTCCCATGATTTATACTTTCAAGAAAGTTTGTCTTACCCAAACCCAGGTAAGCCCTAAATTTAATGATCATTATATGTCTTGATGTCCCCTCAAGCCCTCTATTTTTAAGGAAATCGGCACCTCTGAATTCACAACCCGAAGTCTCGGATTTCAAGGAAATCAGTACTCTACAAAAAGCAAATTTGTGCAAAGAAATGTTTGAACAAGCCATTCAAACATTATGCACAAATAATGAGAGATTGTTAGAGCCTCTATCTATAGAAATCACTTCAACATCATGTAATCAATGTTGTCAAAGTTTTTGTGAGATCTTTCAAATGAGCACCCATTTATAGGCATAGATTCAACGGTCATCTCCCTCCTCCAAAAGTCATATTTTTCCTTGAATTTCAGAGGGACCTGTACACGTGTCACTCAAACAATGGTTAGTTAGTAACTGATAGCAAGACATAATTTTATAACAAAAACAAGTGTAAGAAAAAATAAAGTTACATAACCAAAATCAAATATTCCGAATGTAGGTAAATAAAAATTCGGATTCTAACAAAAAAACATTATGTGTCTATAATACGAAGATATTCAGATTCTATTTTCTAAGGAATTCAGAACCTGAACCTTATAGAATTCTAGAGTCTAAATTTCAAGGAAATTTGGAATCTGGATTTTCAAGAATTCAGAAACTAAACATACAATGTTCAGAGTCACAATTCATTAGAATTCGGAGTCAAAACTAACAAAGTTTGGAGTCTGAATTCATTAGAATTCAGAGTAAGAACTCACAATTCTCGGAGTCTGAGTGCATTAGAATTTAGAGTCAGAATTCACAAAGTTCAGAGTCTGAATTCATTATAATTCGGAGTGCGAACTCACAATTTTCCGAGTCTGAATTGATTAGAATTCAAAGTCAAAACTCACAAAGTTCAGAGTCTGAATTAATTAGAATTCAGAGTCTGAAATCAGAATGCAGTTTATCTAAGTGTTATATGATTTCGAGATTTGAGATTTGAAACTAAATTTTACACTTAGACAAGAAATTTAACAATGAAAAACATGGTAAGGATAAATTTTTATGGGGAAGGAAAATTTTCCTTAGAGAAGTAAAACATAGGGTACAATGAGGTTTTTATAGAAAATATTTTTCTAGACATTGAAATAAAACATATCTCCCTTTGAACATGGACAATGATGAATACGATTAACTCCCCCTTAGGATTTGGAACTCTAAGGATCGTATTCTAGATTTCCAGAATGAGATTTTTCATAATAATGAATAAAAAATCCTTGTAATGAAAACTCCTCCTTAGATAAACTCCCACTTACATAGGGATATTTCTTCTTTTATTCATATTTTTTCCTTTCTCCCCCTTTCTGATTTTCAAAGTGAATGTGAGGGAATGGAAAAGAAATTATAGAACCTGAAATATTATTACAAATCATCTAAACAAAAATGAGCAACCAAATTTTCATTATGATAGGAAGAATTTATACAAGAAGGAAAACACAACAAAAGATTGGATTATAGATATTTTCATTCCATCTCATTGGATATTAATTTCTTCACTATGGTCTTCAGATTTTTGAGTTCCCTGTGATCTTCTTCTTCTTGCTTTAGGATTTGATCTTGATCCTTATCTTTCTTCTCTAGGGCCATGATTCTTTCATCTTGATCCTTAAGAACCTCTGACTGGGCCTTTAAGTCTTTTTTATGCTTAACAAGCTTTTCTTCAATCTCAATGAAAAGATCTCTTTCTCTATTCCAACATTGAGCAACAGAATATATCTTACCATTCAGATCCTTTACCTCTTGAATCAGAGTATTCCACTCAAGAGTTTTCTTTTCCTCAAAGATAGTTGAGATATCCATGATTATTCCATCTTAACTATCAAAATATTCCTTATCATCATGTTAAAACTCACCAAGCTCTCTCGAATCTTAAACTATCTTCTTTAACCAACTAATAAGTTTCTTCCAAGATTTTTTGTGGGCATCGTAGTTAATGAAGAAGTTCTTGAAATCAGCCTCAAATTTTACACACTTATCCATCACCATGGATAGTGAATCTGATTTTTTATTTAAGTTGGTTTGGAGCATCTTACAGCTTGATTCAATGCTTGGAAAGATCATAATGGTGTCAACAAGCTTCATCAGGGATTAAATTTTGAAATCATGTCCTAGGGTTGATGATTCTGAATATGAGACTTTTTTTTGGTGAAGGATGTTTCTCTAGCTCGATAAGCTTCCTCTTCAAAGATCCACCAGATTACTTTTTCTTAGAGACAACTTTTGTTGGTGTATGCACAATCACCGGTTTTCCCTTATCTGTTCATGGAACATCATCCTCATTCGGAGACTCATGTTCTCTATCAGACAGCTAAAAAATTCTATCTTTATCTACCTTTTCCTTCTCACCTCATACCTCAACATCTTCAGGGTGAATGAAATGATGATTATAACATTCTTCCTTAGAGATCTTATTCATTTTATCTTCAACTTTTTCTTCTTACCCAGTAGTAGCAAGACTCGAAGATTCGGCTTGAGAGGTCCGGATTGACAATTTCTCAAATGTAATTTCCTTTTCATGAATGTCTTCAACTTGATTTACGAGGTATTCTATGTCATCGCTACTTTCTTCTTCTTGCACTTTTTCCATAGCTTCCTTTTATTCAACAATATTTCCTTGTACGTTTTCTAGAGTGATAAATTTCTTCCCTAGTGTCTCAGGTAAGGAATATAACAATAAGTATTTCGGTACATGGATATTCTTGGTTGCTTTTTCAGTATCCCTCAGAAGGGATTGAACAATATCAGCCTCCAACATCTTCTTCTTTTGCTTCTTTTAATTAGCTTGCTTCTCAAGCTCGTCAGCAGTCTTCTCTTTTAAAGCCTTGGCCTCAGCAGGATCCAAACCAAAACATGGCTCCCCTACTTTCCTATTATTTTTCTCTTCCTTCTACTTTTCTAAAACCTTATCCGGATAATATTTCTTCTTCTTGGGCTTTGGATGTGCAGATTGGGTTTCTTTAGCCTCTAGGATTGTACCTTCAACTATTACTTCTTTCAACTTCTTCTTCTTTAATCCTTTTTTCTATGGTTTGAGAACATCTTATTCCTTCAGAACAGCTTCAACCTCTTCCTCTGGTATGTCATTGAATTCTCCAGAATCATTAGAGAAACCAATAATCATTCTCACCAATGTATCATCACTTACTAACATGTCATTGCAATTCCTCAGCTTGTAACAGCAAGAAATCTTGAAAGACTCAAGGCATAGAACAATTAGCGTAGAGAGGATGGATGGATACATTATAATATAAGCCTTTAAATTTCTATTCTTGATATTCTCAATTGTAATGAGAATATGCTTCATTAGGTTTATTTTCCTCAGATTCACTAGAAAATCTAGAATGTCCATGTCACTTTTCATTAAGATGTCCTTATCACCTTTTCTCAGAATGATGAAACCTTTACCCCATAATTCATCAATCCGGTTATTTGTATGGATTTGAGAAATCATCAGAGTCTTGACATCTGTAAGACTGAGACAGTCCATAAACATCATCTTGACAAAACATCCATGAACATCCGGAAACTTATGGGAACATAACTTAGCTTCCTCTACATAAGATAACCCCACTAAGCTAGAAGCCTTGGTGTATGAAAGGGCATATGTTTTTGAATAGATTTTGAAAGAAAAATTACTCATTTATTATTCTTTTTAAAAAACTCACAGATTCATAAAATTCCACAAGCAGATCTGGATATACTACATCTTGAACTCCTGGCTTTGATATGCAGACATTTTCCCATCCAATCAACCTGATGTTCTTGGATATAATGGAATCAAACGTGGCAAAGAAATTCGGATGCAGCAACATCTCTCTGTAAATCTGCCACTCCAAAATCAACTTGACATTTGAAATATCTTGAGAAGGAAATTCAGAAGACATTCAGATTTGAGCAAGATTTGAGAGGTTCAAAACGGCATTTTGAAAGGGGGCAGTGCTTTGGCCCGAAAAGGCTTAAAATATGATGTGGGATCACCTTCAGGGGTCCTTTATATATGCGTTTGATAAGAGGGTTGAAATTCCAAAGACAATCTAATGGTTAAGAAATATTCTGATTAGATCTGATGGTTGAAATGATAGCTGTATGGAACATTTGGTAGGATCCTGTCTTTTGATTTTTTAAAGGAAAACTTTTGGATTTAAGGAAACTAGAATCTGTATATTTTAAAACACAAAAGAAAATACCAGCAAGTCAATGATGACTACAAAAACATAAGAAAGGAAACAAACCTTTTGGATTACAAGGAAGATTATACATATTAAGGATAAAATAATTCTTGAAGAACATTAGATTCTGAAAAATTTCGAGTATGAAAATATTCATAATGAAAATATTCAGTACAAAAATTTTATTATAAAAATTTTTAATAAACTAACTATGAAATATTTTGAAAAACATTATTGCCAAAATACCTAAAAAAATTCATTATGAAAAACATGAAAAACATTATTATGAAAAATTAAAAAAAATAATTATGAAAAATTTGAAAAACATCATTACAAAAAATTTAAAAAATCAAACAAGCAAATGTACTCACCCTAGGAAAAAAAGTTTATTACTGTAAGGAGATTGATTTCAACAGAAAGTTAACAAGGAGGATTACATTATGGTTATCATTTTTAACATTTGTTTAATTTATTAAAGTCAATCGGAGGGTAAAGATTTTGTAAAAATGTCATCAAATTGTTCGTTATGATCGGATAAATTTAAGAATGATATCCCATTTTGTGTGTGATCCTTAAGAAAGTGATGCCTTATATCTATGTGTTTTGAATGAGAGTGATGTGTATGGTTTTTACTTAGGACAATAGAATTAGTATTATCACACAAAATATTTATTTTGGTAAAAATCATACCATAGTCTGTGAGTGTGTGTTGCATCAACAATACTTGAGCACAACAGCTTCCAACTACTACATATTCAGCTTCAGTAGTGGAATGTGCTACTGGGTGTTGCTTCTTTCATGAAAAAGAAACTAAGGAATCTTTTATGTAATGACATGTTCTAGATGTAATCTTTCTCTCCATTCAACATCCACATAAGTTAGAATCTGAAAAAACATTTTATAATAGAATCATCTCAAGAAGTATAATAGAGTCTTAAATCCATGGTTCCTTTTAAGTAGCGAAAAATTCTTTTCACTTCATTTAAATGAGATTCCTTATGAATGGATTTATATCTTGAAAATAAGAAAACAAAAAACATTAATCATGTATGAGTAGGTGTCAAGTAAAGTAGACTTCCTATCAGACCTCTAAAATATTTTTGATCTACTAGTTTCCCAGCCTCATCAAGATCAAGAGTATTTGAGGTACCAATGGGAGTACTTATACTTTTAGTGTTGTCATATCGATACTTTTTAAGAATCTATTTAATAAAAATATGTTGGGATATATAGACTCATTTTGGTTTTTGATAAATTTGAAAACAATGTAAAAATATTAACTCACCCATCATACTAATGTCAAACATAGATTTCATAATATCTACAAAGGAATCGGTTAAATATTACTAAGTTGAACCAAATATAATTTCATCAACATAAATTTGAACAATCAAAACATTTTTCTTATCTTTCTTTTTAAAAAGCGTTTGATCTGAATTTCCCTTAACGTAAATATTTTGAAGGAAAATCATGTAAGCTTATCATACCAAGCTTGAGGTTCATTATTAAGTCCATAAAAACAATTTTTATGTTTATAAAAATGTTCAGGATGTTTTTTATCTTCAAAACCAAGAGGTTGTTTAACAAAAACATTCTCTTGAAGATAACTATTAAGGGAAGCACATTTCACATCCATTTGAAAATGATTGAAATTGAAGAATACAGCAAAGGAAAGTAAAATACGAATAGATTCAATTCTAGCTACTGGAGTTTAGGTTTCATCATATTATATTCCTTCTTGTTGATTATAGCCTTTAGAAACCAATCTAGATTTAGTTCTTACTATGATTCCATTTTCATCACACTTATTTCTGAAGATCCATTTTACTCCAATAACAGAATATTCCTTAGGTATTTCCACCAAGGTCAATGATTTAATCCATTCGATATCATTTAGTTTCTATTGCATAGATTTTATTAATTCATCATTTTTTGAAGCCTCATTAGTTCTTCTTTGTTTCAATTGGGAATCAAATTATAGATGTTCTACTTCATTTTTTAAGGAACTTCTAGTCATTACAGGTTGATTCACATCACCAATGATACTATCCCAGGGATGATTCTTTAGAAACAACTGATTTGAGTTTTTTAAAACCTGTTCGTCAACATATGATAGAAAATATTCTAGGGTAAATGTGTTAGATGCATATTTTTGGACATTTTCTTTATCAGAAAGATATTCTATAAAAGGTTGAAAATAAGTTTTTGAAAACACATCCGAAGTTGTAAGTGGGGGTTGGTTAAAAACAAAAGGATCTGTTTCATCAAATTTAACATGTATTGTTTCTTCAACAGTACAAGTGTTTTTATAAAAGACATTATAGTCTTTAGAAGTTGTGGAGTAGCCTAAGAATATTCCTTCATCAGATTTTGGTTTGAATTTTTGTAAGTTATCTTTAGTATTCATAATGAATACCTTGAAAACAAAAACCTTAAAGTAGGAAGTCAAGGTTTTCTACCATTCCATAACTCATAAGGAGTTTTATTAAGAAAAGGTCAAATTAAAACTCGATTTATAGTATAACAAGAAATACTTACAGATTCAACCCAAAAATGTTTGGCAACAGAATACTCACTCAACATGGTACTTGTCATCTCTTAAAGAATTTTATTTCTTATTTCAACAACACCATTCTACTAAGGTGTTCTAGGTGCTGAGAATTAATGAATAATTCATTTTTTACTACAAAAAGTTTCCAAATCAGAATTTTGAAATTCTCTTCCATGATCACTATGAATAGTTATCAATGGAAGGTTTTTCTCATTTTCACTAGGTCTCTAAATCTTTTGTAATAATAAAAAGCTTTATGTTTCTTTGCTATAAAATAGACCCACGTAAATATAGTATAATCATCAACTAAGACAAATACATAATATTTTCCTCCAATTCTTCTAGTTTGTGTTGGACCAAAAAGATCCTTATACCCCAACAGTAATGCATCAGTGGTTGAGACTTCACCGACAAATTTAAAACTTGATTTATGTCCTTGCCATATTGACAAGGATCCCAAAATTTTAAAGATTTAAATCTTTGCTCTGGTAGATCCTTAACTAGTCCTTTCTTAGAGAGTATACATAGGTTCCTAAGGTTACAATACCAAACCTTATATGCCACAACCAAGAATGATCTTCCATTTCACTAAGGCAAGGTAGATCTTGGCTTCTATGGTCTTCTAGGTTTAGTGTGTAAATATTCTATTGCGTATTGGTAGAAAGAATAAAATCTTCCTTGGAATTTTGTATTCAGCATTTTTAAGCCCTAAAATTCACAAGGTAACATTCATCACATAATTGTCATATGATAGTGATGTTTTGCTGAAGACCCTTAATAAGCAAAACATTTGTAATAGTAGTTTTTCCAAGAAGAATGATGTTACATATACTAATAATTCCTCTATTATCATTGTCTCGAAAAGTAACTTTTCCTCCTTTCATCTTGATAAACTTTTAAAAGAAGATTTTTTCACCAGACATAAGCTGGGAACATCCACTATCCATGTACCAAGTATTGTTGTTGTTACGTTCTTATTTTCCTGAAAATAAGAATGTTTGACTTTTATAATCCAAACATCCTTGGATCTAGAATTGTTAGAAAACAAAATTTTGGGTATCCACATTTTTTAGGGAAATAAGCTTTATGAAACCCAAGATATTGAACATTATTCAAAGAGAAATTTTGTTTCCAATGCCCACCACATTGACATTTAGTACAAAAAGGGGCTCTGGACGGAATTAAATAGTTGTTTTTGAAAATAGCTTTTTGGTGAGTATAACCTACTCCAGTAGTATATCCTTGAGGTTTGATTTGATAATACATCTTGTAAAAGTTTTCCTTACCAGATGTAAAGTTCGAAAGAAGATTTAGAAGGTAATATATTTTGGATTTTATTCTGATGACTAAATTCCTTTCATCATGATTTATTTCCTTCGAGTTATATTTTTCCTCAAAAAAATTAATTTTAAAATATCATTCTTAATATCTTTAGAATGTTTTTCCTTTTCATAATTTACTTCTATAAGGTCTTTAGAATGTTTTTTTAAAATCTCATTGTAATCCTTATGATCTCTAGAGAGGTCTGAAATCTATTTTGTATGATCGTATTCTCTAGTATTTTTCTTCTCCAATTTCATAGATATTTTACAATTTTTTTCTCCTAACAACTTGGAAAATCTAGATACTTCTTCATATGAAGGTATTTCTTCTTTATCTTTAGATTATGTATTTTTATTATTAGTAATATTTCTAGTATAGTAATTCTTATCAAGAGATAAATTTTTTAAATCCTCGGCAGAGGGTAACTTGGCCATAAAACATGTATTTGGTAAAGAAGTAATATCAATGAATCCAATATTTTTCTGTGCTGATGATTCATATTCAATAGATTCACTTTCTAAAGAGTCTCCATAGCTATCACTCTATGTATCGTTTTCTTTAATACTTTTCTTGTGCTTTAAGCGATAGAACTTCTTCTTGTTTCTTTATGAAATATTTTCCTAATTTTCCTTCTTTTTAATATAGGGAAATCAGGTATGATATGACCTATTCTTCTACATTCATAACATGTAACTTCCCCATCATTCTTCTCTTTGTAGTCTCTCTTCTTTAATTAATTCTGATAGTTCTTTTGAGATACTATCTTCTTCATTCTATGAGCAAGATTAGCTAATTCATTCTCAGAATTTTCTGTATCACTAGATTCTGACTAAATAGTAACTATCTTTGACTTTGATATATTAAATCATTCTTGAGACTTGGCTTTCATAAGTTTAGAAGTATTTTTAAAAGCAACTCCTCCATTGTCATTCTTCTTTTTGACATTTTTAGCATCTCTTTTCATTCTAGTCCCATGCTGGAGAAGAGTTCCAAAAAACTCATCTAAGTAAATCTGGGTAACTTTCTTGTTCTCCCCAATTGCTGTCCTCTTGGAATCCAACTCATTTATCATGATGTCTAGGATTTTATCTACAAGAGCCTCATCGTCCAAACCATTTCCTCCCATAGACTTTAAGCAATTCACGAATGTCATAATCATTTGTTGAACTTTGCTTATAGGTTCTTCTTAAGGAAAGTCAAAGCCATGGAATTCAGCTCTAAACATGGCTCTTCTTGTCTCTATAACATTAGAATTACCAAAATGTGTAACTTCAAGTTTTATCCAGTTAATTTTTGTAGATTCACATGAAGAAATTTGATTATAGATGTTCCTAGACAGGGAACATAACAATGTATTTATGACTCGAAAATTTTCTTGATATTCTGATTTGTCCTGATTAGTAAAATATCTAAATTCCTTATCAGGAATTTTAGAGTACCATGTCATTATTATTTAGTTATCAACTCCATTGTTAATAACAAAAGTCTTCATCCTATCTCACTAGTACTCATGATCATTTCCATCAAAAATTGGCAGTCTAGTATGATTTAGATTATTGATAAAACCAACATTTAAACCTTCCATCTTAAGGAAAATCATGGCACACAAACTTGTTAGTTATAATAGCTTGTAAAGAAGGAAAATATTCCTTAGCAAGATAAAATAGAACAAGAGTATCTCAATATGATTCCAAACTTTATGGATCCAAAAATATGATTATGAAAAAGTTAAAAAGAAGATTTCTCTTTTGAATCTAATCGTGAGATTAATTTAGATTGAAGCAAAACTATGAAACCAATTGTTAGATTTGTTCAGTGTACATGGTCACCTACTCTAATACCAATTGATGGATAGATAGAAAGATATATATGATACTTATTGTAGTATAAAACCATGATGCAAATAATCAATATACAAGTGGGTGGGTGAATGTTCTACTTTAAAAATTATTAAGTCAATTTTTTATAGACAAAATTCACAACACCTCTAATCTCTAATATATTTTTTGATTCCAGAAAAGTGATTTCGTAAATGAAACATAACAAATCTTTATAACAACTAAGATTCTACCTTAAAGAGTATATAATCTTATATAATCAGAGTACAAGTTTAAGGATGTATAAGAAAATTATACTTTCCTCAACAACTAAAATTACAGCAGAAAACAAATTTGAAACACTACAAGTAAAAAGTAGTAACAATTTTAACCCAAAGAGAAGGATATCCAAAAACCCTAGATAAAGGTCCATTGATTTATACTTTTAAAAAAGTCTATCTTGCCCAAACCCATGTAAGACCTCAATCTTAATATTGGTATATGTCTTTCATTCCCCGCTAGCCCTCGATTTGTAAAGAAATCGCACCTCTGCCCATGGAAAATATGCTCGACGAAAAGTTTGAACAAGCTGTTAAAACATTTTTCCTAAATTCAAAGAGTTTATAAGACCCTCTCTCTATAGAAATCACTTCAACAGTATGTAATAAAATTTTTCAAAGTTGTTGTGAGCTCTTTCAAATAAGATCTTATTTATAGGCATGGATCCAACAGTCGGGTCCCTCCTCCAACGGTCATATTGTTCCTTGAATTTTGGAGGGACCTGTACACGTGTCACACAATCAAAAGTTTTATTGTAACTAAAATCACACCATCATTTTATAACAAAAACAAGTGTATGTAAAAATATGGTTACATAACCAAAATAAAATATTTGGAATGTAGGCAAATAAAAATTCGAAGTCTAACCAAAAACACATTTGGTGCCTATAATTCAAGGATATTTGGATTCTGTTTTCTAAGGAATTTGGATCCTAGACTCTATAGAATTATGGGGTCTGATCTTCAAGGAAATTCAGAATCTAGATTCACTTGAATTCATAACCTAAACATACAAAGAACAGAGTCATAGTTCATGAGAATTCAGAGTCAGAACATACAATTTTTAGAGTCTGAATTCATTAGAATTCTGAGTAAGAACTCACAATGATCAGAGTCTGAGTTCATTAGAATTCGGAGTCAGAACACACAATGTTCGGAGTCTGAATTATTTAGAATTCAGAGTTAGAACTCCTAATGTTCAGAGTCTAAATTCATTGGAATCCAGAGTCAGAAATCACAACGTTCGGAGTCTGAATTCATTAGAATTCTGAGTTAGAATATTAAGCCTGAAACAAGAATGCTCTTTATTTAAGTATTATATGATTCCGAGGTTTTAGATATGAAAACTAATATTATAATTAGATAAGATAATGAACAATGAAAAACATGGTAAGGAAAATTTTCCATGGGGAAGGAAAATTTTCTTTAGAGAAGTAAAACACAGGGTACAATGAGATTTTACTTGAAATAAGGTGTGTGTGATTTTCCAAACTAAAAGGAAGGATAGAGTCATAAGGATACCTAATTAACTCAAAAATCTCTCCCATGTTTAAATGAATGAAAAATTTATAAGGAGAACCTTATTGACTCAACATTTCCTACAAAAGGGAATTGAATGTATCACTCATGCTTATGTACGACTTACCATCTCCATGTTGAAAATATATTCATTTCCAATTACCATATTTAATATATTAGTATTTTGATTTTATTAATATTTATATATGATATTTATGAAATTTTTATTCTTCTAAAATGATAATATCATATCTATCTTTAATCATTCTAATCCATTGGGATATGATAACGTCATTTGTGGCCATGTGTAGAATAACACCTTCACAAAGAGGTAAGATTATTTTTCCCTTTCAATTTCATTTGAATTGTAATAATATGGATATGATAAATATATATTGGAAATGTTATATAATTATTAATCTATAAATTTTAATGACTAGTTATATTTATTTTATTACGTCTGTTGGAAACTAAAAATATTGTTCATGTGTATGTATGGCCTACAAACTCCATCAATAGAGTAATTCATTTTCTATCTCAAACATTATAAATGAATATATATATATATATATATAATATTTGATATAATAATAATGTTTTTTATTCCGGTATATAAGTATAAGAAATTTAATTTTATTACATTGGATGTTATAACACTAACAATGCATGGGGAAGCTGATGACAGGGGTTTTCCATCTTGCATTTACTCCTATTATGTACATGTCATATTCACCAACTTTTTTATATATGGTGTATATTTTTTTCTTCAATATATATTACTATGATTCTCATTAAAAATATATGGTTTAAATAACCATCTACGTTCTCCCATTCAGGGCGATTATAATTCAATATTTACACAAGTTGTAAGGGTATTTGTATATTATTGCATTGTTTATCGAGATTTATTATTACTAATTTTTTATTCTAAAATTATATGATGTAAAATTAAATTCAATCATGAATTTTCATAGAATATGGATTTTTATATAGAATAAATTATTTCCTCACATTTTCCACACAATGTTACTTAAGAGGCCGATGGAATTTTTTATGGAAAATGACTTCATTTGTCTTTTTTATTTAAATTTTTGTTATTAAATATCCATGCATACTAAAACATATTTCAAAGATAAATTTAATATTCTTGATTTATTTATTAAAAAAATTACTTTTTTACTTTTTCAAAAAAAAATAAAATGAAACATTTTTTATTTTCCCAATGATGTACATTTTTACTTTTCAGAAAAAATATATAATTAATGTGGTTTTCATTGACTTATATATAATTAACAGAATTTCTCATAGTCATGACCTTTCAATGTTTTGGTGAATATATTAAAAGAATAAATTATTAATTTTAAGGTAATTTTTTTCAAAAAAAATTCAGAAATTAATATATTTTAAATAAGTTAATTAAAAAAGGAGATTTAATTTCCCTCAAATATGTTTTACTGTTATTTATTTCATAAATTAAAACGACAATAAATGTTTCTTATTTATTAATGTTGATATGATCAAATGACACCATAATTACTTCTTTTATGGATATTTTATGATTATAATGATGAGATTTTTATGACACTGGTTCGCATTAAATGGGTTTTACGAGGATCAAATATTTATGAAGCCTATTTATATTTCGGATTTATGATGTGATGACTTTTTTTATAATCTTATAGAACACATATTTATGGAATTAATAATGGTAAAATGGATATATTATAACCATGTATAGTGGTTACATTATAACTATAGATGGTGGTAATGTAATATCAAAGGATGTTGGTTATGTTATAACAATGTGTGTTGGTTTTGTTATAACCAAGGATAATGGTTATGTTATAACAAATGATCGGTCAGAAAAATATCACCTTTAATGCATTAGGTGAATATTTCTATATAATGATATTTATAAGAATATATTGAGGATTTTTCTTATTTAATAAGAGTAATTTTACCACGATGATAGTCTTGGGGTTGAACCATGTCTACTATGATAGTTTTAAAATAATTAATTGACCACCACAACAATGATTTTCAATGACTATTTGTATGACACAAATCAATTTCATATTCCAATGTTATTCTCTCATGGATCATGTTCTTTGATAACTTTAGGATTCATGTATTATGAATATCCAATATTTATTCCATGAGTCAAGATTATGATCACCGATATATAGGTTATCATATTCAAATGATTAGATAATCTTCTCGGACCCTTATTCTCATGTTATACTTCTATGAGCATGTATATCTCACTCTATTATTTTTACTGGACATAATTTTAACCCATTTATTGTTTTTCCTTTTCCATGGGAATAAATAAAATTGTTATGTATGATATGCCTATGAAGGGCTCTCTTACGGATTGACAAACTGGGAGTTGATATATAACTCTTATAAACTAGTTCTTTATTTTTCTGTATTTCCAAAGTGAAAATACATATTTGATTATTGCATGGATCATCAATTAATTTTAATAATATTTTTCTAATATGATTTAATGTATATATATATATAAATGTGAAAATTACTGGTCAATATAATATTCACCTTCCTGTTTTGTACATTTTCTTATAAAATAATACTATTTTGAATTTGTGACACCCCAATTACCTTCTAGAGATTCATCATGAGGGTATTTCACAATTTTCTAGAGACATTCATATACTATATATATGGAATATATTAGATAATTCCATGGAAATTCATATTTTTATCAATGTAGAATCAATGATTTTAGTATGATATATTTACAATTATTTATGATTTCTTCAAAACGAACTTGACTTTTATTTTGTTTGTTGGGTATAGTGTCATTTGATGTGCTATAGAAACATATGAAAACTCTATCAATCATAAATTTTATTTAGTGGGATCTTATATTAATAATAATGTGTGATTATTCAAACATTATTAATAGAGTAGTCTTATGATAGAGGATTTATGGAATTTATCATTTGATATTATAAATATCAAGGAAATTAGATTTAGAATAACAAGACGACACAACCCGTGGAAATTATTTTCTTGATCTAATATTTTCTTTTGATAAATTCCATTCTGATTTATTAGTATACAAAGCAGTAGTTTTTTATAGTATACAACCTTTATGTACCTCATAATAAATCCAAATGAAAATCCCATTCATATCTATTATATGATACAACCATTATGTACCTCAAGATCTAGAAAAAACCCAACAACCTATGTGTTAAAGTAAGCACAACAGATTTCTAAAAAGGATCTCTATATAAGTAAACTGAAGAATTAATCCAAGCTTGTTCTTTGTCTTATAAGAAACTTCATAAGTCATTCAATTCAGTTACTCAATTTATAATTTGATTATATCCTTAGCATTCATAAGATAGAATTCATTTATTATTCTGCATCTAAAAAAGCCTACATCCTACTAATCTATCTATATGATCCTCTCAGGAACTCGATCACACTCTAGGTGTGGTGTGAGTATATTTCAACTAGGTCATCCATGGATCCTATAAGTAAGAGAAAGGTATCTTCTAATACATAAAATCATTCCCAATATATCATGTCCATGGTATCCCTCATTCCCACATTCATTCATCCTTTAAGCATAGCCTATATGATCCAACCACTACATATGTGGCTTGCTCATAGCCTAAATAGAATAACCCCCCCTAGAGTCCATCTATGGAATCCCTCTAAATACATGGTTCATCCAAGGTATATGGTACCATAGATAAATAAACCAATTCATGACATTATAATTAGAATCCATGATTATCCCATTTTTATTTACCCTTTAAACACTTATGATTCAATTAAATATTTCATTTGGCCTGAAAAGGTAAAAACAAAATGCATCCAATTTAATATCAATAATGAACAAACCTAAAAAGGATTTCCCATTCAAATACCAACATGGGAACAAATCTCATAAAAATCACTCATTTAAATTATAATATTACATGGATTTATCATTTATAAACTCTGGCGAAGACATATCATTTATCAAGAAAAAAAAGTAAATTAAATTATTATTTGGATTTAACATTAATTAGCACTCATGGGCACATCTCATATAAGAAGAAACAAATATAAATTATATTATTACTTGGATTTAGTTTATAACAAATCTTGTGGAATTGTTCATATACCAATAATTTCATGTAATCTATACCATTACAAGTCCTTAACATAACCAACTCACATGGAAATGTTTTGAATTGGAGAAAAACATTCTAAACCAGATTTAACAAGCATAGGAATAACGTGGGGTAAAAGGGAAAATCAATAATACCAATCCATTAGTTGGTTCAATTGAAATTTAAAGTGACTTAAATTCATTAATAATATCAATTCATTTTTAACAACCCAAGAGTGGGAAACAAGGAATCCCTCAAAGGCATCCTAGGGAAAATAGACATAAATGGTCATCCAATGGAGACACATCAATGGGGTGTCCCTCAATCAAGGTAATAAACCCTTATGATGATTAAAAACACTGAATCAATTACCTAAACAATAATAGGCAATGGAATTAAGAAATATTCACTCAAGCCGACACCCAAAAAATGACTGTATGGAACTCCGACACCTATAATCATCATTAATATTAGAAAAAGGCACTACACCACCTATATCATACTCAAAAAACCCTCCCCATCCACCTTTGGACTCTAATTTAACCTATAAAGAATTCTATTAAGGGGTTTCCAATGCATCTGATTGTGGTCAAATATGAGTTCGGACAGACAATCGTGATAAAAACATCCCTCCGATGTTGTTGTTTATAAACTCTGAGTGAGCCTTACGCACCACTGAAAAAAATGAAATACTTCCCATTTTAGAAAAAAATTAAAGTACACAACATTTACTATGAATATATATGACATGTATATTCCAAATTTTCTCCCCTTCAACCGAATTCCCAGACACATCATATCAGGTCTGTTGACATTCCATAGATGGCGTGTACTGGGATTACATGGTGTGTAATCCCTTTTCAGATTGTGTAAATGGACTAAAACCGATAATCAACCCATTTATTCTCTAATTTCTTCTGTAAAAACAAAGAAATAATTATTCATACCTCAAAAGAAGAACTGGGTTCTTACAATATTCCCCCCTTAAATAAATTCATCCTCAAATTACCCTTATATGGCTAATGAAGAAACATATGAGATCAAATATGACCACATCAATTGTACATCGTCCTCCCTCTTCTTAGTCTCTTCCTGCACTCAACTATTCTTCCATATCACCCATACTAATGTAATAGACTGACACTGGAGAACCTTCATGCTACGATCCACAACTTGTATAGGATTCTCTTCAAAGGATGCGCCTACCTACAACTTAAGTTCCTCATGATAAAAAGAGTGAGAGAGATCTAAAAAGTAATGCAACAATTGGGAAACATGGAAGATTTTGTGTAGAGACCAATACCTCTGAGGTAACTACAACTGATAGGAAACTGGCCTGACTCTTTCCAAAATCTCGAATGGTCTCATGTACCTCATTGAAAGCTTACCATGTATCATGATCTTCTTGTGTCCTAACCTCTGTCCTAACCTCTGTGTAACATGTAGGAAAACATTTTTCCTGACCTCAAAATCCATAGGTTATTTTCAATGATCATCGTACAATTTTGGACGAGACCATGAAATATCCATCCTCTTCTGATTATACTAAACATTTTTTGTGGTCTTCTAGAAAAGACGATCTCCAAATATAGCTGCCTCTCCTGCCTCCAGCAAACATAGTAGTGATCATCATGGTCTACTATATAGACCCTTATATTGTTCCATCTAAATAGTTTTCTGAAATCTATTTTTATAGGTGATATCAAAAAATTATTTTTATCTCTGTTAATAACCCATGAAATCAAGGATGAATGCCAACAACATGCCCTCTATCACCAGAATCATGTGATCTGACTATACATCTTCATCGATGTGGTATGTTATTCACATAAGCACAAGTGTACCTATCACCCATTATATCCCTTTACAAAATGAGAAGTAAACTGGTCATCTCTCTTTGAAATGACAGACTATGGGACCTCATGTAGTCATGAAATCACAGGGATGTACATCCTCCCAATCTCATCATCACTGAAGGTATCCTTGATCTTCAAGAAGTGTTTAACCTTCATGATCCTCTCAACAATAACCCATACGACATCATTACCATGAAACCTCCACTATTAAAAAACCAAAAATAATGCCCATGAGAATTCCATTGATGATATTAGCTTTTTATCCTTCATCCTCGTGAACCCGAACACAACTATGGTTATATTTGAAGCCGCAAGGTAATGAAAAATCAACCCCCATTGACCTCATCAAAACCAGCTATGCAATATTCCCTCAATAGAAATTGCAGACTTTCACATCACACCCAAATTAACTGGAAGAGTGTTAAAAGTGGTTCACTCGAACCATACACAAGAAAAAATAAGGATAATGAGTAAAACCATCACTGTATAACTTATCTCTGGAATTATTCTCTTAGGAGGACAACATGTTACAACATAAACACAATGCTATCTCTCAAGGAACTATGCGCCCACAATGATCCCACTCACTGAAGCCCATAACATTATCTCGATGATGGTCCTTTTTCAAACTATCCCCTTTTCATTTAAAAAGGGAACATTGCAGCATGAGAAAAAGACTAATCTAAAACTATCCCATTGGAATAATTCCGCATTTAAATCATAACATATTAGCCTGAATGAAATTCTAGTTTAAAGTTGGGTTTATCATCCCAGAGTCCAAGGAACTCACCAATATGGTCCATACTCTCTGTTTTGTGTGAGACATTGGTAAAAGGCCAATTGTACACATAAGAACACTTACTGCACCCAAAGTGGCATTTGGCTTGTGCAAACATCAATGAAAGCAGTAGACATCCATTGGTCTATCCAAGGTGTTCCTACATGGAAACCCATGTAACAATTAGGATTAACCAAGACTCATCTAAAATAATGCATCCATTGCATAACATAGAATGATATCACAAACTATCCCAATATATTTCAAACTGCAGTGTGACATAAAACCGACAGTCTCTTAGTGCATTTAGGACAACATCATTATTTGAGACATTATTATCTCTTTAATAAGAGAACATTAAATGGATATCAAGGATTACTAGAAACAGACATCCAAACCCCTATTGGAAGACTACTTAAAAGAAACTCAGCTTCAATTGCCGATGAATCATAATTTTATTGAACATAACGACTTTAACTCAAGGCATTTCCATGATAGATCACACATAACCACCATGGTCCATCCATGATCATTGGTGCCTCACAAGTGGTACACTCAATGATAGCTGCAACAACATTGTGCTACCAAGAGGTAATCAATGTCTAAAAAATTCTTGACTCAAAGGAATTCAAGTAAGAATTGACCATTTGTGAATTGTAATTTTTTTGATCCATATAACATTAAGGAAACATATAAACAAACCAAACTTGATGCCCCCTCCATGGAGTGTTTGAGGTATCAAGGAAAAGGACCAGTTTATCACAACGTGCTAGTTGAGAACCAACGTAAAAGCATGAATTTCATTCCATTAACTACATTCACTACATCAGATCACTTGGCATTAATTCCCAAATTAAACTGACTAGTGTGTCAAAAATCTCAGGTCCCAAAAGTTCTTCTTGAGCTGTGGGACACACTTGGTTCCCTAACACATAAGACACTCTACTCTATAGAAAACCAAATAACCTCCACAATAGCTTGTATCTCAACTATTTAACCGAAATCAACAGCCCGTTTAAATATTTAACACTCAATGGGTACCATGTATGTTAACATATTTTACTGTGATATTATAAGTGAAAACAACCCATTCTTCACACTCTTCATAGGTTTTCCACCCTATGCATCCCATTACCAAATTTATTATGTATGAACTAACTCAAAATCACATCATCTACACAATGTTTTACACAAATTAAAACATACCATGTGATCCAACACTTAAAGAAATAGAGCTTCACATGACCTCCTGTGTAGCTGAGATTGCCTAAAGAATGTCTATCCTGCTAAACTAAGCATTCCTCAATTCTCATTCCCAAATCATGGGTCAATATTCAATGATCACCCATATGAAAAAGGGTTTCCTCTTTAAAAAAACATCAAAAACAGCGGACAACAAAAAATATTATGAATGTTCGTTTTTAACAAACTTGGAAACCTAAATGGGTCCCTAGATAAGCAATACTCATATATCAAAAGCATAGATATTGAAACAGGATAGTTCAATAACTTTCACTAAGAATTCACCCATCTTAATAACCCATGAGTCAAGTATAGGGGTCAAAAAATAAGACACACTACCAAAATCCCACTACTACGGTCGGGTCTGGTCAAGTTAAAAACAAAAAGGAATCCTACATGGGAGCCTCCATGTATCCTTGAGCAAATAAATCCTACTTGAGATCCTTAGCTGAATGGAAGAGGGGAAATCCTACATGGGAATATTGAAATATAAACAATAAAGGCATCCAACCACATTTATCCTCTTGGTTAAAACATAAGAATATTAAATTATATAGGGAGTCCTCAATAATATCTAGTGTCATGAAATTATAGGCTAGAATGGAATGCCTCACAAGGGGAACATCCTTGAAGCATTAGTCAAGTGACAAGTCTCAGAACTCATTTCCTATCAATGAGCCTCAACAAGGTATTAGTGAATGCCCAACCAATCATTCATGTCATGTCTCTTCCTTAGAGGATGACTGGAAAATGTAAGTAAAGGAAGAACCTATCCATTTAGATAACACCCCAAAACACCAATTATGAGTCCTCTAAACGCTCCACGTGTTTATCCATCACTGTATCTACTGAAAACTACTTATAGATGGCTATTCAAGGGTCCAAAATTGAAAAGGAAGGAAAAATCATGAAAAGACCCACAAAGGGTACCAAAATATGAGTGCATGGTGTGTTGAAACAATACCCAGTGAGTAACCTCAAGCTATAACAATAGTGTTTAATTCCATCATCCTAGGCTTATAAACACCCTAGGTACACTATGTGTCAGGATGGTACATGGTGTGTACTCAAGTCTCCCCTCCTCCCCATGTACTATTACATTGCCAATGCCACATGGGGTCTACATGTGTAAAACTGCACGGTGTGTACCTAATGTACACAGAATGCATTATTCAAAAACCAACATTCTTTTTTATTTATCACATGGATGAACACATGGTCTAAGAACACCCATTGTGTACTCACTGTACATGGCTTCTACATAAGAAAAGTTTTTCTACCCGAATAGATGAACACGTGGCATGTGTTCGTAGAACCACACGTCATGTTGCCTTGGTTTCCAAATAGAAACAACCCAAAACATTCCCAGAAGCCACATTTTCAATTCCAAACCCATGGTATGAAAATTTGAAATTCCTAAGGACCCATTCTCCCCAGAAATCAGTGTTCGGAATCCATATATAGCATATAATAACAGAATTTAAGGACAAAAAAAGATCGACCAAATTATGATCCAAGAGGAACTATACATTTCAGGCACCAAAGCTTGGTTTCTGTCAATTTAGATGTATAATAGGTTCCAATAAACCTATAAGAAAAATAAGAATATCTATCATGATACATATCACATTAGTATGAATATCTTTAATTCTATCTAAATGGCATTGGAAGAATTCATGTCATAGTTTTTCTAACAAGTTTTTATATGATACTAGAGATGGAATACCCTTATTGCATAGGGTTGAAACCAAATAGAACCACAATTATATCAATAATATCATTAGAAAACAAGTAAGTCACCCAATGGTGATATTGAATCAACTCTAACAACTCAAAATCCAAAGATAACAATTCACTCGAGGTAGTTTGTCTTTTCCCTATACGTGAGGTCAATACTCCCATGAATATTTAATTATCAAAATCTGTTTCCTTCCAATACCAGTCCAATGTCTCCATACTGCAAAGTAAATAAGAAAAAAAAACCTACTCTGATATCTCTTTGTTATTTCATGGATCTGGATTCCACTTAATGGTGCAGCATACCTGGCTTTACACAAGGCCTCAAGAACATTTCTTCAAACGCCACAAGCTGGTGACTAGAAATGAGGGTCTAGGTGTGATAGTGGGGAAACTATGCCCTCATTGGAAGAGTGAAACAAAGTAGATACAATAACAATACAATAGAGAATACATTAATTCCATGCCACAAAAGTATACGATAGAAGACTAATTATATATTAACCAAATGTCAAGGAAAACAAATGATGATGATATATGTTGTTTTCTATAGGAAAATATTAAAAACAAGTTACACTGTAGTAATATATGATATAAGAACCAAATGTACAGAATGAACAAAAGAAACTTAGAAGTATCACAATCCTTTGCATGGTCCCAAGTTCTGTTTCTCCTAAAAAGCATATGATGTACCTGTAGAAGAGAATATTCCCCTTATCAACACCTGAAAAGTATAATATATTATGTCAAAATAGCATGACACAAATAGGGGGTGATAATAAATCATAATAAGCAATCAACAATGATTTGTGAGAATATGTTAGTGAATATATATAACAGGTAATACACAATAATAAATGTATTTAGCTATGATGTACAAAAAATAAATAGTCCAAGATGCACTAATTTCCATTTATAGTCATTTCTTTTTCATTAACAATTCAATTACATGGAATTATATAAGTCTAGATATTCATCTTAAGCCTGACAACATCTATGGAAAGGTAAGCACAAAAATACCCCATAACACTCTCTAAACAAGTAATGTGAAGACCAAATCCAATCTTGTGCCTTGTCCTGAATGATGCATCATAATTCATTTCATTTAATTATTCAATTTGTAATATGAGTCTTTCCTTGACATTCCTAAATTGAAATTAAAGTAATAATGGTGATGTAAAATCACATATATCCTATAAGTCCATCAGTATGACCCTCTATGGAATTTGGTTTCACAAAAGGTTTGGTGAGAGTGTATGTCACCTAGGCCATCCATAGATCCTATAAATAAGACCAAATTATTTATTAAGACATATTAAAATTTCCAGTAGAACTCATCCTTGGTATCCCACTTTTTATGAGTTGTCCGTACATCAAGCAAATATTTCATAAGCCTAACAACATTATTTTTCACTCAGTCACGGATTTAATATAATAACAACCTTTTTAGTCTATTTATGGAATCCCTTAGAATACATAGATCACTTGAGGTATATGGAACAATAGTCACCTGAACCCATTCATGGATTTCTGATTAGAATCCATGATTCACCCATTTATAATTAGCCTTTAAAAATCTAAGATTCAATTAAATATTTCATTAGGCATACAAAGGTCAAAACAAATGGAATCAAATATATTATAAAGAAATAACCAACCACAGAAGTATTATCATTTCATATACACACATGTGCATAATTAATATAACCATAACACAAGTAAATTAAAATATTACATGGCTTTATCATATATAAAATTACATGAGAACATAACATATATCTAGAAACACATGTAGATTAAATTATCTCATATATTTATCATTAATTAACTCACATAGACACATCTCATAATTGAAGAAATACATTTAAATTAATTTATTAAAAGGATTTAGTGTTTAATAAATCAATAGGAACATTCATATAACAATAATTTCCTATAATATATACCATTTCTTGTCCTTAACATAACCATAATCACATGTGCATGTTCAAAATTAGAGAAAAATATCCCATACACTCTTAAACATGAATATGAATAAGATGGGGAAAAGGGGAAATCACTAATCCCAAATTATTAGTCAATTAATTTATAGTATAACATGAATATAATTCATTAATAATATTAACTCATTTTTTAAATCCCAAGGCTCGGAAACAAAGCATGACTCCAATGATTCCTATGCCAAACGACCATAAATGGTCATCCAAGGGAAAAAACGATTATTGTGGCTGTTAACCAAGGTAATAAACCCAAGAAATGATTCAAAACACATAACAAATTACCTAAACTAAAATTATAAATCGAAATAGGCAATGTTCGTTGAAGGAGATAACCCAATAATCGGTGTGCGATAGTTTGGACATATCATCAACTTGAAAATTAGAAAAAGGCACAAGACCTCCTACCTCAAAATTGTAAAACTCTTTTCATCCACCATCATGCTCTAATTCGATCGAGAATGGATTAGATCAAGGGGACTCCAATGCATCTGACTATGTTTGAATCAGAGATCAGAATAATAATTGGGAGAAAAAACAACCCTTTGGTGCTGGTGATTGTGAAACTAAAGTGATCCCTCTATCTCTCTAATAGGAAATGAGATTCTACCCATTTTACAAAAAAAAGGACATGTAATGTAAATTTGTGTACCTTATATATGCCAAATTTTATTCCGTTTAACCGACATCCCTTATACTTCATATTAGGTCTTCTGACTTGCCTTACATGGCATGTATTAGGATTACATGACATGTAACACCTAGTTACGTCGTGTAACAGGACTGCATCTATTACTCAACCTATTTTCCTCTATTTCCTTACATAAAATCAGATAAGTAAATATTCACACTTAAAAGAAGAATCTGGTTCTTATAGTTCTTTTCATAAACATTCAGGTGGTTAACAATTTTGAACAAAAAATTCATATATGAATCTCATATAATTTGGATTATATAGTCCTATATTTTTCTATTATACTCAATAGTCTATTTCAATATAATAAGTCATCACACCTGAAATATTTCCAGGGAAAATTAGATTTTTTAACAAAACATATTATTCTGTGACATGATTCATGTTTTTGGAATTGAATTTCTATGTGTCTCTTTCCAATTTTATTTGGCTATTTGTACATCCATGATGTTTTTAGTAAAGTTAAAATATTGGTTTTGGGAAACACCACTAGGAATGATGATTCTCTTGTTGTTGTGGATATTTTCAAGAAATTAAATTTTTGAAGGTTTGTTATTATAATAGTGGTCATCATATCCGAAGGGAAAAACCTTTTTTATAAAAATTTAGATCCCCCTTTTAGAATTATGAGATGAGAGAAAAAAAAATATTCTATGTAAAAACGCAAACAAATTTCTTGAAAAAAATTAAAAATCGAGAGTTAATTTTTTTTACTGAAAACAATACATCCATAAAGAAAGAATTAGAGCTGAAACATGGAAATTTCACATTGGGATTATATGATGGCCTTAAAATATCCTATTGGTATATACAGATTATCAATTTATTTTTATAAATAATTTCATCACACCTCGTAAGATAAGCATCAAGTATTTATGGTGACAAATATGGTCAACAGGGATTCATCAGAAGAAGTAGAATAAAGGATTTTGCAACATCAAGATCTCATGGAGATATGATCTTCATCAAATGAGAAATAAAATCTCACAAAAGATTATAAAAAATAAAATTATTACACGATAATCCAAAAATTGGTGTTTCATGAGTGTGAAAATTAATTATTTATTATTCACAATTGAATTTGATGTCTGGTAAGTTGCATTCTACATGTTTTGGTCCATATGTTTTTTATAATGGGGATTTTTTATGGTTCAATGGATATCGCATAAGTGTCCATATGATGTAGGTTTATAGTTAATGCGAATAAGTTGAGGATTTATATTTTGGGTCTTTTGATACATGTAGTTTAATTCATCACACTATATGATCACATCATCACTTGAGAATATTACATTTTCCCAATCTCATTAAATCAAAAACTACTTAATCCATTTTAAATTACACATTCCATGACATATATCATATCATATATTTACATCTATGAAAATGACATATTTTATGTATAGTGGAGGGGACAACTTTTTTCTGTGGGTTCTTTAGATTTTTTAGTTTTATGTTTTTTGTATGTCTTTTTGTTAATTTTTTTAGAAAATATCAGAAAAATGAAAGAATATAGAAACATTGAGAAACAAGCCATGTAAAATTATCATTTACATGGGAATAATATTGAAAATGTTTATTTAAATTTAAAAAATTCATTAGAATAATTATAATCATGAGAAAGGATTCATTAATAAATTTTGGTATTTATAAAAATAAAAGTCTTTGATGTAATTATTTTATGATCTATTTTAAAAAAATTTATATTTTGACAATAATCATTATGAAATTTATTTTATTTTGAATTATTTAATGAATATAGAAAATAAAATTATAATAAATAATGAATTATGGAATTTTTCCTACTCAATTGAAGGTATATACATGTTAGGTAACTTATGTATTCTTAAATT
Source organism: Viscum album (assembly GCA_963277665.1). Lineage (NCBI taxonomy): Eukaryota > Viridiplantae > Streptophyta > Magnoliopsida > Santalales > Viscaceae > Viscum > Viscum album. Next base: position 217,427,302 of record OY728165.1, read on the forward strand.
AATTGATGACCCATATGTTTGTTTCTATTATTATCAGTTTCATTATTGTACCAAATTGGCCTACTCAGGTGTACATGATATCCTACAGTTGTTTCCCCCAATAAAAATTATATTTTCCTTAATAGTAACAAGACTAATGATATTTTCAATATGCGGGGATATCTAGTTTGGGATCCTAGGGATCCACTTTTGGGAGAATATTACTGTCTTGGTTTTGAGATTTCATTACAAAGGATTGTATGAAATATTTGATGAAATTAAATAATACAAGTGAAAGTGTTTTACAAGACCTAAACATAAAAAATAAAGGGTGAAGTTATGAGCTTGAAATATATGGAAGACACACATGTTGATAATTAATGGCATAGGAAACCGATAACATGTTTTTAAAATATCTAATTTCATTAATCTCATTATATTTTGTTTCCAAATGATTTACGATAAAATGGATTTAAAAGTATTTCACATTGAATTGTTGTTGAGATTCATACATTTCTTATATTGTCCAAAGGTTTGGGAAATATCTATATGCATATAATGTATTCATTTTTCTGGTATACAAGACCTGTGACATTTCCCTAGAGTTCTAAATTATAGTTGTTGGGTATTTGATAAAATTAATTTTTATTGATTTTTTTTTGATAATATATGAAATCATTTTCTCAAATTGTTTAATATTTTTTTATTTATGAATTATTTGTCATTAGATCTTTCATTAAAAAATTTGATGAAAATTATTATTTGGTTTTTTAAAAGAAATTACTGTATTTTGTTCAATTTGTTTTTGTGCATTAGGTAAATAAATTATCTGAGTTTTTTCTAAAAAAATTATCTTTATAAGAATCATTGGACAACTAAATTATGGGGGGGGGTTAGTTAATTTTTTTATAAAATAATAAAATTTAGGAAATATAACAACTACAACTTTAAAAATATCTTTTCTATGTCACCAATTAGAAAACTAACAGGCATTAATCAGTATAAAATTAAACAATAACAAATGATTCACATGTTCCTTAATTTGTGTGAGAACCATCATTCATTTTATGGGAACACCCATAGATTTATAGAAAATAACTATTGAAAATAAGTGAATACAAACATATGTCAACTCCCACTAGAAACATTTTATCTAGTGACAAGAATGAGTATACTAAATCATATCATTTAAAAAAATTTACAAACTTTTTTACAGAATTGAAATATGTAACATTATAAAATTTTTACCAAAAAAGATTATTCCAAATTCTCGATATGGTTCTTCTATATTTGATATTATTTTTCTGAAAATCCTCTAACATTTTGATCTCTGTCTCTCACACATTTTCCCAAACTATTATTGAATAAAAATTTCTATTATTCCCAATTAAAAAAACTCATCAGCTTACAAACATCATGTGAGAAATTCAATGGATGATCTCTTCTATTTAGTAATATTAACAAGTTTCTACCTAATCATTTGAATAGAAAATATATTTAAAAATTCACTTTATACATTAAATTTTATGTTTAGTAAATTTTATTCTATATTAAAATTGAAATGTACATCATACTTTCCCTTTCGTATTTATTAGTTCCTCAAAATACCAATGGAAGGGAAAAAAAATTCCCCAGAGAGAATATTGTATGAATTCCAGTTTCTTGAACATATAAACATCATTTCAATGCATATAAAATCTTATAAACAATAATAGAGACTTCATGAATATTACTTAATTATCTTGAAAATCGTCATTCTAAACATTCCTCATCCTTATAACATAACAAATATGTTAAATGGTTATGTCCATTTAATTAATGTATGAAATTTCTCTATTCAGAATTTGTCATGTAAAACATATATAAAAATAAGATTTTTTAGCATTCTCTTCATCTTTACAGACCACATGAAAAATATGAAAGAAAATACATTTTAATTTGGAATAGTAAAACCTTAATTCTTCTAATGATCATCTGACTGAAAATATTTGATTTGAAATTTTTATTTGAAACTCATATGTCCTAATTATTTTGTTCACTGATCATGATTGAAATGAAATGAATAAAGATAGCATTGGTTGTTCTTCAAGATTTAAACCTATAAATACTTCATATTGGCACACTATCCTAATCTGGTATAATTTTCAAATGTTCTGATTTTCTGACCCTTCTGATGATTTGAATGTTCCATTGAATCGAGTAACTCGGAATCGTGCCATCTAATCATGTCATCATGGAAAACACTGTCTGAATAAATACATGAAGTTAACTTCCCTGTATCATCTTATACATCTTCACTATTTCCAATCCACCACAATAGTCTTCATAAGTTTTTTTTATCAATGAATAGGTATTGAAATATAGAGATCTTACCCTTCTCTCAGTACAACTATACATATTAGTTATATATGATAAATACCTTTTTGAAGAAAGATCATCCTATAAAAAAATATACCTCAAAGGCCTAACTATATACTAGAATCTTAGTGTTATTATATTTTTCATGAACTTAGTTACTAAAAAATACTAAAATCTTCATCAAGAGGATTCATCTAAAATTATAATATGTAAATGTTTACTAATCAGAAAGGTTTTACATCATCGATCTACAGATAATTCATTAATCCATCATTATTGAAACTTATCTATCTAGACATTATTTCTCTGCAAAGACTTATCCCTAAAAGCAATGTCTCAATATATTTGATTGAAAACATTAAATCTATACATAACTCATTTCCATGTTATTATATATGTTGATCCATGACCAAAATGTAATGTTATGATCACTATGTCTAGAGAGGGCTTCCAGGAAAACATCAAATATATATTTTTTAAAATATTCTATCTTATGATTTTCCATGATATTAAAAATATTTTTCATCAATGTTTCACAAAAAAATTACGTGTTTTAAATTTTAATGTTTCTAAATTTCTGCCATTTACACTTTTTCTTCCATAAGAACTTTGTTAATATTTTTTTTAAAATATCATCATCTCCTTTATTCGTATTTTTATAAAAAAAATATTTAATAAAATTAATGTTTTGGAAAAAAATTCTTTTATAATAATCTAAAATGATATTCAATATTACAATCATTTTTTGATGAAATGTTTTCATTACAACATTTATATACTCAATATTCATCATAATAAAAAAATTTATACTTTTACCAAAACACATACTTTCTCATAGAGAATTTCCAGACACTACACTACTTGTTGTGGTGATGTTTTTGAAATAATTTTATCCCCTAATAACACGTAATTTTTTGGACATATTAAGAGACCCTCATCCCTTAAATGTTCATTTATTGAAATTTAAAAATAACTCACTTATCATATTTTTTAACTGTAATTTTTTTTTATTTCTAAAATTTTAGGATATCCAAAAATTCATATTCATTTCTAAAATTCTTATACTACTCTTTCTATTAGAATAATGTTACGTACCTTATTATTTTTAAGGATGTATGTTCTCTCCCTCTTTTTCAACATAATCTAAATCCAATTGGGCTGAAATTCTATATGATCATTTGGAAGTCATAGATGGTGCATAAACATGATGTTGCATCTTTACTTTTACATACCCTTCTATTTGATTTCCTTTACTAATGATGTCTATAATTTGATACTTATTTAGAAATATATTGCATCAAAACATCACTAAAAACTAATTTATCTTTTATGAAATTATATTTAATTTCAATTTTATCTGAAATTTAGTATTGTACATGATTTTTGGAAAGATAAATAGAACTAAAGTTATCACAAATTATATTTAATGCTTTAAAAAATCATCTTAGAAATATTCTACTTAGACATTCATCATCAACATTTGAGTACAAGCCAGTGTAGCTATGATATATTCCCTGTCTATTATCCTAAATGTTATTAAATTTTTTTTCTCACTATACTAACTCACACAACATTATCACAAGAAAAATGTTCCTCATAAAGTTTATTTTATATCAATACAATCTCAAGAATAATGAAAATTTGTATAACCATGAAATTTGATATCTCAACATCTTTTGTAAAACAACCAATTGGAATATGACACTTTAACATATATCATAATTCAATTTTCTACCAAAAATGAGAATATTTTGTATTACTTTGATATCTAGGTGACAAGTCCTTAACATAAACAATATCAAGTTATAAATCTATTTGACCAAGCAATGTTCCTACTAGTTTTATGAAATTAATCAGATTCAATATTTTTCCTGAATCATCTTTACTCATTTTTTAATCCATGTAAAATTGGAGAGGAAGCATTAATATATTCTATCAGGTTAATATTTTATAACAACTCCCTATCATACTATTCTTGAGATAGAAAAAATACATTATATTTTTTTCTGGAAAACCCATGAAGTATATTAATTCTCATATCATTGACATTTCATAATTATTATTTATTTCATTAGTAATGATTGTAAAATTATTTTACTAATCTATAAAAAATATCATATTATCCATATGAATAACTGAAAACTGGTTTCTATAGTGTACTTTATTGAAATATAAATTTTTATCAACAATCCCTTCATAAATATTTGATATTTTCATGTAATTATCTTGTTTCAAATACCAAAAAATGGGTTTTATTTCGACACAAACACTTATTTATAAAATTTATAATGATGAATACATATTTTTAATGTAGAATCCTATAATTCATCTCAATATTAATTTCTCATTCAACGTTGCCATTTGGATAACATTACATCACAACCATATGATAAAAATTATATCATCAAAGTGCATCAACTGCTGGGGATATTTTGATTTTTCTAATTTTTGATGGGGGATAATTATTCTCCCATATCAATTAATTCAAAATATTAATATCCCATATCATCTTATCTAATATTTTTTATAATTTTTCACATTTTTTTATTTATAGATATTTTTCTATTTCTTTTCTATCTAGATTTTATTCTATGGGTTTCCTTTGGTTTACTAGAGAAAAAAAATGCAAATTTGGACTTGGTAGGGGGTGGTGAATAATTTTCACATAGTTAGAAGAAACCATTTTTCCTTTCTAGAAAATCGTGCACCAAGATATCCTTTTTTGATACAACCAAATTGGATTAATACCACACTATTTTTCAAACAAAGTGTTTAATGGTGCATTATGCCTTTTTTGGACAGTGGTGACTGCATAATTACACCACGATTTGTAAGACCATGTAGTTAAATCATGTGGTCTGTCTAAGTCATTAAAAAAACTATTTTTAAGTTTTAGTCTCCCAAATTTTTAACCCAAATCACGCATCCTCTCCACCACTTGGGATTTTATCCCTATCCCCCTTTCCCTAACCTCATTTGGGCTCCATTTTAGTGGGGATTTTTCCTTTGATTATTCAATAAACCCCAACTAAGTGACTTGTTTATTGTTTTTCTTCTCTATTTTTGGGTTTCTTCACTCTTTATTTGGTTTTCACATTTCATGAAGGTTTGGTGACCAATTTAGGGCTGGATCTAGCTTCCCAGGGGTTGATCTTGATTTTTTCTGTTCAATCACTCCTTTATATGGTTTGATCGAGTGGTGGTTGATGTCTAACATCATTTTTTTGATGTTTCTTATTTCAATTTAGGTGCTTACATGATTAAACATTATTTAATGAATATTAAATTATTTCTTTATTGTTTGAGAGTATTTTATAACTTATTTGTGTGTTAGGAAAAGGGTTATAAAATGGAATTTCATATGTGATTTCCTTGAAAGTGTTTTCCCAAAATGAAATTGGATGTTTTCATCTGTAAATGTTTTTATGGAATTTGAATGTTATTTATAAGTTTCTCAACATGTTTAATAAGTTTGGAATATGATGAGATTCATGTTTTATGGTTTTGGTGTGCATTTGAATTTAAAATTAAATTTTGTTGTGGAAATTGTGTTTTAATAATCATTTATATATTTTTTGGCTCATATATGTGAATGTGGAGATGTGTATGATATATGGAATGTTAATTTAGCACAAATGGAATCCTATGTTACTAGGTAGCTGGACTAGGACTAGTATTCTAGTGATTTGTAAGTGGGTTTTAACCATATTAACATATTAGGATTGATGATGACAACACAAACTAAACATTGATAATGATTAGAGACCACTAGAATTTTGGATATATCTCTACACTAGTATATCATTCACAAGGATACATATGGTTTTAGTTTCCATACTACTATTAACTAAGATAAAATGTCTCTAGGGTCCTACATTTTCAAGCATCCTATAAGGATTTCCCAAGACATAGTTTACTATGGTGATATCACACATACTATCATTATATTTTATAATATGTGGTTATATGAAAAATAAATGATTATTTATTTTAAAATTCATTCCATAAAAATTTTCTCTATTTTTTGGGTGTCTAGGATGCCAAGAGGTCCCCTTGTAGGTGTTGTGGTTGTGGATTGAGGACAGTGCCCCTCTTTTTTCACTGGGGTTTTAGGACAGGGTATTGTTCACATTTTTATTGTAGACACATTAAGGCTATTATTTAATTTTGTAAAATTGATTCTGATATTTTTTATACCTTGTTTGGTTTGTTTTATTGAGCAACAATTTATTTATTATTGATATTTTTTATGTTTTTGTAATCGATTTAAATCGAGCCCAATTTTTTTAAATGATAAATGAGAACTTATCTCCTTTACGTGGGTACCAAAAATTCCATTCAGGTCATGCCACATTCTAGGTTGGGACCCCGTTTAGAAGATGGCCTATCATTGTTTGTGAAAAATGGTATTAGATTAGGTTACCAACTTTTTGTGTCGAGTTACTAAGATGTGTCTAGATTTATAGGAGTTAGGATGGTCTAGACACGATATTATGTTTATGAGTAGGGTACCTAGCTAGCACACCTCATGATAGATCCTATGACTCCATGGGATGTTTGGATCCTATTTGGACTTCCCCTCTAGGTGAGATGTGCTGGCTGCATACTGTACATAGACACTGGGTGGTTGTGAAGTTGTTTAGTTGCCATGTTATTGTAATGTGTTTGTTTTTTTATTTTTATTGTGAATTATGGTATGATTTTCATTGTTAAAAATATCAAAATGACAATGTTGATGGTTTTTCATATGATTATTTTCTTTAGGTATAAATATTCCTATATAGATAATTCTTGTGAATCCCAGGTAAGGGGCCATAGAGAGTTCCCCCAACCCAATTGATGAGAGATTAGTGGAAGTTGATTTCTGAGCTGTCCAACCATTGGGACATGTAGTTGGTCCTAGTCCCGATCAAGTTTTATATGTTAAAATTGATACTAGGAAGGAATGAAATACATAGTTTTTTAAGAACAAGCCCCCTTCATTAGTATATAGTAAGGATCATAAAAAAGATGAGGAATGGATTGAGAAAACAGAGAGGATATTTTATTTTCATGACACCACAGAGGATGTTAGGGTTAAATTTTATTCATTCATTCTAGAAGGCCCTAATTAGTTGTGGTGGGACATAGTGGGGAAAACTAGGATTAATAAGAACATAAAAATGAAGGAATTCAATGATGTTTTCAATTATTGGTATTTCCCTGAGGTGTTATCCATTGTTATATCCCAGGATTTAATGAAACATGTTCAGGAAGACCTATCCATGATGGAGTATACGAAACACTTTCCTGATCTAGTTCAGTATTCACTCAGAATTGTTTCCAGTGAAAAGATGTAGTCTCTGAGTATTAAGAGGGGGTTTCAGAAATATATATTTTTTCAAATCATTATTTTTAAGTCAAATAGTCATGAAGATGTGGATGACCATGATTTAATGGTTGATATTGATCATAAGCGATGGTATGGTTCCTTTGGGGATAGGTTAGTTATGGGTAGTGAAATTTCATCTAAGAATTATATGATTTAGGATGATAAGGTGAAGAAGTGAGGTGGTAACTCAAGCCTTCCTTCCTGAGAGTCTTTATTTGCGGATTCTTATATAGGGTCTGTTGTGGGACAAAAGATAGATAATATATGGTATATATGCCATGAATAGACATCTCCCCTCAAATCCTACCATTGATGTAGAGAAATGGGACACTTGCAGCCATTTTTGAGATCCACATGTTCTTATTAAAGTGGACTAGGATCAGTTTCTTCTATTAAATTTCAGCCTGGTCAGGGTTATCCAAGATAATAGAATATTGGTTTGGTGGTCATTATGGTAGGGAGGGAGCATTTTCTAGCTAGATCCATTTTAGGGTAGATCCACAATAAAGTGGTCATGGTTATACTCAATATTAGATCAAACACCTTTATGTTGTGGATGAGGCACCAACGTGATACGATTTCAGGCCTCTGATAGTTCAAGGTTCCATTTTGATATCATTATATATTAACACTGGTGTGTTTGATATTTGATATTTTGTTTCATTTATCTCGTAACATCTTGCGAACCAATTTATTTTTTCAACTGATCTCATGTATTATTAGATGGAATTTGTAACACCTTTGGGATAGAAGAGAGAGATGGGTCTTAGGTTCCCTCCTGGTGCACTAACCATATCGAGAGTCTCTATGGAATTTGATATTCTATATATATATATATTAATATCATCAATGTAATATTTTTCATGGTTTTTATGGTTTGATTTTAGGTTAATATCAATTTCTATTGGAAGCAGGTTACTTTCACGACACTTGATTGAAGTACACAAGACTTTCATGGAGAATTAGATCCTTGGTTGAGTTTGGATGGACCTCAACTTCCAGATTTAGGCAGACTCATTTCTCAATAATTTGTACACACATTAGAGTAAAATTGTGGGGATTTTGTGGTTGGATTACCTCATATTGTGGATGAGTTCCCAGTGATATTTCCAGGTGACTTTTTTAGGCTTTCCTCTGGAGTGGAATGTGTGGTTCTCTATAGGTTTGGTGTTGGGACAAAAATGACATCCAATCCAATGTATTATATGGTCCTCACTAAGATAATGGAATTAAATGTATATCTTGTTTATTTGGAATAAAAAAAATTCATTTTCCCGACTGTATTTCATTTGGATGCCCTAGTTTTGTTCACAAAAAATGACTATTTGATCTCTCTGGTTGTGTATTTATTACCAAAATTTTAATATTGAAACTAATAGGAACATGTATCCATTTCCCCAGATTGATTATTATTTTTATTAGCTTAAAGGTAAATGGTGGTTTCTTATGATTTAATTTCATTCTAGCTTCCAACATGTCTGAGTGAGAGATGCTGACGTCCTTAAAATGGCATTTTAAAGAAGATATATCAATTTTGAGTACTTGTTCTTGCTTGCTGGAATAACGAATGGTCCTAGGATTTTTATAGTGACCTTGAATAGGTTGTTCCAAAATTATCCAGATTCCTTCATCATGAAATTATTGGAAGGCATCCTAGTTTATTCTATATCTAGTGAGGAACATGAGAGACACTTGAGGTTTGTTTTGGAAACTCTATGTGATCATCTTATTTATGCCATGATTTCAAAGTGAAACTTCTAGATTAAAGATTTTATGTTTCTAGCCCATTTTATCATTGAACATGGGTTTTTAGTGGACTTAGAGAAGATTAGTGTAGTTATCCAATGGGAGAAACCAGATAATGTATTTAAGATCAGAAGCATTCTGAACCTAGCTGGATATTACAAGTGGTTTATCTAAGAATTCTCTCAGTATTCATTTCCCATGATGGCACTCACATAGAATAGGATAAAGTTATAAATGATCCTTGAGCATCAATAATCCATTGAAAATATAATATGATGGTGGGATAATGCTCCGATGATGATATTTCCAGAACATGTAAATGGATATGTTGTTTATCGTGATTCTTTAGGTAGGGGTATCGAATGTGTTCTTATATATGATGTCCATGTTGTGGTGTTGGTTTCTCACCAACTCTAACCAGATGAAAATAATTACCCAACCCATGAATTATAGTTAGTATTAACGACACATGGTTTGAAGACATAGACTCATTATCTCTTTGGGAGAAATTTGTAGTTTATTCTTATTATAAGAGTGTAGCCTACATTTCCTAACAGAAAGATTTGAATCTTAAAAAGAATCATTGGGTTGAGTACCTTTCACTATTTGAAGTCGATAAAGTTTATACCTTATGAAATGTTATTTTTGTGAATATTTCTTGAGTAGAATAGTTCTAGTGAAGGTTTTGATAGATTTTAGTGATGTGTGGACATTGATGGAGCACTTTGATCAAATGCACATGCAGAAAAAGGGGCACAGTGGCGGAGCATTCTTGGCTACTGTCATGTCGGTTACATCCCTTATAAAGTTGATTGAATGGGAGTTTCATCATGAGGAGAAGTGCAAATAGAATGTATAGGCATTTAATGGTGGGGATATATCTTGCAATTGGACATTGCCTCCCATGTGAATCTTGTTTTTCATGTGAATATTTTTAGTACTATTTCAATTTTGAATTGTGGTGAAATAAGATAGCAACCAGTCTCAGTGGGCCATCCATCATGGTGCTACCAAGATGTATTATGATTTACGTTAGTATTTCTTATGGCCAGGTATAATGCGGGACATAACAGACTTTGTATCAAGGTTCTATATATGTCAGCAAGTAAAATCAATGCATCAACAGTCATTTGAGTTTCTTCAAATGTTGTTAATTCCTACATTGATGTGGAATAAACATCTACATTAATAACATTGTGGGATTTCTTCATACAACATGGGGTAAGGATTCTATATGGGTAGTGATTGATCTTCTGAAAAAATATTTCCACTTCATTTCACATGGAGATTAAACAAGGGTGGATGATTTGGGCCGATTATACATTCATAAGTTCATTAGGATTCATGATGTACCATTTTTAATCATTTCATATTAGGGAATCCATCGTACATATCTGTTTTGTAAAGTTTTTTAGAAAGAAATGGGTTTATTGATTATGTTATATACATCATACCATTCCTAAATGGATGGTCATAAAGAGTTGGTAATCTGATTCTGGAAGCTATCTTGCGAGATTTTGTCCAAAATTTCAGTAGTACATGGGATAAGCATTTGGGACATGTCATGTTTTTATATTATAATTGCTACCAGTCCTCTAGTCAAATAAAATATTAAAATAACTCTAGGTTCAGATATGTTAGACTCTCTTATGTTGGGTTGAGGTGGGTGAAACCTCACTATTGGGATTTAGCTTACTGCAAGTGACATCTGAGAAGGCCAAGCTGATAAAAAATAATTTGTTGAAAGATCAGAGTTGTCATAAAATTTACAGTAATCTAAGAAAATAGAATCATGATTTCCCTAAGGGTGACTAGGTGTTCTTGAAAGTGTTACCCCACTTGGGTCATTAGCATTTAGGAAAACATGGGAAGATAACTCCATCATACGTTAGACCATTCATGATTACTGAGGAAGTTGGTAAGGTAGAATACATATTAGCTTTACCTTCACATTTGACTTCACTTCATGATTTATTCTATGATTCTCAACAGATGAAGTACAACCCATCAATATATCATGTATTAAATTGGGTTGAATAAGAAATAAATCCTGAATTGTCTTTGTTTGAACGGCCAATGTATATAGTGGATTCCCAAGAGATTGTGCTATATAGAAATTCTATTCAATTTGTCCAGGTTCATTGGAAACAAGGAAATGATATTCGTGAGACTAGTGATAAGTAGTCATGGGATAAAAAATATTATCATTTTTTGTTCTCTAAACAATCAGCGAGTTGTGTTTTTTGGGGAAATAATTCTTTCCTGGTGAGAAAAATTGTCCCACCCGTGATTTTATTTTAAGGTATTTTTCTATTTATTTTTAATCTGTCTTTTATTTCTTGGATTTCCTTTTTGTTTCTTTATAATTGTAGAAATTTTGTCTTTGGTAGGATGTGGATTATGGTTATAGGAAACTATGAACCATACCTAAGAAACCATGCCTAAATATGTCATTTTATGAAAAATATGAATTGCCTAACTAGAGAACAATTGGTCAAAGTGTGCGACTAAAAATTCCAAATGTACATTGTAGATAGTAGTGACCTCATGGTGGCCACATGATTTGGGAAACCATGCAAGAAAACTTTGTATACATTCTAGGTTATTAAAATTTGGATTTTTAATTTTCTCTCTCCCCGATTTATAACCCCAAGTCACTCATCCACTCCCCCAATCTTGATTATATACATTGGTGTACATCCCCTTAAAACACTTTTTGGAACCAATTTTATAGGTGTTTTACCATATATTATTTAAGAAACTCTAAATATGTTTCTTCATTCTTGTTTTCCTCCTCTATTTAGGGTTTTCCCTCCCTGAGTGGGTTACCCAATTCCATCAGGTTAGGTGAAATATTTAGGGTCAGTTATTTATTCATATGATTAAATTGTCATGTTTTATGTTCAATCTTTTGATCATAGGGTTATATTGAGGTTTTGGATGTGGATTAAAACCATTTTATATAAGTTTCTTCACTAAATAAAGGAGGTTGTATGCTTAATCATTTTTTATTGAATTTGAAATGCCTTCCTGAGTGTTTGAGAGTGATATATGATTTATTATTATGGTGAAAGGGGGGTTTTAAAAAGGTATTTGATATAAATTTGGATCAAAAGTGGGTTTTATAATTGAAATTGTAAATTTTCATATGATTACTCTTTTTTGGATTTTGAATATACGTTATAAATTGTGCAACATTTTTAATAAATTATGAATGTGGTGTGTATCATGTTTTATAATGGTTTTAGTATGCATATGGATTAAAAAGTAATTCTGGTTGTGGAAATGGACTTTTAATCTAAATTTTTAAATTTTTTTGGCTTGTATATGTGCTAGTGGTGAACTATGTGATATATGGAATGTGAATTGAGCATAAAGGGAATCCTAGGTAACTAGGTGGTATACTATGACTAGTATTCTAGTGAATTGAATGTGTCATCAACATGGATTCACATAACACACTTGATTATGAGAACACTAACCAAATATTGAGGACGATTATCGACCACTAGAATTTTGGATGTTTCTCTTTTATAGTGTCATGTGCTTGAGGTAATGGATGGTTGTGGTTAGTATACCACTTTTTATTGACATAATATGTCTCTAGGGTCTCAATTTTTTTAGTGCCTATAATGATTTCATATGACTTAGTGCTCATGGTGATATCACACATATTGTTGTCATATGATATAATATCTAGTTTATTTAACAATAAAACAATGTTTTCATTTAAAAAGGTTTCCATAAAAATGTTCTTAGTATTTTAAAAAAATTAATGTTATATTGTATTACAATATTCATATCGTGGAATCTCTTTGTTGGGTGAAATCCTACATGGCTTTGTTTCATACCTAGCATACACTATTTTCTTCAATTATACATGGTTATGTTAGATATAGGTAAAATAATGGTGTCGGGTGATGGTGGTTTGGGATGCTAGAAGATTCCCCTTGTAGGTGTTGTGGTGGTGGCTTGAGGATGATTATCCTTTTTTAGGTCATGGTTTTAGGATGGTTCACCTTTATATTGTAAAATTTTTTGGACATTTATTTAATGTTAAAAATGATAATAAAAAAGATTGTTATATCTTGTTTTGTTTTTTCATATTCAGTTTAGGATTATTTATTATTTTTAGTTTCTTAGGATTATGTTATCAGGTGAAATAGTTCCCATGTTTGTTGGTACATACTCGGGCACTTATATCCTTCCCATGGGGATCAAGAATGCCTTTATGGCCAAATTAAATACCAGGATGAGCATGGGTTTCGATTACGACTCAGATTAGTTCATGATAGACTACCCCATTTTCATTCAACATTTCTTTCACGCCCATTTTTTCTCAATAATATTTCTACCCAATGGATGTGGAAAAAGTTCCATGGTGTTATTTTTGTCTATCATAAACACATACTCATTAAAATAATGTATTAATTCATTGGGTTCAATTTATTCTAAAACTTATTCTTTAAAAATCTAAGAAATTAAATATGAATGATTTAATTATAAAAAGTTCAACAATTCGAAATAAAAGAATTAGGGTTTCAAATTATATTTTTAGTTTACAATTTTTTTTAAGAATATGAAATTTATATTTTTATTACTTTCTCACATTCCTCACTATGAGATTCTTTATAATCATCACAAATCATCTTCAAACCACATTGATAAAAATTTCATTGGATGTATTCTGTTTTTCGTCCTCATAACATTCAAAAACCATCATCAAGGAATATTCCTTCCAATAAAATTTATATCATTGTAATCCATAATATTTTTGGAATGATTTTTATAACATTTATTACTAATTATATTTGGTGAATATCCCATTTCATTTTGTTCTTAAGCTTTCTCATTAACTTTTCTGTGATATAAATTGTTAATTTTTATTTAGAAAGATCATCAAAATACCAGTAATTATTTCAATGAATGTTTTTATACCAAATTTCATATGAATTATGGATTTATTTTAGTCATATTAAACATCAATTTCATACATATATAGTATATTTTTTTATACGGTTTAAGAAAAATAAAAAAACAGTCAGGTTAATTTTTTTTGTCAAAATTCCCCTCAAAGGAGGCATCGCCGATGCCGCCTTTGCGTTTCGGGGAAAAGCCGGCATCGGTGGTTCCTCCATTGGCATTTACCCGAAAGTCGGCATCCGCGATGCCGCCTTTCCCCTATATATATTTTTTAAAAAAATTTTTTTTTATTTTCTGTTCGTTTTTGTTTATATATATATAAAAACAAAACAAAATTTTTCAGTAGAATTTCTCTGCTACTAAATATCCAATGGTACTGCCATTACAGTAGTCTAGATTCTGACAGAAAACCTCACCCAGACCTCCCTTTTATAAGATAGGTTGCTCTAAATCCATTCTGCATTTCTGATGCGGAATTCAGGTTTTTCATTTCCTGCGCAATATATTCCGCATTTCTGATGTGTGATTGTGTTTCAAGTACATGGTTTTGAAAGACAATAAAATATATAATATGAAACGAATATAACTGGAACTTCAAATATTGATAAAACATATAAAAAATATTTAAAAACAAAATGAATGTCCAAAAAATGTTATTGAAAATTAATCTATAAGCTTTCAAAAGCGCCTACTTGAAACTAAAAAATGGTTCAAGTACGTGACTTTGAAAGACTATAAAATATATATTATGAAACCAATATAATTGGAACATTAAAAATTGATTATTTATATAAGAAATAGTTTAAAACAAAATGAATTTCCAAAAAAATGTTATTGAAAACTAATCTATAGGCTTTCAAAAGCACCTACTTGAAACTTAAAAATGGTTCAAGTACGTGACTTTGAAAGACTATAAAATATAAACTATGAAAAAAATATAAATTAAACTTTATACATTGGTTAAAAATATAATAAATAGTTGAAAACAAAAGTAATTTCCAAAAAAATGTTAGTGAAAAGGTATGTATAAGCTTTCAAAACCGCATACTTGAAACTTAAAAATGGTTCAAGTATGTGACTTTGAAAGGCTATAAAATATAAACTATGAAACTAATATACATGAAACTTTAAACATTGATTAAACATATAATAAATAGTTTAAAACAAAAGGAATTTCCAAAAAAATGTTAGTGAAATGTAATCTATAAGCTTTCTAAACTTCCTACTTGAAACTTAAAAATGGTTCAAGTACGTGATTTTGAAAGACTATAAAAAATAAAATTTGAAACGAATATACATGAAACATTAAAAATGGATTAGACATATAATAAATAGTTGAAAAAAAGAATTTCCAAAAAAAATGTTAGTGAAAAGTAATCTATAAGTTTTCAAACCGCCTACTTGAAACCTAAAAATGGTTCAAGTACGTGACTTTGAAAGACTATAAAATATAAACTACGAAACGAATATAAATGAAACTTTAAAAATTGGTTAAAAATATAATAAATAGTTGAAAACACAAATAATTTCCAAAAAAATGTTAGTGAAAAGTAATGAATAAGCTTTCAAAACCGCCTACTTGAAACATAAAAATTGTTCATGTACATGAATTTGAAAGACTATAAAATATAATCTATGAAACGAATATAAATAAAAATTTAAAATTTGATTACACATATAATAAATAGTTAAAAACAAAAGGAATTTCTAAAAAAATTAGTGAAAAGTAATCTATAAGTTTTCAAAACCGCCTACTTGAAACTTAAAAATGGTTCAAGTACGTGAATTGAAAGACTATAAAATATAAACTATGAAACGAATATAAATGAAACATTAAACATTGATTAAACATATAAAAAATATTTGAAAAAAAGTAATTTCAAGTACATCATTTAGAAAGACTATAAAATGAATATACTATTATTACTATGAGCTGTTCTTATATGGTTATCCAGTATTTCAGTTTTTATTTATATTTTAGGCATAGTTTATATTTGATACCTTTCAAAGTCAACTTCTTGAAAGATATCATTAATTATTAAATTTAAAATTAATAACTTTAAAAGCATATAAAATATACATTATAAAATTAGATATGCAATTCACGGTAAGAAAGAACACAAGGTCCAAAAATGGTGTGTTTATGTGGAGCTTCTGGTATTTGTTGCAGCGAATTGGATATCAAAATCAATACTGGATATCAAGAAAGGTCGAATCCGCATTTAGTTTTGTGTGAAACACCACCATAGTTTCTTAAATGCAGCTTAAATGGTCAATTTAGTTTCATTAAATCTGGACAACCCCTTGTTTTTACTGAAATATCAGTCACATATCCAAATTATCCCTCTAATTCTGATGCCCATAGGTTCATACCGTTCGATGGGGGAGAGATATCCATGGTAAACCTCCGAGTGAGAGTGAAGGAAGACACACTTACTGTTTTAGATAAAACCCTTCTACTGACATGAAAATTAATCAAGAACTCACATTTCTAATGTCGTTGACATTTTTTATCTATTTTAACAGGTTTTATTTACATATATGATATATATTTGATACCTTATTATTTAAGTTAGGAATATTGTTTATTTTTTAATGTTATGCTGACTTTAACAGAATAATTTATTATATTCTGACTACTTTATGAGGGACACCTCTGATGTTGTTCATGATTATACATTTATTTATTTCTTGAACGTGTTTCATCACCATCGTTATCTAGAATTCCTCGGAAGGCATATGAGTTCTCAAAACAAATGTCTACTGTCCTACAAGTTTTTTTTGCCTCGATCTTTCAGGTTTGATTACTTGGAAAACATTATTGGTTTTTATGCCTTTATAGTATACTTGTATGTGAGTGTTTAGAATGAATAGATCAATCAGGCCCTACATAAGGCTTTTTAAGATGATGAAGGAAAAAGATTTGGTGATGAAGAGTTCTATGTGCTATGTGGAATCATTGGTGTTTTCATCTGATCAAACTGTCTCCAGTTGATCAGATGAAAACACCAACGATTCCACATAGCTCATCGAACTATTCATCACCAATTCTTTATCCTTCATCATCTTCAAAATCCTTCTATAGGATCTCAAAGATCAATTCATTCTAAACACTCACATACAAGTATACTATAAAAGCATAAAAACCAATATAGTTTTCTAGGTAATCAAACCAGAAAGATCGAGGAAAAACAAACTTGTAGTACAGTAGACATTTGTTTTGAGAACTCATATGCCTTCCAATGAATTCTAGATAACGATGGAGTTGAAACACATTCAAGAAATAAATAAATGTAGAATCATTAACAATATCAGAGGTGTCCCACATAAAGCAGTCAGAATATAATCTATTATTATGTTAAATTCAGCATAACATTAAAAAATAAACAATATTCCTAACTTAAATAATAAGGTATAAAATATATATCATATATGTAAATAAAACATATTATAATATATAAAAAATGTAAATGTCATTAGA
The DNA here is from genome assembly GCA_963277665.1 of Viscum album. Taxonomy (NCBI): domain Eukaryota; kingdom Viridiplantae; phylum Streptophyta; class Magnoliopsida; order Santalales; family Viscaceae; genus Viscum; species Viscum album. Next base: position 217,445,160 of record OY728165.1, read on the forward strand.
AATGTGAGTTCGTGATTAATTTTCTTGTCAGTAGAAGGTTTTTATCTAAAACATTAAGTGTGTCTTCCTTCACTCTCACTCGGAGGTTTACCATGGACGTCTCTCCCCCATCGAACGGTATGAACCCAGGGGCGTCAGAATTGGAGGGTTAATATGGATATGTGACTGATATTTCGGTAAAAATGTGGGGTTGTCCAGATTTAATTAAACTAAATTCAACACTTAAGCTGCATTTAAGACACTACAGTGGTGTTTCCCACAAAATGAAATGCGGATTCAACCTTTCTTGATATCCAGTATTGATTTTGATATCCAATTCACTGCAACAAATACCAGAAGCTCCACATAAACACACCATTTTTGGACCTTGTGTTCTTTCGTACCGTGAACTTCATATCTAATTTTATACTGTATATTTTTTATGCTTTTAAAGTTATTAATTATAAATTTAATAATTAATGATATCCTTCAAGAAGTCGACTTTGAAAGGTATCAAATATAAACTATGCCTAAAATATAAATAAAAACTGAAATACTGGATAACCATATAAGAACAGCTCATAGTAATAATAGTATATTAATTTTATAGTCTTTCTAAATCACGTACTTGAAATTCATTTTGTTAGCAACTATTTATTATATTTTTAATCAATGTTTAAAGATTCATTTATATTCGTTTCATAGTTTATATTTTATAGTCTTTAAAATTCACGTACATGAACCATTTTTAAGTTTCAAGTAGCTTATATATTCTTTTTCATTTCCATCGAAATTAAACATATAAATGAACATAAACAATCAATGTCTATGTCTACGGTGAAGAGAGCCTATCCCACATGGTGGACTAATAATAGGACGTCCACGGCGAGATCTCTGGGGAGTCTGCTGACCTAGAGAAGGCTGGTACTCAGGCACTGGAACATCGACCGTCATATCCTCCACCTTTATGCAAGTGGGAGAAAATGTCAACTCTACCTCGTACTGGCCTCCAGATCCTTCTCCCACCTTAGTGGTAGAAGGACCCGACATCATCGTAGTGGGGAATGAATCATGTGGTGGAACTATACTCGAACTCTGTGATGGGTCTAGAGGCCAAGGCTATGATGAATCTGCACCAAAAGGCTGCAATCCATATAGAGTCCAAGATGGAGAAAACTGAGGATATCCCGTTAGAAAAGATGGATCCCATGATAGCTGAGGCATATCCTGTATCGGCTCAGACTTAACTACTAGAGGGCTGACCTCTGCCTGTGGAACTGGTGAGGCCTGACATGCAGGAAGACGTGGTCTACGTCGTTGTGGTCATGGATCCTCTGCAGTAGGTCCTGTAGGATCTTCCTCTGCGTCAGGAACCTTCAGTCTCCGTGTCGGACGCTCGAAGAGGCTCTTGGTAAAAGCCTGGGCAGATGCCCTCAGGTCCAGCGCTTCAGAATGAACGACCTCCCGACTGAATACTCGGTCCTCAGCCTCATCGCTCATAGGAATAAGACTGTCTGCAAAACTCTCCTGTAAACATATTAAAAATGAATTAGAAAATAACTCAATGAACATAGTAATATAATTTGATTTACGTACAATCATATGCTTCTCTCTGCCGGCTCAGGTAAGATATAGTATAGACTTCACTCTATACCATGGCTCATACTCGTGCTGTGCTGAAAGAGAAAACTGCATCATAGGAACTCCTTGAATACGAAACTCTGTGCGTCTGTGCCAACAGTCAATAAATACAGCATGTACTCGATGCCAGTCGTCATCCTGCCTCCCCGTCAACTTCATCCCATGAAGTCGATCTGTCTGCCGCGGCAGTGATGGAATCCGCTGAGTCAAGAGAAACTGGTGCATGACTCTGTCAGGATGGTTCCACTCAACAATATGAAAGTGAATGAGTGGCACTAAAGCTGCAACATCGTCAAGGCCAACCGTGCAGTATGACGACAACTGATCTATAACAGACCAGTATGGAACCCATGAAATCTGGAATAACATATTACCCTAGTTATAAAAACTCTAAACTAAAAAGATAATGATATTAAAGTTGTTAAACAAATATATTATATATATAGATACCTGATGGGGTAAGTGAAAGTCCAACTCTATCCGATATATGACCAAATTGTGTCTCAGCACCGCAGTGAAATTGTGTCGCTGACACCACATAAAAAATACAACATCAATAGTGATAAATAATGAGAAATTAAAGTCTATAACTAGCATCATAAGCGAATAGAAATGAGTGATCATACCAGCGTCCATGCGGAGCGTCATGCAACACCTCTTGAACAATGTTTCTATCGGTGGACTTCTATCGGTAGTCTTGGAATAGTAAGCATGTTAAACCTTTTGTGACAGCTTAATGATTAGTTCAATATGGATTAATGAATCCATTGTTTGATAATTTCTATAAGGGTTCTGAGTTACCCTCTTGTTTATTAAAGGGCCAAGAGCCCATGGATGTGATTGTTGTTTGCCTGCTGCTTGTGTTGAGCCTCATTTGTGTTTAGTACCATAAGATGCTTTTGTATAATGCCTGATAATATGGGAAAGTTTTTCTATAATGAAAGTTTGATTAAATGGTGAAAATCCACAGGTATGGAGATACTATATTTTAATGGTGATGTGAATTTTAAAAGGAGCAGTTGATTTTTCTTATGTGATTTATTTTTAGTTTAATGTGGAATTGTTCATGACTAATTAATGTTTAAAGAATTAAATAACGTACAGTGGAACTTGTAAAATGAAAATGTAGTAATATATTAAAGCTCTTCAAATGTGTGGGTACTTTTAGTTTCCCCTTTCAGTTGTAGTACTTTTGCTTGACATTTCATATATGTACTTGGGTTTCTTTTATATTTCAGTTTTGAGTTGGAGTTGATTGGTGTCTATGTTGTCTTTCTCTTCTGCATGTGTTATCTTAGAGGGTAATGCCTACCATTTGTGTGTTTATTATACCATCGGTGCTTGTCGCCAACCCGGGGCCTACTAGAGGCGGGACTGGAGGGTCATTATCTCTCTTCTCACATTGCCAGCCAAGGAGGGGTACACTTTGTGGGGAGGGGGTCGTGACACACATTATGTTTTAAAAACCAAGATAAAAGGAAGATATAAGAACAAATTTCTAATATAAGAATCTACAAATAACAACAATACATCATTGGGCCTTAGAGTGTGAAGTCAACCCAAAAATATTAGGACATAGTTTCCGATTATGACCTTCTTGATTACATATGATGCATCTCAAACTCCGTCTTTGTTCCTGAGACCAGTCCATCTCAATTCACATCCTACTGGCCTTCGGTCTCCCACAGGGACGCAATCGATTCTTATTAGGTACCACTATCGCTTGACCTTCAAGCATTGGGAAATAACAAAACTCACCAATAGGTGTTCATGGCACAACATAACAGTTAGAAATGGTGTTCATCTGGTACACTGGATCAATATACCATTCCCATGATATGTTAATAGAGGCACATGTTGCGATGTCGTGTGAGCATGGAAACCGTAAAGCCTAAAAGTTCCCACATTGGCATTGCCTCATTCCTAGTAATACCACCATTTTTTCACCAACTCTATTTATGATGGGGTTCGACTTCTCTTGAACCTAAAATCGAGAGTCTTCTCGCCGAAATAGATAGACATGATAACCAGAAGATTCTTCAATGTTCTTTTCAATCTCTCGTTGAAATTGTCTTTTGTACGTTAGCCCCTAGTGTATTCCATCTGATGCTAGTTTTTGTCTATCAACAAATTACTTCACACAACGATATAATTTCTCCTGAACTAGGGCAGTTATAGATAGCTTGCGCAGCCCTTTGAAGACACCATTGATGCACTCTACAATGTTGGTGGTCATGTGTCCGTACCTCTTCCCCTCATCATATGCCGATGTCCGTTTTTCTTTTTGAATCCGCATCATATAATCGTAAACTTCTTCATTAACCTGACGGATTTGTTCGAAACATTCTTCAAACCGTCATTGATCCGACTCATATGCTACATAGAATAGATGATATTGTTACATATTTTGACTTTATTTTTACGTTGATATAAAAAAAAACAAATACAATACATACCAAATCTGGTGATTGCCTTCTTCATCTGTTCGTTGTGAAATTTCTTATGCAAGTTTCTAGCAATATGTCTAATAAAGAACCGATGATGTTCATTTGGATAACCTCATGTATCACGATCTGCATTGATTTCCGCATTAATTGCCCGATGTAGATCATATATCAAACAAACACCATGAATGTTAGGAAAATGATTACTGATACATGCCAAAAATCAACTCCATGATTCATAGTTTTCATTCTCTAAAATAGAAAAGGAATGTGGGAGAGGTGAACCATTTCCATCTTGGGTTGCCGAAATCAACAATAAACCCTTGTATTTTCCGTATAAAAACATTCAATCAATATGAATGAAGTGTTTACTAAAACGAAATGCAGAGATACATGGTAGGAATGCCCAAAACAATCGATGAAATCGAACACGAGATGGATCAATTCTGTTATCATGAGACACGTATTTATTTTTATCAAGATGGAATACAAATTGGTTATGATGACTCAGTATAGCAAGCAATTGTGGCAATACTCGATATGAGTCATCCCAATCACCATAAACCTTCACAATTGCTTTTTGTTTCGCCTTCCATGCCTTATTATACGAAATATTATAACCAAATGTCTGTTGTATCCTCTCTTGCACAAGGGCTATCAGAATATCATGACATGTCCTAATCATATCAACAATAATGGATAACACAGATTCTGCATCCAATGAAGCATGATCTTGTGTCAGGCTTGGCTGAATGAAAATATGGGTTGCCTCAATCTTCGAGATTCTCCAACCTCCAAATGCAATGTCCGAAATCGCCCTCAATTGAAATCTACAATCATCCCCATATTTCTCACATCGTATGACATATCTTCTACGATCTGATTCAAAACTACAAAGCTGCAGTTCCTCTCAATGTGAAATCTCTTTAACATATTTTTTAATGCCTCTTTACGTGAAAAATTTCTTCCAACATATAATATTTTTTCAAGCTCACTAAACCTATCTCTTATAACTCCAAGAAACTCAGTTGCCGGTGTAAGAACATTATCTTTAAATTTAGGAACATGTGTCATTGCTTCTGACCAAGATGCAAAAAGTGGTGGATGATTTATTGTAGGTCGAGTCTGTTTTACAACTACTGCATTTCTCAAAACTTCCATTGTTCCTTCCTCATCACCACTATTATCATCATCTATTTCGTTATTACAAAACTCCTCATCAGACGTTGGGTTAACATGTATATCCGGGAGATCAAGTAGATTGTCCTCTTCTTCATCATTTGGAATAGTCTCAACTTCATGAGGTGAACTATCTTTAATGACCCTTCTAATTCTATGTCTATGTACAATTGTATTTTGTTGTTGTACAGTAGAAACATCTACATATAAATCCATCATCGTATCATCCGTTCATTGAGAAAACAAATTAATTACTTGCATCCAGTGCGCATCATCATCCAATGGACAAGCTATATACCCCAATGTTGACGGGAACTGCAAATGTCTATAACTCATTGCCTTGATCTTTTGATCGGGTCCTAGATTTAATGAGCCACTAATTGTGTCTTTAAGGTCACTTAAGATTACACAATCAATTGTATTAACCACTGTTATTGGTTGGGTACTGTAAGAAGCTCCTTGCTCAGTTTGAATAACCTCCCCATAGCAGTACACACAAGAAAACATTATGCTCTACGTAAAAAAAAGCTTCTAATCAAGATTCTGATAATGTAAGTGACATTGATAGTTATCAATATAATATTATTAATCCAAATTATTTTCTACTTAATCATTAATTTATTAATTATTTTCTACTTAATCATTAATTTATTAATTATTTTCTACTTATTCATTAATTTATTAATTATTTTCATTAATTATTTTCTACTAAATCATTAATTTATTAATTGTTTTCTACTTAATCATTATTTTATTAATTATTTTCTACTTAATCTTTAATTTATTAATTATTTTCTACTTAATCATTAATTTATTAATTATTTTCAACTTAATCATTAATTTATTAATTATTTTCTACTTAATAATTAATTTATTAATTATTCTCTACTTAATCATTAATTTATTAATTATTTTCTACTTAATCATTAATTTATTAATTATTTTCTACTTAATCGTTAATTTATTAATTATTTTCTAATTAATAATTAATTTATTAATTATTTTCTACTTAATCATTAATTTATTAATTATTTTCAACCTAATCATTACTTTATTAATTAATTTCTACATAATCATTTCTTTATTAATTAATATCTACTAAATCATTACTTTATTAATTAATTTCTACTTATTCATTTAATATTAATTATTTTCTACTTAATCCTAATTTATCATTTATTTAATAATTAATTTCATAATATTCAATCTAATTAAATAATATCTATTAAGATCATTACGAAGATAATAATAACAACTTTAAAGATAGTACTATATGTGTGTTTTTTCAATATATCTTTTTTTATCAGATATTTTAGTAGTTTATAAAGAAACATGACTTTCGTAAGCAATCCCCCGAGAGTGTCAAACCAGAATGCAGTAAGGCCCGTTGTCGTGCACCAGTTCTCGTTCGAGTCTAGCTCAAATTAGTGTTTTCGGGTTTTAACCCTAGGTACATCTGTTCCAGAGCCACATTCACTTGTTTGTATCTAGACAAGGATTTCGCTTAGAAAACATAATCCTTATGCTACCAAAATATCATATTTAAAACTAACAAAGTAATTAAACAATCTAATCTACTAAAAAATTTAATATTTTCAACTAAAAATAAATCAACTAAAAACAAATTAAATTAAATAAAATCATACCTCTAAATGATGCTTTGGAAAAAAAATCCCACAACATTAACCGCACAAGAAAAATCAGAGATTCTAGAGAGATTATGATAGGGAATGGAAGTTTGGAAGTTAGGAGAAGGGGGGGCACTGCCCTTTTATAGGGCGAGAGGGCAAAGGCGGTACCACGGGTGCCGCCTCTGCCACGTTAAAGATATGGGTGAAAGGCGGAATCCGTGGTGCCGCCTTTTTCCGGCAGTGCCAAGGCAATATCCGCGATGTCACCTTTTCCCCGAAACGCAAAGGTGGCATCACGGATGCCGCCTTTGAGGAGTATTTTGAAAAAAAAAACATTTAACCTGACCATTTATAAAAAAAAATCTAAAAACCGTATAAAAAAACTCTATATAGTAATAATTATAACATCCCTCTATTAGAACATTGTGAGATAATGTTCTTCTAAAATGTGTCTTCTCATATCCACCAATATTCTATTTTCCTATCAGCTACTCCATCTCATTGTAGGGTTAATGGAAAAATATATTCATTCTTGATTCCACACTTCTTGATTTATTATTCAAAATAATTTCATGTGAATAATTTTTCATTTTCTATTAGCAACCACATTTAAAAGGCACCCATTTAATTCTAAACAACTTTTTATAAGAATTTGAATATTTCGACATCCTTTGGTATATGTTTCTAAAAATATTTGTTCATTTGGGTGAAATAATTAATTAATGTTAAAAAGTTATATTCTCTTTTTTATTGATATATCAATGGTCTAAAATTATATGACAAAATATGTTCATTTGTTCTAGTATAAAGAATCTCAACCTTCTTATTTGTTTTACTAACAATAATTCTATTTTAAAAAGTTAAAAACTCATTATCTTCTCTTATCTTTTAACCTATAGTTATTCAAATAGAAAAAATATTAAAATGTGAATTCATACGTTTATACCCCAGATCCACATGTCTACGATTCCTTAATTTTTTACCCTTAGTACAAAACTAGATTGAGATTAATGATTATCTAATATGAATTAGATTTCACCAGGTTTTTTATTCACTAATAGAGACATTTCCATCATCCTCATTTCTGATGATACAATAATATTTTCTGAAAATAACATTTTCCCAACCTTACGATATTTACTCAAACAATGTATAATATGTTTGAGCCTATGAATAAATAGTACATCAATACATTTTAAATTGTATAATTCAATATAAGGTGTTACAATACCATTGATATTTAGGGAACTATTATTTCAAAAAGTAACTTCTCATCCATTATGATTTTCAATATCCTTTAGTATTTTCAAATAACTTGTCACATGTGAAGAACAACCATTGTCAGTGATCCATGATTTGTTTTCTTTTATTTATAATCAATGTTGTTTTCATATTAAAATCTATTTCCTAAAAATTCTTCTATTAGTAATATTTAAGTTTCTATCTGACAAACATTACCCTATATGTGCTATCACACATTCTCTTAAAAGGTAGTCCACCTAAGCATAGGTTCTACATACATCTTCCACACATTAATATTTTTTCTATGTTGGACATTTTTTACCGTATTATGATTTCACATTTCTAATATCTTATGACATAGTAATGTTTATCATTTTTATTTAACAATTGATCCAATAGTAATATTGACTCTTAATGGGATGATAAATCCTATAACAATAGATTTAAATATTATTCCCATAATTTCCACAACCCCAACAAGTACAATCAAATATCAATTTTTTTAAAATATAGATCATTCACTATTAAAATTTTGTTAAGGTTCATAAAATATTTATTATATTAAATTTTCATTTTGTGGCCCATATTTATTATGGGGTGATTTTATAACTTTTATAGATGTGGTTGATTTTTTATATTATTTTTCAACCCCTGAAGTCCAAACAATTTTCTTAACATTTGAATAGTTAGAATATTAGATAAAATTTTAACTCTAGTAGGTGTTGATTTCAATGGATTTTTTATAAATATTGATATGATTAAGATTTTACATCCAAAACCCAGTAAAAATATTTAATCATCCTTATTAAGTTACATTCATACTCAAGAAGTTTTAAATTAGTTTTTATACATCACCTCTCTTATATGAATATTTTTTACCAAGTTCTTCAAATGTTTTCACTAGATTTAAAATTTTAGTTTTTAATGCAAGATTTCCTAGATATATTCTTCTTCTATATAGAGTAAATATTTTAATCCTCCACCAAATTATCCTTTATCATTATTCATCATTATAATTTCATTATTGATAGTTCTATGTTCTTTAGGACATGCAACATGTTTAGTGTTAGGTTATACCCATAGTTTGATTCTCCAGCACCTTATTATTTTTCTGAAAATTCACCTTATGAAGAATCAATTTCATCTATGTCCTATTTGAATTTCCTAATAAATTTGTTTTATTCTATTTTAAACTTCTAAACTGATATTTTATTTTTTATCTTTCATGGTAATTTTTTCAAACTTCTTCCACTATGTTTTTTTCATCATATTGATTATTAAATTATCTGAGATTCTTCATGGGGAAATAAATGAAAAATTCACTGGTCCACCACACTCAAAACAATTTTGATGAATTTTCCATCATGATTTCCTCCTATAATTTGATAATTCTTGGAAATAAGAATGATTCTTTTTCATTTCTATCTCCATTTTATTTATCTTAAGAATCAAAAGGATAAAATTCCTTATCATCTTAAATTTTTATTATATCATATCTTCATAATCCATTTCATATTTCATCTCTTTTTTAAGTCTATAGATTTTATCTATCTTTGGTAACATGTATGTTATGTAATATTTCTTGGGATAAATCAACTTTATCTTCTAGATAATAGAATTTGTAATCAAACATGTTTGAAAAGTTTTTCATGATATGTTTAAAAATATTAGAATCCAACAATACATATCTTAAATATCTATCCGTGTACACCAAATTTTTCACTCTGGTGAAATATTCATTAATAGTTTCTTCATCCCTTGTTCTGATGTCATCAAACTAATTATGGTAGATTTTTAGTGGTAGTTATTTCTCATTTTTATTTAATTCAAGAACACTTTGAATATTGAATCAGATTTTGATACAATATTTGTGACTCATAAATTTATAAAAAATTTATCTGAAATATATATAATAATACTATTTAATTTTACCCTACAAAAATTAATTTTATTCTACTCACAAAAATTAATAGGATTATTTTTTCAATGGGTGGAGGCCCAATTTTTATTGCACCCCCAAAATCATGTCCAAAAGATAAAAGATAATTTGTAATTTTATTTTCCATTTATTGATAGATTCTTCCATTAAATTGTGGAATACCATAGAATTGGATAGAATATAAATTATACATGATATTTATTTAATAATGGAACCAAGAATCTGATGACACTTGATGTTCGTAAAGAACATTGAACAACTAAGAAGGGGGTGAATTAGTTATTTTTTGTATTTTTTAAAAATATCAAATTTAAAAAAATGACACCTATAAATGGTCAAAGTTATTTTATTATCACTTTATAGTAAATTCAAATTCATATAAAATTAGAAAATTAAATAGGGAAAAAAGATATACATGTTTTAGCCTCAATTTGAGAACATATATCCTTCCCATGGACACTCCTATGGTTCTATGGAAATTCACTATTTCCAATAAGTTAATGAAACATCATCTCAACTAAAATTAAAAACATTCTATCTACCAATATAAAATATTTTATTGAATCCAATTAATTTAACAATTAGTCTTCTGAAATTTGATCTATAATAAATGGATCCAAATTTAAAAAAACACTCCAGAAAAGTTTCACCAAGAATTTCCTATTTGATCTTACACTATAAATTTTTTACCATTGATAAATCTGTTTTCTAGTTAATTCTATCCTATTCACGTTTGATAAAACATTACCACAATAAAACACTTTATTACCCATTATTAATATAAATAAATTCCTTATAAACATCTACATATAATTTCTGGATTTGATCTTAATAATTTGTTCCTCTATTTCTGATACTCAAAAAATATATATTGTTTTATAATCTAAGAGAAATAGATTTATAAATATTAATATATATAAAAAATTAGGGTTTAATCATTTTTTACTTTTTTTCATAAAAATTAAATATTATATTCCACTTTCTATAAAGAGGATTCTTAAAATTAGATAGGTGGGAAACTAAAATGTCATTACCACTCATCCAAATTCATGAATTAAAATTTATATAACATTTTATGATAAAATGAATGATTACAAACTCTTATTAAATCTTATAGTGACTTATAAAATCCTTACGACATATATTGAACATCATAATTTTAAACATTCCACATCATTATAACATTACAAAGATGTAAAAAGTTATATCTACTGAATTTCAATCAATAATTTCTACGATAAGAAATCATTGCCCAATATATCTCTATTTGAAATACTCTTATAAAAAATTATAATATTCATTATAGTTCTATTAAATTAATTTAATCATACTTTATATTAATATTTCACATTATATTCTTCAGTCATCTAATGAATAAGATTCCATAATTTTTTTTGAATCATCATTATAATACACATCTATCCAAATTTTTTTGTTTATTTATAATTTCCTAAATGGAATGAAAAAAATAACATTGGTTTTTTACATGATCCCAAAATTTATATTCTACATATTCCTTATCCATTTTATTCTTTACGAAACATCAATACTTCTAAATTTTTCTCTAGCCAGAGTATTTTTCTACAAATCTATGTAATGTTTCTCGGTATCATTGGATCTGACCATGCTTGTCTGAGAAAAAATAGAAGAATACAAAAATTAACATCACTCCATTATATTAAATTTTTTACCCAAAATTTTTTTAAATAAAAACATCATTCTTTTTAGGGTCAGTGTCCCAAATTCTCTGTATGGAAAATGGATGATCACAAAAATTATTCAGATTGGTTTTATCAACTATGTTTGTCCAACCAAAAATATTGTGATGCCATTATTTCATATAAAAACCTCTTCCTAATTAGCCTTAATGATAACCTAGATATAATTTTTCAAATTCTTTATGAACATTGTTAATAACACATACTCATACTTTTCAACAAAAGCCTCATCCGAACATTCTTTATCTATTGTTTTTGTGATCAACAAGGATTCACTTCATCAATGATCCAAAATTCATTCATCTATATTTCATATATATCATCTATATATAACTTATATTTTAGAAATTATTATTATGTAAATAATATTTTTGGATATCTATGAAAAAAATCTATTAACTTTTGACAAAATTTTATTTATAGTTTTAATATCTAGTGATTTGCACCCGAAATGCCGCATCCGGAAAAGTATGTTTGGATATATATTCACAAAAATATAAAATATTATATTATGTAGTAATATGTTATCATCTAGTTTACCATGATATTAGATCATTGATAACATAAAATCATCCTCACAATTTATGTGTTAGAAATTTATAACATTCTAACCTTCTAACATTCACAGTTTTCCAACACCAGAAACTATATTATTTTATTTTTTTTATGAAAATTCAGAAAACCCTTATATTCATATATTTGTTAAAAAAAATTCAAATTTTTTTTAAACCGAAATAAATAAATTTTTAAAAAATTACATTGTATCTTCACATTCGAATGGCGTATATAGTCCATGATGTCAAAGGTGGACTATACTCAATAAATTGGACACCACTACATAAATTTTGACCAGTCTTCTACATTAGGGCAACGATTGGTGTAAAAATTGGAGACAATATAGGTACAAATCTATTCAAAATCATCATTCTATAAGGATATTTGGATAAATCATTTTTATTTCCACCAAGAAGTTCAAGTTGGATATAAATATTTCACATAATTTTCTCATTCCCACTGGTAGCCTCTTAAGACAAAAACCTCTCCTCCCCACTATAAATATTTTTTCACTATATTGGAGGGTTGTTGAATTAATTAAGGATTTTATGGTATATTTTATGTGCTTTCACTCCATTTTTAAAATAATTTTCAAATGGGTGACTCTTAATAGTTGGGACCCATCTTTGATGCCTTCTACTTCTTAACATTTTAATGTTCGTGTTTCTATAATATCATATTCATTACTCTTATATTTATTATCCAATATTAAATTTTTTTATTTTTAATTAACATAATTTTGATGTAAATAAATAGTAAAAACAACATTTCGTTATACCCCTTCAGTATGTTTACAAGTGAAAAAGTTTCTATAATGACTACACCACCAATCGAAGAGTTTATTTTGCTAGTAAATAATGTAATGATCAAATTATTCACTCTTTTTATAAAATTGATAATATAATTAAAATTATATGATATATGAATATAAATTTTAAATTAAACATATCAAAAAAATAATTCAAACAATTATTAAAAAACAATTGAGGTTGAGTAATGTGTGATTTGTGAGAGAGCTATCTTAATCAGTAAACCAAAAACGCACACGATCAATTTTTAGAGGCCAAATATAATCTAAAAATTCAGTTAATTCTTTTTTATTGAATAAATATGATACATAATTTATCACTATCCATAATCTATCTATATAACATCAATCATAGATAGGTGTTATGATTTCTTATTTTTATGCTAGTATAGGGTTAAATTCTATTCATCTTTATGTCTATGTTAATTTTTCATATTGTTCATGGTTTAGAAAAATGGGAAATCATAATTATGTGGATTTTAATTTGAAATATTATTAATGATATAAAATTGTAGAGTTATATATATTTTATAATACTTTTAAAATGTATTCTTTTCTAAAATTCTCTCATTATATTTTCCCATTCAAATTTCCAAAAGAAAATAAAAATAAAAAATGATATCCTCTTAAAACACACATCTAAATTGGATATTATCCTAGACCTACCAACACCGCCATCGTATTTACTATTGATTTTATTTTATTATAATTTTAAATTTAATTCAATATTTAGTTTTATATATGTGAAAACTTAAAAATAATAATATTTATATATTCCTAATTCATGAAAGATAAAATAAAACATAACTATATTCCCTCATTCTCTTTGATAAATGAAAGCATCAAACATGTGTACATGTGAAGTATTGCCTTCATACTATAATGCATTTTATTTTTCAACTCAACATTTTATATATGGTTATGAAAATATAAATAATCTATAGATAATTAAATCTTCTAAAATAGGATTCTATATTTGATTGAACCAAGACACATTTGACTATACCCATTCTACAAAAATCTATTCGTACTTATAAAAGGAACTTTTCCAAATTGTTCTTTATTGTCTTAATCAATTAATAAATTAATTGTGAAATGATTTTATGTTATATAAAAATAATAATTATTATGAAATCAAAATAATTGATAAAAAACAATTTCAATGGATATAAATAATTTTGGTGAAAATTTATTCATAAAGAAATTGGTATTTTACTTTAAACCCCTAGTTTTATATTTTTTAGATATTTTACTTTCATTTTTTTTTGTTATCATAAATGGATATTTAAATAAATAAATAAATTCTTCAATAACAACAATTTAACCATAATTTTATTTTTTAAAATTTATTTCAAAGGAACCAAATATTTATTTAAAACATAAAAAATTTCAATTTTAAAATGGTATGTTATTTAACTTATACAGGTTCAATGATTTTTCTGAACACCATATACTTTTTATTATATTTTTCATAAATGAAAGGATTCAATGATTTATTCAATAAAATCTTATTTACCATTTTATTCATGGTACATTTATAATGTCTATTAAATATAATAGACATTTATATAACAGAATATTCATATTATAATGGAAAAGAATATTATTATGAGTATAATTATGAAAATGAAAACTATAATTTTTCACTTACTTGTTATTATTATTCAAAATATTTCATGACAGCGGATATCTCTGATAATGAAAATGATTATGGTTGAGAATGATATAGCTCATAGTGATGGGTGAGCCTAGTATTGATCTCTAAAGCATTGAGTAATGGGATATAATTAACTGGTTGTAGTGTTATCCAATGATATTATTGAAATTATCTCTGTTGGTTATTCCATTTCTAGGAGTCCTTTTTAAAGTGAAAATAAAATGATATCCCATGTTACCAACAAGATTTTTTTATGATTTCAATTAGTTTTTATGGTAGTATTATTATTTAAAAATTTATGATAATCATCCCATGATTAATGGAATGTATATTATATTTAATAATGGTTAATTGTTTGACATAATGAAAATTATTTCATCATTTATTCACGATTATATTGAAAAATTCATATGATTTATTTTTATAGTATCTTTTCTTATGAAATTTATTGTGAAACATTTTGGGTAGTGGAATTTACATATTTGAAATGAAAATGTTTATTTTTATCCTAGATTTTATAATATGAAATGATATTTATAATGGATATTCATTGGATAAATGGATTTTTTATATGCCCCTTACAGAGTTATTGTGCTCGTTCCATAGTTTGAAATAGTTTTCACTATAAATAAAGGATGGGTATGGGAAAGGATGAGGTCAATATGATAATTAAAATGGTATTTCATGAATAAAGAACATGTTTTATGTTAAAATTATTATATTGTTGGAAAATTTATACCATGTGGAAGTATCCACATTATGATGTAATTATTTAATGTAGATGAATTTATTATCAAAAACTAAAAACCAAAAAGGTCCACAAGAATTTAATAAAATAAACAATTTTTAAAGATTCATTTTATTAATTGTTTAAGGTCATTTACCAATATTTGTTATAATAGAAAATGTTAACATAACATTATATTATAATATAAATTAGTAAAACACAATTTAAGGATTATAATAAATGGTTGTGTAAGAAAGAAAAATATTATCATGATAAAAAAATTCACTATCTAATCTATGTATATTTTTTATTTATTTTTCATAGGAAAATTGCGGTGTTATTATAGGATAGAACCAAGTGGCTAATTTCATTGTGAATCATCAACATAACATAGTTGGAATTGAAACTATAAAGTTTGTTTTTTGATGGCATAGTTGAGAAATACTATAAATGTTGGTGGTATCTTTGCTAGAGTATACCTAGATATACCATAATGGAATATGACGATAGTGGATAATTTTATGTCCCAACACCCTCTTTCATTTTGTTGATCTTCAGACATTGTTGTAGATAAGGGGTGGATTAATTTTCTTGAAATTATATTTGAAATTTACAGGTAGTAAATAGTATAAAATAGAAACTCTTTCTATTTTATATTTCATATTGAATAACATTAGTGGTGTTTTGTGTTTAATAATACTATATAATGATAATATATCGATTCAACATAAAAATTTACATTGAAAAAAATAATTATCCAGAATTATCTTCATAATTTTTTTTAAGATGAAAACATAAACTATTTATGAAGTTATGCTAAAAATTGTATCATGTATATTTATGGTATAAATAATCAATTTTACTCTATATTTAATAAAAGGTATAGAAGAGAATTTTCCTTCCATGGAATTAAATTTTTTGAAAATCCCTTTCACAGTTTCAGTAATATAGAAAAAGAGTTTTATGATAACCATATATTTCATGAAAATAATGGTAAAAAGGAGGTCCATGTGGGAATAAATGTGAATGAATCCCTCAAAAAAATAAAGTGTCTAGAAAATCAAGCTTCTAGTTTGAGATAAAAGTGGTTAAAACACTATGTGGAATTTCCTTTGATACTTGGGAAGTGCGACTAATGAGTTCATCTTGAAAATAGGGATCATGATTACAAATAAATTGATCATGATAAAGGTAAGATTAATTTTTATAATTAATATGTAGGGTGTTTTAAATGTAATGAGATTCCCATTATGTGGTTTTGTGTATGAAGAAGAGTGAAAAAGAAGTGAATAAGAAAGGCTATCTCAATAAGGATTTTTTGAAATCAATTGTTGCAACTAAATAATATTTTAGGACATGAAACGAAGTGGAATTAAATACATTATTGGTTTTGGGGAAACATACTTCATAGCTTATTCGTACTGTACTTATATTGATTATATTTATTGAAAAACATACACGACCACACTACATGCTATGCAGACCAGTGAAGAAAATGTGGAAAAGGATTATATCTTCAAAGAATCACTATGCAGAAAAGTAAGCACAATACACATACCACATATCCAAATTAAATTTTAGGCATAACTGAATTTATTAAAGGATAGATGTTTGCTGGAGGATTGAAGTTTATGGAATGAGGTGGTAAATTGTGGTGTCAGAAAAGGATTTCATTCATGGAATAAATCAACAATTTTAAAATGATAGATATGATATGAAAACCACATAAAATAGTATATAGTGAAGGATGTACGACATAAAGGTTTTCGGTGATTTATATTAATTGGATTTGCAGATCTATTTCCATACATAAAGTCCCCTACTCATAATGTTATATAGGAAATATATTCAAATAGAATATTATCATTGCTGGATGAATTTCTTGAAGTTAGAAGTGGATAATTGGAAAAAATAATTGTGAAAGAGAGAAGGTTCACAAGGAAGAATACTAGAAAATTAGAAGAGTTTTTTAATGAAATTTTTCATAAAGGGTTTTGTGGGGACATTATCCATAAATGTAAAAGTTACTAAGATGTATGGTAATACCTCATGGCTTCATCCATTCTTAGAAGAAGTACAGGTGATCCATGGGAGAAGTAAAGTTAGTCTACAGAATAAGAGGTGGTTCATGGAGCAATCTCTCTATGTGGTGCAAGATAGATTGCTGACGAAGAATGCATTTCATGGGGAATTCAAGGAAGATCACAATAGCACTAAAACCATTCATGAATATAATTTTAAATATCTAACAAGAAGTAGAAATTATATTTCATCCGTGGGAGAAAATGGGATGTTTATATAAGTTCTATAAAAAACTAAGGATGTGTGAATTAATGAAAATAAAGTGACCTATAATCCCAAACACATTGTATGGATCCCTTCCAAAGGAGTTTCTATAGGAAGAGGAAGACATCGATCATTTATACTTGTAGTGATCTAGAGAAATTGATATAGTGAGTGACCCATGGGAATGTAGTGTGTTGATCCTAGAAATTTTAATGTCAGTGAGCTCGGGCATAGAATAGATTTATCCTGAACCTTGTACTATTGTAGTGATCATTAGGGTATTTTGTAAATTAATGTGTCATTGTTGTATACTACTTGGATGTTTCCTAGTGATGGAGAACAAATTAACTTTTTGGTGTCTCATGCATGATTCTAATTGTGTTTACTCATAGGTAAGGGAATGGGAGAGAATTCTTTTTTGGTTAACGATGAAACAACCACCAAAGGGGTGAAAATTTTAATCATTCATACCCTTCTTCATCCCCTCATTGGGTATTTAACGTAATTGGGATAACAATACTTTAATTCATATTATGATAATGTATTTATAGATTTGGGGACTAAATTTTTTAAATTTATGAAGAAATTTCTTTTGTAATAAACTTTTCACCTTATGAAATAAAAATAATATTTTGGGAAACACAACATGGGGTTGTATTAAAGAAACAATTAAATAAAATTATTATTATCATATAAGAAAGGTTTCTCCCTAAAAAACATTTTTTTCTTTACCATCGTATAATTTTATGTTTTTTATGTATGAAATGGATTTAATTTTACTAATCAACATACATTAAACATCCAATGTAGTTTTTTTCTAAAATAATTTTAATTTTTTTTATAAAAAGTAAATTTTACCTTTGATAATATATCAAAAATTATGTAAATTATTAAAATAAGGAAATATAATATATCATTCCAATATTGTTGACATTAATAAATATTTTTGATTAATAATGTATTATAATAAAATACAGTGGGAATTTTCTATATGACATACCCAATATAATACCAGATTTGGATGTTGAATTTAGTTTTGAATTAGTGTTTTCAGATAATGAAATTTTAAAATTGCCTAACTAAATGGTATAAATATAACATTAGGATTTTAAAATGTAGTTACATGAATTGACTGTGAATTTTTTCGTTCACCCTAGAACATCAACATAAGTGGATCCTATTTTATTTTTCAAAAAAATATGGTTCGGTGAGTCCTATCATAGATTATATATAATTCAATAAAATAACTATTCATTATAAAGATCTATTTAATTGTATAATTTAATTCTATGATAATATCTAGATAGCAGTGTATTATTTTAAGTGTGATATTTGTATCAAAACCTATCATCAAATGGGGAAAGAGTATTAAATCCCTAGGAAATCATTTCATACATGGTATATGAATTATTATTAATTTATTCTCTTTAGGTTGATGAATTATTCAATCATATTTATGAAGCTTATTAATATAAATTTTCATGGGTAAAGAGATAAATGTATTCTTTTTTGGTGATGGAATTTTGGTTTCTTATAAAGGTTATGAGGA
This sequence comes from Viscum album, assembly GCA_963277665.1. Lineage (NCBI taxonomy): Eukaryota > Viridiplantae > Streptophyta > Magnoliopsida > Santalales > Viscaceae > Viscum > Viscum album. Next base: position 217,464,515 of record OY728165.1, read on the forward strand.
TCATGAAATATAAAAGGATTATTTTTCAAAACATGATAGAAAATATTTTATAAGAAATATTTGGTGAAATTTAATGTTTGTTATAGAAAGATTGATATGTTTGATATATATATATAAATAGTTTTTTCATGTCAAATGATCTATCAGAAATTAATCCAATATATAAAAAGAAAATTCCAACATAAATTTTTAAAATTGATAGTTTTCTTTGGTTAAAATTTTACTATCAAGGGTTTGTTGAAATCATTTCCCAATTATATACACTATTAACCAAATTAACCTGAAAATGGGGTTGGCTCATCTAGAAAGAAGAACTCGAATAATTTTTTTTATTAATTAAATATAAGATTATTGAATGAACCACATATTCCCTAATATCCAAAATTTGTGAGATAATAATCTAAAATGATGTTTCATTGAAAAAAAACCTCTTCCATGATTTTAATGAATGCATGACGTTTTCCACCTTTCTCTTATTTGGTGTTATATTCCTAATAATTTTCCTATCATAAATTTTGAGAAAATTTATCTGAATCTAGCTGTATCTTCTATGAATCACCATATAAGAATCATAGAGAATAGTGAAACGGTGCTGTAGGGAAATATTCTTCCACTTTTTAGAGTCTTAAGGAAAAATGGATAGATTCAGGTGGAAAAATAGGAGTGAGAGTATAATGATCCAGATTATTTGAGTAATTTGATTGAAAAGAACTTATATAGATGAAGCTAAAGGAGAATAAGTCTCTAAAGGGGGAGATTTTAAATCCATATATTTTTTTCCAAATATTAAAAAATATTTTTAAATATTCTCCTTTATGATTATGAATTAATCCATGTTTTTTAAATTATAGTGATACATCGATAGCCACTATGTGGTTTAGAATATTAATATAATTTTAAAAGGTTTTGGTGTAAAATTGGAAAAACCATGGACATAGTGGAGGTTTTGGTTGTATATATGATTAAAAAGGGAAGAAAAATATGGGGAATATGTGGAAACTCTATTTTCTAAGTGCGAGGGATAGACCTATTTTCCAGGGCTCCAAAGACCTCACCGTGCCCATTTGAAGGCCGTAATGAGGGAGAAAGCAAGAATCTAGGAATATGTTTTTGGTGGCTAGCCTTTTTTGATCCCTTGTGAACACCATAACCATGGATAAGTCCTATTGGTGGGCACGATAACATCCACATTGTTATGAAATTACTAAAATGAATTGTTCATCAACAGATATACATAAATGTGTTTTTAGGTATTCTCTCTTAATGATGGGATTATTAATTCATTTCCCACTCATTTTCGATAATAGAAATTATCAATTATCCTCACTAATCAGGGATTGGTGTGTCTTGTAGTGGTTTTTATAGTGGGATCTATTGATGTTTAGAATTCACTAGATAATTTGATTCCTTTTATTATCAATATAACCATTTTATTAATAGAAATATAGAATTGGGACATCTATCATTGCATTTTATTCTTTTTTGGAATAGTTATTTTGGATCCTTTAATTGCTTAGTCCTTATTCTAGCTGTGTTTTTTATTTTCTTGTATAATTATATAATAAGGATTTTATATCTTTGATTATAGTGTATTCTATTACCTAGTGGGGTAACTCCAATTATTTTTATAATAATTTTCTTTCATTAGTATCTTCAGAAATTTTTTATGTATTGGTGTTGTATTTCTTGGTGACATATCCTAGGAGTGTATATGAATTTCTAGCCTTGACTATTCTCTCTAGAATCATATTTCAAAAACCCATGTTATTCTATGTTGAAATCAATTCTAGGAAATCATGGAAGGTGAGCAAGTTCTAGTTAGACATCATTGTTTGATTGGGAGGTGATGCTCTTGATGAAACATGAAGTTTACGATGGAACCCTTGAGGTAGGAAATTGCATACCATGTGTAGTCTATGTTTATTTTTGTTATAATGGTATGATGTTGTGATAGAATTCATTAGATGATTTTTTTCTTACATGGGATTTCATGGGTTTCTCATGAGGTCCTTTTCTGATGTTTACCATATGTCTGTGTGTTTGTGGCTATTGATAACTATTTTGAACTAATTTATTGGTATGTTTTTATATTCATTACTATTTTATTTAATTCCAATGTAATTTTTCATAGTCTGTGTTATTATTTGTTGAGATATATATTTTCCCTTGACATGTCAACTCTTATATGTAATTTTTTCTATAGACAGTGGAATATTTGTATCATTTATAGCTTGATAGGTATCCCTTGTAGATTGAGTCGACTATAAGAATAGTGAGCATGGAAGGAAATAATCATTACTGATGGCTTCCATAGGATAGTCAGACCATTATTATGGAAAAAGTTTGGAAATCTAAAGCTTCTTTGTATTAGTTTCCATATATTCATGTTTTTTATATTAATGGGGGAAATTCTAGCATAAAAGGGAGTTACAATTATACTGGTGTCCCATTTGTGCATACCATCACATGAATGTTTGAATGGAAGGGTAATTGGATGAAATTCCCATAAAATTGGGTGGTCAATTATTAAAAAAAGGTTGATCATTCATTTTTTTTAAATGTGGATAGAGTAACATTGAATCATCTAACCCGGGAGGTACTATTTCGATACACTATCAAGGTTGTGTGTCACTAGGTAAATTTAGGATTTAAAGAGGCTATTTGAACACATGTTCTCTAGGTGTATAATTTTTATTATTATTCCATGGATGTTAATATTTAGGGCATGTTATACACATATATATACATGCATAATAATGTTAATGGAAAATTAATGGAATCATAAATCATTATAATCATACCCAATATATGAAACATTGTTCTAATAACACCTCCAGTACTAGGGATCCAATAACAATGTAATAAAAACGTAAATATACATTACATTATTCTTTTGGAATATTTCACACATTGCATGAACTCATTCCCATTTAAGTTACTAGTTTATTTCGATTAGATACATGGAAACATAAATAACTAGTTCATAATAAATCCACATTTTTCACATGTATTTTATCCTTGATGTAGCCTTTTTTTGAAATATCATAATTCATAACATTCTTAATATAATACGAAATGGAAACATATTACAGGAGTGACGTCATATGCTCAGTAAAGAAGGGGGATTTCAATCATAACATAATAATATTCCATGATTACGGAAACAAAAAATTTGAAATTATATCCTGAATATGAATGGTCATGACATCATGTCATGGAATAACTCATACAATTTAATGAAGTATCAATAAACATATTACATGAAATGACATGAATTTAGGGCATATAACTAAGCTTATGAAATCATTTCCGTTTCAGTCGATGCTCAAATCCATGAACATCATAGCATATAAAGTCCTTTAAAGAACCGAGTTCACTCCATCCCCATATTACTAAATCGTGTTCACTCCTCAATCTAGTCCTGTCTATTTCATGAGATATAAATATAAGTTTAATTCATTATATGGGGATATAATTCCCAAATATCACATTATGAAAACCAATCATATGTGTTCCATAATAAAATAAGTCATTCTTTATAATAGATCCCACAAAAATAAAATGGGTTTAATAAATACTTTATCATAACATAACACTTTGAAAGGAAAAAAACTTCTTATGAAACAATATATTGTAAAAAATAAACCATTTATAGAAATAATGATAATGTTATAATTACATGTCTGTAGTAAAACATAATAAAACTATAATATAGTTTTCCAAGATGGAATATGATTTTAAAGTATCAATTCAAATAATATTTACTGAACATAACCATTAAATTTTGAGAACATTTTTTAAAAGATGAAATGATACAAAGGAATAAATTTTCATTCAAAAAAAATTTCAAAATTTGTAAAGGATGATTGAAAAATTTTAGTTGAAATAATAAGAAAAAAATTATTTCATTCCATATATGTAAAAAAATATTTCATTGATATTTTTTCAAGAAAAACTCAATGTGAACCTCTTTTAGAAAACACAAAAAAAATCATTTCAAAAAATTTATTTGAAATCCTCACAAATATAAAAATGAATTTAATAAATTTTAGAAGAATATAATAATATTTTTGAAATTTTTGAGAAACATGAACATTTAATAGAAATATTATACAGTAGATACAAATGTATAAGAAATACTGAATAATTTTGAGATTTAGAAATTAACACTTCCAAGTATCATTCATTGAAGTGAGAATTTATCAAATAAAATAATTGTTTGTATTCACTATAAATCCACAAAAAATGAAAAAACATATTTTAGTCAAATATTATTCCCAAATAATCATTTAACTTGAAAATCAATGAAATAATGGTCTTACCCAATTATAGGAAATTGAGTTAAAAATTCCCTTCACTTAAGTGATATTTCCTTCATACATATTTGAACATCCAGTATAAAGTTCTAATATATGTAATAAATTTATACCATAATAATATTTATATTTAGGATATCATATATGATTCTCAAATTTCATCTTGTCACACTTTTATTAATAATATTTCTTTTTTACCTTTCTTTCGAGTATTAACTACTTTATTTTCCGATGCATGTTTGGTCATGTATTTCATGGTTCTTACGGATAGGATATAGTTCCATCATATTTAAGATGATATTATGGTAATATATATCATATTTATTTTATATATACATTTTTATAGTCATACTATCATGATGATCAGATAAAATTATTTTCATCATGGAATGGAGACATCAGGACACACATACAAATGAGCAATGATATCATTCTCTTATTGGTCAGAGGGGAATGGAATGGATAGTCTATTAGTTTTATTTCATAAAAATAACTATCTTCTTATAATTAATGTATACATCATTTATTTCCATCATTATAACTATCCAGTTAATACGGTGATGAAAAACTTATCACACCATGGTATGGAAACATAAAAGTTGTACGTATACACACATGGTTCTATCATTTCTAATAGGATGGATAAAATGTGGAATATTGTTGTCCCTTAATGATAATAATATCTTAGAGTATTTATTATAATTTATTTTTCTCTTTCTAATAGAAAACATTTATAGAGTAATTTTCAAAATAAATAAACTTGAAATAGTCGGTAAAGACTATTACATCTTCTTCAAAGAACATTCTTTAGATATCCTCTTATGGATACAAGGTATTTCCTTTTGATAATAGCATAACCTCATTAATTTTTCTAGGGATTTTAATGATATTAATTTTAAGTGAATGGTTCATATCGAAGGCTCAAAATCATGTGAATAAGTGAGTGAGGAGGTGTCAATTTATAATTGAGATGAGTGGCACTTTTGGAATTTGAAAAAAAATATAATAAATACCAACTCAATCCAAATTATTAAAAAATAAATTTAAGTATAATATACTATGATATATTTTTTTAATCTCATCAATCAATATATTTTAGACACATTTTTTGAATTAATTTAAACCATATTATATTGATTAACCTATAGTAAAAATGTTTTAATTTTACCTATGAAAACATTATTTTCAATATTAAGAGGTAGGGGTTTTTACTTATAGAATGTAAATTGAAAAAGAAATATAAAATTTATAACTCTTTAGAAAATATTATAATTATTTTCTTTTTTTAAATATATTTTATAATTTTTAAATAATTCAATTAAATATTATTTTGATTAAATTCTATTAATTTTATTTTTTACACTATTAATTACATGGAATTATAAAAATATAAACATAACAATTTATGTTCAAATAAAATATTATATTATATCTATATTGGGTCATGGTATTCTATAGAAATATTTTATCACATTAATTATCTAAAATTGTAATTATTTTAATATTTTTAATAACAATTATTTGATATTTTCATTTATAATATAATTTCAATAAGAACATTTTTTAACTATTTAATATAATTAATTCTTTCGTAAATAAAAAAGATAAATCAAATAATGAATATAAATCTCCGATATTTCAAATTAATATTTATTTCCAAATAAATCTCTATTTTAACCCCATAAAAATATTATACTGGTCAAAAATTAGATGGTATCATTTTATCTGTTTCATTCATTTCAATAATATCAATTTCATTTTCAGGGAAAAGATTATATTAAATGAATCAATTTTTATCATTTTGTGTTGTGGGACACATTTAATTCATCCAATAACATTTGAAACGATAGGTTTTTAATGTAAAAAACATTCAAATATTTGAAATGTTTTTAAATCCAAATTCAATATAAAATTGATTCCAATGACCCAAAGTAGATTAATAGATGGATAATGGAAAAATTAAAATTTTCAATAATATTTATAATATAATTCATTAATATAAATAAAATATATGGATTTTCATATTTTATTTAAAATGAAGTTTTTTTTAATATTCTTCGAAAATTTAATGTGATTAAAAAAAGGACAAAAATTATCCCTAAGATAATTTTGACATTAATATTCAAAAATTGAATTTTATTTTATCAAATATAATAAATAGGAGGACTAAAATATATTTTAACAATAGTTGTGTCAATACAAGGCGATAAAAGTGCCATAATATAACTTTTTATGGGTTAAATTTTATTTATATGTATGTTATTTCAAATAAATCTATAGGAAGAATATATTAAAATTGTAGAATATATAATATTTAAATTTTAAGTTATTTTTTGATATCTTTTCTTATTTTCAATTGAATTTTTAGTAAAAAAATTTATAAAATCTCGGGGTGTTATAATCAACGCTCCATAAATTTTATCTCACCCTCAAAATTGTTCTGTATTATACAAACAAGTAAGGATATTTCTAACTCATAATATCCTAAACATCCAATTTATCATTCTTATAATATTATTTTATCAATAAATTCCTTAACAAGGTGAGTGATCTTAATTTTTATAAATTTATATCTGCAATCAATTTTTTTTCTATTTCTCTTCAAAAGAATGTTCTTTCTCTAATTGTATGACCATTTTTTTTGTTACATTTTAATGTTAAAATATGTACATACTCGAAATAGATACATAGAAAAAATTATAAAAATGATATTTTTTAAAATTTCTATTGATGAGCTACCATTCGTATATGATCAGTAGTTTTAAAATATAATCATTTCCTTGAAATTTAAAATTTCACTTCAAAAATAAAATGTGGATGTTTGAGATTTTTTTTGTGGGAAACCCATATTTTAAAAAGTTTTTCTAAGAAACTGATTAATAAATATCGAAATTAAATGGTTAATACCACCACATAAAAAGGATATCTATTATGATAACATTATCATAAAGTGAAAACAATGACATAGAAGGTAGTTTCTACTACAATGTTCTGAATGAGAGTAATAGATAACAAGGTCAGTAGAATGTTAAACATCATAAAAGGATAGATCCATAATGATCTAAGGGAAAATTTCATTCATCATAAATTAAGTTACTAAGGTAATTTTTTTTGTTTCAAGATACTTTTAGTAATGTTGAATAATTTTCACAAGAATATATATTTACATTGTTTCATTCCATTTTGTAAGAAATGTCTGTTCCTTCCATTTTTCCTTGATCAATTTCTACATCATCACTTACTACATAAAATGAGGTTGAAATTGTAATTACAAATAAACTAGAGGATCATTAGATACATAATGGGATAAAATTATTTCCATTAATCTCTAGATTTCATAACAAAATTGTTAGCATATGTTATCCAATACACATAAATTTTCATATTGTTAAAAAACATTAATATATAAAACCTCATCCAATTTTAAGTAAAATAAATAAATAGTTACCATTAGGTACATTCCTGACAAAAAAGATTAAAAAATTTCAAAGACCAACTTTTCAATATTCCTCCAAAAATATTTATATACTCTTATTTCTTACAAACCAATCTTGTGATGACCATTATCGTGTATTCTTTTGAAGAATTGTAATAAACTGATTTAGCATAAACCATTGTGAATGCATGCATTATTTCAAAAATTTCCACTTTTGACATTCTATAAATCTAGAAATTCTATACTCTAAATGCATAATATCATAAAAAATATTGTCATCAGTTCCATTATCTTCAATATTATACCATTTTTTTAGAATCAAACATATCTTTAAATAAATATCATAAACATATTATGGGTTATCATTCGATTAAAGAATTATTATATTAAAATATCACCTAATGACCTCAATCACTTTTCTTATTTACTAGTACCATTCAATGTATGCATTCAAATTTTTATGAAAAAATTATATTTGATAATTCCATAGATACTTCAGTATTCTTTAATATACTAAATGTTCATTTACAGCACATTTCATGAATTCTAACACATAAACACTAGATGAATCCACCACCTCATTTTCATACTCTACATTTCCAATAGTGATCACATTAAATTTAACTTTTTCTTTGGTCATAAGTGGTTTCTATCATCGATCATCATCGATATCACTCATATTTCGTTCATGGTTGGTATAATTCCCCTTTTTCCATGCACCTGAATCTTTTAAGAGTGTTTTTTAACCTTATATCAACATTTTCTCAATTAATATCATAAGCTACCTTCTTCTCATCTCTGTAAAAATTAGTTTCTCATTGATCTTACCATTCACAAATAAAAAATTTATTATTCACCAAAGATAGTTCAACCATGTTTATTTCTATACATATATGATAATAGAAAAATAATATTCTTGTTTTCGTGTTTTTTATATTTACTTTAAATCTCCATCATCCAATTATAATGAATTCCATGAGATTGATATGTAATATTGACCTCCATTTACTACGTGATATCAAAAACCATAATCACCTCATAGATACAAAAATATCTTATAGAAAACACCCTTTGAATACTTGGTATTATGCCACTATAGAATATATAAACCATATATTTAGTTTTAATTATTACACTGAAAGAATACTTCAAAAATCTAGTAAATTTACCCTCATAGGTAACAATAGGATCATAATACCATTGTTTTAATTCAAGAAACTATTTCTACATCTTCATACAGTGAACATGATGATTGTAATTGATAAATAATAAGTTCATAAACTTATCACAATCTTGGGATTCAACTTCTTATTTTTTCAATGTATTCATGAATAGGGTCCAACACAATTTTTCATCTCCTTCAAAATAAAAAACACCCAAAATGAATTTTTTAGGTTAGGAAAACTATGGATAGAAAATATCATTTTTCTAGTACAAATCCACTATTCAATAATAAATGGATCATATGACCCATTGAATGATGTTGGACATTGTCTCGTGATGGACTCTATAGAATGTTGTTGCCTCTTATACTCGTTTGGATGTATAAAATGATTTATACCTTTTATGGGTATATATATAACATTTTTCATTTAATCACTCATAACAATTGGTTGGTCGATAGTAAAATCATTTCATTTCCCATTGAATTCGTCATTACTAAGGATCCATTGGTTTCAATCCATTGACTAAAAACAAAAAATAACAATGTTAAAAACCCTGACCGTTCTTGGAAAACCATAAAACCATGGGAAACTACATTAAATAAATAAAAAATGGAGTTTAATCCAAAGTAATTCGTGATCATTAAAAAATTTCTATGTTTGTAACCAATATATTTACTTATACATAGGGATATTACTATATGAATCTACTTATCATTTTCAATGGTTGAGTAATAATTCACTTTCATACAATTTATAATGACCCATGTTTAATATATATAGCAATTAGATCAATTTTTTTATAATATTTTTCACATTTCAATAACACCCACCCAAATACAATATTATTTTTTTACTTGGTAACATAGAATTAGAAAAAAATTATTTTATAAAACATCCACATATTCTGTCACCTATTTCATCATAACGTGATCCCCTTTTCACATATCATACATAATTTATATCATCATATCCTAGGAAAAATAAACAAACTAATAGGGTGAGATCATATTCCTAGTAAAGGTAAAAATATATATATATCAATCATAATATAAAAAAAGGCATAATTACACAACCAATAAAATTGAAAATTATATCATGAATATTAATGATAATTAAATCTTGTCATGGAATAAGTCATATAAGATAATTAAAATTAAAAGAATGTATTCTATGATAGCCTATCCTAGGACCTAAAATTTGAAAATACACAAAATAATAGATAATCATTTATAAATTACTCTGGTTGAATTTCCAAACTATCACAGTGGAAAAACATCTTTACTGAATTCATTTCACACCTCATTCAAGCCTTGTATTACTATAGAGAGTTCACTACTTGTTAATTTACTATCTGTATCATTAGTTATAAAACATTACCGAATTCATTGTAGAGATATATAGTTTCCAACCATCAAATAATAAAAATTATATATGTGTGTTCTATAAGAAAATGAATCATTTGTCACAACCTAAAATATTAAAAGAAAAGGGTTTCCTAAACATTTCATCATAACATTACCCATGTAAAATATACGAAATTTATAAGCATAATTCCATAATTATCATATAATATTCATAGATAAAATAAGAATGGTATCGTTGAATCATATAAATAGTACAACTTAAGAGACATCAAATAATATTCCCATAGATGGTGAATTATTTTGAAATAACACATGAAATAAATTTAGAGGAAAATATACTTTTCATTTAGAAATCATTTCTATGCCAGTAAAATTACATAGGAAAAGAATTCTTTGATAAGAACCCAATGATATTTTAAAGGAAAAAAACATTAATTCATCCTAAAATCAGATAAATATGTCTATTTAGAATAAGTAAAAAACTATCCCCTTCATATTTTTGATGGACAAGATACAAATAACCTCGTTTGAAAAACAAAAAAAAATATATTAAAACTATTTATTTTAAATTAAAACATTTATAAATATGACTTAAAAATTGCATTAAAATAATAATAAAAACATTTAAAATATTTTAAGGAAACATTTCTATGATGGAGTAGTATTCCCCAGTTAATACTTATGTACAAGTAATTTAGAATAATAATTAGTTTGTGAAATTAACCCTTTATAATATCATATAATAAATGGGAGAATTGATAACTTAAATTTATTGTGTTTATTAGACATAAATAAACATTTAAAAAATTATATAAAACAAAAGTTAATAAAATTATATTTCACACATAATTATATAATGACATAATAAATGAAATAATATTTTAACTGAGTGAATGGAAATTGAGGTAAAATTTTCCTTACGATTGGTCTAATTTTCATTATACGTATCCGAACCTTGTGTGTAATTGGTTAAATAATGTTTTATGTTATACCATAACAATATTAATATTTTTTATATATCATATGTTATGCTCTTATATCATCTTGTCACACATTTTATAATAGTATTTCATTATTTCCAATCTTTGGTGTGTTAACTACTTCATTTTTCTATGCATTTTTTGTAATATAAGTCCAAATTATAGAGAATATATTTTAGTTAATTTAAAAAAGAAATATAAAAATGTTATATATATAATATTTAATTATTATATTCATTTATATATACATTTTTAAATGTCTTTCATGAAATATGAATCACATCACATTGTAGAGAAGGTAGGTCTTACGTACACACGGGTGAAGGTATCATTCATATAATTATAAAATGAGAAGGAAGCAGATAGTGTATTATTATTTTATCAGAGTCGATATCATGTTATTTTTGTCATATATATATCTATTATTTCTAGCATTATACCCATTCAAGTAAGAAGTGGTGAAAAAAGAGATTAAACTAGCGCGTGTAGATTGTAATGTAATGCCCCGACCCTAGTTACCTAGTGTCGGTGCATTATTACATAACATTGGCATGATCACAAGAAAGATCAAATCTCGAAAGACCGATTGGTTTAGTAGCCTTGGAAACATTATATATATTCATAAAGTTTTACATTACATCATAAAGTGGAATAATACTACTACAACATATTGTCTCCATAGTCCATACTATTAACCCCTAATAATATCCCTGCAGGTCATTCATAATTTACTTCTTCACTTCTTGGGAAAAATAAAACATAGAAAAGGGGTGAGCTCAAATGCCCAGTAAGGATACAAATATAGCGGAAACTTTCATAAATAAGAATAAAAATTTAAGGCAATGTATAACTAAAACAATATCCTTTTAGTCCTGAACTTTAAACATAGTATGGCATAAATAAAATGAAATAATGACATTTACTTATTCACATGGATATTCTACTAATCAAATAATCACATGCAAAATCAATAACAACATTCATAATGATGGAATGCATAATGCCAGACTATCATAACCACATATCCAAGGCCTCGTTCCAAGACTACATATAAGATTTTGTCAAGGCCTTGTGCCAATACACTAGTTTTTCTCATGAGACCTACAGATGCATCGAGGAGCTATAGCGGGCTCCACCCGTCACATATTAAGTCCAATGCATTCCCATATGAAAATGTTTAAACATAACATAAACATTCGTATTAAAACTAGCATACAAAATTTCAATACTTTAACCATAAACTATGAATGGTATAAAAATTGCACATCCATAGTCAAAACCTTCAATACAATATAGAAGTCTTGTATCATAATAAATCAACATCAAATAAGCGTAAAATCCATCAAAGGATGTTGACATAGATGAAATCAAAACTCTATTTAGAGAAATATCTCTTTCTATTTTGAAATCATTTAAGAGTCATATATTTATAAAATAAAACATTTTCTTTGAAAATATTCTTATAAGATTGTAAGGGAAGCTTCGACGATTTTATAATGGTGGAAAATAAACGCACCCTCCGTAAAAGTTAAAAAAACTTTCTTATCTTAATTCTGTCGAAAAGGTTAAAAAGCACCTTGTTAGGAAAATGATGGAAATATTCCTTTATAAAACTCTTATAAAAAGTCAAAAAAGGGTATAAATGACTTTAACCCAAATTATTTAAAATAGTAAAAATGTTTTTAAATACATTTTTAAGAAACATGGATGCGGATGATAAAGAGATCCCAATAGATTATTACGTATAAACAACCTGAGATAATGAAGAGATTGTGAAATAAACCTTACCTTGTAATTTTCCATAGATGGGGTAGGTTAACCTTCTGTATAATATTGAAATAATTTTTATTAAATTATACAATAATCATATACATTCATATGATATCATATATGATCTTTTAACATTGCTTTGTTAATAATATCTTAGTATTATTGTCGTTTCTGGTGTTAACTTACTCGTTTTCTTTTATATGTTTTGTTACATAAGCCATGTTTGTTATGGATAGGTTGAATATTATTCATATCCATAAAGATATCAAGTCCTTCAACATCACTTTTAAATCATAAAATGATAATTATACTTGAATGGATACGATGGAGAATGAATCTTATCGCGTTCGTGGAGACGGTAGTCCGTACGTACGCATGAGCGATAATATCATTATTTTGATATTAAAATAATATATAATTTGATAGTATATCATATATACAGAATCATTATCATTTTATATTTATTATTTACATGTGTTACACATCATTATTATACCCATCCAAATAATAATATATTGAATAACAATTACACCACGACGTGGAGACGGTAGGACGTACGTACGCACGTATGGCGACATGTTATTCAAAGGGTGGATAGAATAATGAATAGGGTTGTACCATATTTATAATAACATCACAGTATATATAAGATACTGGAGTTATTATTTTAGAATGGTAATAACAAAGAAAGAATAAGTGGAAGAAGAAAGGAACTTGGAAAAAGTGGTGAAATCATTACCTCTTCTTCGAGTTCTTCCTTTTGATTTGATCAAAATGGCTCTTTAGGTTGGCTTTCCGATCAAACTAAGGCCTCTAGGTTGTAGTTAGAGAAGTTTGGAGAGTATTTGGGCAGAGTTTGGCCGAACAAAAATGCTTTGAAGGTGTGACAAAATGATAAGGAGGAGTGCCCTTTTATAAGAGTGGTGATGGGCACCTTTGGAAAAGCTAGAAATATTAGTTTATAATAAATTAATATTCGTTTTCTAATGTCTCAAAGGTTGATTATTCAGAGGTTAAGGTGTGGATGGGTCGAAAAACACTCAACAAATAGAATTTAGACAGGTTTGGGTACTTATATTAACCTTATCATTAAGTATTAACTCTAAGTTAATTAGTTTCACTTTTACAACGTCTCTTTGTATTTATATATTATATGGTTAATTAACATACCATATACATCCAAGTGACCACCCAAGTGGTCCATTAATGATACAAATATCCTGATATAAGTCTCTTGGCAGATCCTTAGATTTTTAGGAATTTAATATCGATTAATAATATAATACTTCTTCTAAAAACACTTTTATATCAATTTTGACACTATTCAATATTTGATTTTTGTGAAACTCATAACAGAATTATTACTTAGAAAAAAGTTAATTAAATCAATAATAATATATCATATTATCATATAAAATTAGTTTAATTCATTAAAAGTTTCATATTATATTTACTTGGGTATTTATAATATCAATTATTTTAATTTTTCACTATTATAGTAATTACTACATCCTCATTGTGTCATAAATAAATTAAATTATTTAATGTCTAAAAATTATAAATAAACTATAATTATTTAGGAAATTTTTTTATCTTTCTAATGAATATTTATAATTTAAAATCCAACATATATAACTCTATGTAAAAATTTTTTTGCTAAAAGATATATGCTTGTGTCATTTTTGTATTCATTTTAACTTAATTAAAATAAAGTGTCTCTATCACCTACAAGTGGCTCCATGGGGTCCGAAAATTGACCCAAAGATGACCATGGTCGGACATGTATCCACCAATAAGGTTAGGACATGTTTTAGGGTAATTTAGTATTATTATAATATTATTTGTTTAACCCTTATTTACCGGATTTACCCTTAACCATGGTAAATAAAATATTTACCGCAGTAACTATTCAAAATGTCTAAAAATAAAAGTTATCTATTTAAATAATTTTAACATCCTGATTCCTAATATGGAATCCATTTTTCCAAATTCAAAACATAGAAGTGGAAGAAATTAATTTAAAATTAATTCCCGTTGTTAAAACAAAAAGCGTGTTTTTAAGAGATAATAACTATCAAAATATTGTCTTTTGTTTATGTCCGGTTTAATTTTAAAATTATGTCCAATGACCAAAATTATATTAAATAGTAAAAATATATTCTAAATATAATTTAAAACCACTCAAATTCATTATTTATCACTTTTAATTATTTTGATTAAAAAAGTTGTTTTTAATTAAAATTTAATAATTGTCACTATTCATCAAAATATTAAAGTTATCCGAAAAGTGCCAAAATCTCACCTTAGGATAGATTTGATAATCCGAATCCAAAAATGAAGTCCATTTTGAGAGATAAAATTTCAAAAAGTAGGTATTACTATTCATAACGGCTAGTTGATCGGTTGTGGTGTGTGTTAAAACTCGAAATTGCGTACAACACACGCTACTGTATTATTCAAAGGAAAGCATACCGTGGAAGCTTGGGATGTTTCATTTTAAATTTTTGATGTCCCCATTTAGTCAAAAAGGTTAAAATATTTTATTTAAAAAGGGTTCACTATTAAAAGTTGGTAAAAGTGCAATATTGAAAATGAATTTGTTCTTACATTATGTCTAAGAAACTGATAATATGGATTATAAAATTATAAGGATTATATAATGATTAAAATTTTGTTAATACTATTAATAACCTCTTTTGAACGTCTTGTTTGGTAAGTCAGGGAGCGCTTGAACCCGATGTTGCGTGTAGTGCCAGTTATTAAATTATTTTGATGAAATAACACACTATGAAATCTTGGGGTGTTACATGTAAGATGTACATATGCATGTATGGTGATTATATTTTTCATATGATGGATAAAAGGTTTAATATTATTGTCCCATAATAATAATAACATCTTAAAATATATATTATAAAATATTAAAAATTTTTAATTGAAAAAATATAGATTAATTGAATATATAATAATAAATAACCTGAAATAGTCAGTAATGATGATTACCTCTTTTTCGGAGAAATTTCTTTAAATCACCTATTAGGGACAATTGGGATGGACTCTTGGGAATAAAAAACAATATAGGGTATTTTATAAGAGACATTTTTTGGGTATGGTCCAGCATGATTGATCAAGATGATATGAAGATGTGAGGGATGAGGACTCGTTGTAAAAATGACATGTGGGGAACTTGTAGAATTTTCAAAATTATAAACTCAATCCAAATACCAAAGAAAAGACTTGGATTCAAACATTATATGATATAGTCTCAAAATATCATCAAAAAATATATTTTGTATAAAATTTGGTATTATTTGAAACCATACCATTTTGATTAACCTGTGGTTAACTCTTTGTAAACATATTTTAATTATTTTATTTGAAGACAACTTTTTAAACAATAAAACATAGTAACATATAATTATGTTCTGTTAATTGGACCATAAATGAATAATTTATAAACATTTGGACCATATTATAATTATTTTGTATTTATAATGATGTTTTATGAATTCTAATTATGTTTTTAAAATATTATTTTGATAAAATATAATTACAGGCAATTTTAACACTATTCATTACGTGGACTTTTAAAAATAAAAAGGTTTCAAAAAAAATTCAAAAAAATAATTCTTATATTTCTAATAGGCCATGGTAAAATTTGATTTTTTTAAACATTAATTAAAAAAATTTATATTTAATATAATATTGTTTATAACATATATTTGATATATCCAATATTAAAATAGTTTTCTAACCAGTGTTATGTAATAATTGAATATTTATATTTATTTAATAAAATTTATTAATAAAATAAAATTATGAAGATGAATCTTCTATGTTTGAAAATAATATTTATTTCTAAAGGTATTTATTGTTTAACCATTAATTAAAAATTATATAGATATTAAAATATGATTGTGACATTTCGTCAATTGGTTTTATTTAAATATTATCGTTGTCATTTTCGAGGAAAATATCCCATTAAATTATTAAATTCTACACCTTATATTATTTGGAAAGAATTTATATCATCCAATAAAAATTTAGAAAGTGTTTGGAACATTTTTTTAGACCCTATAATTTTATTTTAAAAATATGTTACCCAATTTTCCCTTTACTGTGGTTAGAAAATTTACCAGTTTTACTATTATAATATTCTCAAAATACATGTTTCAAATTTAGAAATTTTAATATTATGAACCCAAATTTGGAATACATATCTCAAATTAAATCCCAAAAGAAGAAAAATTAATTTAAAAATTAATCTTATATATGGGACGAAACAACATGTTTGTAAAGTAAAAATGCTCAAAGGTAATATATGTTTTTAAAACGTACTTGAATGTGAAATTGATTACAATTAACCAAATTTGATTTATTTATTTATTATCAAAATATTTAGAATTAGAAATAAATAAGTATAATTTTTCTATTCAAATAAATTATATGAAATTTATGTTTTAAATTTAAGTGCATTATTTTTCACTATTCAACAAAAGATGAAACTTTTAAAAAAAATTCAAAAAATCATCCTGGGATAAATTTTACATTCCTCATTAAAAAATATTTTTCATATATAAAAAGTGAAAAATTAAATGTTCCATGTTTTAGTTTTATAATATTTGCACCATTAAAGGGTGATAAAATTGTGTTTAGAGAAATATTCCTCTATATGCATAAAATTGGATTTTTGCATATATAATTTATTTAAAATAGGTTGTATGCCTACAATCCATTTTTTTCATTTTCTAAAATCCGATTTATGGGTTACAGGTATCCATTACAATATTCAAAAACATCACCCATGAACACTCCACCATCAAATTAATGATTCAAACTTCAAAATTTGAATTTCAAATTTCAAATTTCAAAATTCAAACCAACCACCCTTATCAATCTCGAGCCACAAACCATGACATGCGTACCCAGTGTGATAAAAAAATCCACCATCCATCATGTAGAGATCTAACCACGTTAGATGGTCGCCTCACTTCCCACGGTCATCTTCATTCTCAATGAAACCACGGGTCTATCCACACAAACGACATCCTCATCAATCAACCTCCACACCATCGCCATCTGACGGAAAATCATTCCACAAATCCAGGATGAACAAAACTAACAACCAGATATGAAAACAGCTCTTCCTTTAGGATCGAAATTACACCGAGCTGGCTTGACACAGCCTCAAACAGCATCGACACCTCGTGCCTCCACAGACACCACACATCAATAATCAGAAACATGATTAGAGTTGAAAACCACAAACCAAACCCAAAAAATAGACCTCCCAAACATCAGATCTTGCAAAAAGAAGCCCCTTTGGGGGCCATTGAACCAGATCTCGCTTCCTCCATTAGAGTCTCCCCAGAGAACTAGATTTCCCAAAATGCTCGCACACGACACGAAATGCGACGACACCCCCAAACCACTGCATCTGAGACCCGCACCCTGTCCAAACATCACGCCACCATGGAAAACCCTAGTTGTATCTAATGTTAGAGTGAGATGAAGGTCAAGCGCGATACAGATCACTGAGGATGAAGATGATCCTATGAACTAGAAGTAGCCACACCATGAATGCACTGAGCAAAATGCCGAGGAAAGAAGATCTGGCTCGAGGAGGATGAGGGAAGGAGGGCGGCAACAGGGGAGAGAGAAAGCGAAGCAGAGCCCCTTAAAGGCTCATCCCCACATCGGACCAAATATAGCGGCTCATAAAATAGGATGTATGAAAGTAAAAAAATTAAATAGAAACTATATTATTATCATGATTTTTTATTACTATTAATTCAAACCAATGTAAATCTAGGGATATAATTATCTTCTATAAATAATTAGTGCAATAAAATGTTTCTTTTATGAAACTGAATGTTCCTTGTAATGTAAGATAATCCAGTGTAATTTTTTGTGTAAGATAAACATGGTTTAACATATACCCCATGGGATAAATGAAATTTAATTTATTTTAAAAAAATTATTATAAATCTTTAGGTTGTTTTAGATCTTATTAGAGAAAGAGCCCTAAGATAGGTTTTTATGAATCATCGTGTCGGCCGATAGACGTGTTATAAGAACTATCATCAGATGGTATCCATTTAATTATTTTTACAGTATCCCTAATTTCTATATATTCTGGTGTACTTATTGATATAAAACATTTTACATCAATTTTTTACTAATTAGAACTTTATATGACATCTATTAAAGCCTTATTTTTTATTCACCTGATGTTCTATTTATTAAGATTAAGGTAATGTTAAACTAAACTGTGACAACTACTATAATTGAGGATATTTTCTCCCATATTTTCATTAGTCCCTTTCCATTATTCAGCATCAACTTGCATATGAGGAGGTGTACATTAGTTTTTGTGAGACAACATCTTAAATCTAGCGGTTTGGTGTGAGTGTAAAAACATTCTATTATATCTACCATTTCTTAAATCAATTCCAAAATTATATAACACACCATGATATGTGTTATGAAAAATTATAAACAATATAGTAGATATAAGAATGTTTTAATTGTTTGTTAAAATAAACATATAATTTTTACCCATTAGGGTTAATTAATTGATATGAAAAGAAAATTTTTGATCAAATTAGTGTTGAAAGTAAAATTTAAAAATAATCAATAGTCGATTATAAGATAATCAATCTGTAATTATAATAGTAAATAAAAATGAAATAATGTAAGAAATTTGTAAAAAATATGATCTGATTATCGAATAAAATTACAACTATTTCTAATGGATGTTATCACTACAATATCACAATCATAGGAATAAAACCCTTCCATCCAAAGTAGTTGGAGGATCTATATAACACATCATACATATCACACAACCAAGCCCAGAATATGATCTATCATAATTTTTATAAGATTTATATTTTATCATTGAATATTCAATGAAAATCCTATCGTCAGTTTGTGTGTCTTTCCCATAACTACTACTTAATATCTTAATGATCTTTAGGGTCTCATTAATACTTATCTAATTATAAAAACATTATAAATTACATTATCATTATATCACTAGAAATTGAATAATAATCTTGAAAATAAAAATAAAATCATCCAATTTCCACAATGTCAATGGTCTCATGGGATTGGACAATGAAAATTTATATGGAAATATAGACCATTATAATGAAAATTTCATAATTAAATGTTTACTTTCACACATAATCGAAGACACTTTAATGAGAAAAATAAAAACGACGTGATTTAAAAATTCAAAATGGCTATAAATCTGGTAGTATTTTCAAAAATTTTTAATTTTTACAATATTAGTAAATTCTAGTTATATTTTTATAAAATGTCATGACCAACCAAAATGGTTGGATTCTAAGATATTTAGGTATGATTAAAACTACATCTGGCTAAACACTCTATCATCTCATGGGTGTTTGTTCATCCAATATCATCTAACGATATCTACCATAGAAACCATTATAATATATGTATATTTCTTCTTTTGAATGCATTATTTCAGTTAATTGAACATTACTATAAAAAATTATTTCGTATTATAAAATATTAATTGGCCACCTTTAACTTAATTCAATATATTTATGATGTTTTTTGTATTTGGTAAAATCAAAAAAAATATAATAAGGGGATTTATTAAATAAATGTTAACCCTAAATTTATATCCCTTTTAAAAATAAAAATACCTAAATAAAAAATGTTTATTTCAAATGAATTATAAATTTAAAATGTATTTAATATTTCAAGAATCTCTACCTACATATAAAATATGAGTAGAGAAAAAATTATAATTAAATAAATAAAAACTATTTACAATAATATATTTCCTTTATCGATATCTAAAAATGATCAATTTAAAAAATTATATAATTCTATTTTTATTATTATAATATTACATGCTCTCCCCATTTATAAAAAACAATACAAATATCAAAAGTCCAAATCCCTCTAAATAAATTTTATTCTCATTGATTATGAATATCTCTAAACAATCCTGAATATAAATTCATCCAAATACTCTCCCATATATTATTAAACAAAACATACAATAAAATCAAGAAATGAAAATAAATCATCTATTAATTTAAACATTTATAATTTTAGTAAGTGATATCCCCCTTTATGGTGGTAAAAAATGACAAAAGTAAATTTTATTATTTTAAAAAAAATCAATAATAAGTATGATTGTTATGATTTGTGAGAGAAAATGAAAATACAATGCATTAGAATAAATAATTTTAAATGTATTCATTGATTATATTTATAATGTAATATTGTTCTTAAACAAACTAAAACAACATGAGAAAAAGAAGAAAATGTTTCCCTTCTTTTTAAATCATAAATCAAAAATATATTTTTTAAATATTGGTGATTGGTATATATGAGAACACATTATATTCAAGAAGTTTTCTTATGATTCCTATGAAGGATATTTTAATAATGAATAAGGTTTCATGTATTTTTTTCATCTATATTCTCACAATGTCAATGAAAATTAATGATGGATTATTTCTAATGTTAAAAAGAAATTGTATACTTTTCTAAAATGGATAAAAATATTATATTAAAAAATCATTCATTGAAAATATTATTGTATAAATCTATCATAAAATAATATAAATTGGTAATTAATGTAGGATACATATGATATTAATGATCATATAATTCATATTAATATAAAACAAAAAATATTTTAAATAAGATTTTCTAGATGCATATAATGTAAATAATATATTTCATTAGTAAATTATTGTTAAACTCAAAATAAATAGTGTAATGTATTATTTAGTGATTTTGATATATGTGTAGTCTAATTATTAATGGTTTCATTAAAATTATTTTCATATAATTTAGTATACCTATCAAATATGTTATTATAGTAAAAAACAACAAAAACATGACACTTTATCAAGGAATTATCCAATATTGGAATATAGTAAAATAAGATGTCAAATTTATGATAACATTGAAATGATCATACCAAAAATATTTTTATTATATTAGAATATATAATCATTTCACGGATTAATAAAAATGTCATCAAGTTGAATTTTTATTATGATGAAATTAAATATAATATCATCTTTCTGTGGGTGATCATTAAGGATGTATTCTCTTATATCTATGTACTTTTATTATGATAAATGTGTCAGTTTCATTGATAAAATGATAAAAAAAATTCTATAAAAAATAATCATATTGTGAGTGAAAATCAACCCGATGTCTATGATTTTGTTCCAGATTAGCATAACTTGAGCACAAAAAACATCTAGTAGACACATATTTGTATTCAGTGGAGAACATTAGAATTTAATATTATTTATTACATGGACATGTGTCTAACGTATCTAATGAGAAATTATTTTTTGTAAAAAATATTTCAATAAATTAAATAACTTCCAAATATATCATTAGAATAACTTGTAAATGAAAATTATTATTTCAATGATTATATGAGGCCATGTTTTAGAGTAAATTTAATTTTGGGGATGATTTCATATACTACGTCAATATAATATTATTTGTTATATTACATGGATATCTCTTCATAATAATATATAAATCATAATTTTAGGTTAACTATTAATTATTTAGAGTGTGATTATAATCATCCCATTAAACATTTTTTCATCTACCAGTTTCTGAAATTTATCATGTTCATTTTTATTTGTTTTAACTACAAGTATAGTAATAAATAAAGCATTTTCAAAAAAAAATTAAAATAAAACTATTATATAATTATATTCTTTTTAAATATTCCTTTTTATTTTTAAGATATTTTGAATCAAAGAAAAAAGTTAACTACATCCGTCATGCTCATAATGAACTCTATATGGATATGTTCATAGAAAATATCCATTAAATTTTACATAGTTGAGAAAAATATAAATTAAATGATAAAAATGTGAACTATGACAGTTTCCATAAAAAAATTCAATATATAAATATTTGTATGGTTAATTATATTAAAAGAATGGTTATGTTATAAATCCTTGAAAATAACCATACCAATCACTTGGAAAATATTTAAGATAACAAATTTCATCATTAAATTTAAACACATGTATTATAAAATTGATATTTTAAAACTAGTTTACTATTTTGAAAAATTATCATCATGAACAAGTATATTTTAGAAAGAACACTTTATAATAATTTTTAAACAAACAATACTCAGAGTGAGATTTAAAATCTAATAGAATTTTAATGGACTAAATCTTGAGTATCAGTAGTAATTTTTTTATATATTATATTCACAACAAATTATTTAAAACATATAAATCACTCTTTCATTATTCAATATAAAAATCCAAATTTTATCACAATTATTCTGGAAAGCACTCAATTGGAATGTCATTTGGATGCCCCACAACGGACAAGAACGTATTCCGTTTTGCTTTATTAAGATCTTCATGTATTGAAATGATTAAAAAATCCTCACCAAAGAAATAATATTCGATTTCAAACTGAAATTATCATAGTAATAAAACATACTTAATTTATTTTATAAGTGTTTTTGGATTCCTACTAACTGATTTACCCAACTTTTGATATTATGGTCAGGATGATCCCTTAAGTTTGACTGATTTCTAACATGAATTTTGATGATTATCTATATAATTATTTACTATAATTATGTACTAAATTGGTTGTGTCAATTACTTTATATTTTGGTGTATAAATTGCATAATTATTTTTGACAACAAGAGGTAGAAGAACAAAGGGGATTCTAATATTACATTTTGATAAGTATCTTGTCAAAAGATTAAATTCAAATAGAAATAGAATTCATAAAACATATCAATTTTTCCCCATAGTATGTTTCTATTTTTATAAAACTTTATATACCTTAATTTAAATTTATTGTTGAAGATAAATTCTCTCATAAACTGTTTGATAATATATATTTTGTTTATCATTAGTATTACTGATGGATTTTTTATAAATAAAAAATTAAAATAGTATTTTTTTCATTAATAATACTAAAAATTAACAATTTGTAATTATTATTTTCCTAGAAAAGGGAAATTGAATTTATAACCTAAATGAAACATTATAGGGATTCCACCTAAAATTATATCGATATATCATATTTACATATAATTGATTGAGTAACTTTTTGACGATTTTTATTTCATCACCAACCATATGATTCAATTATGGTGTTATTTTATTAACATATTGTGAGTAATATTTATTTCATTTAAAATATATTCATAATTAAAATTTAAATGTTCCCAATTGTGATCACTTTAGATAATGACTATAGGACGTTGTCACAAATTATAGACAGAGAAGAAAGAAAATGAAAAAACATACTTAATAAATATTTTATTGAAAATGAGTCCCATAATATATAGTACAGTTATCAATACCAATATAAACGTTGTGTTTTCTATCAAGATAGGTATTTTTTATAGGCCCTATATTCCAATGTGAAATAATTGTAATGATATAGACATTCCACATCACCAGAAGTCTTAAAAAATTAATTTTATGTAATAATAATCATTAAATGTTCAAAGTATCTAGTATAAAAAAATATTAGTTCCAATTTATATATGTGTGTGTGTGTGTTTTTTCTCATTTTATAATATGTTATTCTATGTTAAGGGTGTTGGTGTGCCTTAATATTTTATTCTGGTACCAAAAATGAATTATTTATAATGCTATAAAATGGTATGTTATGAGTATAATTTTGTTCTATGTGTATATTGTAAAAAGTATTACATGTAATGATAGATAAAATTTATTCCCTATTTTAAATATTTATGGTTCATTTTTTAATCCATAATTTCATATAGTATTCTTTATCTCATGTGTAACTAAGGGAAGTGAGGTTATTATTATTTTCTAAAACAAAAAGTATGTTATAAATTAATGGATTAAAAAGAAATCCAATATCACCTCTTCCTTATAATTTGACATTGTGAACTATCACTAAATGTAATTCAACTTATCTTCACATTTTATTTGTATTAGAATCAGGACTTTTCTATAATGATATTCTCAGAAAAACCTTACCAATTTTCAATATATTATCTAATTTGATGCAAATCCTATATTTTATAAATAATAAAAAATTTATGTTTTTATCCCATATTATATTGGGCTATTTCATGTATATAAACAAATAATTTCCAACCCACACATTCCCACCTCTTTGACATTGTATATTTTAACTCTATTTATAAAAATAAGATATATATTTTTACATAGATTTAATATTTTTCAATAGAAAATTGTTTCTTAAATATCTATAGTTATGAAATTTAATAGGAAATTTTTCAATTATAGGAGTAAATTATTTGGGAAAATAATATTTACATGATTTAAAACATACTATAGATTATAAAAAACATGTATTAACTATAAATAAATATGTTTATAAATCTCTTTACCAAAATTGAAATTAGTTAGACTTTCTATTATAAAAATAATTTCATGTTAGCTTATCGAATAATATCTAATCCATATTTGATGAAAAATGATTAGACATAGAATATTTTTGTGAGGTGAGGTTTAAAATTTCAAAGGAAATGATAAAAAATCAATCATCCTTTTTTGTAAACTATTCATATGGAAATTAATGATCTTTCTATATCATATCATTTTTCATTTCCATGAAATAAATATATTTAGTTATTTATGATAATTATGGAATATAGTCCTCGTATTATGATGAAGGTAAACAATTATCATCATTTAAATTAAATGACTAATTATTATTAAGTGATAATTGTCTATGTGAGTAAAGGTTTATCCTTATCATGAAAAATGATTAATTATGAGAAATAATAACATACATTTCATTGATAATTATTTCATTAACACTTATATAATCAAGGATTTCATTGTAATGTGGATCCCATCAAAAACTCTAAGTTTCAATTCACTCAATAAATAAATTATTTTATATTACAATAAAATATTCACTATATTGAATTTTTTACCTCATCCCTAGAAAATACAATTAATAGTCCTCGATTTATTATATTCATAAAACAAAACATATAATAAATACATCCTCTCATAAAAGTCTTTTATTTTCATTCATTAATCATAGTAGATTTTTTTCAATATGATAATATTAGTTATACATATTGTAAGATGCTAAATATATCTTTCATTATGTTCAAAATTAAAAAACATAACTCCCACATCCTATACTAAGAAATATCTTATATAATATCTTTAATTGAAACCACAGTGACCAAAACATAAAAATAAATATTTAAAAAATGAATTTCTAATGCTCAATCATATTCAAACTCAATTAATTTTAAGAAAATAATTTCATAGAAATTGGAAAAACATTCAACTAATAAACACTTTATTCTCATTTGTATGTAATTTATTCAATTTTCATGAAAAAATGTTGTTTCATAATGATTCATCATGTTCTACAAAAAACTATATCCAAAAAATAATTCATTTATACACAAATAACATACATAATACTTCTCTACAAAATATTAATAAATTGAAATGCAAGAAGTCTGGGGTCAAATTCCATGTCCCTATAAATATGAAAAATGTCAATTGAATATCATATTTGAATATAAAATGATCATATTCATACGATAAAATAGAAAAATTATATAAAATTACAATGAGGAATTTGTAAGCAATAAAAAAGGGATACTAAATCATGATTCATTTCCTGATGATTACTGTATTACCTGAGTAAAAAAATCATGGGAGAATGATTCAATAATGATGATTCTTGAAAACATAACATAGATATTATCTATCTTCAAATCCTATTAGAAGCATATAAACACATATTTATAAATCATAATATAAATAGAATAATTACTATGGTTACATGGGACTTTTAATTCATATCACTCTAACATGCACCCTTATAATATACCTTATAATAGAATCACTAACCCTGTTATGTCAAAGATATTTTCATAGAGAGAATAAATCATTACAATGTGCATTGTAATTGTATATTGGATCTAACTATCATCATATATTTTGTTATGAACCATATAATGAACGAATTACATAAATTAGTTTCTTTTAATATTTTCAGAAAATAATATATCCTTTAGTAAGAAAACACATGAATTATCATTAAACAGATGAAAAATAACATGAAATTAAAATGTACAGGTTAAATAATTCTTTGTTAAGTATAAAAAATTATATAACTATGGTGAATATCAATAATAATATGAAATTAATTTTTTATATAAAAATATATAGAGAATTTAAAAGAAAAAACACAATAGTTTATGAAATTTCATAAAACCTAACACCTTATTTAATTAATAAAATTTATTCCATATTTGTAATTTACTAAGAAATAAATGATGAATAGTAATTTAATTATAATTTAAACATGTAATGTAATCATAATTTTGAATAATTTTAATAATTTCTAGAATATGCGTTTAGGTGGGAGATGATAAAAAAATATTATTTTTATAGATTATAATAAAAAGTGAAAAAATTGTATAACTGGTTAATGAGTAACTGTTTTATAATTTTTTATATATTTTAAAATATAGTTGAAATTTTATTTAAGTTATTAATTTTATATAGAGATGAAAATTATTTAACCAATATAATATATATAGATATGGATGAAAAATAGTAAGGTAAGATTGTTCAAAAACATTATATATATGTTCAAAATGAAAACAACATATGGATTTTAAAATAAACATACCCAAAATGAAAGAACATGAAAATGAAAGTTAATTCCCATTTATAAATTTAAAAAACATCTAATATTTCAATGTGGAATCTTAAACAACAAATATATGAATATAGGCATTTAATACCAAAAGTATCTCAATGAAGAAAAATTTGGAAGAAAAACCTTAACGATTCTGTTAACATTTTAATTAAACCCCTTGAATGAGATAACATTTATATAAACCATTAAAGTTAATGAATAATGAGTAAAACAAGATTTATAATCACAAATAATTAGGTATAAACCATATAAAAATTATAGTTTCTTAACATAGAATATGATTTGAGGAATGAAAATTAAGAAAATAAATCCTTGAAGCTTTCATAAAACTGAATCCAAACCCTTTTTTGAAGAAAAAATATTTTCATTTTAATAGCCATTTTTTACAATAATGATATAATAGAACATATTGATTTGTTAGTGAATCAAAATAATTCCATAAAAATTAAATATTTCCAAAAAAGTAAAACATGGCTCAAAAAATGAAATTTTGACCAATAAATTCATTCCATGGAAAAATACATTTTCATACACACTCTAATAACGATATATAAAAAATTATTCATTTTAAATTAATGGAATATTAAAATTAAAATTATTTTTATATAATTTAGACAGTTCATTTATAATTCAATAATAACTAAATATAAATTGATTATTATAAAAATTAATTATTAGGTTATGTCTAATGCCCATACCGTACATAAATTTATATAATTTCTCCGGTCCATAGGAATTATTCTAGGAGTTAGTCCCACAAACAGTTTCATTATAAGGTAATACATTATTTTTGGTTGATTTTTTTAGTTCCATAGTCATTCTATGATGGTTATGTTGATGTTTCACAAATAATGAATAATTTTTTTTTGGTAGTTTATAAAATTATTATAATATTTGAGTTTATTTGTAAATATAAATACCATGAATACATATTAAGAATTAAAAAAAATATTTAATTAAAATTTTCGTCTTTTAACTTGTATTTTAGTTTTCCTAGTCATCTAAGAGTTAAACATTATATCAAATTTAATGTATATATGAAAGAAAAACCAAATCAAATCATGTTATAATGGATGAGCAAGAAAGAAGATGTAATTATATAGTATAAATTATAAAAATTAATTATCAATTTGAAAAATAATTATAAATCTGATAAATTAGATTAATAATATGAATATGAATAATGTAATATAATATAATTGAATTATTGTATAACATAAGATGTGTCTCTTTATGATCTTTTACATGGTTAAAATTTAGAAAACCCATTTATTATTAATATTATTAATATAATTGAAATTTTACTTCTAATTTACATAAAAAACTTATATATGTCTTATATATTATTTAATGTAATTTTTATAACCATCCTTGTGTGGTGATGATGAAAAATGAAATATATCGTTCATGATGGATATAGATCAAAAATTACACTGGGGACATTTTCATTTTATAATGGATGAAAACGTGGTGGTTATATTATGTTCCTTAAAAATAAAATAAAAAGAATAATGACGAATGTTTCATTATATTGGTGTGGATATAGTATATTTTGTAGTGGTTAAATAGTAATGAACAATGAATCTTATAAGTTAAGACAATTACCACTTCTTTGTGATATCTTATTTTAAATTAAAATTAATCCTTTATAAATTAATCTTCTTGGGTGGTAATAACCTCTAAGATATAATAAAGAGATTTTGGGGGGGGGCCTTTTTCAATTGTTGGTTAAGTTGAGGTTCTTAATGTGTGTATATATGTGTGGTGGTATATGAATTTATTTATAAGTGAGCGATATAAAACTATTTTAAATACTTATTTTCAAATGTTTTAAAAATGTGATTCACCACAAAAAATAAAAACAATTATCCAAATATATAAGATAATAATATTTATTAGAAAATACACTTATTCTATAAAATTATATATTGGGTTTTTAATATTTTTTGACCATATCCCTTAGTTTAACAAGCATGTTTACAATGTTAACCGTTATCATTGTGATTATCATTTACCATGGTATCTTTTCTTAGTGGATAAATATAAAATAGAAGTCCTTATATAATCATAAAACATTGATTCAAAATATGAAATTAATTTCAATGAATACAATTTCGTATTAGTGGAAAAATTATTTTAATATAAGTACACATTATGTAAAGGGAAACCTATTTTAGAGAAATTCAATTTGAGAATAAAAATGAATGTACCCTATTATATTTTATAGAATGAATTTGTATGACAGATATTGTTTTATTAAAACAATTGACCTGTGAAACTTTAACACTATTTCAAAACAATATGAAATCTTATGAATACTTATATAAAGTTAAAGCACCAAAATTAATTTTAAATATAAGTATATATCACTTTCATTCCAAAATATGAAACATATGTTCCAAATTTCCAAAAAAAATTAAATACTTCTTTCACTCAAAAAAATGATTTTATTTCTAGTGACTATTTTAATAATAATTTATGTTCAAATAAAATAAAATATTTTATCTATAATGCGTAAAGGTATTCAATAGAATTATTTTATCACATTAATTATATAAAATTTTAATTATTTTAATATTTTTAATAACAATTATGTGATATTTTCATTTATAATATAATTTCAATAATAACATTTTTTAACTGTTAAATATAATTAATTCTTTCGTAATTAAAAAAAATAAATCAAATAATTAATATAAATCTCCGATATTTCAAATTAATATTTATTGCCAAATAAATCTCTATTTTAACCCCATAAAAATATTATACTGGTCAAAAATTATATGGTATCATTTTATCTATTTCTTTCATTTCAATAATATATATTTCCTTTTCATGGAAAATATTATATTAAATGAAACAATTTATATCATTTGGTGTTATGGGATACATTTAATTCATCCAACAACATTTGAAATGATAGGTTTTTAAAGTAAAAACTTTCTAATATTTGAAATGTTTTTAAATCCAAATTCAATGTAAAATTTATTCCAATGACCCAGATTGGATTTATAGATGGATAATGGAACAATTAAAATTTTAAATAATATTTATAATATAATTAATTAATATAAATAAATTATATAAATTTTCATATTTTATTTAAAATGAAGTATTTTTTTAATATTCATTAAAAAATTTAATGTTATTAAAAAAATGCCAAAAATTAACACTCAGATAATTTTGACATTACTATTTAAAAATTGAATTTTATTTATCAAATATAATAAATAGAATGACTAAAATCTAGTTTAACAATAGTTGTGTCATTAGAAGGCGATAAAAGTGCCATAATATAACTTTTTTATGGGTCAAATTTTATTTATAAAGATCTTATTTCTAATAAATCTATTGGAAGAATACATTAAAATTGTAGAATATATAATATATAAATTTTATGTTGTTTTTTAATACCTTTTCTTATTTTCAATAGATTATTTAGTAAAAAAATTTATAAAATCTCGGGGTGTTATATTCAACTCTCCATAAATTTAATCTCACCCTAAAAATTGTTCAGTATTATACAAACAAGTAAGGATATTTCTAACTCATAATATCCTAAACATCCGATTTATCATTTTTATAATATTATTTTCTCAAAAATATTCCTTAACAAGGTGAGTGATCTTAATTTTTATAAATTTATATGTACAATCAATTTTTTTTCAATTTCTCTTCAAAAGAATGTTCTTTCTCTAATTTTATGACCATTTTTTGTTACATTTTAATGATAAAATATGTACATACTAAAAATAGATACATAGAAAAAATTATAAAAATGATATTTTTTTTAAATTTATATCGACGATCTACCATTCATATACGATCACTAATTTTAAAATAAAATCATGTCCTTGAAATTTAAAATTTCACTTCAAAAATAAAATGTGGATGTTTGAGATTTTTTTAAGGGAACCCCATATTTTAAAAAGGATTTCTAAGAAACTGAATAATAAATATGGAAATTAAATGGTGAATACCACCACATAAATTGGATATCTATTAGGATAACATTATCATAAAGTGAAAACAATGACATGGAAGATATTTTCTACTACAATGTTCTGATTGAGTGTAATAAATAACATGGTCAGTAGAAAGTTAAACATAATAAAAGGTTAGATCTATAATGATCTAAGGGAAAATTTCATTCATCATAAATTAAGTTACTAAGGTAATTTTTATGTTTCAAGATACTTTTAGTAATGTTCAATAATTTTCACATGAATATATATTGACATTGTTTAATTCCATTTTGTAAGAAATGTCACTTCCTTCAGTTTATCCTTGATCAATTTCTACATCATCACTTACCATATAAAATGAGGCTAAAATTGTAATTTCAAATAAACTAGGGGATCATAAGATACATAATGGGATAAAATTATTTCCATCAATCTCTAGATATCATAACCAAATGGTTATCATATGTTATCCAATACACATAAATTTTCATATTGATAAAAAACATTAATATATAAAACCTCATCCAAGGTAAAATAAAATTCATAAATAGTTACCATTAGGTACATTCTTGACAAAAAAGTTTACAAAATTTCAAAAACCAACTTTTCAATATACCTCCAAAAATATTTATGTACTCTTATTTTTTACAAACCAATCTTGTGATGACCATTATCGTGAATTATTTTGAAGAATTGTAATAAACTGATTTAGTATAAAACATTGTGAATACATGCATTATTTAAAAAATTTACACTTTTTACATTCTATAAATCTAGAAATTCTATACTGTAAATGGATAATATAACAAATAAATATTGTCATTAGTTCCATTGTATTCAATATTATACCATTTTTTTAGAATCAAATATAAATTTAAATAAATATCATACACATATTATGGGTTATCATTCTATTAATGAATTATTATATTAAAATATCACCTAATGACCTCAATAATTTTTCTTGTTTACTAGTACCATTCAATGTATGCATTCAAATTTTTATGCAAAAACTATAATAGAAAATTCCATAGATACTTCAGTATTCTGTAATATACTAAATGTTCCTTTACAACACATTTCTTGAATACAAACACATAAACACTAGATCAATCCACCACCTCATTGTCATACTCTACATTTCCAATAGTGATCAAATTAAATTTAACTTTTTCATTGGTCATAAGTGGTTTCTATCATCGATCATCATCGATATCACTCATATTTCATTGATGGTTGGTAAAATTCCCCTTTTTCCATGCACATGAAGGTTTTAAGAGTGTTATGTAACCGTATATCAACATTTTCTCAATTAATATCATAAACTACTTTCTTCTCATCACTTCAAAAATCAGTTTCTAATTGATCTTACCATTCACAAATAAAAGATTTACTATTCACAAAAGATAGTTTCCACCATGTTTATTTCCATACATATATAGTAATAGAAAAATATTATTCTTGTTTTCGTGTTTTTTATATTTACTTTCAATATCCATCATCCAATTATAATGAATGCCATGAGATTGATATGTAATATTGAACTCCATTTCCTACGTGATATCAAAAACCATAATCACCTCATAGATACCGAAATCCCCTGTAGAAAACACCCTTTGAATACATTGTATAAATACACTATAGAATATATAAACCTTAAATTTAGTTTTAATTGTTACACTGAAAGAATACTTCAAAAATCTACTAAATTTACCTCATAGGTAACAACAAACTCATAATACAATTGTTTTAATTCAAGAAACTATTTCTCCATCTTCATAAAGTGAACACGATGATAGTAATTGTTAAATAATAAGTTCATAAACTCATCACAATCATGGGATTCAACTTCTTATTCTTTTCAATGTATTAATGAATATGGTCCAACACTATTTTTCATCTCCTTAAAAATAAAAAACACCCAAAATGAATTTTTTTCATTATGAAAACTAATGGATCAAAAATGTCATTTTTCTCGTACTAATCCACTATTCAATAGGAAATGGATCATATGACCCCTTGAATGAAGTTGGACATTGTCTCGTGATGGACTCTATAAAATTTTGTTGCCTCTTATACTCGTATGGATGTATACAATGATTTATACCTTTTATGGGTATAGATATAACATTTTTCATTTAATCACTCATAATAATTGGTTGGTCGATAGTCAATCATTTCATTTCCCATTGAAATCGTCATTACTAAGGATCCTTTGGTTTCAATCCATTAACTAAAACTAAAAAATAAAATTGGGAGAAACACTGTCCATTCTTGGAAAACCATTAAACCATGGAAAACTACATTAAATAAATAAAAAATTGAGTTTAATCCAAATTAATTCGCGATCATTAAAAAATTTCTAGGTTTGTAACCAATAAAGTTACTTATACATAGGGATATTACTATATAAATCTAATTATAATTTTCAATGGTTGAGTAATACTTCACTTTGATACAAACTATAATGACCCATGTTTAATATATATTGCAATTAAATCAGTTTTTTTTTAAAAAATTTATCACATTTCAAAAACACCCACCCAAATAAAATATTATTTTTTTACATGGAAACCTAGAATTATAAAAAAAATATTTTATAAAACATCCACAAATTTTGTCACCTATTTCATCATAACGTGATCCCTTTTTCACATATCATACATAATTTCTATCATCATATCCTAGGAAAAATAAAAAAAATTAAATGGGTGAGATCAGATTCCTAGTAAAGGTAAAAAATGGATATATCAATCACAATATAAAAACAAGGCATAATTACATAAAAAAATTGAAAATTATATCATGATTATTAATAATCATTAAATCTTGTCATGGAATAAGACATATAACATAATTAAAATTAAAAGAATGTATTATATGATAGCCTATCCTAGGACATAAAATTTGAAAATACAAAAAATAATAGATAATCATTTATAAATTATTCTGGTTTAATTTCCAAACTATCACAGTGGGAAAACATCTTTCCTGAATTTATTTCACACCTCATTCAAGCCTTGTATTACTATTGAGAGTTCACTACTTGTTATTATCCTATCTATATCATTAGTTATAAAACATTACCCCATTCATTGTAGAGATATATTGTTTCCAACCATCATATAATAAAAATTATATATATGTGTTCTATAAGAAAATGAATCATTTTTCACAACTTAAAAGATTAAAAGAAATGGGTTTCATAAAAATTTCATCATAACATTACCCATGTAAAATACACAAAATTTATAAGCATAATTCCATAAATATAATATAATATTCAATGATAAAATAAGAATGGTATCATTGAATCATATAAATAGTAAAACTTTAGAAACATCAAATAATGTTACCATAGATGGTGAATTATTTTGAAATAACACATGAAATAAATTTAGAGGAAAATATCCTTTTCTTTTATAAATATTTTCTATACCAGTACAATTACATAGGAAAGTAATTCCTTGATAAAAACCTATGATATTTTAAAGGAAACAAACATTATTTCGTCCTAAAATCAGATAAATATGTCTATTTACAATAAGTTAAAAACTATCCCCTTCATATTTTTGATGGAAAAGATACAAATAACATCGTTTGAAAAACAAAAAAAAACTATTCAAACTATTTAGTTAAAATTAAAAAATGTATAAATATGACTTAAAATTGTATTAAAATAATAAAAATATTTTTTAAAACATTTTTAGGAAACATTTATATGATAGAGTAGTACTCCCCAGTTAATACTTATGTACAAGTAATTCAGAATAATAATTAGATTGTGAAATTTACCCTTTAAAATTTCATATAATAGATGGCATAATTGATAACTTAAATTTATTTTGTTTATTATCCATAAATAAACAGTTAAAAAATTTTATAAAACAAAAGTTATTAAAATTATATTTCACACATAATTATATAATGACATAATAAATGAAATAATATATTAACTGAGTGAATGGAAATTGAGGTAAAGTTTTCTTTACCATTGGTCTAATTTCCATCGTACGTATCTGAACCTTTTGTATAATTGGTTATATAATGTTTTATGTTATACCATAACCATATTAATATTTTTTATATCATATATTATGCTCTTATATCATCTTGTCACATATTTGTTAATAATATTTCATTATTTCCCATCTTTGGGGTGTTAACTACTTCAATTTTCTATGCATTTTTTGTTATATAAGTCCAAATTATAGATAATATATTTTAGTTAATTTAAAAAAGAATTATAAAAATGTTATATATATAATATTTAATTATTATATTCATTTATATATTCATTTTTAATTTTCTTTCATGAAATATGAATCACATCACCTTGTGGAGAAGGTAGGTCTTACGTACAAACGGGTGAAGGTATCATTGCCATAATTGAAAAATGAGAAGGAAGCAGAGGGTGTATTTTTATTTCATCAGAGTCGATATCACGTTATTTTTGTCATATAAATATCTATTATTTCTATCATTATACCCATTCAAGTAAGGAGTGATGAAAAAGAGATTAAACCACAACGTGTAGATTATAAGATGTACGTACGCATGTATGGTGATTATATTTATCATATGATGGATAAAAGGTTTAATATTGTTGTCCCATAATAATAATAACATATGAAAATATATATTATAAAATATTAATAATTTTTAATTGAAAAAATATATATTAATTGAATATATAATAATAAATAACCCGAAATAGTCAGTAATGATGATTACCTCTTTTTCGGAGAACTTTCTCTAAATCACCTCTTATGGACACTTGGGATGGACTCTTGGGATTAAAAAACAATATAGAGTATTTTATAAGAGACATTTTTAGGTTATGGTCGAGCATGATTGATCAAGATGATATGAAGAAGTGAGGGATGAGGATTCGATGTATAAATGATATATGGGGAACTTGTAGAATTTTCAAAATTATAAACTCAATCCAAATACCAAAGAAAATACTTTGATTCAAACATTATTTGATATAGTCTCAAAATATCATCAGACAATATATTTTTTATAAAATTTGGTATTATTTGAAACTTTATCATTTTGATTAACCTATGGTTAACTCTTTGTAAACATATTTTAATTATTTTCTTTGAAAACAAATTTTTAAAAAATAAAACGTATTAATATATAATTATGTTCTGTTAATTGGACCATAAATGAACAATTTATAAACTTTTGGACCATATTAAATTATTTTGTATTTATAATGATTTTTTATGAATTCTAATTATTTTATTAAAATACTATTTTGATGAAATATAATTACTATCAATTTTAACAGTATTCATTACGTGGACTTTTAAAAATAAAAAGGTTTCAAAAAAATATCAAAAAACTAATTCTTATATTTCTAATTGGCCATGGTAAAATTTTATTTTTTTTAAACATCAATTAAAAAATTTTATATTTAATATAATATTGTGAATAACTTTTACTTGATAGATCCAATAATAAAATAGTTACCTAACCAGTGTTATGTAATAATTGAATATTCATAGTTATTTAATAAAAATTATTAATAAAATAAAATTATGAAGATGAATCTTCTGTGTTTGAAAATAATATATATTTCCAATGGTATTTCTTGTTTAACCATTCATTAAAAATTATATAGATATTAAAATATGATTGTGAAATTTCGTCACTTGGTTTTATTTAAATATTATATGTGTCATTTTTGGGGAAAATTTCCCATTAAATTATTAAATTCTGCACCTTATATTATTTGGAAAGTATTTATATCATCCAATAATAATTTATAATGTGTTTGGATCATTTGTTTAGACCCTATAATTTTATTTTAAGAATATATTACCCAATTTTCCCTAAACTGTGGTTAGAAAATTTACCAATGTTACTATTCTAATATTCTCAAAATACATGTTTCAAATTTAGTAATTTTAATATTATGAACCCAAATTTGGAATCCATATCTCAAATTCAATCCGAAAAGTGGAAAAATTAATTTATAAATTTATCTTATATATTGGATGATGCAATATCTTTGTAAGGTAAAAATGCTCAAAAGTATTATATGTTTTTAAAACGTACTTGAATGTGAAATTGATTACAATTAACCCAATTTGATTGATTTATTTATTATTGAACTATTTATTATTAAAAATAAATAAATATAATTTTTCTATTCAAATAAATAATATGAAATTTATGTTTTTAATTTAAATGAAATATTTTTCACTATTCATCAAAAGATGAAACTTTTAAGAAAAATATCAAAAAATCACCATGAGATAAATTTTACATTCCTCATTAAAAAATATGTTTCATATTTAAAAATAGAAATTTTAAATGTTCCATGTTTTAGTATTATGATATATGCACCATTAAATGGTGATAAAACTGTGTTTAGAGAAATATTCCTTTCTATGCATAAAATTGGATTTTTACATATATAATTTATTGAAAATAGGTTGTATTCCTGCAATTCATTTTTTTCATTTTCTAAAATCTAGTTTATGGGTTATGGGTAACCATTACAATCTTCAAAAACATCACCCAACAACACTCCACCTTCAAATTAACGATTCAAACTTAGAATTTCAAATTTCAAATTTCAAAATTCAAAATTCAAGACCACCACCCATATCAATCTCGAGCCACAAACCATGACATGCATACCCAGTGTGATCCAATAATCCACCATCCATCATGAAAAGATCTAACCACGTTAGATGGTCGCCTCACTTCCCACTGTCATCTTCATTCTCAATGAAACCACTGGTTTATCTACACAGACGACATACTCATCAACTAAACTCCACACCATCGCCATCCGATGGGCAATCATGCCACAAATCCAGGATGAACAAAACCAACAACCAGATATGAAAACAGCTCTTCCTTCAGGACCAAAATTACACCGAGCTGGTTTGACGCAGCCTCAAACAGCATCAACACCTCACTCCTCCACGAACATCGCACATCAATAACCAAAAACATGATTAGAGTTGAAAACCACTAACCAAAACCAAAAAATAGGCCTCCCAAACATCAAATCTTGCTAAAAGGAGCCTCATCGGGGGCCATTGAACCAAATCCCATTGTTGCATTCAGAGTCTCCCTAGAAGACCAAATTTCCCAAAATTCTCGAAGATGACATGGAATGCGACGACACCCCCAAAAAACTACATATGATACCCTCACCCTATCCCAACATTGCGCCACCACGGAAAACCATAGTCGTATCTGAGGTTTGAGCGAGATGAAGGTCAAGCGCGATACAGATCACCGAGGATGAAGACGAGCCCATGCCACTAGAAGCAGCCACACCACGAACGCGCCGAACAAAACACTAAGGGAAGAAGATCAGGCTGGAGGAGGAGGAGGAAAGGAGCGCAGCAGCAGGGGAGTGAGCAAGCAAAGCGGAGCCCCTTACGGGCTCATCCCCACTTCATTCCAAATATATCGGCTCTTAAAATAGGTTGTATGAAAGTAAAAAAATTAAATAGAAACTATATTATTATCATGGTTTTTTATTACTATTAATTCAATCCAATGTAAATTTGGGGTTATAATTGTCTTATATAAATAATTAGTGCAGTAAAATGTTGCTTCATCGAAACTGAATGTTCATTGTAATGTAAGATAATATAGTGTTATTTTTAGTGTAATATCAACATGGTTTAACATATACCCCCTAGGATACATGAAATTTAATTTATTCTAAAAAAATTATTATAAATCATTAGGTTGTTGTAGATCTTATTAGAGAAAGAGCCCTAAGATAGGTTTGTATGAATCATTGTGTCGGCCGATGGACGTGTTATAAGAACTATCATCAGATGGTATCCATTTAATTATTTTTACAGTATTGCCCATTTCCATCTATTCTAGTGTACTTATTGATATAAAACATTTTACATCATTTTTTTACTAATTAGGACATTATATAACATCTATTAAAGCCTTATTTTTTTATTCAGCTGATGTTCTATTTATTATGATTAAGGTAATGTTAAACTAAACTGTGACAACTCTGATAATTGAGGATATTTTCTCCCAAATTTTCATCGCTCCCTTTCCATTATTCAGCACCCACTTGCACATGAGGTGGTGTACATTAGGTTTTGCGAGACAACATCTAAAATCCAGCGGTTTGGTGTACATTCAGTATGTGTGTCTTTCCCGTAACTACTAATTAATATCTTAATCAACTTTAGGGTCTCATTAATACTTCTCTAATTATAAAAACATTTGAAAGTACATTATCATTATATCACTAGAAATTGAATAATAACCTTGAAAATAAAAATAAAATCATCCAATTTCAATAATGTCAATGGTATCATGGGATTGGCCAATGAAAATTTATATGGAAACATAGACCATTATAATAAAATTTACATAATTAAATGTTTATTTTCACACAAAATCAAAGACAATTGAATGAGAAAAATAAAAATGACGTGATTTAAAAATTCAAAATGGCTATAAATCTGGTAGTATTTTCAAGAATATCTAATTTTTAAAATATTAGTAAATTATAGTTATATTTTTATAAAATGTCATGACAAACCGAAATGGTTGGATTCTAATATATTTAAGTATGTTTCAAACTACATCTGACTGAACACTCTATCATCTCATGGGTATTTGTTCAGCCAATATCATCTAACAATATCTACCATTGAAACCATTATAATAGATGTATCTTTCTTCTTTTGAAATCATTATTTTAGTTAATTGAATAGTACTATAAAAAATTATTTCTTATTAGAATATATTAATTGACCACCTTTACCTTAATTCAATATATTTATGATGTTTTTTGTATTTGGTAAAATCAAAAAAAAAGATAATACGGGGATTTATTGAATATATGTTAACCCTAAATATATATCCCTTTTAAAAATTAAAAAAACCTAAATAAAAAATGTGCATTTGAAATGAATTATAAATTTAAAATGTATTTAATATCTCAAGAATCTCTACCTACATATAATATATGGGTAGAAAAAAATAATAATTAAAGAAATAAAAACTATTTACAATAATATATTTCCTTTACCGATATCTAAAAATGATCAATTTTAAAAATTATATAATTCTATTTGTATTATTATAATATTACATGCTCTCCCCGTTTATAAAAAAAATACAAATATCAAAAGTCCAAATCCCTCTAAATAAATTTTATTCTCATTGATTATGAACATCTCTAAACACTCCTAAATATAAATTCATCCAAATACTCTCCCATATATTATTAAATAAACCATATAATATAATCAGGAAATTAAAATAAATCATCTATTAATTTAAACATTTATAATTTCAGTAAGTGATATCAACTTTATGGTTGTAAAAAATGACAAAAGTAAATTTTATTATTTTGAAAAAAATGAATAATAAGTATGATAGTTATGATTTGTGAGAAAAAATGAAAATACAATTCATTAGATTAAATAATTTTAAATGTATTCATTGATTATATTTATAATGTAATATTTTTCTTCAACATACTAAAACAACATGAGAAAAAGAATAAAACTTTTCCCTTCTTTTTAAATTATAAATCAAAAATATATTTTTTAAATATTGGTGATTGGTATATATGAGAACCCATTATATTCAAGAAGTTGTCTTCTGATTCCTATGATGGTTATTTTAAAAATGAATATGGTTTCTTGTATTTTTCATCTATATTCTCACAATGTCAATGAGAATTAATGATGGACTATTTCTAAAGATAAAAAGAAATTGTATACTTTTCTAAAATGGATAATAATATAATATTAATAATTAAATCATTGAAAATATTATTGTATAAATCTATCATAATAAAATATAAATTGGTAATGAATGTTGGATACATATGATATTAATGATCATATGATTCATTTTTTTATAAAAACCAAAATATTTTAAATAATATTTTCTAGACGCATATAATGTAAATAATATCTTTCATCGGTAAATTATTGTTAAACTCAAAATAAATAGTGTAATGTATTATTTAGTGATTTTGATATATGTGTAGTCTAACTTTTAATTGTTTCATTAAAATTATTTTCATAAAATTTAGTATACCTATCAAATATGTTATTATAGTCAAGAACAACAAAAACATGACACTTTATCAAGGAATTATCTAATATTGGAATATAGTAAAATAAGATGTCAAATTTATGATAACATTGAAATGATCATACAAAAAATATTTTTATTATATTGAATATATAATCATTTCATGGATTAATAAAAATGTCATCAAGATGAATTTTTATTTTGATGAAATTAAATATAATATCATCTTTCTGTGGGTGATCATTAAGGATGTATTCTATTATATATATGTACTTTTATTATGATAAATGTGTCAGTTTCATTGATAAAATGATAAAAAAAATTCTATAAAAAATAATCATATTGTGAGTGAAAATCAACCCGATGTCTATGATTTTGTTCCAGATTAGCATAACTTGAGCACAAAAAAACATCTAGTAGACACATATTTGTATTCAGTGGAGAACATTAGAATTGACTATTATTTATTACATGGACATGTGTCTAAAGTATCTAATGAAAAAAATTTTGTTGTAAAATATATTTCAATAAATTAATTAACTGCCAAATATAGCATTAGAATAACATTTAAATGAGAATTACTATTTAAATGATTATGTGAGACCATCTTTTGGAGTAAATTTAATTTTGGGGATGATTTTTTTTATTACATCAATATAATATTATTTGATATATTACATGGATATATCTTCATAATAATATATAAATCATAATGTTAGGTTAACTATAAATTATTTAGAGTGTGATTATAATCATTCCATTAATCCTTTTTTCATTAACCAGTTTCTGAAATTTATCATGTTCATTTTTATTTGTTTTACCTATAATTATAGTAATAAATAAATCATTTTTAAAAAAATGTTTAAATAAAACTATTATATAATTATATTTTTTTAAACTATTCCTTTTTATTTTTAATATATTTTGAATCAAAGAAAAAAGTTAACTATATCCATCATGCTCATAATGAACTCTATATGGATATGTTCATATAAAATATCAATTAAATTTTACATAGTTGAGAAAAATATAAATTAAATGATAAAAATGTGAACTATGATAGTTTCCATAAAAAATTTCAATATATAAATATTTGTATGGTTAATTATTTTAAAAAAATGGTTATGTTATAAATCCTATAAAATAACCATACCAATCACTTGGAAAATATTTAAGATAACAAAGTTCATCATTAAATTTAAACACATGTATTATAAAATTGAAATTTCAAAACTAGTTTACTATATGGAAAAATTATCATCATGAACAAGTATATTTTAGAAAGAACACTTTATATAAATTTAAAAAAAACCATACACACAGTGAGATTTAAAATCTAATAGAATTTTTATGGACTAAATCTTGGGTATCAATAGAAATGTTTTTCTCTACTATATTCACAACAAATTATTTTAATCTTATAAATCACTATTTAATTATTCAATATAAATATCCAAATTTTATCACAATTATTCGGGAAAACA
Source organism: Viscum album (assembly GCA_963277665.1). Lineage (NCBI taxonomy): Eukaryota > Viridiplantae > Streptophyta > Magnoliopsida > Santalales > Viscaceae > Viscum > Viscum album. Next base: position 217,507,768 of record OY728165.1, read on the forward strand.
CTAAATTGGAATGTCATTTGGATGCCCCACAATGGACAAGAACCTATTCCATTTTGATTTATTAATATCTTCATATATTGAAATGATTAAAAATTCCTCAACAAAGAAATAATATTATATTTCAAATTGAAATTATCATAGTAATAAAATATACTCAATTTATTTTATAGGTGTTTTTGGATTCCTACTAACTAATTTACCCAACTTTTGATATTTTCATCGCAATGATCCCTTAATTTTGACTGATTTCTATCTTGAATGTTGATGATTATCAATAAAATTATTTACTATAATTACCAAATAAATTGGATGTGTCAATTAGTTTATATTTTGGTATACAAATTGCATAATTATTTTAGACAACAAGATGTAGAAGAACAAAGGGGATTCTAAAATAACATTTTGATAAGTATATTCTCAAAAGATTAAATTCAAATAGAAGTAACATTCATTAAACATATCAATTTTTCCCTATATTATGTTTCTATTTTTAGAAAACTCTATATACCTTAATTTAAATTGATTTTTGAAGATAAATTCTTTCATCAACAGTTTGATAATATATATTATCTTTATCATTAGTAATACTGATGAATTTTTTATAAATAAATAAATTAAATTAATATTTTTTTCATTAATGAAACTAAAAATTAATAATCTGTAATATTATTTTCCTAGAATGGGAAATTGAATTTATAACCTAAATGAAACATTATGGGGATTCCACCTAAAATTATATAGATATATCTAATTTACATATAATTGATTGAGGAAATTTTTGATGAGTTTTATTTCATCACCAATCACATGATTCAATTATAGAGTTATTTTATTAACATATTGTGAGTAATATTTATTTCATTTCAAATATTTTCAGAATTAAAATTTAAATATTCCCAATTGTGATCACTTTAGATAATGATTATAGGATGTTGTCACAAATTATAGACAGAGAAGAAAGAAAATGAAAAAACATACATAATAAATATTTTATTGAAAATGAGTCCCATTATATATAGTACAGTCATCAATACCAATATAAACATTGTGTTTTCCATTAAGATAAGTATTTTGTATAGTCCCTATAATCCAATGTGATCGAATTGTAAAGATATAGACATTCTATGTTTATATTGTAAAAATTATTACATGTAATGATAGATAAAATGTATTCCCTATTTGAAATATTTAAGGTTTATTTTTTAATCCAAAATTTCATAGAGTATTCTTTATCACATGTGTAACTAAGGGAAGTTAGGTTATTATTATTTTCTAAAACAAAAAGGATTTTAGAAATTAATGGATTAAAAAGAAATCCAATATCACCTCTTCCTTATAATTCGACATTGTGAACTATCACTAAATGTAACTCAACTTATCTTCACATTTTATATGTATTAAAATCATGACTTCTCTATAATGATATGCTGAGAAAAACCTTTCCCATTTTCAATATATTATCTAATTTGATACAAATTCTATATTTTATAAGGAATAAAAAATTTATGTTTTTCTCCCATATTATCTTGGGCTATTTCATGTATATAAAAATAATAATTTCAAACCCACACCTTCCCACCTCTTCGACATTGTATATTTTAACAATATTTAGAAAAATAAGATATATATTTTTATAGAGATTTAATATTTTTCAACAGAAAATTGTTTCTTAAATATCTATAGTTATGAAATTTAATAGGAAATTATTCAATTAGAGGAATAAATTATTTGGGAAAAAAATATTTACTTGATTTAAAACGTACTATAGATTATAAAAAACATATATTAACTATAAATAAATATTTTTATAATTCTCTCTACCCAAATTAAAATTAGTTAGACTTTCTATTATAAAAAAAACATTCAAGTTAGCTTATCGAATAATATATAATCCATATTTGATGAAAAATGATTATACATAGCATATTTTTGTGAGGTGAGGTTTAAAATATCAAAGGAAATTATAGAAATTCTATTATCCTCTTTTGGTAAACTATTCATATGGAAATTGATGATCTTTCTATATCTTATCATTTTTAATTTCCAAGAAATAAATATATTTAGTTATTTATGATAATTATGGAATATAGTCCTCATATTATGATGAAGGTGAAAAATTATCATCATTTAAATTATACGGCTAATTATTATTAAGTGATAATTTTCTTTGTGAGTGAATGTTCATCCTTATCATGAAAAATTATTAATTATGAGAAATAATAACATACATTTCATTGTTCGTTATTTAATTAACACTTATATAATCAAGGATTTCATTGTAATGTGGATCCCCTAAAAAACTCTATGTATGAATTCACTCAATAGATAAATTATTTTATTTTACAATTAAATATTATCTATATTTCATTTTTTCCCTCAGCCATAGAAAATATCAATTAAAATTCTTTGATTTATTATATTCATAACACAAAAGATACAATAAATACATCCTCTCATAAAAGACTTTTATTTTCATTCATTAATCATAGTAGATTTTTTTCTATATGATAATATTATTTATACATACTATAAGATGCTAAATATATCTTTCATTATGTTCAATATTAAAAACATAACTCCCACATCTATACTAAGAAATCTCATACATATTATCTTTGATTGAAACCAAAGTGACCAAAACATAAAAATAAATAACTAAAAAAATGAATTTCTAATTCTCAATCATATTCAAACTCAATTCCTTTTAAGAAAATAATTTCATAGAAATTGGAAAAACATTCAACTAATAAACACTTGTTTTTCTCATTTGTATGTAATATATTCAATTTTCATGAAAAAATATTGTTTCATAATGTTTTATCATGTTCTACATAAGAACAATATCCAAAAAATAATTCATTTATACACAAATAACATACATAATACTTCTATAAATAACATTAATAAATTGAAATGGAAGAAGTTTGGGGTCAAATTCCATGTCACTATAAATATGAAAAATGTCAATTGAATATCATATGTAAATATAAAATGATCATATTCATATGATAAAATACAAAATTTATATAAAAGTATAATGAGGAATTTGTAACCAATAAAAAAGGGATACTAAATCATGACACATTTCTTAATGATTACTATATTACATGAGTAAAAAATCATGGGAGAATGATTCAATAACCCTGATCCTTGAAAACATAACCTAGATATTTTCTATCTACAAATCCTAATAAAAGCATATAAACACATATTTATAAATCATAATATAAATAGAATAATTACTATGGTTACATGGGAATTTTAATTCATATCACTCTTACATGCACCCTTATAATCTACCTTATAATAGAATGATTAACCCTGCTAAGTCAAACATATTTTCATAGAGAGAATAAATCATTACAATGTGAACTGTAATTTTACATTGGATCTAACTATCATCATATTTTTTTTTATGAACCATATAATGAAAGAATTACATAAATGATTTTCTTTTAATATTTTATGAAAACAACATATCCTTTAGTAAAAAAACACATGAATTATCATTAAACGGGTGAAAAATAACATGAAATTAAAATATATAGGTTAAATAATTCTTTGTTGAGTATAAAAAATTATATAACTATGGTGAATATCAATAATAATATGAAAATAATTTTTTATATAAAAATATATAGAGAATTTAAAATAAAAAACAGAATAGTTTATAAAATATCATAAAACTAAACACCTAATTTTATTAATAAAATTTATTCCATATTTGTAATTTACTAAGAAATAAACGATGAATAGTAATTTAATTATAATTTAAACATGTTATGTAATCATAATTTTGAAAATTTTTAATATTTTCTAGAATATGTGTTCATATGGAAGACGATAAAAAAATATTATTTTCATAGATTATAATAAAAAGTGAAAAAATGTACAACCGTTTAATGATTAATTCTTTTATAATGTTTTATATATTTTAGAATATAGTTGAAAATTTATTCAAATTATTAATTCTATATAGAGATGAAAATTATTTAACCAATAAAATATATAGAGATATGGATGAAAAATAGTTAGGTATGATTGTTCAGAAACATTATATATATGTTCAAAATGAAAACAATATATAGATTTTAAAATAAACATACCCAAAATGAAAGAACATGAAAATAAAAGTTAATTACCATGTGTAAATTTTCAAAACATCTAAAATTTAAATGTGGAATCTTAAATAACAAATATATGAATATAAGTGTTTAATACCAAAATTATTTCAAAGAATAAAAATTAAGAAGAAAAACCTTAATGATTCTGTTAACATTTTAATTAAACCCCTTGAATGAGATAACATTTTTATAAACCATTAAATGTAATGAATAATGAGTAAAAAATGATTTATAATCTCAAATAATTAGGTATAAACCATATAAAAAAGTATAGTTTCATAACATGGAATATGATTTGAGGAATGAAAATTGAGAAAATGACTCCTTGAAGCTTTCGTAAAACTGAATCCAAACCCTTTTTTTAAGGAAAAATATTTTCATTTTAACAGCCATTATTTAAAATAATGATATAATAGAACATATTGATTTGGTAGTGAATCAAAATAAGTCTATACAAATTAAATATTTCAAAAAAGTAAAACATGGCTCAAAAAATGAAATTTTGACCACTAAATTCATTCCATGGAAAACTACATTTTCATACACACTCTAATAACGATTTATAAAAAAATAATTATTTTAAATTAATGGAATATTAAAATTAAAATTATTTTTATATAATTTAGACAGTTCATTTATAATTCCATAATAACTTAATATTAATTGTTTATTAAAAAAATTAATTATTAGGTTCTGTCTAATGCCCTTACCATACATAAATTCATATAATTTCTCTAGTCCATAGGAATTATTCAGGAGTTAGTCCCACAAAAATTTCATTATAAGGTAATACATTATTTTTGGTTGATTTTTTTAGTTCCATATTCATTCTATGATGGTTATGTTGATGTTTCACATATAATGAATAATTTTTGTTTTAGTTTTTAAAATTATTATAATATTTGAGTTTATTTGTAAGTATAAATACCAAGAAGACATATGAAGAATTAAAAAAATATTTAATTAAAATTTTCTTCTTTTAACTTTTATTTTAGTTTTCTTAGTCATCTAAGAGTTAAACATTATATCTAATTTGATGTATATAGTAAGAAAAACCAAATAAAAACATGTTATAATGGGTGTTCAAGCAAGAAGATGTCATTATATAGTATAAATTATAATAAATAATTATCAATTTGAAAAATAATTATAAATCTGATAAATCAGATTAATAATAGGAATATAAATAATCTAATATAATATAATTGAATTAATTTATAACATAAGATGTGTCTCTTTATGATCTTTTACATGGTTAAAATTAAAAAACCCATTTATTATTAATATTATTAATATAATTGAAATTTTACTTTTAATTTACATAAAAACATATAAATATATTATATATTCATTAATGTTATTTTTATAACCATCCTTGTGTGGTGATGATGAAAAATGAAATATATCATTCATGGTGGCTATAGTTGAAAAATTACACTAGGGGCGTTTTCTTTTTATAATGGATGAAAACATGGTAGATATATTTTGTTCCGTAAAAATAAAAAAATAATAATGACAAATGTTTCATTATATTGGTATGGATATAATATATTTTGCAGTGGTTAAATAATAATGAATAATGAATCTTCTCAGTTAAGACAATTACCACTTCTTTGTGATATATTATTTTAAATTAAAATTAATCCTTTATAAATTAATCTTCTTGGGTGATAATAACCTCTAAGATATGATAAAGATATTTGTGGGGGGGGGGGGGTTCAATTGTTTGTTAAGTTGAGGTTCTTAATGCGTGTTGATATGTGTGGTGGTATATGAATTTATTTATAAGTGAGCGATATAAAACTATTTTAAATACTTATTTTTAAATGTTTTAAAAATGTGATTCACCACAAAAAATGAAAAAAATTATCCAAATATATAAGATAATAATGTTTATTAGAAAATAATCTTCTTATATAAAATTATATATTGGGTTATTAATATTGTTGACCATATCCCTTAGTTTAACAATCATGTTTACAATGTTAACCGTTATCATTGTGATTATCATTTACCATTGTATCTTTTATTAGTTGATAAATATAAAATAGAAGTCCTTATATAATCATAACACATTGATTCAAAATATGAAATTAATTTCAATGAATACAATTTCTTATTAGTGAAAAAATTATTTTAATATAAGTTCACATCATGTAAAGGGTAACATATTTTAGAGAAATTCTATTTGAGAATAAAAACAAATGTACCCTGTTATATTTTATTGAATGAATTTGTATGACATATATTTTTTATTAAAGGAATTGACCTATGAGACTTTAACACTATTTCAAAACCTTAAAAAATCGTCTGAATACCTAAATAAAGTTAAAGGAACAAAATTCATTTTAAATATAAGTAGATATCACTTTCGTTCAAAAATATGAAACATATGTTTCAAATTTCAAAAAAAGAGATTAAATACTTCTTTCACTCAAAAAAATGATCTTATTTCTAGTGATTGTTTTAATAATTTCCTATTGCATTCAAATATGGGGTTTTTCCAAATAATCATTATTGTTATGAAAACACAAATTGTCACTATTCACATAAAAACACTTTTTAAAAATGTCCTAAAAAACTAACGTAATGTTATTTTTTCATTATGAAACCTCAAATGGATTTTATTTTATAAAATAATAATACTAAATTTAATAAATTTGACACTAAAAATAAAACCATATATATGTGTATATTAAAACATAATTTATTTAAAATTAAACGTATCAATTTTAAAAAGAAAACACTTTAATTATTTTATACAATGATAATCATTTTGAATGTAATAAATAAGAATATGAATTCATATTATTACCCTGAATTTATATTTTATTAAATTATTATAAATAAAACAATACTTTAAATATTTCAAAATAAGCAATTATTTTAAGGGAATTTACTTGACCTTAATACAAAAAATTCAATAATAATATTAAATGAATTATGAGTATTTAATTATTTAAATAATAACTAAAGATATATGTTAAAAACATATATTAGTGTTTTATGTGCGTATATAAATTCACGATAATGAATAATAATAAATTAAAAATGTGACATTTTATTATTATAAATACTTGTGTTTACAAATTCATCTACATAAAGACATTATGTCCTCTCATTTTAATTTTTAATAAAAATTGAATGAGTATTTGAAATTGAAATATAATGTAAATGAATTTCAAAATCAATTGTAATGTGAGAAAAGGGACATTGAAAGAATTCTTTTAAATGGATGTGCACAAAAAGGATCTCTAATAAGAAATAGAGGTAAATATTATAAATATAGCGTGAAGAATATAAGAAATAAACATAAGTAGAAATAAATTTCATCTATATATTACATCAATGATTATTAAGGTAGTACGCATCTATAATAAAATAAAACTATTACCTATGAATTCCGATGATTTTAAATTTAAATTATATCTAAATTAATAAATATTATCTTCCTATGGAATAAGACATATGTTATGTGGATGAATATAAAAATATATGAAAATTTTAATGATTATAGAGGAGGTAAATTATTCTTTGAAACATCATTAATTTTCAATAATTAAAAATTATATGAAAAGAAATTGTAATTTCCCATAAAATAAAAAACAAAATACCATAGTAATCAATTTATAATCATAAATTAAAAAGGCTATTTAATTAATAATAGTAATCAAGAAAAATTTATTTGATCAATAAAATACGCCTTAGACAATGTGGTCTGAGAAATATAAATCAATAAGAGAGGAAAAATGTTGAACACTTTATCAAATTTAATTAATGTATTCCTTTCATGATCACTTATTTTAGCAGTTGAATATTGATATGAAATAAATCATTAGTAACAAAAATTTCTATTTAAATACTGTAATATTTATCATATATATGTTTCAATACTATGTTTTACTTTTATAAAGATCATTATTTTTAATGAGTTTTTTGGGATTACCTTGATAGTCTATAATTATATTCTATGTAAGACTTGTTATATTTACCATCCATTTACATGAATATGAGAAATAAATTTACTTTCAACATATATAATATGATAAAATATAAAATATTTCATTTCATTAAATAAGCACACCTTCATTATTTTGTCCTTTATTTAGGTCAATCTAAAATTATGATCCATATAAAATTCTAAATATTCAATTAAAAAGATGAATATTTCATCTCTTGTGACTCCAAAGTCATCTTATAAGTCGTAATGACATCCAAAAAGGATAATATTTCATTATTATTATTTTTATCTTTATAAAAAATAAATCGGTCAGCATAAATAATTAAAATTTTGAATATGAATTATAATTTATTTGATAAAATAATATATATTAATTTGAAAAACCACAGAAATATCACTCAAATTTTAAATTAAAACATTCCACAAAAAAAATATACCAAAAATTATCCCAAGAATTACATAAATATTTAAAAATAGATAAATTTTTTTATCACAGATTATTCAAAACACAATATAACATTTATCTCCAAACACTGTTTGTAATTCCTGAAGCAACACTACAATACACTATATTCCGAACTAATTTTTACTATTAAAATATGAATATTTTCGCAAAATCAATTGATTATGTTATTCTATTAAACTATACTAACCTCATCATCGAATCACATAAAAATAAAAAGGGTTATCAAAACAATAATATTATATTATTCATAATAGGAATTAAAATACCCCAAAACTACATTAATTACCTCAAAATTCATTCGCATAATAACCTAAATGGGTATTTATTCCTTTTTTCTTATGGATAACCGTATACATGTAAAAACATATTGATGTTTATAAATCATAAGTAATCCTCTACGAATAACACAATAACCTATGATATTATCCAAATCCATCCATTATACTAGCTATAAAACACCATTCACATACAACATAATATGGTGAAAAAATAGTATTGTATTGACCCAGGTATAACTAAATAGTGCCCTAGCCTGCTGGGTCCCATGTCATGAAGCACGCCTCCCTATATCCATAGTCTTCCAACTAGCAATGAAGGTAAAAACGTGTGATAGTTTGGATACTATTCCTTCTTATCAAAGTGAAACACTATTTTATTATAATAACAGTCAAATTTGATACAGAATTTAAATGAGATAGAAGAAAAAAAATCCAAGTCATGTATATATAAATAAGGTCATATGTAATTTCATATAATATTTCAATCATTTCAAGTGTTTTTAATGAATCCAAAACAGGTATACAAACATCAGCACAATACATGTATGAAAATACTGAATAAACAAAAATATCTATCTACATCTCACATAACGAGCCCTAATAGGGTCCAATACTCATCTTATTCTATGATGAAATCCAAGACCTATGGTATGTTAATTTCATTTATTAATATATATGGTTATTTAATCTCCTTAGGTACCAAAGGCGGCCCGATAATGGTGTGAGATAAAATTCCAATATTCCACCACCAATAGTATCTAATGTCATCCATTCAGTGAATATATAATCATAACAGTGTGAAGTTATTAATAGAACATGTAAAATATTATTTGTAAATAAACAACCTATAATGGATCTTCTTTTAATGGAGATCTATCATCTCCTACATGTATTGGCCTTATCTAGAATGTCTCTGAATAAATAGTGATCAATATATCAATTTATAAATAATTCTCTGGACCTATGGAATAGCTAAGAGGCCCCTGTAATGGTATATGATCAAGATGTGACTAAATCGGTGATCAATATGGCATGAGACACTTACCAAATACACGGTTTTTCTTTGACCTATAAGACTCATTGAATAGTTCATTTCATTTGATTTCAAATAAAATATGGATCCCTTCCTTGCAATTCATTATTTGGAATGTAGGTATCAATATAGGCATAACATGTACCATAAACAATAAAATCTCATATGTGTCGATCCCATCATTACCCATGTATCATTATCGGTGTGGTGTTGCATCATTTTCATTTTTGATAGTCTATGGTGGTCCACAAATGGAGCTGAAGACACACTCCTGGTAGATATATCCTTGTCACCCTATGTTTGTGCTTTTAATTCCATATGGATTCCGCGTCTCACTTGGGTGTATGATGATAATCCCGATGATTCCATCCATTTCATTCATATAGGGAGTCTAATAATTACTCGTGTGTGTATAAATAAGTATCTGAATGAGTCATTCCATGGTATTTTTATATAAACCCATTTTCACCCAAGGAATATAATAAGCACTCAGAAAAATTCATTTTCATATTACAAATTCCATCATTGTGATCATTTCAGTTAACCCATGCCTCAGAAAGTGGCTTGAATAAATTTATAATCATAGATGGAATAGTCTCTTAATTATCTCATGTGTCCATATAAATATAAGAATCAACCCATTCATAAGAAAATTATTACATGGAAATAACCTAGGAAAATGGTATGCTATCCCTTTTCATTAATCATTTCAAATTACATTTCCAATTAAAAATTTAAAATAACATGAAAACAGGTAAAGGTCACACAAAAAAGGAGATTAGTTCATGAGACACCCATGGTTTTCCAATTAAATAAAGAAGTCACCCAAGTTGTGGTTTTAATTTGAATTCTTTAAAATTCTGATATTTATCAAAAGGACTCATTAATTACATATCCATACCTATCAATTTTAGTCATGGAAAATAATCTCATTTAAAGGAATCTCTCTAAAAATCAAGCATGTCTCAAATGACAGATAAAAACACCTTTACGTAAAGAAAAATGAATTAGAACACTTTACTTAGGCCAATAGTGGTGGTTTCTTCCAGTACCAAAATGAAATATGGAATAGATCTAAAGAAAAGTGAATAGTGCGAAAAAAATCCTAAAAATTAGGCATAATAGCATGAACCTAAATAAAATTCGATTCTCTGAAGAATAGAAAATTTCACCCATTAAAGGAAGAACCCGCTTGATTAATCCTAAAGATGTGAACAGTGATGGACTATGCATTTAAACAAATAATTTTAGGACATTCCAATTCATTATCCATAAAAAGATGTAACCATTTTTTATCATTTTTTCACTATAGGAGAATTAAAATTAGATTTTAGTTATAAAATATTTTGAGGGAATTTTTTTAATTTTATCTAAAATACTAGGACACATATATTGGATACATGGTTAGCCAAACCATTTTCCAACCATACACCCATCACAGTGCGGAGGGGTACCTAACATGGTTAGGATGAAATTTTTTTCTAACAGTGAAAAAATCATGTATTCTTCTACTACTAAAAATTGAATATGGAACAACATAGGTGTGTTCCTACATTATCCTGGTTTCCTAAAACTATGAATCTCCTGGAGCCCTTTGTCCAGGCACACAATGATTAATAAAATTGTGTAACATAGATGAACTATTTCTTCTAATTGTGCAGCCTATCTTTTTTTATTTGGTATTTGGGTTTTAGGATCTAAAAGAAACCGATATCCCGCCTTCAAAACACCAGTGACCTAAATGGGTACTCACGGTAGTCTGTAAAAATGAATTTAAGAAAAAATCTAAAAGATATTTACCTATAGGAAGTATGATGATCAAAACAACTTCCCCTCTAAATAAAATTGTCCGTAAATTTCCATTCCATGTATGGTGAGTCATAATCTATGAACAAATCCGACAAAAATTTATGTACATTGGCCTCCTGCTCCTAGTTCTTGTCATGTACATGGTCGTGCTTGTATATCACATATACAAGAAGAACTGGTCATCCTCAGAGATCCTTCATTCCATGGTACATAATATGATTAGGATGATCTTAAAAGGATTCATCTACCTATAAATAAACCTTCTCAAGTTGGAAATCTTGAGTTGGGTATAAATGATAACAAAAGAGTAGAGATTTATAGAAGACATCATTCAGGGATCAATTCCTCCAATGTAACAGAAATCAATATGTTATGATCCTAAATATCTCTATAATCTCAAATAGTCTGACATATCGTGTTCAAATCAAACCCTACATCATAATCATCTCATTTCCCATCCTCAGTGAGACAGATAAATGACCAGATCTACAACCTCGAACTCTAGAGGTCATTGATAGTGATTGGTGTAATATTTTGGTCGACATTATGTAGTAGAAATATATTTCTAGATCAACATAATATACTTCATAGTATCCTTAATGAGACATTTTCAAAGTATAACTACAATTTATTCCTCTAAACAACATATGAGTGATTAATATGACCTCCCATACAATTCCCCTTAATCAAAAATCTGTATATTTTATAGAATGATATTTTTAAGATGAACTTAACCAAGGGTATGCCCCTATACCATGTGCCCCCAAATTCTAAGATGCATGCTCACAACATTTCCTCAATAACCAAAATCGTGATTTATGACTAGACATCAGTTTTAGGGTTGTATGTTGTGATCTTAATCACATATGTACCAAATTCCCTTTATATACCTTTCTATGACTATTATGAGAACCGTCCATCCCTATTTAAATTATAGTGTGAGGGACCCCTTGGAGTCATACTATCTCGTGGATATAAAACCTCCCATTCTCATATAATGAAAAGGTATCCATGTTTTGTTGGAAATTATAAAATCCTGTGATATAATCTGAAACAACCCAACTAAAATCATTACCTCATGGTGAACGCAGTAATTCCTTATGAAATCTACCAAAACGTCATCCCATCTCAACTCTAGAATGGGAATCTATTTAAATTTTTTTTACTGTTCACCGGTGTTCTTCCTTCATCTTCTGAAAAGTGGAACACCTCAACAAAAAACACGTGACACCTCTTTTCATACCCGACCACCCAAACTGGTGATGTAAATCCCAATACATCTTGTCAATTTATAAATTCATTTACCAAGATGATTCATGAAATTCTCACATAATCTCCTCGAATATGACTGTATAACCTCATATGTGACCACACAAAAATAGAATTTAATCATTTCATGTAGTCCAAATAGAAGGAGTTTCATTACCATAATCAATCACAAAAATAACAAGGACTTAAGAATATATTAGTTACAACATCATCACCCTATCCAAAACGGTATAGGTAACAACTAAGTATAAAAAAAAATTATGAACCTCACGATCATTCACCTCTATGTTTATTGAAAAAAATATATTTTTAAGAATCCAAATTATACTAGATTCTTAAAATTCATTTTTTGAGTCCTATTTCTGAGTGCATTAGCCACTATATTTCCATTACAAGTTATAGAGGAAATCCCATTTTGAAAATAATATAGGAAAGAAAACCTCCTTTGCATCCACAAATTACTATAACACTATGTAAAAACATACTGAAGGTTTTTTTGGTATGTATACACTAAAAAAAATATCTCCCAATAAGTAGTGTATCCAACAATGTAATTTATGTACAATCAATGCTAATTTGAGAATGTGCATTGGGTAGTTTCTCTATTTTCAGAACAACTAACCATGCTGGTAAGCCACAAAATTCTTTTCCTGTATCATAATAACTCCGAGACCAATACTTAATCCATTATAGTAAATAGTGTAACTCCTTCCGGCTTATGTAAACATGTATATCGATGCTGAATTTAATCTCCCTTTTAACTTTGGAATAGATTTATCACATTCTTTTAACCATAAAAACCTCTCACCCTTAAATGTCGAGTAATTATTAGGTTCTTCTAAGAATGAAAATACATTTATAGTGTGGATTTAATGAAAATTATACACTATGAAACTCCATATCTAAAAAATTTCCTTGGGATTCTCCCAAGAAAATATAGCTCTTACCTTCTCTAGGTCAACTCATACTTCTGTCTCTGAGATATTGCGACCCAAGAAGTGAATATGTTCCATCCAAAAGAGGAAAACTTTGAGCTTAAGAATTAATTGTTTCTCTCTTAGTTCATCTAATACAATATCCATATTTTTGGGAAGGTCATATCAAGTGAGACAAAAACCAATCTTTTAACAATGAAAATCACAACAAAAAAACAATGTTATGTACAAATAATACGGTTCATCACTTCCATGAAAACATCTGGTGTATTCTAGGGACAGAATGACATTAATAACTCATATAGAAAATACTTATAACCAAAGTGTGTGTAGGGTATGTCTAAGGGTATAACACACATTAGATGATAATCCAATTGAAAATCAATCTTTGAGAACACTTGATATCCTTGGAGAATGTTTAAGGGGTAATCAATTTGTTGTAATGGTTATTGGTTCTTGACCATCAGTTCATTTAATTTATGATAATGCTCGCATAGAAGAAAAATTTCATCTCCCCTTTTCTAAAAAAGGAATGACGAATCCCAAGGAGGTGTACTAGTTCTTATAAGCCCCATTACATCTATATCCACTAGTTACCTCTTGATATCCAATATACCATGATTTTCCATCCTCTAAGGAGGAATGAATACATTTTTAGTTCTTGGAACTATATTAATAGATAAATATACCAATTTCATTAGAGTTAGTCCAAGAAAATCATCCTACAAAAATTCCAAAAAACCCACTAGATGGAAAACTACCTGATATGTTACCCGATTGTCTAGATATAAACTCAAAATTTTAAATTAAATCCATACTTGACCAAGATAACCCATTCTAGTTTGCTCACTAGGAAATCCAATTTATCCTTGTGAATAAACATTCCAATATTTGGTGGTGTGATGTTTAACCAATTGTGATTAAAATCATATAAAATATGGAAGGGAAAAAACAATTCCATCCTAATAATTGTGTCATAACCTTTCATCAAAAAGAAAAATTTGTCTTATAAAATGCAACACCTTCTAATATCAACTGGTCCATCCATTTACTGATGTGCATCATCTATTCTAATCCCCAACAGAGAATCAAGTGTCATTATGACATTAGAATATTGAATGCTGACCCTATGATCTATAAAAGTGGAACATATATAAATATATGAGAAGAGATTTTATCAAAAAGGGAAAATAATATGGTAGAGGCTATTAGAATAGTACATATCACAAAAAAAGTTATAAGATTCTACTTCTCAGGTGTTAGTTGAAATGTGTATATCAGGGATGATATGAGGCCCTATAATATAGGGGCTACCCTGAGATAATCTTCTATGATATCACTACAAATCTTGGTTATAACTTCCATGTACATGACCACCCCCCCTCAACAGGATCGACTATCTTTACTCCATCATCCTAGATGAATTGAATATCTGAACAATGTTCTTACACATGGAGAAAGTCTAGACCCCCTCTCACTAGCTGAATAATGAAAGGTTTTAAAAAATTACTTTATATGGCCCATGATATCCTAAAATCCGCACACGACTCGGTGTATTATTCATTGAGGTATCATATGTCCCTATCAACAGAACTGATGGAACCTCACCTGGTAACCAGAGTATGTGATATAGTTACTAAATTCACTATCCAAATAATCAAGATGATTCTTTGTAAATTTTATTAATGTAACACTAGATCTTGGTGTTGAAAAACCGTACCTTGAACCCCAATCCTCTCTCGGGTTACATTATGTAATAAATCCCAAAATAACTATTTTGAAAAGGGTAGTCATCCAAAATAAATTCACTTACAATCCTATTTTGTACTTAATTATATATTGAATCACATATCATTATATAACTCATATCACATCTTAATGGGTGAGAAGCATTGGAGCTCTGTAAAACAGGCTGAATAATCCATAATTGATAACATTCCCTAGTCCAATCCCAAGAACACTCATGCTATATCTACTCCAATCATCACTGTATAGATGTAAACATAGAAGGAAAAAATTAAAATCCCACTAATATATCTTTTGATGATGACTAATCGGAGTAATGAAATACCACTATCTCTTTATGGAATCGGAAAACATATTAGTGGAAAGGTTTAATATCCTATAGAAAGATTTCTTAATATTAATGAACATAGAAAGAGTGGCCATTAGATAGGGATTCATATAATTTTGTCCTCCATCCACCCCAAAACATGGTTTGATTTTGATTATATAACTATGTGTCAAATCTTCCATAGTCGAGGAATGTTCCTATGCTCCCTCAATGGAAGGCATGAAATTCATAAAGCCTTCATGGAACTGTTCCTCATAACATGTATTTGGTAGTATAATTGGGTTTCTACATTTGTTACCACATAGAGATACTCAGTTATCCTATAAACCACCACATCTAGATCATGGTTTCTACCACTATCCTAGCATAAAAAAATGATGTCATGATGGCATATCATAATAAATGCAAAGCCCATACATCAGACCCAGAATCAAAAACCACTACAAGGGAAGATATAAATATAGTATTTGGACCAGACATCTTATTTAAGAATAAACCCACTCTTCATGCTCGGTGAGGTAGGTCTAGCAGACACATAAATGATATGAAGACAAGATATACTTCCAACTTTACCCTACTATGGATAGTTTGGTGTCAATCTCACTTCAATATTAAATTGAACTTATAATTATTTCAAATTTATCTTGGACATCTTTTTTTTAATGTTTGAACAAAATTGTTCACAACTTATGACCCATAAGACCACATAGTCAGCTTGTACCAAATATGGGGTCCACCTAATTCACACTATAACACATTCTTGCCAATGAGACTCTGATTCCATTACTCAAAATCCCCCAATTAGTGGCCTAGGGTGTCTGTTATAACCTAATAAGGAAAACACTTCCCAGGTTACAACATAAACTCTATGCATCGACCTAGTATTCAAATTCTATGAACAATAATTTATCAAAGGGAATATATATAAATCAAGTAATATATCAAAATATCATTTAATCAGTAATTCATCCTATATTCCTTGCAAAATTAATGGCTTTTGAACTCTAAATGGTTCTTAAAATGATGCACGAGATAGAATTATTGTACCTCATCGCATATAACACCCCAAACATTTTATGGTATGTTTTTATTAAATACATTCTTTTTATAGCCTATATTCCATAAAGCATTTAGTTTTTTTGAAACAACACATGGTAGTCTAATAGATAGTCACAGCCTATACTTTAAAAATTAATTTTCCACTTCTGTGTTTTGAACTTCCAAAAACAAACATAAAGAGTTGTGATCAGGGTGAAATTTGGAGTTTGATAGAAACAAGTTAATTTTTAGTGAATTGTAATATACACTAATAAATAGTAATATACCATAATGAATAGTAACATAAACTTTTAAATATTAATACGACCCTTATGAATGTTAACCTTACTCATGAATGTATAAATTAAATTTATGAACCTTAAAAATAAATATTAATATTTTATGTGTTGATATTTTTTTATTAAATAATGTTTTTAATTAAAAAATAAATTATTCATATATGGAAAATTATTTTTGAAATATGGAGTAATTTTTTGGATTATACACATCCAAAAATGGTTGGGGTGAATTTTTGGGATTTTTCTGAAATTTGTGATTTTTTATGAAATGTAAAATATGATAAGTTATGATAAATACTAAATACTTGATTTAATGCATCATAGGTGATGCAAGGATGATGTAAGACCACTTTTTTCAAACTGACATTCAATTATGACTATTTGGGATCACATGAATCAAGACAATTCATAGTCTTGTGCAAAATTATTATAATAATGATTAAAATAATATAAAATCCCTCCTCCCCTTTGTTATATAAACGACCCCCACCCCTATTCTTCCCACAATAATCAAGCTTCAAGGAATTCAAAAACTTTTCACAAATAACTCCCAAAGATCCTCTCCCACTTCCCGGAGATTCTAGTCTCACCAAAAGGACATAAACAAATGCCACAATGAGATTATCAAGGAGGAGTACTCAATAGGTGATCCTCACTTCTCTTTTCACTCAAATTCTTTTAGAAGTTCCATTATTTTGTTTTTCTCTCCTCACCACCCAACATCCAAATGCTATGATAATTCCTGTAACTTACATGGACATGAATTTTTCTATTCCAACGGAATGTTTCATCATCATATTGCTTTTCACCCACCTTTTACACTAAAAATGTAAATACCATCCAAGATGTGTTAATTTATCACATTCATGGATGACAAGTTTTCAATTTCTATTACTATATCCAAGACAAGTTATGATTTTTTTAATTGATGGACCATATCATGATATATGTATTTTAAATTATTCAATTTTTAGGAATTCTTACACACTAATAATACAAAATAATAATACAAAACAATTCCATTATTCACAAAACTGCCAAGTTAATCCAAGTTTTTATCAATGACTTTTAACTAATGAGTCATCCATAAGATATAATTCCAAATATCTTTATAATATCATTTATATAATTAATAATAATATATATTTAACACTCTATATGTTCAACCACATTTCAAACAAACATCCAATCTTGAATACAAGTATACAGGTCAAGAATACCAAGGAAGAAAACGCTTGCAAAACAGTCAAATTGAATCTCTTAATCCCATAAAAAAGGGAATTAATTAACCTAATAATGTTATAATATTTCAATTACATGTTTATTGGGTTCCATAATTTTTAATTAATGAATCTAAATTTGATTATTCCGGTTGTTAAGATCAATCAAGAACACCTTTGGGCATAAGTATGGGATCCTCTCTCACTTTTATTCTAGAATCCCCCTATGTTGTATCCTTTTATTTTTAATTCCTAATGATGGGGTATGTTTTCTCACCTCCCCCATTCTTTCCTTATGATATTAAAATGGTGGGATAGCCCTTTAACTCTCTTTAATCCCTCACAAGAACACATGTTACCATGTCGAAATGTTTGTAAGGGGTTACTCATCTCACTTTCAATTCTGTGGGATTTCCATTGTTCACCAATTATTTATTTTATATAGAATATGGGTACATCCATTTTATGTATAATATCATGATATTTTGTATATTCATTTTATTTTGTGATTCATTTTGTGATTATTTATATTTTTTCTTAAGATTTAGTTGATTATAATGTGGTAAGGGACTTTGTCTCTATTACTATTTCATTGAGACCTACATGGCATTGGGCACCATATATTTCTTATGTTCTACATCTACTTCCCATTTAATATCATTTTTCATTTGAAATCACAGTTCTGGTAAATATTCATTTTCTTGTAAAATGGATATTATTATTGAGTTAATCTTTATACACTTTTATTTTTGGCATCCATTTGGGATGTTGTTTTAACTATTGAAATATTAAAGAATATATATCCTCTACTCTATATGGATATTGATAAGGAATATTGTACATGTATTAAATCCTTGTATAAAGAATTATTTATTACTTTATGTGACTAGAGGGGCCTACTTTATTCCCTCGATGCATCAACAAGTCTCATGAAACCAATCAGTTGGCATAGGGGTATCATGTTCCAGATAAATGATGTCAATATAACCCTTAATGAGCATTTGAGCTCACCCTTTTCATTTGTATACCTTCAATAGGCTTTGAAGAGGATACTATTAATTAAGTTCTCGTGGTCTTAGTTTTTTTAGTTTTTCCTATGTATTGTAATTTTTTACATTTCTCATTGTAATATGATTTTTATGTATATATCTAAAATCTTCTAGACTACTAAACCGATTTTCCTTTAGGATTTTATTCCGCTTAATCCAGACAATGTATTAATTAATGCACTAGCTCTGGGATTTTGGGGTCACGGTGTAATATTTGGTATAAGAGGAAGTTTAATAGAAAACATGGAAACTAGACTAGAAAATGTACATTATGGAAAAATCCATATGGTATTATTTGAAGACAAACACACAAAAATGTCTTGGAATTTTTTATGGAAAAGATTATGTGGACCATTCCAGCAAATACATCCCAATTTGGATACAAACTGGAAAAGGTGGCTTTGGTACAAAATTAACATGGGGTGAAAACAATGACATGTTTTTTGGCTTGGCCTGTCGTATCCTGGTACACGACAATAGTCTTTAATGCACTCTTGGTTTTACACTCCCAGAGGATATTCTTAGGTTAATTCACATTTTCTTTACAAGCCATTTTGAATGATTTTAATGAATATTTTTCCTCAGAGATACCATGTCTATTAGATTAGAAATACATAGAATTTCTATTTATGTAAAGTTGAGATTATAAATTATGATTCATAAACAAATCTATTGTATTCCATTATTTAGAAATGGAGCCTAATGGAAAAATTTGAATCAATAATCACAGACAATTAAGGGATTCCCTTACATAGCATGTAAACATAATCTGTATTGTAGTGGATCATATCTTGACCATATTGGGGAACCAAACTCTAGTTGTAACGAATAACCATCCTACACCAATGATGGATCGTTTCATGTGGTAGAATCCCCATCATTTAGTGGGAATACTAATCCAGTGGTATCTGAATAGTGCATCAAGTCCGTTGAGAAGATATTCTTGGAATTAAAATGAAATGAAAATGTAAAGGTAGTGTTGGAATTGTATTGTCTCAAGAGGGATGTTGATCAATGGTGGTATTTGATCCAGAATTCCACATAGGAAGAAGAAATAGATGATATATAATGGATGACTTTTATGGAATTATTATTCATCAAATAATTACCTCATAAGAAATAAACCGAAATGAAGAGGAAATTCCTCAACATAATGGAATAAGAAGAATATAATGTTGCATAGTATGAGTTACCTTCACAACACTAGAAAGGAATGTCATATATTACATATGTGACTTAGAAGAAAATATTGATCATTTCTTTGAAGGTCATAACCCAAGTCTTCGAAGGGAACTGGCCTCTCAAACATTTTCATCATATGATGAAATTGCATTAAGTTCCATAAAAACTGATAAAGATATCTCTAGAACAAACTATTTTAAGGGAAACCAAGATAAAAATTAATACTCTGAAAACCATGGAAAAGGTTATGTGCCAATGTAGAATAAGGGACTGAATCAATTCTCATTATGCGGGAACTGTGGATAGAATCAACCTGGGAAATGATTGAAAGGCATAAGAATCTACTATAAGTGTGGAGAAAAGGTTCATTAATATAATGAATGCAATGGGATGAAACAATTTGATGGTATTTATTGATAAAATTGTATAGAGATGATACACTATTCAAATGAGTGTTCTAAGATCCAAGGAAACTTCCTATAGAAAAGGCCACGAGAGCAAGGGAATACTTATGTGATTTCAATCACAGAGGTTAAAGTTTCTAATAATATGGTGGTAGGAACTCGAATTGTTTCCACAAACATAGACAATGCATTATTTGATTTTGGATCATCACACTCATTTATATCTTCCCAATTTTCAAAGGAAGTTTGACATGTATAGTTTTATTTAATTAAAGAGTTTTCAATCCAAACTCTTATGGGATGTATCATTGCAACAAAGGCATTCCAATTAGGTCCCCTCATGACACATAAATGTTCTTTAGTTACAAACCATATCATCATACCGATGACTGACTTTGATATAATTATCTGTATGAATTGGTTGACAAATTATTATGCGAAGATCTATTGTAAGAAGTAGAAAGTTATAATCATTGAAAATTGTGTATAATCCCTTATTTTTAGAGAAAAAACCACATCCTCTGATTTTTACCAAGATCTACCTCCAGTAAATCTACTGAATGCAATATTGGAGAGAAAGAGAACACAATATCTATGGGTGAGAAATGAAATCATCAAATTTAATATTTACAGATAGTGCATGAATACATTAAATTATTTCTAAAGGATTTACCTAGACATCCTCTAGAGTGGGAAGTTTAGTTCTCTATTTATTTAATTCACTTTTCAAGACCTATATCAAAGACTCCCTATATAATGACAACTATGCAATTAGTAGAGATAAAGAAACAACTGGAGTAATTCAGTGAAAAAATATTTATTCGACCTAGTGCTTCTCTATGGGAAGTTGTTATCCTATTTGTCAAGGAGGAAGATGGGTCCATGAGGTTATGCAATGATTACAAGTAAATCAATGTTATTAATATAAATAATATGTGTCATATACATCAAATTATTTATTTATTTGATAAAATTAAGGGATCACAATACTTTTCAAAGAATGAAATCCGATCCGGATATCATAAGATATGTGTGAAGAATGAAGATACTCTATAGACCTCATTTCGAATGTGATATGGGCATTACATATTTACAGGGAGGCCTTTTGGACTAACTAATGCACCCTTTATTTTCATGGATTTAAGGTATAGAGTATTCATGGAATAAATTGATGAAATTTTTGTGGTATTTTTCAATGTTATCTTGGTATACACTAAAATCTATGAAGATCATGAGAATCACATGTGGATTATTCTAGAAACTCTTATAAGAAACGATTTATGTGGGAAGTTTAGCAAGTTGTAATTCTAGCTTCAATCCGTTTTCTTTTTAAGCTATATTGTCTCTAAGGATGGAATCCTACTTGATCCTGTTAAGACCAAGGAAATCTAATAATGGCCATAACCAATGAACATAACTGAGCTACACTGTTTTATTGGACTAAAAGGTTACTATTGGTGCTTCGTTCAGAAATTTTCCTGACATGGTAACCCTCTAACCAAGATCACATGTAAAGGGGTTAAGTTTGAATGGATGAATGAATGTACAGAATACTTTGATGATTTTAAAAAAATATTTTTCAATGCTAAAATAATAACTCATCCATCTATAAATGATGTATTTGTGATATACAGTGATACAGCAAAGAATGTACTGGGATGCATTCTTATGAAAAATGATAACATTATGCACGTGCATCAAGGTAGTTGAACTCTAATGAGAAAAATTATCCAACTCATGATCTTGAGTTAGCATCTATAATCCTTGCTCTGAAAACATAGAGACATTATCTCTAAAGTGATATATGTGAGATATATTCGAATCACAAGAGTTTAAAATACATTTCCACATAGAAAAAACACAACATGTGGAAAGGGAGATGGCTTGAGTTTCTCAGGGACTATGATTGTTCAATACAATACCACCCAGGAAAGGAAAATAAGATTGAAGATGCATTATGTAGGAAATATTAGAGACTTCTGACCCAAGTGATAATTGGGAGAGATTTATATTGATTGATCTACTAAAGATGGATATGAAAATTATTAAGGATGTGGAAGCAACTTTACTCATTCAAATTATTTCAAAACCATCGTTACTAGAGAAGATAAAAAGATCTCAATCTGATGATGATAATCTACACAATAAAATTAATTATATTAAGGATGGGATATTGGAAGACTTCATGTATAATGAAGGATTAATGAAATTTAGAAAGTGGATATGCGTTCAATTGGTACCTAAGCTAAAAAGAGAACTATTAGACAATTATAATAGCTAAAATTTCTCTATACACCCTAGTATCACTATGATTTATAGAGACCCGAAGAAATATTTTTGTTGGGATAATATGAAGGGGAAATTTTCTGACTACATATGAAGGTGTCTAGCTTTTTATTAAGTGAATTTTGAGAGACAATGTCCTAAAGGGGTAATGCCACCACTACCTATACATATGTGGAAGTGGGATGAAACTGAATTGTATATCTTCATAGGCCTACCAAGTTACCCAAAAAACAATGATGAAATATGGGTAATTGTTGATCGTCTCACAAAATCAGCACATTTCATTACTATAAGAGAGTATTTACCACATGAGCACCATGAACGACTAATGAAGTTGTAAGACTTAATGTTGAACCTCTATCAATTATGTCTGATCTAGATCCATGGTTTACATAAAAATTCTAGAAAAGTATCTAAAAGCCTTTGGATACTGAGCTTCATATGACTACTGCTTATCACCCCCAAACCGAAAGACAGTCTAAAACAACTATTCAAACACTAGAAGAGATATTGAGATCTTTATCTCTTAACATTAAAGATATGTTGCATCAATATGTTCCTTTGGTGGAATTTTCCTATAATAATAGATTCCATTCTATTATTAAAATGGTTTCATATGAAGAATTATATAGTAAAAAGTGTCGAAATCGAACTTTTTTGGATGAAGATGGCAAGATGAAACTTTTAGGCCCATAACATATTGCAGAGACAATAGAAATGGTAAAGAAATTAAATCCCATATTAAAGAATCCCAACGAAGGTAAAAGATTTATGCTGAAAACTAGAGAATGGATTTTGACCTTCAGGCAGGAGATCATGTCTTTATAAAAGTATTTCTGTGGAAGGGTGTCTTAAGGATCAATAATAAAGGAAAACTGAGCCCTAGGTACATCGAATCTTTTGATATTCAGGAAAGAATCAGAGCTATAGACTACTGATTAGAAATGCCACCAAGTCTCTCCAAAGTACATAATGTGTTCCATGTGTCATTGTTAAATAATTACTTCTTATACCCAACGCATGTACTCACCAATGAAGAAATTGAAAATAATGATGATTTTTTGTACTCTAAAGAGCCTATCGAGATTCCGGACACAAGGGAGTTGGTATTGAGAAATAAGATACACAAATAGTAATGGTTCTTTAGTGAAACCATAAAATGGAGGAAGAACCATTGGATCCTAAGGAGTTTATGAAGAAGAAAAACCCACATCCTTTTTAAGGGCTTTATACATAAAAATTTTCAGGGAGGAAATTTCTGAAGGGAGGAAAAATATAACTCCCCAAACATTTTATTGTATGTTTCTCTAAAATACAGAAATTGATAGAAAATATTTCATAAAGTGTTGATTTGATTTTGAAACAACACTTGATAGTTTAGAAGACAATAATAACCAAGCAATTAATCACAAAATTCCCACTTTTGTGTTTTGAATTTTGAAAAATAGACATAAATGGTGGTGATTTGGGTGATATTTTGAGTCTGATAGAATCAAAATAATTTTTAGTAAATAGAAACATACCCTTGTGAATAGTAACATACCATTAGGAATAGTAACATTACCTTATTAATAGTAACATGATCTTATTGATTGGTAACCTTACTCATGAATGTATAAATAAAATTGAGGCCCCATAAAAATAAATATAAACATTTTAAGTGTTTGTATTTTTCAATTAAATAATTTTTTTAATTAAAAATTAAATTATTCATATTTCTAAAATTATTTCTAAAAAATGGAGTATATTTTTGGATTCTATGCATCAATAAAATTATTAGGGTTAGTTTTTGGGGTTTTTCTGAATTTCTAGAAAACTAGATGAATAGTAAAATATGATAAGTTAAGATATACATTAAATACCTAATTTACTACATCATAGGTGATACAAGGCTGATGTAAGCCCACATGGATCGAACTCACTTGAATTTATTACTATTTTGGATCACATGAATCAAGACTATTTATGAATACAATGGTTATAATGAGATTCTCAAGGAGGAGTACTCAAGAGGTGAACCTCTCTTCTCTTTTCTTTCATATTCTTTTACAAGTTACATTCTTTTTTTGCTCTCTCCTCACCTCCCAACATAAAAATTCTATGATAATTCCATTACCATACATGTACTATAATTTTATTACTCTATTTGAATATTTTATCATCGTGTCTCTTTTCCCCAACATATTAGATTAAAAATAAAAATATTGTCCAAGATGTGTTAATTTATCACATTCAAGGATAACGGGTTTCAAATTTACATTAATATAATTAAGACTAGTCACGAAAAAATATGAATGGTTAAACCATATCATGATATATGCATTTTACCTTATTAAATGGTCTATAATCCTTAAAAATCCATAATATAAAATAATAATATAAAACAAATTCATTATGTAGAAAACCACCATGTTAATCCAAGAATTTATCAATAACTTTTAACTAATGAGTCATCCTCAATGTATATGACCAAAAATAATTATAATATCCATTATAGTGTCACTAGTAATATATATTTACAATTATTAATGTTTATCAACATTTTAATCCAACATCCATTCATGAATACAAGTAGGCTGATCCTGAACACTAATGAAGATAATGCTTCCAAAAAAATAAAATTTAATCTCGTATACCCATCAAAAATGGAATGAATGAACATAATAGGGTTATACTATATCAATTAAATGTTTATGAGGTTCTGGAATAATAAATAAATGAAGCTAAATTTTATTATTCAGATATTTAAGATCAATCAAGAACACCTTCAGGCCAAAGGTAAGGGATCCCCTCCCACACTTTTATTCAATAATCCACCCTAGGTTGTGAGATTTTATTTTTAATTCATTATGATGGATTAGGTTTCTTCACATTACCATACTTCCCTTATGATATATAGATGGTGGGATACCCCTTTTACCTCTCTTTAATCCATCACAAGAACACTTGTTAACATGCCTAAATGTTTGTAAGGGGTTTCTCATCACACGTTCAATTCTGTGGGATTTCCATTATTCGCCACTTATTTTATATATGTGTTATATGTGTACATATATTTGGTGCATAATATCAGGATTATCTTTATATTCATGTTATTATGATATTCATTTGGTGATTTTTTTATATTTGGTCACACGATTCAATTGATTATAATGTCGTGAGAGACTTTGCCTCAGTTTCCATTTCATTGAGACCTACTTGGTTATGGGCAACTAAAATTTATTATGTGGTGTATCTCCTTCCCATTTGAGATAATTTATCTTTTAAAATTATAATTTTTGTAAATATCCATTTTTTGTAGCATGGATATGATTATTTTCTTAAGCAGTATACCCTTGTACAAATGGTGTTTATTAGGAATGTTGTTTTAACTATGGAAATATCGAAAAATATATATCACCTACACTCTATGGATATAGAGAAGGGATATTGTACTTGAATTAAATCAATTTATAAAGAATCATTTTGGAATTCTAATTATGGATGGGGCTTGTTTTATCCTTTCAATTCATCGACAGATCTCATGCGACAAATAAGATGGTGAAAAACCCTTTGATTTTTTTCCATAAATCAGACAACTTTCTACCCACAAACTTAAACCATTTCAACGGTATAGTGATATCATGTTCTAGATAAATAATGACCAATTAATAAGAATTCCTTTTATTCATTTAATGTTATTAATATCCAATAGGTTTTCACAATGTCAAAATCTATGGATATAGTTTCATTCATAGTTTATTAATGGTGTGTGTTTTTCATTTATTCACCATACCATATTGACTATTACAATTTTTTTATGATTCAGTTATTATTGATTCATGATTCCTCTAATTTTAGACCTTACTGAGAATTTAAACTCACCCCCTTCATTTTTTTACCTTCAAAATGTTATGAATAAGAGACTATATATTGAGTTCTCGTGGTGGAAGATTTTGTTAGTTTTTTTCTATATATTATATTTTATACCATTCTCATTGTAATATGAGTTTATTGTGTGTATCTAGTTTCTTCAAGACTAATAAACAGATCATTCCTTTGGGATTTCATTCCTTTAAATCATCCCAATGTAATAATTAATGCACTGGCATTGGGAATTTGGGTTTGGGGAATTACATCAGGTTTCAAAAAAATAGGTACCTTAATCATATCTATAATCACATCACAATTTAACTTCATTAGTGTGGAATAAAATCAATTATAATAGTAAAATAAATGAAAAATAAATTTATATTCATGAAATTTATTATTTTAATAGTACATGGGTTAACTAATCCTAGGAATTGTCCATTATTAAATTCCATTTCCTTCTAAATCCTTTCTTCATTGTTTCCAAATTGTATAGTATAAATGAACCTATAAGAACATTTTATATCATTCAAACATGGGTTACAATCAATGGTGTGCCGGCCCAGTGAGGAATATGTACTTGTACACACCTCCCCATACCCCAGAAGATGATGACTAGCAACGAAGGTCAAAATATTTTAAAGTGCATAGACTATATAATCATATAAATTTGTAACATAGTAATAACAGTCAATATAGAAGAATAATATAAATCATAGAAAAAACAAGCATTTAATCCATGTATATATAAACAAGTCCATATGTAATATCATTCATAATGATGATCGTGTCAGGTGTCTACAAAGAATCCCAAAAAGGTATACATGTTTTAGTTATATACATTTTCTAACATTCCAAAAGGCCAAAAAGATGAATCTTTAGATATAATCATGTGCATCATCTTGATGTTGTGTTCCTGGAATCCTAAGAAGAAATCAAAAACATACAGTTTGTTACTTTCCCTTATCCATTTATGCATTAATGTAATCATCTCAAGCACCAAAGGATTGCCATGTGTTGTGTGAGATAAAATCAAAGTAGTCCACCACCAAGGTTGTCTAGTGTCATACAAAAATTGAATATATAATAATTAAAGTGTGAATTCATTAAAAGAATATGTAATGGAGGTGATATATGTAAACAAACCCAAATTTTCAGGATATTATGGAAACCCATCCACTACTACCAACTTTATTCTTTGTTGGATAGTCTCTGAAAAAATGTTTGGTCCTTTATCAAATGATAAATAAGTCTAATGAAAAATTACTTAACTCAGCGTCCTGCATAAGTAAATGAAAACAAGAACTGACTAACTAGATCATCAATATAGTGTAAGACACTAACAGCATCTAATGTGGTTTTCTGGATTGGAAAATGCATACTATAAATATATTTTTTTATTTAGGTAAGAAACTAAGTCAATATATGTAATTAATTATTTGTAATTTAGGTATCTCCTTATGTATATCAGGAACCAAACACCCCAATATCCCAACGAGGGTGGTCCTTGTCTGAATCCATTTTTCATTCTATGTGTGGTATAACATTATATTTTTTTAATACCATAATAGGCCACCCACAAAAAGATCACAAGTCTCACTCCTAGTGTATATAAAAATAACCCACAAAGTTAGACAAATGGAATTCTGTTAAGATTTTATATATCAGAAATTTGTATGAACATAATCCCTCGTATTCTATCCATTTAATTATTCTAGGGGGTTTTGGTATAACTCGAGACTAAAAAATGATGTAACTAAATGATTACATCCATGGTGATTGTATACAAACCAAAGTGTCACCGAATTCATATAACAATCATTCAATCAAAGTTATTTAAATTTATAAAAGGTCGTCAATATGATGATTTTAGTTAATCTTTACCTAAAATAAAAGATCAAATAATGTTATATGATTATAAGGATACGTTTCATAATTATCTCATCTGGAACTACAAGAAACTGGACCAATACTAATGGTTCTGTAGCAATGGTTTTTGAAAAATTATTGTTATAGGGTGCATATACCAATGGTTTTTCCAAATTGACGATATAGGTACCAAGAAATGGACCTATAAAAGTGGATTGGTAAAATATTCTATATAGGTGATGGATATACCAATTATATTTCTCAAAAAATTGGTATATAATCCAATTAAATACCGTATACCAATGGTTTTTCAAAAACCATAGGTATTGGTCCCACAAATCTTGGTACCTATACCCATACTTCTCAGATCCATTGGTAAAGGTACCCAGATATTTTAGGAATAATTTTCATAAACATCATCAAATAAATCAATATATAAATTATATACATACATATATATAAATATATATATCCAATTATATTCACAATGATAATAACATTATAATTGTTAGGTCTTTGAAATATTTGGGGGACATTGTTGGTTCAAATCTTAGCTGCATCATTTATTTTATATTCACTTTACCAATGGTTTTCTTAAAACCATTGGGATATGTATATCCCTACCATCTGCATGTTGCCGGTATAGGTTTATGCCAATGGTTTAAACTACTAGGATAGACTGATCCTAATGATTTCCAAACCTTGAGGATAGTCCTATCCAAAATGATTTCCAAATTGTAGATATAGCAATATTCCAATTGTCTTTGTAAAAACCATTGGAATTAGTCTATAATGACAAAAAACAAACCAACATCCCTCCAAACCATTTTTATAAGCTATACCAATGGTTTGGGGATCTATACCAATGGTTAAAACCCATTTCTATAGTCTAATTTTTAATAGTGTGGGATGGTCAATATATGTAGAAAGACATTATGAAGAAATAAATTACATGGTCATATCCTAGGGTCATGTTCTTCCATACTATTTTATTAATCATTTAAAATTAAAACTCAAATTCAACATTTTAAATCCCATAGAAATGGGTAAATTTCACACTCAAAAGGTGATCAATTCATACGAAACACACGGTTGTCCGATTGATTAAGAAAATCACCATATGGGTTGTTTTAAATAGAGTTCATTAAACATTAGTCCTTTATCAATGGTCCTTGTCAATTAAATTTTTCATAAATATACATTTTATTGAAGGAATATAATCCTCTTTTAAGGATTGTCTCAGAAATTATAGCCCATGATAAAAGGGAATATAAAAGAACCTCTAATTAATTGGAAAATTTCGATACCACCAACTATAGGTATATAGTTAAGTGATCATCAAATATCGTCTTCTGATTCATTCCAGATATGAAAAAAATGGTGAATGGAAGAAAAGACAAAAAATAGATCACAACATATTTCACCTAAATAACACATTCATTGCCATTAAGTATGCTGAAATAAACAAAATTAATTGAGAACTCTCCAATGAGAACATGAAAAGAATACTATGCACGATTCCAACATTATAAATAGAATCATTTGCATGACCAAGGCTTTTTCCTTCAAAGGGGTATCTCATTCTCGACTATCTATCCATTAGAGGATAATTAATATTAGGATTTTGTTATAAATACTTTTCATGGAAATTGTCTAATTTAACAAAAATATTATTCTATATTGTTGTCTAAATCCGGCTCCAAATGTGTTCCCTTCTACTTGTAGAGGATTGACTCTAATGGTTAGTGTTCATACATTACCTAACAAAGTGCAAGAACAATCTCATCCCAATATAAATAATTTTGGATTCCCATTTATGGGAGTGTTCCCTATTCCACATACCTTCCTCAAATTTTACAAATCGTGGATAACTCATTCCAGAATAATTGAAAAATATTTTTTTATTTTTTATACCAAATACATTTTTTTCTTAGCTAATTATAGAATTAAAAAATCCTATAACCTCAAATACACTAGTAATTCTTATCCAAAAAAAATTCTACATTATACCATGAACATAAAAGTTGATATTTTTTTGTAAAAAAATGATAGAAACATTTTCACATGATAACCCTCATGAATAAATATTGTTAATAATATTCTTAACAACAAATAGATATATAAACATAAGAATGGTGTTAAAAAGTTTACAATAATGGTAAAAAAATAGATATCAAAACAATAATATTATTGAAACTAATATGCTCATATAAGTATGATAACACATTCAATGTAAAATAACATAATATAATGATATCATAACCAATAAAACATTGATCATAAATTATGATACATAGACTCAATCATGAAATAAAAAAATAGTAAAACAGTGTTGGGAGAATGAGTCAATAAGAATTTTCTTTGAAAATAGTACATATATATATTTTAATATCATATCAAAATATTTCAATTGAAAGATATAATTATAAATCATAAAATCATACTTTGGATCCTAATTATTTTTTTGACAATCATATTCAAATCACACTTCTAATAACACTTATAATTTCACTTAAAATGGAATAAAGTGCCCAGTTAATTCAAATATATTTTTTCTAAAGAAAAAAAATTCCCAATGAATTATAGGGATCACATGGATACACCCATAATAACTTATATTTTTCAATATATAATAAACTAATAAACACAAACGAAGGATTTAATTTTACAATTCCATCTATAAAAACATACGAGTTAAAAAAACACTTGAATTTTTGATTAACATAGTAAAATCATGATGAATTTTAATGAAATAGGAAAACCCATGAAACGATGAAATGTAAATGAAAATAAAACATTTAAATATCATGAATTTCAAAAATAAATTGTGAAATCAGGTTTCTAGAAAACATGAAATAGATATTTCTTAAAAATTACATCTTTAAAAATTATGTAGATTTTTAATGAAAGCTTTCTATATCATTAATAGAAAATATAAAAACGAAATATTTTTCAAACAATGGAAATGTGATTTTATTTAAATATTATGAATATAATTCAATTCTTTTTTTATAAATAATTTTCATGATTGTTTTGAAATTTATTCACATAGAATATAATAAATAAAAATGTCATAATTTACTAAATAATAGTTAAAATAGAACTTAAATTAAAAACAATAATTGATAATTAATAATTACATTAAATCCCAATGAAAATAGTAAATACCGAAATTTAATTGATAATAAAAACATATTTACAATGAGGAGACACATGTAGGTAAAATAATTCAAAACCATTAATGAAATGTTTTAAAAGAGATCCCCTTAATGATACTCGAACAAAATTATATTCAAACAATTAAGCTGAATATTTACATTAAGTACAATGAATAAAAAGGTAAAATGATCTAATATATCAAATATAATGTAAATTTGATTTCTAAATTAATAAATTAATATAATATAAAATATATCTCAAAGAAGGAAAATTGAGATGAAGAATTATTTAGACTTTTATAAACATTGTATCCAAAATCCTTTAAGGAAGGATCAAGAAATTAGGCATTAAAAAATGAATATATAGTGAATTATGTAACATAATATGAAATATTTAATGTATACACCCTATCCAATAATATTTGTTCATAACATTTAATGTGTTTTAAGGAGGGGAAATTGAGATAAAGAATCCTTAACAAAACACTTAAATAAAAACCCATTCAATGAATGAAAATTAAATTTCTTTGAAAATAAAATGAATTTCATGATACAGAACTAAAATATCCATAGTCAATTAAAAATAACATTTTATATATGCTACCATGGTTCCTTAAATGAAACATGTCATAATGCTTCAAAATGAAGACTATAAATTACTTTCCGTGGATATCCCATTCCTTGGAAGCATACTAACAACACTTTATAATTGATTTATGTTCATTTTAAATACAAATAAATACAATAATAACAGTTACTTTATTTTATAATATATATTTATATTAATTTCTTATACATATATTAATATTTTAATTGTAAAAGTTGTCAATTTTGTGTTAACCATTTATTTTGGATTACATATTTAGGTATGGATGTTATAGTCCACAGGTCTTGATCATGAGTTAATAAGGAACCCTTTTTTAATGATATGGTAATGAACATTTTTTTATGATTTTAGAGTCGCGTAGTCGTATCATGGTGGTTATGTTAATGGTTCACATGTAATACATATATGTTTTTTGGGTGATTCCATGATTGGAGAAATAATTAATTTTATTGGTAAATTTACTATGCAATAATACATATTCATCATTATAACGAGATATTGAGTTCATATATTAATTATATATTCACTATTTTTTATTTTTTATTAGTCATTCCTATGATAATATATATAACAATGATATTTTATTCTACTAAATCAACCCAAACAATCACATGTTATAACAGTTGGATGACTATGAACATAAAAGTGTATAATATCATGATTAAAAAGTTATAATTTATTTAAATTTTTTTATTAATTTGACAAATAATATTCATGAATAGGTATATGAATATGGTAAATGAGAGATAATTTTATGATTTTATTACATATAATGTGTCTTTATATGCTCATTTTTGTAGTTAGGTATTACAATGACCAATTATTATTAATATTATTTGAAAAATGGGAAAATTAACAAAATAAAACATTATTAATGACACCATATTTATTTATTAAAAAAATTTGAAAATATTTTTTGATGAAAAAATACTATATATCATTCATAGAGGTGGTAGTTTTCATTTAACACTACTGATGTTTTAATTTTCCAATTTATTGAGGGGGTGTATAAAACATTTACCTTAAGAATAATAGCATTTCAAATGAGTAATGATATGTAATTAGTCATATTATTTAGGATATAATATTTTTAGTGGCATTTAATATGGAAGAAACTTATAAGAACCCTTATGACAAAATTATATATTCTTTATGATATCGACCTTTAAACAAAACTATCTCCATTCTAAATTTTGTAATTTTTGGAGAGTAGATCCTCAATGTATTGAAAAATATATTAATATATAATAATTTATTGGAGGTATTTTGAGATAATTTACTCAATGTGTATGGTGTAATTTAGGTGGTGAATGGCTCACATTATAACTGATAGGTGTGGAACTCCTATAAATACGAGTTTACATAATATATTATAATTTTTAAATTCATTAAAATTCTCCAATTTTTAACAAATATTGAGAATAAGAAAACGGAGTTAGAATTTACCCATCAAATCAAATCTCATATTGGTTTTTTTATTATTTCTATCCTTACATCTTTGATTAACCTCTTCATAATAGTTTTTAAAATTACCACGGTGACTAAAAAATACAATGTTTTCTAATCATTAAGAAAAAATATTAAATGGACCTTATTTATTATTGTTAATATTATGATTTATATTTTGTTGATAATTTTTAAATATAAAATTTTTATAGTATGTAAAATTAATATTTTAAAAAGTACACATAAAAAATGATTTTTTGTAGAAATAATCCATTATAATTAAAAATGCATTTACAACTTATCATATCTAGTATCAATCCCATTATATTTATTAGTTTATTAATATAAAATGGAGTTCTACATCATTAATGAAAATATAAAAATAAATGGAATCATGTAAATAAATAATTAAAATTAAATGACTACATATTGTTTTAATTAGAATAATGTGTCATAGTGGTTCCAAAATATCAAACATAGGTTTAGTAATAAATCAATATATGTTTAAAGTCGTGTCTTTATTCCATATATATATTTTACATAATATAATTTTTTAATATTATTTTAATAATTATTTTGTCTTGATGATATCTTAAAAATCCCAATTTATGTAATAACTTGTATTTCAACAATTTACACAAAAATTATCATTTACTAGAAAAATCAAATTTATTTAGCCTAAGATATATTTTTTAATATAGTAGTTTAAATTGTGTTCATTTAATCAAATTAAAATTATTATTTTTCAAATATATATTTTAAATAAAATAAAATAATATATGAAAAAAATTAATTTTAATAAAACTTCACAGTTATAAAATGAAAATAAATATATAATTATTTCACACCATTATAAAATTAGTTATTATAATATATAAATATGTTACTTTATAAAATTAAAATT
This sequence comes from Viscum album, assembly GCA_963277665.1. Classification (NCBI taxonomy): domain Eukaryota; kingdom Viridiplantae; phylum Streptophyta; class Magnoliopsida; order Santalales; family Viscaceae; genus Viscum; species Viscum album. Next base: position 217,543,028 of record OY728165.1, read on the forward strand.
AATATCAATTTATAAAATATAATATAATTAGATTATCTTTTTATAGTTTAAAATTAAAAAATTTATAGTACCATCCCATTATCGAACTGATAGGTATGTCATGAACCCTCTTATTGTTTTCATTTTATTATTTGTGTAAGGGTTGAGTTTTTATTGGTAGGAAACCTATAATGGTAAAGTTGTACACTTGTTGGATTTTTCAACTTTCAAGATGGTTGTTTTGTAAACATAAAAGGAATTAAACATTGTGACCTTATGTTAAACAATGTTTAAGATGCCGCAGTGTAGAAGCTGTGAAATAGAAATTCACATTGTGAATCTTTTCACATTTTGAACCAAGTTTACACATCATGAAAAATTGACAGGTCACTCCTTCGACTCCCTCATCAACCATTAGTGTATGGTGGAATGTTTTCCCCCAATGGATTTTATAGTTACGGACTTCACGATGTGTAATAGATTACACATCATGTAATACCCGGACATGCACCAATAAAAGCAGGAGTGTGGTTAGAATTTCTTTCATCATATTCTCTAATTTCTTTTCCCTCGACCCAAGGCATTCCATAGTTATTTGTAGAGCCTTCCAACTCTTCCATATCCATTCCTTTGGCTATTAATCACTATTACTTTGGCAGGTAAAATTCCGATAAGTGTTCTTAATTGTTCCCCATCTATATATATTTATCAACTATTGGATCATGATGGTATTGGTGGATCTATTCCATGTAGTGTTGGATCTTCTTCAAGGTTGAGTTGCAATGTCTTCCCCATGTTAATTCTCGTTGATGGGCGTTGTTTTGAGTTTTGAGTTTCCGGAAAAGGTAGTGGTTCTATCCCTATTTTTCAAATTTATAATCTTTTTTATTTCATTATTTATTTTAATTGTTAATTTGTATTAAATTTCAGAAATTTTCTTTCAATTAATTTTATACAAACCCAATTCTAATTAATTATAATATTAGAAATGGGTTTGAATTTTTTTAATGGCCCAAATTCCATTAACATGGGATGTGTTTATAGAAATTATATTTTTTTATTTGTTGAATTCAAAATATGTATTTGATGGATTTTTTAATTAAATTGATGGATTAAATTTTGAAAATTATAGATATGGTTTTGAATGGATTTCAAACCTGAAAAAATGGATTAAAATTATTTGATAGAATCATAGTGGTTTTATCTTTTAAAAATGACATGTATTTTATTGAAAAAGGTTTGTATTTTAATTGGAAATTGGAATTTTTGAATGGAAGAATGGGATTTATTATATTTTAATTATTCATAGAATAATTTTCCCATAATTTCAGAGCACAACAAGCCTTAGGTAGTAGGTGAGTAATTTGGGTACACACAATGTTATTACAACATTATAAAACATACCTCCAGTGGGTAACATCCCCGATAGGAGGGAAATGAGTCGCATTTGGCCAGTGTCAGAGGGAATTGAGTAACATCATTTTTCTAAGAACACATAGAGAGGGTGGATTCCTATTGCTGGTTAATACTATCATATATAATTGGCGGATGACTATATTTCTCACTTTTTTATTTATATATGACATAAAAATGTATTCCAATATTCTAAACCATCTTTAAATGATTATTTTTATATTTATATAAACTTTTTTCTGAAACTTTTTTATTGAAGCTGTTTTTTTAGAAATATTCAACCTCTTGTAATGTAAAGAAGGTTCTCTAAAAGAATTTTTCTATCATTTTCAAATTGTATTTCTTTATTTGTTTAAATATTCTCCTAAATTTACAAAAATGTTTTTTTTAGAATATGATTCTTTTATTTGGATAATAATATTTTAAATCTTTTATGGAATCTTCTGTTGTATCCTACTAGGCTTACGCTCACACCTACTTTTACCTTCTGGTGTTTGTAGACTTCTTTTCTATGTTCAAGTAAGGGGAAAGGATCTCTTGGAGGGGGATCCTGTTATTGAACCTTAGTAATGTTGAGTTGTGTCCTTAAGTACATTGGGTTGTTTCTTCGCATTTGCTATATTGGATGTTGTAGTTTTAAAGTTTTCTTTATTTTTTGTATTCTACTAAATTACTCCCAGTGGTGTTTCTTTTTTGTGCACATTGAATTTCTTGTCTTTACTTTACTATGTTTTGTGGAAAAATCATTCTCACATGCATGTTGTACAATTCTAAGTGCCAGTCGTTGACCTATAGGGATTAGGAACATCATTTTGGATATGATCAATCTGAATAGTTTATCGAGTTACCAAGGTACTTGGTTTGGCTCATGAAAAATTGGTATCAAAGAAGGCTGTTGAGATATTTCCTTAATGTTAGTTTGAATTTTTCAATTCATTTCAAGACATAGGATGTATTTGGGATTGAGTTCCTAGACAACTATCACCACAATTAAACGTAACTCACACGGGGTGGTTAGGTAAGTGTGTTTTATGGTTAGTTATAGTCCTTCCCCTATTCTTATTTGGATATATTGGAATAAAAATATGGTTTTTTGATTTGTTGGGATTGTTTTCCTTCATTTCTCTATTTGATCACTACTAAATGTTTTTATTATTGTGAGTTGATGTTGTGTCGCATCATGTCTCTGAGACAATCCACAAATCAGATGATGGATTAATATACTAGTGAAATATATTGAGTGAATCCTCTAGATGACTCAGTTCTAGTTGAGGTGATTATGCGCACTGTCAACTCTCTAGGATTGGAACCATCTTCAGTTTATGTTCAGCATCCAAGTGTGGATCCTCAAGGGAATGTTCTTTAAAATCATTTTAAAGAGTACATTATTTAGAAGACACCATTTTCAAAGGCCCCATAAAACCTCAAAAATTTGAGGAAAGGTTCATAAAGATAGAATGTCTATTTGAGTTCTTGGAAAACCCAGACATGATCAAGGTAATGTGTGCCACTTCGTGCTGGATGGAACAATATTGATATAGTCAGACATGATGGAGACTGAAGAGAAGCATGAGGGCTTAGAGTGGAAGAATTTTATGGTTATATTCACTGAACAGTTATATCTAGATTCAATGGTTTTGGCTAAGGATATGGAGTTTTTCAAGCATGATAATGAAGACATAACCATTACTGAGTTACAAATCTCATTGTTGTGATAGCATAAGTTTCTCTTGAGATTGTACCTAATGAAAGGATGAAGGCTCAATGCTTCAAGTTAGGATTTCAATTATATTTTATTCTCATGTTTTCTTATAGATGTTTCCAACTGATGATGATGTTCTAGACAGAGCGATGATGGTTGAGATGGACCAAGCAGTCATGTTTGGATTAATAGGAGTTTCTTTTCCTCATTGTGGCATAATTATATACTTCAATGTTAAATGGATTCATGATGATTCTCAAGGATGTTATTGACTGTAGAGTCATTACAAACCTCCTAAAATGAGAGGGGAAGTTCATGGAATTTCTATCAGTGTTGAACACTAGGACATTCTTAATGTGATCGCACTGAGGTACCCAAGAAATGTATATATTTTGGACAATCAGGTCAGATTCAGAAATTCTACCATAATTTCTCTACTCCATATAGAGGAACATTATTATTTTTTCTACCTAAAAATACAGGAAAACTAGATGCTTCATGTAAAAAATGGTTCTATCCACCAACATTCGGAAAGAATATTCTTCAAATAGTGTATGACCCTCCAAATGAGGCAGACATTAATCGAGTAACAATAAGAGGTACCATTACTATCACCTCATAATTAGTGACTTCACTTTTTAATAATAGTACATCTCATTCATTTTTTTGAACTCGTTTAGTTAATCTTCTTAATCTTTTTATGGGTCAAATAACTTGTGCAATGGATGTAACTACACCCCGTGGTATGAAGACAAAGTTGGGTCTTCATAGTAAATTTCCTATCTTATCAATTTCATATATCGATCTTTCTTGGTTTTTTATGGTTCTTGACATGAAATCTCTTGACGTTATAAGCATGGTGGATTAGCTCATTACCGATAAATACTGAATTTATTGTTATCTACAATAAATCTAATTTACTATACCTAGTAGCGCATCTCTTTTATTTTATTGAGATTAGGACCTGAGGTCAAGTAGAGCCAGACCATTTTATATAGAGTTGGGGAAAGTGATATCATTTTTTTCATTCGATCTGGATTGGTAATCTTTGATTAATGATCTTCCTCCAGTCAATGTCAAGTTCCCCAACAATTGTTTTTCAGATCTCTATGTTCTTCCATTGGTAAGCTAAGCTCAGTTATCCATTGATGTAATGCCTTTTAATCCACCAGTTTGAATTCACTCCTGCCAAATGGGACTAGTGGAACTAAAAGATCATAAGTCCTTGTTGTAAAATATTCCCAAGAAAGGATTTATACACCCGAGTGAAAAACCATCTGTGGAAAACATTCCCTTTTCTAAGTAGGTTGATAGATCTCATCACCTATGTGTTGGGTATCAGAAAATCAATTGATTCACAATGAATAAAAAGTACATGTTGTCACGGATTGATGATATCTAGTGTCTATTCTAGTGGCTAGGTATGAGGTGAGACATTGTTATGTTTGTCTCCGATGTCTATACATTTCAGCAGGTTAGGGATGTGAACCATAAAACTTAGGGATTTTTTGTAGCATATAAAGTCCCAAACTGGAAGTTGGATGAGAACATTATGGGATTTTTGGTGGGGTTTTTTCAGGCCTATAGAAAGATGAATGTGATATGTGATTTGATCAACAGATTGAACTAGTCAGATCACTTTATAACCATTTGTGACATAACCAATGTTGAGGAGTTGGGAAGTCCCTATATGAGATATATTTTTCATTTTCATCAAGTTCCATATGTTATAGTCCTTGATAAAGATCCACAGTTTACTTATCGCTTTTTTATAGCCCTTCAAGAGGCACGGGGATCTTAGCTTCATTTTGGAACGACCTAGAATCTACTATCTGAGGGATAGTCATAGAGGGATATATAGTTTCTTAAGGATATGATACAGGCATGTGTTCTCAACATTAGTGGGGATTGGGATAGTCAATAAGGACCGGTTTAGTTCTCTTATTACAATAGTTACCAGACCATGAATATAATGGCTTCATTTATGTCATCGTATGATTAGGATTTCAAATCTCCATTGTGCTGGTCAGAGGTTGGTGAATGTTCCATTGTCGGACAAAGATTGGTGCAGGATATGAAAACTAATATTTTGTTTATTCATTAGATAATTTTGACAGAACAGTGCTGATATAAGTCTTATGATGATTTACTACATAGAACATTGGATTTTTATATTGGTGGCCAGGTGTTCTCAAAATTTCCACCTCGGTTTGTTCATTGATGGCTTGAGATATCATGGAAGCTTGATCTTCGTTTTGTGCGACCATTTGAGGTTGTTGGGATATTAAGAAATATTCATATTATTTATCACTTCCACCATAGTTGATGTTGATACATAACTTATTCCATGTATTAAAACTGAAAATGTATCTCTCTGATTAATCTCCAAACTTGATTTAGAGTGATCATGATATTGAGATGATATATCTATAACTGAGATGTTAGTAAGGGTAATTTATTGTGTGAACATGTTACTTCATTAGGCGATGATACATTTGGTTCATATGCTATGGAATTGTAGTTATAATAATCATGAGATGTGAGAATGTGTTTCACTAATGAGGGTGCAGTGTTCAAATCACATTGGAATGGATGCTTTATTCATAGGCTTTATAGGACTGAACATTTTTATGTTGGGTAGGTTGTAACATTTCATAATCGAACTAACATGTATGACATAAAACATGTCATGGTTTTCCTTTTTTTCAGTAAGGGGGGAGTTTCGATTGTTGGGATACATATAATGGTAAACTCATATAGTTGATGTAGTTTTTTTAACTTCAAACTACTTTTTTTAAACATTCAGGGAATTACACATTGTGACCCGAGGTTACATGGTGCGTAAGTTAGGGTAGGGTACAAGCTGTGGTAGAGGAATTCACACTGTAAAGGTTTTTACATAGTGAACCTTGTTTACAAGTCTTGAAAAAGTGAATGGTCACTCCATTAACTCTCATGTAGGCCTTTAATTTATGGAGACATGTTTCCTTCTTGTGACATTGTTAGTTAAGGATTTAAGTATGTATAATATAATACAAGTCATGTAATTCCCTGACTTGTTCCAATCAAAGTAGTAATATGCTTGGTATTTCTATCATCCTCTTCTCTATTTTCCTCTCCGTCAACCCAAAGCCTTCCTCAGTTATTAATAAAGGCTACCAATGATTCTAGATCCATTACTTTATTGATCAATTATCATTTCTTTTGTTGGTGATATCTTGGTAACTGTCTTTTATCTTTATTTATCTATCTCTCTTTGTCCTCTCTTAGATCATCTGGGTATTGATGTACCTATTCCATTTGCTATTTAACCATTCTTATAGGTTGACTTTCTTGTTCTTATACACCTTTATTCTCGTTTATGAGTTCTATGGTAAGTTTTGAGTTTTGAGAAGAGGTAGGTGGTTCCGCCTAAATTAGCCAGTTGATTATCATTATTTTGAATGATTTATTTCAATTTTATATTTAAATTCAACTGGTCAAATTTTTATTCAATGGAATTAATAAAAACTAAATTCTAATGATCATAATATTTAGAATTGTAGTGTAACATAAGTTTCTAAAATCCACAATTCCATTGAATTTGGGTGGTTCTATGGTTATTGGATGATTTATATTGGTGAATTCAAATTATGGTTTTTATAGAAAATTATAGAACTAAATTATAGAATTTATTTGTGGAAATGAATTTTGAAAAGTATGGAATTGGTTTCAAATGAATTTTTAATTTGTAAAAATAGAGTAAATTGATTTTATAGAGACCTAGTGGTCTTATCTTTTGAAAATGGAATGTATTTTATTAAACCATTATTCAGTTTTAAGAAGTAAATTAACATTTTCAAATGGATTAATGGGATTTAAATGTATTTTAAGAAGTCATAAAATAAATTTCCCACTTTTAAGATCACATACAAGCCTTAGTTAGTAGGTGAGTAATTTGGATACAATCTACATTATTACAATGTTCTAAAATAGACCTGGAGTGGTTCACATCCATGATGGTAGGGTGATGATTCACCTCTGGGAAATGTTACAGGGATGTGAGTATAGTCATTTAACTGAGATCACATAGATTTTGTGGAATCCCATAGTTGTTTAATAATATCATACCTATTTGGAATATGACTGTGTTTCTTGCTTGTTTATTTAAATATGAGATATATTAGTATACAAATACTGTAAAATAGATTTAAAATCATTTTCTAGATTTACATAAACATAACTATTAAACTGTTTTACTAAATCCATTGTTTTAGAAATATTCCACCTGTTGTAATGTAAATCATGACATTATAAATTAGTTTTCCATTATTTGAAAATTTTATATCATGTTTCGTTTAAATATCCTCTCGAATTTCCAAACCTATTTAATTTAAAAATTGAACATTTTTCATTAGAAAATTATTATTTCGAATCTATTATGGAATCATTGGTGTAATTCTACTAGGATTAGTCTCACACCCTACTTTTTTATCTGGGTGTTTGTAGATTTTCTTTTCAAACATAGTGCTAGTAGAAATGATCTCTTGGAGGAGGATCGAGTTGTTAAACCTTTGTCATGGAAAATTGTGACCTTGGGAAAATTAGGATCTCATTCCCCATTTGGTACTTTGCTTATCATACTTTTGAATTTTTAGGGATTGTTTTATTCTGGTAAATTACTCCTAGTGGAGTTTTATTTAAATGAATATTGGCTTACGTGTCTTGATTTCACTATGTTTTATGGAAAAATCATTCCCACTTGAATGTTGTATGATTCATGGTACATGTAGCTAACCCATGGGTTTTGGGAACGCCCATTGGGATATGTTAGGGTTGGCTTGTTTATGGTGTTACTAGGGTACCTATGCCGGTTTAGGACTTTTATAATGAAATTTACAAGATTATTAAATAAAACATCAAAAATAAACTTAATTTTATTATAAGTATATAATTGATTATATAATATATTCTGATTGTATATATATCTTCGTTCAAAGTACTTATTAAAATTCATAATCATGTATTTTAATATAACATGAATATGGTATCATATTATTAAAAATACATATCCTTTCACAATAATGTTTTATTTATGTTTAGATTTATTCAAAATATTTATCATGGGATTTTTTGTCTGGGTAATGGATGATAGATTACCAAAAGATAAACAAAAAGAAACTACATTTCTTTTATTTTATTTCACAAAACACACATTAACTTAATTTTTATATTTCGAATGAATTTTAAAAACATTATTTAGACTTAGACATAATAGCTTCATAGAGTCATCTCTCACCATCCACTTTGATTCCAATTCCATTAGAAAAATATGAATCCCCTTGTGAAAAAAATATTTTGAATTATTATTTTTTCTAAAGAATGACTAGATACAATTGACTGTATTCATTAAATATTAATGCAACTATTCCACATATTAATAAGGTAAAATGTGTAATTATTGATTATGAATAGAAATTATATCTCTCTGAGTAGAAAGAAAAGTTTGTGTTTTGAAATGAGTTATATTCAAATTATTCAATATTTCTCTCACTTTCTGACAAGATAAAACCTAACTATAATTATTATGAGTCATTGAGTAGAGAAAGTTATTCCAACAATTATAATTATCATCATAGTATATCTTTTATTCATTACCAAACCTAGAAACATTATTTTTATTAAATATTTTTTTTATTCTTTATGCCAAAATGATCAACATATATTTTTACCATAAACATCATTATACTATTATTCAATTACACATTTCATACGACACAAAATATCAGTGGTTGACTAAAAAATTATTATTTATTTAGATAGATAGTATTTCAACATGAATATAAATCTAATTTACTATATTCTATATGGTTTTTTCATTGGTAGTAGAAAAATAATAATTACACCAAAATAAAGAATATGTTTTGAAAGATGTAAAATTATGAATGATTTTTTTTCATTCCACATTTTGTCTAAGAGTAAGAGAAATATTTCATCTACCAAAGGGGATGTAATTATAGCCTAAAATAAAAATTCAATCCCTCTCATTCATGTTATTTGTTCACTATCAAATATAAAACAAGATAAAACTATAGTACATAGAAAAATTACATAGTATAAATACACACGGAGAAGATCGAAACTATCTAATTAAAATAATAAATCGTAAAAAAAATAAAATATATTCATTTAAAAATTCATTGATTATCAAATAAAAATTTAAATTATATTAATGGTTCATATTAATAATTTATTTTGATTGAAAAAATAGATCATTTACATCGAAAGTGATATGATGGACTTTAAACGTGATCTTAGGTATACCATTTACTTGCTTGAATCGACCAAAATGATCACTATATGAATATATATAATATCTCAGGGAATCATCTTCAAAACCATTTATAAAGGTCGTTTATCTATCCATGATATCATACTCAATGAATTTATCCACAACATTTCTTAACAATGACTTCTTCAACATGAAACTCGTCAAAAGATACTATATAATCATATCCTAATAGATTATATGTCTCCAAGATTATACCATAAATTAGTTACAATTTCATAAAATAAATACTATCAAAGGATAATAAAATGAATAAATTGGTCTAAACATAAAATTTTATAATGAAACCAAAAAATAGTATCACATTATTCAAATAGATCTCCATGAAAATAAGCATGATTATATAAAAATGAGATGAAACATTTCATGAAAATGATAATAGATATTTTCTTATTTTTCACACTATTTTACATATTCCATTCCTTGAAACCATTAGTTGTTTTTATTGTATAAGTTGTTAAAACCATTTTTTAGATAAAGAGATATTCAAATAAAATTTCAATTTTATCAATTGTAGTACTATATCTTATGATGGATATAGATTAAACTTTGAAAATATATCGATTTACACCTCTCACACTATCATAGATGTAATATGTACTAATAAATTTAATGTTAAATTCAAATCATTTTAATAAATGATTTTACAAAAAACACCATTCAAAAAACTCAATGATCCTAATATATATGAAATAAAAATATAAATTTTATATATTGTGGAATATAAATGGAAAATAGAAGAAAAATGTTGGTTTATTAAACCATATCGTAAAAACTAGGATCATTACCCTTGTAGAAAAGAAATTATATAATGAGATATAAATTTTTTTGAGTTGATTACGTAATGTATAATTTCAATCCTGACGATTACAACATAAAATATCATGAATATGAGTTCAACACAGATGAAATAATATATAGATATCTTAATCATTAAAACAACTTGAGAAGAAAATTTGATTGATATTAATGTCACAAATCAGAAACTAATAAATAATAAAAAATGTGAATGAATAATAATCGAAAATTATATATTAATTAATGAATAATGTGCCATAATTATTTAATATTGGTAAAACTTTAGACAACAATCAGAATAGATGAACATATATAATTCTAAAAATGAACTTATATAGTAAAATTTTAAAATATTGGTAAAACATTTCATGAAAAATATTATATATATTCCAAAATAGTGTAGAATAAATTATATATTTAATGTAAAAGAAATCAAATTTTAGAAAAAAAATGAATAAAATAGACATGATTTGAATGATATAAGAAAAGGAACTAGATAAGAAAATGTTTTTTGGACATAATATGATTCTATAATGAAAACTGATTAAAATAATACTTGAAACACATCTGAATCCTCAAAAAATATAATGAAATTTATTTTAATTTTACGTGGATGGATATATATATATATATATACAATAGAATGTGTATTTACGAATGAGATAAATAGGAAATAAAAAGAATGAGAGTTACCTTAAATTGATTCCGACCAAATTTTATATGATCTAATAACCACTAAATAACCAAATTAATAAAAATTAAGTGAATATTATAGAAAAAAATTGATTTTATTCCATTTTTTGTCATCGATTTATTATCATATATTTCACACATAAGGGATTTTCTTTTTTCATATAATTTTTTTGGGATATGATTTAATTATTTTAAAGATTTTTTGGTATAATATTTGTAGTTGATTGTTTCAATTCAATAATTTATATAATTTTTTTGGTTTTTTGGCTATTCTAGTGTTTCAAAATATCCATAGTTTAATGGATGCTGAATTATGGATATAAATAAAATAAATTTTCTCGATACTGTCATTATTAGAAATTTAAATCGACTATTCAGATTTAATATCATTATCCAAAATACTATTTTATCATTATAGAATCATAAATACAATCTGAATTAATTATTAATTACATAATTTTTAACTACAAAAGTATAAATACCAAAAATCATTGGAATAATTGTTTACGAAAAATCAACTCCCACATGTATGGTATAAAATACATGCTTTATTGATTTTTATATGATTTATAAAAAAATAAAAATAATATAATAATAATTATAATTCAGTAATAATATAAAAATAAACATATAATATTGACTTCTGGTTATTAGAATAATCATAAGTAATTATAATTTTTAATAAGTAAATATAATAAAAATTGTTGAGAAAATATGATCGCACATACTCTTTAAGACACTAACTTTTGAATAAATCCTATATATTTGAAACATGGTTTTTTTTGAAATGATGGAGATTCCTTATAATGTATATGTGGGTTTAAGTAGGCTATTTTGATCCTATTTACCAATAGAATAATAATTACATGTTAGAGGATATAATATGTGGAATTTATTTATAGGTGAATGAGAGGGGGATTGGATAATATATTTAATGGATAGTCATTTTAAATAAACAACAAGAAAAAATATATTATTAGGACTATGTATAGAAATTCATCTATATGATCCAAGAAAAGTTATGGATTAGACCATATATGAATCATATATGATATTGTTTCATGTATTTTATTTATCATATTCTTTTTACAATATTTCAATCTTAACATCAATATATTATTATATATTAAAATCAAACAAAAATGACTAGGAACTAATGTTGATGTTTCAGGTCCATATTGACGTTAATTTTTCTAAACAAAAAAAATTATTTGTTAACTTGTAAATTATGTTTCAGTTTATAATTATAGTTTTATTAAAAAGAATGTAAAAAGAAGTTACTTTAAATATAAAAATTTGAATACATAATATAAAATATAATTATTATATGTTTGTTATATTTTCAAACATAAATTTATTTCATTTATTGTGAATAATCATTACTTTGTATTTTTACCTTATTAGATATCCTAATAGTTTATGTACTATTCTCATGGTAATAATACTATATAATAGTTCTGTTAATATTATAAGGGTCATATTTTAAATCACTAATTTTTTCATTAAAAATAATCATAAATGAAAAATACATCTTATGTGTACAAAAAAATTTTAATTCATTTTTCATGAATTTTTACCAATATTTTCTGTATTTTTTTTAAAAAAGTTTTATTTATTTTTATAAAAAAAATTTCTCAGTAATGTTTTTGTAGAAATTTTATCATTTCTATATGGCCATAATAAATTTTAAGAAAAAATATTTTAAATTTATTTAACTATATATACTATCCCTTTATACTTATTTTATTCTAACATAATTATTAATTCATAATTGATAATATTTGTTTTTTAAAGAACATCTCATTTACATTGTAATGTTTTGAAAATGATTCATATATATTTTACTATTACAGTCATGTTTATCATAGAGAAAATATAAAAAACGAATTTATAATTTTAATTAATAATATTTCATATAAAACTAGGGATCTTAAAATACCATAGTAAAATACACTATTTTACTTATGAAAACAAATCATAATAAAATTCTTTTTACATATTTAATTTTCACCATAGAAAATTGTCAATAAATTCTTAGTTGAATTTATTTCTAATATCACCTCGTTTATTTATAATGACCCTATCAGCAAAAATCTAATTTCATTATTCCACTAACACCCAGATTGGGTAAAAACTATAATTGATAATTTTTTCAAATAACATCATAAACAAATTTAATTATCAAAGTTCCTAATGAGTGAACTAATCATATAATTGGGAGTCAGAATCAAATCCTCAAAACCTGAAGAATAAAAAATAGAGTAGAAAACAATATATTATGTTAATAATAACAATTTTTATTAAAATATGTTACTTCATTAATATAATTATACTTAATAATATAATTTTTCTATAAAATTTATTATCTCAATGAAACATTAAAAAAATATTAGTGAATAAATATTTATCAAACATTTTTTAACTCAAACCACATGAAAACAAATTTAGACCTTCCATAATATATTTATAATTTATTGGATTAGTTTTGAAATATCAAACAATAAACCTATTTAATTTCTAAATGAAATGAATAATATTGATGAATTAATATCATTATGGGGTTATTTTATTATTAATATCATTCAGAATATTAGAAATTAATATATGATCTCACAATTTTTTAATATATAACCAATCATTAATTCCACCATTCATGATTTTGTTATACCATCATTGAAAAAAACATTTGATGTGCCTCAACCATAAGGTATTGAGTTGATGAGTCCATGAATTCCAGAAGTAAGTTAGTCTCCCAAACATTTTTAGAAATATCATGAAATTTTGGTTGGAAGAGAATATGTGAGATTCATCTCATTCACCCCATCTATAGTGGAATTTTTTCTTACTCTATAACATTCATAAATAATATATATGCATTCAAGTCTACTTCCCAAATCCTTTTATTGGATATCTTATATCCATTCCAGTAATGGATCAATATGATACATTGATGTTAATATATTATACATTTCATTTGTACCCCCATTTATCTAATCTTTTGTATGTATATTAGGTTCTCTGTTGATAGTACCATTTGAATGTAGCTATCATTTTCAATATATATATTATTCATTAAGGATTCTTAATGATAGGGTGTTATTTATTATAGACATATAGATGTGATCTTTGGAGTTTATCAACATCAATGAAGGTGATAGGTGTTCTGTAATATGATTGGTCCAGTAGAGTGGTTTCATATGTTTTCATTTGAAGGGAATTATAACACTTTTAGTTTTGTTCCACACAACAAGACATGTCATGCCTTTCAAGGTCATGTGACAAAGTTAAATATCAAGGAAAATTATTTCATATTAAGTTAGATTCTAAGTGAAGGGTACGTAGTAATATTCATTTGAGGTATTTTTCATGAGCATCCATTTCTAGTTTATTTCAAATTAAATATGTTTCAAAGAAAATGGTTTTGGATGGTTGGAAATATTTCCCTAGGAGGGGTGTGGTTTTTTAATATGGTAGGAATATATCCCAATATGAATGATCTGATTTCACCATTAATATATTTTATGGAGAAAGAATCATAGGGAATATAGAAATAGTGAGAGGATGACCATGCTTTTAAGGAATATATATCATCCTAGAATGGTGTCTATTTCGTTATAAGGAATATTAACCTGTGATGATGTATACATAAAACTGGTGATATTGTCTTTGATAATCAAGGTAAATTTAAATATATCTATATTCAAAGGAATAAAATCAAATATTTTATTATTTATATAGTGTATGGTCTTATGATAGTTTCTTACAATGCAGTTTAACATCACATGACAATGATGTTGTCATAATGTTTGACAACATATTATAAGGGTGATGTTTTTACAAAATTAGAACAAATAGTATACTAGGTGGGGCTTAAGCATTTTAGGATCCATATATTGGTGTATCTTACTAATATATTATTTTGATATGTATATTAGTGAAACTATGGTGTACTATTCCACATACCAATGATTGAGGCCCCTAATATATGTGATTTCCTTCTAATCATTCATGGTTGATGAAGGATGATTGGATTCCTAGGAAATATTTCACAATGGCTAATATGTGTTGGGACATATACATGGTATTGTAAAAAAAATTATATCACCCAATATCATATGAAAATTTATACCAATGAAATCATCCACCTGAAAAAGTTATCATTTAACACTCATAAATGAAGTGTGTGCTTACATTGATCACTGATTGAAATAGGTATCATTGAAAGACATGTTGATATAGTGGGTTCTATCCAGAATCCTCCATATTTTAAATCTCATTATATAGGTAATTCATAATCCTTCACTCCCAAAGGGTTCCACCTATATAGAAGGACAACTAATGTGCTTGCATTTATCATGAAAATACATGATAGAATGGGTGAATGTAGATTTACATTCAATCATCATGTGCATTTGGTGGATTCAAAGGAGGGATCAATAATTTCATTCCTAGGTAGGATACATGGGGTTTGATATTCCCCATAATTAATTCCTAGGTGTTCACAATACATTTGTATGAGAGTATAAAAATACGGTCTCACTTAGTGAAGGGATCAGAGGAGACTTCTAGAAATTGAGTACTAGAAAATGATTATGTGTCCTTATTATAAAAGGTCATGGTGGTTTTCCAATGATAATTGGTTATGGTGGCTCTTTGAATATACTAATTTCAAGTATTTCCCAAGTGATACTAGGGAATTTTTGATCATTAGCAGTATAAGGGAAAACATCACTCTAGTGGTATTTGGGTGATGCACTGACCTTGTGTATATAGACCTCTAATAATTTAATTATATTAATCTCATTTAATTATTTCAATAATATGAGAGTTATAAAATATTTATAATAATAATAAGAGGAAATGGATTATCATAATGTTTTTTATGTACTAACAATTAAGGTAACCATTAAACCTCTCTATTGGATAATTTAACATGATTGTAGGCTTTATTAAGCATACTGAAGTGATTTGTAGAAATTATTATATTTCTAGGGGTAGAACATTGGGTTAGATCTTTTACTTCCAAAATTTCTAAAATAAAGTTCCTAGGGTTCTTTTTTGTATAAAACTATCGAAACCAGTGAGAATAGGGTTTTGAGCACATATGAATATATAGGATGACATATGAACCTAGACTTTCACACAAAATATTGAGTGTGTTTTTAGAGGGGAGACTTGTGATAGTGACCATTGGTAAATGGGATTAGTATGAATGGGGAGGGTAATCTAGGATTTTTATGATGATTATATTGTATATTCCAAACACTAGAATTTTTAGTTCATAATAATATTCTACTTCCATTATTATTGAAATAATATAATATAGAAATTATTCCTCTAGATACATTATTTATGCAATATTAGGTGTTCATTAAATATAATGTCACTCAAAAAAGTTCCAAAATGATGGTTTTTAGCGTCAAAACCCATTTATCATCAATCAATAAAATCACATGAGATACTCTTAATGGTTGGTTACTAACTCCAAATAAATAGTTGAGAAGTTATTTTCAAGTAAACCCAATCACATAGTGAGTGTGTAGTCATTTAGAATATATATATATAATTTGATTACTCATAACGAAAAGATATACCTTTCCCACAACCTCATATTCCATTTTCTTTTTGAGGAGCATTTATTTCATTTAGTCAAAATGTCTGTGGTATAAATTTACTGGTTCTAATAAAATACCACCACATATAGAAATGATTTTTTTGGAATGATTTAAATATTATTTTAAGTTT
The DNA here is from genome assembly GCA_963277665.1 of Viscum album. Lineage (NCBI taxonomy): Eukaryota > Viridiplantae > Streptophyta > Magnoliopsida > Santalales > Viscaceae > Viscum > Viscum album. Next base: position 217,559,686 of record OY728165.1, read on the forward strand.
ATACATTGAACTTCTACGTACGTGAAATTTAAAACCATAACATATCAAATCATGATAAACAATAAATACTTTAAAAGCTAAATATAAAACCAACTTGAATACATTAAAAAATTAATTAGAATTGTAAATTGGAAATAATGTTTCTCGATCACTGATTCAGAATGAATCTTTCTAATTAATGGCTCATGGATGAGTACAGGATGAAATTCCTTCAATATCCATTTTATTTTGTCCATTAAAATTATTTCATATTGGATGTGGCTAAAATATTATTATACATTGAAATACTATCATTATAAAATAGAGTTGGTCCATTTTGATTATTTATGTCTAAATACCACTCATAGATGGGTATAGGTGGAAATACATTCCATTTTAGTTAGATATTGGCCATTTAGATTATATCCTCCTCAGAAGAGCATATGAACATGAATAGGAATATCTACAATCCCCATAAAAGTGGTTATCTTTTGTGATTGATTGCCACTTGGTAATGTCTCACCGATCTATCTAAGATAAAATACCATCATCATACACTAGGTATGTTAAATTTCGATGCGAATCTGAATCTCAATGTCATTAGGATTTCAATTTTAATAGTTTATAATGTGCCATTAGTTTACAAGTATCCAATATACTAATATTAATTGGATGATAGAATGATTAAATTATTTCTTACACCTCTATGATAGGAGTCTTATCTGGTTAGAACACACCATTTCCTTCATTCCCATTTATGGGGTTTCACCGTAAAATTTTATATTCATTTTTTAATTTTCCAATTATCATTTTTTTCATACCAATGTGAGGTTTATATCGAGTGATAAGAGACCCACTTTTTTATAGTCACTATTTATTGGTTTTTACCTTTGTGTGTTTACTGTTTCTTTCCCTAAATTGTTTTATAATTATCATGTTTGACCAATTTATTTGAATTTATGGTCATGTTTCTATAAAAAGGGAAAGAAATTTTATATAAAAATATGGGTGATAAAATCCCAAAAATAATGGGGTTTACGATATGAGGAACATATATGAACTCAAGGGAAAATGAACCTATTACACAATTAGAGTGATTTGACCTATGATTTCTATTATTTTTCATCATAAAACATTAATCCCACTTTCATTATTTAAGATCATATGTTATTAACCAAGAGTGAGAAATGAAATATAAGTTGAAGTTATAACAATGAATATTAATTGAGATTCCATTATCAGTATATAATTCATTGGGAAGAGGCGTATTTACTTTATAGTCATAAATCTCATAATATTATGTTATAATTTTATGAAGATGTGTTGTGGTCTATTTAATGATCAAGGATGATATGTTGTATCCATGATTTAAATATAAAAATACTGTATATATGTGTAACATTGAGGGGATAAAACCCATTATAGTTTATATTGATTATATAACCTTTTTTATAGGTTGAAAATTTGGATCTGTTTTATAGTCTATAGTAGGGAAGCGTATGTATAGATTTATTATGGGAATGTATGCATATTAAAATCAAGGATCCCATTAATGATATATGCAGTCATTCCTGATAACGATATTGTGTTTCAAATGATTTGAACATTTATATAATGATTTAGTTTCCTAGAAAATCATGTTTTCAAGAAGGTTTTTTACCCAAAAATGTATTCCTCATTGTATAGAACACGCCACCAACTAATGATATATGAAATTTCATTGATATAATTTTTATAATCTGACAAGTCTAATGAGCATACATAATCTTTTTCTGGGTCCATATGGTGGTTCCCACATTATTTGTGCCTTTTTTTATTTTTAAAATTGTCTTTTCATAGACCATATAAGTGATTAAATTAGGGAGTTGAGAAATTATTTTTTCCAAGTCATCATTTTATTTGATTTAGGCCTAACAATTTTACTTTTCATTCAACAGGAATTTAATTTCATACAATTAATATTATTGACAGATATATTTAATGTTCATAAAATAATAACTAATAGGTGTTGATATTATGTTTATAAAAAATGAAATGGGTTTTCAACTTATTATGTTCATACATATTAGACGAAATGGTGACATAGGTTTTCAAAAAAAATATAGAAGACTCTAAATTAAGTGAATTGATTAATTATTTTATAGATTCTTAGTGGGGTGAAAGTTATCCAATATTAGGATGCATGGAACAAATCGAAAGTGAGAAAATATTTCATGAAAGTGAAAAGAAACATCATACTTGAAAAAATATCTTAGTAAAAATATATATTATTTCACTAGGTTGTCCACATAGTTTATGGTGATTGTTCTATGATAGATGTATAAAGGGGATGTGTGTAATAATATCTTGATTGGTGTTCAAGGATAATTAATTCTTCATCACAATTTAAATAAGTAAGTAATGTTTCAAATAACGAATATATGTTTTAGAATTAGTATAAATTATACTAGAAAGGTACCTATGGGATGACTAATGAATTTGATCTAATAATACCTTCCTTTATCGTACTACTACATAATATAGTGACTATATGGTCTTTTGCGAGGATAAATAAATATTTATGGTTTGAAATAAGTATTTTTGAGCATATGTAGATCCATATTATATCACATGTAGATATCTAGATATATATGCCCCCTGAATCCAGATTCACTCTTTACTAAAATCTATGATTTCTTTGTTTCAATTCAATAGATAAGAGAAAAGGGGACCAAAATGATGAAGATGATGATTAGAAAAGATAATAATGTAATTCTAAACAATTATTGGCCTATTTGGGTCAATTGAGAAGTTTAAAATATTTATTAAGGTTTGTGGATTAGAAGAGAATATATGTTCATGAAGTCCCTTTATATCATAACATCATAATATAAAAGAAACATGCAGTTCTTTTGTTAGAATAGTAGTATATATTTATTCATTACTAACTGTATGTCATCTTTTTTAATGTCATTTGATGATTACATAGGTGTCATTATGTTTCAAATCATGTGACAAGGACATAAATATTTCCATGTTCAAAATCATCTGAAAAAGACATGTTCTATGTTTCTTAACATCATAAACAATTGATATATATTTTAAATTACTTCAACAATATATAGAGAACATGTACGAAATAAAAAAACCCTTTTAATGTTGGGTTCATAGGGTATTTGAAATAGGATAAAATAGATATGGTTTGGGGGCAGTTTTCCTCAAATTATATTTCAAGTAAACTACTATGAGCTTGGATCATTTTGATTGGAATACCTACACACCAAACACAACAAAATTTCTCAAATGTCAAATTATAAATGAAAACATTAGAGCAAAAAATGGGAAATTTTGATACATTATTGGATATTATAAGTGGTCTTATGACATGTAATCGATATAAAAATACAAATGCTAAGTGAATTGAAAAAAACATCTCATTGTATAGAAATTTAATATAAATAGATCTAGACCATCCAAAAAATAAAATGATTGGTTGGTAATATTAATATTTCTAGTGATTACTATATTTTAGATGTAAATAAAGAGACATATAGTCCATAAGAACCATATTGATAGTGTTTTAGGATTTTATTTTAGAATAGTCTAATGTATAATTAATATAATATTGAATACTACTAAATAGATCTTACACTTTTTTATAGTAATGTGTCATTGTTTGAAATGACCTAATGTTTGGAATAGGATTGGATATCTTGGAATCACTATGTACATATATTAATGTGAATCAAACTAAAAATATTAATAGAAATTACTCTTAAACATAGTTGAAACTCATGTATCAGGTAACAAATTCGTGTTTCATTATAACATAGGCTAATTGTGGAAGATTGATGTAGATGGGGATGTAAAAATAATAAGGTGAACTATGGCCTTATTTTACAATATATAAATTGGGATAGTAATATTTTCAGATATCATGGTTTCCCTAAATATTATATAGTTGGAGTAATAAATAGAAACTTATTTTTTATTAAGATACTTTTTTTAAGATACGTTAATGCTAATAAATATCCTACATGGATCTGGATCTCATGTAATGGAATGGTCCTCACTAACATGCCACCTCAAATAGTTTAAAAGTCATGTTTGTTGATCATAATATCATGATGTTTAACATAATCTTTGGAGGAGTGTATCCCCCTTATATTAAATATGACACACCACTATCATGATAATCTGAGTAACTCGCATAGACCTATGAAATCATGTGAATCATGCTTATTGTTATAAAAATGAGATGACTAGGAGTGTGGATAAATGGTATGAGTGTTCATGGTAAGAAACCCACACAGATAATTTTAATCATTATTAATAAATTAAAGCTCTATATGGGTATGGAACCCCTCAAGGGATAAGAGATTGAGAGAGAAGAAAATTCATGAATATAAAGAGGTTAGAAGATCCAGACATCGTTATATATCATTAATGAAGAGTAATTGTACCATATGTAGTATTTATATAAATATATATGTTTGTATTTTAACCTCAATGTAGAAGGATAAAATTTGAGAACGACACGCTAAGGATCCGTCTTTGGGTATCAATCCCATGTAAGAGAGAAAAAAAACATAGTTGGCCACTTAGAACAGTTAATGGTATTTCAATATTAGACCACATGTTATTTATTTAACATTAAGAAACTATGATGGAAGGGGGGAACATTTCCTTTTTTCTAGTGGTAAAATTATGAAAATACATATTTTAGGTATCCCTAATAGATATGGATCCTGTTTGGGGTAAATGATATGAATATTTGTCATTTTTTGTAGTATAAACTCATTTATGGAGGACTCAATGATTTAAAGACCTATAAATTCCATGTAATTTTCATTACTTATATGGGAATTTTACAAGTCTGTGAAAATTGATAACGCATTATTTCGAGGCCTGGAGTTCTTGGATTTAATTTATGAATTTTTTTTAGGTATGTTCAGTAAAAGTGCGAGAGAGTTTTTATAACTTTTGAACAGGTTCTCAGAATTGAAATCTGAGGACACTGTTGAACTCACAGGGAAAATATTTGCATAAAGATACCTTTACCTCAGCCATAGTAGGTTGTCGGTGTAAGATTGTTTTTCACGTTTTTGTGGAATAAGAAAAATAAAATAAGTAAAATTTTATTTCTCTTTTTAAACATATCCTTTGAAATCATAGATGTGGGGACCACCATAGCTAGAGAAACCTCCCAATTTGAATTCATGGTCGTGGGGACCAACCAAACCCCTTTAAATGGGGGAAAACTCTCAACTCTCCAATTAATTAATTATTCCATTAACTTGTGCCAACTTTAATTACGCCCACATAAATTAATTTGATAAACCTATATTAATTTGTTGGCTTCTCATTTCTTTGGGAAATCATTAGAAAAGGGGAGAACAGTGGAAAAACACTTCCTCCAATGATGAACACCCTCTCCAATAAAGAATGAGGAACTGACCCCGAGCCTGGATGGGAAGTGCTTTGCAGAAGCAACAAATGCTGACATTCTTAAATGAATTCATCTTCTACCTCTCTACTTCTCCAACGAAAGACAAGGTTGGGGTGTGATTTGATTGATCTTTGTTAATTACTTTTGTGTTGAATCTCTAATCAGGAGCTACTTTCTACCACTCTAACAAGGAGGGTGAGGGATAAATGAACAAGGCTTGACCACTCTGCATGATTGTTTTTTATGCTTTCATCACGATGGAGGAGGAGGAAGACTGGTGCAAATAGGACTCAGGAGCGGCAGAAGGCACACTGGCCAGCCGCGAAGACGGCGGCAGGACCACCAAACTGTTGGTGGAGGGTTGTGGCCCATCAGCCTCGGTGAATCAGAGGAGGAGGCCAGCACACGGTCAGCCGTGAAAGGTGGATGCAGCGGTGCGCGTTCGTGCTGCCTATGTACAATAGACGAAACAATAGGCTGTGGTGGAGATGGAGGGTGGCTTCCTCGTTGCCAGCCACCGGTGGTGGCATGACACAAGACCACGCCGTGGAGGAGGATCGGACGCCGAGCGCGGGCCACCCAGCTGGCCACACCGGTGGGCTGGGCCGTGCCGGACGGCCGCATTGGACCTAGTGGGTGAGGCAAGACCTAGTGGGATGGGCCAGACCCAGTGGGCCAGGTCGAAACTATCACGCTAGGTCGGACCCAGGTTCCGACCCGGGTTGGGCCTGGTCAACCTAAACCGTGCAGTCCGACTGGGTTGGACCTGACCCGGACCAACTTCGACCCTTTTCTCTCTTTCATCCAAATCATGAGGTTCGAGCATCAATTTCATAAACCCTCTATGGCACCAGAATCCTTGGATCGATGTGGTCTTTTTGGTATACCCTGCTTTGCGATTTGGATATTGTTGGTGTATAGCCGGGTTGGATCAAATATGAATCCAACCCGACCCTCAAGAGTGAAATCCCAATAACATAGAGAATGGGCGTCTGATTGACACACCGTTTTTTGCATTGATAACTCTATCACGTGGCAGTCCATTAGGATACTTATTCTTGGAACATTAGGGATGTTGGAGTATCGACATGTGGATTGAGAAGTGAACCCTTCCACAACAAGCGAGCTTAGTGCGGGAACCATGTTGCTTGCTGTAACATGATAATGGTATCTTATGTGGGTCTATGCTTTGGGATCCTATGTGGGTCTATGTTTGAGATACCCACTTGGACCTCTCTTAGATATCCATGTGGGAGTACTCTAGGATTCTATGAGGTTCTGTTATACAAGGATCCCACGTGAGTCTGATGATTTAGAATCCTACGTGGCACTGCCTCTTAACATAGTAATATGATTCGGTAGTTACATCTAATCGTCTTTATTATTGTACCTATGTTATACCTAGTCTGAAATAAGTCTTCACCTTTTTGGTAATCTTCTGTCTAGTGTACCTTTGTGGTACTTACCATTGTGGCCATATATTTATTATATGATTCTATGTGGTGTACCTTTTTGGTACTTACCTTCGCGGAGGTTACCTCCATGGTATTATTTCCTTCATGAAACAGTTGTACATTCGCTAATGATTGGGGCCTTGTGTTTACTCATGAATGAGATGGGTATGCTTGATAACATAGGTATATGTATGGGCATATACCTAAGTAGGGTTGTCAGCTGTTTTCATGCTTTGTGGTTTAAAATTTGTGGATTTTGGGATACATTTGAGGGTCTTGGGGTCTCTACTGAGTATTGTTATACTCACCACTGCACAGGCTACAACCGCACATTATTGTGATTGGTGCAGACGACGGACAATGCTAACTGAGGATGAGGGTGCCAAATCTGAAGGCAACTTAGAGGTGGACCTTAGATGAGGCATATTGTAGAGACGACGATCCGGGAGTAGTACCTACCCTTCAGGTAGGATCCTTGGGGGGTGTTCACAGGAGCTGTTTCAGTTTACTTTCATTTTTATATTTTTCTTATAATTTCGAGTTGGGTGCCTATTCTGGCCCCTTTTTCTTACAATAGACACCCTGTTTACTATACATTTTACTTTTGCTCTTCTATTTTTATGTGCTTGGTTTTGTGTGTTTATAGTTTATAAAGGTAATTCCCTCCCCAGATTGGGGAATACACCTTTAGGTGCTAGTTTCCAGCTTCTGGCCTATGGAACGTGGGCTTGGGGTAGTCATGGTAGAGGCCACGAGAGATGTGTCATGCAAAATTGGTTTTAGAGGAGTCAGTTTTACTGTAGAACATTGAACTATGAAATTTTCAATAGAAATAGTGTAAATTTTAGTGAGTGTGGTTATCAATTTAGGGATTTCAGTGTTGGTTCAGCGGCCAACATATCCATACACCAGTACCCTAAAATCTGATTTCTGACTCAGTGCATGATAACACTGATTGCGTGTGTGTTTTGAAAAGTTTTTTTTGATATTTTTAATCTGCTCACCAGGTATAACTTATAGGCCAAGGCACAGATTTTTCTTTTCAGGTTGCCTCCACATAGACAGACAGCTAGGGTTTTGGGTATAGTATGCAAGATAGCCCACCGAGTGAAGAGGCCTTGGTGTAGGGCCCTTTATTAGTAGGGGCACCAGCGGAGGCACTGATGGAACTGTTACCCATTGGTCCACTGATGCCACCAGCCCCAGCAGCAGAGAGTGAAATCTGCTTTAGCGCGTTCCATGAGTTCTAGTGCCAAAGGCCACCCAGGTTCAGGGGTGAGACAGACCCACATGCAGGTGATGATTGGCTAGACGCAGTGGTGAGAGTCTTCTGACTAGTAAGCACACCAGCTGACCACATAGTCATCCTTGCATCCAATCTTCGACAGTCATTTGCAGGAAGATGGTGGATCTTGATGCTCTAGGTTCATGATGAGGTGACACATCTCTGGGAAGAATTTGAGAGCCTATTTCAGGCAGAGTTTGTCATAGTGAACCTTCATGAAGTGCCTATACAAGAGCTTCTTAATCAACAGTAGGGGTGTTAGAAAGAGCCCTCTTAGTGGAGAGTTTTCTTTCTAAGCTGTCACCAGCAGCGAGACCCACTATCAAACATCACGTGGAGGACTCTTCCACAACTCACAACAGACAGATGTCACAAAGGTCCATGATGACCAGACCTAGAGGTGGATGACAATAGGATTCAGGGTCGGTTGTGCGGTGCACCATATACATAGAAAGTCATGTGAGGATCACGCAGTGTTACGCATGTAGTGGTCTTGGTCACATGGCTTAACATCTTCAGATATCCACAGGGCAGACACCTGATGGGTTTTCTAAAGGTGGTGAGCAATTCATTCTTTTTAGAGAATGTACCATGGTACCTGTGTCGCTTCAGGAGGAAGTGTTATGGGAGTTCCACACATCCCCTCTAGCGGTACATCCAAGAGTGGCAATGATGTTCCATGTTCTATGACTACAGCACTGGTAGGGAGTAATGAAGAAAGCAGTATAAGAGTTTGTCTCTCGGTGCCTCGTTTTTCTGCAACTAAAGGCGGAGCATCAGGTACCAGCAGGTTTAGTTTAGCCTTCAGAAGATCCGAAGTGGAAGTGGGATGGGTTATTCCTAGACTCTGTGATAGAACTTCCACGTAAATATAGGGCTCATGATTCTATTTGGGTGATCATCGACCGACTCACCATGTCATCCCAATTCCAACCGATCAGAGAGTATGGTTTAGTAGGGAGCATAAGATGCCTCTATGTGCCAGATATTGTATAGCTACATGGAGTACCCTAGATGATTGTCTCCGATCGTGATTCAAGTTTCACTACCCATCAATGGAAGGGTTCGCATTAGGCTTTCGGGATGCAGCTTCATTTGAGAACTACCTTCCATCCTTAGACAGATGGCAGACTGAGCAGACCATTGAGACCCTTGAGGACATGTTGCGTGCTTGCTTCCTCGACATCCGTCGCAACTGGGAGTATCACTTTCCCTTGGCGGAGTTTACATACAACAACAGCTATCACTCGACCATTGGTATGGCGCCTTTCAAGGCTCCGTACAGCCAACCATGTAGATCTCCTTGGTGGTGGACTGACACAGGTTGGTCAGGACTAATTGAACTAGAGATGGTACAAGCTACCACGGAGAAGGTGCAGATCTTTCAAGAGTAGATGAAGACTGCACAGAGGAGGTATAAGTCTTACACTGACAGGATACAAAGACCTCTGGAGTTCGAGGATGGTTACCACATCTTTCTATGGGTCTCACTATGATGAGAATTGCAGAGATTTGGCTGGGGCGGCAAGTTATCTTTGAGATTCATCAGTCCTTTTCAGGTCCTCCACAGAGTTCATGAGGTGGCTAAAGGCTTAGATCTTCCACCTCTACTACATCGGGTTCACGACATCTTCCACATATCCCACCTGATAAGATAAGTGCTTAACCCTTCACACATCATTGACCAGGGTGAGGTAGACATCGATGATGGGGAGACGTTTACAGAGGTTCCAGTGAAGACTGAGGATTGAGAGGAGAGACTTTTCATGGGCGATCGATACCTTTGGTGTGTCCACATTGGCAGCACAGGATCCTCTAGGAAAGCACATAGGGGTGGGAGGATCAGATTCAGTCTCAGTACCCCCACTTTATTTCATAGTTTTTGTAATGTGGATTTCGGGGATGCAAATCCCCGAGATGGGGAGAATTTAAAGTCATATAAATTCTTTGAAATATATTTTTTAAATTATAATAGAATTTTACGAGCCCCCAAAAATTGAGGGTGCATGATTCTGAGGCCTGGAGGTCTCGAAATAAATTTTTGAACTTTTTTAAGTACGTTCAGTAAACGTGCAAGCGGGTTTTCATACATTTTTAACCGGTGCTCGGAATTGATTTTCAAGGGCACCGTTGAACTTGCAGCACCAATATTCACTTAAAGAGACCTTCACCTTGCCTGTAGTAGGTTGAGGATGGAAGATAGTCTTTCTCTTTTGAAAATATGGAATTGGGGACCACTCGAGAAAGAGAAACCTCCCAATTTGAATTCATGTTTGTGGGGACAACCCGAACCCCTCTTAATGGGGGAAAACCTCTCAAATCTCCAATTAATTAATTATGACATCTCTTTTTTCCTGCATTAATTGTGACAACATAAATTAATTTGAGAAATATATTTTAATTTTTTGGATCCTCATTTCCATGGGCGATCATTGAGAAAGGAGGGAACATTGGAAAAAGTCTTCCTCCAATGAAAAACGACCTCTCCAGCGAAGAACGAGGAACCAAAACGAAGCCCATATCAGAAGCACTTTCTGTATGTATCAAATGATGACGTTCTTCAATGAATTCATCTTTAACTTCTCGACACCTCCAACGAACAACATGGTAGGGGTTTGATTTGATTGATCTTCATTAATTTCATTTACATTGAATCTCTCCCCATGGAAACTTGCTACCTCTCTAATGCAGAGGGTGCATGCCAAATGAACATGGCCTAACCACTCCACAACCTTTTCGGTTTTTAATGATTTCATCTCAAAGGAGTAGGATGGCGATTGGTACTGGTGACTGGCATCGGCAGGACATGGGCGTGGCGGCCGGAACACCGAACGACCATGAAGACCGTAAATGTGCAATTGTTCCGCTGGTGGAGGTTCGCGACGGAGCAGAGGCGTTGGCCTGTGCAAAGATGGCCATGTGAAGGGGAGGTGGTGGCGCGTGTCCACACCATCGACATACAGAATCCATGACACGAGGCTGTAGCGGTGAAGGAGGAATGTCGGCTCACTGCCTGCCACTGGTGGTGGCGTGGTGCATGACTGCACCGCAGAGGAGGGTTAGCCCTCTGTCCAGCTACGGGTCACCCAGTGTAGGCTGCCCAGTGGGCTACGCCGATGGGACGGACAGGATCCAGTGGCCCGGGCCGGACTCCACGGGCTATGCTCTCCCCGGCAGGCCGCCCCAAACCCAGTGGGATGAGTTGGACCTGGGTCGGTCCGGGTCAACCTGGGTCAGCCCGACCAAGTCGAACCGGACCCAGACCAGCTTCGACCCTTTTCTCTCTTTCGGTAACAACTTGAGCTATGGGCGTCCATTTGACGAACCATATGTGTCGCCAGAAACCATGTATCAAGACAGTCCTTTCGGAATACCACACTAGAGTTTTTGATAAATATGGGGTATATTCGGGATGGATCAAACACGAATCAATGCAGACTCTCAGGACTAAAAGGATAATAACATACAGACCAAGCATTCGATTGATGCACCATCTGATGTGCTGAGACCCCTATAATGTGGTGGTCCTTTGAGATACTTCTCCATGGTACTTTTTGGATGTTGGATTCTCGAACTATGGCTTGAGGAGAAGACCATTCCAGAATCAAGCGTGCTTAGTGCGGGAACCCTGTGGCTGGCTGTAACTTGATAAAGGGATACTTTGTGGGTTTGTGCTTCGGGATCCTACCTCAGTATATGTTTGAGAGTCCAACATGAACTACTCTATGAAATCCACATGGTACTACTCTAGGATACTATGTGGTTCTGTTGTACTAGGATCATATGTGGGTTTGATGATTTAGGATCTTACGTGGGTTTGTCTCTTAATAGAGTAAGATGATTCAGTAGTTACATCTAATCTTCTTTACTATCGTACCTATGTTATACCTAGAATGAGCTAAGTCTATACCTTTTTGGTAATCTTTTATGTGGTGTACATCAGTGGTACTTACCTTTTTGGTGATATCTTTGTGATATTATTCTATGTGATGTACCTTTGTGGTACTTACCTTCATAGTATTCTTTCCTTCATGGAACAATTTTACTTTGGATAAGGATTGGGGCCTTGTGTTTACTCATTAATGAGATGGGTATACTTGATAACTTACGTATATGTATGAGAATATAACTAAGTAGGGTTTTCAGTTGTTTTCATGCTTTGTGGTTTAAGATTTGTGGATTTTTTGAGACCATTGAGGGTCTTGGGATCTCTACTAAGTATAGTTATACTCACCCCAGCAAGGGATATGCCCTCACATTGTTGTGTATGGTACAGAAGACGGATAGCGCAGAATGAGGAAGAGGGTACCTGGTCGGGAGGTAGCTCGGAGGTGGAACCTAGAAGAGGTGTACCGTAGAGATGACCATTCTCGAGAGTTGTACCTACCCTTTAGGTAGTATCCTTGCTAGGTGTTCACAAGAGTTGTTTCAGTTTACTTTTACTTTTTCAGTTTTCTTACACTTTCCAGTTGGGCTTGTATTCTGGTCGATTTTTTTTTACTATACACACCATGTTTTCTATACAGTTTATTTGTGTTTGACTCTTGCTAGGTTCTTGGTTGTGGGTGTTGACAAGTTAAAAAAGCAATGCCTTCTCTAATTTAGGGAATACACCTTTCGGTGCTAGTCGACATTCTCTAGCCTATGGAAGGCGGGCTTAGGGTAGTAATGGCACGAGCCCCGAGGGACGGGTCATGAAAAATGTATTATTATTAAATTTCTAGATAAATATACCAAATCTAACTTCTTTGAAGCCTTATTTAATATTCTTGTGAGGATATATAGTGTAATTGTGTTATTCTGAGAAACATTTATACAATATTTTGAGGTTATGTGTTGAGGAAATCCTTTCTATAGTTTAACATTATTTAGAATAGATGTTTACTATATATCAAAATACCATTAATTGAGGATCAACACTATAAGATTTATAATATTATAGAATAGACTTTCAATATCTATTTAAATTTTTATAGAAAAAAATTGTGATCCACTATGAAAAATATACGGCGTGCCTTTTTTGAAAATTTGGCATTACTAGTCATTGTGAAGAGATACACATCCACTGTGTCTAAGGAGTATTGTTTGAAAGAGTAGACCTTGTCTATTCCATAAGGTCCATCCCTTCATGGGTAAAGTATTAAAGGGTTATTCGTAATGATTATGTTAATTATGAGAACCAATAACAGATCCATTAAGTGAACATTCCTAGAAAATTGTTCTTGTTGAATTCCATTATATTTTGATGACCCTTATGTTTTCTATTGTAGGAAAACTTTTTTTTTTCTAGTCACTCTAACTCATATAGTCCCTTATAAGATTATACATCATTATTCTAATGGTTGGTAATTAAAATTAATAACATTTATAGCTGAAATTAAGGCTAAATGTATAGGAATACTTTTTTCTCATATAAAAATATATATATAAGGTATCTGGAATATTAATATAGATTTTGGTGTGATGGGCCACCAAGGAAATAATGATTTAATCTTGACATGAAATATTATCACTGTGCAACACCATTTATTATATATTTGACATATTTTTATTAAAATAAAATATTTTATTATTTTAAACTACATTGAAGTAGGATGAGTGGATAGAATTTATATTAAACACCTGATATAACCACTCTAAATAATATCAACATATATTGGTATCAATGTTCATTAATGTTGTGTATTTGACACCAAATATGGTAATTATGTTTCTCTTTAAAAAATTGACAATTTTTATTATAATAAAATCTTTATGAGGTTTATCCTCAATAATTATAATGAATATGTTAATATCTAAAATTATATACGCGATGAAATTTACAATGGATGGGGGATATTTTCTAATTTTCTTTATTAACATTATAGGGAATGAAAAGTAATATCTAGAGTTATGAAAAAATTATGGAGTTTTTTAAATGAACTTGTCTTGTACCCTATAGTGAAGAAATTTTTTCTTGAAATATATCTATCCGTACATCATTTGTGGCAATTAATATCCAATCCTCTAGATATTTTGAGTCAAAGTTGTTTTAGACAAATCATCATCCCACATGCCAAAATAGAAATTCTGCAAAACATTGAGGTTATCTCATCCCCGAATTCTTTTATGGAAGACCAGATCGACAAATAATTTTTATATAATATTGAAAATATTGGGCCTAACTAAGATTATACAGTTCCTTTTCTGTAAATATAAAATCTCATTCATGGATCAATCTCATGGATGGATCCAATTTCAGAGTTATTTCACAATTGGTATTCCCATTCCATGGTGGAATTGACTAATGAGGAAATGGAACTAGTACAAAATATAATTTTTTAAATTAGATTTTTTATCTTTTTCAAAGTAGGTTCAGGAAGAGATGTATTTACAGGTGATGTTGTAAATATATTTTTCAATATTGGTTTTAATAACAGATGTAAAAGTTATGTTTGTCTGATATTTAATGTTGGGTTTTTTAAAATATAAATGAAGTAACATCAATTTATAAAATAAATATGTTAAAATGTACTTTTCATAAGAGTTTATAAGAAACCAACTTGAAAAATGTCAATGATATTGTAAATAATTTCCAATTATTTTTATTTTTCTAGTCATATTGTTCAAATGGAGTTACAGAACAAAGCTTATGACTAGAAGAAGTTGTATTTTTTTTAATGAATGATCTCTTGATCCTACAAAAGGTTCATCATAGAAGGATTTCTATAATACGAAAGAAGATTTGTAATTTTAACATGATAAGAAAGAATAATAAAATTATAATAATTCAATAGTATATCAATTAAGAAATCATATAAAATAACATAAATAATGGAAAAATAATTAAAATACCATGAAAAGATCATGAAAATAAGAAATAGTGGATTAATGATTAATATTAGATGAGTTAAGTTAGTGGAATAAATATGGTGGAAATAACTAATCATAAAATTGATATATGTGTACAATGAAAACATATAATTGTGATGGTAAAAGAAAATGTGGTATCATGAATTTTATGTAGCAATCAAAAAAATTTATGCTATCCTATAATAAAATTGGAATTGTGCTTGGTGGGAAATTAAAATAATCATTTATGTCAGTTTTAGGATAACCATAATGAAAATGTATTAAATTTTTCATCTTTCATGTCATTTAACATAAAACCGACATCAACAGTTAGTTATTTACACTAGTTTTATAATAACCGATGTGGAGAAAAACCATTAAATGTCCATTTTTTCAAGAACAAATGTTAAAAGACATTTTTCACCTCAATTTTCAAGAAAATGACATAATAAATGTTTATAAACCTGTATATCATTTCTTAAACATTTATTTCACTAGTCTCCATGATAAAATGGTTTAACAGATCAAATGTTATTTCTATTGGAAAATGAACTTTTCTAAGATAACATTTAGAGATGATCAATTTCTAATGAGCCTATATTTTGATCAGTAACACCATTTGAGCTCCCAAATGATTCAAATTTAAGATCATAAAACTAATTCATTTTTTCAAACATTTTTTTCATCGGTTTTCAAATAACTAACATTAAACAGTTGGGAATATTTATTTTTCATGTCGGTAATTAAGAACTAACATGAAAAAAGTCATTAAAATTGTTTTTTAGTGTCCGTTCTTAAATAACCCACATTAAAAAGTACCGAAAATGTATTTTCATATCGGTTATATAGTAACCGACTTGAGAAATGTATTTTTAGAGATTTTAATTTCAGTTCAATGAAACTAATTTTAAAATGAAATCATTATAATTTGTTTTTTTTACTATTGTGGTATAAATATGATTAGGGGTGATGTTTAATATTTTGATACTAGATAGGAAATTAATAGTTAATTGGTTTACAATCTACTAATTCATAATAATGATTATTTATCATTTGGGATTCAGTCTTTTAAGATAGTAGCATAAGTTTCTAGTATTTATGTTTGATCATTCCATGAAAATAGAATATAATTTAGGGTCAACATAAGTGTTAACTCATCATCAATCTCTTAGAAATAATATAAATTATTTATTAATCTTCTTAATAGATGTAATATAGTCAATTAATTTGTTTGATAACAGATTTTAAATAACATTTAATTTTGATTTGATCCACTTATATACGTAGGGATAAATCCAAACCTATGATGAGGGCTTCGTACTCTACATTCTTGTGGTGAATACTTATAATTTAAGAAATGAATATGTAATGTCAACATGGGATGGTGAAATAAACATAATACTATTCCAATCTAGTTATATTTCATGTACCCAATTCCAATGGTTGTTGGTCATCAAGTGCAACTATCTATAAACACATCACATTCATGAGGTGTATCTTGTATGGATAATACTTCCGCGTTTTGGAGATCTGAATGTATTACCAATTTCGAAGGAGTCATATAATAACAATAATATTGAAACCCATAGTTTGTTTATAAATATTACATTCGTACAACAAAAAAGGGATCACACCACCCTAGACTTGTTATTATAGCAGTCTTGGAAGATAAGATACATTCATGAATTCTATATTACATAAAAAATTATTAACATTTAATGTAAATAATTCTCATGTACATAAAAATCATACATATGTTTATTAATTATTTTAAATTTAATGGCCCAAAATAATGTGTGATCTCAGATGGTCAACATTGGTTATGTACAGGGGAAGCTATTAGGTTTAAATAAGGTGTAAACTGTATGGTAGAGAGGATAGTAAAAACATAATCCTTTCTATAAAAAACATTATTTCAATGAACATATGAGGATAATATCAACTAGTAAATCACATGGAAAATTAAAATTTAAATCTCCATAAAAGAAATGATTTAAAAAAAATTGAATATTCCATCAAGTCCCAAAACTAGATATCATTACTTTAACCATCACACTCTCCCAACCAAGGCGTCATTCTTAATTAATGGTTATGTGTAAATAAAAAATAAATTTATTGGGGCCCCCAATTTTTTATCATTAGACATGTTGATTCATCAAAGTGATATATTTTACAAGCACCCACCCATAACATGCACATATTATGGATTCTTAACAAATTGACAAATTAATTCAAATCATTCTACAAATGCCTCCAAAATTAAAATTAATCTATATTAAATTAGTAATCAAAAATATTTCCACTATATCAACCCTACATTTCTTACATGACTATTACATCAATTTAAATATAAATAATATAATTTAATTACAAATCCCATATTTAAATATTTAGTTTCATTGTAAAATCATCATTCTAAACCACTTTTTCTTAATAAATCAAAAAAACTATATTATTTCATTGTTTACTATATTCCTAATGTCCATTATTTTCTATTATGTAATGGAAGTAATTTTAGGATATAAATGAAGTAATGGGGTGAGCTAAAATCCAAATAATAGGATAATTAAGAATAATAATCAATATAGCATTGGTGAGAATAATAATAATAATAATCACATATGTATTGAATCTCCATAATAATCATGAGAGGAAGAATTTAATAAATGAATGGAATATGGAAATGCATGAAAATGAAACAACATGTCTTACTGTTCAATACCTCACATTGTTATGAATTAATATGTCAGGATTTTCATTCATAACATATTTTTATAATCATAGAATCATCATCATTGTGAATAAAATAATAATATTGTTCATTATTTTTTGAAATTGTATCTTTATGGACATGAAAATTTCTAGTATATAGGATCATAATATAATTTCAGTCTCACTATTCATATTATAAAATTTACGTAATCCTATATGAATCATGGAACATGTATAAATATTGTACCTAAAATATCTCATAGAAATTC
The DNA here is from genome assembly GCA_963277665.1 of Viscum album. NCBI lineage: Eukaryota > Viridiplantae > Streptophyta > Magnoliopsida > Santalales > Viscaceae > Viscum > Viscum album. The sequence goes on from OY728165.1 coordinate 217,577,644, forward strand.
ATGGGTTTCCTGATAATAATTTTGTGAGTAAAAATTTCTGTTTTAAAATAAAAAATGAATAACATACATGTAATTAGAATAATCAATCGTTGGTGAAGAAGAAACAATCATAAGATAGGTAAAATATGTGTTTTTAGAAAGAAAAGTAATTTTGAAAAACTCATTTCATTTTTAAAAAATTAATACTGGATACATTTAAATAATTCAATATAAATGGGTTATAAAATTTAAATAATATAATATGAACATTCATACAGTAGAAGAGAGAATAACCAAAAGAAATTAATTGGGATTGATAATAACATTACATTATGACTGAATTATTTCTCCACTTTAATAAATTGGATAATAATATTACATTCATTAATTACATAGTCAAGAACTTATTTTACATGTAATTAATTCAAAATTAATTTCTTAAGTTCTTTTATGGACATTTTTATAAGTTATGGAGTTCAATTTTATCTTTTAGGAGTGTTCATTTTCAAGGTTTTAATGATCGGTTCACTTGTATACCTGTAAAGAAGCTCATATAAAATGATAATAAATTGATAGAATTAAAAATCTATTTTATTAATGATATTATATAATATTAAATGGTATTATATATTAATTTTTCCCATTTATGATCATTATTCACTAGACAAAACATAAAATATATTCATTTAGATTAATTAGGTGGGTTTTTTCGATCATAACAGACATGGTTTGTTTTATTATTTTATATTGTGTATATTTGTTAATTCCATAATATAAAAAAGGTTATAAAATATATTATAAAATATGTTTCTACCATTATAATGGTTTTTCCCTACCATTAAGGTGGTATTGTAAAATCAAAATACAATGTCCATGAGGGTGGTAAATTGAAAAATCACTATTAAATCTCTCATTTTTAGAATAAAATTGAGAGGATAAGACATTTGATGATATATTATTCCATTAACATAATAAAAATATAATATATAAGATATTATGGTTATAATTACACATGAATAAGGATAGTTGAGGATATTGTATAAAAAATAAAAAATTAAATTAAATTAAATGAAAATGAAAGAGAATTTTACATGTTGTATTCTTGTCCTTGAGAACCTCCATATTGAAATTAGATTTTGTATTTTGTTGAGACCAACAATTCATGTACATGGGTAATAGTCTTGGGAAGTGGATTACATAGAATTTCAACATGATTCGTGGCCTTCTTGGAGTTAGTGGATGTGGTGGTGAGTAGTAGTATTTATAAGGGAGGAGAGGGGATTTGATTAATTATTTTATTCATTTTTTTATTATTTTGGCTCATAAATATGAATAGTTTTGAGTACCATGAAAAAATAATTTAACGAGAGAATGATAGTGAATGATTATTGTTCTTACATCAATAATTAATAAAAAAATAGTGAATTTATATTATAATTACATATATAGTAACTTACCATATTTCAAATTTCAAAAAAATCAAATAAATTATGAAAATAACAAAAATTCAACCTAAAAATTTATTAATGTGTATAATTAAAAAATTAACAAAAATTTATGAATTTTTTTTTCTAAATATTATATATTTAATTTTTTATTAAAATAAACTTTTATTCAAAAAAATATCTTGTTTAAAATTATAACATATTTTATAATGCTTTAAAAAAAACTAGTTTAGGTATCATAAAATGTTTTATAATAATAAGGAAACAAAGTATTAATTTATGAATATATTTTTTGATAATTTGGTTTGATTTAAAAAATTATATTAGAAATAAAAAAATATTTACTCCTTATAAAAGATTCCAACACTTATTTTTTCAATTAAAAAATACTTATTTACTTGTACCAAGATATAAATTTATCATACTTTATTTTATAAGATTCCAAAATTTTATTTACATTTCCATAGTTGAGGTTAATGTTCTGTAGGATGATTTACTATTATTAGTGGTTGCAATACTATTCCAATTTTTAAGATTCTATTCCATCATTATAGGTTCCTCAATTTCTAGAAATACATATTATTTCATTAATTATTTATTTATAATAATTCTATTCTATTCACAATGTGATTTTATGTTGTTTAATCTATTTGATAAAACAATAAGAAATGAATTTCCATTAGTGAAATTTTGGGTCATCACATTACTCCCGCATATAAAATTTCATCCTAGAAGTTTCATTTTAATATCTAAGATGAAATCAGTTTAGGATAATTCTCTTTAATTGATTCCAGTAGTTCCCATGATCCTTATGGCAGATATGGGTTTCCAAAGAACATTTTCCATGTGATTAATATTGTTTCATAGATCATTATCTCAGTGGTATAATATCTCCAATGACTAATCCTCCTAGATAGATCATTCCCCAATGGTACCTTCTTTGAATTGAGTTCATGTTATGGGTCTTGTATGTATTTACTCAAGTGGCATACTTTGAATACATTATTCACTTTAGACATGATTTTCGGAAGTTCTATTTGATATTGAATAGCTCTAACACAATCAAGAATCTTAAAGGGGTCCATGAACCATGTACTTCTCTCTCTATTCTTCCCAAATCTTGTGATCCTCTTCCATGTAGATATATGGAAGAATACCTTATCTCTAACATTAAATTCCTTGTCTTAGTAATAATTATATATATATATATATTTATTTATTTATTTTACTAAAATTGGGATTATTAGATGTGTTACTGGATTTTTATCAAATTTTCTACCATACCATGAACCATTTCAGTTCCTAGCAACATTCATACACTGAACTCATCCCAACATATTGATTTTCGTTATATTCACCCATAAAGGGAATAATATGGATCCATTTGAATTCTCTAGTAGAAACTCTTCTTGTAATAGAACTCAATAAGAGGTAGATGGTGGTCACATCCTCCAATTAATTCCATATAACCTGATCTCAAAAAGACTTCTTGTGTCCGAATAGTCCGCTTAGATTTACTCTTAGTTTGAGAATGATAAGATTTATTGATGTTTAGTATAGTGTTTATATCATATTTGCGTCTTTTATAGAACTTTTATGTTAATATTTGATCTTAATAGAACAAAATTTATGGTTTCACTACATGAAACTTTACCAATTCTATAATGTATATCTTGGACATGGGATACAGTGAGAAGTCCTATCGAATTTTGATAATGTGAGTTGTCCTTGTAATAAAATCCACAACATCACATATAGAATTGTTTCCTCTGGATGTATTCAGATTTCTGGTGATAGTGTCTATGAGGATGTTTTCTCATTTCATAGTTGGTTTGGGTAATGGTAGAATCACCCCATAATACTTTTCCTTTCAACCTTCACTAGCTGACATACTACGAACGTTTATGTATATTATGAGATCTCAAATTTCATATTGCCCTAATAATTATTTTTTAAGAGATATCAATACATATTTTTTCCCCATGTGTGAGTATAGAAGGATAATCTATGTGAATCATTTAGAAGAAATTTAATTATATAGGGATTTATACTACTCTTAGCCATTACTCGAATATTATGACTCCTTCATCATCAATTTTGAACTCGGAGGATTTCCCATTTCTAATATCTTTCACCTTCTCATTAATTTCTACAACAATAGTTTGAAAATACTTTATTTTTTCCAAGAGTAGTAGTTGTGAAATCATTTCAGAAAGAATTGATGATTTCTATAACTTAACAATTCCCATTTCAATCCTTTTGAAAATATATGAATATCAGATCCTTCTCAATTCTGATCATTGGAAATTTTAGAGGTTCCTTTCTAAATAGGCAATCTAACACTTTATCTTCTGTACTAAGATGGTAGTGGATTAAGTATGCGGAATACATTACGAGTTCTTCAAATATTCACCACAACCAATAAATCTCATTTCTTATGAAAATATTTTTGTGGATTTTATGATCAGAATATATTTCAATCCTCTCTTTATATAGATAATGTCCCCGGATTTTCAATGAGAAGATCACAACTGCCAACTCCAAATAATGTTTTTGATCTTCTTTCTCTTGAATATTCTCTATAATTTATTTTTAGTCTATCAATGTACCATTTTTCATCATTTCACAGCCTAATAAATTCTTTAAGTCATCACTATGAACCACAAATATTTCCCCATGTTTTTGGAGGTGTGAGTATTGGTTCAGTGGCATGTTCAACTCTTTCAATAATCCATCACATTCAACGGTCCAAACATAAATTTCTCCCATAAAACTAAAAATTGTTTATGTGTTTAAAAATAATGAGATGTTCTTTAGAAATCACTGTTAAAACCCAGATACACTAATGAAACTATGAATTTTCCTTAATGTTTTTGGTCTGGGGCACCCCGGGATTGCCATTATCATGGAAGAGTAATGAGATATTTAATTATAGGTGAAAACATGACCTAGTAATGATAAATACTCCATCCAAAAATCATATATATTTTAATTTTCATATATTTAATATCTTATAAATATCTTTATAATAGTATTCAAATTTTTCACATATTTCCCCTTGAATATAGAGTATATCAGAATATCATAAATAAATAATACCAAATTTTTTTTGAGGAAATCTCGAAGAACAATATTAATTAATTATTTGAATATTTTTTTGAATTACATAGTCTGAAAGGTTTCACTATGAACTCATATTTTCCATGCCTCATTCAATTAAAATAATTGGGAATATCTTCCCTCCTCACCTACAATTGGTTGTATCGTAGAAAAAGTTACACCTTAGAGAAATACTTGGCCCCCCAAAACTAATCAAACAATACATATATCCATGTAAAGGGATACTTGTTCTATAATGTGATTTCTTTGAGCTCAATATAATCTAGGATGAGGTGCATTGATCCCTAATTATTATGGATGAAGAAGACTAGTGCTGCACATGGAGAAAAGCATAACAATATAAAAACATTGTCTAAATTCTCTTTTAACATCTTCATCAATTATTATAACTCAATGGTGGCATATATAAAATGTGTATATTATATAGGAAGAGATCCTAGAAAAAATTCAATTGATAACACAACCTCTGGAGTTGGAGGAAGACCATTAAATTTTCTGGGAACAAAGTAGTGTAGTCACATAAAATTGGACTATCTTCTCCCATAATTATCTCATTTATCCCAATAAATTTAGAAACATATGCTTCCTCATCAGAAAATAATATCCAAATTTAAAATAATGATTTCGAAGGATACTCATCCACCTATTTACACATATACAGTATTAGAAGATACCTTAGAAGGTGAAAAGTGATAGCCATTTCCCAATAGTTTATGTTTGTATTTTATAATGACTGTGAATCCATGCCTAGTATACATTCAACCTCCACAAAAAGATGTAAGACCATATTTTTGGGAGGTTAAATCTAAAAATATAAACCAAGGATGAGATATTCCCATTGAATGCAATAATTTCTAAATTTTCTATTTTCATAAATAAGTCAACCTCTATATTTAAAGGGGTAATTGAATAGATGTAGTAAACTTTCATGATAAGAAATAATTTATTGAACAAGAAACAAATATTACATTTTCTACTTTTGAATTAATAACCAGAATACCTCTTAACACATCATTTTTTGGATCCACTGTAGAAGTTGTGATGGATTAAGCTTTCTTATACTCCTTGGGATTAATAGGTTGTTAATTTTAATTAAATAAATGGATTTCCAGATTATTGAATAGACTTTAATAGTTTATTTTCAACCTAATGATGAATCATTAGAACATATTTGGTGATCCCCTTTTTCAATCAAACATTACTTCTAAATTTTGTATCTTAAACATTTATGATCATAGTGTCCTTCTCTCCAACACATGAAGCATTTTCATGTCTCTTTGATTCAATTCCAAAAATGATTTTTCGACCAATTTTTACTTTCGAGTGGTTGGGTTTTATTTAAACCATTGAAATCAGATCATACCATTTAAACTAAATCTTTAGTTTCATTTATCTATATCCATTGGAATGTCTTCCAAACAATATATTAAAATTGATAACACCTCTAATAACTTTATTATAACAACCAAAGCATCAAATTGTTAGATCCTTCTAAAAATGTTATGTTAATACACTAAAAAATATATTAATTTTTCTGTCATTTTTTATATGAAACCCAGAGGCTTCCTAAGGACGCCTTGTGAGATTTTCATTACAAGATGTGATAGATTCACATTCCTTTTCTTATTCTCTATGAATTATCATTTCATATTCATTTGAAGAGTCTGATGGAAATACTTATTTATAAATAGTTTCTTAATTTAATCCCACTCCATATCTTCAATTTCATCCTTTAGCTTGGAGTTCTCAAAAAACACCCACCATTTGTTGGCATATACATCTAAATGATAAAAGGTTAGAGACAACTTCTCCATCTCAAAACAATAATACACATAAAATATGCTCTCCATTGGGGTGCACCACTATTCAGAAACTATTGGAACAGAAGATCCACTAAACATCGACGATCATTGCCACTAAAAATACTTGATCTCCAATTTCTTCCAATTATGTGGAGGCATAAATTACACATTATTTATGTTATTGTTCATTTCCTGAGATAGTTGGTTAAGCATCATTTTGATATTTTGAACTCCACCTTCTATTTAATTGGTTATATGTTTTAGCTAATCACTACATTGTCCATCGAACATATTTTTGGAACAATTTCTTATAAATCCTATAATTTTTGAGAAATTTGTTCTACAAAACATAAGTCAAAAATTAATGAATAAATAATATATTCCATTTTCAATTAAATATAAATCCATAGATAATTGGATTAATTTATTTATAAATTCTTTAAAGAAAATACTATTGGGTGAAAACATATGCATAGTCTCATTTTAAGGTTATTAATAAATTTACTCTAATTCTAAATTCTATGTTAACTAAATTGTGCATTGATACCACCTATAGAGAAAGTACATTAATTACATGACTATTACATCAATTTAAAGATAAATGACATTAAATTTTTAAAAAACAAGGATATAATGTTTACGTTTCTCTGAAAAAATGGAAGCACACACAACCATTACATAGAAATTAGATTAATTACTTCTTCTATATATTTTTAGTTGCCTTTGTTTTATCCTCAGTATAAGTTGTCAATAGAGGATATACATGAAAAAACTGGTGATATAAATGCCTAGTAAGATGATTGATAAGAAAAAGAATCAATATAACATGGGTGAGCATAATCACCGTCATCATAATATAATAATTGGATAATAATTATAATAATTTGAAGAAGAAGTATATAAATTCATGGAATGGGGTATTTCATAAAAATGAAACATCATGTCTTAGTGGTAAGTACAAAACATATTTGTGAACAAAGATATGATAATTTCCAAACATATAATATCTGAATGATCTTAAAGCATCATCATTTTGAAATAACATATAATCATGTTCACACATACTTTACATTATCATATGAGATATATCACATTACCCAATACCTTGGAGCTCTAGTTAATTATGGTTTCACCCATCACATCATAATATTTACATAATCATGAATGCAAATTAGCATGTGTATCATTTTGGATGTAAAATACTCTATGTAAAGGAATGATATTATTGATTATAAATTCATGAATAGAAATTTGGGTTCCTAAATAAAAAGTGAATAACAAACCTGGTATAAAAATAATCAATCATCCGTAAAGAAGAAGTAATATCAAGATCAGCAAAAGATGAGTTTTTAGGTAGAATTGTTATTTTTGGAAACATCATTTCATTTTTAGTAAAATAATATTAGAAATATGTATTTCATAAAATATTAAAGGTAAATTACATTTTAAGAACATAATATTAACATCAAACCTTGAAGGATAGAATAACATAAAGAATTTAGTTGGGTTCAGAATCCACTCACAACATGTCTCAATGATTTATTCAAATTAATATATGATATAATAAAATTGGATTCATTAATTACTATATTAAAATCCTCTATTATATGTTTTTTAATCATTTTAATGTTAAAAAGTTATTTTATATCCATTTATGTTTAATTTTATTGTTCGAAATTTTGGTTTTCTTGAATTTTATGATCGGTTCTCTTTTTATACATGTTTGGAAGATCAGGAAATATGAGAATAAATTTCAAAATTTGAAATTATAATTTATTAAATAAATTCAATAAGTGTAAACGGTATTGTAAATTATATTCTTTCTAGATATGTATGCGATTCATTAAATAAAACAATAATGATAAAATTTTAGATTAATTTGGTGGTTTTTTTGGATCATAACCAACTATATTTGTTTTATTATTAAATATTATATATGTATCAGTGTTTTCTTCAGAACATAAAATATGCTATAAAATAAATTATAAAATATTTTTAAACCATTATAATGCTTTTCTGGCCATCCTTGAACGTAATAATTAAAAATTAAAATGCATCGTCCAGGATGATGTTAAATCCTCATATCATGGTTGATGATCTCATTTTTAGAATAAATGGGATATGAAAAAATGTTTTATTATGGACTATTCTAATGAAATAAAAAAATTTCTATATGTAAGGTACTATAAATATTATTCCAGAAATATAAGGGGATTTGAGAACTGAAAAAAATTGGAATGAAATTAGATGAAAATGAAAGAGGATTTTACTTCTTGAATTATACTCCATTAGATCCTCCATAGAGAAATTAGATATTGTATTTTCTCAAGAACTATGGATCCTAGATTTTGTAGGGATGCTTGGGAATTTTATGATTCATAATTTTTACAAGTTTCGATGATTTGGTTGTGTGAGAAAAATAGGTGGCGAAGGGTGATCTTTACATGGGAGGGGAGAGTAGTTTTTAATATTTTATTCATTAGGTTATTATTTTGGCTAAATAATATGAAATGTTTTGATTCAAGGATTAAATTTTGAAATATGATAAGGGGAGTTCAATATTATAGTGTGTCCACCCACAATTACTTAATAAATAGTGAACTTATATTATAAATTCACATACTATAAATAATCATCTTTTACCATTGATAAGAAATTAATATATTTTACAAAAAAACCAAAAAAATTCCCTATAACAGTTTCCCAACATGTATCACAAAAAAATGAATTCTTTTTTATGATAATAAATTTCTAAATAAGAGAAATATATTTTTTTAACTAAAATCATAATTTATTCATAAAATGATTGTTATAAAATTATGGCTGATTCAATGAAACATGAAAAATTTAGTAAATCCCTCATTGAATTATCATATAATCATATGACAAAAAATTATAAATTTCTGAATCTATTTTGTAGAAATTAATTTTAATTTAAAAAATTATATTATTTATACAATAAACAATTAATCATTAGAAAAATATGAAAAAATTAATTTATTATTTCTAAATTCTTTATTTATATATACCAATATAAATATATATCATATTTACATTTATAAGGTATCTATATTTTAATTACACTTTCATAGCCAAGGTTACTATTCTATTGTCTAATTTACTATTCCTAATGGTCGTATTACTATTACAATGTCATGTCACAATCCAATAGATATATATACCTTCATTTGAAGAAATATCTATTATTTCATTCATAATACCTTAATAATGATTGTATTATGTTTTCAAAGTGATTTTTGGGAGTTTATAATACATGAGATAAATAAAATAAAGGAATTTCCATTACTAGATTTTGGGTTCTTTAGATCAAAAATCAATGAAATTGTATGAATCTATAAAATGACACCGTATAAAATAAAAAATATATTTAATTAATATATGATATTGAAAATATGTCCATGAATAAGAAAAATAATGATCAATTAATAATAGTGTGATAAGGAACATGATGACAAGAATATGAATGATATTAAATTATGTTAAATACCATTTTCAGTAAAGGATGATTGCAAAACATTTGTTAATTAAAAATAAATATTTTTAAGTTAAAATAATCATTTATAAAATGGAAATAAATAAATAATATAAATTTATATACTTCTAATTTCAAGTAAGAATAATTTTATAAATAAATTTTCAAAATTATTTCCATTCTATCAGGAAAATTCTTGTGTATTATTTTGATGAAATTTTAAATTAAAGTTATAAAATATCTATAAAAATATTTTCATTAAAAATTTATTTGGAAAATTAAAATGGGCAATGAAAATTAGTGAATGGTCATATTGGTGGGATATTATGTTCATAAAAAAACATTAATTCAATAACTCCTTTTACACATTTTGAAAAATTTATTTAAGTGCATCATTTGGAAAATGATTGGAAGAATCTATTTAATATTTTATAGTGTAAGTAAGATATGGTTTGAAATTTCTTTAAATGATAATTTGAGTGTGAATAATAAAATTCCAGATTCATTTATATGAATAATGATAACAATGAAAAACGGTTTTATGGAAAACCAAAAAAAATTATTTTTAAAAGAAAGACCAATAAATATAATTTTATTATTAGTTCTATATCCCATAGGAGAAAATATCACCCACTGGTTTTTTAAAAGAATAAAATTTGGTTTTGTAGCTTATATGGCATATGAAACTTTTCTTATATTATAATATAACACCCTCAAATTTAGGATAAATTTATTTTTTAATACATTGATTATCTTTGACAAATTGTGATCCATGAAACACCAGGTTCAAATGAAACTTGATACTTTATTATAATATTATTATTGAAAATGTAACCATTATAACATAGATATTAAACTGGAAGGTATAAATTGGAATAACTAATTTTTTAAAATATATGGTTTACAAATATTCAATTTTTATCTATTAATAATAAATTGAAAAATAATTTTATTTAAATAACCATACTTTTATGAAAAAATGTACATTTCCTAAAGAAGATTTATTTGTGGTTTTTGGACATAATTTATATTGAATTTCACATCATTAGAAAATTTATCTGAAATAATAAAATTAAATTTTTAAATTACAATATAGTGATTATTATATTTTAAATTTCTATGTATTTTCAAAAATATATTCATTGTTTTATATCTAGTGAAAAAATAATAATTTTAATTGAAACGTCTTTTCATTTAAATAATTTATAAGGATAAATTAGAATATAAATTTTATTAATAAAAAATTACTTAATATATTTTACAATTTAAATAATTTAGTAAAATGAAATCAGTTTCATATAGAATTTTGATATTAAAACCATTTATACTTACGATAATTGTATCTTTGGAACCCCACTTTTTCATCACGTTTGTGGCTATAATTTTAGATAGGTCACTTCTCCATCAATTATTTTAAAATGGAAAAAATTATTTCATCTTTTTATGAATAATAATTTATATAATCCAATACGTTTAACTGAATTTTGGACCATTATGAAAATTAAAAGGTAAAAAATTAATTATCCTTTTTATAGTAAAAACTAATTTACCTGGAGTTAAACTGAAAATAAAATGCATAAAATGAACTAAAAACGTGTCCAAAATCAATGTTATTTACATATTCCAAACATATCACTTATTGGGATCTATAATAAAAACTTTCTGTGGATTATGGAATTATAAAAATGTAATTGTGATTGAATATTTTAAAAAACAAATCCATTTGTGTCCTCTCCCCCACATATAAAATGCCACCCTCTCTCTCCCCTTATTCAATCATAAAAATCCATCTATCTCAGACAATAACTACCCATCTCACATTTTTACCCCAATACCAATATTTGATATCCATTTTTTCTTGAAATGAATAATAAGAAGGATTTTATTATGAACATATGGATGTTTTTTAATGAACATGTAATGTTCTAAAACGTGGGTTTTATTTTGTTTCTTACATCACCTACATTAAATCATATTAAATGATTAATATATAATCACATTAGTAAATGAAATACACCTAGACATTATTAATTTAATCAAATTACCAATATATTTATATGTTTTTATTAAATGTGATATATAATCATTGATAATTTATTTGGAGGACAACTTCCTTGTGAACTGACATTCTTCGTTTCCCATTACCAATTTTCAAGGCAAGATGTTTTGATGGATTTAACTCGCATCTATTAAATTTATGTTATTATTATAATTATTTAATTATAAAAACACATATATCTTCTAAATTTCTAAATCATTTAAATTATAAAAACATCGCTCATGTGTTCCATGGACTACTGCCTTACGCATCGACGTCACTCTTTCTTAAATAGATCCTATTATTTTCATGTAGAGATGTGATCCCTTCTCCATGTTCAAATTTCAATAATGGTTCTAAGAATAAATATTATAAACAAAATATATATTTATAACTTTAATATTATTCTATATATTATGAATCAATATTATATATAGAATAACAAAAAAATTCCGGAAAAAACTCGCATGATAAAACAAGGCCATCATCACCCAAAATAATGAATATAATGAAATATATTTAAAAAATAGGTGATAAGACAATATAAAACGATAATTGTTGATATTATAAATTTCAATATGGTTCTGGTATGAAATAATAACTTACTTGAAACAATAATACCTTATTTTATAGCATCTTCAACTATTGGAAATCATGAGGTAAGAGACTTCCTCAAAATTTCCATTCATTAAGGCATATTGTAATATTTTCCACAAAATTTACTTTATATGGGTTTTATACTACCCCTTTTTATGTAGTATCCTGATTCCTTAATAATTAATAGTACTTTTTTTCAATTATATATATTTATACTATTTATATTTGAGAAAAAAAATTCCCTCTGGTAAATAATTTCATAACCCAATTTATTTCCATTGGGTAATATTATTTCATCATTATCTCAACAATTCAATGATTATGTGTGTAATTAATTTTGAATATATTAATTTTTAATTCAAAATTTTTAATGTGTGTTTATATCTTTTACACATATTAATTTTATATAAATATATCACTTCAATGTATGGTTCATTATTAGGTTTTTATTAATGATATTGTTTTAATCGAGGTTTTTTATGATTGAATTTCCATTGATGGAAATTATTTGATCATTTTCTAATAAACCAAAATCTTTTTATTGTCCTATGGTCAATCATGAAGTTTTCACATTATAGTTATATTTCTATATTGTTTCATCGTTATAATAATTTAGATTATGTTTATAATAAAATCAAAATTCATTACACATTTTCGTGGAAAATATTTTCATTAGAAATCTATGATTTTGAAATTGCTTTCAGAAATTCTTTTTAAATGATTTATTAACTGATTTTTTGAACTTTTTTTTCTTTATAAAAAAAATAGATGGACTATTCATATTGTTGTTTAAATAAGGCCAATTCAGATTTTCCTAAAAAAGTTGAAAGGAATCATTGTTTTAATATTTATGGTATGTTGGGAATTTCCTTACATAATGAACACTAAATGTTTTAAGTCATAGTTTATAAGTTTCAAATGCGAATTTCAATGAAATTTATATAAAATAATATTTAGTGGCCTTTTACATTAAAAAATACATTTTCATAGTGAATATTATATTATTCTCAATAATTTCTTTAAGGGCCAATTTATAGTTTTTTATTCATAAATAACGACAAAACATTATTTTAGTAATACTATACTATGGATATTTTTTGATACCATTGTAATTATTTCGATGCATAGATTATGATCATTTTTACGAATGAATGTATTGAGATTAATGTTTTTGATACATTTTCATTGTTATTAACCTTAACCTAAAATATTCACATTAATGTTATCATTAGACACTAAATTTCACCTAAATATCAACATTTATTTTATTATAAACATGTTTCTTCCATTAACCATTTAGCAGTACTATATAATTTGTAATAAATTAATTGTTATGTATTTATATAGGGAACTATTTTCAAATCTGTATTCATTAAATAATACATATATTCGATGATAGGGCATATTGTTCCTGAATTAAATCATTTATTCAGTATATTATGATGTCCAAAAATTGGAAATTTTATTCTCTGATAATTTATTAATTATTATCCCTACGATTTTCACAGTGATATTATCTCTATATGAATTCAATTATTTATTCCATGATTACATTTATTGTGTTTCTAGTTAACTTATATTTCATAGTCATCATTCTTTAATAATTAATGATATTTAAGTGATTTTAATGTCATGTTTTTCTGTTATTTTCATTGAATAATTTAATATTCCTTATATATTAATGAATGTGAATATAAAAAAAATGTCATGTGTGTTTATTTATTTGCAGTTAAAAATTTATTATTAATTATATAATTATTATAGTTTAGTAACAGGTTAAATATAATGTCTTTTATATTATTTATCATTCTAAATTTTTTATGATATTTTGACTATTAAACATTGAATCTTTAATTATTTCTCATTACATAACTCTTAGAGGGAATTCGAGAAAAAATTATTTTTTTCCTTTCCATGGAATCGAGGAATTATACTATAAATGAAATTTAAGGATGTATTTTTGGAATAATGATATTCTCCGAAAACATTGTAATTTTTATATTCAAATGTACCGAGGTAATCAAGTATGTATCTAGATTACCAATATGACTAAACTATTCGATCCACTGGGATGTGATTCCTTTTATCTTAAATCTATGTAGTAAAGTAGATACCACCCCTAAGATACTAGGGAAAGGGTAATTATAGTTTATATCATAGGAATTTTAGTAGAAACATTAGAATATGATTTAAGGAATAATAGATTAGGGAAGATAAATTTATGATTGAATCTATGTATTGGTATAGAAGAATATCCAAATGTTTTGTTAGGGTAGTGATTTTGTGATTTTTCCTAAAAATATATCCCTGATTGGATATCCCAAGTGGATGTGGTTCTCACATAGATGTATCTAGGTGTAATAACTCTGAAATATGAATGTCTAGTGTAACATGAGTGTTACCAAATACATGTAAATGTGCCTCTAGGTGAACCTTGTTTGACACTCCTAGTGGATATTCATTAGATAATTCTCATTTTCTTTAGAAACCATTATGAGGAATTTTAATAGTTGATGACAATGAATGACCTTTGTTAAATATAAGGATTTTCAGATTGAAAATAATATTTCATGGTTAAAAAAATCATATAAATGATTATATGTTTTTTCTACTAAAATCACATCTTATCGAACTACACATTTTGGTTTTAGATAATGTCAAGAACCCATATGACTCTCGTTAACATTGAATATGATTGAAATTGTGGTGACTATGAGTAACCAAATTAGATGATGATAATATTCAAATATATCCTGATTATACCTAACTAGTTATCCAAAAATATGATTAGAAACCAATAACTTTAATATGTCTTTGACTCACCAAGGATGAAAAATAATAAGATCGCAAAGAGTTGGAGTGGTTGAGACAATTAAGGAAAGATGGGTTTATATAAATCATTTATGAAATGTAGGAAGGGATACCTCATAAATTCTCTCATCAGAAAGTGAAAATGAATTATTTATGGAATAGAAGTCCATAAAATAATGATTTTTTTAGGAATAATGAATATCCTTGTGAAAGTAAATAAATTTCATCCTAGGGATCCATTTATTGTTTATTGCCTTAAATATAGTAAACCTGGAAATTACTTTAGTCAATTCCCCCTTTTCAAGGCTAACACATAGATGAAGGAAGTACCTATATTGAAATGAAATAGTCTAATATTTTATTTATTAGGATTTCATAATTACAATATAGATTTTTTTTCTCAATAGTATGGTAGATTTATGAATCATGAATCATCTTTGTATTGCAATAAATTTTAGAAGCATATATGTCTTCATTAACTCTAGACATATGGATATAATTACAGGTTTATGAGTATTAGATTGATCTCAATTTTAGAGTCATAAACGCATTTATTTTTGTTTTTAATGGGATTATACTATGTTTAATGATAATTTAATAGATATTTATTTCATTGGAAGCCATTTCATTAGTATATATTTTACAAAAAATATTATTTAATGAATATTTCAAAGGGTATTTTCAGAAAATGATTATTATTATTTCTGAGCATTTATTATTATCTTATATTTGATTTTGAGGTAAATATACTTTATTATATATTGGGATACTATTGGAATTACATTAATTTGGTTTTAGAGAAAAGGAAACCCACATATAGGGTGACGACCTATCAAATAGAAAACACTGCAATACATGAACCTATAACTGAAGGGAGATAAGGGTTTAATGAATTCCACATTCCTACTTTATGTTCTATTTAAAAAAATTATTATTTTTAAATAATAAATTTATGAATAAATATCAATGAATACCTAGTTATGTTACTCTTTAAATTTAGAGATTATTTTATTTTATTTGATAACCTTTATTAACCATATAGTTTTTAGAGAATATTAATAAGAATATGGAAAGACATGTCCTGCTTTAATGGGTAATAGAATCTATTAAATATGAATTTTATTGTATCAGGTATAAAAAATTAATATTTAGATATCCATTTTGTTGAGTAAGTGATGAATTGGAAATTTATTATGGCACAACCAAAGTATGAAATTTGTTATATAAACTATATAAATACCAAGTAAGTATATTTACTTGTATTCTTAGATAATAAGATATTTCTTCAACATTAGGAAAATGATCTAGACTTTTTTTTAATATATTACCATCTTAACTGATGAATCAAATAGTCAATTAAAACATCCAAAAATTATGGGTTTAGGACTATAACATTTAATAGACCATTCAATTTAATGAGATTAATTACCTTTTATCACACTCTATAATTATTTACATTTGTTTTCCATGTCGATATATTTATTTGCAACTAATTTTCTATTAATTAGAAACCTAGTTCTATGTTATCCTATATGGCCTTTTAATTTCATTTTCTCCCTTATCATGTGTAGTTTTTATTATCCATTTTACTATGTTGGTTTTCCAGATTATCATAATTCATAATTTCAAACCATTGATTATTGAGATCATGTTCATATTATGAGGATGTAATTTATTAAAGGTGGGTAGAGTATAACACCCCAAAACATTATGATATATTTTTTTTCAATAAATTATATCTCTTTGATATCAAGTTATGAAAGCAACATTGGGTTTAAACGAAACATAATATTCTAGTAAAATTTTATTATTTAAAATTTCACCCTTACAAACTATTTTTTATATAGGATTTTATAAATATAACTAATATATGAAAATATGTGGTTTACAAATGGTAATTATTTACCAATTTATTATAAATAAAAAATAATCATTTGAAGGGAAATAATGTGTTATAAAAGTCATTATTTTTCTAAAAGATGAGTTTTGCATGTTGTGAACAAATAATTTAAAATTTATTCTTAATACCATTAAAAATATTATTTCTAAAAATTAACTTATTTTTTGAAATAGACATTTCCAAAATAACTTTATGTGAATTTCTTGTAATTTTCTCAAAAGAGTCATTTTTCAATGAATTATGAAAAATACATATTTTTATTGAAAACAACCCTATCATTTAAATAATTTAGACAGATAAATATTTATTTTAACTTGGTTTAAAGTATAATAATTATATTTAGTATGATATTTAAACATAATAGGTTATTTTAATCATTATAATATAGAATTTTTATATTAAAACCATCTATAGTTAGAGGGATTTTCTATTTGGAAACCCTCTTTTTTTCACCTCTAATGGTACACAATTTATTTTAATTCTTAGACTTCTATGAATTTAATATAGAAAAAGGAATTTAATTTTTTGAATGAAAATTTATATAATATAATATAGTAAAAATAATTTTTTACCATTATAAAATGTATAATCAGTAAAAATTAATTATCGTGATCAGCAGAAAAAACTGATTTACTAAGGGATAAATTAAAATGATAAGTGTTAAAATGACCTAACAACCTTTAAAATGACAATTTATTGGACATATATAGATATTATGACCAATTATGGCCAATAATTACCCATTATAGTGGCTTTTGGATTGATAAAAAGGTTACTAAAATTAAATATTTTCAAAAATTTCATGTTGTCATATCCCCTATTATAGCAGCACACTCCCACTCCTACGCTCCTCACAATTCAAAATATATTTGTATCAAAAAAAACATATATAAATTACTTTATTGCTACAAAATAATTTTTATAGTAATTTTTTTATTTTAAATCCATCATATGAATGATTAGAGTGTGATCCTAAAGCAATGGTTTGAAAAAGAGGTAACATTTTAAAATGAGAGTTTTTATTTTATTTCATCTTATAAATCCTTCAAATATTAGTAAAAAAATATTATATAAAAAAATTATTTTACATATACTTATATTTTATTATTTTAATTTAATTACTTATACTTGTATCCAAATGCATCAAATTGGAAGTGAAACTGTCGATAAGGTGTTTGGCATACTACCGCATTGAGAACTGATGTAACTCATTTTCCATTAACAGATTTCAAAGGTTGATATTTTGATGGATTTAGCGCATTTATATTATACAAATGATATTATTGTTTTTATTTAATTATAATATAACATATAACTTCTTTCTTCAAATTCAATTTGAAATATGATAACATTTCTCTATTTTATGAAGGTTTAACGCATCGTAAAGAGATGTGATTTATTTTTCAATTAATTTTTCCCTGGATTATAATGAGAATAAATTTAATGAATAAACATAATATATATGACATGATATTTATTATAAAAAATTAATATATTATTAATTTATTATTTATTCACCTATTAAGGAAATTATAACATCCCTCATGTGCAAATTCAGCCTATCATCTACATGAAGTGATGTGATCCATTATCCATGTATAGATTTCAATAATGATTCTACAAATATATTAATTTAAAAAATTATTAATAAAAAAATATAATACTTGATATGATGTGTCTATATCTTATATTTATGGAATAGAACATTCATGACAAAGCAAGCATGAACAAAGAAGGATATTATCACCAGACCCAATGGAACTACTGAAAGATGATAAAAATAAATGTGAAAAATATGTGATAATATGATCATATATAATATTATAAATATGAATATGAATCCTTTATAAATAAATAAATATATTAAAACCATTATACATTTTATTAATGATCATTCAACTAAATGAAATTATGCAGTAATGGACTTTGTCTCAATTTCCCCACATCGACACTTATTGTTGTGTTATGAAGAAAATTAATTTTATATTGTGTATATACTTGCCCATTTACATCAAATTTCATGACTTATTTTAAATTCATGGAAATTTAATTTTTTAATTTTTTCGATTTCACCTAGGGATATTTTCCATAAAAGTTACCGAGTGTTGATGAATTTCATAATTCAATTTCTTTTAATTTAGATTTATCAATTATTCATTATCTTTGACATTATATGATTATGAATATATTGAATTTTGAATATATTATATAATATTTAGAAATGATTTATGTTTATTTATATTTGATACACATAATTAGTTTAGTGGTTAATTCTCAATACAATTTTTAGATCATTCTAATGGTTTTTTTTGCAATATTATTTAAATCGGGATTATAAATGCATGAATTTACATATGTGGAAATTATTGGATAATTTTATAAAAAGCCCAATAATTTAATAATATATTTTTTGTAATATTTGAGCTCATTTCCCTCTTCGGTTGAAAATCATTTTCCTTCTAAAACCAATTTTTCAAAAAATAATTTCTAACTTATATTTAAAATTTTCCAAATGGTTTATTAATGAAATTTCCACCCATGTTTTACATTCTATAAAAAATTAGTGTATTTTTAACGTTATTTTTTAAGAAATGCATGTTTGGATTTTATCAAATTTTTAAAATCTATATTATTTAAATCTATAGAGCTTGAATAATTTTTACCATCATGACCTATAAATGATTTTAATATTCCTATATACATTTATATTTTGATATAATTTTTTTTTCAAAATATTATTCGAACTTTTAGTTTTATATATATTATTTTCAATGTAGAAATTATATTTTCCAAAAGATGTTTTTGAAATATATATTAATGGATTTGTATTCATAAAAAACCTGTTATTTTTCCTATAAACCAATTTTACTATATTATTATGATACAATAATTGTTCTTTATATAAATGTTTTATAGTCATTTTTACCTAAGAAATTATTTATATCCACATATGTGATTCATTTTTTATTCATTAATTGTCCTGTGAAATATTCACCTTCAATTTATAATTGGACATTAAATTTTCCCAAATTATCTATATTATTTATCATGTATATTTTTTTTGATTAAACTATATATCATTACAAAAAAAATTTGTTGTACATTAAAATTTTATTTTTTTCATATAGGAATATATTTATATATATATTCATTATGTAATACATAAGTTCCACGATAGGACACATTTTTAATGAATTATATAAAATAATTTATATATAAAGAATACATTGGAAATTATTGGATGGGTGGGGACAATCAAAAAGAACATTCAAACATTTCTAAAAAACATGATAAAAATATCATTCTCATTTGACAAAAATTTAACTGAAAATTATTATAAAATTGATAAAATTTATTTCATTGAAAATAATTAATGAAAGATTTAATGGAATCATAATGTAAATGAATGGAATTTTAAATCAAAAAATCCCCTCCATACCTTATACGTTATAAGAGGGAATTCATTTCACAATTTTGATAAAAGTAAAAAAATTACATTTTTAGTAAAAATGTCATTTAAAAATACCTTGAAATACATTGTAATTAAATTACATTATAAGGAAAATATGCATTAAAAATTTAATTTACTGATTAAAACATCCATATAACCATTTTTAAGAGCATGGACACGGATTAAAAATTTATCATCCTAATTGGAAATAATGTTAGCATTCATTTAAAAATGTTTTCCAAAACATTATACATACTAATCAGAGAAAAACTATTCTTATTAATAAAAATACTATTAAATATTATATGAGCGGAAAATTTATTGGATTTAATCATTATGATATTTTAAATTCACCTAAATGGATGTTAAGAATCAAAATTCCAGAAAAATAATGTAATTATAAAATAAACCCTTACATCTTGTGTTATAATTCATCATAGGAAATAAAAAATCATGTACAATAAATTTAAATTCATTTTATTTATATTATATAATAATATTCAAACACTACATATAATCTATCATTACATTATAACTTAAATTATATTTTAATTAAAAATTTCTTCATTAAAATAATTATTTGGGTGAAAAGTGTTATGTTTTCCATGTGTTTTTCAAAATAATGTTTCTTGTACGTTGATATTGGTTATAGATTAATTATCTAAATAATAATAATCATGATATATGTTTCATATTTATTTACTATATTATCATTTATGACCATCCAAAAAAAATTATTAGAAAATTAATTTTATCAATACATGGTGACGGTAGTCTAAATGTAAGCATGAGTGATGCTTTCAATTTTCAATTGATTGAATGAGATAATAGAATATAATAATTATCCATTAAAATTAAATATTATAAAATAAACATAATTCATAGTCATTAAATATAGATTATTACCATCCATGTAAAAAATATAAGAAAAATGAGTCCCTTCATTTCATGGATGTAATGCCCCGACACACGTTACCCAGAGTCGGTGCATTATTTTAATACATTGGCATGATTACAAGAAATCAATCCCCAAAGGACCGATCAGTTTAGCAGTCTTGGAAAATAGATTACATACATTAACATAATATTATAATTTGAAACGTAAAACACTTCATAGATAGTTCTTTGAGAATTCTATTTTTCACTGTTTCTTAACCCTTCATATCAATAATAATAAACTTATTGGAATCTTGGGAAAATAAAACATAAGAAAGGGGTGAGCTCAGATGCTCAGTAAGGGTAAATAATTTAGCAGATGCTATAAACGTTTTAAGGCAAGATTTGTAAAAAACAATATCCTTTTAAACATAAACATGAACATAATATGGTGGAAATAAATGAAAAATTACCATTTACACATGCACATGGATATTCTACTATTCTAATAATCACGTGTAATAACTAATTTCATAATGAGGGATTGCCTAATGCTGGACATCATTACCACATAGTCAAGGCCTCATGCCAAGACTACAAATAATTTTTTTTCAAGGCCTCATGTCAAGACACTAGTTTGTCTCATGAGACCTACTGATGCAACGAGGAGCTATAGCGGGCTCCACCCATCACTTACTAAGTCCACTACTTTCCTCATATTAATTGTTGAAACATAACATAAAAATTCATATTAAAACTAACATACGAAATTTCAATACATTAACCATAAACCATGAATGGTGTAAAAATAGAACATTCATAGTCAAACATATCATAACACATTCAATGCAATAAAGAATATTGTATTATAATAAATCAACCTCAATCAAAAATAATATCCAGTAGAGGATGTTGACATAGTTAAAAATGATGAGTAAAACTTTTTGAGAGAAATATCCGTTTTTAAAAATCATTTAAAAGTCACACATTTATAAAGGATGTAATTTAAAATATATTTTTGAATCAAAGTGTCCCATAACACTTTGAAACTTTTGAAAAGAATTATCATTTCAAAATATTCATGTCCATATTAATAAATCATTAAAATCATTTTGAAAACATGGACATTAATTAAAAATATTTTGAAGGATAAAACTTTAAAACATTTAAAATTATGATCTTGATAAATTGTACCATTCAAAAATCCTTAAAATATTCATTTTTAAATAATTATTATGAAAAATGGTCATGGATGAAAAAAAAGTGTCCCAATAAATACTTACACATAAACAATCTCGGATAATAATGAGATTGAGGAATTAACCATGACCAATTTGGTAACTTACGAAAGATACACCCCATGAAAGAGGTATCATACAATAAGTATGTAAATACACATAAATTTAAGTGTATTACAGAAATAATACAATTGTGGGCAGTACATACACCACACAAAAGGTAACAGTGGAAATATGGTACGAATCTCACGGGAATAAGGAGTGAGATGAAAACCCCTTACCTTGCACTTTCCTTTAGTCGATGGTACATTTAGCCTCCTATATAAAGACTATAGTATGGTATTGAATTATACCAGAACCAAATTAAAATTTATAATATCATAAATTATTCCTTTATGACTTCATACTGCCCATTTAATAATAATTTCCATGTTATATTAATATTTCGGGTAATAATCTCTTTCTTTATCGTACGTGTTTTAAATTGTTAATCTTTATTATATCACTTAGATCATGATTTAAATACTTCAAGAATATAAAACATTATTTATTTATCATATATATTTAGAATATAAAAATTTATAATAGATGTATATTTGAAATTGAAAACAACATTTATGGAGATGGTAGTCTGTACGTACACATAAACATTGTTTCCATTTTTATATAGTATTGAACGGAAGTAAGTGAATAAGATATATGTAAGTACATAAATACTTATATATAAAAATATATATACCTCCAGTAGAATTATTATTTCATATATTACATACCTATTAGTAATATATATTTTTATAATCGTCGATAAAGGGTGAACTTGGAAATGAATCTCATCGCGTCGTGGAGACGGTATTCCGTACGTACGCACGAGCAAAAATATCATTCTTTTGATATTAATATAATATATAATTGGATGATATATAATATATAAAAAATCCTTATCATGATATATTTATTATTTACATCAAATACACATCATTATTATACCCATCCAAATAATAATGTATTGAATAACAATTACACCACAACGTGGAGACGGTAAGCCGTACGTACGCACGTATAGGGACATGTAATTCAAAGGGTGGATATAATAATGAATTTGGTTGTACCATAATTATAAAAACATCAAATTATATAGTAGATAACGGAGATATTATTTTAGAATGGAAATAATAAAGAAAGAAGAAGTTAAAGAAGAAAGAAACTTGAAAGAGGTTGGTGAAAACATTACATCTTCTTCGGGTTCTTCCTTTTGATTTGATCAAAAGGGCTCCTTAGGTTGGCTTTCAGATCAAACTAAGGCCTCTAGGTTGAATTTAGGGATGTTTAGAGATTATTTGGGTAGGGTTTGGCCGAACCAAAAGGCTTTTAAGGTGTGAATAATTGGTTAGAATTTGGGACTTTTATAATGGGGGGAGGGGCTCTTTTGAAACAATTTAAAGTATTAATTTATAATAAATTCATATTAGATTTGTAATGGATCCAAATTGGATTATTCAAAGTCTAAGGTGGTTTTGGGTCGAAATACTTTCAATGAATAGATTTTAGACAGGTTTGGGTCATTATATTAACCCTATATTTTAGTTTTAACTCTTAGTTAATTAGATTCACATTTACCATGCCACTTTGTATTTTTATATTATATAGTTAATAAACATACTATATGCATCTGAGCAACCCCAAGTGGTCCATTAATGATACACCTATCATTATACAAGTTTTTTGGCCGAACATTAGATTTTTCATAATTGAATATCAATTAATAATATAATATTTGTTTTAAAAACTCTTTTATATCAATTTTGACACTATTTGGTATTTGATTTTTGTGAAAATCATAAGATTATTATTACTTCAAAAAAACATAATTAAATCGATACTAAATGTCATAGTAACCTATAAAATTCTTTTAATTAATTAAAAGTCTTAAATTGTATTTATTTGGATATTTATAATATCAATTATTTTAATATTTCACTAATAAGGTAATTACTGCATCATCATTGTGTCATAAATAAATTAAAATATTTAATGTCTAAAAATTATAAAATAAAATACCATAATTTAGGAAATATTTTTATATTTATAATGAATATTTATAATTGAATTTATCTTATGTATAACTTTATATTAAAAATGTTTTAGTAATTAAAATTTGATTTTAACTCTTTTAAATATTCTTTGAATTAAATACTAATAAATGTCCTAATCAAATCCAAGTGGACCTAAATGATAATATTTTATTCCTAAGGTTGATTTTGGTCTAGATATACTTGTACAATAGAATTAGGACATGTGTTATGTTAATATTAATATCAGTTTTACCCTTAATTACCCTATTTACTTTTTACTACGGTAAATAAAAGTAAAATGTTACTAGTCCCCAAAAATTATTTTTATCTCATTTAACCACATTTTACTCCTTTATATTAACCGAGTCTCTTGTATTTTCGAAATTCAGCTCACAGAAGCGGTAAAATTAAGTTTAATGTGAATTTGAAAAAGCTCCTAGGAGGTGGGTAAAAGACAGTGAAAAGTTCAATAAAATTTTTATATATCTAAAATTATTATAAACTGACTCCAATGAATTAAATTGAACTTATATAGGTATTATTTATCTATTTTAACATTAAATAATTAAAATAAAATAAATATCTTTTTAAATAAAAATTTGGTTTTAAACTATAACTCAGTGTTTTTCATTATTCATCAAAAATTAAAAGTTTTCAGAAAAATACCATAAAATTTACCCTAAGCTAATTTTGATATTCCAAATTCAATAATGAAGTCTAATTTACCAAATTCAAAATATAGAAGATACATTTATTAATTTAAAATTAATTCCCGCTGTCAAAACAGAAAACGTGTTTTTAAGAAACAATAGCTATTAAAAGATTGAGACTTGTCTATGTCTAGTTTAAATGTGAAATTATGTACAATGAAAAAAATTATATTAAATTGTAAAAATATATTATACATATAATTTAAGACTATAAAATTCATAATTTATAACTATTAATTATTTCGATTAAAAAAGTTGTTTTTAATTAAAATTTAGTAATCTTCACTATTAATCAAATATGAAAGTTATCAGAAAATTACCAAAAAATCACCCTGAGTTAATTTCGATATTTCAAATCCAAAAATGAAGTCTATTTTGAAAGATAAGATGTATATAATTTCAAAAAGTGGGTATTACAATTCATAACAACTAGTTTGATTGGTTGTGGTGTGTGTAAGAACTCGAAGTTGAGTACAACGCACGCTACCGTATTATTCAAAGAGAGACGTACCATGGAAGCCTGGGGTGTTAAATTCTCCCCTCCTTCAATAAATTGTGTCCTCACTATTTATGCTCGGTATTGGAAACTTGGGGTTGACATTTCAAAATATCTTAATTGAAATCCCACATCGAAAAACGGATTAATGAGGCCTCTATTTAAAATAAAGAGTGGTAAGTATGAAGGTTACTAAAAATAACACATACTAGGGTTCCATGTAGGAAAACTTGTATATGAAAGGGAAATATAACCATCAATATCTGATGGAGAGTGGTAGAGGACATGGATATGAAAAGGCCAACAATCACAAAGCCATAAATTTGTGATGATCTAAGGTCATATCTAGGACAATGTTTTTGTTCTAAGTTCCTTTTCTTATTGTTAAGGAATTTATTTATGAGATTAGATAAAATCAAAAGGAGATATACTTACTTTATAATTAGCGTTTTATCCATTACTAAATTTCTACCACAAACTCATCTTTCACTCCAAAACATAATACAACTCAAAAATACTCTATTTATCCTAATCGTATAGGGTTCCAAATATAATGAATTTATAATTCATATATCAGACCCTTTTAGAAAAAGAAACTACATTATACAATCCAAGGACTTTACATAGTCCAATGGTAGGAAATAAATCCCAATCACACTATGTTTGTGGTTTTGATTCTCACAGCTTTGTCCAACACGACGGGTTGTCACACGATCTGCGTGTTGTCCTTTTATAAATATCCAAAAAAAACTTTTCAAACTTAATCCATTCCAAACTTTCGACTTATCCAAAATACTACTATCCAAACTCACAGTCCAAAATTTAGAAAGGAATTTAAACACATTGAAGATCCTTTTTACCATGTAATAACAAGTGAAAAACTTCACCATGTATTCTTTTAAAACATAGTAACATCCTTAATTACCATAAAACCTTATTAATTACATTCATGATCCCTTATTCTTTATTGAATAATGGATATACTCCTTCTATAAAAAATGTTGTAAACTCCAATGATGAATAATCTTTAATCAGTTTCAAGGTATTCAAGAATATCCAATATAATTTACCTAAATCAACCATATCTTATTACAAAATCAGTACCTCAATATTGAGTCCATATTAAGTTTTATCTTTCCTTCAACAATGTAATTTCCAAAAATATTAACCCGCTATAGAGTCACTTTTCTTAGTACCATAAAATTTAAAATCCTCAATGAAATAGTGTTGTAGTACAATCCTTATTTATTTCCAACACATCATTGATACAACACTTAAATGAAATAATTCTATAATAATAACATAAGAACACTATTCATTCCTCTTCTTCTGAGGTAGTATCATAACTTGATTATTATCCAATAGGATAATTTGGTGCATACTCTGATTATTTCGACATTGGTTTGTGTAATGTCCCAAATCCTTTCAGATGAAGCATTGTACATTTGAAAACATTTTCTTACCCCTACAATCACGTACATGGTGTCCTTTTTCTCCACACTTATAACAAACTCCCATTCCCTTCAATAATTTTCTAAGGTGATCCATTCCTCATTTATCACATATTGGAAAATCCATATTTCTTTTATTCCCTTTATCCATATTTATTTCAACCATCCTTTTCTTCTCTGGCTTCCCTTCAAAGCCATAGAATTCAGAGATTTATTTACTGATCTTTTGATACTATTTATTCATATGATGATAATACATGGTAGACTATTTTTTTATAAATGTTGTCTTAATACCATGAATGATATGAGCCTTCTGACTATTTGGATCATACGTATTATGTGAGTTCTCATTCCTTCTACTGGATTCCACTTCAAAATAATGGCATACACTAAGTTAGTTTATGAATCACAATTCATAATTCCAAACATGTAAAATATATACCATAAATTGAATAGTTTATGGATATAATCCATAATCACAAAAATGTGTTCTTTGAGGAGGTGTATACTCATAAATCCTTCATAGCGGTTTGTAAAGAAAATGAGGATTATACTATGCATATCCCCCAGGAGTGTCGTAACCAATAGTGAAACAAGGCCAATTTTCATGCACCAGTTCCCGTTTGAGTCTAGCTCAAAGCAGGGTTTTCAGGTTTTACCCCTAGGTACATCTGTGCCAGAGCCTCCTCTACCTACTCGTATCCAGACAGGGATGTATTGCTTTGAAAACTCAGAAAATCTCTAAAAAACCAAAATTCTAGGAAGTTCTTCCATAATAATCCTCAATGTTTTTCTTAGGGTAATGTGCTCTAATCGGAGTTTATCTAAATATAGTTTCCAAGATTATTGCTAAACTTCCTCTGATAACAACTGTAAAACCCCGACCCATGTTACCCAAAGTCGGTGCATTATTTCAATATATTGTCAGGATTACAAAGAATCCCGTCCCGAAGGACCGATCAGTTTAGCAGTCTTGGAAAATAGAATATATATATTAACTGTACATTACAATTTGAAACATAAAACACAGCATAGATAGTTATTTGAGAATTCCATTTTTCCCTGTAGCTTATCCCTGCATATCAATCATAATTCAATTCTTGGAATCCAGAAAAAATAAAACATAAGAAATGGGTGAGATCATATGCTCAGTAAGGGTAAATAATTTAGCGGAAGCTATAAACTTTTTAAGGAAAGATGTGTAAGAAAAAAAACAGCATTTTAAATGTAAACATTAACATAATATGTTAAAAATAAATGAAACATTACCATTTAAAAATGCACATGGATATTCTACTAGTCGAATAATCACATTTAATAACTAATTTCATAATGAGGGAATGCCTAACGCTGGACATCATTACCACATAGTCAAGGCCTCGTGCCAAGACTACAAATAAATTTTTTTTCAAGGCCTCATACCAAGACACTAGTTAGTCTCATGAGACCTACCGATGCATCGAGGAGCTATAGCGGGCTCCACCCATCACTTACTAATTCCACTGCCTTCCTTTTATAAATAGTTGAAACATAACATAAACATTCGTATTAAAACTAGCATACAAAAAGTCAATACATTAACCACAAACCATTTATGGTATAAAAATAGAACATCCATAGTCAAACATATCATAACTCATTGAATACAATAAGGAATATTGTATTATAATAAATCAACCTCAATCAAAAATAATATCCAGTATAAGATGCTGATATAGTTAAAAATGATGAGTAAAGCTTTTTGAGAGAAATATATTTTGTGTAAAATCATTTAAAAGTCACACATTTATAAATGAATTAATTTTAAATAGATTTTTGAATCAAATTATCCCATACCACTTTGAATCTTTTGAAAATAATTATCATTTCATAAAATTCATGTCCATATAAATAAATCGTTAAAAGCATTTTGAAAACATGGACATTAAGTAAAAAGATTTAGAAAGATAAAACATTAAAACATTTAAAATTATGATCTTGATAAATATCACCTTTCAAATATACTTAAAATATTCATTTTGAAATCATTTTTATGAAAAATGGTCATGGACAAAAAAAATGTACCAGTAAATACTTACACATAAACAATCTCGGATAATAACGAGATTGAGAAATTAACCCTTACCAATTTGGTAAATTACAAAACATACACCCCATGAAAGAGGTGTCATACAATGAATATGTCAATACACATAATTAAAGGTTTATTACACAAATAATACAATTGTGGGAAGTACATACACCGCACAAAAGGTCATAGTGGAAATATGGTACGAATCTCACGGGAATAAGAAGTGAGATGAAAACCCCTTACCTTGCACTTTCCTTTAGTCAAGGGTACGTTTAGCCTCCTGTATGAATACTATAGTATGTTATTTAATTATACTAGAACCATATTGATATTTATGATATCATACATTATACATTTATGAATTTATACTACCCATTTAATAATAATTTCCATGTTATATTTATATTTTGGGTAATAATCGCTTTCTTTATCATACATGTTTTAATTGTTACTCTTGATTGTATCACTTAGATCATGATTTAAATACTTCCAGAAAATAAAACATGATTTATTTATCATATATATTTATAATATAAAAATTTATAATAGACGTATAAATGAAATGGAGAACACCATTTATGGAGACGGTAGCCCGTACGTACGCATAAACGTTGTTTCCGTTTTTATATAATATTGAACGGAAGTTAGTGAATAAGATATAAGTAAGTACAAAAATACTTATATATATAAATATATATATCTGCAGTATAATTATTATTTCATATATTACATACTTATTTGTAATATATATTTTTATAATTGTCGATGAAGGGTGAACATTGAAATGAATCTCATCGCGTCGTGGAGACGGTATTCCGTACGTACACACGAGCAAAAATATCATTCTTTTGATATTAATATAATATATAATTGGATGGTATGTAATATATACAGAATCCTTATCATGTTATATTTATTATTTACATCAAATACACATCATTATTATACCCATCCAAATAATAATATATTGAATAACAATTACACCACAACGTGAAGACGGTAAGCCGTACGTACGCACGTATGGTGACATCTCATTCAATGGGTGGATATAATAATGAATTTGGTTGTACCATAATGATAATAACATTATAGTATATATTAGATACTGGAGTTATTATTTTGGAATGGAAATAATAAAGAAAGAACAAGTTGAAGAAAAAGGAACTTGAAAGAGGGTGGTGGAAACATTACCTTTTCTTTGGGTTCTTCCTTTTTATTTGATCAAAAGGGCTCTTTGTTTAGCTTTATGATCAAAAAAAGGCCTCTATGTTGAAGTGTGGGATGTTTAGAGAGTATTTGGGTAGGGTTTTTACAATTGAAAAGGATTTTAAGTTGTGAGGAATTGGTTAAAAGTTGGGTCCTTTTATAAGGGGGAGGAGGGGCTCTTTAGAAAAAATTTAAAGTATTAATTTATAATAAATTTATATTCGGTTTATAATGGCTCCAAAGTAGATTATTAAAATTCTAGGGTGTTTTTGGGTCGAAATACTTTCAACCAATAGATTTTAGATAGGTTTGGGTCATTATATTAACCATATCATTAAGTTTTAACTCTTAGTTAATTAGATTGACATTTACCATGTCACTTTGTATTTTTATATTATATAGTCAATAAGATTACTATATACATCTAAGAGACCCCATGTGGTCCATTAATGATACACCTATCATGATACAAGTCCTTTGGCCAAACCTTAGATTTTTAGGAATTGAATATAAATTAATAATATAATATTTGTTTTAAAAACTCTTTTATGTCAATTTGGACACTATTTGGTATTTGATTATTGTGAAAATCATAACATAATTATTAATTCTAAAAAAAATTAAATCGATACTAACATTCCATAGTAACCTATAAAATTATTTGAATTCATTAAAAGTCTAAAATTATATTTATTTGGATATTTATAATATCAATTATTTTAATATTTCACTTATAAGGTAATTACTGCATCATCATTGTGTCATAAATAAATTGAAATATTTAATGTATAAAAATTATAAATAAAATACCATCATGTAGGAAATATTTTTAGATTTCTAATGAATATTTACAATCGAATTTATCTTATGTATAAACCTATATAAGAAATGTTTTAGTAATTAAAAATTGAGTTTAACTCTTTTAACTCTTCTTTGAATTAAATAATAATAAATATCCTAATCTAATCCAAGTGGACATAAAGGATAATATTTTATTCCTAAGGTTGTTTTTGGTCAAGATACACTTTTCCAATAAAAATAGGACATGTTTTAGGATAATATTAATATCATTTTTACCCTTAATTACCCTATTTAGTTTTAACTGTGGTAAATAAAAGTAAAAAGTTACTAGTCACCAAAAATTATTTTTATCTCATTGAACAAAATTTTACTCCTCGATATTAACCATGTCTCTCGGATTTTATAAATTCAGCTCACAGAAGCGGTAAAATTATGTTTTATGTGAATTTGCAAAAACTCCTAGGAGGTGGGTAAAAGATGGTGAAAAGTTCAATAAAATTTATATATATATAAAATTATTATAAACCAACTCCAATGAATTACATTGAAATTATATAGGAATAATGTATCTATTTTTATGTTAAATAATTTAAATAAAATAAATAATTATTTAAAAAAAATTTGGTTTTAAACTATAACTCAGTGTTTTTCACTATTCATCAATAATTAAATGTTTTCAGAAAAATTACAAAACTTTACCCTAAGCTAATTTTGATATTCAGAATTCAATAATGAATTCTATTTTACCAAATTAAAAACATAGAAGTTTCCATTATTAATTTATAATTAATTCCCGCTGTCAAAACAAAAAAGCGTGTTTTTAAGAAAGAATAATTATCAAAAGATTGACACTTGTTTATGTATGGTTTAAATGTGAAATTATGTCCAATGACCAACACTGGATTAAATTGTAAAATTATATTCTAAATATAATTTAAAACCACTAAAATTTATAATTTATCACTATTAATTATTTCTATTAAAAAAGTTGTTTTTAATTAAAATTTAGTAATCTTCACTATTCATCAAATATGAAAGTTATCAGAAAAGTACCAAAAATTTACCCTAAGCTAATTTCGATATTCCGAATCCAAAAATGAATTCCATTTTTAATGATAAGATGTATAAAATTTTAAAATGTTTGTATTACTATTCATAACGGCTAGTTTGATTGGTTGTGGTGTGTGTTAGAACTCGAAGTTGCATACAACGCACGCTACAGTATTATTCAAAGAAAAATGTACCATGGAAGATTGGGGTGTTACATTATCCCCTCCTTCAATAAATTGTGTCCTCACAATTTATTCTCGGTATTGGAAACTTTGGGTTAACATTTCCAAATATCTTAGTTGAAATCCCACATCGAAAAATGGATTAATGAGGCCTCTATTTAAAATAACTAGTGGTAAGTATGAAGGTTGCTGAAAATAACACATATTAGGGGTCCATGTAGGAAAACATGGATATGAAAGAGAAATTAAACCATAAATATCTGAAAGAGAGTGGTAGAGGACATGGCTCTGAAAAGGCCAACAATCAAAAAGCCATAAATTTGTGATGATCTAAGGTACTATCCAGGACAACGTTTTTGTTCTAAGTTCCTTTTATTAATGTTGAGGAATTTATTTATGATATTGGCTAAAATCATAAGGATATATACTTACTTAATAATTAGATTTTTATCCATTACTAAATTTCAACCACAAACTCATCTTTCACTCCAAAACACAATACTACTCAAAAATACTCTATTTATCCTAATCGTATAGGGTTCCAAATTTATTGAATTTATAATTCACATATCAGACCCTTTTAAAAAAATAATCCTCATTATAAAATCCAGGGACTTCATGTAGTCCAGTGGTAGGCAATAAATCCCAATCCCACTATGGTTGTGGATTCGATTCCCACAGCTTTGTCCGACGTGACAGGTTGTCACACGGTATACGTGTTGTCGTTTTATAAAAATAAAAAAATAACCTTTCAAACATAATACATTCCAACTTTAAACTTATCCAAAATACTACTATCCAAAATCACTATACAAAATTTATAAGGAAGTTAAACATAACTAAGATCCTTTTTACCATGTAATAACATGTGAACACCTTCACCATATATTATTTTGAAACATGGTAACATCACGAATTTCCATAAAACCTTATTTATTACATTCCTGATCCCTTATTATTTATACAATACTAGAAATAATCCTTCTATAGAAAATGTTTTAATCTCCAACAGTGAAAAGTCTATAATCAGTTTCAAGTTATTCAAGAATATTCAATATAATTTACCCAAATCAATCATATCTTATTCCAAAATCAGTACCTCAATATTAAGACCGTATTAAGTTTTATCTCTCTTTCAACCATGTAATTTCCAAACTGTTTAACCTACTATAGAGTCACTTTTATTGGTACCATAAAATCTCAAATCCTCAATGAAATACTACAGCAGTGCAATCCTTATTTATTTCTAGCAAATCATTGATACAACACTTAAATGAAATAATTCCAAAATAACAATATAAGAACACTAGTCATTCCTCTTTTTCTAAGGTAGTATCATAACTTGATTATTATCCAATTGAATCATTTGGTGTGTACTCTGATGATTTGGAAATTGGTTTGCGTAGTGTCCCAACTCCATGCAGATGAAGCATTGTACATTTGAAAACTTTTTCTTACCCCTGCAATCACGTACTTGGTGTACTTTTTCTCCACACTTTTAACAAACTACCATTCCCTTCAAAAATTTTCCAAGGTGATTCATTCCACATTTATCACATATTGGAAAATACTTCTTTCCCTTATTCCCTTTATCCATATTTTTTTCTACCATCCTTTTCTTCTCGGGCTTCCCTTCAAAGCCTTAGAATTCAGAGAGTTCTTTACTGATATTTTGATACTATTTATTCACATAATGATAATTCATGGGAGACTATTTCCATTATAAATGTTTTCTTAATACAATGGATGATATGACCCTTATTACTATTTGGATCATACGTATTTCGAGAGTTCTCATTCCTTCTACTGGGTGCCATTTCTAAACAATGGAATACATTACGTTAGTTTATTAATCACAATTCATAATTCCAGACATGTAAAATACATAACATAAATTGAATAGTTTATGGATATAATCCATAATCACAAAAATGTTTTCTTTAAGGAGGTATATGATCATAAACCCTTCATAGCAGTTTGTTATGAAAAAGAGAATTATCCAAAGCATATCCCTCGGGAGTGTTGTAACCAAGAGTGAAACAAGGCCCATTTTCATGCACCAGTTCCCGTTTGATTCTAGCTCAAAGCGCTGTTTTTGGTTTTTACCCCGAGTTACATCTGTGCCAGAACCACCTCTACCTACTCGTATCCAGATAGGGATGTATTTCTTGGAAAACTCACAAAATCTGTACAATAACAAAATTCTAGGATGTACTTCTATAATAATCCTCAGTGTATATCTTAGGGTAATGTGCTCTAACAAGAGTTTATCTAAATATAGTTTCTAAGTTTATTGCTAAACTTCCTCTAATACCAACTGTAATGCCCCAACCCATGTTACCCAGAGTCAGTGTATTATTTTATTACATTGGTATGATTATAAGGAATCAAGTCCTGAAGGGCCGATCTATTTAGTAGTCTTGGAAAATACATTACATACATTACCTTTACATTACAATTTGAAACTTAAAACACAGCATAGATAGTTCATTGAGAATTACACTTTTCCCTGTAGCTTAACCCTGCATATCAATCATAATACACTTCTTGGAATCCTGGGAAAATAAAACATAAGAAGGGGGTGAGCTCAGATACTCAGTAAGGGTAAATAATTTAGTGGAAGCTGTAAACTTTTTAAGGCAAGTTGTGTAAAAAAATAGCAGCCTTTTAAACATAAACATGAATATAATATGGTAAAAATAAATGAAACATTTCCATTTAAACATGCACATGGATATTCTACAAGTCTAATAATCACATGTAATAACTAATTTCATAATGAGGGAATGCCTAACATCATACATCATTACCATATAGTCAAGGCCTCGTGCCAAGACTAAAAATAATTTTTTTAAGGCCTCGTGCCAAGACACTAGTTTGTCTCGTGATACTTACTGATTCATCGAGGAGCTATAGCGGGCTCCACCCGTCACTTACTAAGTCAACCGCATTCCTCAAATGAATAGTTGAAACATAACATAAACATTCGTATCAAAACTATCATACGAAATGTCAATACATTAAGCATAAACCATGAATGGTATAAAATTAGAACATCCACAGTCAAACATATCATAACTCATTCAATACAGTAAGGAATATTGTATTATAATGATTCAACCTCAATCAAAAGTAATACCTAGTAGAGGATGCTGACATAGTTGAAAATCATGAGTAAAACTTTTTTGAGAGAAATATCCTTTTTGTAAAATCATTTAAAAGTCACACATTTATAAAGGAAGTAATTTAAAAGAGATTTTTGAGTCAAAGTGTCCCATACCACTTTTAAACTTTTGAAAAGAATTATCATTTCAAAAACATTGATGTCCATATAAATAAATCATTAAAATCATTTTGAAAACATGGACATTAATTAAAAAGATTTAGAAAGATAAAACATTAAAACATTTAAAATTCAGATATTGATAAAGAGTACCTTTAGAAAATTCTTAAACTATTAATTTTGAAATCATTTTTATGAAAAATGTTCATGGATGAAAAAAAATGTCCCTGTAAATACTTACACATACACAATCTCAGATAATAATGAGATTGAGGAATTAACCCTTACCAGTATGGTAACTTACGAAACATACACCCCATGAAAATGGTATCATACAATGAATATGTAAATACACATAAATTAATGTGTGTTACACAAAGAATACAATTTTGGGCAGTACATACACCGCACAAAAGGTAATAGTGGAAATATGGTACGAATCTCACGGGAATAAGGTGTGAGATGAAAAACCCTTAGCTTGCACTTTCCTTTAGTCGTGGGTACATTTAGCCTCCTGTATGAATTCTATAGTATGTTATAGAATTATACCAGAACCATATTAATATTTATGATATCATACATTACTTCTTTACGACTTTATACTACCCATTTAATAATAATTTCCATGTTATATTAATATTTCAGGTAATAATCACTTTCTTTATCAAACGTGTTTTAACTTGTTACTCTTGATTGTATCACTTAGATCATGATTTAAATAATTCTAGAATATAAAACATGATTTATTTATAATATATATTTATAATATAAAAATTTATAATAGACATATATATGAAATGGAAAACACCGTTTATGGAGACGGTAGTCCGTACGTACGCATAATCGTTGTTTCCATTTTCATATAGTATTGAGAAGAAGTATGTTAATAAGATATATGTATGTACATAAATACATATATATATATATATATATCTAGTAGAATTATTATGTCATATATTACATACTTATTAGTAATATATATTTTTATAATCGTCGATGAAGGGTGAACTTGGAAATGAATCTCATCGCGTCGTGGAGACGGTATTTCGTACGTACGCACGTGCGAAAAATATAATTATTTTTATATTAATATAATATATAATTGGATGGTATATAATATATACAGAATCATTATACTATTATATTTATTATTTACATCAAATACTCATCATTATTGTACCCATCCAAATAATAATGTATTGAATATCAATTGCACCACTATGTGAAGACGGTAAGCCGTACGTACGCACGTATGGTGACATGTCATTCAAAGGTTGGATAGAATAATGAATTTTGTTGTACCATAATTATAATAACATCAATGTATATATTAAATACTAGAGTTATTATTTTGTAATGTAAATAATAAATAAAAAATAATTTGAAGAAGAAAGGAACTTGAAAGAGGGTGGTGAAAACATTACCTCTTCTTCGGATTCTTCCTTTTGATTTAATCAAAAGGGAACTTTAGGTTGGCTTTATGACAAAATTAAGGCCTCTAGGTTGAATTGAGGGAAGTTTAGAGAGTATTTAGAAAGGGGTTTGCCGAACCAAAATTGATTTAAGGTGTGAAAAATTGGTTAGATGTTTGGTCCTTTTATAAGGGGGAGGAGGGGCTCTTTAGAAAAAAAATTAAAGTATTAATTTATAATAAATTCATATTCAGTTTCTAATGGGTCAAAAGTAGATTATTCAAATTATAAGGTGGTTTTGGGTCGAAATCATTTCATCTAATATATTTTATATAGGTTTGGGTCATTATATTAACCATATTTTTAGTTTTAACTCTTAATTAATTAGATTGACATTTACCATGTCACTTTGAATTTTTTTTATTATATAGTTAATAAGATTAATATATGCATCCAAGCGACCCCATGTAGTCCATTAATGATACAGATATCATGATAAAATTATTTTGGCCGAACCTCAGATTTTTAAAAATTGAATATCAATTAATAATATAATATTTGTTTTAAAAACTCTTTTATGTCAATTTTGAAACTATTTGGTATTTGATTTTTCTTCAAATCATAAAATAATTATTACTTATAAAAAACATAATTAAATCTATACTAACATGTCATATTAACCTATAAAATTCTTGTAATTCATTAAAAGTCTCAAATTATATTTATTTGGATATTTATAATATCAATTATTTTAATATTTCACTAATAAGGTAATTGTTGTATCATCATTGTCTCATAAATAAATTAAACATTATAATGTATAAAAATTTCAAATAAACTACCATCATGTAGTAAATCTTTTTATATTTCTAATTAATATTTAAAATCAAATTTATCTTATGTATAACCCTATATTAAAAATGTTTTAGTAATTAAACATTGATTTTAACTGTTTTAACACTTCTTTGAATTAAATAATAATAAATGTCCTAATCTAATCCAAGTAGACCTAAATGATAATATTTTATTCCCAATGTTGTTTTTGGTGGAGATACACTTGTCTAGTAGAATTAGGACATGTGTTAGGTTAATATTAATATCATTTGTACCCTTAATTACCCTATTTACTTTTAACTGTGGTAAATAAAAGCAAAAAGTTACTAGTCACCAAAAATTATTTTTATCTCATTGAACAAAATTTTAACCCTAGATATTAACCGTATCTCTTGGATTTTCTAAATTCAGATCACAAAAGCGGAAAAATTATGTTTTATGTGAATTTACAAAAGCTCCTCTGAGGTGGCTAAAAGACGGTGAAAAGTTCAATAAAATTTTTATATATCTAAAATTTTTATAAACAGACTCCAGTGAATTAAATTGATCTTATATAGGTATTATGTATCTATTTTAACATTAAATAATATAAATAAAATAATTAATTATTTATTAAAAATTTGGTTCTAAAATATAACTCAGTGTTTTCACTATTCATCAAAAATTAAATGTTTTCAGAAAAATACCAAATATTTACCCTAAGATAATTTTGATATTCCGAATTTAATAATGAATTCTATTTTACCAAATTCAAAACATAGAAGTTTCATTTATTAATTTAAAATTTATTCCCGCTGTCAAACTAAAAAGCGTGTTTTTAAGAAACAATAACTATCAAAAAATTGACACTTGTTTATGTCTGGTTTAAGTGTGAAATTATGTCCAATGACCAACATTAGATTAAATTGTAAAAATATATTCTAAATATAATTTAAAACCACTCAAATTTATAATTTATCACTATAAATTATTTCGATTAAAAAAGTTGTTTTTAATTAAAATTTAGTAATCTTCACTATTCATTAAAATTTGAATGTTATCAGAAAAGTACCGAAAATTCACCCTAAGATAATTTCGATATTCCAAATCCAAAAATGAAGTCTATTTTGAATGATAATATGTATAAAATTTTAAAAAGTGGTTATTAATATTCATAACGGCTAGTTTGATTGATTGTGGTGTGTGTTAGAACTCGAAGTTGTGTACAATGCACGCTACTGTATTATTCAAAGAGAAACATACCGTGGAAGCTTGGGGTGTTACAATGGATGTGGTAATCAAAACATAAACATGAGAAATATTTTGGTTACCCAATGGATGGGATGTGTAAAAATTAGATAGGATATTATAATTATAGATCCATAATTATTACATACATATAATATATATTAATTGAATCTATTATTGTAACCAACCAAGATTGATAGTGACGAATAATTATATACATCACTCTGTGAGGAAATAGTATTTATGGTATCATAAACAATGTTTTTGTTTCACATTTTAGAGAGTAGGAGATGAATCAATATAGTTTCAAAAAAATTATATAATATAATTATATTCATCATATTAGATTCATCTTGATATTATCAACACAATATATTTATATGTTGTGTAAGAAGTAATAAAATTGGATATACTCAGTTAATAATTATACAACTTCATTGAGAATCAACCTTTAACATACAATGTACAAGAATAAATTATTGTATAATGATGATACCTATATTTTTAAATAATGGGTAGGATTTTTTGAAATTATTTGTGAAGATATTTTCCCCAATATAAGGCTCATTAACCGTATAAAAGAGAGGGGAGTTAGTGACATTTATAATAAAGAGAGATAGAAAATATTATTTTATAAAAATTATAAATTAAATTAATCTATCACTCATTAAGAATATCACTAAAGGAATACATTTTAAAATATTTGATGATATATGGTATAAATAAGAATATAAAATGGAATTTTGACAGTTTATAGGTTATTTTAAACCATATCTCTTTAGTATAACCCCTATTTAACCACTTTCAAATTATATTGTTGTAATGAATATTTATGATGGTTATAATTCATAATGAATAAAAATAAAGAGAAATATATTTTATAAATATTAAATCTATTTTATCATATCCAATTTCTGTAAGGGGGATAAATTTATTTTAAAATAAATT
The DNA here is from genome assembly GCA_963277665.1 of Viscum album. Lineage (NCBI taxonomy): Eukaryota > Viridiplantae > Streptophyta > Magnoliopsida > Santalales > Viscaceae > Viscum > Viscum album. The sequence goes on from OY728165.1 coordinate 217,618,137, forward strand.
CACAAAACGATGGAAACCGATCATTAGCCATATATGTTTTTTGCATAAAACTAGGTTTACTATCATTCTATACCCTGTAAAATATATTTTAAAAATATTATAAAAGATAATTATATAATATATTAATTCAATTAAAATTAATAATAAATATTAATTAATTTAATTTATTATTACGAAAACAATTTGGGCACTAAAAAAATTCTAGAAAAAAATGCCTTTCGACATTAAAAGATAATATTTGTCTTTTATATCCCATTGAAAAACAATGAATTTATATTATCTATCAATAAACAATAGTTTTAATCAATTTATGTAGTCATCTTCAAAAGCAATAATAAAATAGATCAATTATAACCATTAAATTAATTAATAATAATTCAATAGTATATCACGTTTTTAATATTGATGTTAGAAGTAAAGAATGCTAAAGATGGAAATAAATTGATTTGAATATAACTACATTCTAAATTATTTGGTTGTTTTATTATACCTCCTTATAATAATTTGTCTATTCAAATTATATCAATTTGATAAAAAAAAAGGGTGGATACCATTACCTCACCACATCCATGAGATCCCACGTAGTTTCCACAAATTTTTGGTTTCACCATTTAATACTAACAAGTTGAATGATCTTATTTTTTGGATATTTCTCTCTAGAATCCAAAAACTCAACCAATTTTATCTCATAATATAGATATTTATATAGTGGTATGAACAATAATTATAGTACATCTGAAAGATAAATAATGCACATCCTAAGGACAGATACGTGGAACAAATCATGGATTTTGGATATATTCTGTGGAATCTCTGAAAGATCATAATCAGTATCAATATGATGATGTTTTATAAATTTGATAATATATTTAAGTATAACCCTTAAATTAGATATAAATCCATTAACATTATTCTGTGAAAATATAATAATAATACCCACTCACCAATAATGAATTTTAGATCTCACGAATCAGTGTGAGCATAACACTTCAGTCGACTCAATGTTGCCTTTATATTATACTAAATTTATCTGACATTGACTTAATTTATATTAGCTTTATTTGAACTTGATAACTTTATTTATAGAACCTCATCTGAGTATGTTGGAAATAGGAAATACATTCCAAATAATGATTCATAAAGTTGTATCAAAAGGGTTGAGTGAATTTATAGTTCTATGAAAACCCTACTAAATGTTGGTATTGATCCCAAAAACAGTTAAAATATATTATATTGGATATAAATACACCCCATTTGGTTTAAATTATCTTCTTATAATGACTATATAACATACGATATTATATATAGGTAATATTCATCATTATATAAAATTATGGGTTATGAGTTCTCCAAAACACCAATATAAACCTTAAATCTCAATCAAATATAATGTAATTTTTTACTCCAAGGATTATAATAAATACATTAATGTATATCTTGAAATATTTTTCTAGTTAAAAATGATCTATGATAGTAATGGAATTTAATGAATCTAAAAAGTTGTTGATTATAACTTATAGCATCATGACCTTCGGAAATTTTGGGGATTTCAAAAAAAATCCATCGTAATGTTTTTCAATTTCCATTATAGACTAGGAAATATTTATAACATATTTTTAGGTTTCACCCCCCCCCCCCATATATAACATTTCAACTGACCAAAAATTGACATACGAACTCCAAAATGTCCATTTTGATGTGTTCCCACCAAAAATACTCTTCTAGGTCTCTAGACATATTTATAGATTTTGGATGAATTCAGAATGGTGAACTTGGAGGAGCATGAAAAATCAAATAATTCAATTCTAATATGGATGATATACAAATTTAGTTCCTAAACATTATCATTCCATAAAAATAAAGGTTAAATTATATAATATTTCTCATCAAATTTACATTTCCAAATCCTCATGTTGTACCTCTTTAATTATATATCCAGTATTTATTATTAGTATAAATATCAAGTATCTATTATTAGTATATATATCTCATCTTCCACCATAAATGTAGTTTCTCAAAAAATTTAGTGAAAAAATTATACTTCTAACCTTAAAACCTAATTTATGTAACATTTCTCATTAATATTTAACTGGGATGAGCCATAATATTTCACCATATCATACTACATGAGCATGATTTACATTCATGCAATGACCCGTGTCATCCCTGTAACAACCCAAAGTTTTCCAATGGAAATTACATTCTTATAATTATGTCATAAAATCAAATGAAAACACAACATAATGAACTACTAAGTGCTAAGTGACCTCTAAACATAAGTTTTTCAGTTCTATGTTTTGAATTTCAAAAATCCGACATACACGGTTATGTTCAAGATGTTTTTTGGAGTCTAATGAAAAAAAAAATTGGTGAATAATAACATGCCCTTATGAATAGTAACATACCCTTATGAATAGTAATATGACCCTTATTAATAGTAAATCATCCAACATAAGATTAACCTTACCCATGAATAATTATATAAAATTTAGACATATTATAAAGTAACAATTTGACCTTAGTAAACATTTTGGTATTTTGTAAGTCATAAATTAATTAATTAATTTAAAATAGAATATATATATATATATATATCTTAAAATGTGTTCATTAATTATCAAATCAATTTCTTATAGTTTTTGGATAATTTTGTAAGATCCTGCGTAATTTTTGAAAGCACTATAAAATCAGTTTTAATTTTAAAAACTATTATTAATTAAATTGTTATTTTAATTAAATATTAAAATAATAATATTTAGATTTTTTTTTTTGAAAAATGAACATAATTTTTGGATTCTACAAATCAAAAAATGTTTGGGGTAAATTTTTGGGATTTTTCTAAAATACATGAATTTTTGATGAATAGTCAAATGCTGTAATTTACAAAAAAATAAGTTAAATAAGAAAATTATAGAGCCATGTGTGACGTTCTTCTGATGTAAGCCCGCTTTGTTCGGTATCACATGATAAAATGACTATTCTTGGTCATTCAAGACTCGCTATTCCTTGTCTTAGGGGAAATTAATAAACTAATGAATTTTATATTAAGGAACCCCCTCTCCCCTCCACTATAAAAACCACCCTTCACACCCTCATTTCTTCACACCTCTCAAGCTCCAATCCTTCTATAAACTATTCTCGAACATCCTCCCTATCCCCTCTCCCATGTTCAAGATCTAATGGTGTCATCAAAATTCCTTGCCTAGTTTTTTTAATGGGGATCTCAAGTGGAGGATTTAAGAGGTAATTTCTCTCCCTCTTCTCCTTTAATTTCCTTTCAAGTTTAAGTTCATTTCAGGATCTCTCCCCATTTATATTCATCCAAATGATATTTTAAATCTAGTATTATACATATACTGTAATTTTATTATTCTAATTTTATATTATATCATCTAACCCCCTTTCCCTCTTCCTTTTTTTATTAAGGAGAACGTTGTTCGTGAGGTGTTATTTTATCTCCTTCAAGAATAAGAAGTATTATTCTTCCATTTCTACCATCATATCTGGTCATGAAAACATTTTTATGGTTTAAACAGAACGTTTTATATGTATTATCTCCTATTTAATGTTCTGTAACTAACTTATCACCATAGTGCTACTAGTAAAATAAAACAAGTTCATTATGATCGAAAAATCTCTCAAATTAACCCAAAAAATCATCATTTAATTATTATCTAATGATTCAACCACATGTATCTAACATAATTCATTAAAATATAATCCAAACTTCTGTATTATCATTAATAACATGTAATATTAGTTCTATATGTTTACCCATGTTATACCCAAACTTCAATTTAAGAATACAAGTGAACCACTCAAGAAAACCATAAAAACATACATTCCCAAATAAAGTTTTTAAACTCAATAACACACCAAAAGGAACATAAAATAACTTAATGAAACCATAATTAACCATATTAATGTACACAAGGTTCTGGATTTCTAATTAATGAATATAATGTCATTATACAGGACATTAAAGATAAGGAAGAATTCAGATATAAGGTAAGGGGAAATTCTCGAACCCAACATTCATCCTTCGGGTTCGCCCTCTTTCACTTCATTTTGATATGGTTACTCTAAAAAAAATCATTTTTTCATCATTTTATATCCTTTTTTTGGATATAAATTTTTACTACTATTCTTTATGTCAAATAAAGTGTTTTCCAAAAGAACTCTTCTTTCATGAACAAACCTTTTACTTCTCATTCAAGTTTTACGGTTCCAGTATCAAGTATGTTATTCCATCTTTATTTTGGGAACCCAAAGTTTATGAATGTGTTTTTATGAGATGAAACCCATTCATATTCATGGTTTAGTTATTTTCATTTATGATATATGTTGATTTAGGCATGCATGATGAATGATAATGTTATGATGTGACGGGTGCACCCAGAAATATATAAAGAAATATGAATGTTTAAATGTGATGGGTGGGCCTGGAATTATACAGTGCTCCAATTCATTGGGTAAAGTGATGAATCTCATGAGTAAATGTGAAATAATTTTTGAAAAATATTCTATCTTGGTTCACAAGTATGTGTGGTATTTAACCACTAAGAGATGATGTTTCATTTTTATGCATTCCCACATTTCAAGTCTTATATTTATGCTTCCTCTCATGTTCCTGATATTTTTCCGTGTTACTATTATGCTCATCCCATGCTATATTTTACGTAACTATCCTCTTACTAGGCTTCTATCTCACCCCTTTTATGTATATCCTCAGGTGGATACTTGTCCTAAGGAGGGGAGAAGTTCCAATAAGAATCAAGAGAAGAATAAATTAAATAAATGTTTATGCTTGATGTTGTAATTGTTATTTATGGTCCTAGTTTGACCAAGACACTAAACCTTTGGATCCTCTATGTGTAATACTATTATGTTTTTTATGTTTAAAATTATTTAATAGTAATGAAATAAAAGGTTGGGTCGCTATAGTTGGTATTAGATTCAAGGTTTAGATAATTTGGGAATTAGGATTTGTGAACCCTAGTGAAAACCTCTAGCATGAGACTAAGTACATATATGCACACAAGAATCATTATATAGGGATCCCATATGTTATTATTTTAGTATAAATTGTGTATATAAATATGTTATTTATTCATGAATTGTTGACTTATCTTTTCTTCTATCCATTTCTATTATAGAAAATGGGTGGAACCAGGAGAAACCAGGCCAACAACTTGTGTGATGGCCAATGCAATGATTACCCAAACAACATCCCCAATGATTTGGGAGGTGGAGTTAAAAACTTCCTGGAAATTATTACCCAATTATCTCAGGTTATGAACAATAACCATAATAATTGGGAACATCCTCCTTCACAAAAGGGTGAGCAACTAGATATCAAATGTTTTATTCGGAAAAGACCACCGGCGTTTAGTGGATCCTCTGATCCACTAGTTGTGAAACCGTGTGTCAACTCCATGGAAAAGATCTTTTCTATTCTTCACTGTACTGAGATAGATAAGGTGACCCTATCAATTTATCGTCTAGATGGACAATTCTATCATTGGTGGGATTTGATTAAGAACACTATTACAAATGAGGAAATTGAAGAGATGGAATGGGAAGACTTTAAGATAATGTTTCTTAACAAGTATTTCCTAAGAACTCTTCGCACAATTATAGAGAGAGAATTCATAGATATCCGGAAAAAATAAGGATAATCTATCACAACCTATGAAGGGAATTTCACCAGGCTTTCAAGGTACACTTAGGGTTTTGTTATCAACAATGATAGAAAAATTGGTAGATTCTTTAGTGGATTAAAACCACACCTTAAAAATTCTCTTGCAATTAGAGACTTTGGGAGTTATGAAGGAGTTGTTCTATGTTCCCTCAATGTGGAGATGGAGTTTGTTGAATGGTCTGATGTCTATGGGGATAATAAACGTAAGATGGAGTTTCAAGATGGAGGATCTAATGACAAAAGTGGGAAGAAAACTCAATGACCCACATGCTAAAAATATGGGATGTTGCACCATGGGAACTACCACAATGGGATGTGGAAGTGGTTCATGTGTGGGAAATTCGGAAACCATGCTCAAGAGTTTCAAAAAGACACGAAAAGGAATGATAAGGTGGAAGAAGAAATGATAGAACCACTCATGGTTCAATGCTACAACTGTAGGGAACTAGGGAACTATGCTTTTCAGTGCACTAAACCTCGAGTTCTCGAGGGTAATCAATGTCAGCAACCACAAAATCCAAAGGAACAAGGGAAAGCTTATTCCATCACTACTGAGGAGGTGGAGCATGATAATGATGTCGTACAAGGTACAATTACTATTCACTCAAGAATGGAAAAGGTTTTATTTAATTTGGGTTCTATCCATTCCTCTGTATCTTGAAAGTTTGCTAGAACTATAGAATCAAAGCCCTGAAACCTTGAGGTAGAGATATCTATAAAAACACCATCTAGTGCAATAATTTCAACCCAAGTGTTTGACTCTTCTCCTATTGGCATATGCGGGATGATTCTTCCAAAAAATCTCTAAAGAATTACCTTGGTGTAATTTGACGCTATAAAGGGAATAGATTGGCTCTCATTATATAGAGCACATATCAACTGTCAGGAAAAGGAAATTTCTTTTCATATTCTGAACCATCCCATTTTCCTCTAAAAAATCAAGGAAGATCATGAATCTCCTTTGTAAAATCCTTCAAAGGTTTGGGTGTTGATTCCCTATGAAGAAGCATAACTCACCCAAACTGGTGAGTCGAAGGAAAGTGCCAAACTTGAGGAAATTCCCATCGTGAGGGAATACAGCGATGTATTTCTTGAAAAGGTACCCAGAATTCCCCCGGATCGTGAGGTAGAGTTCTCAATTGAACTCATTCCCGGAGCTACTCCTATATAAATGTGTCCCTATAGGATGTCTCTTATCGAACTGGAGGATTTAAAGAATAAGTTGCAAGAGCATCTGAACAAATGGTTCATATGACCTTGTGCATCTCCTTGGGGTGCACCAGTGCTCTTTGTGAATAAGAAGGTTGGAACAGTGTGGTTTTGTATCGATTATCGGGAACTCAACAAGATCACCATAAAGAACAAGTATCCTCTCCCTAGGATTGATGAACTGTTTTATCAGTTAGGAGGAGATCAATACTTCTCAATGGTGGATCTCCGTTCTGGATATCATCAGGTAAAGGTGAAGAAGGAAGATATTCAGAAGACTACCTTCCAAAAAAGGTATGGGCACTATGGGTTTTTGGTGATGCCCTTTGGACGTACTAATTCCCTTGAAATCTTCATGGATTTGATGAATAATGTCTTTAGATATTTCCTCCACAAATCGGTGGTAGTGTTTATTGATGATATTCTCATATACTCCAAGAATAAGGGGGAATATAAAGAACATATAAGACTTATGTTGGCGACATTGAGAAAGGAGATGTTGTACACCAAGTTCAGAAAGTGTGACTTTTGGATGAAACCAGCCACATTCTTGGGACATGTGATCACAAGTGAGGGAATTTCTGTGGATCTATCAAAAATAAAGGCAATTGAGGAATGGAATAGGCCCTCTAGTTTCATAGAAATCCATATTTTTTGTGGATTATCTAGGTACTACCGATGTTTTGTGAGAAAATTCTGATGATTGTCATGCCCGCTAACTAAGTTAACAAGGAAAGGGGTAAAGTATGTCTGGACGGAAGAATGTGAGGGAAGCATCAAGGAGCTAAAGAGAAGGTCGATCACTGCCCCTATACTCACACTACTTAAAAGTGGAGAACGTTTGGTGATACACATTGATGCTTCAAATAATGTTTTTTGTTGGGTACTCATGAAAAATGGAAATGTTATTACCTACGCCCCACGACAGTTGAAGATCCATGAGTAGAACTACCCGACACATGATCTAGAGTTGGCAGTAGTGATTTTTCCTTGAAAATCTGGTGGCACTACCTTTATGGTGAGAAGTGTGACATATACACTGACCACAAGTGCCTAAATTATATATTCATAGAAAAGTAGCTCAACACGGGTCAAATGAGATGGTTAGAGTTAATTAAGAATTATGATTTCTCTATTCAGTATCATCCTTGAAAGGCGAACAAGTTAACTGATGCACTAAGTAGAAAATAACCCGCTACTCTATCCATGTTGTGGATTGATAAAGACCCTATCTTCTAGGATATTCAAAGAATGGATTTGGAAATCATACGGGAAAGGGATACATCCAACCTTTCCCAAATTATTGCGCAACCATCGATACAAGAGAAGATTAAGGACACACGAAGGGATGATGTAGAGATACAAAAGAGGGTGAATACAGTAAAGTAAGGGTAGCTATAGGAGTTCTATACTGATGATGATGGTGTGATTCAGTTTTTAACGTGGATTTGTGTGACTTCATCACCCGAGATAAAGAAGGAGTTATTGGAAAATTCACATAGCTCAACATTCTCTATCCATCCTGGGAGTACCAATATGTACTGTGATCTCCGAGAACCCTTCTGCTGGGATAAAATGAAGAAGGAGATCGCAGAATATATATTAAGGTTCTTCGTATGTCAGCAAGTTAAAGTTAAGAAACAAAAGTCCCAATGTATGATGCAGCCATTGCCTATACCCATGTGGAAAAGGGAAAATGTTTCTATGGACATTGTCATGGGTCTCCCAAAGACGTCGAAGGGAAATAATGCGATATGGGTTGTGGTTGACCAACTCACCCAGACTACCCATTTTATCGCTATTCGGGAAGATCTTTCACTTGAACAAATTGAAAAGATATATGTGATGGAAGTGGTGAGACTGCATGGAGTTCCACTATCAATTGTCTCTGACAATGATCCAAGGTTCACATCTATATTCTAGATGAGCCTTCAACATACTATGAATACCGAATTAAATCTCAGCACGATCTATCACCCCCAAACCGGTGGCCAGTCTAAAAGAAATATTCAGACACATGATGATATTCTAAGATCCTTATATCTTGAATTCAAAGGTGTTTGGGATTAGCATCTCCCATTTCTTGAGTTCTCAAACAACAATAGCTTCCACTCAAGTATTCAGATGGCTCTATATGAAGCTCTGTATGGAAAGCGGTGTAGAACTCCAACCTGTTGGGATGAAGTTATATCAAGAAAGCTACTTGGACCTAATATTGTGAAAGATTTGATAGAGAAGGTTCAAGTCATCCAGAAACACATCAAAGCTGCTAAGAGTCGGCAAAAGAGCTATACTGAAAACCGTCGAAGGGACTTTGAGTTCGAAGTTGGAGAAAAAGTATTCCTATGAATATCTCAATGGAAGAGAGTCATGTGATTTGGAAAGAAAGGGAAACTAATATCAAGGTACATTGGCCCCTTTGAGATCATTGAACACATAAGAGATGTAGCCTATCGTCTTGCACTTCCATCAAATATGGCTCGATTTAATGATGTGTTTCACGTATCACTGTTGAAAAAGTATATAACTGATCCGTCACATGTACTAAAATCATAGGTGGTGCAACTGGAAGATGATCTCTCATATGAGGAGCATTCATTAAAGATTCTAGATCGAAGAGATAAGTTTCTATGCAACAGGAAAACCCATCATCTGAAAGTGTTTTGGAGTAACCATAAGTTTGAGGAAGAAACTTGGGAACTAGAAGAGGCAATGAAGGATAAACACCCTCACCTGTTTGTGTAAAGGGAAATTTGGGGGTGAAATTTCTTAAGGGGGGACGAATGTAACGACCCAAAGTTTTTCAATGGGAATACCCTTCTTATAATTATGTCATAAAATCACATGGAAACACAACATAATGAACTACAAAGTGCTAAGTGACCTCTAAACATAAGTTTTTCACTTTTATTTTTTGAATATCGATAATCCAACATACACGGTTGTGTTCAAGATTATTTTTGGAGTCTAATGAAACAAAAATAATTTTTAGTGAATGGTAACATACCCTTATGAATGTTAATATACCCTTATGAATAGTAATATGACCTTATGAATAGTAAATAATCCAACATAATAGTAACCTTACCCATGAATAATTAAATAAAATTTAGACATATTAGAAAGTGACGATTTGACCTTAGTAAACATTTTGGTATTTCATATGTCATTAATAATTAATTGTAATTAATTAATTAATTTAAAATAAAATGTAATTTTCTTAAAATTTGTTCACTAATTATAAAACTAATTTCCTATTTTTTTAGATAATTTTGTAAGACCCTACGTAATTTTTGAAAGCACTATAAACTCGGTTTTAATTTCAAAAAATGTTTTTTAAGTAAATTATGTTTTAATTAAATATTAAATTAATGATTTTTAGGAAATTATATTTGAGAAATGTACTTCATTTATTGGATTCAAAATGTTGAAAAATGCTTGGGGTAAATTTTTGGGATTTTTCTGAAATACTTGAATTTTGGTTGAATAGTGAAATACAGTAATTTACAAAAATAAGTTAAATAAGCTAATTATAGAGTCATGTGTGATGTTATGCTAATGTTAGCCCACATGGTTCATGATCACATGACAAAATTACTATTCTTAGTCATTCAAGACTCACTATTTTTTTCTTAGGGGAAATTAATAAACTAATGAATTCTATATTAAGGAAACCCCTCTCACCTCTAATATAAAAACCACCCTTCACACCATCATTTCCTCACACCTCTCAAGCTCCAAGACTTCTAAAAACTCTGCCCAAACATCCTCCCTTTCCCTTATCCCACATTCAAGAGATTCTTCTCTCCTAAAAATACCAAGCCTATATTTCTTTGAGAAGGATCTCAAGTGGAGGATTTAAGAAGTAATTTCTCTCCCTCTTCTCCATTAATTTCATTTCAAGTTCAAGCTCATTTGTTGATCATGCTCCATATATCATCATAAAAATGTTATTTTAACACAATTATTATACATGTACTATAATTTTATGATTATAATTGAATATTATATCATCCAACCTCCTTTCCCTCTTCCTTTTATTTTATTAAGGAGAACGTTGTTCGTGAGGTGTTAATTTATCTTCTTCAAGAACGACAAGATTTCTTCTTCCATTTATACCTTCATATCTGGTCATGAAACAATTTTTATACTTGGAAAAAACATTTTATATGTATTATCTCCTATATAAATTTCTGTAACTAACTTATAGCCACATTTCTAGTGATAAAATAAAACAAGTTCATTATGATTGAAAAATCGCTCAAATTAACCCCAACAATCATCATTTAATTATTATCTAATGATTCATCTACATGGATCTAATATACTTAATTACAAGATCTTCCAAAATCTTTTAATATCATTAATAACATGTAATATTAGTTCTGGATGTTTACCCATGTTCTACCCAAACTTCAATTTAAGAATACAAGTGAACCACTCAAGAAAACCATAAAAACAGACATTCCCAAATAATGTTTTTAAACTCTTTAACTCATCCAAAGGCATATAAAATCACTTAACGAAACCATAATGAAAAATATTAATGTACATAGGGTTCTGGATTTCTAATTAATGAATATAATGTCCTTATAGAGGACATTAAAGAGAAGGAATCGTTCAGATAGAAGGTAATGGGAAATTCTCGAACCCAACTTTCATCCTTCGGGTGTCCCTCTTTCACCCTATTTTGATATGGTCACTCCAAAAAAATAATTTTTTCATAATTGTATTTAATTTTATGGAAGATACATGTTTACCAATATTGTTTATGTCAAACAAAATGTTTTCAAAAAGAACTCTCCTTTCAAGAACACACCTTTTACTTCTCATTCAAGATTTATGGTTCTTGTATCAGGAATGTTATTCCCTCTTTCTTTTGGGAACCCAAGGTTTATGAATGTTATTTTATGAGTTAAAACCCATTACTTTTCGTGGATTAGTTATGTTCATTTATGATATATTTTCATTGTTCCATGAATGATAAATGATAATGTTATGATGTGACGGGTGAGCCCGGAAATATAAAGCGCAATATGAATGTTTAAATGTGACTAGTGCGCCAAGAATTATACAACAATCCAATGAATTGGGTAATTTGATGAATTTCATGATTAAATGTGAAATTATGTGTGAAAATGATACTATCTTTGTTCACATGTATTTTTGGTAGTTAACCACTAAGACATGATGTTTCATTTTTATGCATTGCCACATTTCAAGTATTATATTTCTGCTTCCTCTCATGTTCATGATCTTTTTCCCATGTTGTTATTATGCTCACCCCATACTATATTTTTCTTTTCAATCTTCTTACTGGGCTTATATCTCACCCCTTTTAATGTATATACTCAGGTGTCTACATGTACTAAAGAGAGTACAAGTCCCAATAATAATCTAGAGAAGAATAAATTAAATAAATGTTTTTGCTTGATGTTGTAATTGTTATGTATAGTCCTAGTTTTCCCAAGACACTAAACCATGGGATCCTCTATGTGTAATAATATTATGTTGTTTATCTTTATAATGATGTAATTGTATTGTAGTAAAAGGTTGGGTCGCTATAATGCTAACCCAATTTATATTATGTTTTTGGGGATAAAGTTTATTTAAAAGAGTCTTGAAGATAATTATTGTAGTTTTAGGTATAGTATTAATGTTATAGAAAATTCACACTTGAAATTGGTGCACAACCTGAATTTTTTGTTCAGGGTTTTTTTAGTTGTCAAGTTTCATTGATTTTATTTGGATGATGGTCGAATTCATAAAACAGATTCACATTGTAAAAATAATTCTCTACATATATTATAATAATGGTCGAAGTGATGATAATTACAGAGTAATATGAATTTTCTAAAAAACCCATGGATTTCGCATTGGGAATGGGTTTCATGATGTGAATGTGTCGAATTATTTGTTTCAAATAGGTATTTTAGATGAATGCTTTCATATGTAGTGGTGCATTGTCTCTCCCAATTTGGTAAAACCCTAGTTGGTTCTCTAAGGATCCTCATCCACCTTTCTCCTTCATCAATCTATTAAATTTTTGTGGATCCCCATTGGTGATATATGGTGACTGATCCTCTTATTCCCTTGGGGTTTTTTTGTCCTTCCCTCTAAGAACTACTACTTTAGGCTGAATTTTGTTTGTGGTATGATTTTTGTTTTCATTTTTTATAATCCTTGATGTGGGGTGGGTTGATCCAAGGTTTTTCCTTGTAGATATGATTTTTGGTCATGTCTTCTTCTCTATGATGCAATCAAAAAAATCATAAAGAACTTTTCAGGTAGGTAATCCCTCCTTCCACACTTTTCTGTATTATTTAGGATGTGTATACTCATTTTATATATGTGGTATGGTTTTCAATGAATAAATAAAGATAAATTAACCAGTACCTTGAAATATATGCGATGGGGAAACATTTTCATTATTTTAAACAACTTGTATTATTATAACTATTTTTTATGTGCTTAATTACCCAATAAAAATCATTGATCTTGGGATCCTTTTTTCTATCAACTTGTTTTGATATGGAATCACATTCCCTTTTGTTATAATGTCACCACAAATAGAAATTGGATAACAAATTATATTTGGTTAATGAAATTGGTTTCCCTAGATTTATGGATTCTATGATAAAACCCTTAAAATAAAATGAAATTAAGAACAATCCACTTTATTAAAATTTTAAAATATTATTAAATGTGTTTGTTGTGTGGGAATGTTTTTGGTTTGAGGATGTTTTGTTTTGATATGGTGAGGGGTGAGGTATAGTGTGTTTTGATGCAACGTTGGGGTGGAAATTCGATGATTCATTTGGATATTTTTTCATGGAGGAAAGGTAATGGTTTGTTCCACTCTGTTTTTTGGTGGTGAGGCCTTGGTATGGCAGGAATGATGATATGTTTTAAGGTGTGGTTTCATTGTAGTATATTCCTTATTAGTAATGTTATAATTTCATAATAATGTTTAAAATAGATGGGTTTTGTTTTATATATAGGGATAGAAATTATTAATTAATAAATAACTGATGGGACATGTGGTTAAATGTGGATGTTGGAAAATAATGAAATGAATGAGCTAGATAATCAAATTCAATGGTGGTGTAAATTTAAGATTATGGTTTTTGTGGTGTCATTCATTAAGAGGAGGTAGTGGAAGGGTGTTTGTTGTGTTTTATTTAGTATTTTCTTCTAAACCTGTAAGTTTCACTTGTTTTTTGGAATATATATATACTTGATTATTCATTTTTATATCTATATAAACCCCAGTCATGAAAATAAATGTTTGTGGAATCTCATATTCTCACAAGAGGTGATTTTTTCCACATCATATAGATGGTGATTGATTGATGGATTCCAAATCTATCTCACTCTCTCTTTTAGATGAGTATATATGCATAGTCTATGATTTCTAGATATTTGTTAGTGCACTTGGTGATTGATTAGTTGTTATTGGATTAGATGTGAAATAATTTTATTATAGTATGATGGTCCATGTATTTTAGAATGATATTTGATATGTCTTTGTTGTGGGGAATCTTATGGTGGGTTTTATGCATTTTAGGGGGATGTAATAAGGTTTATTTTCATTTATGTTAATAATAACCTACTACTCTAGTTATAGTTTTGATTTCATGACTCGTGTGTCTGTGGGAGAGATGGGATTTGGCTATGTTGTGGGGTGGGGGCCTAGGTTTATGCGTGTGTGATGTGTTATGTCAGTGATGTGGGTGGTAGAATATGTTTTTTAGAAGATTTGGGAGTTCCAATATATAAAATGTTGGGGTGTGAGAGTTTAATACTAGTATTAAATAGGTGTGGGTTGCATTTATCTATATTCTTCTAATTTTGTTATTATATGTGGAAGTTGTTATCTGGTGAGTGTTTATTGGTGGGGTTGGGATGTATATTTAACTAGTTTAAGTGTTGTTGTATCTTTTGTTTTCTCATGGGTACATAATAGTACCTAGTTGGGGTTTTCCTTATAGGTAAGCTCCCTGTAACCCTACATGAAAAATGGGGGTTCAAAACCCTTTGGGTGAATGGTACTATAGCAGTATTGTAGCAGTACTATAGTAGCGGAAACACTATAATGATGTCGGGAACTATAGTGGTGGGATGTCACTATAGTGGGGGAAGGACACTATAGTAGTGGAGGGTACTATGCAGGTACTGTAGCAAGCCAGTAATGTAGTATTACTATTCACAGAATGGGGCTTGGGCCAAAAGATTGGGCATATGGGCCATGTGATGGGCTATACGCCCACTTAGCCTTCGAGCTATGTAATTGGTCTCTCTCTAAAATTTTTAAAGAGGACTTTTCATTGCTTTAATAAAAAAATGAAGCTCTGACCCCAACATTTAAAAAAAGTATTTTTAGATTTCGAAGAGGGTTATGTGAATCATGAAAAACTGCACTAGCATGGACCTTTTTGGACAGTTTTTGTATCTCTTCTTTGTCTTTTCTTTTAAGTATTTATTTTGGAAACTTTTATTTAAAAATGTATTATTTATACATTCATTGTGTGATTTTTATGGTTTATTTTTATATTATTTCATGGATTTTACGGTGGATGATTCATATTATCTAACAAACCTATATTATTATAGTGGTTAATTCCTCCAATTTAATACTATTTTTGTAGATTCAATTATAGTCACTAGATTGTGGCCCATAGGTGGTTGGAGTTATGGGTCTTAATCACTCTCCAATAATTTTTTTTTCTTGGGAGGGATACATTTATGAAAATATGGTAACATAGGTTACGGATGAGGTATATGATGGATAAGGAGTTAGTCATAGTTGGGACATTATGTGTTGTTATAGGAATAATGTGAGTTGAAAATGGTGGGTGGCATAGGATAGGGAGACGGACAAGGGTATAGAATTTTAGGTCCCCCTTCAATCTAGTGCATGGAGTATTAGTTTATGAAATGACGAATAGAGGTGGAACCATTAGATGGGTAGATAACTATTATTGGTAAACAAATCATGACGACTTGTGTTCTAATTTTAGTTGGTATGTCATTTCATGGTTAAAATGAATTATTTGAGGTAAAATTATTCAAATTAATATTTTTTACTATATGGGTTTTGAATTCAATGTTTCCCATTTCAAATGTGTGTCCTATACAACGATTTTGTGTAGTTCAAGTAGGATAAGTTTAGCAAAATGATCCAGTTGATCACCATTGGGATAATTCAATAGTGAAGGATGAGGCATGGGAGTGGGATATCTGGGCTTCCCAATATAGGGTATTGGGGAAGTACAAGGGAAGTGTTATAGATGAGGAGATAGAGATATTTCTTCTGGATCCTGATATCACATTTCGTTTTATCTGGGTATCAGTGGGATATTGGGTCTATTTGGTAGTTATCCAGATTCTTGGTGATGTGAATAAGTAGTGGATGTTATATCTAGGTGAGTAAAGGGTGGAAGATGATTCATGGGTAGACTTTCATATATCATTTTGGGAAAAGTTGATTCTGTCAACTATGAAGGATGTATATAGGTAAGATCATATCATACATTACTACAGTAGTATGTTAATGAATAAGTTGAGAATAATGTACAAAAAAATTATTTTTTTAGACTATATATTTGTTCACATGAAGACTCTCATGAAAGATGTCTTGAAGTATCACTCTTTCCTCTTATCGATTTTGTAATCACTCCTTTTATGCTTCCAATGAATCTGGAAGATTGGAGGAAGATAACAGTGATTTAGAAGATTCACTCACACTGTGGTTTAACATGAGAGGGTAACTAGAATGGTTACTTGAGTAGTAGATTTATTAGTGGTAGGTTTCGGTAATATGGACCTTAATGTTTTTGACTAGTGTGGAGTCGAACTCATGAGCTTCCCTTTTGTCCTACTAGGGCCATCAGTTCACATGATTTTCCAGGACATATCTAGATGTTTTATTTTATCTTTGGGGATTATGAATATCACTATAATCGGTTAAAATTTATTCTTTGAGTATAGTTTGGAGGATGTAGATTGGTTCATCACCACCCTCCACAGTAGTTTCCAATGATACCATTTCAACAGGATAGGTAGTAGCATTATGCATTTTCAAGGGATGTTGGAGTAGGTATTGGATGACCTCTAGATTTTCCATGAGTCCATCGTCATAAACTATAGAATTGTAATAATGTTAGTCATCAATAGATATTTAGAGGATCCAAATATTTTTAATTTCATGTAGTGGATGTTACAATGCTAGAGGGTCTATAGATCAATCAAGGTATGCTCAGTTTATCATCTACATAGATTGTGAATTCTTTTATTCATAAGCTTCACACTACTAGGTTGATCCCATCCTAGTCCCTCCTCTGGGACTAGATGTATATATTCTTCCTTTGACCCTGGTGTTTAATAACCAAATTAGAGGCCATATAATCTTTTTTGATCCATTTTGGGGGTGTAAACTAATGATGGGGCCACATTAGTCCAACGAGGATCTATCCTTACAACAAATGTAGCCATACTATTTTTTTCTAGGAATTGATTGGTTGTATTCTGTATGTGTTGTTATCAACTTATTCCTTATGTGGGTATTTATTTTGTATGTGGATAAAATATGTGAGGTTTACATTGGAATAGGGGTTTCCAAATGAGAAGTCAATGTGTGGAGCACCATGTTTTTTTAGGATCGGTTAGTATAAGATCAGTTCGTGGTTTTTCCCAGGGTTTGAAATATTTCCAAGATTTTTTCATAGAGTATGCTTTGAGACAACCTCCTGATGCATTCTTGAATTTATGATAGAGTTTCATCCATGCTTGTCCTTAATTTGGATGGATCCATATTGAGTACCACCTATAGAGTTGCAAGAGTTGAGGTTGTAATTGGATGATCTCATGCAGAGGGGTTTCATCTAACCCAATGTTTCTCCATTTTGTTCTCATGGGGTATTCACCAAAAAGGTGGATGGTAATATGAGGCCATGTATTGATGAACAATGATTGAATTTGGTTTCAGCCAATAAATATTATAATATTATAAGGATAGTTGATCTATTCAACCATTTGAGAGGGGAGAGATGGTTTTTTGATATCCATCAATGGTCTGGATATCACAATTAGATTTTGAAGGAGGTAGATATACCTAGGAAATCCTTCATATGATGGTATGTTAATTTTGAGTTTTTATTCATTCCATTAAGTGTTACAAGTGCACCAGTAATATTTTTTCGGACTTATGACAATTATGATTTATTTTTACTGGACCAATTCATAATCATATATTTTTCTTGATATCTTGATCTACTCAAAATCAGAGTTATATCATGTCTATCATCATAGATTGGTTTTATACGTGCTTTAACACCATGATTGTCAATAAAAGATTCTTGAGTGTGAGTTCTGAACATGAATGGTAAATTTCCCTGGCCATTTGGTTTCTTATAGGGGTGTGGTATTGGTACCATCAAAGGTAAAATAATTTTTTTGGGATAAACTCAATAACATGGAATGTGTTCATAGATTCTTGGTCATTAACCATGTTTCTTGATGTTTATATCTAGTTAATATTTTTTCCTACAATTGAGAGCATTAACAATGTTTGACAGGGATATTGTGTAGACTTATGATTTCTAAGATGTGTTTAGATACCTAATGAGGATGATGTTAGGTGCTATAGTGCATCAGCTACCTGAGGATGGTGTGATATTTGAGGTGTTTTCTGATACTTTTGGTATAGGATTACGATGGTTTTTGATGAAATTGAAGGTTGTGATATCTTATGGGTCTAAAAAGTTATGTTTGTATATGAGTGACTATTCCACTAAAGATCTAGAGCTAGTATTGGATGTGTTTTTTCTAAATATATAGAGGAATTCCTTAACAAATAAAACATGAAAAATAGATATAAAATAAAAAAATAAGAATGAAAATATTATAACTTGACAGTAAATAGAATATAATATAATAATAATGTTGAAATATGTGTCTTCTTGTTTCACTAGAAGGACCACACTCAGGAAAAATGTTGTGTAAATAAATCATAATGTTAATAATAGAATATTAATTTTATAGATGAAATTATATGTATATCCTTATTAATAATCAAAATTTAATGAATAATGTATAAAACAATTGGTATTTATATAAATTAGTGAACTTAAATGACTCTTATAAATCAGACCATTGAAATAGTAATGTGAGCATTAAAAAATAGTAATATGTCAATTAGAATAGTGACCTCCTCTAATAAGGTATAAAATACAATTTCGGTATCTAATAAATATGAAAAGGATATATTTATATCATGATCTAAGTAAATAAATGTTTTAAGTATGATCAATTTTATTTCAGTATCTTTATAAAACATAAATGATTACTTAAAATTTTATAATTAATTATATAATTTAAAATAAAAAATATCTTCATAAATAAATTAACAAATTAATATTAAATTGTAAAATAATAATAGGATTATTTTAGGCAATGTCAATTATTATTTAATAGGCTCAAAATGAATTATAATATTAAAATTAGTATTAATAAAATATGTGATTATTTTATTTAATACTTAAGTATATTATATATATAATTATTCTAATAAAATGGATTCCATTTTTGAAATATTCATGTTGATGAAATGGAAATCATGATTTTTTAGTATTTTTAAAAAAATATTAAAATATTTACTGAATAGTGGAATTAAATAATTTATGGGATTTAGCATTATAAACCAGCCACATGAATTTTTTTCTCATGTCTTATGTAATAAACAATTGTATAGAAATATCCTAAACCAATTACTTTATTAATTCATAGGGATCAACATTATTGGTAGTATTGATCAGTAATAATAAACAAATAAAATTAATCATTTAAAACGTACCCCCCCCCCATGAATAATACCCCTCACATCCCCTTCTTCACATACCATTGAAAAGATATATCTAGTCAGTATTCTTGAAAATTCATTTAACAAGTATCTAACGAATTCCTAAGAGATTCTAGTCTCAAAAAAGTCTAATAACATTTCCCTTAATGGTTTCTTCAAGGATGTGATATTCATGAAATATCCTTCTCAAACCATCTCTTTTAATCTCTTTTATTCTTTGCAACTTCACCTCACATTTTTCATCCATTAAACCACAATAACTATAGTTCTCATAATATAAAAAATCATTATTTGATAATCTAAACTTTAATATGTGTATTAAAATCATATAATATCACTTTTTGATAATTATTTCCATTTAAAAAGAAATTCCATATTTATACATAAGTGATCTAACCATGTAACTATGAAATGAACGCTCCCATAACAATGATAGTAAACATTTTAACTCAATAAAATGGTAAAAATCAACTTATTAATTATTATAATTTTATGATCCATGAATTTATGTTCAGGTGAAGAAGATATTCAATCATATGGTAAGAGATATCTTTGAACCTCAATATTTCCTTTGGGTTATGATTTCCCTCTCATTGATCTAAATTTTCCCCCATTATTATTATATAATTATTGTATTTTTTCATATATGAATCATATATGTACATATCTTTATTCATCATTCCTTGATGGAAACTTACATACCTTAAATGGTCTATTTTTAAATTCCTCTTGATAAGAAAGCCAGGTTAAAAGAAAAATATCCACTTTATTCCCATTTTCAAGTACAATTTATAATCTATTTTAGAAAACCAAAATATTTTAAACATAATTATATTTGTCATTAAAAATTATTTTACTTCATTTTTATATATTCATAGTCAATTATTTTTTCCACTTTAACAACCATTTAATTTTTCCAATTAAACTACAAAAAAGTAACTAGTTTTTAAAGATTCTATAAAAAATATATATAATCTACCCATTTATATTTGACATCATTATGGATGATGTATTATTATTTTTACATTATGAATTTTTTGAAATTATTTTATATCTTCTTTCATGGATTCTATTTCATTACACTCTTTGTTTATTCCTTATTATATGTATACCATACCAAATTAATTCCATTGGAAACTCTTATGTTTCTTACTTATGTTTTAATTCATATCATAGATCACATATTCATGTACCTGTTATGATTCTTATTCTAAGCTAGTTCACTGAAGAATTTAATAATGTTTTTGTCTCATGAGACTTCATGAATGGGATTAGTGTGTAAACCAATATCATTATCAGAATTTTTGTAACATGTGATATAGTTTTGGCATTTGCTTTAACTCATGTTTATGACATATTATATGTTTCTTCCACATTCTAATGTTACCATTATCATATTATTCCATGTTCAAATTTTATTCTTCTGTATGCTTATTTATGACACATTCATTTTATGTCATCATGTTATTCCTTTTAGTTCATTTTTTATCGATTATTCCCATGTTATTTCTTGGTTGGTATCTTTGGTTAATCACATTAATCTATATGTTAGCTTGAACATCCAATGTAGTTGTTGGAGATCAAAGGGAGTTAGGATCTAGTTAAGGAGATAATTAAAATTATTTTATTATTTTAATTTAATTTTTCCTATTTTTTTGCCTAGGCTTCACAATACCCTAGACTTTTCGATCCATACATTGTATTATGTATTATATCTTGTAATATTATGTGTAAAAGGATTGGGACACTATAGTTGTTTTTTCATAATTTTATTGTTATTTTTCTATTACTAGAAATCATTATTAAGAACCATCAATGTAATTCTATCACCATGGATTGCCATGAAAAAAATATAAGGAATTACAAGTTGGGTTATAATTTTAATTTATATATTATTCTTTATATGTTCATAATATCTTTTTTAAATGATGATATATCCAAGGCACCTAATTTGATATTATTTTATTTATTACATTCTGGAGGAAAATATTAAAACCCATCATAAAAACTAATATGGTAAGAAATATGATGATTTCCCTAATGAGATACCCAACATGGTGGGTTTAGTATCCTAAAAAAATGAAAGTACTTGCTTAACAAGAACCTGTTGTTAAAAATAACATGAATTGTGTGCAACAAGCCCCTTTATCTGAAAAAGTTAAATTTATGGTTCCATCCTTTATGTGACAATGTCATCCTATATTTAATAGATTTTATGATCCCTTCATCATGGAATAACATATTAACTCAATTTAGAAGATATTTTCTATTTTATGATTCATAGTAGAATATAAAGGCATACCAGCGGTCAATCATTTTTAAGGGGAAGGCAATCAGTAATGAACATGTATCAAAAAACAATGTATATGGAGGAAATTGATTCAATGGGTTGCGATGGGTTCATGATAATATTTTTCAATAAATATTTTCCTCGACAACTCGGTATTAATATGGAGAGGGTGTTTAACATAATGAAGTAAAATGAAGATGAATTTCACATGGTTATATGATGAAAACATTACATGGTTTGAATGAAATACCTTTGAATATTTTAAAAACACATAAGGAAACTTGGATCTCATTATTAGTTTATTGAAGTTGAGTTGATCAAAATAATTGGCAATTTGAGACTTTGAAAACAATAAATAGTTTTTCCCGTGGAACCTAATTTTTTTAATAGAGACTAGTGACTCTTAGTATTCTTATGGGATTGGAGATAAAAAGAGGGAAACGATTTTAATATTGGGGATCAATATATAGGTCCCATTAAGGAATAAAAACCCAACTTCCCACATGTAAATATTGTGGAAATAAAAAACTAGGGAACATTCTAATGGAAAATAAAAGATGACTCAAATGTGGAAGACTTTGGAATCAAGTAAATTATTACAAAATGGTTTTGATGAATCCCACTAATGAGGATGAATAAATAACATTTCATATAATCCTTTAGCATATATTCCATTGTTTCAACTACAATGAACATTGGAATTATGTAAAACAATTCCCAATGAAAATGCTTCTAAAAAAACATACCAAAACAACATTCAAGGAATCCGAGAAATACATATACTATCACTACTATTGAGGTAGATCTTGATAATGATGTGAAAACAGGTATACTGGTTATTCATTCAAGTCTAGTGAATTTACTATTTTATTCTATTTCAATTAATTCTTTAATATCATTCATGTTTAGTATAAATATTCAAAAACCACCTCAAACTATAAATATTGTGTTATTTTTTGTAATAATGAATCGGTTAATTATTACATCCAAAGTATATAAGTCCACCTCAGCTAATATTTGTTGAATAATCCTCCAATAAAATCTCATCTTACTTCCATTTGAAGAGTTTTATGTTATATTGGTAATATATTCGATATCGTTTCAAAAATCCAAAATCAACTATTGGAAAAATGATATATCTATTCACATCTCAAGGAATCCTCAAATTATGTACATCTGTAAAGAGGAGATTGAATCTCCTTCAGAATAATCATCTCAATTTGGGATAATTATTTCCTTATGAGAAATAATATAAATATAAAATTATTGATATAAAATATAAGATCATACATTAAGATATTCTCATTATGAAGGACTAAAATGATGTATTCTTAGAATAATTTAATGGTCTTCCTTAGAACAGAGAGTTTAATTTCATTGTGTATCTTATACCGAGATCTGTTACTATATTATTGACTCATAACATCATGTCCACCATTGAGTTATAGGAACTAAAGAAGTGATCAGAAGAAAATATTTAAAACCATATTATACACATGAGTGAATCATTGTGGGATCCACCAGTCCTCATTATCATAAATAATAAGGGATCAATTCCTTATACATTGATTTTTTGGGGCTAAATAAAATCATGATAAAAAATCATTTATTACCATAAATATATGAATTGTTCTCTCAGCTACTTGGGTCTAAGTGTTTCTCTACTATGGACTCTGGTCGGGGTATCACCAATTTAAGGGTAATAAGGAAGATAATCCCAATACTACATTTTGAATGAGGTATGGACACTATGAGTTTTTAGTGATTCCCATCAGACCTAGTAATGCACTAGAAATTTTCATAGTCCTAATGAATAGTGTATTTTGAGATAACCTAGATAAATTTGTATTATTATTTTTAGATGATATTTTGATATATTATTGAGAGAAAGTTGGAACACGAGGTGAATTTTAATATTCTGTTAAATATATTCCCGAGGGTGAAAATATATGAAACACATAGTAATTGTGATTCCTGGATGGAGGATGTATCATTATTGGGGAATGTTATATCAATTATAGGAATATCAATGTATCATCATAAAATAATTGTAATTAGTGATTTTTCAGAGCAGTATGAGTACTAGAGATTCATAGTTTAATTTCTCTTGTAAGTTATATCAAAAATTTGTTAGGAATGTCTCATGATATGAAAACCCATCGTCCTAGATGACTCAAAAGGAATAAATTTTGGTTTATACTATTGAATGTGATTAATTATTCACATAGTTGAAATATAGGATTTTAACTGCACTCGTACCTATACTACTATCAATTGGGGAACAATCTGTGAGTTATAGTGATTCCTCAATGAAGGGATTTAGTTGTATGAGGATGAAAAATGATAATGTCATAGCGTATTCCCCATGGATGTTTAGAGGACATTAGAAAAAATATATCATGAATGGTTTGGACTTTGAGGCGCTAATCATGAAATAAAAAATTTGTGGCATTATCTTAAAGGGGATAATTGTGAGAAATATAGTGATCAAAATATCCAAAAATATATATTCACCCAAAATGACCCTAATATGAACCAGGGAAAATGTGAAAGAGATCATTAAGGATTATGATTTCTCTAACCAAAAACATCATGTTAAAAACTAATGTGGCATATCATTTAATTAGATAGAATATTGTATGTTTTTTTGTTCACTAGAATTGAAAAGGATCCAATATTCACAGATGGAAAATGACGGGCATGGTCAACCCAAAGGATGGAACATCATAATTGTTCTTCAACAATCTAGTCAAACATCTATTTGAGAGAAGAAAAAATATTCTCAAAGAGATGATTCCAAAATTCAGAAAAATGTAGAATCTTGTAAGAAATGGATAGTTCATGGAAATCAGAAATGATGAAGAAGTAGTTCTGAATTTTGGGTCCTGATAATGTGTACCATCCAATTCAGAGATAATGAATGATATTTTAAATGATTCACATAGATCATCCTTCCTTATTCACCCCAAAAATACAATGATGAATCTAGATCTTTGAGATCACTATCAGAGGGATAATAGGAAGAACAAGATTTCTGAATATGAATCAATGATCTGTATATGTTAATATGTAATGGATGTAATCAAAAATTCTAACAGCATGATGCCACCATTACCCATACTTAAATGCAAACGAGGAAATATAACTATGGACATTTTCTCTGGACATATGAATACATTGAGAGGATATAATATTTTATGGGTCATCCTTTGATGTTTTTACAAAGACCAGACACTTTATTGTGATTCAAGAGGACTTATCACTCAACCTACATGCATCGACATCATTTATAGAAGTGGTGAGGCCTCATGGAGTGCCATTGTCAATTATATATGATCATGAACTAATATTTACCTCTATTTTACAGAATTATCTACATCATTCTCTATGTATTGTGTTGATCATTAGTACTTTTTATTATCCTCAAAATGATGTATAAGTAGAGTGAAATTATTAGACACTTGATGACATGTTGGTGGATGTATGCTCTTAGGTCCCAAAATGGTTGAGGAAAATGATGAAAATGTGAAGACCTTGTAACAGTATGTCTATGATTTCCAAATATG
The DNA here is from genome assembly GCA_963277665.1 of Viscum album. Taxonomy (NCBI): domain Eukaryota; kingdom Viridiplantae; phylum Streptophyta; class Magnoliopsida; order Santalales; family Viscaceae; genus Viscum; species Viscum album. The sequence continues at coordinate 217,643,762 of OY728165.1, forward strand.
AATGAAGATATAAGAATATAGTCATCTATGAGAGATGGAGTTTGATGTTAGTGACAATGTAATACTCCAAATATCTCTATAGAAGTGAGACATGAGATTATGAATAAAATAAATGAAATTTCTGAAGTACATCAGACCCTTTGATATTCTTGATTGGCTTGGATTGTTGGTTTATCGACTAGTACTTCTACCAACCATGTCTTGTGTGCATGATTTATTCAAAATATCCCTCCTAATAAAGTAAATTCTAGATCTATAAATTTTACTAAACTAACAGCTGGTACAATTGGAAAATTATTTCCCTTATAAGGTGTATCAGGGGATGATTTTTGGACTATAGAGACATGGTTCTACATAACATGAATAACCACCTAGTCAAGGAACTATAGATAAATCATATGTATGAAGTTGTAAAATGGGAACCAGAGTATGAAATGATGGAAAGGTACCCTAGCCTATTTTCACCTTAGTATGTTAAATGTAATTTCAAGGGAAAAATTCATTTGGGGGGGGGGGGGAGAATGTGAGGACCCATTATATTGTCAGTTAAATGTTTTTTATAAACATGTAATTAAATGCATACATCACATATAGGACCCAATAAAAAATTATTATTATTAATGAATAATGATATATTTGTCGAAAAATACAATAATAAGAATGCCAAATATTATAAGGGAATAAAAATATAAAATAATATAATAAGAATGTGAAAATTGTGATCTTCCAAATCAATTAGAATGACTGATCACAACGATAAAAAACTATAAATGAAACATAATATCAATAATAAAATATTAAATTTAAGGATGAATGTATATATATATATATATTAAATCAGGATATTAAAGGTAAAATTAAAAACAAACACACACACATATGCCAAAATGCGGTGTCATATCCCCCCAAGGGATAACCCTCCAGTTTTGTTTTTATGTTGATAATATATATAACCTTAAGAGAAATTAAATGTTAATAATGAATTAATATAGTAGGTTGTATTTATTGAAATTGTAGAACCTATATAACCATTATAAATATAACACATAGAATAGTAATCTAGACATTAAGAATAATAACCATTCTATTAGAATGGTGACAACAAATATGAATGTATAAAATATAATTAGGTAACATATAAATCATAAATAATATATTTACATCATGGAACAAGTCAAAAATGTTTTAAAAATGATAAATTGTGTGTTTGAATTTTTGTAAACCATTAATGATTATTTCCAATTTTATAATTAATATAATTACTTAAAAAACATTTATTTTCATAAAATAGATGAATTAATTATTATTATTTTTTATTATAACTGAAAGATAAATTTAGGTGACCTTAATTAATTGTCAGTGGGTAAACAATCAATTTTAATATTAAAATCAGAATTTTCTAAATAAATAATGATTTAATCTAGAAACCAATTTCACAAATTTTGTACTTTATTATCATAAAATGTATTCCATTTTTGACATCTAAAATTCTATGAAAATTTCTATCTTTTTTGTATTTTTTTAAATTAGTTGAATATTTGATGATTAGTGAAATACGTCATTTTATGATATTTAACATTATAAGCCAAATAAATGAATTTTTCGGTCATGAATAATGTAAGTAGCCATTTGTTTGAAGAATTATAAAACATTTAGTAAATTTAGTCAAATGAATCAACACTATTTATAATCCTAATTAAACATATTAATCTAATAATCATAATAAAAATAAACATCACTCCTATCAAACAATAAACACTACTCACCACCAAACCTTCTCATCAATCCATAAAATACTTTTATCTCTTAAAAATTTAACCCAATTCCCATAATAATCCTCTTAGTGACATATTATGTAGTCTAGAATCAATAATTACCTATCCCAAGATTCTAATGGGGTCTTTCCAAGAGGTGATATTAATTAAGTGAAAATCTCAAACCATCTCTTTTAACTTAATTTCATTGTAATACCATATCCTAAAATTCCGCATCATTCATAGAATAAGAAATCTAATATCATATATTTTATATAAATATATATTTAAAAGTTAATTTTTTATGTCCCCCTCTTTTCTCATTTCCTTCTTTTCAATGAAATGATATTGTTTCCCAAATTATAGCGGTTTACCATCTCCATGTATTATGAGTTTTCATTTTCCATTTTCACCATCAAAGATGCTCATAAAACAATTATTTTTATTAATAATGATTTTACTATTTATATAATAACATTTTTCATGTTTTTTATCTAATATATATATATAATGAAACTAGTTTGTGATGACAAAAAACCCACCAAAAAATTAAACATTATTTATTAATATTTTATCAAATAAATAAACCTTACACTAAGAAAAAATAATATATATGACCATTTAATCTTTAAAAAGTGCATTAATATCCTCTAAGATCACTTATGTGGAATTATTCACATTTACAAGGACTTCCATAATTATACCCAAGTGAACTAACCATATAATATTGAACCAAATCCTCTGAGGAGAATGAAATTAAACCATATAACTCATCAAAATGAAAAGTAATAAACATTGTAATATTACAATATTTAAAATATATGTATAATAGGTTGTTAATAAAATTATTAATGAACCTAATATCAATGTCTGGGATATTATGTGCTTGTTCAGAATACATTCATACATACGGTAAGGGATCTCTCTGATCCTATATACATCGTTTGGGTTAGACTTTTTCTCTCATTGAATCAATTAAACCCACTATTATTATTATTATAAAATCCTCTTATATTTCTATATATATATATAACAAACATATGTATGTATCTAAATTTATATTTATTTTTTGGATCATTACATTTTTTGAAATGATCCCTTCTCAATTTATCTCAATAAGCAAGCCTGATAATGGGAAATTCTTTTTTTCATACACTTTTTCATTTACACTGTGTTAAATGATTTAAGGAACATATATTTTTCTACAACCACTCATTTTATATTTAAAATCAATTTTATTTCACTTTTGGTTTTTTAAAAACTCTCTTTCTTTTTTATCTTTAAAAAATAAGTAATCATCTCCCTTAAACTGCACTAAAGTGACCCATTTATAAAGATTCCCTAAGAACTATTTCTCATGTGCCCAGATTATTTGGAAATAATTATCCATGATCAATTGTTATTTTTTACATCATTATTGTCAAGAAATTATTTAATCTATTATTTCATGGAAACTATTTTGATACATTCTATAGTTATTCCTCATAACATGATTACATTACCCATCTCATTCCATGGGTATTTATTGGGTTTATTCCTAATGTTTGAAAACTTATTATGGCACACATATTCATAAATAAATTATAATGTGTGTTCTATTAGAGAACTCCAATGCATTGGGTAGTGATGTATCCTCATGAGATGTCATGTATGGGATGAGGGAGTAATCCTAATCCATTTTGGCTCATTATCCACAACATGATATAGTCTTGTAAGTTAGATTTAACTTCCATTTAGTTCTTGTTATATATTGTTTACAATTTCCTATATTTCCATGATCACATGATTCCATGTTCTAAATTATATTTTCTCATAATTTTAATCATGATCGATTCCATTTTTGTTATCATGTTGTGTCTTATAACACATGTGATTTTTTTATTCCCATGTTAATAACGTGATAGGTTTTTTTGGTCATCCATTTTGTCTGTTTTCCCCTACTCAACATATGTAGTTTTAGGATCAAAAATTGGATTATGTGGTCATTTTGGATATAAAAAAAATGAGGTTTTCTTTTAGATTCATTTTTTTATTTATATACATAGCCTTCCAAAGATGCTAGACTTTTAGATACTGGGATTGTATTAGGCCAAAAATCATGTAATATTATATGTAATTTGACAGGTCACTCTGAGAAATACTGGTATATGTATTTTGATGCTCACAGGTAGAGACTCTAAGATTTTGAGTTTAGGGATACCATGTTTATGATGGTTTCCCCGTGATGTGGGTAGTATTGGTTTGGCAGGGGTGTAAGCTTTCTCAAGGGATTGTTGGGTGCATTGAGTTGTGGGAATGTTTGGGGAGGTATCCTATGGGTTTTAATTTCCACCATAGATGTAGAGGATTCATGAGGCCTTCAAAATATCTCATCCTCATTAGTATCATCATGGTGGCTCCCAAGTCATTGATTAGGAATATTCAGATATCATGGATGACAGGAAAATATTGAGTGGGAGGTAGTGATCTACTGTATCCAAGATAAGTAGCTACATAAAAGAATCATTCCCAAGGTTTCAATTTTTGGAGGCATAGATTCCTGTAGGATAGTACTTGGGAGTGTGAAATGATGGAAAATTTCCAATACCTGAATCTTTTCATAGTTTTTAATACCCTTTTTTCTTATGATGTGATGTTTGGATCATTCCTAGATATGAGTTCTGTTGTTTTCTGGATATAGGATGTGTGATAATTTTACGATATATCCAATGTGGAGGACCTAATTACAAATAGATTTAAATTAATTGGGATGTGATTAAACCCATGTGGGTGAGTCAGTGCCACCTAAAGTGGATAAAATCTTGACATTGAGGGTGGAATTTTCTTATTTGTGTGTATTAAGATGTAAATTTTGTTGATTATAGTGGTTTTGGGCTTTTGATGTGTGGAGTTTGATATAATTTTTTGTGGAGCGGTTGTCTGGAATGAGGTAATTGTTGTCTATGTAGTGTGTTTCATGGGTGTTTCAATTCACATGTGTGGTTGGTTGTAGTGTTGAGGTTTAATGAGATAGTAGAGTGGTATTGTGTGGTGTGGTTGTTTGGAAGACTTTTTCGGTAAGTGTTTTGTATTTTGGAGGGAGAGAATCATTTTATATTTATTTTATGTAATGGATCATGCTTTCCCAGTCTGTTATATTTCCAATTTTGGGTGATGAAGGTATCACTGGGGACCTCTAAGGAGGCTGTGTGGTGGTTGGAGGTGCAGCTGAGCTACAGTAGGACATTCACACAATCAAACAGAAATATAGTGTGAATTGGTTGTTCACAACGTATGTTGTGGTAAAGTTTTATAGATTGTATGTGGATGATGGGGATCCTTTGAAATGAACACAGGGCATGAAATAAATTGATGATGTGTAATTAAATAGAGGTTTAGGCGACCTGAATTTCAACCGAATAATGAATTTTTGGAAACTCATGGATTACAATTCATGAGTTGGTTACATGAAATGAAAGTTTCATGTTCAAGGTTTTAAATAATCCATTCATCAAAATATCTCTTTATATGGTTGTGCGTTTTCTCTTATTCCCTATGGTGTCTAGTGAGATCAAAAATCACTTTTGTGGTATGAAATCCCTCATTTTCACTTTTTTACATCATGTGTTACATGTTTACTCTTCATTATCATTTTTGAATGGTTTACAATATTCTAATAAAGATTAATTAACCATTTAATTGAAACTGATGAGTAAGGGTAATGATTTGCATGTCTTTATATATCTTATATTGTTGTGATGTTTTTTTCTCGGGGATGAATGTCCTATTAAAAATCAAGTCTATTGGGATCCCTTTTATGCATTTTATTTGTTGTGATATGGAAACCATCATTCGTATTATTGTGATATCACCATAAAATCAAGATTGGATAACCCCTTATATTTGGATATTTAGTTTTCTTCAACTAGACCTTTGGATTTTGTTATACCACCCATAAAATGAAGTTAAATTTCATAAATTACATTTTGTTAAATATTTAAAATTAGTATTTATGTGTTTCATTGTGTGTAAATTCTTGTGGGATGAATATGTGTAGTTGTGATGTGTTGACAGGTGGTGTGTGGTTTATTTGGTCGTGGTTTTAGGGAGATGAGGTGATGGTATGATGGGTTTTCTTTTAGGGTGGCTAGGTGATGGTTCATTTGGTCGTTCTTCTGTTGAAGAATGGGGAATGTTTATTTGTAAATGATTTGGGGTGGTGTGGTGAAAACATGGTGTGGATGATGAGCTTCTTGTTTGGTGAGGTTGCACTGTGCATGATTATTAAGTAAAAAAGGAATAATTAGTAAATAATTTCTAAATTTTTTGGGGTTTGTTTTGGATAATTTAATAGATATGATAAATGAAAAAATAAATGATTGGATGTGTGGTTAAATATGGTTGTTTTTAAATAATGAAACAAATGGGATAGACAATGGAATTTGTTAGTAGTGTGATATGTGGCATGTGGTTTTTTTAGTAGTATACATTTAGAGGTGGAAGGGAATATTGGGATGTTTTCAGTTGGTTAGTGTTTTTTTATGAGCCCATTGGTTGGGATGGGGTGTGTAAATATTTAAATCATATTATACTCCTTCTTCATTATATATGAACCCAACCAGCATTGAGCACTCACTACGGACATCTGTATTATCACATGGGGGTATTTTCCAATATCCCATTGATTAGGATGGATGGTTAGTTATCCTATCATTCCCACTCTCTATTCCGGGTGACTATATATAGCTAGTATATTGTTGGGACCATGTGGGATGGAGAAGGTTTTGAAAATATGAAAAGGTTTTTTTTTCAAGAGTGTTGTCTTTTTTTGTCAAATAGAATAAATCAATTCACATTGTATAAGGTCTTTAAAAAATATGATGCTTCTTGGTAAATCATATTTCACAAATATCATAAATTTTATGGATAACTTGTGATGAATTTTGTTTTTGCAATGAGTGAGTAATGGGTTTTCTAATAGTTTTCATGTTGTATTGATCATAATGATGTTTATAGAAGAGATGGAAGTTACAATACATTCCTTTGAAAATATGATGATGCTAAAGGTGATCAATCAAAGGTTAAATTTCAATATAGATGGGGGGTTTTGATGAATGAGAATATGTATATTTTTTTTTGATGTAGTATAATTGTATGGTGGTGTTTTCTTTCCAAATCACATAGGAGTTGCATGGAATGGAGAAGGAAAATTAGTAAAGGGATATTTTTGCATAGAAGCACTATGGGGACCTCTAAGAGTGCTACACAAACCACATTGGAAAAATAATTTTGAAGACAATAAAAATTCATGAGAGGGTTGATGTTCTTGGTCAAGGCTTCTATTTTTCTGAGAGGTGGTGATCCATTTGCGGATGGAATCAGCCACCTCTGGGAAATGGGTAAAATGTTATGTGGACCACATAGTAGAGTTCGCATTAAAGGTTGCCCGACATCAAAAAATTTGGTAAATTGGTTTAGTGTGATGTGTAGATTTATTTCCCAATATAAAGGATCCTAATCCCATTATTAATAAGGAGAGTTAATTTTATAAGAATTGATCAACATTGTGGGATGAATTTGGTCATGTTCGAGGTAGTTCAAGAAGGAGAATTTCACAAATGAGAAGTGTTCATGGAGGAATGTGTTTCACATAAGAGATAGTTCACGGAAGATTTTTTTTGGAATATATAGCCCAAAAATGAACCAGGACCACATGTTAAATGTGGTATGTGAGGAATTTTCTATTCTCGGATGAGAGAAAACATGTGGATAAAGAGGTTTTCTAAAAGAAGTCACGCCACACTGTGCAACTTAGTTTGTAGATGATACAAGTAATTAGTGGAAGAAGGAAAACCATACTCAAAGGACTCAAGAAAGATCATAGTAGATTTGAGGGGGGAAGATAATAATTGTTTTAAATGATCAAGGTTGTTACTTTCAATGATGAGTAATCATAACATTGTATTGCATCATTTTTTGGAAGAAGATCCACACCCACATGGATGGTTTCCAAATTTCTACAAGCATGTAAGGGTATATACTACACATTGTATTCCACACATAAGGATTCTTTTCCAATGGATTGCATGGTATTGTATTGTTTTTAAACAATACCAAGGATATAACAACTCTTGTTGACTAGTGAACCTTACAAATTACTGTGTTGTTATTAATGAGTGTTTGAATTGTGCTTTTTAGGGAACAAAATCATTAACTTAAGGGGAAGGCTATTTCATATGAAAAGAAATGTAAAAGTACAAGATAACACCAATTCACCCCTCCCACTCCTTGAATCTTAACTAGAAAACATTATTTGTGGATGTTTGGAAGTGTTTTAGAGAACTAGGTGAAGGCCTAAGTATTTTCAGGTGAGATGTGATAAGACTGTTATCTAGGGAAATGACCATGGAGTTTTTGGGATAGATGTTATATATTTTTATTGTTTGGTGGCTTATTATGGGGATCATGCATTATAGGTTGATGAAAAAAGGTTGATTTAATTCATTTTCAAGACACCCTACTACTATGGTTCTGGTTGTGACGTGGTGGTCTAGGTGTCTGTGGGTGAGATGAGACGTGACCATGATGTGGAGTAGTGTCCTACTTGTATGCATGTGTGATGTGATGTGACCGTGTTTTGGGTGGTGGTTTATGTTATTTAGATGATATGGGAGTATATGGATATTTTAATTTTGGTTTTGTGAGTGTAAAATTAGTGGGAACTTGGTGTTGGGTTAAATTTATATATATTCTTCTTTTAATGTTATAATGATTGGATTTTGTTAATTAGTGAGAATGCATTAGTGAGGATTGGATGAATTGTGGACCTATTTCATTGATTTTGTTTCTAATTTTTAATAATGGGTATGTTATAATTCTTCTGTCACATGTGTATGATAAACATTGGCATTAATATGTATATAGTTGTATGATCATCAAAAATATATAAACCTAATATCAAGTTTATTGGAGGATTATGTTGATCGTGTAGGACAACACTAGCTTAGACATTTTTTAATAGCTACTACATAAATACTTTATATTTTCTTTTTATTATTCACTTTTGGATAATTTTATTTACTCATGTATTATTTATACATTCATTTTAAGGTGTTGTTCATTTCATTTTATGTTATTTAATGGGGTTTCTTTTATTTATGATTTATCTTATCTCCAGATCCCATGTTATTATTGTGGTTAATAACTCCTATTTCAATATATTTTTATATCCGCTATTCTAGTCTCCATCCCGATGCCTATTAGAGGAAGGGCTCAAGTGTTTTTATATCTCTCCCTCATTACAGTGTCATTAATGGGAGGGATTCATGACAAGTCTATTATTTAAAGAATCAATAATGATCATCATAACTTCTCTACTATAGGGTAGTTTAAGCACAATTTCACATAAAAACATTGACTTCAACTCCTCGAAATTATCATATAATTCAATTATTAAATGAAAATTTTATCCCCTTTAAGACAACATGGATATTGGATAATATATATATATATATATATATGTGAAAAATCCACCGCACATCATCACCTGTATCTAGAAAACCAAGGATAACTATATATCATAGTATCCATGGTTGTATTGGACTATTAATCAATGATTCCCATTAATGAATGATCTTCTAATATATGATCACTTTAAATCACAGGAAACATGAATTAATCATTTTGTAACTAAAAGTATCAATGGTTTTATCTGAAATATTTTGTATCATTCTTATGGGTAGTCAACACAATTTTCAAATAATGTTTGTGGCTTTACTAACTCATGGAGTGCCTAATTATATGATCTACAAAATCTATAAAAAATAAACTGTGGTAAACTAAGGACTACATTAATTATATATATTATTCTTGAGTAATTGGTTATTGAAAATTGAATAATGATAAATTCATAACTACCACTCCCATATAATGGGTTGCCTATGGTATATCCTCATTCTTGACCCTCAATTAATTATATCCAGAATAATGTTCAATGATTGGAAAGTATTGATCTCCAAACAGATGACCAATCATGTTATCAATATTGGGTAATTTATAATTTTAGTTGGTAGTGATCTTGTTAATTCCACGATAATCAATGAAAATATGAACTAACCCTTATTTCTTCTAAGGAAAAAAATAATTGGTGAACCCCTTAGTGTTGCCAATGGGTGTATAAATCTATATATTGTATTTTCCAAATATCTCTTCTTCAATTATAATAACTCAATCGAGGAATTTTTATATTGATTAATTGAAATAGGTGTTTCATGAGTTTTGAGTTTTTAAAAAAAATTAACTTCATAAATAAAAAAGAATATTATAATGCACTTTATGAATCATGTCATAATAATCATAAATGAAATGATTATCCTCAATGATGATTTTCTGCCAAACAATTTGAGATAAATATCACCCATTACTATTAAGTAAAGATTATACAATAAAGTTCACTTCCATTGGATGTTCATACTCATACATTCAATAAAATTTGATAATATGTTGACTTAGAATATCAAATGTTTCATTCCATACACAAAATATGATATGATATATATATATATACAGAGAACCAATCCATGACCAAAATCAAATCAAATTCAAATAGATGCATAACAAAAACATGCTAAGGGAACAACTTCACAAAAATATCTTTTAATGAGGAGCTTTTAAAATGATATGTTATTATTGTATAATTATTTTTTTACTATTAAATCAAAATTTAATCATTGATGCAATGTTTTCTACATTAAAAAATCTTCAGCTATAAAAATTTTTGTCAATCAGGAATCTAATAAAAAAATTCATTTCTATTGTGGATTTCAAATGTACCTTTCAACACATAATTATTATAACCCACATTGGTAGTTGTAATCGTGTGAGAATTCAATTTTTTTCTAGGATTGAGAGGTTACTGATGTGGATTATCACTGCTAACCCTTATATTTTTAAAAAAATTTATTTAATTTTCATACTCCATTAAATAATCCCTACATTTCAAGGTCACTTTTATCAAATTCCCTTCATTTACATTGTTTATTTTTACTAAATACTAAGTCAATGTTTCTTCCCAAATTAATGATCAAGCTGGAATCTTAACTTGGATGTATTGTTAAATTTTACTCATATTTACTATAGGATTCATTATCATTATATTTTAATTCTATGAAATATATTTCTATTTTAATGATAATAGTTCATGGGAAATATTTATTTAATAATACCATCATTAACACTTCTCCTGTTATAGAGTCAATTTCTTCGTCTTCTTTTATATTCTAGAAAATATTTAATGTTTTTCTCCTTCACCATCGAAAATATACCTGACTAAAATGACATTTTCAAGGTATCCACAATAGATAATAAAAAATATATTTTTACTAAAATTAATCCACTACTCCAAAATATATGGTTAAAAAGCATAATCGATGGAATGTGTGTAACATCCTGGGATTTGAAAATGAAAAACTATCTTCGATTGCATATAAGATATGAAATTTTAATCTTAAATGAAAAACAAAATTTTATTATTTAAAATTTTATCTTATATAACTTCTATTAAATTTTAAGTAATGAATAATAATAAAATATTTATGAAATTATTATTATGTTACATCTCAATAAAAATGTTATGGTAATTTCTTATAAATTAATAACAAATTTTTATGTAGTGTCATTTTATTATTTAAAAAATTTTTTTTCTTTAAAAATGAATTTTATTTCTTTTTATGAACACATTATATAAATAATTTCTATAAAATTTATAAAAATTAATTAATGAAATTAAATTCATTTTTTGAATTAAAATACTAAAATTATTCTATTGTGGTATTTTGAGAATAGTCATACAAAGTTAAATTGTTGGTGAATAGAAAAATTTTCTTTTTTATAAAATACAACAACTATTTATATCGTCTAGAAATAATTATGGACTAAAATTTATTATTTTAATTTAATGGCTAAATTATGATATTATAATTTTAATGTTGTAAAAAATTAATCCATAACATTTATATTTTGATTTATTATTAACAAATAAAAATAAAATTATTCACATTGCTGATATAGTCCCCATGTACTGTTAAAAATGTCCAATTTGGGGGATTAATGATAATAATTGAGTGATAAAAAAAGTTAAAATGATTTATTTTTCATTTTTTATTTATATATTTTTATTTTTATTAATATTTTTGAATTTTATAGATATATAACATTATTCTTATCCAAATTCATGTTAAATTCTTGCATAAGAAATGAGATGTCAAATTAATAAATTAATTAAGTTGACTTGTCATGGAGATGTCTGGTTATAAATAATAAAATAACATGAATGATTATCTTGACAACAAGTAATCTATTTCTATGATATAAATTTACTTTTTATTTTTTATAAATTAAAAAATTTTCATTAACTCTTATGGAACACTTACACAGTGCTTCTGCATCAAAAATAAAAATCCATATAATGATTTTAATTAAAATTATAAGAACCATTACATAACCAAATAAATTTATAAATATTTAGGTACGAGTAATCATATTCCATAACAATCCTTGTTTAAAATTTATGATCTTTTGGAATGCACATGATTGCAATTATATCCCTTATAATATTTTATTTAAAAGTAAGTCAAACTGTTCACACTTTGGTTTTTAATTAGAGAAACCTTTTAAGATATAAACCTCCAAAAGATATATTCAACTATAAATAGTCTCTAGAAATATTAAATACTTTTATTATTCATGTATGTTTTATTTTAATTTTCAGGAAAAAATTAAATTTGTTAAATTTTTTCCCAACGATGATGCAATAATTAATAAATTAACATAAAAATCAATCTAATGATATTAAAAAATATTATAATAATTATAATTTATATAATTATTGTAAGGAAATAATTATCAAGATAAATATGAAATTTGTAGAGTATATTCAAATATTTCTCCCAAATATTAAACGTTCTTTTGATGTTTTTAATGTCCTGGTAAGGAATTGTATTAAATTTGATAATAATGATTTTTCATTACTATAATATTTTATTAAATTATTATAAAATGAATAAATTGTTAAATAAGACAAAATGAGTAATATTTGGTCTAAAATTTCATATATTATTATTTATATGTAATTTGGATGTTTTCTACTCAAAAATAGCCTTATTAAATTTCAAATATTTTAAAATTTTCATAAATTGACCCTTACCTAAATTTGAAAAGGGAACTCTACCCTTTACTTATTTTCACTTCCATAATCCTTCTACATCAAATATCATCTGTAAAATTCTATTATCCTAATCCCTATACACATTCTTGTTATTCTGGTCTCTCCAATAAACCCATTCTATTTACATTAAGGAGGTTCTCAAAGAGACGATATTGAAGACGTAAAGATTTCTTTTCTCTCATTCAAATTCATTATATCTTCTACAGTATACTCAACTCATATCCAAATTATTATGATAACTATTGTATCATATATTTATATATATGTTTTCTAATTTAATTTTTAAAAAATTAATATCGATAATAAAAAAATTTCGCTTCTGCTTTTATTCTAAAAAAAATTAAAACATCGTTTATGTAATGTCGATTCACAACCTTTATGAATGATGAGATTTCGTTTTCATTAAATATTTCTTGGAAATATTTAATTAAAGTATAATTATTTTAAATAAAATAAATAAATAAATATATATATATATATATTATTATTTTCACAAAATCTAGAATTAATATATGTAAATAATATTAATCAAAACAATACTAGTTCATGATGGTTAGAAAACCCCCATAATAAACTAAACAATTATCATTAATGTTTTATAAAATGAATCATCCACATGCCAAAAAAATGATATATGGTATCATATAAAATTATTAAGGTTAATAAATACCATATAATCTCAATTATGGACTTATAATCCCATTTTAAAAGAACATACTTAAATATTCACAAGAAAACAAAAAGGGAACCGTTAAATGAACGCTCCTAGAAGGGTGAAATTGATCATTACAACTCATTGAAATGGCCATAAAATAAGTAAATAAAATAATAAAACGTAAAATATATATCTAAATATTTAAAAAATAAAAAATTAATTAATATAATTTGATTATATAGGATTTGTAGTGTATCTGTATAACACATTCAGACATATGGTAAGAGAATTTTTTACTCAAAACGATCATTTTAAATGTTTTAAATATTGATTTTATAAAACATTCACATTCATTTACATGTAGAAAAATTAATTTTATAAATATATTTATATATAAATTAATGTATTAAAATCTCTAAATTTCATATTTCTCTCCAATGTTTTCAAAATTGAATATTTTTAAGGTTTTATGTAACAAACTTTAGATTTATATTTTTATTTAATTTCACTTTTTATAAAATTTTAACTTATTTTTTATGAAATTAGATTATTTTTCCACATTAATGATTTCTTTATGTTTTAAATTTTCTTTTCCAATATTATATTGTTATTTTTTAAAAATAATCATTTGTATGTGCGTAGTATTCCTTCAAAATAAGTGATTTTTCTAAAAGACGGTTTCTAATGAGGCAAGTATTCATGTTTTCTATTTATGTTATGGTTCAATAGAATTGATTATGATGATGGGTGGTTCTATTATAATCCAAATATTTATGTGTTCGTGATATCCATCATATTCCATTAGTATATTGGTAGGTGACCGTAATTGTTATTATATGATTAACTGTGATTGCCATATCCATGTATAACAATAGGGGTTATATTATTATAAGAATTAGGGGTACAAGTAAAATGGTGTAAAAAAGGCTTATAATCATATGTATGTATGATAATAATATGATGAATCTTTGGATCTAAATTATTTAATTATTCATTCAATGTTTTATGGAAATTTCTAGTTTTCATACTATAATTATATGTGTGAGAGGTATATCTATGAGATAATGAATTCATGATTGTATAAGTATTGATGGACTTGTATCATATTTTTTTATTTCCCTTACTATTATTTTTGTGCTCATACTATATTATATATTTTTTTAACAAGGTTTAAGCATTTTTAAGAAAAATGATGCAGCTAAGTTGAATGTGGTGAATATTTTTCATCAAAAGAACTCTTCTATTATTTTAAATACATCTATATTATGAGATAAATAGATACTGGGTTTATGTTTAAATTTGTAATATATGGGTTTATTATGTAATTTATGTTCTAATTATCTAAAACTCTACATTTTAAACATATTTGGGAATCAATTAAATTGAATTCTAGTATAAAATCACTAGGATTTTTTACATATAATGCCATGTTTTTACAATTTGTGATTGTCAACATAAAATAATATACACTGAGTTGTTACTTCCTTTGTAAATTTTTATATTTTACATCATTCATCTTATGATTCATAGCTATGTGAGATGGATGAGAATTTCTGTATGATTTTACATATTAAGTATAATTTTATTTAGTTCCTCCTATGAACTTCTAATTCATTTTATGTTAAGATTTGTGTCAATATGATTCCAAAGGGAACCATTTCTTGAATATGAAACAAAAGTATAGTTTTTTTAATAATACTCATAGTTAGTGGACTTTGAATTATGAAAAATATTTCATCAGATTTTTGAATCATGACACCTTTTTTTGAATATATCACAACTTGGGATTATCAATTTTCATTCAAGGAGATCTTCTATTAAATTCATTCATAATGGCTTATAATGAAAATGTGAATTAACCAGGGAATATTCCATGATATTTCTATTAAAGGTGTGAAATATTATGCCCAATAATCAAGGACAAGTAAAAAACCAATATAATATCCAATCCACCTACTTTTGTGTTTTCAACCTTATTTTCATCTATTCCATTGTATCAACCACATTATTTTTTCTAGATAAGAATTTATTTTCCATTTAAAAAAACACAATATCTTGTTTAACAAATTTTAATGTTGATATACTTTAAATATACTTATGATTGTTTTCACTAATTTTATCTAATCATATTATCTATGAAATAACTAAAACAGCATCTGATATAAAATGAAGAAAACAAAGAATCATATACCTCAATATTACACTACAGTATAAAAAGGTTATATCAAGGACCTAAAACAATTGTTATAGTCTCCAAAACAATTTTTTTATCCAATACCAATTTTTATGTGAACCACAGGCATTAGATCCTTCAGTATAAGGATATAACAATGGTTTTCTTTCAAATTGGTGGTATAGATCAGTGTGAATATTGAATACCCATAGAATAATTTAAATAGAGGGTATATATCTATGCCAACAGTTTGAGAATTTTTGGGTAAAGAGGTATATCCAAAATTGATGTATACCAAAGGTTTTTCTGAACAATGTTCATAGGGTCCTATCCCAAATGGACAACAGTATCACTCTCCATCACCTCTAACAAAACATTAAAATAAATTAAAAACCATGGTATACATTCAATGTAGTATAATTATTATATATTTATAAATTAATCATCACGTTATCAATAGATTTCAAATAATTTAAAATAAAATAAAGTAATTATACAATCCATAACATCATCATTCAGATTTAGTCATCAAACATCATTGAAATTTCTCCTTACTGTCAACTAAAAATTATGTGGTTCAACAACTCCCTCATCACCACCATTTCAATCATAATCACCACCAACATTGTTTCCTAGAGCTTAAACACCACCACCAATACCATCATCATTACCATCATAATCATCATCATAACCCACACAACCTCCATTAGTATCATCACCTTTACCGATACAATATCCCTCTCTGACATCACATTGTATATCATGTATAAGGCACATTTTTTTCATACATGAATAAAAAAATTATGCCTCTAGTGGAATTGACGGGCATTTAATTGACTTAGATTCACCAACTATTCAGTGACATGTTTTTTAACTTCAATGCTCATGTATATCTATTTTTTGTCTCATGTACCATTGTGAGAGTTTTTTAATTCTCAGTGTTGTCAGAGGATTCCAAGGAATCCGATGAGGGATAATACATTGTGGGGATTTTTTCTTACCAAGTCCACATCACACTCCCCCTTGAAGCTTCTGAAATAATACCTTTCTAAATTTGATCATTTCACTTAAATTTTTTATTATCCTTCTCATCAAGGGTCTACAGGTAACAATTTCTAAAATATTAACAATATATTTAACTGGGAATTACATATAAAAATTTTAAATATCAATATAAACATAAAATATTTTATTTTTAATATGTATTTATAAAACTTCAATAATTTTTCCTACTAATCAAGAAAACTAATTTTCCTTAATGCACATGACCTTTGATACCCAATGTCCCTTGCTCTAAATAACATTGATTACTATAATATTACATTATTGATTAATATAAAATTTATTAACTAAAAATTAATTTAGATTTTTTGTCTGGTAGAAATCCATAAAATGAAGAAGTATCTAAATATACAATTAATTATAAATTTAATACTGCTATTATAAAATCATAAATACATAGTATGTATCATCCAAAACATGTATATAAAATGGATTCCTCTTTTATATTCATGCTGGTCCAATTATATTTCTTTAACTATAAATAGTTAATTGTCACTTTTTTAGTTTAGTCATTTGGTTATTTAGTTATTTTTTTGGTTAGTTGGTAATTTTTTCATTTCGTCATTCATTCATTTGGTCAATTAGTTTGATAAATTTTTATATTTTTTGGTATGATTGTTTCATTAACTTTGTTGATAGTGTCTGATTCCTATATGATTAATTTTTTTTGGGTTATTTCATTTTTTGGGTTACGTCATTTGGTTCATCTTGACCATTTAGTAATTATTTCATTTTATATTATGTCATTTTATAAATTGCTAAATTTTTGGTTGTGTTAATTAGTTCATTTTGGGTTAGGTTATTTATTTTCCACTAGGTTAGGTTATTTAGTTTATTTTTGGGTAGTCTATTTTATTCATCAGGGGTAATTTCAATTCGATAATTTTGGTTTCAGACATTTAGTTTATTACTAGTTTATTAATGATTGATTTATCTCATGTTTTTATTTTTTGTTATGTAATTTGAATCATTTTTTTATTTTTAAATTTTTATTTGTTTATTTTTATATTTTTAATTATTTTGTTTAAAACATTTTGTTTACATGGGTTTTGGATATTATGATTATTTTGGGTTTTTTAATTACATTTAATGAGTTTTAGGACATTTAATGCTTGGAATTTTTCCCATTTTTGCGTTATCTCTCTTTTTTTCTGTGTTATTTTAATTATTTTCAGTTAGACCTTTTGGTTTATTTTTGTTTTTTGTTTATTCTTGGTTACATCATTTTGTTTTTTTGGTCATTTTTTCATTAGTTTGTTTGTATTATGACATTTTATTAATTTTTCATTTTTTAGTTAGGACAATTAGTTAGTTTTGTCTTATGTAATTTATTTTCTTTATGGTTATGATATTTCATTCATTTTTTATTACTGTATTTCATTCATCTTGGGTTATGTAAATAATTATATTTTGGGTGAATTCATTTAGATCGTCTTTGGATTGGGTAATACTTAAGCTAAGTCTTTTGGTTTATTTTGGGTACCATCATTTGGTTTATTTTGGGATCATGTAAGGTTTGGTAAGTTCATTTGGTCATTTGTGAATTTTCTATTAGAAAAAATTGTATACATTGGTTTAGTTTATTTGGTTTATGTTGGGTTATATTGATTTAATTTCTTTGGGTTGGGTCTTTTGTATGTTAGGTTATTTTTTCATTTTGGGTTTTTTCCTTTTAGGATACACAAAATTCAATATTTACGATAGTCCATAAGGAATTGTGTTTTTATAACTTATCTATTTATAAAAATATAATCCCTAAAAAGATTAATGATTTTCATATTTTTGGATATATATAATTCCAAATTAACTAATCTCTATTGAAAACACTATCACATATGTCAAATTTTCACATTTATTGTGTGTGACTTCAAAAGATTAATTCAAAAAAAATACTAATATCGAAAAAAAACTATTACATAAATAAAAACAATGACTACATACATAAACTAAATAATATCAAATAAAGTAGTCAAGAAATTAATAGATGTTAACAAAATTCAATCGACATCACCATCACCAATTATTGAACCAAAAAAAGAATTTTAACCACAATATTACTAATACACACTCAAAATATTTATCATAGATCTATTGAGTAATTTCTTTATAATACAAAAAAAATCTTCATCACCCTATTGATATAATGAAAAAAAATCTATAGTAATATACTAAAATCCTCATAATGCTTTCAGAACTATCCTAAAACTTATTTAACTCCATAATATAAGAATCACAATGGATTTAACTTTTCCTATCATCCACAAAATTTTGGTTTCTAAAAAAGTAAATTTCAAAACAGTTTCATCATAGCAACATTACTGTTTAAAATCATCCAAAAAAATTATTTCAAATATATATCTTTCTATAAAAGATACTTAATTTAAAATAAAAATTTTCAAAACACTCTTCAAAATTGCATTTCAAAATTTAATACTTTTAATATACCCACAACTTTTCAAAAATAATTATCATTATAATATTATGTTTTGAAAATGGTTTTCTTTAATAAAAGGCAAATTTTTAAAAGAATTCAACAAATATAGTTATATTTTAGAATTTTAAAAAAATACTAAAAAATATCTTTAGTTTAAAAAAGAAACCATTCTCAGAAAAATTATTCAGTATGACAACAAATATTTTTTTATTGGTTAATAAGATCACTATTTGGAAATTTTATTCATTTTTATTTTGGTAGGGTTATTTAGTTTAATTTTTTAGTGTACATCCATTATCATTGGTAATTTCAATTGGATAATTTTGTGTTTGTTTATATGGTTTTAAAAATAGTTATTTGAATTAGAACAATTATCAAGTAAATCTCTTAAGGAATGATGCATTCATCGAAGCATGTTTTCAATTCTAGAAGGATTTTTATGAAATAAAACTACAAAGTAAAGTTAAAATAAAGAAATCTTGCATTTTTGGATTTCAATTGACCATTAATCATGTTTGGTGGTGTACCTTTAGAAAAACATTGATAGGGAAAGGGGGATTTTGTCAATATATAAATTCAATATTAAAGGGGAATTTATTGCCTTATATTTAAGGTATTCATGGGTATATAACGGAATTTCAATCATGAAATCTTACTAAATGGGTTATTTCCATAATTCTTTATTAATGTGGGGTTTCTAGCCATTATTCTTAAGACTATGTGAGTTTGTTATAAGATTGTTTTAGGAATATTTTATTTATTTTTAAGTCATTTTTTATGAATATTTATGATTTCATACTTATTGAAAATATAAATAAAATAAAATTACCACTTTTGGTCAAAACCTCTCATCTTAAATAACAATATAAATAGAGATATTATTTTTATTCATATTAATGTACCATGTACATCACATTCTCTAGATTTTAGTGAACCCCAATTTGTTAAAATATGTCATAAAATATGTTATCATTTCATTTTTTCATATGAAAAAAAAAGAAAAGGATAATAAAATTAATAAAGATTATAATTTAAATGAAAATCATTACAGAATAATAATACCTTAAACTCATTGCACTTCAAATATAACATCATTTAATTATATTTAATTATTATACTATCATTGTATATTATTACACTCTCTAAATTATAACTAACTCTATACTTACAAATAACATATAACATTTATCCCCAAAAATCCCCAAAATCCATCAACAATCTGACCTTAGTAGCTTCACCATTTGGAATGATAAACTGAAAATAAAATTACCATGTTATTTCAAATAAACAAAAAAATAAAATTATTTTAATTTGAATATTTTCATACTCATATCCCTATCCTTTATTTTTACTTTATTTAATTACCAATTTGCCTCCACAAGACTTGTTCCTCCAGAATGATATCATTGCAATGGGATAAAGTATCCATAAGACTTATAAATTTCCTTTAATTAAAAACTACCATTTTATTATCATCATTATAATACAGCATTATTTTCATTTGATGATTTCAGGATTCATGCAGTTGGGCGCACCCATAGATCTTTCAAGAATATACCACTATGTAAGATAAATAAAAAACAATGATTAATTCATATAATTGGAGGAAAAATGATGTTATGTAATTTTGCACACTTATAAAAAACATGATGCAAGATTCTCATTATTTTATGATGAATATGTAGGTTTCCCTGTATTAGAATCCTAAAAATTATTTTCATATTATAATGCATGCATTTAGGTCATCTTCATGCATTGGAGTTGACATTTAGGCATCAAAACCATCTAATCCTAGATGGATAAAAGGAATTTTAAGTGGTGTTGACATGGTAGGATAAAAATATAAGGGATGGGGATGCATTATAATATATGGATATGGTATACTTGGAAGCATCCCTGATGGGGGTTTAGACATGGTATAATAATTCGAGTCAAAATAAAATGATGGTAGAGGTGTGTGTAGGAACAAAATTGAAGTATAAAATATTGGATTAAATGGTGTGGTAGATGGGGTGTCCACTGCCAGGCCAGTGTTCAAATGGGTATAATGAGTGTTCCATGTAGATTTAGGAGAAATCATGCTCAACCCCATATATGTGTGATGACAACAATTCAACTCTTGTTCAAATGAATATCCCAAAAAAATATTAGGAATAATAACATGATATTAAATGTCATACAAAAGAAAAATACTACAATTATTATACCATCTAAGGGAACTATAGGAGGAAACACTGGATCTCAAACATGTCGAATATTATTAAATAATATCTTCATTTTAATTTCTTCAATATATTACATAATTGAATAATAAGGTAATTTATATTTTTAGAAACATATTTTCAAATGTATTCATACAAATAATATATAAAAATATTTATAAAAAATACCATAACTTATTTTAGTAACGATATTTTAAAACCATGTTATACAATTTATAGAAAGTTATTTAAACACAGTTTTCTGAATTTATATAATACTAATTAAATTCAATGAAAATAAAAAATTAAAAAAATCATATTATTACAATATTAAAAAATGAAGTAATTACAATAACAAAAAGTTGAGAAACCTACATCAAGGTAAACTGAATAAACTATGAACATATATGGTTTCTTCAATATATTACCAACCGTTGATTTAGGTTCATTATCAATTCTCACAATTAAAAAATTTAGATCATCAGATATAATATTTTAGTCAACACTAATGGAAATTTCAATAATGTCGATTTCAACCCCACCATAAATAAAAATACTTCTTCAGATTACATTAATAATTACTCCATAGTGCAGTCTCAGATGGTTTTTTACAAAAACTACGACATTTTCCCTTAATGAGTAAATATATGGTTCCACCGTATATATGAGGCAATTCATGTAAATTAAAATAATTCCATAATCATCAGTAATTTTAATATGTCACAACATTAAATCAGAAAACTTTTATTTTATCATAGTGACTCTACCATGAGAGTGGTAAAAAAATAACAATATTATCTCAACAAGTCCATTATGATACACATTTTAATATCAAGGCGAATATTTTGTTGAACTGGCATAAAATTACATTATTACAGTGCACATAACACCATCATATTTTGTTCTCATATTCACTACTCGATCATTTATACAAAATTTAAACTCATTTATTATTAATTATTTGTATTCATGAACCAATGAATTGGGACGGAAATCCAACACACAATTTATTGAGGGATATATTCAATAACAAAACTCAATACATGAAATATAAATGAATTATATAAATAAAAAAATATTTTTTAAAAAGTAATTAATTTAATGGTGATTTCTTTTATTTCAACCAAATTGGAAACTATATTCAATGAAAAACCTACATCATCTTTAGTGTAAATGATCAATGAACTCTAATTATAATTTTTTTATGTTCACTAAATAAAATAAAACGAAATTTTTTTATTATATGTTAAATTACATACTATGAGATGACATATAAATATTAATTTTTCTTATTTTATTTAGTAATTATAAAAAACTATTAGACAAGACTCTTTGATGTGAAAAATATTACTCTTCAATGGTCAATGCAGCTAATGTATATGACCTAGGAATTCTAATACATTACCCACGATTAACTCACCCAAATTTAATGCTTCCAATTGATACATTCTTATCAGGAATTTTATTTTAAAAATTTAGAAAAGGGGTCTTTAGTAAATGGATTAAGTGAATAATTTTCATACCTTCACTGTAGGAAAAACAATGATAGATTTCTATTGGAATCAATTTAGAAATAAACATGTGATAATCATGAATTTTTGGGATTTTATTTTTAACTATCTTCAATAAACACATTTAGATAAGTTTATAGAATAGCCATTAGGAACCTTGATATTATTTAACACATCTTGTAATTGATTATTCTATAAAGAAATCCTCACATTATAATCATAGTTGTCTTTACACATGTTTTCAATGATATACACAAGATTCAATTCTGGTCATATACACAAATCCAAAAATCCCTCATGAGATTATAAGCTATCATTGCTCATTCCTTGATATTGTATAATAATTTAATGTAACATTTAAATATATTTTTATATATGTGCATTATGTCAAAATAATAACATGAAAAATTGGTATAGCTATTAAGAAACTCAAAAAATACATTTAATTTTTCAATTGTAATTGGATTCAGTGTCATTATTCAACAACTTTTTAGATTTCATCTAAACATTCACAAGTAAAATGATGAAATCTTTAATTTCCTTAAGATCATAAATTATGAAACTCATTTAGGTGGTTGTATGGTGTCACCAATATCATAAAACCTACAATGATTTTCCCTATACTGATGATCCATTGTAATGAATCATTGATGCCCTATGAAACAAAAAATACTACCATACGTATGTTTTCTAGATTTTCTATTACTCAATAAAATAGTACAGGATATTATTCCATTATTGAAGCAACAAGAAATAATTATAAAATAATTGAAATTAATTATTGTTTATGGAATGGAAACATATATCAGAAATATATTTTTTTAAGAAGCATCGAATGTGTGCACACCAATATCCCAAAGTGGCATCGACTCTATTATTATAGGTTTCAAGTAGAAATATATATCATTTCTAGAATTATTAGGTACATATATTACTACACTCATGAATGTGAATGGTTTCTTCATGCACATCCATGGACGAAGATTTTAAATGTGAATTATAATTTTCTATGTTTTTTGAGTAGTATCCATTAAAATAAATAGATTAAAACTATCATAGGATAGTCATAACATAAAATTACTCACTTTCACGTCAACATCAGAATGTTGTGCATCATATTACTATCATTATAATCCGTCTTTATAATGAACCAACTAATCATTGCCATTAATTATTTCAACATCATTCCATCACATATATGTTAAATTTTGGCCATAAATGAATATATATTAAAGGATGTGAATAAATGTAAAGGGCACATTACTTTCTATGGAACATGAGACGGTGTTCCATATTAATTTTCTTTCTATAGAGATATAAAGCATTCATTAATTTCATTAGGGTATATTCTATCGCCTGAAAATAAAATGTAATCTTTCGAGTATAGGTGAATATTATTAATACAAAATCAATGATTATTATTCAACAACAATGAAAAAAAATTATTTAAGGGAATATTTATTTTATTTGGAATAAATTACTTCAATATGTGAGAATATAGCCAATGGTGGTTTTAGAAATTTCGTAAATGGTTTTTCTATGATATAATAACATTAAAAATTCCAACATTTTAATTTTAGTGCATTCATGATATACGAGAGTACTTACATCATCCTTTAATATTTTCACTCTATCAAATTCATCATATGAGAACATTTCTTAATGTTCTTGTATATCAATGTCTTCTTAGACTAAGATATTATCTCCCTCGTGATAATGAATAAATGGAAATCAATAAAATATCAAATTCCAACATACAACTTCTTTATTTCTATTCATGAACAGAAGAATATTGTTTTGTCTCACCATTATGATTTCAATAATAAAAGTTTTTATGTAATCAATGTTTTGTTATATGATAGAGAGACTTATCTTGACATAACCATGGTCTTCCCAAAAAATTATAACAAGTACACTGTATATGAGCTCCATTTCAATGATTTTAAAATGAAAATTCCAATAAAATATGAAAATTCATTTGAGACTTGGTGGGAATTTTATGGGTATGATACATCCATCTTCTATCTAATCTGTTATAGGGGAAATTTTTTATTCAAATCAACAATGTAAAAAATAATTAAAAAATTATTACAACCAATTTTAATATTAAATTCCTCAAAGAATACAAGTAGATATTAATGTTATTATTAAGAAAAATTACATATTCTAACGCAATTCCTACATATAAGAAACCATTGTGTGTATCCGGACATTTAATAATTCACAATCATGGTTAGAAAAATAAATAATTTTGATACGCTACAATGGGATACCCAAAGTTTTAACTATAAAGGAAAAATAATCATGATCCAAACAACAGAAAAAATATATTTCTAATACAAAATCTTACTTTCCAAATGATCATAATACATCAAGCATCCAAAAATACATTTTGGAAATCAAATCAATAATCAAAATAGCAACATTAGAAACAAACTATTGATTCCATTCAATATTTATGATTAAAAATTATAGGATATTTATTCTACAATTTAGGACCCCCTTGATTATGCTCTTCACTAAATGGATAATCATTACTAGCCCTTATGGATTTAGATCAATCACCCTTTTTTATTTGTGACCAACCCATAGAGTTTTATTAATTCCAGATGGGATCAACAATTTTAGTAGATAAAAAAACCCCAAATCACTAAATCTACAATTAAGTTTTAATGGATCCTGAATGTATAAGGATTATCTTATAAATAAAATGTTATATAACACTCAATTCAAAAATTAATACACCAAACTAATGTTTTAACCAAATTTCTATATCAAAATTGAATGAATAATTGTTTATTATTATTTAACAGAATGATAGATGAAATAAAAAAATTACAAGACATATAATTTCTATATTCATTCATTTTTATTTTAAAAACATAATGAATTATTATTATTTTCATTTTAATTATGTTTGAGTCAACCCAGTATTGCATTATTACTACAACTATCTCATGAATTATCAATTTTAATGGCCATATACTTTAGTTCATTATTACGAATGGCAATGAAAACACATTTTAAATGCTAATCCTATCATCTAATATGGTTACAATAAAAGTAGTATTCTATGAACCTCATTATTGACCACTCAAAATATAAACGTAAAATGTTTTTTTAATTAAAAATAATATAGTGTGGGAGAGAAGGGAAAATAATGTGAAAATAAACCTGAATTAAATAAAATCACATAAAAACATCCATACAATCCCTCTTAAATAAAATGTTAATAAGAAATAAAGATATCCCTCTCATGATATCTATGATTGGGTGATGAAAAAATGAAATAAAACATGTAGAATCCTTGATAGATCATAAATATGAATTCTTTAATATATAGATCATAAATATATAGTCAATGAATTATTTGATGCATAATATCAAAGAAAAATGTGGGAAAAGTTAACTAGGAGTTCAAACCATTATCCAAAAATCATATGGTTCATTCATCCCCCAAGAAATGACTTTTCAAATAATTATATTCTCATTAATATTTTTAATAATATTACAATTATTTTTTGTGTTATATATTAAATAGGACTAATATTTTTTGTTTCATCAATAATTCAACCTTAAGGAACTTTCTCATTTATCTAAAATATTAGTGATAAGTATTTTAACATGACACTTTTAATTTAAATTTGAAAATAGAATTCATGGTTAACATATATGATATTTCATAAAATAATTCAAAGATATTTTGTTTTTATTCTAATTTTGATAGGATTTTTGTGACTTGACCGTAATCCATATCATGAAATGTGCATGGAAATTAATGCACCATGATGAATCTATTTACTTCATGGTATGTTCATAAAAACATAATGTTTAAAATTTTAAAAAATTAATCCAACAACTACCTAATCAATATTTAACTAGTATAATAACATGACTGTATAATATTGGCCACATTATGACCTAGAATCAACAAAGAAATACTCTATAGAAGTGGGGAAGGATATTAATCTTACTAATATGTCGTCCACGAATATCTGAATCATAAAATTCATGAATAACCAGAGATCACTGGAGGATATGGGATGAAATCACACACTTGGTGGAAAAAAATTAGTGTAGGTATCATGGGTGAATGGAGATAGGTGGGGAGCTGAGGGATTTGTGAAAAGGTTGTACTAACTTTTTCAAAAAACTATTGTTATAGATTTCTAAATAGAAATGATTTTAATGAACTATATGTATACCATTGATTCAATAACTTTATACAAATGGTTCTTGTAAATTGTTTCTATAGAAGCTTGGGGATATCCCCAATTTCTAGTAGTGTCACTCAATATTAAATTAAATTTCAATATATTTCACAATAATTAAATCTAGAGGATTATAATAGTTTAATGAATTTTGATACTACATTTAAAATTAATTTTTTTATTAAATAATATTCAATATCTTCCACATGGTTATTCTTTAATAGAAAAATTCTTATTAATTTAAAAAAATATTAAATCGGTCCCTATGGAAGGAAAACATAATAAAGGGTGATCATATATTCCCAATAAGGGTAATCATAATAGATATCAATCCCTGATATTAAATTGGGAAATAATAACGGAAATAAAACATGATCATAACTTAATAAATTCACAAAAAAAATATAAAAAATATCATTTTCCATAAATCGTGGAATAATTATCTTTAATAATAATTGAATCAACCTATAAGATTATGTAATAATTGATAATAATTTGTGATATTTGATAATACATCATTAGAATTAGACATAAGTTTGTGTCATACACATAACTATAGAAATTTATTTCCTTAGTCATGTTTCAATTCCAAGACTACCATAGTGTAATGGGTTCCCTGACCATTCCATCATTTCCATAGTCAACATTCACTCCAATTAATATCTTATTAGAAAGAGTCCCTTACAAGACTAGGTTCACTTTACATTATTAATCTTTTTATCATTTGAGATATCCATATTCATTTAATTCGTTGGAGGACTGTATAATTATCATCTTAGAGGTCATATAATTAAAATAATAAATATCTATTCCATGAAATCATAAAACATCATTTTTATAATAAAATCATAATAGATGGATGAGAAAAATGATTCATAAACATTAATTCATTTCATCGAATAATATTCCATAGAAAAAATGGATTTCATAAATATTTTTCATTTCCTAGTAAAAAAAATTATGTAAAAGGAAACATGTTTCATTAATATTCTTTCTTGATAAAAATATAAATTAATTGAAATAATAGAGATTTTATCATGGGATCACATCCCTACTGAATCGAAACAAACCATAATATATTTTAATATTGGTGAAAAATACCATTTAAAGGATATTAAAACAATTCATTGAACGAATGAAGGAAATATCAATTTATTTAGAAAATAATTTAAGTAAAAATTCCCAAAATGTTAAAAAAGTAATCTCAATATAAAATAACCATTGAGACATAGAATAAATAGATAAATTTAATGAATGATCATCAATAATAATAAAAATCGGTTCATAACATATATGTTAAAATATAATAATCTTTTCACAATTTTCAAAAATCGTAATTTTTTAGAAATATGATTATTTAAAAATATTCTTATTAAATAATTTTAAATAATATAAAAGATATGTAATTTTATCATCTAAAAAATCAGGTATGGATATAAAGTGTAGTAAAATAATTCTTAATGGAATATAAATGGAAGTAAATTTTCATCAAAAATTGAAGAAAATAAGGTCATCATTTCATTAAAAACATTTTTATAAATAATTTTAAGAACCAAAGAGAAAAAAATTGAAATAATACCTAAAAATAAATGAATATAGAATAGGGAAAAATATGTGGTATTTTAATGTTAATATTCAAATAATTTCTCTGAATTGATATTTTCTATAAATACTGCAAAAAAGAGATGTCATTTTAGCATAATCACGTAATTCTATTCCCATATTACTTTATAATATTTTAAATGTCTAATATATTAGATAGAAATAATTTATAATTATACTATAGAAAAATATTATTTTATATGTTAATATTTTCTTTCTTAATTTGTAATTTCAATTTTTTAACAATAATTTCTTCATGAAACTGATAATTTGGGTGAAAATCTGTATTTTTACTAGGCATGTTTCTATTAAATGGTCCTGGTACATAATACTTGGTCATGTTTTTATAATCACTATAATATTAATATTTATATAAGTGTCATATTTATATATATATGTGCACATTAAAATAATTCTTAAAATGTTGTGGTGGAAGGTGAATTACATTATTTTGTGGAGCTAGTTGTCTGTACATACGCACAAGTACGGTTTTAATTTTTTTTTATTTATGAATTGAATGAAAGAAAAATAATAATTAATAATTAAGGAATAATTATTATATAATAAATATGATATATATTCATTAAATCTATCTATATTACCACCAATGTAAATATGAAATAAATAATTAATCACTTCTCTACATGGAGTTAGTTGTCCACATATATACAGGAGTGACATTATAGTTTCAAAATGGATTTTAAAAATATAAGGTAGCTAATATATTATATTATTAGAAGAAAATTTAAATCATAATGGTAATATATTAGAATTAAGGGCATTATAATAAAGAATAAGGAATAATGGTGTTTAAAAACAAAATATATCTCTTCGTGAGGCAGTAGTCCTCATGTAAGTAATAAAAATGATTTAATTTTCCATTTAATGTAGAAGTATATGAATAAAAATTTATTCATTGATCATATAATATCTCATTATATTATTGGATATTTATTAATTAATTATTAATTATTTTTTGATGGATAAAATAGTTTTTGTTGGGGTGGCATAAAATTAATGTTGAAAGTACTCTGTTATTTGTTATACCTCAATTTTGAGTATCCTCATTTAGATTACACATTAGACCTTAAAAGAATGGTATTAAATAAAATTAATAATTCAAGGATATGGATAAGGACTTGGGGAATTATTTTGGATGTATTTTGGATGAAATAAATGAACATGAAGTTTTATGATGTGTGTACCGTTCCAGGTAAATAAAGAATATGTTAATTTCATATTTATTAATATTTGTGAATTAAATATTAATTATAATTTAAATAAGATTCTATTTTCAATGGCATACCCGACAGACAATAATGTGTTTCTATTAAAATGTCATGTTCCACATAAGGTGGAGTCATACTGAAAAATAATAATACAAAATTATTTTAAATTTTAGTTAACGCCTGAACATTGTACTGGCATGAATTAATAGAACTAACTAAAATATGATTATACATATTTTTTAAATGTTTTTACATTTAATAAATAATATTTATTGGCTAAAAATTTGAAAAAAAATACAATTTTAAGCATAAATATTCTAATATTCTTTATAAGGTCGATTTACCACCTTTTGATGCAGAACCTTTTTTAAATATATTTTTTTAACATTTATATATCATATTGGAAAAAATTAAAATTCTTATTTATAATCAATACATCCAAATTTACATTCGATGAAATTTTTGTATTTTTCTGGCAAAGTTCATTTTTCATGAATAGGGAAAAATAATGTATTTTAATTCAACATTACCTTTTAATCTAATTTATTTATATGATTAGATTATGTTATTAAATGGTTATAAAGTGTAATTGGATTATATTTTTACCAATTAATCCAATTTTTTCCATTGCATGTTATTTCACTTTGAAA
The DNA here is from genome assembly GCA_963277665.1 of Viscum album. Classification (NCBI taxonomy): domain Eukaryota; kingdom Viridiplantae; phylum Streptophyta; class Magnoliopsida; order Santalales; family Viscaceae; genus Viscum; species Viscum album. The sequence continues at coordinate 217,674,447 of OY728165.1, forward strand.
TTGAATATTAATAAATGTCAATCTTTTGATAATTATTATTTTCTATAAACAAGTTTTTTGGTTTTACGATGGAAATTAATTTTAAATTAATTAATACAATTTATAAGTTTTTAATATGGTGAAATATACATTATTTTTGAAATCATAATATCAAATTTAACTTAGGCTTAATTTTTTGTATTTTCTTGAAACGTTCAATTTTTTATGAATAGTGAAAACACTGCATTGTAGTTAAAAAACCAACTTTTTCATTTAAATGAAATGTTACAGCTTCTGTGAATTTAATTTCAAAAATATGACATAAATGTTTTTAATAATTATCTATAATTTGGTTCAATAAGATGAAAATAAATTTTTTTGAATAGAAAGTTTTAACTTTTATTTACCACAATTAAATGTAAACAGTGTAATTAAAGGTAAAAATAATATTATAATAATATAAAATTACATTAACACATGTCCTAAACTTATTGGATGAGTCATAGACGACCAATATAATATTTGGGTATAACTTTTGGCCTTTGAAAACCATTTGGGTAAGATAATGACATTAATAACTTTTTATTTTTAGTAAAAATAAAAATATCATACACAGGTATTGTTTTGCTAAAACAATTTTAATGTGGGGTTATATAATTTATATATTTGAATTTAATTTATCATTGTAAATATAAAAAAATTCTTAAATATTGGTAATTTATTTATATTTTTTAGACATCAAATAAATATATTTATTCATGACATAATGATGATGTAATGATTACCTCATTAATGAACAATTTAAATAAATGATATTATAAATGTTTAAATAAATTTATTTTGGACCATTATCTATCATACAAGAATGTTAAAGATTATAATGAATTATTTTAGTTGAATTAATTAATGGTTTTAGAAATAATCAATTTTTTTTGTATTTTTTAAATGGTCATGATAGGAATTGTTTAAAATTTGACATAAATGGGTTTTTAAATCAATTAATCTATTATTAAATTATATAATAATCCAAAAAATCTATGATTCATCCAAATTACATAGATAAGTTTTATAATGTCACTAATGAACCAATTTTTGTCCTATTTTCATTTTATATTAAATATATAAACCATATATTATGAATATTAAAGAAGACATGGTAAAAGCAAAATAAGTTACCAAAGGGTAAAATAAAGAATATAAAGATTAAAAAATATCCAAAACCTATCAAATTATTATTGGATGATTTTATTTAGAATAATAGTCATCTTATCATAGAATATATTGTGTTTTGGACCTTTTTAAATCGAAATAACATTTATAATAAAATAATATTTTCAAACATTCCAAAAGATCCCCTCACCCCCTTATAAAAGGACACCAATTCCAAATCATTACTCACACCTCTCACATCACATGGTTCACCCAAACCCTGAACAAATAATCTCCCAACATCCCTATAATCCTCCAAGAAGCCTTACCTTGAGCAAAGGAACTTCAATGAATCCTTTTTGTTCAAACCATAGGGAGTTTCTCGATTTAAAGATAATAACTTCCCTCAAGTTCTCTTCTTTTATTTTACTTCTTCACTCCTTAAGTTCTTCTTCTACTATGTTTACATAACAAAAACAATATCCTAGATATAATAGTTTGTTTTTAGGAGAATTATTTTAACTAACCATACACACACCTCCATCTAATGGGTAAAGAACGTACAGTTTCTTTGGACGGTGAACTACTGCCTCACGAAACGATAATTGTTTGATTATCCCCTACCATCTCTCATAGTGGCCATTTTGATGGAAATGTATTTATATGTGATTTATTTTATATTAATACTGTTTCTATGATTATGTATTTTTCATTTATATCATACCTTTTTGTTTTCTATAATGGGTAAATACAATAATTTTATTTGAAGAAGTGTGGACTACCTCCCCCTCAATGTGTTATGACTTGTTCATTCCATATATGGAACATATAAAGGATGGAATTAATTAAATTATATATTATATTATACAAGATTTAAAATATACCTATTTATCATTATATTATCATTCCATTAAATATGAAATAGAAATTAATTTAGCGTTCATGAATACGTACGACATACAATCTCCATGAACAGTGCATTTCATTTCTTATCTCCAAATGTTATGTAAACTCATAAATATATATATATATATATATGATATATAGGATATATATGATATCTAAATTATGAATATTATTCTTGATATAATGGAATTTTAACCACGTGGACAATTTTTAATTATAAGAAGTTCATTATTGACTCAAGTACCAAATATCAACAAACTAATCATTGTTAATTTAAATGATTATATAATGTCTATTACATGGAAATTAGTGATATAAAATGAATAATAAACATTAAAAAGGTTCTTAAGAAACTATAAATTAACTTAAATTTATTATTTAGTAAATTAAATAATGAACGAGTCACGTTGGACACAAGTTAATGGAATTTGTCTCAATCTTTTTTCATTGGGGAATATTATGATTTATACACAATATTTTTTTATATTCTTTATAAACACATTTATCATTTAATTTCATTTAAAGGGAATCTTTTTTCTATGTAGCATTTTACTAAATGAAAAAGGGAATATTTAAATTTAACATATGTGGTGACAATGTCCTTTCCACCATCGCAAGCATTATTTGATATTTGGCTTTCTTAACAAGTCGTGATGTTTTTAAATGGAAAATAAATACCATAGACTGTTTTTACATGTTTTTGGTATTGAATTTTTTTTTTTGAAATAGATTTATTATTTCAATGATTTATCGTTATTTAAAATGAATTTTTTTAGTGAAATGTTGATATTTTCAATATTTTTTGTAATATAATTTTATAATGGTACTGGGAATCTGACGGGTGGTTACGTGGTAAACCAAATGTTGGGTGTTGCCGTGATAAACCAAGGATGGATGGTTGCGTTATAACCTCCAACGCATTTGGAATGGAAGTTAGCCATGTGGATATTCTATTTAGTGATATGTGTGGAGTGGATTGTATGGTTATTCCTTTTATATATGTTGTGTCTCAAGTTAACATTATATGTTATGTATGCTTTCTATGGGTTTTATGGTAAAATTTTGTTTACAAGTAGTTAAGAAATGATCTTTTATTCGGTGAATAATATTTACTACTTCATAAAGGTAAAAAGTATTACTTATGATAAAGTATTCATGGTTTACTATTTTTTTTTTGAAAAACTTACCGTTTTCTTTTTTTGTGTATCCCTTACATAGTTTTTTATGCTCATCCCATGTTTTTGAAATGTTTTTCACATGAATTAATGATAAATAGCGTCAAGTATGGGCTCAATGAAAATTTCATCTATCTAAAAACATGGGACAATTCATGAATCTTTTTTTTCAAAAGTATTTATTTTTTAAAAAATGGATACTGAGTAGAAGTGTCTACTTTGTAAAATTTGAGATGTAATGCAATATTTATTGCCTAGTTATCTAAAATTATATACCTCAAAAGATCCTCAAGGTGAATTAATAACTTAATTTAAGATTATTTAATGTTTAAGTCTATGTCCTTAGAGTTGGAATCAGAGGCCAGTATAGACAACTTTTATGTGTTAAGGTATTGTTAAATTATTATCCATATATTTTTTTATGTTAAGATTGGAATGATATAGCATTTATTTATTACCATTTTTCTTTTCCTATGATATTTCTTTTCTCAGAATGGTTTTCTGTAGAGGAAACATGGAATCTATGATGTGAACGAATATAGAGGATAATAACCATCCAAATCTGCATCCTGAGAAGGTTGGAATCAGAATTGAACAGTTTGTTGTAGTGATGTCTTGGATGAAATAATTGATAAATGGTGTTTTTGTTTATATATGATATTTTGGTTTAATCTAAAATCCAAGAGGAACATGAAATCCACTTAATGGTTTTTTACAAACCCTAAAAGAAAAGTATCCATATACAAAGTTTATTATGTGTGAGTTTTGGTTGAAACAAATTTATTTCATAGGTCAAATATTTTATATGGATGGATTAATTGTTGATCCTTCTAAAACAAAAGTTGTTAATGAATGACCATGACCAACCAATATCATAGGGATTTGTAGTTTTCATGGCTTAATAGGATATTACCAGTGGTTTTTTGAAAATTTTCCACAGTTATCTTGCCGAATTACTAAGTTAACTTTAAAAGATGTTATGTTCATTTGGAAAAAATAATGTGATGATTTTTTTAGGAATTGAAAATAATATTGTTGAATTCTTTATTTTTTCCACTGCCTTCTAGAAATGGTGAATATTTTACCTATAGTGATGTTTTATTGAAAGGACTTGGTTGTGTCCTTATAAAGAATGATCAGCTAATTTCTTATGCTTCACGTCAGTTGAAACCTCATGAGTTAAATTACCATACACGTGATTTGGAATTGGTTGTTATTGTTTTTGCTTTAAATTTTTGGAGGCATCATCTTTTGGGAGTAAAATGTGAAATATATACTGAACAAAAAAGTTAGTAGTATATATTAACATAGAAAATAATTGAACATGAGACAGAGGATATTGCTAGAATTAATAAAAAAAATTATGATTGCACGATCCATTACCATCCAAGAGAGGAAAATAAAGTGACCAATGATTTGAGTCGAAAAATTAATGCTACATTAACCATGTTACATTTGGAACAAGATCCTTTGATTAAATATTGGTTGAACTTTTGAATAGAAGTTGTTGGGGCATGAAATTCCTTGGTTTTTTTAGGTGTCAGTGAAATCATCTCTATCAGGGATAATTAAGAAAGCGTAGAGGGAAGACAGTGAGATGTAGAAAAAGGTATAGTTGGTTCATAATGGTAAGTTTCTTGATTTTACCATTGATAATGATTGTATTTTGAGATTTAAAAAGAGATTATGTGTGCCATGTGACTCATAGTGGAAGAATGAGTTATTATGTGAAGCTCATAGTTCTCAGTTTTCAGTTTATCTGGATCGTACTAAGATGTACAGGGATCTTTGGGAGTGTTACATGTGGGATGGAATGAAAAGAGATATTTCTGACTTTACTGTGAAGTGTTTGACTTGTCAAGAGGATAAAGCAAAGTGACAGTTACCGAAAGGGATACTTAGCATTTACCAGTACCAGAGTTGAAATGGGGAAATGGGTGCTTGGATTTCATTATGGGATAACCAAACACATATTGAGGTAACAATTCAATCAAGGTTATTGATTATCGATTGGCTAAATCAACTCATTTTCTTCCAATTCGAGATACTTTGCCTCTAGATCAACTTTCTCAGTTGTATGTTAAAGAGATCATCGGGTTACATGGAGTTTCTCTCTCCATTGTATCTGATGATGATCCCAGGTTCACTCATATCTTTTGGAATTCCTATCAAAAGTCGTTGGGTATTGAATTAAATTTACTTATAGCTTTTCATCCACAATCAGATGGGCAGTCTGAGCGAACAATTCAGATTTTGGAAGATATGTTACGTGCTTGATCAATGGATTACCAGGGAAGATAGTACAAACATCATTCTTTAGATGAATTTTTTTTAATAACACTTTTCATTCCTGTATACATATGGCTCTGTTTGAGGCATTATAGGGAAACTAGTGTCGATCTCCAACTTTTTGGGATAAATTAGGTGAATGGAAGTTGAAGGAAAGTGGTGTCGAACTCCATATTTTAATGTAATTTATTTATATGGTTCGATTATCATTTTATATGGTTTTTAGGTTTAATTGTACTATATTTTTACCATTTATTCCAATTTTGTTCATTGGATGTAATTTCACTTTGAAATTGGATATAAACAAATGTCAATCTTTTGATAATTATTATTTCTTAAAAACTCGTTTTTTGGTTTTTACAAAGAAAATTAATTTTAAATTAATTAGTGAAATTTACATAATTTCAATTTGGTAAAATAGAAATCATTTTTTAATTCGAAATGTCAAATTTAGTTTAGGTTGAATTGATTTTATTTTTCTCAAAAAGTTCAATTTTTTATTAATAGTGAAAACATTGTAGAGTAGTTAAAAAACAGACTTTTTCATTTAAATAAATTTTTACCTCTTCTATTAGTGGAATTTAAATAATATAAGATACATGGTTTTCATAATTAAGTAAAATTTAGTTCAATAAGATGAAAATATTTTTTTGTGAATAGTAACTTTTGACTTTTATTTATGACAGTTAATGGTAAATAGGGTAATTCAAGGATAGAATTATATTATAATAATATAAAATTACTTTAATAGTCTTCATAACCTTATTGGATGAGTCATATCTGACCTGTACTATACTTTGGAAGAACGTTTGGCCATTGAATGCCATTTTTCTAAGATAATATCATTAATAACTTTTTATTTAAAATGAAAAAAAAATATCATAAACATGTATAGTTCTGCAAAAAACAATTTTAATTTGGGGTTATATAATTGATATCATTGACTATAACAGTCATTATAAATCTAAAAAAATTATTAAATCATGGAAATTTATTTTTAATTATTAGATATCAAATAAATTTATTTACCTATGACAGAATGATGATGTAATAATTACCTCATTAATGAACAATTTAAATAAATGACATTATAAATGTTAAAATAAATTTATTTTCATCCTTTTTGTTGAGTCAATAAGGTTTTCCTTATGACTTTTCCATTCCTTCTTGTTTTGAAAATCACAAACACCTTATCTTTAAGGAAAATCGCTTTTGTAAGGAAAATTGCTTTTATAAGGAAAAATGTTTTCTTAAGGAAAAACGCTTTTATAAGAAAAATTTATCCTTATCATATTTTCATTAATATTTTTCTTAAGTATGAAATTCGGATTCACTTTCTCGGAATCATTAAAACTGATAAAAAGCATTCTGTTTTAGGGTTCGGATTCTGGACAAGAACTATAAGGAAGTTTCACTCCGAATTCCGGTTATGAATTCTGACTAAGTTCTATTCCAGATTCAGGATACGAATTCTGAAGAAGAATTCCCATTACGAATTCTAATGAAGAATTCTCATTATGAATTCTCATTACGAATTCTGAAGAAGAATTCTCATTACGAATTCTAATGAAGAATTCTCATTCCGAATTCTCATTACGAATTCTGATGACGATTTCTCATTACGATTTCTGATGAAGAATTCCTATTCCGAATTCCTATTCCGAATTCTCATTCCGAATTCACTCATTAAACAGAATCTGGATATCATTGTTTTATACACTCTGAATTTGTTCACTCCGAACTTTCACTCCGAAATTTCTATTCCGAACCTTTATGTTAGGTTTTAAAATGATGTCGTACTTTCTGTTACACTTACTTTGTTATAAAACGATGTCGTCCATTTTGTTATAAACTAACCGTTGTCTAAGTGACACGTGTACAGGTCCCTCCGAACTTTAAGGGAAATATGACCGTTGGAGAAGGAGCCGACCTCACCTATAAATAGGAGCTCATTTGAAAAAGCTCACAACGAATGAACGAACGGATGGATGAACATTTGGACTTTGTGCATACATGCTGTTGAAGTGATTTCTAGAGAGAGAGTCTCTTATTAACTCTCAAAGCTTCGTGCGACTCCGAATGTTGGTGATTACATTCGAGGGCTTCCGGGGATAGGAAGACAGAGGTGCCGACTACCTTAAAGATCGAGGGCTTTCTTGCTGAGAAAGACAGAGGTTGCCAACTACCTTGAAGTTGAGGGCTTGCGGGGATAGCAAGACAGAGACACCGATCTTCGTATCGAGGGCTTACCCTGGTGTGGGTAAGACAGACTTGCTTGAAAGTATAAATCAAGGGACCTTTATCCAAGGTTGTTGGATACCCTTCTCTTTGGGTTAAAAGACTATTATCTTGTTGCTAGTAGTTTTACTACTCGTTTCTATTCCGCTGTAATTTGTATCTTAAGGAAAGTATAACATTCTTATACTTCCTTACTTACTCTGATTCATTCAGATTCTATACGCTTTAAGGTAGAATCTTATATTGTAACTTTTGTTAAGTTTCAAATTCCGGAACCATATTTCCGGAACCTTCTTTTGGAATCTCTTTCCAAGTTTAGTTCGGTGTTAGAGGTGTTGTGAATCAACTTAGTTTAACTTTGTTAAACTTAGTTCTTTCCTTTTCTTAAGGAAACTCTAGTTATTCATAACTAACTTTAAAGGTTCCAAAGGAATTTTTAAAGTATACAATTCACCCCCCCTCTTGTATATTGAGCATCTCATATTATATTTCGATCCTACAATTGGTATCAGAGGTTGGAAACCTCTTACTCTATACCATTCTTACATTTGGTATCAGAGCCAAGGTTACTGAAATACTTGTACTCACGTTCAAGTTTTTCTTGCTCACTTTTCAATTCCGAACTTTTTCATTCCGGATTATCCATTCCGAACTTTTCCTATTCCGAACTTTTTAATTCCGAATTTTTGTTATTAACAAGTTTGTCTCCAAGTTATTTTCAAGTATGGCAGGAATGAATGTTGGTTCGATAGACAATTTGAATCCTACAAGGCCACCAATATTTGATGGTAATGATTATGAATACTGGAGAGATCGTATGAAGACGTTTGTTATCAATACTGGAGTAGATAACTTTGTCATGCTTACTGGTGATTACAAAATTCCTGACAAGGAAGTCAGAACCTTTACTAACCAGGAGAAGCAAGAATATCAACTGAACTACAAGGTACGCAACACTTTATTATGTTCAATGACCAGAAATATATATAGCCAAATTTCTTCTTGTGAAGCAGCTAATTGTATATGGAAGAAGTTAGAGGTTACTCATTTTGGGACTTCTAAAGTGATTGAAACTAGGAGAGCTATGCTTAGAGCTGAATATCATGGCTTTAATTTTCCTTATGGAGAACCTATCTGTAAAGTACAACAAAGATTTATGACAATCGTCAATAGTCTACAGTCTATGGGAGAGAAAGGTTTAGATGATGAAGCTCTTGTGGACAAGATAATTGACATTATGCCCAATGAGTGGGAATCCAAGAGAACAGCTATAGATGAGAACAGGAAGGTTACTCAAATAACTCTTGATGAATTATTTGGAACTCTTCTACAACATGAGACCAGAATGAAGAGAGATGCTGACAACATCAAGAAGAAGAATGGAAATGGTACTGTTGCTTTTACTACAACTTCGAATCAGATGAAAGCTAAGACTCCTGAGAGAGTAACCAGATCCAAATCGAAGAAAGTCATTTTCCAATCCGAATCTAGTGAAAGTGAAGTTTCAGAAAATGAATTAGCCAATCTTGCTCGAAGGATGAACAAGATAGCTGGACAAAGAAACTTTCAATCCAAGTATAAGAAGAAGGATAGGAAAGATAAGAAAGATGGAGAAGTTACTTGTTATGAATGTAAGAGAGCAGGACATATTAGACCAGATTGCCCTATGCTCAGAAAGAAAGAAAGAAAGGAAAGGCATTCAGACAGGAACAGGAAGAAATATTACAAAGTTAAAGCTAAGAAAGTTTTGAAAGCTAATGACACCTGGAGTGCCAGTGGTGGTGACTCTTCAGATGAATCTTCTGAATATGAATCTTCAGGACAGAAGAATCTTGGTCTTATAGCCAGATTACCTATTGAAAATCATTGTCTTATGGCTAAGGTACGAAATGCTGAATCTTTGACCAATGTTTCTTTAAATCCTAATGATAGTAAGTATTATAACTCTTCTGATGAAGAATCATCTTCTGATGAGGAAAATACTTTACCTACTTTTGAAGAAGTCTCTAGATTTGCTGAACTTCTTGAGATTGAGAATTCCAAACTCAACAAGAAACTTGATAAGGCAAATTCTAGGAATTCTATTCTTACTAAAGAGATATCAGATCTTTCTAAAGATCTTGATAAGAAAAATGCTGATTTTGAAAGTATTTCAAAAAATCTTGAGGAAGTAAGTTCTGAGAAGAATAAACTTTCTAAAGAGTTAGAAAAAGTAATTTCTAATAAAAATGTTTTCGAGCCTAACTCTAGTTCCAAAACTAATGATTTTGAAGATAAAAACTTGGTTGTAAAACTCAAGTCCGAAATTTTTTCCTTAAAGAAGTGCTTATCAAACTTTACCCATGGTAAGGAAAATTTTGATAAGATGTATTCTCAAATACGACCTTTAAGAAATAAATCCGGATTTGGTTATACCCATGCAAAACCTGTTTTCAGCAACAATTATTTTGTTCCTCAAAGTGCCCCATTTTGTACTAAGTGTCAATGTGGTGGTCACTGGGCAAGAAATTGTTCCTTAAACAAAACCCAATCCTTAGGTTTTCATAAAGCTTATTTTTCCAAGAAAATGTGGGTACCTAAGATTTTATTGTCTAGAAATCTCGGATCCAAGCAAGTTTGGATTCCGAAAGTCTAACTTTGTTCTTAATTTCAGGAAAATAAAGAAAGTTCCAGCAACAATGTTTGGTACATGGATAGTGGATGTTCCCGGCACATGACTGGTAACAAAAGCTTCTTTGAAAAAATTATCAAGACGAAAGGAGGAAAGGTAACTTTCGGAGACAATGCTAAGGGAGAGATTGTTGGTATTGGTAATATTGTTCTTTTAGGTAAAACTTTGATTTCAAATGTTCTTTTTGTTAAAGGTCTTAAGCACAACCTCATTAGCATAAGTCAGTTATGTGATGAAGGTTACCTTGTGAATTTTAGGAATGATAAATGCTTAGTTCACAATTCCAAGGAAGAATTTATTCTCTCAGCCAACAGGCAAGAGAATGTTTACACCTTAAACTTAGAAGACCTAAGAAGCCAAGATTTACCTTGCCTAAGTGCAATGGAAGATCATTCTTGGTTATGGCATAGAAGACTAGGACACTGTAATCTTAGAAACCTATGTAAACTCTCTAAGAAGAAACTAGTTAAGGATCTACCGGAGCTTAGATTTGATTCTTCTAAAGTTTGTGATCCTTGTCAATATGGCAAGCAACATAAATCTAGTTTTAAGTCAATCGGTGAAGTCTCAACAACCGATGCATTACAGTTGGTGCACATGGATCTTTTTGGTCCTACACAAACTGGAAGCATTGGAGGCAAATACTATGTGTTTGTTCTAGTTGATGATTACACTAGATTTACTTGGGTCTATTTTCTAGCAAGGAAATCTGAAGCTTTTTCTTATTTCAAAAGTTTTAGAGCTCAAGTTAAAAATGAAAAAAACCTTCCATTGAAAACTATTCATAGTGATCATGGAGGAGAATTTCAAAATTCTGATTTTGAAACTTTTTGTAGTAAGAAAGGTATTACTCACAACTTTTCAGCACCTAGAACTCCTCAACAGAATGGTGTAGTTGAAAGAAGAAATCGAATTCTTCAAGAAATAACTAGAACCATGTTGAGTGAATATTCTATTGCTAGACATTTCTGGGCTGAAGCTGTAAGTACTGCTTGTTATACTATAAATCGAGTTTTGATTAGACCTTTTCTTAATAAAACTCCTTATGAGTTATGGAATGGTAGAAAACCAATGCTTTCCTACTTCAGGGTTTTTGGTTGCAAAGTATTCATTTTGAATACTAAAGATAACTTACATAAATTCGCACCAAAATCAGACGAAGGAATTTTCTTAGGATATTCCACAACCTCTAAGGCTTATAGAGTTTTTAATAAAAATACTTGTACTGTTGAGGAAACAGTACATGTGAAATTTGATGAGTCAGATCCTTTTGTTTTTAAATCTTCCCAACTTACATCTTCGGATGTGTTTTCAAAAACTGATTGTCAACCTTTGTTAGAAGAACCTTCTGATAAGGAAATTGTTCTAGAAGATACTTCTGAAACATTTACCCCAGAAGACTTTCTACCTTATGTTGATGAACAGGTTTTACAAAACCCAAATCAGATGTTTCTTAAGAATCATCCCAGTGATAGTATTATTGGTGATGTAAATCAACCTGTAAGGACTAGAAGTTCCTTAAGAAATGAAGTAGAACATCTAGCATTTCTTTCCCAACTAGAACCTAAAAGCACTGATGAAGCTTTAGGTGATGATGATTGGATCAAAGCAATGCAAGATGAGCTAAATGAATTCGAAAGGAATAAAGTCTGGACCTTGGTTGAAAGACCTAAGGAAACTTCTGTTATTGGAGTAAAATGGGTCTTCAGAAACAAATGTGATGAAAATGGAGTCATTGTTAGAAATAAAGCTAGACTTGTTGCTAAAGGCTATAATCAGCAAGAAGGAATAGACTATGAAGAAACCTATGCTCCAGTAGCTAGACTTGAATCTATCCGTATTCTACTTGCCTTTGCAGCATTCTTTAATTTCAAACTATTTCAAATGGATGTGAAATGTGCTTTTCTTAACGGTTATGTTCAAGAGGAAGTTTTTGTTGAACAACCTCCTGGCTTTGAAGATACAAAACATCCTGATCATGTTTTTAGACTTACCAAAGCTTTGTATGGCCTTAAACAAGCCCCACGAGCATGGTATGATAGACTCACTGGATTTTTGCTTCAAAATAACTATGTTAAGGGAAATGCAGATCCAACCCTTTTTATAAAGAAAGATAAGAAAAATGTTTTGATTGTTCAAATTTATGTTGATGACATTATATTTGGTTCAACTCAGCAATCTTTGACTGATTCTTTTGCTAGTCTAATGAAATCTGAGTTTGAAATGAGTATGATGGGTGAGTTAACATTTTTCCTTGGTTTTCAAATTTCTCAAAAACCAGAAGGAACCTACATATCTCAACATAAGTATATTAAAGATCTTCTTAAAAAGTATGGTTATGACAACACGAAGAGTATAAGTACTCCTATTGGTACCTCAAACTCTTTAGATCTTGATGAAGCTGGGAAACCAGTAGATCAAACATCTTTTAGAGGTATGATTGGAAGTCTACTTTACTTAACTGCTAGTCGACCAGACTTAATGTTTTCAGTATGCTTATGTGCAAGATATCAATCCAATCCTAAGGAATCTCACTTAAAGGCAGTTAAAAGAATTTTTCGCTACCTTAAGGGAACCATGGATCTAGGATTATTTTATACTTCTGGAAATGATTTTGTTCTAAAAAGCTTTTCTGATGCTGACTTTGGTGGTTGTAGAATGGATAGAAAAAGTACATCCGGAACTTTTCATTTCTTAGGAGATTCATTAGTTTCTTGGTCATGCAAGAAGCAACATTCTGTTGCACTCTCCACTGCTGAAGCTGAATATGTAGCAGCTGGAAGTTGTTGTGCACAAGTGTTGTGGATGCAACACACACTCACAGACTATGGCTTGAGTTTTACTAAAACTCAAATTTTGTGTGATAACACAAGTGCCATTGCTCTAAGTAAAAACCCTGCACATCACTCCCGTGCAAAACACATAGATATTAGGCATCACTTTCTTAGGGATCACACACTTAAAGGAGATATTATTCTTCAGTTTATCGGAACACAAGATCAACTTGCTGATATTTTCACAAAATCTTTACCTTCTGATAGATTTGAATATATTAAACAGAAGTTAGGAATGATAACCGTAAGGTAATCTTCCTTAATTAACTTTCTGTTGGAAAAATCTCCTCACAGTAATAAACTCCTTTTCATAGGGGGAGTACATTTGTTTGTTTATTTAACAAAGTTTTTCAAAATTTGTTTTCAAATTTTTCGGAACGAAATTTTCCGGAATGGAACTTACGGAACTACAATTTTCCAGAATGGATATTTCCATACAAAATACTTCTGGAATAAAAGTATTCGTATTGAAAATTTCCGGAATGGAAAATTTTCGTACTGGTATTTTCATAATGGAAAAACTTTCGTATTGAATCTTCCATAACAAGTTTTTTTTATGAAGTTTTTCGTATTGCGTTTTTCGTATTGAGTTTTTCGTATTAGGTTTTTCGTATTGAGTTTTTTCGTAGTTGTCTTTACATTACCCATTACGAATAACTTTCCTAAGCTAATCCGAAAGGTATGACTTCCTTACTGATGTTTTCGTAATCATATTTTACTTGCTGGCATTTTCTTATAGTTTGTTTTCGGTTTTTTGAATTTCTTGAATTCTGTTTTAATAAAACCTCAAAAAGATCGGATTCAACCTCTCAACCGTCAGATCTGATCTCAGATCATTCTAAACCGTTAGATCAACCGAGGAAGTTGAACCGTCATCCCAAAGCCTATATAAAGGGGACCCTATTTTCTCGTCCCACATCGATCTCAAGCTCTTGCGTGCTGAAGCTCTGTCTCTCTGATTTAAGGTTGTTCCGAACTACAGTTTTCCAGTTCCGAACTTCAGTCTTCTCAGTTCCGAACTTCTCAGAGACTTCTAATCCGAATGTCTGCAGAGTTAGCTTCTCAAGAGATGTCTTCAACAAAGCCCATTTCACAGTGGTTAGTCTACAGAGAACGGTTAGTGCATCCAAATTTCTTCAGCAACTATGATTCTATTATATCAAAGAATATCAAGCTCAATGGCTGGGAAGATGTTGCGATATCAAAAACTGGCAACCAAGATGAAGTTTACCCAGACTTGCTTGTTGAGTTTTATGAGTCGGTTGCTTTCTTCGTGGAAGACAATAGAGAAAAATTTTCCTTCAAATCGTATGGCAAGACTTATAAGCTATCTTACACCAAGGCTGCAAGCTTGGTAGGGTTGAATTATGAAGGGGAAGCTGAGTTTATCTCGCATGTTCTACCAGACTCCTTGGGTAGTTTCAACAAGGAGAAAGCCTTAGAAATTCTCGGACTGGATGATGATAAGGCTTCGAAAATTGCAACCCTATCTACAAACTTCCGGATTCTGGAGTTATGGGTGCAAGGGCTTATTGTACCGAGAAAAGGAGACAAGGACAGCTTGAAGAAGAGTGAGATATACATCTTAGATTTCTTGATAAATCAAAGGAAGTTCAACCTGATGAAGCATATCCTTCTTAATCTTGAGAATTTAAAGAAAGGGAATCTGAGAGCTCAGATAGTAATGTATCCGGCAATATTGTCGAAGCTGATAGTTCGGTGCCTTGAGTCCTTCAAGGTTGCTTGCAGTTCTAAACCGAAAGTTTGCAAGATCATGTTGCTCAGTGATGCAACTCTTAAAAGGATGAATATAGCTTTTGACAAGAAGTCTGGCATGTTTATTGATCTTCCTCCTCAAGAAGAAGTGACTCCGAAAGTGGCTGATCCGGAATCGCCTAAGCCGGTAAGGAAGAGGAAGCTGAAAGAAGTGGTAGGTGAAGCTGAAGAACCTAAGTCTAAGGAAGTCCATTCCGCACCTCCTAAGCCTAAGAAGAAGAAGACATATACTGATGAGGTTGCAGCGAAGTGGAGAGCTGACAAGGAAAAGAGGAAGGAAGGAGATCCGCAGTTCGGATTGGATCCCGCAGAGGCTAAAGCTCTGAAAGAAAAGGCTGCTGATGAGCTCGAGAAGCAAGCTAAGGAAAAGAAGCTGAAGAAGAAGTTGTCAGAAGCTGAGGCTGTGCAAGCCTTGTTGAAGTTTAATGAAATGGTTTCAGCAACCATTCCCGTTCCGAGAACTTTTTCTTTGGACTCTCTACCTAAGACTCCAGGAAGAAATCTTGATGATCCGAAAGAGGCTGCTGCTAAGAATGCTGAGGAAGTAGAGCTAGTGGAAGAAGTGGAAGAAGCTGCTGAAGGAAGTGGTGAGACAGGAGATGTGCTCAAACAAGTAGATGAATACAAGGGAACTCCTTCGGAACACCTGTCGCTCCGAACTTCTGAAGCCGAATCTTCAAAACTAGTTACTCCAGTAATAGAAGGAAAGGAAGGAGAGGAAGAAGTTTCTTATCATGGAGAAGAAGAACATCTTTCACTTGATGCTGCTCAGAAAGAAAATATAGAAGTTGTTGATGAGGAAGATTTGGTTGTTCAAGTTTCTGACAGTGAGAAGAAATCTCCGGAACAGGTTTCTATTCCGAAAAAAGATAAGGGGAAACAAGTTATTGCTGATACCCCGAGTTCAGAAAAGAGTATGAGGAAGGAAGCTGGTAGTTCTTCAAAGAGGAAGTTGGAGCTTATTGAAGAAGAAAATTCTCCTAGCAAGATGTCAGATTCGGAATCATCTTCGTTGGGGCACGATTTTGTTGTTCAATCCTTGAAGAAGTTGGTGGGAACCATTCCGACTTTCTCCAGTATTGATTCTCGGTGCCAGATGCTCCAACATACGCTGAATCAGAAAACCGATTCTGTATCCATGGTAATGGATAAGTGTGTTGAGATAGAAGCCCAGTTCAAAAATTTCTTCATTGGTTACGAAGCCCATAAAAGATCTTGCAAAAGGATGACTAGCTGGTCGAAGAAGAATGTGGAAGAGATGAGGTTGCTGGATGAGTTTCAGGAGAATGTTAAGGATGCTTTTCAAACCGAGGATAAGAAGTTTCATGAGATGACTGCATCATTCGATGAGAAATTGGCAGAGGAAAAGAACATTCGGAGTCAGGAAGTAAGAGATCTGAATGGAAAGCTCAACTCTGTTAATCAAAGTTGGAAATTTGAAAGGGATCATCGGATCAATTTTCTAGAAAGGATAAAGTCTCAGGAAGAGAAAATGGAAGCTCAGGAAGAAAAGTTGAAGGCTCAGGAAGAAATCATTCAAGCTCAGTCAGCAAGAATAGTTGCCTTAGAAAAGCAAGCAGAGGAAGATCATAAGGACCTCAAAAAGATCAAGACTATTCTCAAGGGGCTTATGTCAAAGGAGAAAGATCCGAAATAATCAATCCGATCTTTTTGTTGTAATCTGTTTTTGTTGCTGACATTTCAAATTTAATGAGAATCGTGCTTGTTGTTCTGTTTTGTTGTTGTTACTAATCTTTCAGGTACTTTGTTATTTTTTTTTCCATTCCCTCGAAATTCTTTTT
The DNA here is from genome assembly GCA_963277665.1 of Viscum album. Lineage (NCBI taxonomy): Eukaryota > Viridiplantae > Streptophyta > Magnoliopsida > Santalales > Viscaceae > Viscum > Viscum album. The sequence goes on from OY728165.1 coordinate 217,691,266, forward strand.
GAAAATCACAAAGGGGGAGAAGGAAAAGATCCTTAAGAAAAAGAGGAAATCTAATAAGTGCTTATCAAAGGGGGAGAAAGAAAAATACCCAAGGAGATAGAACTCTACTAAGAGTTTGTTTAAGGGGGAGTTTTTATCTTAAAGAAATATCACTCCGGAAATATGAATACGATCCTTAGAGATTCAAAGCCTAAGGGGGAGTTAGTCGTATTCATCTATATTCTTAAACCAAGGGAGATAAGCTTTAATATGTTTCTTTCTTCTTAGAATAGCTTTTTCGTAAGGATGTTTGTGCTTTCCAAAAAGGGGGAGATTGTTGAGTCAATAAGGTTTTCCTTATGACTTTTCCATTCCTTCTTGTTTTGAAAATCACAAACACCTTATCTTTAAGGAAAATCGCTTTTGTAAGGAAAATTGCTTTTATAAGGAAAAATGTTTTCTTAAGGAAAAACGCTTTTATAAGAAAAATTTATCCTTATCATATTTTCATTAATATTTTTCTTAAGTATGAAATTCGGATTCACTTTCTCGGAATCATTAAAACTGATAAAAAGCATTCTGTTTTAGGGTTCGGATTCTGGACAAGAACTATAAGGAAGTTTCACTCCGAATTCCGGTTATGAATTCTGACTAAGTTCTATTCCAGATTCAGGATACGAATTCTGAAGAAGAATTCCCATTACGAATTCTAATGAAGAATTCTCATTACGAATTCTCATTACGAATTCTGAAGAAGAATTCTCATTACGAATTCTAATGAAGAATTCTCATTCCGAATTCTCATTACGAATTCTGATGACGATTTCTCATTACGATTTCTGATGAAGAATTCCTATTCCGAATTCCTATTCCGAATTCTCATTCCGAATTCACTCATTAAACAGAATCTGGATATCATTGTTTTATACACTCTGAATTTGTTCACTCCGAACTTTCACTCCGAAATTTCTATTCCGAACCTTTATGTTAGGTTTTAAAATGATGTCGTACTTTCTGTTACACTTACTTTGTTATAAAACGATGTCGTCCATTTTGTTATAAACTAACCGTTGTCTAAGTGACACGTGTACAGGTCCCTCCGAACTTTAAGGGAAATATGACCGTTGGAGAAGGAGCCGACCTCACCTATAAATAGGAGCTCATTTGAAAAAGCTCACAACGAATGAACGAACGGATGGATGAACATTTGGACTTTGTGCATACATGCTGTTGAAGTGATTTCTAGAGAGAGAGTCTCTTATTAACTCTCAAAGCTTCGTGCGACTCCGAATGTTGGTGATTACATTCGAGGGCTTCCGGGGATAGGAAGACAGAGGTGCCGACTACCTTAAAGATCGAGGGCTTTCTTGCTGAGAAAGACAGAGGTTGCCAACTACCTTGAAGTTGAGGGCTTGCGGGGATAGCAAGACAGAGACACCGATCTTCGTATCGAGGGCTTACCCTGGTGTGGGTAAGACAGACTTGCTTGAAAGTATAAATCAAGGGACCTTTATCCAAGGTTGTTGGATACCCTTCTCTTTGGGTTAAAAGACTATTATCTTGTTGCTAGTAGTTTTACTACTCGTTTCTATTCCGCTGTAATTTGTATCTTAAGGAAAGTATAACATTCTTATACTTCCTTACTTACTCTGATTCATTCAGATTCTATACGCTTTAAGGTAGAATCTTATATTGTAACTTTTGTTAAGTTTCAAATTCCGGAACCATATTTCCGAAACCTTCTTTTGGAATCTCTTTCCAAGTTTAGTTCGGTGTTAGAGGTGTTGTGAATCAACTTAGTTTAACTTTGTTAAACTTAGTTCTTTCCTTTTCTTAAGGAAACTCTAGTTATTCATAACTAACTTTAAAGGTTCCAAAGGAATTTTTAAAGTATACAATTCACCCCCCCTCTTGTATATTGAGCATCTCATATTATATTTCGATCCTACACTTTTTATGTCATACAATAATTATATAGATTAGTATGACTTATTATACTTTAATTAATAAATGTTTTTCTAATGAATGAAGTTGGTTTGGATTTTTAAAAAAGTAATGATATGAATAGTATAAAAATTGACATAAATGGGTTTTTAAATCAATTAATATTTTATTAAATGATATAATAATACAAAAAATATAATATTTTGAAAAATTACTTATATAAGGTTGATAATTTAATTAGTGAATGACTTGTGGTTCTATTGTCAATTTATAGTAAATATATTAACCATAAAAATGAATATAAAAAAGAAATGTTAAAAGTTAAAGAAGTTTAAAAAAGGTTAAATAAAGAAGATAGGGATTAAAAAATATCCATAACCTAACGAATTTTTATTGGATAATTTTATTTCGAATAATAGTTAAAATGTCTTCAAATTTAATTATTTTGGAACCTTTTGAAATTGAAATTCAGTTTATAATAAAAATAATATTTTCAAATTTTCTTAAAGAGCCCCTCCTCCCCCTTATAAAAGGACAACAATTCTAACCTGTTACTCACACATCTCAAGCCCCTTGGCTCATACAACTTCTTCCAAAATAATCTCCCAACATCCCTTTCCTCCACCTAGAATCCTTAATTTAGGCATAAGTAATTTCAAGGAAGCCTTTTGGTTCAAACCAAAGGAAGTTACCTGATTTAAAGGTAATGTCTTCCCCAACATTTTTTCTTTTATTTTAATTCATCACTCCCTATGTTGTTCTTATTATATGTTTAAATTACAACACCAGTATACTAAATATACTATGTTTTTGTTATGATAAATATTCATAATACACTACACACACCCCCATCTAATGGGCACTGAACATACTACTTTTTGGGACGGTGAACTACTGCCTCACGAAACGATGATTGTTCGATTATCTCCTATTGCCTCCCATGGTGGACTTTATGATGGAACTTTATTTATATGTGATATATATTATAATTATATTTTATTATGTTTATTGATTATTTTATATCATACCTTTATGGTTTTCATAATAGGTAAATATTATAATTTCATTTAAGGAAGTGCGGACTACTGCCCCCTCAAAGTGATATGAGTAGTTTATGTCATGCGTGGAAAATATAAAGGATGGAATTAATGAAATTATATATGATACTATACTGGATTGATAATATACCTATTTATGATTATTTTTTCATTTCATTAAATATGAAATACAAATGAAAGTAGTGTTCAAGTGTACATACGGCTTACCATCTCCATGAACGGTGTATTTCATTTCTTATCTCCAAATTTTATGTACTATTATAAGTACATATATATAATGGATATTTATGATATCAAAATCATTAATATCATTCTGGATATAATGGACTTCTGACCCCATGGACAATTTGTAATTATAAAAAGATCATTTTTGACTCGAGTACCAAATATCGACAAAATGACCGTTATTAACTTAATTTATTATATAATGTCTTTAACGTGGTAATAAGTGATAGAAAAGAAATAATAAACTAAAAATAGGTTCTTAAGAACGTATATAAATTACCATAAGTTTTTTTTTCAAGAAATTAAATAAATAATGAGTCAAGTCTGGCACAAGGTAAGGGACATCATCTCAATCTCCTTTTGTTGAGGCATATTTTTATTTATACACGACTTGCTTTTATATGGTGTATAAACCCCATTAACTTATAATTTCATTCAAAGGGAATCTTTTTTCTATGTATAATTTTACTAAATGAAAAATAAATTTTTTATTTTTAATATATGTGGTGACAATGACCTTTCCACCCCCATATGCATTATTTTATATTTGGCCTCCTTAACTAGTAGTGATGTTTTTAAATGGAAAATAAATACCATATACCCTTTTTAGATGTTTTGGTATTGAAAATAGTTTTTGATATGGGATGATTATTTCAATTAATTATTGTTATTGGGATTGAAATGGTATTAGTGAAATGTTTATTTTTGCAATATTTTATATATTATGATTATATAATGGTACATGGATATTTGATGGATTTTTACACAATTAACCAAATGACAGGTGGTGTTGTGATAAACTAAGGATCGGTGGTTAAGTTATAACCTTCAATGCATTGAGTATGGAAGTCGGCCATATGGATATTTCATTTAGAGATAGGTGTGGAATTAGACTTTATGGTTATTCATTTTAAGTATGTTTATGTCCCCAGTTACCGTTATATGTTATGTTTGATTTCTACAGGTTTTATTGTATTCTTTTGGTTACGAAAGGGTAATCGATGATCTTTTATTCAGTAAAGCGTATTTACTACATCATAAAGGTGAAAAGTATTACTTATGATAATGTATTCATTGTTTAATTGTTGTTTGGAAAAACTAATAGTTTTCCTTCTTTCTGTATCCCTTACTGAGCTTTTTATGCTCATCCCAAGTTTTGGAAATGTTTTTCACAGGACATAAAGATGAATAGGTTCAAGGATGGGATCTAAAAGAAGTCAGGCTATCTAAAAACATGGAACTAGACATGACTCTTTTTTCAAGTGTTTTTATATTCTAAAAAATGGATACTTAAAAAAAGTGTCTACATTGTAATATTTGATATGTAATGTAATAGTTATGGCCTAATTCTCTAGAACACTAAACTTGAAAAGATCTTCAATGTAAATTATTAACTTTATTCATGAATCTGTAATGTTTAATGTTAGGGCCTTATAATGAGAGTATAAGTGGTGTCCTTTTATATGGGAGGGAGACGACAGACTTGGATTTTCTTAAATGGATTTAATATATTAATGATTTAATACATCCATGTAAATTCAAAATTCCCCATAAATTAATATTACTTTATTTATGGTCATAATTTTAACAAAAATAAAATTCATAAAATATTACTACATTTTTTCAGTTATCATTTTAGTTTATCCCCTCTTTAACCCCATTTAACCATTACCGAAGTAATAAATTTTTAACATGGATAAAATTCATATTGAAAAATTTTAATCAGACATAATATTATAATATTATTTATACTAAATCCTTATATGGAATTTATTTGGTCAAATTCAATTACAAAATGTCGAAAAATGCACATTAGAATTAGTGTACAAATTGGAACTAAATGTTTTTTTGAAAAAAATCATTATTAAGAATAATAGGGAGTTTACATTTATTCCATCCTATTTAAAGATCATTAATAAATTTTTAATCTTATTAATTGAATATATAATGAATTTTTTTCATCAAAATCAATCATAATTATTTAATAATATAATTTGTTTTGATAAAAATGCATTTCTTTTGACAAAACTATTTTTCATAAAAACATCACTTTTTAACATCAAATTATTTTCCTTCATGTTATATCAAATTGAAAACAATTGAATAAATTTCAAAAATATTTAAATAACTGATTTCAAAAATTTATTTATTCCTATTAATTTCGTTCAAACCACCAACAATGTGATAAAAATCAAATTAAATAATAATAATTCATTAGTATATCTCTATTTGTTTCAACTTGGTTTTCCATGCTTATAATGTTATTAGAAGAATTAAATTTATTTAAAAATAAATATATCATATAATTTTGGGTTTTTAAATATTTTCACTGCTGATTATGATCATAAATTCATAGGTATTGAAGAAAAGGATGAATCATTTTTGGAAGATTTATTGCCAACTATGGTGTAATTTCCCTTGGATGAATGGGTATCACCATATGACATTCTTACCTATTACAATATTTTATTGAAAATAATAATGGGGAATGTGATATCCACAGACTATGAAAGCTCTCCACAGATAGAGTTTTTTATTAAATAAATAGCTCCCAATAATAATTATATAAATATATTACATCTAAATTGATGGATATTATATATATTTTACCAATACACACCAGAGGAATATAAAGGATTAATATAAATTGAGACTAGACACATAGTCATCTAATTTCAATGAAAGACCTAAAACATCTCCCACAAATATCATCCCATATAATACAATTCGAAGTCATATATATATAAAACAATTCATCATAACTTATGAAAAAGATACATAAGAGAGGGTGAGATATGATGCTAAGAATGGGAAAAGAAGATATATATTAGTGACATCTTAAGAATAACATAAGAATTAGGTTATGAGAACATTAACAAAGAATTACAAAATCCATAACCAAAAAATTATATATATTAATCTTGAATAAAATCATAAATATAGGATGTTAATTAGATTTTAATCATAAAGGAATAAAATATCATGAGCCAGTAGATCATAACATTGGAAAAATACATACATTCGTTAAATACATAGAAGTATATAAAATCATTTACGTATTCATGGATCATTTTTGAGAATATCAAAATGTATTGGATTCACTCCTCCTTCCATCATATTTGTAGTCAAGGTTTTCTCTCATCACTATCATATTTTACAAAGTCCCTAATTGAATTGGGTTTACTCCATTTCCCATTCCTTATTATATCATGAGATAACCATTTTCACCGCATAAATTTTTCAGCATTATAATTCCATCAAATCTCATTAAATAATCATATTCAATTCATATGTGATACGTAATATCATAAATTAGTAATTATATATCATAACTTGGGGAAAATAATCATCTTTCATAAACATTTATATAATTCATCATAGCATATCCTATGGAAAATAAATGGATTTCATAAAAACCTCATCACAAAATAATAAAAAATATAGAGAAATAATAATCATAGTATCCTATGTCCTTATGATAGTTAATTAAGATGAAATATTAAATGTGGTTATCATAAATGAAATCGTATTTAAGATATCACATGAAATATTTCCTTAGAAAATTTCCCAATAATTTTATAATCATTCATTAATATATATGAATTTATAGAATATTATTAGTAACTTTTTATTTTAAAATAATCATGGACAATTATAATGTATGTTTCAGATATTTTCATTATCTTTTTGGAAGGAGATTTTATTTATGTTATGTAAATACAAAGATTCCTTTCATTTTTTTTGTGAAATTTTCAAATATTCCGCGATCCAAAATTTAAATGAATATACATTTTAAATATTTTTCAATAGTTTAAAAATGGTTTAAAATGTATTTAAATAATCGTGGGAGGTTTCCAAAAAACATGATAATATATAAATAAAACATGGTCATGGATGAAAAATTTTCATGACTATAGATGAAATTATGTCAATTTTTATTAAAAGAATTTTCTAGATCATTTAATATACAAAAGATAAGAAAATGTTAATATTTTATGAAAACATCATGGATAATCATCATAGAATAAAAATAATGGGTTTTATCAGAAAAGGATTACATATATAAATTCAATTGAAAATCATGAATAATCAATCCCGATAAAATGAGACAATCACATTAATCATTTACCACATTTGTTACTTCTTAATCATAAGACCCATAAAATTATAACATAAAATGAATATCTTAATAAAATTAGATTAAAAATATTCTAAATATTTAATTTCAATGGACAATATATACACCTCATAATTATCAATAGGTTTATAACATCAAAAATGTCTCTACAAAATAATATTATGTTGAATAAAACGTACAACTTAGTTAATATATAAATCAACACCTCCTTAATGATAGAATATATATGAATTTATAAATTATAATAATTAACCCAAAAATATTCATAAATTCATTAGTTGGTATAATTTATACCATATAAATGGAAAATTAGTTAATATGGAATATGTCTCATAGAATTTGAGGTGAGATAAGAAACACTTTCCTGAACCTTCAATTCCTTAGAAATGAATTTATCATCATGTATAATAAATTAAACTTTATTTTAATTATATAAAGGAATAATATAAAAAAATTAAATATCATATACCATCTTTCTATAAAATTTCAACAACCATTAATTAATAATTAATTATTGCAATTTTCAGTTTCATTGGTTAATTGTTTCGTTTTTCATTAAACTTTTAGTTGGGTAGTTCTGTTCATTGAAAAAAATGATCATGGTTCTATAATATTAATTATTATATTCATGAAATAAATGTAAAATATATTCATTATATATATATATATATATGTATAGTAATCCAAAAATTCTCAATATTGAAAAACTATTAACACCATTCATTGTGATGAGAAATTGTATGTTGGATAAACACTATATTCTTTTTCAAACAAAAATAAAGAAAGAGTTATATATTTTATTTTATAATTGTTTAAACATAATTATATCATGAGTAATATATATATATATATATTACATATTTATTTATTAAAATCCATGCAAATAAAAAATGAAAAACTAATCACATCGCTTCGTGGTGGTGGAAGACCACATATATGCATGAACGACGACATAGAATTATAGTTGATTGGAATGTATGAAGGTTGATAATATGTTATAAACCAATATGATAAATTATTACACTAATAAAATATATTAAAATTGAACCCATCATAACAACCATCGAAGAAATATGGTGATGAAAAATGAGTTTTATCCCTCTGTAGATGTTGTAGTCCAAATGAATGAACAAATGATACTTACATATAAAATTTTAAAAAATAAGTTCAATAAAAGTGTTTCAAAAATTATAATAACATTTAAAAATATTTTTGTAAGTTAATTTATTATTTTAAGATAAATAAGATAAATTTTTCAGAAGCCTAATATGAATTAATTTAATGAGATTGGGAAGGATGATTACATATTCATCGGTTTGTCTCTTTTAGATTCCTTATTGAGGACCAATTGAATGTAATTTTAGGAAAACAAATACAACAAATCATGACATGGGATTTTTAAAAGTTATTTATCTTACGTGTTTTGGATTAATATTTCTCAAAATTGTGTTTTAAATATAAATAAGTTGATTTGTGTTACAATTTGTGTACGATACACTCTTGGAATTTCTTATACTATTAATATATAATAATGTTATAATCATGTAAAATTCTTACAAATCGAAATATATTCAATTGTGTTATATTATTATGTTGAAATATGGACATGAAATAGAATTTCAATGTTTTTAAATTGAATAATTTACATTATTTATTATTTTAATCCCTTAGTGAACCTATTTTAACCATAACCAGGGTAATGAAATTTTAATGTTTTTACTAATCATTATGATAAAAAATTAAGGTTAGTTAATTTTGTAATATTAATTATCATGATTAAATTTTTTTTAACAATTATCTAAATTTTAATTCACATTATTGGAATATTATAATTGAAAATTAAACCCACAAAATGTTTTGGAAATTAGTTTTGCTTTTTAAAATGTTTTCTTATATATAAAATTATTTTATACCAAAATATTACAAAAAAATTATTCCAATGTTAAATATTGGTTTATTAAAAATAATAATGAACAAATATAAAATTGAAATCATTTGGAAAATGAATTTAATTTTTTCAAATATATTTTCAAAAAATCTCAAATATTCATTACATTATTTGACAATAAGAAGAACTAGACCTCATTTTGAGGAAAAATATTTTTAAATAAAATAACTACAATTTTAAAAAACACTTTTTTCAATATATTTTATTTATCTATAACTTTAATTAAAAGTATTATAATGTTGTTATTTCTATTCAGATATTTAATTTATAGGGTAGGATAAAATGGTACACTATATTAAAGATTATTTAAGGGACGTTTGGAATTTTCCCAAAATGTTAAAGAAATATAATTTATTTAAAGAGAAATATGTCATCAAATTATAGAATGAAACATTATTTTACCCGTGTAATTTATTTTTCTTTCTAAATATTTTTACTTTAATTCAAAAAAATCACACTATTTGTGTTTCAAAATATCCCCATGTTCAAAACTTGCTTCACTGAATTTCTAATTTCTTTAGGGAACATTAACCAAGTGAGTAATATTTTTGTGTAGGAATTTGCCTCTTTGATCAATAATTTATAATGGTTATCCTTATTATGTAATATCATGCACTAGTAGTACAACATATTAGTTCTATACATGTGATGGATCATGTCTGTATATCCTTAGGATAGGTACCAAAAACACATCATGAACTTAAAAGAGGATCAAGGGAAGTTCCATGTGATTATATACCATCACTGCTCAACAAATAATGTCAAGGTGGACAATATACTTATGGCTCAATAGTATACTCCTTTGGAATCTCATAAAACCTATTACCTAGAGAAATTCCTATGAATTATTTCCCACCAAATTAAAATGACTTATTTCACCAATATTTTCAACATAACTTGTCTATAGGCACAGAGAAACCATGATGTGGTATTGAATATATTAAACATTCTATACCATTTTATTATTTGACTATGGTCTTAATATCTTTATTTCTCAAGGTTTATCCCATCACATTGGATTATATAATTAATTCCATAGAGGGATCCCCATGGATTCATTTTAATTCTTGAGTGAATGTTAATGTTGTCAAAAAACATGAATATATGAAGGGGAATATCCCAACAACAATTCAGATATGTAGAACATAATTTCAAAATGTCCTCATAGGATTTATTGGTTCTCTCATACAGATCATATGTCTGAGGATGATAAGTAGTACTCAAAAAAGCATAATTAAAACACTAAAGAAGACATTACTAGAGTATTGAGGTAAGCCTTATATCTGGATAGGATATAATAGAATGTGGCACTCCATTTATCCATTCTACTAAAATAATTTATATTCTCATATGGTGATAATGATAGTAATATTCTATGAAAATATTAAATTACACTTACTTTATATGGAGTTATCTATAAATCAAAAATCATTTAGGTTGTTTTATGTTTTCATGGATTTTTATGGATAAATTCATAGTGTATTTCTCATATTTCTATTCTCTAAATGGTTATGGTCAAAAAAACACGTAGACATATATCTCTCATCCTTAGTTCCAAGATATTCTATGAACCAATATACATGCTCTACAATATCTCATATCCTGATTTTACTTGATATATATTGTTTTGGATATATATATATATATATATTTGAAACTCTAGGTGGAATTGAGATTGATAAACTATGAGCCTCATCCAAAACGTAGTTATACAAATTTGGTATGGATGGAAATCTTACTAGGTTTATAAACATTACCATTTTATCACAATCATGGTTGACCTCAAGAACATTTCATAACATCTTTTACACTCTTCATCTTACATTTATACCTCTATAATATTCAAATTGATTTAGTATACATAAAATATCCTTATGAAACCCTTTATTTTTATTTTTAGACTTGAATTATCAATGTATAATTTTTTGTATTTTTCAATTTTAGAGTTTTATATAATTATTCCATAACTCAGAGATAAAAACCAATATTTAACAAGGTGGACACTTTTTACCCCTATCAATTTTCCTATAATATTAAATTTCCAAACGAAATGCATTTTATTTCCTTGAAAAAAAAATTAGACTTCCAACATGACATGTATATTTTTTTAACCATCTATATAAACTATGAAAAACAATTAAAATTTGGTATGATCACACAATAAATAGTAAGGGACATAAAATGTAAATAAATATGTTAGTTAATTATAAAACAATGATATCATAAGATGGGTTTTACATTAAACAATGATCTAATTGAAATCATATTTAATTACCAAAGATCTTCATAAAACTATTTATAATGACACATAGTGAAAAAATTGTAAACATGATGGTATAGCCGAAAATATGAAAACCTAAAAAATAAATTTTCAAAAACTTAAATTTTTACCGATATAGGGTATAATCCACCCTATAATAATATCATTGTATTATATTTTGGAATCAATAAATTTCCATGAGAGGAAATTTACAAGAATAGAAAATTCAACAATGTTCCTTTGGAAATTTTATTTATATTCCCTTAAAAGATTCATTATAATGGGAGTACCAATAATATTGACTTACATAATAAGTCTCCAGAGAGAAGAATCATTACAGAATTCATTGGAGAGAGATATGGGAGAACTCATGATATAATCAATATAAACCTCACCAATCATCAAGCGATATATCTGGTTCCCCCTATTTCATGTTCTATATTAGCATTACCCAATTTCATGTGATATTTTGAGATAACCACTCCTCATAAAAAATAAATCATTATATAATCTACCAAATATAGTTCCATATACTTATTTTATGCTAGTTCATTCTAAAAAACAAGATTTTAAAACTAATATCCATGTTGTGCATCAAATTTTTCCATCATTATTAATGAATTATGACAATTGTTATATGAAAAAACATCAAAATAAATATTTTTATCCAAACTTCCCAGGTAATCTGATGAAAAAGTATGATGAATGTCATCCATTCTCTAAATTTTTTCATCATATCTTCCATCTAATTAAAGACGAAAAACAATACTAAAATATAATATAGTCTCCAATTAACTTAAAATTAAATTCGATAAATAATATGTCAATTGAGGATAATTATATGATATAATGAAGGTATAAACTCTATGTAAGCTAAATATTTCTTTGAGGTATAGTAAAATCATTGAACTAAAGAAGATGTATCTCTAATGGGATGGAAATATGTAGGATGTGTTACCCATAAAAACAAAAATCACAATATTACCTTAAGGTTTCCTTGAAAATACCACCATTAATTTCATTTATATATTTTACTATTTACTATATATAGCTAAAAAATATTGAAGAATCACCTTAGGTATTTTTAATAATTAGTAAAAATGTTCTAAAGTCAAACATTTTGTAGAAAATTCATCATTATAACATTTTATTCTATCCCATACATATTAATTTTGATTATCTATATATATATTAGTGTTTCCATGTTTAACTAAAAATAGGGAACGATGATACTCACAAATCAATTGATTCCCCAACAGGGAATCCTAGAGCACACCTATTTTTTTATATTATAGAACCTCCTTCATCAACATTAATCTCGAGAATCATAGCATTATTGATGGATTCATAATTTTCCTCTAAATCATGATCTTCCTTATAATCTCTGATAATTATTTCGGATGGATATGATTGTACTGACATAGGAATCAAAATAGATGAGGTACATGCATTAAAATTTTCTAAGAAAAAATTCATGAATTCAATAACTAAAGGTTTACTTTACAAATGTAACATGGTAAATTTTACATTAATTTTCTAACTCAATGGATTATCTACATATTTTATTCTCTATGACAATAATGAATAATGTATTATTAATCCTTAATTAGTAATTGCTACCTTCTCTTCCATATTATGATCCATATATAGTTCACACAATATGATGCCTAATTTTTTTTATGAAAAAAAATAAAGCAACAAATTACAAATCATGTGTCACATAATTTAACTAATGAGGTTCCAGTTAATGTATATAATACATAATTACCTGATCATTATAAATTATAATACAACATATTCACTTTAATTAATAATATATTTAGATAAAAAAAATTCCCTATTTTTAGAGTTTAGTGACATAAAAAGAGCATTCGCTGATTTTCTTTTCAATTCCTAAAAATAGTTACCACATTATTTCTTCCAAATGATTTTAATTCCTTTAGTGAAATTAGTCAATGGTATAGAAAATTGAGTAATTATTTCAACAGACCACCAATAATAACCTAATAGTAAAACAATTCCATTAATCTCCATGAAATGTTTATGTTTGGTCATGCATTAACTTATTTTGTTTTAATATTTTGAATTGTTATATCATTTATAGAAACATAATTTTCCATGATTGAAATTTTTTTCAACCAATATTCAAAAATACTAAAATTTACATATACATTCCATCCTTTTAATGTTTAAAATAAATTAGTACACATTCATGTTCCTTGTGAATTTTAGAATGTTCTAATATTTCATCTATAGACACACACACAAACATATCTAATAACTCATTTATATCCTGATTCACAAGCTTTATAATTATAGATTCTATAATAGACTACCAAAATTAAATAACTAAAAACACATAATTCCTAAATATATAGTCAAAAAATTGTCCTAAGGATATGTTCTGAATTTTCCTTTAATTAATGATATCCTGACCTTAGATCGATATAAGAAAATTATATACTCCCTATAGCTGATCAGCACAATCATCAATTTGAGGAAAATGATACATTTTCATATAAATGATATCATTCAAGGATCTATTATCAATGAAAATTATCAATGATCCACCTTCAATACTGTTAACTTCTTGTTCTGTATGATCACTTTGATGGCACACATTCTGAACTCCCATTGAGGATTGAAAACAAACACAAACCATACTCCGATTCATGCAAATAACAACCATGGTTCTAAAAATCTCCCCCTTTGGGTTTGTTGGAAACTTGTAAATAAATTCAATAGATCACCAGCCATAGGAAAACCACAAATTAATGAATCAACTCAGCCAACACTCTAATTCTACGTGAACAATGCTCGGTGTAGAAAACAAGAGAGGAAGCTTGAATTGGGTTCTCGCCCAATGTATTCCCTCCCATCCTATCACCGACACTGAATTCTCAATGTGTCAAAAAATCATTACATGTCTGAATTTATTCCATTCTCCCCCATTGAGAATAAACCCAACGACCGGTAATTGTTTATTGTTCAACTCAAACCACACTCCCCCTAGATAGTATCTCCCCCACAAACCTACAATGTATCCATAAATAGATTAAAAAAATTAACATAGCTGTGGAGAGGGGTATTGCGTAACCTCCTTATGCACTGGGAGGTGGTTGAACACTGAGGCTCAACCGATGCTTCTCAAACACAGCCGATGTAAGTGGCTTGGTCAGGATATCATCCACTTGCTCATCAGTTTCCACATGATCCATTCTAATCACACCTTGCTCAACTTTCTCTTTGATAAATTGATACCTTATTTCAATATGATTTGTACGAGAATGATGAAAAAGATTATTCGTAAGATCAATTTCACTTTTTTTATCATAGTAAATCAACATTGGTTGTTTCACCTCATCACCAATATTTGTCAATTATTTATTCATCCATTGATGTTCAGTGCATGCCATTGTGGTCGAGATATACTCAGCTTCATAATTACTAAGAGAATTACTTTCTTGTTTCTTGCTCAACCAACAAACACATTTATTCCCTATATAGAATACTCCACCACTGGTGGACTTTCTGTCTACTACATCTCCATCCCAATCAGCATCAAAAAATGCTGATAATTCCCTGTGTCTTGCTACAACAAAGTATAAGCCACAACTGTGAGTACCTTGAATACACCGCATGATTCTTTTTACTATTGTCATATGTTCCTCCGTTGGAGTACTCTAGAAGCGGGCCGCTAGACAGGTTTCAAATATAATATCGGTTTGTGTTGTTGTTAGGTACAGTAGGCTCCCAATTATCCTCTTGTACATAGTGGGGTCTACATATCCCCCATCCTCATGCTTTCCAAGTTTAGTTCCAACTACAATCGGAGTTGATATTGGTTTGGAGTCTTGCATATTGAACTTCTTCAGTAGCTCTCTTGCATACTTTTCTTGAGAAATGAAAGTGTAATCCTACCATTGAATCACATACAGCCCCATGAAATATGTCAGCTCCCTAATCATAGACATTTTAAATTATGATATCATGTGATTGGAAAATTCATCCACTGATTTATGCCTGCTTCCACCAAATATAATGTCATCAATATAGACTAGAACCATGAAATGATAATTTGGGGAATTCTTCACATATAGATTGTGTTCTACTCCTCCTATTTTGAATTCCAGCTTCTTGATATATGAGTCCAGCTGGGAATAACATGCTCATAGTGTCTGCATCAAACCATATAGAACTTTCTTCAGTTTGTAGACATTTGTTTCATTAGTACCAAGAACAAAACCCACTGGTTGTTCAATGTAGACTTCTTCTTTGAGAACACCATTCAATATTGATGTCTTGACATCCATTTGATTTACTTTATATCCTCTTCATAGTTCCATGGCAAGGTAAAGCCTGACTGACTCTAGTCTAGACACTGGAGAAAAGGTTTCTTCAACATAAATGCCTTCAATCTGGGAGTATCCATTACATACCTGTCATGCCTTGTTTATAATAACACTTCCATGCTCATCAAACTTGTTCTTGAAGATCCATTTTGTACCAATCACATTGTGACTTTAGGGCTCTGGACAAGATCCCATGTCTGATTCTTTTCAATTTGATCTAACTCGTCATTCATGGCATTCACCCATGATTCATCCTTTGCTGCTTATTCAAATGAGGATGGCTCCAAAACTGACAGAACTGTAGATTGTGTGTTATTCCTCATCCTCCTTGTTTGAGTGGGTACATTTTTGTCCCCAATTATGTTAGATGGATCAATCTCAGTGCTACAATTTATCCTATTTGGTTATGTTGCATTCTCTCTAGCCACAGTTTCTTTTTCGGATTCTTCTTCTGAGTCAGCATCACGATGTGATTGCTGAGTTTTTTGTACAGATTCCTTTATTTTTGTATTTTTAATTTATCCACGTTCACTTTTATCCTCAATTTCAATCACATCAGCATATGACGTCCTCGAAGAATTTGTGGTTTTCTCTTCAATTATCTTAGCATCACTTCCTTCCACAATCTTTCCTAATTGCTTATTGAAACACTTGTAGGATTTTATGTTTATTGAGTATCCAAGGAAAATTATTTCATCTGTATTGTCACCATACTTCCCTTGATTTCCATCTTTGTTCTTAATGAAACATTTATTTCCAAAAACACAAAAGTATTTCGAAGAGGGGTTCCTTCCATGCCACAATTCATATGGTGTCTTCATCTCACCCATATAAAGTCTTGTTCAATTTTGAATGTATACTATAGCTGGAACTACATCTTTCTAGTAATGTCGTGGAATATGACTCTCAATCAGCATAGTTTGTGCCATGTTGTTCACATGTCGATTCCTGCGTTCAATAACTACATTTTGTTGTGGAGTTCTCACATCAGCTACCTCATGTTGTATCCCATGCTTATCCAGGTAATTTTCAAATTCAATGGGAGTGTATTCCACTCCATTGTCAGATCACAACACTTTAATTGTTCATCCAGTATCATTCTCAGTGATTCGCCGATATGTTTTCATGCAATCAATCACTTGTCATTTTCTGTGAATGATCATTACACATGCCATTATACTGTAATCATTTATAAAAAGTACAAACTACCTTTCTCCATGAGCTCAGGAAACATTTATCGGCCCACATACATATTTATGTATTAGATCAAGAATATGGGATTCCCATTTCTTCATTAGCCAAAATGAACTGTAGACCAGCTTCCCACGAATGCAAGCATCATGAGACTTTTCACGCTCAAGATTTAAGATGGGAATGTCCATGAAAATCCTCAATTTTGATATTTTCTCCATGTCTTGTTGATTTATTTTTTCCAGTCTATGATGCCACAAATTGTTTTCTTCTTCAATAGTCATGTAACAATGATTTTATTTTCTATCAACTTGATAAAAGTTTCCTTCTGTTCTGTATCCATTCATAAGTGAATTGCATGTCTTTTCTTTTATAGTGCAGCCTTTCTAATTAAAAGTAACTATAAGTCCCGAGACACAGAGTTGACTCACACTGAGTAGATTATGACGTAGGCCATCTACATAAAGTACTTCAGTATTCTTTACCTCTCCATTAGATAATTTAGTACTTACACTACCTTTTATTTTCAGAGATCCATCCTTACCAAATCGTATTGTGCCATCAACCTTTTTTTTTATATTTGTTAATAGGCTAGCATTACCGGTCATATGAGATGAAAAACCGTTATCCATAATTAAGGTACTATTTCTTTTTGTAGCTTCGAGGGACACCTCTCTAAGGTTTGATTTCTCAATTTTCTTCCTTTATTTACTTGATACATTGGATTGAGTATAGATAAGTGATGGCCTTTCAATTATATCTTCTCTGTACCTAGGTTCTTCATAGTCGAAATCTTCATTGAGAGGAGAAAACCTTCTTGAAAGTCAAACACTATCTTACTGACGAGACTTGACCTGTCTCGAACATCAGTATGAGGTATCCATGTCCCTTATCTGCCTGCAATTAAAAGCCTTATGAACAAAGTTAGAAAAACGAAAACAATATCCATAGAAATTGTTTCTTCTATAATAATTAGGATATGAATTTGTTATCCTCTATTGGAATCCTATATCTTCTATATTCAGATAGCTTTTTTTTCTTCACAATAAGACATGGAGTGGCCCAAATATCCACAGAACTGACACTTCATGAGACAAAATGTCTTATCACTTCTAGGTATCCTCATTTCTTCTTCTGTGGGATAATAGTATGAGAGAACTTTTTTCCATGAGACTTGAGGATAATCTTCTTTTCTTCTTTCAGATTGAATTGGGGGTTTCTGTTTCATCACATCAGAGGACTTTCCCACATCACCCACTTTCAGCTTAACATTATTTTGGTCAACATTATTTGCAGCATTTGATGATTCTAAATCACAACCAAAACCACTATTACCCATGCAGTTTGGTCTTTGATCGTTTAAAATCTTGTTGACTCTATTAGAGCCACGATTTTATCTCTCCAATAGCTGATCATCTAAGAACCTTCAAAACTATATTTTCTTCCATGATTATTTTGAAATTGATTCATTATTATGTCTAATCCTAATAGTAACAACTTCCTCCTCAAGACCCTCAGCATCCTGGTTCTTTTCTTCTAATATAGATGTGATGTCATTGATGACCTTTCCCTACTCTTCAATTCTCAGCTTCAGATCCACTACATCATCATTGCTTTCAAGGATTTTAGACTATACCTTCACAAATTCTTCCAGTAATTCAATTTTAGCTTCAATCTAATCAACATATTCAGTTCATTCCTGTATAATTTATTTCCACTTATTGCAGCTCTTACATTTCATCTTAATATTTCTAACAGCATCCTTAAGATTCAACTTGGGATTTCCACTAGTTTTTAACTTATTTTCTCCACGATTATCTTTTTATTTTTCAACAGTGGCCGTCAGGGAATAATGGTTTCAAGTTTTAAACTCTGGTTCTTATTCCTCATAGAATTCATTATTATCATCTTCCTCTTCACAAAAAATACTCTTCTTCAAAACATTCTTTCTATATTTTATGTCTCATTTCTTAAAAGACCTCTTCTGAGGCTTCTCAATGTTTGCAGCATTGCTATCATCATCATCGATCTTTCTTAAGCACTGAGAAGCAATGTTCCCAACTTTGCCACAATGAAAGAAAGTTAGAGGTAGATTCCCTTTGAATTTCCCTTTTCCCTTCTGGAACTTCTTGGCAAAGAGAGAAAGAATTTATTTTTCCTCATTATCTTTACCACTACTATCTTTTGAAATTTTCAGTTTCTCAATGTATTTGAACGCTATTTCCTTTCTTACTCATGTTGTAGCATCTTCTGGTTTTATTCTCATTTCATATGCCACCAGGTAGCTTAAGAGATCATCCGATAAATGTTTGGAAAGATCTATTTCTTCAAGGGCTGACACTTTTTCATTTTACAGGGGTAGAAGTCTTCATAATATTTTCTTTAGAATGTCAGAATCTTTGATTTCTTCACCTAGACCCTGATTTTCTCCAACCACTTCAGTAATTCTATTGAAGAAGGAATCTGCATTCTCATCAGGATGCATCATTAGATGATCAAACCTATTGTGTATGACTAGTTTCGCCTCATTCACTTTGCTATATCCTTCATAAATATTTTCAAATTTATCCCACATGGACTTTTCTGATGTAAAACTCAATACCTTTAGATAGATCTGATTAGAAAGGGATGTGGTGAGAGAAATCTATGCTTTAGCATCAGCATCATGAATTTTCATATAGTCATCCGACATATCCAGCCCTGTTGGATCAGTAACATGTATACCTTGGATAGTGGAATATAGGACTTCTATTCCATGTGTTCTTTGATGAGATCTAATTCAATTCATCCACATTTGTAAAGTACATCCATCGAAGAGAGGACTCCCCTGACATTGGTTGAACTTCCCATAATGGTATATTGATAGATCAAACACCAGTCAACCTGGCTTTGATACCACTTGAAGGACCCTGGGACACACTAAGAGGGGAGGGTTGAATCAGTGTTTCAACTTTTTCTTTTAAACTGACAGATCTTGTTCCCATGTTGGTAGAAACTATTTTAACTTGTATGATAGATAAGAGAACAAATAAAACATTCTCATGAAAAGAGAAGACACTGTACTTTTTAATTAGTTTACCACTAAGGGCTATGTCCAAGGAGCATACACCGATAGGTTATCAGTCATACCAAATTCCAATATTCTTCACACGATGTGGATTAAAATTGTTTAGGAACAGTCACTCTTTCCCAAGCTCACTACCTTTACAACTGTTCCGGGATAGCCTACTGCATCCCTCGGGTCACTCCCATTGACTCCCCCTGGCTCAATACCTTTGGTGAAGTCCAACTCAGTTTATAAATGTGAAGTTCTATTCATCATCGCTAATGAATACATCCTCTGTTGTATGTAGATGCTCTGTTGAAGTCCATCTTCCACCCATAGACTAAACTCACTTTGCACCAAAGGTATCGAGAAAACCTCTAGCTTTCGTGCATCCCCAAAAAGGCTGGCTCACTTCAATCCACACCTGGCATACTTATCTAAGCCAGTGCACAAGTTTTAAATATGGCGCGCAAGTTCACCTCTACTACTTGAGCGACATTTGATTTTTCAACCTCAAACTTGCGCGACTCACACACTTTTCCTCCCAAACCGGTTTTGGCTCGCAATTTTCATCTTTCACGCTACTTCAAATTTTGGTGCGCAAGTCTCACTAAACCACCTGTGTGACACCTCCTTCACCAACTCCAAACTTGGTTGACTCACACCCTTTCTCACCTAAACCACCTTGGACGTGCATCAAACAACTGCCGCGCAACTTCAACTTGCGCGACCCACCACCACTTGTGCGACCACAACACCTGCGCGATGGGAGCTCTAATTTTCTCTATGTATATGATTTTTTACAAATAAGGATTGGTAGACCTCTATTTATAGGAATTTGGATACCCTGCACGATGGCGCAGAATTATTCCCTCAGCGCACAGGTTTTGGCGCACAAGTCTATGTCAAGTAAGTCACTTGCGCGACCAGAAAAAAAACAAGGGTGCCCTTCTCCCTTTTCTATATTCTCATGTTCTTATCTTGAAAAAAATATTGCACGCAAGTTTCTTCTCCATCTATACAATTTCACGCAAGTCTCATTTCAAAAACCACCTTTATCCATTTGTCGATTTTCAGGACCAAAAATTTGGCAGACATTGGAAAATGGTGCTGCCTTTAATACAGTTAAATTCTTGTTCTGTATGATCACTTTTCCGGCACACATTCTGAACTTCCACTTAGGATTTACAACAGACACAAACCATACTCTAATTCATGCAAAGAACGACCACAGTTCCAATAATATGGGGCTTCTAAAATAGAGTAATAATATTGGACAAATTCAATAGTAAATTAAACATTTATATCATGAATTAATCTAGAAAAAACATTGATAAATTCATCAACATATTCATTTACAACTATGACATTATTAATTTTAACATTATCATTCTTTTTAATAAAATGATATAGTCAACATTCACATTATCTGTATAAAAATTTCCATATTATTGGAAGTTAATAAAACAAAGGAAATCAAGGAATATTACATTATTACCTTTTAAATATATCATATCATGGTAAATTTAAATATATAATCCATATAAAATTTAATATCAAACTATGCCATTGGATGTTAATCAAGATTTAAAGGAAAGACCATCCCACTATGATTAAAAGGATGATTCTAATTATTCTTTATGATTTAATATTTTTGGTGATGTTTTTTACCAAAAGTATTATCTACCAATAATGAGGTTATATTCCCATTTTTTTAACAAATTTATCTGAAATGATAGAATGTTAATACAGAGTGAAACATGGAGTGGGTATAATTTGAATAAATAGTAAACATAACAATAACATCATCATTATATGGCCTAATATCAATTTAGTAGTAAACATGATTTTTATATGCCCTTTTTCTTTTTTATCATTATGATTTCTATCCCCTGAGACTAACATCATATAAATTTTTGCATAATACCCCATGTCACTGAAATGAAATATCTTTATCATTGATATCTAGTTATTTTTCTAGTCATTTTACTTACAATCATGAGAAACGTGAACAAATATTAAAAAATTAAAATAAATCATATAAATTATTAGACATATTGCAAGATTCTTTTTACAACACTTATCATAAGTTAGGAGCTTGATTTTCTTACATCTCTATTTCGTTGATGGATTCCTCCCCATTGGTTTTCCTCTATTTATTCTCTTCTATTTATTATTATATGATACATAATAATTGGTAAACCTTATTTCTAATATCATAGGACATTGAATAATATTATCATAACATTTTAATTAAAATGACTCCAATTCCATTCAATATATCGATTTCAATGATGAGTACAACTAACTAATTTTAATATATAGATTTCATGCAAACATTGGAGTGTACTTAACCAATTGGTTCATGTTTCCTTCATATTTCCCACCAGATATTCCTAATTATTTTTCAATTAAAATAATTATTTCTCAATTCTATGTTGAAGGTCCATAGGAAAATATTTCTCAAGGAAGACATTCTAATATGAATACAACTACAACACATTGATCTATTTTCATTCCATCATATTTTACCAATTTAACACCACTGATTTTTTTCACTTTCGAAATCATGAAATGTAATAGATACCATTTAGTACTCTAAATAACCCATTACACTAAATATATATTCAAGTAATTTAATCCGACCATCAGTTACTGCTATGTAAGACGATCAACTAAACAATAGATGATGTTTTTCCTAAAATAATATACTACAATCATCTTCCACTACTTTTTTTAGTGTTACTCTCTCACATGGATGCCCCCACCTTTTATCTCATATGTAATAGTTCCATCATATTAAAATAATATATTTTTCTATTTTGAACCATTCTAGGTTATTGATTTGTATGGATATTTTACTATCGGTTCCTTAAAAAAACTCCACATAATCTCTAACAAAATCCCTTCTAAATAAATACAGTTTTGATGATATGATTTGGTAATTTGTTAAAAAAAATAATTTTCATAAATTATAATCACATATGGGAATTAAATTTCATTACCCTATCCTAATATATTATACAAACCATCACATGATTCCAACTATATCTACCCAATCCATATACAACCCATCGTGCACATTTTCAAAAACTAATTCACATTCATATATATCAAGGAACATTTTAGGTTTAGTAGTTTTGATCACAATATAATAACTCATATATAAAAAAATTCTTTTACTAGTATCCATTAATTCTATTATATAATACTAATATTTAGAAAAAAATAAAATAGATGAAATATATTCATGAATTTCAACATGAATTTATATATATCATTAATAGTGATTATAACCTTTAAAAACAATTAAGATTGTTTTTAATGAAACACATTATAATAAGAAAAATAAAAAATTCCCAAACATGCGTTTTTATTAGAAAAAAATAAAGACTATCAGATCTAATTTATAAAAAATATATTTTTACCCTAAAAGGGAATAATCCATAACATAAAAATAAAATTAACTTACCTTTTAAGTAAAATTAGTGACATGAAAAATCATTATAAAAGTTTGAAAATTAATTTAGTTCTATAGTAAATCACCTTCATAGAACCCTTATAAGAATACATACAAATAGAATACTCATGCATTCAAATTCAACATAATTCTCCAGAGAAGATAATAATTACCCAATAAATTGGAGTGTTATCTACGAACACGCAAAATTTATCCAATATATGTCTCAAACATTATCACAATATATATCAAGTTCACCCATAATAATGAGATATATCTAACTCACCCATCATCATAAATAATATCCAAGGAGAGCATCATGAATAAAAAATTAACTTTCTCATTTTCACCATAAATAAATTTAAAATATATTTCTAACACATATTTAATAAACCATTGGATATCAAAATTAATTTCCCCTGTTTAAAACTAAAATTCGAAAATAAAATTCCTAGTTCAAAAAGGAATGAGTTCTGTTGAATGAAGAAAACATTGAAGATTATTAAGTAATCCAAATTACGGTTATGATAGTGGGAAAGTCATTGTCACCATATATGATAATATATAAATCTTATTTTATAATTTGTGAATAACTTAAAAAATTATAAATAAATTAAATACATATATTAAATTTTATCTAATTTAATTTATTTTGAAAATAGAAAACAATATCTTTTATAAATAAGTTATATCCATGTAAATACATCAAATAATAATTTTAAAAATATATAAATAGAAGATAATGATTTATAAAATAAATCATTAAAATATTTTAAAATGTTATTATCAATATAAAGAGTCCATTACCTTGAGTTTGACCTATCCAACCATAATATTTTAAAATAAGAATATTATATTTGATAATATATATGTCAAACAACACATATCCTAAAGGAACCATGAAATATTATTATTTATTTATGAGAATTATAACCTATATATTAATTTACTCAGAATCTATATGATGATAAAATATATGATATATATATAATTTTCTAACACAATATAACTTTATTGATAATTATTTACTAAATAAGCATTAAAATTTTACAAATGATATTATATATATCAAAACCATGTTTTGAGTGAATTTTTTCTATTATTTATGGTGAGACTATATTATAATTTAATGTATAAATTTTTGTAATTTCATTTCAAAACAGCGGTTTTTGTTTTCTGAATCATAATATCAAAATTATCATAGTATTAAATTTTGATATTTTTATCAATATATTGATTTCATAGAGAATAGTTAGAATTAAATATTATTCAAATATAACAATTTTTTATAAAATATATTAATTTAAAATACACACTATATTTTTCACTTGGTATTAATGTGACAGTTGAAATTTTTTTTAGTAAAATCGAATAAATTTCATTTGAATGAATAGTTTTCCTGATTTTTTATACGTGTATTTTATTTGTAAAAACTCTATTTTTTTGAAAATTATTTGTAAATTGATAAATTTTATCCATTTTATTTATTTAAGAAAACATAATAAGGAAAAATTGAACTGAAATTTTTAGATTATCTATCCAATTATATTAATATATATTCATAAAATGATGGTCGCTAATCATGGGGTTAATATAAGATAATCTATTTCATGAAAAATACATTTTCCACAGAAACTGTGTTTCATCACAGTTTGTTAGACTATAATAATATTATATTATAGAACATATAGATATTGGAATTATTGAAATATATTATATATTTATAATCATAGATATTAAAATTATTTTATAATGTTAGTGTAATTTTATTTATATTGATTCGGAAAAACAATAACAATTATTCGTTGTGGTGAAAGTGTAAATCATGTTAACATTGGTTAAACATTAGTGATAATTCCCCCATTTCTCGACTTAAATATTATATGTTCATCGTATTCCAACCCTTATCTCTTTATCCGCATTTTTTTAATTATTTTTGCAACACTTTTCCATGAATATGATATATATATTATAACTTGTGTAAAAAAATTAACTATCACTCTATTACATTTAAAATTTTTATATGTATCATAATATAGAAAAATAAATTATTAAATTAATATTAATGGTTATTTTTTGAATAGTAGAATAATTTTTAAGATAGTAATTTATTTAAATAATTTAATAAATATATAATAACATTAAATTATTATAAAACACTAACAAAATATTAATTTAATTAAATAATAGAAAAAATAAATGAATTTAATAAAGGTAAATGTAATAAATTATAAATAAATTATTATTTTCTATGAATTTATAGATAAGTATAACATTTAAGGGTTTTCTTAGGGGATTATATTATAATTCTATTTTTTATATGCTATTATTGACATCAAATTAAATGAAATAGTCAAAAAATTGACATTAATGGTACATTATAATAAATAACATTTTATTATATGAATTTTAATATGAAAAAATCAGACCATTTAAAAAGTAAATAGTGTATTCTTTAAAATATAATTGATAGAACAATTATGTTCCCATTTTAATTTAATAGTAACTATATTCAAACATATAGAATATAAACATTATTACCACGGTGATGTTTAATATTGGGGTCTACAAGTTACATGTTCATGGGATTAAATTAATTTTCATCAAATACATGTTTTCTATTTAAAAAATAATATATAATAAAAATAATTAGTAGACCCAAATTTTTAAAAATTGAAACTATTATATTTATAGTGAATGGAAAAAGTACTTATGTAAAAAAACTACTCATATTTTTAAAAACTAAAATAGAAAAAAAGATTAACAATATATGTAAAAGAAATGATTTTTTTTAAAAAAAATTATTTTTTTAGAATTTGAGGCATGAATAAACATTAATATTCATACAATAAATTATTTATAAATTATGAGGCTCTTGGTATGGGAGTGGCTTCCAAATATGTAATATTTTTGGGTAATTAAGAAAATGTCACTCACACTCACTTATATAACAGAACCTAAACTCTTAATTTAATAACACAAAAAATTGTTTTTAATCATTAAATAACTTGAAAACTAACATAAAAATTTCATCAACAATTTTTTACTATAAATTTCATATCATAAATCAACATACGAATGCTTTTCATTAATATTTAATAGGTTGTATGTAGAATTGTTATAGTTCTTAACCCGTCGTTTTTGTTTTCATTCTTCTTCAACCAACCACAACATTATTCAAACATAATAATATAATATTATAAAAGTATTCCATATAATGGTATTTTATTATGTTAATTTAATAACCTTCTTCCATATTATCTTCTATAAAATGGGAAACAAAATAGTAATTCTTGTGTACGGAGCACTACCACCTCAAGAACCAATGTGATTTGTTTCCATTCATCACCAATCACAGATTATTATAGTGATGGAATTAATGATTACATATGTAATTCATGATATATTTGTCATTATGAAACTATAATAGTTAATTTATGTTATTACCTTTCCATTCATTTAAATATAATAATTCCATCAGTTTGTACATGTGGACAACCACCTCCATGAAGATAAGTGACACGTTTTTCACACCCACATCATGTGGATGATATATATACATTTATCTTAGTAAAAAATATTATATTTATGTTTCAATTATTATTATTTAAATTTTATATCATTAAAGTTCTAACATTTTAATTAATTTAAATATTATAATGTCATAAGTTTTTATCATATTAATGATTTTACATAGTTCATTTTTCATAATCTGGTCTCCTTTTTTGTTATAAAGGAAACATTGATGTATAAAAATGATAATTAATTTATGATTATTATTATATATGTGATTAAATAATGACTTAATTGACCACAATCAACCAGTACGTTTCCTTTGGATGTTATGGTTCAGATATCATCAAAATGTCCTATATAAACATAACTGATTGGGTAATTAAATAGAACATTGTAAAAAATAAAATAATATTAAAATTAATATTGAGAAAAATTCAACAAAAATACAAATAATTTACATCAAATAGTAATTTACAAAAATAAAGAACGTATGTGATAATTCAAACATGAGGTAATGGTACCAACTCTCACTTTTGTTACTTTGAGACATATTCCATATTCATATATGTTCCCTTCCATATGTGTTATATTAAAATAATTTGATAATATATATCGGTTTTATATTTATATTCATAGTATTTAATATTTCCTTTTATTTTATCTATTTCATAGAGTTATTATTACCATGTTAAAAAACTTGTAAGGGTTTATTTCACAATCTCATTTTAATGAGAACTATTTATGATTGAATTTAAATTGAATGAATTAATTTGAACAGTCTATAATAAACCCAATTAATTTACATCTATTTATTTAATTTATAGAAATTAATTTTCTTCCTTTAATTTTCCACTGTTTATTTACTGAATATATCAAAATAATTCATTTTTAAAAAATTGACATTATTTGTATATTCGATAAAAAAACATTATTCTATAACTATATTTTTCAAAAAATTATTTTGGGATTTTATTAATATTATCCTTAAATCTATTATTTTCATTATAACCATGATTTAATTTTTTTAAAATTGGTTTAATATTTTTCCTTATTTATGAAGAGATACATTTAAAATTTTACCAACAATGTGACAAGAATAGTTGTCTCAATGTACATAATGATATTGGAATTTCCCACCACCACGATCGATCATTAATTTTAATGTTAATTTATGAAAATTTTTATATTTTAAATAAATAATTTAAAAATTAAAGGGTATTTTACATAATAATGATTTAAATTTTTTATAGAATTATTATTCATCAACAAGAATAAACGTTTGTATTATGAATATAATATAAATTATATATATGTGTAGGTGGGTCAATTATATATATACCTAGATTGTTCTACCTTTATTTTGTGGCAGTACATGTCTCATGATCAATTCATAAATTCCTTCTTTAAGAAATATCGTTTGATTGTGATATGAGGAGAAATTATAAAAACCATTTCATTCCATTGGTAATTATTGTGCTTATTTCCTATGATTAATTTATATTGGTGGAACACATAATAAATATAATGTTATAACGGATGTGCATATGTATCAATTCAATGCATTGGGTAAAGCTTTTAGTCTAATGGGACATCATGTATGTGATTAAAGAGTTATCCAAATTCGTTATGGGAATCTATCCACTGGGTACAGTTTTCATGGGAGTTACCCATCACTTATGATTATTTTGTTATTTTTTATACCATATTTTTTATGCTTAAATTTTCATTATATTATTCTCCCATGTGATTACTAAGAAGTCTTGTTTTTATTACATCATTTTACACCTCTGACTCTTATTTTTTCAAATACTAATTTGATGATTAATTATATATGTTTTCATGGGTATCGATTATATTATGTTATAATAATAAACTTTTATTATGTTTTCATATCATTATTTTCATTTTATTTTAACAAATTTCATTAAATTTATAGTGTTTAAGTTTTCCATTTTTGAGCATTTAAGATCAATATTATTCTGTTTACTTTTTCCCTAGGTTTTAGAGAAAGGATTTATATATTTCATTCCTAAGAAAGATATTATATGTGAAGATCATAGTGGGATATGATATAGATATTTTTGAACCAGTTTTTTATATATCTATGATGAAAATAAATAGACTGTCTTAATTAACTAAAACTCTAAACATCCATGGTCTAAGGCTATATAATTGATCCAAAAATTTATTGTTATATTATCCTTTTTTAATGTATTAAATTGGATAAAATTTATTTTAGTATAGGATAGGAATTTCATGTTTATTTTTTTATAACATTATCCACTAGTGCTAGTCTGTGGATTTACAATGACATCACACATACACTTTATCATCATGAGTAATAAAAATAAGTTAATTATTTAATTCATAGAAAATTTTTAAACTGAAATTTATTGAAATAATTTAAGTATTATTTTATCATTAAATAATGATCATAATATCATAAATAACATATAATTTCTTCAAATGTGTTTATATATATCATCCATGTAATTTGATGATTAGGAATGAATCACATCGCTTCTTGGAGATGGTAGTCCACACATACACACGAATGATGTTATCATTTTTATGTGAATGGAAATATATGAAATTAAATGCTATTTTCTATTTTAGGATTAATAACTATGTAGTGAATATCATATATATATATATATATATATCTATATTAAATCCATTAATATAACCATTGGTAAGAGTTTTTGATTGAAAATGAATTACATTGGTATGAAAGTTTCTAGTCC
Organism: Viscum album; assembly: GCA_963277665.1. Taxonomy (NCBI): domain Eukaryota; kingdom Viridiplantae; phylum Streptophyta; class Magnoliopsida; order Santalales; family Viscaceae; genus Viscum; species Viscum album. Next base: position 217,721,127 of record OY728165.1, read on the forward strand.
ATCATAATCAATAATGGTGGTATCATTTCATATTTTATGGAAGGAGAGACAGATGTATGTCATAGAATAAACTTAATAAAATTGCAACAAATAAAATATGTTGACGTTATTATTTCATCATTGTTTAAGAATATTTAAAGGAGGAGGGAGAATAAATAAAGAACACTTGGTTTTGATTTATACCTTTTTTTTCAGACAACCACTTTTGGATTACACCATAAGAATTCCTATGATGGTTTTCTGAGAACAAAATACCTCTTAGACAAGGTAATTAATGTAAAGAAGGGATTTTGGTAGGTATTGTGTTGACTAAAATTATTTTCATATGTGAAGGAAATAAGAGAGGGGTTCAATTTCATTAAATAGGGGAGGTACACTCTTGGAATTTCATAAAGTATTAAATTAATATAAATTAATTATTATATTAGAATCAGTAGAAATTGATAATAAAAAAATAAAATATGTTTTTTAAATCATCTCATCAAATAAAATTTGTGAATATTTCGATAAATTCTCCACCCTTAATTATTTATTTTGATCCATGTTAACCCTTTTTTACAAGTACAATGTTATTTTAATTTTTACACTATATAGTAAGGAAATATACAAAATAATGGAAAATGTCATATAAAACACCTGTGGGTGGTATTATATATAATGTAAATTTAATTTTGATGATGATAATATTTAAATAAATTTAAAATTATTTAAATAAACATTATTTATTATAAAATATCATTAGTGTAAATTTTTACACTATTCAATTAATTTGACATTAATATAAAGATAAAAAAATATTAATTTAATACATAAATAATTAACACAGACCAAATATTTTATAAATATCTAAAAAATTGGAACACATTCATATATTCCAATTATATTACTTTTTATATTTTTAAAATAATTTATTTAATTTTTTATTTAGTTATAAAAATAAATTGGAACTATTGCATAAGAATTTAAGGTAGTTATATAATAAATAAATAAAAAATTAACATCATGATAATAGTTTCATTAAGATAAAAATAACCCTTAACATTAATTCACATCTTTCTTTTTTTCCCTTTTATAAACACATAAGTGATATCTAAAAGCATTAGGGTGATGTTTTTTTTCATTATATATAATATAATAAATGTAAATTTAATGGACATGTGTCTCATAACAAAATTAATATAAATACTAATGATGATAGTATTCAAAATATGTTTCTCCAATAATATTTAGGATGAAATTTTGCATCCTAATCACTTAGTTATAACCCTGGTAAACTGGATTTAACCTTTTACCATGGTGAAATTTCTACAGTTTTCATTGTGCATTATGTTCAAAAATTTAGTTAACCATATTAATTAATGTTAATTGTTATTTTTTAAAATAATGATTCAATTATAAAAAATTGATCCTCTATGAGTGGTGTAAATTCATTTTATAATTTAACTGAAAAGCCTGAGGAAAATGGCTTTTTGAACAAAATAATTTCTATAACTAAATGTATATTTAAACCAAAATCACATATAATGTTAACTATTATTTAATTAATTAAATTATTTCCAACTATTTGAGGCTTATATTAATTTATTTCCATATTTCATATGTTATGTATCCTTCTAATGAAAGGAAATTACAGTTTTATACGAATTTGTTCTTTTCTCTTTTGATTGGAAAATCTATATTTTCAAAAAAAAGTAAAAATTCATCTTAGTATTTTTATTACATAATAAATTACAAATAAAAATTAAATTTTGAAAAATTAATTTATATAAATTTAAAATAAAACATTTAAATAAACATTATAAGTAACTAATTTAATAAAAAAAATTCATTTTTATTTAAAAAAATTATATGATATTTTTATTGTGAATAAAACTATATAAATAATGAAATATCATAAATAGTAAAATAATTTATTCTATCTTTACATATTTTGTTATAGATATGGTTAAACAATTTTTCGAGAAGGATAACATTTCTCCCCTTTCTTCAATATTTCTATATTTAACCATTTAATATACTAAAATGTTGGATCTTTTCTATACTCATAATTGATTATCTATTATGACCCTTTCAACAAAAATCATTGAAAACCTTGTTAACATTCCCATAGTAGAGGTATGTAGATCAGTTATAATGTTTAATATACTTCCACATTCTTCTTTAGAACATATTAATGTCTTCTAGAGTAAATATATAAATTTTTAACTTCTATTATTGGGGAAAATGTCAAACATTTCCCCATTAATATAAATCCACTATATTTTTAATGATAAGATTACCATATCAAAAAAAATAATGAGATTAGTAATTTTACGCATTATCAATACATTTTCACGAGGAACATGCTATGACCTATCAATCTATATGAGGATACATCTAAATACCTACTACAATGCATTATAAAATAACCAAACCCAATCTCCAAAACATGGTAGTGTAATAATAGGTGTGATCACTATACATATCTCTACATCATATAATTTTTTTACATTTATGTTCCCATGAAACATGGATAAATTAAATGATAACTTGTTTTCTAGATTAGATATCTATGATAAAATTTTTAAATATCATTTAAAGTATCTATCAAAACCAAGATAATTATAAATCATAGTAATCATGGTTGTTATGGGATGATGTTTAAGGACATCCATTTTCAATAGATTTGATGGCATTCCCTTATATGTGATTATATTACCCAGAAATGAAGGATTCAATAGAAATAATTCAAATATGGTACTTTATTTTATAAAAAACATCCTTCAGTAATGAATTAAATATAATACTCAAGTGACCTTATTGATCCAATTTAATTATAGAATATATAGTAATTTAATATATATAAATAATGTTAGAAACTGGTCATGGTAATATTTAATACTCAATTAATTATATTAATGATAATATACGGGGAATTAGTAATAAAATATGGAATCACTATAGTTTTATAGTGTCTACAACTTGAATAGAAGGATATCTTATGTATCTCCTCACTTATAAACCATAACTAATCGTATCAGGATTGACGATTAATCATGGAAAAATATTTAGGTTCTTTTAGTTGATAAAAAATCAAATATATAATGCATATGGTACTTAATCGTGGTTTTTTTCATTTTTAGTCACCAAAAAACAATATAGGGTCACACTAAACAATTTTTTTACTAATAAATATAATATGTTTCGAAATGTTTGAAACTCAGTGATGAAGGATTCTATTATCAAAATTCTCATGGAGTTTCACGTTTTATTCGCAAAATTAAAAAACAGAGATTATTTATGGAACTATTCATATATGTGTAGAACAATGTATTAATTCAATTGAAAACAAGTCTTCATTATGAAAATTAAGTCATGAAATGATTTTAGAAATACCTCAAAAAATATCATATTAAATCTCCTAACCTAGGGTCCACATGCCAGTGCCCTGAGCTAGTCAATCACAAAACATCAAGTGTGCCTCCATGTATGCCAGATGCTGCTGGCAAGTATCTAGGGTTAAATATATAAGTCATAGGGAGTCTATAGCCAATATTTTAAGAGTGAAATACTATAAGACATAAATAAACAATTAAAGAAGCATAAATACCCATAATCAATAAAAATATCAAGATAATAAATGAATAAAATACAATATCCTAAAAATAGAAAATAGTCCTTTCTGAAGTATCTGTCAAGTGTCTAAAATAAAAACTGAAAATAAAGACACCCACTACCCTTAAGTTGGTGTGAAACCATGTTTTATTTCTTTATCCACTCTCCTTCCCTAGTCATCAATCTAACTTAGGACCCTTGAAATTTACCTACCCAAAAAACATAAAATCTATTCGGGTACCGATCGGGTAGCTTGAGTGTGGTATGTATACAACTCAGTAGGCCACCACCAACTGTGTTTAAAATAAATCCAGTCAACAGTAAATATTTATATAATAAAATAAACATAATGAAAAAATAAAAGTTTTATCATATCAATAAATATTCTCTATAAACCACAAATACCCCCGAGTTCTTGAGGACACCAGAATTTCAATACATGCTTCGACCCATGACAGAATCTGAACTATCCACAATGGATTTCATGTATATGAATGTCCATGTTACCAATATTATTTGTATAAATTAATTACCATTATTCCATTAATTAATTCACACAATTGAATGGCCTTTTGACCATTATTATTTAACAAAAATTAAGGACCATGATACCATTCAATAATTCACACGATTGAATGGTCGTATTGACATTCATATTTCACAAAAATTAATTACCTTGTCATAATTAATTAATTCACACAAATGAATGAATATGTTACCATTATAAATTGAAAATAAATTAATGACCATGTTACCTTTCATTTATATACACCATTGAATGATCAAGTTACCATTATTTTTTTTCTATATGAATGAGCATGTTACCTATCACCATTTTAATGAAACATAATTGAATGATCATTATACCATTAATTCAAAGTTGGCTGAATAAGAATGTTACCATTATGAATTTTATAATCACATATATCATAAGAACACAATAGAACATATATATCGATCACCCATTAATTAATTCCATAATTGATTTACATTTAAACTATATAAACATCCAATAATTAATTCAAACATTTATTATTCGAACAAAAAACTTCATTATATCACAATTAATTCACTAATTAATTATTCTGTTTATAGAATCAATAACATATAAATAATTCTCCAATTAATTATCTCAAATCATGATATCAACATTCCTTATTTAATTAACCAATTAATTATCTAAACCCATAACATTAATATGGATTTATTAATTTCTCCAAAATAATTATCCCCAAATCCCAAAATATCATGATTTAATAATTTGAGAGATAATTCATCAATTAATTTCCCCAAATCCTAAATTCCCAATATTCAATCATATTCCCTATTAACTAATTAATTTATTGAAAACAATAATTAATTCAATTTGGAAATTATATTTTCTAAATTAACTATAAAAATTCAACAATTTTTCATAGATATATGAAATTATGACTATGGTAATTCAATATTAGACCACCTACCTCACTTCAATGATGAAGATCACCCAATGGAAATTTAAAAAAATGATCATCACAACAATATAGAATAGAATATGGATTAAAATCCCTAAATTTAGATGAATGATATCATGATATTATGAATCTAGATATAGATATACAATCATATATCTAGATCTCACTACTTAGATTTAGATCTAACAAAATAGTGGATAAATCATGTAAAAATATGATAGAATAATGGAGGATGAATGATAAATAATTTGGAGAGAATAAACTTACTTAGAGATAAGAATATATTTTATCTGGTCTTTAAATCATAATCAACGGAGTTTATATGAAATTGGAATCCATATGAAATAGTATAAAACCATCCAAAATTTGTTGTGGTCTGAGTTCATTTCAAATAAATAGATTTCCATGAGTTTGGGGGATTTTAAAACCAATTTTTTTAAAATTAAAATTATTGTTCATGGTTTCCTAAGGAGGGGAGCATGGTTTTCCATAATTATGTATTATCTATGAAACTGTTATTATTGGGGTTCTAGATTTTTCATTTTGGGGAACATGGTTTAAAAAACAATGTACCGGTTGTATGAATCCTCATTGTCCATGGTTTCATGGTTTCCTATGATGGGCACATGGTTTTCTCTAACCATTTTCCAACAGTGTACATCAGCCTTTTCTTTCAATTTTCTTACTTTTCATACAAAACATCCCCTTGGTGAAACCAAATCGAAAGGTACTTAAATACAAACAAAAACTTCATAAATTCAATCTTGATTAAACTCTAGAAAAATATTAGGATTATATAATATGGCTACCTTATAATATCTCATTCTTGTGTTGCATTCCCCATCATCTCTATGATTACTTAAAAAAAGTATTGGGCTACTAATCCCAAATATCTACTTATATTTTGCATGTTTCCTCCTATACATTCACATGTTTCCACAATACATGAACTATTGTCATAAACATTCCCTGCAAAAATTTCTCACTATGAAATAATACATTAATCAGATTCTCCTTAAAAGAAATTTCTTACCTCAAGATCAACATAATCCACATTGACCACATGAGAAGGGTCAGGGTGATACTTTTTATGTTGTGATACATGGAAACATTTTTTTATAGAACTATAATTCTATTTAAGGGCCAATCAAAATGCCACTAGCCTAATTTTCTCCACAACCTCAAATTGCCCAATGGACCTGGGTGTCAACTCACCCTGCGTCTATCTCATACAGTGACCCAACCTAGGAAACATTCAAAAAATACACAATCACCCTAAGTGAAATATATGGTTCATATATGCATATTAGTATACAGCTTCAGGCTACTATAAACTATAGCCACACATTTCTGAATTAGTTGAACCTTCTCTGATGTCTCCTTCCTGAGATTGGGCCCCAACCACTCAGACTCACCTACCTCTATCCAGCATAGTTATGATATTCACGGACTACCAAAAAGGTCCTCGTATTGTTCCATATGTATCATTTCTTGATAATTTTTGTTATAAGAAAACACCAATAAATACACGTGCTTCTCCCAACACACACTAATGTCAACAACACATTGCCACATAATTTCCTTAAGAACATATATATTATGCTCTGGTTGTTTATATGGCTATAGGTGAAAATACATACTCAATAAGCCTTACATGTTAATTGCCTTTTGTAATCTATTCCAGAATAATAAAGTGATTTGTGGGTCATGATCTAAATCTAAAGTCTGTGGGACCACATGCTGATAGACTATCTCCGTAAAAAACAAGTCTCCTAGTTTCTCCACTATGAATATATCCTGTATAGGAATGAAATAAGGTAATTTTATTATTTAATCCACAATAACCCTGATAGTCTAATTCTTCTTAAGAAACATTGGAAGACCCACCACAAAATCCATTGTCAGTTCATACCAATTCCATTCTTGAATGGGAAAACACTATAGCAATTTACTATGTCGTTGATGCTCTGCCTTCACCTGGATACTGGTGGACCATTATATTAGAAACCCAAATATTTTTATTTTAATACCTGTCCACCAAAACTATCATCGAATTTCATGATATATTTTTTCACACATAGATGTTCCACCCACATGGAGGTATTAAATTATACAACTACTTCCACATGCATAATCATAGGAAAAACAACTTAATTTTTTAGGTAGATGACATCATCCTTGTCTATACTCTAATAAGAACGTGTTTCCCAACCATTAAGGATTTTCCTCAAGGTCAAGCACTATATATCCACAAAATAACTATCACTAGTCTGTCCAAAAATAGTGGACTCCACTAAAACATATAATGTATTCATTTACTCCTTACACTCCCCACCCACAATGTGTAGCTCATCTTGTCAATTCGTCATATTCCACTCACCACTAAACTCTTGAACCTCCTATGTCTGAGTCTTACTTATAAGAGAATAAGCCAAACCATTTCCTTTACCAAGAATATATGTTATCTAAAAAATCATATAACTACCAAAACATAACCTATCTCAACTACTGAAGATTTAAATCTCACTTTGAGAAGATGTATCTTCAGATATTTTGAACATTAAATACTATAAATTAACCTCCCAACTGATAATGTTTCCAAAACATCAGAGTATGAACATCAATTTCCAACCCATGGTCATTAAAAGGGTAATTAATTTCAAGTTTCCTCAAATATTGAGACCCATTCAGGACAACTCAATCTTCATACATCAACACTGCCTCGAGTTTGATCCTATAAGTGTCAAAATTAACCATGTTCTCCTCCCCTGGATCGATTAGGATCAAGATTAGTGGCAATTTCAAACACTTATCTAACTCATTGAAGACCTCCTCAAAAGATTAGGATAATTAAAACATTATTCCTTTTTTACTCAGTATTAAAATCATTGCTACCCAATGTGAAAGTCTTGGAGAATCTCAAATAATATCAAGCTACCCCTAGAATGCTACAGAGATCAAAAAAGTTCTCTACTTAGTCCAAATATACCACTGCCTAAACCTTCTCTGTTTCCACTAATAAATATTCCTATAAGATGATGTGTCCCAATAAGTGTACCTGACCAATCCCAAAATAACACAAATTTTGATTGGATTATTGCCAATGTTCTCTGAGTGTACTCTGGATGAAGTCAATATATTGGTTATTAATGCCATGAGTCATGAAGTACACTAAGATGTCATCCACAAACACTTTCACAAACTGATGTGGGAATGGATGATAGATTCTATTCCTCAAGTACATAAACAACGCTATTGTGGTTGTCAATACAAATGGAATTACATTAAACTCATAGAGTTTATATCATTTCTTAAAGGCAGTCTTTGGTATATAAGAATACTGAACTCTTATGTGATTAAACCCTATTCTCATGTCGATCTTCAAGAACACAAAATCTCTTATCAATTATTATGAAAGGTATTTGATATTTCAAATAGGATAGTGGTTCTTTATATTCATCTTGTTAAGAATCCATTAATCATCAAAAAATTGAAAACTCCCATCATCCTTCTTTGCAAAACCATTGATAATCCCCAAGGCGACGCACTCGGATGGAGTGACCCCTTATCCTCCAACTTTTCCAACTGAGTCATGGGCTCTTGGAGCTCTATTGGTGCCATTATATATGGTGGAATAGATATTAGCACAGATCCTATTATGAAATCCATTGAGGATTCAACATCTCTCTTGGGTGGTAACCATGAAAATTCATCAGGATAGAAATCGTGGAATAGTTCCACTAATGGTGGAAATATATCAATATTTAAACCTCTGTCATCTCGATAAATGACTAGAAATTTTGGATGTGAGATCTTCTAATTATTGAGTAATTGGCCCTACTTGGCTTGTATGGATATCCCACTCCCAAAGGTGAATGTAACAATCCCCATTAAGAGATGTAAATGTCACCCACAAATAGTAACAACCAATATGGGATCGTTATTCTACCATAAAATCCATACCCATAATTAGTTCAATGCTTAAATTTTCAATAATATGGATATCCCACATAAAATAATACTCCCAAATATTGAACGAATGCCCTTTTCCTATACAAATGCCTCTATAATATGACTCCCAATAGCATATATGTAGTCATTACACCATTTGAGAACTCCACCAGACGGTACAAATAATTAACCATCTTAGATGATATAAATGAATGAGACCCTCCAGTATCAATAAATGCACTAGATTAAGTAGAAGATACAAGAATAGTACATCTCACTATCAATGGTTCAGCCTCTTTATCCACATTGGTAGGCTGCACCGCATTCAATAGTCCTTCACATCTCCTCTACAATACATTCTGACTCCCGCGATTTTCACCACTCTGCTGATATGTGTTCTATCTTCATGATGAAATATTTACTCTACCTCTACCATATCACCTAGTAGAACATAAGTTGCCCATATGATAAGGTGTTGAATATACCCTTCCAACACTATTCCTCTCTCTAGATGCACCCTCACTAATTTTTTTTCGTAGTGACCTGCAAATACTATTAGATGTCCCATCAGGTCAGAAGATCATTACTCTACAATTGGTCAGGGAAAATCTCTACGATAATGGCCCAACCTACCATGGTAATTAAATATCACTCCGGTAATGTCGTGTGAAGCCTAACCTCCTATTTTTCACTCTCCTTTCCACATACTTGGAAATTGTACTCATAGGGGCACTTCCATCATCACTCTGAAGACAAACCTTCTGATTTTCTAGTATAAAAAATTTTTACAGCACAATAATCATCCTTCAGGTCCCCATGATCTTGGATAACCTGATCCAAAACCTCATCAAACATAGTTAATATAAAGAGGTTAACATGGGACTTAATCTCACCCTAATTTAAATCAATGAAACACATCATCGTAGCTATCTCATCCTCTCGGAATGTTATAGTAATGAACTACAGATTCGTTAAGCATCCCACATAATCCATCACATACATGCTACCCTGAGTCGGCCCTATGAACACCGATACCTTCTCTCTCATTACCATCTATGGATAGAAGTGCAACATGAATATCTCCAAAAAAATCATTACATAACACACCATCAGCCTACCCAGTATGTGTTTGAATGTCACACCAGCACTTCACTGATCCTCATAATATTTAAGTGAAAAAAATGGTCCTCTTTTATGTAGGGGTATCTAAATGGTAAAGTATCATCTTTGTAAAATCAACCCATAACTCAACTCCTTCAGGTCCACCCTCTCCAGTAAAATTTAGAAGGTTCAACAATTGTAACACCCTAGTTAAGTCATATATAATTTTATCAACCTACCATGGGTCTCTTTTCATTACTTTAATGAAGCGACCAATGTTCTCTTACAAATACACTTTTTCTTCCTCATCCTTCACTATCAGTGCCTTAGGCTCTAACACTAGTGGATAATTCAATGCAATATTCCCTCCGGTCATCTTCTCATTAATCAAAATCATTGAGGAATACTCTATATAATTACAAAACACACTTTAGGAATTAGTTCACAAATTTAACATGTTTACAAAAGAGGAAAAAACAATAAGGAATAACATGTATTTTCCACAAGTCTCGCCACATTGTCAAAACTGAGGTGTTATCACCACCCTTAACCATCCTAAACCTAAGTCATTGTTAAAAAGGTTAAACACATTATCATTTATATTTTTTCATTTAGAAATCAATTTATTCACATTTAGAATCATTTTAGAATTCACAATTTCATATTGGGAACAATTTTTAATTCATGTTCCCAAAATAAGAAAACAATTCATGTTTAACAACATACTCAAATCATGATTTCATGGGAATGACTAAAATGATACATATCTCCATAATTCTATTTTTTATAATGGTTCAAGATCACTCAACTCTCATGTCTTATAGTTCCATGATTCAATTCTCAAAAAAATAAACAAAAATTACTACATACAAAAACTATACCCCCAAAATTCAAATAATATTCAACTAAAACAACAATCAAAATTACCAATAACCCAGCCTATGTAAATGGGTTTTAACTTGTACACAGGTCCTCAAATCCCACGAACAAGCACATTTACAAGCCCCTAACTCATACTAGTCTTATTTCTACAATTAATAAAAAACAAATTTCAAAATAAGAATAAAAGAAAATTGGTTCCCTGATACCACTTTGTAACCACCCAATCTAGGTCTCAAATGTCCATTATCTAATCCAGTCATCCAGATGACCTCAAGCACACCTCTATGTATGCTAGAGGATATTCACTAATAGTGAGGTTCTGACAACTCAATCATGGGGAGAATATAACTACTTTTTTAGAGTAAAACACAAGTGAAAATGAAAAAAACAACAAAAGTATCGATAACCATAAAAAATTTAATTTATAATATAATCAACATAGAAAATACAATATCCAACTAAAATAGAAACCATTCCATTATAAAGTACATATAAATTTCATAAAATGAAAACTGAAAATAAAGACACCCACTACTCCCAAGCTGGTCCTAAATTACATTTTCTTCCCTCATCCATGCTCCGTTCCCAATCATAAAACTATCTCAAGGCCTTTTTCTTTAACAAGTACAGAAGACATGAATTCTATTAGGTTACGAGTCAGGTAGCCTGAGTATGCATGAGTAAAACTCAGTAGGCCACCATCAATGGTTTCTAAACCAAATCCGGTCAATATTTGTGTATGTAGTTATACAAAGAAATAAATATAAGGCATAAATAAATAGTTTATCACATTATTAAGTATTCTCTATTATCCAAAAAACCCCTAGTTTCTAGAGGAAAAATGAACTTCAATACCCCCTATATCCCTTTCTAGAATATAAACTATCCCCAAGGGGTGTACCATATATTAATGTTTGTGTTCCCATTCATATTTTTAGAAATGAATGACCATATTACAATTCATTAATTAACACAATTGAATAACTATTTTACCATTTCAATTTCACACAATTTAATGACCATGAAACCATTAATTTACACAATTGAGTGACAATTTTACCATTATTATTTCACACAAACTATTTCCTATGTTACCATTAATAAATTCACACAATTCAATAACCATGTTACCATTATTATTTCACACAAATTAATGACCTTGCTAATATTCATTTAAACACACCACTAAATGACCATGTTACCAATCCTTATTTGTTGGCCAATTGAGAATGTTACCATTCACCATTTAATAATCAAATATATCTTAGTAACACACTAATACATAAATCCCCACCTCCCATTAATTAATTCAAAAATTAATTAACCATTTCACAATATGAATATTAAATAAATAATTCACCAATTAACTATTCCAACAAAAAATTTCACTAACTCATAATTAATTAACCAATTAATTAATCAGTTCATATAATCCATGTATTTTAATTAATTCTCTAATTATTTTTCTCAAACAATTATATATGTATTCACTAATTAATTACATAATTAATTTTCTCAAACCTTAACAAATATATTGAGTATTTATTTTACCCAAATTTACTGTCCCCAATTTCTAAAATTATATTATTCAATCATTTGATAGTTAATTCATTGATTAATCATCCATACTCCTCAATTCCCAATATTCAATCAAATTATCAATTCTATATTCATTTAATTGACCATTATAATTATTTCAATTTTTAAAATTCAATCACAAAATGAACACTAGAAATCATAAAACATTTTCATACACATATCAAATCATGACTATGTTAATTGAATATTATACCACCAAACTCGATTCATTGATAATGATATCCCAATGGAAATCTCCAAAATTTAGTTGAAAAATGATATGGATTGGAATCTAAATATAAAATCCGAAATCATGATTAAAGATATCAGTATATTATGATTATAGATCGAGATATATAATCTAATATAAATATTTAATTAATTTGGTTTAGATATAACAAAATAGTGGATAAATACAATTAGAATAATGGGGCAAGAATATAGGATGAATGGGAACGCATTGATAGAGAATCCATTTACAGGGAGATGAGGAGATCTTCGATCTTGATTATGAATCATGAAGAACGGAGGTCAGAAGGCCTTAGAATTCCTCTAGAAGGCTCTAAAATCATTGAAAATATTTTTGGTATGAGTATGGGTCAAATGTGGGTTGTTTGGGGGGGGGAATTTTCAAAGAAATTTTGGGGTAATAAAAATCATTATGCATGGTTTCCTGAGCAGTGGTGAGTGATTTTACCTAACAGTTATCCGACAATACTGTAATTATTTTGGGGTGCAGGGAATTCATTTTCAGTGAATATGGTTTGATAGACTACAAACCTATTGTGTGAGACCTCATTATCCTAAGGTACATGGTTTTCCCAGTTTGGCGCATAATTATCTCTAACCATACTACAACTGCACATAAACCATTTTTCTTTGATTTTTCTTTTTTAACCCCATCACCTCCCACGGTAAATCCCAATTTAAAGGCACATAAATAAATAAAAATTTCCTAAATTAAATCATGAGTAAAATATGGTAAAAGGTTAGGAACTTATACAATAAAATAGTAATATGGTTTTTATTGAATCTAACACATTCCATCAGAGATAAAAACACATATTCAATTGAAATTAGTATTCTTAAATTAGATTTGATTAATTTTGGTAGTTCATATTTAATATCCCACTCATAGATAATCATATGTTTGTTTGGAATAAAATATTTTACTTTCCTTCCTGGAAACATTGTATATTATTTTTATAAATAAAGATATCCCATGCTGAAATTATTATCAAATTATATTTAAGGGAGGAAAAATGATTTTTAGGGTGTATATTCTGGAAAAACATAAATAATAAATGAATCATAGACATCAGATATGATCATTATTCCATTAGGTGTTTTAAATTCAAATTAAAAATATAATCATGTTTTTGGTATTATGATACCCCAATAAGATTATTCAGATATAAAAGATTGAGAATATCTAGATTCAATTAAGATATAAGAAGTTGTAGAGAGGATGGTAACTATACAATTCACCACATTGTTATTGTAGCTAACATCAAAAATAGTTTTCACGTGATATTTCCAATTGTCTCTCAGATAAATTTAATAGTGATATTGATCATTATAATTGAAATTCATATTTGTGAACTTGTTAGAATATTTTGTAAACTCCTTGAATTTTAGAGAACATTTTGTTGGTGGGATATTTTATAGTTAATTCTCTCTATAATTAACAAATTATTCTTACCATAACATTGATTTAATATTATTGATGATATTCCTTTCCACACTTTAAAAATTTACTAGTCCCATAATTAAAATTTCTTATATATTCTCATCTACACTTTGAACATAAATAAAACCTACTTTTCATCTCTCTATGTGTTATGTTCTAATAATTTCATTTGAATTCTATATTTTTTCTATCAAAACAATGAAATTTACATGTAACAAAAATATAAATTTATAAAATGATATAACATTGAATGATTGAGTTCATGATAATAATGTGGATTATAGATAACTGCCTTCATAGAATTTGATTTAATATATTGAAAAATGTATCAAACATTAATTAATAATGAATGGTAAATCTAGAAGAATACTCCACATGTATTGTAACATTTTAATAATAGTTAGTAATAGATTAATTAACCTCTTATTTAGGTCAAGGAATTCCTAGAATATTTTTATATGATTAATAAGTAAAAATTACAAAATTGGGAATTTATTTTTCAAAACATATCTCAATCTATGTAGTCAATTTTCTCAGGATTCCCCATGCTCTTGATTATATTCCACCATTAATCTACTTCTCCTAACAAATTGTGAGAGAATAAAATATATAATTCTTATTTATAATATTGGAGAATGGAAAACCACTACTCAGTGGTACTAATCCATTACTCAAGGACTAATGGATCAGTGGAAAAACATATAGATGTCTTATGTGGCCTTATGAATGAAACAATTGATTTTTTCTACCTACATTGGTCATTCAGAATATTATGATGATTTTTCACATCCATGAATTATTTTAATGGTAAATTTCATTTAATTTCCATTCGTTCTTTTTTTTTATGTTTCCTGATCATTTTTGGAGGAATGGGTGACTTTTCATGATTTGGGCCAAACTGTGATCCCATTTCAGGATTTAAAAACCAATTTTGATTCATTTATAACTCTTTAATTTTTCAAGATTTTATACACCATACACTTAAAAAATAGCCTAACCTGACCTATTAACACCAAAATATCAATTTGGATCCTTTAATAGTCTATTATCATGGTTTATTTGGGTTTTTAATTAAGGAATTGGACCAGCCTGAAATCCCATTTTCAGTTTTTTATAAAATGTTTATTTAATATATGATTAAATATTTATGATTTTTGGTGATTCCATGTCTCAACTAATCCCAAAAAACCCATGAAACCCACCATCCTCTTTCCAACCTCTTTATATCTCATATTCATTGAAAATCAGGGAATAAATTCTTAGGTTTTCCCAAATCATCCAGATTTGAAGAGGTAACTTGTTTCTTTCATAACTACTTGAATTATTACTCTTTTACCCCATTTCAATTCTAACATGAAATTATTAGACTTATTAGAACCTCAAATTCTTTTTTTCATTTTGTAATTTCAAATACTGGTGTATATGGGGTGATTTCTTCATGATCCCCCACGTAAGTGGGTCTCCTTCATTCTTCCTCACATTTTCTAAGGGTTTTTTCATTTTGCTTCGGGTTTCTTCCAATTATTCTTGAAGTTTCAAATATCCATAAATTAGGGATTATAACCTATGGATTGATCTTGGGTTTCTTGGTCTATTAATGTGGTTTTATTCTTGATCTAATTCCATTGTGGTGCAGCGGTGGTGCGGTTGATCTTTCGTACAAACAATCAAGGGTTTTGACACTTGTGGTAGGTGATTCCATGGGTAATCAGTGCTAGATGAGTTAGCTTTGCTGAATTTACATATTTTCCACAATTACCCTTCATTATCCTTTCTTAGAAATCTGTTTTTGGTGATGTTTCGTAAGAAAATGTTTTTTAGATAAAAAATTTATGTTAAATTTGGTGTTTTGCAAGCAAATTTTTTGTTATGCAAATTGGGGTTGTTTTATAACTCATGTATTGGGTTTATGGAAATTTTTTGGGTAATGAAATTTCTATTTAGGTAAATTAGGGTATTCACATAGTGTTCAAAGTGGATTTTTTAGGAGATTTTATGTTCAAAGAATTGTTAAATATTGTGAAGTTATTTAATTGAAATCTTAATGGTTTTATTGAGTGGTGCAGGTGGGGAAAATCATTTGTAGTTGTTGTTTTGAGTTATTATGACCAGAAATGATGTGTTAATGTTATAATTGATTTTTATATCAATTTAAAGTGGTTTTATCACAAAGGGGGAAGCCTAGGTATCTTGGAGAGTGGATATGTACTAGTACGCTAGTGATCTAGAGCGGTTTTATCTATATTTCACTGAGGAAAATGAATAAATACAATAATAAAAGAACTATATTTATGATTTTGGGGGAAAAATAGGTTATGGATATGTTCCCTACTAATGGACCAGGAATGAGAATGTATGTTTTCTATAGTTACTTTACACCTACGTACAAGGTACATGGGGCTCAAGACTAACTAGTGCCTAGGGTTGTTCCCAAGATTAGTGCTCATTGAATCTTTTGTAATTATAATTGGAATATGGTAGTTTTTTCTTGAAAATACAGTATCATAAATGATTTAATTAAATGTGGCCACTCATGTAAAATTCCCTTTGAAAACTATTTAGATTTTAATGTTTCATTCTTTAGAAATTATTTCCACCACTTTATGCTTATCAAAACTGGCATGATTTTTATCTTGATTTATTTACTCTATGTAATATATTGGTGGAATCATATTGGGCCTATGATCACACCCTACATACACCCCTTGGGTGTAGGTGGACTGGGTCATGTTTGAAATAGGTAAAAGAAAGGCCTGGGGTGATGGTGGTTCAGGTTGTTAGTTCTCTTCCATGGTGCGGTGTTGTGAAGACGGCTTGTGGGTAAAGACCCCTTTTCTTGTGAAGTTCGTGGGGTAGATTTTCTGATATTTTTGTGTGTTTCTAGGCCTCTTGTTATATGTTTGAACATATGTATTTAGTTATGTATATTTTTTAATGTTTTTTTGTCATGAATTTCTAGATTTGGTGTATCTATTGTTTTTTATGTTTTTTTATCCATATTGAGGTAAATATTTCCCCCAAAAAAATATGTGATACATTCGCACTTGTGCCAGCCCGTGGGGATATGGAATTCCCTTTGGGCCTTGCCACGGGACGGGTTTGGTGCTGTTTTTGATGGTGTCCATATTTGGTTCGTGATAAAATGGTATTACATGATGTTAATGTTTTTGGGTTATATTATTATTTTGGGATGAGTAGGGATAGATAAGAGATAGGACTGTTAGGACATGATGTTTTGGTTGTGAGTAGGGTTCTTGGTCTACACCTCTCTTGGAAGACCTTGAGTCACCGTGGGACCTTGGAATTGTTTGTTTTATTTCACTTATAGATCAGATGTGTGGGCTTCAAACCCCATGTGCACATCTAATGGTGATGCGGTAGTTGTTTCTTTTATCATTTTAATGTGTTTGGATTATTTATATTTGATTTTATTGATGAAATTATCAGAATTGGTGTACTGATTTTTGTTCTTGTGACTGGTTTTCCTTAAAGAAACATGGCTCCCCCGAAAGTTCTCATGCACCAACCGGAGGAATCCGGAGAGTGTTCTCCCTCACTGCTTCTTTAGAGGCTTGTAGAGTATGGGTTTCAGGCTTTCTAGGCTATAAGACATGGTCTGGATTATATTCCAGCTCTTGTTGGAGAAGATGAGACTAGTCCTAGGAAGGAAAAGGCCTTGGAGATCCTAAATAAATCCCCCAACATTCTGAGATATCATAGAACCCTGAGAAGAAGACAAATGGATCGAAATGATCAAGATCATGTTGGAGTTCCTAGATACACCTGAGATGCTCTGGGTGAAGTGTACATATTTTTGTTGGATGGTCCTAGCCGTTGGTGATGGGAATCGGTACATCAAATAGGGAATAATGAGCAGAAGCACTGGGGAGATTTTCATGCCATCATCATTTAACAGTACTGCCCTGAAGTCTAGCATATGGCCAATCCCGAGAGTTCATGGATCTTGTTTAGGGGGGGATTTCGGTGATGGAGTATGCCAACCATTTCACTAATCTGGTTCAGTATGTTCTTGAAAAACTTTATAATTAGCAAGTGAAAGCCCAAAAGATTGAGAAAGGCTTATGACCAAAGATATACTCCCATGTTTTATTGTTTAAGTTGAGGACCTATGTTGAGGTAGTTGACCGGGGATGTATGGTGGAGATTGACCAAAAAGGGAGGGTGTTTTTCTCTGGGATAGTTTTATTAGTGGGTAGTGGAAGCTCTTTAGAGAGGAAAATAAAGTGGGAGGAGCATGGGAAGAAAGCATGTGGTAGTTCAGGCTACTCTTCCAGGCAGTTTTCATTTGTGGCTTCTGATGTGAGATTTTTCATCTACCACTATTGTAGGAGGTCGGTACACATATGAAAATCTTTCCCATTTTCACTGAAGCCCCATTATCAATGTGGAGGTCTAGGTAACTTGCATTTCTTTTTCGAGGTGGCATGTCCCCTTCAAAGTGGGGCAGGATCAGTGGCTTCAAGAGGAATCCCATCTCTGTCAGAGCCACCAAGGATGGGGGGATATCGTTTTGGTGTCCATGGTTGTAGGTCATGGTCATATTTTGGGAAGTCCAATTTTAGGGCATAGCCTTAGACTAGCCGTCGTCCTCAGGCAGAGACCAAACATCTCTATGTGGTGGATTATGGACCAATAAGATCGGAGGCAGGATCGTCGATAGTTCGAGGTACCATTTTGATTGTATCTTCTATAGCTTCTACTCCTTTTGATACCAGTACCTATGTTTCATTCATTTTCTTCCCATTATATAGAAATGATAAATTTTCCTACCAATTTTTTGTCTTTTTCAATAGTGATGGTGTCACCGTTGGGAAGGAAGAAAGTGAGGGGTCTCTGGAGCCCGTCATGTACGCTTTCTATGTCAGGGGTTGAGTTGGAGTGGGGCATATTGGTCTTAGATATGAATCTATTTGACATAATGCTTTTCATGTATTCGATAGTACACTTCGAAGTGCACATCGATATCTATTAGTAGTGTGCCAGTTTCACGACACCTGATGGGAGTTGTATGTTTTTTTGTGGGGAATGGGATATTCGGTCGGGTCAAGTGGGACCTCCACTCTTAGAGTTGGGAGATGTTTTTTTTTCAGTTATCATTGATCGTGATACAGTAATAGGGTCATGCTCCTAATGGTGGACTACCTCATGTAGTTAAAAAATTTCTAGAGGTATTTCCAGATTATTTTTCAAGTTTTCCCTCGAAGCAGGATGTGGAGTTCTTGATTCATCTGGCACTCAGAACACATCTGATATCTCTTCCATCATATTTCATGTCCCCACCGAGCTGAGGGAATTAATGATATAGTTGGAAAACTTATAATCAAAAGGATTCTTTCACCAGAGCATCTCTCTTTGGTCCTCTCTTATGTTGTTTGCGGAATATGTTGACAGATCCCTCTAGTTGTGTATTGACTACTGAAAGTTGAATAAGGTAACAATCAAGAACAAATATCCTTTACTACAAATAGATGAATTCTCCATTCATTTAAAGGGTAAAAGGTGTTTTTGTTGTAATTCCCCAACCCTAGTTACCCAGATTCAATGCATTATTTTAATACATTTTCATGATTACAAGGAATCAAGTCCCGAAGGACCGATCGGTTTAGCAGTCTTGGACAATAGATTACATACATGAATGTTACATTACACTTTATAACATACAAAACAACATAAATAATCCTTTATGAACGCAATTATTACCTTGAATTAACCCTTCATATCAATCACAATACACTTCATGGAATCCTAGGAAAAATAAAACATAGAAAGGGGTGAGCTCAGATGATCAGTATGGATAACAATACAGCGAAAACTTTCATAAATAAGCATAAACATTTAAGGCAATGTATAACTAAAACAAAAGACTTGTAAACATTAACATCACCATAATATGGAAAAAATAAAATGAAGTAATTCCATTTAGTTATTCACATTGATATTCTACTAATCAAATAATCACATGCAATATCACTAACCACTTTCATATTGTTGGAATGTATAATTCCATACTATCATAACCTAGTGGTCATGGCCTTGTGCCAGGACTAAAAATAATATTTTTTTCAAGACCTTGTGTCAAGACACAATTTTGTCTCATGAGACCTACTGATGGATCGAGAAGCAATAGTGGGCTCCACCCATCACTTACTAAGTCCAATCCATTCCTCATATAAAATGGTTTAAACATAGCATAAACATTCGTATTAAAACTAGCATATGAAATGTCAATACTTTATCCCTAAACCATGAATGGTATAAAAATAACACATCCATAGTCAAACATATCACAAAACCTTCAATATAATATAGAATATTTGTATCAAAATAAATGATCTTCAAACAAGTTTAAAATCCCTCAAGGGATGTTGACATAGATGAAAATGATTTGTAAACCTCTTTGAGAAAAATATCCCTTTTTCACGATAACATTTCAAAGTCACGCAATTTAGAAAGGAATAAATTTAAATACATTTTTGAATCAAAGTGTCTCATACCACTTTGAAACTTTTGTAAAGAATTAACATTTTAAAAACATTCATGTCTATATAAATAAATCCTTAAAAACCATTTTGAAGACATGGACATTAATGAGAAAGATTTAGAAGAATAAATATTTAAAACATTTGAAATGATGTTTTTGTAAAATAGTTCCATTAATGAATCCCTTTTATAACTCTTTCATGAAACATCGACATGGATAATAAATATGTCCCATTAGATACTTACTTAAAAACAACCACGGATAATAAAGAGATTGTGAAATTAACCATTACCAACATGGTAACTTATGAAACATACACCCCATGAAATAGGTATCATACAATGAATATGAAAATAAACATAAATTCAAGTGTATTACACAAAGAATACAATTATGGGCAGTAAATACACCACACAAAATGTAATAGTGGCAATATGGCATGAATCTCATGGGAATAAGGAGTGAGATGAAAACCCATTACCTTGCACTTTCCTTTAGTGGAGGGTACGTTTAACATCCTCTATGAGGATCATAGTATGTTATTAAAGTATACCAAAACCATATTATTATTTATTATATCATACATGATTCATTAATGACTTTATAACACCCATTCAAAAATAATTTCCATGTTAAATTAACATTTCGGGTAATAATCTCTTTCTTTATCATACGTGTTTTAACTTGTTACTCTTTATTGTATCACTTAGACCAAGATTAAAATACTTCCATAATATAAATCATGATTTATATATCATATATATTTAGAATATAAATATGTATAATCGACATATATATGAAATGAAAAACACCGTTTATAGAGATGGTAGTCTGTATGTATGCATAAACGTTGTTTTTGTTTTCATATCGTATTGAACAGAACTAAGTAAATAAGATATATGTAAGTAAATATATATATATATATAAATATATATATATATACAGTAGCATTAATATTTCATATATTACATACTTATTATTAATAAATATTTTTATAATCGTCGATGAATGGTGATCGTGGAAATAAATCTCATCGCGTCGTGGAGACGGTAATCTGTACGTATGCATGAGCGACATTATAATTTCCATAAAGGTGTTGAATTGGATTGTAAATTAATTTTACAAAGACATTAGAATGTTATTTTCATTATTTATATACATATTAATCATCATTATATCCATCCAAATAACATTGTGTATAATAACAAATTACACCACGGCGGGGAGACGGTAAGCCATACGTACGCACGCACAGTGACATTATCATTCATAAAATGGATAGAATAAAGAATATACTTGTAAAATTTTTATCATAACATCACAGTATATATAATATACTTGAGTTATTATTTTATAATGGAAATAACAAATAAAGATGACGTGGAAGAAGACAGGAACTTGAAAGATGGTGGTAAAATCATTACCTCTTCTTCGGGTTCTTCCTTTTGATTTGATCAAAAGAGATCCTTAGTTTGGCATTATTATCAAACTAAGGCCTCTATTTTAAAGTGAGGGAATTTGGGAGGATATTGTTTCACGTTTTGGATAATCCAAATTGCTTTGGAGTTGTGATTTTGAGAGAAGGGGATGTGCCCTTTTATAAGAGGGGTGGGGGTCACTTAAGGAAAAGATTAAAGTATTAATTTATTATACAATCATATTCAGTTTCTAAAGGTTTAAAATGGATTTATTTCCATAATTCAGTGGTTATGAGTGTAAATAATCTCAACCAATAGGTTTTAGACAATTTTATGTTACCATTTTAAAATTATCATTTAGATTTAACTCTAAGTTAAATAGTTTAAATTTTACCATGTAATCGTTTATTCTAACTATACATGGCTAATAAACTTACTCAAAACTTCCAAGAAAACCCCAAGTTGATAATTAATGACATATATAATATTATTTAATCCCTTTGGATGAACCTTACATTTTTAGGAATATTTTATCAACCAATAATATAGTATTTGTTTTAAATATTAATTTATGTCAATTTTGATACTATTTGGTATTTTGATTTTCTAAAAGTCATCACAACCTGATTACTTCGAACAAGATGCATTTAATAATCCCTAACATGTCATAGTCACTTATAAAATTCGTGTATGGCATAAAAACTTGGAAATTATATTTATTTTAATATTTATAATTCCATTTATTTGATTCATTCATTAAAAAGCTAATTATTGCATCATCATTGTGTCATAAATAAATTTAATTATTTAATGCCTAAAAATTTTGAATAAAATAACATGATGTTGGAAAGCTTTTTATCTTTCTAATTAATATTTATAGTCGAATTAATCTTATGTATAACCATATATTAAAAATGGTTTAGTTAATAAACTTTGAGTTTAAAACTTTTAACTCTTCTTTAAATTAAATAATATTAAATGTCCTAATCTAATCCTAGTGGACCTAAATGGTCATATTTTATTCCTATGTTTCTTTTTGGTCGAATTAAACTTATAAAATATATTTATGACATGTTTTAAGGGTAAAAATGATATCACTTTTACCCTTAATTACCCTATTTACTTTTAACCATGGTAAATAAAAGTAAAATGTTAATATTCACCAAAAATTATTTTTATCTTATTGAACCATATTTTAATATTTGATATTAACTTTTTCTCTTGAATTTTCGAAATTAAACCAATAGAAGTGGGAAATTAAGTTTTATGTGAATTTATAAATTCTCCTAGGAGGTGGGTAAAAGACAGTGAAAAGTTCAATAAAATTTTTATATATATAAATTTTTATAAACATACTTCAATGAAATAATTTGAACTTATATAGGTATTATGTATCTAATTTATCTTAAATAAATTAAAATAAAATAAATTATTTAAATAAAAAATTCGGTTTTATACTATTACTCTGTGTTTTTCACTATTCATCAAAAATTAAATGTTTTCAGAAAAATACCTAAAATTCACCCTAAGATAGTTTTCATATTTTGAATTCAATAATGAAGTATATGTTACCATATTAAAAACATAGATTTTTCATTTATTAATTTGAAATTATTTCCCGTTGTCAAAACCAAAAGGCGTATTTTTATGAAATAATAACTATCAAAAGATTGACACTTGTTTATGCCCAATTTCAATGTGAAATTACTTACAATGATCATAATTGGATTAAATGATAAAAATATAATCTATTTATACATCCAAACCCTTAAATTTTATAATTTAACACTATATTTTATTTTGATTAAAGAAGTTGTTTTCAGTTAAAATATAGTATTTTTCACTATTCACCCAAATATGAAAGTTATCAGAAAAATACCAAATGTTTATTGAATCTAAATTATTATGACCCAATTCCAAAGAAGAATTTTATTTTGTCAAATTAAATTTATTAAACTTTCTAATATTGGATTTAAAAAGGCTTTGCAATTAAAAGGAGGTAAAATTGCATTTTTTGAAAAATATTTCTTTTATCTAAAAAAATGTATTTGTTCTTAAATTATGTCTAATAAACTCAAAATATTGATTATAAATTTATATGTATTATATAAAGTTCAAAATTCAGTTAATACTATTCATAACTGCTTTTGAATGGCTAGTTTGGTAAGTCTTGGTGCGCTAGAACTTGGTGTTGTGTGTAGTGAAAGTTATTGAATTACTTTGAAGAAATAACATACTATGAAATCTTGGGGTGTTACATTATTCCCTACTTCAATAAATTGTTTCCTCGTAATTTGAAATTATTTTTCAAAAATAAATGGTTGATAATAGAAAATATATGTGGGAAACCCCACATCAAAACTTAGGTTAATAAAATTTACTCTTAATAAGAGAATAATAGAAATGAAAGGTTCACCACCAAATTATGATCGCGATACTGAGAACATTGGTGGAAATTAGAGACATATAATTGGAGGAAAACGTAACTATTTATAGGTAGTGACTGAGGTCATCAATCACAAACAAGTGTAAAATTTAGGGCCTTATATTTATCAATCTATGATGATTTAAAATACCATCAGTTCAACATAACATATGGTATTAGGATAACACAATTTTGGTTTTAAGATCCCATCACTAAAGTATAAGAATTAATTTCTTCATAGAATAAGAGAAGAAGAAAAATATATACTTGACAAGTAGAGTCCCTTCCATTAACTAATTTCTACCACAAACTCTTCTTTCACTCTAAAAGATAATAGAATTCAAAAATAATATTCTATTTATCCAATTCTTATATGGTTCAAAAAAATGAATTTATAATTCATCTACCTGAATTTTTTTTTAAAAAAAGACTACATTATTCAATCCAGGACATCACGTGGGCCAGTGGTTGGTGATACACCCTTATCTCCCTTCGGTTTTGGGTTCAAGTATCGCGGCCTTTCCGGACGTGATGGGTTGCCTCCCGGCCTCCGAGATGTCCTTTTATGGCAATCCAAAAATAATCTCAAACTAGAATTATCCAAAATACTTCTTTCCAAACTCATAGTCTAAAATTTAGAAGGAAGGTAAACACAATGAAGATCCTCTTTGCTGCATAATAAAATGTGAACACTTTCATCATGTATTCTTTTAAAACACTGCAACATCCTGAATTACCATAAAACCTTATTGATTACATTCATGATCCCTTATTCCATATAAAATTCTGTATATACTCCTTCTATCAAAAAATGTTTTAAGCTCCAACAATGATGGAATATACAAATCATTAATCAATTTCAAGGTAGTCAAGAATATCCAATATAATTTATCCAAATCAATCATGTATTATTCCAAAATCACTACCTCGGTATGAGAACCATATTATGGTTTGTCATTCTCTCAACCATATATTTTCAAAAAAAATGCCTTCTATTGAGTCACTTTTCATGGTTCCAAACAATCTCAAGTACTTAATGAAATAGTACTGTCGTACAATCCTTATATACTTCATAATTATTATAACTAGTAAATTGTTGATACAACACTCAAATGAGATAATTCTTTAATAACAACAAAATAACTCTAATCATTCCCCCTCATCTGTGGTAGTATCATAACTTGATTATTATCCAATAGCATCATTTGCGGCGTACTCTGATTATTTGTACATTGGTTCGCGCAGTGTCCCAACTCCTTGCAGATGAAGCATTGTACATTTGAAACTTTTTTCTTACCCTTGCAGTCACGTACAATGTAGAGACCCGAAGCCTGACGTACATGGACATTACATTACTTTTGCAGAATACTTAGTACATAACAAAAACACACACACAAGGACCGTAATAGATTAGTGTCTTTGGAAACACGGAATATAATCTTCTAATCCTAGTGAATGATCTTCAACATATACCATAAAGATATTCTTTTTTTTAAACCTAAATCCTTTCCTTATGTCCTGGGGAATAGAAAACATAAAAGGGTGAGCTCAAATGCTCAGTAAGGGTAAACAAAAGAAATATCAATCATGTCATATTCATAAGAACATATCTTTGGAAATCTTAACCCGCAAAAGAGATCATAATTTCAAAACATGGGATAAATCATAGTAGTGTAATGAAATACAAATAATCATAACTTAAAACATGAAACTTTGTGGCGTACACACATAATCATATAGAATCATTTCTTATTAGTGAAGACTCATTACCAAGACTATCTTAGTTGACAAAGTCCCTTTCTGAACCGAGTTCACTCCTCGTTTCAGTCCTGTTTCACTAAACCGGTATAACCTACCGTTCCAGCCATGTCTATCTCATGAGATATAAAATCATTACCCAATGCATTGGAGGGAAATATATATCACACTCATCTCATAATGATACCATTCTTATGGGTGCCACAAAATCATAAATCAAACATCATTGCATAACCCATGTAAAAATAATGGGAATCTTAAACATCGTGACATCATAAAATAATTCATATAAGATAAAGGAATTCATAAAAATATAATTCCATCACAACATAATAAAATCAATGTAATAATAGTTATAGAACAAGTCCCCTTTATTATCTTAGATGGAAAAATAATTTTGATAAAACACTTGAACTCCATTCTTGAGGAAAATATCCTTTCTGCTTCAAAAACACTTTTCCTTTCTTAACATGTCGTACAATTAGAAACTAAAAGAAGTTGATTAAAAAAATAAAATATAAATCTTTAAAAGAAGATTCTTGGAAATAATGTTTTAAAAATCCATTCATGCTGTATAAGTTAAAAAAACATTCTTCGTACTTTTGTCGGAAAAGTCAAAAAGTTCCTCCTACGAAAAACGACAAAATATTAATTTCATATCCTTTACTAAAAACTCACCGAAGGGTAAAATTGGATTTAAAAAATTATAGTTGGATGTAAATAATATTAAATATTGAGGAAACATGTATGTGGTTGATAAAATACACCCCAGTAAATACCAAAGTATAAACAATCTCGGATAAAAATGAGATTGTGATATTTCCCTTACCTTAGGTCTGATTTGCTTCGTAAGTGTCCAAAGCTCCTGTATAAGGATTTAAATAATGTCATTGACTTATTCTAGAATCAGAATCATTGTTATTATATCATATATGGTTCACTTATAGCTTTATATTACCTGTTATTTTGTAAATTCCATGTTAAAGAGCGTTTTGGGTAAAATTGTTTCATTTGTTGTCCTTGTTTTGGCTTGTAATTATTCATATGATTACTTAGATCATGATTAATTAATTCCTGAATATAAAACATGATTTATATATAATATATATTCATAATATATAGATATATAATAAATCAGTAAATGGAAAGAAATACACGGTTCATGGAGACGGTAGGTCGTACATACGCATGAACGCTGTTTTCGTTTCCTTTTTGAGTTGAATGGAATTAAGTAGATGACATACAAATATATACACATAAATCCAGTATCATTATTATGTAATATATTTCATTATAACTTATTATATATACTTTATAATCATTCATTAATGGTTAAAGTGGAGAATGAATCTCATCGCGTCGTGGAGACGGTAGTCCGTACGTACGCACGAGCGATGATAGCATTCTCATGATCGTGGGACTGTATTGGAGTGTATGTATACTATTTCAGAATCAATATCACTTTAAAATAATCATATTTAGTTATTATTTACACCATTATACCCATCCAAGTAAGGTGGTGGTGGAAAATAGATTTCACCACAGCATGGAGATGGTATTCCGTACGTACGCACGCGCGGTGATTTCATTTTCCGTAGGATGGATAGATGGTGAAATAAGGTTGTTTCATAATTATAATTACATATAAGTATATAAGTGATACTGATGTTATTACTTCATAATGAAACAACCTAATAAGAATTAGTGGAAGAAGAAATAAAAATGAAAGAATCAGTAACGGACATTACCTCTTCTTTGAAGCGCCTCTTTGAGATCTCCTTTTAGGGCACTAAAATAAGACTTTGAATAAGACTAGAACCTCTAGGATGTTTCTAGGGAATTGGAGAGAAGAAATTGGCAGTTTTTTGCCGAGCATGAAGGCTCAAAGTGGTGTGAGTAAGAGGGGGAGGAGGTGCCCTTTAATAAGGGAGGAGAGGGGCACCTTTGGAATAACTAAAAATATTATTTTATTATAAAGTCAAGTTCGGTTTTAAATAGCTCCAAATTGAGTTATTTCGAAGATAAGGTGGGTCTGGGTCTAAATCCTCTCATAAAATATAATTTAGTCAAGTTTAGGTCATTATATTAACCTTATCATTAAGTTTTAACTCTTAGTTAATTAGATTGACATTTACCATGTCACTTTGTATTTTTATATTATATAGTTAATAAAAATACTATATACATCCAAGAGACCCCAAAGTTTTGTTTTATTAATATATATAACCTTATATAAGTCATTTGGCCGATCCTTAGATTTTTAGGAATAATATAACAATTAATAATATAATATTTGTTTTAAAAACTATTTTATGTCAATTTTGACACTATTCAATAGTTGATTTTTTTGAAACTCATAACAGAATGATTACTTCTACCAAAGTTAATTAAATCAATCCTAACATGTCATATTAACCTAGAAAATTACTTTAATTCATGAAAAGTCTCGACTTATACTTATTTAGGTATTTATAATATCAATTATTCTAATTGTTCACTATTATGGTAATTACTGTATCATCATTGTGTCATAAATAAATTAAACTATTTAAAGTCTAAAAATTACAAATAAAATGCCATTATGTATAAAATATTTTTATCTTTATACTGAATATTTATAGTCGAATTTATCTTTTGTATAACCCCATATTAAAAA
Source organism: Viscum album (assembly GCA_963277665.1). Taxonomy (NCBI): domain Eukaryota; kingdom Viridiplantae; phylum Streptophyta; class Magnoliopsida; order Santalales; family Viscaceae; genus Viscum; species Viscum album. The sequence goes on from OY728165.1 coordinate 217,750,136, forward strand.
TTATTTACTTATTAAACTTTGATTTTAGCTTTTTTAACCCTTCTTTAAATAAATTAATAATAAATGTCCTAATCTAATCCAAGTGGGCCAAAATGGTCATATTTTATTACTAAGGTTGTTTTTGGTCTAATTACACTTATCCAATAGAATTAGGACATGTGTTAGGGTAATAATAATATCATTTTTACTCTTAATTACCCTATTTACTTTTAACCGTGGTAAAAAAAAGAAAAAAGTTACTATTTACCAAAAATTATTTTCATCTCATTGAACCACATTTTAGTCCTTGATATTAACCGTGTCTCTCGGATTTTCTAAATTCCACTCACAGAAGCAGTAAAATTTAGTTTTATGAAAAATTCAGTTTTTTAACTACCACTTAGTGGTTTCACTATTCATCAAAAAATGAAAGATTCTAGAAAAATATCAAAAATTAGATCTAAGTTATATTTGATATTATGAATTCAAAAATTATGTCTATTTTATGAAATTAAAAACATATCAGCTACATTAACTAATTTAAAAAAATTAATTCTCGTCGTCAAAACAAATAGCGTGTTTTTAAGAGATAATAACTATCAAAAGATTGACACCTGTTTATAACTGGTTTAATGTGAAATTACATCCAATGACCAACATTGTATTAAATTGTAAAAATATATTCTAAATATACTTTAAAACCACTCAAATTAATAATTTATCACTATTAATTATTTCGATTAAAAAAATTTGTTTTTAATTAAAATTTATTATTTTTCACTATTCATTAGAATATGAAAGTTATCCGAAAAGTGCCAAAATTTCACCTTAAGCTAATTTCGATATTCCGAATCCAAAAATGAAGACCATTTTGAAAAAAAAATTACAAAATTTCAAAAAGTGGTTATTAATATTCATGACGGCTAGTTTTAATAATATTTTAATAGCATATTATTGTTTAGTAAAACCCGGTAATGCGTACAACACACGCTATCGAGGAAGGTCGTGATTATGTGTAATGCAAGCCAAGTCAGGGTTGCGTGCTGTGCAATAATCCTTCGTTGTTTAGTATAACATAATCCAACCATATTTCATTTATACATTGAATATATATATATATATATACTAAATGTTGCGTAGAATAACTATTATCAAAATTGTGTGTAACACGATCCAAGAATAGTGTTGCGTATACTGCAAGCTAATAAGGTGTTGTGTATAGCGCAAGGTAATCTTGGTGTATCATACAACACAAGACATTAAAGAAATTTAAAGAATATTTTTCATAAAATCTCGGGGTGTTACATACATGGTTTCCTTTTTCTCCACACGTAGAAAACAATATCATTCCCTTTTGGCAAGTTCTAGGGTGTTTCTTCACACAGTTATCAAATACGGGAAAATTATTCTTTTCCCTCTTCCCTTTATCCATATTTCTCTCTTCCATAATTTTCTTCTCTTGCTTCCCTTCAAAGCCATAGGACTCAGAGAATTATTTACTTATCTTATTATCACATGATATTATTTCTTCACATGTTGAGAATACATGGGAGACTATTTCCCTTTTAAATGTTGGCTTAATACCATGAAAGATATGATCCTTCTTACTCTTTGGATCATACGTATTACTAGAATTCACATTCCTTCTACTGGGTGCCATTTCTATACAATAGCATAAACTAGGTCAGTTTATGAATTGTGATGAATAATTCCAAACTTGTAAAATACCTAACGTAAATTGAACAGTTTATGCTTATAACCTATAATCGTAAATATTTTTTCATTTAGGAAGTATATAATCATAAATTCTTCATAATGGATTGTAAACTAAATGAGAATTACACTAAGCATATCCCCTGGGAGTGTCGTAAACAAGAGTGCAGCAAGGCCCGTTTCCTTGCACCAGTTCCTGTTCGAGGTTAGCTCAATGTGGTGTTTTTTGGTTTTACCCCTAGGTAAATCTATACTAGAGCCACCTCTACCTGCTTTAATCTAGACAGGGATGAATTTTCTTGGAAAACTCACAAAATCTATACAATACCAAAATTTTAGGAATTTCTTCTATACTGATCCTCAAATCCTATATTAGTTCTATGTGCACCAAATAGAGTTTATCTAAATCTAGCTTCCAAGGTTATTGCTAAAATTTATCTGATACCAACTGTAACGCCCCGACCCAAGTTACCCAGAGTCGGTGCATTATTTAAATACATTGGCATGTTTACAAGGAATCATGTCTCAAAGTAATGATCGGATTAGCAGACGTGGAAAATAGATTACATACATTAATGTTACATTACACTTTATAACATACAAAACAACATAAATAATCCTTTATGAATGCCATTATTCCCTTGGATTAGCCCTGCATATCAATCAAAATACACTTCTTAGAATCCTGGGAAAAATAAAACTTAGAAATAGGTGAGCTCAGATGCTCAGTAAGGATAAAAATACAACGAAAACTTTCATAAATAAGTATAAACATTTAAGGCAATGTATAACTAAAACAAAAGCCTTTTAAACTTTAACTTCAGCATAATATGGAAAAAATAAAATGAATTAATGCCATTTAATTATTCACATGGATATTGTCCTTGTAAAATAATCACATTTAATATCACTAACCACTTTCATATTGATGGAATGCATAATGTTAGAATATCATAACCACATAGTAAAGACCTTGTTCCAAGACTACAAATAAGATTTTGTCAATGCCTTGTTCCAAGACACTAGTTTGTCTTATGAGACCTACCGATGCATCGAGGAGCTATAGCAGGCTCCACCCGTCACTAAAGAAGTCCAATGCATTCCTCATATGAAAAGGTTTAAACATAACATAAACATTCGTATTAAAACTAGCATAAGAAATGTCAATAATTTATCCCTAAACCATGAATGGTATAAAAATAACACATCCATAGTCAAACATATCACAAAACCTTCAATACAATATGGATGATTTGTATCATAAGAAATAATCTTCAAAAAAGTTTAAAATCCATCAAAGGATGTTGACATAGATGAAAATGATTTGTAAAACTCTTTGAGAGAAATATCCATTTTTCATGAAAACATTTAAAAGTCACACAATTTAGAAAGGACGACATTTAAAGACATTTTTGAATCAAAGTGTCCCATACCACATTGAAACTTTTCTTATGAATTAACATTTTAAAAATATTCATGTCCCAATAAATACATACTTAAAAACCATTTTGAAGAAATAGAAATTAATGAGAAATATTTAGAAGAATAAATATTTAAAACATTTCAAATGATGTTTTTGTAAAAAAACTGCTCTAAAATAATCCCATTGAAAACAATTTAATGAAACATGGAAATGGATAATAAATCTGTCCCATTATATACTTACGTAAAAACAACCTCGGATAATAAAGAGATTGTGAAATTGACCCTTACCATCTTAGTAACTTACGAAACATACACCCCATGAAGGAGGTATCATAAAATGAATATGAAAATACATATAAATTAAAGTTTATTACACAAAGAATAAAATTATGGGCAGTACATACACCACAGAAAAGGAAATAGTGTCAATATGTCACGAATCTCACATGAATAAGGAGTGAGATGAAATCTCCTTACCTTGCACTTTCTTTAAGTCGTGGGTACATTTAACCTTCTGTATGAAGATCATAGTATGTTATTAAAGTATAAAAAAACCATATTAGTATATTTGATATCATACATGATTCATTAATGACTTAATAACAGCAATTTAATAATAATTTCCATGTTAAATTAACATTTCGTTTAATAATCTCTTTCATTATCCTACGTGTTTTAACTTCTAACTATTGATTGTATCACATAGACCAAGATTTAAATAATTCCAAAATATAAAACATGATTTATATATCATATATATTTAGAATAAAAATATGTATAATAGACAAATATATGAAATAAAAAACACTGTTTATGGAGACGGTAGTCCGTACGTACGCATAAAGGTTGTTTCCATTTTCATATCGTATTAATCGGAACTAAGTGAATAAGATATATGTAAGTACATATATATATAAACATATATATCTCCAGTATAATTATTATTTCATATATTACATAATTATTATTAATATATATTTTTATAATCATCGATGAATGGTGATCGTGGAAATGAATCTCATCGCGTCGTGGAGATGGTACTCCGTACGTACACACAAGCAACAATATAATTTCCATAAAGGTGTGTAATTGGATGGTATATTAATTTTATAGATTCATTATCATGTTATTTTCATTATTTATATACATATTACTCATCATTATATCCATCCAAATAACATAGTGTTGAATTACAAATTACACCACGACGTGGAGACGGTAATCCATACGTACGCACGCATGGTGACATTATCATTCATAAGGTGGATAGAATAATGAATATAGTTGTAAAATATTTATAATAACATCACAGTATATAGAATATACTTGAGTTATTATGTTATAATGGAAATAACAAATAATGATGAAGTGGAAGTATAAAATAACTTAAAACAGGGTGGTGAAATCCTTACCTCTTCTTCGGGTTCTTCCTTTTGATTTGATAAAAAGGGATCCTTACATTGGAATTATGATTGATCTAAGGCCTCTAGGTTGAAATGAGGGAATTGAGGAGGTTTTTTGGGTAGGTCTTGGTCGAGCCAAATTGCATTGGAGTTGTGATTTTGAGAAAAGGTGATGTTCCCTTTAATAATAGGGGTGAGGGTCACTTTAGGAAAAGATTAATGTATTAATTTATTATACAATCATATTCGGTTTATAATGGTTCAAAATGAATTTATTTAGAGAATTTTGTGGTTATTGGTCGAAATTATCTCAACCAATAGGTTTTAGACAATTTTAGGTTACCATTTTAACCTTATCATTTACATTTAACTCTTACTTAAATAGTTTAACATTTACTATGTCTTCTAGTATTCTTAATATAAATGGTTAACAAACATACTCTAAACTTCCAATAGAACCTAAAGTGGATCATTAATGACATATATAATATTACTTAATCCCTTTGGAAGAACCTTACATTTTTTGTAATATTATATCAACCAATAATATAGTATTTGTTTTAAATATTAATTTATGTCAATTTTGCCACTATTTGGTATTTTTATTTTTTGAAAGTCATCACAACATGATTACTTAAAAAAAGATACATTGAATCATCCCTAACATTTCATAGTTATCTATTAAATTAGTTTATGGCATAAAAACGTTGAAATTATATTTATTTTAATATTTAATTTGATTCATCCATTAATAAGGTAATTACTGCATCATCATTGTGTCATAAATAAATTTAATTATTTAATGTCTAAAAATTATGAATAAAATACCATGATATAGGAAATATTTTTATATTTCTAATGAATACTTATAGTCAAATTTACCTTATGTATAACCCTATATTAAAAATGGTTTAGTTAATAAAAATTAAATTTAACACTTTTAACTCTTATTTAAATTAAATAATAATAAATGTCCTAATCTAATCCATGTGGACCTAAAGGGTCATATTTTATTCCTAAGGTTGTTTTTGGTCAAATTACACATATCAAATATAATTATAACATGGGTTAGGGTAATAATAATACCATTTTTACCCTTAATTACCCTATTTACTTTTAAACGTGGTAAATAAAAGTAAGAAGTTACTATTCACCAAAAATTATTTTTATCTTATTAAACCACATTTTACTTTTTGATATTAACTATGTCTCTCTAATTTTTTAAATTCAACCTACAGAAGCGGTAAAATTAAGTTTAATTTGAATTTACAAATTCTCCTAGGAGGTGGGTAAAAGACGGTGAAAAGTTCAATAAACGTTTTATATATATAAATTATTATAATCTGACTCCAATGAATTACATTGAAATTATATATGTATTATGTATCTATTTTGACCTAACATAAATTTAAATAAAATAAATTATTTAAATAAAAAATTCGGTTTTATACTCTAACTTAGTGTTTTTCACTATTCATCAAAAATTATATGTTTTCAGAAGTATTCCAAAAATTCACCCTAAGATAATTTTGATATTCTAAATTCAATAATAATGTCTATTTTACCAAATTAAAAACATAGATGTTTCATTTATTAATTTAAAATTAATTCCCACTGTCAAGACCAAAAGACGTATTTTTATGAAATAATAACTATCAAATGTTTGACACTTGTTTATGTCCAATTTTGTTGTGAAATTACTTAAAATGACCATAATTGGATTAAATGGTAAAAATATAATCTATTTATATTTCCAAACAATTAAAATTTATAATTTAACACTATAAATTGTTTTTATTTAAACGGTTGTTTTCAGTTAAAATATAGTATTTTTTACTAATAACCCAAATATGAAATTTATCAAAAAAATAACAAAACTTTATTAAAACTAAATTCTTATGTAACGATTCTAAATAAGAAGTTTATTTTGACAAATTTAATTAATAAAAGATTCAAATATTGGATTTATAAAGGCTTCTCCATTAAAAGAAGGTAAAATTTAATTTTTTGAAAAATATTTCTTTTATTTGAAAAGATGTATTTGTTCTTAAATTATGTCTAAGAAGATCATAATATGGATTCTAAAATTATAAGGATTATATAAAGTTCAAATTTCAGTTAATACTATTCATAACTGCATTTTAACGGCTAGTTTGGTAAGTAATGGTGCGTTAGAACTCGGTGTTGCCTGTAGTGCATGTTTTTGAATTACTTTGAAAAAATAATGTACTATGAAATCTTGGGGTGTTACATTTGTAAAATAGACTTGTGTTTGGGTTATCATCAACTCAGGGTGAAAAAGAAATATATCTCAAAGACATCCTTTCTAAGTAGGTACGACCACTTTGAGTACTTGGTCATGCCCTTCTAATTGGACAATGCTATAGCGGTCTTTGTGGAAATCATAAATAGGGTGTTCCATCAGTATCATGATAATTTTGCAGTAGTATGTGTGGATGACATCCTAGTTTATTCATGATATGAGGTGGAACATGAGCATCACTTGTGGGTCATTTTGGGCCCTTTGCGAGAGGGTCACCTTTATTAATAGTTATCCAAATGAACTTTATAGATCATGGAAGTGAAATTTTGAGGGCATTTGATCTTGGAGCAGGGGGATTCAGTGGACCCCTAGAAGATTAGTGCAGTTATTTCATGGTATCAGCCGAAGAATGTGTTTGAGATCCAGGGTTTACTCGTCCTGGTTGGTTATATGAGGTAGTTTGTTTGGTATTTCTCTTCCCTTGGATCATTGATGATCGTGCTCACCCGGAAAGGGGTAAAGTTTGTATAAGGCCCAGAAATTCAGGCTTCTTTCAAGGAGCTGAAGAGGCGGTTGACTACCTCCCCCATTCTGATATTTTTGGAGGCTAGAAAGGGGTATGTGGTGTATTGGGACACTTCATGTATGGTTCTTGGGTGCTTACTTATTTAGGATGATCACATGGTGGCATATTGCTCTCGCCAAAGCTGACCACATGAAAATAATTACCTAACACATGAATTGGAGTTTGCAGTTATGATGCAAGCTTTGAATACATGGCATCACTACCTATTAGGGGAGAAGTTTTTGGTCTACTCTGAACACAAAATCTTGGCCAATATCTTCTCGGAGAAGGGCCTCAACATTTAGCGGTGTCATTGGATCGAGTACTTACAGGGGTTGACTTTGACATCGTCTATACCCCCAGAAAGGGTAACGTGGGGCCGGAATCTTAAGAATAAGAGTCCCAGTGTAGGCTTTGAGGAAGTCCATTGATTACTAGACTCTTATGGCACTCTTTTCTTGGATGCATGTGGATACAAAAGAGAAAAATGGGGGTGCGTTCTTGTAAAGCATTCAGTTGACCCCTTCTCTGGTGGAGCTAATTTAGTGCGAACATCATGGTGAAGAGCTTTTTCTACGGTCAAAGCAGTTTTTTCATAGTTTGGAAATGTCTTTTGATTGGTTGTTGTATCCCAAGGGCATCATGTGCGTCAAGGGCCATTTAGTAGTGTTGTTATCTCTGCAAAAGGTGGTGATGTAGGATAGCCACCAGTCTCAATGGGTTGTCCATCTGGGTGCCTCAAAGATATATTAGGATATATTTCGTTAGTTCTGATAGTATGAGGTGAGACATCATAGACATCATTTCGAGATGCTACACATGTTAGTAGGTGAAACCAGAGCATCAAAGGCCCTCTAGTTTTCTCTTTCCATTACCAATTACAACGTGGAAGTGGGAAAAGGTTTACATGGACTTAATTGTTGGCTTGCATAATACTCATCAGGATAAGAATTCCATTTATGTGGTGATTGATCATCTGACCAAATCAGCCCACATCATTCCAATCATAGATACAACTGAAGTGGATGAGTTTGTCTATTTGTATCTTTTATAGGTGGTAAGTCTCTATAGGGTGTCATCGGTAGTTGTCTAAGATAAAGACCCTCATTTCACTTATCGGTTTTGGGAAGGTCTTTAGAAGACCTTGGGGTCTCAAACAGAGATGAGCACATCATACCATCCTCAAACAGATGGTCTGAAAAAGTGGGCGAATTAGATTTTGGAGTACATGCTCCCTAAATGTGTTCTAGACATTGGAGGTTCCTAGGATAGCCCTTCGGGATTGGTTGGTTTTTCTTATAATAACAATTACCAGTCCTCAATTAGAATGGCTCCTTTTTAGGAACTCTATTGTCGGCCTTGTCGGTCTCCCCTATGTTGGGATGAGGTAGGTGAGACCTCACTACTAGGGTCGAGTCTGGTGTAGGATAATTCAAAGAAGGTCAAGTTCATCAGGCAGTGCTTATTGAAATCTCATATTCTCCATAAATCATATGCCGACAAGAGGCATCGAGACCTAGAGTTTCCTTGGGTGATAGGGTATTCTTGAAAGTCGCCCATTGTCTGGGACATCGTTGATTGGGAAAGCAAGGGAAGCTGACATCGCGGTATGTCGGACCTTTTGAGATCATAGAGCATATTGGAAAGGAGGAATATAGGTTTTCCTTAACTTCTCAGTTGACATCCATCCCTGATGTCTTATATGTCTCCTAGTTTATGAGATACAACCTGGATCAATATTGTGTTTTGAATTAGGAGGATTTGGATATATAGACTGATTTATTTTTTTTCAAAAGGCTAGTGTGAGTAGTAGATATCCAAGAAAAGGTGATTAGGGGAAATTATATTCCATGGGTCTGGGTTCTTTAGCAACATGGGAATGATACACATGAGACTAGGGAGCAAAAGTTGTGGGTTGAGAAGGAGTGCCCATTCTTGTTTTCTGGTCAAGCTTCATGTTGACTTTCCGGGGCAGAAAGTTATTCATTGTGGGGATAATTGTTACATCCATGACTTATTTTAAATGTAAATTTCATTTAATTTCCATTTTTTCATGATGTCGGGGGTTCCCACTCATTTTTTGAGGAAAGGGTGAGTTTTCATGATTTGGGTCAAACCATTAGCTCATTTCCAGATTTAAAAACTAATTTTCTTATATTATAACTCTTTCATTTTTCAACATTGTGTACTCATCCCTCTTCCAAAATGGCCTCCCATGACCTATTAACACAACTATATAAATTTGTAACCTTTAGTAATCCATTATCTTGGAGGATTTGGGTTTTTAATTTAGGAATTGGGCCATCCTATAACCCCATTTCCAGTTCAAAAAAATGTTTATTTAATATCTTATTCAATTTATCTGATTTTTCGGTTTTTCCGTGTATCCACTGATCCGAATGAACCTACATGTTCCCCCATTTTCATTCACTCATCTTTGGATCTCGTATGCATCGTGAATTAGGGAAAAACATCACAGGGTTTCTCAAATCATCTTGATTTGAAGAGGTAACTTGTTACCTTCATAAATCCTTCAATTATTACACTTTTTACCTATTTCAGGTCTCACATGACCTTCTCATATTTATTCAAACACCATTTTAATTTGTGGCTATTTTTGAATTCATATACCTGTGTATTTGTGTCGATTTCTTGCAGATCCCTCAAGTAAGTGGGTCTCCTTCAATCTTCCTCCCGTTTTCATAGTGTTTTTTATTTTTCATAGGGTTTATTCTAGTACCTCTAGAAGTTGATAATTTTAAGATAGTGGGGATTAAAAACTTGGGTTTTATATTGGGTTTTTGTTCTATACATGTGGTTTTAGGCTTGATCTAAGTCCCTTGTACTGCGGTGGTGGTTTGGTAGAACATTTGCACAAATATTCAAGGGTTTTGACATTTTTGGTAAGGGATTCTGTGGGTAATAAATTCTAGATAAGTTATATTTATTGAATTTATATATTTTCATTCACTTCCACTATATTATCCTTTCCGTGAAATCTGGTTTTGGTGACGATTAATAAAGAAAGATTTTTAGGTACCAATTTTTTGTTAAATTTGGTAGTTTTCATGACAATTTTATGTTATTCAAATTGTTTTTGTTTTATAACTCTTGTAATGAGATTATAGAAATGTTTTGGGTGCTGAAATATTCAATTTTCAAAAATATAGGTATGCACCTGGGGTTCAAATTGGAGTTTTTAATAGATTTTTTGTGCAAAACATTGTAAACTTTTGTGAAGTTATTTTATTGAAATCCTAAAGGCTTTATTGAGTGGTGTAAGTGGTAAAAAGGTTTTTAGCTACTATTTTGAGTTATTATGACAATAATGGATGTGTTTATTTAATAATGGCGTATTATATCATATGAATGTGGTTTTAGCACAAAGGGGACTCTCGGGTATCTAGGAGGGCGGATATGTACAATTACACTAGTGATCTAGAGCGGTTTTATCCTTTTTCACAGAGAAGAATGGTTAACAAAAACACTTAAAAACTATATTAATGCTATTCGGGTAACACTAGGTTATGGGTATGTTCCCAGGTAGTGGCCCGTGCTCAAGAATGGATTTTTTATATGGTTACATTACACCGAGGTACGAGGTACAAGGGGCACAAGCCTAACTTGTGCCTAGGGATGTTTCTGAGATTAGTGCTCATTGGATATTTTAAAATTATCAATGTAATATGGTATTTTTTTCTATAAAATATAGTAGCTTAGATGTTTTATGTAAAATTTATCACTCATTGAAAATTCCCTTTGAAAACTATTTACATTTAAAAGTTTAATTCTTTCGAAATTATTTTCTCCACTTTCTTCTTATAAAAACTGGAATACTTTTTATCCTATATTATTTACACTATGGAATATATTTGTTATATCATATTAGGCCTAGTATCACACACTAATTACACCCTTTGGGTGTAAGTAGACTTTATCATGTTTTACACAGGTAAAGGAAAGGCCATGGGTGATGGCGGTGTAGGTTTTAGTTCCATTCCATGGTGCAACGTTGTGAAGATGACTTCTTGGTGATGACCCCTTGTCATGTAGATTACTAGGGGATCAATTTCTACTATTTCAATGGGTCCTTGGATATATTTTTATATGTTTGAACCTATGTATTCAGTTTTGTATTTTTTTTAAAGCTTCTTTGGTATGAATTTTTAGATTTGGTTTATCGATTTTTTTTATATTTATTTGTATCCATACTTGGATAAATCATTACCAAACCAAAATATATGATACTCGAGCTCTTGTTCTATACCAATGGGATAGGGAACGCCCATTGGTCCTTGTCTCGGTCTGAGTTTGGTGTCGGTTTTTATGGCGGCCATATTTGGTTCTTGAAATTGTTTATAGCATGAGAAGACTCTTTAAGCATTGTAATAACATTTTTTATTCCATATCGGATATCATTTAGTTTCCCATGGGTATAATCATTTAATTTTACATCACATATAGTATTTAAATAGTTCAATCGGATTTTCAATGATGAGAAACCCACAATCCATTGTGTAAGAACTAAGTTCCTTCTATGGAACTACATAATCAGAAAATATCATTAATAATATGTCAAAATTAGAACTCTCTATTTTAAATTGATGAATCGTAGGTTTAAACTATATCATTTATGGTCATAGTCTATATAAAACTATCATAATGGTTCATAATGGAAGTTTCAATTAATCCAAGCATATCCCCAAGCGTGAAAAACTGAGCATAGTAAAGGTATCATCGCTATGAACCTGAATGATGGTCGAGTTGTAATAAACCGTATATTTTTTTATTATTACCTCAATATGTATATTCCCCACAAAAATTTACACTTATATAATCATAATGTGGATACATTGTTAGGAAAACCACATAATCTCAAACTTCCAAAAACATTTTGATGTTTTCATATATATAGAATTATTCCCAATGTTTTCGAAAAAAAAATCAAAATCCAATATGAAAATATTTACTGCATGTAGCAATGATACTATAGAGATATAAATTTTACAAACATCAATATAAAATCATAATAGTTGAATATTGAATATATTTTAAAAATACATGACTGTGGGAAACAGTTTAACTTTATTTTGTGACTAGGTAAAAAGATTCATAAATAATGAATGATTTTCGGTCTCACTAAAAAATTATTATAATATAGAACTCTTATTTTACATAACCTAATTAACATTATTCATTATAACCTAGTGAAATGAAACATAAGAAAGGGTGTGAAATAATTCTCAGTAGGGGTAATCAAGGAAGATATCAAGGATCACAAAAGAATAACATCTAAATAAGGGTATGATAATATAAGCTCAAAATCTAAAAATATATTCCAAAACATATACTATATTATAATGTTGAATCATGGACTTAATAATGTTTTCTCATAACATATGAATCATAATTTAATAAAATATTGTGATCTATGAGAGAACAACACAGTAAAAAGGCATATGCTTTCACATAGATAAAAGCTTATAAATTATTTCCTTATTCAAGGACCACTTCTTGGGATATCACAATAAAATGGGATTACTCTCCATTCCATCGTATAATTATTTTGGATCCCCTCCAAAGACGATAATAGTAGAAATATATCATTACTGTACTTTGATAACACCTCAATTAAATACATTATATCTCACAAGATATCCCTAAAAACGCATTGGAGGGCTATATTATTTTGGACCACTCATCACATTATATTAATCCTTCCATATGTGTGCCACAACATCATTAAATAATAACCATATATCATAACTTGTGGAAAATCAACAAGAATGATAAAAATAACAAACATTAATCATACCATATGCTATCAAAAAAATGGATTTATTAAATATATCATAATCATAATCATAATAAAAGATATAATAAGTATGGAATCATTAGATCATATCACTAGTATGTCATAAGTAACATCAAAGGGTATAATCTTTTATGAAATTTTTTTTAAAATATCATTTGGAATATATCTTGAGGAATATACACTATTAATTTTTGAATAACCTATTTAAAATATAAAAATTTAAAAAATAATATGGAAAAATATACATAAAGATTCATGTAATTGTAGTATCATGATTGTAGGAAATTCTCATCATGATATTTACATTAAAAAATGTTCCCTTTTATATTTTTAGTGAAAATTAAAAAGTAACTCATTTTGAAAATGGAATTAATATTCAATTATATAAATTTTTAACAAATTAAATCACGGGTAAAGAAATTCAATAAATCATAGGATAATATTTAGAACATTCATGAAAATATTTTAAAAAATCATTGACATGTATGAAAAAAGATACTTTTCTAAAGAGTAAATACATTATGATTTTCATAGAAACATGTTCCCAAAAATATTAAGTACAAAAGAGGAAAATAATATTATTACATAAAAATATCATATATAAAAATATTATATTAAAATTAAATGGTATCAATATTAAATGATCATATAATATTCTTGACATTATATTTAGTCATAAATAGTCTCATTTAAATGATATTTAAACATACATCCCTTGCCACATTGGTGACATTTTCCAAAAAAACTCCCATAAAATAATAAAATAAAATGATACAATAAATATAATTAACATGATTATATTAATTATATAACATGTTTATTGGTTATTATATACCTAACATAAATATAAATAAATTCATAACATCAAACACATATAAATGAATCAATATTGAGATAAACAACACTTACCACCTTCGTAATCTCAAAATTAAAACCACATTAAAGAGATAAAATTATATGGAATGTTATATTCCCATAATTTTTATTAAAATCTTCCAAAAAATCATTAATGGTTCATATTTACACCACACGAAGAAAACAAGTGGTGAAAATGACATATGTCTCACAGAAATAAAAGTCACATGAAAATTAGTAACCTATAGTTTCGATTTCTTTCAGAGAAATATTACCAAATGTGTAATAAATTTAATTGTATTATAAACATATAAAATTATCATTTATATAATCATAATATAATATATGATCTATTTATTACATTTAAATAATATTTGTTAAAAATTCCTGATTGAAATTGTTTTTTGTGAGTATTAACTATATGTTTTTTCATGAGAGTTTCAGATCGATAATTCTATCCCTAGACCATTAATCTTTCTTACATAATATTTTTATTTTAATTGTGTTTTAAATATAACAACTATTAAGAATCTATATTAATATTCATCTATTAAGAATGAATAACTATTCACATCATTCACAGACACATAAATTCATACTCACACATCAATGTTATATTTATTTTCTAAAGAAAATAAGTAAAAAATTATAAATAATATTTTATCATTATAGAATAATAATTATAAAATTAGTAAAATATATATTTTATGTCAGTCCTTATTACCATTTACATATATAGTAAATTAAAATCAAATAAAATCTCTTTTTGGAGGTGGTAGTCCACATGTACAAACAAGAGATGCGATCCCTTATCAATTGATTGGATGGAAGGAAGGTAGATATAATATGATATTTCAAGAAGATTAATTATGTAATATATAATATATTATGAATCTAAATACATCATCATAAGAATCCATTAATGATGGTGATTGAAAATTATTTTTATTGGTATATAGAGTGGTCGTCCATATATACACATCCCATTACATGGAAAAATGGTAAATAAAGGTTGTTACCAATTAATAATTACTTCTAAAAATATTTAAACTACTGAAGATATTATTTTATAATGAATAATGTAAATTTATAGGATCAATATGAAGATATAAATTTAAATGGTTTGGTAAGATGATTACCTCTTGTTCGGTAGATATCTTTTAGATCCAATCATAGTGACCCTTAGAATGGTTTTTTAGGAAGACCATTTCAAATAATTCATGTCTATAGATGTCGAGAATAGAATTAGATAGTTTTTTTCTTTCTAGATTCCTAAATTTCATGTAAATAAGTTATATAATTGTGTTTCCTTTTATATGTGTAGGTGACGATAGACATGGATTTATTTAAAAGATTAAAGTATAATAAGGCCACATTTAAGAAAAATGATTCAAAATGGCCAAAAATTTGAATTTTTGGTACCATGAGGTCAAAAAAATTACCTAAAATAGGATTAAGAAAAGTTATTTTTCAAACATAATCCTATATCTTAGTTTAAATCTCTTGTAAACTCCTACTGACCTTAACAATCATAATGAATTATTAAGGTTTTTACAATTTATTATGTCAAAAAATTAAGTTATTAATATTATTTCACATTATTTAGGATTATTAAATATAATGAATAAATTTTATAAAATTAAATCCACATATTTGGATGAATTTAATTTAATATTTTTTCTAAAATTAGAAATGAAAATCAATTCAACCAAAAAAATGTTTTTCAAAAGTATAATAAGATTTTATACCTAAATCCACCATAAATTTGATTCCAAGGAACATAATAAAATTATTAAAAATATAAATTATCTTTTTTTCCTTTAACTAATCTTAATATACCAATAAAAATGTTGAATTATTGAAATGAATTTCATTTTCAATAATAAGTTGTATATTAAACTATTCTTTGAAAAATCAAACTTTTTTAAAAAAAATCATAATCTTCCTTCCTAAGTTAATTTTAAAATTATGTTTTAAAAATTTATATTAATTTATATAAACAAAAATTTTCAAAATTGGTCATAATTAACATTATATTTTTCACTCAAAAAAATACCCTTTTTTTGAAAAAATAAATTTTCTTAGTATATAATATATTTTTTTAAAACAAAGTACATATTTATCAAAAACAAATCATTAAATAATAATATAAAAAATATTTTTGTTCCTATTGATATTTCTATTTTAATGTATAGGTTATAATGATATACAGTAGTACCATTCTTTTAGACACATCATTTCATGTGTCACAACTTATCTGTGAAATTATATTAATTTTAAGGGAAATATATCATTGAATCATTTGGTGTTACACTACCAAAATGATGAGAGGAAAAATATTCAAACATAATGGCTCGAGGGGAATACAATGATAGATCATAATTTTTTGGGATATGTGACATGATTTGTTTCTTCTACCATCAATTATTTTCCTTCTATCTTGTAAATGTATAAATTAACATTGTTGGATTTACGAGATTTAAAAGGGTAATCCTAAACACATCATATTATGGATTTCACATTTATAGGGTATTTAAGAATTTATACCCTAATTAAGGCATACTTTTATTAATTCAAAACATTTTCCTTCTAAAACGAACATTTAATGTTGTGTCATGTCAGAATACTATGACTTTAGAGTCTAATAATACATCATTAAATTCATATATTAGTTTCATTCATCCATGATAATTTAATTCACTTTTTCAATAAGTTTTATTTTTGGGGTTAGAATAAGAAATATCATTAACACATTATCTCAAGTGTTATATAATTTGGATTGGGATAAGAGAATACCATAATAATGAGCAATTATGGCTTGAAAAATTTCCATGCAATTGTTATTTCTGGATACATAGAGGTGTGTGATGTGTCCTTATATAGTAATATTTTGATCATTTATTGTAAATGAGATATATTTTTGGAATCTCATTGAGGGTATCTATTCATGATATGCTTATATTGCAGTAACATTTCCTCAATCACTATGGGGATTCAAAGGGATTCAAAAAGATCACCCCAAATCGCTTTCTATAGGATAAATGCATCTATGATTTAATGTTATAGTGGGATAACGTCAAGAATTATCCAAATATAAAACCTTTTCACTATGTATAAACACCTCTAATAGTAAGGTTTCTCATTACCCTGAGGATTAGAGGATTCTCCATTTAATATATATTGATCTGAGACCTATGTTGGACTCAATGATATTTTTTCACAGCTGGGTCAGGATAAGCTAGCATACAAACATTAATGAACATGTCAAATAGTTTTACAATTACCAAATTACCACTCATGAATATTGGAATTTAAAACCTATACAGGGTTTTGTAGTGTCTTCATGTTCCTAATTGTATCATGAATGAACATTACATTAATTATCATCTATATATATACATATATATATCTTCAATATAGATAAACATTTAACCCTAATATATTCCATGGAACCATCATTAATGGTTCCCTAGGCATCTATAACTTATTTAAGTAGTTCCCTACCTATATTTAAAGAACTAGAGTTCGTATTATTATTCTGTAAGAGATATGTGATTTTCCTTTAGATATACTTAAATAAATATAAAATATAATTCTTTATCTAATTAGGTTTTTATTTTACTAAGTGGTGAAAAATACTTTAATCATTAGAGTAGTAAATGTATATGAATTTGGACATGTTTGAATGTTAGTCATTGACCACTTTTTTCACCTATCTTTTAACCCTAATTAATCATGCCTCTATATGATGGATTTTATTTCATTGAATTAAATCATTGAGTGGTAACTAGATCTAAAAATAGTTTACTATATTTTTACAAAATTATAGTCTGAGAATGATTTACTTTCAATTGAGTCATCAATTGATTGAGATTTTCCCTAAATGGATTGGACTTTAATATAGTCAGCTTCTTAACCTAATCAGTCAGTGGGAATATTGGCCACAAGTTTTAGAGGTTTGGCCCTTATCACCTATCTAGATTCATAAATTAGAAATATTATATCTTTACAAAAATGCATTTTGTATATATTGGCCTATCATATTGTGGAAATATTAATAGTTTGGATGATCACTAATTATAACTTCATGATTCATATAATTAGTCATCATATGGTGGTTACTTTTCTTAGGATATGCTAAAATATCATGGAACATACTCTTCTTCAAATGAGAAGGTTATTCTCATTTTTCATCAATAAATTGGTGACCTTACTTCTTTGTTGCCTTAAAATGGGGATATATTTTCTTTATATTGATACATTATTATATTCTTCATGTTATGTATTTAATTCATCACCACCAAAGTAGGTTTTATGGTGATATATTTATGATAGTTTCTGTATCATTTTTCATGATGATATTTCCTATGTTATAGGTGTATCAAATTTTTTATCCTTGGTTCACTGAATGGAATCCTCTTGAATATTTTTCACAAAAACAAAATCCAAAAACCCAAATGGTTACTTCAATAGTACATGTTTGATCTAAAACATATCATAATGGTTTTATATATAAATATAAAATAATTTATCATGTGGAAGATTCATATTGAGTTAGTTTTTTAGACCATTCCACTTTTCAATATGGATGCATTTCATATCACCATCACACATCATAAAATTCAATGGATCAATGATAATAATGGTAATGGAATGGATCCCATGGGCCATTCCTTGGTCAAAACGTTATGTTTAGGGTGTTCTGGGAGAGAATAGTATATGGTTTCAATAGATTCCCAAATTTCTCGTTTTTCTATTGATGAATCAGTGGAGTGGAATCGATGAGCCACAGTCATTGACTATAGGGTTTTAGGGGAATTAGCATCAGTGAGTCAATGTATTCTTTATCAGTGAGTCAGGTGTGTTGGAATATATGAGTTAGGTGCGTCAACATCCGTAGGTCAAGGCGTCGATAGGTCTAGGTATGAGTAGGTTTGTGCGTCAGTTAGTTGAGACGTTGGTAGGTCAGGGTGTCAATAGGCCAAGGAATCAGTCGGTTAGGGTTTCAGTATATTGAGGCATCAGTAGGTCAGTACGTCAGTAGCTAGGCATCGGTGGCTCACCCATTGATGACTCATTTCTTGTTTTCCCCAATTTTATAGTTTTTCCCCTCTTACATTTTGTTTGGCGTAAAATGAGTCTAAAGCATTGTTTAGGAATTTTTAATGGAGGTTCAAAAGATATTAATTATATAATTAATATCCCAATGATATGGATGATTTGAGAAACTCAAATGGTGTGATCATCACCATGATCCCACATTAATGACTATTGAAACTGTTAACCCTATAATATCAAATTTGTCTCTTTAGATATTGGATGTTCTCTTCCTAGTTTGTTTTCAATTCCCCCTTAGTGTACATAAAGTGTTCCTATCCGAACAATCCATGCACCTATGATAGAAACCCCTCCTATGTTTTTTTAGGATTTATTACTTCTCATGTGATCACTGTTCTTGGTGCAAAGTAGAGCTTTGGTCGCCAGTTTTTTCTCGTAAGGATTCTTCTGACTCCCATTATTTGTACATCATGTTGGGTGGGTGTACTGATTATTCTTAATTATGGATGGATAAATCATTTTCTTAACAAGTTTTGAATTTGGGGCAAGTAATATGATCAAAATATAATGGGATCAATGAAATAATAGTTTGGGAGTGGTTTTATGTTTGATCCCCAATTATAATTTGTTATATTTGTTCCTATATGGATTTTTGTGGCTGTATGACTTCTAAAAATCCACTCCATTGGGGGTCTTTTCTTGCACATTAGTGGTGTTCTATTTTATTTTTTTATGATGTTTTATAATTTGACATGACATGGAATCTTTTTAATCAGGTATTATTGGTTAATTAAAAGGATTCCATAAGATAAAATCTGTTATGTGATCACACCAATCATTTAATGCAGAATTAAATATCCCCATTGGATAAATCTGAATACAATTGGCTTGATGGTTTTTATATGTGTTTTGTGTTTTATGGGGTTCTAGCCTTGGGTAGGTTGTGGTTACAGGGGAGGGAAAAGGGGTTGGATTTGTGAGAAGCGTGTGCCATGTGGGTGTACATGGTCTATGGTTAATAGTAGTAGTTGTGGGATTTGTGTGAGGCGAACTACAGATATTGTGTTGGTATCTCAGTTTGAGAGAATGATTGATTGTGGAATGGATGTACATGTAGGTAGTGGGTCTTCCATGGTTTTTGTTTTGACTGTCAAGCGACGATGGTAAGTGGGACTATAATTTGGTTATGGGCTTGTTATGCACTAGGGACTGCATCTGTGGTAGTCTGGGTAGTGCGTCTCTAGGTTTTTGTATAATGGGAATGATTAGGCAGTATAACATTGAAAAATGACAGTTGGAAGTTTTTTATTGAGTTTCTAAGGAAAAATGGGGGTGTGTTATGGGACTGCAGTTCGGTCATTATCAGTTGTTTTAAGAATGGGTATTAAAATTGAAATGAATTACCTTGGTCCTTCTTCCGTTATAGATGTTTTCTTTTTAGTTTCCCCAGTTAGTGTTGGAAGAAATTAATGTGAACCCCTTAATAATTTATAGGTAAATGCTTGAATGAAAAATGGTTAGGGTTTACACATTGGTAGTGGATGTTTGTGTGGTTGTGCATATAAGGGAAGCAACAAAAGTTGTTCTAGTGTCCTAGTTGTTTGTTTTGGGATCTATTATATTATATGAGTGTTTTCTTACCGATATATATAAATTTTATTTATTAGTGATTTATATACACACCCCACCCTCATGGGGCACCATATGCTAACCACCCCAATTTCATGGGTGAGGGTGACTTTCCAAACATCCAGGGGAAGGATGGATGGTTGGTTACTAACTTTCATCCATTCACTATCTTCCAGCTTCATACTATTCGAGCATATCCGAAAATTTTTTAATGGATTGAGGATTTCCGTATTTCTAGATCCTTCATGCAAGGTTGTTTTGTTTGATGAGCCTAGGTGTTCGAAGGCCAGGATTGCCTTTCCATGTGTCTTCAGAATGAGGCAAATCTCTCTTCGAGCAAGAGGGTTCTTGTTGTGACTAAGGTGTCTCTGGGCAAGATGTGTGGTGTGGTTGAGGACTATGTGTGTACGGTCATGTTTTTTCAGTTGGAGAGTGTTTTGGAAAAGTGGTAGATTTAAGAAAATAGACATTCGGAATAAGTAGTTAACTAGTGGGAATGTTGTGCGGGGTACCCAAATGTGGACGTGCTTACACTATTACTTTACTTAACTTGCACTATTTAGTGAGTGTGCCTTGTTAAGGCTGGTCTAGATAGTACTTTTTGGTATGTTCATTGAGGTTCAGCTATTTTCTCATAGGGGCGTTAGCTTGTTCCCCCACTTGTGCACGAGTAGCTTTAGTTTCCCTACTTTGTATACTTTTATACTCGCCCTACATCTGTAAAACTATTTTCATGTTTCTAGGAGTACATTGAGGACCATGATAGACTTTACTAGTTAAGATGTGGGGATAGGTGCTGTGTCTATGATTTTATGTTATCTTTTTGTTTCTTGTTTTAGTACTTCAGTTGTTCTTTTTTTTGCAGTTTACATTTGAAGATACAAATGGGAATGGATTTTGGTAATATTTTTATCTTTACTTTGGTGTTGTTTGGGATTTCACCATATTATTTCCCAATCCCATTTTCAGATATTTACAAGACATTCCAATGATATTATAGATATATAAATTATCCAAACATAGATATTAAATCATAATATATGAATATTGAATATATTTTAAAAATACATGACTGGGGAAAATAGATTAAATTTATTTTGTGACTAGGTAAAAAAATTTATATATCATGAATGATTTTCAATATCACCAAAAAATTCTTCTAATATAGAAAACCTATTTTAAAAAACCTAACTAATACTATTCGTTATAACCTAGTGAATGGAAACAAAAGAAAGGGTGACAAATAATTCTCAGTAGGGGTAAACAAGGGAGATATCAAGGATCACATAAGCATAGCATCTACATAAGGGTATGCTAATATAAGATCAAAATTTAAAAATATATACCAAATAATATAGTAGATTATAATCATCAATCGTGGACTTAATCATGTTTTCTTATAATATATGAATCATAATGTCATAAAATATCATGATCTATGAGAGATCAATATAGTAAAAAGACATATGTTTTCACATAGATATAAGTATATAAATTATTTCCATAGTAAAGGACCACTTCCTAGGATATCATAATCGAATGCGTTTGCTCTCCATTCCATTGTCTAATTATTTTGGATACCCTCCTAGGATGATCATAGTGGAAATATATCTTTACTGTATTTTGATAACACCTGAATTCAATACATATTATCTCACGAGATATGCCTCATAAAAAATGCATTGGAGGGATATATTATTTTGGACCACTCATCACATTATCTTAATAATTCCATATGTGTGAAACAACATCATAAAATAATCACCATATTTCGTAACTTGTGGAAGATCAATGAGAATGATAAAAATAAAAAAAATTAACCATACCATATCCTATAAAAAATGGATTTGTTAAACATATCATAATCATAATCATAATAAAAGATATAATAAGTGCATAATCATTAGATCATATCCCTAGTATGTCATAAGTAACATCAAAGGGTATAATCATATATGAAAATTTATTTAAAATATCTTATGGAATATATCTTGAGAAATATACACTATTAATTTTTGAATAACATATTAAAATTTTAAAAATCTATAAAATAATATGGAAAAAAATATATGAAGCATCAAATCATTGTAGGATCATGATGGTTGAAAATTCCAATCATGATATTTACTTTAAAAAATGTTCCCTTTTACATTTTTAGTGAAAATTAAAAAGTAACTCATTTTGAAAATGGAATAAATATTCAATTTTAACCATTTTTAAAAAAAATCAAGGATAAAAATAATTCAAAAAATCATAGGATAATATTTAAAACATTCATGAAAATATTTTAAAAAATAATTGACATGTATGAAAAAAGATAATTCTTTAAAGAGGAAATACAATATGATTTTCTTAGAAACATGTTCCCAAAAATATTAAATACAAAATAGGTAAATAATATTATTACTAGAAAATATCATATATACCAAGATTATATTAAAATTAAATGGTATTAATATTATTTGTTCATATAATATTCATGAATTAAAATTTAGTCATGAATAGTCTCATTTGAAATGAGATTTAAACATACATCACTTGCCACATTGGTGACATTTACCAAAAAAACTCCAATAAAATAATAAAATAAATTGAAACAATATATATCATTAACATAATTATATTAATTATATAACATGTTTAATGGTTATTATATACCTAACATAAATATAAATTCACGCATAACATCAAAAACGTATAAATGAATCAATATTGAGATAAAGAACACTTACCACCTTCATAATCTCAAAATTAAAACCTCATTAAAGAAATAACATTATATAGAATATTATATTCCCTTTATTTTATTAAAATCTTCCAAAAATCATTAATGGTTCATATTTACATCACACAAAGAAAACACATGGTTAAAATTACATATGTCTCATAGAAATAAATGTAAGATGAAAAACTATAACCTCTAGTTCAGATTTCATTAAAAAAATATAAAAAAATGTATAATAAATTTATTTTTTTATAAACATATTAAATTATCATTTAAATAATCATATTATAATATATTACCCATTTATTACATTTAAATAAAATTTATTAATAATTTCTAATTGAAATCTTTTTTTGTCGTTATTAACTGCTTGGTTTTTCATGATAGTTTAAGATCGGCAATTCTAGACTTAGAACTTTGATCTTTCTTACATAGTATGTTTAATTTGAATTTTGATTTGAATATAATATCAATTCATAATATATATAAATATTCATCTATTAAGATATATTTACTATTACCATCATTCATGGAGATGGATATTCATACTCACACTTCAATGTTATATTCATTTTCTAATGAAAACAAGGAAAAATTTATAAATAATATTTTATCATTAAAGAAAAATAATTATAAAATTAGTAAAATATATAGTGTATGTCAATCTTTATTACCATTTAAATATATTGTAAATTAAAAAACAAATAAAGTCTCTTTTTGGAGGTGGTAGTCCACGGGTATAAACGAGAGATGTGATCCCTTTCAAATGGATTGGATGGAAAGAAGGAAGTTATAATATGATATTTCAAGAAGATTGGTTATCTAATATATAATATATTATGAAACTAAATACATCATAATAAGAATCCATGAATGATGCTGATTGAAAATTATATTTATTGGTATATGGAGTGGCAGTCCATATGTACCCATACCATAACATGGAAAAATGATAAATAAAGGTTTTTACCAAATAATAATTAATTCTAAAAATATCTAGCATGCTGGAGAAATTATTTTATAATGAATACTGTAAATTTAGAGAAGAAATATCAAGATATAAATTTAAATAGTTTGGTAAGATGATTACCTCTTCTTCGGTAGATATCTTTTAGATCTAATCATAATGACCCATGGAATGGTTTTTTAGGAAGAACAATTCAAATAATTCATGTCTATAGATGTTGAGAATAGAATTGGGTAGTTTTTTTCTCTCTGGATTCCTAAATGTCATGTAAATAAGTTATACAAATGGGTTTTCTTTTATATGTGGAGGTGAGGATAGACATGGAATTATTTAAAATATTAAAGTATAATAAGGCCATGTATAAGAAAAATGATTCAAAATGGCCAAATATTGGAATTTTTGGTACCATGATGTCAAAACAATAACATAAAATTGGATTTAGAAAAGTTATTTTTCAAACATAATCTTATAACTTATTTTAACTCCCATGTAAACTCATATTGACCATAACAATCATAATGAACTATTATTGTTTTTACAATTCATTTTGTCAAAAAATTAATTTATTAGTATTATTTTATATTATTTATGATTATTAAATATATGGAATAAATTTTATAAAATTAAATCCACATATTTTGATGAATTTAATTAAATATATTTCCCAAAAATTATATATGAAAATCAAATCTCCAGAAAAAAAATGTTTTCATAAGTATAATAAAATTTTATACCAAAATCCACCATAAATTTGATTCCAAGGAACATAATAGAATTATTAAAAATATAAATTATCTTATTTAGCCTTTAAATAATTTAAATACAACAATAAAATTGTTAAATTCATGAAATGAATTGTCATTTTTCAATAATAATTTGTATATTAAACTATTCCTTTACAAATCAATCTTAAAAAAATCATAATATTCCTTTCAAATATTATTTTAAAATAATGCTTTAAAAATTGAAATTAATTTATAAAAACAAAATTTTCCAACAGTGGTCAAAATTAATTTTATATTTTTCGTTCAAAAAAACAAAACCCATTTTTTTGGAAATATGAATTTTCTTAGTATATAATATATTTATTAAAAACTGAGTTCATATTTATAAAAAAAATCATTAAAAATAATATTAAAAATATGTTTGTTCTTATTCTTATTTCTATTTTAATGTATAGGTTATAATGATATACATTAGTACCATTCCCTTAGATTCATCTTTTCATGTTTCACAACTTCTCAATGAAATTATATTAATTTTATGGGAAATATATCATTGAATAATTGGGTGTTACACCACCAAAATGATGAGAGGAAAAACATACAAACATAAAGTCTCGAGGGGAATAAAATGGTAGATCATAATTTTTTGGGATATGTGACATGATTTGTTTCTTCTACCATCAATTATTTTCCATCTCCCTTGTAGATGTCTACAACAACAATCGTGGATTCACCAGATTTAATAAGGGAATCATAAACACATCATATTTTGGATTTCACATTTATAGGGTATTTAAAAATTTATACCCTAATGAATGAACAATTTTATACATTAGAAATATTTTACTTCCAAAGGGAACATTTAATGTTTTGTCATGTCAGAATACTATGTCATCAGAGTCCAATAATATGTCATTAAATTCAGATTTTGGTTTCATCCATCCATGATAATACTATTCACATTTTCCATAAGCATGAATGGTGAGGTTATAATAAGAAATTTCATTATCACTTTATATCATGTGTTATATAATTTGGATTGGGTTAAGTGTAATACCATAATAAAGACCAATTATGGTTTGAAAAATTTCCATGCATTTGATATTTCTGGATATATAGAGGAGTATGATGTGTCCTTATATAGTAACCTTTTGATCTTTTATTATAAATGAGATATATTTTTGGAATCTCACTGAGGATATATATGCATGATATGCTTATATTACAATAAAATTTCATCAAACACTGTGGGGATTCAAATGGAGTCAGAAAGATCACCCCAAATCGCTTTCTATAGGATAAATCCATCAACGATTGAATGTTATAATGTGATAACGTCTAGATTTATCCAGATATCAATCCTTTTCACCATGTATAAACACCTATTATTGTATGGTTTCTCGTTACCCTGAGTCTTATAGGATTCTCCATTTAATATATATGGATCTAGGACCTATGTTGTACTCAATAATATTTTTTTACAGCTGGGTTAGGATAATCTAGAATTAAAATATTTATGAACATGTCGAATAGTTTAACAATCAGCAAATTATCATTCATGAAAAATTGGAGTTGAAAACCAATAAAGGGTTTTTTAGTGTCTTCATGTTTCTAATTGTATCATGAAAGAACATTACATTAATTCTCATCCATATATATAAATTTATATATCTTCAATAGAGATAAAAATTTAACTCTAATATCTTCCATGGAACCATCATTCATGGTTCCCTGGGCATCTATAACTCATTTAAATAGTTCTCTTCCTATATGTAAGAAACTCAGGTTCATATGGATATTCTATAAGAGATATGCACTTTTCCTTTTTAGAGACATAAACAAATAGAAAATATGATTCTTTATCTATATATGTTTTTATTTGATTAGGTGGTGAAAAATCATTTAATAATTAGGGCAGTAAATATATATGAATTTGGACATTTTTGGAAGTTAGTCATTGACCCTTTACTTTCAGCCTATTTTTTAAACCCTAATTAATCTTTCCTCTATATGATGGATTTTATTTCATTGAATTAAATAATTCAGTGGTTACTAGATCTAAAAATAGTTCACTATATTTTTACAAAAGTATAGTCTGAGCATGATTTATTTTCAATTGAGTCATCAATTTATTGAGATATTTCCATGAATGTATTGGACTTCAATATAGTCATCTTTTTACCCTAGTCATTATTGGAAATATTGGCCACATTTTCTAGAGGTTTGGTCCTTATCACCTATCTGGATTCATAAATTAGCAATATTATATCTTTAATAAAGAATGGGTTTTGTATATTTTGGCCTAACATATTGTAGAAATATTAATAGTTTGGATTATCACTAATGATAACTTCATCATTCAGGGAATTATTCATCGTATGGTGGTTACTTTTCTTGGATACGCTAAAATATTGTGGAATATACTCTTCTTCAAATGAGAAGGTTATTGTCATTTTTAATCAAAAATTTGTGACCTTACTTCTTACTCACCTTCAAATGAGGATATATTTTCTTATGTTGTCACATTAATATATTCTTCATGTTATATAGATAATTCATCACCACCACAGTAGGTTTTATGGTGATTTATATATGATAGTTTCAGATTAATTTTTCATGATGATAATCCCTATGTTATAGCTATATGAAAATTTGTATCCTTGGTTCACTGAATGAACTAATCATGAATATTTTTCCTGAATACAAACTTCAAAAACCCAAATTTTTACTTCAACAGTACACGTTTGATCTAAAACATATCATAATGGTTTTATATATATATATATAACAATTTATCATGTGGAACATTCATATTCAGTTAGTTTTTTAGACCATTCCACTTTTCAATAAGGATGCATTCCATATCACCTTCACACACCATGAAATTTAATGGATCAATGATCATAATGGTAATTGAATGTATTCTCATGGGCCATTCCTTGGTGAAAATATTATGTTTATGGTGTTCTAGGAGGGAATAGTAGTCGGTTTCAAGATATTTTCAAATTTTTAGTTTTTTCATCGATGAGTCTGGGGCATTGGAATCGATGAGTCATGGTAATTGACTTTAAAGAGTTAGGGGAATAAGCATCAATGATTAAAAGTAATCTATATTAGAGAGTCAAGTGTGTTGGCATCTGTGAGTTAGGTGTGTCGGCATAGGTAGGTCAAGACATTGATAAGTCTAGGCATGACTAGGTCTGGGCGTTCGTTGGACGAGGCGTCTGTAGGTCAGGGTGTCGGTAGGCCAAGGAATCGGTAGGTTAGGGCGTCATTATGTTGAGGAATCAGTAGGTTAGTACGTTAGTAGCTAGGCATCGGTGGCTCAATGTTGGTAGGTCACATCTGTAGCTGACCCATTGGTGACACACCCACTGATGACTCATTTACAGTTTTTCCCAGATTTCTAGTATTTCCAATATTACATTTTTTTGACGTAAATTGAGTATAAATCCTTGTTTAGGCATTTTTAATGGTGTTTAAAAGGATATTAAGTATATAATTAATATCCAAATGTTATTAGGGATTTGATATACTCAAACGGTGTGATCTTGACCATGATTCCACGTTAATGGATTTTGAAATCGTTATCCCTATAATATAGGATTTTTCTCTTTAAATATGGGATGTTCTCTTTCTCAATTGTTATCATTTCCCCCTTAGTGTTTATAAAGTGTTTATATCTGAACAAGTCATGAACCAATGCTAGAAACCCATCCTTCTTAGTTATTTAGGATTTCCTACTTCTCATGCGACCACTTTTCTTTGGTGCAATGAGGGGCTTTAGTCGCTAGTTTTTTCCAGTAGGGATTATTCTACCACTCAATATTTGTGTATCATGTGGTGTGGGAGTATTTTTTTTTTGTTCATGATGGATGGATAAATCCGTTTCTTAACAAGTATTAAATTTGGGACGAGGAATATGATCAAAATATAATAGGATCAATGAAATAATAATTTGGGAGTGGTTTTATGTTTGATCACCTATTTTAATTTGTTATCATTGTTTCTATATGGATTGTTGTGGCTGTATGACTTCTAAAAAACATATCCATTGGTGGTCTTTTCTAGCGCACTAGTGGGGTTCCATTTTCTTTTGTTATGATGTTTTATAATTTTACATAACATGGAATCTTCTTAATCATATATGCTTGGTTAATTAAATTGATTTCCTAGGATAAAACCTATTATGTGATTAGACCAGTTATTTAATGTGGAATTAAACAACCCCATTGGATAAATCTAAATAACCTTGGCACGATGGTGTGTCTGTGTGTTATGTGGTTTATGGTGTTCTAGCCTTGGGTAGGTTGTGGGTACAGGGGATGGAAAAAGAGATGGATTTGTGAGAAGGGTGTGGCTTGTGTGTGTACAAGGGCTTTGGTTAATATTAGTTATTGTAGGATTTGTGTAAGGGGGAAGTAAGGATAGTTTCCTAGTATCTGAGTTTGAGATAATGATTGTTTGTATAATGGATGTACATTTAGGTAGTGGGTCTTCCATTGTTTATCTTGTGACTGTCAAGCAACGTTGGGCAGTGAGACATCGATTTGGTTATGGGCATGTTATGCATAGGGACTGCATCTGGGGGTAATTTGGGTAGTGGGTCTATATTTTTGTGTGTTAAGGGGATGATTATATTTTATAACATTGAAAAATTACAATTGAAAGTTTTTTATTGAGTGTCTAAGGAAAAGGGGTGTGTTATGGGACAGCAAGTCGGTCGTCATCGGTTGTTTTAAGAAAGGGTATTAAAATGGAAATCCATTACCTTGGTCCTTCATCCCTTATAGATGTTTTCGTTGTAGTTTCCTCAGTTAGTGTTGGAATAAATTAATGTGAACCCCTTAATAATTGACTGGTAAATTCATTAATGAAAATTGGTTTGGGTTTACACTTTGGCAGTGGATGTTTGTGTGGTTGTACAAATAGGGGTCGTAGTAAATGTAGTTATGGTGGCCCCGTTGTTTTTTTGGGAGATATAGGGTGGGATGAGGGTTTTCTTACCTATATATATACATTTAATTTATTTGTGATTTATATATTTACCCCACCCTTGTGGAGCACCATATGCTAAACACCCCAATTTCATAGGGGAAGGTGACTTTCCAAACATCCAAGGGGATAGATGGATGGCTGGTTACTAACATTCATCCATTCACTATCTTCCAATTTAATACTATTGGAGCATATCCTAAAAGGTTGTAATGGATTGAGTCTTACTGTATTTCCAGATCCTTCATGCAAGTTTGTTGTGCTTGATGGGCCTAGGTGTTCGCATGCCCGGAATTGATTTCCCATGTGTCTTCAGGATGAGGCCATGGTGTCTTCGAGCAAGAGGGTGGCTGTTGTGCATGAGGGGTTTTTGGGAAATATGTGTGGTGTGGTTGAGTACTAGGTGTGTATGGTCATGTTTTTTCAGTGGGAGAGTGTTTTGGAAGAGTGGTAGATTTAAGACATTAGCCATTCGGAATGAGCAGTTAACCAGTGTGGGGGGTACCCAAATGTGGATGTACTTACACAATTACGTTACTTAACATGTATTATTTGGTGACTGTGACCTGTTAATGATAGTCTAGTTAATACTCTTTGGTACTATCATTGAGATTCAACTATTTTCTCACCGGGGCATTAGCATGTTCCCCTACTTGTGCACGAGTAGATTTAGTTTTTCTACTTGGTATACATGTATACTCACCCTACATTTGTAAATCTAATTTCATGTTTCTAGGAGTACATTGATGAACATGATAGACTTTACTAGTTCAGATGTAGGTATAGCTATTGTGTCACTGATTAGCTGTTTTCTTTTTGTTTCTTTTTTTAGTACTCCAGTTATTGTTTTTTTTGTAGTTTACATTTGAAGATACAAATGGGAATGGATTTTGGTAATATTTTTATCCTTACTTGGGTGTTTGGGATTTCACCATCTTATTTGCTAGTCCTATTTTAAATTGCAAATTTAATTCCTTCCATGTTTCATTAGATTATATACCCTTGGTGTTAGTCGCCACTCTGGGGCCTACTGAAAGGGGGTGTCAGGGGTCATTATCTCTCTTTCAACTTGAAGAAGGAAGGGCATGGAACTTTTCTTCCCCTTCCCTCATCATGATTAAGGATTGTCATGATAAAATGGTATTATAGGAAGAGGTTAAGGGATAGTATGGATTTCTTAGTTTGGAATTGTGAGAATTTCAATCTATGGTGGAAAATGGGGTAAGGAATTTTAGGTGTGTGAGATACGCTAGAAGAGACATGCTAGGACATGAGATTATACGGCCCCCTGTGATCAGTTACAAGGACTCTGAGCCAACCAAACGACTAAGTGAAGTTGCTCTGAATATAGGTTTTAGACTTTAGGAAAGGTACATTGATCATAATTACTTGTGTTTTTGTGTGTCTAAGGTGTTTTGGGATTTTAATTTAAATTGAGAGTTAAAATAAATTTTAACAAAAAAATTCCATACTACTCAGGATTAGGAGTTCAATATTTTACCCTTTTCATTTATTCCACCTATACATTTCCCAAATGTGGTATGAGAAGTTGATGCCTAGCAGGCTGGCCTACTTGGTCAGTAGAGGTCCGATGGAGAGAATGAAGATGACATGTGGAAAAAGACCATTCATGTCATCTAGTGGAAGACTTTGGGAAAGTATGAGGGCAGCATCTCGCACATGGAGAGACTGAGTTGTCTATTGGAATTGGAATCACTGTTACCTTAATCTAGGCTCTAAGGGAGTATTGAGTTCCACTGGCAGTCATCCATATGAGGGGAAAACGTCTTAGTAGTGGATTCTCTACCCCAGGGAAATGATGGAGAACAATGTTTTGTAGGCAGACAGCGATAAAGAATTTTGGGTGGAGTTTCATTCATCATCGATGAAGGCAGAGAAAAGGCGGTAGATTATCTCTATCTAGTAGGGAAGTATTTCATTGAGGTAACTGGGGATCAAGTTCAAGTATTTTCTGTGCTTCACACTGAATCTCTTTTTGGATGAGGATTCGCTGGTGAAAATCATGGAGGAGGCACTCTGACCTTCTCTTCAGTATGGCATCACTCGCTTTAAACTACCAATGATCACAGAGGATAAGAAGAAGTCTGAGGTAGTATAATGGATTCCCTTACTAGGAGGTATACCATGATAGTGGATCCAACTGATTTTGTCGAAGGAGAAGGTCATCAGTTGTAGGTCTCTGGCACTAGGGCCTTCTAGGTTTCTTCTAGTGAGGAGTAATCCTAAGAAGTTCCAGTTCAGATATCATAGTCCTCTCCTTTTACCCATGTTCCAAGGATTGGGATTCATTTTTTGTGGAGGGTTTGGACATATTTGGAACAAGTTCCATGTTCGAGCGTCATACAATGGGGGTGGAAAGGTTTTGTGCTGACCTCAGAAGCAGAAGTTGTTGGTCAGGCCTTTTTAGTTGCAGGGGTAGAGAGCTCCCGCTCCACAGATGGTAGATGGTGTTGGGGGTGGCTGACCTTTGGTTTCTACTTCGAGACCTTAAACATGGCGTGTTTGAGTAGTCAGTCGATAATAGAGGGGAACAAGAGTTGGGAGTGGGTAGTTTTCAGACTGCTGAGGCAGTAGTTCCTGTAAGGCAAGAGGTTATTTGAGGTACGATATGTCTATTTAGAACTATTTATTCTACTATTTTTGATTTTGTAACCTATCAATACATTTTTGTACTCGTTCTATCCCATTCTCTAGGCCTATATATAGAGATACTTTACATTCCCATGGTGTTGAGTATGCCAGTTGGAGGTCAGACCAGTTTGCCTAATATTTTTTGGGGATGTAGACTGATGTTGGGGCCGCAACAGTCTATTGGGGATCTTCTATTACTATAGATATATCTATACGATTTTATCCTATGTATAAAAGGATTTTTTTATACATTATTTTGTTGAATACTTCTATAGGAGAGTCATGTTTTCAGGCATGGATGTACATCGTGCAGTTATTTATGTGAGAGGAGCTGTTAGATGGGTTTTCATTGTGTGGATCCTCTTCTCTCTTTGTTGGCCGAGCTGTTAGTGGGATTAGTATACAAAGAGATAGTGGAGGTTTCAGGGGTTGTTAGATAATTCATAGATGTCTTCCTAGAAGAAGTTGTAACCCTACCCCCTAGGCATGACGTTATGTTAGGAATAGACTTGCAAACTAGCACCCATCTAGATTGGATGGATCTCAATTGGATGGTGCCTTTGTAGTTGAGTGAGTTGTAGATTTAGGTTGACAAACTGATGAAAATGGTTTTATTTGGACATGTTTTTCATCATGGGGTTCTCCAATTTTGTTCTCAAAGAAGGTCTATTGTGGTATGAGGTTGTACGTAAACTACCAAAGACTGAACCAGGTTGTGGTTAAGACCTGTTTCCCTCTTCTGAGAATAGATTATCTTTTCATCCAGTTAAATGGATTAGGTTTTTTCTCGAACATAGATGTATGGTCTGGATATCACCAGTAGAGGGTGAATGGGGGTTACAACATGAATACTTTTTTTTAGATGTTGTACGGGCACTTCGAGTTCGTGGTCATTCCCTTTTGCATTACGAATGCACTAGTCGTGTTCATGGGGCTCATAAAATCTGTCACCTGCATGATCCTAGACCATTTTTTCATCAATGACATCCTGGTCTACTCAAAGTCATAGTAGGAGCACTCCAAGAACCTAAGGACCATCCTAGATGTTCTATAACACCCCCATCTCTATGGAAATTTTCCAATGTGTGTTTTATAGATGTGAGAAGTGCACTTCATTAGACACATAGTGTCTTATCAAGGGATATTATTGGATCCATAGAAGGTCAAGGTGGTTGTTTCAAGGGATGTACCCTAGAATTTTAAAGAGGTTTTCCACTTCCTGGGTCTAGAAAGGTATTATACGAGGTTCGTATTTGACTTCTCCCAAGTTGTGGCTCAGTTGAAGGGTTTGGCCAAAAAAGACCGTGACTTCATGTGGAGTGACTAGTGTGAGGTAGCATTCATCTATTTTAAGGAGAAGTTGGTCTGTGATCCGGTTCATAGGTTTCTAGAGGAAGAGTTTATGTTTTATGTTTTTCATGAAACTGTCTCCCTAGTATAGGGATGTGTGCTGAAGCAGCTGCAAGGAGTCATATCTTATGGGTCTAAGAAGTTACATATGAATGAATGTAACTATGCCACCAATGATCCAGATATTATAGTATTCATGTAAATGCAAATGTAGTGGAGGAATTACCTTATCAGGGAGCGCTTTTTATTCTTCACGGATCACAAGAGCTTGAGGTACATCTTCTCCTAGAATGACCTAAACTTGTTATAGTGAAGGTTGATAGAGTTTCTCTAGGAATGTGACTCTGAGATCTCTTAAACCTCAAGAAAAGGGAACATGGTGGATGGTGGTTTAAGAATTATTTCATAGTAGGCGTTATTTTGTGAGTCTACAGATTCTTGGAAGGCAATAGATGAGTTATCCTCTTTGAATCAAGATGATAGAGTGGATGAAAGAAGGGTTTGTCTAATTCAAATGATGGTGAGGCTTTCCTAGGTGCAGTAGGTGGAGATTTCTTAGTTGGGAGACACATAGAGTAATGTGAATGGTGGTCGTGTTGACCAGGGGGATGCTTTGGAGGGGTGATCAGAGGATAGTTAAAATCAGATGTTGATACATGGGAAGATAGTATTTCTAGTGGAAATGTGTGAGGTAGTTATCTGTGAGTTCCGTAATTCATCCCTCGAGGTTCATCCTAGAGTCTCTAAGATGGACCGAGGATTGAGATAATAGTTTTGGTTACTGGGGTGAAGCAGGCAGTGTTAATTTTTTTTGCAAGGTTCTAAGTGTGTGAGTAAGTGAAGGCTGAGCACCATGTTCTGGATGGTCTTTTGAAGTCTTTAGACATTTCAAATTGAAGGTGGGATGCAATCTTGATGGAATTCTTCATAGGATTACCTAATACATAGGGAGGATGTGATGCCCTTTAGGTAATAGTATATTAGTGGAAAAAATCTACTCACTTTATAGCGATCAAGGTTTCGATGGCAGTGGATGCCTTAGCACAGAGGTATGTGGATGATTTGGTGTGGATACATGGAGTTTGAATATCCATCATCCCATATTGGGTTACACGATTTATTTCACAAGTCTATCGGGGATTTCATATACCATTGGAACCTAGTTATTCTTTATCAGTACTTTCCACCCTCAGACAGAAGGGAAGATAAAGAAGATCATCCAGACATTGGAGGATATGCCACTGGCATGTGTTATGGACTTCAGAGGATCGTGGGCACAACACTTTCCCATGTTATAGTTTTCCAAAAATAATAGATAACACTCTACCATTGGAATGGCATTGTTCGTGAATTTGTATAGAAGAACATTCCATTCACAAGTATGTTGGAAAGAGGTTGGGGAAGCATCCCTTCTTTGACCAGAGGTAGTGCATATCATGAAGAAGAAGGTTCACCAGTGCATGAGTGGAATTAAGCGGCATAGTACCGACATAAGTCATATTTCTATCATAGGAGGATGAACATGGAGTTCGAGGAAGGGAACCGTGTGTTCTTGATGGTTTCCCCTTAGTGTGGTAAGCATATGTTTGATAAGGGAAGCAAGCATTATTCCAGGTTCATCAGACCATTCCAAGTGTTGGGAAGATTTGTCAAGGTCCAATATTAGCTGGCATTTCCCCCATGATTAGAGAGGATCCACAGTGTCTATTATGTCTCTTAGCTTTATCAGTATATACACAATGACTCCAACATCATTAATTGGAGATAGTTATATATCGAGGACGATATGAAGTATTTGGAGCGGCCAATAAGAATAAATTATTTTAAGGAAAAAGTGCTTTAGGGGTACACCATTACATTGGTCTAAGTGTTATGGAGGCATTATGGCATCAAGGATAGTACTTGGGAGCGATAGGAAGAAATGCATACCTATTACCCAAAAGTTATTTTATGTTTTTTTTGTTTTACCTATGTGCTTCATGTTACAATATAATACATGACCTTTTTTGTTATTATATGAGTTGTTTCCCTATTTTTGGAATGTGTATGAAAATTCATGACTGTGGGGAGTGGATGACCTAATCCCTAATCGAGACACATTAATGTGGAAGTGATTAAACCCATGAGGGTGATTCATTGTCGCCAAAAGTATATATTACCTTGACATGGAGGATGGAGAAACATAATACATGTGTCTGTACGGTGTGACATTTGGTGTTTTCATGGTTGTCTTTCATAGTGAGGAATTAGTGCTTCTAAAGTTGTTCAGGAGATAGATTACAAGGAGGTGTTCTTAGATGTCTGGGTTTTCACTCTAGTTTTCAAATAACACAAGGTGGTTTATCCTTGAGAGGTATCTTATGGGGGTGGTTGTTCGTACCCCTCCCATATTTTGGGTTATTTTTTAATTCTCATGGATGATAATAGTTTTAGAGGTATCTGATGCAATCACTCGGATTTCCCCCGGCCAGTGTTTTGTGAAAATCCAGAATTTATGGTTTTTCGGGAGAAAACAGTAGCCCATTACAAGTGTTTTCCAAATTTCCAGTTTTCCCATTGGTGATTCAGGTGTGTTGGTATCGGTGAGTCAGGGGCATCGACATCAGTGAGTCAATATCATTAGCATCGGTGAGTTTGGGGTGTCGGCATCTGTAGGTATCAGTGTCGGGGGGTCGAGGTATAGATATGTCAGGGATTCGGTTGGTTGAGGTGTTGGTAGGTCAATTTTTCGGTAGTTTGGGGACTTGGTAGGTTGGGGAGTCGATAGGTTGTTGCGTCGATTGCTCAGTTTTGGTGGGTTAGTGCTAGTAGGTCGCATCAGTAGCTCACCCATCATTGACCCATTTGTAGTTTTTCCAAGTTTTCAAGTTTTTCCCTCTTATATTTTATTTTATGTAAACCGAGATTTAATCTTTGTTTAGGTATGTTAAGGGTTCTATAATAGATATTAAGTATATATTTAATATCCTAATATTTTGAGGGATTTTAGGTACTCATCTCGCGTGATCTTGATGATGATTCCACATTAATGGATTTTGAAACTATTCTCCCTTTAATGTCGAATTTGGCTCATCAAATCTACGATTTTCTTTCCCATGTCTTCTTTCCGATCCCACTAATTACACAAAAATTGTTCTTCTCTAGAAATTTCTTACTGCTATGATAGAGCCCCCTCTTACTCTATCTTTTCATGGTTTCCTACTGCTCTCACGATCCCCTGCTCTTGGCACAATGAGGAGCTTTGGTCGCCTATTGTTTTGAGTTGGGATTATTCTACCTCACATTATTTGTGCACCATGTGGGGTGGCTGTTATGATGTTTCTTTTTGAAGGATTAATAAATCATTTTCCTAACAAGTAATAAATTAGTGGAAATGAATATGATCAGAAGATAACGGGATCAATGAAATAATGGGTGGGGATTAGTTTGATGTTTGGTTGCCTATTTTATTTTGTTATATTTGTTTCTTTAGGGATTGTTGTGGTTGTTTTCCTTGTTTAAATTATAGTCATTTGTCGTCTTTTCTTTTGCACAGGTTGTAATGACCCAATGTTTTTAGTGGAAATTCCCTTCTTATAAATATTCTATAAAATCACATAATAATGAAATATTAAGTGATAGGTGACCTTTAAACATAAGTGTGTCACTTCTGTGTTTGGCATTTTGAAAATATGACATACACAGTTGTGTCCAAGATGTTTTTTGTAGTCTAATGAAAAAAAATAATTTTTGGTGAATAGTAACCTACCCTAATGAATCGTAACATACCCTTATGAATAGTGATATACCCTAAGGAACAGTAACCTCACCTATTGTGGTATGAAAATAATAGTCAAGTCTAAAGTATGATATACTTATATTTTATAATGAGTTAATGAATGTTATAAAACTGGTTTTGATAATAAATTATTATTTTAATTAAATATTAAAATAATCAAATTTATAAAATTAATTTTGAAAAATGGACTTCATTTTTTGGATTCTACATGTTTAAAAATAGTTGGGATTAATATTTTGGGATTTTTGAAATACTTGAATTTTTTATGAATAGTAGAATCAGATAATTCACAATAAATGCTAAATATTGGATTAATTGAGTCATCAATGATGTTCTACTAATGTAATACCACTTGGTTCGAATTCACATGACCCATTTAGTATTCTTGGTCATGTAATACTTAGTATTCTTTGTCTTGTGAATAAATAATAAATTAAGGATTATAATATCATGAAATCACTTCTCTCCTGCACTATAAAAAACCCTCCTTCAATCCCTCTTCTCTCCACTCCTCTCAAGCTCCAAGCCTTCTATAAATTCTTCCCAAACCCCTACCCATGGTTCTCCACCACGTCAAAAATCTATCAGCCTCCTCAATATATGAAAACCTTTCCCCTGAAGAGGTTCTCAAAGGAGGAAGTCTCAAGAGGAAAATTCCTCTTCCCAAATTTCTTCATTTATTTTATGTTCTTTTTTTTATTTTCTTTCCTCACCTACCTTCACCATAATTGTATTATAAATCCATTACCATACATGTACTGGAATTTCATCATGATAATGGTATATTTCATTATCTTCTCCCATTTCCCCACCCTTTTATTTGTAAGAAATGAAAGCACCGTTTGGCATGTGCTAATTTAGCATATTCAAGGACAATAGTTTATAAATTTCTATTATTATCTTTAATTTTTTTTATGAAACCAAATGTGTTATGGTTGAACCAGATTATTATATATTTAATATATCTTATTTTTTCTTCTGTAATCTTTTGGTACAAATGGAATTAAGTTATAATGAAAAAAAACATTCTTTGTAATCAAACCCATCGAATAACCAAAACAGTTATCACTAAGGTTACATATGTAATAATTCGACATCACTATAAGTAACCCAATTAAAATCAAAACCAAGTAATCTACTGGATATTAACTAAAGAAAACAACATCAATTCTGTAGAACCACTTTCATATTGCTTATAATCCAAACCTGAAAATAAGTGAACCGATCTTTTAAATCCAAGTAAACAAACCAGCCCGAACAATAAAATTGAACATTATAACTAATCAAAAAGGCATTGAATGAAATAAAAAGGGTTATAATAAATAAATAACATATAAAAGAGGTTATGAAATTATGAATTAATAATCCTAATTTTTTTATTCAGGTCATTAATAACAAGTGAGGAACACCACTGGATTTAAGGTTAGGTGTCCTCTCATTTTCTCTCTTTATCAAGATTACCCTCTATAATATGCCTTTATATGTGTACTAGAAAATTATGGGGTATGTTTAATAACCTCAACCATACTTCCTTATAGATTTATAAGTGATGAGAAACCCCATTTCTCTATCGTCAATCCCTCTTGGTCACACCCGACAACTTGCCGATAAAATCGTAACGAATTCTACCAGAACATTCTTTGTTCTTTCAGGTTTCCTTATATTTCATTAAAAATGGGGTTATCTTATCTATCTATGTGATTCTTTTGTCTTCTGGTTAGTTTTACAATATTCTTATATCAATACCCTTTCATCACAATCTTTTGGGGATATACCTGATTTTAAAAGATTCCCTCCTTAGAACTTTCTGATAAGCCAACCTGTTTTAAGTGGACTTCCCTAATTTTTACCCAAATTTCAAGTTCACTCTATCCTATGTTTTAAGAAATCATTGTCTTTTAAAAATCAGTATTTTTATTATGAAAACCTTCTCGGTTCAATTCTGGTTTTATATAAAAGAATGACCTCTTTTCTATTTGAAAAGCTCTAGAGTGTTTTCCTTAAAACCACACAAAAATGCTTTAATGCTAATGTTTCTAAAATAAATTTATAATATTTTGTCACTTATATTTGACACCACTTACCATGTTATATGCCAATTTTACCCAATTACTGTCCATGTATGTTCTAAAACTTTCCTTTCATTGACTTTTTCATGATACACCCATTGAATATGTTTTATGTCATGACTGTGGTCCCCAATTCTTTCCATGGGTACCCTTATGTTTGAGTATGGTTGACTATGTATGATTGTATATGTGGTAAGAATATTTATTTGGAAATAATATTCATGAAAATTTTTATATTGGTGTTCCTAGATAGTGATCCAATGCATTGGGTAAGGATAAGTCTCATGAGATGTGATGTGAAACGGGATTGTTAGTTAGCCTTGACCCGTACTAAAGATATGATTTATGATTCTCCCACATTTATATGATTCCATAATTATATGATCCCATGCTTATATTAAATTATTTTATAAGTTTCATTATTTGGATATCATTAAGTCTTGCCTCCTAACTCATGTGCTTGAGATGTATCCTTATGTCCATTCCTCTACTAGGATTTTTAGCTCATCCCTTTGTTCATGTGTTCCCCAGGGTACCCTATGCATATGTAAGAGTTCAAAGGAAGTTAGAGGTTCATTATTGAGATTAAATAAAGAATTTTTTTTAGTACCATGTTTTATGTAATATGTACCTAGTCTTCCAAGACACTAGACTTAACGATCCTTGGATTTTACTCTGATTATTAATTATGCTTAAAATAATGAAATGTTATATGTAAAAGTATTAGGTCGCTATTGTTTGTATTAGAAGATAGTCTAGTTATTTTTGGAGATTATAAAGAGAGAACCTTAGTGATACCCTTAAAGATGAGACTAAGTATAAGAAAACAGTCCTAAATTTTGGTGAGTATAGAGTAAGTGGTTTATCAAAAAAAAAATCTTTGTCTGGATACGAGCATGTAGAGGCGGCTCTGGCACAAATGTATCTAGGGGTAAAACCTGAAAACACCGCTTTGAGCTAGACTCAAACGGGAACTAGTGCACGACAATGGGCATTTCTGCAATCTTGGTTATGACAATCTTGTGGGATATGCATTGGTAGAGTCATGATCTTACTATAGACCATTATTAAGGGACAAAAATAATCCAATAAGAATATTAGTTAAAAAATAGATCAAGGATAACCTAGATATAATCCTAAGGAATCATAAGTCAGGATATACATTTTCTTTATAATTTCATACTTTTATGTTGAAATTTTTTTTTATTATCAATAGCTAAGTATTTAAGACCTCTAATTATACGTTATTTTTCTTAGTTAATGGTGGGAAATAGAAGAATGCATTCCAACAACCAATGTGATAGGAAATGTGATGATTGCCCAAATGACATGCCTGAGGTGATGGAATCAGGTGCTCAAAACTTCATGGAAATACTTTCTCAGCTATCTTAAGTTATGAATAATAACTTGAATTGGGTGGAACGTCCCCCTCCCCTAAGGAAAGAACATGTTTTCGTAGAATCCTTCGTGCGGAAAAATCCCCTCATGTTTTGAGGGTATTCTGATCCCCTCCTCATAGAACAATGGATTAACTCTATTGAAAATATTTTCTATGTCCTCTAGTGCTTGGAAGAAGAGAAATTTGTACTCACAGTCTATCGTTTTGATGGGGAAGCTGATCAGTTAGGGACACTGATCTAGAATATGATGTCCCAAGAAGAAATTGATTACATATATTCGGAGGAATTAAAGAGGATGTTTTTCAACAATTATTTCACTTGAAACCTCCATCTCAAGATGGAAAGAGTGTTCCTAGGACAAATACAAAACGAATATGATTCCATCAGGGAGTATGAAATGAACTCTATAAGGCTTGTAAGGTACGCCTCTGGCTTTTTCATGAACACCGAAATCATGGAGGATGGATTCTTTAGCAGACTAAACCCGAGTCTACGAAAAGTGTTGGCAATTCAAGACTTCTACAGCTATGAGGAGATTGTACGTTGTTCCCTCAAGGTTGAAATGGATATTGGAGACTCTCAGTGGTCTCATGGGCCTAGTGACAAGAAGCGGGTAACGGAGAACAATATGGGTGGTTTATCAAAAAAATCCCATGATGGAAAGAAGCCTCACTTTCCCCTTTGAATGAATTGTGGGAATAACCATCTTGGTGACTGTCTCAAGGGAACCAGAAATTTCTTTAAATGTGGAAAGTTTGGTCATCTAGCGAGGAAACGATGAAGGGATATGAAAAACCCCGCTAATGTTGAAGAATAAGAGATGGTTCAAATTTACACTCAGCCTGTAGTTTAGTGTTTTAACTGCAGGGATCTTGGGCATTATGCGAACAATTTCCCTAAGCCGAGGGTTGTCTGAGGCAATCATCAACAACCTCCAAGGCAACAATGAAGTTATTATGCTATCACTACTGCTGAGGTGGAGCCGGAAAATGATTTCGTGATAGGTACGATAGTTATTCATTCAAGAATAGTGAACGTACTATTTGATTCTATTTCTACACATTCTTTCATATCATTCATGTTTAGTAGAACTATACAAACACCACCTCAAAATTTGGAGGAAAAGTTATCTATGAGAAAAGTGGAATGGGAAATCATTATGTCCATGGTATATAACTCCTCCCCAGTTAACATTTGTGGAATGAACCTCCCAGTAAATCTTTCCATACATCCATTGGTGGAGATTGACGCTATCATGGGCATGGATTGGCTATATTTATACAAGTCCAACACCAACTTCTGGGAAAGGGAGATTAATCTTCACATCCCGAAGCATCCTATAA
The DNA here is from genome assembly GCA_963277665.1 of Viscum album. NCBI lineage: Eukaryota > Viridiplantae > Streptophyta > Magnoliopsida > Santalales > Viscaceae > Viscum > Viscum album. The sequence continues at coordinate 217,792,845 of OY728165.1, forward strand.
TTCTTTACAAGTGCAAGGAGGAAGATGACTCTCCTTTAGAATCTTTGTATCATGTTAGGATATTTATTATTTATGAGCATGCATACCACGCTCAAATGATTGAGACAAATGAGATAATCATGATTGAAGACATTCCCATCGTGAGGGATTACACTGATGTATCCCCTGAAGAGTTTCCTAGTCTTCCCCTTGACCAAGAGGTTGAGTTCTCAATTTAACTTATCCCTGGATCTCTTCCAATCTCAAAGGAATCTTATAGAATGGCCACCATAGAGCTGGAAGAGATGAAGAAGAAGATACAAGATAATATGGAGAAGGGTTTTATATGCCCGAGTGTTTCACTGTGGGGTGCTCATGTCCTCTTCATCAAGAAGAAAAATTGATCAATGTGCCTCTGCATTGATTATCGTGAGTTTAATAAAAACACTATAAAGAACAACTATCCCCTTCCAAGGATAGATGACTTTTTTGATCAGATTCGTGGGGCCAGTTATTTCTCCAAGGTGGACCTTCAGTAGGGATATCACAAAGTAAAGGTAAGGAAGGAAGATATTCCCAAGACTGCCTTTCGAATGAGGTATGAACACTATGAGTTCATAGTGATGCCCTTAAAACTCACTAATTCTCTAGAAATTTTCATGTATTTAATGAAAAGAGTCTATAGATATTACCTCGACAGATTTATGGTGGTCTTTATTGAAGATATTCTAATATACTCCAAGATTAAGGAGGAATATGAGGAGAATTTGGAAACTGTGTTAAAGACGTTTAGAAGGGAGAAGTTGTATGAAAAGTACAGTAAATGTGTGTTCTGGATGAAGGAAGTATCATTCTTCGAGAATGTTATCACCAGGAAAGGTATATCTATGGACCCTTCCAAGACGAAGGCACTTAAAGATTTACCAAGGCCAACATTGGTAACGGAGATCCGCAGCATTTTAGGTCTAGCTGGGTATTATCAATGATTCGTGGAGAAATTTTCATGATTTTCAAACCCATTGACTCAGCTGACATAGGAGGGAGTAAATTTCTTCTGGACACAGGAATGTGAAGACTGTTTCAAGGATTTGAAAAAGAGTCTTATCACTGTGCCGGTACCCACACTCCCTTCAAGTGGAGAACTATTTGTGGTGTATAGTGATGCTTCTAAGAAAGTCTTAGGTTGTGTGCTAATTCAAAATTATAAAGTGATAGCCTATTCCTCAAGGCATCTAAAAATTCATGAGAAAAACTATCCCACACATGATCTGGAGTTGGCGGCTCTGATCTTGGCATTGAAAATCTGGCTGCATTATTTCTATGGGGAAAAATGTGAGATATATACTGACCACAGGTGTCTCAAATATATATTCATAGGGAAAGATCTTAATATGTGCCAACAAAGATGGATAGAGCTCATCAAGGATTATGACTACTCAATCCACTACCATCCCGGTATGGAAAACAAGGTGGCGGATGCTCTAAGTATAAAGGATCCTCCATCTTTATCAATGATGAGAATTGAAAAGGATCCAATCATATTTGATTATCCAAGGATGGAAATGGGAATCATTAATGGAGAAACATCTTCAATACTTTCTCAAATTATTGCTCAACCATCCCTCTTGGAGAAAATAATGGTTTCTCAAAGAAAGGATGTAGAAATTCAAAAATGGTGGAAGCTGTTAAAAATGGGAAATCCTCTGATTTCAAAATTGATGAGGAAGGAGCTGTATGATTTGGGACACGATTATGTGTGACATCAGGTCCAGAGATAAATAAGAAGATATTGAATGATGCATAGAGCTCGACCTTCTCTATCCATCCTGGGAGTACCAAAATGAACCATGATCTCTAAGAACACTTTTGGTCGGATAACATAAAGAAGAAGATTGCAGAATATATTTCAAGGTGCTTGGTATGTTAGCATGTAAAATCTGACTGAAAAAAGTCCAAAGTTATGATGCAACCATTGCCTATACCCATGTGGAAATTGGAATGTTACTGTGGACTTTGTCACGGGTCTCCCGAAGGCGTTGAAGGGAAATAATGTGATATGGGTTGTGGTTGACCGACTCACCAAGTCATCCCACTTCATCACTATTCGGGATGATCTCTCATTTGAATAACTTGCAATGTTATATATAAAGGAATTGGTGAGATTACATGGTGTTCCACTCTCAATTGTCTCTCACCGTGATCCAAGGTTCACATCTAAATTTTGGAGGATTCTTCGACATGCTTTGAGTGCTAAATTAAATTTCAGCATATCCTATCGCCTCCAAAATGATGGCCAATCTGAAAGGACTATTCAGACTCTTGAAGATATGCTAAGAGTCTGCTCTCTTGAATTCAAAGGTGGTTGGGATCAGCATCTCCCATTGGTTGATTTCTCATACAACAATAGCTTCCACTCGAGTATTTAGATGGCTCCATATGAAGCTCTATATGGAAAGTGATGTAAAACTCCAACCTGTTGGGATGAAGTTGGAGAAAAAAGAAACTTGGACCCGATCTTGTTCAAGAGATGACAGAGAAGGTTCCAGTCATCTAGAAACACATCAAAGCTGCTCAATGTTGGAAAAGAGCTATGATGAAAACCGTGAAAGGGACTTGCAGTTCGACATGGGAGATAAACTCTTCCTTTGAATATCTCCATGGAAGGGAGTCATGCGATTCAAGAAAAAACAGAAGCTAGGGCCAAGGTATATTGTCCCCTTTGAGATCCTTGACCGCATAGGATCCATGGCCTATCAGCTTGCACTTCCACTGAATATGACTCGAGTTGATGATGTTTTCCATTTACCACTCTTGAGAAAGTACATACCGGATCCCTCACATGTACTAAACTCAGAGGTGGTGCAGCTGGAAGATGATCTCTCCAATGAGGAGCATCAAGTGAAGATTCTGGATCTGAAAGATAAGGTTCTACGAAACAAGACAACCCATCATGTCAAAGTGTTGGGGAGGAACCAGAAGTTTTAGGAAGCAACATGGGAATTGGAGGAAGCAATGAAGGAAAAATACCCACACATGTTTTTTGATTAGTATGTAAAATGAAATTTCAAGGGCGAAATTTCATAAGGGGGGTGAATGTAACGACCCAATGTTTTTAATGGAAATTTCATTCTTATAAATATGCCATAAAATCATATAATAATGAACTACTAAGTGATAAGTGACCTTTAAACATAATTTTGTCACGACGGTGTTTGGAATTTTGAAAATCTGACATACACTGTTGTGTTCAAGATGTTTTCTAGAATCTGATGAAACAAAAATAATTTTTGGTGAATAGTAACATACCCTTATGTATAATGATATACCATAATGAATAGTAACCTCACCTATGGTGGTATAAAAATATTATTCAATTTGGAAGTACGATATACAAATATTTTATAATTAGTTAATGAATGTTTTAAAACTGGTTTTGATAATAAATTATTATTTTAAATAAATATTAAAATAATAAAATTTAGAAAATTATTTTTGAAAAATGGACTTCATTTTTGGATTCTACATGTTGAAAAATGGTTGGGGTAAACATTTGGGATTTTTCTAATATACTTGAATTTTTTATGAATCGTAGAATCCAATAATTCACAATAAATGCTAAATATTGGATTAATTGAGTCATTGATGATGTTCTGCTGATGTAAGACCACTTGGTTCAAATTCACAGAACCCATTTACTATTCTTGGTCATGGAATACTTACTATTCTCTGTCTTGTGAAAAAAATAATAAATTAAGGATTATAATATCATGAAATCCCTCCTCTCCTCCACTATAAAACCCCTCCTTCACTCCCTCTTCTCTCCACTCCTCTCAAGCTCCAAGACTTCTCTAAATTCTGCACAATCCTCTCCCCAAGGTCCTCCCCCACCTCCAAAATCTCTCAGACTTCTCAATATACCAAAATATTTCCCTTTATGATGTTCTCAATGGAGGAAGTCTCAAGAGGTAAATTCCTCTTCCAAAATTTCTTCTTTTCTTTTAAGTTCTTTTCTTTTTATTTTCTTTCCTCACCTACCTTTTCCATAATAGTGTGATAAATCCAGTAACATGCGTGTACTGTAATTTATTCATGCTAGTGGTATATTTCATTATCTTATCACCTTTCCCCACCCATTTTTTTGAAAGAAATGAAATCACCGTTTGAGATGTGCCAATTTAGCATATTCAAGGACAACAGTTTATCAATTTCTATTATTATCCATAATAATGGTCATGAAACCATTTGTGTTATGGTTGAACCATATTATTATATATGTAATATATCGTATTTTTTGTTCTATAATCTTTTGGTACAAATGGAATTAAGTTATAATGAAAAACACATTCTTTGTAATAAAACCCACCGAATAACAAAAACAGTTATCACTAAGGTTTTATATGTAATAATTCAACATCAATCTAAGTAACCCAGTTAACATTTAAACCATGTAATATACTGGATATGATCTAAATAATATAACTTCAATTATGGACAACCACATTCATCATGCGTATAATCCAACCTTGAGTAAAGTAAACCAATCTTTTAAAGACAAGCAATCAAACGAGCCCAAACAATAAAATTGAATCTTATAACTAATCAAAAAGGCTTTGAATGAACTAAAAAGGTTTATAATAAATAAATTACATATATAAGAGTTTCTGGAATTATGAATTAATAATCCTATTTTTTTTTATTCAGGTCATTAATAACAAGTGAGGAACACCACTGGATTTAAGGTAAGGGATCCTCTCCTTTTCTCTATAAATAAAGATTATCCTCTACAATATGACTTTGTATGTGTACTAGAAAATTATGGGGTATATTTAAGAACCTCCCCCATACTTCCTTCTAGATTTATAAGTGATGATAAACCCCATTTCTCTCTCATCAATCCCTCTTGGTCACACCCGACACCATGTCGATAAAATCGTAACGAATTTTACCCGAACCTTCTTTGTTCTTTAGGGTTGCCTTTTCTTACGTTCAAAATAGTGTTATATTATCTATCTATGCAAGTCTTATGAATTCTAGATAGTTGTACAAGATTATTATATCTAGACCCTTTCATCACATTCTTTCTAGGATATACATTATTTTGAAAGATTCCCTCCTTAGAACTTTCTGATAAGCCAACATGTTTTAAGGTGACTTCCCTAATTTTTACCAAAATTTCAAGTTCACTCTGTCCTCTATTTTAAGACAACATTTTATTTTAAAAATCATAATTTTTATTATGAAAACCTTATTGGTTAAATTTTGGTTTTATATAAAAGAATGTTCTCTTCTCTATTTGAAAAGCTCAAGAATGTTTTCCTTAAAACTGCACAAAAATGTTTTAATTCTAATGTTTCTAAAATACATTTATTATATTTTATCACTTATATTTGACAATAATTACCATGTTATATTCCTATTTTACCCTATTAATGTCCATGTATGTTCTAGTCCTTTCCTTTCATGGAAACATTCATGATACACCCATTGGATATGTTTTATGTCATGACTATGGTGCCCAAATCTTTCCATGGGTACCCTTATGATTGAGTATGGTTTATTATGTATGATTGTATATGTTTTATGAATATTTATGTGGAAAGAATATTCATGAAAATTTTGAGATGGGTGCACCCAGATAGCGCTCCAATGCATTGGGTAAGGATAAGTCTCATGAGATGTGATGTGAAACGGGATTGGCGGTTTGCCTTGACCCATACTAAAATGGGAAATGGGATTGGCGGTTAGCCTTGAACCATACTAAAGATATGAGTTATGATTCTGCCACATTTATATGATTCCATTCTTATATGATCCCATGATTATATTAAATGATTTTATAATTTTCATGCTTTGGATATCATTAAGTCATGCCTCCTAACTCATGTGCTTGTGATGTATCCTTATGTTCATTCCTTTACTGGGCCTTTTAGATCATCCCTTTGTTCATGTGTTCCCCAGGGTACCCTATGAAGATGTAAGATCTCCAAGGAAGATAGAGGCACTTTATGGATATTCAATAAAGAAATTTTTTAGTCCCATGTTTTATGTAATATTTACCTAGTGTTCTAAGACACTTGACTTAACGATCCTTGTCTTGTACTCTGATGATTAATTATGCTTAAAATAATTAAATGTTATATTTAAAATGCTTTGGTCGCTATACTAGTGGTGTAATGTTATCTTTTTTCATGTTGTTTGATAATAGGTCGTAACATGGAATCATCTTAATCACATATACTTGGTTAATTAAATAGATGCCCCATGATCAAACCTCTTATTTGATAACCAAAGTTATTTAAAGAGGAACCGAAGAACCTCGTTGGCTAAATCTGAATACCCTTTGTTTGATAGAGTGGTCATGTGTTTTTTGGTTTAAAGGGTTCTGTCTCTATGAAGCTTGTGGGTACAGTGGTGGACATAGGAGTTGGTTCTATAGGAAGGGTGTGGCTTGGGTGTGCAACAGGTTGTGGTTAATGGTAGTAGTTTTCTGATTTGTGTGCGGGTATTTTATGGATGGTGTGTTGGTATCCTAGTTTGAGAAATTGATTTATTGTGGAATGGATGTACATTTATGTATTCGGACTACCTTTTTAGTGTTTTGACTCTCAAACGATGTTGGAGAGTGGGACTGTAATGTGGTTAAGGGCATGTTATGCAGTGCGATTGTATCTGAGGGTTGTTTGTGCAGCGAGGCTATAAGTTTTAGTGAAAAGGGAATGATTGTGTAGTATAAAATTGATGAATGATAGTTGGAAGTGATTGAATGAGTGTCTCGGGAAAAATGTGGCTGTGTAGTGGGAGTTCAGGTCAGTGTTTCATGGTTGTTTTCCAAATGGGTGTTCAAATGGAAACGATTGTCCTTGGTCCTTCTTCCCATGAAAATATTATCCATTATAGTTACCTTGTGTAATTATATAACAAATTAATGTGAACCCTTAATTATTGACTGGTAAATGGTTGAATGAAAAAGGGTTTGGGTTTACACATTAACATTGTCTTTTTATGTGGTTGTGCATATTGGGGTACAATAAAAAGAGGTTCTTGTGGGATTGTCTCTTGTTTTAGGATCCATAGGATGGGATGAGTGTTTTCTTACCAATATATATTAATTTTAGTTCCTTTTAATTTCTATACACACCCAACCATTGTGGATCTCCATGTACTGAACACCCCCATTACTTGGGGGAGGGAGTCTTTCCTAACATCTTGTTGGGAGGATAGATGGATGGTTACTGAATTTTTTTCTCACACCCTCTTTCAGGTTTTTACTATTTGAGAATATTTGGGTAGGTTTTAATTTCATGAGGATTACCTTAGTCCCAGATCCTTTGGGTATTTTTTTCTGTACAAGGGGCCTAGGTTTTTGCCTTCCCGGATTTTTTTCCCAAGTGTAATCAGGATGAGGTCGAGGTTTCTTTGGGTGAGAGGGGTAGTTTTTGTGGCCCATGTGTTTGCGAGCGGGACATGTTTTTCGGTTGATTCCTAGGTGTGTGAGGGTGGGTTTGGGTAGTGGGATTGGGTTTTTAAACATTTTTAGCGTCAATAAGTTAGTTTTTTGGAATGAGCAGTTAACTCATGAGACTATAGTGCGGGGTACCCAAATATTGATGTGTGTATACTATTACATTACTTGACATTCATTATTTGGTGAGTCTGACTTGGTGAGGATGGGATATTTTGTACTCCTTGGTAGGTACTTTGTGGTTCTAATTTTTTTTCAAAGGGGCATTATCATGTTCCCCCACTTGTGCACCGGTACCATTAGTTTTCTTACTGGGTATACTTGTATACTCACCCTATGTCTATAGAATTGTTTTTAGGTTTCTTGGAGGACATTAAGGACCATGATGAACATTAATAGCTAATATTTTTTGATAGATTCTATGTACCCGATTATCCTTTCACTTTTTGGTTCTTCTTATAGTACTTTGGTTATACTTTTGCGACAGTTTACATTTGAACCAGCATATAGGAATAGATTTCAGATTTACATTTATAGTAACTTTTTTTTGTTTGGGATTTCACCCTCTTATTTCTAGATCCTATTTTCATGAAAAATGGTAATTCCTTCAATGGAGAATGAGATTATATACCCTTGGTGCTATTCTTTACTCTAAGGCCTACGGCAGATGAGTCTCATGGGTCATTATCTATCCTTCGTCTTGAAGAATGAAGGGTGTGGCACATTGCATCCCTTTCCCTCATCTTTATAAAGGTGGTTCATAACAATAGAATTCTTTAGAGTGATGTATAATTATTATATATATTGAAAAAATAAATAACATATATTCTTATGTTGGATTTAGTAATCAAAAAGTTATAATTGTAAAATATTGGTCCCAACAGAGTTTTTACAAATAGTTCTATTATTTTCACCTCGTGATGATCCATCATTTATCTCATACCAACACATAAGGATGCAAAAATTCATATTTTATATTTTATGTGTCTCATTCCATTTATTTAATGGAATTATTTATTTTATAAATTGTTGGATGATAATTATATTCAACTTATTCGGTGTACGATTTCCACTTAATCTACACTAGAGTACTCCATCTAACTATGGATTTAATTTGAGTATAGAGGGAATAAATTATTCTATGGAGACTCCTGGGGAATTTTTTTGTACCAATACAAGAATGTTGGAATTAGATAAATATTGATTTTTTATCCCAATATTTTGTTTGACTCTCTATATACGGTGTACCTATGATACTTACTAAAATTATGGAAGTTTCTACCATAATATATTAAACTAAAAGTTTTTTAATCCTAAAGGATCAATTAAAATAGTTTACTATATATAGATATAAATAAGTGATTATACTAGCCTTTTGTATTGTAAATTAACATTTAATAGTTATAGTAAGGGGAAATATTTCTAACTACATCATTGGTTTACACAATAGTAATATGTCCCTTAAGTAACTCTTTGCTTGTTTATTTCAGGTTTTATATCTTAGGCTCATCCTATACCATATTATCTTCTATATAGTTTCATTTAACATTTTTTGGTGTAAAATGTATATAATAATTAATTTCCATTTAAAAATAGCTTAATTTTATTAAGGGGATGCAAACTAATCATTTGGATCTTCCAATGATGTGTTCTTCTTATAAGATCAGGAGTCCATGAAGTCCTTAACCATTTCAGTGAAAACTTTATATTGCATTAATAATTCATTATTATATTAATTTATGTATTATTAAAGACTTCCTTCCTCTCCCAAATTTCCATTTATGAAATTTATGTAATCATATGGATACCAACAATCACATCATTTTCATTTGAATAATAAAGAGAATAATCCTTCCTTATACCCTCTTCAAAATGTATATTGGGGTCATTCATTGTATCTCCTCTCATAAAAATAATATTTTCCATGTAGACTACAAAAGGATTAATTTCCATCTCGGGGTATTCCACAATTGTGATTTGTAGGTGGAGATATATAATGAGTCCCCAGAAAACATAATTATACATGCACCAAATAATAGGGATGTGTTGTGAAATTACTGGAATAGTGGAGGTGTTTACTATTTATGGTCACCAAATAGCCAATATATTTTTCAATTCAATTGATGATGTAGTAAAAAATCACATAGTCAATAGGTATTAGTCCATAATGATCATATGACCACCATTGTTTTATGTTTTTTATGATTTGATGATCCTAACGGTGGGGGTCATGGAAAAAATTACCATAGACTCAATGGGAAGGAAAAACACTTGAAGAGTTCAATTAATTTTTTCAATGTAGTCTTCTTAACATGAATAAATTTCAATTGGGAATAGTATGGGTGTAAAATGTGTTTTCAATTTCACATATCCATCACCAAAGTTTAAATGTTTATAAGGGAAATTACTTTCATCAAATGAGATTCTCACAAAACCATTTCTAAGTCATGATGATAGTGCATATCTAGGTGTTACTACATTTTGTTATGCCCCTATTCTTCCACTATAGTGGGATTTTAGTGGATAAAACAATTTTGATATGAAATTTTTTCCATAAACTGATCATACTACAATGAAAAAATAGAATTACTTCAATATGAGACTATTAATACATTAGAATGGGGTAATGTGTAATTTTTGATATTCCACCATCATTATATAACTTGAATAGATGTGTATCAAGGAATATATATATATATATATCATATTGAATTCATGATATGGATATAAGAATTTAATGGGTTATTGAAGTGATTATATGATCTCATATTCTGAGCTAGTAAGAAATTAGAAAAGTTCATATGATTATAGAACCTAGTGGTTGTCTAGTGATTGATTATGAACTCTTGATAAGATAACTAATTAACCTATATATGACAATGAGTTACGTGTATGTTTTTGTGTATGAATTTTATGATCCACTTTTTCAATACCAAAATGATATATTACTGGGTTTAGTAAATATGGTTGACTCTAATTGGGTGGTTACAATATGACAATTATTCTCACATATCTAAATAATCATCATGGTATGTATGATGAAATTCATCTACATGATCTTACCAATGTCATTATTTTCTAATAGTATTATCAAAAAGACTATAATTTATAAATATTTATTTTTTATTCATTTGTATATTCGTTATGTGGGAAGTTTTCAATGATCTTATCCCCAAAATACCAATTTATGTACATAATGAATCAGATATGGGAATTTCAGTCTAAGGAATATCAAACCTTTGCCCACGGAGTATCCCAATGTATGTGGGAATTTTCAAAGAAACATTGAAAACATAAGGATATTCTTAAATATTTATCTTATCATTGTAATTATTATATAAACTTATTGAATCATAGGATGTGATTTAATAGTCAATCTTTGTGTTTCCACATGGAGGACCTCCATGAAATGTGTTCAATGGAGGACCTCCAGATCTAGTAATAAAAATAGTATGGAATGACATCATCTATTAAGGGTTCTATCAATTTGATTTGATAAATATTTACACTCTCTATAGAAAAGTATTTTAGCTCCATGATAAAAATAGTGATTATCATAATAGTGTTATAGTAAATTACTCAAGTAATTTTTGACAATGGAGATCTATTTTTATATTCTCTCATTGGGGTGGATTGGTGACCCTTTTAGAGAGATATATTATTTTTTGAATTTATAACTATAAAGGGATATGTTAGAAACTACCATTTATATTAATTATTTATATGGTATGTTTCTTTGTCTTCAAAAAAAATATATCAAAGGGTTCTTTCAGAATAGGAAGAAATATGTTCCTTACTTATTATAGTCACCAAGATGTGTTGTTAATAGTCCTCATACTGAAGTGAATAAGGTTTGGGTGCCTTATTATAATAAAATTTCAAAATTAAAAATATGATATCTTATAATGATGTGTAAATATGATTCCCTTATGTATCTATATCAAAATTCAATGACTGTATTCCTAAATTCGTGTGGGAAAATGAAATATTACTTGAGTTGTTATTAAGAAACACCAATGAACATATTCAAAAATTTAGGGAGAAGATATATATGTTTTATCATTGAGTATCCATAGGTTATGATTAATGTTAATTTAAGATATAACTTTCAGAAAATTATTTATACTCTATTACAAATTCAAAGTTATACAGTCATGTCTATCCACTACTGTCATTATTTTTTTATTATCTTCTTATATAGGAATGTGAAAATATGTATGTTCTTTAATGGGAGTGTGGATTTTTTCCCCTTAATATATTTGAGTATCTTTTAGGATATTTGAACATACATTTTCTATTTGAGAAATAACATGGGCCTTCCCTAGTCATGCATGAGGTATTTTGGCCAACTTTTTATAATGGCATATAACACTACAAGGTTCTACTAGTATGACAAGGGACAATGGACTTGTCTTTCAAATGTATGTGATAATGGATCATATCCTACTGAATAGTAGTATGGGATTGTTCCTTGGGTACTTATGTCTTATGTCCTTGGTGATACCTCCTTATGGGTTCGTATTTTTGAGTGTATGTGACTAAGATCTCATGGATAAACATCGTAGTGGATCACGAATTAAAGGAATATAAATGGAATGCTCAGTATAAATGGTTAGATAAATGGTCCCTCATAGGAGAAAATTTTAGAATAGTTGATTCATGATCATGCTCTTAATATTCCAAAATAATATATGGGTCATTATTCATTACATAACTCTAAGGATAGGTTCCCAAAGTAGTTGTATGTGGTAATAGGGTCTGTTTTCTTCAATATAGATTTCCTCATCTGTGATGGAATATAACACTTCATAACTAAAGTATATCATGAGATACATTCATTGTTGAAATAGTGTATTCTTGGGTTTACCATCTTACCAATTCATTTTTAAATACTATTGAAGGCACTTAATTAGATATAATATCCATCCAGTAACTATAACTCTAGAATTTTTTTTCTGCTGAGATATAAGAAAATTTTTCTAATCTAAATTACATTACATTTCATCTAATTGGTCTCTTTAAAGGGGTACCTAAAACACATTGTCCTTATAAATAAGAAAACACATCATTTTATTATCAATATCTTGTTCCTTCCCAAAAAAACCATCACAGTTAAATGTTTCCTTTCATGTTCAACATTATTTTTAATGGGTAACAAAAAATATAAAATGGAACAAAACACTGTGAAATTTTGTTATCCTGAATAATATAAAATTAATGTTGGTTTTATAAAAATAATTGTTGGAGAAATATTACAATCATCTTCCACAACATTTTTAAATGATGGAATCATGATTTTAAATGGCAGTAAATCATAATGACTTTTCTAGCGAGATGGTTGAATGCATGTTAGCTTAGAGGATGGGAGGTCATGGTGATAAACAACTTTATCTGGGGTATTTTATCTTAAATTTGGAATCTATTATATATACTATACACATTCTTGAATCCTTCAAAAATCCCTGTATGGGACATGTTACCCCCATTCTAGTGATGGATTAAAATAACGCATTATATTAAAAACAATTAATAACTGATGGTCTAACATTAGTGTGAACTTATATATATATCATAGGTTATCCATTGATGGTATTTTATGTGTTTATAAAATTTTCCCTATCACATTATTTTTTTTAATGATTATAATTTTTATTTATTTTTATTTAATGATGTATATTTAGCATCTCTAGAGTTTACCATCATCTTGGAAGAAAATACATGTTTATGGTGTTGGAATTAGTCCCATGAGATTGGATTGAAATTTATACTAATAAATGATATTTGAACTCAGGTATGTTGTATCCACATATTGGGAAACATCATTACTTTTATGTTTAAATTATAAGGATATATTCTAAGTAGTTTAAATTAAAAGGGAACAAATTTAAAGAAAATTGTTTATATTAATTGTTGGTGGGGGAATTATGAATTAGATATCCCCTCTATTAATATCAATGATAATATTTCACAATTATGATAGATTTGGTTTTTGGGAATATATCCCCATGAGATCTTTGGTTGGTCTTGCTAGAATTGTATAACCCACTACAAAGTATATGGTTTCATCTCAAATATTTCATATTGGGTAATATTCACTAAGAAAATTTATATAGAGTTAATACACACATTATTGAATAGAATATGGAGTATAATTGAAATACATTAGAGGATCTATGGGGAATATGGGCTCATTTGGGTTTATATAGAAACCCAGTGATATAAGAATTGATCCATTGGGATTCTACCAATATATCCTAATTAATATGAATCAAAAACTACATTTCTAACGTTATGTAGTTTAAGGTCATATGGAAGGATCATATTGTCTGGTTGGCAATAATTTAGAGAGAACATTATTTTAATGTTTTTCATCATGGAACATATTCATCTATGTCTTGAAAGGGTTGAAAATAGATTAATGTATAGTGTATTACACGTTGTAGATTACCTATTAGATTATAGCCAATTAATGAATTACAAGGATATGAAAATTAAAGATAGAATGATGGATTCGGTCTAAAAACAATGAATTCCCCCTGATATGTATTTCAACCTTATATCAATTTGTAAATGATGAAATACTACTAAACTTACTGGTCATATGGCCCTATTAGTAAGAATTATTTTGACGTACACATGGGAAACCCAAATCACATTCTCTTTTCCTAGATATTTTCATAATTTCCATATATGAAATAATCAATGGTTAAAATCCTATATTGTATAAAAAAAGGAATCCCATGTTTATATTCAATTTTATTGGAATGTGGACTTAGGATGAGTATGTTGATCTAAGAGAAACCACTCTAACATTCTCTTCAAAGGGAGGCCCATTATAAAGGGAATCATTGATTATGCTCCACAACAGGTTTTTAACTATCTAAGAGGGTAATTCAAAAGAATCCCTTTATAATGTAAATTCACAATTGTATGGGTAAATTTTGATTTTATAACCCGGATCATGTATTCTTGATGAATTTAGAGGAGGACATGAAAATTGGGTTCATGGGAAGGAAACATGGGATATGGGATTATTTAGTGTTGATAACAAGGACTTATGTTTACCATGACATTATTCACCCTAGTGAAGTGATTATAAAAGTATTATCCTAAAATAAGGGGAAAAAGGAGGTTATGTTCCAAAGATACAAGATTCAGGAAGATCCCATGTCATAATAGAGTGATTCATCACTCTATTGATACAATTAAGAGCTTGTTCCCTTGTTATAATAGGGGGGATGGTTCAATAGTGAAACTGGGATATGGGGCTTTCATTTATCTTATAATGAAAACCAACACTTTTCTAGTTATGGGCCTAGACTAATGGATTTTTATGAATAATGATCATGTTTGCATCCTAGTATGGGACCTTCTCACTAGTAATGGGGGCACAGGGGTGAAAGTTCTTTTGTACAAAGTGTTCATGATATATTGACCCTCAAGAAATCTAGTCCCACAATATTTATTAATTTCCCTTTGTTTTATACGAAATTATGTTGCATAAATTCATTTTAAGACAAGAAAATAATACTAGGGTGAATTAATTTAGGAAAAGACATTTTTTTAAAAGGTCACAAATAAGTATCTCATTATTCATACATATAAGAAAATATAAGACCATTGGAGAATGATATTTGGATCACAAATAATTCATGTAGGTTATCATGAGTTAATAGAATGGTGTATGTAGGTTCAATTTTGGTGCATTCTTGGAGACCAAGGAAAATTTCCATTGGTGAACCGGATTATCTCGTGAGTTTCATGAAACCTATGACTTCATCCATGAATAAGGATAACATTAAAATGATATAAATATTTTTATGTAAGTCCATATTTGAAATTTTATTTCTAAATTGGAACATATTAAATTAGAACTTATTAAATTGGTTATACCTATTAATTTATTTGATTTTACAAGTATAAGGGGTTTTATATATTGCATGTATTTCCATGAAGACCCTCAAAAATTAGTTTTCCCATATCTACACCCTTTCAATAAAAAGGGGTGAAATTACATAGCCTAATTTCAAAGATTTTTTTATCACCACTACATGATCATATCATGAATAAATGTCATGATATCAACATCCCTGGGTGCATTATAATTAATGTATAACATTTTGATACAATTGTATTCCTCCTGAAGAATGGATATACCATCTTACTCAAACCTGACTTGTGTTTTCAATGTGAGGTTCTTGTTATTGATTCTTTAAAAAATATAATTGAATGAATTTTTTGATGACATGAATAATATTTTTTTCCTATTGCTTCATAATGTCATGATAGAAATATTTATATGATTCTATTATAATCCAATAATAAAAAATATTGGTTCCAATTTTATAAATTTTACACTTCTCAGTTGTGTCTTTTTCTACACTAGAATTTGTTTATATTTTTTAAAAACCACATAATATAAAATAATCTAATATCTCATTGATTATCATGTTAAAAGATAATTTCAAGATATATTCTTTTTAGTTAATTTAAACTATATTTCATATATCCAATTTATAAATTAAATATGTCAATAAAATTTATAATAATTTAGTATATTACAAAACATGAAATTCTTGATCATTTCATGTTAGAGGATAATTGTGGGTACTGAGAAACCAACTCATTTTCTTTTAACTTCATTCAAATTATTACTTTTCATTTCATATAACCAAAAATTGGTATAAAAATATAATTCTAGATATTTATATTTTCATAATTAATATTTATTATCAGGGAAACCAGCACTAATTTTATATTTTTTCACAATTAATGTTTCATTATTTTATTCATCATTTTTAAATCATAATCTGTTGATTTTCTTCATGAGAGAAATTTTTTAATTTTTTCACTAATTACTTGTAGTTAAATTTCTAAAACCACAAAAAGACAATTAATTATTTTAATCATTTTAATCTAAAAGGATTAACTCAAATTTATTTATCCTCGGGAAGTCATAATTCAATAATTATACCATTTATTCAACATAGTATAGTTCACCCTTTTTCAATTTTGTTATTTTATTAATTTTCATCTAAGGATATTATTGTGAATAATGAACTATTGGTTATTTCTCCCCACTTTCTATTTTAACATCACATCATGTTACGTTTTTTTATATTTTATTGTTATGTATTATACGTTATTTTTTTAGTTTCCTTTATTTTAGTCTAATAAAGATCAATTTATAATTAATAATATAATGAGATCATACTATACATTACATTATCAATTTTACAAAATTTTTACAAATAAAACACCTCCCAAAAAACCCATTACTCATTAATTTTCAATTTTGTTGAAAAAAAACTTGATTTCATTATCTATACTTCATCTATATGGACATACACAAAAAAAATATTTTTTTCCAATGTTCCCATATGTTGTCTCATTTTTACCTCCTTATAATAAGAAATTATTACACCAGATTACATAAAATGTCTATTTTTCATCAATATGATTCTATATTAGTTCTATTAATAACTCCACCTGTTGATAATATCATACCATTAATTTCAATATTTCTCTAGTTAATAATTATTTTCAACATATTTTTCAAACATTAATGAGTTATCTCTTTTCTTTTGGAATAAGACTCATTATTAGAAATCATTATCAATTTGTATTATATAATTGGAGATATAAAATTGAAATTTAATTCTATTTACCATTAAATTTTATTTAATACAACTTGATTATGTTCAATAATTTAATTTCTTTACATTAATATTTTTTTGCATATTTTTTCAAAATAATTTTCTACAGAAAAAACATTTTACATAAATGTTGTATAATTTAAAATTATTTTTTAGTGAATGTTTAATCCAATCCAAATATTATTTCTATATGGATACCATTTTCTATGTGTATTGATCTCCATTTCATTGAATTTTGTTAATTTTTAGAAAAAAAAATAATTTTCATTATGTTTCTTCGTTAAAAGCATCATTATATTTTTATATCCTTTTTGAGGGATTATAATACATCCTTTACAAGAAACATTCATATTATTGTTACTTTTATATATGTAGATTAAATACGTTTTATTCCCCTTAATTTTGGCCTCCTATTCTTTTTAATATTTTCCCTTATCTTCTTTATTCCATTCAGAAGAATAAAATTCCATTTAATTTTATACCTGAATATTTCCACATCTACATCTTTTTGGTATATCACTATTGATGGGGTTAGATGAAAATGCAGCCCCTTACTCTGTCTCACATCCTTCAGAAAATTTTTTAATGGATCTCTATAATACAAGGATCAATATCTCTTGTTAAATCTCTACCCAGTACATTTATAATTATGTAGATCAATTTAAAGACATGAATGACTTTTCATAATTAGTATAAGAAAACTAATAGGATCAAAATATCAAAGTTTAGATATGATCTGATATGAACTAAACATAACATATATTTTTATTTCATCTATTTGGATGAATATTTCATACATATTATAATTAATCATACTTTATAACACATAGTTTTTTATTTATATATAAGATACAAAACCAACTGGTGTAAGAAAAATTCATCAATAACTCCCAAAAAAATCTTCACACATGATAACCATATAGATATATTATATATATTACGCATCATTAAGAAAACATAACATATGAATTTTGAATGACATTTAAATGAGACATAAATATAATAATGAAAAACAATTTATTTTGTTGTTGAACACTTCCATGATCGTTGTCACGTTGTTGATTAAATCATATCACCTATGAGATTGGGATCATTCCTCAATACCATAATACCGGTGGATTTGGTTCACTCAAAAATACCATTTATTCATTCTCATAAGATATAAAAAATTACTGAATTAATTTTACAAAATTATAATAAATTTCTAAAACATAAAACAATTAAAAAAACATAGTTTTCCCCCAATAGTATGAAAACATTCATTGTTCTAACATTTTGTAGCTAACACATGAGAATAAAATTGATTTTAGGAATAAAATACAAAAAACATGATCATTTGTCATTTAATAATAGAATCTATATTTTATCAGTAGAGTTTAACACATGTGATGCCTATGAATCATTGAATAATAAATATATAGAATGAAAATACAATGAAAAATATTATAAAATCTATTGTCAAAATAAAAAGAATTATCTTTTAGATTTCAAATTATTATTAATTTTTAAACATAAATTATAAATCAATTATTTTAGAAAAATAATGAAAATTTGTTTTAAATTACTTTTCATATCCATAAAATCATTTAATGGATGATTTCTGAAAAAAATTGAAAATGGTGTGAGAAATTGATTGTATATAAAATATTAGAAAGGATTATATTCACATCATAACGAATAATGTCAGAGACAAAAAATTCAATATTCTTTTTAATATAAATATTGTTTAGGATATCTATAATTATATATGAAAAACATGAACCTAGATGAGAAATATTCGGTACCAAAATTAATATATAAGATCATCTCTATAATTTCCCAGAACCTTTCGGACCATTAATCTATTAATTTTGGGTTTTCTAAGCCTTTATAAGGGGAAATGATGGGAGATTGGAAGTTAGATTTAAATATTTATCTTTAGGTATTAATTTACATCATGAATCACTAATAAAAATTTTCTATAATCAATTATATTTGTGAATGGTGTATCCCATGGTGGGTTATTGACTTAGGAAACAAGGTTTCTTAATATTCTTTCTATTAAAAATTTATGTCAATGATTTTTATTGAGGGTGTGAATGCTCATGTCAGTATTATTGGTTTTTCATTCATTTAATGTTTCATGGTGTGAAATTATGTAATCATAAAAAGAAATTCTTCCATTAATTTAGGATCAACCACCTTTTTTATAGGTGTAAATCGTGAAAAGATAATATAATAAACCACCCATTTAGGCTAAAAATCGTTCTATTTCTAGTCCATATATAAATAAAAAACTTTATTTAGTCTACATTATAATTTTTCCATTAATATCATACATTGGATGAATCTGATTTTAAATTTTGAGAAATAATATCCTCTAAATGTCTCCATTCATCATTGAATTCTGGAGTATACATATAGATTATTCATGGAGTGTTCTTTTTCTCTTTGTCTTTGAGTTCTTACTTTTTTCATCATTGATTTCAAGTATCTTCATTTTTTAGGTGTGGGTTTGTTGGGGTAAAATTATATTGTTCCATCACTCTGTTTTATTCATATTCTTGGATTTGTTTTCGGGTCGCGGATTTTTCTTTATTATATCTTACATTGGAATGAAAATCGAATTATAAAAATTCTTTTAATGTAATTTATTTGAGTTATATCTATTTTTATACACATATATTATACTATCATACATTTTAATTCTATTTAGTGAATGGTATGAATTTAAATTATGATGAAATTGAATCATAATTATGAAAAAAAATGGGATGGTTTGATACACATGTGGTTGTTGGTTTTCATTAATATTATTGTTATTATTATTTTTGGATCATGTTATATTCAGGTTAAAGAATATTCGTAAAAATATATTTTTTTAGAAAGCCCTTAAAATTATGAAATACTTAATGATGATAAATAAAAATACTATGTCTAATATGAAATTAATATTCTTCCACGGATGTTGGTACTTGGTGGCCTTTTTTGTGATTTTATTTCACTGGTTGTCTTAATAGTTGTGTCATTGGTTGATTCCTCTTTAGTAATAATGGTTGTGTGGTAGTGTATTGACAAGGTTGTTTCATGACATTGGTTTGGTATCAATGGATTAATTATTGGAATATAACTATTGTTATCAAAAATAAATTCATTAGTTTTTATATAAATATATAACTAACTAGGTAAATCCTAGTGGATATAATGTTCAAACGGATTAATTAGATTGAAACATGGGTTGTGGAAAATTATATTTAAACTATTTTAGTTTCTTCTATATTATTGTAAGTACATTGTGGCATGATATCAATTTTTATGAATGATTAATGTGCCATTTTTTATTGTACTAACTCTTAGGTATAGTATTTGGGGTGACTATTATATATATCTGTACTATTTCTATTTATCTCTTACCCACTCTTGTTGGATACCATGATCTACTCTTAGAGACCCAAGGGGTGTATTCTCGTACATGAGGGATGGGGTGGAAATTGGCTACTAACTACCCATGTCCAATTCCTAAACTACTACTCTATCATCATTCTATAAAATTGGTGGATTATGTAAAATGGTGCGGGGTTCATACTTTGAAGTAAGAGGAAAAAATATTGATTTATTATTCATTAATAATACACTACAACCATGATTACTTTATATTAGATTGGTAGTTTGTGTTTCATGTTCTGATATCAAGTTATTACAATTAGATATGATACACAGTTGGAGGGATGGGATAAAATGAAATATTTTCATTGAGATAGAGGGTTAATTAAGTGTAGAAATGGTATCGAGGTGCCTACCATTATATTCAAATAATTATTACCCAATTATAAATGGATTTGTTATTTTTTCTATTGGTCCCTAGTGTGGTTGGAGGGATGTGTTGACCTATGTAAAAACTTGTTAGGAATTTTTTCTCTTCATCAAGGATTTTATATTCCTATTTTATATTTTCATGAGGCACCTTCTATATTATTTTATTGGGTGTACAAGTCTGGTTTGTTCGATGTATATATAAACTATTATTCACATTTAAATGAGGGACATGGATATTATGTGACAACTGGGTCCCGGTGACAGTACATACACCCCACCTTCACATGGTCGTCAGGTCCTAGCCCACAAGGTACCCTAGTTGCCCCGCAGACATGTGGTCCCCACCCTGAGGCCCACCCACATGCCTGAACGGGTCATCTGACTAATGACTGTCCCCATAGTCCAACACATTTCCTTTCCAGTGTGCTTTGTCCTCACTTGCACAAACCCTGGGAAACATCCCATAAGGTCACCCATTCTGATCACTACTCCAAAACAAGCACACTTAACTGTGGATTTCAAATCAATTAGGCTCCCAAAAAGGAAGGTGCGCCTTGGTGACATGAGTCATATCATTTAGTCATTTAACCCTTTATCATTTTGGGGTGTTACAATCACCCCCCCCCCCCCGTTTAGAGAATAATGTCCTCGTTGTGGCCCATACATCTCAACCGAGGCAGTGCACCACACTTAAGGCTGGGTACCAGCTCTAATACCAAAAGTAACAATTGGGCCCCACCCACTAGTTACCCCGAGGACACATGGTCTCTACCATGGGGACCACCCACATTCCTGAATGGGTCATCTGACTAATGACAGTCTCCACAGGCCAACACATATCCTTTCTAGTGTTCTTTGTCCTCACTCGCACACACCACGGGAAACTTCCCAGAAGGTCACTCATCCTGATCACTACTCCAGGATAAGCACACTTAACTGTGGAGTTCTAATCAGTTAGGCTTCCGAAAAAGAAGGTGCACCTTGTTGACATGATTCATATCATTTAGTCATTTAACCCTTTATAGCGACATGCTCACTGTACTCAACAGAGGAGGAGTTCTCCAGCAGCCGTGGTTTAGACATTGTGAATAAAAATTTTGGTTTGAGCAGAGTCAGTGACCTTTGTGTTTTCCTCATGATTGAGATGGGTTACTTGATAACTTAGGTATATGTATGTGCATATACATAAGTAATGGTTATCCATTGAAATCATACTTTTTGGTTTATCCTTGTTGGATTTTGTGAGACCTCAAGGGTCTCGGGGTCCCTACTGAGTATCGTTATACTCACCCCTACATGGGCTATGCCCACACCTCATTTTGTTGGATGCAGATGATGGACAACACTGACTGAGGCTGAGTGTACAAGGACTGGACAGTTCCCTTAGGTGTACCTCATGACGAGATGGTACCCGGAGGAGACGGATGCACATGGAGCACTGAGGAGGCTCTCTGTACCTACCCTTCTGGTAGGATCCGTGGTGGACAATCCAGGAGCTGCTAGACACCTTCTAGCTGTTTGTCTTGTTTTTGTACATGTTTGTCCTTTCCTTGTAATTTACTGTTGGGCTTGTATTTCTAGCCCCCTTTACAATTAGCATACTTGTTACACAGTATTTTTTTTACTTATTTTTTGCTTGTTCTTGTACTCTTTTTGTGTGTGTTTTCGATTTATAAAGATAAATCCTTCCCAGTTTTAGGGAATTATGCCTTTGCTGCTTGTTTCCAGCCCCTGGCCTATAGAAGGCGGGCTTGGGGAAGTCACGATCCGGGCCCAGGGGGACGGGTCATGACAAATTGGTATCAAAGGACGTTAGTTCTACTGCAGAACTTAGGACTCTAATATTTTCTTTCTTTGAAGAAATAGTGTTAAGGGTCCTAAGTGTGGTTTTCAGTTTAGGGAGTCCAGTGTTGGTGCGGGCGGCCGACGTATCCATACACCAGGACCTTGAATTCTAACATCACACTCAGTGCATGAAAACACTGATTGCATGTGTGTTTTCAAAATTTTTTCCTTTAAGTTAGATAAAACTAGGTCAGCTCACCGGGTGTAGTCTTTTGACCGTGTCGCATCTGTTCTTTCAGGATGCCTCCGTGATGATGACCAATTAGATCCCCAAGAGTCATACCTACTGATATCCCACCAAGCGACGAGGCCTTAGTACGGGGCCCTATTCCAGTTGTGGCACTAGTGGAGACACCAATGGTACTAACTCATGTTGGGCCACCGATTCCACCAGCCCCAGTAGCAGGCGATGCACGCCGCTTGAGCACGCTGCACGAGTTCCAGCACCAGAGGCCACCCAGGTTCCAGGGAGAGACAGACCAAGAGGTGGCTAAGGATTGGCTAGAGGTTGTGGTGAGTGTTTTCAGGCTAGTAGAGACACCATCAGACTTCATGGCGATCCTTGCTGCCAGCCTACTTCAGGAAGCCGCAGGCAGATGGTGGAGCCTGATGCTCAAGATGCATGACGAGGCTACACTTCTACGGGTAGACATCGAGGGCCTGTTCCAGGCGAAGTTTGTACCAGCCACCCTTTGAGAGGTGTGGGTAAAAAAGCTACTGCATCTAAAGTAGGGTAGCATAGCGTTGGCACAGTACTAAACAATGTTCATTGACCTCCCTCACTACTCCACTGATATGGTACGAGACCCATTATTTAGGTCCCAGACCATTGAGAAGGGACTCAGGCGAGAGATCAGAGCTTCAGTTATCTCTCACAGCATCCTGACGCAGACAGGGGTGTTGGAGTGATCCCTCTTAGTGGATAGTTTCCTTGCTGAGAAGTCTCCATCAGTGGGGCCCACAACTAGCTGACATGCAGCGGAGTCTTCTTCATCTAGAAGTTGACAAATGACGCAAATTCCCAAGAGGAGAAGACCTACAGGTGGTCAACCACACGAGTCAAGGTCGGTAGTGCGTGGCACCCAGGGTGGAGACAGAGCCAAACTTTCCAGGTAGTGTTACTTATGTGTCGGACAGGGTCACATGGATCATGACTGTCCGACCCACCGCTTGGATGATCAGTAGATAGATTAAGGACCTCTCAGGTAGAGGCAGAGGTTCGATCATGACGGATCGCAAGGAGCAGGTGACCATGGTAGAGGAGCTGGCCATGCAACTGGTGGTGGAAGATGCTTCGAGGTGTTTCCACCACCACCACCAGGAGGTCCACCTTGACTGCAGGGAATGGGTGGATAAGGGAGACCACGGCTTCAGGAAGGTGAAGCATACGAATATGGAGCTCCGGAAGCAGGTAGATAAGAGCAGGACTAGTTCCAGGCATAAAGGCCATTGTTCATGATGCTTCTAGATTTATTAATTTCATTGTTTGTGGTCGCTTTATGTCTTTGTACCTTGAGATACGATAATAAAAGACACTTGTCCTTGTGATGTTTGCTTTACTTCATTTTTGTGTGCTTAATACTAAGAGGTTCCGGTTTAAACTGTTGACTTGACCCTCACTTTTGAGATTTCTACTGGAGGAGACCTAGTAACCACACACTGATTCCGATAGTGTGACTCAACCCTTGGAGGTGAGAGTAGTGGTTGGATCTCTTGGTCGTAGTGTCAAGGCCTGAAAACGTTGTCCATGACATGAATTAGTGTCATTCATGTCAGGATTGAATGTATTAGAAAAAAGACATAGTTCATCCAAGGGATGACACCAGATTTGCCTTTTCAGCAAAGGAGAAAACTTAGCATCTCTTGTAGAACATAGGAGAAGAAGGGTGAAGTCGACTTCTTACAATTGTCTAGTCTCATCCATTGTTCATTGACCGAATGGTTTATGGTTCACTCCAATCTCAATAGTCTCAGCTGTGTCCTCATTCAGAAGAATCTAAACCTGAGCCAGCGGCGATGGCTTGAGTTTCTCCGGGATTATGACTTCGAGATATTCTATACTCTTGGGAGGGGAATGTTGTTGCAGATGAGCTCAACAGGAGGACTGGTATTCAGCTGTTAGGAAATGAGATAGAGTAGATAGTTGCCTTACATATATCCTTTGTCGATAGAGATGGTGCATCCAATCTACCATCTCTTACAGTCACCCCTCCACTTCTTCAGCAGAGTCGGTGAAGTGGCGTACCACCTGGCCCTTCCACCTCAGTTGCACCAGGTGCACGACGTCTTCCACGTATCTCAGCTGATGAGATGCGTGCACGATCCATCCCACAACATCGACCATGGGGAGCTGTACATCGATGATGGGGCGACTTTCACGGAAGTTCCAATAGAGATTGATCATAAATAGGAGTGGGTCATACGTGGACGGTCGATTTCTCTGGTGTGCATTCACTGGCAGCACGAGAACCTTTAGGAGATCACATGGGAGTGGGAGGCTCAGATGTGTGCTCAGTACCCCCCTTTAGTTTACGTAGTGTGTGTTGTAGCATTACTGGGGCATAAATACCTGAGGTGGGGGTAATGTGAAGACCCAGAAATTTCAAGAAATGTTTTTTCTTAAATTATATGGAATTTTACGAGTCCATAGTTTCTGACGGCACCTGATTCCAAGGACTGGTGAGCTTGGAATAAATTTCCGAAGTTTTCTTTGGGTAAGTTCATAAAATGTACGTGCTGGTTTTCTATCTGTTTAACTGGTGGTCGGAATTGAATTTTGAGGACACTGATGAACTCGCAACATCGGTATTCGCTTAAGGAGACCTTTATCGTAGTTTCATTTTCTCAGGAAGAGAAGTTAATTTTTTGGAGTTTCGTTAAAAAAATAATAATTATTATTATGTGTACATAATTTTTATTTGATGGTGGTTATCTCTTCCAAAGAGGAGTTGGAGGTGGTTACCACGCCCCACATAACCTCCCATGAGAGTATTTACTGTAGTGGGGCCCACACAAACCCAAAACCTTTCACCACCCCTCTTTAACTCCCTTTAACCACTCTCTTAACTCTCTACCTCCACACTTTAATTCTAACTCTCCACCTCCCTCCATTAAAATTTCCAACACCCTTTAATTAATTAATTGATCCACAATTAAATAATTAATTTAAGTGTTTTAATTTTGAAGTATTCAGGTTGAGAATAAAATAATAGCTTAAGATATTATTTTTGGGTTGGCTTTTGTTGTGTTGGGGAGGCTCTAGAGAGTTAGAGGAATAGTGTTTCTCTTTCGACGAAGAACGGTGACGGCCATGAAGAACGACCTCCACTTCGATGAAGAATGACAATTCCACCAAAGAACGATGGTGTGTCTTCCTTCCTCTTCCTCCAACATTGACAGTACAACACCATTCTCTGTGACATCATCTTCCGCGATGCTCGGCTACCGTGACTCTTGTCTTCCACAGCTCGTCGACGAACAGACTTCAATTACGAGTTAGGGGGTTTGTATAATTTAAATTGAATAAATTATACCTTTCTTCTTCGTTGAAAACCAATATTTGTCTTCGGCCTTTTGATATCGCCTAACGCGGAGGGCACGCGCCAAACAAACATGGCTTGACGACCCTCTGGATTATTCTTTTTTATTTTTTAATGAGACGATTGGGGGAAATGATGACAACGGCGGCCGTCCGTCGACCAATAGAAAAAAAAATCATGGCCCGCAATCGCGGGCCGCTCAGGATAAAGAACTGGACGGTTGTAGCCGGTTGGGTTCGTGAACTGCAGCACCCGCATGTGCCCCATGGAGGAGGAGCGGCCCGCACCAGCGGGCGGCCTGCAGGAAAAACTGGCTGGCTTTAGCTGGCCAAACAGGAGGAATGTGGCCCGCTTCTGTGGGCCACTTCGACGGATGAACTGGCCGGCAGGCCCGGGAAGACCCCGCGATGCCCTCCTGGTACCGCGTTGGGGAAACAGCGGCCCACCCATGCAGACCGCTCGCACCGGGAAGAGCGGTCGGCTTCGGTGGGCCGGATAAGAGGGGCGGCACCGCCGGTCCGGAAAACTGCCCCCTTCCCCCACGGCACCCCTCGGCCGGTCAGGCTGAGCCGCGACCCACCGTGCCCCACCGGGCCAACCCCCCCCCCCCCCCCTACTAGGTCGGACCCACCAAACCAGGTCGGGCCCGTTTCACTTAAACGTGAATAACATAAAGATTGCGTGTCTGATTGGAGCGCCATCTACAAAACTGTGATCATTTAGATGAGGCAGTCCTTTTGCAATACTCTTATTGAGTTTTGGGATGACTTTGGAAGATGGTTGGGTTGGGATCGACTGTAATTCCAACCGGGCCCCTGGAATGGGGAAGCCAGTGTCTCTCAGTCTGGACGTCTGTTTGAAGATCCGTCGGTGAGGTTCATAATTTTGTTGAGAAAAGGTCCCTTTGAGTACACCACATGGGAGTTCGGGGTATAGTTGAGTTACAGTCAGGTTGGTTCATACACAAAAATAACTGGGCCCCCGAGACTAAATTGATAATAACTCACCGACCAGGCATCTGATTGACGCGCCGTCTATTGCGTTGAGACCCCTATGAAGAGGCGGTCCTTTGAGGTACATCAATGTGAGATTTCATGAAACATTGAGTATAAGCTTGTGACACGTGTAGCGGACCCTCCCAGTGACGAGCAAGAAGATTGCGGAGACCTAGTAGCTTGCTGAGACTATGACTGTTGATCGATCGACTCGGAGTGATTCAGATGGCCCAGTGGGGAGAGCTTGGTTATTGCAACTGACCCATGGCGGAGGAGTGCATTTTGGTAGTGGCATACCCTCGGTACTCGACAGAAAGAGTACCTCTGTAGGCTATGAGGGGGAGCATTTGGTTGTAGCGGCAGACCCATGGTGGGAAGCACTTGGTTGTAGTAGTTGGCCCACAATACTCGACAGGTGGGGTACTTCAGTAGTCCAAGGTTAGTGGGAAGTGGTTGGTTGTACTGGCAGGCCCACTGTACTCAACAGAGGAGGAGTTCTCCAGTAGCCGTGGTTTCGTCATCATGAATAAAAATCCTAGTTTCAGCTGAGTCAGTGACCTTAGTGTCTTCCCCATGATTGAGATTGGTTACTTGATAACATAGGTATATGTATGGACATATACCTAATTAATGGTTATCCATTGAAATCATACTTTTTGGTTTATCCTTGTTGAATTTTGTGAGACCTTGAGGGTCTCGGGGTCCCTACTGAGTATCGTTATACTCACCCCTACACAGGCTATACTCACACCTTGTTGTGTTGCATGCAGATGACAGACAATGCTGACCGAGGCTGAGTCTACGAGGGCTGGACAGTTCCCGGAGGTGGACCTCACGACAAGACAGTACCCGGAGGAGATGGATAGGCATGGATCATTGAGGAGGCTTGTTATACCTATCCTTTAGGTAGGATCTGTGGTGGATGATCCCAGAGCTTCTAGACACCTTCCTGCTATTTGTCTTTTAGTTTTACCTATTTGTTCTTTCCTTGTACTTTACAGTTGGGATTGTATTTTGTGCCCCCTTTACTTTCAGCATAATTGTTACACAGTTTTTTACTTAGTGTTTGTTTCCACTTGTACTCTGGTTGTGTGTGTTTACGATTTATAACGTCAACACCTTCCCAGTTTTAGGGAATTACGCCTTTGGTGGTAGTCGTCACCCCTTGGCCTATGGAAGTAGGCTTGGGGTAGTCACGATGCGGGCCTCGGGGGACGGGTCGTGACATTTTAATATGTATTGTACATGATAATTGATTTTTTTTGTTATTTCCAAAGTGTTTTCTTTTGAATTTTTTTCACCTATGGAATTTTAATATCTTTTTTACATTGATTCATTTGGGACATCACTTTTAAGGGATTACAATTTATTTTATTTTAAATGATGGAGTTTTGTTTCTATTTTCTATCTTATCTTTTGATATTTTTATTATATTGATTGTGATTCCACCAATTTATTTAATTTATACAATTTCTTCTTGGCGCCAACATGGAGCCTTGTAGAGGTGTGACTCATGGGTCACTCAGTAATTTTATTTTCATATCTGGAGGAATATCAGTGCGTTGGGTATTGTGGTAGAATAATATTAGAGGTGTTTTTTAAAATATAGGGAGGAGTTTATAGTAAGGCTTTGGTGAGGACAACATGATTTGGTATGGAAACATTTTTATCTGCACATTTTATGTCATGAAAATAATTGAGACTGGCTCAGATACCTAATTTTAAGCCATTCAATGGTTGGTCACTTGAACCATAATCTATTTAAATGTGTTATTTGAAGTTTTACTTCTTCTATGGTGGCATCATAGGATAGTAAAATGAATCATACTTTCTATATTTTTAATTTAAAATGGGTGGTTATGGGAAAGAATTAAGTAAATAATTAATTAAACTAAATAAATTCATTGCTATAAAACCTTTGTGTTCCTCCCCTTATTGAAGATACGTTTTGGGGTTACTCTCAATGTTTGTTCTAGGTTATAGAGGTTTATTACAAAAAATAATCCTCGGTTTCATTTTAAAATTTCTTTTAAAAATAACACTACATTTTCTAGCATGTAGTACATGTAACACCTCTTCATGAGAAAAATAAAGATCAATAATATTTAAATATGACTGTTATAACTATACCTTTTTTTAGGAAAAAATTAGAGTAATCACATTGTGATATATATATATATATATATATATATATATATTTTATACACAATATAAATCTATTGATTAATTATTCATAAATATAATATTAATTTCAAGTAGTCATAATATGATGACAATATTTTTTTATAAATGTGTTTGTCACTTATTATAAGGAAATATTATAATTAATTTCTTCCAATTCAATAAATTTTAATTTATCAAATTTTAATGAAATTTTGAATCATAATATTTACAATATTCTTGGGAGGAATTATGTTTTCTTTCTATTTATTTATTTTTCATAAAATAATGAAAAATGAATTTATTTTAGAAATTTATCCATTCTTTTAAAATATTTACATAGGCTCATTTTAGTTTAAATAGGTTTTCAAATTTATCTAATAATTTTTATTAAAATTAAACAAATTAATTTTATTCAATTAAAACATATTCTTAATGTTGATATGAAAACATTATTGTACTTAATATTCATTTTTTGAGAAAATGGTTTTTCATCACTTCTCTTTCGTTTTTTGTTAAATTAATTTCTGAAAATTCTAAAAAATAATTTTGATATAATTAATTAAATATTTTTATTAAAAATTTTAAAAACATTAATGAGGTAAATTTCATTTTTTTATTATATGAATTATAACATTGGTAAAAAAATATCAGTTTCCGCGGTATGGGGTACAACATGTTAAGAGGGTTAAGACTAAAATTATTTCTGTTAAAATAACCTAATACAAGTATAAATAATATTTTTTGGTAATATAATTACTGTATATCAAATCCTCATAGAATAGTAGTATTTTTAGATCTATTTTTCTTCATTAAAATTGTATCATGTTTTCATATTTAGAAAAAGTATTGGTGTAACATTTTCATCATGTGTAAATGATTCTACATATCATATCTTATAAACTAATTAATATCCACTATGATAAAAAAATATGTGAAAAAATAATATCTTGCCATCACTCAAAAAACCCAAGAGTTTCTAGTTTTATCATAATATAATCCTATGAAGTGTTTATGTATAATCCAAAGGAGGTCATCCAATGTAGAGTAACAGCTCTTAAATAATTGTTTCTTTCATCTTTTAAAAAATTCAATGTTATCTAATGTAACACCCTGAGATTTTATGAGATATATTCTTTTTAATTCCTTTGATTGTACACTACACCAAGAATAGCTTGTACTATACGCAACACCGTATTAGCTTGCAGTATTCGCAACACTGTTCTTGGATCTTGTTACACACAATTTCAAGTTCGCAACATTGATTATATATATATATGTGTGTGTGTGTGTATATATATATATTCGATTTATAAATGAAATATGGTTGGATTATGTTATATAAAACAACACAGGAGTCTTTCACTACATGCAACCCTGACTTGGCTTGCATTACACGCAATCACGACCTTCCTCGATAGTGTGTGTTGTACGCAATATCAGGATTCACTAAACAATGATATATTGTTATTATATTATTATGGACTAGCCGTTATGAATATTATTCACCACATTTTTAATTTTGTAACATTATTATTCATCTTACACATTTTCTAGAACATGTTAAGAGAACAAAATAAATTTTTCAGGTAAAATAAGTATTTTTCAAAAAATGCAGTTTGGCCGACTTTTGATGGCGCAGCCACATTAAATATAATTTTTGACACATTTATAAGTTCAATTTGACAAAAAAAATTCTTCTTTGAAATCAGGATATAAAAATTTACTTTAAATAAATTTTTGATACTTTTCTGATAACTTTCATGTTTTGATGAATAATAAAAATATGCTATTTTTTAATTAAAAACAACTTGTTTCATTGAGATAATTTACATGGTTAAATTAAAATATTTAATTGTTGTAAAGTATAAACAGAATATATTTTGAACATTTAATATAATGTATTTCATTAGCATTGATTTTACATTTAATTTGTAGGTTAAATCAATTCAATCTTTTGCAATGTTTTAAACAAAAACCCATTTTCTTTCAACAATGGGATTAATTTTAATTTAATTTCTACAACTTTTGTGTATTTAATTTGAAAAAATGGATTCCATATTTGGAATCGGTGGGTCCAAATTATGTTAATAAGCTACTTTTTATTTTTGGGCATTATGAATAGTAACTACGGTAAATTTTATTTACCATATTTAAAGGTGAATCGGGTAATTAAGGGTAAATATAAGATTATAAAATTACCGTAACACCTGACAAGATTCTATTGGATTAATAAAAGTCGACCCATATCACTTAATCATTGGAATAGATTCATTTTATGGACTTGTTTTCTTGAAAATAATTTATTTATTATTAAAACCAAAGAAAGTGACAACATGTCACTCTCTTAAATCTTATAAGTATATTAATTTTAATTTAGTGATAAACATCATTAAACATAGAACATGAATAGTCTCCATAAATCTAATAAAATTATCTACATCATATGAATTTATTTATAATTTTTAGGGATTAAATAATTATCCTTAATTGTGACACAATAGTGATGCAGAAATTGTTTATCTAGTGAAAAATCAAGAATATAGTTTTTATTAAACTAATAGTGAACATAAAAGGCACCAAAACCCTGACAAAAACTTATTGGTCGTGTAAATCTAAACCATTATCATCCAATGGTCGAATATTTGACCATTTTAAGCCTTATAAAAGCGATTATGACACTTATAATATTTTATTTTAAATGATTCCAAAGTTGTCACCTTCATAATTTAACAAAGATAACAATTTACATGTTGTTATTTTAAGATGATAAATTTGAATAAAGTTATTATTATAAAATCTCTGATATTTATCTTCATCAGAGGATTTTATTTTTAATTTATATACAACTAATAAGTATATTAATTAATTATACAAAAATTTTGTACTAATTATTTTATTAAGAGATATACCAAATAAATTGTTTCAAAAATATTAAAATAAATATTATATGAACTATTTAATGTACTCCACTAATTTTATAGATTACTATGACATGTTAGGAACCTATTAAATATTTTAGTTTGAATATATCCTTTTTTTGGATTTAATTTAAATTCAAATAAATGAATAGTGTCAAAATTGACACTATTGTTATTTTATAAAAATAACATATTATTAAATTTTTTAAAAATCACAAAAAAATTAAGAATTATAAATATAAATTTATATATTCTATAATGTAAAAAATTATCTAATTGTGGATAATTCAAAGCACATTAGTAATTATTTATAACAATTTAAAATTTAGAATCTTATTACCACAAATAAAATTTAATAGCTTAAATAAGGATAAATCAAGTTCATAATGTTAAAAATAATTCCCTACATGTATAAATTTTATTGGCTGATGATATTACAACCCTATATCATATAATATTCAAATTGAGTCATTTTTTTAGGTTTTTATGTGGGGTTTGGATTTAATATAAACTAATATTTCTTATACTTCCAAAGGTGCCCCTCTCCTCCCTTATAAATGGGCACCTCTTCCGTCTCCTCCTCACACAAATATGAGCCTTCAAGCTCGTCCAAACCCTGCCAATTTATCTTCTCCAATTCCCTATAAACATTCTAGAGGTCCTTATCTAATTCAAATACCAATCTTAGTGCCCTAAGAGGAGGTTTCAAAGAGGTGTATCGAAGAAGAGGTAATATTCGTTATCGATTATTTCAAATTTATTTCTTCTTCTACATCCTCTTATTTAGTTTTTTCATTATATTGTAATAAAATCAGTATCAATAATATAATTATATGTTATTATAAATATTAAACAACCCCATTTCACCTTCTATCCATCCTACGGAAAATGAAATCACTGCGTGTGCGTACGTACGGAATACCGTCTCCACGTCGTGGTGTAGTCTGTTTTCCCACCAACACCTTACATGGATGGGTATAATGGTGTAAAGAATAACTATATATAGTTATTATAACATCATAATGATTTTGATATATTATACCATCCACTCCAATTCTATTCAATAAATATGGGAATGATATCATCGGTCGTGCGTACGTACGGACTACCGTCTCCACAACGCGATGAGATTCATTCTCCATGTTAACCATCCATGAATGATCAAAATGATTATATAATGAATAATAATGAAATATATAAAATAATAATTCTACTTGATTTATGTATATATATATGTATTAATCTATTTAGTTTCATTCAATTCAATAAGGAAATGAAAACAGCGTTCATGCGTACGTACGACTTATCGTCTCTATGAACGGTGTATTTCATTCCTTTTATTGATCTATAATTTGTGTGTATATGATGAATATATATTATATATAAATCATGTATTAAATTCTGAAATTATTTAAATTAGGATATAAGTAATAATATCAAGAATGGCAAGTCAAAACACATACGATAAATGAAATGATTTTACACAAAACGCTGCTTTAACATGGAATTTACAAAAGAAAGGTAATGTAAAGTCATAAGTGAAACATATATGATATCATAACAATGAATATGATTATGTAATATGTCAATGATATTATTTAAATCATTATACAGGAGTTTTGGATCCATACGAAGCATATCGGACCTAAGGTAAGGGATAACATTTCCAATCTCGTTTTTATCCGAGATTGTTTATTCGTAAGTATTTGCTGGGGTTATATTTATCATCCATTTATTTGTTTCTAAAATGTTTTCATGTATTTTTAAAGCCCTTTTTACACATTTTTTACTTTTACTACATGGTATGTAAGGAATATTTCTTTTGTTTACGTTACGAGGTACTTTTTTGACTTTTCCGGCAAAAGTAAGAGAAGAATGTTTTTTTAACTTATACGGCATGGAATTATTTTTATGGTTTTATAAAGCCTTATTTTCATGAAGATTCCTCCAAAATATTTCATAACTATTTTCAACAAAATCTCTTTCTTTTAAAATTTCATGACGTTTTGTGAAAAGAAATTGATTAAGAAGAAGAATAGATATTTTCCTCATGAATTTATTTCAAGTGTTTTATCAAAACCATTTTTCCATCTAAGATGACATTATTTCATATGTGTATGTTTCAAGTATAATGTATCTATGATTTACATGGTTTCAATTTTTTTACGATGAAATGATATCCATTTGTTTTATATGGATTATGTTACGATGGGATGATGTTTATGAAACCCATTTTTATTCGTTGGGTTATGATGAATGATTTATGTTTATGTTGTGGCACAAGTAAGAATGATTTCATTATGAGATGGTGGGACATATATCTCCCTCCAATTCATAGGGTAAAGGTTTATATCTCATGATATAGACATGGCTGGAATGGTAAGTTAATCCGGTTCAGTGTTACAGGACTAAAACGAGGAGTGAACTTGATTCAGAAAGGGACTTTGTCCACTCAGATGTTCTTGGCAGCAATGCCTTGTCTACTATGGAAATCATAACATGTGATGAATGGTTTCCACAATTACATGTTTTATTTCCATTATATTTTATCATGGTTGATGTTCCATTATGATATATTCCTTACGTACTTCAACGATTTATGTCTTTGCTCAGGATTTTGATGTTTAAATTTCATGTTCAAGTTATTTATTTCAAATGTTTATGGATTGTTTTATGTTCTATATGTTTGCCCTTATTGAGAATTTTAGCTCTCCCTTTTTATGATTTATTTTCCCCAGGAAATAATGAAAGGTTTTAGGTAAGGAAACAAAAAGGGGAAGATCGTTATGGGAGTTGTTGAAAATCTTTCAACATGATTAGAAGTTTATATTCCAAGTTTCGAAAGACACTAAACTATTACAATCCTTGTGTGTTTGTTTTTGTTATGTATTAAGTATTCCGAAAAAGTAATGTAATGTACATGTACTTCAAGCCTTGGGTTTCTCAGTTGGTATCAGAGGAAAGGTTACTCAACCTTTGCAAACTAGGATGGGAAAATGTTAGTGAGATCCCTAAAGATATTTCTAAGGTATGTTTAGGGATGTCCCTAAGGTTAAGTATAAGTATAGGTTATAGTCCTAGAATTATGGTAACTATATTTGAATTTAACCTAATATGTTAGATATTGAGGCTGCTCCCCCTTTTTTTAGGCTGTTTTCCCTAGCGTGATTTTTGCCTCTCACACTATTTGTTTTGGGTTTTAGAAAATGGCTGAAAACAGGAAGATTCACGATAATGGATGGTATGACAGACAATGGAATGATATTCTTCATGAGAAACCAAATGAAACAGTATTTGGAAGTCCAAACATCGTTATTATTCCTAATCAGCAATCTCATAATATGATCAATAATCTCAACTCTGGTAAATTTCCCGACTCAGATAATAAGAGAAAGATGGAGTTTCATGATGATCATAGAGGAAAGAAAGTTCAATTCCCCTTATGTAAATTATGTGGGAAGAGGCATCGGGGATATTTTTTCAAAGGAACTAGAAGATGCTTTGGGTGTGGAAAAGAAGGACACAAAGCCAGTAAGTGCAAAGGAAAAGGTTCAATTAACACCATGGACCAGGATAATGGTATTGCTATGACATCAACAATGATTAGATGTTTTAAATGTGGAATGTACGGGAATTATGCAAACCAATTCCCCAAGGGAAAATCTCATGAAGAGAATCAGCATGGTCATATGGGTAGTATTTATGTGAATGATGATGAGGAAACTACAAATGATATATGAGAAGAAAGAATTTTTGAAGCTCAGTTAGTTGTTTAAGAAGGTAGTGGAATGATTGTATGTTTATAAAGAGTTATGTTGTACAGTTAATGGTAATATGGAATAAAGAATCATCTAAGGATTGTTACACTATTGTTTTTCCTAAAGTATTTGAATGTGTATGTTGAATGGTACTAGTAACCATGAAAGTTTATTCAGATATTTTTGGAAAGTAGATGATATGCGCATAATGAAGGGATAAGAAGATATTCAGATGTTTGATTGTATTCATGAGATCATGGCTGATAAAAGGACAAAGTGATATCATGATTTGAGTATATAGATTTTATTTGGGATTTTTGTATGTGGAAAGAGTTAACTTTTGACAGAATTCATATTTTCTATAAGGTTCTATGGTAATCCATGTTTCAATAGAATACATGATTAAGGTATTCACATGATTGGAATGTGATCAAAAAGATATATCGGGAAAAAATGAACGAATTCACATGCTCGGTAAATGACATTTCTCGTAATTGTTTTCTTTATACTATAAGCTTGGATAGAATTATTTTGGATAACCTTAAAGATTTGAAATAGCTTATAATGGATATAATTTATTATTGTTTAAGGATATAACTTTTTTCGATATTATTGATGGGATGTTATAGTAATGTAGTTATAGAAAAAGTACAACCTGTAGGACGGGCGCATCCCATCGTATCAGACAAGGCTGTGGGAATCGAACCCACAACCAAAGTGCGACTGGCCATTATCGCCTACCAATGGCCTACAGGAATCCCTTGGTTTGTAGAAACTAGTTTTATTTTATTAATCGGTATGATATATGAAGTATAAGTTCATTTTTGAAATCGTATATGATTAACCTCACCATAGATGGACTTATGTATAATTGATAACTTTTGCTAACCTTTTGTTTGAAATGTATGGAATGACCCATCATTATATCACATGATCTGTTAGCACTTCACGAATAATAAATTCAACTTCATTTCTTTAAGAGATGAAGTGGAAATTTTTCAAAGCACAAACAACATTGTGATTGTTCCAAAATCAAGAAATTATTTCTTCTAATTCAAATTCATCAACTTTAAGGAAATAATCCGGAAAACCAAAACTGTTGTCCTAGTTTTTTCATATTCGATGAATCAGATGGTACTTTAGATCATCACAAATCTATGTCTTTGTGATTGTTGGCCTTTTCATAGCCATTTTCTCTACCACTCTCCATCAGAACAAGATCGTTAGATTTTTCCTCCATATCCATATTTTCACTTATAATCTCATATGTGGAAACCCAATGCTGAGTTACCTTGGACAACTGTTATGTTTCTAACTTTCTTTTTTAATGTTTAGTTTTAGTATTCCTTTTTACAATGTGGGTTTCTATTAATAGTAAACGATTTATAACACCAACGAATTTTGAGGACATAATTCATTTTAAGGGGGGTAGAATGTAACACCCCGAGATTTTATGAGATATATTATTTTTAATTCCTTTGATTGTACACTACACCAATATTATCTTATACTATACGCAACACCGTATTAGCTTGCAGTATACGCAACACTATTCTTGGATCTTATTACACACAATTTCAAGATCGAAACATTGAGTGTATATATATGTGGATATATATATATATATATTCAATGTATAAATGAAATATGGTTGGATTATGTTATACAAAACAACAAAGGAGTCTCGAACTACACGCAACCCTAACTTGGCTTGCATTACTCGCAGTCGCGACCTTTCTCGATAGCATGTGTTGTACGCAATACCGGGTTTCACTAAACAATGATATAATGTTATTATAATATTATGGACTAGTCGTTATGAATCGTATTAACTACATTTTGAATTTTAAACATTATTATTCATCTTACACATTTTTTAGAACATGTTAAGATAGAAAAATAAATTTTTCAGGTAAAATAAGTATTTTTCAAAAAATGCAGTTTTGCCGCCTTTTGATAGCGCAACCACATTAAATCTAGTTTTCTTCATGTTTATAAGTTAAATTTGACAAAATAAAATTCTTTTTTAGAATCAGGATATAAAAATTAACTTTGGATAAATTTTTGATACTTTTCTAATAATTTTCATGTTTTGATGAATAGTAAAAATACGCTAATTTTTAATTAAAAAAAAACTTTTTTCATTGAGATAATTTATATGGTTAAATTATAATATTGAATAGTTTTAAAGTATAACTAGAATATATTTTTACCATTTAATATAATTTATTTCATTAGCATTGATTTTACATTGAATTCGTAGGTTAAATCAATTCAATCTTTTGCAATGTTTTAAACAAAAACTCGTTTTCTTTCAACAACGGGATTAATTTTAATTTAATTTATGCAACTTTTTTGTATTGAATTTGGAAAAATTGATTCCATATTTGGAATCAGTGGGTCCAAACTATGTTAATAAGCTGCTTTTTATTTTTGGGCATTATGAATAGTAACTACGGTAAATTTTATTTACCATAGTTAAAGTTGAATCGGGTAATTAAGGGTAAATATAAGATTATAAAATTACCCTAACAGCTCACAAAATTCTATTTTATGACTAAACTTTGACCCATATCTCTTAAGGGTTGGAATAGATTCATTTTATGGACTTTTTTCTTTGAAAATAATTTATTTATTATTAAAACCAAAGAAAGTGACAACATGTCACTCTCTTAAATCTTATAAGTATATTAATTTTAATTTAGTGATAAACATCATGAAACGTAGAACATGAATAGTCACAAAAAATATATAAAATTATCTACATCATATTAATTTATTTATAATTTTTAAGGATTAAATAATTATCATTAATTGTGACACAATAGTGATGCAGAAATTGTTTATCTAGTGAAAAATCAAGAATATGGTTTTTATTAAACTAATAGTGACCAAAAAAGGCACCAAAACCCTGACCAAAACCTAACGGTCATGTAAATATAAACCATAATCATCCGAAGGTCTAATATGTGACCATTTGGAGCCTTATAAAATCGATTATGATAGTTATAATATTTTATTTTAAATGATTCCAAAGTTGCCACATTCATAATTTAACAAAGATAAAAATTTACATATTGTTATTTTAAGATGATAAATTCAAGTAAAATTATAATTATAAAATATTTGATATTTATATACATCAAAGAATTTTATTTTTAATTTTTATGCAACAAATAAGTATATTAATTAATTATATAAAAATGTTGTACTAATTATTTTATTTAGAGATATACCAAATAAATGGTTTTAAGAATATTAAAATAAATATTATATGAACTATTTAATGTACTAAACTAATTTTATGGATTACTATTACATTTTAGGAACCTATTAAATATTTTATTTTGAATATATCATTTTTGAGGATTTAATTTAAATTCAAATAAATGAATAGTGTCAAAATTGACACTATTGTAATTTTATAAAAATAACATATTATTAAAATTTTTAAAAATCCCAAAAATATTTAAGAATTATAAATTGAAATTTATATAGTCTATAATGTCATAAATTATCTAATTGTTGATAATTAACAACACATAAGTAATTGTTTATAACAAATTAAAATTTAGAATCTTATTACCACAAATAAAATTTAATAGATTAAATAAGGATAAATCAAGTTGATAATGGTTAAAATAAATTCCCTACATGTCTAAATATTATTGGTTGATTATATTACAAACATATCTCATCTAATCTCTGAATTGAGTCATTTTTTTAGGTTTTTATGTGGTGTTGGTATAAAATATAAACTAATATTTCTTATATTTCCAAAGGGGCCCCTCTCTTCCCTTATAAAAGGGCACCTCCTCCCTCTCCTCCTCTTACAAATTTGAGCAGTCATGCCCTACCAAACCCTACCAATTTATCTTCTCCACTTCCCTAGAAACATCCAAGAGGTCCTGGTCTAATTTAAAGACCAATCTTAGTGCCCTAAGAGGAGGTTTCAAAGAGGCGTATCGAAGAAGAGGTAATATCTGTTACCGATTATTTCAAATTTATTTCATCTTTTACCTCCTCTTATTTAGTTGTTTCATTATATTGTAATAAAATAAGTATCACTAATATACTGATATGTTATTATAAATATTAAAAAACCCCATTTCACCTTCTATCCATCCTACAGAAAACGAAATCACCACGCGTGCGTACGTACCGAATACCGTCTCCACGCCGTGGTGTAATCAATTTTTCCACAAACACCATACATGGATGGGTATAATGGGGTAAAGAATAATTATATATGGTTATTATAACATCATACTGATTCTGATATATTATACCATCCACTACAAATCTATTCAATAATTATGGGAACGATGTCATCGCTCGTGCGTACGTACGGACTACCGTCTGCACGACGCGATGAGATTCATTCTCCATGTTAACCATACATGAATGATAAAATAGTTTATATAATGAATAATAATGAAATATATGAAATAAAAATTCTACTAGATTTATGTATATATATATGTAGTCATCTATTTAGTTTCATTCAATTCAATAAGGAAATGAAAATAGTGTTCATGCGTACGTACGGCCTACCGTCTCCATGAATGGTGTATTTCATTCCTTTTATCGATCTATAATATATATGTATATGGTGAATATATATTATAAATAAATCATGTTTTAAATTCGGTAATTATTTAAATCAGGATATATGTAATAATATAATGAATGACAAGTTGAAACACATATGATAAATGAAATGATTTTACCCAAAACGTTTCTTTAACATGGAATTTACAAAAAACGGGTAATATAAACTCATAAGTGAAACATATCTGATATAATAACAATGAATATGATTATTTATTAAGTCAATGATATTATTTAAATCATTATACAAGAGGTTTAGATCCATACGAAGCATATCGGACCTAAGTTATGGGATAACGTTTCCAATCTCGTTTTTATCCGAGATTGTTTATTCGTAAGTATTTACTGGGGTTATATTTATCATCCATGTATTTGTTTCTAAAAATGTTTTCATGTATTTTTAATGTCCTTTTTACAAATTTTTGACTTTTACTACATGGTATGTATGGAATCTTTCTTTTGTTTACGTTACGAGGTACTTTTTTGACTTTTTCGGCAAAAGTACGAGAAGAATGTTTTTTTAACTTATACGGCATGGAAGGATTTTTATGGTTTTATAAAGCCTTATTTTCATGAAGCTACCTCCAAAATCTTTCATGAATATTTTCAAAAAAATCTCCTTCTTTTAAATTTGCTGGACGTTTTGTGAAAAGAAATTGATTTTCAAGAAGAATGGATATTTTTCTCAAGAATTCATTTCAAGTGTTTTATCAAAACCATTTTTCCATATAAGATGACATTATTTCATATGTGTATGTTTCAATTATAATGTCTCTATGATTTAAATGGTTTCACTTTTCATACAATGAAATGATATCCATTTGTTTTATATGGATTATTTTATGATAGGATGGTGTTTATGACACCCATTTTTATTCTTTGGGTTATGAAGAATGATTTATGTTTATGCTGTGAAAAAAGTAAGAATGATTTCATTATGAGATGGGTGGGACCTATATCTCCCTCCAATGAATTTTATAAATATTTATATCTCATGAGATAGACATGGCTGGAATGGTAAGTTAATCCGGTTCAGTGTTACAGGACTGAAACGAGTAGTGAACTCGATTCAGAAAGGGACTTTGTCCACTAAGATGGTCTTGGCAACAATGCCTTGGATACTATGGAAATCATAACATATTCTTAATGGTTTCCACAATTACATGTTTTATTTCCATTATATTTTATCATGGTTGATGTTCCATTATGATATATGCCTTATGTACTTCCATGATTTATGTCGTTGCTCATGATTTTGATGTTTAAATTTCATGTTCCAGTTTTTGCTTTCAAATGTTTATGGATTGTTTTTTGTTCTCTATGTTTTTCCTTACTGATCATTTGATCTCCCCCTTTTTATGTTTTATTTTCCCCAGAAAATAAAGAAAGGTTTTAGGTAAGGAAACAAAAAGGGGAATATCGTTATAGGAGTTTTTGAAGATCTTTCAACATGATTAGAAGTTTTTATTAGAAGTTACCAAAGACACTAAACTATTACGATCCTTGTGTGTCTGTTTTTGTTATGTATTTAGTATTCTGCAAAAGCAATGTAATGTCTATGTACGTCAAGCTTTGGGTCTCTACATCCAAACCATTATGATATAGTAAAATATGTTTGTAACATATATTTAATTTTTTTGGTTTTTTATAACCCTTTATTTATTCATAAATATCTAATATAAAATTAAAGCATCATTCATGTGTACGTATGGACTACTACCTCATCAAGAAGATGAATTTCAGTTTTCATCACCACCTATTATGGGTTTAAATAATGATGGATCTAAATGAAATATTACAACACATATTAAATAAATTTCACTAGTTAATTTTAAATTGATAATCTTGTACATTATTTAACATCCAACTATAAATATAAATATTGCTTATTATTACATACGACCTACAATCTCCATGACACAATATAATTCATTAAAATCACTAATTCACATGGATGGTTATTAATATGGAAATAATGAATATATATTATCTACATGACATAATTATGATTTTGGAATGATATCATATCATTTAACTTCTAACCCTTCGGCTCATTAAAAAAAATAACTATATTCAATCATATTTCCTAACTAGAACCTCCATGAGGTGATGTGACTAATTTTTTAGGTCCAATATTTATAAATGATAATATTTTTATATTTAACACATATATATTATATTTATACCATTTTTAAAATTCTATATATTTTAAAAACATTAAAAAATGTAAAGTATTGAAAC
This sequence comes from Viscum album, assembly GCA_963277665.1. Classification (NCBI taxonomy): domain Eukaryota; kingdom Viridiplantae; phylum Streptophyta; class Magnoliopsida; order Santalales; family Viscaceae; genus Viscum; species Viscum album. Next base: position 217,835,807 of record OY728165.1, read on the forward strand.
TATGAAACTAAAAAATATATTAAAAATGATATAGTTAACACTCTAGAATGAAATTTTTTATTAGGATTATAATTAAAAAAAGATTAATTGTTATAGGATGATAATATATGATATTATAAGTATGTATATTGTTCTTGTATACAAATACAAAAAATTATATTATTTTACTTGAGGTTAGAGTAAAATAAAAGTTAATTTCAACTATAGGTATGGAATTTTAGTTATAATATCATTTTATTTCAGGATTCTTTATGTGCATATTTTCTTTTGTGAAAATTTTAAAATAATAATAGTTTAACCCAAACATATTTTATTATTCTATAATAATTTTGCCGTATAAAAAATATTTTCCATTTATTCTATTTTTTTCTTGAATCGGAAAATAAGTTACATGTAGGGGACATAAAAAAACTTATTTTAATGTTTTTCTTCCAACTCATTTTCATCAATGTCCATAATTTCATTAAAATAAATTCATTAATGATTAATTAATATAATAAAAAAAAATTCAATTTATTATTCTAGATTCGTTAATCTTTAAAATGGTTTTAAATTAATATTATTTTTTCAAAAAAAACTAATTTTTTTCAATTGTATTAATGGAATATTTTTTTTAGTAACAACCTACAAAATGATCTTTTTGGTATCATCGATACTCTATTAATTGAATATTTTTTTAAAAAAAATTAAATGGATATTTATGTTGAATTTTTAAAAATATATACATATCAAATTAAATGGTTATTATTTTTTAATATGATGAAATTATTTTTGAAAAAAAATTATAACTCTATAATTATAATAAGACACAATTAATTTATATAAAAATTATAGAATGTATTTTTTTTTAAAAAATATTGGCTTTAATAATTAGTCTTAATATTTGATTAATTAACAGTATTCCATCATACTTTACTAAAATTTGATTGTACCTTATTTTGAGATCATTTACATTATTTTTATGATTCTCCCTATCATCGCCCATTTTTTATTAGTCAATATGTTTCTCCATCATGCCCATATTTTAAATACCATGGATTAATTATGAATAAATAAAATAAAATTTATAATGTTTCTACCATATAATATATCAATATAAATTATCCCTAGAAACATTATTTTTATGTATTTTATTTAGTTTCTATATGAAATATTGATGCCATATATTCTTGATTCAATATAGAAAATTTTTTATTTATATGTAATTCATTATAATTACTATTTTCATCAAAAATTATATGAGGACTGCATAAGATGTGAAAGTGATAGGTGAGGCATAGTTATATATTACACATTGATGCATCGATAGGACACATGTGAATTTTTTTCCAAAAATAGATGTGTATTTTAATTAAACCTACCCATCTATTATAAATGATGTCTTGGTTGATAGTACATGAAGGTAATATTCACTATATCATGATGATATAACTTGGTCATGAGAGGAATGAAATTTTTATTTCTATAAATCACAGTTCATTTTCCATTATCAATGTGATTGTAATGTTGATATTAGTATGGAATTCTTATTGAAATCGTATTATTGGTTGAATGAAATGTTTTTACATTACCCACTCTTCCATATTGATTATTCAATTGTGAATCATGATTGATTTAATTATACATAACCTTTACTGAGAATGTGTTCTACCTATTTATTTGTTTTCCATTACTCAAAATTAGAATAATTAATCTTTGGATGTTTTTTTGGATGAAATAATATTTATCTTATAATGGTTTAATACTATTTAAAATTGGAATAATATAAATATCTGGTCTCCCATGACTACTAAACAATTCAATACATCATGGTGTGATTTATTTTTTCTTATACTAATGTAATAAGTAAGAAGCATGTATGTGTTATTGGAGTTGGTATGTTGTAGTGGGCATAAATGGATGATTATAAATACCATTTTAAACTATATTTTTAGATAATATATCTAACAACAAGATTATCATAATTCATTAATGTAATTTAAATTTTTTAGTTATTTTAATCTCATGTATCACAGTCATGATGAATATAGGATAACAATTTGAGTGTAAGTATTTATGGATGAAACATGATGGAATTAATGGAATAAAAATATATGGTTTGTGTATGGATTACCTTATTAAGAAGGAAAATTTATAGGGTGTTTAAGAAGATCATATCATAAAAAATTTTGGGAAATTAACTCAGGTTATGGCTGATATCCTTATATGTGTGGAGAAACAAAACAAAAAAGAACCACGAGTGAAGCATATTTAATTGTTCTTAGTTAACTATCTCAATTAACATTAAATATTATGATCCCAACAATATTTACTAACAAAAGGGTTAAAGTATAGTTTCATTAAATTTCATGAGATAAAAACTATAAATAAAAAAATATTAAATAACACACATATAAATAATATGGGAGGAAGTAAATGTTTAAATGTTTAAAAGGAATGGTAGTTTATAAAAAGTTGTGGGAAAAATGTTATCATGCTCATAATTCTGATTCTAATAATGAAGATATTAACATCTTAATCTCTATTTGTATGGAGATAGGTCACAATACAATCCAATTCCCCAATAATCAATGATACCATGAATAATTAAAATATTCTTGATATCATTAATATAATAAAATCAGTAATTGGACGAAAATAAATGTATGATTATTCTAATCACTTTTATAATAATATGAGTAACATAATACCTTATTATATGTTAAGGTTGATTTCATGAAGTTTTTTTTTCTAAATATTTTCTCTATAGTCGGAATGTATTTTGATATTTATTACATAAAGGGAAATTAGAAAATAGTCTTAATAGATGAGTATAACCTTAAAGGATTTTAATTTAGGGTATTCATGATTACATTTAGTAATATGATTTATTTAAATTTGTCAATAGTAGGTTGGTATGGATATTAAAAGAAAAATCCAATTATTTCCTTAATAAAAACTAATTTGTATAGATAATTTAGAAATTTTGAATTATGGAATCAAATGATGAATGGTATTAATCAACTAGAAAAGTGAATTTTTATGATAATATGAATTGGCTATAAGAAGAATCATTCAAAAAATTATGGTTTTGAGATTTAATTTTATCAAAAACATTTGAGGATTTTTATGTTGAAAAATTCAAATAAAATGGAATTGTTTTTAAAAATCCTTGGCATATTTGAGTCTTATTGAAATACATGAATAATTGGTTTCATGGTTATAACCTAGAAATTAATATTCATGAAAAAATATATATATATGATATTACTATTAATATATACTATGTTGATAAAAAATACTATAAAGATGATTCAATTTCATAATTGAGTGGATGATGTAATAAACAATGAATTTATCTTCTATTTTCTTTTCAAAATTACACTACATTCGATTGCATTAAAGAAACAAAAAAATGATTTTAATCAAATCATAAAGAAATATTATTTTTATAAGACTATTATAACCAAACCACATAATTGGATAGTGTGAATAGGGGTAACTATATTATTAACTATAAAAATATATATTTTCATTTTAATTAAAGTATATTTACTAATTCATAATAAATAAGTACCAAATATTTATTTAATTCACTTTATGAATGAAAAATATGATTTCATCAAAATTAGTTCTTATCAGTTTTTGTGAAAAAATATTAAATATAATTTATACCAATTTAAGAAATTTTATTTGATTAAATGGATATAATTTATTAAAATAATCATATCATAAATATCTTAGTGTAAAATTGTGCATTTTTTCAGAAATGATTTATTTTTTGGAAGATAATGAAAAATACCTATTCTTTAGAAAATAATCATTTATTCTCAAGTATTAAAAACGTTCCATTTTTTTAAATTTATTTTAAAATTTCCTTATTTTATTTTGAATTATAATAATCAAATTTATGCAATTTAAAACAACATTATGCTTATTTTTTATATAATAAATATTTTTACAATTGAAATGCACTTTTCAAGAAAACTATTTTTTCACAATTTTTGGGATTTTTTATCGAATTTTATTATTAAACTTATAGAAATTAACATGGATAAATTTCACTCCATATTTTAAGTAAAAATGAAGAAATTTGTTAATGACGATTCATTTATTTTTTGTCATTATGAATAGTATCTTTGGTAAAAAAATCAGTTACCAATATATGAGTTAAAATGGATTAAAATGATTAAAAGAAAAATGATAAGGGATTAAATTTACTAAAAAAATTATACATCATATTAAATGTTCATATATCATCCCTATATCATATAATGTTTTAATATGAGTCATTTTGGACCTTTTTATCTTGAGAAAGACATTTATCAATTTCAATCATTGGAAAAATTTGAAGAGTGTCCTCTTCCTCAATTATAAACCACAATTAAAGATCCCCCAATATCATTCAATCCCATCCCAAATCCAAAGGTAAAATACAACGTTTTTTCAATATATCAATTATTTATCATAATACCATCCAATTTTGGCTTTTTGGAAAAAAAAACTAATGATTCTATTTTAAGAAATGGTATAGTTATTAAAAACGTGCTTTCATTTTAATTTTTCTTTTACATCATTGAAGCCTCACCTATAAATTGTGATATAAAAATATTATCTATAATATTAGAAAATAATATTTTTTTTGTTTTATACCATTTTTTCCACTTATCCGTTAAATGGAAAAAATGAAAATAACATTTTTTATGTATAGATTGATGCCCTGTCAAGCTCATGTATTTCTTTTTTAATCACAAAACTGTAGATGATTAAAATAGTTGATAAAAATTAAAAAATAATATATATATATATATATATGATTAATATTTCCTTATTTTATGGTAAATAAATTTTCTAATTCTTTTATTTACTATCCTATGAAATATAAAACCATCACTCAAGCCAATATATGGCCTACCAACTCAATGTTTTATTATAATTCATATTCATCACAGATTCACATAGATGGATATTAAAAATATAAAATTTGAATATATATTATATTAATTCATTAAATATTATTATTTAAATATAATGTTGCATTTATCTTCATACCCTTCCAATAGTAAATAAATGATAATATCCCTTGTTCCTACATGTGGACTACCACCTAAATGAGTTAATGTGATTAATTTTTCATTCACACCAATCAATATTGATTATAAAAAAATAATTAATATATATATATATATGAAATTAATATCATAGTGACCATTATATATATTATGTTACCATGTGAAATATGAAAATACAAACACAAATTAACAATAACTTATAAAAAGGTAATTAACACTAAGAAACAAATATTTTAATAATGAATTATTAATAAATGGTTATTGATATGTTATAAATGGATATTATATGATTTTAATAGTATATATATATATGGTTATATTATAGATTTAATTTAAATTTATTCTTATTATACATGATATTAAAATAACGTACAAGGTTACATGAGCTTTAGGTGGACAATTTTGATTACAATATCGTTTTATTTGTATATTTCTTACATTATAATTTAAATTGGAAAATTAATGTGAACATAATTTGTTAACACTATATAAATTCTTATACTTTGGTAATTTTGGGTTTTATATTTTTATTTCTTATTTAATATGTTCTATGATAAATAATCTACAAATAAGAGATATTTGAAGGGAATTTAAAAATTTTTGTTTTAATGTTTTCCTTCCAACGTTTATTTTTTCAGGCTTATATTTTTATTCAAATAATTTCATGAAATTTCCTATTCTAAAAATATTTGTTTAATTATTTGTTCACGCATGATTGATAATATAAAAAATTGTTTAAAATTTATCAGGTTTATATTTTTATGATTTATTTTGACCAAATGTGTAAAAGGAACCATCATTTTGATGTACACAAAAAATTGACTTCCCAATATCATGAAAAGTGTTCCTTATAATGATTATATCAAATGATTCACTGCTTATTATCAAAGAGAATGATTTTTTCAAAAAAAAAATATTTTAATAGAAATTTGTATTATTTTCAAAAAACAATGAAAATCATTTTGATATTGTGATTTATAAATTCAGTCTTTCAAGAAGTTATTGGGAAGTGATTTATATATTATTGCTTCTATTTTATTTTTTAATTTATTTTTTAATATAAATACTTAATATAGGATGAATCAATGGTCTTTAATCATTTTTAATTAATAATGTATTATACATAATTTTTGTATCAAATAGTTTCTTATGATCATGTTAAATATAACTATTCATTATTCAAAAGGAATTATTTCTATAATTCAAGTACATTATTTAATATGAGTGATAAATTCAGATAAATTGTATTACAATAAAAAAATTTAACTATATATAATTTAAATATATGGTATTAGTTGAAGTAGGATTATTAAGTAGGTTATTTCATTTTCTAAAGACATGGTTATTTTTTCTCAATTCAATATGGATAATTGTTCATCAATAAGGCAATTTGAGATGAATTTTTTAACTAATCATTATGTATAGAAACAAATTGATGTGTTAGTGAGAATTGGAACATGGTTATAGATACACTCTTGATGTATTAATTATTCTGATGATATATAACTATTTTTTAAAATTAGATTTATAGTTTTACACCTATACATTTATTAAGAATTATATATTGGTTGAGAGGACTTGATGGTAACATTCATTATATACAATTTTAGTGGCCTTAATCATGATTGTTTATAGTTACACATTATTTTTATTAATAATTTAATATTTATTATCCCAGTGATTTTTATATTGGAATTTTTGATAGATGTTCTTCGAACTAGAGATATTCATAGATTGGATTGTGTTTTGATTAGCCACTATTACATATTAACTATACCTTATTTACTAACAATATATTTCATTTTATGAAACCCATAATGAGAATATTATATCACCCTTTATCTTTTTTACATTTTCCCATTATATGATGAATAAATAATTAGATGATTTTCAATGTTGAATATATTTTTCTTAAAATGATTTACTTTTTCTATGTAATATAAAAATATTGGATGTATCTAGTCTCTTAAGTAAAAATTCATAATTGGTCAATCCTAATGTGATTCCCTGTATCTTGTTCTAATTAAATTGATAGGAATGATATCAAGGTTACAATAGTTGGGGTTTTGAAAACATATTTATATTTAGAGGGTTGACCATTAATAGATGGATGAGCACTGGAAATGGAAATTAAACATCTTTCATTGTCATATCTTCATAAAGTATGTGTAAAAATTCTTTAATATTGAGATGGAATAAAGAAATAATTATATGAATATTTATTTATTCTTGATTCTAGATCAATTTGATCATTGGGTTTTCATTATATTTATCCAGTAGGGGTCATCATGTTAATACTATATGTATTTACTTTTTGAGTATAAGTATACAGATTTATCATAACTCAAATTCCAATATGTGTTCAGGGATGATTTTATATTGTGTATCATAAATAGGTAATAGTTTTTTAAGTATGTGTGTATGAAAAATTTGGAGTTTAGGACTCTATTTTTAGACCTTATATGAGTTCCCCATGATATTTTCTTAAATTTGGTTTCCCAATCAATGCGCTCAGATGAGTCCATGTTCGAAAATATTTAATCTATAGTCTCTATATTTATGTTACCATATTATTTAGAGGTGTAGAAGGAGTGAGAGCTGATAGATATGTTTTATAAGTTGGATGGAATTCATCTTTTCAAGATTCATCTGGGTCTTAGAAGGATTTGTGATTTATATTTATTGTTATATATAATTGACCCATTGATGTTTTGATTATTAGTGAGGTAACCTCAATAGTATAAATAACATTTTTTAAGGTCTATTGGTTCTTTTGAATCTACTAGGAGAACTCATGTTTTTTTCTTTGGCTACCACGATCATGGTCACTATCAGGGTTACGGTCCCTCAACCATATAGGGTCATTAAATATTGGGAAGTACCCACTCACATCATCAGTGGAAAGGTCCTTATGGAATTACTAGTTTAAGGACATTATAGATTATGTAGAACAGCCTATCGAGAAGGATTTTCCACTTCTATAAGGTGGTACATTTGGTAGAGTGTAGCCAGAAGATTTCTACCACAAATAAAAGACCCAGTCCAGATTGTGGACATGGATTTCATCAAGTTAGATTCAATGGATCTAATAAGGGATAGATGCATGTTAAAAAGGAACGAATTCTAGAGGTCCCAATGGTGAAACATGGAATTATCAATTTTTTATCTATGATTGTTTCTACATCATTTTATTATAATTATTTTCACTCCTTTGTTTCCCCACCTTTAACTAAGAACTCAACATGAATGGGTAGTGGATTTCTATTATCCTAATTTTATCCCCAAAATCCAAGGTATATGACAGTTTTTTGGATGTTTTTTAGGGATTTATATTGATTATAGGGAAAAATTACTCATTGGAATATTTTTTTTTATAGATACGATGACTCAATATAAATCATGACATAGATTATTTTTATTCTTTTCATGAGGTTGATTGATATTTACATTAGATAATTGATTTTTCTGATATGAAGATATGAGGCTTGGTATTAATTGGTAAGAGAGATTTTTAGATGGTTAGTAAGATAGTTGGGCTATCAAAAGGGCCTCTAAGATCTAAATTAGTTGTGTACCTTGATTTTTGGTAGGGTTTTTGGATATTTTATATTAAGAGTTTGTGATAATCAATAATCAGTACCTTACTTCAGGAATTGATTATCACCATAACTAATTGAGTGATGTTATCTAGTATTTTAAAATAAATATACAGCCTAGATTTCATTAGCTAAGGGTAAGGGGGAGAAATTTTGAAGACAAATTTTAATTCTGTCATGAAAAAATATTACTTCTATTTATATATTTTGATTTCTCATAAACACTAGTTGTCTTATAAGGGATTTTGAGATATGTATTTCCTAATTTCATAGAGTAGTTCATGTTAATGTTCATCAATGGAAACCTTGTGTACCTATTATTAGAGGAGGTGAATTCCCATCACTATAGGATGACATTTTTGTATCTTTAGCACCAACAAAATTGTTGAAAATTTTATAAAGTTATGTTATAGACATGAGTGGTTAATTTTTTCATGAACCTTTATGTGTTCAAGGGATGAGTTAGACCCAATGAATGTTCAATTTGTTATTTCTTTTTCTATATCTATGAACAATGTAGAGGTCTATATCTTCTCTAGTGTCATAGATTATTATAATAGATTTATATAAAAATTCTCTAAGATTACCACCCTAATCATTACCCTTACCTAGAAGAATAAGTTTTTCATTTAGAATGGTTAGTATGAGGAAGCATTAATCTACTAGAATAAGTTATTTTTAAGTTCTCAACTTATATGTTTTCCAAATTAGGGCACGATGTTCCATTTGTTCTATGATTCTTCCCTATAGGGTTTGTGTTGTGTCTTTTTTATATAGTCTATTGTGATTTCTAACTCTTACATGATGTTATACCTATATAACTATATCCAATCCCAACCCCACAATGTGAAGGACATTATAATGTGGTTTTCCTTAAAGATGTGATGTCATTTCTTCATGAGGGATCATTTTTTGTTTCATTATGGATAATAAAATCTAGAAGAATGTTTTATTCTATCCTAACCTAAATAAATCACTACAAAGGGTGATGAATTTCTTCTATTAATATTGCATTGTGATCTATTATACACCATAAAAGGTATATTATATAGACGCACCAATGAGAATAATAATACTGTGAGCTGTTACATAATATGAGGATGCCTATAGGGAGGCATATAAGTTAGGGACATTGTTTCACTTCTAAGATGAGGTTGATTTAAGGGGATACATATTTCTGAAGATGATAGAGAACAGTATGTTATTGAAGGTGGAGGAGTCTTAGTGAGGGGACTCAAACTTGCAGTTGATGACTTATTGGATCGTTGTTGATAATTAATATATGGGATTTTTATAGTATTATTATAAATGGGTTTTGATCAAGAGAAGGATTTTCATGAATTATAGATATTTCTTAGTGTCAAATATTTATTTTATATATCTCCCATAGTGATACACTGCATCACTTATATAATTTATCATGGACCAAGGGGTAGTTTTTGTGTCTTTTTATGATGCAGTTAGAGGAAATATCTATGGTTTTCTCTCTAGTCTCCCCATAGTTTAATGGATAATATCATTTCCCAAGTAGTTTTTAATAGCATATGTATTTCCCTGAGTAGAAGAGGATATATATATCAAAATATTTCTTCACCGGGATACCCATGTCCCATGGGGAAGGACATTAAATGGGTGTCTATAGATTTCCTAATTAAGTCATATCACTAGCTGATTATTTGAGAGTTGATTACCATGACTATTATGGGGAGGAATTATGAAAATAATGTATTGAGGCTTCACAGATTCACAAGGGAAATAATTTCTAACAAAATACCTATGTTTAAATCATTTGTTTTGATGATATTGAAAAAATAAATTTTTTACTCAATAGTTCATTATAACTTATTTAAACCCCTTTTATTATTAGAAGATATAGTAAGGAATTCAGAAGAAGAGGGGTATATATGGGATTACATCATGGATTTTGGTTGTTCAGGGGTATGACACATTCATTTGGTTGAGTTTGTTTAAAATTATAACTTCCACTTATTCATAAACATATCCCCCTTTGGGGAATTATTTCAGAGGGTATTTATATCTTTATTTAGTGGGAACAATATTGGAGTCATATCAATTATTGGTATAGATATGGTGTATAGTATAAGGAAATTGATTCATGTTGCTCTAGAGATGATGAAGGTAGATTTAGAAAACCAACTGGCTTATTTTGACTAATGGAAAAGTCAATTAAAGATTGAGTTTTTGGATAATTTATTCTTTAAGGATTACCTAATGTGTGTAAAATGGATGTTTTTTTAGTAACATTAGTTTTTATACCATTTTAGGTGTTTGATCAATTTAGTGAGGTGGGTTATCCATTTTTTATACATTCACATTAAGAAAGAGTGCATGATGTATTCTATGTGTCCTAGATCTACTGAAATCCTCCTAAGTATTTCAACATATTTGAGTGGGGGTTTTTGATATTTAGGATGGCGAAAAATTTAGTGAACAATCAATCAAAATTTGTGTCCATCATGAGAAAGTCATTTAGGTTTTTTTTCCCTTAGTTTGATTATGATGGACGCATGGTGGTTTATAGGTGTAATAGACCAACCTATGTCAACCAAACCATACACCTGATCTTATCGTCACATGGTGAGAAAAATCAAGAAAGTCTAAACATGCCTTGTATATAATTAAAGAAGACATAAAAATAGAGTAATATGCTATAGAAAAAGAAACAAACATATCCATACAATCCAATCTAAACTAGATAAAACCAAAATTATGAATAATGTAACACCAATAAGCATATATGTTACCAATACTCCCCTTTAAACATAACCTAACTTACGGAATGGACTAAAGGAGATGCTAACATGCTAAATGGTTCCATTCACATTACATGTATCCTACAATAAAACATCAATAACAACTCAATGGAAAACATTAGGGTGTATGCCAAAATACTTGTAGGATTCAATCAAAATGTCTATAAAATGCCTACTATATAGAATTTAATAGTCCTATATATTAAGACCAAAGTTTTTTTACCATGAATTTTCATTAATATCACGTCCAATTGTAAATAATTATACATTTTGTTTTAAAATATCATTTTACACTACAAAAACCAAAAATATTCCTTGTTGATGTGACGAAAAATTATATCCATCCATCAAGAGGTAATCAAGTGAATACCATTCAAAAAAAAATCATGTGAATAAATGTGATATAACCACATATATAAACCTATGTGAAACGATCTAATTTAAAAAATATCATGTGATAAATAAACATAAATAAAAAATCACCTTGTATTGGGCATCACAATATGGTACAAACTGTAATAGACACAAAAAATTTGAAATAGGATTAATGTTGGATCCAACTAAGATAAATTTCTTCCATATTCTATTGATATCTCAATGTTTACCTCTAGTTGGTGGAAAACACACTAAGGCACCCATACATTTTTTTTGATGCACCCAAGGTTCCTAATATGCCAATTGTTAAAAATTGCATTTCAAGACTATGATCTCAATTTTAATAAATATTTTTATGTCAAATATAATCCACTTGGATGTTTTAAACCCCATTTACACGTCCATGACAACAATTTTCAAATAAAAAATATTTTAAAAACATGTCTCTTTCCTAGAAAACCATTTATACCACATATCACTTAAAATTAATTAACACTACGATTGAATTTACAAATAATAATCAAAAAATTCATTTCATTAACCCATTGCATTTAAACACCTACCTCAAAATGGTATAAAAATAGGATCCCTCAATAGTAGTGATTGGAAACCACGAAATTTTCCTATAAAAGACAAGGAAGTACAATAAAATGGAATTGATTAATAGAAATCAGTATTAGATCATGAATATCAAACCCAACCAAATCCCAAGAAATATTTATGACCAAATGATAGAAGAACCATACAAATTATTACCCATAGAGGTGCACTATAACAACTCTTATTCATTCTCATCGAACAAATAGATTGTACAAAGTGGAGATATCCAAAATCAACAATGGTGAGATATGGATTGATAAAGGGAGGCAGGAAGGATTAATGAAATGAAAGTATCTCATACTGAGTTATAAAAACTGAGTTATGTGAGAATTACAAGACATGTAATCTCAATACATGTCATGAAATCTTGGAAGGATGAAAATTATGAAAATTAATTCCCATTATATTAAAATCTTAATTTGGCCATTTCACATCACCAACCTATTACACAACATGTAAATATTTATTTTCGAATATCAAATCATATAATCTACCATGTGATGAATGCACATCATCTAAACCACTAAAATGAATAGTAAATCCCCAATATCCTGCCAAAACTATAGGTTTATGTGGAAAAATCTAGGGGCACATAGGATATTCTATGAACATGGAGAGAAATCATTTAAAACATTAACACATTTTTACATTGAATGTATAAAGTCAAACAAATATACATCCCTGAACATTATTTAATTTTCCCAATAAATGTATATTCATCCCTATGAAGCCCGCATATGCTCTAAAACCAGGATGTATAACAGAGAACAAACCTGTGAGTACCTAAGAAGCATAAAGAGTGGTTTCAACCCCCATCCATGAACTATTTATTCCCATAGAGATCCCACATAATCGTTTACTCGCAAAAAAGTTAATTCCACTTCTATATCATCTAAAATTCCCTCTCTTACTATCTTTGTTATCTCATCCCCACATCAGTAGTACTCAGACAAGAGGAATCATTTTACCCTATAGTGCATTCTATTGATAACCTATAATTCATACTATCTTCACAACTAAATTTTTCTAAAAATCAAGATCCACATATTCTCATTCAATGACATGGGAAGGAATTATTTTCTACATCATCATCTACGAAAATGATGATCACTAACCTCATACCCAGGAGGCCGATGAAGATGGTACACATAATATTTCTAACAACTCTTTGTCATGATCAATCTCCTCTGGATCAACTACAAAATCTCTGCCATCTCCAAAATAATACTAAGCCCAGCCAAGGACTACACTCCCTACTCCACCCAGCACACTAGATATCTACAAGCCTTTCAATACACAACCTCAAAGGGTTCAGTCATAATAAAGGCTTGATTACAATTTTTTAAGAAATAATGAGAAGATAAAATTCCTTTCCGAAGATCCTCCAAAATCAAGCGCCCAAGTCCAGATCATATCCACAAGAAATGATAATATACTATATATCATTCTATCAATCTACAGATAATAATCCAGGCTCTGTGTAATCTAGTAACCCATCACCACCTTCAAACATTTACAAAAATATATATGTGAACCTAGGGTCCTTGACATTTACTACCATATAGAGAACCCCATGAAGTCACATAGTATGTTGTAAATATAATTACCCATGTTGTTCAACCCACTTCATCTCCCTGATAGGATAAAAGTTTCTCATTTCATGATTCAATCAATGATCACCCAAATCGCATCCTTCCTACTATGAGTCTATGGAAAACCAAAGATGAAATCTATTCATGAATCATCCTTTTTCCATATTGGAATGGGTAAGGGCTATAAAAAAACTCACAATTATATGTTTTTCTTATAACAGCGAATACTTTATAGTATTCCAAAATTTAAATTTAACCCCGTTTATAGCTTATGTTGCACATAACACCAAAACTAATGGAATAATGAAATATAATATGTGATCATTATAACATATCCATTAAATTGGAAGGAATTAATAGTATTATACCAATTATTAAATATATAATGTTATATCTCATTGTTAATATACTAGTTAATTATTTGTGAATAAGTTCTTACTTTTTAGTAAAATTGTTTTAATCTTTAAAAAAACAAGTCTTCTTCAAAAATGTTTTTTTGAATTTTATGGTTAAATATTATTATAAATTTTTAGAACTAATATAAATTTTATTTTATAAAAGTGATTTAATTTTCAAAATAATACTAATAATAATAACTTAAGGTTATTTTTTAAAAAATTTATGAAAAAGGATGATTTACTACTTAATGGTGAAAAATACCAATTTTTATAAAATCATCAATTTATTTATATTAAAATTAACATTAGGAATTTAATTATATATTAATGGTAAATAATTAGTATTTATTTATAAATAATCTAGTCATCATTATATCTAATTTTAGTCTAAGTACATTTTTTGACATATAATGAATTTTTCACGTATAATGTTTTTCATTGCATTTTGTGGGATTAATTTGAAATTAAATTTTGAAACTCCTTTTTTTATTTATTTAATGGATTATATATTTTTATTCAAAATGTAATTATTTATTAAATATTTCCCTTTTATGTTTGGTCAATATGAATAGTATCCTAGGTAATTATTATTACCATGGTAAAGGGTACATTGGGTAACATAGGATAAAATTAAATGATAAGGACTAGATAAGGACCCTTAATCATGGTCCAATTTTATTGGATGAGTTTTTTTAATGTAAAATCATTCATGGTTTGGTTATATAACCATTTTCCCTTAGATAGTAATTATGATCATTAAAATGTTTTATTTAAAGAAAGTTAAAGATGTCACATTCCTGATTTTAATTACTGTAACATTTTATATATAGTGTTATTCAGAATATATGTTCAACTATAAATATTATTTTTAAATATTAAACAATTATTTTAATTATGGTAAATTATTTTCAATCATTAGTGAAAGTATAATTACCTTAAATACTTTCACTACACTGATGTAGTAAGTATTTAATTAATGGAAAAATCAAATTAATGATATTAAAAGTATTAAAATAAATATATTTTTATATAATTCTTCCATCCATAAATTTAATTGATGGCCTAAAAATATTAGTTTTGTACCTATATTTTTATGTTCTATTCTGTATTTATATTTTTTTTAAAGAAAAAGCAATGAATAGTGTAAAATTAAGAAAAATAGTATTTTAAAATAAATGCTATTTTACTAAATTATATAAAATTACTCGAAATTTTTAAATTTTAAATTTAATAGGATAAATTTTAATATATCATCCATGGTCATTTTATGGGTATTTTTTCATTTTATAGTAAGAATATTTACCCATAAAGTGTATAATCTGTGTGGTCATAGAAATAGTTGCAGGGGATAAATAAGGGTCAAATCTTAATGAAAAAGATAATAATGTTACCTAACCATGTATAAAAATATTGGATCGGACGATTTAGACTCATTATCATATTATCATATAAATAGCTCACTTTTTAAAAATTTCTAATAGAAAATTAATTTATATTGATTTACTTTTATGAGAGTTTCGAAATACTTTCCCCTCCTCAATTACAAAACGGCACCTCCTCCTTAAATTATTTACAACACAATTAGAATTATAGATCACCAAAAACTATCATTTTCTCTTTTAAATAACTATTTCCATTTTTTGGGGGTTTGGTACTTCCAAAAATTCCATCCTTATATCCCTTAAAAAGATACCAAAATAAAGTTCATCGATAAAGAGGTAATTGTGTTTACCATATCATTCAACTTCATTTCTTCTTATACTTCCTCTTAATGTGTGGTTTCTGTAATAAAATAAAAAAACTAATATTATATACATATATATGCTGAGATGTTATTATGATTCCCATATAATATATTCCACCTATTATACATGCAATGAACAACGAATTCATTGCACATGCGTACATATAGATTGTCGTCTCTGCGTAGCGGTGTAATTATTTTTTCATCACCACATAACATGGATGGTTATAATTATAGAAATAAAAGATATATATGATAATAATTACCAGAAATTTATTCTATAAAATTAATATAAAAACCACTTACTTAATCTATCTACTATTTAGAAATAATGGCATTGATCATGTGTTCGTACAACTTACTATCTCCATGAAGTGAAGTGATTCATTTCAATGTACAATAATCAATAATTGTACTAATAATGTATTTTCTATTTAAATTTTTTATTAATGAACTTATTTTTATTCTCAATATTTTTTTCTATACCCTATGTTATAAAACCAGGACATTTAAGAAAAAATATTCATGATAAAATATACCAATTAACCAATGACACCATCAAATGAATAAAATAGTATTAATATACGTGCAATAAAATGTTATGAGGGGAGAATATATGATTTCATTTATATTAATATAATTATATTACATGTTAATAATATTTTTAAATCCACTCTATATTATTTATTTACTTGTATGGAGGATATCATACTAATGTAAGGGTTAATTCTTAGTCTCATTATGATTTGGGAATTTTTTTTGTTTAAGTCTCCATTAAGGAATATTTCTCTTCCATGTCCATTTTTTCATTGAATGTTATCAAAATTGATTTTATTATAAACCAATGAAAATTTAATTCCATTTTTACCTACATATATTGTTTTAGATAATGGTATGAAATGATTCATTTTCTTTTTTTTCAAATAAGGAATTTAATGACTTTTTAAGAAGAAATATGAAAGGATTGTTTTTTAACTTATATGGAATGAAGATAATTTCCCATAATCATTATGAATTAATGTTTTGAATCTTTTATTACATGTTTTAAAGGTAATTTTTAGTAGAAATTATTTATTTTATAATGGATTTAATTTTTAACACAAATGGTTTCAATGTAAAAGTGTGTATTTTATTCAAGTATTTTTCAATGATATTAAGAGAGTATTTTCCTCTATGTCAACATCGATTATTGAATTTTTTTATTCATTTTAGTTTAACTCAAATGATATGACCTTTTATTTTTTTTTAATTTTTTATGATAATTTTAACAAGGAATGTACTATTTATATACCACTCTCCATATTACATTGAATGGTTTATTATTATGTCTATTGAATGGGAAAATCATTTAAATTTCATAATCTAGTTTTTTAATATGAATTTATATTTCTATAATGTTTTAGTCTTTTAATATGATTAATGAATATAATTTATTAAGTGATGAGGGGAGCCTACTATAGCCCCTCAATGCATAAGTAGGTCTCATGAGACAAATAAGTTTTGGTTTTGATTTATGTCTTACCCGTTTATGTATGATTCATTATAAAAATAATTAAAGTTATATTTATGATTTCCACTATTAACATAATTTTGAATTTAGTTAATGATATTCCACATTATTATTTAATTAATATAATATCTATTGTTAGATTTGTTTATCATGTGTTTGTTTATATGACTATATATTATCATCTTTTATTTTTTCTATAGTTTTCTTCGGTTATCGATTAAATGTTATATGTTTTAGTTATTTACCTTAAAAATTATTTTATTCCTTATTTATTCATATAATTCACTACACTATTATCCTTAATAAGAATTTGATCTCACCCCTTTCTTATGTTTCAATTCCTCCCACAATACGGGCAATGTGATTGATATATCGTGATACAATAAGGGGGGAAATGGATTTCTCAATAAATTGTCTATATATATTATGTTTTAAAATATAATGTGAATTAAAAATATATATCTCAATTACTAATAATACTAAACTATTCAATCATTTGGGATACAATTCCATGTATCATATGCTAATGTAATAAAATTTATATCTGCGTTATTACATGTGTAAGAATGAATTTTCCAATTATCAATGATTCTATAGTATTGATATAAGGAACTGTGAAAATAAATTCCCTAGTATTCAATGGATTATACACTATAATAAGTTAAGGGGTCATTTAGAAGCTGGTGTTTTTGATGCATAATAAGTTAAATAGATATTTTTCTTGTATATTTAGATCCAAAAAATATTTCCAAAAGTATTTTTCACATTCACTTTATAAGAATCATGTAACATATAAGTATTTCACTGTAGTTCTATTTCATGAAGAACATGAAGGTCTGTGATGAATTATATTGATAACAATGAGAATTAATTCTTTGGAAATTTTATCTATTTCAAAACAGATGATTTTGGGAATATAACATTAATATGTCATTTATGTTTAGATAATAATGATAATAATATTTTATGGAATAGTATTGGTGACCAAGAATGTGTTTAGTTATTTAATAGTTTATGTTATCCTTGCTGATATTATTAGATGTTTGGATTTATAAAATATATTAAATAACTAGAGAATTTATTTTTTGATGCTTCCATGTTATCATTAAGGTTTAAACATGATCAAGGTGTTAATATATTTGGTATGTGAAAAAAGAGACACATTATGTTTTGGGGTAAAATATAATATTAAGATGATTTTTTAAATTTATTGACCTTCATTTAAGAAAATTTGTTTATGAATTTGGACATACATATCTTCGATGAATCCTAATATTAAGAACTTATAGAATGTATTATGATAATATTTAGTTATTATTATTTGTCAATAATATTTGGTAACCATTTTTGTAAATGGTGTCTTTTAAAGTATGAAGGAGTGACTATTTAATTATATGATTCATTAATGTAATTCAGGCATGAAAAATTCAACTTGATCATCTATTTCATTACATAATAAATTATGGGAAAATAGATCAAATGCCTAAAAAGTTTGATATTTTTCTACTGATCTAGAAATTAATATGGTAAATTAAATTTCTTAAGTTCTCAATGGAAAATTATATGAATTTATCAAATATGAGAAATGGATTTTTGAACAAAAATGTTACATGTTTACTTTTCATACTGAGAAATCAATTGTTATTTAACCCATCACAAATTTATTGTTTTTTATGGTTAACTTTCAGATGACCATGTTATATATCACTCTCCATCATAACATTATAGTTATACATCTCTCATATGTTTTTAATTCCATTTACCTCTAATTTTCTCTTATTTTAAATCCTATTTTATTAATGACTTTCACATTTCCCTTTACATTTTATTAAGGAGATGTTATACTATTCCTATTTATGATGTGGTTTTGCCACAATGAAATTTTCAAGTAGCAATTTTTAATTTTCAATGTAAAATTTCAAATTGGGAGGGAAAATTTTATTAAAGGAGGAGATAATGTGTCACCCCATGATTTTATGCTTTTTCTATTTTAAAATTTAACCTCTTCGATAGATTGTGTTTCATACAACACTGATCTAAAAAAATTATGATTTATTATTATAAGTACATTATAAAGTATCCATAAAATATATGAAATATATAGTATTAACCACATCATTAAATTTATTGTTTTCCAACTAAATAATCATTTAATAATTATGAATTTCTAAATATGTTCTCATATTTTAGTAAAAAGACTTTATTGTTTAAAAAATATAGATATTCTTCAAAAAAATTACTCTCTATGGGTAAATATTATATTTAATTTCTATGAAATAAATAAATTTATTCTAATAAAAAAATATGGTTTTTGGAATATTCATGTTTAAAATAACTTAGGGAAATTTTTTTGAATTTTCTGAAAAGATTTATCTTCTTTTGAGTATTGAAAAACCCTAATTTTTATAAATTTTAAATTTCATTAAATTAAATGTATTTTTTTGATATTGAATTTAATATCAATTTACAAAATGTAATATTATTTTTTAAATAATCTAAAAATATGTATACCTTATTTTGTTATAAGTACATTTTTGGGATTAAGAGTTCATTTCCCAAGAAAATTGTTTTTCATTTCATTTTATGGGATTACTTTTCAATTATATTCATCAACCTATGTTATTTATTTTGAAGAAATAGATTTTATATTTGTATTCATAGTGTCCAAATTTATTAAATTTGTCCATTTTATTTTTTTATCAATATGGAAAACAACCATTTTAACATTCATCACAATGTTAGGGGTAAATAAGGGGGATATAAGTCACAAATAAAATAATATAAACTATAAAATTACACTAATAGGATAAAAATTATTATTTGATAATTTATTTTTTTCTGTACAAATTAACGGTTTACTTATATGTCCATTTTTGTCATTAGTACGTGATTATTACCCTTATGATGTTTTATTTAATGAAACGTTAATGATGTCATATTCCTTCTAATAAAAATATAAAATATTTAATAAGTTTAAATATGGAAGATATATTTTACAATAAATATTATTTGGAAATATTACATAATTATATTTATTATCAAAAATTTCATTAAAATTTTGCATTAAGAAATATTTGTTTTATATTATTTATTAACGATAATAAAATATTTATTCAACTAATGAAAAAACAAAATTAATGATATCAAATATATAAAAATATTTCTAATTAGAGGAAATTTATGTCATAAACTAATTCCATATGAGAAAATGACATATTAGAGATGTATTAAAATATTCTTTTTCTAATTTATATTATGTAATGATATTTTAAAAAATTCAAAGTAACGAGTAATGTCAAAATTGACAAAAATTAACATTTTAAAATAAATATTATTTTATTAAATGATATAAAATAACAATAAAACTATTTTTTTTTGAAATTTATTATTATATGGTTTAATATATCATATATGATCTAATTATGGGTGTTTTTAAATTTTATATTCACAGTATTTACCCTTAAAGAGTATAATATATGTTCTCATAAAAAAATTAAATATATTAAATAACGGTTTAAACTAAATGATAAGGGAAATAATGTGAACTAACCATGTATAAAAATTATTGGATAAGATTATTTGTACACATAATTATATTTATTTTTAAATTATTAGCTCTCGATACATTTTTATATAATATTAATTTAAATTATGTAATTATTTTGAGAGTTTCTAAAAGAGCATGTCCCCTCAATTATAAATGGGAACCACCTCCCGAAATTATTTTCAATGCACTGAGTATTATGTCTATACAAAAATTTTCCAATTTATATTAAAATCACTTTTATAATGTTTATGGATGTCATGGTCTTCCAAAACGACCAAACCTAGATCCCTTATGAAGTGATTTAAAGGATGTATGTTGAAGAAGAGGTTATCGTGTTTACCAACACTTTCAAGTTCATTTCTTATTCTACTTATTATTCTTATGTTTTTTTCATACTACAATTATAATTTAAGTATCATATATATAAATTGATTTTATTATGATTGTGATATAACAATATTATACCTTTTATCAATCTAAGGAGAAATTAAATCATCACACGTGGGTATTGCGAATTATCATATCCATTTAGTGGTGTAATTCATTTATGAATACCAATTTACTTTTATGGTTCTAATGATTGAAATAAAATATAGATATATTAATTATAATAATATATTCATTATTCAATGTCAATATACTATCCAATTACTTACCCTTTCAACTAATTAGAAATGATAACATTTATCATGCATATGTATGACTTATTGTCTCCTTTTTTAAAGAGAAGATGCCTTGATCCAAAAATACCAAGGCACAATTATTATCAAAAGAAACTTTACAGGAGTCTAAAATATGGGATCATTTAAAAAAATTTATATACAGAAATAAGATCAACATGGATGTCTTCGAACTAGGTGATGTCTTGATTTACTACCATGTTATCTAGGTCATCTGAAACCTTATTAGATTCTCAATAAACATGAGTGATGATATATTTGAGATCGATAAGCCAATGGGTGCATTCCATACAATTACTATTAATCAGTAAATCAAGATGAATAATTCCATTCCAATTTTCTTTTATGATGGTCATTGAGTTACTTTCAATCTAGAGGTTGTTCCAACCAAATATCTTGGCGAAGGTAATAGCATGAATTAAGATCATCATCTCTGCTTCAAGGGAGCTGGAAATGGAAAAACTACACATGAAAAAATCAAGGATATGACCGAGATGATTCCTAAAGATATCACGGCATTCCTTAGGGCCAAGATTACCATTGGAGGCTCCATCAATATTAATTTTGATCCATCCCGGAAGAGGAGCCCTCCAGAACACATCAATAGTGCGGTAAGGTTGATAAAAATTTCCAATAATCTAAAGACGTCGCAGGATTAAAAATTCATGAAATGTGTTGTGACAATGTCCATTTTTCATCAGAGTATCTTTATATATTAAAATAATAATCCAAATTTGACATTCATTTATATTGGGTGAGAAATTATTTTGAATAATAGCATTCTAATCATACAAGATCTCATGGTGGAGCTTATAAACTACATCTAGGGAAAGGTTTTTGATTTTCTATGAGCCTTCCATTTCTTCAAATTTCATTATTTATGTATTTAAAGAGTTTGTAATTATCCTTCTATAGTCCAAAATGTCAAGAATATAATTCTAGAGAGAATAAGTAGTAGCAATATAATGAAAGAAGTGGTTAGCATCTTCTCTATGTTGATTACATAATTTTCAATTAGAGCAGAGCGAAATTCTAAAAGATTGAAGGAAAATATCTGTGGTAACTCTATTATGAGGAATATTGAAGATGATATTGAATCTATAAGGTTTTATCCAAGGCTTGTTGAAATGTTTTAACAAACTGTATTCATTTTCAGATTTAAAGAAAAAATGATTATAATTTTTTTTGAGTTTTGCAGATCATTGTCAATGGGTTCAGAAATTAAGAAATCATTAGTGTAAGTGAAAGTTTAATTTTCAATGACTTTCCAAATAGTCTTAGAGAGTTGTTCAAGTTTATAATTTAAGGTTTATCTAAAAGATAAGTTAACATTCTCAGGGGTCTGATATGGATATATCATAGAAATTAATGGTGTGCCCGCTAAATTATCAAACCATAATTTCAAGGTGGGTTCCCTAAAGACCATACATCTGGAATTATTCATGATGATGTCAAAATATTGTTTTAAGGAAGAAAAAATATAGGATTTAATGATATTTTAATTACCCTTATTATGTTTTTCAAGAAATTTATTTTTGAGGAAGGTAATAGATTCTGAATTATTGTGAGAAAGGTTCCAAATGATCCTAGGTTGAAGGGAATCAAGAATTACTTTATATTTTTAATGCCTATACCACCTTTCTCAATGGGTTTGAAGAAAGTTCACCAGGGTAAAATCACAATATTTCAATCAAGAATAATGTCTTTCCATATGAAATTAATTATAGAGGTGTTTATTTTACTGATAAGACCAACATTGAATTTATAGAGCATCATGGAGTAGACCATCATAGAGATAATAGTGGATTTTACAAGGAAATTCATACCAGCAATAGATAGAGTTTTTACTTTCCAAAAAGATATTTGGTTTAGAACTTGGTCAACTATAGTCACAAAGTGGGAAGACTTGGGTCTTCCCCAAAATATGGGAACACCAAGATAAGTGAAAGGGGTTGTGACTTATTTCAGACCTATGTCACTAAAAATGTTACATTTTCTAATGGGAGGAATGTTCATCCCAAAGAAGATGCAAGATTTTTGCCAACTAATTATTTGAACAAATATTTATTCATAGTGTGAGAGTGTAGTTTTGAGTTTGAGACTATTTCTTTTGTCACCTTGAAGGAAAATGATGATATCATTAGGATGCAAATGGTGGGTAGAAGAATTCATATTTCTGGGTACATGGATGGGATTCAGCTTGATTTGTTCCACCAGATGGGTGATAAGACATATAAGATAGTCCTCTACTATTTAGTATGGAATGGGAAATAGGGGGTCACCTTTCATGACACCATTGGGGCATTTAATGTACCCTATGGGAGATCTATTGATCAAAATGGAGATAGATCCCACGTTGAAAATTTTTTTGATTGTAGTGATAAAATTGTTACTTAAACCAAAACCATGACGAAAATTGAATATAAATCTACAATACATGGTGTCAAAAGATTTTTTTATTTCAATTTTAATATCAATATTACCTCTTATCTTAGCCTTGTTCATGTTACTGACGCATTCAGAAGAAATACAGATGTAGTCCGAAATGGATCTGCCCTTAATAAAACAAAATTGGTTCTAGGAGACATGTATTTCTATGATAGTTGAAAGGCTATTTGCAATGATTTTAGTGATGATTTTATAAAGAGTGATGATATGATAAATGGGTTTAAATAGATGAATCTCATAGGTATTTTCCACTTTGGGAATCATGGTGAGAAACTGGGCATTAAGAACATGAGAAAGGAAACCATTGTAGAATAAGAATGTCACAAGTTTACCGACATCAACATGAATCATATCCCAATAATGTTGGATGAAGCCATTATATAATCCATCGGGACCCTAAGCACTATTTGGATTCAGACTAGAGACAATGTCTTGGATTTCAGGATCGAGTGGAATGTTGAAAAAGAATGTGTTGTCTTCATCAATGAGCATCATATGAAAGATATCTTGAAGGGGGTATTTATTAATATCAGTCCAATTAAATATGGATTCATATTGGGAGACTATATGGTGAATAATACCATCTTCAGTGTCAAAAATCATGTCCCCGTCCTTTAGAAAGGTTAATAACATGCAAATCATCCTGGTTCTTTAAATAGAGTTATAAAACATAGTATTTTTATCTCCATTTATTAACCATTTAACATTAAATGATTTTTTCCTCATATTTTTTTTAAAAGTGACTAGAGAGTTGACTTTAACCACATGGTATATTTCTAGAGTTGAATTAGGTGTCACGACCCATCCTCGGGACCCGTGTCATGACTACCCCAAACCCGCCTCCCATATGCCAGGGGCTGGCAACTAGTACCAAGGTGTAAATCCCGAAAAAAAGGGGAATCCATTTCCTTTATAAAGTAAACAAACACCATAGAGTAATCAAGAAGAAGTAAACACTAAGTAAAACTGGGTAAAAAGTAAGTGCATAAAGTAAATGGGCCAGAATACAAAGTCAAATAGAAAGTAAGGTACAACTGGAAAGAAGTACAGCAACTGAAAGTAAAGCTTCAACGTCAAGCAGTCCACTGGAAGTCCCACCTAAATGGGGGGTACAGATAGCCTCCTTAGTTCCTCAGACCAATTTTCCGCTCCATGTACATCCCGCCCAGTGGTCCACCTCCAGGTACCGACTTACTCCACAAACCTCAACCACGATCAACGTTGTCCATCATCTGCATCCCACACAACGTAGTGCGGGCATAGCTCGTGCAGGGGTGAGTATACGCTACTCAGTAGGGACCCCGAGACCCCCGAAGGTCTCCCTGAATCCACAGAGGATAATCCACAATGGAAAGATACAATCACGAAGTAACAACCAACACTGCTTAGGTATATGCCCATACATATACCTAAGTCATCAGTTCTCGTTCAGCTCCAACATCTGATCCCAAGTTCGATCACGTTCACATAGGATAGTACAACCAATCCACACAGGATAACACAACCCAATCCACGTAGGAAATCAAGTAAATCATATCGAAGATATTGATTGAAAGTAAACACTCACCTCACACAGGTATACTTCTTCATAAGGTGATAGAGATGATCAGATATTTCCACAAAGTCATCTAAGTTGGGACCCACGTAGGATACTAAACCAGCTAAGCTGTTGGACCCACATAAGATACAGACCAGCTACTCTGCCAGACCCACATAGGATAGCAAGAACAGAGTCAAACACTACCAGACCCAAGTAGGATACAAGAACAGTAGTCATTGTCATCGAACCAATGGATGATTTCACTACGGTCTTCAATGCTGCTGAACCCACGGAGGATTTCAGTGCAGTCCTCATCATCGTCGAACCCACATGGGATTTCAGTACGTTCTTCATCGTTGCCGAACCCACGGAGGATTTCAGTGCATTCTTCATCACCGTCGAACCCATAGAGTATTTTAGTACGGTATTCATCGTTGTTGAACCCCCGGAGGATTTCAGTGCAGTCTTCATCGCTGTCGAACCCACGGAGGATTTCAGTGCAGTCGTCGTCACAGTTACAGCCAGCTCTAGGGTTCCCGCACAAATCATGCTCGATTCTGAGAGGGTCTGCTCCACGAGCCAAGGGTTCGATAAATCAACTGACACGTTGTCCAGAGTTTATGTATCTCAAAGTTCCATCTTGACAAGAGGAACTCAATGTGACAGACGGCGCGTCAATCAGACGCCCGGTCTGAGAGTTATTGGATTTTTCGTTCCAGGGGCCCGGTTGGTTTTTAAGTGAAAACCAAACCGACTGCACTCCAACTGCGTCCAAACATCGAGCAGAGTAAGCCAAAAGGTCTGTCTCACTAAGGGGAATCAAACAAAGTCAATGGGACGTTAATCGGACGTTTAGAGCTCAAGTTATAAGTGTTTCCGCTCTAAGGGACTGGTTGGTTTCGTGCTCGAACCAATCCTGCCATACCCAAAGTTCTTCGAAACCTTGAGTGCAATATACCAAGATGACCGTCTCGATCCAAGGATCGCATCACAACTAATGGTCCATCGAACGGAGGTCCATATCCTAAGATATGGGCAAAATAATGAACCTGTCCGGTTTTAGGGGGTTTTTGGCCCAGACCGACCCGACCCGATACCCCCCTGGGTCGGCCCGAATCAGGTCGACCTGAAGTGGGTCTGGGTCTAGCCATTTAGGGCATGGTCCAGCCTAGTGGGCATGGCCCGGCATTTCCTGGGTGGCCCGGCCCGGCCTGGGCGGCCGGTTGGCCTGGCACGACGCACCCCGCACGACTAGCTCGCTGCTGGGCGAGCCGTTGCAGGAAGGGGGCATCGCTGCCCCCCTTGATTGAAACCACGGCCCCCACTGGGGGGGCGCTCCTTGCCAGTCAGGAGTTACGACCCCCGGTCCTTCCTCCGAAACGGCTGGCCCGGTCCATCCGGCCGGTGCTGTTGCCGCGGTCCTGCCCCTCTAAGGTGCCGGCGGCCGGCAGTTTCGGCCGCCCCACCTTTCTCTAGCGCAGCTTTGAGCAACGGCCGTGTCTTACTGGCACGGCGCGGCAGTGTCACGCCCCTCCACCGCGGCCCCGCTAAGGTCGCAGCCTCTTCGTGGTTCTCTGGCGCAGTGCGACGACGTCGCGGCTTTATTCGACCTCAACCGCGTGGCGCGACGGCACCGTGCTTCTTCGCTCATTCTTCATTGTTTCTGTGTGGGGTCATTGTACTACACTGCCTTTGGTTGTACTGCAACAAGTACAATCATCAAAGGGGGGGAGGGTCGGTCATGTTCATGCGGTCTGACTTCCTCCCGTTATTATGATAAAAGGTGACCCAAATAGAAGTCGATGAATGGAAAAGAAATAATTCATGGGTAAGAAAAATTAACCCCTAACTCAAAGTGTTGATGAATGAAGGTTTGACACGGGAAAAGGACGTCATGGAAGGAGGCTCCGTAAGCTTCATTGGCATCACGGAGAAGAGGATCGTCAGCATCGCGGTACACGGCGTCGCGTTGTCGATCTCCAGGGAACTAGCATTCTTCGTCGTCTTTCGTCAGAGGTCGGCGTTCTTTGTCGTTCTTCATGGTCTCCAAGGAAGAATATGAAGATTCAAAGGCTTTGAGCAAATCCTCTCCCAATCATCCTCGCACAACAAAAACTCACCCTTAATGAAATAATACATTGTCTTATTTAATTAACACACACAATCCAACATTCAATTTGAAATTCGAAATGAATTATTAAATTAATTACATTGAATAACTTAATCAATTATTTAATTAAGAGGGTTGAATTTTCATTAAAGGGGGTTGTGGGTGTGTTACACAATTAATGGGGGTTTGAGGAATTTGAAAGGGTGGGGCTCGTGTGGGCCCTACTTCACTAATATCCTACCTAGTGGAGTTAGGATATTAGTGGGTCCCACTCCAACCACCAAGCTTAGGTTTAAACTACCTAGAATAGAAATAAAATTTGTAGCACAACATTTAATTTTATTCTTTAGTTAACGCATTTAGTTAATAACATCACCCGAGAAAACACAACTCTAGAAAAGGTGTTCTTAAGAAATTACTGGTGCTGCAGTTTCATCGGTGCCCTCAGATTTTGATTCTGGGCATCGGTTTAAAAGTTAGGAAAACCCGCTCGTTCGTTTACTGAACGTACCCAAGCTAAACTTCGGAAATTGATTTCGAGCACACCGGGCCTCAGAATCAGGTTCTGTCAGAAACTGCGTTCTTGTAAAATCCCAAGGAAAATTAAGAAACAATTTCCCTTGAATTTTACAGGTCATTAAATTACTCCCACCACAGGGCTTTACATCCCCGTAAAGATACATCATAAACAAGAGGAACAAATGTGGGTACTGAGCACGCATCTGAGCATCCCGCTCCCAAGTGCTCTCCTAGAGGTTCCCGTTATGCCATCTAATGTGCACTAGATGTATCGACCATTCAAATAGGACCTGCTCTTATCGATCCTCAATCTCCACCAGGACCTTCGCAAAAGTCTCCCCATCTTCAATGTCCAGCTCCCCATGGTCGATGATATGCATCGGGTCATGCACGTATCTCCTCAACTGAGATACGTGGAAGACGTCATGCACCCAGTGCAACTGAGGTGGTAGAGCTAGGCGATAAGCCACCTCACCTATCTTTCTAAGGACCTGGAATGGTCCGATGAGGAGTGTAGTTAACATGACGCCCCAGAAAAATCTCTTTAATCCACATTGAGGTGAGACCCACGAGAATATGTGGTCGCCATCCTCGAACTCTAGTGGCCTCCACCTCCTGTCAGCATAAGACTTTTTCCAGCTCTGAGCTATCCTCATCCGCTTCTGGATAACCTGGACCTTCTTTCTCATGGAATGGACCATCTCTGGTCCCACAAGTGCTGACATTCCAAGGTCTGTCCAGCACAGAGGTGATCTTCATGGTCGTCCGTACAATGCCTCGTATGGTTCCATCCCGATGGTGGAGTGGTAGCTGTTGTTGTACGCGAACTCCACCAAGGGTAGATGGTCCTCCCCGCTGCGACCAAAGTCAAGGACACATGCACGGATCATGTCCTCGAGAGTCTGAATGGTCCTCTCCATCTGACCATCCGTCTGAGGGTGAAAGGCGGTGCTCAGATGTAGCTGTGTCTCGAATGCCTCCTATAACCCCTTCCAAAGCTGATAAGTAAAGTGAGCATCTCGATCGGAGAAGAAATATGATGGCACACCAGGAAGCCTTACGATCTCTTGAACGTAGAGGTGTCTCAAGATCTCCAATGATCTCTTCTCTCTGATGGGTATGAAGTGAGCTGACTTGGTGAGTCGGTCGACAATCACCCAAATAGAATCTTGGCCTCGGGAAGTACGTGGATGTCCCGTCACAAAATCCATAGATATTCAGTCCCACTTCCACTCCGAGACCTCCAAGGGTTGTACCAAGCCTACTGGTACCTGGTGATCCACCTTCACCTGCTGACAGGTGAGGCATCAAGAAATGAAATCAGCTACAACCTTCTTCATATCTGGCCACCAGTGTTGTCGTCTGAGATCCTGGTGCATCTTCGTCACTCCTAGATGTACCGCTAAAGGGTATGTGTGAAACTCCCTCAGCACCTCCTCCTGTAAAGAAGCCGGTACCATGGTACGTCCTCTTTAAAGGACGACGTGCTCTCCCCCCATAGAGAATCCATCAGGTGTCTATCCTGAGGATATCTGTGTACTCCGCATCTCACAGTCAACGTCCCCATGATGTGCCTCCCAGAACAGCTGCAGTAGTGTAGGAGTGACTATGACTAACTGAAGAAAGGCTGCTCCATATCTATCCACAAAGGATATCTGCAAAGCGGCTAGCTGCTCTGTCGCCTCCCCAAGTAGTTTAATGCCCGTCCTCCTGCTGAGAGCATCGGCTACAACGTTCCCCTTTTCAGGAGTATAGACTATCTCAATGTCATAGTCCTGGAGGAACTCGAGCCATCACCGCTGTCTCAGATTCAATTCCTTCTACGAGAAGATATACCTGAGACTCTGGTGGTCAGAGTAGACTGTAAAGCACTCACCCATCAGATAGTGTCTCCACATCATTAGAGCGAAGACCACTACTGCTAACTCCAGGACATGGGTAGCATAGTTCTGCTCATGATGCCTCACCTGACGTGATACATAGGTGATCACTACCTGCTCCTGCATCAGGACACATTTGAGTCTGGTCCCTGATGTATTGCAGTAGACTATGTACCCTACTCCCTCCTCTGGTAGCCTCAGGAGAGGTGTGTTGGTCAATCTTTTTCTCAGCTCTTGGAAGCTCTACTGACATCTGTCTGACCACACGAAGGGTTTCCCCTTCTTCATCAAATTTGGTAGTGGTGCCGCAACTCTGGAAAAGTCTGGCACAAATTTTAAGTAGTACCCAACTAGACCCAAGAAACTCCGCACCTCTGTCACGCTCCTGGGTGGCTCCCTAGCTAGCACTACCTCGATCTTCACAGAATCCACCGCAACTCCCACCTCAGAGATGGTGTGTCCTAAGAAGTGGACCTCACGTAACCAGAACTAACACTTCAAGAGGTTTCCATAAAGCTGGTGCATCTCGGAGTGAGTCTATTACAACCCGCAAGTGGTAGGTGTGCTCCTCCTCAGTGGTCGAGTATATCAATATGTCGTCAATGAAGACCAAGAAAAATCGATCGAGGTATGGCTGAAAGATCCTGTTCATGAGACCCATGAACACTTTTGGAGCATTTTTTACGCCGAAAGGCATAATCAAGAACTCATAGTGGCTATACCGACATCTGAAGGTCGTCTTCTCCACATCCTCGTCTCGAACTCTGAGCTGATGATAGCCTGACCTGAGGTCTATCTTCAAGAACCCCTGAGCTCCCTTGAGCTAATCGAAGAGGTCTTCAATCCTTGGTAGCAGATACATGTTCCTCACAATCACCTGGTTCAGGCGACGATAGTCGGCACACAGTTACAAGCTTCCATCTACCTTCTTGGCGAACAATATCAGGGAATCCCAGGGAGAAACACAGGGTCGGATGAATCCCATTCCCTTAAAGTCCTTCAGTTGTACTCGTAGATCTCAAAGCTTAGCAGGAGCCATCCGATATGATGGAGTGGATATCGGGGTTGTCCCAGGGTACAGGTCAATATAAAATTCTACCTCTCTGCGAGGAGGTAGTCCTGAAACGTCATCATAAAAAACGTCAGCATACTGATCCACCACTACAGGAAAACTCGGACTCTACACATCAACAGCTCCTAGGATGAGGCTAGCCAACTGATGAGTGATGGGTTGTCCTCTCTTCTGCGTGAGTCTATCATGCGCTGCAAAGGCTCCCTTCTCTCCAGTGAAGTTGAACCTTCTCCTGTCGGTGTATACACACCACACCTTGCGCCTAATATAGTCGATCTGAGCATGGACTATAGATAAACAATCCATGCCCAAGATGACGTCGTAAGGCCTCGAAGCTACTACAAGAAGATCCCAGCCAAAGCTCTCTCCTTCTAGAGTAAGCTCACACTGCCAGCACTAGTGTGTAATTGTTGAGTCTGCTCCCATAGGAGTCTTTAGCCGTAAGGATCGATCCAAAGGCTCTGTCGGAATCTCCGAGCTCCGAATAAGGGAATCAGAAATAAAATAATGACTCACTCATGTGTCTATAAGAACAGTAGCAAGGGTGGAGTAGACATAGATAGTACCTCGAATCATCTCTAGTGCGTCGTGGTTGTAGGCCTCCGCTACCTGAAGCCGAACCTGTCTCTGCCTGCCAGCTCCCTGGGGTCAGGGTGGACCTCCTGGTGGTGGTGGTGGTGGTAAAGCCTCAAAGCGTCGCCCACCACCTGCTGCTCGGCCAGCTCCCCTACCTCATCTGCCATCTCTCAGCAGACTGCCACGGTCGACCCTCTACCTCTTCCTGGGTGGCACCTCAACTGTCTTTTTCTCCTCTGCATGGCGGGTCGGGTAGTCACGAGGCATGTGGCCCTGCCCGCCGCATGTGTAGCCCTGCCTGCTCCTCAGAAGGTTGGCTCTACGCCGTGTGCCACGCACATCTGATCCAGTGTCCTGAGGTCATCTGCCTGATGGTCCGGTCAACCTAGACCCCTGTGACATCCGTCGACTGCCAGCTGCAGAAGACTCTACTACGTGCCGCCCTGCGGTAGGTCTCGCTGCAGGCGTAGGCTCAGAAAGAAAGCTCTCTATGAGTAGGGCTCGCTCTATTACTCTTGCCTATGTCAGAATGCTGAGGGAGATCATTGATGCCCTGATCTCATGCATCAGTCCCTGGTCGAAGGTCCGGGCCCAGAAGAATGGGTCTCGTACCATGTCCGTCGAATAGCATGAGAGATCGGTAAATCTTACTGATTACTGGGTTCCATCATGTTGTCCTTCCGCAATTGTAGTAGCTCCTGGATGCGCACTGCATGGAGGGTGGCTGGGATGAACTCCGAGTGAAAGAGGATCTCAATGTACGTCTAGAGGAGTGATGCCTCATCGTACACCTGGAGCACAACCTCCACCATCTACCTGCTTCTGCGTGCAGGAGGCTCGCTACAAGGATCACCATGAGGTCAGCTGGTGTCCCCACTAACCTGAAAACTCAATCCACAGCATCCAGCCAATCCTCAGCTGCCTGAGGTTCCATCTCCCCGTGGATCCTGGGAGGTCTCTGACACTGAAACTAATGCAGTGCACTAAGGTGACGTGCACTATCAGCGGCTAGGGCTGGGATCATTGGTGGCTCGACGGGTAGAGGTACCGCCGGTGCCTCCGTAGTAAAAGGGCCCTACACCGAGGCCTCATCGCTCGGTGGGCTGTCGTATCACACAATTCTCGGAACCCTAGCTATCTGCCATCGTGGGGCCATCCTGAAAAGAAATAGGTGCGCCACGGTAAAACAATATACCTGGTGAGCTGACACAAAGTAATCACAAAGACTAATTTTGAAACACAAATGCAATCAATGTTTTCGTGCATTGAGTCAGAAATCAGAAGTCAGGGTCTTGGTGTACGGATACGTCAGCCTCCGCACCAACACTGGACTCCCTGGACTGATAACCACACTCAATACGCTTAACACTATTGCTTC
Source organism: Viscum album (assembly GCA_963277665.1). NCBI lineage: Eukaryota > Viridiplantae > Streptophyta > Magnoliopsida > Santalales > Viscaceae > Viscum > Viscum album. Next base: position 217,869,197 of record OY728165.1, read on the forward strand.
ACATAGAATAAATATCAGAGTCTTGAGTTCTACGGTAGAACCGAACTTCTCTGATAACAATTTGTCATGACCCGTCCTCGGGACCCATGCCATGACTACCCCAAGCCCGCCTCCCATAGGGAAGGGGCTGGCTAGTATCCCCAAGGCGTAAATCATGACAAAAAGGGGAAGGCATTGCCTTTATAAAGTAAACAAACACCACAGAGTAAGCAAGAAGAAGTAAACACTATGTAATCCTAGGTACAAAAGTAAGTGTGGAAAGTAAATGGGTCAGGATTCAAACCCAAACTGAATGTAAGGTACAACTGGAAAGAAGTAAAGCAACTGAAAGTAAACCAGCAATGTCGAGCTATCCACTGGATGTCCCCCCAAAAGGGTGGGTACAGATAGCCTCCTCAGCTCCTCGGTCTATCAGTCTGCTCCGTGTACGTCTCGCCCAGTGGTCCACCTCCAGATACCAACTTACTCCACAAGCCTCAACCACAATCAATGTTGTCCATCGTCTACATCCAACACAACGTAGTTTGGGAATAGCCTGTGCAGGGGTGAGTATACGCTACTCAGTAGGGACCCGGAGACCCCCAAAGGTCTCCCAGAATCCACAAAGGATAATCCAGAAAGGAAAGATACAATCACGAAGTAACAACCAACACTAGTTAGGTATATGGCCATACGTATACCAAAGTCATCAATTCTCGTTCGGCTCCAACATCCGAGCCCAAGTTTGATCACGTACGCATAGGATAGTACAACCAATCCACATAGGATAACCCAACCCAATCCACATAGGAATGAAAGTCAATCATATCAAAGATATTGATTGAAGGTCAAGGCTCAGATCACACAGGTATACTTCTTCGCTAGGTGATAGAGATGATCATATATAGCCACTGATTCATCTAAGCTGGGACCCATTAAGGATACTAAACCAGATAAGCTATCGGACCCACATAAGATACAGACCAGCTACTCTGCCAGACCCACTTAGGATAGAAAAAACATATTCAAATAGTGCCAGACCCATGTAGGATATAAGAACAGTAGTCATTTCCGTCAAACCCACAGAGGATTTCAGTACGGTCTTCATCGCTGCTGAACCCACGGAGGATTTCAGTGTAGTCTTCATCATTATCGAACCCACGAAATATTTCAGTACGGTCTTCATCTCTGCCAAACCCATGAAGGATTTTAGTGCAGTCATCATCGCTGCCGAACCCACGGAGGATTTCAGTGCAGTCGTCGTCGCAGTCGCAGCCAGCTCTAGGGTTCCCGCACACAGCATGCTCGATTTCAGGAGGGTCCGCTCCACGATCCAAGGGGTAGATACATCAACTGACATGTAGTCTAGAGTTTATGTATCTCAAAGTTATATCTTGACAAGAGGAACTCAACGTGACAGACGGCGCGTCAATCAGACGCCCGGTCTGAGAGTTATTCGCTTTTTCGTTCTAGGGGCCCCGAAGGTTTTTAAGTCAAAACCTACCCAACAACAGTCCGAATATGTCCAAACCTCGAGTGGAGTAATCCAAAAGATCCATCTCACTAATATGAATCCAACAATGTCAATGACACGTCAATCGGATGTCCATAGCTGAAGTTATAAGTGTTTTCACTCCGAGGGCCTGGTTGGTTTCGGGCTCGAACCAACCCGTCTATACCCAAAGCTCTCCGAAACCTTGAGTGTAATATACCTAAATGACTGTCTCGATTCAGGATTGCATTGAAACTTACGGTGCGTTGATCGGGGGTCTGTAGCGCATGATATAAGCAAAAGAACGAACATGTCCGGTTTTAGGGGGTTTTGGGCTCGGATCGACCCGACCTGAGGCCCCCCTACGTCGGCCTGAAACGGGTCACCCCGAACTGGGTCTGGGTCCGGCCCCTTAGGGCACGGCCCGGCCTGGGTGGCCAGTTTTCCTAGCGCGGTACGCCCCGCACGGCCAGCTCGGTGTTGGCCGAGCCGTTGGGGGAAGGGGGGGCGGCTGCCCCCCTTGATTGAAACTGCGGCCCCCACGTGGGGGCCGCACCTTGCCAGCTGGGGGTTATGAACCCTGGTCCTTCCTTTGAAACGGCCGGCCTGGTCCATCCGGCCGGTGTTTTCACCACGGGAACGCCGCGGTCCCACCCCTTAGATGTGGCGGCGGCCGGTGGTTCCGGCCGCCCCGCCTTGCTCCGCCGCGGCTTTGAGCCACGGCCTTGTCCGGCCGGTGCGGCGCGCCGGCACCACGCCCCTCCGCCGTGGCCCTGCTCCGGTCGCGGCCTCGTTGTGGTTCTCCAGCGCCGTGCGACGGCGCTGCGCTTCTTCATTCGTTCTTCATTATTTACGCGTTGTGTCGTTGCACCGCAGTGCCTTTACTCATACCACAACTAGTACAATCATCAAAGGGGGAGGAGGATCGGCCGTGTTCGTGCGGTCTGAACTCCTCCCGTTATTATGATAATAGGTAGCCCAAATAGAAGTCGATGAACAGCAAAGAAATAATTCATGGGTAAAAACAATTAACCCCTACATCAAAGTGTACATGAACGAAGGTTGGACGCGGGAAAAGGACGTCACGAAAGGAGGCTTCGTAAGCGTCATCAGTGTCACGGAGAAGAGGATTGTCAGCATTGTGGTTCATGGCATCGCGTCGTCGATCTCCAGGGAACTAGCATTCTTTGTCGTCTTCCATCGGAGGGCGGCATTCTTCATTGTTCTTCACGTTCTCCAATGAAGAAGATGAAGATTCGAAGGCTTTGAGAAAATCCTCTCCCATTCCTACTCGCACAACGAAAACTCGCACTTAATTAAATAAGACTTTGTCTGTTTTAATTAACACACACAAGCCAACGTTGAATTTGAAATTTGAAATGAATTCCCAAATTAATTACATTGAATAATACAATCAATTAATTAATTAAGAGAGTTGACTTTTCATTCAATGGGGGTGCGGGTGTGTTACAAAATTAATGGGGGTTTGAGAAAGTTGAAAGGGAGGGCCTCGTGTGGTCCCCACTTCACAAATATCCTAACTAGTGGAGTTTGGATATTAGTGGGTCCCATTCCAACCACCAAGCTTAAGTTTAAACTACCAAGAATAGAAATAAAATTTGTAGGACAAAATTTAATTTTATTCTTTAGGTAACCCATTTAATTAATAACCTCACCCGAGCAAATGCAACTCTGGAAAAGGTGTTCTTAAGAAATTACTGGTGTAGCGGTTTAATTGGAGCACTCGGATTTCGATTCCGAGCACCGGTTCAAAAGTTAGGAAAACCCGCTCGTTCGTTTACTAAACGTACCCAAGTTAATCTTTGGAAATTTATTCTGGGCACACTGGGCCTCAGAATCAGGTGCTGTTAGAAACTAAGTTCTTGTAAAATCCCAAAGAAAATTAAGAAAAAATTTCCCTTGAATTTTACGGGTCTTTACATTAGGGTTGAGGTCGGAGCATGTGTTTTTATTTTTAATATCATTGACATCTTACTCAAGAATAAGGATTTCATTATTAATTTGTTCTACTTTGAAGTTTCACCAACTCTTGAGAGCCAGTTTTAGAGTTTTTTAATTTGATAATATAGGAAAAGGCAACATTATTGTGAGACATTGATAACAAATAGTTTAGGGTAACATTAGTAAAATCAACATCAGAGAACCAGACATTGTTAAATCAGAAATGAAATTGGGATTTTCGAGTCTTTAGTAAAATCAATTAGATTGTTGCCTTCAATCAATGCTTTAAATTCTCTCATGGAAATAAAAGCAAGAGAAGGTCTAATTGTATCACTTGATTTTAGAATGGAATTGAGTTCTCTAAGAAGAAACCAAGGGGAATTAATATTAGCACCAAGATAAGAGTGGCCATTCCAAATATTTATCCTTTCTTGGTATATATTTCTAGCATAGACAAAATAATAGAAAATTTGTGTGCCATCATTATAGAAATTTCAAGTAAAAATATGGTTTGAGACATTAAAAACACTAAAATTCTATAAAGAAGAGTGAAAAAAATCAATAGAGATTCAGAATTATAGGTATTTGAAACTATGCTAGTAAAAACATAGTTATGATGACACAAGTGGGAGTATTTAGAATAATAAGTAATTTATTGCTCAGCAATATAAATAACATAGTTTGATGAGTGTTAACCATAATTTTTAGAATAGTGAATGTGTTAGAGTTGGCAATACCCTGACAATTAAAAAATAAAATCTTCATTTAAACCTAAATTTGGAGTTAGAACTCCCTTTTTTATTATTTCTAGAACCTTTATTTCAAAAGTACCTTCTAAAGTATTGATCATTTTTACTATTAGTGGTATATTCCTATTCATTATTAGGTATGATAGGGTTCTCCTTTTTAGGTTCATTTCTTGAAGCAAACATAGTTGAGTTTGTACTGTTTGTATTGCATACCATCAAAGAAATGGTATTTTGGTTAGATTATAGAATTCCAGGATGCTCAGAATAGTTATTATTATCTTTAGATTGAGCACCATAAAAATATAAACTTAGAGGAAATGGAATATGTATAATTGAATCCTTTGAAACATCTATATTCTAATGTTTGATAGTGTCCAGATTTTATAAAAGGTACATCGTCCTGGAGGATTCAATATTTTTCTACACTAGCATAGGGTCCTGTACCGAGGTTTTGTTTCTTTTTACATGTTTTACAGATTCCAGTGTTATGAAACCCTTTTTATCTGTGTTAGAATTCTGGGTCGATGCCTCGGCCTGAACAAACTTTAGACTAGTATGAGGATTCCCATGTTTTACAGTACAACCAGTGGTATTCAAAACATTAAAACTATTGACAGATTTAACGTGTTTAGAATGGAAATATCCTAAATAATTTTCCTTGTTTTTCATGCATACTTCATCTCTAGAGTAGGTTCATTGTTAGATTTTCTATGGGGATACTTGAACTCTTTATTTTAATAATCAACTTAGTAGTTTCATTTAGTGAAGTATTTAGAGTTGATGCTACAATTTTCATGTTACATAGCATCAAGGAGTTAGGAAATTCATTGCCTATAGAATGAGTACCATAATTGATAAATTAGTAAAAGTGGGAGGATGTGTACCTGGATCATTTATCTCCTCCACACTAGAATCATCTATGTATAAGGGTTCCTGGAATTTGATAAAGTCCAAAGAATCTGGAAGACACTACTTCTTCTCAATAGAGTCACTATTTTCCTACATTTTCAAAGCGTCTTGTCACAAGGGTGTATTCTCCTTTATGGATTTACTAGATTTCATGTCCTTGGTAATAGTTACATTATCCTTAGCAATGTCAGATGTCCCTTAGTCTGAATTTCCTTCCGGTTAGTAGAGAGTTTCCTAAATTTTATACTAATGCCAGTGACATCTAGAGTTTTAGAGTCAGAGGTGTCGAGAGGAGAGGGAAAAGAACATAAACCATTTTTCTGATTTTTGGTCACATTCATTATCTCTTGATTAGTTGTAATATTTAATCGGAAGGGTTTTTGGATCTTTCTAAAACCCAAACCTGAGTAGTTGCATTCAACCATAGTTTGCAGAGAATAAACAACATTATGATTTGTTGTAGCGCCTATGCTGCAAGCATTGCATTGCATTTGTTCAGGTGGAGATATTGTACCCCTCCTTCCTAGTGTATGTTTGGCATTTTTGATGAAATTAGAGTTGGATACCAGTTTGAATGGACAAGTACTGGGTTTTTCTTTCCCATTCACATGAGTGTATAACCTAATAGTATCTAAAATGAGATTCTAAATCTCATCTAAGTGGCCTTGTTTTTTAATGGACTTTTCTTCCTCTTCAACAACATATTCCCATGTTATACATGAGTTTTACCCTATGTGTGTGAGGATGTGTGATTTTTTCACCAATATTTCTTTTTCCTATTTGGTGGTTTTAGGTTTGTCCAACATTGGAGCTTTTCCTTTTTTTCTACATATTTCATTCCATTTATTTTCAAATGGCTGATTCACTTATTTCCTAACCACCCTAAAATTGGTGATTGTATGTCCAATGATCTTACAAAGATCACAAAAGGGATTATTTCTCTCATATTCTATTAAAATTTCAGTTTTTAAATCCTTATCATTGAAATTGATTATAATTGGAGGCTTTGAGTCTAGGTTAATTTCCACCGTAACACTAAAAAAGAGGCATAAGTCAGCATTTAAAGTTCTTTGATCAATTTTTTGAGGAGATCCAATGCAGGAAAAAATATCATTCAGAATTTTTGGGATCAAAAAGAAGCAATTCAGGCCATGTTGTTTTACCCAAACTTGTTAAATGGTATTCCTATATGTGTTAGAGTTGAAATAAAAGTCCCATTCAGTTATTCTAAGAAATCTCATCTTTAGATTAATATTATCGATCTTCCAAACCTCCTCTAGATCATCTTTGTATTTCAACAGAATCTTATAATACTACTTGCCTATAGGTATCAATTTATATTTGGGGATATTCTGGTAGTGTGAAATACGCGAGTGTAAATTAGGTAAGAGCCAAGGGTGGTCACCTTTAAGGTCGTACATGTGGCCCATGATTGAAAATGTGCACATTTTTGCATGCTGTTGAAGTGAATTCGGATTCACTTCCACCAAGAAACCACCATCATCATTTCTCTTGAAAAGGGGAGGCTTCATTAAGATGTCTTTACCCATATCTGTATTCTTCAGAGCATCCAAAAAAGAGACCCCCTAATATCTATGGAAGAATTAGCGAGGGTGAAGCTTTTCTTTAGGGACATCCTCTTCATGCTTTTCTACAACAATACCTTGTGCAAGGGGCAATAGTATCATCTAATAATTCAAGAAGTGATGAGATTAAAACCTCCCATGAGTGAGAAAATCCACCATGATGGTGAAAATCTAAAGTGACGAGCCAGAGGATCCCTAGTCACTCGAGATTTTTAAAGAGAGATGGTCTCCCATATCTCTAATGTCTCTTTTCTATCATTGAAAGTCTAGGAAACTAAAATATATTTTTGAGGAAAACATCAAAAAAATTAATCATATGAATTAAGATCATTTTCACATTATATTAAACTACTCTATGTATGAATCACACCATTTATTGAGCAATAAATCCCACTTCCCAATGATTTCGACCTACTCATTCATTTTGGAACTCCAATTCTCTGATACACATATTTTGAATATAATTCAGGTATTATGAGAAAACCTACCTCTTATACCAATAAATATGCACTCAGATGTGAATAAAATAATTTCTAATGGGAATAAGATAAATTTAAAGCATATTAAGGGTAAAAAAAATTTATTAGTTTTCAAAGACGCTCACCAAAATTTTTCATGACAAGAAACTCTTACGCGTTTCTACTTAACTCTAATAATTTTTGAAGATTTATATAATTTTAACCACATAATAGAAGTTGGTTTATTAGGTATAAAATAATGAATGTACTTTGCGAAAAAAAAGAATAATTAATATAATATTTTAAAACAATTGTATAAGTTTCAAAATATATGCCCTCTATTGAAATATTTGTAAACTACTTCACATAATAAACTCTTCATACACCCTCATTATGATCTTTTTGATAAAAACTTATCCTGGTAGAATTCATAAGATACATTCATGTCTTGAATCCTCAAAAATATCCCTTTATAGGTCTATCAAGAAATATTCAATTTCCCCTAGTCAACTAGCCCCAAAACTATACATGAGATACCTAAAAATACTTTGTTGCACCCCTAAACCTGTAATGTTAGATCCAATCCCAAAAACACCTAACTTACAACACTATATTTGATAGACATTTATGGTTTAAATATCTTTCACAAATTTACAATCCATGAAACTATTAGTATATATTCTTAGATAAAAATGGATAATTATTAATTAATAGAACCAATGCCTTTATTATCTAATAGAAAAACATTCCCCCTATATAATAAGATTATAAATCAAAAAAGGGTCTTCAATAGTCTTATAAATTATCCATATAAGATAATCCTCTATAAATACTATATGTTTTACATTAGTTCAAAATATGGGGAATGGGAATCAAAAGAACGGGAGATCTCAAACACACAGTAAGGGTAAACATAATAATAAATAATAACATGAGAGATATAAGGAATAAAATTATATAATAACGGGGATGATGTTAGACATGGAAGAAAGTAATAAAGAGATGATATCTTATGAACATGAAATAAAAAATTATTGTAGCATAATACCATAGAATCATAGGAATTTGGAGAGTCCCTAAACTTGACTTCATAGGCATAATTCAAGAATCCCAATATTGATAACATAACATACCTAGCTATGCTAACTACACTCACACCATGATTTTATAGGAACATTTCCCCCACACCATGATATCTCATAATATAGAAAAATTACCAAATGAATTAGATGGATATATCATTTGGGTCCCACCCATCACAGAAAAAAAATCATACATATGTGCTCCACGTTGTTTTGATCAACATATCATAAGAACCTAAAAAAATAAAATGGTTTTTATACCCATTTCATGTAGTTCTATGAGGAATCATTCATGATTTCATCAATAAACATGACATGATAAACCCATGGAATGTAATTTGTGACTTAATGACATTAAGAATCATTATAGGTAAATTCCACTAAAAAAGAGGATTACACATAAGGTGTTTATACCAGATTAAAAAGGGATATCAAGTTTAATGAACAATTTCCCCAATCAATCCAAGTATTATGAATCTAGGTGAACACCCTTCAATCATGTAATAAAATATTGGGTATTTACAAAGGAAATTAGGCGATGTAAATCTTGCCTATATAAGTGGACGATTAAGAAATATAAAATCTATGATAGGTCATATGGTATATGTAAAAGTAAATTTCGTAAACCATCAAGATAAATAAGGTGGATTGTATCATTTTAATAATACCCATGATCTATTTTATGACATATATAAATAACACTCTTGGAAGAAATAAGAAAAAAATTAAATAATAATATCACTTTTCATTTGGAAACAATTAAAAGGGATAATTTTATTTAACCTTGAGAAAAATAATTCCCTTTTTTGAAAACACAATAACACAGGGAGGATGTTTCTTAGATTGTGATAATGGTTTTGGAAATATTTTTTCATGAGGAAATATGTAAAATAGATTTATTTTCATTAACAATTATCGATATTGAATCATTTTAAATATTTTCTATTAACCTAATTTGAGAAGTTCATGGTTATCCAAGAAATGTTTCTCTAAAAATATTTTTTTAATTAATGTATTGTGGGCCATTTTAAAACTAGACTTTAGAAGAAAACATTTTTAAAAAATTATCAGATATAACTTAATCTTTTTAGTGAAACCCACATCATGAGCATAATGATAAAACCATTCTTTTATAAGTGATGAAAAGAAATATAAATGTCACTAGAGAATTTATAGAAAATACGTTTGTTAGGTAAAACATTTATATGAAAGAAAAAGATTTGATTTCATAAATTTGGAATCATTCCTCTCAGTGATGCATTTTGAAAGAGAATTCCATACCTACTAGAGAAAAAATTTAATTGTAGGGATAAATATCAGTAAAGGTCAATGAAATAAATTATATTAAATATAAAATGGATTAATAATTGATAATTTTTATAATCAATGAGTAGAAGAATATTTTCAACTCATGGAGAAATAACTTGAGTTGATATTTGAGTTATTTTTCAACAAACAAACATGATAGAGAAAGTGATGGAAAACTGACCTCAAAACCCCAGAATAAAATATAATTCATGATGACACTAAAATCAGGTCGAATATACAACATATAAATATAAAGAGGTGAATAAAATAAAACATGTCTCAATAAATGATGTTTGAATAAAAAGACACCTTACTCTATTTTATAGATTATTTGATCACACACTAACTTCCTATAAAAAGAATAACTATTTTAGTCACTTTTTTCATAGGCTTATTCTTCTAAATAACTCTTTTATATAATTAATTTATAATTATGAACTATGAATATAGTGTTTCATTGTATCTTATTTTTAACAGATGGTGTTAACACTTTTAATTATGTTGAAAATGTTTTGTAATGTGAATGTGGGTCCCTGATATTTGATACTAAGATCATCATTCATAGATAACCTACAATTATAAAATATATATACTGTGACTAATTATAATGTTACACTTTCATCCTAGCATATTTTTAATTAATACCATTGTAGGTAATATTGGAAACAATCTTGTTTCAATTATTTTAAAAAAATTGAGATGATATATTACAAACATGGTTGTATATTTATATTATTACTCCAGAACCTATATAACATATTTAATAAGTTTTTATTAAATTTTTTTATCCTCAAAAATAAAGGTAATAAATTAACTAAATATGTGTAAATAATATATTTCATGGGATAGGGTTATAGGATGAAAAAATGGTAATTTTTCAATAAGTAATTATAAGGATGGGGTTTTCAAATAATGGGTGTCAGTGGTCCCTTTTAGAAGTGTAGAAAAGGGAATCTTTCATAGAAAATAATATCATGTAATTAGAAAGAGTCTAATGGCATGAATATTAGCCAAGGTCGATGGAGAAATGTTGGTAAGACATGTAGATAATACATTAAAACCTACAAATTCTATCTTAATTAAATATTAATCCAGGTAGTTAATTTATTAATAAAATCATAAGAGGAGACATCAAAATATAAATATATTTTTTTAGTAAACATTTATCTTCGATTAATGTGATTCAATTTCTAAATAAGTAAAAATTTACTTTTAAAATTAAATGTAAAATATATATATATATAAACTTTTACAATAAAATATCTCTTAAGCTAAAAAATGTTAATCATGGGTTTGAAAAAATATATATTAAATATATATATATATATATATTAATAAAAATTGGTTTAAAAATCTTTAGTTCCTTCTTATGTAATGAAAATATCATAATTACTGATAAAATTATCCAAAACCAGTATTTTCATTATTCACATAAAAAATAAATAGTTTAGAAGAATATAAAAATTTTATTAACAACTGATTTTTGTATTATAAATTGAAATATGATTTTATTTTTTATATAAATATTTACAAAAATTATATATTTAAATTTTGAAACAAAATAAAATATAAAAAGATAAAATTCATTTATTGAAAAAAAGACCTTTGTAAACATTAAGTGTCACTCATATTATTTCATGCCAATTATCTAATATAAGGGATTGTAGTAATTTATATCATATATAGATATATTATATGTTATTATAATGATATTTTAAATATGATTAATTTAATTTACAAATGTATCAAGGCCATTTTTTAGTGCGTATGAAGTAAGATATAACACTAAAAATTATTTAAAGGAAATAATATAATAAGATCTCAGGATGTTCCTATAACATCCCATGATTTCTTGTCCTGTTAATATATTAGTATTGGTATTGTACATGTTTTGATGGAGTCTTGAGGAGGTTCCATGGTGGTTATATTTGAAGAATAGATGCTCCAAGATATTCACATCATGAAAGTTATACACAACGTGAATTAGTGGTGTACAACTTCATTAGAGAGCTAGGATCACATCTTAAATACATCTGAGAGGGTACCTATCCAATAAATTCACATATTGAATGTAATTAATGATGTGTAATTTAATAAAGAATGAGTTTAAGTTAGTTTCAGTGAAAGTCGGAATATTTGGGAAACCCATGGATTTCAAGTCATGAATGTGTTACATAACATGAAACCAGTTTGATCCAGGTTATTTTATAACACTTTTGTTCAATGCATTTAATTTTTAATTCTCTTATACCTCTCTTGATGTGGTGGAACCTAAGGCTCCTTTTGATGATCTTCCATCCCTTCTCATCCTTCTTTAATTCAACATGTTATGGTTGTTGTACATTGGTGATCCCATGTGAGTTTTTTCCCTTCATTCCATTATTCTACTTCTATTATTCTTCATAGATCCAATTTGGTGGTATAGTTATGGATTCGGTAGCCTGTTGGACCATGTTTTTTATAACCCTTGATGAATGTTAATTTTATCTATGATGTCATGGTGTGTATTTTCTTCTATGTGTAGTTTTTCCTCACCATGAGGTGTGCAACAAGTTCTAAAAGCTTCTTTGAGGTAGAGAATCCATCATTTCTCACTTTTGAGTATCATGTGGGATGCTTTTACTCTTGTTCAACTATGGGGGAGATTTTTCACTCCCCTTATCAATATAAATTAATTGTTTGATTTAAATTTAAGGGGAAGGGGGAATTATTTACATGCTTTTACAGGTTTGATATTATTGTGATGTTCTGTCTATAAGGGCAGAATGCCCTACTAAAAATATTGAATATTTGGGGCATTTTCTTGCAATCTAGTTGTTATGATATGAAAACATTGTTTAATTTTTTCATGACATTTTCCCAAAATTAATATTTCGTTAACAACTTGTGTATGGATAATGAAATGGTCTCCCTTATATTTAGGTATTGTGAGATGACACCCCTAAAACAAATCGAAATGTGATATAATCCCAATTGTTAAATTTGTAAAATTGTCTTTGATGTGTTGTGATGTGAGGTCTTACTTTTTCCAAGCTAATTTGTGGTTTTGATGTGGTGTGAGGTAATGTATTGTTAGTGTTTCCATTCTGTTGGGGTGGATAGGCGGCGATTTTTTTGGTCATACTTTTGGGGAGACAAGGTTATGGATTTTTTGTCATGTTTTTTGGGCAATGAGATGATGGTTTATTTTTTAGAGCATTTTGGGATGATGAGGTGACATTTTATTTGGTTATGTTTTTTTGGTAGCGAGGTGGTAGTTTGGTTGGACATTATTTTGGGATAGTTAAGTGATGATACGTTTAGTAATGGTTTTGGGGAGGTAAGGTGATGGTTTGTTTCATCATTGTTTTGTGGTGGTGAGGTGATGGTATGATGGGGATGTTGAGATTCTTGTAAGGTGTGGTTTCATTGTTCTACATAATTGGGTAATGATTTAATTATTATTTAATAATGATTTAAATGGACAGTGATTGATTTGGATAATGGGAAGGAATTGGATAATAAACAAATAAATGATGGGTTGTGTGGTTAAATGTGGCAGTTGATTAATAATACAACCAACAGGATGGATAATGGGATTGGTTGGAAATGTAAAATATGGATTGTGTAATATGTGGTATTATTCATTTAGATGTGGCATAAAATGTAGGGATGTTCTGAGTATGATAGTTTTTTGTTATAAACCCATAGGTTGGGGTTGTGTATGGATATTTGTAAATAGTTATATATTCTTTCAGCTTTCTGTACACACCTAACCTACATCAAGAATTATGTTCCAACACCTATATTTTCACACTAAATTGTTTTTTCCAAAATCTCGGTGATAAGAATGGATGTTTGGTTAGCATCTCTTTCCCACTATCTCTTCTAAGTGAGTAGATATGCATAAGCTATAATGGTCAAATGTCTATTAGTACACAAGGTGATAGACCAGGTTCTTTTAGCTGAGATATGATATGCATGTGTTGTTGTGAGTATTATTGTGGGTATCATTCATGGTATGAGGAGCACATAAGGTTTATGTCCTTCATGTTTATGTTACCCTACTACTCGGGTTACAATTTTGATGTGATGGATAATTTTCCCATGGGATAGATGAGATGTGACTATGTTTTGGGGTTTGGACCAGATATTTGTGGGCATGATGTGATGTTACCATGTTTTGGGATGGTGTTTTATGTTATTCAGAAGAGATGAGAGTTCCACAATGTACAATTTTGTGGTTTAAAGGTAGAAAATTAGCTGTAAATCAGTGTCGCAGTACTCATCATCAATAATATTTTTATTTTTTTGAATATATTTGGCTTTTGGTATTTAAAGAGTGTGCCTTAGTGAGGTTGGCATGGATAGTGGACTAGTTTATGTGTTTCTGGTTGTACTATTTACTCATAGGTTCATTATTATGATTCTTTCACATGCTCATGGGTGACTTTGGATTTCCTAATGGGTTTTCTTATATGATCACCCTACATATTTAAAATTATTTTTAGGTTTCAAGGAGGATTAAATGAATCAGGTTGAAAAGTAATATCATAGAACTTTTTTTCAGTAGTTGCATTACTATATTATCTTCTCTTTTGGGTATTTAAATATTGAAATATTCATCTATACTTATCATATTTATACATGCATCATGGGATGGTTTTAGTTTCTTTTTAATTTATGTCATAGATGTTTTTGTGGATGATTCATCTTATCTTGTGATTCTATATTATTATTGAGCTTAATGACTCCCATTTCATGGTACTTATATACCATCGGTGCTGGTTGCAAACCTATGGCCAACTATAGGTGGGACTCAGTGGTTCATTATCTATTTCCCATTATTGTGGTATCTTTGGTGGGATAGGGTCTTGACATGGTGGTAACATAGGTTGTGGTTGAGAGATAATATAGAGTTTGAAGTAAAGATTTGTAAGGATTACATGTATTGGCCTGTGAGATAGGTTGGGACATGAGATGTTAGGGGGGCCCGTGATATAGTTCATGGACTCAGATATTATTGAATGATCATGTTAGGTGGACCTACTTTCATAGTTGAGACCTAGGAGAGGTACATGAATCATTTTGTTCCATGTCATGTTGTTTGTTTCGGTAGTGATGTGTGAGGGATTCCTTTGAGAAATTTTCATCTCACTTTTATTTGTACACTTAGGATTTCCAAGATGTAATTTAGCTTGAATATGTAGTTTCAGTATCACTAGATAAAATGGGCGGTGGCGTAGTTTGTGTTAAGGTGTTTCTCATCAAGTAATGGTTGAGCACCACATTCCAAGTAGTTTTTTGTAGGCTTTGGATGTTCTTATTAGGACCCAACCCAACTGAGGCATGAGACACAACTACCTCAATCTTGTCTCTATAGTACAGGGGGTTTCAACAAGAACCAAATGGCATAGCCTAAATGGGTGGTCATTTCCTAATGTACCAGTATGCATACACCCAAACATATCAATGCATAAGGGTAGAAGAATAAAATAAAAAGATGTGATATCTAGAATATAAAATGCATATGAAATACTCTAGGGTGTAAAAGAGTATGAATATTTAATAATAAAATAAAAGGGTAAAAATACACACCATACAAGAAATATGTCCCATCCTAACAAACATGGAATGCAAAGTGCTGAGGGTGCTCAGTTCTTGATCACCAACCTACGACCCCCATACATGGTCCAATGCACTAGGTATCCCTCCACTCCTCTATAGTCACCACCGATCATTACATTTTCTATATAAGACATGATAAGTGTGGGAAACTCCAATGTAGGTGTGAGTATATTCACACCTAGTAAGATTTTCATAATGTTAAAGAGGAAGTAGTAAGATACATTATATGAAAAGATAGTAAAACATTTAACCTAAAGAAAGAGAGTAAACATATCCAATGACATGGTTTGTAATTATGTATAATCTCAAACCAAAGAAACCCAAATGAAAGGGAAGTTGATATCTATATCACATCTCATCCAGTAAAAGGGATCCATTTTTTCCAAAAGTCCATCATCGATTCCCAACATCTCATGAGTCTGCCTGGCAGAAATGATCCAAGTCAAGCCACACCTCACCATTGTGCCATGTAGCCAATGGGAAACAATATCTGGGTAGAGAACTAATTTATATCCTATCTCGAGGGTGTCACTATAGTAGTCTATAGAGGTCCCATTGTCATCCCAACTAGAGGTTTCCACTCTAGTAGTCAGGGACCAATGCCCTTCCTAAAAAGAGGGTCCCACTCTCATATTCAAGGTCCCATGCCCCAACTCTGCATCTACATGCCACTCAGTCAATAGGCATAGGACCCATTCCTTATTCCATCAAGATGCCACCACTATAATAATAGATAAATGAATCATTTTCTAACCCATAGGATGGTTCAACTCTATATTTATATAGGGGACCCTTGCGCAGACCAACTGGAGGATGCCACTCTAAATCCCCTTGTGATCCACCATTATCACTACCATCATTGAGTGTCTCCTAAAGAATCATCTCACATGGAAAATCCTGAACCATATCTCAAAATCAACTATCAATTCCACCATCTCATTATATGTAAAAAAACTCAATATAGTATACTCACGGGCCAATGTCCATGTTCAAAAAAATGATATATGAGAGGATGATGATTCCTAAAAAGGAAGAAGGGTTACACGATGTGTAAGGGGGCCCACACAACATGTGGTCCCACTCAATCACTTGGTATTTTCCCAAAAGGTACATAGCTTTATTCCCATGTAGGTAGAAACATCGTGTAGAGGGAATAGAGGAGGTGTTTGATCCACTCATGTTCAGGCTCATTCTATCCAGTCATGTCCATATACTTTTCCCATTTTTGTGTACGTTGGAACATGACATATTCCGGGTTATGCCCATTCCAATGTACTCCTAGAGTAAATTCAAAATCACCAACACATTTGTAACAAGGCATGTGGGCGTCCCACATGGAATTTGATACTTATTTGACATTGAAACCTAAATGTCGCATATAGGGCACAACACAATGTGGGTTCTTCAGACAACATGTTGTGTGGTGACTATTTTCACAGAAATTCATATCTTTTCTTTGGAATTATAGATCCAAATTCTCTACCTCATGTCTCACCTCTATCCACCCAAAATTGGTGGATCTCATGCATATTTTCTGATTTCATCTATCCAGTGGTAGGAAAGACGTTTCTTTTTGGGTTTGTCGCTTCCTGTATGCACTGTCATCGCCTCACATGCCTTTCATCAGTGCCATGTCCTTATTTGGATTCTTGAACAAAAAAATCATTCAACCTCAACCCAAGAAACCTTTGATTTCATCCCTGATTTGGTGTTCTATTTATTGTATGGAATTTCACCAAGGATCTTATGGTCTTATTGGTCTCGGAACCACCCGACAATGTCCTTCCATGGCCACATAGCCCAATAGAGAATAATGAAAAGAATAAAAGGAAGAAAAGAACTATAATTGAAGGGTTTAGTGTTTTTGGCCAACAATTATTTTCCAATGGATATAATTGGGAGATTAGAATGAGAAAAAAAATTATTGAACAAACAAGTAGTAATGGGAAAATTCAACATCTACAAATTAGCATAGCTCAATGAAAGAGTTGACCATGCTCAATAAATTTAATCAATAAAGTAACAATACAAAAATTTATAATTACTTTCTAGATATTGTATCATTCTTCATTGATGAATCCATTGATTGATAGGAGTTTTTGTGTTCATTTCATCACAATATGCCTCAATTCGGACTCTCATTACCATGTAAATTTGATTCTCCAATGGAGAGGAGAAAGAAAATCTCTTGATTATCCTAGGGTTTATGTGGATAACCATTAGAAATTATTCAAAATTAGGTATTAATTCAAAAACATGATGAGTTTAATTATTTAAAATAAATATATTTAATTATTAAATTTAACTGAAAGCACCCACAAATAGTTTCCAATATTCGAATTCCCCAAACAAACTTATTTTATGTCACTCCAAGGGTAAACATCCTATTTTAGACTCAAACATGGTCTCAGGTTTCTATTCTGAGATTCCTTTTAATAGTATCCCATTACCCTTAGAAAACTATGCACTCCTAGTATAAAATATATTTTAGATTTTTTAAAAAATAATTCCTATTGCACTAGGCCTAAAAATTGCACATCATCTCAGTTCTTGTGTATGAAAATATATATATAAAAATTTAAATTCTTTCAAGAAAAAATCCTATTCTCTATATCATTCCCACTTTAAATATTTTTTTCACTAAAAAATAATAACTAAGAAAAAATCTTGGGATAAAGAGACCACATCTGGTTCTCCTTCTCTTAGTAGATCTTCTACAAGATCCCATGCTTCCAAAATTGATGAACCCAAGGGATAGTCCTTAAACTCAAGATTTTCTCATGTCGATCATAAATTGCTACCAGGTGGTCTATGTAAGTGGATCCATCCTCTATGTACAGATCACTCATATCAATAATTTTTATAGGGTTTTTATTATGTATTGCCTCAACTGAGACAAATGGAATACATCATCACCCTTTCCAACTGTGGTGTTAAGTAGGGGTGGTAATAAACCTCACCAACCTTTTGCAAGACCTCAAAAGGCCCAATAAACATCTAGGATTTATGGAATCACCCGAAACATCTCCACAATACCTTTCATGGGGATAATTTAATGAAAACATGGTATGCCAGCATCAAATCCATGGGCTTATGACATCGATCTTCTAAAAAACTCTACCCACTTGGGGTTTTCCCCATCTTCTCAAGGAAAACCTGGACTATCTTCATTGTCTCTTACACTATCTCTAGACCGAAAACATATTTATCACCAATTTTTTTCAAACATAAGGGTGCCCTGTGGGGGATCTTGTAAAGGGCCTTGAAAGGTGGAACATATATGGTAGAGTGGTAGCTATTATTTTATGACTACTCTACCAAGGGTAAGTGATCCACATAGCTCCAGCCAAAGTCTAACACACAGTCCCTCAACATATCCTCTAAATCCTTGATTGTGGACACTATTTTTCCATCCATCTTGGCATGAAAGGTTGTACTCATCCTCATCTGGGTGTTGAATTACTCCTTTGTCCCTCATCACAACAGAGAAATGAACCATGAATCGTGATTGGAGAGAATTGTTGAGGGAACCCCATGAAGGATTAGAATATCTCACAAGTACAATTACTCAAAACTATCCTCCAAAATCATTCCCCTAATAGTAAGGAAGTGTGTCCACATAGTGAGGTAGTCCACTATCTCCAAGATGGTGTAATGACCCTGTAATTTCTAGGGAAGACCTATCATGAAGTCCATGGGTTTTAAATCCCATTTCAATTCCATTATTTCTAGGGGATGCAAAAAACTGTCTAGAACCTAGTGCTCAACCATCACTTGCTGAAAAGTGAGGCATCATAAAATGAACTCAACCATGATAAATATCATGTTGGCCCACCCAAACTAAAATTTATGGTATCAATATATCTTCCCCAAAAAAATTATATATAACCAAAGGAAAAGTGTGTAAATCTCTAATCACATCCTACCACATCATTACTAGGACAACTGTTTATGTCTGTAAAAGGATGACATGATTCCCACAATCAAAATATATTCTTGGTAAATCTAATGAGAATATAGGTTAATTAAACACCTCATAGTTGAAGTTTGTGAGATGAGACTCTCTTCTATGCTAGAGAAGTGGATTCAACAGCATATTCTAAAGAAAATATGCACCCTTCGTCTCAACCAGGGTCAACTACAAGGAAGCCCAGTGCTCTAAAGCCTCCTACACCAAGAGATCCTAGGACAATTATTAAGGGAATATGATACCACATTTCCCTTCATCATAGTATAGACTACCTTGGAATTATAATCCTAGAATAACTTCAAATAGAATCTAAATCTCATGTAAAATTCTCTATGTGTGAAGAAATACATGAGACTCTGATGGTCTGAGAAAACCACAAAGAACTGTTCTAGAATATAGTGCCTTCACATCCCCAGGGTGAAGACTAACTCTTTCAGATTGGGGTGGTGTGTCTCATTTTTCTTCTCATGGTATCATAACTCCCTCAACCAGTATGTGATAACTATATTCCTATGCATCAATAAGAATCCAATCCTAGATCCAAAGGAATCACAATACACTGTGTACTCCATGCCCACCTCTAGTAGTCTCTTCACAGGGCCACTCATCAGCCTCAAACTTAACTCCTCGAAGGACCTCCGCCACTTGATAGTCTAGGTAAAAATATTCCATTTTAGCATCAAGGTGTTCAATATGGAATAACTCCAAGTTAATTCTACTACAAACCTCTTATAGTACACCGCAAATCCAAGAAGGCTCTGCACCTCTGACACTCTCTTTGGAGGCTCCGAATAAAGTACTAAATCAATCATAATTAGGTTTATGGAAAAAATGTGATCAGAATGACATTCCCATAATGTGAAACTCAAAAATATATAATAGGAACTTTGAAAGGCTGCCATAAATTTGGCGATCTGAAATCATATATTGAACCAACCTCAAGTGCTCTACATGATCCGACTCTAAGAGACAATAGAAAAGTAAATATTTAATGTAGATAATCAAAATTTGGTTCAAGTATGGTTGGAATATCTAATTAATAAAACACATAAACATTATGGGGGGATTTTTTACACCAAAGGGAGTCATGAAGAACTTACAGTGTCTATAGTGACATCATAATATTAGATTTGGAATATCATCATTGTGAACTATCACTCTATTGTATTTGGAGCAGAGATCAATCTTTAAGAACCATCTTGTTCCTCAAAACTAATCAAATATTTCATCAATCCTCAGCAAGGAGTACTTTTTATTTATCATGTCCTAGTTTAAGATATTTAAATCCATAAGAATCTACAGGCTCTCACCTGCCTATTTCACAATCAACATTGGAGCTCCCAAGGGGGACACAATAGGCCTGATTAAACCCTTCTCTCAAAAGGCCTCCAACTACAACTGATGCCCCCAGAGTATGGTAGGGTCCATCTAATATTCCTCATAAGATATTAGAGTGGTACTATAATGAAATTCAGTACAAATCATGATATCCTGCCTTAGTGGAAGTCCAAGAAATTCATCAGGTAAGACATCTACAAAATACTCCAAAACTAAAGGTTCCATTTGTATGAAGTGCCTGGTGCACCAAGGGCTACACCCACTACATAATGGGTGATGGGTTTTATAATACTTCTCTCATAACCCACTCATTCCACCATGATATCTCTTTCACCCATAAACTAGAATTGCATCCCAACAGTGTGAAGGTATCTGACTCATGTATGGTGACAGTCAATTTGAACATAGACCATGGAAAAAAATCCATACCCATTTTAATGTCATAGGGTTGCATCTTGATGAACAAAAGATCCCATGTGAACCTCTCTTCACTAAGTGATAGCTTGCACAATCAGAAGAAAAAATATAGAGAATAAACATTCCATGTAGGAACCCCAAGATAATGCAGTTTGGTGAGCGTCTCAATAGGGAGCTCCATATTTCATACTAAGAATAAAGAGCTGAAGGAATGACTCAAACCTATGTCTAGTAATTCTGAAGAAATTATAGAATATACATAGATCATGACATTAAACATCTCAACTGTTTCTATGTATGGAGACTCCATAGCATACAGCTATCTGCATCCCCGACTACTTTCTCCCTAAGCCTAACATGGGATGCCAATTGGTGGTGGTGAAAGGATCTCATTACGCTATACACCACATAAATCTCCTCCTAATAGATCTATATATCCTCCTATTCTCGGTCCACCACCCTAGATGACTCCCTACCCGCTCATGGGAGAATCCTGATCACAGTGTTGCCTCGATTGTGGCAGTCCATCCACTATATTCCTACATTACTCGTCACATATGGTTAGGAAGTCATGGGTCATTTGGCCTCACCCATAACAAGAAAACCACAACCCAAATTTGAGATTCTTAGGTCCTCTATGCTTCCCCTAACTGTATACCTGATCCTGATCCTGGGAAGATTTCTAGAACTATTGACCTATCAATCGGCATCTTGTAGCTATCAAAAATGAATATTGTCTATAAATCATAGGTCCATCTACACCTTTCTTGTTTCCCTATGACAAGAATATATCTATCACTAGTGACCAATCCAACACACTTTCATAGAAATTAATCCCTAAGGGTACCATAATTTTACAGATTAATCTGTAGATTCCCTGATCAAACTTTTTATGTATAAGTATCCATCCTAGATCATGTCAAGAGAGTACCATGTAAGGTCTGGGAACCTTGAAGCATACTCAGCCATTGTTTTCCCAGACTTTTTCAACACCAAAATCTCTTAAATCAAAAATGATCATAAGAAGGAGGGGTAGTACTCTTCATAGAACAACTTCTAAAATCTAGGCCATGATTGTATAGAATCATCATGCATCTATGTAACAACACTCCACATGCGTCCAACTTATCCGGGGAGAAGGCTAGCTACCAATGTAAATGCCTAATATATTAATGTTCTAGAAATCCGAAAGAAACGGACCTCAAACTCTAAACAATCCTCTACTTCCTAGGGATCTGGATCGTTGAGGAACCTCAGTGGAAAATGTTTTAGGAACTCACGGAGTGTTCCAAGCCTATATGAATCCTCATCCTGATCTTATAGTACTAAATATTACTCGACAAGTTGGGGTGCTACTACCAGTCCACCAAGACATAGGATCTAGAGGGATGGACATTGAACTGAGACCTCATCTCTTATCTGATCGTTTCCACAATCCTGAACTGTTAAATTTCTATCTATCATCATTAATGAACATTGAAAAATTAATCAATACATACCATAGTTAGATATAAATATATATATATATATATATAATGTGGATTCACTCAATAAAGACAGTCAAAGAATCAATCCTATATGATGCATGAAACATTTTATCTCTGCAACCAATATATTGATATTCTGAGTGGACAAGAAGGAATTCATGTCCCTATTGAATGGATACATCAGCTAGTCCTACCATCAATAGGTCCCCTGGCAGAAGATCCTCACTCTAGACACTCTAACATTTATTATCTGAATCTTATTTAAATACTTGAAAGGGAACAACACAAAAAATATCTCATGGAGTGAAATGATCTGATACCAATATATCATGACATAACCTGACCAGGGATCTAGCCACAACTACCCCAATCCTGCCTCTATTGGCGAAGGGGTGGAGATAAGAACCATAAGGAAAACCTAAATCAGAGGACTTTGTCTAATGTAACTATACACACACAGACACACACACAACAATCTCATTGCCAAATTGCATAGGAATAATGGAAAAATAGAAAATATATAGAATATAGCCATGCATATGAAAACCTCTAAGACGCACAAGAGTAAAATTTCTCAATACTGAATGTAAAGGAGAAAAAATACACACCCAACCAAAAAGATATCCCAACCTAAAATAACAAGAAAAGTAAAGTGCCAAGAAATGCCACCTCCTAATCTCTATGCTCCAACAACCTTAGATATACCAATGTACTAGGTATCCATATGCTCCTATGTATTCCCCACTGACCTATCCATCATATTTATAAGATACAACATGTTTGGAAAAAACCAATGCATGGGGGAGTATATATGTGGCTAGTAGGACACCACAAAAGATGAAAGGGGAGCAGTAAGTGTCATGATAAGAATATATAGTAGAAATAGCAACCCAAATAATGGGAGTAAACAAATCCAATGACATGGAAAAATATATATATATATATTGTAACATCCCAGGTAAATAAAGAATAATACATTTTCATATTTAATAATATTTGTGAATTAAATATTAATTTTACTTTAAAGGGGATGCTATGTTTGATGACGCACCCAACATGTTATAATTGGTTTCTCAAAATTCTTATGTTTCACACAATGCTGAGTCATATTGGAAATAATAATAATATAATATTATTAATTTAAATGGTAGTTAATGCCTAACTATTTTAAGGGTGGGAATGTACATAACTAACCATATTATGATTATACATGTTTGTTAAATGATTTTAATTTTATCCAATAAATTTTTAGAGGTTTAAAATGAGAAAGAATCTAATTTTAAGCATAAATACTCTTATATTTTTAACAGGTTGATTTACCGCCTTTTGATGGAGAAATTTTTTTAAATCTAGTTTTTGTAACTTTTATATCTTATATTTTAAAAAATAAAATTATTCTTTAGAATATAAACATCAAAATTTACATTGGATGGAATAAATGTATTTTTATTATAAAGTTCATTTTTAATGAATAATGAAAAATACTTCATTTTAATTCGAAACTACATTTTACTCTAAATTATTTATATGGTTATGTTCTCTTTTCAAATTGTTTTAAAGTGTAATTGGATTATATTTTTACTATTTAATCCAATTTTGGTCGTTAGAAGTAATTTCACTTTGAAATTGGACATAAACAAGTTTCAATCTTTTGATAGTTAATATTTCTTAAAAACACACTTTTGGTTTCGACAACAGAAATTAATTTTTAATTAATTAATGAAATTTTTATGTTTTGAATTTGGTAAATTAGAAATAATTTTGTAATTTGTAATATCAAATTTATATTTGGCTGGATTTTTGGTATTTTTCTGAAAACCTTCAATTTTTGATGAATAGTGAAAAACACTGCATAATAGTTAAAAACCAAATTTTTCATTTAAATGAAATTTTACTACTTTTGTGAATTGAATTTAAAAAATCAAACATACATGGTTGTCATCAGTAAGTAAACTTTTGTTCAATAACATTAAAATAATTTTTGGTGAAGAGTAACTTTTGACTTTTATTAATCGCAGTTAAAGTTAAATAGGGTAATTTGAGATAAAAATAATATTATCATAATATATAATTACCATAACACTTGTCATAACCTTATTGGATGAATCATTTCAAATGAATAAAATACATGGGTATAAATTTTGGCCTTTCAAATCCATTGGGGTAAGATAATGACATTAATAAATTTTTATTTAAAGTAAAAATAAAAATATCATAAATATGTATTGTTTTGCCAAATCCATTTATGTGGGGTTTTATAATTGACATATTTTAATATAAATTTTCACTAAAAATATAAAATGATTTCTTAAATCATGTGAATTTATTTATAATTTTTAGACATCAATGAAATTTATTTATTTATGACCCAATGAGGATTTAATGATTACCTCATTAATGAACGATTTAAATAAATGATATTATAAATGTTAAAATAAATTTATTTTAAACTTTTTTATGCCATCCACAAATTTCATAGATTAATATTACTCGTTATATTTTAATTAATGAATACTTTTCAAAACAAAAATGTTGGTTTGGATTTTTGAAAAATTCATTTTATGAATAGTATAAAAATTAACATAAATGAGTTTTTAAATAAATTAATATTTTATTAAATTATATTATAATCTAGAAAATATAATATTCTTCCAAATTACATATATTAGGTTGATAATTTTATTAGTGAACCACTTTTTGTTTGATTGGCATTTTATAGTAAATAAATTAACTATATAGTATTAATATACAAGAGGACATGGGAAAAGTTAAATAAGTTAAAAAAGGGTTAAATAAAGATGATAAGGATTAAAAAATATTCAAAACCTATCCAATTTTTATTAGATGATTTTATTTAAAATAATAGTAATCTTATATTTGAGTTTATTGATTTTGGGGCCTTTTGAAATAGAAAATTGGTTTATAATAAAATAATTTGTTCAAATGTTCAAAAAGAGCCCCACCTCCCCCTTATAAAAGGTCATCACATCTAACCCATTACTAACACCTCTAAATCCCACTTGTATCATCAAAACTCTCCCCAAATAATTTCTAT
Organism: Viscum album; assembly: GCA_963277665.1. Taxonomy (NCBI): domain Eukaryota; kingdom Viridiplantae; phylum Streptophyta; class Magnoliopsida; order Santalales; family Viscaceae; genus Viscum; species Viscum album. Next base: position 217,894,596 of record OY728165.1, read on the forward strand.
ATATCCCTATATTCCTTCTAGAAGATTTACCTTAGGCAGAAAAAACTTCAAAGAATCCTTTTGGTTCAACCTAAAGGGGGTTCCACGATTTAAAGGTATCGTCTTCCCTAAAGTCTTCTTCTTTTATATTACTTATTCACTCCCAATTCTATTATTATCATTTATTTACATAGAATAACTAGTTTTCTCAATTAACTATGTTGTTTTTATGAGAATTATTATGACTACACTTACAGACACCTCCATCTAATGGGTAAAGAACATACTATTTCTCTAAATAGTAAACTACTACATCACGAAACGATGATTGTTCGAAAATATTCTACCACCTCTAATGGTGTTCATTGTCATATAAATGTATTTATATGTGATATATATTATATTAATATTGTATCTATTATTCTTTATTTTTCATTTATAGCATACCATTATTCTTTCCATAATGGGTAAATAGGATAATTTCATTTGAGGAAGTCTGGACTACCACCCCCTCAAAGTGATATGACTCATTCATTCCATACCTGGAACATATAAAGGATGGAGTTAATGAAATTATATATGATATTATACTGTATCTGTAATATAACTTTTTAACATTATGTTTTCAATCTATTAAATATGAAATAGAAATGAGAGTAGCGTTCAGGTGTACGTACAACGTACCATATCCATGAAAGGTGCATTTCATTTCTTATATCCAAATGTTATGTACAATTATAAATACTTATATATACAGGATATATATGATATATATGATATCTAAATCATGAATACCCTTCTGGAGATAATTTAATTTGGACCACATAGACAGTTTGTAATAATAAGATGTTCATTTTTTTACTCAAGAACCAAATATCGACAAAACGACCGTTAGAAACATAAATGATTATGTATTGTTTATAACATGGTAATAAGTGATATAAAATGAAAAATGTACTTTAAAAAGGTTTTGAAGCAAGTAAAAATTAACTTTAGTTTATTATTCAGGAAATTAAAGAACAAACAAGTCAAGTCAGACATAATGTCAGGGACTTCGTCTTAATCTACTTTTATTGAGGCATGTTTTGATAATATACACCTCTTTATTCTACCCAGTGTATAATATAACCCTTTGACTTTTACTTTCATTAAAAGGGAATATTTTTCTATTAAGTGTTTTACTAAACGACAAAAAAGGAATGTTTTTAACGTATGCAGAAAAAATGACCTCTCTACCACAGTAATCATTATTTAGATTCCTCTATAATCCTTAATGTTTTTTAAAATGAAAAAGAAACCCATTTTCTATTTTTGGGGGTTCTAGTATTTAAAATGGTTTTGGAAACAGATTGGTTATTTTAAAATCATGAAATGATTTCTTGTGATTAAAAAATAAATGTTATTACTGAAATTTCTATGTTTAAAATATTTTATGTGTTATGATTCTATAATGGTACTCGGAAATTTGATGGGTGGTTACATGATAAACCAAATGGCGGGTGGAGCCATGATAAACCAGGATAGGTGGTAACATTATAACCACCAATTCATTGGGTATGGAAGTCAGCCATATGGATATTCCATTTAGTGATATGTGTGAATGTCGACTGTATAGTTATTTCTTTTAAGTATGTTTATATCCCAAGTTACCAATATATGTTAAGTGTGGTTGTTACAAGTTTTATGGTAATATTTTGGTTACAAAACGGTAAGTAGAGAACTTTCATTTACTGAATAGTATTTACTACTTCATATAGGTGAACAGTAATACTTATGATAAATTATTCATATTTTACTTGTTGTTTTGAAAAGCTAAAAGTTTTCCTTCTTTGTTTATTCCTTACTAAGCTTTTTATTCTCTTCCAAAGTATTTGAAATGTTTTTCACAGGACACAAAGATAAATAGTGCTAAGTATGGGATCAAGGAAAAGTCATGCTATCTAAAAACATGGAACTAGACATGACACTTTTTTCAAGAGCTTTTATTTTATAAAAAAAATGGATATTGAGTAGAAGTATCGACTTTATAATATTTGAGATGTAATGTAATTATTATAGCCTAATTTTCTAAAACTCTAAACCAGAAAAGATTCTCAATGTAAATTATTAACTTAATGCATGATTATGTAATTTTTAAGGCTGGGGCCTTATAGTTGGTCTCATAGGTTGTTTTAGAAAACTTTAGGAGTTAGGGTATTGTTAAATCAAAAAATAATTTATGTTAAGATTTATATTATATAGATTTTACATATTACCATTTTTCTTTGACTAATATATTTCTGCTTTCAGAATGGTTTTTCATAGAGAAAACAGGGTAGCTGGGTTGGGAAGGCATGCTGAGGGAAATGACCTTCCAAATCAGCATCTTGAGAAGGCCAATATTAGAGTTGAATATTTTACTATAGTGATGGAAAAATTGGCTTAGGTGAAAAATTGTGGTTGTGTTTATTGATGATATTTTGTTTTATTATAATATTAAATAGAAGCATAAAAGTCATTTTAGTGTTTTCTATAAAACCTTAAAATAAAAGAAATTTTTTGTCCAATTCAGCAAGTGTGAGTTTTGGTTACAACCAATTTCATTCCATGGTCACATTGTTTAAAAGAAATGGCATAATAGTTTATCTTGCTAAAACAAATGTTGTTTATGAATGGCTAATACCCACAAATATAACTGAGATCCTTTTTTTCTGTGTTTAGTAGGTTATTACTAGAGGTTTGTTGAAAATTTTCATGGTTTTCTAGCCCACTAACTAAGTTAACTCGAAAAGGTGTTAAGTTCATCTTGACAAAATAATGTGAGGATTATTTTCAGGAATTGAAAAAGAGATGGGTTAATGCTACAGTTTTGGAACTGTCTTCCAGAAATTGTGAGTTTTGTTATCTATAGAGATGCTTTATTGAAATGACTTGGTTGTGTCCTAATAAAAAATGATCAGGTAATTTCTTATGATTCATGTCCTTTGAAACCTCATGAGTTAAATTACCCTACACATGATTTTTAATTAGCTGTTATTATTTTTCGTTAAAAATTTGGAGGCATCATCTATTTGGAGTAAAATGTGAAATATATACTGACCACAAAATTTTGAAGTATATACTCACTCAGAAAAAATTGAACATGAGATAGAGGTGATGGTTGTAATTAATCAAATATTATGATTTCACAATTCATTACCATCCTGGAAAGGAAAATAAAGTGGTTGATTCTTTATGTGGGAAAAGTAATGCTATATTAACCATGTTGTGCTTAGAACAAGATACATTGATTAATGATTCAATAAACATTGGAATAGAAGTTGTTGGTGTAAGAGATTCCTCTGTTTTGTTTCATATTTCAGTAAAATCATCTCAATCATACAAAATTAAGAAAGCACCAAAAATAGATAGTGGGTTGAAGAAAAAGCTAGTTTTGGTTCAGAAGGGTAATTTTCCTAAATTTAACAATGATAATGATTGTATTTTGAGGTTTTAAAATATATTATGTGTGCCTTGGGATTGAAATTTCAAGAATGATATGTTATGTGAAACTCTTAGTTCTTTATTTTCATTTTATCCCAACAATACTAAGATGTATAGAGATATTCAGAAGTATTACTAGTGCGGTGGAATGAAAATAGATATTGTAGAATTTACTGTAAAGTGTTTGAATTGTCAGCAGGTTAAAGCAGTGTGGCAGTTATTGAATGGGATGCTTCCACATGTACCAATTCTAGAGTGGAAATGTGAAAATATATCAATGGAACTCTTTGTGGGATTAGAAAATACATCTCGAGTTAATAATGCAATCTGGGTTCTTATTGACTGATTAACTAAATATGCTAATTTACTTCCTATTTGAGATACTTTGTCTCTAGATCAACATTTTCAGTTGTGTGTTAAAGAGATAGATAGACTACACATAGTTCCCCTTTCCATTGTATTTTATCATGATCATAGGTTCACTTTTAGCATTTTGAAAGGCCTTCAAACATCATTGGGTACTAAATTAAATTTCAGTATAGATTTTCATCCATAATTAGATGGGAAGTCAAAACGAACAATTCAGACTTTGGAAGATATTCTACATGCTTGTTCAATGGATTACCATGGAAGTTGTGACCAACATATTTCTCTTGTAGAATTTTCTTATAATAATAGTTTTCATTCTAGTATACAGATGGCTCTATTTGAGGCATTATATGGAAATCATGTAGTAATCTAGATTTTTTAGATGACGAAGGTGAATGAAAGTTTATGGGACCATAGTTGGTAGAAGATATCACAGAAATAGTTCAACGTATTTAGAACTACATGAGAATAGCTCAGAGAAGGAAATAAAGTTATGCAGATAACCAGAGGAAGGATCTCTCTTCTGAGGTAGGTGATCATGTCTTTCTCAATGTTTTTCCACAAAAAGTCTGATGTGTTCTGGTAAGAATGGAAAGCTGATTCTGAGGTTCATTGGACCCTAAGAAATCCTAGAGAAAGTTTAATTAGTTGCATACAGAGTGGATTTACCTCCAATTTCATCCCAGGTACACGATGTTTTTCATGTTTCAATCTTGATAATGTATATACTGGATCCATCTCATGTTTTGAGTCCAGAGGTTGTTCAATTGGAAGATAATATCTATTATGAGGAAGAACTAGTCTAAATTCTTAAATAAAGAGAGCAAGTGTTCTGGAATAAGATAATTCGTCAAGTAAAAGATTTGTGGAAAAACCATATGGTTAAATAGGCAACATGGGAATTTGAAAATTCTATGAGGGATGAATACCCCCACTTATTTTATAAGAGAATAAAATTGAGAGGATGAAATTTTAAAACAGTGGAAGGAGGGTTCAACTCTATCCTAGTAGTAAGGTTCCACTCTAAGAATAGATATAGTACATATTCCTTATTCCATAGGAGGGTGAAAATCTTTTGATATCTAGATAACTTATTCCCAAACCAGCTGCAGGGTGCCACTCTAAATCCCATAGTGCTCCTACCTGATTACCTATTTCGTGTAGCATTTCCTAACAAATCTTTCAACGTAGGAAATCTCTTGGAATATCTCAAAATACACTAAGAAGGAAACTACCATGGTCTATATAGAAAAACACTCAAGATAGGCAACAAGTAGACAAAATCTAAGTTCAAATGAAGGAGATAAGAGAGGATGAAGATTCCTAAAAAGGGAATAAGGGGTACATGGCATATAAGGGGACCAAAACGGCATGTGGTCTCGCTCCATCACACATTAATGTCATTATAGGTACACATATCTCTAACCATGTAGGTCTACAAGATGTGTAGAGGGACTATAAGGTATATCTGAGAAACACGGGATCCTTCTCATGGTCTCATGCCATCTATGTGTACTTTTCCCATGACCTTGTACTTTGGAACATAGTGTGTTCTAGGCTTTTCCCATGCCAGTGAACTCCCGATTTAAAAGACAAGTTAGCAAAAAATGTGTCACAAAATGTGTTGGGTCCTACATGGCGTGTGATACTTGTCTTAACAGAAACCCTAGATTTCACATCCATCTCCCTACAAGCCTTTTGTTCTTCAGACTACATGGTGTGTAGTTGCAATTTTTCTACAAATTTTTATCTCTGCTCAAGAATTATAGATTCGTTCCCCCCCTGTGGATCTTATCTCAAGCCACCCAGAACCAGTGTATAAAATAACAGTTCTCTATTTCGATCCATCTGGTGGTTGGAAAATTGAATTTGTTTAGGTGTGTCGCTTCCCACATGCATCATCATCACCTCACACAAATTTCAATGCCACTAAGTATGGTTCTTGATATAGTATCAATAAACTATTCACTCAAAACCCAAAAAACCATTGATTCTATACTTGATTCATCATTTCATCTTTCATGGGTTGTTGTTTCGTGAATATGAGGGTCAAGATGGGCTCAGTACCACCCCGTAATGTATATCCCTTACCTCATAGACCAATGGTGAAGAACATGAAGAATTCGATAAAGAAAAGAACATAAAGAAAATGTTTAAAAAATGTACATGAATTATTTTCCAACGAATATAATTTTGAGGTCTGGGTGAGAAAAAACTATGTAAATAAATAATTGGTACATGGGAACATGAAAACTTGATAAAATGGCTTAGATCAAATAAACGGTTGATCATTCTCAATTAATTTAATTAATACTGAAATAATCCAAAATTTGGTGATTTATACATGAATATTGATTTCGATTCACCAAGAGATAGAAGAATAAATACCTATAGATTCTCACCATGTTTATATGGATAACCCTAGAAAAATTTACATAATAGGGTATTAATAAAAAAATAATATTATGTTAATCAATTAAAATAAATAAATTTCATTATTTATTTTAACTGAATGCACCCACTAGTGGTCAATGTAACTGAACACCCCGTACTAGACTATTTTAGGTTGATCCTACTGTAAACATCGTGTTATGGACTCAACTGTGGGATTGGATTTCTAATGTATTATTAAGTTTTACATTTATCCAATTTTTTTATAAAATTATGCATGTGAAATAAAAAATATATTTAATATTTTTATAAATTTATTTCTAGGAAGACTAAGGCATGAAATCACACATTTCCTTATCATCTAAAAAATATATTTCTAGAAATATTTCTAATCCATACTAGTAAAAAATGGGGTCTCTACAATTCTTCTGTGGAAATGAATATAACATGTCACCTGATTTCATCACATGGTTATCCCAAGCTCATGAAGGTTGTGATGTTTTCTAGGTGATTGTGGATTGATTTAAAAACTCATCCCACTTCTTATTGATCAATGATTTTGGAATAGTGTATTCATTAGCTATGTGGTATGTGGAGGGGGTGATGTGGTTTCATATAATTTTTAGGGCTGTTGAATTAGAATAGTATGTGTGTTTTATATTGCGAGTCTGGAGGGGATTTTAGAATTATTATTTTTTCTTATTCCTCATAACTGATTTCCCTCCTCAAACATATGGGAATGATGAGGCGAATATCCAAACATTATACCATATATTACGGTCATGCATCCTGGATTTTGGTGGATAATGGGAATGACACTGGCCTTTGGTCTAATTTTCATACAACAATAGTTATCACTTATCTATTGGCATGTCTCCAATTACACTGTTTCATTCTAGGTTGTTTAATTTTTTATTATGCTAGATGGAGGTTGTGGAGGAAGTACTTTCTAGTCAGCTCCATCTACATATCTGTTTATGTGTGGAAATTAGTGTTGATGCATAACTGAGTTTAGACATAATTCTAAAATCCCCTCCAAAATAACAAGGTAAAATGTGTGTCTCGATTAAATATCATGGACATTAGAAATCCATTAAACAGAACCACTACATCGTCAAACCTCTTAGCCAAATAATCCATAATTCCTCACACAACTAAAAACATTTCCTATTTCTACTATTGAAAGATTTGGAAATAAGGCCCAAAACAATGCTAGCCAATGTCCACCATTTTCCTAAACCGTCACCGCTATTACTGTGGAAATAGGCTCTAAACTATTTCCATGATTTAAAACATGGAAATATATGTGCTATTTCCATGGTTTTAAAAACTATGGAAATAGGTCTCATTGTTTTCCAATATGAATATAGACTTTATTAACCTTAGAAATTGCCCAAAAATAATATGTCGTTAACCGAATTTGATCTATGTACCTCACCTATCAGATTCAACCTCCTTACCCATACACCATGAAGAGATTTGGATATATATATACATACATATATTATATATATATATTATTAAAAAATATGGTGGTAGTATAAAAATTGTGGTAAATAGAGATTCCATCTATATTTTTTGTGGAAAATTTTTCTCCCAGGCATAGAAGGCAGACCTATAACAATTTTTTTCAAAATCCTGGCTATAAGTGTGGTCTATTGCCATAGCTTTAAAAAAACCACTCCTATGGCCCTTGGAAAAGTCGTTTATATCCATAGTTTTGAAAACCATGGATATTGACCACACCAATTGCCATGGTTTTAGTAAAATCGTGGATATATCCTACCTATAGAAACGGTTTTAAAAATCATGGATCTGGGTCCATAAAAATAGCCCAATTTTTTAATTTTGTCACTCCTTGTTTAGTAGGAAGGGCACATATTTTTTCAACCAATCGACAATCCCCCAAAAAGAATCACAGCCTCTATGATATTGGGGTAAACCTAGGAAGAAATCAATCAAGAGTTAATCTCATTTTCACTCATGAACATCTAAAGTATACAACAAGCATCCATGAACACAATTCTCAACATTCAATTTCTGGAAAACCAAACGCATTGTCATGAACTCTTCCACCACCCATTTTATTGCAAGCCTACAGAGAAACATCTTTAAGCCATTGTACATCTTGGATAATAATGTGTGTACAGCCAAATGTGAGTTATGAAACTCATGAAGGACTGCCTAGTGTATCACTACTAAAATAAACTCCCATGAAACAACATCTGGTTTTTACAATCATAATACCATATTTTTAGGGCATCAAAATGGACAACACGATCACAAATCACCTTTATCTCTAAGTCTCCCCATTGAGAGTCCTCCACATGTTACATAAGATAATATTTCATGATAATCTGAAATAATAAAACTCCATCGTAAACCATACACATATCCAAGTGCAATGATGCCAAGTCCTCCATCACTCTCCAAACATCTCCAAGTTATTGAACCACATCCTCGTGTTCTATGAAGACCACAAGAACTACCCGTTGAGGAAATTCCTCCACAACTCCAATTAAAAACAACCACTAATATCTCCAAATCATGGATGGCATAGATACAATCATGGGTACATAACTAACTATAACCATAATAGATCACTTCCCTCTATTTCATCAACAGAAATCCCAATCCTCTATTGGAATCATTAAAAAACACCTCAACATAACACCCTCCTTGGGAAACTAAAGTACTGAATTATAGACCCTATTTCCCTTCAACAAACCGTACTCTATCTCAAATTGATCATTCCACACAAAATCCTCTTCATTATTTCTTTATCTATCAATAAGGCTAAAAGTTGAGAGAAAATGTGTACAAACATCCTATAATATCTTGTGAAACAAAGTAAACTATGAACCTCAATCACAATTCTGGGTACATCCAAATAAGAATCGTCTTCGACCTTCGAAGGGTCCACTGTCTCACCCTACTAAGAGACTACATGCCCATAGAAACACACATATCACATCCAAAACTCACACATGGACAAATTTTTATAAATATGGTTTCATTGATGAACTTTCAATATAGATCTCATATGATTGACTTGCTTCTACCCAGAATTCAAGTAGTCCAATACATTATCGATAAACATGAATACAAACTAATCAATGAATTCATGGAACATGGATTTCATGAGTCCCATGAATATAGCTAGTGAATTTTTGACACCAAATAGAATGAATACAAACTTAATGTTCCCATACCTACATTTGAAATCATTCTTTAGGGTTTCACCCAATTTTACCCTAAACTAGGGATATCCTTGCCACATATCGATCGTAGAAAACCAAATCTCTTATATCAACTGGTAAAAAAGATAGCATATCCTAGGAAGAGGGTACTGGGTCTTTACCATCACCATATTAAACCTTTGTAAGTATATAAAAACCCACATTCTATAATTTCATATTCTGAATTGTTGTATCAGTGAGAAGGGGAGGGTTGAATCAGTGAAATATTTTAGTTTTATGTTTCCTTACCTTTAAAATAACCTTCAATACATATTAAAGATTTCTTTCCCTGCTAAAACAAATTAGTCACACATCCAGAGGAATACAAGAATTTATATGTTTCACTACTCAGTAAGTGTATCAACATCCTTGATATGGTTTGGAAATAATCTAATACCACAAAATCCACCAAAAAAACAATCCTTTTTTCAGGAATATCTTGAGTATGAAATTCCCAAACCCTCATATAAAACCATGTTCAATAACACAGTTCATGTGATTCCAATAAAGCTAAATGATGTAAGAAAATTTTTTTCTTGCTGATTAACTTTACGAAAACATAATATTTCAAAAAAACTATTCACTTTCTATCCTAGTAGCATGTTAGAACATTATTCTCTTCATAATTATACTCAATTCGATTTCCTATACTCATTCCCAAGCCCAATTCCTCAATACAAGAATATAAAATTTTCAGAATACCACTGAAACAAATCAGAACTGCTTCTTCCTTAGTCTAGAACTTATAATCTGATTGATCAAACTCATCTTTAACACTGAATACAACCTTGTCTCTTCTCCTTTATTTATTTTTTCTTAAAATAATCATAAAGAAAAAACAATCTAGAAACTTCTTCTTACTAGATATGAGGTGCTTCGCTCTCATGTTTCTGGAGTTATGAAAGCTATAGAATACCGAAACAATTCCCATCCTTTTATAGATACACTAAAATTGTTTAAGTAGAATTTTGAAAACGTTTTCCCACTTTACCAAATTCATTGAATCTCTAATCTACCTTAAATATCGGATCTTTCTTGGAATTGTTTAGTGCTTTTAATTTTTCTTTAAATTTAGATCTCTATTTGACTTCATCAAGGGTTCATACTTCTTACAAAATCATAAGACCAAATTTTATTCATACTTTTGATTTCCCAATATGATATCTTCATTATGATAAAGGCATTTGGTCACTCTGGTTTTCTTAACCCACTTTCAAGCAAATCATAACTGAAGAGACCTCTTAAAATTTCATTGAACCATTTGAAAACTAATCTTCCCATTCCAATTTCCTCGTTATTATTAATATAGTAGATTACTCAATATGATTCTCCACATCAACTGTGAAAAATGTAAAATATATTTCATCCCATTACGATGCTCCTTAACAAATGAAAAAAAAATCTTGGAAGTTCAAGCAAGATTAATGTCCCCCATTTACAACACTTTTATTAATTCATTAAACAAGTCTCTTCTTCTTATATTCTTTTTACCCGCTTCTTATAGATATTCATAAAATTCCTTATCTCTTATCTCAATCAAAAAATCATCATGTTGAGAAATTGTTGACTATATTGTTGATTATTCTTAGTCTAAAAAATTCTTATTCAATTGTACCAAAATATCCTAAGACAATTATTCATAAACACATTTCAACTTCAAAAAAAATTTATTATCATTATATCTTAAATGTCATAAGGATCCCAAAAAAAATGTAATGACTAATCTGTGTTCAAGTAACTCTGATTATCAGTGGTACACTATGTTCGGTGGACCAGTTCTAGCAACTTTTACTTCAAAAACAATTTTTCTAATTATAATATCAATGAAATACCTTCTCTTATACAATTGTAATTGTTATCATATTATTTTAAAATAGATTTAAATTTTTTAGTTTATTTTTCTAACTAAAAACTAGCCCCTACAGTTTCCACCATTATAATAATCCTTCCCAGCCTCAAACATATCTGAGTCCAATGATCTGAGACCAAAATTATTTGGCATTAGAAACATTATTCATTCACAAACTTCTTCTTGAATCATATATTCCTCATTAATTTGGTTATCTTAAATATTAGATTCAACATAATTTCACATATAATGGAATGCATTGAAACTTCCCATTCCCCAAGAAATATCTCAATTTCCTACCAAGCCTGTATACGATTGGCCGCACTCTACATTTATTTCATCAAGATAGAATCCAAAGTGCTTCAACATTTGAGTTTTGAGAGATAAAAAATATAAAATAATCACCAAATTTATATTAGTTTAATAAAAGATATGATTACATTCCTCAATACAATCAGATGCTCATTCTAGAAACAAGGTAAATCTGATGAGCCTTTCCACCAAAAAACATCCCAATCCTATAGATATTCTAAAGAATTATGATTCCGATATTCTAAATACAGTGGGTCATTTGATTAAAAAATTCTACAAAGTTAATTGATTTATCTACATGGAAAGAAAAACATAACGCACTTGAATACCAAACTTATTTTTACCAAGAAAAACCATCTCTAACCAACTTGGTCCAAACATTCTCTCCCTTTGGATTTTGTTTTCAACCAATCTTCACTGAACTTGGTAGCCTAAATCTGTGGATTACTTATCAACAATCCTAATCCTATGAGAGCTAAATCATTGTAAGAAACATTAATTATTGATACAAAAACCATGCTATCAAAAATTAGTGACTCATGAAAAAATATAAACATCCCCATTCTTTCTTCACATCTATCTTCTCTTTCTTTAATTTTTTGGTATCAAAATATTTTTTTTCTTACAACCACTCCAAAAAAAATTTGAATTGTTCTCACACATATATATTGGAATCATATCATACCCATAACTCCAAATTTATATATTAATTATTTATGGTTAGATTTATGAAACAATTATACCTTTATACAACACTATCTAATGATAAGATGAGATAGGGGAAAATACATTCCTCAACTATGATGAAAAAATAGTTGGACACTCATTTTCAACCTCGGTTTATAATACTTTTTCTAGTTCTAATGGTTTTTTGAAAATGTTAGTAACTTGTTATGATATAGGAAAATACCCTAGCTTTAACTAGTTATTCTCTACATGCTCTTTGATGAAATGATATTTGATATCAATATTTTGTGAATAATAATTTTTTACCAAATTCCTCGTAATCTTGATTGTACTTCAATCCTAACAACACATAAGAATGGGAAAATTCACTTCAACAAATAAGTCTTCCAACTGAGTCTGCATGCACCTGTGTTGGGTAGAATCTTGAGTGGAAGAAATAAACTCATCTTTAGTGGTTATAAGTGTTTCTAAATTTTGTTTGATTGTGTTCTAACTGACATAAGATTATCCCAAAATGAAAAATCCACCATATTTGGATCCCCTATCTACAAAATTTCTTACCCAAAAAGCATCTAAATACCCAAAAAAATCAATGCTTTCTAAGCTATCATAACAGATTCTAAAATTTGTTGAGCCTTTAATATATATGAGAATTATTTTTTCATCCAGTAAATATTATTATTTTGGAGAACTCTGAAAGCTTTCACATAATGGGACAGCATAAAAAAACTATTTCTTAAGGAAATCATATACAAGAAACTTATTATCTGCTTATAAAACTCATTCTGATAAACATTATTTCCTTCTCAATATTTGGACAACTTGTTTCCCATTGAAATCAGTGTGGAAACTAGTTTTTAATTTTCCATGTTGAACATATTAAGAAGTTACATCGCATCCTTTTCTCTTGAAATAAATATGTGTTTCTTCTTTTATAAGATTTGTATCCCAAGTATTTCATTTATCCCAGCAAGGAAAACTCAAAAAACATGTTATCTCTTAAGTGAATCTATCAAAATTACTTTAGTAATTCCTAGTATAGATTATGTCATCAACATAAACAATTACAATCAGTGAAAACTCCTAACTTTCATTGATATAAATATTTTTATCAACTCTTTATTTCTTGAAACTCATCTTCCTTAAGCTAGTATCTAATTTAGATTACCATGCCTCTAGAGCATGTTTTAGCGAATATAAGAATATCTCTATCTTAGACACATAACTTCCATCTGTCCCAACCACAAAGCCATAGGGTTGTTCAATGTAAACTTCCTTATAAAGATTCCCATTTATGAATTCATATTTCTCATCCATTGTAAAAAAAATATTTATTATGTAGCAATAAAAATTAATATTCGGATTTTTTCTAACCTTTCTACTAGAAAAAATGTTTCATTAAAGTCAATACCATTAACCTGTGAGTAACCTTTTCAAAAAAATATCATACTTTGTTTCTTATCACTTCACCATATTCATTCATCTCATTCTAGAAATCCAATTTTGTTACAATAACATTTTTTCTGGCTTGGGAATGAGTTTCCAAGTGTCAATATTTTCTATCTTATCTAACTCCACCTACATTTTGAGAACCCATTTCAAGTGCTTAAAATAATCATTCACATATTTCTGACACACTTGAAAATAAGGAAGTATGTGTTAGAATTTTTTAATTTATTCTTGATTGAACCTTCCGATGTTCATCAATAATAATGTTATGATCTTCCACTTTATTCCTCATCATGGGTTGAGATTTTTAAATTTCTTCCCCATTACATGAAATAGTTGGGTCTAATTATTATTTTTGGTTAGGATTACCATTGTAAGTATCCTTATATGAATTTTTAAAAAATATTATTATGCACAATTTCCTTATCACCATAAGTCTGTTTGTCCACTTCAAAAAAAATTATAACTTTCACATTAATAGAATCAACAATTCTTCATGTTTTTTTGTTGAATAATTTGTATCCTCTTCCTTTTATATCATAACCAAAAAAATTCCACCTTCACCTCATTTATCAATCTTTGTAATGTCTCCGCCATTCTTCATTATGATGTATGGACTCCAAAAAAATCATATGTTCTTAAAACATTGAGTTTTTTTATAAAAAATTCCAAATGGAGTCATATATGAACTTGCCTTATAAAAAATTAGATTTGAAAACACATAGTAGTTCTCATGTCATGCACCCAAAAGTAATGATAAAGACCATGTTCAAGTAACATAGTCCTCACCATTTCAACCAAACATCTATTCTTTCATTTAGAAATCTCATTTTGTTGAGGAGTGTATGGGGAATTGAACTCATGCTGAATTTGTTGACTCTCGATATAACTTTAAAATTAGTTATTTATATACTCACCACCATTGTCAGTTCTCAACTTCTTCACTTAATACTCAAATTCTTTCTCATCTTTCCACCTAAAACTTTTGAAATTTTTAATAGAATATTACTTATGTTTCATATTAAAATAAAAAGTAATACGTGTAAAGTCATCAATGTTATAAACGATGTACTTTTCTCTATTAATTTATTGTTTGGTCATTGGCCTAAAAATATCAGAATGGATAAGTTATAGGGGTTATTTTGAACATATCTCAACTTTCTTATGCACTGAGTTTTTAATTTTCCACTTCAAACAAATAATAAAACAATAGTCTATCATTCTTGAAATATCATTAAAATCAAAGACACTATATCGCTTTCATAACATTCTCAAGTTTCTATGTAACTTGTGTACCGGCCATTTATTCTAAATCTGATTCTCTTCCACCATGCCCAGATAACAATTTTTTTATATTTATCCAACATGGAACAAGTTCCCCTTTTTAAAATAGCCTATTGTAACTATCTTTCCATCTTGCTAAGTTTTCACAACAAACCCATCTTTTCTAAAAATAACATCTTTTCCTTAATCACACTGTAATGAAACACTTTTCAAGAAGTGTTCTTTCTGATAAATATACAATTCATTCTTGGATTTCAACTTATCTTTCCCAGTAATGGTAGATCCAACACCTTGGATTCTCAAATATTAAACATTGCCAAATGCCTCTATTCCTTTATTGAAGTCTTTCACATTCATATGAAACATAAAATATCCTATCATATGAGAAGAACACCCACTATCAATAATCCTATTTTTCTTTTTTCTCTTTCAAAGTTGTTTTTACAATAATATCTTTTTATTTCCCTTTATCATTCATCATATCCAACTTCAAAGAACTAAGAAGCTCTTTTTTTACCAGCAACAATACAATTCATCATTTTCAAAGGTGCCTAGGTTTTTCACAACTTTCACAAATAGTTTCCATAGGTTGGATTCTATTTTCAAATTTTACTCTAACCATTTGAGGTTTCTTCAAAAATAACTTTCTTATGTTTCTTCAGAACATCCTTATCATATTTTTTCCTTTAAAGGGATTGACTCCCCTAAATCTATTCCTTCGATATCTTTTAGAATAGTTGTAATATTGTTGATTAAGACAACAAATATATTCCATATGAACTAATCCTCCAAAATAAAAGTAGTATTCACAAAAAAAATATTTTCCTCTAAAACATTAATACTAACATGAGTTGTGAACATGCCTCTCAACAACCTTCATGTATTTATTTTCATAAAGATGTTTACCACGATTGTTTTTTACTCAAACAGAATTGTATTTTCTTTCATAGTTTACATTTCATTCTAATCTGATCCAAAATAAATAGAAACTTTTTCAGACTCATAAATTTTAGAAAATTATAACTTCTCATCTTTTTTTTGTCTTGGCCTCATACATCAATTTCCAGGCACTGTTATTTTAGGAAATAATTTTAGATTTCATCTTATTAGAAACAACTTCAAAATTATTATCAACATTTGAAGGTATCTTTTAGTCATTCTCACATTTACCCTTTCCAAAGATTTCATCAACATCATGGATATATTTTTTTAATATTATATCTCTCTGTTCATATTCAGAATATTATTGTTATAAACGTTCCAACTATTCTTCTTTTTCCTTCACCTTCACTTCAAAATGTTTATTAAAATTATTTTCTTTATCGATAGTTTTATTGAAATCATAAATCTATTCCTTGATCTTGAAATTCTCATTAAAATAACCTTCTTGATTTTTAGATTATGAATTTTTGTTTTTCATCTTCTATATTTCTATTTCATGCCTCTCAATATTTCTCAGACTTAACTTCAATTCTTATTTAAGAATTAACTATAATAGGGTTTCTACTCATTCAGAACTACTTATTTTGAATTCTTTATTATTTACTATTACAATAAAAGTATTCTCACTGGTATAAAAAATATATTTTTTGGAATCATATTAATTCTCTTCTTCATCATCATCTTAATATAATAAACTTTTACTTTTAAATAGGGATAAATTTTTATCTTTCCAAAAGAAAAAAATTAGAACTTCTCGCCCCGTTTCTTCCATGGCTTCATGGGAATTATTTCTTCTTCATCAATATCTTCTTCCTTATTTCATTGAGTATAGTTAGCCACAATGTTCCCAATAGATACACATAAAAAACACTAAAATGGATTTTTTTTCTTTATATTTACATGTTCCTATTCTCAAGTTATTATAAAACAAGTATATAATTTCATCAAGGTTCTTACCTACCTCATTTTTGAAGTCTGAGTCAAAAACGTCATCTTATACAAGAACCTTCTTTGAATTTTCTTTCTTGGAAGCTTTAATTACATTTCTATTTCATATTTTCTCCCTTTATATCCTTCTCCCTTATAATTTCATAAGTAGTGAGAGTTCTATGAAAATCATAAAAAAAAGGTTTACGGATCTCAATATTCCATTGAGGAGACTTTAGAATAAAACATTTTGGGAATAATTATTATTATATTTTCAACAATTGTAGAATCCTATAAATTTTCACTAAAACATCTTATAGTGATAAAAATTTCATTCACCCTAGTAAATAATTCCTCGATAGATTCATACTCACCCATTTTCATATATTCATAATTTATCCTCATAATTGTAGTTTTCCCCCCTTCACCATTGTATTTCCTTTAGAAATGTTTTTCAACATATCCCAATTACCTTTGGTAGTGGAAACATATATCACCCTTAAAATATCACTTTCATAAAGTGATGACTATAAAAAAAATTATTCATTCTGTCATTCTCTAGATTATTCTTCTCAGAAGGTATAAGAGGAACCTTTTCATCAATAGAGGAGAATCTATCTATTGTATCTTCAAGGACATTATACCAAAGATATATAAGAAAATGAATCATTATCCTTCTACATATTTCAGTTCTTTTAATAGAAGATCAGAATCCTATTACTATTCATACAACTTATATTCTTCATCACAACTTCCCTTCAAAGCTTCAGTAATGAGTAAATGGAGGGAACCTTCCTTCTCATAACACATGTAATTTCACAATCAGGGTAGTTCAATCACTAATAACGGTAGGGGAGAATCCGTTATATTTTTCCTTTTGTGTTTCCCAAATTTTGAAACAAAATTCACCTCCTATTAAATATTTCCTTCTCTACTGAAAACAAATCAAACACACATCCATAGATACAAAATAATTTCTAAGGTATAAAACTGATTATGTATAGATACATCCTTGGTATAGTATGGAAACAATCCAATAAGATAAAATCTAGAAGAAAACTACATTTTGTGGAATAAAAAAGTAGTATATTCCATTCACTCTGGAAGAAAATTGTCCAATACCATAGTGCATGTGCTTCAAATAGCATGAAATGATGTAATACAATTTTTTTCTTCTTAATAAAATTTCACAAAACATAATCCTTCGAAACAATTCTTCACTTTCTTTCCTAGGAGCATGTAAGAACAGCTTATTCTTCATAATGACACTCAGTTCAATTTCACAATATGATTACAAAATACAATTTCTCAATACAGAAATATAAATTTTTATGTATACTAGTTAAATAAATCATAATTGCTTCATCCTTAGTGAGTAAATCTCAATCTGATTAATCAGTCCAATTTTAGAAACATAATAAGATCTCATCAGTTCTCTTTTCTCCCTTTTATAGGGAAATCTTATTCAAGAAAAAACATTTAGAAAACTTCTTCTTGGAAGAATTACCAAGATTTTCTATCCCCTTTTTTGATTGATGCAAGTCGTAGAATACATAAATTATTCTACTCATTTTATATTCATGTAAAAATGGTTTAAGCGGGATTCTGAAAATGTTTTCTTATTTTACTAATTTTCACGAATCATCAAACCTCCTTAAATCTTATATCTTTCTTTGACTTGTTCAACTCAATTAATTTCCTTTAAATTTTTTAGCTCTTATAGACTTATTCAAAATTTCAATCTTTCTGATAACTCTTGAGTCTGAATCACAATCCTATTTCTAATTTCCCAACATAATTTCTTTCTTAAAATAATGGAATTTGGTCACTCCAATTTTCTTACCCCTCTTATAAACAAATCTGATTTGAAGAGATCTCGTAAAGTTTCTCTAAACCCTTTGAAAAACTAATCTACCCAATATGATTTCATTATTATGATTATGTTAGTAGATTCATCAATATGTTTCTCCATATTAATTCTAAAAAATGTTAGACATATATCTTCCCATTATGATTATATGTAACAAATGCAAAAAAAATCTTGATACTTTAAGAAAAATTCATGTCCCTAATTAAAAACACTTTCAAAAATTCATTATAAAAGTCTCTTGTTCTTCTAATTTTCTCTTAAAACAATTGTTAAAGTTATTCAAAACATTCTTTATCACCTGACCCAATAAAAAAATCATCTTTCTGGGAAATGGTTGAGTATATTATTGTTTGAACTCATCCTCAAAAACATTTCTTACTCAATTTATCCAACATAACCCAAGATAAATATTTATAAAAACATGTCTAACTCAATAAAAAAATTAACAATCTAACTTAGATGTCATAAAGATACCAAAAAATTAATAACTAATTCGTGTTAGAGTAACTCTGATTATCAGTGGCACACTAACTCCAATAGTAGGGTTACTTGATCATAGACTTCAAAAACTTATTTTCTTTCAGGACTATGATACAAATTAACTAATTTATTATTATAATTACAATTATCATCAGCTTCTTTCTATGAAGATTCAAATATTTTGGATTAAATTATGACTGAAAACCATCACCTTTATTTTATCTCATTACAATCAACCATCCCAGACATGAAACAAATTTTAGTCTAATTATCTGAGACCATACAGTTTCAGCATTAGCGACATCCTTCATTCACAAACTCATTCTTGTATCAGGAGTTCCTCATAAATTTGATTACATTGAAGACCAGCTTCATCATATTCTAGCTTATAAAGGAACCTACTATAACTTATTATTTCACCAACAAAATCTTCCTTTCCTACCATGCCTGAATACGATTGGTAGCACTCCCAATTTATTTCAACAAGGGAGCATCACAATTTTTATAACTTACATATGATTTTTATGAAAGACAA
Organism: Viscum album; assembly: GCA_963277665.1. NCBI lineage: Eukaryota > Viridiplantae > Streptophyta > Magnoliopsida > Santalales > Viscaceae > Viscum > Viscum album. Next base: position 217,914,371 of record OY728165.1, read on the forward strand.
AATAGTAATGCATCATCATATTTCTATCAGGTTCATACATAATATGATTACTTTCACCATTATGATAAAAACGTCATTCTAGGACCACGGTGAATCCAATTAGACTTTCCTTCTATAAAACATCCTCTCAGTCTGATGGAATTTGTTATGAATTCTGAGTTTTATATTCTGAATACAATAGAGAATCCAATTTTCAACATTTACAAAGTGAATTGCTTTAACTTCTCTGACAAAAAAAGAAAAAAAACTTCTTACGAATTCTAAAAACATTATCAAGCCATCTTGGTACAATCACATACAAAAAATCACATTATTAGAGGACAACATTGGATCACCCACGATAACACACTTAGTATGATAAAAACCTTATTCATTATATAATCTATATGAATCCACAACTCACACAAATATATAGTTTCCATTTGATAGGGATACATCAAAATTGAAGATTCTCCCAACTACAAATACGTCCCAATATAACCGTCACATTAAGGAGTTAGTCTCATAAACTCCTCTAATAATAAATATAGCGACTCATCCTGAACCACCAGAACACCTCCAACCTAAGATTCTACTAATAGTTCTACCAAGAAAGAAAGATAGGGATCCACACACCGACTACCAACCTAGAAACTTCACACTCCAATTAAACCCATATTCTCAACATCCATATTTTAGAACATGAATATCCTCCAAAAAATTTCAATAACTACACATAATGAATATAAACAATTGATTCATAGAATGATATAATATGGTTTCTTCTGTAGAAAGAAAATATCCCGATAGGACTGATGTGGCCCAATCATCAATCTACACCCCGGGTACGTATCAATTGAGATGGTGTGACCTTAGACTGCAAAAGTCAGTATTGGTGGCATGTGAAGACCTCAAAGGTCTTGGTGTCTGAAATCATAAAATAAAATACATGATCCTCAAGGAACCCTTCTTTTCCCCTATTGCGGTAAACCACCTCATGATTACTCCAACTCGATCAGCTCCACCTTCTTTTAAACTTCCATATATGATGGAAACACAAAATAAATAACTACATACTAGATAGAAGGATATATTTTCTACTCAAGACCCCTCATAAAAGAATCCTTATCTGTAAAAAAATCTTGGGAAATAAAAGAATGTCTTTGAACTTGATTACAAACTACCACACTAACATAATCCCATGTTAGAGGGAAAGAAACTCCTACCCCCTCACCACCCTCATGGTTGGAAAAATTACATCTTCCAATAACTATTTTTTAAAGTTAAATCACAAAACCATACCTCTTTATAATCACCCAGATACAACGTCCTTCACTAATGTGGAACTACCTACATTAGAAAAAATGTCAAAGGGACCCAGTATATCACAATGTCCCAAATAAAAAATAAAGTGATCTCAAGCTCATCAAACCTTCTCTCTATATAAACATATAAAACATTCCCCCCCATACTTCCCCAAATCCTATATCTAAATAAAGGATAACTCCACCACCAAGCCCCATATTCCTCTACTGGATCAACACTAAAGTGATCAACTAGATCATCTTATAAATTCATGATCCTCTCATATGTCTCTACCTTAAAAAAATTTCACCCCACATGGTCATTAAATAATCTCATATTCCATGCACTGGATCCTGGGGGCCTAAAATCACATGTCAAATACAATCTCCTTAGCCTTTGTCACACACCAATGTCAACTTTAAGAGTTTCTATACCAACCCAAGCAATTGTAACTTATCCTAACTCTAAACTCTATCTTATATCTAAACCAAACATTTGATACCACTATGACACAACTACCTCCTTCCAATGATACCCCAATGAGGGGAGAGAGATACTAACCCATGATTCCCACCTCTAGTAGGCCTCAGGTTAGTGAATCATAATGAAGGCCAAAAAATATCATGAAATAGGAGGCATTTATCTCTATTATGATATAGGATCAGTAAATAAGATGAATTGTTCAAAAGAAACTCCATGAAATTATATAAAAATAATCCAAAACCATCCCACAATGAATGTATAAATAAAACAGGTACAGATAAAAGTCACCAAAAGTAAATCCCTAAAAGTATTTATAACGTTGAAACATAGAAACAATCCAAATAGGTTCAATCTAACACTATTGAGAACTATCCGTATAATCATCTACGAGACCTGAAAATTAGTTTATATAGGTATGGTGAGTAGACAAGTATACTTAGTTGGAAAACCAATGTCTCTCATGTATTGTGAAAGAAACATACTAATGAACCCATGAGAAAATAGAATAAAAAACATCATCTAAATAGGTTAATTTATTATTCCATCACTGTCGGACATATAGAATAATGAATCCACACCTCGCAAGCAGCTCTTCATACCTATTATACTATTGCCTCACCACAAGAAAATTGTGTAAAAATAATCCACCGCCTCACCTCCCCAAAAAGAAGGAATGAACCTTCACCCTGCCACCACAAAATCTTGACCAAGCAACCCATCACCTAAACACCCCCAAATAATACCTAAACAAAATGCGCCCATGCTTCCCAAAAATCACGGCCAAATAAACCATTGCCTCATCACCCCAAAAAAATTTCCTATCAAACCTTAACTCCACCATCCCAAAATAATTTCCAAAAAAATCATCGGCACACCAATATAAAAGCACATCTAAACAAACCACCACCTCACCACCCCATAAGCACAGAAAAAAAACATACATCACCACACACTTCCCCACAACCCCACATCACTGCCCTGAAATCATCAATACATGTCACAACAAATCAAACAAAATTTTACATATTTAACAAATTGGAATATATCACATTTAACTTTATTTTAGGGGTGTTATTACACAAGTAATAAGTCTAAGGAAAACCATTTCATTACCCAAATATAGGTGGTTATATAATTTTCATTTTTGGGTGATATCAAAACAACATGAAATAAGGTTTCTTTATCACAACAATAATTGTGCAAGAAAAGGCTCCCAACATCCATGATTTTTATTCAGGAATTCAGCTCATAAAAACACAACATCACAATAATATCAATGCTATAAAAGAATAATAATTATTCCTATTCCATATTATTTTATATTAACCAATTAATTTATCTTTATTTGGAAAGTGCAACCATCTCTCATAAATAAACGAGAGTAAACACATAATACAACAAATAAACACCCAAAAACCAAATCTAAATTTAAAACCCATGGATCAACATTCACTAAATCAAGTGTTATAAAAAATTAATCCCATACCCAATCCTAAACCAAAACCACACCACTATAAAAGAATATTTGAGATAATAATAATAAAACACATTGTAAAGAGTGGATAAATCACCATTAATCCCAAATGGGGAACAACCGAAACCAACAAATCAATGTATGAGGAAGGGGATGAAGATATTTAAACATTTTCTGAGGGTTCATCCAAAATTATTGTAAAAATCCATGGCAGGATGAGGGAATATTTAAAGGAAAGACCTATTTGAAACATGTTACTCCACAACCAAAAATTGTGTAACCAATCTATAGTGTGAAATTCATGGGTTTCCAAAAAATCAATCTTGAGTAGAAATTCACATCACCATAGCCTTTATTTAGCCACACATCATAAGTTTATTTCATGACATGAAACAATTTCATAGGCTCCCCCTGATCTACAAAGAATCCATGAAACTAGCCAACCACCCATGCTGTGAACCACCAATTCACATTATGTACCTCTTTTATGATCTGAATTTCCTCCAGCAGCTCTATTGCACTTCCAACAACAATGAGACCTCCTTAAGACTCAATTGAAACACATATAACACAAAATAAAATTAAAAATTAACAGTCTTAGAAGGCATGTTCTCTGGCTTATCTTGTCTGAAATTATGTTATAATTCACTGAATGTTTTCTTTCTGAATTCTACTATTTTTGATAATAATATTTCTATAGTATATTGATGATTACCTAAGATATAGAAGTACAATTAAAGTTATTATTGATTATATGTAAATATAATGAAATTATCTACATATAAAAAAATTGTCTTAAATATAAGTATTCCATTTATAAAGTCTTTTTTAGGTCATAAATTTGATAATTTAATCCATTTTTATTATTTCTAGAATCACCTATGTAAAATTAGATATTTGAATTTCCTTACATTAATTTAGTTACATCAATTATCTAATGTGAAATGACTATATATATTCACATTTTTTGAGACTTGGTAACATTGTGTTAATGGATATGTGAAAATCTCCAAATTGAATTTTCCTACATGGTTATAGTTGTCTCTGTGGGTTTTTCTAAACTCTAAAAAAATTCTCCATTTTACACAGCATTTCACATTTCCATTTCACTCATCTTTAGTATTAACATTCTAATTGTTCTATTAACATTAAATTATAAATTATCTACCAAGATTATATGTGTACATGTTTTATGTTGAATAATTATTAATTAAATACAATATTCATGATATTAAGTGTTCCTTGAAATTGACCATGAAAATTATGGAACATGAAATACTCAATTTTGAACCTTTTAGAATATAAATAGTTTATATCATATATCTCAAAGACTTTTTAAAGGATGTTCATTTTTATTTTTTACTATTTTATTAATTTTTCTAATATTGTTTCTCTCTATAAATGATGTGTTCTATAGACTATTGAGAGAGATTGAGGGAGAGAGAACTGATGAAGTGTATAGTTTAAATCCGAATTGTTATGAAAAATAGAGAGTTAGACTCCCATATATTATTTTATTATTCCATGGAATTTATTATTAACATTTATGGATATATTTAATTTGGAATTAATTATTTATTATTCTAATAATCATTTTTTTATAAAATGTTTTCCATATTTACAATGTAATTAAAGCTGATTCCATGTGAAGATTTTATCATTGTAATTTATATAGGAAATTAATATAATATATATTTTATAAAATATTCATTATTATTTATATATATAATTAAAAAATAATGTAATTAAGTGGGATATATATGACCCTTCTTTATCCTTTCATGTCTCATAGTTCATAACTGAGTCATGGTGATTCATTATTCAACTTCTCACTAAAGTAAACTAATACTTTTTTAAGAATCACTATTTTAACATCTTGACAAGACTATGAACTGACCCATTAAATCTATAGAATCTCCATACATGATCAGTTATTATGTTAAATTTTTTTATTCATTCTTTGTGTCTTATATTTATCTTTTGTTCTATTCACATTAGTTTGTATTTCATGGGGCTATACTTCCATAAAAAGGTACATATCAGTTTGGTCTTTCCCATTAGAATATTGTGTTTATTTTACCCCATTAAAATATTGGGTTTCTCTTAAACTATAAAACATAAGTCGAATGGAAAGATCCTATAAGAGTCTGAATTTAGTCTTTCCCCTTGGAAGACGGGGTTCCTCTTGACCTCTAACAAAGAAGATGTTAGGAGTGAGATTTTGAATGTATAAGTTGGGTATGCACCAATAAAACAAATTGGATTAGGTTTCGCCCCATAGAATACTTGGTTATATCTAAACATAAAAAATGAAATAGGTTAGGTTTGGGATGACAAAAGTCTAGTTTTTTTTCTTTTCTTATAAATGGCTAGGTTTTTGTATGAACATGTAAAAAAAGGGGCTTGGGTTAATCCTCTAAGTGGGAAAAAGGAGGTTGCAATTTTTTTTCAATTTATTTAAAATTTGTTATACCATAGTGGTTTTCATATCTATCATTTCATGAGATAGTTGAAGAGTGGACTCTAGTCATTTATATAAGAACCACTACTAAAATTCTTGTGCTCATATTTTACTTTCCAAATTTTATATTCTCTATATTTTCTCATATCTAGGTGTTTAATTTATTTAATAATTTAACTGATAAATGTTTACTCATAATTTTTAAAATCATATTAATTTTTCTAAAATTAAATTCACCCCCTCCCCCTTTTCTACCAGAATCACCATCTTGGACCTAGCAATTTGAATTAGATCTATACCCTATTATGGTTGAGATATATTATTTTTTATTCTAATAAATAAAATTTAGTATCATAGTTTGGATAATATAACAATAAGTTTAGTTTGATGATATATTTCATACGTAAAAATTCATATCAGAGCATGAAACTTTGAGGATGCGTTAATTTTTCACTTTTTTATACCGCATAATTAATATTAGTGGTTGTCCTATTTAGTATATGATGTAATTAACTTGATTTTTTATATAAATCCTGATCAATTTATTCCAATTATTTTACAAGACTAAGGTAATGATATTTTTTAGTGATTGTGATCTTGAAAAATAAAAGTGTTTTGAATCTGGAATTTATACTAAATTTCAATGGTAGAATGTACACTCAATAGTAGATCTTCATGGAATAATTTTCTAATGAGTATTGAATTTATATTTTGTTATATTGTATTTAAATCATAAGTTTTACATAAATATGAACTAAATTATTTGAAAGGAGGAGATACTATTAAATATGGTCTTCATTATATAGTCATGAATATTATTTATTATTCCTTTTATCAAAATATTTTTGAAAAAAAATTGTTACATCACTACTCATGAAATTTGTAAACATATTGAAGAAAATATCATTGGAGATAGAGATTAAATGAAAAATATAAAACCCAATTTTATTGAAACAGATGTCACTTATGATAATTCACATTGGAATTTATATTATTCAAATACTATTTCATACGGTTTCATGAAGAGAGAACATATCAAACATAGTTGTCTGAATATAAAAAATCTAATGAAGGTAAATAAGAAAGAAAATAAGTTGGTCACTACATGGAGTTATTCTGAAATCCCATGTGTCAATGCTGAAAGGTATAAAATAAACTAGTAGGGTTTATTTTTTTAAAAAAATATCTGAGGTTATATTTTCACCTCTTGAATTGGTTTCATTTAATCGTGGTTCATATACTATAAACTCTTAATATAAATGTGTTTTAAAAAGATAGTGATCTTATGTTTGATTCTCATGATTTTACCAATTATGGAAATGATGAAGCATTTAATTACTATTTTAAAATAAATTTGTGATTCATATAAAGATAAAACAAATTAAATTAAATCAATAAATTTTTCACTCAAAGAAACTTTTATAGGGTTTCATGAATGAGAAATAATTTATCTCTGAAATTAACTAATTTTGGTTGGGAAGTTTTAATGCTTTAAGGAAGATAATGATATGTTGAATGAAAATATTAGAAACATCAATTATTTCACAAATGAAAATGTATTTACTGATTTGGAATTTGTTCAAAAATAACTTTAAAGGTTCAAAATAAATTAAATATTGTTTAAAAATTGTTTTTCTAAAAAGATTGTTTCTAATAAATATTCTTTTATTCACATTATGTTTATAAATCATTTTATGTAATAAAAGTATAATGTAATTTATTTAGTTAATTTCTTTAAATGTGGATCTTATGGTCATTAGAAATTTTATTTCCTATTGATGTTCATTCAACCTTTTGGTCACAAAATTAATTTCATGTCAAAATATGATTTCAGGGTTGAACTGTCAAAAAAATATACTAGTTGGGTACCAAAAGATATGTATTATACTTCATGTAAAACAAATCCATTAATTTTACCCAAGTAATATGTAACTTGTGATTATTATTTTAAACTTACATGTCAGCATATTTTTATCCTCAGAATGTGGGCCGAATAATTATAAGCATTTTTATTTCATATTGGCTAAGCTTGATTACTTTTTATAATTTCTACATGATACCATATATTTTATTTTGATATGAATTTTAATAGGATTAATTATGTTATATGGCCAATGAATAATTTTATTTATGTTCACTTGTATTATATTATCATTACTACAAGGTATATTTTAATAATTTTAAAAATTGGGAGTGATTTAGAAATTATAATTTGTTTTTAAATTTAAAAAAGTGGGAGAAGTTGATTGGCACCTTGAACCAATTTATGTGTTGATAATTACTGAGATTTAATTATTTTATTCCCTCCAACAAAAGTTTTTAAAAACATAATACATTTTTTTAATAATTAAAAAACTATACTTGTTTTATTTATTTTAAGTCTAAATACAATTTTTTTGTAATTATAATTTATCATATCATTATTATTGTTCAATATTGTTTTAGTTTTTCATTCTTTGTTTAATTATCTATTTTCTATTTTTTCATGGATTATAATATTTTATCATATCTTTGTTAATTTTTAACTCTAATTTATCGTCTGTATTATATAAAAAAATAATTAATTTTGGTTTTATTTTTTTTTACATATATTATCTTGTGATTTCGTGGTTTGATTTTTTGTAACATGTTCTATAATGTTCATGATGTGTACCTAGGATCAATAATTCATTTGGAACCTTAAAATATCATTTATAATTGATTTTTATTATTCCCATGTAGACAAAGTACTATTCCCATAAATCTAGATTTAAAAAATATATATCCAAGTACAAATCCACATATCCAATTTTTGATCAACATATCTAATTTCTGAGAATCTGTTACCTTCTATATTCTGACCATAACTAGGGCAACAGAACTCCAAATTGATTGATTCTTATTGATTTGGAAATAATATATATTAATAAGGAAAATATATCCTAATAGATCTATTTCATGTCTAAAATTAGGTCCATATTCACTAAATATTATTTTTATGAATTCTATATATTTTTAGAATAATATTTATAATATCTTTGATGTTTAATTGATATGTATAAGTCTAATTAGGGAGATTATTAATTATATGAAATGATTATTAAATTATATAAATATAAGTATATAGACCCCAAAATATAATTAATCCATTTACATGAAATTTTTAGGAAAATAATTTTGTAAGCCAATCTTTATTTAATATTTCTATTATCTCCTATGTAAAATAGAATACATAAGTTCAATGACATAAATTTGGATATATCAATACACTTATGAAAAATGGATATTTATATTCCCATACATCTTGGGAATTAGTTAAAGAGTGAAAATATTCTACCTGAATATCTCTTATGAAATTTTAGTTTTTTGTTACACAAGTTTATATAGGTTTTTCTAGAATCTTGAAAAAATATTATGTTGTAAAGATCATTTCACATTTCAACAATCTAAATGGTTATTATAAATTGTCTAAGTGTTTTAATCCTTTTGAAATTATTCATTAATTACTTAGAAGTAAATTTAATTGTTTTTAATTTTTTAAATTATGAATTAAATATTATTTACAAGAGATTATGATTGTGTTGATATTCACACTAAAAATTATTGAATGTGAAATATTAGAATTCAAACCCTTTGGAATATGAAGATTTTATCTCATATATCATCATGGATATTTTCAAGGATATTAATATATATTATTAACACCTATATTAATCATTTTAATCTTGTTTTTCTCTATACAGCATGAGTTGTAACGAATATTGAAAGAGGGATAGTGAACTCACAAAGTTCTTAGTTTAAATTAGACTTGTTGTAGAAAATGGAGAGTTAGCCTTGCAAAAATTATTGGATTACTCTAAGGAATATATTGTAAATTTTTATGAATATATTGACTATTTTTCTTTCTTTTTATTCTAAATATTATTATTTATAACTTTTTTCATTCTTAAAGTTTAATGAAATTTGTTTTTATGAGAAGTTGTTATTATTGGAATTTATAAACGAGATTAATGAAATTTAAAGTAGATAAAATAGTAGTTATTATTTTTCTAAATAAATAGATCAAAGTATATAGTGATGTAATGACCTCAACTTCAATAATCTAGAGTTGAGGTGTGGTTTATTACAATAGCATAGATTAAAAGGGTCAATTCATGAAGGACTGAATAGTTTAACAGTTTTGAAGAAAAAATTCACAAATGATACTCATTTTACATTGGTAATATAACACAAAACATAATACATAAAAAATAAAATGAACTGTATCCTTGAAAACTATATTAGTGATTTATTTTTTATGTCCTGGGGAAAACACATAATAAGGGTGAGATTGAATACTCAGTAAGGGTTATATATAATAGAATCTATCTTGGATAAATAAGCATTATCAATATGGAAAGGTAAATCATTGAACAATCTTTCCATTTAAATAACTTTAATACTATGATATGATAGTGGATAGTCAATATAGAAAGATAAATAACTAAAAACACTTTCCATTTAATCAATAATATGAGAATGAAATGCATCTAGATATAACAACATTGTGAGAATATCAAGGATAATGAAAATAACTGAATTCTCAATGAAGAAAATGCTTAATTATTAGACATTATGATGTCAGTCATCCTGATACCTCTATCATCAATACCTCTCACAAGATGGTTTAAAATTATTGGTACTGACCCATTTAATTCAACGAAAGTATTTGTATCATGAGGTATATCGTTGCATCAAGGGAAAATATAATTTTGGATCTCACCCATCAAGACATGCCCAAATAACTTCTCCTATATCAAATAATTTTTTTGTTTTATCAATCAACATTCCATATAATAATATATATGTATTTAATAAAGGATATATATTTGTCAATATTTCCCATGTAAATCAAATAACATTGAAATTAAACACTGAATTCAAAATATGGTATATGATTTAGGAAAAAATCATATCAATCATACACTAAATATGAAATTTTAAGTGGAAGGTGTTGTATACTGAAAAATAATCATAGAGAAGATAATTTTTTAAGATAATGTTGAAAATCAAAAAAGAAATTAAGATTTTACAATAGATTTTACCAATTGATAATTTTTATGTCAAATACCCTTGGAAGAAATAATCAAAATTGCAACTAAAAATACCATGAATTATTAAGGAATAATAATATTATATATCATGGGGAATTATGTACACCATATTAAATAAATTATGTTCATAGCATTACAAAATGTCTCAATGATGGGAAATTGAGACAAAGACCCATACCATGAGTTTGACTCATCATGCACATTCTTTATATTCATGAATAGTAAACTTATGTTAATTTTTTACTTTGTTAATAAAGTTTTAAATGTTTATTATTCATTTTATTTCACTTAATATAGTGTTATATACAACTAATTAATCAATTATGTTTACATAAGGTGGTTCCCTAATTTTTGACTTATGTGTCAGAAATGACTTCAGTGGGTTGATTATTTGTCTAAGAGGTAATTATTTAAAAATATATTGAATGAAAATATTTAAATAATTATCAATTTTATATATAAATTAAAATTTTAAAACTATCCATGAAAGGTATTTTTGATAAATGAAGTATGTTATGATCATGGAGGAAGTATGTCGTACACAAGAAAGAGTATCATTTCCACTTTTCAATGATCATTATGAAAAGTAGGTAAGTGATATTTTATAATTACATAATGATAATAATATCATAAATAAAATATTACTTATTCAAATAGATATATATATATCATTTATTTGGTTGGGGGATAAAAATAGTGGCATGTCACTTTTTGAAGTCGGTAGTCCACAGGTACATGAACGACGTTATCATATTTATATTAGTTAAAAATTAAGAAACAATATATATATATATATATTATAATTATAGAAATGAAATATATCATGAATATAGTAATTATTTAATTTTAAAAAGAAATAATCATTAAATTTATCCTTATATTCCATATAATGTGTTAGTGAAAGATGAGTCACATCACTTCAGGAGCCTATAGTCTTTCATACACATGAGGGACATTATCATATCAGTTACAGAATGAAAATTAAAAAAAGGTATCTATTATATAATAAACACATAAGTATAATAATATTTTAAATATAGTATTTCTACTTTATCATGATACCCAACCAGATAGGGTTGATGGAAAACATGTCACATCAGTTCACAAGGTAGTAGTCAATCATGCACATGAGGGACGTTATTATTTCTTATTTGAGGGAATAAGATATGGATATAGGTAATTCCCATAACATAATAACTACATAAAATATAAGATATAATTTTTTGTTTATAATCATTAAATAGTAATATTTTGAGGAGTAAGAATATATAAAACTAGGATTAATAGTTATGAATTTTACCTCTCCTCAAACCACCCCTTCATGATTATGCCTAATGTATTCCATGAATGGAATTTTGAAAAATACAAGGATTTTAATAATATAGATTAGAAGTTTTAAATTGATTTGGGAACGAATTTTCTAAACCAAAAGGGCATGAATGTGTGAATATGAGTGGAGAGTGGGTGGCCTTTTATAAGTGATGTGAGTGGAACACTTGTAATTATTTAAACAAAAAAGGTGTACCCACATTTCTCACATTTAAAAAGGATAAAAATTAATTTTTATAGATGATTATACTTTATATGGTTGAAATATTTCCTTAAAATAAACTTTTTACATGTTTTGGTTCATTTTAACACTTATCTTTTTAGTTAAGCCACCTAGAACACCCATTTTTACCTTAACCATGATAGTTATTTTTTATTTTTTTTACTATTGATTAATTTAAAAAATTCTGTTGAACTTATTATATAATATAAGAAATCATGATTAAAATTTTGGTATCCATTTTTTCAAACAATTCCCTAAAATAATGAATTTTAATTTGATATTAATCCTATAGTCGTGATGAGAAAGTCAGTTTTCACATATAAAATGTTCAAATGTTTACAATTTTTTTATCAAAATTAAATATAAATATTATTTCAATGAACTAAATAAGATTATTATATATATATATATTAACAAATATTTCATTAAAACCAATTTAAAATACAATTTTTACTTTATAAATGATTTAAACTAAAAGACAGTTTTCAATTAATGTTCAATATTTTCACTATTCTAAAAAAATTAAACATTTCAGACGAATCAATAAAATTCAACTTACTATAATTTAGATATAATGACATAAAAAAATAAAATATAAATTTTATAAAAGTTTTATAAATAAATTTTAAAATTTATTTTGTGAAGCACAAAAAAAATGCCCTTTATAAAAAATATTGTTTCTTAAGAAAACATTCATCCTTCTTCTAAATGAATATTATTTTTCTCTATAATAAATATATTAAAAAATCTACATGTGCAGAATATATATTTTTTATAATATAGTTATTTATATTCATAAAATCTATGTTAATTTCTATTATAAAATGGTCATGTTTAAAATAATATTTTAATAGTGTATTGTGTTTTGTTTAAACTCAATGTTACGAGAATCAAATTGGTATCAAAATAATAAATGTTATGTAGCGACTCGAGTTTTGGCCCTGTCAGACTTTATAATATTTCTATGAATAATTCCAAAGATAGGCGCGAAGACGGTGTGCGATTCCGAGGACCGGTGTGCCCAAAATTATTTTTTAAAAAATATTAAGTATTTTTATACTATGCACATGGAGGGGGTGTGATATCTCCAAAATGGTAGCTCAAAACAAGAATCTGAGAGCACAGTTGCATTTGGAACGTGCTGTTTACCCTAGGCGGGGTGTAAAATTTGCGGGCGCGTGCCTACGGTGGAAAGCACCCCCAGGGGCGTTTTTTGTAAATAAGTGGAAATGTTTGTTTACGAGCGTCGACTCGAATAACATCTGAACGGAGTCTCAGATCAACATTCTGAGTTCTTCGTTGTGTTCATAACGTCCAGTTTACCCTAAGAGAGACCTTACATTTGTCAGCTTTGGGAGTCAGACGGAGGCGAGTCGGGAGCCAGAGGTGAGAGAATATGTTTAAAAAACTACATATCTTCTCCCCCCCCTTGGATGTGTTATGGGCATAGAAGGAAATCCTCCAACTTCCTCCTCCTTCTCCTCCCCTTCTGTCGGCAAATCGGCGATCGAATCGCGCGATCAAGGTGCCGTCGAGCTCGGATTTCGACGGCAGACGCTTCAGGATCGTGCAACGGAAGCTTTGGAGAGCGAATCCAAGTCAAAACGTCAGCATTTCACCTGCAAGATAGGCGGTTTGAGTTTTAATCCCTCGATCCCATTTATTCTGCATTTTTCTTCGATTTGTCATTGTTGAAGTTAATATCGAGTCTCAAGGGTCGCGCAGACACCTCCAGAGCGAAAAACGGACAACCGGGGTGGTCCCGGCGGTCCGGCGCGGCCAGATGGCGGCTGCCACTAGAAGCCCGGTAGCACGCCGCACCAGCACGACAGAGGGCCGCCGGCCACGGCGTGCTGGACAAGGTGGCGGTCGGGCTGACCGGCTCGAGCCGGTCCGGCCCCTTTTTAACCCACCGGGGGTTTTTAAACAACTGTTTCATGCAGTCCAGGAGTCTGTTTCACGTGTCGTTTGCGGAGAGGAGACCATGGAGACAATATGAACCTTTCAATGTGGTTTTGAGAGATTTATGTTTCGGGATCGTGGCCCGGGAGCTTGAAATGTCGAATAAGATAATAATATTTTATTATTATTCAACTTCGGGTCGTCATATATTCTACCTGGAGCGTCATATTGACGTTCCATCAGTGGCGTTAAGACCCTGATGGTATGGAGGAATTTTCTTGATGGTTTTCAGGTGCTGGGACTGAGTATGGGGTGTGGGCCCCATGAGGCCGGTTTTGGGGCTTTTACATAGAAACCCAACATTCTCATCAAGAGTCTGATTCTGGTAGATGCATAGTCAATCCGGTGTTTTTTTTTCGAGAGGATTGAAATGGGGTGATGTATTCGATGTGTTTTGGGATCAATCCTTGGGCCACACCTGAGTTATCTTCAGTGAATAGATCCTTTTTCACAGGGTATCCTTTTCAGATGAACGATTAGTCGATTACATGTGTTTTTTTAGGGTATCATCGTGGTATGATCTGCTTGATGAGTTTTGGGATCATTGTGTGGGCCCTGCACGGGCTAGCTACGATGAATAGTTCCTTTTTTACTAGTTGTCCATTTCAGGAGAGTAAACAGACTATTATCCTGTGTGTCTTTCCCTGTGGATCGCTACGGTGGCCTAGGTATCGAACTTGGAGGTGCATAGGATGGCGTTGTGGTGGGTCGCTTGGTTTAGCGATATTTGGACCAGCAGTGGTTGAGGGTACTCCCTTAGTTCGTACGTATGAGAGTTCGCGTGGAATCACAACCTTTTTATAGGTTTGTGATCCTCTCGATGGGATGTTTAATTTGTTAGAGTTGTGTCTTCCCTCCAGTGGGCCCGGAGTGGGATCCTCTAGCATCGTTACCCAAGATCAGGTTCTTGGTATCACTGTGACCGCTTATCCATGGGCGACGATCCCTTATATAGCAGGTTAACCCTGTAGGGTTTGTGGAATCATCGGAATATGATCCCCTACGCGGTGGGCCGTGCTCAATAGGGTTGTGGAATCGTCGGATATACGATCCCCTACTCTGCATGAGGATTATAGTAGGGTTGCGGTATTGTTATTCATATGATCCCCTACTCTGTGCGTGTTTTCTATAGGGTTGTGCCATCATCGGTTTGATCCCCCTACATCACGAGTTATACCAGATAGGGTTCCGGTATGGTCGTGACCACCTTTACGCAGGCGACGATTCTCTATCTGAGGGACGTGTTTCTGTCAAGCTCCAGATCGGGTTGTGGTATCCCCCAGTAGATCCTGAGAGTGATCCTCTATCTGTGAGATCTACGAATTCCAGATCAGGTTGTGGTATTCCCTAGAGGACCCTGGGCACGATCCCCTATCTGTGAGATCTTCATATACCGATGTGGGTTCAGGTATCCCCTTGTGGAGCCTAGGAGAGAAACCATATCCGAGAATTTTGCTGTTTTTTTGTTTCGGTGTGACTTTCTCAATGACAGTATCTGAGGAGCGTGATCTCTCGGGTGAGCAACTGGGATGTTTGTGTGGGACCCGATGGAGTGTATCTCTCAGACGGGTGTCATCTGGGATGATAGTGATCGTGGAGTGTGTTCCCCTGGTTTCGGACAGTGCAGGTGATGAGGTCGGTACCTCATGTGGCTTAGTGTGTGAGATGAGTATATCAGGATTGTTCAAGGTGTATGTATGGGCATACACCTAAGTTGAGCTGGCTAATTGTGTTTAGATGAGGATGGTCACGAGATGGAGTTTTTCTCTCGTCTTGGTTCCCTCTGGCTGAGCTGAGCTGACTAATTTTGTTTGGTAGTGTTTCCCCTCTTTCGGAGCCGGTTGGACACTTCTGGAGTTTTCTTTTGGTGGGCCCAATTTTTCCCTTTTGTACATATTATGTACTTAGGTTTGGGATAGATGTATTCATGAATTTACTTTTCAGTTTTATATATCTCTACATTGTTTCATGGAGGTGTATGTGGGTGTGTGTGTAAAGGTACCATAGTCTAATTCCCGCCATGTGTGTGATAGCCTACTCAGTGTTGGATTCCAGCCCCTGGCCTATTGGAGGCGGGCTTGGGGAGCCGTGGCTCGAGCCCCGTTGGGTCTGGTCCTGATAGATTGGTATTAGAGGAGGTTCCACCTTTGTGATCTCAGAGTGTAGCTGGTCTAGCTGTGAGTTTTGTTTGGGGTTCATAGCGACAGTGTTAGGATGTTTTGAGTTCAGATTTCAGGCCAGTGACTCCAGTGTTGGTGTGGCGGCCGACATATCGATACACCAGGACACTAATAACCTTCCTTTTGACACGGGACATCCGTACACTGGTCATAGGGGATAAAAGGTACATGCATTATATAGGATTGGGTTTTTGGGTTTCCCTTGTTCTTCTTGAGTCAGCTCTCTAGATATACTCTATGACTATGGTGCGTCTTGAATGTATTTCAGGATACCTCCATGATGATAGCCAATGAGAGTTTCAAAGAAGGATTGTGGTGACGATCCTCCCCATCTAGAGGTAGTGGACCAGGGCGCAGATTCTGAGGATGGACCTCCAGGTGGTCCGCCAGTTGAGCCACCACCTGTCGAGCAGCAGGTTGTGCCAGCGGTGCAGGATGAGGTTTCGCACAGGCTGAGTGCACTGCATGAGTTCCAGAGGCAGCGACCTCTGAGGTTCCTTGGTGATCCAGACCCTCAGGAAGCTGATGACTAGCTAGAAGCAGTCACCCGTGTTTTTCCCCAAGTGAGGACACCTCCAGATCAGATGGTGGTCCTAGCGGTGAGCCTTCTGCATGGTTTGGTTGGGAGATGGTGGAGCCTAGTGACGCAATCTCATGACGAGGAGATGCTCACATGGTAAGAGTTTGAGTGGCTCTTCAGGGAAGAGTTCTATCGAGTGATGCTGAGGTTAGTGCGGATCTAGGATCTACTACATCTTCGACAGGAGGTCATGACCGTGGTGGATTACTCACCGAGGTTTACAGACCTATCACGCTACTCCCTAGATATAGTTCGAGACCCGTTCTTTAGGGCTCAGACATTCGAGCAGGGGTTACGCAGGGACATCCAGGTAGGTGTGGTTTCTTTGTGTCTGCCAACCTATTATGGAGTGTTAGAGTGAGAGTTAGTGGTGGAGAGATTTCTGGTTGAGCAAATCCTACCTGTTAGTGTTGGTAATGTGACAGTTGAGATGTCAGCAACTAGTAGCCGATGACAGACTAAGGGGCCCGTACGTGGATCACATTTCTGGAGGAGACCGTAGGATATAGGGTCTAAGGCTCAGGGATCACAGGGCTCACATGCCAGATTTGTTCAGCCGTAGGAGAGGTGGTGTTATGCTTGTGACGGTCAGGGACATCTTTCTAGAGATTGTCCGACCCATCATTCTGCTGAGAGGGAGCAGGTTGATAGACCACCTTGGCAGAGGCATCGTCCTGAGCAAGGAGGTCCGCAGGGTGGCAGACGTGGTGACAAAGCCGGTGCAGCAGCAGGAGGTGGTAGGCGGTATCAGTTGCCACCGCCCCCACCCATAGGTGGTCCACGCCATGCTCAGTGAGCAGGTGGTTGAGGTAGAGGATAGTTGCATGCCCTGGTCGCTGTTGATCCAGAGGCTCTGCCGATGGATAGAGGTACGCCTTATGTCCTTTCTACTTTCTGTAGTAGTTTGATAGACATTGTTTATTGGTACTCATTCCTTTATGTTGTTTTCTCGAGTTTTTTTCATGGTGTTTGTAAGACCCAGTGTAGGTGTTGTTCGGCGTGCTTTGAATGCATGAGGTAGATGGATCCTTCACCCACCGAGACACATTTTTGTGATTCGATTAAAACTACGTGGGCGAATCAATTATTCCCAAAGTGGATAGTGTTGAGATATGGAGGATGATTCCTTCTCAATTATGTGTTCGGGCATGGGTGTTTGTTGGCGAACTCGCTAGAGTGAGAGACCCAGTTGAGAGTCCATTCGCTTTCCTTATGCTCGTGGCTTTTCGGGGATGAAAAGTTATAATGGGGGAGGATTTAGAGACTATTTTTTGACCTTTTCATACTTTGAAATACTTCTATGAATAATTAAAGAGCTAGGTGCGAAGACAGTGTGCGATTCTGAGGCCCGGTGTGCTCGGAATTAATTTTATAAAAATATTAAGTATTTTTATACTATGAACGTGGAGGGGGTGTGATATCTCCTAAAAGGTAGCTCGAAATGGGAATCTGAGGGGATGGTTGCGTCCAAAACATGTCGTTTGCCCTAGTCGGGGTGTAAACATTACAGGCGCCGACCTACGGTGGAAAGCACCACCAGGGGCATTTTCGTAAATAAGTGGAAAAGTATGTTTACGAGCGTCAGATCAAATAACTTCTGAACAGAGTCTCGGATCAACAATCTGAGTCCGTCATTACGTTCATAACGTCGTTTTTACCCTAAGGGAAACCTTACCTTTGTCTGCTTTGGGCGTCGAGAGGAGGCGAGTCGGGAGCCGGAGGTGGGAGAATTTATTTTAAAAAAAATATCTTCTCCTCCCCCCCCCCCCCATGGGAAAGTTGTACGCAGAGGAGGAAATCCTCCTCCATACTCATATTTCTCCTCCTCTTCCATTGGCGAATCAGCAATCGAATCGCGTGATCAAGGTGGCATCGATCTCGGATTTCTATGGCAGACGCTTCAAGATCACTCAACGGAAGCTTTGGTGTGAAGATCCATGTAAAAACATCAGCATTTTTCCCGCAATATAGGAGGTTTGAGTTTTAATCCCCCAGTCCCGTTTATGATGCGTTTCTCTTCGATTTTTCATTGTATTTGTGATGATCCGGTCCTGAGGGTCGCGCAGAGGCCTCAGGATTGAAAACGGACCCCCAGGGTGGTCCCGGCAGTCCGTGGAAGACTCGACGGCGTGAAGTTGGGGGACGG
The DNA here is from genome assembly GCA_963277665.1 of Viscum album. Lineage (NCBI taxonomy): Eukaryota > Viridiplantae > Streptophyta > Magnoliopsida > Santalales > Viscaceae > Viscum > Viscum album. The sequence goes on from OY728165.1 coordinate 217,933,565, forward strand.
CGGTGGCCTCCTGAAGCATGGAAGTGTAGCGCGCTAGCGCGGTGGATCCGCGGTCCTGTGGGGGCGCAGCGGAGGGATGGAGGCCAAGCCAGCTGGCGCGGGCTGGCCCAGGTCGGCCGAACCGGCCGGTTTAGGACGGTCCGACCCCTTTTTAACACGCGGGGGTTTATAAACACCCATTTCGTGAAATCTAGGAGTCTGTTTCACGTGCCATTTGCGGCGACGTGACCCTGAAAATGATGCAGACCTTTTGGTGTGGGTTTTAAAGTTTTATGTTACGGGATTTTGGCCTGGCAGCTTGAAACGTCGAATAAGATAATAATATTTTATTATTATTCGACTTCGGGGCGTTGTAACTTCTACCTGGAGCGTTCGATTGATGTGTCGTCAGTGGCGTTGAGACCCTGATGGTACGGAGGAATTTTTTTTATGGTTTACAGGTGTTGGGACCGAGTTTGGGGTGCGGACCCCATGAGGATGGTTTTGTGGCATTTACGGAGAAACACAACTTTCTCACCAGGAGTCCGATTCTAGCAGATGAATAGTCGATCCAGTGTGTTTTTCTGACAGGATCGCAATGGTGTGATCCTTTTGAGTTGTTTTGGGATCGAGGCATGGTCCCCACCAAAGGTAGCTTTTGTGAATAGTGCCTTTTTCACCGGGTGTCAGTTTCGGACGAATGAGTAGTCGATTCCGTGTGTTTTTTCTAGGGGATTGTTGTGGCATGATTCTCTTAATGAGTTTTGGGATCATTTCAAGGTCCCCACAAAGGCTAGCTATGGTGAATAGTGTTGTTTTCACCGGTTGTCCATTTCGGGCAATTAAACAGCCTATCCTACGTGTTGTTTCGCATGGATCATGATTGTGGCCTTGGTATTGGCTTTGGAGGTGCACAGGATGGCGTTGGGGCGGGCCGCTCGAGTTAGAGATGTTTGGACCAGCAGTGGTTGAGGGTACTTCCTTAGTTCGTACCTATAAGGCTTCGCGCGACATCACAACATTCGTATATTTTTTTGATCCTCTTGTTGGGATGATTAATCTGTTAGAGTTATGACATCCCTCCGGTGGGCCCGAAGTGGAATCCTCTAGCATCGTTAACCTAGATTGGTTTCTTGGTATCGCTGTGAACACTTATCCAAGGGTGGTGATCCCCTATCTAGCAGGTTAACCTCGTAGGGTTTGTGGAATCCTCAGAATATGATCCCCTATGCGGTGGGACTTGCTAAGTAGGGTTATTGTGTCATCGGGTATACAATCCCCTACTTAGCATGAGGATCATAGTTGGGTTGCGGTATCGTTAGTTATATGATCCCCTACTCAGTGCATGGTTTCTCTAGAGTTCCAGCATCATTGGTTTGATCCCATAAATCAGATGTTATACAAGATAAGATTCTAGTGTCATCGTGACCACCTTTACACAGGTGATGGCCGTCTATCTAAGTGACATGTTTCTGTTGAGTGCTAGATCGGGTTGTGGTATCCCCCTGCGGATCCTGTGAGTGATCCTCTATTTGTGAGATCTAAGAATTCCAGATTGTGTTGTGGTATCCCCCAATGAACCCTGGGCGTGATCCCCTATCTGTGAGATTATTATATAATGGTGTGGGTTCTGGTATCCCCTAGCGGACCATATGAGCGATCCCCTATCTAGGGAGTTTGGTGTTTTTGCTGTTTCAGTGTGACTTTCTCAGTGACGATATCTGATGAGCGTGATCTCTTGGGTGGGAAACTGAGATTTTTTTGTGGGACCCGATGGAATGTATCTCTCGGATGGGTGTCATCTGGGATGACAGTGATCATGGAGTGTGTTCCCCTGGTTGTGGATAGTGCTGGTGATGAGGTCGGTACCTCATGTGGCTTGGTTCATGAGCTGAGTATATCTGGATTGTTCCAGGTGTATGTATGGGAATACATCTGCTCTGAGCTGACTAGTTGGGTTTAGCCGTGGATGGTCCCGAGGTGGAGTTTCTCTCTTATCTGGGCTCCCTCTGTTTGGGATGAGCGGATTGTTTCCTTTCAGTTTCTCTCTTTTGTTTTGGGTTTTTGGGGTGCCTACTACGTATTGATATACTCACCCTTGCATGATCTTTTCTCACACATGTTTGTGTCTTGTGCAGACCACATGTCTTTCGACAGAGTCCTAGGAGTAACCGGAGAAGGCAGAGCTTTGTGAACGGGTTTTATCAGGTTGTTTACTGGATTTTTGTCATGGGGCTTACCAGTATGTGTTTTGGAAGTGTTTTCCCTCTTTTTGAGTAGGTTGGACACTTCTGGAGTCTTCTTTTAGTGGGACATGTTTTTCCCTTTTGTAATTATACTATACTCTGGTTTGGTATAGATGTATGCATGCATTTACATTTCAGTTTTATATATCTCTACACTGTTTCATGGAGGTGTATGTGGGTGCGTGTGTACAGGTACTGTAGGCTAATGCCTCCCATGTGTGTGATAGCCTACTTGGCGCTAGACGCCAGCCCCTGGCGTATTGGAGGTGGGCTTGGGGAGTTACGGCTCGAGCCCCGTTGGGTTGGGTCTTGATAGAGTGGTATCAGAGGAGGCTCTACCTTGGGGATCTCATAGCGTAGCTGCTCTAGCTGTGAGTTCGGTTTGGGTTTAATGAAGATAATGTTAGGATGTTTTGAGTTCGGCTTTCAGGCCAGGGACTCTAGTGTGGGTGCGGCGGCCGACGTATCCATACACCAGGACTCTGATAACCAGCCTTTCGACTCAGGACATCTGTAAACTGGTCGCAGGGGAAAAACAGTACATGCATCCTATAAGATTGGGTTTTTGGGTTTCCCTTGTTCTTCTTGAGTAAGATCTCCAGATATACTCTTTCACTATGGTGTGTCTTGAATATATTTCAGGATGCCTCCACAATGATAGCCAGTGAGAGTTCCACAGCAGAATTGTGGGGACAATCCACCCCATCTATTGGCTGTGGACTAGGGCGCAGTTTTTGAGGTAGGACCTCCTGGTGGTCCTTCAGTTGATACACCACATGTCGAGCATCTGTTTGTGCCGGAAGTGTAGGATTATGTTGCAAGTAGGCTAAGTGTGTTGCACGAGTTCCAGAGGTAGAGACCTCTGAGGTTCCGGGGTGATCCAGACCCTCAAGCAGCTGATGACTGGCTCGAAGCAGTCACTCATGTTTTCCGCATAGTAAGGACACCTCCAGATCATATGGTGGTCCTAGTGGTGAGCCTTCTTCATGGTTCGGTCAGGAAATGTATGAGCCTAGAGACGCATTCTCATGACGAGGAGACACTCACGTGGGTAGAGTTTGAGCGGATCTTCAGGGAAGAGTTCTATCCGGTGACACTGAGGTCAGTACAGATCCAAGAGCTCCTCGATCTTTGATAAGACGGCATGACCATGGTGGATTACTCAGTGAGGTTTACAGACCTGTCATGCTACTCCCTGGATATGGTTTGAGACTCATTCTTGAGGGCTCGAACTTTCGAGCAAGGGTTACATAGGGACATCCCGGCAGGTGTGGTTTCTTTGTGTCTTCCCACCTATGCTGGAGTGCTAGAGAGAGCATTGGTGGTGGAGATCTTTCTGGCTGTGCAGATCCCATATGTTATTGTTGGGAACGTGACAGCTGAGACGTTGGAAACTAGTAGCCAAACACAGACTCACGGTCTCGGACGTTGGTGGTGTTTTAGGCATCCACCCCAGGATGGAGGATCTGAGGCTCATGGCTCACAAGGCTCGCAAGCCAGTTTTGGTCAGCCGTAGGAGAGGTAATGTTATGCTTACGACCGTTGGGGACATCTTTATAGAGATTTTATTACCCTTCGTGCTGCTAAAAGGGAGTCGGTCGACAGACCACCTTGGCAGAGGCGGTTTCTCGAGCAAGGAGGTTTGCAGGACGGTGGACATGGTGACGAATATGGTGCAGTAGCAGGAGTTGGTAGGCAGTATCAGTTTCCACTGGCACCACCCCCAGGTGGCCCACGACAAGCTCAGGGAGCTGGTGGCTGAGGGTGAGGACAACGACATTCCCTAGAGGCTGTTGACCTAGAGGCTCTGCGGATGGATAGAGGTATGCCTTTAGTCCTTTCAACTTTCTGCAGTAGTTTGATAGACATTGTTTAGCGGTAATCTTTCCCTTCTATTTCTTGCTTAAGTTTTTGTTCAGAGAGTTTGTAAGACCCTATGTTGGTGTTTTTCATCATGCTTAAAATTTGTGAGGAAGAGGGATCCTTCCCCCAGAGAGATGTGTTTTTGTGACGTGATTAAAACTGTGTGGGTGAGTTAGTGCCACCCAAAGAGGATTATGTTGAGGTGTGGTGGATGAGTCCTTCTGACTAATGTGTTCATGCATGGGTGTTTGTTGGCAAACTCACTGGTGTGAGATATCCAGTTGATAGTTAAGTCTCTTTCCTTATGCTTATGGATTTTTAGGGACGAAAGGTTCTAAGGGGGGGGGGGAGGATGTAGCGACTTGGGTTTTGGTTCTGTCAGACTTTGAAATATTTTATGAATAATTCTAGAGCATGGCACGATGATGGTGTGCGATTATGAGGCCCGGTGTTCCTGTAATTAATTTTATAAAAATATTAATTATTTTTATTCTATGCACATGGAGGGGGTGTGATATCTCTTAAATGGTAGCTCAGATGGTAATCTAAGGGCATGGTTGCGTCCGGAACGTGCCGTTTACCCTAGGCAGGGTGTAAAGTTTGCGGGCGTGGCCCTGTGGTGGAAATCACCACCAGGGGAATTTTTTATAATAAGTGGGAAAGTTATTTTACGAGTGTCCACTCGAATAACTTATGAACGGAGTCTCGGATTAATAATATGAGTCCACCATTGCATTCATAACGTCGTGTTTACCCTAAGGGAGACCTTACCTCGGTCTCCTTTGTGCGTCGGGCGGAGGCGATTCGGGAGCCGGAGGTGGGAGAGTTTATTTTTTAAAAAAATAAATATCTTCTCCTCCCCCCCCCCCTGGACGTGTTGTGTGCAGGGGAGGAAATCCTCTTCCTTCCTCATCCTACTTCTCCCCTTCCGTTGGCGAACCAGTGACCGAATTACGCAATCAAGGTGCTGTCAAGCTTGGATTTCGACGGCGGACGCTTCAGGATCTGGAAGTGGAGGCTTTGGATCGCGGATCCAAGTCAGAACACCAGAGATTCACCAACGAGGTAGGTGGTATGAGTTTTAATCCCCTGATCCTGTTCATGCTGCGTTTTTCATCGATTTTTCATCATAGTAGTGAATATCTTGTCCCAAGGGTTGCGAATGTTGGGCGGAAGAAAAGCGAGGAAAAGATGGCAAGAGGGGGGGTTAATTGCCTTTTAAAAAAATGATTAACAAATTAAAAATCAAAGTAAAGTGCAGCGGAAATAAATAAGGCAATCACACAAGAAATTGATAACGGAGTTCGGCCAAAACCCGGCCTACGTCTCTGCTCCCAACTCAACCGTTGAGAGATTCCTACCGCTTGCTTTTCAATGGTTTTAGCAAGAAACCCACTAGGCTTTGAGGTAGCACTAGGACCTATTACAGCTTGCTTTTGAGTGGTTAAGCAAGAACCCACTTGCTTTTAATGGTTTAGCAAGAACCCATTATCCTTCTTACAGGTGAAGGATAGCTCACCTATGTCTCAAGCTATTTAAAGGAAAGCTTGACAACCTCTTCACACCTTAGTGGTGATGTGAAACCCAAAAGAAAGAGGGATTAGAAAAGGTTTGGGGTTTGTAGGCACAAACCCAATTTTAAGCTCAAAATAAATAAAACACTAAAAACCGTATTGGAGGAAGACTTGGGCGCCAATTGGATGATGGAGTTGATGTAGCGTGCTCTCCCAAGCTTCTTGAGGTGCTCCTTGGATTGGAATTTGGTTGGAGCACTTGAGGATCCTTGAAGGTGGAGCGTCGGAGGTTCGCCAAATGTGCAACAATATGTCCGGGCGCTTGGTATATGATCCGGTTGGGTTCTGGGGCTTCCTTGTCCTTTATTTATAGGCATGGAACCCATTGGGGGCCTTCGGAGCCGTTGGAGAAGTCCTCGGAGCCGTTGGAGGCCAAAAGAGAGTTGACTGGTCAAAGCAAACGGCTAGTTTGACTGGGCTACCAGCTGGCCGGTACAGGGTCACCGGCTGGCCGGTGCCTTGACAGAGGAGGAGAGATTTGGTCCAGGCTCCACCGGCTGACCGGTGGAGGAGCCACCGGCTGGCTGGTGGGGAGACAGTAGCTCCCACTGTGCTTGCTGGGTGCCACCGGCTGGCCGGTGCCTTGACAGAGGAGGAGAGATTTGGTCCAGGCTCCACCGGCTGACCGGTGGAGGAGCCACCGGCTGGCCGGTGGGGAGACAGTAGCTCCCACTGTTCTTGCTGGGTGCCACCGGCTGGCCAGTGCTGAGGCCACCGGTTGGCCGGTGGGGAGGCAGTAGCTTCCCTTTGAGTGCAGGTGCCACCGGCTGGCCGCTGGTGTGCCACCGGTTGGCCGGTGGTCTGGACAGAAGGATGCCTTCTGTCCAGGCTCCTATAGGTTGGCCGGTGCACTTCCATCGGTTGGCCGGTGGACTGAATTTCAGTCCACTTTGCCTTCTTTCTTTCTTGGCCCAATTCCTTGGCCACCTGAATTGATTCCTATCATCCAAAAACACTTGAAAGAGGATTAGAAAAATATGAGGGTGATTGTGATCATGAAAATAAAACTTTGAGGGGTTCGAGAGGTACAACAATCTCCCCCTATTTTGATGATCACAATCACCAAAACAATCAAAGTAAAATACTGAAATTGAGAGGAAATGCTAAGCATGATGAAAAGGATTCTCCCCCAATCAATCAAGAAATTTCTCCCCCTTTGTGATTATCAAAATAGCACGGGGAATAAAACTTGATTGAGGGAAGTTTTGAAAAACAAGAGATGGGATTTGAAAATCAATTGAAATTTTGGAATTTGAAAGATTGAATTGAAAGTTTTGAATCAAAATTGAATAACAGTTTGAATTGAAAGTTTTGAATCAAAAATTGAATTTTGAAATGAAAATTTTGATACCAAGTGTTGAAATTGAAAGTTGGAATCGAAAATTTTGAAATTGAAATCAAAAGAGCTTAAACGAACCTAACTCCCCCTAAATAAAAACAATCAATCACCGGGGAGAGGGATTTTGAAAAGAGACAATTTTAGGCCCGGAGAGACTCGCTAGAAGGGATTTTTCAATCCATACTTGTCTCATAGCGGGTCTTCTCCTATAAAACTCATCGGAAAAGAAAATAGACTTGGGTTGACCGTACCGGGCGTTTTTACAATTGCACTCATAGATTAAGTGCCCGGGTTTTTTACAATAATTACAAAACTTAAATTGGGAGCTCCCCCTTACAAAAATAGTGGGTGCATGGGAGGAGGAAGCTTTCTTGGAATAGCCAAGCCCTTGGCTGGTCCTAGATATGCGTTGGGAACCTAGCAAATTGTTTAAATTTTGTTCCCCTTGGGTGAACTTAGCTAGGGTCTCCCTTAGGTCTTTGATGGTTGATTCCATAGAATCAACATTTGGAAAATTTTGGATTTTTCGGGAGAGTTCCTCCTTCTCTTTGAGAAGTTGGTCTTTTTCGGAGGAAAGTTTTTTGAAAGACTTTTTTAAAGCAACAAATTTTGAAGAAAGCTCATGAAAACCTTTTTCTAGTTGGTCTCTAGCGTGTGAGAGTTCTTCATAGGATAGATGATTTAAAGAATTGGAATTTGAAGAACATGAGGATGAGGAGTCGGAAGATGTTACCTCATGAAATGCCATTAGGCATTTTGGACCTTGGTCGCTCGAGGAGGAGGAGGAGGAGGATGATGAGGTGTCACTCCATGTCGCCTTGAGGACCTTCTTCTTTCCTTTTTCGTTTGGCGTGGCCCATTTTTTGTTGAGTGGGAAATCGGGCTTGTAATGGCCCTTTTCACCGCACCCGTAGCATTTCACCTTGGGCTCGGATCTTGCGGTGGGTTCTTGCTTTCGATGCTTGCGGGATTTCTTCTTCTTCTTGTGCATCTTCATAAATTTGTGCATTTGGCGGGCGAGATTCTCCATTTCCGAGTCGCCGCTTGAAGAGGAAGATGATGAAGAGGAAGAGGATGAGGAGGAGCTTACTTCTTTTTGTACCTTGAGGGTGATGTTCTTTGGTGTCTTGATTGGTGTGCCCTCCTTTTGAGCTTGCCTCCTCATCGTGATCTCATAAGTCATGAGAGATCCGATGAGCTCCTCTACCGGCATATTTTTGACGTCCTTAGCCTCTTGGATCGCCGTCACCTTTGGTGCCCATGAGCTCGGAAGGACCCATAAGATCTTCTTGACCATCGTCTCGGCTGAAACATCATCACCAAGAGATTTCCTTCCATTGCACACGTCAGTAAAGCGAGTAAACATATCGGAAATAGACTCATTTGGATGCATTGAAAATGACTCAAAATCCTGACGGTACATATCCAATCTAGTGTCTTTGACTTTGTTAGTGCCCTCATGAGTTACTTCTAAAAGTTTCCAAATTTCATGTGAGGAGGTGCAAGTGGACACTCGATTGAATTCATTTCGGTCTAGGCCGCAATGGAGAGCATTCATGGCTTTGCCATCAAGCTCAAAATTCTTTATATCGGTGGGGGTCCATTTGGATTCATCGGGGGTAGACAAAGTATAACCTTGCATGACAATTTTGTAAATGGGGTATCCTATGCTTCTTAAAAAAGTGGTCATGCGGGTTTTCCAATAATTATAGTCGGTCCCATCAAAAAATGGAGCCCGACCCAATGAGAGGCCCTCGGGGGCGAAAGAGGTTGATGCCATCTTAATGGATCTTAAAATTTGTAACCGGTTAGGGTATTACACAAATTTCCCTCTGATACCAATTGTTGGGCGGAAGAAAAGCGAGGAAAAGATGGCAAGAGGGGGGCTGAATTGCCTTTTAAAAAAATGATTAACAAATTAAAAATCAAAGTAAAGTGCAGCGGAAATAAATAAGGCAATCACACAAGAAATTGATAACGGAGTTCGGCCAAAACCCGGCCTACGTCTCCGCTCCCAACTCAACCGTTGAGAGATTCCTACCGCTTGCTTTTCAATGGTTTTAGCAAGAAACCCACTAGTCTTTGAGGTAGCACTAGGACCTATTACAGCTTGCTTTTGAGTGGTTAAGCAAGAACCCACTTGCTTTTAATGGTTTAGCAAGAACCCACTATCCTTCTTACAGGTGAAGGATAGCTCACCTATGTCTCAAGCTATTTAAAGGAAAGCTTGACAACCTCTTCACACCTTAGTGGTGATGTGAAACCCAAAAGAAAGAGGGATTAGAAAAGGTTTGGGGTTTGTAGGCACAAACCCAATTTTAAGCTCAAAATAAATAAAACACTAAAAACCGTATTGGAGGAAGACTTGGGCGCCAATTGGATGATGGAGTTGATGTAGCGTGCTCTCCCAAGCTTCTTGAGGTGCTCCTTGGATTGGAATTTGGTTAGAGCACTTGAGGATCCTTGAAGGTGGAGCGCCGGAGGTTCGCCAAATGTGCAACAATATGTCCGGGTGCTTGGTATATGATCTGGTTGGGTTTCGGGGCTTCCTTGTCCTTTATTTATAGGCATGGAACCCATTGGGGGCCTTCGGAGCCGTTGGAGAAGTCCTCGGAGCCGTTGGAGGCCAAAAGAGAGTTGACTGGTCAAAGCCAACGGCTAGTTTGACTGGGCTACCGGCTGGACGGTACAGGGCCACCGGCTGGCCGGTGCCTTGACAGAGGAGGAGAGATTTGGTCCAGGCTCCACCGGCTGACCGGTGGAGGAGCCACCGGCTGGCCGGTGGGGAGACAGTAGCTCCCACTATGCTTGCTGGGTGCCACCGGCTGGCCGGTGCTGAGGCCACCGGTTGGCCGGTGGGGAGGCAGTAGCTTCCCTTTGAGTGCAGGTGCCACCGGCTGGCCGCTGGTGTGCCACCGGTTGGCCGGTGGTCTGGACAGAAGGATGCCTTCTGTCCTGGCTCCTATCGGTTGGCCGGTGCACTTCCATCGGTTGGCCGGTGGACTGAATTTCAGTCCACTTTGCCTCCTTTCTTTCTTGGCCCAATTCCTTGGCCACCTGAATTGATTCCTATCATCCAAAAACACTTGAAAGAGGATTAGAAAAATATGAGGGTGATTGTGATCATGAAAATAAAACCTTGAGGGGTTCGAGAGGTACAACAGCGAAGACACCTCCGGATCGAAAAACGGACCTCCAGGGTGGTCCCAGCGGTCCGTGGAAGACTCGCTGGCATGGCACCGGTTTGGTGGCTCCGGCGCCGGCAAGCGGCGGTTGTCCACGGGGGGCCGGCGCGGCCAGGCGGCGGTGGTGGCCGGGCCGATCCAGCCCCTTTTTAACACACGGGGGTTTTTAAACCACTGTTTCGTGCAATCCATGAGTCCATTTCATGTTCCATTTGTGGTGATGTGACCCTAGTAATGAGGCGGACCTTTTATTGTGGGTTAGAGAGTTTTATGTTTTAGGATCGTCGCCCGAGAGCATGTAACGTCAAATAAGATAATAATATTTTATTATTATTCGACTTCAGTCCATCGTATCTTCTACCCGGAGTGTCTGATTGACGTGTCATCAGTGGTGTTGAGACTCTGATGGTACAAAGGACTTTTCTTGATGGGTTCAGGGTATTGGGACTGAGTTTGGGGTGTGGGCCCCATGAGGCATGGTTGGGGGCGTTTACAGAGAAATGCAACTTTCTCACCAGGAGTCTGATTCTGGCAGATGAATAATCGATCCTTTTTGTTTTTCCGAGAGGATGTCAATGGTGTGATCTGTTCAATGTGTTTATGGATCAAGGCATGGGCCCCACCTGAGCTAGCTTCGGTGAATAGTGCATTTTTCACAGGGCGTCCATTTCGGATGAAGGAGTTGTCAATTCTATGTGTTTTTCCAAGGGGATCTCCATGGTATGATTTCCTTGATTAGTTTCGGGATCTTTGTGTGGACCCCGTATGGGATAGCTACAGTGAATAGTTCCTTTTTTCACCAATTTTTCTTTTCGGGCAAGTAAACAGCCTATCCTTCCTGTTTTCCTACATGGATCATGATGGTCTCCTCGGTATCGGCCTTCGAGATGTGCGTGATAGCGTTGTGGAGGGTCGCTCGGGTTAGCGACGTTTAGACCAGTAGTGTTTGAGGGTACTCCCCTGGTTTGTACCTATGAGGGTTCACATGGCATCACAACCTTTTTATAGGTTTGTGATCCTCTCAATGGGTTGTTTAATCTATTAGAGTTGTGGCATCCCTCTAGTGGGTCCAGAATGGGATCCTCTAGCACTGTTACCCTAGACTGGGTTCTTGGTATTGTTTTTATCACTTATCCATGGCCATTGATCCCCTATCTAGCAGGTTAACCCCGTAGGGTTTGTGGCATCATCGGAATATGATCCCCTACGCATTGGGCCGTGCTCAGTAGGGTTGTGGCATCGTCGGGTATACGATCCCCTACTCAGCATGAGGATTATAGTCGGGTTGCAGTATCGTTAGTCATACGATCCCCTACTCAGCACGTGGAATATGTGGGGTTACGGCATTTTCGGTTTAATCCCCTACATCACGAGTTATACCAAATAGGGTTCAGGTATCATCATGACCCCCTTTACGCGGGCGACGATCCTCTATATGTGTGACGTTTCTCTTTCGAGCGCCAGATCAGGTTGTGGTATCCCCCAGCAGATCCTGGGAGTGATCCCCTATCTGTGAGATCTACGAGTGCCAGATCAAGTTTTGGTATCCCCCAACGGACCCTGTTCATGATCCCCTATCTGTGAGATCTTCATATACTGGTGTAGGTTCTGGTATCCCCTAGAGGACCCTAGGAGTGATCCCCTATCTGAGGAGTTTGGTATTTTTGTTGTTTTACCATGAATTTATCAGGGATTGTATCCAAAGAGCGTTATCTCTCATGTGAGCGACTGAGATGTTTTTGTGGGACCCGATTGAGTGTATCTCTTGGGCGGGAGTCATTTGGGATGATAGTGATCGTGGAATGTGTTCCCCTGGTTGTGGACAGTGCTGGTGATTAGGTTGGTACTTCATGTGGTTTGATGCGTGAGCTGAGTATATCTGGATTGTTCAAGGTGTATGTATGGGCATACACCTGATCTGAGCTAACTAGTTGTCTTTAGCCGAGGATGGTCATGAGATAGAGTTTGTATCTCATCCAAGTTCCCTCTAGCTAGGATGAGTGAATTGTTTCCTTTCAGTTTCTCTCTTTTGTTTTGGGTTTTTGGGGTTCATAATGAGTATTATTATACTCACCCCTACACGGGATTTTCCCACACATGTTTGTGTCTGGTATAGACCACAGGCCTTTCGACGGAGTCCAAGGAGGACTCGGAGCAGGGGGAGAATTATGAGTGGGTTTGACCAAGGTGTTTTCCGAAGCTGTGCTGAGGAGCTTACTAGAAGGTGTTTTGGTAGTGTTTTCCCTCTTTCTGAGTAGGTTGGACACTTCTGGAGTTTTCTATTGTTGGGCCATGTTTTTCCTTTTCGTACTTCTGTTGTAATCTAGTTTGGGATAGATGTATGCATGCATTTACATTTCAGTTTTATATATATCAGCACTATTTCATGGAGGTGTATGTGGGTGCATGTGTAGAGGTATCTTAGGTTAATGGCTCCCATGTGTGTGATAGCCTACTTGGTGTTGGACGCCAGCCCCGGGCCCATTGAAGGTAGGCTTGGGGAGTCACGGCTCGAGCATCGTTGGGTCGGGTCGTGACAAGTTATTCTAAAATAAATATATTGTAAAGTCTTTGGGTGTTAAATTCTTCCCAAAAAAATTAATCCGTGATGTTTCATGGATATCATCTTCTAAACAAATGAGGGTAGTTCATCTTTATATAAACCTCGAGTTCAAACATTTCTTACACTATTTTGTGACTTTTCTGAAGTACTATTACCAATGAATTCATCCTATTCTTAAATAGTATCTCTCTAGTATCCCGAATATAGATGTGTTTTTCAAAGTAATATACACAATATTCCAATTCAATTTCATCATATATGAGAACATGCAATGGGTCTGGCATGTACATCGTTAATAATAATATATGGAACACATCATGTACTTTTGAAAAATTTGGTGGAATCTTCAAACGATGTAAAAAAACTACTTCCTTCACAAATTTAAAAGGGTATGATGTACCATAGGGTCAATTTCACTTTTTATAAAACCTTATCAAAGAAATGTATCGAGATAATTTCAATCAAACATGAACTCTAAGTTGTAATTCCAAATCCATCTGCCAATTATCAGCATTACACTTTTCCTAACTTTGATCAACTTCAATATAAACCTAAATATTCTTTACCTTTAATAATGTCTCTTAAAAAATTTCTTCGAAAAACTTTTCCAATAAATTACTTCATCCCAATAAGTTACATTATGAAATGTCTTTCCATATAATGATTTATACAACACCATTTCAATACTTGAATGGAATATATTGTTATAAGAAAACTCCACCAAATGTAACTACTAATCCCACAAACATTGAATGTATAGTGAGGATGACCTCAACACGTCTTCCATTGTTTTAATAGTTCATTCACACTGCCCATCAGTTTGATGATGGTATGTGGTTATCAAATGAGGCTCAGGATCATTGGCCATTTGAAGACTCTTCAAGAATCTCAATGTAAAATGGGGATTATATCAGATCTAATTGAAATAGGTGCATTGTGATGTCTTACAGGATAATTAATATAGATCCTTCAGAGGTTCTTGATAAACAAATCTGCACTTATAATGTGGATATATGTGGATTTGGTTAGGTAATCAATGATGACCTAAATTGAATCATTTTTTTCTAGGTGTCTTTGGTAGTTATATGATAAAGTTCGTATTAATGTCATCCTATTCACAAATAGTAACACGAATAGGTTTCATGAATTCCCCAGGATTTTTTCTCATAGCTTTTACTAGTTTAAAAAGAAAATATCTGGAAACATAATCCCAAATTTCTCCCTTTATGTTATCCTGCCAAAAATAGTCCCTCAAATACCTATACATCTTGGTTTTAAATAGGTCTATAGATAAATTTCATCTATTATAATCATCAACCAATTCCCTTTTTAGATTGGGTGGAGGTAAAACAAAAAATCACTTTCCAAATTTCAGAAGACAATCTTCACAAATTATGTCTACTAATTTCCCATCATTCATATATTCAATTTTCTTTTAAATGTTATAATCAACAGGTTGATAATTTTTTTTATCTTTTTCAATCAATATGGTTTATCAATCACATAAAAAATGAGTAATGTATACCCTTAATTGATAATTTCTATATCCATCATTACTAAAACCATAAATATTAGATCCCTCTCACTCCTCATTTGGGTCATTATTCCATGATCATTCCTACTAAATGATTCTACAACTATATTTTCACTCTCTAGGTAGTATTTTACTAAGAAATAATAATCCTTAAGTATCTTAGGCCATCACTTTTGTCTTATATTGATATCTATCAATGAAAATATGTATTTTAGGTTTTTCTGATCTATGTATATCTCAAATTTTTCACCATACCAATAATGTCTCTATAAATTCAAAGAAAATATTTAACCTTCCAAATCAAGATCAATGGGTTGGATAGTTTTTTTGTGAGTCTTTAATTTCTTTGAAACATATGAAATAAATTTATCATTTTCATTAGGGAACAACCAAGAAACTTCTTAGATGCATCAATATATATCACAATCCCACTATTTTCTGATGGTGGTATCATAATTAGAGATTTGACCAATCTAGTCAACAGTTCATAAAAACATTCTTCACATTCATTTTCCCAAAAAAAATTAACCCATTTACGTGTAATATTGTTTAAAAGGATATACAATATATAAATTTTCTAAATTAATTGCTGACAGTAATCTATGAAACCAGTGAAACTATGTATATAAGTTATTTTCACTAGTATAGGACATTTCTGACTAACTTTGTCTTCACATGATCAACTTAAATTCCATTCTTAGATACAATACGAACAATAAAAGAAATTGATTGATGCCAAAAATCATTCTTATTGAATTTATAATATAACTCATTCCTTCTAAGAGGCTTAAGAATAATTTTTAAGTGATTCTCATATCCTTTATAGATTTTAGCATACAATAAGATATCATTAATGAATACCACAAAAATGTCATCAAGATAGTCCTTCAATACCCTATTCATTAGATCCATAAAAAAATGTTTAATTAGTCAATAAAAATTAAATTCCTGTAAAATATTTTGTTATTATGAATGAAGAGAAAATGGGATCTTTATTGTGAAAAACTAAGGAGCATAAATCCCTTATCACAAAAATCCTCTAATTTTTTTCTTCAAATCCAAAAATTACACAGTGTCTATTATATAAGGTTCATTTGATATTGGTTTTGAATTGTGGGTTTAATCAATGAAAATTTTAACTTTACACTCTGGGGGATTTTCAGTTAATTCTTTAACAAATACATCAATGTATTACTGTACAATATAAATATCATTAATTTGAATATTTCCTTCTCCATCCCTTAAATTTTTGTACTATTCTTCCCCAAGAATCTCATTCAGCAGTACTACTAGTGGTAGATCTATATATATATAAGATGATTAAGACTCTTCTATAAAGCTAAATAACTATACACCTTTTTCAAAAATCATAATTTCATTCTAATTGCAAAAAAAAATTAATCAAATTCTGTAATATAGTCCATACCAAGGATTATATCAAATTCAACTATAGGTTTGTTAATAGGGTGAAAAAATAAATCATATTGATATTTCATAAGGGGGACTTACTAACTCATCCTTATTGTATTGAGACTTCCCCTATGATTTTTGACTGAATAATACCATCTTAAATTAAAAGGAAAATGAGTAAGTTTCTTGTAAAAAATAGAATAAATAAATGAGTATGAGGATCTATATTCATAAAAATCATTTTATAAATTATTAAATAGGATTAATTTACCTTCCTACACATCAATGGTCACTTTCACCTTATATACTATAATGACAATATCTTTTCCTTCACCCCTTGCCCTATTTTGAAGGGGAATCCCTCTATGATTGGGGAATTAATTTGTGTAGTTCCCCATCTCCCTATAGATTAGAAACTGAATAGTGGTGTTTTATTTCTTCTATTTTCATTATATATCTTGGTCACCCTTATCTTTACACTTATAAAAAATTCCCAATCCCATGAATCATTTTCTTGGGTGATTCATTTCATAGTTTTTACAAGGCAAAAATAATTGTGATATCTTATAATTCTTTGACACATTCCCTTTTTCATGAGGTTTAGATAACCTATTATTATCTTGATTTCCCTTGAATGTGTAATGTAAAAAACAAATTATCTATTCTGATTACATATAAAACTATTTCATCATATGAAATACAAAATTACTCGTTCCCTTCAAAGATTTTGTTTAATCCTTTCAAATAAATGATCAATACTTCACTCTGTGTTCCATATATAATATGTGGAATACCTATGTGACATTGTGAGGGTAGATTTATAATACATAATCCTTCCATCTTCCTTTTCTTTTAATTGAAAAAAATTTACCGTCACATTAGTTTTTTTCTCAAGAGTGAAATATTTTCAAAATAATTTATCCTTAAAATATATTAATTCTATGAGTTATATTTAAACTTATTAAAATGTATTCTAGATCAAGAAGCACCTCTGGTCAATGTAACATTTTAGTCAGTACATAATAATTGTAAGAATTTCATTTTCACTGCATCCTAATTCCATAAATATCTTCTCTAAAGTCTTAATCCATTTCTCTGATTCCGTTTTGTTATTAGTCCCAAAAAATAATGTTGGATTATATTGTATAAATTCATCCAACATAGGATAACCTCACTCTAGAATATATTAATCTATCTAGGAATGGTTATTTGTCAAAACTAGATTAATCCTCCCAAATATAGAAATAATTTTCTTAGTTCAAAAACTAGCTATATTGGATTCTTTAGTAGGGAAATATCTACATTGGCAATGAGTATTGATACACTTATTATATTAAGGAACCATCTCAAAATACTGATTTATACTAGATTATCTTATAAAATTATGAATTTTAAATCATAATTTATAATTCTAAATATATTTTTACACTTAGGATAAATTAAAATTTATGAATTGTTTATCTTAAAATCATAAAATTGGTTTAATTGAAGATGTATTTGTTTTCAAATACTTCATAATGTTTCGTAAATAAAATATGAATTATCCTAAGAATATCCTCTAGGATTTTCAAACTAGATGCTCAGTAAGACCCATTTTCATAAACTCTGTGATGATTGGGTCAATCCCAATACAGCCTTTTTGGATTTATTATCCCTAGATACCACTATATCAGAACCACATCCACTTTTTTATCCATATAGGGTTGTATTTCCTGTAATAAATAAAAAATATTGCTCATAGAAAAAAATTAGAATGTTCTCATAAAAAAATACTCAAAGTCTCTCATAGTGTAATGATCCATAATCTACGTTTTCCTTAATATAGATTTCAGGTTTTCTACCAAACGTCCTATAAAATCAACTATAATGACCATGAATCCAATAACTTGGAGTAGGTGTCTTATTTGTTACATTAGCATATATAGAAATATTCAAATCCTAAAGGACTACTTATTTTAGTAATTTTGTAGAACCAGATACATACATGATACATATTTTACATTATCAATACAATATACAACATAATATATAACAAAATAAAATTAACAACATCATTGAAAACTCATTTAGCGATTTCTTCTTCATATCCTAGGGAGAAGAAACAAAATATGGGTGAGCTTAAATGATCAGTAAGGGTTAGGTATGTCGCAAGCTATCATAAATAAATAATCATTATAAATATGGCCAGTTAAAAATTTAAACTCACTTTCCATTTAAATAACATGACTATCAGGATATAAAAAGCAATAGTAAGTATGGAAATGTAAATAATTGAACACACATGACATTTAATCAGTAATCTATAAATTAAGTGAATCATGAGATAATATGACTTTGAAAATATCTGGGATAATTAAAATAAAAGAATTATAAATCATGTAAATGATTAATTACTAGACATCCTGATCCCAAACATCATGGTTCCTCTATTTTCAAGACCATTCGCAATAATGATTAAAACTATAAGTATAAACCCATTTAATTTTGGCAACTCATTTGTCTCATGAGACCCATAGATGCATAGAGGGAATATATAATTTCACTCCCCACCCATCATTGAATTTAAAAATCATTCCACATATATTTAATATTTTATTTTATTCATTAATAAACTATTATTATCATCAAATATCTATATTTTATAAAGGATAAAAATTTATTATTATTTCCCAAGTTAATAAAATAAATTTCAAAGTAAAATTGTATATATAAATGGTATATGTTTTGTGAAATAATCATATAAATCACACAAGAATATGGATATTTAAGATAAATGTAATTTCAAAGAAAAATTATCCCATTGAAGTGATTGTTTCAATATAAAGTTAACAATCACAAAAGAAAGTAAGATTGAACAAAAATTTTACCACTTTGTAATTTTCATGTCAAATACCCAAGGATTAAATCATTAAAAATCAAAATTAAAATACTATGAATTACAATGGAATCTTTATATTACACTTAAATGGGTATTATATTCAACATATATAATAAATTAGCTTCATAACATTACAGTATGCCTTAATGAAGGGAAGTTGTTATGAATTCCCTACCTTGATTCTGGATCATAACATAAATTTTTTATCTTCAATAATAATAAACTTATGTTAATTATTTAATTTATCGAGAAATTTTTAAAATTTATTATTCTTTTTTATTTTACTTATAACCATTTTATATACATTTAGTTAATAAATTATATTTATGTCAATTGTTTTGATGATATTAGACTTATGTGAAAAAAATGACTTTAGTGGGTAGATAATTTGTCTAAGTGGTCAATATTTCAACATAAAAGTGATGATAATAATTACAAGATTATAATATGTATATATCAGTTATAATTGTTATACCAATCATTAAATATGGTTTTGATAAAAATAACTATGTAACGATCTTGGTGACAGTTGGTCGTGGGTACACATGAGTGACGTTTCAATTTTTCAATGATCATTATGGAAAAAATATAAATAATATTTTAAATTTTAATAATGATAAAAATATAATAAACGCCATATTATTTCTTTAAATATAATTATATATATCATCCATATGGTGTGGTGATGAAAAAAGAGTCACATCCTTTTGTGAATGGGGTTTTCTACACGTACACGAACGAAGTTATCATCATTCTATGAGGAAAATGTTAAGAAATATGATAATATAATATAATTTTATAATGATAAATATTTAATAAATATAATTATTATATCATTTATATCACATATAATCGTTAAAATTATCTTAATCACCTTCCTTGTAAAGCCTTAGTGAAAGACAAATCACATCACTTCTCATGGGGTATTAAGTCCTACACAAAAGAAACATTATCTTATCCTATATTGAATATAAATTAAATAGATATATATGATATAATGAATATATATAAATAATTATATAATAAATACCATATATACACTTTAAATAAACCATCATACCCAATCGTGACAGGCATTGATGGAAAATGTGTCACATCAATTTGTGAGGTGGTAGTCTGCCGTACTCATGAGCAATGTTATATTTTCCCATCTAAGGGAAGAAGATGCTGATGTAGGTCATGAAATTAACATAATAAAATCTTAGTATGAAAAATATTCTTGTGTTATTATATATTTATAGATAAATAATATCTATCAGAGGTGGAAAATTAAACGAAACAAAAACACATTGTTATGAATTTTACCTATTCTCAAATTCTATTTTTAGAATTATATATAAAGTATTCCTAAAATGGATTAATGAAAAAAAGTATTCCAAGAATATGTTATGGTATTTGGGAAGTTATTTGGTCCAGTATTCTTCAAACTAAAATGTTTTTGTGTTGTGAATAAGAGATGATAGTCTATGGCCATTTATAAGACACATGAGTGGTACGCTTTAAAATTTTGAAAATAAAAATGTGTACTCATGTTATTCATAATACCGAAGGGTATAAAATGGATTATTATCAATAATTATACATGATAAAGTCTAAATATTTCGATAAAATTTATTTTTTAAATAATTTTAAGTCATTTTAATCCTTATATTTTTTACTTTAAGCTTTAGAAACCACAATGTTTCCTTAACCATGGTAATTATTTTTTACTCTATTAACTATTTATAATGAAAAAAATAAGTTGAACTAATTAGATAATATATATTATTGTTATTAAAAAAATTAATCCATTTTTCCAAATTTTATTCACTTATGTGGAAAATTTTAATTAATAATTAAGCATGCAGTCATGACGAGAAAGTGGGTTTTCAAAGGGAAAATGTACTAAGTTTACAAATTTTTTATATAAAAATTAAATATTAAAATAACTCCTGAAAAACTAAATTGGATTTTTATATATTTAAAATTGAACTAATTTTATTTTATAACCAATTTAAAATTCAATTAAAATTTATAAATAATTTAAAAGAAAGGGAATCTTTCAATTAAAATTCAGTATTTTTCACAATTCATCAAAAAATTAAATATTTCACTAAAAATCCTAAAATTCAACCTAATATATTTCTTATAGGATTATTTAGAAAATTAATTTCATTTAATCAAATTACTTTTCTAAAATTGTTGTAAAGTAATTATAATTATTTTGCATGAAGCATGACTAAACTGTATTTTAGAAAAAAAATAAAGTTTCTTTAGAAGTTTTTTTATTTTAAATGATTAATAATTTCATTTATAATAAATAGGTAACAAATTTATTTTGGTAAAATATATATTTTTAATAATTTATTTAGTCATATTCTTACTCTCCAGTTTAATGGCCTGACTAAAATAGTAATCCTTAAATAAAATTTTAATAATGTGTTGCATTTTGTTTAACCACTGGGTTTCATGCATCACATCCCATCAAAGAAAATAAATATTTTCTAAAATATATGAATTATAATTTATTATGGTGTTACAGTTGAATTGGTAGATATGTGAATATTATTTACACTTTCTTTCAGTATATTCCACAATTGTTTCATGGTTCATTATTTTTCAACTACCTACAAAGGTACTCTATTGGTTGTTCGAGCTTTACTATTTCAATATCTTGAAGCACCATAGCACTACCTCATCCAAAAGTTGGAATTTCCGTCTATGATCATTCATCGGGTTAAATTGTTGTGTACATTTTTATGTATCTCCGTGGAATATGTTTTTCATATTTAGCACATATGGAAAGGGTTTATACTAACTAAACAAAAAATACAACTAGGTATGGTTTGTAACAGTACAGGACTTAGTTTAGTCTATCCCATTAGAAGAATAGATTCCACTAAACATGTAAAACAATAGAGTAACTGAAATATCCTATAAGATTTAAATATTATTCTATCCACTTTGAATATTGGGTTCTTATTAATCTATAACATAGAAGGGTGAGGAGTGAGACTTTGAAATACTAGGTTGGTTTTACATCTAAAGAACGGGTTAGGTTTTCCTTTCAAAAATACATCTTTCCATGTAAACCTGAAAAAATAAGGAAGTTACTACTGAGTATTTAAAAATATATGTTGGTTATTCTCATGTAAAAGTATGGGTTTTAGTATAAACCATTCTAAGAAAATGGAATTGGATTAAGCCACCATGCATGAAGAAGGATAATGTAAGTAGTTTTCACTCTCATTAAAAAGTGATATATCATAGTGATTTCCATCTCTCTAAATTATTCATATGCCTGAAGAATGGAATTGGATCATTTAGATCCGAAACACTTTAAAAAATATTGTGTTGATATATTTCTTTCAAATTTTTATTTTCTACCTCTCTTATAATATCAGTTTGTTTTAATTATTTAATATTTCAAATGATAACATTCCACTCATAAAGTTTAAACATGTATTAAATTTTAATAATGAAAATTAACACCCCTACCCCCACTTTTCTACATCAATCACCCCTATGGTAACTACCATTCTTTTAAAAAATCATTAAATCTTAATAATAAATCAAATTGGAATGACATGTTACTAATATTAAAATTTTAAAAAAATAAAACAATCCCACAATCAATATAAGACTAAACTTTTATGTTACACATAAAATATCAATTTCACTACACATTTTCAAATGAACAATCAACCCAATTATATAATTTTCATTTCCCAACATCATGTGGAATTATTTTCTCTCATAACTTATGATATATGTTCAAGTATAGTTATGCTCATACCATGATTACATGATCCTACCAATAAGCTTACACTGAATCTACCATCTCCAATTCGAAAAGAAAAAATCATAACAAATCATGAGTACTTTGAAACAAAGGTGCTAAAATATCAGTGGCTTAAGGTTTGTAGGGATTAATATTCAAAATATTTTGTCTTGAATTTTAGGTCAACTCAAAATAATAACGCATGATATCAAAAGTAAATGGAATATAAAAATGTCACCCTTAAATAGTGACAACACCCACTTCTAAAGTTCAAATTAAAGGCCATGAACAATGAAAACACAATGAATGTTGTACACCCTCTTTAATTTCATTTAATTTTTAAAATTGCTTCAATCTAATTTCTCATAAAAATTATTTTTTAAAAATTATCTTTGAAATGAATCCCACATCCAACAACTACCCCCATGTGATAAAATTAACGGTCTGGAAATAGTGAATTTATTCTCTCAATTTCAACCCATTATTTTTTCAACTATTTCTATTTTTATTCTTCATCAATAGGGTAAAGCAATAAAATTACAATTAATAAATTTCTAACCTTTACCAATACTTAATATGAGAAACCACACACATATTTTGTTCACTATAATGCATTCCTTCCGCCATGACATCCCTTACCTCACAATTCAACTTTAAAATATCATATAAACCACCAAATGAGGGTGGAAATTCATATAATTAAATAGTAATGTGGAACATTAAAAAATGTTTGTTGTTGTATTTTTTGGAATAAATAAGGATTAATGTAAAGTTCAGTCATAAGAATAAATGATAAATCAATAAAAATGCCTCAATCATTTTTAATGTGGATTTTTGCATTCATATACTTGATAAGTTAGAATGTATGTTTTGATAGGTGGTATACCCTATGATCTCACAAGAAAGATGTTTAATGTGGAATTTTATAAATTAGGTCTAGAAATCCTCCTATGAATGAAACATAATAATTTGTATAATCACTCATGGAATGGATTATAATAAATATCAATACACATGAATTTATGAAATTCAAAGCATGAAAATGGTAGAGAAATTTCATTAAAAAGAATCAATATATTCCCTCAAATTAAGATTCATAAAATTAAAAACTATTCACTACTCTGAGAATTAAATTCTATATATTACTCATTCAAATTCATAACATTTGAAATATAAAACATGGAATCCTAGGATTTCTAAGAAACTCATGTATCCATGTTTTGTTGAGTAAATAAAAAATTCTAAGTACGAGCATTAAAACTTCATTTATTCAAAAAAATAGATTTAAAAAACAAAATTTTTTGGAGTTATGGAATTAATGAATGAAATCTCACTTTCTATATATATCTAATCATCCTCCTTTATTCCAAACAATTTTTTAAGAATTTTTGTCCATTAGGGTGGACTGACCAAAGAAAATGAATCATTCAATCATAAAGAACGTGTTATTAAATCTCAAAAATAATTAGGGATATTGATATGCATCCTAATATATTCATAAAAATAATTATCATATATAAAATTAAATTCAAAATTATTAGAATGTAAATAAAATAAAAGAAATAAAATATTTTGGTTGGGCCCATAGTTTTTACTACATCCAGAATAACATTACCTATTATTATCTGAAATCCAATGGTGGGTGGAGTGTCTATGATTTAATCCACCAACATTTCATTCTTCTAAATTTCACTCCTTAGTCATTTTTTTGGACAACATGGGTAGAATACTCAAAATCCTTCCACGATGTAATGATATAAAACTTTATTGGTGTGGATAAGTTAAAGTATAATTTCTCCTCCATGGATGCTTCTTGTACAATGCCTTCTTTATTATTTATTTCATTCTTAATGTATGTTCCATAAATGGAATAATAAAATGTAATGTTATAATTTAAATTTGTTAAAAAAATTAATTTATAAAGATTCAATATCAAAATCATCTATTTTAATATAGGCATCATGTGTCTTAGTTTCCATAATTAAATCAACTTGGATATCAACGTGGACTCCATCAAGTAATTGTTCAATCTATTTTAGGCATCACATATGTTCCTCATATAGTTATTTTTATTTTTCTTAATCCTCCATCGAGGAAAAAAAGATGGACAAATTTGAAAATTAAAAATGCCATTAGTGATAATCAATTCTGCTTAGAAAATAGATGAGAATAAGTTCAAGAAAATATCATCTCCATATATTAGTTTTTATTCAATATCTTCTCATGGGAAAGTTCATCATTGAGTTTAATTTCCCAAAATAAAGGTAGGTAATGATGCTCCTTCTTCCTTTCTTCAAATACCCCCACTTTGGTGGCACTTCTTCTTCTAAGGCAACAGATACGTATAGAGGTGTTGATGCTTATACAGTATTATGGATGGGGAGAATATATTTCACTTAATATTAATTATAGAAGTCATCCAAATATTTTTGATATGCGGTATGAATAATAGTATGAATATTTTCAATACCACCGTCATATACCTCTTTATGGTAGGTTTTGGATCTAGATCATGAGATTTTAAGGCTACAGATATTCTTCAAGTAAGGCCTTAACCTCTCAAATTGCTTCAAAAAAAATTTATGATCCAAAGCTATAACATTATTGACCTTCATTATTTCAAAATCCATTATGAATTTATTTAGTATGCCAATTATTTCTTCAAGAGGGATACCTTTCTTTTGGAAATTCCACATCATTTGGGCTATAATATGGAGATCATCATCCTTTTATAAAATGGAATCATTAATATTTTAACCCCTTGACCTTTCACCTATGATTAACTCGTATATATAGAATAATATTCATTTTAATATATCATGGAGAAATATATATTTCTTATATTATAAAAAATTAAATGAAAACTATTAAAAATTTGAAAGGAAATAGTTAATTATAAACTACATAGCTCCCCAAAAATAGTCCCAAATTTTGACATGCCTATTATAGGGTGGTGAAAAAGATGTTCACTATTTTATAGAGTAGTATAGTGGATGAACATCATTGTCTCACGTGAGAAGATTCACATTTAATCCCACACTATTCCTTGTACTCTTATTGTCTTTTTTTATTTGATTATTTAATGAAAAATGAAGAATCATCAGGGAAAATAAGGTGAATGCATCACTAAAACCATTATGTACACACAATAAAAAATATTATGAATGGTATTAGAAATAAATGTCTTGATCTTAGGGTTGATTTCCCACGTTTCTTCATTGTTCATTATTTTTTATTAATTTCAATTTTATAACTCATTCATGAATTACTATCATTTAATTTATTTATTGTGTGTTTTTTGATGCCTAAGAGACATCTTTAGAACACCAAACTTGACCACATCTAATAATTAATTTTCATGATGCACTTCAATCGAGACTGTGGATCATTCTAAAAAATCAACCCATCATACATCATTTTATCCCTTGAATAAAATCAACTTCATATTATGAATAATTTTATACAATATATGAGATGAAAATAATGTTAATTAAATAATGTAATTCTTTTGGGAGGCTCGATAAAGAGTAGAGTATGATCACTAAACCAATCACAATCATCTCTCTTTAACTCACCAAAAATAAAATTTAAAAATATGATATTTAATTACAAGAATTCAAGAACACTATGAAAATATCCCCCAAGGCCAATCCTTGGTCCAATCAGACAACATTAAGACTTTAAGAGATCATAGTGGGTGTAAAAGGTAGAGAGAGTGAGAGAGAGTGAATGTAATGAATCACTTTAACCAAAATATACTTAATGGATGGAAAGAAGAATTAAACTAAAATATATATTAATAAAAATCTAAGATTTAGTCTCTTCCATTTTTATGAGATCCCAATATCCTCCATAGTAGCATGACATTGAAATTTATTATCATTATAATCCCAAGCTATAATACTTTTGAATATCCAATTTTCTGATTCAATCGATCAAATTATTCTCTTTTTGAATCATTCAAATTCTTATGTCTTTTACCTATATGGATACCTTGATGTTTATATTTTATCATGTAGTGATTTAGTGGGTTCTTTTAAATAATTAAATACTCTATCATAATTCATCTATATGTAAAATTTAAACATTTCTATCAGGAATATTTCTTCATAATATCTAGACCAAATTCATGGAATATAGTTCCCAACCCATTCCTTGGTTGTATAACCAAGGTCATATGTCTATACCTATAGTATTTATTGGTTTCCTACACATTATCCTTTGGCTAAAACTTGGTATCCCAGACATTAAAGAACTTTTGGCTCAGACTTATCATTTTGATCACGGGTGATCCCACTGTGGTGTGTCCGCATTCCTGAACATTTATCATTCTACACAAAGCATTATCATGCCATGTGCATAGAAATTTTACATTAATTGTGTAATGTTGTGCCCATTTTTGGAGTTGACATAGGCTTGATTTTAGGTACTATTTTTTATCTGATTACTTTTTACGGTGATGACATGGGGTGTGTTTGGATAGAATTTTTAGAAAAATGGAAATTGTAGGGTTGAGCACGGTTGGTTCACAGTTTTCCATAACCCCGTGCCCCAGCCTGGATAACCATGTCAACTCATGAATAGGGAATTCATATGGTTATTGTAGAGTTTAGAAAACCATGCACCCAAAAAGAATAAAATATGCACCCCTATAAAAGAGGTGCATGGCTTAGGTGAATGGTTAGGGAAAACCGTGTGCCCCAACCCATCTAACCATGTTCCGGAATTAATATCTCCCAAAAATTAATTTTAAAATTCATGAGTTCTATAATTAACCTCAAATGAACCCCCATTTGACCATATGTGGTCTTCCATGATTTCTATCTCTCCAGATGAATCCCAAGCCTTCTCGACCATCGTTCTTCATGATTGGAACCCTTATCAAATATCTTATCATCTCCCAATAAGTGGGTCTAATCCCATGACTTTATCATCCATCTTACTTCCTTAAATCATTATTTTTGTTGTAATTTATCTTCTATTTTTATAAATCTAGATCTATATTTGGTGAATGTAGATATAGGTTTGTGGATCTAGATCTAGAATTAAGATATCTTATTTTGGTTAATTTTGATTTAGGCTTTTTGAGATTGATCTCAATCTAGGTTATTGTTCTGATCAATTTTTGGGATTTTCATTGGGCAACCATTCATCAGCGAATAGAGTTAGGTGTTCTATTTTTCAAATCCCACAGTCAGTATTTTAATTATATGTATGTGGTTTCAAAATATCTAGGGTTCGTTCAGCAATTGGAATTCCTCAATTTGATTATTTAATATGGTTAACTAATCAATTGAGGGATCGGGGATTTAATTGAATAGTTTAATTTGGAAAGTTAGATAATTAATTAATGGATTAATTATCAAGGTGTTGAATTTTTATTTGATTATAATAAATTGAAGAATATATTATAAAGGTGATGAATTAATGAATTGGGGTTAATTAATTATTGATTTAATTATTAAATTTTTGAATTGTTGAATTGTGAATTTGGAATAATTAACTGGTGTGTTAATTATTGGATGTTAAGATTGTGAGAGGATTGGGTAATTATTGAATGGATTAATGTAATTATTTTGGATAATTAATTATTGAATTAACTAATTAAAAGGATATGACTAATTAATTAGTTAATTAATTAATGGGATAGATATCGTTAATTAATTATTGAATAAATTAATGGACCAAGATTAATTAATCAGTGAATTAATTAATGGATGTTTTTGGTGGTTTATTGTGATAAGATTATTAATTTGTATTAGTCTTTCTTGAAGTAGAAATGTGAAAACATGTGATTACAAGATACAAGTGTCAATGTGATATATTATGAAATATATGTATGACTGAGAAATTGGGTGTTAGACATAAATTTCTATTCCCGTGAAATATATGTATGATTAAGAAGTGGGGTGATATACATAACATTCTATACCCATGAAATATATGTATGATTAATAAATCAGGTGTTGGATATGATGTTTTACACCCCTGACCTATATGTATGATTGGGAAATGGAGTTCTATACATGGTGTTATTTTCCAATGATATATATATATATATCGTTATTTCTTTATTTATGCATGATTGATAAATAGGGTTCTAGACATGCTAGTCCCCTCCAAATCATGCTAAATGGTTTGAGATGGGGATGAATTCTCTAAATACTCATTGGGTTCTATATAAGGAATTATACTCCCAAAAAATTTGAAATGGACTATGTTTCCAACTGGTCAAAATAATGAAATTGAAGTGACATTGATAATGTGATCCCACGTGCTATAATAAAATGTGAATTGAACCTGTAACATAGTTCAAAAATGTTGTAGACCAAAGCCAGTGTTGAGGTACAGATGTCCTCAAGAACCCAGTGGTCTATGTGTTTTATCAAAGATTAATTGATAATGTAAAAAATCTTTACTTGTGCATTGTAATTATTTCTTTATAAACCTGTATACAATTTTTATTGAGTTTATTTGTCTTAGACACCATTTATGGTGGAATATTGAGTTATACCCACACCCTAATCAGGTTTCCTGATCAGTACTTGAATACGTTTGATGGATACATGACAGGTTAAGGGAAATGGCCTTGTATTAGATGGAAGAGTCAGGATAGAGAAAGTTTGAGGGAATGAGACATGGGTTGGTACGTACTTTAAAGTCATTGGTGTATTTATTTTGAGTTTAGTTTTAGACACTTTACATGTATATAGGAATGGCGTATTTATTACTTTAGTTTTCAAATTTTATTTCCAGTATTATTCATCTTGTAATAATAGTATTGTTCTGTTTATTATAACATGTTATTCCATTGTTGATTCGCTTTTTTCACTTGAATATTACTCTAATAAAAGAGTTTATAGTCACCCCATGGTCAAATTATCATACCCTCTCTACTAGTTGGTATCCTTTGGTGTAGGGGGAAGTATTCTTGCGTTCATGTGGTGTTGTGGCTCAGGGAATTGAGACGTGTCTCCCAGGATGGAACGTTATAAAGTGGTATCAGAGGAGTTTTCTTTTATTTTTTTCTTTTGCCTATATATTTGGGGAATGGTGGAATGGAAACTGGGAAGTGTCGGGCCTTAGTAATGAGCTCATTCATGGGTTTTTAGACTTAAGTATGGAGAAATATCCGAGTACCCAGGGTTGGATTGCTGTAATTGATTTTCGTTAATACATTTGAATATTATTTCACCTTGGGTGACACACGATTTATGCGGTGTGATTGTTTCTTATAAGATTTTTTGGTAATTGAATCGGGCTTGGTATGGCATGAGAGTCTAGTTTTCAGGAAACATTCTAAGCACTCAAGATTATTTTGTGAAAATCAAATTTTAAAGGCATGCATGAGAAAATGGGTTTTGGGTAAGTTTTTTAACTTAAACTATTTTTCTTTTCATGTGAAGTTTAAATGGAAAAGGTTCCTAATGTGAAATAGACAAAAATAAAATGATGAAAAATGTGAATAAATGGGTTTCTAATGGTAAAAATTAGCAATGATATATGTTTACTATTTTAAGCCCAGACCTAGGTGTATGGTGGTTAATAGTAGTGATAGCACCACAGTTTTGACCTCGTGGTGGTGTTTGGGGAAAAGACATATTGTGGATAGTTTTGATTTTTCCTCATTTGTAAATGTGATTAAGTTCTGTTATGATCCCTAAGATGTGTTTTTTCATTGTAGAGATATTTCTCCATGGTGACACATATTGATATGAGGACAATAGGATATGGTTAGAGATGCTTCACTAGTAGTGGAACATGAGGCACTAATAGTGTTATATGAGGAAGTATGGGAGAATTTATGATAGAACTTTTCTATATTCATAAAATTCATGGAAAGAGAAACAGGGTAGGCAATGAAAATAATGTCTAAACAAACAATAGAGTTCCAACAACATCACCCTATGACTGTAGATGGCTAGCCTACGGTAGTTGAGTTTTAGGTTGAGTTTGTTCAGACTATACATGAACATTTGGTGACTCCTACTGAGAAGAGAGTCATGTTAGAAGATTATTTGTTAAGTGGTCAAAAAAAGTGATGGTGGGACATTAAGGAGAATACATTAAAGTATGTTCATATATTGTGGAAGCACTTATTAGATTATTTCTTTAATCACTTCTATCCATATACATTCAGGCAGGATAGAGAATCCAAGTTCATGTCGTTGACTCAGGGGAGAATGTTTGTAATAGACTATGCAGTATGATCTATATATTTGTAGCACTCTTCTCTAGTGTTGGAAGAGGATGAGGATTCTTCATAAAAAATATTTTATGATGGACTTATGTGTGAAATTAAGTACTAGGAGAATATCCTCAAGCTAAAAATGTTTTCAGAAGTGGTAAATTAGGCTCTCATTTTAGAGGGGTACCTAAAAGAGGAGTCTAGTGGTGGATAGATGATTTATACAAGATGATCTAGAGGTATCTCTTATGAGAGCAGGAAACATCGTTATAAGAAAGTATTATATAGTAGCATGGAGCATTGTGTCTCATCATGGGGAGGAGTTACTCAGGATCGTACAAAAATTATTTTCCACTAGTGTGGTAAGCTGTGACACTTTTGCGAACATTATTCACAACCACTAGTGGAGATAAATGCATGTTGACATATGGGGTGTCTAAAAAGGTTCTTCCACAACCAGAGACAAATAGTTAGTGATGGAGGAGTTATATAAAACCAGAGTGTGGGAAGAGGGTCTTCTACAATTCATAAGTCTAGCAGCTAAACTTTTATTTGTCGAGGTGGTAGAGGCAGTGGATGTGGGAATTCTAGGAAAGGTCTCTCATATCAATAGAGTGGCACAGCTCAGGGGAATCAGAATACAGAATAGGGAAGATGGTAAGACAATTAAATTCCATTCATCTTACACTTATGAAAATAAATGATATAAAATCAATAGTGATAGGTATTATTATTATATCTTCTACATTATCTAGTTCCTTTTTTAATACTAGTGGCTCTCATTCGTTTATATCTGAAAAACTTGTTAATGGTTTGAGCATAGTGGTGAATTTTGTCACTAGGATAATGAATATATATACACCATTGGGATTATAGTCTAAAGAAACCTATTTGTGAAATGTATTCTCTCTTGATATTAGAGAGTATCATTTTCTTTTGGATCTTTATATTCATGACATGTCGGGCTTCAACCAAATTATGTGTATAGATTGGCTAGTCACATATAGACCCAACATTGATTTTTACAAGATGATAGTTACTTTCATGTCTCCTAAGGGTGATAACTATATTCACCATGGAGAGTGGGATATCCAAGAAAGCCAACTATGTCCAATTAATCCTCAATGGGGAGAGCTCATATCCCATGTTTTTAGTATAATGTAGGATCATTGATATAAAAAAGATGATGTCTTTAAACATGTAGTGGACCTATTTTTGGTGGTCTTTCTTAAATACTTCACATGTTTTCCACCTAAGATAGATGTAAAATTCATTATTGAGAACATGCATTTGACTGATCTCATTTCAATTCCACCATATAGAATGAAACTGAAAAAGATTCAAGACCTCAATACTCATTTGGTAGAGTTATAGTATAAGGGATTCATCCATACAAGTATTTATCCTTGGGGATCACTATTATTTTTTTTTAAAGGCTGATGGGTGCTTATATTTTTTTTATTACCTTAAGTTAGACCATATGATTGTGAAGAATCGGTATCCTCTTTCGTGAATCACTGATCTATTTTATAGGTTTAGGGAACCTTGTGTATTCTCAAATATGGACTTATGATTGGGGTATCAATAGTTGTTAGTTTGGACTTATGATATACCATGTAATTCTTTCAGAATCATGTATGGACTTTATGATTATGTCTCAATGTCATTTGGGTTGATGAACACATCAATAGTTTTTTATGGACTTAAGGAATAGTTTCTTTCATCTGTAACTTGATCAATTTTTTTAATTGTTTGTGGAAAATATCTCGGTGTACTCCAAGACTCCTGAAGATCATTTCCAATATCTGAACATCATCTGGAGTACCCTGAGAGATCATCTAATATATGACACGAAATCTATCTGTTAATTTCGGATTGATCAGGTACACTTCTTAGGTCACATCATCTCTGAGGAATGTCTGTTAGTGGACCCATATAAGGTATAAGAAGTTGTAACATGGGATAATCCCAAGAAAATTATTGATATCTTAAGCTTTCTAAGGTAAGATGGATACCACAAGATATTAATTCAAGACTTTTCACGATTGGAAATTCTTCACTCAGTCTTGATGATAAAGGGGATAAAGGTTTAAAGGATAGAAACATGTGATAATTCCTTCTAGGGTTTGAAGAAGCACTTGAAATTGTTAATGATATTGATCCTACCTGAGTTGGATGAAGAGTATATGGTGTATTGTGAATCTTATGAGATCATACTCGGAGTAGGGTTGATGCAGGGAGATTGAATTGTGGAATATGGGTCTTAGAAGTTGAGATCTCACGAATGGAGCTACCCTACACACGACCTTGAGTTGGTAGCTATTTTTTATTCCTTCATGTGTCAGTGGAACTATATTATTGGGTGAGAAATTTACATTGTATATGGGTCATAAAATATTAAAATATATCTTCTCGTAATGAGACATGAATCGTAGGCTGAGGAAATGGGCTGCGTATATGAATTCATTTGGCTTTGAACTAGAACATACACTTGGAAATGAGAATACTGTGGATAAAACTTTGAATAAAAAACTCAGACTCTGATAGTTCAGAAGCCTAGTGTTGAGTTGAAGATGATAAATTTTCTAGTAGAAATTCATGTGGTGTTTTTGGAGATTCAAAAAAATATTATTCTCTAATTAGTTTTAGTGGAGTATACTCTTTTGAGTTATATCAGAGATAGGCATTATGGGGATTCTGAGTTTTTTACCTTAGGGGAAATACTTGAATGTGGGGAGTCACCCTCTAATTGGATCATAGATAAGTATGAGATCATATGTGTCAATAATTACGCTTTTGTGACTATGAGAATGTGAGAGGAGTTGATCCATGAGTTTCATGCCTTGAAGTGGGTGATATATTCAGGTGTAACCCAAAGGTACCAGGACCTATAATGACAATTTTTGTGGATGGGCATGAAAAAGGATATATCAGGGTTTGTGTCATGATACTTCACATGTCAGTAGGTGAAGGAGGAGCATCGAAGAACTGTAA
This sequence comes from Viscum album, assembly GCA_963277665.1. Lineage (NCBI taxonomy): Eukaryota > Viridiplantae > Streptophyta > Magnoliopsida > Santalales > Viscaceae > Viscum > Viscum album. The sequence continues at coordinate 217,967,078 of OY728165.1, forward strand.
TATTACAACAATTGTTGGCCATTACAGGATGGAATTGGGATGAAGTGAACATGTTTTTTTGGTTGGTCTCCAAAGAATGCCTGAAAATAATGGATCTATTTGGGTAATTGTAGATTTAATAACAAAAATAGCACATTTATTGTCTATGTTAGAGACTTTATTAGTAGAGAAGCTGATATTTTTGTATGTTCAATAGGTAGTCCATCTGTATGGGGTGTCATAAAAAATTATTTCAGAACATGACTAATGTTTTACCTCATCCTTTTGGTTGGGCTTACACAAGGTACTTGGTACATAGGATTTATTGAGTACGGTATTCCACCCACAGATAGATGGGTTTTTGGATCATACCATATTAGTGATTGAGTGCATGTTGTCAGCATGTGTCCTAGAATTTGGAGGATTTTGGATAAAGCAAATATATTTGGGGGAGATTTTCTATAAAAATAGTTTTCAATAAAAAACACATATGGATCCTTTCAAGACACTTTGTGGTAGGCCATGGATATTACATTAATGTGGGATGGAGGTGTTGATTCTGAGCTATTAGGACCAATTCTCGTGCAAGAGACATTGAAAAAACTATATATGATTCAGAAATATATGGTTATGGAATAGAGTAGAAAGATGTTTTATACTGATAGATGTGTATGAACCCAAAAGTTTTTAGAGGGTGATCTGGTATTCTTTTGGGTGTCACCTAGGTTGGGTCAACATAGGATGTTGAGAAATGGAAAGTTGGCAACCATGTTTATTAGAGATTTTGAAGTTGTAGATAGAATCTGGCCAGTGACTTATTGATTGGAGCTTCCACATAAGTATGAGGATATTCATGATGTTTTCCTTGCATCACAACTACAATAGTATCACCCTGACCATTCTCATATGATAAATTGGGATTCAGTTGACCTTGAGATAGATTATTTCCAGGAAGAGCATCTTACCTATGTTGGATCACGTTGAGAGAGTGTTGCCGAGAAAGATCATGGTGATAGTTTATGTATTGTGGAAACATGGGCATGTGTAGGAGGAATCATGGGAACGTGGAGAAGATATGAGGCCTTAATGGCCTATTATTTTTAACTCAGAATACTAGAGATGCTTCAGAGTCCATCTCATCGATGAGTTGTTAAAAGGTTGGGAGATTGACCTTTTATAGAGCTAAATAGGGCTTGATTTTAGGTACTATTTTTTCTATAATTGTGTATATTTTATTTGGGTTCTAACATGGGGAGTGTTTGGGTGGATTTTTGAGAAAAATGGAAATTAGGATTTTTTTTCCATGATTTCTACTTGGTATTCTCTAATTGTGTGCCTTAACATAGCTAACCGTGTGAACCGAGACATAGGGGATTTTCACAGTTGGTATATAATTTTGAAAAATGTGTATCCAAAAAGGAGTAATGAAGAAACCCCTATAAAAGAGGCCCATGGATTAGGGATACAGTTAGGGAAAACTGTGTTCCCCAACCCAACAAACTATGTGTGGGAATTAAAATCTCCTATAAATTCTTTTTAAAAAATCCCATACACCCCAATTAAACCCAAATACAACCGTTATTCAACTCTAGGTGGAATTTCATGATTTGGGAGATCTTAAAATTATTTCCATGTTTTCTCAACCTCCATTATTTATTATTCAAAGCCTGGATCAAATATCTTCTCATATCCTTATAATTGAATCATTTCTCATCTCTTCCCCATTCAACTTCTTTCCTTCTGTAATTATTTTTGTAGGAAGTTATCTAATATTTTCATATATATAGATATAGATTTGCTGAATCTATATCTAGGTCAATGAAGCCAGATCTGAAATTATGATGTCTTTTTTTTAAATCTAGATTTAGGTTTTTAGATCTAGATCCCAATATACATCATTATATTGCTCATTTTTTTGTGATTTCCATTGAGCCACCGTTCATCAACAAATCAAGGTAGGTGGTCTATTATTCAAATCTCATAGTTAAGATTTTAATTACCTGTATGTGATGGTATAATTTCTATGGTTCATTTAGAAATTGGAATTATTAAATTTGATTAATTAATGTGGTGAATTAATGAATTTATGAATTGGGGATTTCATTGAATAATGGAATTGTAAAAATATGATAATTAATTTATGTGTTAATTATCAACGTGTTATATTGTGAATTCAAGATAATTAATTGATAAATTAATTATCAACGTGCTGAATTCGGGAATTGGGGATGATTAATTATTTCTTTAATTATTAAATTATTAAATTATTGAATTTTTAATTAAAAATAATTAATATGTGAATTTGTTATTGGATCTTAATATTTTTAGTGGATTAATTATTGGTTTAATTAATTAATGGACTAGTGTGATTAATTAATTGTTTAATTAAATAACTAAAGAAATATGATTAATTGATTGGTGAATTTATTAATGGGATAAAATTATTAATTAATTAAAGAATTAATTAATAGACCTAGATTAATTAATTATTGAATTAATTAATGGATGTTTTGGGGGGTTAATTTTGATAAGTAGATTAATGTTCACTAATCTTGGTTGAAGTGGAAATGTGTAAACATTTGATAATGAGGTACATGTTTCCATGTGATATGTTATGACATATATCTATGATCGAGAAATGGGGTACTAGAAATGATGTTATACGCCCATGACATATATGTATGATTGAGAAGTGGGTTCTAGACCTGAAATTCTACACCCACCACATATATTTTTGATTGAGATATGGGGTGATGGGCATGACGTTATACACCCAGGACATATATGCATGATTGAGAAATGGGGTGTTGGACATGAAGTTCTTTGCCTAATATATATATATATATATATATATATGCATGATTGATAAATGGGGTTTTATACATGGATTTATACTTAAAATAATTCTAAATATTGTTAAACAGGGACTGATTCTCCAAATACTCATGGGGTGCTAGACATGGAAATCTACTTACAAAACATTGGCATTGGACATTGTTTACAAGTGGATGTAAAAAATGAAACTTTGGTTACATGGATAATATAATCCCATGTGCTCTAATGAAATGTGAATTCAACATATAACATAGTTCTGACCTGGTGTGGGTTGAAGATGGTATTGACGTATGGGTTTCCTCGGGAACCCAGTGGTTTATGTAGTTTAATATATATTAATTGATAATGTTATCACTATTTTCATATTCATTATAATTATTTCATTATACAATATAATACATTTTTTACTGACAGGATTAGTTTTAGACACCATTTTTGGGGGCCTAGTGAGTTCTACTCATACCCTACTTGGGAATCTTAATGAGTAACTGAATAGATTTCAGGGATGTAGGACAGGTTAACGGAAATTCCCTATGTAAGATGGTTGAGTCAGGGTGGAGCATGGTTTAGGGAACTGCATGTGGATAAGGACCCACTTGGTATTATCCGTGTCTTTCTTATGAGTTTTAATTTATAAACTTAACACATACTATAGCATGGTATGTTTACTGTTTTTTGTTTTGACATTGTATTTTCAGTTTTGGTCATCTTGTGTTACTGGTACTTTTCTATTTATTAAAACATGTTATTCCTTTTTTGACTATTTAATTCAACTTGTGTATTAAACTGATAAAAGAGGGTATATTATCACCATGATCACGTTATCAAAACCTATTTATTAGTTAGTAGCCTCTGGCATATGCGGAGGCACGCTTGAGGTCATTTTGTAATCTGGATTGGGACACCGGGTCTTGGAACCTGGGCTGAAACATTACACAATGAGACATTGCGTACCTAGGTCGTCCTTCAGACGACATGGTAGAGATCATTCTAGATCCCCAACATTGGTGATGGAATTCTATTATATCCTGTATAATGATGTTGATATATGGAATAGAGAATGTGGTGGAATAAATTGGTAGTAGTAGAGCTCTCTAGTGGTTGCAGAGTGGTGGTGGTGATATCATGACCTAGTGGTAGCGGAAAGTTGTAGTATGAGTGGGATGTGGAAGTAGGAAGTGGTAGTACATCCCGATGATCAAAATTCCAGTAGTATAAGTACATTTATGGTAGTTAATTAGTGAAGGACCATGATACTTTTCTTTACCATTACATAATTAGTGATATACCAAGGTTTAACCCATATATAGTCTTTCAATTACATATGTTATTCTTTTGAAGATGATGGTTTACCCTTACATGACTAGTATTATCTTTATGAAAATCAATGAAATTCATGGGTTACCTTTATGTAGAATCCCCCTAAATTGACACAGTGGTGTAATTATTTAGTTACCCTTATTTTGGGGATATCATACCTTTACACAGTCTTCTCTTACCCATAGGCAGCAGCTTAAAATCTAAAACTACCTTTCTTCAACCTTTGTAATCCAAGGAATACCTTTAAGTAGAACTCTTCCTTAACTATATGTAGCATATAAGGAATTATTAATGACCATTAAATATTATATGAAGTATCCTTATGTTTCCCCTTAAATCAGTATATATAAAGGTATATTAAATGTTACCCAAATGTATCCCCCAAACCATGTGTAATGGTAAAAAACATCAAAATTTTCATTTCAAAAAGTAAACATCCAAATATTAAATTTCAACCAATTTATATCCAAATTATTCATGAAATTTAAATCAACCATATTTATAAAAATGACTAATTTTATGATGAGATAAATTTAAAATCACTACAATTCATTATTAAAATGTTGAAAACCATGAAAAATAATGGAATAACTCATTGCAATGCCTTTCTATTCTCTGATTCAGATAAAATAAGGTCTACACACCCCTGGGGGTGTGTGTAGGGTGTGAGGTAAAAAGGCTTAGTAGGATCCCACCGATGTGTTCCATAAAAAATATCAATGAAATAAACAAAAAAAATTCAATTTATGGAAAAAATACCATGATAATAAGTTACTTAGTTTTATTTCAAAAAATGGTAAAGTGTTCCCCTTTTAAGAATATTTAACAAATTAGGTGTTATAGTTTCAATGAATAATTTTTATCAAACATTTAAATTTATCAAATCATATATCATTTTACATCAAATTAGAAATTGTATAAATCCAAAGAATAATGTCAAAAAACCCTAGGAAAAAAGGATAGTCTCGCTAGGTTTCGTGTACTGAAACAACCAATCCATGACTAGTGTACACTCAAGTCCCTAGATTCAATGATTATATAAACAATGGACAGAGGAACATGGTAAAAATAACCCTCTTTACCATTCCAATCATGTTACTATATAAAATGTATTTATGACCTATGAATATAGGATCACACCAGAAAGTGAACCCCCTTACAATTATATTGGATAAGGCACAATACTAAACCCTCCACTGAGGTACCCAAGGATACTGTGATCATCATATATAAAATAAATTTCATTGGTATAATAACAATTCAAAAAAAATAAAACTACCATTTAATCATCAAATACTTTTTTTAAAATGAATTTAACAATTAATTTCATAATTCTATGAAAAAGATATTTCTTTTAACAAAAGGAGTGGAAACCCCATGTTTTCTAAAAATCTATTTTAAAAAATTGATAAAAAAATAAATAATAATTTCAAATAATATAAATATCCATTTAAAAAATCAAGATCATTTATGGTTCATAGAACATAAGATAGATACAAAACTACAAGCATCATACTCAGGCCACAAACCAACCACAACGAGATCCACAAATAATTAAATTAAAGGAACACAAGAATAATTAGAATAATACTTAGAGTTTATTAACACATCTGGGAATCATGTTTCTTTAAGAAAAAGGATAATGAAGAAAATATATCAATCAAATCCTTAACACCTTAGGATTCAAATACAGCAAACTATAATCAATAAGATAATGGGAATCCAGAATTTAATCACATAATAAATCTTGAAGATATTTGAGAAAGATCATAACATGATCAAAATATCCCAAAATAATAGCCCAAAACAACTTCCAAATACATAAAAATGAAGATAATGATAATATTATGATAATACCTACCCAAATAGGTTCAATTATCCAACCGAGAGATCAAAATTACATTTATAGGATCCAAGAAGAGCTGGATTTACCAAAAATCTCAAAGAGATGACCTTAGGTATATAGAATAAGCTTCTAGATAAACGATAGATTAATTGGATGTAAAGAAACATAAAATCCATTGAATTAGTCAAAATTCACATTGTGAATTATGGATCCACGATATAAACTTTTGGAATAAGTGATATCATAAAAAACACATCGTCTCAACAAAAAATCCATAAATCTATATTCATGGTGATAATATAATATCCCATGGATAATAGTTTCCATATATAGAAACCATAATCATTGAATCTTCAATTAATTTATATTATTATTTTTCATTTACAATTTGAACTGGCTCAGGTTTCCAACATTCATCCCAAGTCCTTTTGGAAACCTCCAAATCAATACTAACACCACTGAAACCTGAAAAAATCCTCTTTAAAATTAAAAAGAACATCCATAAACCATGATATTTGAATTAAAAAAATAATTTTTCATCAATTTATATACATCACTCATAATTCCTAAGAGGTATTGTAAATTAATGTTCTATAGAGAATCAGTAGCAGTGGGATCTTGATGAGGTGAACTATCCAAGCAGTCTATATATAAAATCTTGTAAACTTGTTTCAGGTATTCCATAACCCCTCTTTGGTTTCAAAATTCTAATTGAAGTCATTTCTATAGATTTTTTGAATTTTTGGAGTCCTTTGGTACACTTCATGGTTGGGGCATGGTTAGGGAAAACTGTGTTTTTTGTCACATATAACTATGTTCCCATTGATGGTGCTTCATATTTGGTCCATTGTTTGTCCAAACTGTGTGGTTTGAACATCCAAACCATGAAACCTCAAGCCTTGTTTATATTAATGATTGTAAAATTGTTAACTAAATTTTTCACCTTCAAGGAGAAACTGTGCACCCCCTTTAGATGGGCCACACTATTAGGGTGCATGGTTACTTCTAATGATGCAGCACCACTATTAAACAATGTGAGGGGATTTTTAATTCCATAAAACAAATTAATTAAAATTTCTAAACTCCCCCTTTAAGATTCCCAATCCCCCCATTTGATGTTAAAGTGAATTCCTTGGTTTTGGAATCTCTAAATAGGCGTTTTAGACTCCTATAACCACTTTTTTTAGTAGATCAAAATGATTTTGATATCATTGGATCTGCTTTGGATATGTGGATATTTATTGTGTAGTTTATCCCAATCTATCTTTCTATCCTACTTATAATTTAATAGATCATCATGAAATTGGGGGATATAATTCGTGTTTTGTTTGATCTTCATTCTAGGTTGTTCTCCAATATCTTCCATTCCATTATTCTTCATTGGAGTTACCTATTGTCAATGTTGTGCATTGTGATACCTTGAATTAAAGGTATGTGGTTTGATGAGGCTTTTCCATTCAATTAAAAACCTTTTTATCTTAATTTATTTGGAAGAAATTTTTAAATGACTTAAAAACATGGATTAGATATTATTTGATTTTTTATTTGAAAAAATCTTGGGAAACTAGAAAACCCTATATTTCCATGAAATTGAAATTGATCGAGGAATTGTGAAAAATAATGGATTGAATTGGAAATATTTTTAAATATTTGATTTGAAGTCAATCATGAGAAAGTGGAGTAAATTGAAATATGATTTGAAATAGACTGAAGTGATGAAAACCTATGATTTGGTTTTAAAATGAGAAAGTCATATTGAAAACTGAAATAAAAAAATTATATTTTGAAATTATTTGAAATAAATTATTGACATTTTATTTATTTATTGACTAATTGAAGGACATGTAATCCTATGTGGTTAGTAAGTGATTAAAATAAGCATGATCAGATAATTGTCACCAAGAAATTGAATTTTGATGATAGCACTAATTGAATCATGATCAGTATGTTGCCCATAATGGCTCCTATAATGCTGTGTAGTTTTATTTCCAATAGAGGAACCCCAAATGGGGTGATGATTTAAGTGTTCGCACATAACTAGATCCATGATGAAAATAGATATGTTTGAGGATTCTATTTCCAAGAAACTAATGTACCAAAAGGCTCCATTTCATAGTGAATTATTTACTTGATTTTATAACATGTGCCATTGATTCACTAAACTATTTTATTCATGCCAACTGATTAATATAAAAATATTAAATAAATTGTTTATTTAATAATATTTGAATTTTTTTGACATAACTTTCAACCTTTTATTATTAAATAATTTTTGGTATTAAAAAATGAAAAAAATCATGTATTTTTTATTTAAATTGATATCATAAATGTTTATTTTTTTGGAATTGATTATAGAACACCTGGTGAGACCCAAATGGGATTTATTATACCTTGCATCCTACCTTTTCCTTTTAGAATTTGTATAATTTCTTATTCTAGGTCCAAGTAAATGGAATGTGCCACTTTGAGGTCGTGTATTTTCTTGATTTTTTTTACCATGGAGTGATGATGGTAACTCATAGAGATATTTTCCACCTGATACACAAGATTTTGGGACTTTTTTCTAGTTAAATTTTTTTATATAGGGATAATATTCATTTACATTATTTCTAATTCTATTTTTTGTTATTATATATTTTTGATTTTCGGTTTGTCTCTCTTTGGGGTTATTGAACATGTTGACTAGTACATTTTATCTTCTACTTTTTTTTTGAAAATTAGTTCAGTTTTTATGTTCTGTGATACCAGGTGTTAATATCCAACTCATGGTGATCGAGAATTCACTTTATGAAATGTTATAACCTTATTAAGTATCTGGGTATAAGTTTATCTAGTGTGTTTTATAAAAAAGTCGTATTAGAGTTGTAGGTTAAGCATCTTTATTTGATTTCAGTATGTGGTATGGGATTTATTTATGGGACTTAAGAGGTAGTTTTGAGTGAATGGATGGACTCTTATCACCTTAACGTGCCATAACTCACCATGGGTGTTTGGAAAAAGTGAATTTGAGAAATGTTTTGTTTTGATTCTAGTCTTTTCCCTACCTTTGATCAGAATTTGATGAAATCCGAATCATAAATTTTTTCTTCATGGAATTGATATTCCTATATCTTTTATTTGAGTTTCTAATCACTTAAACCTTTCTGATGTCTTCAGTTTTGTATATTAATATTTTGTAGAATCATGCCTCTAATAAGATGTTTGAATAGGCCCCAAGAGGAAGATGATGTTGAAATATAGTGGGAAAATTCTCTAGTAGACCACAATCTTGTTGAGATAATGGTGTAGTCTGCCCAAGCTATAGGGAAATTACCTACACTCCTTCTTTTTAGGCTTTGGTAGTATAACCTTGAAGGTGGATTCTTTTGACCATGTTAAAGAGTTTATTCACTAGTATACACCATAATTCCAATTCTCTAATGAACCTCAACATTTAGAGGAATGGTTGAAAATGATAAATATTTTTTTTGATTTCTTGTAAGCATCTATTTATATTAAGGTGAAATGTTCTACCTTTCAAATGTAAGGGCCTATCCAGAGATCATTGGATTCGATGGTGATGGTGAAAAAACATGAGGTTTTATAATATAAATACTTTCATGTTTTTCAACAAAATTGTGTCCCTGAATCCATTTACCTATTGAAATCCATTAAGTTCCTCAAACTCTAGTAGGATGATGTGATCATGACTCTATTAGAAAACTGATTTACTAAGCTTATTCAGTTTTCTACTAAGGTGTTGATTAATGAGTAGCTAAAGGAAAGTATATTGAGATGGTTATTCTATCATAAATTCAATATCATGTTTTTTTGGTGAGGCTATATTCTTATACTGATATGCCGTATTGGGAATATATGGTTGATATTGACCAGGCTGGAATATTAGGGTAGTAAAGGGTTTGTTTTTATCCTAGTGGAAAAACTATGAGTTCCTTTAATGGAAATAGAATCATGATGAATCACATGTTTTTTATATATAACATTCTTCTTTAAGACCTCCTATAATTCCTAGAATATGACATATGACTTACTTCGAATCTGGAGATCTTGGGAATTCAAAGTGGGGTTACAGTAAGGCACCTAAGATCTATGGTTCTTGTAGTCATTCGGTCCACATCTAGAAATTATATCATATTTTTAACCTACTTAAATTTGAAAGAAATGATCTGTACCTACATTTATTTTTGTGTAATCAGATTCATTGAGATATGAAGGTTTCCATTCACAGGCACCTAGAACAATGTTTCCTCATGCAGTGGAAGAGACACCAGTGCAAGCTGATACAAGCCTAGTGACTATAAGAGTTACCATCACTATAACATCATATTTAGTGGCTATGTTTTTTCTTATTGGTTTATATCAATCATTTTTATCAACTCATATTGTGATTTTGATAAATATTCCTACTAATCATTTGTCTAATGTGAAGGATATTACTACACCAATTGGAACAAAGAGAGACACGGATATCTATTGTCCTGCATTTATTTTCTCATTTTCATAAATACATCATACCAGTAATTTTGTGTTTCTTAACATAAATCCCCTTGAATTAATCCTGAGTATATATTGTAAATTTCTATTAAGGCCAAAATTTATAGTTAACATCAATGGGCCTCCTTTACAACGCCTGATGGGGTGTCCCATGTTTTTCCTAGAGAATGGGACTCAATGTCTAGTAGAGCTAGACCATATTTTCTAGAGTTGTGAATGGTAATATCTTTTTCTTGACATGGAGTGAGAATATTCAATTTATGATCTACCTTTAATCATCATCGAGTATCTCAATGTGTATCCTTCTGATTTCTCTAGTCTTTAACCGGAAATAGAGGTATAATTCTCTATTGATTTAATTTCCCTCATACCATATGGAACTAGTAGAGTATAAAGAGGTAAAGACTTTGTTATATGATGTGTTAGAGAAATGATACATATTCCCAAGAATGTCACCACTTCTCTATAATAAGAAATCTAATAGAACACTTCACCGCTATGTTGATTATCAAAAACTCAATTGATTTACGGTAAAGAACTATGCTCTATTTCAATGGATCAATGATCTGTTTGATTTGTTGAAATGGTAAAAATGGTTCTTCAAGATCAATATTTGATCTAGTTATCACCAATTGAGAATAAAATAATCTAATATTCCAAGTACTACCTTTGGAAGTAGGTATAGTCACTTGGAATATATTTTTATTCACTTTGGCCTAACTAATTATCTCGCAGTGTTTATGTATTTGAGGATAAGATTTTATAGGAGTAACTTCAAATATTCCGGGTGGTTTTATTTGATTATATTCTACATTAATCTAATCCTAAGGATGATCAGGTGCGTAATCTAAGAATAATTTTATAAATCATGAGAAATCAAGGAAATTATGAAAATCATTCAAACTAAAATTTATGGATACAAGAAGTGAACTTATTAGGAAAAATGGTGTTGGAACATGGAATATCAATCAATCCTGATAAGGTGAAGTCTATTATTACATGGTAAAAACCATGTAATGTTTTTGATATATGAATATTCTTGGGATTAGTAGGGCACTACCCTAGGTTTGTAATTGATTTATTGAAGATGTATTCTCCAATGATCACTCTCACTCGGGAAGGACTGATGTTCTTGTGGAATGAAAAATTTTAAAGTTATTTTGTTGAGATGAAATATTTTTGAATTACATGTCAGTTTTGACTCTTCCAGTGTCTAGGTAGGCTATGTGGTATTTTTTGTCGAATCAGGTTCGGGTTTGGGTTGTGATCTTATGAAGGGTCATCAAGTGGTAGACTATGGATCAAGAAATCTTACGCCACATGTGAAGAATTATTCTCCCCACAACCTCAAACTCAAACCTATGATTCATACCCTTAATATTTAGTAGAAATACATTTTTATAGAATGGTTTACCATTTTTTACGACCACAAAATCCCATGTTATATCATCACTAAAAAATATTTGAACCTCCATTAGAGGTGTTTGGTGGATTACTATTAATATTATGATATTTCAATTTCCTACAAACTATAAAAGGGAAATTTTGTTGATGAAAATTTAGAAAATAAAATTATAATACAAACCATGAAATAATCATGAAAAGATTCATAATTGATGGTTCTTTTCACACTATTGCATTTAGGTGTTAGAGATAACTGGTCAAAGGTTGTCTTGGAAAATGTTCGGTAGATCTCCACTCTTCTCTAGTTTATTTTTCAGTAACAACATCTTTATGTTTAATTTTGTAGCATTATGAACTCTTTTTATAGTTGGTAGATCATCATGGATTAGATTTTCCCTTTTTTGGCATCCTATGTTTTTATAATGGTTTTTCATGCCAAGTTAGGCCGTAATGGTGGGTTTCCATAATTCCTACTAGGAATTACACCCTGAAAACCCAAAAAAATATTCTTTATGACATGTAATGATGATTTTTGTGACTAGGTGTGATACGAAAAATAAATTACATTGTTTTACATCCTTATCTCCATTAGTAGGTCAAATTCGAGCACCAGATACCTTTACTTTTTTCATCAACTTCTAGTGCCAACTAAGAAGTGGGACAATATCTCTTGGGTCTTTTTGTTGGAATTAAATTTACCCATTAGAAAAATATTTCAATATGGATTTTTATCAACCACGTCAACAAATATTCTAAATTTTTACCCTTTCATGATACAACCAATGTTGAGAATTTAGGACGCCTTTATGTGTGGGATATTCAAGATAGTATGGAGTTACTTCTATATTAGTCACATATTGGAATCCCAATTATAAAAATTTCTTTTAGAGACGAATCTAGGGGTAATGGGATATGATTTATGTTTCATCATGTAATATCATTCAAGTAACACCCTAATTTTCCACGGTACGCTTCCCTTTGAATAATACAGTAGCGTGTGTTGTACGCAACTTCGAGTTCTAACACACACCACAACCAATCAAACTAGCTGTTATGAATAGTAATACCCACTTTTTGAAATTTTATAGATTTTATCCTTCACAATTAACTTAATTTTTGGATTTGAAATGTCCAAATTAGCCTAGGGAAAATTTTTGGAACTTTTCAGATAACATTTATATTTTGATGAACAGTGAAAATTACTAAATTTTAATTAAAAACAACTTTTTTAATCAAAATAATTAATAGTGATAAATTATGAATTTTATTGGTTTTAAAGTATATTTAGAATATATTTTTACCATTAAATTCAATTTTGGTCATTGGACATAATTTAACAATTAAACCGTGTAACACCCCAAGATTTCATTGTGTGTTATTTCTTCAAAATAATTCAATAACTTGCACTACACGCAACACTGAGTTGAAGCTCACCATGACATACCAAACAAGCCTTTCAAAAGAGGTTATTAATATTATTATCTGAATTTTAAACTTTATATAATCCTTATAATTTTAGAATCTATATTATGAGTTTCTTAGACATAATGTAAGAACAAATTCATTTTCAGTATTGTAATTTTACCAACTTTTAATAGTGAACCCTTTTTAAATCCAATATTTTAAACTTTTATATATTCAATTTGACTAAAAAATTTACTTCTCAGAATGGGTACATCCAAAATTTACAATTAAATATCCCAAGATTCCACGATACGATTTCATTTGAATAATATAGTAGCGTGTGTTGTACGCAACTTTGAGTTCTAACACACCACAACCAATCAAACTAGTCGTTAGGAATAGTAATACCTAATTTTTTAACCTTTATATATTCTACCTTTCAAAATGGACTTCATTTTTGGATTCGGAATATCGAAATTATCCTAGGGTGAAATTTTGGTACTTTTCGGATAACTTTCATATTTTGATGAATAGTGGAAATTACTAAATTTTAATTAAAATCAACTTTTTTAATCAAAATACTTAATATTGATAAATTATGAATTTGAGTGGTTTTAAAGTATATTTAGAATATATTTTCACCATTTAATTCAATTTTTGTCATTGGAAATAATTTCACAATTAAACCCGACATAAACAAGTGCCAATCTTTTGATAGTTATTATCTCTTAAAAACACGCTTTTTTGTTTTAACAACGGTAATTAATTTTAAATTAATTTCTGCCACTTATGTGATTTGAATTTGGAAAAATGGATTCCATATTTGGAATCAGGATGTTCAAATTGTGTAAATAGGTAACTTTTATTTTTAGACATTTTGAATAATTACTACGGTAAACATTTTATTTACCATGGTTAAAGGTAAATCCGTTAAATAAGGGTTTAAAAATAATATTATAATAATACTAAATTACCAGAAAACGTGTTCTAACCCTATTGGTGTATACATTTCTGACCATGGTCATCTTTGGGTCGATTTTGGGACCCCATAGAGCCACTTGTAGGTGATAGGTACACTTTATTTTAATTAAGTTAAAATGAATACAAAAATGACACAAGCATATATCTTTTAGCAAAACAATTTTTACATAGGGTTATATATGTTGTATTTTCGACTATAAATATTCATTAGAAAGATAAAACGATTTCATTAGTATTTATATTTTATTTATAATTTTTATACATTAAATAATTTAATTTATTTATGACAAAATGATGATGGAGTAATTTCTATAATAGTGAAAAATTAAAATAATTGATATTATAAATACCCAAATAAATGAAATTTGAAACTTTTAATTCATTAAAATAATTTTCTAGGATAATATGATATATTAGTATTGATTTAATTGACTTTTTTCGAAGTAATAAATCTTTTATGAGTTTCACAAAAATCAACTATTGAATATTGTCAAAATTGACATAAAAGAGTTTTTAAAACAAATAATATATTATTAAAAGCTATTAAATTCATAAAAATCTTAGGTTTGGCCAAGAGACTTATATCAGGATAGGTGTCTCATTAATGGACCACTTGGGGGTCTCTTGGATGTATATGGTAAGTTTATTAACTATATAATATAAAAATACAAAGTGACATGGTAAATGTCAAACTAATTAACTAAGAGTTAAAACTAAAAGATATGGTCAATATAATGAACCAAACCTATCTAAATTATATTTGTTGAATGGTTTTCGACCTAGCCCCACTTTAAACTTTGAATAATAAACTTTTTAGCCATTAGAAACTGAATATGAATTTATTATAAACTATTATTTCTAGCTTTTCCAAAGGTGCCCCTCACCCCTCTTTTAAAAGGGCACTCCTCCTTCTCATTTCTTCACACCATAAAAGGCTTTTGGTTCGGCCAAAATCTGACCAAATACTCTCCCAACTTCCCTCACTACAACCTGGAGTCCTTATTTTGATCATAAATCCAACCTAAGGAGCCCTTTTGATCAAATCAAAAGGAAGAACCCGAAGAAGAGGTAATGATTTCACCACCCTTTTTCAAGTTCCTTTCTTCTTCCACTTCTTCTTCCTTTGTTGTTACCATTCTAAAATAATAACTCCAGTATCATATATATAATTTGATTTTATTATAAATATGTTACAACCATATTCAGTATTCTATACACCCTTTGAATAACATGTCACTATGCATGCGTACGTACGGCTTACCGTCTCCACGTCGTGGTGTAATTGTTATTCAATATATTATTATTTGGATGGGTATAATAATGATGTGTAACTCATGTAAATAATAAATATAACATTTTAATGATTCTGTATATATGATATACCATCCATTTATATATTATTTTAATATCAAAATAATGATATTATCGCTCGTGCGTACGTACGGACTACCGTCTCCACGAACGCGATAAGATTCATTCTCCATCGTATCCATTCAAGTATAATTATCATTTGATGATTTAAAAATAATGTTTAAGGACATGATATCATTCTCGATATGAATAAGATACAACATATACATGAAAAACATGGCTTACTTAACAAAAAATATAAAAGAAAACGAGTAAGTTAACACCCGAAACAACGATAATTCTATGATATTATTAACAATGCAATGTTAAAAGATCATATATGATATCATATGAATGTATATGATTCTTCTATAATTTAATAACAATTATTTCACCATTATATAGGAGGTTAGCCTACCCTCAACCAAGGAAAAGTACAAGGTAAGGGTTATTTCACAATCTCTACATTATCCGAGGTTGTTTTTACGTAATTGTCTACTGGGATCTCTTTATCATCCACATCCATGTTTCTTAAAAATGTATTTCAAAACATTTTTACTATGTAAAAGAATATGGTTTAAAGTCATTTATACCCTTGTTTGAATTTTTATAAGAGTTTTATAAAGGAATCCTTCTGTTGTTTTCCAAACAAGGTGCTTTTTAACCTTTTTGACAGAATTAAGTTAAGAATGTTTTTTTAACTTATACGGCGGGTGCGGTTATTTTCCGCCGTTATAAAATCATCGAAGCTTCCCTTACAAGCTTATAAGAATATTTTCAAAGACAATGTTTTATTTTATATTTCTCTTAAATGATTTCAAAATAAAAAGATATATTTATCTAAAAATAGTTTTGATTTCATCTATGTCAACATCTTTTGTTGTATTTTACGCTTATGTGAAATTGATTTATTATGATACAAAACTTCTATGTTGTATTGAAGGTTTTGTGGTATGTTTGACTGTGGATATTCTATTTTTATACCATTCATGGTTTGTGGTGGAAGTATTGGCATTTCGTATGCTAGTTTTAATACGAATGTTTATGTTATGTTTAAACCTTTTCATATGGGAATGCATTGGACTTAATATGTGACGGGTGGAGCCCGCTATAGCTCCTCGATGCATCGGTAGGTCTCATGAGACAAAATAGTGTCTTGGAACAAGGCCTTGACAAAATCTTATTTGTAGTCTTGGCACGAGGCATTGGCTATGTGGTTATGATAGTCTGGCATTATGCATTCCATCATTATGAAAGTGGTTATTGATATTGCATGTGATTATTCGATTATTAGAATATCCATGTGAATAATTAAATGGAATTATTTTATTTTACTCTTGCCATACTATGTATAAGTTCAAGTTTAAAAGGCTTTTGTTTTAGTTATACATTGCCTTAAATGTTTATTCTTATTTATGAAAGTTTCCGCTATATTGTTATCCTTACTGGGCATTTGAGCCCACCCATTTTCTATGTTTTATTTTTTCCCAGGAAGTGAAGAAGTAAATTATGAATGACCTTCAGGGATATTATGTGGGGATATGAGTGTGGAATATAGAGACAATATGTTGTTGTAGTAGTTTTTCACTGTACGATGTAATGTAAGACTTATGAATATATCTAGTGTTCCCAAGGCTACTAAACCAATCGGTCTTTCGAGATTTGATCTTTCTTGTGATCATGCCAATGTTATGTAATAATGCACTGACTCTAGGTAACTGGGGTCGGGGCATTACAGTTGGTATCATAGGAAGTTTAGTACAAACCTTGGAACCTAGATTTAGATAAACTCTGATTAGAGCACATAGACTTAAGATGGACTTTTAGGATTAGTATAGAAAAACTTCCTTGAATTTTGGTATTGTAGAGATTTTGTGAGTTTTCCGAGAAATACATCCCTGTCTGGATACGAGCAGGTAGAGGTGGCTCTGGCACAGATGTACCTAGGGGTAAACCCCGAAAACACCGCTTTGAGCTAGACTTGAACGGGAAATGGTTCATGATAACGGGTCTTGATGCACTCTTGGTTACGACACTTCCGGGGGATATGCTTAGGATAATTCTAATTTTCTTTACAATCCAGTAGGAAGGGCTCATGAGTATATACTTACTCAAAGAAAACATTTTTATGATTATGTATTATATCCATAAACTGTTCAATTTTCATTAGGTATTTTACAAGTTTGGAATTATTCATTTCAATTCATAAACTGACCTAGTTTATGCTATTGTTTAGAAATGGCGCCCAGTAGAAGGAATGAGAACTCCAACAATCCACATGACCCAAAGAGAAAGAAGGATCGTATCATTCATGGTCTTAAACCAAAATTTATAAGAGAAATAGTCTCGCATGTATTATCATCATATGAAGAAATAATATCATGTGTTGATAAGATAAGTAAAGAGTTTACTGAGTCCTATGGCTTTGAAGGGAAGTAAAAGAAGAAAAGGATGGAAGATAGAAAGATGGATAAAGGGAAGAGGGGAAAGAAGAATTTTCCCATATGTGATAACTATGGAAAGAAACACCCTGGAACTTGCCTAAAAGGAATGGGAGTTTGTTATAAGTGTGGAGGAAAATAGCACAAATTACGTGACTCCAAGGGTAAGAAAATGGTTTCAAATGTTCAATGCTTCATTTGAAAGGAGTTTGGACACTACGCGAACCTATGTCTCAGTCATCAGACTATGCCGCAAATGATTTTATTGGATAATAATCATGTTATGATACTACCACAGATGATGATGAATGATTAGAGTTCTTATGTTGATTATGTCATTTGAGTGTTATATCAACAATGTACTTGTTATAATAATTATGGAGTATATAAGGATTGTACTGCAGTACTATTTCATTATGGACTTGAGATTGTATGGAACAAAGAAAAGTGACTCAATAACAGGTTAAATTTTTGGAAAATATATGGTTGAGATAAAGATAAACCATAATATGGTTCTGATACCGAGGTAGTGATTTTAGAATAATACAAGATTGATTTGGATAAATTATATTGGATATTCTTGACTACCTTGAAACTGATTAATGATTTATATATTCTATCGTTGTTGGGGTTTACAACATTTTTGGATTGAAGGAGTATATCTATTATTCTTTAAGGAATAAGGGATAATGAAAGTAATCAATAAGGTTTTATGGTAATTCAGGATGTTGCAGTGTTTTAAAAGAATACATGATGAAGGTGATCACATGTTATTATGTGGCAAAAAGGATCTTCATTGTGTTTACCTTCCATATAAATTTTGGACTGAAGTATTTTGGATAGTTCTAGTTTGGATTATTTTTTATTTCCATAAAAGGACAACCCGGAGGTCGGGCGGCAACCCGTCGTGTCTGGCAAGGCCGCAAGACTTGAACCCACTACCGAAGGGCGACAAGGGTGTATCAAGTACCAATGACCCACGTGATGTCCTGGTTTGAATAATGTTGTTTTCTTTAATGGTTCTTCTAGATGAATTATAAATTCATTTTTTTAACCCTATACGAATAGGATAAATAGAATATTATTTTTAAGTTCTATTATCTTTTAGAGTAAAAAATGAGTTTGTGTTAGAACTTAGTTAAAGGATGAGACTCTACTTGTCAAGTATATATTTTTCTTATTCTCTTATTCAATGAATAAATTAATTCTTGTACATTAGTGAAGAGATCTTAAAAAAAATGTGTTATCTTAATACCATATGTTTTGCTAAACCGATGGTATTTTAAATCATCATAGATTGATGATTTTAAGGCCCTAAATTTTACACTTGTTTGTGATTGATGACCTCAATCACTACCTAGAAATATTTACGTTTTTCCTCCAATTATATGTCTCTAATTACCACCAATGTTCTCTGAATAGAGATCATAATTTGGTGGTGACCCTTTCATTTCTTTTTTCCTCTTATTAAGACTAAACTTTATAAACCCAATTTTTGATGTGGGTTTTCCGGCAAAGATATTTTCTATATTCGACCATTTATTTTCGAAGAACAATTTCAAATTGCGAGGATGCAATTTATTGAAGGAGGGGAGAATGTAACACCCCAAGATTTCATAGTGTCGTATTTCTTCAAAATAATTCAATAACTTGCACTACACACAACACCGAGTTCAAGCACACCATGACTTACCAAACAAGCCGTTAAAAAGAGGTTATGAATAGTATTAAATAAATTTTAAACTTTATATAATCCTTATAATTTTAGAATCCATATTATGAGTTTCTTAGACATAATGTAAGAACAAATTCATTTTCAGTATTGCAATTTTACCAACTTTTAATAGTGAACCCTTTTTAAATCCAATATTTTAAACTTTTATATATTCAATTTGACTAAAAAATTTACTTTTTAGAATGGTGACATCAAAAATTTACAATGAAACATCCCAAGCTTCCACGATACGCTTTCCTTTGAATAATATAGTAGCGTGTGTTGTACGCAACTTCGAGTTCTAACACACCGCAACCAATCAAACTAGCCGTTATGAATAGTAATACCTACTTTTTGAACTTTTATAAATTCTATCTTTCAAAATGGACTTCATTTTTTGATTCAGAATATCGAAATTATCCTAGGATGAAATTTTGGTACTTTTCGGATAACTTTCATATTTTGATGAATAGTGGAAATTACTAAATTTTAATTAAAATCATCTTTTTTAATCAAAATAATTAATATTGATAAATTATGAATTTGAGTGGTTTAAAAGTATATTTAGAATATATTTTGACCATTTAATTCAATTATTTTCATTGGACATAATTTCACAATTAAACCAGACATAAACAAATGCCAATCTTTTGATAGTTATTATCTCTTAAAAACACGCTTTTTATTTTAACAACGGGAATTAATTTTAAATTATTTTCTGCCACTTCTGTGTTTTGAATTTGGAAAAATGGATTCCATATTTGGAATCAGGAA
The DNA here is from genome assembly GCA_963277665.1 of Viscum album. Lineage (NCBI taxonomy): Eukaryota > Viridiplantae > Streptophyta > Magnoliopsida > Santalales > Viscaceae > Viscum > Viscum album. The sequence continues at coordinate 217,987,620 of OY728165.1, forward strand.
GTTCAAATTGTTTAAATGGGTAACTTTTATTTTTAGACATTTTGAAAAATTACTGAGGTAAATATTTTATTTACCAGGGTTAAGGGTAAATCCGGTAAATAAGGGTTAAAAAATAATATTATAATAATACTAAATTACCATAAAACGTGTCCTAACCCTGTTGGTGTATACATGTCCGACCATGGGAATCTTTGAGTCGATTTTGGGACCCCATAGAGCCACTTGTAGGTGATAGGGACACTTTATTTTAATTAAGTTAAAATGAATACAAAAATGACACAAGCATATATCTTTTAGAAAAACAATTTTTAAATAGGGTTATATATGTTGGATTTTCGACTCTAAATATTCATTAGAAATATAAAAATATTTCATACATATTTATATTTTATTTATAATATTTAGACATTAAATAATTTAATTTATTTATGACACAATGATGATACAGTAATTACTATAATAGTGAAAAATTAAAATAATTGATATTATAAATACCCAAATAAATTTAATTTGAAACTTTTAATGAATTAAACTAATTTTATAAGATAATATGATATATTAGGATTTATTTAATTGACTTTTTTTGAGGTAATAAATCTGTTATGAGTTTCAAATAAATCAACTATTGAATAGTGTCAAAATTGACATAAAAGAGTTTCTAAAACAAATATTATATTATTAATTGGTATTAAATTCATAAAAATATAAGGTTCGGCCAAGAGACTTATATAAAGATAGGTTTCTCATTAATGGACAACTAGGTGGTCGCATGTATGTATATAGAAAGTTTATTAACTATATAATATAAAAATACAAAGTGACATGGTAACTGTCAAACTAATTAACTAAGAGTTAAAACTAAAAGATAAGGTCAATATAATGACCCAAACCTATCTAAATTATATTTTTTGAATGTTTTTCTACCTATCCCCACCTTAAACTTTCAATAATAAACTTTTGATCCATTAGAAACCGAATATGAATTTATTATAAACTAATATTTCTAGCTTTTCCAAAGGTGCCCCTCACCCCTCTTATAAAAGGGAACTCCTCCTTCTCATTTCTTAACACCATAAAATGCTTTTGGTTCGGCCACAATCTGCCCAAATACACTCCCAAATTCCCTAAATACAACCTATAGTCCTTAGTTTGATCAGAAATCCAACCTAAGGAGCCCTTTTCATCAAATCAAAAGGAAGAACCCAAAGAAGAGGTAATGATTTCACCACCCTTTTTCAAGTTCCTTTCTTCTTCCACTTCTTATTCCTTTGTTGTTACCATTATAAAATAATAACTCCAGTATCATATATATACTTTGATGTTATTATAAATATGGTACAACCATATTCAGTATTCTATACACCCTTTGAATAACATGTCACCATACGTGCGTACGTACGGCTTACCCTCTCCACGTCGTGGTGTAATTGTTATTCAATATATTATTATTTGGATGGGTATAATAATGATGTGTAACTCATGTAAATAATAAATATAACATGTTAATTATTCTTTATATATGATATACGATCAATTTATATATTATTTTAATATCAAAATAATGATATTATTGCTCGTGCATACGTACGGACTACCGTCTCCACGAACGCGATAAGATTCATTCTCCATCGTATCCATTCAAGTATAATTATCATTTTATGATTTAAAAATAATGTTTAGGACTTGATATCATTCTGGATATGAATAAGATACAACATATACATTACAAACATGGATTACTTAAAAAAACATATAAAAGAAAACGAGTAAGTTAACACCCGAAACAACGATAATTCTAAGATATTATTAACAAAGAAATGTTAAAAGATCATATATGATATCATATGAATGTATTTGATTTTTGTATAATTTAATAACAATTATTTCACCATTATACATGAGTTTAACCTACCCTCAACCAAGGAAAAGTACAAGGTAAGGTTTATTTCACAATCTCTTCATTATCCGGGGTTGTTTATACGTAATTATCTACTGGGATCTCTTTATCATCCACATCCATGTTTCTTAAAAATGTATTTCAAAACATTTTTACTATTTAAAATAATATGGGGTTAAAGTCATTTATACCCTTGTTTGACTTTTTATAAGAGTTTTATAAAGGAATCTTTCCGCCGTTTTCCAAACAAGGTGCTTTTTAACCTTTTTGACAGAATTAAGGTAAGAATGTTTTTTTAACTTATACGGCGGGTGTAGTTATTTTCTGCCGTTATAAAATCTTCGAATCTTCCCTTAAATGCTTATAAGAATATTTTCAAAGAAAATTTTTTATTTTATATGGATCCTAAATGATTTCAAAATAAAAAGAGATATTTCTCTAAGAAGAGTTTTGATTTCATCTATGTCAACATCTTTTGTTGGATTTTACACTTATGTGAAATTGATTCATTATGATACAAAACTTCTATGTTGTATTGAAGGTTTTGTGGTATGTTTGACTTTGTATGTGCTATTTTTATACCATTCATGGTTTATAGTGAAAGTATTGACATTTTGTATGCTAGTTTTAATACGAATGTTTATGTTATGTTTAAACCTTTTCATATGGGAATGTATTGGACTTAATATGTGATGGGTGGAGCCCAATATAGATCCTCTATGCATTGGTAGGTCTCATGAGACAAACTAGTGTCTTGGAACAAGGCCTTGACAAAATCTTATTTGTAGTCTTGGCACGAGGTCTTGGCTATGTGGTTATGATAGTCTGGCATTATGCATTCCATCATTATGAAAGTGGTTATTGATATTGCATGTGATTATTCGATTAGTAGAATATCCATGTGAATAAGTAAATGGAATTATTTCATTTTAATCTTTCCATACTATGTACAAGTTAAAGTTTAAAAGGCTTTTGTTTTAGTTATACATTGCCTTAAATGTTTATTCTTATTTATGAAAGTTTCCGCTATATTGTTATCCTTACTGGGCATTTGAGCTCACCCCTTTTCTATGTTTTCTTTTTTTCGAGGAAGTGAAGAAGTAAATTATGAATGACCTGTAGGGATATTATGTGGGGATATGAGTGTGGAATATAGAGACAATATGTTGTTGTAGTAGTTTTTCACTTTATGATGTAATGTATGACTTATGAATATATCTAGTGTTTCCAAGGCTACTAAACCAATCAGTCTTTCGAGATTTGATCTTTCTTGTGATCATGCCAATGTTATGTAATAATTCACCGACTCTAGGTAACTGGGGTCGGGGCATTACAAACCGATCATGAACATGTGTCAATATTTTGATAGTTATTATCTCTTAAAATCACGCTTTTTGTTTTAATGACGGGAATTAATTTTAAATTAATTTCTGCCACTTATGTGTTTTTAATTTCAAAAAATGTAATCCATATTTATAATCAGGATATTCATATTGGGTAAATAGGTAACTTTTATTTTTAGACATTTTGAATAATTACTTCGGTAAATATTTTATTTACCATGGTTAAAGGGTAAATCCGATAAATAAGCTTAAAAAATAATATTATAATAATAATAAATTACCCTAAAATGTGTTCTAACCTTATTTGTGGATACATATCCGACCATGGGAATCTTTGGGTCCATTTTGGGACCCCATGAAGCCACTTGTTGGTGATAAAGACACCTTATATTAATTAAGTTAAAATAAATACAAAAATTACATAAGCATATATCTTTTAGAAAAACTATTTTTACATAGGGTTATATATGTTGGATTTTTGACTATAAATATTCATTATAAAGATAAAACGATTACCTGCATAATGGTATTTTATTTAGAATTTTTATACATTAAATAATTTAATTTATTTGTAACAAAATAGGGATGTAGTAATTACCTAATTAATGAAATATTAAAATAATTGATAATATAAATACCCAAATAAATATAATTTGAGACTTTTAATGGATTCCACGAATTTTATAGGTTAATATGACATGTTATTATTTATTTAATTAACTTTGTTTGAAGTAATAATGCTGTTATGATTTCCAAAAAATCAAATACCAAATAGTGTCAAAATTGACATAAAAGAGTTTTTAAAATAAATTTTATATTATTAATTGATATTAAATTCCTAAAAATCTAAGGTTCGTCCAAAAGAATTGTATCATGATAGGTGTATCATTAATGGACTTCTTCTGGGTCTCTTCGAGGTATATAGTACGTTTATTAACTATATAATATAAAAATACAAAGTGACATGGTAAATGTCAAACGAATTAACTAAGAGTTAAAACTAAAAGATAAGGTTAATATAATGACCCAAACCTGTCTAAATTATATTGGTTGAGTGGTTTTGAACCCATACCCACTTTAAAAATTAAATAATCTACTTTGGATCCATTTGAAACCGAATATAAATTTATTATAAAATAATATTTCTATATTTTCCTAAGGTGCCCCTCCTCCCCCTTATAAAAGGACACCACTTCTAACCAATTCTTCCCACCTTAAAAGCCTTTTGGTTTGGCCAAAACCTGGGAAAATACTCTCTAAACTTCACTAAATTCAACCTGGATGTCTTAGTTTGATCTGAAAGCCAACCTAAGGAGCCCTTTTGATCAAATCAAAAGGAAGACCCCGAAGAAGAGGTAATGTTTTCACCACCCTTTTTCAATTTCATTTCTTCTTCAACTTCTTCTTTCTTTGTTATTAACATTATAAAATAATAAATCCAGTATCTCCTATATACTGTGATATTATTATAAATATGGTACGGCCATATTCAGTATTCAATCCATCCTTTGAATGACATGTCACCATGCGTGCGTACGTATGGCTTACCGTCACCATGTCATGGTGTAATTGTTATTCAATATATTATTTTTTGGATGGGTATAATAATTATGTGTAATTCATATATATAATAAATATGACATGATAATGACTCTGTATATATGTTATAAAATCCAGTTATATATATTTTTAATATCAAAGGAATGATATTGTCGCACGTGCGTACGTACGGACTACCGTCTCCATGAACACGATGAGATTAATTCCCCATCGTATCCATTAAAGACTAATTCTCATTAAATGATTAAAATTAATGTTTAAGAACTTTATATCATTTTGGATATGAATAAGGTACAACTTATCCATAATAAACACGACTTATGTAACAAAACATATAAAAGAAAACATGTAAGTTAACACTCGAAATAATGATAATACTAAGATATTATTAACGAATCAATGTTAAAAGATCATATATGATATCATAATTATGTATATGGTTCTTGTATAATTTAATAACAATGTTTTAACTATTATACAAGAGGTTAAAAAACCATCGACTAAGTAAAAGTACAAGGTAAGGGTTTATTTCACAATATCTTCATTATCCGAGGTTGTTTATACGTGATTATCTACTGGGACCTCTTTATCATCCACATCCATGTTTCTTAAAAATTTATTTCAAATACTTATTTCTATTTTAAACACTATGGTATAAAGTCATTTATACCATTTTTACTTTTTATAAGAAGTTTATAAAGTAATCTTTCCGTCGTTTTACAAACAAGGCCCTTTTTAACCTTTTCGAAAGAATTAAGGTAAGAATGTCTTTTTTAACTGATATAGAGGGTGCGGATATTTTCCTCCATTATAAAATCATTGAAGCATTCCTTACAAGATTCTAAGAATATTTTCAAAGTAAATTTCTTCTTTTATAATTATGTGACTTTTAAATGATTTCAAAAAACGAGATATTTCTCTCAAATAGTTTTGATTTCATCTATGTCAACATCCTTTGATGGATTTTAAACTTATTTGAAGTTGATATATTATGAAACAAAACTTCCATATTGTATTGAAGTTTTTGTGATATGTTTGACTGTGTATGTGTTATTTTTATACCATTCATGGTTTATGGAGAAAGTATTGAAAATTCGTATGCCAGTTTTAATACGAATGTTTATGTTATGTTTTAACCAGTTCATATGAGGAATGCATTGGACTGAATAAGTGATGGGTGGAGCCCGCTATAGCTCTTCGATGTATCAGTAGGTCTAATGAGTCAAACTAGTTTCTTGGCACAAGTCCTTGACAAAATCTTATTTGTAGTCTTGGCATGAGGCCTTGGCTATGTGGTTATGATAGTCTGGCATTATGCATTCCATCATCATGAAAGTGATTATTAATATGGAATGTGATTATCAGACTAGTAGAATATTCATGTCAATAAGTAAATGGAATTATTTCATTTTATCTTTTCCATATTATGTTGAAGTTCATGTTTAAAAGGATTTTTTTATCTATACATTTCCTTAAATGTTTCCGTTTATTTATGAGTGTTTATTGTATATTGTTATCCTTATTGAGCATCTGAGCTCACCCCCTTTCACTGTTTTATTTTTCCCAGGATGTGAAGAAGTTATTTATGAATGACCTGTAGGATTAATATGAGGGGATACAGAGACAAGATGATGTTGTAGTAGTTTTTACTTTATGATGTAATGTAATCTTTATGAATGTATCTAGTTATTCCAAGGCTACTAAACTAATCGGTCTTTCGAGACTTGATCTTTCTTGTGATCATGCCAATGATATGTAATAATGCACCAACTCTAGGTAACTGGGTCGGGGCATTACAGTTGGTATTAGAGGATGTTTTGTACAAACCTTGGAAGCTAGATTTAGATAAACTCTGATTAGAACACATAGACCTAAGATGGACTTTGAGGATTAGTATAGAAGAACTTCCTAGAATTTTGGTATTGTAGAGATTTTGTGAGTTTTCTGAGCAATAAATTCCTGTCTGGATATGAGCAGGTAGAGGCGGCTCTAGCACAGATGTACCTAGGGGTAAATCCCAAAAACACCACTTTGAGCTTGAATCGAACGGGAACTGGTGCATGACAACGGGCCTTGCTGCACTCTTGGTTACGAAACTCCCAGGGCATATGCTTAGTATAACTCTCATTTTCTTTACAAGTCATTATGAAGGGTTTATGAGTATGTACTTCCTCAAAGAAATTTTTTTTATGATTATGGATTATATCCCTAAATAGTGCATTTTATGTTAAGTGTTTTATAATTATGGAATTATGTATTTTGATTCATAAACTGATCCTGTTTATGCCATTGTTTAGAAATGGAACCTAGTGGAAGAAATGGAAACTGTATCAATGCATGCACTCTATGTAGGGATTGTCCTCCTACTCAAGATAATTATATAGGAGCTGGTGATACAATTGGTGCTAACCTGATTATCACCATACTAGGACAACTCACTCAGGTTATGAATAATAATGTTACCTATATGGAGCACCCTGATCCATAGCATGGAGGATCAATGTTAGATCGCTTCATGTGGAAAAAACCACCAAAATTAAATTGGAGTATAAATCCATTAGTAGCTGAGTAATGGATAAGTTCCCTAGAGAAAATATTTCAGGCTTTGGGGATTAGTGAAATGGAAAAAATTATCATGGCAGTTTACCGCCACACTAGAGATGTTGATCAATGGTGGTCATTGATTCAAAACATGAAGTAAGATGATGAAGTATCAAACATGGAATGGAGGGAGTTCAAAGATCTGTTTTTAGAAAAATACTTTCCTCGTGACCATCGAGCAGATATAGAAAGGTAATTTCTGAGTCTGAGACAAAAGGAGGATGAGAATGTCACAAAGAATGAGGCTAACTTTACAAGGTTAGAAAGGTATGATGAAGATTATATACATAACCCAAGAAGTAATATTGATCATTTCCTTAATGGGTTAAAATCATTTCTCTATCGAGCATTAGTCTCACAATCCTTCCCATCGTACGAAGACATATTCTAATGTGATATCAAGACAGAAAAGGAAATCTCTAAGTCTTATGGCTTTAAAGCAAAGAAAGAGAAGAATAGATCTACTGATCAATCTGGGAATGGAAATAAGGGGAATAAGGGAAGGTTGAATATCCATCCTATAGTTAATGTGGGATGAAACACCCTGGAACTTTCTTAAAAGGAATGAGAGTCTGTTACAAGTGTGGTGAAAAAGGCCACCAAGATTGTGATTGCAAGGGAAAGAAGGAAGCTACCAATGTCCAATGCTACAATTGCAGGGAGATGGGACATTATGCAAATGAATGTCCTAAGAGTCAGGGGAACTTACCTCAGAAAAGGCCAAAGGATCAAGGCCAAGCTTATGTTATCACTAATGCTGAGGTAGAACCTCTGAAAGACGTGGTCGCGGGTAATTTAATGGTTTCCGTAAGTTTAGCAAATGTATTTTTTGATTCTTTATCATCGCATTGTTCAATATCTTCCTTGTTTTCGAAGAAAATTAGATATTTCCAATTTGATTTAACAAGAGAGTTGTCAGTTAAAACTCCAAAGGGAAGTATCATTGCAACAAAGTTTTGTGAATCAGTCCCAATTAGAGCACATAAATGTTCTTTATCCGCAGATCTCATCGTCAAACCTATGATTGAGTTTGATATAATCCTCGGTATGGATTGGCTTTCAGACCATGATGCGAAGATTTATTGTAAGAAGAAGGAGGTTATGATTTTTTATGATGATGATAAGGAACACCTTATCTTTATATCAGAATCATCGCCACCTAATTCTTATCTAGATTCATCACTAGTAGCTCAACTAAATTCAATTATTGGGGAGGAAGAGAATGAAATGACCATGGGTGAGGAAAAAAATGTTCAAGTAGTGGATGTACCTATTGTGAAAGAATATGTAGATTTGTTTTCGGAAGATTTACCTGGACATCCTCCAGAATGAGAAGTTGAGTTTTCTATTGATTAAATTCTTGGATCAAGGCCTATATCGAAGACCCCTTATAGAATGGCCACTGTGGAATTAGTCGAACTAAAGAAACAAATAGAGGAATTGAGTAATAAGGGAATTATTTGACCTAGTTTTTCTCCATGGGGAGCCCCTGTCCTTTTTGTTAAGAAGAAAGATGGATCTATGAGGTTATGTATCGACTACAGGGAAATCAATGCTATAACAATAAAGAACAAGTATCCCCTACCTCACATTGATGATTTATTTGACCAACTGCAAGGAGCTCAATACTTTTCAAATATTGACCATTGGTTTGGATACCATCAGTTGTGTGTGAAGAAGGAAGACATTCTGAAGACAGCATTTCGAACCAGGTACGGGCATTACAAGTTTACAGTAATGCCTTTTGGGCTGACTAATGCACCCTCTGTATTCATGGATTTAATGAATAGAGTTTTCAAGAAATATCTTAACGATTTTGTGGTGGTATTTATTTATTTATCTTGGTATACTCCAAAATCTATCAAGATCATAAAAATCACTTGCGCATTATCCTGAAGACTCTCAGAAGACATGAATTATATGGGAAGTTTAGCAAGTGTGAATTCTGTCTTCAGGAGATTTCTTTTCTTGGACATATTGTCTCTAAGGATGGAATCTCTATTGATCCTTCTAAGAACAAGGCAATCCAAGAATGGCCAGCACCTACGATTATAACTGAGGTACGTCGTTTTATTGGTTTAACAGGTTATTATCGACATTTCGTCCAGAATTTTGCCTGATTGGCTAACCCTTTAATGAAGCTCACACGTAAAGGGGTTAAATTTGTTTAGAAAAAAGAGTGTGAAGAATGTTTTTTATAACTAAAGAGAAGATTATTCAATGATCCTATATTAACTCTACCATCGAGGAATGATGGGTTAGTTATTTATAGTGATGCATCAAAGAAAGGACTTGGTTGTGTCCTTATGCAGAATGATAGGGTTATTGCCTATGCATCACGACAGCTAAAAATTAATGAGCAAAACTATCCTATTCATGATATTGAGTTAGCTACTGTAATATTTTCTTTGAAGATATGGATACATTATATCTATGGTGAAAAATGTGAGATTTATAATGATCATAAGAGTTTGAAGTATATTTTCTCACAAAAATAACTCAACATGAGGCAAAGTAGATGGCTTGAATTACTCAAGGATTATGATTGCACAATACACTACCACCCGGGGAAGGAAAATAAGGTGGATGATGCTTTGAGAAGAAATGATCATAGAGTTTTGAACATGATGAGAATTGAAAGGGATCCTATTTTCATGGATCTAGTGAAGACAGATATGGGAAATACCACAGAAGGTGAAACATCAATACTTCATAAAATTGTTTCCAAACCATCATTACTAAAAAAGATAAAGAGTTCTCAGACCGGTGATGAAGAGTTTCAAAAGATGATTAAAACTTTGAATGATGGGAGATTAAATGACTTTTGGTATGAAGATGGAATTTTGAAATTTGGGAAGAGACTTTGTGTTCCCAATATACCTGATCTAAAAAGGGAATTGTTGGACGATGCTCATAGTTCAAATTTCTCTATACACCCTAGGAGCACCAAAATGTATAGAGACTTGAAGGAACATTTTTGGTGGGACAGCATGAAGAGGGAGATTGCTGATTTTGTTTTGTGATGTATGGTTTGTCAACAAGTGAAAGATAGATGGCAACAGCCAGGAGGAGTCATGAAACCTCTTCCCATACCAGAGTGGAAATGGGACAATATTACGACGGACTTTGTCATGGGACTACCAAAGACTCCTAGATGGAATGATGCAATATGGGTTATTGTTGATCATCTTACCTAGTCATCACATTTTCTTACTATAAGGGATGATTTACCACTTGAACGTCTAGCAAGGGTAAATATTAATGAAGTGGTGAGACTTAATGTAGTACCCCTATCGATTGTTTCTAATCGTGATCCCCATTTTACTTCAAGATTCTAAAAGTGTCTTCAGAAAGCCCTGGATACTGAATTTCGTTTGAGCACTTCCTAACACCCTCAAATAGATGGACAATCAGAACAGACTATTCAAACATTAGAAGACATGTTGATATCATGCTCACTTGACTTTAAGGTATGTGGGATCAATATTTACCTCTGGTGGAATTTTTCTATAATAATATATTCCATTCAAGTATTCAGATGGCACCATATGAAGTGTTATACGGAAAGAGATGTCGCACACCAACTTGCTGGGATGAAGTTGCTGAAAGAAAACATATAGGTCCAGAACTGGTGGAGGAAATGATGGAAAAGGTGAAGGTAATCTAAAACCACATTAAAGCTACTCAAAGTAGGTAGAAGAGCTATGCTGACAACCGAAGAAAGGATTTGGAATTTCAGGTGGGAGATCACGTTTTCCTGAAGGTATCTCCATAAAAGGTAGTTATACGTTTTGGCAAGAAAGGTAAATTGAGTACCACGTACATCTGTCCTTTCGAAATTCTAGAACGAATTGGGGCTGTAGCTTACCGTTTGGCAATGCGGCCAAATCTCTCCAAAGTTCACGCTGTGTTCCATGTATCACTGTTGAGAAAATACATCGCTGACCCAATGCATGTACTCACCTATGAGGAATTAAAACTGGAACCTGATCTATCTTGTTGAAAAGAGCCCATCAGGATTCTTGATACAAGAGAACAAGTGCTGAAAAACCGACCGACTCGTCTGGTAAAAGTTTTATGGAGAAACCATAAGATGGAAGAGGAAACGTGGGAACCCGAGGAACTTATGATGAAGAACCACACGAGTCTTTTAATGCGCTACTATTCTAGAAATTTTGAGGACGAAATTTTTTTAAGGAGGGTAGAATGTAACACCCCAAGCTTCCACAGTACGCTTCCCTTTGAATAATACAGTTGTGTGTGTTGTACGCATCTTCGAGTTCTAACACACACCACAACCAATCAAACTAGCCGTTATGAATAGTAATACCGAATTTTTGAAATTTTATAAATTTTATCTCTCAAAATTGATTTCATTTTTGGATTCTTAATATCGAAATTAGCATAGGGTAAAATTTTGGATGTTTTCGGATAACATTTATATTTTGATGAATAGTGAAAATTACTAAATTTTAATTAAAAACAACTTTTTAATAAAAATAATTTATACTGATAAATTATGAATTTGAGTGGTTTTACATTATATTTAGAATATATTTTTACCATTTAATACATTGTTGGTCAATGGACATAATTTCACAATTAAACCGGTCATGAACAAGTGTCAATCTTTTGATAGTTATTATCTCTTAAAAACACGCTTTTTGTTTCAATGACGGGAATTAATTTTAAATTAATTTCTGCCACTTATGTGGTTTGAATATTGAAAAATGGACTCCTTATTTGGAATCAATATGTACAAATTTTGTAAATAGATAACTTTTATTTTTAGACATTATGAATAATTACTTCGGTAAATATTTTATTTACCATGGTTAAAGGGTAAATCCCGTAAATATGGGTTAAAAATTAATATTATAATAATAATAAATTACCCTAAAACTTGTCCTAACCTAATTGGTGGATACATTTACGACCATGGAAATATTTGGGTAGATTTTGGGACCCCATGGAGCCACTTTTTGGTGATAAGGACACTTTATATTAATTAAGTTAAAATAAATACAAAAATGGCATAAGCATATATCTTTTAGCAAAACAATTTTTACATAGGGTTATATATGTTGTATTTTAGACTATAAATATTAATTAGAAAGATAAAAGTATTTACTACATAATGGTATTTTATTTATAATTTTTAGACATTAAATAATTTAATTTATTAATGACACAATGGTGATGTAGTAATTACCTAATTAATGAAATATTAAAATAATCGATAATATAAATACCCAAATAAATATAATTTGAAACATATAATAAATTAAACGAATTATATAGGTTAATATGACATGTTATTATTGTTGTAATGAACTTTTTTAGAAGTAATCATGTTTTTATGAGTTTCAAAAAAATCAAATACCCTATAGTGTCAAAATTGACATAAAAGAGTTTTTTAAACAAATATTATATTATTAATTGATATTAAATTCCTAAAAATATAAGGCTCGGCCAAAGGAATTTTATCATGATATTTTTATCATTAATGGACCACTTGGGGGTCGATTTAAGGTATATAGTAAGTTTACTAACAATATAATATAAAAATACAAAGTGACATGGTAAGTGTCAAACTAATTAACTAAGAGTTAAAACTAAAAGATAAGGTTAATATACTGACCCAAACCTATCTAAATTCTATTGTTTGAGTGATTTTAGACTCATACCCACCTTAACCTTTAAATAATACACTTTTTATCAATTAGAAACCGAATATGAATTTATTATAAAATAATATTTCTAGATTTTCGTAAGGTTCCCCTCCTCCCCCTTATAAAAGGACACCACTTCTAACCAATTCTTCACACCTTCAAAACCTTTTGTTTCAGAAAAACTCTTCCCAAATACTCTCTAAACTTCAGTAACTTCAACCTAGAGGCCTTAGTTTGATAAAAATCCAACCTAAGGAGCCCTTTTGATCAAATCAAAAGGAAGACCCTGAAAAAGAGGTAATGTTTTCATCACCCTTTTTCAAGTTCATTTCTTCTTCAACTTCTTCTTTATTTTTTATTCCCATTCTAAAATAATAAATCCAGTATCTCCTATATACTGTGATATTATTATAAATATGGTAAAACCATATTCAGTATTCTATCTGTCCTTTGAATGACATGTCACCATACGTGCGTACGTACAACTTACCGTCTCCATGCCGTGGTGTAATTGTTATTTAATATATTATTATTTGGATGGGTATAATAATGATGTTTAATTAATGTAAATAATAAATATAACATGATAATTATTATTTATATATGATATACCATCCAATTATATATTAATTTCATATCAAAAGAATGATATTGTCGCCCGTACGTACGTACGGACTACCGTCTCCATGAACGCGATGAGATTCATTCCCCATTGTATCAATTCAAGACTAATTCTCATTTGATGATTAAAAGTAATGTTTAAGAACATTATTTCATTCTGGATATGAATAAGGTACAGCCTATCCATAACAAACACGACTTATGTAACAGGACATATAAAAGAAAATGAGTAAGTTAACACTCAAAACAATGATAATACTAAGATATTATTAAGAAATCAATGTTAAAAGATCATATATGATATCATAATTACGTATATGGTTCTTGTATAATTTAATAACAATGTTTTAACTATTATACAGGAGGTTAACATAACATCGACTCAGTAAAAGTACAAGGTAAGGGTTTATTTCACAATCTCTTCATTATCCGAGGTTGTTTTTACGTGATTATCTACTGGGACCTCTTTATAATCCACATCCATGTTTCTTAAAAATATATTTCAAATAATTATTAATATTTTAAAGATTATGGTATAAATTCATTTATACCCTTTTTGACTTTTTATCATAATTTTATAAATGAATCTTTCTGTCGTTTTCCAAATAAGGCCCTTTTTAACCTTTTCGACAGAATTAAAGTAAGAATGTCTTTTTTAACTTATACGGTGGGTGCAGATATTTTCCATCGTTATAAAATCGTTAAAGCTTCCCTTACAAAATTATAAGAATATTTTCAAAGTAAATGTCTTCTTTTATAATTATGTGACTTTTATATGATTTCAAAAAAAGAGATGTTTCTCTCAAATAGTTTTGATTTCACCTATGTCAACATCCTTTGATGGATTTTAAGCTTATTTGAAGTTTATTTATTATGAAACAAAACTTCCTTTTTGTATTGAAGTTTTTGTGATATGTTTGACTATGGATGTGTTATTTTTATACCATTCAGGGTTTATGGAGAAAGTATTGACAATTTTTATGCTAGTTTTAATACGAATGTTTATGTTATGTTTAAACCTGTTCATATGAGGAATGCATTGGACTTAATAAGTGAAGGGTGGAGCCCGCTATATCTCCTTGATGCATCGGTAGGTCTCATAAGACAAACTAGATTCTTGGCACAAGGCATTGACAAAATCTTATTTGTAGTCTTGGCACGAGGCCTTGGCTGTGTGGTTATGATAGTCTGGCATTATGCATTCCATCATTATGAAAGTGGTTATTGATATTGCATGTGATTATTCGACTAGTAGAATATCCATGTGAATAAGTAAATTGCATTATTTCATTTTATCTTTGCCATATTATGCTAAAGTTCAATTTTTAAAGGGTTTTGTTTTATCTATACATTTCCTTAAATGTTTCTGTTTATTTATGAATGTTTCTGCTATATTGTTATCCTTACTGATCATCTGATCTCACCCCCTTTCAATGTTTTATTTTTCCCAGGATGTAAAGAAGTTATTTATGAATGACCTGCAGGGATAATATGAGGGGATATAAAGACAAGATGTTTTTTTAGTAGTTTTTACATTATGATGTAATGTAAACTTTATGAATGTATCTATTTATTCCAATGATACTAAACTAATCGGTCCTTCAAGACTTGATATTACTTGTAATCATTCCAATGATATGTAATAATGCACCGACTCTAGGTAACTAGGGTCGGGCGTTATAATTCACATAAGGATAGCCAGACTGAATGAGCTCTATAGATTTTTGAGAACATGCTTCATGACTGTGTCATCTATTTTAGTGGATCTTGGAAAGTCTATTTTGGACTGCTCAAGTTTTATTATAATAAAAATTTGCAGTCTTCTATTCATATGATTACTTTTGAGCATTTATACATTCATCCTTGTAAATATTTTCTATTTTTGTCTGAGACTGTTCAAAGTTCATTAGTTGTACAGATTTTAGTACCAGAAATGATGGTGAAGATTTATTTTATTCATGATATGATTTTGATGACACAGAGCTGGTAAAAATATAATATTGAGATCATTGATGAACTTTAGAGTCTCTTGTTTAGGAATAGGTATTTTTGAATTTTAGTTTCACTTGTTTGGGTTATCGCTAGATTGGGAAATAGGGGGTGCATGTTTTTCCCTAATTGTGTAGTCAGACCCTCTGAGATTTAAAAATTAAAGACATGCCTAATAAATTAAGGCATAAAGATCACATCTTCTAACATATGGTAAGGTGTTTATTATGTTTTAATAACCAATATTAAATTATATGATCATATCAAATAAGAAGTTGTATAATTAATGATATTAAAGAAACAATTAGGAAAAAACCATAAGATTCTCCCTCTAGTTTTCCTTTTTTAAAATATTTCATGTTATAGAAATATATCCAAAATATTTTAAAAAAATATTCTCAACACATTATCTTGAAAATATATTTTAAAATAATAAAAAAATGGTTTTTTAACTCAAATAGATCAATTAAATATCTGTATATGAAAAATTATTTCTAATTAATAAATAGTAATCCATTATTTATTTATTAATAATATGTTTCTTTAATATCAATTTATAATTTATTCCAAAAATAATTTAAACATATTGACACAAGGATAATAAAAGTTATATGTCCTTATATGTTCTTATAATAAATGCATTTTTCTAATGGAAACATTGATGTCCTCCCATGTCTGTGATGGTACAGTGTGAATGTCGTTCAAGGCTTTCTTTCAAAAGGTAGGTGGTCATTGGGGATTCTTACCAACAATGATTAAAAACGAATATTAGACAATAGGGTGAGTGTTTGTGCTCATAGCACTTTTTTAAGGGATTATATCATAATCTTGGACTCTCTTATTGATTCTAGACATTTTCAAAAACATGTCCCAAATCCCTATTCGGCACTGGTTAACCATATGTCAATAATATGATCAAACCCATATACATATGTAAAAATATAAATGTATTATAGGTTCATTATCGTTATATTATTAGCTCATAATGATTTCTTTTAAACAAAAATTTAGGGTTTTTGTGGAGTTTGCCGTCAGCTAGGGAGGTGGTAGGTGTTCTAGTATTGAGATTAGTCCCATTATAAGGCTTTATATATATCACTATAAAGGGGATTAGAACCCATTTACTTCCATTATTCTTAAAGGGGGACATCATTCCTTATAAGGTCATGTGACCAGGGCCAATCCATGCAATTTTAAATATTTTTGTAAGGACGTACTCTATGCAGTTCTGGGTCATGCTGCTAGGGATTTAAAATGATTCTTGTGATGCATCTAAATTATTCTAATGAAATTATCAACTAAACATCAAATCCGAGGTAATTAATTTTCAGTATCAGAAAAAAAAAATTGTACTGAACAAGAGTTCATGATAGTGTATTGATTATGTCTTAGGCATTAGAGATTCCCTTTGATGTATATTTGGGGATTACCCCAATTATGAAGCCCATGGAAGATACTATTTCAATAAAAATGGTGACAATAGGACACTGAGTGAGGAATATTCATAAGATACCCTTTTATACCAAACCTTGTAGGTGATTTAGCTGAAGGTATGTATTGGGGGTTACACCTAGGGGGATTCCCATATATAGGGAAACCATGATAAGAATCACAAGTCATGGTGTTTCAATTAACCAGAATGCTAATATCAACTCTAGGTGTATATGAGGAAAACATGGGGAGTATCTTGACTCAATTTGTTTTAGAGACAATAGTATAATATCAACATAGGTATTGTATAGTAGGTTCATGTACTTAGGAAAAATCCTATATGAATTATCGACCAGCTATGAGTCCTTAAAAAATATTTTCTCCAAAGTGAGGGATTGGATGAGGCTTTACCCAAGTATGGGTTCCCAGGCTATGAACCTAATAAAAAGGAGACTACCTAATAATAGAACCCAGTTGAAGGACCTAAGAAAATGAGTTTACCGTAGTATGGATTCCAAGATGAAGGACATGGGATAAGTGGTTCACTCAAGTAGGGAACAAAGTTGGTGTGTTGCAATATGATAACTAAGGTGGTGCACCCAAGTATGGGAAATGTGGTGCTTCACCCACATGGGGTTCTTAGGTGTTTCACCCAAGTGGATCTCCCATGTGGCTCATCCAGGTGGTCCATCCAATTGGTGTGCCTAAGTGGGGTTCCCAAGTGGCATCCCCAAGTTGCTCACCCAAGTGGTGCACATAGGTGGTAGTGTTAAGGGATCTCCTAACTATCTTGATTTTTTTATGTTCTATATATCTCAAAAATATGGGGTTAAGGGATCTATTTATGTACTAAAGTGAGGAACTAGGTGAATTAGAGATATGCATGGGAGGTGGTGTGCAACAGTGATTTGTCCTGGTAACCTGGGTGAACGAGCGGGGTGAAAGAGTTAGGAATGTTACTTGAGAAAGATCTTGGATTTCATTAAAAATAATTCTCAAAAAAATCCATAAATTAAGATCCATTATCTTTTTAGGATCTACTATTAGTCAAATCGAATCCTTTTGAGTTATTTGTGTGCATAGATATGGGGTATACCACCTACAAGGATATTTACAAGGCCAAAAGGTTCTTATAATAACCACACAATGGGTTTTTCATGCCCGTTTTTTATTAATAATCATTAAAATTCAGGACCTCCTCCAAATAAGAGGTTCTCACAACAATTTCTCCAAATCGGGAAATACTTTTGAGTAATCACTATTTCTCAGTGTGTGACCCATCATGCACCAAATAGAGATCCAATTTTCTGTTTCTTTGAACATGGATATTCTTTCCTATCAATATCAACTAGTGTTTTCTCAGTAAGTATATTTTGAATTATATATAAAATTCTATGGAAAACAATTTTAATGCCAACAATGATTATTTATGATCAATGATACTAGAAATAATATTAAAAAATTATGAAAAAATTCAAAACAACACTCAGACACCCCCTGCTAAGTTAGTTTTCAACCAAAATTATTTGTTCCAATACAACACCTATTGCACACCTCCCATTCACTAGAGGTTAGTGTAAACATTGAGTGATGACAAGAGTGTGTTTATAGGTGATTTTACCTCTTTTTATGTAATTAAAATATACAAATGTACTATAAAAAAATTTCATGACCATTATAGGAATAAGAAAAACCAAATTGAAAGCTTCTCTATCATGGTGTCCTATCACCACAGCCAAAAAATCTCGAATAGTTCCAGGAGAGATTAAGGTATTTAACCTCAAGCATACCTCCCTATAATCTAGATAATTGTTACTTGAGAAATGGGTGACAAACCCAAACAGAGTCATTATTTCTCTATAGGTCTATGAAAAAACAAAATTTATAAAAACTCAAAATATGCAAATAATTAATTAAAATGAGTAAATATAAAGGCTGAGATTGATCCATAGAGATAGTGAAATTAGTTTTATTAGGTGTTCAAAATGATTTAATTTTATTAATTTTGTGATAGGGGTGAGGAAAGTTGGGTTTGATTTGATTTTGGGAAAGAAAAACATGAAATAAAGGAAGATTAATTGGTTTTTCATCAAATTTGGAAATCATTCCTGGGTTTCTTTAATTTCAGAGTTCATGTGTAACTGTATTTAATAAAATAGGTCTATTAATTAATGATTGGTGTTGAATTGTAGACAAGGATGATCCAATGGTCATGGTATCTTCTTCTCAACATGGAAATACCCTATTTACCTTGGTTCGGTAATTTAGGGTTTCATTGAATCAAGGTTGTTTCGTAACTATATTCAAACCTGATTTCCCCTAAATATGGAAATTTTCATTCCTTCCTTAGAGTTATACAATGCACAATTTTATTATTCCATTTTGATTCAGTTATCAATTTTCATGACAGAATAAAAAGGAAGGGATTGGAAGTCCAAGAAATAATCGTGGAAAAACAAATACATGAATAAATAAAATGAAATTAATCCAATGATCTTTCACCCACATATTACATTATAATAAAACAAGGTGGGTTTACCCTCTCATCCAATTTATGATATTATTATAATTAAGAAGATAATAAATAGAATGTATAATGAAAATAGAGATGAACTCAGGGAGGACCCTGTACAACATAGATTCTCTCTCCAAGGTTTGGTTTCCAAATATCCCAATAAAAGTAGCATATACCTCATTTTATAGGCTCCAAATGGGATATTTGGTTGATAATTTCCATAAATAATTGGTCCAACAGTGGTTCATGGAAGTTACCATGTCATAAATTCTTTCCAGAATCAAAGATACTCCAAATTTGGGCACTTAAAATTTTTCCCCACAATTTTCAAGACGTGTAATATGTTTCCATGATGTGTAATCATTTAATTTCTAGTTGTTGTTATTTTTGGTTCATCTCTTTAAGAAAATTTCATCATGAAAAAACTCAAATAATGAAAATGGAATACATGTTGCTTAATTGGGTTTCTCCAGTTTTCTAGATCTGTTGCTTCCTCAAAAATTAGGTGCCACGCCGCCAGCGAAGCTCACTGCAAAAAGTGCCTTTAAGCTCTAAAATTTACCTCTTTGAATTCCTCTTCCAAATATACATTGTATACTTCTATGAAACACAAAATAGATCAAATTATTTACAAAATGGAAAGAATAATCATTTAAATACAGAAATAAATTAATTAAAATACAATAAAATGTATGCATGAAATACATTTATCATGAGCATTAAATATTAATCAGGAAACTATTCCCTAAAATACAAATAAAAATTTCTATTCACATGTCTATCAAAATTTTAGAAAGTCCCATCTTTATTGTGAACAAATAAAGAACTTATAAAAATATTATCAAGATCCATGAGGGTGTACCATGGACTAAAATATAAAATAAATATTCCATGTGGTATAGTTTTTAAAGAATTTTTTAACCTTTGAACTGTAAATCAATGGAATTCTCAAAATAAATAATAATGTAATCCTCTTCACTGATACATTTTTTTATAATAACTAAAATGTAAACATACAATGGTCCCTCAACTATCTCAAAATAAAATCTCTTATCAAATCCTCGACTTTGGTTAAATTCATCATCTTGAGATATACATAACAATACAATGATATACATGTTATCAAAAGTAAAACATGAATGTCTACCCATGTACATTTAATCCCTTTCATTTTACATGGTCATGGTGTGATTTCAACAACCTAGTTGGATTCCATCACTCTACATAACCCACTAAGGGCTAGAGATCGACTGGATGCATGTTTAAGTCTTTATTTAATTCTAGTATGTGCTAAGTAAAACCTAACCATAGGGTAATAATAACCAAACAATGTTCATTCAAGGTGATATATATGTCCCAATATGTCTAGAAGACACAGGCACCACCTAGACACACATTGTAATTATCAAACTCAAGACACATCCCACCTTCCTATAACAAATTAATTGTTTTCTCTCATAAATAAATTTGGTATACCTCATAGTCTCTACCACCTTCATAGAATTAATCCAAAAAATATATTAAATAAATACCCTCACTCGAAACCCATCCTAACCCATCATCCATATCATTACTTAACAACAAATAAAACCCCTATATATAAAAGGAAATAACAATCATATAAATAAATACAAAAAATAAAACTAAAAGAGGTCCTAACCAATAATATAAATAACCAATTTATAATGAAATACACAAAGGGTAGTCAAATGGGTCCCAGGCATGAAATATCATGTAAACCATTATCCCATGATAATGAGAATGAGAAAAATAAACAATGGGACTCATAATAAATAAATAACAACCCTACTCTCATGTACTTCCCTATATCAACACATTAGTCCCCATCGAAGCTATCATATAAACAACCTATAGAAAACCTATTCCTCTAAATTATATATTATAAATAATTCTATATCACTAATAACCCTCTTTACCCCTCCTTGATTCTATTCATCAATCACCCCACATTAAGAAATCAAAAGAAATGATTACATTCAGAGTGAGTATAATTCCTTTTAGACAAATTAGAGATCGAACATAACATTATAAACAATGTATTCACTAGGGTTAATCCATAACACAAATCATTATTCATTCATATAAGTCACCACTAGTGTGAACCTCATCCCATTCAAGAGTTCCATAACACGAATATCACTACCTCTCTAGCTATTATCGTAAATACTCTATCAAACATCGATATATGCCAATATCACTCAATAGGAAACCCAAAATTGACTAATAATCAATATGAAAGAGGTAACCTCTCATATCCTCATCACATCCCAATATACATTTCAATGCTCAAAAAAAATAATTCTTTGGATTTTAACTTTATCAATTAACACAAACAACAAAGAAACTATCCTCGACATAAACCATTGAGGATAATCAATATGGGAAATATCTTAAGAACTAAGGAGGAGAATATCTATATACTAAATCCAATCATGACTTAAAAGTTTATAGTGAGTATGAGAACCCATCATTTGATCGATAACAGTGCCTCACAAACATTTTAATACTATACCAAGGATTTATCACATCAAGGCATGATCACTCACTGTGTCAAACTCAAATACCAATACTTGACTAAAAACAGTCAAGAATATTAATATTTTTCAAAACTATATTAATACTAAAAGTAATACCTAAAGTTATAATTAATAAAAAACAATTACAAATCTCATTTAACATCTCAACCAAGACTAAAGAACCCATAACCCAAGTGAAGGTTTAACAATTTGTTCCTGTATAATCATTAATTTTAATATAATGGGGAATAATATTCAAGGAAACCAATAATTCATATGTCTAACAAAGGAACACGGTCTTTAAAAAATATTCTATTACCCCCACACAGTCAATCAGTTAGAATAATTTATCATGTCTTATGATATTTAATTTAAAAACATTAGTCAAACCACTTTTAAAATCTCTATAAAAATAAATCATTTTCTTACTTTACCCAATTAAATCCCTCGGCCAAAATCAAGTTAAAACCCTTTGAATTACAATCACATTTTTTTTGAATATTCTTTTTAAAAATATGAATTAAATTACATTTTTAATTTTCAAAATTTCCCTTTTAAATATATCATTTTAAAATTATTCATCTCAACAAACTATATCTTTTGAAATTCAATTAAATAACCACCACTCTTTAAAATACCAATTTGAAAGGTACGCTATTTTACATTTCAAAAACCAGTAAAAATTACACTCATCCCCCCAAGAAAGAATGTAAAATGGAATTCATGAACTCATTCAACCATAGTCCCACCAATGAACCATTAATTAAGTTACATTATCCTTGTTAACTATTAGACAGAAAAATGTATCTCTAATTTATGGAATAAAAAAATTATTAATAATATAATATTGAAAATAAAAATAATAAAACCATTCAAGCGTAAAATTATAGTAGTCCAAATAAAAACCCAACCAATTATTTTTCTCAATGTGAATAGGCCACTGACCTCAATAATGAATCTATTCATCAAATTTGAATAATGGGAATTTGGATTCCACTATATATAAAACTACTTAATCCATAAAAATTGTTCAAAAAATCCCAATAATTCTCCAGATATGATATTATTTTAGAGATATAATGAGTAAAAAATTTCTTCATAGACTAAGGAAATTGAAACATAATAAGTAAGCTAAAACACTAAACAAGGGTGAATATAGGTGATTAAAATGAAAGATCATAAGTTAGTATAAGATGTGTCGAAATATTATGGAAGGAATTGATAATAAAAAAACAATTCCATAATAAAATGAAACTAATAGAATAATATATTCATCAATATCTAGGAAAAATATAAATCACTTGGATAATAATAATTTAATTCAAGGTAGGGGAATTCAAAATGTTTAGTATACTGATCTTAACATAAAGGCCACGACCAAGAAATCATTCATGTCATCAAGGTCATAGCCATGACAACTTTCTAAATTATGATAACATACCCCAAATACCAAAATATGTTTCTCTCATGAGACATACTGATACATCAACGGTATATATAATTTTAGGGCTCACTCTTCACTTTTTTATTTCAAATGCATTCATCTTATGAGATAACGATTAAAGAATACATAATAAACTTTTTTAAGAGCCATTCATTTTAGAATAACGTCAAATGGAAATCCAATAAATTTACCCATGTCAATAATAGAGATAAATTGAACATAACCCATCCGGAGAACAAAGATATATATTTAGACAATACATAGTCCACTTTATTAAGAAAAAAAAGATATCATTAGTATAATATTTAATATATAGATTTTCAATAGTTCTTCAATCGATAAATGGAATGGATTTCTATATTAGAATCCCTCAAAATAACAACGCATAGTGTAAGGGTATACAAATAATACAATAGATTTAATAATAAATCAACATAACAAATCTAGGTAAACATTATTTAATCAATGAATGGACAATAGGGTTTTTAAAAAGTAAATTAATTTGATGAATAGTTATGGCTACTCATGGTGGATAGTTCGGAAAGAAAAATGTAGTGATTGGTCAATTTTTTGACAGAGAAGAACATTAAATAAGACAACTTACAAAAGAAGTTGGATGGTTGAAAAAGAACATATCCCTAGTTTAATAAAGGAAACTAAGTAGGATTTTAATACAGATGAAAAACATCCTCATATAAGAATGCATTGAATGGTGTCCTGCAAGATGGGAAAATGAATCAAATTGTTTGATGCTGTGTGTTTTATCCTCCAAATTAAATGTATATATATATATAGTGTATAAATAATGAAACATAATCCCCATGTGTGTAAATCGTTTTAAATATGAAATTTAAAATAATTGTGTAAAATTAAAAGATATTTTAGAATACATTTTTAACATTTACATAAAATAAAAACATTAATGTCAATTTCAAAATAAATTTTTGAAAAGGATAAGTGAAATAGTCTGAATAATTTTCTGATTGAAATTAATATAAAATAATTAATCCTAAAGAATTAAATAAATATTTCTATTTGAAATTTGGATTGAAATATAAAATATTTGATTGTGAAGAGAACCTTTATAATAGTTAGAAATAACATTTATTGAAACCCCACATTGTAAAAAGTGGGATGAAATATTTTTGTATTAAAAATTTTATTTTACAAATTAGATTATCTAATACTATATAATAATATTTTGGGTGGTAACATCCAAGTAGTGATGAACAATTTTCTAGACGAAACTTTATAATTGATGTAAATAATATTAGAGTTATCAAAATATGTTATGGGAAACATACCTCATAAGTGAATAAATATTCAACAAGGATTTATTTAGTAGGAATTCAAATCCATATAAAACTACTAGAGAATATCACATAATAAAATCAAGAGTAAAACTTATTTCACTTATATAAAAATAATTTCAAAATAATAATTTTAACTCAATGAATGGAAGTTGAGTGACCAAAAATCATTACTGCTGGGGTAATAATTAAATTAATAGAACTTTGAAGATGGGAATATAATTTTAATCTTCATATGACATGAAATAAAGATAGTGATTAAAATTTTCCCATGGGTAGGAAAATCACCATACAATGAAAACATGATGCACAAAATATATTATTTCATAACAAATTGGTATTGAGATCAAGAAAGAACATAGATTTTATCTCAACTTGTATGAATTCACTCTAACCTCCTATATAAAAAACATAGATATATTAATAGTTTATTTAATATTCTTTATAGAATATATTTCATTCATAAACATCATTTATAATAATTTTCTATAATAATTTTTGTTAGTTATTATCCATTTACAATATGAGTTGTAATTAATCTGGATCATTTTGAAATAGTTTCATAAATACTTTGTTGGTATTAACTATTGTTACATATTTCATCATGTCTATATCATTCAGAGAAATATTATATATATTCCATGATCTTTATAGTTTATAATTTCATTCCAAGAATCATGAAAAAGACTAGGGTAGTTTCAGTGAACTCATGAGAACATATTATAAAATAAATAAAGTAATGTTTTCAATAAAAAATATATTTGAATAAATAAAATAAATTTGTGGCAGATGTGGATTAAATGGTCATAGAGTGATGGTATGTATAGCTAAACTACCTAGAGATGTTTCATATGATTTTAATTGGAATAAAAAATAGAAGAAAAAATAAAGGAAGAAATGTACATCAGGAAATCAGTGTGTGGAACCCAAAAACAATAAACATAAAAAGAAAAAATTGTTGAATATTTGTCCAGAT
Source organism: Viscum album (assembly GCA_963277665.1). Taxonomy (NCBI): domain Eukaryota; kingdom Viridiplantae; phylum Streptophyta; class Magnoliopsida; order Santalales; family Viscaceae; genus Viscum; species Viscum album. The sequence goes on from OY728165.1 coordinate 218,013,516, forward strand.
CAGCTGAAATTGGCTAAAAATGGAGAAAACTCATATTTTTTCTATAGTTTAAGGTAATAATGTTATCTAAGAAGAAGATACTAAATTTCAAAATAATTCAACAGCTTTTGATAAGCAATTAAATCAAAAAATCTATTTGAACTAGTTGGTTGTGACATGACTAATTCTATACAATCAGAAGACAATGCTTTTTCTTTTCAAACATAGGTATAGAAAACAAGTTCACTTAGAGAAACAGTTTATGATAAGTTGAATTCTTAAAAAATTTATATTAGTATGAAGAATGGAAATACAAGGTTGAGAGTAAACTCTCAGCCTAAGTTCAATTTCTGAAAATCAAATAGCTTCCTCCTTATTCCCTTCTATAAATGCTTTTGTACTAACATGCAGAAAATTGAAGGATATGGATGAATCCCTTTCGGGGGAGAATATATGGCTTAGTTAAGCTAAAAATTAGGAGCTATATGTTTTATCAATTTAAATTTTTGATGTATTTTGTTCATATGAGTGTAGGATAAAAATTATTTCATGAATTGATTGACTAAGCAATATCATGGTGTAAAGTGAGAGTTATCTAAGAATGGTATCACATGTATGATTGTTCATGGACTTAATTAATCACTTTGTCTATACAATTTTGTTTTTTCCATAGGGTTTTCCCACATAGTCATAGATTTCTCTGGATAAAATATTTTGAAAACTAAAATATGTGGTATCACTTTTAAAAGTTTAAAATTTGTTTGATAAATTTTGATAATCTCTATATGATCTTTGTATTCATTATCAATAAGGGGTATAAAGTGAAACATACTTATTGATCTTGATATTTTTTAGTGGTATTGAATAAAAATTCAAAGGTGGAGATTAAAGTGTAATTTGAGTTGAATTAAATTTTTTGTCAATAACAATGATTGGATTCGATATGAAGTTTATGTTAATATGCCAACTATAATTGTGGAATGATGATGATGGTTTTGAAAATTTCCTCAACCTTAAATGTGATGATTATTGAACCAGTCAATAGCTCATAAAAACTTATTGCATTGGTTATACGAGTTTTAAACAAATTTTTACAACATTTTTTATAATCAATGATTTGGAAATTATTAATTAATTTCAACAAAAAGTAGATAGGATATTTTGGATTTAAGGTCTCAGTGTGTTTTCTTTGTATTTGGAGTAGGCATGAATTTATTTGTTCTAAAATTTATTCAAATTTTTTCTTACTCAAACAAAAAATTAGCCAACACACTTGATATACCAATAAAACTAAACCTCTAACTTATATGGGACCCAATAGGTTGAAAAAAAGCAGAGGGAGAATGCCCAAGACAAGATAGAAGGTGGAATTGTGGGTAGTGGAGCACACCCATTAGGGTGAATGGGAGAAACATGGCACCATTGTGTAGTGCAGAATGATAGTGGCAGAGAGAACCCAATATGGGGTAGTTCCAGGAAGCAATGGGAGATTATTGTAATCAATTTATAATCTGCTAAAATGCAGGATGTATTAAAAAAAGCATATGAACAAGGGGAGTTTTGATGTGGGATGTAGCACTATAGCTCAAGAATTAATCGTGACTATATGAACTTTCCACTTACCATCTCCTACCATCAGATCTAGTGATCTAAATATCTAGCCCATCATAACACATCAATAGCAACACCTTCTCCAACAAGCCTCACCCAATATTGTCGTACACTGGAATCACAATTTAACATCATCTGAAGCTTGATCCAAGTTCTCCAATCAACATTTCTTCTTTCTAAAAATATGAAGATGTTTGAAATGGGATGAAACTTATTTTTAATATAATAAATAACATCCAATAAAAGAATTAAAATGAGTTGAAAAATCTTGATAATCTATGACAGTTATATTGAGAATCTAGGAATAGAGTTAGTGTCCTTTAGTTGAGTCAGTGCTTCATTTCCAATAAATACTAAGGCCTCCATTTGTCAGTTTCTATTGAGTTTTGAGAGGTTTAGTTTCTAGTGAAATTGAAGATCCATGCATCTTAACGATTGGGAAATGGTTCGGTAGAATCTCTGTTTTTGTGAGAGATTAAAGGAGCTGTTGTGGGTGTTTGATCTGCGCTAAGCACAAATGAATCACCTCGCAAAGAAAGTCAATTCTATGAAGCACTCAGGATAATACTTCTTGTGTCTTCCTCTCAATCGCAAAGAACATTGAGATAGTGTGATAATTTGTGCATATATTGTCCTAGATTTCATAAAGGATTTAGATATCAGGATTTGTGCCTACATATAGGTTTTCATGAGGGATTTAGTGCATATGACAGTTTGATGAAGAGTTTGAGTTTAGTTGCATGCTATAAAAATATAACATCTATTCTGGTTAGCATATAGAATAAAAATGATCATTATATGCTATCTACGAACATGTGATTGATATTTAAGTTATTGGTTCTTAATAAATAAGTGGAAAGAGTGTAAATAGAATATTTTTTCACTTGAAATAATAGATGATTTTATAGACACATGGTAGGAATTTTTTCTTTATTCAAAGTGTGAGTGAAATAAACTAGCCAGAAAGTTCATACACACCTTCTGTTTGAAGTATTTATATTGTAAATTCTTGTTTTAATGCATACATACCTACATTAAGAATATCATGCAATTTTTACATATACTAGAAGGTTTAAAAGTGTTCATGAAATATAATTTTCATGTATATAGTAAGAAGTGATATTAGAGACTAAAGCCAAGTGTAATTTAGAAGATGTTTTCATGAGTATTAAGTGACATGTGTTATGTTCATATCAGTTGATGATCAGTGGATCGTGAGAAGGGTTAGATAGTTTTTTATCAATTTTCTATGTTCTTGAATATTGCACACTAACAGATTAGGTGATCCAATTTATTTGTGGAGAAAACTACCATCTTGAGGCAGTACAAAAGAAAGATAATTCGGTAGATATATTTCTATATGAGGATCATATCTTGTGTGATTCATGATTAGTTTAAGTCTTCAATGGGAATCTAAATAAGGCTGGTGGGATGCATGTAGCACTGTGTGACGTAGTATAAAAATCTTCATGTGCGACTTAGGAGTCACTTTTGTAGGTGGTAACTATTAAACTCTACTGAGACTCTAGAGAGGAACATTGTAGGAATTATTTTTTATAGAAAAGGAACTTTTACTAGTTTTAACCATTTAAAAATATATAAAAAATATGTAATCAGGGAGTGTACCTGGTTGTAGTAAGTATGTAGGTCTCAGTACCAAACCTTATAAAATATTATTGTGTGTTGTGCTAGAATTTAATTTTTTATTATTGGGGGAACCTGATATTTAAATACCATGGATCAAAAATGTAATAAATCAAATTGGTTTTATTAAAAAGAAATAATTTTTAAATCAGTTTACCACAGATTCACCCCCTCCCCCCTCTCAGTGGTACCAAACAAATCCTTAGACACTCTGGTATTCTTCTCCACAATTTTTTCATCTCAATCAGGTCATAGTAGCTTTTTATAACCAAATTCTTTCTATAACGTTTGAGTTCATAACATCCTACCATATTATTATTCATAATTATCCATCAGAATACTGGAGATAAATCGATAATTTTTTGAAAACTCCACCAAAGATAGGTGTTTATCCCAACTAGGTTTGAAATCAATAGAGAAATCTCTGAACCTTTCTGTGAGAGTAAAAATGGAAATCTCACACACACCATTAATCTAAGGAATATAAGAAGTGCTGAAACATAACTCTGCATCAATATCCTAGAGAATATGTTTCTATAACATTGACGCAAAATTCAGATCAGAATCAGATACAATATAATGTTCCACTTCATTCAACCTTACAACTTACTTGATGTATATCCTAGAAATATGATCAAAGGTGAAGTCTTATATTTTGGAAAGGAAGTATTGTATCTTTTTAAGCTTATCACTACAAAATATATTGAAATATTCACTTTTGATGTTTTGGGGAGTCCAAATACAAAATCCATAGTTATGATTTCTCTCACAAACCAACCTGGGTCGACCCTGAACCGGTCACCCGAGCCGGTCCACGGCAAGTCCCGAGGGGCGTTCCAAATCCTCCTGGGATACAGCTAGTGTCGGGAATCAAAACATACACCTGGGTATGATTTAAGCCCAAAAAAATAAACAACAAGGACCAGATAAATAAATGAAATAGACTAATGACCCAGCAGTATGGACAACTGAAAATAATTACAATAAACTAATCCAGATACAAGGTGCAACTCAATAGACAGAAAACTAAAATACAAAACTGAAAACCAAAACGAACAAACCAAACCGCCACAACCTGATCTCCATGTGACCTATTGGTCACCACCAACCATAAGACCAGCTATGATACAACATCAAGCACCATCTAGGGAAACCTGAACAAAGGCTGAACCTGCAAAACAGCTCAGGTCTACCAACACCGAGTGGTATAGGTTGGGTGTGAGCTAATCGCTCAGTAGGAAACCACAATAGATTCCATGTCATTTCTTCCACAAGACATTCCATTAATACTAGTTTGAACTACATTATAAAATTTGGTTTTCATAAACACTTTTCATTTTAAAAACAAACATGATCCACTGCCCTTCGTGGTTGAAACCAAATACAAGGGGAATGAAACGGGAGTTGTGCTGTCTATTTCAAAACATCTAATTTAAATCCTTTTTAATGTAATCACAAATTCACAGTTTTCAAAATACATACCAAAACCTGGTGCAAATAAAAAGTGTCCACACAAAGGGGGCAATGGCTCTAATAGTACTCATAAAACGGAAACACGGGAAATCCTAGGAACGCCGAGGAAGACCAGAACATACTATACATTTGACTCATCCTAAAGGCTTTCCCTAACTCGATGACGTCATAACACCCTAATGCTCGGCATATCCCTACATAGCCTAACCGAGGGGCCCAATCCCCATAGCAGCAATAACTTAGTATTTCCCTACTATGGGGCCACTAGCCAGTGCGTAATCTAAACTATTACAACAATCATTCTCACTAAACCTATTTTCTATTCTAGGTTCCCATGTAAAGTTTTCCAGGGGGTGTACCGTCTTATCCAAACAACAAGTCACATACATATAATCAAACACACCACACAAACTGGCACCGCCCCAGCCACCTCAAGGGTTTGTCCCTTGCCTCAAAAGAATTATCACTCAAAGAAGTGCCATACCGAGGACCCTTCCATCTCACGAGTCAACATTTAGGAAGGGATACCAACCCAAAAAGGGTATTCCAAAAATCTATTTCAATATCCAAACAAGCCTTTACACCAAGAAATCACCAATCATTTTTAAAGTGCCAATCAGGCCATTTAAAGAAAACATGTGGTAAGTGAAACTTGATAAAAATGGTCCACACACGTTGAAATCCACTTTTCAAATCATACGCACTCTAAAACATTTTCCAAAAACAGTTTCACAATTCTTACATAATTTAATAAACCATTTAAGCACCTTATACAAAAATTATAAATAACACTCAAAGAATTTAGAAAAATCATTTTTTAAAAACAATACTATTTATCGAAATTCAAATGCGTAGGCAAAAACTTGTGCATGAATTGAAGGACATGTCAAAACATATATTTAGCAAGTTAAACTAATAATAAATCATTACCATAAACTAAGTACATTTTTAATAAAAGTGTGAATTAGGGTGTAATAATTAAATAATAAAATACAAGTATTGCATCGAAAGAAATTGGAAGAAAAGGCATGGAAGCACCTACCTCAAATAATTGGTTGAGTCAATGCTTTCAAACTCACATGGCCACTTGTTCATGTACACGCACCCCCACAAAGGTGCACACACTAGAAAAAAAATCATCGTCACACCTTAACAATACATTCAACACTCAATGACAGTGCGACGAAGACCAACGCACAACCAAATAAATATCGGGGACTCAAAATCAACACAAGACACTAAATTAGATGATGAAAAACAAAACAGTGGGTGCATTAACCATACCTGAAAGATTGGCGGCAAGGCAAATCGAGTTCTTTCACCTCACCCTTGGTGGAGGATGTCGGAACCTTGACCAACGGGTCCTGAATCATTAATCACATAACCTAGGCCTCATGAAAAATACGTAAATCACAAACTAATGTATTAGGGTCTGGTCTACTTGAAGAAAAACACCAAAAAGAAATAAAATACCCATAGATCAGAAGAAAGAGGGATGCCAGGAATGGGAAATGCGGTCGCATTTGAGAAAATTGGATGCGCTAAGGAAGGGGGATTGGGTCGCGCCAAAAAAATGATGAGAAGGGTGGTCAGGTTCACCAGATCAGGAGGGGAGGGGAGATCAGGCCGCCGTCACTGCTGGCCGAAGCTCGAGCCACCCCCACTGGCCGGAGCGGGAGAGGGGGGCCGTCGTGCGAGGGTGCGGTCGGAGGGCACCGACGGAAGGGAGGAGAGGGGAAGGCGGTGGCTCAAGGGTTACAGGGTGAGACGGGAGATATGAGCGTGAGAAATATAAAAAATAGAAAAGAAGAGTGGGGCGTGAGAGGGGAGAGGCATGAGATGAATGAGGGAATTAATAAATAAATAAAAATAAGAAATAGAGGGGGGAGGCGTGGAAAGGGAGAGGGGTGAGGGGAGATGTTAGTGAGAAATAATAAATAAAAAGATAAAACAAAGATATTAATAAAATGAGAGATATTGGGGCGTGGAAAGTGGGGGGGAGTGGGGATGTTGGAAAAAAACAAAACCAAACAAATGGGGGAGGCGTGGAAGAGTGGGGCGCATGGGTAGCTTAAGATAAAAAAAAGTTATACTTATAATAATAATAATAATAATAAATTGATAACAACAATAATAAATTGATAATAATAATAATTAATTGATGAAAATAATAATAATAATAATAACCATTTAAATAATAATAATAACTCTATTTTAATGACAATATTTGTAAAAATATTAATACTTATATATTCATAACATTATTAATTTCTCTAATGATAATGGTAATAATAATAAATTGATTTTAAAAATTACTTTAAAAATAATAATAATAATGAAAATGAAAGTAATAATAATTATAGTCCTAATTTTATTCATTTTCATTTAAATAATAAAAATATTAATAACAACTAAATAATTATAATTATAACAATTTTATTGATAATATTATTAACAATTTTTAACAATGAAAATATTTTTATCTACACAATAATATTATTATTATTACAATTTAAACATTTAACTTATATTATTTACAACAAATTTAATTTATTTTAAATAATAAACATTTGTGCGACCACTTGGGTCGATCGCGCGGTCACCGCCAACCATGTGATGTCCGTGCACCGGTCTGACACCCACCAAAACTGTTAACAAATAAAAAATTTGGACTGGCGCTCAACTTGTGCCTTGACGAAGCTAACCAAAGTCAAGAAATAATAAAATAAAATAATAATAAAAAGGTTCGGGGTGTGACAATTCTCCCCACCACACTGTTTTTTCCCCCAGAAAGTCACCAACACAAAAATTAACATAACTCGAGTTCATGCCCAGACAAAACCAAGAAAAAACCATGAATCCTGGGATGAACTTACTCTCCACATGTCACACCAGACCAATTCAAGAGAAAATCAAAGCTCGAAGTTGAGGGGAGAACACGGGAGGGTTCTCCCCACTACAAGAATTTACTGATATGGAAACCTTAAAACACGATCATACCACCCTCGAGGGGGTCCAACATGGAAACTCCCAAACTGAACCCATTTAATTTCTCCACATCGACCAAACCACACTCAGAGACTTAAATAGAAAGCATTCTACGAAACGACCCAACACCCCGAGGATACGAAATTAACTTAACACCTCTCACACTAATCGAATAAAATCCTCACCGTAACCAGAGACTATGGAATTCATATCCCGACCATAGAAAGGACCCCGAAACACCACCCATTAATTTTCCAAAACCAAACATCCCCCCCCCCTAACAAACACAATTTAGACCAAACTCGAAATTAGAATGACCTGTTTATTTGCGGGTCCAACACCCTTCAAGGAAATCTGAATGATTTAGAAGCCACACTGAGAACAGATAAGATCGCTTATACTACGGTAGAACAAGTTCATCACACCACCACAACAAGGATGACCTCATGATGGTGAAAATAACATACAAAGGAAACTTTGGATATTTCCCTCCCAAAGAAGAAAACATGATTCAGACCGATGTTCCACACACCCTCGGCAACTCTGGACTGTGCGCGAGCTTCACCCCGAGACCTATGGTCGGGGCCCCGATGGATGAAGCATCTCTTGCCTCAGAGTCAGGCATTTTCATCCTCTAGTATCCAACTCCCTCCCGAACATCTCTTCTTTATGAACTCTCCCCAGTTCCCTAAAATGTCGAACGGTAGTAAGACTTCAGATTAATGAGACAAAGCGGCTTATAATCCCTGAACCAGCTACACTAGTGGCATGCAAGAGAATGGTCCAATAAACTGGAAGTCGGCAACGATGAACAAGATTCTTCAGAAACAGATTCCTCTAGCGCACCCCGCTTTCCAAATGGGGAACCTTCGCAAAAACTGACCACCACCAACAACACCCAGAACTCCAACGTCCAAGAGACATCCCATCCTTACTAATCTAGATCTGGACCATCAAATAAACTTGAGATGGTATGAACCTTTTTACCCTTGGGAGTTCCCCGCAACCCAAAGGCACACTATCTTCATGGACCATACAACTGCCTCTAATGGACTTCGACTACCTCGTTAGAAGGGCAACATAATAAAAGAATCGGGAACTGGGAATAGCCCATTAACAACATTAAGAGACTTTATGGGCATCATATTCAGAACCACAAGAAAAACACAATCAAAACAGGCATCATTCCAAAACTCAATCAAAAGGAATACAACGAGCCCAAGATAGTCGTCTTAGATGCCAAACTAAAAAAACTCAATCCCAACCAAAAACAACATTTCAAAAATCTCATTCCATGTTAAATTTCAAAATCACCACATCTCTATGCCATAGGAATGGGGGACTACTTTCTATGTCTCACCCGGCGACATGGTGGGGATCCAAGCCCCAAGTAAGGCATAACCCTAAGGGGGCCCTGAACTGGGCACATGGACTCCATATGGGTCACTACCCCATGTGAGGCCACAACACGAAACAAGTCACCTCTAATGTGATCCCTCAATCCAAAACATCCCAAGATATAAGACTCACTCCTGGACTTCCCCTGGTAACTCAGGTCTCGTCACGAGAGGTGGTGATCAAGCACTAACCCGTAACCTACCTCCTAAGCCCCGACAGTCCTAATCTCTATCTACCAGACACCACATATAACAAGAACCTCCTATGATACCATTTTGTCACAAACCAACCTGGGTCGACACTGAACCGGTCGCCCGATCCAGTCCGCAACAAGTCTGAAGGGGCGTTCCCGGTCCCCCCAGTATGGAAACTAGTGTCGGGCATCAAAACATACACCTGGGAACGATTTAATTACAAAAAAATAAAAAACCAAGACCAGATAAATAAATGAAATAAACTAAGGATGTAGCAGCATGGAAAACTAAAAATAAATAAAATAAACTAATCCAGATACAAGGTGCAACTTGAGAGACAAAAAACTAAAATACAAAACTGAAAACCCAAATGAACAAACCAAACTGCCACAACTCGATCTCAATGTGACCTCTTGGTCACCACCAACCATAAGACCAGCTATGCTCGAACATCAAGCACCTGCTAGGGAAACCTGGACAAAGTCTGAACCTGCAAAAACAACTCAGGTCTACTGACACTGAGTGGTATAGGTAGGGTGTGAGCTAATCGCTCAGTAGGCAACCACCACAGATTCCATGTCATTCTTTCCACAATACATTCCATTAATACTAGTTTGAACTACATTATAAAATTAAGTTTTCATACACACTTTGCTTTTTAAAAACAAACATGATCCACTTCCCTTCAAGGTTCAAACCAAATATATGGGTAACGAAAGGGGAGTTCGGATTTCTATTTCAAAACATCTAATTTAATTCCTTTTTAATGTTATCACAAATTCACAGTTTTCTAAATAAATACCAAAACCAGGTGCAAATAAAATGTGTCCACACAAAAAGGGCAATGGATCTAATAGTACTCGTAACGGGGAAACACGAGAAATCCTAGGAATGCAGAGGAAGACCAGAGCATACCATACATGTAACTCATCCTGAAGTCATGCCCTAACTCGATGACATCATAACGCCCTAATGCTCGGCATATCCCTACATGGCCTAACTGAAGGGCCCAATCCCCATAGCAACAATAACTCAGAATTTCCCTGTTATGGGTCCACTATCCAATGCGTAATATAAACTAGTACAGCAATCATTCTCAGTAAACCTCTTTTCTATACTAGGTTCCCATGAAAAGTTCTCAAGGGGGGTGTTCTATCTCATTCAATCAACAAGTCACATACATATAATCAAACACACCACACAAACTGGCACCGCCACGGCTACCTCAAGGGTTTTTCCCTTGCCTCAAAATAATTATAATTAAAAGAAGTCCCATACTGAGGACCCTTCCATCTCATGAGTCAACATTTAGAAAGGGATACCAACCCAAGAAGTGTTTTCCAAAAATCTATTTTAAAAGTGAAACGATCCTTTACACCGAGAATTCACCAATCATTTTTAAAATGTCAATCGGGCCATTTAAAGAAAATATGCGGTAAGTAAAACTTGATGAAAATGTGCCACACATGTTGATATCCACTTTTCAAATCATACGCACTCAAAAACATTTTCCAAAAACAGTTTCACACTTCTTCCATAATTTAATAAACCATTGAATCACCTTATAAAAAAATTATAAATAACACTCAAATCATTTAACAAAAATCATTTTTTTAAACAATACTATTTATCAACATTCAACTTCATAGGCAAAAACATGTTCATGAATTGAAGGACATGTCAAAACCAATATTTAGCAAATTAAACTAACAATAAATCATTACCATAAACTAATTACATTTGTAATAAAAGTGTGAATCATGGTGTAACAATTAAATACTAAAATACAAGTATTCCATGGAATGAACTTGGAAGAAAAGGCATAGAAGAACCTACCTCAAATAATTGGCCGAGTCAATTCTTTCAAACTCACACGGCCACCTGTTCATGTGCATGCACTCCCACAAAGGCGCACGCACTAGAAAAAAAAATCAGCACACCCTGAACAATACATTCGACACCCAAAGTCAGTGCGACGAAGACCAACGCACAACCAAATAAATACCAAGGACTCAAAAACAACATGAGACACTAAATTTGATGATACAAAACAAAACAGTGGGTGCATTAACCATCCCTGAAAAATTGGCGGCAACGCAAATTGAGTTCATCCGCCTTGCCCTTGGCGGCGGATGCTGGAACCTTGACAAACAGGTCCCAATACATTAATTTCATAACCTAGGCACCATGAAAAATATGCAAATCACAAACTAAGGTATTAGGGTCTGGTCAATTTGAAGAAAAACACGAAAAAATTAAATACCCATAGATCAGAAGAAAGAGGGATGGAAGCAATGGGAAATGTGGTCGTGTTTGAGCAAAGTGGATGCGCTAGGGAAGGGGGTTCGGGTCACACCAAAAAAATGCTGAGATGGGGGGTCGGGTTCACAAAAGAAAAAGGGGAGGGGAGATCGGGGCGCCGTCGCTACTGGCTAGAGCTCGGGCCACCGCCGCTGGTCGGAGCAGGAGAGGGGGAGGTCGTCGTGCAGGGGTGCGGTCGAAGGGCACCAGTGGTAGGAAGGAGAGGGGAAGGGGGGTGGCTCGAGGGTTACAGGGGGAGAGGGGAGAGATGATCATGAGAAAGAAAAAAATAGAAAATAAGAGTGGGGCGTGAGAGGGGAGAGGCATGAGATGAGTGAGGGAATTAATAAAAAACAAAATAAGAAATAGAGGGGGGAGGCATGGAAAGGGAGAGGGGTGAGGGGAGAGGTGAGTGAGATATAATAAATAAAAAGATAAAACAAAGATATTAATATAATTAGATAGATTGGGGCATGGAAAGTGGGGGAGAAGTGTGGATGATGGAAAAAAACAAAACAAAAGAAATGGGGGAGGCGTGGAAGAGTTGGGTGCATGGGTAGCTTAGGATAAAAAAGGTTATAATAATTATAATAATAATAGATTGATAAAAAAATAATAAATTGATAATAATAATAATAAATTGATAACAAGAATAATAATGATAAACATTTAAACAATAATAATAATAATATCTAAATTTTAATGACAATATTTGTAAAAATATTCATACTTATATATTCAAAACATTAATAATTTCCTTAATGATAATGGTAATAATAATAAATTGATTTTAAAAATTACTTTAATAATAATAATAATGAGACTGAAATTAATAATAATTATAGTCCTAATTTTATTCATTTTCATTTAAATAATAACAATATTAATAACAACTAAATAATTATATATACAACAATTTCATTGATAATATTATTAACTCTTTTTAATAATGAAAATATCTTTATCTACACAATAATATTATTATTTTTACAATTTAGACATTTAACTTATTTTATTTACAACAAATTTTATTTATTTTAAATATTACACATTTGTGCGGCCACTTGGGCCGATCGCGCGGTCACCGCCAACCATGCGATGTCTGTGCACTGGCCCGACACCCACCAAAACTGTTAAACTATAAAAAATTTAGATCAGTGCTCAACTTGCGCCTTGATGAAGCTAACCGAAGACAAGAAATAATATAAAAAAATAATAATAAAAAGGTTTGGGGTGTGACAATTCCCATATCTATCATGTACTAGCCGAAATAACCCAGTACCAGGATACCCAATCTAGATCTGAAATGGACAAAAGGGTATTATTGATCCGCACAGGTATGAAACTAGCACCTTATATCATATTGGATCAAAAAGGGAATGAATTTACCACAAAAAATAGCATATTACAAAAGAAACAAGTTATCATGATCAACACTCCAAAAGGGATACAATACCAGGATCAATTAATAATAATAGTACTAAATATAAACAACATCCTAAAGAAACTACAATGTAAAACTGAATATAATATCGATAAATCCTTCGTAATAGGTGGAAAACATCTCTTCCAGTCACCATCATCACTCCATGGTCTCATGGATCAAGAACATACCCCACATTCAAGTGGGCCTTTCTGTTTGCGTAGACTTAGCATAAAAAAGTCAATAAATACTTGAAGGTAATGGTTGGGTGTAATCTATAAATCACAGTAGGACTTCACCAAGTGTTCCATATTTAGAACCATATGAATTAACCATTTAGGATATTATTTTAAACAAATAATGACATATAATTACGTTATTATATATTAAATCAAATCATGTTTTCATAATTAGAGGATGTAAGATATATCAAAAAACCTATTAAACAAGATTAAATTGACATTTTATATAAATTAGTTCGAATGAATAAAACCTTTCAATGAATTAACATCATGTATAATCAAATCAATTAATGAAAACATCGTGCAAAAGATCCTCATTTTATATTTTTTTCTTAGAAATAGGATCCTCACATTTCTCATTAGTCAACATGACTCTAGATATGTTTTCACACTAAAATCATCACTCCATTTGGGGAACCACAATGGGAAATAAACTAAAACCCAATAGGGTAGTCACTATGGGAAAAAAACCAAATATTAGATCAAATAGAGTTGTTATCCTAATCCCATTACTATGGGATCAAGATCCTAGCATGCTTGTCCTTGTAACCTACTAACTACTTAGTCTTAACTGTGCTTTAATCAATCAATAAAATATCAAATTGGTAATCATTAATTTCAAATCATTTCAAAATATAATTTCCCATTTTTAGTTTTAAATATGCATTTCTCATTTCCAAAAAATATAGGTTTTCAATATTTCATGAAATTTAAAATTATCTTTCAATTTAATTCACCTTCTAAATATCTGCATCAAATAATTTCATTAGAAGGATTTTCATATCAAGACAACATTTTCCACTAACAATTTCAATTCCACTAAAATTGGGGTTTTTCTAAATTCCCATGACATTATCAAATCAAGGATCAAATCCTCTAAAATATGTGTTTTTAAATCATTTGGAAACCCTTTCTAAACCAATCAAGCTTAATAGGATTTCCATTGAAATGAAAAATCCTTATAGAACCATATTTTTTTAAATCAATGGCTCACAATACACAACACCCGCAATAGGGAAGTCCAATGAATAACTAAAGAGTGAAATATTTGGAACACAACCTAGAATCAAGATCCAAAAAATAAAGGTTAGATCCATCAATTAAATGAGAATATATCAAAAAATAATTTTGGGAGAAATATATATTCACATAAACAACATGATGTTGAGTCAATAAGGTTTTCCTTCTGAATTTTCCATTCCTTTTTTTTTTGAAAATCACAAACACATTTTACTTAAGAAAATGTATGTTTTACCTCCATAAGGAAATTTATCCTAACCTAGAGTTTCTTATACTTAGATTTTTTTCTTAATTGAAGAACCCGGATTGTTAATCAAAATCCCAGAATCATGTAATGAAAAGTGTTGGAGTATTCTATTTTTAGGATACGAATTCCGGATGTGAATTATATTGAAGTTCCAATCCGAATTCTGGACTCCGAACCTTCATGAGTTCAACTCCGAACTATTAAGAAGTTCAACTCTGAACTCTTAAGTAGTTCGACTCTGAACTATTAAGTAGTTCAACTCGGAACTATTAAGAAGATCGACTCTGAACTCTTAAGTAGTTCGAATCCGAAATATTAAGAAGTTTGACTCCGAACTCTTAAGTTCCTCGACTACGAACTATGAAACTTCGGATTCCAAACCCTGGTGAAACTAGACTCCGAATCCCTATAAAATAGAATCCAAACTTTTCTTAACATAGACTCCGAATTTTATTTTGGTTAGACTCCAAACTCTTAATCTGCATTCACTCCGAAATATCGATAAGATTTAACTTACATATGCTTCATTTCAAAATGATGGCGTGCATTCAGTTATACTTAGTTTGTTATTAAACGGTGTCGTCTATTATATTTCTAATTAACGGTTGGCTGAGTTACACGTGTACAGGTCCCTCTGAATTTCAGGGAAAATATGATTGTTGGAGGAGGGAGCTGACCGTAGGAAATTTTCCTATAAATAGGAGCTCATTTGAAAGAGCTCAAAATATAAGTGTGATAGATGAAAAATTTTGATCGATCTAGAGACCACACTCTGTTACGGTGATTTCTAGAGAGAGAATCTTTTCATGCCTTGTGTGTACTGAACCGCTCGTTCAGATTGCTTTTTGCGACTCTGAATGTTTGTGATTACATTCAAGGACTTCTAGGGATAGGAAGACAGAGGTGCCGACTACGTTGAAGTTCGAGGGCTTCTTTGCTGAGGAAGACCGAGGTTCCAACTACCGTGAAGTTGAGGGCTTGCAGGGATAACAAACCAGAGATTCCGATCTTCGTATCGAGGGCTTACCCTGGTGTGGGTAAGACAGACTATCTTGAAAGTATAAATCAAGGGACCTTTATACAAGGTTGTTGGATACCCTTCTCTTTGGTTTAAAAGACTTATATCTTATTACTTGCAGTTTTACTACTTGTTTGTTTCCACTGCATATTGTATTGTAAGGAAAGTATAACTTTCTTATACTTCCATACTTGTACTCTATTTCATTTAGATTCTATACGCTTTAGGGTAGAATCTCATATTGTAACCTTTAGTAAGTTTCATTTTTCTGGATCCATATTTCCGGAACCTACTTTCAGAATCTCTTTCCAGTTTTAAGCAAGTACATAGAACTTGAAGTTTATAACTTCATTCCTTACTCCAATTTTTCATTTGGTGTTAGAGGTGTTTTGAATTTTCTTAGTTTAACATTAATAAACATAGAAATTTCCTCGTCTAAGGAAAACATAGTTATCCAAATCAAACTTTAAAGGTTCCAAAGGAATTTTTAAAATATACAATTCACCCCCCCCTGTCTTGTATATTGAGTATCTACATCATTATTTCGATCCTACACATGAGAGGAGATACATATTCTTAAAGGAGATAGAATGCTATCAAATCCACTTAAATCTAACAAAAAGGGGTTTATAAGGGGAAATTTTCACTCTTGATAGCCTCAAAGAGCCAAAAAAATGTGTTATCATTTAATACTAAAAATTAGATGTTAAAATAGGGGGTTTGGGCTTTTTAATTGAATTTTTTGGGACTAAAATTCAGTGTGAATCATTAGCTAGAGGGGACTCACAGTTAGTGTAAACCATGAACAAACCAAGTGCCTCTACAAATTGGGGTGCATGGTGTCCCTTCTTCGGTGAACTTTTCTGGAAACAGTGATCCAACCATGAATCTCCTACTATATGGGGTTCATTGTTTTCACTTTAGGCGAACAGTTTTGTTAACCTATGAACCAATCATTCATAGCACAAAAATCCATAGAATCTATCCAAACATCACCATAAACACCACAAGATAAGACCCAACAATAGAAGGATCAAAACAATGGTCATGGAATACCTAAAGGAAGGTAATGGGATGTTACAAAATACCCACCATAAGAACCATCTATCCCAAGAAATACTATCAAGAAAGCTCCATATCCAAGAGATAATGTCACCATTCTCTAATAGGTGCCTCCCACTCCCATGTCTCATGTGAATTAAAACCACACTACCATAGAACAATAACCAAAGGTATCATCCTCCCATGAAGTACCATAGTCTCAGAATAAAAAATCCTAAATGAATGCTCATTTAAAAGTAAATCAGGTTCAACATCAAGATCATCCCAACTCAAGACATGAGAAGGGTCAAAAAGATACTTCCAACGATCACTACCACAGAATTGGGTTTCTGCAACGCCACACTTTAATAGGGCTAAAAAATCTCTGATAAAGGGGGCCTTTATTAGGGCTAAAAAAATCACCAATAATGGGAAATTTTAACAGTGCTAAAAAAAGCATGGTTAAAAGTGACCATTAATCTGCACTTTTTTAGTATCGCTGAAAAGGGGGTGCTTTATCAGTTCTTTTTCCTAGCACTTATAAATTTAAAAAAAATCATGAAAAATAATATATTATTATATAAGTATATTTATATTGATGTAAATATAATATATATTTTTTAAGCATGTTTTAGATAAGTATAAATAGACTATTACATTTAATATATAAGAAATTTATTGAAATTGGCTTTAAAATATTTTAAAAAATATTATTAATTAATAATTTTTATAATAATCATTGATTAATAATCATTTAATAACAATTTGAAGACACAAAAAATAAAAAATAATAATAAAATATCTAAAATAAGTTGAAAATGTAACTCAAACTTCAAACTGCCATAACTTTTGATATGGGTGTCCATTTGAGCTCAATAGCATATAAAATTAAAGCTTGCAATGAGCTTTATGCGCTAGTTAATGAAGGAAACCTTCAGTCACATATTTCAAATCCCAAAAAGGACCATAAGTTCTACAAAACTGAGTTTTTAGTCGCGATACCCTGATTTTTTAACATTCAAACAAGTATAACTTCTGATCCAGATGTCCACTAGTCCTGAACCACATATCATATCAAATATTGTCTCATTTTTTTTGATTTTACGGGTTGTAGACTTGAAACGGACTTCTAGATTCGAAATTATGATCATTTTAACATTCTATGGTTCTTCACACACACACACACACATATATTTATATTAGTAAATATATATATGTGTGTGCATGTGTGTGTGTTTCTCTATGTGTGTGTTATATATATGAATGTATGTATGTATTTATTTTTTTATAAATAGACATAAAAAACATATTTTTTAAATGTGTTTAAAACAAATCTTATAAATATATATTAATATACAAATAAATATATGGATAAAAAATTATAACTTAATATATATATATATATATTAATATACGAATAAATATATATATATATTCTAATATATGAATAAATAAATATGTATTAATATAAATAAATATATTTATATTAATATCAATCTATATTAACCTACGAATAAATATAACTCTATATGTATATAAGAAAATATAAATATATATTAATATATGAATATATATTAATATATGAATATATATATATATATTAATATATATATATATATAATATATAAATATATATATATGTGTATTAATATAACTAAATATATTTATATTAATATGAATCAATATTAATATACGAATAAATATAGCTATATATATAAATATAAATATATATTAATATACGAATAAATAAATATATATATTAACATATGAATAAATTTAGATATATTAATATCACTAAATATGATAATATTAATATGAATATATACTAATATATGAATAAATATAACTATATATATATATTGGTATATCCTTAAATAGAGGAAAAAAACTAAATATCTTAGTGGTAAAGGTGAAGACGCGCAAGGGAGGTGGTCTCGGGTTTGAGTTCGGGTGGAAGAAGAGGTGCGCGGGAAAGGGGGGATGCATGGGAAAGTGTGGTGCATAGAGAGTGGGAGGGGTACACCTAGAACTGATAAAAGGGGGTTCAAGCACTGTTAAAAGCTCCCCCAAGCATTGTATTTTCTTTTTATCTTTTCTTAAATTTTTTTAATTTTATCATTTCTTTTTTAGCGCTGATAAAAGGGGACTTTATTAACACATTTCTGAGCACTGATAAAAGGGACCCCCTATCTTTTACTCAATTAATAGTGTTTTTCTACCGCAATTAATGCTCTTTTCTAGCGCTGATAAAGGCCATATTTTCAGTAGTGGATACAATACATGTAACACACTATGTATTGACACCAACTATGGTGAATGTTCTAGATGGTAATACATTTCCACACCATCTCAACAACCTCAAAAGGTACTATAAACTTTTGTGAAGGACTATTATTTACCAAGCCATTAGTGACCCAAATAAGGTGAAACTCTAAAAAAACCTATACATCAACTATAATTCTTGAAGGTTTCCTATAAATATTTTCATTAGATTTATACCATATTTATGTCATCAACATTATATAATGAATCAAATAAATATTTTCTACAATTTCTTGGAGAGAAATCAATCCAACTGAAGAATATCCCCTGATCTCTGACCAACACAACAATGATTTACAAAGCCTACAATAAAAATCCTCAAAAGGAGACAACTGAATTGCAGAATAGTAAATATTATTATAAGAAAATTTTATCAGTACCAAATGTATATCCCAAGATCAATTAAAATTGAGAATTCATGTATGTAACATGTTATCAAGAATCTGTATCACTCTTTCTAACTATCGATCCATTTGTGGTAGATATGTTATGATCAAATATATAAGGGATCTCAGTAACTCTAGGAGGCCTCTCTAGAAATGAGAAGTAAAATTGGGATCCCTATCTAATACTATAGTATAAAGAACTCTGTGCAATCTATCAATCTTATTTACATAATGGCACCCCAATTACTAGACATCAGTTGTATCATGAATGGATAAAAATGAGCTAATTTCATCAGTTGACTGATCACAACCCATATCACATTCTTATTCTGAGTGGTACACATCAACCCAACCAAAAAGTAAATAGAGATATCATCCCAAGTCAGTGATTTCTCATCTCAAAATTGGATTCCATAATTACCACTGAATATCATAAAACATATTTTTGGTTCTAGGGTGCATTACCCATTGGTAATTATGGACATCCACTATTAAATACTTCCTCACAGAAAAAATCACTACAAATAAATTTAGAAAACATAGGATTCTCCTAGAATAGTAATTCCCCACAAAAAAATTCTCCCCACTATAAATAGATTCCCAACTGATATTGAATTCATCATGAAGAAATTGTTCCTAAAGAATCATCTAAAGAAGAGAAGCGGTCAATTGAAAACTTACCAAGAAAACATCCTCCTCTTTATCCTAGACTCCAAAATGAAATTTTTCAAAAGGATCAATCATGTTCCACACATATGATGATTCTTTCAAGGACTATATCACAATTTTCCTTCTTAAAGAATCAGCAATGGCATTTCCATACACTGGAATGTATGAAACGTTGAAGTCAAATAACTACTTCTAGTCTACCCAATGCCACTAACTGATGTTCAAATCCTTTTAAGATAATATATAACTCAGCATTTTTCGGAATAAAAAATTAAACCTTTTTTTCAAAATGCCAATGTTACTAACTCTTAATAGAATGCATCATAGTAGTCAGTTCTTGGCCATGGGTCATACAATTCTTCTCATCTAGATTAATAAGTATACATCTAGAGACTTCCACGTGATCAAATTGCATAATAACATGGTCCAAACCTAAATTTGATACATAATAGAAGGCTAGATATCCCTACCTATTCTCAAGAATATTTATCACTAGTGTATACGTTAAAATTATTTTCAACTCAAAATAACAACTCTGCCATTTTTCATTCTCTGAGAACTTCAGTTCCTTTCGATTTAGGGTAGTCATTAGCAAAGAAAGATTCTATAAATATTTTAAAAACCTATGGTAATACCCAATCATTCCCAAGAAGTATCATATCCTAAAAACATTAATTTTTTTTCTCCCATGTAATAATGGCCTTCACCTTCTTACGATCAGCAAAAGATTCTATGTTCAGACACCACATCTCCCAATAAATTCACTTAACATATCCATAAATTAATTGTTAAAATATTATTGAAAATTAAATGATCTCTCAAAATTTATATAATTGTTATCATATAAGGCACCTGGTCCTCCTCACACATAGAGTAAACTATAATAACATCCATGAAAACCACCACAAATGTCTCACGGTACTCGAGGAAAATCCTATTCATTAAATCCATAAATACTATAGGATAATTGATTAGACCAAACTGCATAAGAAGATACTCATAATGGTTGTAATTAATCCTAAGAAAAGTATTTGCAATTTCATATTCTTTTATTATGAATTGTTGATAACCAGATCAAAGACCAATCTTTAATAACCCCTTCTCCCCTTTCAACAAGTAAAATGAATCATCAATTTGTGGTAAAAGATTCTTGTTCTTTATCATATCTCGATTCAGTGTTTGATAATCAACCCTGCGGTGAAGACTTTTGAGAGCCTTATTCATAAAGAGAACAGGTTTATCCCAGGGTGACGTACTCTAGAATATAAATCCTTTCTTTAATAGATCACCCATCTATGTTTTTAAATCTATCGAATCTGTATAAGGCATTGTTTGGCACTGTAGCAGTCGGAAATTTTCCCCCGTTCGGACCTTGGGCCACCGATTTTGTCCCTGAGTCCTTTAAAGACTTCAATCCACCCAATCCTCCATGCCAGTAAGGCCTTTGATCCACCTCAATGCCTTTGTGCCACTTAATTGCAGATGAAAACCAAACAAACTATAAGAAACAAGCTCAATAGGAAGATAAGCAAGAAGATTTCACCACAGTAGAAGCTACATGGATTGCAAGAATGAGAGCGTATGGAACCTGCCATCGGGACAAGCCTATGAATGCATGGGATAGCCTAGCCAAACAGCCATGCGAAAGTGGAGAGCTGATTCAGGATAAAGATACTGGGGAGGAGCAGTTACAAGTAGTTAGTCTGGGTTGTATGTAATGGTTGAAGCCTGTGGGCAGTGAATTCTTCTAAGGCCTATGGGGCATGTAATAATTAGGCCTACAAGCCTTGAATGGGTTCTAACTCACCCCTTGAGAGGTATATTATCAATAAATGAATAAAAAATAAACGCCTTCGGGCCTTTGCATGGAGGGAGATCATCACTCAAATATTACCACTCCATGTCAAAGAAAAAACCAATATTACCCTACCCAAATCTGAAAAATAAATTTCATATCTACTCAACCTTGGGTCTCATAACTATAAATTCATGCCTTATTAACAATCATCCTAGTCATCCCAAGGATTACATCAAGTGGTTTCATCTTGGGAACTAGATAATTACTGGTCTTCTCAATTTCTAATAAAGAGAAAACACATACAAGACAATGTAGAACTTGATCAATAATTTTTCTGAGGGGAATAATAATATCCATCCAATAAGATAAAATTTACATATAATAATTTATCAAGTTAACATTTTGGGTAAATATAACTGAGTGAGATGTATCAGTATCAAAGAAAGTACTCACTAAAGATGAATCCATAGTGATGGTACCTCTCAAAATTAATAGACATATATCATATTCCTTTGAAGACTCTTACATTGCATAATGAATCTTTATTCTAAAGGAATTTGGTTGCAACCCCATATACCCAGAAGCTCAGATTGAAACGCATTAATTTTAGGTTCTATTGATAATATTCCACTATATAGAGAAGAAACGATTTGGTAGGATTCATGTATGTGTCTTGAATAAATTCATGAACCATAAATCTTGGTTTCCTCAGTTCAAACCTATTTCAAATGACCAACCTTTCCAGACTTGAATCAAGTCAAAGGGCTACTGCAAGGCACTGCATGAGGTATGAAAGATGAATGTTTTCTAGATCCACCATGATACTCATCAGGATTTCTGTTTACTTTAAAAGGAACTCACACAAATTCAATTTGGAGAAAAAGAACTCTATAAAACCCTAAATTTCGTGCTAGATAAAGATTAACCATGAATTCTTGATCTTCATAACAACATAAGTAGCCAGATTAAGTAAGAAAAAATAATTTCAAATGTTTGGTTGAATATGTATATGAAATATTCATGCCTTCACCTTCTCATTAGTTACTACCTCAGTAGAAAACTAAATAGAATCAACAAATAAGCTTCTGTATTGAGTCACGATCATGTCATCTGGCTGGAGTTTAAAGAACTATATAGATTTCTCTAAAACCATATATTATAAAACTATGTTATTGTTGAAAACATATCAAAATCCTTTTCGTTCTAAACCATCATGTTTTTCTCCATCACCATCAAATCCCAACATCTCTAACTTGTCCCTTCCATCTTAAAGGTAAGATATTTGAACTTAATTTGATGAAGTGTTTCCAAGAAGTCCAAATATATATATATGTCTTTTTCAACCATTACTTATCTCTAGATGATCATTATAGCCTTGAATTAGTGGTGGATTTTAAGGAAGAAACTCTTGGTAATTATTATGAGATTCACCCCTTTAAGGTTCCACAACTAAATCCTAAATGGGGATGACTATAGGTACTTTCCTAAGAGCTTTCATAGCATGTACCAGTATCTTGACTGGATTTTATACCATTGAAGGAATTTCTCTCTATGATTAACCAGTATATTATTCATGGGAAATATTCGTAGATATTATAAGATTCATGATGATTCAAGAAATCAACAGATAACACCAAATACATTTGAAATGAAAAAGATATCATCAACTCAAATAAGAGATATAAGTGTATCGATTATACCAAGTAGAAACTTAATATTGGGATGTCATAAAACTCAGATTAATTGAAGGAAAAATACAAAAATTAGAGCAAAAAATTCCTTAAATAAAAATCTCTCAAACACACCTGGTGACATAAGACATTTGATGGTAAGAGACATCCAAGAACTCACACAAAACTACTTCTTAACTCCCATCAAGACATCCCAAAAAACATACTCATATTAAATAAAGATTATAAACATGATCCTTTGACACCATTTTGTCAAAAAATATCCCAGATAACTTGGCACCATGATACCTAATCCTTCTTTGAAATTTCTAAAAGGGAAATCTTGATCCCAATGGGTTGGTGACTAGCACCAAGCATCATACAATATCAAAGTGAGAAAAAATTTTCCATAAAATTAGAGGATGATAAAAGAAACAATTCATCATGTTAAACACTCTTGAAGAGAGACACTACCAAAACCAAACATTAATAATAGGACCCAACGAAATGATAAAAAACCCAAAGGAAATTACAACTTAAACCATAAGATCATTCCAGAAAAATTGGTGTAATAAGTTGACAATGGAGTCACCGGTCACCATCATCACACCACATTCCCAAGTACTAAGAACATCCGCCACCATTAAGTGGCGTTTTCCCTTTGTTTGGACCTAGAAAAAGAAATTCTAAATATTAATAATGGGAATGGTAGGGTGTGATCTATACATCCTAGTATGTTGTCACCAAGTTTTCTATAATAAAAACCATAAAAATTAACAATTTATGCTAAAATTTTAAATAAAACAATACATGGAATTATATTTGAATATTTTAAACCAAAACACTCTTTCATAATCTAAATATGGAAGGTTTATCAAGAAAAAACATTCAAATGTCCTTAAATGATTATTTTATATATATAAGACTTACATAATTTAGTGGGAATGAATAAAACAAAACAATGAATCAACTTTATGTATAATCAACTCAAGTAAAGGAGGAACAATTTCAAATATCCATGTGGTATGTTAGTTTCACAGTAATAGGATCGTAATACTTGTAATTTTTTAAAATGTCTCTAGATAAGTGTACACACTCTAATCTTCTATCCATTTGTGGAGTCACTATAGGAAACCATACTACACCCAGTTAGGGGATCCACTATTGCGAAACAAGTTGATCTTGTTTCAATTAGTGTTATCTTCTTACGACCATTTCTAGGGGAACAAGATTATAGTGTTATTTTCCTAGTAACCTACTAACTACCCAGGATTACATGTTCTCCCATCAACGAATCAATCAATAAAACTTTAAATCAATAATTTAAAATCATAGTAAAATATAATTTACCAATTTCATTTTCAACATGCCTTTCCCATTTCAAAAAAAAATTACAGATTTTTATAAAAACATTCCATTCCAAATCATATTTTAAATTATTCAACTTTCATAAGATCAAAATAAATTCATTTATTTAAAAAAACTTCCACTGTTAATCCATCATTTTTCAAAATTCCACCAATAATTTCAATTCTATTTAAATTGTGTTTCTCCCAATTCCCATGCCTTTTTCAAATCAAAGATCAAATAATCTAAAATCCATGATTTCAAATCATTAAAAAATCGTATAAAATTAATCATTTTTAAAAGGGTATCAATTGAATGGATATCATTTTGTAACCACCTACCTTTGAACCAAAGTATCACAATGCACAACACTGACAATGGGAAACACTAGAAGAGAATAAAGGCATAAGAGATCTAAGAACACATACTATAAAAAAGATCCATCAAAATTGAGTTTAGATCCATAAATTAAATGATGATCTATCATAATATAACGTGGAGAGAAAGAGATATCTAGATAAACAACATGATAGGAGGTTCACTTACCCGAAGGAGGTTGAGTGAGATCAACATTGCTTTATTCCACCTAGAAAAGGTTTTGGAAGAGTCAATATGACATCTTGAGATCCTATAGGATCCAAAAAAATGCATTATGATTTAATGGGGTAAGTGGATGATAAAATGGGTGGGTTAGGTTTCAAATTTTTATTTGATTATAATCTTGTGTGCACAGCAAGATGGAGGGGATGCACAGCTACAGGAAATTGTGCGCACGCCATACACCCTTATAATTTGGGGCGTACAATTACCCATGGGTGGGAAAATAGTTTGGGAAGCCATGTTCTAAACATGGAACCTAATAATTTTTTTTGAATGTTTTCCACTATGGGGAACACGATTTGGTTAAATAGTGTGTCAATCATCTTGAGCACAAAAAGATCCAAAAATAATCCAAAATTTACCCGAAACACCATAGATGATGCCCAAATTGAAATGGATAAAAACAAGTTTCAAGGAATACCTAAAATAAACAATAGGGATGTTATAATTTCCATTCGAGTATGTCTAATTCTTGTAAAATCTCATTATTATTTTGTCTCTCAGCCTTAACTTATTAATATTCGAAGTATTGGGATATAAACTCTATGATATCTCTCTCCAATCCATCCCACCCTAAATAATTTTTCAAATCTCTACACATCTTTAAACTCCTAAAATTAATTGAGGATGATGAACTATTAGACTCCTCAAACAAATCCTTATCTAAATTTGGTATGGATGTAAAACATACATGGTTCTTAAACCTCATCATTCCCTTACAATTATTGTTAAACTCATGAATATTTTTCTCCTTTTCTTCAGCTCTACATATTCCTTCTGTTCTTATTTAATCTTTACTTTTTTATATGGTTGAACACTCATTTGTTAAATATATGATTTATCCCTTTCCTTTTAGATTCCCATATCCATACTTTGAAAATTCATAAATATTGGATTTATTGAGATCCTCACCATCTAAAATCTAGCATGATTCCTTCCACTCGAAGCATTGGAAACCTGTTCTAATTTTGTAAAGTTTTGATATATTAAGAAGTCATAATCTATAATAATCTCCAAAAATCATCCCTAGCACATGTTTAACTCCTTCAATGAGAATAAATACTTTAAAATATTATGAACATTATATATATCACACCATTCACCATAAATATAATTCCTCTATATCTTTGAGGAAAATATAACCTCTGCTAACTTCAGATCATGAGTTGGGTAATTTTTTCCAAGAACCCTCAATTTTCATGATGCATGAGTTATAACCACATAATTATTTCTTGATAAATCATCATAATGCCTTCATTGATGCATCATTTTAAATTACAAACTCTTGTATATTATAGGGTAATGCAGGAATAGGTGCCCCAAAAAACATATCTTTAGTTAATTGAAACATTCTTCTCATTCATCTATCCAAATAAATGCATATCCCCTCTGATTTTAATAGGTGAGTGGATAAGATAGTCATGAAAAACTCTCCAAAAACTATCAATTATTTCATGAAAAACCAAGGAAACTTGGGATCTCAGTCATAGTATATGGTACAGAACAACATTCAATAAAATCATTCATTGATGGATCTACTGATATACCCTCTATTGAGATTATATGATGAAAAAATTAAACTTTTGTTATCCAAAATTCACACTTAGTAATTTTTTCATACAAATTATCCTTTTTAGGGTCTTCAGGACAATTTTTAAATGATATTCAGCCTCTTAATGTATTTTTTAATGTATAAAAATATAATATATAAAGAAATCCAAAAACACATAAAGTGATCTATAAATACACCATTCGTTAAATCAATGAGTATAACAAGAGAATTAGTAAGAACAAACAGAACCACTATATAAACATAGTTTCCACATATTATCCAAATGTTACTTGGGTATATCCTCCATCTTGACACTCAATTAATGATCTCAAAAATGAATATTAATATTGAAAAATTATTGATCTACTTTTAGTTGATCAAACAAGTCATCAATATGGGGTATAGGATAATTTTTATTTATTGTAATCTTGTTTAAATCCTAGTAATAAATATAGAGTCTCATAAATCTATTTTTCTTATTAAAAAAACTGATGCACCCCATGGTGACACACAAGGCCTAATGAACAATTTTTCAATATTATCATGGAGTGGATTCATAAAATATTGAAACCCAATCAAGTCCTTTCTATATAGATTCATTGTTATAGGCATAGCACCAGGTATGAGTTCTATTGAAAACTCTACATCATGATTTGGTGCAAGAGAAGTAAATTATATTAGAAACAGATCTTAAAATCATAAACCATTGGTATATCTTCAATGTTGATTTTGTAGAATCCATCTGAGATAAGTAGCCATTGATGATTAGAATTAGGACCCACAAGAGAAAATTATTTTTCATTGGAATTTTCTATTCATCCAAGTATATATAGATAAGAATGGGTTCATTATGAAAATGAAATGTGACTTTCATTCCTTTTATATTAAAATGGGATCCATATAAAGAAAGACAAGAAATAACTAAAATGACCTAAAAGGCAACTAATGGTAGAAACACAAGATTTTCATAATTAAATTTTCCACAAACTTCAATTAGAAGGAAACTATAAAATTGATATTAATTCATCATAGCATTTAGAGTTTTTATTGTTAAATACATATCTAATAGTTGAGTTGGAATCTCAATAAACATTTAAATTTACTTAGATATAAAAGAGTGGGAAGATCTATAATCAAATATAATAGTAAGTACTCTAGATTGGATAATAAGTGTACCTTTCACCAAGTCACTATCATAATCCACTTCAGCAGTTGTGATTGAATTAGATTTCCCTTTGTATATTGGTTCACATGATTTTTGGTGGTGATCATCAAAAAATTTCATATTCAATCATTAGTTTGAATAATTCCAATAATTTTTAAATTTGAAACATCGGAGAATAGGGTTCATTAGTTAGTGCTTTGCATTTCTCTATCGTATCAACTAACCTTTTAAGAACATTTCAACATTCACTAGCTCTATGACCATCCTTACCACATATAAAACACTTCCAAGTTCCACTAAATAAATTCCCATGATGTTTCTTCACACATTTATGGCATGAATATGGCTGTGATTTCATGCCATAATGTGATTTATTATAGTTTTCATGACTCTCAATATTAATTTTCTTCTAAAAACCGCATTAATGGTGTGAAAATACAATTTAAATTTCTACCATGAGAGCATATTGAAAATTTTATTTCTATATACTAAAATAACTTATAGGTATATCTTTTTTGAAAGTTTGTTTTAAGCCACCAAATAATTGATCAATATTAATTTTAGGGTTAATGATTAAAATAGAAGAATACCTTGAAATTCTGGTAAAATTAAACTCATATGCTCCATTAGATTCATCATCAATTTCATTATGATCAACGTATTAATTCTCTATCCTTATATGTATAATACAAGGGAAATAATTACTAAAAAATATTCTCTAAAACTTATCCAAATTGATTGAGTTCATTTCTTCTTTTTGGATCATAATCTTATTGAGGTTCCACCATTGATCGGTTTCATCTTCCAAAGGATAAGTGGCTAGGAAAAACTTTTCATTCCCTAAAAACTAAAGAATATAAAATATATTTTCAATGGTACTGATCTATTTCTCAGTAACTATTGGACTAGAGGTACCACTAAAAACGGTGGAAACTACCTCATGAGGGAATCAATGGAAAGTGTTCCTCCCTTTGTTTATTTGGAAGTTTGGCATGACTTATAGCATGTTCATGTTGTGTGAGTATGGGAAAAAGATTCTCCATTTATGATACCATAACATTTTGTTGTTCAAGTGGAAAATAATTTCATTATCCCTTAAATTCTTCATTAACGTGATTCTTTTAAGTTCAATCCATTGACTAAAACTTAAAAGGCATGGGTTGAGAGATGATAATCATTTTGAAAAACAACATAATCATGAAAATTCAATTATAGAACATAAAAATCATGACCTCATCTTTTTAGTATATAGAACGTTATGTTTTAACCTAGGTCATTCATGGTTATCATCTATTCAAATTATTCATAATTATTCATATAGTAAATGTGAATTTACTTAATCATATCCCCCAGAGTGTCAAACCAATTTTTTAGAAAGGCATGTTTTCATACACCAGGTGATCATTGAGTCCATATCAATGAATATTTTTGGGGTTATTAGACCTAGTCATAACAGTTTTATAGCCACATCCACTTGTAGTGTCTACACAAGTATGTTTTTATTGTTAAACCACGCACATTTCTTTATTATAACATAGGTTGTCCTCTTATACATAAGATTATCCTAAGGATTCTCAGTAATGTTTGCTCATCATAATTTCCAAAGGATAATTAAAACTTTTCTCTGATACCAATTATAATGTCCTTTAAATTTAATAGATAAATATTGAATCTTAATAGATTAATATTCCCTACATTTCACAAATACATGCCTAATGACCATATAGGTTTAGTATATTTAGATAATCGACAAACAAACTTTTTATTTCATGAATGATCTTCAATGTATCAAAACAAGAACTCCAAATTTTCTAATATTTATAGAGGTATCCTACCTAAAACAGTTCTTTATAAACTAGGTAAAAAACAAAAGAAACAGTTAGCTCAAATGATCAGTAAGTGTAAATATGGGATATATCAATTGATGATTATATTCAAGTGTAAGATAAGCATAAGGGTATGAGATTATGAACATTACTTATATATTTCATACCCAATATATTAGGGATCATAAACAAGAGACATCAAGTAAATCATAGAAGTTTATATGACAAGAATCATAAAGAAATCAAATGACACAATACATGTGAGTATGAAATTAACATAGGATATAGATTTGAGGCATACATGTAAGCATAGAAAATCATTTCCATAGTAGTCAAGTATCATTTCCAAGACTATCAATGTGTACAATGTTCCTTGCGGAATTGGGTTCAATCCCCATTTATTTCATGTTTATCACATGAGTTATCAATCATTTCCCAATATATTAGAGATAGATATAGGTCCCACCTATCCTTTTTTATAATGTTACCACTATACTTTGTTATAATATATCCACTAACCTTGGTTATAACCTTAACACCATCCTCACTTATAACATAACCACTATCCTGGGTTACAATGTAAACAACATCCTCAGTTATAATATAACCAATTTTATATTTTATAATGTAACCACCATAAAATAATGAAACCATAACATATATGGTCTATGAGATCATAACAAATTCATCATATCATTACTCATGGATACGAAAATGGTTTCATAATCATTTCATCAATCCACCATAGCGTAACCCAAGGAAAATAAATGGTATTTATACACATATTATCAATAATAATCACAAAACATCCATAGAAATAATAATTAAAGAATCAATGGATAATATCCTAGTAAATATTAAGTAACGTTTAAGGTTATTATTGTAGATGAATAAAAATTTAATAAAATGATCAATGAAAATTTATTAAAGAAAATAACACTTCTAACTAGAATATAATATTTTGGAAACTAAATGATTAGAAAATATATTGAAAATAATTTTATTTGTAAAGAGACTTCAAAATATATAAAGGAATTTTATAATAAAATAATGGTATTGACTGTATTAAATAATGTCAATTTTGTATATGTTAAAATAAAAAAAATCACACTTTAGTATAAAGTCAAACAGATACCACATTTAGAAAATGAAAAGAATAGTAATTTAAAACAATTTAATAAAAATTAAAATATTAGAAAAAATGGATATATAAAGTCAAATAATATTATAAAAAACTTTTAGAAAACATTTTAAAGATAAAAATGATATGTAAGAAAAATAATTTTTATCCAAAGAGGGAGGTGAAGTATATTTTCCCTAAAAACATTATTTCATTACATTGAGTTTGAAAAGAGGAAAAATGAAAGGATAAGATGTATCATAAAAAAGTAACTAGATTATAAGAAAATAAAAGGATATTATCATGAATGGATCATATAATTTCCTTCAATAAAAATTCAATCATAAAAAATCCTGATTAAACTGAGATTGAAACATAATTGCCACAACTCGTCCCCCATGGCCCATGTCGTGACTACCCCAATCCTGCCTTCTATAAGCCAAGGGTTGGAGACTAGCACCGGAAAGGCATATCCCTAAAAGGGGAAAGCATTGCCTCTAAACATGTACAGACATAAATAAGGAATAGTATGCACAAGAAAAACACAACAGAAGAAGAATGGTACAACCACAACTAAAAACCATCACTGAGTGTAAAAGTATGTAATGAATGTAAAGGGGCCAGATTACAAGCCCAACTAAAATGGAAGTATAGAAAAAAATTAAAAACTGCTCTTGAGGTCATCTGCCAAGGTTTCCACCAGAAGGGTAGGTATAGCTCATCACCACAGCTCTCCACGTCTACTGATCACCTCTGTACATTGTCTGTCAATCACCTCTGAGCTCCGTCAAGCCCTGAATCCTCATGACTCAGTCTAGCTGTCTGTCATATGCACTAGACAAAACAAGGTACAGGCGAAGCCCATGTAGGGGTGACTATAAAAATACCCAGTGGAGACCCTAAGACCCTCTATGGTCTCCCAAAATTCCACAAAGGAAAATCCAAAAAGAAAAAATCAAAAGATAGCTCAAAATAGGTATACAACTCATAGTTCAATAATAAAGATGATTAGTCTAAATCTATGTCATTTTATTCTGCTAGAAAGTTTCCACAACTGAACCACGAAGGAGTTGTTCCATTGTTGATCCACATAAGGTCGTATGTCGCTGATCCATGACAAGATTCTCTAAGGATGTTCATCATCAGGTCATGCACTACTGATCCACATAGGGTTTCTAGAATGCTGATCCACACAGGGTCACTATAATGTTGATCCACACAAGGTCTCTATGATGTTGATTCACATAGGGTCGCTATGATGTTGACCCACAAAGGTTCACTATTATGGTGATTCAGACAAGGTAACTATGATCCAGATCAACATATTCCGCGGTGGTCTCGGCCCGCTATGTCGCGGACCGACTCGACCTGCCTTGGCTGGGCGCGATCTGTGCGGGGGTCGCACCCCTTCTTAACGGACAATAGTATGTTTTTTTTGCAATGTCAGTGCCACATGAAGCCTACTTGACATTAGCAATACCCATGGGGCGTGGTCCCCTCTACCGCAGCAAGAATCCATGACCTACCTCTATAGTGCATGATGGTGCGCCACCTGCTGCCCCTATGGTAGGCCGACATTAGACGCCCTTGCTTTCTGCAGCAGAACCTACGGGCGCCTTCTCCTTCCGCATCCATTGAGGTCCGACTCCTCCTTTGTCTTCTACAGCGGCTTTAGACACTACCAACTTCTCGTGGATGGTGGTGGCCAGCCACCACCTCCAAGAGTTTCCAGTGTCACCGGGTCGGAGATTCTTCCACCGACCACTGACAAAGCTCTGATGGTTCAATTTTTTTCCCATCTGCACTTATCGTCCTCCCAAGACAGTGCCTACACCACGCAGCCTGAAGTTTCACATTTTTGCCATATCTCTCAGTCTCCAAAAAATAACACCACCAACCCAAGATCGGTAGAGGCTCTGGGCCTTGTTCGGCTCACCCCGCGCCCTCGACATTTGTGTTATAACATGGGAAGGATTATTTAATCATCAAAACTCCCATAAAGAAACCCTACAGTAACCTCCTATATTATCAAATTAAACCTGGATCAACCCATAGGACTGTTGATCCATGTTTTTCATATTAACCAAGAATGGGAAAATGGAGGAATTAAGCACATAACCCCTACCACGAATATGTTGGTAGACAGTGGGGATGAGGAAGACATTAATACGTTAGAAGCGTGTCTTCTACCATTTATCATTGTCTGGTGCGAATTCTCTATGGAATCAAATCTTCATTCTATGTTGGAAGAATTCTTGATTGTCACTTCGTCAGAGGTTCCTCTCGTGAGTCCCTAGGAACCATGCCCAAGATTTGTTTAAAGAGGTGTGAGGAACCAACCACATTGCATAACATTAATGTTGTTCATTAATAAACTGCATTTAGAGTTCCATTAAAACAACCAACATCATGGTTATGGAACCCAAGTTTCAAGTCATTGAATGTCCTATTAACTCTGTGATCCTTCCACATCACTCAATGGTTACAAAAAATAGATAAAATAACCTATGGAGTTATTTAATTATTTTTTGTAGAGTCTAAAAATTAACTTTTTCATATTACTCTTGTCGGTCTAATTTAAGATTTTCCTAGGTGAATCCCAGTGTTGCGAATTCAATGGTTCCCACATATTGTTAATCGAAGCACCGGTCAAAAAGATAGAAACCACTTCCCACATGTTTGTTGAACGTACCTTAAAAATAGTTTAAAAATTATAAACAGTGACTCTCAACCAGCGTCAGTCTAGGTTAGGCTCTACCTAAGGGGAAAACACCCTCACAAGCTCAATGGTACTCTCGGATTTCCAATATGAGTTATTGTTTAGTAGTTATATAATTTAACAATAAAATAATTGTTACTTAATTATTTTATTTACGACCAAAAACTAACTTTCATTTTTGGCCTATGTTGACAAATGTTAGGATCCGCCTAAGGGAAGCATACACTCGCAAGTTTAATGGTGGTCTCAGATTTTTAATCCAAGTTGCCATTGGTGAGTTATATTAATTTTAAAATAAAATATTCTTATTTAATTATTTTATTTATGGTAATTCCATTTGGTGTTTTTTCACTGGAGGCCTACGCTGACTAAACTTAAGTTGTACCTAATGTAAACCCGCCATCTTGAACACA
This sequence comes from Viscum album, assembly GCA_963277665.1. Lineage (NCBI taxonomy): Eukaryota > Viridiplantae > Streptophyta > Magnoliopsida > Santalales > Viscaceae > Viscum > Viscum album. The sequence goes on from OY728165.1 coordinate 218,047,682, forward strand.
ACAGTACCCTCAAATTTATGATCAAAGAACCTGTTTAAGAGTAATTACACATTTCACAAAAAAACTGCTCATGTGTGCTAATTAAAGATTAATAATTTTTTTGACAGATAATTCTGGGCCCTCTGGGCCTCAGAATCTAATGTAATCAATTTTCACAGTCTTTTAAAAATCCCATATAATTAAAACAAAGGATAATCTTGGGGTGTTACAAACATGTAATGCATCCATATACAAATTCCATAATTGATCACATCATTTTCAGCAACCAGTAATGATGTCTCAAGTCATGATACATGTTGGTAGCTCCATAGTGTGTGGTCCAACTGGATTAGTGAACATCATCTAGAAATCTCAACATCATAACTAATAGAATAATAAACTTGCCTCAAATTCATAAAACCCCATCAGGAGACTAAAACCAGTCACCCAATTTATCTTCACCATAAAGATCTCCAGTAAATCATTAACACTCTACATCCCCATCCTATCCAATTCAAATATGTTCATCCATATAAGATTCCACCCAAATAATATATAGGAAAAACTATCTGTTATCTCTCCCATTATCTATGTGAATCTCAATAAAAAATATAATTAAGAACCACACTTCCATTGATTCCTTCACTTTCGTAATTAGTATTTTCCTTAATAATTTATATGTAGCCACATCCCCCTTTTAGGGGGTGTATGAAATATAAAAATAAAAGGTATTTAGGCACTCCAGCTACTGTAATTTTCTCATGTGTGATCTCTCTAATTAAATATACTTCATAAAATTATTCTATAAATACATTATAAACCACTTCATAAAGAAATAGTTGTTTCAAGACATAACAGAATACATCCCTACCACCTACTCAAGATCATGCATAGGCTAGTTATTCTCAATAAGGAATAACAAATGAGAATCCTAAGCTACCAAATATATCCCCTAAATTAGAACCCAACCCAAAATCATACCTGAAGGTTCATAGTAGATACTATAAAACAAAATTATCTTAAGAGGAATCAATAGTTGAGCTAATTTTAATTTCAATTTCAACTCCTCAAAATAGATTTGGTACTAATCAATCTCAACAAACTTCACACCATTTTAGGTTAACTCTATCATCAGGTATGCAAGCTTGGATAGGCCTCAAAAATAGTGCCTATAATAACCATCTAATCCTATGAAACTACATATTTTAAATACATTCCTAGTATTCTCCCAATACATCGCCACCTGAATCTTTTTAGGATCCACTAAGACATTCTTTAGAGAGATTATATAAACCATAAATTTCACCTTCTGAATATCACACTGAAATTTGGATATATTTCTATGATATAGAATAAAAAATAATATAATATACCAAAAACCCATGAAGGAATCAAATAAATGACAGAAAAATCAATTTATCAAATTAATAAACAATGAAGTAGAATTAATAAGGATACATTGAATGAAAAAATACTCAGAATTCCCATACCTCATCTTGAATTTCATTTTTAGAACATCTTCTAATCAAACCCTTAAATGATTATACCTCAATCATTTTTTAATGACACTGGGATCCCATAAGTTATTAAAAAAGTCATCCATTCTGTATAAGGTATATTTTCTCATAAATGTTACACGGTTCAGTTTCTGTTAATCAACACAAATCCAGAGACTAAAGTACGCATTCTTTGTAAAAATAATTAGTTATGACCAATGTGAAAGGCTAGAATTAATAAATCTATTTACCTCAATATTTTTAGGTTGAAACTTTAATTATATCAATTTATTAGGTTTCATCAGTTACAAAGGTACAAAAATGGGTATTGTCCCTAGAAACAGGTCTATAGAGAACTAAACATCCCTCTAAGGTAGTAACCTAGAACAATCATCTATAAATACATTTGAAAACTCAATCACCACTAATAGAATAATATAACTAATATTAAGAACAACAACATCAAAGAAAAAATATTAAAACTAGCATGAAATCATCTCATCATTAGGTGCAATAGGACCCTCTCTCACCAATATTCGATCTGAATGACCCTTTAAAACATGAGTGGTTTCTTGAAGAGAATGAAACTATACCTGATGATGATATTATTTGATCATTGATTTATAGCTTATAATATAATATATGATAACTATGAGATCAAAAGATCAAGTTAAAGAACTAAAAAAAACACATACGGTATCTTAGTCAATGATCATCACCCAAAACTCTAGGAATTCAAATCCCTTATTCAAATTCTTTCCCAAAGTAGTGGAGAGAATCATTATGAAATTCATAAGATCTTAACACAATCCCAACACATCAATAAGTTTTCGTGAAATAAAGGAATGAGTTCCACCAGTTTCAAAAAATATCCATTACCATATAAGAATCAATAAACATCATACCATTCACCATATACAATCCTTCCCCTCACTCATATTTTGCATATTTCACTGTATATATATGTCCATCAACATCATGAATTTTCATTGTAACTTGAGAATCACCCTTAACATGAGGTTCAGATACCATCCCTTTTTTATTATATCTAAACTGAGATCCCCTAGTGCAGGTATACCGAGATCTACTTACGAGGGATTTTTTTACCAAAAAATGTTAAATATGACCAGATTTCACACTTGTGTGACACACCTTGTCTGTTATCATACAATCATATCTAGATCTTCCCTTTCTTACACTAGTAAAAACCCACTTGAATCGTCCCTGTTGGTTATTAAACACTCCTTCCACCACCATGGAGTTTTTATCCCATCTTTATTTTTTGGGAAGAAAGTAAAATTTCATACCATCTTATGTCATTGATTATCCAATAATCCCTATCGTCCATGATATATCCACCTAAGAAATATATGTGAGGTCCACAAAAACATTTAATGTGGTAATGCACATAAAAATCAATATAGTTTGAATATATTCTCTCAACCCCATCTCAACCATCAATGCCTTGAGATAGTCATTAGAAAAAATATTTGGATACAAGAAAACTAACTCAATAAATAAGTAAGAATACTCCATGACATAAAAATATCTCTTGTCAAAGGTAATGAACTCTTAAACCCTCACTACTATCAATTTATTTAGATAGAACTGTTGATTAAATGCTTTATTAAAATTAGTTTAATTGAGGTCTTTTAGAAACTTTTCTTGCACAATAGACCACTATCACTTAATTCCTATCCATTTAATAATATAAGTGGTGAATGCAACCTTATATTCATTCAGGGTTTTAAAAATGTAGAAGAACCCCTAAATCCTTAAAATCCATTCCTCAAGTTCATAAATCTCCATTTAACCAATGAATATTGGTGGATTCTACTTCGTAAATTCTAAAACATGGTCTACTCATCATTTTGATTCAGTATTGTGAGTTGACCCACAATATGGATCATTTTAACTGTTATTTTCCACCAATACCGGGTTAACGAGAAGATTATACTATGGACCATTCTTTAATATTCCCATTTCGTATTTTAGAGTTTTCTTCATGGAAGAGTCATAATATATATGATAAAAATAATGGTAACCTTATAGAATATAATTCAATTCTTTAATCAGGTACCAAATTTAGAGAAATGAATCCAAAAAATGATATAAATACAATCAAATATTCCTTAAAACCCCAGACTTCCCATGGATACTCAAGGATCATTATGAACGTGAGCTAGAATAGAAAACTACAACACAACGTATTGAGATTTGATAGTCCTATCTTCATTTTATCAACAACCCTCAATATAATTATGGGATACCCAAGTATGAGCACGGAATTATATAATTAACTGAAAATTTAGAACCAATTTATAACAGAACAACATAGGTCAATCCATAAAGTCTCCCAATTTTTTTGAACATAAGTCTTGAAGTGTATTCGGGGTCACCTTGGGAAAATGATAAGAACCAAGGTATCAATCAAAAAAAGTGTGAATAATCTTCACCCTCAAATAGACATATTATTGGATACAAATAATAAAGTAAAATAGAAGATAATATATATATATATCATATTTCAAATAACCAAAACCAAATATAACATTCAACAACTTTATATAAAAGTTCTCAACAAAATAAAGGACCCTCAATAACATGGTAAACAAAATAACTCATGGGTCCATCTCCATATGAACACATGTCACCACCAACCCAGCCCACATGTAAAGAAACAAGATGAAGGAGAGTCATTTGTATATGATGTTCTTACCATTACATTTATCATGAAAACCCAAGGCCACAAATTCTCAAGGGAAAAAGTTGGGTGTGAGTATTAAATATCAAAAGGATACCACCTAAGAAACTATAAAATGTATATTGTCATAAAACTATTAGATAATATTCAAAAAAATATTTATAAAACATTTCTTAAAGAAATCATTTCCTTCCAAAAATTTTCCACTTCAAAAAAACCATTGGTTTTCCATTTAAAAACATGTCATATTCAATAAATTAAAAAATATTAAAAACTATATGTGAGGCACAATAAAAGGTATCAACCAATTTTTCATGCATCCCTAAATAAAAAAATAAAATCCAATATAAAATAAAAAACCACATAATGTATCCAAAAAGCACCAAGGGGACAATCTCAACACATGGATGTACAGAACTCAAACAAGGGTGAAACAATAGTTGGATAAGTGGTGGCCAATGTCTGGGAACCTCAATTCATTAAATTGGATACCCCCTAGAAACCATGGAATCTATAAAACCTCCCCAAGTGATAGCTAACTTCACTAGTGAATATATGTATATAGTTTTTCACCAAAACCAAGGTTTTCGCAATGTTATATTATATCAAAATTTATTTTAAAAAATCAATTCCAGGTTTCAAAAAAATCCAAAGAATTACATTCAATTTACATACAAAAAAAGAATTTCTAATTTGAGGAAATTCTTTGAACAGATCATGGAAACTAAAATAGTTTTTAACCACAGTTGATTTTCTTAAAATAATTTCATAGACATTAAATATCAATTTCACACCTCATGGATTTGGAAGCAAAAAAATTGATATTTTTAAACAAAAGGTGATCATATAGCACAAATAAATCCATGGGTAACTCTCTTGGATAGGGACACCTACCCTAATAATGGTGAAAAATATATCTCTTTCAAAACATGTGGTGGGAAATAAAGAGATCTTCCCTTCATAGACCTTGATCCAAGGGATACACCATTAATTCTCCATCAAACACTCTAGATCCAAGAATCATGGGACAATCAGGTTTCATAGAGACAAGGTAAAGAGATAATAAGATGATATCTAGAGAGAAGAGGTGAAACCAAGATACAATCTGATCACACCATGATAAAATACATTAAAACAACAAAACATCACCATGAAATTGAGTGGAGGGTCTTCTAGAGCATCTTGGAGGGGTTTTTTTGGGATTAAAAAAGAGAATGAGTGATTAGTGTTTAAAAATAATAATTTCATTAGGTCAAATTTAATTTTTAGAAAGTTCATTTTGGGGAATGTAGTTAGGCCACACAGTTTAACGAACCATGTGTTGTCAACTATCAATGGACAACCAATTCACATGGTTTGAAAAATCATGCTCAAGTCATGTGACTACCATTGGGACCCAGAGATCCATTAACATGGTTATTACATGGTTTAACTCACCAGATGCCTAATCTATAAACCTTTCATGTTTTCCCTGAAATTATAAACTTTTAACCTCTGACTCCCAAAAATCTCTTGAACCTCAAAAGAGATAGACAAATCTCAAAATTCAAAATACCTTTGACCTGGAAGAAATCCCATATCAAATTAATAAAATTGATATATTATAATTATAGAATAATAATTATATCATGAATATCATATTTATATATATATTAAATTGACAATAATAACCATCTATGAAAGGCGGTGATGAGAAAGAAAATTTATCAGTTTGTCATGTGGTAGTGTGCACATACACACAAATGATGGTTTAGTTTCTCATTTGATAGAAAAAGGAGATGAATAAAGATATGAAGTTATTATAATAAGATATTAGTATATGGTTGATATTGATTCTATTGTATTGTTATGGTTTTCATAAAATTGAAGGATGTAGAAGAAGATGTAAAATGAAATTTTTCAGTTGAGACAACTATTTACTCTATGGCGAACCTCCTTAGAATCTCTACCTAAGGAGCCTAGGGACGGTGATTAAGAAAACCAAAACCTCTAGAATGTAGAAAAAGAAATAAATAAGTGTATTTATTAGGGTTTTTTTAAGAAATAGAGATCAAGATGTGTGTGTAAGATGGTAGAGGTTGTCCCTTTATAGAAGAGTCAAAAGGGGAAAGCTTAAAATTACATAAAGTGTTAAATTAATATAAATTCATTTCTATGTTAAATATAATATATACATACATATATATATATATATATTTAATAACAAGATATAGAAAATATAAATCCCCTCATCTAACACAATTTAGATAAGATTATGTTTTGTTTTATCCCATGTCTCTTTGTTTCAAAATTATGTTAACCATTTTAATGATTACACTGATAAAAAGGTTTTTTAAACAATAAATGTAAATAAAATTAAATTAAAAGGAAATGGAACCAAAAAATGGATAATTTTCTATAGTACAGATCATACCTAATTTAATTGTGTAAATATAATTTTTTTAAAATTTTAAATCATTTAATTATTATTATTATTTAACATAAAATGTCATTAAATTAATTTTTTGTAATATTCACATAATATAAAGTTAAAAAAATAAATATGTTATTGTAATATGAATATAAAATTCAAAAAATCCCTAAGAAACTTTATTTTTCTAAAAATATATTAGAACACCATAACTTATCCAAAAAAAATTATTACTTTGTACGTTTTTAAAATTATTTACTTGATTTTCATATTACTTGTAAAAGCACTATTTCAGTGTTTAGTATGAATTTAAGAAAACAATTTCATCACTAAAATTTTAAAAATTAATTTCATAAAATAAAATAATTTATATTTCAAAAAATCATTTTGAAACATTCATATATTTTTTAGTTTTCTTTTACTTAAAATAAAATAATGGTATTTATCAAAGAAAAATAAAAAAATGCCATATATTAAAATTTATAGTGGTGGTAAAATTAAACTAACCCAATGAAATGTAGAAAAGTTAATGGATGGTTTGGAAACCATATTTCTTATTTTTAACCTTGTTCTTCTAGTTTGACCTTTATAGTGGTCAAAACATTTTTACCAAGGATAAAATTCATTATGAGAAAATGCATTGTTGACCTATTTAAAAAGATTTACCTTATGATTAAAAATATATAATACATTTTATCAAATTAAATAATTATAAATTGAAAAAAAATACATTTAAAATAAACATTCTAAATATAATTAAAAACAAATTTCTATAAAAATGAATTTTTAAGTAAAAAAACGTTTTTATGCACAAATTAAGAAAAATGTTGATTCAAATGAAATTAGTTGGATTATTTTTAGTTAAAATTAATTAATTAAATTTAAAAAAATTCAAATCAAAATGGGAATTTTGTTAAACATTATTGGAATATATAGTTTTCAAAAAAATCGGTGTTTTTCACTAACTGAGAAAATAATATTTTTTTGGAAAATCCCAAAATTTTACACCAAGATAATTGTGATAATAGTATCAAAAAAATTATATCCATTTTTTCAAATACCATTAAATAAATTGTAATAAATTAATTATAATATTTTATTACAAAAAACTAAAAATAATTTATGAATAAATAGTATTTTGAAAGCATAAAATAGATTCACTAAAAATTGAATGGCTATTTCCTAAGAATTAATCAATATATTTTAATTGATTAAGAAAATTAATCACATATTTAATAATTTTTTCACTTCTATTTGTTCTGTCTAATTCAATATCTAGGTTATAAATATCATATTTAAAATAATATCATTTCTTGGTTTGTTTATGCTCATTGTTCCATGTCATACACACAATAGAACATAGCTTATTTCAAAATATCAGGGTATTACACTCATCTAATACATAATTCTTTCAACCAATTACGTAGTTAATACCACTTGCTAAAGTAGGAAGGTATACAAAAAAATACACAAACATGTTTGTAACATAAGACCTACAGATTCATCAATGGGTTATATAATGTTGGGATCCACCCATCACTTGTTTGATTCCAATGAATTCATCATATGGGAAAATAAATAAACAATACATAATCAATTTTTTCTATAATCATATATGTTGGAATAATAGAAAATAACACGACATTAATTTTCCCCATATGAACAAATTGATAAAATTATCCTAACTGATATGGAGAAATAAGGTGGATTGTTAAAAAATATGTAGTAAAAATCCCAAAGTAATCACTAAATATCTAAATTAAAATAAAAACTAAAAAAATATTCAACATTATGCCAATCAATAAATAGAATAAATTTTTATGTAAAAAATATCTAAAACAAAAAGTGCATGGATTAAGGGGTATACAAATATGTTAATAATTTTCACCCTCAATCAATGTAAGGATACTAGTTTCAAAACATTCATTAAATGAAAGGGAAAATTAATTATCCACAAAGTAAAATAATTTAATGAATAAATACATACATTTTAAACATTTAGGGAAAATAAAAACTTACATGACCCTTTCAAAAAAAATTAAAGTTGAAGAGAATTTTTTCTAAAGTATTTAATTTTTAAAAGAATCTCAAATAATAGAGCCTAAAATTTTACATAAAGATTTATATAGAAAATATAGATCCAAATATAAAACATTTAATTATGAAATGAACATTTGTAATACATTGAAATAACCTTTGTTAAAAAACTACACTATAAAAGTGTAGTAAAATATTATTCATATTAAAACTTCATTTCTAAAATTAGATTATAAAATACAACAAAAAAAATTAAGGTGGGAAAACCCAATAGGATGAAAAATGTTCAAGATGAAACTTCATAAATAAAATATTGGAGGATTGATATATCAATATCTCTTATAGGAAGAATAACACATAAACTAAGAAACATTCAACAAGGATTAATGTGGTCGGAATTTAAATCCATATAATACAATGATTGAATACCATATAATCCAATCAATCATAAAATTTTCCAAACTTATATGAAAATAAGTTCAAGAGAATTATAACAACTATTCCTAGCCCATTCTCCACACCAAAATCAACCACTTCAACCAGCCAAGTGGTGGCCAAATGCCTTTCCACTGGCCACGTGGAAGGTGGTATCAGCTGCCATTTGGGGTTTTATTTTGACTCCCCCAAAACTCAATCTCGGGACATTTGGCATAATATCCCACCTAGGATCATTATGAGTGCCACTGAGCTATTGTTCTAGTAGTGCTAGTAATGCTCATCAGGGGGCTATTATGCCATAGGTCCCAATATCAAGTGATGTGGGAGGTGGAATAAAACCCAAAATGGTATGGTATACTATTTTCCATGTGGAAAGTGGAGAGGTATTTAGCCCCCAATTGACTTGTTGAGGTGGTCCATTATAGTGTGTTGCATCGCCTACTGAGGGTCATTACATAAAAAGGTTGCTTCTATATAATTACCATTGGTAGTCCACATGCCACACCACAATCTTCTACATCAACAGGTCAAGTGGTGGACAAATGCCTCTCCATTTGTCCCATGGTAGGTATATTCACCTTCCATCTGGGGATTCATTCTACCTCCCATGTAATGTCAACTCAGTGCCTCTAGCATTATAACCCACTGAGGATCATTATGAGTACCATTGATTTTTTGGCTCAGTGGTGCTCATAATTCTCCTCAATGGTTTATTATGCCATACGTCCTGAGTTAAGGTTATGGGGGAGGTGGAATAAAACCGTAAATGGTAGGGGATAGTACTTTCCATATGGAAGGTGGAGAGACATTTGGAGACCACTTGACCAGTTGAAGTGGTCAATTCTCATGTCTTGAATGGCCTACTAAGGGTCATTACATAAAAATGTGCACATTATGTAATTACCATCGGTAGTTTACACAACACACTGAAATCATCTGCATTAACAGGACTAGTGGAAACCAAATAGCTCTCCACTTGTCACGTAGGATGTACTGTCCCCCTTCCCTCTAGGGTTTTATTCTGCCACCCCCATTACTCTAACTCAATAACTCTTTCATAATAACCCTCTGGTGTAGTAATTCTTGGGGTACTATTATGCAACAGGTAAATGTTTTGAGTTAACATCTCTCCACCTGTCATGTGGAAGGTATTGTATCCTACCATCTGATGCTTTATATTTCGTCCCCAATAACTAAAACACAAGACCTCTGTAAAAATAACCATAGAGGACCATTACAAGTACCACTGTTGAAACAACTTTGACATATAAATAGCATATACATCCTTTCATAACATGGTGGTCAAGTCTTGGCACCCCAAGAACCACTAGTTTCTCAGTTGTCTCCTAGTCCACTACTCGTGGACCACCCATGTGCTTGACTTGACCATCATACTAATGATTATCCCCACATGTCAACTTGCTCTTTCAGTAAGCTTTTTTCTCACTCACACACTCCCTGAGAAACTTCCCATGTTTTGAAAAATCCGGATCAGTTCTCCAGGCCAATCTTACTTAACTTTGGAGTGCTAATCATATAGACTCCTAAAAAGAAAGTTTCAACCTGTTGACATGAGTCAAATAATTTATCCTTTTCATCCAATATCATTTTGGGGTATTATATTCATTTACAATTTAGAGCACGACATCCTTGTTTTATACCCTATATCTCCACCCATGTAGCGTCACAACACTTAAGGGTGGGTTCCTTCTCTAATACAAATGTAAGAACTAGGGTAGGTTGGTAACATAGAAACAATTCCATAACAAGTTCATGGGGTCTTAGTCCTCCAGGAACCACTAGTTCCCCAATATTCACTTTTTCCCCTAAATGGGGGCCACCCATGTTCGCAAATGGATTACCAGACAAATGAATCCTTAAACCTTCTAACACTTTTTCTTTCATTTTGCTCTTCCTCATTCATAAATTCCCTAAAAACATACTAGGAAGTCACCCATCCTAATCACTACTCCAAGACAAGTATACTTAACTATTTAGTTCTTATCAGATAGGCTCATGAAAAGAAAGGTGTACCTTTTGTACATGAGTCATGTGATTTATCCTTTTAACCCTTTATCATTATGGGGTGTTTAAAAATGATCATAACAGAATGAATGATATTTCAGTTAATAAAAAATAATACTATTAATGTTACAATTAAATCAATAACTATCTGAAGAAATGAATATGATTTTCTTAGTATGTCTCAAAAAAATAAAATTCATACATGTTAAAAATAATCCAATGGTAGTAAATACCCACTACAAGGAAAGCATGATTCACAAAATGTATTATGTCTCACTGAATTGAAATTTAGACCAATAAAACCCATACCTTTTATCATGGACTCATTGAATGCAATCTCACCTCCTATATAAAAAAATTATCTCAATAACTTATATCATAACATTACCAATATCATTTCAATTAATAATCTTTATTTCTAATAATTATCCATATGAATTAAAATTATTCATTACCTATTTTAAATATTGGGTGTAATTAATCATGATTATTTTAAACTGGTTTCATAAAAAAGGGTTGGAATTAATTCTTATAAAAAACATCATCATACCAAGATCATTGAAATTACTCTAATATTTTTTCCATTATATTAATAATGGTCCAATTTCATTAATTAATTTTTTTTGATACAATCTATGTATATGGAATTGACGACATCAATATTTTTATTATTCTTAACAAACAAATTCTGTTTTATTAATTAATGAGTTTAATGATAACATTACCATTACAGAACCAAATAAATTATCATTTACATATTTATGTCATATTATACATATATTTATTTTCTCATGGTCATAAATTATATAAATTCATAGCATTTCTAGAGTATGTGCTTAAACCGACTCAAACATGAAGATTTTGTTATAAACGGATGATTATGTGGTGGTTTAGTTTATAATAAAACCATCATGATATTATAAATTTTTTTAATTGTGATATATAAAAATTGATATTAATAATAAGGTTAATTAATGGATAAGAAATTATTATATAATATGAATAAAAATACTTTCCGCTTAGTAAGCTTGTTTTAAATGATTAAATTAATGACAATCATTTGCTAATAATATAATTAATATGTTCTCCAATTTTTTATGAAATAACGTTAATTATATCATAACTATAATTTATATCCATTAAAACCACTATAATTTGAAATCATATAGTTTGGTCATGAAAATAAAAAATGGAAATCAATTGTTCCATGGAGGTGGAAGTCCACACTTATACACGGTTGATGTTTTCATTTCTCATAGAACAAGAGAAATGTATAATATGTTTTATCATTTAAGAATAAAAAATATGTAATAAATATCATACTTATTTATTAAATTAATCAATATCACCATTGTTTTATGATGGTTATGGATAATGAAACATGATTCTCCATAGTCATGGTAATCTGCACACATGTTTGAATGCCATTTTTTCCATAAGAGAATAGGGGAAATGTTCTTAATAGTTTTCACATTGAATAATTAAATTAAATATATAAATTATATTTTTTTATTATATTTTTTTGTTTGAAAATTATAATTGTAAAGGTCATATGGAAAGGAAAATAGTTAAGGAAAACGATTACCCCTGTCCAGAACTTTAACTTTTTTTAGAGAATTACTTAGAAAATGAGGGCATAGTTTAATCTATTATGAGAAGAATTGAAAGGAATAGTAATGGGATTATAAGAAAAGTAAAAAATTTTGGGTTTTAGTATGAAATTTAATTTTTCAAGTGGTGCTTAAGGGGGTGTGAGAGGCATGTATTACAAGAAAGAAGTGATCATTTTTTTTAAAATGCCCATAACATTTCAAAAAGGGGAAGTCAATCCCAATGAATGTAGCTTCAAAATTTAAAAGTAACAGATCAAGAAAAATATAACACTGATAAAGGCCTCAAAAACACATTATATCATGTGATTTTATCATTTTTTATGCTTTTCCACTAGGTCAAACCCCTTTATCCATATTTTACCCTATCTACGGTAACTTTTTTCAAATAATTAATTAATCCATTATGTATAAAAATAAAATAGATCTTATTACATAATTTTTACTTAGAGATTAAAATTTTGAAATATATTTTATTTGATTCAATTTCTAAAAGTGATAAATATTAATTTTACAATTATAATTGTACAATCTCTTAAAATAAATTTTTTGAGAAAAATATTATTTACATTATAAAATTGCATATATCAATATTTAAAATAGAATATATATTTTTATATTTAAAATTACACTAGCAAAATAAAACAATGTCATTATAAAAAAGTTTTTATAAATTTCTATTTCATGATTATATACTAATAATTTCATTAAATTATGGTATTTGTAAAAATTGAATACTGAAATATTCATCTTAAAATCAATGTTTTTAAAAAATATCCCAAAATAATAATCTTAATAAATTATTAATATGACTAATACAAAACTAATGATCATGTTTTAAAATTTATATTCTAAAATGTATAAATTTATTTTTTAAATTAAATTATAATATATAATGAAAAACTGTATTTTTGTAAAACCCCTTTCAAACAATATCTATTTTTATTCTCATTTCATATCAATTAATAATTAATGTTAAAAACAGTTCAGATAAATTTATTATAACATTAATTAATCATAATTTTCTTATGATAATGAAACATAGCACATAGAAATCAATTTTTTAGAAAAATAAAATTCTAAGAGTAAAATGACCTTATTAGTCATTTTAGTTATACAAATTGAATTTCATTCATATTAACAGTATAATTTATTTTATTTCTATAAATATTTTTTAAAGTAGTTACTCTTTTATATTCCCAATAATTTAAAACCTATGTTTTGATGATTATACATATATATTTATATTTTATCTAAATATATCATTGTTTGGTTTAAGATTGGTGTTGCGTGTGGAGAAAGTAATGAAACACTTGTTCATATTTAAGGTAATCATAAATTAAATCTCTCGGAGTTACACTCTAAAATAATAAATAAAATAAGTCCTCTCAATTTTAGTTATTACCCTATTATGAAAGTAGGTGTGTGTAGTCTTAACTTATCCATCATTTGGGATATAACTTTTAATATGAATATACCTTACTCTCTTAGGTTGTACTGGGTCACTTTTCTCTCTCAAATAAACATCAATCTTCCATAAAATCATATACTCTAGTATGTATATATATTAATCATATATTCTACATAACATAATTTTTCCAAAACCATTTTAATCACTAATTAAAAAAACAACAATGAAGTTATAAATTCCTCTAAAAAATAATACTATCATTAACCCCCAAGTGATACTAAGTACTAGTTCATAAATTCACACACTAGTCAATATATTTCATAATCAAAAAAGGTGATGAAAATCACCAAAAGTATCATGAATCAATTATCAGTTCTAGTATTACGAATACTGTCTAACTTATTACTTTAAAATAAATCCACCATTTAATATCTCCAAACCGAGTTTATATTAAACCTAATAGTTAACCATACCACAATCATGTTTTATCCAATATTTATCCACAAAAATATAACCATGTACTAAAATAACTTATCAAGGTTATAAATAAAATTTAATAAATGTTTCCATACCTTGATAAAAAACTACTCAAGACAAATCATTAAATAATTCATATAAATATCATAATTTTAAAAAATAAGAAAATGACATAGATAATTATATCATGATAATGGGATTGGATAATGGTATCAAGATTTTATTACTATTAATATATCAACCTCACTAACTTATGTATGAAAGGTAAAGTCACATTTTTCCATAATAATGAAAAAATACTAAAATTATCAACAATTTAGGTATGCTCCCTTATTCAGTTATAAAACATAGTGGTTCCAGGATACATACCTTTATCATATTCATTTTTTAATCATGTTTCAACAAAATACTATAAAAATTATTGTGATAATATCTCCAATAATAAGATTAAATGATTATGGTAATATCAAATCTCAATCCCAATATTTCTTCTATTATTACACATTAATTTCAACCTATGAAACTTTTATTTTAACTATGTTAGACATAGTCCATCCAATAACTCTATTGGTAAAACCTAATTTACTTTAGGTTGGTTCTTTATAGTTATAAACCTAATCCTTAAAGTAATTAACAAATTAATACTTCATAATGGCTCAAAATGAAAATATTATCAACTAAAGAATAAACCCCAGGAGTGTCTATCTAGGTGTGTATTCTTAGGACTAACAATCATGAACCATAGTGAAGAGAAGTTTAATGTTTACCCAACCTCTTTTGAGTTGATTACCCCTTGTTTTATCTACATCACGACACCACCCAATTTCTAATATCCAAATAGGTATGTAATTTCTAGGGTAACCACACAATCTATAATTTACTAAAACATCAGGATGAAATATTATATTATGAAATATCCTATATACTTAACCAAAGTTTTTTCACTAAAATCCTTTTATCATAATCCCTCAAAATATTAAATTTTACCTTAATAAACCTAAACAGTTTCCTATACTATTGAAAGTAAAATCAACCATAATTTATAAAAATTTTAGAAAAGTTATAACTCATAAATTATCCTTTACAAATAAAATCCTCATCTCCAAATTTATCTAAAATATCCTCCGATGCAAAGAATTATGCCTCAAACCCTCACTCTTAATCCCAGTTCCATCTACACATACTTTACACACTAACATTGATAGGAACTATATATTCCTAGATATAAATATCCCATAATTACATAACATAATGAAAATATTTCATTAAATACATTCCCAAGACATTTTAGGTTTATATCTTTATATAATTATAGAAAATCATAAAATAATGAAGTGTGTGTCTTTCTTAATAGATGATCATTTAATTTCTACTATATAAGAAACTAATTAATCTATAATAAGTATTCATCACCTCAAAAGCAATCCACTCATGATATCCAATCATAAATATCTAGAGAATTACTTTTCATCAACCCCTATAGAAATAGAAACATAAAAAGAGGTGAGATCAAATAATCAATAAGGGTTAAAATAATTGAAAAAAATCAAAGATCAAAAGTGACCATAAAGTGAGCATAAATATTAGGGTTGGAATCGATAATAAAAATAATTCCATAATCAATTGAAACAAATAATATAATATATCCACTGATAGGAATTAAAATAAATCAATCATATTGATGACAATAGTTGAATTTGTGTTGATAGAATTAATAATTTTGAACATCTTAATATTACATCAAAAGTTCAACAAGACATAATTCTTATTGTCAAGTCCATAGATAAGACATATTCCCAAATTGTGAAGTCAAACACCAAATACCAAAACATGTTTCTTTCAGGAGACCAACTTATGCATCAATGATATATATAATTTCAGGACCCATACATCACTATTTTAATTCCAATATTCATTAAATGAGATAATGAGTAAAGAATGCATAATCAAATTTTACAATAATCAAACATTTATAATAAGAAAATACTGAATAAAAACACTTTCCCAATGTCAATAAAAGGGATAACGTGATCATAAACCATCAGGATAAATAATTTCACGGGTTAAATAATATGAATTCATGTTTCTTTAGTAATCAAAAAAGATCTATTTTGGATTAAAAAAATATAGTTTATCAATACCTCCCCAATAAATAAATGGAACATATTTCTATATAATAATCCCACAACCAATCAACATAGAGAATAAGGGTTATAAAATTTAGTAAATAATTTATCTAATCAACCAATGTAACTACTCATGGTGAATATACTTCATTTGATGAAATATAAAACTAGTTATTCATAAATTAAATGTAATGGAAGAAAATTTATGCCTATTCATTATGGATGGTTAGGAAAGAAAAGGGAGTTATTTACAATAAATTTTATATAGAAGAACATTATATAATCCTTAAAATTAAATACTGTGAATGGTTTCAATGTAATATACACCAAGTGTAACAAAGGTAACTAAGAAATATGTATATATATAAAAAAAACATCCTCATAAAAGAAGACTTAAAATAGTATCACATAAGAAGGGATCAAAAATCAAATTTTTGGGAACTGTGAGTTAAATCCCACAAATTATACATATTTATTTATTTATATATTATTGGATAAATCAGGAAACATAAACCCATGATTTTAAATACTTTTGAATATGAAAATTAAAATATAGGTGAAACCATAAAATATCATCTATAAAACAATTTTAATATTAATATAAAATAACATATTACATGCTATATTAAAAAGTAAATTTTGAAAAGAGATGTTATTGATATTGAAAACTTTTACATTTAGAAATAATATCTAATAATTGATCCTTGAAAATTACATAATGTTTTATGTAGGAAATTTGTATCCAAAGATAAAACATTTTATTATGAGTGGAACCTTTTTTATACTCTCAAATTAACTTTAATGAAAACCCACTTTATAGAATGATTAATAAAAACTTATATGTATTAAAACATAATGTGGAAAAATAATATTATAAAATACCATATATAAAAATATTATATTTGTAGAACATAAGAATGCATGAATAGTGTTTAATATTAATCTTTATAACTCAAAGAAAGCAGATTTGAGCTATCAATATCCCTTACGGGAAACTTACCCAATAAGGTACGAAATATTTTATAATGTTTTTTGTGTTAGGAATTGAAATTTAAAGAAAAAATTAGTGTAATACCACATAATATAATAAAATATATAATATACCCAAAAAAATATGAAGATAATCTCAATATAATGATTATAACTCAATGAATGAAAGTTGAGTTACCAAAAATCCTTACAACTGAGGTGATAAGTGAATCAATATACATTTTAAGTAAGTAATAAAATTTGTCTTAGTATATCTCACAAAATTTGAAAAAAAATTATGATAAATATAAATCCCCACATTTAAAGTACACTATATAACAAAAAAAGATGAACAAACCATATTATGGCTTAATGAATCATAAATGAGACAAAGAAAACCCTTAGATTTTTTCAGGGATTCCATGAACACACTCCATCCTCCTATATAAAAAACATATAAATCATAATAAATAATTTCATAAACATACTAATAACTTATCCATTTATACACATCATTTTTAATCATTCTCTATGAAGTTTAGATCGTTATTATGTATTTTCAATTACGGGTGTAAGTAATCTTGATCATTTTGAACTAGTTTCATAAAAAAAGTGTTGGTATTCATTATTGATTCAAAGTTTTCATCCAAAGATAATAAAATTTATAGGAATATATTTTTCATTATATTAATAAAGGTTCAATTTCATTCAATGGTACTTCTGGTTACAATACATGATTATAAAATCAATGAGGATTAGGTTTCGGAAATTCTTAATTAAGAAAAGGTGTTTTTTAAACTGATGTGTTTTTTGATTATTTAAAAATTAAAAACCCAAAGGAAAATAATTATTTACATATTTATGTAATATTATACTAGTAATATAGTTCCCATAGTTACCCATGATTTCAATTCATATCATTTATCAAGTAGTTGTTTAAATAGACCCAAACATTACCATTACAAGATTATTTGAGGATTATGTGATGATTTAGTTGGAATATTATTATAACTAAAAAATAATGGTATTATTTATTAATTATTAGTGTTACATATCATAATTTAATGGAATTATAATAATAATTAATACATTGTTTAATATTACATAATATGAATATAAATATCATCCTCCTAGTACACTTGTTTTTTACAACTGAATTAATTATAATCAGTCATTGATTAT
The DNA here is from genome assembly GCA_963277665.1 of Viscum album. NCBI lineage: Eukaryota > Viridiplantae > Streptophyta > Magnoliopsida > Santalales > Viscaceae > Viscum > Viscum album. Next base: position 218,066,546 of record OY728165.1, read on the forward strand.
ATCATTAATAGGTTCCCAAATTTTTAATAAAAACCCATAATGATATAATAATTATAATGTTTATTAATTAAACCAATTATCTTGACCAGAAATTTAATGTAGTGATGAAATGGAAAATGAAAATCATTCACTCCCTAGAGGCGGTAATCCACACATATTATTGGGTCATGATTTCATTTTCCATAGAATGGTATAAATATATAATATGTTTTATATTTTCATAATTTAAAATTAGTTCTAGATATAAAACATATATAATAAATGGAACATTATGATTGTTCATGAATATTGGTTAAGGAAATATAAACATGACGCTTTGTGGGGGTGGTAATATGCACACATGTATAAATATTGTTTTTGATTAATTTAAGGGAAAAGGGGGATTATGATTGATGGTTATTCCCATAAAATTTAATATATAATAAATATTTATTTCACTAAATAGGTTTTATAAAATTATTGTTTTAATGTAATGATAAAAAGGAAATATATTAAGTAAAAATGATTCCTCGCATTGAGAACTCTCAGTTTTCCTTGGAGAATTCATTGGAAAATGTTGGAATATGGTAATCAATTATGAAAATTAGATCAAGTTGGACAAAAATTATTATAGGGGAATTAAAAATGGTTATTATTTAGGTTGAAACAAAATTTTTGGAGTGGTATTGAAGGGGTGTTGAGTGGCATCTACTATAAGTGATAAGGGATGAATTTTTTAAATACCCATAACATTTTAAATATGCAAAGTCAATCTCAAGGAAAATAGATAAAAATTTAAGAAATAATGGTTTTAATAAGAGATATAGTCGTTAAAGGCCTTAAACACACATTATCACACATATTTTTAACATTTTTTATACTTTTTCACTAGGTCATAACCTTTTAACCCTAATTTACTCTTACCATGGTAACTAATTTTACCTAAGTAATTTTAATTTTTTATAAAAATAAGTAATTATTTATTACATAATGTTAATACTCTAATTCAAACTTTTAAATCCATTTTAATTGATTAACTTTATTAAATTAATAAATATTAATTTTCAAATAATAAATATACAATATATTAAATGTAATTTTTTGAGAAATAATTACTTAACTTACAAAATATGAGATATAGGATTGTAAATGATTATCGATAATTTTATATTTATAATTTATCATTTCAAATAAATATTTTTAAAAGAACAAGTATTCGTAAATTTTGATGACATACTTACATATTAATAATTTCATTAAATCATTATATATTTAAAAAACTATATATTACACAATTCACCTAAAAATTGATATTTTAAAAAGAAAAAAATCATCCTAAGAGAGTAGTATTATTATGATTCCAAAAATAATGTTTATTTCTTTCAAATTATGGTTCTATAATTTATAAATTTTAATTTTAAATAATATTATAAAATATATTGAGAAACTATGTTAATAGTGAAAAACCGTTTAGAAGGAAATATATTCTTCTTTTTATTTCTTATCATTAAAAAATTATTGTTAACTAGTTATTAATATAAATATATATTGCAATAATTTAATCATAATTTTCATGTGATAAAAAATTATTACGTATGAAAGTTACATTAAAAAATACACTTCTAAGATTAAAATGATCTTATTATCCATTTTGGCTATGACAATTGATTTTCATTCATATTAAAATTAGTTTTTATTTTATTTCTAAAATATTTCAAATTTTCATAATCACTATTAATTCCATTTAACTCACTGACATTATTAAATGATTATATTTTTTTCTAAATATATCATGTTGGATTTATGTTTAGTGTTTCTTTTAGATAAAGATACTGAAAAAAATTGACTTACAAAAAAGTAATCTTATATTAAAATTATGGGTTATTACACTATTTTCCTTTTACTAGGTGTCTAGTGGGTCACTAGGTGCCCAATTTTATTAGAATATGTACCCAATGGAATGATGCAGCCAACACCATCTCTTTTTTAAAATAAAAACTAATCAAAAATTAATTATTGGTATTATAAACCAATATGTATACCTTTGAATCATGCATTTAATCACCTAAAACAAGTCCAATAATTTTATACATAGATTCAATTGCAAAATTTCAAATTCACTCAATCACTAAATCAATGAAAGTATAAACTTACTTTGAGTTCCCTAACACAAAGGTTTGTTCCATTATGAACCCACCACCATAACAATTCGCATCCTCAAGAAGACTCCCTAATCACTCATCCATAAAGATGGCCTATATCAATTTCCAAAAATCTGAAAAATTATCATTTTTTATCTCTGAATTGTAATCATGCATCAACTATGAAACCCCAACCAAAATGAAAAATATTCTCCAAGAGTCTCAAAACCCAAAAAAATAATTCTTAATGATTTTACCACAATTTAAATCACCCCAGTAACAACATTTTGATCAATAATTCTATAATTTCTCACATCTTTAAAATATGATCGTCTAATCACCCTATTCATATGCATCACTAGAATTTTAATAATGCAACCATTGAACCCAAAATTATAACAATTAGTAATACTTAGGCCTTATTGAACTCTCTACTATAAGTACTCAATATAAAATTGAAATTTCACCTAGTGGTGTTTGATTCCATATGAATCTATTCTCGAATCTCAATCCATGTTGTCCAGGACAAGAAACCCCTCATTCTTATATTCAACTACATAAGATATACATCAAACACACACCTATAAACCTCAAATTAAATGGGTTACACAAAATAATTTCCTTATATAAATAAAAAAAATTAAATACCAAAAATATTCTCCACTCCTCATAATATTTCTAAAAAAACATGAAAACTTGGTTATGTGCCCACCAATTTCTTATTTTGAAAAGCCTTACCAAAACATTATAAAGATTAAAAAACTCACATGATTTCATTATAAATCCCATAGAATCTATGATTTTTATTCAAAACCTAAAATATATGAAATCTAAAAATGTTTGACCATTTTCACATAACTTTTTTCCCTTTACAATTTCCATATTGAAATCAATTTTCAAAATATTTTTTTAAATTTATAAAATACAATAATTCATAGAAAACATGAAAAAATAGGTACTTTTATGGAAAAAATGTAAAAATATTTTTCCTATAATATTTTAATTCAATAAAAAGGTAATCCAAAATGTAGAGGTTTCTCAAAAAAATCAATTAAAACCCACGTACTTCAATATTTATTTCAAAAGAATTAATTAAAATCATTTTTTTATAAATTTCCTATTCCAATACATGAGTATTATTTAGAATTATATGTTTGTATCAAAAATAAAACACTCTAAAGTACATTGTTCTATATAGATCAAACAATCACAAATAATCAATCACAAGTAACAAGAAATCCCCAATAATCCATATTAATTTAATGAATTTTTATAATATAATTTTTGAAACGTAGAATAGTTTATAAATTGTTTTAATTAATAATAGATCATGTTAGATAAATGTATTGAAAAACTCCACCAAAACATTCCTAACCAAATATTTATTCAGATTCCACCTGTAATGCCCTAGATTGATCAAGACCAATAGTGTGAACCAAGTGATTCTATCTGACCTTTGGTGTTCCTCCTCTTATTCTAGACACGAAAAACATGTAGTGAGAGACGAAAATGGTCATGGGGAGACTATACACTCAAATATAGAGAATCAGGGTCCAAAAAAATCTGCAAAAAATAAACATGAATTTTTTATATAACGAATAATCTAGAAACATAGATAAATAAAATAGGGAGCTAAGAGGAATTACCATAGTCAAAAATATAACATAAACTATCAATATGATGCAATAAACAAAAACAGTGTATAAGTAACAAAATAAATAACAAGAATAGTGAAAATAAATAAACAAGTGATCCTCTAAACTAATGTATGTGCAGTGTGATAAAATAATATAAAATAAATAACGGAATCCAAACAAACTCACAAGACAACCTACTAAAATATCAGCATCATTTTATACACTACTTTTTTTCATGCATTTACCTCTAAGTGGATACTTGTGACATGAAAATAAAACATTAATTTTAACCCATATACATCATACCTCATACCATGAAATTTTGTGGAGAATTATATTATATTGTTATTAAAACAAAAACAACCTAGAAAACATTACTTGTAAAAGTTTATAAAAGGTCATACATACATTATGTTGAACCAAATTGGTTATATAACCTGATAGGGGTGTGAATCATAGTATAACAGATTAAAAAACCACCCATTTTTGACTTGTTTTATTGCTAAGAAAAATTCTCTTCAATCTTATAATTATATAAATATATAAACATAAATGGAAGCATGAAAAGACATAACAATTTTACTTTGTTCACCCTAACTAGGCTACTCCAAGGAGCATTCAAAGTATTGTGTCAACGTACAAGAATAACTAACCACAATGTTGTTACAATTATTATATAGAACATAGTTTTATTATTTGTTTACAACTATTCACACTTGAGAATGCACCACTTTATCTTCTAAAAATAACAAACTACTCCTTAAGAATAAACCTATGATGGTCTATATCAGCTTCGATTTGGATCACACTAAAATGGGTGTGACATAAATCTCTTTATTTATAGAATGATGAATTCTAACTTACTATAGAAATTTTAGTAAATTCCTTATGGTTAAAATAACATGTACTTATTTTTCTTCCATTGTGAAACTTGTAGAAACTAATTTAACTTTTAACCTTTTGGGAAACTACCAACTCTCTTGAAAAATCTACTCTTTCAATAAAATCCTATGTTAATGTAGAAAAAATTATATTTCATTATGAAAGACAGGTTCATGTAAATAATATCACATAAGAAATATATATGAATAATTATTATGTTAAAAAATATCTTTTTATCTTCTATAAATCATTCTTACATCAAATGGGGGTGTAGTAGCCTATTTTGAGTAATCGCTATAATTTCACATAGCTTCTACACCCACCACCAACCCATGATGTAACTTTCATTGCCTGAAAAACATTTTGACTCTATTATAACTTTTCTCAATAAATTTAACATCTTTAGAAAACATCACATCTGAATTAACCATGTTCATGCAACTCCATCACATTCATATAATTCAATCTTAAATGAAATCCAAAAATAAAATTAGGAAACTATTTAATTTTGAAAATATTGATGTGTAGACCTCGAATCACCACATTCTTAAAACATTGGACATGTTCTACCTAATTTTCACTTTTTTTGAAATACATTCTTTTTTCTAAAAAATAAAATTTGATCTTATCTAAATTTTCGGAAATAAAAAATTTGACAAAATAGATAAATATTTCCTTCTTATAAAGGTGGATTCTTAAACACCAACCATATCTTCAAACCCCCATAAACTAAAATTTTTCAATGTCTATATAGATTTAGAAATTATCAAATGACTTTTCTAACCAACATGGCAAACCAAAAACAAAAAAGACCACCTAGAAGATCGTTTCCCTGATAATATCCCCCTTTAGTATTTCTAAAAACACTTCAAAACCACATAAAACATTGATAACAACACATCCACACTAACCACTTTAAACACTTATTTCCCTTATGGAAGTATAGAGAGTGATCATAGGATTAGTCAACAAGTACTCCAATCCAACATGAGTCAAGATCAGTATGAGAAAGAAGAGTAGTGTACAAAACTTATCAATTATTCACATCATTCATTATACCACTTTATTTATCGATACTAATTATTCTTATAAATTGAAACCATTTGTTATTAAAAATAGATTCCAATTGATCTCTCCTAGATTAGAATATGAAAATACCACTTTCATAGCCATACCATATAAAATGCTTTCATCATGAACACTTGTGACATCCTTTAAAGATATGTATTCAATAATTATAAAACTTTTTCACTTCCATATTTAATAACACTCCCACATACTTTCTCCCACTATTCAATAAAGAAATATCTATTCCTTTTTGTACCATGTATTATCCCCTCAAATAGGCTTGATCTCACCATTTAATGAGTAATATTTATCCCCCTCGGTAAAAAAAACTAATGGTCACTCCATTTTGGTATACAATAGGGAAAATAACAGTTTAAGGGGTAATCAAAAACATAACTTGGGGGTTGAGGGTTTCAAAATCACACTTTACTAAGTGTGGGGGTTGAATGGACTCTGATATCTAGTCAACGATTTTTACACACTTCTTTGGGTAATGCATTTGTCAATATCTATACACATTAATTTTCTAAAATCACTAACTCTGAATTCACTATCCCTTTCTCCTCTTTCTCTATTAAAAATTAAAACTTTATTTTGATAAACTGCATTCTTGTTTGATGGACTAGATTTTTTAAAAAAATCAATAGAAATCAAATTATAACAATTGATTATAATTGGAGACTTTTCAATAACTCCAATGTCTACAGACTTCTATATAAACTATGGTAACTTTGTGATATCTTGAGTGGCCAAAAGATATTCAACTTTTGTAGTACTTGGTGAAATGTGATATTTTTTTATTTCTAGTCCAAGAAATTCACAATCTGTAAAGAGAAAATGTACCACCTATGATTGAAATTCTATCATCCACTAAATCAGACTACTCTTTATTTGTATATTCCAATAACTCTTATGGATATGTTTCATTGTAAAACAATCCAAATTAGATTTTTTTTAATATACAGTAGTATTAACTTTAATATAATCATGTGACCTTCATTAGAACAACATTCATATCATACTGTATGGCATGTAAGAAAAACAATATCAGGTCTTGTAATTGTTAAATACAATAGGATCCTAATGATTTTCCTATATTATGTGACAATTACTGATTTCCCATCATCATCCTAAAAAAATGTCATAATAGTAAAACATTTTTTATTATCAACTTGGAATATTCCTTTCCAAATCATTGTAAAACCTCCTTAATATATTTATATTAAGAGATTAATGAATCATTCCTTATCTTTTTTACCTTTAGATGAAGGAAAATTTTCATTTCACCAACTGTCAACATTTCAAACCCACACTTTAAGAATTCTATAAAATTTTTGCATTGTTCTTTATCTGATCCACCACAAATTAGGTCATCTATATACACTAGAACCATCATACATTGACCACTCCCATTATTGACATATATATTTTCATAAACATTATGAAACTAGAAACTAGTCTTCCTTATATATTGGTTTAGTCTTGAATACCACATTATTAGTGCCTACTTCAACACATAATGTTCTTTATTTAGTCAGCATACTTTTTCCTCATCGTTATGGATAAGATTTTTTTTTTTGTTCGATGTACATCATTTATTCTGGAACTCAATTCATAAAATCTGACTTGACATCCATCTATAATACATTGAACTTCCTTTACACTAAAATAGCTAATAATAGTAAAATTCTCTCTAACATTTCAAGGGGTTAAAATGTTTCACCAATATTTATGTCCTCATTATGGATATATCGCTAACACACTAATCACAATTTCTGTTGAATCTCTATAGTTTCTTCATTTAGATTGTTTTGAGATTCCCATTTGGTTCTAATAATGTTTTTTTCTAACAACCTCAAAACAATCTCCCAAGATTAATTCTTCTCAATCTTTTCAAGCTCTTAATTAATTTAATAAAACCAATTCTCATATTTAATAACTTATCCATAGAAATTTGGATTAAACTATGATAATAAATATATTCACTATAGATACTTCTTAATCCTTATCTATACATTCATTTTTTGATCATTTATGACATTATTCTCACCCATTTTATCTTAGTGTTTTGACTTCAATATAGATTTAGCTCAAACATCATTATATATATAATAAATGTAAATATTTTAATCTTCCTAAGGCCCTTATTATCCCCCTAAGATACTCAACTCTTCATCAATATCCTAAATAAACTTCTCACTATTTTTTAGAAGTTTCAACTCATTTTCCACTATATAACATCATTTATTTCAAAACAATTTCCTAGCCTCTTATTGAAACATTTTTAAATTTCTCTCATTCCTAAGTAGTTAAGGTAAATTCCCTCATCTCCATAGGATTAAAACTTCTTTTTCCTCTCCTAATTGAGAATGAGACACTAACTTTTGAATATTTGAAAGTACATGAATATTGGCCTCTTTCCATACCATTACTTGTATGAAGAATTATCTTCCCCTAGACACAAAAATTCTCAATTAGAGATATAGACCAATTTATGTGTTAATTCATTTCAAGATATCATGGGTAGTTATTTTTTGATAAACAAATTCTAAACATATTGTTAAAGATCTTCATTTTATCCACAAAAAAATAATTCTATTCTATAGTTCTCATTACTAAATCTTGGTGCCTTATTCTATGATTTCAAAGATAACCCCCCACTTGGTTCTTGGTAATCTCTATGATATTATACATTTGGAATTTAAGAAACTTATTCCAAAGAATTTTTCCAGTATCCCTCCAATAATGAGTTAAAAACTGAACTCCTTAAACATGTAAGCAATAAACTTTATCGATTCCATCCTAGTATAATCATTAATTAAAATAATTTAATATCTCTTTGCACTAATGGATATTAGGGATATAGGTCCAAACACGTAAACATTTACTAATTCATGAACTATTATTAAAATTTTCTATTTTTTTGTCTTTATTTTGAGTAATATATTTTTTTACAAGTGGCACATGTTTATGTAGTATCAGGTGAATGTATAGAGGGATCATAATCTATATAAGTTTTTATTGGATTATAAGAGTATGGTTGCCTCAAATTACCAAGATTTTTATGCCCCAGTATTTTATCTTCTTCCTTTGTTTGAATAAGAATATCTTCTTATCCACTAATAACGTAGAGATATTTTCTTGTGTACACTTCACGTATATAACAAAGGCATATTCTCTTCCTCTGATGAGGCATACCCTCATAATTAAATATCTTACATGCCTTGAGTAACATAGTTGACTAAAACATAATGTGTGGTGAATAAGACCTTCCACAACCAAGAAATCAATACATATCATATCATTTCCCTTAAACATGGATTTCACTAAGCCAATAATATTTAGGCCAATATGTTTTAAAAATATGATAACATGTTCTTTTTAATACTTAATTTCTATCACTAGACCTTTATATCTATCATGTGGGATGTGGGCCCACTATCAAGGATTCAGACACTAGTATTATATGATTCCATTAGAGTAATATCAGTAACAACTAGCTTCCCGACTATTTTCCATTTTATATATGTCATCAACATCTCTGTTTTTTTGAATGAAATGCATGATCTTTTATAGAGTTTTTAATACCAATATTATTTTATTAGGATTAAAATAGATTTTTTACATTCAGTTAGCCTAATGATTCCTTGATCTTTATCATATAGCCACTTCAGCTCTTCAATATAATATTCATGTGTTGTTGATAAGAAATGCATATCCATATGTCTAAATCCTAGAGATAAAAGTAACCATTAAAATAATTAATGTAATATTAAACATCACTCAAATTCATATGTTTATATTGTTCCTTATGGTATCTCTTAGAAATGAACTAAATATTTTGATAATATCCAACCTTTATACAACAATAACACCTAATACGAGGTGCATTATTACGTATCTATTCAATATCACCAGTTTTCTTTTGGGTTATTTTAGTATTTTGGTATCGTTCCTACTGAATTTTTATTTTCGACAATCCAAATTATATTTCCCTAATAGGTATAGTACTAGTAAGGGGTTGATCAATAGAGAGAGGGAGTTATTTTTGTTTTGTTTATCTAGTTTTTAATTAATTTAGTAAAGATTAATATATTTTAGAGTTGATTATTTATTTTTTTCATAAAAAGGATATGGGATTTCAATTTCTTAACAAATTACTTAAAAGATAAGGAAAAACACAGAAATTTGGTTTGGATGAAAATTTGGAGAAAAATGCGTCAAGGAAATAGATTTTAAGGGTTGTTTTGAAATCAATTTTATTATGAGGTTGTGTTTTTCATGATAATTCACATCTCTAGGTTAAGAATGTAACAGAACCCCATTGGTCTTTTGAGTTTTGTTTAAATCAGTAGAAACCAATTACTTGGTCTGGAAGTTGATTTATCTTAATTTTTTTAATTTCTACCATTTTGGAGATGATTAAAAAAACCAATTAACATGGGTGTTTTTAGTCATAATTCTGTAAAGATCCCTATAAATCATGTTCTTGGTCTAATATAATATTTCAAGTGATATTTATTATGTTTTAATGAGGAATTATGAGAGAGAAGAACAAATTACATGGTTACTATATCCAAATTGAAAAATTACAACACATAATTTTCCACATCCCCAATACATTGAGAATTTAGCAACTCATGGAGTGGGTAGAAAATAAACAACTCATAATACATGAATTCATCATCTTGAAACCTTCGGATCGAAGGCCTTAGGGAAGGTAGCACGGAAGCACCTTATCTACTCTCTTCTCTCCTTTTCTTTCTCTCTCTTCTTCTCTTCTAGGCCTTCTTAGGAGTGCTCCCCCTTGGAATATCTCATAATTAATGAATCTGAAAGACTTCCAAACTTGGAAGGCCTACCACATATTCAAGGTTTTAGTAGTACACGGCATGTACCAGGAAGTATAGGTCATGTACCCTGATTAACATGTTTTGGCCATATTTTCACCACTGGAAGGTGAGCTAACACACCATCTTTGACTTTGAACATGGAACCTCTTAGTAGGTGGGAGTACACTGTGTGTAGCGCCACCCTACACATCGTGTAAGAATATTCATCATCCACCAAATTCTTCTAGAAGGGACACACAACATGTAAATGGGAAGTACATGGTATGAATTCTTTGGTCGGCAACATGGGCTTGTATCTAGTCTTATTTATCTGGGTCATGGCAGTTGTACACGACATGTATATAAACATACACACTATGTAGATTTGAAATTTTTTTCTGATCATCCCTGATTTTTTCTTTTGGCTTGAAACATCCTAAAAATAATCATAATCACCAAAATAAATCATTTTACCCATAAAACAAAAGTTATTTGTTGAAAACAAGTTTTTATGATAAATAAAATATATGAAAAAGTATACACAAATGGGGTACATAAAATTCCACCATGCTTAGTCATTTTCTTGTCCTCAAGTAGGATCTCAACATCAAATAAATAGAATACAAACATTAAAAAGGGAATCATTTAACTGATTATAACTGTAAACAATATAGCCATAGTAGAAATTTTTTTCAAATGGCACAAAACAGATTTCAATACCAAAGATGTTCTAATCATGCCTCATATGTAAGTTATTTGAAAATTTACATCATCTTTCATTCACATTGTTTAACTGTTCAGAAATAAACTTGAAAATTGATGATTTCCCTCACTAAAAGATACCACATTCATTATTTAAGATTATTTAGTCAGAGTTATACTCAATCTTAAGTATATACACTCTATCTATATGATTGAAAGTGTTCTCATTATTTACTTCCTAAATCAAATATCATAAATCATGAGGTATTTCAATAAAGTTCAAATGTATCTCAGGCTAAGGGTTGGTAGGTAATGATAAAAATTAATCTCATAGGCTTCAAAATGATGTTGAATTCTTAAGAAATAATGCATGATATTCAAGATAAATCTTAAAGAAAAGCACTCCCCCAATCATGAACTCTCAGGGTTATCATCACCATGATATTCCCTTTCCAATATGGACCATAAACCATCAATAATATGTAATTAAGAATCGTATCCTTCTTTCGCAATTTTTTTTGAATAACATTGAGGGCCCACCAGGAATACAAGGGATAGTAGGCTCTAGGACTCTTTTTTATCTAATTTACAAGTGAAACCCCCCCTCCCCACACTTATGTACATCGTTGCTCACCGAAATGTACCTTGAAAAACTAAAATCCATCTTTTCAAAACTCAAATTAATAATAATGAAAAATTATAAAAGAATTAGGGTATGCGGGTAAAATAGGATTTTAACGTGGCTTCGTATCAAGGAAATTCATCGATTCTAAGGGTTTAAGAAGATCAGATGCAGAGTAGGTATCAAGGTCAAAGGGGATGAAAAAAGATGCCTCAATCGTTTTAATGTGATACAAATATCTTTATGTTTTGAATAGAAAAACTAGTAAGTTCTAGTAGTTATGAATATCCCAAAAATCTCTCAAAAAAGAGGGTATAAGAAAGAATATGTCAAAAAGGATTAGAATACATCTCAGTAATTGAAAAAATACAGGGGTCAATCATGTCATGACATGAGTAAAAAATTATCAATATAATAAATGTAAATGTATAAGGCTTATAATCTATAATCAAACTATATTAAAAATCATTTTAAAAAATCCTTGAATATTTGAAATAAGCTTGTAACATTCTAAAATTACCTTGTATGCCTATTTTTATTTATAATTATAATTAATCAAAAATTATCCATAATTTAAAATATATCAACTATTAATGATGTCTCCTTAATTATTTTAAGGAAAAGACTAGTGTAATAAGAGGCCCTCCCCACACTTTATATAGCACATGGTCCCGCAAGTGAAATTCCATGGAAGAGGAGAGAATATAGGAAACCAAAGAGCAGAAAAGGAGGGGAAGTATTGGAAAAAGTAAACGCAAAGAAGAAAGGAAAAAAAGAAACACTAAAAAATACTCCCCTCATGGTGAATGGAGAAAATGGAGACGTTGTCGAAACAAAGTTGTCCAAGTCACTCCAGTGTACCTGTGATGGTCGAGGGAATGAAAAAAAAAGAATCTGCAGATACATATAGCATCACATCTCAATCAGAACATTTATATATATATATATATATAATGGAAATAAATGGGCCAAAAAATAGTCATGTGGTCACCTCAGAAGAGGTATCATCTAATACAGGAGGATCGGGAAAGGAATGATCGGTGGTAGTAGTGGAGGCCGGAGGCGTGGGATATATGATCATAATATTATTCATAGCAGCCAGAGTCTTAAGAGCGGGATTTATAGTGGGAGGCTCTACAGTGATTCTCGGGCCAGCAGCATGACTGGTAGCAGTTGGGCCAATGGTAGAGAGAAGAACTGAATATGTGGACAGAGCTAAAAGTAGTAACTGTGGGGCCGAAGGTTGAGGATTATAGGGTTGTGTCAGAGCTGGAGAGGTCACCAATAGTGAAATTACATGATGGTGAAGTAGAATCCCCAAGATCTTCTTGATTCACCCAAGAGTCTGCACCATAGCATCATGGCAGTGCTTCAGCTCGGCTAGGTAAAGGGTGAAGGGGAGAACAACTGAGGGTGAAAAGTGACGAGGTAGGGGGAAGGGTTAGAAGAAGATAGGATGGTGGTGGAAAATGAAGGAAGGCTAGAATAATGGGTGTGGTGGAGTGGGTACATCCATAGGTGGATGTGGGGGGTCCTGGTCAGGAACACCGTTAGGACCAGCTGGGTCATCCCTCGCCCTTACAGGAGCAGGGGCATCCTGTACAAGACAATAGACACCACCCTAATGATCAACCATCCACATGCGGATTCGAATGAGTAAATCAAGACACTAAGGTGAGCCTAAGGGATCGTGAGGGAGAGATGGCTCAAAAAATTCCAAATGGTGTGTCAGGGGGGGTGGCATAGAAACGGTCATTTAGGTTTCCATAATGACTATGAATCATGGAGTGATAGTAGGTAGTGGTAAGGCGTGGGAGGCCAGGGTAGTCATCCTAGTCAATAGAAGTAAGGAGCTCCATGTCCCGGCTGGACATGACACCCATTTCCTAGTGGAGAGGAAAAACAATGGCACTGAAGCACTGGTGAAGGAAACGAAGAGGAGGGTCAATGATGAATGATCTCTTTTGTAATGTGAGTGTATAACTGTGGTTAGGTCTAGAAATCTCCCACCACATCATAACAAGATCAAAGTTATCTGGATGGGTAAGCTAACAATTGGGAGGTGGGGTGGAAGGATGGGGGTTAGGAGTTGCACCCTCGGCCAAACTCGTCCAGAGTACGGGAAAAGCCCATCCCCCAAGCCAAAAAAGAACTAGTCGAGTTGTATCCTTCGGAGTCTATTGGTATGTGGGCCCGTCAAACTCTAACGTAGACTTGAACTCCAAAAATAAATCTCAGTATGTAGGACTGCTAACCAGTAGTTCCTCAAGGAGATGCATATGGATTAGGAGCTCCTAAATCTCCCCAAAAATACCCAAACGATGGTGAAAGATCACGTCCTGGTAGTGGCCGCTCAACTGAATAGTGAGTAGGGAGAATATTCACAAATTCTTGGTCGTAGGATGTCCCTCTGGAAAAATAATTAATGGATACGATGGAGGGAAGGTAGCAGCCGGTGCAGGAAATGGTGGATCGGTTTCCATCATAGCAAAGGGTCCTCTCACTATGGTAAGAGGTCGAGTTGTGGATGCCGGAGTAGGCTCATAGGGCTGGACATTAGAGGGAGGAGGTGTTATCTCGGTCAGTTCCACCACTGGCAGGGAGGGTATCTACGAGGGAAGGGATTTCGAAGGAACGGAAGCATGGGAACTCTCAGCCACCGTAGAAGGTGTCGAAGCCACCGCTAGAGGACCATTAGTAGAAGGGGACACAGAAATGGATAGATCAGTAGATGTTGAAGATGGAGTTGATATCATGAGGTAAGGAAGAGTGGAAAACGTTGGGGGAAGGTAAATTGAAATATCAAAAGTTGGCCGATCAGAATATCAAAGACGAATTCGATGGCAAGGAGACCACTCACCTTCAACATCGGAAGCGGGTGGCTTACCAATAGCAGAATCTCTATCGGAAATACCTTAAAGAAAAGAAAAGAAAAAGAAAATAAAAAGGTAAGGAAGAAAATGGGAGAAAATATAAAACATATTAGAACAGGGCATGTAGATCTTGGGTACTCGACATGTAGTAGGAGCTGTAGAATAAATCATGTACTCTGGATAGAAATATCGTGAGGGAATGTGTTAGAAAAAAACCAGTACATGGTGTGTAAGAAGGTGTACATGTTTGTAGGAAAAAAAGAGGGGTCCATGTAAAGTGCCAGACATGGCTCGACGAGCTCCGGGGATCAAACGATAGACACACTGTGTGGAAAGAAGTATACGCTATGTGATTGTGTGTGTGTTGTGTGTGAGGCATGTATACCATCCACAAGTAATCCTATAAAGGGTCGAAGGACACGGCGAATCCTGAACAGGCACGACATGTATGGAGACTTGAGAAGGGGTCGTGTCAAAGAAGAAACATCCTGATCCAAATGACCAAGGGAGGAATGGTACACAGAGTGTACCGAACATACATGTCATGTATTGGCCAAACGGTAAAAAGGAGCCATGGTTGGATGTGTATAGTATGTACATGACATTTTTTCTTTTCTTAACCCATGTACAGCATTGGATCCAAACCATCCACCGATCTGAAAACAATCCTAAGTGCTATGAAAACAGAGAAATAGAGGGTGAGGAAGTGTGTACCTAGTGTGAGGATTTTAATGTACAAGAAATCAAAACCAGAAACACCCAAAATCTCTGAGTGGAAATCAATGAGGATAGATAAAGTGTGGGAGAAGAAAAGTGGAGGAGAGGGGGGTCACATGACCCGACCTGAGGCTGGGTAGGGCCCAGATTTTATAGCTACGGTACATAGCGCAAACCAAGACCCACACGTCATGTATCACTATGTTTTTTTAAATAAATTATATAATATAATAATTTAAATAAATATATACTAATTAATATTAATAATTAAAATGAAAAATATATATATATATTATTTACTAAAAATAAATCATTACACGTAATGTATCATAAAATACATGTCGTGTGTTATAAAATTGGAAAAAGATAAGATCAACCTTCAGTATAGTGTGTGGGGTGAGGTTTGAACCGGCGATCAATCGATCCTAACGCAAGCCCTCAGTGAGTAGAGTGAATATTGTTTTACTACTCATGTTTATTAATTATATATATTTAATTTACAAGTCCAATATTACATAGGATAAAGAAAATGCATAGTGTGTGGTTTCAGTTTGAATAAAAGGGAAGAAGTATGGAGATTAGCCGAATTCGAACCTGGATCTTTTCAATCTAGGCCCGAGACTCTGCCAATCTTCCAACCTCACACGCATGTACTCATTTATTTTGAAAATGTTTCCAGTTACTAATTAAAAAATGTCTCACATGACGTATATCAAAATACATGCTGTGTGTTTTTATTAAAAGGAGAAATGATGGAAATGGGCTGATTGTCAGGATTCGAACCCAGGTATTTTGGAACCGGTTTACGACCCTGGCCAACTATTCCATCCCCATCATGGGTTTTCTTTTATTTAGAAAATTTTATGTATTATATTGAAAAATACCACACATATCGTGTAATTAAACATAGTTATAAAAAGTGTAAACCCTATTTAATAGGTAGATTTGGAGGAATTCTAACTGGTGACGACTCGGATAAACTCCAGGGACCTTACCATCGACACTGGCATCATCCTTGTTTATAAACTTCGTTAATATATATATATATATATATTTATATATTTATTTATAATATTTATGATATAAAATAAAATGATAAGTACATGCCCTCTATATAGGTGGTATACGGTGTGTAACATCTGGGTTGCCTCCCAGGAAGCACCTTTGTTTTAGGTCATTGACTCGACCAACCTACCTCCTATTACCTTAAATGAACGGTGGATATTGTACCCACCCTATCCTACATATGATCATAAATCTTTAGGCGTTTTCCACTCACCTTGAATGGTTTTCTGTCTTCACCAGCAATTTCCACCAAACAATGTTGGAAAACATTGAAAACTTAGAATGGTCCTAACCATCAAGACTTTAGGTTTCCTAGAAACAATCTCAAGTGTAAGTTGAAGAGCATTGACTGATAAAAAGGATTGAATGTTTTTTGGGAAATCATTCGATCATGGATCATCCGTGTCTTTTCATTGTATAGTCTAAGATTCTCATACTCCTCCTATCAGATCTCATCAAGTTATGTTTACTAGAACTTATGCTTCTCTTTGGCGTCCTTCAAATCGAAATTCAGGGATTTGATGGCCTAGCAGGATTTATGCTCCAGCTCCAATAGTATGTGGCATGGCTTCTCATAGATAAGGTGGAATGGAGACAACCCCAAAGGCTTCTTGAAGGCGGTTTGGTATGCCCATAAGGCATCATCATGATTTTTGGACCAGTCCTTCCTTAAATATCCTACTGTTTTCTCTTAGATTTGTTTCAATCACAATTTTATATTACCACCTATCCACTAGATTGGGGATGATAAGGTGTTCCCATGTCATGCTTCACCCCATACTTATGTAACACATTCTTCATTAAGGTATTATCAAAATGTGTCACTCTATCTCTAATAAACACTTGAGGAATTCCAAATCTGCTGAAGATGTTTTTTCTTCAAAAAGGGAAAAACTAACTTGGTTTTTTCATGTGCTATAGTAGTGGATTCCACCAACTTAGAGACATATTCCACACAGATGAGTATGTAAAAGTTCCCATATGATATGGGAAATGGCCCCATGAACTCAATGCCACAAAAATAAAATATTTATACCTCTAGGATGGGGTTTTGAGGTTTCTAGGATCTTCGTCCCATATTACATATCCTCTGACATTGATCACACTTAGCGACAAAATAACGAGCATCCCTATGCAAGGTAGGATAGAAAAATCTAGACTATAGGATCTTCGCTATCATATGGTATGGGCCATGATGTCCTCTAAATTTTGAGGAGTGGCATAACTCCATAAATCCTTGAACTTCATTCTCTGGGATACACCATAAAATCATCTCATCACCACATGATCGAATGAGTAGAGGGTCTTCCCAAATGTATCTCTTGACATCAGATAAAAACCGCTTCTTCTACTATAAGTGAGATTAGATTTAACTGCCCCTATAACCAAATAATTTTCAATATCTGCATACTAAGGTAGTGATGTTCCTTTGATGGAGAAACTTTTCTCATCTGGGAATTCATACCTAATGTCTCTATCATCTTCCTTCTCCAAATGAGGTCATTCCAGGTGTAAGATGTGGTCTGTAATGACATTATCACTTCCTTTCTTTTCATGGATCTCCAAGTTGAACTCTTGGAGGAGAATCACCCAATGGTTATGTTTTGGATTTTCATCCTTCTATGTTAGAAAATACTTGATTACTAAATGGTCAGTATATACAATCACTTTGTCCAGCACCAAAAAATAACAAAACATGACAGATGCAAACACCACTACAAGAATTTATCTCATCGTGGTAGTGTAGTTCGTCTGTGCTTTATTCAGAGTTCTACTGGAAAAGTAAATTGGCCATAATATGTGATCCAATTGTTTCCTCAATATTGTGCCCACCGCATAGTTTCTAGCATCAGACATGACTTCAAATTGTGCCTCCCAATTTAGATCAATCACCACCGGAGCTTCAACCAATCATTGCTTTAGATGCTGAAAAGATATGGCACATGTCTCATCAAACTCAAAGATGTAATCCTTTGAGAGGATATTGGTGAGTGGTTAGTAAATCTTCAAAAAGCCTCTAACAAACCATATGTAGAAACATTCATGCCCTATAAAATTTCATATGGCTTTGACAGAAGATGAAATGAGTAGATTTTAAATAACTTCTATCTTGGTAGGATAAACTTTTATCCCTTTCATAGAGATCCATTCTCCTAAGACGGTACCACTATACATCATAAAATGACATTTATTCCAGTTTGAAACTAGGTTAGTGTGCACGCACCTTTCCAAAACCAGCTCCAGATTCCTCAATCAAGTGTTGAAGGATTTTTCATAGACGGAAAAATCATCCATAAAGACCTCTTGGATTTGTTCTTCTATGTCGGGGAATATTGAAAACATTTATCATTGGATGGTGTTAGGAGGATTTCTCATCCAAAAATACATTCTTCAATAAGAAAACATACCGTAGGGGCATGTGATGGTTCTATTTTCTTGATCTTTAGAGAAAATGGATATTTGGTTATATCCATAATAACTGTCAAAGAAGCAGTAAAACTCATGCTCTGCCAATCATTCCAACATCTGATCCATGAAGGGAAGTGCGATGTGATATTTTCATGTTGCATTGTTTATATTTCAGTAGTATACACATAATCTCCAACCCATGACTATCTGTGTAGGGTTGAGTTCATTTTAATCATTGGAGACTATAGTGATACCCCCTTTTCGGGCACCACTTGCAGAGGAATCACCCATCGGCTATCTAAAATGGGTTATATGATTCTTTTATCTAACAATTTGATTACCCCCTTATTCACAACTTCCTTCATTGGAGGTTTCAGTCGTCACTGTGGTTTTTGAGAGGGACTTGCTCCTTCTTCCAGTAGCACCTTATGGGTGCAAATGATGGGACTTATTCCCATTAGATCTACACCTGTCCATCCAATGGGTTGATATCTTTTCTTCAAAACCTGCATAAATGTATCTTCTTTTTCTTGACATAGATCTGAATTAAGTATAACTGGTAGTGTTTTTTTATCACCCAAATATACATATTTTAAAGATGAATGGAGGTGATTTATCTCAAGTTGAGGTGCCTTCAGGATTAAGGTCACAATTGGTTCCACCTCAGCTCGATCCAAAATTTCGAAAACAACTGCGTGTTGTCAGTAATTACCTCCCTAGCCTTCGAGAAATTGCAACTCCTTGGGTGCATCTTGGAAATCTGTGAAGAGTGAATCATCAATGGAAAAAAGAACATACCAGATCATCTTTCTTCCAGATGAAGTTCTCTTCTATTCCTATTACTGCATAACAGTACTCGTGTTTCAGTAGTGATGTATTCATAATATCCTTAAAGATGTTATAGGAGACTCATTCATTGCCAACACAGAAAATCAGTTCCCCTTGGTGGACATCGATCAATACCTTACCAATGGCCAATAAAGGCATTCCCATAATCAAAGGTGCCTCCTTGTCTTCCTCTCTGTCAATAATGATGAAGGCAACAAGGATAATTAACCTTCCTACCTTCACCAGCACATCCTCAAGTAGCCCCTTGGGATATTTTATGGAGTGATCTTCTAGATGGAGGGCCACTCATATTTGATTGAGATCATTTATCCCTAGCTTCTTGAAGACTCCAAAGGGAATCAAGTTAACACTAGAACCTAATTCACAGAGATCTTTTCCAAACTCATAGGATCCAATGGTACATGGGATTGTGAAACTACCTAGATCTTGTAGTTCTGGTGGAAGAAATAACTCTACCACTACCAAGCATTCTTTATTAAATGAAATGGTTCCCAGATCCTAAATCTTTCTTTCATTGGAGAGTTTATCCTTCATGAACTTTTTTTATGTTATTATCTAAGTTAAAGCTAATGCAAAAGGGATATTGCCATGAATATTTCAAAATACCTCCATCAATTTACCAAACTGGTGATCCAACTTCTTTTGCTTCATCCTATCTAGAAATGATAAAGTGGGTTCAAAAGTCTTGACCACCTCTTTTCCCATACCATGTAATTCCTCCTTATCTTTTGATGGTTCTTTTGATGAGGAGGGGTCCTTCATTGTGGTCTCTTCGGTTGAAGAGGGTGAATGTGGAGAAAGATTTGTAGCCTCACCTTGCATAGTAGTTGGTGTCTGAGGTAGCTCATTCAGACTTAGTAAAGTTAATACATATGCCTCTTCTCACGGGTTCTTTTTAGTGTTAATCGGTAGATTACTAGGTTTCCTTAATGATAGATGGTTTTCAAGTTGACCAATTTCATTTTTCATTCTTCGAATGCAAGATTCTTGATTGTGAAATTGTGTTTCAGAACTGATTATAAATTTTTTCATCATTTCTTTAAGTTTTGATGGGTTTTTTTCTGAGTTTAATATGTAGCTAGTGGAGGTGGTGGCTACCTTGGTGGTTGAGAGTGAGGGTTTTTGTACCCTTGTTTTTGGTAAGTCCCCTGCTATTGTTGTCTTGGATATGGGTTGTCTTACTATTATTGACAATAGCCAGGTGGTCTTTTGGATGGAAAATTTTTCTGTTGGTGCTGGTAACCCATGTTCGTATGTTCTCTCCATGCTAGGTTCTTTTACTGAGGGTATATATTCGGCCCTCTGTTTTGAGAAATGTAGCTCACCTCACTTGTTGGAGGGCTGAAATTTGACCACAACCATTCACCAATGATGTGTTTTTCACCTCATTCTCTTCCTGTATAACTGTTTGGTACTTGAAATTGGGATGCATTCTTTAGGTTCAATGCAACAATCTTCTTGGACACCGCTTCCAATTGGGCAGCGAGCATCGTGGAGGCATCAATGTTGTGCATACCTCTCTATTGATTTCTCCACTTCGAGTTCCCCTAAAAGCAGTTGGCCGACATGTCTTCTAAGAGTTCAAATAGTTCCTCTAAATATTTCCACAATATTGTTCCCCCCATGGTAGCATCCACCACAGATTTAGTGTTTGGGGTCAGGCTGCCATATATGGTTCTTACATGAATCCAGAGTAGAAGCCTGTGGTGATGAAATTTGCGTATCATCTCCTTGAAGTGCTCCCAAGACTCGTATAAGGATTCTGAGTCATCATACTATAAGTTGTGGATCTCGTTCTACAGTGTCGCCATCTTTGATGGCAGAAACTACTTGGACAAGAGTTCTTGGGATATTTCCTCCCAGGTGAGGATGGACCGATGAGGTATTCCCTTGATCTAGTCTTTTTCCTTATCACTTAATGAGAAGGGGATGAGGCGAAGACAGACATCATCTTCTGACACTCTGTGGTAATGGAAGGTGTCACATATCTATAGGAAGTTGTAGAGATGAGTGTTCACGTCTTCTCTTGGTAAATCACTAAATTGAACTGTATTCTATACTATATTAATAATGTCCAGTTTGATTTCGAAGTGCCGGGTATGCACCCATGGTCGGACGATTCTCATGTCTGTCCCTTGGATAGAGGGGAGTACGCATTCCATAAGAGTTTGTCTTAGTGGTAATTTCTCTCAAGGATGCAGGGGAAAAAGTTGTTGCTCAAGAACAAAATAAGGTCCCTCACCTCACTATAGGTATGGAAGCCACTCTGGTTGGAACTGTTTGAGTTGTTTCATGCCATACCCTAGAATAGTTAGAGATTTTTGCTTCTAGTTTCCATCTGGGCCAAACAGTTGTCCAGCTCCTTAGACCACAGCTGGATCTCCCTCTTCGATATTATCCATGGGGGCCTTATAGTTGTGCTCTTCTATAAATGTGTGTCATCTCCTTAAGAGTGTCTGTTCAATCTCTAGCTCGATTGGAAAAGGTTTCAGTGACTCAACACTCTTGGAATGAGAGATACGACCACTCATACACCTATGAACCTGCACAAAACATAACACACCAAGTGTAAAAGAGAAAAACAAAAAGTAACAAAAAATAGAAATGAGAGTAAGAATATAATTTTTTTAGAATTTTTTATTTTTATTTTCACTAAAATTGATAAAAAAATATGAAAAAAACAACATTAACTTTTCTTCATAGGAAATGGTTCCAAAATTTGGTATCTTTCCTGCCGAAGTGTTATTTAGACAATCCAATTTATATTACCCTGACAAGTATAGTACTTGTAAGGGGTAAATCCACAAGAGGAAAGAGTAATTTTTTAACTAGTTTTTAATTAATTTAGTGAATTTTACTAAAATTTAGAGTTGATTCTTTAGTTCCTTGATAAAAAGGTGATGGGTTTTTAATTTCTTGACAAATTACATGGAAGATAAAGTAAAACATAGAAAATCGGTTTGTATGAAAATTTGGAGAAAAATGTGTCTGGGATTTGGATTTTAAAAGTATTTATTAAATAAATTTGATTATGAGGTTGTGTTGTTAACGATAATTCACATCTCTGGGTTAAAAATGTAACAGAACCCCCTTGGTCTGGTCAGGTCTGTTTAAATCAACAGAACCCAATTCCTTTGTATAGAAATTGATTTCTCTTAATTTTATTAATTGCATACCTTTTTAAGATGATTAAAAACCCCAATGGTCATTGATTTTTTTAGTATTAATTCCTTAAAAGATCCCTATAAATCTTATTCTTGGTCAGATACAAGATTTCAAGTGATATTTAGAAACAAGTAATAAGTAATTATAATAAAGAAGAATAAATAACATGTTTACTATATCACAATTAAAAAATTACAACACATAATTGTCCATATCCCTAACACATAGGTAAATTAACTACTCACAGAGTATCTGAAAACTAAACAACTTGCAATACCTGAATTTATCCTCTTGAAAACTTCGGAGTGAAGTTCGTCGGGATAGTAGCACTAAAGCACCTTCTCTCCTCTATTTTATCCCCTTCTTTCTCCCTATTCTTCTATTCTGGGCCTCCTCCAGAGTGATCCCCCTTCGAATATCTCTAAATGAATGAATCTAAATGACTTCTAAAAATGGAAGGCCCACCACCTATTTATATTTTTTAGTAGTATATGGTTTGTACCAAGAATTACACGGCGTGTACCCTGGTAAACACATTTTCACCATCTTTTCTCCAACTGTAGGTGAGCTAACGCGCCTTATTTTACATTGAACATGGTACCACCTAGTAGGTTGGAGTACACGGAGTTTGTGCCTCCCTACACATCATGAAAAAACATTCATCATCCACCAACCCCTTCTAGAAGGGTCACAGGGCATTAATATTGGAATTACACGACGTGTATACTTTGGTAGGCAACATGGGCGTGTATAAAGTCTTCATAATCCATGTAGTGGCAGTCGTACATGGCACGTATATAAAATTACATGCCATGTATATTTGATATTTTTTTCAGATCAGCCTTGACCTGTGATTTTTTTTTGGAAACATCCTGAAAATTATCATAATCACAAAAATAAATCATTTTACCAAAATAATAGAAGATATCTGGGGAAAAAGATTTTATGATAAATAAAATTTATAAAAAAGTATACCTAAATTAGGTACATCATATTTATATTATGATTCATACCTAAATTATTCATCAACTTCAGAGTGGGAACATGAGGTCTGGAGTCATCCACTATTTCTTTTCATTTGGGATCAATCCTCATATTGGATTTTTCATTATGATATGTCTTTTTCTTTTACCAGAAATTATATATCATATTTTTCTAGACCTCCATTCTCTATATATACATTTTTTTATTGCATTATGATCTACTTTCTAGATTTCATGCCATGAGGTAAGAGCCTCTCATAATCTTAAACTTTTTTTGATTATTCATCAACCTCCTATTCATGATCCTTGATGAATTTGACTCAGTTATTCACAATGTTAGTGAATCCCCATATAACATCGGAATGTTATTGAAATTTAATCTTATACTAAATAAACTTATTCTAGATCTTTATATTTTCATATTTATGATTTTAAATCTGAAACATTGACTCAAAATCCTCCTCATACTGTTTTTATATATAGAGTTTTTCAGCATAAATCACTTTGTTGGATTTATTCACTTAGTCTCTACATACATTTATCACTTTAATAGAAGACTATAATTAAACCAGAAGATCAACCATTCCTTCTACTACACCTTTTTTATTTTTTCCCTCTTCCCTTATTTGGGAAATTTCTATAAAATCTACCATATATTATTCTCTATGGTCTTTATAGTCTTTAATATGTTATGTATTGGACTTTCTAGGACTATTATCTTCTTATTAAAGAAGTTTTTTATCCTTGAACTATTTACATTTCATACTTCTCCTACCTTACACATTTTCCAAAGACTTATTCAATGGAACTATAATAATCACAATGTCATGTTGGATCTTCCTAGTAAAATTTCTTATAAGGTTACCAACCTTTCCACATTCAAAGTAAATGAGTGGATGTTTCATGTTCAAAATTAATTTTCCACTTTATAGATTTTCAAAAAGTTATGAAGTCCATTCATCCACCAATTCTTCTCCCCGATCATCCTCCAAGGTTAGATTATTCAAATATTTCAATTCCATATCCTTACTTCCCAATATTTACTTTCTAAATAGTCTCTCTAAGACCATGCATGGCCTCCATAATAACATTCAGCTAATCAAGGAATAAAGTAATAGATTTCTTAGGTTTAATCATCAAGTCATCATATTTTTTCCAAAAAGTCTAAAATTTATCTAATCAAACATTTAACAATCCTTTGAATATATTAATTAGCTTTTCTATATAGTGGGTGATGATTTACATAACTTTACATTTATATAATTTTTTTTGTATAAATATCCCCTTAAAGAGTTGATTCCCAAAACATTTATATCCAATTAATTATAGTATACTTCAAAAAAATAGCATTTCCCATAATTAATGAAATATTAGGTATAATAGCTATGTATTCATAATTTCTTAATGATCAGAAGTAGTGTTTCATTCAATTAATCCATATATGAAAGCTGTTTCCTTCAATGATAAAAAGAACTTTGGGATTTAATGCTTCCATACCTTCTACTGATAGGATACCAATGAATTTAACCTTAATATCTAATACCAATTGTTTTACCTATTAGTTTAAATATCCTAAAATGGGGGGTGAATCAGGGTATGATATATTAAAACATCCACCCCTTTTGATCTTATTTCTTCATTAAACATAATTATCTTCATCTTCTTATCATTATAATATATAAACAAAAATTAAATCATGAAAGAGACACAATAATATTACTTGGTTCACCTTAAATATCATATTACAAGGAGAAATAAAAAACAATGTGACATCGAACCACAATAAATAAGGTCACTAATCATACATTGTATGTAGAAAACTCATTTTCCCCATAGGTTTACCACAATTCACACTTTATAACGCATAGATACTTCAACTAAAAATAATCCACTGGTCATTTAGAAGAATCCTATGATGATATATATTAGATTTTATTTGGTTCACACTAAAATGGGTGTAGCATGAAACTCTTCCTTTATTCAAATGATCAATTATGTTTTACAATAGATGTTATGGGAAATTCATTATAATTAGCACAACTTTCCCTTTTTATTCAACTTTTCAGAAGCTTTCTACAACTTCCAATCTTTCACATAACTTTCAACCTTTTTTGAAACATTCAAATTTATCAAAACATTCAAATGCATGGAAAACTCACTTGTTCATATAGAAAAAAGTCTGTTTTTTTATGAAAATGATGTCTTTGTAAATTAGTTCATGAAATATATACTTTTGTGTATGTTTAATGTGAAAATATCACCTTCGTATTTTCTAAAATTTTTACTTACTTCAAATGAGGGGGTAGTAGCCAATTTATTAGCATGGATGTATATTCTCATAACTTTTGTTCCTACCATCAATAATTCCCAAAAATTTCTATTTCCAGAAAACATTTATCCTCCCTCATCAATTTTCATGTGTAAATTTTTATCTTTTCCATACTTCGCAACTGAAATTACTATGTTCAAGAAACTCTATCACATTCAAATAAATATATCTTTTAAAATTCATGAATTTTCTTTAAAATTATTACCTTTTCCTAATATTTATTTAGTGGCATAAAATAACAACTTTCATGATACTTTTTACATGTTTTTGAAACTGTTCACTTGTGTAAAAAACCATCCTTTTCTCCAAAATCAACATTGCGCTTCCTCTAAATTTATGGACTTAAAATTTTAGAAAACACTAGGATACATCATCACCATATTTATGAAACTTCTTGAAAACCATCTAGAGATTCAATTACCCTTCTTCAAAAAAAATCAAGGTCTCTCTAGTCATTGAATTTTTTCAACCAATTTTTTCAATAATCACAATAACCCAAGAACACTTAATGTAAGCGTGAATGATTTTTTGTAAACACTTCAATCAAGAATTAAAGATACTTCTCCACATATATTACCACTAAAAATACCCAAATCAAGAAAGTTCAATCCTTCCTATAATTTATATGATGTATATGGATATTAATCAATGATTTATACCTCACAATTACTCTCTCCATAATAGATATAATACTAAAATGGTATCACCCCACATCCATATATATTCTCATTCCAATCCTCTCTTTTCCCATTACCCACCACATTACTCATCAATAAAGAAATACTAGAAATATTATTTGAAAAATAAATTTATCACAAAATATAAAAATGGAAAATAATAGAGGTAATAACTAATAATTTTAATCATAAAATTAAATTAAATAAAAAATGACAATTAAAGAGTTCCCAGGAATCAAAGATCAACAAAACAATAATCCCATGAAAAGTAAAATAGGAAAATATTGAATGAGCCCTGGATGCATGAAATAATAACCAATATCTCATTCCCTAGTCCATCTCAAAAAACATTCCTTACCAAGTATCCATCTATACTACCCATAGATCACCTCCATATCTAACCCATATATCATAAGTCAGTATAGTGGTTGGTTCCCACTATATGATCTTGCAGCTATGATTCTGCACCCTAATCCCTCAAATCCCACATCAAAATCATAACATGAGTGTTTCATTTCCATGGTCTTAACATAGTGAGATCCCAAGATGGGGATTTCATATCTTTATTGTATGAAGTGTTACATATCTCTAAGAACCCTCCAACATACCACCTAGAATTTATCCAACTATTAATCCAAGTATGGATGTCAATGGAGAGGAGAATATATGGAGTGAGACCAATTCTAAAAAGTCAAATAAAATCCCACACATTACAATATAAAAAAATTTGTCCTGTTAATCATGACATTACATGATCCCTAAGGTTATAATTGGTTTCATCTCTAATATGGGTCACATACTAATTAAGAGGCTCATCATGTGAATCTCATTACATCTCAAGATATGTTCTTATTCACTGTCTCTCACATCTATAAATAACAACACTACATTCATGTTGGAGATCTCTAAAATACTAGGACTATTTCTTTATAATTTGGCCTTATCAAATAATCAAACCATTAAAGAGGTTATCTCCCACATTACTTGTTGATATAAATCAAGTGGGAACTCTTGAAAAAACAAAGGTGGATGATTATTTTCCAAGAATGATAAATAATCTTTCAAATGATTATGGTGAATAAGATCACTAACCACTTTGACAATTATTATGTATCACACCCAACCCAATGATATCTTATGTCCTAATCACATATGTTCATGATAAATCATTAAGTATAAGTCATACCCCAATAATTAACTCAAATAATTTAGGGATAATAAGAGTTTTAGACTCTAGATCAATACCAAATGTTTCCTCCCATGGTCCCCTAAATAAACGATTGTCAACAATAACAAAAAATGTCCCAACAAAGTCTATAAAACCCATCACCAAAGGGAAGTAATTTTAAAGGGTTCCAATTTTCTCATGAATTCTAAGTAAAAATAAAATGACATAAAAGAAAACTACCAGACTATAGGGCACGTATATGAACACATACATTCCAAAATAGTGAATATCCCTCATGGGGTCTACCAAAAAAATATTTATCAAAACCCACCATATTTACTTTACTTTAATGATATCAATAAAACCTTTATTAAAAATTAATTTATAAAGATATCAAAAACCAAATTTACTCAATAAATTCCCTTATCCAAAAATTATAGAAAACCTTTAAAATTACCATACTTTTATTTGACAGTCTCTTTTAAACCATTCTTAAAAATTCCCTTTGAAAATTTCCCCTTTACCTTTTAAAAATTTCATTTCAAAAACAAACATCTCAATCACTTATTTCTTTTAAAATTATATTCAAAAAATAATATCCATTTTGAAATACCAATTTGAAAAGTTTTTCTATTTTTCCTTTATAAAACCCAATCAAATTTAAGATTACATCCCCAAAAAATACCAAAAAATGAGACACTAGAATAATATTCACTAAGGTAAATCCAAAAAAATATTTATAAAGTTATTTATTCCTTTTAAAATATTAGAATGGTGATATTATGTCCAATTAATGTGATTAAAACACATTTTTATATAAAGTCATTCTAAAAGTAAAAAACACTTATACAAATATAAAATTCTTATATTCTAGATGAATAACCGACTAATAACTATTATCCGTGCATAAAGGTCATCCCCCTAAACTAGGTATTCATTAATTTAATCACATATTATACCAAGATCTATAGCCTCAAATGATTATTTGCCTCACTATAAACTACTACAAACTAATCATAAATTCATTTAAAAAAATTACTATAGGAATAACCAATTACAAATTCTAAAATTGGTGTAATGATGTTGATACTTCCAGAAAATAGGCTTAATCCCATATAAATGAATCCTTAGAAAAGTGACACACTAATAGTGATAATAAAAGACTATATATCCTGCTATATGCACCATAAATGAAATGCCAAATATTTTGAAGGGATTCCCCTTGATCTATTGGAATCACACATTCAATAATAAGATAAAACATAAAAATTAAAATAAGTAATATAAGAGGAATGAATGAGGAGGATGAAAGTGTTACATAGGATCTATGAATTGAAACACCCCTAAAATACCAAGTTAACTTAATGTAATAGGATAAAATATATTAGATTAAAATATTTCTCCCCAAATTATTCTAGATGGAAGGACATAAGGAACCCCAATGGGGGTTATATAAGTATACCCTCTAATATACTCCCATGAGGTACCTGGTGTCTCACTAAGAATCTGGCAGAGCACTGTCAGCCACCCAGTGGCCCAACTAGTGGGATGAAACAACTGGTTAGTTTACTAGGTGCCCAAAAATACATGATCAAGTACTTGATGGCATTAATTAGACACCTACATCCCTTTTTTAAAATACCAAATACCCAAAAACTAATTTTAGGTATTCTACCCCCATTTAATTAATTAAGGATCATCCATTATACACTTTAACATATAAAAATATTTCTTATATTTATTTGAATATTATTTTAAAAAATTGCACACTAAAAAAATCAATAGAAGTATCGCTTTTCTTCTATATCATTAATACAAGAAAGTGTGTGTTATTGTAGAAGTAGTGTGTATGTTGGGGATACCTATCATAGTTAGGTATTAATATATACAATATTATATATGTATAAGAATACTTGATACAATCATAGCCTAAAACATACATATAGTCTTTAACCTATAAATATATTTTTATTCATTATCTTACGTGGATCATGGATAAAAATGTCTACCTATATCCCATGAAG
The DNA here is from genome assembly GCA_963277665.1 of Viscum album. Lineage (NCBI taxonomy): Eukaryota > Viridiplantae > Streptophyta > Magnoliopsida > Santalales > Viscaceae > Viscum > Viscum album. The sequence continues at coordinate 218,096,668 of OY728165.1, forward strand.
ATATGTATGCGGTGTGAGTATATCATACCCAAAAAACAGTCACAACCTTAATCCTACCTGTCTAACATAAGACTAAGTATAGATGGTAATTGTTAAATATTAAAATAAAGGATAAGAATAAAATTTTCAATATGTTAGAAATAAGATAAAGTAATATATTAATCTATCAAATATTTTAATTTCATATAGGTAAATAATCCATAAAAAACTAATTCATCCTTCTTTGATCCATAATCAGAATCCACATTTATAGAATTTACCTACTTTCCATTTGGAAGTGACCTATTAACTATTAAAATACCTATAAACCATATCAATCATGCACCAAACGGACATCTATATCAAAAAAGGGATAAATTAAACATTTTTCAATATATACAAACATATATGGGGTATAATTTATCGAGTTTACATAGAATCCCCACATAATCTAATGAATCCACCCTCATCAGTTTGGGTGTCAACATGCTCATCATAGGGCATGAAAATTGATTTCCCTAACTCTACTATATAGTTAAAGAGTACCATGGTAAATCCATAAGAAAGAACATATGAAATCTATAGTTAGGGATGTGCTAACTAATTATTCCAAGTGAAAACTAGTCATGGAAGTTAAAATGAGTGAATAGAAAAAAACAATATAAAGGAATAAAAAATACAAAAAAATAGAAAAAAGTAAAAAAAAAAATATCTTGGAATTAAAATTTGATTAAACTATTTTATAAAAATTATTCTTTAGTGCATAAAATTATTTTTTGAAGCTTTTTCATAATGGGATTTATTAATGTTATTTTTCATTGGTCTAAAATCATACAAAAATTTGTTTAAAGACTTGTCCATTGATCTAGTGACTATTTTTTCTAAAATTTATTTTTATCAAATCCCAAAATGGTGACAATTGATTCACCCAAAAGTCATGGGTTCAGACACTATAATATATTTGTTTTCCCCAATTAATTTATTCTTGTAATGATATCAATAAACTAATGAGTTTGAAAATGATATTAAAAACAAAATTATTACAAAAACTTATAAAATAATGGAAATTAAGAAAATATTATCTATTATAGCAAAACCATTTACTTATTAAAACCCAAAACTATGTCTTAGCCTCTCATAATTGTGAGAATAATGAAAGGTATTAGAAAAAAAATATTTCCCATGGATTGAAGAGTTATATAGATAGGAAATAACAAATAAGAGGAAAATGAAGAAAAAAAATAGAATAACTAAAATAGTTTTACTCAAGAAATTCAAAAGAGTGCAAGAACATCCCCCTCTATCAATAGTAATTTATTCAAATACCCAGTCACTGAATTTATAGGATCCAATAATTATATGGTGTGTATCCAATTACACATTGTGTAGTTAGGTGAAATTGTATATTTCACATTTATTCACCTGGTTAGTTGAAAAACATTGTAAAGCACTAAAATACCTCCCATATATTAGTTTTTGGACCACACTATGTGTGATTAGTTTGAACAAGACATGTAGTTTTAATTTCATCAGTGACTACTTCTATAAGGTGGGTTCATGATTTTTTTCTTTTTAGAAAAGGAAAGTAATTATAGAGATGATATTTGGTAAAGTACTCTATTCCACTACATCATGTGTAAATAAAAGAACAATCTGTGAATTTAATGACTTTTATTTATCAATATTTTTTAAAACCTTTCCAATATGTGAATTGATCCCTAAAATCTTATAATAATACCAATAACACAAAAAATATTTATTTCAAATTTTGCAAATCATGTATCTGATATCATTTTTCTATTTACCCATGAAACCACATTAAAATTATATACATTTATCATGTGTATAATAATCCTCTACACTTACTTATTCAATTACCCATAAAAAAATCTTAAATAAAATGTTCTTAAGAAATCACAAAAGTATATATGTGATCATCATTACATTTTATGTTATATAAATTATGTAATTATTTGAATTCACAAAATAATTACATGATCTTCAAGATTCACTCTTCTAATGTTGAACTAGAAAGGTCTATTTAAGTAATTTGATTTTACATTCCATCAATAAAAAATAACTCATCCAAATATTTCCTTTTTCATGTGTAAATAGCTCTATTCCTAAATTTGCATTTCCCTAAACACACATAAAAACAAAAAATGTTTCACTACGAGAAATTAGAGTTATACCAATGGAACTATACTAATGGTTTGGACAAAACTGTCAGTATAGGTATATTAGAGAGACCATATACAAATTTTTTTGGAAATATTGTGGGTATAGGTACCATAGAGAGACCCTATACCAGTGATTTTCTCCAAAACAGGTGGTATAGGTCCCTTATAGAAACCCTACACCAACGGTTTCTCCTAAAAGGTTGAATAGTTCACTTATATAGACCTATACCCACGGTTTTTCCCATAACCATTAGTATAGGTCACTTATGTGGACCTATACCAATGCTTTTGACCAAAAATACTACTATAGGTCTATTACAGAGACCCTATACCAATGGTCTTGGACTAAACCTTTGGAAAAGGTCTACCCTATACCAACAGTTTTTCCAAAACTCTTAGTATAGATCCAAAAATCAAGGTAAAAATACCAAGGGTTCTCAAAATGGTTGATATAGGTGCCCTTATTTTTTATGAATTCTTTTATCAAATACGTTTGAAAACATCAAATTAGAAAATATTATAAATATAAAAAACTATATATTTTTTAAATTATGTTTACAAAATTGATCTTAGGTTAGTGGTCAGGTCGTCAGATTATAAATGAGAGGTTTTGGGATCAAAACCAAGCTGGGTTTTATTTTCTATAAGTAAAATTGTTTCTATAGTCTTTTCATATGATCTATAGCAATGATTTAAAAAAACATTAGTATAGGTTTAAAACAACACCATAACAACCAAAAACTCACAAAACTATAGTTATAGGCTATATCAATGGTTTGGGGACCAATTCCAATGGTTCCAAATTGTCTGTATAAGGGTTTTTTCTTATCATGTTATTTCAATGAAAATTGTTGGTTAACACTTTTATACGTCACACAACCAAGTCATGTTCTAAAATGATGTGATAATAGAATTATTTTGTCAATTTAAGATGATATTTTCAAATCCTAGATTTTGATTTGTGTGAGATACTCAATTTTTGAATTTTATTTTTAATTCCAAATTTTTTAAACTGGTAACCTCTTTTTTGATTGAAAAAAAATCACAAGATTATAAAATTAACACCACATATTAACTATATAGGCTACTCAAAATTTTCAGATGTAAAAAATAAAAAAATATATGGAAAAAATTTGTACATTATATTTTTTTTATTTTAAATTAATCTAGTAAAATTTATTTTCTAAGATGTACTTACTTATCAATAAATTTTTCGAATATTTTCATAAAATTTCCAATATAACTTACTAAAAATAGGATTCACAGATTAAAAAATTGTGTTTCTCAATTTAATTCATCTAATATAATTTCACATAAAAAATTATAATTTTTAAAACTAAAACTCAAGAAGTTATGAAAATAAACATATTATCATTGGTTAGATAAAATTCAACTAAAGTAGTGTGGTGTCAAGGTTACCCTCCCACACACTTAATATTTCATAGGGTCCCTCATGTGAAACATAAACAAAGACAACAAAAATTCCACATGAAATGGACCCAAGGATTAATGAAAGAAATTATTTAACAATGAATTAATAAACAAATATAAAATATATTACCATGTATTGTGGGTATCTCAAAATGCAGAAAGTTAATTGAAACTATAATGTCTCTATGAAGCAATTGTGTATCAATGAAATTAAAATAAAATCCAAAAGAAACAAAATCATCACATTGAGACAAATATATATATATATATAATAATTCAAGGGTATATTTGGGTAAATAAAAATCTATAGTATCTAATATTGACGGTGAATGTGTCTTATTTGTGGTAGTTGCAGTGGGGGTATCTTCTGTCTACCACATTGTTCTAATAGAGATACAATGAAAATAAGGGTTCATGACCATGCCTAATTCTCAAAAGGTGAAATTATTGTTCTCATATTTTTGTCTCTAGAGATATTCCATATGTGGTGGAAGGTTGTGTGATAGATGGAGTAATAAAGGGTGTATAAATGAGTCTTTCCATACCTAATAAAATATTACCCATGGTTTCCTATAGTTGAGAAAATGGAACCTCTATAGGGTTATATAACTAGTCCATCATATCTATTTGAAATATTGATGAAGTTTTGATTAGAGGTCCAAGTGGTAGAGGGGATATGGATGGATCATATGTGGGAGGTTAAGGGGTAGAAGATAAAAGGAATATAAGAAGAGGGATGGCATATAGTGATGGGGGTGTAGCTACCAGAAAATCTTGGGGAGGTTTGAAATCAATACTATTGTGAAGAGTGTTATGATATACGATGTCCATAGTAGCTATGGGCAACTCCTATATGAATAAATAGGCAGTTACCTACTTCTATACCAATCCCTTGAGAATAATCATGAGAAAGACCATCTCATAGGGAATACAAAAATACTCAAGAGGTCCAAAGGCCTCAAAGACCCCTGTGTACCATTCTAAATGGGTGGCATAGAAAAGAGTCATTTAGGATAACCTAATAGTTGATAAAAATGGAAGAGAATTAGGATACAGAATAGTATGAGGGGTTAGGGTAGTCATGTTAGTGATTATAATTAAGGATATCAATATCACTTATGTTCAAAAATACCCCATCCCTATGCTGAGGAGATAGTATTGTGATGAGTTGGTAAGTTGGGAAAATTATGAGGTTACTCTTATGTAAGGTAGGATAAAATAATACATCAGATCTAACTGACCATTTTGTCATTAAAATATATTCATTTATCTTTGGGATAGTAAGATTATAAAATGTGGGTGGGGTGGTGTGATGGCTGTAGCAATCTCACCCTCGATAAAACTCAAGCATGTTGAGTGAAAAAAGATAAACTCCTTGTCCAAAGTGGATGTTCAAATTAGTATTTCTAGGATTAGACCAATATTGACAAGAACATTTCCACCTAGATCCCTCTAATCATGATATTAATTTGACAATGTCACAGCATGCTAACCTTAAATAGGCTAGATCTAGTTACTAGAACCAAGTTTTCATATCATGCAACATGAGAGGATTTGACAAAATAAATTAGTAAACAAAAATATATCTCCGCAAAGAATATAATAATTAATTATATATAATAAAACCAAATGCAATAAATAAATCATGTGGCATATGTTAATCATTCCCAATGTGTAATAACATAATGTAAAATCTAGAGAAATAAAATCCTAATATCCCAATGTAAAACAAATCCAAACACAACATGAAGGTGAAGTTGATTCCCTAATTCACAACACTTGACATGAACTCTACATACACTGTCAAACTTAAATACCACAAATCACACTCTCCACTAACACCATTTTCATTAAGGTTGCCACTAAATTTTCTATCATCTATATAATTCCTGAAATCTATTGGAAAAACACCCAGACAGTGATTAATATGTACATACACAGTTGGTCATAGAGAAAACCAAAGAGTATAATATATATCCCATTAGTTTTTTTGTGATTTTATTTGTTTAAACTAAGTGGATAATTTCAATATGTGTAGGATGATGAAAATTTAATAGTTTAAAGAAGTAGTAAATTGGTTATTTGTTTTTAAAGAAGTTACACATCTAGGGATTGTACATCTGAGAATAATGTAAACCAATATCAAGTGTTAATGGTTGATGAAAGAACTATCTACCATAGGATTAAAATGTGTTTAAAATTCTATATTTGATTTAATAAAAAAAATAAACTATAATATTGATGTTAATCGAGGTGAGTATTCATCCTTATAATTACTAATACTGAAAGATTACATTTGGATAAGATTTGGATAATCTAAGATGAAATAAGATATCTAGAGATCATTATAATATAATTGAAGCCGATTTATTAATCTCAAAAAGTGATTTAAATTGATTTGAAATTTGAGGATAAGTTTGGATATGTTCTAAGTTATATGGATAAATTCATAATTGTAGGTTTTTAAATAGTTTTCTAATGGACCCTCTAAGTAAGAGTCATTCTGAATATTCACAGAGTACGTAATATTCACCTTAAAGTTTAAATTTTCATATAAGAGTAACAAATAAATAATAAATATTTTTTGGCTTTATTCAATACTATATAAGAGTTTTTCTAAGTTATAGAATCAAAATTTTAAATTGAATTGAGAAGCACTGAGATATGTAAGGGTAATGGTTGGGCCAAGGGGGTCATTACTTCCTACCACCTAATGTATTTTAGAATTAAGAAATATAAAATAGAAAAACTATGAAACTACTAAGGACTATTATAAGAAATAAATCCTATAGGATGAACCAATAAAGAAAAGGGGAAATAAAAAATTTAATATATATGGATACACATTGAATTATAATACAACTACAACATTATCTTAAAAGAAACCAAGTAAGGATGAAGTGTTCCAGGAATTTATAATTTCATGATCATGAAATAAAATAGAATAAAAAATATGATAATAATAATGATAAATTTATAATATCAATGCCTTTTGTATACCTTTTTCATGGTATACATTATATAAGTCTTTAATCTTAACTATTCTCAGGGTAAGGTACTTTGGATTACTCAATGAAAGGGTAACATGAAACCATATTTAATCATAGAATGAAGATTAAACCAATGGTTATATATAAAGATTCTTCCTAGAACACACAATAGAAATAACTATATCTAACTAAAGATAACATTAATTCATAATATATAGAAATAGAGGTTAATTACATTTCCTCACCCCTAAAATAATTCTTATCCAAGAGTGAATAAAGAAGGGTTAAAATTAAAGAGAGTGGTAACCCCACATGAATTTCACAAAAAAATATACTTTTATAAAAAAAATAAACTTTAAATTAAAACAAAGAAAAAACCAACTATCCTCTCATGTTAGATTTGGAAGGAAATATAAAATAAAAACAAACCCGAAAAATAAAAATGAATCCATTCAAAATATATAAATTGATTATTTCCATGGAATTTGATGAATCTGGTGTGTGGTACTACCATCTATTTATAAACTACATCCTATATAGATGTTTCCACCATATATACATCTTATTGGGAATTGTAATTCACATATATATCATACATCAACTCATAACTCACTTCTAAAAATAGCCTTCATAATCCACATGGGAAAATTCTTACAACTCTCCAAAATCATATCTATATAAAATGATTCAAGAGAGTGGATGGACAGCTACTGTATCTACTTTGTATATATTCTTCATGGTGAAAATTGTGTATTATAGTGCTATCATCAATCATAACTTCTCTATTATTCACGGTAATCAAAAAATATTGATGTGATAGATTCATCTCAAACCATGAATCCTAATTTATATATTTGATTAGTTTACATCTCTTTTGTTAGACCATAAAAGTTCTATAAAAATGGCACCAAACAACTCAAAAAATATGCATCAATATTTTTCTCATGTTTGTGACATTAATAAAACCCACTTTGACACAAATAGTTCTTATCAAAACCCAGCTTTATTTTTTACCTGTTATTGGATTAGTGAAGAAGGAATAGTGAAAGTATGATAGAAACTCATTCACCCAATATTAGTAGAGTCATTGAAACCTATACACACCCCATGATTCTAAAACATATTTATTTGTAGTGTAAGCTCATAAACCATTGAATTAACCTATTTCTTTCTTCATTGAAAGAATTCATGGAACCTCCCACACATTATAGTGGTGAGGGAGATCTTTAGTGGGTATGTTAGTATACATTTTCAAATCCACATAAATATGAATATGATCCCTTTTCAGATTTGATGGCAGTTTTAGTTATTTTAGTGCATTAAAGTTGGATTCAAAGGGGCAAAAAAATATAACCTTGAGGTCCTATTTTAATTAAAATTGTGGTTATTGGATATTATGATGTCGTATATTGAAATCAGGCATAATAGGGTAATGGAAACCTTAGTGTAAATATGAAGGTCGGCATGTAATGCAGGACAATGCCATTTTTATTAAAATAAAAAATACCTATATGTCAACACATCCCACATAGAAATATTTTTTAGGAAGGGGACACTTTATACATGCAGGAGTGGAACCCTTCTTTCAGATGAGTAGAACTCAGCCTAATCCACCATGGTTTCATATTATATATTACCAAACTATACTAGGATTTACAATAGCCTCTAAACTAACTACCCTAGTAGCTCACTAGAGATTGACATCCTCTTGAGTTCCACCTTAGTAACACGTTGAACCAATTTTTTAACATTAAAATTAATAAATTTTCCATCAAAAATCATTAATACATTTATATTTTTTCTATATTCCATTTAAAGAAAATATTTCCCATAAAATAAGTAAAACAATTTTTATATAAGGGAAAAACAACCACTTTATTAATATAAATAATGAAATGGAATTTGTAAATACATTCATAAAATATAGATATAAAATCTCCGCAAACATAAACTCATGCTTTTCCCCAAGAAAAAAATATGAACATTACCACAAAGGAAATCAATCCTACAAATATTTAAACATAATGATCAAAAAATTGATTAATAATGGTGAAAAAAATTATAAATATTTAATAAAGAATACATATTCAGATCCTAATTATTAAAATAAACTGAACTAATTAGGTATTTTACGTTTCCACATTGAAAATAATGAATATTCTCTTAATTTCGCCTAAAATTTCTCAACATATTATTACCATGAATTCAAATTTGTGATCTATATCACTATAAATATTTTTCTCTCATCACTCAAGGTAAAAAACATTCTAGAGTTACGATCATACCTCAAATTCATATTCCTAACCATAGGCTTGAAATAGATCTCAAATCTAATCATGTAATGAAAAATATCACAATAAAACTTGAAATATTCACATTAATGGATCATAGGAATACAAGGTTAAATGGTAAGTAGGTAATGGTGTGAAAAATATATGTCTTAAAAATGAGATTTAACTCTAAAGAACAATACATGGTAAATAACTTAAAATCATGATGGAAAACTCCTTATCAAATGAAATAACCCCATACTTTCCAAACTCAAATTATGGTTCATAAATTTTAACAAGTACTCCAAAAAATAAACACATTTTTAGAGAAATTATAAATCATGATTTATCATTGATATATTTTAGTAATTACATTTAATTTACCTCCTTATCATAAATGAGTTTGTTTACTTTAGGAAGAAAAAATGAAACACAATGAAAAATAATCTATCAACCACCCCCATACCAAATGAAATACCCAACATATTTTTCTTAGCAAGAAGAAAAACCATTTTCACCATGTATAACGACTCACCCACACTCAATCATATTAACTGTAAATTTATAAAATCAAATCCTTAACATAATGAAATAAAATTTCTACTAGGTAAACATGCTTATGTATCTCTAAATAAATTGGTATAAAAAAAGAATAGAAAATATTAAGGACTAGAACCCTTTAGGTAATGGTAAACATATAATTATGTCAATCACTCATAACATAAAAATTAATAAAAAACCAATATATAATAATTTTATAAATTAAAATCATGAAACATGTAAATAGGAATTTTATCTATATAAATTAATTATTTCCACCAAATCTTGATTTGTAAAAATGACACCCTTATGCTTATCTCTATTAATAAATCCCTAAAATTACTCATTTAACCTCATCAACAATGAAATTTAAAACATGGAATTAATGGATTCCCAAGTAAAGTTTGGATCATTAATCAAAAAATTAAACAAAAATAATGAATAATACTTAAAAATAAATAATGTAACACACCCCTTTCCTATTTAATCTAATTAATATCCTTTATTTCTTGTGCCTTCATCATCATATACCTACAAGATAAAAATAAATAATGAAATTAATATATCCACACAATAAAGCATAGAAAGATAGTGTATTGAAACTATATCCTAAAATAAATTATGAAACCCTAAATACTAGTTTCCATTATAAAACAAATACTTAACTTATTAGTATTAAACATTAATTTATCTCCAATAATACTTAAAGATAACTACCCACTTTTCACTTTGATTAAGGATCTTTCCAAAACTGAGAACAAATTTCCCATGATAAGGTGGACCTTCTTCCTATCCATAAACAACAAGAGAGTGTTTCTTTAATAATATAACTTTTCCATTATAACTTCAATATACTCATTCATAACTCATGAATATCTCACTTATGTGTACAAAACATAAATATTAAATAATATAGGACTCATCTACTCCAATCCTAAGATTTTAAAAGTTATGTATGATATGATGTTCAATATTGATCCTAGATCACACAGATCATTCCTAAACTTGTAAGACCTACTATTAACCTAAATTTAAATTATACAAGGATCGTGTTTCTTATTTGGTAGAAAATATGAAATCATATCTTAGAACTCCCCAATGAGAGGTATGGTACCTATCTCTTTGTGTTTCCTCTTGTTTGAGTATAGCTCTTTCATGAACTTAGTAAAGTTAGAAATGTTTAGTAATACTAAAACAAAGGGAATATTAATATGTAATATTCTAAAAATATTTCAAAATTTTCCTCTTGTCTTCTTTAACTTTCCTTGGTTCAACCTTCTCAAAAAATTCAGTGGTGGTCTGTAGGGTGGTGGGGCTTTCTCTTTGGCTTCTTGTTCATATTAATTCCCCCATTTTTCTTTTTTCCTTTCTCTTCCCCACTATTTCATTTTCTTTTTCTTCTTACTCATCTGGTCGATTTAAAAATTATTAAAATCGTTAATTCATTATTTTATTACAAATATATATAATAAATTTAAATTATAAACATGGGAGTACTGGTATGTCACCTGAATTCACTCATATAGGCCACTCCTTAATTTTATTAGAAATTTAGATGACTTGAAATTCCACATTTCACAGGTATCATTTTAATCTTTCAAATCATTCTTTAAATCATTAATGGTAACCCTCTTGGTTATCATGAATATTGAAAAATTATCAACCAATTAAGTAATTCAGAATGTAGAGAGAAGGCCCCTGTTGCTTTTTGAACCCTAATTCTCTTTATTAATACACCATGCTTAGTTGTTGTGGACACTAACCCAAAAAAAATATTTTAATGATTATAGTCAACACAATTCTCATATTCAACATAAATTCACTAGGGTTTGTCTATAACTGTAATTTTATCTATATTATTCATTAATACATCCATTTGTAGTAAAGTCTATCCATTTTTATCTACCATGTGCACTCTTAACTTTTTCACTCATACTAACTTCTATTCAAAACTATCATTCTAAATTTTCTTTAATAATGTATATAAATCTTTATGAAGCTTATTACTCAGTGATACTCTATTCATGACTTATATTTCTAACCTATTAACTTGTGATAAAACCTAATAGAAACTTTGGATATGAAACCTCATTTCTATCCAATGGTAGAGACACTTCCTAATAAAATAAAAATACGTATCTCATTTAGTGTATAATGATTAAACATTATATTCATTAAAATTTAACATATCTACATGAATATCTATATATATCATGGGTGGAAATAAATGTCTTATGAATTTAATTACCAACTCATCACAAGGGTTTGTGGAATGTGGGGATAGAATTCTGATCTAATTTTTAACATTTTCATCAAAGGAAAATTAAATTAACCCAAACCTTACTACATCACTATTTTTTTGAATTGGAACTTGTCTCAAAGATCTAAGAAACATATTAGGTTAATTTTCAGGTATTTATTTGGTATCATAATAAATTCTATAAAATTTATGATCATTTAGATGACTACTAGATTGATTTGAAATTGGTTTTAAGTGGCCAGAAGCTCTATAACGCTTGTTTTTGTCCCTACACATGAGGTTCAACCATTCTCCCATATCGTACAAGATGGGGATATCTACCTTACACCACTTAGTAGGATCTAAATTCTCTTTCAACTCTATAAATAATCTTTTATTTTTATATTCCTTTACTTCCATTGGCCAGTTTATACCATATGATAATAGTTAAACTCATATTATTTTTTCCCTATGTGATGTACTCCTGTATCAAAACAATTTCCTCGAAACCCAAAAAAATAAAACTATGGGTAACAAAAAGAATAAAAATTGAAAATAAAAAAGGAACCAATGTAACACCACAAGCTTTCATGGTATGCTTCTCTTTAAATAATACAGCAGCGTGTGTTGTACGCAACTTCGAGTTCTAACACCCACCACAACCAATCAAACAAGCCGTTGTGAATAGTAATACCCACTTTTTAAAATTTTATACATTTTATCTCTCAAAATGGATTTCATTTTTGGATTTGGAATATCAAAATTACATTAGGGTTAAATTTTGTTATTTTTCTGAAAACTTTCAATTTTTGATGAATAATGAAAAAACACTGAGTTATAGTTAAAAACCGAATTTTTATTTAAATAATTATTTATTTTATTTAAATTTAATTAAGGTAAAAATGGATACATAATACCTATATAAGTTTAATTTAATTCATCAGATTTAGTTTAGAATAATTTTAGATATATATAAAAAATTTATTGAACTTTTCACCGTCTTGCACCCATCTCCTTGGAGAATTTGAAAATTCACATAAAACATAATTTTACCGCTTCTGTGCATTGAATTTCGAATATCTGAGAGACACAGTTTATATCAGGGAGTAAAATATGGTTCAATGATATAAAAATAATTTTGGGTGAATAGTTACTTTTTACTTTTATTTACCACGGTTAAAAGTAAATAGGGTAATTAAGGATAAAAATGATATTAATATTACCCTAACACATGTCCTAATTCTAATGGACAATTGTATCTAGACCAAAAACATACTTAGGAACAAAATATTATCATTTAGTTCCACTTGGATTAGATTAGGACATTTATTATTATTTATTTCAAAGAAGAGTTAAAACCAATGTTTAATAACTAAAACATTTTTAATATAGGGTTACACATAATACAAATTCGATTATAAATAATCATTAGAAATATAAAAATATTTCCTACATAATTTTATTTTATTTATAATTTTTATACATTTAATAATTTAATTTATTTATGACACAATGGTGATGCAGTAATTACCTAAGTAATGAAATATTAAAATAATTGATATTATAAATATCCAAATAAATGTAATTTGAGACTTTTTAGGAATTCCAATAATTTTCTAGGTTAATATTACATATTATTATTGGTTATATGAATTTTATTTGAAGTGATAATGCTTTTATGAATTTATCAAAAACAAAATACCCAATAGTGTCAAAATTAACATAAAAGAGTTTTTAAAACAAATATTATTTTATTAATTGATATTATATTCCTAAAAATCTAAGGTTCGGCCAAGAGACTTAAATAATTATATGTGTATAATTAATGGATCACTTGGGGGTCGCTCCAAAGTTTATAGTATGTTCATTTACTATATAATATAAAAATACAAAGAGACATGGTAAGTGTCAAACTAATTAACTAAGAGTTAAAACAAAACGATAAGGTAATAGAGTGACCAATCCTGTCTAAAACCTATTGGATGAGTGGTTTTCTACATATACCCACCTTAAACTTTAAATAATCCACTTTTTAGCCATTAGAAACCGAATATGAAATTATTATAAAATAATATTTCTAGATTTTCCAAAGGTGCCCCTCACCCCTCTTATAAAAGGAAAATCCCCCTTATCTCAATTTCACACCTTAAAAGCATTTGGGATCAGACAAAATCTGCCCAAATACACTCTAACATATCCTCCCTTCATCCTAGTGGCCTTCCTTTAGTCAGAAATCCAACTTAAAGAGCCCTTTTGATCAAATCAAAAGGAAGAACCCAAAGAAGAGGTAATGTTTTCACCACCCTCTTTCAAGTTCCTTTCTTCTTCAACTTCTTCTTTCGTTGTTATTTCTATTCTAAAATAATAACTACCGTATATTCTATATATTTTGATGTAATTATAAACAATATTATATTCTATCCATCCTTTGAATGACATGTCGCCATACATGAGTACGTACGGCTTACCGTCTCCACGTCGTGGTGTAATTTTTATTCAATATATTATTATTTGGATGGGTATAATAATGATGTTTAATTCATGTAAATAATTAATATAACATGATAATGATTCTTTATATATGATATACCATCCAATTATATATTATTTTAATATCAAAAGAATGATATCGTTGCTCACTCGTACGTACGGACTACCGTCTCCACGAAGGCGATGAGATTCATTCCCCATCATATCCATTCAAGACTAATTCTCATTTCATGATTAAAAATAAGGTTTAAGGACTTGATATCATTATATATTTGAATAAGACACAACCTATCCATAACAAACACATCTTATGTAACAAAACAAATAAAATAAAACAAGTAAGTTAACACCTGAAACAACGATAATTCTAAGATATTATTAACAAATAAATGATAAAAGATCATATATGATATAATAATAATTTAAATGATTATTTTATAATTTAATAACAATTATTTCACCATTATACAAGAGGTTAACCTACCCTAGACCATGGAAAAGTACAATGTAGGGGTTTATTTCACAATCTCTTCATTATCCGAGGTTGTTTATACGTATTTATCTACTCGGACCTCTTTATCATCCACATCCATGTTTCTTAAAAATGTAATTCAAAACATTCTTACTATTTTATAGAATATGGGTTAAATTAATTTATACCCTTGTTGACTTTTTATAAGAAGTTTATAAATTAATCTTTTGGTTGTTTTCCAAACAAGGTCTTTTTTAACCTTTTCGACAGAATTAAGGTAAGAATATCTTTTTTAACTTATACAACGGGTGCGACTATTTTCTGCTATTATAAAATCATAGAAGCTTCCCTTACAATTTTATAAGAATATTTTCAAAGTAAATGTTTTATTTTATAATTATGTGACTTTTAAATGATTTCAAAAAAGAGATATTTCTCTCGAATAGTTTTGATTTCATCTATATCAACATCCTTTGATCGATTTTAAGCTTATTTGAATTTTATTTATTATGATACAAAACTTACATATTGTATTGAAGGTTTTTTTATATGTTTTAATGTGGATGTGTTATTTTTATACCATTCATGTTTTATGGAGAAAGTATTTACATTTCGTATTCTAGTTTTAATACGAATGTTTATGTTATGTTTAAACTTGTTCATATGAGGAATGCATTGGACTTAATAAGTGATGGGTGGAGCCCGATACAGCTCGTTAATGCATCAGTAGGTCTCATGAGACAAACTAGTGTCTTGGAACAAGGCCCTGACAAAATCTTATTTGTATTTGTGTAACGAGGCCTTGGCGATGTGGTTATGATGGTCTAAAATTATGCATTCCATCATTATGAAGGTGGTTATTGATATTTCATGTGATTATTCAACTAGTAGAATATGCATTTGAATAAGTAAATGGAATTATTTCACTTTATCTTTTCCATATTATGTTGAAGTTCAAGTTTAAAAGGCTTTTGTTTTATTTATACATTACCTTAAATGTTTATACTTATTTATGAAAGTTTCGGCTATATTGTTATCCTTACAGAGCATCTGAGTTCACCCCTTTCAATGTTTTATTTTTCCCAGGATGTGAAGAAGTAATTTATGAATGACCTGCAGGGATAGTATGAGGGGATATGAAGACAATATGTTGTTTTAGTATTTTTCACTTTATGATGTAATGTAAAATTTATGAATGTATCTAGTTATTCCAAGGATACTAAACTAATCAGTCTTTCGAGACTTGATCTTTTGTGATTAAGCCAATATTATTTAATAATCCACCGACTCTGGGTAACTGGGGTCAGGGAGTTACAACAAAATTATAATAAGATTCCTAATCCATAAAATTAAAAACAATGCAATAACATTAGTGAGTCTATATTATTTCATTAATTTTTATAGCTCAATCTATTTGAGAATTTATAAACAAACAACTAAAAAACTAAAAATATTATTAAGCGGTAGTATAAAAAGTAAATCCTTAAGATCAAACTCATTGATAAAAGTAGGAAAATAAAATTTAATAGATAATAATACACATTTAAGGAAAATATAACTACGAAATTAACCTAGAAAAAACTAATAAATGATCTAACATACTAAAAATTTGAAATTTCAGAATCATGAAATAAAAATATTAAAAAAAGATAGTGATAGTCATGAAGTTTTTAGATTCATGTCCTAGTGAATCCCTAGGTGTAGGTAATCACACTCAAGGTAGCTTAGATTTCCTTTCTCATGGTCAAGAAATCATGATGACCTAAACAATGGATAAACTAAAATAATATTTAAATATAGAATGAACATTAACCCAATTGTCATAGAGGAATTCACACCCTAGAAATAAAACTAGAAATAAATCTCTATTACTAATGAAAATGGTCATGAACAATATAAGGAGAGACAAATTAATCACATTTCCTCACCCCTAAAATAATGGTCATTCAATGTGGAAAAAGAAGTGAGGAAATAAATGAGAGTGAGAACCCAACATAGAAAATCATTAAATAATAAAACATTAATAAAAAATTCCCCATTACATTAAACACCCAATAAAAAACTAACTACCATCTCATTATAATCATGAGATGGAATATAAAATAAAAAGAAATCCTAAATGCATCGGTGGCTCCCTCCATAAGATAGTAGTCAAATTTTCCCCTAGAATTGAATGCCTCTAGTGTGTGATATGACCCACTATATATAGACAAAATCCCTTAAAGATATCTCCAACATATCTTAATATTATCTATGAATATTTTTTCCATATCTATCATTCCTAAAGATGTCCTAAACTTCCATAGATAGGCTTTATAATCCATGAGATATATTTCATATAAATCTTCTTATGTCTATCTATTTAAAAATCATGAAAGTGGATAGACAACTACTATATCTACTTTTTATCTATTATTTATAGGGAAAATAATGGATTGTGGAATTAATTAAAATTATAACTCATCTGTTTTAATGGTCACACATGGATCATAACATGATAGCTTTTACTCATGACACGACCCCCCTTGTAAAATTTTAAATACTTCCCATATTTATTATCACACTACAATAGTTATATGAATGCAGAATAAACCAACTCCAAAAATATGCATCACCTCTATTTTAATATTCACTACACAAAAAAAACCATATTTGTTGTGAATAGATCTAAGAAATCTCAACAAAATTTGTCCATCATCTATTTTATTGGTGTGATGCAAAAAGGCTAGGCATAGTGTGAATTACTGTTTTAATATTGGAAAAGTAATTTACACCAACTCACTCTCCCTAATTATGATGCATATTTATTCATGACACAATCACATGTATATTGGCATGTACATAAAACATTATTCATTGTATCAAAGCGGGGCACTTATCGAACCTCACAATGGTCAAGAAGAACTTCAACTAGTGTGTTGACATAACTTTTCTTATCAACAGAGGTACTATAAGTTATTTAATTTTCTTCCTTGGAAGTTATAGGTTTTAAAGAATGTGTATATGGGATCAATAGTGTTAAAAAATCTTGATCCTGACCTCTCCCACCAAGGAAAATGGTCGTTTCATGGTGGTCTAACAATGAACACCGAAGACATACAGTTTAGGGGATAGAAACCCTAGTGTGTGGGAACATGTTGAGATGACATGTTGGACAATTCCATTTTTGTAAATATAAATAGTACATACATGTTAACTAATCTCATGTTGAAAGATTATTTGGGATAGGCCGCATTATATATAAGGGAGAAACACCCTTCCACAAAATGAGTAGCACCTAGCCTAACCCACTATGGTTTCCTCCATCCCATCACTAAACTACCATGGTATTTAATGTATCCTCTTAATAAAATTACCTAGAATCATTCCCAATCTTTATGTTTTCTTGATTACAACATTGGGTATTTTCCAACCTAATTTTTTTATCATTAAATATAATTATTTTTCCTCAAAAAATCTTCAATATCTTTTGATTTTTTTAAAAATTACACTTCAAATACTTCTTATCCATAAAATGAATATAGAAATTATAATATGAGAGGAAAACAATCAATTATATAATACAAAAATTTAATTAGAATTTTAAAATACATGCATGAAATATAGATATCAAGAAACCCTGCAATTTTAAAGGATGTGTAAGAGTTGCTAAGGTGATATTTAAAAGCCAAGTATATTTTATAGTACTTATATATGAGTTACCCTAATATTTATACTGATACATAATATTTTTTTCTTCAACATTAAAGGAAAAAAATGAGATAAAATTATGAAGATGGTGACCTTTTTACAAAAATAGATGAGAATTTCAAAGGCTATGTATGGTAAACTAGATTTCATGTAAGATTAAATGAAGTGTTTCAAATACTATATATTAATCACCCGAACATATATAAGAATGTAGTTGATATTTTAAGAGATATATGAGATTAAATATATCTCATATAAGGGTATTCCAACTTACTCTGAGGTGTATTTTTTGATCTTGTGAAAATTAAAAAGGTACATATTTTAGTGAATTAAATGACAGCATAAAATGAATACTTCAAAGATAAATATCATAAATAAATGTAAAATAATGTTTATCCCAATTTCAAAAATTAAAAAACATGATATTGTTGGTGACTCATTAGTAATTTACATTGAGAATGGTAGAGAGTAAAATTGTGAATGATGAGAATTACTTCAGACTATAATTTTAGGATTTGAAATGTAATGATTTCAGATTTTTATTAAAGATAATAGTAGGTATATATTCATAGAATTAAATATATTAAGTATTTTTGGAAAAATAGTTTAGAAATTTGTTAAAGATGATATTTTGAGATTGTGGGGGTTAATTTAAGGTTAAATTAGTAACATATCGAAGGGAAACTATCCACGTTATTTTTTGAGAATTTTTTATGTATTTTTTCCATAAAAGACTATAATAAGTCATATACTGATTTATTTTACTATATATAATTTAGAATATCATATACTTATTTTCGAAAAATTTCTTTATTTTAAATATATGAGATATTAACATGAGATACTAAGAGTATAAAATGTAGAATATGTAGAATAGAAAGGTGTGATATACAGAGAGAGAGAGAGAGAGAGATAATGAGAGTAGTTGATTTTATTCTAAGAGATCTAATCATGTACATAGAGGAAGAATAAATAATATAAGAATAAGGGTGAATTTGGAACTAATTTATTTGAATATTTAGAGTATCTTATAAGTAGAAACATATGCATGAGAAGACCTTCCCTTTTTTAATTATATATCATAGAATCCAAAGTATAAGGAGAAGAATATATTTAATATATGTTCAACACTACTACTATTGTTTTTTTAAGTTATGTTGAAGCATTTAAAGAAGAATTGAAATATTTAGACTTTTACATTATGTTGAAAATCATATATCAGAAGTGGAAGTCCTTTTTGATGAATAGTAACTATCTATTGTGATGTTATGACATCTTAAAGTGGATTGGAGGTCTTGTAAAATAGATTTGTTGAGGAGACTCATTTTAAAATATAAGTTTCATGAACCAATACAGGTTACCATGACCTAGAACATTGATTTGGCCTATGAAAATGCTTTATGGGCGTTCTTGATCCCCACAGGCTAAAAAGGAGTTCTTGTGAAGCAAGAGGTTATTCTTGGGAATTATTTCCCCAAAAAAACGTATTTAAATGCATATTTGAGACGTTATAATAATATATAATGACTCTTCTAAAATTTTGATTCCCATGAAAATTATATTTGTAGTTTAAAAAAATAAGGAAAAAAAAAACAAGGGATAAGAAAGAATAAACATCCAAATAACATTCCATAATAAAAAAAATAATACAACAAAACATGATAAATAAACTTAGGATAAAAGAGTGATGAAATGAAAAATAAACACATTACCTATAATATATAAGGAAACCCAAAATACAAAGATGAAAATATTTTCATGACTCAAGGTCATCTACCATATCACCCTTACAATCCAATTTATGAATGAACTAAAAGGGATAAGTTAATAAAGGGGAGCTTCTCAAGATCTAGAACTTACAAGAAGACACATTATCTGCAAACATCTTGTGTTGTATATAGGGTGTAAGTATAATGACCTTGTAGGATTTCACCGAATATTAAATGTATTTCCTTTAACAAAACATTCTATTAGTACTTGTTTGAAATACAATACTAAAAAGTAAACCCTTTTAAATTTTTAACAAAATAGCTGATAAAATTTATCAAACTCCTTGGAAACCCAAAATATTTTATTAATCCACACATTTATACATAATTTGTAAATCTAATTTTAAGACAAAGATTCCCATAAAAATATTAAATCACATTTTGAATTGCACAACTTATTCCCATAAGCAACCAATGAGACACTAAATGTTTAAGAACAAGTAAATAAACAAGGTATAAATTTTTAATCAAATAAAATAAGTAGCAAGTATCAATATAAAATAATAAAAATCTCATATCACTCCAATATAAGATAAAAATTAAAAAAATATAAATAACAAAAAAATAGTGAAGTAAAGATAAAATGGAACTATAAACAAAGTACTAAAATAGAAAAGGTATGAAAAGTTTTATACATTCATGGGGAACTCATGTGGTATATATATTCAAGGTACTCAGGATCCTTATATTATCTTGTGATCATGAAAAATATATATTCATACCCATAGGTTATTAATAAAGGCCTCAAGATTTATAAAAATACATACATGGCCACCGAATGGTATCTCAGTGAAATATAACGCCCCTATAAATACATACATTTTGGATCATGTAAGTACCAATGTGTAGTTCCTTTGGCACAAACCAATTAAAGATGGAAATACCTAAAAACCTAGAAAATATTTCCTAGGTCCCAAAATAAGCAAATAGTGCTACTATGAGATATATAATAGAGGTGAGGAAAATTTTACCGTATAACAAATCTTAGAACACAAGGAAAAACTCAAAATAAAAAATTGAAATCCCACCTTCAACATCCCCTTTAAGAATAGGGATCCTTACCAAACACATAACCACCATTCATTATAAAATATTTTTCAAAAATAGGAAAACATTTACAATAAACAAAATAATGGGAAAATCCAAGGGGAAATCATTTAAAATTTTATAAAAAATCCTCTTTATTTCAAAATTTCCAAATTAGTATCAAATATTTAGACACATAAATGAAAATAATAAAAAATATTTCTTGAAAATAATTTTTTAAAAAATATATCCATTATAATGTGACATTAAAATAATAAAAACCCATAAATTTAAAAAAAAAATTGGTCAAATAAAATTACTAACCCACAATACATCTTAATTAAATGACATTTAGGGTAGAGTAAACATAAAATGCATACAAAAAACAAAACAACATACCAAATAAAATTATAAAATATATTTATAAATCAAATTTTAAAACAATTCTCCCTTATACCCTATTAATAATCTCAAGTAAAGAAATAAAAGGATTACAAAAATTAAGTTTCAAATGACAATGAAATATACTTATCATAATTTTATCAGACATAAAGATACAGAATTAGTAGATTTAAAAGTATATAAATCAAATAATCTTAAATTCCCTTTCAATTTCAGTCAATAAATATCATGTGGGTTTGAAAATCATTCTATATGTTTGAGATAGTTCATAAAAAAGATTTAATTTAACAAAAATGTTTTTATAACACCCAATAATTACATAGAAGATTAAGAGAATGAAGTCACATAGAAACACCTACCTTGAACCAAAAAAACCACCAATACATTGATGATCAATGCCTAAAAAGGTCTTCAAATGATCTTTTTAGACCCTAATCACCAAAACATAAATTTTAAAGAAAAATATTACATATGGATTTTCACCATTATGTACACATGAGAGAGTAATGATAAGAAACCATAAAAATTAAAAATAATTAAAGGTTTTATAGTGGATTCTATTAAATGATGTGTGATTTTTGGGTACTTAGGTGCAGCAGAGTATCAAACCAATGTTGTCTCTTAAAGAGGTAGTAATTAAAACAAATTGTTAACGGTATTATCAGAATAAAGATAAAATTACTAAAGAACATATATGTTTTGAGGGGGGGTTTGTTTTTTATTTATAAAATAATAATAAGTATGTTGGATGAAGATTGTATTTTTTATTTTCCTTTTCTTTTTTGAAATGAGATTGAGAAAATGCAATGAGGAGATATTTTTTTAGAAAACTATTTAAAAGGAACAATCAATCTAACTATTACTCTTAAATTACTTATTAATCATTATAATTTAAATTAAAATTCAGTTAATTATGATCCACTAATTTTTTAACCCTCAAACCCTATGAGAATTATTATTACCACAAAGATGAAAAGAGTTAAACTCTGTGCAAGCTTCGGAACATGCAATTGCAGCACCCTAATTTAATTATCATTATAATGCTAGATTATGGTCATTGGTAAATTATTTCATAAATAAATTATATAATTTAAGATGAATTGATTTCAGGGATTATATTATAACTCTATAAATCCATCCCATGTGGGTTTGATTTACTAATTAAGTTTGTGCTCTCACAATTTACACAAATCTTGACCTCACGTGTTTTTGTGTTAATTGTTAAATAGATTTATTAGTTTATTATAATTTTAAAACTCATTCAATGTATAATATTATGTGAATTATAGTACATCATTGATTACAGATAAATAAATAAAAAATTTAAGTTAGATTAATTACTAATAAAAACTACTATTTCACGGGTGGTGTGGTCATTATAGAAATGAATTTTATTCGCAAAGGTTTAGAAAGGGTATAACCCAATATCACATATACTCTTGATTTTCAACCCAAAGAGGAAAATTATAGAAGAATAAAATTGAAAAAAAATATAAGAATAGAAAAAGAAACAAAGAAGTTTATTATAAGAACAAAAACAACACAATAATGAAGAGGAAAAGAAGCTCATTTTGGAGGAGAACCTAGATGGATAGCTTCCCTGCTATAATTGGGAACTTAAATGGAAAGTAAACACTTCAAATATGATCCCAGTACTTTAAGGAACGTACAACCACCTTAAAATGAGAAAAAAAAATTTATAGAGTATAGGGAAGGCTTTGTTACTAGTGGTTTCAATTGTGAATGGGGAAATTCGGCCAAATATTTTATTCCAAATTGAACCATATGTTTGACCATAAATACCTGTGAACCATATTTCCTTCCAGAATAATTATTTATAAGAACTTTTTCCTAGATATTCACTTCATATTTGGGCCCAATCCAAGAAATTATGAAGAATTTATATCCCAAATACTAATGTTAGGTCCAATCTGAAGGTTCTAGACCATCTTTGAATTCATAGCACATTTACTCCAATAAAATGCATGATTTAGCTCAAATGTCTTGAATAAAAGTCATATCCCATTAATTCAGGAACATATTTAAAAAAATTTATGTTGAAATAATTTACATCAAAATATTTACTCCCAACATACTAGAGTGAATTTTAAAGAGAAAACCTATAAATCTCATTAAATTTTCAAATGAATGATCTAACCCAAAATATATTATAAATATAAATATTTAACATAATGTGAAGAAATTATTTTATTTATTAAAAATAAAATATTCATTAAAATTTTGTTTTATCAAATACCCCACACCTAACCTTTTTCACTCTTGAGAAAAACCTCAAATCGAGTATTAAAAAATATTATGACAAGATATATGAATGTCCACATTCTCCAATCCATAGTGACAATATAGGAAAATTAATATTCCTATACAGAGTCAATATAAATAAATTTGAAATTCATTGTCTCGTAAATTTTTTAAAAAAAAATCCATTGAGATTAACGGAACTGATCATAGAAAATAAAATTACGAGTCCACCATGCCATTAATTACCCATGTGTGTGTGTGCCAACCATTTCAATATCATAAATCCACCATTTATTTAGCATATTTAGGACAAGTAAAAAAACTCTTATTACCTATTTAAATTCAACGAAGTGGTTTTGTGTTCCTTTGCCATCAAATTAATAGACCCACTCACTTATGAATTCCTAAAATTGAAACCTTAAGATCTCAATCGAGATATCCCCACGTGTTGTACATCTCATCACTCCCCTGTTTATTAAACGATCTTTTTTGGCTTTTTTTATATTTTTTTTGTTTTTTTGGGATGTAAAACTATCTAATATAAGGTACACATTCATATTTCAATTCTATATAGTAATGAATTTGATTATAAGAGAAATGAATTTATGGACTAACCATTGATATAAGATAAAATTTTTTACCTAGCTTAGTTATACCTTCAATTGAGTAGAAAAAATTTCACAAATCAAGGTTGCATGAGAAGTTGTGTGGAGATATCCATGACACAATTTACTAAAAACAAATATCACAAATAATGGTTTCATAATATAAAATGTTTTCTAATAACACATCCACTCATATCATCAATGAATTGAATTTTTTAAAAATTAACCCTTAATATTTAAATCTTTCTCATTCATATCATGCCACAAATGAATTTTGAAAACATACAATTTTTATATGTTCAACATGTAAATGAGAATGTTATTTGATATGTTTTTATTGATTTTTTTTTAAATTTTTTCCCAAAAACATAATGGTAAACACACAAAAATATAGGCAAATGAAAATCCTAAATATCTACCTCAAAATGTTGTCCCCTCCCCCACACTTAAAATATTATATTTTCCCCAATCTAAACTGATGAGATGATATGTTCATATGAAATATAGAATTTTTACTAGGGAAAATAATTTAAAGAGAAATGGTTAGGAACAACTTGATATTCCCAAGTGATTAGGTTCCATCCAGTGTGATGAAATCAAATTCATCGGTAGGATGTCCTTCAATTTATTCCTTAAAATAACTCCCATTAACTGTAATGCTCCCCCTGGTGCCCTCTTCTATGAATTCCACATCAACATAAGGAAAAATAGCAGATATAATATTAGGACCTAACCATATGTAACACAACTTACCAGGCATCATCTTCAGTCATGAACTATAAATAAGAACTTTCTCTATAACATGAAAGCCCTTTTTGGATCATTCAATCATGAGTATTTTTATATTTCTTTATAGAGAATTGAGTTATCATATGATGAAAATATAATATCATCAAGCTCTTGAATTTATTTCTTTTATTGAATTCCGACATGGGCCAAATCCATGTTTTATTTCTTTATAGCCTAATAATTCTGATACACGACTTCTAGAGGGAGATAATAAAATTTCCCAAAAACAACATGAAATGGGGAAATACCGATGGGGGTCTTGTATGTTCTCATGTAATCACAAAGTGAATAATATAATAACATTATCCAATCCTTTATTTCAGCTTCATGATTTTCTCCAAAAAAAATATCAACTCTTGATTTGAAACCTTAGGCCAGCCATTTATTTGGGGGAGGTATGGTGTTGATGTTTTGTGTGTCGCCCCATTTTTTTAAGGAGGGAATCAAAATTATTATTGAAAAAGTGTGTCCCTTGGAAAATGATGATGTCCTTTGGTATTTTTAACCAGTAGAAAATTTGGACCTAGACAAATTCCACTACTAGTGGAGAATCATCTACCCTGGTGGACTTAGCCTCCACCCATTTGCTAACATAATCTACAGAAATCAAAATATACAAAATACCAAATGAAATAGGAAAAGGACCCATAAAATAAATTCCCCATATATAAAAAACTTCATAGAATAGTATGGGTTGTTGGTGAATCTCATGTCTACCCAAAATATTTTTAGTGTGTCGGCAATGTGATCATGACTTACAAAACACATGAGCGTCGTGTAGTAAGATAGACTGATATAATCCAGATTCTAAGACATTACTAGCTATTCATTGGGGTCCAAAGTGTCCTCCACATGAAAGTGCATGGAATAAATGTAGAACTAAATCAAAATCATGATTAGGAACACACCTCCTAATAACTTGATTACTACACATATTCCATAAGTATGGATCATCCCACACATAAAACCATGAATCAAAATTTAATTTTTGGACATGATGTTTCTTTAAATGTGCCATAATTTCTTATGAAACAATATAGTTAGTTAAATTAGTATACCAAGGATATGTACCCTAGTGTGAATAAAGATTATCATCAGGAAAAGAGTCTTGATGTGGTACCTGGTCCGAAATGTCATCCTCCAGTGCGTGAGTAATCCTACTCATGTGGTCCACCACCATGTTCTCCGACCCCTTACTTTCCTTAATCTCAATATCAAATTCTTGAAGAAGGAGCATCCATCAGATAACTCTAGGATTTTCATCTTGCTTCTTAAATAGGTTCCTTAGAGCTACATGGTCAAAAAAACAACTTTTGATCTCAATAAATATGAAAAAAAATTATCTAAAGAAAATATGAAAGTAAGAAACTTCTTTTCTATGTTTTCTTGTTTTATTGGGATAAATCCAATAACCTTGAAGAATAAGCAATTACATGTGAACATCCTCCAATGTACTCTGATAATAAATCTTCAACTACGATGTTTAAAGCATCACACAGAAGCTCAAATTGAATGTCCCACTATAGGGATTTTATAATTAGTGGAGTGTTCAGATTCTCCTTTAGATCATCAAAGGAAACCCTACTAGAATCATCAAACAAAAAATCAGAATCCTTTTGAAGTAATCATGACAAAGGAAAAGAAATCTAACTAAAACATTGATAAAGATCCAATAAAATATATAATTCCCAAGGAAATATATAACATCTTTCACACATGAAGGATATGGAAAGGGTAAAATAATATCTATCTTAGGTCTATAAAACTATATCCCATTTTTTACAATACAAGTGCTAATACAATTCCACATTCTACCATGAAATGATACTTTTCGAAGTTCAAAACTAGATACTTCTCAATACAATGATTTAACACCTTTCCAAAACTAAATATACATTACTCAAATGAATATCCATACACAATAAACTCATCCATAAATTCTTCCAATCTGGTGTTGATGAAATATGGAAAAAATACTCACCATGAATCTTTGGAAGTTACTTGGGGTATTTCGTAGTCTAAATTGCATCCTTAGGTAGGAAAATGTACTGAATGGAAAAGTAAATAATGTATTCTCCTAATCCTCTGAAGCTATATGATCCTAAAAATAATAATAAAATCCATACAAGATTCAAAAGTTTGTCTTCCCATCTAGTCTCTCAAGAATTTGATCAATAAATGGGGTGGGTAAATAATCCTTGGAAGAGGATTGATTTAGTTTCCTATAATCAATATAGACACACCAACTATTTTCTACCCTCGTTATAACGGACTCCTCTCTCTCATTTATAACAACAGTAACACCACTTTTATTAAGCCCAATATGAATAGGACTAACCCATTCAAAATATGAAATGGGATAAATTATACCTACCGTGGCCAATTTTATAACTTTTTTAATAAATTTCAAAAGAATTGGATTTAGTCTCGATTATGGATTCCTAACTAGTTTATCCCAATCCTCCAAAATAATAGTGTGCATAAAAATGGAGGGGCTAATACCTGATACGTCAGTAAAGGTCAACCCAATTTCCCTAATGTTATATCTCAAAAGATTCATAAGTTTTTATTCATTATAAAAATGGATATCATTATCAATGATAATAGGTAATCAGTCCCCACTTAACAAGTAAGAGTATTTGAGATTTGGTGGAAATAAAATGAGTTCAAATGTACAAGTGATGAATGAATGGAGATATAAAGGGAATTCAAATATGAGCACAATGTACCTTAGTAACCAAATATAAATCATCAAAATTAGATAATAATGCATAAAATCCATTAGCATACTCAACATCCAAGTCATGGTCAGAGTGAAAATGATCAAAGTTAGAGTATGAATCCATTTCAAAATAAACTCTAAGAGAGGTTTCTGGATTATATTTAGTTATATAAGTTCTATTAGACATCAAACTAGAACCAATTCTCATAATCTCCCAAAGCATATTACAATCAAAATCAATGGTTTTTTTACTTTTTGGTTCAAAATGGGAGATAAAAAACGAAGAATGGTCCACCGAGGGGTACTTTATGGAGTCCATAACATTAAATATTATAACTTCAACTCCAAACTCCATGGAAATTGTACCTTCATGGACATTTGTGGTCATTTTTTTAGTTTTGATGAAGCAACTACCTAAGATAAGGTGATAATGAGAATTTAACTGATCATCCTTCTTGTAAAGAATACAGAAATATGCTGGAAATATTATGTATCTTAACCGAACAAGTACATCCTCAAAGACTCCCACTGGAAATGTTGTAGCTCTATTCTCCAAATGCACCACTATTTTAATTGGATTAAACTCACCAACCAATAAAGAAGATAATATAGAGTGATAAATCATATTAATGGAATCTTTAAAATCACATAAAACATCAGAAAAGTTTAAATCCCCTATGGTATATGGGTAGGTGAATGGACCAGAATCCTTGCACTTTTTTGGCATTTATTGAGTCGGTATAATGACTGTTAACACATTCCATCCAAGATTGATCCTCTCATTTCCCTTGAACCCTATTTGATTAGTACATAGTTCTTTTAAGAATTTGGAATACCTTGATATTTTCTTAACAGCCTCAATAAGCGGGATGTATATCTCCAAATTCTTGAATGTGTTCGAAACCTCTTTTTGCATCACCTCATCAGCCATCTTTTTTTTTAAACTATATTTTGAAAGAGACAGGTTTTAGGAGCAACGTCATTAATATTTTTTTTACCTTTGTCTTTCTCCTTGGTTTTCTCATCTGTGGTTCTTCAAAGGGGCTTCTCCAAACTTTAGGTCAATCCTGGTGGAATGGTAGGTTCATATGTATGAGTCGTTTGATTCTTGATTCTCAATTTTATGGGACTAACATTCCCCTTAAGATTTGGAGTAGGTTGGTAAGGTAAATTTTTGGAGTTCCTACTTACCAATTCATAAAGGGTGGTGGAAAATTGGACCATTTGTGTTATCAACTCTCTCAACTCTAAACATTGACTATTCAACTCATTTTGTTTATTAAGAATAATTTGTTTCAAAATATCATCAGTATTATACTCTAACTTTGGATTATAATTCCATTTTTATTGAATTGTTGATGATTGAGCTTCAAATATCAATTAGGGTTATTGAAAACCCTCTTGGTAAGGCAGAGGATGCGGAATTTTTTTTGAAAAGGGAGACATTATTACTATCCAAACCCACACCTCATGCCTAATTGATCCTTCCACCCTTGGTTGTATGTCATAGAAAAGGAATCATTATAATTCAATGGATTTCGTTGTTATTACTTCTGATATAATCTCCTTGAGAATACTATTGTGCAATCCTATTTCTCTTGTAGTTGGGGTAAATAGTCAGTTCAGTGGTATATTTTAGTGAAAATTCCACAAGGTCTCATAACAGTGGATTGGGATGTCTTTTGATCCAAAGAAATCTACCTTACCATAGTGTTCAATTATTCCAACTCTGTATGAATTAAATAAATATGAATAGAATATGGGTTTACCTAATGTACTCCTCTAACATGTTGTATATCTCAATTACAGAAAATTTGGATGTTTTGTGTCATATATTCAATCAACACACATGTAGTTTCTTTTATTTTCTGTATTAATTATCCTCTATCCATATAATCCACCATTCATGTTTCCATATACATGAGGCCTTAATAGAATTATTAGATGATAAGTTTCTCACTAAGTTGGTGTTG
Organism: Viscum album; assembly: GCA_963277665.1. NCBI lineage: Eukaryota > Viridiplantae > Streptophyta > Magnoliopsida > Santalales > Viscaceae > Viscum > Viscum album. The sequence goes on from OY728165.1 coordinate 218,126,497, forward strand.
TGGGCATATTTTACACAACATATTGAATCACTCTCAATAATCATACCTTGAATCCCCTTGGACTTAATTTATTATTTATATCTCCTTTAAAATGGAAGTGTTACTTGATTCTAGAAAAAATTCCAACAAGAAAATAAATTTCAAATCATTTCAACAAGTTTCATCTTTAGGTTGTAAGTAAAACATCTAATATTTTGTAGTTCCATAATGTAAGAATGGGAATTCTATTAGTTTTATTGGATCTTTAGATACATATCTTGGTTTTAGGGTTTAGAAAAACACATTAAGTTATTTTAAATGTTTTTTTGGAACCTATCTATTAATACTATAAAATTTTGGAAACATGTGTCTTAACGTAGATTTTAATTCAAAGTCTGATTCATGGTTTGGATATGCAATAAAAAAATTTGATAGTTAATTTTAGGTGTATAAATTTCTCAAATAGTTATATTAATTTCATCATTATTAATATCATCCATTTGTTTTGGTCCTGTTTTTCAATTAGAATTACTTCAAATTTCAATGTTACCAAAATGGAGGAATTCTCTGAATGGTTGAATGTTGAAACTTCCCCTAAACTAAGTTGTCTTATTCGATCTCAAAGGATATATTCATTCTCAGGGTTAGGATCTCATAGATCCAAAAGATTTTTTCATATCAATAAATTAAATAAAAAGAAAACGTAAATGAATAAAAGTGGACCATAATAAAAAAATGATAAGTTTGGATTGATTGTCAAAGAAGGAGAAAGTGAAAAAAAAAGAATAGAAAATTTGAGAAAGGGGAAATAAAAGTGTAAGAAGAGAAAAAAAAATAAAAAAATGAAAAATAAATACCTCTAATTGGTTGAATAAATTACTTACCTCCAAAAAAATGTAACTATTTTTAAAGTCGTTGTCATCGGCACTCTCAAATGTTATATGGTTTCTGGGAACTTAGTTGTAATAGAGTGGCAGAATAAGGTCGTCTCTCAAAAAGGAAGTAATTATAACAAATTATTAATTGAATTATGAAAAAAAAATGAAATGAATAAAAACATTGAAGGATGTAAGGGGGTTTATTTTATGTTTATAAAAGAATAAGAAGAATTATTTTGGAAGAAGAATTGTTTTTCTTTTTGTTTTTGAAATGAGACTGAGAATATTTAATGAAGATATATTTTTTAGAAAACTATTTAAAATGAGTAATAAATATAAATATACATATTTTTATTTTTATTAATCATTATAAATTAATTAACATATGCTTATGATAATTAACTTTACCAAAAATATGGAAATAGTTAAACCCTCGACTAGCTTCGTAACATGAAATCATATCACCCTTCTTTGATTGATATAAAAAGGATAGCTTATGGTAAATGGTAATTTAGGGAATAAATCCATTCTTTAAATAAGTTTTAATATAGTTTAATGATTTTATTTTACCTCTACAAATTCTTATCATGTGGTTTTGCTTTACCGATTAAGTTTTCACTCTCACAATTTACACAAATCATGACCTCATGTGTTTTTTTTAACTGTTCAATTTCTTGATTAGTTGATTATAATTTAAGAACTCAAATTAGGAATAATATTACAGGAATTAAAGTATCTCATTAATTCAAAATTAATACATTAAGAAGTTAATAGTAAGATAAATTACTAATAAAAACAACTCTTCTATGGGTGATGTAGTCATCATAGAAATAAATTGCATTCCAAAAGGTTTAAAAATGGTATAACCAAATATCATTTATCCTCTTCATTTTCATCCCCAATAGGATGAGTATAAAAGAATAAAATTTAACAAAACTGAATAATTGAAAGAGAATCAAATAATTTTATTATAAGAACAAAAACAATACAACAAATAAGAGGAAAATAAGAGCATTTTAATGGAGATCATAGTTTGATAGCTTCCCTCCTCCAATTGGGAATAGAAATGGCAAGGTACCACTTTACCTCTTCTCCCAATCCTCCAATTCACGTCCAAAACCCTCTAAATCATAAAAACGCAAATTTATAGAGTGGAGGGGAGGCTAGGTTATAAGTGGTTTTATGTGTGAATTAAGATATTCATCCAAATATTTTATTCATGGAAAATTCCAATGGTTGCTACAGTTAAGTTACCAAAAATACCCATACAATTTTCTAACCAAACCAGATCCATTTAATTTAACCTTAGTCATTAGGTTTGGCCTTATAATTTGAAAAAATATATACATTACAACCCAATGTATTCAAGGGGAATCACCATAACCTTATTAATACATAAAATCTTCATCATCAAAATAACCATGTTTAGTTAGTGTGGCATAACCCAGTGCTAGGTGGGTATATTCGACAAACTAGTGGTACCTGTCTTACATCCCTAACTATGCACCTATAATTCCCATGAATTATCTAATGGAGGTGGAAAAAATTTTATCCTATCATCAATCATAAAACACATATAAATACTAGTAATAACAAAATCACATCCCACCTGAAACATCCATTTTAATAAAATATTCCCTTCCCAAACACATAAACACCATTCATTATAAAATATATCTCATAACATATATAAACATATCTGACACATAAAACAAGGGGGATCACATGAGGGTATGAAATATAACATTTTAAACAATATTTTATTTTTTTTATACACAACCAAATGGGAATTGAATTTTTTAACAAATAACAGAGCACTTAAACCCTTTCTAAGACACTTTTTAGTAAGAAAGCTATCCTTTGAATAGTGAATTTAAAAAATAGGCAATAATTATTTAAAATAACACATCCAAACTAATGATTATCCAAAACAATGATTCATCAAATCACATGGATAGTATAAAAAATATAAACCACATATAAGAAACATAATAACCTACTAAATAAACCACTAAAATTTCTTAAATCATGAAATTTGAACCAAGTATCTCTTAAAATGCCTAAAGAATCTCTATTAAAATCATAAAATGATTAGAAAATAATTTTATGATCCTATTTTTAAGGAAATAGACTCATAATAATTTTATCAAATATAAGCATGTATAATTAGTATTTTAAAAAGTACAGAAACCAAAATATAAAAAAATCCATATTTATTTCAAGACAAAAAAACCATATTGATAAAAAAATAAAATTATATATTCTCAATGGATTATAAAAAATAATTTTTTTAAGAAAAATACTTTTGATAAACCCAATCATTACATGGAATATAATGAAAGAAAATATCTTTTGGAAAATACCCATAACCAAAGCAACCACCTCAGATTAATAAATTAATGATAGAATAATACTCAAAATGATATTTTAAATCCCTAGATACAAAAAACCAAATGATAAATACAACTCTTCAATCTAGGATTTGGTGACTATGTCCGCACGAGATAAGGATAAAAATACACTGGAAGAATGGAGGAAAAGGAAGAAGAAGAAGAAAAATATAGGAGAATGGAATAAAAAAAATTGAATAACATCACTCATAATCAAAGGAGAAGAAGGATTCACTATTATTTAAAGATAATAAAGGTAGTAATATTTCAGTCATAAAAGTTGATAATAATCCTCCTAGAGAAACTTTTTCAAATTGTGAAGAGAATGTGGCTATTAAATAAATTGATAGTTTTTACTCTAAAATGAGATAATATCTTAAAAATATTCCTCTAAAAAAATTTCTTTTATATTTGAGTTTATAAAGGTCCTATAAGTATAAAATACACAAATTGAGATTGATATATAATCCCTAAAGAAATAAATGGATGAAAATTATACAAAAACTCATTAAAAATATAAAATCCTTGGAAAATTTTTAATTTTCTTTAAAAAAAGTCTCTTTTTCATAGGAATAATTGTAAAAGATAATTTGTTAAAAAATTGAGATAAGAAAATATTTTTAAGATTAGATAAATTCTTTGGGATAAAATCATAATGTTTTTATTGAAGTCAATAATAATTAACTATATATAAAAGTTAATATAATAAATGATTTTGATAATTACTTATAATTAAATTATATGATGTATGCAGATAAAATTGAGGATATGAAAAGGGAATGTCAAGATATAGTGAAATAAACTGAAGTTTATAAGAACACTCAAAATCATAAATTTCTTATTTTAGAAGTCAATTAGGAAAATATATAAATGGACCAAGATAAATCTTCAGCTAAAGTTGATAGAATACGATATACCATAAATGTTTCTATAAGTTTCATTCTTCTAAAAAACATCATTATAGTGTCATGAAGAGATTTAGATCATCTAAATATCTATCTATATAAAGCTTAAGGAAAGAGGCAACCCTTATCCATGAAAAGATTTTATGCAGTAATGAGATTTTAATGGAAAGAATATGGTATAATTTTAAATATGGGAAAATATTACTGTAATAAAAGGATAAGAAATCCACCACTACATCAAGGGTTGATGTGAGCATGTTTAACAAGGGTAGTTCCCCAAAATTTATATAAAATAATGTATACTTTTACCCAAAACTAGAAAGGTGATCATAGGGTTCATATTAGTGAACAGAGGATTCAAAAAAAAGTTTATTGCATATTGTTAGTGATATAGAAGGTTAGAACATAATTAAACAAATTTTTATCATAATAGGTTAATTTATAGAGATTATATAAGTTCGAAAACAAGGAGCTCAAGGATGAGTAGAGGAAAATTTCACATAATAAAGTAAATCTATTCACTAATATATGATTTAAATTTCATGATGATTACTTTGAAAATTGAAGCAAAGGGGGTTATAATGATGATGAGTGAAATATTAAACCAACTAATAAATAATCAAAAAATAAAAATTAATAAAGACAAAAGTATTGAGAAGTATTAAATGAAATGATGGGTTTTACTTTGGGAGTAAGTAATATAAAAAACTATACATGCCCAAGAAGAATTCTAATAAATATGTCACATTGACGAGGGTGTGTTTTTACTATGGGAGAAAAGGCCACATTATAGCCCTTATAAAGAAATCCATAAACATCAAAGGTTTAAGAATTAATCTAGATCATTAAAAATAAATAATCCAAAAAAAATAAAAGGTTTGGATTAGAATTTGACATTTAAGATGAAGAACATGAGAGGTTTCCAAAAAATAGTGGCCTACGAATTCTTGATAAACCCTGAAGAAAAAACAAGAAAGATGAACATGTTTAAAAAAAATGCATAATCATATTACCAGCCCAATTGGAACTTGCGATAAAGATAAAGTAAACACTAAATAATATTGTTGGAAAAAAATTAATTCCACATGGGTAGAGGATTTTGAAAAGATAAAAGACTATACCATGCATAAATTCTCAAGTATTGAATATAAAATAAGAAAATTTCTTGATGTGTTCTCAAAACATTGGAGCTAAAATGAAAAGAGTTTCTATGTTGAGATGTGAATTTCAGCCTAGTTTCCCACATTAATTAGTTATGGATAACACAACTTATTCCTATATATTTAATTATTTTTACCACTATGTAAAGGTTATTTATGGTGGTGTATGTGGGGTAGAAATTTACCAGTGTTGTAATTATTGTACAAATTAAATATAAGACCACATTGGAATTATCATTCTTATATTTCATTAATTTTTAATGATAACCTGTGAAGGACATTCTTATAGATTATTTGAAACAAATATCAACCGTGATAAAGAATTGTTGGAGTGTATCTCATGAGGGATATTTAAAACAAAAATGGTTCCAAAATATCATAACTTCACTTGAAACTAAGTATTACTTGATTAAGATAAATATGATGTATGACAATCAATTTTCATGTCATTGTTTTGGATTTAAATAGTTCTATTATTCATTTGAAAATATAAATTTCTAGACTAATACAAACCCAATGTATGATAATAACTTTTCATGTCCTTGTTTTGTATTGAAATTGTTCAATTATTAATTGGGTAGATTGTATTGAGCTATTTATAAAGAGAAATAACTAGAAATGAGAAGAATAAGCTTCCACGTGATTTTTTTGGGGAAAGTTTTTAGTTTATTATAGGTTGTAAAGGGATAAAAATTCTTGAAAACCACCATAAAGACAAATTCAAATTTTTTATCCACTATTTAAGTCCTTTATAGACAGATTTGATATCTAGATTATGCAATATTTCTTTTTTACTTCAATCTAGTTCATATAAACTTAGATTCTACTAATTTAAAGATCGATGTGTAAGAGAAGTGTGATACCATCTTTATCAGGAAGATCCATTATATTTGTTTTCAATAAATATGAGATAAAAAAGATACATATATAAAAATATTATAACATCCCTCCCCTCATCCATTGGCTTGGGAAGAGGTTGTGGGTGTTATTTGCCTTACAAGACATCCACAAGACACCAAAGGTAAGAAATATATTTCAATTCCCAAAAAACATTCAGGGGACAATTTTCCCTTTGAAATATAAAAATCCAAACCACAATACAATAACCAAAAAAACCACTACATGAATCATGAGTACAAAATACATCTCAAAATATAACCAAACCAACAACCATATCGAATTATAAGTGAAAACCAAAGAAACAAATAAATTTATAAACACTAAAGTGACCTCAACCTAGAAACTCCACAAATGATTCAAGCTCTAAATCAAAAATTCATTCCCATAGTATTAAAAACATCACTAAATAACAATGATACCTTGAATTTACCTATGTCTCAATAGATAATATCATCAAACACACAACAATGCCCAAATAGGGAGTTAGTCTAAACTCATTATGAATTCCCTAATTAATTCACAACAAAATCCAATAGGGGAAAACTTGTTATCACATTTATATAAAATAGTTAAAATTGTTTACATAAAAGAAAAAAAAATTATAAGGAAATCAATGAAAACAATGCATTAAAACCTTTCTCAATTCCTTTTGACTTACACATTCCATGATTACACACCTCCACACTTCCACGCATGCATTCCAAGGTGAAAATTCCATACTCATGAGAAATATCTAATAAATCTACCAATACATCACAAGTTAACCAATATTTGGTGACCTAGTGGAACTCACCCCTTCCAAAAGATCGCATCAAATATAAATAATACCACACCATACATGAATTGAAAAAATCATTCCAATACATTACACATAAAATCATTATTTCTTTAAAATATTTCAACAACCATTTTCCATGTATCAAATGAAAACAATATTTTTAAAATCTCTATTTTAAAATTATCATCAAAGTGGAATTTCCTCAGAACCATCCCATTTCCAAAATTTCTCAAAACCATCACTAAATAGTTTTCCATCGATAATCACAAGAGTGTTTCACAATAATTTCAAGAAAAACAATCCATTTAAATCTAATAGTTCATGATCAAATCAGGTGTAGTTGAGAGGGAAACCACCTAACTCACAATGGTTAGAAAAAACAAAGAACGACACTATGATCCACTAGATCGTCTTGGATCTCTGTAATTTTTATAGATCCAAACATAAAACATAAAAATTACCATCACAAAACATGGATCTATTCAAAGAGGATAGGATATAAGGTTTTTATAAATATTACTAGTAGAGATAAAATAAGAACTACCAATGATGAAGACTTACCGATGAATATGGATCTCCAATGGGCTTTAAATTGCCTAAAACTATTCCTTAGATCAAAGGGAATAACCTCTTAAGACTTTAGAGGAAAAGGAGTTTGGGATTATGAAAATTAAGAAATAAAAAAGGGGTTCTGGGACTTAATATGAGTTTGATCTGAAAATTTTGAATCTACAAATATACACTTCATGGTTTGGCAGACAGTGTGCCAACCTTGCAGTGATGCTGTCTTTAGCCAACCCCTCTCATAGCTTTCTTACACAATTAGAAAAACTATTCACTAACCATTATTTTACCCTTTATCCAAAAATTCCTGGTTTCTACTAGACATCCACATGGTTTTTCCAAATTGTGTTCCAATAGTGCATAAATATTTCCCCTCCTAGCACAATCCACATGTTTTCCTAGATGGAGTGCAAGGTTTGTACTAATCGTTCTTAAAATGTGCACCATAATAAAATCATCCAAAGTATTCCAAAACTTCATTGAACCTATAAAATAATAACCAGATAAAAATATATACATAAAATAAAAAAACAAGGTTTCATGTAATTGAAACTGGGGGGTGAAACATTCTCCCCACCATTGGTCTTTCTGTCCTAAAAAGTAGAAAAAGGTTTCCCTATAAGAGATTGGCCCACTCCTCAAATATTTCCATTACATGATATCATGTATCATCCTGGATGTAAACATGTTCCCACAAAACCTATACTAGACAGATGATTTTATAATGCAATACATTCTCATTTCTATCCACAATATTCACTAGAACATGAATCATTATAGAAACTGGTTCTAGTTCAACATAATCCCAATGAATCACATGGTTAGTATATGGTGAGTACATATTTAATTGAGATACATGAAAGAAATTATACATAGAACTAAAACGTGGAAAAAAATAAAACTGATATTTCACCTCCCCAACTCTTTCAATTATCTCAAAATGGGAAATGAACCAAGGATATAACATTCCCTTCTTACTAAAATGAAAATTAAAAGACTTGGATAGATTATAAAAAACACAACATCACTCACCTAAAATGAAAAAGGTTTTCATAAATGATCCACTTATGGTTTATTATGACTTTGTTCCATCTCCATCCTCTTTCTGATCAACTGGATATTTTTTGATTTCTCTTTCACAAGGATGGGTCCAACCTGTGAAGTATCACCAATTTCTACCCAACAAAGTAGTTAATGAAAAGGAATTCCATAAAATGATTCAAAATGATTCATATAAATCAAGTAATAATAATTATTGTTTTATGAGAACTCTGTTAATACTATTTGATCCACCCACGTGCCATGAAATTCAATTACACAGTCTAAATAATGTCCTCAAATATTTTGACCATTCTTTCGAATTGTTCATTCATTTGAGGATGATGATCATAGATCAAATATAACTAATTATCATTGGATTCCTCTTATTATGTCCAAAAAAAATGATATGTAAATTTAGGTTTTTAGTCAAATATAACCAAGATCAAAATTCCATACTACTTTATAACTCCTCTGATAAAGATTTTAGATAAGTACTCTACCATATACTATTCACAAATAGGTTTAAAATGTGCCAAATTCATGGGATGACCCACAATTACCCATATGGAATCATATTTCCTATACATTATTGATAAAATTTTCCCAAAATCCATCAATATCTTCTCCCACTTCCACATAAGAATTAGTAAAGACTGTAACAAACTCGTTGGTCATCATTGCTCTGCCTTAACCTACTGACAGGCGAGGCATCTCAAAAAATACTTTTCCACTTCCCTTTTCATTACAACCCACCAAAACTGTTCTTTAGTCACCCTATACATATTTTGAATTCTTGGATGAAAAAACCAGTTTTTAATTCTGGTAGAAACTAAGAATCTATTCCTCACAGACCAAAGTAAATGTGATTTGATCTCTAAACCTCAAAACCAAACTCACTTCCAACTTTCATCTCACAATGGTCTCCCCACCATTGAGTTTTTTCATAATGGTAACAAATTCAATATTACATAATTGATCCTATTTCAAATTTTGAACAAAATTAGTAACAAATGAAACTTAAAATAAAACTGTGACTTCACCCTGGTCAATAAAATCTAGGTGCATATCTGTTATGACCTACAGTAGCTTTCACTAGTCTGAAACTTATTTATCCTATATAGCACATGAATTTCTATTTAATGAATCTACCATATATTTTTCCTTTACTATTTTACATATCATGTAAAATTAATAAAAAAATAAGGTATTACATCCATTTTCTTTTCCACATATTCAAATCACGTTGTGAGAAAAAAAATCAGGACCTTAGAGTCTGTAAATACTGTAAATTTTTCACCAAAAATATAGTGATTCCAAGTCTCCAAATCATGGAATACAATATATAATTATATATCATGTGTTTCATAGTTATTATCATGAAACTATAAGTTTCATGGTCCAAAATATAAAACATGATCTCCCTTAATGAGAACACATCCCACCCCAAATCCTGATGTATCACAATGGACTATAGAGACATATCCGGACTTTGGGAATGTGTGGATAACTATAGATGTAATTCTGAAACTATGTTCTTGAAGTAATTTTTTACATTCCTCATTCCATTAGATGTTATCTCTTTTCCTCATCAAATTAGTCATATGTGACGCCAATAATGAAAATTTACGTACAAAACATCTATACAATCCCACTAATATGAAGAATCTATGTATTTAAAAGACATTTTTTAGTGGTTGTTAAGACTTAATCCTTTTAAACTTTTAGTATATATAGAAACACATTTTTAATAAATGAAATGTCCAAAGAAACATATTTATTATATCCATAAACCAAACATTGATAAATTGTTACAAAGAAGATGCTCTCTCAAGATATCCAACACTGTAGCCAGTATTCTATCATAATCCACATTTTTTCTAGAATATACCAAAATATCATCCAAAAACAACACCAAAAAGGAATCTTGATACAGTTGGAATATATGACTCATAAATACCACATATATGGATGGTTAATTTGTAAGACCAAGATAAATAATAATTAACTCAAAATGGTCATATATTCTTCTAAAGGTTTTCTTTGAATTATCCTCCATTTAAAACAACAGTTGGTGATATACTGAATATAATTCAATTTTATACAATAACTAGGATCCCCTCAATTTCATAAAAAGATTATCAATTCTTAGAAGATGATACTGATTATTTATCATAAATTTATTAATCTTATAATAATCTATATAAAGCCTAATATTTTCATCCACCAATTTCAAAAAAATAACTAGTGCTTCCCATAAGACATACTCAGATTAATGAAACTTTTAATATCCAAATATTTCAATAGATACTCAAATTACCACAATTATATTGGTTATATTATATAATATGGAGGGAAAATAACACAGATCAAGGAACTGGTGCATGATAGTTGGAAAAACTATCTTTCATCTCATCCATATATTCTAATGTAATCATTTCCAAATAATGGGACATGTTTTATACCACCCATACCAAGGGTCTTACTCTTATTGAATATAATACCCAATATTATTAAAATATATTTCTAACATCATCAGGTGATTTAAAACTCATCTGTCATGCCTAACAATAAAAATATGCCTCAAAGTTCTTTAGTCAATCTGTTGCTATAATAAAGTCATACACATCCATTTCTATTTTAGAGATATCCTATATCAATTATCTCCCACCAAATGTTATCATACACACACAAAAATTCATGGATTAATGCTATGTTTGTCCCAAAGGGGTTTGGAGTTCAAAAATGAAAGGAATAATCACAATGTGTAAACCCAAAATCTCAACAACATGAGAAAAAATAAATGAGTGGTACATTTCCATATCAAAAAATATATATTATACACGAGTAAAATTAAAAATTATCATACCTCTCACCACCAAATGCCTAAATTGATCATCCATGATCACTTCATCATCTCTATATATTTTCTTACATGTCACACTTTTCTCTTGCTAACCTTGGTGTGATTTTATAGGTATAGGATTCCCAGTGTTCCAATAATCCTCATGGAGCTCTCAATTCTAATAATGATATCTATTCTATTGCACTCGTCCTAATGAATCATACGATACCTAATAATCCTAAAATTGATCTCTATCACCTGACCATAGAGAACTATGAGAATAACACTGAGTATGACCCATATAGTTTTAATTGTGACAAGCTCTAGGCGGTGTTGTAAAATATCACTTGATGTGATCTAGTGAACGACACTAAAAACATTCTAGATTACAATTCTATAAACGTAGAAAGTTGACTAATCCCATAGTCTTATTTTGAGATATATATTCCCCTAGGGAATAGGTGTCCCTCCTCTCATTATTCCCAAAATTGGATTTCCCACTTGTTCCAAGAAGAATAGGCATGCTTATGCAATCCCTTTTTCTTAATATATGTCTTCCTTCCACAATCACTCTATTGACCATTTCTATAAAATCCATAGTACAGAGGATGAAAATATTTAATAGAATATCATGCTTTAACCCCAAATCAAAAATTAATGCCTTTAAGTATGAACTTACATCAAATTCTAGTTCAAAGTGGTATAGATTCATAAATTTATCCACATAATATTTTACCAAGATATCCTAATTAAAACTAAAGAAGTGCATTTTTCTAGTAACTTTAAACATGAAAGGATATAATTTTTTGATGATAGAATTTTCAAAATCCTCTCATTACATGACATGTTCTAATTTACCATAAACTAATAAATCCCAACACATGAATTCTACATCCTCCATAATATATACATTACCAAATTTACTTTCAACTCTATGGGTATCCTATGGAAATAAAAGAGTCGATTTATCCTAATCAAAAAAACATGCACTTTTCTAGTTTAAAATCCCTCTAAATAGTTGGTGGGTTTTTATTTTGGAAAAAAATGGAATGATCCAATTTTCTAGGTTTATCCATTTTGTTCCCTATATTGATAGCCTAAAAATCATGGGCAATACTTTGGACCAACTTATGGTTCAACTATGTATCAATTTTAACCACATTCTTAGCAAATTCTTTTGTTTGGTTTCTATAATTTCCAATAATTTATATTTTTTTAACCGAAATGAACTCGATCTAATCTAACTCACTAGAAACTAGAGTCTTATAATTTCAAAATTACTAAATCAAAAAGTTACACAATCATTTTTATCCAAATTAAACCATTTTAACCATTTAAAAATTCCACCATTAAGACTTATCAAAATATTACCAATTGAAACCATTTTCAATGATTTTCAAAAAAACACCACTTCTTACCATTTCCATAAATCATTAATTCAATAACTAAATTGAATTCCTATTGGGAAGACCTGATACAAATTCATGTCATGCAACTCTCATCGGTTAAACCCTTTTTGATGATGTAATAACTCTAATGGAAATTTATAAAAACACTCATGTACCCAAAACCCCTAGTAACATGATATTCAGTATAATGAGGATAATTATTCCTATTCATGCTCTACATTTCTAGTTCTGAAAGTCCTATATTTTTTCTACCATCTAAATAAATAGATTGATACCATTTTTAAGTCTAGGATAAAGTATAACTGATACCTAAGTATTGAATAAACTGATACCATTCATCGAAAAAATATATTTGGACCAACCAAGTCTATTACTATTGGTAACATCCCTCCACTCAGCCATTAGCTTGAGAATATGTGGTCGGTGTTATAGGCCTTAGGTGACATCTCTAATAAACCAATGTTTGGAAAAAAAATTATAAAGTCGTCAAGAAGATTTAGGGAATTACTTTCCCTTTAAAAGATACATATCCAAACCACATGAAAATAATCAAAAAAATATATACATGATTAACGAGAAAAAAATACAACTAAAAAAAATAACCAAACATACAACCATTTCAGAGTACAATCCAAAAAAAAGAAACTAATAAACTCAAAATCACCAAAGTGACATCAAACTAGAAACTCCCACACTAATACAATATCCAACTCGTTAATCCATGCATATAGTTTCAAGAATAATCACTAAATAACTGAGATACCTTTCATTTACTTGTTTCTTGATAGATGGCATCATAAAATGCACAACAATGCCCATTATGGGGGTTATTCTATACTCAGTAGGAATTCACCAATGTCTTTCCAACTCAATCCACTAGTAAATAACTTGTTATAACAAATATATAAAATTCTATAAAAATAATTAAAATAGTTTATATCAAATCCAAAACATTACAAGAAACTCAAGAATCTGAATTACGAAACTTTACAACCTATGTCACCACTCAAATATATATCGAGAGACTCATACCTCATTCATGTGGGGGTACCCAAACATATTATAGAAACATGAAGTACTAACCCCATACCAAATCAAGAGTACTCTTTCTCCAAGAGTATGGGGGTACCAAACTCTGGGATGAATATGGGAGACTTGTTCCCTATTACTAACTCACTATTAGATAAGTTCAAAACATCGTGACGCCTCCAGTCATTTTTCCTAATCCCCATCATCTTCACTATTAATTTAAGGAAATTAAAATACATGAATCAGTTCACATATCTTGACTAATGCTGAATATGAATTTTCTATCATGTTATATGTGAAAAATATTGGAATGGACTACTTGTGTGGATAAAAATAATCCACAAACAAGTGGGAACAAATTTAGTAGAGCCTAGAAATGTTAAATAAAATGTACTTTCTAGGAAAACTGTGTATATATACATTGGTTACATCTAATATGGTAATATTTTCTTTATTTTGTGTAGGGGTCGACTTACATGGTGTGTGGGTTGGTAAGCACGGTGTATAGGACCCGTAGGGTACTCTATGTGTACCACTGCTCCGGGAATGATAAGGAAACTAAAGTATACTATATGTAGCACTTTTCTACTTGGTGTGTTAGGTCATATAGAACCTTGGGAATATACTCTCTTTCAACCTCAACCTAGACAACCTAAGACTAAATGGTATGTATATTAAAAGTACACATCATGAGATATTTAAATCGGATTGAAACCCTAGCTTTAGCTTCCAGTTTGATACCCAGTGTGTATCACTAGATCACATGTCATGTGATTGTGTCTTCAAGATCCATATCTAAAAATTATCCACAAATTTTTATCTTCCACAAATATCAACATATTTCACGCCTAAAACCTTGATAAGGGCCTATTTACTCATTCTTGAAACTCTAGTAACAACTTTCCAATAGTCCTTTTCTATAAAAACAATCTTCAATCCATTATCATGCATTGTTGATGCATGTATGCCATAGACTCCTGGAAATATGCATTTATGTATCTCTAAATGATTATTCAACACTCATTGATCCTATTTCATGCCTTTATCATCACTTCTATGTCCAAATTGGATACTCATATAGCCAAATACTAATCTCTATAAGATCTAGGTAAAGGTTCATCGAACTGTCAACCATAAAATTGGCTGACAGTGAATTGATGAATAATGGAAAAATAAACTGATAGAGAAAATTGGTTTTATGATTGGAAAGGTCATATGACCTTGTTCAATTTTGTTTCAGACTACCAATGGAAAAAAATAAAGAAAAACATTAATGACTTTAGGAAAATAATGAAACCATAAAATAGTGGAAATTACCTACTTCCAAAAATTATAGAACATGAAATTTACACAATTGAATTAAAAAGGTAATAATAAATAATAGTTCATAATGAAAATTAATATTTCATACCTATTGATCAGATTGTTGTTGGTAATGATTTCTTCTTTAAAGAATCTACTTTTTATCCACATAAAACATCATGGTTAATGGATAATCAGATCCCCAATTCTCTATTTTACCTTTCTCTCACTAATTTAATTTTTATAGAAGATTCAGAAATATAAAATTTAAGATTTAATGATTCATAAATAAGTTATTATAAGTTTACTAGATATAACTAACTAATTGATTAAATTAATTAATTACACCTATAATGAACCCGAACCAGTAGACCAAATGTCAACATTGATAACACAATCCCTATGGTAAAATCCTTTTTATGGATGTAATCATGGAATTAATTTTACCATTTAAGGCATTATTTTTAGGAAATAGAACATTTCCATGATCATGTGTGGATAATAAAAAATATATTACATTTAATATATTGTATTCATGTATTCTCAATACAAAACTGATGTAAACAGCTCGGTATCCCATCCATAAAATTGTATTTAAAACTTTCTAAATTTTTGGACTATAAAAATTTAGGTTTCTAAATCCTTCTAAACATCATGGATTTTTACAACAAAATGCACAACCTACTCAAAAAGGTGACGGTATTGGTCCCACATTTGACTCTCTGATTCCCATGATCTCTCCTAAAACATACCATTCACTAAAAAACATGAACTAGTGTAAAGTAACAACCTTTAAGAGTCCTCTCATTTGGGTTTTTGACCTAATTGGGTACTCTTATATGGTAGAAACACCCTAAATTTCCATCTCTTCCCAGTTGATGATGTGAAATGGATCATGTGTGTATCCCCTTAGCAGCAAGATATGAAAGACATTGTGCACCCAATCCAACCATTGGAAAAATGCTTGGAATTTTTCTACCTCACCCACCCAACACAAGATCTAGAATTTACCAATTAAAGTGGGTGATAGATCCCCCCCCCCAAATAAAAACTTCAAAAACTCTATCATTGTGAGAGCATCTGAAACACATGATCTCCCTACTCAAACGTGATGGGCATATGTCATCAGTTCTTGGGTACTCTTAATGGCTTGGACCTTTATTCATCCACTCTTGGATCACTTACATCTTATCCATAATAAATCACATGATCTCAATCCCCACAGGTGATGTCTCTCCAACTTCTATCTAGCACTAGATTGACATACTGAGTTGCCTATATAGGTCCAAAAAGGCATTAGTCCAAATTAAGAGTTGTATTTTTTGTAGACAAACTCCACTATGGATAAGTGATCCTCCTTGATATAACTAAAATATAGCACACAAGACCTCATCATATCCTCAAGAACTTGAATAGTTCACTCTGTATGGTCACCTGTCTTGGATGGAACACTATTCTTATTTTCAACTGAGTCTCAAATTCCTACTACAAGATTCACCATAATCAATATGTGAGTTATGAATCTTAGTAATAAGTAAATGTAAAAGTTTTCCCATGAATCTAAACTTTCTCATCCATATACATGATTCAGAATCTATAAAATTAAAACTACTCCTGAATAGGGAGGAGTGGGATGAATTGGTCTGTTGGTTAATGAACACCCTGATAGTGTCAAAGAGATTTAATGAATGCAAATGTCCTATAATAAATTCCATTAAAATTAATAACATTTTAACTCCATAACATTTAAGGGTGGGACTAATCCAGTAGGGACTTGGTTCTCTACCTTAACATATTGATAGTTGAGACACTATGGGAAAAGATTTTGGACACAACCCCTCACAGCAGGACACCGAAACTTATTCAAGAGGTCCCAGTACATCTTCATTAAATTTGGATGTACTTACAATGAGGAAGTGTGTAAATTATTCAACACCATCTCATACACCATAATTATAACCAATATTCATCCTTGAAAATAAGAATATTTCCTCCCTTTCTTAAGAAAATCCATCAGGTAAATCACATGAGGATATCCAGTTATATCGAATCTAATAATCGATATCTCTCAATTAGGCCTCCCCTACATGCTAAATACACATCCTTTGTCCACCAAGGATAAATCCAACACCTCTGTATACTCAAAGGATTCCTCTATCAACATATCTTTTGTTTTCATGATAAGGGAATTAAAAAATATTTTTTTCTTCCCCAGAGTATAGAAAATCTGAATTTCGTAGTCTGGAAGGAACTCTAACCAATTATTTTTCCTCAATTTAAGATCCTTCTAGGTGAAGATATATTTAAGAAAATTATGCTCCACGTTGACTATGAACCACACAACAATAAGGTGGTAGATTTTAGTATTCAAACAGAATACTACCTCTTCCAACACCA
Organism: Viscum album; assembly: GCA_963277665.1. Taxonomy (NCBI): domain Eukaryota; kingdom Viridiplantae; phylum Streptophyta; class Magnoliopsida; order Santalales; family Viscaceae; genus Viscum; species Viscum album. Next base: position 218,144,071 of record OY728165.1, read on the forward strand.
AACCATGGGTTTCATAATTCTTATCATGATGTTTTACCTATTTGGAAACAAAAGAAATAACTTTCTTCTTACTAATTAGAAAAATACTACGTTCAACCCTATAAGCATCATAAAAAATCACATATTTGATAGCCTCTTCCAAAAACATCAAAAAATATCACTCTTCAATCATTACTTAGGCTCCTTGAAATCCCTTTAGCATTACTCAAACTAAACTTTGGTATTCCCCAATCAAGTAGGGTAATTAATGGGAGCCATTTTTTGGGGGAAGTCCATCAAAAACCTATAATATTATCATATCGACTCAAGGATTATCCACATATAAAACATTCTCATGGTATTCTCATAAGAATAGGTTGACTTGATCTTTAATATTTTCATATCTACTATGCCCACTAAGATAGAAAGTTCCAAAAGGTGGAACTCTCTAATACAGAACTAACACTTTAAGTGCATTTCATAGAGATTTTTCTCTCAAAAAATGTTCAAGATGATCCTTATATGCTTTCCATGATCACCCTATGATGTTGAATAGATTATGATATCTTTGATGAATAAAACCATGAACTTCCCCAAGAAAGGATGATGGATCCAATTCATGAGTCCCATGAACCCAGTCAAGGAGTTCTTAATACCCAATGGAATCACCAAAACATATAATGTCTCTAACATCACTTGATCTCTATCTTTGGTATATTATCCATGTGAACCCAATGTTGGTAATATAAAAAACTAGGAATTATCTTCAAGAATCAATTTTCTCCTTTTAACTGGTTGAAAAGTCAATCAATCCTTAGAAAAAGGTATTTGTTTTTGATTGTCGCCTAATTTAGGTTGTGATAAACCAATCCTTAAACTCTTTCCTTTATTATTAATAGACAATATTGAATCTAAAAAGGGGGATACATTGGGTTTGATGTAACCTTTTTCTATTAGGTCCCCTAACAACACATTCAGCTTCAAAAGATATTGATATGTTTATAGTGTGTAGAACAATGTAAAAGTTTATCTAATTAAGAGATGAAAATCCAAGAACATACTAGGGAAATACATCCACAAACTCTTTTAATACTTTAAGAAGATGATCATTTAAATTTTCCACTGTGAAAAAAGTAAATATCACCAACTTATGAGTTATCAAATGTAACTAATTGTGCATAATGATTACTTGACTTAACTGAATATCTCAGTCACCCATTAAGGAAAAAACATTACCCACACTTTTGAGAAAACCACACTATCTAATGGTAGTATTATATCCATGTATATATTGAGAATATCTGGTCTATGAATATGATAATAGAATATTGCCTCAACTCACACACTATGAGTTCACACAAAAACTATTATCCACTTAATGTAATCTCATATTATTTACTAATATGGGTATGTCTACTATTTCATTCAGAGGAATATTTTAGTAATATAGGTTAGGCTAATGGATAGACCATGTTTTTTAGCTCTTGAATAATGGATACAATAATAAAATATTTTCTTGAAAATATTTATATTAGTATATGTTATATGTTACATAATACATATTTAGTACCGTAAACCATGTCAGGACCTACCTAGTCATAGAAATCTATCGCATATATATTATTATGCCTCTTTCCACTAAATCTTAGAGATTAGAATGGAAAACATGTAGTATGGTCATGGTGAAATCATATTGTAATTTTTTACCCCTATGGATCCTCCTACCAGTGCACCTTCAACTCCTCTATCATAGCCACCTCATAGGGGACCACCTTGACTATCTTAATGTGGTACCTAATTGCATCCCTACCATTAACATGAGTGTCCCAATACTACCTAAACTCTCTCTAATGTATACTGGGTTAAGTAATATCAATCCACATAACATCATCCTTGTTAATAATAATACATCCAATCTCTTTTCTTGAAAGATCCTCTATACAACCCATATAATGTAAATCCTTATGGATAGGAATGAGAATGAAAATTTCTCCAAGATTTTGATCTAAAAACCTATCATCAGATGTCCATAGTTGATGAATATACTCCAAGATATTTTCCACCATCTCAATCTATCTACTTCTCATTCACTAAAAAACGCTTGATCATTATACCAATCTTTAAGACACCAATGCTAGTGTGGATGGATTAGAGGAAAACACCATCAAGGATCTCTCCATGAATTTTTTTGCTTTAAATTTCGTACTAAAAGGAATAAATAATGAAACATGTCAAGATATTACCTCATTATCTTAGTAAACCTTTATGTGTGCCTAAAAATAAACATGTTACCCTACTATATATTCATCGTCTCTAGAATATATACAAACCTATATGTAATTTTTAATTACACCTTGTGAATGAGGAACTCATTGTCTATCTGGGGAATATTATCCTCTTCATGGGTTTGTATGTTCATTGTCCACAAGTGACATTTCACACTATGGATATGGTTGGATTCTAGAACCACCGTATAATCAGTGGGTGTCTAGATTTGTTGGAACACCTGAGTCACCACCAAAAGTCAATCCTCCACTACTAAAGTGTTTGTATCTCCTAAAAAAGTAGGTATCATAGCCACTAAAACTCATGAATCACACTCTACTTATGTTCACCCTCATCCTATCCCATCATAATGATCCTTTTCTTTGTAAGTGGCGGAATTTTGACTTGGAATGTGGCTGGTGATTTTTCTATTTTTACCACGGGCCAAGGAACTTCTCCCTGCTCACCTGGTGGGGGATCTTATAACCTAGTCCCTATATAGAATCATGTTCACTTAGTTTTTTAGTGATAGGATGATTCATCCCTAGAAACATCATTTATTAACCCTACGTGAGGATACTATCTATTTTTCTACAAATATGAATCCATCAATTTGATAAGATGATCCAGGAATATTATATCTCATGTGACTATATTATTTAATAAGGATTCAGAAATAAATGAATGATTTCTATATAATTCATATATCATTTAACTACTCTTTATAATCAGTGCCTTAGAACATCAATATTAATATAAGTTTATCAAAATTTTGGTGAACTGATACATTATTTATTTCCCTAAAACCATGTTCCCAGACCTAAAATCTGAAACTAAGAACCCTTTTCATTGTGACTCAAGGTTCTAAAATTAATCCATAAAGGATCCCTAATTATGATATCTACCCCTATGGTGGATTTTTTCTAATACCACCCAAACAAGACCTATCCCACTAGAACACTACATGCTTCAGTAATAAGATGAGTATTCCTTCCCAAACCCACCGTTAAGAGTCCAGGTTCTAGTAATTAGCTCTGGGTAGGCATGTCACACAATATGGCATGACATAGTCTAATGCACTTATATACAATCGTATCTCATTACATAGGACGTAATAAAATCATCCTAAATATATATTTCATGTGACAAACACAAATCATCTACAAAGTGAGAAATATAAAATAAATAATGGGAAAAGTAAAGTTCCAATATCCAAAGGTAATAAACCAACCTAACGTGACTTGAAGGTAAACAAAACTCCCCAATGTATAGGTCCTAACATTAACTCTTCAATATCCTATCATCTTTTGGTGCCATGAAGTTCCCACTCCATCAACACCATCCACCGATATCATCTCTAAATTATATGTTGTCTTTAAAAGACAACACACATATGGGAAAACACACATAAAGGGGTGATATATACATACCATGTATGATGCCACAATAACTATAAGTAATAAATAGAAAGATAGTTAAACTAAAAACAAAAAAGGAAATAAAAACAACATATTATTATAACTATAATATAAATATCTTGAAGATAGTTCTTCTCTACGCATCTGAGATATAGAAGAAATAGTCACCATAAAAATCTATGAATCTGAACCACCCAGCTTTTCAGTAAATGTCACCTCATAAAAATATAGTGGATGGCCTACACATCAAGAATGTAAGTGTTAGTTGATGGTGTAACCAGCCACAATAGAAAACTCATGCCTCTTTAAGTAGAATAAATAAAATTAGGGATTACATGACTCCATAAGTATAGGACTTTCACCTCGCATAACTGAGTGATTTCCTAACTGTGTTTTTCATGTGGTGGACCAGCTAATGAGGTGCCACTCATGGGGCTCCTATTAAAGAATTTTTGGACCAATGTTTAATGTAGTAATAGTTTGACTTAGGTTTTCTCCATATATTGGAGTGTCATGGGTGGGTTTTTTCCTGTTTTATGTGGTATCATTGTGTATTAAAAGAAGTGACAATCATATTTTTTAGATAATAAAATTTGATTAAAATTAAAATTGGTTCAAAAATATAGTGGGTTGTACTAGTATAATCCCCTCACTATCCTGTTAAATCATTATTCAAATTAATTATCCATCCTTTACCATTTAATAAATTAAAACCTCGCTTATCACCCACAGCGAGTTGCTTCATCTTGAATAATGATCAACCAAAAGATGTCATTAGTTAACATGGGGATAATTAAAATCTAATAATAAAAATACCCATAAAAATTTAACTACTAAAAGGTAGTACTTTGAGAGCCTTAATATTGATCCCACATATGACATATTATCACACCTTATAAAATTAGTAATGATTAGGAAAATAACAAGAGTTGTATAATGATATTGGGTTGAAATAAATGAAATGAGATGTAGAAAAAGATATAAATCAAATTTCATAACCCAAGTGAAATAATAAATTTATGATAATCAATGTGTAATAAGAATATGATTAAATTAAAATCACCTTAGAGTGATCACACACTTAACTAATGATTCCCATTTCCTCTCTCGATTACTCAGTTATGTTGATTAGTTATGTACCCAAAACCATATTTAAACATAATTATTTCAATACATACATTGTATTTCATATAAAAATATGTTTTTAGTTTATACATTGAATATAAATACCCTTAATCAAACTAAAATGGTCCGGTGTATATGATAATTAAAATATTAGGAATATAAAAACGAATTTAAAAATTCATAATTAAATTATCTAAATCAGTTTCCTTCACTAGGTGAAATACCATTTCATTACATTCTTGGAACTTTAACAATTACACCGTCATGCCAACCATGAGGGGATATTAAATGTAGAGAAATATATTGGAAGTAAAACTTAAAACTTTAATTGGAAACTTCTCTCTAGATTCCAAGCCACCATCAAATTCAATCCCCCACCCACCCCTCTCTATTTATAAGAAATTACCTTGAGAAAAATCTCCTACTTATATTAAATTTTGGATATTATTAATCCCCATCTTCTGGTTATTTTGAATGTTTTATTTACAATGGCATGTGTCCATAGATATTATCCATTAAATTATATATAAACTATCATGGAGAGAGGATATATCCTTTAAACATTCATATCTTTTAAGATGAAATTTCTTTTTAAACTTTTTTGTATCTCAGACCTTATCGACCTCCTTTTGTTTTCATTTGAAATCCCTTATATTTTGGTGAGGTTTCAATGTTTTAATTCAATATTAGCTCCCTCAAATATATTATGTACCACATGCACGGCCCAAATATATTTGGCATTTGAAATTGCAGATATAACCACATTGTGGGCGGGAAATAAGCATTGCGACTCAAAAACCCTAATGTGTGCATGTTCATGCATGGACTATACTGTAGAATATAAAACAAAACCCATAGACTCCTATTAGAACCATATTATTTTTTAACCAATGGAACTACCAAAATTTATACCTCCATATTGTAGCCCAAACCCTAAATCATAGCCTCTCATTCTCTAATTTCATTATTTTTCTACATCATCCACCCTACGGTTCAACTGGTGACCAATGGTGCAACCTATTGTTCATCATATCTCCTATTATTCTTACCATATATCAATTAATTTATGATGGAGTAGTCTCATAAAAGGATACTTTTCTTCTTTTACAACCTTATTCACTTACGGTGAGATATTATCCATTATAATGCAAGTGGACACATAATTTCAACACCTAGAATCCACTACAATGAAAATTCTTTCCTACAGCATGGAGATACCCAAATTTCTAGCATGATTAAAGCCTCAATAGATCATCCATTAATGTTTTATAGCGTACTGGAGACTTATCCACTATGGTGGGAGTGTTCAATGATAAGGATATGCATGAAGATAGAATAAAATTATTTTCGTAAGTTAGAATAATACCCGCATGAAGATTCATCCCACATCAAAAAAATGGATGAACTCGCATCACTTAATAAGTGATCACGCTCTAGACACACCTTATAATATGATTAGTTTGAGTTAAGGGACTCCTACCTACCAATGTGTTCCACCACTCATCGGTGAAACTTTACCCCTGTTGTCACATAAACCTGAACCTTGTTTTCCAGTGTAACTCATCTCACATGTGCATCATACTTGGCCTATGCTCCTCTATCATGACTATGATATGGCCTTCAAAAATTCTTGTACAACCGGACTATAGGTTATCCAATTGTATTTTGGCATGTTTCAGGGATATCCTAGGTATTATATTACTTTTTGGATACCCCTTCAATTTCTTTTTCTATTTTAGTACCTTACACAGCACAAAAATCTAATGAAAATATTCATCAAAAAGTATAAAAAATTAATATTATTTTTTTTATTCTAAAAATTGAGTCTTAAAATGTAATCCACCAAAATATAAATTAAAATAATTGAAAGTTAGCAAAAAAACAATTAAACTCTAAATTAAATGAAATTAAATTTAAAAATATTATGAATAAGATAGGATTTCGAATAAGGTTATACAATTATGATTGTATCCCCTAATCATGCATATCCTAGTGACTAAATATATCGAATAATTCTTCGGTCATCCCAATACTCACTATCACATTAATTTAAGACTTTCACAGTGTTATATGTGTGTATACTCTAGAAGAAGGGAATAAGACATTGAATTCAATGATAGATAAAACCTCCTACAGTCTAAAACAATTAAAATAACTTCTATAGAAATCAAAAAATAAAAAATTAATAATTAAATAATATAATTCAACAATAAGGAATGTGGATATTTTCCCCAAAGTGAACATAATTGTCTAGTGTTTCATCGCTATATATAATACAACAAATGAAATAAATAAACAAAATAGCATCAATAAATCCATTTTGATGGAGTAATTTTGTGATCCTCCTCTCTAAGAGAACAACAATACTCTTAAATCATAATCAAGATCTTCATTTATAATTCCATAGCTCCACACACCCACATATATGGAATTATCTTATTTTTCTACCTTTATTGAATACCTCAGTTTCAAAATCTATTTTTCTAGAATTATATTTAATTCCTTAAATGGATTCCACAAGTATAAATTGGGGGGTCTATATTATTCGGTTAGGATTCATATACATTCTTAACATAGATCATTTTCATGATTAGAATATTAGTATACCATTAGATGAGTTACATGTGGAATTATGGAAGCATCCATGCCTTATTTGGGTAGATAGATGAATGAGAATTTATTTTAGTCAATAACTATTTGTTTTTGGAATTTATAAGTTTCCCTTAGGTAGCTTCTAGAGGGAGTTCTTTGACACTACAACACTAATCATGGGGATAACATGATGTTGTGGATTCAACATTGTTGTTTCCTTCATATATCCTATTCACCAGTTATATTACATTGATTTTTTGCATTATAGTACTATAGGTACACTTATGTATCACACACTCATTCTTGACGACATTAAATAGTAGTTTTCCTACCCTGACATAGCACAAATTACACTTACATAGCCTGAGGAATCTATGGTAGTACCCTTATGTAGATCTCTCATATATAATTTTCCCATATCTAGGCAAAAAGTGACCTTGATGGAGTGATTTTAGACCTTTACATAAGTAACGGAGCATGGAATTACCTTTACACTACATATTGATTAGCCTTCTATAGATTATATTTTATTACTTTGAAGCCTTATTATTAATTAAAGTCATACGATCACAACTAAAGTCATAAGATCCTACTCGTCCAAATTTTTAAAATTATTGAAGTCATATGATCAAATATCAACTCTCTTAATTTTAATTTGAATTCATATGATTCTTATAATAGTCATATGATGTGTAATTCATGTGATACTTTGTAAATTCTTAAAATAAAAACGTTAATGTCTTGTGCTTCATTATGTCCCATTTTTTCATCCATTGTAAGAAATATAAAATCTAGGTAAATTAATATGAATGGGAAAAGGTCCAACAAAATGACCTTTGAAGTCATGAATTTAGACCAATGCTATATAAAAATTTTGGGAATTCTAATGATCCTTGGAAATTTTTTATGATCGAGGGGTTAAAGTCAGTAGATCATGCCTTTACCATTTTTCTCATCCAGGGGAAGTCATTAGTAATCCAACAAAAGACTTAAAAATGGTAAAATTGATATTAAATTAATGATTATGTCAAACATTTAGGCCATATTTATATTAAATTAATGTGAAGTCCTATATATATTCTAGGGTGTCATATTAAATGATATACCCATTGTCAAATTTCTAAGATTTAGACCTATAACACTAATATTCATATAATTGGGGTTGATTTCCCTCAAATTTATATACATATGAACAAAAATTAAAAAATATGATTTAAAAAAATTATAAATTTCATTCATAATTTCAAAAAATAAAAAAAAAGTGAGAGAAATTCCCATGTTTTATAAGAATTATATGTTTAATTTCCAATAAAAAATACTTTAAACATTTCAAAATATTTTCTGTAATCACTCCCCCACACTTACACTATAACACTAAAGGAAAATATGATGAATTTCATTTATAAAAAAATATCATTTGGCCTAGTTTAAAATATACTAACTAAAATGTAAAAATAATAGATTTCATCACCACTTGAAAATATCATACCACCTCTATAAATTTTATCCAGTACCTTCACTTAAATTAAAACAAAAATCCAAGTTCCATGTTTATAAAAATTATAGATATTAGTGGAATAAATATTTTGACAATGGGAACCTTACTAAATATCTGTCACTTTCGTTTACTTTTCCATTGTTCCTTTATAATTCCTTGATACTTACAAAATTATATTTCGATATATCATATTCCCTTCATAATTCATGTGTTTAATTCCCCAAATATTTCCATCCCCTTTGTAAAATATCACTTTATTGAATTTTTTCCATCCATGTATGTAAGATCCCAAACTTTTATAGAGGTGTCTTGAGCTCTTTTATTGGTTCTCGGTTGGATTCCCAGCCCTTTCAAACTTTATTCTTAATGATTCGATGTGTTGAATAAAGATATGAACCCCCCTAGGATTTGATTCAAGATCTTGTTTTTCATTATGGGTTCGACCTTTCCATTTTAATTTGGAGAATTTATGTTGGTTGATTTCACATTAAGGATTTGAGGTAGGTGGTTTATTATTCACATTTGAACAGTAATTATTTTAATTATAGGTAGGTAATTATAGAATTTACATTGGATTATTAGAAACTAAATTTCTTAAATTGAATTAATTAATTTTTGTAAATTAATTAATTAAGGGATTATGAATTTGAAATAATTAATTATTGAATTAATTATGGGGATTTTGAGATTGTTAAATCAGATTATTTAATTATCAAATTAATTAATGAGATTTGTTGTGATTATGTAATTGATTGAATTGGAATAATTAATTGTTAAATTATGCGCATATTACAATATATGAATTGGATTAATTAATTTTTTAATTAATTAATGAGAATTGTTGTGATTATGCAATTGATTGACTTAGAATAATTAATTTTTGAATTAATTATGGGGATATTTAGACTGTTTAACTAAATTAATTAATTGTTTGATTAATTATTGTTAATTTTTTGATTATTCGATTAATTTAAATGGAATTGGATTAATTAATTGGTGGATTTTTTTAATGGGATATTGTGATTAATGAATTTTATTAATTAATAATTGAATTAATTAATAGATCTTGTTGATTTTAGAATGTGATAAGAAGGTTAATTTTGATTAACCTTAAATGATATGATATATGTGATTGTTATATTTTCATGTTGTACATGGTCTATTGTATCAAAATCACAGGGGGGATAAATTTCTTGATAAGTGTGTGTGGGATATGGTATTCTATATCAAACCCCATATTGATAAATGAGTGTGGGACGTAGACTACTACTTAATAATCTCACTTGTGTGATTTTTTGATAAATGTATTATGGCTCAATGACTACTATTTTAAATAACCATTGGGTCCTAGGTGTGGCGATCTAGGCCCAAAATGTTGTCATTGAACTATGTTTTCAATTGGTTGTGATAATGAATTAAAACAAAATCGATAATGAAATGCCAATTGTTATAATGAATTGTGAATTAAATATGTGATATAGTTCAAACTCTTTCATGGTCCAAAGTTGGTATTTAGAGTTTGGGTGTTATTAGAAACCTAAGAGTAATGTGGTTAAATAAAGAGTAGTTGAATAAATGTAAACTATTTACTTTGTTTCTTTTATTTATTCTTTAATTAACTGCATAAACTATTATTGAATGGGTCTTTCTTAGACATCATTGGTGGTGGTCTTCTGAGTTGTACCCACGCCCTATATGGGCTCATAGATCAGTACTTGAATATAGTTCATGTTTTTTGGATAGGATAAAGGGAAAAGGCCAAATGTTAAATGAATGATTTTGGAAAAAGAATAGATGACAATTTGGATGTGGTTCAAGAACCTATTGGTATCTATTAGTGTCTTTATCTATTCTGTATTTTTAATATTAACACTTGACACATTTTTGGAATGAAATTTCCACTGTTTGGTTTTGGATATTATAGTTCTTATCTTATTCATCATGTGATATTGGTATTATTCTGGTTGTGTTTATATCTGTGAGTTCTTGTTTATTTCTATTACAATATTGTGCCACTTTTACAAAGAGGTTATAGTCTCCTCATGATTGATATTATACCCTTGAAGTTAGTTGGTAACCTCTGTCATATGGGGAGTCTTGTCTGAGATCACTTGACTGAATGATTTGGGGCACCGTGTGTGGCACCCAGGTCGAGACATTACAAAGTGATATCAGAGGGGATTTATTTTATTTCGTTTTATATTACTATTTAGGAAATGTATATAGGATAATAGTATGAGTTGATCCTTGGTTAATAGCTTGTTCATGGTAGTAGTTACCCTAATTATGTGGGTAAAATCCAAGTACCTAGGGTGGTATTGTTGTTATTGATGTGTGTTATTATAGTTGGATTCTATGTCATCTCAAGTGATGTACTTGTTGTGTAATGTGATTATTGATTCTGAAATTTTCAAAGATTTGGATCATATCCTAGTTTGGAATTAGTGTTGAGAATTAATAAATCATTCTAGGAACTTAGAATTATTTGTGACATGCATCATTTTAGGCATGCATGGGAAAATGGGTTTTGGGTAAGTTGTTGAAATTGAAATGTTTTTGCTTACTTGTATGACATAAATGAAAATGTTCTAAATATAAGTTAAAAATGGTAAATAATTCATATTTTTATAATTTTAAATGTAAATGGGGAGTCTAATGAGAATCTTGAATAATGAGAATGATATTTTCCTTTGTTAACCATGACCTAGATGTAGGATCCTTGAGAGTAGTGATAGCACCTCAGTTTTGATGGTGTGATAATTTTGTGAAATGTGTCCTGATACATGTGTTATGAATTGTAGATATATTTCTCCATGATGATTCTTTTTGTGAGGATTACACGAGTTTATTCTTGGAGATGTTCATCCAGCAATGCAACCTAAGGTACTAATTGTACCAGCTCAGAAATTAAGAGATCAGTTTTGAAAGAAATTTTCTTGCTTTATGTAGTTTATGGAAATAGACCTAGGATAGGTTGTTAAAAGTATGTATGATATAACATGTAATTTTTAGTTGTATCACCCTCTGGCACTTATTAGAGAGTGTGAACTAGAGGCAGATGAGTTCTGGAATGATTATATCTAGAAAATACTTGACCACTTGGAGACTCTTCCTAGGAAAAATTCAAATTAGCTATTTACATGTCACACGGTCTTATGAAGCAATGGGAGGACATCAAAACTCAGGATGGGAATCCAGATACTACAGAGTGGAAGGAATTTCAGTAGAACTTCTTGGAGCACTTTTATCCTGAGATTCTTAGGAAGGAAAAAGAGGCTTAGTTTTTAAGGATGAATTAGGGGAGTATGTTCGTGATGGACTATGATGGACACTTTAAAAATTCACTGAACTTTTCTCCATCATTGGAAGGAGATGAGGATATAGTAGAAAAATGGTTTTAGGATGGGTTTAAAAGTAAAATTAAGTCCAAGATAAATGTATTTAAGCAACATAAGTTTTTATATATGTTGACTCAGGCTCTCATATCTGAGGGGAACCTAGAGGAGGCTTCCTGTGGAGGACCATCAATTTATACTAGATGATCTGGAGGTTCCAATCCTAAGTACAGAAAGTGAAATTACGATAATGATGGATATACCAGTGGAAATATAGTTTCTATAAGGAAATTTTAGTCACTCATGACCTTACTTGATCGATCTTTCATCAGTGTGGTAGGTCTGGACACTTCCCTAGAAAGTTCCCCCAGTCACCGGTAGATTGTCAAGAATACAACTAGACGGGACATCTACATAGTATCTAAAGGAACCCATGATAGATGGGTAGTGTTGGAGCTACTAGGTATTACTAGAGTATTAGAAGGGGATCTTCTACACAGTGTCAATAAGGGGGATGGAGTTCTACTATTTGTGGTGGTAGAGGAACTGTACATGGTGATTCTAGTAAATAGTTCCCAAATTACTAGAGTGATACAGCTAAGGGGGGCTCATAATGAATTATATAGAGGATGGGATTTTTATAGTTATAGGTACTAATTTGGTAGCTTCAACACTGTCTAGAGCCTTATTGATACTGGTGCCTCTCATTACTTTATATCTATGAAACATGTGAATGGTTTGATATGGATAGTTTAGTTTATGAATGAGGTAATGATGATAGATATACCATTGCGAGTATGTTCAATAGAATTTTTTTTGTGCATGGGGTATTCTCTCGGGGATGGGGAGTATCATTTGATTTAGGATGTCCACATTCTTGATATATCATAACTTGATCTAATTCTAGGAATGGGACTGGTTAGTAGAATATTGGTCCCATATAGATTTTTACCATAGGAGTGTGACATTTTTGTTATCTAATGGTGAAAATGATATACACCACAGAGAGAGGGATATCTAGGCGGGTCGTGTTGGGGCAGTTCATTAGAAACTAGGAGAGATAACTTCCGAGGTTGTAATTCTTTTTATGCATGATAGAGGTGTGAAGCATGGTGTCTTTCCACCCATATTCATAAGTTTTAGGATATGTTTCCTAAATAATTATATGGGATTCCACTAAAGATATATGTGGAATTTATGATTTAGCTCATGTTAGGGGCTAATCCAGTTTCTATTCCAGCATATATAATAACACCAATAGAGCTTCAAGATATCAAGACTCATCTGGAAGAGTTGGAGGATAAGCGGTTTATCCATCCATGTTTTTTTCCTTGGGTTTCACCAATTTTAGTTTCAAAGAAAGATGAATGTAAATTGCACTTCTATGCCAACTTTCAGAATTTGAACCAGATGAAGGTGAAGAAACTTTATCATTTACCACGTATCGATGATCTATTTGATCAGTTGAGAAGAGATTTTTTTCTCCATGATTGAATTGAGATCTTGGTATCATTAGTTGATATTTCACCCTTATGATATATCAATGACTACTTCCAGAAGTAGGTATGTCCTATATGATTTTTGGTGATGTCATCCAGGGTGATGAATTCACCAAAAATGATTGTGGCCTTGATGGATAGAATATTCCACCCAAACATAGATCATATTATGGTAGTATTTTTAGATGACCTCTCAGTATACTCTGAGACACATAACAATATTTCCAAATATCTTGACATCAATCTGGGTACACTGAGAGAGAGAATAGTCTATACACTAAGATATAAAAGTTTCAATTTGGATTGATTAGGTACACTTCATGGGTCACATCATCTAAGAAGAAGGTGTGTTTATAGACCTAGAGAAGGTTCTAAAGGTTTTTTATTGGGAGAATCCCAAGAATGTTTTTGAAATCCATAGTTTTATTGGATTAGGGAGATATTATTGGAGGTTTAACAAGAAATTTTCCTATTTGAAAGCACCTATTTTGGGAATGACTGGGAAGGGGGTAAAGTTTGAATGAATAGAATCATGTGATAATTCCTTTGAGGACTTGATGAAGAGCTTGATGACAACACCAATTTTGATCCTACCCAAGCCAAGTGAGAAGTACAAGATGCTTTGTGACACTTCTTGGATAGGTCTTAGAGCAATTTTAATACAGGGAGATTGAGTTCTTGTGTAAGGGTCCAAGAATTTGAGGCCAAATGAATGGAATTAACCAACCCAAGACCTCAAGTTAGATTGTAACGACCCAAAGTTTCGATAATGTAAATTTCTCTTGATCTTATTAAGTGTCTCTTTATATAAAATGTTTTATAAAATGTCAAATTCTTTGGTTTTATGATAAGATTTGTGACCGTTACTTTTATAGCCGTTGAACAGTGATCACATGAGTAGTATAAATATAAGTCTTTAACAAACCCAATTTTACTCAGACAAAGGAAGCGATGGCCTCATCCAGTAGAATTGCCCCATACAAAGCCCATTTGTCGGAGCTCGGAAAAGAGGTGGCATCTTTGGGCTTCGCCCCTGACCAAGCCCAAGCTGAGCTTCAGTGTGTAACGCTCGAACATGACCGTCTATGGGAGAAGTGGAGGTTGATTGAAATTACCACTCGAGCGATGTTATCCGAGCCGCCCTAGGAGTCTGTCACCATCGCACACCTTACCCTTAGGTCTTATGTGGCTGTTTTAACGGGTTATGTAACAAATAAGTAATACTATTTTCATGTACATTTTTTTTGTATATAATAATGAATATAATTTCTAGCCCTTTTTTGATACATTGTAAATAGTTTTTAAAGTACAAATGGTGTTTTTAGTTATTATTTAATTAAGAATTATATTTTATTAAATTAAGGAATTTTTGAGTTAAATAATATTTTAATAAAATATTATTATTAATATTAAATAAATTTTTATTAAATATAAATGATCTAATAATTTTATGAATGCAATTAAAATTTTTATTAAGGTTTCAAATCCATTTCTGTCAAAACCCATGAAATTTTGATAAATGTCAGTTTCTATTTTAAAAGTGAAAATTCACATATTTAGAAAAAAAATTAGATAAAATAAATATTATTTTTGGAATCAGGACATCGAAATTATCCAACGGTGAATTTTTCATAATTTTCTGAGATAGTCAAATTTTTGGGTAAAAATTAAATACCATTTAAATATATAATGTGTTTTATGACATCATAATGACCAAATGGTGATGTAATAAAATACCATAATCCTTATTTTCGGCCAATATGTGTTTTATCATTAAAATAATTAGGTTTTGGGTTTGTTTGACTTACTTTTCAAATCATTAATGAACCCCTCGAGACTTATTCAACACTTTACCTTTTTAAATTAATTTCCATGGGAGTGTGACTCACCTCCACATAAGCAACCCTAATATTTTAATAAGTTCGGACCTTGTCCTTATAATTTTTTTTTTCTTCTTCCCTTTGTCAAAAACCATGGGCAAAAACCATGGCATGGTTTGTGGTTTGGATTAATTTAATGTAAGGGGACCCAAACCTAAATAATAAAGAATTCCCTCAAATTTCCTATATAAACCCACCCAAGCTCCCACTTACTCCTCACTCAAAGCCCTTGGAGTTCGTCCAATATCTTCCCAACTCTCTCTAGAATCCTCCCAAGGTGCCCCAAGCTCCCAAGAAGCCTCTCACAAGCCTCTCTCTAGCCTTTGTAAGCACACTTCCAAGTAAGGGTTTTTTTCTTCCTTTCTCATTTTTGTCAATTTTCTTTAAGTTGAATTGACCTTTTAATTTCAATTATGAATATTGGGGTATGGTTTCGCACCTCCCCCATACTTCCCTCTTATTGTTTGAATTTTGGGAGACCCCTTTCTATCTCATTAAATGCCTCACATGTACACCCGTTACTATGCCGAAATTCTGAAAGGAACTTCTCTCTCTTCTTTTACATTCAAGCAATAATTTTGTATCATGAATATAAATTCCATTTTAATTGTTGGGACATGTATCTATATGACCTAATTACTGTCCATTACATGTAAATATGATGAGGAACCTCTTTCTCTCTCATCAACCTTTTTTATGAATTCTTATGTCACGCCGTTACGCTGCCGAAATCGCACCGATTTTCTAAGCCAATGTCTTTGTGTAGTGAATACCATGCCCATTTCTCCATCAATGGTATTCACCTTTATGCACATTTACTTATTGATTTTAAAGTTTCATGTATGAATTCCACATTCCTTTATCGTGGAATAAATGATTATGTTTTATGATCCATGTGGCACACTTATGCATGAAATGAAATGTTTAAGAAGGGTGCGCCCTTATAGAGCTCCAATGCATTGGGTAAAGTATAGTATCATGATACGTCATGTGCAATGAGTGTTGACTCATGATAATTCAAGTGCAATGAGGGTTTACTTGTGCTTCATGTGCAATGAGGGTTTACTTATGCTCCATTTGTAATGAGCCTTGGCTCATGCTAATTCAATGTTAAGTGTTGTTGCCACATTTCCATGTTATGATTATCATACTTTATCATGCCTTTATGTTCATGTTTCTCTTATGCTCTATTGACATGCCTATTGCCTAACATGTATTGTACTCCTCATGTTATTCCATGTGTACTCCCTTACTGGGCTTTATAGCTCACCCTTTTCTTATGCATGTCCTCAGGTTATCCCATGCAATGCTAAGTACGATGGAATGTAGTGGTCGTGTAAAGGAAGTTTTCAATAAAGATGTTGTATTTCATGTTTTAAGTTTTATGTAATGATCCTAAGACCCAAAGACACTAAATCTCTCGATCTTCTTTGTTGTATCAAGTGAAGTTTTATGTAATAAAGCATGTTTAATTTTGTAATAAAAAGAAGGGTTGTCATATAGATAATGTAGTATATTCTTTGAAGTGTTGGTGAAATTACCTATTGGTTAAAAATTTTATGGTGCATACCGATCACAAGAACCTAAATTTTATCTATCCAAATATATATTTGAATAAATAGATGTGGACATGGGTTGAGTATATGAATTCATTTGAATTTGATATAAAATATAAGACATGGAAGAAAAATAGAGTTATTGAAATTCATGTTTTGATTCAAGAGATTCAAAAATAGGGGACTCTGATATCCGTTACAGAGGAGTCTACACTTTTAAATTGGGTTATAGATAGACAGTATGAAGATCTGGACTGTTTTTCCATTGGGGGAATCCCTAAAAATGGGGAGTAACCTTTCGACTAGACCATAGATAAGGATGAGATCATCTATATCAGGAATCAAATTATTGTGCCTATAACTATGTAGGGGGTTTTTATATATGAATTTCATGCCTCAAAGTGGGCAGTGTATCCACGTGTAACAAAAATATAACATCACCGACTATGAAAGTTTTTTCAGTCAGGTATGAAAAAGAAGATAGCAGGGTATGTGACATAATGTTACACCTATAAAAGGGTGAAGACTGATCATTAATGGCTTGGTGGTTGAATAGAATCATTTCCCATTCTAAAATAGAAGTATGATGATGTTTCTATAGACTTTTTAGTGGGTCTCCCAATGATGTATTGGAAGAGTGATGCTATTTGGGTTATTTTAGACAGAATGAGGAAGGTAGCGTATTTATTTCCTATATGAGAGACCTTCTCATTGAAATAATTAGGAGACATGTACGTTCAAAAGATAGTCCATCTATATGGGGTACCATGGACTATAGTTTTAGACTGTGACTCGTGTTTTACTTAGCACTTCTGTAAGGGATTATAAAAGGCTCTTAGTACCTTGGTTTTGTTGAGTATAAATTCCCACCCATAAATATATGTGTATTCGGAACGTGCTATACGGATTATTGATGATATACTACAAGCGTTTTCTCTATACTTTGGTGGGTCTTGATATAAGCACCCATATTTAGTGAAGTTTTTCTATAACAACAATTATCAGGAAACTATTCATATTGCACCATATGAGGAACTTAATGGTTGGCCATGTAGATCGCCTATATGTTGGATGGAGGTAGGTGAGTCCAAGATGTTGGGACTAAGTCTCATATAGAAGATGTTAGAGAAAGTTCAGCTAATTTTGAAATGTAGGGATATGGATCATAGTTGACATAAGCCATATGCTGATAGATTTCAATGACACCTAGAGTTTATAGAGAGTGATCATGTTTTTCTTTAGGTGTTTCCTGAATTAGTTCACTACAGGATATAGAGATAGGGAAACATGTCACCCAGTTTTGATGTACCATTTGATATTGTGGACAAAATTGGGTCGATATCACACCAATTGTGTCTTTCCTAGGGTACAGAGCCATGTATGATGTTTTTCATGTTTTACAACTTCAGTGGTATCACCCATTCCCATCACTTGTGATGGATGTGTAATATGTTGATCTTGAGATAGATGTTCCATTTGAGAAGCATTTGATAAATGAGTTGTATCATGGTGAGAAATTGTTGGGGGAAAGACTGTGTCGATAGTTCATATATTATGGAAGTGTGGGCTTGTTCACGAGGAAACTTGGGAGAGAGAAGTGAACATTTAAAATTAGTGTCCCAATATTTTTCACAAGGAATCTCAGTGATTCTTGGGATTATAACACAAGGATGATATGTCATAAGATTTGAAGATTGTAAGATCCCAACCTTTTATAGAGGCATCATGAGCTCTTTTTCCGGTCCTTAGATAGATTAAAATCCCTTCTGTTCACCATTCTTGATGATTTGAAAATCGTATTAAATATTTGAACCTCCCCAATATTTTATTCAAAGTCTCTTTATTCATCATGGGTTTGATATTTCTATTTCAATTTGGGGAATTTTCATTGGGAAATCGCTCGTCAATGATTTTTTGTAGGTGGTCTGTTATTAAAAACCCAAAGTCTTGATTTCAATAACGTGTATGTCATTATTTCATTTATTTTGGATGATTATAAATTAAATTTCTTAAATTAAATAATCAATGTTTTAAATTAAATAAATAAATTTTGAATAATTTTGAATAATTATTTATTGAATTAATTATGGGGATATTGATATCGTTGAATTGGATTAATTAATTATTGAATTAATTAATGAGAATTGTGATGATTATGAAATTGAATAAATTAGAATGATTAATTATTGAATTAATTATGAGGGTATTGAGATTTTTGAATTAGATTAATTAATTGATGAATTAATTAATTATAATTATTGTGATTATGAAATTGATTGAATTGGAATAATTAATTATTAGGATATTGAGATCGTTGAATTGGATTAATTAATTATTGAATTAATTAATGTGAATTTTATTGATTATTCAATTGATTGAATTGGAATATGATTAATTAATTGGTGGATTAATTAATGGGTTATTGTGATTAAGGAATTGTATTAATTAATTATTAAATTAATTAACAGATGTTTTAATTGGAGAATGTGATAATATGGTCAATGTTGATTAAACCTAAATGATGTTATATATCTGCGAAATATGGGATTGTGATATTCATGTGTAGGAAATGGTATGCTGCATCAAAATACTATAGTGATAATTTGATTGATAAACATCTGTGATGCGTGGTATACTGCATCAAAAGCCCATTGTGATAAATGAGTGTGGGACATAGATTTATTCTTTAAAATTCCAATTTTTTGATTGTTTGAAAAATGACTTGTAGTTCATAGAATCCTTCTTCGAATACCCATGAAGTCCTAGGAATGGTGTTCTAGGACCAAAATTTTTGGAATTGGACTATGGTTCAGACTGGTTATGATAATAAATTGAAATGAAATGGATAATGAAATCCCATGAGTTAAAATGAATTGTTAATCGAATATTTGATATTGTTCAGACTCTGGCATGAGATGAAGCTAGTATTGAGAGTTTGGGTGTCCATAGGAACCTAGTATTTATGTGGCTAAATAAAAAATAATTAAATAGAGGTAAATTGTTTAATTTATTTCTTTTTATTTATTTTTTACAAATTTTATACACAGTTTTTTGTTGGATATTATTTTAGAAACCATTGGTGGAGGCTTACTATGTTCTAATTATACCCTACTCGGTCTGCCTAATCAGTACTTGAATAAACATCATGTTTTTAGGAAAGGATAAGGGGAAAGGCCCTATGTTATATGAATTACATGTGATGGAGCATGGATGACAGAATCAGACGTGGTTCGGGGGCCACTGGGATTTTTCAATGTAATTATATATTCTAGTTTTTCATATTGACTCTTGACATGTTTTTGGCATAAAATTTCCGTAGTTTAGTTTTGGATAATTTAGTCCTTATTTTAGTCATCATGTGATAGTATTTTGATTTTATTATTGGTTATTTCATTTAGATGTTATTATTTATTTCTATTATTGTTCTAATTTTATAAAGATTTCATTGTCTCCCCAAGATTGATATTAGACTATTGCTGCTAATCGGCAGCCTCTGGCATATCAGGAGGCACACTTGAGGTCATGTAACAGACCATCTTGGGGCATCATTTTGTGTCACCAAGGTTAGGATATTATAATTTATGAGAAAATAACTTAATATATGACTACATTTAGACCTGTAACAAAACCATCTAAAGACAATAGGTATCCCCCATGGCTAATTTTAACTATTATGGCAAATAAAAAATGTTTGGTTTGTTGGCTATTAGGTCTCTCTAACTTTTATTTTATGGATAACACACACAAAAATGTGGTTATATTGAAATATGAAGACTACTACATTAGTTCTCATATTATTTTTTTACTTTGGTTTAAATGAGATATCCAAATTTATTTTAGGGGGGCTCACTAAGGTGTTAATAAATCCAATGGGTATGTCACCTAGGTTGAAGTTCATCAGTCTAGTTTCTTTATGATATTATTCTAATTCCACCATGAGAAGTTTCATCGGAAACCCTTTTATAGTTTTAAAGAAAAAACAATCATGAAAACAATGGTGAACTTCACTCAAAAATAATATAATTTTAAAAATTTAAAAATTGATGAAGTCACTCCACACTATCTTAAATTTTTTTTATAAGAAACAGAGAAGTGTAGCTCAAGTTTTATTATCTTATCAGAATCAAAATAATATCAAAAGATAAAACAACATGAAACTTTTAGAAAATAAATTATGAAAACATATTTTGAATCTCTTTGAATCATTTTATTTCAATCCAAAAGTACTTATAGATAAACAAATAAATGAATAAAAATGAATTTTCATCCACAATTGTTTGTCCAATACACCAAAATTATCTTAGACGAAACTGTAATTCATTACATCATTCATTTATAATATTATAATATTTTTAAGATGTATGTATCTAGAATAAATTAATGGAGAGAAACAACCTATTATATCCTGATTTAAAAGCAGTAGGTAGGATTTTAGACACCACCACTAGTTCCTTCAAAAAATATTCATGATATTATTCAACTATAGTCCATTAACTTTAAATTGTTGTTTTGATTCATATCCTTTAATTTAAATTTCACCAAATGGAAATGTATTAGTCACTTCAAAAGGTCCAGTATAATGAGAATGAATCTTAACATGTATGAAATTTATCCTATAAGAGAATAGCAGTACTTTATCTTCCACATTAAATATTCTTTTCTATATTAATATATCATGGATAGATATGAATTCTTATTTATACCACATGGATTTTTCATAATCTTCCCTTATTAACTCATAAATTTCCATCATTTGGAGCTTGCTTTGTTATATAGCCATTCTAAACACTAGTTTCACTCTCTTCACAACCCGTTAGTATTTTTATTACTATTCAATAGGTGGGTGATAATTATTTCCATAAATAATTTGACAAGGCGATTTAACATGGGGATTTTTAAAGTAATAATTTATGCCCATTGTACATCTTCATTATTTTTACTTTAGTCCTTTCAATTATATTGCAATATCCTTTATATAATTATTTTAATTCTTTGGTTTGATACCTCACATTTACCATGTGTTTTTGGGTGATAGGTGGTAGCGGTATTGTGGTGAAATCCAAATCTCTTCATGAGGGATTCTATTTTGTTTTTATAGTTGGGTTTTCCTTGGTCAATAATTATGGCTCAAGGATCTCTGTGTCTAAAAACATAGTTTGTTTTTAAAAATTCAATGACAAGAATATAATAATTAGTTTATGTTAATTTTTCATTAATTCATTTGGAATATTACTCTAGTACTAAAATATATCCTAAAATCAAAAATAGATTGGAAATTTAAAAATGAAATATAATCCTCACACATCAAATATATCAAAAAAATTATAGTTTGTTGGGACATTTCCTGCCATTTGAAACTCCTCAAATAAATTGATGGTTTGAAAATTCTTTGAAAAACTCATATGAGTCTTTTAAAATTGAATGTAAAAAACCTATCTTCTAAAACATTGATATCTATTATTTAATGTCTAAAATTTCATTCACATTCAATTGTATTGAAAAATGAGTTCACATAATTTAACATTTATATGAGAATATTTCCCTTAGTTACTTGGATTTTATATATCTTCTATAAATAGAATCTTCCCATGTATAAAACATTGAATTGAATTTTACTTTATAATTTTGGTTCTTAATAAATAATTTTGGTGACTAATATGTGATCAAATAATTTACCAATTCATCATTCTAGGGTAGTTGGGTTACTCTTTATAACTTCTCACTAGGGAAGGAGCCATTCAAGTTTCTCTTAATTAGTGTTTCTGCCTCATCGATGTGAGGTAACCTGGTCATTTAGTTTGTAACCAAATTTTCATATCCCTTTTAATACGTGATCTCTAGATCAAATTCTTGAAACAAAAGTATCCATCCCACTAACCTTTGGTTTTCTCATATTTCTTGATAAAATATATGAGTGATTCATAATCCAAAAAATTTGAATAATATATTTCATAACAAATATGTACAAAATTTATCTCATAAAATAAAAATGGAAAACAAATCCTTATCAATTTTCTTATAGTTTATTTGGGTATTTTCAAAGGTTTTAGAAGTTTATTTTACCAGATTTTAATGTTTATTTTTTTTAGATAGCACAACTCCCATGGATTTTTTTGAGAAATCACATAGAAACTCAAATGGAAATTTCCAAGTTAGTAAACTAATCATAGAAGATTTATCCAGGTTCACATTAATTTTGAAAAAAAAATTACTAAATGAATTATCAAACAAAAAAACATATTCTTTCTAGATTAGATCAATCATCGACCAGTCAATCTTTGTAAAATCTTTAAAAAACCACTGATAAAATCCAGCATGGCCTAAGAAAGATCAAATATATCTCAAATTGGAGGATTAAAGTGGGGTGGAAATAATTTAATCTATAGATTTATCTATTTAAATTACATCCTTAAAATTTATATGGCGTAACAATTTTTTCCACCATGAAATGAAAATTTTCAAATATTAAAACCATATTTTTTGCAATATTTGTCTTCAAAACCCTTTCTATATTTTCATGATAGGTCTCCAAGAAAGCTTTATAAATAATAAAACCATTAAGAAATACTCCTATGAATATTTCAGCAACCTCTAAAAAGATACTAATCATACATCATTAAAAATTACATAAGGTATTTCATAAACCAAAGGGTATACTTTGGTAAGAAAATTTACCAAAGGTACAAATAAATTTGGTCTTTTCATGGTTTTATAGAGCTATAAGAACAAAATAAAATTTTTATATAATCCATCAAGAAAGTATTCATATAATTTCCCAGCTATTTAATCGTACATTTGGTCTATAAAAGAGAAAATGAAATGTTATATTTAGGTTATATAACATAATATCCTATATTCCATTTATCCCCTTAAACTATTCAAAATCTTAATGGGAACAAATTCATTATTATTATATTACACAATTGAGAAACCAATATTTTAGAGAACAATATGAATGGGACTCATTGATCAAGAGTTTGACATTAGGTATATGAATCCATCTCCTAAAAGTTTATAAACATTTTTAACAACATTCATAAGGGTTGGGTTCAGCCTTCTTTGGGGTTATCTCATAGGTCTATAACTAGGTTATAACAATATATAGTACATATAAGTTGTTGGATTAATCCTAAGGATATCTCATAATGACTAGCCTATAGACCTATAATTTTATTTTAATATTTATAGAAATTTATTCTCTAGGTAAGGTTCCAAAATATTTTAAATTATGATCAATAGTTTCTTATTCTCTTCAAAAAAATCATACTTTAGGTTAGATGGAATCATATTCAATCCATGTTTAAGAGGTGTTATAAAGATTATTTTAACTCAATATTATCTATTTTGGGAACCTTCACAAATTAGTTAAAAGTCTTAGTGGAATATGTGATTAAATCACTAAAATATTTTTTATCGAGTTCCACAAACTATTTAGAAAAAAATCTATTTACATATTTAATTCATTTAATTTTTCTTATTGATGAAAAAAGTTAACTGTTTTTAGAGCTTCTCGAAATTGAAGTATATAATCAAATATTTTTAATCTCTTCCTTATAGTAAAAATGAATTTTGGATTGGTTTAGTGTGCAAACAAATTATTTATCTTGAGGGATTTAAAATGAGAAAAAATTAATAAATTCATTATATTTTCCCAAAAATTCATTGAAAGTACTCATTTATTAACTTTTATTATGGTTTTTTCATCTTTAATAAATAACAAAATGAAGATAATGGGGGAATGAAATTTACATATTTCTTCTTCCATGATCAGAATATAAAATTTAATAGGGAACAATACCCCTTTCACTCTTACAAAGAAATATTAATAGAGTCCCACTGGGTTGGAAGTGATTTAGTTATCAATATGAATAACCACTCTGGATGGTTTTAGTTTTCTTACCTACATATAAAAAAACTATATAAGCCATAACACTAATTGATGCTCCCATATCATGCAATTAATTTTTTAAAGTAATGTATCATTTGGTGAAATGGATAGTGAAGTTATATAGGTCTTGACATTTCTTGGGTAATGGTTGAGTTACTGAAGTAAAGTCATTTCTACATAAACGTATTTTATCATATCACTGGAGATTCCTCTTACTATTTTATGTATTTTTAGAAATTCTATAAACCCATTGATTTTGGGTTTTGGACTCCAATAAAGGGATATTAATTTACACACTCTTGAATTTCTCCAAGACATATTACTATAATTCTTCTTCATCATTTTTCTAAGTTGGTTTAATTATTGTAGGTAAAATAGGTTGGGGAAGATATAGATCATCCATCTTGTACACACAATTTTCTTTCCACACTAGGGGTGTCTCCATATCCATGTCATATTGAAGTTTTTTGAGGGATATATTCTTCATTTTCATTGGATTTTACACTTCCAAATTTCATCACCATTGGTTATTATTCACATCATTCCACATCATTTACAATCCTTAAATAAATAGAACTAAAATTTCATTTAGGGTAATAAATTTCTTGAGAAGAGATATTACCTAATACTTTATTTTCCAAGTTCTTGATAGTTGAAATAATATTACTAAAATATCATTTTATCTCATAAATTTTTTATCCATAAGTTTTAAGGGTATATTTATTGTTTTTCTAGGACTCCACAAGTTATTTCATAAATTCCCTCATTGAGGGATCTTGATTATATCCTTATTGATAAACTATATAAGGTTAAAAACTTTGTCTCTAGAATGGTTTTTGTCAGAAATCCAATTAAAAGTAATACTAGAAAGAGCACCTCAATTATTGTTTGTTTCCACCACTATATTATATGTTTGATTATTCCATAATGCCTTATTTATTGGTTTGTTGTTCGTGGTGCAACCTTCATTATATATATTCACAATTTTCAGTTCCATGACCTTAAGGGTATCTATATTTGTATTGTTCTTAGTAGAAGAAAATTAGGCACACTCTCAAGGGTGTGTTAACTGATTATTCCTAAACATTATTCAATGAAACCTTTTTTAAAATAGAGTTTAGTTCCTTGATTTTGGTTTCAAGTAAAGTTGAGTGATGAATATTTACCTAATTAACTCCTCTATTAGTTAATATTGTGATGAACTATTGGTAATTTTAAGAAATCCTCTCTAAAAACTCTCTAAATTTTGATAGAAACTTTTTAATTAATGATCTTCTAGACTAAGCATCTAATAGGATCTAGTAATTATCCATCAATCCTTAGTAAAATAGTACTAGTAAATGATGTCCTTAAAATTTATGATGTGGGTAATATGTTTTCAACTGTTTGAATCTATCCCAAAATTAATATGGAGTTTCAACACTATATTTTTTTATTTCATATTTCTCCTTCCATAGGTGGGTATTTTTCAAAGTAGGTAAAAAATCCTTTAAAAAGGCCCTTTGGAGTTCATTCGAGGTAGTGATTTCTCTAGGATATAGATTGTATAGAAATTCCTTAGCCAATCATTTGAGGAAAAATATAATGAATTTCTAGATTATCGGATATTATAACACTCCTATAGGATTCAAATTACTATAAACACTACCAAACTCTCTCAAGTGTTAGTTAGGATCTGATTCCACAAAACCGTGAAACATAAGCTGGAGTTGGATCGCTCTAGTTTTTAGTTAAAAATAAAATTGATTATTTTATCATTAGAGATTATTGTTATTATTGAAATTAAAATAATATAACTATCTTAATGTTTGATTAAATTTAGATAAATTGTTTTTTATATTTTACCGACCTATACTAATTAAATTTTAGGTTGATAATGAGAATAGGTAATTTTCAATGAGACTTTGAAAAACTACATTTCCTATTGTTTTGTGATCTTAATAATTTGGAGTCCTTCTAGTACAGTTTTCTCAACCTATGGTTAAAAACCAATGAGGTGTTACACTAAAGATAATTTCATGTATCAAAATAAATTCAAATAAAACAAAAAAACACACAACACTCACCTACTTCACCAACAATTACACTAGGTTGATGAGGTGTCTATAATAGGGATCCTCTCGAACAATCCTAGTGATTTTATATCTCACATCACCCTTGGATCATCCCACTACTCTCTATCAGGTGTAGTGAATACTTCTAAGGTATATTGTGTGTGAAAACTACAGAAAAATGAAAATAATTTCAATGTAAAGAAAATGAAAAACTCATACTGTCAAAAAAATCAAAATAACTTATAGAAAAATCATGATGGATAAATTCATCATTGATAAATATAATTTAATAACAGGTAATGGGGAGATTATTCTTGGGTTGACCAAAAGGGATATATAGTTCCATCATTCAAGACACTATATAAAATTAAATAAATTCATTAATTAAAATTAGAAAATTCATCTTGATTGAGTGATTCTATGATAATCTCCATTAAGTAAATAATCAACCTCTTATATCATAATAATTATCGTTATGCATGCTTTAATAGCTCCATATTCCGTATTCACAGCCAAAAAATATTCTTCTACCTCTATCAAATATTACGATACCTTAATCTTTTTTGGTTTTTAGTGTCTAGTTCACATTTGTTTAATGCATTCCACATGCATAGATCAAGGGTATAGATTATTTAGGTGGGATTTATTTACATTATTTACTTAGATCTGCCCCATAATTAACACCTTGTTATCTAGTTGGATGAGTTCCATATAGAATCTAAAAATCATACATGACCAATTTGGACGGATAGAGGAATGCGATTTTACTTTCAATCAATCTTATTTTTTGGAATTTTTAAATTACTCTTACATAGATTCTGGAGGGAGTACCTTAACATAGGTGGATTGGTCAAGGGGTTACATTGATGTAGAAGAGGCCCCATGGTTTTAACCACCTTGTAGTCTATTGATATGTTTTATTACCTTTACATAATACTTTTTAGTCCTAATGTTTCCCTTACATATCACTTTCTTGTGATTGATACCTTTATGTATCATATTACATAAATTGACACAGTTGTTGTTACCAATAATTATACTATGGAATCTATGGAGATACCCTTACATATATCTCACCAATGTAAGTTACCCTTATGTAGGTGCTCTATGACCTTGATATAGTTATTTGATGTATTTATTAAAATTATATAGCATGACATTACCTTTACCTGGCCTACCAAGTACCATTCTATAGATCAGATTGTAAGACTTTAATGTATTATGATCGGTGAATGTCATATGATTACACTTCACACTACAACAAAATCTCCGTTTAGTGCCGGTTTTTTAGTGGCGGTTCCTAGAACTGCCGCTAAACCTTTTTTAAAAAAGGTTTCATGGCGGTTTATAATAAACCGCCGCAAAACATTTTTATTAACAGCCCCGACCCTTCCCCCCCATCCCGAACCTCCTCTTTCTCACCCAGAGACCGCGATTCCCCTGGCCCCCCGCTTCCCCCGCGACCCCGGCCCCCCGTGACCCCGGTGAACCTACGACCACGGAGACCCCAGCCCCCCGCAAACCCGGCGACCCGGCGACCCCAGCGACCATGCTTCCCCGATGACCTATACAAACCCTAGGCTTTGATTTCTAATTTTTTTTGTTGTTTTGATATTAGTTATTTCTTTATTATTATTGTTTCTCATAATAAATTATAATTTTATATTTATTGTATTGTATGCAGATGTTTTCATTTATGATTATTAGTTTTTCTAATTATTTCATGTGATTTTTTATATGTGTTTTCTAGTTTTTATTCATAAGTGATTGTTTTTCTATCTACTTGATTGTTTGTGGTTGTTTGATACTATACTCATGGGTTGTGATGGATCATGGTTACAATACATGCTTATATTATGGGTTATAATGGATTAAGGTATAACATGTACACATTTCTTTAGGTTGTGATGGCTTTAAGGCTATTTCATGTTTTTGGTTGTGATGGCTCAAGGTTACACCATGTGTCATTGAGGTAATGATGTTGAAATTTAGTTGATGTTGGGATGGTTAACACTGGTTGAGAGTTGTACTTTCTTGTTATGTTGATGTGATGATGATGAGATGATTGACATAGGTTGAGATTTGGGATTACCTATTTTCTAGCTAATATGATGATGTGACAGTGATTATTGACACATGTTAAGAGTTGGGTTTTCTATTTTGTTGAAAATATTGATGGTTTCCATATTATGGAAATTTTTGTGAAGTGGCATAATTATTCGATGAGGATGTTATAAATTTGGAATCTATACATTATTTTTATAATTACATGGAAATCAAAATCCCCATTGCTTACTTTCTTTTGATAATCAATTGGTTTAATATGATAATACCTTTACAGGAGATATGGTTAAAGATAGAAAATATATAATGTGTTACATTTCTTTTTAGCATAACCCATATAATAGTATTGCTTAGTTGTTTCACATATGTCTATTCTGGCACATATATCTTGCATGGATATAGAAATACTTTGAAATATATTCCTACTGAGTACTCCCATGTTTTCACCCCATCTATAGTGTTCTTGAGTTGTTTTTCTGGACAAATCGATAAAGATTTTAGATGCTACTATTTGTGAAGCCAGATTAGATCTTAAGAGGTCTTTGTTCATTGTTCTTGATGCATTATATTCATTATTATATAGATTTTAAGTTGTATGAAATTTTTTATTTATTTTATTTTATATATATAAATATATATATTTTAAGTTGATGGGAGGTTCTATTTTTATACTTAGAAAATTAAGAATGTGATTCCTCTCATACGTGTCACCCCCTCTAATAATTTTATTGTTTTGATGTTATATAATGTTCATTGATCTTTATTGATTAAATATTTCATCATGCATTTCCATGAACACCACCACTTATCATGCCTCAAGACTATCCCTCAGGTGGTTTTTTCCACTCCAAATTAACAATGTGTTGAGTTTTGTAAGCATCATATGGTTTTCCCTAAACATTATTTATAATAGAATTATTCGATATTAGAGTTTTATATGAAGACTATATAGAGAGCTTAAGTTGGGGTTATTCCAAATTAACAATATGATTTGGTTTTCAAGGTAAAGTAGCTACCACGTTGTTAGCACATTGATTCTCTTTACCAAAGAAACTTCCCCTATCCCAAACACTATAGGGTTCATATCTAACTCAGGGGGTCATCTTTATTATATTATGTTTTTGTAATGTTAAACTATCGTATATATGAATATCTTTCTCTATTTAGTAGCAACTTTGTGTTTTAATTATTTTTATTATTGTGTAGGCATATTGTGATATACATGGATAAAAGCTGGATCACATTATCGACGAACACACCTCAGTATGTTAAGGGTTTGAATGAGTTTTTATATTTTTCAATTTCTAATCGATCCGTTGAAGGGAGAATAAAATTTCCATTTCCTAAATGTAAATTTAGAACATGGTTAAAGAGAGATGAGGTTTATGAACATTTAATACTGAACCAATTCCCGGGTCAATTTTTGTGTTGGATTTGGCATAGAGAATCGAATGTCACAGAAAGATTGAGCATTGATGTTAATCCATAGAATGAGGTCCCAAGTTCATCAACAATGGAACATGAAATGAAAACCCTCATAAATGATGAATACGGCACTGTAAGACACCACTATTAGCATCAAAACATCTCAGAACAACCAGAAGAAGGTGCTATAAATTCCAACGTAACAAGTGATGTTTTTTAGACTCTAACACAGGTAGATCAAGATTTTAACATATCATTGGATCCACCTCTTGATTATGTGGAGCCAAATGTAAGAGAAAACTTCATTGAGGAAAATGTGTTTCATGATTTAGTTGAAGATGGAAATCAAGAGTTTTATATTGGGTGTTTGGAATATTCAAAGCTTTCATTTCTGCTGAAGTTGTACCATATCAAATGTCTATGTGGAATTACAAATAAGGCAATGTCTATGATATTAGAATTGATTCATGATGCATTTCCTGAAGAAAAAATTCCAGAATACTTTTATAATATGAAAAAAGTTTTTAACAAGCTTGGTCTAAATTATACAAAAATACATGTGTGTCCCAATGATTGTATGCTTTATTGGGGAGAGGATTAAAGTAGACAGAATTTCAAGAAATATTCTTCTTCTATATGGCAGGAAAAGGGTGATGTTGGACGTATGAATGAGCATAATTTCATAGAGAAGAAGAAAAGGAATGCACCTGTAAAGGTTTTGCGTTACTTTCCTTTGAAGCCTCGATTGAAAAGATTATTCATGTCATCGAAAACTGCTGAATAGATGAAGTGGAATTCTTTAGATAATAACAATGATGGGTTAATGAGACATCCATGAGATTCTCAAACTTGGAACACATTTGATTCATTACATCTTTATTTCTCTGTTGATCCTAGGAATGTTCAATTGGGATTGGCTGTCGATGGATTCAACCCATTTGGGACTTTGAGTACCAGTTATAGCCTTTGGCCAGTTGGTTTGATCCCTTATAATCTGCCTCCTTGAATGTGTATGCAACAAACATATTTTATCTTTTCGATGATAATTCTTGGAGAAAAATGCCTAGAAATGATATTGATCTATACTTGCAGCCTTTGATTGACGAATTGCAGGAGTTATGGAGCAACAGTGTTGAGACATTTGATGCTTCTTCTAAAACAATGTTCAAAATGCATGCTACTTTAATGTAGACCATTAGTGACTTCTCTGGGCTTGAAAATTTATCTAGTTGGAACACTTACACGGGTTTGGATTATCCCATTTGTAACTTTGATTTTGATCCCAAACGGCAACCTCATTGTAGAAAATGGTGCTTCTTCTGTCATCAAATATTTCTCAATGCATCTCATAGATTTCGGCTGAACAGATCAAAATTTAATGGTTCCATTGATCGTAGACCACCTCCAAAGTGGTTAACTGCTTCTGAAATATTGAAACAGCTTGAAAATGTTGAAACAGAATTTGGGAAGGTTCATCATTTGAATGAGAACGGAAAACGGGTCCGAAGTGCATCATCAAGCGAAACTGGAACACAACAATGGAAGAAAAAAAGTATATTCTTCAAACTTCCATATTGGGAATTTAATTTTTTGTGAAATAATCTTGATGTGGTTCATATTGAGAATAATTTCTGTGACAATTTGATATTCACATTGCTTAATGAGCATGGAATGTTTAAGGATCATCTCAATGCTCGCAAAGACTTACATGCAATGAACATAAACCAAGATCACAGGCCAGATGAGAATGAAAAGTATCCTCTGGCAATTTTTACAATGAAAAATAGGGATAAAGATACATTCCTTTGAATGTTAAAGAATGTTAAGGTTTATTATGGGTATTCAAGTAACATCTCAAGGTGTGCTGACTTGAAGAATCGTAAGTTACATGGATTGAAAAGTCATGATTCACATATTTTCTTACAGCAGTTACTACCATTGGCATTGCGTACATTATTACCTGAAAAAATTACTACTATTTTACTCCTGTTCTGTACATTTTTCAGACAGCTATGTGAGAAATCTCTACATCCATTTCAGATTGCAACCTCCAGGAGAGGTTTGCATTGACCTTTTGTGTAATGGAGATGATCTTTCCTCTGTTTTTTTTACTGTAATGATGCATTTAACTATGCATTTGGTTAAGGAAGCTAAATTAGGAGGCCTCGTTCATTATCTATGGATGTATCCAATTGAGAGGTACTTTATTTATATGTTATCCAGTTAAGTAAACAATTTTTGGTATTTAATTAAATTCATAATTATGTTTATTTTATTTCACAGATATCTTTGGAATTTGAAATCATACGTGAGAAATAAAGCTCAACCAAATGGCTCTATTGCTTAAGGCTATTTGGATGAGGAGGGTCTGACCTTTTGTTCTCGATACTTGGATGATATTGAGACAAGATTTAATCAAGTTGGACGTGTTGAAGACACATCAACTCAATCTCAAATACATCAAAAATCCAAAATATTTCCTGTTATTGGACGATCAGTTGCGAAGACCTCAAATGTGACATTGATTGAATTAGAATTATTACAGTTACATAGATATGTGATGTTGCATAATGAAATTGCAGATCCATTTATTGAAGAGTTGAGGATACAATCAAAGAGACGAATGAGAGGTTGAATATGAAATGAGAAATATATAACGAAAGCTGTTAATAAAGAGCTTGTAGAATGGTTTGCACAACGTGTAAGTTTATAAATATTTCAATAAATACAAATATTAATTTGACACATACATTTTGTAAATATAATAAAGTATATTTATTTTTTCAGATCATGAATTCTGATACTCGATCAGAGGTGTCAGAAGATTTGAAGTTTCTTGCTATAGGTCTTCAAAAACAAGTTAGAAAGTTCGATGCTTATAATGTGAATGTCTTTAGATTTTGTGCAGTCGATTGAGAAGTGGGTTTGAAAACACAGAATAGTGGTATATTTACATTTTCTGAAGTGGAATAATATGGAAAGCTGCATGATATTATTGAATTGAACTACCACGGATATTTTTAGGTTGTTTTATTCAAATGTAAATGGGTTGATTTTATTAGAGGTGTTAAAAGAGATTCCTTGAAATTTACTTCTGTGAACTTCTCTCACTTGATGGATGTTGGTGATCATGAACTGCATGATCCAAATATCTTAGCATCATAAGAAAAAATGGTATATTATGTGAATGATTTTGCTGATGATGGGTGGAGTGTAGTTTCTCACCTAATACAAAGAGATTTGTATTATATGGGTGATGAAGTGGAAAATTTGACCTCTGAAATTGAAGTTAATCAGCAACAGGATTATTTGTCCATTATGATATTGAGAATATTATTCTAGCAAAGATGAATGAAGGAGATGAAGTAATGGAGAAGGAAACTGACATTATTGAAGGGGAAAATGATTTTATGTACAATTATTTATTTATTCAGCAACCACTTGTTTCATTTCTGCAGTCATTCATTATCATTGTTATATATATTTTGTCTGTTAGTACTGGGAATTTATTATCATTTTTAGTTTTTTTTCTCTGTATAATTTTTTTGAAATATATATTCTGAACTTAATTTTATTTGATTAAATGACATGAATGCCAAAGACGAAGCGGTACACTATTTCATCTAGTTCTGCGACAGATGGTGATCCATCTGGCTCCCTCCCCATGACATCTGAGACACCAGCTTCTAACACCCCAGCCCCATCTCCCCCTACACCATATCTCACACCATATGTGGATTTCCCATTAGAGAGTGATTCGTCGACTCCCCTTCAATAGCTTTAGCAGTGGGGCAGTGACACGCCCCTTCCAGTTCATCTTGGACATACTGGAGTGTCACTGTCATAGGTACAAATTTTAATTAAATAAATTTATTGTATTTTGTTTATACTAATTGTTTTCTCTTTGAAGATGACAAAAATGCAACCGTGGAGAAAAATATAAAAAGTTTAGATGTTTGGAATATGACTGGTGAGAAGATATTTGTGCCATTTGATTCCTATGGGGTCCCTACGGCTGACGTCACGGGGTTACTTGGCCATAATTTAGGCCAGCTAGCAGCGGGGCCAGTTTCCCTTCCCATTTCATATGAATATTGGAGACATATGCCTCCAAGATAGAAAAACGAAGTTTATGGTTCTAAAATATAGGTAAATTTATTACATTATGGTTTAATTGAAAGTCATGTTACTAATATGTTCAAAATGAATTTCTGTATACAGATGTTCTTCCACTTTACAGTTTCTGATGTGATAGCACAGAAGTGGATGTTGAAAAATCTAGGTAAGAAGTGGAAATATTTCAAATGGAGATTATAGTGTAATGTAAATGATACTTCGTTGACCACACAGCAAATGTATGAGAAGCTACCCAGTGGGGTACCGAAAGAACAACGGAAAGTGTTTGTTGACTGACATCGTGATCAGAAGCGGATGGTGTTGAAATATATATTATTATATTATCATCATTTTACATTTATACTTGTATATGAAAAGTACATGACATTCAATACATTATTATTAAATTTCATTAAAATTTATTTCAGGATCTCTCAAGATAGAATGCATCAAACCGGGCTAAGCAAATCATCCCACACACTACGGGCTCAAAAAGTTTTTCTAGAAGCCGAAAGACATTGGTAATCTTTTAATTAGTATAAATATTTATAAGACAATATTATATGTTTAATATATTGAATTGTTGATTTATCTTTTCATAATGCAGTCCCAGAGTTTAGGGCATGAAGCATCCAAAACTGAACTATGGTTAGATGTTCACAAGAAATCAGATGGAAGATTTGTTAATGAGCCTGCTAAAGAAGTTGGGGTATGAAGTCAATTTTTTATCGTAATAACTTATTATCAGTTTTTAATGTGTTAATATATATTGATATTTTATTTATAGGTAAAAATTAAATAACTATGGGATTCCAATCCTGCAAAGTCCTACTCAGTCTCCCAGGATGACCCGGTTGCTAAAGTCCTTGGGAAGGAGCATCCTGGGAGAGTGCGCGGGATGGGTTTGGGACCCGTACCATCTGATGTTTTTAGAAGGCCACCTGGGATGGAAGTTTCATCTACTCCTGAATTTACTCAGCCCATACCCGAAGATGCTATGAAAGATTTTGTTTATTTATGAAATACAGTTCACCAACAGGGGGGGTCAGATATCTGCTTTACAGAAAGAGTTGACTGAAATACGTCAGCAGATGAGCAGATATGCCCCCAGTGGTAGTACATCAACTAGTGGTATGAAGGTAAATCACAAAAAATAAAATTCATTTAGTTTTCTAACTTTCTTTGGTTTTAAGTTTTAATATAAATATGAAACCGTATGTAATTTTCAATATAATGTTCTTACAGGTGATAGAAAAAAGTAGAGATGAAGGTGGAGAGGGTGATGATGCATCATCAGACCCTAAGTAGTTGTATTGTTGATGTGTTGAACAAATATGGGAACAGTTGGTTTGTATATGTAACATTTGAGGCACATAGTTTCCAACACACATTTTCATGTCCTAAAATTTCCTTGATTTCTCATGTTTCTTTTTATGCATTTTATTGATTTCTGATGTTTTTTTATGTCTTTATTTCTTGAGTGTGGTATACATCATTCCATTTAGGGCTGTGTTTGAATTGGTAGTTTCCACCACAATTTTTTATGTCCTAACATTCACCCATACTATCACACATCAATCACTTCTACATCCTTCCTCAATTGTAGAAGTAATAATGGACTCATTAAACACTAAATACTTGGTTATTCAAGAGGGTTACAGGCTATAATGAATGATCTATGCCTCAATGTGCATTGTGTGCATCAACTGAGAGGGTTACCAACTCTATGAATGGAGGACCCATGTCTTATCACTATGAATGGGTTATGTAATCCAAAAAATAAATAGAGGACTCATTCCTTGGATCCATTATGCTACCAGGAGGGTTATCGACCCGATGGATGCTCCAATTTTCCACCCACACCTATCATAATCCCTACAAAGGTATAAAGCACCATCTACTTGTATGTTATCAATATAAACCCCATATTATGAATGCATTTGTAGCATCATGTTCTATATAGAAAAATTATTATAATGGACTACTCATATGTACCAAACTAACACTCTTGTGAGAAGATATATAAATTACTATAATATATCTAGCACACAGGTCCCGATGGATTTTTTTTGCAAAAAAGGTACCACCATTAGTTATTCACACATACATCTATCATATATGATTGATGCTAGTTGTACTAAGTGTCCACCTTAAATATGTCCTGATAATAGATTAGAAACACAATAAGAATCAAAGGGTCTCATCCATCCCAACAAGTGATTCATAGGTGTCCTAAGTAATGAAAATTGTGTCATGCCCAATTAGAGATTCTAATGAATCTTGATAAATATCATGAATAAAGACTAAATATAAATAAAAAAATCATGGTTAACCGAACACCCATTCCCATCATTATCATCATAGCTCCATTAGGCATCCACATTGGTTCAAGTTATATAGTGACACCTGTAACCATCTCTAAAAAAACACATGCACCTATTCAGGGTTGTTCTATCTACTGGGAACCCACATGGGTCCTCTAGGTATGTATGTATGTAGAGGAATATCTCTTGAGATCCTTGTTCATGGACTACTATCTCAATATAGTACTTTTCATTCGATAAAATCACAATTTCTATCAGTGATAATATATAAAATAACATCTCGGCCTCAATGCGGAAACCAAATAATGGGTTTTCCAGGAATATGGATCATGGACCATCTTAGTTAGAAGGTTCCACTTAGATGGTTCACTCAGCAAACCCAATCCTAGTCCATCCTATATTCGTCCACCTAGATTAAATCACAACTAATGGAAAAGGGTTTGGTCAATACAAACAATTACTATGATTTCATAACTTGATGGTATACCCAAGACACATTCCGGACTCGATAGGCCATGGTTTCTCAGTAAAACATTACTTAATTGTTGGAGGTGTATCAAGGGTCTTAGATATCCCACATTGTATGGTCATGTTATGTCACAAAACACCTCCATAAAAAGGTATGCAAGGCTCATCATCTAGGGAAAAGACATCTCAAAAGGTCCCCCCCAATGAAGGGGCCAGGAATTCACTTGAGATCTCTAAGTTCAATGCCTCATCCTTTAGAGACCGAGGTATGAGGCCACTACACAATCTTCTATTTGTTCCCTAGCACATAGTTTAGTTTTCTCATGGTCTTCAATAACCTTAACATTTTAATTTCAATTAAGCATTTAATTAAAAAATGATAATTGGGTTTATAGAAGGAGAATGGAATCCAATGGAAATATTACCCACCTCAAACCACACAAAATAATAATAAAAACAATAGTTCTAGAACATTAGAAATCCTAACTCATTTTGAAGTCCCTTTCCATTGACACACCACTTAACAGGTCATAAACAGACCTCAGCCGCAAGCTTTCCATGGACCAATCTTTCACCACCCATTTTCTTAGGTCCTATAACATACAAAAGAATCATACATAATTAATTATAATATTTTATCATCAGTTATAATTACTTAATACATTTTAACCAAATATAAATAATATATAATTTCTTACCAAATGATTTTTTGTGGAATGTGATGTTTTAGTGTGTGATTGTCATGTTGTTATTTTTGATATTGAGGAAGTGATTGTGGGAATGTTATGTAGTGAAGGAGGAGGGCTAGTGATGATGATACATGATGTGGTTTATGCATGGTATGAGGGCTATAATGTATCTCAGTTGGTTTATATTTCTGGTTTGATTTTTTTTCAGGGCAGTGGTGCAGTGGAAGCAGAAAATTTAATTATATGGGCGGCGGTTTAAACCGCCACTAAACTTTGAAAACCACCACTAAACGTAAATTTTTTCTTACATTTAGCAGTGGTTTTAACTGCCACGACATAGCTGAATCATTGCTGCCTCATTCCACGGTGGTTCCTATGACTTCGGAGGCAGTTTTACGGCCTCTGAATTTGAGTTTATTCACGGCGGATATAACCGCTGCGAATAAATTGATATCCAAGGATCGTAAAAACAGCCGCTAAATTCAGGAAAACCGCCGTGAAATGAAGCAGCTATGATGATTTCCTTAAACCACCGCGAAATGGAAAAAACCACCTCTAATAGATTGGCAACGCCGTATTAGGCGGCGGTTTCTATAAACCGCCACCAAACCATGCCGCAACGGTTTAAATCTCCACAAAATGCAAAAAAAAACCACCACTAAATGGTGATTCTGTTGTAGTGTGAAGTCATATGATCCTGATTATCCAAATTTGGAATAGTCTCAAATATATAATATTGGTGGGAAACTCCCTTCATGTGACTTTGAAATTATACCATTTTAAGAAAATTCATATGATGGGGAAGTCATATGATACTAGAAAATGTCATTTGATCGATAGGTTGAATTCATGTGCTTCGTTATTTCTAATATTCATTAATATGTGAATACATGGGAAAGCCAAGGTAAGTCATAAAAATAGTTTAAGTGATATGAAATGAATAGTAATGTAATATTTTTAGATAAATGTCATGAATATTTATTAATAGGCACTATGACCATAGTAAAATTCATAATATTGGTAGGTCGATGTCATGGTTTCTAATATTTCATTTTATATAACTAGGGAAAGTCCTAAAAAATACAAGTCAATTGATATGAAATGGATGAATTCATATAAAATCTCGGACTAATTTTAAGTTTTTGGATAATTCCATATGAAATAAATGATAAAGTATATGAAATATTTAGCTAAGATATATAAAATTAACTTCCCTATGTCATTTTTCCAACTTTAGAGATGAAACCAGTAAAATCATAGAATCAGTGTTTCATTCACTCAAATTAAAATCAAAATGAATAAAACAATTAAAATTCATGATTTAATCCATTTATAACTTTTATTCTTCATTTTAAAAAGTAAAAAAATGATAGATAATTTCCTAGGTTTTAAAAAAATTATAGGGATAATTTCTCATGAGAATATTTTAAACATTTTAAAATATTACTTGTAATTAATCGTCCATGGTAAAGAAAGTGGAAATAAAGATCACATGACAAATTTAGAGGTCCCAGTGCTGAAAATATGGGGGAGTGTCAGACTATGGGAAGAATATTGGGGACCCACACCCTGTTACTAGCATAGTACTAGGGGATTTTATAACCCTCTATTAGCTTTGATAGTATTTCTTAGTCCTCATCCTCATTTTTTCAATTATAAGGAAATTAAAACT
Source organism: Viscum album (assembly GCA_963277665.1). Classification (NCBI taxonomy): domain Eukaryota; kingdom Viridiplantae; phylum Streptophyta; class Magnoliopsida; order Santalales; family Viscaceae; genus Viscum; species Viscum album. The sequence continues at coordinate 218,183,918 of OY728165.1, forward strand.
CCTAAAACACCAGGTATAGCACCTTTGATATAAAATAGGTATGTTTCAACATGTTCTCCATGGTAAAACACTCAATATACTCTTCTCCCCAAAACTGAGACTCAGACAAGAAGATATTAATTTCTCTAAATTTGGAAAAATTACATGGCATATACTTTAGGTGTGCATGTCATGTATCCCCTAGGGATCTAGATACTCACGAACTACTATCTGCACACCAAATGGTGGTCAACTTACATGGTTTTTAGGATAGTGAACATGGAATATAGGACCTTTGTGGTACTTGGAATATACCATTACTTTTAATACATTAAGTGAAACCGGTACACAAAATTTACCCAATATCCACATGGTGTGTGGAACCAGGTGAGCTTCTAATTTCTTATTCCATGTGCATTTTGAATTAGATGACTTATGTATGCATGGTGTTCTTTTATAAAGTACAACCCATGTGATATTTAACCCAACCTAGAACCCCATCCACTAATGCTAGCATGATACATGTTTTATGGCACTAGATCACATGTTGTGTGATGACCTTTTCAATATATAAATCTAAAGCATTCCCCAAGACACGGTTCCACCATTTATCTCACCTCTATTTAGGCCTTAAATTCAAACAAGGTCTTTTTTAAACATTGATACACCTCTAGTGAAACATTTTTAGTCATCCATTTATAAAAAAATGATTATTTTTCTATTCACACGCATTACCAACACCCACACACACTACCTCTCAAAAATCTACAATGACATGCCTATCGATGATCCATCATGGCCCTCAAACCCTCCAACACACCTTGATCATTCTATTACAAATAATCTTATCGCAAACATAGATACCAATCATTCATTTATATGAATCAAGTTTCATTAAATTATAAGAAACAGAAATAACTAATTGATAATTCATAAATAAATGGGTAAAAAGAGAGGTTATAACGGTTTAATGACCAGAGTGATCATATGACCATTTTTCATTGTGAGTGAGACCACCAAGGGTGATTAATGTAAAAAAAATGTATCTAAAATTTTAGGAAAATAAATAAAAGTTAATATAATGTGGATTATCAACAGTCAATATTTTTAGAACCCAAAATCATAGAAATATAATTGATAATATGGTAACAAAGAAAATAGTGGAATTAAAAATAATAATTCATACCTCTTGATCAAATAATTCCTTAGTGATGATGGAATCCCCACCAACTCTATTGGGGATTCCCATAATATATTATGTGCATTGTCTTCCCAGATCCCTAATTATAATAATTACCTTACTCTCTATAATTTAGTGTTTATAGAAAATGTTGATAATTCCCAAATTATAGAGTTTAGGGTGAATAAATAGAGGATTATTGTTTTAACGAGTATGAAAAATTAATTTTTAAAATTTATTTATTAAATCCACTAATTAAAACTATGAAGGTCCTTACTTGGGGGCCCAAATGTGAACCATAATCACACTACTACTAGGGTAAAATATCTATTCCAATCACAACTTTGGTGTTACCCTTCCTAATGGAGGCTCCGTATAAGGTGAAATGGTACTTTATCAGGATCTCACATAGGTAGACTAGAAATTATATATTACACTTAATATATTATATCTAGGAATGTTCAATACTAATCTGATGAAAATAGATCATAAACCGATCCATAAAATATTATTTTAAATATTATAAAGGTTCAAACAACAAAAAAAATGTGTTTTTATATGTATAAAGACCAGTTAAACTCAAATATGGCCACAAAATCCAAAAAATTACTAAATATAAATCTAAGAATATATTTAGATTATTAAAAGTAGGTGTGTGTGTGTGTGTGTGTGTGTTCACGCGTTAGTATGTAGTCCATCTCATCTAGAATAATTATCCACTATGAGATACCCAAGTCATGGACACAACTACTCAATTCAATGGTGAACCTCAAAAAAATATCTCCAAAAGAGATTTGGAAGGGTGTTGGGCATAAAATATGAAATAATGAGCGGGTGATGGGAAGGATCTATAGGAGTTCCCCAATCATGTAACCAAACTATTGATGATGATGGGTGTGATGTAGTAGAACCCAATAGATGAAGTGGTGGTGCAGCAGATGGATCCTTTGTATATAATATCAATGGGAGACCCAATAATTGAATATAAGGAACCACCACCAGTAATAGAGGCTATGATATTGGAAATTCTTTTATTTTTTTTATGTGAACCCCTATATAAACTCTTTAGGAATCATTCTCTTGTACAAATTATGTGGTAGTGAATTTCCCACCCATGGAAGGTATATCCACATCTTCCATGGAACTTTGAAAATAAAAAAAATAAAATTCACTAGAAAATAAATGATAAATGGGAAAAATAAAAATTTTCAAAGTAAACAATAAGAGATTTTGGGGTATATAGTGTGTATGATAATCATTGAACACATTCCATGTAGTCTAGTTGCATGACACGACCACCTATGTACATGATGTATAAGAATATCAAACATGTGTGATATGATATATATTTTGTATTAGTAGTACAGTCTAAGTCCTATATGTGATTTACATAGGAAGTGGGTACTCAGGAAGCCAGATAGTGTACATGAAATCTATCGAATACATAAACCCAATATTCCTTTAAATGATATTAGGGATAGGGATCAAGGCACAACCCCTTTTCTATAAATTTATATATGTTTTATTCATGTTTTACCATGTAATGTTGAGTTTATATAGTAACCCTCATCTTTTAAACATGATTTTTATATCATTTTTAAGACAAATATATAATATAATACATTTTTGTAAATTGATTGGTTTATTGTCTGGGAAAAATAAGGTACAACAAGAATATAAAAAAATCTATTAAAATCCTTATTTATGATTATATTATATGATTTCATGATCTCTTTAGTATATGTAATCACCAAGGGAAATACATCAAATAAAGGTGAGCTAAAATCCCAGTAAGAGGATGGATAGTAGGGAAGAAATATGACAAAAGAGTCAATAAAGTACATGGATGAGCATAATCATCATTATCGTATAATAATAATTGAATCATCATTATAAGAATGCATAAATTGTTTGAATTAGACATGGACTATGTCACATTCATAATAATGAAACATCTTTAACATTTAAAAAAATTCACATGCATATAATGTGAAAAAATGATACCATCATGTCCATGAATAACATTTGTGTATAAATATTTATTGTATAGAATACAAAAAAAAATATAGCTTCATATTAATGCATAATAATATCATTATATAAATAACTCTACCCAATTAATTAGAGGTCTGTATAATTTTTATACCAAAAATCATATCATAGTATTCTCATAATCATGTATGAAATATTTAAAGTGAACATATATTAATCATAATCATGAAATAAACCCATGGGAAAATGGGTTTTATAATGATTCTATAAAGAACATATCAACCAATTAATTGGATTGTTCCAAAAATAATAAGATAAAAAATAATTTTGGTTATTAAAATGTGAAATTTATAAAGAAAACATAATATTTCATGAATTGAAGAATAATATACATAATAAGAATAAATGAGAGATTTAAAGAATAAAGACTATCAATATTCATGAGGATATCTAATACTTCATCACAATAGAGTAGAAACATGCATATTTCTCGAATAATAAATAAAGGAAAGAAATTTATATTTCATTTTGAAGGGATTTTAGAAAAATAATGGTGAAAGGATAGAGTAAGATGAGAAAAACCTAATAAAAATAGTTGGGTTTGAGAGTCCCCTTACCATAGGTCTCAACATTTTTTTAGTTCAAACTTCATGTACATTAAATATATATTTATTTAAACATGAATAATTTATTTTACAACATTATTTTATTCTATTATTCATCATTTATAATCATTGGAATTGATTTATTAACCTTTCATTACTAATAAAAATAATTTAGAAACATACTGGTTTGAATTATCAATTCTTAATTTTCATTTAATTTTTTAGAACCTTCATAAGTTATTTTTTATCCACAAGATTATTATATATTAAAATATATTTATAAAAATTAAATATAATCAAAACTAACTATTTTTTTGAGTGAGTAACTCAAGAGTAGGGTTGATTGAGTCCCCATAAATTTTTTTGTTAAAAACACGTTAAAATGAAATCCCCCAATGTATTTGAAGATAGAAAAGTTAATAAAAATATCAATATAATATAATTTTGATCTATCAAAAAATTTCACAAAGAAGTATTAGGGATCTGTTAAAATTAAATAATAATTTACTTTTAAATTTTTAAATTGATTTACCCAATAAAATATTTTATATGAACACTAGTTAAAATTAACTATAAAAGTCAAAATTATGTTTACATATTTAAAAACAAATTCAATTTTAACTTTGAAATAATGATAACAAAACTAAAAGAACGTGACATATAATAAACAAGGTTTTTAGCCTCAATCAGAGACCTAATTCCATCCACCTATAAATCACCCAATGCCATGAATATAAATATATCAATAATCAAAATAAAAATTTGGATTGGGTATAAAAAAATAGAACATAGGTTATGCAGGCTCAAAGAATCTTCCATAGTTATATATGGGATGAAAACAACATAGGCGATATAAGACCTCTTCTATAGTTGTTTTGGGTATACAAAAATAAAGAAGGATTGAGGTAGTGTGTCTAGAACACTCTATTTAAGGTGCAGGAGTCAATGTCTAAAGATAAATAGATTACAATGTCACACTACTCAAATGTAAATCAAAAATAGAGGGAAAATAAGTAAATAAAGAAATATGTAGTTCTTCTCAATCTATGATACTTCATATGCTCATGGTTCCTCATATTTTTCTTGGTGAAGAGATCGAACAAGACTCTATAAAATTGTAATAAAACAGAATGTTTTAGGTTCTGCTTTCTATCTTCAAAGACCTCTATACTGAGAGTATGAAAGGTTCCGATTATTCTTCTATATGTTTCACACTTTCACATTAACATGTAGTCCAATATGTGAAAATATAGCGAGCATATCTTGAAATATCACCATCCCATATGAGGGAGCCCTCCAAAATATATAGCTCTATAGGTATTATTATCTATTGAATAATAATAATAAATATATCATGAAATATAAAACTAGGTAGAAAATTAGAAAGAACCTCTTACTAATTATTCAATACATCCATGGAGTGGTTAAGTAATAATCATTAATAAAATCCATATGAGACTTTCTATATTAACTCTCGTAAACTATTCATTTGAGGCATTAGAATTGAATGATGGAAGGGAAAATAAAAGTAGAATTACTAGAGGTGGATAAACTCTAATGGTGGAATAGAAAAATGGTAGCATAGTCCAGTTTTATCACAAATTTGTGGTGGATCGTATGATGATAGAATGGTTGAACAAATTGTGGCACCAATTTGGTGATATCACACCTAGTGGTAGCACACCTAGTGGTAGAACACCAAGTGGTAGCACACCTAGTGGTAGAACACCTATAAAGAGAATACCTTGTGGTAGCATGTTTGGTGATAGAATATCTAAAGGTAGTATGTAATTGGCGGTGGCATAATCCTAGATGTAGTAGGACTATGGTGGTAGCTCATCTATGGAATAGCTTTAGGCTAGTGGTGGCATAGTTGAACTAATGGTCGAACAACTCTTAAGATGGAACATTTTTACTAGCAGTAGCACTTTTTAATACTTATCCAATTTTCTACCAATTTATAATATACTATTATAAAGTAATCTCATTAGTAACATATTAAACATTATTTTTAATTATTAAAACAAGGATGTTCCAACAATATCCTTGTTTTTTATGATAAAAAATCAAGGCATTTTATAAACCCTGTATAAACTAAACATAGGTATAAATAGATGAATTGTAAGTAATCATATCTAATTAACCATTCAATATACTGATGTGAGAAATTGTAAAATATAATAACATAAAACATGAATAAAAATATGTGTAGAACATGTGGATCCCTTCGGCGATATCCAGAGATATGTGGAGCACATGTGGATCGCTACTAGAGGAATCCTACGCTTGGATTATATGACGCAAAGACGGATCACATCAGACCTTAACGAGAAACATCAACGAAGAGAGAATTTCTTAAGGGTAATTCTCATATCTTAAACAAATAAATTATAACCAATATATGAAAATCCTCTCTATGGTTCTAAGACTCCCCTATTTTCTTTCATTCTATTCCAAAGATCTAGTGTGTTTTTTATCGTGGTGAATCTTTGATTGATCGTCGTTAACAAAAAAAAATTAAAGTTTGGTACTACCAATAACACGTTTCCACTATGCCTGGAAACTACAAGTGGTATCAAAGGAATCATATCATTGATTGTAATTATTTATTTTTTTGTTGGTGATTTACGCATTTCATAATTTATTTGTTTCAATTCAAGTTAACCGTTCTATAAATCAGAATCTTGAGATCTATTCCTCCTCTTTTGTTTCTCATTCACCTTACAGAAATGATTTTTTCTTTTAATTTTGATTAAAATAAAATAGAGGATCACATCCTGAGGTTCCAAATCCTCCTAGACATACAACACCAGAACACACAGCATTTATTTGGCTGTACACGCCATGTATTATAGGTTCCATGCATCGAGACGGTCCGCCAAACCAGGAACAGGTGGCACACGGTTTCTGGATTACACACTATGTGGCCCACTAAACACGGCATGTAGTCCCTTCAGATTAGGGTTGGACCATGTACCCCACACATGGCTTTCCCAGTTGAAAACTATATAATGCGGATACTACAATGCATGTGTCCCACTGAACATGTTGTGTACTCCAAGGAATTTTGATGTGCATCTACATGACATGTCCCCGGTCATGTACTTTGGATGGACAGAGAAAAAAAGCACACGTTGTGTAGTTAGAACTATATGTCGTGTACTCATCCAAATTATGCAGATTTATTGAAATTTATTATAATATTATACAAACTCTTTAGACATGTACTATAGTGAGAGCGTAAAGCTGAGGCACAACACATGATAGATTTTTTAGATATATATGTGTTTAATGTAACATCTGTGTAATGTTTATTTCTACTCATTGGGTAGTTATGAACGGGAATTCACCGAGTTTACTCTAAGGTATAAGTTACGTATAAAGATAATTTTAAATGAATTTATTGGTTTAAAATTGTGATGGATGAGAATCTCAAGAAAATTCAGAAAAATGTTTAAGATAAAAGGATTTATTAATTAAAGATAATTAATTGATTCAAGGGTTATTTATCTTAAACAAGAATAATTAATTAATTGAATTCTAGTTTTATTTATGCGTAAATATTATTGCATGTATGGATGATCAGGATCTAGACCAATACCTTTTTATGTGAATGGTTTGTTTTAATTTATTTAAATTAAATTTGTTAACCTATGATCCTTCTTCTCATTAATATGTAGGGTCTACATGCCCAAAGTTTCTTTTATGTAAAACACCATTTTACCCCTCACTTGTGAGTGAGAATAAAGAATATGTAATGAATGGAAATCCCAAGCTAGTGGAGGTGAATCAAGTTTGGATCAAAGGTCAAACCAATCCAAGGATATACAAAGGTGGATAGGTGAATGTTGTAAACACAAACCCAAAAGGTTCAAGGTGTTCCTCCCCTAGGTCATGGGTTATCTTATCAACCACTATATAACTAAACAATAGAAAATATCATGATCATGCCATTTATTTTATTTTTGTTAGTTTCATGGTTCATTTATTGTGGGTTTGTTGTCACGATCACATAATTAATGAATCAAACAAGCATGCAAGATGGAACTAAAATAAGATCAGTTTATGAATATATATTATCTTACACATCGTTAATCACTTAAGTATATCCCACATAATATTAATAATAATGTAATCCAAGATAATAAAATGGAAATTTACATATAAGGATAAAATCATCCATGAAATATTAAGTCGGTATAGCCTTACATAATCTTAGTTAGAATTGAACCATAGTTCAAAGTGCTTGACCAACCCTAATTGGGGTGCTTTCAATTATCTGGGAATTATAATTCAAGGTTTTGGGTTCACTTGACTTGGTTCACATCAAGGGTTGACTAAGACAACATGTCTTGGTGTGACCAAGCAGCAACAGTGGAGGAAATCCAAAATAATAGCATTTCCGGATTAGGGAGTCCACTCAGCGGATCAAGGAACTGTCAGTTAATGTAGTTTCCATTTGGAATGCCTACCTAAAACCCTTAAAGTTGCTTGAACAACCCTATTTGGGGTAACTCAAAGGTAAGTTTGGATCCTTTACACTATAATATTCAGGAAATATAATATTCTAATGTCAATGGTGAGGGCTATTATATTTCTATAAAATAGTGGGAGACTAATAAGTATTAATTTATATATTTGTCTCAGTTTTATCATGATAAATAACTAAACCTGTGCTCATATTAATTTGTATAAATGGAAATAAAATGACTTCAAATATATCATTGAAAACCATACTTGAGAAGGAAAACCTTCTCACTCGTGCCAATTTCCAGGAATGGTAGAGGAGTTTACGCATCATCCTTCATCATGAGAGGAAATTGTTTGTGTTGGAAGAGCCTATTCCAGTTGTGCCAAGAAAAGAGGCCAGTACTGAGGAACTATCTCTCTATTTGAAACATTTGGATGATTCCATAGATGTCAAATGTTTCATGCTATCAGTCATTCCTAATGATGTCTTAAAGAGACATGAAAACATGGATGCATATAGCATGATGTATCATGTTAAGGATCACTATCATGATAAGGTGTGACAAGAGAGATATGAGATCTCCAACGCTTTGTTTAAAACTAATATTGGTGAGTCTATGCTACCTGGGGCTCATGTAGCCAAGGTTTTTGGCTACATTGAATGCCTGAACAACTTGGGTATTAAGTTCCCAGATGAGTTGCGTACAGATCTCATCCTATCATCCCCGCCCAAGACTTTCTCTAGCTTTATTATCAACTAAAACATGAGAAACAATGATAATATTCTATTGGAACTTCTGAACATAATTATCTATTTATATAAGGACATAGGGCAAGAAAAACCTACAGTATTTATAGTGAATAAGAAAATAAAGGACAAGGAAAAGAGGCCAAGGATTCATAAATGGTCTGAATCCCCTAAGCACCATCCCTCCAAGAAGGGGAAGATCTAGAGGCAGGGCAAGGAATGGGAGGTGGTATGTTTTTCATGTGGAAATCTAGGCCGCTGGAAGAGGAACTGCACCAAGAAGCATGGGGATGCTAAAGGTGTGTTCGTTATCGAGTGTAATCTTTCTATTTCTACACATTGGGTATTAGATACAGCTTGTGGGGCTCACATCTATATTCAAATGTAGGAACCAAGTTTATTTAAAATATTTCCAGAGGAGAGGTGGATCTTAAAGCTTCCAATGGTGCAAGGCTGGCTATGTTGGCCATTATCAATTACCATCTCTAATTTCCAACTGGGATACTTTTGGTTTTACATAATTGTCATTATGTGACTATTGTTACCAAGAACAAAAAAAATTATCATGTTTAGATATGGATGTATTTATTTTCATGTTTGTAAATAAGGGGTGTTTCTTTTATAAGAACAGCATATGTTATGGTATGGTGATTTTAAATAATGGTTTGTATGTATTATATTCTAAAAACCAAGTGTTGGAAATCAATAAAAAAAGCAATTCACATGACTCATACAACACCCAGTTGTGGAATCACGATCTCGGTCATGTAAACAAGAAGTGATTGAAAAAGCTCTAACGGGATGGTTATTTAGACTCTACTAAGCTAAAACAACTTGATAGATTTCACACTTGTTTAAAAGTTAAAATGACCAAGCCGTCTTTCATTGGACTAGGTGAAAGGGCCACAGAGCTTCTAAGATTGGTGCGTATGAATGTGTGTGGGCCATTTTCAGTAGAAACTAGAGGTGGATATTCTAACTTCATTACTTTTACTAATTATTTGAGTAGATATGGTATATCTACTTAATGAGTTATAAGTCAAAAATTATAGATAAATTTATGGAATTCAATAATGAAGTAGATAATCAGCTTGGTAAGAAGATAAAGAAGCTTTGATCGGATCGAGGTGGAGAATATATGAATCAAAATTTCATTGATCTTTTACAAGAGTTTGGTATTCTATATCATCTCACACCTCCTTATACACCATAATGGAATGGTGTTAGTGAAAATAGGAACCTCACCTTATTATACATATCGAGTTTGATGTTGAGTCATGAAGATCTTTCATTATCCTTTTGGGGATATTCATTACAAAATGTAGCATACACATTAAACTGAGTACAAACTAAGGCCGTAAAATGGATTCCCTCTGAGGTATGGAATGAAAAGAAACCCATATTTTTGCACAGATGTGAATGGGGATGCGAGACGTTTGTTAAGGCCTTCTCATGAAACAAACTAGCACCCCGGGGCATGAGGTGTATCTTTATAGGATATCCCAAGGAAGCGAAAGGATATTACCTATATAACCCTCGAGATAAGAAAGTGACTATCACCAGACAAGATGTCTTTCATGAGAGGGAGCACATCCTAAAAAAGGGTAGTTGAAGCAAGATTGGATTTGACGAATTTGATGCTCAAGATACATAGGAGTTGGTACAGGAAAAAGTCACATAGGTCCAAAAGGAAGAGGTTCTAGAAACACAAGTACATCATATGATCTCAAGAGAGGTAAGGGAACCAGAGAGATTTTATTTCCTAGTCACCGAGGATGGTGAATCATTATTTTTTGACAATGATGAAACTCCCTCCTACAAGGAAGTAGTATAAAGCCCAAAAGCTATAAGATGGCAAGAATTTATGAACTCTGAGATGGATTCCATGTATCATAACAAAGTTTGGGTTCTGGTCGATGAGCATGTTGATGTAAAAAATGTTGGATGCAAATGGGTATTTAAGAGAAGGCTAGATATGGAAGGTCAAGTTAAAACCTATAAAGTAATGCTAGTGGCTAAAGGATTCAGACAGCATCAAATAATTGACTATGATGAAACCTTCTCTCCAATTTCCATATTTAAATCCCTAATAATCATACTTTCCATAGTAGCTTACCATGACTACATGATTTCGCAAATGGATGTCAAAACAGTGTTTGTTAATAGGAACCTTCAGGAAGATGTCTATATGATACAACTAGAAGGGTTTGTGATACCGCGTGAAGCCAAATGGGTTTGCAAGTTTAAAAAATCAATTTGTGGATTAAAGAAAACATCCAGGTCACAGAACATTCAATTTGATAAATCCATAAAGGAATTTCATTTCAATAAGAATGAATGTGAGCCATGTGTTTATAAGCGGTTTAATGGTAATGTCGTTGTTATCCTAGTAGTATATTTTGAAGACAAATTTATTACTAGAAAGGATGTACTAGTCATACAGTCAGTTAAGGAATGGTTGAACAAGTGCTTCTCCATGAAGAACTTGTGTGAAGAAGCCTAAATTCTAGGGATCAAAATCATTCGTGATAGATCCATGAGGATTTTCGGACTAAGTCAGGATACATACATTTACCAAATACTAAAGATATTTAGTATGGAACAATCCAATAGATGATTGGTTCCAGTGTCACATGTCCTACATCTTTCCTAGAAAATGAGTCCTCAAACACAACATGAGAAAGATAGACTGAGTAAGATCCCATACATTTTGGCTATACGATCCATCATGTCTTCCATGTTATGTACTAGGATTGATGTTTCCTATTCACTAAGCATGGTAGGCAGAGATCAAGAAGATCCATGAGAATAACATTGTACTGTTTTTAAGACTATCCTTGAGTATCTGAGAAGAACTAAGGATATGTTCCTGGTGTGTAGAGGAGATTCGGAGCTTGTCATCGGAGAGTATGTTGATTGTGGTTTTCAAATAGATTAGAATGATTTGAAGTCACAATCTGGATATATTTTCTATCTCAATAGAGGAGTTGTGAGCTAGAAGAATTCAAACCAAATAGTTTTCACCGATTCTATAGTAGAGTTAGAATATATAGTGGATTATGATGTAGCCAAGTAATTCATCTAGATTTGGAACATTATCCAAGAGCATGATGTGGTTCCAAAAAATAAAGATCCTATCACATTGTATTGTGATTATACAGTAGTAGTGGCTCTTGAAAAATAACCAAGGTCACATCAACAGACAAAGAACATACTCCAGAAGTATCACCACATGAGGTATTTCTATCAAATGGGTGAATTTTAAGTGAGGAAAGTGTCTGTAGAAGAGAACGTGGAAGACCCCATGACTAAAGGCTTATCTCAATAGAAGAATGAATATCATGTGAGAGCTAGCAGGTTAAGTATTTTTAACATTCTTCTCTAGTCCAAGTGGGAGTATATTAGATTTGGTGGCCAATAACCAACTACTTTGTACTTTATTCATTAATAAATACCTTATCACATCTTGATTGTTCTTCTGCATTATAATGCATGTGATAATGTCATAAGGATAGTTGTTGCACTAAAGGGTCATAGTTGATCCATGCAATGATGAGAACCCAAAAGTCCCATAACACTATTCTTGAAGATATGTTCTATGGACGAATGATGTTATTTTAAGGACACAAATAATACAATCCATTAGATGTGAGGACTTATAAAACTTTGAGGCACCTTCTCATGGTGTGCGCCCTTGGTAATATCAAGGAGGATATTATGATAATGAGACCCGCCAGTAGAAAATCCACATTTCATAGTGTCATTGGATATTCCTATCTGTGGACATGTGTATTGGTCCTTAGACTTTAATATTATTATTAATGGTTATTACAACTCACAAACATATATGTATTGACAGAAACTGTGATGACACACTGTTCACAGTGAGGTAGGATATGTAGGGTGCGTCACGAGTAATATTGTATTAATAGATAATGCGAGAAAGGATTTTTCTCTTCTGTTCCATAATGGAAGTAGATATATTAGTCCCTTTGATGGAATTTATATAGCCTAAATAAATCCATGCCCATGGTTAGGAATAGGACTGTTCAATTCAAGGAATTCAAAGAAAGAATAATCGAGCACATGGGTTGATGGAACCAGTATGCAACCCACTTGATTTGAGATATTTAGACAAAGGGATTACATTACATGGTAAGCATTCATAGGAGGTGACACATCATTGTGGCATTAACATCTTTTTATATGGGTGCCTTGGCGTGTAGCTAGATGCTAACCTTGGAATTTAGGAAGGCTCCACCTAAATTTACTGAGAAAGAGGCCTAAAGGGTCACACACTATGTCTGTCCAAGTATCTCATTTAAATATTAATTGAACAAGTTGAATAAATATTATTCTCAATTGTTGTTTAGTACTTATTCAAAAATGTATTATCACATTTATTTCGACACTAGTTATTCAAGAGAATATATTATGGGTGAAGTAATATATTTATTAGCGAGTAATGTGGTGATATTTATTTAAGAAATAAATATTCATTATTCAAGGTATAAAAAATGTAGTGGAGGAAATAAAGAGAATATAAAAAAATTACACGTTTTGTATATTAATATACACACTGTGTATATTTTCTAAGGATTTTTGAGGAATAATATTATTTAATAAATTTAATAATATTAGGTGTAATTCGATGGGAGCTTGTTAAGTAATAATAATAGTCAACTATTATTATTAAAAATTATGTCTTACTAAGAATTAAATGAAATTAATAAATGCTTTCGTGTAATTAATTCATTTTATTATTCTAATTAATTAAAAATCCTAATTATATTATTCTCATTTATCCTAGCCATTTCTTGGGGAAGTGCACAATGGATCTAAATAAATCTCTCAACCCAAGATAAAAATATTTTCTTCCAAGAACACTCTCAAATTATGATAGAGATCCTCCTCCACCAGATCAAGGAGAGCACTTTGCAATCAGGTCTCACGGTGATCGAAGGTGGACATCGCAAGTGAAGGATCTTCCTCGCTAGCACGAGGAGATCCCTTCGGCGACATCCAGATATACGTAGAGCACGTGTGGATTAGCACTAGAGGAATCCTACACTTGTATTATTTGACGCAATGACAGATCACAACAGATTGTGACTCGAAACATCAATGGAGATATAATTCTATCAAGGTAATTCTCATCTTTTAATTAAATTAATTATAACCAATATATGATGATCCTCTATATGGTTCTAGTACTCCCCTATTTTCTTTCATTATATTCCAAAGATCTGGAATTTTATTATCGTGATGGATCTCGGATTGATCGTCATTAACGGTGAAAATTAAAGTTTGGTACTACCACCAACGTGCTTCTGTTGTGCCCAGAACAAACACAAACTTCTCCCCATTTTTGAATTATCAGAAAAAGAAGACAATAAATAAGAAATTAAAGAGATAAATAAGAATAGAGAGGCTTAAATAAAATGTATAATTCATATAATTACATCTCATAATAGAAAACAAGGGGGAAATAATCCCTATCTATTCATAATCCTACTCTGAATCACTCTCAGTGTAGGATGTGGGGTCAATAGGTCCTTTACCTTTTCCCGGGGAATGAGTCACTGATGTTGAATCTGGGAGTGCAAAGGAAGTATGTGTCAGATTTTGAATCACTAGTGGTTTGATATTTATAATCTATTCAGATCTATATATGTTGAAGGTATAAAACTAAGTTTTCAAAGAAGTAGAAGAAGTTGAGGCTATGATGGATAACATAGGAATGGGCTCATGTGATAAAACACTTGTAGCAGATACATAAAAAAATGGATTCATGACATTAAAAAAGTCCAAAATTATATTTCCACCTCTATCCATATCATTGAATAAGTCTTTATCTTCTATAAGAAACTTGATTATAGGAGCTTGGAATTTTATCCGGTCTACCTGTTCCTTGACGAACCTAGTGATAGGTGGTATTCTTAAGTTCTCAGCTAAAATATAATGCAAGAATTCAACTCATGATTTGTATTTATCCAAGAAATATATTATTTAATATCCTTGGTGATGGTTTCCCAATCAATTTGGTCTTAATTAAAACACTCTCTTACAACTTTATATATATGATCACCCTGCTTTCGGATTTGGCATTGATCCTCATGAGGAGATGTATATACATCACCTAGAATTGAATGAAACTCCACTCAAAATGTGGATTTAAACATCACACCATTAACTAAGGAAGAAGGAGGTGGAGAAGTGTATGTAGATGAAATATTATATTTAAATCTCACTAACCACTATAAAATTGAATCCTAGAAAGTAGAAAGAGAGGCACACATCTCCTCCATAACAGATTTCACGGCTTCCATATCACTGGACACCCTTCTATTATCAATTTAATATTCTTGAATATTTATAATCAAATTGATATGAATATGAAAAATAAC
The DNA here is from genome assembly GCA_963277665.1 of Viscum album. Lineage (NCBI taxonomy): Eukaryota > Viridiplantae > Streptophyta > Magnoliopsida > Santalales > Viscaceae > Viscum > Viscum album. The sequence continues at coordinate 218,199,299 of OY728165.1, forward strand.
CAACTCAAAGATATGTCACATATCTGCTTCACTAAGATGAGTAAAAGTAATAGGATGAGATCTCAGAATACTATAAAAATCTAAAATCAAAATTTCTCTAAAGACATCTCAATCATCTCTAGATACATAATTTGAAGGAACTCAAGTAGTAGCAACAGGTACAGGAGAAGGTACCCTCCAAATTATAGGCATAACATCTTTATCATACTCTAATATTGTAGGTAGAGAATCAAAAGTAAAATCTTGAAGCTCACTAGGATTATCAATCTCCTCAACCAATGATCCTTTTGGATTTGATCCAACAGTAACTGAGACAATAGGTCTAGCATGCTTTAGTGTAATGTTGTAATCATCATCACTTTCATTCTCAAAATATAACTTAGGATAAGAAATTCCAAGAAATTTGGATTTTGGTGAAGGATATACCTTATATGTAGCTCCATCCTCGGTTAAAAAAGATGGCTCATCACTCTGTGCTAACTTATAGCTAGTAGAAACTGAGGATTCCTCCCCCTCAAAAAATTCCCTTGACTGACATCTAGGGTACTGAATATAACTGCCTATTATTTCTATAGAAAAAACCTTATCTGGACCAACATGAGGGGTGATGTGACTGATCCCTCACAACATCATCATAAACATTAGTATCATCATGAACTTCTATGTGATGAGATCCATCGTCGTTCACAACACCTCAATTAACATTCTCATCGTCAGACACTTCCACCACTTCTTTAAAGGTTTTAGAAGAACTATAAATTTTTTATTATCTTGAGACTTAAATATCCTCATCTTCTTCTTAAAATAAGATACTCTTTATTATAGGGAAATAATCTAGAGGAATTTCAACTCTAAAAGATAAAAAAAGGACTTTTAGCAATGTCAATATCTTATCTGTGGACAATGACATTCTTAGGTCTGGTAAGATAGTCCAAAGGATTAAAATCTTCATAGATTTTTTCATTATCTTCAACCCATATCTTCACTGATGGATTAAAATTCATTTTCATTATTTTAAAATTATTTTTGTTTAAAATAAAACCACCACAAAATATCTATTCTTCCTCTACTACATCAACCAATATATATCCTTCTACCAAAGCTGAATTAGCTTAATTTAAATCAAATAATTCAATGTATAATATGACTTGGAAATATCCATCATGTGAACCATGATATATATATATATATATTGAATATATCCCCTCTTTTCATAAGGAATAAAAGGTACACGTCCTGATATCACATAGTAAAGAAATACTATTTCCTCACACATAACATATAATAGTGTAACTTGAACAAAAGTATAAATTCATCATATAATTTAGAATAAATAGGTCTTATCACTGAGTTATATCAAGTTAGATCTAGAAGAACATCGTCATACATAAAAACTTCACTATCACTGGGTATTTATAGTCATCTGAAACTACTACATGAGGTACATTGATACACTTAGCCCATTATTTAGTAGAAAATCTAACCTCTTTCCCATATATCATAAACTGAATGAAATATTTCATTTCTCCAAAGTTATACTCTATATACCAGAATAACTGATGAATTAAAAATGGATAAAAATGTCTATTATTTCTTGATAACCAATCTAACTGGCCTTGATCCTGGATAACCCTAAGTACTAATGAATTTCTTGTCATAATCAATTCAGTATATACCTCTTTCTCTACAACAACTACACGGTTCACAAGATGGGGGTTTTCAATTTGACTGGAGAATAGAATAGTTCTTCATTAAATATTTTAGTAGGTCTCAATCCTTATAGAGACAACATTTAAGGATTCTAAACTCTCACAATTTCACTGAATCAAAGAGTAGAGGAACATCATGTGGAAGTTTGATGTTTGAGAGAGAAATGGAAGTCTAAATGGTTTGAATGGTCAGAGTGGGAGATAGAGTGACTTTAAATTGGATTTAAGTTAGGATTTTATAATTTAGTATTTGAATTTAAAAATATAATAAAATGTAAAAAGACAAATAAAATAAAAAATTTAACACTGAAAATTATTATAAGAATAAATATAGAAATGAATATGCGTAGACCACCCAATTGTAGCTCATTATAATGGAATAATGTGTACTAGTGGCTTTTCAAATGGTGACTTTTCCATTAGCGGCTTTTCCAATGGTGGCTTCACCAATGGTGGTTTTCCCAATGGTGCCTTATCCAATTGTGTCTGATCCAATTGTGGCTTTATTAGATAAAATTTATCATGCCTAATTCATGTTTTATGTAACCTAATTTCTTATAATTAAATGGATTTCTAAAAAAATCAGCAAACTGATGTTTAGTTCCTATGAATTCAAGATTTATATCACTATTTTGGAAGAGATCTCTCAAAAATTGATGTCTTACCTCAATATTATTTTTGATAGAATTAGACATATGATTCTTATATATATTTATCACACTTATGTTGTCACATTTTATAGGGACATGTTACAAATGATATATATAGTCTGAAAATGTGTGCCTCGTCTAAAAAATTCATAGAAACTACATGAAGCTATGTACTCATATTTAGTAGTACACAATGTAACATATTTTTCACTTTATACTACACTAAGATACTGGAGACTTTCCTAAAAGATGACATGTTCCATAGGTTCTTAAATCTAAAAATATCCACTTCTGAATAACTCACTAAGTCAAATGATTATCCTCTATGATAGAACATTCCTAAATTGGTTGTAAATTTTAGGTATTTGAAAATTATTTTAACAGAAAATAAATGAGACTCTTTAGGATTTTCTTGATAATGGTAACACATACTCACATTATACATAATATATATTCATCTATTAGTTAATTATAGAAAGCTCCCAATCAAACCTCTTTAACATGTTTAATCCACTAGCTGTCCAGTTTGATCAAGATCCAACTTACAGGTGCTACTCATGGGAGTATCAGTACTTTTAGTTCTATCCAAACCAAAACAATTTTGAAGGTATTTAGTGTACTTACATTGATTTAAAATAATTCCATCCTTAATTTGAAAATTTTGAAAACCAGGAAAGAATTTAAGTTCTCCAATTAAACTCATTTCAACTTAACTTTATATCATTTTAGAAAAAATAATACACAAAAAAAATTAGAAGATCTAAAAAAATATAATCATCCTAAATTTAAACAAATAAACCATATTTTGAAATTACTCTAATAAAAATAGTAGGATCATATTTTACTTTCGAAAAACAATTATAAATTAAAAAATGAGTTGAGTCTATCATACAAAGCTCTAGTGGCCTATTTTAAACCATATAAATCACTATTTGAATTAAAAAAAGATTTGGAAAATGAGGATTTTGAAATCCAAGGGGTTGTTCATCAAAAACAACCTCAACTGTATAACCATTTAAGAATTTACTTTGTATATCCATTTGATATAGTTTGTAATACAATTGTGCTATATAGGAAAGCATTATTCTAATTTAATCAAGTCTATCCACTGGAGTAAAGGTTTCTTCATATTCAATACCATCTTCCTGATTATATCCTAGTGAAACCAATCTTGTTTTATTTCTAACTATAGTTCCAAACTCATCAATGTTTTTTATAAACACACACTCAGTTCCAATGGTAAAAGATCATTTAAGTCTAACTATTATTTACAAAACTCTATTTCTTACCAAAAGAGTAAGCTCAATTTGAATTTTCATTACCTAAAACGCATAATTAATTGCATCATTGATGTTCCTAGACCTAATTTGTGGTAAGAATGCTTGATATTTAACCTGATTTCAAAGGGAATCTCTAGTTTTTTTCTCTATATAGATCTCATAATATAGAATATATAGGATGGTATCTATGAGTCATAACTATTCTAGGAAAATAAGAAATTGAGGTCTTATTTTCATCTATAGGTTTAGGTTCAGGTTGTTCCTCAAAACTCAATGATTTTTCTGTTTGCTTCAAAAAAAATTCAAATTTTTTGGCACTCATATTTAGATTTTATTTGTCATCCTCAAGGTTTTATAAAGGTTTTCTTGACTCATGGGGATCATTTTCATCAAATTTCACATGAAAAAATTATTCCACAATTTTCTTTATCTTATGAACCACTCTATGATATTTACTAGAACATTAATAACCAATAATATTTCATCATTGGTCTTGGAAGAAAAATTTTCAAGATTATGCTTAGTATCAATAATAAATTATTTATAAACAAAAACTCTAAAGTAATTAAACTTTTTCTTCATACCATTCCATAATTCAAATGGATTTTTCTTTAAGGTGGTCTATGTAAAACTCTATTGATTATATAGAAATATGTATTTAAATCTTCAGCCCAAAAATAAATAGGTAATTCATACTCATTGATTATATTATGGTATATTACATTAGGGGACCTAATTATTATTTCTAAAAAACTATTCTATAGTGGTGTTTGGGGAGCATAAAATTTGGGATTATATGTATTTGTGAGAAAAAAGATTCAAAATCTATATTTTCAAACTCATTTTAGTTTCACTTATTAAGGTCTCAATTCAAATTCCATTAATATTTTCTACAAATTTTTCATACTTTTAAAAATAAGAGCAGGCTTAAATTTTGTGAGCTAGAAAAAATACCCAATTATACCATGAAAATTTATCTACAATATCATAAACATAATTCTTCTGATTTAAGTTATAAACTCTATAAATCTTAAACAATTAATTTTGAACCAACTCTAGAGTTTGAGATGTAAAAACTTTTTTCTTTGATTTGGAAGTTATTTTTTTCTATCTACGTTTTTGAAATCGGTAATAGACATTGTCAATTTGTAATTCTAGTTTAGGTAGATCATTGAAAAAAATTTCCAAGTGATATTTCTAAGTGAATGAATATTCCAATAGACAAGTATCCAATTAAAAATTGAAGACTCTTTAGTAAATACACATAGGTAAGAAATGTTTTGAGAAAATAGTGAATCTAAATTAGCATCATAAACATTATAATTTCTAAAATAGAAAATACTAAAGAATTTTTAGAAGTAAAAACATTAAAGGCATTATTTTAAAACTTTACATGAAAACCATCATCACATGGATATGAGATGTTGAGAATATTATACTTTAATACATCTACAAAAAAACCTATAAAAATTAAAATAGTGTTTGAATTACCTATTTGTCCATGGCTAATTATTTTTCCTTTAGTATCATCACAAAATTGACATGACCACCATTCACCATAATCAGATTCTTGAAACTTGAATAGTCACTAGTCATATTATTTGAACATCTTATGTCCTAGTTCCATAAGTTTTTTCTAGATATTTTCAAGAATGTTCCCACTAAAAAAATTACTTCAACAATGACTTTGGTAAACAAATTTTCTTGGGTCTAGAAATTTTTGAAACTAAAGATTTAGAAACACATATTTTCATTATAGGTTTACAATAATAATATCTTAATCCTTTAGAAATAAAAACATTTTTGGGTCTATAGAAATGAAAATTAGTAAAATATTTTTTAGAACTATAACTAGGAATGAATTTATTTTAAACAGTCCTATATTGTCTAGTTTTATACCCTATTTCAAAAGTGCAATTGGGAAGTATACTTTCCTATAATTTTAGTAGGTGTATTTCTTTTATTTTTATATCATAGGAAATATTTTTTTGGTTTCTTGTTAGATAACTTTAAATCATTTTTCTCTTTCCAAAAATAATAATTTGTATCTTTCTCAATACTATATCAGTTTTGAATTTAGCTGTGAAGGCATGTAGCTTCTTAAAAATTTTATATTTATTTTCAAGCTCCTTTAAAAGTATTTTTCAGTATATTACAGTATTCCAAAATTTTCAAATTTTAAATGTTCTCATAATTATTTTTATCTTTATAATAATTATAAATATAAAAAAGAGAGTTAGTAAATTAATTAAGTATCTCAGATGTATTTTTCATTAAACACATGTTTGCTCTATCATGCTTATCCCATTGTGTTGAGTCTGAATCACTCGAGTTGTTTACAAAATCACTAGGTTACTTTTATAGATTTCTTATATCTCTTATCCATATCATCATAATTCCTCTTAAATATTATCATTGGATAGATGTATTTGACATAACCATTCCTTTTACACTCATAGAAAAATATCTCATTCATAGCATCTTCATTCATCCATACCTTTTCAAAATTTCCTAGACTATCATATTTTACTTTATAAATATGTTTTATAAAGACCATTTTCCTCTTGTAAAACTTTTTGAATCTTATTGAAAATTTATCACTTTCTTCAACACTACTAACAGGTGACTCTTCATCACTTGAACTTTCATATTTGATTTCCTCTTTTTTATGAAGTGGTTTTGAGGGCTACAAATTTTTATTTTAATTCATCCAATTATTCTCTATTTACATTTAGTTATTCCTTATATAGAATTATCTTTCCTATCATATCTTTCATATTTAACTTTATTAAATCACATGACTCTTAGATTGACACATAATTTTCTCACTATCTATCCTGTAGCCACATTAACAGGCGTATCACTTGATATTTTTCAGACACGGTTTTCTTCATGGTATACGTTTTATTCATGATATCATTGAACCTAAGATACATATAAAAATATTTTCCTGAAGTTTCTCCTTTAAAGTATCATATTTAAAATTATTTTATTTTAATCTCATTTATTTAACATTATATATTCCTTCATTAGAAACAGCTAAAGTATCCCAAATTTTTTAAAATAATTTTACAAGAATAAATTATATTAAATTCCTCATCACCCAATGCACAATACAAAGAATTAATGTATTTAAAATTATTATTATAAGATTATTTGGTAGGATCACTCCAAGTGACTATAACATTTTTATGAAATTCAAATTTATCTTCACTGATAGTTCATATTACAAATACCTTTCTCTCAATATGTATTTTCATTTTAATTTTCCATGGATCATAGTTTGAACCATTAAAAAAGGAGACTTACTCGTAGTAGAACCCTTCTTTCTATTATCTAAAAAGAACTAAAAAAATTTAAGATATTTTAAATAAAACAAAATCATTGTTGAAACGATATTTGAAAAACCATTGATGCCAAATTTTGTTTGGAGTGAGTAACCCGAGAAGGGGGTGAATTGATTTCCGAATAAAATCTATAGAAAATACTTTAAAATAAAATTCACTAATGTATTTAAACATCCCAGTTAACAAAAATATTAGTATAATTAAATCTTGATCTTTTAAAATATTTCTCAAAGAAGGGTTAGGGATCTGTTAAAATAACATAAAAATTTATTTTAACTTTGAAATATGATATATCTAATCAGATAATTTATATAAAAATGGTTAATATTAACTATAAAAGTAAAAAATAAAGATTTAGAAAATTGAAATTTTAACTTTCAAATAAAAATAAAAAACTAAAAGAACACAAAGAAGAATTAAAAAGGGTTTATACTCAAGTTGAATCTTAATCCCCTACACATGGAAATCACTTGCTTCCAAGTATATTTTTATATTAATAATGTGATTCACATCCTATATTGTGTACATAAACAACATCACATAGGTTTTTTATTCTCAAAGAATCTTCCATAGTTATACATGAGAAGAAAAACAACACAGTTCATGCATGACCTATTCCACTGTTTTCATTAGTATAAAAAATAGGTAAGGATTGAGAGATAGTTTCAAGGACACTCAAGTTAACGTGTAGGAGTTCATGTGTATAGATAAAAAGAGTATGATATCACACAACTCAAAAGTAAAACAAAAAAAAGGAGAGAGAAAATAAATAAAGACAGATATATGTAGTTCTACTCGATTTGTGATGCTTCAGTTGCACGTGGGTCCTCTTGTTTGGTTTTGTGAGGAGTTCCAATGAGTCTCTTTAAAATTACAAGAAAGTAGAGTGTCCTATGGTTTTCCTTTTTTCTGCACATATCACTTAACATGGAGCATAAAAATCTCAGGATCCTTATACTACATAGTAAATTAAGGAAAAACTCTCAATGATTCTTTAATGTATATGTTGAGTGTTTATGTAATAATCATTAATGATATCCATGTTATTCTATCTTCATTAACTCCCAAAAACTAGCTATTTCAATCATTAAATTTGAATGAAGGATATAATAGTAATGGTATCATGATTGAAAATGGATTAACTCTAACGGAACCATAGAGAAATCGTATAATGGTCAAGATCAAGAATAATTCATTGGTATTACATCTAATAGTATCAAGGTTTAACTAATTCTATCACCACTCTAGCAGTAAAACTCCTGGAAGTAGCACACCAGAAATTAACACAGCAAGTGGTAGCATGTATGGTGGTAGCAGATCTCTAATGGTAGCATATCTGTCGGTAGCATAGAGCTGGTGGTGGCACAAGCCTGGTGGTAGTAAGACACTTATAGTAGCTCATTTATGGAAGTATATAAAGTCTAGTAGTGTTAAAATTCTAGTGGTATCACAGTTTAACTAATGGTTGAACAACTCTGACAGTGGCACATTTGTACTAACAGTAACTCTTTCCCATAGTTTGCCAATTTTTCTCCAATTTATAATATACTATAAAAAATAGTAATCTCATTAGAGATATAATAAACATGGTTTTTTAATATTAAAATATGGATGTGCCAACACTAACCATACATTTATGTGGTAATAATTATAGCATTTACAATGTCCTCATGGGATGTAAAACCATTCGTTAATGAGATATGTCAAAGAAAGAAAGAGAGGGGAAATCTGTATATATATATATCAAATATAAAAATTTTATATTTCATTAATATAATAAATATAATATTAATATACAAAATAATTGACTTTAAAAGGTTTGTGTTAGAATATAATATGAGAATAAAATAATAAAAAAGAAAAACTGAAAATAAAAAGGATGGAATGTTACTTATTCCCTAGATGTTTTCTTTATTTATCATGATTAAGACCATGTGGTCTCTTAGATATATGACACCAGAAAATCCCTAAGGATTCTAATATTCTTAGGGGAATATAAATGGAAAGTAATTTTCTAATTGGGTCCTACTCAAAATAAATGTATTTAAAAAAATTACTTAAATAATTTCTTAGTTTTTAGTAAAGTTTTTTTATTCTTCAAAAATACATTTTCCTCAAATAATGGTTTTTATTAATTTTTTGAGAAAATATTATAACTAATTTATGGAACATTGTAAATTTTATCTGATGAAAATGATATCCTTTTTGAAATCAACATATCAATATTATCTTCTGGTGAAATTTTGGGATTTTTCTAAAAAGGTTCATTTTTCAATAAATAATGAAAAATGCTTATTTTTATTGAAAACTATAAGTTATTTTAAATTATTTATGATGTAAAATTTTATTTTTGAATTACTTTTAAATTTTCATTAGTGTCATATGATTAAATATAATCAAATAAAGTTCCTTGAAATAAATTTTATACCTGAATTTGGTATAAAACCCTTTTTTATATTTAAATATTATTTTTTATAAAAAAAAATTTCATCACATTAAAGGGATTTTATTTTAAATTAGATTATACCAATTAATTTAATTTAATCATGAAAAATTAATTCCATATTTTTAATTCAGTTTTTTAAATTTTATAAATATTTCCCTTCCATTTTTAGCAATTATGAATAGGAATTGTAGTAAACATTGTTAATGTAGTAAGAGTAAATAGGGAAATTAAGGGACTAAAATAATATAATAAATACTAAAAATAACCATAACACTTACATTTACCCTATTTTATGAGTTTATTTTATCCATTTATATAAAATTATTTAAAACATATCAACTTGGTGGAATATTTTATTGATTTTTACCATTAAAATATTTAAGTGAATATAAAGCCAAAAATGTCACACTCTTTCTTTTAATAACTATAATATTATAAAAATATGGATAAATAGTGGATACATACTCTTAAAAATAATAATTTGACATATAAATGATTTTTTTTATTATTTTAATTTATTTGTAATTTTTAATGATGAAATAAATACCTTCAGAGCTTATGCAACACCGACACAGTACATATTTAATTAAAAGAAAAATAAAATAAATGATTTTAAAAACATTAATAGTAAAATTATATGAAATAATTATGGTGATGAATGAATTTTTTAGATTATAATAACTTATTTTGGAAGTTTTAAATGATTATATTCTAATTACTTTGTTGTATTGATATTTTTAAAGTCCAATTTAATGAATAGTTCCAAAATTGACATTAATGATATTTGATAAAAAATATTTTTTTATTAAATGATTTAAAAATTTTAAAAATAATATATTTCCAAATTTTATTGGGATATGGTTTAAAATATCAAGAATAATATATATATGGTCCAAATATTTTTTTATAGTTATTATATTGACCCTCAAAGTGTAAAACCTTCGTTATCATGGAAACTATTAGAAATGGTTAACATTAAAAGATACGGGTAAAACTCTTATATAAACCTGTCCAAATTTTATTTTATAATCTTATTTCTACCCATACTAATATTTATTCTAATTATATTAGTTTTTTTCTTTTTTCATGAAAATTAATTAATGTTAATTCAACAATTTAAGGAATTCCAAGATTCCCCTCACTTATAAAAGTGGACCTCTTCTCATTTATTCCTCACACCATTTGACCATATTGGATTTATGTAATATATTCAATTGTCTGTGATATTATTTTTATTAATTAATATTTTCTTGCTAATTTATCTTAATAATTATATATATTATCATGGGGTTATAATTTCAAGGCTTATAATATGTTCAAAGTCATAGTTACCCCGTTTTAGGTTTTAGGGGATAGTATTTTAAGGTTATTAATGATATTTTGTGATTTGATTTATTGAATTTAAATTTATGTAACTCTAAGGTTTAATATGAAGTATTATTTTGTAATATTGTTATTATAATTTTGGGTATCTAAGATGAATAGTATGAGATCAAATTTTAAATTAAAATATTCTCTAATGTTGATTTTATTGAGAAAATTTGTGATGCATGGTTATTTATTTGTTGAATGGTCATAGTTGAACCTTTGTTATTTTATGGAAATTTTGGAGTAAAATATACTACTTATTCACATGAAGGTTTATAAATTTTGGATATTATTTTACCTTATTATAACAATTTTTTAATGTTTAAATTCAGTATTAATATACTATTATCCTTTTGGGGCTTATATGATCTATTAGAAGTTGATTTTGGTGCTTCATAAATGAAAAATTCATTTTGAATGCTCATCATTTGAAGAAAAGACGGTTTTTTTGTAGGAGTTGATTAAAGGTAGAAATTATACTTTTCGAGTATATTTCTTTATGTTTTTAGTCTATTCAGTAATGCAATTTTTCAACTCTAGGAAAAGGAACTTGAAATAAAATAATTTTTCTATTACCATCATTTCTAACGAATTTATGTCCTTTTTCTCACCTCTTTCGTTTACGATTTTATGGTGGTTTACTTTCTCATGATCATTCACTTTCTTTGGATAAATGATCTTGGGAAATCACTTCTCTTCTATGTACAAGTATTAAATTACAGCTAGTGTTGTCCTATTTTTAAATCTAGTAACATGTTATTCTATAAGATCATCATAATTTCCTTTACATATTTTAAAGAGGAAATTTTATTAACCCATTTTATGATATGGTATTCCAAAAAAATTATATTCAAATGTATGACCTTTTAACACCAGGTTTAACTTCAAATTGTGATGATGTAATTTTTTAAAGTGGAGAAGAATTTAATACCATGATATTTTAGATTATATAAACCGTTGATTAAGTATAATTTCATTGATATATTGTGTTACGCATAGCATCAAGTTTAAATAAACCATGAAATGCTATTAAAATCTTATTATTTAAATGTGTTCATTATAACCTAGATGTTAAATTAGCATGTAAGAATATTATTAACTAATTTATGATATATATATATATATAAATGTCCTGCTAAATATAAATTTATTTAAAAATTTCTAGAAAATAATCACTTGAATTTTAGTAAAGTCGTTTTATTCTTAAAAAATATGTTTTTTCAAAAAATAGTTTTTATTGCTTTTGTGAGAAAATAATATAATTTATTTCAAAAATTATATAAATTTTATTTTATAAAAATCATATCATATTTTATATCAAAATAATAAAATTAAATTATGTTGAAATTTTGGTTTTGTTTTTGAAAATTTTGATTCTTTAACGAATAGAAAAAAATACAGGGTTTTATTAAAAACTAAATTTTATTTTAAACTATTTTGGACATAAAATTATATTTTGGATTTTGTTTAAATTTATTTATTTCCTTTTTATTAAACATAATCCAATAACGGTCCTTTAAATAATTTTAATATGTAAATTTGGTATAAAACGTTTTTTATTTTAAAAAGACCTTTTTTCAATAAAAAAATATTTTTCATCGTATTTTTTTATTTAATTTTTAATTAAATTCTAAAAATTATTTGATTTTAATATTAAAAAATAGATTTCGTATTTGTAATCATGATATATTAATTTGGTAAATATTTTCCTTTTATTTTTATTCATTATGAATACTAATCATACTGCATTTTATCACCAAATTAAGGGTAAATGTGTTCATTAAGGGTTAAAAATTACACTATAAGGACAAAAAAACCCTTGCATTTTAATTTTAACTATTTTATGTGTTTTATTCATCCATATCTATCTAAGTATCTAAAAAATACAACTTGATTCAATATTTCATTGATTGTTACCTTTATAATATTTAAGTGAATGTGAAGCTAATAATTTCACACTCTTTCATTTAATAACTAAAATACTTTTAACATATGAATAAATAGAGAATATATTCAACTAAAAATATTAATTTTAAATATAACTTAATTTTTTATCATGGTAATTTTTTTATTTTTATTTTTTTGAAGAGATAATTTCCTTAAGAGATTACGCAATGTCGATTCAGTATTTACTTACTTAAAAGGAAAATAAAATAAATGGTATTGAAAATATTAAAAGTAATAAAATTTTAAATAATTATTGTTATCCATGAATTTTTTAGAAAAGAAAAACCTTTTTGGAAAGTTTGAAATTATTTTATTTTAATTCCTTGCTTTTCTTGCTGTTTTTAATTATATTGGTTTTAATAAATAATATTTTATTCTAATATTATTTATTTTAATCTATTTAAATTGAAAATAAATTTATATTAATTTAATACTTTAATAAATTTTAAGAGTGTCCTTCCACTCTCTTGTAAAAGGGCATATATTATCCTCTTTTCCACATACATACAAATCATGTTATTTCAGACAATATCTACTCAATTCTATTAATAAAACCTTTATCATGTTTTATAGGCCTTACATAGGGTATAATTCCAACCATTGTGGGTTTAAGATATAAATAAAAGGATGTTCTCCAAAGAAGCGGTATAGTATTTAACCAAATGTCTTAGTTTTATTTCTTCTTAAACCACCATAAAATAGTATTAAAACATACTGAAAAAATAACACCAATATATTCCATATACTAATATGTTATGATGTTAATTTAATCACCTATATCGATCTCCTCTTCCATCAAATGGGAAATGAAATCATCGTTCGGGTGTATGGAGGACTCTCGCCATTCATATCGATGTAATTATTATTCCATCACTACCTCTCACATATGGTTATAATGATGTAATAAATGATTATATATGGCATTAATGAAATATATATCATTATTAAAAGATAATATATCATCTATATTCTTACCATTCCATTCATTGAAAAATGAAAACATCATTTGGGTGCACGTGTGAATTACCGCCTCTATGAATCTATGCAATCATTTTTCATTATGGAATAACATGGATGATTTATATAATTTTATTTAAAGAAATAAAATTTTATTTATTATACAATTATCAATATTAAAAGATTAAATAATATTTATATTCTTTCTATTATGATTGTTTAAAAATGGAAACATTACTCATGCATATGGATGCCCTATCATCTTCGTGATTGTAATGTAGTTCATTTTTCATAACCATCATTCATGATTGGTTTTCAAATAATAATACATGTATAAAAATGATAAATATTTCATTATTATTATTCTATAGAAGATGTAACATTGACCCATTTGACCACAATCAACATACCAAAGCTGTTTTAAAATTATAAACTGAACGTCCTCAAACACATGACATGGACTTAACTGATTAAGTAAATAAATATGTAATTGTAATAAATATTTATTAAGAATAAGTGATTAAACATGTAATGGGTTCATAATAAGGAAAAAATTATTTAAGTTAATTATACATGATATAAATGACATACATGACAAGTCTGGACTCAAGGTATGGAATTTCTACTCTCAATTTTATTTCTAAGGGGCATATGTCATATTCACCAAAAGTTTATTATTTTTGGCGTATATACCATCCATTTTAAAAGTTATATAATGAACCTCATTATATTACTTATATTTAAATATTATTTTCAAGTTATTCTTTCACGGGTATTATGAATCAAAATTTACCAATGTAGGAAGGTTTTATTTCACAATCTCATCATTATTCGAGATTGTGCATGTTTAAGACTCCATTGAAATAATTGTTTAATACTTATATATTTACCCCCATTTATTTTATTATCCTATGGTAATTTATAATTTTTTAAATTATTAGTTAATTTTTACCTTATTTGTCACTCAAAAAAACAAATGAATGTATTTAAGGAAACTGACTTTATTTATCTCTTTGGTCAAAAATACTTTTTCTTCCATATCCATATTTTCTAAAAATATTTTCAGGAATTTTTTTAATATTATTATTTTATTTTATAAATACATATTCACCCATGATTTAAATATTAAAAAATGGTTTAAAAATTAATCTTCTAGTCTTTTTTTGAATAAGTTACTTTTTTAAATTTTCAAAAAATTATGAAATAAATATTTTATTTTAATTTATCTAGCTTGAATATAATTTCCAACTATCATGAACATTATTTTATTCGAATATTTATTAATAATTTTATAATTTTATTTTCAAAGAAAATTATTTTCATAATAGTTTGTGAATTTTTAGTTTTAAAAGGTAAATTTCAAAATGCAAAGTTTATTTTCATCAAGAATGTTTTAAAATATTTTTATAGTATTTATATTAATTAATGAAACCAACCTTTGATGTTATGGATTGATTCTAAATTATATTTATATATCCCTAATATATATACCTATCTTCTTATCCCTTTATTTAATGGGGAAATATATATCTTATGTTTATCTCTTAAATTCCTTCTTTATGAAATCTCCCTTGATTATGACTTAAGGTAAGATTTTGAAACCTATTTCATTCCATGGGTAAATCACATTCCATTATGATTTGAGGAAATATTATGAAACCTATTTACTTCCATGGGTAATTATTAAGATTATACTTTTTGATTGGTTACATTTTGTGGCACACATAATCATGAACATATGATGGCTGCATCTAGATAGCTCTCCAATTAATTTGGTAATGTTTTAGTCTTATAGGACATCATGTATGGGATTAAATACTAAACCTAATACACTTCAGGACTATGTCCACAACGTGATGTTTTCCTCATAGTAAGCCTTGACTTCTTCTTTTGTTATGTTTTGAATTTATTCCACATTTCTTATATTTCCATGATCTTATGATTCCATGTTCTTTATGTGATTCTCTCATGTAATTATTCAGGATTATTCTCGTTTATAATATCATGTCATATCTTTGACTTAAATGTTATTCTTCATTATCATTTTTGTTCCCTTACTGATCATATGAGTTAACCCTTTATTATTTTTTCCCTTTCATAGGATATAAAGGAAGGTTTTAAGTATGATGTGTCCAATAAGGGTGATAGTTATTAATAACAAAGTATGACATGATGTAGATTTTCTTTATAAATAACTTCTTTGAGAATCCAAATTTATAAAGACACTAAACCTTTATGGTTTTGGAATGGATCATAATTTTTTGTGATAAATATTTACTTAATAATATGTAATATTTATATGTAGAAATTTTTAGTCAATATATAAACCATTTAAATATATAATTTATTATTTTATGAAAAATAATGGAATAGTAAATGAAAATTAATTTTTTTATGGAACAATTTATCATTTTATTTTTTAGGAAATGCTTTTTTAGTTTTAAAATTAAATTTATTACTTTTAAATGATTAATTTATGTTATTAAATCTATTTTTAGCAAAACTAATGAATTTTTGAATAATTATTCCATTATTACATCATTATTAGATCCTGAAATATTTATGTTTCAAAAACTAATTTTCTTCTATTCATCAAAAAATACATGTTCTTTAGAAATTTACCAAAAATTCACTCTTAAAAATTTTCAATGTGATGCTTTTGAAATTTATATAAATTTTTTCAGAATAATTTTTTAAATAGGGTAATTTTAATATTTAAATATTAATATAAAATCTATGATTCTACAAAATAATATAAAATACACTTTTTTAAAATTTAAAAGTATACTTTCTTTAAGTTTCTTAATTTAAATATTTATTTTTTGAAATGAAATTATTTTTATTTACTCATTTTAGTTATATTAATTATTATTTTCAATTAATTTTACTATTATATTTGTAAGTTACAATTTTAATGATCATATAACTATTTTAATAATCATGTCACTATTCAAGAAGTCTTATGACTATTACAATAGTCATATTTCTTTTATAATTATTATAAATACATTTCATCTTATTCATTAATCCTTCGCTAAGTTTTCTATCAAGGTTCACTATATCTTCTACAAAATACATAGAATATTCTGAATTTTTTTATATTTTTAGTGTTCTTCTTGACTGTGTTAATTCTAGGTGGATGTGAGTTACAAAATTTAAAAAAATATTATTTTGTTATTTTTTGTGTTTACTACCCCATTATAATATTTTTTTAATTTTATATGGTATATTTATTCTTCATATGTAAATGTCCATACTGATGAAACAAATTATTATTGGTTTCTACTACATATTGAATTTTTTATAATATATCCTTTATTGAGAATAGATGAGGGTATTTTTTGTTTCATTGCATCCTTATTTTCTCATATTTCCTCTTCATATATATAGTTTCAAAGAATTACTTTAACAAGGTGAGTTGTCTTATTGGGTAGAACATTATATCTACGGTCTAAGATCTCCATCAGTTTATCCTAATGATAGAGTTCATGCTCTATTTGTTCCTTCTCTAAATTTATAATAACTAATGGATCATGTATGTACTTCCTCATGAGAGATATGTGGAACACATAATTCAGTTTATCTTGGTTTGGTGGAAGTTCTTATCAACATGATACAAAACCTATGCAATCAAGGATATTAAAGGGGCCAATATACCTAGTGTTTAGCTTAACCTTTATTCCAAACATCATGAATTTATTATTGAGTGGTATTAGAACGAATATTTTGTCTCCAAATTTAAATTCCAAGTCGCTTTGTCGATTACCAGCATAGATCTTATATCAACTCTAAAAAACATCAATGTTTTGTTGAATGGCTTAAAATTTATCTATCATCTATTGAACAAGTTTGGTTTTATATAGTTTGTGTGCAATAACTCCATCTTGGTATATAGAAATTCTATATATCTTTACATATAAATCTTTATATTGTGTTGTCTGAATACATGAGTTAAAGGTGTTATATAAGAACTCGATCGGGAGAAGATGTTGATTCAAACCTTCTTCGAATTCTATCTAGTAGTATCTCAGTACATCTTTAAGTGACAAAAATTTGCTTCTTTATTTCCCATAATTCTAAGGGTGATTAACCATACTGAACTTCCACTATATATTCAAATAATATTGTATACTCAATCAAAACATTAAGGAAAACCATGGATCATAATCATATATGCTTGAATGTGGTTCCCTATGAAGACTCATAATTTCCTTTAAATATAACATATAAATTTGATCAGGATAAATATATTCTCGAATAGTGATGAATTGAATAGTCTTGGTGAGTCGATCCTCCACAACCCATATGATATTTTTTCACTAGATTTATTCATAAGACTCGTGAAAAATTATATCTTAATGTTATTTTGAAGTCCCAAATCCGGGTTCCGCTCAATGGGTGCCCAGAACCCGGTTTTCCACGTGACCTCAAGTGCATTTCCCCAAACGCTAGAGGCTACTGACTAGCAGTGAGGGCCCAGGTCTGATTGTGGGGAAACTATGCCCTCATTTGTAAAAGTGTAGCACAGTGGGATAAAATAAAACATACAACAACAGCAGAAGCAATAAGCCATACACATTTAAAATAAACAACTGCAGTAAAAGATAACCAATAGTTATATAGATGATGATGCAACTTGTCTTAAGTTCTAAGAAAACATCCAGAACATGTTAAAAACAGTACAATATAGAGTACAGAAAAACCAAAACAAAATAGCCGGTATCATCGCGAGCCTAAACCTGGTCTCATGTTCTTCTTCTCCTCAGCAGCAATCAAGTACCTATATAAGGACCCTTGCCCTTATCTACACCTACAGAAACGTAATCTGTTTGGGCCAAAAATCATGACCCAAACAGGGTGTGAGAAATAAATTCCTAGTAGGCACCCACCAAAGGCACGTGCCCAACTGTGTGAAAGCATGTAACAACAGTGTGCAGTAATAAAATTCAATAAAGTAAGCAGTACTGAAAGTAACTAACTTAACCAGTTATATTGTCATTTTAATATCCATTTCTTCATTTAATTTAAAATAACACCATGGTGAATATTCTAAGAAAATGGCCAAAGTACTCAGACACGTCCAACTCCTACCCTCGGGTAAAGAGAAACCAAACCAAGAATCTGCCCACAGGCCCACGGTATTTTCCCACAGGCATAATAAGTTTCTCCCACAGGCACAGAATCAACTTCCCACAGGCACGGAAGAAGTTTCCCATGGTCTAAGTAGTACAACGCCCACAGGCTAATCACAACACTGCCCTCAGGATAAACAGGTAATCTGGTCATGCCCAACAGATAAATAAACATTCAATTCACATACAATTCCTCTCAAGGCAAAGTAATGCATAATTTAAACATGGAATACCCTCGGGTATCCTGGCCAAACGGCTAAACAGAGGAACGCACCCCCAGGGTTTTCCTGGATCCAAGAAGCGATCCCAAACAGCATTTTAATATCACAATTAATTACCTATTCATTTCTAGGTATTTAAAATAGCCACGGCCTCATCCAAATGACACCCCAACATGGTTTCGTGTCACTAAAATACACAAAACGCACAGCAGTTGGAAAAACTAACACCAATCCACCTACCTTTAACACCAACAATCAATATATGTGAACGTTGATTCCAGAAACACCCATGAACGACGTAGATCTGAAGAAGAAGAAAACCCATTCAAACATAAATAACTTTCCCTTGGGAAAGAATTGGTAAGAATGGCTTAAGGATAGTGTAGGGATTACCCGTGCGGTTCCAACGAGATCGTCCGAGGCGGAAACGGATTCCAGACAAACACTTGGCAGATCTTCAAAGGTTTGGTCGTCCCCTCCCACTCCTTACTTCGGTTCTAAGACTTTCCTGTGAACAAGGGATGCTACTTCCCATTTTAAGTGAAAAAAACAAAGTACACGGAATGTACTTCCAAGTACACGGTGTGTACCTCCTTTATTTAAATGCTCCTCTGGCGGTACTGCCTCACTGTTCATCTGTCGATATGAGTACACAGCATGTACTCCCAACTACACAGCATGTAATGTCGCCCAGCTGGTGGCTGCTCCACTGCCTTACTATTTTGGTATGCCGACTAACTAAACCGCATGTAAAGGACCGCTACACGGAAAGTAGTCGGTTCCTACACCCTTCATCTCTGGCATGGCCACACACCCTGTGTACCCATCCCACATGGACAAAAGAACACGGCGGGTGGACAAAGTACACGGCATATACTTTCCAAAATTTGGGATTTTCTCCATTTTCCATATTTTCTTAAAAACACTTAAGGAAAGGAGAAAGGAAGAAACTCGTACCTCAAAGATAAGAACCGGGTTCTTACAAACTTCCCCCCTGAAAGAAATTCATCCCCGAATTTCCCTTCTAAGGGTGCTGAAGATAAAGTTGAAAATAACTCTAGCCACTGAGCACGTACGTCGGTCTCCCGCTCCCAGGTTTTATCCTGCACTCGGCCAAGATACCATAGCACACGTACGAGAGGAACTGACCGGCCTCGGAGAACCTTTGTGCTCCTGTCAACGATACGAATCAGATGCTCCTCAAAGGACGCATCTAACTCAAGCTCAACCTCCTCGGTCTAAAATGTGTGAGACGGGTCTGAATGATAGCGGCTAAACTGAGATACATGGAAGACGTCATGCATGGCCCGGTACCTCTAAGGTAACTACAACCGATAAGCAACTGGCTCGACTCTCCCTAGAATCTCAAATGGCCCCACATACCTCGGTGAGAGTTTACCCTGTCTTCTGATCCGCTTGTGTCCCAGCCTCGGAAAAACACGCAAGAAAACCTGATCCCCGACCATGGACTACAAAGGTCGTCTGCGGCGATTAGCATATGATTTGTGACGAGACTGTGCAGTAGCCATCCGCTTCTGAATCAACTGGACCTGCTCAGAAGTCTCCTACACGAGACATAGCCCTAGTAAAGTTGTCTCACCTGCCTCTAACGAGCACCAGGGTGATCGGAATGGCCTACCATATAAAGCCTCATAAGGATCCATCTCGATAGTCTCCTGGAAACTATTGTATAGTAAAACTAGACTAGGTGTATGTGCTTCTCCCAAGAGCCCCCAAAGTCTAGGACCCATGCACGCAGTATGTCCTCAAGCACCTGTATCGTACGCTCTGACTGGCCATCGGTCTGAGGGTGGTAAGCTATGCTCAGAAGCACCCATGTACACAGTGCCCTCTAAAAACTCTGCTTGAAATGAGATGTAAAATGGGTGTCCCTATCTGAAATGATAGAACGAGGGACCCCATTAAGACGTATGATCTCTCGGATATACAACTTCCTGATCTCATCAACACCGAAGGTATCCTTGATCGGAAAAGAGTGAGATACCTTTGTGAGTCTGTCCACAACAACCCACACAACATCATTGCCTCGAGGTGACCTCGGAAAACTAGTCACGAAGTCCATCATGACATCATCCCATTTCCACTCTGGAATGGGTAACTGATGTAACATTCCGGCTGGCCTCTGATGTTCCGCATTCACCTACTGACAGGTGGAACACCTCGTAACAAAACCGGCCACATCTCTCTTCATACAAGGCCACTTGTAATGACATCTTAAGTAACAGTACATCTTGGTAACCCCTGGATAAACTGACCAAGATGAAGCAAGAAACTCCCGCATCAGCTCCTCACGTATATCCCCTGGAACCTATACGCGTCCATGGAAACGCAATACCTCATCATTGCCTATCGTCCACTCAGGAGGAGGGTCCTCACTTTCCACCGACTCCCGTAGAACTAGGCCTTCTGAATCAGATAGTTGTCTCATCCTCACTCTATCCAGGAGGGTAGAAGTCATAGCTAAACAGGAAAGATAAGTCTGTCCCTGGCTATCGTGCACCTCCAAATGCATCTCAGAGAGCAAAGCCATGAGCTGCCACTCATCACTAGACTCCTGCACTTCCTGTATCTGAGTCTTCCTGCTCATTGTATCAGTTACTGCCTTACCTTTACCAGCTGTATAGGCAATCTCAAAATAAAAGGACTGTAGGTATTCGACCCACCTTCGCTGCCTCATATTCAAGTCATGCTAAGTAAAGATATACTTGAGACTTTTGTGGTCATTGAAAACCACAAAACATTCTCCAAAAAGATAATGTCTCCAACAGTGCAACGCATGCACAACTATAGCCAACTCGAGATCATGTGTCGGGTAATTCCTCTCATGTGGCCTCAACTGCTGAGACCCGTATGAAAAAAATTGATCGACTTGCATCAACACTAATCATAGACCAATACCTGATGCATCACAGTATATTGAATAGATCTTCCCCTGCTCTGGGAGTATCAGGACTGGTGCTGATGACAATCTTCCATTCAGGTCCTGAAGGGCTGTCTCGCAAGCTTCCGACCAAACGAACTTCACACCCTTCTTAGTCAAACCCATCAATGGAACTGCTAAGCGGGAGAAGACCTATATAAAGTGTCTGTAGTAACCGTCCAGCCCTAAGAAACTTCGTATCTCAAACATGTTCATAGGTTGTTCTAGGAAACTACTCCTCTCACCTTCTCTGGGTCTACTGCAACTCCTGTCTCTGAGATGATATGACCTAGGAAGTGAATCTAGTCTATCCAAAAGTGGCACTTTGAGAGCTTAACATATAGTCGGTGCTCACTCAGTGTACTCAATACGATCTCAAGATGGGTGGCATGGTCTTGTCGAGTGTGAGAGTACACCAAGATGTCGTCCATGAATACTACCACAAAAGATTCAAGATACGGAAGGATAACATGATTCATCAGTGCTATGAAAACTACTGGTGTGTTCGTGAGTCTGAACGGCATAACCGTATACTCGTATAGACCATACCTATTCCTAAAAGTTGTGAGAGGTTTATCAGATGGTCTAACATGCGGCTGATGATATCCTGATCTCAATTCAATCTTCGAGAACACTCGTGCTCCACTAAGTTGATCAAAAAGATCATCAATCCTCGGTAAGAGATATCAGTTCTTAATCGTCAACTGGTTCAGCTTCCGAAAATCCACATAGAGTCTGAGGGTACCGTCCACCTTCTTCGCAAAAAGGATCGGAGAAACCCATGGACAAGTACTGGGTCGGATAAAACCTTTTTCCTGTAACTCCTCTAACTGCCTATTGAGCTCCTGCAACTCTGGTGTAGCCATCCTATAAAAAGGAATGGACACCGGTGTTGCTCCTGGAACAAACTCAACAGATAAATCCACCTCACGCGCCAGAGGTAGACCTGAAAAGTATTCCATGAAGACGTCCCTGAAACAATCAACCACTGGAGGGAAATCCTTATTACAAGTCCCCTGGTCGTCCAGATATAAGCTCACAGTCTGGGTTGTGACTTCACCTCGCCCATGATGCTCTAGTCCAGCTCGACTCGCCTGAACATCACATTCGGCCTTGTATAGAAACTCCCCACCCTCTATTGACGTGAAACGCACCCTGCGACGATAGCAGTATACAAAGGCTTGAAAGGGATCCAACTGTCCCATCCCGAGAATGACGTCATAAGTTGTCATCTCAAAGACATAGAGGTCCCAAAGAAAGTGACACCCACCGACCTCAAGGGGGCACTCCTTGCACTGATGCACACTAGTCATTCTAGTCCCCAACGGAGTGTCTAGCGTCATGATATCAGAAGAAGTAGAAACACAGAGCCCAAGGCTCTCCACAAAGGGTACAGATATGAAACTATGTGTAGCACCCGTATCAAAAAGAACTGAGGATAAAACAGAAGCTACTAGAATAGTACCTCTGACTGTAGAAGGTTTGGGATCCTGCTCCTACTGGGTTTGTTGAAGTGCATATGCATGCCCAGTGTCGCGGCCCTACGACACAGCCTGGCTACCCTGAGCTGTCCTGCCCTACTGCCTCTGAGATCCTAGTGTCTATCTACCATGGCCATGACCACCATCTCTACCTGCACGCCCTGACGTATTTCAGTTCCTCGACTGGTAAGAAGCTGTTGGTCCTGCTCCCGCACGCGGAGTCTGCACAAAACCCCTCTCACTAGCCATCGGTGGAAACGACCTGCAAAAGCACTGCAGATGACCCATCATGCCGCAAGCTCAGCACTCCACTGGGTCTCGTGGACACTGTGGCCTCTTTTTCCCCTCTCTACCACACTGGTAGTACATGACCAGGACACCTGAAGCATTCTTCTGACTAGTGTTGCCACTCTGAGAGAAGTTCATCTGTCACTTCCTCTTTCCAGTAGAAATAGTACCAGTAACTAGTGTGGAACCACCCTGGCCCACACCACTAGATTCTCATAGGTTCCTCTCTGTAATCAGCTCCTGGTTCACAATAGCATGTACTGAAGGCAACCTGAAAACATTCACCAGCACTCAGATGTCATACTGTAATACCATCCTCAAAACGTCTGGCTCTCAACATCTCATCATCCACCAGCACGAGTACAAAACGTTGAAGATTGGTAAACTGAGCAGAATAGTCCATCACCGACATAGCTCCCTGCTGCAGATTCATGAACCCTCGAGCTCTGTCTACCCTCAGTGTCTTTGGAAGGAAAAATTCATAGAAGACTGCCTGAAAATCTTCCCATGCCATGTCTTTGTGATGTTCTAACTGGGTGGTAACATCCCACCACCTCTTGGTGGAATCACGCAGCATATACGTCGCGAGCTTGACCCTCCGCCCTGAAGGCATCTCCAGATGCTCGAAAATAGTCTGCATCGACCCCATCCAAGACTCTACAGCCTGCAGTCTACCATCCCCTAAAAACATAGGTGGATGATGCTGCTGAAAGATACGAGTAAGTTCATCCATAGATGTGGCAGCCGGTGGTGCTCCCTAAAAGGTCGGCATGAACCGCATAAATCCTTCATAGAACTGTGCCTTTGTGCCTGCGTCTGGTATAATGGCTGGTGCCGCATCTGGCTCTGCTGGAAGATCCACTAGTAGCCCATGGCCCACCATTTCTAGAGTATAGTAGTTGCCACTCTCCTGGCGAACAACGCGCGCCCGTCTCAGCGGCATGACACTACAAGGTCAAATGCACACCTTAGATTCAACATCTATCAAAGACAAAAATCAAAGGAACCACAAAGGTAACAAGAGGAATATGGCATTTCAATATTTCCAAAACAAGACTACATGGCATGTACAATGACTACACGGCATGTACTTGACTTCCCTTTCCCTGCCCAGGTCCTTCTACATGGCTATGCCACACGACACCCTTGAACAAAAACTACACTGCGTGTATATAATCTACACAGCTTGTATGGTGTTATTTTCTAACTACCCATTTCTTTTGTAACATGTCCGACTACTCGGCTTGACACCACATAGCGTGTTACACCCGCACACGGCGTGTACATCACCCCGTTTCACAGCCACACAACTAACACCACACGGTCTATCCTTGGACAGTACTACACGGTGTGTCCTACAGTTACACAGCGTATTCAAGGAGGGGTAACACCGACCCGTGTTGTTAGTTACACAACTGATTCCCCAGGTCACACTACACGGCGTGTTCATCATTGACACAGCGTGTTCTGTACAGGATTTCACCGACCCGTGTTATTAGTTACACTGCCAGAATCTAGGTCAACACTACACGGTTTGTATATCAAGTACACGGTGTGTTCTGCCCAATCTCTTCCCTTCCCCATGTCACCTCCCACACAGTTTGTGACACAGGTTGAGATTACATGGCGTGTAATCTGGGTACACGGCGTGTACTCAAAAAGATAATTTTTTTCTTCCCGAATAGAAGAACATGCACGGCATGTATGAGGTACTACACGACGTGTATTCTGGGTTTTTCGGATAGTATGCCTCAGAAACATCTCCAGAACCCAGAAAATAGCGAAAAACGACACCTAAGTGTCAAATTCTGACCCATGAGGGCCCATACTCCCCATGAATTAAAGTTTGACATCTTATCTATGATATAACATAATAACAGTCAATGATCCACCAAATTTCAGTTAATGGGGGCCCATACTCCCCAAAAACCAAAGTTCAGCGTTTATTCTATAAACTAGCTCATACAGAATACTTATCAAACAGTATGTATTTATCAAAGCAGCTATCACAACAGCATGGTTTACTAGCACAACAACTATCAAAACAACATGAAATTTCTAATTCACCTACATGGCATGGAACTATGCATGGAATGTGATTTCTAGCATGTTCCTAAATGATGCATGAGATGGAACACCCTCATCTCATCGGGTTTCAACTAAATGGAACCCATTAAGAAAATATAAACAGCACAATACAAGCATGTCACCCTTTAGTGAAAATCAATTCAACTGTCAAATTGAAAATCAGAAAAATTTCAACACTAGGTAAATTGGTTTTTCCCTGTACACGGGTTAGCTATGCCCGGGAACAACTTATTACCAACTACCGTTCCCATCTTATCCCTGACTAAGGATCCAAATAGTAAGTCAAAGAAAATAACCCCTCTGATACCACTTTGTAACATCCCGGATCGGGGTGCCACTGAATGGGTGCCCCGAACCCAGTTTTCCATGTGACCTCAAGTGCATTTCCCCAAATGCCAGAGGCTGCCGACTAGTAGCGAGGGCCCAGGTCTGATAGTGGGTAAACTATGCCCTCATTTTTCAAAGTGTAGCGCAACAGAATAAAATAAAACATACAACAACAGTAGAAGAAAAAAACCATACACATTTAAAATAAACAACTGCAGTAAAAGATAACCCACAGTTATATAGATGATGATGCAACATGTCTTAATTTCTAAGATAATAGCCAGAACATGTTACAAACAGTACAATACAGAGTACAGCAAAACCAAAACAAAACAGCTGGTAGCACCGCGATCCTAAGCCCGGTCCCATGCTCCTCTACTCCTCAACAGCAATCAAGTACTTGTATTGGGACCTTTGCCCTTATCTACACCTATAGAAACGTAATCTGTTTGGGCTGAAAAGCATGACCCAAATAGGGTGTGAGAAATAAATTCCCAATAGGCACCCACCAAAGGCTCATGCCCAACTGTGTGAAGGCATTCAACAATAGTGTGCAGTAATAAAATGCAATAAAGTATTTAGTACTGAAAATAACTAACTTTACCAATTATATTCCCATTTTAATATCCATTTCTTCATTTAATTTAAAATATCACCACAATGAATTTTCTAAGAAAATGGCCAAAGTCCTCAGACACATCCAACTCCTACCCTCGGGTAAAGAGAAACCAAACCAAGAATCTTCCCACAGGCACACGGTATTTTCCTAGAGGCATAAGAAGTGTCACCCACAGGCACAGAATCAACTTCCCATAGGCACGGAAGAAGTTACCCACAGGCTAAGTAGTACAAAGCCCACAGGCTAATCACAACACTGCCCTTAGGATAAACAGGTTACCAGGCCATGCCCAATAGGTAAATAAACATTCAATTCACATACAATTCCTATCAAGGCAAATTAATGCATAATTTAAACATGGCATACCCTCGGGTATCCTGGACAAACGGCTAAACAGAGGAACGCACCCCCGGGGTGGTCCAGGATCCAAGTAACAATCTCAAACATCATTTTAATATCACAATTAATTACCTATAAATTTCTAGGTATTTAAAAAAGCCATGGCTCTATCCACACGACACCCCAACATGGGTTTGTGGCACTAAAATACACAAAATGCATGGCGGTTGGAAAAACAAACACCAAGCCACCTACTTTTAACGCCAACGATCAATATATGTGAACGTTGATTCCATAAACACCCAAGAACGATGTAGATCTAACGAAGAATAAAACCCATTCAAATGTAAATAACTTTCCCTCAGGAAAGAATTGGTATGAACGGATTAAGGAGAGTGGAGGGATTACTTGTGCGGTTCCAACGAGATCATCCGAGGAAGAAATGGATTCCAGAAGAACACTCGGTGGATCTTCAAAGGTTCGATCGTCCCCTCTTGCACCTTCCTCCGGTTCTAAGCCTTCCCTGTGAATAGGGGATGCTACTTCCCATTTTAAGAGAAAAAAACAAAGTACACAGTGTGTACTTCCAAGTACACGGCGTGTACTTGCTTCATTTAACTGCTCCTCTGGTGGCACCACCTCACTGTTCATACATAGACATGAGTACACAACTTGTACTCCTGACTACATAGCGTGTACTGTCACCCAGCTGGCGACTACTCCACCGCCTTACTATTTTGGCCTGCCGACTGACTACACAGCGTGTAAAGTACCACTACACGGCGTGTAGTCAGTTCCTAAACCCTTCATCCCCGGCATGGCCACATGCCCCGTGTACCCATCCCACATGGACAAAAGTACATGGCGTGTGGACTAAGTACACGGCGTGTACTTTCCAAAATTTGGGATTTTCCCCATTTTCTATATTTTCTTAAAAACACTTAAGGAAAGGAGAATGGAATAAACTCATACCTTAAATATAAGAACTGGGTTTTTATAATTATCCTATTTTCATGTTGGTAAGGTTAATGGTTGAAACGTCCCTTTTGAATATTTATTTTTTCCTTGACTTGAAAACAAGCCAATAACATTAATATATACTCAACATACTCCTTCTTAATATTTTCCAACCGTAAGTTTTCATGAACATATCGATACATCTTGGTACATTTAGGATAGATAGAGGAATATGATATATTTGCATTATCTTATAGATATTTATTTATCTCAGGTGATGATTAAACAATAAAAGTAATTAAAAATTTAATAAATCCACTTTTTAATGTTAAATTCTTGAATTATAAATCCCCTTATTTCTCTCACCATCTTTTGAATCTCCAAAACATGCATGTATGCCTCCATGATTTTCTCATAGATATATAGATGGTAAATCATTTGGAAAAGTTAGGATGTCTTTTCTACTTGTATAATTTATATATCCATCCATTTTCCACCCATACATATAGATAGTTTCTTAATTCTCATCATCGATAGGGTAGAAAGTTCCTTTATGGAAATATCATCGACTACCTTATTCATATTTTCAATATGGAAGTTTTTTGAGTAATAATAGTCTTTAATTAACTCAAACCATCTTAATTAATGTATATTTATCTCCTATAGTCTAAATTTATAATTTATAATTTCAAAATCAATATATATTTCACACACTTATCCACAAAGGTAACGCCTCTGAATCATTAATGCAAAGATAATATCTCGTGACTCCAAATCTTATGTGGGGTAACTCTATTCATGGATCTTTAATATTCATGACGCATAGGTTATCAGTTTATCTTTATCTATGAGTAAGACACCCATGAATTTTCTAAAATCATAATTATATATTATAAACCCATTTCTACCTTAGGTTACTATGAGTATAGGTGTAGTGATTAGTATCTTCTTGATGTCCTAAAATCTCTCTTACATTCTTATTTCTAGGCATATTATACTCCCATCCATGTCAACTTATTTATTCTGATAAACAATGATTAGAAAATATTTACAAAACAATGGTATCTCTAGGTAATATAAGAAAACTATGGTTCTTAATGGAAATTATAGATCTGGTACATTGTTCAATCACCTTGTTCTTTGAAGGATCCACAGAAAAAACGTCACTCATGATCAAATTCCTCAAGAATGTAACTTGTGGAATCAAAAATTCATGATTTCTAAATATAGGTCATAATTTTTCCTTCCATAAAATTTTCATAATAATCCTTATATACTCTTCATTTTTTCTATTCTCTTAGATTATATGAGAATATCATCAATATAGACCAGCTTAAAATTTATTAGGTAGTTTCTAAAAAAAATTTATAAATCAAAATAATATGTTTGGTTCATTTTTTAGTCCAAATAGTATCACCATAATCTCATAGTATCTATATCTTGTGTGGAATGGTGCATTTTAAATATCTACTCTATTCATCTTTAGATGATATTATCTAGAATAAAGATTAATTTTTTAAAATCATTCAGCTCCTTGAAGTTGATCAAACAAGTCATCAATATTTGGTTGTTGATATTAATTATTTAAGGATGTCTTGTTGATATCCTAATAATAAAATATAGAAACATTTATCCATTTTTTTCTTGAAAAATATCACTTGTGCGCCCTAGGGAATATAAACCCTTTATAAAAATGATCTTTCACTTGATTCTTTAATTCCTCTATTTATATTGGGACTATCCTATATGGGATTTTGAAAATATTTTTCGCTCTGGATATTAGTTCTATTGATAACTCTTCCTCATAGTATGGTATAATGTTAGTAAATTCTTTTGTGAATACATCATTATATTCCCCAATCGCATACATATAAACAAGGTTAATTTTTTACTTTGTCTCAACTATTTGTCAAAGATATGATTCTTCACTAGGTATCAATGCCCACACCTTTTAAGGATTCACTAAAGGATATTCATAATATTCCATTAATTTTTATAGAATAATTAAAGATATGTAAAGTGATTTTATTTTTCGATAAGCTATTTTGATCCCTATATGATGAGATTAGATCCATGCCCAGTATAGTAACAAATTCTACCAAAATAAGAAGTATATGATTTGAAAGGATAATCTCCCCACATACTGTAACTGGGGAAGAGTCCAACACATGGGTTACAATGATTTCACCACTAGAAGTTTTCATAGATATATCTAAATCAAGGTATTATGAAATTTATTCAATAATTCTAGAAAACTTATAGGATGCAATAGAATATATGGATCCAATATAAAAAACAAAACATTCACCACTCTTGAGTGAATATATAGTGTCCCAACCTAACTCACTAAATGAATAGTAACTCGACCATTTCTCCAAGTGACCTAAAGAGCACCTCCTCAAATTCCAGAGGCAACCAACTTGGTGGATATACCCCTTATATCAAAGTACATAATCATATAAAAATATCCAAACATCATATACATTTGAGCACATCTAATTAAAATATATTGATCAGAGGAAGAAAAAAAACATAACTAGATAGATAAGAAATGAAATCTAGTAAAACCAAAATAGTCATGCCATACATACAATAAATGGGTGCCCACTAGGTCGATCCCATATACATATAATGATAAAATAAAATACAGATGTTTTCTCCATGACTATAATGATCCTCACCTCATCCCAATCCCCTATCATTATCTGAGCTATATCTCTTGACCATAATATCCTATGATTTAACCCAAAATATACTTGTAATAACCATGTAAGAGATACTTAGGTACCCAAGTTTCATGGAATCCTAATCACAGTGTGAGTATATAACTCGAAAAGGGACCTCAAACACAGTCCCATACTAACTTAAATATGTTGTGAAATGTGCACGTGATATGATCAGAATAAATAAACAACAACTAAATAGTAAATAAAATAATCAAAAATACCTTCTTTGTCCTGATGAAGAACTATCTCTAAGCATGTCTTTGTGATCATGCCCCAAATATATCACCACCATCCCACGAAGTTCAAACATAACCCAAGCCATTCCCAAATACCATTTTTGATCATCAGGTCTTTGACCCTGATTGACTATACCCACTTCATCAAATTCTAGAGTATCTCTGAGAATTTTATAATACCATGATAATCATAAAATCATAACTACACATAGAGTGTGTTTTTTAAAACAGTAACATAAACCTCCCCTTACAGACCATTTCTCATCAAGTGCATATGCCCAAAGGTATCACATACCTCTCCTATGGTAGTTTTTTCATTTGGGATTCATCCCAAAGTATCACCTACCTACCATAGTGGTGTTTTCTCATCTTGGAATATGTCCCAAGTATCATGTACCTCCCTGATTATAGTTTTATAATCCAATCATATGCCTCATAAGTATCACATGCATGGGAAATGTTCCAATAAATCTCTATCCCAGCATACTAGATCAACCCAAACTCCAAATCCATGATAGTATCACTAAAAGTATAAGAATCCACCCAAATATAGTGTTTTTTCCTTTCAGTTTACTTAATTTTTCATTGCTTATACCATTTCATAATAGGGATCTACCCATTTTGTGTCCACCATTTTGAACCATCCAAGACCGTACATATGAGCTTCTACCAAATATATATGGATGTACCAGTCATAATATGGACCATAGATCAAATATCGGTGTCCTAATAATTTTTATGTGGTTCAACATGTGTATCCCAAGAAGAAAGTCTAGAAATCCGCAATAAAACCTCCATGTCTCATCATGCCTCTCGGTCTGGTCCCAGGAAATGGTTATAGGGTATCTTGATGTTTATAGGGTATAAAAAACTAAATAATAAATACAAGGTAGGGTTTGGAGAATGCCCAATAAACTTTCCTCTATCAATATCCCCTTAGATCACATCATCGTTATGGGTTCTAAGGTGACACCCAATACCATCTCTAACCAAATCTGCATGCACCCGCTCAAGGTCATCTCTAAGAGGGGGTACCCATAAGGGTACCCTATGACACTATAGAGTGACGAACCCTCACTTGGGTCCTTAGTATCATCAAGGGTCTCGAGAGAACACTCATCACCCAAGGAACATAATTTCCCATGGAATCAGTAAAAATTAACTCATCCTTTCTTGTTACAAGGGGTTCACCACAAATTAAACAGTCAAAGAGATGGCTTATATCCAATATCAGTCTTCAAAGTATCACAATATTAGTATACTGTCCAACCTGTCCTCATATCTTATCTCATATCTACCGAGGATAATCATATGTTAATTCAAGGACTTGTTCATCAGTGGTCAAGGAGAACCGGCTAGTACCATGGTCTATTGAGGCCTTGGGACTTTGTGCATCCTAATTAAGGCATACCAATTTAATTAATTAATATAATTACTCAATTAAAAAATTACATTAATATATATAAATTATACAATTCAATTAATTAAATATATCGATCGACTCAATGGAAATACCACATGCTACAAGGATAAATCTCATGTATAAACATCATAAGTGAAAGTATGAAAATCAACTACCTTTATTGTGTTCTTTTCAATTATCTCTAAGGGTCGACAGAAGAAGCCAAGGCCCACCAAGGTCCACCCATTCTTGGTCCCATCCCATGTCACCAAAAAAGCTTCTATTTCATTCTATAAATCTCAAAAAATAATTATATCAATTATAATTAATTAAACAACTTAATCTAAATTAGGAATATTCAGTGAAAAAACACATTGTTGTTTTTCTGCACTAGAACAGTCGCATCACTTGCATAATTCCTATGATAAAATCACAACACTGATCTTGGGAAATCCATAACTAATAATTCATAAAAAAATTGAAATTTTATTTTATTTAATCCAAAACAGAATAAAATGCGTAACAGAAACATACCTTCGATGTCTGGATGAACAGACACACTCGAACACCTTCTCAAGATTTCCTCAACATCAAATACTCAAAATCCACTTCAAAATCATATGATTTCACCACTCTAGTGAAATCACAAATTTTAACCTAATCTAAAAAAATTATGATTAAGAACAGATAAGGAATGAAGCAGAATAGAAAAGAGATAATGATATCATACCTTGAATCACTACTGAATGCATTTCCAAGAACATACCAAATGAAAGGGAAGAAGGAAAAGACCTAAGGAAGGGGTTATTAGGATGCGTGAGTGAGAAACAAGGATGAAAGGGTATTCCCTCTTTTAAAATACAAGGGGGTGGTATTTTCTCCTTTAAAATAGTTCACATGGTTTTCCAAATGGTTAGATAGAAAATGTGCCAACTATGTGACCCCTTTTCCCAAAACCATCCCCCTCACATGGTTATGATGCATGGTTATACAAACCATACACCAACCATATGAATTGTCTTAATTTCACTATAAACACTCATAGGATCTCTCAGAACTAGTGCTCAGTTTTAGAAACCATACGCCTATGTATTTTAGGCCTCATAGTTAGGGTGTATAGTTATCACTAATTGTGTGATAATTGTGGACTCGAGGAAACAACTCTAAAAACTAAAACTTTGAGCCCCAAACCCTTAAGTTCTCTTGATACCTCTTTAAGAACCTCCTCTTAATTCAAAATTGGGTCCTATGAAGGTTCACAAACCTATAATTCTATTCTATAACTCTAATAAAAAAATTACAAATCCACTAAATTAAAAATTAAAATTCCTAATGTAATTTTCACCTCATACAAACATGGGGATTTTTGATCTCCCCACCATAACACTTTTTATCTCTGATAAGTCTCATTTTTCATCCATACCCATTTCTAAATGTATCTCGGTTCTCTCTTCACTAAAAATGGTTATGTTCCTACATGAAATGTAAAATTTTACCCAAAATAATAACCCATATTTAACGGAATTAAAGCCCTCAAGCCATGGTCCAATTCCTATATCCATCTTGAAAATTTTGAGATGGCACTCCACAACACCTGTCTATCTCGATAATTGGCCACATCATTATCCAATTTTCCTTTTTTCCTATAATTCAAACCATATTAAGTATTTGATAAAAATGGAAAATTTAAAATTCTTTAGAACCTCCACCATTGAAATCTCTAATTTTAATTACAAATAAATGTTCCAACAATGTGCCCAACAAGATCTTTGTCCTACCTTTCACAACTGCATATAAAACCACAGGTCCAATGCTAGTACCTCTCTTCTTTTTTAATTCCCAAAAATAAATGGATGAGCTTATGTAATCCATGTACAACATAAGCACTCGTTATTTCCCCCAAAAATATCAGGCCAATACTATAAATAACCTATCATATTTCAAATGAAATAATATGTGTGGTTTACGTCTCACTATATTCCAACTCACACAAGAACACCGGTCAAACTTCCTCGGGATGAACCTTATCAAGAACACTCATATCCAATTACTGATGCATTACCATATATCCAATAATAACTCCTTTAAGTCTGAAGGTGACCTGTGATCATCCAGGAATGATCACCAAATATCATAACTAACTTTTTATGATGTTCAAATGATAAACCATACACCACCCATGTTAACCATCATGTTGTAACATGATCACCATTGTACACTGCTCCAATACTTCCAGATCATCATGAGCCATCTCAATCCCAATATCCATGCTCTAACGTGAATAAAACCACATCATAATTCATACCAAGAATTCACTAATTAATCAAAATGTAGTCAAATTATTTTTTTCACCAATTTTAGAATGTCAAATCAATATTCTAAGGACTAATCTCACCCTCCCACACCACTTTAGTATGAGCGTCGCATCACCCATGGAATAAATCACACCCCCCACCATAGGAATATCCTATTCATCACACTAATAGACCAACTCTCAAATTCCAAACCACTGAACATGATTTACAACCATGTCAATCTCATCAAGCTAGGTGTTCCCTTAGAACACCTCTTCAAAATCATCTACGTCACATGTACCAAGGTCTATTTCACAACCACAACCACATGGGTTTAATTATCATCCATATACTTAACTTCCTTCCAATTTTTTACAAAGACTCAAGAATTTACCCATTCTCACACCATGCCCAGAAATTCATCTAGAAGAATAATCACCTAAGGTGAATTTATATAGGGAAACTAACGCATCACCATGACTACCACATGTACTATATATAACTTTTGTGCATCGATCATAAAACCTAGGGAACTAACATTTCCTTTCTATATCAATGGATTTTATAAAAACGGGTCAACCCCACTCATGGGTCACCCCCAATCATACCAGTCACCGATTTACAAAGGTCTAAGTCATGTCTCAAGGGTCACTCCCCACAAACCGGGTCTCAATATGGTCTTAACTCATGGGGCAGTAATGACTGAACTTGACTCAACATTATACACCAACTCTCTTTATATACCATCCACCTAAAAAGGAACTGACTCTCACCAAACATCACCACATGGGAATACCCTTAGATAATCATGTCTCATTGGTCAAGATCATATGAACACAGACGACATCATCATCCTAGATAATCTGTATTCAAAAAATCACAACCATTAGCAGCGTTAAGTAGAGTACCAATCCAATATATGTGGGAAAAAACATAAAGGTTGTTAATTGAACTTTAAATAACAAATAATACTCCAAATGTTTTCCCATGGGGTTCATCTTTAAGATACTAAACTCACTTATAGATCAATCAACATCCTAACTCATCCCTTTCTGAAGGGACCATGCCACCATCATTTCCATTTTCGGAATGGCCCAAAGGCCTTTATTTTTTTTATTTTTGATAATCCACATTTAAAGGGATGAGTTGGAACCCTAACAAGGCATGATGGCTCAGAGACAATTATATGACCCGTAGGTTTTAGAGGGAATCACCCAGACAGACAACTTGGAACTGCTCCTCCCCAGCATGTGTCATGATATCAGCACTCCACCTTCATAGGGTTGGTTGGCTAGCTGTCCTATGCAAAGCTGAATAGGCCCACTACCGATGGCAAAGCCATACCCTCTCATTCTTCCAAT
Organism: Viscum album; assembly: GCA_963277665.1. Taxonomy (NCBI): domain Eukaryota; kingdom Viridiplantae; phylum Streptophyta; class Magnoliopsida; order Santalales; family Viscaceae; genus Viscum; species Viscum album. The sequence goes on from OY728165.1 coordinate 218,235,415, forward strand.
TCCGGTTAGCTCTGTTCTAGTGAATACTCCCACCCTGAATTCTCCTCTGAAGCCTTGTCCCTAGTAGTCTGACAGGTACATCTGCATTCATGTGGCCCGAAGGCCTCGGGGTGGCCTAAAGGCCTTAAGGGGGCCCAAAGGCCTTGAGAATCTATTGGCCCGAAGGCCTTGGGTGGCTTGAAAGCCTTGCAGGACCCGATGACCAAATCGGTGGCCCAAAGGCCTAGATGTATGAATAGTTCTAACTACTACAGTTCCGAACAGTGTCTGATACAGTTCTTGCTACAGTACTGCTACAGTGTCTGAAAATAAGCCTCCACCCAGATTTGATCTCAGATCTCTTGGATTCACTTACCGAGTCCTCGCCAACTGGGCTGAGGCTCATGTGCAAAATATCAATTATCATCATTTCCATTGGATTTGTAATACCTTCCTCTAGAATAAAAAAATATATACAAGTCAGACCAACTGAGAATAATTTCATAAAGTACATATCTGGTAATACCCCATATGAGCTATTGTTAACTATTTAGACTGTTGATCCATGGTCGTTAGTTGAAACAGTCAAAATTGCTTAACTATATCATGTGAATCCTATGTGCCTAATATGATGGTTGAGATCCCTCTTACCTCTATATTCCAAAAGAAAAATCTAATAACTGGTATCTTGACAACAGACTAAGAGTTAGGGTCCATAAACAAAAAATTATAAATTTCAAATTGCATTAGTATCACCTTAGGTGAAATTAGATCATCCATAATAATGGAAGATAAAAACATCAATACCATACCCATGGTAACCTAGACCTATAATGCAAAAGGTGTTCATGGTGTACTAATTCGAAATCCATCACAAGCTCTAACACATTCTTATGTCTCATATCTACCAACACATGAAATAATAAGATAAAATAAAGTTATTATACCACTTTGTAACATCCTTTACAAGATCACACCAAGAATAGTAATTGGATCAGTTAACCACATGACCTCAGGCATGCCTCACTGAATACAAAAGGATTTCGACTAGTAGAGGGGGTCTAAAGAGTTATAATGGGGAGTCTATACCCCCATACTATAGTGAAAAATATAATAAAAATATTCAAACAATATATATTTATATATATATATATATATATATTAGAGTATTTAGAATGAAAATAAAAATAATGGTTGTAGTAACAACCATAACATGATGGAAAATAAATGAAATGAAAGGATCCTCAACATCCACTCCATACATACAATAGATAGTCCCCCACGTGGATGGGCCCATAAACATATAAAAATAAAACAAAATACATATGTTGGATACATGAATACACTAAGCCTCACATTATCCCGATATCTTATCTTCTTCTTAGATATTTAACTCGACCATGCTATCCCAAGAATTATCATGAACTTCTTCCAGTAATGACTATGTGATAGATGCTCAGGTACCCAAGTGTTATGGCATCCTGAATAGGGTGTGAGTACAAAACTCAGAAGGGAGCCACCAATGAAGTCTCATACCAACTAGAATATGTAGGGGTATGTACACATGATATACTCAAAATAAATAAATAACTAATAAAAAATAAATAAAATAACCAATAATAACTTATTCGAGCAAAGGATAGAATGTATCTGAGGATGTCATAGTCGTCATGCCTCTGTGATATCACTATTACCTCACAGTATTAACACATAACTCAATCCATTCCCAAATATAGTATTTGATCCTTAGGTCCTTGACTCTAATAGACCATGCCTTCTTTGGATATCATTGGATTATATATGTTCACATCAGGATACCATTCCAACTATAACATCACAACCACTTGTTAGATGCATTGTTCACAAGAGTAACACAATCCTCTCATTGTGTGATTTTTCTCATCAAGTGAATATTCAAAAAGGTATCACATAACTACCCTATGGGTTTTTTTCAGTTGGTATTAATCTCTAAGTATCACATACCTCCCCTATGGTAGTTTTATCATAAATGAATAGTCCTTGAGTATCATGTACCTCCCCTATTAGAGTTTTATCATCTAGGTATACTCCTAATAAGTATCATAAACCTATGGAATGATCCTATAAATCTCCATTACATTATACCTGATCAACCCCAAATCCAAATACTTTGTTTCCTGACTAAAATTATCACAAACCAACCTACTGTGAGATTTTCTTTCACTTTCCAAAACACTCAGAGACTTATACCAGGTCATAATATGAGGCTACCCTATGTCATCAAAACTTATAATCTTCCAAGTATTCTCCTATGAAATTCTACCAAATATAACCAAGATATATTAGGAATTGTAGAAATCCATGGTTGAATCTCAGCATCCCATGAATTGTTCCATGGAAGAGAAGCTATATCCTAAGACAAAACTATAGGTATCTAGAAAAATACCATGACGTCTCACCAATTCAATATGTTGGGTCCTAGAAAACCCATCATGGTATCCCTAATTGCATTAAGAATAAATAAGTAAAGCATAAATATAAGGTATAGGCTGGTCAACTGCCCAACCCCTCATTTCTATCCATATCCTCTCAACTCACATCATCTATATGGTTTATAAGTGATCCCCTAATATCATATCTACCCAAATCCACGCACACCTACTCCGGGTCATCTCCAAGACGGGGTACCCAGAGGGGTACCCTAGGCTACTATACATCATAAGAACCCTCATGTGGGTCATATTACTCATCAAGGGTATCAAAATAACATCATCCACTCTATGGAAATTTCATCCCATTAAATAGGAAAAAAATAGGCTAGCCTCGTAGGCTACAAGGGGTTCACTAAATAAGAAGTAATCAAAGAGGTGTTTTTTGGCCCATTTCGGTAATTAAAGTCTCACAGGGTTGGTCCACTCCCCAACCCATCTTCATAGCCTATATTTTTTCATCCTTGGTTAAACATATCTCAATTAAAGGCCTAATCCATCAATGTATAAGGTGAAAAAACCAGTACTAAGGTCCATCGGTGCCTTCGCACTTTCTGTATCCTAATCAGGGAATACATATTTAATTAATTAAATAATTCAAGTAATATATTTAAATTATGAATTTCATTTATTAAATATTATTGATTTCCTTAATGGTGACACTAAAAATTACAATCAAAAATAATGTGCATAAATTCCACAATGTAAATTATACAAACCACCTACCTTTATCATATGCTTTTTAATTATCTTCAAGGGTTGACAACAGCTACCAAGTCCCACCAAGTTCCACCAATTCTTGGTCTCATCCCATGTCACTGAACAAGATCCTAAATCACGCAAGGAATATTATTAATAAATTATATTAATTATAATCAATAAAAAAACTTAATTCAAATTAGTCATATTTACTGAAAATTCTTCTTATCGTCACGTCATAAAAGAACAAAGTCCCACTGCCCATGGAAGACCCACCAAGAACTCCCAAAACTAATATTGGGAAAATCCTTAACCAATTATTCTAAAATAATTATATAATTAATTAAATTAAGATTAAAACCCAATAAAATTCAAAAGGGAAACTTATGTTTTGTTTCTCAATGAACAAACATGCACATACCTTATACCGGGACATCCTCAACCAAGGATGATCAAAATCCCCTTCAAAATTAGGTGATTTCATCATTCTCTAGTAGAATCTTTATTTAAACCAAAACCAAAACAATATTGATTAAGCATAGATAGGTAAGGTGTTATAATGGGAAAGGGAGGGGATATCATACCTTGAATCACCACCAAAATCACCTCTAAAAACACCATAATGAAAGAGGAATAAAGCTAGAATCCAAAGAGGGGGAGTAGTCATGTGAGGGAGAAACCATGAATAAAAGGGAAACCCAATTTTAATATTAAAGGGGGAATGGTTTTTTCACCATTTTAAATAGTTCACACATTTTGGATACACTATTTCCCAAATGGTGTGCCAACCATGTCATCCCCTCTCTACAAAACCAACCAACTTGAATGGTTAAAATTCATAGTTACACAGCCACGTGCCAACCGTGTGACATGTCAGCACTACACAATAAATAGTCTCATGGTATGTTATGACCGAATGCATGGTTTCACAACCCATTAACCTAAGAATTTTTTTCCTCGCAATTAGGGTGTAGGGTAATCACTAATAGTGTGTTAACCATGTGCTCTAGATTGCCACATCCAAAACCCGAAATCTAAGTCCCATACCACCGGTCACTCTTGATACCTACTTAAAAACATTTTAAAAAATTCTAATTAGGTCATTTGAGGGGTAAAAACCCTTATAATTCCATTCTAAACCTCCTATAAAAATTTTACCCATATATTAAATTGAAAATTTAAATTCCTTATGGAAATTTCAACATGTACAAACATGGGTTTTTTCATAATAGAAAGTGTATCTTTCACTTATTTAATTTTTTTACCCACCAAAATGGTAGTGATGGTTTAAGATTTCCCTTTCACTCTTGTCTTAGATGGTTGCTGACATTGATTACCCTAAAATAACCTTGGTTTGGTTCACTGGATTTCATAGTGACCAAGTTTCATACAATAGAAACATTGAACCATGGGTGGTGAAATGGATTGTACCATAATTTCCTATATCATTTTAGTTCGATTCTTCATGTAACTTACCTATTCATGATATTTATTCTATTTATTTCCATACTTGAATCATTTTTTCATTCCTTTGAGGAAATTCACAATGCTCGTTTTTATATCTTTGACATGTGGGTGGTTGGGTCTGTTTGGATCCTTTATCATTTGAACCTCCATCTTGAAACTTCAAACTTTTCTTCTTGTCTCCATATATATGGGTCCATTATTCATATTTCTTCCTTTTATATCTCACTAAATATCTCCATTATAACTACTAAAGTCTATAATTTCCTGATATTTTTTAATATGTGTTTTTGAACAACTAAAAAATTTATTTATTTTTATATAATGGTTTATAACAAAACCAAAGTAGTACCTTTGAATTACTATGAAATATGTATCATATGTTGCAATAGATTCATTCTCCTTTTTTATAATCTTTTAAAATTATATCCCTATCTCGGTATTAATTGTTTTATGGAAATACTTCTTAGGAAATATTTTCTTAAAATATTCCTACTCCATTAATTTGACTTCATCCTATGGATTTTTTATTCTTGACCAACGCCTGTTATTGATCATATTCACCTTTTAAATATTATATTAATAGATTAACTTTATCCTTCACAAAATAATGAAATATGGAAAATGTATTTTACAGAGTTATCCCATTAGAATATAATAATTAGATCATAAAATCAACTAAATATCAATGTTCATTGTAATATGAATGACTAAATGTCTATTTACACACTCTTGGGGGAAGGAACACAATCTATATGGTTCAATGTGTGGTTAATAACTTGGGAAAAGTGTTTAAGTTCCACAATAATTTTTTTGACTCCACCTCCCATTAAATTAAGAATGTATTTTATATAACCCTTTTAACATCAATCGAATTGGTTGTTAGCCTGGTTTCTTCTATTTTCTAAAATTTCATAAAATAGAAAAGGGTTATAAAAATATATATGTCAAGAAATTATTGGTAAATAACATATTCACATGCCTAGATATATCCTAAAGTATAAACCGCATAGGTCATAAAGTTTATACTAGGTTATCTATTACTAACCAAATTCCTAAATTGACTAAACCTTTCTATAATACAAATTATATTGACCTACATATTTTAAACATAACATTTTATTTCATTTTTAATATAAACATACATAATAATTAAAATCACAAAATTTATATATCTAGTGTCTTGGTAAAATTTGGTTCATACAAAATTAATACATATAAAACATTAAACATTATTTAAATCCTACTTAATAGTTCTATTATGTTGTTTCATGATCACCTTAGTACATGTAATCCCCTAGGGATATTCATCAAAGAAATGGTGAGCAAAAAACCCAATAAGGGGAGGTATAAGAGGGAAGGTATATGAAAATAGAATCAATATACTACATGCGTGAGAATAATAATAATCACAATATCATAACCATAGGATCAACATCATAATAATGTAGAAATAATTTGAATGAGACATGGAATATAGAACATTCATAATAATGAAAAAACATAAACATTTTGAGTGATGACCATGTATAATTTCAACAAATATGACATCATATTCACAGATAATATATGTGTATCAACCTTGCTTCGGTGAATGTAAATAAATTTTGAATCATGGCCACGCATAATAATTTAATGGGATAAATCACATTACCAAATAAATTAGAGGGATATATAATTATAGTCTCACCTATCAAAACATATAATGTGCATAATGATGCATTACACATAGAATTGTAACATATATCAATCATAAATATAAAATAAACCCATGGGAAAAGCAAGATTTTTATATTGATTTCATAAGGAATATATCAATCAAAACACACTAAGGTTCATAAAAGAATAATTTGAAAAAAATATGTTATTAAAATGTTTTATTTACAATAAAATATCATTTTTTATAAATATGACAATAAAAACACAATATGAATCAATGGTAAATTACATGAATAAAGTATTTATCAATAATTATAAAAATGGATAAGAATGAATTTTAATTAATTATAAACATGCATATCCCCCTAAAAATAAAATGGAATGAAAATTAAAAAACATTTAGAATAATATTTATAAGAATAATGACAAAGAATAAAGTAATATAAGATACAATCAAAAGAAAGAGTCAGGTTCCGGATTCGCCTTACTTCAGTTCTCATTTTCTGTTGTCATGTGTACACCTCTTGTATATATAAACTATATTATGAATAAATTAATTTATAATATTATTTTAGGTTAATATTTTTCATTTATAATCATTGTAATTTATTTATTAATCTTTCATTATAGATAAAATGGATTTGTGAAAATTTTGATTGAATTATCACATTTTCATTTTAATTTTATTTTTTTTTCATAATTTATTGATAAAAAATTACATATAAAAGATTAGAATATATTAAAATAAATTATAGATACAATATATAATCTAAATTAATAAAAAATTTAGGTGATGATAATTAAATCATCAACAATTTCCTCGTTGGGGGTTATACCATTTGTTAAAGGGATGTGTCATAGATGAAGAGAGAGAGAGGTAATAAGTATATATATATTGTCATCTACCTTTTTATAGTCAATTAATATCATAAATAAAATTTTATTATACTAACTAATAAATATTATATGGTTTTTTTAAGACTTGAATAAGATAAAATAAGATTATATGAATAAAAGTGAAAGAACACAAACTAGGTAATGTTACCTATTTCCTTGATGTTTACTTCATTTCTATCAGACTAAGACCTTAAGGTCGTCAATTTACGTGACAAAAAATTCCTAAGGATACTATGAGTATTATGGGGATGCAAATGGGTTGATTATGGGAAATTAGAATGATTTGGGAATTTATTTTACAATTGGGTGACTGGGAGTATATATACATAAAGAGTGATGTATTATGGGTTAAATTACTGAAAAAATATTATTTCATGACTAACACTTGTAATTTTAATATTATTTGAGACTATAAATATTTAATAAATAAAAAATATATTTTTTTATGTCTTTAAATGCATTTAATCTCTAGACTTTCTATTTTATACAAATAAAAGGAATGAAAAATGAAAAATAGATTTTTATTAATAGAAAGATGTATATTTTTATAATTTGTAAATAAATTTTTAGGTTTTGAAATTATGTTTAATATTTTTAAAAGACTGATTTATCTTATTAAATCAACATTTTCTTCGAAAAAACCATTTTTTTATTAATTAATTAAGAATAATAAATCATTTATAATTCAAAAACTATATTTTTACTACTCACCAAAAAATCATGTTCTTTAGAAAGTTATAAAAAATTAAATCTTGGGTAAGTTTTACTTTTTTACTCAAAAAAATAAATATATTTTATTAAAACAATTTAATAACATAAATAATTTTATTGTTTAAATATTAAAATAAAATTAAATATTATCCAAGATATACTAAAATATGTAATTAAAAACACTCACAAATACTTTCTCTAAGTTTACTAATTTAATTATTTTTTATAATGCTAAATAATTTTTATTTACTCATTTTAGTTTTAATAATTATTTTTTTCAAGTAATTTCACAATTTTATTGCTCAATTTACAATTATAATGGTCATATTGTTGTTAATGGTTAGGTTATTGTTCTAATGGTCATTTAATTATTCCAATGGTCATATTGAATTTTTAATTATTATATATAACTCTTCTTTCAATTATTCATCATTAATAGGGTTTTATATCAAGGTTATATATATATTTTACAAATTTCATTCACATTCCAAAAGTTTTTTATGTATATAGCATTATTCATGATCATGATAATTCTACGGGGTCGTAATGTTCCAAAATTTCAAATTCTATTTAGGTTATTTTTTTTATTTTTCCAATGTAATGTGTTAACTTTTATAGAATATATTTATTATCTATATTTAAATTTATATAGTGTTGAAATAGTGTGTTTTTTTACTTTTATTACAAGCTTCATGTGTCTGATACAATAATATATTTCTAAATAAAACACACATGTATATTCAAAAAGAATATTCCATATATAAAAGTCTGAGTAGTTACATTTTTTGTCAAATTATATAAATCATCCCATAAAATCCCTAAAAAGAAATTAAATTAATAAAATGAAGCTGTATGGTGCACTTACATGGACCACAGTACGAAATGAAAAAAAAAATTAAAGGATTAAAACTCAATGGATGCTTGGATTCAACATGAAATTATTAAGATGGAATAAAGAGGAAACATAGATAGGGATCACTCAAAATATTAACAAATGGTATGGCTTAGGGTTTTAAAGGATATCCACATTCCATGTCCATTCCCAACCATACTATATATACTTTTTTATTTATTTTTTATTTTTTAAAATTTTAGATTTTATTATTATTGTTATTGTTATTATATTTGTATGTTTATAATATTTAATTAATATTTAATTGTATATTATATTAAATAACATACCCTTAAACACTTAAAATATTTTATAAATTTTAATTAGGGAAAATAATACAAAATTGGGCAAGCTAGGAATCAAACTCAGGTCATATGGCCCTAGGTAAAGAAACTGTAATCTGATCCAACTCCATCATCGGTTTATATAAATATTTTTAATTATATTTAATATCTATGAAAATATCACATGTCATGTTATAAAAATAAGATGAAAATGAATGAACCCTATACGGATAGTCTTTCTGGAGGGATTCAAACGGATGAGTGAATGAATGCCCATGATTGACAATGCCATTCAAAACAGGCTTCATTATTATTTTTTTATCTAGTTTACATATATATATTACAAATTTTACTAAAAATATAATAATATATATATATATATAGCAATTTAACCTCCTCAATTATTAATAGTATGTAAATTTGGGCCTTCTGACATTTTTTATTTGATTTGGCATGAGTTGAAGTTTGTTGGAGTTTTGAATGGGGTTTTAGCCATTTTAAGGAACACCACAGATAGGAACATGTCATGTTGTAGGCCCTTTTATTCTTGGAACCCACATGTGTGACATGGGAAAGATATACATATCTGTAGAGGGGTATTCCCTCAACTATATAGAGTTATGAGTCTGCCTATGGACCATGGCCAGTTTCACTCACCAAATCTTGGTAGAGGATATGGTGTGTCCAAAACAGGAAAGATTTTGACACTACACTGTAGTGGGTGTCCGTTTTGGGCTGTATGGGCATGACATGTTTAAGTCTTCCATGGATATGGTGGGAATCAAAAAATCATGATGATGACTATTTCTGAATTCAAAATAACCAATTCATCCAATGATCTTTTGGGAGAGTTATAATAATTAATGGAAATGTCTGAAATCAATAAGAGGGGATCTTTAAAGTGTTTTTTACTCATTTTTTCCTCAGTTAAACTGTTCACCCTCCCCCTCTTAGTAGCTTCTCTAATCTAGATTATTCAAATGAAGGGTTTTGGATGTTCTTCTTTCTTTAACCAATGGTCTAGGGTGATCCATTTCTTCTTAGTCCTGATCTTTTTTATAGGATTTTAGGGATCTCAGCTTCTCTTCTCTGGTCAATTTTTCAAATAGCATCCATGTTTTCTTTCTTGGACAAGATCTAGGTCAACTATTGATGGTTTTTGTAGTTAGAGAACATGAATTGATTCTAAGACTATGCCTCTATCTCCTTCTTCAGTCTTTTCATAAAACCCATTTTATGATGAATCGGGAACATTTCTATGTACCCTTGGTATATGGTTTCGATATGGTTAAAGCATAAGCGTGATTTAGAAAGAGGCACTTGATGAACCTTAATGTTGATATTGACATGCTTGAGGTAGAAATATCCTTACCATATAGATCCATTATATATGGTTGTTGGCATGATATAATGGTATGTGATCATGTGTAATAACCCATATTTAACATTGATCACATGAGTGTGTGTGTGTGTGTGTGTTTCCCATTAGACCCTTGTTTGATATTGATCCCAAGTGTGTGCACATGTAGCCCGTGAGACCCCTGTTTGATATTTATCAAATGTTTTTGTGTGTATTTCTCTTGAGACTCATGCTTGATATGAAATTTCATGCCTATATTTTTTAAGCCTCATTGTGTGTGAATGTATGGACCATTAATGTTTTTTAATAAAAATTGATAGGTGGAATATCATGGATCGTTGTCCCCTAGAGTGAGAAGAAGTACAACATGTGAGGATGATGATAATGGATCAAGACACAAGGTAGAGGTTTAATGGCCTTGAGGCCTAAATTGAGTCAGTGGTGGGGTTTATTGGCCTTGAGGTCTGACCTGTGACATAGACAATATATTATGGCCTTGTGGCTTGACACATTACTGAGATGGGATATGAAGGCCTTGTGTCTTGACCCAAGTCTCATTGGCTATGTGTCTTTTTAGATATTGATATTGGTCGTATGTTCAACCCAAGATCATGACCCATATTAGGATTTTCCTTATGGTATGGAGCTCAAGAAGGTATGATTGGGGTTCATGTTGTCTTGGTTACGACAAGATTTCTCGCTACATGATTTATTGTTGTTTGATTGTGAATTTCTTCATTATCATATAATATACATCTTATGCATGTGAACTTATGTGAAGGATGCATTTGATGTTTTCTACAAGCTTTATAATCACGCCCTATAGGGGCGCCTCAATTACTATGTAGATTTTATGATTAGGGATCCATGGAAGGGAATGGGACTAGTGATATGGATATGAAAAGAGATTCCATGGTGATGAATATTGTAATAGCATATACAATCGATAGATGTTGTAGTATCTTTATTTATTTTCCCTAATGATTAATTATATATTAGTTTCCTATCACATTGGGTATCCCTGTTTTATTTTCAAGTATGAATGAATGATACCTGACATGATATCTGATATAGTATTTATTATTGTTTATCTGTGATGTGAATTTCTAGGACATTATTATTTTCTATGATTTTGGTATATGGATATTGATATTGAGGGTATAGTCTCCCCACTACATCATTTAAACCCTCTCCACTAGTCAGAAACCTCTTAAATATGGGAAGGTTCACATGAGTTCATGTAACACTCCAACCCAAACTAGGTGACTGGGTCGAGGCATTACAAAGTGGTATCAGAGGAAATGTTTCTTTTATTATTTTCTTGACTATGTTCAAGGAAAGGAAGGAAGGAGTTGGGATATGTGGAACTTAGGTAGGGGACTCATATAAGTTCTTGATTATCTCTTATGTGATATAACAATGAGTTATTGGTGATGGGAATATTGTTATAATTTTGGTTTTAGGTTTATTTCTTATCCTGAGTATGTTGTGATATTATAATTTATGGGATTTTGGTGCATTCATGAATCATGACTAGGCACATAGGATCACATTTTATATATACATGTTGATTTATATCAATGATAGTTCGGTTAATTAAATTCCATGATCTTTTCTTGGGGATTTTATGTTATAGTATACTAGTTTTTATATTAATTATACTTGATAATTCTTGTTTTTATACATATATGACTATAAAAAAAATTTAGGTATCAGGAACTAGGTGAGAACCTTTGGTGATACTGAGAGGGTTATGCCTTCTGGTTGTAAGAAGCCTCCTAGGATAGGTTTTCCATAAAAATACCTTGTTTGTGCCTATAAACTTCTTAAGATGACGTATTAAGTGAGATTATATATATGTTTTAATCATGTGTTTAGATTTCTTACTATGAATCCTAGAATAAGTCTATGAGAAAACTGGATATAAATAAGTTAGAATATTCCCTCTAAGGAAAATGTTCACATGCATAATCTTGTGGTTCAGGCGATGGACCCAAAACCGCCTGGTGTCTTCTGATTAGTTCTTGTTCAATGCAGAGGAGATCCTAGGATAATGGTTGATTATTTTTGGGAATTCTAACTCTATCATCATCTGAACTTCAATGGCACGGGATGCCAACAAGATATTGAGGACTAGATTTCCATCATCAAGAGAATATTTTATCTTGGGGAGATATTATTAGATAAATGGGTAAGGTTAGATAATTTCATTCTCTGAAGGCCTTTAAAGAGGTGGTGGAGATATAAACCATGTGAGGATAAGTGACTGTATTATATCGGTGGCCATCAAGTACCTCTTTTTCAATGAGTTCTTTCTTGATATGATAAAAATAAAACATTATCAGAAGTTTATAGAGATTTATTAGATACAGGTGTCATTTTTCTTCTTACTCCACTCATCTCATGGAGTTTTTATTCCTAACTCCTCTCTTTGCTAGGAACAAGGCACAGAATTCCTAGAAATTTAAGATCAACCTCCGACCTAAGTTGAGATTTCCTGTTAGGATATTTTACATAACGACATATCCAGAGGTTCCTTGAAAGGTCTTGATGATCAATAAAGTTATAAAATAGGATATAGTTATTGGTATTCATTTGGATCTTAGTGGTCCATCTAGGAGACTTCCCAATGATGCAATGGGTGTAACTTTTGGTAGTAAGAACTGGAAATATAATGAGTTATAACAAGGTGATAGTATGAAATTCTAGTATTATTGAGTTTTCTTAGCCCACACTATTAGAGGAACATTTCCTTAGTGTTTCAATAGTTTATAGATTGTGTATTATCATAATTTTTTTCCAGGGCCTGAGAACAAGTGTCTTTGGTAAAGAAATATAGGGAATCTTTAGTAGTTCCTTTCAAGGGAGTTGCAGACAAGTTCTCACTGTGGTTAAGGGAAAATGTAGACTCTAATCCAAGGATATTTCTAGGGTCCTTAGAAATATAATTGAATCCCATATACTTCAAATCCCAAGTTATTTATGTACCTCAGGGGTATTCCTATGGAGATATGGTGGGTAGAGTTTATTTAGTAGACCTGGTTCTAGCTTATGGTGGAGAGGGACCTTCAACTAAATGATGTGTGGTCTTGATCTAATCAATGATATCTTCTTCCTTGTTTTATACAGTAGCTTACCATTAATTTATATCTTCAAAATTTGTTATCAAGCTTGACTTGTTGGTCAAGTTATCTTCTAAATTTTTATTTCTTGATACACATTTGGAAGAAAGTGGATCATCTTAAAAGATATCTAGTATTCCACATAGTAATTACTATATATTTACATCTATTTTATTTCATGATTATAGATATGAATAGATTTGATGTTATTTTTGGCATCGAATGGTTGACCAGTTATAGGGTGTACATAGACTACGATAATAGATGAGTATCTTTTACTACACCTAATTGGGACAGGTTTGTTTTGACCACTTAATGGGATGATAATGTTGTGGAAACATCATGATTTGTAGCATTATAATGGTTTTCATAAGAGGAAAAAATAAAGCAAGATAATAAGAAGAATGTAAACAAAGACATGGTGTTTAATGTGGTTCAAGAAATGATCCCTACATCCTTGGAGAGATAAAAATTCAAATATGATTGAGAGAAGAATTACAAGAAAATTTCACAGTTTCAGACACACACAAAAACCATATCTCAAATAAGATCATAAAAAATTTGATGTCACTATTCCACCAACTATATATTAAGTCCACTATAATATAGTGACCAATGGCTGGAAGTCCATGGAGTTATAGTACTGATGTCTCCAAATTATGAGTTGTAACTATAACCATGATACATTCTACACTATTACAGTTCTCTATCTCTAAATTTTGATATGAAATAGTAACCAAGGGACGAGTTAGAGGTTTTGGTAGGCATAAACAATGTTTTTATCTATTTAATGGTACACGATGAGAAGGACCATGTGACATTGTAAGTCTTTTTATGTTATAACCTTCCTTTGTGACATGGGAAAGGTAAACATTCCTGTAGTGGGATGTTGTATCTGGCATATATCACTATTAGTCCACCTATAGACAACGTATAGAACAACCTCACCAAGCTATAGTAGAGGGAAAGGTGAGTCCAAAATGGAAAATATTTTCACACTACTCCACAGTGGGTGTCCATGTTGGGTTGCCAAGGCTTGTCATGTTCGAGGCCACCATGGAAATGGGGTTCATCACTATATTGTGGTGAGGTATGTTTCATAAATCAAAACAAATTATTCATCCATTGATCTTTTAGGGGAGTTAATACTCTTAATATAAAGTTATGTGATCATTTAAATGGGATTTGTAATGTTTCTTGAATCGTTCTTCCCAGGATTAAACCATTCATGATCCTCCTATTTCTATATTTTCTGGTCTAGAAAATTATTGGGAAGGTTTTTTGGATGTTCTTATAATAGCCTAGGGTTTTCCTTCTCCTATTGGGAATGTTCTTGTTGGTATAGGATAATGGGGATCTTATAATATCTTCTCTAGTCACTGTTTCTAAGTGCGATCATGTTTTCATCCTTAAATCAGACCTAGGTTTACAATAGATGATAGTTGTCATTGGGTATGTTGAATGGATTCTAAGAAAATATCACATTCAACTCCTTGAATCTTGTTCTGTAACACCTTTTGTGAGGAATATAGATCTTTTATAGGGACCCTTAATGTGCCTTTTGGTTCAGGGTGGTCTGTGAATGTGATTTAGAAAGCATCTCTTGATGAACCTTTACATTGGATTTGATACTCATGTGGTAAGAAAATACTTACCATATAGAGCCAATGTAAATGATTATTGGAATGATATAAAGGTATGTTTTTATTTACATTGACTTATGTTTTATATTGATCACATGTGTGTGCATGTGTAGCCTATAAGACCCATGTTTTATATTGCTCATAAGTGTGTACATGTATGGACAGTGAGAACTGTATTTGATATTGATTGCATGAATGTGTCTATGTGTGTGACTATGGAGACTCATGCTTGATATGTTATGTTTTACCTCTATGTGTCTTTTCCTATTATATGTAAATTTATGTCCTTCAAAGGTTTTTATCTGGTATAAATTGATAGAGGAACTATCATGACTTGTCCATCACTTAAAGGGGGGGCATGTGCAACATGTGATGATGATGATGATGGTCCAAGAAATAGGAAAGGTTAAGATGTTATTAAGGCCTGATCCAAGTAAGTGGAATGGTGTTACAGAGTTGAATCCTGAATCTTTATAGATATGTGGTATGTTGGCTCTCTGGATTGACCTGTGACTATGATGGGACATGATAGCCTTGTGGCCCGGTTGGAGGCTCATTGGCTATGTGGACTTTACAATATTGATTCCTGAATTTTTTCAAACTCATGGTCATGACTCCTATTATTATTTTACATCTGGTATTGAATCAAATTAAGAATGGCTGGGGGTTTTGGCATCTTTTTTAGCTCATGATCACTCATCACATGATTGATTGTTGATTGATTGTGCATTTCTTTATTGTCCTGGCATGCACCTCTTATATAAGTGTGGTTATGTTAAGTAGGAATTAGTGGTGTCCTACTAGTTTTATAATCATGAACTTTATATGAATATTGATACATGTACATACTTCATGATAACAAATCTAGGGAAGGAGAACGGCCCAATGACAGGGAGCTGAGGAGATGGTGCATGGTGACAGAGGTAATACCAAGAGAGACTCTTAATAGATTCAACCATAAACATATTTATTTTTATTTTTTCTAGCTTATATGTTGGTTGACCTTCAACATTAGAGGTCCTTTATTTATTTTCTTGTATGACATTATGATACCTAGCATTCCATCATATACAAATTTTGTTATTTTATATATTTATTATGTATTTATGGGATGTTATTATTGTATATGATTTTGGTGTAAGTATATTGATACTGAGGGTATATTCAACCCACTTTATAATTTGGAACATCACTTCTAGTAGATAACCTCTTCCATAGAGGGTGGCACGCATGAGCTCATGTGGAACTCTAGCACAGACCTGAAGATTTAGGTTGATGCGTAACAAAAACATATATATATATATATATATATATATTACACACATATGACTATATATATAATATATTTAAAAACACTCAATAATAATCATATAAATATACGACTATATGTTGTTTTCAATAATACAAGACATTTACTTACATAAATATATAAAATTTATTTATTTTAATAAAAGAAAGTAAAAACGAGAGAGTTATATAGAGTATATACCATAAACACACTCTTTATATTAATTTATAAATAAAAATGAAGAGGGAAAGATACGAATATAGGTTACCACCTAAGAAGACCATTAATTAATGTCTTTGGTATGACCTAGGGACCATAACCAACTTATAATCTGAAGGAGGGTTTGTCTTATTCTCATTAAACCACCATATATATTTGATGTCTTTTGTTTATAAGGAAATTCAATTCTTATCAAGGTAGTGATGATATAGATTTTTTTAACCTTGTTTCATGTCTAAGGTGTGGTGTAATTTGACACATGTGTCATCAAAACTCTTAATGTCATCCCACTATTTTGGTTCTTACTTCTCAACAAGAAATACCAGAAAATAAAGACATACAGAGTAGGTAAAAAATAAAAAAAAAATCAAAATCAAATGAATGTTCAATTTTAATACTAACATAACATGATGTATACCCATTTTCATTATCATCACAAGATAATCCATTATTAATAATTCTTAAATCAAAATACTTAATGTATATATAATAGAATTCATCCTCAATTGAAACAAGAACTAGAGAGTTAATTTTAAAATTATAAAGGTCTCTCATGTTAATTATTATCTCAGAAGGATTTACTACCAATTTTCCAAGTCTTTCCAACCATTAGGATTTGTATAACTAGTTTTTGGAGAAAGATTCCATAATTAAAAATAATTTTTCATTAAAATTTAAATCTGAGGAAGATTACCATATTAATGAGGGAGGACTGTAGAAAGTCTATAAGTAATCCTCACAATGGAAAACATTATCCATGTATACATGTAATTCCTCTAGATATGAGTTGTTGAGTCAATAAGGTTTTCCTTATGACTTTTTCATTCCTTCTTGTTTTGAAAATCACAAACACCTTATCTTTAAGGAAAATTGCTTTTATAAGGAAAATTGATTTTATAAGGAAAATTGCTTTTATAAGGAAAATTGCTTTTATAAGGAAAATTTCTTTTATAAGGAAAATTGCTTTTATAAGGAAAATTGCTTTTATAAGGAAAATTGATTTTATAAGTAAAATTGCTTTTATAAGAAAAATTGCTTTTATAAGGAAAATCGCTTTTGTAAGAAAAATTATTCTTATCATATTTTCACCCAGATTTTTCTTAAGTATGAGATTCAGATTCACTTCTATTTTCTCGAAATTGCTTGAAACTTTGATATGAAGTATTCTGTTTTAGGATCTGAATTCTGGATAAGAACTGCGATAAAGTTTCACTCCGAAATCCAGATAAGAATTGTGATAGAGTTCCATTCCGAACTCCGGATACGAACTCTGACTAAGTTCGATTCTAGATTTAGGATACGAATCCTTATGAAGTTCGACAACAAATTCTCATTACGAATTCTGATGAAAAATTCTCATAACGAATTCTGATGATGGATTCTCATAACGAATTCCCATTCCGAATTCTCATTCAAAATTCACCTATGAAACAGAATCTGATCATCTTTGTTTTATACACTCCAAATTTATTTAGACTCCGAAAATTATATTTGGTTTGACTCCAAACTTTCATCTTGCTTACGTTATTATAATCTGTCTACTCTTTATGATTTTCTTTACACTCCGAACCTTCACTCTGAATTTTTCATTCTGAACGTTTGAGTCAGATTTTAAAACAATGTCGTACATTCTGTTACACTTGTTTTGTTATAAAATGATGTCGTCTATTTTGTTATAAACTAACCTTTGTCTAAGTGACACGTGTACAGGTCCCTCCGATCTTTAAGGAAAATATGACCATTGGAGAAGGATCCGACCCTACCTATAAATAGGAGCTCATTTGAAAGAGCTCGGTGCTGAAAGGCTGACTGATCTTCGACTCATGTGATTACATACTTGAAGTGGTTTCTAGAGAGAGAGTCTCTTATTAACTCTCAAAGCTTCGTGCGACTCTGAATGTTGTTGATTACATTTGAGGTCTTCCGGGGATAGTAAGACAGAGGTGCCGACTACCTTGAAGTTCGAGGGCTTCCTTGCTGAGGAAGACAGAGGTTGCCAACTACCTTGAAGTTGAGGGCTTGCAGGGATAGCAGGATAGAGACTCTGATCTTCGTATCGAGGGCTTACCCTAGTGTGGGTAAGACATACTTGCTTGAAAGTATAAATCAAGGGACCTTTATCCAAGGTTGTTGGATACCCTTCTCTTTGGGTTAAAAGACTTATATCTTGTAACTTGTAGTTCTACTACGTGTTTATATTCCGCTGCATATTGCATTGTAAGGAAAGTATAACTTTCTTATACTTTCTTTTTTGTACTATGTTTCATTTAGATTCTATACGCTTTAAGGTAGAATCTCATATTGTAATCTTTTATTAAGTTTCAATTTCCGGAACCATATTTCTGGAACCTACTTTCGGAATCTCTTTCCAAGTTTACATTCGGTGTTAGAGGTGTTGTGAATTTGCCTAGTTTAACTTTGTTAAACTTTGTCCTTTCCTTCTCTTAAGGAAACTACAGTTATTCGTAACTAACTTTAAAGGTTCCAAAGGAATTTTTAAAGTATACAATTCACCCCCCCTCTTGTAAATTGAGCATCTACATCATTATTTCGATCCTACAATTGGTATCAGAGGAGGTCTCTGAAATACTTATACTCACGAATAAGTTTTTCTTTCTCACTTTATCATTCCGAACTTTACCATTCCGAAAATTCCCAATCCGAACTTTGTGATTACAAAATTTTTCTACTAACAAGTTTGTGTGCAGAAGGTTATTATAAGTATGGCAGGAGTCAATGTAGGTTCAATTGATAATCTAAATCCTACAAGACCACCAATCTTTAATGGTAATGATTATGAGTACTGGATAGATCGAATGAAGAATTTTGTTATCAATACTGGAGTGGACAACTTTGTTATGCTTACTGGTGATTATAAAATTCCTGACAAGGAAGTTAGAACTTTTACTAACCAGGAAAAGCAAGAATGTCAACTCAACTATACAGTACGCAATACTCTACTTTGTTCAATGACTAGAAATATATATAGCCAAATTTCTTCTTGTGAAGCAGCTAATTGTATATGGAAGAAGTTAGAGGTTACACACTTTGGAACTTCTAAGGTGATTGAGACTAGAAGAGCTATGCTTAGAGCTGAATATCATGGCTTCAACTTTCTTTATGGTGAACCAATCTGTAAAGTTCAATAGAGATTTATAACCATTGTTAACAGCCTACAATACATGGGAGAGAAACGTTTAGATGATGAAGCTCTTGTGGATAAAATAATTGATATTATGCCCAATGAGTGGGAATCCAAGAGAACAGTTATAGATGAGAACAGGAAAGTGACTCAGATTTCTCTTGATGAGCTATTTGGAACTCTTCTACAACATGAGACTAGAATGAAGAGAAAAACTAACAACATCAAAAAGAAGAATGGAAATGGTACTGTTGCTTTTACAACAACTTCAAATCAGATGAAAGCTAAGACTCATGAGAGAGTAACCAGATCCAAGTCTAAGAAATTTATTTTCCAATACGAATCTGGTGAGAGTGAAGTCTCAGAAAATGAATTACTAAATCTTGCTTGAAGGATGAACCAGATAGCTGGATAGAGAAATTTTCAATCTAAGTATAAGAAAAAGGAAAGGAAAGATAAGAAAGATGGAGAAGTTACTTGCTATGAATGCAAGAGAGCTGGACATATTAGACCCGATTGCCGTTTGCTCAAAAAGAAAGAAAGGAAAGAAAGGTATTAAAATAGGAACAGAAAGAAATATTATAAAGAAAAAGCTAAGAAAGTTATGAAAGCTAATGACACCTGGAGTGCCAGTGGTGGTGACTCTTCAGATGAAACTTCTGATTATGAATCTTCAGGACAGAAGAATCTTGGTCTTATAGCCAGATTACCTATTGATAATCATTGTTTTATGGCTAAGGAAAATAAAGAGAGTACCAGCAACAATACATGGTACATGGATAGTGGATGTTCCCGGCACATGACTGGTAAAAAAAGCTATTTTGAAATGATTATCAAAATGAAAGGAGGAAAGGTAACTTTCGGAGATAATGCTAAGGGTGAGATTGTTGGTATTGGTAATATTGTTATTTTAGGTAAAACCTTGATTTCAAATGTTCTTTTTATTAAGGGTCTTAAGAACAACCTCATTAGCATAAGTCAGTTATGTGATGAAGGTTACCTTGTGAATTTTAGGAATGATAAGTGCTTAGTTCACAATTCCAAGGAAAAATTTATTCTCTCAGCCAATAGGCAAGAGAATGTTTACACATTGAACTTAGAAGACCTTAGAAGCCAAGATTTACCTTGCCATAGTGCAATGGAAGATCATTCCTGGTTATGGCATAGAAGACTAGGTCACTGTAATCTTAGAAACTTATGTAAACTCTCTAAGAAGAAACTAGTTAAGGATCTACCGGAGCTTAGATTTGATTCTTCTAAAGTTTGTGATCCTTGTCAATATGGAAAGAAACATAAATCTAGTTTTAAATCAATCGGTGAAGTCTCAACAACTGATGCATTACAGTTAGTGCACATGGATCTTTTTGGTCCAACACAAACTGGAAGTATTGGAGGCAAGTACTATGTGTTTGTTCTAGTTGATGATTACACCATGTTTACTTGGGTCTATTTTCTAGCAAAGAAGTCTGAAGCTTTTTCATATTTCAAAAGTTTTATAGCTCAAGTTAAAAATGAGAAAAATATTCCT
This sequence comes from Viscum album, assembly GCA_963277665.1. NCBI lineage: Eukaryota > Viridiplantae > Streptophyta > Magnoliopsida > Santalales > Viscaceae > Viscum > Viscum album. The sequence continues at coordinate 218,256,770 of OY728165.1, forward strand.
TTGAAAACTATTCATAGTGATCATGGAGGAGAATTTCAAAATTCTGAATTTGAAACTTTTTGTAGTAGAAAAGGTATTACTCACAATTTTTCAGCACCTAGAACTCCTCAACAGAATGGTGTAGTTGAAAGAAGAAATAGAATTCTTCAAGAAATAACTAGAACCATGTTGAGTGAATATTCTATAGCTAGACATTTCTGGGCTGAAGTTGTAAGTACTGCTTGTTATACTATAAATCGGGTTTTGATTAGACCTTTTCTAAATAAAACTCCTTATGAGTTATGGAATGGTAGAAAACCAAGACTATCCTACTTCAAGGTTTTTGGTTGCAAAGTATTTATTTTGAATACTAAAGATTACTTACATAAATTAGCACCAAAATCTGATGAAGGGATTTTCTTAGGCTATTCCACAACCTCTAAGGCTTATAGAGTTTTTAATAAAAATTCTTGTACTGTTGAAGAAACAGTACATGTAAAATTTGATGAGTCAGATCCTTTTGTTTTTAAAACATCCCTACCTACATTCTCGGATGTGTTTTCAAAAACTAATTGTAAACCTTTGATAGAAGAACTTTCTAATAAGGAAATTGTTCAAGAAGACACTTCTGAAATATTTACCCCAGAATATTTTCTACCCTATGTTGATGAACAGGTTTTACAAAATCCAAATCAGGTGTTTCTGAAGAATCATCCCAGTGATGGTATCATTGGTGATGTAAATCAACCTGTAAGAACTAGAAGTTCCTTAAGAAATGAAATAGAACATCTAGTATTTCTTTCCCAATTAGAACCAAAAAGCACTGATGAAGCTTTAGGTGATGATAATTGGATCAAAGCCATGCAAGATGAACTAAATGAGTTCGAAAGGAATAAAGTCTGGACCTTGGTTGGAAGACCTAAGGAAACTTTTGTTATTGGAGTAAAATGGGTTTTCAGAAATAAATGTGATGAAAATGGAGTCATAGTTAGAAATAAAGCTAGACTTGTTGCTAACGGCTATAATCAGCAAGAGGGAATAGACTATGAAGAAACCTATGCTCCAGTAGCTAGACTTGAATCTATCCATATTCTACTTAACTTCGCAGCATTCTTTAATTTTAAACATTTCCAAATGGATGTGAAATGTGCTTTTCTTAACAGTTATGTTCAAGAGGAAGTTTTTGTTGAACAACCTCCTGGATTTGAAGATTCAAAACATCCTGATCGTGTTTTTAGACTTACCAAGGCTTTGTATGGTCTTAAACAAGCCCCACGAGCATGGTATGATAGACTCACTGGATTTTTACTTAAAAATAACTATGTTAAGGGAAATGCAGAGCCAACTCTTTTTATAAAGAAAGATAATAAAAATGTTTGTATTGTTCAAATTTATTTTGATGACATCATATTTGGTTCAACTTAGCAATCTTTAACAGATTATTTTGCAAGTCTAATGAAATCTGAGTTTGAAATGAGTATGATGGGTGAGTTAACATTTTTCCTTGGTTTTCAAATTTCTCAAAAACTAGAAAGAACCTACATATCTCAACATAATTATATTAAAGACCTTCTTAAAAAGTATGGTTATGACAACAATAAGATTATAATACTCCCATTGGTACCTCAAACTCTTTAGATCTTGATGAAGCTGGGAAACCAGTAGATCAAACATCTTTTAGAGGTATGATAGGAAGTTTACTTTACTTGACAGCTAGTCGACCAGACTTAATGTTCTCAGTATGCTTATGTTCAAGATATCAATCCAATCCTAAGGAATCTCACTTAAAGGCGGTAAAAATAATTTTTCGCTACCTTAAGGGAACCATGGATCTAGGATTATTTTATACTTCTGGAAATGATTTTATCCTAAAAAGATTTTTCTGATGCTGACTTTGGTGGATGTAGAATGGATAGAAAAAGTACATCTGGAACTTTCCATTTCTTAGGAGATTCATTAGTTTCTTGGTTCTGCAAGAAGCAACATTCTGTAGCACTCTCCACTGCTGAAGCTAAATATGTAGCAGCTGGAAGTTGTTGTGCTCAAGTGTTGTGGATGCAACACACACTCACAGACTATGGATTGAGTTTTACTAAAACTCAAATTTTGTGTGATAACACAAGTGCCATTTCCCTCAGTAAGAATCCTGCACATCACCCCCGTGAAAAACACATAGATATTAGGCATCACATTCTTAGAGATCACACACTTAAAGGAGATATCATTCTTCAGTTTATCGGAACACAAGATCAACTTGCTGATATTTTCACAAAATCTTTGCCTTCTGATAGATTTGAATACATTAAACAGAAGTTAGGAATGATAAATGTATGGTAATCCTCCTAAATTAACTTTCTGTTTAAAAAGTCTTCTTACAGCAATAAACTCCTTTTCGTAGGGGGAGTACATCTGATTGTTAGATTAACAAAGTTTTTCAAAATTTGTTTTCAAACTTTTCGGAACTACAATTCCGGAATGGAATTTCCGGAACTAAAATTTTCCAGAATAGACATTTTTGTACAGAATACTTCTAGAATGGAAGTGGTCATATTGAAAATTTCCGGAATGGAAAATTTCGTACTGATATTTTCATAACGGGATTTTCGTACCGAATCTTTCATAATAAGTCTTTTGTTTTCAAATTTTGTAGTGAAATTTTCGTACTGCGTTTTCCGTACTGAGTCTGTTTTTCTTAGTAAAGTTTTTTTTTTGTTTTTGAAAGAATATTACCCATTACGAATAATCCTCTTAAGTCAATCCGAAAGGTATGATTTCCTTCCTTACCCAAGTTTTCATAGTCATATTTTACTTGCTGGAATTTTCTTATATTTTGTTTTCAGATTATAGTTTTCTTAAATTCTTTGTTTAATAAAAAACATCAAAAGATCGGATTCAAGAGAATTGATTTTCGACCGTCAGATCTGATCTCAGCTTATCACAACCGTTTGATCAATCGTGGAAGTTGAACCGTTTTCTCATTGCCTATATAAAGGGGACCCATATAGTAGTCCCACATCGGTTTTCAAGCTCTTGCGTCCCGAAGATCTGCCTCTCAGTTTTAAGGCCGTTCTGAACTTCCGTTTTCTCCGTTCCGAGCTCCTCAGAGGTATTCAGATCCGAATGTCTGTGGAAGTAGCTTCGCAAGACATGTCTTCCTCCAAACCGATTTCGAAGTGGTTAGTATACAGAGAGAGGCTGGTCCATCCGGTTTTCTTCAACAAGTACGATTCTATTATCTCCAAGAATATCAAGCTAAATGGTTGGGAAGATGTTGCGGTGTCAAAACCCGGGAACCAAGATGAAGTGTATTCAGACTTACTTGTTGAATTCTATGAAACTGTTTCATTTCTTAATGAAGATGGTAAGGAGAAGTTGTCCTTTAAGTCTTATGGTAAGACTTATAAGCTTTCTTATGCCAAGGTAGCCAGCTTGGTAGGGCTGAATAATGAAGGTGAAGCTGAGTTTATTTCCCATGTGTTACTGGATTCTAAGGATAGCTTCGAAAAGGAAAAATCCTTAGAAACTCTCGGACTGGCTGATGACAAGGCTCCGAAGATTGCTAGTTTATCTACAAATTTCCGGATTCTGGAGTTATGGGTACAAGGTCTTATCGTATAGGGGAAAGGTGACAAAGACAGCTTAAAGAAGAGTGATATTTACATCCTAGATTTTCTGATAAATATGAGGAAGTTTAACTTAATGAAGCTCATTCTTATCACTCTTGAGAATTTGAAGAAAGGAAATCTGAGAGCTCAGATTATTATGTATCCAGCAATCCTCTCCAAGTTAATTGTTCGGTGCCTTGAGTCTTTCAAGGAAGCTTGCAAATCTAAGCCAAGAGTTTGCAAGATTATGCTGGTGAGTGATGGTACACTCAAAAGAATGGATGTAGCCTTTGACAAAGAGTCTGGACAGTTTATTGATCTACCTGCTCAAGAAGAAACAGTTCTGAAAGTTGCTGATCCATAAACCTCTAAGCCAGTAAGGAAGAGAAAGATGAAAGAAGTGGATGTAGAAGCAGAGAATCCCAAGTCTAAGGAAGTTCATTCCGCACCTCCAAAACCAAAGAAGAAGAAAGCTTACCCAGATGAGGTTTTTTCTAAATGGAGGGAGATGAAAGAGAAGAGAGTGCAAGGGGAGCCTCAGTTCGTCCTGGACCCTGCAGAGGTTAAGGCTTTGAAGGAGAAAACTGCGGATGAGCTAGAAAAACAAGAAAAAGAAAAGAAGCTCAAGAAGAAGATGTTTGAGGCTGAGGTAGCTCAGGCTTTGTGGAAATTCAATGAGATGGTTTCAGAAACTATTCCTGTTCCGAGATCTTTTTCATTGGAATCTCTTCCTGAGACTCCAGGAAGAAATTTCATTGCTCCGAAAGAAGCGGTTGCCAAGACTGCTGAGGAAGTAGAGCAAGTTGAGCAAGTGGAAGAAGAAGAAGATGTTGCTGAAGGAAGTGGTGAAACCGGAGATGTGTTGAAGCAAGTAGATGATTATAAAGGGACACCTTCGGAACACTTATCGCTCCGATCTTCAAAAGATGAATCTTTGAAGCTAGTTACTCCAGCAATGGAAGAAGAGAAAGGAGAAGAAGAAGTGGCTTATCATGGAGATTAAGAACAACTTCTACATGATATTGCTCAGATGGAAAACGTAGAGATTGGTTCTCAGAAAGTTCCTAATGAGGAATATATTGTTGTCCATGTTTCTGATAGTGAGAAGAGTACTCCGGAGCAGGATTCTATTCCGAAAAAAGACAAGGGAAAGAAAATTCTTGTTGATACTCCGAGCTCAGAAGTGAGGAAGAGAAAGGAAGTTGGTAGTTCTTCAAAGAGAAAGCTTGACCTTATTGAAGAAGAAAATTCTCCAAGCAGAGTCTCGGATTCGGAGTCATCTTCGGTGGGGCATGACTTTGTTATCAAGTCTTTAAAGAAGTTGGTGAGAACCATTCCGACCATCTCAAGTATTGAATCAAGATGTCAGATGCTCCAACATGCTTTAAATCAGAAATCAGACTTCGTATCTATGGTTATGGACAAGTGTGTTGAGATTGAGGCTCAGTTCAAAATGTTCTTTGTTGGCTTTGAAGCCCGTAGAAAATCTTGTAAGAGGATGACAAACTGGTCGAGGAAGACTGTAGAAGAAATGAAATTATTTGATGATTTCCAAGACAATGTCAAGGATGCTTTTGAGACTGAGGACAGAAAGATAAATGAGCTGACTTCTTCCTTTGAAGAGAAGCTGACAGATGAAAAGAACTTTCGGATTCAAGAAATCAGAGATCTGAATGGGAAACTAAATTCTTTCTCTCAAAACTGGAAGTTTGAAAGGGATCATCGGATTGAGTTTCAAGAAAATATGAAGGCTCAGGAAGAAATGCTTAAAGTCTAGGAAGAAAATCTTAAAGCTCAGGAAGAAAACATTGAAGCTCAATCTGCAAGAATAGTGGTCTTAGAAAAGCAAGCTGAAGAAGATCATAAAGACTTGAAGAATATCAAGACTATTCTAAAGGGTTTCATGGCGAAGGAGAAAGATCCCAAATAGACAGATCCGATCTTTTGTTGTAATTTGTTTGTTGCCGAGATTTCAAAATTAATGAAATTTGTGCTTGTTGTTCCTTTTGTTGTTGCTACTAATGTTTCAGGTACTTTGTAATATTTTCCATTTCCTCGAATTATTTTTGAAAATTACAAATGGGGAGAAGGAAAAAGAACTTTAATAAGAATTTACCAAATGGGGAGAAGGAAAAGATCCCTAAGGAAAAAGAACTCTAATAAAAGTTTGTTTAAGGGGGAGTTTTTTTTCTTTTCTTTATCTTTCATTTAAGAAGACCTTCTTATTCGTAATGAAATATCACTCCGGAAATCTAGAATACGATCCTTAAAGTTTCAAAGCCTAAGGGGGAGTTAGTCGTATTCATCAATATCCTTAAAGCAAAGGGAGATAAGCCTTAATGTTTTTCTTTCTTCTTAGAATTTCTTTTTCGTAAGGATGTTTGTGCTTTCCAAAAAGGGGGAGATTGTTGAGTCAATAAGGTTTTCCTTATGACTTTTTCATTCCTTCTTGTTTTGAAAATCACAAACACCTTATCTTTAAGGAAAATTGCTTTTATAAGGAAAATTGCTTATATAAGGAAAATTGTTTTTATAAGGAAAATTGATTTTATAAGGAAAATTGCTTTTATAAGGAAAATTGCTTTTATAAGGAAAATTGCTTTTATAAGGAAAATTTCTTTTATAAGGAAAATTGCTTTTATAAGAAAAATTTCTTTTATAAGGAAAATCGATTTTGTAAGAAAAATTATTCTTATCATATTTTCACCCAGATTTTTCTTAAGTATGAGATTCGGATTCACTTTTATTTTCTCAGAATTGCTTGAAACTTTGATATGAAGTATTCTGTTTTAGGATCTGAATTCTGGATAAGAACTGCGATAAAGTTTCACTCCGAAATCGAGATAAGAACTGTGATAGAGTTCCATTCCGAACTCCGGATACGAACTCTGACTAAGTTCGATTCCAGATTCAGGATACGAATCCTTATGAAGTTCGACAACAAATTCTTATTACGAATTCTGATGAAAAATTCTCATAACGAATTCTGAATATGGATTCTCATAACGAATTCCCATTCCGAATTCTCATTCCGAATTCACCTATGAAATAGAATCTGACCATCTTTGTTTTATACACTCCAAATTTATTTAGACTCCGAAAATTATATTTGGTTTGACTCCGAACTTTCATCTTGCTTATGTTATTATAATCTGTCTACTCTTTATGTTTTTCCTTACACTCTGAACCTTCACTCCAAATTTTTCATTCCGAACTTTTGAGTCAGATTTTAAAATGATGTCGTACATTCTGTTACACTTGTTTTGTTATAAAAATATGTCGTCTATTTTGTTATAAACTAACCGTTGTCTAAGTGACACGTGTATAGGTCCCTCCGATCTTTAAGGAAAATATGACCGTTAGAGAAGGAGCCGACCTTACCTATAAATAGGAGCTCATTTGAAAGAGCTCGGTGCTGAAAGGCTGACTGATCTTCGACTCATGTGATTACATGCTTGAAGTGATTTCTAGAGAGAGAGGATCTTATTAACTCTCGAAGCTTCCTGCGACTCCGAATGTTGGTGATTACATTCGAGGGCTTCCGAGGATAGGAAGACAGAGGTGCCGACTACCTAGAAGTTCGAGGGATTCCTTGCTGAGGAAGACAGAGGTTGCCAACTACCTTGAAGTTGAGGGCTTGCGGGGATAGTAAGATAGAGACTCCGATCTTCGTATCGAGGGCTTACCCTAGTGTGGGTAAGACAGACTTGCTTGAAAGTATAAATCAAGGGACCTTTATCCAAGGTTGTTGGATACCCTTCTCTTTGGGTTAAAAGACTTATATCTTGTTACTTGTAGTTCTACTACGTGTTTATATTCCGCTGCATATTGCATTGTAAGGAAAGTATAACTTTCTTATACTTCCTTATTTGTACTCTGTTACATTTAGATTCTATACGCTTTAAGGTAGAATCTCATATTGTAATCTTTTATTAAGTTTCAATTTCCGGAACCATATTTCCGAAACCTACTTTCGGAATCTCTTTCCAAGTTTACATTTGGTGTTAGAGGTGTTGTGAATTTTCCTAGTTTAACTTTGTTAAACTTAGTCCTTTCCTTCTCTTAAGGAAACTACAGTTATTCGTAACTAACTTTAAAGGTTCCAAAGGAATTTTTAAAGTATAAAATTCACCCCCCCCCCTCTTGTAAATTGAGCATCTACATCATTATTTCGATCCTACATGAGTGTGGTATAATAATATCATACAGATAAAAATCATCTCCAAACGTTGAATACCAACCAACATTAGACTACAAATCCATTTAGATGTGAGAAGGAGGTACCTAAGAAAATGATAATATTTAGAAAAGGAAAAGAGGAAAAAGAGAAGACAAGAATTAACTAACCATAACTCCAAACACAAGTTTCATTAAGGAAATTCCCAAATAATGGTGCAAAAGTATGACAATTCCATCAAAACGATGAGAAATATTTTTCACTAATTATATTATATAGTAGAGGACAATTAAGGTTGATCCAAAGGTAATAACAAATAGAATTTTAAGTCAGCGACGTCTTGACCAATTATTCAGGTGAAAAATTGGATGTGTAAGTGAATTAAAAAACAAAACAAAGTCACTAAAATAGAAATAAGAAAAATAGAATGTATTAGGGATGTAATTTGAACAAGGAATGTTATAAAAATTATCCTTTAGTACATAAAATTATTTATAAAGTTCATTAATCATGGTAATTCAATCATGTAATTATTCCTGGGTCTAAGAATATCCATATAAATTATTCAAATATTTAACCCTTAGTCTAAATATTTATTTTTTAGAAATATAATTTTATCAAAAACCCAAAATGGTGACAAAGGAATCTCCCAATGGTAATGGTTTCTCCCATTTTAATCTATTTGGTTTTACCTAATTAAGTTCTTATTAGTTTTTCATAACATAAACAATGAGTTTTGAAATGGCAGAAACAAATAGATTATAAATAAAAAACAAAAAATAAATGGAAACTCACAAATATTCTATATTACAACAAAACCATTCTCTTATTACAATCATAATACTCTTACATATCCTACCATGATCATAGAAAGGATAAAAGGTTTGAGAAAAATAAATGCCTCTAATAGATTTAAGAGGAAGGTGGAGGTGGTAGAAGAAACAACATGAAAATAAAAAAAAAGAAAAAGAAAACACCTAAAATGGCTTTAGGGGGAGAACTTAAATAGAGTGGAAGAACCTCACACAATTTCAAAGGTTTTTTATTCAAAAACCCAAGAACTAAGTTTTTAGACTTAAAATATTACATGATTTTCACTAAATTATATGACTTATATTAAATTCTAATTTTTCTTTTTGATTTCCTCCACCCTAGTAGTTGAATTTCCTTTCCAACAATGGAACAGTGTGTCATATATTGAATGGTTGATAAAAAATTAAAAAGATGAACATGGAATATAGTGTAAATTTATTTAACTACCCCTTATAGAATGTAGTTACATGGAATGTGGCCTCTCATACATGCCATGTAATTCTCAAGAGGGAAGTTGGGCATGTACTCTCATCCAATGAGTAGTTTGAAAAAAAAATATACATGACATGTGTTTACTAATTGCACAATATATAATTACCCATTTATGACAAAAAAAATTAAAACTTATTCATTATTTTATAAAAACCTATAATATTTTCTATAATGTCGAAATTAAGTATTTCAAACTTATCAGAGCATGTATTTGGTATCATTTGACTATTTACCCTCAAAAAGACATTAAAATGACATGTGTGGATTCATTTCATCAAGTATAAATAGTTAATTATAATAAAAGAATATCCATTACTCCTACTTTAAACTATATAAAAAACTAAAATATATGTACATATGTATCAATAATACAGTATCCACATAAAATATTAGTATTTCATAACAAAGAGGCATGACTAACAAGCTAAATCAATTATATAAAGTTGTATATAATTTAACAAAACAGAAATAATGGTATGGAAATAATTAATAAACCAAAATATAATTAGTTTAGATATTTTTTTTCAAAAGTAAAGTTGAATTGTATCCTTAATTTTGGTAGAGTATCACATTACACCATGCAGGAGACAACTATACTCTAGGATAAAATATAAGAGAGAGGGGTCACCAATCAATTATCCTTATAAATGATAACTTTGTAATTATGTGGAATATATTATGCCACACTATGGAAGATTTTAGCAGCCTAAAATATTGGTATTTAGTATGATTATCTAATAAGAAATAGAAATTTGAAGGAAAGAGAAATAGCATTACCTCTAGATCACTAATAGAAAGCTTCACATCCACTTGGAAAAAGAATTATCAAAATGAATGGTTGATTTTAAAAGAATTTTTAAGAGGAAAATTTAGGAATTTTTATTAATAGAAAAGTTTTATCAAAATCATGAAGGTGGGATGTTTTTATTAACTTAGATCCACCCATGGATGGTTCTTTTATAAACTCAATAAAAAATAGAACCTTCCAAGAATCATGGATCATAAAGTAATGAATATAGGGAGAAAGAATGATTTGATTTAAGGATATGAGAGTTAAATTGCATTTAAATAATAAGTTATCCCGTTTATTATCTATTATATTTTTATATTAAAAAATAATTTCATATTTTAATAAAATTCTCATGAGAACCCACTGGAACTCTAATGGGTATATATTTTACTTCTATTGTCCATAAAAGTTTCCCTCAAATCCTAGTGGTTATCCATCAATCCTATGAGAGGTAAATTATATAGAAATAAATAGTTTCACTATTTATTTTATATTAATATTTTAGATTAAAAATAAAATTCTTCCATTTATAAAAAAAATATCTTGGTAAACCACTAAAAATATGGTAGGTATCCCCTAGACTCTTGGGCACGAAAAAAATTTCAATGGAATCTAATTTGTTAACCATCGATCTTATAGTACCTTATAGTACACAATTACACCTTTGATTACAACACCTTCATCCTATAACACCCTTCAACATCTACATTGTATCCCTAAAAGCTGAAAATTCCCTATTTTAAAATTTTTAAAATGGAATAAAATAAATTACTAACCCATATGGGGGAGGTTCACTACCATCATGACATTTTAAACCATATAATATCATGTTCATCAAACTCGTATGCTTGGAAATATTAGAATAATAGCCTTTTATCAAATTAATTATCTTTAAAATAGAAATCAATGATTATTTCTCATTATTAATCATTTTTTACCATCTATAAAACATGAAACTTTATTTGTAATGGTTTGGTAAAACCTATTTCTTAAAAATCACATTGTGTATTAATGGTTACTTTTAATTTTCTCATAAAATCTAAAATGTTCCATTATAAGTTACCACATATTATTTTTTCAATTTTCCTAGAATTAAACTTATTTATTAAAATATATCAAATTTTGAATAATTAAAATTATAGAAAATACCTCTTCTTTGAATTATTATTTCTCTATCTATTTTCAATATGAATGGAAGGTAATGTAGAAGCTAGAAAATCTAAAAATCATATAGCATGAGAATATTATCTTAGCTAAGTTATATTAAAATATGAACACTAACATGATTTGTGGTACTAATGTGTGATCCTTATATCTATAAAAAGATATTTTTCTTCTTATAGAGATTTAAATTATTGGAATATTGCATCATTGGTTAGAGTTTTATAACTTTTTAGATTGAATAGGAATTATTAATTTGTTTTCTTTTATTTTAATAAAAAATATATATTTTCAAATCCAACCTAATAAATTCACATATACAAGGAAAGATTTTATTCCCCATAAAATAGTATGGTATAGTCTAAAATTTTAATTACGTCATGAGCCAAAATTTATCAAACATTAAAATAAAATTTTATTCATCCCGTCACACAATAGTTGTATAAAAACATCAATTTTATCTAAAGTTACTATAGGTCCACCAATTAGAGAGGAAACTATCAAAAATTATTATTTCATATAAATAAACATGGTAATCCTTTATATAATCAACACGACAATTTATATACTATAAGTTAGACCAACCATATACCTTAAGGGGGTAAAACCATTTATTTAAAAACCTAATAACACATTATTAATATCCTCGGAAAAGTTTAAATATCTCTTAACAATATATTTCTATTCCAGAAAATTTAAAGGATGATTGAATTCATTCATTTTAAATATTTTTTAATCATATGATATCATCAACATAGAAATTTTTGATGACATGAAAAATATATTCAATATATGTTTCATTGTATGTTTTATATAAATATTATTCTCATTGTTCAAAACCCTACTAGTATGAATTTTAAAATTTTGATTTAACTCATTTTTCTATATCCTTTGAAAATTATATAGTTTTGGGGAAATAAATTTATAACCTAATATATGAAACCTAATTTCTCATCAAAATTGTGTAATTGGTAGTATGAATTTTTATCTTTTGTTCCAATATGAAGTACCTTTTATAATAACACCCAGAATAAAAAAATACATGTATCTTCACATATTCAAATCCCTCAATCGTTGTATCTTATGATAAATGAAAAATTACCAAAACATGTACAACTTTTAAATAATTAAGAACATATACCATAAAGAATTTGATAAAAATTAATTACTTTTCCATTTTTACCAAAGTGGGAACTTCTCCCCACAAATTTTTCTTTCTCAGAATTACTCTCTTTGGAAGATTAGTTTTGTGTTCTTTTCTCAAAATAGAGAAATTCAGCCTTTATTGGGGGATGAATCAATTCTAAAAGTCCAAATAAAACTTCTTCCCTATTTTTATTTTTTTTTAAATTTATTCTATCAATATTAGTTAGGGGACATATCACTATAAATAAGGGAATATTGATGATGATTGTGAGATATATAAGATATCATGAAAGTAAAGCACATGACACAATAGATTACATGGTTTAGACACTCTTGTTATTTAGTGTCTACATCATTTTTTTCAAAATATCATTACATCATTATCCACTTAAACCTATCATTATCAATGATTAAGGAATTCCTAGAATGATCAGGAAGATTACCCAGTGTTCATTCAGGTAAGAAAAAAAATACAAGGAAAACAGATCAATAAAAATAAGTTTCATGGTATATGTGATATACCTCTATCTTCCTAAAGTGTCTTTATATCAATGAATGTTATGTGCATTATTCTTCTACCAAGCATCACTCATCTAGGTGTTCCTATCTTTAATTTCATCTACATGGTCTCATGGGGTGATAATGTTACATAACATCATGAATGAACTATTAATAGAGATATTTTATATCTCCCAATATTTATCAATGATCATGATCGATACAATAATCATATATTTCCTCATCTTCCTCTATGTGTTAAGTTCATTGAATACTAGGTAGATTTTATTGATAAACTTCTAAAATATCCCTCTAAAAATCCTTACTCATTTCTAAAAGGATAAGATATTAAAATATAGATACTTATTATAAATTATATAATTATTAAATAAAAATATTTATTATATCGTAATATAAAAAATCATGCATTAATATAACCAATTACATTGTAATATTCAATCAAAATTAGGTCAAAAAATTCTCATATTGTATTATTTATATATTCTTTAAGATCCATAAAATTCATATTATACTTGAATCCATTACAACATAATGAATTACATCATAATGTTATATTATTGATCCATATTTCTAATTAGGATCTGCTAAGAAACATTATGGTTTAATAATACGAATTATAATGTGACCCCTAATTACAGTATCACAAACGTTCTAAATGCACGATATCATTGCATTGTAAAATATATCACTATAGTATATTATAAATATATGATAAACCACATAATTCCTCAAAGAACCATCATAGAAAAATACATGTTTATTATAATGTGATTCTCATGTCAAAGTAAAATCTTCAACTACTTAAGCTCATTACTTTGTAATAGAAACCATGTCATGATGATATGTATTAGTAAAAGTATCCAATCAATTATTTAGAAGAAAATCATAGTTTAAAAAAAATACATTGCATAATAATTTATTATAGCATTGTTTCCTAATTAATTTCTTAACATAAAATCATTTTCTTCTACTCTAACCTTCACCAATTTCCCCAACACATTCCAAATATCATTATGATGACTTTTAGTAAACTAAAACTCAACCTCCGATCTCATGACTCACTCTTCATTATCTTTCTTTATGATATAATTTATCTTGATGTGACATTTCAAACTCCATATAAATCCCAAGGATATATACCCAAGATTAAGAACAATATTTTAATGTTTCATAACTTCTCATAATTGGTAGAATCTATAACTAAATACATTCAGATATTCATGAAATCATACCTTCGGATTGGATAGTGATTGTATGAGATCTCCATCAATTTGTAAGCTACAATTTTTACAGAAAATGTAAAATCATTTAAACATCACAAGGAGACACAAGATCCTTTTCATTATTCATACTCTAATTGATACTCTATCCAAGATTTATTCATATCAATGATAAGACATGATCTATTTAAGAAATATGATATTTTTTTGGCTAATTGTAGTGGAGAAATCAAAATAGAATTTATAATCCCCTATGAGTACACATTTAGAGTTGAACATGGGTTAGTCTCTTGAGGAAACAATATTAAAAAACAAATTACCTTCACTCTTATTTATGTTTCAAGTTTTTTAAGTAATGGAAGCAGGATAAAATATGATAACGGTTAAGTAAAAGAAAAAAAATAAAACTAAAATTTAGGGTAAAAGAAGATGGATATAGTTTCAATAACATGGGAACTTCATTATACACAAGTTGTTTAAAACTCTTCCAAAATTTATGTCATGAAAAATCATTGATTAATCACCTATATATATATTATTGAAATAAAAAAACATTTAAAACTTCCTATTCACATCCAAACCACCTTCTATAAAGTATAGAATAGTGAAAATACCACGATCCTAGGCATATCACAATCTAAACACCCCATTCCAACCATATATGGTTTATCCCGCAATCCAAACAAATTAATCATATAAATTTTAGAAAAATATAAGGGAGGGATTTTGGATATGATAGAACAATAACATAACTATAAATGGTAAGAGAACTTGATTATAACTATCAATATAATTCTATACTAACTCATTACTGCATCAAGAATGTCTAAAATCACCATAGAATTGATGTAAAGGGATTTATTGATACATGTAATCTCCCCCAAAATCTAACCCTTGGGTTAATACTCTATAATAATGGATTTTGGAAGCCACATATATGAATAGGGAATCATATAATTATGAAAATTAAAAATAAAATAAGGAATCTACTTTTAATATTAAAATAAATTAAATAAAGGTAAAATAGAGAAAATTATAACCAATCCGTAGGATTTGAACCCCTTATGTTGTAGAATCCCCTATTATTTAAAAACATTCACCCACTAAAATTATTCATTAAGAATAATTGGGTGGGAATCAGTTACAAGGATCCAAATATTTCATTTCCCATTGTTGATTTCCTTGTAGATTTTTGTTGATTCTTTCCCTGATTTGATAAAACAATGTGTACAAGAAAATATTTTTGGTTCCCTTGGTTCTTGAATGCATTCTAAATGGACTAACTTTATGATTCAAAAACAAGGGTGATTATTACCTCTCTTCGCTTGAAAATTTTACAAGGATAATTTGGAGGTGTTATGAAATGAATTATCAGTGGCCTATAAATTTAGTTATGTAGTGGATAGTAATAAATAATTAAGTGGAAAATGTATTCTTAAAATGGTATGTAAAAATGAATTGATGGATGAATGATACATCATGGTCAGATTCAAGGAAGCATTGAGGATGAGATGATGGCTAATTCATGACATGAAATCATGTTGAAATTAATGTGATCTTTAGGTGTGTCGCTAAGGTATGAAAAACAACAGAAAAATAGATAATCATAATAATGAGTACATTACAATGAGTTCTATATATGTATCAAGTACTGATGTACCATTACAGATTGATATATTTTCATGGAGGTTTGTGAGGTGAAATTGATGTGAAAACACAACCCGAGTGTCCTTCATGGGATGTCTTTATGATAAGAATAATTGTAAGATCCCATCTTTTTCTTGGTACGACTCTCTTTGAGTTTTTTCTTAAACATCTTTTATTTTGGGTTTTCCTTCTTCTTTAAACCTTGGTAATTGATTCTCATTTAGGTATGGGGATATTTTACTAGGGAAAATTACTTGATATTTAGGGATTTATGATTTTTTTTAATTAATGGAGTCTCGGTATAAATATGTCTAGAGATTATGAGGGTTATCCATGGTTTGGAAGGATTCAGCGCTGGTTTGGGATTTTTCTGTGATAGTTGAGTAGTAAGAAATATGTTGTAAAATTTCACTTCATTAGTGGTTTACATGATGTGAACATGTGGTTTGGAATATGTCATGAACTGGTTCAGGGAACAAAACTAGTACACGTCGTGAAACTAGTTTATGATGTAAAATAGTCAATCAAAGTTATTTTAACCTTAGGTGACATTTTTTTGGTGAATCTCGTAAATCGAGATATTCACATTATGAAAAGGTTTCACATCATGAATATATTGGGCTTAGCTATTTTAATTCTATATAGTTTTTATATTTAATTAACCAACCTATATGTTGCTCCCTCTATTGAACCCTTTGGTGAATCTAAATTATTTTGGATTCATTCCTTCCCTTTAGAATGTATTAATAAATATTTTAATCTTTGGTGATTTTTTTTTCTTTGTTTTCCCTCTCTATTATGTTTTTCTCCATTTTATGGGTGTAATATCTTTTCCACTATTAAAATAATTTTAAATCTTAAGTGATAAAGGATTATTCTTGTGATCTCCTTCACCTTTTTTCCTTGTTGTTGTTCCCAGATGAGAGTATTTCTTAAATATCCAAATAAATGTAGGTGGTCTAGAAAAATACCACATAGTGTGATTGTATTTGTTCACATATGTGACATATTATGTGATTTTGATGACTCAATGTGTACATTAACAATCAGAATAATGGGTTATTATAATCATGTGTTTAGAAAACGCTTTTGATCCCTTTGGATCTAGAAGAGTTGATATCTGGCTTGTGGATATCCATAGGGTGAGATTTCCCAAGAAAAATTAATAATTTGCTAATGGATTAAAGATATGTTTTAGTATAACCTGATTCCTTAGGTGATTTCTTGTGATTGATTCACCATGGAAATTGGAATCCTTGATTATTGAATGACCAGTGATAATTTGATAATAAAATGGGCTTGAAAATAGGTATGGAACGTTTTAAGATATAATTTAATGAATGGATGGGTAATTGAAAGAGAAATGGTAATTGTATGAACTAACCATTTTGGATTATGATATTATGTTGTGTTATTCTAGGTTTTATGTCTTGTGTTATGATATTTTATGAAATGATTACATAAAGTTTTATTCTCTGTGACTGTGAAATTCTAATATAAGGGGATTTTTTCGGTGATGCTGAAATTATTATATAAAGGGATATACTTGGTAATATTTAAATGATTATATTATGGTATTTTCTTAGTTATATTTTAATGATTATAGGTCATGACTCAGATATTTTATTATTCCATGGACTAGTCATTATGGTTGGCATGATGGTGCTACATGCACAGAGATATTCTTGAACAGTTTCGAAGTAGGTTGATTTTTGTTCTGTAATAATTGATTAATTATTACTTCATGTTATTTATTTATTACATGCACTTATTATCATTTTTTTAGATGTGGTGGTGTCGACCTACTGAGTTTTACTCAAACCCAATTAGGGCATCCATTTTGTACCAAATCAGATTATATGGATATAGGTTTAGACAAGGTAAAAGAACCGTGTTTGTTTTTTTTTGATTGATGGATGAGTTGGATCTTTGAGATAATACTGACATGGGGTTCAAGACTAAGGTATTTTTGAGTTTATTTGATTCTTCATGGTATTTTATCTTTATTACTTTTAGTTTTACATTTAGATATACTATATCCTATTATTACATTATTATTTTATAATTATTAGAATATTTAGTTGACTTTTATTGTTTGTTTTTTTTGAAATGAGGTAATGTTTCCACTACTTATCATCACTCTGGTTTTTATTTATTTCCACTGTATCATAACTCTTTATAGAGAATATAGTCTCACCACTATATTCTCTACACCCCTGCTGCTAGTCATAAGCCTATGGAGGATAGAGAGGTGCAATTGAGGTGCAAAAAACCTGATTTGGCCACATGAGAGAGTTCCAGATAGGGGGATGTTACAAAGTATTAGTTGTTCTTTTCTATTTCTCTACCATTTGGAAAAGTTAGAAAAGATACTAGGATGTGTCGGCACTTTATAATAAGCTTGTTCATAAGAGTACATAACCGGTGTATGGGGTAAATTTGAGTTCCCAAGTATGGGATTGATGTTCATGTTGTTCTCTTTTTATGATTGATGTTATTTCACCTTGGGTGATTTACATGTTGTGTGATAATATTATTTATTGAGCTTTATACTCATGGACCGGTATGGCACGATATGAGTATGAATTAATTATGATAAGCACATAGTAATATATATATATTTAAAATTATTGTTCATGATAGAGACATATTTATTGTATGTGATATATTTTCCAATATAAACTGTGAAATGAGATATGTGTTATATCTAATAAATGAAATGAATGACTTTTTATACCATGATAATTCAATTGCTAAGACATGTTTAGAGACACCAGGAGCTAGTGGTTCTCTCTTGCTGTCACCAATTAAAGTTAAACATGTTTATATACAATGTTTTAAGGATTGTTTTTTTCTTGTAAAGAAAATACATCCTTTTCATCTTCAAATTGAGCGTTATGATAGTGGAAATCAGTACGCTCCTAACGCATCTAGACTAGAGTTTCTCATAACTATTGGTGTTCATATTGATATTTATTTTTGTTACATATTCCTAAGGGTCATGCAATCCATGGAAAGGGGTAATTTTCTCACCATGCCTTCGATGTTTGATCAAATGAGAGAGTTTCTGCAGTAGCATCTGTCAAGGTTTAGAAGGGAGGTAGGCTCCCAGGAAATAGATTTCTAGATCAATTCAGAACATATCATATTTAATCAACTCAATAAAACCACATATAGGAGGTATAATACTTCTATATAAACTCTTTTTTAGACTATCCAATCATTGGTTGGACACATTAGAGAAATCTGGGCAGCAAGACGAGTTATCCTAGAAGCACATCGAGGGAATGATTCTAAGTCACTTCTATCCAGAAATTTTGCAAGATGATAAGGCTCATGATTTCATGAACCTAACATGGGATGGAATTTCAATGTTGTAATATAATGGTAATTTCCCCAACTTATAGTACTTTATGCCATCTTCAGCAGCTAGTGAGAATGCTAGGGTGAGTAATTTCAAAGATGGAATTTTCTAGAAGATCAGTCCATAGGTGATCATTTTTTCCTTTATTATCTTTTCAGATGTGATTAATCTAGATCTCAACATGGAAGGGGGTCAGAGAGAGGCCTTGAGTAGGATCCATACCATTTCAATAGGGATAACCAGGAGCTCTTCCTTAGGTAGAAAGAAGTTCCAATATGACAGTTATCACCAAGGAAACAATGGGTAGAGCTGACAGGGAAGTAAAAAGGGCATATTAGGAGTGCATTCCCTTACAGTGATATCAATGAAGAAGGTTTGGACATATGTGGACCCATTTTCCACACCCTTATTTGCAGTATCATGGTTTTGGTAGGCTAGGTCATCTGTAGAGGTTTTGTAGGGGAATGAAGAACAAGAGCTATGGAAATGGATTTGGATATGTGCTAGAGTTAGGGAAGGAAACATCTAACCTTTAGTATACTATTACCAGGAGTTACACTAGAAGTTAAGATCAAGTTCATCAGTATGGTACCCCATCATAGGAGCAGAAATGACAGATAGAGGGAAAAGCACAGGGCAGTTATACTAGATGCATGGGATGAGAGGAAAGTCAGTTGCACACTATGTATTCTACTCTGTCTAGCTTGGATACAAAATATTCAACTATTAGAGGTATTATTCTTGTATCATTTACACTTTCTTTCATTTTTTTGATACAGTAGAATCACATTACTTTAAATATTATATTTTTTAAAATGATTTCTCATGGTTATGGAAATCTTGGATGCTATCTTTACCATTGTTACACCATTGGGAGTGCGGCCATAGAATATCAAACCCTGAAAGGCATGTTCTCTAGAAATTGGTGGTTACCATTACATTTGGGAACCATTTTTGTTTTAAATGATAGAATTAAATTTGATTCTTGTTATGGATTGGCATGTTCTATAATAAGCCCATATCAACTATTACCAAATGAGAGTTACATTTGTTATCTCTTGAAGGGGGTAGCTATCTTCACCAGGGTGAGTGGGATATTCATTCTAGTAATACAGGAACAATTTAATGCATATTGGATTGTCTCATGTCTTAGATAGAAATACATTCCATAGATGATGGTAGAATGCAATAGGATACTTTTCCTTTAGTGATAGACCATTTTTGGATGTCTTTTTTGAAGAGTTTTATAGCTTACCACCCAAATAGAATATCGAGTTCATGATCAAATTAGTGTCAAGAGGAGATCCAAATTACATTCCACTATATAGGATTCCACTAGTATAGCTTTTGGAGTTGAAACTTTAGTTGGAAGATCTAGAAGCTAAAGGTTTCATATGTACTTTTACATTCCATTGGGTTCTGTAGTTCTTCTCACTAAGAATGTTAATAGGATTTTCCTATTCTGTGTGGATTATAATAGATTGAATTAGATGATGGTCAAGAATTGGTATCCCCTTCCACACATCAATGATATCTTTGAATAGATGATATGTGCTAAGATCTTCTACAAGATAGATTTAAGATCAGGATACCATCAGTTGACAGTGAGACCATAATACATACACCGAACTAATTTTAAGAGCAGGTATGTCCTGTATGAGTTCATGGTGATGTTTTTTGGCTTGATGAATGCACTGATGGTATTTATGGACTTGATAAACTGGATCTTCCATTATTTCCATGATCAAATTGTAGTGGTGATTTCGATGACATCTTAGTATACTTCTAGTTGGCGGGTGATCATTACCAACATCTTGATATTATCTTATGTACATTGATATATCGTTAGCTTTATTAAAACCTAAAAAAATTTAGTTTAGGTATTGATAAAGTGAACTTATTGATCCATGTGAGAGATATTTTTAGGATATTAAGTGTAGGTTGTCCTCAGTACTGATCCTCACTTTACCTGTTCTAGGTAAGGCATATACCATGTAATGTGATGTATCATGAGTTAAACCCAGAGCAGTTATGATATAGGAGGACCAAGTGGTATCTTATGGATCTAGACACTTGATATTTCATGAGATAAATTATTCTACTCATGAACCATAGTTAGTCACAATGCTATATTCCCTGAGATGTTGGAGACACTACCTTTTGGTGAGATATTTATGATGTAAATAAACCATAGGAGCCCTAGGTACATTTTTTTCTTAGCAGGACATGAACCTTTGATATATTAGGTGGTTTGAGTATCTATATCTTTTCAACTTTGAGTTTAATTATACACTGATAAATAGAAAATTAGTTGTTTATTCCTTGATCTAGAAGATGCAGACAGAGGCTGTGTGGGAGTCTTGCCACGAGTAACAAATGATTGTGATCCTTGGAAACATGAATCTAAATATTCAAGATTCTTGGGGAGGTATAACTCTAAATTTTGACATCTTTTATACTTTTTATTCCTAACCAGATAAAGATAGAATAGTTATCAAATCTGGTGGTCATAACTCTGAGAGACAGATTATATGGTGGGGATCCATCAGGATAGTCTCTTAGAAGTGGCAATGTTATTATTATCCATGGATGAGTATGGATTCATATGGGCTTGTGTAAGGATCTAATGAGATACATTCTTTATTCTAGATGAATGGTACACCCAGGTTTTAAAAATATGTATCTTAATTTCCATAGGAAGTACCGGTGGCCAGGAATGAAGAAGGAGGTAGCAGGATTTGAGGTGAGATGTTTCACCTCTTAGTAGTTGAAGGCTAGGTATGAAAGGTATATTGGGTTGTTACAGACTCTGTCAATTTTGGGATGGAAATTTAATGAAGTTGATATAGATTTTTTGTTATGATTACCTAGGAAAAATTTCAAGAATGATGAAGTATGGGTCATCATAGATCCACTATCGAAGGTAGCCTATTTTTTCTTATGAGGGATACCTTCACTGTTGATGATATAGATAGTATTTAGGTATAGGAGATAGTCTAGTTTCATGGTATTATAAGTAATATAATTTCTAATAAAGATCCTCATGTCATGAATTGATTCTCTGAGGGTCTTTAGAAGTCCTTTTCATCATAGGTTCTTAGTATGGTCGATCATCCATATATTGGTAGTCAATATGAATGGTCTATTTAGATTCTGAAGGATGGGCCTTTGTTTTGGATTTCAGTGTCTCATGGGAGTATCATTTATCAATCATGGAGATTTATTATAATAACAACTTCCAAAAATTGATCCACGTGGATCCTTTCAAGGCTTTGAATGGAAGGTCATGAATTTTTCCTTTTTGTTGGTTGGAGGCAGGTGAGTCGGTGCCTGTTGGACCTTGTCTCATACAGGAGACATCTGAGAAGCTTCAATTGATCAATAGGTAGTTGGTGACCATGTATAGAAGAAACAAATCTCATTCTAACCATCAAATATAACCTATGGAGTTTAATGTTGATCATCATGTTTTCTTTCGGGTGTCGCCTATGTTAGGAAAAAGCTATATTAGGAAACAACAAAAGCTTCCACGGGTTTTTTTAAGTTTTTCAGGTTAGTGGAAAGTTTCGTGGATTATAAACTAAAAAGGGATAATATTACTTGATTATATATTAATATTCATGTGTTTTAAAGTCCATAAATATTAATTTCAGAACATTTTATAAATTTAATTTCATTTCTCATCAAAAGTGCAATTCATGTTCAATGTGAATATTTGGGCCCAATCAATCATCTATTTGTGGAATTAATTTATTTAATTTTTGAATTTTATATTTTTTTAATATTATTTATCACTTTATTTGTAACATTTTATCTTTTAGGATCAATATATTAATCCTTTGGGAAGATGAATATATTTTGGCACGAATGAATAAATTTTCTGGACAAGGCATAATGGGCCTAAGTCCCATCAAACAAAAGTGTTGCACAAAATATGAGCCCAATGAAGATAAAATGTTAACTTTATAAAGATAAATTTATGTGGAACATTTAATTAAACTATTTCTGGAGATAATTTTGAATTTTTCATGAAAATAATGGGAACACAAGTTGACATTTAAATGGTGGGCTAGATATGAATGCCCATAAATTCATCCCACCATATCAAGAATAACATCCAAAAGGAAGATCAAATTGGCCGGAAATTTTTAAAACAGTTATAGGACAAATGAAAGAATATATTTTCCACCTATGAACCCTTCTTAATTTTATATATTTTGTTAAAAATTCACACATCAACAAAGAAGATGAATCTGTTCCTATTTTTCTGGTCAACATTGTAACATCCAATTTCTTTTATTTTCACCCACCTTTTGACTCTCCTAATTAATGGGTAAGGGAATTAATTTTTGGGGGTCAACTTAGTGATATGAATATGCCTATATAAATATATGGCAGTGAAGGTATTTTGGTGTGCATGTTTTTCTTTCAATTGTAATTTTTCTCTTTCATTTTGTAATCACAACGTCAATTTTTTCTCATGTAAGTTTTTCATTCACATTCATTTAGTAATGAAAATTCTTCTTATTTTCTCTTGTTTTATTATTTTCAATATCACATTGATATATTTTTATTAGGGAGTGATTTTATCCATATCATCTTTTGTGAAACTCCACACACAATGGTGGATTGATCGTTATTTTAATGTTTTTCTTCTATAATCCTATTTCATTAAGTAGATTTCCCACTTCTGTTAATAGAATAGAATCAATAGAGGGATAACCTTTTACGGGTTAATCCTAGTTAGTTTCAAGGGTTTTTATTGAATTTTATTTAATGTGATTTAAATTTATCTCATTGTTTTAATATTTCCATTCGTTTATTTATTTTCTTCTTCATCTTCACCAACTTTAATGATGACACATTTTGACTTATAGTATGATCCAATTACTTGGAGTTCTCATTTAAGTGATCCTATAAGTGAATTTTTAATTACCCTTATAATAGTGTAGGGAATAAATTGGTGAATCATTTTGGGGAATTATATCATTTTGTGGATACATCTTGAATAAGTAACCTGAAAATTTCAAAGAAAACAACTACATCCAATCTAACCCAAGTGACAACCTATGATCGACTCATCTTATTTAAATGTTTTAGATAAATTAAATTTTTGTTTTTTATTGTTATTTAAGTTAAATCATTAGTTATTAAATTTAAATAAACACCCAAGTTGTCAACTTCATAGCTAATTCTTCCATCAAATCATAGTGTCTATAATTTTCTTCTTCAGTCCCTATAGATTCGATAACCCATGTTATACTACAAATGACCGCTTACACCATATAACTTTGGTAAATTTGGGCGTAACCAGATTTTGGTGTTGTTTCTAGGGACCAATTAATCTACCTAAGAACCTCTTTCTATTCTCCCCCATTTTTTCGTTTTCATCCCATTTCTATTATGTTTTCCCCTTTCTATTTTTTTGGGTCCTGAAAATCTCAAATCCAAATTTCCTAATACATCCAATGGAGTATCATCAAAAATATCCCTTCATAAACTCAAGATGGAATAAAATAGTAAATCCACATTAGGAATCCACTTATATAGAGAATTTCATTGACCAAAAAATAAATGATTACCCCACACTAGATAACATGTACAATATTTTGGATGATGAACATTTAAAGGAAAATTTTCCATATATCTGAAGAATGGGAGAAGAGATCAATGTAAGGGAATTCCATGATGTCCAAACCCCTATCCCAACTGATCCCCAACAACTTCTTGAAAAATTATGTGATTTAATGGAGATAATTAATTCTAATGTTTCATATTTGAGGATAGAATTAAAAAACATTAAAACTTGTGAGGAACCAATCTCAACACTGAATATCCCTTCCATAATTGTATGTGATGTTTCTATTTTCCCAAACACCTCTAATGAATTTACGGAAATCCCAACCATAGTATATAGGGTAGCTGAAGAGGATCAATTAATTGATGAAGAATCTTTAAATCAAAAGGAAAATGATTTTCTATATTCAAAAGAGGGAAACATGGCATCATGGATTGAGTGTCCATATTATTTCTCCACTGATGATTTTTTAGAACCACCAATCATTAAATCATTAGGAGAGATCAAAAAAATTGATTCCATACCCACCCAAGAAATTCAAATGGATAATTTTTATGAGGAATAAATTTTTCAAAAGGAATCAATTATTTCTAAATTTTTTTGGAGAATAAACTAATTTTGATTTAAATTTTTGATCTTCTTTAGGAAATTTAAATCAAGACAAAATCAAAATTATTTTACTTCCCAGCTCAAGAATCCCATCATATGTGATAACCATGACCTTTCAGTTATCATCTATTTTTCTCTAGAATCTCACAAAAGAGGAATGACCCTTGAAATATTAGGAAAGACTATAAGATAAATTGGATCAACCATTACAGAATTTCCATTGATTTTTATAATTCTTATTGAATATGGGTTTTGAAATAAAACAAATTCTAAAAGAACGAATCAATCTCAATCAAGTTGAAGTGAAGAAATATGGGAACCCCTTGAGGTTTTTGATGTGATATAATATTTTTTTGTGAGATTTAATAGTTGAAGAAGTTTGATCATTTCATATAAAACCCATTCCATCCATAGTTCAAACCCAACCTTCAATCATCCCCAAGGAGTCTATAAATGACATAAATCTAAATTGATTAATTTCTTATTGATGGGTAATCAACTACAAACTCGGTGGTTTTATTCTATGATTTAATTTCAAATCACATATCCCCTTCTTCTTCCCAATTATTTTTTCTATATTCTCTTATCTTTAAAAATGGTGGGCAGTTTCATTCTAAAATGGGGGGAGTGAAAATCTGGGATTTCAAAAAAAAATTGGGATTTTATGATAAAAATTTAAATTCAAAAAAAAAATATTTATCCTTGAATGAATTAATGTACATTTTGAAGCATGAAAACGGATTTTCAAATGATTTTGAATGCCTTTATTGTGATTTTAATGCATGTTTTAGTTTATGAGCATAGTTTTGGGAAAGTATGATTGTTCTTTGTCATTTTTCAAAGTTCACATTCTTATCCTACTAATTAAAATTCCACAATGCATGTCTATTGGATCTTGACTCTAAATTTGAGTTCTTGGGTCCCTTCCATCACAGCATAGGGTTTGGGGCCACTTTTATTTTCATTTCATTATCAAAAAAAATGACTAAAAAGAGCAATTTTTTGTCCAAATGTGTTCAATCCAGCAATTAGGGATCATGACTCCATAGTTTTCTGGCCCAGAGTTAGGTTTTATATCTCTATTGTAGAGCATGGAATTGAGAATATGTGTGGAATATTGCACTTGGGGATCATGACTCCATAGTTGCCTTGCCCAAATTTAGTTATTTCATATCTATTGTGGTTCAAAAAAACAGGATTCTCATCTTAATGTTTAATGTGATTCCCACCTAGTGCTTCCATTTGTTTTCCCTTGAACAAAAAAATAGTCCCCATATCTTTTTTGATAAACAACACATCATCGTGCTTAATTTAAATTGGATGAAATATGGTAATGAATTTAAATAAAGGAACTGACTTGGTCTAGGGATATTCTTGTGAGCCTATCTTGTGTGAAATTATTTTGATAGGTTTTATTATTGTTTGGAATGTTGTCTTTTGGTGATCAATGTATGTTGAAATGTTTTTGAAGATGGAATTCAATTTCATATTTTTGAGATACACATTGCTCAAGAATAAAAAAATCAAGTTGGGGTGTGATTTTCCACTAAAATTGGCTAATATTAATTTATTATATCTTAATTTTCATGTGTTTTAAAGTCCATAAACATCAATTTTAGTGCATTTTATAAATTTAACTTCATTTCTCATCACAAGTTCATTTTATGATTAAAGTGAAAATTTAGAAACAATCAATCTTCTGTTTGTGGAATTAATTTATTTAATTTTTTGAATTTTATATCTTTTAATAATATATATCACTTTATTTGTAACATTTTATTTTTTATGATTAATGGATTAATACCTAGGGAAGATGAATATTTTGGGTCATGAATGAAAAAAATTTCTCAAGAAAGCATAATGGTCCTAAGGCCAATCAAACAAAAGTGGGGTTCACAATCCAAGCCCAATAAAGCTCAAATTTTAACTATAGAAAGATAAAATTATGGGGAACATTTCATTAAAATATTTATAGATCTAATTCTGATGTTTTTATAAAGATAAATAGAAACCAAGTTGGCATTTAAATGGTGGATAAGATCTGAACGCCCGTAAAGTCATCTCACAATATCATTCATAACTTTCAAACAGAATATCCAATTGGCCTAAAATTTTTATAGATCTTAGAGTAAACATGAGAGAATATATTTTTCTTCTACGATCCCTCTATATTATACCATATTCAGTTACAAATTCATATGTTAAAAAGGGTGATGAATCTAGACCTATTTTTGTAGTCAGCATAGTAACGTCTAATTTGTTTTATTTTCACCCAACCTTTGACTCTACTAATTAATGGTGAAAGAATTAATTTTTGGGGTAAAACTAAGGCTCCTAATATTCCTATATAAGGATATTTTGGTGAAGTTATTTGGGTGATCATATTTGTCTTTCAATTGTAATTTCACACATTCATTTTTAATCGCACCATCAATTTTTTCTCATATAAGTTTTTCATTCATGTTCATCTATAAATAAAAGTTATTATTATTATATTATATTATTCTTTTTAATATAACATTTACACCATTTCCTTAGGGAGTTAGTTTATTCACATCAACTTTTGTGAAATTCCTCACACAATGGTGGAGTGATCATTATTTCAATATTTTTCTTCTTCAATCCTGCTTCTTTAAGTGGATTTCCTACATCTATTGAAAAAAGATCATCAATGGGGGATAACTTTTTATAGGTTAATCTAAGGGATTTTCATGTGGTTGGATTTATTTCAATTTCATGTGATTAAAATTTCATTCATTATTTTAAGATTTCCATTCGATGATTTATTTTCTTCATCATCTTCTCCAACTTTAATGATGACACATTTTGAGTGCTGGTACGATTAAATTCATTGGAGTGGTCATTTAAGTGATCCTATAATTGAATTAATGATTATCCTTATAATATTTTAGCAATTAAATTTTTGAATGATGTTGAGGAATTATATCATTTTGGTGATATATCTTGAATTAGTAACCTAAAAATTTCTAAGAAAATAAATACATCTAATCTAACCCAACCAACAACCTAGAATCGACACATCTTATTTAATTATTTTAGATCAATTAAATTTGTTCTTTTTATTGTTATTTAAATTAAATAATTATTTATTAAATTAAAATCAATACCCAAGTTAGCCACTTCATAGCCAATATGTACATCAAATCATTGTGACTATAGGTTTTTTCTTCAGTCCCTCTAGATTCGATAACACAAGTAGTACTAAAAATGACTCCTTACACCATATAATTTGGGTAAATTTGGGCACCACCAGTCGATCTAATGTAATTTTAATTTGACCTTTAATATCACCACATTTCCAAGCATAACATTTTTCATGTATCAAAAATTTGGATATATCATCCAAAACCTTCTCACATAACTGGCATTGAGGATGTTGAGAAAGTTTTGAATGAATAATTTGATGATAATACAATATGGATTGTGGAAGATAGTGATAAGTGTCTATAGGGTATGAATATACCTCTAGTTCAGGTGAAGTGGCAGTATGGGCATGTTTAAGAGGATACCTGGGAGAGGGAATCTTATATGCGATCATAGTGTCGAAACATGTTCACTGAGACCCCAGAGTGATTCTTGTATAAGTTTGAGGATGAGATGTTATATGGTGGGGAGGCTGTAATATCACATCTTTTTTCAGGTACGTCGCTCTTTTATTTTTTGGTTGAACCAATTTTCTTTTGGGTTTTTATTTTTCTTTAAACATTGGTGGATGAGACACATTTGGGTACGGGGAGATTTTGCTATGGAAAATTTCCTAATATTATGGTATGTATGTTTTTTTAATTAATGGAGTCTGAGTAAAAATGTGTCAAGGTATTCTGAGGGTAATCCATGTTTTAGAAACCTTTGAAGGTGGTGTGGTATTTTCCTGGGAAAGCTGGGTCGAAAGCTATTCACTAGACACTTTTACATCATGAATTATTTATACAAAGTGAATGTGTTATCTGGAAGATTCTATAAACTAGTTCAAGGAATGAAACTGTTACACATTGTGAAATTGGTTCATGACATGAAATGGTCAATCAGTGTTATTTTAACTTGAGGTGATTTATTTTTTGGCATATATCATAAATCAATAAATTCATATTGTGAATCTCCCAAGATCAGCTTTTTTAAATCCACACAATATATATGTTTAATTTTACATCTTCTACACCACTCCCTCTATCTAACCCTATGGAGACTCCAGGTGATTTTGGTTCCATTTCTTCCCTTATTAATGTCTTGATCAAGTAGTTAATCTCTGGTGAGTTTTTTTATCTTTGGTTTTCACCTCTCTTATGTTTGTTCTCTATTTTTTCGGTGTAATATATTGATTATTGTTTTAAAATATTTTGATCTTTTGTGATCTAGTTTTCACATTCTGATCTATTTCTTCATCATTCCTTATTGGTGTTCCTAGCGGAGAGTGTTTCTTGAATCTTCAGATGACGGACAATCTTCTAAAACAATGTAATATGGCCTCATTCTATTTGTTCAAGTATGTGAAATATTTTTTGATTTCACCAAATAATCATGATCATTAACAAATATAATAATGGGTGATGATAATCATATGGTTAGACTACTCTTTCGATCCCTTTAAATACAAAAGTATTGAGACCTAGTTTACAGTTACTCGTGGGGAGAGATTTCCCTAGAATAATAAAAAAATGGATAATGGATAAAATATATGTTTTAACGGGACATGAGACCTCATTTCTTATGATAAATTCACCTTGGAAATTGGAATAATTTATTATTTAATGATTAGTGATTATTAGATAATAAAATGGTTGTTAAAACTGGGATGGAAATATCTTAAGATATAATTTAATGAATTAAAGGTTAATTAAATGAAAATGGTAATTGAATAGCTTAACCACTGTGGATTATGATATTTTGTTTTTTTATTTGGGATTTTATGTCTTGTGTTGTAATTTATGCTAAAATAATTATATAAAGGGCTATGTCTGATGATGGTAAAATGATTATATAAAGGGCTTTGACCAGTGATGTTGAAATGATTACACAAAGGTATTCTTCTAAAGAAGATAAAATTATAATATAAAGGGATATTCCTAGTTATTATAAAATATTATATAAAGGTATTTTCCCATTTATGATGAAATTATTATATAAAGGGCTTTTCCTAGTTATTTTTTTATTCTTATAGGGCTTGACTGAAGATATGTAATTATTCCATGGACTTGTGGTTATGGTTTTCATGGATGTTCTATATTCTCATATATATTTTGGAATGGTGACTAAGGAGGTTGATTGTTGCATTGTATTAATTGATAAATTAATACCCCATATTATCGCTTTATTGCACGAAATTATTATCAAACGGGTTTTTTTAGACAAGGTTGTGTCGACCTACTGTGTTTTATTCACACCCTTTTTAGATCACCATTTGGTACCCAAGTAGATGACATGGATGTAGATTTTTATAAGGGAAATTTAATTTATTATTTATTATCATGGGCTATATGGGTTGGATATTTGAGATGGGACCGACATGGGGTCCAGGACTAGGGTATTTTGAGTTTATTTGTTCTAACATGGTCTTTTATCTATATTACTTTTAGTTTTAAATTTATATTCATTAAATCCTATCATTATATTATCATTTTATTATTATTGTATTATTTAGTTGGATTTTATTGTTTATATTTTCATTATGATTTATTGTTTCTACTATTTTTCATTAGTCTGAAATTTATTTATTTTTACCTTATTATAACTCTTCGCCAGGAGGTATAGACTCTCTAATATATTCTCTATACCTCTAATTCTAGTCACAGGCCTCTGGAATATGGGTAGGTGCGATTGAGTTCAATTATCCAACCATATTTGGCCACGTGATAGAGCGTCTGATCAGGGGATGTTACAATAACAAATATGATCAAAACCAAGAGTGCGGTGCAGGGCAACACTTAATGTATTTAATATGAAAAGTGGTACCTTCACTTGAGATGATTTCTACTAAACTCTAGTTTCTACTTGGTCATTATTAATTTGGATTTTTAGTGGATGAGTTATTTTTATAGGGTTACTTATTTATTATTCTAAATGTCTATAAATTCTCATTTATTCTTAGTCAATGAATTGTATATGTGTTTAATCTTAAATGGAATTTGAATATTTTGAGTTAGTCACACATAGATACATTATCATGAAGGTTGATTATCCAATAAATGAGGCTAATATTCATTGTTAATATATATAATATTCATGTGATTTATTATTCATAAACACCATTTTAGTGCATTTTACACTTTGAACATCATTTCACAATATGATTGTATTTCCTTATTTAAATGCACTATTTTGTAATAAATTTTTTAACATAATTTAAAGTAACCAATGATATTGATTTTATTTTCATATTTAATTTTCAGGTTTCTAATTATATTGGGAAAAATTCATACTTGTGGAGTTTTGGAAGATCCACATTGGAAATCCACCAAAATGGGATATCAAGCAAACAATTCTGGAGAATGCCGATTGGACACCAGCCCACTGATGAGAATGGGGGGCCCAACATAAAGGCCCAATGAAGCCCAAAATTTGTGGGATTATAGAATAAATATATAGTAACAAATTATTCCCTATGATCCTATGCAAATTCGGCCTTCATGGTGGATATTAAGGCAGACCAATTTGGAGAAAAAATTCTGGGCCAGATTCTAAGGTCCATAAAATCATCCCACCAATTTAATCATATCTCGGACACCACATATTATTTTGCACTAAAATTTTACAGAGAGATAGGGGGCATCCTTATATTAATTTTTTTCATCTATGTACCACTCCAATACGACCATCTAAAATTTATTACAGACACCTCTGTTCGGTGGATGCAAGCTAGGTGCCACCTCGGGTCAAGGCTGGAAAAGTCTACTCTCTCTTAAATTTCCACACACCTAGGACCACCACCATTAATTGAAGTGACTTCCACTATTATATGATATACCCAAGGCTTCCAAAATTTCCTATTTACGGTAGTGGTGGTAAAGGAGGTGACGATCCTTGGAGCTTTGTTTTCATTGTAATGTTAATATGTCGATTTGGCTTTGTAACGTTCTTCTTTCTCATGTAAGTTGTTCAAATCACCAAAGTTATTAAAAAAATTTCTTCCTTTCCTATTATTCAGTTTTTATTCTTATCACTTTTATGTCATTTCCTTAAGTTGTTAATTTATTAACACCATACCTTGTGATATTCTTCACACAATGGTGGAGTGATTGCTTTCTTTTTATTGTTTTTTTACTTCTCCAATTTCTCCCTCATGAGTCTAAATTCCACTTAATTAAAACCATAGAATCAATGGAGGTCTAACTCTTTTATGGGTTGATCCAAGGTAGTACCAATGGTCTGGTTTGGATGTTATTTCTCACTCCATAAATTTCTAATCACTTCTTTTAATGAAGAATTTTGTTTTTTAAGATCTTTAAACTCATTTATCCTTGTTGAATTTAAGGACACACACTTCAAGTGCTAATACAAACCTTTACCTTGAAGTGACCAAAACTTTGATCACTAAAGTGTATAGGTGATTAGTATTAAATGGTTTAGGTATTAAACCAGTAAGTGATGATGTTGTTTGATCTTCTTAAATGAACCCATCTCAAATATAAGAAATTGAAATAATTAAAAAAATCATCCAATCCACCCCAAACGATAACCTAGGATCAATTCATTATATTAATTTGAATTAATTTAAATATATTAGTGATACCCTAAACCCATCTAAAATAAACACAATTTGGCCACTTCATTGAAAAAACAATTCATAGAATGTACGTGTCTGTAGGTTACTTCTTAGGTCTCTCAGGATTCGATAACCCAAGCTAAAATACAAGGTGCGTTATACATTCATCTCTTGGGTAAATTTGAGCATGAATCAAATTTTGGAGCCTTTTTTGGGGACCCAAATAAGTCATCCCATCACCCATACTATTCTCCAACAATTCTTCTATTCTCACCCTAGATCTCTAATCTTTTCTCTTTCTCATTTTTTTTCTTTTGGCGCAAGTCCGCCTACACTAGTGATCAATCAAACCATACCTTCACATTAAGGAGTTCAATGAAATTGTAGAAACCATGTGTCCTCCACATCAACTAGAATAAGCTAATATGAAGCAATTTCTTTTTTATTTAAATAATTGAGCTAAAAATTGGCTGAACAATTTGAGACCATCATCCATCAACTCTTGCGACCAACTACAATGATAATTCTAAAAAAAATACCTTCCTCACCACAATACAATAGCACTTAAAAAGAGTATCCAAAACTTTTTTGAAAAAGAGGGAGAGTCATTCTATGAAACATAGGAGAGGTTCAAAAACACTCTAAAAATGGTTCCACGCCATGGTTTTTCTATTCCTGAACAACTGATAATTTTCAATGAAGGGTTGGGTCTGTGGAACAGACAATTCATTAACAAGATGTGTAATGGAACCATTAAAAACAAAGCCCCAAATGATGCTTACAAGTATCTGGAAAACCTTGCTGAACAAAACCAAACATGAAGAACTTCACCATATTCTGAAAACCCAAAAAAAACTACTGAAATGCATACACTTAGAGAAGAGTAAATCCTTAGGGATAAAATCACAGCACTCTCTAGGAAGGTTGAAGTGCTAGACCTTAGGAAAGTCCATGAAATCCAAACTGTAGACCATGTTTGCACAATTTGTGACAACCATGACCATAAGACAGACAATTGCCCAACCATTCCATCCATAAAGGATTTTCTTTTAGGAGGACCTTCAGTGGAATTAAATTCTTTTAACTTTCAAAAGTCTCAATACCAAAACACCTTTAACCCAAGGTATAATGACCACCCAGGATATCGCTGGAAAGATAACCAAAAACCTAGCCAACCACAGGGACAAAATCCTTAACCCCATCAGAACTACCAAACCCATAACCAGTTCCAAACCCAACTTATTCAATACCAACAACCACCAGTCCATTTTCAATAAACCATCCCACCTCCAAAATATCCCCCTGGGATAAACCAATCTTCTCAAGCACCAACCCAAACTGTTCCACAAATCCTACTAGAACAATTGTGCAAAAAAATGGAAAGGATGTACACAGAAGTCTCTTCCCTAAAATAAGAACTTCAAACCATCAAAACTGGAAAGGCACCCATGCCTACTCAAGTGGTACCATCCTCAACTTCAAGGGGAGAGTCAAGTTGTACTCAAACAACTCATGAAAAACTAAAGTTTGTGACTGTTTTAAGAAGTGGAAAATCAATTGAGGAACCTAAAAAAAATAAGTCAGAAACCATGTAAAGATTCAAAATCTAATAAAAATTCAAATGAATCACAAGATCAAATTGAGGAAACTGATAACAATGTGAAAGAAACAAATCTTCAACAAATGACCTCACAACCTACCCCATTTCCTCAACTTATGAGGGGGAAAACCAAGCCTGAATTGAGTGAAACATTGAGGTAAATATTCTCACAAGTCAATTTGAACATTAACCTTCTTGATGCAATCCAAACCATATCTATAACGCCCCGACCCCAGTTACTCAGAGTCAGTGAATTATTGCATAACATTGGCATGATCACAAAAGATCAAGTCTCGAAAGACCGATTAGTTTAGTAGCCTTGGAAACACTAGATACATTCATAAATTTTACATTACATCATAAAGTGAAAAACTACAATAACAAAGTCTCCACAGTCCACACTCATATCCTCTTCTGACTATCCCTGCAGGTCATTCATAAAATACTTCTTCACATCCTGGAAAATATTAAAACATTGAAAGGGGTGAGCTCAGATGCTTAGTAAGGATAACAATATTGCGGAAGCTTTCATAAATAAATATTAACATTTAAGTAAATGTATAACTAAAAAAAGACTTTTTAAACTTGAACTTCAGCATAATATGGAAAAATAAAATTAAATAATGTCATTTACTTACTCACATGGATATTCTACTAGTTGAATAATCACATGTAATATCAATAACCACTTTCATAATGATGGAATGCATAATTCCAGACTATCATAACAATGTATCCAAGGCCTCGTGCCAAGACCACAAATAAGATTTTGTCAAGGCCTCGTGCCAAGACACTAGTTTGTCTCATGAGACCTACTGATTCATCGAGGAGCTATAGCGGGCTCCACCAGTCACTTATTAAGCCCAATGCATTTCTCATATAAAAAATGGTATATAAACACTTAGGAATACCATTTTTTAAAATACCATTTGAAATTAATTACAGCATCAAAATACCAGTTCTATTTTTAGAAAATACTTACATTTAAAATTTCTCAAATATCCTCCAGTGTTTTTCTGAAAACATTATGCAAGCTTCTGAAAAAAAAATAACTAATTCTGAGACTGCTCAACTAATTACAGGCCATGATGGGTCCACGCCCAATCCCTTCCTGTCTACCACATTCGAGAGTCGGGTTTTCTGAAAACATTTTTAAGCTTGCATTAAATACATATATATTTGCACTGGGTTTTCATATATTAAAACTCATAAACAACATTTGATACATACCATTTTCAATACCAAAATGAAATAAAATTAAAACTTTGTATTTATTTTTCATTTTAAAAAAAAATTATAGATTATAGAGGAAGCCGAAACTCAAATAATGGTCACGGCGGTGGAGAAGTCATTGTCGCCGCATACATACGACAAGAAAAACATTCCTTTTTGTCATTTTGTAAAATGATTCATATAAAAAGATTCCTTTTGAATAAATGTAAAAGTCAAAGGGGTTTATACACCGTATAAATGAAAGTTGTGTATAAAACCAAATATGCCTCAATGAAAGGCGATTGAGACGAAGTCCTTACAAAGATCATTTTTAAAATAAAATAGATCTATTATGTGTATCCACTATAATTACACATAAATAAAGTACAAATACAAGATAGGATATAATAATATCATGACATAATTTGAAAGTAGGAGATTAACACAAATAATAGATATTGGGTTAAGAAATTCCCTTACAATGATTATTTTTAAATAAAATATATCTATTATGTGTATTCACTATAAGTTCACATAAAGAAAGTACAAATACAAGATATGATGTAATAATATCATGAAATAATTTTAAAGTAGGAGATTAACCCAAAGAACGGCAATTGGGTTAAGAAGTTCCCTTACCTCGTGTCCGACTTGACTCGACCGCTCTTTAACCTCCTGAATAATAAAGTAGAGTTAATCTCTACCTTCTTAAGAACATTTTTCAAGTTCATTATTCATTTTATATCACTTATTATCATGTCATGAACATTATTTAATTATTTAAGTTAATAACGGTCATTTTGTCGATCTTAGGTACTTGAGTCAAAAATAAACTTCTTATAATTACACTTTGTTCATGGGGTAAAATATCCATTATGTCTATAATTATATTCATGATGTAGATATCATATACATATTATATATCCAGTATATACATTCATTTATAATATTACATAACATTTAGAGGTAAGAAATGAAATGAACTGTTCATGGAGACGGTAAGCCGTACGTACGCATGAACGGTACTTTCATTTCTATTTCGTATTTAATGGAATTAAATCATAATGATATAAAGGTATATTATAATTCCAGTATAATATAATATATAATATCATTTACTCCATCCTTTATACATCCCACATATGGCATTAACGATTCAAATCACTTTGAGGGGGCGGTAGTCTGCACTTCCTAAAATGAAATTATCGCGTTTACCCATAATAGAAATCATAAAGGTATAACATAAATGGAAAATACAGAATCATAAGGAAAACAAAAACATAATATATATCATATATAAAAGTATTGTCATCATAATTTCCACCATGAGAGGTGTTAAAAGATGATTGAACAATCATCGTTTCGTGAGGCAGAAATTTGCCAACCACAGAAACAGTATGTTCTTTAACCATTAGACGAAGGTGTGTGTAAGTGTAAATCAAATAATTCTCATAATATAATCCTAGTATATTAAATATACTGGTGTTGTTACAAAATAAAGGAATAAAAAGAGTTTAAGGGGTTGGAGAAGAAAAATAAAACAAAATAACATAAGAGAAGACATTGCCTTAAAATCGGGTAACTCTTTTTGATTTGAGCCAAAGGCTTCCTTGGGTAGAATTCTGCCCAAAGTGAGGCTTCTAGGAGTAATATGGGGAAGTTGGGAGAGTATTTAGGGAGAGTTTGTCCATGGAAAATGGCTTGAATGTGTGAATAAGGTGGTAGTGGTGGGTGCCTTTTATAAGAGGAGAGGAGGGGCACTCTTGGAAAGTAATGAAATGTTACTTTATTATATATTGAGTTTCGGATTTTAAAGGCCCCACACTTATATATTTATAGGTTAAGGTGATAAGTGTTCGAAATATACTCATCCAATAGGCTTTGGACAAATGTAGGTCTTAGATTTTACATTATCGTTTTATTTTATTTAAATCGTTAATTAATGAGGTAATCGCTGCATCATCATAGTGTCATAAATAATTTAATTTATTTAATATATAAAAATTATAAAAAAAATATCATGATTTAGGAAATATTTTTATATTTCTAATGAATATTTATAGTCAAAAATATGACTTGTATTACCCTTGTTTTAGTAAAATAACTCATGTTTGTGACATTTTTATTTTAACATTAAATAAAAAGTTTTTAATGTCATTTTCCTACCAAAGTGGCTCCATGGGGTCCCCAAGTTGATCCATGGATTTTCTTGGTCGTCCATGACTTATCCAATAGGAGTATGACAATTGTAAAGGTCATTTCATATTATTATAACATTATCTTTACCTTAAATGACACTAATTACCTTTAATCGCGTTTAATTAAACTTAAAAGTTACTATTAACCAAAAAATTATTTTAATCCCATTGAACCACATTTTACTTCCTAATGACAACCATGTATGTCGGATTTTTGGAAATAAAACCATAGAAGTGATAATGTTTTATTTAAATGAAAAACAGTTTTTTAACTACAACTTAGTGGTTTCACTATTCCTCAAAAATTGAAGTTTTTCAGAACAATGCCAAAATTTCACCCTAAGCTATAATTGATATTCCGAATTTAAAAATGATGTATATTTTACAAAATTCTAAACATATAAGTTGCATTAATTAATTTTATAATTTATTCCCGCTGTCACAACAAATAGCGTGTTTTTAAGAAACAATATATATCAAAAGATTGACAATTATTTATGTCCAATTTCAAAGTGAAATTAATTATAATGAACACCATTGGATAAAATGGTAAAAATATATTATAATTAAACTTTAAAACCACTCAATATTATAATTTATCACTATAAATTATTTTTATTAAAAAAGTTGTTTTTAAGTATTTTTCACTATTCAAAAAAATTGGAAGTTCTCAGAAAAATACCAAAAACTCAACATAGGCTAATTTCGATATCCCGAATCCAAAAATGAAGTCCATTTTGAAATATAAAATATATATAATTTCAAAAAGTGGGTATTACTATTCAAAATGGTCATTTTTATTGGTCGCGGTGTGTTAGAATCTCGAACTTGCGTATAATGCAAGCTATTTCATTATTAAAAGAGAAGCGTATCGTGGAAGCTCGGAGTGTTGCATTCTCCCCTCCTTCAATAAATTGCGTCCTCGCAATTTGAAATTTTTCTTTGAAAATAAAAGGTTGAAAATAGAAAATACCTTTATGGAAATCCCACATCGGAAATAAGGTTAATAAAAATATCACATTAAAATAAAGAAAGAGAAGTACAAAGTTCACATGAGATATCCCATACTAGGATTCTATGAAAATATGGATATGGAGGAGAAAAAAACCATCAAGGTCTGAGGGGGATTTGTAGAAAACAGGATTAGGAGAAAGTTAACAATAAGAAAATCACAAACTTGTGATTGGTTAAACTGTCATTGAATCCCTAGTTGGAAAAGTGAATCGGAAATGTTTTTATTTTAAGTTACCTTTCATAAAGTTGAGGAATTTATTTAAGGGATTTACTAAGAACGTAAGGAAATATACTTACTTGTTATGCAGAATTTCATTCTTTAATAAATTTTTATCACAAACACATCTTTCACTCCAAAGGATATTAGAACTCAAAAATATTATATTTATCCTATCCGTACAAGGTTCCAAATATTAACACTTACCATTTAGATTAGGAAACTATTTTATAATAACCAGGGACTTCCTGTAGGCTAGTGGTAGGTAATAAAGGCCTCTCGCACTTTGGTTGTGGTTTCGATTCCTATAGCTTTGTCCGACGCGATGGGCTATCCCCCAACCTGCAGGTTGTCATTTTCCTAAAATTATAGTATTATAATATTCCAAAAATAATATTCAGAAATGTTTTAACCTTAAATAATACTATCCAAGGTTCAACTTAATCCATTCCAACCTTTATAGTTATCCAAAATACTTTTGTTCAACTCACAGTCCAAATTTTATAAGGAAGGTAAACATAATGAAGATCCTTTTTTCGCATAACAACATGTGAACACCTTCATCATGTATTCTTTTAAAACACTGCAACATCTGGAATTACCATAAATACTTATTGATTACATTCATGATCCCTTATTCCCTATAGAATACTAGATATACTCCTTCTATCCAAAAATGTATACAAATCATTAATCTGTTTTAAGAATATCCAATATAATTTATCCAAATCAATCATGTATTATTCCAAAATTACTATCTCGGTATCAAAACCATATTATGGTTTATCTTTCTCTAAACCATATATTTTCCAAGAATTTAACCTGTTGTGGAGTCACTTTTCTTGGTTCCACACAATCTCAATTCCATGATGAAATAGTAGAGCAGTAAAATCCTTATATACTCCATAATTATTATAACCAGTACATCATTGATACAACACTCAAATGACAAAATTCTTTAATGAAAACATAATAAATCTAATAATTCCTCCTCATATGTGGTAGTATTATAACTTGATTATTATCCAATAACATCATTTGGGGCATACTCTGATGATTTGTACATTGGTTCGCATAGTGTCCCCACTCCGTGCAGAGTAAGAATTGTACATTTGAAACCTTTTTCTTACCCTTGCAGTCACGCACTTGGTCTCCTTTTTCTCCACACTTATAACAAACTCCCATTCCCTTCAAGAAAGTTCCAAGGTGTTTCTTTCCACAGTTATCACATATTGGAAAATTCTTCTTTTCCCTCATCCCTTTATCCTTCATTCTCTCTTTCATCATTTTCTTCTCTTTCATCCCTTCAAATCCATAAGACTCAGAGAATTCTTTACATATCTTATTAACACATGATACTAATTCTTCATATGTTGAGAACACATGGGAGAATTTTTTCATTCTAAATGTTGTCTTAATACCATGACATATATGATCCTTCTTACTCTTTGGATCATATGTATTGATGGAGTTCACATTCCTTCTACTGGGCGCCATTTCTAAACAGTGGCATAAACTAGGTTAGTTTATGTATTACAATGAATAATTCCAAACATGTCAAATACTTAATGTAAATTGAAAGGTTTATGGATATAATCCACAATCATAAAAAATGTTTTCTTTGAGGAAGTGTATACTCATAAACCCATCACAATAGTTTGTAAAAAAATGAGAATTGTCCTAAGTATATCCCCCGGGAGTGTCGTAACCAAGAGTTCAGCAAGGCCCGTTTTCGTGCACCAGTTCCCGTTCGAGTCTAGCTAAAAGCGGTGTTTTCAGGTTTTAACCCTAGGTACATCTATGCCAGAGCCGCCTCTACCTGCTCATATCCAGACAGGTATGTATTGCTCGTAAAACTCACAAAATCTCTATAATACCAAAATTCTAGGAAGTTCTTCTATACTAATCCTCAAAGTCTATCTTCGGGCTATGTGCTCTAATCAGAGTTTATCTAAATCTAGCTTCCAAGGCTAGTACTAAACTACCTCTGATACCAACTGTAATGCCCCGACCCCAGTTACCCAGAGTTGGTGCATTATTGCGTAACATTGGCATGATCACAAAAGATCAAGTCTCGAAAGACCGATTAGTTTAGTAGCCTTGGAAACACTAGATACATTCATAAATGTTACATTACATCATAAAGTGAAAAACTACAATAACAAAGTCTCCATAGTCCACACTCATATCCTCTTCTGACTATCCCTACAGGTCATTCATAAAATACTTCTTCACATCCTGGAAAATATTAAAACATTGAAAGGGGTGAGCTCAGATGCTCAGTAAGGATAACAATATTGCGGAAGCTTTCATAAATAAACATTAACATTTAAGGCAATGTATAACTAAAACAAGAGCCTTTTTAAACTTGAACTTCAGCATAATATGTAAAAAATAAAATTAAATAATTCCATTTACTTACTCACATGGATATTCTACTAGTAAAATAATCACATGCAATATCAATATCCACTTTCATAATGATGGAATGCATAATTCCAGACTATCATAACCACGTATCCAAGGCCTCGTGCCAAGACCACAAATAAGATTTTGTCAAGGCCTCGTGCCAAGACACTAGTTTGTCTCATGAGACCTACTGATGCATCGAGGATCTATAGCAGGCTCCATCCATCACTTATTAATTCTAATGCATTTCTCATATGAAAAATGGTATATAAACACTTAGGAATACCATTTTTTAAAATACCATTTGAAATTAATTGCAGCTTCAAAATACCAGTTCAATTTTTAGAAGATACTTACATTTAAAATTACTCAAATATACTCCTGTGTTTTTCTTAAAACATTTTGCAAGCTTCTGAAAACAAAATAACTAATTCTGAGACTGCTCGACTAATTATAGGCCATGATGGGTCCATTCCCAATCCCTTCCTATCTACCACACTCGAGAGTCAGGTTTTCTGAAAACATTTTTAAGCTTGCATTAAATACATATATATTTTCACTGGGTTTTCATATATTAAAACTCATAAACAACATTTGATGCATACCATTTTCAATACCAAAATGAAAGAAAATTAAAACTTGGTATTTATTTTTCATTTTAAAAAAAGTTGTGGCTTGTAGAGGAAGCCGAAACTCAAATAATGGTCACGGCGGTGGAGAAGTCATTGTCGCCGCATATGTACGACTAGAAAAACATTCCTTTTTGTCGTTTAGTAAAATGATTTATATAAAAAGATTCATTTTGAATAAATGTAAAAGTCAAAGGGGTTTATACACTGTATAAATGAAAATTGTGTATAAAACCAAATATGCCTCAATGAAAGGAGATTGAGAAGAAGTCCTTAAAAAGATCATTTTTAAAATAAAATAGATCTATTATGTGTATCCACTATAAGTAAACATAAATAAATTACAAATACAAGATAGAAATTAATCATATCATGACA
Organism: Viscum album; assembly: GCA_963277665.1. Lineage (NCBI taxonomy): Eukaryota > Viridiplantae > Streptophyta > Magnoliopsida > Santalales > Viscaceae > Viscum > Viscum album. Next base: position 218,299,247 of record OY728165.1, read on the forward strand.
TAATTTGAAAGTAGGAGATTAACCCAAAGAATGGAAATTGGGTTAGGAAATTCCCTTACAAAGATCATTTTTAAATAAAATACATCTATTATGTGTATTCACTATAAGTTCACATAAATAAATTACAAATACAAGATATGACATAATAATATCATGACATAATTTGAAATAATGAGATTAACACAAAGAACGGAAATAGGGTTAAGAAGATCCCTTACCTCGTGTCTGACTTGACTCGACCGCTCTTTAACCTCCTGAATAATAAACTAGAGTTAATCTCTACCTTCTTAAGAACATTTTTCAAGTTCATTGTTCCTTTTATATCACTTATTACCATGTCATGAACACTATGTAATTATTTAAGTTAATAACGGTCATTTTGTCGACCTTAGGTACTTGAGTCAAAAATAAACTTCTTATAATTACACTTTGTTCATGTGGTAAAATATCCATTATGTCCATAATTATATTCATGATTTAGATATCATATAAACCATATATATCCAGTATATACATTCATTTATAATATTACATAACATTTAGAGGTAAGAAATGAAATGCACCGTTCATGGAGACGGTAAGCCGTACGTACGCATGAACGCTACTTTCATTTCTATTTCATATTTAATGGAATGAAATAATAATGATATAAAGGTATATTATAATTACAGTATAATATAATATATAATATCATTTACTCCATCCTTTATACATCCCACATATGGCATTAACGATTCAAATCACTTTGAGGGGGCGGTAGTCCGCACTTCCTAAAATGAAACTATCAAGTTTACCCATAATGGAAATCATAAAGGTATAACATAAATGAAAAATACAGAATAATAAGGAAAAAAACATAATATATATAATATATAAAAGTATGTCATCATAATGGCCACCATGAGAGGTGTTAAAAGAAGATTGAACAATCATCGTTTCGAGAGGCAGAAATCGGCCAACCACATAAACAGTGTGTTCTTTAACCATTAAACGAAGGTTTGTAGAAGTGTAAATAAAATACTTCTCATAAAAACATACTATTATATTTAATATACTGGTTTTGTTACAAAATAAAGGAATAAAAAGAGTTTAAGGGGTTGGAGAAGAAAAATAAAGCAAAATAACATAAGAGAAGATATTACCTTAAAATCGGGTAACTCTTTTTGATTTAAGACAAAGGCTTCTTTGGGAAGAATTATTCCAAAAGTGAGGCTTCTAGGAGTAATATAGGGAAGTTGGGAGAGTATTTTGTCATATTTTGGCCGAGGAAATGGCTTTAAAGTGTGAATAATGTGGTAGTGGTGGAGGCCTTTTATAAGAGAAGAGGAGGGGCACTCTTGGAAAGTAATGAAATGTTACTTTATTATATATTGAGTTTCGGATTTTAAAGGTCCCACAGTTATATATTTCGAGGGTAAGGTGATAAGGGTTCTAAATCTACTCATATAATAGGCTTTGGACAAGTGTAAGTCTTAGATTATTCATTATCTTTTTATTTTATTTAAATCGTTAATTAATGAGGTAATCGCTACATCATCATAGTGTCATAAATAATTTAATTTATTTAATGTCTAAAAATTATAAAAAAACTATCATGATGTGGGAAATATTTTTATCTTTCTAATGAATATTTATAGTCAAAAATATGACTTGTATAAACCCATTTAAAAAAATTTTAGTAAAACAACTCATGTTTGTGACATTTTTATTTTAACATTAAATAAAAAGTTTTTAATGTCATTTTCCTACCAAAGTGGCTCCATGGGGTCCCCAAGTTGACCCATGGATTTTCTTGGTTGGACATGACTCATCCAATAGGGGTAGGACAAATTTAAAGGTCATTTCATATTATTATAACATTATCTTTACCTTAAATTACACTAATTACCTTTAATCGCGTTTAATTAAACTTAAAAGATACTATTCACCAAAAAATTATTTTAATTACATTGAACCACATTTTTCTTCCTAATGAAAACCATGTATGTCGTATTTTTGAAAATCAAATCACAGAAGTGGTAATGTTTTATTTAAACGAAAAAACAGTTTTTTAACTACCACTTAATGGTTTCACTATTCATCAAAAATTGAAGTTTTTCAGAACAATACCAAAATTTCACCCTAAGCTATAATTGATATTCTAAATTCAAAAATGATTTCTATTTTACAAAATTCCAAACATATAAGTTTCATTAATTAATTTTATAATTAATTCCCGTTGTCACAACAAATAACGTGTTTTTAAGAAACAATATATATCAAAAGATTGACAATTGTTTATGTCCAATTTCAAAGTGAAATTAATTCTAATGAACACCATTGGATAAAATGGTAAAAATATATTATAATTATACTTTAAAACCACTCAATATTATAATTTATCACTGTAAATTATTTTGATTAAAAAATTTGTATTTAAGTATTTTTCACTATTCAAAAAAATTGGAAGTTCTCAGAAAAATACCAAAAATTCAACATAGGATAATTTCGATATCCCGAATCCAAAAATGAAGTCCATTTTGAAATATAAAATATATATAATTTCAAAAAGTGGGTATTACTATTCATAATGGTTATTTTGATTGGTCTCGGTGTGTTAGAATCTCGAACTTGCGTACAATGCAAGCTATTTCATTATAGAAAGAGAAGTGTATCGTGGAAGCTCGGGGTGTTACAATACCCACCTAATCATAGTACATTAAGGACTTGTTCACTTTTAAAAGAAAATTTTCACATAAAAACCAAGTCTTTTTTGCAGCTAATGTGAGTACCAACATTCAAGGGACCATTCCTCCTAAGTTGAAAGACTCGGGTTGCCCTTACATCAATGTTAAACTAGGAGAGAGAAAAGTTTTCAAGGCCTTGTGTGACCTAGGTGCTAGTTTCAATCTCATTACCTATGTTGTGTACTGCCAGTTAGGCCTAGAAGAGCCCTAAACCACATCTGTCACACTTCAACTTGTTGACCGTAGCATTAGGGTTCCAAAGAGTATTTTAAAGGACGTTCAGGTAAAGGTTGAAAACTTAATCTACCATGCTGACTTCATTGTCCTTGACAACCATCCAAACTTAGGAAATAAGGAACAAACCCCAATAATCCTTGGTCATCCCTTCCATGCAACAAACAACTCTGTTATCTAAGTCTGAAATGGGAACATGACCATCACCTTTGGAAGCATGATTCTAGACTTGAATATCTATAATGCAAGATCACAAATAGAGGCTGACGAGGACATTCATGAAGTAAACATGATAGGAAGCATTGATAATGAATCCATAGAACATCAAGGAATATTTGATGGATGTTTATGTCAAGATGATATTTAATTCCTTTGTTTACATGATTAAAGTTTATCTCTTTGACTTTAATAATTTTCAAATTTCTCTTATAATGAAGTTATAGGTTCAAAAATCAGTGAAAACTTTTAGGAAACCACTTTCATGGAGACCACTCCAACTTCCTTACCTAAATCTGATCAAGCAAATCTAGTAGATGAAACTTCTACATGTGGGGATTCAATCCGATCTAAAACTCTAGGAAACAAATTCAATCTTGATCCAATGTCCCAATATTCTGCTGAAATTCTGAACCAACTTAATCTTGAATTGAAGGAACTTCCTACTGCACACAAGTATGTCTTCCTAGGGGACAATGAAACACATCCTATTGTCATTTATTCTTTTATTTAAGCCAATCATGAGAGTATGCTTCTAGATGTCCTTAAGAAACAAAAGAAATTCATTGGTTGGTCCCTATCTCAAATTCCTGGGATTATCCCACTTATCGGGACTCATAGGATTGCTCTGGAATCTGATTCAAATCCATGTCATCAACCTCAATGGCAACTCAATCCTAATCTCATGGAAGTAGTGAGAAAAGAACTTCTGAAATTGTTAAAAGCTGGTATCATATATCCCATAACTCACAGTGAGTGGTTTAGCCCAATCCAAGTGGTTCCCAATAAGGTAGAAATCACAGTGATAACCAACAAGGATAGAGAGATTCTTCCAACTAGGGTGATAAGTGGATGGAGGGTCTTCATTGACTATAGGAAGCTAAACTCATTCAACAACAAGTACCATTTCCCCTTACTATTCATTGACCAAGTCCTTGAGAGAGTGGCATGCCATGACTTCTACTTTTCTTAGATGGGTACTATGAGTATAATAAAATTGAGGTCTCCATAGAGGATCAAGGGAAGACTATATTTACATGTCTATTCGGCACTTTTTTTTCAAATGCATGCCCTTCGGGTTATTCAATGCCCCTATAACCTTCCAGCGGCGCATGATGGGAATATTCTCAGACATGGAACGGGATTTTCTTGAGGTATTCATGGATAAAATCTCTATATTTGGGGATACATTTGAGGGATGTCTTAGGAATGTGGAGAGAGTTTTTTCTAGATGTGAATAAACGAATCTGGTCCTAAACTGGGGAAAATGTCATTTCATGGTTAAACAGGGATTAGTCCTTGGCCATATAGTCTCAGGTAGGGGGATTGAAGTTGATAAAGCAAAGGTTGACATCATTCGTCAACTTCTATCACCTAGAACTATTAAGGAAGTTAGGTGTTTATTAGGACATGTTGGTTTCTATAGAAGGTTCATCAAGGACTTTAGTTCAATATCATGTCCCCTTTGTGCTCTACGAGTAAAGGATGCTCCATTTTTTTGGACATAAAGCTGTGAGGGTTCATTATAAACCCTCAAATCCTCTCTCACATCTCCTCCCATTATGAAGTCTCCAAATTGGAACCTACCTTTTGAACTTATGTGTGATTCTAGTGATATTTCTGTAGGATAATTATTAGGACATCATTGTGATAAAACTATTTATTTCATTGCTTATGCAAGAAAATCCTTAAATGATGCCCAAATAAACTACACAACCACTGAAAATTAGTTACTTTATATTGTCTTTGCCTTATAGAAGTTTAGGTCCTACCTCTTAGGATCCCCCATCATTGTGTTCATTGACCATTCTTCACTAAAATACCTCTTCCAAAAACAAGATGCTAAGGCTAGACTTATTAAGTGGGTCCTTCCCTTACAAGAATTAGACCTCACAATCAAGGATAAAAAGGGTTTAGAAAATGTTGTATCTTATCACCTCTCTGGGATGGAATTAAAAGAAAAATCAAATCACCTTTCTATATCTGATTCATTTCCTGATGAACACCTATACTCTGTGAGTGACTGTCCTAGGTATGCTGACATAGCCAATTTCTTAGTTACCGGAGTCATTCCAAAATTCTTAGGGACTCAAGCTCAAAGTAAATTCCTTTATGATGTTAGAAACTATTTGTTTGATAATCCATACCTCAATAAGTTCTTCCCGAACCAAGTCATTAGGAGTTGTGTCCCAGAATCTGAACAAGAGTCCACCCTAAAATTTTTTCATAGTGAGGCATGTGGAGGTCAATTTTCCTCTAAGAAAAGATCTGCTAAGATTCTTCAGTGTGGTCTCTTCTGGACCACCCACTCAAGGTACTCCTACAAATTTTTTCAAATCTGTCCTAATTTTCAACAAGTAGGGTTAATCACAAAAAGTAATCAAATGCCACTCGCTCCCAACTTAGTGATTGAAAAATTTGACTGCAGGCGAATCGATTTCATGGGTCATTTCCCAAACTCTAGGGTATACCTCTACGTCCTCTTAGCTATTGATTATGTCTCAAAATTGGTTGAGGCCATTCCCACCAAGTCTAATTACCATCATGTTGTGATCTGATTTCTGAAAGAGCACATATTTTATCAATTTGGAATTCCTAGGGCCATAATCAGTGATCGAGGAACCCATTTCTCCAACCGTCCTTTCTCTTCACTCTTGTATAAGTATGGGATTTCTCAAAAAGTTTCCACTATGTACCATCCTCAAACCAATGTTCAAGTTGAGTTAAAAAATAGTGAGATTAAGAATATTCTTGAAAAAACTCTCAATCCTTCTAGTAATGATTAGTCCGAGAAACTCTTGGATGCTCTTTAGACCTATCAAACCGCATATAAAACCATTTTAGGAATGTCCCCATATAGGTTGGTTTATGGTAAAGCATGCCATTTTCTAGTGGAGATTGAACATAAGGCCTTTTGGGAAATTAATAAAATTAATTATGACCTCTCATTGGCTAAAACAAAAAGGAAATTAGATCTCAATGAACTTGAAGAACATAGGATGGAAAATAATAAAAATTCCAGGATCAATAAAGCTAAAGTACAAGCCTATCAATCTCAAAATCTTAATACCAAACACATTATACCAGGTAAACCTATTCTTTTTTATAGTTATAAACTTCATTTACACCCGGTAAAGTTGAGGTATGGATAGTCAGGTCCATATATAGTGTGTAAGGTTTACCCCCATGGGTCTGTAGAAATTCAAGATCCCACCAATGGTCAAACCTTTAAAATTAATAGTCATAGAGTCAAACCATTCATTGAACCATTAAAAAATGAATTTGATGAAAACTTGTGTGAACCAACCTTAGATGAGGAAAATATTTAAATAATTAAGGGTCTAAGTCGAGCTAGTGATATTAAACCAAAGCACTGCACGAGAGGCAGTCCGTAGTTTTCATCTTTGTGAATCATCTTTTTTTTAAATAGGATTAATGAATCGTTTTGATATTTAAAAAAAATAGATGGTTGACCTGTTCTTCTATTATGAGTATGGATGGGTACAAAAGGGGAGTTCCATATTCATCCATGTCACGTGGTGTGATCCATGAGTAATACCTTACCCAGAAATTTAAAAAGAAGACAATGTATCATCAATTTATTTTATTTTATTTCTATGTGTTTGTAGGTTAAAAAAATAAAAAAAAATAAACAATAATATAATAATAATAATAAAGCACACATCATAGGTCATGGGTCAAACCCCGTCACAACCAGTGAAGCCACAGGGAATCGAACCCGGGACCGAATGGAGACAGGGGCGTGCACTTATCACTGACCTATGGCTTATTCTACTTCCTTATTATATAATTTTTATATATACACTTATATTTTACTTTCTTTATTATATAAATATATATATATAGTTTTTTTTGTTTTTTTTCTTTTTTACACTAGGGAATTCTCAGAGTGACATTGAGATCAAGGGATTAAAAGGATCAACAGTAATTTCAACTTTAACCACCAGGTGACTTCATTCCATGATCTTAGATTTCAATTTTCTTTTTTGAACTCCCATTCTCTGACTCTACCCACTTCTAAATTTTCTTTTCTTTAAACATTGGGGACAGTGTTATTTTAAGTTCGGTGAGATAAAATAAAATTGTTTTTGTCTCAAAAAAAAGAAATTATTTTAAAAATAAAAGTGTGCCTTCATGTAAGGACAAATTTATTTAAACAAGAACATGATAATAGACATTGTAAACTTTGAAATTGAATATCAAATAATTTAGAATTTCTTGATTTTGATTTTAATCCATGTATAATCTCATGAGAATAGATTTTGGAAAGTGTGGTTGTCTAATGTGATATTTCCTGGTTTATATTTTCATCCAAATAAAAAAAATCACAACGCACGCCCTTTGGATAGTAGGGTATTAGTTTGAGTTAATGGGGTCCCCCAAATAAAGAGCATAGGTTTGGGGATCATTTTTGTTTTAATATGAGTATTCAATAAAAAAATAAAAAACAATAAATTTGCGTCAATAGCAATGAAATGACCTAATGTGTGGCTTTCGGTACTTGGGGATCGTGACTTCATAGTTTTCTAACCCAGAGTTAGTAATTTTATCTCTATTTTTGGTAATTTGAGTTTTTTTTTGACTGAGTTAACTCAATATGATGCCCGAGTATGTGGGATTCACTTGGTTCCCTAAAGTCTTTGAGCCTGGGAGTCATCAGCAAAGTCTCGCTAAAGGGGTTGATTGAGTGCAATTTCAATTACCATGGAAAAATTGCAAAAAAAATACAATATAATTTTTTTGAATACTCATCCTAATATTGAAATGGGATTCCACCTAGCTCTTTCATCATTTCTATCTTGAATAAATATGAACCCTCAGGTCTAATGAGATGCACAACATATCATCACTCTTAATTGATATTGGATGAAATATGGTGATGAATTTGAACAAAGGAATGGGCTTGGGGTTGGTATCTGATTATGAAGATATCATGGATTAAAATATTTTGATGGATTTCATGATTGTTTGATATAAGGGTTTTTGGGGATCATTGTGTATTAAAATGCTTTTGGGAAAGGGAATTCAAATTTCATATTGTTGAGATATATTTTTCTCGGGACTAGAAAAACTCAAATTGGGGGGTGTGATTAGCTACAAAATGAGGATAATATTCATTGTTAATATATATAATATTCATGTGCTTCATTATTAATAAACACAATTTTAGTGCATTTTACACTTTGAGCATCATTTCACATTATGATTGTAATTCCTTATTAAAATGCACTATTATGTGGTACAATTTTTAACATCATTAAAATTACCCAATGATCTTGATTTTATTTTCATATTTAATTTTCAGGTTTCTAATTATATTGAGAACAATTCATACTATTGAATTGTTAGAAGATCCATATTGGAAGACTACAAAAATGGGATTTCATAAAAACAATTCTTGAGAAGGCCGATCTGATACCAGCCCACTGATGAATATGTAGGGCCCACCGTACAGGCCCAATGATGCCTAAATTTTGTGGGATGCTTGAATAAATATTTAGGAACAAATAATTATACATGATCCTATGATAATTATGAATTCATGGTGGTAATTAAGGCAACCCAATTTGGAGATAAAATTATGGGCCAGATCATGAGGCCCATAAAATCATCCCACGAATTTAATAATATCTCAGAAACCACATATTATTTTGGGATGAAATTAAACATAGAGATAGGGGACATCCAGAGATTCAGATATGTCTTATTTTTTATACTCCAATTCAGTCATCTAAAAGGTCTTCTAGGCTCCTTTGTTCGGTGGAATCAAGCTGGCTTCCACCTCAGGTCAAGGGGGGAAAAGTCAAATCTCTCTTAACTTTCCACCCACCCAGGACGGCCACCATTAATTGAGGTGACTTCCACTATTATTGGATCGAACCAAGGAATCAAAATTTCCTATTGAATACAGTGTTTTTAGAGAAGTTGAGGATCCTTGGATCTTTGTTTTCATTGTAATGTCATTATATCGATTTGGCTTTGTAACGTTCTTCTTTCTCATGTAAGTTGTTCGAATCATTTTAGTTCTTAATAAAATTTATTCCTTTCATCTTATTATGTTTTTATTCTAATCACTTTGATATCGTTTCCTTAATGTTTGAATTTATTCACACCATACCATGTGATATTCTTCACACAAAGGTGCAGTGATTGCTTTCTTTTTATTGTTTTTTATACTTCTCCAATTCCTCCCTGATGAGTCTACATTCCACTTCCATTAAAACCATAGAATAAATGGAGTTCTAACTCTTTTATGGTTTGATCCAAGGGAGTACTAAGGGTCTGGTTTGGATGTTATTTCTCACTCTATTAGTTTCTAATCACTTCTTTTAATTGAGAATTTTGTTTGAATATATTTAAACTCATTAATCCTTGTTGAATTTAAGGCCACACACATCAAGTGCTAATACGAACATTTACCTTGAAGTGATCAAAACATTGATCCTTCAAGTGTATATGTGCTTAGTATTAAAGGGTTTAGGTATTAAACCAGTAAGTGATGATGTCGTTTGATCTTCTTAAATGAACCCATCTCAAATATAAGAAATTGAAATCATTAAAAAAGGAATTCATCCAATCCACCCCAAGCAATAACCTAGGATCAGCTCATTATCTTAATTTGAATTAACTTAAATCTGTTTGTGACACCGTAAACCCATCTAAAATCAACCAAATTTGACCACTTCATAGCCAAAAACGATACATAGAATGTACGTGTCTGTAGGTTACTTCTAAGGTCTCTGAGGATTCGATAACCCAAGTTAAACTACAAGGACGGTTCTACCTTCATCTCTTGGGTATATTTGAGCATGAATCAAAGGTACTCCTGGTATCACTTTCCGATGGGTTTTAATCACATGTAGAACTCAACCAAATGGTTTTAATATGATGTGGTTATAAGGTAATTTTTCACCATCCACTCTTCCAAGATTTTATTCTACCCAAAGTATTATTTAATTTAACATGTGATTCTTATGTTTGGGTTATTCATGTGTGAGGTAAGGTGTTGTGGCCTGATTTGGTACATTTTTCACATCCTTATTGGGATTTTTTTTAGTTTTTAAAGTCCAAATGTGTTGATAATGAAGAATTGTTTATCTTTATGGTTAGTTTGTGATGGAATTTAAATTATTTGAATATTCAAATTAAATGGTTGGTTTTTAGAGATTAATTGATTAGATTTTCTTCACTTAATTTTTTATTATTTTTAAGAACTTTTAATTTTGTTTTTAATGATGAATTTAAATTGGAATTTAATTCTTGAAATATTTTCTTTGGATTTTGTAATTAAAATTAATTTTTTTAAGTTCTAAGTTATTAATTTTAATATTCATTTTTTGAACAAATTTTAATTCATTATTTTGAATTCTTAAGTTTCATGGGTTAATTGGTTTTATTTTTTTTAAGTTTGATTTCAAATTTTGAATTGAAATTTTCAAGAATTATATGCCTCTATATATAGAGTGAAGTTCAGTCAAGGAAATACATGATCATGCATAAGGGTGTACCATATATAAAGGCTTCCTAAGGGTACGACCCTCATTGAAGCAACCCCCTAAAGGTATCATTAAAAACCCACATGTAAGGGTGTTCACTATTTATGATACTTGTGTAATGGTCCATGGAAATTAATAGAGGCTATATTGGGGTACATCCAATTAATGTTTAAATGTTTCAATGATGCTTCCGAACCTATGTAAATGTATAACCATGTTTATACCTCATGTAAGGGTTAATGAGCACCTATGTAAAGGTCGTGTTTAACTTCTCAAATGATGAGGGAGGGTGACCAAGAACTGCATCATGGTAGATCCTATGATTCAAAACATATATAAAGGTCACCAATTCCAATCTGTTCAAGTACCGTTGAAGTCTAATCGCATTGTGAAAGTTTAAAAACAACTTGTATGAGGGTATCTAGTGCCTAAATTACCTATGTAAGTATCATCTTTACTTTATATGGCTAAATAAAGGTGTTTCAGATTAATTAATTCATAGGGTTACCTAAATTATAAAATGGAAAATTAAACACAATGAGGATCTAAGTTCACTGAAGATAGTTATTTAAAATCTTATAAAGATTACTGAGGAATTTTAGAATAATAAATTAAGATTTATATTCATCAAACTACTAATTTCTTATAGATAAATTTTTCACATGTGGGGAACACATTTAGTTAGAAGAGTTTCTTGGAATCACTAGAGTAGAACTAGATGAATATGAATATTAAATTGAGAGTGTTCCACAAGATTGTTGGTACCTTTTAGAATAGTTTTTGATTGATTTCATATTTAAATTTCAAATGATAAGGAAACTCCTCTCTCATTTAATTCAATACTCATTCTCATGGACCACATTCTATAACTATGATTTCTACTTTATAAAGATAACTTTTTTTCATCTTCCTCATTTGTTGACTTTGACACCAAGACAAGGAGGGATGATCGGTAAATATTGTTCTAAGAGGTAAAGATTGAAGTTCTGGGAGACCAAATATCATTTTTATCATCATATTTTTCATCATTGTTAGATGATAGTAAAGGTGGAGTGGGAAGTTACAGTGACACATCAATTCAAATTATTGATTTTATACTTTCTTAAATTTGTCATTTTACACTTCTTCATTCATTTTATTAGATAGAGTATCTTAAGTGAGATTGTACGATTTGGAGAATCTAATAAATAAAACTTCATCCAAGAATAAATTATAAGAGAGGTAATTTGATCTATTTTTTCTTTTCATAGTACGGGGGATCTCATGTACAAGAACACATTCTATGAATAAGTTTTCATTATTTTGGTGATAGGGGTGTATGAGTTGAGTCCTAAATCATACACTAAGTGAGGCTGAGTGTTTATAGTTAAATTATTTTTTTAGATCTTTTATATATTATAGATATAATAAAACCCTAGAACCAGCTTTTTTTATTTTCAAATTACATTTCAATTTGTCTTCTCTATTTTTATGCATTTTTTTTATTTTAACTTTATTTTAATTTTATTTCATCACATCTACTTGTATATTTCTTTGATTTTTTTAAAATATATAAAAATACAAAAAAAATATAGGTTTTACTTGGATAAACACATTACCTATTTGAGATGGCCTTGAGGTTACCGTTGTGTAATATTAATGAATTAATAAATGTATTTATGACTAGGCTAGTTAAAACCACTTTTCAAAATTAAAACAATTTTTAGATAGGCATGTTTTTCTTTTTATTCTTCACTTTATTTTTACAAGATCAATTTTTGAACTACAAATTAGTGGAAAATTCTGAAATTTAATAAGTTGGACCCATTTTTTAAGTTAAATTTATTTACAATGTTTATTAGGATGATTTATTTTTTAATATATTTTCTATTTAATTTTCTAAATTTTTACAATATGGTCAAGTTTAAGATACCCTCTCTTTTTCATCCTAGTATTCTATAACTGAAGTGGTTTCTTCTGAATAGAGTTTGGAAAATTATGACTACCTTACACTAGTCTTATACTTACTCCCTTGGGCACTGGATTTTCAATATTAAGACAAAGATAACCAAATTTAGGGAGAAATTTATTTTATTAAAGAAGTTGTGTTTTCATTTAATTTATATTATATTGAAGCTGGTCTTCATGGTGCCTCACTTTTTTTTGGCTCTAATGGGTCATCTAAACTTTATGATATCTTATATATTCTAGAAGAAACTAAAATTGTACATATTGAGTCACTCTTGAATCTCCCGTATTTAACTAAAAATATAATTTTGGGATCAGTTAAAGAGGAATAGTAGGTTTTAGGTCTACGCACTAGTGAAAAAGATCATATTGATATAAATGTATATTTAAATTAAGAATTAAAATTTTTGACTGAACCTAAAGAAAATTCACATCCTAAAGCTCAATTCTTAAAACTAGTACATACCACCCCTCGAGGTGACAAATAGGGGAAGTAAACCTACACATTTTTTCCTCTCAACTACTCTATAACATCTATTATGCCAAGTTTGTGGGCTTAAAGGAAGACAATAATGGACCAATAAAAAAGTTATACAAGTTAAACAACATAATAATTAAGAACATGTGTTAGTTTATAAATAAGATACCACATCTCCCACCTGATTGCGGATAAAACAAGGTTTGTCTAGCTCTAGAAAGTATAAATACAGCATCCCTTAGGGGTTTTCCCAAGAATATATTATCTTTAATTTTGTTTTTCATTATAATAGTATTATTTTTTTTAAAAAAATCATGTAATCTATATAGAAAATAAATAGGTAGTGCATACACATACACTCTAAGTTATGATTACCTAGGTTTTATCCTCTTACCCAAACCTTATAAGTTCTGAACTTCAAACTACATGTTTAAAAGAAAGTGTGGAGGGGAGGTATTCCATTTACTTTATTTCTGATATTTATACTTAAATTATATTTTATGCTAAAAACTAAAACATAAATAATGGTTTCAATTTATAATTGAATATCATTCATATTTTCAACTAAAATCATGTTTTTTTACCCAAGAAATTTATTCAATTTCATGTTAAACTGGTAACTTGAGTTGAAACTAATTAGTGTTGATGCTTAGTCAAATATTTGATGTTCAAAACCACTTTTAAATAGGATTGAAATCTAATATTAGCACCCTAAAAAATATTTAAATCACACATGTTTCTTACTGTTGTGAACATTTAAAAACAAGCTATTCTTTTAGATTTCATGGAAAATTCATCTATCTTTTCCAAAAGAATAATGCTTGTATGTTCCCATTTTTATCTTATAAATGATATTAGGTAAAGGTCACACAATATTTTAGAGTATAATCTTAAATAATTTCTCAAGGCCAAAAGGATCTGTATTACGGAGCAATATAAAACAAATATCCTTAAAACTATACCACTATATTAATTTTTTACAGAGCCTTTTTTTATGGATTATTTTATTCTTTTCTATTTTGTAAGAGTTGAAATGTGTAAAAATAACTACGTTCTTAAAGTATAAAAGGGTGTTTAATTATGAACTTTGATAAATAATGATTCAATATAAAGGGGAGAAATAGTTTCAATTTTTCACTTTTTCTCTACCGGTTAACATGGAAAAAAAATATTTTTGTTTGAAATAAAAAAAATATTGGAATATGATTTTAATGTTTTTTTCATGTTTAAAATAATTGAAAACCCTATTTTTCATTGCTTCCTATATTTTTATGATTGTTCTTTCGAAAAAAAGTCTTGCTTTTTTTATTCTTTTTTGGAAACCCTTATGAACTTTTAGTTGAAGCATGAATCTTCTCCAAAAAAATGTTTCTTTCTTTTGAACCCTCACATATTCCTTTTTAACTAAAGAAATATAAAATATATTCAGAAAAAAATAATTATTTGTGGTTATACTTCCTTGAAATATCAACATGAGGGATAATGTTGGACTTTATATGTGTTTTGGGGGTATTTTATTATTATAAACTATAATTAATTAAACACACATAAATATAACCGAATTTTTTTTAAAATTTTCTATTTTCATGCTTCAATTTTTATTTTTAGTGCTAGTAATATTTTCTTTAATTTGATGACTATTTTTTAAAGTAGGGCTGATTAATCATTTCTATTTTATCATGGGATCAATCTTGTAACATCATTTACATTACTTAAAAATTTTCATCTGGTCAAACATTAGGAGTAAAATTTAAAATCATAATTATTTTTATACTTTTTATTTTCTTTTTAAACTCATAATATTTTATTTTAAATATAATATGAAATAACTCTTAATCTATGTGAAATTTTTATTATTTAAGTTAAAATTATAGAATGAGTTAATTATTCTTATTTTAATTATTATACTCACTCATTAACAAATTCTATATAATTATTATTTGATAATTATGTGACACTATTCATTTTGAGAAAAAGAGAAGTTTGTAGGAACATTTAAATAAAAATTCAAAATTTTATGTTTTTTTAGAATTTTAAAAAGCAATCACTTTTCTAAAAATGAAACCAACTTTTGGTAAAAATGATTTTTTTTATTTTAGAAATTATCCATTCTTACTTGAGAGGGATCATGGTGGAAAGTTTCAAAAATAAATACTTGGTTGGAATGAAAATAATTTCATTCATGAGATAAGTTAACATCTATTAAAATTGATAAAATTATTTCTTGAGGACTGTAAACATATGAAGTGTTTGGGAACATGACATGGCATAATTTTGATACATTTTTCACATCACTATTTTTATTTTTTGTGTTTTTAATAATAAAATCTTTAGATTATAGAGAGTTATTTATTTTTTTTGTCAATCCAAGTTGAAATTTATATTATTTGATTATTTTTTAGAAAAATGGGTGATTATTGTCACTTAATTGGTATGATGTTATTTTCATAAATTTCCATATTTTTAAGGACTTTAAATTTGAATTTTATTGGTAAATTTTAACTGTAAATTAATTTTGGAAATAATTTATTTGTTTTTAGTGTCTAGAATTAATTTTTCCAAGATTTATCTTAGTGTTTTTAATATTTATTTTTAGAAAAAAATTTAAATCATCCTTCTAATTCTATAATTTCATGAGTAAATTTGTTTTTTAAAGATTAATTTTTCATTTAGAATTGATATTTTTACAAATTCATTCATTCTTTGGGTAAAGGTTAGTTTCAAAAAGGTACTGGTTAAGATTATGTTGTGGTATACCATGACTGAACACTGCATGAGGGTATAACCTTCATTGAAGCACCCACATAAGGGTAACTTTGATAATTAGAGTAAAACTAGTCATGCTACAGGAAACCTGTGTAAATTTACATAGAAATTAGTAGAGGCTATATAATGGTATATCCAGTAAAAACATAAAGGAATCAATATACCTTTATCACCTGACTAAAGGTATATCTATGGTTGTGAGTCATATAAGGATTAGTGAGTTCCGACATAAATTTCATGGTGTGTTTCTCAATAGATCCTAGTGATTGAACATCATGTTGATCATCATTGTTTTCCTTTCACTTAGCTAACACTGAAGGTGAAGTGGAGATTTGTGATGACTCGCCCATTCATAGGATTGGTTTAGTAAATTTTTTCCTTTATTATTTTCCTCTTACTTATTCATTTTACTTGATAGAGTGCCTTAAGTGAGGTTGTGTTATTTAAATAATTAGGTGAAGATAATTTGTGTTATAAATACATTGTGATCCAGGTTGAGTAATCTAATATTTCCTTTCACTATATGGATATCCCTCTTGTATAGGATGATATTTTTTGTTGAGTGTTCATTGTTTTGGTGAGATAGGTGTACCAGTTGATACATGAATCATAAAATTATTGTGGTTGAGTGTAGATAGTTAAATTCTTTTTTTATATATTTTTTATAGAAAGTAGACAATAGAATATCTTGGAATTGGTTTTGATTATTTTTTAATTTCATTTCCATATATTTTCAATATTTTTATTTATTTTTGTTCCTTCTCACATCCTTTCCCTTTTTTCATTAATCTTTCTATCATTTTTCTTTAATATTTTCAAAATATATAAAAATTAAAAAATATTTTAGAGGCTTCACTAAGATAAATAAATTCTTCCTTGATATAACCCCGAGGTTAGCCAATATGTTATATCTAAGGATTTATAAATATATTTATTATTGGACATGTGAAAGCATCATGTTATCAGAGGTAAGGGTTCTAATCTGATGAAACACATACTCAGTCTAGATGAATCTTATATAGGTTAATATCGCGTCCAGTTATTTCAACATATTCCATAATATTTTCTTTTAAATCATATTTAATATTTACATAATTTACTTTAATAAAAGGCTTTTGGACTTCTTTTAATCTCACAAAGTGACAGTTTAGTCACATATAAGCCTCTAAAATGTTGATTTAATGTGCCTTAACCACCTATAAATATTTTCAATCATTTATATCCATTTAAACCTATCCAAAAATATTCAAATATGAACATTAATGTATATAATATTCCAAATTAATATCAAAATTATTTAAAAATGAAAATAAATAATTTAATTCATTCAAAATTTAATTCCAAATCACTCCCAAATATTCAAAAATGTGATAATTTCCCAAAAATAATGAAAATATTGGGGAATATTAGAAGGGAAATTAAAATAAATAATTATGATTTATTTAAATTTATAACTTCCCATAACTTACACCATTAGAAAACATATTCACTTAACTCAGCCTCAACCCAATTAAATCAAAAATAGAAGTAACCTTTAATTTTCCATTATATTCTCATAATTTTAATTTAATTATTTGAATTATCTTTCTTTTATGCTTAATAAATTTCATTCAAGTTCAAAGATTCATACATTCACATGTATAACTATGTCACTTGGAAATGTATTGCTCTCTCTCTCTCTCGAGCAATGTATTTTTTTTAAGTTTTTAACTAATTGATATAATAAACAATTTCTAAAATATTTTAAAATGGATACATCCCCACTAAAATAGAAAGGCATGGAAAAATAAAAAATTCATATTTCATGTGTTTTTTTGGGTCTAATGGTTGGAGTATTGATGTTAAAAAAAATAAAGTATAAAAAGTGGTGTTTTTTCTATTTAATCTCAATGCTTTTAATTACAATAAAATACAATTTGAAAATCACTCCTTCTCTTCCTCCCTCAAATGCATCTATGAACTCAAATAACTCCATCCATATTCAATGATAAGTCACATATAAACAATAATAATGGTTATTGAATCATATACTTGTATCATTTGTTTTTTTCTTCATGGGGAAAGGGATTAAAAGTGCATTCAATGAATGATGAATAACAATTCATGCCATTTTTATTGGGGTAGGGGTCATAAATCCTAAAAATACACAACAAAGTAATTCAATCTCCTCTAATTTTTTATTTTTTAAATATATATAATTTTTTCATTTTTTAGGGACAAAGTTGGAAAAAATGAATTTCAAGGTATATTGTGAATTTTTTCCCATTAAAATGGAAACACTACCCTTACATTCTCTCAAAAATTCTTCTCCATCAAAAAATCCATAGACAACCTCCCCCACACTTATATTAAATTGTAAATCATGAATTTAACCATCATGAGATGGTTGGTAAGGGATTTGGCTTGTAATATAGCTTTTATATGGTCATTCATGACCTCTTAAGCTCATTAAAAGAATGGTTAGATTTAAGGTAGTCCTGAAAAGAGTATAACAAATGGTTTTTAAAATTCAAAATTTGTCTTTTCCATTTTAATCACACCAACTCATTGAATTTTGAATAAGTTAATAAAGGAATTTCTAGATTATAAATCTTGTACCAACCTCTCAAGAATTATAGATATATAATAATATGTCAAAAATCTTTAGAGACCTCACATATTTTCAATTTTTTAAATTGGATAGTAAGTTATATGCATGAATTTCTCAATTGACCCAAAATTAATTAAATGATAAAAAGTTAGGGAATAAAAATATATCAAAAATAATTTTAGATTTTAGGATTCTAATTCATAAAATCTATCCTAATCAACTTAATAGTCTAAAAATAAAAAAATATCAATTAAGATCAATAATCACAAAAAATATATAATTTAGAAGGTTACATTCCCAAACTTATCTTAAGAATTATATTTATTCAAATTTCAATTATGATTTTTCATCGTACAAAAATATTATGAGTAACAACATATAAGATAGAGTTTAGAGATAAATAACCTAGATTATTAGGATATAAATACTCTTTAAATGATCCTTTAGTGTATCCACTGATGATTCCCCCTATAAAAACCCTATAATAAAAATAATAAAGATATAATGATTTTTTTAATAATAAATAAAGAAAATTGAAATAGAATGGAATAGAGTATTGGTTTTAACCCCTATGGGGGTACTAGATTTTTACTATCCCAAGTTCATTAGTACTAGAAGGTTATCCACAATCCGATAGAGTATGGGGTTTGTTCAGTTTAAACCATGATATTATTTTTGTTATAGTTCACATGCACATACACTAGTTATATAGGTTCTATTAGATATATTGAAGTGTATCCACTACCTTTACAATGAATGGTATCTTAGACTACATGGGTGTAAGATGGTATGGTTCCTTTATTTCTTTAATATATTCTATGGATTTTTATTTAATATCCTTTAGTTCCTTATTAATAAGTTCTACATTAGTAGCTTTAGCATATTAGGGGGACTATGAGAAATAAATATTATAAGAAATAAAAAAAAGATTAATTCTATTTAAAATATTACCCCTTAAGTTGGTCAGAGTGTAGCATTGTCTCTTCATGAAAAGACACTGGGATTTTCTCATCATTTAGTCCCTTCAACAAAATATTTTATGTTTTAAAAGGATTAAAATTTTTCTCAATTGGGGTGTTTAATTCTAATTTAAAATCATCCAAATACATCCATGGGTTAGGTAACACAGCATTACTTACCTTGGAGTAGTGAATTTTAAAATAATTTTCTATAATGTTTGATTACTAAAGTAAATTTTAAATGTTAAGTCTCTCTTTGAAATAGATTTAGTAGAATGAAAACAAAAATTAATGCCACTATAATTGTTGTGTGGTTTGAGAGTATATTTTCAATGATCCACCCTTAAACCTACAGTGGTTCTTCCATATAAAAATTGATGTAGAAAAGTTTTATTTAGGGTCATCTTGTTCTTTCTATTTTGACACCTAGATTATCATTTCTTGTTTTCATTTACATGATCCTGTATCTTAATTTTCTTATTCATACTGAAATTCAAGGCATATATTTTTATCATATTATTAATTTAATATTTTATTAGTCAAACATTTAAGATCATTCCATGAAACTTGTTTGGCTGGAGTCATATTCTCAAAATCCATCATTTATTTTTTCAGTTTTTAATTTTTTCAAAAAACAATGAAAATTATTTATAAAATTGGTGAACAAAGAGTGAAGAAAATAACTCTTCTCCTCATAAATAATGAAAAAAAATTATAGGCTAATTATAGAAAGTCTATCAAAATATAATTTAGAATACCTTATGAGTACAACTTCAGAGCTAACCACTAGTTTATCTCTCAAGGAGATAAGATTAAAACACACTTACTTTCACTAATATTTATATATTTTTTTAAATAATATAAGTAATATATAATCCTGAGGAAGTCTTGGAAACATAAAAAACAAAAGAAAACTAAAATCTAGGGTGAAAGAATGTGGCCCTTGGTTATATCACATGGTACTTCTTAATACACAAGTTGTACTAAACTCATCCAATAATCAAGTCATAACTAATCATTGATCACTCCCCACTCTATATGTTATAAGACTAAACACACATAGAAAATCTACCTATTAATATCTATCACAACTCCACTAAAGTGTAAAATAATTAAAATTACATGGCCATAAGAATATCACCATCCACACACCCCATTCCACCCATATATGGTATGTACATAAATCTATATAACTTCACTATATAAAGGGTTGAAAAAGAGAAAGGAGGGTGTAAATATTTTAAAAAATTCATCAAATAGACACAAATATAGAGTCTTATATGAAAACTATTAATCTACATCACTAACTTATCATTGTGACATCAATAATTAAGACAAACTGTTTTTAAATTCAAGTGAAAGAAATTAGTAGTCCATGTAATATCCATCAGGATATAACCCTTAGTTTAATGCTATATAACCATGGAGTTTAGATATCATAGTGGATCATAGAGAGAAAGAGTGATGGAAGAATGAACATAAAAAATAAAATAAGCAAACTATTTTTAATATTAAATGTATTAAAATAAAAGTAAAATAAAAATATAATAACTAATAACATTGATAGAAACAACTTACATAGTATCATCCCACTAATATTTTAATAGAAGTCCCCTTATAAACTTATTCACTGAGAATAATTAAGTGTGAATCAATACCCATGATCCAAATATTTCATTCCCCCTTAATAATTTCTGTGTTTCAGGTTCATTGTGTCTCTACCTAATTTGGATGAAAATTGTGCGTAGGGGAATATTTTTGGACCCCTTTGGTATTTCATGAATGACACATAGACTACCTTTATGATTTTCAATCAGGGGTGATTCATACTTATTCTCAGTTAAAAATTCGATGTTGATACTTTTGATGAGTTCTATGATAAGGAATATTTATCCAACCAATAAATTATTACAGTGGATGGTGATGATGCATTGAGTGGACAATGAAATATCACACTAGTATAAAAAAATGAATTAATAGATGAAAAACACATTGTGGTTGGATTAAAGTAAATCTCAAGGAGTGGGTGGAGGATAAGGAACAACTTCAGACAATTTTGGAAGAAATTTGGTCCTAGGGAAACATCCTTAAGGCATAAAAATGGTAAAAAAAATGAGCATAGAAATGCCAAGTAAGTTGTGATGAGTTCACTGTGTGGTTCAGGCCATGATGTGCCATTGGGTCTTGATGTAATGTCATAGAGAATTATGAGGTAGTGTTAAGAAAAGAACACCTACTAAGGGTCCTTTATGGAATGTTTTTAGGATGATAATAGTAACTACAACTTGGATTGATAGTATATTGGAGTGGAGATTATTGGTTCATTAAATATGAATAGTGTCTCCTCTCCATGAGATGATTCATAAACAACTTGAGTTTTCTCTTGGTTATTATTATATAGATTTCATAGTGGCTAAGTTATTCGGACAAGGTTCCTAATTTATTCCTCATTTATTATTATGTGATTACTTTTCCACACGTTTAATATGACATAGCTTTTGAATATTTTGAGTTAATCTCTTATAACTTTCTTCCCCTAGAGGTAATCTAGGTATCACTTGTGTAGAAAACCCAAATCTAGTAACCCAGAGTAATTTTCTATTTTATTACATTATAATATATATGAAAGATATGATTATGAATCTCTAATCAGTTTAGTAGTCTTTCAAAACCAGATACATGCATGATACCCAAGCTAAATTGTGAATATAATATAAAATATAAGAAAAGTAAATTATATAAATCCTTGAAACTCATTAAAATATTTCATATTTATATCATTGGTAAAGGAAAAAAAATAATAGTGTGCTCAAATTCTTAGTAAGATTTAAGTATAGTATAATCTATCATGAGTAAATAATTCATAATCAACATGGGAAGGTAAATAAATGAAAACACATATCATTTAATAAATAATTTGAGAATGAAAAGCATCCATGTATAATATCAATGTAGTAATCTCATGGATAATAATAACTGAATTCTCAAGGAATTTAATGCATAATATTGGAAATCATTATCTTAGACAACCTGATATCTATATTTTCACGACCTTACACTAAGGCAGTTTAATTAATGGGTCAGTATACTCCAAAAAACCATTTAATTTCTTTCAACTAGTTGGTCTCATGATAATTTTAGATATATTGAGGGGATATCAATAATTAGGACCCACCAGTCACTACATGTCCAATGCATTCATCATATGTTGAATGGTCAATTTAATTCATGAAAAATATGGCTTATTAATAAATATCTGTATTGATAAAAGAATACGAATTTGTAAATATTTATGTATTTAATAAAATCTTATTCATATTAAAACACCATATATAGAAACAATATATAGTTTAGGAAATAATAATATCCATGATGAAAATAATTTATATATTTAATATAAATTTAATTTCCAACAATCACAAGAAAGTGAATGTTTTAGATAAAGTTAACGACTAAAATATTAATGAGAGATAATATAAATTTAGTGATAAATTCATATCTTTTGAGAATAAATGGAAATATAATAGAAACATTAAAATATTATTTCTTAAGAAAATTTATATTTTAAAATCATTTAAAATTTGTAGAAGATGTTAAGTATCGTAAAATGGTTATGGCGGAAGGGAATTCAAAAAAATTACTTTTTAATTTTTGTAAAGAATGTTCAAGATGAAACTCTTAAAACAATATAAAAATATTCCTCTAAAACCATTTAAAAATTCAAGTATAATATAAAATTTTCTTAAGAAATCATTTAATTAATAAATAGACAATTTTTAAAACAATTTTAAAAATATAGACATAGAATAATAATATTTTCAATCAAAACGAGAAATAGGGTCATATTTTATTTCAAACATTACTCTTGAAAAATTAACTTGAATTGAACCATTCATCATCATGAATAGATATATATATATATATAGTCATGTAAAATAATTAAAATGGGTAGTATATACACCAAAAAATGTAAAAACGTATATAATACCAAATATGTCTCAATGAAATGGAAATTGATGAAGTTCCTTAACTATCACTTGATAATTCTTTAATATATTGTATAATAGTTTTAAATATGTTATAAATTTATAAAAAAATCATATTGATATTTATAATATCATATATGACCCTTTTATAATATCTTATTACCTTTTCATTAATAATATTTCATTATTACCGTCATTTTGGGTGTTAACTGTTTTGTTTTATCATGGAAATTTGGTTTATTTTGAATAGAATATAGTTCCATAATATAAATAATTATATTAATGTTATAAATATTATTTTTATTCATTATATACATTTTTAAAATCATTCTTGAAAATTGGACTTGGAAAATGAATCGCATCGCTTCATGGAGATGGTAGGTCGTATGTATACACAAGTGACGCTATCATTTACTTAATGCCAAAAGGTGAGGATATAGATGATATATTAATTTTAAAAAAATATTATGTCATAATTATGATATATTCTTATTGGTTCCATCATTATAAAAATATATATTATTCTATTATAGAAAAAAATGACATTAGTTTGCGAGGTGGTAGTCCGTCGTACACATAAGAGATGGTTTAATTTCCCATTTGATGGAGAAAGATATGTATGAATATTATGACATAAAAATAATAAAATCTCATTATATAGGAGATAAAGGTGTTATTATATTTCAATTTTTAGAACATAATAGAATATGGTAAAAGAATAAGTAAAACAAAAGAGCTTCATTAATATGATTACCTTCTCATAGAGTTACCTCATGTGTATCTCTTATAAAGTGCCTTAGGGTTGGTATTTTGGGAATAGAAGAAGATTTATAATGTTCCTATAGGTTTTGGGGAGATAATTTGGTAGGTTTTTGTTGATCTATATAGCTCAAAGTAATATAAAGAAGAGAGTGTGGGGTTTCCTTTTATAAGTTGGGGAGGGGGCACACATGGAATTTTTTAAAAGAACAACAAATATTAATTTTTTGATCAATTCAAATTCATAATAAAATGGACCCTTTCAAAAAATTATATTATATTGGTTATAAATATTTCAAACCATTATAAATTAAATAAGTTTATATCTCAATTTAAGACTTATCTCTATAACGTAACCTCTGGTAAACATGTTTTAACCTTAACCCCAAAGACAAATTTTTGCTGTTTTAATATGAATTATGCAGAAAAATGAAAGTGAACTCATTACCAAATTTAGAAATTATGATTACAAATATTAAATATATTTTATCAAATTCAAACCTTAGAATTATAATTATTTAATTTTAAATTAAACCCATATAAAATAATAAAAAATAGTTTTCCAGAAAAATGTCTTTTTAAGTGTAAAAAAATTATACCAAATTCAAGTATAAAATTCAATAAAAAGTACATAATCAGATTATTAAAAATATAATTTAATAAATTTTACTTTTAAAACATTTTTAAAAATGTAACTACAAAATTTCTTGAAATGAAAAGGTAGTTTTCAATAAAAGCCTGTATTTTTCACTATTTATTGAAAAATCAAAATTTTCAGAAAAAATACCAAAAATTAACCATAATATAATTTTTATATGATTATATTAAAAATTAAATTCATTTTATCAAATAAATTTTATAAATTTGTAAAATTTTAATTATATTATTTTCCCACAAAAAAATAAAAATCATTTATCAAGTAAATGTACTTTTTTGAGTAAAATGGATTTAAAAATAATTGAGTGTTTATGTCCTAAAAATTAATTGATAAATTTTAATTTTAATATAAACTTAATATATATTTCAGAATGTGGTTATTTCTATTCATACCCTCTAATTCAACAGCAAGGTTATAATGGTCATATTTAAATAATAATATTTTGTGGTTCATTTTAACTCAGTGTTGCGTGTAGTATACGCCATTAAATACAATGTTCTTTTAAAAATATCAATATATTAGAGCTTTTTCATGGGTTTTAATCACATATATAACTCAAACATGTAGATTTAATATGATGCAGTTCTAGGTTAAAATAATCTGAGTCCTTGTTCCCGTATTTTATTCTTCTATAGTGTCTTGTTTAAAATGATGTGTGATTATTCCAATACAATTATTAATACAAGGGGAATAGGTAAATGTTTTAATCTTAAATAGTGCATTATATATCCAGAAAACCCTTACATAGGTCCCTATCATAGATAACTATTCCTTCGATCTTTCCAGAATTCATAATAATCACACACGTCATCTATGACATAATTAAATCTCATAAATTTATATTTTAATCATACACAAGCCTATAAATTATTGATTTTATATTCCTCATCCACCTAGAAATTTTTTTAATCAACTATATCCATTTCATCATGTCTAAAAAATTCTAAAATTAAAATTTGTATAGGGATAATCGATGATTAATTCCAAAATTAATTAAAAATAGAATTTAAATCATTGACAATTTAATTCCAAATTATTAACAAGTATTAAAAAAATTTAAAATGCATTAAAATAAAAACAAATATGGGAGTATATTGGAAGTTAAATTTAAATAAATAATAAAAAAATCATTTATCAATATTCAATGACTTTATTCCAAAAATATCTTTTTATCTTTCTTCTCATCTTTATAATGATATCCTTTAATAACTATATTCCATAATAAATCCCATTGAGAAATATAACATGCTTTTATTAAAACTCATGTTTGATATGCATCGACACATAAATCTCCCATTAATATTTTTGAGTAATATGATCACTATAAATCCTTATCATCAAAACCTGCATTGATTTTTGAAACAACAACCACTTGATACAAAGTTATTGACATAAATAAATCAATACATTTATTTTATAAAAACCCTTTTTTTAATTTCATAAAAATGTCTTTGGATTTATAGAGCATTCATTTCCATATTAAAATGTGATCCAATAAAAAAATAAGAGTAATTGATTTGGATTCTACCTCAGCCCTCCCCACTGATAGTTTTTATAATTTTTTCCTCCTTTAAATGAGGGTTACTTCTTCAACTTCATGGGGATCTAAGAACTTTCTCACAAAATATATTTTACCCCTATTTGATAAAGAAATATTATGTTCTTTTCACCCTATTTTTCAAAATATAATGTATTTGGAAAAATAACAAGTAATTACAGAATGATTCTTTACAATTTTAATGGGTAATTTGACACATGATCATCCTTTAACAATTTAACCAAAATAAATTACTCAATAAATAAGTTATAGATTCAAAAAAAATTAATTAATATTGGGAATGTTAAAAATAACTCTACACCTATGAGAGAAAACTCTTTGTAGGATATATGAGTAATAAATATGTAAAAATATGTATTCTATAAGATATCCTCCTGTAGAAACTCAATTTAAAATACCCTCTTTGATTTTTCAAATAAGAATCCACTTTCATATCAAAATGATATTAAGTAATTAAAGAATAAATAAGGAAATAGGGTTTAAAAACTCATAAATCTATTTTTAATAGGGTATAATCATTTTTTAAATTATTATGACTTAAATAGATTCTTATATTTACTTTTAAGCCTATTTTCACTACGTATTATACATCCTTTTAATCCATCCCCTTATTTGATTTATTAGGTATATTAACAAAAATTTAATGTCATGATTTATTCAGTATGTCCACATCCACTCTCTAATTAATCTTTTTAGGCTCTTGAGAGGTTCTAATGGTTCCCTCCATGTGTATATTATCATCAATATGCCATTTAGATTTTAGATATTGGCATATAATTGTAACATATCTCTAATTCTTATTTAAAGTGTATAGTAAATATTGAATAGTAAAAAAAGTTTTAGAAGATATTTGATTAGCCGTATTCTTATTCTCTTAAAGATTCACTAAGTTTTTAGAAATACCCTCTTAATTTTCTATAACTTCCCTTGAAATATTATCATTATCAATCCACTTCTTGTGTGAATTAAAATCACTATCTAACATTAATTTATCTATAATCTATGAAGTTTTGGTGGTGTGTCCCGATTTTTTACACCATACACAAGTATCCTCTAGTGCTCTATGATTGGTAATCATTTTCACCTCACCTTTAACTCATGTGTTTGTTTTTTATTATTAAATTTTTCTACTATAATTTTATATGATAAGTTTCTTTATTTATAGAAAAAGAAACTAAAAATTAATAAATACCCTTATGTCTTTGATTCCCCATTAAAAAAGTGTTTATTTATATTTCAAGGGATATTTTATTAATTTTTGTTACTCATTGGATATAATTTCATTGTCCTTTAATGACGGATTCAATGACCTATCCGTTTTATGGATGAATCTATACCCTAAATTCTTTCTCATACTACATTAGTATGATTCCTTTCATGCCATTCTTATTTTTCTTTTTATTATCATGATAGAAATCAATGGGTATTCCCAATGATAATAACTCATTATTTTTAACTCATCCACCCTTTGTAATATTGTTTTTAGGGGTGTCTAATCTTGAATCACTCCCACTAATCTTAGGAAATTTTAAACCATTTTTAATCCTCAAAGGATAACAAAAAATTTCCCAATTATAAGTACTTTATTTTTTCTCATTAAAGAGATCCTTTTAGTTTTATCAACCAATGAAAAATAATATTTTTTTCTTATTACTTTTCAATAATATATTTCTAAAAAATGAAATATAAAACTTTATAGTACCTTAAACTCTAAATTTTTAACTTCTTATCAATATTGAATTTAGATTATCTTTTATTCATTGAGTTCATCCTATAATAATTAAATGATAGCTCGATGTATCATTAATCATATTTTTAGGAATCAAATTCATCTTCTACTTGTAATGCATATCCACTTTAGAAATATATATCTCTATTTTCCAAATAAAGTGACCACTTAAGAATTGAAATCTCAATTAGATGATTTGTTTTCATCATCAAGATCCATTAAATTTTCTAATATCAGTAAATGAGAATTTTAGTGTCACTTAATGGTTTCCTTAACTTATTTTTCTCTTTTTTACTTTGATTTCTTAGTGTCTTACTCAAAGTATCCTTGTAATTTCCAATATAAACATTGTATAAGAGGCAAGAGGAAGGATCATTAATCACTTCATCATATAAGGGAGTAAAATATATTCTAAGCTATGATATAAAACTTTAATCTAAAATATAACTTTAAAACATAATAAATGAAACCAAAACCTCTTAGTAAAATATATTTTTGAACCTAGAAATACTTTTTCTACACCTCTAGTGAAAGAAAATATCCATAAAAGTGTACAAAAATCTAAACAAAGATATGAATCTGAAAATTTCTATTAGTTTTTCCCTAAAAACTAAAAATCCAATCAATAAAATAAGACCTATATGCTTTAATAATGAAGATTCAATTTATCAAAAAATTGAAATAAGATCATTTAGAGTGAACCCATCTCTGATACTAAATTATAGCTTAATAAGAGTTACATCTAAACACTAAGCGGTGGTGAATCAGTGGTAAAAGTTATAATAAAACTTGTTCTATATGAGAATCTATATAGTTTCACATATATCAAATGATATTCCCAAAATATTTCAAATAAACCACTGATGTGGGTGAATTTTTGGTCAAAATTCTAATAAATTGTCTTATCACTTTTTCAATTCTTTAAAAAATTGTTCTACTAATGTTTTTTGGTGCATGGATTTACTTTAATAAAGTAAAATTGATGATAATGATAATAGATATAATAGATAAATAAAGTAAATTACAAGACATAAGGGATTAAAATATTTTAACACTCCTATTATTGAGTGGTTATGTCCTTGGTGTCCAATAATTGTAATTTTTTGTCCACTTCAATGTCTTATTATCAAAATTGAATGAATTGATAATGGAATACGAATATTTCCAGGAACTCCCATATGTAAGTAACTACAATATAAGTAAAATAGATTTAAAACATAAATTTGGTTGGAGTGCATGATCTTCCTCTTTCTTCCTCTAGTTTATCTATGAAAATGGATGTTGTATGTACTAATCTTCTCTTAAACATCACTTGGTTCGGTGGACCTCTCTATTGTGTTGAAAACTCACCATTATTATGAATGTATTTCTGGAACCTTAAATTTTAAAAAAATTGGAAGTTACAATACAATTTGAAACCTGAATTCAATATCCAAATGAAGAAAAAAACTCCACCACATCATATTGAATCTCTTTGATCTCAGAAAATCTTTCAAAATGAAAATTAGACAAAAATAAAAAATAACTTGAACCACTCAAAAAAAAATAAGTATTTATATGGTTTGGAATTAGTAATACTTCTAGACAAAAACACTCTTAATATTATAATATATTAAGTTGAAGTATAACTATTAAAATCTAAACAAATAATTAATCCCACTCGCATATATTTAAAAAAAATTATCTGGTTAATCTGGCGTCACCGCCTTGTGATCGCTGAGAAGAACCCCTGCTTGATCAAGGAAACCACCAACACTTAGAAGATATACCACCTCATCTACCAACTTTTGGTGAACAATATAATTTAACCATTTAATCTTGCATAGCCATATGAAAAACAATACATATCCTTTGAAAATATCAGGTTACTCTAACACATCAATATAAATACTCTTATATAAGCCAAATTGTTTTTCACACACACTTCTATAAATTTCAATTTGTCACCACCTAACTCCAATTGATGATAATAATTACATTTCCCCTGTATGTATTGATTTTTGAATTATAACTTTTTTGAAAACTCCATTTTTAAGATTCAAACACTTAGTAAAAATCAATTTTCAAATCCAAACCTAATAGTCTCCCACTTGAAGACTATTTTATTAGCTTTACAACATCCTCTCTATCACTTAGGGAATTTAAGACTTTTCCATTATTAAACACTATATAATGAAACTAACTTTCTTAGTTTCAGTTATCTAATCCTCAATAATGAAAATTTTTTCTCCAGATATTCTAGAAGTATAACCCTTATTAGTGTATATTTAAAATTTTGACTTGTATTGATCTTCCATATTTACAACATTCTTTTTTTCATAAGCTACTAGATGAAGTGATAATTCAGATAAAATTTTCTTTTTAATGAGTGAAATTTTGAGTATATTATAAGATAGGTTATTCTCTAACTATCACAGGATAATGTTTTATCCCCTTACCTCCTTCTGAGTTACCTAAACAGGTCCTTTATCCACATCATCTCCATCATTTATTTCATAGACACAATATACTATACCTTCATGATTGAAATTAAAACAATAATTTTTAGTATAGAAATCCAAATTATGGTAGTTCCTCTATAAGTATACACAAATATAGTTTTACTTCTTCACATTTCTACATATCTTCCAATGTATGCATCAAAAACCCCCTATAATAGATCATACATTATGAAAAAAAGGATATTCCTTAAAAAACATTGAGATACTAGAGTATCCACTTTACCAGTTTCTAGTGCTCCTTTATTTGTTTTTACATGAACCATCTAACACCTCCCACTTCTTGAGTAATGTTTGGTCTTTTATAAACAACGATATTCAACATTCTTCTAATCATTGATGCATATAGAACCTTCTACATTCATGCAACCACTTCTTCCATTCTTGGTCATTTCTATTTGGTATAGTTTTAAGTGTTTAGCCAGTGGTGTAGACATAACTTTATATCTAGACTTTCTGAACCCTTCCACTATCTTCTGTATGTACTATAGCTAATACAACATCAATATTTTTCACTTGTAGTACTCCTGGGTTCAAATTCTAAAAATCTATTTGGTTTCCTTGATATCCTTTATCTCAAGAGTTCTAAAAAAATTCCTCCATATATCTTATTTAATTAATTTTTATCCTCCACAAATATAATTTCATCTATATAAAAGATAAGTATGATAAATACTCTAATATTGATTGCCTTTTGATGGTAGAAATTACATGCAATTCAAAAAATAATCTTTTGTTCTCCCAAGAAAGCATCAAGATTCTAATTCTATTACACAGCTAGTTTCTCAAGGCTATACAAACTTCATTTGATCTTGCACACCCGATTTCTTCTGAATTCCTTTAATCTTGTCAGTTTACAAATGGATATTTCTCCTTCAAATATCCATAAAGAAAATTTATTTTCATATCTAATTATTCATTATGTAGGCCTTCATTTGAAACTATTATAAGAACCATTGAAAATATTATTTTCTTAACTAGAGAAAATATTTCCAATAAATATAATTCTTCCTTTTGGTTAAATCCTTCCACAAATAACCTTTACTTATACCATTTACTTCCATCCACTTCTCCCTTCAATCAACAGATCCATTTGTTCTTCAAATTTATTTTCCCACACAGAAGTTTTATTAGCTCTCATATTTTAAAAACATGAAATGAATTAATGTAAAAAATAATTTATAACATCCATTATCTTGATTTACTAAGAATTTATAACACTTATAGGATTTTGGATTCTACACCATCCTTAATAAGAAGGTAATGAAAATTAGATCTAAACCACTACACTGGATTTATGGATTTATAAGCAACCTAAAATCCTATGGTTTCTCTCATTCCTGAACTGCTTCTTCAAGAATATTTCCTTGAGATAATTAATTATTAGATATTTGTGGTATATCTAGTCTTAGAAACATCTTGAGAATCCTACATTCATCCATAAATTATATATATATAGAATTTTGTTTTTTTGATTGATTATTTTATGAATCATTCAGATCTTCCAGACTTATGTTCAGATCAACCTTGACTTTCTTTTTGGATTCTTCCTTCTCAATTGCATCTTCCAATAGGTTTTTGTCATTCCCAAAGATAATTTCATTAAAATAAACATTATGACTTATAATGACCATCCAAATATCAATATACAATAGTCAAAATCTAAAGCCTTCACAACTATAAAATACAAAGAAACATTCTCAAAACTTTTTTTCTGACTTTCACCTAACCTAATAATAAATATGAATATATTAGAAACTTTTAAAGGCTTTGATGTGTGAGACATATTTCAATTTATATAACTATATTTTTCTAGAATCTCATTCCTCAGTAGTATGGAAGGACTCTGATTCATGAGGTATAGAGCATACTTTACAGCTTCCACCTAAACCTACTTTAAAGGCATAGAGTGTGTCCTCATGCTCCTAGATATATCATTCTTAAATTCATTCATTAAATCTATTGGACTCACCTATTTTGATAATATAAAATAAGGGTAAGTATGATCGACGAGGAAATTGGAAGAAAGACTGGAGGAAAACTGATAAATATGGTGGAATAGTTTGCTATGAGTGCAAAAGAAAAAGGCATGTCCAAGATGACTGTCTAAAACTAAAATTTAAGAAAAACTATGACTATAAGGATAATAAATACAAGAAAGACATGAAAGATACATGGATTTATTATGAAGATAGCTCAAGTGGATCTGAAGTTTCTGATTCTAAAGAAAATAATCATGCCAACATTTGTTTCATGACTGAAACATCTAAGGTAACACTTATTTCCCCTATGCACAATGATTATTATTCTGATAATGAAGGAGATTCAAATAATGATGATAATATGTCTAAAGATGAATTATTTGAATACTGTAATATGTTATAAGATACTTGTAATGTGCTGAAATATAAGTACAAATAATTAAAGAAATAGTATGCCTTGACTAGTACTATTGAATCTAATATTAGTATATAAAAAGAAAAAGAATGCTAAACAATTAAAGGAGAACACTGAACATAAATTGTCTAATGATAAACTTAGAAAATACTTAGAGAAGTTTACAAATGGAAAAACAACTCTCACTAAAATGCTTGGAAAACAAGTTTCTCCAAAGTATACTACTTGTATAGGTTACCATCTTGGACAAAAAAAGATTGTTAAAAATAAATTTATTCTAAAATCTGGATAGTATGTTGCAAGTTCAAGTTCGGGAAATTATTATGCTTCATCTAACTATTCAAATTATTATAGAACAAACAAAGTTTATTTATCAAAATCTTTTGAATCTGTAAATTGTAGGAAACACATTAGACAAATATGGGTGCCTAAAGTTTTACATTCTAACATTTCTGGACCCAAGAAAATCTGGGTACCAAAATTATCTTCTGTCTAAATCTGTTTTGTAGGAAACTTTCTTGAAAATTTCCTGTAGGAAGATATGGTACTTGGATAGTGGATGTTCAAGGCATATGACTGGATACTACTCATGATATAAGAGTTTAATCAAAGTTGATGCAGGACATGTCACATTTTGGGATAACTCAAAAGGAAAAAATATCATCTTAGGCCAGATTGGTAACACTGATTCAATTTTAATTTCTAAAGTACTTTTTGTTAATGGATTAAAATAAAATATATTAAGTATTTATCAGTTGTGTGATGATGGATTCGATGTAATATTTGAAAATGATTCATGTAATGTTTTTAATTATAAAAATGTTTTGGTATTTACTATATTAAAAAATGAAAATGTATATGTTGTAGATTTGAATTCTTTAGCTAAACAAAATGTTACTTGTTTAAATTCTTTTCATAAAGAATCCTGGCTATGGAATAGAATATTAGGACACTGCAATGGTCATTCAGTTAGGAAAATAGCTAGGAATGGTTTAGTTAGAGACCTGCCCAAACTAGAATTCCCAACAGCGAAAGTTTGTAATCCTTGTCAAAAGGGAAAACAACATAAAGTTTCTTTCAAATCAAAGAAAGAAGCTTCGACTTATCAACCCCTCAATTTAGTTCATCTGGATTTATTTGGACCATCTAGAGTTTCTATATTAAATTGTAAGCACTATGTCTATGTCCCTATAGATGACTTCTCTAGATATACTTGGGTATACATTCTATCTCACAAAACTGAAGCTTTTTCTTATTTTATTAAATACTCCAAGTCTGTCGAAAACCTAAGTGGACTTAAGATTAAGACCATGAGAAGTGACCATGTTTGTGAGTTTGAAATTCATGAGTTTGAAACTTATTGCTCACATAATGGCTATAGTCACAATTTCTCTGCCCCAAGAACACCTCAACAGAATGGTGTAGTAGAAATAAGAAATAGAACACTTTAGAAAATTGTAAGAACTATGCTTAATGAATATAATCTACCTATTTACTTTTGGGATGAAGCTATAAATACATCTTGTTATATTATAAATAGATACTGGATTAGACCAATTCTCAAAAGTACCCCTTATGAGCTATGTAATAATAGGAAGTCTAAGGTTAATTAATTTAGAGTTTTTGGTTGCAAAGTCTTCATCCTTAATACAAAAGATAATCTTGATAAGTTTTCATCCAAAATAAATGAAGGAATATTTCTTGGTTATTCTATATCTAGAAAATCTTATATAGTTTTTAATAAGAGGACCAAATGTGTGTAATAATCTATACACATCAAATTTGATGAAACTGATCCACATGAACCTAAGACCCCTCTTGAAAATCTTGAATAAGATATGTCAACTATAACCTTAATGAAAAAAAACAGTGAACTTGTTGTTAAGACAACCAGTTCTGTAAATTTTCCAAAACCTGTTTCTCTTGAACTTGAACCTGTAAATGAAGCTTAAATTTCTAGCTCTACCTTAACTAGACCAACTAGAACCCTTAAAAATCATCCTTTAAATGCTCTAGTTTGATATTTAGATAGAGGAACTCAGACTAGGGATTTTATAAGAAATCAGGCTGAACATCAAGCTTATCTCTTACAATTAAAGACTAAAAATATCAATGATTCTATCAATGATAAATTTTGGCTAATGGATATGCAATAATAATTAAAAAAATTTGAAAGAAACAAAGTCTGGGAATTAATTGAAAGACCTAAGGACACCTTGACCATAGGTACTAAATTGGTTTTTAGGAATAAATTTTATGAGTATATAAATATAGTTAGAAACAAATCTAGGATAGTTGCATAAGGATATAGTCAAGAAGAAAGAATAGACTATAAGGAAACCTTTACACCCTTATCTAGGTTAGAAGATATTATGATTATACTTGCTTATAGTGCTCATCTGAATTTCATGTTATATCAAAAATATTTTAAAAGTGCTTTTCTAAATGGTTTTATAATTGAAGATGTTTTTGTTTAACAACCACCGGGATTTACTAATCCTCATTCTCCTTGTCAAGTTTTTAAATTTTCTAAAGCTTTGTCTTATTTAAAACAAGATAAAAGAGCTTGGTATGATAGACTTAGTAATTTTCTTATTTCAAAAGGTTTTATTAAAGGGATTATTGATCCAACTCATTTTGTCAAAAGGATTTCCAAATATGTTTTGATAGTACAAATCTATGTTGATGATATTATTTTTGGATCTTCTAAAAATGCTTTGTGTATTGATTTTTCAAAGAGCATGTAAAGCGAATTTGAAATGAGTTTAAGGGTAGAACTCAAATATTTTCTTGGATTTCAAGTTTTTCAAAGTGAAAATAGTATTATTTTAAATAAAATTAAATATAAAAAGGATCTTTTAAAACATTTTGGTTTGGATAGTAATAAGGAAAGTGATACACCTATGAGTACCACTTGTAAATTGGATGCAGATGAAACTGGGAAACCAGTGGATCAAACCAATTACAGAGGTATGATTGGGAGTTTACTTTATCTTATTGCTAGTCGACCAGATATTATGTTTAGTTTGTGTATTTGTTCAAGATTTCAAGCTAATCCAAAAGAGTCAAACTTTCTTGCTGTTAAAAGAATTTTCAAATTTCTTAAACATGCTAATAATTTAGGATTATTTTATCCAAAAGGACAATCATTCAATTTAATAAGTTATTCAGATGCTGACTTTTCTGGTTTCAAGTTAGATAGGAAGAGAACTTCTGGAACATGTCATATTCTAGGTAAGTCCTTAGTATCATGGTGTAGTAAAAAGTAAAATTTTATTGCATTTTCTACTGTTGAAGCAGAGTATATAGCTACTAGTTGTTGTTGTGCAAAAATTCTGTGGATGAAACACATTCTATTGGACTATGGATATAAATTTAGACATGTATCTATAAAATATGATAAAACTAGTGAAATCAATATTTCCAAGAATTCTGTGTCTCACTCTAGGACTAAGCACATTGATGTAAGACATCAATTTTTGAGATATCATTATCAAAAAGGTGATATAACTCTTGAATTCATTGGCACTGAACATCAGTTGGCTGATATATTTACCAAACCTTTAAATTCAGAGACGTTAAATTACATCAAACATGAATTAGGAATGATGAATTCTTTTCTAACATTTTAAGGATACCTTACTGGTATGGACCTCACCGGTATACCTCACTAGTATGGACGTCACCATTATACCTCACTAGTATGGACCTCACCATTATACCTCACTGGTACAAACCTCACCATTAAAACCTCACTGTTAGTGGACCTCACCATTAGGAATCCTCACCGGTATATGTTACCGCTAGTTTGCGTTGTTTTAAACTTTGTGTTTTTTAGCCACTGGAATCTATATCATTTGTATTATATTTATTATGTTTCATTTATTTATTTATTGATTCCTCAGTGATAAAACATTAGTCTTAACCTCATTTTAATCCTCCTCAAACCCTTTACCTTCAAACCTTAGCTCCCAAACTTTCGTTTCTCTCGAACCCTAAGCCTCGCGATTCGCAGAATGTCAAGAGTGAAGAGATCGGCAGTCAGTGAAGAGGGTGATGATACAAATGCCAAGATACTCAAAGGAGAGTCTAGTGGTGGCAGTGAAGTAAAGAAACCTATAAATCCATATCTCATAAAAAGTTAAATAGTTTTTGAGAAAGAGATATGTGTTGAATTGTTGATGACCAGTAAGTCATTAATTCTAATAGTGCTTGAAGAGAAGGAATGGGTTGAGTGCTTCTAAAACAAAAATGGATTGTATTATCCTAAGTTGGTTAAAGATTCCTATGAGTTTCTCAAATTTAAAAAATTAGATAATGAGAATCAGATCTTCTCATTTATTAATGGAAAGGAAGTTTCATTCTTCACAATGGAATGGGCTGATTGTCTAAGGGTACCCCATGAAGGTATCTTCAATTTTTATTCAAAGTCTATACCCCCTGCTAGTGATTTATTTGAGTATGAAGCTTCCTTAGTTGAGCTCACTAGAAATGGTATATCAAGAAAATTTGTTGCTGCAGAAATGGATGTTGAGAACAGATTGTTGTTTAAATTTTTCCAACATTTTTTAAGTCCAAGAAGAGGATACTTTGCAAATATAAGGTTTCAAGACATTTATTAGCTATATCTACTAAGACATGGAGTAAAAGTAAATCTATGTAGGCAGATAATGGTATAAATAAAAGATATGACTAGGACGAAATCAAAAACAAATGCCTTGTTCTTTTCCAAGTTGATATCTTTAATGCTTAAAGTAAAGGGAATAGATGGGTCTCAAGATTAGATTGTAGTTGTGAAGGACAACTACTGTACCACCAAAACTGTTTGCAAATACATGAAGATTAACTGGAACCTGTGGAGAAGAAAATGGGTCAATGATGATGAGAAAGTTTATGATAAATTTAACCCTTTTTAGGAGGAACCTCAATACAGTGATAATGATTCTAAGGAGGATACCTCTATAGAAGATAGAGGGGATCCTGATTTTCCTCCAAGACAAGCTGATGAAAAGGTATCATATGGAAAAGCAAGTCCACCTATGACCCTACTTAGAAAGGAAGTAGTTCTGGGAGAAATTATTAAAGAAATATTTATGGATGAGGAAGACGTTCCTAGATCAAATCGTGAGGAGATTGCTCCAGATTCCAGTAGTAGTGATGATGAAGAAGAAGAAGAATCTAAAAATGAAAGTAATTGTTTAAGTCTCATTCCTTGTATTGAGATCTCTTTTATTCTTGTTGAGGAGGTTCTTGAAGTGGAGAGACCAATACCTATTGCTAATATACATCAGCCTATGCCACCTGGTTTGGATATAAATATGGTTGTAGATGACTCCTTTGAAGAGGAGATGGATGTAATTAGTGATGAAGAAGAGGAAGCTCCACTTGAGGGGGAGAAACCTGTAAATATAGGATCAGTTTCTATGACCTATGAAGTGTAAGTTTGGTCTGTGGATCTAGGATTTGTTATATTGGGACTAGACTATCCTGATTCTGATGATGAGACACCCATTAGAAGGAAACCTATGTCTTATGATATTTTCTTAGAGGAAGTTACTGATCAACCAATATCTCCTCTAGCTCTTCCTAAATACGTTGTGATAAAAGTAAACTTGAGGCACAGAAATCTGAATTGAAAACCTATTTTGTTGAAGAGATAAGTAAGATAGAAAGTTCTTTGGTATATTCTCTAGGAATTGTTTTTTCAAGTGTTGTGACAGAAGTAAAGGATGAAGTAAAAGAATGTCAAAATCAAGTTAAAATTTTATCAGAGGATGTTGAATCTCTAAAGAAATTTGTTGCTTCATTTGATACCTTCGTGAGTTATAAATATCAAATTGATAATGACAGCAACTACATTCGAAGTGTAGTGAAACATTTTTTGGATGTGTCTTAAGATTTTAAGAAGACCATAAAAACGCATGTCAGTACTCAGGATTTTATTGTGAAAATTTTGATAAGTAATTTGACTCAGTCTTTCAAAGAAATAGTAGCTTTTACTGTAGCACCTCTTGGTGCATCCAAAGTATCAGTTGATGTGGAAACGTTTATATCTATGTAGAAATAAGAACTTGGTCAAGTTAGTTCTAGTATCACATATGATTCTCAGGTGATTACTACCACCAGGGATATCATAAAAATCATCCAAGATTATATGAGAGATTATACTACATCCCAGAAGGAAATCAAAGACAATATTGATTATTATTTTCAGAGATTGTACACCAAGCATCAGCTAAAAAATCATTTCAAGCTGCTATTAGAGAATCTGAAACTGCCCCCAGTCACTCAAGCCTTTAGAGAACAAGTTAGTAAGCTCATGGATTTGACCCCCACTTTGGAAAAATTTTTGGGGAACAAGAATGGTTCCATATTTTCCATTGAGAGAGGGGGAGGTATCATTATGGATTTCAGAAATCTCTTAATGCCATTTCTACATGTGGACAGTACACCTATCATCGTGCCTCCTGCCTTACCTGCCACTAGTTCTGCTGGTCCCACACCTCAAATGACTCCTGCTCGGGCCATTAGAAGACTGAATCCTATGATCACGCAGAAGAGTACTCATTACAGGCCTGGTAGTGTTTCAGTATCTGAACCACCTTTGATAATTACTAGATTTCCCAAGCCTGCATCTCAACCTACCCAACCTCAATCCTCTGATCCTAAAGGTAAATCCAAAGTTGACATCCAGGAGGTTGATTGAATGTGGCTAGTGATTTTGATAGGAATATTTGTACTTCTTGTATTTATTTTATACTATCTCATGTAACTTTTTCATGTGAAATGAAAATGTATGTTTTATCTCTTCTTCTTTTATTCTCTGAACCATTTTTTTCTCTTTTTTCCAATCACAAAGGGGGAGAAAATTATAATATGGGGAGAACATACAATTTTGGGAGAAATTACACTAATGGGGAGAAAATTATAATATATATCTTCAGGGAAAATAAATGTTCTATCTCTTTTCACTCTTTTGTTTTTACATAGCTTAACTTTGATACATTTTAGGAGCTCTGATACATTTGAGAGTTATGATCTGAACACACTAAGAAATTCCATTTGATGTATTTTACTCTGATTCATTAAATTTTATTCTGGATTATAATTCCATAATTTGTGATAATCAAAAGGGGGGAGATTGTTGGACTCACTTGTTTTGATAATATCAAATATTATTAGATATGTTCTGATAATCCTAAATCATGCTTATCTATATCAAAATTATGTTTCATAATTATGCCTTAATTTTCTAGAGTTAGTATGGATGTCAAAATAATCATATAATATCATGGAATATATTAATCAATGTTTATCTATGTTTAGAAATGATGAAGTATGATATTAATTCAATCTAGAACTAATATGCATAGAACAGTTACTTTGTAAGCATTTAAGTTCTTAAGTCACTGATAGTTATAATTTTGACTGATACAGACTAGCTCACTGATACAAGTTCACTGTTAGACAAGTCTATCGATAGACTAAGTCTACTGATAGACAAGGTCAATGATATACAAGTTCACTGATACAAGTCCATTGATAAAAGCTACTGAGAGAGTGGAGATACCGATAGAATGGAGCTACCGATAGAGGAAGCTACTGATAGAGAGAGCTACTGCTACCAATGATAACAGCTACTGATAGTGAGGAAGAGCTTCTGACAGAAGTTCACTATTACAAAGAGCTACTGACAGATGGAGCTACTGATACAAGGAGATACCGCTACACATGGATCTACTGATACATGAGCTACTGCTATAAGAGCTACTATTACAAGTCTACTGACAGAGAGCTATTGATGGAAGATGACTATTAACCAATCTTTGTTTCTCAATCTCTATACTTTTTCAATATTATTAATATAATGCTAACGGTCATATTTTCTTAATTCAATGCAACTGCTATTAATTAATGTGGGTTGTTGTCATGTCAGGGAACCGTACCTCGTAACAATAAAAGGTAATCATTCCCATTGTTGGAGCTCATGGAATAAAAGGAATATCGAGCTACTAGAGAAAACATATATACGTAAGGAAGAACAAAAGATATATACGAGACACATACAAGAAGATACACACGTACATGTAGAGAATAACACATGAAGAACTCGAAGAACACTCATACACATCAAGAACAGAAGTTCTAAGAGGTTTTTCAAGTGTTACAAGGAATATTATCACATTCAAGTTGAACACCTATACTGGAAGTGAAGGAACAGAACCACGACACTCTATTTTCCAGACAACTTCTTGAGAAGGACTCAAAGCTTCATATGGTCCAATCCAAATGAGTCCAGAGCTGCATTGAAATTACACAAGTGCATTCTAAACTCATCTCCATATTACTGCTCTGTTGTGATCATTTTTATTACATTACGAGCAGTGTGTGTGCTTCTGTCTGTTTGGACACACACTGACTCTTAAGTTGAAATGGAGGATACTAAAATCCTCACACCAAACTCTTTATACCTTTTTGTATCCCATGTAGAACTGTGGTAGAGGTATGAGCACCTGGACAACATGTGTGATGTTTTTGTTGCTTTCCCACATAGAACTGTGGTAGAGGTCTGAGGACCTGGATAGCCTGTGTGATGTTGTTTGTTTTTCCACGTAGAACTATGGTAGAGGTCTGAGGACCTAGACAGTCTGAGTACTATAGTAAACCCCGATCGAGGGTGTGGATAAAAGTTATATAAAAACTGCTTGAGAGGACTAAGTATCATCTTGATACTGAACCTCTTGGTTAAAACTGTTGTGCATCTTATTTTAGTTTAAACTATTTTCAATATTCCGCTGCTAACTTCTTTGAAATATAAAACTATTTTTTAAAGTAACTTTTATAGTTAAACTAGAAAGTGTTTTTTATTATTATGAACGAGTAGGTTAGTTTCAAAAGCTGACTTAACCTTCAGATTAAAGTTAACTAAGAACTAATCAATCTTTAAGAAACTAAGTGAACCTTTACAATCTTTATAAATTCACTACAGTTTAACTTGTCTTATGAATTGGGGGGTTTCAATATAAATCATTTAAATAGAAATTTTTTTAATAGGAACTCAATTCACCCCCCCCCCCCCTCTTGGGTATTACTCTAGGAAAAAATACTCTACTACACAATTTTTTAGTTCTCTAGGTAGTCTTCTTTAAAAAATTCATTTCTTATAGCAACACCAACTGAACTCTTTCTTTGTATACTCTCCACCGTATTTAGATATCAAGCATTCCAGGTTCATTCTAGTCTCCTTTACTACTTTATCTCACCATAGAAAAAAGGTTATAAAAACATAAATCTTATTATTGAGAAAATCTAGAACCTTTAATTCTATATCATTGATGAAGGTAACATAGATCAATGACCCTCTGTAATAATTAATTGGTGTTGGTCTCCATACATCCATATGAACCAGCTATAACTTCTAGTTTTTTTGTGTCTTTCCTTATATATTAAAGGACACCTTATATTGCTTCCTAAGGATACACACATAACATGTTTTATACTCCATAGGATTTAGTTTCAGTATTCCTTTATCAGTCAATACATACATCCCTTTCTCTCTCATGTGACTGAGATAATCGTTCCATAACTTCTTCTTTCTATAATTTTTTATTCTACAAAATAATGAACCTTCCCAACTCCTAGTAATATAAAATGTTCCATATTTCACAAAAATTTTCATGACCGTGGATCCACGTGTGACCTTCCATACTTCTACAAAAAAAATTACACAAACGAGCATTATTCAGCTGATCAAATGAGGTTAGATTCTTCAAAAAACCCAGAATGTACCCCACCCCTTAAAACAATGTAATTTTTCAACTCTTATTTCTGACATTAACATCACACTTATTGTGTGTATATTTTCCATTTTATATAATTCTTTTACTCATTAAAAATTGTCATTTTATTCCCTCTTACATGAGTAAAAGATAATGTTTGAATCTTACACTGCTTGTGGAAGAAAAAATGATGTTGAGTTAATTTCATTTATTATTTATTAAATTGGTCTCCATATTTTCCATATTTATTATAAACTAATTTCAAATAAAATTTGACATTATAAATGGTTATTTAATTGACTTATACACTCTATTTTGTGTCTTATGAAATTTTATTTTTTTACCAAGCATGTAGTCTTAATCATTTTATAATTCTTATAAAATTTTTGAAGTCTTATGAGAAAAAAAATTCTTATAGACAAATATATCTTATTGGTTTTCTATATATTAAAAAATTATTATTTTTAAAACTTTATAACCTATACATATTTCTATCTTATGAAATTTATATCATCTAAGATTTTGTATCTTATGACAATTCATAACATATGAAATTCCTATCTTATGGGATTTTTTATCATAAAATATTTTCTATCAAATAAAATTCTTATCATAATAAAATTAAATCTAATAAAAAACTATAACATATGAGATTAGGTATCTTATGATAATTCCTATCATATGAAATATGTTTCTTATGCATTCACTATATCTTATGAAAATCTGTATCTTATGAAAATATTCAGTTTATTATGAAAAAAATATATCTTAATGGATTATTATATATTATGTGTTATTTATCATTTGAGATTTTGAGTCTTATAAAAACATAAAACCTAATGTTTTAAATATCAAATTTTTTATGAATTTTAATTTTGAATTTTTTTTTTGATTTATTTTATCACTGAAACTATAAAATTATTTTTCTTTCATATTTAGAAATTATATTTTTTCATTACATGATGAAAGGTATATTTTCAACAATATTATATGAAATTTTCATGAAAATTAAATAGATAAATACACATGAACCA
This sequence comes from Viscum album, assembly GCA_963277665.1. NCBI lineage: Eukaryota > Viridiplantae > Streptophyta > Magnoliopsida > Santalales > Viscaceae > Viscum > Viscum album. The sequence continues at coordinate 218,343,078 of OY728165.1, forward strand.
TTTTATGGGAAATTAGTATGAGGCATCGAGAAACTCAAAAATACATTATTCATTTTACATGTGATGCTTTGCTTCTAAAATGAGGAAATATAACGGCTAGAATATTTGATGTTGTTGTGCATATGCGGATTATCTTTGAAGATAATGCGCATGAATAAACTCTATTAATATAGGTTGATAGAACATGTGTCAATCAATTGAAGTGTCTAAGATACACAAACTTCGTGAGATCACACAAATATTGCAGCATAAAAAATTCAAAGGACCCATTGTATACTTTTCTACCACTATTGATGTGATCCTTTTCAGCTAAACATCATCATGAGACATATTAATTCTCATAAAGTGTAATCCAGGCTACGTCGACTTTCTAAAATTCATTTTCATGATTCTAGTTTATGCGCTACAGATTTCGTGACGGTTTTAAAAACCGCTGCTAAATATTTTTTGGGGAAAAATTTAACATCGGTTTTTAGCGGCGGTTTTAGAAACCAACACTAAATCTGTATTTATTTTTATTTATTTTTTTATTTTTAATTTTAAAAAACAATTAATTTTTTTTTAGCGGTGGTTTTTAAAAAACCACTACAAAAATCTATGGAAAAAATATAAGATATTTAATTATGATTTAGTTTTTATTTTTTATTTTTTATTTTTTATTTTTTATTTTTTATTTTTTATTTTTTATTTTTTATTTTTTACTTTTTATTTTTTATTATTTACTATCATATATTGTTTATTATTTACAATTTTAATTAATTATAATTTGTTAATTAATAAATATTTATAATTACTAGTTAATAAAAATTTGAAACTTAAAATAAATCTTCAATAAGTTGAAAATCGGACTTTGGTATAAAATAACCATAACTTTGGATCTAGGAGTCTATTTTAGCTCCCCAACTAGTGTAATAGAGCCTTATGAAATGAAATAAAACAAAACTAGATAATAATTTTGTGATAATTAAAAGAAGAAAATTTATTATAGTTTTAAGAAAAGTTGGAAATTGAACTTCAACTTCAAACGACCATAACTTTTGATCCGGGTGTCCTTTTGGACTCAACCACATATCAAATTGAAGCTTGTCACGATATATGCACTAATATAATTATCAAAAAACTTGGTTACTTTTTTTCAAGGCCAAAAGGCCCAAAAGGACTCCAAAATTGAGTTTTTAGTTGGGATACCATAATTTTCTAAAATTCGATAGTATTTCAGCTTTGTTTAGGAGATAATTAATATCATTTTTATATCATTGATGATTTTATTCCATTGATTAACATTCCTATTAATTTTATGGTGTTTCAATTATTGTGGTTCCCCTTTTTGGTGATTTATTATCTACTATATATATCTTTTTATATGTGTTTATGAATATTTTTGTATATTTATATACATTTCTAAATGTTTATACATATTTATTTTATATCTTTTTATATCCTATATGTGTAAATATATATAGAGATATTTATATTTACTTGTGTTTATATATATATATATATATTTACATTAATATGAAATTATATATCTTTGTGTATTTATATATATTTATGCAACATAAATATATGTTTGTATATATTTATATAAATTTTGTTTTATATATATATATACTAATATTCATTTATTATTTATTATTTAATCAATTATTATTTATTATTTATTATTTTCATATTTATACATTACTAATTTATTATTTATTGATTTAATTATTATTATTAAATTAATATTTAATAATAATTTATTATTTACTATTTATTATATATTACTACATATTATTTTTAATTTTTTACAAATTTGTTAATTATAACTGATTTATTTTAAATTTATTTTTTAATTATTATTTATTATTAATTTATAATGATATATTAATTATTATTTATTTAGTTATTATTTATTAGTTTTTATTTATTTATTTTTTACTTATTTTTTACGTATTTTTTACTTATTTATTATATATTTATTATATATTTATTTTTTATTTATATATTATTTATTTATTATTTATTATTTATTATTTATATTTTTTATTTTTTATTTTTTATTTTTTATTTTTTATTTTTTATTTTTTATTTTTTATTTTTTATTTTTTATTTTTTATTTTTTATTTATTTTTTATTTTTTATTATTTATTACTTATTACTTATTATTTATTATTTATTATTTACTATGAATTATTTATTTATTTATTTTTCATTATTATTTTATTATTTATTTATTAGTAATTGGTTTATTATTTATTTTTTATTAATGTTTTATGTTTTATTTAGTAATTTTTTATACTTCAATTATTATTTTATTTTTAATTTATTATTGATTTATTATTCATGTCTTATTTATTATTTATTTATTTTTTGTTATTATTTTATTATATATTTATTATTTAATTTTAAAAAAAATTTATTATTTGTGTATTATTTATACAATATTTATTTTTTTATTTTTTATTTATTATTATTTTATTACTAATTTATTACTAATTTATTATTTATTAATTATTTATAATATATTCATTATGTATTTATTATTTATTTATTCATAATTTCTTATTTATTATCAATTATATATTAATTTATTAATTATTTATCATATATTAATTAATTTTTTATTAATTCATTATGCATTCATTAGTTATATATTATTTATTTATTATTAGTTTATTACTTACTAATTAGTAATGATTATTTATTATTTTTTATTTTTTATTTTTTATTTTTTATTTTGTATTTTTTATTTTCTATTTTCTATTTTTTATTTATATTTTGTTATTTATTATTTATTATTTATTATTTATTATTTATATCCTCATTGTTTAGTTATTTATTTTTTATTCATTTATTTTTTATTTGTTAATTATTAAGTATTAACTATTAATTATCAATTATTAACTTTTAACTATTAATTATTAATTATTAATTATTAATTATTAATTATTAATTATTTTGTACATATTTATTTTTTATGTATTATTTGTTATTTCTATCGATATATATATATAAGTATATGAAATTCTATTTACTCACCACATAAAGGGTCTATTGGAGTGGTAAAGTCTTTGCAAAATAATCAAGAGGTAAGGGATTCAAATCTCATCCAACATATAATTTAGGCAAGGCATTAATGGCATATGAATGCAGGGAATGTGCATGTCCACGGTAAATGTAACACCTCAAGCTTTCACAGTATGCTTCTCTTTGAATAATACAGTAGCATGTGTTGTACGCAACTTCGAGTTCTAACACACACCACAACCAATCAAACTAGCCCTTATGAATACTAATACCCACTTTTTGAAATTTTATAAATTTTATCTTTTAAAATGGAAATCAATTTTGGATTTGGAATATCGAAATTAGCTTAGGGTGAATTTTTGGTATTTTTCTGAAAACATTCAATTTTTTATCAATAGTGAAAAAACACTCAGTTATAGTTTAAAACCGAATTTTTATTTAAATAATTATTTATTTTATTTAAATTTATTTAAGGTCAAAATGGATACATAATACCTATATAAGTTCAATGTAATTCATTGGAGTTAGTTTAGAATAATTTTAGATATATAAAAATTTTATTGAACTTTTCACCGTCTTTTACCCACCTCCTAGAAAAATTTGGAAATTCTCATAAAACTTAATTTTACCGCTTCTGTGAGTGGAACTTTGAAAATCAGAGAGTCACGGTTAATATCAAGGAGTAAAATGTGGTTCAATAAGATAAAAATAATTTTTGGTGAATAGTAACTTTTTTCTTTTATTTACCACGGTTAAAAGTAAATAGGGTAATTAAGGGTAAAGATAATATTAATATTACCCTAACACATGTCCTAATTCTATTGGACAAGTGTATCTCGGCCAAAAACAACCTTATAAGTAAAATATTATCATTTAGGTCTACTTGGATTAGATTGGGACATTTATTATTATTTAATTCAAAGAAGAGTTAGAAGAGTTAAAATCAAAGTTCATTGACTAAAACATTATTAATATAGGGTTTCACATAAGATAAATTCTATTATAAATATTCATTAGAAAGCTAAAAAGATTTACTACATAATGGTATTTTATTTATATTTTTTAGACACTAAATATTTTAATTTATTTATGACACAATGGTGATGCATTAATTACCAAATTAATGAAATATTAAAATAATTGATATTATAAATATAAACATAAATGTAATTTGAGACTTTTTATGAATTAAAGTAATTTTATAGGTTTATATGACAAATTAGGACTGATTATATAAATTTTTTTCAAAGTAATAATGTTTTTATGAAATTATCAAAAACAAAATACCCAATAGTGTCAAAATTGACATAAAAGAGTTTTTAAAACAATTATTATATTATTAATTGATATTCAATTCCGAAAAAATCTAAGGTTCATCCAAGAGACTTATATAATGATATTTGTATCATTAATGGACCACTTGGGGGTCGCTTGGATGTATATATTATGTTTATTAACTATATAAGATAAAAATACAAGTGACATGGTAAATGTCAAACTAAATAACAAAGAGTTAAAACTAAAATATAAGGTTAATATAGTGACCCAAACCTATCTAAAACCTATTGGTTGAGCGGTTTTCGACCTATCCCCACCTTAACCTTTAAATAATCCAATTTTTATCAATTAGAAACTGAATATTGATTTATTATAAAATAATATTTCTAGCTTTTCCAAAGGTGCCCCTCACCCCTCTTATAAAAGGGCACTCCCCCTTCTCTCAATTTCACACCTTCAAAGACTTTAGGCTCGGCCAAACTCTTCTAAAATTCCCTCTCAAATATCCTCCATTCATCCTAGAGGCCTTCCTTTAGTCATAAATCCAACCTAAGGAGCCCTTTTGATCAAATCAAAAGGAAGAACCCGAAGAAGAGGTAATGTTTTCACCACCCTCTTTCAAGTTCCTTACTTCTTCAACTTGTTCTTTATTTGTAATTTCCATTATAAAATAATAACCCCAATATCTTCTATATACTGTGATGTTATTATAAAGATGGTACAACCATATTCAGTATTCTATCCATCCTTTGAATGACATGTCACCGTACGTGCGTACGTACGGCTTACCGTCTCCACGTCGTGGTGCAATTGTTATTCAATATATTATTATTTGGATGGGTATAATAATGATGTGTAATTCATGTAAATAATAAATATAACATGATAATGATTCTGTATATATGATATACCATCAAATTATATATTATTTTAATATCAAAAGAATGGTATTGTCACTCGTGCATACATACGGACTACAGTCTCCACGAACGCGATGAGATTCATTCTGCATCGTATCCATTCAAGACTAATTCTCATTTGATGATTAAAAGTAAATTTTATGAAATTTATATCATTATGTATATGAATAATATACAACCTATCCATGAAAAACATGACTTATGTAACAAAACATATAAAAGAAAATGAGTAAGTTAACACCCAAAATGACGATAATACTAAAATATTATTAAAAAAGCAATATTATAAGATCATATATGATATCATAATTATGTATATGGTTCTTGTATAATTTAATAACAATGTTTTAACTATTATACAGGAGTTCAACATACCATCGACTAAGGAAAAGTACAAGGTAAGGGTTTATTTCACAATCTCCTCATTATCCGAGGTTGTTTATACGTAATTATCTACTGGGACCTCTTTATCATCCACATCCATGTTTCTTAAAAATGTATTTCAAAACATTAATACTATTTTACAGAATATCGGTTAAAGTAATTTATACCCTTGTTGACTTTTTATAAGAAGTTTATAAAGGAATCTTTCTGCCATTTTCCAAACAAGGTCATTTTTAACCTTTTCGACAGAATTAAGGTAAGAATATCTTTTTTAACTTATACGGTGGGTGCATCTATTTTCCACCATTATAAAATAATTGAGGATTACCTTACAAGCTAATAAGAAAATTTTCAAAGTAAATGTTTTATTTTATAATTATGTGACGTTTAAATGATTTCAAAAAAGTGATATTTCTCTCAAATAGTATTGATTTCATCTATGTCAACATCCTTTGATGGATTTTAAGCTTATTTGAAGTGTATTTATTATGATACAAAACTTCCATATTGTATTGAAGGTTTTGTGATATGTTTGAATGTGGATGTGTTATTTTTATACCATTCATGGTTTATGGAGAAAGTATTTACATTTCGTATGCTAGTTTTAATACGAATTTTTATGTTATGTTTAAACCTGTTCATATGAGGAATGCATTAGACTTAATAAGTGATGGGTAGAGGCAGCTATAGCTCCTCGATTCATCGGTAGGTCTCATGAGGCTAACTAGTGTCTTGGCATAAGGCCTTGACAAAATCTTATTTGTAGTCTTGGCACGAGGCCTTGACTATGTGGTTATGATAGTCTGGCATTATTCATTCCATCATTATGAAAGTGGTTATTGATATTGCATGTGATTATTCAACTAGTAGAATATCCATGTGAATAAGTAAATGGAATTATTTCATTTTATCTTTTCCATATTATTCTGAATTTCAAATTTAAAAGGCTTTTGTTTTAGTTATACATTTCCTTAAATGTTTATGCTTATTTATGAAAGTTTCTGCTATATTGTTATCCTTACTGAGCATCTGAGCTCGCCCCTTTCAATGTTTTATTTTTCCAAGGATGTGAAAAAGTAATTTATGAATGACCTGTAGGGATAGTATGAGGGGATATGAAGACAATATGTTGTTTTATTAGTTTTCACTTTATGATGTAATGTAAACTTTATGAAAGTATCTAGTGATTCCAAAGCTACTAAACTAATCGGTCTTTCGAGACTTGATCTTTTGTGATCATGCCAATGTTATGTAATAATTCAACGACTCTGTCTAACTAGGGTCAGGGAGTTATAGTAAATAATTTATAAATAATAATAAATAATAATAATAATATAATGAACTAATTAATTATGAAAAATAAATAATAAACCGCCTCGAAACGATTTAGAGGTGGTTTAAATCGTCGCTCAATAATTCTCTCGATTTTAAAAAATCACTGCTAAATTATTCCGCAGCAGTTTTGAAAAACCACCGCTAAATTATTTTCGACACATGATTTAGCATCGATTTTACAAAACCATTATGAAACAATTTAGTGGTGGTTTAGACCACCACTAAACAATTACTTTGGCACAGTGATGTGGGGTTGTATTTTACTCTATTTTCAATGTGAATAATTTTTTTTATACTTTTTCCTTCAAAAGTAGGATTTTAATGTTGGGTTATACCACAGCTAAAAATTTTACTAGAGGTTGTGCCTTGTTATAGTAAAATCAAATGGCGTACAATTATACTTGTTCAATACAAAGGTAAGGTTGGTTTATCCTCCACTAAAAAATGATGGTTTGGGTTGTACATCCATGTATGAGAAACGTAGGATGGGGTATGTGACTCTATAAGTGATTTTTTCATGTTTTAAAGAATTGTGGATCCTCAAAAAAATTCAGGACACTTTATAGTGGGTTTCATACTCTCAGATTGTGATTTAGATGAGTATACATAGGATCACATTGATATGAACTACTATAAATACTTATGTTCAAATTTTTGTTTTTTCCACAACTTAAATTTGCATAACCCTAATGTTATATTTAAAATTAAAAAAAATAGTCCAATTCACACTCCCCCATCCCTTTAACCATTTGGTTATCCTAATATTTAAGACAAAAAATAGGTATCAATGTCGATCCTTAAAATGATTGTTATCTCGGTTATATTTCTTTTTTTTTGTTAACTATAACCTAGAATTAAATATTTAAGGAAAATATCTTTAGAGATGGAAAGAATAAGTACTAATGATTGTTGGGTTTCACAAATACTTCCATTCTATGATGAAACTGATTGTGGATACCTTCAATCTTGAATGAAATCTTATCTTAAGTATCTTAGTTTGAAGCAGCTCCTTGCTATTTTACTTAATCTTGTTTTGATAATTAAAAAAATACTTCTTATTTATTTATGTTTTAATAAATAAAAACTTATTGTTTCATTCCATATAACATGATTAATGAAAAAAAAATTAAAATTAAATTTATTATAGATGAAAAATTATTATTCATATTATTTGCTATTTTTTCCTTTGTGTTTATTATGTATGTTATGAATAAATTTTTGAGAAAAATTCATCTTTAGATGATTTTGGTTAAGATTTATATACTAAAGTTTCAAAATTATATAGGTATAATTTATTAGACAATTATATTTTTTATTTTTTAAATCATTCTTGTCATGATTATTATTATAGTTATCTCAGTTCATTTTGGATATTGAGTTTGTTTTATAAATACATAAATTTTTCTAAGTATTAAACCACACATACGCTATACTCAAATGACACAAACATTTGAACATCTTCATTCCACTATATAATAGGATTCAGACATATAAAATCTAAAGTTTGGATAAGTGTTGAATGAAACCTATACTGGATAGATAAACACTTAACTAGATGTTAATTGATACTCACATTGAGAAATACACCTGTATGTTGAAGTGAAATAACATGTACATTGGGTATGATTCACGTATACACATATCAAAAATCTTAATAAGTATAGAATGAAATTTATGTATAGTTTCAAATGAAACTAATTTAGTTGTATGATAATTCACTTAAATAAAATATAAATGACACATAATCACAAACACTTTTTTCCAAAAAATTTAACCAAGGTCTATATTGTTTATACTTTTGAATATTGAATTGCTTTAAGTTTATGATGATTATTTTAAATTTTTCAATTGTTCCATAATTACGTATTACTTATTTCAATGCAATTGAAAATCATTTGAGATCATTTTATGTAAATTTAAATGATCATCATGTGGGATAAATCTCTATTTCATAATTTAAAAAAGTTTTAAGTTTCAAATTTGAAATTTTGGAGATCTTGTCTCACATGTGTTGTGCGAGTATTTAAATAAATTTAATATTTATTATTATGGAATTATTACTATTATGTTAATTTATTTTAATGAGTTTTGATGTACATGTTGTTAGTTTTCCCACATGAGATGCATGCACTTTAAAAGAAGAATACATGTGAATCATTTTTATGGAAAAATTACATCAAACAAAGCTAAAGTAGTTCATTGAAGCCACATGTGTGTGCTACTTTAGGAAAATAATAAATACAATGGATTATATTTTTTTATTTTTTGTACATGAATACACTCTTTATATAGATTTTGATAGAACCAATGAAAAGTGTAAATAATAGTGGTGGTTGAATATACTTTCAAATTTTACTGTAATACACTCATTTTTAACCATCAATGAAACACTTTTGGTTGGGATACATCATTCTAGTCCTTTACTACTAGAGTGAACATTTCTTCTTTGACACTCAGAGCTCTCATTTTTCAATCGGTTCTTCGGTTCCACCCTATATATTTCTCTTTCCGATGCTTAAGTGTGTGTGGATTATACTGCCCTTTAAAAGATAATATTTTAGGGTTACACCACCCCAAACAAAAGTTTTAAGAGGGTTCTACCATAAAATGTATGAATTATATGATTAAATTAAAATATTATACAATGGGATTTTCATAATTGAAAAATACACAAGGAACTCATGAATATGTAAAAGAACCATCTTGAAGATGATAAGATAACTCTATATTAGAATGAATATTTAATAAATTTTACTTCAAGTTATAATGAAAATATCTTTACATATCTAAATATTTTTTAAAGTGAGTATCATAAACTCAATTAATATCTCTCTAAAAATTTTGTGGATCAATAATTTAAATTTAATTCTATTTTGGATGAAGATAAAATTTTTAAAAAGAAGTTGAAAATATGAAACCAAATCTATATGTATTTGTTAAAGGAATGAAAATCTATTAAAAATGGTAAGATTAAACAAAATGAATAAATATAAATTAGATATTGGTTATGATTATCAATTACAAAAAATGTATAGGAATTTTTTTTAAAAAAGTTCCAAAGGAAGTGTTTCAATTGTTACTTTCTTCAAATAGGGAATGAAAGGGAACTAGAAAGTGAATGTTTATTAAATTTTATAACATCTCTTGGACACACTAAATTATTTATATATAAATTCTTATCATTAAAATTACCTATAAATAAATTTATAAAATAAATATAGGTTCCTAATAAATCCTATTATAACCCAATTGGACCTATGTTTTCTTGGGTTCTAAAGTTTTATTGAATATTTATTTGTTCTATGTGTTCCTTAAAAGTGTAATAAAAGAAACCCAATAAATTTAAATTGGGTTTTCATGACATATAATAGGTGATACCTCAAAGTTTTTATTTTAAAAACAATATGAATGAGGTATATTTACATTTGATGATAATTCAGAAGGTGTAGTAAAATGATTTGGTGAGGTATGTAATGTATGGTTCAATTATCATTTTAAAAGTATTACTTATTGAAGGATTAAAATATTACTTAATTAATATCTCATAATTATGTGATATTGTAATGGATATGAATTTTCAAGATTTATTTTTAATAGGTGAGAGGAAATTCCCTCATTTTTATTGAAATGAATGAAAACACTTGTTATTCTGGGTAGAGTGAGTCCTTTACATGATCATTTAATACCTAGTAGAGTATTAAACCCAATTAAAACTGGACCATATGACCAAATTCATTAACATACTCATGAAAATGACGCTATAAAAAGCTTACATCTTGTGCCTGCTTACGTTATGACCCAACCTCACTTGTAGATTTTCATTACGGTCCTCCATTTAAGACTACACCCTTGTGCCTAGGTCTTTTTCATTATCACTTCCTACCATCAATTCCTTTGCAGTATCATCTTCACCCAATAGTTTCACCTTTTTAGCCCTCTGTTAGTGTTACACCTTCCACATCCTTCATATATGTCATTCCTAACCTCACAAGGAGGATTTTTCTCCCATTAGAGATATCTCATCACCATCATATTCCAACCTTCATCTCACTACTCCAATGGTGCATGACCACTTTTTATCGATGCTCCACCATCATCCACCATTATTCCACTAGAACCCATCATCATCCTGGCACGACTGCTTGCCCACTATCTGAAAAATGTGAAATTTCAAGATCATGAATGTATAGTTTAGAAATATAAATCTTCTTCATTTTATATAAATAAAAAGGATAATATTCTTTATATTAATTTTTATGAATTGTGTAAAAATAGTGTTAAATGTAAAATTTTTATTCATAAAGATAATAGATTCTAGAATATGGGACTTTTACATGCCAATTTTAGGATACTTTACAAATTTTCTAAACACCAAAGTGGTCTTCAACTTCACAAACAAAAGAAGGATAGCACCCGCGTATGTGACTCAGGTATAAAAGTTAAGTGCCATAAAGAATTATTCACATATAAAGGAAGTGAATATGGTATGAACTTTTTATTTTTTACATATTAATTTATTTGGACCAATATCTATTATTAGTATTTGTGGAAAAAGATATATGTTTTTAATTGTTGATGTCTTTATGGAATCTAAATGGGTATTCTTCATAAATCATAAATCTGAAAAGAATTTCAAAATTTCCTTCTCACTGTATAACTATTCAAAATACAAATGGATATATTATTTTTTCTATTTAAAGTGATAGGGGAGGAAAATTTTAAAATCTATAATTTTAGAAATTCTTTGATGAAAATTGATATTCTGAAAATTTTCCATCCCCTAGGGCACCATAACCAAATGGTATTATGGAAAGGAAAGATAAACAATTATAATAAATGTCTAGAACCATGTTAAAGGTATTTAATACTCCTATATTTTTTTGAAAGAAATTTTGAAAAAAAATTATTATATTTACAATAGATTTCTCTTAAGACACATTTTTAAGACAACATTTTATATACTTTGGAAATGTAGAAAACCAAATATTTGGTATTTTGGAGTGTTAAGTTTTAAAGTTTAAATTCCTAACACGAATGATTCGTTAGAAAATTTTGATTCAAAATATAATGAAGGTATCATTTTGTATATTCAAATGAGATTAAAATATATAGAGTTTTTAATAAAAGATCCATTGTAGTTGAAAAAACCTTTTATGTTAAGTTTGATGAAAGTTCTTTAAAATATAAGAATACTAATATGGATCAAATTAAAGAGGTATTTAAAGAATTTAATTATATAAAAGATGATATTATTGGAAATAATATAGATATCTATAGGAATCATATAAATTTACCCACTCAAAATGATCCTAGGAGTTGGAAAACTCTTAAAGATCACCCTTTAGACAAGATAATTGGAAATGTTGATTTGAAAATTCAAACAATAAATTCCACTAAGAACATTTGTTCTTATCATGATTTTATTTTTTATTTTTTTCCAAACAATGTTTATAAAGATTTTATGATTCTAATTAGATCTTTTATAAACAAGATAGTTTAAATAAATTTGTAATAAATAACATATGGACTTTAGTTATTTGACCTAATGATTCTCATATTAATAGAACTAAATAGAGTCTTATAAATAGTCTTGATGAATATGGTCAAATCCTTAAAAACAAAGGTATATTAATTACTTAAGATATTCACAAGAAGATGGTGTTTATTTTGAATAATATTTTTCACTCATATCTAGGGTGGAAGCTATTATAATATTATTATCTTATTAAATTTTTCATGGTTTCAAATTATTTCAAATGGATGTTAAAAGTGATTTCTGAAATGGCTATACTTATGAAGAATTTCTTGAAAGAAAACAACCTATATATTAGAATAAAAAGTTTCAAAATAATTTTTCAAAACTTTCTAAATATTTATATGGATTGAAAAAATAACCTCAAGATTTTTATGAGTGGTTATAAAATTTTCTTTTAAAAAAATAGAAAGGAAAAGTTTATCCTGATTTGTTTATTAAAATGGACTATGATGATATTTTTATTGTCTGAATTCATATGGATCATATCATGTTTCTATATTAAAGTATATATTGATGTAAATAAATTTAAGATTTTATGATGGGTTAATTTGATAAGAGTTTGATGGGATAACTTAGATTCTTTCTTGGTATTCAATTATATCAAAGGGAGGATGTTATTTTTCTTAATCCATATAATTATGATAAGGAATTACCTAAAATATTTTTCTTAGAAGAATTTAAAATTTAAAATACTCTGACGATTAATTCAAGTAATCTTGATGATGATGAATCTATAAAATCAGTCCAGGTAAATATTTTTATTGGAATGATTAGAAGTTTAATTTATTTAATTTCTTTAAATCTGTATTTTATGTTTTTAGATTTCATGTGTTATAGATTTAAAATTGATCCTGATGAAATTCATTTAAATTATATTAAAATGATTATAAAGTATGTTAAAGGATCATTGAATCTTGGCCTATTTTACCTTGTTTAAATCTCTTATGATTTCATTATCTAATCTGATTCTGATTCTAATGGATGAAATAAATATAGAAAAATCACATCAATTATGTGTTTTTTACAAAATAATTTTTTAGTTTCTTAGATTTAAAATAAATAGAATCTAGTTTCTTTATCTAGTACTAAAAATGAATATGTTCTTGTTGCATCTTGTGGCTCAAATATTTATTAATTAATCAATATTTAAGTGATTTTTGATTTAATTTTGATAATATACTAAAATATTATGGTAATACCTTAGTAATTTCTATTTATAAAAACCAATTGCAGCTCTCTAAAACTAAACACATTGATATTAGATTTAATTTTATTAGATATTGTGTTAAAAATTAAATATTAATATGAAATCTATTTCTATATAAAATTAGATTAATAAAAAATTTAAAAAACCTTTGGATTTTTATAAATTTAACAAAATTAAATTTTAACATGGCATGTTAGAAGTTGAAAATAAAAGTTATAATAAAATATATTGGTAGAATCTACTATTAATTTCTCACCAGTGTAGATGATAAATATAGTATATTATATTTTTAACTACAAAGTGATTTAACTATTGGTAAGTTTTTAATTCATTGAATATAATTATATATAATTCTATGAATATATTGACATGATTTCCTGGCTCCTTGAAGATTCTAAAATATTTTTTTGGTGTTTTTATAGTTTTATACCAGGATATTTTAAAAGCTACACATAGAATTTTTATGCTATAAAAATTTTAAACAAGGAAAATATTATCGAATTAAAAAGGTACTTTCTTAAACTCTTAATCTTTTCATTTTATTTTTTATAATTGGTATTAAGATTGATTGGTTAAGAGGTATTATATAGTTTTTTCGATGCTAAATTTAGAAGAGTTAGTTTTTTTCTATTTATGATTATTTCACTTAGAATTGGTTTTCTCTACTTTAATATTCTATTTAATTCTTGTATGTGTTTTTCATTTAATTATATGTCTTAAGTTAAAGAATTTAGGGGGATTATTCATTCTTAAAATATAAAAATTATTAAAATATGCTTCTATAAATTTTGAAATGTGTTTTTTCCATATTTTTTATCATTTAAAAAAATAGGGAGAGGTTTTTGAGATTGTTTTATTTAGATTTAATTGATCATCATGTTGGATAAATCTCCATGATTTAATTTTAGAAATTTGCATGTTTCAAATTTAAAATGTTTGAAATATAAATAGTTTTTCTTTCATGTTATTTGGGTGTATTCCAAGAACTTTAATATTGATTAATATGTAATATTTATTATTTTATTAATTGTTTTTAATGAATTTTTTGTATAATGTTTTAGTGTACCCACGTGAGTATGTTTTACATGCGTATTAAATGGAGAATACACATGAATCATTTTTATGGGAAAACTACATCAAAAAACTCTAAAGTTTCCGATTAAAGTCACATGTGTGTGCTACTTTGGGAAAATAATAAACTAAATAGATCAAAATCTTTGAATTATTTGTGTATAAAGAAACTCTTTATATATTTTTTTTAGAACCAGCGAAAATTATCAATGATAATGGAAGTTGAAGATAATTTTAAATTGTATTGTGATACATAAATTTGAAACCATAACTATTAAGCTCTCAACTAGAATTCATCAATATAATAATTTATTACTAGAGAGAACATTGCTTCCTTGACACTCAAATCTCTCATTTTTTAACTGGTTCTTTGGTGTCTTTCAATATATTTATAGTTTTTGTACATAATTTTTTTTTGGGTTATACTACCCATTAAAACCTAGTATTTTTGAGCTATACCACCCTAAAAATGGATTTTGAGAGTTATTCCATCACTAATAAAAGGTAATATGATTCATTTATGCTTTTGTGTGGATAAAGGTAGGATTGGGGTTTTCCACCATCCCAAAATTATTCTGGTTAGATTATGCCTCTAGGGGTAAAAAAGAACACTTGGTTTGTATTTCTAATTATTAAAAACTAATTTTAAAGGTTTTTGAATCCCTTTTAAAATTCATAAATTCCATTTCATTGAGTTTACTTTGTCTTTTCATTTCATAGAAGTTAAGAGTAAATGTAGGATCAATTTTATGGAATTAATATAAAAATTCTCAAGGTTTATTTGTATTTATTTTCAGTATATAATTATATAAACTCTGATATAATTATATAAAATTTTTAAAGTGGTTAATTTACCCCACCCCACTCTTGACAATATGACCTTCTCCCTTTAGGATATAACACCTAGTATTGATCATGGGAAAATTATGGTAAAATATTACACTTTAACAAAAACTATTCTAGATACCTTGACTGGTAATATTTTTTTCATGTGACTAGAATTATAAGTTTTTGAATATTTTATATTTTATAATAAGTAGAGATGTATTTATCAATGTATCTGGTTGAAAATTTACCCATGTTATATTCATAATTCATGAAGTTACACATTGTGGATCTAATAAGTTTAAGAGAACTAAACTTGGTATGTTAAGTGATGAGTATCAAGATTTTAGCATGGGTATAGTTGAATCTATATATCAAAATTTTCATATATTTACTATCATTGTTAATAGAATAAGTGGTTTATCAAAAACTCTGAATGATACTATTCTTGGTGAAAGATCGCATGGATATTTACCTAAGAAATTTCATTGTTAAAAGTTTTTCATTGATGAGAGAGTAAATTTCAAAGAATAAACTGGTGATTAACTTATTGGATACTTATTTTAATATTAAATGTAACTTAAAATATTTTTGACGAAGATTATATAAAAAGGAAAGTATTTGATTTTAAATATAACATAGATTTTACTACTTAATCATCTTAATATAAGTTATAAGAAAATGATAGTGATAAAGTTTCTCAAGTTTCTAAAGGAATATCTAAAATAAATAATGGATATTCAAGGAGTAAAGGTAGATATTATCCTAAATATGACCATAAATCAAATCAGAAAAGGTAATTTGGTTTCCAATAAAGTTCCAAAAGTAACTTATCATGAATGTAGGAGAAAAGGGAACATAAAACCTGAATGCATGAGGATAAATAAAAGGAAGAATAAACATCAAAAAAGAAGAAAAATATAGCACTTATAACTGGATGAAACTATACAAAGGACTCATATTCAAGTGAAGAATCTAGTTATCATAAGTAATTAGAAAAAAAATTATTGGTGGATTCTTCAAATTGGGTTTTAGAACCTTATTTTGAATCTTCTAAATATGATTCTAAAAATACTCTAGTTTATATTTATATAATTAAATTAAAAGTTTATAAACTAATTTTTATAAAATTTTATATTTGTACAAAGAATTAAATGATAATAAAAGGAAAAATTTTGAGGAAAATAAAATCATACTAAAATAAAATATAAATATAAATAATAAAACTTCTACAACAATTATTAAAATCTATAAATATAAAGATATTATTTAAAATTAAAATCATAAACTCAAAGATTAAATTTCTAAATATAATGAATATAAATAAATTAAATTTAAATATATTTTTAGATTAAATTGAAAAGATAAAAAAGGGAATTTAAAATCTTAAAATGGAATCTCCTTAAATTTTTATAAGGTAGATAAAATTATAATGAAATTGTGTCCATGAATAAAATAAACAAAAATAAAACCGATTTTCAATATGATAAGAAATTTCAAAAATAATATTATACTTTATTAAAAGTTTAAAAGGAATTATATCTTGGTCACACCAAACGCTTTATTTATAAATCTTTATCCTCAAAATAACATGTAAATAAATGCATGAAATTAGTATTGGTTCCTAATAATTATTTTTATAACCTGATTGGAATCAAGTTTGCATGGGTACCATTATTTTCACTACTGGAAAATGGGGTTATCCCCACACCTCTGTACTAATGGTTTACCTGAATCATTGGTATAGAGTTATTGAATCCAATATATACCAACATTTTATTCAAATTGTTCGTAAATATGAAGTTATACCAATGGTTTCACAAAACAATTAGTACAGGTCATGATATACCAACAATTTTTTAAAAATAATTGGTATATATTTCTCACAAATCCATCAGGTTCCCAGACTACCCCCCCCCCATTCACCCATGATCCATACCCTAATTTCCCTCACCCAATCGAGTGACAGCTTCCCTTATCCTCTAGCGTTATCCACTTATTCATGAATTTTTTTATTTGGATCCTCTTCAACATCATAATAGTCAGTTATAAATCCTTCTTCCCTTCTATTGAGTACTGTTTTCATTTTTATCTATGCCATCATGTACATTTAGGTTCTTATACTGGTTAAATATAGATTTAGTGATTTTTTTCATGCTTTTAAATTCTAGAACTTATTGATTTTAGTTCAGGAAATGAAGTAAATAGATGCATCATGAAGAATAGAAGGACATACAAAAGTCATTACATGGTTTTTATTCATGCTGAAAAGCTCCAGTCAACATAAAAATAAAAACACAATATCTATGAATTTATTGAAGCAATTTCATATCTATTGACTTTGATATCCATATTAAAATATTAATAGTTGTTTTGGGAAGGTGAATTCGAGCCCAAGAATATTCTTTCCCTATAAATAATGGGTTTTAGCTAGTTTTATAAGGAGAGATTGTCTATAATGAGTCGAGAGTGGGGTTTCTACCATTGAGAGGCTCCAAAAGTTCTTCTATCATAGATTCAATATGTTTTATTTAATTTTTTTTATCACCCTATCATAGATATCATGAGAGGGTGGTCTTTATTTCTTCCTAATATGTGATTAAATGGTATTATACAAGTGTGTCTATTTTATTTAATTCATGGAGGGTTTTATATTAAATTTTATTCCCTCAATATCTACCTTATTTTTCATTACATGATCATTGTATTTTTATTGAGGGAGTGCTCTATAATGCAGTTACTAGAATACTAATTTCACTACAACCATTGGGTGTGAAAAGATCTACATTTAAAAATGGGTTTTCATTACCATTATCATTAATTAACCAATGAATAGGACCATTAAAATAGATAATTTATGATAGAGTGAGAGAAAACACTTATATGGGATGAATTGGAAATAATTTAAATGAAAATAAGATGTCATTAAGTTTTTTAAAATCAGGATCACATGAACCTAGGAATTATATGTCTCATACCTTTTTTTCTTTTCTTCTATCATTCTCTTAAATAATTATCAATATTATTATTTTAATTTTCAAGTAGTTGTTGATTTCTATAATTAGTTTAGTGTTTTAATTATTGAATTGATTATTATATATCCTTTTAGATATGGTATAATCCTTAAACTTTCATGATTCTATAATACTTAATTGAAGATTTAGGGATTTGGGGTTTGTGTTTTTAATATATAAACTGATTGATACAATGAGGAGTTAATGAATATATATTGGTTGGTCCCAACCCAATAATGGTGGAAGTTATATATATTTTAGTCCTTGTAAAGGTTCCCTATTATTTGAAGAGCATAAGTTGTGGAAACATAAATCAAGGAAGTTATCTCCTTCAATTTTCACTCCTAAATAAAGAATGAAATCGTTTGTGTGTTTCTAATGTAGCTCATATAGGCATTCCAATCCATATTTCTTGAAAATTAAAAAGACCGTTCCTTTCTTGGGTTGGTTGGGATATCAATAAAAATAAAATTTTAAACTAAATTATCTAAAGAAAAAAATGTCACTACCATCTTATAGTTCTAAATGTAGAAATAGTACATATTTTTTGGTATTTCTTATGCACCCATATTCTTTATATTGGTCATTTTGTTTCTTTGATTCAAGTTTTAATCTTTGTAATTTATTTTGGTATGTTCAAAGTACTGTGATCATTTGGAAAATAAGAATTTGTTTTCATTTAATTAAAAATTTTTTTGTTTTGATCTTATTGATTGAATATTCATTGTTAAAACCATGGTTAGCACTTTGTAGTGTCTCGAAGTTTTTTAGTTTATCCACCATGATAGATAATTCTTAAATGTCAAGGATACCAAGCTTGGTTATTTATTTTTAGGAATCACTTATAGAAAATATTATTTCTTTTATTATTATATGTTTTCTAGATAATGGTATGCTTTGATGAATTTATTATTAAAATTGGTTGTAATGAATTTTTTAATTATGCTTTAAATTTTTTATTTGAATATAAATTTTTCTTTGTAATATAATTGATAGAAGATTAATGTATCACACTGATCATATTTCATTCAAGTTTCAAAATAATTTGTACATTTTCTTAGATTTTTCATTTAACAGTGCTTTAAATGGAGGTCGTATATAGTGTCCATGTTATAATTCTGTTGGAAACTTGGGTTAAGATTGGAATAAATTAGCTACCATATAAGAAAAGAAGGATTTCAAACAAACTATTATTTTTGGTATCACAATAGAGAGATGAGACAATATTTAACTATTCATGAATGGAAATAAATAAGTGGTGTACAGAGTTTGATATTTGATCAGTTTCTATTTTTGCATCATCACGATAGAGATAGTATGCTAGTGCAAGAATACAATGATATCAATACACATGAGGAAGATAATAAATATGATGATGTTGAGAGAGTGAAAAAATTAATGGATGATTCTAGAACTCTTGTATATTAGGAATGTACTAAAATTAAAAATATTTAATTTTAAATGTGGTTATATCATGGAAAAAGCATGTATAGAATTTATAATACCTTTATTTATTATATTCTTACCTTCTTAAATGAAATTCTTCCCAATAGTTTTTATATTCTCACAAATCATTATAAGGTATGGAAGTAAATTAAGTATCTTGGATTTTCTAAAAATAAAATTCATTATTTTATAAAATATTGTAGTTTATTTTGGGAGAAAACAACATACCATAATGACAATCAAGAATTTGTTATATCTAGAGGAAGGAAAAATGAAATTTTAACTCCATCTTGTGTGACACAAAAAGTAATGTGGCACTTTCTATTGATTCTCAACATTTAAAATATATTCACGACTGTAGAAATATAAACCAATATACGATGGCATGATGCTGAGATAATTAAAGGTAATAAAGTGTTTTTTTATCCTATAGATGGATTAACATGGAAGACATTTGATGTAAAACATCCTAATTTTTCATCTGAGGTATATTATTCCATGTTGGGTCTATATTGTGATGGTTTTAATCTGTTTGGTTATATTATTACTTCCCACATCAGGTGGTGAGTTTTTCATCATGTTTATAATATTTCTCCATGGATTTTTATGAAAAAACCATTCACTTTCTTGAGTATACTAATATTTGGACCTTCTAATCCTATAAATGATATAGAAATCTACTTGAAACCTTTAATAAGGGAGATAAAATGTCTTTGGGATATGGGTGTGTACACATTCAATGTTTATCAAAAGATATATTTTAGATTTGTAATGCCCTTCTATGGAAAATAAATTATTTACCTACTTATGAAATAATGTTTGGTTAGAGAATAAATGGAAAACTATCATGTCATATTTTTATGAATAACACAAGATTTAGAAGACTAAAATATCATTTTATTTTTAATTTCATGTGGAATTGATGATTCTTTCCAACAAAGTATAGGAAGAATCATTAGAGGTTTGATAATATGGTTGAAACTGAAGAGCCGCCTCAACATATTCCAGAAACCAATGGGCTTAATGAATTTAAAGATTTCTGTTTTTCATTATGGAATGTTCAGATGTGATCAATAAAGAGAAATAATGTTAACATTGAAGCCACTTATAATTGGAAAATAAAGGTATCTTTTTTGAGTTTCCGTATTGGTCAACTAATTTGTTATGAAATTGTTTATATATAATTCACATTGAAAAAATTGTATGTGAAATGTTACTTTTAATAATTTTAAATATCAACGGGAAGACCAAATATGACTTATGATCTCTTTGAGACTTGTTGGATTGTGGTATTCGACCAGAACTGCATATTGTGTGTATCGATGAAAACAAATGGAAAGTTACTTGTGATTCTTATGTGATGAAACCCTTATATAATAATAAATTTTTGGAAGTATTGGATAAAATCAAGGTTCCTTATGTCTATTCTATCAACATATCTAAACAAGTTAATAGAAGTGAGTTAAAACTAAAATCAATAAAAACTAATGATTTTCACATCCTTCTTTATGAATTGATTCTGATAGCAATATGGAATTTAATATCTAATAATGTAAGTTTGAAGGATATTATCTTGTTCCATTTTTATAGATACCTTTATGATAAAATGTTATCATATTATTTCTTGATAAAAATGCAGCAATATGTGCAATTAATTTTGTGAGAGTTTGGAAAAAAATTCCTCCATTATTTTTCACATGCATGTTGCATTTAACAGTTTATCTTCCAACTAAAACACTTATTTGGAGACCCATTTCCTTTCAATATATGTATTCTACTGAAATAAATATGTACACAATTAAATATTATGTCTGGAACATGAATCATATTTAAGGTTTCATAGTGAGAGGTTATTTGGCTCAAGAATATATAGATTTTTGTTTAATGTATTTAGCAGATGGGAGTACAATACATAACCAGCCAATGATAAATTAAGATGAGTAGTTTGTGGAAATTTATCCCTCATTTCCATCTTTTCATCATATAGGAGGAATTCTTGGCTCATATAGATTGGACACATTAATCCTTGAAGAGTGGGATATGGAACATCGAACAGTCTTGTTTAACTGTGGTTTGTTCGATGACTATATCACGTAATTAAATATAATATTTATATATTATCTCATACTATGTCATTTAACATATACCTTAAAATTTAAATTTATTTTTATATAGGGAACATAAAAAAATTATAATTAGAGTTCATCGATATTTTCCTTTGAGAAGGAGACACACTTTGAATATAAAAGAGTTTCCTTCTAGGTTGAAATCAAAGGTATGATCATTACTTTAATTAACTTAAAATACAGATATTAATTTTATTTTATTTTTCAAATATATTTTAGGTATTGATTTTACCTATTGACTCCGTCTCTCAATAATTAAGATCATTGGATTTTGATCTAAATTCATTGGTTTGTGAATGAAAATATTTAATAATCAATAGGTATGAAATTGTTACAAATGATCAAGAAATTAATATGAGGACATGGAATGATGGAGTTATGTCAACTGAAACAATAGACTATTATGATAATGTATAAAATAGTACGCCATAATAAGAAAATGAATCTTATTATGGACTTATTGAGAAAATATTGTTATTGGGTTAATAATCTCACAGTTGATTCACTATGATGAAATGTAAATGGTTTGATTTGATGACATGGAATGGTACATTTATTAATGACTTTGGATTCAGACTTACAAACATGACTCTCTTCTTGGATACTAATAAAACATATATTCTGCCATCAATTTAAAAAACAAGTTTTTTAGGTGAAAGATCATCTAAGACTTGGTTATGGTTTCATTATTGAAATAGTCCCAAAATATAATTTTCATGATGGTGGGGAAACAATTGACACCATTGACACCCCCATTGGTGTTAAAATATTGTATTTGATGACTCAAATTTTCCCATTGTGAGAATTCATGTTGAACATGAATTAGTGGTGGTTAATATATAGAAGCAACCCCATATATTCATTATTAATTTAGTTTACCTTGATGTGGGCTTCTCAAGTTGGTACTACTATAATTACTTTAATTTAGTTTCTGTTTGGGATGATATGTCTATTTTAGTATTTTTTTTATTTCTTTTAATTAGATTTATTTCAATTCATATAATTAAGTATAAAATAAGTTTTTTTAAGATGTATAACTTGGATTCAAATTATAGTTTCTAAAACATGTTATGAAATTGTATATGACTTCTTTAACTTCTAAGTTGTATGAGGAGTTTCTTAAAACTATTTCTAAAAAATGTGCATTCCATTCTTATACATATTATGAAATATATTGAAGAAATTTTAAGAAAGGTATTATTTGATAATGATTGAAGAATGCGGGAGCTATGGTTTCCTCCTCTGATTCCATTAGTGAATATAATAATTGTAATATGTGTCTTCTACATTATATTTCCTATCATATTATTATTCTTTAACAAAAAAATGGGACATTCATCTAAAACAGAGTTGGATTCTCCTCAACCTAATAGTACGGGTCTAAACGGGGGTACTCTTAGAGCTACATGAAACACTCGTAGTACCTATTCACACCCTGATCTGCCAACATACATCCCATCTATCACACCTTTTCATCCTCCACTTGAGTCTTCAAGGTTGTTCCCATCCATGCCTCCATAATCATCTTATCAAGCCTCTACTTATCATACAATATCTATGTCACCCCCTAGGATGTTCCCTCCTATACCATATTCATATCCTATGTTGAGGAGAATCCAACTACTACATGCAGATGACCTGGTGAATGCATTGGAATAGGCACATCTGTAAGAGGCTATCGATCTAAGAGAGCCCATGGATCCATCAGAGTCTAATGAGCAGCCTGCATCAGGTTTTTTTATAAGTGTGTCAAATTATATGACATCATTTTTTCATATTGTATTGTGAATTAATTTTTTATTATTTTTATTTTATCTTATTTAGTTCTATCTTCTAATAAGAGATGTGGGTGTACCCATATCCATGAATCCAAGAATTTTCAAACACAAATAAATTTATATTATAATGAAGTCAATCAAATGAAAGGTAAAAAATGATAGATAATATATAAGTTTTATAGAAACTTTATCATAGTACAACAATATCATTCTGGTTCAACTAGTATCATGGAGTCATATCGGTAATGAAATGTAGGATAAATCATGGGTGGAGATATGGGTAAGAAAATTTGTTAAATAGATAACTATATTATTGTTATATTTATATGAATTAAAATTTTCATTGTAGCATCGGTTTAACTATCCTGAGAGTGAAGTTGCTAAGCTCTAAGGTTTGATGGATCTTGGGGAGTTGTGGTGATCATATAAGCACAAGTTATATGTTGTTTGGAAGAGTAGAGTTAGTTATGATTTAGAGGGTGAACCAATATTCACTGACAATCCAACAACACAATGTTAATAAATGGTCATATATTATAATAGTAATGAGTTTAAGGTATTCTTAATCTTTAATAGTTTTCATTGAAATTTTCATTCTTATCAATTGTTTTGAATTTTTTTAGGGTGCGTCTGGAAAAAAAAGAACTAGAATGCTATGATGTATTTCACACTTTGGAGCACACTAAAATTCCATAGAATGAGAGGTTCTATGTCTATTATTATGAATAGAAATAATATTTCTATTTATATTGTTACTTAAGTATAAGGAATTCATTTTATTAATTTAAAATTTGGGGGGACCTCTCTATTAGATAGGCTTAAAGATTTTTTATGTTGATAATGAACTAAAATAGAATATTTTAGATTATAGAAACTATTGAATAACAATCCTAAAAAAATTCATTATTCCAAAACTTATAATATTTGAACCAATGACCTACAAATATTTTTTTTTGTTCTTAAGAGTGCTTGTTGCCCAAATTTTTCAAAATTGGAGGCTTGTTGTTTTGATATGTTCTCAACAATAAGTTGGGCATAGTTTGGGAATCCAACACTTTTATAAATTCTTTTATCCACCAATGATATTATTGGACCAACCATATGTGTTCTCGTTTCATTCATCATAGCTCAAATTCAGTCTTTCTGATTTATTATATTTCAATTTCTTTCTTTTAGTTTCATTTGGTAAAGATTAAACTGATTTTAAGAAATAGTTTTCATGAAAACTATAAAATCTTCTTACATGTTATTTTCTATATTCTACTAAAATCAAAATAACTTTAATTGAAGAGAATCAAACCAACCTAAAGTGTTCATTTAATTTTATTTGTATTTTAAAGAATCATAAAAAGATAAATAATTATAAGAAGGATTTAAACTTCAATAAAACAATCTTAAAATAATTCTAAAACAAACTCACATAGCCCTAATACTAAGTCTATAAATAACACATTAATACAGAAGTCTAGAATTTTCCCATTCAGTTATATTTTCATAATCAAATTTAATTTTTATTCTCATAATAACTTTAATATAAGGATGGAAATTCCTCTTTAATCTATAATTTATAGCTTTAATGAAATACTCATACTCCCTCCAGGTTGTGCTAACATTACACCTCCAAACATGAAAATATTTCTATTCAAATTCAGAAATAAAATCTTACTAGATTTTAATTTAACACCTCAATGATATTTTAATATATTTATTTTATCATTGAAAACCTACTACGATGAATATATCATGCCTCAAGGGTTTCATTTAATAATTTCTTAATTCAAAAAAACTTTTTGAACCAAATAACCTAACCCAAAATTAACCAATTAACAAAACCCAATAAAAAGAAAATACCCAAACCAAAAATGAAACAAATAACCTCACTAAAAGATAAATAATTACCCTAACCCAAAATTATATAATTAAACTAACAAAGAAAATGAAGAATAGATAAAATTACCAAATCAAAAAAATTAATGACCAAACGACAAAATAAAACCAAATGACGTAACCCAAAAAAGACACAACCCAAAAATAAACAAAATGACCTAACCCAAAATAAACCAAATAACCTAATTTAAAAAAGAGATACACTAAAAATGAACAAAATAATATAATCTAAAAATACCTTACCCAAAATGAAAAAAATGATATGACCCAAATAAACCAAATAACCTAAACTCGGGTATTTTTCTAACAAAAAAATAAACAAATGACCAAATAAACTAACCAAAAATTATGTAACCCTGAAATAAACCAATTAGATTAACCCAAAATAAACCAAATAACCGAAAAAAAATATGGCATAACCCAAAGATGAACCAAATAAACAAACACAAAATAACCTAAACCAAAATGAACAAAATAAAATTTTCCAAAATAAAACAAATTATATAACTCGAAATTGACTTAGCCCAAAAATGAATCGAATGGCCTAACCCAAATCAACCAAAATGACATAACTTAAAATGAACCAAATAATCTCGCCAAATGACCAAATGGAAAAATATCCCAAAATATATAACCCAAAAATGAAAAAAAAAACTCATTAATGAAATAAACACCCGCACACAAAATGAATCAAACGACCAAACCAAAAAATATGATAAATGACCTAACCTATTGAACAAGTGACCAAATGACCAAATGGACAATTACCAAATAACCTAACCAAAAAATGAACAAAAGGAATAAATGACTAAAATATGTAAATAACATATCACAAATAGAATTGGAAGAAAACAAACATATAAGAGGAATAAATATCATACACATGTTTAGGGTGTTAGTTAGTATGTATTGATTATGTTATTACATTAGTATTAAATTTCTAATTAAATTTATATATTTATTCTTCATCATTGTATGGATTTCTTCGACAGCTAAAATTTTAATTCATTTTAGGTTGTGTTGAACTCATATGTATTATAAATTAGTTACATTTAAATTATTTGAACACTATATTATTAATCTAACATAGCTTCCCATTAATTCTCTTGCATCTTAATATAATGTGAAAATTGAAGTTAATACCGTACAGTGACTCAAAAATATAATTTAATCTAATGTGGGAAAGTTTCAACTTGATGTGGGTAGATGTTAATCTCACATATCTTCACATTTGAATTTTTTTGGTTTTTTTAATCAATTTAAAATTATTTAATAATCTACTATTATAGTAATCAGTGTGTTTTTCAGCAATCTACATTGGGGATTGAAGGTAGTGTTCCTCGATCAAAAATATTTTGCTTGATTATGGGGAAAATAGAGTGAATTGATGTAAATGCATAAATATAAGAAAATATTATAATCCCTTTTATTGATATTTTAAATTTTATACATAATTCATAATTAAATATCTTATTTATATTTACATTAGTGTTCCCTAGAGTCCACTGATGAGAAAGAAGATGAAAAATTGAAGCCAAATAATTATTTGAGACAAGTATTCGGTGGGGAGCACCAAGGGAGAGTCTGATGTATACCCAGTAAAAACATCATTACCACTAGGTATCAGCCCTCTTTGGGTGCCTCTCAAACCTCTCACACCACCGAGTTGAAAGATGATCATATGGAAGTATTTGAGTCCAAAAAATATTTATACAAGAGCATAAAAGAGGTAATTTAGTCACTGAATGGTTCTTGAAAGCTATGTCAGTTATATGTCCGTCACTTCTATGAGAGGATGCTACTATTTTTTATTCATGTATGGAAATACTTTTCTATATATATAATGCACTGAGTGATGTCAATGAGGGTTCTGGTGGTGGTAAAAGTGATAATACTACTACTGTTGGTGGTGGTGGTAATGGTGGTGGTGGTGGTGGTGGTGGTGGTGGTGCTCTAGTAGTGATTATAATAGAACTGGTTGTCACAACCCGACACAAGGTGGATCTAAATAAGTAACTACCCCAAGACCATATTTATAGGCCAAGGGTTGGAAACTAGTTCCAAAGGCATATATAACATGGGGAGGCCATTTCTTAAGTACCTGTATGCACATACAGGCATATCAATTAAGAAGTGTATATAAATAATAGAAAAAGATGCAAAATAATAGGGAAACAGCCATGTATGAAAAATATCTAGATAGTACAAGAGTAAAGTAGTGTAAACTAAAAAGTAATGGGGAAAAACAGAAACCCAAAAAGAACTATTTCCCAACTAGAAAAACTATAAAGTAAAACGCTGAGAAAACCCAGTTTCTGATCATTAATCTCTAACCACCATACATGGTCCAAAGTATCAAGTATCCCTAAGATCCTCTGAATTCACCACTGACCAGTCCTTCATCTTCATAAGACACGACACATGTGGGAAAATTCCATGTAAGAGTTAGTATATAAACACCCAATAGGATGACTCAAAGGGTGAGGGGGGTAGTTAGGGATACAACTAGAATAGAAATACTATAGATAGCACAAGATACAGAAAGTAGTGAAACTGAACATCTCAACCCAAACCAAGATTAAAAGTAACCTCATCCAAACATAATGTTCTAAATATGGGGTATAAATAAACTACACGTCGAGTCATTTCCAACTATAGTAGGAGAGTAGACTCATCCAACCATGAGATTCTAAACATGGAAAGCACGTGGCATACACCATGTGTCTTTGCATCTCATGGAAAGAGAGAAACCAAATCTAAAGGTATGGATATATAAGGTATATATATTATTATTAAAGAGAATCCCAAACAAGATAGAAAGAGGATATCCATCTCAAAGCTCATCCTAGGAAGAAGAGTATTCAATAGTTCAAAATTTCCATCAAAGATGCCCAGCATCTCATGCGTCTACCCAGAAATAACCCTCCAAGTCAAACCACAACTCGTCACTATATCGCACAGTTGAGGGGGAACAAACCCTTAATAGAGGACTCAATCCCTAGTGCATTAGTGGTGTTCCACTATAATAGTATACATAGAGGACCCACTCCCAAGTGTGTCCTGGGGGTTCCACTTTGAGGACTTTTGTCCTAGTGCATCAGGGGGGTTCCAATCTGATGTCATGAATACTTTCACCCTATTCGATGGGGGGTTCCACTCGGTATCTAGAGAATCCACTCCCAAGATGATGTTTGGTTTCTCTATATAATTCGAGGACTTGTTCCTTGGTGTGATAGGGGGTTCCACTCTAGTCATCGAGGACCCATATCCTATCTGATAAAGAGTTTCCACTCGGTACGAATCTGTAGAGGACTTGCACCCATGCTGATGGGGGATTCCACTCTAGTAGTCAAGGACCCATGCCCCGGTGAATTGGGGGGTTCCACTCTAGTCATCGAGAACCCACTCCCTATCTAATAGAAGGCTTTAACTTTGTATGAAGTTGTAGAGGACTCGCACCCATGCTGATGGGGGTTCCCCTCTAGTAGTCTAGGACTCGTGAATTGGTGCATCATCAGAGTTACACTCTAGTCATAGAGGACCTAATTCATATCTGATAAGGGGTTTCACTCCGTTTAAAGCTATAGAGGACCTTCACCCATATTGATGGGGGTTCCACTCTAGTATCCCTGATGATCCTCTACCTAATAACTATCATCATCGAGCATCACCTCAAAATAATCTTCATGCCTAGAACATTTCACACTGTATCTCAAAATCCACAATAGGGGGACACATCATGTTCTACATGGAAAAAACTCAAGATAGGTTACTCACAATCCAAAAACCAAATACAAATGAAAGAGATATGGAAACTTGAAGTTTTATCAAAACGATCCATGGGGTACATAGTGTGTGACGGGACCCACATGGAAAGTGGTCCCACTCCACTGCCTAGATGTGTCCTCGCTAGCACCCGAATAGTTGATCAAGTAGTATGAAAGAGCGTGTAAGGGTAATACAAGATGTGTCTTGTCCAAAATCCTAACAAACATAGAAGGATCATCGTCAGTCTAAGGGTAAAAATGTAATTCCATTAATATGCCTCTTAAAATGACACTGGATGTCCAAACAGATCATAGTATTTCAATCCTCGGGGAAAAATGCTCAGGATAGATGATTCACATTCCCAAATTAGACACCCAATGAAAAGTCTCATTTCACCAAATTATGCTCGAATAGTGTTTCATGGGCCTGATCCATGAGTCTGAGTTAAATACTTGATATTTCTCTCAAAAAATCAACCTCAAATTTGAGGTCACAATGTTGTAGATAGTTCATCAATCTGACGTTGTATGAAGAAGATACATCAGAGACAAGATTCTACAATAATAATTATTATTATTATTATTATTATAATAATATTATTATTATTATTATACTAATATTATTATTATTATTATTATTATTATTATTATTTTTGGGTTCCCTGTAGACCTACACCATGTGCATGAATTAAATATCCAACATTAGTCTTAAAATGATCGTCTCAATTCTCGGTTCACGATATCACAGATGATTCATCAATCCAAAGTCTCATAGAGAAGTTACAGTCAATTCAAGATTTGACAACCAAAACAATAATAATAATATTTATTATTATTATTATTATTATTATTATTATTATTATTATTATTATTATTATTATTTATTTTTATTTTTTAAAAGAAACAATATTAAAAATGAGAGGCTTATCCCAACTTCTCCCCACCCCCGATTCAAAAATGCACATCAGCTCAACTTCATGGTAATTCACCATTTAACTTCTTAATTTTATATTATAATTATTACTTAAGCATAATAATAATAAAATTATGGGCAAGGATCGTGCACCATCAGGTGGTGCGCCCCATATGAGTGGGAATTTATCTTCTTTGATTAAAATCTTTTATTTATTTATCATTTAATTCCACATTTCATTAATTCATTATATTATTAATATTTTGAATAATATTAATAATAATATAACTCCCATTAAATTAAATTCACTTAATTTTGTTATCCAATCACACTTTTTATGTCACCATTATTATTATTATTATTTTATATAATAATAAAAACAAATACTCATTTAATTTTTATCAACTCATCACCATTATTATTAGTATTATTATTAATACTAACTCCCCCCATGTTGATCGCATCCAACTACCTCATTAGAGATACGAGTCCATCCATTGTCACATCCATGCTAAGCAACCCTTTCTAGGTAACTTCGTGCATTTCCTCAACTCAAAACCAATCCTATCACATTGCATGTCATCTCCATGTGCAAATCGGGATAATGGGGATCACCAATATGATCTCGAACCACCTATAAACGCAAACTCGTACCCATGATACTAAACAGATCAGATCACTAAACACTATCTTTCTCGTTTATCAATTTATCCCCAAACCATCAATCCATGTTTCCTCCATGCTTTTGGAAAAAAATATAAGGGTTCGATCACACTTGAACCCACCCCGGAAATTTCAAATCATGACCCCATGGTCCAACGATGAGTAGCACGAAAAATGGTGGGGGAAATCCCAAGTAAAAATTTCATGATCATCATTGTCCAATCTTTCTTGGTCAAAGATTTCATTGCGGGGAAACCAAAGTGAGAAACAGGTCATGAAGAATAAATAAATTAAAATAATAATTTATTTTGATACACAAGCTCATGTGAAGGTTCATTTAAATGTAGATCAAAAAATAGATATTATTATGATCAATATTTTAATCATAAGGGCGTAAACCAAAAATGAGGATTCCTACCTTGATTATGGATCGATAATTGGTGAAGAATACATCTCCTAACAGTGAAGGTGATATGATACATCTACTGCCTATCCATTCACCTCGATCCAATCACTGGTCACTATTTGGTATCAATCCACCAATGAAGAAGGGGTGTAAGATCCTCTCAATGATATCAGGGTTATGAGGCTAACCCTGGAGATTTTATATATGAGATTAATTATATAGGAAAATGGTTTAAGTCATTTAATTCAAAATAAATAAATAAATTGTTTATATTAATTAAACACACCAACCAACAGCTTCCTTGACCAGACATCCCGTACTGACCAACTTTAGTTTACGCTTACGGTAAACTATATGTTATTACTCAACGATGGTCTCATATTTCCCATTTGAGTCTCCTCTTGTGATTTTTTCAATTTTTTCAGGAAAAATGTGTGCATAAAATATAAAATATTTTTAATATTTTTATAAAATTAATTATAGGCTCACCAGGACTCGGAATCGTGCGTCGTCTCAGTACCTATCCATAAAAATATTCCTAGTAATATTTCAAAGTCCTACATAGAATAACCAATGACTCTACAATAATCCTTTATTAAATGATTTTCATCCATGAAAAGAAAAAACTAAGCAGAAAGGTGTGGATCCAAATCTCGTATCTAGATCTTCTATACATTTTCCCTGCATTAGGATGTACATCCAAATGAGAAGTGTGAAACTCCCTCATCACCTAATCTCGTAACGTGACTGGAATAACCATCTATCCCTAAAAAGGATGATGTTATTACCTTCTTCCAAAAATACATCAGGTGAAACTCATAAGCATATCTGGTCACGCAAGATCTCTTAGTCAATATCCCCAAGTTGTGCCTTCCTAACTCACCAAGGAAGTGAAGGGGTAAAAACCATCAACTGGAGGAATGATTCATTATCCTCACCCATAAGGGTTAACTAAAAAGTGGTTAACTACTGTATCACTTTGGTCGATAATAGCGGACAGAAAACCTCACTATGAGAATCTTCTTCCACATCCATGCATTGGGTGGCCCTCAAGATCACTCCTCCTCAACCTATGTTGGGTCTAATGCCACTCCCATGTCTGAGAAGACATATTCTGAGAATTGGACCTTCAATAATATAACTAAATTAATGAGAGCTACCATATGAATAGCACTACTATAGCATGTATAGCACCTTCTTGATGTGTCTCGCATGCTCCAACTCTAACACCGAGGACACGAGGGTACCAGCACAAAATACTACAAAATACTGATCCAAGAAAGGTGAAGAATCTAGCTCATATGTCTTGCGAACTCTGTTGTGGTGTTCAACATGCCAAAGGGGATCACCAAGAACTCAAGCAACCACAATGTCTCTAGAAAGGCACACCTAGCACATCCACCTCTAGAACCAGAATTTGGTGATAACCCATCAGGAGTTCACTCTATGTGATCCACTTCACCGAAAACCACTGGTCAAAGAACTCAACAATTCCTAGGGGTGGATACACTTCATCGCATCACCTGGTTCAAGTGACATAAATCTACACCTGACTTTAAGCTCGCATCCACCTCTTAGGTAAACAGCACATGGATTCCCAGGTGAATACAGTGGATCCTATGAATCCCAGTCTCTATAGACCCTCCAACCACACCAATAGCTCTCACAACCTCATGGGGTCATCTGATCTGCTAGTGAAAACATCAGGTTGTCTCTAGTTTAAATCTATACAGTGGTCCATCTCATGGTGGGTAGGTAAACCCAACATTTCATCACACCCCACCATCATTGGAGGGAGAAGAGAGCTCACAACATCTATTAGTATAAGGGTAATACTATCCAACTGATAAATTGTCTTTAACCTCCCATGAATGAGCTAATTTTGTTCTATCCAAGGATCACTCCTAATTAAGGAGGAAAACTCCATCCTACAACCCAGAATCACTACTTCTCACTAATAGAAAACATCTAATCATGGATGGTCGAAAACCATTCCCAACTAAGGAAAACATTGTAGGCTCTCACTGCTGCTATGGAAAGATTTGGTGTGAGGCTCTCTCTACTCACTGAGTAAGTTTTCCCCATCAGCGGGAATGTATGACCACTAATATTCTCTACAGGGGCCTACAAAACAAGGGTTGAGTGAAAGCGCCTCCTATGGTATCACTAGGTCTCAAACATGGGATACGCACAGGGAAATGTCACTTTTAACTCTATGCTAACAACTAAATCTAAAGTAGTAGTGGCATAGGTTCTACCTCAAACCACACTCGAGCCTCCTGGCTAGAAGCCCCATCGGCTGAGTGGCCATCTTTCCCTTTCCTACCTGCTCTCCTCAACCAGGTCCTTCTCCAACTCCCCATCACATTTTCACATATATAAACATGAAAGTCATAGGAACTCCTCCACCACACCACACCACAATATATCCTCTTTGCTATGGCACTTACTTTCTCTCATGGTTTTGAATCGCATCATAAGGATTTGTATTGGTGGGGAAAGTGTCCCCCTTTTTTGTATGTACGATGTGATGCTAAAACATCTCCATCATAGAACTCTAATGGTGCCCAAAGTTATGTTGGATAGGTATTCCCATGAGGATCAATATCG
Source organism: Viscum album (assembly GCA_963277665.1). Lineage (NCBI taxonomy): Eukaryota > Viridiplantae > Streptophyta > Magnoliopsida > Santalales > Viscaceae > Viscum > Viscum album. The sequence goes on from OY728165.1 coordinate 218,377,253, forward strand.
AAAGCGAACTTAACTAAGCAGGATATCCAAACACTACAAGAAAATAGTGTTTTAGCAACGGTTTTTTCATGGCAGTTTTCAAAACCGCTGCTATTTTTTTTTTTTTTGATTAAAAATTTAGAGGTGGTTTTGAAAACTGACGTGAAGAAACAATCACTAAATGTTATGAAAATATTTTTTATAAATGTTTTAAAATTTCTTCCAAAAAAATGAAAAAAAAATGGTGGTCGTTTATAGAAAACCACTGCGAAATTGGGGAAAAATTTGAAAAATATTATTTATTATTTATTATTTATTATTTACAATCAAATATAGTTTATTATTTATACTTTTAATTATTTATAATGTGCCAATTAATAAATATTTATAATTATTAGATAATAATATTTTTAAACTGAAAATAAATCTTCAATAAGTTGAAGAACAGACTTCGGCATAAAATAACCACAAATTCTAATCTGGGATCCCATTTCAGCTCCACAACCAGTCAAAACGAATATAATCAAATGAGATAAAATCAACTGAGACTTAAATCATGTGATAATCAAAGGAAAAAATATATTCAAATTTCAAATGTCAAAAATAAAATTCGAACTTCAAAAGACCATAACTTTTAATCAGGATGTTTGTTTGGGCTCTACCACATATCAAATCGAAGCCTATGACGAGTACTATGTTGTTTAGGTCTGGTACCAACTCTTTGAGTATTGTACTTATTTTTATTCTTCGAGAAAGGCCTCGAAGGCCTCTGAAACAAAGGTTTTAGTTGCAGACCCTGATTTATTAAAATTCAAATGGGTATAACTTTCGATCTAGGTGTTCGTTCAGTCTGTACCACATATTATATCGAAGCTCATTACATAACCTTTGATTTGGCTGGTTGTGGTGCTGAAAAAGGAGTCTCATATCAGATTTTATGGTCATTTCATTGTTTTTAGGGTTTTTAGAGGTTCTTAATGTTTTGTGATTAAATTATTTATTTATTTATTTATTTATTTATTTATTATTATAATTATTATTTATTTATTAAAAATATATATTTATTTATTAATTATTAATTATTAGTTAATTAATTAATATTTATTAATCTATTATTTAATATTTATTTATTTATTTATCAATTAATTTATTAATAAGTTTATTTGTTAATTTAATTATTTATAAATTTATAAATTTATTTATTTATTTATTTATTTATTTATTTATTTATTTATTTATTTATTTGTTTAATATTTAAAATTTAGTTATTTATTAATTATTTTTTTATTATATACACATTAATTATGAATTTATATTTAATTTATTAACTAATTATTAAATATTTATTTCTTATTAGTTTCTTATTCAATTATTATTTATTTATTTTTTATTTTTTATTTTTTATTTATTTATTATTTATTATTTATTCATTATTATTTAATTAATTATTAATAATTTATTTATTATTTATTTATTAAATATTAAATATTGAATATTGATTACCGAATATTATTTATTAATTATTAATTAATAATTAAAAATTATTAGTTATTAATTATTAAATATTAATTATTAGTTATTTTTAATTATTAATTATTAATTATTAATTATTAATTATTTATTATTTATTATTTATTATTTATTATTTATTATTTATTATTTATTATTTATTATTTATTATTTATTATTTATTTATTTATATATCTATTTATTTAATTATGTATTTATTTATTTATTATTTGTTCTTTATTCTTTATTCTTTATTATTTATTATTTATTATTTATTATTTATTAACTTATTTTTAATTTACTAAATTTGAATTTATTATTATTTTATTATTCATTTATTATTTAGTTATTTAATTATAATTTATTTATTCAATATTTATTATTTATTATTTATTTATTATTTATTTCTTAAAAATTTCTTAATAATTTATTAATTATTTATATACTTTTAAATATTCATTCTTAATTCTTAATTATTAATGATCAATTATTAAATATTAGTTATTATTAATTATTAATTATTTATTATTTATCATTTATTATTCATTATTTATTATTTACTATTTTCTATTTTTTATTTTTTATTTTTTATTTATTATTTAATATTCATTATTTTCTATTTACTATTTATTTATTCTTTATTTTTTATTTATTTATTATTTATTTATTTATCTATTATTTATTAATTTATTATTAACTTGTTTTTTATCATATATTAAATTATTTTTAAATTAATTATTATTTATACATTACTTATATATCATATGTTATATATTTTATATTTTATATTTTATATTTTATATTATCAATTATATATTATATATTATATATTATATATTATATATTATATATTATATATTATGTATTATGTATTATGTATTATGTTTTATGTATTATGTATTATATATTATATATTACATATTGTATATTGTATATTGTATATTGTATATTGTATATAATGTATTATGTATTATGTACTATATATTATATATTATTTATTATTTATTACTTATTATTTAATATGTATTTTATATTATGTGTTATGTATTATGTATTATATATTATATATTATATATTATGTATTATATATTTTGTATTATATATTATATATTATCGCCCCACCATTGGTGGTGGGGTGGTAAGGGCTTGGGGGTGAGGGGCAGGTCGCAGGGTCAAGTCCCCGGGCTTGCGATTTACATGAAATTTTCTTTCTTGCGTGTGTGCCGCTTTCGTGGTTGTACCAAATTTTTTTATATTATATATTATCTATTATCTATTATCTATTATCTATGATATATTATATATTATATATTATATATTATATATTATATATTATTTAGTAGTTAGTATTTAGTATTTAGTATTTAGTATTTAGTATTTATTATTTATTATTTACAAGTTACTATTTACTATTTAATTTTACTATTTACTACTTATTATTTACTAATAATTATATACTATTTACTATTTATTATTTACTATTTTTATTTAGCATTTATTTCCAAATTATATATTTCTCTATTTATTATTATTTATATTATATTTATTAATTAGTAATCTGTAATTATTAAATACTAATAATTACATATTAATTATTGATTATTAATTATTGATTTTTGATTTTTGATTTTTGATTTTTGATTTTTGATTAATCATTATAGATTAAAATTTATTTAGTGTGTATCTATTTTTATGAATTATTTGTTTTTCCAATTTATATATATATATATATATATATATATTAAATTCGATTTATTGACCACATGAATAGCCTCTTAGAGTGGTAAAGTCTTTGGAGAATAAGCATGAGGTAAGAAGTTCATATCTCACCCAATATAGAATTTCAATATATGGCATGGGCATGTGCATGGACATAGACTTGTGTATGGACATGAGCATAAGCATTGTAATAATAAATAATAAATAATAAATAAATTACGAAAATAAGTAAATTATGAAAATAAATAAATTATGAAAATAAATAAATTAATTAAAAAATAAATAAAATAAATAAATAAATAAATTATGAAAATTAAAAAAATTTAAAAAAATTAAAAAAATTAAAATTGATTTAGCGATGGATTAAACCACAGCTAAAATACCACCACTAACTCGTTCTACGATGATTTTAAAAAACCTCGCTAATTATTTCTCGATGCACGATTTAGCGACGGTTTTCCAAAACTGTCGTAGAATGAATTAGCGGCGGTCTAAACCGCCCCTAAATAGAAAAAACCCGCCGCTAAATAAAATTTTTTGCATAGTGAAACCATAGGATCGAGCCTGACCTCGACCACTTGAGAAGGGAGTCAATCTAAACACAAAACCTTGGTGATCTCTTCCTTCGAAACCCTCAATACACACTCAGTACGGGTGCATCATCTATTGGTACCACCAGAACCAACTACTACTTTATGAAGAGCACTGGTTGTGAGTGAAACCATCTAATTGGTCAGGATCCAAATAAATCTAAAACCAAGGATTATCGACTCAAGCCAACCCTCGACTGCCTAGGAAACTAACTCATCATGGAATCTCAACGTTCTTTAGCGCTGGAACTCATGGAGTGTGCTAAGAATGCACATATCCTCATCCTGATTGGCTGCTATTATCTGCTTCCCGACTGGTGGGGGTGTTTCTACCTGCCTTCCTAGGGGAAAGATCTTATGGGATAGACTCTAAACCATGGCATCCTCACTCATCAAATCATCATCATGATCTGGAAGTTGATAACCTTGTTGTTTATCTTCAAGGATTAATCTCAAAGTGATCAGTATATATCACGGTCAAATGACCAAATATATATAAAAATGGGTAGCTGGCTTAGGAAGGATATTCAAAGACTCAATATAATATGATACATGTACCATTGATCCCAAGAACCAATGTCTCAGTATGCCAAGTTGACAAGTAGGTATTCAAGGTCCTGGTGAATGGATATCTTGACAGTTCATACCATCACTAGATTCCCTAGCCTGAGAGCCACACTCGAGACATTCTAAAACTATTTCCCTAATCCAAACCAATTCCTCATAAGGGGACTACTCCAAACACCATCCCAAGGATCTAACCACTTTTGATTCCAATTTTTCATGACTCGGCCCAAGCCAGGGCTCGAGCCGCAACTACCCCAAGCCCGCCTCCATAGGCCAGGGGCTGGAAACTAGTGTTGAAGTCATAACTAACATGTGGAGGCAATTTCCAAAGTACGTGTATATACACACACATCCATATCGATTCAATTGTAAACGAATAATAGAAAAGATGAAAAATACTAGGGAAACAAACATACATGAAAAACCTCTGAACAGTATAAGATTATAGTAGTGTAAACTAAAAAGTAAAGGGGAAAAATACATGTCAAACTATAAGGATGTCCCAACTAGGAAAAAAGTAAAGTAAAACACTGAGAGAAACTATTTCCTGATCTCTAAGATGTGACCACCATACGAGGTCCAATGTACTAGGTATCCTTAAGCTTCTATGAAGTCACTGCTGACCAGTTTGTTGCGAGCATAAGACATGAAACATGTGGTAAAATCCCATGTAGGGGTGAGTATATAAATACCCATTACGAAACCCCAAAATCTAAAGGGGGAGGTAACAGATAAAATAGGAATAGAAAGATTATAGAGAGAAAAAGATGAAGAAAGCAGTGAAAGAGAACAGTTCAACCCAAACCAAGAGTGAATGTAACCTCATCCAAACACATGAGGATCAACATGGTGTGTATATGAACAATACATCGAGTCTTTTCCACCTATATAAAGAGGGTAAACTCATTCATACATGATAAGATAAACAAAGAAAACACATGGCATACCCCTCACATCTTCACAACTCATGGAAAGAGAGTAACCAAATCTAAAGGTATGGATGTGGAAGGTATATATATGCTCAATAAAGAGAAACCAAAATGTGATAAAAAGGATATCTTCATCTCTTATCTCATCCCAGTAATAATAGTATCCAATAGTTTCAAAATTCCATCAAAGATACTCAACATCTCCCACATCATCCCAGAAGTAATTTTCCATGTCAAACCACTCCTTGTCACTGTGTCGCATAGTCGAGGCGGAACAAACTTCAAATAGAGGGAACATGCCCTAGTGCATCTAAGGGGTTCTACTTTGATAGAATACACAAAGGACCCATGCCCTAGTTCATCGGGGGGTTCCACTCTAATAGTATATGTATCTGATAGGGGGTTCCACTCGGTAGCTAGTGGACCCACGCCCAAGCTGAGGGGGGGGGGGTTCCATTCTATATGCAGAGGACCCATTCCATGGTGTGATAGGCGGTTCTACTCTAGTCATTGAAGAACTATGACCTATCTGCTAGGGGGTTTCACTCATTACAAATATGTTTAGGACCTGATCTCATGCTGATGGGGGGTTCCACTTTTGTATTCAAGGAACCGAGACCTTGTGTGTTAGGGGAGTTCCACTATAATCATCGAGGGCATGTACCTGATCTGATATTTGGTTCCACTCGGTATGAAGCTGTAGAGGACTCGCACCCATATTGATGTAGGGTTCCACTCTAGTAGTTTAGGACCATGACTCGGCGTGTCATGGGGTTCCAATCTAGTCATTGATGACCCACTCCCAATTCGATAGGGGGTTCCACTCGAAACAAAGCTATAGAGGGCCCACTCCCATGCTGATGGGGGGTTCCAATCTAGTATCCCAGATGATCCTATGCCTGATCAATGTCATCGTGGAGCATCACCTCAAAATAATTGTCATGCCTAAAACATTTCACATAATATCTCTAAATTCACAACATAGGGTTTCATATAGTTCTTTGTGGAAAAACACTTAGTATAGGCTACTCACAGTCCAAAAACCAAGTCCAAAAAAGGTGATATAGAACCTTGAAGTTTCCTCAAAAGGAGTCAAGGCGTACACGGCATGTGAGGGCCTCACATGGTGTGTGGTCCCACTCCACCACCTGATCATTTCTTACCCATTACACGGCTTTCTTTCCATGTCATATGACATGGCATTCAACGGTACTATATGATGTGTCTCATCCAAAATTCGGACAAACGCACAAGACTCGTCGTTGGTCTAAGGGAAAAAGCATAACTCTACTAATATACCTCTTCAAATGGATTTGGATGGTCAAAAGGATAACAACATTGTGATCCTTGTGAAAAAATGTTCAGGATATGCAATTCACTTTCCCTAATTGGACACCCGATGAAAAGGTCATATTTTATCGCATTATGCTCGAACGGTGTTTTGTGGGCCCGAGCCACAAGTCTGAATTAAATATGCAATATTGAACTCAAATTTCCACCACAATTTAAAGGTTGTGTTTCCATATATGGTTCATCAATAGGATGTTGTATAAAGAAGATATATCAGATATGAGATTCAATAATGACAATATTATTATTATTATTATTATTATTGGGTTCTCTGTCGACCTGCGCCACAAGCCCGAATTAAATATTAAACATTTATCTTAAAATGACCGTATTAATTTTTGGTTCATGATGTCACTAATGGTTCATCAATCCAAATTCGTAAAGAGAAATCTTAATCAAAAGGAGAGGGCCTCATCCTTATTCAAAACATGCATCAGCTAAACTTTCATAGTATTTCACCATTTAACTTCATAATTTTATATTATTTTTTTTAGTTTTACATAATAATAATAAAATTATGGGAAAGGATAACGCAGAGTCAGGTGTTGTGAACCCCCTTTGAGTTGGACTTTATCTTCTTCAATTAAAATATTTTTTTATCATTTAATTCTACATTTCATTAATCCTTCATATTTATTAATATTATGAATAATATTAATAATAATACAACTCACATTAAATTAATCCCATTTAATTTTATTATCCAACCACACTTTTCATGAAACCATTATTGTTATTATTATTTATTATAATAATAACAACAAATCTGTGTTTATTTTTTATCAACTCATCTCCATTATTATTATTATTATTATTATTATTATTATTAATGCCCACTGCATTGACCACATTTGACCACCTCGTTATAGATACAAGTTTGGCCATCGTCACATCTATGTCATGCAACCCCTGCCATGAGACTCCGCGTACGGACTCCATTCGGAACCGATCCAACAATACCACATATCATCACCACATGCCAACTAGGAAAATGGGGATTTCCAATCTGATCCCGAACCATCTCCAATAACAAACCTCCACCCATAGTACTGAACTGATATGATCACTAAATATCATCCCGCTTGTTTATCAATTTGTCCCCAAACCATCGATATGTGTGTCTTTCGTTCCACCGCAACAAATATGGGGGTTCAAATGCACTCAAACCCACCCTGGGAATGTCGAATCATGACCTCATGATCCAATAATGAGTATAAAGAATAAAATTGGGGATAAATCATCAATAAAAAAGGTTATGAGCATAATTTTCTAAGTGTCCTTGGCTAATGATTTCATATTGGGGAAACAGGGGTTCAAACATGGAATGGAAAAGAAATAAATTGAAAGAATAATTTATTTCAATACACAAGTTCATGCCATGGTTCATTTAACTTTAGATCAAGGAAACAAATTTGATCATGCCCAATCATTTAATAATAAGGAAATAAACCACAAATTATGAGTCCTACCTCGATTTTGGATCGATCATTGGTGAATAATGCATCTTCTAGTGATGAAGGTGATCTTTTGTGCCTACTTCATATCAATTCACCTCAATCTGATCACCGATCAACATCCAGTCTCAATACTCCAATGAAAAAGGGGAGGAATTTCCTCTCAATGATCATAGGGTTTTGTTGATAACCCTGATGATTTTACATAGTGTCTTACTTATAAAGGAAAATGGTTTATATAATATAAGAAAAAATAAATAAGTAAATAATTTTTATTTAAACGCTCCCACCAACGGAAACCATTACTGAACATCATGCACCGACAAACTTTTTGTAACACTTAGGGTAAACTTCATGTTATAAACTCAATTATGGCCTCATATTTCTCATTCAAGTATTAATTTTTTACTTATTCCGATTTTTTAGGAAAACTATGTGTGGTAAATATAAAATATATTTAATATTTTTTAAAAATTAATTCCAAGCTCACAAAGCCTCGGAATCGTGAACAATCTTAGTGCATGGATTTGAAAATATTACAAGGAATATTCCAAATTCTTTCATGGAAAAACCAAATCCTCTACACTAGTGGTGATAAGGGAGATGTTAATCCCATACATTTTTGAGTTTACAATAAAGAGACATGTGTGGATAATGTTTAATGACTAAAATAGATTGATGGTGTGGATTGTATATGTATGGTATATATTGTAAATTTTTTGAAAACTATTGACAACCTAATGGTAAAATGATAAATATATAATAGTTATAGTATATTAAATGTGTACCACTGTTTGTAATTTATTTTCAGGTTATGTGATAGGTGTTAGATGATGTTTTTGTCATCCATTGGGGATAGAACTCTATACCCACAGTTCATAGAACTGTGGGTATACAACAATTTTGGACAAGCCTATATACCCATGGTTTCAAGAACTTTTGGTATAGATGTATACCCATGGTTTTAAGTAAAACTTGGGTATTCAAATTGGTTAGTGAGCTATATCAGAGGTTTCAAATAAAACCATTGGTATAGACCAATATCGATGGTTATATTCCCCACGATTCATAGAACCATTGGTATATGCTATACTAACAGCTCTAGGTCTTATACTAATGGTTCTAAATTGTTGGTATAGAATATTTTTCTAGTATTATGTCTTAAATATAACATAGTGGGATATTTTTCTTTGATTTTTGAAAATGGAAACTTGGTACATGGATAGTGGATGTTCCGGAGAAAAATAGGTGATACATCAAATTTCTAATTTCCAACGAGCATATACATGAGTGGTAAGGGCTCCTGCTTGGCATCCAAGAGACCCAGGTTCAAAACTGGGTGTAGGTGAATTTCCGCTACTATAGCAGTATTGTAGTAGTTTTGTAGTAGAAACTACTCGGCACTGTAGAATCCAGAACTATTCAATAGATTTGGGACTTCAGGCCACCGGTTTGGACCTACAGGTCTCAAGGGCCTTGAGGTCATCAAAGGCCTTCAGGTCTCAGGGCCTTAGGCCACAAAGACCATGGAGTATCCCAGTTCACACATAGCAAACCCCATAAGAGGATAAGAGCAACAAGAGTAGTTGTCACCAGACTCAAAGCTAACCGGATTGGAAGAATGATAGGGTATGGAAATCGCCATCGGGACCGGGCACCATGTAGCTTTTTATGGGGAAATGTTATCTGATTAGTAATGAAAGGTATGGATCTAGGCGATCAATGATGCAGAATCTAGGGAGGGGAAGTTCTAGTGGGTTAGTCCTATGGTCCATGTATTGGGCATGGTATGCCTCTAGGTCTTTAGGTCGTGTATTGCGAGTCATGTCGGGCCTTGGGCCTTGGGCCTACAGGTCATGTACAGGTTCCCCTTCATCCCTTAAAATGGGGATTATCCATAATAAAAAAAATTAGGAATTCGGGCCATTCAGGCATCAAATTTCTAATCATTGAACAAATTTGATGGAGGTAATGTATCTTTTGGGGGAAATTCAAATGGTAAAGTTAAAGGTTTCAAATATGTTGGTATTTTAAAATATATTATGATTTCAAAAATATTATATATTAACAGATTAAAAAATAATGTAATTATTATTTAATAATTATTTGATGATCTAGTTCTTATAAAATTTAAAATTGATAAGTACATAGTTTTTAAAGATAAATCTATCATGTTTTTTGTAATCAAAAAAGACAATATATATTCTAATTTTTTTGAAATAACTAATCAAAATGTTAATATTTCAAGTGTTATATAGTTATAAAATCTTTTATGGAATAGGAGTATTGAGAATGATAATATTAGGCTATTGTATAAGTTTTAAAAAAACCAGAATATTTTGTAACTATGGGATTTAAAAGTAGATAGAAAATACATTGGTTTGTTTTTCATAAAAGGTAAAAAACATAGAGATAATTTTATATTTATCAAGAAATTTAAAATAGTATGACCACTATAACTAATTTATCTTGATTTATTTAGAACTATAAAAATTACTAGTATTGGTGATAAAAGTGATGTTTTTGTAATTGTTGATTATTTTTTAAGATATACATTGGTTTATATTCTAACTCATAAATATGAAATTATTTCAAAGCTTTATTCTTATTGTAAATTAGCTCTAAATTTCAAGTGATACTTAATCTTATACATTATAATTGATAGAGGTAGATAGTTTTTAAATATATAGTTTGAAAAAGGTTATTAAAATGATGGTTGTTCTTATAAATTTTTATGACCTAGAACACCACAACAAAATAGATAGTTGAAAAGAAAAGTATAATTTTACAAAAAAAAATACTAGAACAATGTTAAAAGAATTTAAAATAGATAGATACATTTGGGAAGAATCTATAAATAAGGTTTTATATGATTATAATATAATTATTTTAATACCTATTTTAAAAAATACATCTTATGAACTTTAGAAAGTTAGAAATCCGAAAGTTGGATATTTTATAGTATTCAGTTGTAAAGTATATATTCTTAACAATTAGGATTATTTAGTTAAATTTAATTATAAATTATAAGAGGGTATACTTTTGGGTTATAAAAATTTTAGTAAAGAATATAGTGTTTATAAAAAAATAACCATGATCGTTAAAGATTCCATATATATTAAATTTAATGAAAATAATTTAAAAGAAAATAATGGTGATTTATACCAACATGAAATTTTTTTCAATGATTTTAATTTTAGAGAGAGTGAAACTCAAAATTAAAATATAAATTTTTATAGGAAGATTCTCCCTCCTGAAAAATCTTGGAAAATACACAATGATAATTCTTTATATAAGGTTATAATAAATTTTGATTATAGAGTTTAAATCATAAATTCATTAAGAAATTTGTGTGCTTGAAATGATTTCATTTTCAATTTTCTTCCAAAATATATTTATGAATATTTAACTAATTAAAATTGTATATTAGAAATAAAATAATAATTAAACCAGTTTTCAAGAAATGGTTTTTGGAAATTAGTTGAACCTCCAAAATATCAAAAAGTAATTGGAACCAAAAGTGTTTTTAGAAACACAATTGATGAATCTAGAAATGTTATTAAAAATAGGGCTAGATTAGTTATGGAAGGTCATTTATATGAAGAAGGCACAAATTAGGAGGAAACATTTTCACTGATTACTAGATTAGGACCATTAAGAATTTTTTTAGCTTAAGTTTTTTTCTAAGGATTTAAATTATTTCAAATAGATGTAAAAAAAAATTTGAATGGAACTATTTTTTAAGAAGTATATGTAAGAAAAGTCCTTGGTTTCTGAAAATGAAAATCATCATAATAATTTTTTAAAGCATTATAAATATATTTATGGTCTTAAAAATCTCTAATAGTATGGTAAGAAAGGTTATATCAATTTATTTTGAATAATGGTTTTTAAAAAGGAAAGGGTCATCCTAATTTATTTATTGAGAAAATATCTAAAGAAATTTTGATTATTCAAATTTATATAGATGATATTATTTTCAAATATTTAAATGATAATTTATGTAAAGAATTATTAAAATTAATGAAAATTTTATTTAATATGATCCTTATTGGATAATTAAAAAAAAATGGACTTTAAATTTTTCAAAAGGGTGCTTGTAATTTTCTTGATCAATTTAAATATGCAATGGAACTACATAAAAGATTTGGTATTGATAATTATGAAGGCTCAAATACCACTATTAGTACTTCATGTAAATTTGATATTGATAAATATATAAAATTAGTGGATAAAAAAATTATATGTATGATGGGTAGTCTATTATTTTTAACTACTTATCATACTGGTTAAATTTTTAGTATTTTTATTTGTGATAGATTTCAAAATGAACGAAAGGAAAGTCACTTAAAATATTTTAAAACAATCATAAAATATGTTAAAGGTTCTTTAGAACTTGGTTTATTCTATGCTACTTGAACTTATTTCAAATTAAAAATCTTTTCTAATTCTTATTTTGATTTATTTAAAATATATAGAAAAAGTACTGCTAAATTATATCACTTTTTAGGTGAAATACTCATTTCCTGGATCTTAAAGAAATAAATTTTTGTTTCTTTTTCTAATGATGAAGTAGGATATATAGATACTATAAGTTTTTGTGTGCAATAATTGTGTATTAAGAAAACATTAACTGATTTTGATGTATATTTTGATAAGTTACTTATTTTCTAGGATAACCCGTATACTATTTTTATTTCAAAGGACCCTTTACATCATTCAAGAACTAAACATATTGAATTTATATATAATTTTATTAGAGATCATGTAAAAAATGGTGATATATGTTTGGAATATGTCCAAACTGATGATCAACTAGAAAATATTATTACTGAGACTTTATATTTATATAAGTTTGAGAAGATAAAGTATGGACATGGAATGGTGGATATTTAAAATGGAAGTTTGAAATAAATATACCTGAATATATTTATGGACAACATGTTTTCATTTATATTTTAGAGTCCTTATTCAAGGCTAAAATCATTTTAACTTCACAATCCCACTTCTTATCAACTCTATTAGTTTGGAATTCATAATTATTTGGAAATGATTAAAGATTTGGTCAGTATCATGTGTGATATTCTTATATTTTTTTTGTTTAGTGAGATATAATTGAAAAAATTATTTATGTATAGTGAGAATGAAAATATATTTTATTCTCTGGTTTACTAGTAAGTTTAATCATGATTTCTACTTTTCAAATTCCTTAAATATTTTAATGTGCTTTCATGGATCCTTCTAGATTTAAATATTCATTTGGAGGAGGATTTCACAATATTTAATAGAATTGGTTCTTTAAATCTTGATATAGTGGTATTGAAATATGTAAATACTACGTTGAAGTTTTTATCTTCTATGAGAATAAAATCAAAGGTTATATTAAGGGTAGTCTCACTAATTTTATTATATATATACTTTATTTATTATTTTTATTTTTTTATTTGGTCAATTTTATTCTTAGAATTCATAAATTTATGGTAATATTTAATATCTAAATATTTTTTTCTTGAAATGTGTTACTATAATTCTTACAATCTATTTTAAATGTGTTTTAATTCCTTAGTACACTGAAATATCAATACTAACTCTAGTTTTAATTTTATTTAACATAGGTAGAGTTAAAAATATTTTATTTTATTATTATTTAAAAAAGTGAGAAGTAAAAATATTTCATTTATTTAGGTTTGTGTTTGTTGTGAATTAATTGGATCAATTTATTTCTATAATGCAGGAGACATTTTTGTTTTTTAAACCTTCAGATTATTTTAAAATAAGGGAAAAGTTTTGAAAATTATATTGGATTTTGTAATTATCAAAAAGGAATATAATAATGAATGTCTTTGTTCTACTTTTTTTTGTTTTAATAATTATAAAATTCTCATTTTATTCCCTCTATAATGAGTAAAAGAAAAAAATTTACGTTTGTAATGATTGAAGAAGAAAAGAATTATGTTGAGTTAATTTTGTTTATTATTAATTCAGTTTTTCTTCACATTCACTATGATTCTTCTAAACTAATTTAATAGAAAAATTCACATCAATATGAGTTAGATAATTGAATAATATTCTTCATCTTATGTCTTACACAATTAAGATTTCTTACCCATATCTAAAGTCTTAGGAATTTTACATATCTTATGAAATTTATTAAGTCCCATAAGTAAAAAAGTCTTATAAACAAACATATATTATGGGTTTGCATTAAATTATAAAATTTGTTTCTTACAAAAACAAAATATCCTATATTTTTTATCTATAATATGAAATTTATATTTTATAGTATTCTCAATCTTATGAGAATTTCAATCATAAAAGATTCCTATTTTATAGGGTTTTGAATCATATGATATTTCTAATCATATGAAATTTATATCATACTAAAATTAAATATTATGAAAAACTATATCATATGGGGTTTTTTATCTTATAGAAATTACCATCATATGAAATATGTTTCTTACATGTTCACTATATTGTATAAAAATTTGCATCTTATGAAAATCATTTGTTTCTTACAGAAAAATCTTTCATAATGGATTATTATATGTTATTGTTCACTATACTTAGAGATTTATAGTCCAGAAAAAATTTAAAACCTTAAATTTTATGCTAATAATTTTTCATGTAATCTAATTTTAAAAATTTTATTTATTTTTGATTTATTTTATTATTTCAATTAAAGAAGTATTTTTGTATATTTCAAAATTATATTTGTTCTTACAATAATGCGGGATATATTTTCAAGAATATTAAATTATATTTTCATTTTCAATAAATAGATAAATAAATGTGAACCATTATCTGTTAAATTAGCATGAAGCATTGAACAAATTTGAAGAAATTTTTTTGTCTTCACATGTGTGATTGTGCTTTGGAAATAAGTAAATAAAATAGCTAAAATATTTAACTTTCTTAAATATGTGCTAATTATTTTTTATCATGTTGTTTATGAAGAAAGTCTAGAAATATAGTTTGAAAAAACCAATGAAAAGAAATTGAAATGTCAAGGATACACAAGTTGGGTGAGATTACATAAATACTGTAGAATAAAAGATTTGAAGGACTCGTTGTACACTTTTTTATCACTGCTATTGTAATCCTTTTTAACTAAAATTTATTATGAAACATGCTACTACTCAAAAATCATGTTATAATATTCCTTGATATTCAAAATTTTATTATCCAAAGTCTAGATTTTATAGCACTCTATTTTCTAATCTTTTTCATGTGCATGATTTTTGGTTTATGATATTTCACTCAAAATCAAAACATTAGTTTCAAGTTGTACCACCCCTATAAAAGTTATGTATGGTCATTACTTGGTTCTATAAAAAGAAGTGTTTTTATATTTTGACTTGTTTTGAACAAAGGTAAGGTTGTTTCATCCTCCACCATAAAAGGAAGTTTCATGGTTGTGCCCATTGTGTGCAAAAGGAAAGATAGGGGTTATGCCTCCATTTGTGAAAAAGGTATATTATAAAGGGTTGTGAGTCCCCATAAAAAGTTTAGTCACATAATATTGGGTTTCGTACTCTCACATTGAGAGTGTGAATAGAATACATAAGATCACTTTAATATAAACTACTATAAAAATACTTGTTTTTATATTTTTTTACTAATTAAATTTTATTAGCTCTTATATTATATTTCAAATTAAAAAAAGTGGAAAATTTCCCCTCTTAACCATTCATCCATCCATATATCTTGGCAAAATGACATTTTCCAAAAATATTAAGGGTCTCAATATCTACAAGATAAACCTTGTTGAATACTCTGGAGGTATAGTTCCACATGATCACTCTCTCAGATGTTGAGTGAAATTAATCTCATCGGTCGATAATATATGACTCTAACTGAATAGTAATTCTTAGAGAAAAATTACTTTCCTCATCTATCATATTTTCATAAGAACTTATGGGAGTTAACTTTTCATAATTAGATCTTATTTATCAATATTCCTTCATCTATTTTCTCTTCTTTTTATAATTCTAGCATATGAGTCTGGGCTCAGCCAATTTCCCTAAGTTGTTATCTCTCTTTTCCAAACTCTTCTTCTAACCTTTCCACTAAGTGTATCACCCTCAACATTTCACACTAAAATCAATTTTTGTAGTTTCTTAGACCACCTTTACCAAATCTCTTCGTTTATAATGAGATCACAAAATTCAAAAAACATAATATCATCTTTACCACTTTAGTTACTAACCTTAGTAACTATCACATCTAAAGATTCTATAAGCGATGAAAAAAAAGATCAATACCTACACTGTCCCTTTGAACTTCACTACTACTAATTAGAGATGACTCTAAATCATATTGAAGTCATTGACATGGTCTACCTCCAACTTTAATTCTTACAACTTTAGGTTAAAAAATTTCTACAATAGAGAAAATTTAGTCATTATGGAAGGCTCCTCATACATGTCTACAAGATTGAACATTAATATCATGGAAGTTTTCTCCAACCCAATGTTGATGGCCAATTTTTAGGCCAATAATATCTGAACAACCCCATGTAATTTTCAATCGAGTCCTTCCCATTATTTTTGGTCCATTTATTCTAATTTGACACCCTTTAATAGAACCTCAAAATCTCTCTAAAACAGATAATCATTAATCAGCATATTTTAGAATAAAAAATCTAACTCGTCAATGTTTTCAATATAGACCTTACATTATTCCAATCTCATTACTTTAAAAATAGTAAAATACCACTAAAAAACTATAAAATAAATGTTACTCACCAAAATTATTCTTCCAATATTCGATACCACTTTTTGTACTAAAGACCATCCATGTTCTAGAATGTCCTTTGGAAACTCAACTTGCGGAAAAATTTAAGAAGCTGTGAAACTAGTTGACACCTAAATTCAATTATCAGACAAAAAAATGATCTAATTTCCCATAGTGTATTAACATGATATCAACAGATCTTCCAAAATGAAACAAACACAAAAATGGGAACAAGTCTAGATGATTCATCTGGTGCCACCACCTTTCAATTTTATGAATGACCCTCACTGGATCAAGGCTATTTTGGTTAATTAACAAATACTCCATCCCAACTTACAACTTTTGGTGAACATAGAAATCTAACCATTTGATCAGATGTAATCCTTCAAATAATTTTATACATCTTTGTAAAAAGCTTGGTTACTCTTATACATTGGTACAGTTACTCTTATTTCAACTAAATTTCTTATTATGCCCACCTTTGGAAATTTCCATTCGTCAAATATTGCCTATGATTCAAAAACCCAGTACTATTTCCCCTATCAGCATCCAGTTTTGAATCATAGCTTTTTTAAAACTACATTTTGGAAGCTTCCAATTCTTAGCCAAAATTTTTTTTTAAACAATATGTTGCCCCCCTCCAATGCCCTGACCCACCCCCTACAGCATGTAGCAACCCTATAATGCCCCGACCCAACACACCCTCAAGTACACATGCCCCCATCATCCCAATATGGTACGCAAATGCCTCACACATGACCAAAAGAAACACCCAAACTCATTATGCATTCCCCCATACCAATCTTGTATGCATGTGCCTCATGAAATCCCTAATGAAACACATTGACTCTAGTACATGCATCCCCATTCCAATGTTGTACGTCTGCCTCACGTAGGATGCACTTAATAAAATAGCTTATGTTAAAACTCAATCCGTACACCACCAATATCACAATCAAGAACCAGACCAACTCACCTATTCGGATTTTTATTATATAAATGTATTATGTTTTATTTATATATATATATATATATATATATATATATTAGTATTTAAAAAATTAATATTATATATATATAGTATTATATACATATATTAATATATAAGTGTGTGTGGTTATATTATATACATATATATGTGTGTGTGTGTGTGTGTGTGTATTTTAAATATATGTCTATATTTTATATTATATATATCTGTGTGATTATATATATGTTTATATATATATGTATGAATATATTTTATATATAGTATATGTTTATGTGTGTGTGTGTGTGCTTATATATGTGTGTATGTGTATCTTTGTATAAATATATATGTGTATGTATATATATATATAATAATACATGTTTTAAAACACTGGAAAAAATGTCACTAAAATAGTTATGTTTTCTTTAAAACATGAAAAAATTTAATATATTTCATTGTATTATATTATATTTATATATATATATATATATATAATTTAGTATTTAAAATTTAATATTATATATATATTATTAATATACATATATTAATATATATTTATTTATTTATTTATTTATTTTTGATATTATTTTTTATTTTTTTATATTTTATGTTTATATATCTATATATATATGTTTATATTATATTATATTTAGTTATATGTTTATATTTTACATATATTTTTATATTTTATGTATATATATATTTGTGTGTGTGTGTTTATATTATATTTATATATATATATACATTTCAGTATTTAAAACTTAATATTATATATATATTTATATATTAATACATATATATATATTAATATATATATTTACATATTAATACATATATATATATATTAATATATATATGTGTGTGTGTTATATTTTATATTTTATGTTTATATATATCCATCCAATGGCCCGAAGGCCTTCATTTTTTATTGATTTTTGATAATCCACCTTTCAAGGGGTGATGTGGAACCCTTACAAGGCCCGTAGGCGTAAGTATTACATGGCCCGTAGGCGTAAGTATTACATGGCCCATAAGCCTTAGAGGAATTCATTTCCCATAGACTTCAAAAATTACATACAACCCAGACTAACTACTTGGAACTGCTCCTCCCTAGCATCTTCATCGTGAAACTAGCTCTCCACCTTCGCATGGTTGTTCGGCTAGGCAATCATGTGAATGCGCAGGCTTGTCCCGATAGCAGGTGTCATACCCTCTCATTCTTGAAATTCATGTAGCTTTTGATATGGTGAAAGCTCTTTGATCATCCCCTCTATAGATCTTGTTCCTTGTAGGTTGTCTGCTTTCCATCTGCACTTAAGTTGGGCTGAAGGCCTTGAGGTGGCCCGAAGGCCTTACTGGCCTGAAGGCTTAGGTGGCCTGAAGGCCTTAAAGAAGTCGGGGACCAAATCGGTGGCCCGAAGGCCCAAACAGGGGTTCGATTCCTGGGAGTCCGCTCTTGGATGAATTTATCCTTCCCCTGGGATCCACTCTTCTTATCGAGTCACCCGATTCCTGACTGGGCGGGTGAAATGAGGCGCAACCCACCCGAGCTAACGGATTACTGTATCGAACTATCGTCGATTGGGTTTTCACTCTCTGGGATGCTCTTCAATCTCATCTAACAACGGTTCCTTCCCAGTTGGGGCTCTCCCAAGATTGATCTCTTCATGGGGAGGGGGGTTCCCTTGTGTGGAGAGTTCGAAAAGGCTACACATGGGGATACTCTTTTGAAAGGAGGTTTATGCTTTATATTATATATATATATATATATATAAGTTTATATTATAAATATATATATGTTTATATTTTATGTTTATTTATATGTTTATATTATATATATATATAGTATATATATATATTATATGCTTATATTATATATGTTTATATTATATATATCTGTGTGTATGTATGTATGTATATATGTATTTTATATTTATTATATGATTATATTAATATATATATATATATATAAAATATATATATATTTTATATATATATATTTGTGTGTGTGTAAATATATATGTTTATATATATATAATTATAATTATAAATAAATATATATATATATATATATAATTAGCCACATTTTAAAACATAGATAAAAATGTCACTAAAATAGGCACATTTTCTTTAAAATGTGACTGAATTTAAAATATATGTGTGTTTTTATATATAAATATCTGTATGTGTGTGTGTGTGTGTATTTGTGTGTGTGTGTGTTTATATATATATATATATACTTTTATATATATGCTTATATATATGTTTTTATATATGTGTGTATTTATATAAATTAATATGTATATATATATATATATTTACATCAATGTGGATAAATGGGCTATATAAATATATATATATATATCGATGTTTCCTAAAAACATCACTAATTTAGTAACTTTTTCCATAAAACATCGCTAAATTAATGACCTTTTCAGAAAATGTCACTAAATTCGTGATGATTCCTAAAAATGTTGTTAATTTTAAAAATTAGTAATGTTTTTAAAAAAACATCGCTAAATTACAATTATTTGTAGCTTCTACAACATCCATAACACATTCCAAACTTCCTTATGATGCCTTTTAATCAACTTAAAGTCAACATTTAGTCTCAAGCCTCATTTTATATTATCTTTATCTATTATCAAATTAGTATTCATATGATATATCAGGATCCATATCAATCAAAAGGATATCTTATCAAGAGGACCTAAAAGACACAGTATGTTAATGTGTCATGAACTCCTCATCATAGGTAAAATTCATAGCCAACACCTTTTAGAGGCTCATGCCACTACATCAGAGAGTTGGATAGTGTTATTGAGAGATCTTCATCCCTTAGTATTAAGCATTCTTATGGAAAATAGAAACTCCTTTGAATTTCATAAGGAGTCACAATATTCTTCTCATTCTTCATACTCTTAGTGATACACCATCCAAGAGTTATTCACCTCTATAAGAGAATATGATCTAATCAATGCATATGATATTAAAATAATTTCTTCCAAAAAAAAGTTCCATATTTTTATTCTCATATTCATAATGATCTTCTTTGATCTCTATCTTCCATAACAAATCCCTCTAAAAAACATGAAATGAATTTCTTCTTGATGTGGAAGAACACACCCATCTCCCAAAGCACATCATTCTATTTAACATATTCCAAATCTAGTATGCTTGTATATTAACAAAAAATAAAACAAGATGTGCATATAATCCATTTATAGTATGCATGGGCACATTATGTATCATGCCATTGATCACTACTTTTAACTCATCAACTATCATTGGAATAATGTAACAACTGAATGGTTTATGTTTGTCGGCATGATACATACTATTCCCTATGAAAAGTGTAATTTTTATAATTCTTCAAGAAACCTTTTAGGAACAGGTGTTCCATAATTATATATCATTTAAAATTTAGTTTTTTGTTTATTTAATTTATAAAAATTGATAAAGATTCTTAGAAATCCACTAATGAAATCAATAAGTCCCATAGTCCTCTCAAAATATTTTATATAAAATATATTTGATAAATCAATAGAAATATTTTCTATATATGTATCTGTAAAATTGAAAAATTATCATATTTAACATATATTTATAAATATAACATATGGTCAAATACTCCGCATTAACATATTTCTAAATGGTAGGTTCTCTAGTATCTATAAAAACACATATTTCTAGTAGTGATGAATATTTTTATTTTATTTTTTATCTGTTTCCCCTTTAAATCATTAAAAATCATTTCACCCCAATACTCATATAGAAATTTCAATATTAGGAAAAAACTAATGAAGAATTTTTTTTAAATAAAAGTATGAAATAGGGGTGTGTATATTGGTTTTAACTAGTCAAGGAAAATAGTTTGAAATGACTGATTATAAACCATTTTCCATAAGATAATAACTAAAACCAATTTTTTGATTTATATATATTATAGTAAATTCTAATCAATTGAAAAATAAAATATTAACTAAATGACAAATTCAATATAATTCATTAAGTGAATAAAATATATGTCAAAATATTTAACACCATATATACTAAAAAATATGCAAATAAGGAAAATAATCCCAAAATAAAAAAAACATTAATAAAAAAGAAAATGAAATCAATGATCATAGAAAACCCAGTTATTACAAAAAAAATATTAAATATGACCAATATATACTAAAATATCCATCAAACACAAAATAAAAATTAATTAATTAGCATTGTTTTTACGATATGATCAAAAAAATTAAAGGAATGTTTTAAACTGAATAGATCAAATAGAACATGCTTCTGCATTTTGTAATATAACATGATAACTTGTCTTTACTTAAATTTATAATTAATATATCAGATTATATTATAATAAAAATTAATAATTATATATATAATATTCAATTTTAATCAGAAGTAAATAATAATTAATTTAGTTTCAAAAAAAAATATACTTCATTTTTTCATGGATTTTAGCTAATAATGGTTAAGATATATTAATAATTCTAAAAAATTGAAAATTTGAATTATGCAATATTCACCATTGAATTTTAACTCATTCACCATATTAAACGGACTTTTACTGATTTATGTTCGTTTGGTTTGGTCAATTTTGGTCAGCTAGATTTAACATAGATGGTTGAAATATAAACAAATTTCATCAATAACGATGAAGGTTGTCAACAAGATTGAGGTTCTTGCAATCTACTTGGGCTCAGCTCAATAAATACTCAAATTCAACTCTAATATTTTCAAGTTGATCTTGACCCCAAGAAACTCGAGTACTAAATAAATTCAAGATTGAGTATTAAAATAACCTAATAGAGTATATCATGATCCAAATCAAATATTAAATATTTTAATATATTATTTTTATTTAATATATAAGTATTTAGTTTCGATCTCTATCTTCCGATCTCGAGAACAAATTCAAGATTGAAATCGAATTCGAGTAGGATATTATAATTAAAAACATGATTAAGTATTATAATAGACCTAAGTCAAGCCTAATAGAGTAGCTCGGTTGAGAATGAGTTGATCTCATGCCTAGAAATTGATAGTGAATCGGGCATCATTGTGAGTTCGAGTATCAAATTAATATATTGTTATCAATATCAAGTATTAAGATACTATGTTTAGCTTGATTAGATCTCTAATAAAGATGTCATTCCATGTTATTATTAGAAAATAGAATCTTGTTGGTATATTTATAAATCATATAAAACATTAAAAAAAATATGAAACATTATAAAGTGTTTGTAATTAAAATGATAATGATTTTGAATTTCTAGAATAAATGTTTGGTTTTAAAAAATACATTTATATAATATATTTTTATCAGTGTAATAATAAAATAATTTATATTGATTTGATTAGTATGATTACCATATGATCTCAATTAGGTCACTATAGATCATAAGATTCTATTAATAATTATAATTTTTATTACTATTTTATATTCTTTTACACAGTGTAAAAATGAAATGATTCTTGATCTCATTAAATTATAAGAATTTAAATTTATTTTTCAATAATAAAAAATTTTAAAAAAATGTGTTAAATGTAAATTAGACAAACATAAACCTCATCCAATTAGTGATTACTGGGACTGCCCAACTCCCACACATTCAGTAAATTCAGAAAACCCTTTAATTTTTTACTTTAAACTAACATGTGATATACTAAAAAAACAACACCCCAAATGCAAGAATGATCTCAATAAGTTACAATCATGGAACAATATTCTCTACCAATCAATCCTTTTTTTGTTTGTGAATATATAAACATAATTTTTTTACAACATATCTTCAAATTATGTTCATGAAAAATCGCCAATATTAATATTAATATAATCATAAAAAATAATACAGAAAATAACATCCTAAATAAGCACTATACCATTGGATGTGATGATTTTTCTTATTATATATTTACATATATATATATGCATATTTTATTATATACTTATTTTGAAATATTTATTTATTTATTTTTTTATTTATTTGCATATATTAGAATATATTCTTAAATACATATATGTTTATTAATATATATGCACACATACATGCACACATATATATTTATATATAATAATTATATATACATTTTTATATGTACATATATATATTCATAAATTTTTATAAGGTAAATAAAATAGTTAAATTTTTATTTTAATATAGTTTATATATTTAAAAATACATTATGCATATAAATATATTTAAATATTTATTTATACAACTAAATTTTTATATGTGAAGATATATATAGGATGGAGAGTTCGAGAGTTCTAGGGTATGTCAATTGAAGTAATGGAATCTAGGGTTTTGAAATGGACTTACTATATGATATTGGTATGGATCTCTTATCTGGTGGTGATCTATTTAAGTCCCTTAACTTGAAAGTAGTTAGTGATAATAGGATAGATGGTAGATCAGTGCCATAAAATATTCCAAATGGGAATGTTACTCACCAATATTTTTTCTTCCTAAAGAATAGATCTTTAGAACAGGTTGTTCGAAAGGGAGACACGTCTCAGGTTATAAAAAAATATATATTTTAGATAGATTTAATCTTTTTAAGAACTATATTATAATTATAATTATTTTTCCTTTGGGTGAGAAACCCTATAAAATGGATCAGTTAATCATTTGATAGAAGATTTGGGTTTTTCCAATTAGTGGTATGTCTCTATAGGCAATTGATATGTCCACATCATATTTTTATTATATGAATTAAAGAATCAAGCATGGGGTCTTGGATCAAACACCCTAAAACTAGGTATGATATATATTCAATAATGGGATATTCACTTTAATCCCATTGAATATAGAATTACTCATGCTTATTTATAGATCAAAATAGTTGGTTTAAATCAGGTTCCCTAGAACCTGTTCATATTGTATGATTTTGAAATCATTATAGGTATCTTTATTTAAATGGATATAATAATTGAGGCCACACATTTAGGGTTTTATTATAGGTTTACTAGTTGAAATTGATCTTAGTTTTACTCTTATTAATAATTTTATTGTTAAAACTCTCAATGATTACATTAGTATTTGGATTGATTATGAAAAAAATCATTATTTCTATATGTCATGTCTTACTATTGTACATGATAAGGAGAAGTTTTAGAGGAATGTGACTTATTATCACTGCTCTCACAATGTATATGAAGTAAACTTTTATTTATAATAAAATGGGATGAAGGGTGATAAATGTGTAGGAATTAGTCCTGATAAAGATGTAGCAGGTTCCTTTAAAAGAATACAAGGGGCTACGAATTCTCAAGGAGAGTATGGTTTTGGTGATATAGGCGATTCAATATTGGTAAATTTTATTAAAGATGCAGGTCATGGAATAAAATCTTATAGTCTAGATAATCTAGGGACTTCATATATTTCTCATCAGCATGTGGATTTTGAGGATAGGTCTTACACATCTAAGGGTAATGTGAATATAGAAATGGGAATAAAACATTTAGAGGAATTACATAATCCTATTCTAGCAGGGTAGGTTGTATTCTAGTCTATTCAAGTGAGAATTTATTTTAGTGATGTTATAGGTCATGTCGATGGATAGTATCAAGGGTTTAAAGTTATTAAATGGTCTAATGTATTAGATACAGAGAAGATTCTATAGTATATTTAACCTCTAATGGTTATTTACCCTCTATGAAAGGGTGAGTGGTTGCAGGTGAAAGGGAGGGACAGGTCAGGTGTAGGAACACGTGCTTTGGGTTTTTAATAGCTTGGATATCCATTTTTTATTCCCTAAAGTAGAGGATTTGAATCATATCACCTTTCAATGGGATGGTTTGTAATGCCCTGAAATTTTATAGATTAAATTCTGTTTTAAATGAAAAAATGCATTATTATATAATGTAGATATACAAAACACATGCACTACTTTGGTTATTTTATACCATTATATGGTATGTCAGATTTAAAATACCATTAATCATCATAACCTTTGAAAATATATCTATTTTATAGTGACCATTAATATTAGTATATTAATGGTTATGATAAATTCTAATTGACATAGAAGGAAGGAGTGATGACCATGAATAGTAGGATCATACCCTATGAAGTTCATTTATCGAAGATTCTCAGAGATATGGAATCATTAGGATTTTCCATTGAACAATTCCAATCCTATATTCAATAATAAAGAATAAAAAACCATTTATGGGATAATTTGAATCTCATCAGGATCATGGCCCAAACCATGTTCATCAAACCACCCCAATAAAGTGTCATCATTGCACACTTTATCATTAAGGGATACACTAGTGTAATAAGGGTATATGTATCTAGAACCTAACGGTATTAATTTGTATATTTTAATTCCAATAAAATAATAATTATATTTATCATTTTTAGTTACTAATTTAGAAATAATTAAATAATTATTTTAATAAAAATTAGATTTTTGATATAATGAAAGACAAATTGTATTTTTGAGAAATATATAGTTTCAATCAAGACACTCTTTTTGATGAATTCCACAATTTTTGAAATAAATGTTATTTTTAATAAAATATTATTATTAAATAGCATTTACTTAAATATAAATGTTAATATAATTTTATGAATTTAAATGTAATTTTTATAAGTGTCAGAAAATTGTTATTATAAAAAACCAGAATTTCTCAATAAAGAAGAATTTTGATTTAAAAGTGTAAATTATAAAATTTAGAAAATATTTTGATAAAATAAATATTATTTTTAAAATCAACACATCAAAATTATCCGTTGGTGAATTTTTCATAATTTTCTGAGACATTCGAATTTTTCGGTAAAAATTAAATACTGTATAAATATATAGTATGTATTATTACATCATAAAAGCCTAAAAGTGGTGTAATAAATAATAAAAGAGTAACCACAAATAAAATTTTGTTTCCCCATTAAAATAATGTTTTTCAGGTTAGTTTATTAAATTTATAAAACCATAATGAATCCTCTAAAACCTAAATTATATTTTAAGGTTTTAAAGTTGATTTTTTATGAACATGACTCACTTCTACATCACTAAGGGTATTATTTCAATTATTTAGATTTTTAGCCTTATTATATATTTAAAACCACTCCAATTTTCAAGAAACCCTGTTCAAAAACCATGGTATGGTTTTTTGTGATGATTATTTTATTATATAGGTCCAAAACCTATGTTAAGAAATTAATAAAGAATTATCTTCCCTTTTTAATTGAAAACCCACCCAAATTTCATTATTTTCACTAAAAACCCTTTTATCATGAATTAATATTCCTTTCCCTCTCTGGAGACCTCTTAAGGTGCCTCCAAACTCTTAATAATCTTCTCTCAAGATTTTAGAAGCACCCTCTCAAGGTAAGGGATCATCTCCCTCTCCTCTTTATCCAAAAAACTTTTTTATATTATACCATTTTATTTCCAAATTTTTATGTTGGAATATTTTTTCACACATACATATTACTAAAATTATGATTTAAAAGTGATAATAAATATAACACCTCAAAAAAATTTGGGTATGTTTCTCTTAAATGCATTCTATTCATTAGATAGCCTATATTTCATAAATCACTGAGTTTCTTTGAAACAACACTTGTTCATTTAGGAGATAGTCATAACCTATCCATTAAACTTAAATTTTCCACTTTTGTGGTTTGAATTTTGAAAAACGAACATGCACGGTTGTGATCAGGGTGATATTTAGAGTCTGATAGAATCAACTTAATTTTTGATGAATAGTAACTTATCCTTATGAATAGTAACTTACCCTTATGAATAGTAATATGACTTTGAAGAATGGTAACCATACCCAAGAAAGTGTAAATAAAATTTATACACCTTAAAAATGAAGATGAATGTTGTAAGTGTGTATTTTTTGATTAAATATTGATTTTAATTAAAAATTAAATGAATTGTATTTAGAGAATTATTTTTAAAAAATGGTGTTCATTTTTGGATTCTACACATCGAAAATAGTTAGGGTGAATTTTTGGGATTTTTTTGAAATACTTGAATTTTTGGTGAATAGTAAACTATATTAATTTACTGTATAAATACATTATGATTTAAATTAACAATTCCTAGAATCATAAGAGATGTAAGCACCCAAATCTCAAAATCACATACACTTATTACTATTCTATGTCATGGAATCCCCAATATTTCTTGTCTTGTGGAGAAATAAAAAATTAATGATTATAATATTAAGGAAACCCTCCTCCCCTCCACTATATAAATCATCCCTCACCCCATCTTCCTCCCACACCTCTCAAGATTCAATCCTTGCCTAAATTATGCTCAAATATCTCCCTAATAACCCCCCCCCCCCCCCCCCCCGCCCACGTCCAAAACCTTCTGGTCTCACCAAAAGTCTGAAAACATTGGCCTTAAGAAGATACTCAAGGAGGAGTACTCAAGAGGTGAACCTCACTTTCCTTTTCTTTCAAATTATTTTACAAGTTCCATTCTTTTATTTCTCTCTCCTCATATCCCCACTTCCAAATGCTATGCTAATTCTAGTACCTTACATGGACTAGAATTTAATTATTCTAATGGAATATTTCATCATCATATCTCTTTTCCCCGACCTCTTACACTAAAAATGAAAATACCGTCTGAGATTGTTAATTTATCACATTCAAGAACGACAGGTTTTCAATTTCTATCATTATCTTCAATACTAGTCATGAAACTTTCTTAATGGTTGAACCAGATCATGATATATGTATTTTACCTTATGCAATGTTCTGAAATGCTTACATGATCATGATACAAAATAATAGTAAAAAACAAGTTCTTTATGCACAAAACTCCCAAGTTAAACCAAGCGTTTACCAATAACTTTTAACTAATGAGTCATCCTCAAGGTATATAACCCAAAATCACTATAAGATCATTTATAATGTCACTAATAATATATATTTAAAATTATATATGTTTAACCACATTTCAAACAAGCTTTCATTCATGAATAAAAGTAAACTGATCATGAAAACCAAGGAAAACTTGAGATGAGCCTGTAAGGGGCGCTGCGATTCTAGGTTTTCCCTCATCATGTACTTCTTCCTTCATCTAGGTTTTTTCCATGACCTCCCTCTCTAGAATTTACTTAGTGTGTTATCATCACGGTGGTTTCTTCTTTGTGTGGCGACGCGGTTCTTTGGGTTCTGTTGTCTGGCGTTGCGGTGATGGAGATGGTTGTGTGGTCTCACGGTTCGTCTTCGAACATAGTTGTATGGCGCCATGGCGATGGTGAGGTTCGAGATCTGGCCTTCCATTGCAGGGAGGTCTCATTTCTGGTCATCCTTGTCAGGCTATGGCATGATAGTTAGGCTCCTGGGCTTCCGTAGTGTTGTGTCATGGTTCTTCAGGCTTGGTTGTTGGGTGTCGCAGCGATGGTGGTGGTCACGCGGTCTCAAGCTCCATCTATAGGCATGGCTACCTTGTGATGCGGTGATGGAGTTGTTCGTGGTCTGACCTTCCATTGTAGGGTGGTTGGGTTTCGTCTTCCTCATCGACTCTGGTATGGTGGTCGGGCTCCTGGTCTTCTGCGGCAGTTTCCAGGCCTGGGGTCTGGCGATGAGTGGCATGGTCGAGTCCCTGGTATGCGATGGTGTAATGTTCTATAATTTCCGTATAATTTTTTTTAATTAAATGGAATTATTTCGAGACCATAAAATCTGACAGCGCTTGATTCTAAGGCCCGGAGTGCCTAGAATGATCTGTCAAAGTTTTGTTAAACTTTAAATAGCATGCATGAGTGGTTTTCCTAAAAAAGTAGAATAAATCTTAAATGGATACCCAGATCAGAAATCTGAGGGCACTGTTGCATTCAGGATACCTAGTTTACCCTAGGCGCAACTTAAGTTTAGTCAGCACAGGCATCCGATTAGAAAACCCAAAAATGGAATCTCTGTAAATAAAATAACTAAATAAAGTTATTTTATTTTTAAAATGATTATAACTCATAAACGGTGACTCGGATTAAAAATCTGAGACCACCGTTGATCTTGTGAGTGTATGATTTCTTTAGGAAGATACTAACATTGACAGGTGCAAGCCAACTATGGAAGTTAGTTTTTGGCCATAAATAAAATGATTAAGTAACAATTATTTTAGTGTTAAAATCTATAACTTATCAACAGTAACTTGGATTGAAAATATGAGAGTACCATTAAGTTTTTTGGGATGTATTACCCTTAGGAAAATTCTAACCTCAACTGGCATGGGTTGAGGGAGGCTATAAATAAATTTCTGAACTTTTTTTTGGATACGTTCAGTAAACGTGCGAGCGGTGTTTTCTAACTTTTGAATCGGTGCTCGGATTAAAAAACTGAGGGCCCTGTTGAGTTAGCAGCGTCGGGATTTTCTTAAGGAAGAATTTACTTTGACCGTAGTAGGTCTGGAAAAAAAATTTAGATTTTGGTACTTTTAAAATAATAATAAAATAACTTAGTTATTTTATTTTCTCTCATATCTTTTCCTCCAATGGGCAAGCGGCAGCGTGGGAATAGTAATGTTTCAATACATTAAGTGGCTTGACCCTTCAAATCCAAAGTAATTATGTTGTTTTGAATTATGATGGTTCCTAATTAATGAACCCTCCTAAATCCCACAAACTTTAGACACCCTCCCCCACTCCTCTTTATATGGAGCTTAGGGAGAGGGGTCAGCACTACTTCACCAAGCAACGAAGTGTTGAAAAAGTGCCACAACACCGAAATCTTGGAGGATGGATCCGGTTCCGGTGAGCAGTGATGAGTGACACCGAAACCCCGAACCGAAGATCAACGATCGAGCAACATCGTTGGAGGCTAGTGGGGGTTGGCGAACACTGACCCACTTCCTTAACCTCGGGCGTTTCTCCATCGTTCTTGAGGTAGGGTTTACTTTTGGTTTTATTCTTGAGAGTTGTAAAAACCTTTTTTTCCTCCCTCGTGTTGATTACAAGATAACATGGAGGGCACGACCCTAACGAACCTTTCACAAACCCTCCGCTACATTGCTACCCTTGCGTTCTCCATGGAAGACCACCAGTGCAGTGACACCATCCGGCTACGATGGAGGCGGTACACCGTCATGCGTCGTAAGAAGAGTCTGTACCACTAAGCCGCAGTAGTCATCGGAGCAGTCGGCACCTACCGGTCGTGGAAGAGGTGCGGCGATCCATCGCGCACTGCTGGTGAGAAAGAGTTCAGGGCCGAAGCCGTGGCAGATTAAGACGGCGGTCGGCACACTGTTCAGCCATGAGGAAGGAGGCGGTGCGACCAACGCGCCGCCATAAGATTCATGGTGGGTCCCGCGGGTGACCTGGAAGCACCAAAAGAAGATGCTTCTTCACCTTCTGAACGAGGGGAACTCCCCCCCTGAACCAGCATAGGAAGACCCCGCTCCACCCTAGGCAGTTCCACATTAAGATCATGCTCTGTCGTGGGCTATGCTACACCGTGGGCCAGGCCGCCTGCCCTTCGGGTCGCGCCCTTGGCGGGCCACGCCCCCTTGCGGGTCAGGCCGCCTCCTTGCGGCTCGAACCACCCCGTGTAGGTCGGGCCTAACCTTTGCCCAACAGTCCAAGCCTGCCACAGCCTAGTCTATCCATGTTGAAACTAGACCGAGTCGGGTGGACCCGAACCGGGTCGAACACAAACCGGGTTAGGCTGGACCCGGACCCAACGAGGCCCAGATTCTCTTAAAGAACCATAACATGGAATCCAAGCATCTTTTTTATGAACCGTCTATGGAGCTAGGACCCTTGGATCGAGAAGGTCCTTTTGGTATACTCCACTTGAGTTTTAAAGATATTTGGAGTACATCTGAGTTGGATTGAACCCGAATCCAACCGGGCCCTCATAACTAAAACGCTTATAACTCATAGACCGGGCGTCCAATTGACGCACTATCTATCGCGTTAGAACCCTTACGACATGGTGGTCCTTTGGTTTACTTCTGTGTGGAGCTTAGTGTTAGTCGAGGTATGACTGATATCTCGAGGGGCAGTATCTACAGAGCTCAAGTGCACCAAGTGTGAGGAAACCTGTGGTTGGATGTAATGTGGAGAAAGAACATCGATCCTGTGTGGATCAACATCTATGAATCATGTGTGGGTCAGAATTTATCAGATCATATGTGGGTTAGTGCTCAGCGATCTTGTGTGGGTCAGCGCATACCGATCGTGTGTGGGTCAGATCCTATGTGGGTTAGTGGGGGGTTAGTACCTATCTTTCATGTGTGGGTCAGCAGTAGTGCCTCTTAACAGAATAATATGATCATTCTTACAAATAATAATTTGTACTTCTGTACTTAAGTTATACATGTTTGTGAGCTGAGTCTTTTACCAGTGTGGTACTTCTAAATTCATGGTGTTACATGTGTGGTACTACTATCTTTGTGGTGTTACCTATGTGGTACTTCTAACTTCATGGTGTTACCTGTGTGGTACTTCTATCTTCGTGTTGTTATCTGTGTGGTACTTCTAACTTTGTGGTGATACCAGTGTGGTACTTCTAACTTCGTGGTGTTACCTGTGTGGTACTTCTATCTTTGTGGTGTTACTTGTGTGGTACTTCTATCTTCATGGTGTTACTTATGTGGTTCTTCTATTTTCGTGGTGTTACATGTGTGGTAGTTCTAACTTTATGGTGTTACCAGTGTGGTACTTCTATATTCATGGTGTTACCTATGTGTTACTTCTATCTTCGTGGTGTTACCTGTGTGGTACTTCTATCTTCGTGGTGATACCTTTGTGGTATTTCTACCTTCTTTGTGTTACCTTTGTGGTATTCTTTCCTCATGTATGAGATGTGTATATCTTGACAACTTAGGTATATGTATGGGAATATAACTAAGTAGAGTTTATGTATATTTCTTTCTACTTTGATTTTCTGGTATTGTTTTGTGGTTTTTTCTTTGTGGAACTCTAGGAGACCTACGGGGGTCTCGAGGTCCCTACTGAGTATCGTTATACCCACCACTATATGGGCTATGCCTACACCTTTTTGTGTCCTGTATAGATGACGTACAATGTTGATCAAGGTTGAGGGAGCTAGGATGCGATGGTGCTCAGAGGTGTACCATTTGGCGTGACATGATGCAAGGACTACTGATCATGAGTTATACCTACCCTTTAGGTAGGATCCTCAGTGGACAATCCAGGAGCTATTTTTCACTTTCTAGTTGTACATGTAATTTTTTGTTGGGCTTTAATTTCAGACCCTTTACTTTCAACACTCTTTTTACTACAGTAGTTTATTTTGTGTTTACTTCCTGTATAATTCTAGTCTATGTTTTTGTAAAGGTTTAAAGGCAATGTCTTCCTCTTATAGGGATACACCTTTCCGGTGCTAGTCACCAGCCCCTGGCCTACGGAAGGGGGGCTTAGGGTAGTCACGACACAAGCCCCATGGGATGGGTCATGAAAGACTGGATCTCGGTCCTCTATAATGTTGCGATCTGACCCCATATTCCATTGGGATCTAGCTTGGTGATCGGGCTCCCGGTCTCCCAAGATGGGTTTTTGGTCTTCCATGGTGCAGGATGGTCGTGATCCTGTCTTTTGTGGCATTGTTGAGATCTTCTACGTCATGCTCCGGTAGGGTGAGTGCTTTGGGTGGTTTGTTTCGGCTCTTGTGAGCAGTTTTGATGGCGGTGAAGGTATTTCAGGTGATTTCTGTTCGGCATACTGGTTTTCTTGTTTTTGATTCTGAGTGGTCTATGGGTTCTACGCGTTGATGTGATGTATGTTGGGGATCCGGGAAAATCTACAAGGTTTTGCTTTAGATGATGATTGAGCAGCTCATATTCTCTATGCATGACCTTTAGAATTTTGAGATTGAGAAGGTATGCTATAGCCATCAGTACCATGCACATGCATTCTTTCATGGGACTTCTTGCTAAACAGTCATGCTTTGGTGGAGGCGTGCCTTAATGATGTTGATGTTGGGTAGAGGCACTTCTGCGTAGTCTTGTTCTAGGTTTCAACCCACTTGTTTCTAGAATTTTGTTAATGTCTTTATGTCCATGAAGTCTTGGTCCCCCCCCCCCTATAACCTTAAAATGGAGCTTATCTAAAATCAATAAAAATTTCAGCCTTCGGGCCATTCAGTTAGTTAGTCAGTCAAGGAAGAAAATGCTTCCAAAACTATAAAATTGACCCTCTTAAACCCATCAAAAAGGGGTTGAATGAACCTAATAAGGTTATACTAAATCTATTACATGTTGATGAGGTTATGGACTTATTAATTAATGAATATAAATTTGATTATTCAGATCGTTAAGATCAATCAAGGACACCTTCGGGCATAAGGTAAGGGATCCCCTCTCTCATTTTTATTCAAGAATCCCCCCTATGTTGTGTCCTTTTATTTTTAATTCCTAATGATGGGGTATGTTTTCACACCTCCCCCATACTTCCATTTTGATATATAAATCGTGGGATAACCCTTTTATATATCTTTTTGTCATGAACCAACTCGGGTCGACCCTGAATCAGTCACCCAATCGGATCCGCAGTAAGTCCTGAGAGGCATTCCTGATCCTCCCAGGCTGGCAACAACTGCCAAGGCATCGACGGAGTGATGATCGGAATTATTTTTTCCAAAATAAATAAATAAAATAAGTGGAAATAATAAAGATAATCTCTAAATAAATAAACCAAATAAATGACTAAACAAGAAATCTAGAAGATAAAACTAACCGAATTCGATGACTGAACTAACTCCATGTGACCCTGCGGGTCACTCTCCGACTCAACGGTAAAACATCTTCCAAGGAGAACACACCCAAGCTAGAACCTACACATGAACTAAAAATATAAAATAACTATATGTGTGAGTATTAAAACTTAGTAGGCTATCTCAATAATCTATTCCCAATGCACTACCTTTAAAATAAAAAAAACATCCACTTTCAAGTTTGAACTACAATATATAAAAGGAAGGTTTTCTACATGTTACTAAAAAAAAGTACGGGTAATTTACCTTATAAATTTTTCAAAAAAAACAAGTCATTATTTTAGTGAGAAATTAGAATTTTCAAAGGTAAATTGATGTTTACATTTTCAATTTACAAAAAAAGGATAAAACACTTTTCTATGAAAATAGTTTTCATAAGCCACATTAAAACCACACAACCCTTTCCAGTAAAACACTACACATGAAAGCACTACAGTAGTTACACAACAAGGGAAATGAAAATAAAATATATATACAAGTAACACAATCAACACTACAAGAAATAAGAACAAGTAGACTTAGGTGAACCCAGGAGATCAAGAACAAACCAGAACGTACTAATACATGAGACTACATCTTCATTGGCATGCCACACATGATGAAAATCAAAACACCCAAACGCCAAGCCACCCTAACTTAGGATAGACTGAGGGACCCAATCCTAGATTAATAAACCCAAAATATATCCACCTACTATGGGACATTTGTCAGTCTATCCACTACCAGTGTTGAAATCGTTCTCAGAAAGTTCTCTCAATATACCAGGTTTCTATATATCATTTATATAACAGGGGTGAGCCAAATGATGCCAATCAAGCATCCAATCACAAATATATTTATAAAATAAATAAATAAAAATAAGGTTCATCCCGAGCTACTCCATGGGACAACCTCTTACCTTTAAACCATTCGAGCACCCGAGAGCCTCTAAGCATGGGCCTTCCAAATAATCAGTCACAACCAAGGAAAGAGAGTTATCCAAGGAGGTTTTCATCCAAAAAATTTCATCAAAAAAGTTTCATCATTTTCCACCGAGTTTCAAATGGGAAATAAACACATTTCACAAACTGCCACTTTTAAAAGAACCAAATTCTTTTTTCAAAAAAGGGGGGGCAAAACCACCAATTTCTCTTCCACAACCATTTATAAAATCCAATTTCCCTATAAAACCAAAACCAATTTGAAACCATTCAAGGAGCCTCAAAATACTACTTATCATGATTCCAATATTTTTATAAAACCAAACCAAAACATTTTTTATCCCAAATAAACCATAAGAGCCAATCGAGAAATTTATCAGCGACACATGAAACATTTACTAAAATAGTTTTTAATTAAGACTCAACCGGGAAAAAACAAAATTTTCATGCCCAAAACTTATTAAAATTAATAAAACAGGTTCTAGGAATCATAAATCAAGTGAGAAACTAATAAAACATTAAATCAAATAAATGGTGTGTGCAAACAAAACAAAAAGACACCATTTTTTACAAAACAATAATTGAATTATCAATTCGCATACCAAATAAATTAGAAACAAGTTGCACAATAATAAATCGCACAAATATATGATGAAAACAACAATAAATAGATGAACTTAAATTATAAAGGAAATTGAATTGAGAAACCTACTTCAAAACTAAACCACAACGACAAAGCAACCTCGGAACTGGTGCGAGATCTCGTTCGAACCTCAACCGCATGCTCCAGAAGCTGAATCCAACCCAATGCTACTGAAATAAACCAAAAATAAATGAAATATCTAACCAAAATGAAGGGAAAAAAGAATAAAATAAAATAATTCGAATGGTATACTGACATGGGGGGTTGAAACTGGATACGGACCACTGTAGGGTTGTGCATGCCGGAGAAGAGGGTGATGGGGGTTGTGGGTCAGCCGGAGAGGTCATGGCCATAGGAGGAGGTCAGAAAAAGGGGTTGCTGGCCATGGGGGTGACTGAGGATATTTTGAGATGGAGGAGGGGTTGTTAAGGGTGGTGTCTCTAGATACGCTGCTTAGCAGGGGAGCCGGAGGGTGTCGAGTCTGGGGGTGGATGGCCTGCTCGCATGTAGCAAAGGGAAAGCATTAGGGGAGCGGAGTTCGACGGCCGTTGAGCATAGGAAGGGCGTCGGGGATGATTAAAAGGAGGTAGGTGCACATGGCAGTCGTGATGGGGTCGGTTGGAGTGGGGCGGAGGAGGTTGGGTCGTTGGGTAGTGTGGTGGGCTAGAAGGGAGGAGTTGGCCAGCAGTGCTACTGCGAATGGAGGGGGAGCACTGTTGCGAAGGCGGGTCAAGGCGGCGCTACAGGGGGAAGAGGTGGCATCCGGGAAGTAAGGTCGTTGGCCTACTCATGCGCAGCAAAGTGAAGCACCGGGTGCGTTGGGAGAAGAAGAACCGAGGGGCTGAGGTGGAGAAGAAATAGCGATTGAGGGGGGGCTCTTGAGCCGCACACACACACACAGGGGGCGCTAATTAGAGAGAGAATAGGGAGACAAACGAGAAACCCTAAAAAAATGTAAACAAAGGTAAAACTAATCTAAAATAAAATAAAAAAGAAAACTAACTATTATTTTAAAATAATAATAATAATAATCATCATCATCATCATAATGATAAAATAAAAATAAAAAATTTATTCATATCATTTTAATAATAATTAAATTTTTAACAACAATAAAATTTTTAAATGACACAATTAATGTTTTTTTTAATTAAAAAATTTATTTATTTTCATTTTCCAAGAATAGACGGTTGCGCAGTTGTCAGGTTGAAGCCACGCTACTTCCAAATCGCACTCTCCCCATGCGACTGACGACATCAACACCAAAAAATGCACTTTTTAATATAAATCAAATAAATTATTCCGAGACTGAACCCAAACCCCAAAAAAATATTTTAAGGTAAGAAAATCATAAAATAACCCAAATACATGAGATGGGGTGTGATAATTCTCCCCACCATAATTCTTTTCACCCCCAGAAAGCCAAAACAGTATCCAGATGATTGATCAACACCTAATAATTTCACGCAAACACATCCCAACCTCTTAATTCAAGGACATCTCATCAACCACCAATGAGACATGACCTCATTGCCCAAAACAAATCACCAGCAAGGGGGTCTGAATAGACTACCCACCATAATAATTCAACTAGAACTCAATAACATCTTAATAGAAAACTCAAAGAGACTCATGGTGGGTCTCCCCACCATAAAGAACTAACCTAAAAGTATCCAAACGTAAATCTAACTTGAACTTGAACTAGTCCTTACCCAAGATAAAAATAATACAGTATGAAAATTTAGACCATCAACTCCCTTTTTCCCTAAGGATGAATAAAAACCAAAACCTCACCTTTTTGACATGGGCGGTCCATGCCAGCACACTGAAAGGAAACTCGCATCCAAAAAGGCACAATTACTCACATTGCATGAGGGATAAGTCCATTTCTCTCTTTGCAACTAGAGGAAATTCACAACAACAGAGAAACCACAACAGAAACTCTAAAAATGTCTCACTATAATGATAGAGTCACAACCTTAACCAAGCTTCTTAAAATCCCCTAGGGTTCCTAACTACGCATTGGCTTCACTCCAGGGACTTTTGGCTGGAGTTTTGATGGATGAAGCATCTCCTTCCCCACTTTCAGGTTTCGATACTCCTAATAAGAAACATACATCTTTTTATTTGAAAAATTAAAGGACATAATTTTGAAATGAAAACCATTCTAGAATTGAAAACCAAATTTCATTAAAATACCCATGATAGTCACATACATTTCAAAACCCAAAGAACGATCGGCACAACTGCAATGATAAGATACCCCTTATGCTGAAAGGAAACATACACAAGAAACTTTAAACAAAAACCCAGCAACACATCACTTTTGAGAACTTCCTCAGTGATTCTTTCTAACAACTCCCCAACAGAATTACTACAAGTGACCCAGGAGTCCACACGCCTGGCAGGGCTTCAGAGCATTATTACATGAAATCTTTTTATGACATGGCTTTCCACACTGATAACACATGAGGATCTCTTGCTTCAAAGAGGTTGATGAAAGATCTTGAGGAATTTTTATTCCACGACTTTCTCCATCCACTATCAATCGCTTCCTCATCTCCTTTTCATAATCTTCACCGCTACTCATAGGAATTGAAGGAGGGTGGACTACTTCATAAACTCCCACCATCACAGCTTCGACATGAAAAGCCTGTCTCACCACATCGAAAAACAAATTAAGGTTGGACCCTGACACCTTCGACTATAGATCGGGACAGAGACCCACCTTGAAACGCAGAGCCTTCATGGATTCATCTGTGTCATATCCTGAATCAAAAGAAACTAGGTCCAAAAAGTAATGGAAATAATCCAACACTGATCAATCACCCTGCTACAGACAACACATCTCCATCTCCTTTCCCACCCTTTCTTTCTTAGAGAAATACTAAAGAATAAAAAAATCCTTGAAAAATTCCCCAGTAAGCTCTTCACAGGGCTTGTTCTGAGACACTGACTTCCACCACATCCACAGTGAACCTTCATGCATGAAGGTTGCAAACTTGAAATTCAACGACTTAAAAAACTCAATGAGGTTAAAGTCCCTTTAAATCTTCTTCATCCACTCCTTCGCTATAGAAGGGTCTACTTGACCATAAAAGAGAGGGGGGTCTAGCTTCTGAAACTCAAGAAAAAAAACCTTAGGTTGATCAATCGTACTACGATCACCCATCGAAGCTTCAAGGGGATAACTGCTGGAAAAGAAAAGTCAAGAACCCAACCAAGACCCACTCAAAAAATAAAATCCTCAAGATAAAACACCGTATAGGTGACAAG
This sequence comes from Viscum album, assembly GCA_963277665.1. Taxonomy (NCBI): domain Eukaryota; kingdom Viridiplantae; phylum Streptophyta; class Magnoliopsida; order Santalales; family Viscaceae; genus Viscum; species Viscum album. The sequence continues at coordinate 218,416,613 of OY728165.1, forward strand.
ATCTAAACATAGGAAAACAAGCTATCATAACATCAAAAAATTCCTTTTGAAAACAACTTTAATTTAAAATAATATTGGTGGGTTAAACCCTTGCCATTAGTATTCTTTAGAGTCTCACTCACAGGCATGTTTCGGTGCCACCCGGGGCATCCATCCACCATACCAGACATTCGTTCATATTCCAACATACCACTATTTATGTGAGAACCCTTAGGAACACCAAGGCCAATACAAAACAACTTTATTTTCCAAAAACAAATCATTCATCCCATTTCTTTTAAAACAATCCACAAATTAAACATGTCATTTCAAACAACCATTTTTTCAAAACCAATTTTTCTAATTCAAACACCTTCTAGAAGTTAGAGGAGACCCAAAACAACTCAAATAGGGAACTAGTGTCGGTGGATGACTTGACTATATGGTTGGCAGCCATATGTCAAACATGTCACCGACACAGAGAGACTTTTAGAACTATTCCTTAAGCTCCATATGGATTTCCAGGCCATGCGGCTAATGAGGACTATTATTCCAGCTTCCATTTTTGTATCCCAATTGCAAAACATCCCCTAAAAACCTAAAGAAATTAATTAAACCAGACTTCCCATGGAAACCTGAGGATTAGAACAAGCAATAGTTCGTGACACTCTTCCTGCACCTACTTCTCCAGTCTCGACAATCCTACTCCATCTACCTTGATATTCACAAATAACAAAGGGTGCTCTGAAAAGCGAGGTCCAATATAATCAAAACCTTCTCTGATACCATTTTTTCACGAACCAACCCGGGTTTACCCCCAACTGATCACCCGATCCGATCTGCAGAAATTCCTGAGAGGCATTCCCGATCCTCCTAGGCTGGCGATAAGTGCCAGGGCATCAACAGAGTGATGACGAGAATTATTTTTCCCTAAATAAATAAATAAAATTAGTGGAAATAATAAAGAGTATCTCAAAATAAATAAACCAAAAAAATGACTAAACAAGAACTATATAAGGTAAAACTAACTGAACTCGATGACCAAAATAACTCCATGTGACCCTACGGGTCACACTCTGACTTAACGATCAAACATTCCCAAGGAAAACACCCCAAGATGGAACCTGCAAATGGAATAAAAATAGAAAATAACTATAGGAATGCGTATTAAAACTCAGTAGGCTAGCCCGATAATCTATTCCCAATGCACTTCCTTTAAAATAAAAGTAACATCCATTTTCAAGTTTGAACTATACTATATTAAAGTAAGGTTTTCTACATGTGACTCAAAATCAAAGTATGAGTCATTTCCTTTATTCATTTCTCAAAAACCAAAGTCATTATTTTATTGAGAAATTATCATTTTCAAAGGGAAAGTGATGTTTACATATTTAATTTTCTTAAAAAGGATAATACACTTTTCTTTGAAAATGGTTTTCATAAGCCACATTAAAACCATACATCACTTTTTAGTAAAACAATACACATGAAAGTGTTACTATAGTTACACAACAAGGAAAATGAAAAGAAAATATACATAAAAGTAACACATTAAACATTGTAAGCACTATGAACGAGTAAAAATAGGTGAACCCAGGAGATCAAGAACAAACTAGAACATACTAATACATAATACTCCATCCCTGTTGGAAAACCACACATGATGAAAATCAAAACACCCAAACGCCCAGCCACCCTAACTCAGGACAGACTGAGGGGCCCAATCCCATAGTAGTAAACCTCAAATATATCCACCTACTATGGGACACTAGTCAGTCCATCCACTACTAGTGCAGTAATCATTATCAGAAAGTTATCTCAATATGCCAGGTTATTATGTCTCATGTATATAACAGGGGTGAACCAACTAATGTCATCTGAGCATCCAATAACGAATATATATATATATATAATAAATAAATAATAACAAGTTTCACTCCAATCCACTCCATTTAACAACCTCTTTCCTTTAAACCATCTGAGCACTCGGGAGATTCTAAGTGTGGGCCTCCCAAATAATAAGTCACAACCAAGGCATGAGAGTTATCCAAGGAGGGTTTTCATCAAAACAATTTCATCATTTTCCAAAAGGTTACAAATTTTCATTAAACATATTTTACAAACTGCAACTTTTAAAATAACCAAAATATTTTTCCAAAAAGGGGGGGCACCACTTGCTCTTCCACAACCATTTATAAAATCCCATTTCCCTATAAAACCAAAACTAATTTGAAACCATTTAAAGAGCCTCAAAATACTACTTTTCATGCTCGCAATATTTTTATAAAACCAAACCAAAACATTTTATATCCCAAATGAACCATAAGATCCAACTGGTCAATTTATCAGCGACACAAGAAATATTTACTAAAACAGTTTCAAATTAAGATTCAACTAGGTAAAAACACAAATTTCATGCAATTAACTTATTTAAATTGATAAAATATGTTTTAAGCATCAAAAATCATGTGCAAAACTAACAAAACATTTAATAGAACAAATGGAGTGCGCAAACATAACCAAACGACACCATTTTTTCACAAAACAATAATTAAACTATCAATTCGCATACCAAATATATTAGCAACATGTTGCACAATAATAAATAGCACTAATATTGGATGAAAATGGAAATAAATATATGAACTTAAATTATAAAGCCATGTGCATTGAGAAACCTACCTCAAAACAGAAGCGTGACGACAATGCAACCACAGAACCAGTGCGAGATCTTGTTCACATCACAACCGCATGCTCCAGAACCTAAATCTAACCCAATGCTATCAAAAAGAACCCAAAATGAATGAAATATCTAACTAAATTGAAGAGAAAATAAGAATAAAATAAAATAAGTGGAATGGTATACTGATGGGGCAGTTGCGACTGGAGGTGGACCATTGGAGTGTTGTGCGTGCTGGAGAAGAGGGCGTTGGGGGTTACGGGTTGGCCGAAGAGGTTGTGGCCACCGGAGGAGGTCATCCAAAGGGGTTTCTAGCCATGGGGGTGACCGAGGATTTTTCTAGCTGGAGGAGGGTCGGCCGAGGGTGGTGGCTACGCCACTTAGTAGGGGAGTTTGGGGGTGTCACATCGGGGTGTGGCTAGCCTACTTGCACACAGCAAAGGGAAAGCGTCAAGGGAGTGGCGTCCACTCGCCGCTGAGCAGGGGAAGGGTGTTGGGGATGTTTTAAAGCAGGGAGGTGTAGGAGGCAGTCATGATGGGGTTGGATAGAGTGAGGTGGAGGAGGTCAGGTTGTTGGGTTGTGAGGTGGGCTGGATGGGAGGAGCTGGTCGGCGGCGCTGCTGCGAACAGAGGCGAGGCACTACTGCAAAAGAGGGTCGAGGCAGTGCTACAGGGAAAGGAGGTGGCGTCTGGAAAGCAGGGTCACTGGCCTGCTTGCAACCAATAAAGGGAAGTGTCGGGTGCGCTGGGAGAAGCAGGACTGAGGGGTTGAGGTGAAGAAGAGACGGTGACTGGGGGGGCTCTCACATCGCACACACACCCAAGGGGGTGCTAATTGGAGATAGAATAGGGAGCCAGCTGAGAAACCCTAAAAAATTAAAGCAAGGTAAAACTAATCAAAAATAAAATAAAAAAGAAAACTAAATATAATTTTAATATCATAATAATAATCATAATCATAATCATAATCATAATCATAATCATAATAATAAAATAAAAATAATAATGGCATTCATATCATTTTATTAATAATTAAATTTTTAACGATAATAAAATTTTTAAATGACATAATTAATGTTTGTTTTAATTAAAAAATTTAATTATTTTCATTTTTCAAGAACAGACAGTTGCACAGTTTCTAGGGTGAAGCCGCATGGATTCCAAATCGTGCTCCACCCATGCGACCGATTACGACGACCCCAAAAAAGCACACTTTTTAATATAACTCAAAGAAATTAATCCAAGACAGAACCCAAACCCCAAAAAAATATTTAAAGGTAAGAAAGTAATAAAATAACCCAAATACATGGGTCAGGGAGTGATACTTTAATCCCACACAAGAAACACCCATTACCATGCCAAAATTTTTGTAAGGGGTTTTCTAATCTCACTATCAATTCCGTGATATTTCCATTGTTCGCCACTTATTTCTTGTATGTGGTATATGTGTACTAACATTTGATGTATAATATCATGATTCTCTTCATATTCATGGTATTCTATGATTCATTCGGTGATTATTGATTTTTGGTCATATGATTCAATTGATACAATGTGGTAAGGGACTTTGTCTCAATTTCCATTTCATTTAGACCTACTTGGTGTTGTGCACCTAATCTTTCTTATGTGGTGTATCTACTGCCCATTTGAGATCATTTTTCATTTGAAATTATAGTTCTGGTAAATGTCCATTTTCTTGTAGGATGGATATGATTATTGTCTTAAGTCGTATACCCTTTTTCATACGGTGTTTATTTGGGATGTTGTTTTAACTATGGAAATATTGATAAATCTATATCCTCTACTCTATAAGGATATTGAGAAGGCATATTGTACTTGTTTAAAAATCCATGTATAAATAATATTTTGGACTTTTAGTGATGGAAGGTTCCCACTATATCCCCTTGATGTATCGACAGGTCTCATGAGAAAAATCAGTTGGTGACAACCCCTTTGAGTTTCTTTCTAAAAATATGACATCTTTCAACAAAAATACTATAACCATTTTGACGGTATAGTGGTATCATGGGCCAGATAGAAGATTTCCAATTAATAATAATTATCTTTATTCATTTTTAGTTATTACTATCCATGAGGTTTTCACTATGAAAAAATCTATGGATGCAGGTTCATTCTCAGTTTATTAATTGCGTGTTTTTTTCATTTATTCACTATGCCATATTTGTTTATGATTAAGTTATTGTTGATTCATGCTTCTAATACTTGTAACCCTTACTGAGAATTTGATCTCACCCCTTTCATTTGTTTACCTTCAAAAGTTTATGAAGAGTATACAATTTATTGAGTTTCTGTGGATGTAGTTTATTATTTTTTATTATGTATTGTATTTTGTTACCTTTTCCAATGTAATTTGAGTTACATCTATGTACATAGTTTCTCCAAGACTACTAAACTGATTGTTCATTTGGGATTTCATTCCTCTTAATCATGCCAATGTAATAAGTAATTTACCAGATCCAGTCTACAGGGGTTGGGGTGTTACAATAAACCTCTTTCACTCTCATTAAACCCTTCCATGAATCTTTATATACCCCCATTATGCTTTCAAAATTATCCTACAATTATTCATACCAAAAATATATATAGTGAATACCCATCACCATTTCCACTCAAGGGTCTTCACCTAGATGTATCTATCCTTTATTTATTGGGTAATTCAATGTATGTAACTCACACTCATTAATAATTGTATTAAAGGTGATGAAATATATCCTTATGTTGGATGATCTATGTGGCACACTTATGTATGTACATGATATGAATGTGATGAGTGGGCCTGGAATTATATATCTCTACAAAAAATTTGGTAATGTTTTTATCTAATGAGATAACATGTATGGTGTGTAGGAAGTTATAATAAGCACTCTTTATCATGAAGTCTTATTAGTTATCCTTGACTTGTGTTTATGATTTCATGTTTTATGTTGTTGCCATACTCCCATGTTTCCTTAATGTTATCATCTTATATCATTCATCAATGTTCAAGTTTATGATTATCACACCTCTTATATTGTCTTGATATGCTTATTGAATCATATGTAGTGATTCACCTTACGTTATGTATTGTTTATTATCTTATTGTCTTTTATACATCACCAATTTCTTATGTATGTCCTCAGATTATCACATGCGGTTTTCGAAAAGCAATGGAATTTTAAGATCAAGTTAAGGGGTTTTCAATAATATTATTATACCCATGTTTCAAGTTATTAGGTTATGTACATAATTTCTCAAATAATCTAGACCTTTCAATCTTTTGGGATTGTATTGTGTGTTCCTTTATGTAATAAATCATGAATTAAGTTGTATTAATGACATGGTTTGTCATAGTAGATATCAAAGTAGTGTCTAGTTATTTTTGGAGATTGGGATTAGAAAACCTGAATGAATTACTTAAGGATAAGAATAAAGATATTAAAGAATACCTATATTATAGTAAAGTATAGAGTAAGTGGTTTCCAAGAAATAAAATCCCTCTCTTGATACAACGAGTGGATGTGGCTCTAGCACAGTTGTACCTTGGGCTAACAACCCTTAAAAGAGCGCATAAAGATTTGAATCGATTTTTTCCTAGTGCACGAAGATGAGGTCTTCCTATGCACATAGTTTGAAACTCCTCTTGGATATGATTTGGTAAATTCACAATCTCTTTATGAATCATTATAAAGGGAACAAATATTCCCATAAAATTTTATGTTAGGAAATAGACCATAGATAACTTAAATTGAAAACTATAAATTACTAGGTTAAGGAATGTATGATTAATTACATAAATATTCATAGTTTCTACTTTATTAGTTTAATATTTTAATAATTATCATCACTAATTTTCTATTTATTCTATTCAATGGATAGAAAGAGGAGGAATCGAGTCAACAACCAATGTGCGGGGCAAAGTGATGACTACCCAAATGAGATGTCCAGCCCAATGGGGGATATAATTGTGAAATTCATGATAATAATTTCTTAGTAAATACAGGTTTTTAATAGAAACTTAAATCGGGGGGGAAACCCATATCCTTTTAAGAAATAGAAAGTTACAATTGAGACCTTTATGTGGAAAATTCCTTCAACTTTCAATAGATCTTCCAATACCTTAATCATATAAAAATAGAACAAATCCATTTAAAATATCCTCTCCATCCTTCAATAATCTGATCTAGAGAAGGTTGTGTTGGTTTTCTATCATATGGAATGAAACTTTTATCATTGTTGTATGTTGATAAAAAATAAAAATTATGAGAAAGAGATCAAATCGATGAAGTGTAAAGAATTATGGGGAAAAATTGATAAGTATTTTCCTTGTAGTCACTAACTTAAAAATGATATGTATTTCCATAGCCTTAAGAAAAAGGATGATGAATATATCAATACATATGAGGAAAACTTCACAATACTTTTATAATACACCTATGGATTTTTCATTAAACTCAAAATTAAATTTGACAACTTCTTTGGTGGTATAAATCTCATCTAAAGAAAATCCATAGCGATTCAAGAGTTTGAAATCTATAAATAAATTGTCCATTGTTCCCCCAAAGTTGAAATGGAGATCAGAGAATCTCAGGGGTCTCATGGGTCTAGAGATGGGAAGAAAATAATGGAGTTTAATTCTAGTAGTACAATGGATAAATCTCATGGGGAAAGAAATTACAACATTTCACTTGTCAAAAATGTGAGAAAAAAACATCTTGAGAATTTCCTAAGGTGTACAAGGAAATTCTTTAGGTTTGGGAAGAAAGGGTGCCTAGATAATGGTTTCTGATGGGAGAAACCCACCAATGTAATGGAATAAAAGAATACTCTAGTCAAATATCATTATATAATCCAATGTTTCAACTACAAGGAACAAGGAAATTATGTGAATCAATACACTATTCCAAGGTTTGTTGATTACAAAAAACCTATAACTCCTAGAGAGAAAGAGAGATTTTATGCTATCACAACTATTGAGGTGTATCTTGATAATGAAGTAGTAATAGGTATTCTAGTTATTCATTAAATAATAGTGAATATACAATTTGATTTTAGCTCTATATATTCTTTCATATCATATAAGTTTAGTAGAACTATTCAAATAACACCACAAGATAAGGAAGTGGATCTATTTATGAAAACAGAAAAATAGATAAATTGCTATATCCCAATTACATAACTTCATCAATATCCATATTTGTATGATTAACATCCCATTAAATCATGTTATACTCCCTTTAGTAGAATTCAATGCTATTTTGGGTATGAATTGTCTTTCCTTGTATAGAGCCAACATAAATTTATTGGAGAAGGAAATCACCCTTTGTATCATGAATTGCCCTCTAATTATATAAAATTTCAAGAAGGATGATGAATCTATTTTTGTTTCATCATCTATAGCATGGATATTATTTTCCTATGACAAAGGGTATCAAGATCAAATGATTAATACTAAGTAAAATATCATCATTCCCATTATGAGGTAATACATTGATGTATTTCCTAAAGAATTGTCTAGTCTTCCTCCAAGTATTGAGGTTTAGTTCTCAAGATATCTCATACCTTGAGATTTTTCAATATCTAATACTCAATATATAATGGACACCATTTAACTTGAGAATTTTAAGAAGAAACTAGACAAGAATCTGGATAAAGGGTTTATATGCTCATGTTCTTCACCATGGGGTGTGTCTGTCCTCTTTTTCAAGAAGAAGGATAGGTCAATTCACCTCTACATTGGTTTTATTGAACTCTAAAAGATTATAATAAAGAAAAATTATCCTCTACCATGAATTGATGATTTTTTGATAAGCTATATTGATCCCAGTACTTCTCTAAGGGGTATCTTTGATTGGAATGTTATCAAGTAATGGTGAAGATGGATGATATCATCAAGACCGATTTTTATACAAGGTATGGGCACTATGAGTTCAAAGTGATGTTATTTAGACTCACTAATTATCTATCTATATTCATGGAATTTGTAAATAGAGTCTTTATGAATTAACTTTACAAATTTTTGTAGTATTTATATATGATATACTTATCAACTCCAAAACAAAAGAGGAACATGAATAATACTTGAATGTTGTAACAAAGACCTTACAAAATGAAAAATTGTATGTTAATTATCGTAAATATTTTTTTTGGATGGAGAAAATAAAATTCATGGGGTATGTTATCACCATCAATGGGATATCTGTAGATCCTACCAAAATAAAGGTAATATAAGGATGACCTGGACCAAAATTGGTGATGGATATTTATACTTTCCTTGGATTAGATGGGTACTATCATGGATTTGTGATAAATTTATCATGGTTCTCAATCCCATTAACCAGTATAGATTATAAGGGAGTGGATTTTTTCTAGAAAAATGAATGTGAGGAAATATTTAAAGACTTGAATAAGATTTTAATCACTACACTTGTGCCCACATTACCCACTACTGGATAAGGATTTGTGATCTAAAGCGATGTTTCCAAAAAGGGCATGGGTTGTGTACTCATGAAATTTAAAAAAGTGATAGTCTATGCCTCCGAAAAATTAAATATTCATGATCATAACTACCCAACTTATGATCTATAATTGGATGCAGTGATATTCGTATTGAATATTTGGTGAAAATATTTCTATAGAGAGAAGTGTAACATACATACGAATCATAAAAGCCTCGAATTTCACACAAAAGGATCTCAATTTGAACTAATGAAAGTGGTTATATCTGATCAAGTATTATGATTTTTTAATCCATTAACATCCTTGGAAGGTGAATAAAGTGGAACATGCTCTAAATTGAAAGGATTCTACAATCATAACCATGATGAGGATTGAAAGGAATCCAATCATCTTGGACATGTAAAGGATGGAAATGGGAATAATAAAAGGAATTCCATCCTACCTTTCTCAAATAACTTCTCAACCATCCATTCATTAGAGGTTCAAGGAGGCCCAAAAATATGATGAGGCACTATAGAAGAAGGTAACGAATATTCCAGAGTTTAACTTTTATAAATATGGAGTTATAAGGTTTAGAACCCAAATATGTGTCCCATAAATACCAAAACTAATGAAGGAACTTATGGATGATGTTCATAGCTCATCCTTACCTATTAATCTAAAAATCACTAAGATGTATATAGATCTAAATAAAATCATCTATTAGGATAACATGAAGATCGGGATTTTGGAATTTGTATCTTGATGATTGGTATTCCAATAATTCAAGTCTTAATGATATAAATCTAAAGGAATGATGCAACCATTTATCATACCAGTATGGAAATGGAAAAACATAACCATGGATTTCTTTATAGGAATCCCAAAGACACCTAAATTTAGTGACACCATCTTGATGGTACTCGATATTCTTATAAATTCAATTCATGTCATTATTATCAAGGAAGATTTATCTCTTGAACAACTCACTAAGATATATATAAGGGAACTTGTAAGACTATATGAAGTACCAATCTCCATTGTATCTTATTGAGATCAGAGGTTTATCTAGAGGTTCTGGAGAATCCCTCAGTAAGCATTGGATACAGAGCTTAGTTTCGGTAATTCTTATCACCTTTAAATGGATGGTAATTCTAATAGAACTATTAAAACTCTAGAGTATATGTTTAGTTCAGGTTCAATGTATTTTCAAGGATGTTGGGATCAATACCTTCCCCTGGTAGAGTTCTCATATAATAATAATTTCTATGCTATCATTCAAATGTAATCATATGATACTATGTATGGGAAGAGGTTTCAGAATCCAACATACTGGGATGAAGTTGAATATTGGTAGATTATGGGGCTATATCTTATCCAAGATATGATATAAAAGGTCCTAACCATTTAGTTTCACATGAAATACATTATAATTTGATATAAAAACTATGCAGACAATCATCGAAGAGACCTGGAGTTTGAGGTCAGAGATAAGGTGTTCCTTATTATATCACCATGGAAGAAATTAATGAGGATTGGAAAGATGTGAAAGCTTATTCCTAGATACATCATCCCCTTTGAGATCCTTTATCTCATGGGAGTGGTTTCCTATTGACTATAACTCCCACATTACCTATCTCAAGTATATGGTGTGTTCTATATATCCCTCTTGAAGAAGTATATACCAAACCCCTCACATGTAATAAATCTAGCGATAGTACCATTTAGAGAATGATATTTCATACGAGGATCATTCAGTTAATATCCTAGAACATAGATATAAAGTTATATGAAATAATAAAAACTAAACTAGTCAAATTATTGTGATGGAATAACAACTTTGATGAAGTGACATGGGAACTGGAAGAGGTGATGAAATAGAAGTACCCTTATGTATTTTAGTGTATTTAATAAAATTTCATGGGAAATTTTCTGAAAAGGGGAAGGATGTGATGCCCCAAACTTTTATAAATGAAATTACCTTTTTAAAATGAATAATTTCATTATTAAGTAATGTAGTTATAGAAAACACATGCACTGCTTTCGTTATTTTGGAATGCTATATAGTTTAGTAGATTTAAAATTTTGTTCACCATTATAACCATTGATAATATATCCATTTTACAGTGACCATTTAGATTAGTATATTAATATATTTTATAAAGTCCAATTGAAATGGAAGGAAGGAGAGATTTTCCCAACAAGTAGGATCATACCCTATGAAGCCAATTTATCAGACCTTCTGAGGTAGATGGAATCACTAGGATTTTTCATTAACTAAGATCAAGAAGAGTTTCAATGACTAAATCATGAATTAAATAATTTAATGGAGAAGTTCAAGCTCATCAAGATCACAACCCAAAATATGTTTATCAAACCACCCCAAGAAAGTGTCACCATCACACACCTTACCATTAGGGTATACGTTGGTGTAATAATAGATTATGTATCTAGACCCAAATAGTATGAATTTATTTATTTTTATTTTTAATAAAATAATTATTATATTTACACATTTTTATTATTACCTTATAAATGATTAAATATGAGTTTGATAAAAATTAGATTTCGATATGATAAAAAACAAATTGTATTCAGGAAATATATAGTTTCGATCAAGACACGCTTTTTTATGAATTCAGGAAATTTTTAAATATTTTTTTTAATAAAATATTCTCATTAAATTGATATTTATTTAAATATATATTATAATATAATTTTATGGAGTGAAATGTAATTTTTATAAGGGTTGGAAAACTATTATTATCATAAAAATTAGTGTTTTCCAATAAATGGGGATTTTGATTTAAAAGTTTAAATTCTAAAAATTTGAAAATTATTTTGATAAAATAAATATTATTTTAAAAATTATCACATCAAAATTATCCAATTGTTAATTTTTCAAAATTTTCTGAGACATGGATTTTTGGTTAAAAATTAAATACTGTATAAATAAATGGTATGTGTTATGACCTCATAAAAGCCTTAAAAGTGATGTAATAAATAATATAGATAGTATCCATAACCAAAATTATTTTTCCTCTTTAACAAAAAAAATTGAAATTATTTTATTAATTTTATAAACCATTAATGAATCCTCCAAGACCTATATTATATTTTAATATTTTGAAATTAATTATTTATGAACATGACTTACTTACACATGACCAAGAGTATTATTTTAATGATTTTTTTATAATTCAAATAAAATATTTAAAACCAATCATATTTTCTAGAAACTATGGTCAAAACCATTGGAAGGTTTTTAGTTTTCATTATTTTATCATATAGATTTCAAAAATATAAGTTTAGAAATTAATAAATAAATACCCTATCTTTTACAATAAAAACCCACCCAAAATCCCATTCCATTTCACTAAAAACCCTTTTATAATAACATTAATTTGACTTTTCATCTCTAAATACCTATCAATGTGACCCTGAGCTCTTAATAATCTCCATCCAATCTTTTAGAATCACCCTCTAAAGGTAAGCGATTCACTCCTTCTTTTCTTTATTCATGCACATTATTTATATTATATCATTTGATTTCCAATTATTCATATTGGATATATGTTTTTACACATCCCTATTACTATCCTTGTGATTTAAAAGTGATTATAAACCTCTTTCACTCTCATTAAACCCTTCCATGAATCTTTATGTACCCCCGTTATTCTGTCAAAATTATCCTATGATTTTTCATGCCAAACATATATCTAGTGAATACCCATCACCATTTCCTCTAATGGGTGTTCGCATAGATGTAAATGTCCTTAATTTATTGTTTAATTACATGTATTTAACCCACACTCCTTAACAATGGAATTAAATTTAATGAAATTCATCCTTATGATGTATGACCTATGTGGCACACTTATACATGTACATGATATGAATGTGACGGGTGGGCCTAGAATTATATAGACCTCCAATGAATTAAGAGATGTTTTTATATTATGTATATCCTTAGGTTATCCCAAGTGGTTTTAGATGAGAAATGTAATTTTAAGATCATGTTAAGTAGTTTTTAATAATTTTTTTATACCCAAGTTTCAAGTTATTACATTATGTACCTAATTTCCCAATGACACTAGACCTTTCAATATTTTGATATTGTATTACATGTGTATTTATGAGATAAATAATTAATTAAGGTGTATTAAAATATTCATTGTCATTAGGGAACCTTTGGAGCAATTTTAGTCCATGAGGTAGGAGGTGGAGCATTCTGAGGTCCACAATGTAGAGGGAAAACAATTTTTAGGAATTTTGAGGGAAATTAATCAAATGAATAAAATTCATGGAACACATGGTAATTGGGATGGAATGGAATATTAGTACTCTCCAAATATGATTTCATAAGATGTAAATTTACCCAAATGGAATAATATTTATTGGATTATGAGGGGTTTCAAACTATCCCTCCAAAAAAGGATAGACCCTCGAAATAATACACTCATCTAAAACTGACAATGAGGACCATATCTCATGGGACAATCAGATATAACTCTAGTTGGTATGAAGACTATGAAGATTATAATGAATTAGATTATGATTATTAATGATTTTTTGTTTTGTACCTTCTGGTTTTTTATCATAATGAGGGTAGGTTGTCATGTTTGACTCATTTCCCCTCACTTTTTTATTTTGACTATTTTTAACAAGAGGGGTCTCTAATCTCGGCTTGTTTTGAAATTTTATATGTAAATATATGAATATATATATATATATATTACACTCTTTTAAGAAAAATGATAATATTTAAACAATATAATATCAATATGAATGTAATCTCATGGAATGAATTTATACTCCATCGATAAAATACAATACAACCCCTTTAAAATTTGAAATTCCATCAAATGCTCAAAAATTAGGTTATAAAAAATAAAAAACTCAGGTTTAGAGGGAATTTGGACCTTTTATTCAATATAAAAATAAGTTATGAGGTCACCTTGTAATAAATATAATATATCTCTTCACAATATTTTCTTTGATAGCTCATGGAGCCCAAACAGGCACCTAGATCAAAAGTTATAGTCATTTGAAGTTCAAGTCCTACTTTCAACTTATCATAGGATATGTATTGATTTGTTTGTTTTTTAAATCACCAAACTATCATTAAATTTATATTACTCAATACTAATTTAAAAAAATTTAATTAATATTAATTTTAAGTTATTTTATAAAACATTTTCACTAAATATATAATATATTAAGTGTAAATGAGTATTTAGTATTATAAAAATCATATTTAATAAAATTTACTATATTTATATTAATATAAATATATTTATATATTAAAATATGGTATTTAAAAATATATAAAGTGTTTTTTATGAAATGTGCTACTTTTTAGGGATAAAAAAGTGCTCTAGAGTTGATAAAGGTATATTTTAACGGTGATTATTTTGAGCACTAATAAAGAGGTACATTGGGATACCTTTTATCAGTGCCAACAAATGCACTGATAAAGGGTAACCCTTGATCAATTTTTTTATAATTAATAAAAGGAATAACTTTATCATTGTATTCCAAGAATAATTGAGAAAGGCTCAGAGTAACATACTCATTTATCAGTAATTCTTAAAAATAACTGATAAGAGCATTCCTTTATCAGTTTTCTTAAAAAACACTAATTAATGACAGATTTTTTGTATTTTTTAAAAACATAGATAAATTCATGATTGTTAAATCATATTTTATAGTAGTAAGATCCATAATTATTCAGCACATTCTTTTATTAGTTCTAATAAAAAAACTTGAGAATTATCACCTTTTCTCAACACTTTTAAAAATATACGTATAAATACACCTTTTCTTAATTCTACCCCTTAGTGATTTTTCATCACTTTAAAAGGATGTATTTTATTGGTGCTAAAAAAACTCTGATAAAGGGTTCCCTTTATCAATGATAAAAAATAAATGAGAAAAGGTAAGTGTTTTTTTAGCATTAAGAAGGGTTTCGCATGGGTCGTTTCCTGGAAAAAGTCATGTCACATCATATTTGAGCATGATCTAGAGATATTTATATGCCTCCATGATTTAATCTATTATTTAAATATATCACACCATGGTCAACTATCCTAACCACCCATGCCATCCTATTGGAGTGTTCCATACCTCTTTTGAAAGTCATTAAAAGCTACTACTTTCAAACATAACCATGTATGTATACTTCCTCATCCTCCAATCCATCCAAGTATATTTTTTAATTATTTTCTAAATAAATAAATTTTATGGTTGAGTGGGAACCAAAAAATATATTTGATACCAAATCCAAAAACACCACAAATCATAACACTAATGATAAATTAAAAAAACAAAAATAATATCACGGTACACATAACCTACCCCCATCAAATTCAAATTTAAAAAATATTTCATGTCATAACTTCAAAACCTCGTCCTCTTATCATTTTAACACCCCAAAAAGCTTTCCTAGGGATAAAAAAATTTAAAAAATATATTTTTAGCGTAAAAAAACACTAAGGGGGTCTTTCACAAGGCTTTTTTTATGATGAGAAATACCCCCACTCCTCTTAAATCTATCTTTATTTGTACTAAAAAATTATTGAGAAACCCCTTTTTTAGAAAAAGCAAAGAATTTATATTGATGTATAATTAAAAAAACAAAATAATTATAAAAAAATTGAAATAGTAACATATTATTTAAACTATTTGAAACGTTGTAAACTACTCAAAATTATAGTTTATCAAAATAATAAAACATTTGGAAAGTGGTTAGTGTATAACTTAATGAGTTGAGGAAGAGAAGGGAGTAATGGCACTAGAAAGGGAGGTGAAAAATTCTACTATAATGGCTAGTAAATTTGGGAGTAATCATGGTAGGCAATAGCACAAAGTGCTGTCAAAAAAATTTAAACATAAACCTCTAAGTATGTTGTGGGGTATGACCATCAAAATGAATAAAAAAAAAATAATTATTATATAAATGTTTTTATTTTTCAAATATAAATACTTAAAATGAATAAAATAATAATACATATATATATAATAAATATATAGTATTTAAAATATTAATTATATACATATATTTTTTACAATTTCAAAAATAAAGGATTGTTTTGATTTTTAAATTAAGTAACAAATATATATATTATTCAAAATAATATATACATTAAAATAGTAACATAAATAAATATAAAAAAATATATTATTCTAGGAATACAAGATTAAAAACTATAAACAACACACACACCCAGGCACACTAGTGGGTTAAGCCTCATCCCACCCCACAAGGAATGGAAAGCACCCGCTAGACATAGTTTATTAAATATTAATAGACTGAAGGCTTGAGTTATACATGGCCCAAAGGCCCAAATAAATGTGGACCAAAGTTCTATAAAGGAGATAACCCATGGCCTATTTGAAAAACCATTTTTTACTCTTAGTCCCCAATCCTTTTACTCCACGTCACAACACCAGTCAGTGTCGTTACGCTATGTTTTTATGTCTTGTTATGGAAGGTTTCCCCTCTATCCCACATTGAAAATATATATGGGTAGAGAGATTATTAATGGGTGCCAAATCACACATCTATATTTCAATCCTCCCACCCAATGAAACCAATAGGCCTTCTCATTGCGTCGCCTGCCAACCGTAACACGTCATGCGCCTAGTCACATGAGTAGTAGTGTCACCAGTCAATACACCATGTTTCCCACTAGTTTGAAACTATTTTGTCATGTTTCCCACCATTATAGTATGTAAATTCACCCCTCTATAAATCATCTATGACACATATTGGGTCACTGATATATATTTATTTAAATTTTCTTTATATTCTACCTATATTTTTATTTTTCAATAAGCATGGAAAAATAATTTGAAAATTTTAAGAAAACTATCCAGGGAACATGGTTAGTACTAACTGTATGCCTTGTCATATGGGTGGAGTAGGGGATTCCAATGATATTTTTTATAGTCACTGCATAGATATTAAAAATATGTGGGGCCTTATAGCTAACAGTGCAGGCCATTGAGGTTGACCCACATGGTTGGTGTTCAGTTTGGAAAACCATGTGGCCAAACTGTGTGATCTTCTAGGTTTTTAAAAGTTAGGAATTCCTTTTTCACTTTATGAATTTAATCCTATTTTCCTTCTTCTTCTTCCAATTAATTTGAATCATTCCCCTCTATCTAAAATCCTTCTTTTTTCTTTCCTTCTAGGTAAATTCTATTGGTTCTTGATGGATTTATTTAACATAAGAGTTGGTTCCTCTTGATTTATTCCTCCTTTAATCTTCCGTCCACTTGTTATTCCTTTTTACTTTGGATTTTAGAAACCCATTTTACTATATAAGATAAAACTTGGGTTATATTTGTTCATTTAATTAAATTTTCTATTTTTTAGACATGATGAAAGCCTATGATAGAGTGGAATGACCTTTTCTAGAAATTGCTCTCTCCAGGTTGGGCTTTAGGATGAAATGGGTCGCTATTATCTTGAACTATGTTACGTCTGTCTCCTACAAAATTAATATTAATGAGAACCCTTCTGAAAAATTTAAACCTTCAAGAGGTTTGTGACAAGGGGATCCCCTTTCACCGTATCTTTTCATTCTGGTGGATGATGTCTTTTCGCATCTCCTTTTGAAAGTGGTGGATCAAGGAATTTCTCATGGTGCGAAGGTATATAGAAATTCCCCTCCTATCTCCCATATTTTATATGTAGATTATAGTCTCCTTTTTACTCGTCCGACCCCACAAGAATTCAGTTCAATTATAAATATCATTAGGTTGTTTGAAAGGTCTTCTGGACAACTTCTTAATCCTTAGAAATCAGATTTATCTTTCAGTAAATGCGTCTTACCGGCGAAGAAGTAGGAGTTTTAGTGGATGAGAGGTTTTCCAGTGGTTGATAAACATCCTAAATACCTTGTCCTCCTAACTCTTTATAGTAAGTCAAGGAAACAAGTGTTCGCTTCAATTATGGATAGGGTGGATAATTTGATGATCTATGTTTGGTCAAGCAGGAAGATATCCAAGGTGGGAAAATAAGTTCTCATTAATTCAGTGGCACAAGCAATCCCATATTATGCTATGTCTTTATTTAAATTCCAAGAAAATCTTGTTGATCAAATCCATTCCTGGTTGGCCAATTTTTGGTGGGGATCTCATGAGGGTAAACATAACTCCCATTGGATGTCTTGGGAGAAACTGGGTGTTTCGAAATTCTGTGGAGGCCTCATATTTAGGAATATAAAATGGTTTAACGAGGCTCTCTTGGTGAATCAAGGGTGTAGCCTTCTCTCAAATCCAAATTCCATGTTCTCAAAGGTTGTGTGAGCAAAATATTTTCCTCATTCTGACTTCTTGCATGCCCAATTGGGGCCACGACTGAGTTTTTTGTGGCAAAGCATTTGGGGCACAAAATATCTTCTTGACATTGGTTTCATTTGTATAATTATTGATGGGAATGATGTTATTGTGTGGAATGGTCCATGGCTGGAAAATGGCATCAACCATAAAGTTTCCTCGATTGTTGTACCAGGGTTCGAAAATGCAAGGGTGCGAGATCTCATTAATAACGTGCTTGAGGAATGGGATCAAGGGAAAAATTTTAGCTAGTTTAATAAGGTTGGCCATCATCTCATCCTTAGTATTCCTCTCACACCGGGTATGGGTAATGACCAGATTTTCTAGACAGGGGAAGCGAATGGGAGTTACTTGGTTCGCTCGAGTTACAAATTGCGAGTTCAAGGCTTGGAACATGTTGTTCTCGATTGTCGCTGGAAGAGTCTTTGGTCGCTCACAGCTCTGCCCAAGGTGAAATTTTTTTAGTGGAAGGTATGCTCTGGTTGTAACACCCTAACCCCAATTATTCAGAGTCGGTGCATTATTACATAACATTGGTATGATCATAGAAGATCAAGTCTCGAAATACCAATTAGTTTAGTAGACTTGTAAGTACTAGATACATTCATAAGGTCTACATTACATCATAAAATGAAAAACTACAACAACATTGTTTCTATAGAACACACTCATATCCCCTCAGACTATCCCTGTAGGTCAGTCATAAAATACTTCTTCGCATCCTGGGAAAAATAAAACATATAGAGGGGTGAGCTCAGACGCTCAGTAAGGATAACAATATAGCAGAAACATTCAAAAATAAGCATAAAAATTTAAGGCAATGTATAAGACTAAAACAAAAGCCTTTTAAAATTGAAATTCAGCATAATATGGCAAAGATAAAATCAAATAATTCCATTTAATTACTCATATGCATATTCTATTAGTTGAATAATCACATGCAATATCAATAGCCACTTTCATAATGATGGAATTAATAATTACAGACTTTCATAACCACATTGTCAAGGCCTTGTGCCAAGACTACAAATAAGATTTTTTCAAGGCCTTGTTCCAAGACACTAGTTTTCTCATGAGACCTATGGATGCATCGAGGAGCTATAGAGGGCTCCACCAATCACATACTAAGTCCAATGCATTCCTTATATGAAAAAATTTAAACATAACATAAACATTCATATTAAAACTAGCATATGAAATGTCAATACTTTATCCATAAACCATGAATGGTATAAATATAACACAGCCACAGTCAAACATATCACAAAACCTTCAATACAATATGAAAGTTTTGTATCATAATAAATCAACTTCAAATAATCTTAAAATCTATCAAAGGATGTTGACATAGATGAAATCAAAACCTTTTTTTAGAGAAATATATCTTTCTATATTGAAATCATTTAAGAGTCTCATTATTTATAAAGAAAACATTTATTTTGAAAATATTCTTATAATCTTGTAAGGTAAGCTTTGATGTTGTTATAACAGTGGAAAATAGCTGCACCCGCCGTATAAGTTAAAAAAACATTCTTACCTTAATTTTGTCAAAAAGGTTATAAAGGACCTTGTTTGGAAAACGACAGAAATATTCCTTTATAAAATTCAAAAAAAGGTATAAATGACTTTAACCCATATTCTAGTAAATAGTAAGAATGTTTTGAAATACATTTTTAAGAAATATGGATGTGGATGACAAAGAGGTCCCAGTAGATAATTACGTATAAACAACCTTGGATAATGAAGAGATTGTAGAATTAAAACTTACCTTGTACTTTTCCTTGGTCGAGGGTAGTTTAACCTCCTGTATAATGGTGAAATAATTTTTATTAAATTATACAATAATCATATACATTATTATTATGTCATATATTATCTTTTAACATCGCTTTGTTAATAATATCTTAGTATTATCGTTGTTTCGGGTGTTAATGGATTTGTTTTCCTTTATATTATTTGTTATGTGAGTCATATTTGTTATGGATGGGATGAATATTATTCATATACATAATGATATCAAGACTTTAAACATTGTTTTTAATCATCTAATGAAAATTAGTCTTGAATGGATATGATGGGGAATGAATCTCATCACGTTCGTGGAGATGGTAATCCGTACGTACGCACGAGCGACAATATCATTATTTTGATATTAAAATAATATATAATTGGATGTATCATATATACAGAATAATTATCATGTAATATTTATTATTTAAATCAATTACACATTATTATACCCATCCAAATAATAATGTATTCAATAACAATTACACCACGATGTGGAGACGGTAAGTCGTACGTACGCACGTATGGTGACATGTTATTCAAAGGATGGATAGAATAATGAATTTGATTGTACCATATTTATAATAACATCACAGAATGTAGAATATATTGGAGTTATTATTTTATAATGGAAACAACAAATAAAAAGGAAGTGGAAGAAGAAAGGAACTTGAAAGAGGTGATGAAATATTTACCTCTTCTTCGGGTTCTTCCTTTTGATTTGATCAAAAGGGATCCTTAGGTTGGATTTATAACTAAATAAATGACTCAATTATTAAGGAAGGATATTTTAGAGGGTATTTGGGCAGTTTTTGGCCGATCCAAATGGCTTTGAAGGTGTGAATTTGAGATAAGGTGGAGTGCCCTTTTATAAGAGGGGTGAGGGGCACCTTAGGAAAAGCTAGAAATATTATTTTATAATAAAATCATTTTCGGTTTCTAATGGCTCCAAAATGTATTATTTAAAGTATAAGGATGGTATGGATAGAAAACCAATTAACAAATAGGTTTTATACAGGTTTCGGTCACTATATTAACTTTATATTTTAGATTTAACTCTTAGTTAAATAGTTTGACATTTACCATGTCTCTTTGTATTTTTATATTATATTGTTAATAAACTTACTATATACTTCCAAGAGAACCCCAAGTGGTTAATTAATGATAAATATATCATCATATATGTTTTTTGGACAAACCTTAGATCTTTAGGAATAGAATATAAATTAATAATATAATATTTGTTTTAAAAACTCTTTTATGTCAATTTTGACACTATTTGGTATTTTGTTTTTTCTAAATTCATAACAGCATTATTACTTCAAAAAAAATTCATCTAACCAACCCTAATATGTCATATTAACCTATAAAATTAGTGTAATTCATAAAAAGTCTCAAATTACAATTATTTTGATATTTTTAATATCAATTAGTTTAATATTTCATTAATTAGGTAATTATTGCATCATCATTGTGTCATAAATAAATTAAATTATTTAATGTATAAAAAATATAAATAAAATACCATTATGTAGGAAATATTTTTATATTTCTAATGAATATTTATAGTCAAATTTATCTTTTGTTTAACTCTATATTAAAAAAATTTAGTTATTAAAATTTGATTTTAACTTTTTTAACTCATCTTTAAATAAAATAATAATAAGTGTCCTAATCTATTCCAAGTGGACCAAAAGGATAATATTTTATTCCTAAGGTTGTTTTTGGTCTAATTACACTTATCCAATAGAATTAAGACATGTTTTAGGGTAATAATAATATCATTTTTACCCTTAATTACCCTATTTACTTTTAACCATGGTAAATAAAAGTAAAAAGTTACTATTCAGAAAAAATTATTTTCATCTTATTGAACAACATTTTTCTTACTGATATTAACTTTGTCTCTCGTATTTTTAAAATTCCACTCCAATAAGTCGTAAAATTAAGTTTTATGTGAAGTTGCAAATTCTCCTAAGATGTGGGTAAAAGACGGTGAAAAGTTCCATAAAATTTTTATATATATAAAATTATTATAAACTGACTCCAATGAATTACATTGAACTTATATAGGTATTATGTATCTATTTGACCTAAAAAAATTAAATAATATAAATAATTATTTAAATAAAATTTCGGTTTTAAACAATAACTCAGTGTTTTCACTATTCATCAAAAATTCAAAGTTTTCAGAAAAATACCAAAAATTCACCCAAAGCTAATTTTGATATTCTGAATCGAAAAATGAAGTCCATTTTGAAAGATAAAATTTATAAAATTTCAAAAAGTAGGTATTACTATTCATTACGGTTTGTTTGATTAGTTGTGGTGTGTTAGAACTCGAAGTTGCGTGCAACACACGCTATTGTATTATTCAAAGAGAAGCGTACCATAGAAGCTTAGGGTGTTACATTCTCCCCTCTTTCAAATAACTTTGTCCTTGAAATTTCTAAAATATTACTGCATAAAAAGACTCGGGTGGTTCTTCATCATAAGTTCCTAAGGTTCCCATGTTGCCTCTTCCATATTATGGTTTTTTCATAGAACTTTTAACAGGCGATTCGTCCGGTTTTCATCACTTGTTATCTTGTATCAAGAACCTTGACAGGCTCTTCGCAATAAGACAAATTAGGTTCCAGTTCTAATTCATCATAGGTGAGTACATGCGTGGGGTTAGGAATGTATTTTCTCAACAGTGATACGTGGAATACATCGTGAACTTTGGAGAGACTTGGCGGCATTTCCAAATGGTAATCTACATCCCCAATTCATTGTAGAATTTCGAAAGTTCTGATGTTCTAAATGGTAGTGAAGTGATTTACCTTTACATGATGATAGTGGAACCCTTATCCATTTATGATCTTGGTTAAGGTACCCTTATGTAGCGGTGTTGAAATTTACATAATGTTCTACTGACCCTTGTATATCATCAGTTTACCCTAATGTAAAGGGAAAAGATCCTTATGTAGCATTCTAGTGTGACCCTTACATGAATTAGAGTGTTGAATATTCTTATAAAGCTGATTTGTGACATATCCATTTTATAATAAAATCCATTTGGGTTTGTTACAATGAATTACTCTTGAATCCTCTTGACTGAACACATCTCCCAATGTTATTAAGGTTGTTTGAGGGTTTGTTTGAATGAGTTTTAAGGTTTGAGATACCTCATCCTTCTAGTATTGAGATAGACATTTGAATCTTAGAAAGAAGGAAAATACTGCAAGAATTTGAAGAGGAAGGAGATGATCTGGAGAGGGAGAGTGTGTCGGTGGCTCAGATTGGTGACACCATACACGGTGGTTCCGAGAACACTGTTCCAATAGATATATTAAGGGATTTCCAATTCATTGAGGTGTATCATTCAAGTGAAACCACTCTTGGAGGGTTTCTACTACACGTGAGGGTCAGCCCTGGTAAGAGGGTTTGGGCATTGTTTCATGTGTTCCTATTGATATATTCCCTGGGGGGTTTTTTTCTTCTTTTTTGTTCATGTATGCATGAAAGAAGGTCTTAACTTTATGTTATGGGTGGTTACCTTTATGTGAGGGATGTGTTACCCTTACGTGAAGTGTGTGTTACCCTTATTTATATTGGTTTCTACCTTTACGTAGCCCTTGTTTTTATTAGATTACACTTATGTAATTGGTCCTATACCCTTATGTGTGCTTTGAATATAGAAGATACGTTTACGTAGGGGTTGGAGTACCCTTACGTAGGTTTGGTAATCTGAGATCTACCCATAAGTGAGCTCAAGCCTAACATTATGTGGGGGCTCAGTTACCCTTTCATAGTTAGTGTAGTGAAGTGATTTAAATTTAGGTGAGGATAGTGGTACCCTTATGTATTTATGCTCTTGGTCAAGGTACCATTATATAGCAGTGTCGACATTTACATAGTGTTCTACTGACCCTTTCATATCATCAGTTTACCATTATGAAAAGGGACAAGACCCTTATGTAGTGTGCCTTAGTAACCCTAACATAGAGTAGAGTGTTGAATACCCTTATGCAGCCCATTTGTGACATATCCATTTTATAATGAAAGTAGTTTGGGTTTGTTACAATGAATTCCTCTTGAATCCTCTTGACTGAACACATCTCCCAGTGTTGTTAATGTTGTTTTAGGGTTTTTTTGAATGGGTTTTAAGGTTTGAGATACCTCATACTTCCAGTATCGAGAGAGACATTTGAATCTTAGAAAGAAGGAAAAATTTGCGAGAATTTGAAGAGGAAGGAGATGTTCCTTAGAGGGAGAGAATGTATGTTGCTCTGATTGGTGACACCATACATGGTGGTTCTGATAGAACTGTTCCAGTAGAGAGATTGAGGGATTGTCAATTCATTTAGGTGGATAATTCATGTGAAACCACTTTTGGAGGGTTTCTACTACAAGTGAGGGTCATCCCTGGTAAGAGGGTTTGGGCATGGTTTCATGTGTTCCTATTGATATATGCCATGGGGTTTTTTTTATTCTTGTTTGTTCCTATACGCATGAAAGTGGGTCATTCCTCTTGTATTGGATATTTCTATTTTTATTCTTTGGTTAATTTTTATATTCTTATATTTTTTGTTTTTTTCTTATTAATAATAAAAAGAGGGTTCTGGTGGTGTTTTTTCCATGGAGTTGGACAATGGTGTCTGAACCATGTTAATTTGATTTTTGTGTTATCTCTTTAATATGTTGTAGTTATTTTCTGTCTGTGTGTATATTTTATAGGTTACATCATTTCTAGAGTTTCATTAGAGATAGGAAACCTTTTCGCAACTATCTACACTTACTCAGAGAAGTGTTTTATTTTATGTTATATTTTACTCTTCCAAAATCAACATGTAAACTAACTAAAAAAACTAAAATTATTGTTATCATTGAACCCAAATTAAAAATGATAATTTTTTGTAGGAACACATTCAATAACAAAAAACTTTTTTCCTTAGTCAGTCTAATCACAAGATTCCTATTTGGAATTCTTTGATCCTTGGTCTCATGACTTATATGATTGCTGATATTATTCCATGCTTCAAAAAAAATTGAAACTTGTATATTTTTTAGATGTTTGTTTACACTCATGCTCATTTTTGTTGCCCAACATTTTATTTCCATACCCATGAGTACTTTGAATCATTTTTACATTATCTCTAAATTATCATTTTCATGAGGGAATCTCAACCATGTTATGTCTTCAATAATTTTCCATATTTTTTCATCAAATCGATATGAATTTTCAAAGTTTCACTAAAATGAATGATCCATTTGTTTTATTTATTTATCTCTTTTAACCCATAGAGACACCTGTATATTTTATCTGTTGTATAGAATTTATAATCCATAAATAATACATTTAGTATGATCCCACAATTGATACCCTCCCCTACTTATTTCATTATTTTTTTCAAGATAATTTTCAATCTAAGTGTGGGGGGGAGATTTATCCATAGAGAGTTTAGTTTCAGGTACAATGAGACATTTGATGCACATGGACCGACATTATCACATCATGATTATATGTGTCATATTTTATAGTATCCACATCCATTACATGTATTTTGATATTGGAATATATATTCTTTTTTTTCCAACAATGATTACATTTGTGGTCATTATGTAGTAACACTCGCCTTTAGGGATACATATAAAAGTGATGAAACTTTTCTCTAGGAGGGGTTTTCTATATAATATACTTTCACTAAGATTCTATTAAGTATGAGATACTTGTGTACCTTTTCTTGGGATGTCATTTTATTTATATTTCATTGGGTTTGGGAGCTAATACTCACATGTTTACTTATCCATTAAGTTTGTGTGAGTTGATCCCTAAAAAATAATTGATAAAAAATAGAAATTTATTTATAGTCATTGAATTATCATATTATTAGGGAAAAGAAACAATTTAAGTATAGGGGAATGAGATTTTGAGGGAGACATTTGGATTGAAATTTATCATGCATTTATTTCAAGATTCAACCCTCATTTTTCCAAAAATTGTTAAAAAAATTATGACCCACCATCCCACAGCCTCGGAGAAATTTGAACCAAATGTGAAGTCCTCAATATTGATGCATTCTTTTGAATTCCACTATTGAAGATGTGAACTTCATGGTAGGCCTATTGTAAGAAAGCATGTGTATGAGAATTAATCACATCATTGATCAAATTTTTTGAGCAATGAGAGTGATGGCGAGGTAGGTCACATGATGCACAAGTATAGATATTTTTCTTGGAAAGAATGCGAGTGAAAGGGAAATTATTTTTGAAAATTGGGATTTTAAATGAAGTATGATATTTTGTGGGTAAGAGGGATTGAAAAAATTTAAACTTTTGATTATATTGATCTTGTCTATATAGGGTTAAATTTCATATTATTTCTGATTGTTTTGTTTAGGGGTGTAAAAGTTTAAGTGTGGGGGATTTGATGCGAATAGATTTTTCTAACATTTTATGATGTTATAATTTAGTTTTAATTATTTTTTCTAATCGTTTTTTATTTTTTGAGGTTCATTTTGTAGTTTTTTAGTATTTTTGAGATTTTGATAATTTTTAGTTAATTTATATACTAATAATACTAATTTAGTATTTTTATAATTTTATATTAATTGTATATATTATTAACATGTATTATCCAACATTATATTATTAATAATTGTAGTTTCATTGATAATAGTTTTTTCAGTTTATTACATTAGTATTTTTATTGGTTTCCTATATTAGTATTTTATAATATTGTATATCATTTTTAATATTAGCAGTTTTTGTAATAGTAGTGTTAATTTTATTAGTTTATTATAATTATTATATTAGATTAATATTTAATAGTGGTATTGCTATTATGTACTTAGATAATAATTTTATCTAATTACTAATTTTTTTATATTAATATACCTAATTTTATTTATATATATATATATATCTTTATATTTTAATTATATTTATTCCTATAAGTAGTATAATTTATGTATATAGTATAATTTAATTCTAATTTTATTATTGTTATTATTATTGTTGTTTCTATTATTTAACAAGCAGATAATGGGATTTGTTTTAAATTTTTTGAAATTTGAATGTGGAGTTTTTTTTTTGCAGATATTCGAGTAGGGGATTTGATTCTCTCAACCATCATCAATAGTGAGGGGGTGGTCGCCCTTATTAGGGCTGGTGGGAAACCCTAGCAAGGGGGAATCTCTCCTTTGTTGCTACTATACACCTAACATCGGCCACCACCCTTAGATCACACCAGGCATGTTGGCTTTCTTAGTGTGGCCCCATCCTTACCTCCCTTGCGCAATATCAACATGAAAAGCCTCTCCATCCATAACATAACATAGCCTCTTCTCCCTTTAACAACACCATTATCCGGTCGCGGCCACCCTAGCCAAGATTTCCACCTCCATCTCTGGTATAGCATCGCAATCGTTCTTCCTACTCATGATCCAGTGTCATCACCACAACCAAAGCCACCAACCCCTCTCACCAGATGCAGTAGAACACCACATCCTACATCCCGTGTGCACCAAACCTGTGACACCTCCTTCCACTGAAGATAAATCTTGGCTGGTTATGTCTCCTCCGTTCGACCCAAATGCAAACCACTGTCACCTATCTCTCTTCACAATGCAGACATCCTCCTCTACACTAGCTTTACCCGACACTACACCAGCTGAGAACACCCCTATAGACGACCCCCTATGCACCGCATATTTGACCTCCACCTACCTCTTTGGTTGCAGTTGTAGTAGCGACGGAGGGCTAACACTGACAGGAAATGGTTTTGGGTTCATTGGTTATTCACGTGCTTTAATGAATCACTCAATGATTGGTGGAGTGATTATTATTATTCGAAGATCATCTACAATACCTTGAAGTGATTTTTGTGACGACATGGAAAGGTTGAATTCTATTATTTAGTTTTTGCATCATGTTTGCATGATGGTTGTCTAGTATCATTTATTTTAGAGTAGCGACAAATGAAATGATATATGCATCTCATTATTTTTAACCATTTTTATTGACTTTTAAATTAATTTTTAATTGTTTGTTTATTTATTTAATTATATCAGTGTATTAATTAATTTTCATTAGGGATGTCCACACAAGTTTTGGTGCCCGTTTGTGTGAAACCTAATAAGTAATCACGGGTTGGAGATCATTAAAGAATTTATTTTATTGGAACTCGGTCATGCATGTGAGAGAATCGTAAATCGCACATGAGAGAATTATGAATAAATAGATATATTAATTGAAAAATTAATATTTTTTGTGCATTCCTCTTTAAACTTTCTTCTTTGATACCAAATAAGTGATCTCATGTGAGAAAACCCAATGCAGATAGAAACTTCAACTTTGTGATAAATGTGTTGTTTCATTTTACCAAGTGATTCAATGCTTAAATGACTTGAAAATTATTCATCAAATCATAGAATGAAATTATGGGTGATTTTTATGAAAATTAGAATATTTTATAACATCAGACAATGAGGACATATAGTATTTTGATTAAATTTGGAATCAGTGATATTTGAATAAATAAATATTTAGATGTGGGAATTAAATAATTGGCATTGCATGCACATGAACAGATGTTGTAACTCTGACACTTCTATCTCCACTGATTTTCCTCCATAGATTAATTTAGTTAGCTTTGATAGTTTTAGTTAATTTAATTAGTCATTTTTAAATAGTTTTTAGTTTTTAGAAGTTTTAGTTGTTAATCCCATTTAAAATTTATCTTCCTAAATATTATTTCCAAAGGATATCCCTAGTGTCTATGCACATTCTCTTTCTATTTTGACCATGATCATCACTTGTATAGTAGTTAGTAGGTTAATAAATTTTCAAATTTTACATGTTACGACGCACGTTCTATATTTGTTAGAAGTAAATTTATTGGTATGGGCAAATATGTTCCATTATGGTACATGATAGGTAGTTGGTCAATATGGGATGATCAGGTTTTATCTTAGGGTATTTATTTAGTGAAGACTATCTAAACGAACTAATAGGTTAGTATAGTATAAGACTGCAAGAATGTCATCCCTATGTTGTTTACTTTTTATTTTATAAGGTGGATATTTGTTAAATTTGGAATGTTTTGTGTTAAAAATTAAAATGTATAGTTTTTGATTTTATTGTTTCCATGAATAATATTATTTTACATGTTTTCCCATTTTATTTTGGTTTTATTAATCTTATAATAGGTTTAGAAGTGTTTTGGATCTTTTTGGTTACCCTTAAATGAGGGAATGTGGCCTTTACATGAGTTGTTGCCTACCGATACATTAGGTATGTTTATCCTTATGTAAGTGGATCTTACCCTTATGTGATGGGCAGTTAAATTTATGTGATAGATTTTTTTCCCTTATGTGAAGTGTATATTACCCTTATGTGAGTTGGTTTCTACCTTTACATGGCCTTTTTTTTCTCAGATGACCCTTACATAAGTGGGTTTACAACCTTACATGTGCTTTGAATGAAAGAGATACCTTTATGTATGGGTTTGAGTACCCTTACATAACTTCAGTAATCTAAGGCCTACCCTTATGTGAGATTTATCATACCTTTATGTGGGGGCTCGACTAACTATATGTGGGTAGTGCAGTGAAGTGTCTTATACTTATGTGATGACAGTGGTACCCTTACGCAACTATGATCTCAGTCGAGGTAACCTTATGTAGTAGTGATGACCTTGATATAGCAGTCTAATGACACTTAAGTGTCATCGATTTACCATTATGAAAAGGTAGAATACCCTTACACTGTGTATGTGGGTGACCCTTATGTGGAGTAGCACACTGAAGACCCTTACATAGTTGATTTTCAACATAGTTGTTTTGTGATGCAAGCCATTTAGATTTTTTACAATGACTTATTACTGAATACTCTTGATTGAATGCATATATGAATATTGTTAATGATGATTAAGGGTTTTTTTAAAGTAGTTTTAAGGTTTGAGCTCCCTACTCCCACTAGTATTGAAATATAAAGTTGAATCTTGGAGGCAAAGAAAAGTTAAGAGAATTCGAAGTGGAAGGTGGTGATTTAGAGAGAGAGAGCTCACTGGTGGATCCGGTTGGAGATTCCATAGGTGGTGGTTTCAAGATCAATGTTCCAGTATAGATATTGAGGGATTTTCACATTCTTAAGGTGAATCATTCAATAATAACCATTCTTTGATGGTTTATTCTATAGGTTAGGGTTGACCCTAGTAAGAGGGTTCAGGTTTGGTTTTGTGTGTTCTTGTTTATATATGCCCTAGTTTTTTTATTTCTTTGTTTTTGTTCCTATATGCAAGAAAGTGGGTTATTTCAGTATTTTTTTCTTCTTCAGTTTTTTTTTGTAGTTTATCATTTTTTGTTCTTTTCTTACTAATAATAAAAAGATAGTGTGAATGGTGTTCTTATCATGGAGTAGGAAAATAGGGTCTAAACCATGTCAAATCCTATGCTATTTTCTCTTTATAGTATCATTTTTATTATATTTCTCATTTTGGTGTTAAAAGTTACTGTTCCCATTGTTTTACTTTCGTTTTTGTATATTTATTTTATTTTCAGAAATCATTATTTAGTCTCAGATCCTATTTTGGTTTTGTTATGGTTGGATCTGTGTGATTAAACCTTATTATTTGGGATATCGAGGTATCTTCAGAGGCTCTTGAAGTGTGGATAAGTGAGGAGATGGGGTTTCCCATTATAAGTGAGGGAGAGGACACACATGAAATTTTTCAAAAGATTAAAATATATTAATGTATTAACAAATACGAATGGCTCCAAAATAGACCATTTTTTTAAGAGGATAAAATATATGGTTGAAATATGACTATCCAATATGATTTAGACAAGTTTTTAGGTCATTTTAACCATTATTTTTTTTTGTTTTAACCAATTAAACCAAATTTAACTCTTACAGTGCTAACTGATTTTTTTACCAAAGTTACTATTCATTATAAATCCCCGAGCTCGCGCTCCCAGAATCAGTGCAAATAAATGTTGCGTATTTTTTTATAAAAGAAACTGAATAAATACAAAACATCTATTACATACCAGGAACTTTTAGCGGTCTAGGTTTTAGAGAATAGACAAACCTTGCACTTTTATCAGAACTATACAGGAAAAAAAAGACTTCATGAATGCTAACTCTATAATTGAAGTGAACACCATCGGATATTCTACTAAACCAGAAGAAAAATAATTTAAAAAAAAGGGTGAGAATTAAATATTCCCAGTAAGGGGTTTTGAAAATATCATTAGAAAAAAATACATTTGAAATATTTCATCTGATAAAATAATTCTAAAAAGAGAGTTTTCAACTCACTAAAAAATAATAATAATGATCATATAATTTTGAAAACTATAATTTTCCAAAATAATAACATTTTAAAACAACTCATTTTTTCGATATATATAACATTTGGAAAATCAAATTTATTCATTCATAAAATTATAGCAAATTCACTTGAAAACTTATAATCATTAATTCTCAAAGGCACTTTGGATCATAACATAGATTCTCAGTTAACTCCTGAAACAAGGTAGACATGGTCTCATGATGGATTAGGTTCACTTTCTAATCCAGTAATGTGATTAGGATAAACCTCATGTGCACCATAACGTTCTTGGGATAAACCTTACATGCACCATACATAATATCTCATGATATTAACACATTACCCAATGCATTGGGGTGCTATCTGGGTGCACCCATCATAATTGGAAAAAAGTCACATAAGGTTTTTGGGTTCAATCCCTATACCCTGCCTTCATAATATCTAGGTGAGATTATTTGGAAGTAAAGATATTATAACTTACATTTTCATCATAAGGTCCATGAAGCTTATTTAAATCTTTGAGCTTTGATGTCCATTTTGTAAAGAGAAATTATTGGGATAAACATGCGTCATGAAAAAAAATAGTTTTCATGAAAGCATACCTATATATGTATATAAAGATACATACATATATTCACTTGTTTACATAAATTTTTATAAAATATGATTTTCATACTCACATGCATGTATATCGATGTTAAAAATAATAGTTCTTTTACATAAGATAAATCATACATACATATATAAACATTGAGTAATATATATAAATATGCAAATATATATGTGTGTGTGTGTGTGTGTGTTTTAAATAAAACTTTTTCATTTGGAAAGATATATGTATACATAAATGGATAGATTGAAAGCAATTCCAAAACCCATTGACAAATAGAAATAAACAATTTTCTCACATAAAAAGATAAGATTAGAAATGAATTTAAATCCTTAAAACATATAAAAATAGGTAGATATATATATATACATATATTTATTTATAAATCAAACACAGTTTGATAAATTGAAATTAAAATAAAACCCTTAAAATTAAATAATAATTCCCTTTCATTATAAATTTATGAATGGCCATTACTACATCCAAATGTGTCGCCCTTGATTTCAATGCAACATGATGAAATTCTAAGCACATTTTTTAAAACATGAAAATAAAAATTAAAACATGTCAAAAAAATATTTCATCCTTATTTATATATACATAAATATATATATATATATATAAACTATAAATTTTAAATTCTAAATAAAAGAACTTTATGTTTCATAATCACATATATATAAATTTATATGTATAGCATGGAATTTATACTACTCTTAATTGCGTAATTAAATTCATGATTAAATAAAACTTAGATACACAAAAGTATTCTTACAATTAAATTTTAAAGGAGGAAAAATATTTGAAAATAAACAATCCTTTAAATAAAAATAATAATAATGAAATACTTTAATAAAACTGCATAAATTCCTTTAAAATAAATAATTAAAAAAATTGATCCTTGCAATATCAAAACTCTGTCGTAAAATGATTTTCAAAATAAAAATTTGATACATAAAATTATTCTCCCTTACTAAGGTTTAACTTATGCTAAAATATAGTTATAAGAAAATAAATCTTTAAGGAGAAATTAAAACATTAACACCATAATTTAAATAAATGAAAAGAAACTTACAAATTTAAACATAAATAAACATAATATCACAGTAGAAAATTATTACTCAATTTAGAAATAAAATAAAATAAAATCCATTACAAAGCATAAAAATAGACAATTCCCCTTATTCGTGACCAGATTATCTATGAATGATAGAAACATCAAAAAATATATATAAACACCCACACAGACTTCAATTTGAAAATAAATTATACATACACAAAGATAATATATAAATAGAATTCCTATTGCCTTAGAAAAATGACCCAAAATCACTTCTACCCAGGGGTTGGACACACCAGCATAACCAAAAGGAAGGTATAGTGAATAATTTCTTTTACAGATCAATGGCAGTGCCATAGTGCACCCCCAATTCAATGGAATTATTCAGAATTCGGGCTTTATATATCAGACTCCTGAATATCACTTTACTAATATACATATAATTTTATATATGTTTAATCAGATATAGATGAATTGGATCTAAATATATGTGTGGTTCTGAGAAAAAGTGGGTTGAGGAAATCTCATATTTATAATGTATTATAAACATTTCTATTCAAATCAGAAAAATTGGAAGATGCACATTATGATAATAACATTTATTTAAATTAAAACAAGATTCTGCGTAAAGCCTCAAAGGTTTAAGATAAACCACACAAATTGTTGACAACACGATCGCAAAATTGTTTTCAAGACAAAACCGTGTGGAAACAAGAACAGGAAAACCGATTGACAAAGAACGTAGACATTGATGAAGAAAATGATGTGCAGATCAAAGTTAATATGAGATCAGAAAATGGTTCATACAAAAACACCAAAAAAGGAAAACAAAAAACCTACCTCAGTTGGTTGAAGAAGATCGGAACCCTCAAATATAGATCTCCATGCTTCAAAAATCCTAACCACAACCAACGCTTGGACCACCATGGCTTCGGTCGGACCCTCACTAGTGGTCGCACCCTGTTATCCCCTTGTCGGCATGACTTCCCTCATCGGCCTGACTCTCCTGCATGGCCTGAAGGCCTTAACTTGGCGTGCCTATGATCGGCCTCCTCACTCAAGCGCTCAACGACCGTGCATCTAGCCTGACCCGTAACTCGTCCTGATGATACAATTTGATCCCCCCTGAAACCCTAGGTCAAGGCCCCTTACCCCAAAAGAACCCTATATCTAATTCTTTTCTTTACAGTTTATTATTATTATAAAACAAAATTTTAATATATTATTATTATTAATATTAATTTTATATAAAAATAGATTCTGATTTTAATTAAAAAAAAACAAAAATTTATAAAGCAATAATTTTATAAAAAAATTAATCATAATTCATAAATCAGAATTGAGATTTGTAATTTCAAATATATATATAAAAATTTCTTTTGAAAATAAAAATTTATTAAACCGGATAAATTATAATCATATATTAATATAATTATCATTTAAAATATTCTATTAAATAACTATTTTGATACAAATAAATTCAATTTAACAAAAATAATAAAAAAGTTATTTTAAAATATTCCATTAAACAAAGAAAACTAATATTTGTTTTTATAATAAATTTGAAAACTATAATTAATAATTATAATCAAATAAAACAACTAATTTCAATTATTATTATTTTATTAAAATAATCTAGAAATTATTAGTAGGTTTTAATAAATCCATTTAAAAAACTATTTTAATAATAAAACTATGTTTATAGTTTCTAGGTTGTTACGTAATTTCCTCCCAAAAGAATTTCATCCTCATAATTCATTTCTTCAGACTAAAAATAATTCTAAATTTCTATCCTTATAATTAAGAAACACTATAACTTCTCAACTCTTATACTTTAATGCTTATACGACAACATCTCACCTTCAATGTTGTCTAGATCGTTGCTCTCATAACAACTATAATACCCCAATCCTGCACTCCCAGTCTCAGTGCAAATAAATGCTGCATATTTTTTTTATAAAAGAAACTGAATAAATACAAAACAACTATTACATTCCAAGAACTTTTAACGGTCTAGGTTTTAGAGAATAGACACACCTTACACTTTTATCAAAACTATACAAGAAAAAAAGACTTCACGTATTTTAACACCGTAATTGAAGCGAACCCCATCAGAAATTGTAACACCCCAAGCTTCTACGGTACGCTTCTCTTTGAATAATGTGATAGCGTGTGTTGTACGCAACACCGAGTTCTAACACACCATAACTAATCAAACTAGCCGTTATGAATAGTAACACCTACTTTTTGAAATTATATATATTTTATATTTGAAAATGGACTTCATTTTTGGATTCGGAATATCGAATTTAGCCTAAGGTGAAATTTTGGTACATTTCGGATAACTTTAATATTTTGATGAATAGTGAAAATTACTAAATTTTAATTAAAAACAACTTTTTTAATCAAAATAATTAATAGTTATAAATTGTGAATTTGAGTGGTTTTAAAGTATATTTAGAATATATTTTTACCATTTAATATAATGTTGGTCATTGGACATAATTTTACAATTAAACCGAACATAAACAAGTGTCAATCTTTTGATAGTTATTACCTCTTAAAAACACGCTTTTTGTTTTGACAGCGGGAATTAATTTTGAATTAATTTCTGCCACTTCTGTGTTTTGAATTTAGAAAAATGGATTCCATATTTGGAATCAGGATTTACAAATTGTGTAAATAGGTAACTTTTATTTTTAGACATTTTGAATAATTACTGCGGTAAATATTTTATTTACCATGGTTAAAGGGTAAATCCGGTAAATAAGGGTTAAAAAATAATATTATAATAATACAAAATTACCCTAAAACGTGTCCTAACCTTATTGGTGGACACATACCCGACCATGAGCATCCTTGGGTCAATTTGGGGACCCCTTGGAGCCACTTGTATGTGGTAGGGACACTTTATATTAATAAAGCTAAAATAAAAATAAAAATGGCATAAGCTTACATCTTTTAGAAGAACAATTTTTACATAGGGTTATACATGTTGGATTTTCGATTATAAATATTCATTAGAAAGATAAAAAGATTTCCTACATAATGATATTTTATTTATAATTTTTAGACATCAAATAATTTAAATTATTAATGACACAATAATGATGCAATGTTTACCTCATTAATAAATCATTTAAATAAATAAGATTATAATGATTAAAATATTATCTAAAACCTGTCCAATTATTATTGGTTGATGTTATTTAGAATATTATTCATCTTATCTTCTACCTCAATGATTTTTGTACCATTATAAACCGAATATAATTATATTATAAAGTAATACTTTCACTCTTTCCTAAAGAGCCCCTCTTCTCCCTTATAAAAGGAGACCACTTCTACTCATTCCTCACACCTCTCAAGCCACTTGGATCGTCCAAACTCTGCCCAAATAATCTCCCCACATCCCTCTACTCCTCCTTGAAGCTTCCCCTTAGGCAGAAATCATTTCAAGAAGTCCTTTGGTTCCAACCAAAGTGAGTTACCTAAATTAAAGGTAACGATTTCTCTTAAATTATTTTCCTTTATTTTGCTTCTCCAACCCCCAAACTCTTTTTATTTCCTTTCTTTTGTAACAACACCAGTATCCTCAATATACTAGGATGTTGTTATAAGAAGGATTCAAACTACACATACACACAACTCCATCTAATGGATGATGAACATAATGTTTCTGTGGATGGCAAACTAACGCCTCACAAAACGATGATTGTTCAAATACATCTTACCGCCTCTCATGGTGGCCATTATGATGGCACTGTAATTAAATATGATATTAATGATATATATTTTATATATAAGCTTCTGTAATTCCATTTTATTTCATACCATTATTCGTTTCATATTGTATATACATACGATAATTTCATTTGAGGAAGTGCGGACTACCGCCCCCTTAAAATGATATGACTCGTTCATACCACACATGGAACGTATAAAGGATGGTGTTAATGAACTTAAGTAACATATATAAAATATTATATTATACTGGAATAGTAATATACCTATGTATCATTTGGATTCAATTCTTTTAAAATAAAAATTAAATGGAAGTAGCGTTCGTGCGTACGTACGGACTACCGTCTCCACGAACGCGGTGAGATCCATCCTCCATCATATCCATTCAAGTATTATTCTCATTTTAGGGTTAAAAATAATGTTAATATCATTCTGATTATGAATAAGATTTAATCTATCCATTACAAACATGTCTTACGTAACCAAACATTTAAGAAGAACGAATCGATTATCACCTGAAACGACGATAATACTAAGATATTATTAATAAAGCAATGTTAAAAGATCATATATGATATCATATTAATGTATATGATTCTTGTATAATTTAATAACAATTATTTCACCATTATACAAAAGGTTAACCGAACCCAACAAAGGAAAAGTACAAGGTAAGGGTTATTTCACAATCTCTTCATTATCCGAGGTTGTTTAAATGTAATAATCTACTGGGATCTCTTTATCATCCACATCCATGTTTCTTCAAAATGTATTTCAAAACATTGTTATTATTTACAAGAATATGGGTTAAAGTCATTTATACCCTTGTTTGACTTTTTATAAGAGGTTTATAAAGGAATCTTTCCGTCGTTTTCAAAACAAGGTCCTTTTTAACCTTTTCGACAGAATTAAGGTAAGAATGTTTTTTTTAACTTATACGGCGGGTGCAGCTATTTTCCGCTGTTATAAAATCTTCAAAGCTTCCCTTACAAGCTTATAAGATTATTTTCAAAGAAAATGTTTTATTTTATATGGATCGTAAATGATTTCAAAATAAAAGGAGATATTTCTTTAAAAAGAATTTTGATTTCATCTATGTCATCATCCTTTGATGGATTTTAAGATTATTTGAAGTTGATTTATTATGATACAAAACTTCTATATTGTATTGAAGGTTTTGTGATATGTTTGACTGTGGATGTGCTATTTTTATACCATTCATAGTTTATGGTGAAAGTATTGACATTTCGTATGCTAGTTTTAATACGAATGTTTATGTTCTGTTGAAACCTTTTCATATGGGAATGCATTGGACTTAATATGTGACGGGTGGAGCCCGATATAGCTCCTCGATGCATCGGTAGGTCTCATGAGACAAACTAGTGTCTTGGCACAAGGCCTTGGCAAAAATCTTATTTGTAGTCTTGGCACGAGGCCTTGGCTATGTGGTTATGATAGTCTGGCATTATGCATTCCAACATTATGAAAGTGGTTATTGATTTTTCATGTGATTATTCGATTAGTAGAATATCCATGTGAACAAGTAAATGGCATTATTTCATTTTACTTTTTCCATACTATGTTGAAGTTCAAGTTTAAAAAGGCTTTTGTTTTAGTAATTCATTGCCTTAAATGTTTATGCTTATTTTTGAATGTTCCGCTATATTGTTATCCTTACTGGGCATTTGAGCTCACCCCTTTTCTATGTTTTATTTTTCCCAGGATGTGAAGATGTAAGTTATGAATGACCTGCAGGGATTTTATGAGGGGATTATAGTGTGGATTGTGGAAACATTATGTTGTTGTAGTAGTTTTTCATTTTATGATGTAATGTAAAACTTATGAATATATCTAGTGTTTCCAAGGCTACTAAACCAATCGGTCTTTCGAGATTTGATCTTTCTTGTGATCATGCCAATGTTATGTAATAATGCACCGGCTCTAGGCAACTAGGGTCGGGGCGTTACAGTTGGTATCAGAGGAAGTTTAGTACAAACCTTGGAAGCTAGATTTAGATAAACTCTGATTAGAGCACGTATACCTAAGATGAACTTTGAGGATTAGTATAGAAGAACTTCCTAGAATTTTGGTATTGTAGAGATTTTGTGAGTTTTCTGAGCAATACATCCCTGTCTGGATACGAGCAGGTAGAGGCGGCTCTGGCACAGATGTACCTAGGGGTAAAACCCGAAAACACCGCTTTGAGCTAGACTCGAACAGGAACTGGTGCACGACAACGGGCTTTGCTGCACTCTTGGTTACGAAACTCCTGGGGGATATGCTTAGGATAACTCTCACTATCTTTACAAATCATTATGAAGGGTTTATGAGTATATACTTCCTCAAAGAAAACATTTTTATGATTATGGATTATATCCATAAATAGTTCAATTTATGTTAAGTGTTTTATAAGTATGGGATTATGTATTTTGATTCATAAACTGATCTAGTTTATGCCATTGTTTAGAAATGGCGCCTAGTGGAAGAAATGGAAACCGTATCAATGCACGCACTCCATGTAGGGATTTCTCTCCTGCTCAAGATAATTATAGTGGGGCTGGTGATGCAACTGGTGCTGATCAGCTAATCACCATACTGGGACAACTTACTCAGGTTATGAATAATAACCTTACCCGTATGGAGCAACCTGATCCGCATCGTGGAGGATCAATGTTAGATCGATTCATGAGGCAAAAACCACCAACGTTCAATGGGAATACAAATCCCTTAGTAGCTGAGCAATGGATATTTTCCCTAGAGAAAATATTTCAGGCTTTGGGGAGCAGTGAAAGGGAAAAAGTTATCATGGCAGTTTACCGCCTCACTGGAGATGCTGATCAATGGTGGTCATTGATTCAGAACATGAAGGAAGATGATGAAGTATCAAATATGGAATGGAGGGAGTTCAAAGATCTGTTTTTAGAAAAATACTTCCCTCGCGACCATCGAGCAGATATGGAAAGGCAATTTCTGAGTCTGAGACAAAAGGAGGATGAGAATGTCACAAAGTATGAGGCTAACTTTACAAGGTTAGCGAGGTACGCTGGTGATTATATTCATAACCCAAGAAGTAATATTGATCGTTTCTTTGATGGGTTAAAACCATTTCTTCGTCTAGCATTAGTCTCACAATCCTTTTCATCGTACGAAGACATTGTCTCATGTGCTATCAAGACCGAAAAGAAATTCTCTAAGTCTTATGACTTTAAAGCAAAGAAAGAGAAGAAGAGACCTGCTGATCAATCTGGGAATGGAAATAAGGGGAAGAAGGGAAAGGTTGAATATCCATCTTGTGGTAAATGCGGGAAGAAACATCCTGGTACTTGCTTGAAGGGAATGGGAGTCTGTTACAAGTGTGGTGAAAAAGGCCACCAAGCTCATGATTGAAAGGGGAAGAAGGAAGCTACCAACGTTCAGTGCTACAATTGCAGGGAGATGGGGCATTATGCAAATGCATGCCCTAAGCGTCAGGAGAACTTACCTCAGAAAAGGCCAAGGGATCAAGGCCAGGCTTATGCTATCACTACTGCAGAGGTAGAAGCTCCGAAAGACATGGTGGCAGGTAATTTAATGGTTTCCTCAAGTTTAGCAAATGAATTATTTGATTCTGGATCATCGCATTGTTTCATATCTTCCCAGTTTGCTAAGAAAATTAGATATTTCCAATTTGATTTAATAAGGGAGTTGTTAGTTAAAACTCCTAAGGGAAGTATCGTTGCAACAAAGTTTTGTGAATCAGTCCCCATTAGAGCACATAAATTTTCTTTATCTGCTGATCTCATCGTCATACCTATGATTGAGTTTGATATAATCCTCGGTATGGACTGGCTTTCGGACTATGATGCGAAGATTTATTGTAAGAAGAAAGAGGTTACGATTCTTGATGATAATGATAAGAAACACCTTATTTTTAGAGCAGAATCGTCACCACCTAATTCTTATTTAGATCCACCCTCAATAGCTCAACTAAATTCAATTATTGGGGAGGAAGAGAATGAAATAACTGCGGGTGAGGAAAGGAATGTTCAAATAGAGGATGTACCTGTTGTGAAAGAATTTGTAGATGTATTTCCAGAAGATTTACCTGGACATCCTCCAGAACGAGAAGTTGAGTTTTCCATTGATTTGATTCCTGGATCAAGGCCTATATCGAAGAACCCTTATAGAATGGCCACTGTAGAGTTAGTCGAACTAAAGAAACAACTAGAGGAATTGAGTAATAAGGGATTTATTTGCCCTAGTTTTTCTCCATGGGGAGCCCCTGTTCTTTTTGTTAAAAAGAAAGATGGATCTATGAGGTTATGTATCAACTACAGGGAGATCAATGCTATAACGATAAAGAACAAGTATCCCCTACCTCGTATTGATGATTTATTTGACCAACTGCATGGAGCTCAATACTTTTCAAAGATTGACCTTCGATCTGGATACCATCAGTTGTGCGTGAAGAAGGAAGACATTCCGAAGACAGCATTTCGAACCAGGTACGGGCATTACGAGTTTACTGTAATGCCGTTTGGATTGACTAATGCACCCTCTGTATTCATGGATCTGATGAATAGAGTTTTCAAGGAGTATCTCGATGAATTTGTGGTGGTATTTATTGATGATATCTTGGTATACTCCAAAACCTACGAAGATCATGAAAATCACTTGCGCATTATCTTGAAGACTCTGAGGAGGCATGAATTATATGGGAAGTTTAGCAAGTGTGAATTCTGGCTTCAGGAGATTTCTTTTCTTGGCCATATTGTCTCTAAAGATGGAATCTCTGTTGATCCTTCTAAGACCAAGGCAATCCAAGAATGGCCAGCACCTACGAGTATAACTGAGGTACGTAGTTTTATTGGTTTGGCAGGTTATTATCGATGTTTCGTCCAGAATTTTGCCCGATTGGCTAACCCATTAACGAAGCTCACACGTAAAGGGGTTAAATTTGTTTGGACAAAAGAGTGTGAAGAATGTTTTGAAGAACTGAAGAGAAGATTAGTCAATGCTCCTATATTGACTTTACCATCGGGGAATGATGGGTTCGTTATTTATATTGATGCATCGAAGAAAGGACTTGGCTGTGTCCTTATGCAGAATGATAGAGTTATTGCCTATGCATCACGACAGTTGAAAATTCATGAACAAAACTATCCTACTCATGATCTCGAGTTAGCAGCAGTGATCTTTGCTTTGAAGATATGGAGGCACTACCTCTATGGTGAAAAATGTGAGATTTATACTGATCACAAGAGTTTGAAGTATATTTTCTCACAAAAAGAACTCAACATGAGGCAAAGGAGATGGCTTGAATTACTCAAGGATTATGATTGTACGATACACTACCACCCAGGGAAGGCAAACAAAGTAGCAGATGCTTTGAGCAGAAAAGACCATGGAGTTCTGAACATGATGAGAATTGAAAGGGATCCAATTTTCATGGATCTAGTGAAGATGGACATGGGAATAACCAGGGAAGGTGAAACATCAATGCTTTTTCAAATGGTTGTCAAACCATCTTTACTAGAAAGGATTAAGAGTTCTCAGACCGATGATGAAGAATTACAAAAGAAGATTAAAGCTGTGAATGATGGGAGATTGAGAGACTTTGTGTATGAAGATGGAATTTTGAAATTCGGGAAGATACTTTGTGTTCCCAATATACCTGATCTAAAAAGGGAATTGCTGGATGATGCTCATAGTTCCAATTTCTCTATACACCCTGGGAGCACCAAAATGTATAGAGATTTGAAGGAACATTTTTGGTGGGACAACATGAAGAGGGAGATTACTGATTTTGTGTCAAAATGTATGGTTTGTCAACAAGTGAAAGCTGGAAGGCAACAGCCTGGAGGAGTCATGCAACCTCTTCCCATACCGGAGTGGAAATGGGACAATGTTACGATGGACTTTGTCATGGGGCTACCGAAGACTCCTAGAAGGAACGATGCAATATGGGTTATTGTTGATCGTCTTACCAAGTCAGCACATTTTCTTGCTATAAGAGAAGATCTACCCCTGGAACGTCTAGCAAGACTATACATTAATGAAGTTGTGAGACTTCATGGAGTACCCCTATCGATTGTTTCTGATCGTGATCCCCGTTTTACTTCAAGATTTTGGAAAAGTCTTCAGAAATCCCTGGATACTGAACTTCATTTGAGCACTGCTTACCACCCTCAGACAGATGGACAATCAGAACGGACTATTCAAACCTTAGAAGACATGTT
This sequence comes from Viscum album, assembly GCA_963277665.1. Lineage (NCBI taxonomy): Eukaryota > Viridiplantae > Streptophyta > Magnoliopsida > Santalales > Viscaceae > Viscum > Viscum album. Next base: position 218,459,789 of record OY728165.1, read on the forward strand.
GAGATCTTGCTCACTTGACTTTCAGGGTATGTGGGATCAATATTTACCTCTGGTAGAATTTTCCTATAACAATAGCTTCTATTCAAGTAATTTAGATGGCACCATATGAAGCGTTATACGGAAAGAGATGTCGTACACCAACCTGTTGGGATGACGTTGGTGAAAGAAAACTTGTAGGCCCAGAACTGGTGGAGGAAACGGTGGAAAAGGTGAAGGTAATCCAAAATCACATCAAAGCAGCTCAAAGTAGGCAGAAGAGCTATGCCGATAATCGAAGGAAGGATTTGGAATTTCAAGTCGGTGATCATGTTTTTCTGAAGGTATCTCCGTGGAAGGGAGTCATACGTTTTGGTAAGAAAGGTAAATTGAGTCCCAGGTACATCGGACCTTTCGAAATTCTAGAACGAATTGGGGATGTAGCTTACCGATTGGCAATTCCGCCAAGTCTCTCCAAAGTTCACGATGTGTTCCACGTATCTCTATTGAGGAAATACATGCCTGACCCAACGCATGTACTCACCTATGAGGAATTAGAACTGGAACCCGATCTGTCTTATTGTGAAGAGCCCGTCAAGATTCTTGATACAAGAGAACAAGTACTGAGAAACCGGACGACATGTCTGGTAAAAGTTTTGTGGAGAAACCATAAGATGGAAGAGGCAACATGGGAACCCGAGGAACTTATGATGAAGAACCACCCGAGTCTTTTTATGCAGTAATACCCTAGAAATTGCGAGGACGCAATTATTTGAAGGAGGGGAGAATGTAACACCCCAAGCTTCTACGGTACGCTTCTCTTTGAATAATGTGATAGCGTGTGTTGTACGCAACACCGAGTTCTAACACACCATAACTAATCAAACTAGCAGTTATGAATAGTAACACCTAATTTTTGAAATTATATATATTTTATATTTGAAAATGGACTTCATTTTTGGATTCGGAATATCGAATTTAGCCTAAGGTGAAATTTTGGTACATTTCAGATAACTTTAATATTTTGATGAATAGTGAAAATTACTAAATTTTAATTAAAAACAACTTTTTTAATCAAAATAATTAATAGTGATAAATTGTGAATTTGAGTGGTTTTAAAGTATATTTAGAATATATTTTTACCATTTAATATAATGTTTGTCATTGGACATAATTTTACAATTAAACTGAACATAAACAAGTGTCAATCTTTTGATAGTTATTACCTCTTAAAAACACGCTTTTTATTTTGACAGCGGGAATTAATTTTAAATTAATTTCTGCCACTTCTGTGTTTTGAATTTAGAAAAATGGATTCCATATTTGGAATCAGGATGTCCAAATTGTGTAAATAGGTAACTTTTATTTTTAGACATTTTGAATAATTACTGCGGTAAATATTTTATTTACCATGGTTAAAGGGTAAATCCGGTAAATAAGGGTTAAAAAATAATATTATAATAATACAAAATTACCCTAAAACGTGTCCTAACCTTATTGGTGGACACATACCCGACCATGAGCATCCTTGGGTCAATTTGGGGACCCATTGGAGCCACTTGTATGTGGTAGGGACACTTTATATTAATAAAGCTAAAATAAAAATAAAAATGGCATAAGCTTACATCTTTTAGAAGAACAATTTTTACATAGGGTTATACATGTTGGATTTTCGATTATAAATATTCATTAGAAAGATAAAAAGATTTCCTACATAATGATATTTTATTTATAATTTTTAGACATCAAATAATTTAAATTATTAATGACACAATAATGATGAAATGTTTACCTCATTAATAAATCATTTAAATAAATAAGATTATAATGATTAAAATATTATCTAAAACCTGTCCAATTCTTATTGGTTGATGTTATTTAGAATATTATTCATCTTATCTTCGACCTCAATGATTTTTGGACCATTATAAACCGAATATAATTATATTATAAAGTAATACTTTCACTCTTTCCTAAAGAGCCCCTCTTCTCCCTTATAAAAGGAGACCACTTCTACTCATTCCTCACACCTCTCAAGCCACTTGGCTCGTCCAAACTCTGCCCAACTAAGCTCCCCACATCCCTCTACTCCTCCTTGAAGCTTCCCCTTAGGCAGAAATCATTTCAAGAAGTCCTTTGGTTCCAACCAAAGTGAGTTACCTAAATTAAAGGTAACGATTTCTCTTAAATTATTTTCCTTTATTTTGCTTCTCCAACCCCCAAACTCTTTTTATTTCCTTTCTTTTGTAACAACACCAGTATCCTCAATATACTAGGATGTTGTTATAAGAAGGATTCAAACTACACATACACACAACTCCATCTAATGGATGATGAACATAATGTTTCTGTGGATGGAAAACTAACGCCTCACGAAACGATGATTGTTCAAATACATATTACCGCCTCTCATGGTGGCCATTATGATGGCACTGTAATTAAATATGATATTAATGATATATATTTTATATATAAGCTTCTGTAATTCCATTTTATTTCATACCATTATTCGTTTCATGTTGTATATACATACGATAATTTCATTTGAGGAAGTGCGGACTACCGCCCCCTTAAAATGATATGACTCGTTCATACCACACATGGAACGTATAAAGGATGGTGTTAATGAACTTAAGTAACATATATAAAATATTATATTATACTGGAATAGTAATATACCTATGTATCATTTGGATTCAATTCTTTTAAAATAAAAATTAAATGGAAGTAGCGTTCGTGCGTACGTACGGACTACCGTCTCCACGAACGTGGTGAGATCCATCCTCCATCGTATCCATTCAAGTATTATTCTCATTTTAGGGTTAAAAATAATGTTAATATCATTCTGATTATGAATAAGATTTAATCTATCCATTACAAACATGTCTTACGTAACCAAACATTTAAGAAGAACGAATCGATTATCACCTGAAACGACGATAATACTAAGATATTATTAATAAAGCAATGTTAAAAGATCATATATGATATCATATTAATGTATATGATTCTTGTATAATTTAATAACAATTATTTCACCATTATACAGGAGGTTAACCGACCCCAACAAAGGAAAAGTACAAGGTAAGGGTTATTTCACAATCTCTTCATTATCCGAGGTTGTTTATATGTAATAATCTACTGGGATCTCTTTATCATCCACATCCATGTTTCTTCAAAATGTATTTCAAAACATTGTTATTATTTACAAGAATATGGGTTAAAGTCATTTATACCCTTGTTTGACTTTTTATAAGAGGTTTATAAAGGAATCTTTCCGTCGTTTTCAAAACAAGGTCATTTTTAACCTTTTCGACAGAATTAAGGTAAGAATGTTTTTTTTAACTTATACGGCGGGTGCAGCTATTTTCCGCTGTTATAAAATCTTCAAAGCTTCCCTTACAAGCTTATAAGATTATTTTCAAAGAAAATGTTTTATTTTATATGGATCTTAAATGATTTCAAAATAAAAGGAGATATTTCTTTAAAAAGAATTTTGATTTCATCTATGTCATCATCCTTTGATGGATTTTAAGATTATTTGAAGTTGATTTATTATGATACAAAACTTCTATATTGTATTGAAGGTTTTGTGATATGTTTGACTGTGGATGTGCTATTTTTATACCATTCATAGTTTATGGTGAAAGTATTGACATTTCGTATGCTAGTTTTAATACGAATGTTTATGTTCTGTTGAAACCTTTTCATATGGGAATGCATTGGACTTAATATGTGACGGGTGGAGCCCGCTATAGCTCCTCGATGCATCGGTAGGTCTCATGAGACAAACTAGTGTCTTGGCACAAGGCCTTGGCAAAAATCTTATTTGTAGTCTTGGCACGAGGCCTTGGCTATGTGGTTATGATAGTCTGGCATTATGCATTCCAACATTATGAAAGTGGTTATTGATTTTTCATGTGATTATTCGATTAGTAGAATATCCATGTGAACAAGTAAATGGCATTATTTCATTTTACTTTTTCCATACTATGTTGAAGTTCAAGTTTAAAAAGGCTTTTGTTTTAGTAATTCATTGCCTTAAATGTTTATGCTTATTTTTGAATGTTCCGCTATATTGTTATCCTTACTGGGCATTTGAGCTCACCCCTTTTCTATGTTTTATTTTTCCCAGGATGTGAAGATGTAAGTTATGAATGACCTGCAGGGATTTTATGAGGGGATTATAGTGTGGATTGTGGAAACATTATGTTGTTGTAGTAGTTTTTCATTTTATGATGTAATGTAAAACTTATGAATATATCTAGTGTTTCCAAGGCTACTAAACCAATCGGTCTTTCGAGATTTGATCTTTCTTGTGATCATGCCAATGTTATGTAATAATGCACCGGCTCTAGGCAACTAGGGTCGGGGCGTTACAGAAATTCTATTAAACCTATAGAAAAATAACTTAAAAGAAGGGGTGATCATTAAATATTCCCAATAAAGGGTTTTGAAAATATCATTAGAAAATAATATATTTAAAACATTTCGTCTTCCAAAATAATGCTAAGAAGAGAGTTTTTAACCCACTGAAAAATTATAACAATAATCATATAATTTTAAAAACTCTAATTTTCCAAAATAATAACATTTTAAAACAATTCATTGGTTTTTGATATATATAAGATTTAGAAAATCAACTTCATTCATTCATAAAATTATATCGAATTCACTTTAAAGATTATAAACATTAATTCTCAAAGGAACCTTAGATCATAACATGGATTCTCAGTTCACTCCCAAGACATGGTGGACATAGTCCCATGATGGATTTGGTTCACTCCCTAATCTCATAATGTGCTTAGGATAAACCTCTCGCACACCATAATGTGTTTGGGATAAACATCTTGCAAATCATACATGACATCTCATGATATTAACACATTACCCAATGCATTGGGGCGCTATCTGGGTTCACCCATCATAATTGGACAAAAGTACCAAAATAATTTTAGGTTCAATCCTCATACCCTCCCTTCATAATATCTCAGTGCAACTCTTTGGAATTAAAGACGTTATAACTTACATTTTCATCATAAGGTCCATAAAGCTTCAAAAAATCATTGAGCTTCGATGTCTATTTCGTAAAGAAAAATTATTTGGATAAACATGTGTCATGAAAAAAATAGTTTTTTAGGAAATAATACCTATATATGTATATAAATATATATACATATATTCATTTTTTTACATAAATTTTTATAAAAAATGATTGACATACTCACATACATGTATATCGATGTTAAAAATAATAGTACTTTTACAAAAGATAACACATACATACATATATAAACATCAAGTAATATATATATGTGTGTGTGTGTGTGTGTCTGTGTTTTAAATAAAACTATTTCATTCGAAATGACATGTGTATACATAAATGGATGGATTGAAAACAATTCCAAAACCCGTTGATAAATAGAAATAAACAATTATCTCTCATAAATTGATAAGATTAAAAACGACTCTAAATCCTTAAAACATATGAAAATAGGTAGATATATATATATATATTCATAAATATAAATATATTTATATATATTTATAAATTGAACATAGTTTGATAAATTGAAATTAAAATAAAACCCTTAAAATTAAATAATAATTCCCTTTTTTTATAAATTCTGGAATGGAAATTACTACATGAAAATGTTTCGCCCTTGATTTCAATGTAACATGAGGACATGTTATGTGAAGTTTTTGAAACGTGACAATAAAAATTAAAAAATGCCAAAAAAACATTTCATCCTTATTTATATATACATATATACAAATATATATATATATATATATATATATATAAACTATGAATTTTAAATTCTAAATAAAAGAACTTGATGTTTTATAATCACATATATAAATATATATGTATAACATGGAATTTATACTACTCTTAATTGTATAATTAAATTAGTGATTAAACAAAAATTCTATACACAAAAGTATCCTTGCAATTGAATTTTAAAGGATGAAAAATATTTGAAAAAAATACTTTAAATAAAAACAATAATACTGAAATGCTTTGATAAAAATGAATAAACTCCCTTAAAATAAATAATTAAACAAACTAACCCATGCAAAATCAAAACTCTATTATAAAATGATTTTCAAAATAACAATATGATACATAAAAGTATTCTCCTTTACTAAGGTTTAACTTATGGTAAAACTCAATTTTAAGAAAATAAATATTTAAGGAGAAATTAAAACCTTAGCACCATATTATAATAAATGTAAAAACTTACTAATTTATACATAAATAAACATAATATCATAGTAGAATATTATTACACAATTTAGAAATAAAATCCCTTATAAAACATAAAAATAAACAATTCCCCATATTCATGACTATATTTTCTATGAATGATAGAAACACCCAAAAATATATATATAAACCCACATGCACTTAAATTTAAAAATAAATTATACATAAATAAAGATAATAAATAAACAGAAGTCCCCTTACCTTAGAAAAATGACCAACCATCACTTCTTCCCAGAGGTTCGACACACCAATAGAACCAAAAGGAAGGCATAGTGAATAATTTCTTTTAAAGATCGATTGTAGTTCCATAGTGCACCCCCATTCACTAGAAGTATTCAGAAGTCGGACTTTATAAATCTGAATCATGAATATAAATTTTCTGATATACATATATTTTTATATATATGTAATCAGATATAGATTAATTGAATCCAAATTTATGTGTGGTTCCGATGAAAATCATGTTGAGGAAATCTCAAATTGATAATGTGTTATAAACATTACTGTCAAAATCAAACAAATTGGAAGCTGTATTGTACGATGCTAACATTTATCTAAAATAAAATAATATTTTGCACAAAACTTCATAGGTTCAAGATAAACCACACAAATTGTTGAAAACAAGATCATAAAATTGATTTTAGGAAAAAACCGTGTGGAAATAAGAACAGGAAACCCGATTGACAAAGAACAGAGACATTGATGAAGAAAATGAAATGCAGATCAAAGTTAATCCAAGATCGACAAACAGTTTGGAAAAAAACACCTAAAGAGGAAAATAGGAAACCTACCTATGTTGGTTGAAGAATATCTGAACCCTTGGATCGGGATCTCCAAGCTTCAAAAACCCTAACCACAAACGATGCTCAGACCACCATGGCTTCGCTCGGACCCTCGTTGGTGGCCGCACCCCGTTCTCCCCTTGTCGGCGCAACATCGCTCACTGACAGGACTCTCCTGTGCAACCTGAAGACCTTGGATTGGCTTTCCAATGATCATCCTCCTCCCTCAAGTTCTCAACAACTGCACCTCTAGCCTCATCCTTAACTTGTTCTAATGAAACAAACTAATCCCTCTCAAACCCTAGGTTGACGCCACTTACCCCAAAAAAACTCTATATCCAATTCTTTTTTTTATGGTTTATTATTATTATAAAACAAATTTTTAATATATTATTATTACATATATATAAATGGACTTTGATTTTAATTAAAAAAACAAAACTTTATAAAATAAAAATTTTTCAAAAATAATTTAATCATAATTCATAAATCAAAATTAATAATTGTATATTCATATACATATATATATATATATATAAATTTCTTTTGAAAATAAAAAATTATAAAACAAAATTAATTATAAACATATATTAATATAATTATCATTTAAAATATACTATAAAATAAATATTTTGATTCAAAAAAATTCAATTTAACAAAACTAATAAAAAATGTTACTTTAAAATATTCCTTTAAACAAGAAAACAAATATTTGTTTCTAGAATAAATTTAAAAACTATAATTAATACTTAAAATCAAAAAAAAATAATTATTTCAATTATTATTTTTTTAAGAAAATCATATCAAAAATATTATTAGTTGTTTTTAATAAATCTATTTAATAAAATATTTTTATAATAAAAGTATGGTTAGAATTTTTGGGTTGTTACATTATTTCCCTTAAAAAGAATTGTGTCCTCGCAATTCGTTTCATCAGACAAAAAATAATTCTGAATTTCTGTCTTTAAAATTAAGAAACACTATAATTGATAAACTCTTATACTCTACCGCTTAGATGACAATATCTAATCTATAAAGTTTTATAAACTATTTCTCGTATACAAACTATAACGCCCCGATCTTGTGCTCCCAAACATAGTGAAAATAAATGTTGTGTATTTTTTATAAAAGAAACTGAATAAATGCACAACATCTATTACATACCAATAACTTTTACCGGTCTAGATTTTAGAGAATAGACACACCTTATACTTTTATCAAGACTGTACAAGAACAAAAAGTTCATGTGTGTTAACTCTATAATTGAAGTGAACACCATCATAAATTCTACTAATCTTGAATAAAAATAATTTAAAATAAGGCGTGAGAATTAATGTAACGACCCAAGAAACTGTGTTTTGAGTAATGACAAGTTTATTTTACAATTTCATCCATTAATTGAAGAAACAATCATCTTATAAAATAATAATAATAATAAAATAGAGAATACACATCAAAATTAATGAAAAGGATCTTTTATTCAAATGAGTTACATCTTGGTGACTACAACTCACACTGATCAAACAAAAAAGTTTAGATAACCAAAAATCTCAATTAAAAACCCGATTACAATTATAAGGAGACTGCTTAAAACCACAAGAACCCTAAGAAGGCGGTAAGGGTCTTTGACATCCATCAAAATAAACATAAGGATGGCCGAAGCCACCGCAGCCGTACTGAGCACCAAATAAATCACATGAACCATCTCCTCTTTTTCTCCTTCAGCCACCTTGAGTGAGGGATACCCCGAGACCAGGCTTTTTATAGAAAACTTACCCGACCGTTAGACCCTAACGGCTATAAATATAGTTTTTGGCTCATCCAGAATCCTCTTACCCTCCAATGTTTTAATTTTCAAGTGGACCGTTGAAGATAAGAGTTGTTTACATCCGAAAGGTTCAAAAAAGTTAATCACGTTATTTGCTTTAATATTTAAAGAGTGACATCAATAATAATATAATTTATTTATTTCTTGTTTTCCTAAAAGGTGAATTATATTTTATGTTTCAAAATGGTTAAAATTAATATTATTATTTTTTTCCACTATTTACTATACACATTTTTAACATGAGAAATTAAACAATTATTTTGTAATTCTATTGAATCTGATGGGTTTTTATTTTGTTTAAGAAAATATGAACTCAAACTCTTGAGTTATATATGTTGCGTCAAACATTAAATTAAATGTATTATACTTATCTCTAAATTAAATATAAGTAATAATAATAATGCAAATATTTATAATTTCACCTTTTTATTAACAGTTTTGAAACTATGTCAAATTATGGTTTTATTTACATTACAAATTTTGCATCTTTATGTTAATGCTTACACAAAAACTCTTATTACTTTAAAAACAATAAATATTATAGAATGATTGTAAACATTAAAATAATTGGTAATGTTATATGAATTTATGTTTTTGAAAGTATGTTAAATATGGGATTAAGCAGCCAAATTTTTTAATAACAAATATATTCAAATCTTTACATGTAATTATAAATTAAGATAATTGTTTTTTTAAGGAAAATAATAATGTATTTTATAACTTAAATAGGGGATTAATAGTTTAATATATAGGTGTATTAATAACCTTTGACCTAAAGATAATAATACTAGTTTAATAATAAGGTTATATTAATAATAATAATGATTTTATAATAAGTTTAATGAAATAATAAAATAACAAATTTTTATATGATAAAAATGTTGAAAAATTGAGGGTCGCGTGTTTTTAAAACACCACATCAAGATGGACCGTTCGATCTAGCACCTCTCCATCGCGTCGTCCGTTTTTTTTAAGCCGCATCGCTTAGGAGCCACCCGATCATCTCCCGTTTAAATCCTGGTCCTCCCCCGTTTTTATGGTTTTCTTCAACCCCCGTGTTTTTCTTCTTCCTTGCGCCGTTGTACCAGTAGGATAGGCGGCGTCTTCTTCTCCGCCTAGGCCGGCTGTGGACTCATCTCGCCTCCTTCTTTCCACAAAGTTGGCACCGCTTTTTAATACCTGGCCTCGGTACCCTCGACGCCTCTTCACGCTTGGCTATCTTCCTTTTTTTTTAAACTAGGATTTGCACCGAAGCAGGGGGTTCCTTCGGGTTTCTCTCCAAGCACCTCCTTCGAAAACCTCTGAGACCTCTTACCCCATATCCTCCTCCCCAAGCTGGTAAGGGTTCTTTTTCCTTTTTGTTGGCTTTTCTCTCCTCTTCCTTTGCAAACCGTTTATATATATATGTAAGAATGTATACAGGTTATGCATATATATATGTATTACATATGCGGATATTTTCAACCAGGTTATCAAAACCTTTAAAGGCTATGGTCTTTTCCTTTTAAATCTAACTTATGGACCCCCCTATATATACACATGTATATAATCTGTATATATATTTATATACGGTTTTGTGTACATGTTATATATATATGCATATATACACTCTAGTGAGGATATCACATTATGTTGTTCGTTATAAAACCCTTTTTTTATATAGAAACATGTATATACAGTATTGAAAATATAAATACCAATATATGCATGCGTCTACTTAGTTACGTTCGAATAATTTCATAATATATAGTGGTAGTGTATTGTCATTATGTTCTAATTTATCTTGGTATAACATGATGTTTGATAAAATTATATTACCCTTAAAGGTTATTATTTTAAGAATGATGTCAAGAATATCTATATATATACATATATATTTGAGGTTTAGTGTGATATCAAAATAGTTTTTCCAGTTGAAAATTTCATTTATCAGCGTTTTTGATAATTCACGCTTTATTTTGTGAAACTGTGTGGTGTAAACCCCTTAAACGTTTACATGTGTATAAATATATATACTCTTACTTATGAATTGACTCGGTTGTAGCAAAGGTGATTTTTTTGTGCCAATAAGGATTATGAGAAAAACCATGTTTACATTAATATTTCATTTGTAAGAACTCTATTTAGTCTTATCAAACATTAAGTATGTGTAACTTGAGAAATATTATCGAGTATAGTTTAATTTGGTAAACCCATACATATAGGTATATACACATAAATTTATATATATATTGGTGTATATAACCTTGTATCAATATGTTGTCTTTGAATACAAGTTCTTCTTATGATGATTTCAAGCTTTTCAAAGGAAAGGTCATGTTATTTAAAGTGCAAATGAGTTTTTAGAAAACTATATATATGTTCATGTAGTTTGTATACATATATACAGACTTCCCAAGATGGACCTAAGTGCCCACTTTATATCCCTAACTGTATAAATATATGTATATTCACACAGTATTAAATAAATTTCCACCATACCCATTTATCATCATGTGTATTATTTATGAATGGACTTATTTAAACTTGGTATTATGATGCTTTGGAATGTTAAGGTGTTCATGTTCATTTCATTAAAACCCATGTTTTTAATTGTTAAGTTAATTTCTAATGTGTACGGATTTTCAGCACGTACGTCTTAATTTTATTAATGATTGAACTGTCTTCCTGACTATGAAAATGCATGTAAAAAGCGGTTTGATTAAGAATTTATGAATGAAACCCCATGAAAGAAAGACCATGTCAATATATGTGAGGGATGTTTTGGACTTAAGTGTTTATGGACGGGTGCGCCCGAAATTATATAGCGCTCCAATGCATTGGGTAAAGTAAGAGTCTCATGAGACGTTATGTGCGACGGTCTTGGCGGTTAGCCTTGGCTTGTGCTGTTATGTGTGATGGTCTTGGCAGTTAGCCTTAGCTTATGCTTTTATGTGTGATGGTCTTGGCAGTTAGCCTTGGCTTGTGCTACTATGGGAAACGGGATTGGCGGTTTTCCTTGACCCGTACTAAGTTATGTTTTAAGATCATGACACAGGGTCTTGACAAGTCTAGGAATTATATTTTCCCTTAGCATGTGATGATAAATGGTCAACCAAGGGTTAGTCTAACTAAAAAGACATCCCCTAGTTGAAAATTCCCTTGACTATGAGAATGAATTTATGAAATAAAAACTATAACACATGTGGTATTCTATTATAAAAAAAAACCTTATGTGCCAATGTAACAGGGTATGAATGTATTCCCTATTTACACTCAATATTTTAGAACCGAAGTAATTATTGTTATAAGTTATGCATCATCTATTCTTCACATGCTTGTGCTCTCTGATTCATGTCTTCTTTTAAGCTTATTTTAAGTACGTACTTCTTCTCTGCGCAAGTGGTTTTCAAAAATGTAGGATTTTCATGTTTTAAGAAAAGATAATTCTTTGTTTTAGTAAAGTTATTTATTTTATTCAAAATTACTGCTTTGAGAAAGAGTTTTTTTTAAATGTTTTAAAACCCCTTACTGGGCAAATTTTCTCACCCTACGTTTTGTTTTGAATTTTTCAGGCATGATTTGTACTAATGAAGTTTATCAGAAGCAGCTGGTTTCCCAGAATTCTGAGCCTCGCGATCTTCTGTAGTAATGGGACATGATATATTGTTTGCAAATGTTGTAATGTAATGTTAGTATATCATATCTCATAAGGCACCCGGGGATCGGGGTCTCTACAGTTGGTATTAGAGGATAAGTTCAGGCAACTCTAGAAAACTAGGTAGTATGAATATATAACTATGTTTGACTAAGTAAAAATGTTATAACTTTCATATGGATGATGAAAATGTACCTACCAACCTACTATCACTTCCCACAGAGGCTCTAGAGAACATTGTATCTCTAGCTAGTCATGAGAACTTTCTTAATTATGCCCGAATTCGCACGACATGTAAGCACATGTATGATGTGTCAAATTCACCTAGGGTGATAAGACTACACCAGGGGTTGGTAATGGATTATCTACAAATGATGAAAACCCAATTCCCCTCTTATGCACGTCAGGGAAAGTACCACGAGGGACTCTTCCGAGTGTTCACAACTGGTGAAGAATTTGGCACGATGCTTGATAACCCCTTTCAAGAAGCTGCTGCTGCCAGAGACCTCCTAGCGGCTTACATGTGCCAAATTTTTCAATACAGCTTCTGGGGATATTTAGTGGACTTTGGGGAGTTGGAAGATGATTCCACCCGATTGTCTCTTAGGCAAAAGGTGTATACTGATGTTTCCCAACTCCATACCCCTCATGCTAAACTCAGGAGGCCTCATAGATGTTCCCACGAGTTTGACCCTATCTGTTTAGCTTGTGTGTGGTTTGAAGAGTTAGGGAGTTTTGCCTCTCTTTGTGGTATTCGTTTAGTAAACTCAGGCTTTGTTCTGTAAACTTTTGCATAAATGAAAGTTTCATGTTCCCTTTCCTGCCTCTACCTTATCAGTATTGTTAAGAGTTTTTTTTCGAATGTTTTTTTTCAGATGGCTGGTCAAATGAACATCTCATCACTACCAGATGAGCTAGTAGAGGTTATTATGATCAGGACATGCATGGTGGATTATCTATCTTTTCTCCACCTATGAGGGTCTTGCCAACGTCTTCTCAATTTATCGAACGGTCCTGAGATTCTTCGTTCGTGTCAGGAGGATGATCGTGTTTTTCATCTCTTCACCTCTGCTCAACTTCCCTACTATAGGCGAAGGGGAAGATACTTTGAGGGTCTCCTTCAGTGTTTTACTCTGGCGCAAAACTTCTCTACCAGAGCGTGCTTCCTCATAGCTGCCCAGGATGGCCAGCTTAGTGCAGCCTATATGTTCCAGGTCTTAAATTTCAGTCTCCTCAATCGCATCATTCCTCTCGATAACCTCGAGCGTGATGTAGCCCGGAGAGTTATCAGGGAATTTATCTACTCGTATGTTTCCGATCTTTTCACCGCACGAGCCTCCATTTGGAAGCCTGTGTGCAGTACACATGAGCAGGAGTTCAAGACGTACTGCTCAAAGTGCATCTGGGCTAGGGAAACAAAAGAACTATGTGCCAACTTTGGTATTCCTTTAACCGAGATAGATCCCTTGTTTCGGTAATGTTGTATGTCTGGGGTTTCTGTTTTTCTTTTTATGAATAGAATTGAAAGGACGCAATTCTTTGTAGGGGAAAATAATGTAACAACCCAAGAAACTGTGTTTTGAGTAATGAAAAGTTTATTTTACAATGTCATCCATTAATTGAACAAACAATCAAATTATAAAATAATAATAATAATAAAATAGAGAAAACACATCAAAATGAATGAAAAGGATCTTTTATTCAAATGAGTTACATCTTGGTGACTACAACTCACACTGATCAAACAAAGAAGTTTAGCTAACCAAAAATCCCAATTAAAAACCCGATTACAATTATAGGGAGACCGCTTAAAACCACAAGAACCCTGAGAAGGCGGTAAGGGTCTTTGGCATCCATCAAAATAAACATAAGGATGGCTGATGCCACTGGATCCGTACTGATCACCAAAGGAATCACACGAACCATCTCCTCTTTTTCTCCTTCAGTCGCTTTGAGTGAGGGATACCCTGAGACCAGGCTTTTCATAGAAAACTTACCCGACCGTTAGACCCTAATGGCTATAAATATAGTCGTTGGCTCTCCCATGATCCTCTTACCCTCTAATGTATTAATTTTAAAGTGGACCGTTGAAGATAAGAGTTGTTTACCTCCGAAGGTTCAAAAAAGTTAATTACATTATTTGCTTTAATATTTAAAGAGTGACATCAATAATAATATAATTAATTTATTGCTTGTTTTCCCAAAAGGTGAATTATATTTTATGTTTCAAAATGGTGAAAATTAATATTATTATTTTTTTCCACTATTTACTATACACGTTTTTAACATGAGCAATTAAACAATTATTTTGTTATTATATTGAATCTGATGGGTTTTTATTTTGTTTAAGAAAATATGCACTCAAACTCTTGAGTTATATATGTTGCATAAAACATTAAATTAAATGTATTATACTTATCTCTAAATTAAATATAAGTAATAATAATAATGCAAATATTTATAATTTGACCTTTTTATTAATAGTTTTGAAACTATGTCAAATTATGGTTTTATTTACATTAAAAAATTTGCATATTTATGTTAATGCTTACACAAATACTCTTATTACTTTAAAAACAATGAAGATTATAGAATTATTATAAACTTTAAAATAATTGGTAATGTTATATGAATTTATGTTTTTGAAATTATGTTAAATATGGGATTAAGCAGCCAAATTTTTTAATAACAAATATATTCAGATATTTACATGTAATTATAAATTAAGATAATTGTTTTTTTAAGGAAAATAATTATGTATTTTATGACTTAAATAGTGGATTAATAGTTTAATATATAGGTGTATTAATAACCTTTGACTTAAAGATAATAATACTAGTTTAATAATAAGGTTATATTAATAATAATGATGATTTTATAATAAGTTTAATGAAATAATAAAATAACAAATTTTTATATGACAAAAAGGTTGAAAAATCAAGGGCCGCGTGTTTTTAAAACACCGCATCAAGCTGGACCATCCGATCCAGCACCTCTCCATCGCACCGTCCGTTTTTTTTAAGCCGCATCATTTAGGAGCCACCCGATCATCTCCCGTTTAAATCTTGGTCATCCCCTGTTTTTCCAGTTTTCTTCATCCCCCGTGTTTTTCTTCTTCCTTGCGCCGCTATACCAGTAGGATAGGCGGTGTCTTCTTCTCTTCCTAGGCCGACTGTGGACTCATCTCACTTACTTCTTTCCACAAAGTCGGCACCGCCTTTTAATACCCGGCCTCGGTACCATCGACGCCTCTTCACGCTTGGTTGTCTTCGTTTTTTTTAAAAACCAGGAGTTGCAATGAAGCAGGGGGGTTCCTTCGGGTTTCTCTCCAAGCACCTCCTTCGAAAACCTCCGAGACCTCTTGCCCCATCTCCTCCTCCCCAAGCTGGTAAGGGTTCTTTTTCCTTTTTGTTGGCTTTTCTCTCCTCTTCCATTGCAAACTGTTTATATATATATATGTAAGAATGTATACAGGTTATGTATATATATATGTATTAAATATGCAGATATTTTCAACCAGGTTATCAAAAACATTAAAGGCTATGGTCTTTTCCTTTTAAATCTAACTTATGGACCCCCCCCCCCCCCCCGTATATACACATGTATATAATCTGTATATATATTTATATACGGTTTTGTGTACATGTTATATATATATGCATATACAAACTCTAGTGAGGATATCACGTTATGTTGTTCATTATAAAACCCTTTTTTTATATAGAAACTTGTATATACAGTATTGAAAATATAAATACCAATATATGCACGCTTCTACTTAGTTACATTTGAATAATTTCATAATATATAGTGGTAGTGTATTGTCATAGTGTTCTAATTTATCTTGGTATAACATGATGTTTGATAAAATTATATTACCCTTAAGGGTTATTATTTTAAGAATGATTTCAAGAATTTCTATATATATATACATATATATTTGAGGTTTAGTGTGATATCAAAATAGTTTTTCCAGTTGAAATTTTCATTTATCAGCATTTTTGATAATTCAAGATTTATTTTGTGAAACTATGTGGTGTGAACCCCTTAAACATTTATATGTGTATAAATATATATACTCTTACTTATGAATTGAATCGGTTGTAGCAAATGTGATTTTTTTTGTACCAGTAAGGGTTATGAGAAAAACCATGTTTACATTAATATTTCATTTGTAAGAACTCTATTTAGTCTTATCAAACTTTAAGTACGTGTAACTTAAGAAATATTATTGAGTATAGTTTAATTTGTTAAACCCATACATATGGGTATATACACATAAATTTATATATATATTGGTGTATATAACCTTGTATCAATATGTTGTCTTCGAATACAAGTTCTTCTTATGATGATTGCAAGATTTTCAAAGGAAAGGTCATGTTATTTAAAGTGCAAATGAGTTTTTACACAACTATATATATGTTCATGTAGTTTATATACATATATACATGACTTCCCAAGATGGACCTAAGTGCACACTTTATATCCCTAACTGTATAAATATATGTATATTCACACAGTATTAAATAAACGTCCACCATACCCATTTATCAATATGTGTATTAGTTATGAATGGCCTTGTTTTAACTTGGTATTATAATGCTTTGGAATGTTAAGGTGTTCATGTTCATTTCCTTAAAACCCATGTTTTCAATTGTTAAGTTAATTTCTTATGTGTACGGATTTTTCAGCACGTACGTCTTAATTTTATTAATGATTGAACTATCTTCCAGACTATGAAAACACATGTAAAAAGCGGTTTGATTATGAATGTATGAATGAAACCCCATGAAAGAAAGACCATGTCAAGATATGTGATGGATGTTTTGGACTTAAGTGTTTGTGGACGGGTGCGCCCGGAATTATATAGTGCTCCAATGCATTGGGTAAAGTAAGAGTCTCATGAGACGTTATGTGCGACGGTCTTGGCGGTTAGCCTTAGCTTGTGCTGTTATGTGCGATGGTCTTGGCGGTTAGCCTTGGCTTGTGCTTTTATGTGCAACGGTCTTGGCAGTTAGCCTTGACTTGTGCTACTATGGGAAACGGGATTGGCTGTTTGCCTTGACACGTACTAAGTTATGTTTTAAGATCATGACACAAGGTCTTGACAAGTCTAGGCATTATACTTTCCCTCATCATGTGATGATAAATGGTCAACCAGGGGTTAGTACAACTAACAAGACATCCCCTAGTTGAAAATTCCCTTGACTATGAGAATGAATTTATGAAATAAGAACTGTAACACATGTGGTATGCTGTTATAAAAAAACCTTATGTGCCAATGTATCACGATATGAATGTCTTCCCTGTTTACACTCAATATTTTAGAACTGAAGTAATTATGGTTGTAAGTTATGCATTATCTATTCTTCACATTCTTGCGCTCTCTGATTCGTGTCTTCTTTTAAGCTTATTTTAAGTATGTACTTCTTCTCTGTGCAAGTGGTTTTCAAAAATGTAGGATTTTCATGTTTTAATAAAAGATAATTATTTGTTTTAGTAAAGTGTTATATTTTATTCAAAATGACTGCTTTGAGAAAGAGTTTTTTTTAAATGTTTTAAAACCCCTTATTGGGCATATTTGCTCACCCTGCATTTTGTTTTAAATTTTTTAGGCATGGATTGTACTAATGAAGTTTATCAGAAGCAGCTAGTTTCCCAGAATCCTGAGCCTTGTGATCTTCTGTAGTAATGGGACATGATATATTATTTGTAAATGTTGTAATGTAATGTTAGTATATCATGTCTCATAAGGAACCCAGGGATCAGGGTCTCTACAGTTGGTATCAGAGGATAGGTTCAGGCAACTCTGGAAAACCAGGTAGTATGTATATACAATTATGTTTGACTAAGTAAAAATTTTATAACTTTCAGATGGATGATGAAAACGTACCTACCGACCTACTTTCACTTCCCACAGAGGCTCTAGAGAACATTGTATCTCTTGCTAGCCGTCATAACTTTCTTAATTACACCTGAATTCGCATGACATGTAAGCACTTGTATGACGTGTCAAATTCGCCTAGGGTGCTTAGACTACACCAGGGGTTGGGAATGGATTATCTCCTAATGATGACAACCCAATTCCCCTCTTATGCACGTCGGGGAAAGTACCACGAGGGACTCTTCCGAGTGTTTACAACTGGCGAATAATTTGGCACGATGCTTGATAACCCCTTTCAAGAAGCTGCTGTTGCCGGAGACCTCCTAGAGGCTTACCTGTGCCAAATTTTTCACTACGGCTTCTAGGGCCAGTTAATGGACTTTGGGGTGTTAGAAGATGAGTCCACCTGATTGTCTCTTAGACAAGAGGTGTATACTGATGTTTCCCAACTCCATACCCCTCATGCTAAACTCAGGAGGCGTCATAGATGTCCCCATGAGTTTGACCCCATCTGTTCAGATTGTGTGTGGTTTGAAGAGTTAGGGAGTTTTGCCTCTCCTTGTGGTATTCGTTTAGTAAACTCAGGCTTTGTTATGTAAACTTTTGCATAAATGAAAGTTTTATGTTCCCTTTCCTGCCTCTACCTTATCAGTGTTGTTAAGAGTTTTTTTTCGAATGTTTTTTTTCAGATGGATGGTCAAAAGAACATCTCATCACTACCTGATGATCTAGTAGAGGTTATTATGATCAGGACATGCATGGTGGATTATCCATCTTTTCTCCACCTGGGAGGGTCTTGCCAATGTCTGCTCGATTTAGCGAACGGTCCTAAGATTCTTCGTTCGTGTCATGAGGATGATCGTATTTTTCATCTCATCGCCACTGCTCAACTTCCCTACTATAGGTGAAGGCGAAGATACTTTGAGGGTATCCTTCAGTGTTTTACTCTGGCGCAAAACTTCTCTGCCAGAGCGTGCTTCGTCATAGCTGCCCAGGATGGCCAGCTTAGTGCAGCCTATATATTCCAGGTCTTAAATTTCATTCTCCTCAATCGCATCATTCCTCTCGATTACCTCAAGCGTGATGTAGTCCGGAGAGTTATTAGGGAATTTATCTACTCAGACGTTTCTGAGCTTTTCACTACACGTGCCTCCCTTTGGAAGCCTGTGTACAGTACGCACGAGAAGGAGTTCAAGACGTACTGCTCAAAGTGCATTTGGGCTAGGGAAATGGAAGAACTATGTGCCAACTTTGGTATTCCGTTAACCGAGCTAGATCCCATGTTTGGGTAATGTTGTACGTCTGGGGTTTCTGTTTATCTTTTTATGAATAGAATTGCAAGGACGCAATTTTTTGAAGGGGGAAATAATGTAACGACCCAAGAAAATGTGTTTTGAGTAATGACAAGTTTATTTTACAATTTCATCCATTAATTGAACAAAAAATCATCTTATAAAATAATAATATTAATAAAATAGATAAAACACATCAAAATGAATGAAAAGGATCTTTGATTCAAATGAGTTACATCTTGGTGACTACAACTCACACTGATCAAACAAAGAAGTTTAGCTAACCAAAAATCCCAATTAAAAACCTGATTACAATTATAGGGAGACCGCTTAAAACCACAAGAACCCCGAGAAGGCGGTAAGGGTATTTGGAATCCATCAAAATAAACATAAGGATGGCCGAAGCCACCGCAGCCGTACTGAGCACCAAAGGAATCACACGAAACATCTCCTCTTTTTCTCCTTCAGTCGCCTTGAGTGAGGGATACCCCGAGACCAAGATTTTTATAGAAAACATACTGGACCATTAGACCCTAAAGGCTATAAATATAGCCTTTGGCTCTCCCATGATCCAATTACCCTCCAATGTTTTAATTTTCAAGTGGACCTTTGAAGATAAGAGTCGTTTACCTCTGAAAGGTTCAAAAAAGTTAATTACGTTATTTGCTTTAATATTTAAAGAGTGACATCAATAATAATATAATTAATTTATTTCTTGTTTTACCAAAAGGTGAATTATATTTTATATTTCAAAATGGTGAAAATTAATATTATTTTTTTTCCACTATTTACTATACACGTTTTTAACATGATCAATTAAACAATTATTTTGTAATTATATTGAATCTGATGGGTTTTTATTTTGTTTAAGAAAATATGCACTCAAACTCTTGAGTTATATATGTTGCATAAAACTTTAATTTAAATGTATTATACTTATCTGTAAATTAAATATAAGTAATAATAATAATGCAAATATTTATAATTTGACCTTTTTATTAACAGTTTTGAAACTATGTCAAATTATGGTTTTATTTACATTATAAATTTTGTGTCTTTATGTTAATGCTTACCAAAATACTCTTATTACTTTAAAAATAATGAATATTATAAAATTATTGTAAACTTTAAAATAATTGGTAATGTTATATGAATTTATGTTTTTGAAATTATGTTAAATATGGGATTAAGAAGCCAAATTTTTTAATAACAAATATATTCAAATCTTTAAATGTAATTATAAATTAAGATAATTGTTTTTTTAAATAATAATGTATTTTATGACTTAAATAGGGGATTAATAGTTTAATATATAGGTGTATTAATAAACTTTGACTTAAAGATAATAATACTAGTTCAATAATAAGGTTATATAAATAATAATAATGATTTTATAATAAGTTTAATGAAATAATAAAATTAAAAAAATTATATGATAAAAACGTTGAAAAATCAAGGGCTGCGTGTTTTTAAAACACCGCATCAAGCTGGACCGTCCGATCCAGCACCTCTCCATCGCGCAATCTGTTTTTTTTAAGCCGTGTCGCTTAGGATCCGCTCAATCATCTCCCGTTTAAATCCTGGTCGTCCCCCATTTTTCTGGTTTTCTTCATCCCCCGTGTTTTTCTTCTTCCTCGCGTCGTTGTACTAGTAGGATAGGCGGCATCTTCTTCTCTGCCTAGGCTAGCTGTGGACTCATCCTGCCTCCTTCTTTCTACAAAGTCAGCACGACCTTTTAATACTCGGCCTCGGTACCCTCGACACCTCTTCATGCTTGGTTGTCTTCCTTTTTTCTAAAAACTAAGAGTTTCACTGAAGCAGGGGGTTCCTTCGGGTTTCTCTCCAAGCACCTCCTTCGAAAACCTCCGAGACCTCTTGCCCCATCTCCTCCTCCTCAAGCTGGTAAGGGTTCTTTTTCCATTTTGTTGTCTTTTCTCTCCTCTTCCTTTGCAAACCGTTTATATATATATGTAAGAATGTATATAGGTTATGTATATATATATATATATGTATTATATATGCAAATATTTTCAACCAGTTTATCAAAACCTTTAAAGTCTATGGTCTTTTCCTTTTAAATCTAACTTATGGACCCCCCCCCCCCCCCCCGTATATACACATGTATATAATCTGTATATATATTTATATACAATTTTGTGTACATGTTATATATATATATGCATATACACACTCTAGTGAGGATATCACGTTATGTTGTTCGTTATAAAACACTTTTTTTATATAGAAACATGTATATACAGTATTGAAAATATAAATACCAATATATGAACGCGTCTACTTAGTTACGTTCGACTAATTTCATAATATATAGTGGTATTGTATTGTCATTATGTTCTAATTTATCTTGGTACAACATGATGTTTGATAAAATTATATTACCCTTAAAGGTTATTATTTTAAGAATGATGTCAAGAATTTCTATATATATATACATATATATTTGAGATTTAGTGTGATATGAAAATAGGTTTTCCAATTGAAAATTGAATTTATCAGCGTTTTTGATAATTCATGCTTTATTTTGTAAAATTGTGTGGTGTGAACCCCTTAAACATTTACATGTGTATAAATATATATAATCTTACTTATGAATTGACTCGGTTGTAGCAAAGGTGATTTTTTTTTTCCAATAAGGGTTATGAGAAAAACCATGTTTACATTAATATTTCATTTATAAGAACTCTATTTAGTCTTATTAAACTTTAAGTACGTGTAACTTGAGAAATATTATCAAGTATAGTTTAATTTGGTAAACCCATACATATGGGTATATACACATAATTTTATATATATATTGTTGTATATAACCTTGTATGAATATGTTGTCTTCGAATACAAGTTCTTCTTATGATGATTGCAAGCTTTTCAAAGGAAAGGTCATGTTATTTAAAGTGCAAATGAGTTTTTACACAACTATATATATGTTCATGCAGTTTATATACATATATACATGACTTCCCAAGATAGACCTATGTGCACACTTTATATCCCTAACTGTATAAATATATGTATATTCACACAGTATTAAATAAACGTCCACCATACCCATTTATTAGCATGTGTATTAGTTATGAACGGCCTTGTTTTAACTTGGTATTATGATGCTTTGGAATGTTAAGGTGTTCATGTTCATTTCCTTAAAACCCATGTTTTCAATTGTTAAGTTAATTTCTTATGTGTACGGATTTTTTAGCACGTACGTCTTAATTTTTTTAATGATTGACCTCTCTTCCTGACTATGAAAACGCATGTAAAAAGCGGTTTGATTAAGAATGTATGAATGAAACCCCATGAAAGAAAGACCATTTCAAGATATGTGAGGGATTTTTTGGACTTAAGTGTTTATGGACGGGTGCGCCCAGAATTATATAGCGCTCCAATGCATTGGGTAAAGTAAGAGTATCATGAGACGTTATGTGCAACGATCTTGGCGGTTAGCCTTGTCTTGTGTTGTTATGTGCCACAGTCTTGGCGGTTAGCCTTGGCTTGTGCTTTTATGCGCGACGGTCTTGGCAGTTAGACTTGGCTTGTGCTACTATGGGAAACAGGATTGGCGGTTTGCCTTGACCCGTACTAAGTTATGTTTAAGATCATGACACAAGATCTTGACAAGTCTAGGCATTATACTTTCCCTCATCATGTGATGATAAATGGTCAACCAAGGGTTAGTCCAACAAACAAGACATCCCCTAGTTGAAAATTCCCTTGACTATGAGAATGAATTTATGAAATAAGAACCGTAACACATGTGGTAAGCTGTTATAAAAAAAACCCTTATGTGCCAATGTATCACGGTATGAATGTCTTCCCTGTTTACACTCAATCTTTTAGAACTGAAGTAATTATGGTTGTAAGTTATGAATCATCTATTCTTCACATTCTTGTGCTCTCTAATTCATGTCTTCTTTTAAGCTTATTTTAAGTACGTACTTCTTCTCTGCACAAGTGGTTTTCAAAAATATAGGATTTTCATGTTTTAAGAAAAGATAATGCTTTGTTTTAGTAAAGTGTTTTATTTTATTCAAAATGTCTGTTTTGAGAAAGAGTTTTTTTAAAATGTTTTAAAACTCCTTACTGGGCATATTTTCTCACCCTATGTTTTTTTTTAAAATTTTCAGGCATGGTTTTTACTAATGAAGTTTATCAGAAGCAGCTAGTTTCCCAGAATCCTGAGCCTCGTGATCTTCTGTAGTAATGGGACATGATATATTATTTATAAATGTTGTAATGTAATGTTATCATATCATGTCTCATAAGGCACCCGGGGATCGGGGTATGTACAATTAAATATTCCAAGTAAGGGGTTTTTAAAATATCATTATAAAATAATACATTTAAAATATTTTATCTGCTAAAAGAATGCTTATAATAGAGTTTTTAACTCACTGAAAAATAATTATTATTATCGTATAATTTTGAAAACTATAATTTTCAAAAATAATAACATTTTAAAACAATTCATTGGTTTTTGATATATATAAAATTTGGAAAATCAACTTAATTCATTCGTAAAATTATATTGAATTCACTTGAAAACTTATAAGAAATAATTCTCAAAGGTACCTTGGATCATAACATGGATTCTCGGTTAACTTCCGTGACATGGTGGTCATAGTCCTGTGATGGATTAGGTTCACTCTCTAATCCCATAATGTGCTTAGGATAAACCTCTCATGCACCATAATGTTCTTGGGATAAACCTCCCCTTCACCATATATAATATCTCATGAGATTAACACATTACCCAATGCATTGGGGCACTATCTGGGCACACCTATCATAATTGGACAATAGTCCCATAAGGGTTTTGGGTTCAATGCCTATACCCTGCCTTCATAATATCCAGTTGTGTCTCTTTGTAATTAAATACATTAAACTTACATTTTCATCATATGGTCCATGAAGTTTCTTTAAATCTTTGAGCTTTGATTTCCATTTCGTAAAAATAAATTATTTGGCTAAACATTTGTCATGAAAAAAATATTTTTGCAATAAATCGTACCTATATATGTATATAAGGATACATACATATATTCATTTTTTTACATAAATATTTATAAAACATGATTTTCATACTCAACGCACGTATATCGACATTAAAAATAATAGTACTTTTACATAAGATAACACATATATACATATAGTAGCATCGAGTAATATATATATGTGTGTGTGTGTGTGTGTTTTAAATAAAACTATTTCATTTGGAAAGATACAGGTATACATAAATGGATGGATTGAAAATAATTCCAAAATCCATTGATGAATAGAAATAATAAATTCTCTCACATAAAATGATAAGATTAGAAATGACTTTAAATACTTAAAACATATGAAAATATGTGTGAATATATATATATATATATATTTATAAATTGAATATAGTTTGATAAATTGAAATTAAAATCAAACCCTTAAAATTAAGTAATAATCCCCTTTCGTAATAAATTTTTGAATGGCCATTACTACATGCAAATATGTCACCATTAATTTCAATGCAACATGATGACATGATATCCACATTTTTTGAAATGTGAAAATAAAAATTATAACATGTAAAAAAACATTTCATCCTTATTTATATATACATACATACATACATATATTTATAAACTATTTATTTTAAATTCTAAATAAAAGAACTTGATGTTTTATAATCACATATATAAATATATATATATATAACATGGAATTTATACTACTCTTAATCACATAATTAAATTCATGATTAAAAAAAACTCCGATACACGAAAGTATCCTTGCAATTAAATTTAAAAAGAGAAAAAATATTTGAAAATAAATAATCCTTTAAATAAAACTGAAATTCTTTAATAAAAATGCATAAAATCCCTCAAAATAAATAATTATTCAAACTGACCCTTGTAATATCAAAACTCTTTTGTAAAATGATTTTCAAAATAACAATTTGATACATAAAAGTATTCTATCTTACTAAGGTTTAACTTAAGGTAAAACACAATTATAAGAAAATAAATTTTTAAGGAGAAATTAAAACCTTTGAACTATAATTTAAATAAATGAAAAAAAACTTACTAATTTATACATAAATAAACATAATATCACAACAGAATATTATTACACAATTTAGAAATAAAATAAAATAAAATCCCTTACAAACCATAAAAACAAACAATTCCCCATATTCATCACCGACTATCTATGAATGATAGAAACACCTAAAAATATATATAAACACTCACATGCACTTAAATTTGAAAATAAATTATACATACATAAAGATAATAAATAAACAGAGGTCCCCTTACCTCAAAGAAATGACCAACCATCACTTCTGCCTGGAGGTTCGACACACCAGCAGAACCAAAAGGAATTCATAGTGAATAATTTCTTTTAAAGATCGATGGTAGTGTTATAGTGCACCCCCCATTTACTAGAATTATTTAGGAGTTGGGCTTTATATATCTGACTCTTGAATATCACTTTTCAGATATACATATATTTTTATATATATGTGATCAAATATAGTTAAATTGGATCCAAATATATGTGTGGTTTTGATGAAAAGTGAGTTGAGGAATTCTCAGATTGATAATGTATTATAAACATTGTTTTCAAAACCAGACAAGTTGGAAGTCTTATTATACGATACTAACATTTTTTTAAATTAAAACAATCTTATGTGCGAAGCTTCATAGGTTCAAGATAAATCATACAAATTTTTGGCAACACGATCATAAAATTGTTTTTAGGATAAAACTGTGTGGAAACAAGCACAAGAAACATGATTGACAAACAACAGAGACATTGATGAAGAAAATGACTTGCAGATCAAAGTTAATCCAAGATCGAAAAATGATTCAGACAAAAACACAAAAAAGGAAAAGTGGAAACCTACCTTGGTTGGTTGAAGATGATTTGATCCCTTGTATTTGGATCTCTATGCTTCGGAAACCCTAACCACAATTGATTCTCAAACCACCACATCTTCAGTTGTACCCTCATTGGCTGATGTAGCCCATTCTCCCCACGCTGGCATGACATCCCTCATCGGAAGGACTCTCCTGCGTGACCTGAAGGCCTCGGCTCATCTTACCAGCGATCGGCCTCCTCCCTCAAGCACTCAATAATCACACATCTATCCTTGCCCCTGACTCAACCTGAAGAAACAACTCAGTCGCCCCTGAAACCCTAGGTCGACGCCCCTTACCCCAAAAGAACCCTATATCTGATTTTTTTTATAATTTATTATTATTATAAAACAAAATTTTAATATATTATTATTATTACTTCTATATATAAATAGATTCGGATTTTAGTTAAAAAACATAACTTTATAAAGTAATAATTTTATAAAAATAATTTAATCATAATTCATAAATCAAAATTAATAATTATAATTTTATATACATATATATATATATAACTTTATTTTAAAAATAAAAATTTGTAAAACCAAATTAATTATAATTTTATATTAATATAATTATCATTTAAAATATTATATTCAATAACCATTTTGATAGAAATAAATTCAATTTAACAAAAATAATAATAAAATTTATTTTAAAATATTACTTTAAACAAAGAAAACTAATATTTTTTTAGAATAAATTTGAAAACTATAATTAATACTTATAATCAAATAAATCAATTATTTTCAATTATTTTTTTTTAAGAATATCATATCAAAAATATTATTAGTTGATTTTAATAAATCCAGTTTAACAAAATAATTTTATAATAAAACTATGTTTAGAATTTCTAGGTTGCTACATTCATAATGACCAAAAATGAAAGGGTTTTAATTAAAAAAATTATAAATTCTGATTTCAAATATGGATTCCATTTTATCTCAATAAATTTATGTCATGAACCAACCCAGGATGACCTCAAACCGGGCACTCGATCTAGCCAACAACAAGGCATGAGAGGCATTCCTGATCTTCCTTGGCAAGCAACTAGTGTCAGGCATCATGAATAACTTAATTGGTAATGATTTATCCCATGAAACAACTTATAAATAATTAATACCATAACAAATAAAGTAAACAATTATAGTGTAATAGAAACAAACAACTGAGATTACATCCATGTGACCACATAGGTCACCACCAATCACAGAACCATGCTCACTCCTTGAGCAACCCAAATCCAAACCAAACTTGAAACTAAAATGATAGATTAGGTGTGAGAACCTATATTCTTAGTAGGGATTACAAGAATTAAATCATTATCTATGCCATAATTTTAAAGATAAAACCATTCATGCTAGTTGGGAAATATAGATATATATATAAAAATATAGTTTTTCATTCCTTTCAAAACATGTAAAAAGTTGATTATTCATAAAAGTCATTTCCCTTTTTATTTACAAAAAAAATAAAGATTTAGAGACTTTCCAATTAAAATATTTACAATAAGAAACACATAATAGGGTAATAGTTTCAATTGGAAATCATAACAGCATATTGTGTTTTATAAAAGTTACACAAAATAGAGTAAGGTAGAATATATGTAAAATAGTTTTCATGGTGACTTAGGAGTTAGTCGAGATAGTATAGGAAAAAGTTATCAACAATAATATAATAAATTTCTACCATTGATGGATACAAATAAAAAACCTACCCCAACACTCAGTGTCACCCTCATTGGTTCAACCGAGGGGCATATCCCATAAGTAGATAAATAATTTATATTAGGGCCACTGGTCAAAGTGTAATACTAAACTAGTACATAATGTTTACCTAGAAATCCCACTTAAATACCTAATTCTTCCCATGATGTACAAATGGAGGTGAATTTTTTAACCTATCATATACATACATATCATACATTTTCACAAAACAAAAAATTTTCCTCCTCACCCCAAGTTCCCTCTTAAGTGCATCCCCTTTTTCCCTTACCATGAAACATAAACAAAGCACAATCCCTTCACGAGGAATAATCCACATATCACACATTTACTACACATCCAAGTTCCGCATTTTAAGGTTTATGCCTTAAGAGAGGTTTTCATTTTTAAAGAAACATTTAAAGGTTCCAACCAGGCCTCAATATTTAAGAGGGAACATCTTTAAATTGTAAAACCATTTTCAATCTAAATATTTTCAAGTTCCAAAGTCACCCTTTACACTTATACACATATACACCTCAATATATATATATATAATTACCCCTTTCCTAATTTACATATTCACACAACCTTGTGTGAATATGTATAAATATGATATCTATATGTATTTATATTTATATGGGTTTAATTCATATTTAATAGATTAAAAGGTTAGAAATATCTTTGACGATTTTTAGGAAACCAAACATGATATTAGGACTTGATGTAAAATCGTACGAAAGACCAGTATATACTTTGGAGTTACCAACTCACATGATAGAATCCATTTGGAAAACTAATCAATCAAATAGGATGCTTGATATCTCAAAACAAGCTTAAAAACATGATTTGCTAATAGAAACCCATGATGGAAACTTAAGGGAAATATTAGAAACAAGATGGAAACTAATTCCAGTCATCACAACCATTTTCTATAATATATTTACTTAATAATATAATGAAGACACCCATTAAAAAATCAATCAATTATATTTTTCAAATTAAAGGCTCGAATACAGGGTAACTTACCCCAAAAAAATTTCCCTTAATGACGATGACTAAAATCCAACCCATGGAAGTCCGAAGAAAAAAAGAATGTCCAAAAGGAACCCTAACTAAGAAAATCCCCCAAATTAAAAATAGGGGAACACAAACCCTAGATCCTCTGAACCATGGTAGGGAAATAACCATGGGGTAAAAATAATAAAGAAGAAAAAGAAAATGTAAGAATAAGATTACCTTTAAGATCCAACCTCAAAACTTGAATAAATTTTGAAGATAAACCAAGGGATGGAGGAGTAACAAAGGGAAAGGGGTTTCTAGTGTCATGTGAGACAAATGAGAGGGGTTAGAAGTGTCTTGGGATTAAAAACCATGGAGGGAAAATGATAAAAATAACATTTAATGAATTCTGAACATGGTGCATGGTTTAATCGCATGGTTTTAAAAACTATTCTCAAACCATGAGACCTATACTGGGATTCTGGAGCACCACACATAGGTAGGACACACATTTTGAAAAACAATATGCTAACTATGTGTTTTATCTCTGAAAAAATATATATTTTGTTGCACAGTTTTTGCATGGTTTAAAATATCATGTGCCTTAACTGTGTGACATTCTCTGCCTGCCCAAAAAACTCCAAATTTCAAGGAGAAACCACCCAAAGTTAAATAGAGATAAATAAAACTAAAATAAACAAAATAATAGATTAATATTGGGTTGGGGCATGAAATTTTCCTCCACCATGAAACTTTTTTTCCTCAAAAAGTACCCAATATTTTGTTTGATCATGATAAAAGTAAGGATAAACTAATACCTAAGACGAGACACTAAAACTCGAAGACTGAAGAACCAACGCTCAATTTACTTTCAAAAACTGAACCCTAAATCCATTGAAGAGGATATATATATCCTACTCATAGAATTGGACCATAAATTCAATTAGAAATCTAGAGAGTTCAAAGAACTCAACCCATAAAATAAGAAAATGAAAGGAGAAAGTAACTCATCCCTCTAAACATAGCCTCAAAATAAAGAACACCCAGACCCCTAATATATAAATCACCAAATAAACTTATCATAGAATTTTTGAGATCTCTATGACCATATTTCACATGATTTAGAGACTCGTTTTTTTACTTTTAAGACTTTGGAATATTTATACATATATTTCCAGAGCTGGGCGCTGAGACGGCGTGTGATTCTGAGGCCTAGTGTGCTCATAATAAATTATAGAAAACATATTAAGTATATTTTATAGTATGAACATAAATGAATTTGGATATATCTCAAACATTAGATCAGATCAAAAATATGAGGCCACATTTGAGTTCGAAGTGTGGCGTTTACCCTAGGTTGGACATAACTTTTGTCAGTGTGGGACTTCTGTGAGAAAAGTTTCCCAGGGGAAAATCATAAATAAAATAATTAAATTTAATTATTTTATCTCAAACACCAAATAAAATAAATTTTGATCAGGTTCTTGGATTGGAAATATGACACCACCATTGATTTCAAAATGGGATGTTTTACCTAAACACGATATAAAAAGAGGGGTAGCGGGAATTTCAGATTTCATGCCAAGTAGGGCTCCTATAAATAGAGATTAAGGGAATTAATTAGGGTTGGCACTTATTTATATTTCTATCTCTACTAAGTATCTCTCTCTCCTCACTCTCTCTCAACCATTCTTTGTTGTATATAGGAGTGATCTCCACCGAAACCTCGGCAGATCGAATCGGAATTGCAGCGAACGTGTCGGCAGCGATAAACGGATCAATTGAGGTAGGATTTCTTCTACTTTTGAGTTCTGATTCAAGTTTTAATTTGAAAATCCTTTGTGTCCTATTCTTATCATTGTTTTTATTGTCTTCGTTGATGGCCGCTATAACATGGCCATCAAATCCTTACTGAAAATCATTCTATTCTCTGTATTATTATTTTTTCTTCATGGAGTTCATCATAAATTTTATTCGATGCGTTAAAACACCAACAGATCATCGAGAGGAGGATGGTGTTGTGAATTCCCATCTCGAGGATTCCAAAACCAGTCTCGGATTAATTTTTAGGCGATCGGTGAAGTTGCGGTGGTACGCAGAAGGGACCACTGGGGCAAGGTTTGAGATAGATGTGGTTGGGCGTGCGGCAGCGACCAGGTTAGTGATGAGGCAAAGAGTCATGGGTGCGAGGCAGAGGTTCGGTGCGTGTCCGATCAGTGGCTAGAGCTCGGAGGGTGCAGTGGTGAGTTGGCATAGCAAGGGGTAGGGTCATGTAGAAGACCCAAGGGCTGGAATCAGCCCACGCGGTGTGGGTCGCGGTGTTAACAAGGGGACATGCGGAGTCCCAAGGTGGAGTGCCAACTACTGCAGCCAGCTGGCTGAGGCAGAAGGTCGTTGGCCGAGATTGGGTTTCCCAGGCGAATGGGTCGGGCTGGGAGCAGACCACCCAAGAAAACGGGTCAGTCTACGCAGTGGGCCCATAGCCTGGCTTCAATGGACCGGGCTAGCCAAGGCGGTTTGGCCCAAATGAAAAGGGTTCTGGCAAGAATTTGGTCAGACCAGCCCAAGTTGGGCCAAGACCCTTTAAAGGGTCGTATCTGTTAAAAGGCGTGTCTGATTGATGCGTTGTCTGTGGCCACAATTCCCTCACTCTATGAAAGATCTTTTTATATCAGTTCAGGACTTCTAAGTCTTGGTTTTTTTTCTCAGCTGCACAAAGCTCTGGAGTTTAATAATAATAAATTATTTATTGTTATTTGAGAATCTTGTATTGAACCTATCTCCTAAATGGAATGTCCATTTGAAACACTGTCAGTGGAAATGTGACCCTAGACTTTGTGCGTACTTTCCAAGAATAATTTCGAGTGTTTAAACCGAGGAATAGGTGTGGGCCTCATAAGGCTCGATTCACACGTGTTGTGGAGAAATTCAAAATTTTCACCAGTTATCTGTTTTGGATGAATGGGTAGTCCATCTTGTGTGTTTTTTCGAGAGGATCACAGTGGTAGGATCCGTATAATTTGTTTCAGAATTGAGACGTGTGCCCCCATGGGATTCCATTAAATCACAATACGATGACTTACAAATTTTCCACTGAAGGTCCATTTGGGGCGATTAAATAGTCGATCTTATGTGTTTTTCCACAAAGATCGCAATAGTGTGATTCATTTGGATGTGCAGAGCCTTATTCATGATCTCATTCAATGAGGAAACATGAAAGGTATATTGGTGGAATATATTTCTGTTGTGTTTGAAGAGAACCCATGGATCAGGCCAGTTTTGACTTTTGTGAGAGTGGAGAAGATATATAAATAGATGCGGTCAAATTTTTTGGGGCCGCTTGGGGAGGCATGTAAGTGAAATAACTTTTATGACCCTCCAGATTAACGACGAGCGTCATGCTCTCATCGGCCTTTTAACTAGTGTAAGAAACCAGATCTTCATTTTAGGTATGTTTTTCCTTTTTCTGGAGTTTTTGGGAAAAATAAAGTTTCTAGAAATTTTTGAAGTACATGCCATGTACTTTCTGAGTACACGCTGTGTACTCTTCTCCGGCTCGAATCCGTGTGATGTCTGTGTCCGGGCCACACACATGGTGTGTAGGGGTGACGTGGAGGCCGTTTTTGGTAGAGTACGGAAAGACCTAGTACACGTCGTGTACTCTAAAAGTACACGCCATGTACTTTCTTTTTTTTTTCATTAAACAGACCGAGGTCACGCCTGACGCATAGAAGCATCTTCTTCTAGATCTCGTTTGTCCGAGAGCGTTGAGGATCCACAAATATTTGACGAGCTCCTGTCTCTCTGTATTTTCTCTGATTCGAGCACGGTCAATTGCGTTGGAATCACAGCGGTGAGTTCTTCCTTCTACAAGAGCCTTGTTTTCCAATTCCTACTCCTTCTCAAGATATCGTGGTTTATGTGTTTCAGATGTTTTCTCATATCTACGATGTTATAAGGAGAATCTGTCATTGTTTTTCACCTATATTGATCTCCTAGGATTGAGGTAGGTGGTTTGTGCCTTTCTGTAGAAATTTTTTGAGTATTTTGTGCAATTGCGCCAATTCCCTTGAATAGGAATTGTGTGTTTTCCTGTTTTTCCCTTGATTGGTTGCCTGCTTGCTTGATTGCTATAGTAGAGGTTTACCTTTTTGAATAGAGTAATTTTTGTTGTACTCTGGATTATTTCCATGCTTTTTTTTATGTTTTTCATTTTTCCAGTTGTCATGCCTAGTTGTAGGATATTGGGGTTGTTACGCTGTTGTGATGTTGTGCCTTAGAATGATAGCCAAGTAGTTCTTGAGGTTTACTTGGATGTTGCACACGCGCTAAGAATGTTTATTTTCACACAGGACTATGAGAACCTAGTGTAGTAGACCATAGGGAGAATGGATGTAAGGGCTTCTCTAGAGTGTCTTTTAATACGATGCGAGACCATAGGGGGGATTGAAGATGAGTGCTTCTTCAGAGAGTCTGTAGTTCCTCAATGTGGGCCACAGGGGGAATGAGATATTGAGTGCTTCCCCAGAGAGCCTCTAGCACGATACGAGACTATAGGGGGAATTGACGGTGAGTGCTTCCTCAGAAATTCTACTCGTAGCTGAACCAGAGTGGTGAGACTGTGTGTGCCTCCTAGAGGGTTTCTAGTACTTGTAGGTTGAACCATAGGGGTTAGGCTGTGAGAGATACCCATAGGGTTACCTGTTTTCTACTTATTGTTGGTTGTTTACTTGTGTACTATATATGTTAGAATTGTGGATTGTAGATACTGTGTTCTTTTCTGTTTACTTCTTTCCGCACTTTTACTTGCCTTGTATTCATTGATTGTTAGGCACAGATCTTTGGGTGATTGCCTACTGGGATTGTATCTCACACCCTGTTGGGCCATGCTTTTGGGCCCAAGCAGACTTTGTTGTTGTAGGTATAGATAAGGGAAAGTGCCCTTCGACTTCCGGTACTTGATTGTTTGGAGATGGAGAGCAAGGTACCAAGCTTAGGCTTGCGATGCTGCTGGAGTGTTGTTGCTTTAGTACTTTGTGTTTAGTTGTATTTCTGCACGTTGTTGTGTTTACTGCTTTCCTTAGACACTTGTACCTACTGCATCATCATCATCATTGCTCTATATATTTATTCTTACACTGTTTGGTTGCAAATATGTATGTTGTTACTGCCTTATTCTTTTGACTGTTTTTTTCCTTACCTTGTATACCTTACCGAATGAGGGCATAGTTTCCCCCAATAACTTACCAAGGCCCTCGCTGCTAGTCGGCATCCTCTGGCATTTGGGGAAATGCGCTTGAGGTCATGTGGCGAACCAGGTATGGGGCACCAGTGGAGGGGCTCCGGATTCGGGTTGTTAAAAAGTGGTATGAGAGGCATTACTTTTCTCTTGATTTACTGTTTGGAGCCTTTATCCAGGGGTAGGATGGATTTGGTACTTGGTATTAAGCTGTGTTCGGGAGTAGCTTACCCGTGTACAAGGAAAAGCCATACTACCTTGTTTATTTCAGATTTCTGGTTTTGAGATTTACAGTTGATATGACTTCACCTAGAGTGATTCAGATGTTCTGTGTTGTTGTTGTTTTTCTATCACGGTTCTGTTTCCATCGCAACCCGATGAGATAAGGGTATGCCATCTCATGCATCATATAGACACTTGTTAGAAATCACATGCCATGCATTCTTGCAACGTCATCTAGGGTGCATTAGCGATCACATATTGTTGTGATAGATCTTGTGTAGATTATGCTTGCTGTTGTGATAGATGCTTGATAGAATCTTTGCTGCCTTGTTAGAGGATTTTTTTTTATTCTACCTTTCTCAATGAACGCCAAGTTTTGATTTGTGAGGAGTATGGGCCCTCACGAATCGAAATTTGGTACTTCTTTGACTTGTTTTCTGTGTTTTCTGGGCTTCTGTGTAGTTTCTGAGCTACTACCCAGAAAAACCCAGAATACACGGCGTGTACTTTTGACTACATGCCATGTAGTTTTTAGGTCGTGTCACTGACCGTGTGAGAAGGGACATGTTTTTGTAGAAATAACTCCAGGAACACGCCGTGTACGGTTGGTACACACCGTGTAGTTCGGAGCCGTGTACCCAGTCGTGTCACTAACAACATGGGTCGAGGAAGCTCGAGTAGAACATGTTGTGCTGTAAAGGAACACGCCGTGTAGTCCTGTCTAGGTACCCGGCCATGTCATGAACAACACGGGTCAGTGTCACCTTCTCTTAGATACGCTGTGTGGTTTTTGGAACACACCGTGTAGTCTTGTTCAGGTACCCGGCCGTGTCACGAACAACACCGAACGGTGTCACCTTCACCTATACACATTGTGTTTGTTCAGAAAAAACCGTGTGAGGTCCAGCCATGTAGATGGCCGTGTAATTAACAACACGGGCTGACAAAACCTTGTCTAGTACACGCCGTGTTTCTCCAGGACACGCCGTGTAGTTTTGGGTTAAGTCGAACCGTGTGGGTTATCCGTGTAAAGAGACTCAGGCAGGGGAATAGTTTTTAAGTACACGTCATGTTTTGGGTCAACATGCCATATAGTTGAGGTGTTACATGACCTATAGGGCAGGGGTACATGCACATGTCAGTGGCTTAAGAAGACATGTCATGTAGTTTTTATACACGTCGTGTAGTCGTGTTTTTTTTTGAACTTGTGTGTTTTCCTTCCCCTGTTCCCGTTTTGTACTCTTGTGTTCTATGTCCTTGTTTTTCTGATCTAAGGTATGATTTTGATCTTTCAGAGATATGCCTCCGAGACATCCTCTGGTTGTACATCTTTCGTGAGGTAGTGATCAGACGCCAGATATGGCTGATCAGGGACTTCCTGCCGACCCTCCAGTCAAGCCAGCCTTGGCACCGGCTATCATACCAGTTGAAAGCGCTGATGCGTAGTTCAAGGAAGGTTTTATGAGGGTGATGCAGACCTTTCAGGGAGCACCGCCTCCTGCCTCGACTATGGTAGATTCAACGCGGGTTTTTCAACAGCAGCATCCTCCCACGTTCTTGAGGGAAGGAGGACCTCAGGCTGTAGAGTCATAGATGGAAGCCATGTTGACCATCTTTGAGCATTTAGAGACGCCTCCAGAGAGGCGGGTCAATATCACTACCTATATGCTACGATACTCCACCAAGAGGTGGTGGGACGTGATCTCACAGGCGGGTCATCAGCAGGTTATGGCTTGGGAGGAGTTCCAGTGCGTGTTCTACAACTACTTCTACCGGAAGACCCTGAGGGCCGACCGAGCCCAGGAGTTCATGAGCTTAGAGCAGGGTAATCTTTCTGTCATGGAGTATTCCTCTCGTTTAACCAATCTGCAACATTTCACACCCCTCCGGAAAGGTAGTGGGGTGTTCTTAGCAAGGAAGTTTGAGGATGGTCTCAGGCAGGAGATCCGCTCGCAGGTGAATATCTTCCAGTTGACTTCCATCACTTCCATCGTCAACCAGGCACTGATTGTGGAGTGTAATCTGAGGGACTCTGGAGCTGCGAGCCATGGTGGTTCTACTTCCAGAGCTATTTTTCCTCCAGATGACAGCAAGAAGCGTCGTAGGGAGTCTACGCGCGGTGATCCGAGGAAGCGGGATGCATCGTCAGGCAGCCAGGTGATATGCTACCATTGTGGTCGGTCAAGGCACACAAGGACGCAGTGCCAGAGAGACCCCATGGAGTGCCTATCTTGCAGAAAGATGGGTCACCTTCAGCATTTCTACCAGGTTTTCTCACCAGCAGCTGGTGACCGGGGTTCTTCCATGACTCCTCATTCAGGAGCAGCACCACCAGTTTCTCACCAGTTAGGGAACTAGATTTCTTTCGACTGTTCATGCCAAGGTGGAGGTCGAGGTCGTGGTGGTCAGCCACCAGTCCCTCAGCACCAGCAAGGTGGATCAGCTCAGAGTGGTCAGCTAGGGGCGCAGGGCCGCGGTGCAGACCAGTATTTCTCCATGGATCAGACCTATCAGGAGCAGGATCCCAGTCTTTCTATAGTTCGAGGTATGATTTTAGTAGCCTCATTTTTATCTTCATCTCTTTTCGATACTGGTTCTACGCATAGCTTTATCTCTGTTGCTGTTGTGGAGAGCCTTGGGCTCTGAATCTTTTCTTCTGATGACTCATTGACACTAGACACACCTTTGGGGATAAGGACATCTAGTGTACGCCAGTGTAGAGAGTGCCCTCTAGAGGTTGCAGGGTATCGTTTATTATGGGATCTCTATGTCCTCGAGATTACAGGCTATGATGTCATTCTCGGGATGTACTGGTTGGCTCTCTTCTAGGCAGTCATCGACTATTATTGCCACAGAGTGAGTTTAGTTTCACTAGAGGGTGAATCTTTTCTTCATAGAGGTGAATGGGATGTATAGGCAAGTCGAGAAGGACTCAAGCATCATGGGCTTGGAAGGTTGACAACCCAGATTGCTAGTCTTTATCTAGATGATCAGGGGACTTCGAAGTTAGACTTTTCTCCAGTGGTGGATCATTTTAGGGACGTCTTTATAGATGACTTTTCGGGTTTACCTCTGGAGCGTGAGGTAGACTTTTCTATTGAGCTCGTTCCAGGATCAGAACCGGTGTTCATTCCTCCTTATAGGATGGATACACCTGAGTTGCAGGAGCTCAAGAAGCAGTTGGAGGAGTTGCAGGCAAAGGGTTTCATCCAACCCAGTACTTCTCCTTGGGGTTCACCTATTCTGTTTGCGAAGAAGGCAGATGATACCCTTTGGCTTTGTGTGTATTATCGGAAGCTGAACCAATTGACAGTCAAGAACCGATATCCCATGCTGAGGATCGATGACCTCTTTGATCAGCTTCGAGGATCCCGGGTGTTCTTGAAGATCGACTTGAGGTCCGGTTATCATCATTTGCGTGTTAAACCATCATATATACCTCTGACATCCTTCAGGAGAAGGTATGGTCTATACGAGTATACAGTCATGCCGTTCGATCTCATGAACTTGCCTGCAGTTTTCATGGCACTGATGAACCGAGTGTTCCATCCTTACTTGGACTCCTTCATCATGGTCTTCGTGGATGATATCTTAGTGTACTTTCACACTCGACACGAATATGCTACCCATCTTGAGATCATTTTGAGTACAATGAGAGAGCATTGGCTTTATGCTAGACTCTCAAAGTGCCACTTTTGGATGGATCAGATTCACTTTTTGGGTCATGTTATCTCAGAGGCAGGAGTATCTGTGGACCCAGAGTGAGTGAAAGTTGTAGTTTCCTGGGAGCATCCAAAGAATTTTTTTGAGGTACAGAGTTTTTTAGGGCTGGATGGATACTACAGACGCTTCATTCAGGACTACTCACGCCTAGCAGCACCTTTGACAGGACTAACCAAGAAGGGGGCGAAGTTCTTATGGTTAGATTCTTGTGAGTCAGCCTTTCAGGAGCTGAAGGAAATATTGATGTCAGCACCGATACTATTCTTTCCAGAGCCAAGAAAGAGCTACACTATTTATTGTGATGCATCAGGTATCGAACTAGGCGTCGTGCTTATGCAAGGATATGGATTCATTGCGTACGGGTCTCAGCAGTTGAGGCCACATGAGAGGAACTACCCTAAGCATGATCTGGAGTTGGCATCTGTTGTTAATGCATTATGCTGTTGGAGACACTATCTTCTGGGAGAGCACATTGTGGTCTTCACCGACCATAAGAGCCTCAAGTATATCTTCACTCAGCATGATCTGAATCTGAGGCAGCATAGGTGGGTCGAGTATCTTCAGTCTTTTGATTTCGAGCTTGTCTATACGCCGGGAAAGGGCAACGCAGTGGCAGATGCATTGAGTAGGAGAACTCAGATTCAGGTAGTTCAGGAGGCCAGCAGTGAGTGGCAGCTTATGGCTCTGTTCTTTGAGATTCATCTGCATGTGCACGAAAGATAGGGATAGACTTACCTATCTTCTATAGTTGTTACCTCTATGCTTCTTGATCGGGTACGGATGAGGAAGCTATCAGACTCAGAAGGCTTAGTCCTGCAGGAGAGAGTGTCAGGAGAGGACCCTCTTCCTGGATGGACAGTGGACGAGGATGAGATCTTTCATTTCCAGGGACGTGTATGGGTTCCAGCAGACATACGCTAGGAGCTGATGCGGGATTTTCATTCCTCAGTTTGGGCAGTTCATCCTGGCGTCACCAAGATGTATCGAGATCTTCATCGCCAGTACTGGTGGCCAGGTATGAAGAAATATGTTTCTAGTTTTGTCATGAGATGCTCTACTTGTCAGCAGGTGAAGGCGAAGCATCAGCGACCAGCAGGCCTTTTACAAGAGTTACCCATTCCGAAGTGGAAGTGGAACAATGTTGCGATGGAACTTGTGACCGGGTTGCTGAGGTCAGCTTGGGGGAACGATGTTGTTTGGGATTTCATCGACAGGCTCATGAAGGTTTCTCACTTCTTACCGATCAAGGAGACCTTTAGTGTCGATGATCTGGGATGAATTTACCTTAGAGAGATTGTACGTCTGCATGGAGTTCCACACTCCATTGTTTTAGACAGGGATGCATGTTTCACCTCTTGGTTCTATAAGGGACTCCAAAAGGCGTTGGGTACACAGGTACTTTTGAGTACAGCATACCATCCCTAGATAGATGGCCAGTCCGAGCGTACGATCTAGGTGCTAGAGGATATGCTCAAAGCTTGAATTCTGGACTTTAGCGGTTCTTGGGAGAATCATATCCCTCGGGTGGATTTCACCTAAAACAACAGTTTTCAGGTGAAAATTCAGATGGAACCATACGAGGCTATATACAGTAGGCCATACCGATCACCCTTATGCTAGCTGGAGGTAGGAGAGGCAGCTTTGCTGGGACCTCGTCTTGTTCAAGAGACCTCTGAGCAGATAGAGTTGATTCGGAAGAGGATGGATATAGCACAGTCTCGACAGAAGTCTTATGCTGATCAGCGGAGATGAACTTTGGAGTTCGAGTTCGGGGATCAGGTTTTCCTGCGTGTCCCACCGAGGTTTGGACACAAGAGGATTCAGAGACAGGGTAATCTTTTACCATGGTACGTCAGGCCGTTTGAGGTTTTAGAGAGATTTGGGCCGGTTGCCTATCGGTTTCAGCTACCTCAGAGGTACCGGGCCGTGCACGACATCTTCCACGTCTCTCAGCTCCGACGTTACTTTTCATACCAATCTCATGTCTTTCAGTCTGAGGAGGTTGAGCTCGAAACGGATGCATCGTTTGAGTAGCATCCCATCCAGATTGTCGATCGCAGTACGAAGGTCCTTCGTGGGTGGTTTGTCCCTCTTGTACGAGTTTTATGGCAGCATGGGCAAGTACAGGACGAGACCTGGGAGAGGGAGGCCGAGGTTCGATCGCAGTGGTCGGAGCTATTTGGTGTTTCTTCTTCTCCGCTTCGTTAGGTAAATTCAGGGACAAATTTCTTTAAGGGGGGAAGTTTGTAAGAACCCGAATCTTTGTTTCAGGTATGTTTTCCCTTTTTCTGGAGTTTTTGGGAAAAATAAAGTTTCTGGAAATTTTTTAAGTACACGCCGTGTACTTTTTGAGTACACGCCGTGTACTATTCTCTGGCTCGAAGACGTGTGATGGCCGTGTCCGGGCCACACACACGGTGTGTAGCGGTGATGTGGAGGCCATTTTTGGCGGAGTACGGAAAGACCTAGTACATGCCGTGTACTTTCTTTTTTTCATTAAATGGACTGAGGTCGCTCCTGACACACATAAGCGTCTTCTTCTATGTCCCATTTGTCCGAGAGCGCTGAGGATCCGTGAATCTTCGACGAGCTCCCGCCTCTCCATCTGTTCTCCGATTCGAGCACGGTCAATTGTGTTGGAATCGCAGCAGTGAGTTCTTCCTTCTTCTTGAACCTTGTTTTCCAATTCCTCCTCCTTCTCAAGATATCTTGGTTTATGTGTTTCAGACATTTTCTCAGATCTACGACGTTCTAAGGAGAATCTATCGTCACTTTTCATGTATATCGATCTCCTATGATCGAGGTAGGTGGTTTGTGCCTTTTTGTAGAATGTCTTTGAGTATTTTGTGCAATTGCGCCAATTCCATTGAACGGGAATTGTGTGTTTTCCTATTTTTCCCTTGATTGGTTTCCTGCTTGCTTGATTTCTATAGTAGAGGTTTACCTTTGTGAATAGAGTAGTTTTTGATATACTTTGGATACTTGCCATGCTTGTTTTTCTTTTTTGGCGTTTTTCCAGTTGCCATGCCTAGTTTTAGGATAGTGGGGCTGTTATGTTGTTGTACTATTGTGCCTTAGAATTATATCCAAGTATTTATTGAGGTTTACTTGGAAGTTGCACACACGCTGAGAATGTTTATTTTCACAAAGGACTGTGAGAACCTAGTGTAGTAGACCATAGGGAGAATGGATGTAAGGACTTCTCGAGAGTGTCTTTTAATAAAATGCGGGACCATAGGGGGAATTGATAATGAGTGCTTCCTCAGAGAGTCTATAGTTCCTCGACGTAGGCCACAGGGGGAATGATACGTTGAGTGCTTCCCTAGAGAGCCTTTAGCACGATATGAGACTATAGGGGGAATTGAAGGTGAGTGCTTCCTCAGAAAGTCTACTCTTAGCTGAACCAGAGTGGTGAGACTGTGTGTGCCTCCTAGAGGGTTGTTAGTACTTGTAGGTTGAACCATAGAGGTTAGGCTGTGATAGATACCCAAAGGGTTACCTGTTTTCTACTTGTTTTTGGTTGTTTACTTGTGTACTTTATATGTTAGAATTGTGGATTATAGTTGTTGTGTGCTTTTCTGTTTACTGCTTCCTGTACTTTTACTTGTCTTCTATTCATTGACTGTTAGGCATAGATATTTGGGTGATTTTCTACTAGGATTGTATCTCACACCCTGTTGGGCCATGCTTTTGGGCCCAAGAATACTTTGTTGTTGTAGGTATAGATAAGGGCAAGCGCCCTTGGACTTCCGGTACTTGATTGTTTGGAGCAGGAGAGAAAGGGACCAAGCTTAGACTTGTGATGTTGCTGGAGTGTTGTTGCTTTAGTACTTTGTGTTCAGTTGTATTTCTGCAGGTTTTTGTGTTTGCTACTTTCCTTAGACACTTGTACCTGCTGCATCATCATCATCATTGCTCTATATATTTATTCTTCTGCTGTTTGGTTACAGATATGTATGTTGTTACTGCCTTTTACTTTTGACTATTGTTTTCCTTACCTTTTATACCTTACCGAATGAGGGCATAGTTTCCCCAATAACTTACCAAGGCCCTTGCTGCTATTCGGCAGCCTCTGGTGTTTGGGAAATATGTTTGAGGTCATGTGGCGAACCGGGTACGGGGCACCAGTGGAGGGGCTTCGGATTCGGGTCGCTTCAACTAGACATGCCATGTACTCTAGGAGTACACTAGTACACCTAGGGGTACTTGTTCAAAATTTAGTACCCAAGAATGGATAGGCACATGGTCAGGTGACGAGGCGGGGCCATATGACATGTGGTCCCCACACATGTTGTGTACTACTTTATGAATTCTTCTACCTCTCGTAACTCCTTCCTCTGAACTCAAACATTGGCATGTGAGTAGCCTATCCCAAGTGTTTTTTCAAGTAGAACATGATGGTTACCTCTATAGTGGCTTTTGAGTTATGATGTGACATGTTTTGGGTGAGTCACCTTTTTTAGGCAATGTCCAATGACAAATGTGATCAGAGGTACCATCATCTGAGAGGTACCATCTAGTAGGGATGGCCAGTGTACCTCAATGCTTTTCTGAGAGGTATCATGCAGTAGGGATGGAAAGTTTTCCTTGATGCTTTTTTAAGAGATGCCATCTAGTAGGGATGACCAGACCAGTTCTAGGTTTAACTCTAGCTGGGAAAGGAAGTGGTCCCTACTGTCAGTTCTAGGTTTACCTCTAATTGGTCTAGAAAGTAGCCCCCGATAGCATTTTTGTGCTGCCCTCCAGTGGGGCTGGGTAGTGGGTCCCATCGATGAATCTTGTCAGGTAGTACCCTCCATCTAGGCTGACCAGTGGGTCCCCATTGACTATTGGGTGATGATCCCCTCTAACGTACTAGGGAACGGATACCCGATGACTAGAGTGGAACCCTCCACCTATGTTGGGCATGGGTCCTTGACCTTGATACATGGTCTATGAACTATGTGACACAATGATGAGGTGTTATTTGATGTACCTTTGGACTCTCAAGGAAGAGGGACATTTTTTACACTAAGATGCATCCTTGTGATGCGACTTAAAACCATGAGGCCGAGATAGTGCCTTCTAAATTGGATAGTATCAAGGTGCATTGATTGATTCCTTTTGACTTGTAGTTAAAGGATACATGTGGGATACTGGGCATCAATGGTGGTTACTTCTGGGACTATTGGATACTCACTTTCTTTGGATGAGTTGTGATATGGAGATCCTATTACTCTCTCATTTGGGTTTCTTCGTTGAGCATATATATATTCTATTTTTAGTAGTCACTCCTTGGGTTTGGTTACTCTCCTTCTAGGAGAGTTAAAGACACGTGGGGTATGTCATGTTCTTTCCATGTCTATCTTCTCATGTTTGGATGATTTCACTCTCCTACTATAGGTAGCGAAGACTCGATGAGAAGTTTATCTTCTCACTGTTTCTAGCTCCTTGTGTTTGGATGAGATTATTTCACTCTCTTATTGTGTTGAGCTGCACTTCTTTTATTGTACCTTGTTCAATACATTGTTTATAGCATCCCGTCTTTTTATCACATAAACTTTCATTACATTTTACAAAACCGAGGATCTTTAAGGTTTAGTGTCTTGGAAACCAGGAACATAAAACATGGAAAGAACAAAAACACTCTTCTTAAACACTTGAAAGGATTCTCCTTAAGTTCATCCTAGGTTCATTACTGCATCTCATAACCTGGGGACATACATCAAAAGAAAGGGTGAGCAGAAATCCCAGTAAGGGAAACAAGAGAAACATTTTACATGTGAACTTGAGATACTTCAATAAGGACATGAAAAGAAATTTAAGGAATGAGAAAGAAAAAATGAGATACATCATAAAAAAAATAACATTTTTCATAACTTGAAGATGTGGCTGAAACATTTAATATTGACAATCGTTTCGTTTCACCAAGGTCCATCCCCAAGGTGTTGTTAAAAATTACCAAGGTTATTCACCATGGCGTCGTTAAAAATGGTCATCTCTAGAGATTAAGTCTTTACCCAATGCATTGGAGCGCTATCAGGGAGCACCCTTAAATTTGCCTTTATTATCATGTGATCCACATATATCATCATCAAACATTTCATAAATAACCCATAAAATAAATGGGTTTCATTTCATAATCATAGCGTTTTAAAAACTGCTTTAAAGACGCGATCTTTACATTACTTTAAACCCACGGAAAGGGAAAGCGGGTATCATGTATGTAAATCCCAGAATTTAAAATAGAACATTTTCATATATATGTGAATACCCCTGTAGAAATAGGAGATTTGAGTATTCACTTTATAACATAAAATAATTTTGAGAAAAGAGAGGCATTTTGAGACGAAAATTCTGCAGCATAACGGCTATGTTACAAGGTTTTAGAAAACTTTGAAAAGAGAGGGAACATGGGTCAAACAATCATAATTGACCCATAAAACAGTATAGGGACAGAATAATAAGTATATATGGACATGGTGATGCAATTTTAAGGACATACCATTTGAAATGAAAAACATGGAAGGAAGACAAAAATTTG
Source organism: Viscum album (assembly GCA_963277665.1). Classification (NCBI taxonomy): domain Eukaryota; kingdom Viridiplantae; phylum Streptophyta; class Magnoliopsida; order Santalales; family Viscaceae; genus Viscum; species Viscum album. The sequence continues at coordinate 218,504,785 of OY728165.1, forward strand.
ATTTCTCTTATGACAATTCGGCAGCCTAACGGCGTCACTTAAGCTTCAATAAAAATGAATTGAACAAATCAAATAGGGTATCTCATCATATGATCATAAGAGATCGGTATGATAGATATAGATATCATACCCCAACATAATAAAAAGAGACTTGAAAGATTTGACATGAAAATCGAACTTGAAAAATGAGAAGGCTGAAAGAATCACTTAAACATTCGGCAGCCTAACGGCGTCACTTAAACTTTCATAAAACGAAATGATGAGAGTAAGAGGGGATCTCTCATCATATAAACATGAAAGGGTAGTAAGAGGAATATAAAAGAACATCCTCTCACATAAAAACATGGAGTATAAAAGGAATGACATAAAGGAGGTTACATGAAAAGAAAGAGAGGGGTCGGATCCCTTACCTTAAAATGTAACTCTTAAACCTCAAAGGTTGGGACCTTGAGGGCTTGGGGGCACCTTGGGAGGACTCCTTGGGAGGTAATGAGACCATAAATTCGTTGGGAATGAGTAGGGAGTCGAATGGATGAGAGGAGGGCTTGGTATTTATAGGGAAAATGAGGGGACAAGGCATTAATGGCCAAGGGACACCTCACATGTGCTTTTCTCAAACCCATGTGCTCTCCCTTGGCATTTATCATGGAGTTAGGCCACATGGGGCCCCCAAAACAATAATTCATAACCCTTGGCCGGACAACCCTTAAAAGATCTCATGACATCATCATGACACAATTATGATGTCATTAAACATACCGAAACCCTAAAACTGCATTTTTACTATTCACTGAAAAATTCATCTTTCTCAGAAAAATCCCAAACTTTCACCTTAACTAAATATCGATTCCCTAATTACATTTATGAACTCCATTTTATAAAAATAATTTTCTAAATATTTTTAATTCAATTTTTAAATAAATTCACTATTCACCGAAAATTCATTTTTTTCAGAAAAATCCCCAAAACTTACCTTAATATAATATCGACGCTCTGAGTTCAAAAATGAAATCCATTTTCTAAAAATAATTTTCTAAATATTTTTAATTAATTTTTTAATTAAAAAACACTATTCACCCGAAAAAACTAATACTTGAATAATAATTAATGAAACCGTTATTTAACCATTTTATTGAATCACATTACTTAATCAAGGTGCCTAGATTATTTTAAAACTTTCTTTAAGTGAGATTACTAATCCATTTGGTCACATTACTAATCCTAAGCATAAAATCACTATTCACAATTTACTATTCATCAAAAATCAAGTTGATCTTATTAGACTCTAAATTTCGTACTGGACATAATTGTAGAAGACCATTTTTTGAAAATCATTACACATTTTTAATTATTTAAGGTTTACACAACCATTTTTAAAATATCCTTTTTCTAAAATTCATCAAAAATATGCATACTATATTTATCCGGTCATTTCAAAATTCATAAACTTCATTATAAGAAGAAATCCCAATTTTTATTTAAAACAAGGATTACACAAGGCAGTTACGGTCTCATTACATAGCCCCTTATAATACCAGCATAGGACCTAAGAGTAAGGTGTGCTAGGGTGATAGAATCTTGGGGCGGCTCAGTAAACATTGCTCGAGTAGTAATTTCTATCATTTTGAACTTCTCACGAAGGCGATTCCGTTCTAGCTTCATATGATGAATCTCGGCTTGGATTTGATCCAGAGCAAAGCCCAATGGTGCTACCTCCTTCCCAAGCTCTGTTAGATGGGCTTCGATCAGTCCAAGACTACTAGGTGAGGCCATCAAATCTTCTTTCTATAATAATTAACCAAGATTACTTGTATTTAGAGACAATAATCAAAACATTTTGTTCACAGTGGTCATATTGACCGATGGTCATATAACAATCAAAACCCAATGGTCTCATTTTAATTATAATCATGTTTATCAAATAAAACATTTTTGTTGAGTATAAAAATAAAATAAAATAACACATGAAATTAGGAAACAAGATTTATTCAAAATTTCGGGCCGTTACAATCTTCCCCCCTTAAGAAATTCCATCCTCGCAATTTTTTTTAAAAAAATTGGGTTTTGAAATTTCATTGAAAGTCCCACATCAGAAAAAGAGTCAGTAACACTATTACTTTAAAAGAAATAAAAGGGAGTACAAAGGCCACCCGAGTTTACTCATACTAGGATTCCATGTAGGAAACATGGACATGGAGGAGAAAACAAAGGGTCCCGTTCTGAGGGAGAGTGATAGAGAACATTATTAGGAGAAAGTTAACCATAAGAAAATCCCAAACTTATGATGTGTGTAAGCGGTCTTTGATTAACTAGTAGGAAACGTAAACCAACAACGTTTTTGTTTTACGTTCCTTTTGATAACTTTGAGGAATTCATTTACAACATAGAACAAAAACATAAGGAAATATATCTACCTTCATGTAGAGTTTCATACTTTAATAAGTTTCTACCAAAACTAATCTTTTCTCCAAACGATGAGCATTCAAAACTACTTGGTCTCATCAAAACACAAGAATCATCTTCTAGAGAATCACATAATCCACAAAAGATCAACTATCTATTTCTTCTATCTTTAAACATTATCCCAAAAACAGAAAGAGTAAGGTAAAAAAAACTCTTCAAAAAGAAATAATCCCATAGGAATGGAAACTACTTTTAAATCTTCAAGTTCCATGGTACTACCCAAAGTTCATCATAGTCCATTACGTAAATAATGGTCCTTAAGATTCCTCAAAATAAACCAAACTAAGATTGAAACCCAAATACAAGAAAGATTTGATAACATAGTCTTCCAAAATAAAATTCATTGTTCAACTCCAAACAACATCAACCACTCCTAACATCTTATAACAAAAGTATCTAACCTAAACATATTTTACCCAAGATAGGTTAATCATTCCCGTAAGTAACCTAAATTACTATAAGGCCACCTTAAATTCATTGATTCTTCAAAATATAAGTCAACCTTACTCCTCAATGAAAACACCGTAGTAATCTATTTACCTTGATCATATATGGTCCTCAAAATAGTGAACGTCTTCCAAAATAATAATCATCTCTTAATCCCCTAATCATCTCTGTCGTATTAATACGGAAATCGTAGCATTTCCTATCACATTGGTTGTTGGGACATGTTCTTCCATTTCCCGCCATTAACTAAGAAAAGAAACTATAGTTAGGGGCTTAAATACTTAGTCAATAATCATGAAAAGAAACTTAAAGCATCTAAGGATAACATGTAGAAGTAAAGTATACCCTAACTTGTGATCCCCTAGGTTCCCTTCTAGGTTATCCATGATCATATATTCTTATGTGAATCTTTATTTTATTTTATCTTTCTTCCTTTAACAATGGTTCATACTAACCTTATGGATTTACCAAAGCATATCCCCCGGGAGTTTCGTAACCAAGAGTGCAGCAAGGCCCGTTGTCGTGTACCAGTTCCCGTTCGAGTCTAGCTCAAAGCGGTGTTTTCGGGTTTTACCCCTATGTACATCTACGCCAGAGCCACCTCTACCTGCTCGTATCCAGACATGGATGTATTTTCTTGGAAACCCCTTACTCAATACTCACCAAAATACCAGGAATATTTCCTATATTTAAACTTTTCTATAGGGTTCTTCCTAGTGTTTTCATATCCTAATTTCCAAAAATAACTAAACCATCCTTTGATACCAACTATAGCATCCCGTCTTTTTATCACATAAACTTTCATTACATTTTACAAAACCGAGGATCTTTAAGGTTTAGTGTCTTGGAAACCAGGAACATAAAACATGGAAAGAACAAAAACACTCTTCTTAAACACTTGAAAGGCTTCTCCTTAAGTTCATCCTAGGTTCATTACTGCATCTCATAACCTGGGGACATACATCAAAAGAAAGGGTGAGCAGAAAGCCCAGTAAGGGAAACAAGAGAAACATTTTACATGTGAACTTGAGATACTTCAATAAGGACATGAAAAGAAATTTAAGGAATGAGAAAGAAAAAACGAGATACATCATAAAAAAATAACATTTTTCATAACTTGAATATGTGGCTACAACATTTAATATTGACAATCGTTTCGTTTCACCAAGGTCCATCCCCAAGGTGTCGTTAAAAATTACCAAGGTTATTCACCATGGCGTCGTTAAAAATGGTCATCTCTAGAGATTAAGTCTTTACCCAATGCATTGGAGAGCTATCAGGGCGCACCCTTAAATTTGCCTTTATTATCATGTGAGCCACATATATCATCATCAAACATTTCATAAATAACCCATAAAATAAATGGGTTTCATTTCATAATCATAGCGTTTTAAAAACTGTTTTAAAGACGCGATCTTTACATTACTTTAAACCCACGGAAAGGGAAAGCGGGTATCATGTATGTAAATCCTAGAATTTAAAATAGAACATTTTCATATATATGTGAATAACCCTATAGAAATAGGATATTTGAGTATTCACTTTATAACATAAAATAATTTTGAGAAAAGAGAGGCATTTTGAGACGAAAATTATGCAGCATAACGGCTATGTTACAAGGTTTTAGAAAACTTTGAAAAGAGAGGGAACATGGGTCAAACAATCATAATTTACCCATAAAACAGTATAGGGATAGAATAAGAAGTATATATGGACATGGTGATGCAATTTTAAGGACATACCATTTGAAATGAAAAACATGGAAGGAAGACAAAAATTTGATTTCTCTTATGACAATTCGGCAGCCTAACGGCGTCACTTAAGCTTCAATAAAAATGAATTGAACAAATCAAATAGGTTCTCTCATCATATGATCATAAGAGATCAGTATGATAGATATAGAGATCATACCCCAACATAATAAAAAGAGACTTGAAATATTTGACATGAAAATCGAACTTGAAAAATGAGAAGGCTGAAAGAATCACTTAAACATTCGGCAGCCTAATGGCGTCACTTAAACTTTCATAAAACGAAATGATGAGAGTAAGAGGGGATATCTCATCATATAAACATGAAATGGCAGTAAGAGTAATATAAAAGAACATCCTCTCACATAAAAACATGGAGTATAAAAGGAATGACATAAAGGGGGTTACATGAAAAGAAAGAGAGGGGTCGGATCCCTTACCTTAAAATGTAACTCTTAAACCTCAAAGGTTGGGACCTTGAGGGCTTGGGGGCACCATGGGAGGACTCCTTGGGAGGTAATGAGACCATAAATTCGTTGGTAATGAGTAGGGAGTCGAATGGATGAGAGGAGGGCTTGGTATTTATAGGGAAAATGAGGGGACAAGGCATTAATGGCCAAGGGACACCTCACATGTGCTTTTCTCAAACCCATGTGCTCTCCCTTGGCATTTATCATGGAGTTAGGCCACATGGGGCCCCCAAAACAATAATTCATCACCCTTGGCCGGCCAACCCTTAAAAGATATCATGACATCATCATGACACAATTATGATGTCATTAAACATACTGAAACCCTAAAACTGCATTTTTACTATTCACTGAAAAATTCATCTTTCTCAGAAAAATCCCAAACTTTCACCTTAACTAAATATCGATTCCCTAATTACATTTATGAACTCCATTTTATAAAAATAATTTTCTAAATATTTTTAATTCAATTTTTAAATAAATTCACTATTCACCGAAAATTCATTTTTTTCAGAAAAATCCCCAAAAATTACCTTAACATAATATCGATGCTCTGAGTTCAAAAATGAAATCCATTTTCTAAAAATAATTTTCTAAATATTTTTAATTAATTTTTTAATTAAAAAACACTATTCACCCGAAAAAACTAATACTTGAATAATAATTAATGAAACCGTTATTTAACCATTTTATTGAATCATATTACTTAATCAAGGTGCCTAGATTATTTTAAAACTTTCTTTAAGTGAGATTACTAATCCATTTGGTCACATTACTAATCCTAAGCGTAAAATCACTATTCACAATTTACTATTCATCAAAAATCAAGTTGATCTTATTAGACTCTAAATTTCGTACTGGACATAATTGTAGAAGACCATTTTTTGAAAATCATTACACATTTTTAATTATTTAAGGTTTACACAACCATTTTTAAAATATCCTTTTTCTAAAATTCATCAAAAATATGCATACTATATTTATCCGGTCATTTCAAAATTCATAAACTTCATTATAAGAAGAAATCCCAATTTTTATTTAAAACAAGGATTACACAAGGCAGTTACGGTCTCATTACATAGCCCCTTATAATACCAGCATAGGACCTAAGAGTAAGGTGTGCTAGGGTGATAGAATCTTGGGGCGGCTCAGTCAACATTGCCCGAGTAGTAATTTCTATCAGTTTGAACTTCTCACGAAGGCGATTCCGTTCTAGCTTAACATGATGAAGCTCGGCTTGGATTTGATCCAGAGCAAAGCCCAATGGTGCTACCTCCTTCCCAAGCTCTGTTAGATGGGCTTTGATCGGTCCAAGACTACTAGGTGAGGCCATCAAATCTTCTTTCTATAATAATTAACCAAGATTACTTGTATTTAGAGACAATAATCAAAACATTTTGTTCACAGTGGTCATATTGACCGATGGTCATATAACAATCAAAACTCAATGGTCTCATTTTAATTATAATCATGTTTATCAAATAAAACATTTTTGTTGAGTATAAAAATAAAATAAAATAACACATGAAATTAGGAAACAAGATTTATTCAAAATTTCGGGTCGTTACATTGTTCCCCTCTTCAGTATATCTTTTGCTGCTCCCTTGAGCCTTCGGGACATCCTACTAATTATTTTTATACTCAACCCTGCTTGGGCTTTGCCTGCACTTGGTGTGCCCTTGCAGACAAAAAACAGGTTGATCGTGACATTAGAGGAGCTTAGGGATATGGGGTGCTTGGACCGCATTCGGTGGTCTTAGCTTGGGATCCAGGAGTATGTCTCTATAATTTGTTTTACTTTTCCACTTTTTTCTGGGTTTTGGCACTTTTCTAGTTGGTCATGTATTTTGACCCTTTCCCTTTGAGTTTACTTTTCTGTACTTGTACTGTTTAGAGGTTTATGCATGTTTGGTTTCATTTTTATAGTGGGTTTGTATCTTGTTTTCTTTTCCCTATACACTTTTTCATTGAGTGGGTTGCGTGTGTGTACAGGTCCTTAGTAAAAGGCCTCCCCAAGTTTGTTGTTCCTTCGGTGCTTGGCGCCAACCCCTAGCCTATGGAGGTGGTCTTGGGGTAGTTATGGCTTGAGCCCCAACATGGTTCAAGTCATGACACATGACACGTGGTCCAAGCTAACCAAAATACTATGATCGGGGTTAAGTGGGGTGGGGATAAATAATTTCCCATTAATTATAATTCAAAATTCCCAAAAATAGGAACAATAAGGATTGAATACCAAATACACTATAATATCCTTCTATTGTGGTCTTCCCACCATATTAGAACATTTTTTTAAACATTGATTACCCAATTCATAATAAACTCACAATTCTAGAAAGATCCAAATCTATGAGAAATGAGTCATAGAATGTGAAACACCAGCCCTCCATGTAAACAATATTTAGAAATTCCCAAAAAGACACTCCCATTTAAAACAAAATTCCTATAAGATCCACGAAATCATACTCTATTCACAAAGAAAAAGAAACCACCACCAAACACAACATCCAAAATGTGAAAACAATTACAGTAATAAAAGCTTTAAATAGAGCTCACATCAGGGCCAAGTTCACCAGACTGAGCTCAGAGATTCTTTGAGGGAGTGGATTTGGCTCCACACCTCTTCCTGAAAACACCCTTAAAGAACCTTTACAGGTGACCTAAATGGACAACAGTATGTCAGATCTTTGGTTCTTCTTGGAATGATTAATTTATATGCCTTGACTTTATACACTAATGGAACACCAATATTTTTCTTCTGGATGAATCTAGTGAGAGTAAACACAATGACCTTTTCATTATACTTCCCAATAGGACAAACTTGTCTCTATTTCCTTTCCCTTTACTAGAACTGCTACCATCACTCCTCAGGATATGTGAAACATCAACTAAATATGGATCTATAGCTTGGACAAATTTTGACCAAATTACCTACCTCACCACATCTTCATAAGTTTCAGGGTTCAAAGAATACACTAATAGAAGAAGTTCTAGTCGAAGACCGCTTCCAAATTATTGAGCCTTCATGAATTCATCTTCAGTAAGATCTGGAAGATATGATGCCAACTCAGAAAAACTTTTAGAATACTCCAACATCATTGAATAACCTTACTAGAGATTTTACAATTCCATAACCTCTGTTATCCTTATGAATTTGAAGAAATACTTTTGGATGATCAAATATTTTAAGAATTCCCATGAGTAGTCTTTTTGTGTCTTGGTCAAAATATAAAACTTCCACCACTTACAATGTATTCCTTATAACATAAAGGTGGAAAACTTGATCTTAATATTATTTAAAATCTCAAGCATAATGAAGATCTCCTTAATGCTTTAAAACAATACCTTGTATTTTTATATTTTTGGCTACCTAAAGAAATGAGGAGGGTTTGACTTTTAAAACTTTTGGATAAATTCATGATATTGAATCATTGTATGAGGACCACTAGGATAAATATCTGAGATAGGTGAACTAAATTATTGGGATGATACTTAATCAACCAAAAGGAATGTGGTGGAAGAGAGGCTCATATATCCTCTTCAAGATTCCTTAGAGAGCTTAGTTGGGGCGTACTCTAAAAATATGAAGAATAAAATTGAATCAAAACATACCATAAATTGAAACTACACATCCCAAATAAAAATAAATAACCCAAAATAAAAATACCCTTTCAAAGAGGAGATACCAAAACACAAAAGGAATCATCAAATAATACTCACTCATCAAAGCATTGAAATTCCCTTTTTGAAAACACTTTTTAAGGGAAAAAACAAACTTAATAAATTTGACATTTAACATTTGCATTCTATGAAACTTCATATATATATATATATATACTAGTACACCCTTACATGAACACCCACATATATAGATAATCATATAATTACCACACACACACACACAGATATGTGTGTGTGTGTGTGAAAATTCATAAGGAATTCCATGGGTCAAATAAAAAGGAGGGGGTCACATTTAAAGTTGTTCTTTTAAAATAACCCAAAAAATTAAAACCAAATTTTGTCATTAAAAAAATTATAAATCCATAATTCTATTTTCATTCAACATTTTACAAACTTTTCAAAATACTAAATAATTTCTATTTCATTTTTAAATAACCCAAGGTTCTTATTTTTGAAATAAAACTTTGATAAACAAAACATCATTTAAAAATTGGAGGAAACACCCCAAAATCAACTTAAACCAATAATATGAATAAATGAAAACAACTGAACACTCAATGAATCAAAATTATAAAAATTTAAAAGAAAAATATATTGTGCATAGTTTTTTTTTTCATGGTTTGGCAGACTGTGTGACAACCATGTGAATCTCATTGGAGGTTAATAGAGATAGTAACATATCCTTTTCATGGTTTTTTCGACCATGAACAGAAACTATGAACCCTATGAATGCCTCACAAAAACCACTTCAAACCTTATAGATTTTCAAAATAACCCATAAATTCATAAAACCAATAACAAACACTCAAATAAAGTTTAGAAACCATAGAAACATCTAAGAACCAAACTTGGATTTGAGATGCGAACATCCTGAACCACCTCGGTAACTTGAGTCTCATCACACAAGGGTGGTGATTAGGCACCCACTCATGACTCAAACTGGAGTTTTGATAGTACTAGATCCAAAATATTAGACATATCCAAATAACAAGAACCAATATGGATCTGATATCACTTTTTCACAAACCAACCCATGAAGACCACGAATTGGGAACCTGAGCTGACCCACAACATGGCCCGAGAGGCATTCTCAATCCTCCCAGGATGAAAACTAGTGTTGGGCATCAATTTTAACTTAATTGGGAATGATTTAGCCTATAAAACTACTAAAAAATATGTAATAATGGAATAAATAAATTAAATAATGGTATTGAAAGAGAAACAAACAACTAAGATTACCTTCATGTGACTTCATGGGTCATTAATGACCACATAACCATGCTTTCTCCTTGACCAACCCAAATCTAAACCAAACCTAAAACTAAAATGATAGATTATGCATGAGTACCGAGATGCTTATTAGCTATGCTAAGAGAGAAATCACTCCTTATTCCTTAATTTTAAATAGAAAATCATTTATGTTGATTTGAAAATATAGATATATATAAAAATGTGACTTTCCTTTCATTTCAAAATAAGTATAAAATCGATGATTCAGAAAAAAAATTACCTTTTATTTATAAAATATTTTCTAAATAATGAGAGAATTTCTGATTAAACTATTTATAAGAAGAAACACATGATAGGGTAAGAGTTTAAGTATGAATTCATATCAGTGGAAATTGTTTTATAAAAGTTCCACAAAACACAGGAAAGTAGAATACATGTAAAATAGTTATCATGGGAACTAAAGAGTTAGTTGAGACAGTCTAGGGAAAAGCTATAAACACCAATATAAGAAATTTTCAAAAGCATCAGATACCAATAGTCAACCTTTCCCAACACTCAGTGTCACCCTCATTGGTTTATCCAAGGGGTATATCCCATAAGTAGATAATTAATCTATCTCAGGGTCACTAGTGAGATCATAATACTAAATTAGTAAATCTTTTGTATCGAGAGCTCCTGCCTAACTACCCAATGATTCCCATGATTTATAAATAGAGTTTATTTTTTTCAAACTATTATATACATATATATCATATGTTTTCACAAAACAAAAAAAAAATATCTTCCTCACCCATGAGTTCCCTCTTAAGAACATCCCCTTTTCCCTTTCCATGGAACATAAATAAATCACAAGCCCCTCACTAGGAATACACCACATATCACACATTTAGTACCCATATAAGTTCCACAATTTAAGGGGAATGAGTTAAGAGAGGTTTTTATATTTCAAGAAACGTTTCCAGGAGCCAAATAAGCCACAATATTTAGAAAGTAACATTGATCATTTGTAAAACCATTTCCAATCCAAATATTTACAAGTTCAAAAGTCACCGTTTATAATTATACACATATACACCTTAATATATATATATATATATATATTTCCCTTGTCTTAATGTACATATTCACAGAACCATGTGTGAATATGTACAAAGAGGGTACCTATATATATTTTTGGGGGGTATAAGTCATATTTAATAGATTAAAAGGTTAAAAATATATTTGCGGATATTTAGGAAAAAACACTCCATTATGCCTTTGTGGAAAACCAGATAAAAGACTAAAACATACTTAGGAGTTTCTAACTCACATAATAGAGTCCATTTAGAAAACTAATCAATAATCTAGGATGCTTGACATCTCAAAAAAAAGCTTGAATACATGCATTAGTAAGAGAAACCCATAACAGAAACTTAAGGAAAAGATGAGAAATAAGAAGGAAGATAATTACAATCATTACAACCATTTTTCATAATATATTTAATTCATAATATAATGAAAATAATGATAAAAACAATCAAGAAGTTATATTTTTTCAAATTAATGTCTCGTATATAGGGTAACCTACCTCAAACCTTATCGCCTTTGAAAATGGTGACTCAAATACAACCAAAGGAGTTCAAAGAAGTAAGAAAGTCCATAAGAAATCCTAAAAAATAAAAAACCCCAAATTAAAAACAAGGTATCATGATCCTTAGGTCACCTGAACCATGGTAGAGAAATAACCAAGGGGGAAAGGGTGAAATAAGAAGAGGAAAAGGTAAGAAGTAGACTACCTTGAAGACCCTACCTCATAAACATGATGAAATCTTGAAGAACCATCAAGGGATGTAAGGGGACTAAGGGATAGGGATAACTAGATTCATGTAAGCCAAATGATAGGGTAGAGCAGTGACTTGGCGTTAGAAACTGAGAAATGAAAAACAGTAAAATCAAATTTTAATGAATTTTAGACATAGTGCACGGTTTGGTCGCATGGTTTGGAAAACTGTGTTCCCTATACTGGGATTATCTAGTACCACACATGAGTAAAAAATATAGTTTGGAAAATAATGTTCCAACTATGTGGTTTGGATCTTAACAATTATAGAGGTTATCAAAATATTTCTGCATGGTTTGGAAAATTGTGTGCCTCTACCATGTGACATGCTCTGTACGCCCAATAACTACTAATTTTAAAGAGAAACCACCCAGAAAGAGAGAGAAATAAATAGAGATCAAAAATAAAAATAAAAAATATATTAGTGTCAAGTCAATGTGTGATAAAATCTCTAAGTTGTAGAAATTAATTTTAAAATCAAAAAAAGAAAGGCAACAAAAAATGGTTTTTCATAAAATAACTTATTAAGTATAAAAAAAATTATGCCAAAATAAAGTGTAATTTTGATTCCAATGACATTTATTGGATTATTTTCAATAAAAATTAACTAATGAAATTTTAAAATCAATCCATAAAAATAAGACTGTAAATTCTTGAAAACAAAATATATTTTTCTTAAAAATCTGTATTTTATACTATTCACCCAAAACCCATTTTTTCAAAAAATTACCAAAAAGTAACTCTAAGATAATTTTGGGTTACTAATTTTAAAAATAATTTTTTATTTTTTCAAATTAAAATTATAAAATTTAGAAATTAAACATTTAAATAAAAACATATAATATATGTAAATAAATTTAGTATGAATAAACTATTTCTTTTTTGATTGGAAAATTACTTAATATTGTTATAGTGAATATAAATCTATAAAATATAATTCATAAGTGTTGATAAGGAATGAAATTGATCAATTATCAAAATTATCTAGGTTGTCATACTCTTCCCCCCTTTTGGAAATTGCATCCTCACAATTTTATTCATTACATAAACAAGGGGGATATTTTTTCTTTATAGATTTTTTTTATTCCCATATTGCTTCTCCAATCATATGGTTTTTTTAAAAAAACCTTAAATAAGTGAATCACCTTATTCTGAAACACTTGCTCCCTGCAGTGAGGAATTTGAATAAGTTTTTCCTTATATAAAATATTCTATTCCAACTATACTACTTCAGTGCTAAAAATTTGATATGAATCTAATACATATTTTCTTAAAAATGAAATATGAAATGAATCATATACCTAAGATAAAATCTGAGAAAAGGAAACTTGGAAGGTAACTAATCTAACATTATCTAGGATTTTATCTAGTTTAATGAACCACGGACTTGAAATTCCATTTTTACCAAAATGCATAACATTTTCCATGGAGATACTTTAAGAAAAAGATAGTCGCATACCTCAAATGAAAGGTCTTTCCTCTTATTATTCGTATAGATATTTTCCCTACTCTAAGCTACCCTCATATACAATTGAATAATATTCACCTTATCAACCATTTCCTCTTCCAATTCTAGTCCCAATAAATTTCTTTCCCCAATTTCATCCCAACAAGTCATAGTTTGACATTTCCTTCCAAATAATGCCTAAAATGGTATCATCTGTATACCAGAATGAAAACTATTATTATAAAAAAAATTAAACTAATTATAGATATTGATTCCAACTTCCCTGGTAATCCTTAGAAAAAGATCAAATCATGTATTCCAATGTCTAAATCATTCTCTCTGACTATCCATTAGATTGAGGATTAAAATTTATACTAAAATTTAATTGAGTACCTAACAAATTATAAAAGATTTTCAAAAAAATGAGGTAAATATTGGATCATGTTCAGATACAACAAAAAGTGGTACTCCATGCATTCTGATTATCTATTTAACATAGAGTCTAGAAAGATGATCCAAAGACATATTATCTTGAATATGAATAAAATGTGCATATTTAGTCAAATGGTCAATAATAACCCATATCGCATTATTAACTCAAGATTTTTTTGGTAATACAACCCTAAAATACATGGATATATTCTCTCATTTCTATTCCATCACTAAAAAAGGCTGAAGAATTTCCTTTGGTAGTTTTCATTAATCTTTAACCTACTAACAACTCAAACATTTCATAGTAAAATCAGCAATATATTTCTTCATTCCTTCCCACCAATATTATTCTCAAAGGCCTCTATACATATTATTGGCACCAAAATGAACATAAAATGAAGAACTATGAGCTTCACTCAACAATTATTTCTTCAACTAGGAATCAAAAGGAACACATAATCTTTTTTTGAATCTAAAAACACCTTCCTTGTCAATTTTAAATTCAAGAAACTTAATTTTCCTGATGAATTATACCTTTTTCCTGTAAAACATGATCCTCCTTCTGATATTTCTTAATACTCCCTAAAAATTATGACAGCACTGACCCTTAAAAGAAAACAAATGGAGTTCCTTCATGCCAAATTTGTAGAGAAAAATTCATCAAATCGTTTACCAAAGGATCATGTTCTGAATGTAGCATAGTTAATGATTCATTATATTTAATAAATAAATCATTAGCTACTCTATTTTCTTTTTTTGGATGGTAATGAATCATGTATCCATAATCATTAATCAATTTTATCTAACTTCTCTTCCTTATGTTCAACTCTTTCTGAGTGAATATATACTTATTGTCGGTATAAATTTTACACTTTACTCCATATAAATGATGTCTTTATATTTTTAAAGAAAAAACCAAAGTAGATAGTTCCAGATCATTTGTAGGATAATTTAGATAATGAGGTTTCAATTGAGGTAAAGCATAAACAATTACCTGATCATTCTTCATCAGAACACAACCACGTCCCTTCAAATAAGTATCGTTTCATATGAAAAATTCACCATTTTTGGATGGTAGGGACAAAATTATATCATTCACTAATATTATTTTTAATTCCTGGAAACATTCACCATTCTCTTTTATCTAGATGAATTTAACTCCTTTTCAAGTTAACTTATTTAGTGGTCTAGATAACCAAGCATTGTTTTCAAAAATTTCTCAGTAGTAACCCACTAATCCAAGAAAACTATGACTCTATGTGAAATTAGTTGGTTTTATCCACTCTTAAACAAATTTAGTTTTATCTATATCAACAATTATTTCATATTTATTTAAAATATATCCAAAAAAATAAATATGTCACAACCAAAATTCATAGTTACTAAATTTTCCATATAACTTATTTTATTTAAAGGTTTGCATAATAGTACTCAGGTGTTTTTCATGATCCATATAACTTTTTGAATATACAAAAATATCATCAATGAAAATAACCACAAATTTATCCAAAAACACATAGAAAGCTCTATTTATAAGCTCCATAATACAGCTGGATCATTTTTCAACCTGAAGGTAATAACCAAAAACTCATAATTCTCATTCCTAGTATGAAACACCATCTTACAAATTTCATCCTCTTTCACCTTTAGCTAAGGGTATCTAAGCCTAGGATCAACCTTTGAAAAATATGAAGCTTCTGGTGCTAATCAAACAAGTCATCGATGTGAGTTAATGGATATTTATTCTTAACAGTGATGTTATTCAATGCTCTATAATCAATGAAAATCCCCATAAAACCATCCTTATTTTTAACAAACAAAATATTATCACCCCATGGTGAAGTGCTATGATGAATAAAACCTTTATCAAGAAACTCTTGTGATTTCTTTTTTAATTCCCAAAGTTCTACTTGATCCATTCAATAAGAATGTTTTGATATTAGATTAGAATCAGGAAATAGTTCAATAGTAAATTCAATCTCTCAATCATGTATAATACCAAGAAATACATCTAGATATTCATTTACTATAAGAATACCACTAATTTGAATAGTTTCCTTTTTCTCGACAATGTGTGTAAGATAACTTTAATTTCCATCTTTAAACAATTTTTCATCTTATTGATATGTTATCAAAGGTATAAATTCATTCTTGTATAAAAATTAAAACTCATTCCAAAAAACAACTTCTTTAGCTCTATAATCTATCTTAGTATGATAGAAATAAACTCAATCCATACCCAGAATAACATCAAACTATATAGGGAAAAATATAATAATTTTTTCAGGTAAAACCATTCCAAAAATGATAATAGGAAGATTTTTATAATTTATTTTTACCTTAATACTACCCTCAGGTGTTTTCACCAATTTCTTGCGGTATAATTTCTAATTTATCAGTAAATTTCTCAAAAATGAAATAATTTTTACATCCCAAATCAAATAATACATTTGAATATTCATAATAAACATTTAATGTACCAAACATATAACAACCTTACTCTTTATTTCACATTAATACATGATTTATTATATAAAATTACAATTAATAAAACCTGGAAGATCAATAATTCTAGTGTATTTGGGAATTAGGTGCATGAAATAACATATTGAACATGGTATAGGACAAAATTACTGAAAACTTCCTTGATATGCTTCTAAAATTCCATGGATTTTAAAACTGCACAGGATAAACCTGAGGACAATCATAAGAAAGGGGATAGCTATAAAGCTCGGTAAGGGAATAAACATGGAATAACACAAAGAAAATAATATATGTTACACAATAGACATATAAATGGGTCATAAAAACATTAGGTACATGTAATAACATCTTGAACTTGATATCCAACAACATTATTGAAAACTTCCTTAGTATGCTTCTAAAATTTCATGGCTTTTAAAATTGCACGGGATAACCTGGAGACAAGCATAAAAAAGGGGTGATCTATAAATCCCAATAAGTGAAAACATGGAATAACATAAAGAGAATAATACATGTTACACAATAGGAATATTAATGGGTCATAACAATAGTATTAATCATAAACATGAACAATGAGACATGATACAGCATGATAATCATAAAGGCAACATGGAAAATGTGGCAACAACTTAAAACACTAAATCATAAACATAAGTCAAGGCTAAACCCATAAATACATTATTGTGTAAAAATTACCATAAATTAATCAGGTTTACCCCTTGTTCCAATGTGACATATCATGATACTAAACATTACCCAATGCATTGGAGCACTATCTGGGTGCACCCAAAATATTCATTTCTTTATCATTCTTAAGTGTTCCACATAGATCATAAAACATGGATTCATTCATCATTATAATTTATTCCAAAATTAAGGAGTGTGGAATAAATATGTGTAAGTCCCCAATAAAAATATATATTTTCACAAATGTGAACACCCTTGATAGTAAATGGGTATGGTATTCACTACATAATTGTTTTGTCATTGAAGATCATGGTGAAATTTTGGCAGCATAACAACAACACTTAAGAATTCATAAAATGGGTTGATGAGAGAAAAAGGGGTCTATAATCACCTAGAAATAAAATTTTAAGTAATAGGGACATAGAAAATCATATCCCAGCATTATAAATTTGTAAATATAAGGCATAAGTTAATGAAGAAACTTGAATGGAGAAAAGAATCCTAACTATATTTCGGAATGGTAATGGGTGTACAAAAAGGATTATGGGAGGATTAATGGGAGGAAAGTGGGATATCATCATTTATAAATTAAATTTATAGTAATGAGAATATGGAATAACACATTCTAACATAATATAATATAATTTAATATAAATAACATAAAATAAGTCCTTTAATGGAAATGAGTAGAGAGAAATCTCTTACAAAATTTTGGCATGGTAACGGGTGTACATAAAGGATCTTGGGAGGCTTAATGAGAGTAAAATGGTTCTATAATCATATATATAAAAAATTACAGTATTTGGGATATATAATAACATGTCCTGACATGAATAAATGAAAATTAAAAAGTATAACATAAAATAAGTGCTTGAATAAAAAGGAGAGTGGAAGATCCCTCACAAAATTTTAGTATAGTAACGGCTTAGGTAAAGATAAAAATGAGAGAGAATAAATGATATATAATTAAAATAATATCCATTTTATATTATGGGGTGTTTATAAATAAATTACATTATAAACAATTTCAATTAAGAAGACACATTCCAAAGGAGGTTCTTGAATCAAAAGGAGGAGATGAAGGTGAGGATCCCTTACTTGAGTGTGAGAATCCAAATGCTTGGGAGGGAATTCTTGAGAGATTTGGGAACCTTGGGAGGACTATAGAGAGTAGAGATAATAGTATTTATGTTCTCCAAGGATTTTGAGTGAAAATAAATGGGATCTTAGGTGGGTTTATATAGGAAAAGAGGGGGATTTCTTTATTATTTAGGTTTTGGACTCTATATAATAAAATAATCAAAACCACAAACCAACCCATAGTTTTTTCACATGATTTATACCAAATTGGAGTGTTTTTAATTATTTTATAAGTCCAAGGTACTAAATTAATAAAATAATGTACTTTATTATGTGGAGGTGAGTCGTACTGTTAAAGAATGGATCTTAAAACCTTAAAATATATTACATGTTTTGGAGGACTCATAATGGCTTTATAAAATAAATAGAATAAAATTAAAATCACATCATTTTAAATTAAAACATATATTTGGTCTTGAATCCCATTTATAGTATTTATTACATCACCATTGGGTCATTATGATGTCATAATACACAAATTGTATTTATATTGTATTTAATTTTTACTTAAAAATTCGACTATCTCCAAAAATTATCAAAAAATCACCATTGGATAATTTTTTCATTCTGATTAAAAAAATAATATTAATTTTATCTAAATAATTATATAAATATTTTAATTTTTACTTTTAAAATAATAACCGACATTTATTGAAAATGTTAGGGTTTTTGACAATAACAGTCTTAAAAAAATAACATTTGACTTCATAAAAATTATATGATAATTTATATTTAATAAAAAATATTTAATAATAATATTTTATTAAAATATTATTTATTTAAAAAATCATTAATTCATCAAAATTAATTTATTAATTGAAATTTTATAGTACTTAAAAATATAATTTGTGTTTTATCTTATAAAAATATAATTTTTATCAGACCGATTGCTTAATCATTTATAAAGTAAAAATAATAAGGAATAGATATAATATTAATTTCATTGAAAATGAAAAATAAATATCCATACTATTACGGTTACACTATTTTTAGCCTTTGTTAAATTATATTTACCCTCAGTTATCATATTTTCATTTTACCGTGCTGATTAATATTTTCTACATTTTCTATTCTTATTATACAAAAAATAATTTGAAATTATTAAAAAATATTAATTTTTAAGATTCCAAATATGGAATAAATTTTATCAAAATAAATTCACAGAGGTGCAATAATTTTATTTAATATAAGACCCTTAAAAATGATGGAAAACTGTTTTTCAAAAAATGCATTTTTAAGGGAAAGTTGATTTTACTTTAACTATATAACTAGTAATATTCATTATATGAATTTAAATTCATAAAAATGGAAATATAATCTAAAAATTTAATTTAACTAATTTCTCATTAGTCGTTATTTTAATTAATTATAGTGGATAAACATTATGCATTTTAAAACAATTCTCAGAAAAATGCGTTATTTAATCCTAAAAATAAACATGTATTAAGTTCCAATATAAATATTATTAATTGAATAAAATATAATAATAATACTTATTTTATCTTTAAATAAAATTAAAATAATAATTGTACTTTTAAATTAATTCATTTATCAAAATAAATGACAATTTAAAATTAAAACGTTGTTTTTCACTATTCACTAAAAATCTATATTTTCTAAAAAATCCAAAATTTTCACCTTAAGTTAATTTTTATATTCCAATATAAAAAAATGGAGTTAATTTTATCAAATAAATTTTCTAAATGTTCTATAAAATAATTATAATATTTATAAAAAGAAATAAAAATCCTTTTTGAAGAAAGCATGTTTTTATAGACAAAATGACATTACCAAAAATTGATAGATTATTTAATAATAATTTATCAATATATTTAAGAAATATATATATTTCATAAATTAGTTAGTTATATTCATGCCCAATAATATAACGGCTATGTTATAACAGTATTTTTTAAATAATTATGGTTTGTTTGGGTTTATC
Organism: Viscum album; assembly: GCA_963277665.1. Lineage (NCBI taxonomy): Eukaryota > Viridiplantae > Streptophyta > Magnoliopsida > Santalales > Viscaceae > Viscum > Viscum album. The sequence goes on from OY728165.1 coordinate 218,524,778, forward strand.
TTTGTATATCACATACACTATCAAATATAGTTTTCTTTTTAAAAACTCGGGGTGCTACATTCTTCCTCCCTTTAATAAATTTTTCCCTCTCAATTTGAACTTGTACTCAGTAATAAAATTTTTGACACTAGAAAATATCTTTATTTAAAACCCACATCATAAAAAGTCTTAATAAAACATCCTCTTGAAAAGTGAGAAAGGGACATATGAAGGTCATCACATAACTAGGTTTCAAAGTAGGATAACTTTAGTGTGAATTGAAAACATGGACATGGAATAGTAAACTAACACTAAAGAACTAGTTGAGTGTGATAGAGAACATGGTCATGATAATTTTAATGACCATAATACCATAAATCTATGATGGATAAAATGACCATCAATTCATTCAAAATAACCATAATATGAAAACATTTTTTTATTCGAGATAATTTTCCTAGGGATAGGGATTCCTTTATAATATAGACTAGGAATATAAGGAAATATAATTTCTTGAAAAGTATAACTAATTTCCACTACAATCATCTTTTTCTCCAAATGATGAGAACTCAAGATGAATTTTTTTTATGCCCAAAGCACTATAAACTTATAACGAATCTTATAATACACCAGATAATAACAATATATTCTTCCTATATTTTACTAAATCCAAAATGGTTAGTGTAATATATGATAATATCTTAATATATTAATCACCAAAATTGAACAAATATTCCCAAAGTTTTAATATAGATCATTCCTTAAATAGATACCCTTATATAACACTGATATCCTCAAAATTGAAGAGTGTTTTAACCCCAAAGGTTGTCTCATACCCTTCATCTTAGACCTCCAAAATCATAATATCGTTCATCTTTGAATTTCCTAATTGGTATATATATACCTTAAACAAATAAAACATCTCTAATCACCTCAAAATCAAAAATATGTGATCCTATAATATGTTTCCCAGAAAAATATAATACTAAACTTCCATCATATAAATCTTAAAAGATTTTATCAGTGATTTTAAATATAAGATTAGCCTTATACATATCATCCCAAGACTTTTTAATTCTTTCCTTGAGTAATAGGTTTGATGGTCTATCTATTGGTTTGATGGCTGAGGGTTTGGAGGAGGGGGGTCTTACATAGGATGCTGGTGAGGAGGCTCCAGAGATACAGTCAGTTGAAGGTTTGAAAAATGAACCTGTTATGGTAGGAGAGGAGGTTGTGGAATTTCAACAGGCTGGCGATAGGGGGCAGGAGCTTGCGGGTTTGACAGTGGAGAATTACCACTCAATGGTCAGGAGACCCTCTTTGGTGGAAACAGATAGGAGATCGGATCTTCAAACTGGTTGAGGTGTGAAGGAGGCACATGCGTTGAATGTGGAAAATGTGTTTGCAGAAGGTGAACAACTACCTTTGATGGAGAATAAAACTCCAGAAACTGGGAGTCCTGTTCTGGGTTTGGGAGAGCAAGCCAGTAAAGGAAGGGGATTTTTTGGGGGAGGAAAAGAAAAATTGAGTAGCCCAGTTGGTCGTTCATTCAGCGATGTTTTTCAAAGTGGGAATCATAAACTAGCAACATTTGAAGGACCTTTGTCTGCTATACCAAGAAGATGACTAAGAATAGATTACTCATACCTTTTGAGGCCAATGCAGACTAGATCTCCCTCTAATAGGGTAGTGAGGTGAATATGGCTTTTAAGAAGGGTAGTGTGGTCAAGAGGACCTCACCAGACAATCCAGTTCTAGATCAGCATAGGATTCAGGTTCAAAGTGAAAGCTACTGGAGGTCACTAGAATGGGAATCGGCTACGGCTACCGAAGAAGATGAATCCAGCTTGGGATACGGAGATGATTATGGTTTTTTTATGTGTAATCATGTGGTGGTCGTGTTGTCTGCATTTACGCTTCTCTTGTTTGATTTTGTGTTTGTAAGTTTGGGCTCTGGGATCCCATAAACAGGCCTTTTAAAATAAAAAAAATGATTCAGCAATCCACCAATAATGTGTTTTCTAAAATATCACTTTATAACTATATCAATTTTATAGGTTATCGATACCATTAAATGTAAATTTCAAGTACTTAAAGAAAAAGACTATGGAAAAATCCTTATATGTTTCATGATTCTTATATCTATAATTTCATTGATATACCACTTATACAACATAACTCTTAAATAATCATACATAAACACTTTAATCTTTACACTTCAACAATTTTTACAGCATATGTCCTTATGTAGTCCCAAAAATTTAAGATAGATACACTTTCTTGTAGTGAAATAATGTCAATACTAAAGAATATTCATCCTCCTCCTTACACTTTTATAGAATTGGGGGGGTCAATTCGCAATACAAAGAGTGATTTTCTTCTCACGGAAATTTATGTTGGCTCTATATAGGGAAATCCAATCATTCCCATAATTGCATCAAATTCCACCAAAGGGAGTATGACAAGGTTATATGGGAATTTCATCCCAAAAGCTTTGTCATGTTAGGATTTATATACTTAGGATGTAATAATTTCCCTATTTTCCATTTTCAATTACAACTCTACTTTTATTCTTTATGTTTGTGTTTGGATAGTTCTACTAAACTATTTTGATATGAAGGAATGTATAGAACTATGGATGATAACCCTATCTTTCACTTTTTGATTCTAGTTCTAACCATTTACTTCATCCAAAATAAACTTAGGGATTATAATTTTCAAACTATTAAGAACATAAAGGGGGTATCAAATGACATTAAATGTATAACTTATAAATTATATTTATCTACTTGACTTGTGAGTTTCTAGGCTTTCAATCTATGTTGTTCATGATCTATTTCCTAAAATATATTATTGTAGGAATTTTTTGTTTCCTTAATAATAGTTCATAATGAGCATAACAATTTACCAAATCATATCCCTAGAGATTTTAAAACCAGGTGTGAAGTAAGGGTCATTGTCATGTACTAGGTTACCCTGATTCAGGCCTGGGACACCTTGTCAGAGTTGTTACCCTTAGGTACATTTGTTCTAGAACCATGTCAACTTGTAGTTTCCAGAAATGGATGTATTTTCTTGATAAACCACTTACTCTATACTTACTAAAATTTAAAGATTCTTTCTTATACTTTGTCTTATCACTAAGTATTTTTATAGAGTTTTCTAATCATTATCCCAAAATTAAATAAACGTTTCTTCTAATACCAACTATAACAACTCTAATATTTATTTCACATTAGTACATTATTTAATACATAAAATTACACTTAATAAAACCTATATGATTGATAATTCTAGTGTATTTTGGAATTGGTTACATGGAATAACATCTTGAACATGGGATACAACAATATTATTGAAAACTTCCTTAATATGCTTCTAAAATTCTATGGCTTTTAAAACTGCATGGGATAACCTGGGGACAAGCATAAGAAAGGGGTGAGCTATAAAGCCCAATAAGATAATAAACATGGAACAACATGAAGAGAATAATATATGTTATACAATAGGCATATCAATGGGTCATAACAAGAGTAGGAATCATAAACATGAATAATGAGACATGATATAGCATGATAATTATAAAGACAACATGGAAAATGTGGCAATAACTTAAAACACTGAATCATAAAATATAAATCAAGGATAAACTCATCAAGAATTCATTGTTGAAAAAGTCACATAAATGAATCAAGTTAAATCCCTATCCCAACATAATGTATCATGATACTAAACATTACCCAATGCATTGGAGCACTATCTGGTCACACCCATCAAATTAATTTCATTTTTATGCTTAAGTGTGCCAAATAGATCATAAAACATGGATTCATTCATCATTATAATTTAATCCACGGTTAATTAGTGTGGAATAAATATGTGTAATCCCCCAATGAAAAATTACATGTACACAAATGTGAGCACCCATGATAGGAAATGGGTATGGTATTCACTACCCAATTGTTTTGGCATAGAAGATTGCGCTGAAATTTCAACAGCATAACGACATCACTTAAAGATTTGTAAAAATGGGTTGATGAGATATAAATGGGTCTATCATTACATAGACATAAAATGTGAAGTAATAGGGACATGAAAAATAATATCCTAACATTAGAAATTTGGAAATATAAGGCATAAGGTAATGAAGAAACTTGAATAGAGAAAAGAATCCTAACTATATTTCGGTATGGTAATTGGTGTAAAAAGGGATCACGGGAGGATTAATAAGATGGAAATTGGATCTCATAAATTATAAATTAAATTTAAAGTAATTAGAATATGTAAGAACATATTCCAACATCAGAAAATTAAATTTATGAGAAATAATATAAAATAAGTTATTGAATGGAAATGAGTAGAGAGAAATCTCTTATGAAATTTCAGCATGGTAATGAGTGTACATAAAGAATCATGGGAGGATTAATGAGAGTAAAAGTGGTATCTCATCATACAGAAATCAAAAGGATATTTTGTGAAATATTTAAGAACATATCCCAGCATGAACAAATAAAAATTAAGAAGCATAACATAAAAGAAGTGCTTGAATAAAAAAGAGAGTGGAAGATCCCTTACAAAATTTTGGCATAGTAACAGCTTAGGTAAAGATCAAAATGATAGAGAATAAATTATATATCATTAAAATAAAATAAATTATACAGTATGGAGTGTTTATAAATAAATTACATCATAAACAATTACAATTACAATTAAGAAGAAAAATTCCAAAGGAGGTGCTTAAATCGAAAGGAGGAGAGGAAGGTGAGGATCCCTTACTTGAGTGTGTGACTCCAAATGATTGGGAGGAGATTATTGAGAGATTTTTGAATCTTTATAGGACTATATATAGTTAATTTAATATTATATATGTGATTCTATGAGTTTTAGTGACATAAATATGATTTTGGGTGTGTTTATATAGGAAAAAGGGGGATTTCTTTATTATTTAGGTTTTGGACTCTATATAATAAAATAACCAAAACCACAAACCAGCCCATGGTTTTTCCCCATGGTTTCTAAAAAATGGGATTGTTTTTCATTATTTTATAAGACCAAGGGCTTAACTTAATAAAATAATGCTCTTTCTTATGTGGAGGTGAGTCCTACTCTTAAAGAATGGATTTAAAAACCTTAAAATATATTACATATTTTGGAGGATTCATAATATCTTTATAAAATAAATAAAATAAACTAAAAAACAAATTATTTTAAATATAAAACATATATTTTGTCTTATATCCCATTTATATTATTTATTACATCACTTTTGGGTCATTATGATGTCATAATACCCAAACTATATTTATATTGTATTTAATTTTTACCCGAATATTTGACTCTCAGAAATTTATGTAAAAACCACCATTGGATAATTTTGATGTTATGATGATCAAAAATAATATTAATTTTATCTAAATTATTTTCTAAATATTTTAATTTTTTACTTTTAAAATAATAACAAACATTTATTGAAAATACTGAGTTTTTTTACAATAATAGATTTTGAACCCTTAAAAAAATTACATTTGACTTCGTAAAAATTATATGATAATTTATATTTAATAAAAAATATTTAATAATAATATTTTATTAAAATATTATTTATTTAAAAGACATTAATTCATCAAAAGTAATTTCTTAATTTAAATTCCATAGTACTTAAAAATACAATTTTTGTTTTATCTTATCAAAATATAATTTTTATCAAACTGATTACTTAATCATTTATAAAGTAAAAAAAATAAGGAATAAATATAATATTAATTTCATTGAAAATGAAAAATAAATATTCATAATATTAGGGTTACATTGCTTCTATCCTTTGTTAAATTATTTTTACCCTTAATTGACTTATTTTTATTTTACCGTGGTGATTAATATTTTATACATTTACTATTCATATTGTACAAAAAATAAGTTGAAATTATTACCAAATATTAATTATTATGATTCCAAATGTGGAATTAATTTTATAAAAATAAATTCACATTGGTGTAATAATTTGATTTAATATAAAACCTCTAAATATAATGGAAAAGAGTTTTCCAAAAAATGCATTTTTAAGGGAAAGATGATTTTACTTTAACTATATATCTAGTAATATTCATTATATGAATTTAAATTCATAAAAAAAGATATGTAATATAAAAATTTAATTTAAATAATTTCTCATTATGGGTTATTTTAATTAATTATAGTGGAGAAACATTATGCATTTTAAAACAGTTCTCAGAAAAATGCGTTATTTAATCTTAAAAATAAACTTATATTAAAGTTTGGTATAAATATGATTAATTGAATTAAATATATCTAAATAATAATTATTTTACCTTTAAATAAAATTAAAATAATAATTTTACTTTTAAATTAATTCATTTATCAAAAGAAATGACAATTTTATATAAAAATGTTGTTTTTCACTATTAACTAAAAATATATATTTTTTGAAAAATCCAAAATTTTCACCCTAATATAATTTTTATATGAAAATATAAAAAAAATAAAGTTAAATTTATTAAATAAATTTTTTAAATGTTTTAAAAAATAATTATAATATTTATAAAAATAGATAAATAACATTTTTGAAGAAAGAATGTTTTTTGATGGACAAAATGACATTACCAAAAATTGATTGATTATTAAATAAGAATTTATCAATATATTTAGGAAATATATATATATATATATATATATATATATATCATAAAGTAGTTAGTTATATTCATACCCAATAATATAACGGTTATGTTATAACAGGCTTGCTTAAATAATTCTGGTTTGTTTGGGCTTATCGTTGGGTGTCACATACGCTATCGAACATTGTTTTCTTCTTTTTAACTCAGGGCGTTATAAGACACCATTTTGTTTTATGGTCCAACATATACCAAAGTAGTCTCAAAGGATTTATCCACACCTTTATTCTTGTGATCTTGATGAATTTCATCCTTTATTCTTATCTTCGAACAAGTACTCATATAATGACCCATCTCGTTACAATTAAAACATATTACTGACAATTTTTCATTATTTTTCTGATCATTAATATGATTTTTTCTGTATAGTCACGGGTTGTATGTCCAAAATTTAAAAATAAAAAAAACTTTCTAGTCTTTAAATAACATTTTCTAGGGTGATTTTTACCATACTTATCAGAGAATAGAAACTTGATTTTCTTACCTTCGGATTTCTTCGATAGATGCTTCCCCATTCCCTGTCATCTAGAACTTTTTTCAGATTGTCATCCTAGAATACATGATCATTAAAAAACTCCATTTCCACCTTCTTGACATATTTAACAAGCTTCTCATAACTTTGGAATTCAAAATAAGTTAATGACCTTCAATTTATGGGCTTTAATCCTGAGTAAAACTGATTAATTTTACTATCAAAATCTTGGATACAATTTGGTTTATACCTTTCCAATCGAGTGAAGTTTTCTTCATACACGGAACTAAATATTATCTAATCTAACTCAATTTCAATAATTTCTTTTTCATTTTAAGTCAAAAAACTTTAGGAAAATAATTCTTAAGGAAAATATTCTTAAATTCATCTCATTTTAAGGCATCAATATCTTCTCTTTCTCTGATATTCTTAAACATTTACCACCACTTATTGGATTCAAATTCAAAATTATAAGTGTAAAGAGTTATATTTTGATGTTATGAACAACACATTACTTCAAATGTCTTCTCTAAGGCTTTAACTCATCCTTCAGCTATCATAGGATTAGATGATCCACTAAATCATGAAGTGTGATGTTGCATGAAATTATCTAGAATGGACATGTTCCTCTATGGTGAACATGGTTTCTCTCTCGCATGGATACCACCACAGTTTATAGTCTACTTCAACTGATCCATCACATTAAAAAACTTCTCTATTTCAAATCCAACCATTCCAGGTTGCTAGTTTGGAAGGATATTATCTTCTCAGTTCCCTCCTACTTTATCTTCCATGTTTCCTCTATGGAAAACCAATTTGAAAATATATAGATTATATGAAGTACCATGGTAATATTTAAATGTGTTATCATTTCAAAATAAACATAAATTAGAATATCTCAAGGGTATTCTATTAATATTAAATTAACATTTAAAGTTATCTAAACATTTCCTTTCATACCAACTATAAGGACTCATCCTTAAAATATTACATAATCTTGAGTTTTAAATTAAGAATTATTTTTCTTACATTAACAAGGTTCATTTTAGGTTTATAGTTTTATATAATTATTTCATTACTCTTATATAATAAAATCATGCATTACAATTGGACACTTCCCCTCGGTATCCATTTTTTCACAATATAATACTTTTAAAATGAAACATGTTTTCTTTTCAGGAAAAATATTCACGATTTTCAACTTGACTACATAATTGTTTATACTCATCCTTAAAATCCTATGAAAAACACAGTAAGGGACATAAACAAATAAGAAAAGAAACTTATTAGTCTATTTCAAATCCATGAGATCATAAAAGAGAGTTTTCCTTTAACATAATAATCTTTAAGCTCAAATAATAATTTACTTACACATGAAATCGGATTTACTGCATAATTTTTTTCATAAAATAATTTATAAGAAAACATGAAGTCAGCATCATAATCATGATGTTTTCTTAGAAAACATGAGAACCCATGAAAAACATTTTCTTAAAAACCTACCTTTTTACCCTTAAAGAGAATATTCATTCTTTTAAACAAAATATCATTATCTTATATTTTGAAATCAAAATATTTCTATAAAATTCATTAGAAATCATATAAAATTCATGTAGTTTCATTAGGAAATTATATTCATAGAACCCTTAAAAGAACCCCTACAGATGGAATAACATACTCAGTTAATTACAACATAATTATGTGGAGAACATAATCATTACCCAATGCATTGGAGAGCTATATCAGGCTCATGAATCATCATAAAAAATATCCAAGGACTATAACATACATTAAACACATAAAATATTTCATTTCCATCATCAAACTCATAAAAATATACTTTTGAACCCATAAGTAAAACATTTTCAAATATTGATATATCCATTTCCTTTAAACCCCCATTTTCAAAACTAAAATATCTATAACAAAGCTAAGAAGGGTTTTTCTTTGAAGAAAACATGGAATTTTATATAGGAATCCAAACATAAAATAACATTTGTAGTGGAGGGAAAATCTGTTGATGTCATATACATTAAAATAAAACATTCCTTTTTCCTTTTTATAAAGAAATTCAAAATGTTCCGTATAAAATATATAAAAAGATTCCTTCTAAAAACCTTTGAATGAAAGAAAAAAGAGAAAAAAAATTCCTTTATAATTTATTTATATCAATATAAATACATGCATAAAATAATTTTAAGAATATTTACATGGAAGAAAAATATTTATAAAATAAATCTTTAAAACATTTAAAATGAGGTTTTAAGGTAAAGTGTCACTTACCTCGAGTACAACTTGTCACATACATTCTTTATATTCCTGAATAATAAAATTAAATTAATTGTTTACTTAATTAATAAATTTTTTCATTTTTATTAGTCCTTTTATTTTACTTATATCAATGTTATACTTAACTACTTAATTGATTGAGTTCACATCGGACGTTTTGAGAACATTCAGTTTATAAGTTAGAAATGGCTTGGGTAGGTTGAATATGGTCAAATGGATCATGATTATATCATTTCCATAATATTAATAATTTTATAATTATAATTTTTAAATATTAGTAATACTTTTATAACTAACTATGTAATATAGTTATGGAAAATGAATTACGTTTCAACATGGAGACAATAGTCCGTACATATGCATGAGTAACGTTTTCATTTTTCAATGAACATGATAGAAAGAAAATAAATATTATTTAAAATTTATATAATGACAATTATATAATAAATATCATTTTATTTATTTAAATATGTATATATATTCAAGGCATGTGAGGTGGTGATGAAAAATAAAATACATCGATTCATGAGGCGGTAGTCTGTATGTACGCACGAGCGATATTTTTATTTTTCATTGGATGATAAAAAAAGTAGTAGAATATTTATTTACAATTATAGAATGAAATTTATATCATATATATCATATTATTTCATTTGGATCAATTTTTATGGACATTCATAAGAGTTAGTGATGAAAAATGAAATACATCGTCTCGTGAGGTGGTAGTCTATACATACGCACGAGCGATGCTTTTATTTTCTATTAGATGGATATGTAGATGAAAAAAGGTTATACCATAAACATAATAACATTTTATTATATGGGATATACTGGTTTTATAATATGAAAGTGGTTAAGAGATTTTTGAAGGAGTCAAAAGAAGAATAAAATGAAAATACTCAGTTAATAACTATACCCCTTCTTGAGACAAACTCCTTAGGTTTATACCTAAATCCTTCCTAAGATGAAAATTATGATCAAATTAGAACTAATTGAACATGGGGAGGTATTTTTGGAAGGTATTAGGGTAGGTATGGGCTGTGATAATAGGCTCTTGAAAAATAGGAGAGTGAGTTTCCTTTTATAAGTGAAGGAGAGGACAAACTTGGAATTTTTCAAAAGATTAAAATATAGTAATGTCTTACTCAGTCCAAATGGCTTCAAAATGGACCATTTTTAAAGAGAATATAATATAGGGTCAAAATATATCCATCAAGTAGTATTTAGACAAGATTTTTTGACATTTTAACCTTATCATTTTAGTTTTAACCCTTCTAACCCGGTTTAACTCTTCCCATAGTAACTCACTTTTCTACCAAAATTACTATTCATAATGATCAAAAATAAAAGTGACCTAATTACCAAATTTGTACATTATAATTAAAAATAAGGATTTAATTTTATATAATTAAATTTCTATAAGTGTAAAAATTTACTTTTAAAATCATAACATGTAATGTGACTATAACGTCCCCGACTTAGGAGCCACTAAACCGTTGCCCCGAGTTGGGTCAATGCATGACCTCGAGTGCACCTCCCCATATGCCAAAGGTTACCAACTAGCATTGAGGGTCTAATAGGTCATTTGGGGAGACTATACCCTCATTACCATAGTAAGCCACAACAGATAATAATATATATAACAGAAACAATAGGCAACAATCGATAACATGAATAAATAACCAATTCCTAAAACTGGGTACAACCATATACAATCAAAAATATGTCATGTCATGCTATAGTGCCAAGTGAAAAAAACCCCAAAAGAATACAAACATCAAAATCCCCAAAATTTTCTGGACTTAACGTTTGGAACCTCTCCCATACATGTCACATGTCCAACTCAACTCCCTAACAGAGGCCCCTTGCCCTTATCCTAACCTGCAAGCATGAAATCTACTCGAGTACCCAATGGCGGCCCAAGTAGGGTGTGAGTATAACTCAGTAGGTCACCACCAATGGTTTCTACAAAATATCCAGAAAAAGTAGATAGTGCATGCAAGTGATAAATAGCTACAAGTAAAGATAAACAGTTCAATAGGCCATCCTAGACTATGTTCCTTTTAATAATACTACCATTGAGTCTGGGTTCACTAATTAGGCACTCCATGATTTAATCTACTCTTTTAATGTGTTTAATAGGTTATGCATATTCAATTTTCTCAAGCATATGGGAATAAAATCAAGCCCTATCTCACTAGTCATCACATTATAACAATCTTATAATCCTCACATTGAAGCCTCAGTCCCAGTGGAATGCAACCGTTAGGGGAATAGAACTATGTCCCCTTCCCTAACCCATGCATTTAGGGGAGGATCTAGAACCTCGGTCCAACTCAACCCCTGGGCATAAAACCTCAAGTCGATACCCCACTCAACCAAGCCATGTGCACATGTTTATTTATCATTCACCACAATCAACTGTATCACAACAAGCATAGCCAACATCATTTACAACATCACAAAAATATAAATAAATGGGAAATTAACATTTTTGACTCAATATGTTGACACATTCATTATTAATATTACTTAACCCCTTATCCCTATTTCCCATTTCGCATTCCTATCTTACTAAGCATATTCAATTATAAATCTAATCCCCTAGAATTTCCCATTAATCTATTTAACCATTTTTTCATGCCAACCGAACAACCTATTAGGCCATTTCCCAACCTAAGTGTATTAATAAACACCAATTATATATCCTTCAATCATATTAACATATTCATCATGGGCTCTATGTTCTCACACAACGGCCTTACATTTACTTAGCTAAACTCTAAGTTTGAGGAATATCAGCACACCCCACAGGTGGCCCTAATTTCGTTGAGTCATCCTAATTGCATCCCATGGGGATCAAGAGGGGTTAAATTAATCATCTATATTCCCAATACATCACATCATTTCAAAGTCACCAAGAACTCATCCAAATAGGGTAAGAATAAAAACCCTACATGCACAAATCTACTCAAAAACCAAGGGATATAACTTATAGACCACCTACCTTGAATCTGTTTCCGAATGCCCTCACAATCAAATCCTTATATCTCGATTCAACCAACCCATGAATATTTACCCTAAATATAACTAAAAAAGTATGTTTTGATTTCTTTGGATGGATATGGGGAAGAAATAGAAACCCTAAACTGAAAATAAAAGCAAGAGGGAGATTAGCCTTACCCGGATCTTCAATCTGCAACCAATGGCACTCTAAATGGCCCTAAGATGAGGTAGATTAATCCTTATAAGCTCTTGGAGATTTTGGGGTGTCACTATGGCTAGAAGAGGAAGAAATGAGGAAAATCCCGAGTGATATAAGAAATCCCGTAATGGCATTTTTTGTAATTTTTTAGAAGTTTCTAGGCTGCACGGTTTACCCGCATGGTTTGCCAAACCATGAACAAACTATGTAGAGGTTACTGCCTGCACACCCTTCCTCTCTCATGGTTTTCTAGATCATGCACAAACCATATATATTTCCACTACCTTCACGGTCTCCCCTTGCACGGTTTTCCAAACCGTTCACAAGTCGTGTGTACTACTTAGAACACCCCCTTTTTTCCCTTTTTTTGTGTCCTGAACCCTTAGAACACCCCCAAGCCTCCTTATGGACTTGATAAAACACTTAATTGACCAAAAGGAAGGACTTAAACTAAAACGTAATCAAAAACATACCATAACAAAAATCCAGGATCTTACAACATCCCCACCTTATAACAGCTCGTCCCCAAACCTCTCTTCGTGAGCATCATTGAGTTTCTAAATTAAAGAGATTGGGCCACTGGGCCCACGTGTCATATTCTCACTCCCAAGTTTCCTCTTGAACGTTTCCATGATGCCTTAGAACATGAACCAATGGCACAACCTTTCCCTGAAAAACTTTTTCACTATGATCCACAATACGTATCGGGTGCTCCTCAAAGGACGCATCAGCCTTAAGCTCGAAACCCTCGGCATTTATCACATGATATGGATCATTATGATGCTTTCGGAGTTGTGAAACATGGAAAACATCATACATCCCACTATACCACTATGGAAGATCCAATCAGTATGCCACCAGCCCAATTCTTTCCACAATCTCAAATGGTATTACATATCTAGGCGCCAACTTGCCCTGCTTTTGAATTCTACGGTGACCCAACCTTGGTGACACCCGAAGAAACACACTATCACCCACCATGAACTCAAGAGGTCCACGATGCCAATCTGTATATGAATTCTGCCTACTTTGATTCGTTTCCATACACTTTTGAATCAAATGAACCTTCTCCGATGTATCCTGCACAAGACTTGGTCCTAACAGATCAGACTCTCCGACCTCTAACCAACACAATGAAGATCTACATGGTCTCCCATAGAGTGTCTCAAATGGTTCCTTCTGAACTGTAGCCTAAAATATTTTGTTTTAAGAAAACTCAATAAGTGATAAGTGATTTTCCCATGAACCACCAGAATCTAGAACACATGCTCTCAACATGTCTTCTAATACCTGAATTATATGCTCTGATTACTCGTCCGTCTATGGGTGGTAAGCCGTACTCAAAAGCTCCTGGGTACCAAGCGCCTTCTGTGGTCCCCTCCAGAAGTGTGAGGTAAAACACGAATCATGATCTGAAACTATGGTCCTTGGAACACCATGCAACCACACTATTTCTCAAACATACAATTCCCCCAACTGGTTGACTATATAGGTCTGTTAGATCGGCAAGAAATGGACCACATTAGTCAGCTGATCTACCACCACCCAAATTGCATCATTCTTCTGAGGCATCCTTAGGGGACCCACCACGAATTCCATCGTGATGTCATTCCACTTCTACTCTGGAATAGGCAATGATTGTAACAACCCACTTGGACGCTAATGTTCAGCTTTCACCTGCTGATAGGTAAGGCATCGTTCCACAAAACTCGCAACTTATTTCTTCATTCTCGGCCACCAAAACTACCTATGAAGATCACGGTACATCTTCATCAATCCCGGATGCACTACCCATTTTGACGCGTGGAACTCGCACATCAACTCTTCCTGTACATCTGTCGGCACCACAACACGACCATTGTAATGACCCGAAATTTTGAATAAATCCTGTTTCCTAATTTTGTGTGTTATTTTATTTTATTTCTATACTCAACAAAAATGTTTCATTTGATAACATGAGTATAATTAAAATGAGACCGTTGGGTTTTGACTGTTATATGACCATTGATCAATATGACCGCTGTGAACTAAACGTTCCAATTTTTGTCTCTAAATACAAGTGATCTTGGTTAATTAATATAGAAAGAAGATTCTACGGCCTCACCCAGTAGTCATGGACCGATCGAAGCCCATCTAACAGAACTTGGGAAGGAGGTAGCACCACTGGGATTTGCTCTGGACCAAACCCAAGCTGAACTTCATCGTGTGAAGCTAGAACGGAATCGCCTTTGCGAGAAGTTCAAACTGATAGAAATTACTACTCGTGCGATGTTGGCTGAGCCTCCCTCGAATTCTCTCACCTTAACACACCTTACACTTAGATCATATGCTGGTGTGATAAGGGGCTATGTAAGGAGACCATAACTGCCTTGTGTAATCCTTTGTTTTAAATAAAAATTGGGATTTCTTCATATGATGATGTTTATGACTTTTCAAATGTCCGGATAAATATATTATGCATATTTTTGGTGAATTTTAGAGGAAGGATATTTTAAAAAAATGTTTATGTAAACCTTAAATAATTAAAAATGTGTAATGATTTTCAAAAAATGGTCTTCTACAATTATATTCAGTACGAAATTTAGAGTCTAATAAGATCAACTTGATTTTTGATGAATAGTAAATTATGAATAGTGATTTTATGCTTAGGATTAGTAATGTGACCAAATGGATTAGTAATCTCACTTAAAGAAAGTATTAAAATAATCTAGGCACCTTGATTAAGTAATGTGATTCAATAAAATGGTTAAATAACGGTTTCATAAATTATTATTCAAGTATTAGTTTTTTCGGGTGAATAGTGTTTTTTAATTAAAAATTAAATTAAAATTATTTAGAAAATTATTTTTATAAAATGGATTTCATTTTTGAACTCAGAGCATCGATACTATGTTAAGGTAATTTTTGGGGTTTTTTCTGAAGAAAATGAATTTTCAGTGAATAGTGTATTTATTTAAAAATAAAATGAAAAATATTTAGAAAATTATTTTTATAAAATGGAGTTCATTTTTGAAATCAGAGCATTGATATTTTGTTAATTTGAAATTTTGGGATTTTTCTGAGAAAGTTGAATTTTCAGTGAATAGTAAAAATACAGTTTTAGGGTTTCGGTATGTTTAATGACATCATAACTATGTCATGATGATGCCATGAGATATTTTAAGGTATGTTCGACTAAAGGGGATGAATTATTGTGTGAGGTGTCCCAAGTGGCCAATACCATGGGCAAATACCATGGGCAAGCCCATGGTTTTGCCAAAACCACTAATGAGGTGTCCCTTGGCCATTAATGCCTTGTCCCCTCACTTTCCCTATAAATACCAAGCCCTCCTCTCATCCATTCGACTCCAAAACCATCCTCAATGAATTTCTGGTCTCCTTACCTCCCAAGGAGTCCTCCCAAGGTTCCCCCAAGCCCTCAAGGTCCAAACCTTTGAGTTTTAAGAGTTACGTTTTAAGGTAAGGGATCTGACCCCTCTCTTTCTTTTCAAGTGATCTCTTTTATGTCATTTATTTTATGCTTCATGTTCTTATGTTAGAGGAGGTTATTTTATATTCATTATACTATCCTTTTTATGTTCATATGATGAGATACCCCCTCTTACTCTCATCATTTCGTTTTAATAATGTTTAAGTGACGTCGTTAGGCTGCCGAATTTTTAAGTGGTTCTTTCACCCTTCTCGTTTTCAAGTTCTACTTTCATGTCAAGTATTTCAAGTTCCATTTTATTATGTTGGGGTATGATCATTATATCTATCATACTGATCTTTTATGATCATATGATGAGAGACCCCATTTTATCTCTTCAATTTAGTATTTTAAAGTTTTAAGTGGCGCCGTTAGGCTGCCGAATTTTTAAGTGGTTCTTTCACCTTTCTCCTTTTTCAAAGTTCTAATTCCATGTCAAGTCTTGCAAGTTCCTTTTTATTTTGTTGGGGTATGATCTATATATCTATCATACTGATCTTTTATTTTCATATGATGAGAGACCCTATTTGATCTCATCAATTCATTTTTGGTTGAAGTTTATGTGACGTCGTTAGGCTGCAGAATTTTCATAAGAGAAATCTTATTTTTTCTTCCTTTCATGTTCTTCATTTCATATGGTATATTTTCAAATTTCATTACCATGTTCTTAAATCCCTTATATTCTGTCCCTCTACTGTTTTATGGGTCATTTATGAATGTTTGACCCATGTCCCCTCTCTTTTCAATGTTTTCTAAAACCCTGTAACATAGCCGTTATGCTGCAGAATTTTCGTCTCAAAATGTCTCTCTCTTTTTCTAAAGTTCTTAATTTTTAAGTGAATACTCAAATCTCTCTCTTCTATATGGGTATTCACATATATACCAAAATTTTCTATTTTAAATTCTGGTATTTACATACATGAAACCCGCTTTCCCTTTCCGTGGGTTTAAAGTGACATTAAGATCATGTCTTTAAAGCAGTTTTTAAAACGTTATGATTATGAAATGAAACCTATTTCTTTTATGCTATATGGGTTGTCTATGAAATGATTGATGATGATATATGTGGCTCACATGATGATAAATACAAATTTAAGGGTGCACCATGATAGCGCTCCAATGCATTGGGTAATGATGTAACCACTAGAGATTACAATTTTCACGATATCTTGGTGAATAACCTTGGTAATTTTCAAATGACACCTTGAGGATGGACCTTGGTGATATGTTCATGATTGTCTATGTTAAATGATGTAGCCACATCTTCAAGTTATGAAAAATGTTATTTTTATTATGATATGTCACATGATTTCTTTCTCTTTCCTTAAAGTTCTTTTTCATGACATAGTTGATGTATCTCAAGTTCACATGTTAAATGTTTCTCTTATTTCACTTACTGGGACTTATGCTCATCCTTTCTTTTGATGTATGTCCCCAGGTTATGAGATGCAGTAATGAACCTCGGACGAACATAAGGAGAAGCCTTCCAAGTGTTTAAGAAGAATGTTTTATGTTTTCATGTTTTAAGTTCCTGGTTTCCAAGACACTAAACCTTAAAGATCATTGGTTTTGTAAAATGTAATGAAAGTTTATGTGATAAAAAGGCGGGATGCTATAACCATGAACATATGCAACTCCATCAGTACTGAAAGTCCAACCAGAAGGTGAATCCCCACATTTAAGACTTTCATTCATATTCAAACACTCTAGATCCACCAACTAAATCTCTTTAACTCAGCTTAGAGGTGTATATTCAACTACTATAGATGCTAGATTCATCTACTTGTACCCCTCCTATACCTCCAAATGCATCTCCGCAAACAAGGCCATCATCATCCACTCTGAACTGGATTCCTGAACTACCCGATTCTGAGTCTTCCAACTCAGAGCATCGATGACATTATCCCCTTTCCTTGTTTTGTACATCAACTTGAAATCAAAATACTATAGGTACTCAACCCACCATCGTTGTCGAAGATTCAAATTCTGCTAATAAAATATGTATTTGAGACTTTTATGGTCTGTGAACACCATGAAAAGTTCTCCCAACAAGTAATGCCACCAACACTTTAAGGCATGAACCACAGCAGCTAGCTCTAGGTCATGAGTAGGATAGTTCCTTTCATGCAGCCTCAATTATCTCGACCCATAAGCCACAACCCGATCATCCTGTATCAACACTGCCCCATTTCCAACACCAAACACATCACGAAACAAGGTGTACTTCTTACCTGGTTCGGGTAAGATCAAAATCGGTGCGGTAGTCAACCACTTCTTCAGCTCCTGAAAGGCATTCTCACAAGCCCCTGGCCAATAAAACTTAATTCTCTTCTTGGTTGGGCCTATGAGTGGTGCTTCTAAATGAGAGAAATATCTAATAAACCTTTGGTAATAGCCTTCCAAATCCATAAAACTCTGAATATCATAGATGTTCTTGGGTTGCTCCCAAGACACCACTGCCTACACCTTTTCTGGATCCACCGACACACCTGAATTAGATATGATGTGTCCCAGAAAGTGCACCTCATCGATCCAAAAATGAAATTTTGATATATTAGTGTAAAGCCTATTCTCTATTAGTGTACTCAAGATGATGTCAAGATGTTTGGAATGATCATTTTGAGTTTTGGAGTAAACCAAGATGTCATCAATGAAGACAACTACAAACTGATCCAGATATAAGTGGAATATCTGGTTCATCAAGGCCATGAACACTACTGGTGCATTGTTCAAACCAAATGGCATCACCAGAAATTCATACAACTCGTATCTACTCCGGGAAGATGTCAAGGGTGTAACACCCCAAGCTTCCACGGTATGCTTCTTGCTGAATAATACAGTAGCGTGTGTTGTACGCAACTTCAAGTTCTAACACACACTACAACTAATAAAACTAGCCGTTATGAATAGTAAAACCCACTTTTTGAAATTTTATACATTTTATATTTCAAAATGGACTTCATTTTTGGATTTGGAATGTTGAAATTATCCTAGGGTAAAATTTTGGTACTTTTCGGATAACTTTCATATTTTGATGAATAGTGAAAATTACTAAATTTTAATTAAAAACAACTTTTTTAATCGAAATAATTAATAGTGATAAATTATTAATTTGAGTGGTTTTTAAGTATATTTAGAATATATTTTTACCATTTAATACAATGTTGTTCATTGTACATAATTTTACATTTAAACCAGACATAAACAAGTGTCAATCTTTTGATAGTTATTATCTCTTAGAAACACGCTTTTTGTTTTGACAGCGGGAATTAATTTTAAATTAATTTCTGCAACTTCTGTGTTTTGAATTTGGAAAAATAGACCCCATATTTGGAATCAGTATGTCCAAATTGTGTAAATAGGTAACTTTTAATTTTAGACATTTTGAATAATTACTTCGGTAAATATTTTATTTATCATCGTTAAAGGGTAAATTCGGTAAATAAGGGTAAAAAAATAATATTATAATAATAATAAATTACCCTAAAACGTGTCTTAACCCTATTGGTTGATACATGTACGACCATGGGCATCTTTTGGTCGATTTTGGGACCTCATGGATCCACTTGTAAGTGATAATGACACTTTATATTAATTAAGTTAAAGTAAATACAAAAATGACATAAGCCTATATCTTTTAGAAAAACAATTTTTACATAGGGTTATATATGTTATATTTTCTACTATAAATATTCATTAGAAAGATAAAAGTATTTCATAGACAATGGTATTTTATTTATAATTTTTAGACATTAAATAACTTAATTTATTTATGACACAATGATGATGCAGTAATTACCTTATTAGTGAAATATTAAAATAATTAATATTATAAATACCCAAATAAATATAATTTGAGACTTTTAATGAATTACACGAATTTTATAGGTTAATATGACATGTTAGGATTTATTTAATTAACTTTTTTCAAAGTAATCATGCTGTTATGATTTTCACAAAAATCAAATACCAAATAGTGTCAAAATTGACATAAAAGAGTTTCTAAAACAAATATTATATTATTAATTAATATTAAATTCCTAAAAATCTAAGTTTTGGACAAAGGACTTTTATCATGATATTTGTATCATTAATGGATCACTTGGGGGTCACTTGGAGGTATATATTAAGTTTATTAACTATATAATATAAAAATACAAAGTGACATGGTAAATGTCAAACTAATTAACTAAGAGTTAAAACTAAAAGATAAGGTTAATATAGTGACTCAAACCTGTATAAAACCTATTGGTTGAGTGGTTTTTTAACCATCCCCACCTTAAAATTTAAATAATCCACTTTTAATCTATTATAAACTGAATATGAATTTATTATAAAATAATATTTCTAGATTTTCTTAAGGTGCCCCTCCTCCCCCTTATAAAAGGACATCACTTCTAACCAATTCTTCACACCTTAAAAGACTTTTGGTTCGTCCAAACCCTGCACAAATACTCTCTCAACTTCCCTCAATTCAACCTAGAGTCCTTAGTTTGATCATAAATCCAACCTAAGGAGCCCTTTTGATCAAATCAAAAGGAAGAACCCGAAAAAGAGGTAATGTTTTCACCACCCTTTTTCAAGTTCATTTCTTCTTCAACTTCTTATTTCTTTCTTATTCCCATTCTAAAATAATAACTCCAGTATCTCCTATATACTATGATGTTATTATAAATATGGTACAACCATATTCAGTATTCTATCCATCCTTTTAATGACATGTCACCATACGTGCGTACGTACGGCTTACCGTCTCCACGTCGTGGTGTAATTGTTATTCAATATATTATTATTTGTATGGGTATAATAATGATGTGTAATTCATGTAAATAACAAATATAACATGATAATGATTCTTTATATATGATATAACATCCAATTATATATTATTTTAATATAAAAATAATGATATTGTCGCTCGTGTGTACGTACGGATTACTGTCTCCACGAACGTAATGAGATTCATTCCTCATCATATCCATTCAAGACTAAATTTAATTTGATGAATAAAAATAATTTTTAGAGACATGATATCATTCTATATATGAATAAGATACATCCCATCCATAACAAATACGGCTCGCATAACAAATAATATAAAGGAAAACAAATTTGTTAACACCCGAAACGACGATAATACTAAGATATTATTAAAAAATCAATGTTAAAAGATTATATATGATATCATATTAATGTAAATGATTTTTGTATAATTAAATAAAAAATATTTCACCATTATACAGGAGGTTAACCTACCATCAACCAAGGAAAAAGTACAAAGTAAGGGGTTTCTTATCTCACTTTTAATTCTATGAGATTTCCATTGTTCGCCACTTATTTATTGAATGTGGTGTGTGTACTGCCCATGATTGTATTAATTGTGTAATATACTTTAATTTATGGATATTTACATAATCATTTCATGATCCTTATTTCATGGGTGTATGTTTCGTAAGTTACCAAATCAATAAGGAAATTTGAAATTTCAATTTCCACTCATTCGGCTTTACGCATACTTCATTGATTATTTTACTCCAAGATTATGTGTAGAATCACTATTCATTTTATTATGTCATAATTTCCACTCTCCTTTCTGTGGATATACTTTTGATTCACATAATCACTCCATTGATAAATTCTCAAGTCATCGGTATGAACTTGATAAGAGTAATTTTTACTCAATCTCGATTTGTTGAGTTAAACATCCAATTCATTGGTGTTGTTTTTACAAGAATATGTGTGAATGTACTTTGATTGTTCTACACTTAATATCCAATCATATTGAGTGTATTTATATTTGTCACACATAATTATTTTGTTGATTTATCCTTAACCTAAGGATACGGTCATTATGAGAGATTTCATCTCAATTTACATTCCATTGAGACTCCTTTGTTGTTATACACCAAATCACTTTTATATGGTGTATATAATGTACTTTGACATAGTATATCATGAATCCCTTTATTCTCATGATATTAAAAAGTTTTTATTACCTCAATTATTTTTATTCAAGTGTCTCTCTTTTGGTTAGGAACTCTAACTAAAATATCATTTTAAAATGTTTTAAAGATTTATTATTCTAAATATTTCTCATTAATGTCCATGTTTTAAAAATGGTTTTAAGGATTTATTTATATGAACATTAAAGTTTTCAAATCAAAATTCCTTTTAAAATTTTCAAAGTGTTATGGAACACTTTGATTCAAAAATCTATTTTAAATGGCTTCTTGAATAATAGTGTGACTTTTAAATGTTTTCAAGAAAAAAAGGGATATTTCTCTCAAATAGTTTTGATGATTATTTTCATCTATGTCAATATCCTTAATTATTCTTGATTGAGGTTAATCTGTAACAATACAATCTTCCATATTGTATTGAATGAGTTATGTTTGACTATAGATGTGCTATTTTTATACCATTCATGGTTTTTAGAGAAAGTATTGACATTTCGTATGCTTGTTTTAATAAGAATGGATGTTATGTTTCAACTTTTCATATGAGTAATGCATTGGACTTAGTAAGTGATGGGTGGAGCCTGTTATAGCTCCTCGATGCATCGGTAGGTATCATGAGACAAACTAGTGTCTTGGCACGAGGCCTTGACAAAATCTTATTTTTAGTCTCGGCACGAGACCTTGGCTATGTGGTTATGATAGTCTGGCATTATGCATTCCATCATTATGAAAGTGGTTATTGATATTGCATGTGATTATTCGACTAGTAGAATATCCATGTGAATAAGTAAATGACATTATTTCATTTTATCTTTGCTATATTATGCTGAAGTTCAAGTTTAAAAGGATTTTGTTTTAGTTATACATTTCCTTAAGTGTTTATTCTTATCTATGAAAGCTTATGCTATATTTTTATCCTTACTGAGCATCTGAGCTCACCCCTTTCAATGTTTTATTTTTTCCAGGATGTGAAGAAGTAATTTATGAATGACCTGTAGGGATAATATGAGGGCAAATGAAGAAAAGATGTTGTTGTAGTTTTTTTTACCTTATGATTTAATGTGATACTTATGAATATATCTAGTGTTTCTAAGATTAATAAACTAATCGGTCTTTCGAGACTTGATCCTTTGTAATCATGTCAATGTTATGTAATAATGAACCGACTTTGGGTAACTGGGGTCGGGGCATTACAAGGGGTATGTTAGAATGTCTCACCCTTAGCTGATGTTATCCCAATCTCAAATAAATATTAAAAAACACTAAGGAACCTCTGAGTTGATCAAACAGGTTATCAATTCTAGGAATAGGGTATCGGTTCTTAACTGTCATCTAGTTCAGCTTCCTTTAATTGACACATAGCCTTAGTGATCCATCATCCTTCTTATCAAACAACACTGGAGATCCCCAAGGTTATGTACTAGGACATATAAACCCCTTACTCTCTAATTCCTCTAACTGAACCTTCAGTTCTTTGAGCTCTATTGGCACCATTCGGTAAGGTGGAATAGAAACTGGCTTCGCTCTTGGAAACAATTCGATCGTAAACTCAACATCTCTCTTGGGTGGTAACCCTGAGAATTACTTATAAAACACATCCTGAAACTGGTCCACAATAGAAGAGAAGATTGGTTGTTCTTTCTACACATCATCTAACATAAGGCATGCCACTTGGGCTGTGAGTTCTCCCAACTGTTGGTGTAACGGCCATGCACGACCCGCTTGAGTATCCCACTCACCACGAAGGACATAAGTGCTCCCATCAAGAGATGTGAATGTTGCTCGATATTGGTAGTAGTCAATATGGATTTGATATAACGTCAACTAATCCATTACCAAGATTAATTCAAAACCTAACATCTCTAGGACAAACAAATCACATAGAAAATGATACCCACCAACCTCCAGAGCACAACCCTTACATTTCTTGATGTCCTCAACTCACGCCCCTAGTGGAGTATTAAGTGAAATTACCCCACATGCAGTCTCTAAGGTTAATCCCAACACAACAACCAACTGAACAGAAATAAAGTAATGTGTATCACTCATATCAAAGAAATAATTAACAAGCGTGGAAGCTATAAAAATTGTACCTCGAACAATATATGGTCATGCCTCACCACCTTTAGGTATAGCTTGAAATGCATGGAGATGACCTCCCCCTTTACCCTGGGCTCCATACTGAGTGCCCTGCACTGCACTGCTCTGTCGGTAAGGATGATCTTTCCCCAGAGTTCAACATCCACTGCCTCAGCTAGTACAACCCATGGAGCTCCAACTGCCAGCCTGATATGGGGTAGCTGACCCCCTGCCTATACTCCGCATCTGCCTCAAACCTCTATCATTCCTTGACTGATGTGGGTTCCTTCAAAACCTCTACATGTGGCCTAACATGCCCCATGCTCGGTACTCAACTAGTGGGTGGGGACATTGGTCATGCTTGTGCCCTAGCCTGCCACACTGATAACAGAAGACCTGGTCGCCACCCTAAGAAGTTTTCCCCCTCTTTTGACTACCATGTGCACTTCCACCCTGCTGAAAGGTTCCAAAGTTGCGCTTCATACTATCATAAGACACACCACTTTCTCACCCAGCTGGCACCACAATTTCACTACCTGAAGCTCCCTTCAGGTTCCCCTTCGAGATAAGGTCTTGGTCCACCACTTCAAAAAATCTTTTTAGAAGAAAGATATTCACCTAAGATCTGATCTTGTGTCTCAGCCCATCCTAGAAGAATTTCACCACAGCTGCCTCATCTCTCATCAACGTCAGAACGAAGCATCTCAAATCAGTGAAACGACTAGCATAGTCCATCACCGACGTTGTCCCCTAAGTCAACTTTATAAAATCTGCAGCCTTCTCCTACCTCAAAGTTTCTGGGTAGAAGTGCTCAAGGAAATTCTCCTAAAAATCCTTTCGCATCATTCCTTTAGCCTGGTCTGTTTGGATCATGATGTCCCACCAGTGCTTTGCTTGACCTCTCAGCATATAGGTTGCCAACTTGACTCGCTTCTCAAAAGGAGTCTCTAGATGGTCAAGAATAGTTTGGATGGACTCTATCCAAAACTCTGCTGCTTCTGGCCCACCCTCTCTGGTAAAGGTTGGAGGGTGCTACTGCTGGAACTCCTTGGTCAGCTCAAACATACTCAGTGCAACCCGCACTGGGTCTCATTCCATCTTGTGCATAAAATGAGAAAAGTTCTTGCAGAACTTCTCTTCCATATCCCCTTGGATCACCACATTCTCTTACTCTACAACTGGAGGAGCGTTCTCAGCAACTGATCGTACCACGATTCACTGTTTTATTTCACCCTTATACCAATGTGTTAAACTGGTTTTGTATTGAAAATTACAAGTATAATAAAAAATTTTGCTCCATGTTTAATTCAATTATTTTGTGTCTAACACTATTAAAAAGGTCAATGATACTTGTTTTGATAATTAAATTGTAGTTGGAGGTGATTTAGAGGACCCATGATGAAGTCCAAGAAAAATGGGTCAATTTACACAGGATCCAAGCACACCAGTGGACTAAAACACATACTGCTACTAAATAGTGCATCCAAATTGGCTGAAACTTTGTGTCCTAGTCCAAAATTTAATTATCTATATTTCATATGAAGGAACTGAAGCCCAATTCATTCATTAAGAGGCCCATACGAACTAATCTGTCCAAAAAAATGAATCTGCATGGGGTCAAAATAGTGCCTCTGTATTTTGGCAATATCTCTTATTATATATTAGATCTAGTCGCTAAATTTGACGTTGAGGTAGACAAGGTTTCGGCAAAAACTCTTTAGTTTTTTCCAATGTGTTAAACTGGTTTTGTATTGAAAATTAAAAGTATAATAACAAATTTCACTCCATGTTTAATTCAATTATTTTTTTTAACACTGTTAAAAAGGGAAATTATACTTGTTTTTATAATCACATTGTAGGTGAAGGTGATTTGGAGGACCCATGATGAAGTCCAAGAAAAATAGGCCAATCTGCACAGTATCAAAGCACACTATTAAACTAAAATGCATACTGATACTAAAAAATGCATCCAAATGGGTTGAAACTTTTTTTTCTGATCCAAAATTTAATTAGCTGCATTTCATATGAAGGAACTAAAACCCAATTCGTCCATTAAGAGGCCCATACAGACTGATCTATCCAACAAAACGAATCTGCAAGAGGTCAAAACTTTGCCTCTGTATTTTAGCAATATATCTTATTATATACTATATCTGGCCCCCAAATTTTACATGGAGGTATACAAGGTGTCTTCAAACAACTCTTTAGTTCTGTCCAAAGTGATTTAAGACTATCTGACTAGCCAAACCCATGGACCAAAAGGATTCTTTAAATCAAGGTGCCCAAAACCAATTCCCACTTTTCCTATAAATTGGCACCTTGGGCACCCTATTTTGGAGTTCGACCAGGAGGAAAGGTGCTTCCATTTTAGAGTCCCAAAGGTGTCTTCCCATAATTCCTAGAAGTTCTGGAGTCTATGGGAAGTGATACTTCAACATCTTCTTCTTCCTCCCCTCCCATGGATTTCTAAACCCCTTGTGATCACCCGGGGAGGAACGTGATGTAATCCCAAGCTTCATGTTTGTATTATGTTGAATGATATTTTTAATTCCAGGTTGTATGTTGTTGTTTTTCATCCTCTCTTCTTATTTAATTGATTTATATACTGTTATGTTATACTCAAACTCAAATGATCATGTTTGGGGTACCTTTTATGTGATGTTTCACACACTATTCATCCCTTTTTCTTCCCCCATTCAATTGCGGTGTTTGTGTGGTTTATTTTGGTTAATTGAACTCACATAAGCACTATAAAGGTCATGTACATTTATGTCATGGTATCACGAAGAAATAACATACAAAACTGGATAGCAAATCGAGTTCTTCGTGTGTTGCCTTGGTGAGTTTTGGTTATGAAGTTGAACACAAATCACTCAATCATCAGCGGTGTATGATGAATCATTGTGTGTTTTCGAATGAACCCTAGGAGGTATCCTAGTATAAACTCAGTAACATTATGGTAATAGGTGTTACAAACTAGGGATTAAAATATATATACCCTTTCTCTTTAAGTGATGAAGGATGAGCATCACGATACCCCCTGGGTTGATCACGTTTAATTAATCTTCTTCAATTGTAATTTGTTTTATCGCTTTAGTTTTTCTATTGTAATATTTAATCATAAAACCCCAAGTTTTATTAAATCCCATTCCCCTTCTATTTTCATAATAAAAACCCTCTTTTTCAATTAATGATCTTAGGCTCTGTCGAGAGACGACCTAGGGTTGCTGCTATACTGCAGAAATTATAGTTAAAACTAAACAACTAATTTGACGCGCTCGACAACGTGATCAAATTTTGGTTCCATTGCCAGGTATCCAAGATAATTTATTTATTTATTTCCTTTTATTTATTTATTTTACTTCTTAATTATTACTCCTTTAAATACCCCACCCCCATTTGATTGTTTTTGTTTTGGTTTTCTGTTTCTATTTTTGGTTGTTTTTGTGCTCTCTCTCTCTCCCCCCTTCTTCTCCATATATATCTCTAAAATTCTGTAGTATAACATTCTATTCTACTTTCACCCTTATTAATTAATTTTATCCATATTCAATCATAAAAAAAACTTTACAACTTATTTGCATGACCTGATTAGAAAAAGAAAAAGTGGTTGAATTTGACCCTGAAATTAAAAAGACACTTGACTTACAAATCAGGGAATCTAGAGTAGTTCAATCAAGTAACACTGAGGAACCTCTTGTGGAACCTCAAGTGGTCTTAAACCACTCAAAAATTGAACCCAATCAAACCCCAAGAATCATGACAGCAAATAACCAAACTTTAAAAGAACTGACCACCCCGGATGTGGAGTACCAACCTGCGTACATCCAATATCCTGAGGAAGCAGCCAACTTTGAGTTGATATCAGGACTCATCCACTTTCTTCTTAAATTACATGGTCTTCCCAGTGAGTACCCTCATAAACACCTTATGAAGTCTCACATTGTTTTCTCCACCATGAAACCCCAAAAATGTGTCTAAGGACTTAATCAAGTTTAGGGCCTTCCCTTTCTCCCTTGATAGTGTATCCAAAGATTGGCTATACTATTTGCCTACCACAATTGGGGGATGGAATGACCTGAAAAGATTATTTTTAGATAATTTCTTCCCTACCTCCTAAACTACATCAATTAGAAAAGAAATTTGTGGCATTAGGCAATCACATGGAGAGACCCTTCATGAATACTGGGAGAGATTCAAAAGACTTTTCTCAAGATTCCCCCACCACCAGATTAGTGAACAACTATTAATCCAATACTTATATGATGGACTTATCTCCATGGATTGTGGAATGATTGATGTTGCAGCTGGTGGTTCCCTAGTTGATAAAACTCCTTCTGCTACTTGTGACTTAATATCCAACATGGCTCAAAATGCACAACAATTTGGTACACAAGCTATTGCACCAAATTGAGGAGTTCATTATGTAAGTCATTCATCTCTATAAAAAAGGTAGATAACAAGCATGATGAGATGCATACACTTATAAGGCAATTAGCTCAAGCACATGGTAACTCACAATCTCCTCTTATTCCATTATATTGTGGTATTTGTTCTGACAATTCTTATTTTTCTAACCATTTCCCACAACTTCAAGATTCACCTGAGTCTTGTACAGCTGTGTTCCCAGGGCGTTCATTCCAACAAGCACCTCTCTTTAAGAAAAAACAATTCAAGCCACATCCAAACCTTAGGTTTCAAGCACAACCCCAGTACTGACAAGGAGGAAACTCAAGCTACCCCAGTCAGAATTAGTATAAAAAAGACCAGGGTATGCAAGCTTCTTATCCTTCAACTTCTCAAAATAATCATCCTCCTACTCCCAAATCTAAACCAAGCCTTGAAGATATGGTGAAGTAAATGGCAACCCAGAACCTACAATTCTAGCAAACCACACAATCATCTATTCAATACCTACAAACTCAAGTGGAGTAGTTGGCAAACACCATTGGTGAGCTTAAGATGCAAGTTTCTGGAAAACTATCATCCCAACCCATTGACAATCTAAAGGACCAAGGTAATGTATGTGCAATTACACTTCGTAGTGGTAAAGAAGTCTCTCCTTCTACTAATTCTGTATAACAGGTTGTCCCCCTCTTGAAAACTTTGTTTCCCAACCCTCAAAAATTTCAAGTAATGAAAAAAAACAAAAAGGATAATTGAATTAACATTGATGATTCAAATGAACAATCCATTCCTCTTCCTTTCCCCTAAAGACTCACTAAATCCAATAAGAATTTTGTTAATGAGACTGATAAATAAATAATGGATACATTTAAAAAGGTTCAAGTTAACATTCCTTTATTAGATGCAGTTAAAAAAATCCCTCGATATGCCAAATTTCTTAAATAGATTTTCACCCATAAAGGGAGACTAAAGGGGAATGAGAGAGTCAACTTGGGAAGGAATATCTCAGCCTTGATTAAACCAGCAATTCCAACCAAATGCAAGGATCTGGTCACATTCACAATATCGTGTACCATAGGGGAGACCTTTTTTTCTGATTCTATACTAGATTTAGGTGCTTCCATTAATGTAATTCCTCATGTTGTGTATACTTCTATATAGGTTGGAGAGCTTAAACCAATAGGAATTGTCATACAACTTGCCAACCGAAGTACTATGCATCCAACAGGAGTGATTGAGGATGTCCTTGTAAGATTGAAGAATCTCATCTTCCCCGTTGATTTCTATATTCTTGAGATGGAAGATACCCGAACCTAAGGACATGCTCCTCTCATACTTGGGATTCCATTCCTCAAAACATCAAAGACGATCATCAACGTTCACAATGGTATGCTCTCCATGGAGTTCAGAGGAGAAAAGGTAAGTTTTAACATCCTTGAGGCTATGAAACACCCCATTGAAGAGCACTCCACTCTTCCTATTTATTCGATGGAAGTGCTCTAAAACAATGCCCACACACAATTCTCTCCTCAACCCATACTCTGATTCATTTTCCTCTTCTTCACCCTTGGATGATTTGAGTTTTGATTCGTGTTTTGAGTGTTGTGTGGGTACTAAAAAGTGTAAATTTTGTGCTTTAATTGATGAGTGTGTTCATTCTGAGGTACCCATGACCGTTGATGATTCGGAAAATTTCATTTCAATAGATTCTCTATCTTTAGAGAATAAACATGAGAAGATAGACAGTTTAATGAACCTCACTCCCCCTAAATCCCCTCCCTCAGTCTAAAAACCCCCAGTGTTGGAATTAAAACAACTTCCATCTAATTTAAAATATGCCTATCTTGAGGGTATTGACCAATTGCCTGTCATTATTTCCAATAACCTCTCTCAACAGTAGGAATCAAAACTACTTGATCTCTTGAGAGAGTGTAAAAAGATAATAGGATGGACATAGATGATATTCCCGGGATTATCCCATCTATTTTTATGCACCATATACTTTTGGGTGATAAGGATAAGCCCGCAAGGCAAGCTCAATGTCGGTTGAATCCCACTCTCCTTGAAGTGGTAAAATTAAAAGTTAGTAAATTACTTACTACAGGGATCATTTATCCTATTTCAGATAGTAAATGGGTTAGCCTAGTGTAAATTGTGCCTAAAAAATAGGAATAACAGTTGTGTCAAATGAAAGGAATGAATTGGTTTCAACACGTGTGAAAAACAGTTGGAGAGTCTGTATTGACTATCATCAAATGAATCAATCCACAAGAAAGGAACACTTTCCTCTACCTTTCATTGACCAGATGTTAGAAAGATTGGATGGTAAGTCCCATTATAGTTTCCTTGATGGATATTCGGGTTATTTTTAAATACATATAGCCCATGAGGATCAAGAAAAGACAACATTTACCTGTCCATTTGGCACATTTTCATACAAAAGGATAGCTTTTGGTCTATGTAATGCTCCCAGTACTTTTCAGCAATGTATGTTGAGTATTTTTTATGAGTACCTAGAGAATTGCATGGAAGTTTGTATGGATGATTTCATAGTTTATGGAACTTCCTTTGATGACTATTTGGCTCACCTAGGTTATATCCTCCATCATTGCATAGAAAAAGATCTTGTATTAAATTACGAGAAATGTCATTTCATGGTTGAACGGCGGATAGTTCTTGGGAATGTTATTTCAAAAGAGGTAATTCAAGTGGATAAATCAAAAATTGAATTAATTTCAACCCTTCCATATCCAAAATGTGTTTGTGAGGTGTGATATTTCTTGGGTCATGCTGGTTTTTACCGCCAATTCATTAAAGAGTTCAGTAAGATCGCACTTACCTTGTCCCAGTTATTACAAAAAGATTCAGAGTTTGTGTTTGATAAAAATTTAAAGGATTCTTTCAATTCACTAAAAAGGAGTCTCACATCACCTCCCTCCATCCAAACACTAATGTAGGATATCCCCTTTGTGATTATGTGTGATGCCTCTAACTTTGTAGTTGGGGAAGTTTTATCACAAAGGGTTGAGAAGGCTCCTCATGTCATTGTGTATGCCTCACATACCCTTGACCATGCATAGAAAAACTACACAACCACTGAAAATGAACTTCTTTTTATTGTGTTTTCCTTGGAAAAATTTTGTTCATATCTTATCGGGTCAAAAATCATTGTCTTTTCTGATCATGTTGTCCTTCGTTTCCTCCTAAAAAAACTAAAGCTAATCCCAGCCTCATTTGGTGGATTCTCCTCTTCCAGGAGTTTGAACTTGAGATTAGAGATAATAGAGGAGTGGAAAATGTGCTAGCTAACCACATTAGTAGGATGTTCCCACCATTGGACCATCATGTTGACTCACCCCTCCCCATTGGATAATTCTTCCCTCATGAGAACCTTTGTGATGTTGTGGACCTTACCCCCTGGTATGCAAACATTGTGAATTTTCTAGCAACATCTAGGGTCCCTACCGATTCAGCACTTCACAATCCTAGAGATTTAAGCATGATTCTCGGTGGTATATTTGGGATGACCCATATTTGTGGAGAATTTGTGGTGACCAAGTAGTTCGTCAGTGCGTCCCTGACCATGAGTTCACCTCTATTTTGACCTTCTACCACACCTTGGCCTGTGGGGGCCACTTTGGCTCTCAACGTACTGATCAAAAGGTCCTTGTCTCAGGAATTTATTGGCCAACATTGTATAGGGATACCCATAAATTTTGCAAGTCATGTAGTTGTTTTCAATTCACAGGGAATATCTCCAAGAGGAATGAAATGCCCCAACAACCCATGTTATTCTGTGAAATTTTTGATGCATGGGGCATTGACTTCATGGGGAATTTTCCAAATTCATTTGGATTTTTTCACATCTTATTGGCTATTGACTATGTATCTAAATGGGTAGAAGAAAAGGCCACCAGGACCAATGACTCTCGAGTGGTTGTTGATTTTGTGAGGTCCCAAATTTTCAATAGGTTTGGTTTACTGAGATTCATCATTAGTGATCAGGGTTCACTTTTTTGCAATCGCAACATGAAAAATTTGCTTCGTAAGTATGGGGTTGATCATAAAGTCTTCACTGCATATCACCCCCAAACTAATGTACAAGCAGAAATCTCAAATCGGGAAGTTAAATGAATATTGGAAAAAATGATACAACCCAATAAGAAAGATTGGAATTTGCACTTAGATGATGCACTTTGGGCGCACCGTATAGCTTTTAAAACCCCAATCGGAATGTCACCATACAGGATTGTATTTTGAAAGGCTTGTCACCTATAGGTAGAGGTAGAACACCATGAATATTGGGTTGTTAAACAATGTAATATGAATCTTTCAGATGCAGGTGAGCATAGGAAGCTACATATTCAAGAGTTGGAAGAAATTCGACATGATGCATATGAGAACTCCCAGATCTATAAAGGGAAGACAAAGGCTATCCATGATAGCATGATTCATCTACAGAAGTTTCATATTGGTGAGAAGGTTCTCATGTATAATTCCAGACTAAAGCTCCACCCGGGTAAGTTTCGTTCTCGATGAATCAGTCCTTATACCGTTACTGATGTTTTCCCTTTTGGTACTATATAGGTTTTTTATGAGAAGAGTGGACAGAGGATTAATATCAATGGGCAGAAGCTCAAACACTTCTATGAGGATTTTTCAAAGCATCTCATGGAGGAAATCCAACTTATAGATTCCACATATGACACCACATAGCAGGTTGTCCCTTCTCTACCTTTATTTACTTGTCTATTTATTTAAAATACTTTTATTGAGGAAAATGTAAATTTTAGGTGTGGGGGAGGGTGACATGTCATTGTTAGGATTAAACAAAACAAAAAAAAATAAAAAAAATGTGTTTTCATTTTTGATTTATTTTTCCTTATTTTGTGTTTTTAGATGAAAATTGATCTTAAAAAGAATATCTGAAATGATTTTTCATGCTTGGGTCAATTGTGTGGAAAATTCCATTATTTTTGGAAAAATGTTTTTCAAATAAATGTTGATAAGGAATATTTTTCTAGAATTTTTATTTTCAAATCATTCTTAGGTTTTTAATGGATTTTTGAAACTCATGCCTCATTAGCACTAACCAATATTTTAATCCCTTACCCAAGAGATATTCTAAGCCCTTTATTGCATATTCTTCCTTTTAATCACTTTCTTGAGAGTCTCGGGTTATGTATAGAAACTAGAACTTTCCTTGATTCTGTTTGAAGTCATAAGATTCAAGTATGATACATTCATGATAGAGGCAATCATTCATTGAGAGGAACTCTATACAATTAACCTATATTTTTTGTCACCTTGACATTTTATCCTTCTTAAGCATTAGAGACCATGAAATGCTTGTTAGGTATCCAAATTACAAGCTAATATATCCCTAACTACCCATATCTTGTGTATATTCTTGTTTTAATTTTAGAAAGAATGGGAGAGAGGGTGTTTCCATGGGAATTCTAGGGGGAGAATCATTGTTATGGGTTGATATAAATGGTGCCTATATTTTCCTTAGGAAATGGGTTCACAAGACATATTACATCATTGTTTTACACATGTTTCCCTCTTTATCTCCAAAAAACCTTTACATTAAAAAATAGTTTTTTACATTGAAAAAAAATAAAACAAAAGAAAAAAATGGAGAAAAGAGGATGTTTACTCATTATTATTCACTGCTGGGTTGTGACCCACAAAAATGAATAATGGGGAGAGTGAGTTGGAGGTGATACAATTTGTGAGGGGTTGAGTGTGTACATTCATTGTGAACACTTTCTGAATTTTGACATGTTTTGTACATAAGAGAATAAACACCCCTCTTATGCCTCATATTTTTAAACATTAAATCCTACCAACCCTTGAACCTCAGAACAACCTGTTGGAAGTCCTCTTGAGTGGCACACTAGTTTCTGCCGGTAGAGAAATAAGAATCTTGGCAAGCATATGGTAAGATCACATGAAATCTAGGAAAAGAGCATAAATCCACTTTCATATGTTCTTTGAGTGAAGTGGGAAAATTTTTAGGTGAGTTAGGTTGCGACATGTTGAATGGGTGAACAAATGAAGTTGAACAAATTTGAATGTGAGAAAAGAAAAATGATAGAAAAATTGATTCCATAAATGAGACATGATGAATTTCATTTAAAAAGAATATTGGATGTTTTCACACCTTTTATTTAGGAATGGGACATAATTAGGATATTATACCTTGCTCAAGAGTGCAAATGTTTAGGTGTGGGGATGTGATTGTACCACGATTCACTGTTTTATTTCACCCTTATACCAATGTGTTAAACTGGTTTTGTATTGAAAATTACAAGTATAATAACAAATTTTACTCCATGTTTAATTCAATTATTTTTTTTAACATTGTTAGAAAGGTCAATGATACTTGTTTTGATAATTACAATGTAGGTGGAGGTGATTTGGAGGACCCATGATGAAGTACAAGAAAAATGGGTCAATTTGCACAAGATCCAAGCACACCAGTGGACTAAAACGCATACTTATACTAAATAGTGCATTAAAATGGGATGAAACCTTTTGATCTGGTCCAAATTTAATGAGCTACATTTCATCTGAAGGAACCTAAGCCCAATTCATCCATTAAAAGACTCATATGGACTGATCTGTCCAATAAAACGAATATGCACGGGGTCAAAACTTTGCCTCTGTATTTTAGCAATATCTCTTATTATATACCAGTTTTGGCCTCTAAATTTAACATGGAGGTAGAAAATGTGTCTTCCAAAAACTGTCTAGTTTTTTCCAAAGTGATTTAAGACTATTTGACCAGTCAAAACTGTGGACCAAGAGGATTCTAGAAATCAAGGTGCCCAAAACCACTTCCCACTTTTCCTATAAATTGGCACCTTGGGCACCCTATTTTGGAGTTCAGCCAGGAGGAAAGGTGCTTCCATTTTGGAGTCCCAAATGTGTCTTCTCATAATTCCTATAAGTTCTGGATTCTATGGGAAGTGCTACTTCAACATCTTCTTCTTCTTCTCCTCCCATGGATTTCTAAACCCCTTGTGATCACCCGGGGAGGAACGTGATGTAATCTTGAGCTTCATGTTTGTATTATGTTGAATGGTCTTTTTAATTCTAGGTTTAATGTTGTTTTTCTTCATACTCTCTTCTTATTTAATTGAGTTATATACTGGTATGTTATACTCAAACTCAAATGATCATGTTTGGGGGTACCCTTTCATGTGATGTTTCACACATCGTTCATCCTTTTTTCTTCCCCCATTCAATTACAGTGTTTGTGTTGTTCATATTGGTCAATTGAACTCACATAAGCATTGTCAAGGTCATGTACATTTATATAATGGTAACACAAATAAATAACATACAAACCTGGACAGCACATCGATTTCTTCATGTGTTTCCTTGGTGAGTTTCGGTTATGAAGTCGAACACAAATCACCCAATCATCAGCATTGTCCAGTGAATCATTATGTGTTTTCGACTGAACCCTAGGAGGTATCCTAGTATAAACTCAGTAACATTATGTTAATAGGTGTTACAAACCAGGGATTAAAATATTTATACCCTTTCTCTTGAAGCGATGAAGGATGAGCATCACGATACTCCCTTGGGTTGATCACGTTTAATTAATCTTATTCATTTCTACTTTGTTTTATTGCTTTAGTTTTTCTATTGTAATCTTTAATCATAAAACCCCAAGTTTTATTAAATCTCATTCCCCTTCTATTTTCATAATCAACCCCCCCCCCCCCCTTCAATTAATGGTTTAAGGCTCTATTGAGAGATGACCTAGGGTTGCTGTTATACTGCATAAATTCTAGTTAAAACTAAAAAACTAATTTGACGCGCTCGACAACACGATCAGCAACGTCCTCATGTCGCCCAACTAGCTCACGTCTTCGAGGTGGCATTTATCTACAATGCCAAACATGATTCTTAGAACGCAACTATAACACTTTTACGAAAGGAAAAAGATACAGGTAGGCTCATCACTTGCCATCAAACCAGTTTGCATACACTACCCAAACAAGGTCACTCACAACTGGATCACCACCCTTGGCCATATCTCCTAAGGTCATGGCTAACATGGTATCTAATTCACATGGTCACAAGCCTTATCTTTTACCCAATTCTAAATAGTTTCCCTATTCCAATTTACTCTTACCACATATTAATCCACTTTTTCTTCCTTGGTAATCACCATTTTCTAATTACTACTTACCCTTTTTACTTTCTTTTTTACCCATTCCTACCATCCCATTAGGCATAATTCCATTACTTTTAAGAAAACATATGCATCCTAACCTTTATATCCCGCACACCCATTCCATGTGTGTGCCTATCATAATGCATGTCAATTTCCTACATAGGTGCCTAGAATGATGCATGAATGCACAACCTCGTACCTTTCTGGCCACGAGAGAAATATCACAAAACCATCAAATCACACAACAAGTGCATCACCCAATGGTGAAATATCATCAAATGTAACAACACACAATAAGAACAACAATCCCCTCCCAGGGTGACTTGGGTTTTCCCCCGTACATGGGTTAACTACTCCCAAGCACGAGCTCATTACCAAGGTCTGACTCATTCCTAATCTTCTATCTACCATCCCCAAATAGTGAGAAAGAGAAAAAAAACCTCCTCTGACACCACTTTGTAACGTCCCTGACCTGGGAGCCACTAAACCGGTGCCCCGAGCCGAGTCGCTACATGACGTCAAGCGCGTCTCCCCCTACGCCAGAGGTTACTGACTAACATCGAGGGTCTAATAGGTCGTGTGGGGAGACTATACCCTCATTACCAGAGTAATCCACAATAGATAATAATATAAATAACGGAAACAATAGGCAATAATCGATAACATGCATAAATAACCAATTCCCAGAACTGGGTACAACCATATGCAATCGTAAATATGTCATGTCATGCTACAATATCAAGTGAACAAAACCCCCAAAAGAAGACAAACAGCAAAATCCCCAAAATGGTCTGGACTCCACATCTGGAACCTCTCCCATACATGTCACATGTCCAACTCAACTCCCTAGAAGAGGCCTCTTGCCCTTGTCCTGACCTGCAAGCATGAAATCTGCTCGGGTACCCAATGGCGGCCCGAGCAGGGTGTGAGTATAACTCAGTAGGCCACCACCAACGGTGCCTACAAAATATCCAGAAAAAGCAGATAGTGCATGCAAGTGATAAATAATGACAAGTAAAGATAAACATTTCAATAGGCCATCCTAGACTATGTTCCTTTTAATTATACTACCATTGAGTCTGGGTTCACTACTTAGGCACTCCATGATTTAATCTACCCTTTTCATGTGTTCAACGGGCTAGGCATATTCAATGTTCTCAAGCATATGGGAATAAAATCGAGCCCAATCTCACTAGGCATCACATTATAACAATCTCATAATCCTCACCTCGAAGCTTCAGTCCGGGTGGAATGCAACCGTTGGGGGAATAGAACTCTGTTCCCTTCCCTAACCCGTGCATTTAGGGGGGGAGCTAGAACCTCGGTCAAACTCAACCCGTGGGTGTAGAATCTCAAGTCAATACCCCACTCAACCAAACCATGTGCACATGCTTATTTATTATTCAGCACAATCAACCATATCATAACAAGCATATCCAACATCCTTTACAACATCACAACAATATCAATAAATGGGAAATTAACATTTTGCCTTAATCCATTAACACATTCATTATTAATATTACTCAACCCCTTTGCCCCATTTCTCATTTCTCATGTCTATCTCACTAAGCATATTCAAGTATAAAGCTAATCCCCTAGCATTTCCCATTAATCTATTTAACCCTTTTCTCATGCCAACCAAACAACCTCTTAGGCCATTTCTCAACCTAAGTGTATTACTAAACACCAATAATACATCCTTCAAGCATATTAGCATATTCATCATGGGCTTTATGTTCTCGCACAACGGCCTTACACTTACTTAACTAAAGTCTAGGTCTGGGGAATATCGGCACACCCCACAAGTGGCCCTAATTTGGCTGAGTCATCCTCCTTGCATCCCATGGGGATCAAGAGGGGTTCAATTAACCATCTAGATGCCCAATACATCACATCATGCCAAAGGCACCAAGAACTCATCCAAAGATGGCAAGAATAAAAACCCTACATGCACAAATCTACTCAAAAACCAAGGGATATAACTTGTAGACCACCTACCTTGAATCTGTTGGCAAACACCCTCACAATTGAAGCCTTAGATCTCGATTCAACCAACCCTTGAAGCTTTACCCTAAATCTCACCAAAAAAGTAGGATTTGAGTGCTTCATATGGAGATGGGGAAGAAATAGAAACCCTAAACCGAAAAGAAAATGCAAGAGGGAGATTAGTCTTACCTGAATCTTCAATCTACAACCAACGTCCCTAAGATGAGGGAGATTAATCCTTGGAAGCTCTTGGAGCATTTGGGGCGTCACTAAGGCTGGAGGAGGAAGGAGGAAAATCCCGATTGGTATAAGAAATCCCGTAATGGCATTTTTTGTAATTTTTTAGAAGTTTCCAGACCGCACGGTTTATCTGCACGGTTTGCCAAACTGTGCGCAAATCGTGCAGAGGCTACTGCCTGCACGCCCTTCCTCTCACACGGTTTTCCAGACCGTGCGCAAATCGCGCGGATTGCCACTGCCCGCACAGTCTCCCCTCGCACGGTTTGTCAAACCGTGCGCAAGCCGTGCGTACTGCCCAAAACACCCCCTTTTTTCGTGTCTCGAACCCCCGGAACACCCCCAAGCCTCCTTAAGGACTTGAGAAAACACTAATTGACCAAAAGGAAGGACTTAAACTGAAACGTAAGCAAAGACATACCATAACGGAAATCCGGGATCTTACGGTGACAAGAAAGGTCTTTTAGAAAATGAATTTTTAAATATAAAAATGTTTTTATAGAAAAGTAAAGTGTAATAATGATTCCAATGACATTGATTCGATTATATTTAATCAAAAGGAACTAATGACACTTTAAAACCAATCCAAAACAAAGGGAGACTGTAAATACTTGAAAAGAAAATACAGTTTTCTTAAAAATTGGTATTTTCTACTATTTACCCAAAAATCAATTTTTTCAAAGAATTCCCACAAATACACTCTAACCTTATTTTGGCTTGATGATTTCGAAAATAAAGTTTATTTTTCAAAATTCAAATTCTAAAATTTAGAAATTAAACTTTTAAATAAGATTGTATAATATATGTAAACGAATTTAGTATGAATAAAACTATTTCTTTTCTTGATTGGAATATTACTTAATAATCTTATAGTGAATATAACTCTTTAAAATCTAATTCATGAATATTAATAAGGGATGAAATTGATATATTATCAACATTAATTGGGCTGTTATAGCTGATGTTATAAGTTCTCTTAAAATTTGATCGCATTTATCAGCGCTAAAAAGAAAACTGATAAAATTCGATTTATTTATTTATTTTTCCCGCTCAAGAGACCCCTTTTATCAACGCTAATCCGCCCTTGTTGGCGCGCGAGGCCTCCCGCTCACCCCCACCTTTATCGGTGCTTTCCACCTTGCCCCCCCCCCACAAACACACCTCTCGTTCAGCCCTATCCCGTAACTCCTGGGATTCGAACTTAAGACATCCAGGTTAAAAGTGTACTCTCATTACCACAACAACCTATTTTTTCTATATTTTATGATATATCTATTTATTTGTATATATTTACATTCATATTTTTCATATATTTATTCACATACTTATATATATTCATATAATTATTAATTATTTTTAAATACATTTATAAAATATATTTGTGTGTGTGTGTTCGTATTTATATTTATATATAATTATATATATTCATATAATTATTTTTAAATATATTTATAAAATATGTTTGTGTGTGTGTTTATGTTTATATATACATATGTGTGTCTATATATAGATATTAATATAAATATCGATATCAATATAAATATTTATATTCATTTACATATATTATATGTTACTATTTGTTTACATGTATTAGAATATATACATGAATGTATATTTGTTTGTTAATACAAACACACACATATTTATATTTAACATCACATACACATTTGTATAGGTATGTGCGTTTTCATACATTTTTATAACACAACTAAAATAGATAATTTTTTATGTAAATAAAATGAATAATTATTTTTTGTTGACATGATTTATCTATTTAAGAAAATAGTGAATATATTTAAATATTTATTTGTGCAATTAATTTTTTATATGTAAATATATGTAAATATGTTTATATATATTTTTATTTATAAATAGCACATTAATATGAAAAACATTAAAATTTCAACCACATAATATTCATATGAGTGCAAGCCATATGAAAAAATTGATTCATCATCAATAAAATAAAAGCAGTCGCTCTTAAATGAAGTTGAAATTTCATTGAATATTTTTTTTTTAAACAGGGTATCCCTACTAAAAACTCAGTTTTAGAGTCCTTTTGGACCATTTTGACATTGAAAAAACAATGACTAAAGTCTCTCAGTTCAACAAAATGTAGATATTTTCACGAGCTTTGATTTGATATATTGTAGAGCCCAAATAGATATTTAGATAAAAAGTTGTGTTTATTTAAAGTTCAAGTTATGCTTTCAACTTATCTTAAGATATTGATTAGTTTTTTAATTTTTTTATCACCAAATTGTTATTAAATATCTATTATTCAGTATTAATTTACAAATTATTAATTAATATTAATTTTTATTTATTTTTAAATCATGTTTCACTAAATATATTATATATTAAGCGTAAATGCATATTTAGTATTATATAAATCATATTTATGCGCATAAATTTTATATATATCAATATAAATGTATTTATATTTTAAATACGATTTTTAGTAATTTATAAAAAAAATTACGAAGGTCATCTTTTATCAGCGCTAAGAAAAACGATGATAAATGGGGTTTTCATCAGTGTTAAAAAAACAATGATAAATACTAAGAAAAGTGATGGTATTGATAAAATCAAAGAAAAAACACTAATAAATGAGACATTTATTGGTGTTAAAAAACGATGATAAAAACCAGTTTTTATCAATGATTTTAGCTAGCACTGATAAAAGTACCTCATTTATTAATGTTTTTTCAGCGTTGATAAAAAGCACGCTTAGTATAGCGATTTTTGTAGTAGTGGATTTTTAAAAAGTACTGATAAAGATGCTTTTTAAAGTGTGTTTTGTAGTAGTAAGAATATGAACTATCTAGCGCTTGCTTTTCTGGAAGTTTACAAAAAAACGCGTAAAATGGATGTGTATTCTGAACGCTTTTAAAGACACATTCTCTTGGTGCTAGTTTAGTGCGGAAAAGGAACTAAAAAAACACTGACAATGCCACCTTTTCTTAACCGTACAAAACTTGATAGAAAGTGGGGTTTTCTACGCGCTTAGCACTGAGAAAGGGTGTTACATGTGTCATTGCCTGGAATAAGTCATCCCATATCAGAGTTGAGCGTGACTAGAAGAGATGTTTATAAGCCTTCATTATTTGAAGACATTGTCTTGTGATCAACTATCCTAAGCGTATGTGACCTCTCGTTAGAGTGTTCCTCGCCACATTTGAAGGCAACATGACTTGGTCAGTACTCTTCCCGGTCTTTCTAACATTTTAATACCCCACCAACATTTCTCAATGTTGAAAATATAAAACCATTCCGTTCAAATAAAAAAAGATTGATAAAAGATGTCTTTATCAATGATTTTTAGATATTGAGAAATACCTCTAATATTGAATTTCTTAACATTAAAAAACCGATGATAAATTTATTTTTGAATTACGACAAAAAAGATATCTTGACATGGAATTAAAAAACAAATCATCCATAACAATGGTAAAAAAAATGAAATAGATGTCTTTGGTAAGTAAAGTTGATTAATGAATAAACAAAAGCAAGCAATGAATTATTATATGAGAGATGGATGAGAGCGGTCCATTCTAAAACAATTAAAAAAATCGACAGCAACATCCACCTAACCCACCCATGCACTGCTTCCCGGAAAGAGAACCTCTGAAAACGCAACCTCTGGGGACCGCCTTTCTTTTTCTTTTTTCTTTTTTCTTTTTTCTTTTTTCTTTTTTCTTTTTTCTTTTTTATTATTTTATCTTTAAACCTTTTCTCCCCCATCGAATGTCACCCGGATTCCGGCACCCCTCCACCGGGTGGCGCCGGTTAGGTTTCGGGGGAACTGCGTGGGCCGACCCTACCGCCGGCCGCTGGGCCCACCCCGCGTGGGCCGACCCTACCGCCGGCCGCTGGGCCCTGGGCCCTGGGCCTGGGCCCCGCCGTCGCAGCTGTCTCCGCCGCGCGGGCGGCGGTGGGTTGGGTGGGCGGGTGGAGGACAGATAAGGGCCAGCCACGAGAGTGCCCATCCGTGGGCGCTCGTGCCGACACGTGTAACCCCAGGGTGATATTATGTGGATTCCCGCCTTTGCCCCCATCTCGCGATCCTGGTCATTGCGTCCCAATTATTCACGTGGCCCCGTCTCCATCATACCACTCTCCATGTTTACTTTTAATAATGGATAAACAAGTCATTACGGGATTTAGTATATTTTTCAGATATCATCATCTTTTTCTATTATTTTTTCTTAGAGATATAATAACCTCCTCATATCACCAATGACGTCACCGGTTACCTATTTTCATTGAAATTGTGATGAGTTTTATGTCAATTGATGGAGTGTTACAAATCCATATTATATTTTCCATCTCAATTTTTATTTGGTTACTCATGATTCACATCTCCACATTTCCCACTAATTTAGCCATATCAAGCATGAAAATTAAAAAACACATCTTTGTTTTTTCTAGACACATTTTTTAGTTTCGATGTGTGAGATCTTCTAAACAGGTAAAATGGTAAATTTACTCTAGTGAATTATCTTGAAAAAGTTTTTTTATGGTTTCGTTGATCTCAGAACATGAGGTTTTCTATTGGGTTGAATTTTGGTGAGGTTTGGAACACATTGGTTTTAAGAGATATTTGATATTTATTTATTAATTAATTAATTATCACTTTAGCATCAACAATGTTATATTTCGATGGAAATTATGACATTGCAGTTGTGTTCAGAACAACGGTCGTTACCCAATAAAGGTGTAATTTTTATGTTCAAGGCTTCAGTTTTGGACCGAGCATTTTCACATATTTCTATATTTTTATTTGGTTGTCCTATAAATTATATCTTTTTTCATTTCTCCTAGAATCAGTCGTTGGAGATGACACCACCCAAAGGACAATTAAAGGTATTGTTCTGGG
This sequence comes from Viscum album, assembly GCA_963277665.1. NCBI lineage: Eukaryota > Viridiplantae > Streptophyta > Magnoliopsida > Santalales > Viscaceae > Viscum > Viscum album. Next base: position 218,568,626 of record OY728165.1, read on the forward strand.
TGGATTCACCGTGAGACCACGAATCAAGGACCGAGGAGAAAGCGTTGGTGGATCATCATCAAGGTGAGAGGTGACTCTCGTTCTTCTCGTTTAGTTCCATCATTTTGGATGATCGATATATTCCAAATCTCACGTTGTTTCTTCAATGATGATTTTGGCATTCATAGACATCAAGGGGTCGGTAGATTCATGATGACAACAACAATTGGATCACAGGGCACCGTCAGACGAATTGAAGTGACAACATTTTTCTTCATGAGGTAGGACATTTATGCTTAATTACTTTACCTTGTTGTTTGCATGCAAATGCGGGATTTACCTTTGTTGAGACCTTTCAAGAATTCTCAAATTATGGGTGATTTTTAATCGTTTATGCTAACAACTTTGTTTTAATGAAATGTTGATAATTTTTTTTTGTGAATTTAACCTTCGAATATTATTGTTCTTAAATTTTTGGACAAAAATGTAATTGTGGATTGGTCACACAATGTGAACTAGGAAGTTAATAATTCCTTCTCATTGTTTGTTGCGAAAACTCTTCACTCTTGCATTTGTTATCAAATGAGATTTCGACAAATTCCAATGGTCATCGGAATCACACCTCCCACCAAACCCTCCTTTCTTTCTTTCTTCTTCTCTTGTCCCCTCTCCTTCCCTTGTTATAAACAAACATCGTTGACCTTCATTGGGGCCAATGGTCCGAAGATTGTTCAAATGAGATGGTGAATGCAGGATATTGGCGAGGGGCGTGGAGTCAGCATAACAACGGGGGGGGGGGGGGGGGGGGATCGGTCCAAATGACAGTGTTGTGAGCCATCAGCAAAGGCAGTGGTGGAGTGATCCAATGATAGGTGGTGACATAGCATGAATCTCAAAAAATGACTAGAAAGGAAATCTTATGGGATGTGATGGCGACTTCGGGGGCGTCAGGCCTAGTCAACAATGACATCAAGTGTAAGCTGAGTGCAGAAACGACAGTAGCAACAACGATTTATAAATATCACACACCAAGTAAACTTGAGCTACTAGTTGTGTATCACACCTGATAGTGACTAGGGCGCTCACAGAATTATAAATGACACAATGTGTGTGACTTAATAACACATATCGTTTATAGCGGATCCCAAAACTCAGGCGTGTACTATAGTACATGTCTGGCTAACCAATCAATCACACATGCCGTGTGGGTCGATAAACCCGTTGTGTATAATGGTGACAAAACAAGTGTTCCTACAGTAATACATGATGACGCACCCACGGGTTCCACACGTTGTGCACCCTACCAGACACACTATGTAGGTCGAATCCACATGGATTATACAGTGACAGTTCACATCTAACTATCATTCAAGGCTTCCACATTGTGCACCCAGGAAGTACATATATACTATTGGGTAGTATATAAAGTTTTTTATATCTTCTCGACCAAGTGTCAGAATTGGTCACTTGAGTAGTCCATTTTGTGTGATTTATCACGTAGAAAAAGATGGTTCATATCTAATTATTAGCAGGGGTTGTTTTTGATGCATTTAGGGTTGATGATCCTTGGATTTATAAAGACAATGTTGGAGTATGGGCGAGTCATTCAGTGCATATACGGGTCGGTACCACCTTGTCGATGTTTCGAGGATAAGGCATGAGTCCCCTATATGTATTGTGGAGTTGGGTGCCCCCCACCCCATGGATTTAGGGAGTAGGATTTCCATCCTCAGGACATAGGTTCTATATTCATGCACGAGCATGATACCCCCTCGATCATGTCAGGTTTAACCGTGTGAGAACTATTTTCTAGCTAAGTGATTGGAATTAATGGAAGGATCACTTTTGGAAGTTCAATTTACAAAACTAGATGGAGATGGTGGAGTAGCATTGACCAACGCCTGGAAGTTTGGAAGCAGGTGTAACGCCTCGACCCCAGAAGCCCGAAGTCGGTGCATTATTTTAATACATTAGCATGATTAGAAGGAATCAAATCCCGAAGGATTGAATAGTTTAGCCGTCTTGGAAGACCAGATTACATTCATGATACCCATAATACATTGGGAAATGAAATTAAAACATGATACAATATAAAATGAACGACATCCTTGAAAGCTCGTTCAATGTTTTCTTCTTCATAACCTGGGGAAAGGAAACATAAGAAAGGGGTGAGCTTAGGTGTTCAATAAAGGTAAGTAATACAATGGAAGTTAACATAAACATAAACATTAGGCATAGTGAATAACTGAAAACACAAGGTTTTAAAAATAAACTTGAGCATAATATGACATGAATAAAAGCTGAGTAAATAAATCCAGATAACAGATCACATGAAACATTACCATGGATATTCTACTAGTCGAATAATCACATGATTTATCAATTACTAATATCATAATGAGGGAAATACATATTCTGGACATTCTGAAACATACCGTCAATGCCTCAGCCAAGACATCTAAAAATGATTAAGGCCTTGGCCAAAACCATATCTGAAAATAGGCAAGGCCTCGACCAGGTCCATATATGTTTGTCACATGAGACCTACCGATGCATCAAGGGGATATAGTGGGCCCCACTCATCACTTTCTAAGTCCAATTCAATTATCATATAAATGGGGTTATACATAAACATCATATTCATATTCAATGTAAATAACTTTCCCCAATTTTTAAACATAATTACTAACCATTCAGAGTAATAGGTGAATGAAAATCAAGATAACACATCTACAGTCAAACTAATCAGAAACCCTTCAACAACATATTGTAGATGATATCATAAGAGATAACCCTCAACGAAGTACAAGATTCGACAATGGATGTTGACATAGATGACGATACTTTTAAATGAGACATTGCAAAATTCTTGAGGAAATAATCCCAAAACATTCCAAAGTGTCACCACTTTAAAACATTCAAATCATAATCCCTTAGAATATCATGAGAATAAGGAGACTCTTGATATGATATATCAAAGGGAAGTAAATACAACACATGCAAGGAATGAGTGGTGAACAAGACATATATCTCATAAAAGTTAATGTGAGACGAGAAAAATCCTTTTTTTACTTTGGAAAGAAGAGTTCTATTGGAAAATCATTTATATTTTTATTGAAATCAGATTATAAACATGTATATACCAGAAAAGAAAATGGAAGGACATTGAAATTATATTTGAGTCATCAATGATGACCTACTAGATTTAAATCACATAAAAAGAGTTTTTAAGAATATTTAGAAATAAAACATTTTAGTGCGGTTTAAGGAAGATATTTTAGAGCGGAAATACATGTTTTTTATAAAACAAGAAATTAACCAAGATAGTTTTTCATGATAAAATGTGTCATTTTATAAAAATAATGATGGATTAAAATATATTATAAAGTGTACTTGAACATAGGTAAAAATTTGTGAAGTTCCCTTGAAACAGGCTTGTATTTCGGGAAGAATTTTTGAAAGATCATTTTAAAGCATGTAACGCTCCATAAAATAAAGAAGGATTCTAGTTGGTATGCATATATAGAAAATTAACACATAATTTATGATGAGTAAATAAGAATAAATAAGAATTTAATTGGGATTAAGATAGACAAAGAGTAACCAGAATGAAAATAGGGGTTCGGGTAGAAAATCCTTACCCCTTTGTAATCAATTGAATTATATTCCCCAAAAATTTATAATCATCAAATTATACATTGAATACCATGAAAATAAATAGATTCATGATATGATACATCAATAGGAATTATAAATACACCATACACAAGAAATAGTAGGGAATAAAGAGTATCTCACAAAAATGGAAGTGAGATGAGTAAACCCTTACCTTATATCCGAATGTATTCTGCACTTGATCTTAATGTCATGAATAATCAAATTAGATTCATTAATTAATAATACCAGAACCTTATCTACATGTAATTGATTTATTATATCTTTATTAAGTTAATTTATGGAATTTTAGATGGGTTAAGAGATTCAATTTCATCATTTGGGAGTGCACATTTTCTTAGTTTTCATGATCGATTCTCTTGTATAAGAGTATGGAAGTTCAAGTAAAATGGAAATTGAAATACAAAATTGAAGTTATGAGTTATTATTGATCATCCAGAAGGTTAAATTATCATATAAATCCTTTGGTTATTTTGGTATAGGATGAATCATTATATAAAATTTCAATGATAAACGCTTGGATTAATTTGGTGGTTTTTCGATCACTACGAACTCATTTTGTTTTATAATTTAATATCATGTGTACAAAATGATTACAAAACATTAAATAGGATATATTACTTGTATTATGATATGGTTAAACCATAAAAATGGTTTCATGACCATAATTAAAGATGTTAATAAAAATTGAAATCATGTCATCCTTGAGTGTGATAAATTAACACATCTCGGACGATGTTTTCATTTTTTGTATTAGAGGGGAAAGAGAGATGAAGATGACATATTTTATTAGAATAATATCATTAAAATAAATTTAAGTTATTAGAATTATAATATCATTTGGATGAGTATAGGTGAGTAGATAGAAATAATATAATGGAACTTGTAAAAGAAATGGAAAGAAAAAGGAAAAGATGTTTACCTCTTGAGTACTCCTCCTTGAGAGCCTCCTTAAGGCCTTTGATTTTGGACTTTTGGTGAGACCAGAAGGTCTTGGATGTGAGTAAGGGTATTGGGAAGATTATTTGGTAGAAATTAGGCAAGTATCAAAGCTTTAATGGTGTGAGATGAAGAGGGGCTGAGGGGTGGTTTTATAGTGGAGGAGAGGAGAGTTTTTCATTATTTTAATCATTATTTTATTATTTTGGCTCAAGACTATGAATAATCTTGATTCTTGTGATTAAAAATATTAATAAGTACATGTGAGTTAAAAAAAAATGACCATTAAAATCATTCATGACTCAAGCATGATGCATAAATTCATTTATTCAGCATATTTTATAAATTAACGTATTTTTACTATTCACCAAAAATTCAAGTATTTCAGAAAAATCCAAAAAATTCACCCTAACCATTTTTTGATGTGTAGAATTCAAAAATGGACTCAATTTTATCAAAATAATTTTCTAAATATATGAAATTTAATTTTTAAATAAAATCATTATTTACTTGAAAAATACAGATTTTAAATTTAAAACTGATTTTGTAATACTTTCAAAAATTAATTGAGGTCTCATAACATTATCCTAAAATTATAGTAAAATAAAATATTTATTTAGGAATATATTTTATGAAATTTACTTTTATTTTAAATAAATTTATTAATTTAAAATTGTAATTAAATATTTATTACTCATAAAAATTCCAACACTTAATTATTAATGTTCAAAATATTCACTTTCATTTATAAGGTGCTTAAATTTTATTTATACTTACATGGGTGTGGTTAATATTCAAAAGGGTACATTATTATTCATATGGGTCATGTTACTATTCATAAGGGTACATTACTATTCATAAGGGTCAGGTTACCATTCAACAAAAAATAAGTTGATTCTATCAGACTCTAAATATCTTACTGAACGTAAACGCATATGTCCATTTTTTGAAATTCAAAACACAGAAGTGACAAAATTAAGTTTAACATCTAGGTTATAACTATAACAAAGTGTTGTTTTGCAGTGACTCAGTGTTGCGTGCATATAAGCTATCTAATGAATTAAAATTATTTACAAAGAAACATACCATAAAATCTTGGGGTGTCATAATAATAGTGAATATATTATTAACATAATTTAGTATTTATCAAAATAATTATAATATTCAATATATAAATTATATTTAATTAAATAATCTATTGATAAAAATGAATTTTTTAAAAATAATCAAATATATATATATTCATTTTAAAATACACAAAAATAATACTGTAAAATAATATTTGTTTTTTATATGATTAATTAATTTTAAAGATATAAATTATAATTATTTATAAGTATTATTCTTAATTAAAACAATTAATTTTAAATTATTTAAATTATCAAAAAAATTAATGGGGTGTTACATTATTCCCCCCTTAATAAAATTGTGTCCTCACAATTCAAAACTACACTCTGAAAGTTAAATGTTGATGCTTGAAATTTCCCTTGGTGGAAACCCACATCAGAAATAGGGTTAATAAAATATCCTCTTAAAAGAGGTTAAGAGAAATGAGGTGGTCACCACAAAAATTATGCTTTTGAATGGGGTGACATTAGTTGGAAGTAAAAATCTAGACATGGAAGAAAAATCAAACTATAAAGTTCTAATGAAAAGTGATAGAGAACATGTTCAGTTGAAAATTGATTACTACAAAACTATAAACTACTGTAAAAAAATTCATTAATATTAACAAAGATTATGATAATAGGACACAAATTTATTTACTACTCTTTTCCTTGAGTTGAGGAATTATTCCACTCTATAAGAGTATAAATATACATTTCTATTTCATAAACCCAATCTTATCCTTTGATTGTGCCTTGAAATATCAATATTTCATCTATTAGCATAGGTTGTGTCATGTGGTGAAGTAATACATTAACCTCTAAAACCTCATACAATGATCAACTTAAACCATTCATCAATGGTTTAAATTTCCAAAATATAATGATTCAACACTTTAGAAATAAGGTCACTAAATTTTATAGATGAACTTAGCCATGAAGCAGCTCTAAATTTTCACATTCCAAACACATGAATAACTTTATCATGCATCCTCTTGAAATATGGTAATAACTAGAATTACCATAAAAACTTATTAGAAACATGAATTCTTCCATATTACTTAAGTAAGATATATGTTATCGGTTATGTTCCTTAAATCCAAAAGTGTTGTAAAATCTATCGATGATAGCATAGACCACTTGTCGACAAGTTAATAATCAGTTCCAAGGTAGTCAATACCTATCAAAATCAATCATTTTTTCATCATTATCTCAACATCATAAATATATTAAGGTTTGTCTCTCCCTCAATCATGCATTTTCCAAAAAGTTTAACTTTCTACTGAATATCTTTTCTTGGTACCATTCAATATATGGTTCAAATCCTTAATGAAAAAGTATTGTAGTACAATCCTCATTATCCAATAACATTATTTGGGGTATATTTCTTTGACGCTTGAAGCATTGATTCGCATAGTGTCCTATCTCCTTACAGTTGAAGCATTGTACATTGAAATCCTTTTTCTTACCCTTACAATCATGAACTTAGTTCCTTTTTCTTCACACTTATAACAAACTCCCTTTCCCTTCAATCATTTACCAGGGTGATTCTTTCTATATTTATCACATGTGGGAAAACTCTTCTTTTCCTTCTTCCCTTTATCTATCCTTTCCTCTTGCATCATTTTCTTCTATTGCTTCCCTTCAAAGCCATAGGAATCAGATAATTCTTTTCTTATCTTTTTAACATATGATACTATTTCCTCATATGATGAGGATACCTTGGAGACTATTTCCCTTTGAAATTTTGTCTTAAGACCATGAAAGATATGACCCTTTTTACACTTTTCATCATGTGTATTGGTGAAGTTCCCATTCCTTCTACTAGGCACCATTTCTAATCAATTCCATATACTATATTAGGTCATAAAATTATGAACTCTATATGACTCTAAACATGGTATAACACATATCATAAATTTATGCATCATAAATCCTAGAACCACATACTTTGGTTACTTTGGAAGCATAAATCCTTTATAATAGTATATAAGACACATGTGAATTATCCTAAGCATATCCCTCAGGAGTGTCAAACTAGGTGCACAGTAAGACCCGTTGTCGTGTACCAGGTTACCCAAAGTCAAGCTCGGAACACCTTTTTAGAGTTCTTACTTCTAGGTGCATCTATGCCAGAACCACATCCACTTGTAGTATCCAGAGATGATTGTGTTTCCTAGGAAGATCCACATAATCTATACCTTACCAAAATTCTAGGATGTTATCCTATTCCTATCTTGAAAGTCTATCTTATGGTTATGTTCCCTAACATATGTTTTCTAAATCTAGTTTCCAAGGTTGCTTCTAAACTTCCTTTGATACCAACTGTAATGCCCCGACCCCAGAAGCCCGGACCCGGTGCATTATTTTAATACATTGGCATGATTAAAAGGAATCAAATCATGAAGGACCGAATAGTTTAACAGTCTTGGAAGAATATATTACATTCATTATACCCATAATACATTATAAAATTAAATTAAAACATGATACAATATAAAATAAATGACATCATTGAAAGCTCATTCAATGTTTTCTTCTTTATAACCTGGGGAAAGGAAATATAAGAAAGGGGTGAGATCATATGCTCAATAAGGTTAAGTAATAAAATAGAAGTTATCATAAACATAAACATTAGGCACGGTGAATAACTAAAAACACATGCCTTTAAAAATAAACTTGAGCATAATATGGCATGAATGAAAGCTGAGCAAATAAATCCATATAACAGATCACATGAAACTTTACCATGGATATTCTACTAGTTGAATAATCACATGATTTATCAATTACTAATATCATAATGAGGAAAATGCATATACTGGACATTATAAAACATATCATCAAGGCCTCAACCAATACATCTAAAAATGATTAAGGCCACAACCAAAACCATATCTGAAAATGGGCAAGGCATTGGACAAGTCCATACCTGTTTGTCTCATGAGACCTAATGATGTATCTAGAGGATATAGCGGGCCCCACTCATCATATTCTAAGTCCAATTCATTCCTCATATAAATGGGGTTATACATAAACATCATATAAATATTCAATGTAAATAACTTTCCCCAATATATAAACATAATTACTAACCATTCAGAGTAATATGTGAATAGAAATCAATATAGCACATCCATAATCAAACTAATCAGAAACCCTTCAATAACATATTATAGATGATATCATAAGAGATAACCCTAAATGAAGTACAAGATTCAAAAAAGTATGTTGACATAAATGAAGACACTTTTAAATGAGACATTGCAAAATTCTTAAGAAAATAATCCTTAAACATTCCAAAGTGTCCCATACCACTTTGAAACATTCCAATCATAATCCCTTAGAATATCATGAGAATAAGAAGACTATTTATATGATATATCAAAGGGTAGTACATAGACCACATGAAAGGAATAAGTGGTGAACAAGACATATATCTCATAAAAGTTAAATTGAGATGAGAAAAATCCTTTTTACTTTGGAAAGAAGAGTTATTTTGGAAAATCATTTGTCTTGAAATCAGATTGTAAACATGTATATCCTAGAAAAGAAAAGGGAAGGACATTGAAATTATATTTGAGGCATAAATGATGTCCCATTGTATTTAAATCATGTAAAAATATTTTTTAAGAAGCTTTATAAATAAAAAATTTAGTGTGGTTTAATAAATAGATTTTAGAGTGGAAATTCAACATAGGTAAGAATTCAAGAAGTTCCCTTGAAATGAGCTTGTATTTCGAGATTAATTTTTGAAAGATCCTTTTAAAGCATGTAAATCTCCATAAAATAAAGAAGGATTCTGGTTGGTACACATATATATAACATTGACACAAAATTTATGATGATAACATATGAATAAATAAGAATTTAATTGGTATTGAAAGAGACAAAGAGTAACCCGAATGAAAATGGGGGTTCAGGTAAAAAATCCATACCCCTTTGTAATCAATTGAATTATATGCCCCAAAATTAATAATAATCAAATTATACATTGAATACCATGAAAATAAAGAGATTCATGATATGACACATAAATGGGCAGTATAAATACACCATACATAATAAATAGTAGTTAATAAAGAGTATCTCACAAAAATGGATGTGAGATGAGTAAACTCTTACCTTATGTCTGAATGTATTCTGTACTTGATCTTAATGTCCTGAATAATCAAATTAGATTCATTAATTAATAATACAGGAACCTTATATACATGTAATTAATTTATTATATCTTTATTAAGTTAATTTATGGCCATTTAGATGGGTTAAGAGATTCAATTTCATCATTTGGGAGTGCACATTTTCTTAGTTTTCATGATCGATTCGCTTGTATAAGAGTACGGAAGTTCAAGTAAAATGGAAATTGAAATACAAAATTGAAGTTATGAGTTATTTTTGATAATCCAAAAGGTTAAATTATCATATAAATCCTTTGGTTATTTTGGGAGAGGATGAATCAATAGATAAAATTTTAATGATAAACACTTGAATTAATTTGGTGGTTTTTCGATCACTAAAAACTGATTTTGTTTTATAATATAATACCATGTGTAAAAACTGATTCCAGAACATTAAATAGGATATATTACATATATTATGATCTAGTTCAACCATAAAAATGGTTTCATGATCATAATTGAATATGGTAATAAAAATTGAAAACCCGTCGTCCTTGAGTGTGATAAATTAACACATCTCAGACGCTGTTTTCATTTTTAGTATAAGAGGAGGGGAAAGAGAGATGATGATGAAATATTCTATTAGAATAATAAGATTATAGTACATTTAAGGTACTATAATTATAATATCATTTGGATGAGGGGAGTTGAGAAGAGATAAAGAATAGAATTGAACTTGTAAAATAAATTGAAAGAAAAAGGAAAAGAGGTTTACCTATTAAGTACACCTCCTTGAGAACCTTCTTAAGGCCTTTGGTTTTGGCCTTTTTGTGAGACCAAAAGGTCTTGGATTTAAGGAAGAGGCTTGGAAATATCATTTATTATAACTTATTCAAGGATCAAATCTCTAATGGTGTGAGAGGAAGAGGGGGTGAGGGGTGGTTTTTATAGTGGAGGAGAGAAGAGTTTTTTCATTATTTTAATAATTATTTTATTATTTTGGCTCAAGATTGTGAATAGTCTTGATTATTGTGACTAAAAATAGCAATAAGTGCATGTGAGTTTGAAACAATGTCCATTTACATCATCCATGATTTTATCAGGATGCAAAAATTCATTTATTCAGCATATTTTGTAAATTAACTTATTTTCACTATTCAAAAAAAAAATTCAAGTATTTCAAAAAAATCCAAAAAATTCACCCTAACCATTTTTCGATGCTTAAAATTAAAAAATGGATTTCATTTTATCAAAATAATTTTCTAAATATGTGAAATTTAATTTTTAAATAAAATCATTATTTACTTGGAAAATACAGATTTTAAATTTAAAACTAATTTTATAATACTTTAAAAAATTAACCGAGGTCTCATAAAATTATCCTAAAATCATAGGGAAAAAAATATTTATTTAGGAATAAATTTTATGCAATTTAATTTAATTTTAAATAAATTTATTAATTTAAAATTGTAATTAAATATTTATTACTCACAAAAATACCAACACTTAATTATTAATGTTTAAAATATTAACTTTAATTTATAAGGTACCTAAATTTTATTTATACTTACATGGGTGAGGTTAATATTAAAAAGGGTGCATTACTGTTCAAATGGCTCATGTTACTATTCATAAGGGTATATTACTATTCATAAGTGTCAAGTTACTATTCACAAAAATTAAGTTGATTCCATCAGACTCTAAATATCTTACTAAATGCAACCGTGTATGTCCATTTTTTGAAATTCAAAACACAGAAGTCGAAAAATTAAGTTTAACTTCTAGGTTATAACTATAACAAAGTGTTGTTTCGTAGTGACTCGGTGTTGTGTTCATATAAGCTATCCAATGAATTGAAATTATTTATGAATAAACATACCATAAAACCTCGGGGTATCATAATAATAGTGAATATATTCATAAAATAATTTAGTATTTATCAAAATAATTATAATAGTCAATATATATTTTATATTTAATTAAATAATCTATTGATACAAATGAATTTTGTAAAAATAATCAAATATATATTCATATTAAAATACAAAAAAATAATACTATAAATTAGTATCTATTTTTTTAGAACATTAATTAATTTTAAAGTTATAAATTATAATTATTTATAAGTATTATTATTAATTAAAACACTTAATTTTAAATTATTAAACAAATTACTGGGGTGTTACAGTAGGTAGACCAGAATTTGGTAGTCGGAATCAGGTAATCAGAATTTAACTTGAAAAATCTCAAAGGGGAAGTGAAAAAATGAAAAGGAATCACATAAGAGTCATTTTAAAGTTACAAAAGGGGTTTTCAGCTTTTATAGAGGTTATGTCATGGTTCTTCAGATGATACATAAGAGTAAACTCATGGAGTTTTCAGAAGGACACAATGTTCACTAAAAGGGGAAGTTAAAATGGTGGATATCTTTGATTAAGTAGAGGGATTCCCATGATGATTGGATCCAAGTGGGAATTCTCTCCATAAAGATTGTAAGGCGAGGAATTCATCTCACTAGATGGGTTATACAATATTTGAATGGAGGAGTCATTATGATGGGAGTGATTTCAACATTATTATCATCTTCCGTTCCTTAATAAAAGTATTTTAGCATTCCACTTGCAGAGTAAGATTTAGTTCCAAACCATGTAAAACTTATGTTGTTTTTTTTATTTTTTTGATCATTTATCTTTAAGAAGATTTTTTTGGATTGTCCATTTGTGTTTCAATGTGGTGACTTAGGCTCTATTTTCATATAAGTTCTGGTATATAGTGTACATGGGTTTGTTTTGATTTGATGGTTCTCATTATTAGTATTCAATGTGTAAATTCTAATGGGTTACTTTTGATCGAGTGGTTTCAGACTAAAAAAGTGGTATCAGAGCATTGGTTGTAGAGTTTCAAACAACAAGACCCCAACCAAGGTGTTTTAGATCTTGATTCAATAGCATTACTCTACCCTTGGCCTTATAGGAGAATTTCAGTAAACAATTCCTGATCCCTTTTATGTATTTTATATTTAGTGGGAGTTCATTGATTTTAAGAGCAATGACATTGGATAAGGGTAAGTTCCAAGTGGAGAAGTTCAACATGATTGTTTTTTGGATTTTAGAAGATGCAGATAGAGGATTATACACTATTGAAAGATCTTCATCTTTCATTGACTAGAACCAAACCAAAAGTTATGAAGAAGGAAGAATGGGGAAGGATGTATAAGGAAGTATTAGGGTCAATCCAAATGTCACTAAACCAAAACATGGTTAATAACATCTATGAGGTTAAGAAAACTTCATAATATATAAAGTCTATCGATATCTATGAAAAGATGATTACAATGAACAAGGTGTTTCTTTTACTAATATTATTTGACATGAGAATGTCGGAAGAAAATCCAATGATGAATTATGTTAAAGTCTTCAGTATGATTTGAAGTCAGTTGGAATTGATGAATGTGAATTTAGGAGACCTAGAGAGGGGATATTGTTGCTTTCAACACTCTCATGATCATGGGATGTGATGTTTATCACAATGAGTAACTCATGTTTTAAGACTGGCTTAGTGTTTATGAATGTTAGGGATCTGATTCCGAATAACAAGATTCATCAGAAGGATATCCATGTATCTAATGAAAATTCCAATAGTGTAGAAGGTAGGGGATGTTATATTTCATGAGAATGCCACAAGAAAGGAAAATGAAGATGAAGTCAGAGTCATAGTAGCTCAGAGGAAGGTGGTCCTGATAATCTGAATTCACACACATATTTTTGAACTGTTTATTTGGGATTTGAACATGTTTTGTACATGGTTACTGTTTACATCATAAAAACCTATTCATGTTGTAAATTCATCAAGACATGCCAACTGTAGAGCAAGCTGTAAGAGCTATTCAAGCCATAAAAATTTTTAGATGAAGAAATACTTATGACGTAATTCCATCGCTTACAACCTAAAATCACCAGGGCTCGAAGACCCCTTGAATTTTGTTCAATTTGTAAATCTTAGAGATATGAAAGAACTGGAGACCAAAAAACTAAAATTTATGGAATAATTCCAATACTTACAGTTTGAAACTTTCTTATAGAGAGTAATTAAAGAAAACTTATGACATAAAATATATTTACTCCGTAAGGTTATGTGGCCTATTTATATTTCAGGCGGCCATACATTTCACTATTCATTCCTCGAGGGTCGTTCTTGAGATTTGTTATTTAGAGTTTTCTTCCGCTTAATTATTTCCTTCATTTTACATCCTTTTTAATTTTTTCATTTTTTTTCATTTCAGAGTGTTTCTATGTTGTTTCTAATTAAGAAGTTTCAATTCCTGTTGCCATGGTTGCTGCTTCAATGTCCATTCTTCTTCAATTGTCATCTGAGTGTTTTGATCCTTCACAACGACGATTCAATTTCTTCTTCATTACACTGACATGATTTGATTTGTTTATTTCATTGAAATAAATTTCAATTTCATGTTTTAAATATCATTACAATGACATCTGGTTCAATTGTGATAATTTTTTGCATGTTTAATATTGCTTATACCACATGCAACTAACCCGCCTAGGGTTAGGGATCGAGAGTAGGGGTAGAATGAACTTGATAAATTCTTAAATAAAAACTAGGATAATCTATTATCTTGGGATTTAGGTTGAAAATTAAATCCAATCTCAATCCATTTCATGATCCAAACCAGGAGATTATAAGGGAAGGACCCCGAACTAATTGGAATGAATCAAACTAGGACAAATAGTTTGATCTATTTCTCATTTTTTAGTTACACTTAATGCACCTAGGTTTTCAACCACATCTAGACCAAAGAGTGGATTCTAATCTAGGTAGATCAAATTTTCCAGACCAAATATAAATAGGTTACGATCACCCGTGTTTGAATGTCGACATGATAGTGTTCTCCTGCAATATAGGTTTTACTCAATAGAAGTCCATCTAAATATTTTAGTTAAAACCCAAACTTTGAGAATAACATGAGGAATCCACCACTAGGTTCTAGTTTCTAGGCCATAAGCTGTTGTCTCCTTTTCCCCATGGGTTCAACCCCAAACATCCACTATACTACGTACCTTTTCATTAGTGTTAGTTGGGTTAATCTAAAATTTTAATTTGATCACACCTGTGCAAAATCAATGACACTGCGCGATCTAGTCAAATTTTGGCATTGTTGGTGGGGAATGAATGTTTCTTTGGCATAGTGAGCTTCGACCCAAACCTAGGATTGCCTTACAACCCTTTTCCCCTTTTCCCATTTCTTTCTACAAATTTTCACACATGGATTAGATTCTCTATCTATGCCCCTTTTGGCCAGTGCATGATACAAGACACTCTAACTCATTCAAGGATCCTAGAAACTTGGGAACCGCTCTATTTTGACCCCAAAATTGAAAGATACATTTTTTTCATGTCGACATTCAAACACGGGTGATTGTAACAGCCATGTCTCTCCTAATCACCAAATTTCCCAATATGTACCACCTAAATGGTATAGAGTGAAACCTATGTTGCAGGAGAACACTATCATGGATTATGAATTGATATCCATTTGTGGCACCACACCCATCATCATTCATCCTTCTATCTAGTAACATACTTTCAAGATCAAACCTGGACTCATCCACATTATCCAG
This sequence comes from Viscum album, assembly GCA_963277665.1. Lineage (NCBI taxonomy): Eukaryota > Viridiplantae > Streptophyta > Magnoliopsida > Santalales > Viscaceae > Viscum > Viscum album. The sequence continues at coordinate 218,584,082 of OY728165.1, forward strand.
AACATGAGGTAATTCAGTGGACTTTAGAGTGAAAATCCACATGAGTACATTTCAAATTTCTTAGAAGTTTGCTACACCTTTAAAAATCAAGGTGTTTCTTCTTATGACATTAAACTCAAACAATTTACTTTCTCCTTGCTTAATAGATCCAAAAATTGGGTTAAAATTCAATCCCCTAAGTCCATTACCATGTGGGATAACCTAGAAAAGAAATTCTTAAACAAGTACTTCTTGCCCATACGTACCTAAAAGCTATGAAATGATATATAAAACTTTTCTAAGGCATATAGTGAATCATCCTAGGAGGATTGGGACCATTTTAAAGAACTGATCCAAAAATCACCACATAACAGACTTGATGTGTAGCTATAGTTCCAAACCTTTTACCAAGTCTTACAACCAGCTGCATGTACTATGGTAGACGCCACTGTTGATGAAAGACTTATGATCAAAACACCAGAAGTTGGTCAAGTACTTATGGATGAGGTCTCAAAAAATTATAGCCTTTAGTAGAGCGATAAAGGACCACCCGACGTGTAATTCACCAAGTGGAAGAGACCACCCACCTTACAACATTGGTTGAAGCACTAAAAAAAAGATAGAAAAATTTCAGAATCCACAACCCCCATAACCACCACCTTCCCCTATTATGGAAATAAAATCTCATGATATTTATGGAGGTCCACACCCATAATAATATTGTAGAGTAGAAATAGAAGAAACACAAAGTCAATATTGTAATTATGTAAGTTAAAATAAAAAACCTAACAGTTTAAAAAACCAAAAAAATATTTACGGTCATATCATCAACAAATACCAGCACAATAGCCTCAACCCAATCAGGAATATTACCAATGGAGGAGTAGAAAAGATCCACCATGAAACCAGGGAACAACTAGGTACCCACTTCAAAATCTAACTCCTTAAACTCAACTTAACAACCTTTCCCCCTAGTTCCCAACAATTTCCACCTTATCAAAAATTTTAGTAAGCTTCATTGAGGCATCCACAACATTCCCCACCTCAGTAGTAAAATCATGAAAACCCGCTCACTGTGTTTTTTCAAAAGGTTGAATAGAGAATGACTACTCAAGAAAACAAGATGAAAAATTAAAGGGCTGCACTCCATGGCCTTGAGCACCAAGTAGTGAAGATCTCTAAGACTTTATCAGACTGATTACCGGGAACACTGGCCGATAATACCCACACATATCTGAGAGAATAATATAAAGCTGTAGTTTTGAGGAGTGGTAAAGAGATGTATTTTCAGAAACCATGCATAAGTGAAGAAAGAAAAATATATGAACTTGAATCATGCATGACAATCACCGATACAGAAAGCGATGAACGCACCCATACAACTAGTAAAGAACAAAATATGGAATCCAATAAAAATGAAAAAAGCTCTAATCTAGGAGAAACATGAAAAATAAGATGCCTATGTGGATATTCCACCATACAGACCCCCTCTTCCCTTCTATAGTGAATGAGACAAGAAAAAATAGAGGGGAAATACAATTTTTTTTAGAGATGTTCAAGAAACTTCATATTAGTATTCCATTTTAAAAATAAATTTCCCAAATGATTTCCTATGAAAAATTATAAAATGATTTTATTTACAATAAATGAAATATTGAAGAATTGGGAGTTATCTATTTAAATCACTACTGAAAAAATGGCCTATACCCACGATTCAAAACCGTGGGTATAGCCCCCAAAACTGTGGGTATAGGCTATACCCACGGTTTTGGGAACTGTGGGCTGGAATGGCATCAGCATATGTCCCCAACCTATACCCACGGTTTTCCAAAACCATGGGTATAGGTGTCCTACCACCGTGTCACTGAAACATAGCCAATTGCCACGGTGTCAACGGCTTTTACCCAAGGTTTCAAAACCGTGGGTATAGGTCCTAAAATAATGCAGGCGCCGAGTTTCGATCCCGTAACCTCTTCACTGCAAACAATGCGTCTAACCACTACCCTAACATCACCTATATGTATATATATATATAGTTAAATATAGTTATAAAAACCGTGGGTATAGAGGCAAGAACTGTGGGTATAGGGTTCCCGCCAAAAAAAAAATTCCTTCCCGTGGAAAATGTTTTCTCCCGCACACACAAAAGTGACCTATACCCACAGTTTTTCATAACCGTGGGTATAAGTATTTTAGCCCAGACCTATCCCCATGGTTTTCCCCAAAACCGTTGGGATAGGTACCCCTATACCCACGGTTTTGGGGAACCATGGGTATAGGTCACTTTTCAGGACCTATCCCCACGGTTTTGGAAAACCATGGTGATAGACACCCATGGTTTTGGAAAACCGTGAGTATAGGTCTTGAAAATTCACCTATACCCATGGTTTTCCAAAACCGCGGGTATAGGGGGGTCTATACCCACATTTTTGGTGAAAACCGTGGGGATAGGTCCATTTTCCAGTAGTGAATGAATAATAATCCATGGTTGTTTAGTGGAATCTTCCACTGAAAATGAGAGATCTCAGCCGTTTCTCAATTCCCTTCACCATAAGAACATGCAATTTAGGAAAATCCTTGTGTGATCTTGGCATAAGAATAAATATCATGCCCATGAGTGTTTTTCTAAAATTAGGGCCCAAAGACCTGAAACCTATGAGAGTATAACTTCATTTAGTAGACTGATCAGTCAATTATCCTTTGGGGCTTCTCAAGGATGTTCTAGTCAAAGTTGGTAAATTCATATTCCCTATAGATTTTTTGATCCTAGATATGGAAGAAGAAGTAAATTTCCACATCATTATAGGGAGACCATTTCTCACCACTAGTAAGGTGCTAATAGATGTGAATTAAGAAATATTGACATTCAGTGTTGGGAATGAATAGGTGGTGTTCGGTCTAGAAAAAGCTGCCAAGAAAAGTAATGAATCATTTAATTATCATGCCATCTTTTTGAATAATGAAAAGGAAGATTTCATGGACACTAGGGATGAGAAAGAGACATTTTCTATTGGTGAAAATAGTGTAATGAATACGATGAGGTAAATTACATCAAACCTCTAATGATAGACACCTTTCCAGAGTTCACACCTTCAGTTATTAAGCAACCTACTCTTGAATTAAAACCTCTACCAAGAATACTAAAATACCCATTCCTTGAGACCAAAGATTCACTACTAGTTATCATAAGCTTAGAACCAAGTCAAGTGTAATAAGATAAAATGATATAATTTTTGAAGAGTCACACAAGTTCAATTGCCTAAGGTGTATCTAATATCAAGGGGATCAATCCCACAATTTTTACCCATAAGATTATATTGGAAGAAGGTGCTAAACCTAAACACTAATCTCAGAGGTGGATCACCCTACCCATGAAATAAGTTGTTAAAAAGGAATTTCTAAATATTATCAAAGATGGTATTATATTGTCCATCTCTAATAGTGAGTGGGTTGTAAAGACCCAAAAATTTCAAGGAAATTTTTTTCTTAAATAATTTGGAATTTTACGAGTCTGCGGTTTCTGACAGCACTTGATTCTGAGGCCCGGTGTGCCTGGAATCAATTTCTGAAGTTTGGTTCGGGTACGTTCAGTAAACGTACGTGCGAGTTTTTCTATCTTTTGAACCAGTGGTTGGAATTGAAATATGAGGGCACCAATGAACTCGCAGCGCCGATATTCGCTTAAGGGGACCTTTACCGTAGTTGCGTTTGGTTGAGAGTAGATGTTTTAATTTGGGGATTCGTAACAAATTAAAATAAAATTGTGGTGTTACATTAAGTGTACACAATTTTATTTAATTTATTAAGTGGTGGTTATTTCCTACAAGGGGAAGTTTGAGGTGGGTCCCACACCCACATAACCTCCCATGTGAGGATAATATGTGGTGGGGCCCACATGAGAGCCTAACCCCTCAACTCCCCCTTAAACTCCCATGAAACTCCCCTTATTAACTCTTAAAACTCTCCACCTCCTCTCTTTGAATTTTAAACTTTTCACCTCCCTTATCTCTTAATTATGCCAACTCATCTAATTAATATCTTCATTAATTAATTGGCACCTCTTTTTGATTCAATTTGAATTGCATGGCAATTCTATTAAAATTGGGGAGTCTTATAATATGGGCTTGAAAAATATTTCAGTGGGGAAACCTATGGAGAATTAGAAGAAAGGTGTTCCTCTCTTGATGAAGAGCACCGTTCTTCAGTGAAGAACATCTCCGACGAAGAACACGAAGAACTTCTTCAAACAACGCTTCCTCCTTGGATGCACCCTGGCGTCAAGGAATCTACGTTATCTTCAGATTCTATTTCCGCGTCACGACAACGACTCTTCCTCCAACGTTGACGGGACAATACCGTTTTCCACAACACTCGACTTCCGCGGATCGACGACGTGTGACGTCAATTACGAGGTAAGGGGTTTGTATAATTTAAATTGAAGAAATTATACCTTCGTTCTTGTTGAATGCAAGTAATCGTCTATGGCCATTTGTTACCGCCTTATGAGGAGGGCGTAGGACAAACGAATACGGCCCGACGACCCTCCGTTGTTTCTTGTATTTATTCGCGATGGAGACGGTATCGGAAGAGGTGGCAGAAACTAGAGTTGGTGGTGATCGGGGGCGGCGACGACCGAAGGCGGCAGCGACAACGGTAGCTGCGCGTCGGCCCGAAGAGGACCGCGGCACCGAGTGCCGCGTGAAAGGGAGACCGCGACCCACAACCGCGGGCCGCTCGGCCGAAGAAGAACTGGCCGGCTAAAGCCGGCTGGGCTGGAAGAACCGTGGTGCCTTTCGGCGCCGCGTTGCGGAGGAACTGCGGCCCGTGCTCCACGGGCCGCTTCGGCGGGCGAATTGGCCGGGTTGAAGAAGGCGTGACACCCGCAGGTGCCGCGCGTGAGGACAGCGGCCCGCTGTGCGGGCCTCTCACACCAGAGAAGACCGGCCGGACAGGAGGGGCGGTGCTGCTCGGCGCCGCCATTTCAAAAAATCAGGGTCCACGCCCCCCGGACTGCTCAGCCAACTGGCCGAGCCGCGACCTGCCGCTGGGCCGGGCCACGCCCCGCCAGGCCGGGCCACCTTCCACTAGGCCTGGCCGCGCCCTACTGGTCCAGGCCCGGACCCAGGTCGGGTCGAACCGGTTCGGGCCGACCCAGGGCGGGTTGGGTCGGGTCGGACCGGACCCAAACCCCCCTCTTCGGACCCATTTTAGTATTTCGACCATAACATGAGCTATGGACCTCCAATCAATGCACCGTTAGTTGATTAGGATTCCTTGGATCGAGACGGTCGTTTTGGTATATTAAACTTAAAGTTTTGGCAAAGTTTGGGTATGTTCAGGTTGGTTTGAACTCGAAACCAAATGGGCCCTCGGAGCGGAAACACTTATAACTTAAGGATCGGACGTCCGATTGACGTGTCGTCAACTAATTTGGTTTACTTTTGACAAGACGGTCCTTTTGGCATACTCCACATGGGATTCGGATGAGATTGGAGTATGGCTAGGTTGGATTGCACCCGAAATCCAACTGGGCCCTTAGAACGAAAAAGCTAATAACTCTCAGACCGGGCATCCGATTGACGCGCCGTCTGTCGCGTTGGGTTCCTTATAATGAGACGGAACTTCGGGATACATCAACTCATGACTTTGTGATAGTTTATGTATCGACACCTTTTCTCGAGGAGCGAACCCTACCAAATTCGAAAGTGCTGTGTGTGGGAACCCTAGAGCTGGTTGCGACTGTGACGACTACCGTACTGAGATCCTCCGTGGGTTCGACGACGACGTCTACCGTACTAGGATCCTCTGTGGGTTCGACGACGACGAATTCCATACTAGGATCCTCCATGGGTTCGACGATGAGGACTTCCGTACTAGGATCCTTCGTGGGTTCGACGACGACGACTACTGTACTAGGATCCTCCGTGGGTTCGACGACGACGTCTACCGTACTGGAATCCTCTGTGGGTTCGACGAAGATGACCTCTATACTAGGATCCTCCACGGGTTCAACGACAACGACTACCGTACTAGGATCCTCTGTGGGTTCGACGACGACATCTACCATATTGGAATCCTCCGTGGGTTCGACGATGATGACTTCTGTACTGGGATCCTCCATGGGTTCGACAATGATGACTTCTGTACTTGTATCCTGAGTGGGTCCGACAGAGTAGCTAGTCTTGTATCCTGAGTGGGTCCGACAGCTTAGCTGTTCTAGTATCCTATGTGGGTCCAAAAACTTATATAAATCAGTGACTACATCTGATCATCTCTATCGTTATACAAAAGATGTATACCTATGTGAGCTGAGTCTTGACATACAATCATTATCATCAATGTGATTGTCTTACTTTCCTGTGTGGAATGGGTTGTGCTTGGGCTTGAGAGTTGGAGTCTAACTGTGGTTGATAACTTAGGTATATGTATGGGCATATACCTAAGTAGGGTTGGTTGATACTTCGTGAATGTATCTCTCTTCTGTGGTTTATCCTTTTTGGATTCTGGGAGACCTTCGGGGGTCTTGGGGTCCCTACTGAGTATCGTATACTCACCCCTGCACGGGCTATGCCCGCACTACGTTGTGTTGGATGCAGATGATGGACATCACTGATCGAGGTAGAGACTTGTAAAGCTGTATGGTACCCGGAGGTGGACCACTTGGCGAGACGTACACAGTGCAGTCAGATGGACTTGAGGTGCTGAGGAGGCCATCTGTACCCGCCCTTCAGGTGGGATTCCCAGAGGACGACTCAGTGGTTACTGTTTACATTAATGCAGTTGTACTAGATTTTTCAGTTGTACTATACTTACTATTGGTCTTGTATTTCCGGCCCCATTCCTTTCAGCACTTACTTTTGTATTCAGTATTACTTAGTGCTTACTTCTGTTGCATACTCTGTTGTGTTTGTTTACTTTTATAAAGGCAATACCTTCCCTTTTTATCGGGATTTACGCCTTTGGTGCTAGTCGCCAGCCCCTGGTCTATGGAAGGCGGGCTTGAGGTAGTCACAGCATGGGCCCCGAGGACGGGTCGTGACAAATTGGTATCAAAGGAGTCGGTTCTACAGCAGAACTCAGAACTCTGATCATTCATTTCTGTGAAGCAATAGTGTTAAGAGTATTGAGTGTGAGTTTCAGTCCAGGGAGTCTAGTGTTGGTGCGGCGGCCGACGTATCCATACACCAGGACCATGATCTCTGAATTCTGACTTAGTGAATGAAAACACTGATTGTGTATGTGTTTCCTTTGAAAAATTTTTCTCCGTGATTACTTTGTGTCAGCTCACCAGGTATACTGTTTAAACCGTGGCGCACCTGTTCCTTTTCAGGATGGTCCCACGAAGGCAGCCAGCTAGGGTTCTGAGTTACGCACGAGATGGTAGCCCACCGAGCGGCGAGGCCTTGGTGCAGGGCCCTATCACAGCGAAGGCACTAGCGGTACTACTACCCGCTGGGCCACCGATACCACCTGCTCGAGCAACAGAGAGTGCACTTTGCTTGAGTGCATTGCACGAGTTACAGCGACAGAGGCCGCCCAGGTTCCGGGGAGAGACGGACCCCCAAGTTGCTGAGGATTGGCTGGAGGCTATTGTCAGGGTTTTCATATTGGTAGGGACACCATCCGACCTCATGGTGATCCTTATCGCGAGTCTCCTGCATGTAGCGGCAGGCAGATGGTGGAGCCTGATGCTCCAGGTGCATGACGAGGCATCACTACTCTGGACAGACTTCGAGAGCCTATTTCGGGAAGAGTTTGTACCATCCACCCTTTGTGCGGTGCAGATTCAGGAGTTACTTCATCTGCAGTAGGGCAGCATGGCAGTAGCTCAGTACTTGGCGAGGTTCACTAACCTCTCACGCTACTCCAAGGATATGGTACGAGACCCGTTCTTCAGGGCCCGAACCTTTGACCAGGGACTCAGACATGAGATCAGGTCTTCGATGATCTCCCTCAACATCCCGACGTAGGCGGGGGTGCTGGAGAGAGCCCTTATAGTGGAGAGTTTTCTCACTGAGCAGTCACCAGTGGCGAGACCCTCCGCAGAACGACACATAACAGAGTCTTCTGCAGCTGGCAGTAGACAGTTGACGCAGAGGTCCAAGCGGACAAGGCCATCAGGTGGGCGACCTCAGGATACCAGTTCGGTTGTCCGAGGCACACGAAACAGAGCCAACCATACGAGGAGCAGGCAGTGCTATGCATGCGGTGGGTAGGGTCACATGGCTCGAGACTGCCCGACCCGCCCTGCAGATGAGCAGCATGCAGTAGAAGGACCTCCTAGGAAGAGGCAGAGATTCGACCATGGTGGTCCATCTGGAGTAGGCGGATGTGACAGAGGAGCTGGTCGAGCAGTAGGTGGTGGAAAACATTTCGAGGCCCTACCACCACCACCACCAGGAGGTCCACCCCGACCGTAGGTAATAGGGGGACAGGGGAGAGCTCAGCTTCAGGCAGCTGTGGCGTACAACCATAGTGCTCCGAGAGCAGGAGGATAGGAGCGGGACTATCTCCAGGCATAAATACTTTTGTTCATGATGCTTCTAGATTTGTTGATATCGTTATTTGTAGTTGCTTTGTGTCTTTGTACTTTGATCTGCTGTAATAAAAGACACTTTTCCATGTGATGTTTTCTTTCCTACCATTTTGTATGGTTGATACTGAGAGGTTCCGGTTAAAATCGTTGACTTGAACCTCACATTCTAGATTCCTACTGGAGGAGACCCAGTGATCACACACTGCTGCCGACAGTGTGACTCGACCTTTGGAGGCAAGAGTAACGGTTGGATCTCTTGGTAGTAGCATCGAGGACTTACAATGTCGTCCATGGCATGAAATAGTACCATTCATGCCAGGATTAACTGTATTAGCAATGAACGTGGTTCATCTAGGGGATGAGACCAGATTTCTCTTTTCGGAAAAGGAGAAATCTTAGCAGCTCTTGTAGGACGTAAGAGAAAAAGGGTGTAGTCGAGTTATTTACAAATGGCTAGTCACACCCATAGTTCGTTGAGAGAACGGTTTATGGTTTACTCTAATCTCAAAAGTCTCAGGTGTAACACCCCAAGCTTCTACGGTACGCTTCTCTTTGAATAATGTGATAGCGTGTGTTGTACGCAACACCGAGTTCTAACACACCATAACCAATCAAACTAGCCGTTATGAATAGTAATACCTAATTTTTGAAATTATATATATTTTATATTTCAAAATGGACTTAATTTTTGGATTCGGAATATTGAATTTAGTCTAAGATGAAATTTTGGTACTTTTCGGATAACTTTAATATTTTGATGAATAGTGAAAATTACTAAATTTTAATTAAAAACAACTTTTTTAATCAAAATAATTAATAGTGATAAATTATGAATTTGAGTGGTTTTAAAGTATATTTAGAATATATTTTTACCATTTAATATAATGTTGGTCATTGGACATAATTTTACAATTAAACCGAACATAAACAAGTGTCAATCTTTTGATAGTTATTATCTCTTAAAAACACGCTTTTTGTTTTGACAGCGAGAATTAATTTTAAATTAATTTCTGCCACTTATGTGTTTTGAATTTAGAAAAATGGATTCTATATTTGGAATCAGTATGTCCAAATTGTGTAAATAGGTAACTTTTATTTTTAGACATTTTGAATAATTACTGCGGTAAATATTTTATTTACCATGGTTAAGGGTAAATCCGGTAAATAAGGGTTAAAAAATAATATTATAATAATACTAAATTACCCTAAAACGTGTCCTAGCCTTATTTGTTGATACATGTTCGACCATAGGCATCTTTGGGTCGATTTTGGGACCCCATGGTGCCACTTGTAGGTGATAGGGACACTTGTTTTTAATTAAGTTAAAATGAATACAAAAATGACACAAGCATATATCTTTTAGAAAAATAATTTTTACATAGGGTTATATATGTTGGATTTTAGATTATAAATATTAATTAGAAAGATAAAAATATTTCCTACATAATTATATTTTATTTATAATTTTTAGACATTAAATAATTTAATTTATTTATGACACAATGATGATTAATTAATTACTATAATAGTGAAAAATTAAAATAATTGATATTATAAATACCCAAATAAATATAATATGAAACTTTTAATGAATTAAACTAATTTTATAGGATAATATGATATATTAGTATTGATTTAATTGAATTTTTTCGAAGTAATAAATCTGTTATGAGTTTCACAAAAATCAACTATTGAATAGTGTCAAAATTGACATAAAAGAGTTCTTAAAACAAATATTATATTATTAATTGATATTAAATTTCTAAAAATCTAAGGTTCGGTCAAGAGACTTATATCATGATAGGTTAATCATTAATGTACCAATTGTGGGTCTCTTGGATGTATATAGTAAGTTTATTAACCATATTATATAAAAATACAAAGAGACATTGTAAAAGTGAAACTAATTAACTTAGAGTTAATACTTAAAAATAAGGTTAATATAAGTACCCAAACCTATCTAAATTCTATTGGTTGAGTTGTTTTAGACCCATCCCCACCTTAAACTTTTAATAGTCAACTTTGGAGCCATTGGAAACCGAATATGAATTTATTATAAACTAATATCTCTAGCTTTTCCAAAGGTGCCCCTCACCCCTCTTATAAAAGGGCACTCCTCCTTCTCATTTCTTCACACCTTCAAAGCCTTTTGGTTCAGCAAAACTCTGCCCAAATACTCTCCCAACTTCCCTAAATACAACCTAGAGACCTTAGTTTGATCAGAAATCCAACCAAAGGAGCCCTTTTGATCAAATCAAAAGGAAGAAACCGAAGAAGAGGTAATGATTTCACCACCCTTTTTCAAGTTCCTTTCTTCTTCCACTTCTTCTTCCTTTGTTGTTACCATTGTAAAATAATAACTCCAGTATCATATATATATACTGTGATGTTATTATAAATATGGTACAACCATATTCAGTATTCTATCCACCCTTTTAATAACATGTCACCATACGTGCGTACGTACGGCTTACCGTCTCCACGTCGTGGTGTAATTGTTATTCATTATAATATTATTTGGATGAGTATAATAATGATGTGTAACTCATGTAAATAATAAATATAACATGTTAATGATTATGTATATATGATATAACATCCATTTATATATTATTTTAATATCAAAATAATGATATTGTCGCTCGTGCGTACGTACGGACTACCGTCTCCACGAACGCGATGAGATTCATTATCCATCGTATCCATTCAAGTATAATTATCATTTGATGATTTAAAAAATGATGTTTAAGGACTTGATATAATTCTGGATATGAATAATATACAATCTATCCTTTACAAACATGTCTTACGTAACAAAACATATAAAAGAAAACAAGTAAGTTAACACCCGAAACAACGATAATACTAAGATATTATTATCAAATCAATATTAAAAGATCATATATGATATCATATTAATGTATATGATTCTTGTATAATTTAATAACAATTATTTCACCATTATACAGGAGGTTAACCTACCCCAACCAAGGAAAAGTACAAGGTAAGGGGTTTTCATCTCACTCCTTATTCCCGTGAGATTCATGCCATATTGCCACCATCACCTTTTGTGTGGTGTATGTACTGCCCATAATTATATTCTTTGTGTAATACACTCTAATTTATGTGTATTTACATATTCATTGTATGATACCTCTTTCATGGGTTGTATGTTTCATAAGTTACCAAATTGGTAAGGGTTATTTCACAATCTCTTCATTTTCTGAGGTTGTTTATACGTAATAATCTACTGGGATCTCTTTATCATCCACATCCATGTTTTCTTAAAAATGTATTTCAATTTTTTTTTATTATTTACAAGAATATGGGTTAAATTCATTTATACCCTTGTTTGACTTTTTATAAGAGGAATCTTTCCGTCATTTTCAAAACAAGGTCCTTTTTAACCTTTTCGACAGAATTAAGGTAAGAATGTTTTTTTTAACTTATACAGCGGGTGCGGTTATTTTCCACCATTATAAAATCTTCAAAGCTTTCCTTACAAGCTTATAAGAATATTTTCAAAGAAAATGTTTTATTTTATATGGATTTTAAATGATTTCAAAAATAGAAAGAGATATTTCTCTAAAAAGTGTTTTGATTTCATCTATGTCAACATCCTTTGATGGATTTTACGCTTATTTGAATTTGATTTATTATGATACAAAACTTCTATATTGTATTGAAGGTTTTGTGATATGTTTGACTGTGGATGTGCTATTTTTATACCATTCATAGTTTATGGTGAAATTATTGACATTTCGTATGCTAGTTTTAATACGAATGTTTATGTTATGTTTAAACCTTTTCATATGGGAATGCATTGGACTTAATATGTGACGGGTGGAGCCCGCTATAGGTCCTCGATGCATCGGTAGGTCTCATGAGACAAACTAGTGTCTTGGCACAAGGCCTTGGCAAAATCTTATTTGTAGTCTTGGCACGAGGCCTTGGCTATGTGGTTATGATAGTCTGGCATTATGCATTCCAACATTATGAAAGTGGTTATTGATATTGCATGTGATTATTCGATTAGTAGAATATCCATGTGAACAAGTAAATGACATTATTTCATTTTACTTTTTCCATACTATGTTGAAGTTCAAGTTTAAAAGGCTTTTGTTTTAGTAATGCACTGCCTTAAATGTTTATTCTTATTTTGAATGTTTCGCTATATTGTTATCCTTACTGGGCATTTGAGCTCACCCCCTTTCTATGTTTTATTTTTCCCAGGATGTGAAGAAGTAAGTTATGAATGACCTGCAGGGATATTATGAGGGGATAATAGTGTGGACTGTGGAGACATTATGTTGTTGTAGTAGTTTTTCATTTTATGATGTAATGTAAAACTTATGAATATATCTAGTGTTTCCAAGGCTACTAAACCAATCAGTCTTTCGAGATTTGATCTTTCTTGTGATCATTCCAATGTTATGTAATAATTCACCGACTCTGGGTAACTAGGGTCAGGGAGTTACAGTTGGTATCAGAGGAAGTTTAGTACAAACCTTGGAAGCTAGATTTAGATAAACTCTGATTAGAGCACGTAGACCTAAGATGAACTTTGAGGATTAGTATAGAAGAACTTCCTAGAATTTTGGTATTGTAGAGATTTTGTGAGTTTTCCGAGCAATAAATCCCTGTCTGGATACGAGCAGGTAGAGGTGGCTCTGGCACAGATGTACCTAGGGGTAAAACTCGAAAACACCGCTTTGAGCTAGACTCGAACGGGAACTGGTGCACGACAACGGGCCTTGCTGCACTCTTGGTTACGACACTCCAGGGGGATATGCTTAGGATAACTCTCATTTTATTTACAAATCATTATTAAGGGTTTATGAGTATATACTTCCTCAAAGAAAACATTTTTATGATTATGGATTATATCCATAAATAGTTCAATTTATGTTAAGTGTTTTATAAGTATGGGATTATGTATTTTGATTCATAAACTGATCTAGTTTATTCCATTATTTAGAAATGGTGCCTAGTGGAAGAAATGGAAACTGTATCAATGCATGCACTCCATGCAGGGATTGCCCTCTGGATCAAGATAATTATAGTGGGGCTGGTGATGCAACTGGTGCCGATCAGCTAATCACCATACTGGGACAACTTACTCAGGTTATGAATAATAACCTTACCCGTATGGAGCACCCTGGTCCACAGTGTGGAGGATCAATGTTAGATCGATTCATGAGGCAACAACCACCAACGTTCAATGGGAGTACAAATCCCTTAGTAGCTGAGCAATGGATAAATTCCCTAGAGAAAATATTTCAGGCTTTGGGGAGCAGTGAAAGGGAAAAAGTTATCATGGCAGTTTACCGCCTCACTGGAGATGCTGATCAATGGTGGGCATTGATTAAAAACATGAAGGAAGATGATGAAGTATCAAATATGGAATGGAGGGAGTTCAAAGATCTGTTTTTAGAAAAATACTTTCCTCGCGACCATCGAGCAGATGTGGAAAGGCAATTTCTGAGTCTGAGACAAAAGGAGGATGAGAATGTCACAAAGTATGAGGCTAACTTTACAAGGTTAGCAAGGTATGCTGGAGATTATATACATAACCCAATAAGTAAGATTGATCATTTCTTTTATGGGTTAAAACCATTACTTCGTCGAGCATTAGTCTCACAATCCTTTTCGTCGTACGAAGACATTGTCTCATGTGCTATCAAGACCGAAAAAGAATTCTCTAAGTCTTATGACTTTAAAGCAAAGCAAGAGAAGAAGAGACCTGCTGATCAATCTGGGAATGGAAATAAGGGGAAGAAGGGAAAGGTTGAATATCCATCCTGTGGTAAATGCGGGAAGAAACACCCTGGTACTTGCTTGAAGGGAATGGGAGTCTGTTACAAGTGTGGTGAAAAAGGCCACCAAGCTTGTGATTGCAAGGGGAAGAAGGAAGCTACCAACATTCAGTGCTATAATTGCAGGGAGATGGGGCATTGTGCAAATGCATGTCCTAAGCGTCAGGAGAACTTACCTCAGAAAAGGCCAAGGGATCAAGGCCAGGCTTATGCTATCACTACTGCTGAGGTAGAAGCTCCGAAAGACGTGGTGGCAGGTTATTTAATGGTTTCCTCAAGTTTAGAAAATGCATTATTTGATTCTGGATCATCGCATTGTTTCATATCTTCCTAGTTTGCTAAGAAAATTGGATATTTCCAATTTGATTTAATAAGGGAGTTGTCAGTTAAAACTCCTAAGGGAAGTATCATTGTAACAAAGTTTTGTGAATCAGTCCCCATTAGAGAACATAAATGTTCTTTATCTGCTGATCTCATCGTCATACCTATGATTGAGTTTGATATAATCCTTGGTATGGACTGGCTTTTGGACTATGATGCGAAGATTTATTGTAAGAAGAAAGAGGTTACGATTCTTGATGATAATGATAAGGAACACCTTATCTTTAGAGCAGAATCGTCACCACCTAATTCTTATTTAGATCCACCTTCAATAGCTCAACTTAATTCAATTATTGGGAAGGAAGAGAATGAAATAACTGTCGATGAGGAAAGGAATGTTCAAATAGATGATGTACCTGTTGTGAAAGAATTTGTAGATGTATTTCCGGAAGATTTACCTGGACATCCTCCAGAACGAGAAGTTGAGTTTTCCATTGATTTAATTCCTGGATCAAGGCCTATATCGAAGACCCCTTATAGAATGGCCACTGTAGAGTTAGTCAAACTAAAGAAATAACTAGAGGAGTTGAGTAATAAAGGATTTATTCGCCCTAGTGTTTCTCCATGGGGAGCCCCTGTTCTTTTTGTTAAAAAGAAAGATGGATCTATGAGGTTATGTATCGACTACAGGGAGATCAATTCTATAACGATAAAGAACAAGTATCCCCTACCACGCATTGATGATTTATTTGACCAACTGCATGGAGCTCAATACTTTTCAAAGATTGACCTTCGATCTGGATACCATCAATTGTATGTGAAGAAGGAAGACATTCCGAAGACTGCATTTCGAACCAGGTACGGGCATTACGAGTTTACTGTAATGCCGTTTGGATTGACTAATGCACCCTCTGTATTCATAGATCTGATGAATAGAGTTTTCAAGGAGTATCTCGATGAATTTTTGGTGGTATTTATTGATGATATCTTGGTATACTCCAAAACCTACGAAGATCATGAAAATCACTTGCGCATTATCTTGAAGACTCTGAGGAGGCATGAATTATATGGAAAGTTTAGCAAGTGTGAATTCTGGCTTCATGAGATTTCTTTTCTTGGACATATTGTCACTAAAGATGGAATCTCTGTTGATCCTTCTAAGAACAAGGCAATCCAAGAATGGCCAGCACCTACGAGTATAACTGAGGTATGTAGTTTTATTGGTTTGGCAGATTATTATCGACGTTTCGTCCAGAATTTTGCCCGATTGGCTAACCCATTAACGAAGCTCACACGTAAAGGAGTTAAATTTGTTTGGACAAAAGAGTGTGAAGAATGTTTCGAAGAACTGAAGAGAAGATTAGTCAATGCTCCTATATTGACTCTACCATCAGGGAATGATGTGTTCGTTATTTATAGTGATGCATCAAAGAAAGGACTTGGTTGTATCCTTATGCAGAATGATAGAGTTATTGCCTATGCATCACGACAGTTGAAAATTCATGAACAAAACTATCCTACTCATGATCTCGAGTTAGCAGCTGTGATCTTTGCTTTGAAGATATGGAGGCACTACCTCTATGGTGAAAAATGTGAGATTTATACTGATCACAAGAGTTTGAAGTATATTTTCTCACAAAAAGAACTCAACATGAGGCAAAGGAGATGGCTTGAATTACTCAAGGATTATGATTTCACAATACACTACCACCAGGGGAAAGCAAACAAGGTGGTAGATGATTTGAGTAGAAAAGACCATGGAGTTTTGAACAATATGAGAATTGAAAGGGATCCAATTTTCATGGATCTAGTGAAGATGGACATGGGAATAACCAGGGAAGGTGAAACATCAATGCTTTTTCAAATGGTTGCCAAACCATCTTTACTAGAAAGGATTAAGAGTTCTCAGACCGATGATGAAGAATTTCAAAAGAAGATTAAAGCTGTGAATGATGGGAGATTGAGTGACTTTGTGTATGAAGATGGAATTTTGAAATTCGGGAAGAGACTTTGTGTTCCCGATATACCTGATCTAAAAAGGGAATTGTTGGATGATTCTCATAGTTCCAATTTCTCTATACACCCTGGGAGCACCAAAATGTATAGAGATTTAAAGGAACATTTTTGGTGGGACAACATGAAGAGGGAGATTGCTGATTTTGTGTCAAGATGTATGGTTTTTCAACAAGTGAAAGCTGGAAGGCAACAGCCTGGAGGAGTCATGCAACCTCTTCCCATACCGGAGTGGAAATGGGACAATATTACGATGGAATTTGTCATGGGGCTACCAAAGACTCCTAGAAGGAACGATGAAATATGGGTTATTGTTGATCGTCTTACCAAGTCAGCACATTTTCTTGCTATAAGAGAAGATCTACCCCTGGAACGTCTAGCAAGACTATATATTAATGAAGTTGTGAGACTTCATGGAGTACCCCTATCGATTGTTTCTGATCGTGATCCCCGTTTTACTTCAAGATTTTGGAAAAGTCTTCAGAAATCCCTGGATACTGAACTTCATTTGAGCACTGCTTACCACCCTCAGACAGATGGACAATCAGAACGGACCATTCAGACCTTAGAATACATGTTGAGATCTTGCTCACTTGACTTTTAGGGTATGTGGGATCAATATTTACCACTGGTAGAATTTTCCTATAACAATAGCTTCCATTTGAGTATTCAGATGGCACCATATGAAGCATTATACGGAAAGAGATGTCGTACAACAACCTGTTGGGATGACGTTGGTGAAATAAAACTTGTAGGCCCAGAACTGGTGGAGGAAACGGTGGAAAAGGTGAAGGTAATCCAAAATCACATCAAAGCAGCTCAAAGTAGGCAGAAGAGATATGCCGATAATCGAAGGAAGGATTTGGAATTTCAAGTCGGTGATCATGTTTTCCTGAAGGTATCTCCATGGAAGGGAGTCATACGTTTTGGTAAGAAAGGTAAATTGAGTCCCAGGTACATCGGACCTTTCGAAATTCTAGAACAAATTGGGGCTGTGGCTTACCGATTGGCAATGCCGCCAAGTCTCTCTAAAGTTCACGATGTGTTCCACGTATCTCTATTGAGGAAATACATGCCTGACCCAACGCATGTACTCACCTATGAAGAATTAGAACTGGAACCCGATCTGTCTTATTGCGAAGAGCCCGTCAGGATTCCTGATACAAGAGAACAAGTACTAAGAAACCGGACGACGCGTCTGGTAAAGGTTTTGTGGAGAAACCATAAGATGGAAGAGGCAACGTGGGAACCCGAGGAACTTATGATGAAGAACCACCCGAGTCTTTTCATGTGATAAGTATTCTAGAAATTTCGAGGACGAAATTATTTGAAGGAGGGGAGAATGTAACACCCCAAGCTTCTACGGTACGCTTCTCTTTGAATAATGTGATAGCGTGTGTTGTACGCAACACCGAGTTCTAACAAACCATAACCAATCAAACTAGCCGTTATGAATAGTAATACCTACTTTTTGAAATTATATATATTTTATATTTCAAAATGGACTTCATTTCTGGATTCAGAATATCGAATTTATCCTAAGATGAAATTTTGGTACTTTTCGGATAACTTTAATATTTTGATGAATAGTGAAAATTACTAAATTTTAATTAAAAACAACTTTTTTAATCAAAATAATTAATAGTGATAAATTATGAATTTGAGTGGTTTTAAAGTATATTTAGAATATATTTTTACCATTTAATATAATGTTGGTCATTGGACATAATTTTACAATTAAACCGAACATAAACAAGTGTCAATCTTTTGATAGTTATTATCTCTTAAAAACACGCTTTTTGTTTTGACAACGGGAATTAATTTTAAATTAATTTCTGCCACTTCTGTGTTTTGAATTTAGAAAATTGGATTCAATATTTGGAATCAGGATTTCCAAATTGTGTAAATAGGTAACTTTTATTTTTAGACATTTTGAATAATTACTGCGGTAAATATTTTATTTACCATGGTTAAGGGTAAATCCGGTAAATAAGGGTTAAAAAATAATATTATAATAATACTAAATTACCCTAAAACGTGTCCTAGCCTTATTGGTTGATACATGTTCGACCATAGGCATCTTTGGGTCGATTTTGGGACCCCATGGTGCCACTTGTAGGTGATAGGGACACTTTTTTTTAATTAAGTTAAAATGAATACAAAAATGACACAAGAATATATCTTTTAGAAAAATAATTTTTACATAGGGTTATATATGTTGGATTTTAGATTATAAATATTCATTAGAAAGATAAAAAGATTTCCTACATAATTATATTTTATTTATAATTTTTAGACATTAAATAATTTAATTTATTTATGACACAATGATGATGAATTAATTACTATAATAGTGAAAAATTAAAATAATTGATATTATAAATACCCAAATAAATATAATATGAAACTTTTAATGAATTAAACTAATTTTATAGGATAATATGATATATTAGGATTGATTTAATTGACTTTTTTAGAAGTAGTCAATCTGTTATGAGTTTTACAAAAATCAACTATTGAATAGTGTCAAAATTGACATAAAAGAGTTCTTAAAACAAATATTATATTATTAATTGATATTAAATTCCTAAAAATCTAAGGTTCGTCCAAGAGACTTATATCATTATATGTTCATCATTAATGGACCACTTGGGGGTCTCTTGGATGTATATAGTAAGTTTATTAACCATATTATATAAAAATACAAAGAGACATTGTAAAAGTGAAACTAATTAACTTAGAGTTAATACTTAAAGATAAGGTTAATATAAGTACCCAAACCTGTCTAAATTCTATTGGTTGAGTTGTTTTCGACCCATCCCCACCTTAACATTTTAATAGTAAACTTTTGAGCCATTGGAAACCGAATATGAATTTATTATAAACTAATATCTCTAGCTTTTCCAAAGGTGCCCCTCACCCCTCTTATAAAAGGGCACTCCTCCTTCTCATTTCTTCACACCTTAAAAGCCTTTTGGTTCGGCCAAACTCTGCCCAAATACTCTCCCAACTTCCCTCACTACAACCTAGAGGACTTAGTTTGATCATAAATCCAACCTAAGGAGCCCTTTTGATCAAATCAAAAGGAAGAAACCGAAGAGGAGGTAATGATTTCACCACCCTTTTTCAAGTTCCTTTCTTCTTCCACTTATTCTTCCATTGTTGTTACCATTGTAAAATAATAACTCCAGTATCATATATATATACTGTGATGTTATTATAAATATGGTACAACCATATTCAGTATTCTATCCACCCTTTGAATAACATGTCACCATACGTGCGTACGTACGGCTTACCGTCTCCACGTCGTGGTGTAATTGTTATTCATTATAATATTATTTGGATGGGTATAATAATGATGTGTAACTCATGTAAATAATAAATATAACATGTTAATGATTCTGTATATATGATATAACATCCATTTATATATTATTTTAATATCAAAATAATGATATTGTCGCTCGTGCGTACGTACGGACTACCGTCTCCACGAACGCGATGAGATTCATTATCCATCGTATCCATTCAAGTATAATTATCATTTGATGATTTAAAAAATGATGTTTAAGGACTTGATATCATTTTGGATATGAATAATATACAACCTATCCTTTACAAACATGTCTTACGTAACAAAACATATAAAAGAAAACAAGTAAGTTAACACCCGAAACAACGATAATATAAGATATTATTATCAAATCAATATTAAAAGATCATATATGATATCATATTAATGTATATGATTATTGTATAATTTAATAACAATTATTTCACCATTATACAGGAGGTTAACCTACCCCAACCAAGGAAAAGTACAAGGTAAGGGGTTTTCATCTCACTCCTTATTCCCGTGAGATTCATGCCATATTGCCACCATCACCTTTTGTATGGTGTATGTACTGCCCATAATTATATTCTTTGTGTAATACACTCTAATTTATGTGTATTTACATATTCATTGTATGATACCTCTTTCATGGGTTGTATGTTTCATAAGTTACCAAATTGGTAAGGGTTATTTCACAATCTCTTCATTTTCCGAGGTTGTTTATACGTAATAATCTACTAGGATCTCTTTATCATCCACATCCATGTTTTCTTAAAAATGTATTTCAAATTTTTTTTATTATTTACAAGAATATGGGTTAAAGTCATTTATACCCTTGTTTGACTTTTTATAAGAGGAATCTTTCCGTCGTTTTCAAAACAAGGTCCTTTTTAACCTTTTCAACAGAATTAAGGTAAGAATGTTTTTTTTAACTTATACGGCGGGTGCGGTTATTTTCCGCCGTTATAAAATCTTCAAAGCTTTACTTACAAGCTTATAATAATATTTTCAAAGAAAATGTTTTATTTTATATGGCTCTTAAATGATTTCAAAAATAGAAAGAGATATTTCTCTAAAAAGTGTTTTGATTTCATCTATGTCAACATCCTTTGATGAATTTTACACTTATTTGAAGTTGATTTATTATGATACAAAACTTCTATATTGTATTGAAGGTTTTGTGATATGTTTTACTGTGGATGTGCTATTTTTATACCATTCATAGTTTATGGTGAAATTATTGACATTTCGTATGCTAGTTTTAATACGAATGTTTATGTTATGTTTAAACCTTTTCATATGGGAATGCATTGGACTTAATATGTGACGGGTGGAGCCCGCTATAGGTCCTCGATGCATCGGTAGGTCTCATGAGACAAAATAGTGTCTTGGCACAAGGCCTTGGCAAAATCTTATTTGTAGTCTTGGCACGAGGCCTTGGCTATGTGGTTATGATAGTCTGGCATTATGCATTCCAACATTATGAAAGTGGTTATTGATATTGCATGTGATTATTCGATTAGTAGAATATCCATGTGAACAAGTAAATGGCATTATTTCATTTTACTTTTTACATACTATGTTGAAGTTCAAGTTTAAAAGGCTTTTGTTTTAGTAATGCACTGCCTTAAATGTTTATTCTTATTTTGAATGTTCCGCTATATTGTTATCCTTACTGGGCATTTGAGCTCACCCCTTTTCTATGTTTTATTTTTCCCAGGATGTAAAGAAGTAAGTTATGAATGACCTGCAGGGATATTATGAGGGGATAATAGTGTGGACTGTGGAGACATTATGTTGTTGTAGTAGTTTTTCATTTTATGATGTAATGTAAAACTTATGAATATATCTAGTGTTTCCAAGGCTACTAAACCAATCGGTCTTTCGAGATTTGATCTTTCTTGTGATCATGCCAATGTTATGTAATAATGCACCGACTCTGGGTAACTAGGGTCGGGGCGTTACATCAGGTGTGTCTTCTCGTAGAAGGACCTGGACCTGAGATGGTGACATTGGCTTGAGTTCCTCTAGGACTATGACTTTGAGATAATCTATACTCATGGGAAGGGGAACGTTGTAGCAGATGATATCAGTAGGAGATCAGGTATTCAGCTGCTAGGAGAGGCGATAGAGCAGATGGACACGTTGCAGATATCCTTTGTGGATAGGGATGGAGCAGCCTTTCTGATGTTCCTCACAGTCACTCCTCCTCTACTTCAGTGAGTTGGAGATGGTGTAGGCTATGAAGGAGAAGGTGCATATCATCCAGGAGTGGATGAATACTGCACAGAGCAGACAGAATTCATATGCTGATAGGATATAGAGACCACTGGAGTTCGAGGATTGCGACCACATTTTCTTACGGGTCTCATCTCGATGAGGTCTACGGATATTTGGACGAGGTGGAAAGTTGTCTCCACGTTTCATCGGACTATTCCAGGTCCTCAGCAGGGTAGGCGAGGTGGCTTACCGCCTGACCCTTCCACCTCAGTTGCACCGGGTTCACGACGTCTTCCACGTATCTCAGCTGAGGAGATACGTGCATGACCCGCCCCACATCATCGACCACGAGGAGCTGGATATCGATGATGGGGCGACATTTATGGAGGTCTCGGTGGAGATTGAGGATCGAAAGGAGCGGGTCCTACGTGGACGGTCGATTCCTCTGGTGCGCATTTGCTGGCAGCACGGGAACCTCTAGGAGAGAACTTTGGATCAGGAGGCTCAGATGCGTGCTCAGTACCCCATTTGTTCCCCTAGTGTGTGTTGTAACTTTACGAGTACGTAAATCCCTGAGGTTAGGGTAATGTAAAGACCCATAAATTTCAAGGAAATTTTTTTCGTAAATAATTTGGAATTTTACGAGTTTGCGGTTTCTGACGGCACTTGATTCTGAGGCCCGGTGTGCCCGAAATCAATTTCTAAAGTTTTTTTCGGGTACGTTCAGTAAACGTACGTGCGGGTTTTTCTATCTTTTGAACTGGAGCTTGGAATTGAAATCCGAGGGCATCGATGAACTCACAGTGCCGGTATTCGCTTAAGTGAAAATTTACCATAGTTGCGTTTGGTTGAGAGTAGAAGTTTTAATTTGGGGATTCATAACAAATTAAAATAAAATTGTGGTGTTACATTAAGTGTACACAATTTTATTTAATTTATTAAGTGGTGGTTATTTCCTACAAGGGGAAGTTTTAGGTAGGACCCACACCCACATAACCTCCCATGTGAGGATAATGTGTGGTGGGTCCCACATGAGAGCCTAACCCCTCAACCCCCCTTAAACTCCCATGAAACCCCCTTATTAACTTTTAAAACTCTCCACCTCTTCTCTTTGATTTTTAAACTTATCACCTCCCTTCTCTCTTAATTATGCCAACCCATCTAATTAATATCTTCATTAATTAATTGGCACCTATTTTTGAATCAATTTGAATTGCATGGAAATTCTATTAAAATTGGGGAGTCTTATTATAATATGGGATTGGAAAATATTTCGGTGGGAAAACCTCTAGAGAATTAGAAGAAAGGTGTCCCTCTCTCAACAAAGAACACCATTCTTCAGCGAAGAACATCTTTGACGAAGAACACGAAGAACTTCTTTGAACGACACTTCCTCCTCGGACACACCCCGATGTCAAGGAATCTACGTCATCTTAGATTTCTCTTTCCGCGTCACGACAACGACTCTTCCTCCAATGTTGATGGGACGACACCGTTTTCCGCAACACTCAAATTCCGCGAATCGACGACGTATGACATCAATTACAAGGTAGGGGGTTTGTATAATTTAAATTGAATAAATTATACCTTCTTTCTTATTGAATGCAAGTAATCGTCTATGGAAATTTGTTACCTCCTTACATGGAGGGTGCGTATAAGGCCCCGACCTTAAACCTTACTTAATCTTGAGTTATTACAAGATTACACATTGAGGATCTTTTCAGGTTTAGAGTTTTAGAGAATTAGAACATAAAACATGCATTACATTCCACATATAAACAAAGTGGTTACATAAAGATAGTATTCATTTTTCCCATCAATGGAAATATATTTAAAATAAAACATGGATTCATTCTTGACACTTCCTTGACAATATCATCATATCATGTACCTTTCCATTGACCTGTGAAAAACATTTCAAAAAAACTTGGGATGAGCATAAAAAGCTCAGTATGGGTTATAAAAATATAGAAAGGAAACATGGGTACATATATACATAAGAATGAAATCATACTTTACCCATAAAACATAATCACTTTAACATACCTCATCAAATCATGAATAAATCATAGATATCATAAGACATAAAGGTAACTTGAGGCATTCATAACATTCTTACGTAGGGAGTAATCCTCTTGGTTACGTTTGGAATACCCATCACATTATATTCCCTAAATCTCTTCGGAGAAACCTTAACGTTTCACTCCTTCGCATTACCCAATGCATTGGAGTGCTATATCGGGCTCACCCGCCCTTAGTTTATCACGGAACCACCCGTCTTCATAACAATGTCCAAGAACCATAACATAATCGTATCACATAAAACATACATAAAAGAAACATAAAATTTCCACATTTCAATCACAAGATATCAATAACACAGTGATACAAAAACATTATGAAACCCATTTTCAATACCAAAATAAAAGAAAAGTAAAACATGGTATTTATTTTTATTTTAAAAAAAGGTATGGCTTGTAGAGGAAGCCGAAACTCAAATAATGGTCACGGCGGTGGAGAAGTCATTGTCGCCGCATACGTACGACAAAAACATTTCCTTTTGTCGTTTAGTAAAACACTTCATATAAAAAAATATTCC
Organism: Viscum album; assembly: GCA_963277665.1. Classification (NCBI taxonomy): domain Eukaryota; kingdom Viridiplantae; phylum Streptophyta; class Magnoliopsida; order Santalales; family Viscaceae; genus Viscum; species Viscum album. The sequence goes on from OY728165.1 coordinate 218,608,903, forward strand.
TTTTGGATAAACGTAAAAGTCAAAGGGGTTTATACACCGTATAAAAGAAGGTTTTGTATAAAACAAAATATTCCTCAATGAAATGAGATTGAGACGAAGTCCCATACCTCGGGTCCGACTTGACTCGGTCATTCTTTAACCTCCTGAATAATAAACTTGAGTTAATTTCTACTTGTTTAAGAACCTTTTTCTAGTTCATTATTCTTTTTATATAATTTATTGCCATGTCATGAACACTATGTAATTATTTAAGTTAATAACGGCCGTTTTAACGATCATTGGTACTTGAGAGTCAAAAATAAACCCTTTATAATTACAAGTTGTTCATGTATCCATTATATCCAAAATTATAATCATGATGTATATATCATATATATCATATATATACAATATATACATGCATTTATAATATTACATAATCATTTAGAGGTAATAAATGAAATGCACCGTTCATGGAGACGGTAAGCCGTACATACACATGAACGCTACTTTCATTTATATTTCGTATTTTATAGAATGGATTCATAATGATATAAAGGTATATTATAATTCCAGTGTAATATCATATATAATATCATAACTCCATCCTTTATACTTCCCACATATGGTATTAACAAATCAAATCACTTTGAGGGGGCGGTAGTCCGCACTTCCTTAAATGAAGATATCACGTTTACCCATAATGGAAACCATAAAGGTATGCCCAAAATGAAAAATACAGAAGCTTAAGGAAAACATAATCATATTATATATCATATATAAATATAGTGTCATCTTAATGGCCACCTTTGAAGGTGTTAAAAGAATGTTGAACAATCATCGTTTCGGGAGGCCGAAATTCGCCATCCACGGAAACAGTATGTTCTTTAACCATTAGATGTAGGTGTGTGTAAGTTTAGCTCGAATCCTTCTTATAAAAAAATCCTAGTATATTTAATATACTGGATTTGTTACAAAATAAATTAATAAAAAGAGTTTAGGGGGTTGGAGAAGTAAAATAAAACAAAAGGACTCAAGTGAAGACATTACCTTAAAATCGGGTAACTCCCTTTGGTTTGAGCTCAAAGGCTCCTTGGGAAGACTTCTGCCCAAAGTGAGGCTTCAAGGAGTAATATAGGGATGTGGAGAGACAAAATGGGTAGGGGTTGTCCGAGCCAAAGGCTTTATAAGTGTGTGTAAGGAGGTAGAGGTGAGGGCCTTTTATAAGAGGAGAGGAGGGGCACTCTTGGAAAGTAAAGAAATGTTACTTTATTTTAAAATGAGTTTCGGATTCAAAAGGTCCCACATTGATATAATTCTAGGTTAAGGTGATAAGGGTTCTAAATCCACCCATACAATAGGTTTTGGACATGTGTAGATCATATATTTTACATTATCATTTCATTTTATTTAAATCCTTTATTAATGAGGTAATCGTTGCATCATCATGATGTCATAAATAATTTAATTTATTTAAAGTCTAAAAATTATAAACAAAAATACTATGATGTAGGAAATCTTTTTATATTTCCAATGAATATTTATAATCAAAAATCTGACTTGTATAACCCCATGTAAAAATTGTTTTAGTAAAATAACTCATGTTTGTGTCATTTTTACTTTAACATTAAATAAAAAGATATTAATGTCATTTTCCTACCAAAGTGGCTCCATGGGGTCCCCAAGTTGACCCATGGATTGTATTGGTCGGCCATGACACATCCAATGAGGGTAGGACATGTGTCAAGCTCATCTCATATTATTAAAACATTATTTTTACCTTAAACTACACTAATTACCTCTAATCGCGATTAAAAACATAAAAGTTACTATTCACCAAAAAATTATTTTAATCTCATTGAACCACATTTTACTTATTAATGACAACCATGTATGTCGGATTTTTGAAAATAAAATCACAGAAGTGGCAAAGTTTCATTTAAACGAAAAACCAGTTTCTTTAACTACCACTTAGTGGTTTCACTATTCATCAAAAATTGAAGTTTTTCAGAAAAATACCAAAACTTCACCCGAAGATATTTTTGATATTCTGAATTCAAAAATGATGTCTATTTTAAAAAATTCAAATCATATAAGTTATATTAATTAATCTAATAATTAATTCCCGTTGTCAGAGCAAATAGCGTGTTTTTATGAAACAATAAGTATCAAAAGATTGACACTAGTTTAAGTCCAATTTCAAAGTGAAATTGATTCCAATGACCACTATTGGATTAAATGGTAAAAATTTATTCTAATTTCACTTTAAAACCAATTCAAAAGATAATATAATCATATAAATAAATTAGATTAAAAAGCAGTTTTGATGTAAAATGCAGTATTTTTCACTATTCATTAAAAAATGAACATTGTCAGAAAAATACCAAAAATTCACACAAAGTAAATTTTGATGTCCCCATCATAAAGAATAATTTTATTTTGACAAGCATAGCTTATAAAATTGTCAAAAGATAGATTTAAAAATGGTTTGCCATCAAAAGGTAGTAAAACAATCTTTTAAAAATATTAGTGTATTCTATGCTTAAGATTGGATTTATTTTCATTTTAAGCCTCTAAAAAACTATCTAATTCATTAATAGACATAGATAAAAATATCTATTATTCATTACTTACTTGGGATGTTATATCCTTCCCCCATTTAGAAAATTGCGTCCCTGCAATTTATTTACTTATCGAATAAATGGGGGTACTTATCCCTCATTGCATTTTCAGATTCCCATGTTACCTCTTCCATCATGTGGTTTTTCCACAAAACCTTTACCTGATTAATCACCTTATTCCGTAACACTTGCTCCCTGTGGTCAAGAATCTGGACCGGTTGTTCCTCATAAGATAGGTTCTCTTCCAGCTGAACTACCTCTGGACTCAAAACATGAGATGGATCTGGCATGTACTTTCTCAACATAGAAACATGAAAAACATTGTGTACCTGAGATAAACTCGGAGGTAAAGCCACTCGGTAAGCAACTGATCCAACTCTCTCCAGAATTTCATATGGTCCAATGAACCTTGGACTCAGCTTTCCTTTCTTACCAAATCGCATCACACTTTTCCATGGTGATACTTTGAGAAAAAAATGATCACCTACCTCAAAAGATAGATCCTTCCTCCTGTTGTCCGCATAACTCTTCTGCCTGATCTGAGCTGTTCTCATGTGTTTCTGTATCAGATGAACTTTTTCTGCCAACTCTTCTACCAATTCTGGTCCCATCAGCTTTCTTTCACCCACTTCATCCCAAAAAGCTGGAGTTCGACACCGCTTCCCATATAACGCCTCAAATGGTGCCATCTGTATACTGGAATGAAAACTGTTATTATAAGAAAATTCAACCAAAGAAAGATGTTGGTCCCAACTTCCCTGATAATCCATAGAGCAAGAACGTAGCATATCCTCCAATGTCTGAATTGTTCATTCTGACTGTCCATCTGATTGCGGATGAAAAGCTGTACTAAAATTTAATTCAGTACCCAACGACTTCTGAAGGCCTTTCCAAAAGTTAGAAGTAAACCTGGGATCACGGTCATATAAAATGGAGAGGGGAACTCCATGTGACCTGACTATCTCTTTAAGATACAAACGGGAAAGTCGATCTAGGGAAAAAGTATCTCGTATAGCAAGGAAATGAGTAGACTTGGTCAAGCGATCAACAATAACCCAGATTTCATTATTACCTCGAGGGGTTTTCGGCAATCCCACAACGAAGTCCATGGATATATTCTCCCATTTCCACTCTAGCACTGGTAAAGGCTGAAGCATCCCTTTCGGTAACTGCCGCTCTGCTTTAACCTGTTGACATGTCAAACACTTCACAGTAAAATCAGCAATATCTCTTTTCATTCCATCCCACCAGTAATACTCCCGCAGATCTCTGTACATCTTAGTACTTCCAGGATGAACTAAACACGGAGAACTATGAGCTTCACATAACAACTCTCTCTTCAAATGTGAATCACAAGGCACACACAATCTCTTACCAAATCTCAAAACTCTATCATTATCAGTGTTGAATTCAGGCAACTTACCTTTCTGAACCAGCTCTACCTTTTTCTGCAACTCACTGTCTTGCTTCTGTGCTTTATTGATTCTGTCTGATAGAGAAGATTTCACTGATACCTGAAACAAAACAAAAGAACATCCTGCACCAAAAACTTCTATGCCAAAGTTCATCAAATCCTTAACCAAAGGATCACGTTCCAAACGCAACATTGCTAACGAAGCATTACTTTTTCGACTCAAATCATCAGCCACTTTATTTGCTTTTCTTGGATGGTAATGAATTGTACAATCATAATCCTTGATTAATTCCAGCCATCTCCTCTGTCTCATGTTTAACTCTTTCTGAGTGAATATATACTTTAAAATTTTGTGATCGGTATATATTTCACACTTTACTCCATACAAATGATGCCTCCAAATTTTTAAAGCGAAAACAACAGTAGCTAATTCCAAATCATTCGTAGGGTAATTTACCTCATGAGTTTTCAACTGTCATGAAGCATAAGCAATTACCTAATCATTCTGCATTAGGACACAACCAAGTCCTTTCAATGAAGCATCACTGTATATAACAAACTCACCATTCCTGGAAGGTAGTGCCAAAACTGGAGCATTCACCAATCTTCTTTTCAGTTCCTGAAAACAATCATCACATTCTTTTGTCAAGATAAACTTAACACCCTTCCGAGTTAGCTTAGTCATTGGACTAGATAACCGTGAAAAATTTCTAACAAACCTTCGGTAATATCCTGCCAAACCAAGGAAGCTAAGAATCTCAGTTACATTTGTGGGTCTTGGCCATTCTTCAACAACCTTTGTTTTTGCAGGATCAAAAGTTATCCCATCTTTAGAAACAATGTGACCAAGGAAAGAAATTTGTTACAACCAAAACTCACACTTGCTGAATTTTCCATACAATTTCTTTTCTTTTAAGGTTTGAAAAATAACCCTTAAATGTCTTTCATGCTCCTCTTTACTTTTAGAAAACACCAAAATATCATCAATGAAAACCACCACAAACTTATCCAAGAACTCATGGAAAATTCTATTCATTATGTCCATGAATACAGCAGGTGCATTGGTTAGCCCAAAAGGCATTACTACAAATTCATAATGGCCATATCTTGTACAAAATGCAGTCTTTGGAATATCTGCCTCCTTTACCTTCAGCTGATGGTACCCCGATCTCAGGTCAATCTTTGAAAAAAAATTGAGCTCCCTGGAGCTGATCAAACAAATCATCGATATAAGGCAAAGGATATTTGTTCTTAACAGTGATGCTATTCAAGGCTCTATAATCAATGCAAAGTCTCATAGAACCATCTTTCTTTTTAACAAATAAAACAAGATCACCCCATGGTGACGTTCTAGGTCGAATGAAACCTTTCTCTAATAAATCTTGCAATTGCTCCTTCAACTCTAAAAGTTCAATTTGAGCCATTCTATAAGGGGGTTTTGAAATTGGCTTAGCATCAGGAACTAAGTCAACAGTAAACTCAACTTCCCGATCTGGTATTATTCCAGGCAACTCATCAGAAAAAACATCAGGATACTCATTTACCACTGGCACATCATTAATCTGAACATTTCCTTTTTTTTTCAACGATGTGTGCAAGGTAACATTCATTTCCATCTTTTACAAGTTTCTCGGCCTCTTGATATGTTATCAACAGTAAGGGTTCATTCTTGTACACAAACTGAAAGTCTTTCTGAAAAAAAACTTCTTTAGCTCTACAGTCAATCTTAGCATGGTAAATAGAGAGCCAATCCATACCCAGGATAACATCAAACTCTACTAGAGGTAGAACAATAAGGTTTGCAAGTAGGTTCTTTCCACAGACAAGGATAAGAAGATTCTTATAAATTCTTTTTGCCTCAAAATTTCCCCCAGGTGTTTTTACCAAAAGTTCAGGAGTCATTTCTTGAGATGGTATTCCCATTTTACTAGAAAAGTTTTTAGAGATGAAAGAATGTGTAGACCCCGAATCAAACAACACACTGGCATAATCTGAAAAAACAAACAAAGTACCTGATACAACTTCATTTGATGGCCCGACATCCACTGAAGTAGTTGCAAAGGATTTCACCACCCCTTTCTGCTTGTAGTATAACTGCTTCCCATCACTCGAGCTCTTTGTCGGACACTCTTTTTCATAGTGACCCATCTCATTGCACTTAAAACTTTCACTAATTGTAAATCAAATTTGAACTTACCATCACCTTGATCTTTTTCAGTGCAATCACAAGACTTATGTCCCATCTTACCACATCGGTAGCACTTTCCAGAATTCAGAAGACATTCCCCAACATACCTTTTTCCACATTTATCACAAACTGGAAACTTAGATTTCTTACCATCAGACATTTTTTAAGAATTCTTCCCTTTCTCCTGCCACCTCGGTCTCTTCTTCTGTTGGTTGTTATAGAACACTTGATCATAGGCAAACTCCATTTACACCTTCTCAGCACATCGAACAAGCTTTTCATAACTTTTAAACTCACGAGAAGATAATTCCCTTCGATATTTTGGCTTTAATCCTGAGTAAAAATGATTGATTTTACTATCAAGGTCTCAGATAAAATTTGGAGCATACCTTGCCAATCGAGTGAACCTTTCTTCATAGGTAGCCACTGAGTCTTCCTCTTGCCTCAATTCCAAGAATTGTTTTTCCATCCTAAGTCGAACAGCCTTAGGAAAATACTTCTCAAGAAACATACCTTTGAATTCATCCCAGTCAAGAGCATCAATCTCATCGGCATCCCTGATATTTTTAACCATCGACCACCACTGATTTGCTTCACCCTCCAAATAGTAAATAGCAAGACTAACCTTTTGATTGTCTGAACACCCCATGACATTGAAAATCTTCTCCAGTGCTTTAATCCACCCTTCAGCTAACACAGGGTCAGATGATCCTCTGAATGATGGGGGATGTTGCCTCATGAAATGTTCTACCACTGACATGTTCCTCTGTGGTTGATCTGGCTGATCTCGTGCATGGATACCACCACCATTTATCACTTGAGTCAACTACGCCATTACTACAACAAACTGTTCAGTTCCAATTCTGACCATCTCAGAATGCTGATTCGGAAGGTTATTTCCTTCTGTATGCCTTCCTAGCACTGCTTCCCTGTTTCCTCTGTGGAAAACCATTCTAAACAAACATGTCTTAGATGAAGCAACATGGTAATATTCAAATGCTATATCATTTCAAAAAAAAAAAAAATTTTGGATAATAATTTAATAGAATTCTAACTCCTAAAGTTATCTAAACCGACCTCTGATACCAACTATAAGGCCCCGACCTTAAACCTTACTTAATCTTGAGTTATTACAAGATTACACATTGAGGATCTTTTCAGGTTTAGAGTTTTAGAGAATTAGAACATAAAACATGCATTACATTCCACATATAAACAAAGTGGTTACATAAAGATAGTATTCATTTTTCCCATCAGTGGAAACATATTTAAAATAAAACATGGATTCATTCTTGAAACTTCCTTGACACTATCATCATATCATGTACCTTTCCCCTGACCTGTGAAAAACATTTTAAAAAAACTTGGGATGAGCATAAAAAGCTCAGTATGGGTTATAAAAATATGGAAAGGAAACATGGGTACATATATACATAAGAATGAAATCATACTTTACCCATAAAACATAAGCACTTTAACATACCTCATCAAATCATGAATAAATCATAGATATCATAAGACATAAAGTTAACTTGAGGCATTCATAACATTCTTACGTAGGGAGTAACCCTCTTGGTTACGTTTGGAATACCCATCATAGTATATTCCCTAAATCTCTTCGGAGAAACCTTAACGTTTCACTCCTTCGCGTTACCCAATGCATTGGAGAGCTATATCGGGCTCACCTGCCCTTAGTTTATCACGGAACCACCCATCTTCATAACAATGCCCAAGAACCATAACATAATCGTATCACATAAAACATACATAAAGAAAACATAAAATTTCTACATTTCAATCACAAGATATCAATAACACAGTGATACAAAAACATTATGAAACCCATTTTCAATACCAAAATAAAAGAAAAGTAAAACATGGTATTTATTTTTCTTTTAAAAAAAAGGCATGGCTTGTAGAGGAAGCCAAAACTCAAATAATGGTCACGGTGGCAGAGAAGTCGTTCTCACCGCATACGTATGACCAAAACATTCCCTTTTGTCGTTTAGTAAAACACTTCGTATACAAAAATATTCCTTTTGGATAAACATAAAAGTCAAAGGGGTTTATACACCGTATAAAATAAGGTTTTGTATAAAACAAAATATGCCTCAATGAAAGGAGATTGAGACGAAGTCCCATACCTCGGGTCCGACTTGACTCGGTCGTTCTTTAATCTCCTGAATAATAAACTTGAGTTAATTTCTACTTGTTTAAGAACATTTTTCTAGTTCATTATTCCTTTTATATCACTTATTTCCATGTCATGAACACTATGTAATTATTTAAGTTAATAACGGTCGTTTTAACGATCATTGGTACTTGAGTAAAAAATAAACCCTTTATAATTACAAGTTGTTCATGTATCCATTATATCCAGAATTATAATAATGATGTATATATCATATATATCATATATATCCAGTATATACATGCATTTATAATATTACATAATCATTTAGAGGTAAGAAATGAAATGCACCGTTCATGGAGACGGTAAGCCGTACGTACGCATGAACGCTACCTTCATTTCTATTTCGTATTTTATAGAATAGAATCATAATGATATAAAGGTATATTATAATTACAGTTTAATATCATATATAATATCATAACTCCATCCTTTATACATCCCACATATGGTATTAACGAATCAAATCATTTTGAGGGGGCGGTAGTCCGCACTTCCTTAAATGAAGATATCACGTTTACCCATAATGGAAACCATAAAGGTATGCCCAAAATGAAAAATACAGAAGCTTAAGGAAAACATAATCATATTATATATCATATATAAATATAGTGTCATCTTAATGGCCACCTTTGAAGGTGTTAAAAGAATGTTGAACAATCATCGTTTCGGGAGGCCGGAATTCGCCATTCACGGAAACAGTATGTTCTTTAACCATTAGATGTAGGTGTGTGTAAGTGTAACTCGAATCCTTCTTATAAAAACATCCTAGTATATTGAAGATACTGGAGTTGTTACAAAATAAATGAATAAAAAGAGTTTAGGGGGTTAGAGAAGTAAAATAAAACAAAAGGACTCAAGTGAAGACATTACCTTAAAATTGGGTAACTCCCTTTGGTTTGAGCTCAAAGGCTTCCTTGGGAAGACTTCTGCCCAAAGTGAGGCTTTAAGGAGTAAGAGAGGGATGTGGAGAGACAAAATGGGCAGGGGTTGGCTGAGCCAAAGGCTTTGTATGTGTGGGTAAGGAGGTAGAGGTGCGAGCCTTTTATAAGAGGAGAGGAGGGGCACTCTTGGGAAGTAAAGAAATGTTACTTTATTTTAAAATGAGTTTCGGATTCAAAAGGTCCCACATTGATATAATTCTAGGGTAAGGTGATAAGGGTTCTAAATCCACCCATCCAATAGGTTTTGGACATGTGTAGGTCATAGATTTTACATTATCATTTCATTTTATTTAAATCCTTTATTAATGAGGTAATCACTGCATCATCATGATGTCATAAATAATTTAATTTATTTAAAGTCTAAAAATTATATAAAAAAAATACTATGATGTAGGAAATATTTTTAGATTTACAATGACTATTTATAATAAAAAATCTGACTTGTATAACCCCATGTAAAAATTGTTTTAGTAAAATAAGTCATGTTTGTGTCATTTTTACTTTAACATTAAATAAAAAGATATTAATGTCATTTTCCTACCAAAGTGGCTCCATGGGGTCCCCAAGTTGACCCATGGATTGTCTTGGTCAGCCATGACACATCCAATGAGGGTAGGACATGTGTCAAGCTCATCTCATATTGTTAAAACATTATTTTTACCTTAAACTACACTAATTACCTCTAATCACGATTAAAAACATAAAAGTTACTATTCACCAAAAAATTATTTTAATCTCATTGAACCACATTTTACTTTTTAATGACAACCATGTATGTCGGATTTTTGAAAATAAAATCACAGAAGTGGAAAATTTTCATTTAAACGAAAAATCAGTTTCTTTAACTACCACTTAGTGGTTTCACTATTCATCAAAAATTGAAATTTTTCAGAAAAATACCAAAACTTCACCCTAAGCTATATTTGATATTCTGAATTCAAAAATGATGTCTATTTTAAAAAATTTAAATCATATAAGTTAGATTAATTAATTTAATAATTAATTCCCGTTGTCAGAGCAAATAGCGTGTTTTTATGAAACAATAAGTATCAAAAGATTAACACTAGTTTAAGTCCAATTTCAAAGTGAAATTGATTCCAATGACCAATATTGGATTAAATGGTAAAAATATATTCTAATTTAACTTTAAAACCAATTAAAAAGATAATCTAATCATATAAATAAATTAGATTAAAATGCAGTTTTGATGTAAAATGCAGTATTTTTCACTATTCATTAAAAAATGAACATTGTTAGAAAAATACAAAAAATTCACACAAAGTAAATTTTGATGTCCCAATCATAAAGAATAAGTTTATTTTGACAAGCATAGCTTATAAAATTGTCAAAATATAGATTTTAAAATGGTTTGCCATCAAAAGGTAGTAAAACAATCTTTTAAAAATATTAGTATATTCCATGCTTAAGATTGGATTTATTTTCATTTTAAGACTATAAAACACTATCTAATTCATTAATAGACATAGATAAAAATATCTATTATTCATTACTTACTTGATATGTTACAGTGCGGGCCGAACGAACACGGCCCGATGACCCTCCGTTGTTTCTTGTATTTATTTGCGATGGAGATGGTATCGGAAGAGGTGGCCATGACTGGAGTTGGCGGCGATCAGGGGCGGTGACGACCGAAGGCGGCGGCGGCAAAGGCGGCCGCGCGCCGACCCAAAGATGACCGCGACATCGGGTGCCGCGCGAAAGGGAGACCGTGGCCCCCAACCGCGGGCCGCTTGGCCGAAGAAGAACCGTCCTGCTAAAGCCGGCTGGGCTGGAAAAACCGGGGTGCCTCTCGGAGCCGTGTTGCAGAGGAACCGCGACCCGTGCTTCGCGGGCCACTTTGGCGGGCGAACCGGTCGGCCGGGTTGAAGAAGGCGCGACACCCGCAGGTGCCGCGCGGGAGGACAGCGGCCCGCTGTGCGGGCCGCTCATGCCGGAGAAGACCGACCAGCCTCGGCCGGCCGGACAGGAGGGGCGGCGCCGCTCAGTGCCGCCGTTTCGGAAAACAGGGAGCCGCACCCCCCGGACCGCTTGGCCAATTGGCCGGGCCGCGCCCCGCCGGGACGGGCCGCCTACTACTGGGCCGCACCCTACTGGGACGGACCCGGATCCGGGTCGGGTCGAACCGGTTTGGGCCGACCCAGGGCGGGTGGGGCCGAGTCGGACCGGACCCAAACCCCCCTCTTCGGACCCATTTTAGTATTCGCCCATAACTTAAGATAAGAACCTCCGATCGATTCACCTTTAGTTGTGTAGTATTAGTTGGATCAAGACGGCCGTTTTGGTATATTACACTTAAGGTTTTGTCGAAATTTGGGTACGTCCGGGTTGGTTCGAACTCGAAACCAACTGGGCCCTCGGAGCGGAAACACTTATAACTTAAGGATCAGACGTCCGATTGACATGTCGTCAACTACGTTGGTTTACTTTTGACGAGACGGTCCTTTTGGAATACTCTACACAAGTTTCGAATGAGATTGGAGTTTGGATAGGTTGGATTACACCCGAAATCCAACCGGGCCCCTGGAACGGAAAAGCTAATAACTCTCAGTCCGGGCGTCTGATTGACGTGCTGTCTGCCGCGTTGGGTTCCTTATGATGAGACAGAACTTCGGGATACATCAACTTAGGACTTTTTTGATAGTTTATGTATCGACCCCTTTGCTCAAGGAGCGGATCCTCCCGGATTCGAGCGTGCTGTGTGCGAGAACCCTAGAGATGGCTGCGACTGCGACAACTACCGTACTGAGATCCTCTGTGGGTTCGACGAAGACATCTACCATACTCGGATCCTCCATGGGTTCGAAGACGATGACTTCTGTACTAGGATCCTCTGTGGGTTTGACGACAATGACTTCCGTATTAGGATCCTCTATGGGTTCGACGACGACAACTACCATACTAGGATCCTCCATGGGTTCGATGACGACATCTTCCATACTGGAATCCTCCATGGGTTCGACGATGATGACCTTTTTACTAGGATCCTCCGTGGGTTCGACGACAACGACTACCATACTAGGATCCTCCGTGGGTTCGACGATGACGTCTACCGTACTAGAATCCTCTGTGGGTTCGACGATGATGACTTTTGTATTGGGATCCTCTGTGGGTTCGACAACGATGACTTCTGTACTTGTATCCTGAGTGGGTCTGACAGAGTAGCTGGTCTTGTATCCTGAGTTGGTCCGACAGCTTAGCTGGTCTAGTATCCTATGTGGGTCCAACATCTTAGATGAATCAATGACTACATCTGATCATCTCTATTGTTATGCGAAAGATTTATACCTATGTGAGCTGAGTCTTGACATATAATCATTATCATCGATGTGATTGTCTTACTTTCCTGTGTGGACTGGGTTGTGCTTGGGCTCGAGAGTTTGAGCCTAACTGTGGTTTATAACTTAGGTATATGTATCGGCATATACCTAAGTAGGGTTGGTTGATACTTCGCGAATGTATCTCTCTTCTGTGGTTTGTCCTTCGTGGATTTTGGGAGACCTTCGGGGGTCTCGGGGTCCCTACTGAGTATCGTATACTCACCCCTGCATGGGATATTCCCGCACTACGTTGTGTTGGATGAAGATGACTAAAATCAATGATCGAGGTAGAGATTTGTAGAGTTGGACGGTACCCGGAGGTGGACCAATTGGTGAGACATACACGGAGCAGTCAGACGGACCCGAGGTGCAGAGAAGGCCATCTGTACCCACCCTTTAGGTGGGATTCCCGGAGGACGACTCAGTGGTTGCTGTTTACATTACTATAGTTGTACTAGCTTTTTTAGTTGTACTGTACTTACTGTTGGGCTTGTAATTCCGACCCATTCCTTTCCGCACTTACTTTTTTATTTAGTATTACTTAGTGCATACTTCTGTTGCATACTCTATTGTGTTTGTTTACTTTTATAAAGACAATGCCTTTCCTTTTTATCGGGATTTACGCCTTTGGTGCTAGTTGCCATCCCCTAGCCTATGGAAGGCGGGCTTGGGGTAGTCACAGCACGAGCCCCGAGGACGGGTCGTGACATGGGTGATCCTACTACATGTCATACCAAAAAAGGGCAGTTTCATTGTGATACAAAATAATGAGAATTAATTAATTATGACTTGAACCATTACTGGATGGAGAGTATTTTTCGATTACAAAAATCTCAATTCAATGACCCAGAAGGATCAATTACCTATTCTATTCATGGAACAAATTCTTGATAGGCTAACATGGCATGAATTTTATTATTTTCTAGATGGATATTTTGGTTATAATCAGACCCTAATCGATCTAGTTGATTACTCCAAAACAATGTTTACATGTCCATTCGATACCTTTTCCCATCAAAGAATATCATTTGGAATATGTAATGAATCAAAAATTCTCCAATGTTGTATGATACATATTTTTTATGATATGGTGAAGGATTTTATAGAGATATTAATGGATTATTTTTATGTGTATGGATGATCCTTCAAAGTTTACCTCATTAATTTAGAACTATTTTTTGCAGTGTTGTGAAGATAAGTGTTTAGTGATAAACTAGGAGAAATTTTATTTCATGGTCCAAGGAGGCATAATCCTCAGACATAAAATTTCAAATAATTACATAAAAGTCAACCCAGAAAAAATAAAAGTGATCAAGGACTTACCTGAACCCACAAAATGTAAAGGAAAATGGATTTTTCTAGGCCACATAGGATTTTATCATTAATTCAATTCATTAAATAATTTTCAAAAATAGCCTGACCAATAACACATATACTGTATAAGGACATTCATTTTTATTTTAGTGAAGAATGTCTATGGGCATTTAATACTATAAAGAATGTATTGGTGGCCGCTCCTTTCATAATATCACCATAATATCGCCATATTGGAATAAGGACTTCGAATTGATGTGTGATGCTAGGGACTTTGTTGTGAGAACTGTTTTAGGATAGCGGATTGGACATACCTTTCACCCCATTTATTATTCTAGACACACTCTAAATGAAGCTCAAATAAATTATATGACCATAGAGAAAGAGCTTCAGGTAGTGGTCTTAATTTTTGAAAAATTTTAGTCATATCTCATGCTATCCAAAGTCATGGTTTACACTGAACATGCATCACTAAAATACCTACTGAAAAAAGGATACCAAACGAAGGATGATAAGATAGATCCTACTACTATAATAATTTGAAATTTTCATCAAAGACACAAAATAGACTGATAATGACATTTCCGACCATATCTATAGACTTTCAATTCCCAAGTTCAAGAATGATAAAGAGATAAACATAGAAGATGATTTTCCCAATGAAAAAATATTTAATGTGAACGTGAAAGCATGACCATAGTTTTATGACATAATAAATTATCTTTCTATTAGCACCCTCTACCCCATTTATCCCATCAACAGAGGAATGAGTCCATTGCTGATACTTCACACAATTACCGGGATAAGATGCTATTGTTTGAGTGTTGCGCTAATGGATTAATGTGATGCTTCATTACAAAGGAGGAAATTCAAAGCGTGATAGAGTTATTTTATACATCATCTACCGAAGGAAATCATGGATCTGAGCATACTATGGATAATCTCTTGAAAAGTGGAATCTTATGGCCCACACTCCATCGAGATGTAATAAATTTTGTAAAAATTTGTGATATGTGCCGGTGGATAGGTAGTATTGGGAAATGTCATGAAATTCCTCATAACCCTATCCTAGAAGTAAAAAAATTTTACATGTGGGGAATTGATTTCATGGGCCCATTTACCAATTTTCATGGGAAGTTTTACATTTTAGTTGGAGTGGATTATGTTTCGATGTGGGTAAAAGCTAAGGCCACCACTTTTTACACAACCAAGGTAGTCATGTTGTTCTTAAAGAAAAATATTTTTCAGGATTTAGATTCACCTGATTACTCATTAGTGATTGAGGGATTCACTTTGATAATACTTTCATAAAAATAATTATTAAAAACATGGGATTTTATATAATACTAGAACTCATTACCACCCACAGACCAACATGCATTTTGAAATTTCTAATTTGGAGATCAAGAAAATTATAGAAAATACAATCAATACCAATAGGAAGGATTGGAGTCTCAAGCGTGATGATGCACTTTGGGAATACCATAAAACTTATAAAACCCCCATCGACACTACTTCTTTATGATTTGTCTATGGGAAACCCTATCAATTGCTAGTGGAATTAGATCATTGCTTGTATTTTACAATTAAAAGGATAAACCTAGATGCACAAAAGCTGGAAAACAAAGACGAAATCAAATGGAATATTTAAAGGAAATTATAAAGGATTCTTATGAAAATTCCCAAATTTACAAGGAGAAAACAAAGAAGTGGAATGACCGACACATCATAAGACATATATTCACACCATGAAGTTATGTTAGTCAATTCCCATATGAAGTTACTCCTCATAAAATTGAAGTCCCAATGGTTGGGTCCCTTTGGAGTTTTTAAAGTCCCCCTATGTAAAAATAAAAATCTAGAAAGGAAATGGACCAAATTTTAAAATCAAGGGTTAGTGATTAAAAATTTACCAAGATATATTTCAATAGGAGTGTGTATTATACATTATATTCACTTAAATTGATGGTATTTTTATCTCTAAACTTAAAATGAAGCACTTTATCAGAGGTAACCCTAATTTTTTTCTTCTGAGTTTTTTCCTATGTGGTTTAGGAATTCTATTTTATTTATATGAATTTTTGTTAGTAATTATTTAGGTTATTAGTTTTTTATATGCCCCTTTCACTTTTATATGAGCTACTCTCCATTTCCACTTATTGTGTGAACTTGTATATTTGCTGCTTTCATATTGAATATATCCTATAAACTGATAATTTATCTTGTATAGGTATATTTTCTAAATTTTTTAGGTATCCCAATTTCATAGCCAATTCCAGAATCTTACCCTAAGGAATTTCATTTTTCATAGGGAGTTATTGATTACCTACACTCATTTAATACTTACCATTTCAATTTTTTAATGCAAACACTACTATCTCTCCCACACCGTTTCTCCAAAACAACTTCGACACTATTTTATTTTAATTTTTAGAGGAAATTCTTGAGATTTATTAAATTTACACTTAGATTGTTGCTTCCCTCATTATTCTAGGGGAAATTTTCCATTAAAAGCATTCTTTAACTTGAAATATCATTACAACCATGTAAATAAATGAATTTTTTTGAAGGAAAACGTTAAAATCTATTATTTACTCCTACATTGAATTTTATCATGATTTCTAAGTTGATTAATTTAATTCCAATTCAAAATTTTGACAATTAGTTTTTGATTAACTTATTACTGGTTGCTATTCCTTGAGTGATTTACTCTTTCATATGTGTTTCCATCCACAAGAGGATTCTAAACGTACTTTTCCCATTCTTTTTTGAGCATATTTCTTGAGAGATACTTGGGAATATAACCTATTAGAACTTTCATTATAATATTATTAAAGATACGACTAAATAAATACACTATTAAAATGATTGAGGCATTTTTTATTAATGATCCACTTTCCTAAGACCCACCTGTACATTTATCCTTCTTAGACTATAGAATCCATAGATGACCTTGTTAGGATTGATCCATGTTACAAGTCTATTTTATCTCTTCTAACTATTCTCTTTGTATGATTGCATGATTATCACTTGACTAAGTATGGGGGAAAAATCATTATTGGTGGACATGAGAATATTCTTACCAAGGATATGTCATGTGATATTTTCACTTGATCTTTAGGATATGGTCCATGGTTATTTTTTATGTACTTTCATGATTATCCTTTTTTCTAAAAAATAGAAAAAAGAAAAAAGTTAGGTTGTGTATTAAGAAGGTCAAAAATCACCATTACCAGATCAATGAATCTCATAATAGATCATATGTGGTTAGGCGATGGATGTAAGATCTTTATTAAACATTGATTTTGAAAATAAAAATAAAAATAAAAAAATAAAAAAGAAAAAAGAAGAAGAAACATGATGCTTTCATTACACTTTTATGAAATTTCCATGGACCTACTTTGAGATTTTGGGAGTGTGGAGATACTACTTTCTAGAGTAGGTACTTCATGGAACTATTTTTGATTATCATGCATTATACTTGAGAGTTTACTCTCCTTGAGTTTTATTTTTTTATCATATACCCACCCACCCTCAGCCTCAGATTCATTCAAACCTTAATGTTGAATCCCTTATGATGGTTAGGAACATGTATTCAGGGTATGATTATAACTTAGATTTATTTTACGTTGAGTGATGATAGAAAATTCAAGGTGAGGTAAATTGAAACATGGGTATAGATTATAAGGAATAATTGAAAAATATAAATTAAAGGAAAAGGTAATTGAAATAAGAACTTTTCTATGATGCATGACATATTTTATCTACAGGGGTGATTTTGGAGGACTAGCTATTTCCTCTAACACTTTATTTTATTTTCTTGGTTGAAATACACATTTTCTATTAAAAATTGTTCCCTTTGGAATATTTGTTGAGATGATTTTTCTTGTGGACAAACAATTGTTCAAGTGTGGGATAATTTGATAATATGAATTCATATATATATTTTGGAATTGTTTTTTGGGATTTGAAAATGTTTTTACATGGTTACTATGGTTTTTGGTTTATTTTTGTAGGAAGTAGAAGATGAGGTTGAAGGAGGAAATTAGAAAAATGCTGCAAATTTAGACTGTTTATGCCATAAAAATCTATTCATGGCATAAATTCATCAAGACATTCCAATTACAGAGAAATATTCAAGATCCATTTAATCCATAAAAATTTCTAGATAATGAAATATTTATAACATAATTATATCACTTATGACATAAAATCATTGGGGCTCAAAGACCCCATGAATTTCATTCAATCCATAAATCTTAGATATATGAAGCATCAGAGACCACAATGCTATCATTTATGGTGTAACCCCAAAATTACTATATAAAACTTTTGGGTAGAGAGAAATTAAATAATACTTATGGTGTAAAACCTATTTACACTATAAGGTGATATGGGCTATTTATGTTTCAGGCATCCAAACTTTTTAGTGTTCTTTCCTCAAAGTTTGTTCTCAAGATTCATTCTTTAGAGTTTTCTTCCACTTTGTTCTATCCTTTATTTTGAATCATTTTTATTGTTTTTTTAATTTTCATTCTAGAGTTTTGCTACATTATTTATAATTAAGAAGTTTTTAACTCTTTTTTTGTGGTTATTTCTTCACGTCCGTTCTTCTTCGACTATCATCAAAGTGTTTTGATCCTTCATAGTCATAGTTCAATTTCTTCTTTATTATATTGGAATGATTTTATCTATTAATTTCATTTAAATAAATTTTAGTTTCATGCTTTAAATATCATTGTGATGACATCTAATTCAACGGTGCTAATTATTTGAATGTTTAGTATTACTTCTACCATGTGCGACTAACCTGTATAGGGTTAGGGGTCAAGAGTAGGAATAACATGAAATTAATGAATTATTAAATCAAAACTATGGAAATTTTATGGATCATTATTTAGGTTGAAACTAAAATCCAATATCATCCCCTTGCATGAGCCAAATAAGATATTGCAAGGGAAGAACCCCAACATAATTGTAATGAATTGAACTAGGACCAATAATTTGATCTATTTATAACTTTTTTAGTTTCACTCAATGCACCTAGGTTTCCAACATCATCTAGACCAAATATTGGTTTCTAATTTGGATATATCCAATTTACCGGACCAAAGAAAAATTGGTGTCCCTCAAACAACTGTACAGTCTAATCCAATAGTCATACCCTTGTTAGATTAAGAAATATCCTATGTGTAAGTTCACTAAAATTTAACCCAAAACCTTCTACCATAAATACAATTATATATTAATATTCTATTTAAAACCTGAACTTTTAGAATCATGTGAAGAATATATCACTAGGTTCCAGTTCCCATGTCATAAGATGTTGCTGCCTTTTCCTTGTGGGATTGACTGTGTAATTCCTCTGTGATGCGTACCTTCGTAGTAGTGTTAGTTGAGTTAATATAATTTTTTAATCTGATCATGCCTATTCTAAATCAATGAATTTGTGTGGTCTAGTTAATTACCATGTTTTGGATTTATGGGAAAAGTACATCTGAAGACATATTTCTGTGAGTGAAGAATAAATTCTGAAAGATATACTAATAGAAGTGAATCCGTAAATCCCATTTTATAATATATGAAAGGTATGTTACAAAGTTTCACTGGTTTAATTAAGTCAAGTATTATCAATTCTAAATCTTCTATTCACTTGAAATCCAAGATAAAGAGTATGAGAAATTAAAAATTCAGAAGGTTTGGAATAGTACATCATGTGGATGATGAAACTCTTGAGATTGTGGGAAAGAGTTATGTTTATATCTGAATAAAGAAAAAAATATTGATGGAGTTTCAAGGAGTGAGGTATATATTGGGGTTATTAAAGAAATTTATTTCAGTAGGACAATTGGATGATGTGTGTTTTTGTAAAACTTTTGAATATGGAGCATGGAATGTTACACGTGGTTCCATGGTGGTGGCCAAAGGAGTGAAAGATGTAACATTTTATTTGATGAGAGTTTCATAAGGTGCAATGCATGTTGAATAAGTAACTTCTATAATGTTATATAATAGACATATTTGTAACTTTAGTGATAAAGGTATGTAAGTCCTTACTTCTAAAGGAATGGTGAAGATTAGAATCACAGAGTGCGAAACATTTGAAGAAATTAATCATTAGGAAGTAGTGGAAGGTGTCATTCTAAATAGAAGTTAAAATACCAAAGAACCTGAAGTTAGAGTTGGTTAATAAAAATATAAGAGGGACACATTTGGTTCATTATCATGAGGGTTCACTATATTATGTTACCTTCATCGATTATGTGACACAAAAGGTGTGGATATTCTTTCTCAATCACAAGTTTGAAGTATTCAAAAACTTCGTTCAATGGATATCCATAATGGAAAGGGATAATTAAACTAAAATGAAATGTTTGACCTATGGAAATATAGAGGAATACATAAATAAGGAGTTATAAAGGTTTTTCTATAATAAAGGCATACATTTTGAGAAGACCGTACTAGGTAATCTGAAACAAAATAGAGTCACATAGAGGATCAATAAGACTTTAGTAGAGAAGGTGAGAAACATGGGGATTCAAGAAGGATTTCCTAAGGTAATTTGGGTGAAATCCATGAATTGTGTGACCTACTTGGTGAATATAATTCTATCATCTCTATTAGGGAAGGAATTTATAGAATCATGTTGGTTAAGAAGAAAGGTTTAAATTTCTTATCTCAATGTCTTTGGTTCGTTTTCCTATGACCACATTGATAGCAAGGAAAGGGAAAAGTTAGAGGCTATGTCATAAGTGGGTTAATTTATAGAGTATACAGATGAAGAATTTGGATTTAGAATCAATTATAATAACTCTTGGATGTTTTTAAAAATCCAAAATTCTATCTTTAAGGAAGAGATATTGTGGAAAGATCATAACCAAGAAAAAGTTATAGATGATTACAAATTATCATCACAAGTTGAGGTTTGAATGAATGGAAGTCTGAAAGTTCTATATGTTTTGAAAATTTTAGTGAGTATATTAGTTCCAAAAAAACTATATTTTTTGAAAGATTCTTCAAATAGAGGTCAGGTTTTGATGGTGTTTCAAAATCCAGAAGTACTAGAGAGCTCAAGAACATTAAAAGATCAAGGAAGATATCTAGAAGATGAAGTTCTATATGTAGTGTATATGAAAGTATTAGTGACACATGGATAGTTGCAAAGGTATATAGGGATTTTACACCTGATGTAGATATATAAAATTAACTTACATTATTTTCTTTACATGGATGATAGAGAACATGAAATCCCAAAAATAGGTTGTAAGTCTAAATGACTAGAGTTAGTGGGAGTTATCCATGAGTGATGAAATGAATTCCTTATTTTTTTTCAGGACATGGGAGATAATGGAAACACCTTCTTAGAGGATATTAATTCAGAATAAATTATTTTATTGATTGAAGGATGAAGATAATGGTAGATGGAGTTATAAGGAAAGTCTTTTTGTGAAGGATTTTCAACAAATGTAATGTATCGATTTTTTCAGAGAAATTTTCTCTATTTGTTAAACACACAGATATCTAGATGGTACTTGAAATAGTTTCCATAGAAGGGTTACATCTAGATTAGCTATAAGTGGAAAAAAATTTCTTTCATTGAGACTTACAGGAGAATATTTATATGGATAAGTTGGTGGGTTTTTTTGGAGAAATATAACATGATCTTGTGTATAAGCTTAAGCATAACCTCTATAGGGTGAAGTAGGCACTAAGGTAGTGGAACCAATATTTTAACACCTTTATGGCAGAAAAAAAGTTTATTTAGATTAATTCATATCATTTTTATTACTATAAGGTGTATGGTGGTGGGTGTTTCATCATCCAACTTCTCTTTATTGATGATATGCTTATTTCTGGACCAGTAAAATAAAGGATCAATAAACTAAAGGCTGAATTTTTCAGAAGTTTTAAAATGAAGTATCTTGGTCTAGCCAAGCTGGTTTTGGGGATATAGATCATAAGGGACCTAAATTTTAAAACTTTGTTCCTAACTCAGTCTAAATATGTTTAGAAGTTGGTCGGATGATTCAGAATGAGCGAGGTGAAACTGGTTTCCACTCCCTTGGTTAAACATTTCAAGTTCAGAAAGTATAAGGTACATAGAATAGAAGTAGAGATTGAATACATGGAAAAGGTTATATTTTCATTAGTATTTATAAGTTTAATTTATTCCATGGTTTTTACATGACTATACACTACTCATGTAGTGGGAGTTTTTAGTTGGTTTATGGACAATCCTAAAAGATATCACTGAGAATCTGTAAAGTGGATGCTCCAGTATCTCAAATGTATGGAAACCTTGTCTATTTGTTTTGAAATGGATGAACTGCTACAAGGTTTTACAGATTTGGACTTTAGGGGATATACAAACACTCAAATGAGAACCATAGGCTATGTGTTCAATTATAGAGGAATAAATGCGAGTTGGATGTTGAAGCTTCAACAGGTAGTTTCAATTTTAAAACTGGAAGCATAGTGAATTATATTAATAGATGCTAGGAAGGAGTTGATATGGATGAAAGGGATGGTGGAAGATCTCATAAGATGGTAGGAGGTTGGAACACTATTCTTTTATTCAAAAATTATGACCCACTTAGAAAAAATACATTGTTTCATTCTAGTAAATAACATATTTAATTGAAATATAAATTTATCCATAAGTTGTTAGAGGAAAAAGTGATAAACTAATGGAAGGTTTATGGAGTTTAGTATCTAGTAGATATGTTGACCAAGGTTGTTGTTTAGGATATAATGAGGCAATTTTGTTCCTCAATCAGGATGGTACAACCAAAATCATGTCTAGGGAACCATGAAAATATAATGAAAGACTGAGAGTGGAAGAGGTTTTGTGAATTATGATAGTGTAATTGATGTTGAATCCTGAAAATAATTCTCAAATGGGAGATTGTTAGGTTTATCCACCTGGAAACAATTTTCTAGATAAGTGATTAGAACTATTGGAATAAGTGATTCTAAAATTCCAATTTTTGAAACTATATGGAGTTTATGGAGTGGTAGTGACAAATATCTAGAAGTCTAGAAGCAGGAATATTGAAAAAAAGTAGTTTAAAGCTACCTTGAAAAGTCTCATAGGGGAAGTGAATAAATGTAAATTATTTGTGTAAAAGTCATTATAAAGTTATATAAGTGTTCCTTATATTTCATAAAGGTTATGTAATGGTTATTTAGATGATACGTAAGAGTAAATTTGTAGAGTTTTAGAAATCATTCACTGTTATCACAAAGGAGAAGTTAAGGTAGTGGATGTCTTTGACTAAATCAAGGGATTCCTATAAAGATCGGATCCAATTGGGCATTCTCTTTATAAAGATCCAAATGTGGTGGAATAGATTTCACCAGTTAGGATATACTATATTTTTATGGTGGAGTCATGGTGATGGGATTGAGTTAGACATTGTAATTATCTTTTGTTCCTTAATAAAAATACTAAAGAATTCCCCCCCGTTGCGTAGGAATTATTTAGAACCATGTAAAACTTATGATATTCCTGTTCTTTTGTTTCCTTCAATAATTAGTCCTTTGTAAGTACTTGTTTGGATTCTTCATGCATGTTGCGATATAGTGACTTAGGTGTGGTTTTATTCTAAGTTTCGATACATACTGTACACAAGTTCATGTTAAGTCCTAACAATGATATGGAAAAGACAAGCGTGGCAGTGGATTTTTAATTTTAATGCAATCAGAGTAACTTAAGAAATAATATGTAATTTGGTGGATAATAAGATTCAATAATTCAAGCATAAAAAAATGATATAGTGGAAGTGTGAAGAGTGAATGAAGTAAAGATAAACAAGAGAGAATAAGATATTTTTATAGTCATTTAGATCATAAAGATTCTATGAATACTCTTTACACCCCTATACTCCTTGAGAGGTATTTTATAATATATAAACACTTAAATTTTGAAGGAAAGTGACAATTCTTTATAACATTCCTTTTTCACACTTGGAGGCACAAACCCAAAACATTTCCTTTTCCACACTTAGAGGCACAAACCTCAAACACTTCTTTTGAAATGGAATAAAAACCAACCTTGCCTTTAATTAGGCCAAGGTATAACCAAAACCCCCTTCATTTTACCAAACCTAAGGCATGAACAATGAACATTTTTAGGTAATCATAACCCATACATGTACCTTTTATAGAGTTATTAACCATGAGTAAATTGAATTTACAATGAAAGATAATACAAAATATAGAATGATGAGGCTCATAAAATCTTGAAAGGAAGTGTAAACAATGATTATCTATGAAATTTATAGCACTTCAAAAATTTTAGTGCATTGTGTTTGTTCTCACTGCCTGAATGCTTCATCTATTATATAGAAATTCTTAAATGGATAATTTCTTTGATAATATCTTTGATAATATTCAATGATAAAAATCACATGAAATGTTTCCAAAATTTCACTAAAAAACCTATAGTGTAATAGTTAGAAAAATTTGAATATTTTAAATAAACATTAAATACTCTATAATAATTATAATTAAATACGCCTTCAAAGTTGAATTTTTTATCTTTGAATAATCCTTTTAAAAATATCTATAAGAATACATGGTGTTTCCAAAATTATGAATCATAGGATATGATTTATAATCCAATCATAGTTGGTGTGTAATTTTACATCAGTGATTTTAGATATAATAATAATATACACATATATAAAGACCCCCCACTTAACTAAATCCTTAAAACACCACACATAAGAGTATTTAATTCTGAATCCCCTACTTCTGAAACCTCTAATTTTGAAACCTAAACTTTCAAAACCTTTAAACTAATCTTATGAAACATCTTCACTATTAATATGTAAAAATAATTATTTTTTCTTTTAAACTTATCAATCACTCTTATCAAAACTTTCTAAACATTCTCTTCTTAAATTTAAAAATCCACACTGAACATAACTTTAAAAAATGTTAGTTTCTAATACTTAACTTTCAAAAACTTTTAAATTAATATGTATGAGTAATTTCCATGAATACATAAGAGTAAAAATTAAATACTTAAAAGAAAATACTTCAATACATAAGAGTAATTTAATTTTCCAAGAAAAAGATATATGAAAGTAAATCCTTAATGTCAATGTTATATGTAATGGTTAAACACATTTCTAAATTCTCATAAAACATACACAATATTAAATTTTGGATATATAAGAGTTAGTTCCTTTATAAAAAAAATCTAAACACTCAATTCATAAAAGTAAAATCAATAAGGTGTAAGGTTAATAGACTTAAATAAATTCTAGATTCCAATTATGTAAAGGTAAATTCCAAAGACAAATTCAATACCTAAGAGTCATTTCTTAGTATGTAAGGGTCCCACACTTGAGAAAATTCATCGACACAAAAAATGAGAAACCAGAATAAAAATGAATAACAACAAAGAATAATAAATAATAACAAAATAATGGGAGAATAATAAAAATAATAATAAATAATAAATAATAAATAGTAATAAACATAGGATGAGATAGATATGTAATTATCAAAACATAATAAATAAATTATCAAGAATCCACTCAAAATTCTCCCCTGTTTTGATAATATAAAACCATATAGAACATCTCTCTTCATTTTTGTAAAAATTCTAAAAAGATATGGAAATATCAAAGAGTTCTTATAAAGACTCAAATAATAGAAAATAATCAAATAAAAAATAAATAGAGGCATGAAATATGAATAATAAGAATCCCCCTATATTAAAAAATAAAGTAAAATAAATAGAAGATAATTTAAATAAGTAAAAATGAATTCTTAAGTAAATGAAATCTAAATAAAAAAATACACAACATACTTAACAATTGTTATCCATGGAGGAATACTTCATCTGGTTAAATATATCCACCACCTCAACTTTTTTAGATGAAGGATTTTTCCCCATTCAAAGATATCATAGATACAAAATATTATATATCTTTCAATGATTGAACTTTCAATGGTATAAATGTGCACTAACCTATATCTTATGGTGTACTAAATATCTAACACTACCAGCCCCATCATAAAATTATTATTAGAAATAAGGTTATTATATTTTATCCTTTCTGTAATATTACATCTCTTACTTCTAATGAAATGAATATCACACCTCAATAATCTCTCACTTGTGATTAATTTAAGTTTTTTTATGAATAAGTCCTCTTCTATCCCCAATACAAGATTCCTAATTAATTTGTTTTGTAAATAAAAAATATGGTTCCTCAACATGGATTAATTTTAGTCAACCAATATTTATTGAGGTGAAACATATCCTCAAAACTTCCTGAGTTACAACCTTTTTTAATGTTCCAGTTGGATTCCGCATCCCTTTGATCTTCCATAGATCTAACAATCCATCCTCCAATAACATCTAGATGAAGTGGTACTTCAGCTAGATATGTTTTTTCTAAGAATGGATCATCAAATATCAATCCAACTCAATCATATTCTATGAGTCACAAAATAACATTCCAACTTCTGGTACTTTTATGATATCCTCCAACAACCCCATAAACCACACCATCCCATTCCTTGATTCCATAAAAGAGATTTACTAAACTTCCATTGTATAAAGTTTTACCACTATTTTAAGTTTATACATATAACTCACCACAATTTATCCAATAGTAAGAACATATTTGGTATTTATCTTATGTGAATCTGAATATTCACGAAAATCAGAATTTGAAATTATTTACAAAGACTCATCTATTACAAAGAAAAGTACAAAGTCTTCGGAACCCTTTAAGTACTATAGGGTCCACATCAAAGCCTCAAAGTTTTCCCTTTTGGGGTTTGACATGAATATACTAATAACTCCAATTACATGTGTGATTTCTAGATGAGTGAAAACCATGGAGTACATGAAGATTTTGATAGATGATGCATATGGAAACTTCTCCAGGAACTCAACCTTAGTTTCTATTTGAGGTGAATTCTCCTTAATTATATTGAAATTCATGTTTAGGGGTGCAGTTAAAAGTTTTTATTCCAACAAACATAGTAATACCACTACCTTTCAGATGTAGTCAAATCAATTAAGGTATAATATACTAGATACTTTATCTTGAATCTTATGGTAAAATCAATTAATACTATCTTTCACTGAACCTGTAATCAGTTTGTAATCCTCATAAATAAGAGGTATGATGAAAATCCCAACATCAAACATCTTCCACTAACAATAATTGTTAGTATTACTTTGGATGAAATTTTGTTCCATCATGAAATCATTGAAATTATGATTCCAGCACATTGGTGATTGATAAAAACTATAAAGGATATGTTTAAGCACTACTAAAAACAGGGGATATCCCCATGCCCATATCCCAATGGTTTTCTAAAACCATTGGGATAGGGAATCTATTCTAATGGTTGTCCAAAAATTTTAGCCATACCTATTCCCAAATTCAGATAAAGCCAGCGCTCCCCATCATGATCCCCTTCTCCCATCTTGAATCCCCATAATTCTCCATTTCTACCATCCCAACAGTGCCACTCCCCTCCTCCCCAACCATTCCCTTCTCTCTACCACTCACTTCTCCCCTCCTCCCACCCTGATCCCTAGCAGTGCTGCTCGCTACCACTCTCCCCATAAATTCTCCTCTCCACTGAAAACCCTCATCTCCCCCACAAACCTTCTCCCTCAATTATCCATCACATTCATACCCATTGTAAACCTTATACCCCCCCTTGATAACCCTCATCTCCCCTGATTCCTCTGTTATCCATCATTCTCATCCCACTCAAAGCCAAAACCATACCTCAACGCTCCACTTCCTTCCGATTGCGTCATTCCAGGTTCATCTTCCATTCTCCCAGTTAACGCTCAAAGTTAATCTCTTCTTTGTTTGATATTGGTTCCAAGAGGTAATCTATTTTAATATATTATTATCTATATCTATTACTATTTTATCTTGGGTTCTACTTCTAAAAAATATATAGGTTATTTTGGATATTATAGGGTTCATAGTGGACTGAATATTAGGAATTTTGATGTTTAGATACCATGGATAGCACCTTCTTCCACCTTTAGGTTCTCACTACTAAAGACGAAATGTTTTGGATTTCTTGGTTCTATATTTAATTTTTTGAGGTCCATGTTTCATTAAAATTTCTTAATTTTGGTATTCAAAGAGTGGATGAGTTTTATTAATTCATTATTGATGAAATTATTCCTCTATGTGATAGTATGTGGTGTTTCTAAATTTATCATTGAAATTTATGTCATGATATAGAGTAGTTCATTTATGAACCTCAAATGTCTCTTTGTAATAAATATATTTCCACTATTAAATCCTTGTAAAAATGAATATAAGAATTTAAAAGGAATTTTTGATATAAATTCAAGGATTTTATCCTTGTTTGGTTTTTAAATAAATAAATACATATTTTAAAAAGGGTGTCTTGAAATGTAAATAGTGTGTCTAATCATAAAGGACTATTTGAAACTTCATGGGTTAGATGGTTGATCTCATGGGGGACCTCATTGATTTACCCTTTTTGTTTAGCATGGTGGTGGATATATTATTTATATGTGATTGATATGTGACATTGGAAAGGGGTTTTTTTTCTCTATGAGAGGGTGTTAGAGGTGAGGGTGAGTTATTTTTTGTGCTTTGTTACTCAATATTCCCTTACTTGTTCAATCACCACCACTTTTTTGGTCATGGAAACACAGAAAAATAGGTGGCATTTCTATATTTATGCTACACTAGTTGGTATGTAAGCCTCTAGTGTTACCTCTAATATGAGATTAGACATAGTGTGGGGTTATCTCAATGATATTGGTGTGAGATATGTGAGTGGATTGTATTTGGTAGACAAAAAATAGGCCAATAATTAGTCCTGTATTAGTTTGGTAAATTCTAGATCATCTAAAATATGGATCTAGGTTAGATCCCATGACACATGTTCCTTGACTTGTGGATTAAATAAGGGATTATTATCTCATGGTTGATTATATTTCCACTTAATTATATTATTGTGCTTGACTTATCTCATTTATATTAATTATTTACCTCATGATGGGTGGTGCCTTCCTAGTGGTATGAATTTCAATTGTGTGCGTCTTGATTCATTTTAAATGGTTTTTAAATATGTTTGTGGAAACCATTTTAAATTAAAGTTACTTGTTTTGTGTTTTCATATTTGGTCTGAAATGGTTGTTTTGACTAAAAATGGATAAATCCATGGAATTTGTTTCAAAATTATTTTTTCATTTAATGAAAAAATGGATTTTTTTTCAAAATGGTTTATGGTTGGCTCCCCAAGGTTTGGTTCCTTTTTCCCTATTCCCTTATGGTTTTCTCTTTCCCTGTTGTCATGTTTGGTTTGGTCGAACCCTTGTTCAAGGGGTTGACTCTATTTTTGTGGTTTATTTGGTATTTAGGGTTCATGGTAGTTTATTATTAGTTTTTTGGACATCCACCGTCAGATGATATGCATTCTGGATCATGTGTCATTGATTTAAGGTAGGTTTTGTTGATTCCTTGGTGTTTTTAACTTATGTTTAATTATTAAATTATAGTTTTAATTAAGGTTATTGGATTTACTAGGTAAAAAGTTGTATTTATCTTAGATTTATTTGAAAGATAAAGGTTTTACTATTTTAAGGCCCAATTTAAATCTGATTTTGCATGACTGGTCACACAGTGTGTTTATGAGATTTCTCAAATCGCCTTTGAAAATAGTATTTAAAATTTACAAATATTTTTAGGCTATCAAAGTGATTTATCAAAGGTATCACTTGGAATTTCATGTGATAATTGAAATTCCATATTTTGTAAAATGATTTCAAGAATTGTTTTGAACAAAATGTAAGGGTTTTAAATGATTTTACCCTATTAAGTTCATAGATTAAATTAATGGGTGATGTTTGAAACCATGTATGTTTTTAGATAAATATTCATTTAAAAATTTGTTTTGGATAATCATGGTGTTTTTTAAATGGATTTCAAAATGTTTTGAAATGGTTGGTTTTTAAGAGATGTTTGAAATAAGATTTTAAATTATTTAAAGAAATGGGTAATGTAGCTCAGAATCATGACTGTTATGTTTTTAAAGGACTATTTTTCACTTTAAGTGATTTTAAGAAGTATACATGACCCTCATTAAACCCATGTGACTATTTTACCCTTTACCTATTTTCTATGGTAGTTATGCATATGATGATATGAACAGGGTTTTGAGTTTGATTATCTAACTGGTGTCTCTGACCGCAAGCAGTTGTTATGTTTTGACTGTTTCTATTTATTTACACTGTAACTTCAACCATTATGCATATTTATAATTTAAAATGTTTTTTTATTGTATATTAATTTACATACATTTTCTTATTTTCTCTGATATGTGATATTACATTTCATCACAGATTTCACAACAATCAACACTTCCTTCTTCAAACAGACTAACTATCAGCATCACAAAGACACTTTTAACGAATAGAAAATATTCCAATTGATTTTTCATAACTACTATACTCTCTTTAAGGTTTGATCATATTCAATGAATACATAATTTATTTATGATGTTATACACACTCATTTAATATTATATATTATTATACACATTCATTTTTTTAATGTCCAATGTTAGAAAATGCCATTTAAAACTGTCTACTACTATACACTATCATTTTTTAATGTTTACTGTTATACACTGTCATTTAATACTATCAACTATTATACACTATCATTTAATAATCTCTATTTTTATAAACTACCTATTTAATGTTATGTATATTATTATACACTATCATTTTTTTAAATACTTGGTGTTGTTGATATTTATTAATTTCAGTGGAGGACCTGCCCATTTATATGACAATGAAAGAAAAAAATAAGTTAAAATATAATATAATAATAATATCAAATAAATATGTTTGAAATTTTAAATTTATATATATGATTTTGTAAATGAATACTTAATGTCTTTTTTAAAAATAATATATGTTGAAATATGATAGTTTGGTAATAATAATAGTAATAATAATCAAACCAGGATTAGATATGAACATGCCTCTATTGATAGATCAAATTAAATAAAAGGATAAGAGGGTTAATATCGATCATTTTATAGATGTATATACAAATATCCATTAACATTAGAATAATGTAGTCGTAAAACATTGTGATGAATTCTAAAATTACCACAGAGGATGTTGCTCCACTATATATTTGGATAAATCATCAGTTTTCTACAATAATTCCATAAAACATTTATAAGTTTCCTTTTTTGGATATATCCAGTCCATAGGATGATTTTAATTTTAGTCTCCATAAACTATAGTAGAGATTTGAACCAAATTTATATGCTAAAGGAAAATTGAATTTGTGATATAATAATTGAGCTGAATAGAAAGTGTCTTCCTGATTATGATAGGGATTTACCTTTATAATAAGAAAGATGATTAAAAATTCTATCTAAAATATTTTCCAAATAAGACGACTTAACTCTTCCATAAAAATAGGGTAGTGCTAAGATAGTATAAGAGCATAAAACCTTGATTAATTCAAAGAAATCGAGAGATGTGATATTTCATATGATTGGATATTCTATTTCTAAAAATTACACTATATTTACCCTAGTTAACCATTTGTCTTGAGACCTACTCATATTGATGTAAAATTAATTAATTACTATTGATATTTTTACTATCACCCTCACAAAACAACAAGAATCCATCCACATAGAAAACATGCGTTAGCACACAAAAGTTACGTAAAATCTTAATTGAGGAACTAAAACACACATAGGTGGTTTAATGAATATAGCAATAAAGATAATCATTACCATCCAAAAAATGAGCGATGATTAGGGGTCACCTTATTCAAAGACCCTTGACTAGTTAAAATATTGTCTCAAGGATCCATTGATCAAGATGAATAGTATAGAGCTAGATGAAATATTTCTAAAATATGCACTAGAGTATGTTGTACCAAATGCTCCCATCCTTGGATTGAAATTTAATACCAAGAGAGGCAAGAAAGATTAAGGTAACAAGTTTAATCCCCTAGAATAGAACCAAATAAATCCCCAAATTAGCTATTCTAAATATTTTTTTATAATTGTTGAGGGATAAATATTTCTAAAAACTTCTAAACCCTTATGCACATTATAAATGAACACATGTCAATAGTGGAATCACCTTCATCAATATTTATACTGTGGAATTTTCATAGGATTGTTAACAAAAACTCCCTTTCTTAAATCAACATACCAGGTTCTAAATTCACTTAGTCTATCTGGAATGTGAATAGGAGATAAGATAACATGATTGACTATTCATTTATCTCATATGCTGGTGATAATAAGTTCTCCTTAGTTACTTGTACTACTCTTCCTAGAGTGCACTTGAATCACAATCCATTTTTTTCTCTAACTGCTCAAACTAGACAAGAATCATCCCAAGATATTGAGATTTAATGACACATGGATCACTATAGTGTAAATTATAGGATTTTATTATATTCTCATGGAATAAAACTATGTTTAGTGGCTAAGGACAGAGACATGAACTCAAAATTCATTAATATATTACAAAAATATAGGAAGGTTAAAATTAGAACATCATCAATTTTCATACAGGGGAATTTTTACTCAAATTATAGTGATATTGCATCTTTTTTGGACAAATCATTTTACATGCATGTTTACTGATTTTACTGATTATAAGGACAACATTAAACTGATAGATGTTATTCCACATTTGTTATTAAATTTTTAAAACTCTAAGCTCATGGATTCTACCTCTAAATACGAGGTTAAGGATACCCTACCCAATCAAGACATCATTCGTGGTCTTTATGGTTTCATTAATAGAATTTTCATGAGTTTGTGGGATGTTGAGCATTATGATGTATATCTTATTATGGTGGAATTTTTATCACATCATACATTCCTATGGGTTTTAATTCTTAAATTATCGTTCTTATCCCAAAATTTAAATATCATTAACATGTTAAAGATTTTAGGACCATTTCTAAGGATTTCCACCTCTCAAATTCTCAAATTATTATGCTTATCCCAATCTAAAATTATTGTACTGGGTTCTAAGATTCATGAACGCAACTGACATGAACTAAAATGAACTAAACCAAACTGATATGAACCAAATTTAATCAAACTGAATCAATTATAACTCAAATTAATGATATTTTACAAGCTAATATAAAAAAACAAGACAAACTAAATCTAATGAAAATGTACCAAAAAAACTTGTATAAAAAAACAATACTAAGATTAAACTCAAGACAAATTGATTATATACCATTAATAGAAACCATATTTATTAATTAATAGTAATGTACTATTTGACAGTATCATATTGAAACTTGGATATGTTTCCCCCTTGCTTACAAGAACATGATTTTAACTTTGGGGCGTTGTGGTTCTCAAATGTTGGGTGGTGACATGTATAGTCACAGGATATAGGTATGTTGTAGTTTAGATTTTATTTTAGTTTCATCATCACATCATCCACTTAGTCCTTTTACCAATTTCTATGGATGGAGGGTAGTTATATTCTGTGAAGGGGGCTAGAAGGGCAGTGGAGGAAGCTACAACGTTTTCTTTGTAGGGGAGGGAGATCGAGGTAGTGGATAGATTGATTAGTGTGTTTCATTTTTTTCCTCCTTTATACCATGTTGCTTCTATTTATTTTATTTTCCTTCAACATGGACATCAGAAATACAGATGGGTCATGCTGAAATTTTATTTATTTTCTACTACTATTTTAATTAATTATTTCTAGGTGAAATTATTCCCAAATGGTGATTCCTTGATGCCCGATCACTTGTTCCAGCCCATGGGAGTAGCCCATCCACCTGACTCTATCCTATTCATTTCTATATTAGGGTCTAACTAGGTCATCACTATGTCTGAACCATAAGAGGGACTTGGAAACATGGAATAAATGAGGAGATATTGAGAACATCTTTATAATTATGTTGATAATGACCATAAAATAATTATAATTTTATAACATCTTTAAGGTGTACAAGATAAACTCTCGGGAAGTGAGGACATATTAAAGAGATTCATCAAAACAACCAAATACCAAATCAAGGAAAATCAATTAAATTCCATAAGGATGGATATAGGAATTGACCAACTCTCTTAAAACACCCAAATTTGTATTAACAATTTCAAATATTAAGTGGTGGTACTTAAAAGAATAAATAGTGAAAGGGAGAAAAAATTAATTCCATCACAAGATAAAATCCACCCAATTTATTGTGGCATGGTCATCACTTTCAAAAATGAAAAGAATCTAAGGTATTCAATCAATCATAGAATAGGATATAGACTAGCTTATGCCACGTTCTAGTTAGAGACCTCAATCTAGTATACTATAAGATCATTTTATCTTTCCTCATCAATTCCAATTAGATGGACTTTCTAGTTCTAGTGGCACATTTTAGCCAAATTCCCTTGTCGGTTGCAGTGTTGAAAAAAGTATGATAAAGAATAGAATTGAACATCTTGTTTATACATGTACTAAACTTCAATTTCATATTAGGTAGAATTCAACAGGGGTTTCAATATGTTAACCTATATTTTAGTAAAAATGGTGATACGATGATAGAAATATTGAGTTCTATGGTCTAAACCTAGATGATGCCCAATCATGTCTCCAGTCACCCTATGAATGGAAATTTTTTTAAAAGATAGGGTTCGGATAAGAAGACCTACCCAAACAATTGAGAGGGATAATCACACATACAAAGATAGTCAAATGAACACCTGTGATAGTAGAAATTCATAGAATTGAAAAAATCATGGGAGGAAGACATAGAAGTAATAATGTTTTCATCTTTGAGGAAATTGATGGGAATTTTACAAGAGTCAATTAGTGACACCATTGCGTGAAATTTGAAGCCCCCTAAATCCATCAATGTCATTGTTAAAAATCTTGATCAAGGGGTGGCAGCGCCCAAACCAATATAATAGAGAGAAAATATGGATGGATGATGCATTATATAGCTCAGAATTGGTAATCAAAATATTGGGAGGACCCTTGAAATAGTTTAATACCATCAGGTACACTGATGATAGGGGAAAAATGGTAAATAATACAGATCTGTGAAAGTAATAAAAATAGTCGGGGGCCCGAACCAATGGTCAAATCAGATCCCTTGTGAGTGCGAGAGTGAGAGGTCTGATTACTATATTCTAGTGGGTATGGTTGTTACAATAGTTCCATAATATAATATAATATAATAAAAAATTGATTACCAGGTATAAATTGCACGTCCAAAATACATACAAGCAAGAATACTGACGACATAAGTGTGGTCATTATATTGAAAAAGGATATCAGAGGGAGGAACTGACCTCTAATTTTCAAAGAAAAGTCACAAACCACCCCTAGATAAAAGGGCCCTGAAGGGGGAGGAGGGAGGGATGAATTTCCATGGTTTGCACAAATGGATGAGTAAAAGGGGACCTCCCACTTCAAAAACTAGAGGGGGAAATGTTGTAAATTTTCCCCTAAAAAATACTACAAGTCATCCAGTGGAATGTTATATCTTTTCAACAGCCACCTCCACTCCTCCTTGATGCTCCCACAAGATCTTGAGTTAAATATCAAGCCCCATTATGATGTCCAAAATTCTGTTTCTATTGGTTCCAACCCTCATAAATAGAACTCAAACAACTATTGAAAAACTACCCCCTCTAGTAATTGGAAATTCAAACCTTTCCTCAAATTCTGAATGCCCGTATGAACACATGGTTTCAAAATATCCCCACTATAATTATTTTCATCCTCAATAAGTCTTAGTGTCCAACCCATCCACATATCCTGACCTATGCAAACCAATAATTTAAGGATGAACAACCTCATTCCACTCCCAAATGCTCAAAACACATCCAAGTAAAAACTATTAATTTAAGGTTTTCTGATTGGAAAACCAGATCCAATGTATGTTTTCATAATTGAAACACCAACATGTTTCTTACCTGATCCCATATATGTAAAAACACTAATGGTGTCATTTTTCAACACTTTTCAAGCTTATGGGGATTCCCACCATAAGCTTCATATTACCACCACCAAATCATAATATTTAGTGCCTCCTCCTTTGAATATTCATATTGAAACATTTTTCCCATGTTCTAATGACACACCTATCATGGTTTCTAACTCACCTCACCTAAAAATACACTATAACACTGGTTAAATGTAAGAACCCATCCTATTTACTGAGTTCCATAAAGGGATAAAAAAACAACCATAATTCATGAACATCCCTTTAATGTATAGTATTTTCCTTTAAAAGATTGGTTTTATTAAAAAAACACATCTTTTATCCCTTAAATGTCACTCCATATGTGGCTTGAAACTAACTGAATCCAATTTTAATACGCACTCAAATTCAAATCTTTTATGTTTACAGGTTCTGGAAGACTGGAAGAGGTGCATGATAGACCTATGTTGTTTTCTGGGGAGAAGAGGATATACCAACGGTTTATAGAACTGTTGGTACATAATTAGGTAGGATGGCCTGGGGAGAGGAGTGTATACCAATAGTTCTATATACCGTTGGTAAACAGCTATGCTATAAAATATGTATACCAGGATTCTTAAACCACTAGTATATATATATCCCAATGGTTTCATTGAAAATGTTGGGATATGCGGGATAGTATTTATACTATGGTTCTTGAACCGTTGGGATAAAGTAACTTGAGACAATGCATACCAACTATTATATATAAATTGTTGGTATATGGATATTGTGATGACCAACATGCCAACAGTTCCTAGATCCGGTGGGATTGCTTATTTCCAATGGATTTAGGGGATATACCAATGGTTTAAAACCATTGGGATATGTGAAATTTTTAGTAGTGGATATTATACACAAGTTATTGGTTTCATTGATCTTTGAAACTATCCAGTAGCTCAATATATATCTCTTCATCTAAATCTCCATGAATGAATTTTGTGTCCACATTTACAATCCATATAAAAAGATCTTATAATGAAACCATACTTAACACTATTCAGATAGTTGTATGCTTTACAATCAGATAAAATATTTTAGTGAAATATACCCATTCCTTTTGATGAAATCTATTTGCAACTTTCCTAGTCTTATACTTCTTCCAACCATCCCCCTATCCCTTTAGTTGATAAACCCATTTGTTATGAATAATATTCTTCCCAATAGGTATTTATTCTAGATATCATGTTATAAACACATGTAGGGACTTAGATTCTCACCTCATAGAAAATGCCATTATTTTTAATCCTTAAAACGCCTTTCATCCTCCAGGAATTCAGTATCTCTATATCCTGTTAGAACTAGAAAAAGAAAAGTAATCACATAACTTTTTACTTGGTACCTTTCCTTGGTAAATCATCCAAGTTTTCCCTACGGATGATATCTATAACGACCCAAATTTTCATTGATGGAAATCCCACTTGATCTAATTAAATGTCTCTTTATATAAAATGTTTATATAAAATGTCAACTTCTTTGGTTTTATGTTAATAATATTGATCGTTGCTAATATATCCATTGAACAGTGATCATATGATTAGTATAAATATAGGGCTTTAACAAATCCAATTTACTCAGACAAAAGAATCGATGGCCTCATCCAGTAGAATTACTCCAAACGAAGCCCATTTGTCGAAGCACGGAAAAGAGGTGGCATCCTTGGGTTTCTCTCTTGACCAAGCCCAATCTGAGCTTCATCATGTCAAGCTCTAACGAGACCGTCTATGGGAAATGTGGAAGTTGATAGAGGTTACCACTCGAGCGATGTTATTTGAGCCACCCCAAGAGTCTGTCACCATCGCACACCTTACCCTTAGGTCTTATGCGGCTATTTTAATGGTTTATGTAACAAATCTCTAGTACTATGTTCATGTACATTATTTTTGTATATAATAATTAATATACTTTCTTGTCATTATTGATACATTGTAAATAGTTTTTAAATTACAAATAGTTTTTTAGTTATTATTTAATTAAGAATTCTATTTTATTAAATTAAGGGATTTTTGAATTAAATAATATTTTAATAAAATATTATTATTATTATTAAATTAATTTTTATGAAATATAAATGATCTTATAATTTTATGAATGCAATTGTAATTTTTATTAAGGTTTGAAAGCCATTTCTGTCTAAACCCGTGAATTTTCGATAAATGTCGGTTTTTATTTTAAAAGTGAAAATTAACATATTTAGAAAATTATTTAGATAAAATAAATGTTATTTCTAGAACCATGAGTTCAAAATTATCGAACGATGAATTTTTCAAAATTTTCTGAGACAGTCAATTTTTTGGGTTAAAATTAAATACCGTTTAAATATATAATGTGTTTTATGACATCATAATGAACCAATAGTGATGTAATAAAATACTATAAGCTTTATGTTCGGAAAATATATGTTTTACCATTAAAATAATGTGATTTTGGGTTTGTTTGAATTACTTTTCAAAGCATTAATGGACCCCTCAAGACTTATTAAACATCTTGTCTTTTTAAATTATTTTCCATGGGAGTGTGACTCACCTCCACATAAGCAACCCCATTATTTTAAGAAGTTTGAACTTTGGAATTATAAAATATTGTTTTCCTCTCCACTTTTCCAAAAACCATGGGCAAAAACCATGAGCTGATTTGTGGTTTGGATTAGTTTAATGTAAGGGGTCCCAAACCTAAATAATAAATAATTCACTCACCTTTCCTATATAAACCCACCCAAGATCCCACTTCCTCCTCACTCAAAAGCCTTTGGAGTTCGTCCAACCTCTGCCCTACTCTCTCTAGAATAATCCCAAGGTGCCCCAAGATCCCAATAATCCTCTCTCAAGCCTTTGGAAGCACACTTCCAAGTAAGGGTTTTTCTTCCTTTCACTTTTTTTGTCCAATTTTCTTAATATTGTTATTCCCTTTTAATTTCAATTATAAATGTTGGGGTATGGTTTCAAACCTTACCCATACTTCCCTCTTATTGTTTTAATGATGGGATATACCTTTCTCTCTCATTAAATGCCTCCCATGTACACCCGTTACTATGCCGAAATTCCGAAAGGAACCTCTCTCTCTTCATTTACATTCAAGCAATACTTTTGTATCATGAATCTAAATTCCATTACAATTGTTTGTACATGTATCTATATGACCCCCTTACTGTAAATTTCATTTAAATATGATGATACACCACTTTCTCTCTCATCAACCATTTTTATGAATTCTTATGTCACACCGTTACGCTGCCGAAATTGCACCGATTTTCTAAGCCAATGCATTTGTGTAGTGAATACCATGCCCATTTCTCCATCAAGGGTATTCAACTTTATGCACATTTACTTATTGATTATAAAGTCTCATGTATGAATTCCGCATTCCTTTATCATGGAATAAATTATTATGTTTAATGAATCCATGTTTTATCATCCATGTGGCACACTTATGATTGAAATGAAATGTTTAAGAAGGGTGTGCCCTTATAGCAGTCCAATGCATTTGGTAAAGTATAGTATCATGATACGTCAAGTGCAATGAGTGTTGAATCATGCTAATTCAAGTGAAATGAGGATTTACTCATGCTTCATGTGCAATGAGAATTTACTCATGCTCCATGTGCAATGAGCCTTGGCTCATGCTAATTCCATGTTAAGTGTTGTTGCCACATTTCCATGTTATGATTATCATGCTTTATCATGCCTTTATTTTCATGTTTAACTTGTGCTCTATTGATATTCCTATTGTCTAACATGTATTCTACTCCTCATTTATTCCATGTTTATTCCCTTACTAGGCTTTATAACTTACCCATTTTCTTATGCATGTCCTCATATTATCCCATGCAATGCTAAGTACGAGGGAATGTAGTGGCCATGTAAAGGAAGTTTTCAATAAAGATGTTGTATTTCATGTTTTAAGTTGTTATGTAATGATCCTAAGCCCCAAATACACTATACCTCTCAATCTACCATGTTGTATCAAGTGAATATTTTATGTAATAAATCATTTTTAAGTTTGTAATAAAAGCAGGGTTGTCATAATATCCTTCTGGTACTTCAACTTTCAGAGTGTGAACTTTCAGTGCTCAAGCTTCCATATTCCTTGAAATATCTGGCAGTTATAGACTAGGAAACACAATTGAAACTTGACCCCTTTCTTCTGATAAATTCATTGGATGGTCTTGTGTTTCTTTAACTATCATGCTTCAAAAATTTATCGAAATATATGTGTACTTTGGTCATCCATCTAGGTGAATCTCACCTTCTGATGATACCTTTCTTTCAACATAATTTCCCATCAGTTTTGGATACTTCCACATGATCTCCTCATTAAAGATAAAACTTAAAATTCTGATGAATTTTTGATATTTATTGTCCTATATTTAAAATTAAAATCCTTTATCATTATCACCGACAAAGTAACATATCCAAGAACCAAAATTCATATTTTTTTCATTCATTGGAATCAAAATTGGCATAGATGAGTGACCTAAATACATTGAGTTGGTTCAAATCAACCATTATTATAAACCAATAGACCTTAGAAGTTTCTTTCCAATGGGTGATGATAGAATCTAATTGATTAAGTATGTCACATAGTTTACTACACTACTGAATATTTCACATATCCCAAGGGTTTCAATCCATTGGGATAACCCCTGAAACTATTGGGACAGGCTTTCCCAATGGTTCTAGGAACTGTTGGCATGTTTTCTGACATAATAGACCTATACCAATAGTTCATATAGAACCGTTGGTATAAGCTGTCTCAAGTTACTTTATCCCAATAGTTTCAATTAAACTATTGGTATATATGTATACCAACTGTTCAAGAACCAATATATATATACTATCTAGTATATCCCAATAGTTTCAATGAAACCATTGGGATATATGTAAACCAATGGTTCAAGAACCGTGGTATACATACAGTCTAGAATATCTATATACCAATGGTATATAGAACCATTGGTATACACTCATCTCCCTAGGCCATCATTCCTAACTATGTACCAATAATTTTGTAAACCGTTGGTATATCCTCTTCTCCCCAGAAAACAACATAGGTCCAGCATTCACCTATTCCAGTCTTCCAGAACCTATAAAAATAAAATATTTGAATCTAAGTTCCTATTAGAATTGGATTTAGTTA
Organism: Viscum album; assembly: GCA_963277665.1. NCBI lineage: Eukaryota > Viridiplantae > Streptophyta > Magnoliopsida > Santalales > Viscaceae > Viscum > Viscum album. The sequence continues at coordinate 218,650,044 of OY728165.1, forward strand.
GTTGAAAACCACATCTGGCATGAAATTTAAGGGATAAAAGATGTGTTTTGAGAATAAAACCAACCATTTAAAGTAAAATCCTATATATTATAGGGATTTCCATGAATAATGGTCATTTGTCCATACCTTTTTGGAATTTAGTAAAGAGGATGGGTTCTTGAATTTAACCATTGTTCTAGTTTATGTTTAGGTGAGGTGATTTGGAAACCATGTTAGGAATTTTATTAGAACATGGGGGAAATGTTTCAATATGAATATTCAAAGGAGGAGGCATAAAATAATATGAATTGGTGGTGGTAAGATGAATCTTATGGTAGGGAGAAACATAATCTAGACAGGTGTTGAAAAATGACACCATCAGTGTTTTTTGATACATGGGATCAATTAAGAAACATCTTGGTGTTTCAATTATGAAAACATGGATTGGATATGGTTTTCTGGTCAGAGAAACTTAAATTAGTGGTTATTTCTTAAATGTATTTTGAGAATTTGGGAGCGTAATGAGGTTGTTTAGCCTAAAATTATTGACCAAAATAGGTTAGGATATGTGTATGGGTTAGACACTAAGACTTCTTGGGGATGAGAAGAATTATAGTGGCAATATTTTGAAACCATGTGTTCATACGGGCATTTAGATTTTGAAGAAAAGTTTGAATTTTCAATTAATAGCGGGGTAACTTTTTAAATAGTTGTTTGAGTTTTATTTATAAGGGTTGGAAGTAATCAAAAAGTAATTTTGGACATCATAATGGGTCTATATATGTAGCTCAAGAGCTTGCATGAGCATCAAGGAGGGGCGGAGGTGGCTGCTGAAAAACTACAACATACCACTAGATGACTGGTGGTCTTTTTGAGGAAAAAAGTTACAACATTACCCCCTAGGTTTTTGAATTTGGTGGTCCCCTTTTCATAATACATTTTTGAAAACCATGAGAATCCATCCCTCCCTCCTCCCCCTTTAGGACCCTTTGATCTAGGAGTGGTTTTGTGACTTTTCTTAGAAAATTAAAGGTTAGTTCCTCCCTATGATGTCCTTTTTCATTATAATGTTAACAATTGTGTCATTAGTATTCTTTCTTATATGTATTTTGGACATGCTATTTATATTTGGTAATCTATTTTTTATTATATTATTTTACAGAACTATTTTAATAACCATACCCACTAGAACATAGTAATCAGACCTCCCACTCTCGCACTTGCTAGGGAATTGATTTGACCACTGGTTCCTGCCCCCACACAGTTTTATTCCTTTCAAAAATCTATCTTATTTACAACTTTCCCCCCTATAATCAATTCACATAATGTTATTTAACCTTTTTAAGGGTCATCCAAATATTTTTTTACCAATTTTGAGTCATTAGATGCATCATCCTTCCATCTCTTCTCTCTGTTAGATTGGTTTAGCCACCACCACCTCTCGATCAAGACTTTTAAAAAGGCCATAAATGGATTTAGGGGGATTTAGATTTCACACAATGGTGTCACTAATTGACTCTTGTACAATTCTAATCAATTTCATTAAAGATGAAAACATGACTACTTCTATGTATTCCACAAATTTTTTTTCAATTATATGCATTTATACTATCACATATAGTCTTTAGAATATATTTTGATGTGTTATTATCCCTATTAATGGTTTGGGTAAGTCTTCCTATCCCAACCCTCCCTTTTAAATTTTTTTCCATCCATAGGGTGATTGTAAACATGATTAGGAATTATCTAGGTATAGACCATAGAACTCAATATTTCTATCATCATATCACCATGTGTATTTTCATGGAGGTTGAAGTATTTAAACCCTCGTTGTATTATACCTAGGATGAAATTGAAGGCTAGTACATGTATAAACAAGAGGTTCAATTCTATTCTTCATCATACTATTTCCAACTCTACAATAGACAAGGGTATTTGGCTAAAATGTGCCATTGGAACTGGAAAGTACTTCTAGCTAGAATTGATGATGAAAAATGAAATTATCTTATGGTATACTAGATTCAGGTCTCTAACTAAAATGTGGAATAAGCTAGTTTATCCTATTATGAGATTTATTTAATAACTCATATTCTTTCCATTTTTTAAAGTGATAACCATGCCACAATAAATTAGGTAGATTTTAGCTTGTGATGGAATTAATTTTTTCTCCCTTTCACTATTTATTCTTGAAAGTAGCACCACTTGATCTTTGAAACTATTTATACAAGTTTGGGTGTTTTGGGAGAGTTGGTCAATTCCTATATCCATCCTTGTGAAATTTAATTGAGTTTCCTTGATTTGGCCATTGGTTGTTTTGATGAATCTCTCTAATCTATCCTCACTTCCTAATAGTTTATCTTTTATACCTTAAAGATGTTCTAAAATCATCATTATTTTATGGTCATTCTCAACATAATTGTGAAGATGTTCTCAATCCCTCCCTAGTTATTCTGTGTTTCCTAGGCCCTTCCATGGTTCATACATAGTAATGGCCTAGTTAGACTCTAATATTGGAATGATTAGGATAGAGTGAGGTGGATGGTCTATGCCCACAGTCTGGCATAAGTGACTAGGCATCAAGGAATCACCACTTGGGAATAATTTCACCCACAAACAATTAATCAAAACTATAGTGGAAAATAATTAAAATTTCCACATGAACCATCTATACATTGGATGTATAAACTGAAAGAAAATAAAATAAATAGAATCAACATGGTATAAAGGCAAAAAAAAAAAAAATGAAACACACTAATAAATCTCTCCACTACCTCGATGTCCCTCCCCTACAAAAAAACCACGTAGCCGCCTCCAGTGCCCTTATGGCCCCCTTCAATGAATATAACTACCCTCCATCCATATAAAGTAAAAAAAGGCCTAAGTGGACAATGCTATGAAGAAAATAAAATAAAAACTAAACTAAAACAAACCTGTATCCCGTGACTATACATGTCACCACCCAACATATAAGAACCAAAACGCCCCTTGGGTCAAATCATGTTCCTGTAATCAAGGGGGAACAAATCCAAGTTTCAAAATGATGCTATCAAATAGTAAATTACTATTAATTAACAATTATTATTCCTATTAATGGTATATAATCAGTTTGGCTCAAGTTTCAGCTTAGTTTGGTTTTATTCGATACAATTTTGTTTGGGACATTTTTATTAGATTTAGTTTGTCTTGTTTTTTATATTATCTTGGAAAATTTCATTCATTTGGGTTATAATTGATTTAGTTTTATTACATTTGGTTCATATCAATTTGGTTTAGTTTAGTTCATGTCAGTTGGGTTCATGGATCTTAGAACCCAATACAATAATTTTTGAATTGGGATAAGCATAATAATTTGTGAATTTGAGAATTGAAAACCCTCAGGAATGGTCCTGAAATATTTGACATGTTAATCATGTTTAAATTTTGGAATAATCACAATAATTTGAGAATTATAACCCATAGGAATATATGATGTGATAAAAATTCCACCACAGCAAGATATACATCAGAATTATAAACATCCCACTAACACATGAAAATTTTATTAATGAAACCATAAAGACCATGAGTGATGTCTTGATTGGGGAGGGTAGCCTTAACCTCATCTTTAAAGGGAGAATCCATGATCTTAGAGTTTTGAAAATAAAATACAAAATGTAGAATAACATCCATCAGTTTAATGTTGTATTTGTTATCAGTAAAATCAGTAAACATGCATGTAAAATGATCTATCCAGAACAGATGCAATATCACTATCATTTGAGTAAAAATTACCTAGCATGAAAATTAATGATATTCAAATTTTTACCTTCCTATCTTTGTGAAATATGTGAATGAATTTTGAGTTCTCATATTTATCCTTAACCACTCAAGATAGCTGAATTCCATGAGAATATAAGAAAATCCTATAGTTTACACTATAGATCCATGTGTCATTAAATCTCAATATCTTGGGATGATTCTTGTCTAGTTTGAGTAGTTAGAGAAAAAAGGAATTGTGATTCAAGTTCACTCTAGTAAGAGTACAACAAGTAACTGAGGAGAAAATATTATCACCATCATATGAGATAAATGAATGGTCAATCATTCTAGCTTTTATCCTATTCAAAGTACATATAGACTTAGTGAATTTATAACCTAGTATGTTGATTTAAGAAAGGGAGTTTCTGTTAACAAACCTATGACAAGTTCATAGTAGAAATATTAATTAAGGTGCTTCCACTATTGACCTGTGTTCATTGATAATGTGTATGAGTGTTGATAAGGTTTTAGAAATATTTATCCCTAAACAATTATTAAAATAAATCATTTGGAATAGGATATTTCCCTAATTTGGGGCTTCATTTGGTTCTCTTATTGTGAATTAGACTTTTTAACTTAATCTTTACTACCTCTCTTGGTATTGAATTTCAATCCAAGGATGGGAGAATTTGATACAACAAACTCCATTGCATGTTTTAGATATATTTCATCTAGCTCTATACTATTTATCTTGATTAATATATCCCCAAGAGGATATTTTAACTATTCAAGGGTATTTGAATAAATATACCCCTAATCATCACCCATTTTTGGGATATTAAAGATTATCTTTGTTTCTATATTCATAAAACCACCAATGCATGTTTTAGTTCCGCTATTAATAAATAGAAATAGTCAAAACATAACAACTGCTTGAGGTTAGAGACACCAATTAGCTAATAAAATCTCAAAACCCTGGTTATCTCATTATATGTATAACTACCATGAAAAAATTGATAAAGGGTACAATAGTCACATGAGTTTAATGAGGGTCTTGTACACTTCATAAAATCACTTAAAGTGAAAAACATTCCATTAAAAACAAAACAATCATGATTCTGAGCTAATTTACCCATTTCTTCAAATCATTTAAAATCTTATTTCAAACATCTTTTAAAAACCAAAAATTCTAAAAACATATTTAAATCCATTTAAGAAACACCCTAATTATCCAACATAAATTGGGAAATGTACATTTATCCCAAAACCTTTGTGGTTTCAAACATCACCCTTTAATTTAATCCATGACCTAAATGCTGTCAAAACATTTGAAAAACTTGAATTCAGTTCAAAAAAATTCTTTAAATATTTTTACAAAATATGGAATTTCATGTATCACATGAAAATCCAAGTAAAACCTTTGAGAACTCACTTTGAAAGCCTATGTGTATTTGTAAATTTAAAATACTATTTTCAAAAGCCATTTGAGCAATCTCATAAACGTACTGTGTGACTAGGCACACAAATTCAGATTTAGACCGGGCCATAAAAAAGTGAAACCTTTCTATTTAAAATAAATCTAAGATAAATACAACTTTTTACCTTGTAAATCCAATAACCATAATTAAAACTATAATTTAATAATTAAAATAAAAGTTCAAAACACCAAGGAATCAACAGTTTCAAAATTAAAAGTTAGGGCATGAGAAAACCTACCTTGAATCAATGACGCATGATCCAGAATGCATCACCTCTTATGGTGGATGGTCAAACAACCTATAAGAAACTACCATGAACCCTAAAAACCAAATAAACCAAAAAAATTGGGTCAAAAGCTTAAACAAGGGTTCGACCAAACCAAACATGACAACATGGAAGGAGAAACCCGCAAGGAAATGGGGAAAAAGGAACCAAAACTTGGTGATATAACCATAAACCATGAAAATAGGAACCAAAAGTTGGTGAGACAACCATAAACCATTTAAAAAAACATTCATTTTTTGTTTTCATTAAATGAAAAAATCACATTGAAATAAATTCCATGCACTTAGAAATTTTTAGTCAATACAACCATTTCAGAACCAAATATGAAAACACAATACAGGTTCCTTTAATTTAAAATCATTTCCAAAAATATATTTAAAACCCATTTAAAATGAATCAATCCACACACATTTTAAATACATAACACTAGGAAGGAACCACCCATCATGAGGTAAATAATGAATGTAAATGAGATAAGTCTACCAAAATAATATAATTGAGTGAAAAAAACAATCAACCATGAGATAATAATCCCTTATTCAATCCACATGTCAAGGATCATGTGTCATGGGATCTAACCTAGATCCTGATTTTATATGATCTAGAATTTACCAAACCAATGTAGGACTAATTATTGTACTATGTTTTATCTACCAAATACAATCCACTCGCATATCCCACACCAAAATCATTGAGATATTCCCCACCATGTCCAATCTCATGCTAGAGGTTACACTAGAGGCCTCCATACCAATTAGTGTAGCATAAATATAGAAATCACACTAGTTATCCATGTTCCCATGACCGAAAAAGTGGCGGTGATTTAACATGCAAGGGAAGATTGAGGAACAAAGCACAAAAAATAAATCACCCACACCTATAACACTCTCTCATAGAAAAAACCCATTTCAAACACCGCATATCAATCACATATAAATAATATATCAACCACCATGCTAAAAAAATGGGGAATCAATGTGGCCCCCCTTGATATTAACCATCTAACCGACGAAGTTCCAAATAGGCCTTTATGATTAGACACACAATTTACATTTCAAGACACCATTTTTAAAACATGTATTTCTTTATTTAAAAAACAAACATGGATAAAATAATCAAATTTATATGAAAAATACCTTTTAAATTCTTATATGAATTTTTACAAAGATTTAAGAATGGATAGATATTTATTTCAAATAGATAGTTGATATTCATAAATGAACTTCTCTATATCACGAAATAAATTTCAATGATCAATTTAGAAACACCACATACTATCACATAGCAGAATAATTTCATCAATAATGAATTTATAAAACTCAACCACTCTTTGAATACTAAAATGATGAAATTTTAATGAAAAATAGACCTTAAAAAAGTGAATATTGAACTGAGAAATCTAAAACATTTTGACTTTAGTAGTGAGAACCTAAAGGTGGAAGAAGGTGCTATCCATGGTCTCTAAACATCAAAATTCCCAATATTTGGTCCACTATAAACCCTATAATATCCAAAAAAACCTATAGATTTCATAGAAGAAGTCAGAACCAAGATAAAAGAGTGATAGATATAGAGAATAATATATTAAAATAGATTACCTCTTGGAACCAAGATTAAACAAAGAAGATATTACCTTTGAGTGTTAACTGGGAGGACAGAAGATGAACTTGGAATGGAGGAATCAGAAGGAAGTGGAGTGTCGAGGTAGGGTTTTTTCTTTGAGTGGTATGAGTGCGATGTGTGATAGAGGAATCAAGGGAGAAGAGGGTTGGCGGGGGAGAGGAGAGGGTTCATGTTGGGGATGAGCACAATGGATAATCAGGGAGAAGGTTTGTAGAGGAGAAAAAGGGTTTGAGATGGAGAAAAGAATTTTTAGGGGAGAGTGGCAGAAAGAGGTGCTACTAGGGCTTGAGATGAGAGGAGGGAAGTGGTGAGTGGTGGGGAGCAGGGAGCGGCGTTGTTGGGATGAGAGAAGCGGAGTGTGAGGGGGAGTCGAGATGGGAGAAGGGGAGCACGAGGTGGGGGGGGGGGAATTGTTTTTATCCAAATTTGGTAATAGGCATGGCTATGGTTTTTAGATAAATGTTGGAATAACTTCCCTATCCCAAAATTTTGGGAAAACCATTGGGATACGGGCATAGGGATAGCCCCTGTTTTTAATAGTGCTACCCACTCCAAAAAAACCTTGGGGGAACCATATGTGAATCCTCATGATTCTATCATTTTATAACAAAGTCCAATTCATCCTCTATGTAAATCCATTATACTCTAGAGTTCCTAGCACAATCATTTTAAAATGAATCCCCTTCTACCATCTAAACCTCCATAACTCTCTGCTTCCATACTCATCACCATTTTCGGAATAAAATAGCTTTAACTTACTTCCAATATCCCTCTCCACCATATCCCTCTATCAAGATAAATTCATGAACACCCCAGAATCGTTCTTGATGAATTATACCCACACTTTCCATGTATAATCATTGACGAAAGTCACATAATAGAGTCATACTCTATAATATTACAATGGAGCTATCCCTTATACATATGCGTGAACTAACTCCAACTTTCAGTGCTTTGGGAATTTACCTTCCATTTGTAAGGAAACCATCCACTTGTTACTAAACATGTATTCCTCACATGTTCCATACTCTATGATTTTAGTATTCAGTAAACCCCTAGTAGCTATAATCTTCATTTCTTTCTCACTGAGGTGGCCTAGAATTTCATGTAAAATTTTTGTGTAAGTAACTTCTCCGACATGAATCACTCCTTTAAATGAACCTATAAGATACAAGGTCCCATCCTTCACTTCTTTTTTTAATACCATGGGGCCATGTAAAATATTCTATATTCCATCCATGAAAATTGTTATAAACTTGAGACATCAAGTTATCCCATGGAAATTAAGTTCTTCCATAATACAGGGATGTGACACACACCATAAAAATTCATCAAGATTCAATTCCTTATAAGGATGGAGAAATATACTTTTCCAATGATCTCAAGATCTTTCCCATTTTTCATATAAACTCTAAAAAATATTATAGAGATATAAATTTTTATATTCTCCATGTCAGATATTTAATAGAATAAAGATCCCATGTATATCATCCAATACTCAAATAAGCAAGCAATACTTAGAATAAAAACCCTTCTTTCTATTGACACAGTTTTCACAAACTGACTACCAAAATGATATCTTATGGAGTTCTCCATATGATCACTATAATAATTTTTTATGTAGAATTTTTCCCCAAAATGCCAACATAGTGTAGAAACTTCCACCAATATTCTCCTACTTTAAACCCCTAAATTTCCCTTTTTGATGACCTTTACATCAAGCAGTACACCCTCTTCCTTATACATTGTAAATGTTACCAAAATATACCTGGATATCCTTTTGATTAATTTCTTCAGTCAATATTAGGCCACACATATCCATGAAATTAAAATATGTATTTAATTGAAAATTACTCACAAAATTCACCATTGTATCCCATGAATTTGAAAGGGATGAGTTTAATAACAGTTCCTAAACCAGGTCTCCAAATTCAACCTTTACTAACTCTATCTCACTTTTAATTACATTGATGTTATTCAAATTATCGTTTACAGACCTTCCTTTTGTCATACACATGTTGAATAGACTCTTTAGCAAGAAAATTTTGTTTATAATTGTGGGATTTTCATACATATCTCTTAAGGCCATCATAAGTTATGAATTAGTTTTCATTTCCCAGATGTTGAATTTCATATTCTATGTAAGTGAAATACGCATCATCTAGAGTGATTTCTTATCCATCCTCTCTCATTATTTTATTTTCATTGCTTTTGTCTTAACATAAGTTAATAGATGATTGAGGTCTTTTCATAGAATAAAATCCTCTATCTTCATTTCCCAAAAACCAAAATCCGTTCTATTGAACTTATACAGCCATAACCTTCTCTCATCTAACACCATACCACCAAAAATTGTGAAATCCCACTACTTTTGATCAATGTAAAATAATAGTTTAGAAACTTTTTACTAATATTATATGTAATGACCTAATGTTTTATCAATAAAATTCCCTTCTTATAATTATTTATTATATTATAATCACATAATATTACTTATAGAACACAATAAAAACCTTATAAATTAAGAACGAGTGAAATTAAAGGTATCTATAGAAGTTATGGAACATATACTGATGAAATAGTAACTTGACCTTTAGAATAGTAATGTGACTCTTATAAATATTAAACAAGACAATTGAATAGTAACCTCACAAAAGAAATTATTAATAAAATTTATCCATATTATATGTGACAATATTATATAATTATATCATAGTATAAGTAAGTGAATATTTTAAAAATTATTAATTAAATGTTGGTATTTGTGTAAGTCATATATATTTAATTATAATTTTATGATTAATTTAATAATTTAAAAGAAAATTTATTTTCATAAAATTTATTCATAAATAGTTATTTTGATGACTTACGATTATAAGATAATTTTAAGAGACCGTAAATTAATTTTTCAAAGTGTTAGAAAAGTAGTTTTAGTTTTAAAATTTGTATTTTTCAAGTAAATTATGATTTTAATTAAAAATTAAATTCCACATATTTAGAAAGATATTTTCATAAAATGGAGTTCATTTTTGAATTATAAATATTGAAAAATGGTTGGGTTGAATTTTTCAGATTTTTCTAAAATACTTGAATTCTTAGTGAATATTAAAATATTATAATTTACAATAAAAAGCTAAATAACTGAATTTCTGCATCATTCTTGAGTCATGGATGATGTAAATGTCCATTGGTTAGAAATAACATGCACTATTTACTATTTTTGGTCACAATAATCAAGACTATTCATATTCTTGAGCAAAAATATTAAACTAATGATTAGAATAATGAGAAACCCTCCCCTCCTCCACTACAAATACCACACCTCTTTACCTCCTCACCTCACACCTTTAAAGCCCCGTTCCTAGTAAAAATTATGCTAAAATCTCACCCTAATCCCCTATCCCATGTCCATAATCCCTTGGTCTCTTCAAAAGACTAAATACTCTCCCCTAAATAGGTTCTCAAGGAAGATATATTCAAGAGGTAAATTCCTCTTTTCATTTCTTTTATTTTCTTTCAAGTTCCTTTCTTTATTTTTCTTTCCTCACCTACTTTAATATAAATGTTATTATAACTCTATTAACTTAAATGTACTTTAGTTTTGTTATGATAATGTAATAATTCATTACCATTTATCATTTTCCCTTCTTTTATACTAGAAATGAAAACACCATCCGAGATGTGTTAATTTATCATATTCAAGGACGATGAGTTTTCAATTTCTATTACTGTCTTCAATTATGGTCATGAAACCATTTTTAGGGTTGAAATAGTATATAATATATGTATTATTTCTAATTTATGGTTATAGAATATTTTTTACACATGATATTAATTTATAAAGAAAAATGTGTACAAGGTGATAAAAAACTGCCAATTAACCAAAACGATTATCAATAAAGTTTCATAAAATGATTCATCTTAACTCAAAACAAAAAAATGAATTTTATAACCATGTAATATTATATATATTCAATAATAACATACAACTTTAATTTTTTATAACCATTCTCATATTACATGTTTTTCCTTACATTTTTATAAGTAAACCAATCATGAAAACAATGGAAAAAAATGCTCCCAAACAATGAAATTGAACCTCTTAACCCATAAAAAAAGTCATGAATGAACTTAATAAGGCAATAATAAATAAATTACTTGAATAATAGGTTATTGGAATATTAATTAATGAATTTAATTTGGTTATCCAGAACATTAAGATCAATTTAAGGACACTATTAGACTTAAGGTAAAAGTTTCTACCCGAACCTCCATTATTTTTTTCAGGTTTCTCTATCTTTATTTTTACCCAAATAAAGTTATATATTTTTTTATTTAAATATTATAAATTATGTTTACATGATTAAATATCATGTATCAAGGTCCATTCATCATTATCTTTTGGGGATATACATTTTTTAAGTGGTTCCCTCTTCAATACTTCCTGATAAGAAAACCTGTTCAAGGGAAATTCCCGAATTCTTACCTAATTTAAAGTGAACTCTATAATATATTTTAATCCACCATTATTTTTATAAAACCAATATTTTTATTATTAAAACATTCTTGTTTCACTTCTTGTTTTATATAAAATATCATGATCTTTTCTTTTTTAAGTGATCTTTGATATTTTCCTTAAACCGCACTAAAATGTTTTAATTCTAATGTTTCTTAAATGTTTTTTTTGCATGTTATCACATAAAATTGACATAAATTATCATGATATATTCCTATTATACCTTATTAATTTCCATTAATGATCTAATTACCTTCCTTCATGGAAACTTTTTTGATACTCCCATTTGTTATGCTTTATGACATGAATATGATACCCAATTATTTCTACATGTAAACATATGTTTATGTATAATTGATTATGTATGATTCCGTATGTAGAAAGTATATTCATAAAAATGTTATGATGGGTGTGACCTGATAGTGCTACAATTCATTGGGTAAAGTTTAGTCTCATGATACGTTATGTGCAACGGTCATGATAGTTAGCCTTGACTCGTGTTGCCATGTGCAATGGTCTTGGTGGTTAACCTTGACTTGTGCTCTTCTATGTGCAATGATCCTTGTCTCATGATAAATTCATGTTTTATGTTGCTTTCAAATTACTAGGAATCCATTTTTATATGATCCCATGTTTATATTTTATGATTCTATATGTTCTATGGATTTTTGTATCATTATGTCATGCCTTCAAACCCATGTGCTAAAGCTTTATTCTTATGTTTATTACCTTACTGGGATTTTTAGCTCACCCTTTGTTTATGTTATACCCAGGTTATCATATTAAGATGTATGAGCACAATGGAAGTTATGATCTCTTTATGAAGGTTAAATAAAGAATTTTTTTATTTAGTTCCATGTTTTCAGTTTTATGTACCTAGTCTTCCAAGAAACTAGACTTTATGATAATTGGATTGTAATATGACGTTTATTATGCTTAAAATCATGTAATGATATGTGTAAAAGGTTATGGTCACTATAGTTGGTATCAGATAATGGTCTAGTTATTTTTTGATATTTGGAATAGAGCACTTTAGTAAGAACCTTAGGGATGATACTAAGTATAAGAAAATATCCCTAAATTTTGGTAAGTATAGAGTAAGTGGTTTATAAATAAAATACATCCCTGTCTGGATACAAACAAGTGGATGTGGCTCTGGAACATATGTAACTAGGGGTAAAACTTGAAAACTCTGTTTTGATCTAGAATCGAATAGGAACTGATGAACGACAACAGTCCATGCTGCACTTATGGTTTGAAACTTCCAGGGGATATGTTTTGATAAATTCATAAGCTTAGTATAAACCATCTGTAAGGGAAAAAAAAATAATAATCCCATAAGAATATATGTTAGGAAATATATCATGGATAACCTAGATTGAAACCTATGGAATCACAAGTTAGGATATACATTTCCTTTAAGAGTTTATCCTTTTATATTTTAAATTTTCCTTTTTTTATTATTATCTAAGTATTCAAGCCCCCTAATTATAAGTTATTTTTCTTATTTAATGGAAGGAAATAGAAGAACACATGCCAACAATCAATATGAGATTCAATGTGATGATTTCCCTAATGATATGCTAAATATGATGGGAATAGGTGCTCAAAATATCATAATAGTACTTGATCAGCTAGCTCAAGTTATGAATAATAACTTGAATCACATGGAACAACCTCCTCCTCCAAGGAAATAGAAATTTTCCATTGAATCCTTCACACAGAAATTTCCTCCTATGTTTAGTGGATCTTCCAATACCCTCCTCACGGAATAGTGGATTAACTCCATTGAAAATATATTAGTTGTCCTTCAGTGCCCAGAAGAAGAGAAAGTGGTACTGGTAGTCTATCCTCTTGACGGGGAAGCCAAGTGGTGCACACTGATAAAGAATATGAATTACCAGAAAGAAATTGATTCCATGGATTAGGAGGAATTTAGAGAATATTTTTTAATAAATATTTTCCTCTAACTCTATATCTCAAGATATAAAGAGAGTTCCTTATACTTAAGAAGGTAGAAGATGAGTCTATCAGGATGTATGAAGAAAACTTTAAAATTCTTGCAAGATATGCCTCTAGCTTTATCATGAACACTAAAAACAAGGTGTATTGCTTATTTAGTGGGCTAAAGCCGAGTCTACAAAAAGTTTTTAAGATTTGAGACTTCAAAAGTTATGAGGAGATTTTCCATTGTGCCATCAATGTTGAAATGGAGATCGAAAACTCTCAATGGTCTCGTGGTCCCTATGAAAAAAATGGAAAATGGAGTCTAATATGGGCGGTTCGGTAAGTAAATCTCATGATGGAAAGAAGATCAAACATCCCACGTGTCAAAATTGTGGGAAGAAGAATCCTGGGAAATATCTAAAGGGAAACATGAATTGCTTAAAATGTGGAAGGATGAGACATCTAGATAAAAACTGCCAACGGGATATGAAGAATCCCACTAACGTGGAAGAAGAAATGAAGGTTTAGATCAACACTCAGATTTTAGTGTAGTGTTAAAACTGAAGGAACATGGGAATTATGCAAATAATTACCCTAAGCCAAGGGTTGTCATAGGCAATCAACAAAAACCTCCAAGGAAACAAGGGAGGGATTATGCTATCACTAATACTGAGGTGGAGATAGGGAATGATGTAGAGGTAGGTACAATAGCTATTCATTCCAGAATAGAAAAAATACTATTTGATTTTGGTTCTACGCATTCTTTCATATATTGAAAGTTTAGTATAACTATTCAAAAACCACCTCAAAATTTAGAGGTTGAGTTATCTATGAGAATAGTAAATGGGGAAATTATTGTATGCAAGGTTTATAACTACTCCCTGGTAAATGTTTGTGGACTGAACCTCTTGGAAAATCTTTTCATACTTCCATTAGTGGAGTTCGATGCTATTTTGGGCATGGATTGGCTATCTTTATACAAAGCCATCATTAACTGTCAGGAAAGGTAGATTACTCTTCATATCCCAAAGTATCCTCTAATCCTATATAAGTGTATGGAGGAAGATGAATCTCCTTCAAAATCATCATCTCAAGTGTGGATAATCTTTTATTTTGAGAAAGCATATCTTGCTCAAATTATTGAGAGAAATGAGATGCTACTTCTTGAAGATATTCCCATCGTGAGGGATTAAATTGATGTATTACCTAAATAATTACCTCGAATTCCTCCCAATTGAGAGTTTGAGTTCTTAATTAAACTTCTTCTTGGATCCCTACCTATACCAGAGAAACCTTATAGAATGGCCTCCATTGAGATAGAAGATCTGAAGAAGTAGTTATAGGAGAATCTGGAGAAGGGTTTTATATTCCCAAGTGCTTCACCATGGGGTGCACTAGTCCTATTTGTTAAGAAGAAGTATGAATCGATGTGCCTCTACATTGACTATCATGAGCTCAATAAAATCATGATAAAGAACAAGTATCCTCTGCCTCAGATAAATGACTTGTTCGATCAGCTAGATGGGGCTAGTTATTTCTCTAAGGTGGACCTTGAGTAGAGATATCATCAATTAAAGCTTAGGAAGGAAGATTTTACCAAAACTGCCTTTCAAATGAGGTATGGAAACTATGAATTCATAGTGATTCTCTTCAGACTCACTAATTATCCAAAAATATTCATGGATTTAATGAATAGAGTATTTAGAGATTACCTTGACAAATTTGTGGTAGTATTTATCGATGAAATTATAATTTACTCCAAGAGCAAGGAGGTATATGAGGAGCATTTGAATACTATGCTGATGACTTGTGTGAAGGGATAAAATTCATGAAAAGTACAGTAAATGTGAGTTTTTGATAGAGTAAGTATCATTCTTGGAGAATGTTATCACTAGAAAAGGAATATCTGTGGACCCTTCCAGGAAAAAGGTAATTGAAGAGTGGCCCAGGCCAGTATATTCAATGGAGAACCGTTGCTTTCTGGGTCTAGATGGGTATTATTGATGATTTGTGAAGAAATTCCATTACTAGAATTTTTAGCTTTCGAGGTGGTGGACTTATAGCAACCGCCATTTGGCGGTCGCTAATACTATCAACAGTGGCCGCCAAATGGTGGACGCTGCATTTTTCTACACCCTGTGCCCTAATTTTTTCCTCCCGACCTTCATGCCCTAATTCCCCCCTGACCCCGCAACCCACCCCTCCCTGACCCTACGACCCCAACCCCCGGTGACCCCGAACCCCGAAAACCATGACCTCCGGCGACCCCCAGTGACCCACGAAGACCCCGACCCCCAGCAATCCCGACCCCTGGTGACCCCCACCCCCTTGCCTCCGCGCTGCGCCACCCGCAACCCCGATGACCCTCACCGCATTGCCTCTACGCTGCACCCCCCGCGACCCCGACACCCCCGCAACCCGGCAACCCCCACCCCTGCCTCCACGCTACACCTTCAGACAGTCCCACTGCCATCATCCCCTCCCAGCCCCGCTGCATCCCTCCTATAAGTCCTCACGTTCTACCTCCATTGGATCCTCTCGTTCCGTCGTGCCCCACCGTGTAGAACCCTCCAATGCTTCGTGCAACAGTTCTGCCCCTTTCGAGTCCGGCCGTCGAGCCCCTATCGTCAAGTTGCATCGCCGTCATGGATCCACAATCTAGTCACAACCCATTTCCCATGGTTGAGTCCTCTATAGGTAATTTTTTTAGCCTTCAAATTATCTTTGAAGTCATTACTTTTTAAATTTTAATGATATGTGTTTTTTTAGAATTTAAATAAGATATTTAAATTTTTGTTTTTTTTAAATACATATATGTATAAGAGCTGGATGGATATGCAAGATAGGTTTTCGGCTGAATATTATAAGAGGATTAAGAAATTTATGGATTTCACCAACAGATTTCCAAGCGATATGATTATTTGTCCTTGCAGAAAATGTGAAAATAGATATCTCTTCAAATGAGACAGTGTTAGAGAACATTTTTTTTTGAATGGGTTTTTGAAAAACTATAAGACATGGAAACGTCATGGAGAATATAATGTTTCATGTCATCAATTAGAAAGTATTTATATGAATGTTGATTCGAGAATAGTTGATCTGATGAACATAATTCTCAATGATATGATGCGTCAGTTTCAACTTGAAGACAATAATGTCGTAAATGACAACATTGGATCGAGTAATCCCCATTCTTCTACAGATGGAGAAAAATTGAAATTCTTTGAAATTATTGATGATTCGCATACTGAATTATATCCTAGATGCACTAAATTTAGTAAACTATCATTCATTGTTGAATTGTTATACCAGAATGCCTTGAACCAGTGGTCAGACACCTCATTCGACATGTTGTTGGTATTGTTGAAGAAGGTACTCCCTGCTGAAGCGAATATTCCGAAGTCATTATATCAAGCTTGCAGGTTGACCAATGATATTGGTTTTACATATGATACAATTGACACGTGTCGCAATAATTGTATGTTTTTCATAAAATAGAATGCACAATTAAATATTTGTACTGTTTTCTATACATCCAGGTGGAAGACCAATGTGATTAATCAAGGTAGTCAGATTCTTCCTGGGAGAGTCTTGAATCAAGGGAAACAAGTTGCCGCTAAATAGATGCATTATTTCCCACTGAAACCGAGACTAAATAGATTCTTCTTGTCAAATAAAATTTATAAATTGATGACTTGGCATTCAGAGAGAAAGAAAGAGGTTGATAAATCAACTCACCTGACAGATTCTTTGGCATGGAAAGATTTTGATCAAAGACACCCATAATTTTCCTGAGATGATCGTAATATTCGGCTGGGTTTGTAAGTAGATGGTTTTAACCAATTTCGGTCCATGGTTAGTGTGACACATAGTATGTGGCCAGTGGTGTTGGTTTTATACAACATTCCCCCGTGGGTATGTATGAAGCAACCATTTTTGTTATTGTCAATTCTAATTGATGGACCGAGAGGACCTGGCGATAAAATTGATGTTTATATGAAACCTTTGATTGATGATCTACAATAATTTTGGGCCGATGGTGTAATGAATTTTGACTCGGCAACTAATGAAATGTTTAGACTTTGTGCCACATTGTTATAGACAATTAATGATTTCCCAGCGTATGGTAACTTATCAGGTTGGAGTACAAAAGGAGAATTTTCTTACCCTTATTGTAATAAGAGTAAGAAATATATATGGATTAAGCACTATAGAAAGTGGGCATATCTTGGTCATAGATGCTTTCTTCCTCCATTGCACAGGTTCAAGAAATACCATGTATCGTTTGATGGGAATGGAGAGTATGACCCATCACCACAAATACTATCTGGGGTTCAAATTTGTGCACAAATTGATCAAGAAAACATATGTACAATATATGATTTTCAAGATTTATGGGTTCCTGGATTTCCTTCTATTCCTACTGCAAATAGACAGCGCAGTCATAATTGGAAGAAACAGAGTATTTTTTTTTGAATTGCCTTATTGGAAATATAATATTTTAAGATATAATTTGGATGTGATTCACATTGAAAAAAAATGTATGTGATAATATATTGTGCCCCATTTTAGGCGTCAAGGGGAAATCAAAGGAAAATGCTAATCCGCGATGTGATTCGCAAGAAATGGGATTGAGAAAACCTTTACATTTACAGATGGGTGAAGGTAATCAGGCATACATGCATGATGCACAGTATACAATGAGTAAAAAAGAGAAACAAACATTTCTATCAATTTTGAAGACTGTTAAGGTGACAAATGGTTATTGCTATAATATTTCCAAGCATGTGAATATGGCGAGCATGACATTAAAAGGGTTGAAAAGTCACGATAATCATATTCTACTTCAACAGTTAATTCCAATAGCAATTCATGATTGCTTACTTGCCCAGGTTGTTGAGCTGTTGATTGGAGTTTCTAATTTTTTCAGATAGCTCTGTTCTAGGAATCATCACATTAGTGATTTGAAAAAGCTGCAGGATAAGATTGTATTTGCACTATGTCACCTAGAAAAACTGTTTTTGAAGACTTTTTTTGATTTCATGGTTCACTTGACCATGGATTTAACTGGTGAAGTCATTTCTGGAAGTCCCGTGCAATTCAGGTGGATGTATCCAATAGAGCGATACTTAAATACATTGAAATTATATGTGCACAACAAAGCTCGTCCGGAAGCCTCAACTGCCAAGGGATATTTAATGGATGAGTGTACTAATTTTTGTGCTTCATATATTGATGAGGTTGAAATAAAGATAGATAAACCCTCCCCGAATGACGAGGGTCCAATTGGAGAATGAATAACGTTTGATATGTGGAATGATGAGTGGGTTCAAGCTCATCGATATGTGTTGTTCAACATTCCATTAGTTATGCCATTGATATAGTAAGTTTCATATTTGATGTGTATTTTGTTTCTATATTTATTTTATTTCTTACCTTATATTGTGTTGTGATTTAGGATTCATATCGCTGAGTTGAAATGTGAAAGGCCCCATGAAATTGACTATCAAATACAAAAACATCATTTCAACACATTTCATGAGTGGTTCAAGACTCATGTATGTATAATTGATTTAATATTTTTATAGTGCAACTTAGTTGTATTTTCAAAATCCTTTATCCATTAAACTATATATGTAAAATTTGAAGATTCAAAAGTTACATGATTTAACCCATCATGTGAGCGAAGAACTCAACTAACTAGCTGATGGTCCATTTATTAAATCTCATCGCTACAAGTCTTTGGATTCTAACAGATTCCGATTTCATATTAGTGATGTTGACATGAACTGAGCCACACAAAATAGAAGTGTTGGTTGTTCTTTTGTTGGTGCGGGTTATTATTATGGATTGCCGAGAGATATTATTGAGGTTATTTATGGTCGTGGCTTAAAACACATATTGTTATGGTGTGATTGGGTCGATCTGGTTCGTGGAAAAAATTTTGATAACTTCCAATTTACATTAGTAAAATTTAACAATATGCTATATAAAGATGACAGAGTAAGCAATGAGCCCTTCATACTGACATCGTAGGCAGAACAAGTTCACTTTGTCGACATTGATTCTGATTGGAAAGTTGTGGTGAAAATGTCTAGAAGAGGGGTTTTTCTAATTGAACAAGAGAAACCTAATGTTGTCGCATTTCCTAATCAAACACTTGACCAAACAACAGTAGCTATACGAGATGAAGATATACAATGGGCTAGAGAGACAGTTGAAGGAGATACGATAGACTTGCATGATTAGTGAAAATTGTAATTATATCCCCAGTTATTGTTTGTAAAAATATTTATGAGTTATATATGTATAAAAATTACTTGATTTAATTATTATTTCTTTTAATGTAGGTACGTCATAGAGTGGTCACAGTAGTTCACCTGATGTTGTCGGTATGTATGTTTTCATTTTTCTAAATTAATTGATAGTAAATTTTTGTGTATATTTCCCTAAATGTTTCTAATCATTAATTTATATTGTAATTGAATTATGAATTTATGTTTATCAGGCTCTAGTGCATCTTCCAACCGATGCAGGGTTCCTGGTAGAGGGGTTCGATCCTGGAACTCTGGAGCCCGATTGGATGTGTTATTTGATGACACATTTCATCCAGTTGGAGAAGGTGCTACTGTATTGAGTCATCAGTTTGGGCATATAATACGATACTCACACAGATTCCCTCTGACGACTCGTGAATGGAGTTCTTTCCCCCCAGGATACGATGGATAGATTATGGAGGGAGGTTCATGTAAATTCAATGTTTAATTTTTCATGATATTGTTATTATTATTATCCCATCTACTGAAATTTTTTCTAACAGGATAATTTTACATCCTGTCCAGATGAGTTTCGGGCTGTATGTATGTCCAAATGCTGAAAATTATGGAAGGATTACAAGTCAAGGGTGAAGTGAGATCACTAGACACAATTTACGGGTGTGTCAAACATTCTACAATGAGTCCCTTCGGGCATTCTTCCTGCGTAGAGGCAGGATTTGGTTGCGTTTTGGTCGAGTGAGGTGGAGATGGTAAGATTTATTACTTTTAATATATAAATGAATAATTTTTCAAATGTCTATTAAGTAAATATGTTGAATGTAGATCGAGTCTGCTCGTCATTCACATAATCGGGCGATGCGGGGCACGCCTTCTAGATTTGGCACCCAACATGTGTCACAGCTCAGACATGATGTAGGTTTAGAATTCACAATTCATTCATATTTTAAAAATATTGTAGTATAACATGGTGAACCCCTTTATTATAGTTACACCAACGTGGTGAGACGATCGATCAGATGTCCATATGGGCGAGGAATCGAAGGGTGGGTGATCCTGATGTTTCCGGTGTTATAGTAAGCAAAATATTTACTAATAAATGTATTTTTATTTTATATAAATTATTCATATTTGTTCATTGATTAATTATATGCTATAGGCTCAGTTTGATGCTCAGTTAGAAGAGTTTCCAAAGGAGCAAAATCATAGTACTGCGCGTAGAGATGAAATATATCACCATGTTGTGGGGCGTGACAGTCATGGTTATTCTTTGACTTATGGAGGTGGTGTCCCATGACGTGCAGTTGTTAGAGCATATGCGATGGGTGCATCCAAATATTCAGGGATGCGCACACAAACTGAGATAGATGCTACCATACAGGATATGCAGTGCAATATCGATGCGCAGTTTCAGCAGTTACGTGTAGAGTATGAGGAGTGGTTGTCACAGTTGTCATCATGTATCGATGAAATGACGACACAACAAGTGGCACCACAGGTAAAAAATAAAACAAACCATACTCAGATTGACTTTTATTGATATGTTTAAGATATATAATATTGATATATATAGTAGGCTCTGAATACAGCTGTCAGACATCGCAATGATATTGGTGATCCAGATGAGGATGAACCCCATGCATGAGGTAATTTCATTTGTGTTGATGAATTCTCTAGAAGTTTTTATATCCTTGATGAATAGAATCTTCCATTTTTACCTAGATTAGTTTGTTTTAGTATTTGTGGATGACATCTTTGTGCACTCCAAGATAGATTATGATCATACCCAATATCTTGACATCATTCAGATTACACTTATAGAGCATCAACTATACGCCAAGCTATATATATGTCACTTTTTTATTGATTTGGTATAGTTATTGGGTCAAATAATCTCAGAGGAAGATGTGTCAGTGGATGGAGAGAAAGTTCAGGCAGTTGTTTCTTGGGAGAAGCCCAAGAATTCCTTAGATATCTGTATCTTTCTAGGGTTATTAGGATACTATCTAATTATTATTCGTGACGTGTATGTGGAGATGACACGTCAATCGGACGTGCAGTTTGATGGTACGACTCAATATGCGTTTTTAAGTGTTGGGCGCGGTTCAGAAATGCACGTGGGGTGGTCTAAATTGGCCGAACGAAATCAAAATGGCCTGAAATCAGATGAAAACAAATGGTGAGTGAATTGTGAAGTGTTTAGGTATACAGAACGTCAATCGGAGGTGCCGTGTGCCCGCGGTGACCGAGAACACACTTCTGGTGTCATAAACGGCCAAAACAGGCTTTTAACAGTTAAATTCATAGAAAAATACATCATATTGACATTAAATCATAGCGAAACAATATAATTATTATTCATGACATGTATGAGGAGACGACACGTCAATCAGATGTGCGGTTTGCATGGTATGGCTCAATATGCGTTTTTTAAGTGTTGAGCGTGCTTCAGAAACGCGTGTGGGGTGGTCCAAACCAGAAGAACGACATCATAATGGCCTGAAATTAGACAGAAACAATGGGTGAGTGAATTGTGAAGTGTTCGGGTAGACGACACATCAATCGGAGGTTCCATGTGCTCGCAGTGACCGAAAAAGTACTTCTGGTGTCATAAACGGCCAAAACTGGCATTTAATGATCAAATTAATAGCGAACGACATCAGATTAACCTGAAATCATAGGTAAAAAATCTAATTATTATTTTTGATATGTAAGAGGAGACGACACGTCAATCGGATGTGCGGTTTACGCGGTACGACTCAATATGCATTTTTAAGTGTTGGGGGCGCTTCAAAAACGCGTGGGGGGTGGGCCAAACCAGACGAACAACGTCGGATTGGCCTGAAATCAAACGACAACAACAGGTGAGTTAATTGTAAAGTTTTCGGGTAGACAACATGTCAATCAGAGGTGTCGTGTGCCTGCGGTGACCGAAAACGCACTTCTGGTGTCATAAATGGCCAAAATGGGCGTTTAACAGTCAAATTCATAGCGAACGACATCAGATTGACCTGAAATCACAGGAAAAAAATTTATTTATTATTCTTAACGTGCAGGAGGAGAATACATGTCAATCGGACATGCAGCTTGTGTGGTACGGATCAATATGCGTTTTTAAGTGTTTCACGCGCTTCAGAAACGCGCGTGGGGTGGTCCAAAACGGCCGAACAATGTCAGAATGGACTGAAATAAGACGAAAACAACGGGTGAGTGAATTGTGAAGTGGTTGGGTAGACGACACGTCAATCGGAGGTGTCGTGTGCCAGCGGTGACCGAGAACGCACTTCTGGTGTCATAAACGGCCAAAACGGGTGTTTAACAGTCAAATGCATAGCGGACGACATCATATTGACCTAAAATCATAGAGAAACAATATAATTATTATTCATGACATGTACGAGGAGACTTCACATCAATAATACATGCGGTTTGTGCAATACGGATCAATATGAATTTTTTAAGTGTTGGGTGCGCTTCAAAAACGCGTGTGGGGCGGTCCAAACCAGACAAACAATGTCAGAATGGCCTAACATCATACAAAAACAATGGGTGAGTTAATTTTGAAGTGTTCGGGTAGAAGGAACATCAATCGGAGGTGCTGTGTGCCCGCGGTGACCGAGAATGCAATTCTGGTGTCATAAACGGCCAAAACGGGCGTTTAACGGTCAAATTCATATCGAACGACATCAGATTAACCTGAAATGACAGGGCAACAATCTAATTATTATTCATGACGTGTATGAGGAGACGACACATCAATCGGACTTGCAGTTTGTGTGGTACAACTAAATATGCATTTTTAAGTGTTGGGCGCGCTTCAGAAACGCGCGTGGGGCGGTCCAAACCGGAAGAACGATGTCGGAATGGCCTGAAATCAGACAAAAACAATGGGTGAGTGAATTGTGAAGTGGTCGGGCATACGACATGTCAATTGGAGGTGCCGTGTGCCCGCGGTGACCGAGAATGCAATTCTGGTATCATAAACGGCCAAAACAGGCATTTAACAGTCAAATTCATAGTGAACGACATCAGATTGACCAAAAATCATAGGGAAACAATATAATTATTATTCATGATGTGTATGAGGAGACGTCACATCAATCAGATGTGCAGTACGACTCTATATGTGTTTTTTAAGTGTTGGGAGCACTTTAGAAACACGCGTGGGGCAGTCCAAACCAGCCGAACGATGTCAAAATGGCCTGAAATCAGACAAAAACAATGGGTGAGTGAATTGTGAAGTGTTTAGTTAGATGACACGTCAATTAGAGGTTCTGTGTGCCTACGGTAACTGAAAACTCACTTCTAGTGTCATAAATGGCCAAAACGGGCGTTTAACGGTCAAATGCATAGTGGACGACATCAGATTGACTTGAAATCATAGGGAAACAATCTAATTATTATTTATGATGTGTGTGAGGAGAATAAATGTCAATAGGATGTGCGGTTTGTGCGGTACAACTCAATATGCGTTTTTTAAGTGTTGGGCGCGCTTTAAAAACGCACGTGGGGCAGTCCAAACCAGTCGAACGACGTCAGATTAAAATGAAATCAGACAACAACAATGGGTGAGTGAATTTTGAAGTGTTTGGGTAGATGAAATATCAATCAGAGGTGTCGTGTGCCCGTAGTGACCGAGAATGCACTTTTGGTGTCATAAACGGCCAAAAGAGGCGTTTAACAGTAAAATTCATAGCGAAAGACATCATATTGACCTGAAATCATAGGGAAACAATCTAATTAATATTCGTGACATGTGTTCGGAGATGGAACATCAATAGGACATGCGGTTTGTGCGGTATGGTTCAATATGCATTTTTTAAGTGTTGGGCGCACTTCAGAAACGTGCATGGGGTGATCCAAACCAGCCAAACAACGTCGGATTGACCTGAAATCAGACGACAACAATGGGTGAGTGAATTGTAAAATGGTCGGGTAGACGACATGTCAATCAGAGGTTCTGTGTGCCTGTGGTGACTGAGAATGCACTTCTGGTGTCATAAATGGCCAAAACGGGCGTTTAACGGTCTGATTCATAGCGAAAAACATCAGATTGACCCGAAATCATAGGGCAATAATCTAATTATTATTCGTGATGTGTACAAGGAGACAACATGTCAATCAGACATGTGGTTTGCGCGGTACAACTCAATATGCATTTTTTAAGTGTTGTGTGCGCTTCAGAAATGCGCGTGGGGTGGTCCAAACTGGTTGAACGACATCAGAATGACCTGAAATCAGACAAAAACAATGGGTGAGTGAATTTTGAAGTGTTCGGGTAGACGACACGTCAATCAGAGGTTCCGTGTGCCTACGGTGACTGAGAACGCACTTCTGGTGTAAAAAACGGCCAAAACGAGCGTTTAATGGTTAAATTAATATCAGACAACATCATATTGACTTGAAATTATAGGAAAAAAATATAATTATTATTCGTGACATATACGAGGAGACAAAATGTCGATTGGATGTGCAGTTTTCACGGTACGACTCAATATGCGTTTTTTAAGTGTTGGGCGCACTTCAGAAACACACGTGGGGCGGTCCAAACCGGCTGAACGATGTTGGAATGACCTAAAATTAGAAAAAAACAATGGGAGAGTGAATTATGAAGTGTTCAGACAGACGAAACATCAATCGGAGGTACAGTGTGCCCACGGTGACCGAAAACGCACTTCTAGTGTCATAAACGGCCAAAACGGGCGTTTAACGGTCAAATTCATAGATAACGACATCAGATTGACCTAAAATCACAAGGAAACAATGTAATTATTATTTGTGATGTGTATGAGGAGACAAAACGTCAATAGGATGTGTGATTTGTGTGATACGGCTCAGTATGCACTACTAGAAAAACGACCTATACCCACAGTTCAAAACAGTGGGTATAGCCCCCAAAACCGTGGGTATAGCCTATACCCACGGTTTTGGGAACCGTGGGTTGGAATGGTGTCGGTATAGGGGTCACAGCCTATACCCACAGTTTTGTAGGACCGTGGGTATAGGGGGGGTCAAAGTGTGCCACACTGCACATCCAGCGTGGCACACAACATACCCCATGGTTTGGAAAGCATGGGGTATTTAAATTCCAAAAATGTGGCTGGGGGGAGTTGAACCCGCAACCTTGCACAGCGCCTCAATTCCACACCCCACCAAGAGACCAACTCGGCTAACACAGCTATTGATTTATATATATAATTTTATTTTATTATATTAATATAAAAGCTATAATAGAAAATAAAAGGCCACCGGGTTTCGAATTCGCACCTCCCGTTTACGGCAAAGTCACAGCGACCAACCAAGCTAACTCGACAACTGATATATCAATATACTTCTGTTTCAATATATTAATATAACCAATATAATCTAAAAATATGAATCAACAAGATTTCGAACCACCGAACTGTACTGAGGAACAACATGGATTGACAAACTAACCTAACAACATTATTGGTTTATATATATACGTCTTTTTACTTATATTGATATTATACATATATTTGAAAAAAATGTTGCCGCGAGATTTGATCCTTGGTTTGCCACAAGAGAACCAGCATTTTAAACCAACCAACCTAAACTCTTATTACGATTTAATATTTCATATCTGTAAATTTATATTATTCAAGATTGTCTTTTCACAAAAAAAAATTTTCTTCTCCCGCGGAATTTTTTTATTCCCGCCATAATGCAGGAATGATATACCCACAGTTTTGAAAAACTGTGGGTATAGGTCTTTGAAAAAAATACCACCTATACCCATGGTTTTCAAAAACCATGGTTATAGACCTATAGAACAACACCTTTACCCACGGTTTTAGAAAAACCATGGGTATAGGCCTTCAAAAAAAACCTATACCCACGGTTTTGCCAAGAACCGTCGATATAGGGGACCTATACCCACGATTCTCCAAAACTGTGGGTATAGGTCCTGATACTATCCCTATACCCACAGTTTCCAAAACCGTGGGTATAGGGGGGCCTATACCCATGGTTCTGCACAAAACCGTGGGTATAGACCCATTTTCCAGTAGTGATGCGTTTTATAAGTGTTGTCCGCACATCGAAAACGCTCGTGGGGTGGTCTAAACCATCCGAATGACATCAAATTGACCTGAAATCCAACAAAAACAATGTGTGAGTGAATTGTGAAGTGTTTGGGTAGACGACACGTCAATCGGAGGTGCCGTGTGCCCGCGGTGACCAAGAACACACTTATGGTGTTATAAACGGCCAAAACGGGCGTTTAATGGTCAAATGCATTGCAGACAACATCAGATTGACTTGAAATCATAGTTAAACAATCTAATTATTATTCTTGACATGTACGAGGAGACTAAACATCAACCAGATGTGCGGTTTGCACGGTACGGATCAATATGCATGTTTTAAGTGTTGAGCGCACTTCAAAAACACGCGTGGGGCGGTCCAAACTGGCCGAATGACGTCAGATTGACCTGAGATCAGACAAAAAGAATGGGTGAGTAAATTTTAAAGTGGTCGGGCAGATGACATGTCAATCAGAGGTGCCGTGTTCCCGCGGTGACTGAGAACGCACTTCTGGTGTCAAAAATGGCCAAAACGGGCATTTAATAGTGAAATTCCTAGCGGACAACATTATATTGACCTGAAATCATAGGTCAACAATCTAATTATTATTCGTGATGTGTATGAGGAGACGACACGTCAATTGGATGTGCGGTTTGCGTGGTACATCTCAATATGCATTTTTAAGTGTTGGGCGTGCTTCAGAAACGTGCGTGGGGCGGTCCAAACCGGCCGAACGACGTAGGAATGAACTAAAATCATAAGGAAACCATGAGTGAGTAAATTTTGAAGTGTTTAGGTAGACATAATGTCAATCTAAGGTTCCCTGTGCCGCGGTGACCTAGAACGCACTTCTGGTGTCATAAACGGCCAAAACAGGCGTTTAATAGTCAAATTCCTAGCAAATGACATCATATTGACCTGAAATCACAGGGAAACAATCAAATTATTATTCTTGATGTGAAAAAGGATATGAAACGTCAATAGGACGTGTGTTTTGGATGATACGACTCAATATGCATTTTTTAAGTGCTGAGCGTGCTTCAGAAACGCGCATGAGGTGGTCCAAACCGGTCGAACGACGCTGGAATGGCCTGAAATCAGACGAAAATAATGGGTGAGTGAGTTTTGAAGTGGTCGGGTAGAAGACACGTCAATCAGAGGTTCCATGTGCCTACAGTGACCGAAAACTCACTTCTGGTGTCATAAACGGCCAAATGCATAGCGAACAACATCAGATTGACCAGAAATCACAGGGCAACAATCTAATTAGAACCATAGAATTAACGATTTTAAAATTTTAAAATAGTAATCAAAATTATGAATATATTTTTAAAATCAAATACTTTTGATCTTTTATAGTAAGTTTGAATTGAAATATGTTAATTTGTTTCAATTATTTGTTTATTGGTTTTATTCGGTACTAATTTTGTTATTAAATTTTGTTATGCAGTTATATTTGAGGATGGATGTGGAGCTTGGAAGATGACTGATGAGATTTATGTCGGTATATTTTATTGTATTATTGATATTTTTATAAAAGAAATTTAAAAACCTATAGTGGCCGTCATTTGGCGGTCGCTATAGGTACAACCTACAGCGACCGCCATTTGGCGGCCGCTGTAGGTGATTCCAACGCCATCTACAACGGCCGCCGTTTGGTGGCAGCTGTAGCTCTGGGATAAAGAGGCCATCATAGGGTGGCTGCCATAGCCTATACCAGCTTGCCTTCAGTGTCCGCCAAATGGCAGTCACTGATAGCAACAACGACGGGCCAAAATCTGTCACCATTTGGCGGATGCTAGGCAGCCGCTATAGACCTTTAGCGACGACTTTTGGCAGCCGCTAAAGGTCATGCTTGTACTAGTGTTCTGACAATTGTCAAACCTAATGACCAAGCTGACACAGAAGGGAGTGAAGTTCGTCTGGACTCAAGAATGTGAGGAAATATTTAAAGATCTCAAATAGAGGCTTTTCATTGCACCAATACTCACACTCATGATAAGTATAGAACTCTTTGTGGTGTATAATGATGCTTCAAAAAAGGTATTAGGATATGTGCTGATGAAAAATGATAAAGTGATAACCTATGCCTCAAGACAGCTAAAAATCCACAAGTAAATTTTTTCATTAAAAATCCAGTGGTATTATATCTATGGGGAGAAGTTTGAGACATATACTGATCACAAGAGTCTCAAATATATATTCACACAATAATTTGAGAAAGGATTGATTATTTCCATCCCTTAATGATTCTCATGTCCATCCTCTACAAATATAAGAAGATTGGATCCTTTTTAATTATCATTAATGATAAAGATACAGGATACTTTCTACTTAGAGCATCTTCCACCTTATTTGCCTAACTCGGGATTCTTAAAGAAATGAGGTGGCAATTCAGAAAAGGGTGTAAGCTATCAGAAATGGGAAATCATTTGAGTTCAAGATTGATAAGGACGAAGTCATAATATTTGGGTCATGTTTATGTATACCATCTGATCCATATATAAAGAAAAAGATTCTGAATGACACCCATAGCTCAAACTTATCTATTCACCTAGGGAGCACAAAGATGTATCAAAATCTTTGGGAGAATTATTGTTTAGAAAATAAGAAGAAGGAGATTACTGAGTATACATAGAAGTGTCTAGTATGTCAGTAAGTAAAGGATGAAAGGAAAAATTCTAAGGTAATGATGAAACCATTACCCATACCAACATGGAAGTGGGAGAACATAACCATGAAATTTGTCACTATAATTCCAAGGACATCCAGAGGAAATAGTGCTATATGGGTCATTATGGATCATCTTACAAAGATAGATCACTTTATCGCAATTTGAGAGGAATTCTCATTGGATCAAATTTCACAGATATATATCAAAGAGGTGTTAATGATACATGGACTACCACTATCTATTGCATCCAATAATGATATGAGATTCACCTTGATGTCATGGAAAATCTATAACATGCTCTAAGAATTGAACTGAACTTTAGTACATCCTATCATCCTCAAACTGATGGCCAATCTGAGAAAACTATTCAGACATTGGAAGATATGTTGAGAGCGTGTTTTATGGATTTCAAAGGAGGATGGTACCAACATATATCACTGGTCTAATTATCCTACAAAAAAAAAAATCTACTCCAGTATCTGAATGACACCATATAAATCCCTTTATGGGAAAAGGTGTAGAACATCGACATGTTAGGATGAAGTCAGTAAGCATAAGATGCTACAACCTGACATTTTTGAAGAAATGGTGGAGAAGGTGAAACCCATTCAGTAATACATCATGGTCGCCCAAATTTGATAGAAGAGTTATATAGGCAATCATTTATGGGACCTTGAGTTCAAAGTTAGAGACATGGTATTCCTATGCAAATCTTCATGGAAGAAGTTCATTTGATTTTGGAAGAAAGGAAATCTAAGCCCGAGGTACATCGGCCCCTTAGAGATTATTTATTGTGTCAGACCTGTGGCCTATCTACTAGCACTTCCACCCATTATGTCTAAAGTACACTATTCCTTCCATGTATCCCTCTTAAGGAAGTACATACCATATCCTTCACATGTACTTTCTTTAGAGGTGGTATAGTTGGAAAATTATCTTTATTATAAAGAGAAGCCAATGAAGATCTTGGATCATAGAGATAATTTTATACGTAACAAGACTACTCACCTAGTCAAATTAATATACCAGAACCATAAGTATGAAGAGGAAACAAGGGAACTGGTGGAGGAAATGAAGTAAAAGTACCCAGACCTATTTTAAGTCTTATATTGTAAAGAGAAATTTCGAGGGTGAAATTTTATAAGGGGGAAAAATGTAATGACCCAATATTTTATCAATGAAATTCCATTCTTATAATTATGTCTTATAGTATAATCACATAATATTACTTATAGAACACAATACAAACCTTATAAATGAATAATGAGTAAAATAAAAGGTATCTCTAGAAATTAAGGAACGTATACTGATGAAATAGTAACTTGACCTTTGGAATAGTAATGTGACCCTTATAAATAGTAAATTGTCCAATTGAATAGTAAACTCACCAATGAATGTATAAATAAAATTTATCCATATTATAAGTGACAATATGATATAATTATATTATAGTATAAGTAAGTAAATATTTTAGAAATTATTAATTAAATGTTGGTATTTTTATAAGTCATGTATATTTAATTAAAATATTATGATTAATTTAATAATTTAAAAGGAAATTTATTTTCAAAAAATGTATTCATAAATAATTATTTTGATGGCTTATTAATATAAGATAATTTTAGTAGACCTTAATTAATTTTTCAAAATGTTATAAAAGTAGTTCCAATTTTAAAATTTGTATTTTTAAGTAAATTATGATTTTAATTAAAAATTAAATTTCACATATTTAGAAAATTATTTTCATAAAATGGAGTCAATTTTTGAATTCTAAATGTCGAAAAATGGTTGGGGTGAATTTTTTGTATTTTTCTAAAATACTTGAATTTTTGGTGAATACTAAAATATTATAATTTACAATAAATGATAAATAAATGAATTTATGCAACATGCTTGAGTCATGAATAATGTAAATGGACATTGTTTTGAACTCACATGCTCTCTTTATTATTTTTGTTCTGAATAAGTAAGACTATTCATAGTCTTGAGAAAAAATATTAAACTAATGATTAGAATAATGGGAAACCCCTCCTCTCCTCCACTATAAAAACCACCCCTCTTTACCTCCTCACCTCACACCTCTCAAGCCTTGTTCCTAGTCCAAATTATTCTCAAATGTCCCCCTAATATCCTATACCACTTACATCATCCCTTGGTCTCTTAAAAATACCAAATCCTCTCCCCTAAAGAGGTTCTCAAGGAAGATATATTCAAGAGGTAAATTCCTCTTTTCATTTCTTTTATATTCTTTCAAGTTCCTTTCTTTCTTTATCTTTCCTCACCTCCTTTCGTAAAAATGTTATCATAACTACAATAACTTACATGTAATATAATTTTTATTATTATAATGGAATAATTCATCACCATCTCTCATTTCCCCTCCTTTTAAACTAGAAATGAAAACACCATCCGAGATGTGTTAATTTATCACATTCAAGGACAACGAGTTTTCAATTTCTATTACCATCTTCAATTATGGTCGTGAAACCATTTTTATGGTTAAAAAGACTATAATATATTTATTATTTCTAATTTAAGGTTATATAATATTTTTTACACATGATATTAATTATAAAGAAAAATGTGTTCGATGTGATAAAAAACTGCCAATTAACCAAAATGATTATCTTTAAAGTTTTATATAATGATTCATCTTCACTCCAAATAACCAAATAAATTTTATAACCATATAATCTTCTGTATGTTCAATAATAACATAAAGCTTCAATTCTGGACAACCATTCTCATATTAAATGTTTATCCTTACATGTATATAAACAAACCATTCATGAAAACCAAGGAAACAAATGCTACCAAGCAATGAAATTGAATCTATTAACCCATCAAAAAGGTCATGAATAAACTTAATAAGGTTATAATATATCATTTAAATGAAGAATAGGTTTTTTAAATATTAATTAATGAATTTAATTTGGTTATCCTGGACATTAAGATCAAGTCAAGGACACTATCATACTTAAGGTAAGGGATTCTACTCAAACCTCCATTATTCCTTCGGGTTGCTCTATCTTTCTTTTTACCCAAATAAAGTTATATGTTATTTTTATTTAAATATTATAAATACTATTTATATGATTAAAACTCATTTATCAAGATACATTCATCATTATCTTTTGGGGATATACATTTTTTAAGTGGTTCCCTCCTTAATACTTCCCGATAAGCGAACTCGTTTAAGGGAACTTCTCGAATTTTTACCCAATTTAAAGTGCACTATATAATTTGTTTTAAGCCAAAATTATTTTTATAAAACCAATATTTTTATTATTAAAACATTCTTGGTTAACTTATGGTTTTATAAAATAGATTATCCCCTTTTCTATTTTAAGTGATCTTTGATATTTTCTTTAAACCGTACTAAAATGCTCTAATTATAAACTTTCTTAAATGACCTTTTTGTATGTTATCACTTAAAATTGACAAAACTTATCAATATATATTACTATTATACCTTATTAATGTCCATTCATGATATAATTCCTTTCCTTCATGGATAATTTTATGATACACCCATTTTTGATGCTTTATGGTCTGGATATGATACCCAATTCTTTCTACGAGTAACCCTTAAGTTTATATATGATTGATTATGTATGATTTTGTATGTGGAAATAATATTCTATATGTTCCATGCCTTTTTATATCATTATGTCATGCCTTCTAACCCATGTTCTAAATCTTTATTCTTATGTTGATTCCCTTAAATGGATTTTTAGATCATCCCTTTGTACATGTTATCCCTAGGTTATCCTATGGAGATGTCTAAGCACAATGAAATTCACGATATCTTTATGATGATTAAATAAATAGTTGTTTTATTTAGTTCCATGTTTTCAGTTTTATGTACCTAGTATTACAATAAACTAGACTTTATGATCCTTGGATTTTAATATGATGTTTTATTATGCTTAAAATCATGTAATGATATGTGTAAAAGGATAGGGTTTCTATATTCTCTTAAAAAGAAAAGGTCAGAATATTACTACTAAACTGAGCTTTAAAAGAACTTAACCAGAACCCATTCCCCCAAAATCACTCCAATCACTAGCTCTGATAACACATGTTGTGATCACATCCATCTTCTTATTAATCCATAGGAATAAAATTCACCAAAAACTCACACATAGAAGTAATAACTCTACAATGAACCCCATACACAATGTTCGAAACTTGGAAGAAATGCACACGCAAGTCAAGTAAAAACTTGAGTTTTTATAAATTTGTTTTTTGAATAAATTAAATTTCTATTTTAGCTTGAATTATATGAAACACCAATTTAATCTTGTGTTACACGCAACCTTGGATTATCTTGTACTATAAACGACACTAATTTTTAAAAAAACCATGATATATTATTATTATAATTATTTAAACACAACCAATATAACCTAACTGTTAAACATGGTGATATAAATAGTAATAAATAAATTTTAAATATTAAATATAATTTTTTTATATTAGTAAAACATATCTATAATAAAATACATTATATTTGGTAAAGTATTTATATGTTTCAAAAATACTATTTTTGGAAAAAATATTTTTATGTATTTTATTGAACACTAAAAAAATAATTTTTTGAAACTTTTAGAAAGTTAATTTGATAAAATAAACTTAATATTTTTAATTAATAATTAAAAAATTATCTTTGGATGAATTTTTGATATTTTTTCGAAAAGTTTCAATTTTTGATGAATAGTGAAAAATACTGAATTTTAATTGAAAACTACCTTTTCATTTAATTTATTTATAAAATTAAATTATATTTTAATTTGGTTTTAAAGTATAATTAGTTTAATTAGACATCTAATAATATAATTTAGGCAATTTTAATCAATTTCATATCAAAATTGGATATAAAAACTTTATAAACTTTTGATCATATTCGCTTTTGAAACCCTCTTTCTCGTCATGTACGAGGGATTAATATTAAATGATTGTTTTTTCAATTTTGTAAATTTAATTTGGAAAAATGGATTCCATATTTTTAATAATAATAATTTATGTTGTCTAATAACCCCAACTTAATATTTTACCAAAATGAATAGTGAAAATAGTAAAAATTAATTACTACGGTTATGGTAAAAATTGGTTTATTAAGGGTTAAAATAAAAAATATAAGGTTAAAAATAACCTATAAACATGTATAAAAATTATTTAATGAACTTATTTGTACCATAAAAAACTCTAAGATTCGATAATGTCCCATTTTGGACCGTTTTGACATATGAAAAATGTGGGAACACTCAATTCATTTAAAAAAAATACCAAGTGTGCCCTCTCCCCCACTTATAAAAGGTCACTCCCTCTCCTCTCGTATTCATACATTCACACACATTTTTTTCAGAAAATATATATGCAAATCACTTCTCAAATTCCTTACTCTTATCCTATAATCCTTATTTTGGACATAAATTCAACATAGGAAGGCTTTTACTGCAAACCTAAGGAGGATACCCGAAGAAGAGACATCGTTCATCAACAAGCATTTTTATTTTATTCCTTACTGCACCCATTTAAATTATTATTATACCATGATGATGTAATAAAAATAATATATTCCATATAATAATATTTTTTCTGTTAATTTCATGTTGTACAACAATCTCTACTTCCATCAAATGGGTTACGAAATCATCATTTGTGTGTACCGTGAACTGTCACCTTGTGAAATGATGTTATTAGTTTTTCCATTACTACATATAAAGGATAGTAATAATGATATTTTTATTATTTATATATTATATATATGTTTTTATTATGATTATTTAATTATTATATCACAAATACATTCATAATCTCTATTTTGTGGGAATACAATAACGTCGCTCGTGTGTACGACGTACCATCGCCTCATGGAACGATGTGATTCATTCATGTTTCTTTCTTTCAATTCGAAAAAATAGAAACAACATTCATGCGTATGTATGGCCTATCATCTCCATGAACAGTTTATTTCATTTCTGATCACTAAATTTTATGAATTACTACAAATAAATATATAGTGAATATAAATGATATTTATATCACGGTTTAAATTCTTTATATAATGAAACCATTATTTAATTAATAGGACTAAAAATAAAAAGTCAAAAAATACATGAAAAGAAAAGTTGTTATTGCCTGAAACATGACTTTAACATGAAATTGTTAATAAATGGGTAATAAAAAGGGCATAATTAAATAACATATGGTTTGATATATATGAATATGGTTATTTAATATATTTATAAAAAATATATACTTATTATACAAGAGGTTTTAATGAGTACGACTACAGTCAAGACTTAAGGTAAGAGATTTTTGTCTTAATTTTTCTTCTTTGTGGAACATGTTATATTACTAACCTATATTATTTTACAAGGTGTGTATACAACCCCTTTGACATGTAATATCCTAAATTTATTTATCCTCATGAAATTTTAATGTTTCATTTGATTTTATTGTTTAATGGGATTTTTAATTTAAGGTTACTATAGTGGTAAGAGTTTTATGTTATAATCTCATTGTTTATCAGGATTGTTTATGATTAATTATCCAATGTTGAAATTTTATGATCTATATCTCAAGAATTATCATAAATTTTATTAACCTCTGGGTTTTCATGATATCTTCAAGTAATAGTGTCATTTTTCACTCTTTGGTACGTAAAATAATTGAGAAAATATTTTGAAGAAAATATGACATTATTTCTCTCTTCGGGTGGGAATCTATTTTCTTACAAAACCACATTTTATAAAAATGTTTTCTATTTTTTTTATTATTCTCATATGATTTTAAAAAATGATTTTTACCCAGGTTTTAATTTTTACAAAAATATTTTTAAATGAATCTTCATGTTGTTTTCTAAACAGTTCCCATTAAGATTTTACTGAAAATGTGAAAGGAATCATTGTTTTAACATGTACGACATGAAAAAAATTACTATCATCATGGAAATTATTTTCTTTGAATATTACATATAAATTTTCATGGTAATTTTCAAAGAAAAATGTTTTCAAAATGTTTTATATTTTATAAATAATTTTACAAAGTTGAAAGGATATTTTTCTCAAGAAATGTTTTAAATGATCTTTATAAATTATTTTCCATCTATAATGATATCTGTTGGTGTTACTTACAGAGGATATGATCCATGGATACCATTCATATTATTTCTCTAAATGGTTAATGTTTTTATGGAATGATGAAACCATTTTCTCTTCCATGGGTTATACCATGATGAAATGCTTATGAAACCCACTTATTTTCATGGGTTATTCTATGATGAAATAATTGGGAAACATCTATCTTTACCATAGTTTAGGATATGATGAAATATTTATGATACACATTTCATTTCATATGTTATGATATGATGAA
This sequence comes from Viscum album, assembly GCA_963277665.1. Classification (NCBI taxonomy): domain Eukaryota; kingdom Viridiplantae; phylum Streptophyta; class Magnoliopsida; order Santalales; family Viscaceae; genus Viscum; species Viscum album. The sequence continues at coordinate 218,686,990 of OY728165.1, forward strand.
ATTTATGATCTTATGTCACACATAAATATGATTTTCATTATAAGACTGGTGGTACCTATATCACCCTCCAATGCATTGGGTAAAGATTTATGTCTCATGAGATAAACAGTTCTAAAATAGAGAGTAAACAGGGTTCAATAATAGAGGGTTGGAATGGGGCATGAACCCAGTTTAGTAAGAGAATTTGTCCACTATTATGGTCTTGGGAGTAAACCTTTACTACTACGATGGTTTGGGGAGTGAACCCATTCTAATATAATAGACTTGGCAGTGATCCTTGAATAATATGGAAATGATTTTATATGATTATGTGTATTCCAAAAATTCCACATCTTATGAAAATGTTATACTCTCTTGGATCATGTTATTTGATTCCCTTATGATTTATATATTATGAACTGCCAATCATTATTCCATGATTCGAGATTATGAAATTTGATATTCGGGGTATAGTTTTTAAATGTTATTATCATGTTGTTATACCCTTATGTTCATGTTAGGATTACGTATCTCCCTAGTTTACCCTTACTAAGCATATGATCTCACCCTTTCTTATGTTTCCTTTCCACTGATTATAAAGATATGTTTTATTTATGATATTTCTAGGAAGGGTGATAGTTGTAAATAATGTAGTGGGAGAAGATGTAGAACAACTATAGAACAATTTTTATGTTTCCAAGTTTCCAAAGGCACTAAACTATTATGGCCCTTAGGAATGTGTTTAGACAATGAAATGAATATTAAAAAAAATGATGTAATATATATGTATGAAAGTACTAGTTCACTATAGTTGGTATTAGAGGATATTTTTAGTTAAACTTTAGAAACTAGGATAAGAAAACCTTAGTGATATCTCTAAGGAAATGTCTAGGGATAAGTATAAGGACGAGACAAAGCATAGTAAAATATCTTGTAAATTTTTTGAAGGATAGAGTGAGTGGTTTATAAGAAATTAAATCTGTATCTAGATACTAAAAGTGGATGTAGATTTGGTATAGAGGTACCCAGGGATAATAACTCCAAAAAGGGTGCATTGAGATGGACTCAATCATTACCCAATTCATAACAACTGGTCTTACTACACACCTAGTTTGAAACTCTTAGGGGATATGCTTTAGGAATTCAAAAAAATTTTATGAACCATCATGAAGGATTTAAATAGATTATGGATATAAATAACCAAGGATAAACCTAATGTGTCATAGATTAAAGAAGAATTTTTCACGATTTAGACATCCTATAAGTAATTTTTTTATTATTATATGGTTCCCCCACTAGGATTATTGTTTCTTACACCATTATTATTGGTTTCAGTCAATGTATGGAACTCAAAGGAACCACATTAATGTTAAGTGTGATAGAAAATGAAATTATTTTCCTCCTAAGCATACAAATGTTGTGGGAGATGGAATGAAAAACCCCATTGCTATGCTCACAAAAATTTCTAAATCTATAAATAATGATTGACTTCCAAATGAACAAATGAGAGAACAACAATCTATTGATTCCTTCATGAGGAAATGACCACCTTATTTTAGTGGGTCTTTTGATCCACTAGTTGTTGAATAATGGATTAGTACCACTGAAAAGATATTTTCTATCCTCTAGTATTCAAAACATGAAAAAGTAATTTTAAATATCTACCATTTTTAAGGTGAACCAAATAAATGGAGGAATATTGTCAAGAATATGAGGTAAAATGATAAAATTGAATCAATGTATTGGGATGAGTTGAAGAGATTAATTTTAAATAAGTAATTTCCTCTTACTCTCTATACAAAGATGGAGAAGGAGTTCCTTGAGTTAAAGAAAAAGGATGATGAATTTGTTGGTACCTATGAAGAAAATTTTATAATAATTTTGAGGTACACTTCGAGTATTTTAATCCAACATAAAATTAAGTTTGATTGATTCTTTAGTGTCTTAAAACAAATTCTCTGAAGAGAATTATCCATAAGTGACTTCTGTAGCTATGAAGAGATTGTTCAATATGGTATTGTAATGACCCTGACCCCAGTAGCCCAGAGCCAGTGCATTACTTTATAACATTGGAATATTATACAGGGAATCTCATCATAGAGGACTGATCAATTTAGATTTTTTGAAAAATATATTACATACATGAACCTTACATTACAATTTAAAACATAAAACACAACATATAAAATCCTTTGATAATGGCATTATTCTCCTAGATTATCCTTCAATATCAATCATAATATGCATCTTAGCATCCTGGGAAAAACAAAACATAAGGATAGGGTGAGCTCAGATGCTCAATAAGGGTAAGCATACAATAAAATCTAATCATAAATAAGCATAATCATTATGTCATGGCGAATAGCAGAAAAACATTCCATTTAAACAGTCTTGAGCATAATATGAAAGGAATAAATAATAACATATAAAATAATCACATGAGTAAGAAAACATTGTAAGAACCTAGATCTTATTTTCGGGTATGTTTTCTTTCTTCTAGTCGTTTTTTAGAAAAAGGAGAATTTTTGGAAATTTTTGAAGTACACGCCGTGTACTTTATGAGTACACGCCGTGTACTTTATGAGTACATGCCTTGTAGTTGGTTACCGCGGGTTGCCGAGTGCTGGCCATGTAGCAGCCATGCACATGGCTGTGTGTGGTGACATGGAGACCACTTAATGCGGGGGCCAGTGAAGGCAAGTACACACTGTGTACTTATAAAGTACACGTCGTGTACTTTTTTTTCATTAAACAGACCAGGGTCGCATCTTATTAACAGAAACGTCTTCTTCTCCACCAAACTCGACCGAGAGCATCCGTACAACATGGATCTTCCCTGAGCCCCTGACTGAGCATCTGTTCTCCGAATTGACTATCATCGATTGCGTTGGGATCACCTTGGTAATCTCTCTCTTTTTCTTGAGCTTCTTTTCCCAATTCCTCTTCCTTCTCAAGTTATCCTCTATTGAACATTTTAGAAGTTTTTGTAGATCTTCAACATTATAAGGTAATTGAATCCCTGAGACTCAAGTATATTGATATCCAAATTCCAAGGTTGGCGGTTTGTGCCTTTCCATAAAAAGTCTTTGAGTTATATGTGCAAAATCACCAATACCCATGAATGGGGTATTGCGTGTTTACCATTTTAGCCCTATTGTTTTCATTCTATGATTGTATGCTTGAGTTGATGATAACTAATGTGAATAGGGTTAATTTCTATGCTTTATAAGTGCTTTCTCATGCATGATTTCCTGTTTTGACCGCTGGGTCTAGGTTTCCTATTAGGTTGTTGTTTACCTCCCATGCCTAGTATAGTAGGATGAGGTGTTTGTATCCTTACGTGCTCTTATGCTGTAGACTGCTAGCAAAGTAGTTATTGAGGTTTACTTTGTTCAATATGTGCTGTTATACTTTCTTGACTTAAACAGGGCCATGAGAACCTGGTGTATATACCATAGAGAGAATGGACGTAAGGGATTCTCTAGAGTTTCTGTTTTACTTATGATGCGAGACCATATGAGGAATTGACTTAAGTGATTCTTCAGAGTGTCTATAGATCCTCAACGCAGGCCATAGGGGGAATTGACATTGAGTGCTTCCCCAGAGCACCTTTAGTTACCGATATGAGACTATATGAGGAATTGACAGTGAGTTATTCCTCAGAGAGTCTATTCTTAAGCTGAACCAGAGGGGTTAGACTGATTGTACTGCCCAGAGGGTTGCTTGTGTTGCTAGGTAGGACCAGATGGGATAGGCTGCGAGTACTTCCCAGAGGGTTACCTATTTGTGATTACCTGCTTTGTTATCTATTGCTTGATATATAATACTGAATGAATTGAAACTGTGAATTGTTTACCTTGGGTACTTCCTTGTTTACTACATTTATTTGCTTGCTGCCTGCCATATATTCACTGACTATTAGGCATAAATCTCGTGGTGGTTGACTACTAGGATTTAGTCTCACACCCTGTTTGGGATATGTTTTTGGGCCCAAACAAATTATATTTCTGCAGGCATAGATAAGAGAAAGCGCCCTTCTACTTCAGGTACTTGATTTACTGTGAAGCTGGAGAGCATGGGACCAAGCTATGGCTTGCGATGCTGAGGAGTTGTTTACTGGATTTATTTTGTACTTGGGTTTGGTACTATTGTATTCCAACATTGTGATTTGTTTGGATGCTTTCCTAGACATATGTATCATGAATCATTTATATATATATATATGTGCTCCAGTTTATTATTTTCTAGTCTTCTGCTATTTACTTTTATATGGATTATTCCTGCTTCTGCTTTTGATATGGCTTTCTTCCACTGTGTTACTCTATAAATGAGAGCATAGTTTCCCCACTATCACACCCAAGGCCCTTGATGCTAGTCGACAGCCTCTGGAGTTCAGGGAAATGCGCTTGAGGCTATGTAACCAACTGGGTATGGGGCGCCTCTGGGTGGATTTCGGAACCCGGATGTTACAAACATAACCATGGATATTCTAATAGTCGAATAATCACATGGAATATCAATAATTATTCTCATAATGAGGTAATGCATAAATTTGGACATCAGATTATACCATCAAGTCTTAGGCCATGACACCATACATAAATAGGAAAAAACCCAAACTTGTTTGTCTCATGAGACCTACCGATGCATCGAGGGGATATAGTAGTCCACGTTTGTCACTTAATAAGTATAATGAATTCCTTAAATAAAAATAGAGAAACATATCCCACATAAACCCTAGTATTAAAACCAGCATAAAAAATGTTAATAAAATAACCATAAACCATGAATGGTATCAAAGTAGCTCATCCATAGTCAAACATATCATAAACCTTTCGATACAATATAATATATTGTATCGTAAGAAATCAACCTCAATTAAGCATTAGATCTAACAAAGGAAATTAACATAGATGAAAATAATATAATAAAATCATTATAAATTTATTGATAGAAATACCCTTTTTTACTTTGAAATCATTTATTTAAAATCCATGAATTTATAAAAGAAAACATTTTATTTGAAAATAAATTAGTAAAATTATAAAGGAAGCTTCAAAACCATCAAGGCATCATGAAAATAGTAAAAACTAATCATTCTGTATAAGTTAAGAAAACATTCCTTACATATTTTTTCTGAAAAGGTCATAAAGTACCTTGTTTGGAAAACGAAAAAAAGATTCCTTTCAAATAATTTTATACAAAGTCAATCATGGTTCAAAAAGTCTTTAATAATTTTTATTATAATAGTAAAAATATTTTGGAATAAATTTTTAAGAAACATGGTCATGGATGATAAATATTCCCCATTGGATACTTACATATAAACAATCTCTAATAGTAATGAGATTGTGAAATTAACCCTTACCTTAGGCTTGATTATCTTCATACATATCCGAAACTCCTATACAACAGTTTTAAAAATATTATTAATTTATAAAAGAATCATAATAATATTTATGATATCATATATATTATGACTTTATATTACTCCTATATTAACAATTCCAACTTTAAGCAACGTTTCAGGCAATATCTACTTTGTTTATCTTAAATGTTTTGACATTTTATTATTGATAATATTAATTAGATAATTATTTAATTACTTATATATTTTAAAACATGATTTATATATAATATATTATCCTTTTATATCATTTTGTTAATAACATTTCTTTATTATTATTGTTTCGGGTGTTAATTGTTTCATTTTCCTATACGTGTTTTGTCATATAAGACCTGTTTCTTATGAATAATATATATATATATATAAAATTAAATAATGATATTAAATTCATATATATTATATTTAATCATTATATATATTTTTATAGTCATTCTTAAATGGTTAACATGGAAAATGAATCTCATCACGTTGTGGAGACGGTAGACCGTACGTACACACGAGTGACGATATCATTCCCTTAATGGTGAAAAGGGTAAATAATTAGATGGTATTTTAATTATAAAGAAACAATATCATGTCATAATTAATATATACATTCATTATTTCTATCATTATATTCATCCAAGAAAAGTGGCGATGAAAAACAAATTACACCACGGTGTGGAGACGATAAGTCATATGTACGCATGCGCAGTGATTTCATTTTTCATAGGATGGATAAAAGGTTGGATGTGGTTGTCCCATAATCATAATAAAATATATGAATATATATTATAAAACAATTATTACCTTATTATGGAAACAACATAGTAATAGGATGTAGAAAAAGAAAATAAATTGAATGAGTTGGTAAAACAATTACCTCTTCTTCGATGGACTTCCTTTGGGTATCCTCTTAGGGATAGTAGGGGTGGTATTTTTAGAATAATTGAACCTCAATAACTTATTTAATAACGTTTTTATGTGAAATTTGTATGGGTTTATCAAGATATAAGTCTTCAGGTGGTGTGAGGAAGTGAGGGAGGAGGTACCTTTTTATAAGAGAGGGGAGGGGCACTCTTGGACACTCTCAAACTATTAAATTAATGAAAATTAATTTTTAATTAAAAATAGATCCAAAGTAATTTATTTAGAATCTAAGATAAGTATGGGTTTAGATACTCTCAAAGAATGATTTTTAGACATGTTTAGGTCACAATATTAACCCTTTTTTGGCTTTAACACTTAGTTACACCCTTTAACTCTTACCGTGAAAACTTAGATTTTTTACACTTTAGGGTGAATATAGTTACTTTAAAATGAAAAAAGAACCCAAAATAGATTAATGATGAAATATTAAATATTATTATAGTTATTTTGATAAATTTTATATTTTTTTATTAATTTTATATCAATTAATATTTTTTTAAAGTATCATTTATGCCAATTTTGATACTATTCATTATTTGTCTTTTTAAAAATATCATAACAACATGATAATTTCTAACCAAAACTTCTAATATATCAATAACATTTATAAGTTATCTATAAAATTCATGGATGTCATTAATTATGTCAAATTATTTTTATTTTAATATTTTTAATATTATTTATTTGATATCTCCATTAACTAAACAATTACTACATCATTATCATGTAAGCGATTAATTAATTAATTTATTCTCTAAAAATTAAAAATAAATTATAATGATGAAGATAAATTTATTACCTTTAAAATTCATATTTATATTCTAATTTATCCTCTATATAAACATGTATTAAAAATTTAATACTTATTAAATAACATGAGTATGGAAATTTTAAGTTATCCTTAAATAAAATATTATAAATGACATTTTCATACCCATGTAGCTTAAAAAAATTATAATTTAAGACTAAGGTTGATTTTGGTCGAAACCCACTTATTCAATGAAACTGGGACAAGTGTTAGGTTAATTTTATAATATTATAATATTTTTTTACTTTTAATTACCTGATTTACCCTTAACCATGGTAAATAAAAATTTACTAAAGTTACTATTCATAATATCCAAAAAACTAAGTTGATACTGTTAGAATCTAAATATAATAATTATTACAACCATATATGTCTATTTTTCAAAATTCATTTCATATAAGTGACTAAATTAAGTTTAACGTTAATCCCATAGACATGGTGAGAAAGCGAGTTTTAAAGAAATGTTCAAAAGTTCAATAAGTTTTTAGATCCAATTTTAATGTGAAATTAAATAAAATGACTTAAAATGGATTAAATGGTAAAAATAAAATCTAGTTATACTATAGAACCAATCATAAATATAATTTATCACTATAAATTATTTTTATGAAAAAAGTCATTTTCAATTAAAATTTTGTATTTTTCACTATTCATCAAAACATGAAACTTATCATAAAAATACAAAAAAATCAATAAAAGTAAATTTTTATATTCCAATTTAAAATAATAAGTTTATTTTTTCAAATAAAATATATAAAAGTTGTCAAAAATTGGATTTAATATAGGTTTTCCATTAAAAGGTTGTAAAACCGCCTTTAGAGAAATATAGCCTTTTAATGCATAAAATTAGACTAATTAGTATATTATGATTATAAAATTATTTAGATTAATGTAATTTTTTTTATTAAATATATAATATATAAATTTCATAATTTGGTTAACACTATTCTTTCCCATAGATGTAACGGCTAAGTTATAATAGTCGTGTTGAAATAATGATATTTAGTTGTATATCATTATTCGTTTAAACTTGGTGTTGTGTGCAATATAAGATATAAAAGAGATTAAATTTAAAAGATACATACCATAAAATATTAGGTTGTTACATTCTACCATACTTCATTAAATTGTTTCCTCACAATTTATATTTTGGATAAAAAATTAGGGGTTTGAATTTTCAAAATATATTTGATGAAACACCACATTAGAAAAGGATTAACAAGACATCAAATTTTAAATAAATCATGGTAAGTACGAAGGTCACTGAAGAAAACACATAATAGGGTTCCATGTAGGAAAACATGTACATTGAAGATAAATCTGACCATCATGTTCTAATGGAGAGTGATAGAGAACATGGTCAGGACAAAGTTAAAAATCACAAATATATAAATCTACGATGATCTAAGGGTCCATTTGATTCATTAGAAAAGAAGGTACTAAGATAATTTTTTTCACTCAAAACCCTTTTTTTATAGTTGAGTAATTATTTAACTCTTTAATAATATAAGTAAAAATATGTTTCTATACATACAATCCTATTCTTTGGTTGTGCCTTTAACTATTTCTACTTATTTTCTTAGCACAAGTTTCATTACACGGTAAAGTAATACAAAAATTTCTAGAACATTGTCCAAATATCATCTTAAATCATTTCATAAATGGTTAATTTTTTGAAAACATTATGATCCAACACTTTATAAGGAAGGTCACTGAATTTCCAAAATCAGTGTAACATCATATTTTCCCCAGACAACATAGTCTATATCTTTTTGTCACATACCAAATATATAAATAACTTGATCACCCTAAAACCCTAATGAAAACATTCATGATTCTAAATCTATAAAGTAGAAGTACTAGATTAAAATCCTTATATATCACAAGATTATTATAAATAGAATATAATCACATAATTCTTGATTACAAAAACCCAAACACATTATTTATTTCACTTCAACTGTAGTAATGACAAAAGATTAACCTTGATCCCTTTTCTTTTTCTGAGCTATATTTCTTTGAAGTTTGGGAAATTCATTTGAGTAGTGCCCATATTATTACAGTTGAAACATTACACATTGACAACTTATTTCTTTCTCTTTAAATCATAATCCTAGTGAACTTTCTCTTCACACTTGTAACAAAGTCCTATTACCTTGAGGCAAGTGTTAGGGGGTTTCTTCTCACAATTATCAGATGCTGGAAAATCCTTATTTCCCCTTTTTCTTTTATCTGTCTCTCGCTCCACCATTCTCTTATCATGATTTCCCTTAGAGTCATAAGACTTAGAGAATTATTTCTTTTTTTTGATAGAACATGAGACTATATCTTCATAGGATGAGAAATTTTGGAAGACAAATTCCCGTCGGAGGAATAGTTTTAACCTATAAAAAAATAAATCAATATTACTCTTTGGATTATGTACATAATCCACAACACTTATAGCAACCCTACCTTTATTAAATTACTATTAAATCATTATAAATATAAACATCATAATAGTATTACACAATGAGGATCCCAAGATTTATTTTCTTGGTAAAACTAGGACCAAACATAACATTTGCAACATCATACATAAACATTTATTTAATTCCTTCTTCTGTAGCTTCTTATTGGCACTTGACCTCTCCTTAGTAGAAGTAGTCACCTGAGGATGTACATCAAAAATGGGTGAGCTAAAATCCTAGTAAGAGGATAAATAATAAAAATATAACATGGGGTGAGCATAATCATAACATATAAATAGGATCATAAACATAAGAGGAAGCATTAAAAAAAGACATGAAATGTGGCAATGCATAAAAAAATGAAACATCATGTATTAGTGGTTTACTACCACACATACTTGTGAAAAAACTAGAATCTTGTTCACAAATCATTTCAATTTAACTCATTAGATTCATAACTTTACCCAATTAATTGGAGTGCTATATAATTCCTAGTGCACTCATCACATTCAAACATTCATCTTGTGCAATATAATTCTAGGCACACCTGTCATAACACAATATTTACATTATCATGCATTCCACATTAAGTATATATAAAAATTGAAATTGACATAACCCATGGAAAGAAATGGGTTTCAAATAATAAATCATACTTTCATAAACATTTGGTCCCCAAAATAACGAGGGAATATTATTCTTGACATAAAACCATTAACCATGAGTAAAGAGTGAAAAAATATTCAAGAAGTAAAAAGGGTGTGTTTATTTGAAGGAAGAGTTCTTTTAGAAAACATTGGGTTTTTAAAAAAATCAATTAAAGAAAATTTATATCCTATAAAATGGTAGATAATTATGAACAAATTATTTTTAAGGAGAACCCATACCAAACATGTTGTGAAAGAGGGAGAACCCGAAGAAAGAAGGTTGGGTTTGAGAATTTCCTCTTACCTTGTATCTGAATGATTTCTTCACTTTCAAGTCCTGTATAGCTGCATTAGATTCATTAATTAACAATTAAAGAACCTTGTTTACATAAAAATGGTTCATTATGGTTTCATTAGGTTATTTTATGGGCCTTTGGATGAGTTATAGGGTTCAAAACCATTGTTCGTGAATGTTTGTTTTTATGTTTTTCTTGAACGGTTCACTTGTATTCATAAATGGAAGTTCGTATAGAACATGGGTAAACATCCAAAACTAATATTACATATTATTAATTATATTTTAGTATTTTAAATGATCTTTTAATTAATTATGTTATATAGCATGTAGATGAATCATTAGTTAAAATTTAATGATGATCGTTTGGGTTAATTCAGGCAATTTTTTGACCACAACGAACTTGTTTTGTTTAATAATTTAGTAATATGTACATAAGTTAGTTCCAGAACATGAAATAGGATATAATTCATATAATATAATCTGGTTTAACCATAAAAATGGTTTCATGACCATATTTGATGGAATTAAAGTAAATTGAAATCACATCGTCCACGATGTCGGTAATTCGACACATCCTAGACAATGTTTTTGTTCCTTGAATAAGTGGGAGAGAAGAAGAAGAATTATGATGAATTTTCCATGAAATTGATAAAATAAATAATATAAAAGATTCATGGAGCTTTAATTCTTCTTGGATAAGATTAGGTTAATAGACTATAATAAAAGAAAATGAAAGGAAAAAAACACATGAAAAAGAAAGAGGATTTCTTACCTCTTGATCTCTTCTCCTTGAGATCCTATTTAAGCCCTTTGATTTTGGACTTTGGGTGAGACCATCAAGTCTAGGACGTGGGGAAGATCCTTGGGAGGTTTATTGGGAAGAACTTAGGTAAGGATCAAGTCTTGAGAGGTGTGGGAGAAAGAGGATAATGAGGGTGGTATTTATAGTGGAAGAGAGGAGATATTTTACATTATTTAAATCGTTATTATAATATTTTTTCTCAAGACTATGAATAATCTTAATTCAAGTGACCCAAAATAGTAATAATGTCATGAGAGTTCGAACCAAGTGGTCTTTAATCACTTATGATTTCATAAATAGTGTATTTAAATGATAATTTGAATATATGATATTTTACCGTATTTCACTATTCATCCAGAATTCATAAATTTCAAAAAAATCCAAAAAATTCACCCAAACCATTTTTAGATGTGTAGAATTAAAAATTGAACTCCATTTTTTGAAAATAATTTTCCAAATATTATTAATTTAATTTTTAAATAAAATCATACTTAATTCAAAAATTAACAATTTTAAATCTATATCAACTTTTATATCACATTGAAAAATTAACCAAGATGTTATTATCTTAAAAACTTAAGAAAATAAAATAATAATACTATTTTTTATTTACCAGGGTCATATTACTATTCATATTACTATTCATAAGTGTATGTTACTATTCACAAAAAACAAGTTGGTTCCATGAGACTCCAAATAACTTACTAAACACAAATGTAGATGACCGCTTTTCAAAATTCAAAACATAGAAGTGAAAAAATTATGTTTATTGATCACATAGTATTTAGTATCATGATTTTTTATTGTGCTTACTAATGTGATTATAATATAAGGCATAATTATAAGAATGGATTTCCATTGATAAAAAATTGGGTCGTTACAACACTCCTTTCCAACCTTGTGAAGTTATCTTCATAGTTTGTAACATTTTTATATTTATTTTGTCTCAAATTAAGAAATTAATTCTCCATATATTCTCACTATTCATGAATATAATTTTTTTTCTAAGAAAAGTTCTTTAAATTACTTCCATTCCATGTTTTCCTTTTCTTTATCCTCCTTTGTGTTTTGAATCAATGACCACCATTAGTCCATATCTCACGAGAGATGATAAATTTCTGTGACAACATTTTCCCTTTCATTACTTCCCAAAGTAAGAAAATATATTTTCTAAGGAACTTATCCATTGATCAGCCTCAAATGGATTTATAGTCCCATTGGATGTTGGAGGTTTTTGTCTCATGAAGAGGTCTAACATTGTTCCTCCACATTGTGAATCAGGCTGGTTCATATGGGTATGGTTATTGTTTATAAATTGAGTCAGTTTTCTTAGTATAGTTATAAGTTTTTCAACACCATTTGCAGCTCCAACTCCAACTTCATTATCTTTGATCAGAGGGATATACCTACATGGATTAAGTGCATTGATACAATTTCTATTCCTTCCACTAGGCACCATTTATAAACAATGTCTCACTCTAGATTAGATCATAAAATTATGAAACATAATGTATAATCATAGAACTAATGAATCACATAACTTGAATTGAAAATATAGGTATAACTAATATCTAAATCTTAAACATGGTTTCTTTGGGGACATATCTACTTTTAAATCCTTCATAATTGTTTTTAAAGAAAAACTTGAATTATCCAAAGCATATCCCCTAGGAGTGTCAAACTAGGCGAGGAGTGAGACCTGTTGTCATGTACTAGGTTATATAGAGTCATGCCTGCCACACCTTGTTGGAGTTGCTACTCCAAGTTACATCTATACCGGAACCATTTTTAATTATAGTATCTAGAGAGAGATGAATTTCTATAAATACCCACATAATTTCTACCTTACCAAAAATCTAGGATATTCATATATACTTGTCCTCAAATTATATCTTAGGGTTATGTTCACTAATCTATGTTTTCTAAATCTAATTTTCAAGGTTATTGCAAAAGTTTCTCCGATACCAACTCTAATGACCCTAAACCCATTAGGCTAGAGACAATGCCTTACTTTATTACATTGGAATGTTATATAATGTATTTCATCCTAAAGGACCAATCAGTTTTTTAGTTTTGGATAATAGATTACATACATGAACCTTACATTATAATTTAAAACATAAAATACAACATAGAAAATTCTTTTAAAACACTATTATTCTCCTATATTAACCCTAAATACCAATCATAATACACATCTTGAAATCCTAAAAAAATAAAATATAAGAAAGGGGTGAGCTTATATGCTTAGTAAGGGTAAGCGTAAAATAAAATCTAATCATATATTAGAATAATAATTATGGAAAGGTGAATAGATGAAACACAAGCCATTTAAACATAGTCTTGAGAATAATATGAAAAGAATAGATAATACCGTATAAAATAATCACATGAGCTAGAAAACATAACTATAGATATTATAATAGTCGAATAATCACATGGAATATCAATAACTAATCTCATAATGAGGGAATGCATGATGCCAAACATTATAAACATACCTTCAAGGCGTCAACCATGACACCATACACAAATAGATAAAAACCCAAACTAGTTTGTCTCATGAGACCTACCAATGCATCGACGGGATATAACAGGCCCCTCCCATCACTTAATAAGTCCAATGCATTCCTCATATGAAAATGGTGAAACATAGCCAATATAAACATTTTTATTAAAACTAGCATACAAAACGTTAATACATTAACCACAAACCATGAATTGTATCAAAGTATCACATCCATAGTAAAAAATATCATAAACCCTTCAATACATTTTTTAGATTGTATTATAATAAATAAAACTCAATTAATCATAATATCCAACAAAGCAACTTGAAATAGATGTGAATAATCTAATAAAATCATCAAAAATTTCTTAATTGAAATACCTTTTTTTACATTGAAAATATTTATTTAAAATCCATGCATTTATAAAAGAAAAAATTTTATTTGAAAATAACTTTGTAAAATTTTAAAATAAGCTTCAAAAAATCAAGGCATAATGATGGAGATATAAGCTTCTCATGTCGTATAAGTTAAAACAACATTCCTTCCATATTTTTTTGAAACATTCAAAAAGTACTTCATTTGGAAAATGACCAAAAATTTTCTTTCAAATCATTTTATAAAAAGTAAAAAATAGGTAAAAAGACTTTAATAATTTATTGGATAATATTAAAATTATTTTGGAATACATTTTTAATAAACATGTTCATGAAAGATAATTATTTCCTAGAAGATACTTATATATAAACAATCCAAAATAGTAATGAGATTGTGAAATTAAACCTTACCATAGGTCTGATTCCCTCTATACATGTTTGAAACTCCTGTATAGAGGATTTAAACATATTATTAACTTATAATAGAATCATAATAATATTTATGATATCATATATAATTCATTTATGACTTTATATTACCCTTTTATTTACAACTCCAATTTAAAGCAACATTTTTGGTAATAACAGCTTTGTTTATCTTACATGTTTTGACTTGTTATTCTTGATACTATTAATTATATCATTATTTAATTACTTAAATAATATAAAACATGATTTATATATCATATATGATCCTATTATATTGTTTTGTTTACAATATTTCATTATTACCATTGGTTTAGGTGTTAACTGTTTCATTTTCCTATGCATGTTTTGTCATGTAAGTCTTATTTCTTATGTATATGATGTATATATATATATATATTTAATTTAAATAATGATATTAAGTTCATATATATTATATTTACTCATTATATATATATATATATATATTTATAATCATTATTAATTGGTTAATGTGGAAAATTAATCTCATCGTGTTGTGGAGACGGTAAGCCGTACATACGCACACATAGTGATTTCATTTTTCATAGGATGGATAAAAGGTAGAATATGGTTGTCCCATAATCATAATAAAATATCATAATATATATGATATTGAATTTATTACTTTAGTATGTAAAAACATAGTAAGAGGAAGTATAATAAGGAAAGAACTTGAATGAGTTGGTAAAACAATTACCTCTTCTTTGATGGACTTCCTTTGGGTAACCTCTTAGAGACACAAGGGGTGGTCTTTTTAGAATACCATGACCTCCAAAACTTATCTAAGAATTATTTTAGTAGAAATGGGTAGGTTTGGGTTTATCTATAAGGTTCAAAGTGTTTTGAGGAAGTGAGGGAGGAGGTACCTTTTTATAAGAGAGGGGAGGGGCACTCTTGAAAACTCTCAAAATATTAAATTAATATAAATTATTTTTAATTCCAAATGAATAAAAAGAGAGTTATTTAAAATATAATATGGTTATGGGTAAAAATACTCTCAATAAATTATTTTTATAAAAGTTTAGGTCCCAATATCAACCTTATCTTTTGGGTTTAACCCTTTAACTCTTACCGTGACAGATTGACTTTTTTACCCTTTAGGGTTAATATAGTTACTATAAAATGAAAAAAAAACACAAATGAATTCTTGATGACATATTTAACCTTATTATATTTATTTTTCCAAATCTTATATTTTTATGAATTTTATACCATTTAATAAAATATTATTTATTTTAAAGTGTCGTTTATATCAATTTTGATACTACTTATTATTTTTCTTTTTAAAAATCTCATAAAAACATGATAATTTCAAACCAAAACTTATAATATATCACTAATATGTCTAATTTGTCTATAAAGTACATGATTTTCATTAATTATGTAAAATTATATTCATTTTAATATTTTTAATACCATTTATTTGATATTTCCATTAATTAAGTAATCACTACATCATTATTATGTAAGCCTTTAATTAAATTATTTATACTCTATTAATTAAAAATAAATCATAATGATGAATATAAATTTATTACATTTAAAATGATTATTTATATTTGAATTTATCTTCTGTATAACTATGTATTAAAATTGTAATACTTATTAAAGAACATGAGTATGTCATTTTTAACTTATCTTTAAATAAAATATTATAAATGTCATATTCATACCCAAGTGGCTTAAAAAGATAATAATTTTATCCTAAGGTTAATTTTGGTCGAAACCCACTTATTCAATGAAATTGGGAGAAGTGTTAGGGTAATTTTATAATTTTATAATATTATTTTTACCTTTAATTACCCGATTTACCCTTAACCACGGTAAATAAAAATTTACGAAAGTTACTATTCATAATATCCAAAAAATTAAGTTGTTCCTATTAGAATCTAAATACCATACTAATTATAATCATGTATGTTAATTTTTCTAAATTCAATTCATAGAAGTGGATAAATTAAGTTTAGTGATAATCCCACAGACGTGGCGAGAAAGCGAGTTTTAAAGAAATGTTCAAAAGTTCAATAAGTTTTTATATACAATTTTAATGTAAAATTGATTTAAATGAACTAAAATTGATTAATTGATAAAAAATAATCTAAATATACTTTAAAACGAATTGAAAATATAATTTATCACTACAAATTATTTCGATGAAAAAAGTTATTTTCAATTAAAATTTTGTATTTTTTACTATTCATCAAAACATGAAACTTATCAAAAAAATTAAAAAAATTTGGTTAAAGTTAATTTTTATATTATAATTTTAGATAAGAATTTTATTTTTTCCAATAAAATATATAATAGTGTCAAAAAGTGTATTTAAAATAGGTTCTCCATTAAAATGCAGTAAAACTGCCTTTAGAAAAATATAGCCTTTTAATGTGTAAAATTAGATTAATTATTATTATATGCCTCTAAAATTTTTTAGATGAATGTAAAAACATTTTATTAAATATATAATATATAAATTTCATAATTTGTTTAATACTATTCATTCCCACTGATGTAACGACTAGGTTATAACGGTCGTGTTAAAATAATGATATTTAATTGTATATGATTGCTCATTTAAAGTTGATGTTGTGTGAAATGTAATCTATCGAAGAGATTAAATTTAAAATATATATACTGAAAAATCTTGGGGTATTTCAACTATCAATGTGGAAATGGAGGTTGTAGTTATGTATTAATCTCATGGTTTTGAAAAGAAGATAAAAATAGAATTCAAAGGAAAATCTAAATGCCATAGGGAGAAGAAGATGAGATTTACTTTATATACAATGTGTGGGAAGAAGCCTGAGGAAAATTGACTTAAGGGGAATATTAAATGTTTTTAGTGTGTAAGGTATGGTCATTTGAAAATTGATTGATTAAGTGATGGGAAGAAGTTAGATAACGATGCAAATAGAGAGAAAACTGCAAAGACTGAACCTCCCACACTATAGTGATTAAAATATATGGTGAATGGGTATTATGATAACCAATGACCAAACCTAATGGTCAATGATGATGATCAGAGTCAGTAACCTATTAAGCCAAGGGACAAGGTTAAATCTCATATGAACACTATTTCTATTGAGGGGTGTGATAAAAATATAGTGAAAGACACACTTACCAACTACTCTAGAATAGGTAATGTCTTATTTGACTTTGGATCTACCCATTATTTCATATCTGAATAATATTTTAAGGGTATAAAGGTTCCAACCAAATGATTAGATATATAATTAGTAGTTAAAATCCCTAATAGTATGATAATCATATCACAAGCCTATAATTCCTCTCTAGTTAATGTTGGTGGGAATGTGCTTCCTGAAAATATTATCATTATTCCTCTTGTGTAATTTGATTTTATCATTGGTATGTATTGAATTTATATACATAAATACCACATTAATTGTTGAGGAAGTAAAGTCACATTTTATATTCCAAACCAAACTATGATCATCTATCAATGTGATGATATGTGTGAACTTCTTATGGAGAAAACATATAGTATATTGGTCTTGATTTCTATTCAGAAGTGGTGTTTATCTAAAATGGTTGGGGGGAATCTAGACATCAATGATATGAATATTTTTTAAGAATTTAATGATGTATTTTTAGAATATTTTTCTATCCTTCCACTAAAATGTGATGATGAGTTCTCAGTATAACTCATACTTGGTGCCAAACTATTTTCAAATAATCTTTATAGAATGGCCCCGATTGAGTTGCAATAATTAAAGAAGAAACTCTAGAAAAACTTGACAAGGTATTTATTTGGCCAAGTATTCCACCTTGGGGTGAACTCATTATTTTTGTTAAAAATAAATATGGATCGATGTGAATCTGGATTGATTGTCATATCTAGACAATATCAAAATTAAGAAAAAGTATCCTCTTCCCCATATTGGTGATTTTTTGATCAACTGTGCAGAGCTCAATACTTTCTAAGATTGACCTTTATTATAGATATCATCAATTAAGGGTTAATAATGAGGATATATCCAAACATCATTCCATACAAGGTATGGACACTATGAATATATAGTAATTCCATTCGATCTTACTAATTACCCTGCTATATTTATGGATTTAATAAATATATTCTTTAGAGATTACCATGATTAGGTTGTGATAGTCTTTATAGATGATATTCTTATGTAATCAAAGAGCAATTAAGAGTATGAAGACCACTTGAGAATTGTACTAAAGGCCCTGAAGAAGGATAAAATATATAACAAATTTATAGTGTTACTTTTTTCTTCAAATGGTTTCATTTTTGGGTCATATAATCTCAAGAGAAGGTATATCAGTAGATCTATCAAAGACAGAGGCTATTGAATGTTGGCCAAGACTAACCATGGTGATTTAGATCCGTAGTTTTCTTTGTTTATCTGGATATAATAGATAGTTTGTGGATAATTTCTCATGAATATATAATCCTTTGAATAAGTTAACTTGAAAGGGATCCATGTTCCTCTAGATAGATGAGAATAAGAAACATTTCAAGGAACTGAATAGAATATTAGTAAGTGCACCTATGCTTACATTACCCGGTAGTGGAGAAGGGTTTGAAATTTATAATGATGAATCCAAGAAAGGATTGGGATGTTATATTTTGTATAATGACATGGTTATAGCTTATGAATCATGAAAATTGATGGTTCATGAGAAAAATTACCCAAATCATGTTTTAGAGTTAGATGTGGTGATTTTTTCATTAAATATATAGAGGCATTATATATATAGAGAAAAGTGTGATATATATACCGATCATAAAAGTTTAAAGTATATTTTCACATAGATTGAATTAAATATGCACTAAAGAATATGGTTAAAGCTGATTAAAGATTATAACTACTCAATACATTACCACCCGGGGAAAGTGAACAAGGTGGCCAATGATTTGAGTCGAAAGGATCATGATAGATTATCCATGATGAGGATCACAAAAGATCAAATATTTCTAGATATGAAAATTATGGATATGGAAATTCATAAGGAAGGGGAAAATATTATCTTTCTTAGTTTAATGTTCTACCATCAATCCCAGTGAAGATTAAAGAGGTTTATAAAGAATATTTAGAGATATGAATGAAGGTTAAAAATGTTCCTAAGTTTAACATTAATTATAATGGAATGGTAATGTTTAGGAACCTTGTATGAGTTCTATCCACACCAAAATTAAAGAAAGAGGCGTTAGAGGAAGCTCATAGCTCTTCATTCTCTTTTCATCCTAGAAGTATGAATATGTATAGATATTTGATAGAATATTTTTGGTGGGATGACATGATGAGGTATATCATATATTTTGTATCTCAGTGCTCGGTATTTCACCATGTTAAGTCTGAAAGACAAAATTATAAGGCGATGTTGCATCCATTACCCATATTAGAGTGGAAATGGGAGAACATCACTATGGATTTTGTTGTTGGACTCCCCAAAACTTCTAAAAGGAATAATGCTATATGGGTTTTAATTGGAAGCCTTACTAATTCTGCAGACTTCATCGCTATCAAATAATACTTCTCTCTAGATTAGCTTTTTAGGATATTCATTACGGAAGTGGTAAGGTTGAATGGATACCATATTCCATTATGTATGGTCAGGATATGAGGTTTACCTCAAAGATCTATAAAATTATTCAGAAATATCATGATATGGAGTTGATTTTCATCACTTCATATCATCATCAAACATATTTTCAATTGGATAGAACAATTCAATCCCTAGAGGATATGTTGAGACCTTTTTCTTTGGATCTTCCTCTAGTTATGTTTTCTTACTATAAAATGTTTCACTCAAACATTAATATGAATCTTTATGAAGCCCTCCGTGGAAGAAAATTTGGATATCCAACATGCTAGATTGAAGTTGAAAAAACAAATATATTGAGACCAAAGATAGCTAAAAAATATTCCAGAGAAGGTTAAATCTATTTAGTAATACATCAAGGCATCTCAGAGTCAGTAGAAAAGTTATGATGACAATCGTTGACATGATATAGAATTTTAAGTTAGTGATAAGGTGTTTCTAAAAATTTATCTATGGAATAAGGTTATGAGCTTTAGGAATAAAGGGAAACTAAGCCCTAGGTATATCTGTCCACTTGAAATTATTGATCGCATCATAACTGTAGCCTATCTCTTGGAGCTTCCACCTAAACTCTCTCAAGTCCATGATTTGTTCCATGTATTTCTCTTAAGGAATTACATACCTAACCCTTTGCATGTTCTGAATTCAAAGGTCATACCATCAGAGCAAGATCTTTCATAACAGAAACAATCATTGGAGATTCTAGAGTGAAAAGAGAATGTTCTATGAAAAGAGATCACTCAATTAGTGTAAGTTTTGTGGTGAAACCACCAATTTGATTAATCTATGTGGTAACCTGAGGATATGATGAGACAAAAGTATCCTCATTTGTTTGTATCATAGTGATAAAATTTGAGGGTGAAATTCATTTTAAGGGGGTAGAATGTAACACTATGAGTTTTTATGAATTTATTATTTTTTTAAATAAATTGAATTTATTTTTTAGATTGCGTTATATGCAACACAAAATTAATATTATGTTACATGAAACCTTGTATTAGATTTCACTACACTAGAAACAAAGTTTTAACAAAACCACGATATATTATTATTATTATTTAAACGCATCCAATATAACCTACCTGTTAAACTTAATGACATGAATAGTAATAAATATTTTTTAAATATTATGTATAATTGTTTTATATAAATAAAACATATTGATATATATATATATATATATATTGTAAATTTTTTATAAGTTTCAAAAATACTATTTTCTCAAAAAAAAATTTATGTACTTTTTTTGTAAGAAATAATAAAATTAAGATTTGAAAAATTTATAAAATTAAGTTTATAAATTAAACTTTATCTTTGAATTAAAAATTTCAAAATTAGATCAATGTGAATTTTTTGTATTTTTCTCAAAAGTTTCATTTTTTGATGAATAATGAAAAATAATGAATTTTAATTGAAAATTGTCTTTTCATTTAATTTATTTATAAATTTAAATTATATTTTAAATTGGTTTTCAAGTATAATTAGTTAAATTATACATATATTAATCTAATTTAGGTCATTTTAACCATTTTTATATTTAAATTTGATATAAAAACTTTTTAAACTTTTGATCATATTCACTTTAAAACCCCGCTTTCACATTATACCAATGAGATTAATATTAGATTAATTATTTTCCAATTATGTGAATGGAATTTGGAAAAATGGATTCCATATTTTTAATGAACATAATTTATAATTTCTACTAAGGTCAACTTAATTTTTTGACCAAAATGAATAGTGAAAATAGTAAAAATTAATTACTGTGGTTAAGGTAAAAATGGGTTTATTTGGGGGGGTTAAACTAAATAAAAGTTAAAAATTACCTATTAAATTGTTTAAAAACTATCAGATAGATATATTTCTACCATAACACCTATAATGTTTTATAATGGTCTATTTTGGACCCTTTTAACATATAAAAATTAATGAGCACTCAATTATTTTCAAAAATACCAAGTGTGTCCTTTCCCTCACTTATAAAAGGCCACCCCCTCTCATATCTTCTTCAAAAGTTTAAACCCTTTTGGTTCAGAAAATACCTACCCAAATAAATTCCCAAATTCTATCCTAGAATCCTTAGTTTAGACAACACGCCACCCTAGGAATGCTTTTGGTGAAAACCTAAGGAGGATACCTGAAGAAGAGGTAACGTTCATCAATGAGCATTTTTGTTTTATTTATTCTTCCACTCCTTTTAAATTAATATTATACCATGATGATATAATAACCTCATTATCTCCCATATAATTATATGTTTTTATTTTAATGGTATGATGTGCAACTATATCCACTTCCTTCAAATGGGTTATGAAATCATCATTCGTGTGTGTGGCGGACTACAGCCACACAGACCGATGCCATTTATTTTTCCATTACCACCTATCAAGGATGGTAATAATGATTTATTTCTTGTTTTTATATGATATTTATGATTTTATTAATATTTTTTAATTATTATATCAAGGATACCTTCATACTCTCCATTTTTTTTGGAATACGATAACATCGCTTTTGTTTACGGCAGACTACCGCCTCGCGAAGCGATATTATTAATTCATGCTTTACATGGATGGTATTAAGGATGAGTTAATAAAAATATGTGATATATATTAAATATAAATTATTATATAATTATAATATATATATATATGTTACTTTTTTTCTTTCAATTTGATAAAAAAATGGAAACAACGTTCATGCGTACGTATGAACTACCGTTACTATGAGCGGTGTATTTTACTTCCTATCACTAAATTTTATGAATCAATATAAATACAAATATAATGAATATATATGATATTTATATCATGTTTTATATTTTTTATATGATGTAACCATGATCTAGGTAAAAGGAACAAAATAACAATTCGAAACATATATGGGAAAAAACTAGTTATTACCCAAAGTGTGACTTTAACATGGAATTGTTAATAAATGGGTAATAAAAAGGGTAAATTAAATCATATATGGTATTATATATATGAATATGGTTCTATAATATATTTACAATAAACTTATATTTATTATACACGAGGTTTTAATGAGTATGATGGAAGTCAAGACTTAAGGTCAGGGATTTGTGTCGCAATTTTCCTTCATTGAGACAGTTATTATGTTATGCACCTATATTATTTTATGGGGTGTGTATAAAGACTATTTAAGATTTAATATCTTGAATTTATTTATTTTCTTTATATTTTAATGTTTCATTTGATTTTATCCTTTCATGTGGATTATGATTCAAGGTTACTAAATTGGTAAGAGTTTTATGTTACAATATCATTGTTTATCAAGATTTTTTATGATTAAGTCTCCAATGTTGATATCTCATGATCTAAATCTCATTAATTATCATGAGTTTTCTTCTCCTATGTTTATTCATGATATATTAAATAAATAGTACAATTTTCCCACTATTTTGAACTTAAAATAATTCATAAAATCTTTTTAAAAAAATCCAACAATATTTCTCTTTTCAGTTGGGAATATGTTTTCTTATAAAACCATGTTTTCTAAAAATGTTTTAAGAAATGTTTCATTATTATAATATTATTTTTAAAAATATTTTTTTACCCATGTTTTATTGTTTACAAAAATGTTTTTAAATTAATCTTCATGTCATTTTCCGAACAATGCCTGTTTGGAGTTTTTCAAAAATTTGAAAAGAATCATTGTTTTGACATATACAGCATGAATGAAAGTTCCTTTTGTCATGAACATTATTTTCTTTGAAGTTAATTATATAAAATTTCATGGTTATTTTCCACAAAAAATCTTTTAAAAATGTTTTATGTTTTAAAAAGCATTTTCAAAGTGGATAGAATATTTTACTCAAGAAATGTTTTAAATGAACTTTAAAAATTATTTTCTATCTAAGATGACATATATTGGTGTTAAATATGACTTAATAGAGATATTATACAACCATTAATATTATTTCTATGAATGGATTATGTTTTTATGAAATAATGAAACCCGTTTCTCTTTCACAGGTTATACTAGGAAGAAATGCTTATGAAACTCGCTTATTTTCACTGGTTATTCTATGATTAAATGATTATGGAACCTATCTCTTGTCCAAAAGTTTTTATATAATTAAATTTTTATAATAACCATTTAATTTATTGGGTTATTATATGATGAATGTTTAGATCTTGTGGTACAAATAAATATTGTTTTCATTTTGAGATGGGTGGGACCTTTATCTCCATCCAATGTATCGGGTAAATATTTATATCTCATGAGACAAAATGGAATGGAATAGGGAGTAAAATTGGTTTAGTATGATAAGGATGGAATGAGGAGGGAAATAATTCAGTAAGAGGATTTTTCTACCACTATGGTCTTGGGAGTGAACCTTGACTACTATTATGGTTTGGGAAGTGAACCCATTCCAATATGATAGCCTTGGTAGTGAACCTTGAGTAATATAAAAATAATTTTCTATTCTTATGTGTATACCAAAAATTCCATGTACTATGTCATTGTTATGCTCTCAGGGATCAATTTCTTTTATTCCCTTATGATTAATTTCTTATTAACTACAAATATTTATACCATGACTCAAGATTATAATATTTGATATTAAGGGTATGGTTTTCAAATGTTATGCTCATATTCTAATACCCTTACGTTAATATTATGCTTATATATCTTCCTCATTTACCCTTACTGAGTATATGATCTCACCCATTCTTATGTTTACTTTCCCTATGTTATAATGATATGTATTATGTATGATATGTCTAATAATGGTTCTAGTTGTGAAGAAAGTAGTTTGAGACAATGTAACCCACTTATGGAGAAGTGTTTATGTTTCCAAGTTTCCAAAGTCGCTAAAGTTTTATGGTCCTCATGAATGTGTTTGTTTAATGAAATAAATATACGTAAAAAATGATTTAATATCTAGGTATAAAAATCCTAGGTTGCTATAAGTCACCTCCCCAAAACATAAAAACACCATAAGAATATAGGAAATCTACCGAATAATAGCAATTAGATGAAAACATGAAAGTTAATTAAAAACAAAAACAGATTATGTGGTTTAGGAAATCACCCTAATCCATAGGGTAATGATGCTTCACTTTATTCAAGGAATCCATAGGATATGATTACAATGAACTTGATCCCACTAATTTTCAAAATATATGTGTTTTACCCACACATACACAAGTGATTCACCCTACCATATATAACAGTTTCCTTCTGGTGTTTGTAGTCACCACTGTCATCCAATTTATTTAGGATTAATTCCACCTCTTCTGAGATCAACAGAGGAACCCTTAAAATAGTCAAAGATATCCACCACCTCAATTTTCCCACATGGTTAGCTATTCCCCTTCCAAAGATATTACATATCCTAAATCCTATATATCTTCCAATGACTCAACATCCAATATTTTGAAAATCCTACATGTTTAATTTAATTAACACTATCACATTACTATCCCCATCTCTACATAGTTTTTGGAAAAAAAGTTCCTTGATTTTATCCTTATGATAATCCTAAATTTCCTACTTTTGATGAAATAAAGATCACACCTCAAAAAAATTCTCATGTAAAAAAAAATATAGTTAATTATATTCAAAGAATTAAATAATATTTATAAATAATTAAAAAGTAACCAAAATTTAAGCACACACTAGTAAACTAATGAAAAAACATTAAAAGTATGTTCATTGGACAAATTAAAAATTTAGAAAATAAATCTCATTCCAACATAAAAAATGATAAAAATATAAAGGGTATTCATGTTGGTCATAAAAAAATACATCACCTGAAAAATAGAGAGGTTTATGTTTAACTGGATTCTTTAAAGTGCCACTAGAATATGAAACTGAGTGAAATCTTAAAACTTTGAAACTCATAATAGATTTAGTGGTAAATGTATTACTTTAAACAATTGGATGTATAAATATTTCATAAAAAATATAATTATTTTTTCCAAATTAACTATATTTAAAACGAATAACAATAGAATAAAAAAACTTTATTTTACTTATATTATCACATTTCTTAAAATATGTATAATCGACAAATTTTACTTTTAAAATGATCTTACTATACACAGGATATATCAAATAATTACTTTATACTATAATTCTGGCCATATAAGTTTTCATCTTACAATTATCATTTAAAATAGATTTGAGATCATAAAAAACATTCTAATTTCTATAATAAGTAATGTTAGAAGTATTATAATTTAAAATTTTATTCTTGTGCTTTAGATTAACTATACTATCCATCATAGATTTGAATTTATCCATATATTCTTCATCATTCTTGGAAATAAAAACTTTAGAATTATTATTTTTTTTCTAAGCTTCAACACTTTAAAATCAAAATATTTTTTCTTTATCACTAAATATTTGTGATCTTTCTTCAGTTTCATGTAATAATATCCTATAGTGACAACATATTTTAATAATTCACCAACCTTAACTTAAAACTCCTTTACACTAGGATTATTATAACTAAAATATTTGTTAGAATAACGAGATGATGTAAATGAGGTGGGATATGAAGATTTTACCTCAATAAATTTATTCATTAAATATGAATTACCATAATGTTTCTTCCCCTCATACGGTGATCTAGAATAATCAAAACAATTTTACTTGTTCCTTTGATAGTGTTTCCTCATTCCTTTCTTTCT
The DNA here is from genome assembly GCA_963277665.1 of Viscum album. NCBI lineage: Eukaryota > Viridiplantae > Streptophyta > Magnoliopsida > Santalales > Viscaceae > Viscum > Viscum album. The sequence goes on from OY728165.1 coordinate 218,713,866, forward strand.
AATATAGTCTATCCTCAAGTTTTGAGGTTTTCTACTTTAATACTACATAATTTCTCTTGATTCAGAATGATTCATAAAATCACATTTGATTATTTTTGCTAGATTTTTTCTCTTTCAAACTTCTTATTTTTTACATCCATAAAAAATAAGAGATTTACCAATAATTTTTACAATTTAGAGTGAATTATTAGATCCAACTAATATAAAAATAATAAATTCAACAAAGAATATAAATAATTGAATTTCAAAAGGGTTTTATCTAATACAAAGTGTTAGGTCCCAAAAATGAGATGTAAATGACAATAGGGGGGAGTGGTAAATTTTCAATCTGAATATTATAAAATTAACTTTAAAAATTACATAGAATTATAAATATAATAATATTCAATAATTCAATCATAAAAAATGGAACCATGAAGAGTGAAATTAGTAAAGATAGACAAGAGATAATCAAGGATTTTGTTAAAAATTTGGACCACAAAGATCCTACATATACTCTTCATACCCCTCTACTCATCAATAGGTATGGTACATACTATGAAAATATTAAAGGAGAGTGAAAATTATTTACAACATTCTTTTTTCATGCCTGAAGGCATAAACCAAAAACCTTCCTTTTTTGAAGTATAGGAAGAACTCATCTTTCTTTGAACCAGACCAAGGTAGAACAAAAACCCCCAACCTTCTATTAAACAAAATGGATAACCAATGAACATTATTTTTATTCTAGTAATCATAACCAATACATATACCTTTTATAGAGGTATAACCAGTGAGTGAATCAAATTTACATTGTAAGATATTATATCCCAATGAAATTAATAAAATTATTAAACTAAAGATATATATTGATGAATTAACTAGTGTAGAATATTGAATTGTAACCCTTCACAGTTGCAAAATGACTAGGATAGATAAATATAACAAGGAAGTGTAAATAATTATTCTCTATGAACATTACAACACATTTTCTCACAACCCAAATTATTTTTACTTTATATATAAAATTTTATATTGTCTAATTGCTTCATTAATCTCCATGATAATAGTCAAGGATAAAATTCATGTGGTATGTAGCCTAAAATTCACTAAATAACTAGTAAATCAATATTTAGAATAATTTAAATTGACATAAAATACTCTATAATAATTGGAATTAAGTAATCTCTAATATTCACCCCTTTAATCTTTGAATAATCACTTCAAAAATATCTACATGTATACATTGAATTTATAGAATTATTAATTTCATGATATAATTGATAATCCAATTGTAGTCTATGATAGATAATTTTCAATAAGTAGATTTATATGTAAAAGTGATATCTAAATACATAAAGGTCCAATGCTTAACTAAATTCTTAAAACCTCATATACATGATTCTTTACTTCTGAATCCTCTTCTTTTGAAACTTTAGATTTTAAAGCCTCAAATTTTTAAATCTTTTAACTAATCATATGAATCAAACTCACTATTATAATTAAAATTAATATTATTTACTTTTTACCTTACAAATAATTTTGATATTAACATCCAAAACATTTTCATCTAAACTTATGAAATCTCTATTGAACTTAATTTATGAAAACTTAAATTTCAAATATTTAACTTATGAAAAATTTGAACTAAATATGTAAGAGTAATTTCCTTGAGTTTTTAATATTAAAAACAAAATAATCAAAAGTAAATACTTAATATGTAACAATAATTTATTTTTCCAAAAAATTATATGTAAAAGTAAATATTTGATTTAATTTTAATATATAAAGATAATAAAATTCACTAAATTTTCACACAACATATATAAGAGTAAATTTTGGATGCGTAAGGGATAATACCTTTAAAAAAGATCTAAACACCCATTACATAAAGTAAAATCAATAATATGTAAGGGTAATAGACTTAACCAAATTATAGATTCGTAATAACTAAAGGTATATTCTAAAGATATAATCAATATATAGGTATAATTTTGCAATAGATAAGGGTCCTATAAGTAGAAATATTCTTCAACATAAAAAGTGAGAAACCAAAAAAATAATGAATTTAATAAAGAATAGTAATAAATAATAAAAATTTAAAAAGAGAACAATAAAATGATTAATGAATAATAATAAAATAATAATAATAAATTGAATATGAGAGATATATTCATTTATCAAAAAATAATATTTAATTTAGTAAGTATCCACTTAATAGCTCTTTTTTATTTTGTAGTTCCGATTCATAGTTTCTGCTATGTAAGTTCAGGTGGGTTACTTCTGGTGAGGAAGTTCCAGACCTAATAGATCCCAAAGAGGCAGAGGTACCCCATACTATATGAAAAGTCAATATCCCATTACAATATGGGGTATGGTTACTCCTCATGTATATGTCAATGTATTAGTTATGAGATAGGTTGTAGGACTTTCCTTATTTAGAGTTATAACCTCATTTGTTAACATGCATGTTGTTCCCCTACTTGATTCTAAAGAGGCATCAGAGAAGCTATGAGGTTTGGGTAGTTTTGATAATGTGTGGTACAAATGTTGTGGGTATCCAGACATGTTTAAAATAATCAATTTCCTTAGAGTTATGTCTTTTAGATGGAATGTTGACTTCAAACTCCATGAGTCTTCCGATATTATGATTATTTTAGTTTTCCTGTAAGATAATATCCTTCGGGGAGAATATTGGTAGTAATTGGTATTTTACCTTATCCATGGTTGTTTTAAACTTAGAAAATATATAAAACAAATTTTTTCTTCCTATTTACCTTATTCAGGGGTGTGAGATGAATTTTATTTCATTTTTATTTGTTTTTGAGGCATCCTAATGGGTATGTTAATACTCACCCATGCATGGTCCTTATTCCCATATGTTTTGTGTCTATATATATAATGCACAATTTTAAGGCTACATTACTAGAAGTGGAGATGTTAAAGTTAGTAGAGTTGATTTGTAGTGGTGCATACTGGTTTGTGATAGAGAGAGTTGCTATTAAAGTTTGTTCTAGCTGTCTGGGAAGTGACGAGTAGGTGTTAGTTGTACCCATTGACATTATTTTATATTAATGTATTTTTCCTTCGGTGTTTACCCATTTGGAATTATGCTAGATAGTTGTTGTCTTATACATACATTTGTTATATAGTTAGTTGTTTATATATCATTAATGACTATTGGATATATATATATATATATCATGTATTATAGATTCATATCTATTAAAAGTTGTTATAGGATAAAGACTCTCATGTATTTTGTGGATTCATGGTGCTAGTAACTGACCCCTAACCAATTAGCGGTGGTCATGGGGTGGCACACTTATATTACCACTACCCAACCGGGGTCCCATTGGGTTGGGTCATATAAGAATGTTATTAATGTAATTTGAGTCTCAAGGATGGAGTTTGGAGTTAGTGTCCATATAATGACTGGTTTTGAAATAGAGAGTAATGGTCTGAATGTGTTTTTAATTCAGTTTCATGATTAGGGAACTCAGTATTGGGGCATCGATTGATATATCCATTTATTTAGACTTTGATAATATGATGATTGGATCAAATCTCTGAGGTACTTGTTGTTGTGTATAGTGAGGATGATAGATATGTGAATAGTTATCGTTTTCATACAATCTATGGGCTATATCAGCCAAATATGCTGTATTAAAATGGGTATATCCTATAAAATAGAGAATGCTACCTGAAAAAACTATCTTATATTCAAAGACTAGTTTGTAACGAGCCTTTGATAGTACTTAAACCTCTAACCATTTATCTGTTGAGTGATGAGGTTTCAATTTAGAGACCCAATTGAAAGGTATATTTTCTATTGCGTAAATGGAATTAAATTTATAATTATTATTTAATAAAAAATTTTTGTAGATAAGTTGGTTGTTCCCATGGATTAGGATGAGGTTTTCTAGATACTGAACATGCAACATGCATTTTAGCATCATAGTCTTCCTTAGTTTTAAGGAGATCTTGATCCTCAAGAGATAGAAGATTTTTAAGAGTTAATGAATCAGATATTTCTATCTATTTTGGACATGTAGTAACTAGATGTTGGCTCTTTCATAGATTTCCCTTCATGATGGGGTTATCAATTGATAGATACTGATTATTTAAACTCAAAAAGTGTTACTCTATTATGTTTAGAGTTTGATATTTTGTTCAAGAAGTTTATATGATGAAGTTGAGGACCAATTGAGTTCAATATGCGATGGACTCTATTCAAGTTAGAGAGACCATGACTGAGTTCATGTTATAGTTTACAGATGAGGTACTCCTTCAACCCGATTATAATGAAGATATTCCATAAATCCATAAATTCATAATATGTGTTTATGATATATCATATATGATGATATAAATATGTCATAGTGTATAACATAATAATAACTAAGGAATATATCATTCCCTGGTTTGAGATATTTTATGGTGTAGTATAGAGATATTTAACCACTGACTTTAGCTATGTTATAATGCACAACATAGTGATATCATAAAGGTTATGATATTAGATAATGGTATATTTATTCTTGCCCAAATTTACCTAAGAGAATAAGGTAAGATAGTCCTTGTAGTTTTTCTTGGGTTTTCAAATCCTCAGAGACCTAAGAAGAAACCTATAGACATGTACATTCTATGGAATATTTTTGGATATTAAGTGGACAACTTGGGTTGATTTTAGATGGGTTTAAAGGAACTCTAAGAGACTTAAGTGAATTCAATTTAAAAGAATGAGTTGATCCTAGGTTATCACTTGGGGTGGATTGGACGTATTTCCTTTTCAATGATTTCAATTTCTTATATTTGAGATGGGTTCATTTAAGAAGATAAAACAACAACATCATCTACTAGTTTAATACTACACCCTTTAATACTAAGCACCTATACACTTGAAGTATCAAAGTTTTGAGCACTTCAAGGTAAAGGTTCGTATTAGCACATGAAGTGTGTGGCCTTAAATTCAACAAGGACGATGGAGTTTAAAAACCATCAAATAAAAATATCAATTAAAGAAGTGATTATACATTAATGAGGTGATAAATAACATCCAATACATCCCCTTGATACTCCATTGGATCAACCCATAAGTGGGTTAGCCCTCCATTGATGATATGGTTTCAATGGAAGCGGGAAGTAGACTCATGAGGGAAGAAATGGAGAAGTAAAAAAAACAAAATAAAGTAACGATCACTCCACCGTTGTGTGATAATCTCACAAGATTTGGTATGAAAAAGTTCACACCTTGAAACAACTGTATCAAAGTGATAAGGACAAGAATAGAATAATAAGATAAGAAGAACTTTTATTAAGAAACAAGGATGAATTAAAACAACTTACATGTGGAAGACAAATTTGAGACAACAAAACCACAGCATAACATTACAATGAAATAAATCTCAAAGATGACAAAATCATTCACCAAAACTACCTTAAATAGACATTTTTGGATCCTTGGGTCGATCCTCCAACAGTAATAAAGATCCCACTTGAGTATGGTAGGCCTAGGGTGGTGGAAAGTAAGGGAGATGAGACTTTTCCACCCTTGACCCGAGGTGGCAGCCAACTTGCTTCCACCGAACAGATGCGCTTGTAAGTCCTTCTAGATGGCCGAATCAGAGTGGGACATAGAAGAATAAAATAGAGCCCCAGACATCTCCTACCCGCCTGTAAAATTGGGGCCCATTGGAGTTGTGAATTTGGATATTTGATTAGATTATTGGACTGTTTTTCTGGGCCGCAGAATCTGGCCCAGAATTTTATCTCTAAGATGGGACGCCTAAATGGACACCATGGATGCCAAAGTAGCATTAGATCTTGAAGAGTGATTTCTTCCTATACATTTATTCTATCATCCCACTAAATTTGGGATTAATTGGGACTGTATGTTGGGCCCCAGAGTCTCATCAGTGGGCTGGAGTCCAATCTGACTTCTCCAGAATTGTTTCCTTTCATCACAAAATATCCCCATCTTCTTCCCTGAATTATCCATTGATCCATGAATCAAACATGTTCATATTTAAGTGTAGATCAATTTCCCAAAATATCAAATTAAAATATGTATAATAAGATTCCTTAAAATCAGATGAATCATTGAGTACTTTAAATGATGTTCAAAAATGTATCACATAATAGTGCATTTTAAGAAGGTATTACAATCATAATGTGAAATGATGTTCAAAGTGTAAAATGAACTAAAATGGCGTTTATGAATAATAAAGCACATGAATATTATACATATTAACAATGAATATTAGCTTCATTTAGTGGCTAATCACACCCCCAACTTGAGTTTTGCTAGTCCTGAGCAAAATATATCTCAACAATATGAAATTTGAATTCCCTTTTCCAAAAACATTTTAATACACAATGATCACCAGAAACCCTTATACCAAAAAATCATGAAACCCATAAAAATATTTTAATACAAGATTGTTTCATAAGCAGATCCCAATCCCAAGACCATTCCTTTGTTCAAATTCATTGCCATATTTCATCCAATATCAATTAAGTATGAGGATGTGTTGTGCATCACAATAGACATGGGGGTTCATCTTTATTCAAGGGGAAAATTATGGAAGCACTAGGTGGAATAAAATTTCAATATTAAGATGAGTATTCAATTTTTTTTATTGTGTTATTTTTTTTTGTTTTTTTTTGTTTTTGCAATTTTTCCATGGTAATTGAAATTTCACTCAAAAGAGTCAACCCTTGTAGTGAGACTTTGCCGATGACTCCCAGGATCAAAGACCTTAGGGAACCAAGTGAAGCCCACATAATAGGGAATCATACTGAGTTAACTTAGTCAAAAACAAATTCAAATTACCAAAAATAGAGATAAAATTACTAACTATGGGCCAGACAACTATGGAGTCACGATCCCCAAGTGCCGAAAGCCACACATTAGGTCATTTCATTGCTCTACGCGCAAATTTATTATTTTTTTTATTTTTTTTATTGAATACTCATATTAAAACTAAAATGATCACCAAACCTATGCTATTTATTTGGGGGACCCTATGAACTCAAACTAATACCCCACTATCCAAAGGACGTGCATTGTGATCTTTTTTTTATTTGGATGAAAATATAAACAATGAAATATCACATTGGACAACCACACTTTCCAAAATATATGCTCATGAAATTATAAAAGGATTAAAATTAGAATCATAGAATGCTAAATTATTTGATATTCAGTTTCAAAGTGTGCAATGTGTATTACCATGTTCAAAGTTGAAGGAATTTTTCCTTCCATTTACACAATTTTTTTTCAAATCATTAATTTTTTTGACATGGAAGCATTTTTTATTTTATATCCCCCCCAACTTAAAATAACACTATCCTCAGTGTTTCAAGAAAAGAAAATTTAGAAGGGGGTGGAGGTAGATAATGAAAGTTCAAAAAGGAAATTGAAAATGAGGATCATAGAATGAAGTCACCTGGTGGTTGAAGTTGAAATTATTGCTGCTCCAAATTAGTCCTTTGATCTCTTAGTGGATGTAGGCACCTCTTTGATTGAACATGTATCACCTAAAATAGTCCCTGAACCATACAAAGAAGAACAAACTTGACAAAACAAACAACACAATGACTTATTGAATTCCAAGTATCGTCATTTTTATGGTTTTCCCTATTGTTTTTTTTGTTTTTTTACAACAAACTAATGATACATTGTCTTCTTTTAAATTTCCAGGTAAGGTATTACTCAGGGATCACACCGCATGACACAGATGAATACGATGCTCCCCTTTCATACCCATCCATACTCATAAAAGAAGAACATGTCAATAGTCTAATTTTTTTATTAAATATTAAAATGATTAATTAATCCTATTTAGAATATAAAGTTGATTAAAAAAATGATTGGAAACTTGAAAACCATGGGTTGCCTCCCATGAAGTGCTTTGTTTAACATTGTTAGCCCAACATGGATCCTAAATCTATCAATTTTTTCCTGGTTCATAGGTTGGCTTAGTTAACTCAATCTCTATTTCCTTTCTATTGAATGATTCAATGAATGGTTTTAACTTTTGACCATTGACCTTAAAAATGTAACCACTTGTGGGATCTTGAATCTATACTACCCCATGGGGGTACACATGATGCACTATGAAAGGTCCTGACCATCTAGACCTTAACTTTCCCGGGTGTAAATGAAGTTTTGAACTATACAAGAGCACAAGTTCTCCCGGTTCAAAATGTTTGACCTTGATATTCCTATATTGGTAGGATTGAACTCTAGCTTTATTGATCCTTGAATTTTAATAAGCCTCCATCCTTAGTTCCTCCAGTTCATTGGGATCTAATTTCCTTTTTGTTCCGGCCAATGAGAGGTCATAATCCATTTTCTTAATTGCCCAAAAGGCCTTATGCTCAATTTCAACAGGTAAATGGCATGCTTTTCCATAAACCAACCTATATGGTGAAATTCCTAGGATGGTTTTATATCTTGTACGATATGACCAAAGAGCATCCAAGAGTTTCTCGGACCAATCTTTCCTAGAGGGTTTGACAGTTTTTTCAAGAATTTGCTTAATCTCTTTATTCGCTAACTCAACTTGACCATTGGTTTGAGGATGGTATGTAGTGGACACTTTATGAGAAATACAATACTTAGACATGACTGAAGAGAATGGGCGGTTGCAGAAATGGGTTCCTTGATCACTGATTATAGCCCTAAGAATTCCAAATCGAGAAAATATGTTCTCTTTCAAAAATTGAATCACAACTTGATGATCATTGGACTTAGTGGGAATGGCCTCAAACCATTTTTAGAAATAATCAAAAGCTAAGAGTATGTAGAGTTATCCCCTATAGTTTGGTAAGGGACCCATGAAATTGATTCCCCAGCAGTCAAATATTTGAACCACTAAGATGGGAGTGAGTGGCATTTGATTTCTTTTTGTGATGGACCCTACTTGTTGACACCTAGGACAGCTTTGATAAAATGTGTAGGAGTCCCTTGAGAGGGTGGGCTAGAAGAGACCACATTTAATAATCTTAGAAGATGTTTTCTTAGAGGAAAAGTCACCTCCACATGCCTCACTATGACAGAATTTAAGGATGGACTCTTGTTCAGATTCTGGAACACACCTCCTAATGACTTGGTCAGGGCAGAACTTATAGAGGTATGGATCATCAAACACGTAGTGTCTAACATCAGAAAGGAATTTCCTTCGAGATTGAGTCCTTAAGAATTTTGGAATGACTCCTGTAACTAAGAAATTGGCTATGTTAGCATACCAAGGGAAGTCACTCACAGAGTATAGGTGTTCATCAGAAAATGAATCAGACACAGAAAGGTGATTTTATTTGTATTTGAATTCCATCCTAGAGAGGTGATCGGCTACAACATTTTCAACACCCTTTTTATCCTTGATTGTGAGGTCAAATTCTTGTAAGAGAAGGACCCACCTAATCATTCTAGCCTTAACATCTTGTTTTTGGAAGAGGTATTTTAGTGCAGAATGGTTAGTGAACACAGTGATGGGGGATCCTAAGAGGTAGGACCTAAACTTCTCTAAAGCAAACACAATATCAAGTAACTCCATTTCAGTGGTGGTGTAGTTGATTTGGGCATCATTTAAGGATTTTCTTTCATAAGTAATGACATAAATAGTTTTATCACAATGTTGTCTTAACACAGCTCCTACAGAAAAGTCACTGGAATCACACATAAGTTCAAAAAAAAAGGTTCCAATTTGGAGATTTCATGATGGAGGGAGAGGTGAGAGAGGATTTGAGGGTTGAGAATGATCCCTCGCAGCTTTCTGTCCAAACAAATGGAGCATCCTTTACTAAGAGAGCACAAAGGGGATGAGAGATTGAACTAAATTCCTTGATGAATCTTCTATAGAAGCCAACATGTCCTAAGAAATACCTCACTTGCTTGACAGTTTTGGGTGATGGAAGGTGACGAATGATGTCGAACTTGGATTTATCAACTTCAATCCACCTACCTGAGACTAGATGACCTATAACTATTCCCTTTTTAACTATGAAATGACATTTTTCCCAGTTTAGGACCAGATTTTTTTCTTCACATCTTGATAAGACTCACTCCACATTCTGCAGACATCCCTCAAATGTATCCCCAAACAAAGAGAATTCATCCATGAAGACCTCTATAAAATCCCCTACTATGTCTGAGAATATTCCCATCATGCACCGTTGGAAGGTTCCAGGGGCATTGCATAACCCGAAGGGCATGCGTTTGAAGGAAAAAGTGCCGAATGGACATGTGAATGTAGTCTTCCCTTGATCCTCTAGGGAGACCTCAATTTGATTATACCCTGAGTACCCATCTAAGAAACAGTAGAAGGCATGACCTTCCAATCTCTCAAGGACTTGGTCAATGAATGGTAAGGGGAAATGGCCCTTCTTGGTGAATGAGTTTATCTTCCTATAGTCAATGCATACCCTCCATCCACTACTCACCCTTGTTGGAAGAATCTATCCATCCTCATTGGTTATCCCTGTGATTCCAGACTTTTTTGGAACCACTTGGATTGGGCTCACCCATTCACTCTCAACTATTGGATATATGATACCATCTTTTAACAATTTTATAAGTTCTTTCCTTACTACCTCCATGAGATTAGGATTGAGTCTCCGTTGAGGTTGACGACATGGCTTTGAATCAGATTCCAGAACAATCCTATGAGTCCCAATAAGTGGGATAATCCTATGAATATCAGATAGGGTCCAACCAATGGCTTTCTTATGTTTCCTAAGGACATCTAGAAGCATCCTCTCATGATTGTCTTCAAGATAAGAAGAAATGATAATAGGATGTGTTTGATTGTCCCCTAGGAAAGAATACTTGAGTGTAGCGGGAAGTTCCTTCAATTCAAGATCAGGTTGGTTCAGAATTTCAGCAGAATATTGGGACATTGGATCAAGTTCAATTTCTTTTTTTAGATTTTCAGATAGGATTGATTCCCCGCATGTAGAAGATTCAGCTACTAGATTGGATTGATCTGATTTAGGGAAGGAAGTTGGAGTGGTCTCCATGAAATTGGTTTCCTGAAAGGTTTCACTGATTGTTGGACCTAAGACTTCATCATAAGATCAATTTGAAAATGATTCAAGCCAAGGAGATAAACTTCCTTCATGTGAACAAAGAAAATCAATATCATCCTGACTTAAACATTCATCAAATATTCCTTGATGTTCTATGGATTCATTATCAATGTTTCCTGTCATGTTTACTTCATGAATGTCCTCGTCATCCCCTATTTGTGAGCTTTCATTATAGATGTTCAAGTCTAGACTCATGTTCCCAAAGGTGATGGTCATGTTCCTATTTCGGACTTAGATAACAGAGTTGATTGTTGCAAGAAAAAGATGACCAAGGATTATTGGAGTTTGTTCCTTATTTCCTAAGTTTGGATGGTTGTCAAGGACAATGAAGTCAGCATGGTAGATGAGGTTTTCAACCTTTAACAGAACGTCCTTTAAAATCCCCTTTGAAACCCTAATGCAACGATCAATAAGTTGAAGTGTGAAAGATGTGGGTTGGAGTTCTTCTAGGCCTAACTGGCAGTACATGGCATAGGGGATGAGATTGAAACTAGCACCTAGATCACACAAGGCCTTGACAACTTTGATTTCTCCTAGTTCAACATTGATGTAAGGGCAACCTGGGTCTTTCAATTTAGGAGGAATGGTCCCTTGAATGGCGGTACTCACATTAGCAGCCAAAAGGACTTGGTTTTTATGTGAAAATTTTCTTTTAAAAGTGCAAAAGTTCTTAAGGTACTTTGAGTATGAAGGTATGGTTTGGATGGCATCGATAAGGGGAATGTTCAACTTGACTTGTGAGAATATTTCCCTCAATGTTTCACTCAGTTCTGGCTTGGGTTTCCCCATCATGTGTTGAGGAAATGGTGCAGGTTATGGGGTTGTTTGTTGAAGAGTTGTTTCTTTCACATTGTTATCAGTTTTCTCAGTTTGATCATGTGGTTCATTTAAATTTTCATCCAAGTTTGAATCTTCAGGTGGGTTCTGAATTAGTTGTTCAGGTTTCTCAATTGACTTCCCACTTCTTAAAACAGTCACATCCTTTAGTTGTTCATGAGTTGTTTGAGCACAACTTGAATCTCCCCTTGAAGTTGAGGATGGAACCGCCTGAGTAGGCATGGGTTCCTTTCCAGTTTTTATGGTTTGAAGTTCTTGTTTTAGAGAAGATACTTCTGAGTTCATCCTCTCCATTTGTTTGCACAGTTATTCTAGTAGGCTTTGTGGAAGAGTTTGGGTTGGTGCTTGAGAAGATTGGTTTATCCCGGGGGGATATTTTGGAGGTGGGATGGTTTGTTGAAAATGGAACGGTGGCTGTTGGTATTGGATAGGTTGGGTTTGGAACTGGTTATGGGTTTGGTAGTTCTAATGGGGGTAAGGATTTTGTCCTTGTGGTTGGCTAGGTTGTTGGTTATCTTTCCAGCGGAAGCCTGGGTGGTCATTATACCTTGGGTTGAAGTTGTTTTGGTATTGAGGCTTTTGAAAGTTTAAAGAATTTACTTCTGCTGGGGGTCCTCCTAAAATAACATCCTTGATGGATGGAATGGTTGGGAAGTTGTATATCTTATGGTCATGTTTTTCACAAATTGTGCAAATAGGGTCAACAGTTTGGATTTCATGGACTTTCCTAAGGTCTATCTCTTCAACCTTCCTAGAGAGTGCTGCGAGTTTAGCCTTAAGGCTTTCCTCTTCTCTAAGTGTATGAATTCCATTAGTTCTTTGTGGATTTTTAGAATAAGGTAAAGTTCCCCATGATTGGTTTTATTCAAAAAGGATTTATATATACTCATAAGCATCATTTGGGGATTTGTTTTTAAATGTTCCATTACACATCATGTCAATGAATTGTTTGTTCCCCGGACCCAACCCTTCATAGAAAATTCTCACTTGTTCAGGAATAGAAAAACCATGGTGTGGAACCATGTTTAGAGTATCTTGGAACCTATCCCATGTTTCATAGAATGACTCTCCCTCTTTTTCAAAAAAGTTTTGGATACTCTTTTTAAGTGCAATTGTTTTGTGGTGGGGAAAGTATTTTTTATAGAATTCTCTTTGTAGTTGGTACCAATAGTTTATGGATGATGGTCTAAAATTTTTTAGCCAATTTTTAGCTCGATTCTTTAAAGAAAAAGGAAATAGACTCATCTTAGCTGATTCTAGTTGATGTGGGGGACACATGGTTTCTACAATGTCATTGAACTCCTTAATGTGAAGGTAGGGAATCTCGGACTCCATTCCATGGAATGTGGGAAGATGGTTTAGAACATGGGGTTTAAATATGTAGTTGGAATCTCCTAGGGAATTGTGTCTAATGCATGAGGGGGCATTGGTCCAGGAAGGTGTGATGTAGTCATTCATGGTTTGATCAACTACATTCCCTATGTTTCGAGCTTCTTGGTTTTGGTTCCCCATTTGATTTCCCCCAGGATTTACAATTTGATTTCTTGGAAGAACCTCGATTGAAATGGACTCAATTTTGGACTCTGGAATATTAGGAAGATTAGGATCTAATGGAATGAGTCCCTTGGTGTACTTGACTCCCCAACCCTAGGACTATCCACCCTAACTAGACGGTTTGATTGATCGTGGGTGTAGGCGGACATGCGCCAAAAGAAAAAAACGAGAAAGGGACAAGATAAGATAATTTGGATGAGAAAAAATGAAATGGGGGAGAATAGAATGGGTGTTTAGATGACTTACTCGGGTCCCTGACAATGACGCTGAAGTTTGATTCTCACTCAAATTTACCCAAGAGAAGAAGGTAGGATAGTCCTTGTAGTTTAGCTTGGGTTGTCGAATCCTCAGAGACCTAAGAAGAAACCTATAGACACGTACATTATATGGACTATTTTTTGCTATGATGTGGCCAACTTGGGTTGATTTTGGATGGGTTTAAAGGAACTATAAGAGACTTAAGTGAATTCAATTTAAAATAAGGAGTTGATCCTAGGTTATCACTTAGGGTGGATTGGAAGTATTTCCTTTTCAATGATTTCAATTTATTATATTTGAGATGAGTTCATTTAAGAAGATAAAACAACATCATCACCTACTGGTTTAATACCTAAAACCTTTAATACTAATCACCTATAAACTTGAAGGATCAAAGTTTTGAGCACTTCAAGGTAAAGGTTTGTATTAGCACATGAAGTGTGTGGCCTTAAATTCAACAAGGACGATGGAGTTTAAAAATCATCAAATAAAAATCTCAATTAAAGAAGTGATTATACATTAATGAGGTGATAAATAACATCCAATACAGCCCCTTGATACTCCCTTGGATCAACCCATAAATGGGTTATCCCTCCATTGATGATATGGTTTCAATGGAAGCTGGTAGTAGACTCATGAGGGAGGAAATAGAGAAGTAAAAAAAACACAATAAAGTAACAATTACTCTACCGTTGTGTGATAATCTCACAAGATTTGGTATGAACAAGTTCACACATTTAAAAAACGATATCAAAGTTATAAGGAGAATAATATAATAATAAGAGAAGAAGAACATTTATTAAGAAACAAGGATGAATTAAAACAACTTACATGTGGAAGACAAATTTGAGAGAACAAAACCGCAACATAACATTACAATGAAAGAAAGATCAAAGATGACAAACTCATTCACCACCACTGCCTTAAATAGGCATTTTGGGAGCCTTGGGTCTAGCCTCAAACAGTACAAAATATCCCACTTGAGTATGGTAGGCCTAGGGTGGTGGAAAGTAAGGGAGCGGAGACTTTTCCACCCTTGACCCGAGGTGGCAGCCAACTTGCTTCCACCGAACAGAAGCGCTTGTAAGTCCTTCTATATGGCCGAATCAGTGTGGTCCATAGTAGAATAAAATGTATTCCCGGATGTCTCCTACACTCCTGTAAAATTGGGGCCCATTTGGAGTTGTGAATTATGAGATATGATTATATTAGTGGACTGTTTTTCTGGGCCGCAGAATCTGGCCCCGAATTTTATCTCTAACTTGGGACACCTAAATGGACACCATGGATGCCGAAGTAGCATTGTATACTGCAGAGTTATTTGTTCCTCTACATTTATTATATATTCCCACGGAATTTGGGATTAATTTGGCCTGTATGTTGGGCCCCACAGGCTCATCAGTGGGCTGGTTTCCAATCTGACTTCTCCAGAATTGTTTCCTTTCATCACAAAATATCCCCATCTTCTTCCATGAATTCTCCATTGATCCCTGAATAAAACATGTTCATATTTAAGTGTAGATAAATTTACCAAAATACCAAATTAAAATATGTATAATAAGATTCCTTAAAATCAGATGAATTATTGAATACTTTAAATGATGTTAAAAAATGTATCACATAATAGTGCATTTTAAGAAGGTATTACAATCATAATGTGAAATGATGTTCAAAGTGTAAAATGCACTAAAATGGTGTTTATGAATAATAAATCACATGAATATTATATATATTAACAATTAATATTATCCTCATTTAGTGGATAATCATATATTATGATTAACATGGTAGTGGAACATTAAACATTAACATTTGTATCTCTTCCACATTGGTTATAATTAATCAAAATTTCATATGATAGACCATTCAGGATAATTATATTATCTGAGTGGATATAAAGAGTTATAACTATAGCATTAATTTAATGTTTCATAATGATTGAGTAAATTATAAAGATACCCAAAGAGTGTTCCCAAGGGCTATAAAATAAAGTAGTGAACATTGATATGGTTGATCGAAGATTTATCAAGCCTCCTACCAAGTCTTTTGAATCTATCTTTCTCCAAATCACTTTTCCACAAAGAGGTACTTGCATAATATAGGAGTTGTAGAGAATCCAAACCAAGATTTGGGTGGTTCAGATCAGCCTATAAATACTTCTTGGAGGGAAGAGTCCTATTCTTATTCTATAGTGATCTTCAACAATCACTTGATTGATGATAGGAGGTTCATGCATTTATGGGTTAAGGTACATATTCTTTATTTTGTTATAAATTGTTTCATTTTTCCAAATCATGGTGTTCTTAGGTTTTAGGTTTATAATGTTTTACACTAAATTAAAAAAGTATTATTTGATCATCAGAATCCCAAACATGTCATTAAAACATTACCATACTTCCTGATTCTCAAAATCATGTTTGAAAATGAAGAAAAATAAATATCATATTGATATCATATGGCCTATTATATGAAATGATATGTGTTTTGAAAAATGGATTATCTTATAATATATGATTTCATAATCTGTTATATGCTTATTATATATGATATAGAATATCATAATTCGCGACTTAGTTGAAATCCTTCAGTTTTACACATATTATACCATATGATATAAGATTTCATATGGGGTGATAACATAGATACACACATATAAAAAAAATCCTCATATCACCGAGGCAATATTAGGCATATCATTAAATATGACTGTAGGCACTGTATGTTATTTAGCGAGTCCAATCATAAGTTATGATTGGCCAATCACATCATACTATATAGGGATATCATAAAAACATGATAGATAATTTAAGATTACCTATCATAGACCGTTATAAACCAATCATAAAACTCGACATTAGATATGTACTGATTCTTGACTTATGATATGAGTATGTTGTAAAATATAATATACATGAAAGATATTATTTTTCTAAATTTCAATTATAATTTCAATTATATAATTTATAAAATATTTATAAATTAAGGAAAAGTTATTTTATAATATTTATTTAATTTATAAATTTGATTATATATTATTTAATTTAAAATGTTTATAATTAATTATTAAGTTTTTTTGAAAAATTTGATAAATAAATACCCCCTTGATAAAATTTTCAAAAACCAACCCATTGGGTCCACACTAAATAAGAGGGGGGGGGGGCTTTAAACTAAACCAAAAATGTTTTGGTGGATAAGATATAGGTTTAAAGTTCATTTACATGTGGAATAATTTATAAAGTGATTATGAATTTAAAAAAAATTAAAATATTAAAGTTTTTATATTTATTTATGAATTATTCATAAATGAAGATAAAGAATGTTTTTATTAAGTCCATATTTGGAAATTTATTTGAACCATTATAAAATATATTTTTGGATGATGATGTGATAAATGGTTTAAATTAATTCAAATATGATATATTTAATTTATATAAAATGTTTACATAATATAAAATATTTATTATTTGATAATAAAAGTGTTCATAATTTATCACATATTTAGAATATGGATAAGTTCATAGTAAATCCATTTTAATGATAATATGAAATTTTCATATTGTAAAAAAGTTAATAATTCATGTTTATCCATGCTAAAATTATAAAGATTTTATAGCTATATATTTATGAATTATCCAAAATTATTTATACCATATTTAAATATTAGAATTGTTCATTTATTTAGTTTATCCCTTGGTTAATTCATGAATATAATTGTTATATTATGAATTATGATGTATGATTTAGTTTAAAAGTGTTTAAAGCACTTCTTTAAATTATCATACACACATTTATGGAGTTACATACTGGGTATGATAATTTATTTAATTATCTTTTGCCTTAACTCTAGCTTGTTCATTAATTGTGTAAATATTTACACATGACAATGGTTTTAATATATTAATTTGGTGGAAGGAATAGAAATTCAAAAATAAATCCTTAGAGTCATGCATATATGTATGTGGAATAATATGAGATAAAATAGTGATATTAAATCCCATTTTAAAATACTTAGTATTAGATTCACTTTAAAGAAAACACTTTTTAAGACCTTGATCATCTAACTAAGTTGTTCATGCTAAAGTTGGGTTCCCCTAGGTTATCTTCTATACAGAAATAAAGTAATAAGACACCCTAATATGATTAGGTGATTGTTTTGGTGTTTTCTTTGGGTTTCACTTGGTAGGAATACCCTAATATGGTTGGGTTACCGGAGGATTAATGTTGAATAATTCCATATGATGGATTAGGATAAAGAGTTATATTATCAACTATCCAAGATTCATATATGATATTTTTAACATTATTATCATCCTATGTATCTATATAATTATAGAAATACTGAATATAAACAAATCTTAGAGAAATATGGATCTTGTACTGCTAATTGATATGATAAATCTAAAAGGGTTCATCATTTTAGTGGGATAAAATTTAAAAAAAATTATTGAATAAATTTAAAAGATGATACTAAGTTAATAAAAACTTATGTAGTCGATAAGAGATATCATTATCATTAATATTAACTTTGAGACCTGTATTTAAAAAAGAGAAGCGTAATAAAATTATGTAAATTATATGCTCCAGTGTGACACTTTCCTGAGTAACCTGATGTTAAAGTTGTTCAACAAGTGAATCAAGATAGTTATAAGAATAATAAGATGGATAATTTTTGGTTTCAAAAGGTATTATATAGAGGATGAAAAAGGAACTTCTATCTCTACACATATTCTTAATTTGATTGAGTGTTCCAATAAATTGGTGAGACTGAAGATATTATCTAAGGATTAGTCTGGCTATTGAATTAATTTTGTAAATATCCTTGGAAATGTTTCAAAAATATGAATTGATTCAATAAAACTTTTTATATATTTTTTAATGTGTTTATGATAGGTGATAATGTTATAGAATGTCTAAAATCTTGTAATGTGTTGATATTACATGAGGGTGAAAGTATAAAACAAAAAATAATATTAGATTTGTCCAATAAATAACCCTGTTCATTAAAACCTAAAATAGAAGTTTGGAAATAATGAATTTTTTTTTGTAGGATGAAATCGTCTAATGTACTTTAAGGTGTTTGAGAAACTCCATGGATATTTCATGTTATATATTATTGCTATAAAATAAATTATTTTATTTTTAAGGGTATTTGATACCAAAATGTATATTTCATAAATTCTATAATTATACCAGAGTTTAAAATAAAGGTTAAGATAGATTGAGATTGTAGTTTCCATCAATGTGTTGATGAAACATGTTTTTAAATCATGGAAATTGATGCAAAGGAATATATCAATTTTAGATAGATATAAATAATGGATGTGTATTTTCATCTTATTCTATTATATGATATGATAATTTATTTATTAATAAAGAGTTTTTATGAATAACATGAGATAATAATTTTAACACACCTGGTTTATGATTTATCAAATTTTATAACATGATTGAAAATGAGATAAGTGTGATGTACCAGACCCAGTTTACTCATAATTAACTGAATCCAGTTGGACACATGTCATCAATTAGATCTCACTGCACAATAGAGGATACATACTAGTTGTGAGGGTCAATGATGTTAAAGTGGGGAGATTATACCCTCTTTATCAGAGTGAAGCATAATAGTGAATAATAATAAATCAGTGGAAATATTATAAATGGAACAATGAAATTCAATCATCTAGACAATAATAACAAATAGTAATCCAAATCATATACAAATGATTTCATGGAGATATACCAAAATAGAGGAAAAAAGGGGGAACATGGAAGCTTGTGTACAATAGTACATTATATACAAAAATATAAAAAATACCTAAAACTAATCTCCAATAGAATCATTAGAAGTATCCCAGTTGTATCCTCCCATACGCCATCCTAATAAAGAATGTTAAGAATTCATAACTTGTTGATTCCATTTATCCCTACCTGTATCCATATAGTCTGTACAAGTACCCAATGGCAGCCCGAATGGGGTGTGAGTAAAACTCAGTAGGCCACCACTAATTGTGTGTATAAATAATCCATCTTGTGATTATAAAATGTAATAGTGTATGGGTATAAATTAATAAGTAGTAAATAAATAACTATACACCCAGTCGAGCTCAGGTTCCTCATGGGATACCCCACCGACCATAACTAATTTGTCCCAATCTAGATTTCTCAAATCATATAAACGTGAATTATTTTAATACCTAATGAACATAGCCAAGTAATCCATGCATAAAAATTACAAGGATCCATGAAAAACCCATGGAATCCAGGACCTTAGAATTTCAATCCCACACTTAGTAATTGTCTGATACATGAGGCTAAATGGGAAGTATGAGTGTAATCCAATGGGATAGACCCGTCTTGTTCTACTCTAATCACATCAAATGAGCCCGAATAAAAGTCGAGGGTAATCTCATGATCAATCTACTATAGGATAATGAGATTATACAAGGTATTCCATACTTCGGAGTGTACAAGAAAAATGTTGTTACATAGCCGAGACGTCCAAAGAGCAAAGAAATTGACTTATCGCAAGTGTGGTATCTCACATGGTGGTTGAGTCAATGAATAAGATGGTGTCCATTAGTCCATCAAAGACATTCCTACTTGGGAATCAAAGTCTCACTTAATAAAAATCACACATTTATAGTGATCCAAATCCAGTACAAGTTAAAATGATATAATTAATTAATCTGTTGGCATATCATGAGCCCATGCATGGAATTACTTCTCAAGAATCCAAGTATCACTCAAGGAAGGTCACACTCTAAACATTAATCTCATTAATTTCATAATTTATGTCTAAGGAATGTAATCTATGAAGTTTATCATTTACATTAATTTATTCATGATATATAACTATTTATTAAATAAAAGGGCCAAGTATAGTCTACTTTCTATATCACAAATTAATTTATCCCATTAATCCATCTTATTTATAAGAAATAAAGTGTCCAAGGAGTATCCATACCATATGAAAATTCATTAATTCCATTTAAAAAATTCCATTCTCAAGTGATAAAAAGGGACAGGTAATGCATACCTTCCATTTAAAATTAATTTACACTTTAATATATACATTTGGTTACCTTATTAATCAAGGACAATACAGACACTCCTTAGTGGGTTTTTGGTCATAAGTATAGTAAGTGTTCTAGGGAATTTAATCAAACCCACCAAATGATGGTTTAAGTTTAGGTCATCAACCTTTAACCATGTATATGAATCTCATAACATGTCAAATTCATTTTTTAAATAATTAATTAAGGGTATTAAAATTTTAAGGAGAAACACTTTGAAAGTCTAGTGTGCATCACAATGATGCATGATATAAAAAACTATAATTTTAAGGAAAAGTACCATGTCATATAATTTATACCATTATATGAATCCTCATATAGTATCGACCTCTGATTTGGGATGGAATGTGAGAAAATGAAAAAATAGAAATATGAAATGAAAATAAGGCATATTAGCTCGTACAGGGATAACACCAAAGATGGGGAGAGAAACTAAGAAAATAAGAAAGAGGAATCATAGAATTATTGTGGGGGATCCAACACAATTAACAATGCTTGAATTATACGTCATATGGGAGAGAAATCTAAAATCCTATAAGGACTAGGGAAAGGAGAAACGCATAGTAAAGATGCTATGTGAAATGGGTATAATAAAGGAGGGATTAAGAGTTAAAGTCTTGAAGGGAAAGATCATAATTACACACTTTTTAAAGGGGTTGATGTTTTGGATACATGATTTTACAAATCATGCACCAACCATGTGTACCTAATATCCAGGTGCACAACCCTATCATTTTTGATGTACATGGTCAAATAAACTGTGTGATAATCATGTGGTTGGCACTATCTTAAAGCCCAAACCCTATACATTCTAGGTGCATAGTTAGAAAAACTATGCACAAATTGTGCATGGTCCCATTGTAATAAATTATAGGTTTCTCATGGCCATGATACCCTCCTTGAATGGTTTGAAAAACCATGTGCAATCCCCTATGGACTACATGGTTGAGGTGTATAGTTAGCACTAACCATATGTTTACCATCTGCATCACCCTGTTCTCCCAAAAACCTATAAATTCAGCTATGAATAAGCCTAAAAATTTCTGGAACCTTACTTAAACTCTTAGGAACATTTATTTAGATAAAAATAAAGAATTATATTTAAAATAAAAGGATCCATACCTCAATTAAAAACTAGGATTTTACAACCTCCTCTCCTTCAAAAAACACATCCCCAAGTTGACCTGAGGGTGGTAGATCTGCATCCAAGAATAACTCTATCCACTAAGCATGTATCTAAGACTCTCACTCATTGGAATCATCTTATACAGGGTCATGTAACTATAAAAATAAACCAGAGGAACTAAATTTCCTCAAATATACTTTGTGCTATATTCTATGAAACAAACTATATACTCCTTAAAGTAATCATCAACCACCAACTCTACATCCTTATAATAAAAAACATGATACAAGTTAGAATGATAACAGTGAAGTTAAGAAACATTGAAGATGCCATGAATTTCTTGGTACCATTGATGTAAGTAATATCTAATAGGTTAGCAAACTATCTCTCTCCAAGATCTGAAAATTCCAATGAATCTAGGTGATAACCTTCCTTGTCTCTGAATCCATCGATGACATAATCTAGTAGAAATAAGAAAGATGAACCATTCTCCCAACTCAAACTCAAGAGTTCAACAATGATGATCATTGTAAGACTTATGCCTATACTCATATATTGATATGCATTTACTAATAATTAGTACATATTCCATTGTCTCTTGAATAAGATTAGGTCCTTTTAGTTCCAGATTTCCTTCCTATAACCAACATAGGGGTGAATGATAAGGCCTACTATAGAGCACCTCATAAGGATCCATCTGTATAGTTTCTTAGAAATTGTTATATTAGGAAAACTCTGAAAGATCTAAGAATTTATCATAAAAACCTCCAAAACCAAGGACATAATCATGGAGAATACCCTCTAATACATGTATTTTATGCTCAGGATGACTATCAATTTGTGGGTGATATGTTGTACTCAGAAGTACCTGTGAGATCAAGGCCCTCTGTAACCCTTTTTAGAACTGAGAATTGATCTAATCATCCCCATATGATATGGTGGTACATGTAACGACATGAAGGTGTATGATTTCTCTGACATTTATCCTCCCTAGCTTGTCCACTGATATGTTTTCCCTTATATGTACGAAGTAGGCGACATTAATAAGCTTATCCATGTTCACCCATGCTGTGTCACTGCCTTGAGGTGACTTCGGTAAACCTATTATGAAATAAATAGAAACATCATCTCACTTCCAATATGTAATGGGTAATGGATATAAAATACTAATAGGCCATTGGTGTTCTTCCTTCACCTGCTAATAGGTGGGGCACTGAGTAATAAAACCCGTTATCAACTTTTTCATATGAGGTCACCAATACTATTGGTGTAATTCACAGTAAATATTAGTAAGTCCAGTATGTAATAACTATTTAGAAGCATTATATTCTATCATAAACTCCTCTCATGTGTCAATAGGTACCGATACACTCCCACGAATTAACAATATCCAATCATTATCAACAACCCAACCAGGTGGTGGGTCCTCACCTTAAGCTATTTCCCGTAAGACCAGGACTTCAAGATCTAAAAGTCTCTTTTTCTTTACTCTATAAAAAAGTGATAAATTCACTATTAAATACGTAATAAAATTATTCTCATGACACTCATAAAATTCTAGATTCATTTTATAAAGTATATCCATCAACTTCTATTCACCACTGACTTCCTGAACACCTTGTGTTTGAGTCTTTCTTTTCAGAGTGTCAGACACTACATTGATTTTCACAAGAATATAATAATGCTAAAAATTTAAGTATTAGAGATATTTAACCCATTTTATATGTATAAGGATAAAATCATGGTTAGATAATATGTATTTTAGGATCTAGTTCACCATATATACCATAAACACTCCCCAAATAGATAATGTCTCTACCATTGTAAAGCATGAACCACCATTGATAACTTGAGATCATTTTTTAGGTAATTATTCTTGTTAGATATTAACAAACATGACTTATATGCCATGAAATTGAATCAAAATGTCACCTATCCCAATGCATGATACATTAAATTCAATATATACATAGATAACTCCAATTATGATATATTGTGACCAAATAATTGAACCTTATCAATCCAAAATTACTATTTTTTGAGCTTAGAATATACTTGGTGCTTTTTCAGTGTACCCAATATGATGTAAAGATGTTTGTAATGATCATGTTTAGTTCAATATTACACCAATATATCATCAAGAAAAATGATTACAAACACATCTAGGTACTAATAGAAGATTTGAATCATTAAGGCCATAAAAATAGACGGTGTGTTCATCAAACCAAGTGAAATAACTAAATATTAATATAAGATATACCTACTTCAGAATGTTGTATGTGGTATATCTCAAGTTCTGACTCAAAAATTATGATTGAATGATCTCATACCAATCATTGATAAGACCTTGGATCCTCAAATATGGTTAAAAAATCATCTATATGATATGGTGGGTATTAGTTCTAAATTGTAAGTTGATTAAAATACTATTAGTTCTCAAAAATTTTAAGGGTAACATCCAAATTATTGGTGAAAAGGATAGGTGAACCCCAAAGAGAGGTATTGGTTTGTATAAAATCTCTGGAATCTTGGTCTTCTAACTGCCTGTAGAGTTCTTGAATCTCTATAGGATCCATCTTGTATGGAGGGATAACCATTATTGTTACTCATGGAACAAGATCAAAAGTAAACTATATATCTCTCATAGAAGGTAATCAAAAATAAAAATAAAAAAATAAATAGAGAATATGTAACTATAATGAACCATTAACAAAGGGAAAACATCCTTACATACTACTTGATCATCTAGAAAGATACTGGAAATCTGGGCAAGCACTCTGCTCGGTCCCTGAAGCTCAGGTCCAACACGACTTTCTCGGACATCCCATTCTCCCTTGTAAACATACCTTACATTATATGGTGATATAAAAGAAACTCTATAATGATAAGAATCAACCTAGGCTCATAATACACTAACTATTCCATCCCAAGAATTATTTTAAAGACCACAATCTTGAGAATGAAGAGGTTCTAAAACAAATGATAACCACCTATCTCAAGGGGAAACTCCTTTCACTAGAGAATGTTCTCTAACCATACTCCCAAAGAAATATCAAGAGTCATCACTATATAGAAATACTGAATTTGAGCCCAATACTTTTCATAATATCCAAAGACATAATAGAATGTGAGGTGACTATATTATACTAACTAGATACTAAAGTCAAGTCTATTAAGATTATACTTCCCACTATAGATGTTCCAAAACTATTCTCCTAATGTTTAGGCTATATTTCATGTAAATAGATAGATATATGTTATTGAGTACAACTTAACCTCCGTAATTAGGTATTCTATACTGAAACTACATATCACAAGTTTGGCCTCCTCAAAATGGCCCGTGGTACTCCAATTTCCTACCTGGTGTGGAGCTTTTGACTGCTATCCAAAACATAGAATGGGTGTATAACTTCTTCCACTAGACATCGATGTAAAGTTCATTCATAATATCTGAATATGTCCCTTTTTTTTGTAGGATCAGCACTCAACTAGGTCCTTGTTACAATGGGAATTCATGTGACTAGGCCAGTCACATTGATGGCATACCACATAACTGGTAGAATGTATACCCTGTCTACCACTTCCCTTAGGAGATAACACAATTCAATCCTTCTTTCCACTAGGAAATACACTATCTGTCCTTGAATCTATAACACCATGCCTTATACCTTTAGCTTATCTCAAATTATTCTCAAAGATAAGGACCTGTTTTACTATCTTTGTGATAGTGATTAGTCAGAAGACATTCACCTGAGATCAGATAACATACATAATCCCATACTTAAATTTCCTCACTCAAGATATGTTTTCAATACAAAGAGTCAATGAGATTCATTGGAGCCTAGTGAACCAATATGAATAGTCCATGATGGATATACTACCTTACTGCAGGTACATAAAATCCCTAGCTCATTCATATCTCAGTGTCTTCAAAAAGAAGTTTTTATATAAAATATTATATAAATCCCTCTATACCATACCACTATGATAATATACCTGGGTAAAAATGTCCCGACATTGCTTAGGATATCCATAAATCATATAAACCACGATATTAACTCTCCTCTTAGGAGGTGTATCTAGATGCTCAAATATTGATACCATGGACTCTATCCCTGAATCACCAACATGGGTAGTTCCCTCCCCTAGAAAAGTTAAAGGGTGTTTCTATTGGAATTACCTCATAAACTCTAACATAGATGATGCATATCATGGAGCTCAATGCATAGATTGCACTAGTTATAGAAAACCCTCTCCAAGATGAGCATTGTTTCCTAATACAATTATAACTGGAGGTATCACATGTGGTATTATGGTTGGAATAGGTCTCACAACCTAAGTATAATGGTAATCACCACCTTCTTTGAACTTTACTCAAGGATTTTTTGGAGGCATATGTTTATAATTCCAAATGCACATCTCAAAATGAGTTTCGATACAAAAATATTACATATAAAAGAACATAATAGGTACAAAGCCTTACCATCCATCACCCACTACCCAAAAAACACTCACCAAAATCCAGGTCTAGGTAATTGATAAGATCATGAATGAACATAAGAGAAACTCCTAGCTTCCCACTACTAATTTTGTTTCTAGTTAGAGGAAAATTTTTTAATAATTGAGTTTCTGATATTTGGAATGTCAATTTCAATTTATAGAGGAAAAATCTCTTTAATTTTTAATTAGAGGCTTCATTTAATGGTAACCATTTATTTCAAGAGTTCCAATTTGTATAATACTATACAAACACACACACACCAAGGTTTAGTTAGATGAATCAACATTCCTAAGTTATAAATACCTAAGATTTATAAGTTACAATTGGAATTCATGTAACTACAACCAGACCTTTACATTTAGTCTTAGAATGTAACAAGTCTATATATAATGGTTCAATTATATGGATCAAAATTACCAAATTATATAGGAATATGATTTATAAATTTCAATTGGTATCCATTTAATCATAACCAACTAAAATTTTATCCCATGCAACAAAAAATTCATTTCTTAAACATGTTATAATTGGTTAGTTAAGGTTACACTATCAAGATATTTGGGAAAAAACATTTAGTTTGATGAATACACTTTAATAAAAAATTATTTTATCCTATTTCCTATAAGAAACATCAATAAATCACAGGTATAACAATCAGGGATCATACGAAAAGCTTCATGTAATGCAAGCAATGAAATAAACATTGAATTTCATTTGAATGACAATTAAATCTATATGTGTCTATCAAGATGCATGTACTAATGCTTACTTACCATACTGACCAGGGGTAAAAATCCATAATAATAACAAATTCATAAGTCACATGCATATAAAAATATTTAATACTAATCAACTATAATAAGAAAAATATAAAACAAAAAATTCCATAATGGAAACTTGGATTTTCCTCTAAACGTGGGTTAGCTACTCCGAAACATGACTTATTAACAAGTTCTGACATATCATAGTCTCTAGTATACTATCCCAAAATAGTACAACAAATAAAATAAATCATTTGAGACCACTTTATGATGTCCCAACCCTGGTTCACTCATATGTAGCTGAACCTAGTTGGCCTTATGGGCTCAAGCATGCCTCCATGTATGGTAGAGGCTAATGACTAGTAGTGAGGGTCAATAATGGTACGGTGGGGAGACTATAACATGTTTGTTAGAGTGGATAATAATACTGAGTAATAATGATAATAAACTAGTGAAAACATTATAAATGGAATAATTAAAGGAAATCATCTAACCAATAATAATAAACTGTAATCAGAGTCATATACAGATGATTTCTTGATGATTTACAAAAATGGAAGGAAAAAGGGGAACATAGTAGGAGGAACACAATCATATATGATATATAAAAATATAAAAAGGCTAAAATCTAGTCTATAATAACATTATAGTCTCTAGATTAATCCTCTTCTCTCATACTCTATCCTATTGTATAAATTCAAGCGTCTATAAATGGGAACTTGCGTTTATCTCTATATTCATCCATGAAGTATCTCTGAGTACCCAACAATGGCCACAACAGGGTGTGAGTAAAATTTAATAGGCCACCACCAATGGTTTAAATAAATAATCTAGTCTAAAAATATAAAATGTAATAGTGTTCTTGTATAAATGAATAACTAGTAAATAAATAACAATAAACCCTACCGAGCTCGGGTTCCTCATGGTATACCCCATTGACTACACCATCTTTAACCTAAGTTGGATTTCTCTAATCATATGACTAATAAATGGTTGAGGACCCAAGAAAAATATCTAAGGCATCCATGCATAATAATCATAAGGATCCATGAAATACCCATGGAATCAATGACCTTAGAAAGTCAATCTTACATTCAATAATTGTTTGATATGTGATGATAAAGGGGATGTTTGAGTCCAATAAAATTGGATTGTTCTATATCTTTCCTATATAATCACATAAACCGATCTTGAATACAACTTTGGGGTAACCTCAGGATCAATCTACTAGATTCCAAGGAGCTCAACAGAGGATGTTTTAGGACAAAGTTGGTTGGAAGTTGTTTTTCATATGCCAGAAGAAGTTGTTTACTGATTTTTTTTTTGTATTTTGTTGTCTTTATGAGAAATAAATTCACTTTGTGTTTTTTGATGTTCAGGTAAATAAGTTTCAAACTCATAAGAACAAATTCATATTGCTTAAAAAATTCCATCATAAGAAGTTTTATGTTCTAATGTGTTTTTGGGAGAAACTATTTTTTAGACTCATATGTTTTCCAAAATGGAGTTTTTAGAAATGGATTGAGAAGATGTATTAGATTAAAAATGTATTTAGATATGTTTAACACTAAATCTAAAGATGATTCATTGCGACAAAAGTTCTCAACATCATAAGTTGACTACAAAAATGTGATCCAAGATTTGTGAAATAAAGGGGGACACATAGTCAAATGATGCTATATCGATCTCAATATTCCAAAATTCATGAAGAATTCATGATACATGCACATGTTTGTGGGAGAAAAGTGAAAAGTGAATTTTTAGCATTTCAATAAAGTTGAAGTTTTCCATATGCAGTTGTTTGAACCAAGGATCACTAGACATAGAAGTTTTTTATAAACTAGGATTTTAAATTTGATAATTTCAAAAGTATTGAAAAAGTGTTGATCGAACAATCCATTGGATGATCCAATCCATCAGTTAAACTGATTAATAAAATGAACCATTTGTTGATGAGTTTTTGAAAGAAATAATTTTACACAAATTGGTCCATTGGACAAGTTATATCCCTGATCTATTATATGGATCCATACACTGATATATTAGATGGTTGCAAACACCAATCCATCAGAAAAGTATTGGCATAGGTAAGAAATTTTATGTAGAGTTACATCAGAGGAAGAATATCAGAAAAACCAAATCATATTTGATGGATCAAAATTTTTATGTGAGAATGATCAGATAAGTTATTGACATTGAAAATTATATTGAGTTGCTGACACAGATGAATCAAATGAGCTACAAAGATCGCCATCAGATAGGGAACTCAATATCGATTAATCCGATGAAATGCAACAATGTAGTAAACTATTTTTAGGTGATATGATGCATCAGAGTGGAGTCTCATCTTTTTGTGTTTGAAATTGTTTCAAGACTCATCAAACAAGGTCTAACACTAACAATTCATCAGAGGCCGAGTTTCATTAGATACAATTCCATCAGTTTGAGGAGCTGTTGAAAAATTTAACAATAGGTAAAAACATATTGAAGTTAACACCAAACTATTGTTAATGTGATTTTAAGTCTTTATAAGTTTCAATGATATTTATTGTAGAACAGTTTCAGGTGTTCTAGGGCATCAAAGTATGAATTCTTGAAAAGTGAATCAAAATGAAAAACAGTTTCAGAGTGATAATTTATGTATTGAGTTGTTGAGATATTCTATATAATTCAAGAAGATTTTAGAAAAATCCAAAAAAGTTTGTAATCTTTGATAAATGGTCAAAATGGAGTTCAAATGAAAATGAAATTCTGGATTATAAATTTTTGTTGAGTTGGAAAAATATTTTGGGATCCTAAATTTTCTTTTTTGGGAAGGGATAATAGTACGATGTACTCTGACATTCTTTACACATGGTAGAGAGTGAGAGTGCTATAATTTTGGTTGTAGAAATTTTTTTTAAGAAACATTTTCTGGAAAAAATAAGTGTTTAGAAGACACTATGGTAAAAATTTATCAGATCTGAGTGACCAATCAGTCTAGAAGTTTCTAGGAAAATATAGAAGCAAATCAAATTTGTTTCTAGAAAACTGAATTAGACTTGTTTCTAGAATGAAGAACTAAACTAAAGAATCAAAGTGATATTTCTGACTGAGTTTTAATATGAATTCCAAAGAAGTTCTTCCCACCTTCTTTTGGGTAATAAAGTGAAGAATTAGTTTCTTGAGGATTTAAAAAAGTGGAAGTTATTGAAGCAACACAGTGACATGTTTGGAATTTTTTTTGAAGGTTTATAAACCTGTTACAAAAAATTATTTACTTCTTTCATGCTAAAAAAATCACATGCACTGTTATATTGATCATAGTTTTTCACAAGTTCAAGAGCATTTCCAACTTGTTGTATAAAAATAAAAGGATTGTTATCTAGTGGATTATGTGTTATTGGATCATTTCAAAACCATGACAAGGAATATCTACTATTATTGAGTAGTAATCCTTGTAAATAATTGTGTTCATGTGGATGTGTGAATGTTTTATTTTCAAAAAAGTGATAAATATTTAATAGGAAGAGAATATTTTTATATAAGAAATATAACATAAAAGAAAAATATATCACTAATTCACCCCTCCACCTCTCAATGATTACATTGATCCTAGTTAGTCCTTTTCCATTGATATCAGAGTGAATTTTATCTTTGTTTACTCTTTTATAATTTTTTTTGAAGATTTAATGTGGATAATTTTAAATGTGTGAAGAGTGAGGGGATTCCAGTTTTTCATGGAAAGAACTATCACATATGGAAATATAGAATATTTTCATATCTTATGCCTCTGGTTTATGATATTCTTGAAGATACTAAATATGGATTCTCTTCGCTTTTTGAAAATGTTCCTATTATATATATGGATAAGAAAAATATGAATAATTATATAAGGAATAAGAATGATTTACTTTCATCACTTTTGAAAGTGAATTTCTAAGATTGGAGGGAGTTGGGACTACAAAAGGTATTTGGGAAAAGTTAAAAAATATCTATTTAGGAAATATTAAGGTGAAGAAATAAAAGTTAAAAATATATAATTTTAAGTTTGAAGATATAAAAATGGGTGAGTATGAATATTTTGGTGGATTCTTTACAAGAGTGAACGATATTTTTAGCATCGTATGATGTCTTGGTAGGAATATGGAAGATTCAACTATTATTGAAAAGATCTTATGAATTCTTCCTAACAAGTTTGATTCTAAAGATTCATATTTGGAAGATATAGATCCTGAAACTCAATATTTGTATGACCTTCATAGCACTCTCATTACATATGAAATGAGTAGAGAGAAAGTAATAAAACTCAAAGAAAAAGTTGATCAATAAATTTCCTACAAATATTATAAGAAAGGAAAATCCTAGAAAGTTCTTGAAGTTGTAGAAGTTTGTGATTCCGATTCTGAAAATGAGGTTAGTAATAATTTTGATAAGATTTTATCCTTGTTTTATAAAAATTTGACAAGAGGCATAGGTAAGGGAAATTACCACTGAAATGTTTTAAATGTGGAGTTGTTGGGAATTTTTCCATGAATTTACCTCTAAGAAAAGATGAAGAAGACAATGATGAAAATTTCATTATGCCAAAAATATATATTAAAAAACATGATGAAAAAAAAATATTATTCTAATGTAAATAATAAAAATTTATCTAAATCCAAAAGGATAAGTTTTTTATACAATGATGGTGAAAATTTTAACAGTGAAGTTGAAGATGAACAAACCAATAAATTCATTGGAGAAAACACATTTATTTATAATTTTAACGATGAAGAGTCTTTTAGAAGTTGTTTTCCAAATAACAGGATACTTAGTTAGAATTTAATTTGAAAATAGAGTTGAAAAAATGTATGATAAATATTATAAGACTTGTAATGGAATTCAGGAAGTTGAAAAAGGAAAGTTCAAAGAAAATAATAAAGAATTTTTTCTTGAAGAGAAAGTTATATTTCTAGAAGATATTGATCATTTGATTAAATATTTGGAAAAATAAAAGAATAAGAATGACAATCTGGAAGTAAAGATAAAAGTAAAGGAAGAAGAGTTAAAACTTATTCAAAAAAAGTTCGGCAAAGCTGAGTAGGGAGTTACAAGTTTCAAGAACTTTATCTCTATAGTTTGTGAAGGTTATATAATTGTAAACCTGATAACGATAAAAGAAATTATCTTTAAATGTTGAAAATAAAATTGAATATGTTTTTAAGAAGAAAAAATCTGAAAAAATCATGTATGTTACCAAAACTAAAAAATTTAAAAATTCAGAAGCTTTTAAAATTTCAAATTCCATATTAGATGTTACTATTACTATTGATTTCATTAATGTTGGGAATAAATATTATTTAAATAAGAAGTTTTTGATTAAAAATTGAACGTTTTGGGTGCAATAAAGCTCTGATGCGGAAGATAAGAATGTTGTAAAAAAAACAGGTTTACAACTCCTGATAGTATGGAAGTTATAGAGGAAAATATTATTTTCTATGGTTACTGCTGGTATTGTGGTGGATTTTTGAATACATCAAATATGTTTTGGTTCAATAAAAAATACTACAATTATCCCATGAGTAACATGATTAAAAGTTTTAGGGGGAGTCCATTCTATCAAATACGGAACTCTGAGAAAGTTGTTTTGAAAGTTTAAAATAAGTTCCAGCCTCTAGAAATGATTTTTGAAATATGTGAACAACAAATAAATATTGATAAAGGATGTCATGTTTTGGTATCAGAGCAACATGTTTATAAAAATTCTAAAAAACTGAATGTGAAGGAAGATAAAGGGGAAAACATCTATTATTTTAGAAACTGATCTCAAAGCTACAAAAGAAGAATGACATTGGATTTTGGATAGTGGTTGATATTCACATATAACATGATATTTGAAGCTATTAAATAATGTGAAATATTTCAAAGAAGGAATGGTTATATTTTCAAATGATGAATATCTCAGAATGAAAGGTGTTGGATATTCTATTATTGGGGAATAAAAACTAAAATCCAAAAGAGATTGTTTTTTGTCGATGGACTAAAACACAACTTGTTAAGTGTTTCACAACTTTTTTATGATGGTAATAAAGTTGTTTTTGTAAAAATGGTTTTTTGTGTGAATAGAGTAGAATATGTAAACGTTGTTACAAGAGGCCAATGTACAAAGTAGAACTTGTTTCTATTTGGTGACATACAAAATTATTGTTATCTAATCACGATGAAAGAAAATAAATTTTGGAATAAAAGTTTGGGATGTATGTGCCAAAGGAATATGAATAAGTTAAAAAAGTGAGACAGTGTTCGTGATATAATTAATATGACAAAAATAAGATATTTGTGTTGTTCAATTTTTCAGAAATGGAAGATTACAAATTCAGTGCATAAGATTGTTTAAATTCATTCAACTCATCCCCTATAATTGATTCATTCTGATATTTCCATTCCAATACATAACCAGTAAATTTTTTTAGATAAGTACTTCATTTCGTTGATTGATTATTTTACTCACACTACTTGTATTATATATTTTAAACATATATAGGTATATTTATAAATGTCTAAGAGTTTCAGGAAAAGTGCAGAAAAGGAATGTAGATATTCTATAAAGAAGTTACAAATAGATAATGGTGGTTAATAATGTCACGAACCATCCCAGTGGGGCCCGCGCCGTGACTCCCCAAGCCTGCCTCCAATAGGCCAGGGGTTGGTGACTAGCACCGAGTAGGCATATCACTAACATGGGAGCCATTGCCTAAGTACCTGTACACACACACACATCTCCAAGCCCACAAATGATGAAATGTAAAACACTAAATAAAAAAATGCATGCATAAAACTAAACCCCAACCATCAGAGTATGACGAAAGGTAGAGTACTAAAAAGTAAACTGGGCCAGAATACATGCCCACCAAAAACAAACAAACAAGAGTTTAAAATCTGGAAAGCCTAACCTGTAAACACAAAAAGGTACTGGGACTGCTGCTCATAGCTGTAGGAACACCTCGGCCTGTAGGGAACTCAGAAAGATCGGTCCTGTCCTAGTCCGCCCTGGACTCTGTCAAAAGGCTGCTCGTCTGCACAAGACACCAGACGTGCGGGCAAAGCCCGTGCAGGGGTGAGTATAACAATACTCAGCAGAGGACCCCGAAAACCACAAAGCAGTAAACAAAGTAAAGGTACAGTCAGCTATGCACAGTATATGTCTACAGAATATATAGAACAAACTAGATATACTCAAAACCCGAACCCATATTCAAGGGACAAGTCACACAATCGCATACCCCCATTAGGGATTTAGATCAAAGATTCCGTGATGCACTCGTTCTGGGAGAACACACTCCACGATTCTTATAGATCTGATGACGTCTGTCCGAGAAGTTCTGTTCATCGGGAACCATCACGAGAAGTAACTACACTCATTACGGGAGACACACTCCTGAGTGGGAAGGTTACAATAGAAGGAAATCACTCATTATAGGAGACACACTCCTGAGTGGGAAAGATCACGATACACAGATGAGGATCACTTCCAGGGCCATGGCGGATACTGTAATTCACCCGGATTCACCAGTTAGGTGATACACTAGCTTGGTAGAGGATCAACACCTGGTAGAGTTGGTCACGTCAATGCCTGAGTCTACCTAGGGTCAAGAATGGATAGAGGATCTCACTCCAGGCCTCTCAGAGGGATACCGACTCTATCACAGAAAGTTTGGCGGAAGGGATCATACTCCTGTAGAAGGAAACGATGCCTGACCTTCAGAGGAAGAAGAATATGGGGCACTAACCCAAACGAAAGATGTCCAGGATACAGTGAACAAGAGGACCATGCTGTTTTCCAAAAAGTACACGGTGTGTAGAAAATATACACGCTGTGTTGTCTGACCCCGGGTACTGCCCGTGTACAACGGCCCGTGTCTTAGGCTGGTCATGTAGGAAAACTTAGTACACTCCATGTAGTACAATGTACACACCGTGTCCGAGTGACTGGGGTTTTCCCTGTGTCACTGGCCATGTGGTCGTACAAGGTTATTAACCCGTGTACTCTAACCCGTGTCCGTGTATCCCCGGGATACACGCCGAGTCCCGCGTAGCCGCCTTTTCCATGCTGTACACACCGTGTCTCCTGAAGCCATGTAAATCATCCCGTGTCCATGTATTTCCCAAAGTACATGCTGAGTCTTTAGAGAAAGTCCAATACGCCATGTGACCGGGGTCACACACCGTGTGATTCTTCTCTGACCCCCGAAACTCTATCCGCCACTGCCAGTACTACACGGCGTGTTCTTAGGAAGTACACGCCGTGTATTCTGAAAATTTCCAGAAACACGGACTTCCACCGTCGCTCCTCCAGTGGTGATCCGTTTGTCCATCCGGCCGTCCGATCGCCATGAAATCTTCATGTTTTGGAAGAACCGATGCTACAAAGCTTCTCCCAATGTTTTTCAGACCTCTGATCGGTTCCAAAAACATGTTTTGATCTTCCCGCACGAAGAACGCTCGAAGAACACCTTTTTCTGATTCGGTCCGATTCATCGTCCGCCATCGTAGTCGCACATCCGCAAGGTCGTTGAAGTTTTGAACCTTCTATTTGGGATCATTGCGTCATGGAACAGATGCGCAACGATCCGTTGTTCGTCGCCCCGTGAGGAACATGAAGAACGCACAAGAAAAGGAAGGGGGAGAAATCCAATAAACAAAGTGAGGAACGAACCCACACCGTCGTTCGTCACGGCGTTGATATGCTCTCGTTAGTAGGCTTAAACAGAGCAAGAATAAACAACAAAAAAACAACATGGATTAATTCCCCGAATCGTCCCGATAAAAACCCTCCCGCAAGAACGAACGAATCTGCTGATCAACTTGTTCGTGGTTGATCCGCGTTCGTTGTTTTAGATCAAGAATGAGGAAAGAGGAAAAATTAAATAACAAACCCCTACCTTTAAAAAGGATTTATCATTGATGAAGGTGTCGTGCCATCGTCGTCGTCGAGATCCTTTAACGTTGTTGGCGTAGTGATTTGCAGCCTCGATCCATCATTGTTTGTTGCCAAGAAATTTCTCCAACGCCCCGCGGATTCTGCAGAGGTTCCTCCTAAACGTCGCCAACGATCGACAATGCTTAACCCATTAAAAAGGGAAACATGTTGGCATTTAATTATGCGGCAGTATTAATGATGCCAACCTTCTGTCATTAATTTAGGAAACAGATGTCCCGTCGCTGCGCTGCAGGGGACGTTTCCATAAAATAAAATAAACATTTAGCAATTTATTTTATTTTTACTTTTCTAAAATGTGTAAAAATTAACATTCTCCCTCAACCCGTGTCGGTCTAAGTTAGGCCCGTTCTTAGATAAAGTCTTCATCTCGAACGCAACAATGTGCTTAGATTTTTAATCCAGGCATCCGTTTGGAAGCTGCCACAACCACGCACAAGAGCCGACTCACTTAGCTTAAAAAATTTCAAACCACCATTCCGGGCTCACTAGACCTCGGAATGATGTGCCGTCTTTGCGCCCAGTCTCGAAATAATTCCATATAATATTTAAAATAATAAAAGGAAAATCAGAGACGTTACATTCTCCCCACCTTAGGGCTTTGCGTCCCCAAAAAGCCAAAAGAGGGTTACTAAAAAAGATGTGGGTACTAGGCATGAATCTGAGCCTCCCGCTCCCACGTGCTCTCCTAAAGATTTCCGTGCTGCCACCAGATGCGCACCAAGGGAATCGATCACCCACTAAGGATCCTCTCCTACCGATCCTTGATCTCCACTGGGTACTCAGCAAAGGTTTCTCCATCCTCGATGTCTAGATCACCCCAATTGATGATGTGCGGCGGATCGTGCACGTACCTCCTCAGCTACGACACGTGGAAGACATCATGTACCCAATGTAACTGTGGTGGTATATCTAGGTGGTACGACACCTCACCAACTCTGCACAGTATCTGGAAGGGTCCTATGAACCATAGAGATAGCTTTCCACCTTGTCCAAATATCTGTAACCCTCGTCGAGGTGATATGTGAAGAAAGATGTGGTCTCCCTCTTCAAACTCTAGAGGCCTCCGACGTTGGTAAACATAGGACTTCTACCAGCTCTGTGCAGTCTTCATCCGATCTCAGATGATCAACACCTTCTTTGCGGTAGCTCGCACTAACTCTTGACCCATGAGTACTGACTCTCTGGGCTCGGTCCAGTAAAGTGGTGACCGGCAGGGTCTCCTGTACAAGGCCTTGAACGGTGCCATACCCATGGTGGAGTGGTAGCTGTTGTTGTACGCAGACTCCACCAGTGTTAGGTGGTCCTCCCAGCTGTGACTAAAGTCCAAGATACAAGCTCGTAGAATATCCTCCAGAACCTGAATGGTCCTCTCCGTCTGACCATCAGTATGGGGATGAAAAGATGTGCTCAAGCGTAGCTGAGTCCCAAAAGCCTCCTGCAATCCCTTCCACAGCTGGGACGTGAATCAACCATCTCAATCCGAGACTATAGTCGAGGGAACTCCATGAAGCCGAACCATATCCTTCACGTAGAGGCTTGCCAAGGTTTCAATGTAACTCTTCTCCCTGATAGCTAAAAAATGGGCTGACTTGGCCAGTCGGTCAATGATCACCCAGATGGAATCATGACCTTTGGACATCCGTGGTAAGCCTGTCATGAAGTCCATTGATATTCCATCCCACTTCCACTCTGGAACTTCCAGGGGGTGAGCTAATCCCGCTGGAACTTGGTGCTCAGCCTTCACCTGCTAGCATGCGAGGCATCGAGAAATGAAATCCGCTACTGCCTTCTTCATGCCTGACCAGCAGAACTATCGTTAGAGATCCTGGTACATCTTTTCCACCCCAGGATGTACTGCCAAAGGGGACGTATGAAACTCCCTCAGAACCTCCTCCTGCAATGCCACTGGTATAATAGTGTATCCTCTGAAAATAAGTACGTGTTCTCCACCTTGTGAATATCCATCAGGAACATGTCCTGTGGATAACTGAGCACATAAAGCCACACAGTCAACATCCCCAAGCTATGCCTCCCTAACTCTCTGTAAGATTGGAGGGGTGACAACCATCGACTATAGGTAAGCTATATCCTCCCCATCCACGAAGGATATCTGTAACGCGGCTAACTACTGTGTCGCCTCACTCAATAGATGTGAGATTGACCTTCTGCTAAGAGCATCCGCCACCTTATTCCACTTTCTAGGAGTATATATGATTTGAAAATCATAGTCCTGGAGGAACTCTAGGAATTGTCTCCACCGCAGATTCAGATCTTTTTGCGAAAATATGTACTTCAGGCTCTTATGGTCAGAGTAGACAATAAACAGGTCACCCATAAGGTAGTGTCTCCACATCTTCAATACGAAGACTACCACTGCCAACTCGAGATCATGGTTCGCATAGTTCTACTCATGTGGCCTAATCTGGCGCGAACCATAAGCAATCACTGCATGCCGCTACATCAGGACACAGTTGAGCCCGGTCCTTGATGCGTTGTAGAAAACTACGTACTCGACACCCTCCTTCGACAATCTCAAGACTGGGGTGCTCGTCAAACTCTGCCTCAACTGCTCGAAAGTATGATGTCACTTCTCTGTCCACACAAAGGGCTTCCCCTTCCCGGTCAAGGTCGTCATCGGTGCTGATACCTGGGAGAAATTAGGAATGAATCTTTGGTAATATCCTGCCAACCCAAGGAAGCTCTGCAGATCCTTCACGCTCTGAGGTGGTTGCCATGCTAAAACAGCCTCCACCTTGGCTGGATCTAGGACTACTCCATATGCCGAGATGACATGTCCTAGAAAGTGGATCTCTTGAATCCAGAACTGGCACTTCGAGAGCTTCCCATAAAGCCGGTTCTTTCGGAGTACATCTAGAACCATCCACTGGTGTCTCGCATGCTCCTCCTCTGACTCTGAGTACATGAGGATGTCGTCGATGAAGACCACCATGAACTGGTCCAAGTATGGCCGGAAGATCCGGTTCATCAGTCCCATGAACACTGTGGGGGCGTTCGTCACACCAAAAGGTATCACCAAGTACTCAAGTGACCATAGCAGCATCTGAAAGCCGTCTTTGGTATATCCTTTTCCCGCACTCGTAGCTGGTGATAGCCTGATCGAAGGTCAAGCTTCGAGAACCACTGGGCCCCTATCAGCTGATCGAAGAGGTCATCGATTCTCGGCAGTGGATACTTGTTCTTCACCGTCCCTAGTTCAGGCGCCGGTAATCCACGAACAACCTCAGACTTCTGTCTGCCTTCTTGGAAAACAAGACTGGGACCGCCCAGGGTGAAACACTGGGTCTCACGAAACCCTTGCTCTTCAAATCCTCCAACTGCACCCTCAGCTCGTGAAGCTCTTCGGGAGCCATCCAATATGCCGATGAAAAAATTGGTGTCATCCCGGGGTGTAAGTCGATGCAGAAGTCAATTTCCTGGAGGGGAGGTAATCCTGGAACATCTTCGGGAAAGACGTCCTCATACTCCACCACTACTGATGGGAAATGGGAGCTCAAAACATCTACTGCTCCGAGGGTAAGGCTAGCCAACTCATGAGTGATCGGTTGCAGCCTCTTATGAATGAGCCCATTTTGTGCTGCCTGGGTTTCCTTTTCTCCGACAAAGGAAAACCTCATTCCATCATGACGGACACACCACACTCTTTTCCTAAAACAGTCAATCTGGGCATGGAACGAAGATAACTAATCCATACCGAGAATGACGTCGTAAGGCCTTGACGCTACCACCACGAGGTTCCAAACGAAACTCTCACCTCCAAGGGTAAGATCACACTGTCTTCAAAGGTGCGTGATCATCGAGTTTCCTCCCGTAGGTGTCTCCAAGCGTAAGGATCGAGTCAACGGTTCTACCAGAATCTCGAGGTTTTGTACAAGATATGTGGCTATAAGGGAATGACTGGCACCTGTGTCTATGAGTACGGTAGCTTAGGTAGAAAATATATAGATCGTACCTCGAATCATCCCTGGATCCCCTCAGTTATATGCCTCGACCACATGCAGCTTCCCCCGCCCCTATCCCCTAGCTCCCTGAGCCTGGTGCGGACCTCCTGGGGGTGGTGGTGGAAGTAGGTCGAAGCGTCTGCCACCACCTGTGGGTCTCCCTGCTCCTCTGCCATGTCCGCTACCCGGCGGGTCTGCCTACTCTGTTTTCTGCCTCTACCTCGGTGGTCCATCCATAGCTTCCCTGTCAGCAGCTCGACGGGTTGGGCAATCTCTAGCGATATGTCCCCTACCGTCGCATGCGTAGCATCGCTTCTCCCTAGGCTGACTGGATCCATCCTGAGAGCCCTGGACTATCGATCCCCTATCCTGGGTCCTCCTCCGACGTCTCTCATGTCCTGACCCCTATGTTTGATGCCGGATCCCCGCCGCCGAGGTCTCCGCACCTGTCTGCCTACTGCTAACTGCCGACAGCATTCTCTACTCTGCCAAGAAGCTCTCGTCCACCAAAGCTCACTCGAACACTCTAGCATAAGTCGATATGTATAGAGGCATGACACTAGCTCATATTTCTTGTCATAAACCCCTCTCAAAGGTCCGAGCTCTGAAGTACTGATCCCTGACAATATCAATCGAGTACCTGGCAAGGTTGGTGAACCTCAATGAATAGTCATCCACAGTCATACTGCCCTGCTGGATATGAAGAAGCTCCTGGATGCATACAACTCTCAGTGTAACTGGAGAGAACTCCTCCCTGAAGAGTCTCTCAAACTCCATCCACAAAAGAGTCTCCTCATCGTGAGTCTGTGTGGTCAGACTCCACCATTGTCCCGCCGAACCCTGAAGAAGGATCGCTCCTAGGATCACCATCTGGTGTGATGGTGTCCTCACTAGACGGAAAACTCTGGTCACCACCTCAAGCCAGTCCTCAGCCGCCTGAGGGTCGGGCTCACCTCGGAGCCTGAGGGGTCTCTGTCTCTGGAACTCATGGAGCGCGCTAATCCTGCGTTCCTCGCCAGTCGGTACTGCAGGTACCACTGGCTGCTCCACTGGTGGTGTCATATTAGGTGCACCACCCGGTGGCAACACCTAGGGAACTAGTCCCTGTATCTAAGCCTCTTCATTGAGGGGGTCATCCTCATGATCATGCTGCTGAATCCTAGTGGGTATGTGTCGCAGAGGCATCGTGTAAGGAAACAATATGTACCATGGTCAAAGAGTATATCTGGAAAGCTGATACAAAGGACATGGAAACCACAAACCATTCATATATAATGCACGTACCTTTTTATTTCCCCACAACTAGTGTTTTCGTGTACCGAGTCGAAAAGCAGTTTATCAGAGCCCTGGTGTATGGATACGTCGGCCGCCGTACCAACACTGGAGTCTCTGGCCTGAAAGCCGAACTCAAAACACTTAACACTATTTCCCCAAACCAGACTCACAAACTCTAGGTCCTAAGGTAGAACCGACCACCTATGATACCACTCTGTCAAGACCCGTCCTAGTGGGGACCACGCTGTGACTCCCCAAGCCCGCCTCCAATATGCCAGGGGCTGGTGACTAGCACCGAGTAGGCATATCACTAACATGGGAGACATTGCCTAAGTACCTGTACACACGCACACATCTCCAATCCCACAAATGCTGAAATGTAAAACACTAAGGAAAAAAATTCATGCATACAACTAAAACCCAACCATCAGAGTACACAGAAAGGTAGAGTAATAAAAAGTAAACTGGGCAAGAATACATGCCCACCAAAAACAAAAAAACAAGAGTCTGAAAACTGCAAAGTCCATCCTGTAAACACAAAAGGTACTGTGACTGCTGCTCGTAGCCGTAGGAACACCTCGGCCTATAGGGAACTCAGGAAGCTCGGTCCTATCCTGGTCCAGCTTGGAATCTGTCAAAAGGCTGCTCATCTTCATAAGACACCAAATGTGTGGGATATTGGGAAAAAATCCCTCAAGGTAACATTGCAGTATTTTTGGGTTGGTTGTGTTTGTTGACAAAGCAGGTTTCCATGGAGATTTGTCGAGTTCCCAAGAATTTGTTGACAATACTTTTTGACAAAGAACGATGAAAAAGGAAAGGACGATCTGGAGGCTGTACAAAAGAGTAGTACAAAGTGGCACCATTTCCCAGTGTTTGCCAAATTTTTGGGGTCCAAAATTTGGAGTTTTGTGAGCATCGCGAAAAGTGGATTTCCATGAAGAGCATAATTTAATATGGAAAAGGCATGAATTTCGCGAAGATAGGATTCATGGTTTGGAAATCGCGAAGACCAGAAGAATGGAGGCGGTGGTGCTTCGCGATTACGTCAAGCTTCACGAACGACAGAGGCTGAAGCGCATCGCGGCGGTGAAGGGCTTTGCGAGGGAGCTTCGCGGAGAAGGCGCGAAGGAATGTTGGGCTTCGCGAGGGAGCTTCGCGGAGAAGTCGCGAAGGTAAGTTGACGGTGATTTTTCACGACTACGTCAAGCTCTGCGAACGGAAAATTGCCGTGGTGCTTCGCGATTTGGATAGAATTCTGGCAGAAACTTTGGAGCTTCGTGATTTGAGATGACGTGGCGTTGACTTCGCGCAGAAGGGACGAGGGTCGGTGGAATCGCCTATAAATAGAGGCCGACCCCCTCGAGAGAAGTAGAGAGAATTTTCAGAGAACATACTTTGCTCTCGATTTGCGAAGGTAGTTCGCGGAGCCAGTGTGCTTCGCGAAAGAGGAGCTTTGCGGTGGCTATTGTTGCTCCGCGTAAGTTGCATGCTCCACGTTGGCTCAGTGAGCTTTGCGAGAGAAGTTGATTTGCAACGAGTTGAGCTTCATGGGAGTTCTTCGCGAGAGAGCTTCGCGAGAGAGCTTTGCGAAAAGGCAGGAGCTTCGTGAGGGCTTGTTGAGCTTCACGAAATTGGGAGCCTAGCGAAGTTTAGTG
The DNA here is from genome assembly GCA_963277665.1 of Viscum album. Lineage (NCBI taxonomy): Eukaryota > Viridiplantae > Streptophyta > Magnoliopsida > Santalales > Viscaceae > Viscum > Viscum album. The sequence goes on from OY728165.1 coordinate 218,756,903, forward strand.
CTTTGCAGAGGACTTTCCAAAGTTAGTTTGCCCAGTGTTCAGAGGCAAAGAGGTATTCATCTATGGGTGAAAGTTGAACTTCAACAGAGCATCTACATACAGAGAAAGATGCATTCCTTATTGGAAATGAAGAGACCTACAGGTCTATAAACTATGAGTGAATCCCTTCACCGAGCAGTGAGCTTAGGAAGAGGAGAAAGGTGATCCTCTCCACCGGCAGTGAGCCAGAGAGAGAGAAATAGGGAGTGACCCTTGGGAAAGTAGTGAGCTGACCCTAAACTTTGTATAGGCAGTGAGCCTGGGCATAGAAGTGATCTTTCCTGAACATTGTAATCCACATATAGTGAAGCCTAGTGGAATTTGGTACGAACCAGAAAGTTGTTGGCATATGCTCCTTGGATGTAGCCCTTAGCGGTGAGCCAAGTAAAAGTCTCTGTGTCTACCTGCTTACTTCCCTGTATTGCATTCAAAGCATCATCATCAGGTAAAGGAGGCAAGTGATCACAGTAACCACACAAGTGAAAAAAAGTGACCCTTGTAACAAAGTGGTCAAGATCCAGTGGGGCAGAAAGAACTTTGAAAAAGAATATCCATACCCTGATTCACCCCCCTCTCAGGGTATATAGGCCCCTATTGGTCCTACCAATTGGTATCAGAGGGATAGGTTGCTTTTATCAGATTTGTTTGCTCCGACTTGGTGTAGTCGATCTGTGTGTTTAAAGAATTAGTCTGCTCTTATCTCGGTGAGCCATGGAAAAGGGAAAAACATCCAAGAAGAAGCAGAAGTCAGGTGGTATTCCTCAGTGTGGAAGTATGTATGGAAAAAGTGTGATTCAATTAAAAGAATCAAATAGTTTACTGAAGGAAGGTCTAGATGAATCTGACAGGGAAAGGATTGATTCACTCAATCATGATGTTGGAATGAGTGAAGTACATGAGCATCAGAGTGATGCTGAAACAGAAGAAGAAATTGAAGGAAGAATAGATATGCGAGCTGAGTTGGAGGATGCTCTTGAGGAGATAGGTGTTTGGAGAGAAAAAACAAAGAAATCCAACAAAGTTGTTCATGATTCCAAACTCTATATGCAGAAGCAGGAAGAAGAGAAGTCTGAGTTGATGGAAGAAATTGAGAAACTCAAGTTATCAACATGAGAGAACTCAGAATCGGTTAGTGAGTATAAGATTAAGATTGAAGAACAGAAAAGGGAGATCGATGGCTTGAATAGAAAAGTAAAAGATCAAGTCAAGTGCATCGAAGAACCTGATATTCCAATTGACGTTGGAAACACCAAAGAAGTCAAATCTAAAGATATCCGGATCAAAGTATTGGAGATTGAGGTCAACAAGCTAAGAGGATTAAATCAAAGGCTTATTGACATATTTACTGACCTAAGAGAGAAGAATTATTCTCATGCCAATGAACTACAAAAGATGGCTAAAATGAAAGGAAAACAAAAGGCTGATGATTATGAAGAGAATCAAAAGTCAGATGAAGTACAGAATCTGAAAGCTAGAAATGATGATCTAGCAGCACAGTTGTCTGAAGAAGTTCAGAAGAATCGAAGCCTACAACAAGAGAATGAATCTGTCTCTAAATCTGTTTCTGAGGAAAAATTAAAAGTAGTGAAGAAAAGTGCAATGGTGGAAAAGCTCACACAGGAACTAGAAGATGAGGTGAGTAACGGGAAGCTTCTCAAGAAAGAACTGGATGTCCAACTCGAATCAAGGGAGATGAAGATTAAAAAGTTGGAAGAGTATCTAGAATTAGTAAAGAAGGATGTGGAGAAATCCAATGCTAAAGGAATGCCAAAAATGAAGGATGCCTTACACTTGCTATTTGATCATCCTTCGACAAGTGATGATAAAATGAAGAATAGTTATGCTATTTCTGAAGAGAAACAACAGAATATTTTCTCAGCTCAAAGACCAGCATGTTTCGGAAAAGCTGGTATTGGATTTGTTGAAACCTCTCCTATGCATGATAGAAAGAGAGCCGTGAACAATTCTAGAAATGGAAAAGATCCTGCAGGTGCTGGAGATAGGCCTAAAAGGAAAATTACAAAAAGAAGTGATGACATGTGCTATTTCTGTGGGATTCATGGACACACATAAAGCTTCTGTTCAGAGGATCTGGAATACATTTCCGGATGTGAAAATTGAGACATTTCTAAATCTGAGAATAAGAAGAAGCATCATGATAAATCAGAGAGAAGAGTTTCTCAGAGGAGAACATTCATCAGATGCTATTACTGTGGAAAGATGGGACACACCATGAGTATGTGTCAGGAAGATCAGGAGATTGATGCCAGAAGAATAAAACGAGTTGCATCAACATCTCAGCAGAGAAGTGATAAAATGAGGTATGCCTTTAATAGAAAATGTTTCATATGTTCTGATCATGGGCATCTGGCCAGAGAGTGTAGCAAGAAGAAAGCAGGAAAGGAAAAGGAGCTCAGAAAGAGATTCTTGACTCCAGTGATGTATAAAGAGAAATCATACATTGGGAGACAAAGTGGTAAGGTAAAGAATAGTCCTAGAGCCTCAGGGGAATCACAAGGAGATGAACGAAAGGTGTATCAATCACCTCCTCTGTCGTACTCACAACCGATCTCAAGGAGAGAATGTGAACAAACCAGGAAGATTAAGGGGAGATCTACTCTAGCTGTGATGAAGAAGAATAAATGTTCAATAGAGGACTCACCATCAACGAAAAAGAGTGTGGTGACTCAGACATCTAATAAAAGAAAGATGAACGAAGAATGCATCAAGAAATCCACATGTCGTGTTTCTCAGTGAGAAGTGAAGGAAAGAGGAAGACCCCTAAGATGGGAGAAGAAGAAAGGGAAGATGCCAAATAGAGAGGTTTCTACTTAGAGAAATAATCAAGGAAAATGGAATTTTGGTAGAACCTCAAAGAAGGAAATGTGTACTAGCGGGTTTATACCCCAAGCGGTGAGAAAGGCCGAGCCTACCAAATCTACATATTAGAAAAAGGCTCAGAATCTAGGCAATGAATGCCTAGTCATATGGCCAGAACAGTTGAAGTTGGCTAGGCAGTTGGAGGAAGCAAGAAAGGAGTGTGATTCCCTCCAAGAAAGAATCAAAGGGTTGACCCATCAGGATCAACCGAAATCCTCATCTTGAGGAGTCTATAAGAAAACCCCCTCTCCATATATATATAAATTCTATTGACTGATGATTAATATGTTTCAGGTTTTAGGGAGATACGATCCAAGGGGAAGTGGAATCTAAAGATGCAAAGTGGAGAAGTGATGTGCTCCAGAGTTTAAATTGGCTCAAATCAGGTACAACAGTTGAAGAAGAAAGGGAGCAACATAGCACAATAGAAGTGATTGTGTTATTAACTTTATCTCTTGTTTCCTACCCCGAGTTTCAACTCAATAGGCTTAGAGATTTTGTTAATGGCTCAACTATGAGTGGAAGATGGGAACAAATGATGCAGGAGGAAAAGACTAGTTATGGGTCTAAATAGATGAATGTTGGGCCTAACTACGGGAAGAGTTGCATAACTTAGGGGGATCGTTTAATAACAAAATCAGATGCAAGAGCCATCAATGCAATAATTGGATGACTCAGCTCAGGTGTTGCTTATTGGGGGAAGAAAGAAGAATAGGGAGAAGCAGCAATAACATTACATTTCATGATTATTTACATTGATATAACCATGTGGTATCAGCTGACTACTTTCAGGATACCAAGAAGCTGCGAGAGAAATTCAAAGGTGTGTCAACAAAAAAAACCGAGAGAATGGTATTCAATGCTGAATCAATCTTTGCAGAATCTGTGATTCAAATGAAGAATAGTGAAGGTTTCTTTCAGAAATATGAAAAAAGGGGTTCTGATGAGGTTTGGAATGGAGAAGTCCAAGGACATGAAGACTCTAGTTGCTACCCGGATGAAATTATCAAATGATGACAATGGCAAGGCAGTTAATATCATATAATACAGGAAAATTATTGGAAGTATGTTGTACTTAACTGCAACAAGGCCTGATATTGTTTTCGCCACATGCCATGCAGAGAGATATCAGAGTAATCCCAGGGAAAGCCACATGATTTCAGTGAAAAGGATACTTCAGTATATCCAGGGCACAGTGGATTTTGGCTTGACATACACTAACAAATCTCAGACAGAGTTATTGGGATATACTGATGCAGACTGGGCCAGTTCAGCAGATGATAGGAAATCAACGTCAGGTGGTGCTTTCTATCTTGGTGGATTGTGTATTTATTGTCTTAGAAAGAAGCAAGATTGCATTTCATTGAGCACCACAGAAGCTGAGTATATTGCGTCCACTCAAGCATGCACACAGTTATTGTGGATGAAGCAGCAGCTTGAAGATATGGGAGTTGAAGTGAAGTCTCCGATCGGAATCAAGTGTGACAACTCATGTGCTATAAATATTTAAAAAAAAACCGTCCATCATTAAAGGACAAAGAACATTGAGATTAAGTATCATTTTATCAAGGAGAAGGTTGAGCAGGGAATCATGAAGTTGGATTATGTGCCTACAGAGCTACAGGTTGCAGATATTCTGACAAAGGCCTTACCCAAGGAAGCATTTGAGAGACATCGACTGGCTCTGGGAGTTCGGTCGATTCCCCGCACTTGAAACATTATGGATGTGACTACCCCCCTCTCCCCGAGGTATGATGTGTTTTTCCCTAATGTGCTGATTTTTGTTCTCTACTCTATTACAGACTCCAAAGGAGCGACCTTTGGGTTCGTTGACAAAGGGGGAGAAAAGTGTTTGTTAATGGGAGAGAAAATAGTGATTGTTCAAGAGGGAGACAGTGTATAGATTTGATAAATCATAATTGATACGGGGAGAAGCTGACAGGTGGAGCAGCCAAAAAGTGGGAGCAATGAGCAAGCGGGATATTTTTAAATCTGACGATGCTAGAAGTGATCGATCAAAGCATAGAAATCATGACAGCTGAGGATCGTGATAAAAGCAGAACAGTGGTGTTGGAATGTAGTGAGATGGTGTCCAGCTATCACCAATTGGTATCAATGTGGTTCAAAAATTGGTATTAATTTTAGAATTGTAATCAGGGTGGAATCGACAATAGTGGTTGACATGAAGTGATTCATTGATGAACTTTTCATACTACTCTTGTTTCTCACGCTGAGCATTGCTCATGTGGGCTTAGAGTACGTGTTAAGTGAATCCTTGAACGCTATCAGAATCGCAAGAGGCAAATGGTGGTAGCGACTGGAAGAAGACTCAGTGAGGTATCAAAGTGCAGAAAATCATCCTGAGCAAAGTTGTGAAGAGTTGTCAACAAACCCAAAGGGGGAGATTGTTGGGAAAAAATCCCTCAAGGTAACATTACAGTATTTTTGGGTTGGTTGTGTTTGTTGACAAAGCAGGTTTCCATGGAGATTTGTTGAGTTCCCAAGAATTTGTTGACAATCCTTTTTGACAAAGAACGATGACAAAGGAAAGGACGATCTGGAGGCTGTACAAAAGAGTAGTACAAGGTGGCACCGTTTCCCAGTGTTTGCCAAATTTTTGGGGTCCAAAATTTGGAGTTTGGTGAGCATCGCGAAAAGTGGATTTCCATGAAGAGAATACTTTAATATGGAAAAGGCATGAATTTCACGAAGATAGGATTCATGGTTTGGAAATCACGAAGACCAGAAGAATGGAGGCGGTGGTGCTTCGCGATTACGTCAAGTTTCGCGAATGGCAGAGGCTGAAGCGCATCGCGGCGGTGAAGGGCTTTGCGAGGGAGATTCACGGCGAAGGCGTGAATGAATGTTGGGATTCTCAAGGTAGCTTCACGGCGAAGTCGCAAAGGTAAGTTGACAGTGATTCTTCACGACTACGTCAAGCTCCGCGAACGGAAAATTGCCGTGGTGCTTCGCGATTTGGACAGAATTCCGGCAGAAAATTTGGAGCTTCGCGATTTGAGATGACGTGGCGTTGACTTCGCGCGGAAGGGACGAGGGTCGGTGGAATCGCCTATAAATAGAGGCTGACCCCCTCGAGAGAAGTAGAGAGAATTTTCAGAGAACATACTTTGCTCTCGATTTGCGAAGGTAGTTCGTGGAGCCAGTGTGCTTCGCGAAAGAGGAGCTTCGCGGCGGCTATTGTTGCTCCGCGAAAGTTGCAGGCTCCGCGTTGGCTCAGTGAGCTTCGCGAGAGAAGTTGCTTTGAAACGAGTTGAGCTTCGCGGGGGTTCTTCGCGATATAGATTCACGAGAGAGCTTCGCGAAAAGACAGGAGTTTCGCGAGGGCTTGTTGAGCTTCACGAAATTGGGAGCCTAGCGATGTTTAGTGCTTTGCGGAGGACTTTCCAAAGGTAGTTTGCCCAGTGTTCAGAGGCAAAGAGGTATTCATCTATAGGTGAAAGTTGAACTTCAACAGATCATCTATATACAGAGAAAGATGCATTCCTTATTGGAAATGAAGAGACCTACAGGTCTATAAACTGTGAGTGAATCCCTTCATAGAGTAGTGAGCTTAGGAAGAGGATAAAGGTGATCCTCTCCACCGGCAGTGAGCCAGAGAGAGATAAATAGGGAGTGACCCTTGGGAAAGCAGTGAGATGACCCTAAACTTTGTATAGGCAGTGAGCCTGGGCATAGAAGTGATCTAGCCCGAACATTGTAATCCACAGCTAGTGAAGTCTAGTGGAATTTGGTACGAACCGGAAAATTGTCGGCGTATGCTCCTTGGATGTAGCCCTTAGCGGTGAACCAAGTAAAAGTCTCTGTGTCTACCTGCTTACTTCCCTGCATTGCATTCAAAGAATCATCATCAGGTAAAGGAGACAAGTGATCACAGTAACCACACAAGTGCAAACAAAGTGACCCTTGTAACAAAGTGGTCAAGATCCAATGGGGCAGAAAGAACTTTGAAAAAGAATATCCATACCCTGATTCACCCCCCCTCTCAGGGTATATAGGCCCCTATTGGTCCTAACACGGGCAAAACCAATGCAGGGGTGAGTATAACAATACTCAGCAGAGGACATCGAAAACCAAAAAGCAGTAAACAAAGTAACGGTACAGTCAGCTATGCACAGTATATGCCTACAGAACATATCGAACAAACCAGATATACTCAAAACTCGAACTTGTAGTCAAGGGACAAGTCACACAACCGCATACCCCCATTAGGGATTCAGATCAAATATTCTGTGATGCACTCATTCTGGGAGAACACACTCCACGAGTCTTATAGCTCCGATGACGTCCATCCAAGAAGTGCTGTTCATCGGGAACCGTCACGAGAAGCAATTACACTCATTACTGGAGACACACTTTTAAGTGGGAAGGTTACGATAGAAGGAAAGCACTCATTACAGGAGACACACTCTTCAGTGGGAAAGATCACGATACACAGATGAGGATCACTGCTAGGGCCATGTCGGATACCGTGACTCATCCGGATTCACCAGTTCGGTGATACACCAGCTAGGTAGAGGATCAATGCCTGGTAGAGTTGGTCACGTCGATGCCTGACTCTACCTAGGGTCAGGAATGGATAGAGGGTCTCTCAACGATGCACTCAAAATTTTAATCCGGGCATCCGTTTGGAAGCTGCCACAACCATGCACAAGAGCCAACTCACATAGCTTAAAAAAGTTCAAACCACCATTCTGGGCTCACTGGACCTCAGAATGATGTGCTGTCTTCATGCCTGGTCTCGAAATAATTCCATATAATATTTAAAAAAATAAACGGAAAATCCGAGATGTTATAAATAAAAGAATTAATAGTTCAGAACTTATCTTAAAAAATAAGGAAATAAACATGAGTTCAGTGAACCTTATACACCACAATAAAATGGTGTTTCTGATAGGTATAATAGAAGTGTATTTGAGATGGGGCATACAATTTTGATTGAACATGTTCTTTCTCCCTAATTTTGAAGACATGCAATGAGAACAATAATTTATTTTTAGAATCTATGTTTCTATAGAACAATTTTTGATATGAATCATTATGAAATATTCAAAAATGAAATTCCAAGTTTGAAACACTTAAGGGTTTTATAGGGTCCCTAGATCATAAATCACAAAGTAGTATATCTTGGAAATTTTAATAAAAGGGGTAAAGATGAAATATTTTCTAGATATGCTCTAGATAGTAGAGGATATAGATGCTTTAACAAAGAAATAGGAAGGGTAATTGATTCTATTGATGTAAAATTTATTGAAAAAGCTGTAGAATATGTTTCACAAATAAATACAAAAATGGATGATGAAAGAGTTGTTGATAAGAAACTTGGAAAGGATTCCAAGAAATTGTGATGCCATGCAGATGGAAGAAGTGGGATCAAATATTTATAATGATGAGGAAGAACTTCATATATCTCATCCTAATTTGAGGAAATAGGTGGAAGTAAAAAACATCTCTCGTGATTAAAAACAAAATGTTTAAAGATGAAGAACCTCAAAGGTTGTTGTACATACTTTTTATTCAAAAGCTTTTCCAAAATATGTTAGTGAATATTTTGAGAATCATGATTTGATTCATGCTATGAATGAATAACTGTACTAGGTGGAGAAGAATGATACTTGGGAAATTGTACCTAAACCAAATGAGAAAAATGTTATTGGTACAAAGTGGGTGTTCTAAATTTTTATTAATAAATATGGTGAAGTGACAAGAAAAAAATCATGATTGGTTTTCAATGGTTTCTAAAAAATTAAAGGCATTGAATTTGATGATATTCTTGCTCCAATGGAATGGTTAGAAATAATTACAATCTTTCTTTTAATTATTTCAAAATGGGTTTATAATTTTTTTAGATGGAGGTGAAGTCAACATTTCCCAATGGATTACTAGATGAAGAATTTTATATCGAACAGACATGTGGATTTTTTATTTGAAATGATGAAACTTATGTGTAAAAGTTGAAGAAATATTTTTATCGGTTAAAGAAAACTCTAAGGGCTTAGTATTTGAAATTAGACGATAGATTAAGGATGTTGAACTTTAATAAAGGAAGAGTTTACATTAATCTCTATATCAAATAAAATTAGGACATATACCTCATTATAATTATGTATGTTGATGATATTATCTTAGTTAGGAATGATTAAAGAACCTTTGAGAAGTTTGTTTAAGAGATGAAGAAGTTGTTTGAGATGTCCATGCTTGGTGAAATGAAATATTTTATTGGATTAAAAATATCACAAAATAAGTAGTATATTTTTCTTTCTCAAGATAAGTTCGGTAAGAAAATTCATAATAAGTTTGGAATGTAAAATTCAAAACCTATTTCGACTCTAATTTCAGTGGGAACCAAGTTGTCTAAAGATGGAGAAAGAAAGGAAGTGAAATCTAAATAATTTCAGAATCTGATTGGAAGTTTATTATATCTGACTACTTCAAGACCACATAATGTATATTCTATTACCCTATCTGCAAGATTCAAAAATTATCTAAATGAATCTTATCTATTATGTGGGAAAATAATTCTTATATATATCAGAGGCACAACATATTTTATAACCAAATATGAGAGCTTAGAAAGAATTGATTTATTTGTTTATACATATACTGATTGGGAAGGAATTATTGATGATAGAATATCCACATCTAGTGGAGTTTCATTTTATGGGTGAAAGTTGTTTAATTTGGAATACTAAAAATAGCAATTCAGTAACTCTTAGCATTGTCGAAGATGAATATTTTTACTCCACTGAATCTCTAACAAAACTTATATGGATAAATATTCAGTTGGAAGATTAACTTGTTGAAGTGAATTTACCACTTCTATAGGGTTTTGATAATAAAATAACTATAAATATCACAAGAAATCTTGTGAAACATTCTCATTCAAAACACATTTATTTTAAATTTTCCTGTATCAAAGAACATGTAGAGAAGAATGAAATAAAGTTAGAATATGTTCCTATAGTAGAACAAGTTTCTAATATTTTTACAAAACCATTGCCAGAGGAAGATTTTTATAAACTAAGGTACAACATGTTCTTTCAAAATATTTCTATCCAAGGTTTAGGTATGTGTTCATTTCCCCTATCTCATCTAGTATTTGGATAGTTTTTTCAAGGGGGAGAAAAATTATGTTTCATAAATCTATCCATTTGTGTGCACTAAACCTTTTAAAGAATAAATTATTTATGGGTAGTTGTTGGTAATCCGTGAACTCAAAGTGTGAATGTGTAAACTATTATAACATTTTATTTAAGTGGTTGTTTGAATTTTTTTTGAAGGAATGAAGATATTATGAAGAGGTGGGAAGTTTGAAGTTAAAAGAAGGAGTTTATTAAGCTGCTTCTTATGGACAATAGGGTGTTTCTGTTAATGATTCTTGTTTTCTAAAATATGTTTTCTCAATAAGGATTATAATTTTTATTTATTTATCCATAGATTGACTTACAAATTTTTAGTGTTTTATGAATCTTGGTTGAAAAAAAACAACTAGGGATATTTTTAAGACCAAATCATATCAAATGGACCAAAATTGTTATGTGAGAATGAGTAGATAAGTTATTGACATTGAATAATCATTTGTGTTGCTGACATAAACGAATCAAATGAGATATAGAGGCCAATTAATTAGATGAAATAAAACAATGTAGTCAACCATTTTCAATTGATTCAAATCATCATAGCGGGATGTCAATTTTTTATGTTTTCAATTGTTTCAAGACCCATTAAACATGGTTTCTAGGAAAAGAAAGGAGTAAATTATACTTGTTTCCAAAAATTTGAATCAATCTTATTTTGGAACTAAAAATAAGATTGGGTGATTGTATTGAGTTTTTAAATGAATTCTAGACAAGTTATTCCCACCTACTGCTGGGTAAGAAAGTGAAAAATTTATTTCCTAAAGATTTAAAAATGTGTAAGTTGTTAAAGAAACATAATGGCATGTTTGGAACCAACTAGTTAAGGTTTATAAACTTGTTACAAAAAAAATTATTTACATTATTAATTCTAGAATAATCACATTCACAATTTTATTTATCATAGTTATTCATAATCTTAAGGGTATTTTTTACTTGTTTTACTCACACAAAATGATTGTTTTCTAGTAGATTGAGTAATATTGGATCATTTACAAATGATTCCAAGGAATAAATACTATTATTGAGTAGTGAAACATGTAAATAATTACGTTCTTATGGATGTGTGAATGTTTTTTTCCAAAAAAGTGATAAATATTTAACATGAGTTGAATGTTGTTATATAAGAAAGATAACATTAAAGAAAGAGATATCCCTAATTCACCCCTCCCCCTATCAATGATTACATTGATCCTGGTTGGGACTTTTAAAGAATTATATGCTCTGAAGTATACAAGTTAAATGTTGTTATATAGCTGGGACATCCATATAGTGATGTCACTAATTGAGTTCAAGTGTGGTATCTCACATAACAATTAAGTTAATGAATTACCTGGTGTCCATGAGTCCATCCAAGGCATTCCTATCAGGAATACAAGTCTCATTTAGGAAAAACATGCCTTTATAGTGATCCCAATCCAAATACAAGTCAGCATGATATAATCATTAAATCAGTTGAAATCCTATGAGCCCCTGCATGACATTCCTACTCAGGAATCTAAGTATTTCTCAAGGAAGTCCACACCCTTAATAGTGATCTAATTCATTTAATAATTCAAGGAAAATGAATGTAATACATGGTGTTTATCATTTCTATAAATTAATTAATACCCTATAACTAATAGGTAAATAAAAAGGCCAAGTGTAGTCTACTTCCCATATCAAAAAATAATTCATCTCATTAATTCGTTTTATTTATAAATAATCAATTGGTATAAAGAGTATCTATATCACATGATAATTCATTAATTCTATTCAAACAATTTCACTAATAATTTATAAATAAAGTCCAAGTGATGTATAAATTCCATTTACAATTCATTTACACTTTAATATATTCATTTGGCCGCTTCACCAATAAATTACAAGACAGACACACTATAGTGGTGTTTTGGTCATAAGGAATGTAAGCAGTCTTGGGCATTTAATCGAACCCACCCAAGGGATGGTTCGAGTGGAGGTCATAATCCTCCAACCATTTATAGGTATCTTATAACATGTCAAATTCATGGATTAAAAAATAAATTAATGGTATTAAACAGTTTAGGAGAAATTCCTATAAAGACCGTTAGGTCGAACAACGCATGATAAAAACAACTATACTTTTAGGGAAAAGTACTGGAACACATTACTTATATCATTAGATGAATACTCATCCAGTATTAACCTTTGATTCAGTATATAACTAAGGAAAATGAAAAAACATACAAAATACCTAAAAATTGGGCATATTAGGATGCATGAAGATAATGCCAATGATGGTCATAGAAATTAAGAAAAGAAGAAATAGGAATCAAAGACTTACCGATGGAGATCCTATGCGATAAAAAATTATTGAATCAGATACCAAATGGAAGAGATATCTCAAATCCTAAGAGGAATGGTGAAAGGATAAACCCATGGTGAACTTACTATGAGAAATGGGGAGAAGAAAGGTTGGGTGAAGGGTTAAAGTCTTGGAGGAAAAATCATCATTTCCCACTTTTTAAATGGGATCATTATTTGGATGCACGAGTTAAAAAACCATGCATCGACCATACAAAACTACTATTTAGTTTCACACCCCTCACATAGTTGATGTGCATGGTCAAATAAATCATGTGTTAACTGATCAGTTGTAATTATCTTGGAGCCCACAACCCAAATGATATAGGCACATGATTAGAAAATTTGTGCACAAACCTTGCATGTTACCTCTGAATAAATTGAAGGTTTCACATGGATTTACATCCCTCATTTAATTAATTTTCAAACCATGTGGTACCCCATATGGCCAACATAGTTGAGGTGCACGTTTAGAACTAACCCTGTGTTAATCGTGGGCATCACCCCGTTCTCATATAAACCTTGAGATTCAACTTAGAACATGGTTTAACTTTCCTAAAACATTTTTTAAACTCATTGGAACATTTATTTAGATAGAAATAAAAGTTTATATTGAATATAAATGGATTCCTACCACAATGAAAAACTAGGATGCTACAACAAGTATTATAAGTCTATCAGGTACAAAAGAGTTTATCTAATACATTTGTTAAAATATTATGGAAAGAGTGACCACCACCCATTAGTGGTATATTTTATGTTATAAATTACTCTTTTTAGAATAGTTATCTTAACACATAGAATAAAATATAATATATGGATGTCAGTAGTTTATTTGTTAAATATTCTTACTATATGTAAATAAGTGTGATTTACTACAAAAAAATAAGTTTCCATATATTATCATGAAATTATAAAGAGAGTATAGTTTATAAGGGGCTAGTGGGAGTATATTTTAACTTATATAAATTCAATTACAACAAATAAAATTTTGTTCTAGTCAAAATTCAAAGCAAACACACTTAATATCCTCAAAGAGTATAGGGTATGTCGGTAATGAGAAATGTAAAGACTTAAATTTAGTTACCATAAGAAAGTGAATATCATTTTATATCCTAAAATAGTTTAGGATGTATTATAAATTAATAATGTAAATAGTTATACTTAGTTACTTAAATGTTTTCAAGGAAAATATTTGATGGAATTTGTTTTTGAGAATGATAATGAAGATGAACATAGAAAAATTATAAGTTAACAAATAAAGTTATTTAACATTGTAAAATTTAATGTTATGATTTTAAGGAGTATGAAAACTTTTTAATTAAGTTAAAAAATATTTATATGATTCCTATGGTTCACCGTTATTCAATTTTTTTTTCTCTATAGATGATACTCCTTAAAAAATTTTTAATGGGAGGGTTTTATCAGATGGTCACATAGAGATGTGGTAGTAATTAAATTGAAATGAAATGAATTAAAAAAAACACTGTGAGAAAAAAGCCATCTATAGTGATGAAGGCCCATGTATTCCTCCCTCAAAATAATATAAAACCACCTTTTAGGAGATCTAGAACCAATTTAGACAAATAAATATTCTTCTTCATACCCATAGAGGTTAAATAATCCACTACTTTGTTTCCCTCCAGCCAAGTGTAGGATATTATCTCCCAATTGTCTAAGAGGAATATAAATTCTCTAATATGATTTGTAACAATCCAATGAGGCAACAATTGACCTATAATATCTCTATATAGAATGGTGGAATCCATCTCAACCTCATACAAAATGATTTTATAGAACTCACAGAGTTGAAGATCCCTAAGCATGGCATGAACTTTAGTTGGAAGGGGGTTCCAAGGATCGTAGAAGGAACTAAAATCCATATCCATTAATCCATTGCTATTTATAATAAAATAACCACCCCTCCTGATACCCTGATTACAAGATCCATCTATATTAAGTTTATCACCGACCTTGGGTGACTTCCATAGAACCTAGTGACCCTCCTATCTAGAGTCATTTGAGGGATGTGGGAGCTGAAGTTGGGTAGCCTCTCTATCCATTTCATATGGAACCTAAGCTAAAGCAGTAGTGTTCTAGTTATAATAAGCTAGTCAAGATGAGAGAATCAACTCTCACCATTCCTATATATGTTTCTAGTCTCATATAGAACCCAATACCCAATTTATATCACTAAAAACTTGTCTTTACCTATCACATTACCTCAAGTTAAGGGTTGGTGATTAAGAAGGTTCCTAATGTGGCTTTAAAGGATAATAACCCCCATGAAACTCTATATCAATCTCCAAACATGCTTCATCCCCTCCCCTTCAATGATTATAAGCAGAATAAATTTGATAATATTAATAACACAACAATACCACTTAGATGCCATGCACACCCCTTTCTTCTACACTTCACTAACCATATGAATGGAATAGTTCTATATCCTCCAAACAAGGAAGTTAAACCTAACTGGGTTTTCATAACACTAGAAAAAACCCATAGTTCCTTCTTTAAGATTATATCTTTTATTGAAGTACCATAAATCCCACACTCTGAATAATCCCAAGCCAGATAGTTTAGAGGTTCATTTATCCCCTCCATTGATAGGTGAATTGAGTCAAAAATTATTTTTTCTCCCTATTCAGCATTTCTTACACAAAACTTGTGTCTTAACTAGATTCTCATAACATGAACTTAGGTAATAGGAATGATGGGAAAGTTAGTATATTCCCATACTACCAATATTTACTGAAGTTCACATCACCCCTACCAATAACCCATCTAGCCTACTCATACATCATCATAAGGTAGCCCTACATGCAAATAAATAACTCCTAAGAATTCCTATAAATTGGCTTGGATGTATCACCTTGGTTATGATATTTATACCAAATAACATTTTCCTAAATCTATCAATTACATCCCATTTTATCTTAGATTACAAGAAAAACTTTTTCTCCACCCTATTTCTATTATTTTAGAAATTTTTCCCCAACTAGCCTTGTGGTACCTCTCCTCCAAATGGGTATCCAAGATAAAATCATTCAAAACACACCCAATATTCTTTATATTATTTTTAGGATCCCACTACATTAATATGACATGCATTGGAACTAACATAAGAACACTATTATTAAGGGTAATATGACCCTATAATGATAATAATATACTCTTTTAATTGAAAATCCGACTAGTATTCCGGTTAACAAGGCCCTCAAACTGATGTATCTTCAGCCTGACTAGGATTATTGGAACTCCAAGATAATCCATCAATTTTTCCCATTCCCAACCCTCTTTTAATTGAGATATTTCTTCTTCTATATATAGCTTTGGATATGTAGACATTTCAGTTTTCCATACTGAAATTTTTCTTACTCGACTTGGTATATTCTTTTAAAACCTATTTGATTCCCTACAAGGATATTTTACTTCCATTGGTGAAAAGAAACATATAATATATAGATTACAAGTATGACACTCTAATAAAGAAAATATTACCTATTAATTGAGTTATTATTCTGTCCATACACTTGAACTTGAAGTTCCTACTAAGTGTTTCCTATGCCATGATGATGAGGTATGAAGATAATATATCCCCTTACTGAAGTCCTTGTGTTGATTTAAAGAAACCAAATTTCGTTTATTTTAAAGATATTTCTAGCCATGGAGACAAGTAACTAAAAAAAAGAAGTTCGAAAACCCTCTTTGAGAAACCATATTTACTCATAATGTTAATAATGAAGTTCCACTCTAGTATTTTATAATCCTTTTCCATGTACACCTTTACCATAATGTTAGAACCTATGGTATTCTTATTGATATTCTCCACCATATACTTAGAAAGACTAATGGATCCTTGTATATTTTTGTTTTTTATTAAATCATATTTTTCTTTAAAAATCATCTTTGGAAGTAAATTAGAGATCCTACTATTTCTAATGTAAGACGTTACCTTGTATAAGAAATTGAAAAGACATATAAGATGAAACTAGTTGAGAGAGATGTGATATTTAAACTTTGTAATGAGAAAAATATTTTTATCATAGGTTAACCGTACAAACTATCCTCCTCTGAATAAATATTGAATGAATGTAATGATATATTCTTTGATGATGTCCCAAGCTTCTACATAGAAAGAAACATGAAACTCATTGGGCCTTGGGTAACTATTGGGATTGAGGTTAAATATGGTCACTTTAATTTCTAACTCACCTTGAACCTATTCTAAAATGGCGTTATTAGAGTCCTCTAAAATCTTGGGGATCTAACTAAAGATATTAACACATTTATACTCCCTTGAGTGGACACCACTTATTCCAAAAATGGGATCAAGTAAAATAAATTTGAAGTCTTCCTCTACTCAAGTGTTATCTTCCACCATTTCACTATAAAAGGATCCATAATTAAGTTGGATATTCCATTTCCCCCATAAAATCTCCTTAATTTAAACAATCATGGAAATACACAATGATTTTGTCCCCTTCCTTGATCTAAATGGCCCTTGATTTATCCCTTACTTCCCTTTCAAATTCCAAAAACTTTTATGAAATAGATTCCTGGTTACCCACCATATTATTAAAAGATTCATCGTACCACCTATCTTACAGATTGGATTACAATAAGTTAATATCAATTTTAATCTATTAAATACCTTCTTTCAGGATAGGTAATTTTTCTTTCAAACCCAATATATTTTATTTTAGTTGTATCAACTTGTTGTGAAAATGAATCCATACATGGCCATGCATGACAATTTTCCATGATGATCTAACAACATCTATGAAGCTGGAATCCTAAATCCATCTATTAGAGAAGGAAAAGTGCCTATTTCCATTGATATATACAATCAATTAAATCAAAAGGTGTTCATTATTTTTGAGTTACCTTAGTATATGAGAGAACCTCACTTCCTGGAAGAGATCAATGCCTTCGACATTAAAAAAACATCTGTCCAAATGGGTATATATTTGATAGATTCCTTTATTATTGTCTTATAATGTCTAATTCTCTCTAGATAAACCTATATCCCAAATATTTTTTTATGTTGGAAATTATTGAAATCTTGAATATCTTCTTAGGAGAATATTCGACCCCCCATTCTTCTCCAAATCATACTTAATCATGTTGAGATCCCCCTAATAAACCAGGCTTGGGATCCTAGATCGAAACAATATAAGTGACCCTAAAGGGTTTCCCATTCCAAAATATCACATTTGATGTAAAAAAAGAAATTATTAAGAAAAATTTATTATCACTAACCTTTATGGTAATATGTTGGTAAGATGACTCTATTTTCTAAACTGCTATGGAACCCTTCCAAAAAACCCAAATATGGTTATTATTTGGACTATCATGTATGTACCCCTTAATACCTAGGTTCCTACTATAATTTTGAATGTATCTTGATTTTTGTTTCATCTCAAAAATTGTTTCTAAGCAAATTGGTTGGTTGTAAAACTATTGAAAATAAGTTCTCTTTTGTCTGGGTTTTCAAACCCATGGTCAATCCAAACAATGAATGAGATCATTGAGATAACATAAAAAAGGACTTTTCCCCAGGAAACCCCTTGGATTTATCATTTTTAGGTGAGATGAGATGATCATAATTCTTTCGATACCTTGTGAACATATAACTATAGGATGAAAATATAGTTTTGGATGTATTAGATCTCCTAATAGTATCAAAAGGAAATAGAGATTCCTCTCAAACATTAGTTAAAGGAACATAATAGTTGGTAGCCGATACCTCTTTAACATTTAAAAAAGGAACCACTTGAAATAATATAGTTACCCAAGAACATGAAATGTCCTCAATAAGCACCATATTTGGCACCTCAGTCACTATGAAATCAATCAGACTACCTAAGATAGAGATAAACCTAGACTGGGATACCTATATAGAAGACACACCAACCTCCCCCTTCTCCTTCAATTTCTTGGAAACATTCTCTAGGGTAATATAAAAAGTTTTATTCTCCCAAAACCTACCACATCCATAACATAACTAGGATAGACCACCCTTTCTAGTGGAACCACATACTGGGGATCATCGTGAACTAAAAAATTAGAGGACACAACTTTCCAAATCTCCTAAACTTCAGATGGATCATCACTACCTTCCACACACTGCTCAGTGTAACTCTAGTCACCAAATGTGAAACTTTGAATATATGAATAAATATTATAAAAATGAAGGTAGAGTGGCCTTGCTGCTGGATATTAGAAGAAAAGGACACTTTGGATTGAAAAACTAACCATTGATTCTAGGAAAATTATTCACCACCTATAGTTCCAATAATAGAGGAGGATCCTTAAATTAATCCATCTCTATTCATATCTAGGAAAACATCATGAGATGAATGAAAATAAAAACCTCATCTGTTCATAGAAAATATCCAAGTGAGACTCCAATACCCTTCTGTAAGGAATGATTGTGGAACAAAAGAGGAAGGTCATAAAAAATAACCCAAAACATAGTAGAAGATGGATCACGACCCAAGTGAAAGTCTAGAGACCACCTAAAAAGATGAAAGAACCACCCGCCATAGGATCACCCTTCCATAACCCATGATTTGATAAAATATTCACATAAAAATAGGTGACTGAAAAAATATTTCCAGCTCAACACAGACACCGATATCGACAAAGAATGATTCCATAAAGAGAAAAAATCATTAAATAAAGCCAAATATGGCCGATCTAAGAAAAACTTCATGACAAGGGTGAACTGATACAAATTTGATGACAACACCATATCCTCCACTAAAATATTGAGTATAAGGGTTATTTTCTCTGAAATGGATGCTTAAGGGGACACTAGAACAAATGAAATGGATTGAGGAGTCCTATGATATATCTTCCCCTAGCCTAGACAAAACCTCCATAAAGGACTTGGGTGGGGGGAACGAGTCCATCAGAATCCACCAAATTCTAATAATATAGGTAGGGGTAGGTGGTACCACCAGGAGGGCCTTTTTTCCAACTAAATTTGGCTAACGAAACCCCATCACAGTTCTTAGATAATCCAATATTGAGACAACATTCATCCAATTTAAAAATCCATGAGGTTTGTAGGGTACATTATGAGAAGTAATTATGCTTTGTTTTTAAGAATAGAAAATATATCATGTTATAAAAAAAGATAATTAATATTTCAAAGAATAAATTTGAGTTACCTATAACTAATATTTTTCATGAATTATTATAGGTTGTGATAAAGTTTTAAGGTTATCATGTGTAGGATTTTTTTATAAAGATATGAAATGTGATCATGAGTCACAAAAGGAGTTTTTTTGAACTGGATGCCCTACCAAGTATACCACACATAGTTCTATGAACTATATCTTTGGTATACTATGGGTTCATGGTTCATATTTAATCTTAATACCTAATGCTAGATAGATAACTAGCACAAAAACCTTTATAATTTGACACATTTCTGATGAAATCCTTGTGGTTTAGCTAATAAAGAGGTGGTTTCATATGTTATTAATCATGTCCTTAGTCGATGCTTAACCAAGAAAATAGTTTTCCAATCATATGTTGAGTGTGACATCCGGGTCCTCGATTGAGATAGGCTGAGGAAGTGTATTCTAATATCTAGATAAAGTGAATGTGATGCCCTTATCTATTTGGATTAGGGTAATGTGGCATTGTTATCCAATCAATTGAATTACATATAATGAATACATCGACATGGTAATTATATACCCATAGAACAAATATCATTAGTCTAGGAAATATGGGATTGACATAATTTATACCCTTTTGTTACATGATGTATTGGATGAATGGGTTATATGATTATGCATAATTGTATATGATACAACTATTAAACACATTAATAGAGATACATGTATTTTATAGAGATCACCACTGATCCCTTTATATATTGAGAAATATTGATTCTTTTTTAGAGGCCACTCTTTGATTATATTTATGAATTTGGGAATTCATATTTATTAACAACACTACAAAGGCCTATTTGGTCACACTTTGTGTTTGAATGAATGGGTATTTATTTTGATAAAAATTAGAGAGATTTTTTCAAAGACTTTTAATGTTTATGCAAAAGGTGTTTTGGATGGATATCTTACAGGGTGTTTCATATGACATGATACATGGTGAAGTTGATGATAGATTTCTAAAAATATTTTAGAAAATATCTATATGGATTTTTGGATATGGTTTCATGAATTATTTTATATTATATGATATAAATTCAATAACACAAAATCTTCGAGGCTTTTGTGAAACTGGGATATTTATGGAGATTTCCCAAAATCCATAAATTCATAGGATGTTCTTGTTAAATATCATATGTGATGATATATATATATATATATTTTCATATCAAATAATATAAGAAAAAATAAGTCATATTGTATTCCTTGGTTAGGGATATCATATGGTGTGATATAGTGATATTACAACATTTCCTTTTCCAATGTGATAGTGTATAAAATAACAATATCATAAAGGTTTTGATTTTAGTTAATGGAATTATATGATTAATATAGGCAGTGTAATTTTAAACATTAACATTCAAATATATTTCCGATTACCTATATTTAATAAACATTTAATATGATGAGACATTTTATAGAACTATATTGGACAAGAGTTTATAAAGAGATATATACATTGAATTACTTAAATTTTTATAACATTTGAGTAAATGATAAAATTGATCAGGGTGAATCCCCAAGGGATATATAATGAGTTGGTAGCCATTAATAATATTTATCCAAGTTTTCTCAAGCCTCTTAATTGTTCTCACAAATCTCTACCCATTCTTATCCCTTTTCCATAGAGCAGTACTAGTATTCTGTGGGATTTGTGGAGAATCTCAACCAAGTTATGGGTGTTTTAGATCATCCCATAGATATACCTCAGTGGAATGTGTCCTTTATTAGTTCCATAGTTATCTTTATCAAGAACAATATTAGATAAGTATTATTTTATCCTTAGAAACACAATAGATTCTAAATATATTCCTTAAGGATCCCTAGTTTGAGTGAGGCCTTTTAAGTGATATTTAAGCTGGTTTTATGCCTCTTTCATCCCATTACTACGTCAGAGACCTTGAGTTATAATTGGAAGTTAATATTTTATTATTAGAGATGAACCCTAGTTTTGGAATAGGACAATCATTCCCTATAGTTATATAGAATGTTGTCATGGATATTCATCCATGTTAAAGGTAGTATTAAGAGAAAACATCTTATTTTTTTAGGCTCATTAGCTTTTTAGGAGGTGACTTCGGTAGTACATCTAGTGGTGAAAGAGTAATTAGAGATGAGTTCCATTTTGAGAATCTCTATCACCACCTCTAGGTAATCCCATTCATCCATGAAGTGTTGATGGTCATATCTAAAATAGTAACTTGTGATGGATGGATTTGATCATGTGGAACCCAATTGGGTTCAAGGTATGATTTTTGTCTTTTTCATTAACACACATACTGATTGATACCTATGTGAATAATTCCATCCGGTGTTTTTATTCAGTAGTTGGATATTCTTGTGGAACTCTAATCTAGGCCTCTTCTTCTAGAGACTCTTATTTTTGGTGAAAATCTCTTTTCTCGTAGTGGTTTAGGGTGTGAGATTTCTATCTAGTGAGAGAGAGTTTCTATAAGATTCCATCATATCAAGATGACATGACATTTCATTGTTCCTTGGTGTGTAATGGATATACCATAAACATTTTGAGGTATTTTGAAATTAAATATATGGGTCATTTTTAGGTCTTCAAGGAACCATGGTGGTAGGGGATACAGGTTCTACTAAATTAAACCGTTTTGAAATTTTCTTTCTTTAGATATTATTCCCACTTAGGTATGAACTATGTTCAACCTATTTTTTGAATACCTTTTTGATTAAACATCACCTTTATGGGATATTATAAATTTTTACCTTATCCACTTGGTTAAATTATGTCATATATAAAGTATATTAATTAAGGTACACATTACACACATATTTTACTTGATTTACCACTATGGGTTAATCCATGGAGCATGCAATGATGATGTGTCATGCACTAGAATCCACTAAAATGACTGCTTTTATGGTGGGTTTAGGATTTTACTAGGGTCAACCCCTTAAAATGGTTTTGGTTCAATACATTTCTTTACAAGGATCACTTATCTTGAACTTCCTTTACTCACTTCTTTAGAAAAAAATACACATTGGCTCATAGGGTAATTTAAAATAGTCTCACCACTATTTTATATGAAGAAATCAATGTAAAAAAGGTGTATTTGATCACTATGTTCTCTTTCATAGGCCTATTGGGAATATCACCAGGAGAAAAAACTTCATTCCATGTGATTTAGTAGAAACTCCTTTCCTCTTATTTGTCAAGGTATTCAGGAAGTGTCAGTCCTTATCATACTTATTTCTAGCCCCTTATTTAGAATTAATCACTTTTAGAGATTTATATATTAAAACTTTTCAATTCACTCTCTCTTAGTCACTTTTTATAAAATTTTGATACCTTTATAGTTATTATGTGTTTTTATTCCGAAATTTAATGAGTAGTTATGAGAATTTATATAACATTCCATGCAACAAACCCCTTTAAAATTCAAGGGTTGAGATTAATTACCCTTCACCTATTATTCCACAATCATTTAGGGTGTACCACATGGATTTGGGTGGTCATTTGTGTATAATAAATCCAAATTAATCCCTTTAAACTCATATTAGTTAGAAAACATATAATTTCTTATTTAAAGTTTACAAAAATCCAAGATTTCCAACACCACAACATGGTACTTTCTCAATACACCCATTTTTATCTCTTCCTTTGACTATCCATGACATGATGAATTAAATACCATAGAATAGTTTTAATTTTAGGTGTAAACACCCTAAAAAAATTCTAAAATCCATTCTTACTTGAAAATTTAAACTATTATCTAAAAAACCTGATGCTTGAAATGATCACATCTACCTTGTAAAACTTTTAGTGGGTGTTTTTTAATATCATTGATGGACACCAATTAATTCTTCTACACATTTAACTATACTCATTTTTGGCCTCACTATTTAATTCATGGAAAATATCAAGAAAAAATTCCTTATACATCAGTATGACCATCATTTCCTTCATGTTTTTCGTTATCCTTTAACACTATTGTGTTCAAAACTCCATGTGAAATGTATTTATTTCCATTTTCAAATTTCTAGGTCTAGCTCGAAAATGAAACTTCAAATACATTAAAATGATAACTGCTATGACATAGTACTCCTCACCATTTATTATAGGAATAACTCTCAAATGAAACTCTATCCACTATGGAATGATTTATTATATATTTCTATTTTTTCATCTACAAATTTTCTAAATATTTAATCAAGAAAACAAAATATTCACCATGACCTCTACTAAAACATGAATATTTATTATTATTTCCCACATGAAAATATACATGCATAAATAACATGAAAAACATATACTATATCTATATTAAATCTATTTATAGATTCAAAATATCTTAACTATATTTACTATTGTGTTTTCCAATACAAGGTGATGGTTTCCTTCAAAAGTCACTTTCTTCTACCTTAAGATAATCCATGTAATATTTACAATCGAAAATATGTCAGACTCAGGAAAACTTTCCCATTATCCATATTGAAACTTCATTCTTGACATGTATTATATGTTTTAATTCAATCTTCCAAAATAATCCCAACTAATGGACCACTTCCAAATTTATTCTCATAGGATCCAATAGGTCTAATCACTAAAAGACACTATGTGTGCACAATAAATCCAACCAAAAACCTTCAATATTTTTTGATAATAAATAAAATTCCATTTTACAATAACTCCACATTGATATTGAGATATATCACCCTTTTGATTCCTATAAGGATTAGTCCAAAACATTCCTCCTAACATCAATTTGTCTATCCACATTTATATTGTCAAAAAATTAAACACAAACCCATATGCGTTCAAAAATCATGGTTCACCTTTATTGAATAGTGGGACCCTTTGTCATGGTCTGCAGGGATAAAATTATGGGGTTATAGATTATTATCCTCATATTATAAATTTTGGCTTTTCATGTTATGGATATGGTAATAGAATTTGTTCATAGTAGTTGAGAGATATGTGTGTGTTTTTTAGAAGAAAATAACAAGGTTACCTTGTTGAGAAATTATATTTCATATCATATTTCTCACATGGTTGTATTCATAACATAAACAATTAGTAAGATATCTCAGTCACTATTTTAGAGTTAATGACATAGTTTGGAGACATGTTTCAGAAGGGTCTCACCAGGATCAGTGTGATATATTTTTCCATAGGAAAGGAGTTGGCGGTTCTTGGAAGAATTCTAGTCCAATTGTCATCATATTCGATATCATCATAAGATTTATTTAAGAAATTGTTTTGGAATCACTATGAATATTTTTAAGTATTAGTTTTATCATTAAGAGTAATGAATTCCTTGTTTTGTGTATATAACCCATGGATTTCTATTGCTGGTATCCTGGGAGTTAGGGTCATGTTAGAATTTGTGATTAGAGTGTCCTAGAATGGATTCATTTATTTTAGACCATGTGTGATCATGTATTTTTCAGTTTTAAAACTAACACATTCAATTATATGTGGGGACTACATCCTCCAATTACAAGTCTAGATTGGGGTGTTCCCATAAGACCTTTATTGGTTGTTGTGATGGGATGTTTTGAACTAAGGTCACCTAGTGGGGTATCCAACCTTGGTAGTGTATGTTTGGTCGAGCATTGATATTCATTATATGGAAACTCAATCAATAGGGTAAATGATGTTTCTCTTTGAATTTAGGTTCTTGGCTCCTCGAGTCATGGAAGGTATTATCTTGTGGTCTGAAGCTAAAAAATAAGGATAATAAAAATGGGTCAAGACTACCCACTTCATATTATTATGGAATGATTCACCAACATTAAGTGGATATTTATATTAATTTTTGAATATTTTATTACCATTTATTGATGTTCTCACTAGTCACTTTCATGAAGAGAGACTGCAAACCAAATAGTCTACCTTTAGTCATGGATGAGACCTTTTTTGAGCAATAAATATAGATTTATTTTCTAGTGATGATAGAGAAAAGATTAATCTTATGTTTATTAACATATATAGGCTTTAGAATTTCAATTTTGGTATATATTCTTTGTTATGTGATGATAAGAAGTTGAATCAGAACCCAAGAAGCCTCACTCTATGAGCTGTTATAGGGGGTCAGAGTGGGATATTTTTTTGATACCTAGTAGTGGAGTTTGATGTGGGTCAATGGGTTTTTATGGTATATTTTGGTTTAATATTTAAAGATATGGGTGAATAAAGAACCCACATGTGGAACCATTTATAAAAAAATTTATAATGTTGATATCAATGGTATATGTTTTTTTACATGAGGATTGAAATTTTTTGACACTAAATCTTACTAGGATTCGTATAATACAAGATTGTGATTTATTTGAGTACTTTCATGTAATGGTATTGATTTTAAGTATCCATATAAGAGAGTATAAATCCAAGGAATTATATATATTGAAATTCATATAAAATGAAATGTTTGACTTTAATGGTTTTGTTTTGGGTCCCCATAAATTATAGACTTCTAGAGGTTGATTAACTATTTATATGGATATTTTGATACCCATATGTGGTTTTTAAAGATATTTATAATTTAGTAGCTCTGTTTGTCTCTTTTTTGGGTTTAAATTTTTAAAGGCGGGGAGGTTGTAGTGACTTAGATTTTGCCTGAATTGAAACATTTCCCTTTTTTTTGATATTTTAAGCCTCAAATCCTCTAAAAGGATAAAATCATAAATTTACTATAGTGAATTATCTTAGAAAAATTATATTATAATCACACTGATATTATAACTTGGTGTTTACCATTTTGTTTAATTTTGGTGATGTTATAAGATAGTTTGTTTTTAAGGGATATTTAATATTTATTAAATAAATAAATATTTATCATGTGAGAATGAATGTTGAAACCTAATAAAAATAAGTCTAAGGAGAAATTCTAAAATCATGTTTGTGATTAAAAAAAGGGTTTTACCTAGGAGGTGTAATTTTTATATTCCTTTTTTAGGTTCTGGACCGATCCTTTTCGAATATTTCTATATTTTTATCTGATTGACCTACCTTTGGAATACAAATTATTAATTAGGTAATTTATCCTTGGTTTATTTTTTGGAGATGAAATAACCCAAATAAGTATTGGAGGTTTTTTTCTTGATGGATTTTCCATGTTTTCATATATTGATGGCTACGAAAAAATCATTACCAAATCATCATCAAGGTAAGATATATTTCTCATTCTTCTTGTTTCATTCCTTTTTCTTTAGGTGATTTATATATTCTAAATTCCATATTGTTTCTTGAATTATTATTATGAAATTTAAAAAAATTAAGTGGTGAATGTATTCACAATGAAGATAATGGTTTGGTCAAAATTCACTATTAGAAAAATTAAAGTAATGATGTTTTTACCTTGATGTGGGACATTTTTTCTTAATTTATTTTCCTTGTTATACACATGGGAATATGGGATTTAGAATTATTGATAACATTTTGGGAATTATGAAATTTTGGATTATTAATACTCTAATATTTTATACTAATGACTCTGTTTTGATGAAATATTGATAAATTGTTCCTTGTGAATTTAACCTTAGAATATTATTATTCTTGAACTTTTTGGAACAAATATGATTTTTATTTTCATTGTGGATTATTAAAAAAACATGAATCATAAATTAATGATTATCTCTCATTTATAATTGAAAAAAATACACACTTGTGTTTGTTATTGGAATTTATTTAGTGAATTTCAATGGTGGATGGAATCACACGAAACACCCAAACCCCTTTATTTCTTTCTTATTTACTCATCTCGTGACCTTCCCTTGCGATGCATTAAATATTTTAGAGATTATGGTGGATAATAGTTCAAATATGGTTATAGTGGTCTGGTGTATTTTATTTTTCTATGTAGTGGTGTGGTGTTTGTTTTGGTGGGGGGAGTTCAACTTAGATGATAATGGCACAAGCCTCCAAAGGAGGAAGTGATAGATTTATCTGATGAGAGGCATTGATGTAGTATAAATATCAATAAACAACTAGAAAGGAACTTTAGTGTGTGATATAGTGACTTAAAGTGTGTTAAGTATGGTCAATGACAACATCGGGTGAAGAAGATGCATCAATGAAAAATAATCCATGAAATCAGTTGTAGTGGTGATGATTTCAGTGGGAAGTTCTGATCTTGAAGATGAAATAACTATACAATATATCATTCAGTAAACACACTCCTTATATGAATTTGGCTATAGATATAGGGTTTATTCATAGTTATAAATATAAAATGGTACATAAACTTGTGGTATATGTATTTATATCTCCATTTGATGGATATAGATTAATATTTTTATAAATATCATACATTGTGTGACAAAAAAAGACATGTTGTGTATAGAATACCCCAAGACTCGAGTGTATACTAAAGTATATTCCTGGATAACCGATAGGTACCACACATCATGAGGGTTGATAGATATGTCATATATAATGTTGACAAAAATTTGGTTTCTCTGGGAAGTACACATTGTGACACTTGTGAAGTGGCCCAAACAAAACATAAATAAATATGACATAATTTAAGATGAATATATTTAATAATAACAAACACCCCATAATCATAAATATTTAGTGTATTTGGAGGCTATATATATAATCAACTTATTTCATGAAATATATTTAACATACCATATAAGGTTCTTCTCTTATAGTAACCTTTTTAGACATTTATTACACAGTAACATTCTTTATAACATAGGGAAAGTATAAAAAAAGGTGAGATCAGAGGCTTAGTATGGGTAAACATGGGGGATATTAATCAATATTCATATATAAGAAAATATAATAATAAGAGAATGATACCATGATCATAACTTATTAATTTTAAACCCAATTAGTCATAGATCATAAATCCTGATCCATGGCATAAATCTTTAGAATTTCAAAAGACATGAGTCATAAGATTAAGAAATCATCCTCAATCATCATCCATGAGAGAATATCATAAGTATAATAAAATTTAATAGGAATTTTGTGGCATAATCTTAAGATTAGAAAATAATTTCATTAGTCTAAGATCACTATAAATACTATAATAGTTGACAAAGTCCCATAGTGGATTTGGATATGGAAGAAAATTTCCTTGACCAAAGAGGCAACAAAGTCAATTTTTCTTAGAAAAAATTTTCTCAGCCTTTTAAAGTAATAAAGAGAGGAAAATGATACAAACACTTAAAATTTATAGGAATAAACAAAGGATAAGAAAATATATTGTTTTTAAAGTATAATAATCATATAATTTTCCTCAATGTAATTTTACCATAAATAATCTTGAAAAGAGATGGGATTATAATATAAACCCTTACCCCAGGTCCTATATTCTTTTTTACACATTATTAAGCTCATAAATAATAAATTTATATTTATTATGAATAAATAAAATAAATATATTGATAATATTATAATTTTCAATTACCCAATTATTAACAAATTTTCACGAAAATTGACATTTGGGTTAAAACTAGTTCGTTTTCCATGCATTTTTGGTTCAAGGATTTCAATACTTGAAAATTTTTCATTGTTTAATTATATCTATAATATTTATCATGTTATAAGTATCATATTTATTTATTATATACACTTTTATAACCATTCATATAAGTCAGTGATGAAAAATGAATTATAACACTTTGTGGAGATGGTAGTTTGTATATATGCCCAAGTAATATTTTCATTTCTTAATGTATGAAAAGAAAGAAATATAAATAATAATATTTCTTTCAATAATCATTAAAATATCATAAATTTAATATTTATTCATTAAAAACATCCATATAACCATCCATTTATGGCAGACATGAAAACAATTTACATCACTTCGTGGAGGTGGTTGTCCCCATGTACGCATGAATGACATTATCAAATCTCATAAAATGTAAATGAAGTATAAAATGGTTATAACATTAAAAAATTATAATAAATATACTTATTTAATCGTTTTTTGAAGGTTATATAATATTTTTAGGAGGTTAAGGAAGAAAGAAATTCAAAATGGATCGATAAAGACAATTAAAGCTTCATTAGGAATCCTCCTTTGGATTACACATTAATCCATCAAAGGTTGGTATTTTGGTAATAAAAGAAGATATAATAAGTTAATGTGGAAGTCAAAAAAGTTTTTATTTAGTTATTGGTATAGATATATTGCTCAAAATGTGTGATGGTGTGAGTGGGAGAGGTCCTCCTTTTATAAGTGAGGTGGGTGGGAAACTTATAAATATTTAAAACATTAAATATAATGACTTCATAATCAAGTGAAAAGAGAACCAAATGGAAAAAGGTCTTAATATAAGATATGTTAATGTAAAAATAGATTTTTACAATCAAATTTAGACAAGTTTAGGTGATATTTTAAACCTTATCTTTTGGTTTGACCCCCTCATTAACCTTTTTAAACCTTAGTTGTGGTAACAAATTCATATCATTGTTACTATTCATTTTTGAAAAAAGTGAAAGTTTAATAATTAAAAAATTTAGAAATTATGATCCCAAATATGGAATCCTTTTTTAAAAATTCAATTCTTAAAATTTTCATAAATTCATTTTAAAATAAACATGAAATATACAACGTAAATCATTTTTAGAAAAATGTATTTTTAAGCATAACATTGAATTTATTCCAATTACTTTCCTAGTAAAAATCATTAAATGAATATTAAATTATTTTTTTGAATATATTATCAAAAAATTCAATTAAAATAATTCATATATATTAATTAATTTAATTTATTAAGATAAAAACATAGTGTTTTCATAAAATTAATTTTTCAAGAAAACATCTATTTTTTACTTTCAAATGATTTTAGTTTTATTTATAACTAATTAATAACCAATGTATTCATTTTATAAATATTCAAAAATAATTTTTAATACTTTGAATAATTGGAATTATTATTTAAATAAAATATAGATGAAAAAAACATTATTTATAAACAAAATAGTTCCAAAATAGTTTCTTAGGATCACTAATATTTCCTAAATGAATTAGAAATTACTTTCAACAATTATATTTTATTTAAATAGTATATAATATAATTTATTTTATAATGAAAAATATTTTTTCATATAAGTTTAGGGTTGTGTTTTTCATAATCTGTTATACACATTTATTTATTAAATAAAAATATATTCTAAAATCTCTAGGTGATACATTCTACCTCGTTATAATAATTTTGACCTCAAAATTCTATCATTGTAATACAGAAAACTATGGATACCTCTGTCTCATCACATGCTCAGGTTCCCACACAACTTTTACAATTTTTTGATTCCTCGAGAAGACCTTAAATATATGAGTGGACTTATTCAGTGTTTTTTTATCTTTACAATCTAGGATTTCTAGCGATTATTCTTCACAAGAAAGATCATTATCCAGTGACCTGACCTATGAGTTTAATATGTTCATGATATACATATGAACTAATTAATAGTAAAATATATGATATTTTACAATGTTAATTTATAAGATTTTGAATCCATATGGTCATATCATATTAATAAAGTAAAAAGTTTTTATTACTTAAATATCCTATATTTTATATTTTATTTAAATCCTTGGTCACATATACAAAAAATATTTTAGTATGGGTTTGATTATTTCATATTATTATGAATATTTTATAAAAACAATGTATATAATTCATATTTTTTAATTTATAAATTCACTTTATAATTTTTACATAAAATTTATATTATAATAAAAAATATAGAACCATACATATACAAGGCATTCAATACTAAACTTTAATGATAATACATTTATTTTAATTAATATTTCATAAAAATAAAATAAATAATTATTAACATTTCATAATCATAAGTAATTTATGAACTCTGTAAAAACTAATATATTGTTTCAATGCATTTATTTTATAATTTTTAAAAAATTTATATATTATATTTCTTTTTAAAAATAAAAAATTTTAAAAACTAAATTCCTATCATGTATGATGTTATATTTATATATATACATGTTATAGTATTAATTTCTTAACATGATTTTTGGGATGATATTATTTCTTAACATTTTCCAATGAAATACAGAAAATAATATATCATATTGTTGTATAAAATTTGAAAAATCCTCATTGACACAACATAAATACTATAGAGTGTTGTCCATGTTTTAACCATATAAATTGATATATTCATAATGTCTTCCATTATATTTTGAAACACATGTTTTTACTATAATGTTCAAAATATTATCTCCATAATTCCAAAGCACCACAATAATTTTCATTTTGAAAATGACAGCTAATTGCTTCAAAGGTATCATTATCCCCTAATATTGTTTTTATTATCATGGTTAATGAACAAGACTATGTCACACTATCCATCCATATAATGCGTCCAGTGACGCCTATATGACACCATATGCATAAAAGATGATCTTCAAATTTTTATTGAATTCTCAATTCAAACACAAACATAATGGAAGTGTTTTTGATACCACTATTGTGTTTTGGTGAGGATAAAAATATTTTAATGACATTATAAAAAAAACCAAAACATTTTATACAAGATCCAACCGTGATACATTTGAATAGAATGCATAAAATCTCCTGAAAATACCTTACAATTTTGATGAATCCAAACCATTATTTTTCACATTATTAAGGGATATCCCTAAGTGGATGCTAACAAACTCCCACATAAAAAGGAATCCATAGGAAGGTGAATTGACTATATAACTTTTAGGTGGGATTCTCCAAAATCTCACTGAAATTATAAAACCTTTATCAGAGAATAAATAATAAATAGATTTTTTTTATAAATTTAACAATTGATCAAATCACATAAATTTCACATTAAGAGATGATATAATTTTATAAATATCCTTGGATTCTCCCAGAAAACTCAAAGGATCAATCATTACTTATAGTTTTCTCCAAACTTTAATAAATTATAATTTTTGTAATCGTTTTGACATAAAAATCCACAATTATCATTAAAATATTAATTGATTAATGTAAGTTTTATAAAATTAAGTTTACATATATCTATCAAATGTTATATTTCCTTTTATTTTTTTCTGATTTTCTATTTATCGAAGAACCACAATATTTCCTAGAATATCCCATATTCATAAGTGAAAAATGTATTCTCCTTTTAAAAGGTGTTTATTTAAGAAAATTTCCAAACACGATTGTTTATTGAAGCTTTATTTGTAAAAAATACAATCTTTTAATTAGTTACACTAAACTAAATACTTAAATTAAGAATTTTAATAGCACTGTAATGTGTTTTTTAATATATTTATCCATTTAATTTTATTTTTTATGCACTTTTTTATTCAAAATATGTTAACATTTTAAGATATGCATGAAATAATACATTACTTTATTGTTAATTTGTTAGTTTTCTATATCATTATTCATGGATTGATTTTATAGATTCAATAGTTTAGTTTTCATTTTTTTTTCATGAGTCTCACTAGTTATACCCTCAATAATCATGATACAAATTTTATTCATCCTTGGAAGAAGTGAACCACAGCAACACCCACCTAACTTTTTGTTATCCAACTTCACTCAGGCTCATTCAAATAATCTTGCTCTCTTATTAAATAAAAATTTCCCCCTCATTTTTTTAAATTAAAATAATACAATAATAAATATACCTTCAAAACATGAAAGATTAATTATTACTTTGAAAATATCATAAATAAATTATCTGAAAAAATATTAAAATATGGATGAAAATTATATTATTATATAAACCAAAATTGATGCCTCATACCAATCATTACATTTTCACTAAATACCTACTATCGATAAATCAAATTTATTACTAATATCAAACAAAAAAACTAAATAAATTATTTAAAAGAAATATATAAACATAAATGTATCTCCCATACAATGTTAAATAAATTAAAAATAATTTTATCATTATATAAAGAAATTTATGTCTCACTGAGTTCCATGAATAAATTGTAAAATATTATGATAAAATAATTTGATAATTATTTGACACTCAAGAAATATTTTTATTCTTGAAAAAATATATATGGGAAAAATTTAATCCTTAAATGAAAAAATTTATATCTCATCATCTAACTAATATTTTAAAAAATACTAAAAAAATAAAAAACTAAAAAATTATCCTCTAACCATAGATTTTCCCCCATATATTATAATATAAAATATCAAAAGTTGTGTGAAATTTATGTTTCATCATAGTGTAATTTTAAACTCAAAAAAATATTTATGATGATAAAAGTTTTGTAAGTAACAAATTTATTACCCTTAATAGTAAATTTACCCATTAATACTTCAAATATGATTTTTATCTAAAATATTAAAAATAAAGTATAAAATGAAACATGTTAAACAATATTAAAAAAAAAACCTTTGATTCTAAATACTAGAAGAAATATTCTCTTTTAATATATATCTTTTATATCTTAGGAAATTTTGGAAACCCTCAATTTATTTTGGCTAAATTGCAATAAAAATAATTTAAAAAGGGGAATGTTTCTATTTTTTGGTTAAACCATGAAACATGATAAGTTGGTATATATTTTTTTTAAAAGGTTGGGGTCGAAGCCTCATTTATTTTTAAAGCAAAGAAAAGTACTCTTTTAAGGGGGTAGAGGGAGACCCATTACATATCCCAAAGGCCCAGTGGTCATTTAGCCCATTACATGGCCCATTGACCCAAATTTTTGGCCCAAGGCGCATTCTGTGAATAGTAATTCTACAGTACCGTGCCTGCTACAGTTCCGCATAGTACCTGCCGCTTCTACAGTACCCTGCCGCCACTACAGTGAACTTCTGCCACTACAGTGCCCACCATTGTTGTAGTACCGCTGCTTCTATAGTACACTACAGTACTACTACAGTACCTGAGCCCCTATGGGTTTTGGTATAAGTAATTATCAATAAATATGGAAAATATGATAATTTGTTTGATGTAGTATCTAGGAAAAAAAGTTTAAATTCATCAAGGTATTCCTTTCCATAAATTAACTATAAAAAATAAAAATATTTACTCTATAATTTTTAAATTATGTTCTCTTAAAAGTATTGATGAATACATTGGTTCAAAAAATTATTGTAAATTTGTTGATTTATTTAAGTTTTTGGGATATATAGTTATGAAAAAAATTAGTTGTATATTTTTATTTGCTGAATAATTTTTTATACTAATGTGTTATTATCTATTGTTTATATGTGGATTTTTTTGAATAAACTATTTGATAGTCCAAATTAGGGTTTGGTTTCCTCACTTTTTGATTACATTTTCTCCCTATTTTTTTAATTTTTATCATTTCTAATTATGGATTTTTTCTATGTTTCCCACCAATAAATATAATTTTAACTCTTCGTATCCTTAGTGAATTAATTTAAAAGGAAATATGGGTACTTTTTTAAATTTGATAAATTTAAATACCAAACCATTTGAATTTCTGGTTTTAGATTTGTGTTTTTTTTTTCAATTTGGGTTTTGGATTATATTTTGGGTATTTAATGGTGAAATATTAAGTGTTTTTGAGTTTAGTTTTCATTCTATTAGGAGTGTCAAAAGTTATAATATGCCAGTAGGTGGTACTACATGTAGTTTAGAAATATAGGTGGTATTGGGTACTCGGTGAGTCTGGAAGAGGATCAGGTGGTATGGGTTTTCCACCGGGTAACTAGAATCCCTATATTATATTTTTTATGAAGGGGTTTTTTTAGAAATTTTGTTTGAAACCATTTATACCACTTCTTACCTTCCATTATTATTAATTTCTCTCCACTCATAGAGAGATTTTCCCAAAGGCCCTTTACCCCTTCTTCATATTACTCTTGTTTCATGATTCAAAGTTGATTTATGGGAATTTGTTTTGAAAAATACAAGGTAAATTATTCCCTCTTATCTATTATATAATTTTCATCTCTTCTCCTCTAGTTTCCTTTGATTTGGTTAGGAGTTCTATGATGGATTCTATTATGGGATTGTGGAATTTATAGAAGATCAAAGAGATTCCACTTATTTATCTTAAATAAGGCTTAAGTGGATTTTTTCTACCAATTAATCACTGTTTTTATGAAATGAGACTAAGTTATGATTTATTTTTTGGTTTTATTAATTTACACTTGATTTAAAGGAAGTATTTTGGGAAGTTATTTTTACCATGACCACTCCCTCTAGAGTTACCCCTCTTAGGACAGAAATAAATAAATATCGATTAGGATCATAAGAAAAGATAAACAACCACCGAGAAACTCCATAACATAATATAAAAGTAAACCCAAAATTATCTCACAATGTAGGAACAAATTAAATAAATAAAAACAAAAACATCCCAGTAAATACTAAAATACAAGTCTTATGGAATCAAATCAACAATAACTCCAAATCCCAAGTTGGTGTTTTATAGATCGATCCCCAAGGACCTCTTGTAAACCTTAAAAATAGTTTATATATATATTTAGGGTGATAATAACATGCATACTCAGTAGGATTATACCCAAGGTATCTAGTGCACATATGAAAAGATAATACTAATGCGCTAGTGAAATAAACAACAGAACCAACAAGCACCTAAATAGGTTAATTAACTAATTATATCCACAACATAGCCCACTCACCAAACCTTATATTAAATATAGTAACATAGTGTTAATAACATAAAAAAGGCTGCCTGTAATCGCTTCCCCATTGGTTTATCGCTCTCACCCCCACATCAAACATCCTATACTCCCATATCTTCTATATATATCACATCACATATCCATCCATCTATGATATCGGTCAGGACACATATCTACCCACCCCACCTTCATAAGGTCTAGCATATGGTGTTATAATCCTTCATCATCACATTATAGCATTATCACATCACATCCTTATCACATAAAAACATTAATACATAAAAAGTTTAATAGGGTATTTTGATCATGAAGGACATCAACCTCATTCCATCCTCTCACCACACATGACCTTCCACATATCACATCCACATCACCATTGGGTAATATCTAACACTAACGCATATCATCACTATAGAAAGAAGAGTGGGGAATAGGGGGGTAGCTAGCCATCCACATCTCCACTATCCTGGATATTGGAGAAAAACATCCCAAAATTGGAACATTTAGGAATTGGTAAGGTTATTCAACCCGAGTGGGGAACATATAGTAGTAACATAAAATACATTATAGATATATAAAACATAATTCCTAACTAATAGGTTTACATCAACTTCACTAGCATATAACACAACACTGCCACTACACCACATGATAACCATCAAAACTACCACCACCACTAAATGTGTAACACCACACATAATCACCACACGTAGTCACATATTTCCAATTTCAATTACAGTTCCCACAATTTTCTTTATTTAATATATTTCCACTAAATCCCATTTACTGTTCCATTTTATTTTACATTTACTTAGCCCATTAATTTTTTGTTCAATTCATTTAATCCAATTACCACACATCAATTCCATTCATTGTTATTTATTTACCAAACTATGAAATTTAATTTCATTATTATAATTTATAACATGGATAACTGGTCAACTAACACAACCAAACCACACAACATCTATCAACACATAAGGAAAGACAATAAGAAAAAACAAACATAACATCACATCCCAGCTTTTATGATTCCGGTTCAGGGGATTACATTAATTTACTTTATTATTTACCATGAATATTATCATATATTTATAAATTTCCATGGGATAATGATTAATTATCTAGATATAAGTGATTAGTCATTTTATTCCTATGATATCAAAAAATCATGAAACAAGGATCTCACAACTATATAAAATACAACACAAGAAAATTTCCCAAAAGTTCTGATTTTTAAAAATAGAAATAAGATTTCATAAACTCATCAGAAATATCATTAAAGTAGTAAAACATGTGATTTCTACCCATTACTATAAATTACATATTAAGACAATTCATTATCTTTTTTAATTCAATCCTTACTAAATACATAATGGATGGAAAAAGCATGCAATACCAACGCATGCATGTGGATAGGTAGAGAATGAGGATCATGTACCTTAAGTAAGATTTTTGATTTACTGTACACAATAGGTTGATGGAAAAACAATCGGAATACCACAATCACACAAGGAACCCTTTAATCAACCTAGATCCAACCAAGGGATCATTAAAATCATTTCCTAAACCCACCCTGATCAAAACATCATCACCGCAACAATGCCCCAAAAGACGAAAGAAAGGAAACAAGGTGGTAAATAGAATAACCCTCCTCATATTTTCAATGATTATCCTATAAAATAAAAGGATGAAATAAAAAGGACAAGGGATATAATATCTCAAAAAATCAGTAAGGTTTTCTACAAAACTGAGCGGAACAAGAAATAAATGGGGTAAAATCATTTCCCCATGAAATTTATAATCAAGATTGATATCAATAAATTCATTGAGTGAAAACCCTATTCACATTATGAATTTTCAAGGCCCTATAATTTAGGATGTGAGAATAATTTAGGCTGTAAATTCTTTCAATTCCCAACTTGATGAACATACACTGATTTTGATGGTGCCTCAGCCACGATTTAATTCACATTATGAATCATCTTGTTACACCATGCATTAATTTTGCACAGAAATACACATATGAACTTATGTCATGAATCTCTATATACCTGGACATAATTAAACCTCTCATGATGTGAATATACATTCATGTCGTGGACTCCCTACAATAATTGATTTGCATCCCCAACTCCACCGAACCCTCCTCGAGCCTCCCCCGAACTCCTCAAACTACTAAATTGGAAAAGTATTAGGTTGAGAAGGAATGAAACACTACGTTAGGTACCTATAAAATGATTATCATACTCAAGAATCAAAAACAAACATGAAAATTAAATGGGGTGGTTTGAATGACCATCACATGAGATAACTCTTAAGTACTTTCCTACACCCAAAAACTACTATCAATAAAACACACCAAACTAAAAAGTCTAAAAAACACCTTGTATAACTACATCACCAACTCACTGGGCATAATACCACATCATCTCACTCCATCCACAAGACACCTCTTTTCCACACAACTATCATCTCTAACATTTAAACCTTTTCATATCCTAATCTAACAACCAACTCAACCATTACATAACAGTACCCTCAGAATATGAATCAAGGAAACCTACCATCTATATAATGATATTGTCTACTATGGGTGGAATTGAATAACCTACATAGTATTGAAATGTGTCATAAACATAACGTGTCTTGATTAAGAAGGAGTTTTCACCTCTTGATATAATCGAAGCCATAACACCAACCACCATCAAGGGAAAAAGGAACAAATTATAAATTAGAAAGGTTTAAACATCACATCATAAATGAAAAACATAACACAAAAAAATAAAAAAATGGGTATTGAGAACACATATGTGTCTCATGATCCTAAGTACCCTCCTCCAGGTCACCATGCCTCCACAATACACAAACCAATAGGACGGTTCACCTATATATCACCTTCACTCTAAGATCCTGGATCTCAATTGGTCGCTCCATGAACGTCGTGTCATCCTTGATATCAAGATCTCCCTAGTTAATGATGTAGGAGTCATCTTAAATATACCAATGAAGTTGAGACATACTAAATACATTTCATATCCTATCTAACTATAGTGGAAGTGAAAACTGATAAGACACCTTGATAACATGAGAAAAAGCTTCAAAAGTCCTAAAAACTGAGTAGAAAGCTTACTCCCCATGCCAAAACTCTACTACCTCCATTGAGGGTAAACACCGAGGAATAGATAGAATCCATCATTGAACTCTAGAGGCCTCCACCTATGATCAGAAAAGGACTTATGATAGTCCTGTGCTTCCCTCATCCACTATTAGACCAACTTGATCATCTCAGTCATGCTCTACACCACATCAGGACAAAGAAACATTGAATCCCCAACCTCGATAAAGTATAATAGATATTGATACAATAGCCCATACAAAGCCTCAAATGGATCCATACCAATAGATATGTGATATATATTTTTTATAGTCGGTCTAAACCAAAGGAAGGTTATTTACCCTTGATCCGCCTAAATCTAGGATTCAAGATCGCAACATATCCTCTAGTTTCTGGATGGTTTTATTTCCTTTACTATCTATCTGAGGGTGAAAAGTAGTGCTAATGAAGAACTGAGATCCAAAAGCATGATAAAATCCTCTCCAGACCCATGAGGTAAAATTTGAATACTAATAAAAGATAATTTCCCTTAGTACCCTATGAATCCAAACCACATCATACAGATTATTACTCACTAAGAAACCCATAACAATTGATTCATGGATCACCATAAAATGAACTAAATTCATTATCTAGTCCACAATTAACCAAACTTCATTACAACATCCCTATGTATAGGGTAACACAATGATATAATATATAGAGATACCCTCTAATTTCTACTTAGGAACATCTAAGGGATAAAATAAACCTAAAGGAACATGTTTTTCTAGTTTCACCTACTGAAAAACCAAACACTTAACAATAAACTCTACCAATAAATATTTCAGCCCAGGCCATCAAAGATGTATCCTCAAGAAACAATACATCTTTGTCACACCGAGAAGTATCAATAAAGGTCAGTTGTGAAACTCATGGATAACTTCCTCTCACATTAATAATGAAACAAAAAACCTCCCATAGAATAATACCCAGTTCTTACCGTCCTATGACAATCCTTTTAGAGCATCACCATAGCCAACAGGATCACACATAACCTATACCTATGAGTCTCACCTTTGATAATCCTCCACATGATTCATTAGGTATGAATTTATAGTCATCTAATATAGAAAAAAGTCATCAAATTATTTTCTATACATCAATATACAACAGTGCAAGATACTATATCCCTTTCTAAACATCTTTAGTCTCCCTAGCTACATCTCCTCAGGAATATCAACTCAGTGAATTAGAAATAATATTCCCCTTTCTTGGGATGTGAGATATCAAAATCATAATCCTAGAGAAAATAGATCCACCTATTATGGAATAGATTCAAATAATACTAAGAGGAGACACATTTCAAGATCTTATGATCCATGAAATCTACATAGAT
Organism: Viscum album; assembly: GCA_963277665.1. NCBI lineage: Eukaryota > Viridiplantae > Streptophyta > Magnoliopsida > Santalales > Viscaceae > Viscum > Viscum album. Next base: position 218,797,544 of record OY728165.1, read on the forward strand.
CTCATTGATTTGGAAATTATGCCACAACTTTAGTGAAAACACAAATGTTTCCAACTCCAAGTCATTGGTGACATAGTTATTCTCATGGGGACATAACTACCTAGACATATAAGATATCATTTCCACCCACTGTATCAATACACAACACAAACCCATATGACATATATCATAGAAATACTAAAACCTCACAAGATTATCTCAAAAAAATCACCGAGGCATGGATAAAAATCTAATTCAAGTAACCGAATGCTACCTAGAACTAATCAGTCCACAGAGAGGTTTGGTATTTACTTGTTAAATCTATCAGTGGGGGGGGGGGGTGAAATCCATTAGAAATTGGGAAAAATCCTCTGATAATATCTTTCAAGACCTAGGTAACTATAAAACACTTCCATGTTCTTGAGTTCCTCCTAATAAATAACTGCCTCAATCTTTTATCGGTCTATGGACACACCCTACTGAGGCCCCACATGTTCAAGGAAAATCACCTCTAATATCTGAATCTTTTACTTGTAATGTTTTCCATATAAATGATGGCATCAAAAGACTTATAAGATAACTATGATATGTTTGTTATACCCCTCCTATAATTTTTTGTAGATTTAGATGTCATCATTGAAAATAATAATGAAATGGCATAGGAAATTATAGAATATGGATTTCATGAGACCCATGAACACAAATGATGTTTTAATAACATTGAATGGAATAAATATTAACTCGATGTTTTCATTCCTATATCTAAAGATAAACTTTGGTATATCTTCATCTTTCACTATCTTATAGTGATATCCAGGTCAAAAAATCGATCTTCAAAAACTAACTGGATCCCATCAGTCAGCTAAATAAATCATTGATCCTTGGAATAGAGTATTATTTCCTGACAATTACCGGATTCAACCACTGATATTATACAAAAAATCTTAGAATATCATCTAACTTATTGGATAATAACATTAGAGCACCCAAGGAGAAAAAATAGGTTTGATGAAACCCCTATATATATCAAATCATCAACCTAAAAAATCATTTCTTGAAACTCAATAGAATCCATTTGATAAGGAGAAATTAAAATCAGAGAATTGTATGATTACAACTCTATCACAAATTAAACATCACATTGATGGGGTAGTGTCAAAACCTCATTTGATAAAACATCTTCTAACTTCTCCACAACCCTAGGAACATCCTCTACCTGAGCTTCCACTGACAGTTCTTCCAAATGAAACAAAAGAGGCTCCAATTTCTTACCACCCATCAAATAAATAATCATTGAATACATGAATAGAATAAAACTAATACATTATAATGATTACATACTATAGTTGTATTTATATAAAGAATAAATCCCCTACTAGTTGGTATTTGTCCATCACCAGTCTACATCCTTGGCACACATCAAATAAATCATCCAGACTTACAACCGATATAGATAACACTATGGGAACTGAATACCACTCCATATCAAGTCCTAAAGTATAGTAAAAAGTAGGATAACCAAAGGAGTGTGAGTATTTTTATTTAAATAATGCAAAAAATGGTATATGATAAACTGATCATACCTCAGACAACAACCTATGACCTCACTAGAGCTTCCACCTTCATAGAATGTCATTACCAAATCCTATACCATTCTTCTTTTAGCCTCTAAAATCTTGATATGAAATAGGTCCCTAAGGATAAAGACCATCATGAGGATAACCCTTTCCAATACCATCTTCTCTCATCTTTTGAACAAGCATTAGAGACCCCTGATTCTAAAACTACCTCAGAGGAAACTATTGCTACCACCAAAAAGGGGCCTGATATCCCATCTGAAAATAAAATCCTTGTGTAGTGGGACAATGATCCTAGTGAATTACATATCCCCAAAATACATATCATGAAAATTTAAATCCCCTAATATATTATCAGAATCCACATTCACTAAAATTTGTGAAAGGATTCTCCATGGTTGGTTTCCCACTGGTCGGAACCCCGACTTCCTAAATATTTGTAACCTACTCCCTGAAGCTCTTCTCCTCAAGACACCTTATTGAAAAATTTATTAAGTCTTACCTCCCAAATAAATCATCCATTTTTAACTTCCACCTCCCTATTCACATTTCGGTATAAAGAAAATGTAAACGGGGTGACCCCTTTCCTGATCATTGGGCACAATTCCTCATCTAGACGCTGTGTTATGAAATCCTCATCTAGAATTACATAAGGTGAAATGTATAGAAGTACCTTAAACCTAATACCAATATACCTCACACTCAATATCCCATACTGAAGTCAAATAAAATCTTGCCTATTTTCTTCCTTCATCTTTAATAATAGGAATTCCAAACGGAACTCTTTTATAATGTCTGAACACAACACATTCATCTCCTTGCGGTCCCCATGAGACATCATCCACCATTATCATATACTCCTCACATACGAATAAAAACCAAAAAAACATAGAGATAATCCCAAGTTTGAATCAAACTGAATGCGATCTTGAGCTTCTCCAACCAACTCTCTGTCTCTAAATCAGAGATGCTCCCCTCATACTTATCCAAGATCTACCATCAAATGAAACAAAAATAACTCTACCATTCCTCGTCCTTATTAATTGGGTTGATCTTATAATGATAAACCAGTTTGTCTTGTTGAAACTCTACTATCTGATATACTCATGGATGATAACTAGAATCTATTCCTGAAAATAAATGAGAAATCCTACACCTCTAAGCAACAATTTTTTTCAAAGCATATTTAATTAATTCATTTTAAATTCCCACGGTCACCCAATTAAGACATGAACATAATAAATCATGATACATGTATATATCATAGGTTTCTATAATAAAAATAGGTCCACCTCACTCATCCACTAAATAAGATAAGATCCCATAGATTAGATTATGAGGGAATAAAAATCCAGTGTCTTATTCGAACTCCCTTGCCTATGCTATGAAGCAAGATCAAGTAAAACCATTTCCATACCAACCTCTGAAATAGTAAAAGTTCCTAACCCCAAAGTCCATCCTATATCTCAACCAAAACTATTGATAACACTTTTTCATGACCCCTCCCTCTATAGGTACCCCTCTTGGTTTAACAATGAAGGAAGAGAGATAATGATTCCTGAGTCCCACCTCCAGTAGGCCTAGGGTTTTAGAAGGGCATCGAGGGTGTAAAAATCTCACACATAGAAAGAATTAAACTCTATAAAAATAAAGGATGGGGATATTAGAAAAACAACCATCATTAAAATCCATAACCTAATATAAAATTAGACAAAAAACCATCCCATAATGCATGAAAAAAGTTAGAAAATACCAATAAAACTATTCAAGTAAATACTAAAAGACAAGTCATATGGTAATGACTCAACAATAGATCCAAAACCTAAGCTAGTGATGTATATCCTGACACCCAAGGTTGTCACACCCCAACAAAATTTTCCTTTTATTTTTTTATATTTCTTGGGGCTTGGTCTTTTGGTTGAGGTTCAGGTTGAGTAATCGGTGAGTGTTTTTGAGTTTTATAGATTTTTGGCGGTTTTCAGACATATGCCCAGTCTGAGCATAGTTTCCCAAATCATGAGGCAATAACATGCATGTTCCACTTCCATCCATTAGGGGTTTTACAGTTGGGGCATTGTCTAGTTGGCCGTGTTTCCAAACCGTTCAGTCTACACTGTGTTTAATAACAATTTAAAAAATTTAAATAAGAAAATTATTTCTTTATTATTATTATTATTATGATGATGATGAAGATGATAATGATGATGATTATTATTATAATTAAAAATATAAAATAAAAGAGTTGACCCCTTAACCTTTCCCCTTTGGCTATGCACCCGTCCCCTTCCATTTCCCTTTCCCTCTCATGAAAAACCCGGCCGAAAGGGTCTCCGCACACACATGCCAATACCTTCTCCCATATCCTTCCAGTGCTTAATTTTCAAGCTGATTCCTTGTGATATCCTATAGTGAGTTATTACACCTATATTAATCCTCTTTTTACTTTATTTTATGGTTTCTATGTTCCCTATTGCGATGTGCATTCCGTGGCTGAACCCTAACCCGTTTTAGGGGTTTTATTTTAGTCAGTTCTTAATGTTTAGGGATCTTGGGTCCTTTAGAGGACCATTCTTGCTGCGATTTTCAAAGGCAGTGCGTGTGACATTTGTTTTGGGTAAGATTTTTTCATTTTATTTTCTTTGGATCATTTTTAATTTAGGGTATTCGTGGTTTTTGAGTTTCTTGTATTTTTTAGAGGGTTCTTTGGACCTTACTGTGGTGGTTTCAGGTTTTCATTATTAAAATAGACTTATATACATATGAATAGGTAGGCATATAAATATATAAGTTCCCCCATATATATATATACATGGCAGTATGAATATATATATTGGGGATTGGTGTGCTTATGTATATATATGAAAATACATATGGGTGTAAGGCAAAAGGGTATACACAAGTACAAGTCTATTTGTGAGGACCCTCTTATACATAGTCATGGCCATGTAAATTTTTACATAGGAGATAGGTGTCCTTATATATAAGAGAAGGTGAATATGTGTGTAAATGGGAAAGGGCTATCTCAAGTGGTTACTGATGTAGACATCAAGTGACAAGGTGTTTCAGCTTGGTTTTCTCCCATTTTGTGGTAGGTTCTCTATGCATAGGACTTTAATATTAATTCATCAATTTCCTGAGTTTTTTAAAATTGTTTTTAATATTAAATAGTTTTTATATGTTATAAAATGTGATGGTGATGCTTGTTTTGGAATATGATTTAATTTTTATGTCCACCTTTATGTTTTGACATGTGTATTCTTCATCAAAATATGATCCTAAGATTATTTAAAAATTATCAAAAAATTTAAATGATTAAAAGTGGTTTTGATTGTGTGATGGGTATTTCCAAAGATATTTGGTGTTTATAATATTATTGTGAAAGTTAAATTGAATTAAAATGGGTTTGTTTGTGATTTTAAAAAGGGAAAATTCCATGTTTTGTTAGTTTAGAAAAGTGGATGGTTTTTGGTGTTAAATTGAGGTTTAATAGTGATTTTCCTTTTTTAAATTGTTACTTTTCAAGTGTTGGTTCATGTGATGATGTGGTGATTGTGTGGAATATAATTTTGTTTGATATTAAGAATGAGTTAAGCACATGGGAAGCCTGGGTACCTAGGGAAAGACTAGGTCTAGTACATTTGGAAGATCAGTAGGGCCAAAGGACGGTTCCCCCTAGAAATATTGATACTAAAACAGTATCTAAAATTTTTATGATGATTAGATAAAACTAAACCTTAGGATGAGTTCCCATATAGTGGATTCTGTATAAGGTTTCTGTAGGTTTTTGTATATGATTGGAGGCCACTACACCTTGGGATGTGTTCCCTATAGTGGCTCATGAACAAGGACACTGTGGGTTTTGGTATATATTTATCACTAAGGTGTGAGGGTATGAGGACTCCACTAACCCTAGATACTTAGGGATTTCCCATGGTGATTTTGTTGTGATTTCCATCTCATTTTATTTCATACTTGTTTCATACTTTATGAAAACCATGTTTTAATCTAAATTGTTTTATCTTTGTTTTTAAATGTTTATGTATTCTTGGAAACTATTTTGGAAATGTGATGGAAGGGAAATGGTTTTTCTTAAAATGAAAGTCTTTTACATGAATTTTAAAAGAATGGAAAACCTTATTTTTATATGGTTGTATTTTCAAACTAACATGACTTTTTATTAAAGGTAAGTCATAAAGAATAGTTTATTCGAGCACACATACTGAGTTTTAATACTAAAAATTATAGATTTATCCTTGTTTTTAGCTTTTGGTGATGCTTCCAACTCAGACTCGATCTCCATGATGTGGCATTAGTTTAGTGGTTGGTGGTGACCTGTAGGGTCACATGGAGGCATGTGTAGTTCTATTTCCTTTCCACCATCTGTGTTTATATTTTATTGTTCAGTTTATATTTTCTTAGTGATTTGTTGTCTCTTGGGATAAATCATTACCAGTTTCTATATATTTTATTTTTGGTACTAGTTTCCAACCTAGGAGGATTGAGAATGCCTCTCAGACCTTGTTTTGTGCTGGATCAGGTGATCGGTTTGGGGTCGACCCGGGTTTGTTCATGAAAATAGTCCTCTGGGAAATGTAAAAATAATTTATATATATACGGAAAGAATAACATGTATACCCAGTAGGATCATACCCAAGGTCTCTAGTTCACCAATGAAAATCTAATTCTAATGCACCATTGAGATACATAGTAAAACCAACAAGAAACTAAATGGGTTAACTAACCAAATCCTAGAATCACCATGGATCTCTCACCAAAATTATCATCCAATATAGTAAGTTGTATCATATACGTAAATAAAGGAACTTTGTAGTTTCTTCCCGATTGATTTTCCACTCTCATACCCCAACATCAAATTTATTGTGCTCTCATCCCTTCCATACATATCACATCACATATCCAACCATCTATGATGCGGGTTAGGTCACATCCCTATGCGCTCCGCCCTCACAAGTTCTAACATCCAGTCCTACTACCAGTCCCCATCACATCACAGTCTCATCACATTATTACCTAAAAAACAGAACTAGGGTAGTATGGTATATTGAATCTAAATGAAACCAACCTTGTTCCCTCCTCCCACTATGCATAACCCCACCACATATAACATCCTCATTACCCCTTGGTAAACTCCAAGACCAACCTTTATCATAATTGCTGAAGGATTAAAAAGGAAGAGGGGATAACCAACCATTCATATATCCACTATCTTGGTTTTTTAGGAAGACACTTGGTACCCAAAACCTTCAGTTCTTGGAAAGTTTATCCAAATCAAATGGGGTTCATATAAAAATAACATAAAATACATGATAGATTGATAGTAAAAAATAACCTACCTATGGGTTCACATCAACTACACAATCATACACCACAACAGTGCCATTACACCACACAAAAACCATCAAACTACCACCACCACTAAATTAATCAAACCACACATAACCACAACACATATCAACACATTCCCACTTTCAGTTATGGGTAACACCATTTTATAGATTTAATGAGTTTCCACTAACTCTTATTTAATAATAAATTTCATTTCACATTTACACGTCCCATTCATTTATCATTCAATTAATTTATTCTAATTACCATACATAAATTTCATATAATTTTTATTGATCAACCGACCCATGGTATTTCATTTCATTATTACAATTTATTCCATTTCTAACCAAGAAATTAAAAAACAATATACCACAAAAAAGATCTCAACACACAAGGAAACACAATAAGAATAACCACACAAAGAATCACATCCTTGCTTCCACAATATAGTTTCAAGGGTAAACATTACTTTAATTCATTATTTTTTTTGGATATTCTCATAAAATTTATGATTTCCATGGTCAACCAATTCATTATCTAGATATAAGTGATTAACCATTTCAATCTAGTGATATCAAGAAATCATGAAACATGGGTGACACAACCATTAAATATATAAGACAAAAAAGGAACCCAATAGTTGTCATTTTTAGAAATGGCAATAAGCATGAATAAAATCATCAGCAATATCATCAAAGTAGTAAAACATGTGATTTACACCCATTCACATCAGGTCCAGATTAATCAAATTCACTATGTTCAATAAGAAAACCCTTAAAATCAACCCAATAGAAGGAAGAAGAATGAAATCACCACACATTCACATAAATTTTAACACCCCAAGCTTTCAAAGTACGTTTTTCTTTTAATAATGTAATAACTTACGCTATACGCAACTTCGAGTTCCAGCACACCACGACTAATCAAACTAGCCGTTATGAATAGTAATACCCACTTTTTGAAATTTAATAAATTTTATTTTTCAAAATGACCTTCATTTTTGGATTTATAATATCAAAATTATCTTTGGATGATTTTTTGGTATTTTTCTGAAAACTTTCAATTTTTGATGAATAGTGAAAAACACTACGTTATTGTTTAAAACCCACTTTTTATTTAAAGAATTATTTATTTTAGGTCACAACAGATATATAATACCTATATAAGTTCAATTTAATTCATTGGAGTCATTTTATAATAAAATTAGAAGTATAAATTTTTTTTGAACATTTTAACATATTTTACCCACTTTATAGGCACATTAGAAAAGTTGCATAAAATGTAATTTTAAAGCTTCTATGAATTGAATTTAAAAAACATAAGAGACAAATTTGACATCATTAAGTAAAATTTGGTTCAATAGGAAAAAAATAATTTTTGGTGAATTGTAACTTTTGAATTTTATTTACCACAGTTAAAAGTAAATAGGATAAAAAAATATAAAAATGATATTATAATTACCCTAAAACAAGTCCTAATTATATTATAAAAGTTTATTTCAACCAAAATCAAGCTTAGGAATAAAATATGATCCTTTTGTTCCACTTTTATTAGATTAAGACATTTATTATTATTTTATTTAAAGAAGAGTTAAAAGTGTTAAATTCAAAGTTTAATAACTAAACCATTTTTAATATAGGGTTATACATAAGATAGATTTGACTATAAATATTCATTATAAAGATAAAAATATTTCCTATATAATGATATTTTATTTATAAATTTTAGATATTAAATAATTAAATTTAAATATGAAAAAATGATGATGCATTAATTACCATATTTTTGAAGGATTAAAATAATTGATATTATAAATATGACAATAATTGTAAATTGAGAATTTTTATGTATTACACGAATTTTCTAGGTTAATATGACATTTTAAGGTTGATTAAATATTTTTTTCAAAATGATATCATTTTTATGACTTTCACAAAAACCAATTACTAAATAGTGTCAAAATTGACATAAATGAGTTTGTAAAAAAATACTATATTATTAATTGATATAATATTCCTAAAACTATAAGGCTTAGAAAAAGGACTTATATAAGGTTATATTTATCAATAATGAACCACTTGGGGTTCTCTTGGATTTTTATAGTATGTTTATTAACCATTTATTATAATAATACAAGAATACATGTTAAAAGTTAAACTTTTTAACTAAGAGTTAAATCTAAAAGATAAGGTTAATATGGTGACCTAAACCTATCTAAAACCTATTGTTTGAGAGGTTTTAGACCTAAAACCACCTTATCCTCGAAATAAATTCTTTTTGGAGCCATTATAAACCGAATATTATTATATAATAAAATAATATTTCAAACTTTTCCTAAAGTGACCCTCACCTCTCTTATAAAAGGGTATTTCCACTTCTCTTAATTTTACACCTCCAAATAAATTTTTTTCGGCCAAAAACTACTCAAATATACTCCCAAATACCCTTAATTAAACCTAAAGGCCTTACTTTGATCATAATCAAACCTAATGACCCATTTTGATCAAATCAAAAGGAAGCACCCGAAGAAGAGGTAATAATTTCATCACCTCTTTCCAACTTTTTTTCTTCTTACACTTCCTCTTTATTTGTTGTTTCCATACCAAATAAATATCTCCAGTACATTATACATACTATGATGTTATTATAAATATGGTTAAACTATGTTCATTTTTCTATCCATCCTATGAATGATAAGTCACCATACGTGTGTACGTACGACTTACCGTCTCCACATCATGGGGTAGTTTGTTATTCAAACACTAAATTATTTGGATGGGTATAATAATGAGTATAAATGATGAAAATAATATATATAACATGTTAATTTTTCTTTATATATGATATACCGTACAATTATATACGATTTCACCATCAATAGAATGATATTGTCACTCGTGTGTATGTATGGATTACCGTCTCCACAAATGCGATGAAATTCATTCCCCATCATAACCATTCAAGAATAATTTTCATTTTATGTTTAAAAATAATGTTCAAGAACTTAATATCATTCAGGATATGAATCAAATACATCCTATCTATAACAAACATGGCTAATATAACCAAGTCTATAAAGGAAAATGAATCAGTTTACACTCGAAACAATGATACTACTGAAATATTATTAAAAAATAAATATTAGAAGATCATATATGATATAATATTTATGTATGTGGTTCTTGTATAATTTAATAACAATTATTTAACTATTATATAGGAGGTTAACATCCCCTTGATCAATTAAAAGTACAATGTAAGGGTTAATTCTATAATCTATTCATTATCTGAGGTTGTTTATACATAAGTATCTAATGGGACCTCTTTATCATCCACATCCATGTTTCTTAAAAATTTATTTCAAAACATTTTTCCTATTTAATAGACTATGTATTTAAGTCATTTATACCCTTATTTGACTTTTTATAATATTTTTTGAAAGTAATCTTTCCATCACCTTCCAAACAATGTACTTTATGACCTTTTCAACAGATTAAGGTAAGAATGTTTTTAAGTTATACAGTGGGTGCAGCTATTTTCTACTGTTATAACACCTTCTTAGATTACATTACAATATTATAAGAATATTTTCAAAATAAATGTTTTATTTTATAATTTTGTGACTTTTAAATCATTTCAAAATAGAAAGATATATTTCTCTCAAATAGTTTTGATTTCATATATTTCAAAATCATTTGATGGATTTTACACTTGTTTAAAAGTGATTTATTGTGATAAAATCTTCCATATTGTATAGAAGGTTTTGTGATATGTTTGGCTATGAATGTGCTATTTTTATACCATTCATGGTTTATGGTTAAAGTATTAACATTTCGTATGCTAGTTTTAATATGAAATTTTATGTTATGTTTCAACCTTTTCATATGAGGAATGAATTGGAATTAGTAAGTAATGAGTGGAGTCTGATATATCTCCTTGATGCATCGGTAGGTCTCATGATATAGACTAGTGTTTTGGCACAAGGACTTGACAAAATCTTATGTGTAGTGTTTCTATGAGGCCTTGACTACGTGGTTTTGATGTCCAACATTATGCATTCCAACATTATGAAATTGGCTATTGATATTACATGTGATTATTCGACTAAAAGAATATCCATGTGAATAAGTAAATGACATTATTTGATTTATCTTTTTGATATTATGCTGAAGTTTAAGTTTAGGCTTGTTTTTCAGTCTTATACACTCCCTTTGGATCATGACAATGTTTTGTAATAATGCACCGACTCTTAGTAACTATGGTCAGGGTGTTACAGTTGGTATCAGAGAAAGTTTTTTACAAACCTTTGAACCTATAATTATAAAAAAACTCTGATTAGAGAACATTACCCTAAGATATACTTTGGGGATTAGTATTTAATAACTTCCTAGAATTTTGGTAATGTATAGATTTTGTGTAATTTCCAAGAGATATATACCTGTCTGGATACGAGTAGGTAGAAGAGACTCTGGCACATATATACCTAGGAGTGAAAACTATGACAAGGAGTTTCAGGTTTGACCCAGGGTATCCTGGTACACAACAATGGTCCTTTCTGCACTCTTGGTTATGACACTCCAGGAGGATATGCTTAGGATAATTCACATTTTCTTTACAAACTATTATGAAGGATTTATGAGAAAATACTTTCTCAAAGAAAAAATTAATTATTATTATTATGAATTATATTCATAAACTGTTCAATTTATGTTAGGTATTTTACTAGTTTGGAATTATGTATTATGATTCATAAACTAATCTAGTGTATTCCATTGTTTAAAAATGGTGCTTAGTGGAATGAATGGAAACTGTATCAATGCACGCAATCCATGCAGAGATTTCCCTCCTAATCAAGATAATTATAGTGGAGCTGGTGATGCAAAAGATGATGAACAACTTATAACTATACTGGTAAAAATCACTCAGGTTATGAATAATAACCTTACCTATATGGAGCACCCTGATCCACAATACATAGGATCAATGTTATACCACTTCACGAGAAAACAACTACCAACATTAAATGGGACTACAAATAAATTTGTAGCTGAGAAATGAATAAGTTCCTTAGAGAAAATATTTCATTCTTTGGGGAGTAGCAAAAGATAAAAAGTTATCATGGTAGTTTATCACCTCATGGGAGATGCAGATCAATGGGGGTCATTAATTAAAAACAAAAAGGAGGATGAAGAAGTATCAAATATGGAATGGATGGAGTTTAAAGAGATTTTCTTAGAAAAATACTTTCCTCGTGACCATCAAGTGGATATAGAAAGAAAAATTCTGAGTCTGAGGAAAAAGGAGGATGAGAATGTCGCAAAGTATAAGGCTAACTTTACTAGGTTAGCAAGGAATATGGTAGATTATATATGTAACCCTAGGAGTATGATTGATCGATTCTTTGATGGGTTAAAACCATTTCTTCGTTGAGCATTATTCTCATAATCCTTCCCATAATTTGACGATATTGTCTCATGTGCTATCAAGACATAAAACAATTCTCTATTTCTTATGACTTTAAAGCAAAGCAGGAGAAGAAGAGATCTTATAAACACTCTGGAAATGGAAATAAGGAGAAGAATGGAAAGGTTAAATTTACACCCATTAGTAAATGTGGGAAGAAACACCTCGGTACTTTCCTGAAGGTAATGGGAGTCTTTTACAAGTGTGGTGAAAAATACCACCAAGCTCATGATTGGAAGGGAAAGAACGAGTCTATCAATGTTGAATGCTACAATTATAGAGAAATGGGGCATTATGAAAATAAATGTCCTAATAGCCAAGGAAACATACCTCAGAAAATGACAAGGCAACAAGACCAAAATTATGCGATCACTAATGCTGAGGTTGAAGCTCCGAATGACTTGGTGGTAGGTAATTTGATGGTTTCCTCAAATTTAGCCAATGATTTATTTGATTCTGGATCATTTAATTGTTTCATATCTTTACAGTTTGCTAAGATAATTAGATATTTCCAATTTTATTTAATAAGGGAGTTGTGAGTCAAAAATCATAAGGGAAGTATCATTGCAATGAAGTTTTGGGAATCAGTTCCCATTAGGGAATATAAACATGCTTTATCTACTGATATCATCATTATAACCATGATTTAATTTGATATCATCCTTGGCATGGATTTGATTTTGGTCTATGATGCAAAAATTTATTGTAAGAAGAAGTAAGTTACAATTTTTTATGATGATAATAAGTACCTTATGTTTAGAGAAGAAATGTCACCGTCTAATTTTTATCTAGATCCACCCCCTGTAGCTCTACAAAGTTCAATTATTGGGGAGGAATAGAGTGAAATAATTTTGGGTGAGGAAAGGAATGTTCAAATGTAGGATGTACCTATTGTGCAATAATATGTTGATGTGTTTCCAGAGGATTTACCTGGACATCTTCTAGAATGAGAAATTGAGTTCTCAATCGATTTAATTTCTAGTTGAAGGCCCATATCAAAGACCCCTTATAGAATGGCCACTGTGTAATTAGTGGAACTAAAGAAGAAACTAAAGGAATTGAGTAATAAATGATTTATTGGCCCTAGTGTTTTTTCATTGGGAGCCCCTGTTCTTTTTGTTAAGAAGAAAGATGGATCTATGAGGTTGTGCATTGAATACAGGGAGATCAATTCCATAACAATAAAGAACAAGTATCCCCTACCTCACATTGATAATTTATTCTAACAACTTAATGAAGATAAATATTTTTCAAATATTGTCCTTCAACCTGGATATGATCAGTTGTGTGTGAAGAAGGAAGACATTATGAAAACAACATTTTGAACCAGGTACGGGCATTACAAGTTTAAAGTAATGCCTTTTGGAATGACTAATGAAACCTTTGTCTTCATAGATCTAATGAATAGAGTTTTCAAGGAATATCTTGATGAATTTTTAGTGGTATTTATTGATGATATATTGGTTTAATCTAAACCTTTGAAGATTCTTAAAATCAGTTGCGCACTATTCTAAATAATCTTAGATTAAATGACTTATATGAGAAGTTTAGAAAGTGAAAATTATGACTTCAGGAGATTTATTTTCTTGTCCATATTACCTCTAAAGGGGCAATCTTTGTTGCATTTTTATTGGTTTAGTAGGTTATTATCAACACTACATCCAAATTTTTTCCCAATTGGCTAACCCATTAACCATGTTCACACGTAAAGGGGTTAAATTTGTTTGGACAAAAGAGTGTGAAGAATGTTTTGAACTAAAGAGAAGATTAGTCAATGCTCCTATCTTGACTCAACCATCAGGGAATCAGGGGTTTTTTATTTATAATGATTCTTCAATGAAAGGACATGGTTGTGTCTTTATGCAGAATGATAGAGTTATTTCCTATGAATCACGACAGCTAAAAATTAATGAAAAAAACTATCCCACTCATGATCTTGAGTTAGAAGCTGTAATCCTTTCATTGAAGATATGGAGACCCTATCTCTATGGGAAAAAATGTGAGATATATACCGATCAAAATAGTTTGAAGTATATTTTCTCACAAAATAATTCAACATGAGGCAAAGATAATGGCTTAAACTACTCAAAGATTATTATTACACTATACACAGCCACTTGGGGAAGAAATATAAGCTTGCAGATGCTTTGAGAAGAAAGGATCATGGAGTTTTGAACAAGATGAGAATTTAAAGGGATCCTATGTTCATGGATCTAGTAAAGATGGATATGGGAATAATCATGGAAGGTGAAACATCAATACATTTTAAAATGGTTTCCAAACCATCTTTACTAGAAAGAATAAAAAGTTTTCATACAAATTATGAGGAGTTTAAAAAGAAAATTAAATCTTTGAATGATGGGAGATTGATTGACTTCGTATATGAAGATGAAATTTTGAAATTTGGGAAGAGAATTTGTTTTCCTGATATACCTGATCTAAAAATGGAATTGTTGGATAATTCTCATAGATCCAATTTCTCTACACACCATGGTAGCACTCAAATGTTTAGAGATTTGGAGGAACATTTTTGGTGGGACAACATGAAGAGGGAGACTGTTGATTATGTGTCAAGTTGTATGGTTTTTCAACCAGTTAAGGATGAAAGAAAACCTCGTGGAGGAGTCATGCAACCTATTCCCACACCTGAGTGGAAATGAGATGATATTACGATGAATTTGTCATGGGGATTCCAAAGTCTTCTAGAAGGAATGATGCAATATCATTCATTGTTGGTCGTCTTACCAATTCAGCACATTTTCTTGCTATAAGAGTAGATTTACCACTTGAAAATTTAGAAATACTATATATTAATGAAGTTTTAAGACTTCATGGAGTACCTTTATTGATTGTTTCGGATCGTGATCTCCATTTTACATCAAGATTCTAGGAATCTTCAAAAGGCCCTAGATACTGAACTTCATTTGAGCACTGCCTTCCACCCTCAAACTGATAGACAATCAGGATGGACTATTCAAACCTTAGAATACATGTTGAGATTTTTCTAACTTAACTTTCAAGGTATGTGGGACCAATATTTAACTTGGGTATAATTTTCCTATAACAATAACTTTCATTAAAGTATTCAGATGGAACCATATGAAGCATTATATAGAAAGAGATGTAACACACCAAATTGTTGGGATGATTTTAGTGAAAGAAAACTCATAGGCCTTGAAATTGTTGACGAAATAATGGAAAAGGTGAAGATTATCCAAACCCACATCATAGAAGCCCAAATTTGGAAAAATAGCTATACTGATAACCAAAGGAAGGACTTGGAATTTCAAGTAGGAGATCATATTTTCTTCAAGGTATCTCCATGGAAGGGTGTTATACGTTTCGGTAAGAAGGTTAAATTGAGTCCTAGGTACATTGGACCTTTTGAAATTCTAGACAAAATTGGAGTTGTAGCTTACCGTTTTGAAATACCATCAAGTGTCTCTAAAGTTCATGTTGTGTTCCATATATCATTGTTGAGAAAATACATGCCTGGCCTAAGGCATTACTCACCTGTGAAGAAATAGAACTAGAACTCGATCTGCCTTATTGTGAAGAGCCTGTCAAGATTCTTGATAATAGAGAACAATTGTTGAGAAACCAGATGAACCGTCTAGAAAAAGTTCTATGGAGAAACCATAATATTGAAGAGGAAACGTGGGAACCTAAGGAACTTATGATGAAGAACCACTCGAATATTTTTATGAAGTAGTATTCTAGAAATTTCTAGTAGAAATTATTTGAAGGATGGAATAATATAACACCCCAAGCTTTCACGACATATTTCTCTTTGAATAATGCAATAGCTTGTGCTGTATGCAACTTGTTGTATGCAACTTTCTGTATGCAACTTTGAGTTCCAGCACACCATGACCAATAAAACTAGCCATTATGAATAGTAATACCTAATTTTTGAAATTTTATAAATTTTATTTTTCAAAATGGAATTCATTTTTGGATTCAGAATATCAAAATTATCTTATGATGATTTTTTGGTATTTTTCTAAAAATTTTCAATTTATGATGAAAATTTAAAAACACTGCATTATTGTTTAAAACCCAATTTTTATTTAAATAATTAATTATTTTATTTAAATTTATTTTAGGTAAAAATAGATATATAAAACCTATATAAGTTTCCTATAATTCATTTGAGTCATTTTATAATAAAATTAGTTGTATAAAATTTTATTGAACATTTTAACGTATTTTACCCACCTTCTAGGAACGTTAGCAAAATTGAATAAAATGTAGTTTTAATGATTCTGTGAATTGAATTTAAAAAATATGAGAGACAATGTTGACATCAGTAAGTAAAATTTGGTTCAATAGGATGAAAATAAATTTTGGTGAATAGTAACTTTTGAATTTTATTTACCACAATTAAAAGTAAATTGGGTAATAAAAGGTAAAAATGATATTATAATTACCCGAACACAAGTCCTAATTATATTGGATTACTTTATTTCAAAAAAATCAACCTTAGGAATAAATTATGATCCTTTTGGTCCACTTGGATTATATTAAGACATTTATTATTATTTTATTTAAAGAAGAGTTAAAAGTGATAAATTCAAAGTTTAACAACTAAATCATTTTTAATATAGGATTATACATAATATAAATTCAATTATAAATATTCATTATAAATATAAAAAGATTTAATACATAGTGGTATTTTATTTATAATTTTTATACATTAGATAATTAAATTTATTTATGACAAAATGATGATGCCGTAATTACCTTATTATTGAAAGATTAAAATAATTGATATTATAAATATGAAAATAATTGTAAATTGAGACTTTTTATGTATTAAACTAATTTTATAGGTTAATATTACATGTTAGGGTTGACTAAATAACTTTTTTTCGAAATGATAAAGTTGTTATGACTTTCACAAAAACTAATTACTAAATTGTGTCAAAATTGACATAAATGAGTTTGTAAAACAAATACTATATTATTAACTGATATAATATTTATAAAAATATATTGTTAGGATAAAGGTCTTATATAAGGTTATATATATCAATAATGAACCACTTGAGTTCTCTTTGATCTTTATAGTAGGTTTATTAAACATTTATTATAATAATACAAGAATACATGGTAAAAGTTAAACTGTTTAACTAAGAGTTAAATCTAAATTATAATGTTAATATGGTGACCTAAACCTATCTAAAACCTATTGGTTGAGAGTTTTTCTCCCCAGACCAACATTATTCTTGAAATAAATCTTTTTTGGATCCATTTTAAACTGAATATTAAAGCATAATAAAATAATATTTCAAGCTTTTCCTAAAGTGACCCTCACCTCTCTTTTAAAAGGGTACTTCCCCTTATCTTAATTTCACACCTCCAAATCCATTTGGGTAAGCCAAAACCTACTCAAATATCCTCCCAACTACCCTAAATTAAAACTAGAGGCCTTATTTTGATCATATTCTAACCTAAGGATCCCTTTTGATCAAATCAAAAGGTAGCACTCGAAGAAGAGGTAATAATTTTATCACATCTTTCAATGTTCTTTTCTTCTTCCACTTCCTCTTTCTGCGTTGTTTCCATACCAAAATAATAACTCCATTAACTTATAAATAATATGGTTTTATTATAAATATGGTATAACCATGTTCATTATTCTATCCATACTATGAATGACATGTCACCATACGTGTGTATGTACGACTTACCGTCTCCACGTCGTGGTGTAGTTTGTTATTCAAACAATTAATTATTTGGATGGGTATAATAATGAGTATAACTAATGTAAAAAAAAATAACATGTTAATTATTCTATAAATATTATATACCATCCTATTACATATGATTTCACCATCAATAGAATGATATTGTTGTTTGGCCGTACGTACAGATTACCGTCTCCACGAACGCGATGAAATTCATTCCCCATCATAACCATTCAAGAATAATTTTAATTTTATGATTAAAAATAGTTTTCAAGAACTTAGTATCATTCTGATTATGAATCAAATAAATACTATCCATAATAAACATGGCTTACATAACCAATTATAGAAATGAAAACAAATCAGTTAACACTCGAAACAATGATACTACTAAAATATTATTAATAGTGAAGTATTAAAAGATAATATATGATATATTATTTATGTATGTGGTTCCTATATAATTTAAAAACAATGATTTAACTATTATACAATAGTTTAATGTACCTTATATCAAGAAAAATTCAAGGTAAGGGTTAATTATACAATATCTTTATTATCCAAGGTTGTTTATACGTAAGTATCTACTGGGACCTTATTATCATCCACATCCATGTTTCTAAAAAATGTATTTCAAAACATTTTTACTATTTACTAGACTATGGGTTAAATTCATTTAAACCCTCATTTTAGTTTTTATAAAATGGTTTGAAAGGAATCTTTCCATCACTTTTTAAACAATATACTTTATGACCTTTTTGACGAATTAAGGAAAGAATGTTTTAAACTTATATAGTAGGTGCATCTATTTTCCACCTTTATAACACCTTCTAAGATCCCCTTAAAATATTATAAGAATATTTTAAAAATAAATGTACTCTTTTATAATTACTTGACTTATAAATCATTTCAAAATAGATATAGATATTTATCTCAAATATTTTTTATTTCATCAATTTCAAAATACTTTGATGGATTTTACACTTGTTTGAAGTTGATTTATTATGATACAATATTCCATATTGTATTGAAGGTTTTGTGATATGTTTGACTGTGGATGTGATATTTTTATACCATTCATGGTTTATAGTTAAAGTATTAACATTTTTTATTCTAGTTTTAATATGAATGTTTATGTTATGTTTCAACCTTAATGTATGAGGAATGCATTGGACTTAGTAAGTGACGGGTGGAGCCCGCTATAGCTCCTCGAGGTATCGGTAGGTATCATGAGACAAACTAGTGTCTTGGAACAAGGCCTTGACAAAATATTATTTTTAGTCTTTCCACGAGGCCTTGACTATGTGGTTATGATGTCCAGTATTATGCATTCCATCATTATGAAATTGTCTATTGATATTACATGTGATTATTTGACTAGTAGAATATCCATGTGAATAAGTAAATGGAATTATTTTATTTATCTTTTCCATACCATTCTAAAGTTTTAGTTTAAAAGGATATTATTTTAATCTTGTAAACTTCTTTAAATGTTTATGCTTATTTATAAATTTTTTTGCTATATTGTTATCCTTAATAATCACCTAAGCTCACCCCTTTCTATATTTTATTTTTCCTAGGATGTGAAGAATTATATTATGTCTGACCTACAAAGATTGTATAAGGGAGATGAATGCGTTAAAATGAGAAAAAATGTCTTTGTTTTTTATTTCATAATGTATTGTAAAACTTATATTTGTATCTAGTACTTCCAAGGCTAGTAAACTGATTTGATCCCTTGTGATCATGCCAATGTTATGTAATAATGAACTGACTCTAGGTAACTAGGGCCAGAGCGTTATATAAATAGGTAGAGAGCAAGGATAACCTAACTTAAGGAATCATTTTGATTCACTACACACAGTATGGATAAGAAGAAACAACATAAAGACCACAACTGTAACATTTTTTTTTTGAGATAAGGAAAAATTCCATGGGAATTTGAATTTTGGAATTTATTAGATGGGTCATTCTTTGAACTGAGAGTCAAAACATAATTATGAGAGTTGTAACACTTCAATGTGTTGTTTTTTGACTTGGGTAAAGGTCTGAAAGGTACCAAGGAGGTATCATTGAGTTTAGGGAGTGTTGGAACCCCAAAATCAAAGGTTTGGGTAGTCTGCACAGGGCTCATGCTTTTTCTGAAACTGCGTGGCCCCCAGCAGAAAAACGTGCAGCTGAAGAAGGTGAGGAGAAATGCCACATGGTCTATGCATGGTTTAGCTAAACTGTAAACCTATCTCACATGGTTAGTGACATTTTAAAAAGTATGCTCACACTATTCATCGCACGGTTAGTGCATGATTAGGAAAACTTTGCGACACAGTTTTTAGGGTAAAATGACTATTTTGACCTTAATGAGTTTAAGAACTCATTTCTTCTTTTCTTATCCTACTGGAAACCATGTGAAGCTCCTCTCTTCCCACATATTCCCCTCCTCCTCTCTAAGATAGTCTTTGATGTATCTCCTCTGTCCATCACCAGAATCAAGTATCTTCAGTCAATATAGATCCACATTGGTAAGCACTTCAATCCTATCTAATATATTTTAAGTTTTTCATTACATATGATACACTATTTTGATGTGAGATCATTTTCCCGATTTTGATGGTGGATGTGTGTTTCTTAGATTTTTTCTTAACTGGACTGAATCAGACCTTGATATTGGATGAGTGGAACTTCTTAAGTACAAGGTAGGTGGTATATGAATTTTCCTCAAATTTTCAATCATTTATAGAGAGATCTATTTCACCAAACTCTGTCATTTTCAATACATTTCCTTAAAATTGGTTCCCTCATATTAAATTGATTTATGTACCATATATTACTCCCATTGAGCCTTGTTTAGTGATTTGAGGTTTTAAATCATGATCACAGACACCCCGTGGGTGTGACGACTTCTATTTCCCTTTTTCTAATTAAATGTCTAAATTACCAAAATTCCTTCTAAGCATTCATCTTGGATTAATAATGGTATTTTCCCTTGTGTACACTTTTCCTTGAGAGAATGGAACCTCTTAAGTTCTATTTTAATCCTTATAAATTTAATTTCTATGATGGGTACTTTTTTCTAAAAATTCTTATGTAATGTGAATTGAATTATGATTCACAAATATGATGTTTAATTATTCTATATGAATTTTTTGATAAAAAATTGCCTATTTTTATTATAAAACCCCTCAAATGAGGTGCACTTCCTTCTAAGCTATTTTTTTGATTATTTATTTAAACCATGCTTGGTATATTTCTTTGGATTTTTCATATGCCTTCTAATCATTCATTTTTTAAAGGGAATTCCCGAGAGTGGCCTTTTCGAACAATCCACACTCAAGAATCCCCCTCCCCATGAAGAGGTCATCCGGGGATGCCCCAGCCGGGGAGGAGCCATTTTCAGCCGAGATGACATTGCGTCCCATGTGGTAACACCTCGATCAACGATGGTTCGTCACAGCAAGCCGTCAGCCAGGTGAAGTGCACCCATTCTGACCACCCGGTGAGACACTGGGTGACCCGGAAAGACGAGTGGTACATGGGAGGCGGAAATTCCTCCGAATGCATGGATCAAACCCCATACCTCACCAAAAACTGTTTCTTTGGCCCTCGACCCTGCACCACTATGACACCGCCGAAGCAGCAAACGTGTTGGTCGGTTTAGGAGGTATTGAGGATGCCTTACCCCACCCCTTGTTGCACGTCCCAAGCTAGGCCCAAGGTGGCCAACCATTGGGCTTGGGCCAGTTCCACGAAGAGTCGAGGGAATGAGAGGATCGCTGACATATAGTGGGTGTTGCCTTTGCGATGACTCGAACCCAGAACCTCGGTGACAGGACGCCACCACCTTGAACCAACTCACCCAGCCCCAGTGGGCAAACGTGTCGGTCAGTTTAGGCGGTATTGAGGCGGCATTCCCGCACCCCCTGTCGCACATCCCCAGCTAGGCCCAATGTGGCCAACCATTGGGCTTGGGCCAGTTCCATGCGAAGTCGAGGGGACGAGAGGATCACTGACATATAGTGCACATTGCCTTTGTGAGGAATCGAACCCGGAACCTCAATGATAGGATGCCACCGCCTTGAACCAACTCATCCAGCCTTCGTGGGCAAATGTGTTGGTCGGTTTAGAAGGTATTGAGGTGGCCTTACCCCACCCCTTGTCGCACGTCCCTAGCTAGGCCCAAGGTGGCCAACCATTGGGCTTGGGCTAGTTCCACGCGGAGTCGAGGGGACGAGAGGATCACTGAAATATAGTTCGCATTGCCTTTGTGAGGACTTGAACCCAGAACCTCGACGATAGGACGCCACCGCCTTGAACCAACTCACCCAGCCCCTGCGGGCAAACATGTTGGTCGGTTTAGGAGGTATTGAGGCAGCCTTACCCCACCCCTATCGCACGTCCCCAGCTAGGCCCAAGGTGGACAACCATTGGGCTTGTGCCAGTTCCACGCGGAGTCAAGGGGACGAGAGGATCGCTAACATATAGTGAACGTTGCCTTTGCGAGGACTCAAACCCGGAACCTCGATGACAGGATGCAACCGCCTTGAACCAAATCACCCAGCCCCCGCGGAAAAAACGTGTTGGTTGGTTTAGGAGGTATTGAGGCGGCCTTACCCCACCCTCTGTCGCGCGTCCCTAGCTAGTCCCAAGGTGGCCAACCATTGGGCTTGGGCCAGTTCCACGCGGAGTCGAGGGGAAGAGAGGATCACTGACATATAGTGCGCATTGCCTTTGTGAGGACTCGAACTCGGAACCTCGACAACAGGACGCCACCGCCTTGAACCAACTCACCCAGCCCCCACAGGCTAAACGTGTTGGTCGATTTAGGAGGTATTGAGGCGGCCTTACCCCACCCCCTTTCGCACGTCCCCAGCTAGGCCCAAGGTGGCCAACCATTGGGCTTGGGCCAGTTCCACACGGAGTCGAGGGGACGAGAGGAATGCTGACATATAGTGCGCATTGCCTTTGCAAGGACTCGAAACCGAAACCTCGACGGCAGGACGCCACCGCCTTGAACCAACTCACCCAGCCCCCACGGGAAAACGTGTTGGTCGGTTTAGGAGGTATTGAGGCGGCCTTACCCCACCCCCTGTCACACATCTCCAGCTAG
This sequence comes from Viscum album, assembly GCA_963277665.1. Classification (NCBI taxonomy): domain Eukaryota; kingdom Viridiplantae; phylum Streptophyta; class Magnoliopsida; order Santalales; family Viscaceae; genus Viscum; species Viscum album. The sequence continues at coordinate 218,820,709 of OY728165.1, forward strand.
GCCCAAGGTGGCCAACCATTGGGCTTGGGCCAGTTCCACTCGGAGTCGAGGGGATGAGAGGATCGCTAACATATAGTGTATGTTTCCTTTGCGAGGACTCGAACTCGGAACCTCGATGACAGGACACCACCGCCTTGAACCAACTCACCCAGCCCCTACAGGCAAACGTGTTGGTCAGTTTAGGAGGTATTGAGGTGGCCTTACCCCACCCCCTGTCGCACGTCCCCAGCTAGGCCCAAGGTGGCCAACCATTGGTCTTGGGCTAGTTCCACGCGGAGTGGACCTCCTTTTCTATAAATTGAAAATGAAACAAGGAATATCTTAAGTTCTTGGCTTATTCTTAAAAATTAGAATTATCCATGTTGGTAATTTACTGTTTTTCCAATGAAAACTTCTAAGTGCTCATTGATATTTATAAATATTCATGTATTGATTTAGAAAATTAAATTTTTAGTATTTAATGAAATGTTTCGTCATGATGTAATACCTTTCTTATTTTTTTTAAATGGTATTAATACAATTAATTGATTATGTTAAACCATTTATGTGAAATGAAGTGTAAAGCGTGGTAACTCCACGTAATTCAGTGCATGCTTAAGTACATGCTTATTTAGAATTTTTATAAATGAAATGACTTTGGATATAATGGGATTATTTAATTGTAAAACATGAGAAGTATTTAATCATGGAAATAATTATAAATATGATAATGCCTTGATATAGGCTATGGAATGATGGTAGGGGTTCTATTTTGAATGAAAATATCACGCTCCCTTACATCGGGTGTTGAGTTATGGCAACTCACACTATTGAAATTATCAGGATGGTGGGAATGGTTCACCTTGTTCATGGGTGAGTGTTGGAATGATAACACACTCACCACTTTCCTGAGTGTTAACATGACGTCACACTCACCGTCTTGAGTGATTAACCTGATGTCTCCCACACATTTTGGGATGTAGAGAACTTATCCTTTTATGGATCTTATAGGCTTGTTCAGACTAGTTATAGATGACTGAGTTACACCCCAGTCTATCCATCACCTAATATTCCAGGTATATGAACACTTACATTTTTATGTACTTGGTTAATATAGGTGGATGCAATGTATAACTAAACTATATATATAATTATTAATATATATAGTTACTGTTCATACATTTCTTTATGGCCATGAACCGAAGTAGGTAGAGACACTATGTGTCCTTTAGGAACTTGAGTAGGATATTGTTTATTTGTCCAGCTTTGTTTGTTATTCATTTTACCTACACACTGGTTATTTATTTTCATGGAATTGTTTTCGTTGTAGACACTATGAGTGGTAACCTTCTGGGATTTATATCTCACACCCTGCTCAGGCCACCATTACACTGGGGTACCTGAGTAGAACTTATGTTTGTATGACCAAGGGAATTTAATTATGCTATTTTTTAGTACTAGGGATTTAGGAGTAAAGGACCAAGCTGGATATCAGGATGCTCGTAGAGATCACCCTTGGGGATTTTTCTTTTCTTTTCTTTATTTTTACTATACTATATCATTGTCTTCTATTTTAGATTATGTTTTATCATCTAGAGATAAATGAATCTATTATCTTATAAACCACTATGTTACTCTTATATAAGGGTATATTCACCTCACTATCACATCCTTAGACCCTCACTGGTAATCGAAAGCCTCTAGCATAAGGGGAGGTGCGCTTGAGGCCATGTGACCCACTGGTCCAACCACCATTTTAGCGGTGAGTCAGAACAGGATGTTATAAAGTGGTATTATACATTTTTTCATTCGTATTACTATTTTCAGAATTGTTAGGTAGGATAATAGAAATGTGTTTGCAAATAATGAATAGTTGTGTCTAAGACTGATCACCCCACCCATGGGGAAAAATCTAAGTGGCCAGGGATGGGACTGTTTTTCATGCTATTTATTGTTATAGTTGATTATTATTTAATCTTAATTGAATGGTGTAATTTTTATTGCGTATTAATTTTTAAAATTTATGGTATTTTACTCTTGTATTTGTAAGGAAAGGATGAATAATTACATGCACCCTTATAGGAACATAGAGACTAACATTCCATGCCACATAGTTGCATTTATAGGCTACCTACTGATTTAGATTTTCTGTCTTGAGTATATGTCATGCGTCATATTTATTAGCATGCATATTATATTCCATGTTAGGTATTTTAATAACATTCTTATATTTGTACCTTCTTAGGTAATTCATTGAAATTCGTACTTATATAACAAGCTTGGTTGATTTTTTTTTCATGTTGAACTTCTTCCATGTTTAAATGATTATATTCCTTACTTTCTATTTATTTATAATGTCATTTTTTGTTTAATACTTGTGATATAATTCTATGTTATGATTTTGATATATATATATAATTGGTTTCATGGGATAAATTTTATGGGTCGCAAGTAAACGAGAACCAGATTTTAGTTTTAAGGTGTATGAGCATCGTATAATTAGGAAAAGGTAACACGTATACTCGAACCATCCTTTGAACTTTATATATATATATAGCCTTGTTAAAATGTAAATCCTGTTAAAGTTAAAAATTTTAAGTTTATTGGTTTCAATTTTTGGGACCAAAATTACAATCTATAAAGTATATGGGCACTTTATAGGTCAGTGGATGACAACCCGTTAAATCAAATAATTATACATATGACCATGATATATTTTGAAATGGCTAAAATGTAAAACCTATTTAATTTTGAGATGAAATGAATGGTTTCTTCTATAACGACTTCTGATTAAACTCTTAAATTCACAACTAGGACCAAGTTGGTCATTTGGGTAATTGTTCTTATGATATATCCTTCTATGGGTGTTTTTAAACTTTAATAATTAAGAAATACTATTGGGTTTCATTCTAATGAACTCAAGTTGGATTAACAGGACCCTTGATGGTCTCCTTATCTCTTTAAAATCAATTTAATTCCAAAATTTACTAATTTTGATAAGATGGTAATAAATGGTTAGTGTTTTAAAAGAATATTTTATAATACTTTTCCATTATGCCCTGGTTATTTATTTTAAATCTTTTCAATGTTTAAATATTGATTTAAATCAATGTAATGAATTTAAATGGAACCCTAAGTAATATAATTTATTTAAAACCCTTGTGTAAGGGTATTTTCAACGTTTATCCTTGATATTACTTGGAATGGAAATAGTAGAGTTTTCTGTAGGCCTTGTTTTCCTTTTAGAAATGGCATAAATGATAGGCTCTTAAGCCTAGAGACATTTTATTTTATGTGACCTCATTGCGGGTTGACTCTTATTCTTTTTCAAGTGGACAAACCATAGTAGATGGCACCCTTAGGTATTGAATGCCTTGTAAATGATGTGATATTTCCACCTTATGGTTTCATTTGGGTTACATTGTCTATAATAGGTTTCTTAGCCTCTAAAAGAAACCCTTGTTTGGACAGGTGATCATGGTATCCTTAACCCTTGTTATGGGAATGAGCATAATATAATGCTCAGCTTTAGTAGGTTAGACATTCCAAGAGAATGGTTTGCTACTTTTTAGGTCTTGTGACCCTGTTTCTTTTTCCTTGGGAAACTCTGAAGGTTGTTAGTCAGTTTTACCATCATTTGAGATAAAATAACTTTGAGCTAGTTTTATGTGAATACCATTAGATACTTGAATTCATAGGGTAGAAAACCTATGGATAGTATCAAGGATCTTCCACCTTGATTCAAAATCTCAGGGTAGTATGCATTGATATACACGATACCCATTAAGTTTCTAAATTATGTAACAAACTGATTGAGTTTGGTGAAATTGCTGAGCCTTGTGTTATTGAGTGTGCACTCAGGACATCCTTGTAGTAGAGTGACCTGTGAGTTTGTGGAATCAATTCATCTAAATTCTCTAGATAAAAGAGGATTAGGTGTTCTAACTTTCTAGTCATGTTGGTTTGGGTTTCATGCCAAATTCCTTGATGTTGTGACGTGGTGATCATGTCTTGGAGGAGTGAAACATGTATGTTTGAGGTGGTTCTGATATAGCGCGCTTATGAGTGTTTGGTCTATCTCTTATTTTGATGATAAAGACACTCTTAAGTTGAGTTTCACCATGTCAATTTTAGTGAATACATTTCCTTCCAGGTATAAAGAACACAACCAAAGTGGAACTTTTGAAATGGTCGGTCTTACTTGAATTCCTTTAAGGATTACTAGTTTTAAATCATGTTGGTTCTTTTTTCGAAACACAACTTTGATATGGTTGGTTGTGTATGGAACCACTAGAAAAAATTTGGTCTCTAAAGTACTTTGTTGGTTATTTAGAGGGATCATGAAATTTTATGGGTGGTAAAGGATTGTGATCTATTAATGGAAATGTGTTGGTAAGAGGAGACAAGTTTATTTTGAGAAGTTAACCAGTAGTGGTTAAACTATTCTTCATTTGTATTTATTGGTTTCCTTCTAGTGTACTCTTCTAAAAGAGATGGGCACGTACCCTATCTTGACATCATACTTGATACACTAAGAGTGCGTTGGTTTTACTCTATGCTAAAGTTTTAAAAGTTGTTGGTTTGGTTTGGGTTCTTTGATAGAGTGCACAATGGAAACGTGGTTTTCTTCGAGGCTTGGTTAGTCCCAAGTGATATCAAGGTTCCTGTGTAGGAATGGATTAGACAGACTCTTGGACACTCGACATTTCCTTTGATGGTGGAGTTTTATATGATTTAGAATTGGCCCCTTCCGATGTTAAATCCCAAGGTAGGAAGAACCTTTGGACAAATGTTAAAAGAGTTGATAATGTGATTGTGTATATAGCTAAATGAGATTAGGTAAGCACTATTATAGTGTTTTTTTTCATAAAATGAGAATTTACTTGGGTCTTGGTTTCTTAAGTTCTGTATGATTAAGAAATTGTGGGAGGTGAGTTGGGCATTTGGAAATGATGCATGAACATTTGAATGGAACTTCATGAACCTTGTAGGCCAGGTGATGTTTTAGTTTTTCCCTAAGGATTTCTAGGGATGAGAAGTTCTAAGGTGGGGAGGTTGTAATGGTTCATGTTTTTAGCCAAGGAAAAATTCCAATGGAATTTGAATTCTGGTGTTTACTGGACATGATGTTCTTTGAAATGGGGTTTATTACATAATTCAAAGAGTTGGAACACTTCAATGTATTTTTTTTGGGCTAGGGTAAAGGACTAAAAGGTCACACGATGGTCTTGTTGAGTTTCTAGAGCACCAGAACCTGGAAATAAATGGATTGGGTTATCTGTATAAGGTTAAAAGTTTATTTTGAAACTGTGAAGCCCCCAATAACAAACTGTGCAGCTATAATATGTGATAAGAAACACCCTGAATAGGATGTACATAATTTACCAAAACTGTGTGCCTATCCCACATGATTAGTACCAATTTGGGCATTATGATCACACTATTCATCCCTTAGTTAGCGCATAGTTAGGAAAACTGTGTGGGCCAACTGTGTGAGGTTGGTTTCCAAGGGAGTGGGTGCCTCACAGTTGGCACATGGTTTGGAAAAACCTTACAACTAAACCGTGTGATGCAGTTTTTTGGGGTAAAATAGAAATTTTTACCTTAATGAGTTTTTAAACTCATTTATTCTTTTATTCCCCTCCCAACAGCCAGGTGAAGCTCCTCCCTTCCAACATTGTGCCCTCCTCCTCTTTAAGTTGGGATCTGATATATCTCCTCTATATGTTGTTAGAATCAAGAATTATTGGTCTCTATATATCCATATTAGTAAACTATTAAATACTCTCTAATCTATTTCAATTTCTTCATTCCATATTATGTGCTATTTTAGTGTGACCTTATTTCCCTATTTTCTGGGCGGATGTCTATTTCTTATATTTCTTCTAAACCAAACCAAATAATACCATGATATTGGATGAGTGGAACGTCCTAAGTAATAGGTAGTTCGTATATGATTGTTTACTCAATTTTTCCATCATTTATAAATAGTTCTGTTGCGCCGCAAGCTGACCTTTTCCATGCATTCCCTTAAAATTAGTTCCCTCATATTAAATTGATCTACACACCTTACATTACTCCCATAGAGCTTTGTTTAGTGATTTGAGGTTGTAAATCATGATCGCGGACACCCCATGGGTGTTCCAGCTTATATTACCCTGTTTATAATTAAATGTTTAAATGCGTAGAATTTCTTATAAGTGATCGAATTGGATTAATAATGGGATTTCCCATTATAGAAACTTTCCATTGGGAGAATGGAACCTCCTAAGTGGAATTTTGAATACTTATAAATTGAATTGCCATGATGGGTAGTTTTTTTTATAATTTTTTTATGTAATGTGAATTTAATTATGATTCATAAATACGATGTGTAATTATTATAAATAAATTATTTAATAAATAATTTCATGTTTTTATAATAAAAATCCTTGGATGAGGTTCACTGTCTTATAAGCTAAAAATTAATTATTAGTTATTTAAATCATGCTTGGTCTATTGATTTGGAGTTTTCCCATGCCTTCTTATTAGTGCTTGTTAAGCATCTTTCTAGTATATGTCCACTTTTTTATTAATAATTAGAGTGGACATAATTTTATAAAAATGATAAATGAACCAAGGAACCACCTACGTACTTGGCCTAGTTTTAAAAATTGGAATTTACCATGTAGGTAATTTCCCTTTTTCTAATGACACCTCCTAGGTGATCATTGAGCTTTATAAATTGTTTTTTATTTCTTTAGTAAATTAAATGGTTTGTATTAAATATAATGAATAGTTGTGATGAGATTCCTTCCTTTTTTAGTGTAAATGGTATTAGTAAAATTACTTGATTATGTTATATGGTTTATGTGAAATGAAATGTAATGGTTGGTAAGGCCACGTCGTTCAGTGCATGTTTAAGTATATGCTTAATTATAATTGTCATAAAATAAATTACATTTACTATAATGGGATTATTTAAATGTGAAGCATGAGACGTATTGCCTCATGGACATAATTATAAATATTATTATGACTTCATATAGGTTATAGAATGATGGTTAGGGTTATATAGAGAAGGGAATAATCACTCTCCCTTATATCGGGTGTTGTGTCATGACATTTCACACCATTGAAATTTTTGGGATGATGAACATGAATCACCACGTTCCTAGGTGAGTGATGGCATGATGAAACACACCCTACTTTCTTGAGTATTTACATGATGAAACACTCACCATACTGAGTGAAGAGCTTGATGACTCCCATTCATTATGATATGCATAGAATGTACACTTTTCTAGATCTTATAGGATCATTCAGACAGGTTGTGGATGACCAAGTTATGCCCTGATCCAACTAGTACCAAGTATTCTAGTTATATGGCCACTTACATCTATATGTACATGGTTCATATATGTGGATGAAATATATAAATGAAATATATATAATTATTAATATATATAGTTACTGGCTAGAAATATCTTTCCATCCATGATTCAAAGAAGTTAGAGCCTCTAGGAGTCCTTTAGGAACCTGAGAAAGATGTTTTTTATTTATTCGGTTTTATTTGTTATTCATATTACTGGAACAATACTTATTTATTTTTACAAAATAATTTTAGCTGTAGAAACCATGGGTGGTAATCTACTGAGATTTATATATCACACCCTTCTTAAGACACCATTGCACTTAAATACCCAAGTAGACCTTATGTTCATAGAACCATGGACATTTTCTTATGCTATTTTTCTCGTATCAGGGAGTTAGGAGAATAGGATTGAGTTGGAGCTCAAGATTCTCATGGATATTTCCCTTGGGGATTTTTCATAATTTTACTTATTTTTACTATATTGTATTGTTTTCTACTCTTTTATATTATGTATTATCATTAGGGTATTCATGCATCCATTTTATGTTGGAATTGGCCATCTATTTTGTATTAAATTGTTGTTATTATTCTTCCACTAATTTTTCATTAATTTATTACTACTTATGATATTTTCTATTATTTATTATCTGATAAACTATTGTGATACTCTGTTGTGAGGTTATAGTATCCCCATTATCACGTCATTATAAACTCACTTTTAGTTGGTATCCTTTGGTGTATGGGGAGGTGCACTTAGGGCCATGTGACCTGGTGGTCTAACTACAATTTTAGTGGTGAGTCAGACGGAGAAGTTACAACAACCATATAAGAAAAACATGAATCAACCTTTCTCACACCAAGGGATCAAAAAAATCATAACCCAAAATAACCTTGATCAAAACATCATCACCACTGTGAATCCCTTAAATAATAATGAAAGGAGACATGTGGATAAAGAGGAGAACCCACCTCAGTTTACCAATAATCAACCTCAAGAAGACAAAGATCAAACCAAAAGAATAGGGGATAGAAGATCTACAAAAATAACTTAGGGGTTTTCCAAAACTTATAGGAATAATAGAGGAATTGGGTAAGACTGAGGCCCCCTATAATTTATAAGTAATATGGACATTGGAGAATTCACGACATGAAATCCCTATTCACATAATGAATTTATAGAAGGACCTAAAATTCAGTCCTTGAAACAAATTTTGACCATGAATTATTTTAATTACATACTTGACTAGCATCCACCGATTTTCATGGTGCCTCATACTTGATTTAATTCAAGTCGTGGATGATCCTTTCATTTTGTGAGTTAATTTATAACATAACTCCTCATCCAAACCTAAGCCTTGAATTGCTATCTGCCCAAATGTGAATCAACATTTTATGACATGAATACATACTGACATCATGAACTACCTAATGTAGTAAAGTTGAAGCCCCAACTCCACTAAAATCCCATCAAGATACCCTCGAAAACCTCCAACTAAAAAATTGAAAATGTAATAGGATGAGAATGTACACACCATTAGAGTTTTAGGATTTAAGATGTTATATTATTTGGGTCAATTTTGGAAGTTGTTCACTTTAGTTTTTCTTGGATTATTGTTTCTAATCTATGATTCTGACTATGTAATTAGGTTTATTTAGTCATTTAGATTGGATTGGTGATTCTTATTTGATACTTGAAGGGGTTTTTTAGTTTCTAAATCTTTCCAATTTTAATGGTAGGTGGTCTTGACCCTTTGAGCGATTCAATAACTATGCCTATGACATAGCCACCATCTATCTTCCAAAATTATTAATAAATGTTAGACTATATTTTTTATATATGAATTGTTGAATTTCAATGATATTTTTGTATAATAATTTAAATATTTTCAATGATTTTATTTAGTACTATAAAGTTTTTTTCATTATCTCTTGTTATTTTAATGACCTTTCTGTACCAATTAATATTCAATAAAATCCTTACAAGTATTTAATTTATTATTAAAGTTCAATCCTATGGTCATTTTTTGAGTTATATCATATGATCGAATTATGACTAGGTTTCATACACATACTCTTGATATTAACATAGGTTGAAATGGAAGCCTTAGGTGTGTCTTTTGTGTCTACCCACCTTGAGGATTTCTTGTAAGCAAGGAATTAACTCTTAGACTAAAATTTATTGGTTTGTTATAATATAGTTAATGGCATTCTTCTTATGGATAATTTAAATTATCAAATATGAAATCACCTCTACCCACATAGAATTGAATGAATTATAAGTTAATAAAACACGTGTAAACTTTAGTTAATAGATTTATTTAGTGGTGATATGATTGATTGGTTTGTTACATGGGAAGGAACGAGTTGACATGAAAATTTTAAAGGTTTTCAAGTAACTTAAATATTTGAAATATAATAAACAAAAAAATTTCCTAAAAAGTCAAAGGTGGAAGGAATTTCAAGTAAAGGACCTCGTGTTGTAAATGGTAACATTTTAGAAACTTTCTTGTCTATATTTCAACATTATAGAATTTTTTTTATTTAAACTTGATTTCAAAAAGTCTACCCCCTTATTATTTTAAATCATGGTTTTATAAATAAAATATTTTAAATAATTAAATTAAATAAAATCATGGTAATGATTTTAAATTTCCTTTTAACTACAATTTTTTTTGAATCGATATAGAGTCTCATTAGAGGTTGGGTTAGTTAATGGGTATTCTAAATTAAATATTCAATTAAACTAATTAATGGTGTTACATCTCTCAATATAAATTTAGTAATAATGTGTATTCTTATACCATGTGTAAAAATAATGTATATTCTATATTAGTTTAATTTTATGTTATCCTTAAAATATGTGTTGAATCCTTAGTGTGTACTACCTTGGGTTTCAATTAGATTGAATAACATTATTGATTACCTTAATGTTATACTTTATCTGTATAGTGGATTTCTATTTGTTTTGTTTTTTATGTTGAATATTGAAATGTTTGTGAGATACCTTGGTTTTTATGATAAAGATGTGAAGTATAGATTTTACATAGATATTAACCTCTATTTTGTTATAGGGAATGCATGATGTTTCCTTATAAGACATTATTACCTCCTTGATGTGTAACATGTCCATTTCTTTGGTATAAACTATGTCTATTAATTTATTTGAGATCATGTTTATTATTTGATGTATGTATTGTGGTGATACTTCTTATTTATTATATATATTTTCTTTTTATGTATCCACAAGTTTATGAGTAGGTAGATGTATGATATAGGCTCATAACACCTTGAATAATTATTTTTTACCCAGGATGAGATAAATAAGGCCCTAGACTATGTATGCATGATTCTTCTTCCCTTAGTATGGGTGATTAGATATGTAAGGATGAAATTTTATGTGTTTTCATGTTTGTTTTGAGTAATCGTATGAGGTTTTGGAGTTTTGGTAGTCTTGTAGGTGGTACCACCAGTAGTTTAGAACTGCAAGTAGTACTGGGTACCCAATTATTTGGGTAGAAGAAATAATCTCCTAGGGGCACTACTAGGAACCAATTTCCCTTACCAGATACCATATAATCCTAGATTCTATTTTTTTTATAAATATATTTTTGGAAATTTTCTTTAAATCCCTTTATTAATTTTTAATTTTCATTCAAATTCATATATCTCTAGTCACCGAGAGATAATTCTAAGGATCCTTTATTACTTCTTATACATACCCCATATCAATTCCAGGTGTATTCTTCGAAATTTATCATGTGTAGTCCAATGTAAATCACCCCAAACCTCTATTATTTACTCTTTATACACTCTTATGATTCTACTAATTTGGTTAGGGATTCTATAATGAATTCCATTAGATCATGGTTAAATTCATTATAAATCATGGTTTTTCCTTTTAAATTACTTAAATAAGGTTTAGGTTGGAGTTTTTTTCTCTATTAATCACTATTTTATTAAATGTGGAATATGGTATAATTATTATTTGGTTTTATTATTTTGGGATAGATTTAAAGAAAGTCATTAGGGATGTTATTAGGTTCTTTAGGTAGTTTTATTTTATGGTTAATTTTGGATGTTGGTATCATTACTATTTCTTGGTTTGTTATTTTTATTCTATGACAATGAATGTTTAATCAGGTTTCTTTAGAATCAAATATTGGTTTAGTTATTTTTTGGAACCTCTTAGAGGTTTTTAATGTTTATAAATATATTTAATGATTACATTAGGTGGTCTCAACCCTTATATAGATTATTATGATTTGGATATGCAATGTATTTCTTATTTTTTTTCAAAAATTATTAATAAATCCTAGCTAACACTTTAGAAATATTATTGGGTATATTTCATTGATATTTCGGTATAAAAATTTAAATGTTTTCAATGAATTTATGTAATAATAATTAGGGTTCTACATTCCCACTTTAATTTTTAGAACCATGCTATACTATTGGGTAATCGAATGAATCCTTAAAATCCTTGCCTTTATTATTGAAATTTATCTTTAAATGTGAACTATTTGGTCCTTGATTGAGTTATATTATATGATTGCATTGATACCATGTGCCATACAACTTCTCTTAATATTAATATAGGATGAAATAGAATCCATAGTTGGGAATTTTGAATCGACATGCCTTAAGTATTTATATTAAAAAATGAATTAATTCTTATAACAAACATTCCTGGTTTTTTATAAAATAGATAAAGTGCATATTTTTGTGTATGATTTACATTATATAAAATGAAATCACCACTTCCATTTTAAACTTGAATTAATTATTATTGAAAAAACCATAATTAATCATTGTTTAAGAGAGTGATTTGATATAGATATGATAACTAAGTTAACCAAGAGAAAATGAGTGAGTTGACATGAATTCTTGAAGTTTTCATAGTAATATAAAGATTTGAAATAATATAAACAGAACATGTTCATGAAAATTTTAAGGTATAATTAATTTCATGTAAAGGAAATTGTGTTGTGAATTTTTTCCTTTAAGACACTTTCTTCAATGAATTTTAATCATTTATAAAACATTTTTTTTAAACATGACTTCAAAAAAACTACTCACCCACCCCAAATAATTTTTTCATAAATACAATGTTTTAAATGATTTTATGAAATAAAAGTTTGGTAATTGTTTTAAAAATCATTTTAACTATATTTTTTTAATTTGTAAAGAGTCTCATTAAAGGTTGGGGTACTTAATGGTTATTCTAAATTAAATCTTAGATTAAACTAAATAGTAGTCTTATATATCATAGTAACACATATTAATAAATATTGTTCTTATAAAATGCCTAAAATTATTCTATATTCCATGCATATTGACTTTAGTATTATCATTCCAACATTTCTTGAAGGTTGACGTGTCTTACCATGAGTTTCAATTACACTGACCAACATGTTTTATTTCCTTTGTGTAATAATTTATCTACATAATAGATTGCTAATTTTTTTTATTTTGTATGATGACCATTCACATGTTTGTATGATACTGAGATTTTGTAAAATTAACTTGTAAAATATTATTTAACATAGAGATTAACCTCTATTTTATTATAGAGAATTTTACGTTTTTTAAAGGACATGATTATTTACTTAGTGTATATATTTTATATTGTTTTGGTATAAATCATGTCTATTGCTTTAGAATAGATCATGATTGCTTTATAATTTCTAGAATGTTAATATATCACATATTCCAAATATTACTTGTTTGACTAGGTATCCACATGTTGACTAATATATAGATGTATAGGATAGTCTCACAACACCTAAAATAATTAATTTTTTACCCAATATGAGATGTGTGAGGAAATAGACTATGTATACATGATTCGCTTTCCCCCAGGATGGATCATTGAGCCCCGACTTAGAATAAACACCCAAATAAATAAATGTTTATATATAAAAAAGTGTGTAGTATATATATATGTGTGCAATAATTCCAATGGAGAAGGGAACCAGTGCATCATATCATATGTAAATTAGAGGATTAAAGTCATTAATACATGTATAAAACCTACTAGTATAAAGATATTTTTCTATTATTGTAGATATTTATCTATGAACTGTCACACTTTTTATATGCTAATATACTTTTATTCTTGACTACCAAATCTATTAACTATGTACATATGTAAATGTGTAGACATGTTCATGAATACACTTTATTATTTCACTATGTGAGTTGAGAGACCATTAGTGTTTCCCTAATAAGTATTTATACTCACACCCTACCTAGAGACTTCAATGGACATGTATCTCCACCTACTATATTTTAGGAATATGAAGATTTATATGGAGGTCAGTGGTTTATTGATCATTCATTCCATAGAGGTGGGTTAGAGCCCAGAATCTTGTAAGAGTTGACAGAGTAGTGTTTGTTTTCTACATTTGGCACATTACACAATCCTTATTTATTCACCATTGTCTTAGGCCCTATTTATCCTTGTATTTGTATATAATTTTCTATATATGATACAACATAATTGGATTTTGTGTAGTGGGAATTCAAATATATAATTGTGTATCTTTATAAACTTACCTATCCTTATATGGTTTGTTTAGTTTTTTTGTTTTTGGAATGTATGATTGACATATGAGTCACGTTGGATTTTTAGTAAGACCTACCCATGACTTATAACAATTACCAAAGTGGGTAAATATTTTTCTAACTATATAAAGAGGCTGAAAATGCTATTTTACAACCCCTCGGGATTGGGGAGTGCTATTGGGATTAGTGGTGACTTGACTTCAGAATTGTTCATGTATCTAGGTCCGGTTCACTATAATAATGTCTTCATTTACTCACCTAACCATGATTATTAACTGAAGACTATTTTATTACTCATATTACATCACAACAAACCTAAATAAAATAATTAAATACTTAACCCCTACTTTGATTTTTACACCTATTGATAAAGGAGATTTTATTATAAGTAGTATTTATTAATTTTTTTTTGAAAAATATGGATTAAAAAGAATTATTTTTTATGATGTATCTCAAATTTTTGATAATTTATATAAAAAATTGAAAATATTATTCACAATACTCATCCATTTATGAAGAAATATTTAATAAATATTTGTTGATGTATATTTTTCCATTAATATAAATACAATGTATCTATAGATAAAATTTTAATTCGATGTGTGTTTATAAATTATATTAGGTATGATAAGGTTACAAGTAAACAAAACTACACACATACCCAATAGATCAACCTAGTTGGGCTACTCCTCCCCTTCGAAGTGTTGACCCATATGAAAAATGCTCCATTCTAGGGGGATTAGAGGCCCTATATGGGGACAAAATACCCCTATGGTGAATAATACTATTACTAAAATGTGTAATTTATATATTTCTCATATTAAAATATTAATTACCAGAGTACCACCTCTACTATAGTATGCATACTTCCACAATAACCCAACCTTTGTATAAAATAAAATTTTAGTATTCTAGGATTTGATGCTAAATTTTTTGGACATTTTTCCACAACCTTTACCACTTTATTAAAGAGTTTAGTATAATTTTTCATTGTTTAATATTGAATAAATTGATAGTATAAATTTATACTTTCATGGGTTCATTATTAACTTTTAGAAGATATGTGGAATGATTCCAAAAAAAAACTTGAGGTTACACATCATCAATATTTACAATGTATTAGAGAAAACTTCAATGTAAGGAACATAAAGGTTAAAAATTAAAGAGTACCCCTTTATGATAAATGAGTCATTTGACACTCAAGATCTTGTATGATTTCATTTATTGATAAATTATTAAATTTCATCTATTAAAACAAATTTACTTCTAAAATATCAGCTTATAAATTTTTGGGTAAAATGATTAATATTTCAACGTAATTAAAAATGAATATTGATATAAATATGTAAATAAATTAATTTAATAATGAAATAAATGGTATATTAAATTAAATTAAGTTAAAATTAATGTATATGGATAAAAATATTAAATAATTAAAGAAATTGTATGTGAAAAGTCATGATAATTAAAGTGAAATTAAATCAAGTAATATTAAATATATATTGGTAATATATGTTCTATATAAATAAAATGGTATAAGATCAAATAAAAATAAATAGATTATGTTTATAAAAGGAAAATAAAATAATTTTTAAGTATGTATATAAATATTCATGATGGTTAAATAATAAAATAATGTTAAAGTTATTTAATATTAATTTACTTGGAAATTATAATAAAATAAACCATAACAAGATTGATTAACCAATGAAACAAGATTATGCATGTAAACTGTGGGTAATCATGTATAGAAAATAGAAAAATAAAAAAATAATATTGAGAAATTTGTTGAGTAAATTTGGGCATTCATAAGTTTGGTTTGTGGGTATAATAACATTTAAAATGGTTTGAGTGTGGAGATGAAAGATAAAATTTTGATTTTTGGGGTGAAGCTAGATTATAAAAAGGGAGAGACATTGATAATTGGATGAAAAGTGGTTCATAAAGTGATGGCGTGTTTAAAGGTGTCAAATATAAGAGAATACGTGATTAATTGGGTTGTTAATAGGGTAAGTGAGTGGTTATATAGGAATGTGATGAGATATAAAATAAAGGTAATGTGAGTTAGAAATGATTATAGATTTGAGAAAGAAATTAAAAATATAAGGAGAGGTAAAGAAAATGGTAAGTTTGATACGTAAAAGATTAAAAAGTGATAAATTATATTATAATAATGGTTTTATGGTTTTACAATATAAATTAATAGGGGTAAATTTTATCGGATTTATAAGGGTAAAAAATTAGAAAAAAAAATATTAAAGTAATTATTCTAATATAAATTATAGGACCAAAAGATATCGAAAAGATATAAGTTTATTTTTGTTGAAGTTGTTTGTGTGGGAAATTAATTTTGATTATTTGGGAAATTTTTAATCTACTTTAGATAAATTAAATATCTATGCCACTCCTCCTCATAATGTACCACTTATAAGAGAAATAATTTAGGATCAGGTTTGAATAGGGTTTAACCCTTATAATATTTTCCCAACGATCTTGCAAAGTTGTTTCACTTCAGGTACTAATTGGTTTTTTTTGTATGTGTTACTAACTTATGATTGTTGTTTCATCAAATTCTCATTATTTTAGGTTAATTTATTTTTATTTCAATTATTATCCTAGGATTAAAGTTAAGTTATGTTAGATAAATCTAGGATAATATATTTTATTGCAAGGGAATGTATCATGATATCCAACATGTCTAATGTTCTTAGAACATCTAACTTGAACCTTATATATATTTAATCCAATAAGGGGAATCATCTAAAAAATACTATTTTTTATTTTTAAGATATGAAAAGAGTTTAAAATATTTACCAAATGATTGATAGAGTTAGGTAATATTAAAAAGAGAAAATTATGAGGAAACACCCATAAACTAACTTAATATTCTTGGCCTATGAATGATATCGACCAAGAATATTATTCTTGAGGATTATAATTATAAATATTATACATGTGTTTATTTATATTTGTTGATGCCTTAATTAAATACACTAGGATGGTGATTATGAGTTATTATTGAGAAACCCTAGTAGGTAAAATCTCACACCTGTATTAAACATTTTCATAAATATTTCATATTCTATTTTAGGATGAAACAAAACTACCTAGATTTATCTCATCACATGGTGTGATTCAAGTGATTCTTCATCTTCTAGAGGTGTTGAGGGATATCACGTATGTTCTTTTTGGTAAACCTCTCATTCTTTAGGCTCATATTTCTCTTCAGTATTAGCCCTAATAATGTCTCATATAAGCAGTATCATTATTTTCTATTCATTTTTCAATTTTTATAGGTTTTTTCACACCTATTTCCTTCCTAAATGTTCCCTTATTTATCTATATTAACATCGATGGTACCTAGGAGTTTATTTTGTCATTGACCCCCTATTTGGGGTCATTCTTTTTGTCAGTCTATTTAGATTCCAACCTAAAGTGGTGATACTAGTTTAGACCACCCTAGGTATATAATCAATTGAATTTTATTGATTTATTTTATTTGGTATTATATCCCTATGTGCATTGAATAAACATTATTTTTCTTATAGAATATGGATCATTAGAGGTTTCCTATATACGGTGATGTGGTTGTGTTTTTATTGTTTTGAAGGTTTCTGTGATAGGTCCTAGTGGTAGGGTTTATTTTTTATATTTATAATTTTTATTTTGTTTATCTAGTTTTTTTGTATGGTGATATGGTTTTCTAAGAAGGGGTAACTTTTTTTTTATAGTTCCCCTCAGATGTATCCTTCTATGTGGTGTCTTAGTGTGTCTTACCCATGTCTATAGTCTCATCTTACCATTCTATTTTTTTGGTAGTTATTAAGTTGGGATATTAAAATTATTATTCTTTGGTGAAGGTATTGTGATGTATCATAGTGGAGGTCTTATTAAGGGATGATAATATGTGGAATGAGTTGTGTCTAGATGTGGTGGCCACACTATAATGGTCAGTAGTATGACTTTGGTCCGTTTGGATCTTAACTTTTGGGTGTCGTGATGTTCATGATGTGGTGTTGTTTTAGGAATTTTTTATTATGTTAATATTGAAATTATTTCATGTTATGTGGTGGTGTTGTATTATCATGATCATTTATTCTTATCAATACTAAAGAATTGAATTACTTCGATGAGTCATTGGATATTATACTTCCTTAGTTAGTGAGATTACATCATCTCTAGGCATGTGTAGATCAAGGGTGGTATACCATGGATAATTTTCTCATTCCCCATAATATATTAGCCATTGGTTAGGTTGATAAAATGGGGAAAAATATCCAATTGGGTTTCCATTTTACTTAAAAAGTTAAGTTTTTACTGATTTTTATTATTTGGTATTTATGTATGGTCAGAGGACTATTAGGATTACCATTTAACCCAAATTTTTTTTAATCAAAAAAAGGTTTACAGGGGGAATTACTTGGACTCGTAATATCTATAATATTTTAAATGGGTATAGATTATAGGTTTTTAGATATTAAAATATAGAGGATTAAGGGATTCTTAGTTTGACATTGAGTGTTTGTCGGTGTGTGTATGTGTGACTATGCCCACAAAAAAAGATTACTTTTATGCTATGATTTTTTTCATGTTATATAACATTGATATAAAATGATAAATAGTTTTGTAATAATAAAAATTATGATACATCTCCCCAAATATTTTGAATAGAATCTATATTATATCCAGAAGGATTAAGATATAACTTAAAACTAGGGTTATGTTAGTTTAGTATGAGAGTAATTGTTGAAATATACCGTACTTGAGGTAAGTGAATGCATACAACTCTATATATATCATGTACACTAAAAACTATTTTTAATACTATTATCTATACTATATAACTTGTAATGATGATAATTTTTTTGATTAATGTGTTGTGATATAGGTTTGTTTGGGTTTATTATGGGTTAAATATTACCTAATATGGATTGGGATGGTTTATGGTGTTTTTTAAAGGGTATTTATGAGATTATAAAGAGTAAAACATTTATATAAAGAATTATAATTAATTTAAAAGGACAAAATTAATCATTTAAGTAAAGAATGATCACATTTGGTAAGTATTTTTTGTTATTGATTGTGAGTGTGACCAAAATATAGTCATATAATATTAGATTATAAATATTCTAGTATTATATGATAATTATTAATTGAAATCACATAATTCATTTATATTTTTTATATTATAACATTAGATATGATATAAAAATAAACCCTATAAAATATAATATTTTAATAACCCTTTATCGATCACTATCATAGAATATTAAGGGCTATGATTATATATTGTTATTAACATGAGGAGGAACTCATGTAGAAATAGAGAGTATATACATGGGTACTAGATAAATTAATTCTAAACTAAAAAAATAATCTTTCAATACATACCATGGAACAAATTAAGTATGAAATTAGTGTTACTAAAGTGTATAAATTTTTGTAATCATATGAACTAAAGTTAGAATGATTTCTTACATGTGAACTATTTTGATTTGATTTTATTACTGTTTCTTTACAGATAATGTTTAAGTGAAGGATGATTTGGTATTTCAATAATCACATAGAAAAGTTTAAATAACATATATGATATATCTTCTCTTATATAATAGGAAAATACATTTGGGCCCTTAATAGAGTGAGAATAAAAATTTCATAGTCATGTATGATAGTTGAAAAGTGATCTATTAATTCATTTTTTATCCTTTTTTGGAATTAATATTTGATGAGTTAAGATATGTGTGGTTTTAATATTTCATATCACATGTGAGATCTAATCATTATGGGAATAAGAAATGTATTATAATGAATGTTATTGATTTTATAACATTGAATCTAAAATTCCTAGTAGGCCAAATAAATACCCTAATAAGGGAGGGGTGAACCATTGTATTTATATTTTACAACTTATTTAATTGATATTTACCTCCATTGTTAGTTATTAATTTACCATATCAATTATTTTGAACTCATACACACTAAATTAATGTAAAAAATTTATAACAACAGGACACAAAATAGTTTTTACAATGTTTGGACCCAATCTGTGATCTTACTGCTTGCCGTAAAAGGCTGTTATGTAGAACCTTTTTTTTCTTTCCCTATATTATTTCCTCAATATTACCACTATTAAGCAAGGAAAAATATTATCTTATAATCCAATAATCCTTGGTTCTTGGAACTCTCTTGATCTCTTATCACATCTCTCAACCCATTCAATATTATATGTATATATATTTTGTACTGTAGTGTGGGTATTTTAGTTTTCATAAAAAACCAATATCTAACTTCCTATATTCATCCAAAAGTAATTCATGTATGATTATTAAATTAATCCCATCAAAATCATCATTTAAAAATGGAAAATTTTGAAACGTTTTTTTGTCCTACTAGATAAATGAGTGATTATAAAAAAGTATAATTTGTTAAAACTCACTATCTAACACACTTTTATCGAAAAGATATTCAATGTTGTCACTATATCCACATTGAGTTATCAATATACCGTTATTCACTTCATATTCTCAAAAAATTATATTCAAATTTATGAAACTCATTAAAGCTCAAAAAAGTTAAAAAATCATTACTAATTTTTTCCTGCAAGAAAATTACCTATTAGAATTAGCAGCAAAAAGGATATATTGCATCTCAATTTTTAACACAAACTCAACTTAAAAAACACCTCATAATTTTGATCAATCTTAAATTGAGTCACTTTTATATTTCCCAGTGTTTTTTAGAAATGATGTACATAAAATCATTATCCTAATAATACATTTAAATTTTTATTTAAAATATAATAAATAGAATTTAGCTCTATTAAGATCTCCTTTATTTTTTTGTTTTGTTTGATATCTTTGATCTTCATGATTTGGGGATCATCGATTATTCATATTTCTTTAATAAAAATTTAAATATAATGTTTTTATCATTAAAGAATTGATCTTTTAGTGGCTAGTTTTAAAATTCTTCAGAATATCATCATTCCATTAACATGATTTTTTCATGAAGCAAAAATATCATATTCATAGATCAAACTTTTTACACAACTCAAAATTCTTACACACGTATAAATATTGTTACACAGATCAAAGAAATTATTGGTAACTAAATTTTCTTATTTGGATCAAACTTCTTACACAACAATTAATTTTCATCTATGGATCAAACTTCTTACATATAGACCAGTTTTCATACATGAATCAAACTTCTTATGGGGTGTTCAGTTTTCTTACATTACTCAAACTTTTTACATAGATATTAATTTTATTATGCATAGGATAATTATCTTATTCATATATAAAATGTATTACACATATCTTAATATTTTTATGTGAATATCATATTTCATACATGGTAACTAGAATACCTTATGATAGACTCATATGATATTTTACTTATCCAAATATTCAACATCCCGGATAAGAATTATAGAACATAGAAAACACTCTAATATCATTTTCAAATCCATTCCAATCACCTTCAACAATCTAAAAGAACTACAAACATCATCAAATAGCGATAAAAATATTCACTGATTTTTAACCGTAATTGAAAACATATAAAATCTATCAATAAATCTAAGGGAAGTTCAAATTCCTTTTTAGTTTGAGAATCATTATTGTGTATTTATATACTTTTACTTGATTAATAATATTATTTTATAATTCATAATCATTATTTAAACTGTAAAAAATGAGACAACCCATAATCACACTTCCCACTTTGGTGTTATACAAACATACTTTACATTAATTAAATTAAATACTGATTTTATTATTCAAATATTATGAATTATAAAAATAGTTTCCTTAGGTACTAGGAACATAATTAATGAAATAAATTATAAAAAAAATTCAAATATTGTTTTTTAAATTTAATTGAGGTATTCCTGATACAACTAATCATAAAATTCTTTTTTTCTTTGTGATTATGTAAGAATATAAAGGGTCAGATTTAAAACATTAGTAAAGGTAATGTAAAAGAATTATTGAGTTCCAAGAAATATATCTTCATATAATATAGTAATGATTATGAAATGACCATGAATGTTTTTAAAATAAATAATAATAACAAGACATAGGTAATCCATGAATTTTAAAATCATAAACATTTGACCATGGATTATCACCAGGGTATCGTATATCCAAGAATAAATGTAAGCATACTATATAAAAAATATATAGATATTAATCATTATAATGTTATTAAAGATATATAATTCCATTCCCTCTAATCAAAAACTCAATATAAAACTTTATATTTTTTAAAAACATGATTTCATAACATAAAACATTCATAAAATTCATCAAAGGTGACTAGTGAGCATTAAAAGTGGGTGTTAATTTATAGAAATTCCATATCCATTGATGGTATCATGTGGATAAGATTAATTTTTTTTCAATATGAATTCTTAATGAAGACAATCATGGAGGAATATATTTTCATAGTTCAAATGATTAATGTGAAATATTTATTATAGAGTTGATGAATAATCCCTTAATGGTAAATGTTTTACAAAAAGATAATCCTTATGAATGGATGATTGTCTACAAGGTATTTCCATGTAAAAAGACTAAAGAAGTGATGAATAAATAAATTATAAAATTAGGAGTATGTAACTCATATATTTCATTCACATTTGGGATATAAAACTCTTTAATAAAGAACTCATAGATCTTTTGACACCAACCTTAAAAGTTCACCTATGTTAATAAAAGAACAAGTCCTGAAGTTCATAAAAAGGTTAACTATATATATTAGTTTACTTATAAGAATTAACCATTCATAAATCTCATTTCCATAATACCAAAGATACATTACAAACATATGGATTTATATAAAAAGTAGTTTATTGGAATGATTGTAGAATTATTTTTTAATAACAAAGATTCATGGAAGAAGTATATATAGATGGATTAAAAAAATATTATGAATAATATAGGGAATTAATAGTATTGAAATGGATATATAATCATAATAAATTGATAAACTAAATTTTAATGGGATTTTATTTAAATGGAAAATACGAGAAAGGTATAAAGGTTGAAAATAAACTCTTCCATTCTTTCTTGCCTCATAAAACGTGATATAGAACACCTTTAAGACTTAATAACTTCCTAAAGAGATAATTGAGAGAGAAAATTAGAGGAGAACCCCACAAAATATAATTGGTGTAAAGTGAAGTTTGTGGATGTTTAATTTATAATGAAACATGGATAATGGTTTAATAATTATATATTTATCCAATGAAATATTAGTTATAAAATATTAAAATTTAAAAAAATGAAAAAATGGTTTTTTGTTGATATTTTTTATTAGAAATCATTTTATTTAATTTTAAAGTATGTAATCTATTTTATTTTATCACCCAACCCACCTAAATGTGAATCCATTATTTGAAATAAACTATACATTTGATGTAATCATTAAAAAAGTTCTTTTTTTAAATAATATATGTTTTATGATTTATAGCTTACTGTATATGTGATATGTTTATTATAATATTTTTAAATCAATGTTTTATAAAAAACATATTTTAATATTATTAAATAATAATAATTTCAATAAAATACATTAAAGAATACCAAACCCTTGAGATATGTCCCTATAATACCCTAAGAATTCTATCATATTTCCAAAGTCTAGAAAATAACATTGAGGGTTTACCATGAATTATTGGAAAGAGATTTATATTAAATTGAAATAATAAACAAAATAGTATTGTAGATACCTTAAAAATAAATAGGTACAATATTTTTTTTCCAAACACAATATTATTATGTGCTAAAAAATTCTTCATTATTATCATAATGAAATTGAAAATGTTTTTAATAAAAAGATACAAAAAGGATCTAATTGAAAATAAATAATCTCAATGTATGACATTAATATGAAAACATTTAAAACAATATCACTTTTTAAATGAATACATAAAAGAAAAATAAATAATTCGGGCCTTTTCCCACATAGGAAATCGGTCTCATCACTATGATCCACATATTCCTACAACATTAGGAGTGAATCATCCCACCTACCAATATCAATTCCTTTCCCACACCTGTATCAGGGTAAAAAAAGTTCTACATATACATATGTTGAGTGGTGTACATGCATGGTGCGTATATGATCAATATAGTAGGATATCAATACATGACCATAAAATACCCTCATTGTAAATACATGTATATATATCCTTGTGTTGATCTTTCAATATATAAAAAATTATCAACCACAAAAATTGTAAACATGGAATAATAGGAAATAAACAATCTATGTCAAAACACTAGGTGGATTTATTTTAAATACTAACTCATAAAAATTAAATTGTGAAATAATCCCCATTTA
Organism: Viscum album; assembly: GCA_963277665.1. NCBI lineage: Eukaryota > Viridiplantae > Streptophyta > Magnoliopsida > Santalales > Viscaceae > Viscum > Viscum album. Next base: position 218,844,953 of record OY728165.1, read on the forward strand.
TTCCATATCATCATGATAGTACAAAATCAATTTCAATATATTATATATGAATCCCTATGAGTTTATCATATATTATGCCAATATAATCATCCACTCAAGTCTACATCCCCAACTAAATGTATAATCATTCCTCTTCGTTGTTCATCATGAAGTATAATTATAATATTTACTCTAGGTTAATAGTATTTAATTATAAGTATAATATTTACTCTCAGGAGTTTATTTTTAGGTATAGGTATATGAGTTACTCCAAGGATTGTGTCTCAGGGTATAAGTATAGTAGTTCATCTGAGGTGTATATCCAAAGGTATAAATAATGGCTATTTATTATGACATTACCAATTAATCTTCACTTTTCATCCATATTGATTTATCATATAATCACATGATTTTTATACAATATATATCTCAAAAAATTTCATTGGGAATAACATAAAAAAATATCAACATAAATAAAAAAATAAAATCATGGAATGGTAATTCAAAAAGTAATTCAAGTAGTCATGTTATTAAAATATCAATTTAATTTTATTCAATTATGCTGCTTATAAACCATCCAAAATATAATCATATCATTTATATATCATGTCACATATTGATTAAACATATAAATTTTCCAATAAAATCCCCTTATATCATTAAAAATGATATCATTTATCTCATAACAATAAATCATAATTTTCCATACTATCATGTCACATTCACATAACCAATTATTTATCGATATTTATCACATCAAAAATGGAAGATAATTATTTAATTAATATCTCGTCATATTAAAAGAAAATACCAACTTCCATAATAATTTTTTTAATATTTTTAATGTGTATATTTTTAGGGGAAATAATTTTTAATTTCTACCTTTTCTAGAATATCAAAATAACATAACATAATTTAATTAAAAACTTATCATATAACCTTAATTTTACATTCATTGTATCAAAATAATCACTTAAATTTTTAAAAATATTAATTAATGATTTAGCGAGAAACTTGTACATGAAGAATATCACCCCCTTAAAGTCCATTTATTATTCTCCTAGACATTAATAGTACCATATATCATTTTTTATTCTTATGAAATATTACTAGCTCCATGGTTCATCATATGTAACTTATAAAAGTAGTTATGTAAAGTTTTTAAAAATTTATTAATAATTTTATAATACCACGACTATCCTTACTGCTAGTTTCATTTTGGTTTGATTTTTTTAACACTTATACCATGCATAACATAAATATATAACATTATAAAGTTAGGAAAAATTATATCAATGATAATTAAAGTAAATTGTTTATTATTAATGATTAAAATGTTTAATTTACCTAATTTATATTCACATGTAACTCTCTATGAGTTGTAAATTTTTAAAGAAAAATAAATAAAATGATTCATAAATGGTGAATTGGTTTAACACCCACTTTAATCTCATTTACATAGTCACACTACCATATATATATATATATCTAGTCTTAAATAAAAAAATTATATTCTTAAATAGAGAATAATTAAGATTATTACATTAAATAGGAGAGGTTTTTTGTTCCTTGTGTGCCATTTTTTTGGAGTTTATATGATATTTATCAAAATTTGTTCATTAAAGTACTTGTAATATGAGGCGCTCTAGACTCACACTCTAAGGTATAGTGTCATAAATGCCAAATTTATATACAAGATTTGATATAAAATGATATTAATCAAGATAAAATTGCACACATTTCACATTAATTAAACATTATATCTCATAATAATATTACATTCACAGAACCATAAGGTTGAGTGCCTTTGGAAATCACCTATATAAAAATATCATTTTTCATAATTAGGAACATTTCTCCAAAATAGAACCTTACTATACTTCCTTATAAACATATGATATGTTATACTCATATTAATAATTTGGGGAATGGAAATCATAAGAAATGGGTGATATCTAATGCTCAATAAGGAAAAAAATTATCATCATGTCATCAAGGTTTAGATCATATGGATGATAAAACATGATCATGGTAAAAATATACAATTAAAAAGGTCATGGACCAATAAGAGTTTTGCATGTAATATGAAATGATCAAACATATACTAATCCATAAGAGTTTGGATTCATGATAAAATAATCACATTCCATGTATCATATAAAAGGAATATAACATATCAATGTGGTATAATCATAAGAATAATAAGTCATAAAATTGTGATAAATCCCAAATATTCCCATGCAGTATGCTGTGAACAATTTTTTTACATCCATCAGGATGCGAACAAAAAAAATGACAACATGTCGGGCTGTGAAAAAAATAAAAATTACTATGAATTGATTTGACAATAAATAAAAATTCCTATTCATTAGGTTGCGAACAAAGAAAAATGCCCATGAATCACATCATTATCTCATGATACATAAAACATTAACTAGTGTATTTGTGGAAAATATTAGATCCCACCCATCACATAATAATCATTCATATATATGTGTGCCACATGAAATAAATCATTCATCATATTATAAAGAACACATGGAAATTAAATTGGTTTCATAAAATTTAAAATTTAAAAATAGTATCACCTAAAATTACTTCAATAATTAGATTGGTGGAAGCAGAAAATTAAATCAAATAAAAGGGGTATTTAATAAAGTAATTTTGATTCTGATTCATAAAATAACTCCATTGGTTATAGATTATTTGGAGATAAAAATTAAAATTAAAGTGAAATCATAAAAATATATTTCATAAATATTTTTAGGATTTTCATAAAAAGATAATGTTAAGATTCACATTCAAAATTCATTTTCATGAAGGTTATAGGAAGACCATTTTTAAAATTATTTATAAATAAATATAAATAAAGAAACGTTCAAAATAAATATTTTTTATGTAAAAAAATGTGGAGTTGGGGATACAAAATATAGACATAAAAATAAATTTCCCTTTAATATTTCAAAATTTAATTATTGAAACCCACATTTAAAAAACAATAAATATTCCTTTTAAAAACAATTAAAGATAAATATGAGGATAACTAGTGATAATTAATGTTTGTATTTCAATGTAATAAATCATAACACTTTTTTAATGGATGAATATAGACATGGAATAGAAAGAACTTATTTTATAGGATTAAAATTGTTCTTGATAATGTTATACTTTTATGGGAAATAAATTTATCATTGAAGAATATTTGTATTAAATATAAATTTTCACTTGAGTGGAGGATAAATTAAGATATAATAAAACATTAGTGTGTAAAAAACCGTGAATATAAGAATAAGTTCAAGAATAAACATTTTAACTCAAATAAAGGAAATTAAATTAATAAGATACCTTATGGATTTAGCAATAATTGTATCAAAAGACCTTGAAAACGAGTTCTTTTGAAAGACTTTTAAATACACTAAATTTCATGAAATTTATGATAAATATCATCCATTGGTAATTATATACACCATAAAAAATAAAACAAGTGTTTAATATGCAATATATCTCAATAGAAGAAAATTAAGATTTGAACACCCTTACGAGCCCCATAATTCTTGAAGTAGTAACTATTTTAAAAGGGGTTTATTTGATATAAAATTAAATACCTAGAAAAGGATGAAATATAACATAATAAAAGAATAGGTAATAATGTAACCAACTTATAATAATGGATTTGAAGAAGAAATATCATAACTCAATAAAAGGATATTGAGTTAGTAAAAACACATAAATTTACTTTGATTTCCACGAAATCAATTTAATCCCTTGTATAATAAACATAACCATATTAATAAATTATCTCATATATTTATTCATATATATTACCTTTTATATTATTAAATTATAATAATTAATTATAAATTCATTAACTAGAAATATTTATTTTCATCACTGAATTTTAATAATGTTGATTATTCCGCACTTGTTTCATAATGGGGATATCGAATCCCATTATTTGACACCAAGGTAATCATTAATAGATTATAAAATATAATTAAATAATTTTATTTCAATGATTTATGTATCGTTTTTTCATTTTATGCAAACTTTTGGAATGGTTCGTGAGAACGATATCGATGCTGACTTATTTTAGGAAATCTACCAATATCAATGGATTACTTAATAATGATTGTTAATTTTTGTGTTATACTGTAATAACAATATTAATGAAATATATTAATCCATGATATATTATATATTAAAAAAATATATTTTTATAACCAACCACTTAATATGATTATGTAAAATGAAATAAATTGTTTATAGAGATGGTAGAAGGTACGTAACACGAGTGACATTTTAATTTTACAAATTGTTGAGAGGAAAGTATAAAATTATTGTTCCCTAAACAAAATTACATTTTACTATACTTATTATACTGATGTAATTATTTTACATGGTTAGTATATATTTAAAGCTAGTAGAAGAATAAATAATTAAATAGATATAAAAAAAGAGATTAGGTGTTGTTTCCTTACTTCTCTGGAAAAAATATTTAGACTTTATTGAATGGTCTTTTGGTTAGACCAAAACCTCTAGAAATGTTTTCAGAGAGTTGAAGATATATTTGGGTAAAATTTGGTTGAGATAAAACAGTTTTTGTGTGAGGATAAATGTGTTGGTGAGGGGCTCATTTTATAAGTGAGAGGGGTGGGAACATTGTAAATACTCATAAATTTAAATTAATGTCTAATCAATTAAAAAAGAAAATGGATCCAAATGTAATGACCTAGAATTAATAAATTATATATTTTTTTTAATGAATATGTGTTATATTTTATTTTTTTAATGTTATACACATATAACAAATAGAAAAACCAACACTGCATTTCAATAATGCAGATCATTACACTAGTCAACAACTAAACCATTGAAAATTCAAAACATTACTATGGGTTAAAAAATATAAAATAATAAAATTAAAATTTATAAATTTGGATAATTATGATTTTCTAGAGTCATCCTCCTAATGAACTGCACTGTGGAAATGAAATGAAATATTAGTAAATCAATCGACATTTTAGAAAAGGAAAATATAAAATATTGTGTGGAATTGTAGTGATTTATTTATAATAGAATAAATAGTTATTTATAGAGGTTAATATAACCACTTTAATGGTAATGTAACCAATAGAATAGTAAAATGACTATTAGTAATAGTAAGCTAGTCATTGGGAATTGTAAACTGACCATTAGAATAGTAATTGTTTTCTCAAAATAATAAAATTTAGTAAGATAATATTTATATTCATCAATTTAGGAAAATATGAATATTTTAATGCCATAAAATAAATACCAAGATTAAAATGTCAAAGAAATGAAAATAACATTTTTTTAATAAATCATATTTTAATTCATTTTATATAAATCATAATATTTATGTTAAAATTTAAAATTATCTATGTTAGAAAATTGTTTTGATAAAATGAATATTATTGTTAGAATCATCACATTGAAATTTTCCAAGGGTTAATTTTTGATAAATTTATAAGAAAATTCGATTTTAATTTAAACAGTAAAAGAATTATTTTTCAAATTACACTTATTTCATAACATATTAATGATGTAATAATGACATAATAAATGTTAAATTAGTTATCTCATCCCAAATCAATTTAATAATAAAAATATGTATTTTAAAAATAATAAACTTAATTTCCACTCCTAAAAAGAATTTTCAAAGTCTAATATTCTAAAGTGACCCTTTAAATAAACAATTTTTTTTATTTTTCTCCTTTACTTTTGATTAAACTAAGTAATTTTAATTATAAAGTGTTTAAAATTCAAAAATATATTTTATTTAATAAAAAATATTTCATAATATTAGAAATTTTACTATTAAAAGTTATATCTTGGACCTTATAATTTATTCCATATTTTATTCTAAAAATACCCCTACAATCAAGTATAAATAACCTTCATCCATCTCTTGAAAAACCACTTACCATCCACATAAAAAATACCAATATCTATCAAATACTCTCTCTCAAGTTCCTTATAATCCTTATAATTTTTAGGTGTAATAAAACTCCAATATTTCAAGTTTTTTTGTGTTGTTGAAATGAAGAAACACTAAGAATATGGTAAGTTTTCATCAACTTTTATTACCATTTACTCTTATCTCCCTTCTTTTCCCTATTCCTTTCAAACAAAAATTTATAATACTAATTGAGTATTTTTTAATATTATATGAATGATGTTAACTTACTGTAATTTCTATATTTAAAACATATTTAGATGTCCATATTCTCTTTCCTCTTATTTTAATAATGTCTCGTCAACGGTTGGTTAACTACATACAAGGACAATTCTATCTCTTTTCTTATAACCAAATTCATGGATGGTTAAAAGTAATTATATATAATATATAAATATGTAATTAAATTTATTTTATGATTCTATAATTAATTTTAATTATGTATAAATGAGCTTGAAAAAAATAGAAAAAAAGAAACATGACGGGATATTTTATGAAAAATATGATATCAAAACATTTAACTACTAATAATGAAACTTAATAAATAAAATCCAATAATTATAATTGAAAAATAGTGAAAAGATGAACCTAATTCAATTTCGATCCCATGTTTTAATTAACCTAAGTTTATTACACATTAGGTAGAAAGAAGATAAAATAAATCAAGATTTAAGTTAATGGGATTCTCAAACACAACTCATTAATTTGTTTTATCTAATATTTCACTTTGTTTTAAGTATGAAAATTAATCTAATATAATAAAATATTCATTTTAATATTTTTTTCCTTTTCTTTGTATGAATATATATGTCCCTATCTTGTCAAAATTATTTCTAATCCAATTAAAAATATTTTTCTAAATGGAATTAATTTTTAAAACACATCTCTTAACTCCCCTTGAGTTATTTATTATTCAAAGAAAATGATATTTTAGGCCAAAATATGAATTCAATTATTCATTTTGGAACCAGAAAGGATATTCAAGAAATTATTCTTTACGAAGCCTTCATGAAACCCATTCCTTTTAAACTATTTATTTTATGAATATTATTTTCATAAGATCTATTCCGATGCGGCTTGCATGATTATGTCCATCTTATGATGTGATGAATGGGACCATAATTATATAACCCTCCAATTAATTAGGTAATGTGATATATCCCGTGATATTTTGTGTATTATATATAAACATGATTATATATTTTCTTATAATTATAGTGTTATGATTTATACACATATATTATGTGTGATATTGATGTAATATTTATTACCAAATATGTGTGGTATTTAACCATTATGTTATGATGTTTCATTATTACTCATATTCCAAATTCTGTGATTTTGTTTCAAATGAATACCTCATGTTTATGACGATGATCCCATGCTTATGATATAATTATGATGAGTATGATCACCCATGTTCTATTAATTCTTGTCTCTCATACCTTATATGATACCCCTACCCTTATTAGGATTTTAGATCACTATTTTACTTGATGTGTATCCTAAGGTGAATACATATAACAAGGATAACATGATAGATTTTATATGGAATATGAATAATAATTGAAATAATGTTTTTTGTTTTATGAATAAGTGGTGTCTGAACCTAATTTTCCCAAGATACTAAACCTTTAAATCCTTAAATGTAATAATATTATATTAATTATCTTAAAAATTATGTAATGGTCATGTAATTTTTTTTTCAGTTTCTACATTTTTTATTAGAGGTATGGATTTGTTAATTTGGGAATTAAGATTAGAAAAATCTATTGAAAACCCTAGGGAAAAATTTGAGTCTTAAGGGAAAAATCTTAAAGTTTTAGTAAAGTGTAAGAGTTTTTTGTTTTCAAGAAATAAAATCCATGTTTAGATATTATAAGTTTATGTGGATATAAAATAGATATACCTACGTGTAATAACCCTAAAAAAGAGTGGATTTTATATTAACACGATTATCACCTGGTTCATGACAAAGAGGCCAAGATGTACCCATGGTTTGACACTATGTGGGGATATGTTTCCTTTAATAACATGGTTTATACAAACTATTGTGAATGATATATAACTTAAGTTATTATTCCTCTTAAAATTTGGACATTGATTAACTTATATGATCCTAGAATCATAATTTAAGGGAAATTCTAAACATAGGAATCCCATAAGATAAGAATTTATAATTAATTTTAAAAAGAGAATAAATTATTTGTCCATGACTTATTGAATTATGATTTATTCAAAAGTTTTCTATTTTTAAAAATATTGGGAACCAATATAAACTATACCAATAAACCTTGTGAGGTATAATGTAATGATTTCCCAAATGATATCTCCAATTAAATGGACGGTGGAGTATAAAACTTTATGGGTATTATTAAAAAATTGTATTAGGCTATCAAAAATAACCCAAACCATGTGTAATTTACTCCATCACCAAAGTAGGAGAAAATAGCCATCAATTCTTTTATGCATCGATTAACACTGATGTTTAGTGGGTCTTCGGATCCAATTATCATGGAATCATGGGTGAACTCAATGGAAAATATATTTTTTGTGATCCACTATTTTTGAGAAGGTAAAGTTCACTATATCTATATATCATTTATATGGAGAATAAAATCAACATTATAAGCTGATAAATAATATGAAGCTGGTAGAAGAAATGGAATAAATGGATTGGGAAGACTTTAAGAATTTATTTCTTAATAATTATTTCCATAAAACTCCACAAACAAAGATAGAGAGAGAATTCCTAGAGTTTAATAAAAATGAGGATGAATTTATCATGACTTATGAGGAAAATTTCACAAGTATTTCAATATATTCCTTGGATATTTTTATAAAAAAAATAAAAATTATATAGATTCTTTAGTGGTTTAAAATAAAACCTCAAAAGTCTCTAATATTCTAAGACATTGGGATTTTAAAATAAGTAGTTAAATATTTTCTCAATGTTGAGATGCATATTGGATAATGACCCAATGGACATGGAGATAAGAATAGAATAACTATATTTAATGATTTTGGTTCAAATAAAAAAATGTGGAAAGAATATCTAACCACCCACATACCAAAGACATGGGAAGAATAATTATGGTAATTGTAAAGACCCCAACCCTTGTATCCCAGAGTTGATGCTTACTTTATTACATTATCACTAGATTCAAGAAATAATATCCCAAAAAATGAAATATTTTAGTAGTCTTGGAAAACAAGATACATACTTGAATTTCACATTATATTTGAAATATTGAAATACAACATAATATCTTCTTTGAGAATACCATTATTTCCTTTATAATATCCCTACATATTAATCATAAAATACTTCTTGGTATCCTGAGGAAAGGGAAAAAATAAAAGTGTGGTCTAAGATTCTTATTAAGGTTTTTGTAAAATGAATTCTATCTTTAATAATGAAAAATTATCACAGAAAGGTAAATAATTAAAAACACATTCCATTTATTCAACAACTTGAGCATTAATAATAGTATGGATGAAATAAATGATAATAAAATATTTTTATACAAATAGTCATATGAGATTGAAAATTATCTATAGATATCATAACTATTTAAATAATCACATGGAAATCAATAACTAATTTTATAATAAAGGAATGAATAATTTCAAACATCTGAAATTTACCTTCAAGGCCTCATGTCAAGACATCTTACTTAAATGGGTAAATCATCATCCAAATACCCAATCTAGTTTGTCTCATGACACTTACTGATGCATAGAGGGGCTTTGTAATTCTGGGCACTACCCAAAACTTAATAATCCCAATTCATTCATCACATGAATAAATAATACAACTTAATCAATATGTCTTAAAAATTAATAATTATTCATATTTGAAGAAATGTCATACCAAATATCTATACTTTCACCCGAAAATATGATCATAAACAATCTAGAGAAATAATCGGGGTGATATAATTATAAAATAACCCTAGTGGATCATAAGTAACATCAAGGGTTATTCGAGTAAATGAATGGAAATCCCATTAAAATATCGTAAAAACAGTTTTTAGTGGAAAATTCCTTTTCTATTTTGAAAATATATTTTTAAACTAACAATTCATAAAATATTGGGAAAATATTTTACTTTGAAAATAAAATGGAAATTTAAAAAGTAAACTTCAAATAAAATAATGGTCATCATTCCATAAAAATCCATTCATGTTAAAAAAATAAACATTCCTTTCAAACAATTTGAAAAGAGAGTCAAAAGTGACCCATTTAGAAAAAGATAAGTGATTTCCTTTTAATTTTTTTAAAAGATGTAAAAAGATCATGAAAAATATATTTAGTAAATAATTTATTATTATTAATGAAAAGTTTTTAAATCTTTTTATAAAATAAGGATATGAATGCGAAAGATTCCCAATTTAAAATAAAATACAGGATCAATATCACTTACAAATAACTTTCTTGATGTTTCATTGATAAATAAGCGAGGAAATAGAAAATAAATAGGTAAACCACATTCATAAAGTGAGGATAATAATATATATATTTTTTGCAATAAAATTAGTGCGTTTGATATCCCCAAAAATAATCTTCAACATAAACTATCTTTTATAGAAAAGAGATTGTAATATCAAGTCTTTACCACTATGGTGACATGTAAACCATAAGACCCAATATAGAATAACTTTAAAAGAATCTATAAATATCATGAACATAAGGATATTCATGATACAACTTGTAAAAGTTTTGATATATACACCTCATAAAGAGTATATGTGAATTTCATAAATCTATGTCCCAAAGAAAGAAATTTGAGAGGAATAACCCTTATAAAGATTATAGAATTTAATTGAGAATTATTAAATTGAGAGATTATGTGTAAAGAATTTAAATACACCAAAAATTGAAAATAAATAATAAAACAATTTAGATATCAAATCACATATGATCGTGACATAAAAAATTCACAAATGAACAATCATAACCTTTTGAAAGGAAATTATGTTAAGAAAACGTTCACAACATGGTAACTTTCAAGTCAAATCACCTTGTACGAAATAATTAAAATTAAAACTTAAAATACAATTAATTATAAATGATTTTTTATTTAACATTAAAAATATTATTATATACACCATATAAAATAAATTAGGTGCGTAATTGTAGAATATTCCTCAAGGAAAGGAAATTGAGACAAAATCGCTTACCACGAGTCCAGACATTCCATTTATGTCCTTTAAATCATTTATAATAAAATCATATCAAATATTTGATTTCTTAATGGAATTTTAAATGTTTTAAAACTTATCCTTAAATCATATATTTCATTTTTATTAATTATTTATTTAGATACTTAATCATTTAAGTCAACGCTAGGTGTTATTGAGGATGTTTGGTTTATAAGTCCAAAACGACTTCTGTATTATGAATATGGTCAAAGAGTTAAATATTGATCCATATTCATAATAATAATAATAATTTCTATATAGAAATTATAATTTTGAAACCAATCATGAAGTATTTTTATGAAAAATGAACAATGTTACAATCATGGAGATGATAGTCCGTATGTACGCATGAGTAACATTACAATTTTTCAACGATCATTATGGAATAAATTTAAGTATTATTTTATATTTAAAAAATTATTATAATATCATAAATAAAATTTTCATTAGTTAAATAGACTTATATATTTTATCCATGTGATCTGGTGATGAAAAATGAATCATATTGCTTCGTGGAGGTGGTAGTACACACGTATGCACGAACTACGATATAATTTTTGAGTGTATGGTAAGGTTAAAAAATATATGATATATTATTTTTTTATTAATTATAATTATATAATTAATATAATATATAAAAATTAATTCCATAATTATAAATATCTATGAGAGGCGGTGATAGAAAAAAAATTACATCACTCCGTGAGGTGGTAGTCTACTGTACACACAAATGATGGATTCCTTTCCCATTTGATAAAGGTTGGAGATGGATATGGGTTATTTAATTAATAGAGTTAAAGATAATTATCTATTTTGAAATTATTTTATTATATTAGTATGTTTAAATAATATTTTATGAATGTGGAAGAATAAATAAAACAGAAATTCTTGGCTAATAACAACACATATTCTTAAGAAAATGATTATTTATTTACGCATTAATCTCTATAAATTTGTTATTATGCCTATAATAATGAAGCTAATTTTTTTTATGGATTTTAGAATGGTATTTTGGTAGATATTGGATGAAAAAAATGGTTCTTTACGTGTTATGTAAAGAGAAGAAGTTATTCCCTTTTATAAGATACGGGGAGGGCACTCTTTGAATTTCACAAAATATTAAATTAATATATATTTATTTTAAATTAAAAATAAATAAAAAATTATTTATTTATAAGATAATATGATTATGAGTCAAAATAATCTCGTAAAATTATATTTTGAAAGTTTTTTTTTATGTTTTTACCCTTTTCTTTTGGTTTTTACCCCTCATTAACCCCTTTCAAACATACCGTTACAACAAGGTTTTTTAATATTTGAGGGTTGAGATGGTTACTATAAATAATAGATGACCCATAAATGAATCATGATTGATATTAAAAACCACTTAACATTCACTTGTACTAATATTGTTTTTTTACTAATTTTATGTCATTTAATAAAATATTATTTATTATAAAATATCATTAATGTCAATTTTTATAACTATTCATTACTTTGAATTTAAAAACACCAAGAAAAAAAATGAAATATAATATAATATTTTAATAAATACCTAAAATTTCTATATTAATCAATAAAATTATTGGATCACATTAAATTTCTCAAATTAAATTATTTTTAGTATTTTTAATATCATTTTTTTATTTTTCTATTAATTGAATAATTACTACGACAAAATTACGTAAACATTTAAGTTATTTATTATTCACCAAAAATTAAAAAATAATTATCCTTATTAATATAAATTAATTTTATTTCATATTATTTTTTATAATTAAAAATATCCTCACTTTATCCCCATGTTAAAAATAATATTATTGTTATTAAAAATATAAGAGTAACATTTTTTACTTTTTTTACATAAAATATTATAAATTTTATAATCTAATAAAAATTCTAAAAAAGTAATACAACTGAATATTTGATGATTATGGAAAAACTTAACTCATAAAATAAAATTAATGAAAGTTTGAGAGTTATTTTATTGTCCTTATCATATTTTTTTAACCTTTAATTATCTGATTTACCGTTTAACGTGGTAACAAAATAAACTTTGGTTAATATTCATAGTGACTAAAAATAAAAGGGATATATTTAACAAATTTGGATCCTCTAATTCCAAATATGTAATCAAAATTTCAATTTTTAAAACACATAATGGGAAAAATTTTATTTAAAATAAAACCTACAAAATGTGACGAAAAACAATTTTTTTCAGAAAAATACCCTATTAAATATAAAATATTTTTGTACAAAATAAAATTTTAAAACACATTTATAAAAAAATATTTCATTATTTTAAATCCAAATGTGCTTGTGAAATTTTAAATCTAAACTAAAATAAAATATAATTTTTAATAAAAATCAAAATTTTTCATTATTCATTAAAAAAAAATATTTTTAGATTACTATTAAAAATTTAATTTTAGATATTTTTTATATGATGATATTTATAAATGATATAATTTTTATAAAATATAATTTTTCAAATTTCCAGAAATTAATTATAATATTTTCATACACACATAAATAAAAACCATTTTTGAAGAATAAAATGACTTTACTAAAATACGAGTGCTTATTTACATAGAATTAATTAATAGATTAGTAATGTGTAGTAACTTTATATATTATTCATAATAAAGTTAGTACCATTCATTATCTCTAATTTAATGAATTGGTTATAACTATCACATTTAAATTAAATGTTTCATTGTTTGTTTAAGATCGATGTTGCGTATCTTATATTCTATCAACCATTATATTTCTTATTAAAAACATAGGACATTACACTGTCCCCAATTTAATAAATTGGGTCCTCATAGTTTAACATGATTTCAGTAATTAAATATTGATATTTTAAAATACCTTTGTTAAAATTCCACATTTTAAAAAGGGTTAATAAAACTTCCTCTTACAAAGACAGAAAGTGAAGTATAAAGGTTATTTGTGATAACATATACTAGGTTTCAAAATATTATAACATTAGTGGGAAGTGAAGATATAGACATGGAAGAAAATATTAGTGTCCAAATAATTATGGAGAGTGATATATATCATTGATCATAAGAAAGTGAATGACTGTGAGAAAGTTAATGACCACAAAATGACAATCCGATGAGGTGTCAAAAAGACCATGAATTCGTTAGAATTGAAGGTAATATGGTAATTTTTTTTCAATAAACTTTTATTAAAGTTTAAAAATTATTTTAACATATAGACTAAAAACATATGTAAATATACTTACATGAAAACTTTTAATCAACTTCCACCATAAACTCATATTTTGATCCAAATTAAGAGTATTCAAGAAGTTTATTTCATTCCCAAAGCACTAAAATTAAATTCTAACAAATAAAATAATCCATAATAGAATAAGAATTTGTTACTCCTTTCTTTATAGGTTAACCAAAGATGAACTTGTTAGCACAATGTAATATAATTCCCAAAATAAATAAACCTTCATTTGATAAAATAAGACATTAATCTCCAAAGCCTCAATATTAGCACCAAATGTTCAATATTCCCAACCAAGTTTTTAAACACATAATTCAACCTTTATTCCTAAAATAAAATCCCATAATATCTTATAATGCTTCCCAAAATTATTTCGATCTTCCTTTGAAATCACTTAATCACCAAATCACTTTTCAATCCCATGGTTATATATGTGATAAAACAAATATTTCAATAATAAATTCAATTTTTACCTCCCAAATAATTTATGTAATGGAAAAAAATTTATACTAACCTGAAGATTATGTAAGATAGTGGTTCTCACTATACCCTTACCGCATTTTAGTTATGGGTTAAAGCCTCATGAACTTACTAGGAATGATGGGTTGTCACCTAACGTTCTAGTTTTCATTTATTTTAATAAATCTATAATAACATAATTTCTATAATCGTTCCCAAAAAAATGTATTGAACATACTAAAAAATGTAATAGTATTGTTCAAAAATTATCCTTCACATTAACCCAAAGGGTTACACATACCTCATCCAAATAAAATGTATCAAAAAACAATCATTAGTCACATTTAAATATCATTACTTAAAACCTAAAATGGGGTGTCTATGATTTTGAAATTATTATCAAAATTAAAATTATAAACACATTATGGTAACTAAAATTCTTAAACCATTCTAATCTAAATCATAATCTTAGTTCCCTTTGAGAACAACCTCAATGTATTTTATTGGGTTATGTTATATGATATATGTTTTCCTAAATCTAGTTCCCAAGATTAATACCAAAATTTCTCTGATATTAATAGTAAAGACCTCAACCTGAGTAGCCTAAATTCAGTGGTTAGTTTATTACATTAGAACTAGACATAATAAATCAAATCCTAAAGAATGAATAGTTTAGCTTTCTTTAAAACTAGATACATACATTATTTCCATATTAAATTTGAAATCTAAAAACACAATGCAATATTTTCTTTGAGAAAAACATTATTACCATTATCACATCCCTTCATATCAATCATAAAATACATCCTAGTATCCTGGGGAAATGAAAAAAATAAAATGGGGAGCTCTGATTCTCAGTAAGGGTTACGTACAATGGAATCTATCTTAAATAAGGCTTAATTAATATGGGAAGGTAAATTAATGAATAAAAATCCCATTTAATTAATAACTTATTTATGTAGAATAGAATATTAGGAATAAATGAGTATCAAATAATGATATATAAATTGTAACATGATATTGGAACTTATCCATGGATATCATAACTATTCAAATAATCACATGGAAATCAATAATTGAATTCATAATGATGGAATGCATAATATAAAACATCTAAAACTTACTATTGAGTACTAATTCCAAGACATCTATACCTCAAAGGCCCCATGTAAAGAAATAAATACCATCAAGGCCTCATTACATGGAATCTTATATATATTGGCAAGGACTTTGCCAAATACCTAAGCTAGTTTGTCTCATGAGACCTACCAATGCATCAAGGGGATTTGTAATTTTTGGTCCCACCCATAACTTAATGAGTATGATTAATTCATTATCTGAATAAAAAAATAAAATTAGTCAGTGTGTCTTAAAAAGAAATAATTTTCCATATTGGAAGAACTAGCATAAAAAATATAAACATTTTCACCAGTCATGCCGATCATAAAGAAACTAGAGAAAGAATGAGGACAATATCTTCATAAAATATCCTCTATGTATAATAAGTGGCATAAAAGGTTTTTGGAATTTATTAACGTAAATAACATTAAAATTTCATTAATTTTTTGTGTGGAAAATACCCTTTTCACATGGAAAATCAATTTTAAAAATAAATATTAAAAAATTATTTTAGAAATACCTTTATTTGAAAATATCCTTGGAAATTTATAAAGGAAGATTCAATGAAAATAATGGTCACGATAGAGAGAAAACCTGTTTATGTTAAAAAAAATAAACATTCTTTTCAAACATTTTGTAAAGAGAGTCAAAAGAGACCCATTTAGAAAACATCAAGAAATGTTTGTTTAAAACCTTTTAAAGGAAGGTAAAATATCATACAAAAATAGTTTTTTCTAATTATTCTTGTTTAGAATATAAATTTTTCAAAAATATTTTAGAAATCATGGATATAGAAGAGAAAATTTTGCGATTTAAAAGAAAATACAATATCAATGCCACTTAAAAACAACTTTCTTGATGTTTCTTTAACCAATATGTGAGTAAATAGACATTAAACTTGTAAACCACAATAAAAAATAGAGGATATGAAAAGATATGTGATTCACAGTGATAAGAGTATATTATTTCCTCTAAAATAACCGTCAATAAAAGCAATATAAAAAAGAAACGAGTTTTTAACACTAAGTCTTTACCACTTTAGTAAAATTTCAAGTGTAAGACCCATAAAATAATAAATTCAAATGAATATATAAATATCATGATATTGATGATATTCACGATACAACATGTCCTATGGGTATTATATACACATCATAAAAGAATATAGGAATATATCATAAACTTATGTCCCAAATAATGATAACTTGAAACGAATAACCCATACAAAGATCATGTCATTGAATTGAGTATTAATCAATTAAGAGATTATGGGTAAAAAATTAAAAAATATATATCTGTAAATATATAA
Organism: Viscum album; assembly: GCA_963277665.1. NCBI lineage: Eukaryota > Viridiplantae > Streptophyta > Magnoliopsida > Santalales > Viscaceae > Viscum > Viscum album. Next base: position 218,862,240 of record OY728165.1, read on the forward strand.
TAAAACAATTTATATATCAATTCACATATAATCATTTCATTACGACGTCGGAGAAGAATATTCATAACCCAATGAAAGGAAATTGAGTTTAGAAACCATTTACAACTTGGTAACCTTCTAGTAAAATCCCCTTGTATGAAATAATTAATATTTAAATGTAAAATTGGGACAAAATCCCTTAATTCGAGTCCAGAAATTCCATGCATATCCTTTAACTCCTCTATAATAAACTAATATAAATTACTATATTTCTTAATAAAAATTTAAGGGTTTGAAACCATATCCTTAAATAATTTGTTTAGTTTATTTTATTTACATATTTAGATACTTATTTAGTTAAGTTCACATCGAGTGTTTTTTAGGTTGTTCGGTTCAGATGTTCAAAATGACTTTTTTAGGTTGACTATGGTCAAAAACATAATTATGACACCATATATAGAATATTAACCATGAAATAATTACAATTTTATACATTAAATATAATTTTAAAACAAATCATGAATGATGTTTCTGAAAATGAACTATATTACAATCATGAAGATGGTAGTCCGTACAGACACATGAGTAACATTTTTATTTTTTAATGATAATTATGGAAAGAATGTAAAGATTGTTTTATCTTTATATAATGATAATAATATCATAAATACTATATTATTATTTTTAAATATTCTTACATATTTCATTCTTGTTATGTGGTGATGAAAAATTAATCACATCACTTCATGGTGGTGGTAGTCCACACGCACACACAAATAACATTATCATTTTTCATTGTTTGGTAAGGTAAAAAAATATATGATATATTATATTTTAATAATGATATATATGTCATTAATATCATATATAAACATTATTTACATTATTTTAACCATCATTTATATGTGGTGATGGAAAATTAATTACATTAGTCAATGATTCGATAGTGTACCGTACACATAAATGGTAGATTTCATTCCCATTTATTGAAGTTTGAATATGTATATTGTAAAACCATAAGATTTTTGAGATTTTATTCAAATAAATTTAATCTTTTTTATATTTTTCATTACACACAACATCGAGTTTAGCATACATTATACACAACACTTAGTTTAGGTTAAGTTTTACGCAACATCAATTTTAGCTTGTGTTACACGTAACACATACTTTAGCTTGCATTATATAAAAAATTTAGTTTATTGTGCATTATATAAAACACCTAGTTTGAATAAAACATGGAATTATATTAAAATATTATTAATTTATATGATATTTATCAACTAGTCATTGGAATGGTGGTTATGAATATTATTAACTAAATTATTAAGATATATGCTTTAAACATGTATATATAAAGAGTTATTCAGTGAAAAACTAATTAGAAATGAAAGTAAAAAAATGTAAAGTAAAGGGAATATTTTTTTGAAAAACTATTTTTATTCCCACAAACATATTTTTTCTTTATAAATTAAATAAATCAATTTTGGTGAATGATTTACATAAATTTTATATATCATGCATTCAATGAAAATTTTAACATTTATCTTATTTGTTTTCTAGAAAAGAGATAATAATAAATCAAATTTTACTCTTAAAAATTTTATTTCTCTAGAAAGTAGTTTTTTTCCTTTTAAGAATTAATTTTAAAATTAATTCTTGGAACTTTTTTTAGATAATATATTTTAACCTGTAATAATTTTAAATATTTTTAAAAATATTTTTGTATCCATGCTCTAAGATGATGTGAGATTCCAAGGTCGGGTAAACCTGAAAATAATTTTATAAAAATAGTAAATATATTCATATCACATACATGAAATTTTTTAGAAATAATAAAATATATCCTTAATGGAGCCTTAAATTAAAAATTTGAGATCACGTTTGAATCCAGAGCATATGGTTTACCCTAGGTGTGGCCTAAGGTTGGTTGGAGATGAACATTCTATTGAGGTAGGCATTGGTTGGTGTATTTAATTTAAATAAATAAATATTTTTTTATTAAATAACCTAATTAATTCCTCTAAAAATACTCTCTTATAAAGATTTTACAAGTGTTAGATGTATAAAACTTTCTATATTTGAGATAAGTATATAATTCTTCATTGGAAGTTCGACATTGAATGGCAAACGATGATCAGATTGAGGTGGATAGACAGACATTAGATGAAGTGTATCATCCTCATCACTGAAAAACGTGTTATTCACAAATGATTGATCCATAAATGAGGTAAGTCTCATCAATTATTGTTCCCTCTATTAATTAATTGGTTGAGCAAGTATTTTATTATTTTTCAGTTGATATATGATTTATCTTCCTTTTGTATGATATAGATTATAATAAATTTAATTGTTGATTCAATTTTATCATCTATGCCATGAAATCACCCATGATAATCCTCAATTCTGTGATTTTTGGACAAGAAAACTTGATAAAAAATGATATAACCATTTTTATTATAACATTCCCCCACCTGTTCTTCACATACATCATCATTTGACCATGGGGTCAATATTCGAATATTTCCTTGTGGTTTGGAGCACGATCAAACCCCCAAATTCATGGTGGATGTGTGCACAACAACCATATCATAGTTTTGCAGATGGCTCAGAGAGGATTGCAGGTAGAGGTGATGGATACATGGATTCATGATCTAAATTGATGATTTCAATGTTATGGTTGGAGATGAGAGAATTAGTGATGGGTTTGTATGGATAGAATCTGGACACCACTAATGGATCAGTCATGGGTGGCCTAAAATCCAGGACCCCTGGGTGATTAGAGATGAAAAAAATGAATGAAATGTGACAATGATGTGTGGATAATTCCTTTTTTTATAAAAGTAGTATCAACTATAGTGATACTATTGGGATGGACACACATCGTGTAGTCACCTAGCAGTGGTGGATAGGGATTTAGGAAGAAAATAAGAATCACATGATGTATGGTCAAGCTAAACACCATGTGACCCACCTCAAGTAGCTAGAACATGTTCCAGATGCACATGCCTAGGAACTCATTTGGAAGGACATGAAGTGTGCTATTAGAGTTCACAGGAATGTTCCAATACAAGGGCATGTCTAGGTATATGGCCATGTACAAGACATGGTTTGATAGATAAGGTCATGGATTGAAGCACATTGAAAGGCCATGAGTGGGACTCATACAAACCATGTATGATGATATAGACAGTGAGTCATGCCTAGAGGAGAACTAAGCCAGGTAGTATAGTGGGACCACATGCTGTGTGAACCTCATACACATCATGTACCCCTGTTTTGAGGAACTTCTCACTCTCATATCTCCTTTATTTTGAAAAATATTTTGACCTTTTGGTATCCTATTCTAAGTGTTTTTCTACATATAATGAAATGCTGGCCTTTGTATTAGATTTTGAGATATGATATGAGATGTTCTAAGTGCTACACTTTTTTAGGTGATGATCGATTGTGGCAGTGATCGTGAAGGATCATCAGAGTGTGTAAATGGAGATGGTACTCCCATATTCAGGGCACAACTCCTCTATCCATGGAGACAGTACTCAACTATCACACCATGTCATGGGTCTTAAATTATCATTGTTCATATAGAGATGGTACTATTCTATTCAGGGTGATATTCCTCTATCTATGAGAATGGTACTCCCCTATTTCACAAGGGCACAGGTCCCCCATACTCATTGCTTAGATGGAGATGGTACTCCCCCATTCAAGGTGTATCACATTTATCTATGTTAATGGTACTCCCCTTTTACAATGGGGGGAGGGTTTCCCATACCCATTATTCCATATATAGATATGGTACTCCCCTTTATCTGGATGGGTCCTCTATCTATGTGGACAATACTCACTTATCGCACTAGGACATGAGTCCCCTATATTATGCACACATATATTGAGATATTACTCCCATAAATTACCTCAATTCCTCAATATACTGAGTCGAATCCCGTTGTTATACCATGGTGAGATTAATTTATAATTTATATATTTCTCTCCCCTAGGATGTGGAGTAGTGGTGAGGTGTGATCCCTCCATATGACTTATTCATACATACAAGTGAGATGCTAATCATTGTTGATGGACCTTTGAAGCTGTAGGAAAACTCATCTTCCTTGGCTGGGTTCTGAGATGGAGACACCTTTTCTCTCTTATCTGAGTTTATTATATGAGAATATAAATATATATATATGTGGTGTTGGGTTTCGTTTCCCTCTTTCTTTGGGCTGAGTTGACTACTTCTATCATGTCTTATATTTCTCCCTTTATATTTTTAGGGTGTCTTACTAGGTATGAATATACTCACAATTTCATGGTATTGGACCACATGTGTCATCTATTATGTAGATGAAAGACAGATTGATGATGATTTCATATGATTATTTAGGTACTCAGGTGTAAATACAGTGTACAACGACCCAGATTATAGATCAGGAGTTGGGCTGTCTCATCTATTTTTTATTCCCCTTGTTGTTAGGTTAGGATAATATCTATGGGTGGGTGTGTATTTTTCCCTTTTCATTTAAATTACATTCTATCTATTATTTTTAATCCCTAGAGGTCATTACATTTATGGTTTTCACTCTTGACGTTATTATTTTTTATTATTATTTATCTACACTTCTGCAAGGAGATGTTTAGGTGGATGTATACAGGTACTTTAAAAAACATCCTCCCATTTGAGTTATTCCTTGTTGACTATTTTATCTAGACCTTTTCTTATGAAAGCTAACTCGGGGTTCTGTTTTCTTGGTCTTCCACCATCATGTAGGCATCAGTGGGTTGAGTTATTACAAAGTGGTATTAGACGTGGTTTGACCTTGACACGATGTTTTGAGTTTTCCCCTTTTGAGTTTTGGTTGGGAATTTAAGGAAACAGTGTTATAGTCTCTCAAGTGCATCTTTCCAGCCAGGGAGCCCAATGTTGGTGTAGTGGCCGACGTATCTATACACCAGGAATCTGACTACCTATTTTTCAACTTGGAATATCGAGACATTGGTTATAAAGAACATTGGTACATGCATTATATAGTATTGATTCCTTAAACGTCCCTTCTTGAGTCAGATCACCATATATATATGATCATCTAATGATGGAACATATTCATTACTTTTAAGATACCTCCACAAAGAAGTCATAATAGGTTAACAATTCAGGTTCATGGTGATGATCTGATGAGTGATGAGGCCTCAGTTTTGGGGCTTTCACACAAGATATTTCCTCTAGTTGGGGAGGTTTGGGGACCCCCATATGTTGGGAAACAAATTGTACAATAACAACAGGATGAGGATGCATGCAGGCTTAAAACACTCTGTGAGTTCCAACACCAGATTCCATTGAGGTTTTGCAATGATCTAGATCATCAGGTTGTGGATGATGGGATTGAGTCAATGATCTGATTTTTTAGACTTGTGCAGACCCTGGCTAATCAGATGGTTTCACTGGAAGCCAACCTATTCCATATATTTTATGGGTGTTATTGGAGTCTTGTTACACATACACATGATGATTTAGCTCTCCCATGATTCGACTTCAAGTATTTTTTTCTTGGGTAGTACTACCCCTCATTCTTGTGATCAGTTCAGATTTAGGATCTTTTGAAGCTATATTTGGGAAGGATGATAATTTTTGATTATTCTATGAGGTTAATTAACATTATTTGTTTCTCTATTTACATGATTCAAGATTGATACTTCCAGGAGTAGTATTTTGACTAGGATATCTATAGAGACATTGGTGCTAGTGTCATACCCTTGTGCATTCACATATATACTAGAGTATTGGAGTGGGTTCTAGTGATATAGATATTCCTATTTTATGGGCACAATGATATTGTTTCCATTAGTAGGAATCCCATGTTTTATTTTTCTATGGTTGTTGGTAGACAATAGGTGTTGAGGCACAAAAGGTGTACTCATTCCCATACTTTGGAAGATGATTGTACGACTTAGGGATTACATAGAGGACTAGGGTATCCTAGAGAGGTGATATTATATTCATGTGATGGGTGTGGTCACAAAAAAATGATTTCCTAATTGACATAGTGAAAAGGGAAGTAATAAAATGAATAAACCACCATGAGAGAGCCAGTGCTGTTACCAGGGTTCTTCCAGGCATGGCTTGGGTGGGCCCCTAGAAGGAAGAGCAAGAAGAGGACCAGTTGGGGCCTAGAGGAGGAATTTTTGTCAGGGGATGATGTTACGAGCCACCATAGTCACCACCAGGTGGCCCAAACAAGGCTTAGGGAGCTATTAGTTTGGCCCATGGGCAGGTGCAGACCATGGAGTCTTATGACTCAGAATCTCACAAGATGATCAGAGGTACGATATGTGTTTATTATTATATTGATTAATTAATAGTAGACACATGTTGAGTCATTAATTTATCTCCCAACTCCTTATTAAAGTGTTTGATCTCCCAGTTGATACATTAGTCCAACATCTTTGGCTTAAGCTTCTTATAGGGAACGCTTCTTTGATATCACTTATCTATCAGAAGTGTTAGAAATGTTTGGTGGAGAGAGAATATCATTCGACCTATTAGTCATCATAATGAGACCTTATGATGTAATATTGGGTTTGGACTGGTTATCCATGGTTCAAAACAAGATTTACTATCACCAAAAAATGAGTTAGATGCCTTTAGACAGATGGGATGATATTCTTCTTTGTTGGTGAGAGAGATATTTTGGTGGAGAGAGTGGGTCTTCTGAGAAATAAGATTCAAGCTATCAACCATTATTTTTTGAGTTTATACCTTGATGTAGTGGGACCTGAGGAATCTATGTTCCTTTAGTCATGAAGGATTCTATGGGTGTCTTCCTTGAGGATGTTCTGATACTACCTATAAGGTAATAGATGGGATTTTCATCAACTTTCACCCCAGGACCACACTGATATCTTATAAGTAATATCGAATGGACCCTATCAAGATTCATGAGTTGAGAGTGTAGTTGTATGGCCTTCCAGAGGAGGGTTTTTTAGAACCTGTGTGTCCCCCAGGGCAGCTTTGATTTTGTTCATGAAAAAGGTTGATGAGAGATTTTGGATTTATATTGATTATAACCACCTTAACCAGGCCAAGAAGAAGTAAAATTACCCCTTTCTAAGGATTTAAGACATATTTGATCAATTTTGAGTTCTAAAATGGTTATTTAATATCAATATATGGTATGGTTACCACCAATTGAGGGTTTGTGTGGATGATATTATGATGTTTTCATTATGATATCACTACAAACACTAAGATTTCTGGGTGATGCCTTTGGTTGTGATAAATTCCCCTATAGTATTTATGGATCTAATGAACCAAGTCTTCCAAGTATACATGAATTGATTTATTGTTTTCTTAATTGATGACATACTCATCTAAACTATGTTAGAAGAGGAGCATGTTGAGCACTTGAGTATGGTCCTAGACTTACTCTAAGATCTCCAACATTATAGTAATCTCTCAAAGTGCTATTTCTAGATTCACAATGTTCAATTTTAGGGAAAATTCATTTCTAAGAATGGATTAGATATGTGACCTATGAAGATAGATGCAGTAATTTATTGGGATCAACCAAAGAATGTGTTAGAGGTGCAGAGTTTTATTATCTTAATAGGGTATTATAGGAGGTTTGTGGAGGACTTCTCAAGTATTGCATACCCTTTGACCACCCTAACATGGAAATGAAATATTTTTACTTATACTGAGTAGTGTTAGAGATCCTTTGAGGATTTGAGGCTAAGGCTGACAATTGATCACATTCTGAGACTACCGAAAGAGGGAGTGGTTTATATAGTGTATTATGATGATTCTGGAGTTGGGAACATATGCTTGCTAATGTGTAGGAAGGCAGTGATCACCTATGCGTCGAGGTAGTAAATACCCCTAAATCCTAACTTTGCTACTAATGACCTAGAGTTTTTAATTGTAGTCTTCACTCTATGGATGTGGAGGCACTATCTTAAAGAAGAGTGCTTTGTTTTTTACTCAAACCATCAGAGACTCAAGTATGTATTCACACAGTGAAATATGAACATGATATATATTCAATGGTTGGATTTACTATAGGACTATGAAATTGATATAGTTTATACTCTTTGGTAGGGAAATGTGGGGACAGATAACCCTAGCATGAAGTCTCATTCTCATTTGGTGAAGGATGTGTCTAAGTAGTTGAATTAATTATAGCTGAACCTTGTAGAGGAGAGGGGTGATGCTTATCATCAATCGATAGTGTTGAATCCTTTTATTATATAGAATTTGAGTGATGATCAGTTATAATACATCGACTATGAGGTCCTATATGACTAGATATCCTTATGAGATCCACCAGATGGATTATATGAAGCATGAAATTACATAATAATTTTCTAGGGGTGGACGGTGATTACGGTCATGTTGCGAGAGAAGGTGATAAGGGATTTTCACACTTCTCCATTGGATATACATCCTAGTACATGAAAGATGTGCAGATAACATCAATGATAGTTTTACTGCTCTATCTTGAGGTAGAGTGTATAAAAGCTTTTCTCTTAGTGTCACACATGTTAGCAGGTGAAGGCTGAGCACCAGGACCTAAATGGTTTGTTTCTTCCACTTTTAGATATCATATTTGAAATGAGAGGGAATATATATGGACTTTTTGGAAAGTATCCCACATATAAATAGAGTCCACAATTCTATCTGAGTGGCAGTTAGCTGACTTACCAAGTAGGTGAACTTTGTTGATATCAAATAGTAGAGTTCGAGGGAGTGTTTGGGGTAGTTGTACGTATGATAGATCATCCAATTTTATGGGGTTTCCTTTATGATTGTATTAGATAATAATGTGTGGTTCATGTAATGGGTTTGGAGAGGCGTTCATGAATAATTTTTGACCATATTGAGGATGAGTATAGATTTTCACCCCACATGAATGGGAAGACTAATTGCACTATCCAGGTGTTGGAGGATATGTTGGGTTATTGTATATTGGACTTCGGCCAGAGCCAGGAGGATCACAAACCATTGGTAGAGTTTTGTAATAATAATATATATCATTATACAATCGGGAGGGTTCCTTTCAAGTACCTATATAGAAGAACATGAAGGCCACACATATGTTGGACTGAGATCAGTGATACATCTCTTGTTGGGACAGAGATTGTGTAGGTGATCCACGAGAAGATGATGAAAGTAAAAAGATGATATAAATCTTATACAGATCGATGTCATAGGTTCTGGGAGTTAAAGTTGGGAGACTATGTTTTCTTGAGAGTCTCCCCACAATTAAGATTACATTGATTTGACTGAGGAGGCAAGATATTCCAAAGGCTTATTAAGCTGTTCAAGATTCATCAGAGGGTTTGTGAGGTTTCTTACCACCTAGACATACACACATAATTAGAGTGGGTGAATGAATTCTTCCATGTGTTTTAGCTAAGAAAATGCGTGCATTATAATACTGATAGTATTGACTGGGGTGAGATATACATTAAGGATGAAGCCACCTTTTTAGAGTACTCAGTGGTGATCGAGGATCAATAGGACATGATCATGCATGGGAGGATCATTCCTTTGCTTTGGGAGTTGTGGTAGTATGAGAGCATGCAAGAGATCTCCTAGGAGAGAGAGATCCCGATAAAGACTCATTATCCATACATTTTTTCTTCGTTCATGATTTTTAGATATGAAATTATTTAAATGAGTAAATAATGTAGATACTTTATTTTTTCTTAATAAGAGATTAAAATATTTTAAAAAATATTTTCAAAAATAGGAGCTGATATGAGGTGAGATTCCGAGGCCCGGTGATTACAAAATTAATTTTATAAAAATATTAAATATATTTATACTACATATGAATAGTTTTATAGAAATAATAGAATATATCCTGAATATAGTTTCAAATTAAAAATATTATACCATGGTTGATTATTGAGCATGGTGTTTACCCTTGGTGTAACCTAAGGTTGGTCGACATTAGACATCCAATTGTGCTATCCATTATTGTGCATGTTTAATTTTAATAAAAAAATAAAAAAATAATTTATTTGTTTTATTAAATGACCAAATTAAATCCTCCATAAATATTCAATTATTACAATTTTAAAAGGTTATATGCATAAAACATCCTAGATATTTGTGGAGGAGATGAGTCTTCTTTTTTGGAGGATCAAAATCGAATGGAGAACGATGAATAGATCAAGGTGGATATGAAGACAATAGACACAATAGATCATACTCATTGCTGGAAAGAATTTTCATCACCAAAGATCAATTCATAATCAAGGTAGGGCTTGTAAATTGTAGTTTCTACCATTAATCAAATGATTGATCATTGATTTTATTAATCTATTTTTTGATATGCGATTTATATGCCTTTTGCATTATCCAAATTCTGATAAATTAAATTATTGATTTAATTTCATCATTTATTCCATTAAATCACCCCTGATAATACTCGATTCTGTGATCATAGTCCAATAAATCTTGTACAATGATGATATAATATTTTTTCTTATTCTTTCACCACACTCATTCTTCTATTTCTTCATCATTGGACCATGTGGTCATGATTCAACTATTTTCATGTGTGTTTGAGCATGATCGAACCACCAAATTCATGGTCGATGTATGCACAATGACTAGATTATAGTTTTTCTTATAAGTCAGAGAGGATTATTAGTATAAGTGATAAATTCATGGATCCAGAATCCAAGGTAGTGACAGAAGTGATAAGGGTGGTGATGGGAGAAGCCACGAGGGGTTAAGATTATCAGAATCCGACCATTGATGATGGATTAGGCATTGGTGTCCCTGGATACGAGACCCCCCATACGATTGGAGATAGAAATAGTGCTGATAGAAACATGAAAATAATGAGTGGATATTTCCTTACATTCTATAAGAATTACAACCAGATGGAATTTATGGGGATAAATACACACCAAATAGTCACCCAACTATAGCGGTTAGGGTTTTGGAAAAAATATAAGGACCACATGTTATGTAGCTCTGCCACACGTCATGTGACCCTCCCTGGGTAACTAGGATGTGTACTAGCTGGACACACCCAATAACCCATGTTGAAGGACACACTGTGTACAATGGGAGTACATGGTCTTGTGAAGGTGTTCAAGAAAGTCCAAGTACATGGCCAAGTACACGACATGTCCTGATAGACACGAGCACGGTCAAGAGCACCTGACATAACCTCTGTAGCAAAGATACACTGTGTGGGACCTGTACAGTCCATATATGGTGACGTGGACATAGATCCATGTTTAGAGGAGAACATGGCTTGGAAAAAGAGAGAGACTACATGTCATGTGGACCCCATACATGTCATGTAACCATTTTTGAGAAACTTCTACCTCTCATATCTCCTTTTTAGACTCATATTTCCACCTACAAGTAGCCTATCTAGAGTATTTTTCGATTTAGAATGTGTAGATAGCCTTTATAGCGACATTTTAGGTATTATGTGAGATGTTTTGAGGGTGATTCTTATTTAGGTGATGCTCGACGATGGAAATGATCAAGAAGGATCATCAAAAAGTTCACATTAAGATGGTTCCCCCCTATTTAGGGTGCATTTACTCTATTCAAAGAGATAGTACTCCCCGGTCACACTAAGGTGTGGCTCCTGCATACTCGTTGTTTAAAAGGAGACGATACTCCCTTATTCATGGAATGAGTCCTCTATCTTTGGGGATGGTACTCCCCTATCACACCAGGGCATGGGTCCCTCATTCTTGTTTAAATGGATATGGTACTCCCCTATTCGGGTTGTAGGGCCTCTATCTATGGGGAGAGTAATGACCCAGAACTATATCAATGAAATTACCATCTTATAATTATTTCATATAGTATAAATCACATAAAATTACTTAGTGAATACAATATAAACTTTACAAATTAATAATTAATGAAATAAGTCATATTTATAGAAATTAAGGAACTTAAACCAATGGAATAATAACTTGACCTTTGGAATAGTAATATTATACTTATGAATAGTAAACAAGAGAATTGAATAGTAACCTCACCCATGAAATTATAAATAAAATTTTTCCATCTTATAAAAAAAATATGATATAATTATATCATATTATAAGTAATTAAATGTTTTTAAAAATGATAAATTAAGTATTGGAATTTTTATAAAACATAAATATTTATTTAAAATTTTATAATTAATACAATGGATTAAAAGATTTTTTTTAATAATATAGATTTATAAATTAATATTTTTTTGTATTATTATTATAATCTAATTTTATTATACCTTATCTAATTTTCCTAAGTGTTATAAAATCAGAAATAATTCTAAAATCTGTATTTTTCTAATAAATGATGATTTTAAATAAAAATTAAATTTATAATATTTTGAATATTAATTTCATAAAATAGAGTTAATTTTTGAATTATAAGCATTGAAATTTTTTCTATGGTTAATATTTGATATTTTTCTATAATAGTTGAATTTTTGGTGAATAGTGAATTATAGTAATTTACGGTATTTAACAAATATATGATTTATTGTGTCATAGATGATGCATGGATGATGTGATACAAAAATATTTAACTCTACTTAATTATTTAATCTATTTAGTGATAAGTTTAAAACTATTCATTTTCTTGATTCAAAATAGTAAACAACAGAATAAAATAATCAAAAAAATTTCTATCTCCTCCTCTATAAATACAACCCCTCACCACCTCTTCTCCTCACACCTCAAAAGCCTTGAAGAATTTTAAAATTCTTGAAAATCCTCTTCTGAAGTCTCTCCCACAATTTAAGGATTGTTTATACTTAGAAAAATACCAAACCCAATTACCCTAAGGAGTTTCTCAAGGAGAATAATTCAAGAGGTAAACACCTCTTTCTTTTTCATTTAATTTCCATTCAATTATTATTCTTTTTATCTCATCACCTCCAATAATCAATGTGAAAGGATAGTTATATTATCTTTTATATAATTTAATTTTATTTTGTTAATGGAGAAACCCATCATCATTTCTCTTCCCCTCTCATTTTTTCCTAAAAATGAAAATGTCATCTGTGATGTGTTAATTTATCGCATTCAAGGATGATGAGTTTCCAATTTCCAATGTCACCTTCAAGGATGGTCATAAAAAAATTTTATGGTTAAAACAGATTATAATATATGTATTATATATTATTTAATTTTCTATATCGAGTATATATACATAATATTAATTAGTAAAACAAAACTAGTTCGTGATGATAAAAAAATGCCAAAATAATTTAAATACTTATCATTAACATTTTATCTAATGAACCATCCTAACATATGAAAAATATTATATATAAGACCATTTAATATTCTTGAATTTCATTAATAACATATAATTTTAATTCTATAAAACTATTCTCATTTTACATGATCTTCCATACAGGTATACAAGTGAACCAATCATGAAAACCAAGGAAACGAACACACCCGAACGATGAAATTGAACATCATAATTCATAAAAAAGACCATAAATGAACTTAAAAAAATTATAATAAGTCAAATAATTTTTAAAAAGTTCATAATTAAATTATTAATGAATTAAATTATCCAAAACATTAAGATCAATTGTAGAACACTTTCAGACATAAGGTAAATGATTCTCTCAGAACCCACATTTCTCTTTTGGGTTACATTTTCTCTCTCTTTACCCTAGTGTAATTATTATTTATTATTATTTACTTCTTATAAATTATATTTTTATGTTCCAAACTTATGTACCTATCTCAATTATTCTTTATTTGATAGGTAAACACATGTTTTAAAAAGTTCCATTTCTCAATTCTTTTCGATAAGCAAGACCAATTAAAGAGAACTTCTCAATTTAATATCCCTTTTTAAGTGCACGACCTAATCTATTTTAAGAAAAAATTATTATTCTAAAATCACTCATTTTATCATGAAAAACTATATTGGTTCATTTATGATTTTATAAAAACAATTATGCCTTTTCCCTTTTAAGGAATTATTAAAATTTTCTGTTAAACCGCACTAAAGTGGCTCATTTTTAGATTTTATTAAACATTATTTTTACATGTTTTCAAACCAGTTTAAAAACACCTTTCATGTTATATGACTATTTCCCATTATTAATGACCATTTATGATTTGAACCCATTATTTCATGGACACCCTTATAAAACACCCATTTTTATGCCTTATGACATGTTTATGATACCCATTACTTTCCATGGGAAACCCTTATTTTTATTACTTATGTATGATAATTCATTTGGAACACATATTCATGAACATGTTAGGATAGGGGTGACCAGATATCTTTACAATTAATTGGGAAATTTTTAGTCTTATGATACGTTATATAAAATGGTCTTTTTTTGTTATCCTTGACTCATTCTCCTCCATGTACAATGGTCTTAATGGGCACATTAACTCATGATCCTCCATGTACTATGGTCTTGGAAGTCATCCTTGGCTCATTCTTATGTCATATTTTATGCTATTTTTAAATTTCTATGATTCCATGATAACACTATTCCATGTTCTGAATGTTAGGCTTCTGTGTGTTTATTCATGTTCCATGCCTTTTTATGTCATCAATTTATGGATTATAACCCATGTGTTATATTTTTTTCATATGATTATTCCATTTTTAGGATTTTAAGATCACCCCTTTGTTCATGTATTAATTAGGTTATCCAATGCATATGTAAGATCTCAATGGAAGTTATGATCTCTTTATGGAGATTAAATAAAAAAATGTTATTGTTTTGTATTCATGATGTTTAATTATGTACCCAATATTCCGAAGACACTATACATTACAATACTTGGTTTGTATTTCATGGTTAATTATTCTTAGAAACATGTAAAAATTTGTTCAAAAGGATAGAGTTGTTATATATGGTATCAAAGGACAATCTAGTTATTTTTAGAGATGAGGACTAGATAACTTTAGTAAGAACCATAGGGGTAATTTTATCACAGTATTTAACTCATATTAAAACTTTGGGAATCACAAGTTAGTATATCCTTCTCATTTAATGTTTTATTCTTTTTAGGGTCAATGTTTCTTTTTTACATGATTATTATCTACATATTCAAGACCCCCTAATATTACTTTCTTTTTATTATTTAATGGCTGAAAATAGGAGAACTCGTTCCAATAATCAGTATGATAGGCAGTGTAATGATTTCCCTAATGAAATGAAAAATATGATGGGAATGGGAGATCAAAACCTCATGACATTACTTGATCAACCAGATCAAGTTATGAAAAATAAAATTAATCATGTGAAATTACCTCATTGTACTAAGAAAGAGAAAGTTGTGGTCGAATAATTTATATGGAAAATGACTCCCATGTTTACTAGATATTCAGATATCCTCCTTGAATAAAAATAAATTAACTCCACTGAGAAATTATTCTCTGTCCTCTAGTTCTCAGTATAGGATATTGTTTTGCTAGAGGTCAATCGTTTTAATGGGAAAGATGATTAGTGGTGGACATTGATCAAGAACAAAATTCCCTAGGATGACATTGATTCCCTAGATTGGGAGGAATTCAAGAATATATTTTTCAATAAATATTTTCCCCAAACCCTCCATCTCAAAATAGAAATAAAGTTCCGTAGACTAAATTAAAAGGAAGATGAGTCTATCAGGGTGTAGGAATAAAATTTCACAATACTTGAACAATACACCTCTGAATTTTTTATGAACACTAAATGCAAGGTGGATGGATTTTTTATTGGACTAAAGCTCAGTATATAAAAATCACAAGGGAATTCAAGGCTTTTATAGCTATGAGGAGATTTTTCATTAATCTATTAAGGTTGAAATGGATATTGGAGACTCTTCATGGTCTCATGGAATATGAGATAAAAGGAATAAAATGGAGTTTAATATAGGAGGATCAACAAATAAATCATATGATATAAGGAAAACCTATAATTCCATGTGCCAAAATTATAGGAAGAAGCATCTTGGGAATTGATTTAAAGGGAACCAAGAAATACATAAAATGTAGAAGAATAGTGAATCTGGATAATAAATTATGAAGGGATATGAAGAATCCCACTACTATGGAAGAATAAAAGAGGGTTCAGATCAATACTCAACTTATAGTGTAGTGTTTAAACTGAATGGAACTTGGTTATTGTGTGATGCATTTCCCTAAGTCAATGGTTATTAGGGGAAATCAACAAAAAAACCTCTAAGGAAGCAAAGAAAGGAATATGATATTACTAATGTTGAGCTAGAGCCCATGAATGATGTGGTGAGAGGTACGAATCTTATTTATTCAAGAATAGAAAACATACTATTTGATTATGGTTCTATGAAATCTATCATATCTTGAAATTTTAGTATAAATATTCAAACACCAACTCAAAATTTGGATTTTGAGTTATTTGTGAGAATAAAAAAGGGGAAATTATTGTATCCAAAGTATATAAGTTCTCCCTTGTTAATGTTTTTGGACTAAACCTCCCAAATAATATTGTCATACTTACTTTGGTGGGGTTTTATGCTATTTTGGATATGGATTGGCTATCTTTATACAAAGAAAACATTGACTGTCAGGAAAAGGAAATCACTGTTCACATCTCAAGGTATCCTCTAATTCTGTACAATTGTATGGAGGAGGATAAATTTTCCATCTGAATCATTATCTCAATTGTGGATATTATTTCTTTATGAGAAATCATATCTAGATCAAATGATTGAGACAAAGAAGAGGGTCATGCATGAAGACATTCCCATTGCGAGGGACTACAATGATGTGTTCCCTGAAGGTTTTCAAGGTTTTCCTCTAGACCAAGAAGTTGATTTCTCAATTGAACTTACTCCTAGACCTCTACCTATATCAAATAAATGTTATTGAATAAACACCATTGAGTAGCAATAACTAAAGAAATAGTCAAAGGATAATACGGACATGGGTCTTATATTTCTGATTGCTTCACCATAGGGTACATCAGTCCTCTTTTTCAAGAAGAAGGATAGATCAATGTGCCTCTATATTGATTATTGGGATCTCAATAAAATGACGCTAAAACCAAGTATCACCAAAATTTTATAGATAAATTGTTCGATCAACAATGTAAAGATAAATATTTCTCTAAGGTGGTCCTTTAGTCAGGATATCACCAATTAAAGGTTAGGAAGATATATATTCCCAATAATTACTTTTGATTGAGGTATGGACACTATGATTTCATAGTGATACCATTCAAACTCACTAATTCCCCAGAAAGTTTCAAGGATTTAGTGAATAGAGTCTTTAGAGATTACCCCAAAAAATTTAGTGTAGTCTTTATTAATGATATTATGATATACTCCAAGATCAAGGAGTAACATGAGGATCATTTTAATACCATGATAGAGACATTGAGAAGGAAGAAAATATATGAAAATTATAGTAAATGTGGGTTCTTGATGGAGAGAGTATCATTCTTTGGGAATGTTATTATCCAAAAAATTATATTTTTGGACCATTCCACGTCAAAGGAAATTGAGGAGTGGCCTTGACCAACATATGTAATAGAGATCCATATTTACCTTGGTATAGCTAAGAATTATTGAAGATTTTTGAAGAAATTCTCATGATTTTCAAGCCCAGTCACCAAGCTAACTAGGAAGGGAGTGAAGTTTGTATGGACTAGTGAATGTGAAGATCAATTTAAAGATTTGAAAAAGAGGCTTATCATTGCACCAGTGCTCACACTACTGGAAAGTGGTGAAATATTTTTGGTGTTGAATGATACTTCAAAGAGGGGATTAGGTTGTGTACTAATTAAAAATGATAAAGTGATAGCCTCTACCTCAAGGAAGTTGAAAATTCAAGATAAAAACTATCCCATGCATGATCTAGAGTTGGAAGTAGTGATTTTTTCATTGAAAATATAGAGACATTATCTATATGAGAAGAAGTGTGAGATATATATAGATAATAAGAGCCTCAAATATATATAAACACAGAATGAGCTTAATATGCACCATTGAAGATGGTTTGATCCCATAAAAGATTATAAATTATCAATCCAATTCCTTCCTGTCAAAGAAAATAAGGTGGAATATTCTCTAAGTTGGAAGGATCCTACATCTTTATCAATGATGACAGTTGAGAAGGATCTACTATTATTATAACTAAAAAGGACTTACATGAGAATCCATAAATAAGAAACACCATAAATGATTTCTCAAATGATTTCTCAACCATACCATATAAGGAAAATAAAGGGTGCTCAAATAATTGATGTAGATATTTTGAATAAGGTTGAGGCAATCAGAAATGGGAAATTCTCAGAGTTCAAATTGGATGAGGAATGAGTCATTATATTTGGGTCATGACTATGTGTACCACCCAATCCCAAGATAAAAAACTAGATTCTAAATTATGCACATAGCTCAACCTTCTATATTTACAAAGGGAGCACAAAGATGTATCGAGATTTACAAGAGCACTATTAGTGGGACAATATGAATAAATATATTGGTGAATAACATCAAAGTTCCTGTTATGTCAGTAAGTGAAGGCCGAAATGAAAAAGTATATTGGATGATGAAACCATTACCCATACCAACATGGAAATGGGAAAACATCACCATGGACTTTGTCACATGACTTCCAAATACATCTAGAGGAAATAATTCTATATGGTTTGTTGTGGATCTTCTTACAAAGATAACTCACTTTATTACAATTCAAAAGTAATTATCAATACATTAACTTTCATGGATATACCTTAGAGAAGTTATAAGGGTGTATAGAGTACCACTATAAATTTTATCTGATTATGATCCAAGATTCACCTCCATGTTCTAGAAATGTTCCAAAATGCTTCAAACACTAAGCTGAACTTCATTACAACCTATCACCCAAAAACTGATGGCCAATACGATAGGACTATTTAGACACTTGAAGACATGTTGAGAGCATGTTTTATGGATTTCAAGGGAGTATGGGACCAAAATCTATCTCTGGTTGAGTTATCTTACAATAATATTTTCAACTCAAGAATCCAAATGGATACATATGAGTATATTTATGGGAAAATATGTGTAACACATGAATGTTAGGATGAAGTCATTGAATGTAAGCTGATAGGACCTGAAATGGTCAAAGAAATGGTGGAAAAGGTGAAAACCATTCTGCAATACATCAAGGCAGCCCAAAGTCAACAGAAGATATATGTGGATAATCACCAATGAGACCCTGAGTTTATAGTTGGAGTCATTTTATTCCACCACATATCTCTATAGAACAGGATCATGAGATTTGGGAAGAAATAAAAGAAAAGTCCCTGGTTCATTGACCCCTTTGATATTCCAGATCATGTTGGAGATATGGACTATTGACTAGTACTTCCACCAACCATGTCTCATGTATATGATGTATTTAACATGTACCTATTGACAAAGTACATACTAGATCCCTCACATGTACTGAATTCAAATGTGGTATTGTTTGAAAATTATATCTCTTATGCGGAGCATCCAGTGAAGATCTTGGACTATAAAGATAGAGTCTTATGCCACAAAACTACTCACCTGGTCAAATTACTATGGAATAACCATAATTAGGAAGAGGAAACATGGGAGATAGAGTAAGAAATGAAGGATAAGTACCCTCACCTACTTTCCCTTTAGTTTGTAATATGAAATTTTGAGGGAGAAATTTCATAATGGGGGAAGAATGTAATGACCCATAATTATATCAACGAAATTATAATATTATAATTATTTCATATAATATAAATCAAATAAAATTAAATTGAGAGCACAATAAAAATTTTAAAAAAAAATAATTAATGAAATAAGTGTTATTTATAGAAATTAAGGAATATAAACCAATGAAATAGTAACATGACCTTTGTAGTCCAAAATAATTGAAAAATTATTAAAATAATCAAAAAACATCTCTCTCCTCTACTATAAATTCTACCACACACCACCTATTCTCTTCACAAAAAAAATCCTTTAATATTATACAAATCATTACCAATAAAATTCCAAAGTATCTGCCCCATTTCTAGGACCCTTTTTTCTAAAAAAAATACCAAAACTAATTCTCCTAAGGAGGTTCTAAGGGGGATAATTCAAGAGGTAAAAAACCTCTTTCTTTTTCTTTTAATTCCTTTCAATTTTTTTTCTATTCATTTCTTATACTCACATACCATTAACAATGTGACATGATAATTATAGAATATTTTATACACTAGAATTCTATTGTGTTAATGGACCAAACCATCATCATTTTTCATCCCCACCCATTTTGTTCTAAAATTGAAAGCATCATCTTTGATGTGTTAATTTATCGCATTCAAGGACATCAAGTTTTCAATTTCCCTTACCTCCTTGAAGGATGGACATAAAAAAAAATTTATTGGTAAAAAATAGTATAATATATGTATTAAAGATTATTTAATGTTCTGGGACCTTTATATATACATCTTATTAATAAAAGAACAAAACTAGTTCGTGATGATCGAAAAAAATGCCAAAATAATCTAAATAGTTTTCATTAATGTTTTATCTAATGAAGCATCCTCATATTTAGAAAAAAAGTTATATATAAGACCATTTAATATTATTTAAGTTCATTAATAACATATAATTTCAATTTTTTATAAATTTTCTCATTTTACATGATCTTCAATACACGTATACCAATGAACTAATCATGAAAACCAATGAAATGAACACTCCCAAACAATGAAATCGAATATGATAACTCATAAAAAAGACCATAAATGAAGTTATTAAAATTATAATAAATAATATACATGTTAAAAAGGTTCTTACTTAAATTATTAATGAATCTAATTATTTAGGACATTAAGATCAAGTGCCAAACACTTTGAGACATAAGATAAGGGATTATCTTCAAACCCCTCATTTCTCCTTCATGTTACATTTTCTCTCACTTTACCCCAATTTAATTCTTAATTATTCTTATTTAATTCTTCTAAATTATATTTTTATGTTCAAAAATTATATTTCTAGCTCAAATATTCTTTCTTTTAGGAATAAATACATGTTTTAAAGAGGTTCCCTTCTCAATTATTCTCGATTAGAAAGCCCAATTAAAGGGAACTTCCTGATTTCTTACACATTTTCAAGTTCACTTCATAATCTGTTTTAAGCCAATATTATTTTTACAAAATCACTCATTTAATAATTAAAAACTATATTTTTTCATTTATGGTTTTATACAAAATATTATTCCTTTTACCTTTTAGAGAATCGTTAAACGTTTCACATAAACCATACTAGAGTGGATCATTTCTAAATTTTATTAAACACTATTTTTACATGTTTTCACTCCATTTTGATATAACCTATCAATTTTTGGATTATTATACCTTATTAATGAATATTTATGATTTTAACCCATTATTTCATAGACACCTTTATGACACGTCTATTTTATATTCCTTATAACATGTTTATGATACCCATCATTTCCCTGGGTAACCCTTATGTTTATTCCTTATGCATGATTATTCATTTAGAAAATATATATGTGAACATTTTTTGATGGGTTAAACTAGATATCACTCCAATGCATTGGGTAATGTTTAGTCTTAGGAGAATTCATGTGCAATAGTCTTGGTGGTTTGGCTTAACTCATGATCCTCCATGTGTAATGGTTTTGGTGGTTAACCAAGACTCATTCTACTCCGTGTGAAATGGTATTGGAAGTTAGACTTGTATCATGATTATGTCATATTTTATGATATTTCAACATTTATATGATTCCATGATTACATGATACCATGTTCTATTTGTTATGATTCCATATTTTTATTCATGTTCCATGGAATTTTTTATGTCATAATTTTATGCCTTATAACCCATGTACTATGTTTTTTATATGATTATTACCTTATTAGGATTTTATCTCATCCATTTATTCATGTATTTCCTAATTTATCCTATTCAGATGTAAGAGATCATTTGAATTTATGATCTCTTCATGGATATTAAATGAAAGATGTTTTTATTTTGGTTTCATATTGTTTAATTATGTACCTAATCATCCAAAGACACTATAATTTATGATCCTTGGTTTTTATTTCATAGTTAAAAAAGATTAAAATCATGTAAACATATGTGTAAAAGGATGGGGGTGTTTTAAAAATGGTAGTCCCCTATCTCATGTGGGTGTGGGCCTCCAAAATATTTTATTCTAAATATAGAGACAATACTCCATTACACGGGCCTGAGTCCTCTATCTATGGGGAATGTATTCTACTCTCTCACTAGGTCAGGGTTCCCCCACATTCTATACACTGATATAGAGATGTTACTCCCCTAAATGGGTGAGGGTCCTCTATCTACTAATTATAATTTTTTTGTTTTACCAGGGCATGGTGCTTTATAATTTGAGGTTTTGCTACCTCGAGCTGTGGAGGAGTGGTGAGGTGTGGAACCTCCTCAAGAATTATTTGGAAAAACTTGAAAGATGTTGGGTATCAATGATATACCTTTGGAGATGTAGGAAGACTCATAATCTTGGGTTGAGATGTGATATGGATATCACCTTTCTCTCTTGTCTCAGTTTCTTATATGACTATATATATATATAGATATATGATGTTGGTTTTTGTTTCCCACTTTCTTTAGGTCAAGATGATTACTTATTTCATGTTTTTTATTTCTCTCTCTTTAAATTTTGGGGTATACTACTAGGTATGTATATAGTCACCCCTGCATAGTTTTTTCCTGAATGTGTCATATCATATGCATACGAAAAATAAATCAAAAGTGACATTAGAGGATTATAGGGGTAATTAGGTGAATAGACCGTATACGGTGGTGAGGATTGGAGATAAGGATATAGTATCTCTCATCTATTTTCTATTATAATTTTTTTAGTTTGGGATATCATTTATAGGTGGGAATATATTATCCATTACATATTTCAGATTACGCTTTCAAAATCTTTTTTTATTCCATAGAGGTTATTTCATGCATTGTTTTTATGCTAGATGTTAATGTATTTTATTTTTAGTCATTTTCACTTATGCGTGAAGATAATTGGGTGAATTCATACATGTAATTTAGTCAATGGCCTCCCATTTTAGTTATGCTTTTGTAGTAATTGTCGCCAGCCACTAGCCTATAGCGTTGGGCTTGGGGTTGTGGTGGAATGGTCTTCTGCTGACCTGGCATACCGAGGTGGGTAGGTTCATTACACTTTTATAATGTTTATTTGATTAAATAAAATTAAACTTTTCAATCATCAAGTCAATATTATCTTTGGGAGAATTTTTGATAATTTTCTAAGAAGTTAAGTTTTTTACAAATAATGAAAAATACTAGTTCTTATTAAGAATTTCCATTTATTTTAAAGAATTTAAAATTTTCAAAAAAATATAATATGGCTATAAAGATGAAATCAGTTCAATTATCAATATATTAATCCAATTTAGGTTGTTGGATTTAATTTCACATTGAATTTTTATATGAAATTTTTTAAAACTTTTGAACATTTTGGAAAACCGTATTCTTATCATGTGTGTGGGGTTAATTTTAAATTAATTTTTTTAATTATAGGAATGGAATTTGTAAAAAAATATTCCATATTTTTAATAATAATAATTTATATTATCTAGTAATTTCAACTTAATATTTTTCCATAACAAATAGAAAAAACAGAAAAATTATTTTTCATGGTTAAGGTAAAAATGGGTTTATCAGGGGTTAAACTAAACTGATAAGGGTTAAAAATGATTCAAATTAAGTCCAAAACCCATTATATGGTCTTATTTAGACCTCATATCATCTATTTTATAGATTTTTCCTTTTTAGATCCTTTTGGAATGTGAAAAATGTGGGTACACCTTTTTCTTTTCAAGAATAATAAGTTTTCCACTCACCGAACTCATAAAGGCCACCCAATATCCTATCTTATTAACATGTACAAAAACATTTGGTTTGAGAAATAACTTAAAAAATAAATCCATTACTTCCCTCATATAATACTATAATCCTTATTTTATTTATAAATCCAACTTAAGAAACCTTTTGGTGAAAACCAAAAAAATTTGTCTGAGGAAGAGGTAACATCCGTAGTTGCGCATTTTGTTTTATTTCTTCCAAAAAAACATTAAATTATTATGAAAAAATGATTTTAATATATATATATATGTATATATTAAATATAAAAATATGTTATTATTTAAATTTCATAACCTAAATTTTTCTCCTCTTCCATCAAATGGGTTACAAAATCATCATTCCTGCGTATGGTGGACTACCGACTCACGAATCGATGTTATTCTTTTTCCATAAACAACATTCATGGATGGACATAATCATGGGTTAATTTTTTATATGTGATAATTATTATATAAGTTTTACTCTAGAACCATTATATAACATGTTCCATCTTACCTTCCATTCCCTATGAACAATATAACGTCATTCGTGTATATGGCGTACTACCGCCTCACCAAGCGATCTAATTTGTTAACACTTTAAATGGAAGGTAATAAGGTTGGGTTTGATGAAAATATATGATATATATAAAATAAAAATAATTATGAAATGGTAACATATTATTTTCCATTATTTATTTCTTTCCATTCTGAAAATGGAAACATTGTTCATGTGTACGTATAACCTAGCATCTCTGTGAATAGTGTCTTTCATTTTCTATCTCTAAATTTTATGGATCAATATAAATAAATAAATAATGAATATATATTACATTTAAATTATGTTTATAATTTTTTATATCTTGGAACCATGTCCAAAGTAAGAGGATCAAAAATAATAAATCAAAACATACCTGAAAAACAAAGTTATTATTTCTAAAAACGAGACATTAATACAGAATTATTAATAAATGGAAACAATATCATAATTAAATAATATATGGGTTATATATATAATTATTATTCTTTAATATATGTATAATAATCTTATAATTATTATATATTATCTTAAAATGTCTACGAAGGATGTTAAGACTTTTAGTAATGGATTTTCATCTCACTTTTATTTTCTGTGAGACACAAGCAATATTAACAATATATTTCTTTTATGTTGTGTATATAATGACCATGAATTTATTTTATCATGATTCTATTGAAAAATATTTTAATTTAAATATCCATTTTAGGATCTCTCTTATATGGGTTTTAGAATACAAAAGCTACCAATGTGGTAAGGATTTTATGATACAATCTCACAGTTTATCAGGTTTGTTTGTGTTTATAATTCTCTTGGAAAAATATTATGATACAACTATAAAGAAACACATGAAATTTATCCTCCTATATTTATTTCACGATTAATCTTGGTATCCCTTAATTTTATTCTCTTTATGTAATCATGAGTTCAAAATAATGTTTTTAAAGAAAAACTGACTTTATTTCCCCCATTGGCTGAAAATCATTTTTCTTCCAAAACCCTATTTTCTAAAAATGTTTTCAATTTTTTAAATCATTAAAATAATTTATTAAATAAATTTTTAAGCTTGATTGAAATTTTCACAGAATTTTTTTTAAAGTAATATTCATTTCATTTCCCAAACAGTGCATGTTTGGGTTTTTCTAAAAAATGCGAAAGGAATATTTGTTTTAATACATACATAATGAAAAATATTTTCTTACCTCTTGACCAAATAAATATTTTAAAGATTAATTTATAAGTTTCAAAGTTTATTTTCAAATAAAATTATTTACAAAATATTTTACGCAATTTTAGTTATAAAAATTGATTTTCAAAATAGAAAGGTAATTTTCTTTAAGAAATGTTTTAAATGTTTTTTAAATCTTCCTTTATATGTTTCCAAAGTTATTTTTTAAGAAAATAATTTTGAAAATGATTTATATTTTAAAAAGTTTTTTAGAAAGTGGAAATTCTATATTCCTCAATAAATGTGCTTTGTGATCTTTCAAAATTATTTTCAATCTAAGATGGAATCCTTTGATGTTACTTATATTATTCCGAGGATAATATTGAATGATACCATTCATATTCATTCTCTAGTTTGTTGTTTTTTATTTTGAGGAAATTTTTATGGAACCAATTTATTTTTCATGTGTTATTCTATGGTGAATAGATGAAATGTTTTTGAAACCCATTTTATTTATATGGGTTATGATGTGATGATATGGTTAATGTTTTCTAATATTGTGGAACACCTAATTACGGTTTTCATTATGATATGTGTGGGAACTATACATACCTCAAATCCATTGGTTAAATATTTATGTCTCATAAGATAACATTGGGAAATAAGTCAATAGTCTAGATCTACTATAGGAAGCTGGTGCATCCTAATCCAAAATGAGAAATAGGTGATAATTTTTTATCCACTGTGTTGATGGTCTTAGTAGTTAAGCCTTACATATGAAATGGGTTTTCAATATTTATGATGGTCCCATACTTTTATGAAACGAGTTTATGGTTTATAGTTGATTTATATTGATTTTTCACTCTTATGGGACATGTTTTCTGAAATGATAAAGTTTTATTATATGACTCATTTTTATGATCTATGATAGGTAGTGTATGTACTTCCAAAGTTATGTTCATGATCATATACCCATATGATTATATTATGATTTCATATGATCATAGAATTATATCTCTTATGATTACCCTTACTGGGCATCTGAGTTCACCCTTTCTTAAGTTTATTTTTCCAAGTTATGGAGAAATTTTTAGCTAGGATATGCCTAAGAGGATTAATTTTTAATAATATCTTTGTGGTATATGTTGAAGATCATTCATGAAATAAGAATATTGTATTTATAGTATCACAAAAACTAGACTATTACGCTCTTTGGGTGCATGTTTATAAAATGTATTAAATATTCATCTAAAAAGATATGATATTTCTGTATAAAATTATGTGATACTATAGTTTTTATAAGAGGAAAAGTTTAATTAAATAATTAGAGATTAGGATTAGAAAATATTTTGTGATATATATAGGTTTATTCAATATTAAATGTCTTGGGATATATCAAGTGATATCTCTAAGGATAAGTCTAAGGATAAATCTATGTCTAGGAAAAAATATAATAGAATTTTGGTGAACAATAGAGTGATGGGTTTCCCAAAAATTAAATCCATATCAAGATACTACAAGTGGATGTAGCTCTCGCAGTAATATATCTAGGGGTAATAACACTAAAAAGGGAAAATTGATATGTACTTGATCATCACTTGATATACGACAATGGGACTTGCTGCACACTTGGTTTGATACTTCTTGTGTATATGATTTTGAAATTTAAAAACTCTTTATGAACTGTCATGAAGGATTTAAATAATGGCCATGAATGACCTTGGTTAAGCCTAAGGTGTCATAGATTTAAAAGAAAGTGTCATGATTTAGACATACTATAATTTATTTTCCAGGATTATGTATTTTTCCACCATGATTAGTATTTCTCACACTATTCTTTCTCATTTTAGTCAATGGATTAAACCCAAAAGAACTATGTTAATGGTGATTTTGAAGAAAAATACAGTGTTTTTTCTCAATGTAAACCAATTTTTATGGGATTTAGTTTAAAAAAAATCTCTATGATCACACAAATTTCTCAAGGTATGAATCATGTTGTACATCCGAATGAGAAAAAAGGGAACAATGTTTTATTGAGTCCTTCAAAAGACAACATACACTTTATTTTTGTGGTTTTTCCAATACACTAGTTTGTAAGTAATGTATAACTACAAATGAAAAGTTTTTATTATTATTTAGTGTTTGGAGCATAAAAATCCATTTGAGTTATTTATCATTTGTAAGGTGAAGAATATCATAGGTGGAATCTTTTCAAGAACAGAAGGGATCAAGAAGAAATTGAATATATGGAATGAGAAAAGTTTAACAAGATATTTATCAATAATTACTTACCCTGTAATCTATTTAAAAATATAGAGAATTATTTTTTTGAGAATAATAAAAAGGATAATGGATCCATTAGAACCTATTAAGAGAATTTTACAAGTATTTCAAGGTACTCTTATGATAACATCATCTTCCATGGTAGAAAAATTAATCAATTATTTTGTTTTGAATGGCCTTATCTACAAAAGACTTTAGAATATATAAAGAATTCATTTTATGGGCACTGAAGGTAAAATAAAAAAATTTATATTACCATCATTCCTATGGTTTTGATAAGAAAAGGAAGATTGAGTATGATGAAAACTCAAATTATGGAAAGAAATTTCAGCCATCCAGATGCCAAAAATACAAGAATAAACATCAATGGAATTTATTGAATGGAATTGGGAGGGGTTTTAAATGTGTATAGTTAGGTCATAAATCATGTGAATGTTGAAATTCAATTAGTGGACCAGTTGATGCAATAGGGGATAACAAGATTCCAACTAATTCCCCAACCACACTCTAGTGTTTCAAGAGTAAGGAGTTTGCGAATTAAGCGAATCAATGCCCCAATCCAATTGATAATGTGGATGATAAAATACAAAAACCTCTAAAGAAAAATAGTTTAGGGAAAGCATATAGAATAATAATAGATGAAGTGAATAAAGATAATTAGGGAACACTTATCCTCTATTCCTTTGCTGGGAATTTCATTTTTGATTTTATATGAATGATACCTATGAAAATTTTGTTGTTCATCCTTTAGTAAAATATAATGTAATTAATTATCTCTACATGGATTATTAAATAATAAAAACACATTTGATATTCTATCGATACAATGATGAACCCAATATTCTTTAGAAATGGTTTTTTATTAGATATTATATAATGATTATAGGGAGAATTAAATTTTATAAGTATATATGCATCCATTTAATATTTACTTAATAGATATGGATACTATAAAGGGTTTATGAGTTTAAGTTTGATCATAAGTTAAAATTCATTGACACCCATTTTGAGGTTTTATGTGATGGGATTTTATCAAGATTAAGGGTATTTTAAGAGACATTTATGGAAATACAACCATTTGGTTTTGTATTTGTTTTAGTTATAAATTTACTTAAGGATGAATTCATTTAAACTTTGTGGACATATTATTAATGGTTCTGGTAACCTTTAGGGTTTATATTGTCTTTGATGTTTAGGTAATTATGGGTTGTAGTTGATCACCTTATGAAGGGATCACACATTTTTTCTATCAAAAAAGATTTATCTTTGAATCTTGTTTCTAGAATATACATTATGGAAGTGGTAAGGATACATGGAGTGACACATTAAATTATATCTGACTGGGATCTCAAGTTTACTGTAATGTTTTGGAAAGGTATTCAGCAAGATCATATTATAGGGCTGAGTTTTAGCACTGTGTATCATCCTTAGATATATGTTCTATATGAGAGATCAAGTAAAACCCTAGAGGATATGCTAAGATCTTGTTCTATGGATTTCAAAGGTTTTTCGGATTAACAAATATCCCTAGTTGAGTTTTATTGCAAAAAAATCTTTCACTCAAACATTTATTTGGATCATTATGAATCTATTTATTAAAATAAGTGTATAACTCCAACATGAGGGAATAAAGTTGTAGAAAAAAATCTTTTGGGACTTGATCAAGATAATGAGATAACAGATATTATTAGAGCCATCCAAAAACACGTATGGACAACACAAAGTTGATATAAATGTTATGATGATAATTGTTGATGTGATCTAGAATTTGAAGTTGGTGAGAAAGTATTTTTATGAATTTCTTCATGGATGAAATAATGAAGAACTAAATACTAGGTATATTAGTCCCTTTAAAATACTTTACCACATCAGAAAAATAGCTTATCATTTTACACTTCCACAGAACCTCTCTCAGGTTAAAAATTTGTTCCTTGTACTGATCCCAAGAAAGTACATACCTGATCCTTCACGTGTGTTCAACATTGAGTTCATACCACTAGATCAATATCTTTATTATATGGACTAATCAATTGGTATTATGGATCATATACAAAAGGTCCTACGAACCAAGAACACTCACCTAGTCAGAGTTTTGTGACAAAACCACTAGCATGAGGAAGCTACATGGGAATATAAAGATTTGACAAGTTATAAGTATCATAATTTGTTGTTAATAAAGTGATTAATTTAGATGGAGGAATTAATTCTATGTGGGGTATAATGTAATACCCTAATATTTTGTGAAATATATATTTTCAAATAAATTTATTCTTTTTGATATTTTTTTACACACCACACTATGTTTAGCTTGAGTTACATGCAACATTGAGTTTATATTGAATTATGTAACATCAAGTTTATATTTCATTACACATCGCACTATGTTTATATTAAATTATAGAAAACACAGAGTTTAGTCTGCACTACATGCAACATTGAGTTTAAATGAAATGTGACATACTATTAGAATATTATTATTATATATGATAGTTATCATATAGAAATTGGAATAGAGGGTATGAATTGGATTAACTAGTTATGAAACTATATTTTTTAAACATGTATATATAATGAACTCCTTGGTGACCAATTAATTATAAAATAAAAAACCCATTTGGAAATAAAGGGAATCTTCTTATGAAATTTTTTTATGCCCACAAACATGATTTATCTCAACAAGTTAAATAAATCAATTTTGAATGATTTTAATAAAATTTATACATTTTATTTTCAATAATTTTATTAATATATATATTTTTTGTTTTCAATACAAGAGATAATAATTAATATAATTTTATGAATAAAAACTCTAATTTTCTAAAACGCACTTCTGTCACATTTTGCACAATTATTTTAAAATTAATGTTTTCCACTTTAAGAAAATTTATATGAAAAAATTAAATTAATTTTTTAAAACATCATGTAAAAAATATTTTATGGTGAATTTTTTATAAGTTTATAAAATGATAAGTTTTCTGATGACTAGTGAAAAATATTGATTTTCATTAAGAAATATCATTTCATTTAATGAATTTAAAAACATAAATTTTTTTTAATATAGTTATAAAGGTAAAATTAGTTTAAATATATATATTAATATAATTCATTTCGTTTTAATAAATTGAAAATTGAATTTTGATATAAATACTTTTAATTTTTTTGAAATTTTTCACTTTGGAAAAGAACTTTCTCATCATGTCTGCGGGATTAATTTTAATTTAAAAATTTATACTTATTTAAATTGAATTTTGAAGAATGTATTCCTTATTTGTAATCAGAATAATTTATATTATATTATAATTTCAACTTAATTTTTTTACCATAAGGATCGTAAAAACATTAAAATTTATTTATGGTGGTTACATTAAAAATGGGTTTATCGAGGGGTTAAGCTAAAAATATATGGGTTTAAAATTACCAAAATCGTATAAAAGAGAATTTTATGACCATATTTTAACCTTATATATTAAAGGTTCTATAATGATTCATTTTTTAGCCTTTTTTTTTTGTGAAAAATGTGGGTATACATTTTTCTTTTCAAAAATTACATGTGCGCCACTCATCTCGCCTATAAAAGGACACCCAATATTCTCTCCTCTTCACACCTCAAAAACCATTGGGTTCAGACAATACCTACCCAAATAATTTTTTTAATTTCATATTATCATTATATAAGCCTTATTTTATTCTTAAATCCAACCTAGGAATCCTTTTGGTGGAAACCAAAAGAAATTGTTCGAAGTAGAGGTAACGTCTTAACCGAGCATTTTATTTTATTTATTCATCAACACCTTTAAATTATTATTAAAACATTATTATATAATAAAATAATTTTATTAAGTATTATTATATGTTACTATGTAAATGAAATAAACTAAATCCTTCCCCTCTTACATCAAATTGGTTACGAAATCATTATTCGGGTGTACGGCGGACAACCGCCTCATGAACCGTGGTTATCATTTTTCTATAATCACCTCTCAAAAATGATTCTAATGGTTGATTAGTTATTTATATATGATATTTATAATAAAATTAATCTTTTTTAATCATTATATTACATTTTCTTTCTTACATTCCATTCTGTGGGAATATGATAATGTCATTCGGGCATGTGACGGACTGCCACCTCACAAAGTGATGTGATTTGTTCATGCATTACATAGAAGGGAATAATGATGTATATAATGAAAATATGTGATAAATATTTCATAAAATATATTATTTAATGGTAGTATATTATAAACCATTCTTTATTTCTTTTTATTGGGTAAGTGGAAACAATGTTCATGTGTACGTATAGTTTACCATCTCATTGAACGGTGTATTTTATTTTCTATATCAAAGAATTGTGGATCACTATAAATAAATATAAATTGAATATATATGATATTGATATAATTTTTAAAATTATGGATATAATGGTTCCATGATCAAACTAAGAGGACCGAAAATAACAAATTAAAACATACAAAAAAACAAGTAGTTATTGCTTGAAACGTGACTTTAACATGGAATTATTAATAAATATATAATAAAAGGTCTTAATTAAATTATATATGGAATGATATATATATATATATATTTATTTATGATTCTTTAATATATGTATAATGTACTTATAGTTATTATTTATTTAGTTTTCACAAGTACGAAGGAAGTCAAGAATTATGGTAAGGGATTCTTGTCTAACTTTTATTTTCTATGAGACACATGGCATATTCACCACGTGTTTCTTTTATGTGGTGTTTATACTACCAATTAATTTGTTATATTATTCTTATAATAAAAATTATTGGTATTTAAATATTAAATTTAGGATCTATCTTTCATGGGGTATATGGTACACATTTTACCAATGTGGTAAGGGTTTTATGATACAATATAATCATTTATCAGGGTTGTTTATGATTTTACTTTTAATGATTAAAATCAGGAAATTTATTATATATTGATTATTTCATGATAATATATGGTTTCAATTCATTTCACTCTCTTTATGTACTCAAGATTTCAACAGAATATTTTTTAAATAAAACCGAATATGCGTCTCTCTTTGGCAGAAAATAATTTTTCTTAAAAAATCACATTTTCTAAAAATATTTTAAAAAATGTGTTTAAATCCTCCAAATGAATTATTAAAGACATTTTAACCATATTTTAACTTTTTAAAAAAAAATTTAAATGAAATATTCATGTCATTTTCCAAACAATGTCTATTTTAATTTTACTGAAAATGTGAAAGGTATATTTATTGTAATGTGTATGATATAAAAAATATTTTCTGATGTCCTCACTAAATCATTATTTTAATGCTTCCTTTATAAGTTTTACATTTTATTTTCAAATAAATGGATTTTCAAAATGTTTAATGAATTTTTAGTTATTAAGAGTGTTTTTTAAAATGGAAAGATATTTTCCTCAGTAAAATTTATAAATGATTTTTAAATATACCTCTATAAGTTTCTAAGGTTATTTTTAAATAAAATGATTTTGAAACTATTTTTTTTTAAATCATTTTTCAAAGTATAAAGGATATATTCCTTAAGAAATGTTCCAAGTTATATTTCAAAATAATTTTCCATATAAGATGACATCCTTTGATGTTATTTATGATTTACTAGGAATAATATTTAATAAAATCATCATTATTATTTATATGAATTATAAATATTTATATTAATGAAATTTTTATGAAACCCTTTCATTTTTCATGGATAATTGTGTTGTAAATTGATGAAAAGTTTATAAAATATGATTTTTTACACAAATTAAGATATGATATAATGAATGATTTATGATATTGTGACACACATAATTATGGTTTTTATTATGATATGTATGGTACCTATATTTCATGAGATAATAGAGGGAAATAAGTTGAGGTGTTTGATCCACTATGGGAAACATGTGTATCCAAATCCACTATGGGAAACTCGTGAATCCTAATCCACAATGAGAATCAGGTGGTAATTTATGATCCACTATGTTGATGGTCTTGGTATTTAACCTTGAAATATTAAAAAAAAATTATATTTATGAAGGTTCCACACTTTTATTAAATGATATTATGGTTAATGATTGATCTATAATGATTTCTCACTCTTATGGGACAGGTTTTATGAAATAATAAAATTTTATGCTAGGAATCCTTCATATGATCTATGATAGGTTGGGTATTTACTTATAAAGTTATGTTCATGATCACATTATGATATTATTTTCTTATGATTTCTCATTATCATAGATTTATATCTCTTATATTTACCCTTACTGATCATTTAATCTCACCAATTATTTGGTTTCCTTCCCCTGGTTATGAAGAAAGATTTAAGTAGGGTATTCCTAATAGGTGAACTATGTGACAATTTTCTTGGGATGTGTTTAATATATTTCATGAAATAATAATATTGTTTTTTAGTCTCCAAATAAAATAAACTATTACGATCCTTAGGCGTGTGTTTATGAAATGTATTCAATATTCCTCTAAAAAGAGATGTTTTTTATTTATAAAACCATGGGTTTCTATAGATATGGTTTATATCACTAACATAATAAAAAATAAGTGTATTGTTGATTCTTATATTATTCTATCCTTATGAATAGATAATATTTTTCAGAAGTGGAATAAGAAATAAAAAAACTCTTGGTCAAGAACGACACCTCTTTTTCATACAAAAACTTTTTCTTTAATCATTAATATCTTAAAAGTTGGTATTATACCAAACATAAGGCATATAGAAAATAGGGAGGGATTTTAGGATTATATTTGATCATATATTTTTCAAACCAAATGGTTCTTTATGTGTTTTATAAATAGAATAAGTGATTCCATTTTATAAGAGAGGGGTGGGGAACTCTTAGAATTTCTAAAAATATTAAATTAATATAAATTTATTTTTTAAGTTAAAGTAGATAAAAACTAATTTATTTTGAATATAAAATTAGTTTAGTTTAAAATTTTATCATACAATTAAATTTGGACTAGTTTTTACTATGTTTTTTACCCTTATATTTTGTTTTTAGCCCCTTGTTAACCCTTTTCAAACTTGTGGAGAAGATAAGAGTTTTTACTTTTTGGGTGTCAAGATAGTTACTGTAAATTGAAAAACAAAATATAAATTGGATATTTTTTATATTCTAAACCATATCATAATCACTTGGCTGAATATGTGAGATCTAGGAATTTTATATCAATTAATAAAATTTTATTTATTATAAATTATCATTAATGTCAATTTTTTGAATTATTCATTACTTTGAAATTAATAACATCTTAAAAACTAATTAAATCTGAATATAATATTTTAATACATCTGTATCATGTTATATTATTCTATAAAATTCTTTTATTATATTAATTTTAACAAATTAGATTACTTTTAATATTTTTAAAATTATTTATTTTAATTTCCCATTAAATGAATAATTATCGAATCAACATTGTGTAAGAATTTAATTGAACAATTTCTTCAACAAAAATTAAAAATAAATTATCATTATTAATATAAATCATTTATTGTTAAATTATTATTTATAACCAAACATATACTCTAATATTCCCATGCTAAAAACATTATAGTTATTAAAAATAAGTTTGTAACATTTTTTTACTTTTCATTACAAAATATTATAAAGGTAATAGTCATATATAAATTAAAAAAGGTTATATAAGAGAGTCATGGATTATTTTGGAGAAAATTGACATATAAAATAAATTAAGAAAAGTTTTAGAGTCATTTTATAGTCCTTATCATATTATTTTTAACCCTTAATTACCCGATTTACTCTTTACCGTGGTAACAAAAACTACTTTAATTATTGTTCATAATGAATAAAAATAAAAAGAAAGTATTTAAAAAATCCCCCCATTTAAAAACATATAATCAATTTTTTAAAATTAAAATCATAGAAGTGGTGGAATTTATGTTAAAATCAAAACCGAAAAAGGTGATGAAAAATTGGTTTTCAGAAAAATTCCATTTTAAAATATAAAATGTTTTTATACTAAATAAAAGTATAGAAGTAATTTAAAAAATATTATATTATTTTAAATCAAAAATAAATAATTATATTCTAAATCTAATTGAAAATATTATTTTAATTTTTATATGATTTAAAATAAATTATGATTTTCTACAAAAATCAGTATTTTTACTATTCATTGAAAAATAAATATTTTTAGAAAATTATCAAAAATTGAATCTAAGATAATTTTTCAATGAATGTTTAGAAATTATATTTTTTTTATCAAATAAAATTTCTAAAATTTCTAAAAATTAATTAAAATATTTTCTCATAAAATGCAATAAAAACAATATTTGAAGAAAAAATGAAGAATAAAATGACTTTATTAAAAATAAAGTTCTTATTTACTAAGAATTAATTAATAAATTAGTAATTATTAGGGTAGTTATATATATATATATATATCAAAATGTGGTTATTACTTTTCATTTTTTCTAATTTAATATCTAGGTTAATACAACCACATTTAAATAATAATATTTATTATTTGTTTAAGATAAGTGTTGTGTATCTTGTAGGATATCGAACATAGTATTTATATTTAAAGACTTGGGTTATTACAATAATTACCTCAATGGGATAAGAAATTCTTCAAGTGTAAGATAGAATGCCACCAATCTCATGAATGTTTAAGAGACATTAAAAGCAAGCCAGTGTGATGGAGGAAAGGAAGGCACCTACTAATGCACCACCAATGGTTTAATACTTTTAAAAGTAGGGTGAAATGGAACTATACATGTAATTTCTCTAAACCAATGGTCACCAAGGGTAATCATAATGAAAAACTAAAAAATTAAAGGATCAATAAAAATTTAATGCCATCACTACCATTGAGGTGAAACATAAAAATTAATTCATATAAGGTACACTTTCTATTCCATGAAGAATGGAATTTTTTTATTTGATTTTTGTTATACACATTCCTTTCTATACTTAAAATTTTTTATAATAATTTAATCATAAACTCGATATCTTGAAGTTTATATATCTTTAAAAACACCTAGTGGTGAGATCCTCACAACCCAGGTGTTGGACTCTTCTGTAATTAGGGTTTTTGGAAATATTCTTCTAGAAAATATCATATACTCTCCTTAGTGTAATTTGATGCTATACTAGGCATGGATAGGGTCTCATTATATAGAGATCCTTTGGATAATCCATTAATGGTGTGGGTGATGATACCCTACAAAGGATTATATCTTTCCATAATGTTTTTTTCAAAAGAATTCACTAACCTTGAGAAAATTCCCATTGTGAGAGAATATACTGATATATTTCTCAAATAGATTTTTGGAAATACCCCAGATCATGAGGTTGAGTTATAAATATAAATTATACCTAGATCTAGTCCTATCTCCAAATATCCCTATAAGATGGGCCTAATCTAATTGGAGAGTTAAATAATTTTCAAAAAAAGGATTTGGATAAAGGGTTCATATTCCCTAGTGCAATTTCATTGGATGTTTTAAATATCTTTATTAAGAAAAAATATGGATCAATGTGGATATGTATTGATCATAAATAGATCAATAGGATCACTATAAATAAAAATAATCTTCCTATAAGGATTGATAACTTGTTCAATCAACTTTTATGAGATTAGTAATTCTCAAAGGTGGATCTTCATTCTGGATATAATTAGCTGATGGTGAAGAATTAAGATATCCATGAGACAACATTCTGTATAAGGTATGTATATGACGAGTTCATAATTATTTCATTAGGACTTACCAATTCACCTAAAATTTTTATGGATTTTCTGTATAGAGTCTTCAAAGACTATACCAGAAAATTTATAGTCATACTTATTAATGATATTATCATTTAATATAAAATAAATAAGGAACATGAAGAGAATCTATGGATTACTATAGAGTAATTAATAAATGAAAAATTTATGATAATTTTAACAACTGTAACTTTGGATTCAACAAGTCAGATGATTGAGGAATGTGATCACCAATGAGGGAATTTTTTTAGAACCCTCAAGGAAAAAGGTAATTGAGGAATGGCCTCATTCCTCAAGTTTCATAGAAATATGAAGTTTTCTTGGATTTGGTGGACATTATAGATAATTTTTTAGAAAAGTATCATGATTTTCTATCCCACTAACTAATTTTACAAAGTAAGGAGTAAAGTATGTTTGGATGGAAGAATGTGGGGAAAAATTTAAGGAGTGCAAGAAGAGGATAATCACTACACCTGTATTCACACTACCATAAAATTGAGAAGGGTTTGTGATATACAATGAAGCTTCAAAGAAAGGTTTAAGATGTGTACTAATGAAATATGATAGTGATATATTATGTTTCATGAAAGTTAAAGATCCATAAGAAAAACTACCTGATGCATGATCTAGTGTTAGAGGTTTTGATCTTTTTTTTAAAGATTTAGAGTGACAACCTATATGGTGAAAAGTTTTACATATATATATAGATAACATGAGTCTAAAGTATATAGTCACAAAAAAAAAGGATATCTATATGCCTAGAAAATATGGTTAGAGCTGATCAAGTACCATGATTTCTCTATTCACTACAATTCTAGAAATGTGAACAAGGTAGATGATGTTATTTAAAGAAAAGAACCTACAAATCTACCCATGATGTGAATTGAGAAAGACCCTATATTTTTAGGATATGAAAAGTATGGATCTAGAAATTAATATAGTATGGAATTTATCCTAAATTTCCCAAATGAATTTACAACCATCTATCCATGAAAATATCAAGGAGGCACAAAGGGGTGATTTGGAGGTTCAAAAGAAGGTGGGAGAAGTAAAAGAATGGAAATTTCATGATTTCCACATTGATAAAGATAGTATCAATAGAGTTGGAAATATAAATTTTTTTCCTTAATCACCTTGGATAAAGAAATACCTCTAAGATGATGTGCAGAAATCATCTTTCACCATGTACACTGGAAGTAAAAGAATGTATTGTGATCTTCAAGACAAATTTTGGTGGGAAAACATGGAGAAGTAGGTCACTGAGTATATCTCCAAGTTATTGGTATATTGAAATGTTAAATTAGAGTGACATAAATCCAAGGGGATAATGTAAACATTTTAAATAACCATGTGTAAGTGGGATAAAATCACTGTGGAAATTTTCAAAGCTCTCTGGAAGAGATCTAGAGTAATTAATGTGATATAGGTTGTGGTGGATTGACTCACCAAGAGTTCCCACTACCTCACTATTCAAAAAGATTTTATTCTTGAAAAACTTGATAAGATATATATAAAGGAAGTGGAAAGGCGATATGGGGAACCATTTTCAACATATATGATCAGGATCCAAGGTTCAACTCGAAATTCTAGATATGCCTTCAAAATGATCTAAATATTGAATTGAATTTTTGAATGACCTATTTAACCTAAAATGATTTCAGATATAAAAAAACCATTCAAAGACTCAAGTACATGATCAGAGCCTTATCAATTTAATTCTAAGGAGGATGGGATCAATATCTCACATTAGTTGAGTTCTCATACAAAAAAACTTCAACTTGAGTATTCAAATGGTCCAATTTTAATGTATTTAAGGAAAGTTCTGTATAAATCTTATACTTTGAGACGAATTTGGTGAATGAAAGATACTTGAACTTTATCATGTTTAATAAATGATAGAGTAGTTTAATTCCATCCAAAAATGTATAAAAGATTATCAGAGTTGGAAGAAGAGCCATGCTGATAAATATTGAAGGGAATTAGAGTTTCAAGTTGGAGAAAAAGTGTTTTTATGAATATAACCATAGAATAGAGTCATTATATTTTGAATTAAAGGAAATATTTTACCGAGTTACATTGGGCCCATTGAGATCCTAGGCCATTTAGTAATAGCGGTCTGTCATCTAGAACCTCCACCAAACATGGATCACGTTTATGATGTGTTTCACATATATCTCTCATGGAAGTACATACTCAATATCTCGCATATAGTAAATCTAAAGGTGGTATAACCAGAGCATGAAATCTCTTATGATGAGTAGCTGATGAAGATCTTGTACCATAAAAACAATGTTTTATAGAAAAAGACAACTCACCTTTAGAGGCGAATAACCATAGATATAAATAGGCGACTTGGGAACTAGAAGAAAAAATGAGACACGTGTACCCTCATATATTATCAACTAAGAATGTGAGTTTATATTTCAATAATGAAATTTCTAAAAGGGGTGAATAGTGTAATGAACAGTAATTTATAAATGATATATGTTTCCAAAATGAATATGTGTTATATTTTATTATATAGTACTATACACATAAAATACATAGAAAAACACTTTATTTTTTTAATGTTGATTTTAAAATTATCCAACAACTAAACCCTTGAAAATTTTAAATAAAATAATGGGATAAAAAATATAAAATAATAATATTAGAATTGTAAAATTTTGATCTTTTTAATCTGATAGAGTCATCATCCCCACGAACAATACTATAGAAAAAAATAAAATACTATTAAATAAATTCTCATTTTTTAAAACGAAAATATAAAACATTAGGATTAGTTATATTGAATTATGTAAAAAATAATTAAGAGATATTTATAAGAGGTAATATGACTATTATAATAGTAAAGTGATCATCGAAACAGTAACATGACTATTACGAATAGTAACCCAACTGTTATGAATAGAAACCTAACTGTTGGAATAGTAATTTGACCTCAAAATAATAAAATTTAACAAAATTAATATTTATCATGATTAATTTAAGAAAATATAAATATTGAAATTATATAAAACAAATACCAAGATTAAAAAATGGAATAATTTATACAAACATTTTTAACAAATTATATTTTATTGTATTTCATAGAAATAATAAAATTTATGTTAATAATTAAAATTACTTATGATAAAAAATTAATTAGATAAAATAAATATTATTTTTATAATCAGTAATTAAAAATATATCAAAGGTTATTTTTGATAAAATTTTAAGATACTTCAATTTTTACGTGAAAAATAAAATCTTGTTTTTCAAATACAACATGTTTGGTGACATAATAATGACGTAATAATAAATTACCAAAAACTAAATTGGTTCTATAAATCTAAATTAAATTTAATAATATAATTGTAACATTTAAATAATAATAAACTTAATTTCAAAACATAAAAAGTAATTTCCAAATTCTAAAATTCTAAATTTTTCTTCAAATAAGGAGTTTTTTTCGTTTTCCTCCTCTCATTTTTATTAAAAAATTAATTCATGTTCTAAAGTGATTCAAAGTAATAAATTTTTATTATTCTTTTAAAATATATTTAAAAATGTATTAAATTTTACTATTTAAAGGATTATTTTTTATATAATAATTTATTTTATATTTTATCCTTAAAATACCCCGCTCTTCAAGTATAAAAAACCCCTCAACCCTCCCTTGTAAAAACACTTACTATATACTTAAAAAAGTAAAATATATCCCCAAATAATCTCTTTAAATTCTTATATAATCCTTTAGGACATTATAGAGTAATCAAATTCAAATATTTAAAGGAGAATATTATCGTAGAAAAGAAGTAATCCCAAGAAGAGTGTAAGTTTACATCAACTTTTCTTCTAATTTTCCTCTTCACTTCCTCCTTTTTTCTATTCCTTTAAAACCAAAAAATTATAATATTAATTTATAGTTATTTTAACATTATACTAATGATTTTAACCAATTATAATGACTAAAATTATGACATATTTATATGTCAAGATTCTATTTCATCCTCTTTTAACTATGTCCTCTCATCGGTTGGTTGACCTCATACGAAGACAATGCCATATCTATGCTCATAACCACATTCATGGATGGAAATAATGAATTATATATAATATTTAAATCTGTAATTATATTTTTTATAGTTATGTAATTAATTTTTCTTATGTATAAATGTACTTTGACAAAAAAAATCAAAACAAAATTGGATATTTTAAAGAAAATTTGATTTGAAAACATTAAATATTAAAAATGGGAATTAAGAAAAATAATATAATGATTCTAATTGATAAATAGTGAAAAAAATTATTATAATTAAACACTGTTTACATTTTTTAATAAATTTAGGATTATAATATAGGAGACTAAAAAT
Organism: Viscum album; assembly: GCA_963277665.1. Taxonomy (NCBI): domain Eukaryota; kingdom Viridiplantae; phylum Streptophyta; class Magnoliopsida; order Santalales; family Viscaceae; genus Viscum; species Viscum album. Next base: position 218,904,178 of record OY728165.1, read on the forward strand.
CAATAAAAAAAATGAAGATTTATGGTAAGGGTATTATCGAACCCAACTCATTCTATTAGGTTATCTCCTATTTCAAATTTTTTTCCCATATATAAATTCCTATAATAAATTAAAAATTTTCATTAAATATTATTTCCTTTTTATTTCTGAGGATACATATTTTTCTACCTTTTTAAAATTATTTTTCAGCCTATAACAAATATTTTTCCAAAACTTCTCTTGAATCCACTTGAGTTTTTTATTCTTAAAATAAAAAAAGATATACTATTCCAAATTATCAATTCCCTTATTCATTCGGTAAAAAATGTTATTAGTGAAATTATTCTTTGTGAAACCTTTAATAAACCCATTCGTTTTCATGGATTTATTTCATGATTGTGATTGTTATAAGTTTTCTTCTCATGTGTTAGGAATTATTATAAAAATTTTATGATGTGACCAGTGAAAGTAGATTTATGTAGTCTTAAAAATAATTATTCATTGTGATATATACCATGATATTATGTTTATATGTAATTAAAATGATCCTATATTTTTTCATAATTATGATGTTATGATTTATGCATATAAGTTATGCGTGAACATGGTGTTATATTTGTTCAAAATTATGTGTGGTATTTGAACACTATATTATGATGTTTAATTATTATGAATATTCCATATTCCATGATTTGTTTCAAATGTTTCCCTATTTTTTATGATGATTATCCTATACTTATATTGTGATGATGATGATTATGCACACTCATGCACTATTGATTTGCATCTCTCATTCCTTATATGTTATACCTCCCCTTATTGGGCTTATATATCACCACTTTCTTTGATGTATATCATTAGGAAAATACATATACTAAGGACAAAATGAGTTATTTTAGAATAAATATTAATAATTATTGAAAATTTGTTTAGGTTTTATGTATAAGTTATGTATGGACCCAATTTTCCAAAGATACTAAATATTTTGATCCTTGAATGCATTAATATTATGTTAGTTATATTAAAACTTATGTAATGACCATATAATAAAAAGTTGGACACTTATAATAAAAGATAAAAATAATGGAGATAGGATAAGTCTTTTTCTATCCACCTCTCATCCATATTAATAAGGGATATGTTTTGAGAAATTTCAGCCATTTTAACCTTAATTTAACTTTTTACCATAATTTACTTTTACTATAGTACATCATTTTTTCTACCTATGTAACTTACTTTTGTAAATAAAAATAAAATTTACTTTATTAAGTAACTTGAATATTATGATTCTAAATATGAAAACTATTTTACATAATTCAATTTTTAGAAGTGGTAAAAATTAATTTTAATTAGTTATACTTAATATAATGAGTTTTTTAGAAAAAAAATCTTTTTAAGAATAAAAATAATTTTACCAAAAAATCATGTACAATATTGATTTATATTAAATTTACAAGATTATTATTCAAAAAAGAATATTTTTTTACTTTCAAAGAAATTCAAAACCAAATAGATCATTATGAAAACTTAATTAAAGAAAAAGGACCAAAATGGTTTTTTATTAAAATTAATTATAACTTAGGTTCCAAAATGTCAAAAATACATTTATAAATTTAAATTTATATTTTTAAATGTTTTATTTAACTCCTTAAATACAAATTTGTTTGATAAAAAATGTTTAAAAAATTTTAAGTCACATTTAAATCATTATGATTTCCTAAATGTTTTGATACTTGTAAAAATGATATTTTGTTCTATTCACCAAAAAATCATATTTTTCAAAAAAATACAAAATATTATACAAAATAAAATATTTTTTTATTATTATAGAGTTAAATTTATTTTTTTAAAATTAAAATTCTTAAATTTATGATTTTAACTTTTAAATGAAATCATATAATATAATGAAAAATTATTTTCATATAAAAATAAATCTTTAAAATATTAATTATTTGTGTTCTTATTTCCTATAAATTAAATATTAAACTAATGTTGATATATTATTAAAATTGAAAATATATCTTTAATAACTTAACCATATTAATTTTAGTTTCTTATAATAAAATTAAATAGTGCATAAAAAGGAAATTTAAAAGAAATGAATTTTTAAGCATAAAATAATTTTATTCTTATTAAATTCTTAGTAATAAATTTTGGATGAGTCTGTATGTTATTGATAAATCTTTATTAAAAATAACAATCCTTTTAATTTAAAATTTAAAAATAAAAACATATAAAAATACTCATATGTATATAAAAAAATATTGATGACTACATGTTTATATTTTCCCAGCTTCTACAAACATAAAACCTTATGATTTCTATGTAAAACCTAAGGATAATATAATATTTATTGGTTATTGTGAGTGGTTATTCATTTATCATAGATCTTATAGTGATTTCCACAAGCTTTAACTTATCTAGTAATTAATTTCTCTTAAGCTCCACTTATTACATGTTAGATTTGGCCTGGTCTATGACAAATCCTAGTTACGCATCCTCTTTTACAATCTCAAAAATTGATCCTTATAAGAAATACTTTTACTCATTGATTCCATTTATTAAACTTCCTATATTGATTTCATAATATTATTACTTTTATTTATGCTCACTAATTGAACAACTATATTCCTTATATCACTTTTTAGTAGTTATCGTTTTCTATATATAAAATATTTTATGGTTTTATTTTAGTTTGGAGTTGTGTTTGGTTAATGAAATTAAATATAGTATTTAATTAAAATAAAAATTGATGCTAAAACATTGGAGTGATACATTATTCCCCCTTAAATAAATCACATCCTTGAAATTTTATTTTCTATCACTAATGAGAATTGATGGTGATTTTATTGATATATTTATGAATCAAGATATTATTTAGATTGAAATATCAACCTAATTAACTTGTGTAAGACTAATAAACCCATATCAAGATTTAGTATTATGGCCCATATATTGGAGGTAATCTTGAAAAATAGTTCATAGTTTCCATTATATTGATAAATGATCATAGGTTGATTTAGAATATAAAATTTGACTTCCTAATTTTAGAACTTGATAGGGGATATATTTATAAGGATCTAATAAATTTAAAAAATCAAATAAAATTACACTGAAGTTATAATAATAAAATTTTCAATAATACTATGTAAACTTCTATCAAATAATATTATAATATTTGGGTGAAATAATCATACTATTAATTTTTTTTCAAAAATTAAATATTTAATCATTGAAGTCCTTAAAAAAATTCTTGGTAGAAGAGAGTGGGTAGAAGTATAATCAAATAGGACACTCGAATTTCTTGATTGGATAATGAGTGTACCTCTTACCATTGGTTTTCATGACCTATTTCAGAAGTAGTTATTTCATATCCCTACCTTTTTCCAATAGTCTTAGAGGTTTCTCATGCCTATTATACTCCTTAAACCTTATGTTAGGGAATATATTTTCATAATTCCCAAACTAATTGATTTTAAAACATTTAATTATTAATGGTACCCTTAGAAGACCATTATTTTCCTCCATCGTGTCAAATGAACTCTTCATTTTTCAATGATATTTGGTTACTCAATGACCCATTTACCACAGGTAATATATCTTCTAATCCCATTGAGATATGTATCGAGGGGCTTATTCTCTAATTCTTGAAATATCGGGAATTGAATGTTCATTCATAAATGTAATTTATCAATTTAACTTCCTTGAAAATACATTTTTCTATTATTTGGTGTGTTTTTAAATTCAAAAAGGTACAGATAGTTAATCATTACTCGAAATAGATTGTTAGTCATAACCATAAGTTTTTTCACTCCACCTCATTTCTTGTTAGGTTTCTCATTCAAACAATCTCTGAATTTTCTATCACATCCTTTGTTAACATGTTTCCTCAATTCTCAAAGCATTGCATTTAAAAAAGTAAATTTGAGGTATGAGAACATTTAAATTAATAAATATATAAATGGAAACTCTAAACTTATAATAATTAACTCATAGATTATGTGAGTGAACTAACTTATTAATCTATATGTTCCAATCTATGTTATCAATTGTTATTTTCTTATTTGATTATCTAAACTAACTAGTTATATATTAGATCATAAACATCCATTTTAGTTCTTCATAATGTTTTAAAAATGGAATATAAATCACTAAATTATATCACCATGGGATTTTCAAACCAGATGTGTAGTTATCCACACTTTTCATGCACCAAATGAAGATTATGTTAAAACTCAGCCGACTATTTTTAGGTCTATTACTACTAGGTGAATCTGAGTTGGATCTTACCTCCAATTGTTTATATGCAAATCGGGATTTCATTTTAGGTAAATAACACACTCTATACATTACCAAAATTTTATGATGTTTTACAATATATAGGGTTTTACCTTAGAGTTTTCATAAATTTTATTTAGTCCTAATTCTCAAAAAATTGACTAAAATATTCCCTAAAAACAACTAAACTCATATCCAATTCCAACCTAGGTTCCCTATAATCATACAACTGGGAATGTTTCTAAAATATATACTATACATTCCATATTTTATACCAAGTGATATTACTCAGTTTAAACTTTCAAATATTTTTCATTAATTACACATTACTCTCAAAAAAATATCAAAAAACATGAACCCAAAGGTTTAGTGTGTTTTAATATTAGCTATATAAAAATAATATTTAAAATAATTTTAAACTTTTCTCCATAATCACAACATACTAGACATTCTTCTCGAAATTTCATATGTTATACTGATCATGATAACTTAGTTAATGGAAAACAATAGAAAGGGGTGAGATCAAATGCTTAGTAAGGGAAACAATTAACAACATGCCATCAAGGTTTATACCATTGTCCTAAAGAAACATGAGCATGAGAGAAATATACCACTAAAAAGGACATGGACCAATAATAGTTGTTCATGTAATATCAAATGATTAAATGTATACCTCGTGATCCACTCTCAGAATTTTTCAATGAAGTTCTTGCTGTCACCAAACAACAAGAACATCTTGATGTAGATAAGTGGGATTCCACCCACCTAACCTTGAAGGATGATGAAAAATCTGAGGGTCATGTGGTTAACAAAGATGGGCTTACAGAGGAATATCTATAGGTTGTTTTTGAGAAGATTCCTAAAGTAGGGGAATCTTTTCATCTAAATGATCGAAAAGGCAAAAAAGTCATTATAGACTCAGATGGTTTTATCAATCCACTCCCTAGGAAAACTAGGAAACATACAGACAACACCAAGTATGAAAGAACCATCATCACAAGATCAGTTGCGGCTAAAAATCCTGACCATGAGGTTCCTCCACAACCAACTCCTATAGAGCCCCTGCCTGAATATCCACAAAACTCAGATGGCTCTGATTCAGACACATTCTCGAGTGAAGTTGATGAAAATGACCCGACATTTAGAGATGCCTATCAGTATGATTATGATCTGGATTTTCCAATGGATCTTGACTCCTGGTTCGGGGAAAATGAAACATCTACATTTCAAAAGTATAAAAATGGTGACATAACCGCTCAGGTTTACCTGGATATCAGAAAGAGGATGTTTATCAAAGTTGCTGAGGAATTAAATAAGGATCCAAACTTTGATTTCATGAGTATCCCATGGAAATAATTTTTGGATCTGGTTCTCTCTTTGCATGACCTTTTGTCCCGTTGACTCTGGATTGAATTGGATTTATTGCACATCACCATCAAAGAATGTTTCTATGAACTCTGATGGCTGGTTTTAGGGGTTTTTCTGTTTGTTTGTGATTGCTCCCAACATGCAGAAATAGTTTTCTGATGGAACAGTGGGTGTTCTACTGACTACTGGGCTTGATTATCTCTGCCCTGGTATCTCTTATCTAATGCACTGGCTCTGATTGAGTGATATACTCTTGTTTATTTCTGTTGAAGTCTTGGACTGGAAGGCTTTTATTTGGCTTGATGCAATCTTCAGCCTTGGGTCCTCCATCTTTATATGATATCATGAATTCTTGTTGTTTCTGTTCTGATTTTGGGAAGACTAAACATGGCTGCTTATTTTTTGTGCTGGAATTATGTGTGATACTACATTGTTTCTCTGGTTTTTGCTCTTCAGTTTGGCTGGTCCTTGTGTTCTCAGTTTGTCAAGATTTTTTTATGAATCAGTTTCAAATTTCTACTGGATTTCTGCTCTATTTTGTCGGATGAACTGTTTATCTCACTATGAAAATCTTATTCAGTCTTGAACATCTGTTTGATCTACTGGAATCTTTACTTCATGGAGTCATGCACTCACTGTTTTCTAGATGGCTTGTTGGGCGGGCTGCTGGTTCTGTTTTCCTGTGTTTCTACGTTGTTTACCTGGATTTGATCCGCTTGGAGGCTCCGTTTATTTCTGGTTGAGGGGTTGCTGCATATACTGGATTCTACAGGTTGTCTCTTGCTACGGACTCTGGATTTGATGGTTTATTTGGCTAGAATCCTCAACATCATGGAAGGTGCTACTCTTTTCCCTCTTTCTCAACCTTTCAGTTTGAGAAATCAAGGATGGCTGTTTTTGGATGTCTTCTGCACTCTTATGGAGGTTGATGTTGAAGTCTTGGATTGGAGGACAGTATTTCCTCAGTACTGTCCTGATGTTGGTGTCCCTTATGACTGAGGTTGAATGGTTGTTAAGTGAGGTCATGTTTTACTCATCATATCCTGCTGATAAGAAGCCACAAGTTTCGGTCTATCCAATAGGGAAGCTCGCTGCTTTTATGGATGGACTTCATTCTGAAGGTCTAGCTTTGAAGCAACTGAATAATATTCAAGGGAGCCACATGATGACTCACTGGGATGATGGATGGACCGCACAGTCTCTATGGTGATCTTTCATTTTGTTGTTTTCATTTCTGAGTTGTTTGTTTGTCAGTTTTGTTTTTATGGTCTTCAAATCCCTGCTGGTGTAACTGTTTTACACCTCGAGCTTGTACTGTTACTCTTTGATTTTTTAATAAATTCCATCGGTGACATGGAGTGGGAAACCAATCCATGTCATCAATCTTCTAAAAAAATGTATACCTTTTCTTAAAGGTTCATAATTATGATACAATAATCACGTTCCATGGATCATATCAAATGCATATAACATATAAATGTGGCATAATTATAATCAGAATAAGTGTTAAATTGTTTTTCAAAACCAATGATAAAAATGAATTACGTGGGGGAAAAAATGTGCATGAATTAGACTATGAATAAATAAAAACTAGCATGTGTGAGGTTGTAAAAAATGACAAATTAGCACGACTCAAGTTATGAACAAGGAAGAATTCTGATGCATTTGTTTGTGAACAAAGAAAAATCACCAAGCATCAGGTTGTGAACAAAGAAAAATCACCAAGCATCAGGTTGTGAAAAAATAAAAATTCCCACATATTACATCATTATCTTAGGAGACATAAAACATTAACCAATGCATTTGGGAGTGATATAAGACTCTCATATCACATAAGAATCCTACATACATATTTGGACCATAATACATTAATCATTCACTATATCAAAAAGAACCCATGGAAAGAAAACTTGTTTCACAACATTTAAAAATTGTATCACATAAAATAAATTCAATAATTAGATCGGTTGAAAAAAAATTTATCATCCAAAAAGAATATTTAATAAAGGAATTAAGAGGTTGATTTATAAAAAAAATTACTATATAGGATATAGATACTTTTTATATTAATAGGAAAATTGAAGTGAAATCATAAAAATATATATTATAAAACATTTTGAAATTTGTCATAAAAATAAATTTATTAGTCATTTTCAAAAGTAATTTTTGTAATAGTTATAGGAATGACTAATAAAAAAATTATTCAGAAATAAATATTAATAATGGAACCTATAAAAGAAATAATTTTAATTTCAATAAATGTGATTTAGAGGATAAAAGATATGAATGTGAAAAAAAATTCTTTTAAATATTTCAAAATATCATTATTGAAACCCACATCATTAAAAAACAATAAATATTAAATTAAAAAATGGTAAAAATAATTATTAAGATCATTAGATATAATACATATTTTTATTTCAAAATAACAAAATAAAACACTTGTAGAATGAATGAATATGAACATGGAAGTGAAAGATCATATTAGAGATGATGGAAATCATTCATAACAAATTTATAATTTTTTAGAAAAAAAATTAGCCATGGAAGAATATTTGAATTAAAATTTTATTTTCCCCATATAATAATATAAATTAACATATAATAAAATCTTTTGTTAGAATAAATCATTCATATAATAAATAATTTCAAGAAGAAACATTTTAACTCAAATAAAGTATATTTGAATTAGTAAAATCCCTTACGGCATAAGTAGCACTTGTATCAGAAGCCCTTGAAAAAGAGAAAATTTGATGGATTTCTAAATAACTTGAATTATATGAAAGGTATGATATAATGAATTCCGAGGTTAGTATATAAACATAAACAAAATAAAAGTGGTGAATATGAAATTTGTCTCAAAGGAAGAAAATTGAGTTGAGAAAACCCATACAGATATCATAATTCCGGAAGTGTTAAACATTTTAAAAGGGTTTTATGTCATTTAAATTTAAATAATTATAAAAAAAAGATGAAATAAAATATAATAAAATCATAGGTCATTATTTAACCAAATTATAATCATGTATTTTTAGAAGAAATATAATATCTCAATAAAAGGTTATTGATTTGAGGAACACATCTACCTTTACTTTGGTTTCAATGAATGAACTTTAAACTCTTATTTAATAAGCATAACAATATTAACAAATAATTTTACAAATTTATTCATATATATTAACTTTTACATTATTTAATTATAAAAATTAAATCTATATTCATTAGAAAGTTAATGCTTATTTTTATCATAAGATGTTAGTACTTTTGATTATTTCACACATGTTTCATAATGGAGTACCTAAACCCCATTATTTGATACCAAATTAATAATTAAAATATTATAAAATATATTTAATAATTTTTTAATTGATTTATTCACTCCCATTTTTATTCTATTTAAACTATATTCATGGCTTATGAGAATATGATCCATATTGATCTTATTTCGGGTAATTTTCTGATATCAACAGAATAATTTATAGTGATCTTTAATTTTTTTTCATACTTTTGAAACCATATTTATGTCATATATTATTCCCTAATATCATAGATATTAATAAAATATATTTTAATACCATCCATGATTCTTGTGATTAAACATGATATATATCATTCTAGGAGGCGTTAGTCTGTACGCAATAGAAGCAACATTTTCATTTTTTGAATTCTTGGTAGAAAGTCCTAAAATGAATATTAAATAAACATAAAAAAATTAGTATACTTATAATTCTTATATAATTATTAGTTCATGGTTAAGATAGATTAGTTATAGGGATAAGAAGAAATAACTGAACAAAAATGAAAATGGAGTGATTAAGAGATTTTACATTACTCCTCACGTTAACTCTTTCAGCCTTATTAGAATCGTCTTTTGGTGCGGCCAACTCCTCTATTATTTGGGAATGTGAGTTAGGAATATATTTTTATATAATTTAGTTAGGATAAAAGTATTTTTTTGGGTGAGGATATGCGGGGTGGTGAATGGATCCTTTTATAAGTGAGAGAGGTGACGCTTTTTTAAACACTAATAATTTTATATTAAGGGCATGCCACTTCCAAAGGAAAATGGATCAAAAAGTAGAAAATAATTAATACGGGATGATTATTTATATATATATATATCATTGAAACAAATAAGTTATAGTATTTTAAATATTTTAGACTTTTTGTTCTTAATTTATCTTTTTACGATAAATTACTTTTACCGCATTAACTCGTTTTTTTACGTTGGAAACAAATTTTTGTGACTAAAAATAAAATTGATCTTATTAAATAATTTGGATATTATGATTCTAAATATGAAATCAAATTTACAAGATTTTATTTCTATATTTTGTAATATATAATTTTAATGAAAATATTCTTCATATAATAAAAATAGTTTTTAAATAAATGTACTTTTTAAGAATAAAAATAAATTTACACCAAAATCAAGTATAGTATTTATTATCATGATATTTATTAGCTTATGATTAAAAGGCGGTATTTTTTACATTAAAATAAATCCACATCTGAATAGATCATTGTGAATATATAATTAAAGGAAAATGATAAAAATATTTTTTTATTAAAATAAAATATAATCTTGGTTCCAAAATGTAAAACATTGGTTTATAAATTTAAAAAAATATTTATAAATGATTAATTTTAGTCCTTAAATAAATATTTTTTCAGTGAAAAGGTTTAAAAAAAATTTAGACCACATTTATATCTTGCTGATTCATAAAAGTTATGGTATTTGTAAAAATGGTTTTTTGAACTATTTACCTAAAAATCAATCTTTTGAAAAAAAATATCAAAATTTCATCCTAATATATTATTAACTTGATGATTCCAAAAATTTATTTTCATTTTTTTATTCAAAAATCTAAATTTTATTATCTAAACTTTTAAGTAGATGCATAAAATATAATGAAAACTGGTTTTTATAAAATAATGACAAATTAATATATTAAATGTTCTTGTTATTATTTAATATCCATTAAAAATTAAATTAATGATAATATTTTATTCATAATAAAAATATAAGTATTTATCATTTAATCATAATATATTTTTTCCTAAAATTAAATTCATAGTGCACTTTAACTTCTCTAGCACTCAATTTTTTCCAAGTATCACTTATGAGAGTTCAGCTTGGACATAGTCTTGGAAAAACCCTAATGATGCTTCCTCCTTTTTAAGCTATGAAAAATGGGACTTGTAAGGAATAATTATATTAATTTATGAAATTTAATCTACTTTATATATTTAATTCATAATATGGTAACTTTTATTTATACCTAATAATTCAATGGCTACATTATAATGGTCAATTTTAAATACTTATAATTTTATATTAACAAAATATATCATAGTCTTGTTTTAATTTGATGTTTCATGTGGTGAAAGATATTTAATAAAGTATTTAATTAAATAAAAATAGATACTTAATATTTGGTAATTATATAATGTATTTGTTTTAAAAATTATTTGGGCCTACCAATGGAGTTATAGTGGTCTCCACCTAAACTTTAGATGGCCACAATTATGACGAAACTATCCAGGTTACAATAAAATATAGCACCCGAACTAATATACCACATACCCAATGGGCACTCCAGATATCCACTGGATTGAGACAAGCACTTGGGAATAAAAAAACAAATAGAGAAATATTTCACCCAAAATAAAATTAGATACATGGAATATATATACAAAAAAATATATAATGGAAGAGAACTAGAAGAAACATATGACATCATAAGAGAAAGGGTAATAGTGATACAACCTGAAATTGTTTAAAAAACATAATGATATGTGTGAAATAAGAAATAAAACCTAAAAACATTAAACCAATTACTCTTTGTGATAATGTGGGTAACAACCCACCATCTCACCACTAGTTACTCATCCCTAGCTGACATAAACCTCACCATCTCATTATGGTACCTTGAATTTTCTTACATCAAAAGACAATTCTAGATGTACCAATCACCTAAGGGGTGTTCATTTTGTAGTTAAACAGGAATAATAGGATCCCACCCAAGTTTTCCATATCAATCATCTGTAAAAATAATCCTAATAGGCCCATCTCAATGAAAACATGACATGAAAAATAGTAAAATAATTTTATATTAAAAGTATGGTAAAATTCCCATTTATCCAGAGTTCTAAATAAATCTAGGTAAAATAGTTTCATAGAATACTTTCATCAAATAATTTATTTTTTATCAAATCACATATCACATATCATATCACAAAAACATTATAAGACAAATAATAATGGAAAACAGGTCAAGGATCACTATAGGTTAGGATAAGAGGTTAATTTTACTACAATAAATGACTAGTGTGAATAATAAATCCTTAAAAAAAGGCCCAAGGAGTAGAGCAATACCCATTAGGGACACCCCCCCCCCCACTACACAATTTCAATGTAAATTCCCTAGAACAATAGGCCTATGGATTATAGGAACACCCCATGAGTGAAACCCCTACGTAAAATGGATGATGGAACTAAGATACACCTTTCACCTAGGTACCCAAATCATCCCATGTGCTATATTTGTTAAATCAATTCCAAAGGGATTCAAATTTCATAAAAAATTTACAAATATGCCTTTATCCAATCCAAAACATGCCTTAAAGATCAGTTTTCAAACCTATTTCACAATGATTTGAAAATATCCATTTTTCTTCACCAAAACTAGGTAAATACATCTTTTTTAAGACAATTTTTCACTAAAAAAATCTAGCAACCACTCTATTACATTTATAAATCCATTTAAAAATAAAAAACAATCAAAGTTAACCCAACATATGCTATAAATAGAACCACCTACCTCAAACTTAGATAGAACGGTACCTACAACGGGATTCACTAACATAAGAAGTAGTGAAAATAAAATGAAGAAGTCATTAAAATTGATTATCATGTCAAAATCATGTTTAATAAAAGAAAATAGTCAGTGGATAGGTCAAATCACACATATCTCATGAACCTCACACCCAACACCCTACAACCAACAATGGATCAACCCACAAAATAATTTAAAACATTATGTTTAGAAGAAAATAACCATGCCTCACAACATGATCAAAATCACCCAAAATGAATCACAACATTGCTGTTATAACTAATAATAATGAAGAAGTTGAAATTATGCTTAGAAAATAAGGAACAACACAACCATAATGGATATCGGGTGCTGAACAAAGGGATCCAGATGGATCAAAAACACCCAAAATCATCTAGAATGGTATAGAGATTGAGGGATGAGACATGAACAAAGAATATGTGATACGTAAAATGTGTTGTGAGACTATAAATTTCTATCCTTAAAGTTTTACATTTAAAATAAATAATTTATATCATAAAATTTTCATGAAGCATATCGATCAAAAAACACATAATTTTAGTTTAATTTACCCCTAAGATACTATTTTATGATGTAAGATATAGATCTAAGTTGTAAAATGTTTAATGGAATAAACCGTTTCTCCATTTTATGACCAGTGTCATCATCCTGATCCATCCTAAAAGGACCCATGTCATGACTACCCCATGCCTGCCAACAATATGCTAGGGGATGGTGACTAGCATCGAGTAGGAATATCCCAAAAATGGGAGGAATTATCCTTAACTACCTGTTCACAATCACACATATCTAAGAGGCAAAATGCTGAAATGTAAAAACACTGAGTAAAAAATGAATACATACCACTAATATCACACAACAAAGTACAATAGTGAAAGTACCGGAAAGTAAACAAGTATAGAATACAATCCCACCAAAAAGATTTTGTAACCACACCAACCTGCAAGAAAAGAGGTTTTGGGACTATTGTCTAAACCATATGAACACACCTAGTCTGTATATCCATACTAAGAACTACCTGGTCCTAGTCCACCTAGTACTCTTCCAAAGGGTTGATCGTCTACACAAGACATGACATGTGTAGGAAAATACCATGCATGGGTGAGTGCAACAATACTAAGAAGAAAAACCCAAAACCACAAAGGAAATACCATGAAGGAAATGACCACAATGGAATATATAGTCATCTCCACGTAGGTATATTCCCACCACACATATAACATGAACAACCTGATATACTCTTGAGAAACACAATTCCATCGGGCGGTCTAAACCAACCTTTATCCATAAAATTTTTCTTAAAGAACACTCATTCTTAGAGAACACACTCCTCGAGTTGTGATATCATCGGAGACACTAATAGAGAGGACTAGCTTATCACCCCCCCCCTTCCCAAACCGAATGTATTGGTCAAGGAAGACTGTGATTCACAAAGAGGGGATCCTTTATAAATACTATGAGTAATACCACTAACCCAATCTGTATCAACCCAAAACATAGAGGATCCTACACAGATACACTAGGTAATATCGCTAACCCAACTGATGTGGATCATAATATAGGGGATCTTGCCCATACACCCTAGGGAATACCACTAACCCAACTGTTGTGGCTAACTATATGGAGGACCTACACCCTATGTTCAGTGGTTATGTAGATTCCAAAAAACTCCCCTATGGGTGATAGAGAATCCTTATCTAGTCCCATGGAGGGATACCATAACTCTATTTGGGACTCAGCCTCTAGAGGGGACTAAAATCCAGTAATATGGATTTAATGTCATGCTAAACCCTCTATTAATGGACCAAGGGAACACTCTCAACCTATACGAGTCCAAAATAAAAACAGAAAACTTATCCCAAAATTTTCTTCTCGTTGCTAGGGTCCCAACACCATAGATGGATCATCGAATGTATGTATCATTTTGATGTTATAATGGTTTGAATTTTCAAAAAAAATGGGGGTCACCCAGACTCTTGACTGATTTCACTTTTGGCCAATGACTATGGCGGTTAACCACTTTGGTCCACCACCTATACCAGCCATCCCGATTCTTCCGTAGTCAATCTCCATGGTCAATCGCGCCCCCAACTACCATGAATTTGTGGAATTTAGAGCGACCCAGGATTACAATCAATTACTTTAGTCAAACGTGGCTTGGCTCTAGCCACCATTTTTCTAACCAAGTCCACTGGCTCTGACCCATTCGTATGGATCGGCCCACTGCACCTGGGGCCATCCCACTCCACCTAGGCCTAACATGTCTCTCCTGGCCTGACTCATCTCACAAATAGGCTTCCTAGGCCACCAAAAGTGGAATCCTCTCCGCACATCCACTAATTATGTCTCACTCGTCCTCTAATAAAGTAATCTCCCTCCATCTCCCATGTGTCTACCCACCGTGTTGCTCGCCGCCAATGTCACCACTACCACCCCAATCTCCATCGCTGATCATTGTCGTCGATCACCACCACCTCACCTCACTCAACTGGCATTCCAGAACCATTTCTTTGGTCCCTTCTGTAGACCATTGAGGCACCTACTATACCCACAATTTTAATGGGTTTTAGATCTGCACTCCTTGGGTCCTGATCTATAGAGAACCATCCTCCATTGTCGGTTTTCCACTAATCTGGGGGTCTAAACATGTTCAGAGCCACCCTAAAAGTTGAACTATGTCCAAGGGGGTACAATGAAAGTGAACACGAAGAATGGTGGAAAATAAAATCACATAGAACAACCTTAGTAATTAACCTTATCCTTTGTTAATGTTGGCCTCATTTCATTATTGTTAGAATGAAGAGAAAAGATTAATAAGAAGAACTACAAAAATAATCCCCACAATTATCAACCATCATGAAATGATCAAACTATAGAACGATCTATTCGTAGATTGAACCATGCTCATTGTGGAAATCAAGAATGGGGAAACCACAAAGAAACAACCTCTATACCTTGATTCAGATTTGTCACTAATGAAGGATGATCATCATGTCATCGTCATTGGCGAGGTTCCATTGAACTGACTATGAGTTGATCATCGATCCCCAATCCATCACCATTTTTTTGAGATATTTATTTCTCCGCATATTAGAGGAATTATAGGGTTACTATTCTAACCATGAATTCCTAAAAATACATAATAAAAAGCTATGTCACCATGTTATAAAATATTTTTTATTTAAATCATTTAATGATGATTACTTCCTTTTCGAGTTTTTTCACAAAATTCATATGGTGACAAATGTTATTTAATTCTTATGGATAATCCATAATTATGAACTCAATATTTCCCTAAACATTCTATGTTGGGAAGATATTTAAGATTTATTCCACTTTTTCAAGAAAACCACACGCACGTGCTTCTAAAACTTTAATATTTTTCAAACAACTGTTTTGGGAACCCTGGGCCTTGTAATCACAAGCCATCTAAGCATCTAGTCTCAAAATAAATCCATAAAAATTATAAAAATAATACATGGGAAAAAACTAAGATGTTATATTCTCCCCACCTTGGGGATTTATGTCCCTGAAATCCAAAATAAGGGTTACTCAAACAAATGAGGGTACTACACATGAATCTGAGCCTCCCACTACCATGTGCTCTCCTAGATATTTCTATGCTTCCACTAGACACAAAATAAAGGAATAGACCATCCATGATGGATGCTATCTTACAGATCCTCAATCTCTACTGGGTACACTACAAAAGTGGCCCCATCATCGATGTCCAACTCGCCCTAGTCGATGATGTGCAATGGTTCAGGCACATACCTACTCAACTACGACACATGGAAGGCATCATGTACTAGATCTAACTACGACATTAGATCCAAGAAGTATGACACCTATCCAACACTACATAGTATCTGGAAAGAGCTGATAAACCTCCTAGATATCTTACCACACCAGCCGAATCTCTACAATCCCCATTAAGGTGAAACCTGAAGGAACACATGGTCTCCTTACTAAAATAATAAATACCTCTGTCACCTATCAATATAAGACTTATAATGACTCTGTGCAATCTTCATATGCTCCAGGATGATCTACATCTTATCCCTCGTAGATCTCACCAACTCTGGGCCCATGAGTGCCGACTCTACTAGGTCAGTCCAACAAAGTGGAGACATGGAGTGTCACCCATACAAGGCCTCAAATGGTTCCATACCAATGGTGTAGTGGCAGATATTGTTTTAAGAAATATCCACTAGTGTTAGGTGATCCTCCCCACTATGGCCAAAATCAAACATGCACACCCACAACATGTCTTCTAGAATCTGTATGGTCTGCTTGGTCTGGTCGTCCATCTGTGGTTGAAACGTTGTACTCAAGAATAACTAGGTCCCAAATGCCTCATGGAATCCATTCCAAAATAGACATGTAAAGAGATCATCATGATCTGAAACTACCATCAATGGGACTGCATGAAGTCAAACTGTCTCCTACATATAAAGGTATCTCAGGCTCTCTACTTAACTCTTCTCTTAGATAGTCAGGAAGTTGGATTATTTGGTGAGTCGGTTAACGATCACCCAGAGAGAATTTTGTCCCCTGGACATATGTGGTTTACCCATCATGAATTTCATCAATTTTCCATCCTACTTAAATTCTAGTACCGCAATTTGTTGTGTCAATCCCTCAGGAACCTGGTGTTTAGCTTTCACTTTCTGACAAGTGAAGCATCGAGAGACAAAATCTACAACACCCTTTTTCATCCCTGGCTATCCAAACTGACATTATCGGTCTGAGTATATCTTTCATACTTTTAGATTTACCACCAAAGGTGATGTGTGGAACTCCCAAAAAACCTCCTCCTATAATGCCAAAGGTACAAATATTCTCCCTCTGAAAATAATGGTGTGCTCCCCGCATTAAGAATATCCATCGGGAGCATGTCCTATGTACATATGATCACGTAAGGTCTCACAGTTAGTGTCCCAAAGATATGCCTCACTGACTCACTTTTAGAGTGGAGGGGTGACAACCATCAGCTGGAGTTAAGCTTCTACATCTCCATCCACAAAGTATATCTACCACAAGGCCAACCCCTCTGACACTTCTTTCAAAAAGTACAAACTAGATCTCCTACTGATAGAATATTCTACCACATTACACATCCCAAGAGTATAGAAAATATCAAATTCATAGTCCTGGAAGAACTCTAGACATTGATTCTGTCTCAAGTTCATATCCTTCTAAGATAAGATATACGTGAGACAATTTTGATCAGAGTAGATGATAAATCACTTTCCCATCAGGTTTTATCGCCGCATCTTCAATGCGAAGACTGCTTCTTCCAACTCAAGATCATGGGTCATGTAATGTTTCTCATGTGCTATCAATTAGCATGAGCCATTGGAAATCACCACTTTACACTGCATTAGGACACAACCAATCCCAGTCCCTTATGCATCACAGAACACCACACACTCAATGTCTTCCTCTGGTAACTTTAGGATGGGAACCCTCATCAACCTATGCCTCAAATCCTGAAGGCACTACTGGCACTTCTCTATCCACAAAAAATACTTCCCCTTTCATGTAAAATATGTCATGTGTGATTCTACTTTGGAGAATTTAGGTAAAAACCTCTGATAGTAGCCTTCCAATCCATGGAAACTCCACACCCCAGTCTAACTCTTGGGTGGATCTTATGCAAGCATTGCCTCAATATTTAATGGATGCACAACATCTCCATCCTCTTAGATGATGTGTCCCAGAAAATGTACCTATCAAAACTGCAAAAAAATTTAAAGACACAGATCGTACTTCAAATCATCTCTAGAGCCTCAGGGTCATAAGCCTCTATTTTCTGAAACTCGGCTTGTCCTTTTCCATTAGATCCTTGGGCCTGGCGTGGACAACAAGGGGGTGGTGGTGGTAAAAAGTAGAACCTTTTTCTCCCTCATGTTTCCCTTAATTCCCTTATACCATATCCACCGACCTACGTACCACCCAGATCATACCTCTATCTATGCCTTATTAGTCCCTCAACGGTCCCCCAATCGGTTGTACGATAGGTCAAGGAATCCCATGCCAGATGTCCCCAACTTCCACATGAGTAACACCATCTGTACATAGGCTGACTCAATTCACCCAGCGATTCATGTACCAATGACCCTTAGTCTTGGGCTCATCCCCCAAAGCACCTATCACACTTGGATCCCTATGCCTATCGTCAGTTGCCTGCTGTTGAGGTCTCAGTTACCCGATTCCCGGCATAAGCCCTACTTGAAAGTTTGATCCCTAAAGAACTGATCTTGTACCATGTCTATGGAGTAGCATGAAATATTAGTAAACCTCACTGAATACTCCACCACCATAAAAATTCTCTACTATAAATGTATAAGCTCATGTACGTTCACTAATCGCAACATGGTTAGATAGAACTCCTCTATAAAGAGATGCATAATGTTTGTCTAGGAGTGAGATGTCTCGTCTTGTGAATATGTCACCAAGATCCACAATTTCCCAATGGATCCCTGAATAAGACTTGTGGTGAGGACTGCCATCTGTTCAGTAGACGTCCTTACAAGAAATAAAACACATGCGACAACCTCTAGACAATCTTCAACAAACTTGGGTCTGGATCACCCCAACACTTTTGAGGTCACTGCCTCTAGTACTCATCCAACACACTCATCCTATCTGCATCCTCAACTAGTAGTGCTGGTAATATCTGATGCTTTATGGGTGGTCTTATATCTGGTAAACCACCCAAAGGTTCTATATATGGTACATTCCCCTATATCAATGCCTCGTCACTAGTGGATCATCCTCGTGATCATACAGTGGAATTCTGGATGGATGTCTCCATGGAGGAATCCTGAACTAAAATAAGATGTACCATGATAAATTGAGTATATCTCAAGAGTTCACTCAAGAAGGACATATAAAATACAACCTTTAATATATGATGGATATATCATTATTTTTTCCCAAAACTAGTGTTTTTATGTACTAAGTTGAAAGGCAGGTAGTTAGTGTCTTGGTGTATGGATATGTTGGCCTCCGCACTAACACTAGAGTCCCTGGACAGAAAAATAAACTTGAAACACTTAACATTATCACGCTAAACCAACCTCAAATACTTTGGGTCCTAAAGTATAAATGACCACCTCTGATACCACTCTATCACAACCCATCCTAGAGGGACCCATGATGTCACTACCCAAATCCAACCTTCAATAGGACATGGGTTGGTGACTAACCCCAAGTAGGCATATCTCACAAATGGGAGGAATTAGCCTTAAATACATGTACACATGAACACATCTCCAAGCCAAAAATTATGAAATGTAAACACAATAAGTAAACAATGCATGCATAACACTAAGATCAGACAACAAAGTACTATAGTGAAAGTACTATAAAGTAAACAGGGCTAGAATACAAACCCACCAAAAAGATTCTGTAACCACAAGACCAACCTGTAAGAAAAGACGTACTGGGACTGCTGTCTGAACTGTCAGAACACACCTCATCTAACCGGCCTTGCTAAGAACCACCTAATCCATCTAGAACTCTATTAAAGGTTCAATCATATTCAAAAGATATGACATGTGTGGGAAAAGCCTATACATGGGTGAGTACTACAATACCTAGTAGAAAATAGAAAAAACTAAAATGAAATACCAAGAAGAAAATTACCACATAGAGATATACAGTTATCTACACATATTTATATGTCTACTGTACATATAACAAGAACATATAGATATCCTCATGAGAAACACCATGCCATCGGGCTATCTTAACCAACTACCATCCAAAGGATTCTACTCGAATCACACTCATTTTTGGATAACTCACTCCTCGATCCATTATATCATCATAGACACTCATAGAGAGGTTTATCTCATTTTGGCCTAGCCTAAGGAGAAAATATTGGTTAAGTAAGACTATGATACATAGATAGGGGATCCTACACATATAATCTAGGTAATACCACTAAACCAATCTGGATCAACCCACAAGATAGAGAATCTTTCCTAGATACACCGAAGAATACCACTAACCCAACTAATGTGGAACGTAATGTAGGGAATCTAGCCCAGGAATCCTAGGGAATACCACTAACCCTATAGATGTAGCCCTCAAGATGGAGGAACAAAGCCCTACTCTCATAGGTTACATCGATTCAGAAAAACTCCACTCAAGGTGATATTGGTTCCTACTCTAGTCCCATAGAGAGATACCACAAATCTATCTCGGACTAAACCTCTTTAGGGGACTATAATCCAGTATTGTGGATGTAATGTCGTACTGAACCCTCGAGAAAAGTACAAAGGGAACACTCTCAAACTATATTGGCCCAAACTAAAAACTCACCACTTGTTTCGAGACGTCTGTCTCGTCGCTATGGTCTCAAATCCGCAGACAAATCTTTAAATATATGTACCATTTGAATGATACAATAGTTTGAAGCTTCAAAAAAGGGGGTCATTGGGCATGTGGATCGACTGCGGGGGTTGACCACCGTGGTCAACCTCTCAAACCGACTGCCCTATGGGTGCCGCGATTGATGACCCTAGTCGACTATACCCCCATATATGGATGCCATGCACTATTTAGAGAAAATGTGGCACATGGTTGACCACTGTTGTCGACAGTGGTCTAGCTCTGGCTACCCCAGGTCTGACTCAGGCCCGACCCGTTCATCTGGCCCAGACCGCTATGCTTGGGCCCGACCTGCTCCACCTGGGCTCGGCCTATCTCCCCTGGCTTAGGTCATCTCACGAATGAGATTACTGGGCCACCATACGTGGCTCACCAAGCCACGTCTGCAGCTTCCACTCCACATAGCTGCCACTGTGGTCTTCTCCCATGGACTTTGTCGGCAGCCATGACACCACCCGCCACACCGCATGCAGCCGTTGATACCTCCGCTCAGTACTAATTTACCTCTCAAAACCGCCACATTTGTGGTCCCTTCTTTGGACACCAAGACACCTCTTATGCCTGAAATTCATATAACTCATTGATACATGTGCCTTGGGTCTTGATCTACATAGACACAACCTTCTTTGTCTGTTTTTCTCCAATTTGAGGGTCTGATTGTGTTCGAAGCCACCCTGTAAGTCTAACAATGGCCACGAGGGTCCAATAGTGCTAAACACAAACAACAGTGGATAGAAAATCATGTAGAACACCATGAAGAACAAACCTAGGCCTTTTTTCATGTTGGCATCAATTCGTTCTTGTAAGAATAAACAACGAATAAGAATAAATAAAACTACCAAAATAATCTCCACAATTATCAATCACCCCATAATGATTAAATCATGGGTCAATATGTCCATGGATTGACCCAATTTCTACATGAAAATCAATAATGGGGAAACCAAAAAGAAATAACCACCCTACCTTGACTCGAATCAGTTTATAACAAAGGACGATCATTGTGTCGTTGTCATTGGTGTGGTTCCTTTGAATCAGTTGTGTGTTGGTCATCGATTCATGAGCCATCACCATTTTTATAATAGAGTCCTTTCTCTATATATTTAAGGAATTTTAGGGTTATGATTCTAACCTTGAATTCCTAAAAATTACCAAATAAAAATAAATTTCTACACTTTAAAAAATAATTTAAATTTGCATTATTTAATAACAATTACGTCCTTTTTGAGTTTTTTCATAGAAGACTCACACCTACCAAAGTTATGACTTGCCAAGTGTAAAACCACTTCTATGAACTAAACAATTATCTCATATTTTTGATCTATGTACCCGTTTAAGAGTTATTTTACTTTTTTTGAATACTATGTACGTATGCTATTAAAATTTTAACATTTTTCACATATTTTTTTTGAGAACAATGCATCCCGGAATCACACACCATCTCATCGCCTTATCTCAAAATAAATCCATATAATTTCTAAAAATAATACATGGGAAAATCTGAGATTTCATAGGAAGATTTATTCCATGAGATACACATTTACATTTTAAAACGTTTTTACGGTATAAAATGGTCATGTTGACAGAAAACAACCAAGGTCCTACAAAAACCCTCAAAAATGATTCTTATGTCCTACAAACCCACTAGAAACACTATTAAATAAGAAATTAACATACCTTAATATCCAATATATTTCAACTATTTCCTCGATTACATCCTACCAAATTACCTTGGGAAACAGACATTGGGAGAGCAGTTACATGTTTCATCAAACTCAAAATGAGTGCCTCATTAGAGTTATGATGGGCTCCATTTTTTGTCTATTGGATTAAATTATTATCTCGTTTAGTTTATTTTCATCAAAATTTACACCAAAAACCTTCTATCTTAAATTATTCCTTATAAAAAGTAGAAACCCATCAAGCAACATCTAAAATTTTAAATTTTAAATTCCACTAAAAATGATGGCCATTACAATCTACCAACCATTAATCTTATTTTTCTTAAAAATATTCCCAATCCAATTCATAGAAAAAACTTAAATAAACAATATTCCATCATTGGTATATTCACCTAGATCCATATATGAAACATATTAAAATATTCTAGTCTACCTGATCCATTTTTCTCTCAACCATAATCATAATTCTCTTATAACATGTAAATGTTATTCTATATTTCCTTAAATCCCATTAAAATTGTTGAAACTTCATTATTTTCTATTATTTAAAAAATTGCCTAAATTTCCTTAGTAAATACCTCATCTTCTCTCATCAATTTTATACCTAGTGGAATAACCACACATCATTCAAAAAATACAGAAATATCATAAAATAATTTACAATTATCACTTGAATATACATGGATCATTTCCCATGTATTCAATGTATACAACCAATTTTAATTGTTTCTCCCTATTCCATATTGTCAATTATTTTACTAATTTATCCCTAATTATAGGGTTGTATACAAAACCATTATATGAAATAGTTTAATGTACATTATGAATGACATGTATTTAGGTATGTGTATGTATAATTAGTTTTTATTTTGGTTAAGTAACACAAATCCTTATTTTTATTATATGTTATAAATTAATATTTTTGGAACATATTAATTTATTTTAAGGTATATGATCAATATTAAACATCTAGAAAAATTTATTTGATTTGATATTTAATGAGATGTAATTATATATGTGAGAAGTATATGTAAATATTTATCCTTTGAAAAGCCCCAAAAAATAATAAGTGTGAGATTAATTTTACTGAAATAACATGTTAATACATCAATCCTTCAATGTGGGTAACCCTAAATTTTGGGTTCCCATATATTATATTATATAAGGCATGAAGGATATGGATATCCCAAAAAGTTAGGCAACTGGTTCCCATTTTTAGATTTTAGTTAGACTTAGTTGGCTAACCCAAATTTTAGGTTACCATAGGTATAATGTTAGGAAAAATTATTATGATTAATTTTAAAAATGTGATTTAAATCTACCAATCCATTAGTTATATATGACATTATAGGAATTAATATTCACCAAAAAATATAAATGGTGATACAAATATAGAAGTGACTCAAAGTGTTTTAAAATATAGACCTCTCTTAAATACAATAAAAACATGATATGTATATATACGATAAAATATTCTATTATATGTAAAACTAAATCATCATCAAACTATTATTTGTGATCATTGTTAAAAAAGATGAATCTCAATGAAATTAACTTCTTGGATAGGTATAAAACCTTGAAAAGAATTCTCAACCAAGTAGAATTTTATTTGAGAACAATCAACCCCTTTGAAACAACTAACTAGTGATTATTTTAACAATTAGATATATATTCTTAACAAAATCATATGAAGGATTTGATATATGATTCCACTCTCATTTTATTTTTTCTATAACACCTAAAATATCAAACAAATACAAGAGAATATATTAACTCCTATAAAATGATAGAAAACCTTACCATTATTTATCAGGATTATGTGATATGGATTTAAATTAATGCATATTTCCCACATTTACATTAAGAAATAATTGTGTTACTGATTTAAAAATGTTATTTTAATGGTGAATTACTGATTCTTGATGTTTTTAATAAAATTATTGTTATTTTTATTTTTATTTTAAAATTTGAATTTTTTATGTTAAATCAACAAACTATTTTACTTATCTCCCTATATTTTTAGAATGAATATCTTGGTTTTTTAATGGAATTAAACTGAAATATTATTTTATAGATATTTTAAATGGTTTATATTTTTGAAATTTATAATTTTTAAATTTAATGTTCATATTTTAAGTATTATTTACTAAAAAAAATTTAATTATATTTATTGAAATTGAAAATTCATAGTAATAATCTATTATAATGTATTATCATGTGCATTTTAACATATAGTAACAAATTTTAAAATTAAGTCTTATAGGTTTTTTAAAAAAATTGAATAAGTTAATGTTGAGTCAATAAGGTTTTCCTTATGACTTTTTCATTCCTTCTTGTTTTGAAAATCACAAACACCTTATACTTAAGAAAATGTATGTTTTACCTCCATAAGGAAAATTTTCGTCCATAAGTAAATTTACCCTAACCTAGAGTTTCTTATACATAGTAATATTTTTCTTAAGTAAAAAAACCGGATTCTTAACCAAAATCCTGGAATCATATAATGATAAGTATTGGAGTATTCTGCATCTAGGATCCGAAATATGGATGTAAACTATAATGAAGTTCCACTCCGAATTATGGATACAAACTTTCATGAGTTCGACTCCGAACTCTTAAGTAGTTCGACTCTGAACTCTTAAGTAGTTCGACTCCGAACTCTTGTGAAGTTCGACTCTGAACTCTTAAGTAGTTCAAATCTGAACTCTTATGAAGTTCGACCCCAAACTCTTATGAGGTTCGACTCCGAACTCTTATGAGGTTCGACTCCGAACTCTTAATTAGTTCGACTCCGAACTCTTATGAAGTTCGACTCTGAACTCTTATGAAGTTCCACTCCGAACTTTCATGAGTTCGACTCCGAACTCTTAACTAGTTCAACTCCGAACTCTTGAGTAGTTCGACTCCGAACTCTTGAGTAGTTTGACTCCGAACTCTTATGAAGTTCGACTCCGAACTCTTAAATAGTTAGACTCCGAACTTTTACTAGTTCTACTTTGAACTCTGCAAGTTCAGATTCTGATCTCTAGTGAAACCAGACTCTGAATTCCTATAAAACAGAATCTGAACATTTCTTAACATAGACTCCGAATTTCATTTTGGTTAGACTCTGAACTTTTAATTTTATTACACTCTGAAATTTTTTATGTCTTTTATTTACATTTTCTCCATTTCAAAACGATGTCGTGCATTCAGTTATACATGATTTATTATTAAATGATGTCATCCATTATGTTTCCAATTAACCATTGGTTGAGTTACACGTGTACAGGTCCCTCGGAATTTCATGGAGAATATGACCGTTGGAGGAGGGAGTCGACCGTTGGAAATTTGCCTATAAATAGGAGCTCATTTGAAAGAGCTCAATATGAAGTTGATCGATCTAGAGACCACACGCTGTTAAAGTGATTTATAGAGAGAGAATATTTTCATGCATTGTGTGTACTGAACCGCTCGTTCAGATTGCTTCGTGTGACTCCGAATGTTGGTGATTACATTCGAGGTCTTCCGGGGATAGGAAGACAGAGGTGCTGACTTCCTTGAAGTTCGAGGGCTTCCTTGCTGAGGAAGACAGAGGTTCCAACTACCTTGAAGTTGAGGGTTTGCAGGGATAGCAAGACAGAGACTTCGATCTTCTTATCGAGGGCTTACCCTGGTGTGGGTAAGACAGACTTCCTTGAAAGTATAAATCAAGGGACCTTTATCCAAGGTTGTTGGATACCCTTCTCTTTGGGTTAAAAGGCTTATATCTTGTTGCTTATAGTTTTAATACTTGTTTTTCTGCTGTGCTTTTGTATTGTAAGGAAGGTATAACCTTCTTATATTTCCTTACACTTGTACTCTATTTAGTTTATATTCTATACGCTTTAAGGTAGAATCTCATATTGAAAACTGTGATTCTAATTCTTCAGTTGGTGATTAGAGGTGTTGTGAATTTTCGTAGTTTAACTTTTTTAAACTTAGTTTTTTCCTTGTCTAAGGAAATTTTTTAAAGTGTACAATTCACCCCCCCCCCCCCCTCTTGTATTTTGAGCATCTACATCGTTTTTTCGATCCTACAATTGATATCAGAGGAGGTCTCTGAAATACTTATACTCACATATAAGTTTTTCTTGCTCATTTTTCATTGTTCTTCATCCTTTCTTAGAAAGTTTATTTTGTAATTCCGAATTTTCATTCTGAACTTTGTGGTTATGAACTTTTTCTACTAACTAGTTTGGTTGCCAATGTTTTTTTAAGAATGGCAGGAATCAATGTTGGTTCTATTGACAATCTAAACCCTACAAGACCACCAATCTTTGATGGTAATGACTATGAGTACTGGAGAGATCGAATGAAGACTTTTGTTATCAATACTGGAGTGGATAATTACGTTATGCTTACTGGTGATAATAAAATTCCTGATAAAGAAGTTAGAACTTTCACTAACTAGGAAAAACAAGAGTATCAACTCAATTATAAGGTACATAATACCTTACTATGTTCAATGACTAGAAATATATATATCCAAATTTCTTCTTGTGAAGAAGCTAATTGTATCTGGAAAAAGTTAGATGTTACACACTTTGGAACTTATGAAGTGATTGAGTCTAGGAGAACTATGCTTAGAGCTGAATACCATGGCTTCAATTTTCCTTATTGCGAACCAATTTGAAAATTTCAACAGAGATTTATGACTATAGTGAACAGTCTTCAGTCTATGGGAGAGAAAGGTCTGGATGATGAAGCTCTTGTAGATAAGATAATTGATATTATACCCAATGAGTGGGAATCAAAGAGAACAGCTATTGATGAGAACAGGAAGGTCACTCAAATTTCTCTTGATGAACTATTCATAACCCTTCTTCAATATGAAACAAGAATGAAGAGAGATACTGAAAATATCAAGAAGAAGAATGGAAATGGTACTATTGCTTTTACAACAACATTAAATCATATGAAAGCTAAGACTCCTGAGAGAGTAACTAGATCCAAGTCTAAGAAGGTGGTTATTCAATTAGAATCTAGTGAAAGTGAAGTCTCTGAAAATGAGTTAGCAAATCTTGCTCGAAGGATGAACAAGATAGCTGGCCAGAGAAATTTCCAATCCAAGTATAAGAAAAAGGAAAAGAAAGATAGGAAATATGGAGAAGTTACTTGTTATAAATGCAAGAGAGATGAACATATTAGACCAGATTGCCCTTTGATCAAAAATAAATAAAGGAAAGAAAGACATTATGACAGGAACAGAAAGAAGTATTATAAAGAAAAAGGTAAGAAAGTTCTGAAAGCTAATGACACCTGGAGTGCCATTGGTGGTGACTCTTCAGATGAATCTTCTAATTATAAATCTTCAGGACAGAAGAATCTTGGTCTTATAGCTAGATTACCCATTAACAATCATTGTTTTATGGCTAAGGTACGAAATTCTAAATAATTGACCAGTGTTTCTTTAAATTATAATGGTAAAGAATATTATAACTCTTCAGATGAAGAATCCTCTTCTGATGAAGAAAATACTTTACCTAACTATGAAGAAGTTTCTAGGTTTGATGAACTTCTTGAAATTGAGAATTCCAAACTCAATTAAAAATTGATAAGTCAAACTCTAGGAATACTATTCTTACAAAAGAAATATCAGATCTTACTAAAGATCTTGATAGGAAAAATGCTGATTTTATAAATATTTCAAAAAAATCTTGAGGAAGTAAGTTCTGAGAAGGAAAAACTTTCTAAAGAGTTAGAAAAAGTAATTTCTAAGAAAAGTGTCTTTGAGCCTAGCTCTAGTTATAAATCTAATGATTTTGAAGAAAAAAACTTGGTTATAAAACTCAAGTCCGAAATTTTTTCCTTAAAGAAGTGTTTATCAAACTTTACCCTTGGTAAAGAATTTTTTTGATAAAATGTATTCTCAAAAACGACCTTTAAGAAACAAGTCTGGATTTGGTTATACCCATGCTAAACCAACTTTTAGTAACAATAACTTTGTTCCACAAAGTGCCCCATTTTGTACCAAGTGTCAATGTGGTGGTAACTGGGTAAAGAATTGTTCTTTAAATAAAACTCAATCTTTAGGTTTTCATAAAGCCTGTTTTTCTAAGAAAGTGTGGGTTCCTAAAATTTTTTTGTCTGGAAATCTCGGATCCAAACAAGTTTGGATTCCGAAAGTCTAATTCTTTTCTTGATTTCAGGAAGATAAAGGGAGTACTGACAACAATAAATGGTACATGGATATTGGATGTTCCCGGCACATGACTGGTAACAAAAACTATTTTGAAAAGGTTATCAAGACGAAAGGAGGAAAAGTAACTTTCAGAGATAATGCTCAGGGAGAAATTGTTGGTATAGGTAATATTGTTCTTCTTGGTAAAACTTTGATTTCAAATGTTTTATTTTTTAAGGGTCTTAAGAACAACCTCATTAGCATAATTCATTTATGTGATGAAGGATACCTTGTGAATTTTAGGAATGATAAGTGCTTAGTTAACAATTCCAAGGAAGAATTTATTCTCTCAGCCAATAGGCAAGAGAATTTTTACACTTTAAACTTAAAAGACCATAGGAGCCAAGATTTACCTTTCCTTAGTGCAATGGAAGATCATTCTTGGTTATGGCATAGAATATTAGGTCAGTGTAATCTTAGGAACTTATGTAAACTCTCTGAGAAGAAACTAGTTAAGTATCTACCAGAGATTAGATTTGATTCTTCTAAAGTTTGTGATCCTTGTCAATATGGAAAGCAACATAAATCTAGTTTTAAATCAATCAGTGAAGTCTCAACAACTGATGCATTACAGTTGGTGCACATGGATCTTTTTGGTCCAACACAAACTGGAAGCATTGGAGGAAAATACTATGTGTTTCTTCTAGTTGATGATTACACTAGATTTATATGGGTCTATTTTCTAGAAAAGAAGTCTGAAGCTTTTTATTATTTCAAAAGTTTTAGAGCCCAAGTTAAAAATTAGAAAAATCTTCCACTAAAAACTATTCATAGTGATCATGGAGGAGAATTTCAAAATTCTGATTTTGAAACCTTTTGTAGTAGAAAAGGTGTTAATCACAACTTTTCATCACCTAGAACTCCTTAAAAAAATGGTGTAGTTGAATGAAGAAATAGGATTCTTCAAGAAATAACTAGAACCATGTTGAGTGAATATTCTATAGCTAGAAATTTCTGGGCTAAAGCTGTAAATACTGCTTGTTATACTATAAATCAAGTTTTGATTAGACCTTTTTTTAATAAAACTCCTTATGAGTTATGGAATAGTAGAAAACCTAGACTTTCTTACTTCAAGGTTTTTGGTTGCAAAGTATTCATTCTGAATACTAAATATAATTTACATAAATTTTCACCAAAATATGATGAAGGAATTTTCTTAGGCAACTCCACAACTTCTAAGGCTTATAGAGTTTTCAATAAAAATACTTGTACTGTTGAAGAAACGATGCATGTAAAATTTGATGAATATAATCCTTTTGTTTTTAAACCATCCCAACCTATATCCTCGGATGTGTTTTCAAAAACTGATTGTCAACCTTTGATAGAATATCCTTCTGATAAGGAAAATGTTCAATAAGATACTTCTGAAACATTTACCCTAGAAGACTTTCTACCCTATGTTGATAAACAGGCTTTACAAAACCCAAATCAGGTGTTTTTAAGAATCATCCCAGTGATAGCATCATTGGTGATGTAAATCAACCTGTAAGGACTAGGAGTTCCTTGAGAAATTAAGTAGAACATCTAGCATTTCTTTCCCAATTAGAACCAAAAAGAACTGATGAAGCTTTAGGTGATGATGATTGGATCAAAGCCATGCAAGATGAACTAAATGAATTTGAAAGGAATAAAGTCTGGACCTTTGTTGAAAGACCTAAGGAAACTTCTGTTATTGGAGTAAAGTGGGTCTTTAGAAACAAGTGTGATGAAAATGGAGTTATTGTAAGAAATAAATCTAGACTCATTGCTAAAGGCTATAACTAGTAAGAGAGAATAGACTATGAAGAAACCTATGCTCTAGTAGCTAGACTTGAATCTATTCGTATTCTACTTGCCTTTGCAGCATTATTCAATTTTAAACTTTTTCAAATGGATGTGAAATGTGATTTTCTTAACGGTTATGTTCAAGATGAAGTTTTTGTTGAACAACCTCCTGGATTTGAAGATACAACACATCCTGATCATGTTTTTAGACTTACCAAAGCTTTGTACGGTCTTAAACAAGCCCCACGAGCCTAGTATGATAGACTCATAGGATTTTTGCTTCAAAGTAACTATTTTAAGGGAAATGCAGATCTAACCATTTTTATAAAGAAAGATAAGAAAAAAAAATTGATTGTTCAAATTTATGTTGATGACATTATATTTGGTTCAACTCAGCAATCATTAACTGATTCTTTTGCAAGTTTAATGAAATCTGAGTTTGAAATGAGTATGATGGGTGAGTTAAATTTTTTCCTTGGTTTTAAAATTTCTAAAAGACCATAAGGAACCTATATATCTCAACATAAGTATATTAAATATCTTCTCAAAAAGTATGGTTATGACAACACTAAGAGTATAAGTACTCCCATCAGTACCTCAAACTCCTTAGATCTTGATGAAGCTGGGAAACCAGTAGATCAAACATCTTTTAGAGGTATGATAGGAAGTTTACTTTACTTAACATCTAGTCGACCGGACTTAATGTTCTCAGTATGCTTATGTGCATGATATCAATCCAATCCTAAGGAATCTCACTTAAAGGCAGTAAAAAGAATTTTTCACTACCAAAAGGGAACCATAGATCTAGGATTATTTTATACTTCTGGAAATGATTTTGTTTTAAATTTTTTTCCAGATGCTGACTTTGGTGGATGTAAAATGGATATAAAAAGTACATCTGGAAATTTTCATTTCTTAGGAGATTCATTAGTTTCTTGGTCATGCAAGAAGCAACATTCTGTAGCACTTTCCACTGCAGAAGCTGAATATGTAGCAGCCAGAAGTTTTTGTTCTCAAGTGTTGTGGATGCAACACACACTCATAGATTATGGCCTGAGTTTTACTAAGACTCAAATTTTGTGTGATAACACAAGTTCCATTTCCCTAAGTAATAACCCTACACATCACTCTCGTGAAAAACACATATATATTAGGCATCACTTTCTTAGGGATCACACACTTAAAGGAAATATCATTCATCAGTTTATCGGAACACAAGATCAACTTGCTAATATTTTCACAAAATATTTACCCTCTGATAGATTTGAATACATTAAACAAAAGTTAGGAATGATAACTGTAAGGTGATCATTCTTTATTAACTTCTTGTTGGACAATTCTCCTAACAGTAATAAACTCCTTTTCATAGGTGGAGTACATTTGATTGTTAGTATAACTAAATTTTTCATAATTTGTTTTTTAAACTTTTTGTAACTAAAATTTTCGTAATCGATTTTTTTTCAAACCATCCGGAATGATAATTTCCGAAATGGAAATTTCTGAAATGGAAATTTCTGGAACGATAATTTCTGGAATGGAAGTTTCAGAATGGAAATTTTTGAAATGAAAATTTTCAGAATGATACTTTCCATAATCAAAATTTCCGGAATGGAAATTTCCAGGAGCTAGAACTTTCATAATGGGTTTTTTCGTACTGGAACTTTCGTAACGTTTTTTTCCCGTAAAGGTCTTTCGAAATATTTTTTTTGTCAATATTACCAATTACGAACAATCTTTCTAGCCAATACGAAAAGTATGATTTCCTTACTTAAGTTTTCATAATCATATTTTTCTTTCTCGTATTTTCCTGATTTTTTTTAAAAATAATTTGGATTCTAGTTTTCCCTAAGTCTGAATGTTTTCTTTAAAACCTCAAAAGACCGGAGTCAAGTTTTCCTTACGAGAATTTTCTCAACCGTCAGACCATATCCAAAAGGTTTTCAACCGTTAAATGGATTTTGGAAGACCAAAGGTCACATCCATCGCCTATATAAAGGGGTCCCCAAGATTTGTCCCACTTCGGTTTTGAAATCTTTCGCGTCTCGAAGCCCTGCTGCTCTTCTTAAGACCGGTTCTGAATTTTGCAAAGTCGTTCCAAATCTTTCAAAATTCTTCACTCTGAATGTCTGTTGAAGCTACATCTCAATATATGTCAACTACGAAACCAATCTCTAAGTGGTTAGTCTTTAGGGAAATGTTTGTTCATCCGGATTTCTACAAGCTTGGTTCTATTATAACCAAGAATATAAATTTGAATGGTTGGGAATATATTTGCTTGTTCAAGTCAGAAAAACGGGATCCGGTGTATACTGATTTGTTGATCGAGTTCTATGAGTCTATTTCCTTCCATATAAAAGATGGCAGAGAGTGGTTTTCATTAAATTCTTATGGTAAGACATATAAGCTATCCTATACCAAGGTTGCGATCTTGGTTGGTTTGTCCTATGAGGGGGAAGTTGAGTTTTTCTCACATAAGCTTCCAGATGAGCAAGGAAGTTTCAACAAGGTGGAGGCTTTAAAATGCCTTGGACTTAAGGATTCTACGACCGCTAAGATTGCTCATCTCACTCCGAACAATAAAATTATTCAACTCTGGGTACAAGGTTTTCTCGTACCAAGAATAGGCGACAAAGATAATTTAAAGAAAAGTGATATCTATGTTTTAGATTTCTTGGTAAATCTAAGAAAGATAAATTTAATGAGGCATGTCTTGATTATGATCAAGAAATCAAAGAAGGGAATTTGAGAGCTCAAATAATTATGTACCCTACCTTACTATCTAGGCTGATAGTTCGGTGCTTAGAATCCTTCAAGGTTGCATGAAAATCAAAAGTCTGGAATTACAAGATTATGCTGATTAGTGATGATACCTTGAAGAGGATGAATATGGGTTTTTCTAGTGAATCCGGAGAATTTTACCCTCTATCTGTGGAAGAGTTTAATGTATCTCAGAAAGAAACACAGAATCCGGAAATATCCAAAAATACAAGGAAGAAGAGGAAGGTTAAGGAAGTGGTTGTTGATAAAGAAAATCCCCAGGCTAAGGAAACTCAGTCTGCTCCCCCCAAGACGAAGAAGTAGAAAACATATACAGATGAAGTGGCAGCCAAGTGGAGGGAAGACAAAGAGAAGAAAATGAAAAAGAAAGTGTTTGAAGTTGAAGTGGTGAAATCTTTTCTGAGAGCTACAGAGTTAGCTTCTGAGCTGATTCCGGTTCCGAAATCTTTCCTTACAGAGCCTTCTTTACCAGAAACTCCAGCTAAGAACTATGCCACTCTGGAAAAATCTAAGGGTACAAAAGTAGTTGAAGAATATGAAAAAGAACCTTCTGAAGAAGTAGAAGAGGAGGTTGAAGAATAAGAATAATAAGAATAGGGAAGTGAAGATTTAGATGTCTTGATAAAGCAAGTAGAGGATTATCAAGATAAAGCAGAATCCTCAAAGTTGGTAACTCCAGGGAAGGAAGGTGAAGATGGTAGTAATAATAATGATAAGCAACAGGAAGAAGAAAATGTCTTGTATGATGAGGAAGAATCCTATGAGAGGAATTTCCTTGAGGAGGGACAAGAAAAATAGAAACCAGATGAAGACCAGATTATTCAAGTTTCTGAATCTGAGGAAGTATCCCCTAATGAGGAACCAATTCCGAAATCTGATAAGGGGAATCAAGTTATCATGGAAACTCCTATAAAAGACGTCATCAGGAAGAAATAGGTTGGTGGTTCCTCTATAAGGAAGCTAGTTCAAGTTGAAGAAGAGCAATCTCAAAGAGATGTATCTAATTCAGAATCATTATCTCATGGGCATGATTTTATTATTGAGTCTTTGAAAAATCTTTTGGATGTCATTCTAATCTTTCCCACCATTGACACTAGATTTAAAATGCTTCAGCAAAGCCAAAATCAAAAATTAGAGACACTATCCATGCTAATGGAAAAGTGTGTGAAGATAGAAGTGGAACAGAAAAGTTTCTTTATCGATTATGATGTGCATAGAAAGTCCTGCAGTAAGGTAACAAAGTGGTCTAAGAGAGTCAAAGAAGACTTGGTTTTGTATGGTAATTTTCAGAATGACGTGAAAGAAGCTTTTGACAGAGCATATAAAAAGGTTAAGAATCTTCAAGATGAGCTGACTATTGAGTAGAGTTCCCAGAGTCAACAAGTGAAGGAACTAAATGACAAGGAAAATTCTCTGGCTCAAAATCTTATAAATGATAGAAATCTCCAGATTGAGCTTGAGAAAAGAGTCGTTCAGTAAGATGAATTGTTAAAAATGTAGAAAGAAGCTATCGAGGCTCAGGCAGAGGTTTTGAAAGGCCAAGAAGAAAAGACAAAGGCCTTGGAGAGGCAAGTCGAGGAAGACCAAAGAGACTTGAAGAAACTCAAACCTTTGTTAAAGAAGGTGATTCCAAAGGAAAAGGAAGACAAATGAACCCACTCCGATCTTTTGTTGTAGTTTCCTTTCTTTGTAAAATTTTCCCAACTCTAATGAAATGTTATTTGGTTCATTGTATCTTGTCATATATTAATGTTTCAGGTACCATATTTTCTTTTCCATACCCTTTAATTCTTTTTGAAAATCACAAAGGGGGAGAAGGAAAAAGAACTACTCCTAAGGAGGAGAAAGAAAAAATTCTAAGAGAAATATTCTTAAAGTAAGGGGGAGTTTCTCACTTCGAAGTTTTTCATTCCCATGATAATGAAAACGCCACTCTGGAAATTCCGAATAAAATCCTTATAGTTTCAATGCCTAAGGGGGAGTTAGTTGTATTCACTTTCATTCATTAATAAAGGGAGATAAGTTTTAATTTCAAACCCTAATGAAATTTTTCAAAGTCCTTATATTCTTTTTTGTAAGGATGTTTGTGCTTTCCAAAAAGGGGGAGATTGTTGAGTCAATAAGGTTTTCCTTATAACTTTTCCATTCCTTCTTGTTTTGAAAATCACAAAAACCTTATACTTAAGAAAATGTATGTTTTACCTCCATAAGGAAAATTTTATTCCATAAGGAAATTTACCCTAACCTTGAGTTTCTTATACATTGCAATATTTTTCTTAAGTACAAAAACCAGATTCTTAACCAAAATCCTGGAATCATATAATGATAATTATTGGAGTATTTTGTTTCTAGGATCTGAATTATGGATGTGAACAATAATGAAGTTCCACTCAGAATTATGGATACAAACTTTCATGAGTTCAACTCCGAACTCTTAAGTAGTTCGACTCTGAAATCTTAAGTAGTTCGACTCCGAACTCTTAAGTAGTTCGACTCCGAACTCTTATGAAGTTCGACTCCAAACTCTTAAGTAGTTCGACTCCAAACTCTTATGAAGTTCGAATCCGAACTCTTATGAGGTTCGACTACAAACTCTTAAGTAGATCGACTTCGAACTCTTATGACGTTCGACTTCGAACTCTTATGAATTTCGGCTCCGAACTATCATGAGTTCGACACTAAACTCTTAAGTAGTTCGACTCCAAACTCTTGAGTAGTTCGACTCCGAACTCTTATGAAGTTCGACTCCAAACTCTTATGAAGTTTGACTCCAAAATTTCATGAGTTCAACTCTGAACTCTTAAATAGTTCGATTTCTAACTTTTACTAGTTCGACTTTGAAGTCTGCGTGTTTAGATTCCGATCTCTTGTGAAACCAGACTCCAAATTCCTAAAAAACAGAATCCAAACATTTCTTAACATAGACTCCTAATTTCATTTTCATTAGACTCTGAACTTTTAATTTTCTTACACTCTGAAATTTTGTATGGCTTTTACTTACATTTTTTCCATTTCAAAACGATTTTGTGCATTCAGTTATACATGATTTATTATTAAACAATGTCGTCCATTCTATTTCCAATTAACCATTGGTTCAGTTACACGTGTTCAGGTCCCTCCGAATTTCATGAAGAATATGACCATTGGAGGAGGGAGTTGACCGTTGGAAATTTTCCTATAAATATGAGCTCATTTGAAAGAGCTCAATATGAAGTTGATCGATCTTGAGACCACACGTTGTTAAGGTGATTTCTAGAGAGATAAGCTTTTCATGCTTTTGGCATACTGAACCACTCGTTCAGATTGCTTCGTGCGACTCCGAATGTTTGTGATTACATTTGAGGGCTTCCAGGTATAGGAAGACAGAGGTTCCGACTTCCTTGAAGTTCGAGGGATTCCTTACTGAGGAAGACAGAGGTTTCAACTACCTTGAAGTTGAGGGCTTTCAGGGATAGCAATACAGAGACTCCGATCTTTGTATCAAGGGATTACCCTGGTGTGGGTAAGACAGACTTTCTTGAAAGTATAAATCAAGAGTCCTTTATCCAAGGTTGTTGGATACCCTTCTCTTTGGGTTAAAAGACTTATATCTTGTTTCTTGTCATTTTACTACTTGTTTTTCCGCTGCACTTTTGTATTGTAAGGAAAGTATAAAATTCTTATATTTCCTTACACTTTCACTCTGTTTAGTTTAGATTCTATACGCTTTAAGGTAGAATCTCATATTGAAAATTTTGATTTTAATTCTTCAGTTGGTGATTAGAGGTGTTGTGAATTTTCTTAGTTTAACTTTGTTAAACTTAGTTTTTTCCTTGTCTAAGGAAATATTTTAAAGTGTACAATTCACCCCCCCCCCCCCTCCCTCTTGTATTTTGAGCATCTACATCATTATTTTGATCCTACATCTAAATACTAGAAGGATAATTTCTAGTTCCTTAATGATCATTCTGTGCATTATAATATAAAAATTGGGAAAATTCCCATCTATGTGTAAATCATTTTCCCCATTTTCACAAGGATTATATAAAATTTAATAAGGACACATGGTTTCTTAATAAGGTTATAAAGTGAACATTAGGTTACCAAATTTTTATACTACTTAAAATCTATGTAGAATTATAATCCTTTAAGAAATTAAGGAATAAATCATTTCATATGGTTTAAGAAAAAAACATAAGGTTCCCGAAATTTATAAAAAAAAATCTAGAAGAGAATGCTATAAATAAAATTCTTTAAAAATTAATCTTGTCCAAAGTGGAGTGTATATATTCCACCATGAATAAATATATTCCAAGATTGAATTAATGGGAGACTGGGGTTGAATTTTAAGATAGTCTTAGGAATTGAACTAAATCTACTATGAAAAACTTATGGTGATATTTATTATCGTATCATGTCTAATTTGAAGGAAAATTATGAACCACCTTCACATATGAGAGTTTTAATCCATTGATAACAAACTCAATGAGTTATGTTTTAATTGCCTTATTTATATCTAAGCATGATGGATATTGGATAGATATGAAATCTTAAACTAATTTTTTTAGAGATCAACAAAATCTAGTAGAATATAAAATAAAGGAGATCTGCTGAGGTAATAAGAAGAATAAGTAAAAGAGAAAATTTTCCAAGTTCCACTATAGAAGAAAATTGCAGCTAATGTTAATTTCAGCCTAAGTGTGATGTGAGAACATTTAATGTGAGAATATAGGTTATTTAGATGTGGAATGATATTTATAAGCTGAAGAAGACCCATGAGAAAGATGGAGAAGAAATTAGGATCACTAGATATTTAATATTTTTTTGGATCAAATATAAAATAATTAATGGGGACTTGATGATCTCAATTTATATGGATGCATATATGAACTAGAGAACATTCCAAGTGCTTGAAATTATATCATTATGAGTCTTCAACTAAAAGGATGGACACCAAGTTGTCTGTGATTGTAGTTGTGAGAGAAGTATATGAGGATCTTCTTGGCTTTTTAATTTTCTTTCAAGATATGGTTGAATCAATTTTTGGGATATCTAAGTCAATAAATATGTGAGAACAATCAACGAATATAATCCAAGCTAGGAGTAGATCGATGATTGAAGAAGTGTCAGTCTATGATTTAGAATAAAAATCAAGTTGGTGGTTGATGATTCAAAGATATAAATAGATTAAGGAATGTTATCTACAGTCTCCAAGTTCATACCTTCTAATATATGAATAATCAATTCAAATCTTGGATGAATAAAATCCATGGATTTCCGATTAAGTGTATGGCTAACCAAATGCAGAATAAATTGGATGAAATCGTTATTTTCTAAAGAGAGTTATTGGAATGAAGGAAGAAAACATACACTATCCTTCTAAATTTTTGAAAATAAAACTCTTTATAAATAGTAATAATATACAAGGAATCAAATTGAGATAAATTTGGGGTAAATGAAATTATTACAGTCTCATACGTGCAAATAAATTTCTCCTATGATGGCATATAATACCATGGAAACTTTGATCCTCTTAAAATATCTCAATGGATTACTAAGAATTGATTGCCTCGATTTTCAAAGGATCTAAATATACACTATGTTGAGACATGACAGTCAATAATAAATTAACTTCACAATCCTAGAAATCACACTTTTATATCTTCTCGAATTGATTTTGAGGATGAGGAACTCCCCAAATGGCATGCAAATGATTTGTTTGTTAATCCTTAGACATGAAGTACAAAAGGATTCACATGATAAAAATCACCTGAACCAATCCATAAACTCTCTAAATACTTATTTCATTAAAAAATGAACATATTTTGAGTGTTCATCACACCTAACAACTTCAAAATGAACTCGAAATTCCCATAATGACATTAGAAATTGATCTTCTGAATATTATATATTTTTTCCAAATCTAATGACATCCTAACCTCATACCAATATTTGACAACCCACTAGCTCATTTTATTTGATATAAAAAATCACAATTTTTTGGAATATGACAATTTTTCCTTACTTTCACCTGGTTCAAGCGATGAGAATCAATACAAAGATGCAAAATTTCATCGACCTTCTTCACAAACAGAACCAAAACACCCTAAGGTGAAACACTCGACTAAATAAAACCTCACTAAAAAATTTAATTGATCTATACCCATATCTATCTCAACTCATAATAATCCATACTATATATAGATATCAATATCTAAGTAATATTTGACTATATATATATTCCTAACCTGATCTCTCATCAAGGGGTAATGCCATAATATCCACAGGAAATACATTGGTGTTACTCTTCCACTCCCCTATCAAGCACTATTAGATAACCTTATGAAGAACTCAGCATAATCTAAATCATCAAGGTAGACAGGTATATAACACACCTGTAACCAATTTATGGGGGTCGATCAATAAACAACACTATAGACTCTCCACCACCATCATAGAACACAATATATCTCTTGGATAAATTTACCATATCGTGTATAAAATATATCTAGTCCATGTCAATGATGATTTATTATGGATTTATCTATAAAAAAAGTAATTATCCCCAAGTTATTTCCTACCCCAACACTAGATCATAGTCTCTACAAACTTCATATAGATAAACACAACCTATAACTAGTATAGTCAATGAAAAGGGAACTAGAAGTTTCTTTTCCTAAACTCCCAAAGCATGGACTAGGGGAAGTGATATGAAGGATTTTATAGCACCTAAGTCAAACAAAGAATGTAACCAAGTATAAAATAGTCAAAGATTACATTGAATGACATCTGACTTTCCTAACACTGGAAACTCTAAAGCATGTATCTACCCACGACCTGCTCCTTAGTTTCCCTAACCCTGATGAAAACCACCCACACGGTCATTCTAAGCTCTCTTAGGAAAAAGAGAATATCTTGGATTTCCTCTACCTACTGCATATCCTTTCTAATGATCCAAATTTGGAGAATCATTTTATTGGTTCCTTGTATGAAACTACCTCAATGAAGGAACTTGATGTGAAACAACATTTTCACACTACCAGCTTAGAAAGACTGAGAAATATTGCCAATGATGACATAAGTAGGGGCCTCAGAGCTTCAAACCCTAGATAAGTGAGATTATTAGCATTGAGAACAACCATTGGATATCTGAATTCTCTTCTTTCTAGGAATCTGAGAGCCATGGACCCCAACTGTGCAACCTGAGGAAACAAAAAAACTCACCACTTGTGATGATCCAACTATGGGTGAAACCCTCAAAAATATATTTGATATCACCCCCACCCCAAGATATGTTTACAATAAAATGGGGTGAACAAGAACTGGATATCTAGATATAAATCCCCCCCAAATATCAATATCTGATCTCCTCATCTGGAAATAGTTCCATAAAAAAATGGATAAGCGTTAAAATATGGATCCCAAATACCTATATTCTTGAAGTCCCTTGTCAACAGGTTATAAGATCTTAGATACTAGTAGACTTTGTGGATGAAGAAGGGAACTCTACTCAGAACATGATTCATAACTTCTCCAATGACACTAATGACTCCACACATTCCTTGAGGAAGAAATAACCACCACTTCCTCACTTCTCTATGCAGTATTTCCATTACTAATGAAACTTAGTGCTCCTTCCAAGCATAGGTCTAAATAAAGGTTATATACACCTAATATAACCATTGCTATATAATTGATCCTGAAATGGATCCCTCATACTTATACAGAATACGGCATTGAAACTCTAAGAGTGTTCTCAGCCAAGTGTCATCATCATCGACCTCTACTCCGTGGTGATCTATCGGTACATCCTGCTGAACATCTTTAGTATGAACATGATGAGGACATCAACCTGCAGCCATAACTGTAATAGAAAAAAATTTAGGGACTCTTAAACCAAGAATATAGAATATTTAATATTTAATTATTTATTTATTTATGGTTCAACATAATCCCATGGTCTATCCATTTCAAACATATGTATAAGAAGAATGAGGCATGATCTTTTCCCAGGTCTCTAACCTATAACTAGTATCAATTTTCATAGTAGTATAAGTTAACATAAATTTTTGTGCATCAGATACTAGGGGACCATAAATACATATGCCTCGCCTAGAATCCCTCATTTACATTTCTTACTAAACTTAGCAGACACCATTTCCTTACCAATCCATACAGTCATTAACTATTCAAACCTTCAAAATCAATCACATCTCTCAAATGGAACATTTTTTAATACTCGGTCGTGACCCCCTCCCCCCAAAGGTACCCTTAATAGTCCTTTAATGAGAGAAGGAAGATAATTACACCCAAATACCACCTTTAATAGGCCATGGGCTGGAAAAAAGCACTGAGGGGATATTATAAACACTAATGGGAGGAATTAACCTCTATTAGAACATAAGGAAATAGAGATAATATAAAAATACCCGATAACACCTAATAAAGATAAAACTAAAAGATCCTAAAAACATTCATGTAATGACATATGACCAAACATATAAAAGACAAAAAAGTAGAAAAATATAATCCTTGGCATCAACCATGAAAGGGAAAATAACTCCTGAACAACCCCTAAGCTAGTAATGTCCATCCCAATCACCAAACTGATCCTAATGACCTAAGAAATATTTTTTATATATGTAGGTTGAGCATAACTTGTATACTTATTAGGACCCTACATGGGACCTATTGTGGAAAAGAATAAGAAATCATGCTAAATCCCAGTGAACAATACGTGAAACTATCTCATCACATAAACATATATTCTATCATCCCTAATTCACCGTGGATATATCTCACCAAGTACAACATTCAAATGATCATATAATATAAT
Source organism: Viscum album (assembly GCA_963277665.1). Lineage (NCBI taxonomy): Eukaryota > Viridiplantae > Streptophyta > Magnoliopsida > Santalales > Viscaceae > Viscum > Viscum album. The sequence continues at coordinate 218,946,307 of OY728165.1, forward strand.
ATGAAAATAAGGTACCCAACTACTACTTCCCTACTAGATTTTTACTCTTCCCCATAATTGAATGTCCTGGGACATCTATCTCTAAAAGAAACCAGTCCAAAGATACCTGGGAAAAATATAATCTCATGCATTATACAATCTCATAAAATTATATACACCATGTGCATAACTTCATTAAATCATCCCATGACACATATCCAGATTATAACTAACAAGTTTTTAGGAGTCACCATAACATGTATTCCACATATTATACCAAAATTCATCACAATCCAAATAATTAATATTATAATAATACATAGGATTATTTTTTTGAAGATACATGTGTATGAAATAACCACAATCTATTACATCCATCTACACTCATATGTGGTAAAGATGACCACCCTGCATAGAAATATTTAATAATACTAGGATATTAGAGAGGTTCTAGAGAGGGTAGTCATCCATTCATTTTGAAAACTTAGATGTTGAGGAAAACACCCACCCATATTCCACTGGGCATCATTCACCACATCAAAATGGGTGGGGTAGTGCTTGAAAACACAAAACATATTGGATATAATATAGATCATAACCAAAATATGGGAATTATCCTAGTATTATTCTCAAATTTATCTAACATATCTTGCACACCCAGCTACCACCACTAAGAATTTCATAACTTAGAAGCACACAACATTCAAGGATCTTCATTTAATTAATTGTTTCAATGTAATAGCTTAGTTTATGTTAATTAATTAATTACCCATTAATTAACATTATTCCATTCAAATTTCATTAACCAATAAGTGAATTATATTACCTCCATGCATAATCCAACTGATTCCACAGTTCCTCAATAATATCAGAATTGTCATTCCATTCAAGCACCAAACAAATGTGTTAAAAATTTATTATTTATTACCATTCCATGATTCATTGTACTCTAGAAAAAACCTAAGTTTCTCTAAAATATTTGAATAAACCAAGTACAATAAGATAACTCAAGAAGTGGGGAAACGAATATAAGTAAATAGGAAATTGAGTAATATAAATTTTAAAGAAGAAGATTATTAACTAGGCATCTAACTTTCATTAGAATAATGGATTATCCCTGTTTAATCTTATTCCATAAATCAGAGTTCCATCCCCAACATCAAAATTCATATCACTATGCATCTCACCATCATAGGCATCAACTAATTTCAAAAAACCAAGCCTCTATGCCCCTATAATATCAACCATCAACCATACTAGGGTTACATCATATTGAATAACAAGGTTCATATCCAGATCAGACTTAGAATACATAAAACAAAAAATAGATTCAAGAAGGAATATAGGCCCTAAAACAAAGTCATATAAACTTTATAAGAAATTGGTCATCATCATCCCTAAACATTTAACTTTATAAAATAACTGGTTATTTACCATCTTGAATTATTTGGTACATTTTTCAAAGGTTAAAACCACTATAAAACTAGGTAATCAACTATTATTTTTCTATAAATTATTCAAAAATTATATAAATAATAAACATTATTACTTTATGATTTCACATTATCTAGTAAAACAAGAGGCAAACTATTATCATAGTAAAAAAACATGTGATCAATACTATCGTAAACCATTTATTTTTATTAATCTTATTTATTATTTATTATGGTTAATTTCACTATAATATAATGAGATAAATCATGATTAATTCTTATTACACCTAAAATAGTAGTAGAAATGAAAATTACTATACTTGAAGAATTTTAACATTCCTCAAATGAGAATAGAAAAAATGAGAAACTCTAATCACCTATCCCATGAGAAAACTATAGCACTGCAAGAATGCTACGCCAAAACTGTACCAATAAACATCAAAATAACTACATAAGAACAAAATAGATCAACCTATATAACATGACAAGTGATAATGTTAGGAAACAAGAATAATCAAAGAATAAATCATAATATAAAGAGGTAAAACTCTCCTCATGTAACCAAAGTTCAAACTTGGGAATACGGGGATTAATCCCATGTAGAAGGGATTTAAAACACCCTAAAGAATCACCTACGACTGCTTGGGGTTGGGAGATACTTAGTGGTTTTGAGAAACTTATGAGGGTGCAGAAGACTTTATAGGAATTTTCTAGATTAACTTTGACAACATGAATGGTTCATTCATGTTGTGAATGTCCCAAGTTTAAGTCCCATAGAAAAATTCATTTATAGGATCTAAAAAACTTGGGATTAATTCACTTCCTAAAACAAAAATTCACATTATGAGTTTTTCGAGACAAATTCAAAAATTATGACCCCTTATTCTTCATGTTGTGAACTAATGGTACACATTGTGAATCAAACCCTATTAATTTACCATCTTAGGATGTAAATTCTTATTTAGTCCATTAACGAAACTCTCAGATCATGAACTTATCCACCTTCCAGACCCGATCTCCCAAACTCCACCGATCATACTTGATGCTTCCTATAAGAACCATATACCTTAGAAACAAGTAAAGAAATGGGTTAGAAGTATCCTAAACTTTACATGATCAATGCTTCAATATTGAAAATGTTTCCCGGGTTGTCGATCAAAACTCAAAACTCAATATTTTGGAAAAAAAACTCATCCATTGTATCCAATTTTGATTTATATCTCTTTATATTTTATCATAAGATCAGTGATCAAGTTATATTAAAATTAATACCTAAGAATGAGTGTTTTATGGCTGTGGAAATGTATGAGATTAGATCTGTCCCATATAAAGTTGGGAATGACTCTTCCTTATCCTTTGAGATTATCAAAAATGGAATTCTAGATAAAATTCCATAGGAGTGAAGCATATCTATTTTTTCTATAAAGAGTTTTTTAGAAGATGAGTTTTTATTTACTGAAATTCAATAATTCATGATAGTACTTGAGTGTGATTCTCTTACTTATAATAAGGTAAATCAATTTAAAAATTATTCTTTAGGAAATACTAAATATATTATAATAGTTCTCATGCTTTTTTATTAGAATTTATATGCCTTATATGTAGGGGAGCACTATAGGAATGATACTGGTCATCTTGGTGATTTTCCTCACCTAATGTATAATATTTTTTGTCATGTTTATAAAATTTTGGTCATAGAAATGAATGCGGATATAAAAAATCCAATACCATTTCCCTGTAATATTTTAGGATAAAATTACATGATACCATTGATTTTAAAATTTTATGATATGTTTATGTTTCCGTACAAAACCCAAATAATAATCATCAAGATATTACACCCCCTAGTGACCATGGAAATATTTTAGGGAGTAATTAAATCTGAAGAGTATAAAAAAAGTGCTAAAGAGGAGGAGAATAATTTTAAATTTTTTTATTGCAGTTTATTTCTAATAAAATCTCTCACCCATGTGTTCTTTATAGGCTCATTTTATAAAAAACAGAGTACCCCCATACATCTCTTCGATCATATAAAATAACAATATTCGGTCCATTGTAGCATCAACTATGTTATCAATGTCTTTAAACTTCATCATAAGATCCTCTCATGTTTTACTTGATTTCTTTTTATTAATTGTCATTTATTAGATTTAATTATTCATTTATTAAACTTATATAGGTTTTTAAAAGGGAGAAACCAAGTGGAGATTTAAGTGCCTTAAAGAAGATTGATTATTTGGTTGAGAATAAAATAACAACACCAAATATATATGAAGTTTTATTTCTAATGATTTTTATTATTCCTTGAAATTTTAATTGCAGAATCTCGTTGATTTTTTCCTAGATAGTGAAATTAATCTAAAAATTTAATTTAATATTGTTTTAAAATATTTGATAAAAAATAAGTGTGGGAGAGAAATTTTCAAAAAAAAATGGATCTCAATCCTTGATGCATCTATTTTGAATTAATGGGTTCTTTTCTTGAATTAGTCTATTTTAATGAAAACTATTCTAAATCATAATTGAAATACAATTTTATCACCTTAATAAAATTTCTTTTGTTTTTTTTCTGATAAATTCTAAATAAATTTTAAATAAATTTAAAATACTACTACCTGCTATAATAATTACTAACAATTTTATTTTTCTAAACTTAATTGAAAATTCATGATTCTATCTGTAAAAAAATGCAATTACATTATGAAATATTATTCAGAAAACTTCTTAGATTTTTTGGTTACTTATTTTTTTGAAATTTATTATGACCCTTTTTTCTGAATTTAAATTACTAAATTTAATAATAATTTTTGAAATTTAAATGTTTCCTTATTTCTCCCACCGTCAAGTCAATTGGGTAACAATTTCTATTTTTATTTATCTAAAATTATTGTTTACAAAAATTTGGAAGTAAGTTTTAATAATTTTATTTAAATTTGAATATATTGATAGGAATTTAACAAATAAACTTTATATTCAATTGAATTGAAAAAAAACTTCTAATTCTAGTTGATCATTTTTTTTAAACTTATTGGATGAGTAAATTATGTTATCTTATTAATTATTAAACTTACTCAATCATCATTTTTTATATTCATAATGAGTTTTTAAAGTATTTGTTCTCATTTACAATGGATAAAAATATAAATTGGAAAGATTATTTGAATTAAAAATGAGGTTGCTTAATATCCTATAATAATTTTAAAATTCAATAATATTTATTAAAATAGTACAACAAAAATTATCCAAACCATTTATATTTTAGAAATTAATCACAAATTTTTAATTAATATAATCTATGTGGAAAAACAATTTTTTAAAAGCACATATTTATTATCATTAAAAATTTTATTTTTGGGATTAATTAATATTTATTTATTATGATGAACTCATTGCTTGAGGTAAAAATTAATTAAGTGTGTTGGAATTTGATGTGGATTTAAATTAATACATGTTTTCACATATATTTTGGAAAATAATTGTGTTTTTATGTAAAAAAATTATTTTAATAGAGAAGTATTGATTCTTGATCATTTTTTTAGTAAAATTATCATTCTTTGTATTTATTATTAAAATTTGAATTTAAAATGTTAAATTGACCAACTATTATTGCTCTAATATCCATATATTTTTAGAAAAAAAATATATTGAAAATTTTTATAGAATTTTATTGTAATATTCTTTTGTAATAATTGAAAATGGTTAATGTTTTTTGGAATCTATTTTTTCAAGTTACTTGTTTTTATTTTAAATATTCTTTGTTTGAACTAATTTTTAACTATATTTATTGGAATTGAAAATAGATGGAGAAACACTATTGGAAAGTATTATCATGTTAATTTTAGTATGGAGTAAGAAATTTTAATGTTTTGTCTTCACGGTCTTAAAAGAAGAATATTAAATATTGAAGTTTTATAAGGATGAATGATAGTTATTTAAGGATCAATTTTTTATAGTATAATAAAAAAATCAGGAATGTTGAATTTCCATAAGGATTATTTTTCCATTTACGCAGGTATATTGGGAATTCCTATAATGATATTGGGAATATTGATAAGTTTCTCAAATTTTTATAACATGTACATTTTCTCTTTAGGTTACAAATCAATGTAAGGTTCCCATCCTTTGTGAAATCCGGACAAAAAACACTTTTCAAGGTTCAAAAACGGAAATATAAAGTTCTTGCACTTTGTAAAAAAACTCTATTAGAAATATATACTAATAAAGGTTTTTAAAATATAATCCTAGACAAATTGAAGTGTATATATGCCACTTTGAGTAGATATATGTTTATATCTTCTGAATGGGAGACTATGACTTGATGTGTATAGAATTGAAGGAATTCAATTGAAGTTTCTAAAAATTTAAATGTGTCATTATTTTTTAAAAAATATAATATAATATGAAGTAAGATTTTGAACTTTCTTCACATATGAGATTTTTATCCATTGAGATCAAACCTGATAATTGAAGTTTTGATTACTCAGTTGCTTGATGAGCTTAAAGAAGATCAGACTGAGAGCAAAGCACTAACATATTCCTTATTGAATGTCATCTGCTTATAATTAAAAATAAATAAAATTATGCTGACTATAGTAGAAATAATATTAAATAAATAAATAAATGTTCCTGAGTGTAACTATATAATAAGATTTTAGTTGGCTCTAAGATTAGTCAGGGTGAAAAGTATGTACCCTAAATGTTGGAATATGAGCTACTGAGTTATTGGAGGAGGTGCAAACTTGATGAAGGTATATCATTGACATTGAGAATAAAATGTAATCACTAGATATTTAATTATTTTGAAGGCGAAATTGAAGAAGAAGAAGGGGGTTCAATGATCCCAATTTCTATGGTTATAAGAGAGAATTAGAGTGTACATCAGGTTCTTAATGTTTTGTATCAATGTAGCTTCAATTAAATAGATGAACACTAGTGGTAAGATATTATCAATGTGTGAGAAATATAAAGGGATATTCCCATATTTTTAAATAATTTTTCAAGTTATGGTTGGATAAATTATTGGGATACCAAAGTTGAGAATAAAGAAAGATGAATTAAGGAATTATGACCAAACCAATTGTCCATCCAATGGCCCGAATGCCTTCATTTTTTATTGATTTTTGATAATCCACCTTTCAATGGGTGAGGTGGAACCCTTACAAGGCTCGTAGGCATAAGTATTACATGGCCTGTAGGCCTTTGAGGAATTCATTTGCTCGTAGGCTTCAAACATTACATACAACCCAGACTAACTACTTGGAACAGATCCTCCCCAGCATCTTGAGACCAAACCAATTGTTTATAACTGGTTGAAGAAGTTTTATTTTATAAGTTGTAATGTGAATATAAATGTTGAATAATTATTTTAAGCTTGAAAAGTATTAGGGAAAACCTAATATATTCTCAAATGTAAAAAATTTACTATCTATGATGAACTAAGTCTGAGATGGGAAGATGAAAATATATGGATTTCTGATGAAGTATCTAGATGAGTGAATCCAAAAAAAAATGGATGAACTAGAACTTAGCTTCAAGTTGTAATTGGAATGATGGAATTAGACTAACACGAATATTTTAAAATTATAAAAATTAAAATATTAAAAAATAATAATAGAATTTTCTAAGGAATAAAATGGAGGCCAACTAATGGTAATGTAAATTATTATAGCCATGTTCAAGTAGTGGAAATTTGGAAAAAATTTATGACTTGAGGTTGTGGAGTTAAGTTGGTGGTTTTGAAATGTAATAAAAAAGGAAACACCTAGACATTTTATAGCACCATCATAAACTTTTTAAAGACATGAATCTTCTAAAAGATGTTACAACAATTAGAAATATTAATTGAGAGAATAGTTTTAAAGAGAGACATAGCTAGAGGAAGGACATATCATGATAAAGATGATCCCTTCATCTTTTCTTTTATTTTTTTTGTTTATGATATAATTCTTGTACTTTATTAAATTGAAAATGAATATTGGATAAATTATACTTAGGTAATGATATTTTTTTTATTCTTTAATTTCTCTTCATTCGTGTAATATTTTCTTAATTGGGTCATAATTCATATTTTCTATTATTACTAGAAATTATATTTTATAAATTATTCAAGAATCTATTATAGTTGATATTTTTAAAATGAAAGAAACTATTAAGAACATTTTCTTAAAAATAATTCCTATAAGAAATTTTTAAATAAAAATTTAAGAATATAACACCATAAATGAATGAAAATTTGATCATAGGGATTCTTATTCCACTCATTCCCCATGGTTGTGCTTAAATATAATCTTTAAAATTTATAGAACTTAAAATTTCACTTTCCAATTCCTCTATAGAGTTAGTAGGTAGGTTTTCTGTGGATTTTGACCCTCTAAAATTCTTATACAAATGAGGGTATATATTTTAATAATTGAAAAACATAAATTCCCCTTGCCTATTAACTATTATTTTATTTATAATATGTTTTTTTATTCTGTCAACATGAACTATTTCATTTCAATCAACTTAATCATTGTCTTTATTTTTTTAACATAAAAAATTATATCATCATTATTTTATTTTTTTGATAATTACTCGATTTATTGTGACATTTTTTCTTTCTTTAAGTATGTTTTATTTGGAAATATATAAGTTCTTACTTGTGGGATTGACCTTTCATTCCATTGTATTATTTTTATTAGGTATTAAATAAATATTATGACTCATCCAACAACCAATTCAACAAGCAATAAATGGGATATATAAGGTTTCAAGGAAATTATTTAGATTCCACATTACAAAAGGAACTACATTCACTACATATGTGATCTATATAATTTAGTATTAGAATTATTTGAAGTGGTTGGAATATCTTATCAAGATATAATTTTCTATAAATTTCATTTTTTTTATCATTTATAGTGAGGTTTCAATAATTTAATGTGAACTGTAACATAAATAAGTTATAAAATCCTTAAATTTTCTATTAAATATATTGAGGGTATCTAATAGAGACACAAGAGATCCATGATCAAGTATCTTCATGATAAAACAAAAGGATAAGGGTAAAATAAAAAGGAATAAGTAATTTATAAGAGGGTCCAATAATAATAGTAGGTCATTAAAAGCAATGGGAGGTGTTAAGAAAGAAGGGACCTATTTATATTGTGTAAAGGTGGGATATTTGAAATAAAATTTACTTGGAATGGTTGAGGGGGTATAAGAAACTTTATAGAGATTCCACATTAAGTTTTAATGTTATATAAATAATTATTTTGTTTAAAGGGTATTGAAATCAACTATTTATTGTATAATTTTTGTGTATGTGAAAAGGTTTTCAATTAAAAAAGGGTGGATAAAGGGAGAAAGAAGTTGATATCATGGGATAAGGAAGGTTTCATTATTCTATATAAGAGGAAACAATTTTTCTAATAGGATAATATTTTTTGAATTAGTTTACTTTTAATTCATTTTATGTTGTATAAAAATAGGAGTACATTTTATGCAATAAAAAGGATTGTTATGATGACATTAATTTTTGATGGGAACACTTGATCCATTTTTATACAGTATATATAAAATTATAAAAAATAAATATTCTCAATGAGAATAGAATAAAATACTTTATCAAAGTTATAAAATGTAAAAAACATATTTTAATCCTCCTTGTGGTGTTTTTTATCCAAAAAATAATTCCATGAGATATAAGAAAGCCATATGAGATGTGTTTATTAATTATTTTATTATCTCGTAAAATAAAATCAAATGACATTTTATTTTTGGTTCAAAAAGTCTCTGTATATATAAAAAATATATTTAGATAAATATGTTTTATATGATTTTATTAAGAGTAAATATTTATATAGGTAATTTTATCATTTAATAAGATGATGAAGTATTATAAAAGTGGTGATTTCTATGATATAATTTTAACCCAAATTGAAATAAATTAATGAAAATATTGAAAGTATATGAATAATTATTTGGAATATATTAGCAAAATTAATAATTTAATGTAAAGAGTTATATAATTAATTATTATAAATGCTTTCAAAATGCATCATAATATTAAAAGTGTTAAACATGAGGGATGAACATAAGGATTGTGAAAAAAAATGAAAAATAATATTTCATATTACAAATAAAGGTTATTTTGAAATAATATTCAAATTGTTGAACATGAGGATTGTGAATCCTAATCTAAAAACTATCCAAATACTATTTCTCTACAGATTTAATTTCACTAAAATTTTATTGTGAGAATTTTATATTTAATAGGTTCTAGATGGAAATGTAATATTTTTTGATAAGACTAATAAAAAAAATAAAAAACAAGATCTTGAAAGTATCTATATACTCAGTTGTGGTGATACTGAAACTTGTGTATATGATTTTTATATAATTTTATTATAATTATCTTAATATTATACAAATTTTTAATGTTATACATAGGAATTTAAAATTTATCATTCGTTCATGTTTATTTAATATATCCTATAATTTGAATGATATTTAACCCCTTATAGATAAAAAGATAGCATATCCCTAATCGACTATCATCAGGGAAAGAAATGGGTTATGATGAGATGTTAGGATTATCCAAGTGGCTCATTCGGTGATACATGGTTCACTTAAGAGGCATAAAAAGTGTTTTTTATTTTGGATTAACTCTCTAGGATCAATAAATAGAATATCATACAATATTTCATTAACATACTGAGTGTTCATGTTTTATAGTAGCCCCCATTATAAAAGGTTAACAATTTACCTTGTATATAAACTTTTTACACTTCGATACATTTCATATTACAACTTTAAGGCTAATATAATAAAGGGTATTTGGATATGTTTCTAATCACGTAGTATGATTTTTTTAATCAAGATGATATTCTTTTCACCTTTATATAATGTTTATCATTTTTCCGTCAATTATGTAAGATTAAGGTAGTTTATGGCCACACTTGTATAAGATATATGAAATGTACTTATCTATATAAGTGGGTTGAAGTTAACATACTATTACACATGGTTGGATAACATGATATGAATTTATCTATATTATTCAATATTCACTCATAGAATTGAGAATGTATGAGTCAACTTATATGATATTTACATGATTTTTATCTCATTTTGAGCCTCTATATTTTAGAAAAAGGAATTATATGATTATAAATGATGTATTTGATATATCTAATGATAAATGTATAAATATAAGCATATTTTATGGAGATAATTCTATATCCCTTTATAGTACATGTTTTATTGACACTTTTCTAAAGGTCTCTCTATTTTTTTATAGTTTTGGATTAACAACTCATCAATAATGTTCACTCCTAAAGTCCCATAAAGTAATAAAAAGGGTTTTGTAAATGAGTATTTTTTATGTTATAAAGATAAAATATAATAATAATTGATTAATTATATATCTTATTTTGAAAAAAATAAAAAAGTTTGGATTCTCACCGTAAAATTTGTTACATATGATGTTACATATGGTGAAATGTATATAAAGTATATGAGGATTTATTACAAGTGGGGGATCTAAAGAGATATGTACACTTAAGACTATAATGTGTTCAATAGTGTGGACATATCAATGGTCAAATTATGTTGCGATATGGAATATTAGTATGAAATAATTTTACATGTGATGATTTCATCCAAATTTGAGACATCTTATAGCTAAAAAATGATTTATTTCTTCCTTTTTTCCTTTTAAAGAGTATATAAAAGGTGGTGAAAATTATATAAAATATTAACTATAAGTTTTATATGATATGAATTTTCCCTACTCATATGAAATAATTCAACTAATTGGGTCCCTTCTCAGATTGGGAATAAGCCAAGGCTACCACCCCAAGCCCGCATCCAATAGGTTAGGGGCCGGTGACTAACATAAAGTAGAAATATCACATAATATGGGAAGCCTTGTCCTATATAAACTTTATAGAAAAAAAATATTTACAATGAATAAAATAATTATAAATATATATATATATATAACTAAACTTTATATAATACATTACTGAGACATCAAATACAATAAAAACATTACATATGAAAATAGAAAAGGAATTGTAAACATGAAAAGCATCTGAATTTGATAGACACATGACCATAAGAAAATATCCTCCAATAATTATGCACTCCTAGATTGATCTAAAACTTTAATGTTCACCACTAACCTCATAAACCACCATGCTCCACCATAAACAATCATACATCGCCAAATTTAAGATCTGAAAAAGACACATCATCCCCCCAACCACTAAGACTACCTTTGAACCCAACACAATCTACACAGAAAAAACATGTGTGGGAAAAAAACCATGTAGGTATGAATATAAAAATAATCAATAAGATTTATTAAAACCATAAAGGAAGTAATAATCAATCAACCATCTCAAACACTCAGTATGAGATAGTTACTAGGAGGAATACAAGAAAGGATCTAGATATGGTCAATCACTAAATTTCATAGGGATTGAAATAATTACTATTCATCAAGTCTCTAATTCTCAAATGTAATACTTCATGAGCAACTAAAAATTCTCAAAGTTATGAAAATACCTTAAATTCAGGATTTGGTAGCCCATTTTAGGGTAGAACACAATGGATCCTATGTCTCCTGACACTCTCAGTGCTCTCTGTTCTCTTGGCTTCCACCATTACCCCTTTTTAGGGTTTACTAGTTCTCTTTTGATGGTGATAGTGTTCATTCACTTTAAATTACCCATGGATATCCTTACCCACTCAAGTTAAATGTCATATTTTTCTATTTATACTTCCCTTTATGCTTAACTCATCGATCTAGAACCCAAATTTAGTTTGGTACAATTGAGATTTCCAATACCTTTGGGATTATGTCAAAGATAGAGTTCAATGATATATTTTCCTTCCCATAAGGGGGTTTAATCATCCTTGTATCTATAGTTTTAGGGTTTTTTATTTATCATCCATTAATTTATTACATCAAATATTATTACTTTACCCACTGTGCAAGACCCGATATCTGGTTAGACATGATGGCCATTCAATAGTTTGTTATCATGTCGGTGGAAGATTTCACTCGCAATTTTCTTTATGTGCCTTAGAAATTTCCAAATATTCTACTCTATCTCCCAATATATTTTTACTTTTCCTACTCTTTATAACCCCATACAAATTATGAATGGTGGTGAACTCGGTGTTTTGGGCCTATGTTAGTGACAATGATCAGTTATTTCACCATCACTATATCTTATTTATGATGTATAGGTCTCTTATTCCCTTTATATATAGTGATGTGGATGTGAAATAATATGTGGTTTAATGATGGTAATTTTTATATAGTTTTTTGTTGATGGTTTTACTTGGTAATGGTTCTCTAATAACGTTTCACAGTATTTGCAGTGTCAACTTGTGATTGGTTCATGGATGGGTGTGATATGTATTGATATGTTTTGTAGAGATATTTTTTTCCTTTATATTAGTGATACTGGTTTGGATTAGTTTAGATTTTTTAAATTTGGTCTCTAGTAGTGGTAATGGTCAATTTTTTCTAGTAAAGTTCTATTTTTGGGCATGTTCCTATGCAAGGTGATGACATATTTTGATTTTGGTGTATTGTGTGTTCTGATTTCTCATAGATTATGGGATTAGTGATGGTCAGTAGTGAATTGTTTGTAAATGGTTTCATGATTATGATGACTATGATAGTGATGATAATATTCCCTAGTTTCTAAGTGTATTCATAGAATGCACATCTAGGTGAGGATTCTTCAGAAGGTAGTCAAACGATGTGGAGTATTTTATTTAAAATTTGAGCTTTGCTGTTTGAATTTTGAAATTTGTCTTTTCTATTTGACTTTTTTGATTTAAAATTAGGAATTTTATGTTGTATATATTCATGGGTTGGTATTTATATTTGGTTTCAAACTTAACCTAGAAAATTATTTTTATAAAATAGAAAAAATATAGATTTAAAGGGGTTTCCCATTTGTATATCGCATCTTAAATGCCACCATAGGGTGCTTGAGGAGTCAAAACTCTTGAAGAATATGATCCTCCCATCCCTTAATATACACCACCACTAGAATATAGTAAATTTGTGATAACTGAGGAAATGATAAAATAAATACCTTTCACTTTTATCAATATTTATAAGTTAGACGGTTACATTCATTATAAAAATATTAAGTAATTTTTAAATCAAAAAGGAAATATTTTTATTAAAATATTTTTTATAAGTTTATATTTAAATGTTTAATTTATAAATTCTATATTTTTATTTTGATAAAATAAATTTAATTTTTGGATTCATCATGTCAAAATTTTATTGGATTAAGTTTTTTATAATTTTCTAAAAAGATTAATTTTTCATTGAATAGTGAAAAAATATTGATTTTTATTGAAAACTATCTTTTCGTTTAAATAAATTACAAAGTTGTATTTTATTTTAAAAAAATTAAAAGTAATATAAGTTCAATTATATTATAATTAATTAAATTTATTTCACCAAAATATTTTTTACGTTCAATTATGATATACAATCTTTTTATACTTTCAAAAAAATTATTTGGAAACCCACATTTTCATCTTATCAATGGGTTTTATTCTAAATTAAATTATAACACTACTGGGAATTAAATTTTTTAAAATGGATTTAATATTTAATTTAAAATAATTTATATTATATAACAATGTCAACTTAATTATTATTCATAATGAATATTTAAAATAGTAAAATTATTTTGATGTGGTTAGGGTTATGGTGGGTTTATAGGGAGGTCAAATATAGCGACCCAAGCCTTTTACATATAACATAACATGATTTTTAGCATAGTTAATCATCAGAGTACAAGCCAAGGATCGTTAAGTCTAGGGTCTTGGAAGACTAGGTACATATAACATAATAGATGGGGATAAAAAACACTTCTTTATTTAATCTCCATAAATATCTCCTAACTTACTTTGAGCCCTTACATCTGCATAGGGTGCCTTAGGGAACACATGAACAAAGGGATGAGCTAAAAATCCTAGTAAGGGAATGAACATAAGGATACATCTTAAGCACATCAGTTAGGATGCATGACATAATGATATCCAAAGAATGAAACATATGAAATAATATCATATAAAAATGGGATCATATGAACATGGAATCATATAGATGTGGCAGAATCATAAAAAAATTCTTTAGTACGGGTCAAGGCTAACCGCCAATCCCATTTCCCATTTTAGTACGTGTCAAGGCTAACCGCCAATCTTGTTTCACATCGCATATCATGAGACTTAACTTTAACCAATGAATTGGAGCTCTATCTATGCTCACCCATCTCAAAATTTTAATGAATATTCTTTCCACATAAATATTCTTTCCACATAAATAATCATACATAATCAATCGTTCATAAACATAAGGATACCCATGGAGTAAATTGGGTACCACAATCATGACATAAAGCATAACCAGGGTGTGTATCATGAAAGTTTCCATGAAAGAAAGGGATTAGAACAAACATGGATGTTAATAAGGTAATATATGCATATAACATTGTAGGTGGTGACAAATATAAGTGAAAACATATAAGAAATGTATTTGAGAAACATTATCATTAAAACATTTTTGTGCGGTTTTAAGGAAAATACTATAGAGCTTTTAAAATAGAAAAGGGAACAATCTTCTAGATAGAACCATAAGTGAACCAATAATATTATCATAATAAAAATACTGATTTTATAATGACAATGGTTTCTTAAAATAGAGGATATGGTGCACTTGAAATTGGGTAAGAATTTGAGAAGTTCCCTTAAAATGAGTGTGCTTATTGGGAAGTATCAAGGAGGGATTCACTTAAAAGCATGTATATCCCTGAAATAGAATGAAATATGGATCTTGAAACGTGATTTTTTAGCATATAAACAGAATTTATAAGTTTTACATAAAAATTAATGACAACTACATTTTGGTAAAAAGGAAGATAGAGCAACCCGAAGGAATAAAGGAAGTTCGGGTAGAATCCATTATGGTTTATTGACATGGTATCGGGTGTAACTAAGAGGGCTTGATGAGAGATATAAGGGGTCTCTAATCACTTATGAAACATTAGGGTAGTATGGGGAGGTGTATAAACATACCCCATCACTTGGTATTACACAAAAAAGGCATATCATAGAGAAAAATCTTGATTAAGAGTGAAAAGGAGAGGATCCCTTACCTTAAATCTGTTGGTGTTCTCTAGTTGTTATTAAAGACCTGAATAAACAAATTATTCTTATTAATTAATAATTCCATAACCTATTCTATATGTCATTGATTTATTATAACCTTTTATAGTTCATTAAAGGCCTTCTTTATTACTTATAAGAATCAATCTCTTTGTTCGGGCTCGTTTGTTTACTTGGTTTTAAAAGATCGGTTCACTTACATTCAAGTTTAGATAAACATGAAAGATGGTAGTGGTTGTATAGAAATTAAGTTATATTATATTATTTAACATCCATGATATTATGTGGTTTTATATTTAATTTGGTTACTTTGAGTGAAGTCAAATTATTATATAAAACCAAAGTGACTACCGTTTTTGTTAATTGGTTGGTTTGATTACAAAGAACATATTTTTCTTTGTAACTTAATACCATTTTTATAGAAATATTACAGAATAAAAATAGGATATATTAAATATATATATTCTGGTTCAACCATAACAAAAAAAAAATCAGGACTAGATAAGTTGATGATAAAATAAATTGATAAACTGTTGTCCTTGAATGTGCTAAATTAGCACATCTCAAACGGTGCCTTCATTTTATTCAAAAAAAAGGTGCGTAAAGGAGAGAAGATAATGAAGTATCCCATTAGCATAATATAATTCCAGTACATTTATTCTTGGGTGAAGGTGAGAAAAAAAAGAAAAAAAAAAGAAAAGAACTTAAAAGAAAAGAACTTAAAAGAAAAGAAGGAATTGGAAAGTGGAATTTGCCTCTAGAGACTTCCTCCCTTGAGAACCTCTTAAGGGAATAGGTTTTGTTATTTTGAAGAGAATAGGAGATTTTGGACATGGGGGAGGATCTTGGGGAGATATATGGGCAGAATATTGACAAGGAAAAAGGCTTGAGAGGAGTGAAGAAAAGAGGTAAGAATGGGTGGTATTTATAGTGGAGGAGAGAAGGGTTTTCATAATATTTTAATCATTAGTTTATTATTTCCTCAAAAGACAAGGAATGTTAAGTATTACATGACCAATAATAGTAACAAATTCATGTGACTTCAAACCAAATGGTCTTACATCAGCAGATCATCATCAATGACTCAATTAATCCATTATTTAGCATTTATTGTGAATTATCGGATTCTACTATTCATCAAAAATTCAAGTATTTCAGAAAAATCACAAAAATTCACTCTAACCATTTTCGACATGTAGAATCCAAAAATGAAGTCCATTTTTCAAAAAAAAAATTCTAAATATGATTAATTTAATATTTAATTAAAATCATAGTTTATTATTAAAAACCAGTTTTAAAACATTCATTTACTTATTCTAAAATATAGGTACATCATAATTTCACTTGAATATTACTTTATGACTATCATAGGTAAAGTTACTATTCATTAGGTTATTTCACTATTCATAAGGGTATGTTACTATTCATAAGGGTAGGTTAATATTCACCAAAAATTAAGTTTTTCTTATCAGACTAAAAATAACTTACTGATTGCAACCATGTATATCAGATTTTCGAAATTCCAAACACAAAGGGAAAAAACTTAGGTTCAAAGTCCACATATCACTTAGTATTTCATTGTGTTGTGTTTTCATGTTATTTAATGACATATTTATAAGAAGGGAAATTTCCATTGAAAACTTTGGGTCATTACATCAAACTAAAAACATTAGGATTAAAATGACCTATAAACTTGTTTAATTTATATTATATTTATATATTTTAAACTTATAAATTCAATGGTTTAATAATTTTCCATTTGGTATTCATTTGGGGAGTGAAAAACATGGAAATAATTTAGTCTTTTCAAAAATTCAAAGTGTGTCCTTTCCCACATTTATAAAAGGGCACCCCTTCTCTTCTCCTCTCTAAACTTCCAAAACCTTTTGTTTGATTCAATAGTAGATCAAATAATTTCCATACATACCTCCCCACATCATAGATTATTTTGTTTTATCATAAAAATAGCTAAGGAAATATTTTGGTGCAAAATATAAGTGATTATCTAAAAACAGATTATCGTTCTTAACCAAGCATTTTTGTTTTATTTCTTCTTCCACCTACTTAAAATCTTATTTAACCATGTTGATATACTATAAATGTATCTACAATATACTGAGATGTTATTATTTTAATAGAATAACAAATTTACATGTTCACACTCCATCAAATTATAAGTAATCCATCATTCATGTGTACGAGGGACTACCACATCATAGATTGATGTATTCATTTTCCATCATGGCCTCTCATGGATGGTTATATGTAACACACCAAGATTTTAAAATATAGATATCATATATGATAGAATTTATGACATGAAACACCATGAGTAGAAGTGAATATAACAACTTTATACAACACTATATATTTTCTTTAAAATAAATTCAGTCTCTTCGATAACTTCCAAGGCACGTAACACCGGATTTGAAAGAAATGCGATACTCTATAAAAATATTATTATTTAAAATTTAACATTATAACATAGAAGTTAAATTGGTGTGTATGAATATTAATAACTAAATCATTTAAATTATATGTTTTACATATTTATAAAATAAAAAATGGATATTATTGATTAGAGATAAAATTAGAACCATTTGAAAGGAAAAGAAATGTTTTCAAAAAAACTATATTTTTCTAAGAGGTGGATTAGTCATTCTTTGTAAACGTATTTTAAAATTATTTTTTACCACTTTTAGAAAATTTATTGGAAAAAATAAACTTAATTTTTTAAATCATAATATCAAAATTAGTTTAGGGTTTTTTGATTTCTCTGAAAAGTTTCATTTTTTGATGGATAATAAAAAATAATGAATTTTAATTAAACATTGATTTTTTGTTGAAATAATTTATAGTGTTAAATTATTTTTAGAATTGGTTATAAAGTCAAATTAGTTAAATTTTATATCTATTAATAAAATTTATGTCATTTTTATAATTTTAAAATTGAATTTTTATATAAAAATATTGTAAACTTTTGAAAATTTTCTCTTTGAAAGCTTGCTTTCTCATCACCTCTCTAGGACTAATCTGAAACTAAATTTTCCCACTTATATGAACTGAATTTGAGAAAATAGATCCCATATTTTTAATAATAATAATT
Organism: Viscum album; assembly: GCA_963277665.1. Taxonomy (NCBI): domain Eukaryota; kingdom Viridiplantae; phylum Streptophyta; class Magnoliopsida; order Santalales; family Viscaceae; genus Viscum; species Viscum album. The sequence goes on from OY728165.1 coordinate 218,965,015, forward strand.
TATAATTTATAATACAGTGAACTTATTTTTTTTACCAAAATTAATTGTGAAGATAGTAAAAATTAATTATCATGGTTAAAGTAAAAGTTGATTTACTATGGGTCAAACAAACAAGATAAGGGTTAAAATGACCTAAAACTTTAATAAAATATATTTTATGGAAATATTTCAAAATTATATATTCTATCTTTTATATTAGACTATTTTTTATGCTTGTTTCATGATAAAACATGGGTATGATTTAATCTTTTCAAAAAATTATAAGAGTGCAACTCACCTCACTTGTAAAAGGCCACCCCTCTCCTCTCTTGTTCACACCATAAAACCCTATTGGTTTAGTCAATACATACCAAAATAACTTCCCAAATTTCATCCCCACATCCTAGAATCCTTATTTTCAGTAAAAAAAAACATGGGAATACTATTGGTTCAATATTAAGAAGATTACATGAAAAATAACTAACGTTCTTCAATGAGCATTTTTATTTTATTTCTTCCTCCACCCATTAAATAATTATTAAAAAATGTTGATATAATAAAAAAATTATATTACATATATCGATATATTTTTATTTTAATTTTATGTCCAAAAAATCCCTCACTTCAATCAATTAGTTTATGAAATCATCATTCGTGTGTAGGACGGACAACTGCCTTACGAACCGGTGTCGTTCATTTTTCCATTACCAAATTTCATAGTTGATATTTATGAAGGATATAAATAATATATATGATATTTATAATATAATTATACCTATATATTCATTATATCATATATATATATATATATACCTTTTTTACTTTCCATATTTTAGGGGATACGATAATGTCGCCTGTGTGTACGATGAATTATCACCTCGTGAAGTGATGTGATTCGTTTTCACTAATTCTTTTCATGGAAGATGATAAATATAAATTTACTAATTATATCTAATATAAATGTAATAATAATTATATTCATGTATTATTAATAATTTTTAAAAGATAATATATCATTTTCTTTCTTACACACAAAAATGATAACGTCATTCGTGCATGTTTGGTTACTCCCTACACGAAGAGATGTGAGTCTATTTTCCTCACCACATCAAATAAATAGTATAAATAAGTATATTTGAAAAAATAATATGGTATTTATGATATTATTATCATTATATAAGTAAAAAAATTTACTTATCTAATTCAATAATGATCATTGAAAAATGGAAACGTTACTATTTCATATATATGGACTACCATCTCCATGATCATAACGTACTTAATTTATCAAAACCATATTTCATGATTGGTATTAAAATTATAATTGATGTATAAATATGATAATTATTTTATTATTATTATATGGTAAATGTTAAAATTAATACCTCTTAGACCAATAGTCTTCTTTTGAATTCATTTTTGACACATTTGAAAAATATCATCAAAACACCCAACATAAACTTAAATTGATTAAGTAATAATATATAACATGATAACAAGTGAAATTAAAGGAATAATAAAATTTTATAAGGTTCTTAATAAATTTAATAATTAACATAAATTTTATTATTTAGGAATATGAAGAATAAACATGACAATTCAGACTCAAGTTAAATGATTCTATCTCAATTTCCTTTCAATGAGGCACATTTGTATGTTTCCACAAATATATTTTATATTGTGTATAAAATTCTCATTTAAAATGTAATGTCAAAAATTATTAAAAAATCATGGTATTTTATTTGTCAATTTTAAATTTTTCATCCAAGGGTATTTGATTTGAAAATTACCAAGTGTTAAAAATTATTGTGCAATCTCAAATTCTTTTATGATTGTCAAATTTATCTAGAAAAAATCAATTTATTGTGATCGTATTTCATTGAAAATTACATTTATCTTATATATAAATATTTTTTTATTATTGATAAGATTTCTTCCTAAACCATATACCATTTTTACAAATGGTGTTTACTTTTAAAGTTATTTGATTAATAGGGGAAATATTGATAAATATGTTTCCTTTACTCAATATGGATACTTGATGATAGATAAAAAAATTTATGAATTAAATTGATTATTTTATATATAAGGAAATATTTGGAAATGAAATACATGGGTGGGACCTAGATATAGATATCTTCTCAATGCATTGGTAGTTCTATGAGATGAATCGGTTTGCCAAATCAAATGAGTTTTTACCTAGTGGTTTTGAACTGTCTTGAGGATTGATCTTGATAGTAAAGGTATCATGTGTTTAGGAAACATTACATCCAATAATTAAGCATTTTATTCATTGATAATTTAGTTATTATTATTATCCCTGTGATTTTATCTGTGATATTATCTATGGATTCATTTAATTCTCTATTTATTAATTAAATGTCATGTGTTTTGAGTTATTTAACTTTTTATATTAACTCTTCCTTATCATACTATTATAGTCATGCTATTTATATGAAATTCATGTTCATTTATTTGCTTTTAAATTTTTATTATGATTATTTATTCATGATATCTTTTGCTACACTTAACCATTATTTTTCATTTAATCTCACACTTATTTTGTTTCATTTACCTAGGATATGAAAAATAATTCATTGAATAAGTTTTAAAGGATGTTGTTTGTAAGATTTTGTTATATATTATGTTTTATTTTCTATTGCCAATGTAAAATTTGTATCTTATATGTATGTTTTTCTCCAATACTGATAAACTTTTCGGTCCTTCATAATTTGACCCCTTGTATTTATTTCAATGTAATAAATTAAAGAACTAGCTCTGGGTTATTGGGATCAGAGTCATTACAGTTGGTATCATAGGAAGTTCAGAATAATCATTGAGAAATAGATGTCGTAAAACATAGATTATGTGATATGACACTATAATAGAAATAGAGGATAAGTATAGAAGAACATACTAATGTTTTTTATGGAAGATATTATGTAATTTTTCCGTGAAATACATCCATGTATGGATACTACAAGTGGACAAGGTTATGAAAATGAGGTGCCTAGGGGTAATGAATATAAAAAGTGTTGATTATTTTGGACATTATCGTCACCCAGTTCATAATAATGGGACTTACAGTGCACCTGGTTTGACACCCACAGGGGATATGCTTAAGGTATTTTGCATTTTTTTTACAAATAATTATGAAGGATTCGAAAATAAACTTATCCCTAAGGTAACCAAGTTTATGTTTTTAAGACTAAAATTTTATAAATTTTAGTTTATTATAAGTGTTACACCATGATTGGAATTATACATTGTGATTTAAAATTCATAATTTTATGTACTAATGCAGTATATTCCATTTTTTATTAATGGTTCCTGGAAGGAAGGAGGGTATTAATACTCATGGAAAATGTTGAGATTTCCCCACTGATATATCCAATACAGTTGGTATTAGAACTAATTAAATCATGTTTATATTAGGAAAACATAATCCCATTATAAAAAATAACTTTTCCTATATAGAGAAACCTATCCATCAGTATTATTAAACTATGTTGGATTTCTTTATGTGAAAAAATACCTCATAATTTAGTAGGATTATGGATCCAATGGTAACTAATAAATGGATTAAGTCTCTACATAAGATCTTTATATCCTTGGTATGCGGTGAAATGGAAAAGTTTTCACTTAAAATGTATTTTTTCAAAGGTGATGTTGATAGATGGTGGTTATTGATTTAGAGAACTAAGAAGGAATTGGGAATAGAACTCATTAAATAGAAATATTTTAAGTAGAAATTATTTGACAAATATTTCCCTCATAAGTAACAATTGATATAAATATAAAGTTTCTTAACTTAAAGAAAAAGGAATAATAATTTGTTTTAGAGTATGAATCTACCTTTAAAAGTTTATCTAGGTATGTTATAGATTACATATTCAACATAGAGTGTAAGATAGACAATTTCTTTGATGGGATTAATCCAAGTTTATGAAGGGTGTTGGTCTACCAAACTTTGTATTCATATGATGAAATATATAGATGTGATATCAAGATAGAGAAATAATTATACAAGTGTTATGGTTTCAAAGAAAGAAAAACAAGAGGAGTATAGAAAAGAAAAGAATGATAAATTGAATAAGGTAAAGAATAATTTTTCCACGTGTGATAATTGTGGAAACAAACACCACAATACTTTATTAAATTGAATGGTATTTTTATATAAGTGTAGAGAAAAATTCTACCATGATTTTGATTTCAAGGTAAATAAAAAAGTTTCCAATGTTCAATTCATCAATTGTAAGGATATAAGGAATTACACAAAGAAATACCCTAAGCATCAAGGGAATATACCTCAAAATAATCTTAGGGATCAAGGTCAAGATTTTGTTATTGATACATTCAAAGTGAAATTATTATTGTTCTTGAGTATTTATACCATTGAAATATGTTATAAAATAATTTTATTGATGATATTCAGGTTATAAGAATTATTAAATGTATAAGGATTGTACTATAGTGCTATTTCATAAAGGATTTGAAATCATGTGTTGAAAAGAACCAAGAAAAGTGATTCGGTGGAAGGTTGGAATTCTTGTAAATCACGTGATTAAGGTAAATATAAGTCCTATTATGTCATTTATTTTGAGATAATGATTTTGGGGAAAATATATTATTCATATGGATAAAGTAAATTGTATAGTACAGACTACCTTGTTAGTAATTAATGATTTGTTGAAAACGTGGTTTATGATATCATTCATGGAGGTAAAAAAATTTAAGGAATATAACCAATAATATATGTTTTATTTAAGGAATAATGAATCATGCATTTTTTCAATAAGGTGTTTATGGTAATTCAGGTTATTACCATGTTAAAATAGAATACATGATAAAGGTATTCAGATGTTTGGTATGTGACGATTAAGAGCTACTTCATATTATTTATGAAACTAATGATAATTTCATTTTGGAAATTTAGTGACCTTATTTATAAAGTTTTGGATCTTAATATTTTGTAAGGTTTATAAAGTTAACCATTTATGGAATAGTTTAAGTAGGAATTTGGATAAGGTTTTAAAGATTAATGTATTACTTCACTATATGAAGATGTATGCATACTGAATAACCTATACAAACCATTTTTTTTATAATAATAACTAGAATATATGGAATGAATTATCATTATATTATGGATCCTAAGATTGATTAAAAGTGAATTTTCATGCTTCAGGTATAAAAAACCATTTTTGGATTTTTATTTCTTAGTGTAAGCAATGAATTAGAAATTTATTGAAGCACAACCAAAGGATGAATTTTTTTTTATGAAATATAATGATATCAATTAATATATTTTAATATATTCTTGGTCTAGATAGAAAAATAATTCCTACAATTAAGAAAAATATCTTAAAATAAAAAAATTTCCAATAACCATCATTTCCGATGATGTCAATGACCTTTTTCACACCTCATTAGTTTATGGATTTTGGGGAATTAACATTCTATCAACCACCCACTATCTTTTGATAAATGTTATATATCACTCTCTATTAGTATTTTGGAGTTAGTTTTCTCTTATATGTCTATGTTTCTACATCCCACCTATGTTCTCCAATTCTGAATACCTAGTGTGTGTTATTCCAGATGAATTTTTCACATCAATTTATTTTTTTCAAGAGGATTTTTTGTTAATATTTTTTACGATGTGGGTTTTTATGATGTAATTTTCAAATGAAAAACGTTTTAATACCAAGTTAAGATTAAATTGTGAGGATGTGATTTATTTAAGGGGGTAGAATGTAAAACCTTGAGATTTTAAAATATGAACATGATATCTGATAGAATGTATGAAATGAAAAACCAAAAATATAAGGGAATATGTCATTATAAGACTTTATGACATATTTAATTTTAAATAAATTCAATCTCTTCAACATCTTTCAATGAACGCAACACTAGGTTTGAACAAAACACAATACTTTTTTAAAATATTTTTATTTAAACATTATCATTATAACCTAAATGTTAAATTAGAGGGAATGAATAGTACTGAATAGACTATAAAAATAATATGGTTTCAATTTTATAAAATAAATAAACGGGATATATATTTATTAGATATAAAGTTAAAACCATTTATAAGAAAAAGAAGTGTTTTCTAAAAATGGTACTTTTCTATAAGAAAGATTTATCCTACTTTGCTCACATAATTTAAAATTCATTTTTATCAATTTTAAAAAATTTATTTCAAAAAATAAAATTCATTTTTGAAATATTCATATCATAATTATCTTAGTGTGATTTTTTGGTATTTTTCTGAAAAGATTCATTTTTTGATGAATAATGAAAAATACTAAATTATAATTAAAATTTTTATTTTATTTTAAATGATTTATAATGTTAAATTATATTTTTAATTAGTTTTAAAAGTAAAATTATTTCACTTTTATATCAAATAATCTAATTTATGCAATTATAATCATTTTCATATTGAGTTTTGATATAAAAAGATTGTAACCTTTTAAACATTTTCTCTCTGAAAACCCGCTTTCTTGTCACATCTACATGTATAATTTGAAATTAAAATTTTCCACTTATTTGAATTTAATTTATAAAAAATTATTAAATATTTTACATAATAAAGTTCTTAATTTCTAGTAAGGTCAACTTAATTTTTGAACAAAATTAATATAGAAAACAATAAAACTTAATTAGCATAGTTAAGGTAAAAATGGATTTATCAGGGGTTAAATAAAAAATATATTGGTTTTAATGAACTAAAAACTAGGATATAATATATTTTTTGAACTAATTCAAAATTATATTTCCTAGGTTCGATAATTTAACATTTTATAGTCCTTTGGTATGATTAAAACGTAGGTATGATTGAATCATTTCAAACAATTACATGTGTGTCACTCACCTCACTTATGAATGCCCACCCCTATTCTATATGCTTTACCCCTTATAACCCTTATTTTTTTATCAATACCGGACCAAATCACTTAAAAAATTATATCCCCTAATTCTAGAGTCCTTGTTTTCATCTTAAATTCGACATATGAAGACTTTATATGCAAACCTAAATAGGATATCTGAAGAAGAAGTAATGTCTTTCAATGAGAATTTTTATTTTATTTCTTCCTCCAACCTCTTAAATTATTATTAAATAATTTTTATATAATAAAATAATCATCTTAAATATAATTATAAATTTTTTTAACTTCATGTCCTACAACCACTCTCACTTCTATCAAATGGGTTACGAAATCATTATTCAAGTGTACGGTGAACTACCGCCTTGCAAACCAACATCATTTTTTTCCATTACTACCATTCATCGTTGGGTATGATGATGGATATAAACTATATATATTATATTTATAAAATAATTATACCTATGGATTCATTTTATCATATATAAATTTTACTTTTCATTTTTTATGGGATACGATAACATCGCTCGTGTGTATGGAGGACTACCGCCTCGTGAAGCATTGTGATTCATTTTAACTAACTCTTTACATGGAATATGATAAGGATAATGTTAATGATTATATTTGATATAAATGAAATAATTATTATATTAATTACATATCTATATTTATAAAAATTTAATATATCATTTTCTTTCTTACACTAAAAAATGATGATGTTGCTCGTGTACGTGTGGACGACCACCTTGATGAAGTGATGTGGCTCTCTTTCCATACACACCCCACATAGATGGTATATAAAAGTATATTTTACAAAATAATATTTTATTTATGATATTATTATAATTATATAAGAAAAAATTACTTACCTTCTTTCCATAATGATCATTAAAAAAGGGAAACATTACTTATGTGTACATACGGCCTATTGTCTCCAGGATCATAACGTACTTCATTTATCCAAACCATATTTCATTATAGGTATTAAAATTATAATTTATGTATAAATATGATAACTATTTTATGATTATTATTATATAAATACATAAATAATGACCTCTTAACCAATAGTCGCCTTCTGAAGTCATTTTTGACACATAAGTCAATTATCATCAAAACAACCAACATAAAAATAAATTGATTAAGAAATAATATATAACATGGTAATGAGTGAAATAAAAGAAATAATAAATTTTAAAAAATCTCTTAATCATGTAAATAATTAACATAAGTTTTTTATTCATGAATATAAATAATGAACATGATGAATCAGACTCGAGGTAAGGGATTTTATCCCATTTTCCTTTCATTGAGGCACAATTGTATATTATGCACCAATTTATTTTATACAGTGTATACAGTACCAATTTAAAAATTATTAACATGAATAATTTATAACACATGGTATTTTATGTTTCAATTATTTTTATTTCATCCAAGTAGATTTTGATTGAATATTATAGAGTTGTACAGGACTTCTTCTTAATTTTCCTTCATTGAAAAATATTGTAATGTTATCCGCCTAATTAAAATTATATGGTGTATATAATAAAATTTTAAATTTAATATTATGAATTATTAATAATTTATTTTTTTTAGTTTTATTTATAATTATTTCATCCATGAGGATTTGACTTGAAAATTACCAAGTGGTGAAAGTTATTGTACAATCTCACTTTATTTCGGGATTGTTTAATTTATCTTGAAATAATCAACTTATTATGACCATTTTTATTAGAAATTAAATTTATATTAAATATAAATATTCTTTTATTATGAATATCATTATTTTCTAAATCATAAACCATTTTTAGATTCCTTTTTTACTCTAAAATTAATTTGATTAACTTGGAATATATTGAGACATTTGTATACTTTAATCAATACGATTAATTGATTATAAGACACAATGTTTATAAATTAAATTGATTATTTTATATATGAGGAATTATTTGGACATGAAATACACAAGTACGAACTAGTTATAGATATCCCATTGAGGCATTGGTAGTCTCATGAGATGAATTAGTTATCCAAATCAGAAGGGTTTTAACCTAGTAGTTTTAAACTGTCTGGAAGATAGATATTGATGGTAATGGTATCATGTGTATAGGAAACATGAAATCAAATAATTAATTATTTACTTCATTTAGTGTTCATTTAGACTAATTTTCCATGATATTTTCACTATGATATTATTTATGGATTCATTTTAGTTTCATCTTATTTATTAAATTACATGTATTTTTAGTTATTTACCTTGCTGTATTGATTTTTCCTCATCTTACAATGATAGTAAAGTTTTTTAAATGAAATTTTAATTCAATTATTACCTTTATATTTTGATTATGATTATTTAATCATAATTTCTTCCAATGTGCTTAACCCTTACTGAGCATTTAAACTCACCCATATTTTGTTTTATTTCAACAGGATATGAAGAATAAATCTTAGAATGAGTTTTCAAGGATTAAATTAATTTTATTTTGTTATTTATTATGTTTTATTTTCTATTAACAATGTAAAATGGGTATCATGTTTGTATCTATTTCTCTAAAACTGCTTAAATGATCTGTCTTTTAGGATTTGACCCCTTATTTCTATTCCAGTGTAATAAAGTAAGGCACCTCCTCTAGGTTACTTGGGTATGGTTTTTTACATTATAATGATGAAAATAATATTTATATATGATATTAATTAAATATTTATCATTTTTACAAAGTTAACATATCATATATTTTCTAAAATTTCCTCACACCAAAAAATGGTAACATAGTTTGTGCATTTGTGTGGACTACCGCCTACATGAAGCAATGTGGTTCATTTTCATCACCAAGTCACATGGATGATATATACATATATATATAATTATATTTAATGAAATAATATGAAATTTATGATATTATGATAATTTTAAAAATATAAAATAAATCTTACTTTCTTTCCATAATGATCATTGAAAAATGGAAATGTTACTCATGTGTATGTACAGACTATTGTCTCAAGTATTGAAAAAAAGTTCATTTTTTTAAACCAAATTTCATGATTGCATTTAAAATTATAATTGATTCATAAATATTCTAAATATTAATTGATTATTATTTTGGATACGATGGAATAATGACCTCATTGATCATAGTCAACCTACCAAAGTCAATTTGGAGTTATGAACCAAATTTCTTCGAGACCTCTGAGGTGAAGTTAAATTATTAAGTAATTGTATACAAAATAGTATTAAATAAAATAAAAGGAATAATAAACCTGAACTGGGATTCACTCTTCGTCGCGAAATGGGTAAGCTTTCCCCATCTTCCTTTGCCCTTTCAGAATCCAGTGATCATCTGGATGTTTGGGAATTTGGTAGGGCAGTTTCTTTGCGCTGATTCCCACACTACGTCGGTTAGTCACCCATTCAATCCGCATCTCTACGCTGAAGTGGAAGCTTCAAAGGCTCCACTGGAGTGGATTTGGATCACGATTGGGGAGGAGTACTGCTAGAAGATGGCGGTGGTGTTTGAGTCCTGGACTTATTATTGTCTAGGGTGTCACTGGTTGGGACATCGAAAGGAACAATGTCAAAGTGTAATTCTATCAGTTTCAGTAGGAAGAAATGGCAGAGCTGCGGGTCAAGGGAAGAAGATTGGTTGTGCTGAAAATGGAAGAAATGGTGTGGGTGAGTCGGGCTTGGGTAATCCTTCTGTTGTTGTGGTGTTTGAGAGGCTGAAGCAGGACCTAAGGGCTGGGTCTTCTGGAAATGGCATTGTGCAGGATCTTGTTGTGGCATAGCCTGCAGGTGGGTCTGCTGCTACTGCTTCACCTGGGGAGAGTGGAACCAAACAAGGTGATGCTGATGCTGGTTTCACTTGTGCTGGTCCGAATGAGGGGGAGCTGCCTTCGAATTCAGAATATCATGGGAGAATGACAGATGAAAGTCCATGTCTGGACAGTGAGAGGCACAAGCTGCAATCTACTACCTCAGGGAGTTATGCTGCGACCTGCAACCGGTTCCAAGTGTTGGAGGCTGAAGAGGGATTCCAAATAGATATGGGTGTCTCATTGGAAGATGTTAATAATATACAGTGTGTTTTATTTGATGCAGTTATGGAAGTGAATGCTAGCCAGAAGTTTGAAGGGCAGTATGAAGAGAGTGGTTCAGTTAATATTGTGAAAGTGGTGGATGTCAGCCAAGTGGTGGAGGGGCAGCCACCATGCTTGGATAAGATTAACTGTAACGGATGTAATGAATAGACCCGAGGGGTGGCATATGGTTTCAATGATGATACGGTAACTGTGAATTGGGGGGACATCTCGGACAGTGACAAGGAAAATCATAGTATGGTGGTTAGGCCTTCCTATTGTGAGGTTCTCAAGGATGAGATGGGGAAATCTTAACAGGAGGTGACCACCAAAGCCAAAAGAAGGATGAGGAATGACTACTTTGATTTTCTGAAGCCACTGTCCACTAGGTCCTCTTATAAATAATCTCCGTCGGACTTGATATATTTGGAGAAATTGAATCTTAGAAGGAAGTATGCCAAGATCCTAAAGCACTATGAAAGCTCGGAATGTGAGACGGCCACTGCGGAAGGAGGGTATTATGGGGGTTGTGATTCTTTTGAGACTTATGATATGTAATCATTCCTCTTTGAATTGGTTGTACTTTTCTTTTTATTTAATCAATAGTCATGGGTTTACCTCTGACTGACTTTCCTGGTAAGGGGAACTTTAAATTATAACCTCATTTTAAATGTTTTAAATATTTATTTTCTAAATAATTCTCTTCCATGTCTATGTTTGTAGAACCCTGAACCCAGTATGATCAAAGCTAGTTCTTGCTACTATTACATTGGCATGATTACAAGGAATCAAATCCTGAAGGACCAAATAGTTTAATAGTCGTGATAAACTATATACATATATGAGTCTTGTATTACAAATGAATACACAAATTACAACATAATTTTTTTCATTTGAGGATAACTTTAATCCATCAAGCATATACCTATATATGATACATAGTAAACATCATGGAATCCTATGAAAAGGAAATAAAATAAGGGTGATATCAAATGCACTGTAATTGTTAAATATAGTGGAAGAAATAATGAATCAATGAGCATAATAATATGGAAAGGTGATAACTAAACAAACATGCCATATAATTAATAAGCTTGGAAGGGAGTGTATAAAAATATGGTATGGAAAATAACTAAAAACACAATCCATTTAATCAATAACATGACTATCATAACTTGATAAGTTATAATCAATATGTAAAGGTAAATAACTAAAAACCATTCCATTTAACCAATAAACTGAGAATGAAATGTATTTATAGATTTTTTCATGGTGAAAATAACATGTATAATAATAACTAAATCTGAATAAATGTAATGCTTAATTATTTGATATCATGTTTCCTAGGTACATGATATAGTTACCATCATGACCCTTCACAATATACCAGGTGAAAACCCCAATAAGGCTATCCAATTGACTCTTACCATGAGACTATCAATGCATCAAGGGGGTATCTATAACTAAGCCCCACCTATGTCATACTTTTTCAAATATTTCCTCATATATTGAATAATCAATTTAATTCATTAACAATGTTCCTTATCAAATATCTATATTGATTAAAAGACATAGAATTATCCACATTTTACTAGTTATTTAAATAATTGGAAAGTACACACCATATGTAAAAATAGTAAATAGTTTAGGAAATAATCATATCCATGATAAATGATATGGATATTTAGGGAAAATTTAATGTTCAATGATCACCAGGAAGTGAATTATTCAAGGGGAAGTTAATGACTTAAAAAATGATTCAAGTGAATTTCAATACTATCCTTGGTCAAAATATTCATAATCCATCTAGAGAAATAAGAAGGACGGTATCAATATGACATATACCCATTATAGAAATAATAAGGTTTTTTTGTCATTGATGAATATAAATATAATAAAAATATATTTAAAAACATTCATGAAGAAACTATCGTTTTCTTTTTCAAAAGCATTTTGAAAAATCATTTTGAAAAAACATTTTCCATGAATATTAATTCTTAAAATATTTTATTTATAAATATATTTTAAAAATTTAAAAGTAATGTTCAAGTAAATGATGATGGGTAATTCTGTACATGTCATACAAGGAAAAAAAGAACATTTCTTTTGTATGGTAAAAAGGCTAGAAAAGTGACCTATTCAGAAAGAGAAAAGAATATTACTATAAAATTATTTTTAAAAGAAAATAGGGAAAAAAATTTATTTAATAAATAATTTCGAAAAAGTTAAAAAAAATTAAAACATTTTTTAAAAACATTGTTTTGATATAAACAGATTTTTGACCAAAGAGAGAAATGAAGTCGGGTTTTCTTTAAAATGTTTTCCAAGAAACATTGAGTACCAAAGACTGAAAATGGTAATATTACATGAAAAATATAATTAATAACCATATAAGAATAAAATTAAATGGTTTATTGAATAATTATCATATAAGTTACTTTTATATAAATTCAGGAATAAAAAATCTTGATTGAAAAGAGAATTTGAAATGAACACTTTTAATGACCATAAAATTGAAATTAGAATTAATAAATTAATTGATTATGTTTATCGACTATAAATCCACATTAAAAAATTAAAAATTACATAAAAATTCAATTTCATTATACATATAATTATATAATATTAATGACAATCGAGGAAGTAATATAACCCAATGAAAATGAATTGAGTTATGAAATTTCTTTACCACTAGGTTACTTTAAGTTCAAATTATCATAGATTAAATAATTCAATTTGGAACTAAAAAGACTACTAATAATGAATAATTAATTACATAAAATTTTAAATGGGTGGTATATACACCATATAAAAGAAACTAGGTGTGTAATATTACAATATGCCTCAATTAAATAAAATTGACAAGAAATCTCTCAACTTGTGTTTCCTTTTGGGTACATAATTTAACCTCATGTATAATGGTTTTAAGCATGTTATTAACTTATACCATAACCATAATAATATTTTTAAAATCTTATATTATCTTCTTATAATATCTTATTATGCATTTTTTTAATAATCTTTCATTATTTTCAATATTTCGGGTGTTAGTTGCCTAGTTTTTTAGTAAGTTTTGACTTTTTAATTTTGTTCCTATCACATAGATAATTATTTAATCATTTTTAGAATTTAAAACATTATTAAAATATTATATATGTTAAGTATATATTTATTTAGAGTAATCTAAAAAGTTTGGGGGTAGGAAATGAAATACACCATTCATGGAGACAGCAGGTCGTATGTACACTTAAACGTTGTTTCTGTTTTCTTGTCATATTAAAAGAATGAAAATTAAATGATATAAATGTATAGTATAAATAAAGTACAATATTTAGTTTATATATGTCACATATTTTTATTAATACCATCCTTAATACATTCCATATATAGATTGAATGAATCATAATGCTTTGAGGAAGTGGTAGTCCACAGGTCTACAGACGATGTTATCGTATTACCATAAAATGGAAAATATGAAGGTATATGTTATATAATAATTAAATAAGTGTAAAGATTTTATAAATATCATATATATCATATATAAATTATAAATACATCATTATTACAGACCTTCAAAGGTTGTAATGCAAAAATAAACGACATAAGTTTGCTAGGAGGCAGTTCGTCATACACACAAACGATGATTGTGTATCCCATTTGATAGAAGTGTTTGAGTGTAGTTCATACCCTTTACATAAAAAAAATAAAAATATATTTAAGATACATATTTTATTATATAATCATGACATAATAATAATTTTAGGGGTGGATAAAGAAATATATAAAAGTTCTCGTTGAAGTACGTTACCTCTTTTTCAGGTAACTCCTTTTGGTTTATACCAAAAGACCTTCTTGGTATTTGTTATGAATAAATTTAGGAATCTATGATTACTGTATTTATGTTGGGAGATTATTTTATCATTTTTATGACTCTATAAATGTCTCTATAGATGTGAAAAAGTGAGGGGGTTAGTGCATTTTTATAGTAGAGGAAGAGTGACATTCTTGTAAATATAAAAAGCTAAACACTATTAGGTGATATCCATTACATATTTTTTCTCAAATAATGAATAAAATGAGATTAAATAGACGATATAGTCTAAATATTTCCTATAAATAGGGTTTTTACATGTTTCCAAGTCATCTCGGCCCTTACGTTTAAGAATTGGTCCCTTGTTGAGCTAGTTTTCTCTTAATCGCGGTAATTAAATTTAACTGCATTCACAAATCATTATGGCCAAAATTAAGTTAAAATTATTAAATAGTATAAATTATTATGAAACAAATATTTAACCCATTTTTCTAAATTAAAATCCTATAATTATAAGAAATTAATTTAAAATAAATCATGTAGACATGACGGGAAAGTGGGGTCTTATAGTGAAATTTTTCAAAATTTTGCTATGTTTTTATAACTAAATTCAATGTAAATTTTTTTAAAATTTCATAAAATGTATTTATATATATATATATATAATTGATAAATTTATACTTAAAAAATAATTAAAAATATAATTAAACACTATAAATTATTTAGATGAAAGTTTGTTTTCAATTAAAATTCAGTATTTTCACTATTCATCAAAAACGGAAACTTCTCAGAAAAATACCGAAATTTCACCCTAAGATAATTTTGAAATAATTATTTCAAAAATGAAGTTTTTTTCATATAAAATTTATAAAATTTTAAAAATTTAGATATGAGACAAGTGTTCCTTCAAAAGACGGAAAAACTTTCATTTAAAAATGCATCTTTTTATACGTAAAAGGTTTGTTCTTATATTATGCCTATAAAATATATTGTATGAATGTAAAAAGTATTTTATTTAATATAATATATATGTATATATCATTAATATAATTCAATAATAGTAATTAATTTAATTTATTAGGATAAAATACCTTTATGAACATAAAAATAGTTTTTTATAAAAACTTTTCCTTTATTTTCAATTGGTTTTTATATTCATTTATAATTAATTGGTAACCATTGAATTCAGTCATATATTTTTATAATTTATTTAATCATATTCCTAAATTCCAATTTAACAGCTATTTTATATTTTATTATATCATATAATAATATTTTAATAATATATTATTGTTTGGTAAAACTCAGTATTGTGTGTAACACAAGCTATTGAAAAAATTCATTTTTGCATGTAATGCAAGACAATTGATTTTTATGTGAATTAAAAGATATATAATAGATAAAATTTATTTTAAACAATACTTATATCATAAATAATTGAGAGGTTATATTCCATTCTATGCTTGGCGTTGCGTGTCATACACACTATCGAATACAATGTTCTTACTTTATAATTTTAGGGGGTTACATTCCCTCCACCTTAAATAAATTATGTCCTTGCACTTTAAACATGATCTCAAAAATCCAAGTTTTTATGTTTGAAAATTCATATATTTAAAACCCACATCGTGATAATGGTTTTTAAAACATACTCTTAAAAATAGTGAATGATAAGTATGAAGGTCACATGGAATAACATATATCTAGGTTTCTACATAGGAGAATAGTTTTGGAAAGTGAAAATATGTACTTAGAGGAAAATAGTGAATAATTATAGGGAGTTATTAAGGTAATTGATAAAAAATAATTGAATGTTCAATAGAAATTTTTGGGACTCAAATCCCTAAATCTATGATTATTTAAATTATCATTGGTTTATCAATAATGAAGGTATTATGATAAAATTTTATTTGAAGATCATTTTACTAATGCTGCGTAATTTTTTAACTTTTAAATATTATAAGGAAATATACTTTCTTGTTATTTTTTTATAAAAAATCTGATCCTTTGGTTTTTCTTTTATTAGTTTCCAGTTTATCCCTTACTCCAAAAAATGAATTTCCAAAAAAAGAATATCTTTACCTAAAAAACTAAAAAAATTCTTATAATATGTTTTAAGATCCATAAGACAAATATTTATATTTATATCTAAATATTTTTTTCAAAAAAAATATGGTTAATACCTTAATCCCAAAAAACTAATACTGGTTCATTATTAATATGTATTCAGTAATTTTTTTAAGAAAATATAATGGAAAATTAACCTGGACATCACGTAGGCTAGTAGTAGGTGTGAAACCCTTATTGTCCTTCGATCATGGGTTCAATCTCCACCACCTCGTCAGATGCGATGGGTTTTCACCCTATAAATGGGTTTTCCTTTTTCAATACTAAATTAATATAATTCCTATAATTTTTTCAGAAATTATGATGGGCATCCTTGAAATTAAATTATTCATTAAATAAACTTTTTACTAGGGTTTTCAATACAACCTATTTCTTAAAAAGTCTAATAATATTATTTGTATATCAACCCTAAAGTTTATCAATAATTTTAAACTTATGTTTTTAAAATGTAAAAGAATTATCTCTCAAATAATTTCTCCATTAAAACATATACTAAATCAATAGGTTAAGTTCCCATATATGTTTTTGAAAAATCTTATTAATCATCGTAAATTCACTTAAAACCTAAAAATATGTGTTAAAGACTTAGGGATTATGATCAAGTTAATCAAATAATATCATGATGTTATTTATAACTCTTAATTTAATGAATAAATATATTCTTCTAAATATTTAAAAAATCCTTACATGTTTGATGAATCCTATAACCAATATAACATTTGTAAAATTCTTCTACAATTTATTTACTGAATCCTAATAAATAATTAAACCATTTTATTTCAACATAGGTCTTACCTTGGTCTATGGGTTAACCTTTAAAAGTGGGAATTTATTAAAACCAAAAATCATAGTTTGATAATCACGAATCAAAAGGGGAAAACAATATAATATCTACCTCACCAAATATTCTAATGTTCTATAATACTTATACTTGAAGTCTATCTTATGGTTATGTTCCTTAATATATGTTTTCCTAATTCTAGTTTCCATGGTTTCTACTAAACATCCATTGATACCAAATATAGTGTCCCAACCCCTATAAGATCGGAGTCTAGGCTTGCTACCTTTACATTGTCAAGATTATAAGGAATCAAATCCCAAAGGACTGAAGTGTTTATTAGTCTTGGTAAACTAGATATATACATGAGTCTTGTATTACAAATGAATACAAAAATTACAATATAATTTTTTTCATTAGAGGATAACTTTATTCCATCTATAATATCCTTACACATAAAATATAGTAAACTTCATGGAAACCATGGGAAAGGAAACAAAGTAAGGGTGGGCTCAAATTTTCGGTAAGGGTTAAATATAGTGGAAGTAATAGTAATCAATAAGAACAATTAATATGGAAAATTAATAACTGAACACACATGACATATATTTAATAAAATTGGAAGAGAGTTCATAAAAATATATAAAGGTAAATAACTAAAAACTCATGTCATTTAATCAATAACATGACTATTATAAATTGATAATGCATAATAAATATGGAAAAGTAATAATTAAAACCATGACATTTGGCCAATAAACTAAGAATGAAATGCATCTATATATTTTTTCAAAGTCAAAATCCAAATGATAATATTAACTAAATCTAAATAAAGCCGATGTTGAATTATTATATGTTATATTTCGTTGGTACATGATACCTTTAACATCAAGACCGTTCACAAGATAGTTTAATACTTACTAGGTGAAGACCCCACTAAGGCTAGCCAACTAACTCATCCCATGAGACTACTAATTTATCAAGGGTATATTTATAACCATCCCCCACTTGTGTCCTACCTATTTAAAGTCTTCCTCATATATCAAATAATTGATTTAATTCATGAAAAAAGTGTATTATCAAATATCAGTATTTAGTAAAATATAGAGATTTATCAACATTTTCCCAGTTAATCAAATAACTATCAAGTTCAAACTATATATAAAAATGGTACACAGGTTAGTCAATAATCATATCAATGATAAATGATATGGATATTTAGGCTAAATTTAATGTTCATTGATCATGGGGAAGTAAATAATTCAAGGGGAAGTTAATGACAAAAAAATGATTCAAGCAAGTGAATTTCAATATTATAATTGTTCAAAATAATCATAATCCATTAAGAAAAAGAATAAGGATGATATGAATATGAAATATACCCATTTAATTAGGAAAAGGGTTGTTGTAATTGATTAATAGAAATACAATAAATAAATATTTAAAAAATTGTTGAAAAAAATAATCTTTTCATTTTTATTTTTTTTTAAAAAATATTATTTCTAGAAAATCCGTTTTAAAAAAATTTTATTTTAAAATATATTCATAAAATTTCAAAGTAATTTTCTAATAAATGATTTCAAGTAATTTCATACATTCTATACAATGTGAAAAGAATATCCCTTATATATGGTAAAAAGGTTGGAAAAGTGCCTTTTTCAAAAAGAGACAAGAATATTCCCTTAAAAACATTTGGAAAATAAAAAATGGGAAAAAAATTGTAACACCCCAATATTTCATAGTATGTCATCTCTTCAAATTAATTCAATAACTTGCACTACACGCAACAGCGAGTTCGAGCGCACCACGACTTACCAAACTAGCCATTCAAAAAGATTTTATGAATAGTATTTACTGAATTTCAAATTTTATATACTACATATAATTTTAGAATCCATATTATGTGTTTCTTAGACATAATATAAAAACAAATTCATTTTTTCAGATAAAGGAAGTATTTTTTAGAAAATGCAATTTCACCACCTTTTAATAGAGAACCCTTTTTAAATCCAATATTTGACACTTTCATATATTTAATTTGAAAAAATAAACTTCTTATTTAGAATTTGGACATAAAAATTTAGTTTTGATAAATTTTTGGTGTTTTTCTGATAACATTCATATTTGGGTGAATAGTGAAAAATACTAAATTTTAATTGAAAACAAGTTTTTTAATAAAAATAATTTATAGTGTTCAATTATACATTTGAATGGTTTGGAAGTATAATTAGACTATATTTTTATCATTTAATACAATGTAGTTCATTATAAGTAATTTCGCATTTAAATTTGACATAAACACAAATTAATCTTTTGATAGTTTTTACTTTTCAAAAACCCGCTTTTTGGTTTTGACAACGAGAATTAATTTTAAATTAAAAAATTAAACTTATATGTTCTGAATTTTTTAAAATAGGCTTCATTTTTGAATTCATAATATCAAAATTATCTTAGGGTGAATTTTTGGTATTTTTCTGAAAACTTTAAATTTTTGGCGAATAGTGAAAAACATTGCGTTATTATTTAAAACTGACTTTTTATATAACTAATTATTCATTTTATTTAAGTTTATTTTAAGTAAAATATATATATATATATAATACCTATATAAGTTCAATGTAATTAATTGGAGTCATTTTATAATAAAATTAGATGTATAAATTTTTATTGAACTTTTTACCGTCTTTTACCCACCTTCTAGGAGCATTTACAAATTTACATAAAACTTAATTTTACCACTTATGTGAGTTAAATTTAAAAAATAATATAGAGACAGTTGACATAAGTAAGAAAAATGTGCTTCAATAATATGGAAATAATTTTTGGTAAATAGTAACTTTTGACTTTTATTTACCACGATTAAAAGTAAATAAAGTAATTAAGGGTAAAAATGATATTATAATTACCCAAAAACATCTCCTAATTCTATTGGATAAGTATATTTCGACCAAAAACAACATTAGGAATAAAATATGATCCTTTAGGTCTAATTGGATTAGATTAGTACATTTATAATTATTTTATTTAAAGAAGAGTTGAAAGTGTTAAATTCAAAGTTTAATAACTAAACCATTTTTAATATAGGGTTACACACAATATAATTAAAACTATAAATATTAAATAGAAAGATAAAATGATTTCCTAAATAATATAATTTTATTTATAATTTTTAGGCATTAAATAATTTAATTTATTTATGAAACAATGATGATGTAGTAATTACCTTATTAATGAAAGAATCAAAAAATTGTATTATAAATATTAAAATAAATATAATTTCAATGTTTTTATGACATACACTAATTTTATTGGTGAATATTTCATTTTAGGTTTTATTCAATATATCTTGTTCAATGTAATAAAGTTTTTATGACTTTCATAAAATCCAAATACCAAATAATTTCAAAATTGACATAAATTAATTTTTTTTTAAAATACTATATTATTAGTTGATATAATATTTGTAAAACTCTAAGGTTCTTCCAAAGTGATTAAATAATATTATATATTTCATTAATGAACCAATTGAGGTTCTATTGGAAGTTTATAGTATGTCTATTAACCATATAGTGTAAAAATACAAGAAGACACGATAAGAGTTAAAATATTTAACTAAGAGTTAAATCTAAAAGATAAGGTTAATATGGTGATCTAAACCTGTCTAAAACCTATTGGTTGAGTGGTTTTCAACCCAAACCTACCTTATACTAGAAATAAATCATTTTTCATCCATTATAAACCGAAAATTATTTTATTATAAAAGAATATTTCAATCTTTCCCTAAAGTGAACCTCACCTCTCTTATAAAAGGGTACTTCCCCTTCTCTCAAAATCACACCTCAAAAGCCATTTGGCTCGGCCAACCCCTGACCAAATATCCTCCCAACTTCCCTAATATCAACATAGAGTCTTTACTTTGATCATAAATCCAACCTAGTGATCCCTTTTGATCTACTCAAAAGGAAACACCCGAAGAAGAGGTAATAATTTCACCAACCTCTTTCAAGTTCTTTTCATCTTACACTTCCTCTTTATTTGTTGTTTCCATACCAAAATAATAACTCCAGTACCTCCTACATACTTTTATGTTATTATAAATATTTTACAACCATATTAATTATTCTATCCATCCTCTAAATGACAAAGTCACCATACGTGTGTACATATGGCTTACCATCTCCACGTCGTGGTGTAGTTTGTTATTCAAACACTTCATTATTTGGATGGGTATAATAATGAGTATAAATGATGTAAATAATAAATATAACATGTTAATTATTATTTATATATTATATAACATCCAATTACACATTATTTCACCATCAATATAATGATATTGTCGCTCGTATGTACATATGGATTATCGTCTCCATGACGTGATGAGATTCATTCCCACGTTCACCATTCGACGATGATTATAAAAATATATATTATTAATAATTATGTAATATATGACATAATAATTCCACTATAGATATATGTATGTATGTATGTATGTATGTATGTATGTATGTATGTATGTATGTATGTATTTATGTATGTATGTATGTATGTATGTATGTACTTACATATATCTTATTCACTTACTTTCATTCAATACGATATGAAAACGGAAACAGTGTTTATGCATACGTGCTACCTACCGTCTCCATAAACAGTGCCTTCCATTTCATATATTTATCGATTATAAATATTTATATTCTAAATATATATGATATATAAATCAAGGTTTATATACTGGAAGTATTTAAATCATGATCTAAAAGATACGATCGAAAATAACAAGTTAAAACATGTACGATAAAGAAAGCGATTATTAACCAAAATGTTAATTTAACATGGAAATAATTATTAAATGGGTAGTATAAAGTAATAAATGAATCATTTAATATATAATAAATATTAATATGGTTCTTTTATAATTTAATAACATACTATGATCATTATACATGAGGTTAAACATACCCTCGGCCAAAGGAAAGTGCAAGGTAAGGGTTAATTTAACAATCTCTTTATTATCTGAGATTGTTTTTACGTAAGTATCTACTGGGAAATAATTCTGATTCATGTCCATGTTTCTTAAAAGTGTTTTAAAAGGCATTATTTTTAAGGTAATGTTTACTAAAATATCATTTTAAATGTTTTAAATATTTATTCTTCTAAACCTTTCTCATTAATGTCTATATTTTCAAAATGGTTTTAATGATTTATTTATATGGACATGAAATTTTTAAAATGTTAATTACTTTCAATAGTTTCAAAGTGGTATGGGATACTTTGATTCAAAACTATCTTTTAAATTAATTCCTTTATATGACTTTCAAATGATTTCATGAAAAATAGATATTTCTCTCAAAGATTTTTATTGATCATTTTCCACTATGTTAATATCCTTTACGAGATATTATTCTTGATCGAGGTCAATTTATTATGATAAAAATCTTCCATATTGTATTGAAGGTTTTGTGATATGTTTGAATTTGGATTTTTATTTTTAGACCATTCATGTTTTATGGATAAAGTATTGACATTTTGTATGCTAATTTTAGTACAAAATTTTATGTTATGTTTAAACCTTTTCATATGAGGAACGCATTGGACTTAGTAAGTGACCGGTGGAGCCCACTATAACTCATCGATGCATCGATAGGTATCATGAGACAAACTAGTGTCTTAGAACAAGGCCTTGGAAAAAATTTATTTGTAGTCTTGGCACAAGGCCTTGAATATGTGGTTATGAAGTCTCGCATTATGCATTCCATCATTATGAAATTGACTATTCA
The DNA here is from genome assembly GCA_963277665.1 of Viscum album. Taxonomy (NCBI): domain Eukaryota; kingdom Viridiplantae; phylum Streptophyta; class Magnoliopsida; order Santalales; family Viscaceae; genus Viscum; species Viscum album. The sequence continues at coordinate 218,988,463 of OY728165.1, forward strand.
TATTGCATGTAATTATTTGACTAGTAGAATATCCATGTGAATAAGTAAATGGAATTATTTGATTTATATTTTCCAAATTATTCTTAATTTTAAGTTTAAAAATCTTTTGTTTTAATTTGATACATTGCTTTAAATGATTATGTTTATTTGTTAAAGTTTCTGCTATATTGTTATCCTTACTGAGCGTTTGAGCTCACCCCTTTCTTATGTTTTATTTTTCCAGGATTCCAAGAAGTGTATTATGATTGATATTCAGGTTTAAGATAAGGTATTAATGGCATTCTCAAAGGATCATTTATGTTGTGTTTTATTTTCTAACGTGTAATGTAACGTTCGTGTATGTAATCAATTTTCTAATACTGCTAAACTGATCGGTCTTTCAGGACTTGATTCCTTGTAATCATGCCAATGTATTAAAATAATTCACTGATTCCAGGTAACTAGGGTCGGGGAATTACAAAATGTCTTTAATAAATCATTTTTAAGAGGTTAAAAACATTTTTATAAAATTTTGTTTTGAGAGAAAATAGTTTTTTGATCTAAGACAGAAATGAAGTTGGGTATTCATAAAAATATTTTCAAAAACATTTTGAGTACCAAAGAGTGTAAAAATTGTAATATTACTTGAAAAAGATCATTAATAACCATATAAGAATAAAATTACATGTTTTATTGGACATTTATCATATAAATTTCTTTAATGGAAATTCAATAATAAATAATCCTAATTAGAATGAGATTTTGAAATGTACCCTTATAATAATCATAATGTTGAATTAAGAATTAATAAATGAATTGATTATGTGTATCAACTATAAATACACAAAAAAAGTGGAAAAATATAAAAAAAATACACTTCATTATACACATAATCATAGAATATTAGCAACAATCGAGGAAGTAATATAACCCAATGGAAAGGAATTGAGTTACAAAATTTCCTTAACACTGGGTAACTTTAATTTCAAGTCCCATTAGATGAAATAATTAAAATTTAAACTAAAAATACCATTTATAATGAATTATTTATGATATTAAATGTAAAATGGTAAGTATTAACACCATATAAAATAAAATAGGTCCCAAACATTATAATATGCCTCAATGAAATAAAATTGAGACGAAATCCCTTACCTTGTGTTTACTTCTGGGTGACGTCCATTAACCTCATGTATAAATGTTTTAATAATTTTATTAAGTTATACTAAAACCCTAATAATATTTATAATATCATATATTATCTTCTTATAGTATCTTATTACCCATTTTCTAATCATATTTCTTTATTTTTACTATTTTGGATGTTAATTTCTTAGTTCTTCGAGTATGTTTTGACTTATTATTTTTTGTTCCTAATACCTAGATCATTATTTAATCATATAAATAATTTAAAACATGTATTAAATATTATATATATTCATTATATATTTATTTATAGTAATTCATAAAGTTTGTAAATAGGAAAATACACCGTTGTTGAAGACGGTAGGTCGTATGTATGCGTGAACGTTATTTCCATTTTCTTGTCATATTAAAATAATAAAATTTAAATGGGAGATATGTATATTGTTATTACAATTTAAATTTATGTAAAATATCTCATGTATTTTTATTAAACCCATCATTAATAAATTCTATATATAGCGTGAACGAATCAAATCACTTTAAGGAGGCGGTAGTCCACACATCCAAAAATGATATTTTTGTATTCCCACAAAATGGAAAGAATGAAGGTTTGTGCTATATAAAAAAAATCACAAATAAAATTTTAATATCATATATATAATTTATAAACCTTAAATTCATCATTATTTCTTACCTTTAAAGGTGGTAATGTAAGAACGGATGACATTGATCTGTGAGGTAGTAGTCTGTCATACACTCGAACAATGATTGTATATCTCATTTGATGGAAATGTGTGTGAATGTAGGTTTTATCCTTGACATAAAAAAATATCAGTATATTTAGTATACTTATGTTATAATTTAATCAATATATGAATATTTTTTAAGGGGTGTATAAATAAATAAAACAAAAGTGATCGTTGAAGAACATTACCTCTTTTTTGGGTAACTCCTTTTGGTTTATTCTGAAACACTTACTTGGCTTGCTTTATACCTAAGGTTATACTTATAGGATGATTTGATTTATTTTTATAGATTATTTGGATAGGTTTTGTATGTAAAAATGTCTTTATATGTGTGAATAAGTGGGGATGGTGGTTGCCTTTTATAGTGGATGAGGAGTGGAATTGTTGTAAATATAAAAAGGTAAACACTATTGGGACGTCTCCCATACATAATGTGTCTCAAATAATGAAAACAAATATATTAAAGAGGTTATATGGTCTAAATACGTCAATAAAATGGGTTTTTTACATGTTTCTAGGTCATTTTGGACCCTATGTTTATGGTTTAGTCCCTTGTTTTTCTAGTTTTTCCCTTATTAATTGTAATTAATTTTAACTACATTCACTAATAATTATGGTAAAAAATTAATTTAACCTTATTATAAATTATAAATTATTATTATTAAAAATATTTAATCTATTTTTTCAAATTAAAATCACATAATTTGTGTGGATTAATTTAAGATAAATCATGTAGACGTAACAAGAAAGCGGGTTGTTAAAGTGAAAATGTTTAAACTTTTCCTAAGTTTTTATATATAAATTCAATAAAAATTATTACAATGTCATAAATTTCATTAATATATTTAAAATTTATCTAATTATACTTTAAAACGAATTGAAAATATAATTTAACACTAAAAAATATTTAGATAAAAAGTTAGTTTTCAATTAAAACTTAGTACTTTTCACAATTAATAAAAAAAGAAACTTCTTAAAAAACATCAAACGTTCACAATGAGATAATTTTGAAATTTATATTTCAAAAATGAATTTTAATTTTTTATATAAAATTTATAAAAGTGTCAAAATTTATATCTAAAATAATCACACCCTTAAAAGGATGTGAAACTTCTTTTTTTAAAATATAGCTTTTTATGTGTAAAATTGGCTTTGTTCTTATCTTATTCCTATAAAATATATTGGATGAATGTAAAACAAATTTTTATGGAATATGTAATATATATATTTCATTAATATCATTCAATAATAGTAATTAATTTGGTTTCTTTGGATAAATTCTTTTATGATCATAAAAATAGATTTTTATAAAAACATTTCCTTTATATTCCATTGGTTTTTATATATATTTACAATTAATTGGAAACCATTTAATTCAACCATATATTTTATAATTTAGTTATTAAAATTTATAAAATCCAATTAAACAAATATTTTATATCTTATTATATTATATAATAATATATTATTATTCAGTAAAACTTAGTCTTACATGTAACGCAAGCTATTGAATGAAGTCGTTATTTGATGTAATGAAATATAAATAAGTGTTGAATGAATTTAAAACTATATAATAGATTAAATTTGTTTGTAATAGTAAATATATCATAAATTCTTGAGAGGTTATATTCTTTTTTACGCTTATTATTGTGTGTCATACACGCTATCGAATACAATGTTATTACTTTAAAATTTCAGGGTGTTAATTTTTTTTAAAATAATTATATGAATTTATGTATAGGGAAATTAAATTTTTATCAAGAAAATTTGTGACAATATTTAAATGGTTCTAAAAATGAATATTTTTACATAATATTTTTACTTTCTTTACAAAAGGGCATAAAGGAATGTTCCATTTTAACATATACCATGAAAATAAATTTTCTACCACCATATACATTATTTGAAGTTTGTATTACTTTTAAATATTTCATCATCTATTCAGAGAAAAATTCTATTCTCTTTTTCTTGTAATTTTGGAAATGAAATTGGTTTTTTAAAATAAAATGTTTTTTTCATATCTGAAAGTGTTTTGTATAAATGTTTAAAATATTTCTTAAAAGGTTTTATGATGAAAAGATGTAATAATAAAATATTTTCTTCATGATATGGTACTTGGGTATTATATATGTTAAATGAGTGAGCTCGATATATCTTATAAAATGGGTGTTAACATATAGCATCATGTGAGCCGGATACGGCTTATATGATGGGTGCACCCAGAAAGCACTGAGTGAGCCTGATATAGTTTATTCAATGGGTGCACTGAGATATTCCTTCATGTATAGGGTGATTTTAATTTTCATAATATAAAATCAGGAATTCATAAAGGATTTTTCTCCTATGTATTAAATTTTGTTTCATTTATTTAAGACATAGTTTATGAATGTAATGCTATAAGTTTCTTAAAAGGGGGTTTTATTTACTTTCCAGGGGTTTTATAAGATTTATTTGAGAAAAAAGTGTATGGGTTTTTAATGTATAAATGCTTTATTTTATTCACTTAAAGAACATCGAGATAAAGGTAAATATTTCATGGGTTTCCATGTTTTTCACTAGACAAATAGTTTTCTTCTTTTTATGTTTTTTACTAATAATTTTATGCTCATCCAATATTTTAAAATGTTTTTCATAGGTATTAAGAGTGGGTAAAAGGAAACAATATATAGTGGTGAAATCCAAAAAGATTTTTCATGAAAGAAATCATTTTTTATTTTAAATATTTTATTTTCTGAAAAACAGATACTGAGTAGAAGTGTTCACTTTGTAATATCTTGGTTTAGTATGTAAGAGTTATAACCTAATTTTATGCAAATGCAAACCTAAAAATATCCTCAAAATAAATAAAAAAGTGTTTTCTTGACATAAAATTAAGATATGTAAAGATTTAAGTATGGATCCTTATAGTTGATATCAAATAAAAGGTTTAGATCACATTAGTGGTTTGGATAATGAAAGTAAATATCCTTAAGATATTTTATTCTATAGTTATCATGTTATATAATTTTAGTATTACTATGTTTCTTAATAAAAAATATATTGGTTCATAATGGTTTTATATAGAGGAAATAGGGAAGCTTTAGTAGAAAGGTCTTAAGATAAAAATATCCTTCCAAATCAGCATCTAGAAATGGTTGTAATTGGAATAGTGTAGTTTTTTCATAGTTATATATCGGTTTTTGTATGATATATATGGCGGTGGTGTCCATGCTAGAGAGAATCTATAACTTCCCCAGATAAACATTACGATAGTAGATAATTTTATGAGAAAACATCCTCTATATTTCTGTGTAACCTCAGATACAGTGGTATCTAAAGGATGCATAAATGCATTGGAAAAGATATTTGAAGCCATGGGGTGTTCAGAATGTAAAAACTAACCCTTTCCATTTATCATTTTAAAGGTGAATTTGATTGATAGTGGCATGTGGTTAATAATATCAGAGAGAAACATAACATTTATGATATGGATAAGGTAAAAATTTAATAATATATTTCAATATAAATATTTCCTTAATGTTGGTCAACTCAGAATGGAGATTCAATTCTTATAATTGAGATAAAAATTTGAATATTTTATATATGTGTATAAATCCAATTTTAAAATACTGGTAAGGTATGCAATATATTTTTTTGACACATTGATAATAAATATTATAGATTTTACTTCGGTTTGAAACTGAGTTTAGGAAGATATTTAGACACACAAGGTTTTAAATGTTATGAGGAATTTTTTTTCTATGAAAGTAGAAATGGAGTTTTCTAAGGCTTATGTTCCTTGAGATTACAAGAGTAATAAATAGTCAAGGTGGTAATAAATAAAGAATAATTTGGATAATAAATCAATAGGTAAACACCTAAAATGTTTCAATATTGGTAATGATGTTTCAATGAATGTTTTAAAGGTTTTGGAAAGTGTTATAGGTGTGGTAATTTTGGTCATATGTCCCATGACTATAAAGAATAGAATTCAAAAAAAATACAAAAATGGGGTAACAGGTAGCCAACTAGTGGTGGGTTTTTAATTACAATCAGTTGGTACATTATGCTAATGTGTTCCAGGAGTAAGTTACACTAGGTGTAAATCATCAAGAGAGAAAATAAAAATGTTGGGGAAAATATTTTTCTACTACTACAGTTGATGTTGGGTCATCAAATGATATGACGAAAAGTATATTACTTTTTTATTCGAATTATTCCAACACCCTATTTGACTCTAGATCCTCACATTCCTATATTTATTAGAAATATAAATGTAGATTGGGAATATCACCTCATGAAAATTATATATAAATTTTGGTAAAAACTTCGGGTGGAAGTATTAATGAAACCAAGATTTATAGGAATATTTATATTACTATTAGTGGGATGGTATTTCTTTAAAATATTTTTGAAATTCAAATGATAGGGTGTGATATTATTTTTGGTACGGATTTTTTTAAAATTTATCATGAAAATATAGATTATAGGGAAAATAAAATTTTTCTAAATGATTTCATACATTTGATAACATACTATAAAGCAGATAAATTGATTAGAGATGATAGTGAAAGTTAACTAGCTCATGTTGTTGAACAGAAAGAAACTATTCAGACTGGTGATGTCCCAGTAATGAATGAATTTATTTGTTTATTTATTGATAATTTTCTTGGTGTTATTTTTGATCATGAGGTTTAGTTTAAAATTAAATTAGTGTGTGATGTTAATCCTATTTGAAAACCCACTTATCAAATGGGTCAAGTGGAACTATTAGAATTGGAAAAGAAATTATGTGAGTTTATAGATAAAGTTTTCATTCAACATAGAACTTTAATATAGGGTGCTTCTATTTTTTGTTAAAAATATAGATGGATCCATGAGGCTTTTCATTTATTATAGAGCTTTTAATAACATCATTATTATGAAAAAGTACCCCTTTCCTCATATCGATGATTTGTTTAATCAATTACATGGGTATAGTATTTTTCAAAGATTTATCGCAGGTCAGGGTTTCAATAGTTTGAGGTAAAAGATGAAGATATTTTGAAGACAATATATCATACTAGATATGAGTATTTTGAGTTTGTAGTTATTTCCTTTGGGTAGTCCAATGAACCATCTGTATTTATGGATCTTATTAATATAGTTTTCCAGGAGTTTTAAGATAACTTTATGGTTGTGTTTATTGATTTTATCTTTATTTTTCAAAAAAATTTATAGATCATGAAAAACATCTAAGGGTTATTCTAAAAAACCTAAAATAAAATAAGTTATATGAAAAAAATTTAAAATGTGAATTTGGGTTGAAATAAATTTCTTTCCTTGGACACATTGTAATTAAATATGGCATAGTTATTGATCCTGATAAAACCAAAGTAGTTAATGAGTGGAAAAAACCAAAAAATATAATTGAAATTTTTATTTTTCATAGATTAATAGGATATTACCAATGGTTTTTTTGAAAACTTTGATTGGTTGTATATCCCACTAACTAAGTTAACTTGAGAAATATTTAAATTAATCTAGACATAAGAGTGTAATGATTGTTTTTAGAAACTGAAAAGAACATTAGTGAACACACTAGTTTTTTCCCTACCATCTATAAGTGGTGATTTTTTTTCATCTATAATGATACTTAATTAAAATGTCTTGGTTGTGTCTTAATTAATAATGATCAGTTAATTTCTTATGCTTCATGTTAACTAAAATATCATGAGTTAAAATGGGTTTATAGCGATGTTAAACTAAAACAATAATGGTTTAAATGGCCTATAAATTTGTCTAATTTTTATTTTAGGACCATATTTTAAAATTAACACTATTTTCTTATAATGGTATATTTGTTAGCCTATTTTAGAGTAAAAAATGTTGGTATAATTTATTTATTTTCAAAAATTCCAAGAGTTTCCTCTCCCCCACTTATAAAATGAAACCGCCTCTACTCTCCTATAAAAACTTAAAAATACTTTTGGTTCAACAAAGACCTACCAAAAAAACTTACTTATATCCATATTCACATCATATATGATTTTTTATCATAAAATCAAATTATGAAATCTTTTGGTGTAAGCCTCAAGAGGTTATCCAAATAAGAGCTATCATTCTTAACCAATATTTTTTTGTTTTACTTATTCATCCACCTCTTTGAAATATTATTTAACTATGTTTATATAATAACATAATTATATCCCATATAATTAAATGATATTATGTTAATGGAAGAACCAATTTCTAACTCCAACCTCCATCAAATGGAAAAGGAATCTATCGTTCGTCTGTACGGTTGACTACTGCCTCACAAACTAGTGTAATTAATTTTCCATAACCACTTATCATGTATGATTATAATGATTGAATTAAGGTTCATATATGATATTCATTAAATATTTATTATTATAAAATTATAATATATCATATATTTTCTTACCTTTACACTCATTAAAAAATGATAATGACATTAATGTGTACATGTGGACTACCATATTCACAAAGCGATGCGATTCGTTTTTCATCCCCACATCACATGGATAATATATATATATATATAATTATATTTAAATAAAAAGTTTTATATTTATGATATTATGATCATTATTGAAATATAAAATAAAAATTAGATTTTTCCATAATTATTGTCGAAAAATGGAAGTGTTACTCATGTGTATGTATGGACTACCATCTCTATGATTTTAATGAAGTTAATTTTTCAAAAACAACTTTCATAATTGGTTTTAAAATTATAATTTATATATAAATATTCTAAATATTTCATTATTATTATTCTTTAAAATAAAAAATAATTAAATATTTTTCCATATTCAACCCATAGAAGTCATTTTGGACTTGAACCAAATATCATCAAAACCTTCAAGATAAAATTAAATGACTAAGTAATTGTATATAACATGGTATTTAATAAAATAAAAAGTAATAATAAACTTGAAATTTTTTATTAATAAAGTAAATAATTAATATAAGTTTTTTATTCATTAATATAAAGAACATATATGATGAGTTAGACTCGAAGTAAAGGATACTTTAAATTAAAACATCATTTTAAATGTTTTAAAGATTTTTTCATCTAAATATTTCACTTCCATGTACATGATTTAAAAATGATTTTAACAATGTATTAATATGGGTATGAAAGTTTTATAGAGGAAAGTTTTAAATTTATTTCAGAGGTTTCTAAAATAAATATTTTTACGTAATGTTTTGAATTTTATTCATAAAAATAAAAAAGGAATGTTCTATTTTTAATATATATAGAAAAGTTACTTTTATATCTCTATATCTATTATTTGAAGTTTTGATTAATTTTCAAGAGACCATGTTGTACTCAAAGAAAACCTACTTCACTTATTATTATTATTTTGGTATTGAAAATGGATTTTTAAAAGAAAGGGGTATTTCAATATCCAAAACTATTTTGTGTATGGGTTTAAAATAGTTTTTAAAATTTTTTATGGTGAAAATGAGAAATAATAAAAAAAATTATTCATGATATGGTACTCGGGAATTATATATGATAATAGGGTAAACCAAATAGAGCTTATATGATGGGTGAGCCTAGATAGTGTTAGGTGAGCCTGATATTGCTTATATGATGGGTGTTCATAGTTATAACTTCAATGAATTGAGTAATGTTCATGTATTATCAGTAAATAAGGAGGAAGTTACTGAGTAGGTTTCTCCTACAGATTTAATTGGGCCCTAGTTATTTTTGACATAGGTTATGAATGTGATGGTCTAGGTTTCCCAAAAGGGGTTTTTGTTTACTTTCCATGGGTATTAAAGGATTTTTTTTTAGAAAACAGTGTGTGTGTTTTCCATGTTTAAATGATTTATTTTTTTTCAAAAACAAAATTGAGATAAAAGTAAAAAAAAATTAGCTTCCATGTTTTTCACTTGACTAATAGTTTTCTTCTTTTTTATTTCCCATATAGTGAATTTTGTGCTCATACCATGTTTAAAATGTTTTTGCAAAGGTTTTAATGATGGGTAAAAGGAAATAAAGAGTCATGTTTAAAGTCATTAATATTTTTTATGAAAATAAATCATTCTTTATTTAAAAAATTCATTTTTTGAGAAAAAAGGATACTGAGTAGAAGTGTCCACTTTGTAATATTTGGGTTTGGTATATAAGAGTTGTGAATTAATTAACTAAAATTCTTAACCTAAAAAAGATCCTATAAATGAAATAAAGTAGATTATTAACTAAAAAATAGGATATGTGATGATTTACGGTCAAGTCCTTATAAATGGAAACCCTCTTCTAACCAAAGTATTCATTCCTATCATGGAAGGACCACACTTTATTATCTATCATCATTGAATCACTGTTCTAAAAACTAATTGGGGAACTCACATCTTAACCAAGGTTAGATATAGTACATAGGAGTATATTCCCCTACTATCATAGTTATCCATTTATGTGATAACCTATGTCATCTCTCTGGAATCACAAAGTAGGATTCATATATCATTAAGTAGAAAAAAATATATGAGAGTAGCACATGGTTGGTGGGAGTAGCACACAAAAGTTGAGAGTATCACATATTAGATGGGTGTAAGATCCTGACCTTTTCTAGAGATGTCTCGAGATTTTTCTTAGGTATTCATTTTTCTTTTTTAAATTATACTTTGATTAGATTTTTCCTTGGGATGTTTTTGGGTGAAAATTGTAAATTTTGGAAGGAACTGGGAAAGTGCACAATTGGTGGGTGATTTTCCCAAACTGTGTGCCCTAGCCTAAAAAATCATATGAAACTAAATAGATGGTATTTTCATGGTTATCACATGGTGTGTAAAAAAATCTCTATTAGGAGAAAATGTGCAACCCCTTGATGAGGCGCATGATTAAGTCACACAGTTAGGAGAAATCATGTGCCCTAAGCAGCAAACCATGCATATGAGATTTTAATGCACTGAAAATTAGTTTTAAAATTTTCCAAGCAACCATTTTAACCCCTGTTCATCCTTAACTCAACCCCTAATTTAATTTAATGATTTTGGAGCCTTTTTAATAGATTCCAATCCATTAAAACCTCTATTCTTCGTGATCTGAATACCAGATTAAAGATCTGCACCACTCCTCATAAGACAATCTAATCTTGTATGGTTTCTATCATATCTCACATATCTCCCTCATATTTTAGAGGGAATTAATCCTATTTATTATTAGATATAGATCTAGGGTTGTTATATCTATGTCTAGGATTATGGTATCTTGACTTTTCAGTCTTAATTTAGGGATTAAGATCCATATCTCAATCTACATCATTATTCCACTCAAATTGGAGATTTCCATTGGTGGGTGTTCTTCATAAATTTGGATGTAGATGGTCTATTATTCAAATCTTATAGTCATTATTTCAATTATACATATATAATTATAAAATTACACTAGTTTTTTAGCAATTTAATTTCTTAATTGAATTAATTAATTTCTTAATTGAATTAATTAATTTCATAATTAATTAATTAAAGGAATTGTGGAATAGGGGATAATTAATTATTGAATTAATTATCTTGATATTGGAATTGTCGTATTTTGGGAATAATTAATTATTAGGTTAATTACTATAATATTGATAGTGTGGAATAATATTAATTAATTTTTGAATTAATTAATTGGATTTTCGATGATTATGAAATTGTGAATTAGAGTAATTAATTGTTGAATTAATTATCAGATATTGACATTATTGAATTTTATTAATTAATGGTTGAATTAATTAATGGGAATTGTTGAGATTAAGAAATTGATTTAAGTGGGTTAATTAAATATTGATTTAATTAATTGGTCAATTTTTGTGATATGGAAATTGATTTCATTAGATTAATTAACAATTTAATTAGTTAATGGAGATTTTCATGATTATAAAATCATTGATGCGATTAGGCCCCTCTCTTCTTTTCAGCAGCCTCTAGTATATGGGGAGGCATGCTTGAGGTCATGTGACCGATCATCTTGGGGCACCAGTATGTGATGTCTGGATAGGGATGTTACAAAGTGATATTATATGAGTTTTATTTGTTACTAATTTGGAAAGGTAAACATGAGACTAGGAAGAGTTGATCCTTGGTTAAGAGCTCATGAATGAGAGTAGTTAACCCATGTATGAGGTCAAAATCCAAGTACCCATGGTGGGATGTTGTTATTGGTATTTTCTATTAAAGTTGGGAATTATTTCACCTTCGGTGACACACTTATTGTGTTATATGATAATTGTTGTTGGGTTTTTTCTGAGACTTAACTTGTGTATCGGTATGGAATGAGAGTTGATTATGCATGCATCATTATAGGAACTCAATACTAGTTTTGTGACATTCTTCATTTTAGGAACACATGGGGAAATGGTTTTGGGGTAAGTTATTGAACTTGAACTGTTTTTCCTTGCTTGTGAAATTGAAATGAAAATGTGCTTGATCTGAAATTGAGAATTGTGAGATGATAAAAGATTAGAATAATTGGTGGCTAATTAGAAACTTGAATATGAGAATGATTTTACCCTTTATTAACCATGGCTTATGTGTAAGATTCTTGAGATTAATGATAGCACCTCAGTTCTGACCATGTGGAAGGTTTTCGGAAAAGAGACTTGTTGTACCTTGTTGTGTTTTCAACTTATATAAATATAATAAAGTGGTGTTATGTGTCCAAACATGTGTGTTTGTAATTATATATATATATATATAACCATGATGATTCTTGTTGAAAGAACAATAGGAGAATATATATGGTGATGATCTACCAGTTTTGTAACCTGAGGCACAGATAGTTCCAGATGAGAAAGTAAGAGAGCAGTTCTGTGAAAACATTTCTCTCTTTAAGTATTTTATCAAGATAGTCACAGAACGGTTGGTAAAGAATATGTATGACCTTTATTTGTAGTTTCAATTACAATACCCTCCTACTTTTATTGGAGAGGGTGGACCAGAGGCAGCAAAGTTCTTGATTGAGTCCATCCAGATTATACTTGATCATTTAGAGACCACTAATGAGAAGAGGGTAAAGTTGGTTACTTATATGTTTTGTGGTCAAGAAAAGTGTTGGTATGAAATCTATACTTGGGATGGAAAATTAGATACTGTGGAGTGTAAGGACTTCTAGGAGATGTTCTTGGACCACTTTTACCCTAATATTCTCAAGAATAAGTGAGAACCAGAGTGCATGGCGGTGATCTTCTGTACCATATCAGTCTATCAACTGGAGTTATACCAGACATGGCTGTAGAGGTAGTAGATGAGGTACTTTCGGGAAATATTTCCCATACCAATAGAGTGGTGCAGCTCAGGGATCTTAGACTACATCATAAGGAATAAGGGAAAGATAGTTACATTCCATTCATCATACACTTGTGGATAGTGAGGTTGGACCATTGATAATGAGTGGTACTATTATTGAAACTTATATATAAGGTAGTTCCTTATTTGATAATGGTGCCTCTTATACCTTTATTTTTACAAAACCTGTGAATGTGTTGATCCTAGAAGTGGATTTATTGAGCAAGGTATTGATGATAGATACACTATTGGTAGTAAGATATGGAAAATTCTATTTATGCAAGGAGTGTTCTCTTGAGGTTAGGAGTATCATTTTCTATGTGATATTTACATCTTGGACATTTTAGGATTTGACTTGATTATGGGTATGGACTGGTTAGTACCATACTGAGCCCACATTGGGTGTTATCACAGGAGAGTGACTTTTATGTTTCCTAAGGGTGACAACTATGTTCACCATGGATGGTGGGATATCTAGGAACGATGAGAAGGGTGAATTATTTAGAAATTTGGAGAGCTCACAATAGAGGTGTCTAGTTTATTTTCAGATGATGGAGAAGTAAATAATGGTGTCTTTCCACCCATACTGGTTAGGTTTTGAGATGTGTTTCCTAAATACATCTCAGGGCTTGCACTTAATAGAGATGTTGAATTTACTATTGAGCTCATTCTAGGGGATGAGCCAGTTTCTATTCTACCATATAGAATGACATCAACAGAGCTTCAAGAGCTTAAGACTCAACTGTAATCATTGGAGGATAATGGATTTATCCATTCGAGTATGTCGCCTTGGGTTTCTCTAGTGTTTCTTTAAAATAGGGTTGATGGGTGTTTACGCTTTTTTGTCGATTATCAAAAGTTGAACCAGATGATTGTGAAAAAATGGTATCATCTTCCATGAATTTATGATATATTTGACTAGTTGAGGGGACCTTGTGTTTTCTCCAAGATCAAATTGAGATTATGGTGTCATGAGTTGAGAGTTAAAACATATAATATACATTGGGATGCTTTTCAGAAGCACGTATGGCCTATATGAGTTCATCCTAATGTCATTTGGGTTAAAAAATCTACCTGTAGTGTTTATGGCCTTGATGAACAAAATATTTCATTAGTACCTGGATCAGTTTTTTGTTGTGTTTTTTGGATGACATCTTCATGTACTCCAAGACCCACGATGGTCATTGCAAACATATTGAAATCATTCTAAGTATACTTAGAGATAATCATATATATTCCAAGCTATTTATGTAACATCCCAAGTAAGTAATTAATAATAGATATTTTTATCTATGTCTATTAATGAATTAGATAGTGTTTTAGAGGCTTAAAATAAAAATAAATCCAATCTTAAGCATGGAATACACCAATATTTTTAAAAGATTGTTTTACTGCCATTTGATGGCAACCCATTTTTAAATCTATCTTTTGACAATTTTATAAGCTATGTTTGTCAAAATAAACTTATTCTTTATGATTGGGACATCAAAATTTACTTTGTGTGAATTTTTGGTATTTTTCTAACAATGTTCATTTTTTTATGAATAGTGAAAAATACTGCATTTTACATCAAAACTGCTTTTTAATCTAATTTATTTATATGATTAGATTATATTTTGAATTGGTTTTGAAGTTAAATTAGAATATATTTTTACCATTTAATCCAATGGTGGTCATTGGAATCAATTTCACTTTGAAATTGAACTTAAACTGGTGTCAATCTTTTGATACTTATTGTTTCATAAAAACACGCTATTTGCTCTGACAGCGGGAATTAATTATTAAATTAATTAATGTGACTTATATGTTTTTAATTTTGTAAAAATAGACTTCATTTGTGAATTCGGAATATCAAATATAGCTTAGGGTGAATTTTTGGTAATTTTCTGAAAAACTTCAATTTTTGATGAATAGTGAAACCACTAAGTGGTACTTATAAAAACTGATTTTTCCGTTTAAATGAAATTTTTCCATAATTGTGTTTTGAATTTAAAAAATATGACATACATGGTTGTCATTAATAAGTAAAATGTGGTTCAATGGGATTATAATAATTTTTTGGTGAATAGTAACTTATTAAGTTTTTAATCGCGATTAGTGGTAATTAGGGTAGTTTAAGGTAAAAATAATGCTTTAATAATATGAAATGACCTAGACACATGTCCTACCCTCATTGGTTGTGTAATGGCAGACCAAGACAAGCCATGGGTCAACTTGGGGACCCCATGGAGCCACTTTGGTTGGGAAATGACATAAATAACTTTTTATTTAATGTTAAAGTAAAAATGACACAAACATGAGTTATTTTACGAAAACAATTTTTATATGGTGTTATACAAGTCAGATTTTTGACTATAAATATTCATTGGAAATCTAAAAAGACTTCCTACATCATAGTAGTTTTTTTATAATTTTTTTGACATTAAATAAATAAATGTATTTATGACATCATGATGATGCAGCGATGACCTCATTATTTAACGATTTAAATAAAATGGAAAGATAATGTAATATCTAAGACCTACACATGTCCAAAACCTATTGGATGAGTGGATTTAGAACCCTTATCACCGTATCCTACAATTATATCAATGTGGGACCTTTTGAATCCGAAACTCATTTTAAAATAAAGTAACTTATCTTTACTTTCCAAGAGTGCCCCTCCTCTCCTCTTATAAAAGGCCCCCACCTCTACCTCTTTTCCCACACTCCCAAAGACTTTGGCTCGGCCAACCCCTGCTCATTTTGTCTCTCCACTTCCCTCTCATACTCCTTGAAGCCTCACCTTGGGCATAAGTCTTCCCAAGGAAGCCTTTGAGCTCAAACCAAAGGAAGTTACCCAATTTTAAGGTAATGTCTTCTTTTGAGTCCTTTTGTTTTATTTTACTTCTCCAACCCCCTAAACTCTTTTTATTCTCTTATTTTGTAACAACTCCATTATCCTCAATATACTAGGATGTTGTTATAAGAAGTATTCAAGCTACACTTACACACACCTACATCTAATGGTTAAAGAACATACGGTTTCCGTGGATGGTGAATTTATGCCTCCCGAAACGATGATTGTTCAACATTCCTTTAACAGCTTCAAAGGTGGCCATTAAGATGTAACTATATTTATATATGATATATAATATTTTTATGTTTTACTTAAGCTTCTGTATTTTTCATTTTGGGCATACCTTTATGGTTTCCATTATGGGTAAACGCGATATCTTCATTTAAGGAAGTGCGGACTACCGCCCCCTCAAAGTGATTTGATTCGTTAAATACCATATGTGGGACGTATAAAGGATGGAACTATGATATTATATATGATATTATACTGGAATTATAATATATATTTATATAATTATGATTCCATTCTATAAAATACGAAATAGAAATGAAAGTACCGTTCATGCGTACGTACGGCTTACCGTCTCCATGAACGGTGCATTTCATTTATTACATCTAAATGATTATGTAATATTATAAATGCATTCATGTACTGGATATATATTACATATATGATATCTACATCATGAATACCATTCTTGATATAATGGATACATGAACAACATGTAATTATAAATGGCTTATTTTGACTCAAGTACCAATGATCGTTAAAACGACCGTTATTAACTTAAATAATTACATAGTGTTCATGAAATGGCAATAAGTGATATAAAATGAATAATGAACTTGAAAAAGGTTCTTAAACAAGTAGAAATTAACTCGAGTTTATTATTCAGGACATTAAAGAACGATCGAGTCAAGTCGGACCCGAGGTATGGGACTTCGTCTCAATCTCCTTTCATTGAGGCATATTTTATTTTATACACAACTTTCTTTTATACGGTGTATAAACCCCTTTGACTTTTAAATTTATCCAAAAGGATTCTTTTTTATACGAAGCATTTTACAAAACGATAAAAGGGAATGTTTTTGTCGTACGTATGCGGCGACAACGACTTCTCCGCCACCGTGACCATTATTTGAGTTTCGGCTTCCTCTACAAGCCATACCTTCTTTTTAAAAGAAAAATAAATACTATGTTTTATATTTCTTTTATTTTGGTATTGAAAATGGTTTTCATAATGTTTTTATATCAATGTGTTGTATTGATATATTGTGATTGAAAGGTGGAAATGTTATGTTTCCTTTATGCATGTTTTATTTGATACGATTATGTTGAGTTTCTTGGGCATTATTATGAAGACGGGTGGTTCCGTGATAAACTAAGGGCGGGTGAGCCCGATATAGCTATCTAATGCATTGGGTAACGCAAAGGAGTGAAACGTTAAGGTTTCTCCGAAGAGATTTAGGGAATATACTGTGATGGGTATTCCAAACGTAACCAAGAGGGTTACTCCCTACGTAAGAATGTTATGAATGCCTCAAGTTACCTTTATGTCTTATGATTTCTATGATTTACTCATGATTTGATGAGGTATGTTAAAGTGCTTATGTTTTATGGGTAAAGTATGATTTCATTCTTATTTATATATGTACCCATGTTTCCTTTCCATGTTTTTATAACCCATACTAAGCTTTTTATGCTCATCCCAAGTTTTTTTGAAATGATTTTCACAGTTCAAGGGAAAGGTACATGATATGATGATAGTGTCAAGGAAGTGTCAAGAAAGAATCCATGTTTTATCTTAAATATGTTTCCATTGATGGGAATGAAGAATACTATCTTTATGTAACCACTTTGTTTATATGTGGAATGTAATGCAACTTTTATGATCTAATTTCCTAAAACTCTAAACCCGAAAATATCCTCAATGTGTAATCTTGTAATAACTCAAGATTAAGTAAGGTTTAAGGTTGGGGCCTTATAGTTGGTATCACAGGTCGGTTTAGATAACTTTAGGAGTTAGAATTCTTTTAAATGATTATCCAAAAATATTTTTTTTATGGTCAAATTGAAATGATATAGCATTTGAATATTACCATGTCGCTTCATCTAAGACATGTTTGTTAAAGAATTGGTTTTCATAGAGGAATAGAACAGCTTTTCTGGGAAGGCATACAGAGGGAAATGACCTTTCAAATCAGTATTCTGAGATGGTCAGAATCAGAACTAAAGAGTTTGTTGAAGTGATGGCTCAGTTGACTCAGGTGAAAAATTTTGGTTGTTTTCATTGATTATATTTTGGTGTTTTCTAAAAGTAAATAAGAGCATGAAAGACATTTAAGGGTTATCTTGCAAACCTTAAAAGAAAAGAAATTGTATGGGAAATTCAGCAAGTGTGAGTTTTGGTTGCAACAAATTTCTTTCCTTGGTCATATTGTTTCTAAAGATGGAATAACTGTTGATCCTGCAAAAACAAAAGTTGTTGAAGACTGGCCAAGACCCACAAATGTAACTAAGATTCGTAGTTTCCTTGGTTTGGCAGGCTATTACCGAAGGTTTGTTAGAAATTTTTCACGGTTATCTAGTCCAATGACTAAGCTAACTCGGAAGGGTGTTAAGTTTATCTGGACCAAAGAATGTGATGATTGTTTTCAGGAATTGAAAAGAAGATTGGTGAATGCTCTAGTTTTGGCACTACCTTCCAGGAATGGTGAGTTTGTTATATACAGTGATGCTTCATTGAAAGGACTTGGTTGCATCCTAATGCAGAATGATCAGGTAATTGCTTATGCTTCACGACAATTGAAAACTCATGAGGTAAATTACCCTACACATGATTTGGAATTAGCGGCTGTTGTTTTTGCTTTAAAAATTTGGTGGCATCATTTGTATGGAGTAAAGTGTGAAATATATACCGATCACAAAAGTTTAAAGTATATATTCCCTCATAAAGAGTTAAAAATGAGACAGAGGAGATGGCTGGAATTAATCAAGGATTATGATTGTACAATTCATTACCATCCGGGAAAAGTAAATAAAGTGGCTGATGCTTTGAGTCGAAAAAGTAATGCTTCATTAGCGATGTTGCGTTTGGAACGTGATTCTTTGGTTAAGGATTTGATGAACTTTGGCATAGAAGTTGTTGGTGTAGGAAGTCCTTCTGTTTTGTTTCAGGTATCAGTGAGATCTTCTCTATCAGGCAGAATCAAGCAAGCACAGAAGCAAGACAGTGAGTTGTAGAAAAAGGTAGAGCTGGTTCAGAAAGGTAAGTTTCCTGAATTCAACATTGATAATGATTGCGTTTTGAGATTTGGGAAGAGATTTTGTGTGCCTTGTGATTCACAGTTGAAGAGAGATTTGTTATGTGAAGCTCATAGTTCTCCGTTTTCAGTTCATCTGGGCAGTACTAAGATGTATAGAGATCTATGGGAGTATTACTGGTGGGATGGAATGAAAAGAGATATTGCTGATTTTACTGTGAAGTGTTTGACATGTCAACAGGTTAAAGTAGAGCGGCAGTTACCGAAAGGGATGCTTCAGCCTTTACCAGTTCCAGAGTGGAAATGGGGGAATATATCCATGGACTTTGTTGTGGGATTACCGAAGACATCTCGAGGTAATAATGCAATCTGGGTTATTGTTGATCGCTTGACCAAGTCTAATCATTTCCTTGCTATACGAGATACTTTCTCTCTTGATCAACTTTCCCGTTTGTATCTTAATAAGATAGTCAGGTTACATGGAGTTCCTCTCTCCATTGTATCGGACCGTGATCCCAGGTTCACTTCTAACTTTTGGAAAGGCCTTCAGAAGTTGTTGGGTACTGAATTAAATTATATTACAGCTTTTCATCCTCAATCAGATGGGCAGTCAGAACGAACAATTCAGACCTTGGAGGATATGCTATGAGCTTGTTCGATGGATTATCAGGGAATTTGGGACCAACATATTTCTTTGGTTGAATTTTCATATAATAACAGTTTTCATTCCAGTATAAAAATGGAACCATTTCAGGCATTATATGGGAAGCGGTGTCGAACTCCAGCTTTCTGGGATGAAGTGGGTGAAAGGAAGTTGATGGGACCAGAATTGATAGAAGATTTGGCAGAAAAAGTTCAGCTAATTCAGAAACACATGAGAACAACTCAGAGTAGGCAGAAGAGTTATGCAGACAACATGAGGAAGGATCTATCTTTTGAGGTAGGTGATCATGTTTTTCTCAAAGTATCACCATGGAAAAGTGTGATGCGATTTGGTAAGAAAGGAAAGCTGAGTCCAAGGTTTATTGGACCATATGAAATTCTGGAGAGAGTTGGATCAGTTGCTTACCGAGTGGATTTACCTCCGAGTTTATCTCAGGTACACAATGTTTTTCACGTTTCGATGTTGAGAAAGTACATGCCAGATCCATCTCATGTTTTGAGTCCAGAGGTAGTTCAACTGGAAGAGAACCTATCTTATGAGGAACAACCGGTCCAGATTCTTGACCATAGGGAGCAAGTTTTACGGAATAAGGTGATTAAGCAGGTAAAGTTTTTGTGGAAAAACCACATGATGGAAGAGGAAACATGGGAATCTGAAAATGCAATGAGGGATAAGTACCCCCATTTATTCGATAAGTAAATAAATTGTGGGGACGCAATTTTCTAAAGGGGGGAAGGATGTAACATCCCAAGTAAGTAATGAATAATAGATATTTTTATCTATGTCTATTAATGAATTAGATAGTGTTTTAGAGGCTTAAAATAAAAATAAATCCAATCTTAAGCATGGAATACACCAATATTTTTTAAAGATTGTTTTACTGTCATTTGATGGCAAACCATTTTTAAATATATATTTTGACAATTTTATAAGCTATGTTTGTCAAAATAAACTTATTCTTTATGATTGGGATATCAAAATTTACTTTGTGTGAATTTTTGGTATTTTTCTGACAATGTTCATTTTTTTATGAATAGTGAAAAATACTGCATTTTACATCAAAACTGCTTTTTAATCTAATTTATTTATATGATTAGATTATCTTTTGAATTGGTTTTGAAGTGAAATTAGAATATATTTTTACCATTTAATCCAATGGTGGTCATTGGAATCAATTTCACTTTGAAATTGGACTTAAACTGGTGTCAATCTTTTGATACTTATTATTTCATAAAAACACGCTATTTGCTCTGACAGCGGGAATTAATTATTAAATTAATTAATGTGACTTATATGTTTTGAATTTTGTAAAATAGTCTTCATTTTTGAATTCGGAATATCAAATATAGCTTAGGGTGAATTTTTGGTAATTTTCTGAAAAACTTCAATTTTTGATGAATAGTAAAACCACTAAGTGGTACTTATAAAAACAGATTTTTCCGTTTAAATGAAATTTTGTCATCATTGTGTTTTTAATTTCAAAAATCCGACATACATGGTTGTCATTAATAAGTAAAATGTGGTTCAATGGGATTATAAGAATTTTTTGGTGAATAGTAACTTATTAAGTTTTTAATCGCGATTAGTGGTAATTAGGGTAGTTTAAGGTAAAAATAATGCTTTAATAATATGAAATGACCTAGACACATATCCTACCCTCATTGGTTGTGTCATGGCCGACCAAGAAAAGCCATGGGTCAACTAGGGGACCCCATGGAGCCACTTTGGTTGGGAAATGACATAAATAACTTTTTATTTAATGTTAAAGTAAAAATGACACAAACATGAGTTATTTTACAAAAACAATTTTTATATGGGGTTATACAAGTCAGATTTTTGGCTATAAATATTCATTGGAAATATAAAACGATTTCCTACATCATAGTATTTTTTTTATAATTTTTTTGACATTAAATAAATAAATGTATTTATGACATCATGATGATGCAGCGATGACCTCATTATTTAACGATTTAAATAAAATGGAAAGATAATGTAATATCTAAGACCTACACATGTAAAAAACCTATTGTATGAGTGGATTTATAACCCTTATCACCTTATCCTCTAATTATATCAATGTGGGACCTTTTGAATCCGAAAATCATTTTAAAATAAAGTAACTTATCTTTACTTTCCAAGAGTGCCCCTCCTCTCCTCTTATAAAAGGCCCCCACCTCTACCTCTTTTCCCACAATCCCAAAGCCTTTGGCTCGTCCAACCCCTGATCATTTTGTCTCTCCACTTCCCTCTATTACTCCTTGAAGCCTCGCTTTGGGCAGAATTCTTCCCAAGGAAGCCTTTGAGCTCAAACCAAAGGAAGTTACCCGATTTTAAGGTAATGTCTTCTTTTGAGTCCTTTTGTTTTATTTTACTTCTCCAACCCCCTAAACTCTTTTTATTCTCTTATTTTGTTACAACTACATTATCCTAAATATACTAGGATGTTTTTATAATAATTATTCAAGCTACACTTAAACACACCTACATCTAATGGTTAAAGAACATACGGTTTCCGTGGATGGTGAATTTATGCCTCCCAAAACGATGATTGTTCAACATTCCTTTAACACCTTCAAAGGTGGCCATTAAGATGTCAATATATTTATATATGATATATAATATGTTTATGTTTTACTTAAGCTTCTGTATTTTTCATTTTGGGCATACCTTTATGGTTTCCATTATGGGTAAACGCGAAATCTTCATTTATGGAAGTGCGGACTACCGCCCCCTCAAAGTGATTTGATTCGTTAAATAACATATGTGGGACGTATAAAGGATGGAACTATCATATTATATATGATATTATACTGGAATTATAATATACCTTTATATCATTATGATTCCATTCTATAAAATACGAAATAGAAATGAAAGTAGCGTTCATGCGTACGTACGGCTTACCGTCTCCATGAACGGTGCATTTCATTTATTACCTCTAAATGATTATATAATATTATAAATGCATGAATTTACTGGATATATATGACATATATGATATCTACATCATGAATACAATTCTGGATATAATGGATACATGAACAACATGTAATTATAAAGGGCTTATTTTGACTCAAGTACCAATGATCGTTAAAACGACCGTTATTAACTTAAATAATTACATAGTGTTCATGACATGGAAATAAGTGATATAAAAAGAATAATGAAATTGAAAAAGGTTCTTAAACAAGTAGAAATTAACTCGAGTTTATTATTCAGGACATTAAAGAACGATCGAGTCAAGTCGGACCCGAGGTATGGGACTTCGTCTCAATCTCCTTTCATTGAGGCATATTTTATTTTATACACAACTTTCTTTTATACAGTGTATAAGCCCCTTTGACTTTTAAATTTATCCAAAAGGAATCTTTTTTATACGAAGAATTTTACAAAACGACAAAAGGGAATGTTTTTGTCGTACGTATGCGGCGACAACGACTTCTCCACCACCGTGACCATTATTTGAGTTTCGGCTTCCTCTATAAGCCATACCTTCTTTTTAAAAGAAAAATAAATACCATGTTTTACATTTCTTTTATTTTGGTATTGAAAATGGTTTTCATAATGTTTTTATATCAATGTATTGTATTGATATCTTGTGATTGAAAGGTGGAAATGTTATGTTTCCTTTACGCATGTTTTATGTGATACGATTATGTTGAGGTTCTTGGGCATTATTATGAAGACGGGTGGTTCCGTGATAAACTAAGGGCGGGTGAGCCCGATATAGCTCTCCAATGCATTGGGTAACGCGAAGGAGTGAAACGTTACGGTTTCTCCGAAGAGATTTAGGGAATATACTGTGATGGGTATTCCAAACGTAACCAAGAGGGTTACTCCCTACGTAAGAATGTTATGAATGCCTCAAGTTACCTTTATGTCTTATGATTTCTATGATTTACTCTTGATTTAATGAGGTATGTTAAAGTGCTTATGTTTTATGGGTAAAGTATGATTTCATTCTTATTTATATATGTACCCATGTTTCCTTTCCATGTTTTTATAACCCATACTGAGCTTTTTATGCTCATCCCAAGTTTTTTTGAAATGATTTTCACAGGTCAAGGGAAAGGTACATGATATGATGATAGTGTCAAGGAAGTGTCAAGAAAGAATCCATGTTTTATCTTAAATATGTTTCCATTGATGGGAATGAAGAATACTATCTTTATGTAACCACTTTGTTTATATGTGGAATGTAATGCAACTTTTATGATCTAATTTCCTAAAACTCTAAACCCGAAAAGATCCTCAATGTGTAATCTTGTAATAACTCAAGATTAAGTAAGGTTTAAGGCTGGGGCCTTATAATTTAAGTGTTATTTTTTTATTGATCAGGTACACCTTTTTGGTCACATCGTCTCGAAGGAAGGAGTGTCAGAGGAACTAGATAATATTTAGGTAGTTGTGTCTTGGGAGAATCCCTTTTTTTATATTCATAGATTTATGGGGCTGGTTTGATATTATTGGGAGTTCTCTGAGACCTTTCCCATTTGGAATCACCTCTTTCAATATTGACCAAAACGGGAGTAAATTTTTAATGGTTGGAAGCATGAAATAATTCCTTCTAGGAGATGAATAATCATTTGACATCAGCATCGATATTAATCCTACCTGATCTAGGTGAGGAGTATGAAGTGTTTTGTGAAACTTTTGGGATATTTCTTTGAAATTTATTGATGCAGGGAGACCGATTTTTGGCATATGGATCTCGGTAGTTGAGGCCACATGAGCAGAACTACCCTATGCATAACCTCAGGTTAGAAACAATTATTTATTCTTTGAAGTGTTGGTGACATTATCTATTGGGATAGAGGTTTACTATGTATACAGATCACAAGAGTTTAAAGTATAACTTTCACAACAATATTTTAATATATGGAAGTGGAGTTTGGTTGATTATATAAATTAATTTTATTTTGAGCTAGCATATACACCTATAAAGGGGAACAGTGTGACTAATGCTTTGAGTAGGAGAACTCAAACTCTAGTGGTTAAGGATTCTAGTACTAAGTGGAATATGATGACTTTGTCGGATGAAATGAAAGTTATGGTTTAAGAGATTCAGAATATTATGACTCTCATATCATTTTTAGTAGAGTCTACACTCTAGATATAAATTATATATAGGTAGTATGAGGATCATAAATGTTTTATTTTGAGGGAAATCCTTGAAGGTGGGAAGTCACCTTCTAATTGGAACATATGTGAGGATGATATCATCTATGTTTGGAATTGGGTTATTATTCCTATGATTCTGTGGGAGGAGCTAATGTGTGAGTTTATTTCCTTGAAGTGGGAGGTAAATCTAGGTGTGACCAAAATATACAATGACCTACATTGATAGTTTTGGTGGCTAGGCAAGAAAAAAAATATAGCAGGGTTTGTGACATGATGAAAAACATGTCATGAGGTGAAGTCTGAGCATCAATGACCTCGTAGTTTGTTGTAGTTGTTGCCCATTACAGAATAGAAGTGGGAAAAAATTAATATGGACTTTATTATGGGTCTCCTGAGAATTCCTTTGAATAATGAAACTATCTGGGTGGTTTTAGATAGACTAAAAAAGGTTCCACATTTCTTACTCATATGTGAGACTTTATTAGATAATCAGTTGGGGGAGTTGTATGTCCAAGAAATAGTATGTCTGCAAGGGGTGCCGCAAACTATTGTTTTAGGCCATGATTTATTTTTTTTCTTCATACTTCTAGAAGGTCTTAAAGATGTTTCTTGGTACATAGGTTTTATTGTTTATAGATTTCAACTCATAGACCGATTGGTAGTTGTAACGTACTATATAGGTGCTTGAGGATATGTTTTGAGTGTGTGTTCTAAACTTTTGTGGGTCTTGGGAAAAGAACCTATATTTTTTTGAGTTCTCCTATAATATTAGTTGTTAGGAAAATATAAATATGGAAACATAAGAGGCTCTTTTTGGTAGGCCATGTAGATCTCCTCTATGTTGGATAGAGGTGGGTGAGTTAGAGTTGTTCATATTGAGTCTCCTACAAGAGAAGTTGGAGCAGGTTCATTTGATTCAAAAGAATATGGACACAACTCAGATCGGGAAAAATTTGTATACAGATAGACTTCTATGACCTATATAGTTTATAGAGGGTGATCATGTATTCCTTCAGGTGTATCTTATATTTTTTCACCATAGGATACAAATATAGGTCAAGTTGGAACCTGGGTTTTTTTGACCATTTGAGTTAGTGCTGAGAATTGGGCCAGGGACATACGGATTAGTTCTTCTATAGAGGTTCAGTGTAATGCCGGAAGTTTTCTATGTGTCACAACTTTGATGGTATCACCCTGAACCTTCTCATTTGATTGATGTGGATTATTTTGATATTAAGATAGATGTTTCATATGAGGAGCATATTATATGTGTGTTGGCTCGTAATGAGAAAGTGTTTCAGGAAAATATCATGATGAAAGTTCATGTATTGTGGAAACATGGGCATGTGAAGGAAGAAATATGGGACAGAAAAGTGGATATGAGGGCTTAATGTCCTGAACCTTTTGACTCATAATCCTAGAGATTCTTGGGAGTATAACTCAAGGATGCGAAATTATAAGGTGGGGATATTATAAGATCGCAATATTTTCTAGAGATGTATAAATATTTTTTCAGGTATTTTTTTTATTTGTTTGATAATACTTTGATTTTTTTTTCCTTGAATTGAATTTGGGTGTAAATTGTATTTTTTTTATGAAGTGGAAATGTGCATAGTCGGCACACTATTTTCTCAAACCTTGCGCCCTAGCTCGGAAAACTATGTGAAAATAAATAGATGGTATTCATATGGTTGTATCATGGTTTGTAATCCTATGTGCCATATTAGAAGAAACTATTCACCCCCTGATGAGGTGCATAGTTAAATTGTACAGTTTAGGGAAACTATGTGCCCCAAGGAGCAACCCATGCATACGAGGTTTTAATCCCCCAAAGATTAGTATTAAATTTTCTTTAGCCCCCATTTTAACCCATATTCGGCCCTAACTTGAAACCTAACATCATTTCACAATTCTGGAGCCCCCCAAAAAAGTTAAAATCCATTACATCCTTCATTATTTCTGATATGAAGCTCAGATTGAATATCTTCACCACTCCTAGTAAGAGGATCTAATCCCATGTGGTTTGCTTCTTCTCTCCCTCATCTTTTATAGGGAATATATACTCTATCTTATTGTATCTTGATCTAGGATTATTAGATCTAGATCTAGGATTATGGGATCATTATTTATTTATCTTGATTCTGGGTTTAAGATCCAGATCTTGTTCTATATCGTTATTCCACTCAAAATGGGGATTTCCATCAATGAGCGTTTTTTGTTAATTTTGAGGTAGGTGGTCTATTATTCAAATCTCATATTCACGATTTTAATTATTTTTATCTAATTGTAAAATTTTAAGATTTATTTAGCTATTTAATTTCCTAATTGAAATAATTAATTTGGTAATTAATTAATTAAAGGAATTGGGGAATTGTGGATAATTAATTATTGAATTAATTATAGTGAAATTGAAATTGTGGGATTTGGGAAATAATTAATTTGTGAGATAATTATTCAAATATATAGATTGTGGAATATTATTGATTAATTTTTGAATTAATTAATGGGATTTTTTGTGATTATGAAATTGTGAATTTGAATAATTTATTGTTGAATAAATTATGGGAAACTAACATTGTTTAATTATATCAATTAATTGTTGAATTAATTAATGGGAATTGTTTACATTAAGTAATTGACATTTTAATATGATTCTAATTAGTCACGATAATTAATTAAAATGAATGGATAATGAAATCCCAATTTTTTTAATGAATTTTGAGTTAAATGTGTGAACTGTTTTAGAATTTAGCATAGGCTAAAGTAGGTATTGAGGTTCAGGTGTCCTTGGGAACCTAAGGGTCTGTGTGGTTAAATAAAGAATTAATCAAAATGTGATAAATATTTACTTATGCATTGTAATTATTTATTTATAAAACTGTATACACTACTATTAACTTGATATTGTTTTAGATGTAGTTGGTGGTAGCCTAATGAGTTGTACTCACACCCTACATGGGCTGCCTGATCAATACCTTAATAGACTTTATGTGGTAGGATAGGATAAGGAAAAAAAGGCCCTATATTAGATGGATGAGTTGGGATGGAGCATTGATGAGGGAACTAGATGTTGTTTAGGAAACTCTTGGAAGTTTTTAGTGTCTTTAATTTTGGGGTTTCATGTTTACACTTAACATGTACTTTGGAATGGAAAATTTTAATATTTAGTTTTGATATTGTATTCCCTGCTTTGGTTATCAAGTGATATTGGTACTATTATGGCTATAGTTGTATGTTATTATGTTATTTTTTTCTTATTTAACACTGGATTATTTCTCTAATAAAATATGTTATTGTCTCTCCTTGATCGATATTAGACCCTTGCTACTAGTTGGAAGCCTCTAGCATACAAGGAGGCACACCTGAGGTCATGTGACCAACCAGATTGGGGCAGTGATGTGTGGCCCTCGATTCACGATATTGCAATGGGAGTATGAAAAATTAGATGAGAGAGTTGATAACCTCATAAAATAAGACCCACACTTCGATCATCACAAAACTAGAACACAACCGAATGGGGGTTTACCAAACCCTAATAGTAGAATGTGGAACTCGTGCCACATCAAGTCTCACACAATAGATGAGGGAGTACCGAAACCTATGAAATATTTGATCACCACGCATGAAGCCAGTCATCATCCCAATGAAGATAAGGATACTAAAATTCTTGTATCACCTCATGTAGCACCTATGATTCAAAATAGAAGAACACCATTTCATTATTTGTAAAAAAATGCTTAGGATGGATGACTTGCATGTCTCAATCATAGTCTCAGGCAAGGTGATACAAAAATACACTAACATTGAAAAATTACATGACATATACTCTTAGGGTACACAGAGTGTATCCCCTCAGGGATCATATGGTTGTTTTATTTCACCCACATGGAATATAAAAACAACCCATATTGTGTGTACACTCAGGTATTTTTCATGTGGACTCAACTGGCTCACTCCATGTGTATTGTTATCTTCCCATGTCATATTGTACCTATCTACATGAATTGAATTTTTCGACACATTGTGGTCCATGAATGTTGCTTTGGGTTTTTAATACTACAAAATATGTTTCATGTAGGCCACACATATTGTCTATCCAAACTACATACTTTTATGTTAGGCATGTACTCAGTGACCCATCTAAAGAAAATGTTGTGTCAATATATATCACTCAACTTATGACATTTATAAATTTTGAAAACCCTACCTCCCTATCTAGGAAGGTACCAAAGTTTTATTTCTGAAATATATACTATTTAGTTGTTTTCTTCACACAAAATTTTTGAATCTCCTAATTTCAATCCATCGCCACCTGATTTCACCTCTAATAACTTTTTACATCATTGGCCTCTATCCGAGACCACTATGGGTCATTATTGACCCTCAATCAGTCATTTTGTTCCTTTTTATGTGTAATTAACATGATATAATTCCTAAATAACCATCGATACACCATGAATCCACCTCTTTACTACTACTGTAACACTATAAGATTTTATGAATTATTATTTTTTGAATTAATGTAATCGTTTTAATATTTTTCACATCACACAACATGGAATATGAATTTTGTTATATGAAAGCACTAAGTGTGGCTTGAGTTATACACAAAACCATGTCAATATTATGTTACACATAAAATTAAGTTTTTCTTCCTTTATATAAAATATTGAGGTTATCTTGCGTTTTACATAAGATTGGCTTTCCTAGATAGCTTGTTTAACATGAAAGACCAAGTTTTAACAAACAATAATATTTTATTAAAAATATTATTATTTAATATAATAAGATATAAACTAGCTGTTAAATTGATGTTCATGAATAGTATTAACTAACTTATGAAAATATATAGTTGAAATCATTGGTTTCCTATTAATTATAAATGAATATAGAAACCAAATGAATATAAATTGAATGATTTTATAAGACTATTTTTAAGTGAAAAGGGAGATTTATATTAATAATTAAAATTATATATTATTAGTGAATTATATTAACTAAATTTATATATTATATATTCAAAAAAATATTTTTTACATTCATCCAATAATCTTTAGAGGCATAATATAAGAACAGACTCAATTTTACACATAAAAACTTATATTTTTATAAAGACAGTTTTAGCGCATTTTAATGGCGCACCTATTTTAAATTTTATTTTTAGAAATTTTATAAATTTATATGTAAAAATAAACTTAATTTTGTAAATTGAAACCTAAAAATTAGGTTAGGTTTACATTTTGGTATTTTTCAGTGAAGTTTCATTTTTTGATGAATAATGAAAAATACTGAATTTTAATTCAAAAATATTTTTTCATATAACTTATTTATATAGAAAATTTATATTTTTTATTAGTTTTGAAGTTTAATTAGATAAATTTTATATCAATTAATCCATTTTTTTCATTTTAATCATTTTCACTTTTAAATTGGCCATAAAAACTTAGCAATATTTTGAACATTTTTTCTTATAACCCTTCTTTCACGTCCCATCTGTGGGATAAAATTAAAATTAATTTATACCACTTATCTGATTATAATTTGAAAAAATGTATTATATATTTGGAATCAGAATAATTTATAATTTATAATAATTGAAAATTATTTTTTTACATAAAAAATATTAGAGAAAGTGATTAATTACAGTGATTAATAGAAAAATTAGTTTAACAAGGGACTAAACCTTAAACATAGGGGATAGATTGACCTATAAACATGTAAAAAATATATTTTATAGATATATTTAGACCCTATAAACCCTTTTATCATATTTTTAAAATATTGGATCCAATTTTATCGAAAAAATGTGGGTTGAATTTACTTTTCCAAAATTTACAAGAATGTCACTCCTCCACTATAAAAAGGCAGTCACCCCTCCTACTTATTCACACATATAAACCCATTTGTATCACAAAAAATATGATAAAATAAGCTCCCAAAATACCTACCCTCATCATATAATCCTTTTTTTTGTATTGATCCATCCAAGTAATCCTTTTGATGCAAACCAAAAGGAGTTGCCCAAAGAAGAGGTAACATCCTTCCTAAAGCTCTTTTGTTTTATTTTCATTATCCATCCCCAAAAATATTATTATTAAATGATTAAATAATAACATAATTATACAAAATATTTTAATATTTTTTATGTTAAGTTTTTAACCTCCACCTACACACACTTCCATTTAATTGGTAATGAAATTACCATTCCTGAAAAATGAACTACTTCCTTACAAAATGATGATTGTTTTTTTTCATTTACCACCTCTCAGGATTGGTAATTATGATGGAAATAATGTATTTATATGATATATATGATGTTTATATTTTCTTAATACTTCTTTAATTTTTATATAACATGTACTTTCATGCTTTCCATTTTGTGTAAAATATGATAACTTCATTTGTGGACGTGTGGAATACCGCCTCTTCAAAGCCACTTAGGTGGTGGTGCGGTGGTGAAGATGAGTTTACAAAACAGGTTGTTATTTGGGAGGTTCAGGGTTTGAATCCAGGGAGTCCGCTTTTGGGGCGAACCTCTCCCCTGGGATCCACCCACCTTGTCGGGTCGCCCGGACTCATATGGGCGGCCAAAATGAGGCGCGGCCCAAATTGCTAACGGATGGCTGTGTCGAACCATCGTTGTCGAGATGTTACCCTCTGGGACGCTCTACCATATTGTTTTTCAATGGCTCTTTCCCCATCTAGGTAGTTTCCTTCGGAGGGTTTGAAAAGGCCACACCGGGGAATTCCCTTTTAAAAAAATAATAAAGGAATACCGCCTCTTCAAAGCAATTCGATTTGTTCACACTTTACATGAAAAATATTAAGAATGGTTTGGAAAATTTATATTATTTATATTAAATATTAATTCTAATGGAATTATAATATATATATATACTTCATTTACATTCTTTCTTTTAATACGATAAGAAAATGAAAACAACGTTCATGCATACGTAAGACATATTGTCTCCATGAACGGTGTATTTCATTTAATATTTATATATTTTATATATAATTATAAATACATATATAATAATTATATTATATTTATATAATTTTTAAAATTCTTTAAATAAGTAAATCATGACATATGTAAGAGGATCAAGAATAACAAGTCAAAACATGTGTGAAAAACAAGGCGGTTATCACCCGAAACATAACTTTAGCATGGAGTTATTAATGAATGGGTATTATAAAGTCATTAATAAATTATATATGGTATTATATTTATTAATATGGTTATGTGATATATTTATAATAAACTTATACTTATTATATATGAGTTTTGAATGAGTAAAATGAGATTCAAGACAAATGGTAAGTGTTTTCTCATCTCACTTTTATTTTCCATGACACACAAACCATGTTCACCTCCTATTTCTTATATGTGGTATGTATACTACCCATGGATGTATTATATTATTCCTATAGTTAAATTTATGGTGATTTATATATCCATTTGATGGTCTTTATTTCATTGAGTTTTGGTTTCAAAAGTTACTAAATTGGTAAAGTAATTTTGTCTCAATTTTCATTCTTTGAGACAAAAGGTAGGTTTTGCAACTATATATTTTAATGAGGTGTATATAATACCTTTGAAATGTTATATCATAAATACAATTATTTTACTAATATTTAAATCTTCATTTAATTTTATTCTTTCCATTGTATTTTGATTCAATGTTAGCAAAGTGGTAAAGGTTTATTGCTACAATGTCATCGTTTATCAATACTATTTTTTATTATGATTAAATTGATGAAATATTATGATCCATATCTCAAAAAACTCATGTATTTTCTTAGCCTCTAGTTATTCATGTTGTATCCAAGTAATGATTTCATTTTTCCACTCTTTGATATTTCAAATTATTAAGAAAATAATTTTATGAAAATAGGACATTATTTATCCTTTTGGTCAAAAATCTATGTTTTTCAAAACCATGTTTTCTGAAAATGTTTCAAATTTTTTTTTAATATTATATTATTATTTTTAAAGGAAATTCTACCCATGTAATACTTTTTAAAAGAACCGTTTTAATATTAATATTCTTGTCTTTTTTTGATCAAGGCATTCTTCAAAACTTTTAAGGTGCAAAAGGAATGTTTAGCATGTACGGACTTACCCACCATCATGAATGAAATTTAATTTATGCTTCCTTTGTAATTTTAAAATGTTATCTTTTAAAAGAATTTTTTTCCCTAATATTATGGAAAATTTTTAATTTTAAAATGGTTTTTAAAAAAAGGGTTTTTAAAAATTATTTTACATTTAAAAAGTGTTTTAAATAATTTTCAAATACCCCTTTATATGTTTTCAAGAGGTTTTTTTCAAAGAAAATTTTTTCAATGACCTTAAAGATTATTTTATAATTTTTTAAATTACCTTCAAGGAAAAAGTTTTTCAAAATGTTTTCAAGATTCTTTAATAAGTTTTCAAGGAAAATGGTTTTAAAATATTTCCTAGATTATTTTATAAGTTTTCAAGAAAAAATGTTTTCAAAAAATTTTCAAGTTTCTTTCATAAGTTTTCAAGGAAAAGGGTTTTAAAAAAAATCAATCTTATTTATAAGTTTTCAATGTTATTTTCAAGGATAATGGTCTTAAAAATGTTTTATGTTTTAAAAAAACCTTTTTAAAAGAGTAAAGGATATTTTCATCAAGAAATGTTTTTAAAAACGAATTCAAAAATATTTTCTATCTAAGACAACATTAATTTGTGTTACTCAATTACTTTTAGAGAAATGATCCAATGGTTCTATTCATATTCATTCTCTAGATGGTTTATGTTTTGATGTAATGAATTTTGTGAACCCATTTCTCTTTCATGGGTTATGTGTTTATGAAACCCACTTATTTTCATGGGTTGTGATTTAATGAAACTATTATGAAACTTGTCGCTTTTACAAAGGTTATGATATGATTACATTTTTATGATACCCATTTTATTTCATGGTTTATGATATGACTATTTATGTTCTTTTGGAATATGTATGCATGGTTTCATTATGAAATTTTTGGGACCTATATCTCCCTCCAATGAATTAGATAAAGGTTTATATATCATGAGATAGACATGGATGGAACGGAGATTAAACTCGGTTCAGCAAAGGTCTTTATCTGTTAATATTGTTTTGGGAGTGAACATTGACTACTAAGATGGTCATTGGAGTGAACCATGACTACCAAGATGTTCTGGGGAGTGAAACCATAATACTAATGTGGAATTGGATTCATTTCCTTGACTAATATGGAATCCATTTTATATGCTTTTGTGTCTACTACAAATTCTATTTCTTATTCCTAAGTTGTGGTATCATGGAATATGCTCTAAATTTCTTTATGATTCATGTCTTATGAACTGCCAATATTTATTCCATGACTCATTTATATAAACTTTCATATATATGGTATGATCTTAAAATATCATGATCATGTTATCATACCCTTATGCTTATGTTATTATTTTTTATCTCCTTTGTTTACCCTTACTGGGCATCTGATCTCACCCCTTTCTCATGTTTCCTTTCCCCAGGTTATGAAGAAAGGTTTTAGAAAACATTCCTAAAGGGGAATACCTTTATGAGAAATATTTAAGATATTTCATTGAGTTAGAATATCTTGTTATAAGTTTCCAAATACACTAACCTATTACGGTCCTCAAGCATGTATTTTCATATTATGATGAATATTCATCTAAAATGATGTAATATCCATGTATTTTAATCAAGGTTTTCTATATTTTTTATTAAGGTAAAGGTTTACTAAAACTTTTGAGAGTAGTATGAGAAAACTTCAATTAGATCCCTAGGGATATTTATAAGGATATGTCTAGGAATTTCTCTAGGGATGAGTTAATGTTTAAGAAAATGTCCTAGAATTTTGGTAAAGTATAGAGAAACTAGTTTCCTAAAAATACATCCCTATCATGATATTATAAATGGATGTGGCTCTAGAATTGAATTACATAGAGGTAACAACCTCAAAAACACCGTATTGAGATAGGATCTATTGGTAAATGGTGCATGACAATGAGCCTTGTTGCACAATTGGTTTGAAACTCTTATGGGGTGTGCTTTAGAAATTTACAAACTATTCACAAAACATCATGATTGATTTAAATACAAGTTTGATATAAATAAAATAGGATAACCCTAAGGTGTTATAGATTAAATAAGTTTTCATAATTTAGACATCATATATGTGGTTTTTACATATTATGTTGTTTCCCTCTATGATTATTATTCTAAACAACTATGTTTTTTTGTTTTAGTCAATAGAGGGAACCAAAAGGAACTGGGTTGACATTTAATGTGATGAAAAAATTGAAAATGAGAAGTCAAATGGGAAGATCATTGGATAAAGGGACATTGTGATCATGCCTAATCAGTTTTCACAAAACATAATTAACAACATGTACCTTAATCTACCCTCAAAATCACTAAGAAGAGAAGGAAATATTTTTCTAGGAATTCTGGTAATGGAGACCCTAGGGGAAAGAAGATTTGGTTTCCAACATGTCAATAATGTGGGAAGAAACACCCAAGTGAATGTATCAAAGGAACAAGAATATTTTTGGCTATGGAAAATAAGGAAACAAAGAAAGTAATGACAAAGTAAAAATGAAGAGTTTGGATAGCACAATAAATGGGAACATTGGCCTCCCAAAGACATCATAAGAGGTTAAATTATTTAAGTGTGGAATGAATGTTCATTATGAAAATTGATGTCCTAGGTGGAAATATCTTGAAGGGAATCAGTAAGGTGGTATGATTTATGGTCATATTTCAGATAATGATGAGACAAGATGTGAAATATGAAAGGAAAGGGGTATTTGGTAATGGGATGTAGTAGACTTGTTAATTTTTTAAGGATTGAGTAGAATAATAAAAGTGTTTATATATTTGGATTCAATAATTATGAATTGTTAAATATATAAAGATTTTTCATTTTATGTTTTTCTCAAAGGATTTTCAAGAATATATTGAATGGTTTTTATGGACTAAAAAATTTATTTCATGGTAAGGTTATATTTTAACAAGGGAAGATAACCCTCAGTATGTTCCCAATATGGAGATAATGATGTTTGAATAATGATATGTGGGATATGAATAAGTAATTTAGATGGTACTAATTACCTTGGAACAAATTAAGGATTTTTTTGACAAGTGGTTTATTCTATCATTAATAAAGTATACAACATTTTTGGATTTAAGGAATATATCAAATAAATTTTGGAATAAGAAAGAATGCATTTTTTAATAAGGATTTGGGGTAATTTAGGTTAATACCATGTTTCAATAGAATACATGACAAATGTATTCACATGTTTGGTATGTAAAAAAAGAGATACTTTAAGATAAATGGGGGATCAATGCTAATTTTTTTAAGAAATTTAGTGACCATATTTCAAAAAAAAGGACTTCTATCTTTCGATAGGGTTATAAGGTTAACCATTTATGGAATTTTTTAAGTTAAACATTGGATGATGTTTTAGAGATTAAATTATTATCTAAAAATGAGGATTTATGCATATTGGATATGTCATGAACTAGGTAAAGTTGCCATATCACCCAATACCTGGCCCGATCTATGGAATGGCCCAAAGGGAGTTCCTGATCCCCATAGGATGAAAACTAGAGTCAGGAATCAAATGAAACACAAGTGGGAACATTTTCTACCTAAAAACTAGGATTGAATAAAACAAAATCAAAAAACTAAGCATGCAGTAATGACCAACAACTGAATCCCAAATGAAAATAATAAAACGATCTAATTACAAGGTACAAATGAATAAATAATAAACTAAAAAAGACTGCTACTAACACAATCTCCATGTGACCTCAATATCATCCCCATTCACAAGACCAAACTATTCCAAGATTCATCTCAACCAGGATACTTGAACAAGAAGTTAAACCTAAAAAAATCAGGTCTACTGACATCGAGTGGTACAAGTAGGGTGTGATCTAGACATCTTAGTAGGCAACCACCAAACAATCCATGTGTTTCCTTTCTCGAAAACATTCCACTAATACTAGTTTGAAATACATTTATGAAAATAGGTTTTTCTCATTTTAAATGAACAACACAACTTCTTCTTTTCCAAAATAGAACACGCCACAATTTTATTTGTCCAAAACAATTTTAATATTTTGGAAACCCAAACCCAAACTGAGTTCCAAGAAAATAAATACCAAAATATGTTGAAAATAGATAGGCAATGCAATCTAGAAACTAAATTAAATAAAAAGTAAATAAGAAGATATTGACAATGACCATGGGTTATCCTAAACATCCCTAGAGTGACCCCTAGATGTACTCATTTGGGAACAACAGGTCGGTGTATGGTGAATCTTATAACTTTATAACCAACTAGCCACCCTCAACTTTTCAATCCATTGGCACATCCCACTAGTACTCTCAGTGATCCAATGGGTACTTGGTTCTGTAAAGCTACCATCACTTGATCCTTTAAAAGAGGCCTAGGAACCCATTGTGTTAATTTACAATGTATGTGGGAGGCCCTCGCATGCATTACTCACCTTACCTATTGTTAGCAGACTTGCCTACCCCAAACACAGACACCACCATATGATAACCCATAAAGAGAAATTCCTCCTAAATAGGTTCCCACAATATATATATATATATATATCACACCATATAATGTGCCAACCGGGTCATCACATCCTTAAGACATTTAAATCTTTTCCTTAAAAATACACAAATTTCTAAATGGTCCCTTGAGTTTACACATCCCAATACATTTTTCCAAAAACACTTCAAAATCCATTTCCAAATAATGTGAAATCCCACACTCACTAGGAATTTTCCGAACATGCCTTTACACCAACATTCACCCACACACATATCAAAGGCCAATGGGCTTTCAACTTTTCAATCACTCACCAAAACTTTTTTATAGGAAAAACGGGCCAAAATTTAAGAAAAAGACTTATAATTACACTTTCAAATTGTTAGGAAAAATACTTACCCTCATTTGGAAAACATATAACCATTTAGAGAAAAATAAAGGAAGGAAGAATGAAAAATTTTTAAGTTAAATGAGTTTTAAAGTGCCACATTTATTTGAATGCACATCCTTGTGTGCACCTTGTGCACCCATGGATGTGACAGCATCTAATGGAACCCTCTGTGTATCCAAGAACCCTATTTTTAAATCATTTTCAAAAACACCACTTTCTTTCTAAAACAAACCCAACCATTACATTTAGTTTCAAAAGTATAAATAACCTCTTTAAAAGCCTTGAAAATCCAAAATAACATATAAAATTCCAAATCAAAAACCAACAACATTATCATAACATAATGGGGATAAACATTTCATAAAACACCCAATTTTATTCTAAAAGAACACATGGAATTTCATCAAACACCACAGGTTCCATGAACCTAGGCATAATTCAATAATTTCTTTAGAAACCTATTTTTAGTAAATTATACTAACAAGGAACCACCACAATGGTCTTGCTATAAATATAATAGAGGTTCGATTCACATTTAAAAATTAATTGGAAACATTCAAGCATCAATGGGTTGTGCTGAAAAGGAAAAATATGGAAACACCAACCTTGGTGGTGTAAGAACGCAACAAAACATTCAGAGAGGACAGATATAAGGCCCACAGAACCTTCGCACAGCCTAGATCTAAAGGAAAAAACAACCCACAAACAAACTTTATTCATTAGGGTTTGGAAAAACCAGAAACCCCTAAAGGAAAACCAAAGAATATTAGAATGAGAGGATAAATGGCCAAAACCCTAAAAATATACCTTAGAATCAAAGGGGGGAAACCATAGAGGGAGGATAACACAAGAGAAAGGTGTTTAGAGACCCCTTGTTGTGCCAAATATGACCAATGAGGAGGGGGCTCAGGTTAGGGTAAAATAAGGGGAGAGAGAAAAGTGGGCTTCAAGTTTTTAATGACCTAGAATGACTGCATAGTTTGGTCGCACGATTTACCAAATCGTGTGCACACCGTGTAGTAGCCACTACCTAAGTAGGTACTAGATGCCCAACTAGGACGCACGGTTTGTTTAAATGTTCACAAACTGTGTGGTCACTTCTATCCACTTCCTAGACTAGATGCAGAGTTACCTAGTCTATCCCCCATAGTTTCTGTTAATCATGTGGTGACTGTGTGAAGGCTGAAAAGGTCACCCGAACTTTCAAAATTCAAAATTTTCAATTGGGACTCAACCCAAACCCCATTGGGAAAGATCCAAGACCAAGAAAAGGGTAAAATAAATGAGTATATGGGGTTTAGGTGTAACAATTATTCCCACCACAGACACTTTCTTCCTCTATAATGTCACCAAGATGAAAGTTAACTAAAAATCGAATCCATGAATGGTCAAAACCGAAGTAAAACCATGAACCTCGGGGTAACATTTCTCTCTAAAATTCACACTTGACCAATCAAGAGGAAAACACAACATAAAAATGAGGGGATAACATGAGAGGTTTCTCCCCACCATAAGAATTTAACTTGCACCGGAACTTCAAAACCCAAACAACACGATGAGAACTTAAATGGAAAGCCCGCCATGGAGCGACCTAGAAAACCAATATCCCAGAAACTAACACAACTTCTCCATACTAACCAAACAACACCTTAACCAAAAATGATAAATAGGGGACTCCTAATTCGTTCTCATCCAATTTCTCAGCACAGCCAAACCACATCAGAAGGATTTAAAAGGAAAACCCGCTACGAGGCAACCCAGCATATGGAGAAGCTGGGACAAGGGGATCCATTACAAGAACTAAAACCCTTACACACAAGGTCAAACAAAAACACCACTAAAACTATAGACTTTTCACACAGTCGTTGAATTCCTCAACACTATGGGGAAACTCGCGATAATAATTCCAAGATGAACATCAAACCAAATAAACCATTAATCAATTCCACAAAACTCAAGCATTTCTAAATGATTAAAACCTTAAGAAAAATAAATCCATAAAAGGTTGCATCATACACTAAAAAATAAAGTGATTTGGGGCCACATTTAGAATAAAAAGAACCACTTGGATTGTAACAAAATTATTTCACCACACTTTTACAATAAGAAGATGAACTTACAATAGTAGGAAAATAACAATAATGAAACATTAAAAATTTATACCCCAAAATAGAAAACAAAAATTGGTCTGAGGTTTCACACACCCTCGACAATAATTAACTATGCATATGCTTCACCTTGAGTCTTTTGGCTGGGGATATGATGGCTGAAGCAACTCTTTCCTCACAATCAAGCACTAGAATCCCCCAATCAAAACTCCTTCCTCAAGAAAAAATTACTACAGAACTTCTCTAAATGACCCAAATGACCAAAATGATGAAAAGTCTTCGAAGGGATCTGACAAGATGGATTTTCATGCCCGAACTGACCACACTGATGGCACACCTGAAAGTGATCTAATGAACCAAAAATAAAAAACCGACAAATATGATTCTTTAAAGATAGGTTACTCCAACATGCACTCCTTTCTTGATGGGGAACCTTCATGAACAATGAGAGACACTACATTTACAACTACCTATGACCCATAAAAAACTCAGTTACACTTCATCCACCATCTTCTCAAAATGAATGTCCTGAGAAGAGATAACTTGCTCCTTGATCTCTGGAAAAAGTTCCCCAAGAAAAATATAATCCTTCATTAGATCCTGTGATTCCACCTCAAGAGAAAATAAAACTATCTCCTTGAAACAGACAACAAAGTCCTTCACCATCCGGTGTCCTTGTTGAATGCACATGAGCCCTTTCCTTTTCTTCATCTTCACCTCCATAGGTATGAACCATTGAATGAAAATGAACTTAAAAACATCCCACATTATTCCAAATTGCAATGGTAGAGGGGAGAAAAAATCCCATTCATCCAAAGTTAGACCCTCAAAAAACCCTAGAACAACAAAAACCCAAAAATCCTCAGGAGTTCCCAACAACCTAAAGATACGTTATACCTCTTCAAGATACTCCACTACCTCTAAAAAAATATATTCACCATGAAGGATAGGAAACATTTTAGGACAATCAAAAACTGGGGATGAATCCTTAGAAACATTAGGAACCTTTCTGAGCATCATTTTTTGAACAGTATGGAAAACACAAGGCCAAAACCAACATCATGCCAAAACATAACCAGAAGGGACATCTTGAGCCAAGGAAGCTGACTGAGAAACCAAACACACACACAAGAAAACCCAAAACATTCCTTTAAAAATCCATGATTTCCAATTAAATTTTAAAATTGCCTTCTTTCAAGGCAACTTTTCTTAAAGGAAACCCATACCTTTAAAGAAAATCAATTTCTAAAACCATTTTCTTCTTTCAAATTCACTTTGTAAAAACAGGGACAAGCCTATAATTTCAATAACCCACCCATGGAATCCCTTGAACCATCGCACCTGTGTTCACCCATTTTTATCTATATGTTCCAACATGCACTTTCCATACACATACCGTCATATGTGAAAACATTCATAAGGAATAATGAGGGTTACTCTCACCATTCCATTAACAAAACCTAAAAATCTACCAAATTTCCAATCCAAAACATTTTCCTTTAAAATCAATTTTACTAATTTAAATCCATTTGAAAGAAATATTTTTCATTTCAAAACCAATTTCATTTTCAAAAAAACACCTACACCAACCGAAACCAAGAAGGAGAAAAACTTACACCAAACTACTGGAAGGAGGAACTACCATTTATCCCTAACCCTGTAACATGGTAGAAGTCCATGCCCCAAGTAAGTAACAACATGAAGAGGACCTTGAACTGGGAACTTGGACATAAAATGGGTTACTACTTCATGTAAAATAATGACATAACACCATATCACCTCTATTATCTTTCCACTATCGAAAACCAAGGTAGGAGACTCAAATCCCGGACTACCCCTGGTCACTCAGGTCTCTTCATGAGTGGTGGTGATCGGGAACCAAATCATAACCTACCTCCTGATCCCTAAAAATCCTAATCTCCAACTATCAGACACCCCAAACAGCAAGAACCCCCTCTAATACCATTTTTTCATGAACCAGGTCTGGATGTCATCCAACCCAACACCTGACCCGATCTATGGCATGGCCCGAAGGGTGTTTCTAATCCCCACAGGCTGCAGCTAGTTTCATGTATCAAATGAAACACAAGTGGTAATGGTTTCAGCCCAAAAAAAACTAGTATCGAATAAAACAAAACAAACAAAATGAGCAAGTAGCAATGACCAACAACTGAATCCCAAACAAATATAATAAGACAATCTAGTTACATGGTACAACTGAACAAATAATAAACTAAAACCAAACCACTTCCAACATGATCTCTAAGTGACCTCAATGTCACCAAAATCCATAACACTAAACTACTGCAATAGTCATCTCAACTAGGAAACCTAAACAAGAATATTAAACTACAAAATAGATCAGGTCTACCGACACCAAGTGGTACAAGTAGGGTGTGATATAGACAAATCAGTATGAAACCACCAAAAAATCCATGAGTTTCCTTTCTTGAAAATAGTACATTAAAACAATTTTGAAATACATGTATAAAAATAATTTTCTTTCATTTTAAATAAAAAACATAACTTCCCTTTTTCCAAAACAGCACATGCTGCAATTTTATTAGTTCAAAATAGTTTTAATATTTTGGAAACACAAACCCAAACAAATTTACAAGAAAAATAATTACCAAGCTATACTGAAAATAGAAAAGAAATACAAGTTGAAAACTAAATGAAATATAAAGTAATCAATAAGATATAAACAGTGATCATGGGTGATCCTAAACATCCCTAGAGAGGCCCCTGGATGTACTAGGTTCGGAACCACCTGTCAACATATGGTGAATCTCTTAAGTCTATAACCAACTAGCCGCCCTCAATTGACCAATCAAGTTTCATATCCCACCTAGCCTCTCAATGATCTTGGGGATATCAACCCATCTAATCTAGTCTGGAAAGCTACCATCACTCAATATTCTAAAAGATGCCCAGGAACCCATGGTGTTAACATACTCTATAACTCAGAGGCCCGCACATGTGTGACACGCTTTACCTGCCATCACCCAACTTGCCTACCCCAAACATAGTCACCACTATATGATAACCCATAAAGGTAAATCCATCCTATTGAGGTTCCCACTATATATATATATATCACATCATACAAGGTTCCAACCAGGCCATCACATCATTAAGATATTTAAATATTTTTCTTAAAAACATTTAAATTTTGAAATGTGCCCACTAGTTTACACATCCCAATAAATTTTCCCAAAAACACTTCAAAATCTATTTCCAAAAAATTTGAAACCCCACTCTCACTAAGAATTTTCCAAATAGGCCTTTACACCCACATTCACCCACACACATCCCAAATTACAACGGGATTTCCCCTTTTAAATCACAAACCAAAATTGGTTTCTTGGTCAAAAAGCCCAAGCTTTAAGGAACACAATTATAATTACACTTTCAAATCACTAGAAGAAACACTTTCCCTCATTTGAAAAACATAGAACCATTTAGAGAAAAAGGAAGGAAGAACGAGAAAATTTTAAGGGAAAAGAGTTTTAGAGTGCCACCTTCCTTTGAATAAACATCTATATGTTCACCTTGTGTAGAAATGAATGTAAAAACATCCAATAGAACACTTTTTATGTCTAAGAAACCCTTTTCGAAATCATTTTATAAAACACCACTTTCTTTCTAAAATAAATCCAACCATTCGATTTAGTTTCAAAAGCATGAACAACCCATTTAAAATCCATGAAATCAAAAAATTACACATACAATTACAAATAAAAAACCAAATATATTATCACAACATAATTGGGATAATAATTTCACAAAACTCCCAATTTTATTTTAAAATAATATATGGAATTTAATCAAATGCCCAAGGTGCCATGAATCTCGGCATAATTCAAGAATTTATTTAGAAACTATTTTTTAGGAAATTATACTAACAAGGAATCACCAAAATGATCTAGCCATAATTATTATAGAGGTTTGAGTCACATTTAAAAATATTTTGAAACATGCAAGAATCAATGGGTTATTTTATAATGGAAAAGGATGGAAACGCCTACCTCGGTGGTGTGCGAATGCAATGAAACCTTCGTAGAGGAGAGATCTAAGACCCAAGGACCCTTTTAACACCCTAGATCCAAAGGAAACACAACCCACACAAAAACCATATCAATTAGGGTTTTCAAACAAGAAACCCCCAAAGGAAAATTAAAGAATAGGGAGAGGATAAGGTAAATAGAGGATAAATGACCAAAAAAAACTAAAAACATGCCTTGGAATCAAAGGGGGATCACCATGGAGGGAGGATGAGGAAATGGAAAGGTGTTTTGGGACCCCTTTGTGTTCAAAATATGACCAAGGAGGAGGGTTATTGGGTTTGAGTAAAATAGGGGGAGATATAAAAGAGGTTTTCAAGTTTTTGAGGACTTGTCATGACCGCACAATTTACCAAACCGTGCACCAACCGTGCAGTAGCCACTGCTTAAGCAGGGACCGACTGCATGACTAAATGGTTTGTGAGACCATGAACAAACTGTTTGGTTACTTATGTCCAATTTTTAGACTTGCCACACGGTTACCTGGGCTGACCTCCATGGTTTCTACCAACCGTGTGCAGGCTGAAAAGGCCACTCAAACTTTCAAAATTTAAAATTTAGACCGGGACTCAACCCGAACCTCATCAAGAAATATCCAAGAAAAAAATTGTAAAATAAATGTGTATCTGAGGTCAGCATGTGAGAGGATAACTTTTTCTAACTATTTTGTTGTGATGCTAACTAAATGTAGATGAAATGACTTACCATTATACCTCCTGATCTGTTAGT
This sequence comes from Viscum album, assembly GCA_963277665.1. NCBI lineage: Eukaryota > Viridiplantae > Streptophyta > Magnoliopsida > Santalales > Viscaceae > Viscum > Viscum album. The sequence continues at coordinate 219,033,382 of OY728165.1, forward strand.
ACCTTAGGAATGAAAAATTCACCTTTATTTCTAAGAATAAGAGATGAAGTTATTAGGTCATAACAAAGGGTGAGATTGTTCTGAAATAAAGTAAGTATATCTTTTCATAAAAATTATTCAACTTTAGGAAAGGGGTTTTGAAATAAAATATTTTTAGGTTATCAACATTTTTTATGATATCAATGACATCTTTCATGCTTTTTCATTTTATGGTTTTGTGATTGTTAACTTTATATCAATCACTCACTTTATTATGGTTAGTGATATTTATCAATATATATTATTATTTATACTTTTCTTCTATGTCCATGTTTTCACTTACCTCTAATGTTCTCCTATGTGGAAACCTAGTTACATTTTACTTTGGATAACAGTTATGTTTCCAACTTTATTTTTTTATAGGAAGTATTAGTATTCATTTTTATAATGTGGGTTTTTATGAATGTAACTAAGTATTAAACCACTAATAATATAGATGAATTTAAATGGATAAAATAATTTTTAAGAAGAATATAATGTAACACCTGAAGGTTTTGTGATTTTTTTCTAATTAATTTAATATTTTTGATATTTTTTCATTCCACACAACACTAAATATATATTTTTTATAGAAAATCACTAGGTGTGGATTACATTATACACAACACCATGTTACTATTATGTTACCCACAATATAAATTTTATGTTTCTTTACACGAAATATCGAGGTGAGATTGTGTTATATGCAAGACTAACTTTTCTCGATGGTTTGCGTAACACACAAAAAATAACATATTATTAAAAATATTTTTATCTAATATAATAAGAAATAACCTAACCATTAAAATAAGTTTTATGGATAGTATGAACAAAATTATTAAAATATATATTTTAATTCATTGGTTACCTATTAATTTTAAATTAATATAGAAACCATATTAATATAAAGAGAATGATTTTATAAAATACTATTTTTATGTGAAAAAAGTTATTTATCTTAATAAGTTAAATTAATTACTATTAGTGAATGATATTAATTAAATTTATATGTTATATATTAAATAAAATATATTTCATATTCATAAAATAGACATTATAGGCATAATATATGAACAAACATAATTTTACACATAAAAACTAATATGTTTATAAAGGTAGTTTTACTACCTTTTAATAGTGTGTCTATTTTAAATTTGAATTTTAGAACTATAATAAATTATATATGTAAAAATAAACTTCATTTTTTATATCAAAATATCAAAATTATATTAGGGTGAATTTTTGAAATTTTTCTATGAAGTATTGTTTTTTGAATAGTGAAAAATACTGAATTTTAATTCAAAACTACTTTTTCTATTATAAAATTTATTTGGATAAAATATATTTTTTTATTGGTTTTAAAATTTAATTAGATAATTTTTAAATAAATTAATTCAATTTAGTTCATTGAAAACAATTTAACTTTGAAATTACACATAAAAACCTAGCAAACTTTTGAACATTTTTACTTTAAAACCCTGTTTTTTTGTCTTATCTACTGGATTAAATTTAAATTAATTTTTGAAAATTCTGTGATTGGAAAATGGAAAAATGGATTCCATGTTTTTAATAAAAATAATTTATAATGTCTAATAAGTTCAACTTGGTTTTTAAAAAAAATAGTGAAATTGATTAAAATTAATTACAACAATTAAGAGAAAAATGAGCTTAACAAGGGACTAAACCTTAAACTTAAGGGTCAAATAACCTTGAAAATTTTCAAAAATCTATTATATGGACATATTTAGACCCTATACTCCATTTTATCAGATTTTGAAAATTATTATATCCACTTTTCATAGGTAAAACATGGTTGGAATTCCCTTTTCCAAAATTTACAATAATGACACTCCTCCTCCGCTATAAAAAAGGCACCCACCCATTCCACTTATTCGTGCTTATAAATCACTTTTTATAACCCAAAATTTTCTTAAATAATCACCCAAAATCCAAAACATAATCCTATAATACTATTTTTAGCATAAATTCATCCAAGGAATCCCATTGGTGCAAACCAAAAGGAGTTACCCAAAAAAGAGGTAACATACTTCCTCAAGCTCTTTTGTTTTATTTTCATTATCCACCTGATAAAATATTCTTTTTTTAATCTTAAATAATATCATAATTATCATAAATATATTTATATGTTGTTATTTTAAGGTTTTTACCTACACATACACACACTTCCATCTAATGTGTAACAAACTTACCATTCGTGTATGGCGAACTACTACCTCATGAATCAATGACTGTTCATTTTTCCATTACCACCTCTCATGGTTTAAAATTATGATGGACATTATTTTCTTATGTGATATATATGATGTTTATTTTGACTTAATACTTATTTAATTTTTATATAACACATATTTCCATTCTTTACATTTTTTGTAAATATGATAACATCATTTGTGGACGTGTGGACTACCACCTCCACAAAGCGATGTGATTCGTTCACACTTTACATGGAGCGTATTAAGGATGGGATTAGTAAATTTATATGATAAATATAAAATAATAATTATAATTTAAAATTATTATATATATATATATGTATGTATATATATATATATGTCATTTTCTTTTTTTCAATATGACAAGAAAATGAAAACAACGTTCATGTGTACATACGGCCTACCGTCTCCATGAATGGTGTATTTAGTTTAATATTTATATATTTTATAAATTATTATATATATATATATATTGAATATATATTATATTTATATCATATTTTACATTCTCAAAATAAGTAAATCAGGATCTAAGTAAGAGGAATATGAATGACAAGTCAAAACATGTTCGAAAAACAAGGCGGTTATCAACCACAACATAACTTTAGCATGGAGTTATTAAGGGTATTATAAAGTCTTAATTAAATTATAAATGGAATTATATATATTAATATGGTTATATTTTATATCTAAAATAAAATTATACTTATTATACAATAGGTGTGAATGAATACAATCTAAGTCAAGATATAAGGTAAGGGTTCTCTCATGTCACTTTTATTATCCATGAGACACAAGACATGATCAACTCCTATTTATTATATGTGGTGTGTATAATAACCATGGATGTATTATATGATTCAAAAAATATAAATATATTGATATTGACATATCTATTTTATGATATTTCTTTCACAGGGCTTATGTTTTAAAAGTTACCAAATCGGTAAAGTAATTTTGTCTCAATTTTCCTTCTTTGAGACACAAGACATATTATGAATTTATATTTTTCTATCAGGTGTATATACTGCTTATGGAGTGTTATATAATGAATATAATTATTTTGATGTTATTTTAATCTTCATGTAATGTTATTATTTCCATTATGTTATGATTCAAATTTACCAAAGTGGTAACAATTTATTGATATAATCTCATTATTTATCAAGATTGATTTTGATTATACTTCCATTGAAGAAATATTATGATCCATATCAAAATAAATCAAATTAATTTTTTAAAACTCTGGTTATTCATGTTATATCTATATAATGGTGCTATTTTTACACTCTTTGGTAGTTAAAATAATTAAGAAATTTTTTTATGAAAATCTGAATTTATTTCTCCTTTCGGTCGGAAATATATGTTCTTTCAAAACCGTGTTTTCTAATATTGTTTTCAAAAAAGTTTTACTATTATCCTATTATTTTTAAATGAAATTTTTACTCATGTATTAACTTTTTACAAAATGGTTTTAAAAGTAATCTTTTTTTCATTTTATGATCAAGGTACTTTTCTAAAATTTTAAGGTGCAAAAGGAATGTTTGACATTTAATGACTTACTCACCATCATGATTGTCATTACCTTTATATTTCGTTTGTAAGTTTATAAGGTTATTTTTTAAAATAAATTTCTTTCCCCTAATATTTTGGAAACTTGTTTATTTTAAAATGGTTTTCAAATAAAATGGGTTTTCAAGAAAAATTATGTTTAAAAAGCATTTTAAATGATTTTTAATGCTCCCTTTATATGTTTTGAAATGGTTGTTTTCAAAGAAAGGAATTTAAATGATATCAAAGTTTCTTTTATATGTTTTAAAAGTATTTTCAAGGAAAAAAAATTTCAAAAAAAATCATTCTTGTTTTATAAGTTTTCAAAGAAATTTTTTTTTAAAATGTTTTCAAGGTTCTTTTAAAAGTTTTCAAGGAAAAAGTTTTTTCAAAAGGTTTTAAAGTTTCTTCCATAAGTTTTCAATAAAAAAGTTTTTAATTTTATTTCAAGAATATTTAAAAGTATTCAAGGTTATATTTAGGTAAAATGGTCTTCATATGTTTTATATTTTAAAAAAAAATTTGTCACAGCATAAAGGATATTTTCCTTAATAAATTGTTCAAAATATATTTCAAAATTATTTTACATATAAGATGACATCTATTGATGTTATTAATTCCTTTATGAAGAAATGATCACAAGGTTCCATTAATATTATTTCTTTGAATGGTTTATGTTTTTATGGAATTGTATTTATGAAAATCTTTTCACTTTCACATGTTATATGTTTATTAAACTCACTTATTTTCATGGGATATACTTCGATGAAATGATTATGAAAATTTTCAATTTTACACAGGTCATGATTTGATTACATTTTTCTGAATCCCATTTCATTTCATGGTTTTTTATATTACTTTTTATGTTCTTATGGAACATGTATGTATTATTTCATTATAATATGAGTGGGACCTATATCTCCATATAATTAATTGGGTAAATATTTATATCTCATGAGATATAAATGGATGGAATGGGGAGTGAACTCAATTCAGTTAATGAATTTATCCAATAAGATAGTCTTAGGAGGGAACCTTGACTACTAAGATGGTCATGGGAGGGAACCATGACTACCAAGATTGTATGGGGATTGAACATATACTACTAATATGTCCTTGGAAACAATTCCTTGACTAGTATGGAAATAATTTTATATGATTATTTGTTTACCATAACTTCTATGACTTATTCTTATATTATAGTCTCATGAATTCTGCTCTTGATTTCCTTATGATTCATGAATTATTAAATACCTATATTTATTCCATGACTCATGTATATGATATTTTATATTTAGGTTATGATCTTCAAATTTCATTCTCATGTTCTAAAAACCTTATGCTTATGTTATTCTTGTGTATCTCCTTTTTTACCCTTACTGAGTATCTTGGCTCGCCCCTTTACCAGGTTTCCTTTCCCCATGTTATGAAGAAAGGTTTTAATTAGAAGTAATAAAAGGGAAGTTATTTGTGGGAAATATCGAAGATCTTTCATAGAGTTAGACTATTTTATTCCATGATTCAAAATATAGTAAACTATTACGAACCTCGAGCATGAATTTTTCCAATGTGCTGAATAAACATCTAGAATGATTTAATATCCATGTGTGTTATTCCTAGGTCACTATAGCTATGATGCTCGTACCAAATTTGAAACTGCTAAACTCCATTCAACATTCCATTATGATCATATGGGTTCAAACCAATGCCTGATGTGAAGGATAACAATGATAAAATGAAACATATGAAAGGAAAGAAGGGATTTAGTAGTGATGGTCAGTTCAAATACTAACCACCAAAAAATACACATGTTATGTGTTCCAAAAAGAAAATTGGTAAACACAAAGTTCTATAGGGAAACACTAATGATAATCTATGTATGACATCAAAAGGAATAATTATGAAAAATGGGTTTCGGGTTTAGAAAGAATAATTTCAAGGAATGTTAATAATGATGATGTCATCAAAGACCCCATACCAATTCAATGACAAAAACAAATAATAACAAGGTATTTATATTATTTATTATCAAAAATAATAAGGATGAATCTATAGAAAGAATACATTCTTCATGGAACAATTTTCATCCCTAAAATCCATCTTCTATGTCTAGGTTACATTCATTGTAGTGAAATGATCGGATCATCAAAGCCACCGCAGATCTTGTCCCATTATTTCAATCTGATTAAGTTTATTCCAAGATCTAAACCCTAATCATATCTATCAATATAGTTTCTTATCATTAATAAGTGAGTTAACCCTAGATATAAATCATGAGTGGGATTTTACAGTGTTATACAAGGTTGAACACCTTGAGTAAAATATCATAATTTAATATTTTACTAACATACCTACAATGGTTGACTTGGGGAACCGTAATGCAAATGAGGTTCATGCCACCGTAGGGTAAACCTATCATCTCGAACTCAATTTTAGTGTCAAAATTTTCATCTAACGCTCTATTTAAGAGATCTCAACATCTAAACATACAAAATAATTATTCATTTAAATAATAACCATTAAATATATCATAAAATTCACCATCTACATAAATCCACCAGAACTAAACCTGAGGGAAAGCACAAAACTCTAGGATTAGCATAACCATTAGAAATGTTTTAAAAAGTTATCCACTAGGGTACATTTTCTATTTTACCCCTAAATGTATCTCAAGAATTTAAAACTCAAAATTATGTTAATTATGGATTGGGGAAAACTAGGGTCACTTCATCCTATTAACCTTTAAACCATTTCCTCTCCAATAAGGAAAAAATTGGGGATTCTCAAGGAAGATCATAAAACAACCTCACATAGAAATCAACCCATCTTTTTACGCACTTACCTCATATGTGGAGGTATGTATTCTAAACAATCCCAGTACACCATCACCAATGAAGGGGACATCCTCTTTCATCACTATGGCTGTTGGCTCCATCTCATATCAAATCATGAAATTACAAAAAAATATATTCATTTGGTCTATGTGAGTATTTCCAAGGTTATATTTGGCAGGAACACTCTACTCCCAACATTTAAACAATCATTCTTGATGGTTTTCTTATGAGAAAAAATCATCTACATCAAACTTCACAACTGATCACTGTACAAATATTTATCACTGACACCTGAAGAGTTTCAAAGTTGCTTGCCTATCTAGACCTATTTCAGTATATATTTCATCTTCTACCCACAATTTTCATGCACCATTATTGCTAATTCATGGAAAGATGACATAGTCCTTATTTGTCAACCTCAACATTCATTAGAATTTCCCATCTAAATCTCAATCTTCAACTAATTCCCATCCATTATCAAAGACAAATTAGTTTTTTCATTACACTTTTTAGAAAATTATTGATAAGAAAATTAGGAACAACACAAACCTAAAAAAACTACACAACACCATAGCCATGCCTATTGTGTAGCCCAATCCACCAAAATCAGAAGCTGGTGGTCCTTACTATTTAAATGATCTTACTCTATAAGACCCAAATCCCAGGAAAACACCCACAAAACTAGAGCAATTGAAAAGAAAAACCTCTCAACAAAACCCCCTCCTCCACTACAAAAAAAATATTTTCCATATGATGTATATGTTAACAAATAATCCAATGGGAAATACACACTGAGGATAGTGATCCACTATGGCATTCCCCAATTAGGGTGTCCACTATTATATTCAATATGAACTTCAAGGGAAAATCACTATCCACCAAGGGAAGTGAATGATGTGTTCCCCACCTTTAGGAAAAACCTTCAAGTCCATCACTTGAGAATATCCCCTCACATGGGACCACCATATTGAAATCACTAACATGGACCAATCTCACACAAGTAAAGTTCATGGGGAACCAACATTGGTAAAATGTTTTAAATTAACCATATCCATATTAGAATCAATTATTCCAAATTTATCTACTCAAGTGCCTCCTCCATTATCCAGACAAAGAGTCCCCTCTTAAGAGAGTCATCCACCACACCATTTTTTCAATATTATGATCCCATCAACCACTTTGTTTTCAACTTTACAAGTGATGCATTAAAAGGATGTCATTAAATCCCCTAATAAAATAATATTTTAAATTCATATCTTCCCAAAGCACACAAACTAAAAAGATATAGTAAAGTTGAAGCACAGGGTCAATCCCACAGAGAACTAGGAACATAACAGAAGACTTTTTTCCAAAGGTTAGGTCACTCTAATTTCAGTTTGATTTTATTAAACTAATTCAATGATAAAAATTAAATAAATTAATTCATATATAAAATAATAATAGAGGGGAATCAATTTCAAGGGTTATTTTACTAAATAAATTAATTCAAATTTTCTTTCAAAAATAATCATATTAAATATTTTGGCTACCATTCAATTTTGTTGATATAATAAATGATTAATACTGATAAATCTACCCTAGAATCACAATTCATCCTGTTTTGAATAATTAAAATAGTTAAATTGAATTAAGTTAAAATTTCCAAAATCAAAAGAATAATTAAATTCAATGATCATGAATAAATTATATCAACTATGTTGGTGTTCATTCATTATTGAAATTATTTTTTCCATGAATAAATGATGGGTAAAATAAATTTTCATGAAAAAAATATAATATTTAATAAAACAATATTATGAGTTAAGAAAATCATGATTTGTAGGTACACAACCCCTTTAAATGATTCTTCCCCCCCCCCATGGGGTTTATCCTTTCATCATCATATAGTCTCTAGGGATGAATAAACCAATACCCATAGTGGAGATATCATAAAATAATGAAAAATAAATGGAATTAAGAAATGAAAGATATTGTAATTAAACTAAATTCCATTCAATGTTACATAAAATAAGGGAAATGAAAATAAAATCAGAAAGAAAAACCGATCTATGAAAAATGTTGGGTCAGAACCCTAAAAGAATCCTCCCATTAGTTGGGTCCCCACACTTGTAATTTCTTATATCTCTTGGATAGAACCCATATTTATAAGATTAGATATCATCATCAGTCTTCTTAGGTTCAATATCGGAGTTTAATAACCATTTGGGTCAAATGATATATGTCCCCATCAAAGATACTTAAAAATAATCATTTTTTGGGAATGTACAAGGTTTTCGCATCATTTAGTGTTTAGAATATGTGTCAAGTGAGGGGATAAATTTCTCAAATCTTGAAATAGATTCATGACTTGTATAATTTACACATTGTGAACTTGATTCACAATGTGAATCATGTACTTCCATCATTGAAAGCCTCATTCTTGCCCCAATTATTTATTTATGATCCTCTAAAACATCTTTTGATCATCATTCAAAGTGAATATTCATATTTTTGTCTTAAATCATTAATATTATCTTCATCATCAATTTTTTTCAAACTGATCCATGAAAGGGGATCAGTGCGAAGTGCTTTTGTGTTCCATAATTTCTGGGTTTTCCTTCAAATTATTCCACATGTCATTCTTACCATAAAAATAAATAAAACATTAACATCACGAATGAATCTCATATTTAATAAATAAATATTCAATTAAGATGCATATTAAAACACATGACTATAAAGATACAAAATAGAGATATCAAATACCTCCACACTCTAATCTTTTCTTATCATCGATCAAAGTCTCAACATAAAAACACAAAGGCTCCATACATCAATAAGATAATTTTAAAATTATTATGCTCAAAAAAGAAAGTTATAACTTAAGATTATAAAATCACAAAACATACCAAACAAGGAATTAAAAAATCATGATTCATGTATAATTTCCAATTCAATATACTTCCCCCTTTTCACTTATATATTTCAACCATTCATTAACACCCATTCCATTTATAATTTACCTCACCATGAATTTTTCCTCTCATAACTAAAGGTAAAATTTTAATGGAGTTATTCTCATACAAAAAATACATGTTCCTAACCATATTCTTTCATTTAATCTACTTTATCTACCCTATAAATACAAATATCAAAATTAATCATGAGGTCATTGTAATTAGGATAAAATGAGTATGAGGATGAGGGTTCATATGTATTAATTTTTAAAACATGTAAGGATAAAAAATGAGGCTATAATCTAATTTTTAATACATTATATTCAAAATAAAATCTCAATTAAATGCTCCTCACCCAAATATAATGTCATATCATACACCCCCAATGCACAAAGTAAAGGCTCATTAACAATGTAATTATAAGAATGAATTCATATCTTGATGTTTTCTTTATTTATATATATTTTTTAAATATATACTTGGGATAATTATCAAATCCACTGCCTAACTATATATGATTTTGAAATCATAGGTCTAGAAGTGTTTATTAATTACGCACCTAAGAAACAACCCATTTTTACTTTTTTTTAGGTCATGATTGGAATGAACCTCACATCTACCACCTAACCACATATGATAAAAATATTCATTCTCATATGAGTGATTTTTTAATATCCCAAATCACAAACCCTTTCTTATTTTATTTTTTAATTTTTTTAGAATAAGAGGGATAAATAATGATATAAAATAAATATAACTCTAAAACTTCCCAAAAAACCACATAGAAACCCAATATATTCTCCTCTTAAGATATAATATCTCATATCCACCATGAAAAACCCCTCCACCATACTCATTCAATTGGATATCATGAAAAATACAGAGAGTAAGGTAGGAAAGTAAAATGATGTCTTGTAATGTGGATCAATCCAAACAAGGTCAAGCATGGATTCTACATGCTAAGAAGGATAAATGTATAGGTGGGTCTTAGGATAAATTAATAATCAATAAAATATCTCAACCATTTCAAAATTGTGTTCATTCCATCATATATTTGAAATGATAACAATGCAAGTTCTGGTATATTTACATGCCCCAAGTTTCACACGAGAAAAATGTATAGAAGAATAAGAAATATTTGGTCCATAATCCTCTAGGAAATATGAACATAAAATAATTAAATCAAGTTATGGAATAAAAATAAATAATAAATGTACTCAATGAAAGATTTTAGGAATCAACACCAAGAAATCTAATCATATCAGTAATAATTTTCAAGAAATTCTAAATTGAAGTAAGAAAGTGACTCTTAAAATATCAATTTACATATTTTTCATTTATGGGTTTTATTTTTCAAATTTTACGATATTTTAAAATAATTATCCTAAGTTATTATTTCTCTAAGATTAGTGAGTACAAGAAAAAAAACAATCATTTTTTTGGTTGAATATAATTTAGTTCAGTTCGTCAAACAATTCAATTCATTTTTTATTTTTTATTTTTTTCAAAATAATGTTATAGAAAAAACTAGCGGTGTAAAAATATAAATAAGTAAAAAAGCAATCCCCTTCCATTGATGCTTTTGAATGAGTTTTTTAAGTTATATATGAACAAAGTTCACAACATGAACTATGATCTCAGAACGTGAATTGATCTCAAGATATGAATTTGACTCAATACATGAATTGGTCCTGTATGAATCAATTCATTTGCTTCTTTCTCCTTGATTCCATGGGATTGAAAATAAAAGTAAATAGTGAATGTATAAGCCCTTTTAAATTTTAACATATTTTTTCAAACAAAAATAGATATTAACCCAGGGGAGAGTTATTTAATAAATAAAATAAAATAAATATAAGTGATAAAAAGCAATTTTAAAATTTTTGTTTCCTCTAGGGAGCATTTATTTAAGGTTTTCAGCTAGATAAGTTACCTTTTTAGCTAATTATAACATTATATAGAGCTAACTTTCTTGGATTTAGCTAATTCTAAAAATTTTCTACTTGGGGAAGTTCTTCACTTCATCCTCTATTATTCCTTTTAAACTGGTACTTGTGGTGAGATGTATACTAAGGATAAATTTAATAAAAATAGGGAAATTGATATCCGACCAGAGTTTGTAATTCACATTATCCAACATAACTTCTTTCCTTTCCTCAGTAGGTTCACATTTTGGAATGGATTCTTGAGTTGGAAACACTTTATTCTCCTCTTATTTTGGAATTTATAAGAGGTAGATACATTATTATTTTTCATATAGAATACATATGAGTTTGATTCATGTTTGATCAGTATCATCTCCCAAAAAAAATTCTTTTTTCCTTCAATTTTATAAATTATACCAATTTAACCACATGCACTTCTCTCTCATTGAACATCCAACAAAAATATTCTATCATGTTTATTTCTTGTTATTCTCATAGTATAAAAAGGTATTCTGTTTTATCTATTTGGTATTTTTTTGTGTATAAGGTATTCCTTGGGTTTTGATTATTTTTCTTCATAAACCATAAGTTCATCACTTTGAGAAAATTTAATATGATCCAAATACTCTTCTTTGAAACCATCCTCCTCCTTTTCTTATTTTTTTCTTTAACAGCTTTAAAATCATTCATGTATTGATATTCTTAATCTTAGAACCATTCTATATCTGTGTTATAAATTATAGATATATTATTCATAAGGGAATTTAAATTTGAAATAATTTGATCAAGGTGAGTAGTCAATTATCTCTGTTCTTTGAGTTGTGCCTCATTTTCATCCATCCTCTTTTCCAATACTAAAATTCACTTTGTGGGTAATTATGTAAATCTATATTCTAAGATTTGTTCATCATATTATTGGAAGGAATGGTATTCTTGAATGTATTTCTCTTGAGTTTTCTTTTCTTCAACAACATTGACTTCCTCCACCTGATCTTCTTCTTCTTCAAACCATCCTATAACTAAATTACAAACTATTCGTATGTTGTTAGAAATAGAATTTAAATTCAAAATGATGTGAGAAATTTTAGTTTCCAATTATCCCAATTCACTAAGCTCGGCCTCATTATAATCCGTCCTTTTTTCCATAAATTCAACATGATTCATGAGCAATCTGATAAGTATATCTTCTGATTATATCTCATCCCTATATCTATCCTGATAGTTTTGAAAATTGGTGTTTCCTCTATAGGGTTTATAGTAGGTGTTTCTCCATTATTGATGTTGGGATTCATCATATTCATGAGAATTATAATCATCTGATCAGGTTTTTTGATGATGCCACCCTTCTAGATTCAATGCTTCCCATGTGGTCGGATACTCCTAGAATGCATTGTACTCTAATAGCAAGGCATAATATTAGTTCATTTGGATATTCATCCTACAAACCACTAGAAACTACCACAAGTGTAATATAATAATAATAATAATAAATCAAAAATAAATTCCAAAACTAAAATATGTATACAGAAAAGGGATAAGAAAAATCTTTTACCAAAGCAATCAATCTCAAGTTGGTAACTACACTACGCTACTCCCTGGTAAGGGAACCAAAATTTGATGTGTCCAAATGACAACGTTAAATCCTCTGGTGGAATCAAATTAGAAATTTATAATGTTTCTGAACCAAACTGGCCTATAGTTAGGCTGATCCAATTTCAGTTTGATTTGATATAACATATTAAATGAAAAAAAATTAAATTAATTAATTCAAATATAACTTCATAATATAGGGTAACTAGTTTCTAGGGATGTATTACTAAAAAAATTAATTCGATTTTTCATGTGAAATTTTTCATATTAAATAGTTACTCAACCATTAAATTTTATTGATGTGAGAAATGATCAAACCCAGTCAATATACCCTAGAATCCCAATTCATCATGGTTTAGTGAATAAAAATAGCTAAAGTGCATTAAGGTTAGATTTCCAAAAGTAGTATAATAATTCAATTCAATGATCATGAATAAATTATCTCAATAGTATTGGTTTTCATTCATTATTGAAATCATTTGTTCCATGAATCACTGATGAATAAAAAAAGCACGCATGCACAACATGATACTATTGACTAAAACGATCTTATGAGTGAAGGAAATCAAGATTTGTTTGTACACAACTCATTTAACCAATTCTGCTCCCCCCTATGGGGTTTATCCAATCATCATCAGGTGGTTTTTGATGATGAATAAGAAATTACCCATAGTGGATAGATTAGAAAATAATAAATGATAAAGGGAATGAAGAAAAGATAGATATTTCAATTAAAAAAAATCATTCAATGTTGCATAAAATAAGGGAATGGAAAAGGCATAAATAAAAATGAATCTATAAAGAACTAGGGGTGAGAACCCTAGTGGCATTCTCTCAGTGGTTGAGTCCCCATGCCTATAATTTATTTTATCTCTTGTATAGAACCCCTATTTATATTCTTAGGTATCATACTTGGTCTTCTTATTGTCAATATCTTCATTAAATGTTTGTTTGGGTCAGAGGAGATATTCCCTCATTGATGATATGTAAAAATTATAGTTTTTTGGGACTATTTTAAATTTTCACAACTTTTACTTATTACATGATGTGTAATGTGTGGGGATGAAGTTTTAATATCTTTTAATGGCCTCACAACTTATATACTTTATACATCATGAACTTAATTCATGACATGAATCATGTACGTCCAATGTTGAAAGCCTTGGTTTAGCTTTGATTCTTCATTTTGGAGCCTCTTCAACATCTTGTGATCATCCAAAATCATGGGAAACCTTAATTAAAAGGTAATATTCATACATTTTGATTCAATCATCAATCCTAGATTCGTCTTTAATTTCCATTTTCGGATCAAGTCACTTCATGGCTCATTGTGAATTGCCTTTATATTCTTTAATTTCTCGGTTTTCCTTCAAATTGCACCATATGTTTATCCTGCCATAAGAATGCATAAAACATTAATATTAGGAATTAATATCATATTAAATAAATAAATATTCAATTAAAATTCATATAAAAACGCATGAATATATAGATACAAAAAATATATATTAACAATGGTCAACCACCACTTCATGAATCTAAAAATCGCAATACAAGGGGTTACTATACAACTAATAATATTGTGGTAAGACCAAGGAAATAACATGAATGGCTATAGGTTACTCATTAAAAAATAAAAATGAGAATTTTTTCTATATAATTTATGAATTACACAATGGTGTTCATCACTCCATTCAGAAACACTTGAACAATATCTCTTAAATGCAAGTTGATGCATTCATCAGTCTCCCATCGAGGGATAACCAGGGGTCGCCCTTAGAAAGAATTCATGTTTTTCTCTACATTTATAGGAATTGAACTTTCAATTATATATATAGTGTATAAATTCATGATTACAACCATATGGATATTTAACACCAACTTCTTGATTGTGGTCTCTTCTTACCACACCTGAATGGATCCCACTCCCAACTGGAGGAAGATCTCACCTCATTTACTCAAATGTGCGTCACCACACAATAATATCACCAGTACCCAATCCATACCAAAGTAAAAAAACACTAGATATCATATTTTACATAAATTAATATCATGAAATACCTTTTTTACACTAAAGATAAACTCACTTAACTAAAACAGATGATTGAAAGATGGTAAGCATCTGTAGAAACTATTTAACTAACAAGGGTCTCACTAGGGGTTCTACTGAAATATCTTTAAAGTACCAACTTTAATAAATGTATAGACTATTTATATTTTCATTTTAAATCCTTAAAGAGATCTAAAGAGCATGCTTGAGCACCCAGTTATGTGTATCAGGTAGCTATTAGAATTATTTATATAATTGCACAGGTTTTATGTAAAATATTACAGCGTACCCTAGCACAACGTTCGGGTCAAAATAATAAAAAAATTAAAAATAAATAAAAATAAATTGAAATGAAATTAAGATAAAGTAAAAAAGAGATAAAAATAAATTTTAAAATAAAATAAGAAGGGGTTTACGAGAAAAATAAAAATAATTAGATTGGGAATTAGCCCATTTTTATTATTTTTATTTCATTTTATTTATAATATATTTTATTTTATTTTATTATTATTTATTTATTTACTTATTCTATTTTATTTATTCTCTTATTTTCCTTTCCTTTCTTCTTTTCTTTTCTTTCTTCCTTTATTTTCTTCTCTCCTCTCCCATGGTGTGTCGCCCCCTACAACACCCCTTACAATTCCCCAGCCTCATCCTCCTTTAGAAGACATATGGGACTCTGTTCCTCCGTTTTCTTCATCATCAGGTGCATAGTAAATCTCTCAGTAAGGCAAACCTCACACACCAAGAATCATAATATCTCATCGACTATCCATTGCATAATCTACCATGGAAGGTTTTTACCTAAAATTATTGTTTTTATAAGATCATATAATTTCTTATATTTTAGGTCAAATAAAAGATCTTAACAGAGCGTAGGATCTTCTACAGTTAAAAGGTAAGGAATATAATATTTTTTCCATCATTTCTTTGCATCTTTTACATCGCATGTTGTTCCGCTCATCAGTTCCTACTAGTGATATTCAATTTTTCCTATTTTAATTTAATTAAATTACTTGGCTTGACTATTATAGCCTTTTTTGAGATAAACTATCTTGTTTAATTTTTTGCAACATCATTGGATACCCATTTAGGAGTGTTGACGTAATTTTTCTAAATTTTATTATCCCCAAATAATTAATTTACTAATTTCATGTGTTGTACGACCCCTCCCTGGTTGAGTTTTAAATCAAATAAATTATTAGGATAATTATAAAAGCATGAATTTTGGAGTTGTTAGTTTATTTATGCCAAATGATTTCCTTATTTAAAATTATTATTGTGTTATTCTATTATAAATGAGAAAAGTTCATTTTTTCTGCTTTTGCTGATAAAGTATATTGACTGTGAATTTTTGGCTTGAATGATTAGGAAATACGTGGCCCCTTGTTGCTTAAATTATTTTGTTGGAGTTATAAATGCATACTCTGTGATATCTGCTTCATTGAAATCTAATTAAATTTAGGGTGACGATACAACATGGGTTCCGTATTAAGGGCCACACAAGGACTCTCTATTTCTGATTGGTTACCACACTACGCACCAAGGAGGCGATGTCTTAGGATTTTCCAGATACTACTACAAAAACAGGCAAGGGAAGTGCCACCTTTTATCAGCACTAAGAAAAAAGCACTGATAAAGGAACCCTTTATAAGCACTAAAATTTTAGCGCTGATAAAGGTATTCTTTATCAGTGCTTTTCTAATGGTGATAAAGGGATTCTTTATCAGTGCTAGAAAAGTACTGATAAATAATCCCTTTATCAGCCCTTTTTTCTTAGCAATGATAAAGAGTACGCATTATAAGCACTAAAAAGGCACTGATAAATAAATCCTTTATCAGCACTAAAAAAGCACTGATAAAACCATAGTCCCATATTTTATAAAATATAGTGCATAGTATTCACTATTTATCGTGCCCTCAAGCCCTCAATGTGCTATACCCCTACAACAACTCCCCTCCCCCCTGATATTCTATTTGTCAGACCTCCGCCGCAATCCCTACTCTTTATCCTACCCCTCGAACCCCTTCTACGGATCCTCCTCCCCGCATTCCCTACTACCTCCTCTTCGCTAGACCCTACTCCCTAGGTACCCTATTCTTCCATTTCTCAAGGGTGGAATCTCCTCCCGTGCACCTCCCCCTCACGGTCGCACCTTCCCCTCCCGACGTAGCACAGAATGCTCCCTAACCGCTTGGCGCTTCTTCTCTCCCTCCATCGCGGGTGCGATCTACTCTAGGTTAGTCTCCTACTTCTCCTTTTAGGTTTATTTTTAGTGGATAGGTTTTGTGAGAGTAGTTTTCATTAGGGTGATGTTTGGATTCTTCTCCATGATCACTACCCTTGGATTAGATGCTAACTAACATAGAGTTCTAACAATCTATGTCACGAAATAACATGCGTAGTGGATTCTTATACCTGGTTAGAAAATGATATGAACTAAAGTATGACTTTTTTTTGATTCCCCATGGGTCATTATGATGTTTGGAACTAGAATTTATTTTTCACCAAGTGTCATATGTATGAGGGTTTGATATTCTCGTCCAACCTCAAGCTAGACCTTGTTATACATGAATATTCTATTAATGTTGAGTGTTTTTTCCTTATCCTTATGGTGGAGTGGGTTTATCTATACTGGGGAAAGTGGTCTTTTTGTAAACCCCTTCACAAAAAAGAAGAGTTTTGATAGTACCTACCTCATTATTAATTGGTTACACTTTGTGGGTGTCATGATGTTCTAGTGATTGTGTTTATGGGGAAGGTTCTATTATTGATAGTGATTAGGACCCCTAAAATATATAAAGTGTATCCAACCCTATAGATGTTAAGATATATTTTCCCATATTTGTGAGCATGGTTTTATGTTATGTGTGCAAGAAGAAGAATTTTCTTCCCTATTAATGTTGAGTAATTTTGGAATGATTCATAAGGGAGACTTATGGTTAACTCTTTGTAAGGATATGGTGTATGCATCAACCCATATATCAGATATTATGAGTGTCTTTGTGAAGTTGTAGTGTTCTAAATTGAATCTCTCCTTGAGACGATTCATAGTGTAGCCCATAAGCCATTTAGGTTCATTTATTATTAAACCAAGATTCATGGAGAGGCCTCCAATCTTCATGCACTACGGCCACAGAAGATGAGGAGATTAGAGTTGCGCATCCATGGAAAGGTGGATGGTATTGTTTGGAAAAGGACTTTGGGTTTAGATAGTGGTATGGACATGTGAGAAGTTGTATTTGGGTGGTTAATTTTTTTAGGATTGTGGGATGTTTCTTGACTTCGATCAACGGTAAATTCCACACATCTTTCTTTTATGTCAAGGATAATTTAAGGGTGGTGTCAACTTAGTGAACCTCTATGACCAGTTGTTTTTATGTGCTAGTCTAGATGGTTTTTTCTTGAAAATGGGGAGACACCATGCACTTCATTGGGTAGATAGTGATTCTTCAATGATACCTATTATGGGTATCAAGATTGTTATTTTGAATGGAGGCTACTCTAGTAAAGAACTACCCTTGTTGTGTCAGGCCAAGTGATTTTGGTTAAGTACACCTACTCTATGGATAACCCGATTACGTAATGGGGGATGAATTTATTCTCAAGAGATTGTAAATGTCTTTCACTTGGTTGGATTGTATTTCATCACTTTTTATTAAATCCATTAATTTATTGTTGATCAATTCATAGACCGACCTCTAGTGGTTTGGGGGAATTCAACATGTAATACTAATCTTTTGATGGCTATATTAGTGTTCTATAACTATGCCTATAGTTTGAGTTGATATCATAATCTTTTAAGGTAGTTATCTTATGGGATGTAGGGTAAGCAGCACCCACCCACAGTAGGTGTGTGATGCAAGTCTCATATTAAGAGGCACTATCATTCATAGGTACCTCAAGGATATCCCATTACTCCAAGGAATTTAATATTATTGTGATGGGTATAGAAATATCACATTGAATTTTCTTAACATTCATGCTACAGTCAGAGAGGCAGTCGACGAATAGCCTAAACAGATGAAGGAACTAGAGAAAGGAGGTATGTACAGTACTAGAGTGATGGAGGAGATCAGGGAGCAGGACGAGGTGGATGGAACTTTGGTTTGATTATACCAATACTACCCCTAAGTAGACCACTCATATATTGGGAAGTTAGTGGTTAGAATCTCTGATAGTTGTAGTCACTAGAGTCTTTTTACCAGGAGGCTCCAGGAGTGTTTAGAGGTATGATCTATGTTCGTTATACTTTTCTTGTAGTACTATTAGAAATAGGTACAAGAAAATATCTTTCTTAATTTTTTCAATTATTTTCTAGGTATATGGTAGGCGTTGGTAGAGCCCCATGTTAGTGAGGGAGAGTTATTACATATTCTTCATATGTTCATGATAGAATTTATGTTCACTAACCCTAATTTTCTATTTATTTTGTTAATTTGGGTAACAAAACCTATGATATTTCATAGTAATTTTGGATAAACCTAGGTTATTTGTTTCCCCCGTGAACCCCTTTGTGTTTGGAAATATATCTGCTATATTAGTTTTCTCATTAAATTGTACCCTTGTTTTCATTTTATTTAAGTTTGGTCACTAGTTTTGGGTTGTTTAATGTGATTATTTTATAATGAATGAGGTGGATAATAGGGGAGTTAAAAGGATATTTAATGTTTTGCTGCAAGGGCAGTGGGTGCTAGAACTATTGGTAAAGTGGTTGGAAAGTGTGTTGATTTTGATGGCGGTCTATCCTGGTTCTGTTGATTTCCAAATCTTTATTGGAAATGGTTAGGCTCTATTAATCTCTATTTTTATAAGGAATTGTTTCTGTTCTATTGTATTTGGAAGTCTTATTTTGTTTATTTTAATCATAAATACTAATATTTGAGATTCAAATAGGATGGAGATGAATAAATATTAGATTGATGCTAATTGTTTGACAATAGAGTATGAGAACGGAGTGAAAGAGTTCATCAAGTTTGCAAAGGATCATGCAAAGGATTATTCTCAAATACTTTGTCCATGTTTACATTGTTTTTATTCTAGAATAATTACTCCATAGGAGTTGGAATAACATTTGATATGTCATGGAATATATCGGAGTTATAAATGTTGGAATAAACACAGAGAAAAACCGAATGTAGCTACAGGCTGGGATAAAACAGCGTTTTATGGATCATCAGATATGAATACAAATATGGATAATGAAGAAGACCATATGGAGGATGTGATTACAGATGTCAATTATGATGAAGATCGGATTGATTAAATGACAAGGAAAGTTGAAGATTAACTCTATGATTTCCCAAAATTGTTTGAGAAGTTAAAGATTTGTGCAAAGACACCATTGTATGTTGGTTTCACTAAATATACAGCATTTTCATCTGTACTGAAGTTATATAAATTGAAAGTAGGAAACGGATGGAGTGATGTCAGTTTTATGGAACTACTTTCTCTATTTAATGATAAGCTCCCGGAAGATAATGAGCTCCCAAAGTGGATATATGAAGATAAACGAATGATATGCTTGATGGGTATGATTTCAGAAAGAATAAACGCTTTCCCGAAATACTGTATATTGTTTTTCAAGGAGAAAAATCACTTACAAAATGCCCAAAGTGTGTTTCTTCTCGATACAAGAAAGATTAATCTAGTCCTATGAAAGTTTTATGGTACTTTCCAATCATTCCAAGGTGTAGGCGCCTATATTGAAGTGAGGAAACTACAAGACAATTGTCATGGAATGCAGATAAAATAAATAAAGATGGGAAATTATGTCACCTGGTTGACTCTTCTCAATGGAAGATAATTGATCATGAGTATCCTGATTTTAGAAAAGAGTCGAGAAACCTTCATCTTGCGTTATCTACAAATGGAGTGGATCCTTTTGGTTTTTAAACGAGCACTCACAGTACATGGCCTATTATGTTGGTAAATTATAACTTTCCACCCTGGTAATGCATGAAGTAGAAATTCATCATGTTATCAATGCTTATATTAGGACCAAAACAACCGGGTAATGATATTGATTTTTATTTGTCTCCTTTGATCAAGGATTTGAAGTTATTGTGGGATTCAGGTGTTATGTTGTATGATGCTTATAAAAGTGAATACTTCACGTTGAGAGAGATGTTGTGTGGGACGATAAATGATTTCCCTTCTTATGGAAATTTTTCAGGCTATAGCATTAAAATAACTCAAGGGCATCCCGTGTGCGAAGAATATACGGAATCAATTAGGTTGAAACATTCATCGAAATCTATGTTTCTAGGACATCGTATATTTCTACCTCATCGGAATAAGTACTGATCTTGGATGACATCATTCAATGAAAGTTCAGAACAACACACAGCACTGTCTCCACTAATAGGTGATCAGTTGTTTGAGAAAGTAAAAGATGTGAACACAGTTTTTGGTAAACCATTTTCGAAAAACCATACGAAAATCGATTGGAAAATAAGATCAGTTTTTTTTGAATTACCATACTGGAATTATTTGTACGTCATACATTTTCTTGATGTGATGCATGTGGAAAAAAATGTATGCGACGGTGTTATCGGAACATTGCTAAATTCCACTGGTAAAACAAAGGATGGAATTAAGGAAAGGTTTAACATGGTTGACATGGGAATAAAATAAGAGTTGGCTCCCGTGAAGGGTGAAAATCGAATGTTTCTTCCTCCAACTGCTTACACTCTTTCTAGGGAGGAGAGATATGATTTTTGCAACTTCTTCAATGATGTAAAGGTTTCATAGGGGTTTTCATCAAATATCAAGAACATTGTGTCAATGAATGATTTGAAGTTAAAAGGTTTTAAATCACATGGCTGTCATGTTTTGATGCAAGATTTAATTCATATAGCTTTACATTGCATTTTTTCCAATACTTTTCATCATACGTTAACCAATTTTTGTTTCTTTTTCAAAGATATATGTAGAAAAGTTTTATACCTAGCGAAATTTCCAGCTATGGAAAGAGAAATTGCCATCACATTATGTGAATTAGAAATGTTCTTCCCACCAATATTCTTTGATATGATGGTTCATTTGATGCTTCACTTGGTGAGAGAGATTCGACTTTGTGGTCCTGTGCACTATAGATGGATGTACCCCATTGAACGGTATATGAATATTTTGAAAGGGTATATCAAAAACCGAAGTTGTCCATAGGGTGATATAGTGGAGCAATATATTGTTGAGGAAGCCATTGAATTCTGTACCAAATACCTATCTGATGTGGAAATAATTGGTCTCTTGAAATATCGTCACACTAGACACATTGACGTTGAGGGAATTTCTAGAAGAGATGTTATGACAATCAATTTTACAGATCGAGAGCCGGCCCACCTTTATGTTTTTCATAACAGTTGGGAGGTTTCTCCGTATATTGAAACCCACAAAAAAATATTAGGTAGTTGAATCCATCAAGGGCTGAAAATGGATATAAAATATGCATAATCACCAGTTTATAGGATGGTTTCAGGACTATATTTTTATAGAGTTAGATGAAAATATTAATTCAATTTCAGAACGACTTCTATGGCTAGCCGTTGGACCAAGTGTGTATGTATTATCTTAAAATTGTTATGTAATTAATGGTTATACATTATATATTGATGAACATGATGAAGATAGTACCATGAAAAATAGTGGAGTTGCACTTGTGGCTGAAGTGATGCATGTTTCTGGTAGTAAGGATAGAAATCGAATTTATGCAAATATGTCATACTTTGGCATTATCAAACAAATATGGGAGTTGGATTATATGACATTCTAATTTCCTATTTTTCAATGAAAATGGGTTGATAACAATAGTGGTGTTAAAATAGATGAATTGGGATTTGTGAAAGTTGATTTTAGTAAATAAGAGTACAAAGACGAACAGTTTATAATGAAATCACAAGCAGTACAAGTATTTTATGTTCCAGATCCCGCAAACCTAAAGTGGTTGATTGTTCTGTTATCGTCCAAAACTACTGAAGGGTCTGATGAAAATTCAGTTGAGGACGATCCTTTTAGTGGAATGTTGCAATAATTTCATGGTGGTCCTAATGTAGATTATTTTTTATATGTTAGATGAGACCATAATAAATGTATTTGGATAATTGATATAGGTTTAAAATCCTTTCAACCTTTGAAAAAAAACAAAAAGAGTTCAATAAATTGGTTATATTTTGTTTGTAATATAGATCTTGTTATCTCATGTTATTATCTTATCATTACAAAATTTATGTAATGTAAATTAACTATTAAACAACTTTTGAATATAATGACTTCTTCACGTTCCGATTCTCCTAACCTCGAGGCTAAACAAGTCTCTCAAGTTGTTGCTGCTACTGCGGCTGCTCACAGTGCAGAGCAACAACAAGTTTCTGAACCTGTTGTTTCTCCTAGTGATGAGGTCCAACAACCAACATCACATAGCATTGTTATCATTTAATATTAACATATAGATGGTTTTGATATCGATGAAATGCTCAGTGATGAAGGGCCAACATCTTAGAAAACACAGGTGTGTAGTAGTTTGATGGTGTTAGCCAAATTTCTTAAGGCAAAAAGCAAAGGCATCAAATTTGATGTCGGATGGAATGAATGAGGACAACATGTGAATCCCAACAAGACAATGTTTAGTAGTTACATTGGAATTGTCACTCGACAATGCATGCTTATTGACATAGATTCATGGCACCATGTTGTGTTCGGGCTGAAGGCTATGATCTAGGAAGAAATTACGGTAACATTATGATATTATTTCTTTAATTTACTAGCAAATAAAATAATGAAACAGTGTCTTACTCTTATCAATCTCTTAAAGAGTATATTTATAGTAGATGATTCACACAATAATTATGTACTAAGGATTCCAGGAAGGTGTCATCGATTTTTTGGAACTATTTTAACAAAATGTCACCTGAAATATTCCAAAGGTAAAATAAACTCACACCCACCCCTTGTCTATGCTTACCTGATATCCCAAGAAGCATGGGATGCATTTATTGGCTGCTGTGGGGATGACAAGTTTCAGGTACATTGTGGTAGATAATACATTGTTTGATTATATGTGTATTCATCACTTTGATTGTCAATATTTAATTTATGAAATAGTAACTCAGTACTGAAAATAAGGAACTTGCATCAAAACCAACATACCCTTATAGTAAATCAAGGATGTGGTACGCTTCACTAGAAAAGAAAATGGTATGTATTTTAAATTTACAGTAATATTATTAGGTTCCAAGAAACAACATCATAATTATCTTTCTATATTTATATATAGATTGATGAGTCTAAAACCAAAGACACTTCCATCCCACATCATGTGCTATGGAAGGAGGAACATGTGAATAAGGAAGGGAAGCTAGTAGATGAAAACACACAAAAAGTGTGGGAAATATGTGTAAGTATAAAATGATAAAAATATTTGTTTTAAATTGATATTACATAAAAATAATTAGTTATTTTTCTATATCTGACAGTCACAGGAATCAACTACTCTTGTAGCGGATGCAGACCTATTATCGATGGCTTTGAAGCGGCCAAAACAATACAGTCATGTCAGAGGTGCGGGGCTTGGGTTGACACCTCGAGTATATTATGAGAAAAAAAACAAATGGATGATAGAGATGAAAAAATGAAACAAATGAGTGAAATACTAGCAACTCTTGAAGAATGATTTCAATGGTAGGGAGAGTTTCTAGAAACTTTTATGGGTGGGAAGCAAGGAGAAGACACAACTCTAGAACAACTAGCGCATGAAGATCCAACCCCACCCCCCACCAGCTTTTAGGTGAGCCATTCCCCTCAAAGAACTATCTTAGTTGTGGTAATAAATATTCTAATAATTGTTCCCATGAAATGTGAATCAGAAAAACATTGATACTTTTCCCATACTGATATTCTACAGGGTGATAATGATTGTGATTTATATCTGTCAACACCCACCTATCACCTTGTAGTGAGGGATACGGTGTTCAACATCCCAAAGGACAAGCTGCATAGTATACCACTTCTAAAAGATCATCTGAAAGTGATGATTACTGTAGATCATGAGCCAAATTCAGAGCTACCTATTCCACTTGATGATGATGATATTCATACGGTTGAAAAGAATATTGGGACATTCATTGCATGGCCATCACAACTTGTAAGAGTACATGTGGACAAAGAGGTATTTATTTCCATTTTCTTCAAGATAAACCTTTAACAATTAATGAAAAATGGGTCTAAACAAATTAATGTTATTATAGAGGGAGAAAGGGAAGGGGAGACAAGAAACACCGGCTTAAAAGCATCTAAAGGATCGACCAACCAATCCCAAAGAGCTACTGAAACCACAATAACACCGCATGTTCTCTATCCACATTTACTAGCATTAAATACTCATGTGGATATGAAGCTAATAGGTGGTAATAGTCATATAGTGGTTTTTGAAAAGAATATATATAGAGAGAAATTCAAGATTTCATTGCTGATAAAAGTTTAAATGAGATCTTTGAATACAGTTGTCTAGGTGTCACAGTTGTAAATTTATATATGAGGTATGTTTTCATGAATTGATTTTCTAAAAGCTGATATAATGTGAAAATTATGACTAAATGCATTTTATATTATTGACAGACGTATATATGAAAAATAATTGAAGGAATTTTCCCATGAGCCAAAATTCGGACTCATTAGTCCTCATACCACATCAACGCAACTAACGAAATTAAATCCATCAAAAAAGGATTATATAGTGAACAGCTTGCTGAAAACATTTGAAAATAAGATTACGAATGATAGACTCTTCCTAATACCAATCATGTAGGGATAAAACTCTATGATTAAATCATATAAATTATATTTTTTACTTATTTTATTACTTATTCCTTTTGGTGTTTTTAGGAAACAATGTCTTCTAATTTTGGTGAACTTGGATAATCCAAAGATTTATTTTCTGGATTCAATGCAAGGATATCCAACAAACTGACCATGTGTTATGGATTTTATGAATCTGTAAGACATTATATCCTACGTTTTAGGTCTAAATATCAAGTAATATAATTTATATTATCTTTTACTGAGTATTCTATTATGATAGGGTGGTGTATCATTATCATCTAAAATAGGAATGAGGATAGGGGCTAAGTATAAGGAGGCGAGCAAGTACTATGTCTAGACAAATATCATGGTATATATAATAAAATTTCACTATCCAAACACATATCAACACAAGTTACTTATTCTCCTAATGATAAAATTTTTTACAGTGTCTAAAAAAACAAACAATAATGATTGTAGTTATTATGTTTGTAAATTTATGAAAGTGATCGTTTTTCATCAAAAAACTAGCATCCCTAAAGAGGTATTTCCAAAAACAACTATTATTTCATTTAAATTATTTATTAATTGTTTATTTATATATTTTTCAGTACTACTATGACTATCGAAAAGCCTCATACTCACAAGATGATATAGATTTGTTCAGAAACAAGTGGGTCGCATACCTGATGGAAGATTTTACACAAATAGCATGAAGATCTAACTTGGGGACGTGTATAATTGGAGGTCATTTTTGAGAGGGGTTAAAAGGATTAAAAGATGAAACATTGTTATATGTAAAAGTTTGTAGGAAAATTTTAATTGTTATTAAATAAACCATCCTTTCTCTAATGAGTCATTTTACCATTTTAACAGATGAAATTCACCAGCAACATGCAAGAATGATGAACCACTTTTCTTTGGGCTTTGGATAAGAAAAACCAGTAAAATCTCTAAAATACCTTAATATCTGACCAAACACATTCGGATTGTGTTTATACTTTAGGAGAATGATCCATGGGTCATTTTTGACATGTACGAGTCAACCCCACCACAATACGAGGCACGGTATGGCTGGTATCACTCAAAGTGTCTCTCTTTTGTTTAAAATGGACAGAATTTTAAGTGAAAATGAAAACTGACATACGGAAATCCAACCAAACGCATTTTGATTGTGTTGATACTTTATAGGAACGATCCATGGGTCATTTTTTATGTTTAAGAGTCAACCCCGCCTCAATACAAGTCATGGTGTGGCCGGTATCACTCAAAGTGTCTCTCTTTTGTTTAAAATGGATAGAATTTTAAGTGAAAACAACAACTGACGTACGGAACTCTAAACAAACGCATTTGGATTGTGTTTATACTTTATAAGAATGATCCATGGGTCATATTTGATGTGTACAAGTCAATACTGCCTCAATATGAGGCACGATGTGACCGGTTTCACTCAAATTGTCTCTCTTTTGCATAAAATGGACAGAATTTAAAGTGAAGACAACAATTGATGTACGGAACTCTGGAAAAATGCATTCATATTGTGTTGATACTTCAGTAGAATGATCCATGGGTCATTTGTGACATATAAGATTCAACCCCACCTCAATCTATGGTATGGTGTGGCTGGTATCACTCAAAGTGTCTCTCTTTTGTTTAAAATGGACAGAATTTTAAGTGAAAAAACAAAAACTGACATACAGAACGCTGACCAAATGCATTCATATTGTGTTGATACTTTAGTAGAATGATCCAGGGGTCATTTTTTGATGTGTAAGAGTCAACTCCACCTCAATATGAGGAATGGTGTGGCCGGTTTCACTCAAAGTGTCTCTCTTTTGTTTAAAATGGACAGAATTTTAAGTGAAAACAACAACTGACATATGGAAATCTGACCAAATGCATTCAGATTATGTTGATACTTTAGGAGAATGATCCATGGATCATTTTTGACTTGTATGAGTCAACCCCACCTCAATATGAGGCACGGTGTGGCCAGTATCACTCAAAGTGTCTCTCTTTTGTTTAAAATGGACAGAATTTTAAGTGAAGACAACAACTAGCATACGAAAATCCGACCAAACACATTCGGATTGTGTTGATACTTTAGGAGAATGATCCGTGGGTCATTTCTATGTGTACGAGTCAACCCACCAACCCCCTGGATGAACCCCCACCTCTCCTAGACACCACCCTTCCACTTGGGCACCCCCACCCCCTGGACACCCCCACCCCCATGGATACCCCCCCCCCCCCCGGACACCACCCCCCCCCCTTGGACAACCCCACAACCCCTCTGTACACCACCCCACCCCCACTTGGACAACCCCACCATCCCCTTGGACTGCCCCCCACCCCCCATGGACACCACCCCACCCCTTGGACACCCCCCACCCATCTGGACACCCCCACCCCCTAGACACCCCCACCCCCATGGACACCCACATGGATAGCCCCCCCCCCCACCACCACCACCACCATGGATAGACCCCCCACCCCTGGACACCCCCCAACCCCCTGGATTCCCCCCCCCCCCACCCATCCTAGACACCACCCCACCACCTAGACACCCCCACCCCCACCCCCCTAGACACCACCCCACCCCCTTGGACAGCCCCACCAACCCCATGCCCCCCCCCCACCCCCTGGACACCACCCCACCCCCTGGACACCCCCCGCCCCTATGGACACCCCCCCCCCCACCCCCTAGAAAGCCCCCCCCCCCCCAACCCCCTGGACACCACCCCACCCCCCTGGACACCCACCAACCCCTGGAAGTCACCCCCACCGCTCCCAAACACCACCCCACCACCTAGACACCCCCACCCCTTGGACATACACCCCCACCCCCCTGAACACCACCCCTCCCCTCTTAGACATCCCCACCAACCCCCTGGACCCCCCCACCCCCTGGACCCCACCCCACCCCCTGGACACCCCCACCCCCCTGAACACCACCCCTCCCCCCTTAGACATCCCCACCAACCCCCTGGACCCCCCACCCCCTAGACCCCACCCCACCCCCTGGACACCCCCACCCCTCTGGACACCCCACCCCCTGGAAATCCACCTCAACCCCCTAGACACCACCCCACCCACCCCCTGGACACCCCCCCCCCCTCCACCCTGGACACCCCCACCCCACCCCCTAGACACCCCCACCCCCTTGGACACCCACCAACCCCCTGGACGGCACCCCCACCCCTCCTAGACACCACCCCACCACCTAGACACCCCCACCCCCTAGACACACCCACCCCCTTGGACAGCCACTAGCACCCCCTGGACACCACCTTACCCCCTGGACACCCCCACTAACCCCATGGACACCCCCCCATACACCACCCCACCCCCTGGACACCCCTCCCCCCATCTGAACACCCCCACCCCCTGGAAAGCCCCCCAACCCCTTGGACACCACCCCACCCCCCTGGACACCCCTATGGACAGCCTCCCCCCAACCCACTCTGTACACCCCCCCACCCCCTGGATAACCCCCACCCCTGGACACCCACCAACCCCCTAGAAAACACCCCCACACCTCCTAGACACCACCCCACCACCTGGACTCCCCCCTAGACATCCCCCACCCCCTTGTATAGCCACCCCCACTCCTGGACACCACCCCACCCCCCCCCCCCCTTTGGGCAGTCCCACCAACCCACTGGACTACCCCCCACCCCCCCTGGACACTACCCCACACCCTGGACACCCCCACCCCCTGGAAAGCCCCCCCCCCAACCAACAACCTGGACACCACCACACCCCCTTGGACAGCCCCATGAACAGCCCCCCTCCCCAGACACACACACCATGGATAGCCCCCCACCCACCCACCTCGAACACCCCACTATCCCCCAGGATGCACCCCCCACCCCCTAGACACTCCCCCCCCCCACCCCTCCTCAACACTAACCCACCACCTGGACCCCCCCCCCCCCCCCCACACCCCCTGGATAACCCCAACCCCATGGATAGCTTCCACCACCCTGCTGGACACCACCCCACCCCCTTGGACAGCCCTATCCCCCCGAACATCCCCATCCCCCCGAACACCCCCACCCCCTGGACACCCACTACCCCCCTTGGACAGCCACCCCAAACCCCTAAACAGCCCCCCTCCCAACCCCTTGAATTCTGAATTGAAATCTTTATTTATTTAACTAACTTGTGAATTATTTGTTAATGGTGTATCGGTATACTTGTTGTATGGGTATACTTATTGCAATTACCTTATGAATTATGTGTTAATTTTTTATGGGTATACTTGTTGATATGCTAATTTTTTGTAGGTCTTGTTTGGGTGTGTTGCTGCAGAATTTTATATTACAGCAGGCAGGGCATTTATCAGCACTTTTTTAGAACTGATAAAGAGGACCCCCCCCCCCCTTTATCGGTTCTTATATTTACAGTGCTTTTTTAGCACTATTAAAGCCCATTTTGAGCATTGATAAAGCCCATTTTTGTAGTAGTGAGATGAGGGTTTCCCTAGGTTTTCTATATACTCCTGATTGATATCAGTTCCTTAAAAAAAGTTAGGATAGACCCATTGGAAAAGTATATACATCATGCCTCAGGTGATAATCAACCCCTTATGTACAATACCTGAGACGAAATCATGATAAATCCATACCTCGAGTGATACTTGGTATTTATTAAGATTTCCTTGGATGAGCTCGGTGGGATTGGATAATTGAAGGATGTACCATAGCGATACCTTCAGGATGGAATCGAACTCAAACTCTAAACTTTAATATAATAATAATGATAATTCATGGAAGGTTTTATTTGATGAATCTTTGGGTTCCTTGTGAATTGTGATACATTTTTTGTTCCTTGAAGTACACTTTTTTGACACATAAATTAGACCCAACTGAAAGCACAAGCTTGGGGGTATGTTACTTTTTGTCTGCCTTCTATTTTTCTTGCCTATATATATATACATACTACTTATTATAGGTACTTTATTTAGATTCATGGATTAGGTCAAAACAGGTAGTATAGATGGGTTTCTTTGAGAACCCGGACCAAGTTATACCTTTTTTATTTTGTTTATTTAATTGCTTGCATTTATCATGTATTGGAACATTGATTTTATTTATAGCACTAAATGGAAAGGATTAGACACCGTGGGTGTCGGGATATTGGGATTTTATCTCACACACTAATTGAGACTTGTTTAGCACCTGATTAAACTTTATGTCTGTAGGTATGGATATAGGGAAGCTTGCTGCTCCCACTACTTGATATATTTGTTGTTTTGGATAGAGCTTGCGGGTAGAGGACCGATCCTTTGCTCGAGATGTTGTCGTTTCACTTTGTTTCGTTTTCATTATAGTTTGATAGAATTATTTTATTCTTTCCTTTTGTACTTTTATTTTAGTACAGACATCATAGCATGACATCATTCTATAGATGGTTTGATTTATCAACTTCTGCACATTTCATTTATTAAGTTGGGATTATATAATTTCATCTACTGTAGTTTGATTATTTATATGCTTCTGATACTTGTTATAAATTTTTTCCCTTCCTCTATGTATTACCTATTACCTTTGAAGGCAGTCTCCCCATGTAGAAATTTTAAAAAGGTCCTCACTACTATTTGGTAGACTCTGGTGTTCGGGGAAATGCGCTTGAGGTCATGTGGCCAACCTGGCTTTAAGAACCCTTCCAGTTGCACCTGTGATGGGGATGTTACGAAGTGGTATCAGAGGCTGTTATTTTTTTCTCGTTTCTTACTATTTTGGTTTGACATGAGACTAAGATATAGGAATTTGGAATGTACCTTGTGCTTATACATAGATAACCCATATACAAGGGAAACCCAAATTCCAAGGTTGGGATTACATTTATTGATTATGCAAATTATTGTTGATATGATTTCACCATTTGGTGGCACACTTATTTTGTATTGTTATTAATATTGGTATTATTGAGATAATGGTTTTTACCACTGCATCCCAATGATATGAGGGTAATTCATTTACATGAATCATATTAGGAACCATAGGGATTGAAATGATATGAATATTTCCATGCCATATCTACTTTCAGGGTATATCTCCCTATTTTCATGTGAGTGTTGTTGTTCCAAGTTGTAAAAAAGTTGATGTGCTTGTTTTTTAAATATAAATTTTTTATAGTTTTTTAGTTATTAACTTGAACTTACCTAGGAAATAGGTTGTAGGCCTTGTTTTATTGATCCTTCCATGTTTTCTCTTCTTTATCTAGACTTGGCTCACTACTACAAATAATGATTTTATCAACACTAGAAAATGCTTTTGAAAATGTTAGAAAAGCGCTATTAATCTCAGTGAAGATAAAGGGAGGGTCCCTTTTAACAACACTAAAAAAGCACTGATAAAGTTTTTCCTTTATCAGTGCTAAAAAATGCATTGATAAAGGACCTCATTTATCCGCACTATTTTAGCGTTGATAAAGGATCCCTTTATTAGTGCTATTTTGAGCTCTAATAAAATCCAACCTTATCAGCACTTTAATTAGCGCTGATAAATGGTAATTTTAGCAGTGATTAAAATAGAGCTGATAAAGGGTGCCTTTATCAACACTCTAAGTATCGCTGATAAAGGTGGCCTTTATCAGTGCTCAAAATAGTGTTGATAAAGGCCTAGATGCCTTTGGTGTGATGTTTATATAATAGCACACCAACCAGCACCACATGCACCTGCATAGCACACATACACCACCTATACAAAATAGAACTTGAACAACGCAGACAAGAACAAAGAATTGAACACAAGGGTTTGGAAAACAATTCTATATACATTTCAAATAATGTTTTATATAATTACATTTAAAACTATCCAAAAAATAGTTAAAAACACTAATGTTTCATCCTTTGACATCCATGATCCCCTCTCAAAAATGTCCTCCCATGGTATTAGTAACCAAAAAAATCATCCCAACTCAAGAAAAATGTTCCACCTATATAACAAAACAAATATTATGTTAGTAATACTATAAAGAAATAAATTAAACATTAGTATGAAAGAATACATTAATAAAATGTAGATTTTTAATAAAAAACACACATTTGGAGTTATAAAATTCACACCATGCATCATATTGAGGTGGGTTTAATTTCTACACATCAAAAATGAGTTATGGATCATTGTCCAAAAATATCAAAACAATCTGAATCTGTTTACTTGGTTTTGATTATGTCCCTTATTTTTTTACTAACATTAACATCAAATTTAAATGACATACTTTGAATTATACCGATCAATTTTTTCATAGGATTGAGGTGTGTTTGATTCCTATACATCAAAAATAACTCATGTATCATTGTTCTAAAGTATTGAAACAATCTTAATGGGTATGCTCAGTTTTTAGTATGATAGTTGGGTTATTTTACTAAAATGTCATCTCAAATCGGAAACACCCATTTTGAGTCATACCGGTCGCATCATGCATCGTTTTGAGGTGAGACTAATTCATACAAGTCAAAAGAACTTATCAATCTCTCTAATAAATTATGAATACAATCAGAGGGTGTTTTCTTGGTTATCAGTGAGTGAAATATTTTCTGCTAAAATGTCAATTTTAAACTGATAATGGACACCTTTAGTCATACTGGTCATATTGTGTGTCGTATTGAGGTGTGGTTCATTCTTACACATCATAAATGACTCATGGATCATTTTCTTAAAGTATCAAAACAATATGAATGTGTTTTCTCAGTTTTCAATATGTCACTTGTTCTTTTTACTAAAATTAATGTCCATTTTAAATAAAAACACATTTGGATTTATACCAGTCACATAATTCATCAGATTGAGGTGTGGTTGATTATTATAAGTCACATATGACTCATGTATTGTTGTTCTAAGCTATCAAAACAAACTAAATGTGTTTTCTTAGTTTTCAATATGTCAGTTTTGTTTTTTTACTAAAATATTATTTCAAACCAGAAACATTCTTTTTGAGTCAAATCGGTCACAGTGTGCATCACTTCGATGTGAGACTCCTTCATACATTCCAGAAAGGACTTAAGAATAAATATACATAATTATTCAGACAATAGGAAAGAGTCTTCTTGGTTTTTAGTGAGTGACACATTTTGAGATAAAATATAAATTTTAAACTGATAACAGACACTTTTAGTCATATTGATCACATTGTGCATCGGATTGAGGTAAAGTTGATTCCTACACATCAAAAATAACTCATGTATCATTTTCCTAAAGTATCAAAACAATTTGAATGTTTTTTCTTGGTTTTCAGTATGGAAGTTGTTCTTTTTACTTAAATTAATGCCAATTTTAAATAAAAAGACACATTTAGATTTATACTAGTCACATCGTGTGTTGTATTGATGTGGGGTTGATTCTTACATGTCAAAAATGACTCATGAATCATTTTCCTATGTTACTAAAACAATATGAATGTGTTTCCTTGGTTTTTAGTTTTCCATTTGTGTTTTTTCACTAAAATTAATGTCAAATTTAAAAAAAAGACACTTTGAGTCATACCGGTCGCATCGTGCGTCAGATTGAGGTTTGGTTGATTCCTATATATCATAAATGACTTCTAGATTATTTTCAGAAATTATCAAGACAATACGAATGTGTTTTATTAGTTTTTAGTATGTCAATTGTGTTTTTTTACTAAAATATCATTTCAGACTAGAGACATGAATTTTGAGTCATACCAGTCGCATCGTGTGTCGGTTTAACATGAGACTGCTTCATGCACATCAAAAAGAACTTATGAATAATTTTACTAAATTATAAAGACAATAGGAGGTAGTTTTATTTGTTTTCAGTGAGTGAAATATTTTGGGTGAAAATGTCAATTTTAAACTGATAACGGACACTTTTAGTAATATCGGTCACACCATTCATCAGATTGAGTTGTTATTGATTCCTAACCATCACAAATAACTGATGGAACATAGTCCTAAAGTATCAAAAAAATATGAATTCATTTTCTTGGTTTTCATTATGTCACTTGTTCTTTTTGCCAAATCTATTATTAATTTATTATAAAAATACACACTTAAAGTCATAATTGTCACACCATGTTTTGGATTTAGGTGTGGTTGATTCCTATACATCACAAATGACTTATGAATAATTTTCCTAAATTATCAAAAGAATCATAATGCATTTTCTCAGTTTTCAGCATGGTAGTTGTTCTTTTTACTAAAAATACTGACAATTTTAAATAAAAATAGACACTTTGAGTCATAATGGTCACATATTCATGCTATTTCTGTACATTCTTCCATCAGGTATGCTACCCATTCTTTTCTAAAAAAAATTCCTCATCTTTTTAATAGGGTTATTTTCAATAATCATGGTAGAACTAAAAAAATATAAATACATAAAGGATTAATAAGTATTTTAAATGAAATAGTAATTATCTTTGAAAATTCCTTATCAAGGATGCCGGTTTGTTCATAGAATATGATCTCTTTCAAAAATTTACAAACATAATAACCACAGTATTTACCATTTTTTTGTTTCGGGCACTGTAGAAACATTGAGAAAAATAAGTAATTTTCATATATGTGTTTTATAGTGAAATATT
This sequence comes from Viscum album, assembly GCA_963277665.1. Taxonomy (NCBI): domain Eukaryota; kingdom Viridiplantae; phylum Streptophyta; class Magnoliopsida; order Santalales; family Viscaceae; genus Viscum; species Viscum album. Next base: position 219,068,873 of record OY728165.1, read on the forward strand.
ATTATATATACCCTAATTTTTATACAATTGTAGTACTTGTGATGTTTCTTGTCCTTTTCCCCTAGCCTCTTTCCATGATGTAGACGATAGTCACGCACTGCCCTATCATAATAGAATCCTCATTAAAAGATAATATAAATTATATAACTCGATGTTTAGTTCTAAACTGTTGGATATAGTTTAATACAAATTTAAAAATTCCATCATTTGTGGTCAGTTTGTTTGATATTCATGCATTGAATCCAGGAAATAAATCTATGGAGTATCCAAATTGACTCCAATGAGCATCCAATGTTTCCTAAAAACACAAAAAGGAATAATTGATGAAATAAATTAAAAAATATTTGATATTATTAAATTATTGAATTTTACCCCTGCATCATTGGTATTAAGAAGAGTCAGTCATCCGTAATTTTTTTGTTAAACGATTTGAGCAGGTCTGCCACTATTTCACCCTCTTTCTCGAATTTTATATATTTTTTTGCTGTAGAGGTGATGCGAGGACTAATGAGTCCAAATTTTTGTTCATGGGGAAATCCCTTCAATTTTTTTCATATATACACTGGTGAAATATATGAAATGTATTTATTCATAATTATCATAGTATATCATCTTTTATAAAATCAAATCATTAAAACATACTTCATGCAAACATTTACAACTGAGCTGCCTAACCAACCATAATCTAGGATTTAACTTACATTTTTAACACTAATGAAATCTGGATCTTCCCCATTGTATATATTTTCATCAAAAATAATTGTGTGAACCACACTGTCTTTCAACTTCTTATTCACATGAGTCTGTAATGATAATAAACGCAGATATAGAATGGGCGGGTTTAAGGTACATTTCATAGATCATTTTGATCGTTTGGTTTATCCTTGAGATGGTTTTGATCTGTTCTTTCTTTTCACCCCCTTCTCTGTGTCCGTCTATAATAATATTCATCAGTTTAGACCTTTTTCATTAAATGTTAAATGTTTGCTAATGTAGCCCTATTTTTACATAGTTTTGCCACATCTTTTTACTTATTTTCTAATGATTTAATTAGTTATTTAAGCACTTTTGACTAAATAATTGTACTTTTGTATTTTCATAATTAAATTTTTTAATTAATAAAAATAATAATTAATTATGCATTTTTAGTCTTTAAATTAATAATTTTAATCTTACTTTACTTTTCTAATTTAATTATGTCCTAATTAGTTTGGTTAATTTAAATCTGATTCACTTTTTAATAAAATAAAATTTATTATAAAAAAATTATTTAATCATCATAATTCTATTTAATTAACTTATTCTTATTTTAATATTTTATCTTTTAATTTACTTTCATTAGAATAGGTTAAAAATGTTAAATTACCTGTCTAATCATCATGCTAACTAATTAAGATAAGAATTTTAGTTTAAATTAAATAAATAGTTCACCTTTAACTTTAATTAATCATTTAGTTATTTAATTAATTAATTATTAGTTTTAAACCATTAAATATTTAATCATATGTATGAATTTCTTTATTCATTCATTAAATTTTGTTTTTAGTCTACTGGTGAGGTATATATGAGCTATCGGTGACCTATTGGGTCACTACTGCTACCCTTTTTCATTTACTTTTTACCCTATAATTATTTATATAGTATTTTAAATTTAATTCTTTTATCAATTTAGTTTATCAATTATCCAGTTCTTAATTTAAGTGTTATTAATTAATAATTTTTATTGTAACTTTAAAGTTTTAAGTTTAATAAATAATCTTTTTTTAATGCTTTGTCTTCTTTTAACTTTTAATTATCAATCATTTTATATTTGATTTTATGGTTTTAACCAGTTAATTATTTTCAATCTTCTTATTTAGTTTATTTAAGTTTTAATTTTTAAGTTCAAGTTATGTGTTGTTAATTTTTGACGGTCACCATTATTTCTTTATTTGTTTTGTGTATGATTAACCTTTAATTGCAATGGAGACCATTATTTCTAATGGTGAGCCTCTAATTTTATTTATATCGGTAACCTTAATTTTTATTCTGCACCGGTGGTCTTTTCTTTTAAGTATCGGTGAGCGTATATAATGGTGACTATTCAGTCTATCGGTGACTATTTAGCCCAACGGTGACCCTTTTATTTTTGTTGAGTGATGGTGAGATTTTTATTTTAAATCCACTAGTGACCCTTATTTTTGTCTATCAGTAGCCTTAGATTTTGGAAGTTACTGGTGAATTGTTTACTCTTTAATTTTTATATTGGTAACCAAATTTTAAAAGCATCAGTGACCTATTAATTTTATACTAACGGTGAGCTTTTTTTTAACTAACGGTGATACCCCCGTGCTGCTGCTCCTTTGTTTTTTTTAACTAATGGTGACTCTTATTATATTTTTATTTTATTGTATTGGTGACCTCTCTTTTTCATTTAAACCTATCGATAACCCTACCTTTTAAGCTATTGGTGACTTTTAATCTTTTATTTCTCGTATCGGTGACCTTTATTTTTATATGTAACCGTGAACTCTCTTTCAAATTTACGTAACGGTGACCCTATGCTCTCCCCTGCTTTATCTCTTACACCTCACCATTAGTTCATTATTTTCTCACCCTCCAGCCTTCCTCCTTTCGGTGAGACTGACAGCACCCTGCGCCCACCCCTAATTTCCACTTTTCTTCACACTGAAACATCCTTGCTTGTCGATTGGAGTCTCGCCGCACACCAGGCTGAATTTGGGGTTTTTTGCGCCATGGACTCGAGCTGGACCGAGTGAACAGATCTCGCCATCACCTGAGGAGGAGAAGTTTTTGCTGCTGTTTTCCGCTAAAGTCTGGAGTAGCTGAAGCTGCTGATGTGTTGAGGAACTGAGACGAAACCTAGGTCAATTCTGCTGGACCTGATCTCGCTGCTGTCGGAGTAGAGGTCACCTGAGGTGGAAGAAGCAGCTGTTGCTGCTGGTTCTCAGCACCAAAACCCCCTCCTCCTACTGCGCAGCATAGAAATTGGGGGAAGGAAGAAGAATAAAAAAAATTAATCTTATCTAAAAATAAAACTTTAAAAAATAATCAAAAAGTTACTAATAAAAATTAAGTAAATTAATTTTATAAAATCAGAATTAATTAAACAATAATTATTTTTTAATTTATAATTACATTAATAATTAAATTAAATACATTACTATGAATTTATATTTTATCTAAATAGTTTTAAAATTGTTTATTTATTAATTTTTATTAAAAATAACCTTAATATAGTTTAAGTAACGTTATAAAATAATTATAATTAAATAAATAAAGTAAACTAACTAATTTAATAGTTTAATTATAGTTCTAAATAGAATAAAAAAATTAATTTATAACAGATAACTATTAATATAAATTAAATAATATTTAATCTTAATGTAATTAAGTAAGATAATTGTTTATTTATAATAGTTAACAATTTTTATTAACGTTGAATTATTTATTCTCTGTATTTACTATACAGGTTCAAACCACTTCTGTAAACATTTCTGTGTTCACACAACTAACTCATTGGGAGTTAGTTATGGGGGTTTTACTAGTGCAATGTGTCACTTGCGAAAAAACACATGTGTGCAGTGCGTACATGAAGAACACTTTAAGTCGGTGGAAACCAACTGGTGACATGCAGTAGGTGATGGTGGATACAAAAGTAGAGAAACAATAGAATCTTGGGGTGTGACATTCATTGGAGAGAGGAAGACATTAAATCATTCACTCAACAGCAGAGTAAGAACATAGAGGGAACCTTGGAGCACTCCTCAAAGAGCCATTCTCTGGAGATCTGAGGGCCTGGAGCAGCAACAACTCAAGCTGGAAGAGGAAATTTTCTTCCTCTATTTTCTTTCAATTCTTCTCCTTTGTAATTGAATGGTTTTAGTATACATAATTGAGATGATTCTAGGATAAACCTTCTAGTACAGGGATAAATTGAAGTTTCATTGGTTACCTTTAAATGTTATATTTCACTTGATATTTAGATGTAATCAGTATTGATCGGCGAGATCGATACTGAATTCATTCAATTGCATTGTTCCAATAAAATTTAATTTCAAAATTTCACAATCAATTGGCAAGATTGATTATGAATACATTTTTTTCCAAAAGATAATAAATTCTTAAGACTACATGACTTACGGTGAGCTTTCCTTCTAGTCATTTATCAAACTGTTCATAGTTGTTTAATTTTGGAGTGGTGAACTCAAGAATAGATTGGCTAGTATGAATTAACTCCTGGTGAGGGAGGTAATTCATACTCTTATGGTGGCACTCTCTAATATATTTTAATGAATTGAATTGCTTTTAGAACCAGTAGAATGGAGATTTTTCTCCAGACATTTTAATAGATTGTTCTATTATCAGTGTGTTATATCTCTGTTTCCCTTTGTTTTCAACTGTCTCTAGATTCAATTTAGTTACTTACATTGTTTTGAAATATTCTGTCACTTTACTACTTTATAAAAAGAAAAAAAATAGAAAATTCACCCTATTGCTGACAACAATGGAGTTTTCAAAGTTTTTTAGTAGAATAGTGGCCAAAATTACCTTCATTGTGGGTTCGACCCTGCTTTCCACATATACAGTAGTTAGTAGGAATATAAATTTTAAACTTTGATCAATTTCAACGATAGTACAGGTCAAGTTTTTGTCATCTTTTTTGGGGAATGCACGATACATTACTCTAAAAAACTAAAAAAACACATTTATAAATATCTTTAAAAAAATTGAAAAAATTGAAAAATGTAAAAAAAATTGAACCACTTCATGCTAAATTGATACTAATTAGTGATTTCTGTTGTTGTTTATATGAGCACAATATACTCTACTATTATACTAGAGCCACTAAACTTAGAAATAGACCAACATCTCACTGCTCTAAGAAATAAGAACAAAACTAAAATGGAAAACTTAGATAATGGAGTTCCTGATAACAACTTTTAAAACCATCCAGAACTCATAGAAGAAAATGAAAGGCCTAGGATGATGGAGTTTCAACTTCCTAAAGTTTCAAAAAATCCATCATTCATTAGACTTAGTCCTAGGGGTTGAAATTATGAACTTAAACAATCATATATTTCACTATTGCCTACTTTTAATGGTCTCTCTAATGGGGACTCTCTTACCTTCATTAGAGACTTCTACAATACTGTGCATTAATTACCTCATTTATAAATCATAGAAAATGAACTTAGAATGAGATTCTTCCCCTTTTTCCTTAATAGGAATTCTAGGAATTGGTTTCTAAGTCTATATGAGAATATTTTTGAAAACTGGGATCAAGTATACAACTCTTTTATTATGAAATTTTATCCTCAAAGACTTAAAAGAGAACTTAGAACTAAGAAAACTAGTTCTTATAAAGAGGATGGAGAAGTTTTTCATGAAGATTGGGATAGATTTAGGGATCTTCTTAGGCAGTGTCCACATCATCAACTCTCATCACACCTTCTTATGGATACGTTCTATAAAGGGATGTCCTCTACTAGATAGAATCTAGTTGAACAAGCTGTTGGGGGTAATTACAATGATAAAACAGATGAATAAATTAGAAAAAAAATTAATAATCTTACACTGAATTCACAACATAAAAATTAAAGAAGGAAAAGAGTCAATAGAAATGTTAATTCAAGCACTGGTTCAATGAATGAAACTCAAATTCAACTTGCTGAAATCACCAACCAACTTCAATCTTTAATGAACCAGAACTCTAAACAAACTGTTAATCAACTGGGTTGTCAAAATACCAACCAAACTTTAAGGGAACAGTGTGTCCAGTGTGGTATGTTTGGGCATATAGAAAACTTATGTCCTAATTTTGATATGCTATCCCAATAACAAGAAAGATCAAACTTTTTTAACTATGGTCCTAGAATGCCTCCTAAAGAAGATCCATTTTCAAATAATTAAAATCAAGGCTATAGTAATCACCCTAATCTATCCTGTAAAGATCAAGGATTAATTAAAAAGTCCACTACCCCTAATTACTCCAATAAACCAAGACCAAACTTTCAAAATCAACAAAGGGGTGAGTCTTCAAATGTTCAAGGAAAAAATTATAGTCACATGTCTTCTAAGCTTGATCTAATTTTGAACAAAATCAACTCCCAAGAAGAAAAATACATGACTCAGCTGACCAAACATCAAAATCAATATGAGTCTGATAAAATGAAAACTGATGTGAGGATGAAAAACATGGAAACAAAACTTGGACAACTTTCTAGGGATTTTTCATCTAGGGAAAAAGGTAGACTTACTAGTACTACTGAGCTTAACCCTAGAGAGAATGTTATGGTTGTTGTCACTAGAAGTGGGCTTAGTACCCAAACAGTTGCTGAAAAACTCACTAAAAATGCCCAAAATGAAAATCTACTTCAATCTGGAAATAAAAATATGCTTTGTTCACATGATGTAAATTCACAGAAAAGTAATGAAAATGATCAGAATCTGAATTTATCATTTGAAACTCAAGCTGAAACTTCATCTAAAAATCAAAGGAATAAAGGAAAAGAAAAATTTTGAGGAAGAGGTGAGGGATATACCTACTGTCCTTAAAAAAATTTCCCCACCCATCCCTTTCCCTGAGAATCTGAAACCACAAAGTAACACCAAGGCTAAACTTCTTCAGTTCCTTGGACTTCTTTCTAAACTTCAAGTGAACATTCCATTCATTAAAGACTTAGTTCAAATTACATATTTTCTTAAACCTTTAAAGAAAATTATTTTAAACAAAAAGACCTTAGAATAATTTGATACTTACAACCTCACTAAAGAGTGCAGTGTTGTACTCCAAAAGAAAATCCCACCTAAACTGAAAGACCCGGGTAGTTTTGTCATGCCTTGTACACTAGGAAACTCTGATCATCTTAACTGTTTGTGTGATTTAAGTGCTAGTATTAATCTTCTCCCATACTCACTATTTCAATCGTTGAGATTGGGTGACCGTCAACCCACCACAGTCATACTACGGTTGGATGATAGATCTTTCACTCATCCTATGGGTAGGGTAGATGACTTGCTAGTTGGTGTTGGGAAGTTTTTTTTCCTGTAGACTTTTTAGTCTTAGATATGGATTATGATCAAGAGCTTCCCATCATCTTGGGTAGGCTCTTCTTATCCACTGGTGGTGCTATCATTGATGTTTCTAAGGGTCAATTAATTTTCAAAATTTGAGAACAAGAAGAAGAGTTCAATGTGTTTAAAAATATTAAGGGACCAACTTATTCTGAAAACTGTTCAAAAATTGAGTTCCTTAAAGCTGAAGTTTCTTATAAAAATAAACTTGAAAACATAGATAAATCTAAAAATCAATTATCTATTAAAGAAAATAATTATGAAGCTGAAAATAATTTTGAATCTGTCTTGGAAATTAAAAATTCTACTCAAACACTAAATTTGGAAAATTATCCAGAACTGGACAACTGTCCAGTTTCTGCTATAGAAGGGTCCTCTTTTTCTGAACTTAGGAGATTTCTGAGTGAATTTGAGGGTGATTATATTAAAACTAACCTTTATGAACACTTAGATAATGTTTAGGGAGAACTTATAAGACAACTTGATGATTCTGCTTTGATAAATTTGTTAAATACCGATCTGGAAAATCGAGATAGTGTGCTGCCCACTTTGGACAGAAGCACTGTTATTTTTGAATCTGAGCATGAAATTGAAAATTTTTCATCTTTAAATACTCTCTACAAGAGTTATGTTAAAGATTTGGTCCTCACAGGCCTAATATTCTTCCATCTAGTGTATAACCACCCACTCTTGAACTGAAACCAATCCCTGCTCATCTTAAATATTCATTTCTGGATGAGAACTTCACTTTACATATTATAATTTCTTTTGAACTAAATGAAAACCAAGAGGAAATATTGTTGAATGTTTTGAAGAAGTTCAAATCTTCCATAGGCTGGACAAAAGCTGATATCAAGTGTATTAGTCCCTCATTTTTTATGCATAAAATACCTATGGAGCCTGACCATAAGCCTAGGGTCGAGTGTCAAAGAAGGTTGAATCCGAACATGAAAGAAGTCATGAGAGAGGAAGTGATCAAACTTCTAGACACTGGAATGATATATCCCATTTCTAATAGTGCTTGGGTCAGCCCTGTCCAGGTTATCCCCAAGAAGGGAGGTTCACTGTAGTTAAAAATGAAAAAATATGAATAAGTCCAAGTTAGGAAAGCCACAAAATGGAGAGTCTGTATAGATTATAGGAAGATTAATGCGGTCACTAGGAAGGAACATTTTCCAATTCCCTTTTTGGACCAAATGCTTTAGAGGATTGCTGGAAATGAATTTTTCTGTTTTCTAGATGGGTATTCTGGTTATAACCAGATTCTTATTGCTCTAGAGGATCAGGAAAAGACCACTTTCACATGCCCCTTTGGAACATTTGTCTACAGGAAGATGCCCTTTGGGTTGTGTGGAGCTCCATCCACCTTTCAAAGGTGTATGATGGCTATCTTTTCAGATATTATTGAGAGAATCATTGAGGTTTTCATGGATGACTTTTCCATTGTGGGTAGTACTTTTGATACTTGTCTTGGAAATCTTGAGTTAGTCTTAGAGAGACGCATTAAAACCAACCTTGTTCTTAATTTGGAGAAATTTCAATTCATGGTTACATAAGGTATAGTGCTTGGTAATAAGGTTTCAAAGAGAGTTCTCGAAGTTTATACTGCTAAGATTGATGTCATTCAAAGGCTACCAACTCCTGAAAATGTCAAAGGTGTTATAAGTTTCCTAGGGCATGCAGGTTTCTATAGAAGATTCATAGAAGATTTTTCTAAAATAACTAAGACCTTATGTTCTTTGCTGGTCAAGGATGCACCTTTCAATTTTGATGAAATTTTTTTGAAATCATTTAATCTGCTTAAAGAGAAACTCTCTACATCACCCATTATCACTGCACCGGACTGGAATCTACCTTTTGAAATTATGTGTGATGCTAGTGACATGGTTGTAGGTGTTGTCCTTGGACAGAGGAAAGATAAGAAGTTACATGTTGTGTATTATGTTATTGGACTTCTAGATGAAGCCCAAAAGAATTATACCACTACTGAAAAAGAATTACTAGTTGTTGTTTTTTCTCTAGAGAAGTTTTAATAGTATTTTTTATATTCAAAAGTCATTATTTTCACTGATCATTATACCTTAAAATACTTGCTGTCTAAGAGGGAGACTAAACCCAGGCTAATTAGATGGATTCTATTGCAACAGGAATTTGATTTAGAGATTAGGGATAAGCAGGGAGCAGAAAATTTAGTTGATTACCACCTATCTAGGCTTCCTCTTACTGAATCTGAATCTGAAGATCCTAGGGAGATAAACTCTTCTTTTTCTGATGAGAAGCTTCTTACTATTTTAATCAGGAAATCTTTATGGTTTGCAGATTTTTCCAACTTCCTAGTAGTATGTGTCTTTCCCAAAAATCTATCTAATAATCAAAGTAAAAATTCATTTCTGAGCTTAAATACTATCTTTGGGATGATCCCCTGTTGTTTAGGAGATTTACTCATGGTATTCTTAGGAGATGTGTACTTGAGGAAGAGATGCTACCTGTCTTAGAGAGTTGTCACTCCTCACCTTGGGTAGGTTACCATGGTGGTGAAATAACTGCTTAGAAATTCTTACAGTCTGGTTTTTATTGTCCTTCTCTTTTTAAGGATGCTAGAAGCTTTGTAGTTGGTTGTGATAGATTTTAGAGGGTAGGTAATGTTGGTAGAAAGAATGAGTTACCCCAAAAAAGAATTCTAGAAGTTGAAATTTTTTATATCTGGGGTTTAGATTTCATGGGTCTATTTCCATAATATCATGGGAATGAGTATATTCTTGTAGTTGTTGACTATGTTTAAAAATGAGTTGAGACAGTGGCACTAACCAACAATCAAGCCAATTCTGTAATTAAATTTTTCAAGAAGAACATCTTTACAATATTTGGAGTCCCAAGAGGTTTTATCACTGATAATGGAACACATTTTAAGAATTATAAATTTAAATCTCTGATGGAGAAATATGGCTATGTTTGTAAAAAAGGTACCCCTTATCATCTACAGTCCAGTGGATAGGTGGAAATTTCAAATAGGGAACTGAAACAAATACTTGAGAAAATTGTTTCAACCTCTAGGAAAGACTGGTCTCTTAAATTGAATGAAGCTTTATGGGCTTATAGAACTCCTTTCAAGACCCCAATAGGTTTGTCTCCTTACAGGTTGTTGTTTGGGAAGTGTTTTTATCTACATCTGGAGTTGCAACACAAGTCATATTGGGCAGTTAAGGATCTGAACTTTGATTTTAAGAGTGCTGGTGAGAGGATATTACTTGAGTTGAGTGAACTTGATGAGACTAGGAGAGAGAGTTATGATAATTCAAGAATTTATAAAGAGAGGACTAAAATCTTTCATGATTCTATTATTCAAAACATGGAATTCAAACCTAGATAGAAGGTCCTTCTCTTTAACTCTAGACTTAAACTCTTTCCTGGAATGCTAAAGTCTAAGTGGTCTGGACCGTTTACAGAAGTGAGAGTTCTGAAGAATGGAGCTGTAGAAATTATAGGTGAAGATAACAAACCCATGTTGGTTAATGGGAAAAGGTTGAAACTTTATTTTGAGGGACAGCTGAAGGGCTTGGCTGCCTTCAAAGTTCTTGAAAATTGATATTGAATAAAGTCTGGCTAAAGACTTTAAAACTTAGCACTGCATGGAAGTCAATCCATGTTTCTTGTTGTATTTACTATGTTTCATTTTTAATATTGAATAAAGTGTTGCTTTTGTGTTCTGTTTTCATGAAATTCCTGTTACTGCTTGTTCTTGGTTTTGTTGTTCTGTTTCAGAGTTTTCAAGAAGTTGTTGTTGTGTCATTAAGGGAGTGGAATTCCCAAGATGAGGACTAATAATAAACCTATTCAGGGAAGTACTCTATTCATTATATTCTATTTCATTTTTTGCTCCTTACTACTTCAAAAAAAATATGATGCATATCTTATATACTAAAAAAACTTTTGTTTCATGTCATTAAGTTGAATTTAAAAAATTTGAATGTGCCTCTTGCTTAAATTTGAATTCATTGATAAATATTTAAATAATCTACTCACTACTTGAAATTAAGTGTGGGGGAACATGCTTGCTGTTTGTTGTGTTTTTTGTTGAATTTGCTTTGCTAAGGGTTGTTATGAATGCTTTCTTTATGTGTCATTGAACATCTAATTGAATCATATTTTCTAAATTTCCTTACACCCAATTCTCTCTTCACCCACAAGTTACATGATTGGTATGAACTTTAATGGAAACTTTGTGTCACTGGACTTAAATGATAATACATGTACTTTCTTGTGAACCTACTGTAAGTTATTTTTTGCGGAAAACAGTAATTTGTGAACTTTAAAGATACCCTTTATACATTTCATCTATCTAATTAATTGATAATCTATTTTGAACTTTAATTGATTAATTTTTCTTCTCCATCTTTAGAATTCAACTTTGGGGACAAAGTTGTGTTTTAAGTGTGGGAGAGGGGGTCAATTCTTGACTGTGTTAAACTATGCTTAATTGAAATCCCATCAATTTTTCCCACCTCACTTCAATCTTTTTATAAAAATGGTTAAAAAAAATTCAAAATTCTGTCATAAAATTTAGGCTTTACATTGTCTTTCAAATGGGTCTTACCTATGGAAAATATTTCTTGAGTAGTTAATTTTTGCATTGAGTCTTAAATTAATGAGGTTGGATGATTTTTGAGTGGTCTTGCTTAGTGGTTTTATGGAAATATAGTTTAGGAACTACTTTTGAGATTGATTTGGGTGATCTGTTTGTGGTGTTATGATCATAACCCTTGGAACTGGAAGTTTGAATTGATCTTAGGGGCCTCATTCATCTTTTAATTATAAAAAGTAATCATCTTAATGGGATAATGTAAATTATTTTTCATAAAAATCTTTTAGAACTGGAGTAGTCTGGGCATCTGGGATCCCATGGTTAGTCTCTGAGACCCTAGATCCTGAGTGTGTTTCTATTAACTTTAAGCCCTCTGTACACCTTGAATAAGTGCATTGCACAGTTCTTAGCAAGTGATACATTGTTTGGGATAAATAAATAAAGTGTCCAGGGTTAAAAATGAGTTCATTAATGTGAGGGGAATGATGAACGCCAAATGAATAAGGGGACAATTGGTTTATATGGAAATCATTTAGGTTGTATCAATAAGGTGATTCAAAAAATATATTTATTTTTTGTAGCAAGTTGAAAAGTCAAAGTACAAAGTTCCTCTGGTTATGTTTTTAATTCCACATAAATTTTACCTATTGTCACTCTTGAAATTAGAACCTGAGCTTGGATTGAAGTGAGTCATTAAGTTGCATCACATGTGAGGCATGAAATCTTCATTACTTTATGATTCACATCTTTCTAGATTACTTTCTGATTATTTGTTCTAGGAAATATATCATTTAAAACATTTTTAAAAAGCCAGTTGATATTTTTTATCCTCTGTTTTTAAATATTGGACATGTTACATTTTGATAAAAGGAAACACTTTACTGTTTTTCAAAGATAATAAAACATGGGATTGTTTGAGGAAAAACAATGCTTAAGTGTGGGTGAATTTGATGAGGCTCTATTTTTACATAGTTTTGCCACATCATTTTACATATTTTCTAATGATTTAATTAGTTAGTTAATCACTTTATACCAAATAATTGTACTTTTGTATTTTCATAATTAAATTTGTTAATTAATCAAATTTTTATAATTAATTATGTATTTTTAGTCTTTAAATTATTAATTTTAATCATACTTTGATTTTCTAATTTAATTATGTCCTAATTAGTTTGGTTAATTTAAATCTTCTTGAATTTTTAATAAACTAACATTTATTATAAACAATTATTTAATCATCGTAATTCTATTTAATTAACTTATTCTTTATTTTAATATTTTTTATTTTAATTTAGTTTCATTATAATAGGTTAACAGTGTTAAATTACTTGTCTAATCATCCCGATAAATAATTAAGATAAGAATTTTAGTTTAAATTAAATAAATAGTTTACCTTTAACTTTAAGTATTCATTTAGTTATTTAATTAATTAACTTAGAGTTTTAAAACATTAAATATTTAATCTTATGTATGCAGTTTTATTATTCATTCATTAAATTTTGTTTTTACTCTACCGGTGAGGTAGATATGAGCTATCGGTGACCTATTGGGTCACTTATCCTACCCTTTTTCATTTACTTTTTACCCTGTAATTATTTATATAGTATTTTAAATTTAAGACTTTTATCAATTTAGTTTATCAATTATCCAGTTCTTAATTTAAGTGTTATCAATTAAAAAAATTTATTGTAACTTGAAAGTTTTAAGTTTAATAAATAATCTGTTTTTAATGTTTTTCTTCTTTTAACTTTTAATTATCAACCTTTTATATTTGAATTTATGTTTTTAACCAGTTAATTATTTTCAATCTTTTTATTTAGTTTATTTAAGTTTTAATTTTTAATTTCAAGTTATGTGTTGTTTATTTTTGAAGGTCACCATTAGTTTTTTATTTGTTTTGTGTATCGGTAACCTTTAATTGCATCGGAGACCATTTGTTCTAATAGTGAGCCTCTAATTTTATTTCTATCTGTAACCTTATTTTTTATCCTACACCGGTGACCTTTTCTTTTAAGTATCGGTGAGCGTATATAACGGGGACTATTCAGTCTACTGGTGACTATTTAACCCAACGGTGACCCTTTTATTTTTGTTGCGTGATGGTGAGATTTTGATTTTAAATCCAACGGTGACCCTTATTTTTGTTTATCGGTAGCCTTAAATTATGGAAGTTACTGGTGAATTGTTTACTCTTTAATTTTTATATCGGTAACCAAATTTTAAAAGCATCGGTGACCTGTTAATTTTATACTAATGGTGAGCTTTTTTTTAACTAACGGTGACACCACCGTGCCGCTGCTCCTTTGATTTTTTAACTAACAATGACTCTTATTATATTTTTATTTTATTGTATCGGTGACCTCTCTTTTTTATTTAAGCCTATCAGTAACCCTACCTTTTAAGCTATGGGTGAATTTTACTCTTTTATTTACCATATCGCTGACCTTTATTTTTATATGTATTGGTGACATCTATTTCTAATTTATGTAATGGTGACCCTGCGCTCTCCCCTACTATATCTCCTGCACCTCATCATTAGTTCATTATTTTCTCACCTTCCAGTCTTCCTCCTTTCGGTGAGGCTGACAGCACCCTGCTCCCTCCCCTTCTTTCCATTTTTCTTCACACTGACACATCCTTGCTTGTCGATTGAAGTCTCGCCGCACACCAGGACGAAGTCGGGGTTGTTGTGTCGTGAACTGGAGCTGGACCGAGCGAACAGATCTCATCGTCGCCTGAGGAGGAGAAGTTGTCACTGTTGTTCGCCGCTGAAGTCTGGAGGAGCTGAAGTCGCTGATGTGTTGAAGAATTGGGATGGAACCGAGGTCGATTCCACTGGACCTGATCTCACTGTTGTCGGAGTAGAGGTCACCTGAGGTGGAAAGAGTAGCTGCTGGTGGTGGTTCTGGGCACCAAAACCCCCTCCTCTAGCTGCGCAATGTGGAAATTAGGGGAAGGAAGAAGATTAAAAAAATAATCTAATATAAAAAGAAAACTTTAAAAAATAATCATAAAGTTACAAATAAAAATTAATTAAATTAAGTTTATAAAATCAGAATTAATTAACCAGTAATTATTTTTTTAATTAATAATAACATTAATAGTTAAATTAAATACATTACTATGAATTAATATTTTATCTAAATAGTTTTAAAATTGTTTATTTATTAATTTTTATTAATAATAACTATAATATTGTTTAAGTAATGTTATAAAATAATTATAATTAAATAAATAAAGTAAACTAACTAATTTAATAGTTTAATCATAGTTCTAAATAGAATAAAATAATTAATTTATAACAGATAACTATTAATATAAATTAAATAACATTTAGTCTTAATTTAATTAAGTAAGATAATTGTTTATTTATAATAGTTAACACTTTTTATTAATGTTGAATTATTTATTCTCTGTATTTACTATGTAGGTTCAAACCACTTCTGTAAACATGTCCAGGTTTACACAACTAACTCTTTGGGAGTTAGTTACAGGGTTTTTACTAGTGCGACGTGTCAGTTGCGAAAAAATGCACGTGTGCAGTGCGTACATGAAGAACACTTTAAGTCAGTGGAAACTGACTGGTGACATGCAGCAAGTCACAGTGGATACAAAATCAGAGAAACAACAAAATATTGGGGTGTGACATTCATTGGAGATAGGAATACATTCAATCTTTCACTCAGCAGCAGAGTAAGAACTTGAAGGGAACCTTGGAGCACTCCTTGGAGAGCCATTATCTGGAGATCTGAGGTCCTGGAGCAGCAGCAACTCAAGATGGAAGAGGGAGTTTTCTTCCTCTATTTTCTTTCAATTTTTATCCTTTTTAATTGAATGGTTTTAGTATTTGTAATTGAGATGATTCTAGGCTAAAAATTCTAGTTCAGGGATAAATTGAAGTTTCATTGGTTACCTTTAAATGTTCTATTTCACTTCATCTTTAGATGTAATCAGTATTGATCAGTGAGATCAATTCTGAATTCATTCAATTTCATTGTTCCACCAAAATTTAATTTCAAAATTTCACAATCAATTGGTGAGATTGATTGTGAATACATTTTTTTCAAAAGATAATAAATTCTTAAGACTGCATGACTTACGGTGAGTTTGTCTTGTTGTCATTTATCAAACTATTCACAGTTGTTTTAGTTTGGAGTGGTGAACTCTAGAATAGATTGGCTAGTTTGAATTAACTCCTGGTGAGGGAGGTAATTCATACTCTTATTGTGGCACTCTGTGATATCTTTTAAGTGAATTTAATTGCTTTTAGAACCTGTAGAATTGAGATTTTTCCCTGGGCATTTTAATATATTTTTCTCTTATCATCATGCTATATCTCTATTCCCCTTTGTTTTCAACTATATCTAGCTTCAATTTAGTTTAGTTACATTGTTTTGAAATATTCTGTCACTTTACTGCTTTATAAAAAGAAAAAAATAGAAAATTCACCCTGCTGCTAACAACAGTGGAGTTTTCCAAGGTTTTTAGTAGAATAGTGGCCAAAATTACCTTCTTTGTGGGTTTGACCCTGATTTCCACATATATAGTAATTAGTAGGAATATAAATTTTAAACTTTTACCGACTTTAATGGCAGTATAGGTCATTTATCTTGAAAAAAATGGAAATGAATACCACCTTGTAGACATGTTTTTTACAAGCTATGAAAGTCATTCAATGAATGTTCCAAGAGCTTGTTCGAACTTCTGAATATCTTTATCATCAAATAGAACAGGTATCTCATAAATCGGCTCATGGGATACATTAATCATCACTTTAACATGACCTATTAGAAGTGGTCTATTTTATAGCATGATGTTCTGGATATTGAAAACTGTAACTCTCACTACAAGGTGATGGGTGGGTGTTGATAGATATAAATCATAGTCATTTTCACCCTGTACAATATCAGTATAGGAAAGGTATCAGTGTCTATTTGATTCAGAATTCACAAAAAAACTATTAGAACATTGATTACCTCTGCTAAGATAGGTTTTTGAGAGGAATGGCTCACCTCAAAGCTAGTGGTGGGTGGCATGGGATCTTCACACGCTAGTTGTTCTTGATTTGTTTCTTCTCCCCCCCCCCCCCCACCATTACATTTTCCATGAACTCTCTCTATAATTTCATATGTTCTTTAGAGATAGTAATTATTTCTCTCATATTTTTTATTTATGCACTTGGATCCTCCTCTTCTCATATTTCTCAAAAAATGATCGAGGTGTCACCCCAAAACCCGCACCTTTGATGTGGTCATACTTTTATGGCTACTTCAAGGCCACTGAAAGTATGTCTGCATCCAGTTTGGGTGTTTCTTATTTCTGTGACTATTTCAGATAGAAAATATAAGAAAATAAATATTCCTTATTATGTAATATTGATTTAAATCATAACAAATATTTATTATTTCATACTTACACATCTTTCCCACACTTTTTGTGTGTTTTAATCTATTAGTATCCCATCACTATTTGCACACACCTCCTTCCATAACACATGGCATGAGATGGAAGTGACATTGGAATTGGATTCATCAATCCTCATATAAATAGATGAACATAGTTATGGTGTTGTTTTATGTCACATAAAAGTATTACGGTAGATTTAAAATATGTAACAATTTTTTTTCAAGTAAATCATACCCCATTCTTGCTTTATGGAAGTGGTACGTTATTTTTGTTGATCGTTCCTTATTTTCAGCACTCATTTGATATTACATAAATAAAAAACAATCAATCAAAGATATGAATACACATATTGTCAAAAAACATATTACCAAACACAATTTATCTAAAAAGACTACTCCTCATGATGGTTAGTAAACTCATCCCATGCTCCTTGGGTTATTCGGTGTGAAAAATTAGGAGTTGGGTGCAGGTTTATTTTCATGTCTATATCTTTAAGATAACGTTTTGTTAAAATTGTGTGAAAGCCTCTGTGAATCCTTCCATCAACCCTTAATACATATTCCTTATGTGAGTCATCCACTATAAATGCACTCTACAATGGATGATGAAGAGTAATTCAATGTTTTATTAATTTATTTTTTAGTAAATTAAGGAAATGGTATATCATAATGTTATCATAGTATCTCCCCACATCAGTGTCTTAATCCCAATGACAATTTGGTGCCATGACTATACATCAATCGGCATGTGTTTCCGAGTGATTATTCCAATGTAACTAATGAACATAGCCATAGGGGTTAACATGTTGGCCCCACTTATTCCATCTGACCTCGTATTTGATGCCTTTCACTTTTTCCTTAATAATTTTTTATAACACTATCAAACTAAACACTCCTATTTTTTTGTGCTATCATTTTTTCAGTGCCTACCATTTCTTCAGTTTCAACATCATCAATATTTTCTTTCAGAGTGCTAGCATCGGTTTGTGCATATGGTGGTTTTACCTCTGCACTAGGACAAGTAACAGAAACAGGTTGAGAAACCTATTGGTCCTCTTCACTATGAGTAGCATCAGTTTAAGAGACCTGTTGTGCCTCGGGATTATGAGCATCATCACGTACAAAATTCATTATCTGTAGAATTGGTTCAATATTTAATTTAGATTTATAGAAAATCATCATCGAACAGATAATAACATAAGGTAACATGATGTATATTACAAAAAAATATATAACCTGATTATTGAACACTCTTTTTTAAAGTATGAATGGATTTGACCCCTCTATTATCTATCCAAATCCCTTAATTGTGTTCTACTATAAAATACAAAAAAAAAATCTACATTGAGACCACTGTGAAATGATTGTGACATCCCAATGAAAGGGTCATCCTCTGTTGAATTTTCATCTAACTCTTCAGTGGTTTTGTGGATAACAGAACAATTGACCGGTTTCAGTTTGTGGGATCTGGAACTTAAAATACTTGTACTACCTGTGATTCCATTATAAATGGTTTTTCTTTGTACCCTTCTTTACTAAAATCAACTTTCATGAATCCCAACTCATCTATTTTAACATCACTCATGTTATCAACCCACTTTCAATGAAAAATCAGCACTTGGAAGTTCGTATAATTCAACTCCCATATTTGTTTGATGATTCCAATGTATGACATATTCACATAAATTGGATTTCTATCCTTATCACCAGAAACATGCATCACTTTATCCACAAGTGTAACTCCACAATTCTGCATGGTATTATCTTCATCATTTTCATTAGTATAGAATTTATAACCATTAATTACATAATCATTATAATATAATACATACACACTTGGTCCTTGAGCTAGCCATCAAAGTTATTCTGAAATTTAGTCCAGATTTTCATCTGACTCCTTAAATATATGGTCCTAAAACCATCCTATAAACTATAGATTACGTGTATTTGATATCCATTTTGCATCACTTTATGGATTCAAATGCAAAATAAATTCTTTGTGAGTTTCAACATATGGGTAAACCTCTAAAATGTTATAAAAAACGTAAAGGTGGGCCTACTCCCAATCTGTAATATTGATTGTGACAACCTCTCTTCCAGGAATTCCTTCACCTGTAAGCTTCCCAGTGTAATGATATTTTTGTAGACCAATGCTTTCCACACTGGAAAGGTATTCGGTACAGAATTAACCATATTTCTCAACAATATATCACTCTATAATACAACCTTTTGGACAACTTTGATTTTTGACATACCCTTTAAAAATATTCATATACCATTCAATGTGGTACATCAATCTATAGTGTATAGGACAACATAGTCAAATCTCTCTCACTAATTGTTCCATCAAATGAACCATCATATAAAATAATGTCAGTGGTAATAACCTTTCCAATTCACATAATATGATGGTAATTTCCCTTTCCATACTCAGCAATTTTTCCAGGTCTATAACTTTGATTCATATAGATTTGAATAAGAAATAGATATTCATTAACATATAACATACATTCTTGGGAAACATTAAATGTAAAGCTATAGTAATTAGATATTTCATCAAAACATGGAAGTCATGTGATTTCAAACCCTTTAACATTAAATTTTTCATTGACACGATGTTCTTGATATTCAATGAATACCCCTCTGGAACCTTTACATCATTCAAGAAGTTGAAAAACTGATATCTCTCTTTCTTGTAAATAGTGTAAGTAGCTGGAGGAATAAAATTTTGTTTTTCACCCTTCATCGGCACCAAATCTTCTCATATTCCCATGTTAACCATGTTCAACCTAGACTTAATTCCATCCTTTGTTTTTTCAGGTACATTTAGAAATGTTTCTATGACACTATCACATACATTTTTTTCAACATGCATAACATCAAGAAACTGTCTCACATACAGAGAATTTCAGTATGGTAATTCAAAAAAACGGATCTCTTCTTCTAACTGGTTTTTGTAAGGTTTTACGAAAATGGTTTACTAATGGTAGTGTCCACATTTTTTACTTTATCTAACAATTGATCACTAGTTATTGAAGACTGTGTTTTACATTCTTCTAAACATCCATTGAATAAAGTCATCCAAGACCGATACTTATGTCATCAGGGTAGAAATATACGATGTCCAAGAGACATGATTTTCAATGAATGTTTCAACCTAATGAACTATGTACCTTGTTCTCAGAGGGAACACCCATAACTACCTTTAATGTTATATCCTGAAAAAATTTCATAAGTAGGAATGTCATTTATCATCCTGTACAACATGGATCTCAACATGAAGTCTTCATTTCTATAAGCATCATACAATGTAACATTGGAATCCCACAATAATTTCAAATCCTCTATCAATGGAGCCAAATAAGCATCAATATCATTACCTAGTTGTTTTGGTCCTGATATAAGCATAGATAGTGTGATTTTTTTTCATTTCATGCATAACCATATTGGAAACTTATAATTTACCAACATAATTATCCATGTACTGTGAGTGTTGTTTTGAAAACCAACAGGATTCACTCCATCTATAAATAAAGCAAGACAAAGGTTTCTTAGCTTGTTTCCAAAATCAAGATACTCATGATCGATTCTCTTCCACTAAGGAGAGTTTTTCAGGTGATATAGTTCCCCATCTTTATTTCTTCTACTTGTGTGCCACGTCAATTGCCCTGTGGTCTCATCACTTCCATATAGGCGCCTAAACCTTGGAATGATTGGAAAGTACCATAAAACTTTTATAGAACCGGATTCATCTTTCTTGTATCGATAAGCACCGCTCTTTGGGAATTCTCTAAGTGATTTTTGGTCCTTGAGAAATATTATATAGTCATTCGGGTAGATGTGTATTTGTTTAGAGATCATACCCATCGAATGTATCATTCATTTGGCGTTGTATGTTTGGATCGGGATATCATTATCTTCTGGGAGCATGTCATTAAAGTGAGCAAGTAATTCTATAAAACTATCATTACTCCATCTATTTCCTTCTTTCAAATTATACATCTTCAGTTGGGTGTGTTATTTTAAAGATGAATTTGTGTAAATTGTTGGTTTTTAATGGGATTTCAACCATGATTTTATAAATAGTTTTCAAAGGAGACTTAAAGTCTATAACTATTTTTAGAATTGTTTGATTTTTATATCAAAATTTTGTCTATTTATTTTGTTAAATATTAATATCACCGAATCAAATAGGGTGGATATGAATAAATATTGGATGGATTCCAATCATTTGACAAGACAGTATGAAGATGGAGTGAAAGAGTTCATCAAGTTTGAAAAAGATCATGCATATGACCCTTCTCAAATCCTTTTCCCATGTTTAAGCTATTGTTATTCAAGAAAAATTAGTCTAGAGGAGTTGGAATAACACTTGATCTACCATAGAATAGATCAAAGTTATAAATATTGGAATAAACACAAAGAAAAAGATAACGTAGCTAGTGGATGAGATAACAGTGCGTTTTATGGATCATATGATATGATTACAAGTGTGTACAATGAATAAGACCACATCCAGAACGTTATTTGTTGCCTGATTTCAAATTTTACAGCTTTAGTATGGATGGAAATTCCTTTTTTATAAATAATTAAAGGCAACTTCATGAACCAATAATTTTAATTGTTTAAAATGAGCAATATCCCTCTATATTTTACAAATTTTAATTTAAAACTTCACACACCCCTTGTTAAAATGAAACCTGCATTACATACGCTTTCAAAACAATCACACCCATTTATGAAATCCAATTAGGTGAGTTGAGAAACACTTCGCATGTAACCTAAGTTCATGAAAAGTGTTCAAATCATTTTAAAGTTATTTAAAACCAAAAAAAATCTATGTTGAACACATTTTTCAAAGAATTTTTTTAGTGCATTATCATAGCACCTCATGGAAAGAACCATTATTTCCAAATCTAGGAAAGAATTTGGTAAGATTATCTTATATATTCTTAATTGTCTAGACCCATAAGTAATCACATGACCATCATGGACTGAAAATGTTCAAATCATTACTCTTGATACATCACAATATAATCCATACTCATTACCCAACTCATTTATGGTTAACATTGGTGTTTTCATCAATCTCCCATTAATATCGTAGAAGGATAACTCATGAACATCTAAATACTCATATTGAGCAACACAACTTAGTTCAGGTCTCATATAATGCCATGACTATTTCAATGGTATTATCATAGATGAAAATTTGAAGTTAGTAGTTCATCCCTATCTCATATAATTCAAATCTCATCTTAGAATCATCCACCATATCACATAGAGTCTTATCTACTACCATGACTTATCCAGACCATCAATTCAGGGAGTATAACTATCCTATGGAAACTTAAGCGTCATTATAAAGTATAGTGATTAAGAACCCACTTCAGACTAATCACTTGGTTCCTAAAAAAATCATAACTCATTGTTACTAAAACATCCTAAAAGGAAAGTTAAAAGGGAATTAAAACCCAAATAACTCTAACATCAACACTTGTGACCCCTAGTAACTTATCACATCCCATCATCCAACCATGGTCCAATATAAACATCAAGAAAAAAACAAAATAGGGCACTGAAAAAGGAGATATAAGAGCACCATATACTCTCATACACCAGTACATATGTAGGGTGTGAGCTAAAAATTATTTTTATGATCTCATAAATAATTATCTTTTAATCCATTCATAATATAGTTCATAATGTGCCAGTTTGAAGAACAAGAACCTCATCCCGATTGGTGAGGACTCAGCAAGTGCATCCAAGAGACCCGAGATCAAATCTGAGTGGAGACATATTTCCATGCACTGTAGAAATAATGTAGTAGTCACTGTAGAAGGTACTATAGAAGGTATTGTTCAGTATGGTAGCAACCAAAACTATTCATCCATCTGGGCCTCTCAGCCACTGATTTGGTCCTTGATTCCTACAAGGATTTCAGGCCACCCAAGGCCTTTAGGCTAGTTGTCTTCCAAGGCCTTTGGGCCACCTAAAGGCCTTCGGGCCACCCCAAGGCCTTCGAGCCACATGAATATGCAGACATACCAGGTATACTATAAGGGAAAGGGCTCTATATGAGGATCCAGAGAAGACGCATTCACCAGAACAGAGCTAACCAGATTGGAAGAATGAGAGGTTATAGATTTTCCATCAGTACCGGGCCTGTGTAACTCTACGCAGGACAGCTATCCAACCAGCCCAACAAAGGTGGAGTGCTAAAATCATGACATGTGTTGGGGAGGAGTAGTTCTAAGTTTTCTTGTCTGGGTGATTCCCTCTAAGACCTACAGTTCGTGTAATTTTCTCTAATCCTTTATCCCTTGTAAGGGTTCCACCTCACCCCTTGAAAGGTATTTTGTCAAAACAATGAAGGTCTTCGGGCCATTCGGTCAAAGTACTAGTTTGAACATAAGGTATACAATATATTTTCACATGAATTATAAAACAAGTGTAAAACAATAAACTTAAATATTTTTAAACAACCAAATTTTTATAATATAAAAACAAAGATGACTAAAAATTTGAAATAAAAATATCAAAAAATATAAAGACGGCCTTTTAAACCATATATGACAAGTCAAATCATAGTTTATCCCTCTTTTAGAACATTTTCTGAAAAACTCTTTTTCGTAAATAACCACAATGAAAATCCATTTTCCTAAAACTCATTTAATAAATAACCAATTTTTTCCCATTTAAATAAAACTTCTTAACCATTTAAATCAACCTATTTAAAAGTAATAAAATACACACTCGAAGTGAAATAATGATCAAACAAAGGCACTAAGGAAACAGAGAAACATAATACAAAAAACAACCAAACAATGGTGCTATATAATCAAAAAAACTAGGGTAATACAATCCATCCAAGAAAAAAAATCCTCTAAATTATCCTATGAATAATGTAACCATCATGTGAAACTTCCTAAGACTCATGTATTTGGATCCTAAATAGGAGATGAGGAACCTAGGTCGATACTATTTAACTTTTCAAATCCCAGTAGTCCTATAGAACTCACTAGGCTCTATCATGATCAGGGGATCAAAAGAAACCCTGGTCCCTTATAGTACATTCTAGGGACACTGAAGCATCTCAGAAACTCACTCAATCTAACTGGGTCCTTACACTAGTCAGCGCACTCCACACTAGGTATTTCACTTATCTAGATCCCTACCAATCTCATAAGACACCCATGAAATTTCAATAGTGTAAGTGATCAACCATTGGAATATAATAGATCATCAAATAAATATAATTTCAATAATTTGAAATTTAACCTCACCCCACCTCCTAAACTCTCATAAGAAACAACCCCTTTCACATCCTTTTATAAGATTTAGAATAATCATAAAAATATAAAGAATATCCCATGGGGTCAGGACCCACAACAGGAAATATAAATGCATGGAGCTCAATTGAGGGTATCTCATATTTATAAAATAACTTCCTTTAAATTTCCAACTAGGATTTTACAAATGTGCTTGATAAGCCAATCCATTTTCACCCCATTTGAGAACAACATTTAAATTTTCATCTAAAAACTATTTATCAAAATGCGCTAGAAATACCATTAGGAAACCCAACCATTTTCTATACATAAATTTTTAAAATAATAGACCCTTTTATTTTTTAATGAAATATGTGATAATAACTCTTTTGTTAAACTTCAATATCCTTTTTAAAACATATTAATCCACTATGAGAGTTAATGGTATCAAAACCATTTAAATATTTTGAAGGTCAATTCCATTCATTTTGCAAAACATGACTTTAAAATATCACATATTCACTTTAAAGAAAAAAAAATTATGACCAAACTTTCAAAATATTTAAATTCCTTTAAAAAAATCCACTCGAGCCTTTTACAAAACACTTGGCATGTGACATAAGTCTATTCCAACTCTTCAATCCATTTTAAAGCCAATTTAAACCCAAAAAAAATTATAACATAGGATTATAATTTCATAATAAATCATTTAAAAACATCCAAGAAATTTATAGAATGTATTACAAGGGAGTTCCAAAGAAAAACCTACCTCAATAAAGAAAAATTTAAGCTAAAACTTTTCAACATTAATGGAGAACACATAAATATTTTAAGTGACATATTGTCACACCCGTCATTTTAAAATTATTTATTTTATTAATTTTTGGGGTATCGGGTAGTTTGGGTTGAATCCTGACATAACTCTTTGAGTTTTAATTTAAAAACACATGTTTTGGCCTTGACTGTGTCCAGCATACCGTGGTTGAAGCCGCGCGGCCTTGCCAGAGTCACCGTGTGACCTTGCCCGGCTCACCATACAACCCACTTGATGTTCAAGGCAGATGAATAGAATTTAATGAATAGTAAAATAAAAAAAGATAAGTGTAATAAAATTTATGGGACTATTTTTATTATAATAATATTGTTTGAAAATATTATTATTATTAATGTTGATAGCACTAAGAATATAAATTTTATTAAGTTATTATTAATATTATAATATTTATTATAGTTAATATTATATTAAGTTACTATCACCTTATTATTTATTCAGCTTTAAAATATTTCGTCGAGGTGCAGGATGAGTTCCGGTAGAATTTTGAGTTTTGTCGATAAATGAGTTTTTGTGGATTGACAGCATCCGACGCATGGGTGAGTCACAGTCAAAGTCATACGACTTTGACTGGGTCACCACGTGACCTCACTCGGTTCACTACAAGTCCTCCCCGATGTTTGATTAATTAAATAAAATAAAGTGAATATTAAAGTGATAAAAAAATAAAATTAAGAAACAAGAGTATAATAAATTTTAAAGAATTGTTTTAAATAATATTATTATTTGAGAAAATTAATATTGTTATTAGTGTAAAGGATATGTTTTTATTATTATTATGTTTTGGTATCATTATTATTATTATGAGTAAATTTAGGATTTAAGTTTTTTTATTTATAGGTTTATTTTTACCTTTCTTTTTTTCCCTTTCTTTTTTTTATTCTCCCTCCCTCGCTCTCCCCCCCCCATCCCCCCTGGTTTGAGCTGCTTCCCCCTCTCCAAACCCTTGAATGGTGCACTTTCATGCTGCTCCTCTCGGCAATCCGATGACGCACCAACTTCTTCCCTCCTACTACGTCCGATAACCGCTACCCCATACCCTCCCCGGCCAGCCCCGTCATGTGTGCACCTCCTGCGCTGATCAGCCCTCTGTCGAAATCCCGAACCGCTGGTGTCCCCCTCTCCCCACCGCAAACCGCCGGCCTCCTCCTCCGGTGACTTTGACCCTTTCTTCCTTCCCTCTCCCTTCGGTAATTCATTTTACCCTCATCTTAGGTTTTCTATTTGGGGGTTTCGAGTTATTTTAGATCTGATCTTGATAATTTTGGTCCGGTCCTTTTTTTTTAGGGTCTGTTTTCATTTTCTTGTGGTGTGTTTGATGCGCAATTGAAGTTCAACACCTTACCTCATAGATTTCATCACCGAAGGTAGGTTTTTCTGTTCCCTAGCATCATTGGATAATTTTATTATGCTTAGTTGAATTTATAAATGTGTTTCTTGGTTTCATTTTGTGGTGCGAATGATATTTTTAGAATAGATAGTGTGTTTTTTAGTTATAAATAAATTTTTGATTGAAGGGAATGGAAATGTTTTGTGTTGTTTTCGTGAAATGTTTTCAAAATGGGTTTTAGGGGTTGTTTAGATGGGGAAAACTATGTTTTCAAGGGTATTTGAGTTGTTTATGCTTAAGTGTGGGTCTCCAATGATTAGCGAATTATTTTGGGAATGTCTGATTTTTTTTGCAATTGTGTAAATAATTTATTAGATTATGTTGTTGTGATAATTATATTTTGGGAATTTTAGGATGTGCGTTTGATTTTTAAGAGCCATGTTTACATGAATTGGGGGAGTTTTAATATATAAACTCGCATTTCATCATGGTAGGGCTTTATAGGTTGTGAGAAACATGCTTTATAAATATTTTGACATGTGTGTGCGAAGAAATTTCATTTCCTTTTAGAAATGGTTGTGCCTTTTATTTTGGTCTTGTTATGGTAATTTCCAAAAGTGTTTGAAAAATTGTTTTTCGGGTGAGAATGAGGTTTTAGAAGGGTCGGGATGTGTGAGTGATTTTAAAAATGGATTTTTCATGTAAAAAAATTGTTTGTTTTAAAGTTGGTCCTTGGGGTATGCACGTGTAATGTTTTATAAATTAATCAATTGTTTATCTAAGTGGAGATTGAGTTGAATAAAATGGTTGGAAATGTTTTTGGGGTTGTTTGGTAGGTGTGAAATATGTTTTCAAAGTCTTTGAGGTGTGTGTATATTTAAATGGGGATTTTCAAAGAAAAATGGGTCACTTTGGGTGTGTTGCCTTGTTGTGCACATTTGAAATTAAATTTCAAATTGTTTGAATAATGGGAAACATGTTTTGATATTGTTACCTTGATTATTTGGTTTTAAAGTGACGTCCCTATATGGGATAGAGTGGATTTTGGTGTAAAGTTTTCTTGGTTTGTCTTGGAATGATTTAACAAATATATTAAATGATTTATTGATTCATTTGGATGGTGTGAAAGTAGTATTTTAGGAAAAGATGAATATGCATCTATGTTTAAAGTAGTATGTTTATATAAAATTAGACATGTTTTTGGTGTAAACCCACTTTTCCTTGCCTGGTGGTGTTTTATAAGTGGTGCAAGTGGTTCATTTAATTGTGTAATTGGTGTGAAACTATTCTTGAGGGGAATTTGTTAAGAAAGTGATTTGAAATGACTTTTCTACTTGGGATTTGGTATATTTATTGTGTAATCCCTTATTGTGCTATTTACTAATTCTTTATATGTTGTGAAAATTGATTATGTTATTATTTGGGTGTTTCCAAATGGGGATTTGTGAAATGATTAAGTAATGAAAAATATATTTTGGAAAGGTATTTTGGTGTGTGTGTGTTTTTTGAAATGGTGTTTGGGTATGCATGTGGTGGATTTTTGTGTGTAATGTCCTGCTTGGTGTGTGATATGTGAAAGTGATACATGATGTGAATGTGGAACTTGATTGATCACAAGGGAAAACTCTAGGTACCTAGGTGGGAGTATTAGTACTAGTACGCTAGATGACAAACGAGTGGTTTGTCCAGGTTTTATCTCGTAGGATTGACATTACAACACTAACGAAACTTTTGTAATGATTAGAGACCACTAGGTTATGGATGTGTTTCCCTATTAGTGTCTCATTCACGAGAGCGTTGATTATTGTGGTTCATATTCCACGTTTACACCGAGGTATGATGTCTTTAGTGCACCACACATACTAGTTACCTTAGGCGATTTACCCGCAGTTCTCTACTATTCATGATGTGGTGCCTTCTGTCAGCATATGGAGGACCACTGGATTATGTGAATGTTCATTATAAATTTTATCTTCCATTTTAAAGTAGTATTTGTGAAATTATTTTTCTTCTAGTTCTCTTTTATTTTTTACTTTTAGATTTTAAATGTTTTCTTTAAAAACAAAGCGTTTTAAAAGTATGGTTTTAAATAAGCATGTTAAATTATCTTTTTGATGTTGTGGTATGGAATATTTTATTGGGTGACTTCCTTCTGGGCCTTTCACTCACACCCTGCATACACCTTTGGGTGTATGTAGACCTTATTTCTTATGTATTTCAGGTTGTGACATCATGCTCTACAATGGTGGTTCAGGTTGTAGTTGGTATTCTCACGCAGGGTGGCATCGATGTGGCCTCTCTTTTTTCTGGGAGGTTTGAGTTAGAGTTCTAGTTTTTATTGTTGTATTTTATTTTTATTTATTGGTTCAAGTTGTAGACCTTTAAATTTGATTTTAGTTTAAGGTCCTGTTTGTTTTTCTGTTTTCAGTTTTAGTTTATCCATCTTGTCAGTTGTTTTGGGTATTCTATTTCGAGTAAATCATTCCCATGTGTTAGTTTTGATACCTAACCACTTGTGCTAACTCGTCGGGATCGATAACTCCCTTCAGGAAATGTCGCAGACCGGGTTGGGTGCCGGGTTGGGTGCTATGTCGGATGGCGACCCAGCCTGGTTCATGACAAAATGGTATCAGAGGGAGGTTCACTCTCTTAGGTCATGTTCTTTTAGAAAGTGTTAGGGTAGATCAGAGTTATGGTTTTCAGAACTCGATGTTCTTGCTACGAGCAAGGTGCCTAGCCATTACACCCCATGGCGGGACTTTAGTTACCATGGTAAGTTGAGGTTTGTCTGAAACTTTGGTCCATGTGGTTAATCTTGTTTAGAGGAAATGAAAAGAGGGTAGGGTCAGTGGTCCTAGTGAGCTCGCAGGGTTTGTCAAGCCATGTGGAGCCAGGGACACTGTCCTAGAATACACTCTGTGGTGGTGGCATGATTGGTGTATGGCCGCCAACCATGTGTCTTAGTCACC
This sequence comes from Viscum album, assembly GCA_963277665.1. NCBI lineage: Eukaryota > Viridiplantae > Streptophyta > Magnoliopsida > Santalales > Viscaceae > Viscum > Viscum album. The sequence goes on from OY728165.1 coordinate 219,098,339, forward strand.
TGCTGACACTAGTCTCCTCTTGTATCGTTCCTCGTCCCTTTGTTTTGAATTCATGGAAATCTGGTTTTTAAGTAAAAATGATTTGGTGTTTTAAATAATTGGTAGTTGGATGGTGTGTTGTGTTTGTTGGTGTTGTCTCAGTTGTGCTGTGGATTCATTCCACACCAAAGGGAGAAGCTCCATTCGGGGGTATTCAATACCTAACTACAAGTTAGAAGATGCTTCAAACATTAGGGCTCCAGCCATAGGCCTCGGAGTGAATATGGCTTGTGGTCGGGACCCCAGAGAGTGTATGGGACCCTGACTTTATTTCAGTCATCAATGTTGAAAGTCAGAGCAGTTTTAATCAATTCTTCTAGCTATTCTATTTCAAATGACCAATCTAGGTGTGTGAGTTTTCTCATGGATATGAGGAGGCATTTTCGTCTCATTACCTTAAAGTCCTGGGGGTTGCATCCCACTAGATGAAATCACTTTTACTAGTCCTTATGATGTTTTTTTGGGTGTCTGGTCACCATCAAATTTTTTCAAATTTTTGCATCTTCTATCAGTTTGTATGGCAATGAGACCCACTGTGAGTCTCGTTGAAATCCCTTCAGAGTAAGTCGATGCTAGCCTGTTTCTATGATGGGGAGTCTGCTCGGGCCTCCCCATGTTGGTCTCCCCATGGAAGTTTCCTAGTCTCATCTCGGTTTTCCCAGTCTTGTTTTAGTTTGTGAAGTTGGTTTCCATGGGTGCAATATTTCCCTCCCTTTATCAATCAATTGGGGGTGTTCCAACTCTTTGGTGTAGGTGATACATAGTGAAAATACTTTTACGAGTTTCTTTAGGTTTTCATTTAAGACACTTTCTCTGATCAAGGTGTGTTTCCCTCTTTTCACTCATTTTTAAAAGGAATTATTTTCAAACCTTAAGGGGGTGTCGCTTTCTCCTTTTGGGGTTCAGCCTGAGTTGTGGCTTTCCAAGGATGGAAAGCTCTATGATGGGGAGAATTATCACACCTATTGTTTTCAAATTATTTATTTTATTAATTTTCTAGGTATCGAGTAGTTAGGGTTGAAGCCCGACATAACTCTTTGAGTTCTAATTTAAAAACACATGTTTTGGCCTTGACTACGTCTAGTGAAATGTGGTTGAAGCCACACGGCCTTGCCAGATTCACCACGCGACCTTTCCCAGCTCACTGCACGACCCGCTTGATGTTCAAGGTAGATGAATAGAATTTAATGAATAGTAAAATGAAAAAAAAATGAGAAGTGTAATAAAATTTATGGGACTATTTTAATTATAATAATATTGTTTGAGAATATTATTATTATTACTGTTGATAGCACTAAGAATATAAATTGTATTAAGTTGTTATTAATATTATAATTATTATTATAGTTAATATTATATTAAGTTACTATCACCTTATTATTTATTCAATATAAAATATTCCGTCGAGGTGCAGGATGAGTTCCGGTTGAATTTTTAGTTTTGTTAATAAATGAGTTTTCGTGTCTTGACAGTGTCTGACGCACAGGCATGCAACGGTCGAAGTTGTGCGACTTTGACTGGGTCATCACGTGACCTCGGTCGGTTCAATGCAAGTCCTACTCGATGTTCAATTAATTAAATTAAATAAAGTGAATATTAAATTGAGAATAAAATAAAATTAAGAAGCAGAATTAGAATAAATTTTAAACAATTGTTTTAAATAATATTATTATTTGAGAAAATTAATATTGTTATTAGTTTAAAGGATATGTTTTTATTATAATTATGTTTTGGTATCATTATTATCATTATGAGTGCATTTAGGATTTAAGTTTTTTTTATTTATAGGTTTATTTTTACCTTTCTTTTTTTTCCTTTATTTTTTTTCCTTCTCCCGCCCTCCCTCTCTCTCTCTCTTGTCGCCCCCCTCCCCCCTGGTTCGAGCCGCTTCCCCCCCCCCTTCAAACCTTTAACCATCACCCCTGTATACTGCTCCTCCCGGCCATCCAGCGACGCACCAACCACCACCCTTCTGCTTCGTTCGGCAACCTCTACCCCACACCCTCCCCATCCTGCCCTATCGTGTGTGCGCCTCCTACGCTTATCAGCCCTCCACCGAAATCCCAAACAACTGGTGTCCCCCTCTCCCCACCGTGAACCGCCGACCTCCTCCTCTAGTGATTGTGACCCTTCTTCCCTTCCCTCTCCCTCCAGTAAGTCGTTTTCCCTTCATCTTAGGGTTTTTATTTGGGGGTTTCGAGTGATTTTAGGTCCGATTTTGATAATTTTGGTTTGGTACTTTGTTTTAGGTTCTGTTTTCATTTTCTTGTAGTGTGTTTGATGCACAATTAAATTTCAACACCATACCTCAGAGATTTATTCACTGAAGGTAGTTGGTTTTCTTCCCTATCATAATTGGATAATTTTATTATGCTTAGATGAATTTATAAATGTGTTTCTTGGTTTCATTTTGTGGTACGAATGATATTTTTATAATGGATCGTGTGTTTTTTAGTTAGAAATAAATTTTTAATTTAAGTAAATGGTGATTTTTTTTTTGTTTTTTTGGTGCAATGTTTTCAAAATGGGTTTTAGAGGTTGTTTAGATGGATCAAACAATGTTTTCAAGGGTATTTTAATTGTTTATGTTTAATTGTGGGTCTCTAATGATTAGAGAATTATTTTGGGCATGTCGTCTTTGTTTTAAAATTTTGTAAATAATTTATTAGATTATGTTGTTATGGGAATTATATTTTGGAAAGGTTAGGATGTGCGTTTGATTTTTAAGATCCATGTTTACATGAATTGGGGGCGTGTTTTTGATATAAACTCTCATTTCATCATGGTAGTTCTTTATAGGTTGTGCGAAACGTGATTTATAAATATTTTGACATGAAACTGTGAAGAAATTGCATTTCCTTTTAGAAATGGTCGTGGATTTCATTTTGGTCTTGTTGTGGTAATTTCAAAACGTGTTTAAACAATTGTTTTTGGGGTGATAATGAGGTTTTATAAGGGTTGGGATGTGTGATTGATTTTCAAAATGGATTTTTCATGTAAAAAACTTGTGTGTTTTAAAGTAAGGACTTGTGGTATGCACGTGTGATGTTTTATAAATTAAGAAATAGTTTATTTAATTGGTGTTTGAGTTTAAAAACATGGTTGTAATGGTTTTGGGGGTTTTTTGGTAGGTGAGAAATTCATTTTCAAAGTCTTTTAGGAGTGTGTATATTTAAATAGGTATTTTCAAAGAAAAATGAGTCCCTTTGGGTGTGTTTCCTTGTTGTGCACATTTGAAATTAAATTTAAAATTGTTTTAATAATGGAAAACATGTTTTGATATTGTTACCTTGAGTATTTAGTTTTAAAGTGACGTCCCTATATGGGATAGAGTGGATTTTGGTTAAAGTTTTCTTGGTTTGTCTTGGAATGATTTAACAAATAGATTAAATGATTTATTGATGAGTCACTTTGGGTGTGTTTCCTTGTTGAAATTAAATTGAAAATTGTTTGAATAATGGAAAAGATGTTTTGATATTATTACCTTGATTATTTGGTTTTAAAGTGATGTCCCTATATGGGATAGAGTGTCTTTTGGTGTGAAGTTTTCTTGGTTTATCTTGGAATGATTAAAAAATATATTAAATGATTTATTGATTCATTTGGATGGCTCGAAAGTTTTATTTGGGAAAATCTCAATATGTGTCTATGTTTAAAGTAGTATGTTTATATAAAACGAGACATTTTTTTTTGTAAACCCACTTTACATTGCCTGGTGGTGTTTTATAAGTGGTGCAAGTGGTTCATTTAATTGTTTAATTGGTGTGAAACTAGTATTTAGGGGAATTTGTTAAGAAAGTGATTTGAAATGACTTTCCTACTTGGGATTTGGTATATTTATTCTGTAAGCCCTTATTGTGCTATTTACTAATGCTTTCTATGTTGTGAAAATTGATTATATTATTCTTTGGGTGTTTCCAAATAGGGATTTTTGAAATGATTAAGTAACGACAAATATATTTTGGAAAGTTATTTTGGTGTGTGTGTATTTTTGAAATGGTTTTTGGGTATGCATGTGGTGGATTTTTGTGTGTAATGTCATGTTTGGTGTGTGATATGTAAAAGTGATAAATGATGTGAATGTGGAACTTGATTGAGCACAAGGGAAAACTCTGGGTACCTAGGTAGGTAGATTAGGACTAGTACGCTAGATGACACGTGAGTGGTTTGTCCCGATTTCATCTAGAAGGATTGAAATTACTACACTAACTAAACTTTTGTGATGATTGGAGACCACTAGGTTATGGATGTGTTTCCCTACTAGTGGCTCGTGCATGAGAGCACTGATTATTGTGGTTCCTATGCCATGTTTACACTAAGGTATGATGTCTCAAGCGCACCACACATACTATCTACCTTAGGGGATTTACCTATAGTGATCTACTATTTATGATGTGGTGCCTTCTATTGGGATACAGAGGACCACTTGAGTATGAGCATGTTAATTATAAATTTTCTATTCCATTTTAAAGTAGTATTTGTGAAATGGTTTTTCTTCCAGTGCTCTTTTCTTTTTTACTTTTAGCTTTTAAATGTTTTCCTTAAAAACAAAGTGTTTTAAAAGTATGGTTTTAAATAAGCATATTAAATTATCTTTTTTATATTGTGGTACAGAATCTTTTATTGGGTGACTTTATACTAGGCCTTTCGCTCACACCCTGCATACTCCTTTGGGTGTATGTAGACCTTGTTTCTTGTGTATTTTAGGTTGTGACATTGTGCTCAGCGATGGTGGTTCAGGTTGCAGTTGGTCTTATCACGCAGGGTGGTGTCGATGTGGCCTCTCTTTTTGTAAGGAGGTTTGATTCAGAGTTTTAGTTTATATTGTTATCATTTTTTTTATTTATTGGTTCGGGTTGTAGACCTTTAAATTCGATTTTAGTTTAAGGAAATGTTTGGTTGTTTGTTTTCAGTTTTAGTTTATTCATCTTGTCAGTTGTTTTTTGTTTACTATTTCTGGTAAATCATTCCCATGTGTTAGTTTTGATACTCGGGCACTTGTGCTAGCCTGTGGGGATCAGGAACGCCCTTTGGGCCATGTCGCAGACCAGGTTGGGTGCCGAGTCGGATGGTGACCCAGCCTGGTTCGTGACGCATACTACCCAACCCCTTACGACATAAATCCTCATCATTAAAAAGAAATTCTACTATGATCCTGTGGAATAAAAAATCAAATTCATAACTGAGTCACACAAAATTAAAGAAAAAAATATGCATAGGAACACCAACCAACATGCAATTCATTTAGTGCGCAAAAAAAGACCACCAATGGCCACGATTTTCAGTGGGGTATTTATCTCATACAATTCACAGTATTCCATCAATATAAAACTATAATTACATGTGAACAAGATGAAATGGATGACAAAGAGGAGAAAACTCACTGACATAGGAGAGGCACACAGTAGAGGAGAGCCGCACGACGGAGGTGTGGCGCATGACGAAGGTGTGGCATGCAGTGGAGGAGAGGCGCATGATGGCTGGTTCGAACGACTGGTAGAGGAGATGCATGGTGGATGGTAGAGGAGATGCATGGCGGTGTGGCGTGTGGCAGAGGTGACAGCACACAGTGGAGGTGTGGTTCACGATCTAGGAGAGGCAGCGGCAGAGGAGGAGGAGGAGTTGTGGTGTAGGTGTCAACTTCTGCAAGATCTTGAGGGGTGTGAGAATGAAGGAGATTGTTAGGAATTTTTTATAAAACCCAGTGAACCTTTTATAAGAACTAGCTAAAAATCGCTGATAAAGGTATGTTTTATCAGTGCTAAAATAAAAAGCACTGAAAAAACGAACCTTTATCAGCACTTCTTTAGTGTTGATAAATATATTTTGTTAATGATTTATTTATAGTAATATATATTTATAAAATTGTATATATGATAAATATTTATTTATTTATTTATAATTATAACTATAAATATATATATATAATTATAATTCAAATAATTATTAAATTATAAGAAATATACTTATTATATTTATAATATTAGAATATATATAATAAATATATTAATTATATATATTTACAAGATTATAGATATATACAACTATATTTCTTCTATTTTTATAATTATTTATATGAATATATATTTACTTATTATATGAATATATTTTTTTATTATATGAATATGTTTATTTATAATTATGTTTATAAATGAATATATTTATATTTTTTTATTTAAATAATCAAAAAAAATATAAAAAAATTAATATTTCTAATTTTTATAATTCTATTAATATATATATTTATTTTATTTATTATAGTTTTATAATTAATTAAACATATCTATATTTATTTGTAGCTATAAATATAAATATTTTTATTTATTTATCAATATTTCTATATATTTATTTAATTATATATAACATTATATATGAAAATAATAAATATTTTTTTTAGAAAACAATAATAATTTAAATAAATATATATTTATTTCCAATACATGGGCTTCATCCAACACTGTACCTCGATCCCCAATTGGGTCTATAAATACACCAATGTCCCATTATCATCTCAACCATCCAATGATTGGTTTCACTACACCCATGCCTCGGCATGAGGGAATACACTCACGACTGATCGATACTCCTGACCATTAAAGTATCCATATCATCATCATGATAAAAAATCACCCAATATCCACTACCCACATCCTATCCCTTATCATATGTAATGACTGGAAGGGACCACCCACTCCTACCTAAGTGCTAACAGGAAATATCAGTCAACACACACCAAGACTTTTCCCAACCACATCTATTAATCTCAAAACATCAAAGTGTGAAAAAAATCATTCCGGGTATTATGTTTCTACCCACCATAAGACTCTTCTACCAATGGTAGATTCTAGATAATGGATCTCATAAATATACCAATCACCTATAAAAAACACACAAAATGGTCTAACCCATGAAATCATCAAAACACACATCAAGGGGTCTAATCTATGAACCCAACAACTCATATCTGGCTACCAAATCTAAACATCCATATCCATCCATGATTCTACCACAATTATCACTCTAGTAATACCCACAACATACCCATAAAATACGCAAGAAAACACTCAGGTATCTCAAAATCCACCACTGAAAACCAAGCAACCTTGTTTATACAGGCGTCAATTTTCTTTTCCTATCACCTGACCAAATTAAATCCATACTCATAAAATTAAATTAATGGTTCCAAAAAAATATGAAAAATTAATCAATCTCACAATTCAAGAATCTAGGTCTTACCTAATCAAATCACAAAATCCAATAAATCTGGTTTATATGGTACTGATTTCTTAGATAAAATATCATTAAAATAATTTAATATACACCAAAACACTCATGAGTTTTCAAAACACCCCTTGGAATCCAAGGGTTTTAAAATAAATTGAAATCACCAAAATTCTAAGCCTTTATGATCCCTTTTCTCTAAAAATTAATCATGATTTATAAAACCATTTTGAAATCCAATTTCAAAAATATATTCCTCATGTCTTCAAAATCCTAAAAATCACAATCATTAAAAAATCATTATCACCATGAGATATTTTAAGTAAAAATTGACTCATAAAACCATTTCACATATTCCTTGTGCATCGCACAAGTTTTATTTTTAAAACTAGGTCTTTCTTATTAAAATAAGGTTTTTATCAGAAACCAACCATCCCAAAAAACATTTCCCTATGGTAGCTAATAATTACAATCACAATAATCAAACACCCCTGACACCCATATTAATATAATCATAACTTATAATATATTCAAGAAAACATTGATTATATTATAATTTTCTTCAATTGAAAATGGATTTTGATAGTGATTCATGTCAAAAAATCCCACGTAAAGGTGTGTGTATCATACCCTAAGCATACCATTATCATGATGCATTTATAACTCACTAGATCCCGGTTGATACCTATGACTCATCGTGAGTCTTACCCATCCCACGTTGGGATTCTTAGTCCAAAACAAAACCCCACTCATATTAGTGTGCTTAGTCCCAATACTGTACACACCTCGGAAAATTGGGTTTCAACTGATGTCATCTGGGTCAGGTATGCGATCAGCCTACCTCCCGAGTCCCAACACCCAACTCTATCTCCAACTAAAAATGTATCATACCAAAACTTGCATTGATACCACTTTTTAATGCCTTGGCCCAAACTTCTTGAATGGAACCTAAGCGGTAACTTCATGTGACCTTATGAACACCTCCTCATATGACATAGTCTTTCAACTAGTGGAAAGGGCCTAAAATATTCATAGAGAGACTATTACATCGAGAATAATTCTCAGGTAGTTTATTCCTAAGTCTACTGAAAATTCAACATGACCAATCCATATAAGGAATATTTCAAAAACCATTACATAGAAAAATGAGATCCCATCAGCCCACAAATTCCAAAAGATAAATAAGTAAAACCATCTATAAGATCTAGTAATACATAATAGAGTAGAAGTAGATAAACATGAAATAATAGTAATTATATATAAAAAACAACACACTGGCTAGTACATGTTGAACAATAATCGAAAATAAATACACCTAACTCTGGACCAACTCACATAATCCAAACTTCCAATTCCTCGACCACCATAACCTTCTAGACCCATAACATCTATCCAACTCTAATAAATACCTTCTCCATAAGGGAAAACATGAAGTTTTACCCAAATAAATTGAAACCCATACCATGTAAGTGGGTAGGGGGTGAGCCAAATGACCCTACATGAAATCCCCAATGCCTTAATCATACTGAGTTAAACTTTGATCAATGTTATGTGCATAAAATATATATATATATATAAGGTGTAATTTTTTAGTGCAATACACCCACCAGTCAACATGACATGAGAAACACATTAGTGTACATGTTATATCTTCATGTGTCAACCAAACCACCCCAAACACAAACCATATTTTCATCAACCATTGTTGGAGAATATATAAACATGTAACCACACAGTATAAATATACCCATCCCTAGAACATGAGGAACCACCCGAGGGACCAAGTCCTACCCCAAAACTAGTAACTAAACAAAAAACTTATTTCATCTAGTGAAAGAGTGTCTCTGAACACATAACCACCCAGGGGAAATATAATCATCCCTAGAATATGAGGAATCTCCCAGGAGAAATATTCTCATCCATAGAACATAAGAGATTACCTGGGGAAAATATACACATCCACGGAATTTATAATCCACCTGGGTAAAATCTACCCATCCCCAAAATAATGTAAGTATACACCCATGGGGTCACATCTCCTACCTAGATCTAATTATTATTCCAATATTAATTGAGGTTCATATCCTTCCCCCAACACTTGAACCCTCACTTCACAAATCACATATATAAATAAACAAACCAAATATACCTTAGGGGGAAAATCTCACCCTGTAACTAAGAACCTTTATCACCCATGTAATTTCCACCCCAAAACCATAGTTATATCATGTTTATTTAAAGCTAGATTAGCTCAAGTAATCTTCTCATCCTAAAAAAATAATATATAATTCACTCAAGGTATTCCACCCTAGAACCTCATATATCACACACATATCACATGGTTTTTCCATCTACTGAAACCCATCTCTCATAATCATGGTTGTACTCTCAAGTATACAACATATCCTCACTATTATTCCCATGTTAGTCTCACTAAAATGTTCAAGTTTAAGTGTGACACCTAAAATCATCACTACACATATCTCTTACCAACCCTCTATAGGGTTAACTTGATATAGGGGAACCCAATGGGGTCCCCTAAGTCACATCCAATCATAGACACCCTACATGGGTACCTCAATCACATTTCCATGCCATGATCCAAAATTGTAACTCTATTAATAATGTCCATAAACATCTACCGGGTCCTTCAAAACCATCACTACCCTCTAATGGGTCTGTAAAATCCATCTAGATCAAATCACCGCTTTGATACCAAAAGAAACCAGCAACAAACAACACACATAACATGTATCAGTATGCAACAAGTAAAACATGATATAATCACTATAATGGAGAACATAAAAAATATCCCATGATTTATAAAATAGAGTATCACCATCATGAGGTCAAATAGAAAAAAAATCAACTAAGACCATCCATATTTTATTGGGAAACCATGCCAAATTTAAATTTTTAAAAACTATTTAGAAATTGAATCACATGTTATCTTACTCATGCCAGTCTCTTAGAGAAAATCTATAAAACTCCTAAATATTTCATTTCAAATCCCATTTAAAAAATAATCCATTTTACTTTAAAATTATATTTGATTCAAATCCATTTTTTAAAAACATATTAAAAAATAAAACATCTTTCTCCTTGAATTCCAACTCACACCACTAAGAAATTTCTAATGAGGACCACTCAAACTCATTCTATTTTTATAGAACCATTAAACTATTTAAAAAGATATCCAATCCATTTTGACTATTAGGTTGATGTGATCCCACACCAAGTTATGTTCAATATCACACAATTCATTAAACATTCAAACACATAAAATAATGATGGAACGCGAACATAAAATCACAAGATAAGCAAGGGACTAGAATAATGTCAAGTCCAATTACCTCAACCAGTAATCTATAAATCCATCCAAGATCATACTTACCTCCTATGAGTCCAAAATAACTTATCTCATCAATAACCATCATCAAATTAATAATTTAAACATTTAAAACCAAAAAACTAAATTGGTATAATCAATGTTGAAATCACTGGGCCACCTCATGGCTTTGGAACCATGATAAATAGGGTTTGTTCACTCCTGAAATAAACCCATAACTAATCCATACATCCAATTAAATTAATTATAATAATTATAACTAATTAAAAAATATTCAAATAGAAATAAATTACTATTAACTCATTGGGTGCCCACAAAGCACCGAGACATTGACAAGCCACTCATGGAAGGTCTTTGGCACACTCATAACACTATACTATGAAAAATCCCTATAATTTTCCAATAATTCAATGAAAATGTCATTTAATTTAGGAAAAACACTAAATAAATTCATATATAGATTTAACTCAATAGAAATTTCAATCAATGACATATACTCTTTATCGTGGGACATCCTCTAGTCAAGCCTCATAAAATCCCTATGAAGTAGGATGAATTCCACCCTAATTTAGTTAAAATCATCAATGAAATATAACCAGATACAAAAAAAATCAAATTAGAATAAATGGGAGGAATAATTGAAGAAGGAGGAGTAACTCACCTAAAATCACTAAGAAATCATACTAAGAATACCACAAATCAAATTGGAAGTAGAGAGGGAGATGGGGAGTTGACTGGTTGAGTTTGTGTATGAGAGAGAAAAGAAAAAAGGGGGTTGGAGTTAAAATACTAATGAGTAAAAAAACAATAAATTTACACTTTTTAAAGAGTCTTATGGTTATAATATGGTTTTTAAAACAATTCTCCAACTGTGCGATTAGAATTGTCTTAATCCACTCAATTCACATGGTTTATCCACACGGTTTGTTAAACTATGCATCAGATGGAAAATTTTCCACTGTAAAAAAATTTCATACTTCACATGGTATTCCTGAAACTATTCAAAAACCATAAAAAATCCCTAAGAAAAACCCATATTGCATGGTTTTTCCACATAATTTATCTTAATTGTGCGGCAACCATATATATAGACAAATACTTTATAAATTTTCAAAATTCAACTAAAATCTCCCAAGACTCACCCAAGCACAAAAAACAACTATCATTCCTTGATCCATATACAAAAAAATTAACTCATAATGCTCTAACTCTCATAATTCCAATCAAAAACACAATTATTGGATTTAACCCTACTCTAGAAACAAAAAAAAATCGAATTCTCACTAAATTTTTTAACTCTCCATTGAGTGGGGTTTTACATTTTTCATCACAGAAACACCATCATATTTGGGTAAACAAACATCATATCCAACATGAGAATGTACATCCTTATCACCATGAGCTCAAATAGGTTAGGGTGTCCATAATCAACATCCCCTCTATTTTTTATTATTAAATTCAATATCCTTAAATTAAAACTATAATTATTTTATTTTGAAACTATATAATATGAATAATATAAAATTCTCATACATAAAATGAACAAAACTCTAGTGGTTTAAAAATACTCCCTCAAGGGTCACATTAGTTTTCTCATCTTCATGGTAATTATTCTTACCTCAGAGAGTGTAATGACCCAAATCAAATATCCATAATTGAAGACCCATGTCAAACTATCACATAATCTGAAGCATGTTTTCTAATTGCTAGAGACTGGAAACTAGTACCAAGCAATACAAAATAATTGTTTGTGAATAGTTTTCCCCAAAATAAAGTAAAAATCAATATGTGAATGAAAATTCCATTTTATTTAAAACCAAAATATCCTTAAAACAACCTTTTTAAACACAAAAAATTTATAAAAATGTAGTGGAAGAATAAAAACTACACAAAGCATATCATAACTCAAATAGATGACCGAAACTTATCCACATGGGATATCCAATCCCCTCCAATGATGCATGACCAAACACTATCTAATTTATCCATAAACATAGATCCTAATATCTAATGCCTAGGAATAAGTTTTCCTTTACTTTTTCTATATCATGAAAAACAACATCTTCATACACATTGGGTTGTTCTTGTAAAGGGGAGTAATGTTTTTATCAATAGGATTTCCCTGAATCACTTCCATGAATTTTCATGAAATATTTTTTCCAAAACTTATAATTAATATAATTTGGAAAATAAGTAAATAATTTACCATACAGCAGTTAATAAACCATTTTTAATAATATATAATAAATACTATCATACTGAAAAAAGAATCCATATTCATAAACCTACCAAAATCTTGTATATTTTATCAAATAAATGATAATTCCATAATTTTATCCATCATGAGAATTATCTATAAGTAAGTAATCCTGAAACCATGTATAAAATAAACCACCTATAATGAATTTCAATCCATCCAAATTAATCCTGAAGGTATTTTCACCCTATCAATGGTTATTTTTAGCCATGTCGTATGGTTATTTCTAATAATAACTCTATAGATTTTTCCAACCATTGATTCATAGATTCTAATTCCTTTAAAATAGTTTCCAAATCAAACCTTTTTTCAAAATGGGTTTCCATACCAAATTCACATACTAAAAAATCCTAAATTCATATTCAATTTAAGATAAATTCTCAATTTCTTATAATAAAATCCCATGATTTTGAAAACCCGGTATTCATGTTTTCATTAAAAAATATAATTTTACATTGATTACATATCTAGATAAACCATCATTTTATCAAATCAATATCACATAATTATATGATAAAAAAATATTTTAATTCCATCCATTAAAATAAAATCAATTAAAATCCATGGAATCATAAGAAACTAAGGAAGTAATAATAGTCACCAACCTTAGATGCTTTACTTTGAATTATCCTCTATTTTATGAGTGATGAATTTAAACAAACCATATACCAAGTCTTATCATTAAAAATTTCCCCAAACCCTAGCTCTTAAAACAAAATAAATGGACATACTATTTAAAAGTTTGACGCACTATTGACTATTTGGCATAGTCCCATACATCATTGGCATAGTCTATACCCAATAGGTGTGACCCCCATGTGACTCTTGGAATTGAATCACGTGTCCCTTAGTAAGTGGAATAACACTTATTTGATTTGACACAACCCTGCATGACTTACTATCTCTAATATATATAAAAATAAGGGTCGTAGGAGAAATTATATGGAGTTTCATGACCCCCAATATCAATTTAAAAAACTCTGTACTAAATATCATAAATTACCCACTAATATATTTTAGAGATAGATTAGTGAAAGTAGGATATTTTGGTATAAAAAGGATTATATTAAAATTTAATCAAGTTATTAATAATATAAAGTCATTATAATACATACCTCAATAATCCATTTATAATTTATGTAACCCACCATATTATAATCATCTCATTCCATGATATCCTCCTCCGCCAACGAATACTGTATAGAGATATCAAAGGGGGATAAATGAGGAAACTCTCCAATATTTATAATATATATTTCTCTATTATTTAACATAAATTATCCATGTGAAACTTCCATTTGGATTATGATAATTATATTTATTTCCCATCTATCATAATTTATATCTTTTTTCCATCATAATTATTTTCCATTCTCTTCACATAACTACATGGTGGAAAATTCAATACTTATGATCAAATATCACTCTCTAATACTATAATTCCAAAAAATATATCCATGGTTTCAACATGCCTATAAATCCTTTCATTTAATATAATCAACCACTATAAATTCAATGTCAACCATTCCCATAATTAACACTTTTCTAATATTCCAATTCAAAATCATCAAATTAACTAAAATTAAAATCTAAGACTATTATGTCAAATTAAAATCATATAATTAATTCCTGAAATCACATTAATACCCAAATTGACATAAATCCCATGTGAAAAAAAAGACACCCCATAATTAAATAATTAAATTCTCTAATATCCCTCTTTTTAAAAAGGTATATTCATAAATTAAATACATGCTAACCAATATCCCATAATTTAATATTAAGATACCTATAATGATAAATTTATTTTTATATGGAAACATACATTAATAAATGAACTCAAAAATATATCTATATCTATTAATTAAACTTGAAAAATAATCAATGTTACAAGGATCATTATAATGATCACGATTAGAGTGTTAATCTTCTATTTATTAAAAAAAGTGGTCTAATATGTACTTATAACTAAAAAAATTAAACTTCACTATTAAATAAAACATTATTCCTCAAGAAATACCATGTTAAGTACTTTCTATTTAAAGATCCATTTTTTGAGATCTTTACATATTTTCCTTCAAGGATTCTTATTCTTGAAAAACTAATTATTTAAAAATAAATTTTTCTTTGACTAATTAATTAACCTTTAATCATTAAATAATTTCATTTATCCTTAATTATGTTCCACATAATTAAGTAAATAATATAAATTTCTCAAATTATAGTAAATAAATGAAGTTAAAAATTCAATGAATTTAGATTCACTATAAGTTAATCCATAACACCTACTTATTTCATTATTTTTCATTATTGGATATTCTATATTCTATAAACCAATTTGTTTTTTATTAAATATTTAAATTAAAATAGATATTTTTTAATTAAAAGGATTGAGATCCAAAATTAGGGTTGTGTTGCCTCTTTATTTGGATTATCTTTTATTTATCAATTATATTATTCTTAATATATTTAATTATGATATTAAAGATGTTGTCCAAAAAACATTAAAACATATAAAACATATAACATCATCAATTAATGAAGTGATTTTATGAAATCTTGGTGATAGAGTAATAAATAAGATTCATTATAAAATTAGTAATTTCAAATTTTTATTTTGATTGGTGGAATAAAAAATAAACATAATAAAGAACATGTGTTTATTTAATTTAAATTTATTGATTTTAATAGAACTATACCATAACGTTATTTTATTTTATGGATCTTTTTGATAATATAACACAAACTCTTAAAAAATTATGTGTTGTTTTCATTCAATATAATTTATATATTCATAATATGATAAGTAGAAGGTATGTGAAACTAATAATATGTGTGGTTCAAGAAATATATATTGATATTAGTTTATAAAGGAATTTTGATAATCATATTATATATATCATTTTATATATATATTACATCTCATGTTAGTGGTTTCTTCTCAAGAAATAATTTCAATATGATTATATTCTTTAAAGTTAAAATATATTTTTATTCTAATTTACATTCTCCTAAGAATTATTATAAATTACAATCAACCAAATAAATTGAATTTTATAATTATATCATTGTTAGTGAATGTGAGACTAGTAAATTGGAAATTTTTTTGTGTTTCATAGTTATATTTTATTACTCATAGAAACTATGATATTTATTATATTTTTAATTTAATAAATATTTGTGGTGTAACTTGTGTCATTCATGAATTCATGGTTGGAGATAAATAATTTATAATTATAAATCAATAATATAATAGATTTTTAATTGTAAAAAAGTAATTTGATTTCATTTTTATCATTAATTCTATGCACTAAGTTATGAAAAATTACTCATTGTGTTTATAGTCTTATAAAGAAAAATAGTATTATATTTTAAATTCCATAAAATGAATTTCAATGATAAGAGTTCTCCTTAAAACGTTAAAATAAAATGATTGTGTTGATTTAATTATGGATATGGAGTCAATTTTCAAACAAATTCATATTAAGATTCATGTGATGGAAGTTCCTTATTAAATGGTTATAAAAATGTTAATCCATCCTAACTCAGATACTAATCAATTGGAATTGACACATAAGAGTTAAAAAAATTTATTCTTGGAAACAATAATTTTGTGGTGGTACTTTAGTAATATCCATTATTACAAAAAATGTACCATATATATAGAAACCATTATAGTATGTATTATAGTAAATATTTTTTCAAGGATAGTTATAAATACATTTTTATAACAATTTTTCTATGGGTTTCATATCAGGAACACCTTAAAGTGGAACATAAGATAATTATTGATCCACTCTCATATAAAACCCCATGTTAGGAAGGATCAATGTTCCATCCTGAAGAAGGTTTAACATTAAGAAGACATTGTTGGTGTTTCGGGTTCATTACTAAAAAATATAAGGACTTCATGTTGTCTCTCAAAATGTAAGGCCTTCAAATCACACCTCAATTCTAAGGATTTTAGAGTATCCATTAAATGCCAATGAAATCTATAAAATACAATAGATTACCCCATTCTAGGTGATTAAAACAACTTTATTAGTGTTAAAATGTGTTGAGGAATTTGGAATAGAGAATGGATGTAACCATTCTTAGTGATTTTTTAATTCTCTGTGCTTCAAAAGCACTAAGAAAGGGGCAATTTCTTATCAATTTTTTATCATTGAGAAGGGCCATAAATAATTTATGTTGGCCCTATTTAGTGTTACAATAGTTCAAAAAAACATATAGATATATAGTAAAATCACCATACTTTACAGAATCAAAAAATAAATAAATAAATTTCATTATTTAATAACATTTTTACATTAAATTATTATAACAAAATTTATAAAAATAAAATTTATATAACAAGAATATGTTCAGAAGAGTGTGTTAATAAATAAAAAAAACTTTTAATTTTAACCTTCTAAAGAAATGTACCTACAATTGAAAAGAGTAATATATAAGTAATAATAAATAGTATGTTATTTATTATTAAACTTAAATAATTTAAAACTAATTAGAAATGGAAAAATATACATTAGGACATTCCAATAATAACTCAAGTCAAAATGATGTGTGGTCTAGTCCTGTATGTCTCAAATGAATCAAATATCATTTTCATAGAGTTTTATAGCAATAAAAGTTCATTTTATTAGTTCTAAGTATGTGAAATATGTTTTTAACATTTTAATGCTTAAAATGTAAAAATACACTTTATGTCATTTTGACCGCACCACACATCAAAATGACATGTTATTGATTCTTATATGTGATAATAAATTATCCATTATTTTCCTAAAGGTTCATTAATATGGTATTTTTTTATCTATTTTGAGTATGTGATTCATGTTTTAAACTAAATATCACTTTTAAATTGAAAACATACACTTCCATTCATTCCAACCACATTTCAAGTTAGAATGACATATAGTTTATTTTTTTAGGTCAAAAATGAATCCTTAAGTATTGTCCTAGATTTTCATGACAATGAAATCACATTTTCCTAGTTTTGAGAATGTGATTATTATTTTAAACTAAAATATCACTTTCAAGTTGAAAACTTACACTTTCATCCATATCCACCATAAATGCAATAGAATGTTGTGCAGTCTATTTATACGACTTAATAATGAATCATTGATCATTGTCTTAGAGTTTCACGACAATCCTAGTGTTTTTGTTTAGTTTTGAGTAGTTAACCCACATTTTAAACTTCTTTAATGGGTAAAATAGAAAAAATCACGTCAAGCCATTCCAAATGTACTACATACTAAAATAAAGTATGATTAATTAATATAATTCAAGAAATATAAAAAATAATTATCCTAATGTTTCATGAAAACTCAATATTTTTTTATCAATTTTAGACAAGTGTTTTATGTTTTGAACTAAAATATCACTCTAAAATTGAAAACACACACTATCAATCATAGTAACCACACCATGAATCAAAATGACATTTAATTAATTATTAATTGTTATAAATGAATAAAAGTTAATTTTACTATTGTTTCATGACAAATTGATATCATTTTATCAGTTTTTATCATGTGATGCGCATTGTGAACTAAGATATCACTTTTAAATTAATAACATGCACTTTTAGTCTTCCTGACTATAATACACATCAGAATCATTCATGGTTCATTTTTATAGGTCACAAATGAATCATAAAACTTTTCCTAGTGTTTAATGAATTTAATAATTCTTTTTCTTGATTTTTATCATGTGGTTCATGTTTTTTATGGCATCCCACCTTTTTATTACATAACTTTTAATTACATTTTACAAACAGAGTATCCTTAAAGTCTAGTGTCTTGGAAATCATGAACATAAAACATGAAAACAACATAAAACATTCTTGTAAAACACTTGAAAGGCTTCATAATAAGTTATTCATAAGTTCAATTACTGCATCTCATAACCTGGAGACATACATCAAAGTAAAGGGTGAGAAAAAGGCTCAATAAGGAAAACAAGTGAAGCAGTTGACATGTGATCTTGTGCAATATTAATAAGAACATGATAAAAGTCATAAAGGAATGAGAAATGGAAGAATAGGAATATCATAATAAAAATAACTTGAAACATAACTTGAATATGTGGCTAAAACATTTCATTTAGACATTCATGAACATATCACCAAGGTTTAACCCTGAGGTGTCATAGAAATTACCAAGGTTATTCCCCAAGGTATTGTGAAACTTCTCATCTCTAGATATTAATTCTTTACCCAATGAATTGGAGCGCTATC
This sequence comes from Viscum album, assembly GCA_963277665.1. Lineage (NCBI taxonomy): Eukaryota > Viridiplantae > Streptophyta > Magnoliopsida > Santalales > Viscaceae > Viscum > Viscum album. Next base: position 219,117,446 of record OY728165.1, read on the forward strand.
AGGGTGCACCCTTAATATGTCTTTATTTTCATGTGATCCACATATATCATAATCAAACATTTCATAAATAACCCATAGAGAATAAAAGAAATGGGTTTCATTTCAAAATTGTGACGTTTTAAAAGTTCTTAAAAACTTGATCGTTATGTCATTTATAACCCATGGAAAGGGAGTGAGGGTTATATGTATGTACATTACAGAATAAAATATATCCTTTTTATATATTTATGAACACCCATATAAACTAAATAGTCCTGGGTATTCACATAAATAAACAAGATAATTTCTTGAGAGAAAGAGATAAAAATTCTGAGGTGAAATTTCTCCAGCATAACGGCTATATAACATGGTTTTAGAAAAAAAAAGAGGGTACAAGGGTAACCCACTAATAAATAACTAATATTAAAATATAAATACAAAATAACATGGAGTTAAGATCATGTTATGGATATTTTAATGACATACCACAAGAAAAAGAAACTTGAAAGGTAGGAGAAGATGCGATTTCTTCTACGAGAAAATCGACACCCTAACGGTGTCGTTTAAAAATTCAGAAAACAAATTGATGAGAGAAAAAAGGGTCTATCAAAAATTAGAAATGAAATTTTTAGTATTGAGAACATATAATAACATTCCATCAACATAAATAGATGTAAATGAGAAGACACAACATAAGGAAGTCATGACTTAAAAAGAGGAGGGTGAAAGGATCCCTTACCTTGAAGAGTGACTTCTAAATCTTGAAGTTAGGTACCTTGGAAGGATTGAGGGAACCTTGGGAGGACTTCTTGGGAGTTAAAAAGACCATAACTTTGTTGAGGATGATTTTGGAATGAAATTAATGAGGTAAATGGCTTGGTATTTATAGGAAAAGTGAGTGAATAAATTATTAATTTCCAAGGGACACCTCATCGATGGTATTTGAAAAACCATGGGCTTTCCCATGGTATTTTCCCATGGTATTGGCCACTTGGGACACCTCATATAATATCTCATTATTCATAATATGACCAGAAATCTGACATCATTATTACATCATTAATGATGTCATTAAACACCCGAAACTCAAAACTGCATTTTTACTATTCACAGAAAATTCAACTATTTCAGAAAAAACCCAAAAATTCATCTAAACCTAAAATTGATGCTCTGAATTCAAAAATTAACTCCATTTTATGAAAATAATTTTCTAAATATTTTAAATTTTATTTTTAAATGAAATCATTATTTATTCCAAAAATACAACTTTAAAACTATAACTTAGTTTGTAACACCTTAAAAAAGTAATCAAGGTCCCATAAAATTATCGTATAACTATAAGACAATAAAGTAATAATTTATGATTAAATTTTATTAAAATAAATTTCCATTTAAAATTATTAAATTAATTATAAATTGTAAATAAAATATTTATGGCATGCAAAAATACCAAAACTTAAACTATGATCGTTTTTTCACTTTTAAGATGTCTAAAATGTATTTATACATTCGTGGGTGAAGCGTATATTTTTTTTTTGTCAAATTACTATTCATTACTATTCATTACTATTCATATGGGTATGTTACTATTCCTACTTTACTATTCACTAAAAACCAATTTGATCTTATTAGACTCTAAATTTCTTACTGAAAACAACTGTAGAAGACCATTTCTAGAAAATAATTTCACATTATTAATTATTTAATTAATACAAAAAAATAGTTTAAAATACCCTTTTTTCCCTAAATTCATCAATAATACACATCCTATATTTATCTGGATATTTGAAATTTACAAACTTGGCCAAAATAAGAAATAACAATTTATTTATATAAAAGGATTACACAAAACAGCTAAGGTCTCATTACATAGCCTCTTATAACACCAGTATGGGACCTAAGTGTAAGGTGTGCTATGGTGATATAATCTTGGGGTGGCTCAGCCAACATTGCCCAAGAGGTTATTTCAATCGGGTTGAAATTCTCCCTTAGGTGCTTCCATTCAAGCTTCATACGTTGAACTTTAGCTTGGGATTGGTCCAGAGCAAAGCCCAGTGATGCTACCTCCTTCCCAAGCTCCGACAGATGGGCTTCATATGGCTCGAGTCTACTGGATGGGGCCATTCAATCTTCTTTCTGTATTAATTAACCAAGATAACCGTATTTATAAAAACACAACGTTTAAGATTATATTTTCCAATGGTCATATTGACCAATGGTCATATAACAATCGAAACCCAATGGTCTCATTTTAATTATACCCACTTCATTAATTAAAGGATATAGTTTTGTTGAGTGTAAAATAAAATAATTCACAAAATTGGGAAACAAATATAATTAAAAAGTTTGGGTCGTTACATTCTTCCCCCCTTAAGAAATTTCATCCCCAAATTTTTTGACTTGTACCCTCTGAAGAGAAAATGTGTGGGTACTTCTACCTCATACACTCATTTGGTTCCCACGTGGCTTCTTCATATTTGTGGTTCCTCCACAACACCTTAACAAGGTGGGTAGTCATGTTGTGTAGAACCTTGTCTCTACGATCCAAGATCTCCATAGGCTACTCCTCATAAGAGAGGTCATGTTCTAGTTGTACCAAATTTGGATTTAGTACATGTGAAGGGTCAGGTATGTACTTCCTCAAGAGGGATACGTGGAAGACATCATGAACTTGTGCTAGATTTTGAGGAAGTGCAAGTTGATAGGCCACTGATCCCACATGATCAAGGATTTCATAGGGGTCAATGTACCTAGGGCTGAGCTTCCCTTTCTTCCCAAACCTCATGACTCTCTTCCAAGGTGAAATCTGTAGAAAGACTTTGTCACCAACATCAAACTCCAAGACCCTTCAACGGCTGTTGTCATAGCTCTCTTGCCAACTCTGAGCAGCCTTAATGTGTTGCTGGATGGCATAGACATTTTCTGTCATCTCTTGCACAAGATCAGGACCAAGAATCTTTCTCTCACCAGATTCATCCCAACAATTAGGAGTTCTACATCACTTCCCATATAGAGCTTCATAGGGTGCCATTTGAATGCTAGAGTGGAAGATATTGTTGTAAGAGAAATCAACTAAAGAGTGATGTTGGTCCCATCCACCTTTAAATTTTATTGATCAAGTTATCAGCATGTCCTCGAGTGTTTGAATATTCCTTTTAGATTGGCCATCAGTTTGGGGGTGATAGGCCGTACTGAAATTCAATTCAGTGCTCAAAGCTTGTTGAAGACTTCTCCAGAATTTTGATGTGAACCTTGGATCACGATAAGATATGATAGAAAGTGGAACTCCATGTAACCTTACCACTTCCTTCACGTAAATCCTGGAAAGTTGATCTAGAGAGAAATATTCTTGAATGAAGATAAAATGGTCAGTCTTGGTGAGATGATACACAATAACCCATATAGCATTATTTCCTTTGAGAGTTATCAGGAGACCAGTGACAAAGTCCATAGTGATATTGTCCCACTTCCATGCTTGTATGGGTAGTGGTTACAATACCCCTTTAGGAAGTGGTCGCTCTGCCTTCACTTGCTGACATACCAAGCACCTTGACGTGTATCCATCAATCTCCCTTTTCATATTATCCCACCAATAATGATCATGAAGGTACCTATACATTTTCATGCTACCAGGATGTATAAAGAAAGTAGAGTTATGAGCTTCATCCATCATCTCCTTCCTTAATTCTTGAATAGATGGAACACATAGTCTTGTATGAAATTTTAGTACACCTTCTTGATTAGTATTGAACTCAGGAAACTTCCCATCCTTCACAGCCTCAAACATATTCTATAACAAAGGATCTTCTTTCTGAGCTTTTTTTATCTTCTCTAGTAATGAAGGTTGAGAAATCATTTAGGTTAGGGTTGATGATGTCCCTTCCCTTATAATTCCCATGTCCAGCTTTACTAGGTCATTGATCAAAGGATCTATTTGAATCCTCATCATGGAAAGAACAATTGGGTCTTTCCTGCTTAATGCATCAGCGAATTTGTTTGATCTTCTGGAATGATAATGAATTGAACAATCATAGTCTTTAAGAAGTTCCAACTGTCTCCTTTGTCTCATGTTCAATTCCTTTTGTGTGAAAATATACTTCAAACTTTTATGGTCTGTGTATATATCACATTTCTCCCCATAAAGATAGTTCCTCCATATCTTCAGAGCAAAAATGATTGCAGCCAGCTCCAGATCATGCGTAGGATAGTTCTGCTCATGATTCTTCAACTATCGATATGAATAAGCAATGACCTTGTCATTTTTCATGAGGACGCACCCAATCCCTTTCAGAGATGTATCGCTAAAAATAACGAATCCTTATACACTTGAGGTCAGAGTTAACACAGGTGCAGTAACCAATCTCTTCTTCAGCTCTTGGAAACTTTCCTCACACTTCTTTGTCCAAATGAACTTGACCCATTTTCGAGTTAACTTGGTTAATGGATTAGAAATTCTTGAAAAGTTTTTCACAAACCTCCTATAATATCCTGCTAATCCAAGGAAACTATGAATCTCAGTTATTGTTGTAGGATAAGGCCACTCCTCTACAACTTTTGTCTTTGTAGGGTCAATTGTGATTCCTTCATTGGTAACAATGTGCCCCAAAAAAGCAACTTGTTGTAACCAGAATTCACATTTACTAAACTTTCCAAAAATTATCTCCTTTTGTAGAGTTTGCAAAATAACCCTTAGATGATCCTCATGCTCCTCACGACTTTTGGAATATGTCATAATATCATCAATAAAAACTACCACAAAGTTATCAAGGTAGTCTTTAAAGACTCTATTCATCAAATCCATAAAAATAGCAGGTGTATTATTCAGTCCAAAAGGCATAACAACAAACTCATAATGCTTATATCTTGATCGGAAGGCAGTTTTTGGAATATCTTCTTTCTTCACCCTCAATTTTTGATAACCAGATCGAAGATCAATCTTAGAGAAGAATTGAGCCCCACGAAGTTGTTCAAATAAGTCATAAATTTTTAGAAGAGGGTATTTTTTCTTTACTATGATCCCATTCAGTTCTTTATAATCAATTCATAGCCACATCGATCCATCCTTCTTATTCATAAAGAGAACAGGTGCCCCCCAAGGAGACACACTCAGTCAGATAAACCCCTTCTCCAAAAGATCTTGGAGTTGTTTCTTTAATTCTTCCAGCTCCACATTTTCCATCATATATGGCATCTAAGATATCGGGTGATATCCAGGTACGATTTCAATGGAGAACTCTACCTCTCTTTCTGGGGGAGGTCCAGGAAACTCATCAGGAAATACATTAACGTATTCCTAGACGATGGGGACATTTTCTATCCTCAAACTCTCATTTCCTTCATCTTCTTTACTGATCAATTCCTTAAAGAAGGATATAGGAGGTTCTTCTAGAAAAATATCAGGTTTAGATATCTCTCCTTGGAAGATAACTGTAGGTTTTCCATTCAAGACTACTGGGATTTCCTTACTTCTGCATTTGGCCTTATCATTATACTTTGAGAGCCAGTCCGTCCCTAGTATAATGTTGAATTACAGCATGGGAATGACTACTAGATTTGTGATAAGATTTTTCTCACCGAAGTAAATACTAGAGTTTCTAAACAATGATGATTCTTGTATAATCCCACCATAAGTCTTGAATGATAACTCTACTTTTAGCAAGTCGGGGGTTGATTCTAAATTCTTTGCAAACTTGGAGGAAATAAAGGAATGCGTAGAACCAGAATCAAACAAAGTACTTTCTAGCTTTGAGATAACAACAAGAGTACCTGCTACCACATAATTTAGAGCTTCAACTTCAGCTGTTGTGATAAAAAAAAGCACGACCTTTCTCCCTTGTCCTTTTCTAAGGCTGATGGTGGTTCCCCTCCACTGCCCTTAGATTTGGACAAGGATTGGAAAAGTGCCCAAGTTGTCCACACTTAAAGCACTGGGCATCAGGTAGGACCTGAACCATCTTCCCCTTATTGTTAGTGTTTGGAAGTTGAGGTTTCACCTCACTACGACAATTCCTCACAATATGGTCATCTCTTCCACACTTGTAGCATTTACCACTCCCGAGCAGGCAGTTCCCCGAATGCTTCTTCCCACATTTATTACATGTGGGCCGTTGCACTTTCTTGCCTCCTCTTCCCTGAACAAAGCTCCTCCTTAAGCTTGGATCCATTGATCTCTTTTTGTTGTTTGATTTATGAGACCGTTACGTCTCACCAAACTCCAGTTCGACTTTCATCGCACTCCGCACGATCTCCTCGTAGCTATCATAGTCTTGTTTGGCTAGATTCTTCCGTAGATGAGGTCTCAGTACACCGAAGAATCTATCAACCTTACCATTTGGATCCATAACAAAGCTATAGGTATATTGTGAAATTCGGGTGAAGTTCATCTCATAGCTTCCGACAGATTCATTCTCCTTCTACTTCAGCTCGAGAAACTCCTTCTCCATTCTTGTTCTCATGGAATGAGGGAAACCCTTACTGAAGAAAATCCCTCTGAACTCTTCCCACTCCATAGCTTCAACCTCCACTCTTTGCCTCGTGTTTTTAATCAACTCCCACCACTAATCATCTTCTCCTTATAAGCGATAAATAGCCAGGGTGACCTTCTCTTGCTCTGAACAGTAGAGCACAGAAAAGATCTTCTCGATAGAGCTGATCCACTACTCAACAATCAATGCGTCAGTCGATCCACTGAAGGTTGGTGGTCATTAATGCATAAAGTACCCAACATAATTTTGTTCCATTCACGGTGAGATTGGTCTCTCTTCTTGATTCAAGTTATTTCCCATAACTTGAGTCAGTTGGTTCATCATTCACATGAATGTTTCCATTTCGGCTTCTATTGGAGGGTCGTCAGCGCATGGTCCATTGTGGTCACCATTTGCATGGTTCCTCATATTTTCCACCATTTATAAAAGAATAAAACCTTAATGAGAAACTTATTTCATTTACTAATCTTTTAACTATACAGGATTTATGTCTTAAAACTTCGTTAAACAACTACATTTTTCTATAAATCCTTCATAAGGATTCATAAAAAGCTTATGATTAACCAAACATATCCCCCAGGAGTGTTGTAACCAAGAGTGCAGCAATTCCCGTTGTCATGTACCAGGATACCCCGGGTCAAGCCCGAAACTCCTTGTCAGAGTTTTCACTCCTAGGTACCTCTGTGCCAGAGCCGCCTCTACTGGCTCGTATCTAGACAGGGATGTATTTTCTTGATAAACCACTTACTTAATACTCACCAAAATACCAGCAAGTTTTCCTATATTTAAACTTTTCTATAGGATTATTCCTAAATTTTTAATATCCTAATTTCCATGAATAACTAAAATATCCTTTGATACCAACTATGGAATCCTGCCTTTTTATTACATAACTTTTCATTACATTTTACAAACAGAGGATCTTTAAAGTCTAGTGTCTTGGAAATCAAGAACATAAAACATGAAAACAACATAAAACATTCTTCTAAACCACTCGAAAGGCTTCATCATAAGTTCTTACTAAGTTCAATTAATTAATCTCTTAACCTAAATACATACATCAAAGTAAAGAGTGAGCAAAAGGCTCAATAAAGAAAACAAGTGAAACAATTAACATGTGATCTTGATCAATATTAATAAGAACATGATAAAAGCCATAAAGGCATGAGAAATGGAAGAATGGGAATATAATAATGAAAATAACTTGAAAAATAACTTGAATATGTGGATACAACATTTCATTTAGACATTAATGAACATATCACCAAGTTTTAACCCCGAGGTGTCATAAAAATTACCAAGGTTATTCACCAAGGTATCGTGAAACTTGTCATCTCTAGAGATTAATTCTTTACCCAATGCATTGGAGCGCTATAAGGGATCACCCTTAATATGTATTTATTTTCATGTGATCCACATAGATCATAATCAAAAATTTCATAAATAACCCATAGAGAAAAAAAGAAATGGGTTTCATTTCAAAATCGTGACGTTTTAAAAGTTCTTAAAAACATGATCGTTATGTCATTTATAACCCATGGAAAGGGAGTAAGGGTTATATGTATGTCCATTCCAGAATAAAATATATACTTTATATATATTTATGAACACGCATAGAAACAAAATAGGTCTGGTTATTCACATAAATAAACAAGATAATTTCTTGAGAGAAAGAGATGAAAACTTTGAGGCGAAATTTCTACAGCATAACAGCTATATAACATGGTTTTAGAATATAATAAAAAGAGAGGGTACAAGGGTAACCCATTCATAAATAACTCATATTAAAAAATAAATACATAATAACATGGAGGTAATAACATGGTATGGATATTTTAATGACATACCATAAGAAAAAGAAACTTGAAAGGTAGGAGAAGATGTGATTTCTTTTACGAGAAAATCGGCAGCCTAATGGCATCACTTAAAAATTCAGAAAACAAATTGATGAGATCAGAAAGGGTCTCTAAAAAATTATACATTAAATTGAAAGTATTGAGAACATATAAGAACATACCCTCAACATAAAGATATGGAAATGAGAAGATACAACATAAGGAAGTCATGACTTAAAAAGAGGAGGGTGAAAGGATCCCTTACTATGAAGAGTGACTTCTAAAGCTTGAAGTTTGAGACCTTGGAAGGCTTGAGGGTACCTTAGGAGGACTCCTTGGGAGGTAATAAGACCATAACTTCATTGAGGATGATTTTTGAATGAAATTAATGAGGGAAATGGCTTGGTATTTATAGGAAAAGTGAGTGAATAAATTATTAATTTCCAAGGGACACCTCATCGGTGGTATTTACAAAACCATGGGCTTGCCCATGGTATTTGCCCATGGTATTAGCCATTTGGGACACCTCATAGAATATCTCATTATTAATAAGTCGACCAGAAATCTTAAATCATTATTAGATCATTAATGATGTCATTAAACACCCGAAACTCAAAATGCATTTTTACTATTCACCGAAAATTCAAATGTTTCAGAAAAATCCCAAAAATTCATCTTAAAATAACATAGATGCTATGAATTCAAAAATGAAATCCATTCTTTGAAAATTATTTTTTAAATATTTTTAATTTAATTTTTAAATAAAATCATTATTTATTCTAAAAATACAACTTTAAAACTATAACTTATTTTGTAACACCTTAAAAAAGTAATCAAGGTCCCATAAAATTATCATATAACTATAAGAAAATAAAGTAACAATTTATGATTAAATTTTATGAAAATACATTTCCATTTTAAATTATTAAATTAATTATAAAATTTTAAATAAAATATTTATGGCATACAAAAATACCAAAACTTAAACTATGACCCTTTTTTCACTTTTAAGATGTCTAAAATGTATTTATACATTCATGGGTGAAGTTTCTTTTTTTTTCAAATTACTATTCATTACTATTCATAAGGGTATGTTACTATTCCTACTTTACTATTCACTAAATACCAAGTTGATCTTATTAGACTCTAAATTTCTTACTGAACAACAACTGTAGAAGACCATTTCTTGAAAATCAGTTCACATTATTAATTATTTAATGAATACAAAAAAATGGTTTAAAATACCCTTTTTTCCCTAAATTCATAATGCACATCCTATATTTATCCAGATATTTGAAATTCACAAACTTGGCCAAAATAAGAAATAAAAATTTATTTATATAAAAGTATTACACAAAGCAGCTAAGGTCTCGTTACATAGCCCCTTATAACACCAGCATAGGACCTAAGTGTAAGGTGTGCTATGGTGATAGAATCTTGGGGTGGCTTGGCCAACATTGCCCGAGTGGTGATTTCAATCAGCTTTAACTTCTCCCTTAGGTGATTCCATTCAAGCTTCATACGTTGAAGTTCAGCTTGGGCTTGGTCCAGAGCAAAGCCCAGTGATGCTACCTCCTTCTCAAGCTCCGACAGATGGCCTTCATATGGCTCGAGTCTACTGGATGAGGCCATTCAATCTTCTTTTTGTATTAGTTAACCAAGATAATTGTATTTATAAAAACACAACATTTAATATTATAGTTTCCAACGGTCATATTGACCAACGGTCATATTGACCAACGGTCATATTGACCAACGGTCATATTGACCAACGGTCATATTGACCAACGGTCATATTGACCAACGGTCATATTGACCAACGGTCATATTGACCAACGGTCATATTGACCAACGGTCATATTGACCAACGGTCATATTGACCAACGGTCATATTGACCAACGGTCATATTGACCAACGGTCATATTGACCAACGGTCATATTGACCAACGGTCATATTGACCAACGGTCATATTGACCAACGGTCATATTGACCAACGGTCATATTGACCAACGGTCATATTGACCAACGGTCATATTGACCAACGGTCATATTGACCAACGGTCATATTGACCAACGGTCATATTGACCAACGGTCATATTGACCAACGGTCATATTGACCAACGGTCATATTGACCAACGGTCATATTGACCAACGGTCATATTGACCAACGGTCATATTGACCAACGGTCATATTGACCAACGGTCATATTGACCAACGGTCATATTGACCAACGGTCATATTGACCAACGGTCATATTGACCAACGGTCATATAACAATCGAAACCCAACAGTCTCATTTTAATTATACCCACTTCATTAATTAAAGGATATAGTTTTGTTGAGTATAAAATAAAATAACACACAAAATTAGGAAACAAATATAATTAAAAAATTTAGGTCGTTACATTTTGAACATCTTTAACACTCATAATGTAAAAATAAACATTTGTTCATTCTAATAAAATGATGTTTCAGAATGATGCATGCTTCATTCTAATAGGTCAAAAATGAATCAATAATATTTTCTTATAGTTTCATAACAATTTGACCTTGTTTTCTTGGATGTCATGTGCATTTTGAACTAAAATATCACTTTTAAATTAGAAACACGCACTTTAATCGCATGAAAAAATAGAAATCACCAAATATGTGAGTCAAATATGTGTAAAGAACCAAAATTTTAGATTCTGATGATTAAAAATATCCTTATACCTTAATTTGGGATTTAATAAAAATATTATAACAAATAATCCCAGTATGACCTAAAAGAAAGGTATAAGAAAACACAATCTTTAATCTCATGGAACTAAAGTATTGGTTCTTTAATCAACTTTGACTATCATATTTGGTGACATTTATTTTTTAATTTTGGTTATGGTCAAAACTTTGGAAAATGTTGTTAGATACAAATATTAAATAAATAAGTTGTGGAAAATATATATATTCAAGAATTTTTTGAATATTTCGACACAACATAACATGCCCATTCATCACTAAATATATTTATTACATAATATGTAAATGAATTAAAATCACTCTCTAAATAGTATTGAAAACATATAAATAATTTAATGGGTAATAAATATTTATGTAAATTTATTTAAATCTATATATATTTATATGTTTTTATGTATATTTATGTATATTTATGTATATTAATATATATTTATATACATGTGTGTGTGTTATGTGAGTATATATATATAGATATTTATATTCATGTGTGTGTGTGTCTATATATATTTATATGTGTTTATATGTATATTTATATATATTTATACTCATATATAATTATATTTAACTATATGTATGTATGTATGTGTGTATTTATATATATTTATATAAATTTTTTTATAATTATATATATTAATAGATATTTATATGTGTTTATGTATATTTAGGTATATTTATATATTTTTATATGTATTTATATTTATATATATTTATATATATTTATATATATTTTTATATATTTTTATATATATTTATATATTTAAAAATATTTTTATATATTTATATATAATGATATATATTTAGATATATTATGTGGGTATATATCTATATGTGTGTGTGTGTGTATTTATGTGTTTATGTAAATATATTTATATTTATACATATTTATATATATATATATGTATTTATATTTAATTATATATATACATGTATATATTTATGTAAATTTAAATATATTTATACATATTTATAACTATTTATTTGTGGGTGTGTGTGTGTCTAGTAATCCCATCAACTATAATAAAGTATATTTATATATATTTATACATGTGTGTGTATATGTATATATATATTTGTGTATAGTTATATGTGGTTATGTGTGTGTGTGTGTGAGTGTGTGTGTGTGTGTGAGTGTGAGTGTGTATAAATATGTATGTGTATTTATATGTGTTTATATATATATTTTTATATTTAATCCTATCAAATTAAATATGTGTGTGTGTGTATTTTTATATATTTATGTAAATTTATTTATATTTATATACATTTATAGATACTTATATGTATTTATGTATATTTATATGTATGTTTATATATATATAGATAATAATATATATTTAGATATATTTATATTTGTGTGTGTGTGTATAAATGTTTGTATATATGTGTATTTGCATGCATTTGTGTGTGTGTTGGGTAGAGGGGATTACAAACCGTAAACAACATACGCTCCCAGACACACTAGTGGGAAACCCTAATCAATCCCCATAAGGAATGACAAGCATCTACTAGACCTGTTTTATTACATATTTATGACATGAAGGTACATGATCTTGATGGATCGAAGGTCCAGCTGGATGTGGCCCAAAGTCCCCTGAAGTAGATGACTTGAAAATATGAATAAGTATTCTGTATCAAGTCGTGTCACTAGCTGTATGCTACATTGTCCCCTTATTAATAGTCATCTCAATGTGATTCCATTATGAAAATTGCATCGCCCCCGTCCCATTAAGAATCAGAGTGTTGTGTTTCCCTTTAACGCACTATGGTAGTAAACCCCTCCATTAAATATTATAAATATGTGTGGGAAGAGGGTTAGATGGCAGGTGTCAACACACTCATCTCATTTTTGACTTGTCCACCCAATGGAGCTTGTGTGACACCTCGTTGTATTGATTTCTTACCACACTGCATCATTAGACTAATCCCACTATGTAGATAGTCATGTTACAGGGCACTCCTCTATACAAAATCAGAAATCCATGAGAATAGAAGGCTAGTTGATAGTCGCTAGTGTGCCCATCCCTCTTTTGAGGTTACCCACCTGGTGACACCTATGTGTCTCCATGCTGTGTTGCCTTCTTGTTGCGCCAATATTTTCTCATGGTCCCACTATGAGACCTAATTCCAATTTATGATGACCTGAAAGCCCTATGACCTTAATTACTTTGATGGCATGGAGGCCATGTGACTCTATGACCCAAATATGTGGGGTGAAATACCAAATTAGGTGAATAGTACTACTGCTACAGTACTACTGCAACACCCACCACAGTACTGTTGAATTACCTGTAGAAATCCTTCCCCCACCCAGATTTGAACCTGGGTATTTAATGCATGATTATGAGGTTTGTACCATTAATTCAAACTCCAATTATGCATGCACATGTCACTACTATAGATAAGCCCAAATTCAGCACTAGAAATAATCATTATCAATGCTAAAAAGCGCTGACAATCCAGACGCTCTAAAAAGTGATTGACCTTTATCAATGTTAATAAAGGCACTGATAAATCCCTTCTTTATCAGTACTTTAATTTAGCACTGATAAAGGACACATTTATCAATGTTTTATTCAGCGATGATAGAGTTCACTCTAGCTGTTGTAAATTTGTAGCCCTGCAGCGGCCCTAACAAAAAACCAAAGATTAGAAAATAATAGAAAAAGAAGTTTAAATGTTACAATTAAACATAATGGGAATACAAATATTACATTACACCATCATTTCAATTAAAAATTTACATTAAAAATATTCATAAAAAATATTTACATTGTTATGATATTTAAAATTAATCAAAAAAATCACTACTCAATATAAAAAAACAAAACTCTTATAGAAGGATTTTTCCAATGATCAGCCTATGTAAAAAACCATGTCCCAACTATAAAACCAATATTTATTTTCGTAAAAATACATAAAAAATAAAATAATAATAATTTAAATGTTATATAATTCACATATGATAAATTATATTGTTGATTATTGAATATATTATTGATATTATCAGTTACAGTGTTAGTTATATTATTAATGATTATTTTATTAATTATACTGTTAATTATTAATTATACTATTAATTAATAATTATATTATTAATTATTAATTACATATTTAATTACTAATCTATATAAATTATATTTTTAATTGTGGAATATATTAATGATAATATAATTTATTAATTATCTTAATTACCTAAATAGTTGGTAATAATTATATCATTAACTACCAATATTTTTATTAGATTATTAATTATTATTTATATTATTATTTATTAATTATATTAATTAGTTATTTTTTATTATTAGTTATTTATATAATTAATTACATTAATTATATTATTAGTTATTTCAACTTGCACACTAGACGTGAACATGGTTCACACCTATTGTTGGGGGTTACCATTCATGCTTCCTAAGACTCCTTTTTTCCAAATATGGATAGTTTTCTTGAAGTTTAAAAAAAAGAAAGATTTTTTTCTTTATTTTGAGAATGTGACATGTGTTTTAAACTAAAATGAAACTTTTATATTAAAAACACACAATTTGAATCATATTAGCTGCATCATGTGTTATATTGATGTGCGGTCAATTCCTACACACCACAAATAAACTATGTATCATTTCCCTAATAATTCAAGATAATGGGATCATGTTTAACTAGTTTTGGCTATATGATGTGTGTTTTATACTAAAATGACACTTATATTGAAAACATAAACTTTGAGTTATATCATGTGTCAGATTTATGTATAGAAAATTACTACACATCTCAAATGAAGTATGGATCATTTTCCTAAAGTATCAAGAAAATTAGAGTTCATTTGCTCGGTTTTAGCTATATGACATGTGTTTTAGAGTAAAATGACACTTTTAATGTGAAAACATGCATGTTGAGTCATAAAAACAAAATTGTGTGTCAGATTGAATTTAGTTCAATTCCTAAACATCATAAATGAATTATAGATCATTTTCCTAAATTATCAATACAATTCAAGCTCATTTTATTGGTTTTGGTTATGTGAATTATGTTTTATACTAAAATGAAACTTTTATATAGAAAATGATCACTTTGAGTCCTACTGGACATGTCATGTGTTGAATTGATGTTTGTTAGATTCCTACATGTCACAAATTAATTTTGGATCGTTCTCCTAATGTATCAAGACAATCAGATCTCATTTTCTTAGTTTGGCTATGTGAATCGTATTTTATATTAAAATCAAACTTTTATATTGAGAATAATCACTTTGATACATATCACCAATGTCATGTTTCATATTGACATTAGGTCTGTTCCTACATTTCAAAAATGAATTAAAGTACATTTTCCAAAAGTATCAAAGCAATCTGAGATTGTTTGATCAATTTTAGCTATGTAACGTGTGTTTTAGAGTAAAATGACCCTTTTAATGTTAAAACACATACTTTGAGTCATACTAGGAACATAGTGTGTTGAATTGATATGAGGTTGATTCCTACATGTTGAAAATTAATTATAGATCATTTTTCTAAAGAATCAATACAATTTAATCTTTTTTCTCAGTTTTGGATATGTTAATCATGTTTTAGGATAAAATGACATTTTTTTATTATGAACACACTCTTAGAGTCATATCGGTCACATCATTTATTGAATTGATGTGAGGTTTGTTAATATACAAGAAAAATAAATTATAGACCATTTTATTAAAGTATTAAGGCAATATAAGCTTTTTTCCTCAGTTTTGGCTATGTGAAGTATGTTTTAGAGTTAAATGACACTTTTAATGTGAAAACAAGCACTTTGAGTCATACTAACCACATCATGTGTCAGGTTTATTTTTGATATATTCCTACACATAAAAATGAATTATGGATTTTTTTTAAAGTATCAAGACAATATGAGCTAGTTTTCTTGGTTTTGGACATGCAAGTCATGTTTTAGACTGAAATGACATTTTTTTTATTATGAACACACACTTAGAGTCCTACCGGGAACATCGTGTGTTGAATTGATATGAATTATATTTTTCAATTCCAAAAATGAATTATGGATCATTTTCATAAAGTATCAAGACAATATGATCTCATTTTCTCATTTTAGGCTATGTAATGCATATTTTAGAGTAAAATGACACTTTTTAATAAAAAACACACACTTTGAGTCATACCAGTCACGTCGTGTGTCATATTGAAAAGCGGTAGATTACTACAAATCACAAATGAATTATTTATTGTTTTTCAAAAGTTTTAAAATAATCCAATCTTGTTTTCCTAGTTTTGAAAATATGATGAGCATTTTAGACTAAAATGACACTTTTATATTGAAAATACACACTTTGAGTCATACCAGCCACATCATGTGTCATATTGACATGAGATCAATACCTAAACACATAAAAATGAATTATGTATCATTTTAATCATGATTAAGAACAATTGGATCTTGTTTTATCAGTTTCATCTATGTGGTGTATGTTTTAGACAAAATGACACTTTTATATTGAAAACACACACTTTGAGTTATACCGGCCACATAATGTGTCAGATTTATGTGTGGTCAATTTTTACACTTTAAAAGTGTATTATGCATCATTTTAATAAAGCATCAAGACAATACGAGCATGTTTTCTCATTTTTTGGTATGGGACACATGTTTTAGAATAAAATTACACTTATTAATGAGAATACACACACTTTGAGTTATACCAAACACATCGTGTGTCAGATTTAGGTTTGGTTAATTCCTACATGTCACAAATGAATTATGTATCAAGTTTGATAAAGTTTTAAAGAAATATGATCTCTTTGTATTGATTTTTATAATGTGACATATGTTTTAAACTAAAATGATACTTTTATATGGAAAAAAGGTACTTTGAGTCATACCCGCCACATCTTGTGTCATATCGACACCCGGTAAATTCCTACATTCCAAAAATAAGTTATTTATCATTTTTATAAATATTAAAGATAATCAGATCTCATTTTCTCATTTTTGGATATGTGACACATGTTTTAGACTAAAATGAAACTTGTATGTATTGAAAACACGCACTTTGAGAAAAACCAACCACATCATGAGTTGGATTAATGTGTGGTCAATTCTTACATGTCAAAAATGAATTTTATATCATTTTACTAAGGTATCAATACAATCTAGTGTCATATTCATAGTTTTGGATATATGATGCATGTTTTAGAGTAAAATGACGCTTTTAATGTGAAAACACACACTTTGAATCATACCGACCATGCGATGTGTAAAATTGATGTGTGGTTGATTCCTATAAGTTAAAAATGAATTATTGTTTTTTATAAAGTATCTTGACAATATGATCTTATTTTCTTAATTTTGGTAATGTGAACTTTATTTTAGACTAAATTGACACTTTTATATTGAAAACATGCACTTTTAGTCCTATCGGTCACATTTTTTGTCATATTTATGTGTAGTAGATTCCTACACATAATAAATAAATTACGGATAATTTTATTAAAGTGTCTAGATAATTTGATATTTTTTTCTTGGTTTTGGCTCTGTGTCATGTGTTTTAGAGTAAAATGACACTTTTTTAATGTGAAAACATGAAATTTGAGTCTTATATGTCACATCATGTGTAGGATTGATGTGATATTGATTCTAACATGTCAAAAATTAATTATAGATCCTTATAATAAATTATTAAGAGAATATGAACTCATTTTATTAGTTTTGTTTTGCTATGTGATGTGTATTTTAGTGTAAAATGACACTTTTTTAATGTGAAAACATTCACTTTTAGTCATATCAGACACATCGTTTGTCGTATTGATGTTTTTTATATTATTACATGTCACAAATTAATTTGGATAATTTTTATAATGTTTGAAAATAATACAATCACTTTTTCTTAGTTTTGACAATGTGATTCACATTTTAAAATAAAATGACACTTTTATTTTGATAACACACAATGTGATTCATACCGGCTACATCATTTATTAGATTGATGTGTGGTTAAATCATTGTGTTATCTATGAAATTATAAAAAAAAATACAAATATAATAGGTAATCACCTTAACTCGGTGTTGGAAAACATTCTAACACCACATACTCTTACCACTCATCTCTAAACAAATCTACTTCTTCCTTTGAGTACATAGATTATCAGAAATCCTGTTAGCACTAAGAAAATATATATAAACAAAAATTTAACAAATATTTTAAATGAAATTTTAATTAAATTAGGAAATACCATTTTGGGGATGATAGTGTGTTGATGGTATATGATATCTTTCATAAATTTACAAATGTAGTATGCATAATTATAATCATTATTTTGTTTCAGATACTAAAGAAACATTGACAAAACAAGTAAATTGTTTTGAAATATGTTTTGATATCTAAATATTAGTATATATACCTTAATCTGTATCCATTTTAATAAATCTATAGGCTTATTTTTTTCAATCACCAACCTCATACCATGATTAAGATAATATTTATATATCACCCTATCATAACAAAATTCTCATTAAAACACAAAATAAAACATAAAATTTTAATTTTATTGTAAAATGTTGATTATACTATATTAAAATTTTATAATAGACATCATGTGTGGTCAATTTTTTTGAAATCCATTCTTTGGGTCAAAAAAATAAACATTCAGGGTATCCAAATAGAGTGTGATGATCATCGAGTGCTTCCTAAAAAGAAAAAACAAATAAGTCATGAAAAAAGGAAAATATATTTTATATCATTAGATTATACAGTTTTATCCCTAGATTATAGGCATCATAGAGGAGTATGTATTCTATCATTTTCATTTTAAACACCATTCTTAGTTCATTTTTTCCCTTTCAATTTCTTCCATTCCAAATAAGCTTCTCTAATATAAATGATAATGGGATTAATGAGTCCAAATTTTGATTCATAGTTTTTCCCTTTATATAGTAGTAATATATACAACTTTAGAAAATATGAATATTTAATAACTATAATGGACATAGTAGATCATTTTTTGTATAAATATATTATGAAAATATACCGCATTTATGCATTCACAACCGAGACTCTCATCCATTCAAACTTTATAATATCATTTATACTCTCAAGACTAATTGAGTCTATAATGTCCTCTTCAAATATTTATTATTTATATTCAATATAGTACACATTTTCATATTTGAATGTTTCACTCACATGAACTTTTAATTTTAATATATATAGAAGTGGAACTAGTGGGGTGAAGTTACTCTCAGAAGGTCATTTTAATTTCTTGGTTGATCCACTAGTTTTTCTTGATCTGACCATCTATTTACCATTTTTTTGTCCATATGTAATACCATATTTTATTTGAAACATTTTTCATCAATTGTTAAATATTTTTCGTTTGAAAAATTTGTAAATTAAATAGCTCATGTATCTTTATATGATTGAATGGCCATGCTTCAAAGGTTCTTGTAGCATTATCGACCATGATAACATCCAGATCATTAAGAGGAACAAGAAACTCAGTGCTCAGTTCATAATATACTTCAATCCCCACTGTCATATGATCTTTTGGGGGTTTTTTATTATGTATCATATCTCCTTGTATATTGTACACCATACCCATCACAACAATATTATGAGTGGGTGTTTATAGATATAAATCATATACAGTTTCACACTATGGAATTTTAGTAATATAAAGTTATTTTTAGTTGTTTAATTTATATTTATTAGAGAGGGTTATGAAAAAAATTATTACCATAGGTAAGGCAGAAGGTTGAGAGGAATGGAAATCTTCAAAGTTGGTGGGGTAGTATGGTTCTTCATATACAGATATTTGATCTAATATTGTTATTCTTTGACCCTTTCATATATACCGGTCTACCAAACCAGACCAAAAAATAATATTTTTAAATAATTTATCTTTGATTTCATGTATTTCATCATATAATATGTATATACTCAGGAATTTGTCTTCTAAAAATATGCTCAAGAGCATCATAGAATAATTGACCAATTTATATTTATAGGATCCATTATATTAAATACATGTGCTTAATGTGCTTCCATTATGAATGGTTCATTCTTATTCCCTCCCATACTAAAATTCACCTTCATGAAACTCAATTAATTTACTTTAAATGCACTCATGTTGTAAACCCATTTTCAATGGAAAACTATCACCTGAAATGTTGTGTAATCCAACTTGTATATTTATTTGATGATGTAGAAGTATGAAATGTTCATATAAATTGGATTTCTATCATTGGAACTAAATAGGTACATCACTTCAACCACAAGTGTAACTAAATTATGTTGCATCATATTACATTCATATTATTCCTTCATATAGAAAGTATAACTATTAATTATATAAATATCATAATATAATACATGTATACTTTTTCATATGTCTATCCATAAAAGTCATTCAATAATTGAATCTAGATTTTCAGATAACTCCATATAAATATGATCTTGAAACCATCCTAAAAATTATTGATTATATGTATTTTATATCCATCTTCCAGCCTTTGATGGATTCAAATGTATAATAATTAATTTATGAGATTTAAATTATAGAGAAAACTCTATACTATTTTGTAAAATTTAAAGATAATATTGATATTTATCTTTAATTGTAATTGTAACAACATCTCTTCCATAAATCCCTCCACTAATAAGTCATCCATTATGATGAGATTTTGGGAGATAAATGTTATCAACATCTGATAGTTAATTGGTACAAAATTAAAAATCTTCTTCAATAATATATCTCTCTACAATTAAACCTTTTGGGTGACTTTGATTCTTGATATTCTCTTGAAAAAACTTCATATACCATTTAATGGCGTACATTCATCTATCATGTACATGACCACATATTTGAATCTCTCTAACCAAGTGGACCATTAGGTGGATTTTCATATTAAATAATAATGGTGGTAATAACATATTCAATTCATATAATATGACTAAAATTTCTTTATTCCTAATTGTAAACTTCATCAGGTATATATATTTACAACATGTGGATTTTAAAAAGAAGCAAAGTATGGCTAATGTATGTCATGAATTTTTAGGTAGAATAAAACATAAAGCTATATTCATTAAATCTTTCATCAAAACACGATTTTTTTTTTGTGATTTTATTCCCTTTAACTTTAAATCATTAATTGAAATGATATTATTTAAATTTGATTAATACCCATATGGAAATTTTACAGCATTCATAAAGTTGAAAACTGATATATCTCTTTCCTGGATAGAGTGTAAGATGTTGGAGGATAAAAAAAATCAACTTTAAACCTTCACTAGTGCCAAATATTCAATTATCCCCATGTATATCATTTCCAACCTAGCCTTAATTCCAACATTTTTTTTATCTGGTACATTTAGTAATGTGTCAATAACATTATCACATACTTTTTTTCTATGTGCATGAAATCAAGAAAATATTTGATGTGAAAACAATTCTAGTATAGTAATTCAAAAAAAACTGTTCTCATTTTCTACCCTGATTTTTTTAAGGTTTTTTGAAAAAGGTTAACCAAAAAAATGTGTCATTATCTTTTACTTTCTCAAAATGTTGATTACCCATTTTTAGAGATAGTGTTTTACCTTGTTCTATATTTCCATAGAATGATGTTATCAAGGATCGGTATTTATGTCATCATGGAAGAAATTTATGATGTACTAAAAACACTATCTTTAAGGAATGTTTCAAACTAATTGAGTGTGTACCTTATTCACAAATGGGACACCCCAACATTACTCTAATGTTATAGCATAAAAAAATTCCATAAGTAGGAAATATGTTTATCATCTAATACAACATGGATATCAATGTAAACTCTTCACTTTTATGAGAATCATACAATGTAATACTTGCGTCCCACATTAATTTTAGATCTTTGATCAATGGAGACAAATAGACACCAATATAATTATTAGGTTATTTTGGTCTAGATATAAATAGATATAACATAATGTATTTGTGATTCATGCATAAACACATTGTGTAAAATTATAATTTACCTACATAACTCACTATGTACTATGAATACTACTTTGTACACCAAAAGTGTTGCAATATTGGGTTCTCTAGACCCAACTTAAATAGTAATTTTCAATTAATATATCATGTATATAGTGAGTTATACATGATGTGAACTTATGATAATAGTGTTTATATTTATGCATCCACTATTTATATGATAATGTCCATAGATTATTTTTCATATCAAAAATTTATAATAGTTCTCAAGCTATAATGATAACCTAGAGATACCATGACATTAATCTTAAACATATTTCAAATGGTCTAGATACATCATACTGACTAGAAATAGATGATATTTGACTATCAGGTGTTGATAGATCATAAACATCAAGACTTCTTCTTATGATGTTTGCACTTGGTGATCTCGAGTGGATGAGATCATGAGGACTGACCCACCAATGGTAACACCACATGTTTCAAGTTCCATTGGTTTTTCTTATCTGGGAACATGTGTAATGGTCTCTAAACATTATATTTTTATCAATTCATATCATTTGATCACATACTTTGATGCAAGTAAAAAACCATGGCATTGAATTCATGATGAAGTAGCTTATTTTGGGTGTGTCTTTAGTCGTATGGAATTGTTTGAATGATCAAGATAGAATTTTTCATTTCTTAAAGGAAGTGATATCTCATTCCTAGTTGATCAAGATGGTAGTACCTTCATTAAATCCATGACCATGGTAGAAGAAGGTAATTCCATCCAGTTAGATTAATGAATAGTAAATTAAGAAAGGATGATGGTATAATGTGTGCATCCTGCATTATAAGATATCATGAGACAATGATATTATATTACATGGTCAGTTTTCATAAGAAAGGTTGTCATTTCTATGAGGTTTATTTATATTTTTAAGGGATTTGATGGGTTTCTAGACTTTGCTTTTGATCTATGAATATTATTCACTACTATTGAGATAAGGTCCCAGAGAGTCACACACTTAGCATATTCAAAATTTTATCCAATTCTGAGAAATAGGATTTTAGGACATGTTCATCCCCACCATTGGGTCTGAGGATGTATGAGTACATATGATCCCCATAGAATAAATAAATTCATATTATTTGAGTTTATAATAATTGGTATTGGATTTATTTATAAAACATATTTATAAGTTTTAATGTAAATATATAGAAAAATGTTTAACAAACGAATATTATTTTAATATTAAAGGTTTTTTTAATATTTATGGGAATATCGAGTGGAGTTAATGGAACATTTTTATCATGTAATATATTTATTATATTAAAATTAAGTGATAAAAATATAAATGTTATTAATGACTCAGTAAATTAGTGATAAGATGTCATTTATAGTGGGTGATAAATATATAGGTGTCGAGACCCTTTTTCGGGTATTTTATAATCTCATTATATATGGAAGAAAGGGTCTCTCATCCAGATGGCTATTCATAACACAAGATCCAGAGCCTCTCTTTTCTCTCCCACTTTTTATAGAGAGAATCTCTTGGTCTAAGTAATTAATTGAAGAACGCATTTATCGATCAACAGAACAAAGTTGAGGTGATCGTCAGGACATCGAAGGCATCACCGGGTCTCCACGCTAGCCCCTGGATTTCAATGATTGACTCTCCTATAGATTTTTGAAGAATGTATGGATGATATAGAGGGATTCCAGTCTTGATCCTTTTAGAAATGATCACTAGTGATGGTTGGATAATGAACACGTGGATTCATATTGAATTAGGTTTTTTTTGCTTATTTTTTGTGCTTAATGTTTCATAAAAGATCTTAATCGATATTGGGAATCACTTCACCAGTGATGATGCAATTACATCGATCAAAGTCAAATAATTTTTTAAAATCCCTAGCTCATAGACTTCTGTTTCATGGCTCTGGTACTCAAATTTCATCAATTGGTATTAGATCAAGGTTGGCATGAAATTTTTAATCTAAGAAAATTAAATTTGTAACAAATTCATGAAGAGGTGTTCATTATGATCCCAACATGAATGACTGTTATTTGATCTGATCTTGAATGGGAAAGTTATAGTAATACAAAGATAGAAATAATAATGAAATTATTTTTTATTATAGGTTTATTTTTTTGAAGAACAAGTATATATATATTCATATGTGTGTTATAATTAAACCTAAAGGTAGTGACTAGTTTCATTTTCTATTAAGCCCAAACTTCGGCCAAAATTCTAGTGGTGGGAATAGTATTGTATGGACGAGGGTTATGTTGGTTAGTGTAGATGACTCAAGAGGGGGGTGAATTGAGTATCTATAAAAATTTCTATTAAAAAGGATTCTTTACAAAATAAAATCCCCCTATAAAAAATAAACACAAAGTCAGTTTTTAGTGAATTTATAAATGTCTTGAAGGTTCAATTTGATTCTCATAAGATTGATTAGTTCTCAGTTTTACTAACCTATTGATTAACAAAACTTTCGAAGAAAACTTACTAATTCAAAACAAATGTAAACACTTGCTAAACTAACTATCAAAGTTCATGTTATCTTAATGCAGTAAATACATATCACATAAGAAATATAAGATAATCAACACAGCGGATAAAACAAGAGGTTCAGTCTCAAGTAGAGAATTATTCCTCTCCACTTGGTGATCACCTATCACCAAGGTATTTTTATTAATAAACTTTTGATTTACACCCTAGATCGGGGTTCACAATGGTACTCAGTACTATCCAGGCCACATAAGGACCTCTTCCACAGTTCTTCGTGGGTACAAACTAAAAATCCACATAAGGACCTCTTCCACACTTTTCAGTCAGTATACACAAGAGTAAAAGAATGGTTGAGTAAGTATATCTTGTATTCTTTAGTTTAATGTAGGAGACAGAGTGTGTTATTCTATAGATACACACTATACTCGAAAGTTAATAAAATATACACAATAGAGATAAGATATAGAATAGAGTTAATAATTCTCTATGTGTTGTGAAGTAATTCTCTAGACTCAATGGATGTTGAGAAAAAGGTCTTTGAGTCTGCTTCTGGAAATTTTCTTCAGAATAGAGTATTGTAGTTTCTGAAATCTAGCTTCGAGGAGTGAAAAGGTTAAGCACTTCAGACATCTCGATGTACACTGAAATTTTTGGGGAAAGTTGCTTGTTACAATCTTCTTGTAATCTCAAGCACTTAGTTCCTTTATTTTAGTATTCGCACAGTCTCTGTGTCTCGGCGTGTACTTCTGCATTGTGTGATTCACCCCCCATTTTAACGTGAAAGATGAGGTCCTTTTATACTCCAGGATCATCTAGGTATGAAGATCTTCGCACGTGCATGTACCTCGTACTGTCTATGGATTATTCTACAGACAACATTAAAAAAAATTCAGAAACATTAATTTGTATAAATATGACTGTTAGAAATAAATTTGAAACAGTTATTTATAACAATTGGTTTCGGTCTGTTGTCTTCGGTTTGATAACATCGGTTTTTCATCTTCGGTGTTTCATCTTTGGTGAGTTGACTTTAGTGTGTCGAATTTGGTTTGTCGAACTTTAGTGTGTCCACTTCGTTGTGTCGACTTCGGTGTGTCGACTTCAGTCTGTCAAACTTCGATGTGTCAAACTATGGTTTTGGTGTGTCGGCTTTGGTTTCAGAGTGTCGACTTCGGTCTATCAAACTTCGGTGTGTCAACTTTGGTGTGTCGACTTCGGTGTGTCGACTTCAGTGTGTCGACTTCATTGTGTCGACTTTGGTGTGTCGACTTTAGTGTGTCGACTTCGGTGTGTCGACTTCGGCCTGTCGAACTAACCATCACTGCCAAGGAATCTAGAAAGATTGTGAAGTGTCTATCTTACCAGACTAAGTGTTATGCACAAATTTATGTATAAATAAATTTTTAAACATATTTATTCATGAATATAAGCGATTTACTTATTGAAGTATATGTTGTTGTATGAAATAATTGATTCTCATAGAGATATTAAAATTGCATAAAAGACTAGAAACTGTATATTGACATTATTTGTGATTATCAAAACTACAACATCAAGGAGGGTCCAACAATCTCTCCCTTTTTGATAATCAAAAATTATGGAATACATGAAAATATATTGAATAAAGATATATCAACATAGCAGAATGTAATTTTCCAATATAACTAAATTTTTTCATTGCTAGAATTTATTGAAAACGAATCTTCCCCTCACTAAATGAATTAAAAAGAGTATATTCCATCCTTATATGCCATCCTTATTTTCTCCCTTTATTGGGATTAAAAAAAAAAGAAAATCAATAGAGAGAAATAATATAAAAATAAGGATTACATAAGAATTTACATTAAAAAGCATAAGAGTACGAGACAAACAAAAAGATCAAATCCCTATCAAAAGATACAATCCATCATTAAGGGTTTGGATGCAGAGAAGATTTTCCTTTTTCTGAATGATCCAATAGAGAAGGAGAGAGTTTGGGAGTGGTAGAGGAAGGAGGTGATCTAAGGATAACACTAGGTAGGGCCACACCAGTGGGGATAGTAGCTATAAGGTTGGGTCTTCTCTCTGACAACACCCAACTTGGAGACTTCTCAGTAATGATCGGTCGAATCTGAGTAAGAGCTTGAGAGACAGTCATTGGAGCAGGAGGTCGAGAGGCAATACCAAGTGAAGCAGCTGGAGGGACCACAATAGCCTCATCCTGAACATGCAAATACGGTTTGAGTAAGTTGATAAAGTCATTTATGATTTCACCACCATATTGCATTGCCTTCTCAAAGTCATCCTTATTCTCTATAAATTTACTTAGCAAAGGTGTAAACTCTTTCAATTGAAGAAATTGTTTTTTGAATGCTTATGTGACTGGAGTAATTTGAAGATTTTCTTCCAGAAACTTGAAACTGTTGATGAGGTCATCCTTGGTGTAAATCTTAGTGAAATATTTATCCACCTTTTCCCGAATTTCTTTCTGAGCTGCAGAGGATTCATTTGTGAACTTTCTGACCATATTGTATACAAGATAGGTATTCTGATGGACCTTTTCAAGATTTTCTTTATCTGAAAAAATATGGAGTTCTTGAATTTCCTCTCTCAACACAGCCTTGAGAGACTCCAAATCAACAGAAACACTTCGCCCACTCCTAGAACTGGATGGGACAATCAACATTTTTCTAAGATCTTATTTTAACTTTTTCAGGTCAACACTGAGTAGATAAGTTACTAAGTTCCTAAAAACTTTCAGAACACCACTAAAGGAGGTCTTGAAGTCAGAGGTTAGGGAATTTAGCTCAGTGCTCATCTTTCCTACTTCTTCTCTTGGCAAGGTGTTGTGTCTAATAATAGTTTCTGTTGTAGTAATAATATTCGGTTGAATCTCATGAATCACTAATCGTTCAATTTTTGTTTCATCAGCATCTAAGATACTTATGAAGGTGGAGGCTTCATTTATGGATCCCACTAAAGCTATCACAGACTCACATAGCTCATTCTTAAACTTTTCAAAATCAGCCTTAGTGACATATTCACTGGGCACTGACTGATCAACTGGGTCTACTACTGGAGATGAAACTAGTGGAACAGGTGTATCAAGTTATGGTTCAGCAAGGACTTGTGGAACAGGAGGAGGAGGTACCATTTCCTCATCTGAGTCATATTCTAAACCAAAAAGAGTGTATTCTGGATCTCTATTCCATTCTCTAGTACAGGTCCAATCTATTGTCTCAACGGTATCAATTATTACCCTTCTTCTATGAGGCTTATTAATAACATTGATATCATAAATTAATTCATCCGGGTCTATGTCCATAACAACTTGTCCGGGAGCAGGAACCAACCAAACTCCATGTTCTTCCTAAGCTCCAGCTACTTCAGCTTCACCAGGTACTTATTCAATTTGAGGCACTAGAACTACATCTTCTTCCTCTTGGCCAGTATCCATAAGATCATTCAACTCCTAAATGAGCTCTTGGTTTTTAGCATTAGAGTGGAGTTGTCTGTCCTCATGTTCAGAATCTCTATGACTATCATCCTGTTGATCAGCAGGCTCGATTCCATCGCCAGCTCCATGAATAGATTCCTCACTGGATCTGTCAACCACCTGTTATCCCACTTTTAGAGAGTCACTCACATGCTCAAAACTTCCTCCATTATCACCATTATCACCATAATCATCATCATCATCATCATCAGATTCCTCATCTAATTTACTTACATAACCTTTAACTCCAGTAACATCAGTTTCTTCCTCTTCTTCATCACCTAATAAATATTCTCTTGAGGAAAATTCCATAGGTGGACTAGTAGGTCCATAAGTCATATTATTCGGACTTTTAGAAATATCTAGATCACTCATATCATCAAAAGTATATCCTTCTTCCCTTGTCACCTCAGGTTCAGCATCCTCATCAGAATAAAATGGAACTTCTCCAGGTTTGAGACCTGGATCAACTTGGTCCTTTGGTCTAGAAGGATGATCAACTGGGTTGAAATTTTCATATAGCCTTTCTTCATCTCCTACCAAACATATTTTCCATGGATTCCATAATATTTTCATTCTCTTAAAAATGTCTTTATGAAGACAAAAGCCACTGCAGGCACTTATCACTTCATCTCCATCTTCTACACAATCTAATTTTTTTAACATGGCAGAAATCATCCTCAGATAGTATAAGTAGGTTTCCTTTTTAGATGGATTAATAAAATCAGAGATATGCACCATAAGATATCTGCACAGATTCACCTTTATTCCATGTTTCAACAAAAAGATCAAGAAAGCATCCTAATATTTCACAGTAGAGAAATCTCCCTTCCTTGGTCAGATTTGATGTTGTATGAACTTAAAAAGAAATCTCACTTCTCCTTCGAATTCATTTGCAATAGTCCATATGGATTCTTCATTTCTAGTCAGCTCCTTTAGAGCATATTTATAGGAAAACAAGTTCGAAGAAGGTAGAATATTACCAGGATAGTCATCATAGACACCTTCATGAGGTACCTCTAAGCATTCGGCTCGTTCCTTTGAATAGAAAACCAATTCCTTTCCCTTTACGATAGATTTAATCTTTTCTACCTCAGTTTCATCTAGTGATATACTCAAATGTTGATAGAATTTGTGAAAAATATGGGGATAATAGGGTATTTCATTATTGGTGAACCAACTCAGACACCCTTGAGATTCAAGTACCTTTAATAGAAACGATTTTCTTGACAGAATCCACTCAACAGATGCCTCCTTTTCAGCTGTAACTACTCATCTTTCTAAGCTCTGTTTCCTAGTCCCACTGGACTCACCTATTTCATGCTTAGAAGGAGGAGATTTTTTAGGTTCTTCCATTGTGCACTTAGTCCTAGCCATGACAAAGCTTCTGATTCCAACTATGTTGAGAGGTCGAGAGTCAAGAGAGAGAGTGACTAAAGGTAGAAGGCTTTACGGCTATGGAGAAGGTGAAAGGTCGGGATGGATTGAACTTAATATATCATTTAGGGATTGTAAATTGTAAAACATAAAATTTAAATGCGAAAAGTTACAATAGATAAAACATCATCATTTCATTTAAAGTAGATTGAATTTTCAAAACATCCCTTAGATTTATCGGTGTCAAAGAATCGGTTTCAAGAAAATCGGTTTCACAAAGATTGGTTTTAGAAATATCGGTTTCACAAATATCAGTTTTAGAAAGATTGGTTTCACAAATATTGGTTTTAGAAATATTGGTTTCACAAAGATCGGTTTTAGAAAGATTGGTTTCACAAATATTGGTTTTAGAAAGATCAGTTTCACAAAGATCGGTTTTAGAAAGATTGGTTTTACAAATATCGGTTTTAGAAAGATCGGTTTCACAAAGATCAGTTTCACAAAGATCAATTTTAGAAAGATCGGTTTCACAAAGATCAGTTACTTATTTATCATTCCTAGTTCATGTCTGATGTAGTTCATTCTCTCAGAATTTAAGGTTTTAGTAAATATATCAATAAGATGATGTTTAGTCCCAATAAACTCAAGAGTTATATCACATTTTTTATAATGATCTCTCAAAAATTGATGTCTTACATCAATATGTTTTGTTCTAGAATGAGAAATTGTATTCTTATAAATATTAATAGCACTTGTGTTGTCACAATTTATGGGGATATGTCTGAATTGAAATCCATAGTCTAATAAGGTGTTTTTCATCCACAAAATTTGTGCACAGCAACTACCAGCAGCAATGTACTCTACTTCAGCAGTTGATAATGAAACTAAATTTTGCTTTTTAATACACCATGAAATCAGTGACTTTCCCAAAAAGTGACATGTTCTAGAGGTACTCTTTCTATATAATTTACATCCACCAAAATCATCATCTAAATAGATAACTAAATCAAAAGGTTGTCTTCTAGGATAGAAAATTCCTAAATTAGTTGTATACTTGAGGTATTTGAAAATTCTTTTAACACTATTTAGGTGTGACTCCTTTGGATTTGTTTGAAATCTCACACACATACAAACACTGAACATAATATCCAGCCTACTAGTAGTTAAGTACAGAAAACTCCCAATCATTTCTCTATAAGTAGTTTGATCAACTAATTTTTCATTTTCATCAAGATCTAACTTACATGTAGAACTCATAGGATTTTCACTACTTTTAATTCTATAAAAGCCAAATTTTTTAAAAATATCTTCTGTATACTTACCTTTATTTATGATAATACCTTATTTATTTTGAAATATTTAAAATCCAAGAAAATATTTAAGTTCACCCATTAAACTCATTTCAAAATCACTTTGCATTATGCACGAAAAGTCATTACATAACTAATTTTTAGAAGATCCAAAAGTAATGTAATCTACATATATTTGGGCTATTAAAACTTCTTTTGAAATTATTTTTATAAATAAAGTGGGATCTTCAAGTGCTTTTGTAAAACCTTTATAAATATGAAAGTTACTCAACCTTTTATACCAAACTCTTGGATCTTGTTTCAAACCATATAAAACTTTTGATAATTTGAATACATGATTTGAAAAATGTGGATTTTTAAAACCTGTGGGTTGTTCAACAAAAACATCCTCAATTATATAACCATTTCAGAATGAACTTTTGACATCTATTTGATAAATTTTAAAATCCATGTGTGTTGTATAGGCAAGTAAGATCCTAATTGACTCAAGTCTAGCTACTGGTGCAAAGGTCTCTTCATAATCAATTCCTTCCTCTTGATTATATCCTTGTTCAACTAGTCTAGCTTTATTTCTAACTATATTTCCAGCTTCATCTACCTTATTTCTAAACACCCATTTGGTTCCTATGGTCAAAGTATCCTTAGGTCTATCTACAAGTTTCCAAACTTTATTTCTTTCAAACTGATTAAGTTCTTATTGTATGGCCATTACTCAAAATTCATTATTGATAGCATAATTGATATTTTTAGGTTTAAGTTGTGACAAAAAGGCTTTATGTTCAATCTGATTTCTCAAGGAAGCTCTGGTTTGTGTTTCTCTATCTAAATATCCAATGAAAACATATAAGAGATGATTCTTAAGGGTTATAGTTGGTCTTGAGAAAGTAGGACTTGATATTTCAAGCAGGTCAGGTTGATCTGGTTCACTGCGATTAATATGAGGAGAAATTTCAGAACTGGATGCTTTCACAGAATCCTTCTCATGATGATTTTCAATTTTATCATTAATTTCAAGATTTGACATATCCTCTTCAATATTTTCTGGTGAGGTCTTGGGCTTATGTGGATCTTCTTCATCAAACTTGATGTGTATAGATTCATCCACACATTTGGTCTTCTTGTTAAAGACTCTATAGGCTTTACTTGATGTAGAATATCTAAGAAATATTCCTTCATCACTTTTCGAGGAAAATTTATCTAAACTATCTTTAGTATTTAGGATATAAATTTACATCCAAACACTTTAAAATAACCTACTTTGGGTTTCCTATTATTCCACAACTCATAAGGAATTTTCTTAAGAATGGGTCTAATTAAGACTATGTTTATTATGTAGCAAGCTGTATTAACCGATTCAGCCCAAAAATAAATGGCTAGATCATATTCATTGAGCATAGTCCGGGAAATTTCTTGTATGGTTCTATTCCTTCTTTCTACCACACCATTATGTTGAGGTGTTCTAGGTGCAGACAAGTTATGATTATACCCATTTTGTGAGAAGAAGGCTTCAAAATCTTGATTCTCAAACTCACAGCCATGATCACTTCTTAAGGATTTAATCTTAAGTCCACTGATATTTTCTACAGTCCTAGCATACTTGGTAAAGTGAGAACAGGATTCACTTTTATGAGCCAGGAAAAATGTCTAGGTATACCTAGAGAAATCATCTATAAGAACATAAACATAGTTCTTCCCATTGAGACTCGAAACTCTAGATGGTCCAAACAAGTCCATGTGAACCAACTCAAGAGGTTTATAAGTAGTTACTTGTTTCTTTGGTTTGAAAGAGATTTTATGTTGCTTTCCTTTTTCATAAAGATTACATACTTTATTGTATGTAAACTTTAATTTGGGTAAGTCTCTATCTAAGCCTTTTCTAGTTAACTTCCTAAGAGAGTGTATATTACAATGTCCTGGTCTTCTATGCCAGATCCATGACTCTTTGTGAAAGGCATTTAGACAATAGACATTCTGTGAGGCTAGTGTGTCTAAATTTATAGCATACACATTATCATTTCTAAAAGAAGTAAATACTAAGTTATTCTTGGCATAAAAAACATGGTATGAATCATTTTTAAACATAACATTAAATCCATCATCACACAATTTATATATGCTAAGAAATTTATACTTTAGTTCATCAATATACAGTACTTTAGAAATTGAAATAGAGTTAGGGTTACCAATCTGGCCTAGGATGATGATTTTTCTTTTACCATTGTCACTGAATGTGACATGACCTCCATCGATATTGAGAAGACTTTTAAAGCTTGAAAATCCCCTATCATATGTCTTGAACACCCACTGTCCAAGTACCACATCTTTTTACAGGAACTCTTTAGGCAGTTTACCTACAAAACAGTTTAACCAATAAACGATTTTGGTACCCATATTTGTCTAGGTCCACAAACATTAGTAATAAAAGAATTAGGAACCCACAACTGTCTTATGGGTTTCCTATATGCATAATATAGAGTATTTGAAAAATAATCTTTATTTCGTCCTCGGGAATTGGATACAGTAAAAGAATTTGAGAGGCTGGAACTTGTAGTACAATTCTGTTTTTTAAAAATAGTAGCAGGTTTTCTAGATTTGGATACAAAATGCGATTTAGATAAATTTATTTGACTTGGTTGATAACCTATCCCAGAAGTATATTTTAGGGAAATATATTGTTCTAGAAACTGAGTCAAGGTATCTCTACCAGTGGTAAAATTCTCAAGATCTATCTTTAATTGCTCATTTGATAATTTGAGTTCAGAGTTTTCTTTTAGCAGCTGGGCATATTTTTTCTTTTCAATATCCAGATCAGATTTGTAATTATCATTTAGAGCATGCTATCTTTTTAAAATTTATATTTATCCTTGATTTCATTAAAGTTATCCTCAAGCATTTCACAGTATTCAAATAATTCATCCTTAGACATATCTTCATCATTATATGACTCAATCTTATTCTCAGAATAATAGGCATTATGTATAGGAGAGTTAAGTGTTACCTCAGATGTTTCTGTCATGAAACATAAGTTGGAATGATTGTTCTGTTCACTATCAGAAGCATCAGATCCACTAGAGATATCTTCTGAATCACTCCAAGTAGCTTTCATAGCCTTTTTATAACCCTTGCCCTTATCTTCATATTTCTTCTTAAATTTCACCTTGGGGCAGTCTTCCTTCACATGGCCTTTTCATTTGTACTTATAGCAGATTACTTCATTTGAGTTGTAATTCCATTTTCTATCTTTCTTCCATTGTCCTTTACGATCATACTTTCCCTTGTACTTTGGATTCCTAAATAATTTCTTCTTTCAGTAGAACTTTTTGAACCTTCTAAAAAGATGATCCATTTCCTCATCATTGTCTGAATCTAACTCTTCACCAGTGGAACTGACTACAGGAACTTGAATCTTTTCTTTGCTCTTTGAAGTTGAAGTCTTGAATGCTACTGAATTCTTCCTTGGTTACTTATCTACTTCTTGATTTACTTTAAGTTCTTATTCTTACATCATAATATTTCCAATTAGTTCCTTCACTAGATGTTTGCCTATGTCACAAGATTCTCGGATAGAAACAGAAGTTCCTCTCCATCTGTCAGGTAGGCATCAAAGAAGTCTCATGATTTGGTCCTTGATGTCCACTGGTTTTCCAAGTAGACTCATAGTGTTCACTATTTCATTGAACATGAGATAAATTTCAGAGAGAGGTTCATCAGGCTTCATTTTAAAATTATCATATTTAATAGTGTATGTATTTAATCTCATTTCTTTAACATTAGTTGTTCCCTCGTAAGAGACAGCTAAAGTATCCAAAATTTCATATGCAGTTTTACAGGAAGAAATATGGTTAAATTATTCATCCCCTAGGGCACATTACAGAGCATTCATTTCTTTATAATTATTGTTATAGGCATATTTGATAGATTCATCCCAAGTGCTTCTAGCAGTTTCAGGTATTATATATTTACTTTCAATAGAAGTCCAGATTTCAAAGCCCATACTTTCTGGATGTATCTTCATTTTAAGTTTCCACTTACCATAGTTAGTTCAATTAAAGAAAGGTGGTCTATTAGTAGCATCCCCTTCTAGTCTATTTTCCATGATAAAGATTGTAAAGTAATTTCAAAGAGATAAAAATTTAGAAATAACAAAAAATTTAAGATCTTTAGTAAACAACTATAATCACAGTTGATAATAATTTGAAAAACTTGAAAATAAATAATCCTCTGATACCAAATTTTTTTCAGAGTATATGACTCTAGAGGGGGGTGAATTGAGTATCTATAAAAATTTATGTTAAAAAGGATTCTTTACAAAATAAAATCCACCTTTAAAAAATAAACACAAAGTCAGTTTGTATTGAATTTATAAATGTCTTCAAGGTTCAATTTGATTCGTAGAATATTGATTAGTTCTCAGTTTTACTAACATATTGATTAACAAAACTTTCAAAGCAAACATACTGATTAAAAAAATGTAAACACTTGCTAAACTAACTATCAAAGTTCAAGTTATCTTAATTCAGGAAATATATATCACATAAGAAATATAAGATAATCAACACAGTGAATAAAACAAGAGGTTCAATCTCAATCAAAGACTTAGTACTCTCCACTTGTTGATCACCTACCACCAAGTTGTTTATATTAATAAATTTTTGATCCACACCCTGGATCGGGGTTAACAATAGTACTCAGTACTATCCAGGACACACAATGACCTCTTCCACAGTTCTTCATGGGTACAAACTAGCAGGCCACACAGGAACCTCTTCCACACTTCTCAGTGGGTATACAAAAGAGTAAAAGAATGGTTGAGTAAGGATATCTTGTAT
Source organism: Viscum album (assembly GCA_963277665.1). Taxonomy (NCBI): domain Eukaryota; kingdom Viridiplantae; phylum Streptophyta; class Magnoliopsida; order Santalales; family Viscaceae; genus Viscum; species Viscum album. The sequence continues at coordinate 219,152,933 of OY728165.1, forward strand.
CCTTTAGTTTAATTCACGAGACAAAGTATGTTATTATAAATATAAACACTCTGCTCAAAAGTTAATAAAAGATACACAACAGATCTAAGATATAGAATAGAGTTAAGAATTCTCTGTGTGTTGTGAAGGAATGCTCTAGACTCAATGGATGTTGAGAAAAAGGTCTTTGAGTCTTCTTCTGTAAATTGTCTTCAGAACAGAGTATCGCAGTTTCTGAAATCCAGCTTTGAGGAGTGAAAAGGTTCAGCACTTCAAACATCTCGATGTACACTAAGATTTTTTGGATAAAGTTGCTTGTTACAATATTCTTGTAATATCAAGCACTTAGTTCCTTTCTTTTAGTATTCACACAGTCTCTGTGTCTCAGCGTGTACTTCTCCATTGTGTGCTTCACCCCCCATTTTAACGTGAAAGATGAGGTCCATTTATACTCCAAGATCCTCTAAGTATGAAGATATTTGCATGTGCATGTACCTCATACTGTCTACGGATTATGTTACAGACAATATTAAAAAAATGTCAGAAACATTAATTTGTCTAAATATGACCGTTAGAAATAAATTTGAATTAATAAATTTGAAACAGTTATTTATAACAATCGGTTTCAGTCTGTTGTCTTCAGTTTGATAACATCAGTTTGTCATCTTCGGTGTGTCATCTTCGGTGAGTAGACTTCAGTGTGTCAACTTCGGTTTTTTGAACTTCGGTGTGTCAAATTCGGTGTGTCAACTTCGGTGTGTTGACTTCGGTCTGTTGAACTTCGGTGTGTCAAACTTCGGTTTCGATATGTCGTCTTTGGTTTCAGAGTGTCAACTTCGGTCTGTCGAACTTCGGTGTGTCAACTTAAATGTGTCGACTTCGGTGTGTCGACTTCGATCTGTTGAACTAACCATCACTGCCAGTGAATCTAGAAATATTTCGAAGTGTTTTTCTTACCAGGATAAGTTTTATACACAAGTTTATGTATAAATACATTTGTAAACATATTTATTCATGAAAATAAGCAACTGACTTATTGAAGTATATGTTTTTGAATGACATGATTGATTCTCATAGAGATATTAAAATTGCATGAAAGAGTAGAAACTGTATATTGACATTATTTGTGATCATGAAAAATACAATATCATGGAGGTTCCAATAGGTTATTTCATTAAAATGTAGAATTAAAATTATAATAATCGTTTTAATATTTTTTTCGATAAGGCTAACTGTAATAACCCAAACTATTATGAATAAAATTACCCTTTTTGATTTAATTAAATGTCTTATGGTTATAGAAAACGCATGCACATATTTTGTTTTATTATATCCAATTGTATTTAGATGACCATTAAGTATCATTACCATTGATAATATAGTTATTGAACAGTGATCAAATGAATAGTATAAATATAGGGTTTTTAACAAATCCTTTTGACACAGACAAATGAAGTGATGGCCTCAAGCAGTAGGATCATACCCTATGAAGAGCATTTATCATAGCTTCTAAGGGAGATATCATTTATGGAGTTTTTCCTTGGACAAGCCCAATCTGAGATCCCAAAACTTAATCAGGACTGAAACCATTTATGAGAGAAGTTCAAGATCATTGAGATCATGGCCCAAACCATGTTCGCCAAACAACCCCCTTAAAGCCCCACCATCATGCACCTCACTCTTTGTGAATATGATGGTGTATTAAAAAGATATTTATTAAGACCCTATCAATTGGAATTTGTACATTATTTTGTATTAGATAATGAATATATTTTAATCCTATTATTTTTACTTTGTAAATGGTTTTTAAAGCACAGATTTTATTTTTGGTTAATATTAAAATTAAATTAATGAATTAATGAATTAATAGATTTTTTAAATAAATAATATTTAAATAAAATATTATTATTAAATAATCTTTATCAAATATAAATGATCATATAATTTTTATGAAGTAAAATATAATTTTTATAAGGGTTTAAAAAATATTATTGTAAAAAACTCATCATTTTTAATAAATATCAGTTTTTATTTTAAAAGTGAAAATTTACATATTTATAAAATTATTTAGATAAAAATAGTATTATTTTTGGAATCAAGAATTCTAAATTATTCAACGGTGATTTTTTCATAATTTTCTGAGATAGTTGAATTTTCAGGTAAAAATTAAATACCGTATAAATATACCTTGTCTTTTATGACATTATAATGACCCAAAATTGATGTAATAAGTAATATAAATAGGATAAATGACCAAATATATGTTTTATCTTTAAAATAAATTTATTTTAAGTTTATTTTATTTATTTTTTAAATTCATTATGAATCCTCCCAAAGTTATAATATATTTTATGATTTTAAAATCATTTCTTTAAGAGTGTGACTCACCTTCATATCACCAATGGTAATATTTAAATAATTTCTGACCATTGAATTATAAAATAATGTAAACCACTATCATTTTTCAAAAACCATGTGCAAAAACCATGGTATGGTTTGTGGTTTTGGATATTTTATTATGTAGAGTCCAAAACCTAAATAATAAAGATATATCCCTCTTTATTATATAAACCCACTCAAGACCACATTTATCTTCACTAAAACTTCTTATAGTATGTCCAAACTCTTCCCTTAACTTCTTATAGTCCTCTTAAGTCACCCAAAATCTTTCAATAGGCCCCTCCCAAGCCTTTGGAGTCACACATTCAAGTAAGGGTTCTTTCCTTTCTCCTCTTTCTTCAAGTTTCTTTATTATGTTACACCTTCTTTTTTCCAATTACTTATGTTGGGACATGTATTTACATTTCCATATTACTTCCCATTTCATATCTAAATTATTAGATAGCCTTTTATCTCTCATAAACCCATTTTATGAATTTTAATGTGACGTTGTTGTGCTGCCAAAATTGCACCGTGGTTTTCCATTCCAAAACAATTGTGTAGTGAATACCATGACCATTTTCTATCATTGGTATTCACCTTTATACAAATATAATTATTTTATTGGGTACTTACATATATTTATTACACACTCATTGATCTTGTAATAAATTATTATGATGAATGAATCCATTTTGATTGATCTATGTGGCACACTTAAGTATGAGAATGAAATGAAAGTGACAGGTGTGCCTGGAATTATATAGTACTCTGATGCATTGGGTAATGGTTAGTATCATGATGCGTTATGTTGGGATAGGGGGTTTTCTTGATTCTTTTATGGTAATTTTTCACCATGATATATTGGCGGGTTAAGCCTTGACCTATTTTTATGATGTAGTGTTTTAAGTTGTTTCCACATTTCCCATGTTATGATTATCATGTTATATCATGTCTTATTATTCATGCTACTTTTATGCTTCATTGATATGCCTATTGTCTGAACTTTATTGTATTATTCATTTTATTTCTTGTTTATTCCTTTACTAGGCTTTATATCTCACCCATTTCTTATTTATGTTCTTAGGTTATCCCATGTAATGTTAATTACGAAGGAATGTTTTGGTCATGTTAAAGAAGTTTTCAATAAAGATGTTGTTTTTTATGTTTTAAGTTGTTATGTAATGTACCTAATTTCCCATATACACTAGACCTCTCGATCTTCTAGGTTTTATTAAGTGTAATTTTATGTAATAAATCATGTTTAAATATGAAATAAAGAGCAGGGTTATTATGGTTGGTATCAAAGGATAGCTTTAGTTATTTTTGGGATTAGGATTAGATAACTTTAGAGAAAGACTTAGGGATAAGACTGAGTATAAGAAAATATCCCTAAATTTGGGTTCATATATATTAATTGGATTAACAATAAAATACATCCCTATATGGATACTACAAGTGTACTTGGTTCTATTATAGATGTACCTAGGGTTAATAACTTCGATAAGATGTTTCGGGCCTAACTCGAGGTAATATGGTAAATGACAATGAGCCTTAATGCACACTTTGTTTGACATTCCTAGGAGATATGCTTTAGTAAATTCATAATCTCATTACAAAACATAATTAATGGAACAAAAATATCCCATAAGAATATGTGTTAGGAAATAGATCAGGGATAACATAGATTGTAGCCTAGAAACTCATAAGTTAGAGAGATAAATATAATTTATAAGCTACCCCTTTAGTGTCATTGGATTAAAATTTATGTGTTTAATATTTCAAAATACTCATCCCTAATTTTACTTTTATTTTATCCAATGGTTGTAAATAGTAGGAATCGGGTCAACAATCGATGCAAAGCGTAATGTGATGACTTCCCCAACAAGAATCTCAACCCGATGGGAGCAGGAATCACAAAATTTTTCATGATACTCTCGTAGATAACTCAAGTTCTAAATAGAAACCTAGATCAAGAAGAGCACACAAACCCCCCTAAGAGATAACAAGTAATAATTGAGAGATTTATGTGATAATGGCCTCATAATTTCAATTGATCATCTAATACCTTAATCGCAAAACATTGGATCAACTCCATTGAGAAGGTCTTCTCAATCCTTCAATGTTCCAAACAAGAGAAGGTTATTTTGGCTATTTATCATATATAGGGAGAAGCTGAGAAGTGGTGAACATTGATCAAGAATATGAATCCTAAAGAAGGGATCAAAAAAATGTAGTGGAAGTAATTTCATAAAATGTTTTTTGATAAATATTTTCCTCACACTCTCCATCTTTAAATAAAAAGGGATTTCTTTGCACTTAAGCAAAAAGTCAACGAATCTATCAGGTCGTACAAGGAAAATTTCACAATACTTGCATGATACACCTTTGGATTTGTCATTACCCTGAAATATAAGGTTGAACACTTCTTTGGTGGGCTGAATCCTAGTCTACGAAAAGCCTTGGTGATCTATGACTTTTATAGATATGAGTAAATTGTTCAATGTTCCCTCAAATTTGAAATCAAGGTCATTGAATCCCAAAGGTATCATAGGGATAATAATTGGAAGGTAAAGTTTAATTTGGAAGTCTGATGGATAAATCAAATGGTGCTAAGAAATTTCAGCATCCCACTTGTCAAAGGTGAAGAAATAAGCACCCCATAAATTGCCTAAGGGGAACAAAGAAATGCTTCATGTGTGGAAGAAAAGGGCACATGTCCAATGATTTTCAGCAGAAGAAACCCACCAATGTGACAAAGGAAAATAATGGTTTGTTCAACCCTCAATGAGTTGTTCACTGCTTCAAATGTAAGAAACCATGGCACTTTGTGAACTAGTGCACCGAGACAAGGGTTTTCGGAGGAAACTAATAACCTCTGAGGTGGAAAGGGATATCTTTTGTTATCATAACCACTGAGGTGGATCCCAATAATGAAGTGGTGATAGGTATGGTAGTTATTCATTCAATAATAGCAAACATAATTTTTTATTCTATTTATACACATTCCTTCATATTAAGAAAGTTTAGTATAACTATTCAAACACCACCACAAAGCATGGAAGTAAAGATGTCAAAGAAAATGAAAAATGGGAAAATTATTGAATCCTAGTTATATAACTCCTCTCCTATCAATTTTTTTGGGATAAGCTTCTCATAGAACCATGTTATACTCTCTTTTGTGGAATTTTATGCAATTATGATCTTGGATTGGCTTTCCCTATATAGATCCAATATAAATTTCCATGAGAAGGAAATCACTCTCCCTATTATGAATCAACCCCTAATTATGTACAAGTGTAAGAAGAAGGAGAATTATTATTTAGCACCATCATCTCAATCATGGATATTATTTCCCTTTGATCAATCGTATATAGCTTATATTATTTATTCTAAGGAAATAATCATCCTTGAAGACATGCCTATTGTGAGGGAATACGCTGATGTGTTTCCTAAGAAATTTCTTGGTCTTCCTCTTAGCAGTGAGGTTGAATTTTCCATCAAGATTATACCTAGGGAATTTCAAATATCCAAGACTCCTTATATAATGTCTCTTGTAGAACTTGAGAAGCTAAAAAACAATTATAGAAAAATATAGATAAAGGGTTCATATTCCCAAGTGTTTCACTATGGGGTGATATAAATATGCATTTTATCAGCGCTAAAAATGGCCTTTAACAGTGCTAGAAAAGTGCTATTAATGTCAGTGAAGATAAAGGGGGGGTCCCCTTTATCAGCGCTCTAAAAAGCGCTGATAAAGACCCCTTTTATCAGCGCTCAAAAAAAGCGCTGATAAAAGGGTCCTTTATCAGCACTTTCTTTTTAGCGCTGATAAAAGATCCCTTTTATCAGTTCTTTTTTTAGGGCTGATAAAACTAAAAAATATTTAAAAAAATTAAAAAAAATCCTGCCAATCGGGGGGGATTTTATAGCGCTTGAGCCCCCCTTTTAACAGCGCTTTTCAACCCCTTCAACACCCGCACGCACCCCCTCCACCCTTTATCAGCGCTATCCCCCCAAATCCACCCCCATGCACACGCCCCTACCTCCACCAGGTTTTGAACTCGAGACCTCCCCCCTGCACGCCTAGGCCCTTACCACTCCTCTATTTTGATTTGTTTTCCATTTAATGATATCTATATATATATATATATAGTTATATTTATTCATATAGTAATATATATTTATATTAATATATATATAAATATAGTTATATTAATATATATATATATATATTTATATTAATATATCTATTTATAGTGATATTAATATATATATTTATAGTTATATCAATATATATATGTAGTTATATTAATATATATATATATAGTTAGATTAATATATAGGTATATAAATATTTATATATTGGTATTTTAAATAAAATGGATATTAGTTATTATTTATATAAAGCTAATATATTTTATATGTAAATATATTTTATTATTTATATTTATAATTAAATTTTTATGTGTGAATATATAAAAAATATGTAATATTGTTATATATTTGATTATAAATAGCAGTTCATTATAAAAATGATAAAATTTAAAAGACATAATATCAATATGAATGTAATACATTGTAATAAATTCAGTCCCTACCAAAAAAACCAATAATACCCCCTTAAACGAGGCTGAAAATCCACAAAATGTTAAAAAATCAGGGTATCCCGACTAAACACTCAGTTTTGGAGGCCTTATGGGCATTTTTTGGCCTTGAAAAATGTGACAGAGGCTTACCCTCAATCACAAGCGCGTATATCTCATCGCAGGCTTTGATTTGATAAGCTCTATAGCTCAAACGGACACTCGGATCAAAGGTTATGGCCGTTTGAAGTTTGAGTTGCGTTTTCATCATATTTTAGATCTTTTTTAATTTTTTTTATTTTTTTAGTCTTCAAATTGTTATTAAATGACTATTACTCCATAATAATTAGAAAATTATTTATTAAAAATATTTTTTTAATTTTTTTATAAGTCATTTTCACTAAATATCTTATATATTAAGTGTAACTGTATATTTATACTTATCTAAAATATATTTAAAATTATATTTAAAAAATATATATTATATTTATATCAATATAACTATATCTATATATTTAAATATTAATATATATTTTTTAATCAATTTTTTTTAGAAGTAGACCCTTTATCAGCGCTTTTAAAAAAACGCTGATAAAGACCCCCCTTTATCAGCGCTACTAAAAAAGCACTGATAAAGGGCTACCCTTTAACAGTGCTAAAAGAAGCGCTGTTAAAGGGGGTACCTTTATCAGTGCTAAAAAAAAGTGCTGATAAAGGGGTACTTTTATCAGCACTTTTTTTAGCGCTGATAAAGGGGTACTTTTATCAGCGCTTTTTTTAGCACTGATAAAAGTACCCCCCCCCCCTTTATCTACGCTTTTTCGTTAGCGCTGATAAAGGCTAGCGCTGGCCTTGCCCAGTTTTGTAGTAGTGGCACTAGTCCTCTTCATTAAGAATAAGGATGGTTCAATGATCCTTTTCATTGATTATCGTGAGCTCAACAAGATCACTATAAAGAACAAGTATCCTCTGACTTGTATTGATGACTTGTTTAATTATCTGTGTGGAGCACAATACTTCTCCGAGGTTGATATTTGGTCGGGACATTATCAAGTAAGGGTGAAGAAGGAATATATCACCAAGACCACTTTTCGTATAAGGTATGGGCACTCTGAGTTCATATTGATTCCATTTTGACTCACTAATGCTCCATTAATCTTCATGGAATTGATGAATAGGGTCTTTGGATATTACCTCAACAAATTTTTGGAAGTCTTTATAGATGAAATTTGAATATATTCCAAAACCAAGGAGGACCATGAGGAGCATTTGATCATTGTGCTAAAGACCTTGTGAAAGGTGAATCACTATTAAAAGTACAACAGGTGTGAGTTCTGGTTGAAGTAAGTCTCCTTCTGGGGGCATATCATCACAAGCAATGGGATATATATGGATCCTTCAAAGAAAAAATCCATTAAAGGATGGATGAGGCCAACATCCATGATAGATATTAATATCTTCCTTGGATTAGTTGGATATTATAGCTGATTTGGGAGAATTTTCTTATGATTGTATCAAACCCTCTTAGCAATATAACTCAAAAGGGAGTCAAGTTTTCTTGGAATGATGAATGTGAAGAAAGATTTAGAGAGTTGACAAGGAGGATTATCACATCCCCTGTTCTCACACTACCCACAAAGGGAAAACTTTTCTTAATTTTCAATTATGATTTGAAGAAGGGATTGGGTTGTGTGTTGATTCAAAATGACAAATTCATTTCCTATGCCTCAAGGCAGTTGAAAATTCATAAGAAAAACTATCCCATTCATGATCTAAAGTTGCAGCTATGATCTTTACATTGAAAATATGGTGTTATTATCTCTATGGGGAGAAGTGTGTGATATATACCGATCACAATATCCTAAAATATATATTCACATAGAAATATATTAATATGCACCAGCAAATATAGTTAGATCTGATCAAGGATTATGAATTATCAATACACTACCATCCAGGTAAAGCAAATACGGTAGTGGATTCTCTAAGTAGAAAGGACCCAGAAAATCTATCATTGATGAGAATTGAGAAGGATCCAATCATCTTGTATTTGAAGAGGATGGACATGGGAATCATAAAGAAGAAAAATCATCAATCCTTTCACAAATTATTTCTCAACCATATCTGTTGTAAAGTTTAAAGGATGATCAAAAATATGATGTGGGAATTCAGAAGAGATTGGAAATTATAAAAAGAGGTAAATTATTGGATTTAAATTTTAATAAATAAGGAATTGTGAGATTTGGGTCAACACTATGTGTTTCATCAAATCATAAGTTGAATAAGGAACTATTGGATGGTACACCTAGTTCAACTTTCTCTATTCACCCATGAAATACAAAGATGTATCGAGATCTATGATAGAAATATTGGTGGAACAACATAAACAAGGAGATTGCTGAGTATATATAAAATTGTCTAGTATGTCAGCAAGTGAATAATGAAAGGAATAAGTATAAGGGGATGATGAAACCATTACCCATACCATCATGGAAATGGAAAAACATCACCATGAACTTTGTCACCGAACTTCCAAAGACATCTAATGGAAACAATGTTATCTGGGTTGTTGTGGACCATCTTAAAAATACTACACACTTCATTGAAATTTGAGAGGATTTCTCATTGGATAAATTTTAATGAATATACATCAAATAAGTGGTGAGGTTGTGTGGAGTACCACTATTGATTATATCCAATAAAGATCCAAGATTCACCTCTAAGTTTTGGAAAAGTCTCTAGCATGCTCTAAACACTGAGCTAAAATTCAATATGTATTATCACCCTCAAACTAATGTCCAATATGAGTAGACTATCCAAAAACTTGAGGACATGTTGAGATCATTATCAATTGACTTCAAGGGGGATGGGGCCAACATATTCCTCTGGTCAAGTTCTCTTACAACAAAAGTTTCCACTTGATCATCCAAATGGTTCCCTATGAATACATTTATGGTAAGAGGTATAGAACATCGGAATATTGAGATAAATTTGGGGAACGAAAACTTATAGGTCCTAAAATGGTTTAGGAAATGGTGGATAAGGTTAAGAGCATTCAGTAGCACATCAAGACTACTCAGATTCAACGGAATAACTATGTTGATAATCATCGATGAGACCTAGAGTATGATGTTAGAGACATTGTATTACTCTGCATATCTCTATGGAAGAACATGATTAAATTTGGTAAGAATGAAAAGATTATTCCAAGGTACATTGTTCCTTTTGATATCCTTAATCACATCAGAGCAGTGGCCTGTCAACAAGCACTCCCACCAAACATATCACAAGTACATGATGCATTCCATGTATCCCTCTTGAGAAAGTACATACTAGACCCCTCACATTTACTTAATCCAGATGTGGTACCATTTGAGAATGATCTTTCCTATGAAGAGTGTCTAGTGAAGATCTTAGATTGTAGAGAAAAGGTTCTACAAAATAAGAAAATCCCCCTCATCAAAGTGTTGTGGAGAAACCACCAGTTTAAAGAAGAAACATGGGAACTATAGGAGGTGATAAAGCAGAGTTATACTCATCTATTTTAGTGTGGAAAAAGAAAATTTTGAGGGAAAATTTTCTAAATGGGGGAAGATTATAATGACATGAACTGTTATGAATAAAATTATCCTTTTTTATTTAATTAAATGTCTTATGGTTATAGAAAACATGTTAACTTATTTTTGTTTTTTTATATCCAATTTGATTTAAATGACCATTATTTATCATTACCATTGATAATACTATTGTTTAATAGTGATCACATGACTAGTATAAATATAGGGTTTTAAACAGATCCTTTTTACACAAACAAAGGAAGTGATGGTATCAACCAATAGGATCATACCCTATGAAGCCCATTTATCATAGCTTCCAAGGGAGATAAAATTTCTAGGCTTTTCCCTTGACCAAGCCCAATCTTATATCCAATAACTTAAGCATGAGTGAAATCGTTTATAGGATATGTTCAAGATCATCGAGATCATAGCTCAAACCATGTTCGCCGAACGGCCCCATGAAAGCTCTACCATCATACACCTCACTCTTAGGGCGTATGTTGGTGTATTAAAGGGATATATATCAAGACCCTAGCAATATCAATATGTACATTATTTTTTATAAAGTAATTCATATATTTTAATCTTATTATTGTTACTTTGTAAATGATTTTTAAAGCATAAATTGTATTTTTAGTTAATATTCAAATTCAAATACTAAATTTATGAATTAATGGATATTTTAAATAAATATTATTTTAATAAAATATTATTATTAAATAATTTTTATCAAATATAAATGATCATATAATTTTTATGAAGTCAAATTTAATTTCTATAATGGTTCAAAAAATATTATTGTCAAAACCCATCATTTTCAATAAATGTTAGTTTTTATTTTAAAAGTCAAAATTCACATATTTAGATAAAATGAGTATTATTTTTGGAATCAATATGTCAAAATTATCTTATGGGTAATTTTTCATAATTTTATGAGATAGTCTAATTTCTGGTTAAAAATTAAATATTGTATAAATATACCTTGTGTTGTATGACATCACATGACCCAAAAGTGATGTAATAAGAAATATAAATAGTATCCACGACAAAAAATATGTTTTAACATTAAAATAATGTGAATTTAAGTTTATTTTATTTAATTTTTAAAGCCATTATGAATCCTCCAAGAGTTATAATATATTTTATGATTTTAAAATCATTTCTTTAAGAGTGTGAATCACCTCCACATCACCAATGGTAATATTTTAATAATTTAGGCTCTTGGACTTATAAAATAATGTAAACTGATCCAATTTTTAAGAAAAAATGGTAAAAACCATGGGATGGTTTGCGATTTTGGATATTTTATTATGTAGAGTCCAAAACCTAAATAATAAATAAATCTCCCTCCTTTCCTATATAAACCCACCCAAGACCCCATTTATCTTCACTCAAACTCCATAGATCACATAAAAACTCTTCATTCCACTCCATATAGTCCTTACAAGGATCCCACAAGCTTTAAAGGATCCCCTCCTAATCCTTTGGAGTCACACATTCAAGTAAGGGGTCTTTCCTTTCTCCTCTTTCTTCAAGTTTCTTTATTATGTTACACATTATTTTTTACAATTCCTTATGTTAGTAAATGCCTTTACATGTACATATCATTTTTCATTTAATATATAAATTATTATAGACCCATTTTTCTCTCATAAACCCATTTTTATGATTTTTTATGTAATTTCGTTATGCTGTTGAAATTGCACCGTGATTTTCCATTCCAAAACAATTGTGTAGTGAATACCATACCCATTTTCTATCATGGTTATTCACATTTATACACATATACTTATTTGATTGGGTACTTTCATCTATGTATTTCATACTCCTTTATCTTGGAATAAATTATAATGATGAATGAATCCATGTTGATTGATCTATATGGCACACTTAAGCATAAGAATTAAATAGTGACAGGTGCGCCCGAAATTATATAGCACTCAAATGCATTGGGTAATGGTTAGTGTCATGATATGTCACATTGGGATAGGTGGTTTACCTGATTATTTTATGGTACTTTTTCCACCATGATGTCGTGGTGGGTTTTTCCTTGACCTATGTTTATGATGTAGTGTTTTATGTTGTTTCCACATTTCCCATGTTATGATTATCATGATATATCATGCCTTATTATTCATGTTTCTTTTACGATCCATTGATATGACTATCATCTAATATGTAGTGTATTCTTCATTTTATGCCATTTTTATTCCTTTATTGGTATTTATATCTCACCCCTTTCTTATGTATGTCCTCAAGTTATCCCATGTAGTGTTATGTACGAAGGAACAGTTTGATCATGTTAAAGAAGTTTTCAATAAAGATGTTGTTTTTCATGTTTTAAGTTATTATGTAGTATACCTAATTTTCCAAATACATGATATCTATCAATCTTCTGGGTTGTATTAAGTGTAATTTTATGTAATAAATCATGTTTAAATGTGAAATAAATAGTAGGGTTTTCATACTAACTACTTAGGATTTGAGAAAATTTAAAAAAAAACGGGGGAGTTGTGGCTTCTAAAAAGTCAAGAAAACAAATTTTTTTATAAAAAAAAATCCTATTATAGTATTTTGATATTTTATAAAAAAGAAACTTAAAATGTTAATATTACATGTATGCTAACCCCAGCGCCATATTCAGCCACCACCAATCACTGGTGCCTCCCACATCGCTCTGCTATAATGGTTAGACTCATCTACCACCTCCCTATCTGCCGAAATCCTAACCCCTTCCATCTGCCCTTCATTGCACAAAAACTCCATTGCTCACAACCTTTATCCAGTGACACTCATATAGATATTTTTCATCTATATATGATGACCCCTACCATGGCCAAAACCTCTACTATGAAGGTGCTGACACCCCTAAGATAGGTTTTACCAAATGGTCATAGTCGCTTCCACCTCCTGACACATTTTATCTCACTAGCGTCGAACCCACCGCCAACCAGTGCCCAATGCACCACTGCTTCCCTGACCCCACCTTTTGGTCATCTCACACTGGCTAGAACCTACTATACTGGACCCCCTACCCCACCCCCCACCCCCACTGATCTCTCTTTATAGATCCCTGCTAGTCATCCTTACACCTATCTCCATTTGGGCTCATGTTATCGGACAGATCTAGCCAAATCTAGCCACCCCTAATCAATCCAGGTCCTGATGTTGCTCCTACTGGCCAGTCTCATAGATTTTCCCTTATCAGAACTATTTTATCGACTTATAATGGTTATAGGTAGTCTTTTCTAATGTGGAATGGGTTGATTCGGTTTCTACCTGACCCAATCATACCTATTTGGGCCTGGACAGGCTCAAGAAAAACATGAAAAATATTCCAGGTCAAGTGGTGCTTCAAAAAATAATTAAAAATAATAATTTTAAAACTAGTATTTCTAAATTAAGTTAAATTTTGTAATAATATTAAATTAATTTACAGGACTGAATGAAATAATTTTTAGATTAAAAATAAGGATGATTTATGTTAATTCATTAAAATCACCCTCAAAAAGAATTTATTTCATGTTTGATTTTTTTATACATTTAATTTATATATACATGAGTTTAATTTGTATAAACTAATCATGATCCACAGACCAACCAATGATTGTCTAGTTTTTGTTTTTTTGCTTGTTTATTTATCTCAATACATGGTTTTTAATTTTTATTTAATGAATAACATTTTTTGTATTGTTTTTTCATCATTATATATATATATATATGGTCTTGTGCATCTAGATAAAAGTTTATTTTGTATATATTCTATATTACCAAGATTCCCTCGTTTTCATGTGATTATTTTTTTTATAATGACAAGGAAGAGTAGTGATGTAGTTTGCACTGAGATTTGGCGACACACCAGATGGGAGTTTGATGTATTGGATGGGTGAGGACTACAACCCAATTCACATGAGTAGTGACTCAAAAAGTTACCCCTAGGGTAATGTTTGATACATTACTCACTCAATGGATCAACCATTATCATTGATTCATGATCATATCATTTTATTTTATTAATGCATGGTTTATTATTTTATATATGTGTAGTTTTTATGTGTGATAACATAAAATAATAAGAAAGCATGCATTGATAAAATGAAAATGTCATGAGATGAATTTTTTTCTATTTATTGCATAGTAAGTTGTGTGTGTGATCACATAGTACATACATATCTGATGGAAAATTATTTTATTCATTAAGAAACAATAAAAACACTCAAAGATATATTAAGTCATTATGACTTCCATCATTGGAATTTTAATAAAACCAGGTGTACGGGGTGTTCATCAGCCCTAGTTGAGGGTGCGTCCCATTATTGGGGAGTTCTTATGGGAACTATAGGTCAACTTAACTTAATATTACAACAAATAAGTGTTCATAGATAGCTTTTTGAATCTTGATAAGTAAAGTATTGAGTAAATAAATTTTAGGATTTTAGAATTTGGGAATTCACTCAACATTTCTAGGAGTCGCGAGTCAATGTTTTTGGCCAATATAACGCCTACCTTGAAACTCTTTAATTAATGGTGTAGACATAGATTGGATTATGAGGAGAGGTTTCAGGGATCTTTTACACTTTAATACTCTAGAAACTAAGTATTCTTAATCTAGTAGTGAGGGATACTAGGGTTTGATAAAATAGTGGGAGACATTTAATGATTTAATTAATCACAAATGTCTAATCAATAATAAAGCTAAAATTACTAATTAGATACTATTCAATTTTGTATAAAAATGGAAAGGAAGACCACATATACACTACAATTAATATCAGACAAAGAATATTCCTAACCAGTATGAATTTACATTATAGGAAATTCAGGGTGCTGGAGTCCCCAATACCTGTTGATCCACCTCAAGAAGTGAGGGTGTGAAATATGCTTACTAGTGACACATGTATATCACATTTTATGTTTACATCATAATGTGGTCATCAAATGTCCAATGATTTTTTGGATATATCATGTGGACATTGATAATTTCAGATGTTGTATCATCTCCAAGAAGCATATGAGGATAAATTTAAGTGAGATATGGATAGGATGATCATTAAACAGGACACATATAAATTGAAAAATGTGTCAATATTTTTCAATACATCTCATTCTAATATATTTATCACCCAATTACTCTAGTTTCATTTAATATTAAGAAATTAATAGTATGAAGTAAAAAATTAATTACCTTTTCAATAAGTTTCTCCAAGTATATAATAACTTAAGTAAGTTTAATCTTTAGTTCTTATGGTGAAAAAGTTGAAAGACAAGATGAAAAGTCCAATGGAAGTTGTGATTCCATAGAAACCTTCACAATTTTCTTAAAAATAAAAAGGTATAGGAATTATATAGGAGAAAATTTTCTTCTAATGTCATGAGATAAGTCTATGGAAGTGTAAATTCAATTAATTAAGGTAGAATCAAGTTATGGATTCGATATGATATATATTCATCAATGTAAGTAGTTTTTTGTTGTAAAAATTGGGTATTGAATACAATATTCTTATCACATATATGTATTCAAATAAAGTAACCATGTAAGAAAATAAAGATTATAATAAGTAAGTTGAATTCTCTAAGCAGCTGATAAAGGGTGATTCCTAAGTTGGTGGTAAGAAGTACACAAATTATAATTTTCAACTTTAATGATTATTGTAGAATTTTTATTGAGTATAACTAAAACATTTATCTCACATGTCCATTGGAAACTATGAGAAATTATTATAGTTTTTCAATTAATTTTTCGTGGCATCTAATACTCAATAAATAAGTTCAATAATTCAAGTATCATTGGAAAAAACTGATGGATATAAAAATATAATCCTTGATAATACCCAATTGTGGAAAGATAATTAGTTATCTATCAAAAATAAAATTAATTGTCAAGGATATAACCAATATGGTATTTAAACTATTTGGAGTTGAAAACATTAGGTATTATCGACAAATTTACTGACTTAGTTTTGGAAAAATAAACCTTTATAAATAATGGTAATCCATAAATTTTTCAGAATTTATTCAGTAAGAGAGTATAAACTATTCCAAATTTAAGCTAGAGGTAAACTTATATACTTCATGAGATTCCTTTAAGAGTTTAAAGAATATAAAAATGAATTATGAGATATTAATATTTAGAAGTTATAGGTTTCTTCAGGCCCATTTTATGATGAATATATTAACCAAGCATTCATCGATCATGAAATGTAGAGTAGATTTATTCATAAATTCACATTTCCTTATATACATCAAAGATATGATGTTATTAAGGAGGATCGATGGTGAGTCCTACATGGAAACATTGATAAATAAAATGTAGCATCGATTAATACCTAAAATCACATTTACTTATACATATTAGAGTTATGATGTAAGTTCTAGGAGCATTAATGTTGAGACTAATATGAAATGTAGAAACCTCTATTATTTTTTGATAAATGCTTCAAAAATTGAGATTTTATCCCATAAAAGCATGCCAACTATTATGAAAAATGGGTGTCATATGAGTTACATTATGATATAAATCCATCATGTCCAAATAACATGTGTTAAGATGAAAAGAATTTTTGGAGGATATAAACAATTTTGCATCAAGAAAAATACAGTGCGCATCTAAAGTAATTATCCTAAAGGTTTCTTAGGATACCAAATAAATCCATAAGATAGAAAATTTATAGTTAAATGATAGATTAAATTTATATAAAAGGGTAAATATATCTATTGTATATAGTTAGATTAATATTAACTTTAATTTATTTAATGCCTAAGATTCATAATTTGTTGGAATAGGAACAAGTTTCACAAGAGCTTTTGGAAAAAGAATGTTCCATAGACACATACTAAATAGGAAAGATAAAGATATTATAATGGTTTTATATTCACCGCAGTTAGTGATACATTATTAATTGAGAATAATGGTTCCTATAAGTATGAAGTATATGGTAATTTTATAATATTGTAAAGATCAATCAAAATTCAATAATGGATTCCATGTATAAAGGTACAGGTGCTTATGATTCTAAATACTATAGTGGGTATTCAAGTGAGACTATACATGGATGGTACAAGTGTGGTGCCAATAAGGCTCAATTGGTAATACCAAGTTGTTATTACTAAATCCATTAGAATTTTACTTTTCATAGATACTTTCTATGATCATTAAATTGGGAATTTTATTTCAATACCACTAATCTTGGAAGGCGTTTAAACAATGTAACTAGAAAGGGTTGGTGACACCATATAATTTCAATAAGTGGTGAAAGTTACTAAAATATAGTTTTTGGATTGAAGTAAGCAATAATATCATATAAAATTCATTTGGAATGGTTTTTTCAATGTTTCTACAAGAGGTTAGTGGGAGAACCACTATTTTCTAAGGAAAATATGTCTGATAACATATAGAAGACAGTTATTGTTCATACATTTAGTTAGGATCATAATGAAATTAACTCTCTAGAAATTTACTTAAAGTAGCAACCGGCATTATAAGGAATGATATATACTGAGGTAGATCTAATGGTTTTCTTAGAGAAAGTAAAAAAGTACACATACTAACAAGGAATTGAAAAATAAAATTTAGAACAATTTGAGAGATAATTGTTACCAATGTCACATGGAATAAATTTCTCTAAGAAGACATGTATTAGAAATAGGAAGATATTAATGTGGTGAGTATAATTCCATATGCTTTTTCTATTGATCAATCACATATGTTATGATATGTACTAAATATGATGTTTTCAACATATACTTTATGGTTAAAAATATAATTTATATCAAGGGTAACTATATGGTAAGTAGTCTAAACTATCCAATTGTACTTGAGAGGGTACAAGTGATATGTTTATAGTACTTAGAGAGGAAGGTTCGCTAGTTTTATGGGTAATAAACTAGTATTATTTTGGATCAATATGATCTAATATCATAATTAGGATAAGGTAATGAGTTATTGAAGATAATTCAAGTCTTTGGTAGGCATATCAGTAAATACCGAGTGCATTACAGATTATGATATAGTTGAAGAAGCCGTGTTAAATCCACACACAAAAATTCCAGTTCTTGGAATCACACCTAGTAAGTAAAATTTTATCATAACAAAATTATGATAATCCTTTTATGGTACGATCCAATATGTCAAGTTTTTTAAAGTGGAAAACCTGGAATATACTAGAATATGTCATATCTTGAGGAGTTTTACTCGAGGAGGTGAAGTCACAAATAAAATAATAGCTACACATCGGACATGTGGAAGATCTAATGACTAAAACCATAACTCAAAAGAAACATGATCTTATCATGTGAGAGATAACAAGGTTCATTAGCGCAACTTCATGTCTTTTCAAAAACGTAAAAATAGTTAATTTTTTGTTTAAATTCCTTAAAAATGACCTAATAATGATGACTAAGAGGTTAAAAGAGGTCTTGGGTGTGTTCGGGGATCATTCAAATCCCAAATCCCCAAAATGGGAAGAAGCAGACCGGGCTGCATGGTTTTCCTAAACCCTGTGGTAGCTAACAGTGGGAACTTGGGGGCCGCATGGTTAGTCTACAATCATGCAATCTAGGTTGCACGACCATGCAATCACCTGCAATTTTTTAAAATAGTGGTTTTTCATGGTTTGCACATGATTATTCAAACTATGCGACTAACCATGTGGTATTCTCCTTTGAAGCAGTGAATGGCTCACGGTTTGCACATAGTTTGGAAACCATGTGGCCAAACTATATGCAGTGTAAAATGTGGCTAAAATTACTATTTTTTCCTTAATTAATGTTTAACCCAATTTATTTTCTCCCTCCTCTTTCTAGTGGGATTTTATTATCCCCCTTGGTGCATGGACTTCTCCTACCCTCTCCATGAGTTTTTTATCTATATCCCTTGTTTCTCCTCTAAATACTTCATTGTCATAAGCAATAAAACCCCCTCAGTAAGATTCATCTTCCTCTCTAACCTATTTATATATTTTTATTCCATCTGTTGTGCTATTTTGGTGCGATGGATTTTCCCCTATTTTCAAGGAATTTGAAAAATCCTTTGATTTCTTCCATTTCAAGTCAAATCAAGGCCCAATAACGGATGATTGGAGTGTTACTATGTTAAGGTAGGTAGTCTAGGTTCTTTTTTCTCATTCTATCTCTTTTTGAGTAGTGTGTTGTTGTGCTTCTTGAAAAAACCTTCATGTAATGCTTTTCTCTTATTAAATAAATTATTTAAAGTGGTTTGTCATGCCTTGTGTGACCTTAACTTATGTTCAAACCCATCCAAGGGTCGTTTTCCTCATCTTTGACCTCTCCTTTGGGTGTGACCTCCTTGAATGGACTATTTCATATGTCTTAAACGGTTAATTACCTCATGTTAGTTGAATTTTGATTAAATTCCTTAGATTATAAATTGAATTGAGATAATTGGTTCTTTATGAGATTGGCCCCTCTATATTAATGCCTTGAACCTTATATTTAAATTATCATGATTGATGCTTTAAATTGAATTCTATATGCCTTGCATTTATATTTCTCATTATAATTTGGATGAATACCTCAATTCATACAATATGCTTTGATTACATTATGTTATGCCATGTTCTATGTGCCTTTTCTTCTCTTATGGATTATTTCTTAATCCATTTGATTGTTTTGAATATAATTTCATGCTTGGTAAATTCTGATATCTTGAGATATTGAGATTTCATTGATGACATGTGATTATAGTCATGTTAATTCCTTGTGCCTATGATTGTATTCCCTTGCTTATGATTATTGCATGTTTCCTAGTGATCGTATATTGTAGTCTAGAGATAATGAATGTGATTAATGAATTATTCTTTTAATAGTTTGGATTTTGATACATGAATAGCTTATTATCCCTTGGCATGTGATGTTTATTTAGTAGCATGTAATTATATAAATTTTTTTCCTTGTGATATGATCTTTTTTCTATGGATCACCTTTTAGGGGTAAGGAGAGAACATGGGTCCCGAATTAAGGATTCAATAGAAGGACTCACCATGATAAATTGAATTTACTTGATGTTTTGGGAGCGATACATTATCTTTCTATGTATAGGATCTCTAGGTGGTTATTAATACTCATGAGTGATTTCAGTTCCCTAGGGAAGAAACCATGGAAGTATCCATTTGGAAATATGGATATGACATGCATCGGGTGATACCCGGTCCCCTATACTTGGTATGGAATCAGATTCACCATACCTTGAGTGATACTAGGAATGATGTATGGGTTTCCTTGGATAGATTCGAGGGTATTGGGTAATTTAGAGACACTCATAATGACCCTTGAGATTATTTTTAGATATCCTTAGATGAGCTCGAGACTCCACTAATTAATTTGATAGATTGATGGAATGCATGTTTTCTTCTTTTGAAATGTTCCTTATTTATATTTTTATCATGATTATATAGTGAACTTTCAATGTGACCTCCGAAATAAAGAAAATCTTGGGTATTTTCTCTTTTATCTTGGTTGGTTAAATTGTAATAGCCCTTGTATACATATCATGACTTTCACGAGTATCTCATTCAGACTTCTGTCATAGGCCAAAGAAGGTGGTATGGGACGGGTGTCTATTTAGGAACTTTGACCAAGGTTCACATGTTAGATTTATTTATTGTTGTGATTTTATTTATATATGGAACACTATCATTATTTACTGTATGAAATGAATCATCCTAGACACCGTAGGTGTTGGACTATTGAGATTATATATCATACCATTCTCAGGATCCATTTAGTAGAAAATTAGACTTTATGATCATAGGTATGGATAAAGGGAAGCATGCTGCTTCCGATGCTTGATTTACTTACTACTTAGGATGGAGCTTGGGGACAGAGGACCAAGCCTATGCCTGAGATTTTGTGTATTAGTTTTTTGCCTTTTGTAGATTTTTTATAGAATACAGTACATTATCTGTATCCCCTGTTTTCTCTATGATCCCTTTTTTATAGACACGTGACATCATCATCATCTTTTTGTATCTATATTTATTATTCAGCTTCCACTTTGTTATTTATTCTACTTGGATTATTTCTTTATTTATGTTTTTTGTCTTATTCTTACACTTCCTTTTTTTATTATTTATTGTTTACTATTGTGAATACTCAAATCTACGAGAGAATAGTCTCCCCATGGAAACAGTTTAGTCCCTCACTACTATTCAGCATCCTTTAGAATTTGGGGAGATGCGCTTGAGGTCATGTGGCCCACCATCTTGAGGAATAGTTTTGTGGAACTCAGGACAGGATTCTACAAAGTGCTATCAGATATTTTTCATTTTTTATTACTTTTTGTACTTAGACATGAGATTAGGAAATTGGGATTTAAAATTGAACTCATTCTTGGACGTAACTAACCCGTGTATAGGGGAAACCCAAATTACCTAGGATGAAAAATTGTGGTTATTGATTATGCCATTTATGGTTGATACAACTTCACTATTAGATAAAACACTTTTATTATGTTTTTTTTATATTGATATGATTGGAATGATGATTTATATTAATTTATGCTGATGAAATGTGGGAGTTGCATTACATGCATCATACTAGGAGCTATAGGAATTGAAATTTCATGCATTATGTTATTCCATATTTATATTCAACATGCATTGCCTGTTTGCATGTGACTATTGTTGTTCCTTGTTATGTTAAGAATGTTAGTGCCTATTTTTTTATATTTATATACATTTTCCTATGAAACATGAAGGGATATGTTATGGTTTTGATTAATTGGATGCCAATTTCAACTCATGAGGTGTATGGTCACTCATGAATTGGAATAGTGATCCACCTAATTCAGCCAAAATTTTAAAAGGGGGTTAAATTGTATATAGGAATTAAAAATAATTTCCCTTTTAAAATGAAATGGTCACCTTATCTAAGAAATGTGAGACTTTGACTTTGAACTTACCTTAGAAATGATCTGTTGGTTGTGTCTCTTGTGATACTTCTACGGTCTTTTATATCTTATCTAAGATTTTCTATGGGAGCGGGTCATTAGTTATGTTATGATTAGAGGAATGCTTTGTATCTTTCCTTCTTATCACTTTTTTTATCTGCTTTCCTAATATATTATAAATCTTATCTTAGGTATGCACTTGGAATTTGTAGAGTTATTCCACCACGACGACCTCATGATGTACACCAGGAAAGTGGCGATGAGCATACTCCGGAGGTGGTGGGCCCTGAGACACCCATTATACCTCCATTAGTACCACCAGAGGAACCTCCTGTTGATATTCCATTGAGCACCGATGCTCAATTCCATAAAATCTTCATTCATTTTATGCATTTTGTTCAAGCTAATCCTCGGTCTTCTCCTATTATGGTAGAGCTGACTCGAGACTTCTAGTAGTAGCATCATCCCACCTTCCCATGGGATGGTGGACCTCAATCTGGCCAGTCATGGTTAGAGTATATGGTATCTATCTTTGACCATCTTGATACACCTAAATAGTGGAGGATCAAGCTCTCTACCTACATGCTTTGTGATTCTACCAAATGTTAGTGGGATGTCATGTCTCCATTTAAGCGTTACCGAGGTATGGTCTGGGAAAACTTACAAATAACTTTGTTTGACCACTTCTTTCCATGGACTCTGAGAGTGGAATGTTCTTGGTAATTCATGCATCTTTAGTAGGTATCTATGATCATGATTGATTATTCTAATCATTTCAATGAGCTCTAGTGTTTTGATCCATCTCTGACTGGTGATGAGTTAATGACTGTGAGGTGCTTTGAGGATGGGATTGGGAATATCATACACTCATGGATGAATGTATTTTGTTTGATTATAGTTATATTTATATTGAAATATTCCATAATCATGGAACAAACTCTCATAGAATTCGGTCTTGTGTTCCAGGGTGTTTCAGTTCTAAAATAGGGTGATAGTTCATCAGGTAGTAAAAGGTGACGTTTCGAAGGTTCATGTGGGGGTGGTTCCATCCAGGTGACCTACACTGATAGTTCTATCATTTTTCACCAGTATGGAAGGCTAGGACATAAGAATCCTTAGTTCATAAGAAACCTGATCGAATGTTGAGCATGCGGCATGATGGGTCTCTTTCAGTGCTACTACCATTCTTTTCCTCCAACATCCAGTGGAAGGGGATTCGTACCATCACCTATATCAGCTAAAGGATCTACAACTCCTTGTTGGGTTGGGAGTTGGTATTCAACCGGTCAATCAGTCTGAGGTTGTAATGGTTGTGGCTATAGTAGTCAGGCCCCAGATGTAACGCCTCGACCCCAATTACCCAGAGTAGGTGCATTATTACGTAACATTGGCATGATCACAAAAGATCAAGTATCGAAAGATCGATTAGTTTAGTAGCCTTGGAATCACTAGATACATTCATAAGGTTTAATTTACATCATAAAGTGAAAAACTACAATAATATAGTCTCCATAGTCCACACTCATATCCCCTTCAGACTATCCCTGAAGGTTAGTCATAAAATATTTCTTCACATCCTGGGAAAAATAAAACATAGAAAGGGGTGAGCTCATATGCTCAGTAAGGATAACAATATAGCGAAAGCTTTCATAAATAAGCATAAATATTTGAGGCAATGTATAACTAAAAAAAACGCCTTTAAAACTTGAACTTCAGAATAATATGGCAAAGATAAAATGAAATAATGCCATTTACTTATTCACATGGATATTCTACTAGTATAATAATCACATGCAATATCACTAAACACTTTCATAATGATGGAAATTCAAAATTCCGAACTTTAATTTCTGTGTCAAGGCCTCGTGCCAAGACCTAAGGGATAATTGTAACCAGAATCCAACCCAGAGAGCCTCTGTAAATGGACTCCATCACAGAGATCCTCTGTAACCAGACTCCAACCCAGAGTGCCTCTAATAACCAGACACCAACCCGGAGTGCCTCTAATAATCGGACACCAACCCGGAGGGTCTTATGTAATCAGACCCCAACCCGGAGGGCTTACTTTTACCGGTCCCCAACCCGAAACTTACTAGTCCAACATATTCATCTTAAGAAGAGGATGAAATATAACATAAACATTCGTATTAAAACTAGCATGCCAAAACATTAATCAAAAACCATTAATGGCATAAAAATAACTCATCCATAGTCAAACATATCACAAAACCTTAAATACAATATGGATGATTTGTATCATAATAAATCAACTTCAAACAAGTGTAAAATTTATCAAAGGATGTTGACATAGATGAAATCAAAACTATTTGAGAGAAATACCTCTTTTTTCTAAATCATTTAAAAGTCACATAATTATAAAAAAAAGATTTGCTTTGAAAATATTCTTATAATCTTGTAAGGAAAGCTTCAAATATTTTATAACGGTGGAAAATAGCCGCACCCGCCGTATAAGTTAAAAAAAAGACATTCTTACCTTAATTCTGTCGAAAAGGTTAAAAAGGACCTTATTTGGAAAACGACAGAAAGATTCCTTTATAAAATTATTATAAAAAGTCAAACAAGGGTATAAATGACTTTAACCCATATTCTGTAAAATAGTAAGAATTTTTTGAAATAAATTTTTAAGAAACATGGATGTGGATGATAAAGAGGTCCCAGTAGATAATTACATATAAACAACCTCGGATAATGAAGAGATTGTGAAATAAACCCTTACCAATTTGGTAACTTACAAAACATACACCCCATGAAAGAGGTATCATACAATGAATATGTAAATACATATAAATTAAAGTGTATTACATAAATAATACAATTATGGGCAGTACATACACCACACAAAAGGTAATAGTGGCAATATGGTATGAATCTCACGGGAATAAGGAGTGAGATGAAAACCCCTTACCTTGTACTTTTCCTTGGTGGAGGGTAGGCTAACCTCCTGTATAATGGTGAAATAATTGTTATTAAATTATAAAATAATCATATACATTAATATGATATCATATATGATCTTTTAACATTGCTTTGTTAATAATATCTTAGTATTATTGTCATTTCGGGTGTTAACTTACTCGTTTTGTTTTATATGTTTTGTTACATAAGTCATGTTTTCTATGGATAGGTTGTATATTATTCATATACATAATGATATCAAGTCCTTAAACATTATTTTTAGTCATCAAATGAGAATTATACTTGAATGGATACGATGAGGATTGAATCTCATCGCGTTCGTGGAGACGGTAGTCCGTACGTACGCACGAGCGACAATATCACTCTTTTGATATTAAAATAATATATAATTGGATAGTATATCATATATACAGAATCATTATCATGTTATATTTATTATTTACATTAATTACACATCATTATTATACCCATCCAAATAATAATGTTTTGAATAACAATTACACCACGACGTGGATACGGTAAGCCGTACGTACGCACGTATGGTGGCATGTCATTCAAAGGATGGATAGATTACTGAATATGGTTGTACTGTATTTATAATAACATCACAGTATATAGATTATACTGGAGTTATTATTTTAGAATGGGAATAACAAAGAAAGAAGAAGCTGAAGAAGAAAGGAACTTGAAAGAGGGTGGTGAAAACATTACCTCTTCTTCGGGTTCTTCCTTTTTATTTGATCAAAAGGGCTCCTTAGGTTGGCTTTATGATAAAACTAAGGCATCTAGGTAGAATTGAGGGAAGTTGAGAGGATATTTTTTCAGGGGTTGGCCGATCCAAAAGGCTTTGAATGTGTGAATTAGTGAGAAGGGGGAGTGCCCTTTTATAAGAGGGGTGAGGGGCACCTTTGGAAAAGCTAGAAATATTATTTTATAATAAATTCATATTCGGTTTATAATGGCTCAAAAGTAGATTATTAAAATTATAAGGTGGGTATGGGTCTAAATAATTTCAACCAATAGATTTTATACAGGTTTGGGTCATTATATTAACCATATCTTTTAGTTTTAACTCTTAGTTAATTAGTTTGACATTTACCATGTCACTTTGTATTTTTATATTATATAGTTAATAAACTTACTATATACATCCAATAAACCCCCAAGTGGTCCATTAATGATACACCTATCATGATATAAGTCCTTTGGTAGAACCTTTGATTTTTAGGAATAGAATATCAATTAATAATATACTATTTGTTTTAAAAACTCATTTATGTCAATTTTGACACTATTCAATAATTGATTTTTGTTAAAGTCTTAACAACTTTATTAATTATAAAAAAATTCATTTAAGAAATCCTATAATGTCATATTAACAAATAAAATTCATGGATGTCATCAAAACTTTCAAATTATATTTATTTTAACATTTATAATACCAATTATTTGATTCTTTCATTAATAAGAAAAATATTGCATCATTATTGTGTCATAAATAATATTAATTATTAAATGTATAAAATTTATAAATAAAATACCATTATGTAGGAAATATTTTTATCTTTCTAATGAATATTTTTAGTCTAAAATCCAACATATATATCCCTATGTAAAAATTGTTTTTCTAAAAGATATATGCTTATGTCATTTTTGTATTTATTTTAACTTAATTAATATAAAGTGTCCTTATCACCTAAAAGTGGCTCCATGGGGTCCCAAAATCGACCCAAATATGACCATGGTCGGAAATGTATCAACCAATAAGGTTAGGATATATTTTTGGGTAATTTATTATTATAATATTATTTTGTTTACCCTTATTTACCGGATTTACCCTTTAACCATGGTAAATAAAATATTTACTGAAGTAATTATTCAAAATGTATAAAAATAAAAGTTACCTATTTACACAATTTGGACATCCTGATTCCAAATACGGAATCCATTTTTCCAAATTCAAAACACAGAAGTGGAAGAAATTAATTTAAAATTAATTCTCGTTGTTAAAACAAAAAGCGTGTTTTTAAGAGATAATAACTATCAAAAGATTGACACTTGTTTATGTCCGGTTTAATTATGAAATTATTTCCAATGAACAAAATTGTATTAAATGGTAAAAATATATTCTAAATATACTTTAAAACCACTCAAATTCATAATTTATCACTGTTAATTATTTCGATTAAAAAAATTGTTTTTAATTAAAATTTAGTAATTTTCACTATTCATCAAAATATAAAAGTTATCCGAAAAGTACCAAAATTTCACCCTAGGCTAATTTAGATATTCTTAATACAAAAATGAAGTCCATTTTGAAAGATAAAATTTATAAAATTTCAAAATGTGGGTATTACTATTCATAACGGCTAATTTGATTGGTTGTGGTGTGTGTTAGAACATGAAGTTTTGTACAACACATGCTACTGTATTATTCAAAGAGAAGCGTACCATGGAAGATTGGGGTGTTACATTCTCCCCTCCTTCAATAAATTTCATCCTTTAAATTTGAAATTTTTCTTCAAAAATAAAAGGTTGAAAGTAGAAAATACCTTTGTGGAAAACCCACATCGGAAATAAGGTTCATAAAATTTAGCCTTAATAAGAGGGAAAGAGAAATGAAAGGGTCACCACCAAATTATGATCTCGATTAGGAGAACATTGGTGGCAATTAGGGACATGTAATTAGAGAAAAAATAAATATTTATAGGGAGTGATTGAAGTCATCAATCACAAACAATTGTAGAATTGTGGGCCTCAAAGCCACCAATCTATGATGATTTAAAATACCATCGGTTCAACAAAATGTAAGGTATTAGGATAACAAATTTTTTGTTTTAAGATCCCTTCACAAAAGTTTAATAATTAATTTATCCATAAAATAAGAGGAAAATATATATATATATATATATATATATATATACTTGACAAGTAGAGTTTCATCCTTCGACTAATTCCTACTACAAAATCGTCTTTCACTCTAAAATATTTAAAATATACATATATATTCTATTTATCCTAATCGTATAGGGTTCCAAAAATAATGAATTTATAATTCACATATCATGCCCTTTAAAAAACTACATTATTCAATCCAGGACATCACGTGGGCTAGTGGTAGGTGATACACCCTTGTCGCCCTTCGGTTGTGGGTTTAAGTCTTCCGGCCTTACCGGACGCGACGGGTTGCCACCCGACCTCCGGGTTGTCCTTTTTATGGAAATCCAAAAATAATCTCAAACTAGACTTATCAAAAATACTTCTGCCCAAACTCACAGTCCAAAATTTTTAAGGTAGGTAAACACAATGAAGATCCTTTTTTCACGTAATATCATGTGAACACTTTCATCATGTGTTCTTTTAAAATATGGTAACACCCTGAATTACCATAAAACTTTATTGATTATATTCATGCTCCCTTATTCCTTATAGAATATTATATATATTCATTATATACAAAAACTTTGAATATTCCAACAATGATGAAATAAACAAACCATTAATCAGTTCCAAGGTAGTCAAGAATATCCAATATAATTCATCCAAATAAACCATCTCTTATTCCAAAATTACTACCTTAGTATCAAGACCATATTAAGGATTACCTTTACTTCAACCATGTATTTTCAAAAAAAAAGTTTAACTTTCTGTTGAGTCACTTTTCATAGTACCATATAATCTCAAATACTCAATGAAATAGTACTGTAGTACAATCCCTATTTATCTCCATAATTCATATAACCAGTACATCGTTGATACAACACTCAAATGAAATAATTCTTTAATAAAAACATAAGAACACTAGTCATTCCTCTTCATCTGTGGTAGTATCATAACTTTATTATTATCCAATAGCATCATTTGGTGCGTACTCTGATGATTTAGACATTGGTTTGCGTAGTGTCCCAACTCCTTGCATATGAAGCATTGTACACTTGAAAACTTTTTCTTACCCTTGAAATCACGTACTTGGTGTCCTTTTTCTCCACAATTATAACAAACTCCCATTCCTTTCAAGCATTTACCAAGGTGATTCATTCCACATTTATCACATATTGGAAAATCCTTCTTTCCCTTATTCCCTTTATCCATATTTCTTTCTACCATCCTTTTCTTCTCTAGCTTCCCTTCAAAGCCATAGGATTCAGAGAGTTCTTTACTGATCTTTTGATACTATTTATTAATATGATTATAATAAGTAGGAGACTATTTCCTTTCAAAATTTTGTCTTAATACCATGAATTATATGACCCTTCTTACTCTTTGGATCATACGTATTGCTGGAGTTCTCATTCCTTCTACTGGGTGCCATTTATAAACAATGGCATACACTAAGTCAGTTTATGAATCAAAATTCATAATTCTAAACATGTAAAATACCTAACATAAATTGAATAGTTTATGGATATAATCCATAATCACAAAAATGTTTTCTTTGAGGAGGTATATACTCATAAAAACTTCATAGCGGTTTGTAAAGAAAATGAGAATTATCCTAAGCATATCCTCCGGGAGTGTCGTAACCAAGAGTGCAGCAAGGCCTGTTGTCGTTCACCAGTTCCCATTCGAGTCTAGCTCAAAGCAGTGTTTTTGGGTTTTACCCCTATGTACATCTGTGCCAGAGCCGCCTCTACCTGCTCGTATCCAGACAGGGATTTATTGCTCGAAAAACTCACAAAATCACTACAATACCAAAATTCTAGGAAGTTATTCTATAATAATCCTCAAAGTCTATCTTAGGGTAATGTGCTCTAATCAGAGTTTATCTAAATCTAGTTTCCAAGGTTATTACTAAACTTCCTCTGATACCAACTATAATGCCCTGACCCCAGTTACCCAGAGTCGGTGCATTATTATGTAACATTGGCATGATCACAAAAGATCAAGTCTCGAAAGACCGATTAGTTTAGTAGCCTTGGAATCACTAGATACATTCATAAGGTTTATATTACATCATAAAGTGAAAAACTACAATAATATAGTATCCATAGTTCACACTCATATCCCCTTCAGACTATCCCTACAGGTCAGTCATAAAATATTTCTTCACATCCTGGGAAAAATAAAACATAGAAAGGGGTGAGCTCAGATGCTCAGTAAGGATAAAAATATAGCGGAAGCTTTCATAAATAAGCATAAACATTTTAGCCAATGTATAAATAAAACAAAAGCCTTTAAAACTTGAACTTCAGAATAATATGGAAAATATAAAATGAAATAATGTCATTTACTTATTCACATGGATATTCTACTAGTTGAATAATCGCATGAAATATCACTGACCACCTTTATAATGATGTAAATGCATAATTTCGAACTTTAATTTCTGTTTCAAGGCCTCATGCCAAGACCTAAGGGATAATTGTAACCAAAACCCAACCCGGAGAGCCTCTGTAACCGGACTCTATCCCAGAGAGCCTCTGTAACCGGACTCCATCCCGTAGTGCCTCTAATAACCGGACACCAACCCGGAGTGCCTCTAATAACCGGACACCAACCCGGAGGGTCTGCAGTAACTGGACCCCAACCCGGAGGGCATACTTTTACCGGTCCCCAACCCGGAACTTACTAGTCCAACATATTCATCTTAAGAAGAGGATGAAATATAACATAAACATTCGTATTAAAACTAGCATGCCAAACCATTAATCATAAACCATTAATTGCATAAAAATAACTCATCCATAGTCAAACATATCACAAAACCTTAAATACAATATGGATGATTTTTATCATTATAAATCAACTTCAAACAAGTGTAAAATTTATCAAAGGATGTTGACATAGATGAAATCAAAACTATTTGAGAGAAATATCTCTCTTTTTTAAATCATTTAAAAGTCACATAATTATAAAAAAAGATTTAATTTGAAAATATTCTTATAATATTGTAAGGGAAGATTAAAAGATTTTATAACGGCGTAAAATAGCCTCACCCTCCGTATAAGTTAAAAAAAATACATTCTTACCTTAATTCTCTCGAAAAGGTTAAAAAGGACCTTGTTTGGAAAACGACAGAAAGATTCCTTTATAAACTTCTTATAAAAATTAAAACAAGGGAATAAATGACTTTAACCCATATTCTGTAAAATAGTAAGAGTTTTTTGAAATACATTTTTAAGAAACATGGATGTGGATGATTAAGAGGTCCTAGTAGATAATTACATATAAACAACCTCGGATAATGAAGAGATTGTGAAATAAACCCTTACCAATTTGGTAACTTATAAAACATACACCCCATGAAAGAGGTATCATATAATTAATATTTAAATACACATAAATTAAATTTTATTACATAAAGAATACAATTATGGGCAGTACATACACCACACAAAAGGTAATAGTGGCAATATGGCATGAATCTCACGGGAATAAGGAGTGAGATGAAAACCCCTTACCTTGTACTTTTACTTGGTTGAGGGTAGTATAACCTACTGTATAATGGTTAAATAATTGTTATTAAATTATAAAATAATCATATACATTAATATGATATCATATATGATCTTTTAACATTTCTTTGTTAATAATATCTTAGTATTATTGTCATTTCGGGTGTTAACTTACTCATTTTCTTTTATATGTTTTGTTACATAATCCATGTTTGTTATGGATAGGTTGTATCTTATTCATATACATAATGATATCAAGTCCTTAAACATTATTTTGAATCATCAAATGAGAATTATACTTGAATGGATATGATGGAGAATGAATCTCATCGCGTTCGTGGAGACAGTAGTCCGTACGTACGCACGAGCGAAAATATCACTCTTTTGATATTAAAATAATATATAATTGGATAGTATATCATATATACAGAATAATTATCATGTTATATTTATTATTTAAATTAATTACACATCATTATTATACCCATCCAAATAATAATGTTTTGAATAACAATTACACCACGACGTGGAGAAGGTAAGCCGTACGTACGCACGTATGGTGGCATGTCATTCAAAGGATGGATAGATTACTGAATATGGTTGTACCATATTTATAATAACATCACAGTATATAGAGGATACTGGAGTTATTATTTTAGAATGGTAATAACAAATAAAGAAGAAGTTGAAGAAGAAAGAAACTTGAAAGAGGGTGGTGAAAACATTACCTCTTCTTCAGGTTCTTCCTTTTGATTTGATGAAAAGGGCTCTTTGGTTGGATTTATGATAAAACTAAGGCATCTAGGTCGAATTGAGAGAAGTTTATAGGATATTTGGGCAGGGTTTTTATGACTCAAAAGGCTTTGAATGTGTGAATTAGTGAGAAGGGGGAGTGCCCTTTTATAAGACGGGTGAGGGGCACCTTTGGAAAAGCTAGAAATATTATTTTATAATAAATTTATATTCGGTTTCTAATTGCTAAAAAGTGGATTATTAAAATTCTAAGATGGGGATGGGTCGAAATACTTTCAACCAATATATTTTAGATAGGTTTGGGTCATTATATTAACCATATCTTTTAGTTTTAACTCTTAGTTAATTAGTTTGACATTTACCATGTCACTTTGTATTTTTATATTATATAGTTAATAAAATTACTATATACATCCAAGAAACCCCCAAGTGGTCCATTAATGATACACCTATCCTGATATAAGTCCTTTTTTCAAAACGTAGATTTTTAGGAATATAATATCAATTAATAATATAATATTTGTTTTAAAAACTCATTTAAGTCAATTTTGACACTATTCAATAATTGATTTTTTTAAAGTCTTAAAAACTTTATTAATTCGAAAAAAAATCATTTAAGAAATACTATAATGTCATATTAACCAATAAAATTCATGGATGTCATAAAAACTTTCATATTATATTTATTTTAACATTTATAATACCAATTATTTGATTCTTTCATTAATAAGGAAAATACTGCATCATTATTGGGTCATAAATAATATTAATTATTAAATGTATAAAAATTATAAATAAAATACCATTATGTAGGAAATATTTTTATATTTATAATTAATATTTATAGTCGAAAATCCAACATATATAACCCTATGTAAAAATTGTTTTGCTAAAAGATATATGCTTATGTTATTTTTGTATTTATTTTAACTTAATTAATATAAAGTGTCCTTATCACCTACAAGTGGCTCCATGGGGTCCCAAAATCGACCCAAAGATGCTCATGGTCGGACATGTATCAACCAATAAGGTTAGGACATGTTTTAAGGTAATTTATTATTATTATAATATTATTTTTTTACCCTTATTTACCGGATTTACCCTTTAACCATGGTAAATAAAATATTTACTGAAGTAATTATTCAAAATGTATAAAAATAAAAGTTACATATTTACACAATTTGTACATCATGATTCCAAATATGGAATCCATTTTTCCAAATTTAGAACACGGAAGTTGCAGAAATTAATTTAAAATTAATTCTTGTTGTTAAAACAAAAAAGCGTGTTTTTAAGAGATAATAACTATCAAAAGATTGACACCTGTTTATGTTCAGTTTAATTATGAAATTATGTCCAATGACCAAAATTGTATTAAATGGTAAAAATATATTCTAAATATACTTTAAAACCACTCAAATTCATAATTTATCACTGTTACTTATTTCGATTAAAAAGTTTTTTTTAATTAAAATTTAGTAATTTTCACTATTCATCAAAATATAAAAATTATTCAAAAAGTACCAAAATTTCACCCTAGGATAATTTTGATATTCCAAATACAAAAATGAAGTCCATTTTGAAAGATAAAATTTATAAAATTTCCAAATGTGGGCATTACTATTCATAGCGGCTAGTTTGATTGGTTGTGGTGTGTGTTAGAACTCGAAGTTGCGTACAACACACGCAACTGTATTATTCAAAGAGAAGTGTACCATGGAAGCTTGGGTGTTACACCAGAGCTTCAGTGTCAGTAGAGTGGATCTTCTCAGGCTAGTCAGGAAGCATCTCAGGATGAGGTTCCGGCCATATGTATGTAGTGTAGCCAGAGCCATAGAAGCAGAGTTCGATGCCATATATGGTTAGAGGTACTATTTTTTTAGCCTTCACTTTAGTTTATTCCCTTTTTGATTCAAGTTCTTCACACTCCTTTAGATCTATTTCAATTTTTGAAAGTCTTGATCATGCAATAAAGTATGTTTGTGGTGTTATGTCCCTCAACATGTCATTAGGGTCCATAATAGAGGGCATACTCTAATGTTAGGAGTACCCCCTTGTGATAGGTGTGTGTCATTTCTTCTGGAGTTTCTTCATCCTTGAGATGACCAGAATCGATGTCATTATTGGTATGGATTGGCTTATGCCTTATTTTTCCCTAGTTTATTGTTATCATCATCGAGTTTCCTTTATATCACCTAAGGGAAACATGTATATACATAAGGGAGAATGGGATATCCAAGTAAATAGAGTTGGACCCAAGTGAACTGGGATAGGAAAAGTGACAGATCAGTTGACGAGTCTCTTTATGAGAAATTATGAAATAGAGTTAGTAGAGTTCCCTCTAGTTGTGGATTGGTTTAGTGACATCTTCCCTGAAAATTTATTCTTCTTGCCTCTTGAGAGAGAGATTAAGTTTACTATTGATCTTATGCTAGTTGTGGCACCAGTGTATATTCCTCTATATAGGATGAAACCAATAGAGATCCAGGAACTCAAAAATAATCTTAAAGATCATGAGGCTAAGGGTTTTATTAGACCCAATACATCACCACAGGGTTCACCAGTCCTTTTATCCAAGAAGAAGGATGGAACCCTTCAATTGTGCATGTATTATAGATATTTGAACCAGCTCATGGTGAAGAAACATTATCCACAACCTCATATAGATGACCTCTTCGACCAGATCCAAGGAGATACTATTTTCTCCAAGATAAATTTGAGGTCAGGATATCATCAGGTTCATGTAAGGCCATCATATATACCATGTATAGCATTCTGAAGTAGGTATGGCTTGTATGAGTACTTGGTTATTCCGTTCGGTCTGACAAACACATAAGCAGTCTTTATGGCTCTAGTGAATCAGGTTTTCAACTCATACTTTCCTTTGTGATAGTCTTCATAGATGAAATCTTGGTGCACTCACACACCAGACACGACCATTCCAATCATCTTTAGATAATTTTTAGTACACTGAGAGAGAACCATCTATATCTGAAGCTTAGTAAATGCCACTTTTGGATCAGTAAGTTCACTTCTTGGGTCATATTATATCTGAGGCATAAGTGTCAGTCAACATGGATAAGGTGATCATAGTTGTTTGAGTAGCCCAAGAATTTTTTTGATATACATATATTCTTAGGGATAACTGGTTATTATATGAGATTCATCCAGGACTTCTCCTACTTATCAGTGCCTCTTATGGTCCTGACTAATAAATGTGTGTAGTTCATATGGTCTGAATATTGTGAGAATTATTTTTAGGATTTAAAGGGAAGACTCACTTCATCTCTAATTATAATTCTACCTGAGATGATCATAGGTTATAAATTCTATTGTGATGCTTTAGGAATCATACTCGGTGTAGTTATGATACAAGGTGATTGGTTTGTAGTGCATGGTCTCACCAGTTGATGCCTTATGATCATAACTATCCTACACACGACCTCGAGCAGGTATCCATGGTCCATGATTTTCATTGTTGGATACACTGCCTCTTGGGTGAGTGGTTCATTGTTTACATGGAACATAAAAGTATCAAACACATCTCCACTCAATGATACTTGAATATAAGATAGAGTGGGTGGGTGGAATAACTATGGTCATTTAACTTTGAGATTTCTTATACCATTGGTAGGGGTAACATCATGGATGCTTCCTTGAGATGGAAAACACAGATTCAAGTCGTCAAGGTGTCTAATAGTGAGTAGAAGATGATGGTTTTGTTTTCTGAGTTACATTTAGAGGTTTAGGAATGGCATGGTAAACTAGTCTTAGCCTCCCTGGCAGTGATTTACTCTCTTATATAATGGGTTTGGATGCCTCATTTATTAGATTATGAGGGTCTCATTCTAAGGGAGAGTGTCATGGGAGGGAACCCACCTCTTGGTTGGGTTGTTGATGGTAGTGAGACCCTGCTATACCATGGCCATGTATGGGTGACTTTATTTGTACGAGAAGAGTTATTGAGAGAATATCATGCCTCTGTTTGGGTAGTTCATCCTAGGATTAATAATATGTATAGAGATATATGACGTCAGTACTAGTGGCTAAGTATGAAGAGGTAGATAGAAAGCTTCGTCACTCAGTGCTCCCACCTGTCAGTGGGTGAAGTCAGATCACCAGTGACCTACTGTAATTTTACAACCTCTCTACATTCCCAAGTAGAAATGGAATGATGTCACCATGGATTTTGTGACAATGTTGTTGAGATACCCTCAAGGTAGTGATGCATTATTCATGATTTTCAATAGGAAGACTAAGGTCGCACACTTCCTACAGATCTGGGAATCCTTCTCTATTGATGAGATAGAAAGGGTTTACATTTGGAAGATAGTGAAACTTCATGGTGTTCCCCATTATATCATTTCAAACTGAGACACACGATTCACATTGTGGTTATCAAAAGTGTTAAAAAATGAATTGGGTTCATAAGTTCACTTGGTTACTATATATCACCCTCAGACGGATGGGTAGTCCGAGAGAACCATACGGGTGTTAAAGGATATGTCGCGGGCATGTGTTCTTGATTTTGGAGGTTTATGGGAAAATCATATTCCTCTTGTTGATTTTTCCTACAATAACATCATTCAAGAAACATTTAAGATGGATCTGTATGATTCCCTCTATAGAAGACCATTCCACTCATCTTTATGATGTTTTGAGGTAGGTGAGGAAGCTCTATTGGGTCTTTATCTTGTTTATGAGACTTTAGAGAAAGTTTAGCTGATTCATAAACATATGGCTACAGCTTAGTCCAGTCAGAAATATTTTACCGATCATCATTATAGACCTATAGATTTCAAGGTGGGACATTGGGTATTTCTGCATGTATCACCTCATTTGGTTCAAAGATGAATTAGGAGACAGGGAAAGTTATCACCTAGGTATGTTAGGCCTTTAGAGATATTGGAGAGGTTTGGGTCGGTAGAGTATCGATTATTGTTACCTCATAGGTACCATGTTATGCATGAAGTCTTCCACATATATCATCTTCGATCGTATCATCCAGACCCATCTCATTCATTTGATCATGATGATATCGAAATGGAGGCGGATGCATCCTATAAGGAGAATCCAATTAGTATCATCAATCGCATCACAAAGATTTTCCGAGGCAGGTCATTTCCTTTGGTCTAGGTGATATGGAAACATGGACATATATAGGATGAGGCCTTGGAGTGAGAGGCTAATGTACATGTGCAGTGTATAGAACTCTTCTATGATGGTGTCATACCACCCTTAGAAGTGAAACTCAAGGACGAGTTGTCTTAAATAGGGGAGGTTATAATGTCCTGGAATTTATTAAAGGTATGGATAGTAAATTTTTTTGTTTAAATTCCTTAAACATCCTTAATAATTATTCTTAAGGGGTTAGAAGTGGTCTCAGGTGTGTTTGGGGATCATTCAAAACCCAGATCCCTGAAATGGGAAGAAGCATATTAGGCCACACAGTTAGAGAAACTCGTGCATCCCAGCCTGCACAATTTTCCTAAACTATGTGTTAGCTGACAATAGGCACCTAGGGGCTGCACAGTTATTCTACAACCATATATACTAGGGTACATCATTGTGCTACCACCTAAATTTTTTGGATCTAGTGGTTTCACATAGTTTGCACATAGTTAGTCAAATTGTGTGCCTAACTGTGTGGTATGCCCCTTTGAAGTAGTGAATGGAGCATGGTTTGTGCATAGTTTGAAAATTGTGT
The DNA here is from genome assembly GCA_963277665.1 of Viscum album. Taxonomy (NCBI): domain Eukaryota; kingdom Viridiplantae; phylum Streptophyta; class Magnoliopsida; order Santalales; family Viscaceae; genus Viscum; species Viscum album. Next base: position 219,191,131 of record OY728165.1, read on the forward strand.
GGACATTTCATGCATAGTATAAAATGTGTATGAAATTATATTTTTTTCCTTAATGAATGTTTTAACCCAATTTCATTACTCCCTCCTCTTTCCAGTGGGGTTTTCTTCTCCCCCTTATTGTGTGTCCTTATCCTCTCCTATCCATGGGGTTTTGATCTAGCTCCCTCATTTCTTCTCTTAATCCTTCACCATTAGAAGAAACAGAAATCCCTTGGTATGCTCTATATTTCTCTCTAACCTATTTATTTTTTTCTCTTCCATCTATTGTGTTATTTTGGTGTGACGGATTTTTCCCAATTTCGAGGGCATTTGATAAATCCTTTAATTTCTTCTATTTAGGTCAAATCAAGGCCCGATAATGGATGGGTGGAGAACTACTATGTCAAGGTAGTTGGTCTAGGATCTTTCTTCTCATTTCGTCTCTTTTTGAGTAGTGTGTTGTTGTGTCACTTGCCTGAACCTTTTGTTGAGGCTTCGTTCTTGTTAAATAAATTATTTAAAGTGTTTTTTCATGCCTTGTGTGACCTTACCTTATAGAGAAACCCATTATAGGGTCATTAGACTCATAATTGACCTCCCCTTTGGGTGTTCTCTCCTTTAATAGCTTATTTCATATGCCTTAAATAGTTAATTACCTCATGTGAGTTTCATTTTGATTAAATTCCATATATTATAAATTGAATTGAGATAAATGGTTGTCCATGAGATTGTACCCTCTAGATTAATACCTCTCACCTTATATTTAAATGCTCATTATTAATTATTTACATTGAATTCCATATTCCTTTCATTTAAATTTCTCATTGCAAGTTGGATGAATACTTCACTTCATACCATATTCTTTTCTTACATTAAGTTATGCCATGTGCCATGTGCTTTTTCCTCACTTATGGCTTATTGCTTAATCAAGTTGATTTGTTTGAATGGAATTTCATGCTTGTTAAATCTTGATAGCTTGATATATTGATATTTCATTGATGTCATGTGATTACAGGAATGTTAATGCCTTTTTTATATGCTTGTATTCCATTGCTTATGCTTAATGCATGTTTTCTAATGATCATATCTTGTAACCTAGAGCTTATGCATGTGCTTAATTCCTAATACCTTTGATATTTTGGATTGTGATACATGAATATCTTGTTATACCATATAATGAGATGTTTATTTAGTGGCATGTAATTATATAAATGATTTTCTTTGTGATATAATCTTTTATATATGGCTCGCTTACTATGGGTTGGGAGAGAACATGGGTCCCGAATTAAGGATTCCATGGATGGACTTGTTGTGCTCAGTTGGATTTACTTAATGTTCCGAGAGAAATACCTTGGATTTCTAGGTAAGTCCTATCTAGGAAATTATTAATGCTCATGAATGATGTTGGTTCCCTAGGGGATAAAGCATGGATGGACCCATTTTTCAAGATGTTTATGCCATGCCTCAGATAATGCTTGGTCCCCTATGTGAGATACTTGGTATTGACTTAGATTAACCATACCTTGAGTGATGAAAGGAATGATATATGGGTTTCCTTGGATGGACTTGGAGATATTGGGATATTCGGAGACACCCATAGTTACCCTTTGGATTCTGTTTAGATCACCTTGGATAGGCTCGGGACTCCACCAATGGATTTGACAGATTGATGGAATACATGCCTACTTCTTTTGAAATGTTCCTTATTTATATTTTTATCATGATTATATAATGACCTTGAAATGTGACCTCTAAGATAAATCATGAGCTTGTGGATTTTCCTCTTTTACCTTGGTTGGTTAAATTTTAATGGCCCTTATATACATATCATGACTTGCATGAGTATCTCATTCAGACTTTCAACTTAGGCTGAAGTAGGTGGTATGGTATGGGTGTCTATTTAGGGACCCAGATTAAGGTTCACATGTTTTATTTATTTAATTCTCTTATTTTATTTATATATGGAACACTTTCATTATTTACTTCATGAAATGGATTGGCCTAGACATCATGGGTGTCGGCCTATTGAGATTATATCTCACACTTTGCTCGAGCATCATTTGGGACCTGAGTAGACTTTATGGTTGCAGGTATAGATAAAGGGAAGTGTGATGCTTCCAATTCTTGATTTACTTGTTTTTTAGGATGGATATTGGGGTAGAAGAATGAGCCTATGCTCGAGATGTTGTGTAGTAGTTTTTGGCCTTTTTGGTTTTTTTATCCCATTTTTTACCTATGCTCCCATTACTTTTTGTATAGAAACATGACATTATGGTCATATTTTTGTATCAATTATTATTATTCATATTTCTCTTAGTTGTTTATTATACTTGGATTATTTCTTTATTTCCAATGTTGTCTTCTTATTTGTATGCTTATGTTGTTTATTATTTATTGTTTGCCGCTGTGAATACTCAAATCTATGAGGGAATAGTCTCCCCAAAGACACACCCTAAGACCTTGATACTAGTTGAAATCCTCTGGAGTTCAGGGAGATGTGCTTGAGGTTATGTGGCCCACCATCTTAGGGTATAGTGTAGTGGCACTCAGGGTGAGATTTTATAATTAGAAATTTGTCTCTAGTGCAAGTTTGAGTGTTGTAATAGTGGGCTCTCTAGACCCAACTTAAATAGCACTTTTTGATTTCCATGTCATGTATACAGTGAGTTTTTCATGATGTACACTTACCATAATAGTATTGATATTTATTCATCCACTATTTATACGGTAATGTCCATAGATTATTTTTCATATAAAAAGGTTATAGTATTTTCCATGATATAATGATCACATAGAGATACTATAACATTACTCTTAAACATATATATTTGGTCTAGATACATCATGATGAATGGAAACAATTTATTTATGACTCTCAGGTGTTGGGGGATCATAATAATTGAGACTTATTCTCATAAGGTTTACACTTGATGATCTCAAGTAGATGAGATCATAATGACTATACCACCAATAGGAACACCACAAGTTCGAGGTGTCATTGGTTATTCCTATCTATGAACACATGTATTGGTATCTTGACTTGAGATAATTATCAATGTATACCATTTGATCATATACTTTGATTCAAGGAAAAAACTATGATATTGAAGTCACAACGAGGTACCTTGTGTTGGGTGCATCTTTGGTGGTATGAAATTGGTTGAATGATCAAGATAGAATTTTTCACTACCAAAGGAAGTGATATCTAGGGACTAGTTGATCAGGATAGTAGTACCTTCATTAAATCCGTGGCCATGGTAGAAGAAGTTAAGTCTGACTACTTAGTTCAATGAATAATAAAGTAAGAAATGAGGATGACACAAAGTGTGAATCTTTTTTTATGAGATATCACGTGAAAAATAGATTATATTACATGGTGTGTGTTCGTAGGAATGGTTATCATTGCTATGACTTTTTTTATATTTTTAGGGGCCTTGATGATTTGCTAGAATTTTCTCCTAGTCTATGAATAATATTCACTACTATCGAGATAAGGTGCTAGAGGTTCACACACTAAGCTTATTCAAAATTCTTCTCTATTCTGAGAAATAGGACTTTAGGACATGGGGGGCCACCACTGGGGTCTGAGGATGTCTGAGTATATGCGATCACCAATGGATAAATAAATTCATATTATTTGAGTTTAGAATAATTGGTATTGAATTTATTTATTAAACATATTTACAAGTATTAAATTAAGTATATGGAAAAATATTTAACGAACAAATATTATTTTAATATTCAATGTTTGTTTAATATTTGTGGGAATATCAAGTCAATTTAATTGATCATTATTATAGCATAATATATTTATTATATTATAAGTGATAAAAATATAAATGATATTAATAATTGAGTAAATTATTCATAAGATGTCATTTATAGCGGATAATAAATATCTAAGGGTCGGGACCCTTTTTCATGTATTTTAGAATCTCACTGTATAAAGAAGAAAGGGGCTCTCGTGCAAATTACTATTTATCACATGAGATCCAGAGCCTCTCTCTCCTCTCATCTACTTACAATGGAGATAATATATCATTATAATGAATTGATCAAAGGACACCTTCAAAGATTGATGGAATGGATCTATGGTGATTGTCAGGATGTCAAATGTGCCAACGAGTCTTCACTCTAGCACCCAGAATTCAAAAATCAACACTCCTGTAAATTGTTGAAGTATGTGTGGATGATCTAGAGGGATTTTAATCTAAATAATTTGTGAAATGATTGTATATAATGAGTGGATGATGAATTTTTAGCTTCAGATAATACTAGGTATTTTCTCGGTTTAATTTTTGTGATTAAAGTTTCACACAAGATCCTAATAGGTATCAAAATGAAATTCACCAGCGACGATGAAGTTACGTCGATCACTGGTAAAAAAAATTAAAATATTTGTCCTATAAAATTTAGTTGTGTATACCTAGAACCAAAATTCCTTCAAAAATGATTCATTATATCTATATATAATGTGATATGGAGGTTTCTTGGATCTTTTCCAAAATCATGTTACTCATAATCAATTTTCTTCCACTAAGGAGATTTTGTTGGATGATGCAGTTTCCCATCTTCAATTCTTATATTTGCATGCCATGTCATTTATGTAGTAATTTCTTGACATCAATATAGTCATCTAAACCTTGGAATTATAATACGGTACCATAAAAAAAATTAAGTACTTGATTCATATTTCTTTCATTGAGTCATGCCACGCTTAGGTCATTCTCTATGTGATTCATGGTCTTTGAGAAAAAATATAATCATTTGAACAGGCTTGTCATTTTTTAGTGATCATACCCATTTAATGTAACATTATTTTAGTGTCATATTTTTAACAAGGGATCTCATTTTATTTTGGTAGCATGTCATTTAGGAGACCAAGTAGTTCTATAAAGTTGGTGTCGCTCCATGAAATGAACCAATCCAAGTCAACTAGACCAGTCACCCAAGTCATCCCATTATGGGGTGAGGTATAACAAAGATAAAAAACAAGTCTAAAATATAAGAAAAACATGACATACAACTAAATTACAAAAGAATAAAAAATAGAGATACAACTAATTCAAATTTTCTAAACCATGAAGTATGAAAATTATAGACTAACAGGTCTCCATGTGACCAATTATCACATCCAAACCATCCCAAACTAAAACAGAGACATAAATAGATGTCATAATACTAAATAATTCCCTTAACTTTACCTTTTACATTCAAAATAAGGTTTATATACAACCAAATATAGAATTAGGGTGCGAGCAACAAATCCCTATAGGAAACAACCAAGGAATCTATACAAGTTATAATATTGAGAATTCACAAAATATAGCTTTAAAGAAAAATAGTTTTATAAGAATTTTTATCAATAAAACAATTTGAAAACATTTCTTAGACGATCCTTGGGTTTTCATTAAATTGTATATCATATTTTACAAATCAAAAAACATGTTAGTCATAAACCAAGCAAGAAAACATACTGAAATATAAATATACATGTGATCCAACATCCATGAAATAATTTGACATGAATTAAATAACTAGAAGCAACAATGTACCTTCCAGTTGGACTCTATCTGATGGGATAATATGTGCTAGACACGAACGAGACTGAAATAGGATAAGGTTGTATCCAACTAATATCAAGTCTATCCATAGTCCATCGATACACAAAAGGTTACCTTCTAGTGGTGTCACACACACTAAGGCTACCTGTGTCTCTTTATCCATGCACCCAAGGTTAACATTGTGCAATGTTTTCCAATTTATGTTTCAAAAACCATGGTCACGTTTTTATAAAACCATTTCAAATCCAATAAAATATGCTTTAGATTTTGAAAATCCATTTTTCCAAATCGTGGAAATTCCACTTTTAGAGAAAACGTCCTTTAAAACAAGAACCCATTCCATTTTCAATTTCAACACATGAAATTCAATTTCAAATCTAAAGGAATCAATAACAACAATATTCAATTAAAGAAATGAGAATTATTGGATAAATCCACCAACCTCAAGGATGTATAAAACTCAACCACCATTGAAAATGGGGATTAGAAACCATAAGATATGCCTTTGAAATACAAGGCATGACAAGATACTAAAAATGATTGATATAAAATACAATCTGAATAAAAATCTCTATCGCAGTTGGTGTCACAACCAATAAAGAGGAAGAAACTAAATTTAATTCTTACCCAAATAGACAAAACTTCTAAACCTAAATATCAATCGTCGAACATAGAAATTATAAAGGAAAGGAATCACCCAAAATCACTTAGGGTAAGAGCTATGGTCGAGAGGAGGAGGATGAAAAAAAATAATGAAGCCTCAAACACTCGTACAGTGCCCTAAAATATGTAACTCAAGGAATTACATGGCATGTAATTACCTTACATGTCATGGAATTATTTAATTTTAAATTATGGAAAAAATGCATTATATAGGATTAAAAACACAATTTTCACATTACATGATATGTTACCCTTACACGGCGTTTAAAATTATCATGTTGTATATTCAGTTAATGGGATCTATCTAGAAGCCATTACATGTCATGTAATCCCATTACACGTCATGTAACATCCCAACGAACAACATAAATAGTAGGTGTATAATGAAAATTACAACAAATACCTGACATCACCATTACAGGTATCCTCTCAATTTTATGGTCAGCAATAATTGACCAACAAAAAAGGAAACCAAAAGAAAATACTAAATAATACCTAATATAAAGGTAATAGGGAATTAAAATCTCCCCACCATAAAATCTTTCTGTCCCCAAAAATTTTTCAAGATCCTAGATCTGAAAAAAGAGAAGGTCACTGCTACCTCATCAATGACTCATACTCCCACATCTCATGGAAATCTTGTCTGCACTACCACAGTACCTGGACCAGGGGGATCATTTTACCATGTAGTACCTTATCCTCATGATCCATAACCAGAACTGGATACTCAACCAAAGTGGTTTCAGTTTTAAGATCTACATCCTCCAACCTAATCACATGGGAAGGATCTTGTATATACATCTTCAAATGGGAAACATAGAACACATCATGGATAAAATTCAAGCCATATGTAAATTCCATCTGGTATGCCACCCTACCCAATTGCTCAATTATTTAAAAGGGTCCCAAAAATCGCATTGCCAACTTACCCTACTTACCCAACCAATGATGTCCGAAGTGAGGTGAAACTCTGAGAAAAACCTAATTACCAACCACAAACTCCAATGGATGATGATGATGGTATACATAAGATTTTTGATGAATCTGTTTCATGATAAAATTCCACTAGATCAACTGAACCATATTCATCATCTCTTGAACTAGACTTGGCCCAACCAAGGACCACTCTCCCAACTCTGCCCAACATAAGGGATATTGACATGGATTCCCATACAAATACTCAAAGGGAATCATCCTGATATAAGACTGATAATTATTATTACAGTAAAATTAAACTTAAGGAAAATTCCTCTCTCAAGATCCACTGAAATAAAGAAAAAAATCTCGAAACATATCCTTAAGAACCTATATATTTGTCTTTGTCTATCCATCCATTTTTTGGATGATAATCCATGCTTGATTTCAATTGGTAACCCATTTCCTCCTGAAAACCTTTCCAAAATCTAGATTTGAACCTCAATTTCCTTTTATAAATAACCACAGAGGGAACCGCATGAAGTATCACAATCTCTCGTACATATAAGTCCACAAGATGCTTCACTTTTTTTGTTTCCTTTATTGGTAAGAAATGCATTGATTTAGTGAGTCTATCAATAATCACCCAAATTGCATCCTTCCCACTAGGATTCCATGATAAACCAATGAAAAAATCTGGGGAAACTCCATCCCACTTCCATACCAGAATAGGTAAAGGATACAATGAACCTCCAAGTCTTTGGTGTTCTGAATTAACTCTATGACAAGTGAGACACCATGATACCATAATAGGTACATCTTTGTAACTCCATGGTTCATGAACCAGCATGATTGGTGCCCACTGTATAAAAAAATATTAGGGGAAAAGGAATGGACAACCTACTATGAAATCATAAATCTATATTAGGATATTGAGACCACTCACTCAAGGTCTCCCCACAATCTTGGATTTCTCCTAAGTGTTGGATCTTGGTGTCTGTTGTCTGCTCAAGTTAAACTCACTCATCAGAAGATGATTCAGCCTTTACTAAAGCTAAAAACACCTTGCCAAGAAGCTCCTTCACTCCCAAGTTCATCTTAGAAAACAAACTCATCAAAGGAAACTATTAAATTGATTCCTTCACATCTTGGATCAGTACTCTTCTACTCAGCGCATCGGAAACCACGTTTCGTTTCCCAGGGGTATATATGATATCAAAATCAAAGGTCTGAAGATACTCAACCCAAAATCTTGGTTGAAAGTTCATATTCCTCAGAGTGAAAACATATTTTAGGATTTTTTTTTTATCATAATACATTGTAAATTTCTCCCCAAAAAGATAGTTATGTTGCGTCTTGAATGCATGCATAACCGCTACCAACTCAAGATCATGGGTAGGGTAGTTCTTCTCATGAGGGTGAAATTGGAATGTGTAATATCCTGTTAATATTTTTAGGTACTCTTTAACCCTTTTTTATAATGTTTTGGTCAGATATCATTTATAGGTTCTTCGGGTGAAAAGTTGAAAATTTTGGAATTTTCTAGGTTGTGCACAGTTGGCGCACGGTTTTCCCAAATCGTGTGCCCACCCGGTGGAAATAGTAAAATCCCAAAAAGTGGGGGTTTTTATATTTGAAACACAGTTGAAAAAATGTGTGTCCACCTAGTAAAAACTATACACCCCTTATAGGGGAACATGATTTTACAAACTATGCATCCCTTCCCAGCTAACCCTGCACGTGGAATTTTTTATTCCAAAATTTGATTTAAAAATTCTCGAACCACCGTATAACCACCCGCTTGACCCTAAATCACTATATCTCAATTTATTCCTCCTTATTGTCTCTATAGATGTGATTTTGGCTCCTCAAAACCTATTCTAAATCAGATCAAATCTTGTAGAACCTCATTTAATTCCTCTCCGATAAGAGATCTTCTCACGTTCTTTCTCTCCCGCTATCTTTGTATTTCCTCCCTAGGGTTTTTTGGATCATCTTGTTGTATATGGATCTAAAATTTTTTGTTTTAGATGTTGAATATAGGTTTTATTCCTTGATATCTATTTCCTATGTTCTTCATTGTAAAACCCCATTGAAGGAATTGTGTTTCATGATCTTCATGAAAAAGGTAGGTGGTTCCATTGATATTTTCCATGTTATAAACCTTTGATTTTCTTGATTAAAATTAAATTGATTTAAATTAAATTGTAAAAATCCAATTTATATTGAATTGGGATTTAAATTAGATTGGAGTGAACTTTGGGGGAAAACCCCCAATTTTGGGAATTGGAATTTGGGGGGGGTCAAATTGATGGAATTGGGAAATTGGTTTGTGAAATTGATTTGAGAAAAATTGATTAAATTTTTTAGATAAAACCCTATGATTGGTTTTATCTTGAAAAAAGTAATGAATTGACTAAAAACCCATGTTTTTATTTTTAAATGGAAATTGGCATATTGAAATGGAAAATGGGTTAATTGTATTTTAAACTATTTGAAATAAATTGCCCATTATTGATTGTTTGTTTGATCACATGTGAGTCAGGGTAGTTAATGGGTTATTTGGGATAAACACGCTAGGATGGTAATTCCCTAGCAATGTATTGATTCTTTAAAACTCTAAAAAAACATAGTACAATAGATCTTATCCCCGGTGGGGTATTGATGAGTCCTCTTTGGATATTGTCGGAGAGATGTGTGTACACATATTATTGTGATCACTGATATGAGTGTTTGAGGAACTCATAACTTGGAACTATCATACCCCTTAGAAGATGATCATATTTCTTGTTTTGATTATTTTAATATATATTTCATTATTTTAAAACTGCTTTCTTCATGACTTATATAAAATGTTTATTAATTTATTGTTTGAAAAGTTTCTATCAATTGAAATGAAAACAATGTTTTGTTTTAAAAAATCAATTATATTGTCATGCCTATTTTATTTTAAATTTAAATAATGATTTGGTTTATTTGTTTTGTAATATTATTATGGAACACTTGGTGAGAAAATAGTGTGATTTTATATCACACCATACCTTTGGATTTTGGAATTTGTAGATTTCTCCCTGCCTGGTTCGAGCAAGGGGAAAGCACCACTTGGAGGTAGAGGTTGTTGTTGATCCTTAGACTTGGAGTTCTATGTACATTGGGACTTGGGTTGTTTTATCTATTCTTATGGTACTTTGGTGATGTACTTATTGGGTTTTATTATACCTGTTTGACTTTTGGTACATTCTCCTTTGGGAGTTTTCTCTGAGCATATTATATTGTTTCTATTTCTTCCACTATTTATATGGAAAAATCATTCCATGTTTTATCTTTTATGATTTCATGTGATATTATACAAACTTTAGGGATTTGTAATTATATTTGGTCCATGTTGGGATCGTTATGGGCATCAGGGTACTAGGGTGTCATGGCCGGTTCATGAAAAAAGTGGTATCAAATGTGTAGGTTGTTCATCTTTATTTGATGTTAGTATACAGTTATGTAATCTTATTAGGACTTAGGAGGTAGTTGTGAGTGAGTTTCTGGCCATATCTCACTATGATTAACCTTAATTCACCATGGGTGGTTTTTGAAAGATGTATTAAGTATTAGTTATATTCTTTTAGCTAATTTTGATTTGGATAGGTTGAAATCCAAATATTGTTTATCTATTTGATAAAATTAATTCCCCTTATTGCTCTTATTTGAGTGTTGATCTTAGTAACCTTATGATGTCTTCAATGTTTTCTACTGATGTTTTGTAGCATCAACCCTCTAAGGAAATGTGTGAATAGTATCTAAAAGAAAACTATTGATGAACAATAGAGAGTAAATCAACTTGTGGACTAGAATCTAGTTAAGGTTATTGTGTGTGTTTTCCAAGCTCTAGGCTAGGCACCAGTACCCATTCCTATTTAAGATCCAATTATGAAACCTTAGAGGGATGTTTTCCAAAATTGCACTCAAGATTTCCTTCTCAATAAGACTCCAGTATTCCAACGCTCAAACGATCCTCAATAGGCAGAGGATTTTTTAAGGAGAATTGAGATTTTGTTTGAGTTCTTGGATACTCTTGTTGAAATCAAGGTGAAATGTTCCACCTTCAAGCTAGAAGGACTAAGAAGGAGATGGTGGGATACGATGGTTATAGAGAAGAAGAAAAGGGTCTTAGAGTGAAAGGAATTTAGATTTATTTTCAACAACCATTTGTAACTAGATTTTATGGTGTTTTCAATGGCTATAGAGTTTTTCAAACTCAAGTAGGATGACAGGACCATGACTGAGTATGCAATTTGATTTGTTGAGATTGTGCAGTTTTCACATGAGATTGTATCGAATGAGAAGATGAAGACATGATGGATCAATATGGGACTTTGATTTGATATTCATTATCAAGTTTTCTTGCTGAAGTTTTCTTCTTATGCTAACATGCTGGATTGAGAATTTATGGTCAAGCTTGACCTGGATGGTAAGTCAAGGTTGATTGGGGTTCCTTTTTCTCCTAATGTAATTTCTATGTGCTACTTCAAAGGAAAGAGAAAGTGTTATGTTTATCATGGTGGTTATCAAAATAAAGTTTATTCTAGACCTCTTATAGTGTCGATAAAAGTCCCTTTAATTTGATACCAATGTGGAAATCCTTGGAAATCGAAATAGGATTGCACTTAGGCACCTAAGATATGCAGTTCTTATGGATGTTCAAGTAACTTTCAGAAATTATATCATGTTTATTATACTCCATGTAGTGTCATAGAATCATAAACTCCTAAAAGTATTGTAGTGTAATAAGATACTTCACAAATAAAGAGATTTCATCCATAGGCACCCAGAATAAAGATTCATCACGTAGTGGAAGAGTCTCGAGAGGAAGCAGATATGGGTCCAATGATTGTGAGAGGTACCATCACTATAGATTCATCTTTAGTGACTTATTTATTTGATACTGATGCATCTCATTCATTCATTTTGACTCTTATTGTGAATCATCTAAATATTCCTATGCATCTTTTATCTTCTTTGATGTATATTAATACCCAAATCAAAACAAAGAAAGGGTGGGGTCTTTATTTTCATGCTTGTGTTTTCTCTCTATTTGATATCAATATTTCTTGGGATTTTCTATTTCTCAACATGAAAACTATTGACATCATTTTTGGGATGGATTTTCTCATTGCTAATAAAGATCAAATTGATTGTTATCTTTTATGGGTCTCCTTTACTGCACCCGATGGGTTATGTTGTATCTTTCAATGAGAATATAACCCAAGGTCAAGTAGATTCGGACCTTCTTATCCAGAGTTGGGGAAATTAATATCAGTGTTTTCTTTTGACCTAGAGTAATAATATTTACCACATGGAACTAGATGAAATGAAAGAGTTAAAGACTCTATTGGATGATATTTTAGAGAAAGTCTTTATACGCCTGAGTGAGTCACCTTGGTCAGTGCATGTTCTATTTTATAAGAAAGAAGATGGGTCACTTCACCTTTGTGTTGATTACTAAAAACTCAATTGAGTTATAGTAAAGAACAATTATTTGTTGTAATGGATTTATGATCTATTTGACTAGTTGAAAGTGGTTAAGTGGTTCTTGAATATTGATCTTTGATCTGGTTATCATTGGTTGAGAATAAAAGAATATGGCATTCAAAAAAACCACCTTTTAGAGAATTTATCACCATTATAAGTACCTTTTCATTCCATTTGGTCAAACCAATTCTCCTGCAGTCTTTATAGATTTGATAAACAATATTTTCCATGAGTATCTAGATACTTTCATGTTGTTCTTTTTTAATGAGATCCTTGTTTACTCTAAGTTCAAGAAGGTTCATGTGCTTTATTGGAGATCAATTATAAAATTATTGAGAAATCGTTGACTTTATTTTAAGCTATAGAAATGTGATTTTTGCATTTGGGAAGTGAATTTCTTAGGACATGTGGTGTCATAACATGGTATCTTAGTTGATCCTTAGAAGGTGGAATCTATTATAACATGGGAGAAACCATGAAATGTTTTTGAGATTCAGAGCTTCTTGGGCTTAGTTGGATATTATCATGTGTTTGTAAAGTAATTCTCAAAGATGGATTATATAATTAATTCCCTAACTTAGAAGGGATTAAATTTTATTTGGGATGATAAATTTCAGAGTTCTTTTGTTGAGCTAAAATTTATTTTGAATACTACACTGATTTTGACTCTTCTAGAGGCTGGGAAGGGATGTGTGGTCTTCTGTGATGAATCAAGTTTGGGTTTGGGCTATATTATTATGTAGGGTGATCATGTTGTTGTTTATGGATCTCAAAATCTTAGGCCACATGATAAGAATCACCCAATTCATGACCTTTAACTCATACTTTTTATGCATGAACTTAAGAGTTGGTGGCATTACCTTTTCATAGAAAGGTTTACTGTCTATTCTGACCATAAGATCTTGAGTTATATATTCTCTAAAAATATATATGAATCTCTGTAAGATTTTTTGGGTGGAATACCTAAAATATTTTAATTTTGATATTACCTATACCCCGGGGAAAGTGAATGTCATCACAGATGCTTTGAGCAGAAATATTCTGACCCAAGCCTTAAAAGAATCATCAGAAGATTGGAAATTGATGGATCTTTTTGCACAGTTTCATATTAGAGTCTGGGAAATAGGGGATGAGGTTATTTTTTCTAGTTTTCAATTGACTTATACTCTTATTGAGATTATTCTTCAAGAACTATAGCTTAATGAGGAATTTAAAAATGTTAGGGACTCTCTTTATGGGGGGAGACCATTGCTGAGTGGTTGTTCTTCATGGAGAGTATCCTATGTTTTTGGAACCATTACATTGTACATTTTCCTATAAGGAAATATATGATGGGGGTTTTCATAATTCCCATTTTGTTATGTACCTAGGAACCATGAATATGTTTTATGACATGCGGTGATGATTTTGGTGGCCAGGTATGAGTCGAGACATCAATAACTTCATCTCTCATTTTTATACTTTCCAATAGATCAAGGATGAGCATCAGAAGCATTAAAGTTTACTTCAACCACTTACAGTTCCAACTTGGAAGTGGGATGAAATTTATATGGACTTTGTGGTTGGGTTTTAGTGTACCTAGAGAAAGAATAATATGATATGGGTTGTGATTGATAGGCTAACTAAATTGGATCAATTTATACTCATTCATGATAAAACCAAAGTCAAGGAGTTAGGAAATCTCTATGCAAAAGAGATTATTTTTTTCATGGAGTTCTATCTACTATAGTATTTGATAGATATCCCTATTTTACTTATAACTTTTAGAGAATCCTTTATGAAGAACTAGGATCTCAGGTTTGTTTGAGTACAGAATACCATCCATAGAAAGATTGTTAGATAGAAAGAGATATACATATTCTTGAGGATATGCTTCGTGCATGTGTTCTTGACTTTGTTGGATCTTGGGATGAAAATTTTGGGCTGGTTGATTTTTCTTATAATAATATTTACCGGTCTATAATCCAGATGACTCATTTTAAGGTCATGTATGGCCAGACTTATAAATATTTGTTGTGTTGGTTGGAGATCAGTGAGACTTCCGTAGTTGGACTGAGCTTGATCCAAGGGATGATAACAAATATTTAGCTAATTTTTCAAAGAATATAGATGGAACATAGTTAGTATAAATCTTATGCTGATCTTCATTGAAGAACATTGGAATTTTTAGTTGGTGATCAGGTGTTCTTGAAAGTGTCTCCTGTTTTGGGTCATCGATGGCATGGGAGGAAAGGGAAGCTTGCTCTTTGCTTTGTGGGACCTTTTGTGGTTTTTCAGAAGGTGGGGAAGGTGGATTATCATTTATAACTTCTTCCACATTTTACATTGATACATAACATGTTACATTTATCATAGTTGCAAAAGTATCTTTTTGATCCATCTAATGTTCTGAGATGGAGTGATCTTAATTTGGAGCCTGAACTGTCTGTGACTGAGCATCCATCCAGGATAGTTAATTTTGAAACCAAGGTACTTAATGGGAGGATAATACCTTTGGTTTGAGTACTATTTCATCATGGTTTTGATACTCATAATACTTGTGAGATAGAGAAACTAATGAGAAAGCAGTGACCTCATCTTTTTGACATGGAGACTTCTTGATAGGATTTATGGGGATAGAAAGTTTCTATGGTGAGGAGGTTGTAACATCATTTTACTATTTTCAGGTACTCTATTACCCTTTTTTATCATGATTTGGTTAGGTCTATTTTAGGGGTTCTTTGAGGTGAAAAGTTGAACATTTTGGAATTTTTTGGGTTGTGCATAGTTGGCACACAGTTTTCCCAAATTGTGCACCAACCCAGTAGAAACTGTGAAAACTCAAATAGTGGGGTTTGCATGATTCGTTCATGGTTTGAAAAACTATGCACCCAACTAATATAAATCATGCACCCCCTTAGAGGGTCGCACGGTTAGGTTGTAGGGTTTGATAAATCATGCGGCCCTACCCAACTAACTGTGCACACATAATTTTTTTATTCTGAAAATTAATTTAAAATTTTTCAAACCCCCGTAGAACCACCCAATCATCCCTAACTCACCATATCTCAATTTCTTATTCCTTGGAGGATCACTATATGTGATTTTGACTCCTCTAAACATATTCCAAATTGGATAGAATCATGGAGAACCTTGTTTGATTCCTCTTTACTAAGATATCTTCTCCCAAACTTTCTATCCCGCTCTCTCTATCTTTCCTTCCTAGGGTTTTTTAGATCATATTTTTTTAGATGGATATAAAATCATTTTTTGGATCTTAAATCTAGGTTTGATTCCTTAATCTCAGTTTCCAATGTTCTTCATTGTAAAATATCATTGCGGGCATTGTGTTTCGTGATCTTTATGAAAAAGGTAGGTGGTTCTATTGAGATTTTCCATGTTATAAACCTTTTATTTTCTTGATTTAAATTAAATTTATTTCAATTAAATTGTGAAAACCCAATTTTTTGTGAATTGGGATTTAAATTTTATTGGCATGAATTTTTGGGGGAAACCCCCAATTTAGAGAATTGGAATTTTTTGGTGTGATTTGAAAATTAATGGAATTATGAAGTTGGTTTGTAAAATTTATTTTAGAAAACTAGATTAAATTGTTTTAATAAAAACGTATTATTGGTTTTATCTTGAAAAATGGATTAATTGATTAGAAACCCTTATTTTAGTTTTTAAATGGAAATTGGAATATTGAAATGGGAAATGGGTTAGTTGTATTTTAAACTATTTTGAAATAAATTGCCCATTATTGATTATTTGTTTGAGCACATGAGATCCTAGGTAATTAGTGGGTTATTTAGGATAAACACACTAGTATGGTAATGCCCTGGTAACGTATTGAAGCTTTAAAACTCTAAAAAAACATAGTTTAGTAGATATTATCCCTAGTGGGATATTGATGAGTACTCTTTGGCCAATGTTGGAGGGATGTGTGTACACATATTTTCATGAACACTGATATGAGTGTGAGAGGATCTCATAACTTGGAACTATCATACCCCTTGGTAGATGACCATGTTTATTATTTTGGTTATTTTGATATATATTTCATTATTGTAAAACTTTTTTATCCATGCCTATGGATTTATATAAAAAAATTATATAAAATGTTTATTAAGACATTTCTTGAAATGTTTAAATTAATTAAAATTAAAAGCATGTTTTTTTAATATGAAATTGCATTGTCATGTTTGTTTTATTTGAAATTGAAAGCATGATTTGTTTTATTTATTTTTTCATATTATTATGGAACACTTGGTGAGACACTATTGGGATTTTATCTCACACCCTACCTTTGACTTTGGGTGTTTGTAGATTTCCTCATGTCAGGTTCGAGCAAGGGGAAAGTGCCACTTGGATATGGTGGTTATTATTGATCTTTGGGCTTGGAGTGTTGTGTCTTTTGGGACTTAAGTTGTTTTATTTTTTCTTATGGTAATTTTATGATATACTGTTTGGGTTTTTTTATACCTATTTGACTTCTCGTATAGTTTCTTTTGGGATTTTTCTTTGTGCATATTGACTTTTTTTTGTTTCTTTCATTGTTTACGTAGAAATTTTGTTCTCTATTTTATCTTGTATGATGTTAGGTTCTAATCATCAACCCATAGAGATTAGGAATGCCCTTTAGTCCATGTCAGGATCATCCTGGGTGTCAGGGTACCAGGGTGTCTAGGCCGGTTCATGACAACGTGAGCCATAAGCCACCACCCATTTCCCTTGCATCAAAACACATACCAAACCCATATTTTAATCATTATAGAAAACATCATAAACTAAACCTAGTTTTGGGAGAATCAACACTAGAACTGAAGTAAACCTCACTTTCAATCCTTAAAATATTTTTGAAATTTTTCATCCCACTAAAAATTTACACCCTTACAGGTCAAAGATGTCATTGGAGATGCAAGCTTTGAGAAGTCCCGAATAAACTGCCTATAATAACCAAACAACCCAAATAAGTTTTGAATATCAAATACATTTCTAGAATTTTCCAAAGACATAACTACCCATAACTTTTTAGGATCCACTGAGACACCCCTCTTAGATATCACATTCCCTAGAAACTTCACTTCTCAGATCCAAAACTCTCATTGGAAATTTTATTATACATATTATGTTCTTTCAAGGTTTGAAGAATGACATCCAAATGGTCCACGTGTTTCTCCTATGACTTGGAGTAAACCATTATATAATCTATGAACACAATAATAAATGAGTCCAAAAACTGATGAAATATATCTTTCATCAAAGCCATAAATACTATAGGAGTGTTAGTGAGTCTGAATAGCATAACAAGAAACTCAAAATTCCCATATCAACTCTGAAATGTTGTCTTAGGTATGTCCTCCTATCAGAATCTCAACTAATGGTGCCTTGACTATAGTTCAATCATAAAAAACCAATGAGGCCCTCTAAGATAATCAAAGAGATCATCAATTCTATATAAAGGATACTTTTTCTTAACGATCACCCGATTCAACTTTCAATAGTCAATAAAAATCCTGAGACTTATGTTTTCCTTCTTAGAAAAGAGTACAGAAGAATCCCACAGTGACATGCTAGGATGGATAAATCATTTCACCTCTAGGTCCTCAAGCTAGACCTTAATTTCAACCAACTCAAAAGGTTTCATTCAATAGGATGGAATAGAAATGGGAATCGTTCTAGGGGGTAGGTCAATAGTAAACTTGACCTATCTTTATGGCAGTAAACTAGAAAAATCATTCAAAAATTACTCAAGGTACGCACACATAATAGTAAGTAGCTGACTTACCAAGCAAGGTTCAACTACATCAAGAAACATTTATAACAACTGGAATGAGATTATACTGTAGTAAGGAACAACAGGCCTTTCCCTTCCCAATCTAGAGTCCCACTCACCCTAGAAAACATGAGTGAACCCATCGGTAGATAAGAACTATACCTGATAGTGATAAAAGTCCAGTTGGGTCTAATGTTGATCATCAAATACATGCTGATAATCAAGTTATATATGTCAAGATCAAGCACTAAGAATTCCTAAACCACCTCAAAGTCGGCTATCACAACCTGGTATGTGGGAAACTTGAAACCTTGTTCAGACCTATTTCCCAAAGGTGTGGAAATATCCAACAAGAATAGGATAATCTATGAATAGAAACCCAACATTTCAACTAAATTTGATGATATAAAATAATTATTAGCACCTATATAAAATAAATAAAGCACCATAGAAGATGAAATAAACACCGTATATCTAACAGTAGTTAGCCCTGCTTCAGACTCCTTTGGCGCATACTCGTTCACATAAAGTCACCCGGAATTAGCCACCTGGACATCCCCCTTGGACTGATAATGATACCCACCACCCTTAGGATCATCAACATGAACCTGTGATTCCTTGGTGAAAGTGGATCCCTCCTTACTTCCTTGGGACATATTGTCATTGAAATGTTTTAGACATGTCCTAGGAGTCTCTATACTGAAGTTCCTAGTTAGGATCCAAGTATCACTGAGAGGGGGGGTGAATCAGTGATATCTTTTTCTTTTTAATTTTCCCCCTTTTGAAACAACCTTCACCTCATGTTAAAGAGTTTCTTTCCTACTCAACACACACAACCACAGGAACACAAGATTTACAAGGTTCACTACTCAACAAGATTAGCTACGTCCTTGGTATGGTACAGAAACAATCCAGTACCACACAATCCACTAGAAAACAATCCTTTGATGTGAAATACAACGAGTAGGATATACCCTTACACTCGTGCAGCACTTTTAAAACAATCCAATAGTGTGTGTTCTCCCTCTTATCAAAAATAGGGTAATACAATGGATTAGTGCTTCTTAATGAGCTTACACAGATCAAATCCTTCAAATCAATTCTTCACTTTCCTACCCAGAAGCTGGCAGGAACCCTTGGAGAAAAATAGCTTGTGCGCCCACTTCCACTTGCATGACCTATACTTGCGTGCCTACAACTTGTGCGCCTCTTCTTATGCACTGCCTACGTGGGTGCTTCCCTTCAGACGCGCTGCCTGCTTGCAGCCTGTGTACCAACTAACACTTGCGCACCTCCAACTTGTGCGTCCCCAACTTGCACGCCTTTTAACAACCCTCAACTTGCACACCCAACTCTCTACTTGTGCGCCCAGAGCTCAAAGATAATTCTCAAGTATTGAGCCTTAAAAAATGAGGAGGCTAGTCGTCTATTTATAGGCATTTTGGTGACTTGCACGACCTAGACTTGCACACCAATAATTGCACACCGCTCCATCACTTGCGCGCCGCTTCATCACTTGCGCTCCCTTCCATCACTAGCGCGACACTTTATTTCCTTTGTCATATTTTGATATGATGATGTTGGAATATGACTTGCATGCTAAGAATTGTGCAACACTCTTGACTTGTGCGAAACTTTCTAACTTGCGCGCCACTTTATTTCCTTTGTCCTAGTTTGATTAGATGATCTTTGAAATATGACTTGCACACCACTTGCACTTGCGGGTCAATACTTGCATGCCACCACTTGCGTGCGACCACTTGTGCACCAATACTTGTGCGCCACTTTATTTCATTTTCCAAATTTCTAAAATAATGTTATTTGAAATATGACTTGCACGCCTCTATAGAACTTGTACGCCACCACTTGCGCACCTTCTTCTTGCCTTTGTCATTTTTGGATAGTATGATATTGAAATGTGTTTTTCCAAAAACACTTCTTTACTCTCTCTATCCTTCATACGTCTTGCACCACAAGTTCTCCAAACTTGTGATGATTGTAAAATACAAATCAGTAAATCATCGTCTGATTTACAATTCCTTTACAAAGTGAATTGATTTAGCTTTTTGACAACAAAAGACAACACTCTATAACAGCAAACTTTTCTTACTTCCTTATCCATCCAACTTGGTCCCAACAATCTCCCCCTTTGGATTTTGTTGTCAACCATGATTCATAAATCACTGAACTTTTTAACCTTAAGAAATGTATTACTTATCAACAATTCTAAGACTACGTGAGCTAACTCATTGTAAGAAACAAGAATTATTGGCTGCCAAAACCATGTTGTCCAAAAGTAGTGACTATGAAATCTCATGAGCGTACCTCCTCAGCCTTCTTCAGATCATCTTTCAAGATTCTACCTCAGCATTCTTCACTTCAATGACTTTCCTAGAAAACAACATTGTTTCCTACAACCACTCCAACAAACAGTTAGAATAGTTCAGACACATACATGCTGGATTCACAGCTTACCCACAACTCCCCCTTTATGCGTGCTTCTATAAGGATAGATTTATAAAACAATTCTCCCCCTTGAAAACACTATTCAAAGGTAAGAAGAGAGAGGGGATAGAAACATGTACCTTAACCTTGATGAGAAGGAGGTTGGACACCCATGTTCAAGCTCAATTTTGCAAATGGTTCCTTCGGTAACAATTTTGTGAATATATCAGCAACTTGTTAAGATGTAGGAACATACTCCAACCTCAATCCATTCTTCTCCACCTACTCTTTGATGAAGTGGTACTTTATATCAATGTGTTTTGAACAAGAATGTTGTACTAGATTTCTTGTAAGATTGATTGCACTCTGATTATCACAACCCAAGAGTAGTGGTAGCTTTACTTCAACAAGTAGATCTTCTAACTAAGTCTTCATCCACATTAGTTGAGTTGCAGCTTGAGTAGAATCAACATAGTCGGATTCAGCTGTGCTAAGTATTACTGAATTCTATTTCTTGGTATGCCAACTAACACAACTTTTCCCCAAAAAGAAAACTCCACCAGATGTGGATCTTCAATCATCAACATTTCCTGCCCAATCAGCATCAGAATACACGAATAGATCAATATTTTCTGAGCCATCATACCTGATTCCAAAATTTGTTGTGCCTTTGATGTATCTGAGAATTATTTTTCCAGCAATCAAATGTGATTCTTTAGGAGCACTCTGAAATCTTGAACATAAAGTGACAGCATAGACGATGTCGGGTCTTGAGGCAGTCAAATACAACATACTTCCAATCATCTTTTGAAACTCTTTCTGATCAACTTCCTTACCTTCTTCATCTTTAGACAACTTGGTTCCCACTGAAATTGGTGTGGAAACTGGTTTCGAATTTTCTATGCCAAAATTCTTCAGAAGTTCTTTATCATACTTTTCTTGGGATAGAAAAACGTGATTCTTCTTCTGTGAAATTTGTATCCCAAGAAAATACTTCATTTCTCCCAGCATGGACATCTCAAATAACTTCTTCATCTCCTCAGAAAATTTTTCACATGATCTTTCATCATTTACAGAAAATATAATATCATCAACATAAACAATAACGATCAGTGAAAACTCCTGACATTCCTTGATGTAGAGATTGTTGTCAACTCTCCCTTTCTTAAAGTTCATCTTCTTTAAGAAAGTATCTAATTTAGAATACCATGCTCTCGGAGCCTATTTTAGCCCATACAAATCCTTCTTTAACCTTCACACATAAATTTCATCTTTTCCAATAACAAATCCACAAGGTTGATCAATGTAGACTTCCTCATCAAGGTCACCATTCAAAAATGCGGATTTTACATCCATTTGAAAGATTTTGTAACCTCGTTGTGCAGAAATAGAAAGAAAGATTCTGATTGTTTCTAATCTTTCCACCGGAGCAAAGGTTTCATCAAAATAAATGCCTTCAATTTGTGAATACCCTTTACAAACCAATCTTGCTTTGTTTCTTATTACTTTACCCTCTTCATTCATCTTATTCCAGAAAACCCACTTTGCACCAATGATATTCTTGTTGTTTGGCTGGGGTACAAGTTCCCAAGTATCATTCTTTTCTATTTGATCAAGTTCTTCATTTATTGCATGAACCCATTCTAGATGCTCAAATACTTCATTTACATTATTTGGTTCAAATTTCAAATAAAGAGATGTATGTGATATAGCATCCATTGTTCTTCTTGTTTGAACCCTTTGATGTTTATCTCCAATAATATTCTAAGCCTCCACTTGTTTCCTCAACGTAGGATGATTTGTTCAAACTTCGTCCTCATAACTCGTGATTTCTGAGTCGGATTCCTCTTCACCGGTAGGATTAACACAGTCTATAGCATTATCAGAATCATTAACAAAATCTTCTCTATCCTGCTCAACTTCCACATCAACATATGACTGCTTTTCTTTCTCAACATTTTCAACAACTTTTACATCTAAAAAATCAATAATTCTTCCTGTTTCTTTGTTGAGAAATCTATATCCTCTTCCTTCTAAAGCATAGCCAAGAAAAATTCCATCATCTCCTCTTTTCTCAAACTTTACAAGGTTTCCACCTTTCTTCTTTATAATGCATGGACTCCCAAATACTCTTAAATGTTTCAGACTTGGAGTTTTTTCATAGAACATTTCATATGGAGTCATATCTGAGTTTGGCCTATAGAAGCATTGGTTTTGAATATAAACAGCAGTGCTCGTGGCTTGCCTCCAATAATAATGAGAAAGACTATGTTCAAGTAACATAGTTCTCCCCATTTCCACCAGACTTCGATTCTTTCTTTCAACAACCCCATTTTGTTGAGGTGTGTATGGTGAACTGAACTCATGCCGAATTCCATGATTCTCAAGATAACATTCAAACTCTTCATTCTTATACTCACCACCATTATCAGTTCTCAACTTCTTCACTGAATACTAACATTCTTTTTCTGCTTTCCTATTGAAACTCTTAAACATTTTCAGAGCATCCGACTTATGTCTCATGTACATAACACAAGTAATGTGAGTAAAGTCATTAATTAAAGTAATGAATTACTTATCTCTATTTATTGATTGCTTTCTCATTGTTCCACATATATTATAATGTATAAGTTCCAAGGATTGTTTTGAACGAATTTCAACTCTCTTATGAAAAGAGTTTGTAATCTTCCCTTTTTCACAAATAGTGCAACACCAATCTCTTCTTCTTGATAAATCAGGAATATCTCAGACATTATCTCACATTGATAACTTGCACATATTTTTTTGACACATATGTTCCATAATTTTATGCCATAACTGATTTTCATCAACTACACCCATGTAATAAGAGTTCTGCACTTCGCCAACTTGGAACAAATTCACTCTTTTACATTGGCCCTTTGTAACTATATTCCCATCATTTTCACTTTTCACAACAAATCCATCTTTTCTAAAGATAAATTTGTTTCCCTCATCACAGAGTTGTGACACACTAAGCAGGTTATGTTTCAGCCCATCAACATATAGTTTTTTCTTGGATTTCATCTTTTCTTTTCCAATAATGGTTGATCCAACACCTTTGATCCTTAGAGATTCATCATTTCCAAATGTCACTATTCCTTATTTGAAGTATTTCACATTATTCAGAAACTTTAAGTCTATTTTCATATGAGAATAACACCCACTATCAAGAATCCATGGACGTTTCCACTTCGGTGGTGGTGTGGTGGCGAAGGTGAGTGGCACATCCATGCTGTTCTTTGGGAGGTTCAGGGTTCGAATCCTGGGAGTCCGCTTTTGAGATGACCCTCTCCCCCGGGATCCACCCACCTTGTCAGGTCACCCAATCTCATCTAGGCGGGAAAAATGAGGCGCATCCCAATCACTGACGGATCGCTTGATGGACCATCACTGTCAGGTCATCACCCTCCGGGACACTCTGCCATCTCGGCTGGCAACGGCTCCTTCCCGGCTGGGGCTCTCTCCGGAGTGACCCCTTCATGGGGAGAGGGGTTTCCTTGTGTGGAGGGTTCAAAAAGGACACACAGGGGAATTCCCTTCAAAAAAGAGAAGAATCCATGGACGTTATCCTTTTGTAGCTTTCAAAGCAGTTTCGACAACAAGAGCTTTTTGTTCTTCCTTTTCCTTCACTTTCTATTGTGCTTCCTACAATTTCCTAGCCAGGTCAATGTGTTCTGGCCAGACAACCATGCACTCTTTCTTTTCATACTTATCAGACTTGTCCCTTTTAGATTTTAAAAACTCTAGCTTTTGAGAATTATTAAGAATCTTTTGTTGCTCTGGTAACACACTAAGGCAGCCCTTGGCAAGATGTCCAGGTCAATCACATCTTTCACAAATAGTTTCCAGTGGTTGGAACCTATTTTCAAATTTCAAATCATTATTCTCAGATATCTTCTGAAATTTAATTAGAGACTTTCTATTTTGAAAGGGTTGACTCCCCCTCAATCCTTGTCTTTCAAAACTTATGGAATAGTTGTAATGTTGTTGGTTGAACCAACACATATTTTCTATGTGTCCGAATCCACCACAATACCAGCAGTAACCATAGAAAGAATATTTTTCTTTAAAACTTCTATACTGACTAGATTTGTAAACATGCTTCTCAACAACCTTCTTAATAGAACTATGTTGACCATCAACCTTCATGTTTTCATTTGTAACTCCCTTTATCAGTTCAGATTTAACATCACCAGAAGTATTAGAAGTATTTCTTGACTCGTGATTTTTATGCACTTCTGATTTTTCATCATTATTGACTTTGACCACAAACCTGGACTTTCCATCCTTGTTCTTATCAGAACCAGTTCTGTCTTTCATTTCAAACTTTGAAGGTAACTTTTGTGACTCCTTGTTTGGTTCATTCTTACTGGAACATTCACCAACTTCTGAGATAAGATTTTTGAAACTGATATTCATTTCTTGATCTTTATAAAGTTTCTTTTGGACAAGTTCCAACTCTTCTTCTTTTGCCTTCACCTTTACTTTAAGATGATCATTATGATTCTTTGAATTCTCAAGAGAATTTTTCAGATCATCAATCTTATTTTCCATCTTTATTTTCTCATCAGTAAAACCTTCTTGATTGCTTAATGTAGAATTTTTATTTATCAACTTGTTTTTTTCCTTCTCAAGCCTTCTGATCTTCCTCAAGCATTCTTTCAATTCTTCTTTCAGATGATATTCAAGTTGAGTTTCTTCTTCTTCTGAACTTTTTCTCTTGTACTCTTCATTATTCATGGCTGCAATAAAGGTATTCTCTCTAGATTTCTCAGTAAATGATTTCTCATATTCAGCTTCGCAATCCTCTTCTTCTTCATCTTTAGATAAAAAGATTCTTTGTTTTGATTTGAATAATTTTGTATCCTTACCCTTTGAAAAATATTTGTCTTTGTCAGTTTGATTCTTCCAGAACCTTCTTGGCCTTCTTTCATCATCATCATTGTCTTCTTTATTCTTTTAGGGACAATTAGCCACAAAGTGACCAACCGCTCCACACTCAAAACATTTCAAGGGAAGTTTCCCATTGTATTTATCTGTACCTATTTTCACATTTTTAGAAAACAAGGATAAAATTTCATCAAAATTTTTGCATACATAATCTTCAGAATTGGATTCACCAGCATCATCTTCAATAAGGGTCTTCTTTGACTTCTCTCTATTTGTAGCCTTGAATGACATTTCTCTGTCAGATTTTGTTTTTCTCTTTATAGTCTTCTCCCTTCTCATTTCATAAGTAATGAGAGTGATATGAAAATCATCCAGAGATAATGTTTCAGGGTATCTATCTTCTAATGAAGACACTTTAGCATCAAACTTGTCGGGCAGAATTCTCAATATCTTTTCGACAACCGTAGAATCCTCCAACGTTTCACCAAGACATCTGATTGTACTGACAAAGTCATTAATCCTGGTAAATAAGTCCCCAACATATTCAGATTCTCCCATTTTCAAGTCTTCATACTTCAGCAAAGAATAAACGAAGGGAAACTGTTCCTCTAATACCAATTGAAGTTCCTAGTTAGGATTCAGGTATCACTGAGAGGGGGAGGGGGTGAATCAGTGATATCTTTTTCTTTTTAAGTTTCCCCTTTTTGAAACAACCTTTGCCTCCTGTTAAAGAGTTTCTTCCCTGCTGAACACACACAACCATAGGAACACAAGATTTACAAGGTTCACTACTCAACAAGATTAGATACGTCCTTGGTATGGTACAAAAACAATTCAGTACCACACAATCCACTAGAAAACAATCCTTTTATGTGGAATACAATGATTAGGATATACCCTTACACTCATGCAGCACTTTGAAAACAATCCAATAGTGTGTGTGCTCCCTCTTAGCACAAATAGGGTAATACAATGGATCAGTGCTTCTTAATGAGCTTACACAAATCAAATATTTCAAATAAATTCTTCACTTTCCTACCCAGAAGCTGGCAGGAACCCCTGGAGAAAAACAGCTTGTGCACCCACTTCCACTTGCGCGGCCTATACTTGCACGCCTACAACTTGCGTGCCTCTTCTTGTACGCTACCTACGTGTGTTCTTCCCTTCAGATGGATTGCCTGCTTGCTGCTTGTGCGCCAACTAACACTTGCGCACCTCCAACTTGCGCATCCCCAACTTACGCACCTTCTAACAACCCTCAACTTGCGTGCCCAACTCCCTACTTGCGCGCCCATAGCTCAAAGATAATTCTCATGTATTGAGCCTTAAAAAATGAGGAGGCTAGTCATCTATTTATAGGAATTTCGGTGACTTGTGAGACCTAGACTTGTGCACCAATACTTGTGTGCCGCTCCATCACTTGCGCGCCGCTTCATCACTTGCGCGCCCTTCCATCACTAGTGCGACACTTTCTTTCCTTTGTCATATTTTGATATGATGATGTTGGAATATGACTTGTGCGCAAAATGAACTTGCACGCCAAGACTTGCGCGCCAATACTTGCGCGACACTCTTGACTTGCGCGCCACTTTCTAACTTGTGCGCCACTTTATTTCCTTTGTCCTAGTTTGATTGGATGATCTTTGAAATATGACTTGCATGCCACTTACACTTGCGTGTCAATACTTGTGCACCACCACTTGTGTGCCACCACTTGCGCTCCAATACTTGTGTTCCACTTTCTTTCCTTTTCCAAATTTCTGAAATAATGCTATTTGAAATGTGACTTGCACGCCTCTACAGCACTTGCACGCCGCCACTTGCGTGCCGCCACTTGCACGCCGCCACTTGATCTCCTTATTCTTGCCATTGTCATTTTTGGATAGTATGATATTGAAATGTGTTTTGCCAAAAACACTTCCTTACTCTCTCTATCCTTCATACGGCTTACACCACAAGTTCTCCAAACTTGTGATGATTGTAAAATACAAATCAGCAAAGCATCGTCTGATTTACAAGTCCTTTACAAAGTGAATTGATTTAGCTTTTTGACAACAAAAAACAACACTCTGTAACAGCAAACTTTTATTACTTCCTTATCCATCCAACTTGGTCCCAACATATATAATGAGGCCTTCTATGACATTTCCTCCCACACTAGTAGTAGATAACCTATTTCTTCCCTAAAGAATCCCCTAAAACTGGTCCTGTAGAAAACTGACCACTCTTGCGCTTCCTTTTCTAGCCAGAAGATACGCCCTGGCTAATCAATGAACCAACTAAAGCTCCACCCTAACCTATCTTTCTAGCTATGTTTACCTGATCCAAATATTCTTTATCCACTACCTCCAGAAATTTCATTAGGCACATGAGTATCAACATCGATTGAATATATGGCCTTAGCCCTAACTCAAACCTCCAAGATTTCAGGTACTCATTAGTGACAAGCTCTAGTTCCAGATGCACTAACTCAGCAAAATAGGTAGAATACTCCAGAACAGTATACTCCCCCTACTCTAAGTTCAGAAAATATCAGGTCTTCACCACACGCAATGTCTCAGGATAAAATTGTCGGTTAAATATTTTCTTGAAGAAAGCCCAAGTAAAATCCTCATGCAACTTATCTTTCACAATAGAGTCCCACCATTTTCTTCCTGGAACCTTGAGTATATTCATGGAAAACCCCATCTGGGAATCTTTAGAAGTCTTCAAGAAGTTGAATATCCTCTCTATTTTCTCAAGCCATTCCTCAGATTCTTGGGGTCTATTATCACCATGAAATATGGGTGGATGATGGTTAGTAAATTCCGAGCCATGATCCACTATGCATCTTGGGTTCTTGATGCCCACTTGAACCAGAGTCTGAATAGTATGGATAGCTACTTCAACCAAATAAGGTTTCACTAGAGGATCTGCCTGCGGAACCTACCTCTCAACTTTCCCTATCATATTTGGAAGAGCTCTTCTAGGAGGAATTTTCTATTAAACATAATACAATAACCAATAAATCATGAGAAAATTCAAAAACCATTGAACCAACCTCTAGAATCCAAAATAATGCCTTAAAAAGGTAAGAATTTAAAGAAATTATAAATTCTACTGCAAAAAGGAAACACCTTTTTAAAGGAACAGGTTAATCTAAATAAACTATGAACTTAGTTTATTCAAATAACCGTACACACACCAATTCCCCAACTTGGTAGATAGGTAAATTTAAATATATTTCCTATAAAATTAATTCAAATGAACCTAAATACCAAATCTAAGACTCATTAAATATTTTTTGACCACCCATGGAAACTCAGATTCAGTCACGGGAGTGAGCTAGTCATGACCCTTTTCCGCACCTACTATCTGAATTCTGATGATCCTACCCCTGTATACCCAAGACACATAACCAACTCAAGTAGTGCTGACACACTTCATGTTGAGTAACTCCTCTAATACCAAATTGTAATGAACCATCCCAGGTCAACCAGACCATCCACCCAAGTCAGCCTATTACAGGGTGAGGTATAAAAAAGATAACAAAACAAGTCTCTAATATAAGAAAAATAGGACAAAAAAACAGAGTACGGAGTAGAAATAAATATAGATATAACTAATCCAAATAGGCTAAACCGGGAAGTATGAAAATTCTAGACTAACAAGTCTCCATGTGACCAACTTTCACCTCCAAACCATCCCAAACAAAAACATTGACATAAAGAGAAGTCAGCATGTTATAGAATGTCCTTATATTTACCTATGTCCTAAAAAATAAGGTCTATATACACCTAAAGTTAGAAGTAGGTTGTGATAAATAGAGCCTAGTAGGAAACCACCAAATAATCTATACAAGTTATAATACAAATAATGCACGAGTTCTAACTTAAAAAAAATTACAAGCATTTTTGTTAATAAAAAAATTGAAAGCATTTATCAAACAATCCTTAGGGTTACCACAAATTTCATATCATGTTTTCTAAATCCAGAAACATGTGAGCCATAAAACAAGAAGGAAAACATACCAAAATATAAATATACATGTGAGCCAACATCCATGAAATAATCTATCATGCAATAAACAACTAGAAACAACAATGCACCTTTCGATCGAGCTCTAGCCTATGGGACAATATGTACTAGACACTCATGAGACTAAAAAGGTATAAGGTTAGATCCAACTAATATCAAGTCCCACCACAGTCAATTGATATACAATAGGTTACCTCTTAGTGGTGTCACACACACTAAGGCTACCCATGTCATTTTCTCGACACACCAAAGGTTACTGTTGTGAAATGTTTGTCAATTTCTATTTTAAAAAACATGCTCACAATTTTATAAAACCATTTAAAAGCTAATACAATCTTCTTTAGGGTCTAAAAATCCATTCTTTTAAATCAAGGAAATTATATTTTCAAAGAAAAACCCCTTTAAAACATAAATGCATTCCCTTTTCAATTTCAACACATGAAATTCCATTTCAAATCTCAAGGAATCAATAATAAAAATAGGCAATTCAAGAAATTTGAATGATTGGATAAATCCACCTATCCCAAGGAAGTAGAAAACCTAACTTCATTTAACAATGGGGATTTAAAACCACAAGATCTACCTTTAAATGATAAGGCGTGACAAGATACTGGAAATGATTGATAGAAAACATGTTTTGATTAAAAATATTTACTACAATCAGAGTCACAACTAGAAATGATGAAGAAATTGAAAGAAACACTTACTCAAAGACACAAAACGCCTAGCCCTGATGATCAATCGCTAAACAGAGCGACCCATAGGGAAAGGAATTGCCCAAAATTTTCTAGGGTAAGAGTTCCGGTTGAGAGGCGGAGGCTACAAAAGAGAATGAAGACTCAAATATCTGTATGGATCTCTAAAATCTTTAAATCAAGGAATTACATGACATGTAATTACCTTACACGTTGTGAAATTATTTCATTTTAAAAACATTGAAAAATGCTTTATCTAGGATTAAAAACATGATTTTTCACATTACATGTCATGTAACCCTCACACAGCATATAAAATTCTCACGCTATGTATTTGGTTCATGGGATATATTTGGTGGCCATTACACATCGTGTAATCCCATTACATGTCATGTAACTACACAGAGAACTATAGAAATAGCAGGTTTATGCTGAAATTTCCAACAAATCCTTGACTTCACTATTACAGGTATCCTTCCAATTTTATGGTCGGCAATACTCACCTAACGAAAAAGGGAACCAAAAGAAAATATTAGAACATACCTGATAGAAATGTAACGGGGTGTTACACTCCATCCAATCATAACTTTAAAATTATATAGCTTCAATACAACTAATAATGTTTTATGTTTAGTAAAATTAGTATACAATGGTCTCTTTTCACAAATATTTAACTTCTAAAAGAACTTTGTACAATCATGAAGGCCATATTCAATTTTCATTGTCATTTCCTTAATATGATCACCATCATCATTTACACTAGTATTAATATCAAATGATTCATAAATCGTAATATCATCCCAGTCAGTATGTACATTCAGTTTTTTCATGTGTTTAGTCCTGCATTTCTAGCTTCGATCTATTTTGTGAAAAATCAAATGTTCTTCCAAATATTTTGGATGATTTTTTTCTAAATAACAATAGTTTAAATATGAACACATGGTTTTATAAGTGTCATATACATGATATTTTGCAAACTTGATGAAATCTTTAACTCCATCCTCATACTCCTTTGTCATATGATTAACAAAAATCCATTTTCGATTCATACCCATCGTATTAGGTTCAATAATATTCAATTTTTACAAAAAATAAATAAATTCATATAAGGTATGAATATAATGTATATATACAATGATATGTAAACAAAGTATCATAATTTGAGTGTAAATATACAATTATGTATATGTGTTTGTCTAAACATAAAGTCATACTCACTTTGGACACTCAAGGAAGAAAATAAAACAAAAGTAATAATGACAAAAGGGATAGAATTTTCTATATGTCCATGTCTTTTACAAACTATTTAAATTTATCAACACTCAATTGAGGTTTGTGTTTAGTTGAAATTTTTTTTTTCTTTCTTCCCAGACAATTTAATTGATGTTTTCTCTTCTATTAATTTGTTTAAATATGTTTGATTGAAATGTTATTGCATATTGAATGCTATTCTGATAATTCAAAATTGAATAAGAATGGTTTCAATTATTTATAAACTATTTAAAAGTTTCAACACTCAATTGAGGTTTTGATCATAGTGAGTATTCCATTAAACTATTCTTATCAGTGATCATTGATTACTTAATCAATCTTACTGAAAGAAATAAAATTATTATTGTGATTACGATAAATAATCTCTTTGATCTTAACCATATAAGTGATTAGTTTGTAATTATGGATTAAGTACTGAAAATAAATTATTAAAAGAAATATTTTGCACAATTGAGAAGAAGAACCTCATTTCTTGAATAGGTTTAAGTTCACCACTCTAAATCTAGTTCTTAATTTCCTCAAAAGATGAATTCTTCCCTTTTCAACCCTCTTCCACTCTTTCACTTATTTATCATTCTTCAAAACCCATTGTTTTGACACTCATTTTCCAATGTTTTGTTGGGGATTTACCAAGAAGTTCATTGTTTTCCATATTTTGATTCAAATATTTTTTTAAATCCATTTTTTTACTTTCAATTTATGATTGAAAACCATTTTGTTTTAAATATAAAATCTCATTCAAAAATCACCACACACTAATTTAGAGTAGTTTGACGCAGAAATTAATAGGAATTTTCATAATATAGCCAAAAAATATGGGAGAGAGATTATAAGATTTTATAAGGGTCTTTTAAGGTAGAAATTTGTGAAGAAAAACCCGAAACATCCACTACTAGAGTCGAAAGATTAAAAACACTCAAACTTGAGTATCCAAACCCTTTGGAAATCATGATCAAACAAAGAACCATAAAGGGGGAAACAATTTCTCAACACACATAGCAAAATATTGTTGAAAATAATGATTTGAATAGGATTTAAAAGATCAATTACAGGGGGAGGAAGAACAAAAAATCATGAAACAGTGTAAAATCAACTAAAAAGGAGTACAAAGAATCATATACCTTTGGTTTTGGGAGGGTTGATTTGTCCAAGAAGTTTGAGGGGGAGCAGCGGGATAGGTCGAGTTCCACGATAGCTTGAACAACGCAAATGATTGGGTTTTTGTTAGGGTTGATTTTAAAGACATGAAAGGGTTTTATGAGTGATTTCCAAAAAACACTCATAAAGATTGGTTTTATTAGCACTAAAATGAAAAGCGCTCATAAAACTGATCTTTATGAGCGTTAACGTTTTGGTGTTGATAAAGATAGGTTTTATCAGCGTTTTTCATTTTAGCACTGATAAAACCATATTTTATCAGCACTGATAAAAATTGCTTAAAATAAATTACAAAAATATTAAATGAATATCTATATTAAAAATGAATAAATTATAAAAAAAGTAAAAAATAATTAACATTATTAATGAATAAATAATCTTAAATGCATGAATGTTAAAAAGGAGTGAAATTTAATGTAAAAATCCGGGTTTTGGCTATAAAAGACTTTGGAATATTCTTGATATTATTCCAGAGCAGCGCCTTTAGACGGCATGCGATTCCGAGCCCCGGTGTAGCCAGAATTAAATTTTCAGTGCGTTCACACTGGGCATGCCAAATAAATGAGATAACTCCTAAACGGTGCTTCATATCATAAATCTGAGTGTACGGATGGCTCCGGAATGGGGTGTTTACCCTAGGAACGACATAAAACATGTCGGCGCGGGACGTTTGGACCCCTCGCTCGCTATCAGAGCGTGGAACGGATAAATTAAATAATTAATTTATTCGTTTAATGGCTTAAGTCAAGTACCTATTAAACGGTGGCTCGGATTGGGAAACCGAGGGCACTGTTAAGTCCAGAACGTGCCATTTACCCTAGGACGGGTGTAACTTTTGCGGGCGCGGGCCTTCTGTGAAAAACGCCACCAAGGGCGTTTTCATAATTTAGCGGCATCGGTCATTAAATTTTATAACTTTTGAGCGGGGCCTCGGATTAAAATTTTGAGACCGCCATTGCACTCAGAACATGGCATTTACCCTAGGCGAGGCTTAATCTCGACCCCACCGGAAGTTCGAGTTTGGGCCGACGGACGGGTGGTTAAGTGTTTTCTATTTAAACACGTAACACACCCCTCTCCTCTCCCCCTTTTTCCCTGGTGCCAACAGCTCCCAACGACGAAGGAGGAAGCTCCTCCTCTCCTCCACCTCTCCGGCGAGGCGCAACAGCTCCGAAGAAGGCGGTACAATGGCAAAGCGTCGGGCAAAGCCCTGCGAGGTAGGCGTCGTTTTGTTTCATTTTAAGTTCCCCGCATACTTTGATCTCAATTCGTAGTGTTGTTTTGCTGTTTGACCTTCGATTAGAGCCCATAAATGCATAGTATTCGTTCTAATATTTCCAACGCCTATTTCGGATTAAAAATCCAAGTCCTGAGGTGATCGTAGTGATCCAACGAAGTTCGGGGTGTTTTTGGAGTTTCCGGCCGGATTTCGGGGTTCTGGCGGCGGTCCGGCGAGCAGGCACGGCGGAGCGGCAGCGAAGGCCGGGTCAGCGGCGGCGGTGGCCGCGGCTTGCAAGGGGCTTGAGGCGGCGGCTTTAGGCGGATGGCGCGGCGACGGGGTGTTCGGCTCCGGGACAGCGGCGCGGCGCGGGCTAAGGCGGAGGTGTGGGCTTCCGCGGCTCCAGGACGGCGGCGGGCGTCTCCTCAGGCGGGCGCTCCCCAGGCGGCGTCACGGGAGAGAGGCCGGTCCGCCGAGCCGGCCGGCAGGACGTGGGAACCGAGGTCGCCGCGCGACCCCGGGGTGTGGAGCGAACCCGCAAAGTGCGGGTCTGTGTCGGAAAAAGCAGGACCGGCCGAGCCGGTCCGGACGGGGACGAGCGGTCCGCGCAGTGAACTGCGGACCGCCGGTTCAAGGAGTGGGTGGGCCCGCCGAACCGGCCCGGCCCACCCCGTTTCGGTCCATCAACACTGAAATGCCCCTTTTTGGAAAACCAGGTGTCGGATTCGCATGTCATTTGCAGCGACGCGATCCTTGGATCGAGACGAACTTTTTGAGATGGTTATTCCCGAAACGAGGGGCCTCGGAGGCGCGACGCGTCTTTAAGTGAATTAACATTTTTCCAGGGGTTCATGTTTTGAGCGGCGCGGACACATCCGACGTCCGATTTGAGCGCCGTCAGTGGCATTGGGACCCTGGCATCGAGATTGTCTTTTCCAGAGGGTTTTCGGGCATCGAAGCTGGAGTTGAGACATGGGCTCCACGGCCCGTCTTTCGAGCTGCGTGCAGCGCTTTACAAATTTTTCATCGGACGTCCGTTCAGGGCGTGCGAGTAGTTGATGTTGGGTGTTTTTCTAAGGGAATTGCAATGGCGCAATCTGCCCGCTTTAATTTCGCATGCTAGTGCGGGCCCCACGAGGGCCGTTTCGGGAGTTGTCGGTGATTTCCATCTTTATCACCGGGTGTCCGTTTTAGACAAGTGATTAGTCCATCTCGTGTACTTTTTCGAGAGGATCGCAACGGTGTGATTCATTCGTTGTGCTTTGGGACTGGGATGCGGGTCCCACTTAGCATCGCTCGTGTGCGGTGCGCCAGAATGCATCTTTTTCTCCGGATATCCGTTCCACTCAAGTGAGCAGTCCTTTTGACGTGTTTTCCCTAGGGGATCGCAATGGTGCAATGCACCCGACTGTTTTCGGGGCCGAGGCTCGAGATCATGGGACACCGTTCAGGCGTAAGGCGGTGTTGGTGACTTTTCCATTGGATATCCGTTTAAGGTGAGTAGGTAGTCTATCTCGCGTGTTTTTCTGCAAGGATTACAACAGTGTAATCTGTTCAGGTGTGCGGAGCCTCTTGCGCGATCTTATTAAATGTGGAATTATGAAAGGTGTACCAGTGGAGGTTCTTCCTGCGGTGTTTCTAGAGAACCCTTGGCGTGTGATCGCGTTCACTCCTGGGAGAGTGAAGTTGGTGTTTGAAGAGATTTGGTTGGTCGTGCCTCATCCATTGAGGTGGAAAGTTGGATTTGTTACGTTTACGCCCTTCGCGTTGACGTTAGGTGTCGTTTTCACGATAGCCTTTGGGCTAGAGACGTGTCATACTTTGGGAGTATGCGAGAACGCTGGGAGGTACATGTGGATGTTTGTACCTGAGAATGTTTGCGTGCTTGGTTGGGGTTGACTTGGGGCCACACGTCGTGTGGGCCCCATATGCATTCCATGTTCAGCTTTGCTTACTTTTGACCTCTCGCGATGTAGAGGGTTCCTCTGTTCTCGTTTTTTTGACCAATGGGGTTGAGTTTTTTCCCTGGTTCTGTTCTCGTTTGGCCGGCCGAGATGGTTTGGTTCCTCTATTTCTTCAACTATGAGGGGTTTCAGTACCGTGCCTGTAACGACCCGAAATTTTGAATAAATCTTGTTTCCTAATTTTATGTGTTATTTTATTTTATTTTTATACTCAACAAAAATGTTTCATTTGATAACATGAGTATAATTAAAATGAGACCGTTGGGTTTTGACTGTTATATGACCATTGGTCAATACGACTGCTGTAAACTAAACATTTTGATTATTGTCTCTAAATACAAGTAATCTTGGTTAATTATTATAGAAAGAAGATTTGATGGCTTCACCCAGTAGTCTTGGACCGATCGAAGCCCATCTAACATAACATGGGAATGAGGTAGCACCACTGGGCTTTGCTCTGGACCCAACCCAAGCCGAACTTCATCGTGTTAAGCTAGAACGGAATCGCCTTTGCGAGAAGTTCAAACTAATAGAAATTACTACTCGTGCGATGTTGGCCGAGCCTCCCTCAGATTCTCTCACCTTAGCGCACCTTACACTTAGGTCCTATACTGGTGTGATAAGGGGCTATGTAAGGAGACTGTAACTGCCTTGTGTAATCCCTTATTTTAAATAAAAATTGGGATTTCTTCTTATGATAAAGTATATGAATTTTCAAATGACCGGATAAATATAGTATGCATATTTTGATGAATTTTAGAAAAAAGATATTTTAAAAATGTTTATGTAAACCTTAAATAATTAAAAATGTGTAATGATATTCAAAAAATGGTCTTCTGCAATTATGTCCAGTACGAAATTTAGAGTCTAATAAGATCAACTTGATTTTTGATGAATAGTAAATTATGAATAGTGATTTTATGATTAGGATTAGTAATGTGTCCAAATGGATTAGTAATCTCACTTAAAGAAAGTATTAATATAATCTAGGCACCTTGATTAAGTAATTTGATTCAATAAAATGGTTAAATAACGGTTTCATAAATTATTATTCAAGTATTAGTTTTCTTGGGTGAATAGTGTTTTTTAATTAAAAATTAAATTAAAAATATTTAGAAAATTATTTTTATAAAATGGATTTCATTTTTGAACTCAGAGCATCGATATTATGTTAAGGTAATTTTTGGGGTTTTTTCTGAAAAAAATGAATTTTCAGTGAATAGTGTATTTATTTAAAAAAATAAATTAAAAATATTTAGAAAATTATTTTTATAAAATGGAGTTCATTTTTGAAATCAGAGCATTGATATTTGGTTAAGGTAAAATTTTGGGATTTTTCTGAGAAAGTTGAATTTTCAATGAATAGTAAAAATACAGTTTTAGGGTTTCGGTATGTTTAATGACATCATAACTGTGTCATGATGATGTCATGATATATTTTATGGGTTGGCCAACCAAAGGTGATGAATTATTGTATGGGGGCCATGTGGCCTAACTCCATGGGAAATTCCATGGGAGAGCCCATGCTTTTGAGAAAACCACTTGTGAGGTGTCCCTTGGCCCTTAATGCCTTGTCCCCTCACTTTCCCTATAAATACCAAGCCATCCTTTCATCAATTTCAACTCCCCACTCTCCCCCAACTAAGTTCTGGTCTCATTACCTCCCAAGGAGTCCTCCCAAGGTGCCCCCAAGCCCTCAAGGTCCCAACCTTTGAGTTTTAAGAGTTACGTTTTAAGGTAAGGGATCTGACCCCTCTTTCTTTTCAAGTAATCTCTTTTATGTCATTTCTTTTATGCTCCATGTTCTTATGTTAAAAGTTGTTATTTTATATTCCTATTACTTCCCTTTTCATGTACATATGATGAGAGATCCCCTCGTACTCTCATTATTTCGTTTTATGAAGTTTTAAGTGGCGTCGTTAGGCTGCCGAAATTTTTGTAACGGATTCTTTCACCCTTCTCATTTCCAAGTTCTATTTTCTTGTAAAGTCTTTCAAATTCCTTTTTATTATGTTGGGGTATGATCTATATATATATCATACTGATATTTTATGATCATATTATGACAACCCCCATTTGATCTCTTCAATTCATTATTTTTAAGTTTTAAGTGGCGTCGTTAGGCTGCCGAAATTTTTGTAACAGATTCTTTCACCCTTCTCATTTCCAAGTTCTATTTTCTTGTCAAGTCTTTCAAGTTCCTTTTTATTATGTTGTGGTATGATCTATATATCTATCATACTGATATTTTATGATCATATGATGAGATACCCCATTTGATCTCTTTAATTCAGTATTTTGAAGTTTTAAGTGGCGTTGTTAGGCTGCCGAATTTTTAAGTGGTTCTTTCACCCTTCTCATTTTGAAGTTCTACTTTCATGTCAAGTCTTTCAAGTTCCTTTTTATTATGTTGGGGTATGATATATATATCTATCATACTGAACTCTTATGTTCATATGATGAGAGACCCTATTTTATATCTTTAATTCAGTATTTTGAAGTTTTAAGTGGCGTCGTTAGGCTGCCGAATTTTTTAGGGATTCGTTCAACTTTCTCATTTTTCAAAGTTCTACTTTCATGTAAAGTCTTTAAAATTCCTTTTTATTATTTTGGGGTATGATCTCTATATCTATAATACTAATCTTTTATGTTCATATGATGATAGACCATATTTTATCTCGTCAATTCATTTTTTGAAGTTGACATCGTTAGGCTGCCGAATTTTCATAAGAGAAATCTTATTTTTGTCTTCCTTTCATGTTCTTCATTTCATATGGTACATCTTTCAAATTTCATTACCATGTTCATATATCCTTCATATTATGCCCCTCTACTGTTTTATGGGTCATTTATGAATGTTTGACCCATGTCCCCTCTCTTTTCAATGTTTTCTAAAACCTTGAAACGTAGTCGTTATGCTGCAGAATTTTCGTCTCAAAATGCCTCTCTCTTTTCTCAAAATTATTTTATGTTATTAAGTGAATACTCAAAGCTATTATCTCTACATGGGTATTCACATATATATCAAAATGTTCTATTTTTAATTCTGGGATTTACATACATGAAACCCGCTTTCCCTTTCCGTGGGTTTAAAGTGACATAAAGATCATGTCTTTAAAGCAGTTTTTAAAACGTTATGATTATGAAATGAAACCCATTTCTTTTATGCTATATGGGTTGTTTATGAAATTATTTATGATGATATATGTGGCTCACGTGATAATAAATACATGTCAAGGGTGTGCCCAGATAGCACTCCAATGCATTGGGTAAAGACTTAATCTCTAGAGATGACCTTTTAGACTGATACCTTGGTGAATAACCTTGGTAATTTTTAATGACACCTTGGGGATGGACCTTGGTGAAAAGAAATGATTTTCAATATTAAATGTTGTATCCACATCTTCAAGTTATGAAAAATGTTATTTTTATTATGATATATCTCATGATTTTTTTCTCATGCCTTATAGTTCTTTTCATGACCTTATTGAAGTATCTCAAGTTCACATGTAAAATGTTTATCTTGTTTCCCTTACTGGGCCTTCTGCTCACCCTTTCTTTTGATGTATGTCCCCAGGTTATTAGATGCAGTAATGAACCTAGTATGACCATGAGGAGAAGCCTTTCAAGTGTTGAAGATGAATGTTTTATGTTTTCATGTTTTAAGTTCCCGGTTTCCAAGACACTAAACCTTAAAGATCCTCGGTTTTGTAAAATGTAATGAAAGTTTATGTGATAAAAAGGCGGGATGAAATAGTTGGTATCAAAGGATGGTTTAGTTATTTGTGGAAATTAAGATATGAAAACTTTAGGAATAAGCCTATAGAAAATTTTATATATAGGAAATCTTCCTGGTATTTTGGTGAGTATTGAGTAATGGGTTTCCAAGCAAATACATCCATGTCTGGATACGAGCAGGTAGAGGTGGTTCTGGAACAGATGTACATAGGGGTAAAACCCGAAAACACCGCTTTGAGATAGACTCAAACGGGAACTGGTACACGACAACGGGCCTTACTGCACTCTTTGTTACGACACTCCCGGGGGATATGCTTTGATAAATTCATAAGCTTATTATGAACCATTGTTAAAGGAACAAAGATAAAATAAAATAAAGATTCACATAAGAATATATGATCATGGATAACCTAGATGGGAACCTAGGGGATCACAAGTTATGGTATACTTTTCTTCTACAAGTTATCCTTATATGCTTTAAGTTCCTTTTCATGATTATTGGCTAAGTATTTAAGCCCCTAATTATACTTTCTCTTCTTAGTTAATGGTGGGAAATGGAAGAACATGTCCCAATAACCAATGTGATGGTAAATGTGATGATTGCCGTATTAATATGACAGAGATGATTAGGGGATTAAAATATGATTATTATTTTGGAAGACGTTCACTATTTTGGGGACCCTATATGATCGAGGTAAATAGATTACTATGGTATTTTCATTGAGGAGTAAGGTTGACTTATATTTTGAAGAATCGATGAATTTAAGGTGGAATTATAGTAATTTAGGTTACTTATGGGAATGATTAACCTATCTTGGGTAAAATATGTTTAGGTTAGCTACTTTTTTTATAAGATGTTAGGAGTGGTTTATGTTGTTTGGAGATGAACAATGAAGTTTATTTGGGAAGACTATGTTATCAAATCCTTCTTGTATTTGGGTTTCAATCTTAGTTTGGTTTATTTTGAGGAATTTTAAGGATCGTTATTTATGGAATGGTGTATGATGAACTTTGGGTGGTACCATGGAACTTTGAAGATTTAAAAGTAGTTTCCATTTATATGGGATTCTTTCTTTTTGAAGAGTTGTTTTACCTTAACTTTTCTGTTTTGGGGATAATGTTTAAAGATATAAGAAATAGATAGTTAATCTTTTGTAGATTATGTGATTCTATAGAAGATGATTCTTGTGCTTTTGATGAGACCAAGTGTTTTTGAATTCTTATCATTTGGAGAAAAGATTAGTTTTGGTAGAGACTTATTAAATGATGAAACTCTACTTAAAGGTAGGTATATTTTCTTATGTGTTTGTTCTATGTAGTAAATGAATTCCTCAAAATTATGATAAGGAACGTAAAACAAAAACATTTTTGGTTTACGTTTCCTACTAGGTAATCAAAGACCGTTTACACGCATCATAAGTTTGGGATTTTCTTATGGTTAACTTTCTCCTAATCATGTTTTCTATCACTCTTCCTCAGAACTTGACCCTTTCTTTTCTCCTCCATGTCCATGTTTTCCTACATGGAATCCTAGTGTGGGTTAACTTGGGTGACCTTTGTACTTCCCATTCTTTCTTTTAAAGTAATAGTTTTACTGACTCCTTTTCTGATGTGGGACTTTCAATGAAATTTCAAAACCCAATTTTAAAAATTGCGAGGACACAATTTCTTAAGGGGGGAAGATTGTAACGACCCGAAATTTTGAATAAATCTTGTTTCCTAATTTTATGTGTTATTTTATTTTATTTTTATACTCAACAAAAATGTTTCATTTGATAACATGAGTATAATTAAAATGAGACCACTGGGTTTTGACTGTTATATGACCATTGGTCAATATGACCACTGTAAACTAAACGTTTAGATTATTGTCTCTAAATACAAGTAATTTTGGTTAATTATTATAGAAAGAAGATTCGATGGCCTCACCCAGTAGTCTTAGACCGATCTAAGCCCATCTAAAAGAACTTGGGAAAGAGGTAGCACCACTGGGCTTTGCTCTGGACCAAACCCAAGCCAAACTTCATCGTGTGAAGCTAGAACGGAATTGTCTTTGCGAGAAGTTCAAACTGATAGAAATTACTACTCGTGCGATGTTGGTCGAGCCTCCCTTGGATTCTCTCACCTTAGCACACCTTACACTTATGTTTAATTCTGGTGTAATAAGGGGCTATGTAAGGAGACCGTAACTGCCTTGTGCAATCCCTTATTTTAAATAAAAATTGGGATTTCTTCTTATGATGGAGTTTATGAATTTTCAAATGACCGGATAAATATAGTATACATATTTTGATGAATTTTAGAAAAAGGATATTTTAAAAATGTTTATGTAAACCTTAAATAATTTAAAATGTGTAATGATATTCAAAAAATGGTCTTCTACAATTATGTCCAGTACAAAATTTATAGTCTAATAAGATCAACTTGATTTTTGATGAATAGTAAATTATGAATAGTGATTTTATGATTAGGATTAGTAATGTGTCCAAATGGATTAGTAATCTCACTTAAAGAAAGTATTAATATAATCTAGTCACCTTGATTAAGTAATGTGATTCAATAAAATGGTTAAATAACAGTTTCATAAATTATTCTTCAAGTATTAGTTTTTTTTGGGTGAATAGTGTTTTTTAATTAAAAATTAAATTAAAAATATTTAGAAAATTATTTTTATAAAATGGATTTCATTTTTGAACTCAGAGCATCGATATTATGTTAAGGTAATTTTTGGGGTTTTTTCTGAAAAAAATGAATTTTTGGTGAATAGTGTATTTATTTTAAAAAAATAAATTAAAATTATTTAGAAAATTATTTTTATAAAATGGAGTTCATTTTTGAAATCAGATCATTGATATTTGGTTAAGGTGAAATTTTGGGATTTTTCTGAGAAATTTGAATTTTCAGTGAATAGTAAAATACAGTTTTAGGGTTTCGGTATGTTTAATGACATCATAACTGTGTCATGATGATGTCATGAGATATTTAATGGGTAGGAAGACCAAAGGTGATGAATTATTGTATGGGGGCCCCATGTGGCCTAACTCCATGGGAAATACCATGGGAGAGCCCATTCTTTTGAGAAAACAACTTGTGAGGTGTCCCTTGGCCATTAATGCTTGTCCCCTCACTTTCCCTATAAATACCAAGCCATCCTCTCATCCATTTCGACTCCCCACTCTCCCCCAACGAAGTTCTGGTCTCATTACCTCCCAAGGAGTCCTCCCAAGGTGCCCCCAAGCCCTCAAGGTCCCAACCTTTGAGTTTTAAGAGTTACATTTTAAGCTAAGGGATCCGACCCCTCTCTTTCTTTTCAAGTAATCTCTTTTATGTCATTTCTTTTATGCTCCATGTTCTTATATTAAAGTATGTTATTTTATATTAATCTTACTGCCCTTTTCATTTCCATATTATGATAGATCCCCTCTTACTCTCATTATTTCGTTTTATGAAGTTTTAAGGGGCGTCGTTAGGCTGCCGAAATTTTTGTAACGGATTCTTTCACCCTTCTCATTTCCAAGTTCTATTTTCTTGTCAAGTCTTTCAAGTTCCTTTTTATTATGTTGGGGTATGATATTTATATCTATCATACTGA
The DNA here is from genome assembly GCA_963277665.1 of Viscum album. Classification (NCBI taxonomy): domain Eukaryota; kingdom Viridiplantae; phylum Streptophyta; class Magnoliopsida; order Santalales; family Viscaceae; genus Viscum; species Viscum album. The sequence goes on from OY728165.1 coordinate 219,234,544, forward strand.
TCTTTTATGATCATATGATGAGAGACCCCATTTGATCTCTTCATTTCAGTATTTTGAAGTTTTAAGTGGCGCCGTTAGGCTGCCGAATTTTTAAGTGGTTCTTTCACCCTTCTCATTTCCAAGTTCTATTTTCTTGTCAAGTCTTTCAATTTCCTTTTTATTATTTTGGGGTATGATATCTATATCTATCATACTGATATTTTATGATCATATGATGAGATACCCCATTTGATCTCTTCAATTCAGTATTTTGAAGTTTTAAGTGGCGTCATTAGGCTGCTGAATTTTTAAGTGGTTCTTTCACCCTTCTCGTTTTGAAGTTCTACTTTCATGTCAAGTCTTTCAAATTAATTTTTATTATGTTGGGGTATGATCTCTATATTTATCATAATGAACTCTTATGTTCATATGATGAGAGACTCTATTTGATCTCTTCAATTCAGTATTTTGAAGTTTTAAGTGGCGTCGTTAGGCTGCCGAATTTTTAAGGGATTCGTTCAACTTTCTCATTTTTCAAAGTTCTACTTTCATGTCAAGTCTTTCAAGTTCATTTTTATTATGTTGGGGTATGATCTCTATATCTATAATACTGATATTTTATGTTCATATTATGAGAGATCCTATTTGATCTCATCAATTCATTTTTTGAAGTTTAAGTGATGTCGTTAGGCTGCCGAATTTTCATAAGAGAAATCTTATTTTTGTCTTCCTTTCATGTTCTTCATTTCATATGGTACATCTTTCAAATTTCATTACCATGTTCATATATCGTTCATATTCTATCCCTCTACTGTTTTATGGGTCATTTATGAATGTTTGACCCATTTCCTCTCTATTTTCAATGTTTTCTAAAACCCCGAAACGTAGTCGTTATGCTGCAGAATTTTCGTCTCAAAATGCCTCTCTCTTTTCTCAAAATTATTTTATGTTATTATGTGAATAATCAAATCTATTATTTCTAAATGGGTATTCACATATATATCAAAATGTTTTATTTTAAATTCTTGGATTTACATACATGAAACCTGCTTTCCCTTTCCGTGGGTTTAAAGTGACATAAAGATCATGTCTTTAAAGCAGTTTTTAAAACGTTATGATTATGAAATGAAACCCATTTCTTTTATGCTATATGGGTTGTTTATGAAATGATTTATGATGATATATGTGTCTCACATGATAATAAAGACATGTCAAGGGTGCACCCAGATAGCGCTCCAATGCATTAGGTAAAGACTTAATCTCTAGAGATGACCTTTTAGACTGATACCTTGGTGAATAACCTTGGTAATTTTTAATGACACCTTGGGGATGGACCTTGGTGAAATGAAATGATTGTAAATATTAAATGTTGTAGCCACATCTTCAAGTTATGAAAAATGTTATTTTTATTATGATATATCTCATTATTTCTTTCTCATGCCTTAAAGTTCTTTTCATGACCTTATTGAAGTATCTCAAGTTCACATGTAAAATGTTTCTCTTGTTTCCCTTACTGGGCCTTCTGCTCACCCTTTCTTTTGATGTATGTCCCCAGGTTATTAGATGCAGTAATGAACCTAGGATGAACATGAGGGGAATCCTTTCAAGTGTTTAAGATGAATGTTTTATGTTTTCATGTTTTAAGTTCCCGGTTTCCAAGACACTAAACCTTAAAGATCCTCGGTTTTGTAAAATGTAATGAAAGTTTATGTGATAAAAAGGCGGGATGCAATAGTGCCCTTTTCACCGGACTGCAGCACCATTTACGACTATGTGTGCTCGTACAACGTCGGTGTTTTCCCACTTTCTGGGATGAGTTGTCTCAGTCCGCTTTGATAGTAACTCAGCGGATTGGAGCGTGATCGCCCTGAGAGGCTCGGGGAGTTTCTCCCATTCCTTCGTGTTCCCTGGTAGAGTTCTTGTGGAATCGGTGTGACCAACACTTTACGCGGGCACCGATCCTCTACCCGGGAGGTTGTTTCCAGCAGGGTTGGCCAGGAGTTTGTTTCCAGCAGGGCTGGACAGTGTGATACCACCCAGTAGGGGTGGCTAGAGCGGTACCATCCAGCAGGGATGGCCAGTGGGTTACCATTTAGCAGGGATGGCCAGTACAGCAGTGTTCACCGAGCAGTACCATCCAGCAGGGATGGCCAGAGCGGTTCCAGGTTTACCTCCATCGGGGCTGGGAAGTGGTCCCCGATGCTGGGTTTACCTCCAACTGAGCTGGGAAGTGGTCCCCGATGACGGTTCTGAGCCTCCCTCCAGTGGAGTACCCTTTTATGGGACTGGGCATTGGGACTCGTCGACGAATTTAGCCGGGTCTCCCTCCAGTGGTTTACCCTTTTACGGGATTGGGAAGTGTGGCACCCGTCGACACTTGTCGGGTCTCCCTCCAGTGGGAAACCGTCGACTTCCAGGGATCACTCTCCAGCGGGGCTTGGCAGGGGGCCTCCTGTCGACATTGAGGAGACCTCTTGACTGCAGGGCAGTGACGAGGTGTGGCTTGACGTTCCCCCTGGAACTCTCAAGTATGAGGGGTACTTTCCCCACCGAGACGCGTCCTTGCAACGCGACCTAAAACCATGCGGGCGAGTCAGTGCTGCCCAAAGCGGATAGTTTTGAGGTGCGTTGATTTGAGCCCCTTGACTTGCAGTTCGGGGCAGACATGCGGGATGTTGGGCATCGATGGTGTTTACTTCTGGGACTGTTGGATACTCACTTTATTGGGATGAGCTACGGGATGGAGATCCCCTTACGATCTTGTTTGGGATTCTTATTTGAGCATATGAATATGTATATACCTTGTTACAGTACCCACTTCTTGGTCTTGGTTACTCTCCTTCCAGGAGAGATGAAGACGCGCGGGGTATGCCATGTGCTTTCCGTGTCTAGCTTCTCATGGTTGGACGAGTCTACTCTCCTGTTGTAGGTAGCGAAGACTCGATGTGAAGTTCATCTTCTCACCGTTTCCAGCTCCTTGTGTCTGGACGAGTCTACCTCCTTTCTCTTGTTGGGTTGAGCTGAACTCTTTACTGTACTCTTTACTGCACTTTCGGTTGTACTCCTTTACTTTTCCCCTGTTCGATCTACTGCTCACCCTTCGGTACCTCCTTTTTTGCTCCCTCGAGCCTTCGGGGTATCCTACTGAGTATTATTATACTCACCCCTACTTGGGCTTTACCCGTTCTTAGTGTGCCTTTGCAGATGACGGAAAGGTTGGTCGTGACTTTAGCGGAGCTTAGGAGTTCGGGATCTTGGACCGCGTGCGGTGGTCGCAGTCGGGTTCCAGGTGGGGGACCCTTCCAGCTGTTTTTCTTTTGTTTACCTGTTTCCGGGTTGTGGCACTTTTTTGGTTGGGTGCGTGTTTTGCCCCTTTTATTTTCAGTTTACCTCAGCACTTGCTTTGTAGTGTTTAGAGGTCGATGCACTTTTGTGGTTTATTTATAGCAGTTGGTACTTTGCTTTTATTTTTACTCTGCAATTTTGCATTGAGTGTGTTGTGTATGTGTGTACAGGTACTTAGACAAAGGCCTCCCTGAGTTGTTGTGCCTTCGGCACTGGTCGCCAGCCCCTGGCCTATGGAGGCGGGCTTGGTGTAGTTGCGGCTCGAGCCCGGGAAGGGTCGGGTCGTGAAAAAGTGGTATCAGAGGTGGTTCGTTCCTTGGGACATTATTCGGACGTCCCTAAAAAAGATTTGGTTGGGATTTAGGGCAACAGTGTTAACGTGTCTCAAGAGCGGCTCTCAGGCCAGGGAGTCCAGTGATGGTGCGGCGGCCGACGTATCCATTCACCAGGACCTTGATAACCCGCTTGTCGACTTGGCATGCTGAGACACTCGTTGCAGGGAAATTTGTTTGTGCATCACATAGGATTGAGTCTTTGATTGTCCTTCTTGAGTCAGCTCCTCATTGTTGTTACTGTTATATACATATATGCTCATCTGACCGGGGCACTCCTTGATAACATTCAGGATGTCTCCGCGAAGACAGTCAGCCAAGATAACAGCTTTGGTTCGTGACGACAACCCTGTGAGCTACAAGGCCACGGTCCTGGACCCATCATGCGAGCCTCTTTCTCCCGGTGGTCCGGTAGCAGCACCCCCACCTGGTGAGCAGCAAACAGCTCCAGCAGAGCAGGATGAGCTTGAGCGCAGGTTGAGCGTGCTCCACGAGTTCCAGCGGTAGAGACCGATGAGGTTCAGTGGTGAGCCAGATCCTCAGGCAGCAGAGGTTTGGCTTGGGACAGTGGTTCGCCTTTTTAGGCTTGTGCAGACGCCGGCAGATCTTATGGTGGCTTTTTCCACCAACCTTTTCTGCGGAGCAGCTTGGCGTTGGTGGAGTCTAGTGACTCAGTTTCTTGATGAGTCATCGCTTTTGTGGAGTGAATTTCAGTTTTTGTTTCGTGAGGAGTTTTGCCCCTCCTGCTTACGCTCCGTTTGGATTCAGAATCTCCTGCAGTTTCAGCAGGGTGGGATGACGGTGGCTGAGTACGTGGCTATTTTTGCAGACTGTGCACGTTTTTACCTGGACTTGGTTCACGATGATAACTTTCGAGCACGGAAGTTTGAGTAGGGTCTCTGCCGAGAGATTCGTGTTGTCATAGTACCCTTGGGCATTTCCACATATGTCGGGGTGCTAGAGCAGGCACGTTGGAGCCAAGAGGTCTGCCGCAGCTAGCGAGTGTCGGTAAGCAGAACCTCGATGCAGGTGGCTTTCTGACAACCAGACTCAGGGGTGTGGTCGTACACCACAATGGCGTCAGAGGGCACCAGTACAGCCCGAAGAGAGTCGGTGCTATGCTTGCGATGGGTGAGGTCACCTGGCACAGGAATGCCTGACCAGGCATGTCAAGAGCTTCGAGCAAGCAGCAGGTGCACCACCACGATGGAGGCAGCGCCATGATCAAAGTAGTACTCAGAGAGGTGGTGCTAGTAGAGGAGCTAGAGGAGCTGGAAGTGGAGGACGACCTTACGAGGTCTTCCCATCACCACTAGGCAGTCCACGTCAGGCTCCGGGAGCTGACCGTTGGGACCATAGACAGCTGCGAGCTTTGGAAGTCTATGATCCTGCAGAGCATGAGGTGATAAGAGGTATTCTCTACATCTCTTCTACTTTTTGCAGTATAATTGTTAGACTCTGCGTGTGAAATGCTTTTTCTCTCTGCTCCTTGTTTGAGGTGTTACCAGGGTGGCGCGGGGCGTCGGTGTAACCCTGTGTTGGTAAGGTAAAAAGGCGTGGGACCTTTATCTTTAGTCGATGGTGTTGACTCCTTCGCTTCTGAGCGTGTAAGAGGGTCTTGGTTGTGGGACATTGATTGTGGAACCTTGCATGAGCATATATCCTTGGGTGTTTCACCATATGGACATTCTGAAGGAGGGAATCACCGGGACTTGTTCCAGGTACGGGTGGTAGTTCCAGTCGCGGCATGCGACGTAGGGGTTTGTTCGGGGAGGTGAGCCACCCCCGAGGTCCTTCGGACCATTTGAGACTGTGCGAAGGGATGGCGAGGTTCCCTACCGCCTTGCCCTAACCCCAAAGGCTGGTTTGGGTGCACGGTGTCTCCCGCATGGCTCACCTGAAAAGATGTGTGCATTCCCCTATGCACATCATCGGCGAGGGCGGACCTCGTGTGAACAGATCAAATCCTTTGGTCTATGTGCGGTGGCGCAGAACTATGCATGAGTTCTTCTGGGTATGGGAGAGCCAGGTGCGGGCTTAGTACCCTGATTTATTCCCTGATTTTGCTTTTCGGGGACAAAAATATTGAAGGAGGGAATGATGTAAGAACCCGTTTTTTTGCTATAAAAGACTTTGGAATATTCTTGATATTATTCCAGAGCAGCGCCTTCAGACGGCGTGCGATTCAGAGCCCCGGTGTGGCCGGAATTAAATTTTCAGTGCGTTCACACTGGGTACGCCAAATAAATGAGATAACTCTTAAATGGTGCTTCAGATCAGAACTCTGAGTGTACGGATGGCTTTGGAATGGGATGTTTACTCTAGAAACGACATAAAACATGTCAGCGCGGGATGTTTGGACCCCTCGCTCGCTATCGGAACGTGGAACGGATAAATTAAATAATTAATTTATCCGTTTAATGGCTTAACTCAAGTACCTCTTAAACAGTGGCTCGGATTGGAAAACTGAGGGAACCGTTGAGTCTGGAACATGTCATTTACCCTAGGAGGGGTGTAACTTTCGCGAGTGCGGGCCTTCTGTGAAAAACGCCGCCAAGGGCGTTTTCGTAATTTAGCGGCCTCGGTCGTTAAATTTTATAACTTTTGAGCGGGGCATCAGATTAAAATTTTGAGACCACCATTGTGATCATAACGTGGATTTTACCCTAGGGGAGGCTTAATCTCGACCCCACCGGAAGTTCGGGTTCGGGCCGACGGGCGGGTGGTTAAGTGTTTTCTATTTAAACACTTAACTCAGCCCTCTCCTCTCCCCCTTTTTCCCTGGCGCCAACAGCTCCCAATGACGAAGGAGGAAGCTCCTCCTCTCCTCCACCTCTCTGGCGAGGCGTGACAGCTCCGACGAAGGCGGTTCGACGGCGAAGGGTCGGGCGAAGCCCTGCCAGGTAGGCGTCGTTTTGTTTCGTTTTAAGTTCCCCGCATACTTCGATCTCAATTCATAGTGTTGTTTTGTTGTTTGATCGTCGATTGAAGCCCATAAATGCATAGTATTCGTTCTAAGCTTTCCAACGCCTATTTCAGATTAAAAATCTAAGTCCCGAGGTGATCGTAGTGATCCGACGAAGTTCGGGGTGTTTTTGGAGTTTCCGGCCAGATTTCGGGGTTCCGGCGACAGTCCGGCGAGCAGGCACGGTGGAGCGGCAGCGGAGGCTGGGTCAGCGGCAGCGGTGGTCGCGGCTCACAGGCGGCGCGAGGCGGCGGCTTCAGGCGGATGGCGCGGCGGCGGGGCGTTCGGCTCCGGGACGGCGGCGCTGCGCGGGCTCAGGCGATGCTGCGGGCTTCCGCGACTCCGGGACGGCGGCGGGCATCTCCACAGGCGGGCGCTCCCCAGGCGGCGTCACGGGAGAGAGGTCGGTCGGCCGAGCCGGCCGGCAGGATGCGGGAACCAGGGTCGCCACGCGACCCCGGGGTGTGGAGCGGACCCGCAAAGTGCGGGTCCATGTCGGAAAAAGCCGGACTGGCCGAGCCGATCAGGACGGAGACAGGCGGTCCGCGCAGTGAACCGCGGACCGCCGGTTCAGGGAGTGGGTGGGCCGGCCGAACTGGCCCGGCCCACCCCGTTTTGGTCCATCAACACTGAAATGTTCCTTTTTAGAAAACCAGGTGTCAGATTCGCGTGTCGTCTGCGACGACGCGATCCTTGGATCGAGCCGAACTTTTTGAGATGGTTTCGGGAATTTTTAATTCCCAAAACGAGGGGCCTCGGAGGCGCGACGCGTCTTTAAGTGAATTAACGCTTTTCCGGGGGTTCATGTTTTGAGCGGCACGGACACATCCGACATCCGATTTGAGCATCGTCAGCGGCATTGAGACCCTGGCGTCGAGGTGGTCTTTTCCAGAGGGTTTTCGGGCATCGAAGCCGGAGTTGAGACATGGGCTCCACGGCCCGTCTTTCGAGCTGCGTGCAGCGCTTTACAACTTTTTCATCGGACGTCCGTTCGGGGCGTGCGAGTAGTCGATGTTGGGTGTTTTCTCAAAGGCATTGCAATGGCAAAATCCGCCCGCTTTAATTCCGCACGCTGGTGCGGGCCCCACGAGGGCCGTTTCGGGAGTTGTCGGTGATTTCCAACTTTATCACCGGGTGTCCGTTTTGGACAAGTGATTAGTCAATCTCGTGTACTTTTTCGAGAGGATCGCAATGGTGTGATCCGTTCGTTGTGCTTCGGGACTGGGATGCGGGTCCCACATAGCACCGCTCGTGTGCGGTGCGCCAGAATGCATCTTTTTCGCCGGATATCTGTTCCACTCAAGTGAGAAGTCATTTTGACGTGTTTTCCCGAGGGGATCGCAATGGTGCGATGCGCCCGACTGTTTTCAGGGCCGAGACTCGAGATCACGGGACGTCGTTCGGGCGTAAGGCGGTGTTGGTGACTTTTCCGTCGGATATCCGTTTAAGGCGATTAGGTAGTCTATCTCGCGTGTTTTTTCACGAGGATTACAACGGTGTAATCTGTTCAGGTGTGTGAGCCTCTTGCACAATCTTATTACATGTGGAATTATGAAAGGTGTACCGGTGGAGGTTCTTCCTGCGGTGTTTGCAGAGAACCCTTGGCGTGTGATCGCGTTCACTCCCGGGAGAGTGAAGTTGGTGTTTGAAGAGATGTGGTTGGTCGTGCCTCAGCCGTTGAGGTGGCAAGTTGGAGTTATTACGTTTACGCCCTTCGCGTTGACGTTAGGTGTCGTTTGCACGATAGCCTTTGGGCTGGAGACATGACATACTCTGGGAGTATGCGAGAACGCTGGGAGGTACATGTGGATGTTTGTACCTGAGAATGTTTGTGCGCTTGGTTGGGGTTGACTTCGGGCCACACGTCGTGTGGGCCCCATATGTGTGTCGTGTTCTGCTTTGCATACTTTTGACCTCTCGTGACGTAGAGGGTTCCTCTGTTCTCGTTTGTTTGACCAGTGGGGTTGAGTTTTTCTCCTGGTTCTGTTCTCGTTTGGCCGGCCGAGATGGTTTGGTTCCTCTGTTTCTTCAACTGTGAGGGGTTTCAGTACCATGCCCTTTTCACCGGACAGTGGCACCGTTTACGACCATGTGTGCTCGTACAACGTGGGTGTTTTCCCACTTTCTCGGATGAGTTGTCTCAGCCCGCTTCGACAGTGACCCAGCGGATTGGAGCGTGATCGCCCTGAGAGGCCCGGGGAGTTTCTCTCATTCCTTCGTGTTCCCTGGTAGAGTTCTTGTGGAATCGGTGTGACCAACACTTTACGCGGGCACCGATCCTCTACCCAGAAGGTTGTTTCCAGCAGAGCTGGCCAGGAGTTTGTTTCCAGCAGCACTGGCCAGTGTGGTACCACCCAGCAGGGGTGGCCAGAGTGGTACCATCCAGCAGGGATGGCCAGTGGGTTACCATCCAGCAGGGATAGCCAGTACAGCGGTGTTCATCGAGCAGTACCATCCAACAGGGATGGCCAGAGCGGTTCCGGGTTTACCTCCAGCGGGGCTGGGAAGTGGTCCCCGATGTCGGGTTTACCTCCAGCTGGGCTGGGAAGTGGTCTCCAATGACGGTTCGGAACCTCCCTCCAGTGGAGTACCCTTTTACAGGACTGGGCATTGGGACTCGTCGACGACTTTAGCCGGGTCTCCCTCCAGTGGTTTACCCTTTTACGGGACTGGGCAGTGTGGCACCCATCGACTCTTGCCGGGTCTCCCTCCAGTGGAAACTCGTCGACTTTCAGGGATCACCCTCCAGCGGGGCTGGGCAGGGGGCCGCTTGTCGACTTTGAGGAGACCTCTTGACTGCGGGGCAGTGATGAGGTGTGGCTTGACGTTCCCCCAGAACTCTCAAGTACGAGGGGCGCTTTCCCCACCGAGACGCGTCCTTGCGACGCGACCTAAAACTATGTGGGCGAGTCAGTGTCGCCCAAAGCGGATAGTTTCAAGGTGTGTTGATTTGAGCCCCTTGACTTGTAGTTCGGGGCAGACGTGCGGGATGCTGGGCATCGATGGTGTTTACTTCTAGGACTGTTGGCTACTCACTTTCTTGGGCTGAGCTACGGGATGGAGATCCCCTTACGATCTTGTTTGGGCTTCTTGTTTGAGCATATGAATATGTATATACCTTGTTTCAGTACCCACTTCTTGGGCTTGGTTACTCTCCCTCCAGGAGAGGCGAAGACGCATGGGGTATGCCACGTTCTTTTCGTGTCTAGCTTCTCGTGGTTGGACGAGTCTACTCTCCTGCTATAGGTAGCAAAGACTCGACGGGAAGTTCATCTTCTCACTGTTTCCAGCTCCTTGTGTCTGGACGAGTCTACCTCCTTTCTCTTGTTGAGTTGAGCTGGACTCTTTACTGTACTCTTTACTGCACTTTCGGTTGTACTCCTTTACTTTTCCCTTGTTCGATCTACTACTCACCCTTCAGTACCTCCTTTGTTGCTCCCCCGAGCCTTCGAGGTATCCTACTGAGTATTTTTATACTCACCCTTGCTTGGGCTTTGCCCGCACTTGGTGTGCCCTTGCAGACGACGGACATGTTGGTCGTGACTTCAGCAGAGCTTAGGAGTTCGGGAGCTTGGACCGCGTGCGGTGGTCGTAGTCAGGTTCCAGGTGGGAGACCCTTCCAGCTGTTTTTCTTTTGTTTACCTATTGCCGGGTTGTGACACTTTTCTGGTTGGGCGCGTGTTTTGCCCCTTTTCTTTTCAGTTTACCTCAGCACTTGCTTGGTACTGTTTAGAGGTCGATGCACTTTTGTGGTTTATTTATAGCAGTTGGTACTTTGATTTTCTTTTTACTCTGCACTTTTGCATTGAGTGTGTTGTGTATGTGTGTACAGGTACTTAGGCAAAGGCCTCCCCGAGTTGTTGTGTCTTCGGTGCTGATCGTCAGCCCCTGGCCTATGGAGGCGGGCTTGGGGTAGTTGCGGCTCGAGCCCAGGTAGGGTCGGGTCGTGTCATTTAATAATTAAAAATGAACAGTCTTCAAAAATATTTTTAAAAGAGAATAAGTTCTATTAATTATATAAATTATTAAAAATTTAAAAATGAATAGGCTTTAGAAATATTAAAAAAATGAATAAGTTTTATTAATTATACAAAATATTAAAAAAATTAAAATTGAATATGTATTAAAATGAAAATAAATACATATTAATTATTTATATTAGAACCATATTAAAAACATTAAATTTTAATGAATAAATCTGTATAAATAAATATTAAAAATGAATAAATTATTAAAAAATGAATAAATGAATAAATAGTAAAAAAAGTAAAAGATGATTAATATTATTAGTGAATAAATAATATTAAATGAATGAATGTTGAAAAAATAGTGAAATTTTATAATTAAAAAATCAATAGATTGCAGAAATATTAAAAAATGAATAAGTGTTAGTAATTATATAGATTATTAAAAAAATTAAAAATGAATATATTTTAAAATGAAAATGAAAACATATTAATTATATAAATTACAACCATATTACAAACATTAAATGTTAATGAATAAACATTTATAAATAAATACTAAAAACAGATAAAATTACAAAAATATTAAACAAATAAAAATTAAAAAAATACATAAATATTAAAATATATATATTATTATTAATGAATAAATAATATTAAAATTGAATAAATTAAAAATATATATATTAAAAAGTGATAAATAGTATATAATAAATAACAATATAAAAATTGAATAAAATTTACCAATTAAAAAATATATTAAATATATTATGTTGAAAAATAAATTTCTAAAATGAATATTAAAAATTGAATAAGTTATAGAAATTTTATATGTGAGTGTTTCTATATAAATTTGCATTAATTATGTATATGTGTGTGCGAAGTTAATGTATATATATAAACCACAAATTTGATATATCTCAAATTGTAAAAACAAATGAAATTAATATAATATGTTATTAAATGCATATCGATGCTAATTAGTCAACAATTTTAATTAATTTTAATTCTTATTTATTTTATAAACCAGTTTTCACTAAATATATGACTTATTAAGTGTAAATACATATTTTGTATTATAAAAATTATATTTAAAGAAATAGTATATATTGATATATGTATATATATATATATATATCAACATGAATATATTTCTATATTAAAAATATTAAATATATTAAAAAAATTAATTTAAAAAATGAGTGAAATTTAATTAAGAAATTATCAGATTGAAAAAATATAAAAAAAAATAAGAGTTATTAATTATATAAATTCAAAAAAATTAAAATGATTATTTATTAAAATAAAAATGAATACATATATTATTTATGAAAATTACAACTATATTAAAAATATAAAATGTTAATCAAAAAATATATGTAAGTAAATATGCAAAATGAATAAAATTACAAAAATATTTAACAAATACAAATTAAAAATGAATAAATTACAGAAATATTAAAAAATAATAATGAAATAAATAATAATAAAAATGAATAAATTTAAAAATATAAATTATAAAAAATAAATAGTATGTAATATATAAAAATATAAAAAATGAATAAAATTTAATAATTAAAAACATAATATATTAAATATTAAATATTAATATATAAAAATATAAAACGATAATATTGACAATTTATTATTTTTTATGCGTGTTTCTATAAATTTGAATTAATTTTGTATATATATGTACGTGTGAAATTAATGCATGACATATTTAGTGTAGATATATTATTTGATATATATGTTAAATTGAAAAAACAAATGACATTGATATAACAAAATATTGTTAAATGTCTATTAATATTAATTAATCAATATTTTTAATTAATATTAATTTTTAATCAACTTATAAACCATTTTTCACTAAATATATGACATATTAAGTGTAAATATATATTTGGTATTATATAAATCGTATTTAAGCAAATTATATATATATATATATACACATCTCTAAATTAAATATGATTATTAATAGTATATAACTTTTATAAGAATATCACTTTTTTATCATCGCTAAAACACACAGCGATAAACGACACTATTATCACCACAGGATAAAAGCGCTGATAAATATAACCTTTATCAATGTTAAACAAAAACGATGATAAATGCGGTAATTTTCTAAATATTTTTTTAGTGATGATAAAGATATCATTTATCAACACTTTTAACCGGCGTTGACAAAACAACCCAGTTATCAGTGTTTTTTTAAATGTTAATAAATTGCACTACTTAATATTCATGATTTTGTAGTAGTGTTGCCTGTCAGTATATCAACTACTGTGTTTTATATAATTAAGAGATGATGAGGTTTGGTAAGTGACAAAGTTGTATGTTCAAATCCCAACAACCTCTAATATATGGTGGGGTGAGCTAAAGGATAGGTGGTGGGCTTGATCCACCGCGATAGTGTCTTCGACATAGTGATATATGATCAATCAGAATGACGAAATGAAGGGAACCGAAAACACTTCATAGTTTCGATTAAAAACACGCCAAGAGCATTGACAAACAAATGCAAATTACATACCGGATATTTTATATTGATTTGAAGAAGTAAATGAAGGATTTCAAAGCAACTAGCACTGAAGAATAAGAAATAAAGAACATTAGGTTGAATTTGGGTCACCCCTCAAACGTTCAAGGTTTTTACCCCTAAGGTTTTGGGGCATTTTTTTGAATGGATAAAACCCATTCTTGTCATAAAAAAAATACCAGGTTGCTGTTAAATATTACCATCAATTTGGCATATTTAATGTGATAATTGATTTATTTAATTGGGGATTCATTAATTTTAAATCTATTAATGAATTTTAAAATTTTAAAATTATAAGCATATATTTAAAAGTTAAAGGAAGATATATATAATGGGATGCATTTAAAAATAAATAAAGAATTTATAAAGGTTTTATAAAACTAAATACCCAGAGCAATATTGAAGTAAGATAAAAATGGATAAGATATATAAATAAAAAATGTTGTCTTGGGGTGTGGGAAATGGGATGGAGGGCATGATTGGGATTGTGAGTAGTGTCGGCCACGGCGAATGCATTAATTGGGGGGTCCAGCGGCCAGCCCATAACGGGACCAGGGCACTGCCAGCCAGCAAAACACATGGCCCGATGCCCCTCCTACCGTAAAATAATTGCATCATGCCTCCTTTCCCCAACCTAGGATTCATGTCCTCCTCTCCCCCAACCGTTCCACGTATTACCCTCTCTTTCCCTTTTTACCCCCCCCCCCCTCATTTATGGTCTAGTACAAATTGAGTTGTTTTTTTAAAAACTATTCTTAAATTAAAATAAAACAATCTCTAATAATTTATATATATATAAAATACATCAACCCATATGTTTTCTAGCTTGGTTTAGGCAAAGTCCAGAATGACAATCAAATTCAACCGAGATTGATATCCGTATCTTATTTGGAACATCCTCAATGAAATCACCAAATCATTGGATGTTTAAGCTAAATGAGTTGGACTTGATTGTCGAACCGGTTTTACTGACATCGATCAATTTATTTTCCCATCGATAGTTTTCACCTTTCATTACCGCGTCATGTTTTGAGTTTATGCCATTAAGTGTTAATGATATATCAATGCTTGTAAACTATTCAAAATTGACTTAAACTATATATAATGACAGAGTTGCCACTGCACCCTCAGCTGGGGTGGTACGTGTGGGGAGGGGGTTGTGGTGTGGTCGCGGGGCCAATTCCTTAGGCTAGTGATTTACATGTATTTTCTTCCTTACATGTGTGCCGCTTTCGCGGTTGTACCCAATTTTTTATATATAATAACTTAGTTTTGACTTGCATGTCTAACCATCAAAACAATGTTCAATCAAAAAGTGGAGTATCAAATATCAATTTTTTTTGTATCAAGCTTGAACTTGAGAGACACATTGTATCAACTTGACTTGATTCCCCTCCTAATTTCTTTTTTTTTTGTTGCGGATTATTTATTATCCACTTACATAAGAAGATTATTCCAAATCATGTTCATGAATTGTTAGTAGCATAATTACTCAACAAGGGTGTAGGCCTTGGCTAATGTTATTTTTTACATAATACCCTTGTTGAAGTTCAAACTCGTTATTTTTTAACATCAATAATTTATTTTCCATTCAACTTAGATATTTGGAGAAAGCAATGAAAGATTTTATATGATGTATCTATTACCCATGAGGAATCAAGAGTCATACCAAATATGGGTGACTAAACATAAATATGACCAAAATATGTCAAGGAGAATACAGACCACAAATAATGTGTTTTGGTTTAAAGACTTACATGCATGTGTATCGCAAAAAATCAATTCACTATGCAACTAAGAGTTGTAGAGGTGGTACTAGAGACCTTCTAGACAAAAAATGCTCATATACACCACAAAAGACTTTATCTTAATTTTTAAAGTGCACTTAGCTTAAATGAACAATGAACATATTTAAAACTTTTCATAACTCCAATAATAATTTAAAGAAACTAATTATCATAATAATTGGTCCATTAATGGGTCAAAGTATTACAAGACAAACGAGCCAAAAATTTAATAATCTCCATCTTGGTGAAGTATTTGACTAACTCACCCTCCAAAATTTTCTAAAAAGATCACAAGACTGTAATAAAGTGAAAATTGTTATAAAAGACTCCATTTCCTCTTGGAAGTACTTTGCATGTTCCAAGATAGACACCAAATGTTTCCGAGAATGCTCCTCTAATTTTGACTTTTTTATACTCTTTTGAAGGCTCAGATAACCAAAATCCAAACATTAAAAAAATTTCATTGCTACAAACCTTTCATGCCCCAATCATATGAACCTTTTTTGACATTATATATGCCCAAAAAAATCATTAAAGAAATTGTTTGTATGATATAAAACTAGAAAGAAGAAGATCATTTAGATTAATATCAGAAGACATCAACACTGCAAATTCATATTCATATAAGAAACAATTGTATTAATCCTCTAATATAAAACCAGTGACAATTTATTGTTAAAGTTTGTGTCATATGACCAATTGTTTGTACTTTGATTACATGTATATTCGATGCATTGAATATTAATAAAACTTCTTATGTAAAGACCCAAAATTTCCATGTTTTTTTAATTATATGAGAATTTTACGAGTCCGCGAAAATTGACGGCGCATGATTCCGAGGCCCGGAGTGCCTGAAATGAATTCTGAACTTTTTTTCAGGTACGTTCAGTAAACGTGTGATCGAGTTTTTGTAACTTTAGAACCGCTGCTCGGAATTAAAATCCGAAGACACCGTTGAACTCGTAGCGCCGATATTCGCTTAAAAAGACGTTCACCTCGACGACAATTGGTCGAGGGTGAAAGGTTTTTGTGTTTTTCGTGTAAGAATAAAATAAAATAAAAATGTTTAACATTTTTATTTGTTTAAGCCTCCCATGTGAATGTTATAAAGGTGGGGACCAAATGAACTAAAACCTCCCACATGTGTGTTATGGAGGTGGGGACCACCGAGCCTAAAACCCCCATTTTGAATTCCTAAAGGTGGGGACCACCTGAACCCTCTTAATGGGAGAAACCCCTTGAACTTCCCAATTAATTGTTTGAGCCAACTAAGAAATTAATTAAATGTGTCAATATTTAATTATGCCAACTTTCTTTTTTTTGTGCGAATGTAATTTAATTTGATAAACTTAAATTAATAAGTTGGCTATTTCAGGTTTTGGTGGAATTGAAAGGAAAGGGTTGGCAAGAGGAGAGCTTTTGGAGGATTATTCTCTCCAACGAAGAATACCTTTCAACGAAGATCTTCTTTGACGAAGAATGCGTCATCTTCTCTAGCGAAGAACGCGCCACCTCCAACGCGAGACGTCTTCACCAACGACCAACCGACGTCCGTCCTTCCTCTCCGAGGTCAACAATCCTTCGAGGTAGGGTGGTTGTTTGAAATTTTCCCCTTTACCCGTTCTTGACGACTCTTCGTAATTCAAGAAGGAATCATACCCACTTGCTACTGCTCTAACGCGGAGAGTGTGGGCCAAACGAACATGGTTTGACCTCTCCGCAATTCTTGTGATTATTTGTTGTATTCTTCGCGACGAAGGCGACGACGCGACCGCACCGCCCGACGGAAGGGAACCGCGGCTTGTGCCGCAGCATTGAAGGACAGTCGACCGAACCGGCCGCTGGCGAAGGTGCGGCGTGCGACCGCGCCGCGCAGAGAGGAAGGCCGACCATCCGACCAGTTGCGGCGGACGGCCGCAAAGCGGCCGCCCCGCCGCATCACGACCATCGTGCCGCCCTACGGCCCCCGCGCCGCCTCGCAGCTTGTGCCGCAGCGGTGAAGGAAGGACGGTCGGCCGAACCGGCCACCGACGAAGGCACGACACACGACTGCGCCGCGTGGAAAGGAAGGCCGACCCTCCAGCCAGTCGCGGCGGACCGCCGCACCGCGGCCGCCCCGCGACCCGCGCGCCGCCCCGCGGCCCCCGCCACCAGGACAGGCCACCCAACGTGGGTCGGGCTGGGTCAGTCCGACTGGGTCAGACCGGACCCGGACCAACTTCGACTCATTTCCGCTCTTTTGGCCATAACTTTGGCACCGACTGTCTGTTTGATGAACCGTCTGCGGAACTAGAAATCTTGGAGTGGGATGGTCCCTTTGGTATACCCCACTAAAGATTTGGAATAATTTGGGGAATGGTCGGGTTGGATCGAGCACGAATCCAACCGGGCCCTCGGAACTAAAAGGCTAATAACTTACAGATCGAACGTCCGTTTGACGCACCGTCTATTGCGTTAAGACCCCCATAACGTGGAAGTCCTTTGGGATACTTTTTCATGGGACTTCGTGGTAGTTGGAGTATCGACTAGTAGCTTGAGGAGCAGACTCTCCCGGAGACAAGCGAGCTTAGTGTGGGAACCCTGTAGCTGGCTGTGACGGTGTACTAGGATCCTGTGTGGGTCTGACGACGTAGTGACAGTATACTAGGATCCTGTGTGGGTCTGACGACGTACTAGGATCCTGTGTGGGTCTGACGAGGTACTAGGATCCTGTGTGGGTCTGACGATGTACTACGATCCTCTGTGGGTCTGATGATGATTTAGGATCCTTCGTGGGTCTGCCTCTTAACAGAGTAAGATGATTCAGTAATTGCATCTAATCATCTTTACTACTGTACCTAAGATATACCTGGTGTGAACTGAGTCCATACCTGTGTGATACTTTCCTTTGTGGTAATACCTTGGTGGTATTCTTCTGTGTGGCGTACCTGTGTGGTACTTACCTTCGTGGTACTTCTACCTTTGTGCAACAGTTGAGCTTGGAATTTTGAGTTGGACTCCGTGTTTCCTCATGATTGAGATGGGCATACTTGATAACTTATGTATATGTATGGGCATATACCTAAGTAGGGTTGTCAGTTGATTTCATGCTATGTGGTTTATCCTTTGTGGATTTTGTGAGACCTTGAGGGTCTCAGGGTCCCTACTGAGTATCGTTATACTCCCCCCTGCACGGGCTATGCCCGCACCTTGTTGTGTTTGGTGCAGACAACAGATAACGCTGACTGAGGACGAGGGTACCGGGACTGGACGGTGCCTAGAGGTGGACCATACGGCGTGTCGGTACGCAGAGGAGACGGGCGGACATGGAGTGCTGATGAGGCGATCTGTACCTACCCTTTAGGTAGGAACCTCGGAGGACGACCCAATAATTGTCTTTCTCTTTCTTTAGTTGTATTGTATTTTAGTTGTACTTGTACCTTTACAGTTGAACTTGTATTCCGACCCCTCTTACTTTCAGCACTCTTTTTGCTATACAGTTTACTTGTGTTCGTATCTTGTTGTGTGCTTGGTTGAGTGTGTTTGCAGGTTATAAAGGCAATGCCTTCTCAGTTTTAGGGAATATGCCTTTTGGTGCTAGTCGTCAGCCCCTGACCAACAAAAGGCGGATTTGGGGTAGTTACGGCACGAGCTCTGGAGGACGGGCCGTGACAAATTGGTATCAGAGGAGTCGGTTCTACCGTAGAACATTGGACTCTGATCTTTTTAACGGAAATAGTGTTAAGTGTAGTGAGTGTGGTTATCAGTTTAGGGGATCCAGTGTTAGTGCGGTGGCCGACGTATCCATACACCAGAACCCTGATTTATGATTTCCGACTCAGTGCACAAAAACACTGATTGCCTGTGTGTTTTCAAGAGTCTTCGTTGTGAACTCTTTGAGTCAACTCACCAGGTATAAATTATTGACCGTGACACACCTGTTTTTTTTCAGGATGCCACCACGCAGACAACCATATAGGATTCCAGATATAGTACGCACTGATAGCCCACCGAACGGCGGGGACTCGGTGCAGGGCCCTTTTCCAGCAGAGGCACCAACAGAGGCATCAATGGTACCATTACCCGTTGGGCCACCGATGCCACCACCCTCAGCAGTAGACAGTTCATGCCGCTTGAGCGCGTTGCATGAGTTCCAGCGCCAGAGGCCACCCAAGTTCAGGAGAGAGACAGACCCACATGCGACTGAGGATTGGTTAGAGGCCGTGGTGAGAGTTTTCCGACAGGTAGGGACACCAGCTGATCTCATGGCGATCCTTGTCGCCAGTCTTCTACAGGCAGTAGCAGGCAGATGGTGGAGCTTGATACTCTAAGTTCACGACGAGGTGACGCTTCTCTGGGTAGACTTCGAGAGTATATTTCAGGCAGAGTTTGTCCCAGCGACTCTTCGCACAGTGCACATACAAGAGCTTCTTCATCTACAACAGGGCAGCATGACTGTGGCTTAGTACTCAGCGAGGTTCACAGACCTCTCACGCTACTCCACTGATATGGTGTAGGACCCATTCTTCAGGTCCCAGACCTTCGAGTAGGGGCTCAGGCGGGAGATCAGGGCTTCAATTATTTCTCTCAGCATCCCGACGCATGCGGGGGTGTTAGAGCGAGCCCTCTTAGTGGAGAGTTTTCTTGCTGATCTGTCGCTAGTAGCAAGAATCACCACTGGACGTCACGTAGAAAAGTCTTCTGCAGCTGGCAGCAGACAGATGTCCCAGAGGTCCAAGAGGACCAAACCTACAGGTGGACGACCGCATGGCTCAGGATCAGTTGTGTGGGGCACCCGAGACAGAGCCCGTCATGCGAGGAATAGGTAATGTTTCACATGCAGTGGGCAGGGTCACATGGCCCGTGACTGTCTGACCCACCGTACGGATGATCAGCAGACGGTCGAGGGACCGCCCAGGCAGAGTCAAAGGTTCGATCGAGGAGGTCCGCAGGGAGCAGGCGGACGTGGAAGAGGAGCTGGCGGTGGGCGACGATTCGAGATGTTATTTCCACCACCACCAGGAGGTCCACCCTGACCACAGGGAGCAGGAGGACATGGGCGATCTCAGCTCCATGCACCTGAGTCCTACGATCACGACGCTCCAAAGATGATACGATGTGCGATCTGTGTCTACTTCACCTTAGTTGCAGTACTTATAGACACAAGTGTCAGTCATTCTTTTATTGCCACTTCCCTCATTCAGAGCTCGAAGATTTCGATGGAGCCATTGGATCGATCCTTACGGCTAGAGACTCCTACGGGAGAGGATTTGACGATTACACACTGGTGCCGGTAGTGTGAGCTTACTCTAGGAGGCGAGAGCTTCGGTTGGGATCTCTTAGTAGCAGTGTCGAGACCTTACGACATCATCTTGGGTATGGACTGGTTATCCACAGTCCATGCTTAGATAGACTGTATTAGGCGCAAAGTGCGGTGTGTCCACATGGATGGGACCAGGTTTACCTTCACCGGTGAGAAGGGAGCCTTTAAAGCAGATGATGGACTTACTCGGAGGAGAGTGCAACCGATCACTCATTAGTTGGCTAGCCTTACCCTCATAGTGGTTGATGCAGGGAGTCCGATCTATCCTGTAGTGGTGGACCAGTACGTGAATGTTTTCCCTGATGATGTTCCGGGTCTACCTCCTCACAGAGAGGTGGACTTTTACATTGACTTGTACCCTGGGACTACATCAATATCTATACCAGCGTATCAGATAGCTCCCGTGGAGCTTCGTGAGCTGCGGGTACAGCTGGAGGACTTACAGGGGAAATGGTTCATTCGTCCTAGTGTTTCTCCTTGGGCAGCCCTGATTTTGTTCGCCAAGAAGGCAGATGGGAGTTTGAGACTTTGTGTCGACTATCAGTGCCTGAACGAGGTGATTGTGAAGAATAAGTACCCACTCCCGAGGATCGATGACCTCTTTGATTAGCTGAAGGGAGCATGATGGTTCTCAAAGATAGACATCAGATCAAGCTATCACCAGCTCAGAGTGCGAGACAAGGATGTGCAGAAGACGAATTTCAGATATCAGTGCGACCATTACAAGTTCTTGGTTATGCCATTCGGCATAACCAATGCTCCAGCAGTGTTCATGGGACTCATGAACAAGATCTTTCAGCCATACCTTGATTGCTTTGTGGTGGTCTTCATTAATGACATTCTAATCTACTCAGCTACTGAGGAGGAGCATGCCTATCATTTGCAGATAGTTCTGGATACACTTTGAGAGAACCAGATTTATGGTAAGCTCTCTAAGTGTCATTTCTGGATCCGAGAGGTTCACTTTCTAGGGCATGTCATCTCGGAGGCTGGAGTTGTGGTGGATCTAGCGAAGATTGAGGCTGTACTTACTTGGGAGCCACCCAGGAGTGCGACAGCGGCACAAAGTTTCCTAGGTTTGGCTAGATACTACCGGAGATTTGTGCCGGATTTCTCCAGAGTTGCAACACCTCTATCAGCATTAACGAAGAAGGGGAAACCCTTCATTTAGTCAGATAGATACCATCAAATTTTTCAGGAGCTGAGGTAGAGGTTGACTAGTGCCCCCATCTTGAGGCTACCCGAGGAGGGCGTAGGGTACGTAGTTTACTGCGACACATCAGGGACCGGGATCATATGTGTCCTAATGTAGGAGTGAGAAGTGATCGCATATGGTTCTCGACAGCTGAGACAACATGAGCAGAACTACGCTACCCATAACCTGGACTTAGCAGTAGCGGTCTTCGCCTTGAAGATATGGCGACATTACATGATGAGCGAGTGTTTTACAGTGTACTCTGATCACAAGAGTCTTAGGTATATCTTCTCTTAGAAGGACTTGAACCTGAGACAACGATGTTAGCTTGAGTTCCTCCAGAACTATGACTTTGAGATAGTCTATACTCCTGGGAAGGGGAACATTGTAGCAGATGCACTCAGCAGGAGATCTGGTATACAACTGCTAGGTGAGGCGACGAAGCAGCTGGCCGCTTTGCAGATATCCTTTGTGGATCGGGATGGAGCAACTTTTCTTCAGTCTCTTACATTCACTCCCCCACTTCTTCAGCGAGTTAGGGAGGCACAACATGTGGACACTGACTGCGAGGCTCGATGTGCTCAGATATACACATGACATGCACCTGATGGATTTTCTGAAGGTGGGGAGAATGTCATTCTCTTCAGAGGACGTACCATGGTACCAGTGTTGCTTCAGGAGGAAGTGTTAAGGGAGTTCCACACATCCCCTCTAGCAGTACATCCAGTAGTGGCGAAGATGTTACAGGATCTTCGATGACAGCACTGCTGGCTGGGAATGAAGAAAGCAGTAGCAAAGTTTGTCTTTCGGTGCCTCACTTGTCAACAAGTGAAGGCGGAGCATCAGGTACTAGTAGGCTTGGTTCAGCCTTTAGAGGTCCCAAAGTGGAAGTGGGATGAAATATCCATGGACTTCATGATAGGACTTCCATGTACATCCAGAGGCCATGATTCTATCTGGGTGAATATCGACCGACTCACCAAGTCGGCCCACTTCCTACCGATCAGAGATCATGGTTTAGTAGAGAGCTTGGGACACCTCTATGTGTAGGAGATTATGAGACTACATGGAGTACCCTTGACAATTGTCTCTGATCGTGATGCACGTTTTACTTCTCGGCTATAGAGGGGGTTGTAGGAGGCTTTCAGAATGCGGTTTTGTTTGAGCACCGCCTTCCATCCTCAGACGAATGGCCAGACTAAGAAAACCATTCAGACCCTCGAGGACATGCTGCGTGCTTGCATCCTTGAATTCACTCGTAGTTGGGAGGATCACTTTCCCTTGGTGGAGTTTTCATACAAAAACAACTATCACCCCACCATTGGGATGAAACCTTTTGAGGCATTGTACGGGTGACCTTGCAGATCACCTTTATGCTAGACTGACCCAGGGGAGTCAACACTCGTGGGAACAAAGATGGTATGGACTACCACAGAGAAAGTGCAGATCTTCCAAGAGTGGATAAAGACTACACAGAGCAAGTAGAAGTCTTATGCTGACAGAATACAGAGACCTCTGGAGTTCGAGGATGGAGACCACGTCTTTCTACGGGTCTCACCCCGACGAGGTTTACAGATATTTGGCCGAGGTGGCAAGTTATCTCTGAGGTACATTGGGCCCTTCTAGGTCCTCAACAGAGTTGGAAAGGTGGATTACCGCTTAGCACTTCCCCCTCAGTTGCACCGGGCACATGACGTCTTCCACGTATCCCAGCTGAGAAGATATGTGCACGACCCTTCTCACATCATCGACCACGACGAGCTGGACGTCGACGATGAGACAAATTTTTATGGAGGTACCAGTAGATATTGAGGATCTATAGAAGCAGGTCCTTCGTACGCAGTCGATACCTCTGGTGTGCGTTCGCTGGCAGCACATGAACCTCCAGGAGAACACATGGGAGCGGGAGGCTCGGATTCATGCTCAGTACCCCCACTTGTTTTCCTAGTTTTGTGATGTGGCTTTTGGGAACGCAAATCCCCAAGGTGGAGAGAATGTAAAGACTTGGAATTTCCATATTTTTTTTAATTATATGGGAATTTTACGAGTCTGTGAAAATTGACAGCGCGTGATTCCAAGGCCCGGAGTTCCCAGAATGAATTTCTGAACTTTTTTTCAGGTATGTTCAGTAAACGTGCAAGTAGATTTTTGTAACTTTTGAACCGGTGTTTGGAATTTAAATCTGAGGACACTGTTGAACTCGCAGTACCGATATTTTCTTAAGGAGACTTTCACCTTGATGGCAGTTGGTTGAGGGTGAAAGTTAGTTTTTGTGTTTTTCGTGTAAGAATAAAATAAATAAAAATGTTTAACATTTTTATTTGTTGAAACCTCCTGTGTGGATGTTATAAAGGTGGGGACCACCTGAACTAAAACCTCTCACATGTGTGTTATAGAGGTAGGGAGCACCGATCCTAAAACCCCCACTTTAAATTCCTAAAGGCGGGGACCACTCGAACCCTCTTAGTGGGAGAAACCCCTTGAACTCCCCAATAAATTGTTTGAGACAACTAAGAAATTAATTAAATGTGTCAACATTTAATTATCCCAAATTTCTTTTTTTATACCAAAGTAATTTAATTTGATAAAATTAAATTAATAAGTTGGATATTTTAAATTTTGGTGGAATTGAGAGGAAAGGGTTATCAAGAGGAGAGATTTTGGAGGATTATTCTCTCCAACGAAGAACACCTCCCAATGAAGATCTTCTCCGATGAAGAACGCACCATCTTCTCCAATGAAGAATGCACCACCTCCAACGTGGGACATCTTCACCAACGACCAACCGACGTCCGTCCTTTCTTCCTCTCTGATGTCAACAATCCTTCGAGGTAGGGTGGTTGTCTGAATTTCTCTCCCTTACCCGTTCTTGACGACTCTTCGTAATTCAAGAAGGAATCATAGCCACTTGCTACCGCTCTAATGTGGAGAATGCAGGCCAAATGAACATGGCCCCACCTCTTCACAATTCTTGTGATTATTTGTTGTGTTCTTCATGATGAAGGTGATGGAGTGACCACGCCGCCCAATGGAAGAGAACCGTGACTTGTGCCGCAACGGTGAAGGAAAGACAGCCAACCGAACTGGCCACCGGCAAAGGCGTGGCATGTGACCGCACCGTGCATAGAGAAAGGCTGGCCATCCGGTCAGCCGTAGCGGACCGCCGCACCGCAGCGCGACCCTCGCATGGCCCCCCGCGCTGCACCGTGTCCCTCGCGCCATGTTGAGGCCGCCCCGCAACCAGGACAGGACACCCAGTGCAGGCCGGGCCGGACCCAGTGGGCTAGTTCGGGCCAGGTCAGTCCGACCGGGTCAGACTGGACCCGAACCAACTTCGACCCATTTCCGCTCTTTTGGCCATAACTTTGGCACTAGATGTCCATTTGAAGAACCGTCTGCGGTGCTAGAAATCTTGGAGTGTGATGGCCCCTTTAGTATACCCCATTGGAGATTTGGATAAAGTTGGGGAATGGTCGG
Source organism: Viscum album (assembly GCA_963277665.1). Taxonomy (NCBI): domain Eukaryota; kingdom Viridiplantae; phylum Streptophyta; class Magnoliopsida; order Santalales; family Viscaceae; genus Viscum; species Viscum album. The sequence goes on from OY728165.1 coordinate 219,259,439, forward strand.
GTTGGATCAAGCCTGAATCCAACTGGGCCCTCTGAACTAAAAGGCTAATAACTTATAGAACGAGCGTCCGTTTGAAACACCATCTATTGCGTTGATACCCCTATGACGTGGTAGTACTTTGAGATACTTATTCATGGGACTTCGTGGTAGTTAGAGTATCGACCAGTAGCTTGAGGAGCAGACTCTCCCGGAGACAAGCGAGCTTAGTGCGGGAACCCTGTAGCTGGCTGTGACGTTGTACTAGGATCCTATGTGGGTATGACGACGTACTGATGGTGTACTAAGATATTGTGTGGATCTAAAGATGTACTGATAGTGTACTAGGATCCTTTGTGGGTCTGAAGACATACTGACAGTGTACTAGGATCCTGTGTGGGTCTGATGACGTACTGACGGTGTACTAGGATCCTATGTGGGTTTGATGATGTACTAACGGTGTACTAGGATCCTGTGTGGGTATGACGACGTACTGACAGTGTACTAGGATCCTGTGTGGGTCTGAAAATGTACTAACGATGTACTAGGATCCTGTGTGGGTTTGATGATGTACTGATAGTGTACTATGATCCTGTGTGGGTCTGATGACGTACTGACGGTGTACTAGGATCCTGTGTGGGTCTAACGAGGTACTGGGATCTTGTGTGGGTCTGGTGATGTACTATGATCCTATATGGGTCTGATGATGATTTAGGATCCTTCGTGGGTCTGCCTCTTAACAGAGTAAGATGATTCAGTAGTTACATCTAATCATCTTTACTACTGTACTAAGATATACCTTGTGTGAGCTGAGTCCGTACCTATGTGGTACTTTCCTTTGTGGAAATACCTTGGTGGTATTATTCTGTGTGGCGTACCTATGTGATACTTATCTTCATGGTACTTCTACCTTTGTGGAATAGTTGAGCTTGGGCTTTTGAGTTGGACTTTGTGTTTCCTCATGATTGAGATGGGCATACTTGATAACTCAGGTATATGTATAGGCATATACATAAGTTGGGTTGTCAGTTGATTTCATGCTATGTGGTTTATCCTTTGTGGATTTTGTGATACCTTGAGGGTCTCGGGGTCCCTACTGAGTATCGTTATACTCACCTCTACATGGGCTATTGTTAGGACCAATAGGGTCCTATATACCCTAAGAGGGGGGGTGAATCAGGTATGAATATTCTTTTTCAAAATTCTTCCTACCCCACTAGATCTTGACCTCTTTATTACAAGGGTCACTTTGTTTGCACTTGTGTTTTTATTATGACCACTTATTTTCTTCTTTATTTTATGATGATACTTTAAATGCAATGTAGGGAAGTAAGTAGGCAGACACATAGATTTTTACTTGGTTCACCCTCATTGGGCTACATCCAAGGAGCATACAACGACGATGTGCCGCTGTACCAAATCCACTAAAGCACATTGCTTTTTACAAGGTTCGGACTAGATCACTTCTATGACCAGGCTCACTACCTTTACATAGTTTAGGGTCATCTCACTGCTTTCCCAAGGGTCACTCCCTGTTTCTCTCTCTCTGGCTCACTACCGGTGGAGATGATCACCTTCTTCCTCTTCCTTTGCTCACTGCTCTGGAAAGGATCCACTCATAGTTTATAGACTTGTAGGTCTCTTAATTATCACTAATGAATACATCCTCTATTGTATGTAGAAGCTCTATTGAAGTCCAACTTTCACCCGTAGATGAATCTCACTTTACACCAAAGGTATCGGGCAATCTTCCAGCTTTCACGCAGTCCTGAATCTCTGCTGTGAATCAACCTTACTTGGAACCCTTCTCTAAACCAGCGTGCAAGTCTTGGCATGCAAGTCAAAACTAGTGTGCAAGTCCACCTCAACCACTTGTGCGACACAAGCTTCTCCAATTCCAAACTTGTGTGACACACATCCTTTTACGCCCAAACAAACATTGGTGCACAACCAACAACTTTCACGCTTCTTCAAAACATGGCGCGCAAGTGTCACCAAACCACTTGCGTGACACTTCCTTCTTCAACTCAGAACCTGCGCGACTCTCTTCCTTCCTCGCCCAGACCACCTTGGACGTGCAACTATCACCTGGCGTGCAACCTCTACTTGCGCGACCACACACCACTTGCGCGACCACCACACCTGTGCGATGGGAGCTCTGATTTTTCTAAGTGTTGAACTCACCATCGAATGAGGAGGGGTCAACCTGTATTTATAGGCATTTTGACACCCTATGCAATGGTGTGATAATCTCCCCTCGACGTGCAAGTTTTGGCGTGCAAGTCTCCTGCCGTGCAAATCACTTGCACGACCAACTCCAAAAACTTGTGCGACCCTTATCCCTTTTCCATATTTTGATGCTCTGATCTTGAAAACCATATGGCGCACAAGTTTCCTATCATTAAAGTACACGGTGCACAAGTCCCTTTTCCAAAAACAACTTTTCTCCATTTGTCGATTTCCAGGCCCAAAAATTTGGCAAACACTGGAAAACGACACCACCTTGGGTCTGTTCTTTTTGAACCGCCTCCAGATCATCCATTCCTTTGTCAAAGTTCTTGAATAAAACATTGATCGTTAACCACAACTCTTAAACTCGACATGACATCATGAAATCCCCTTTGTCAACAAATTTGTATGTCATGGTTTGCTTTGTCAACAATCACAACACATGTGTCCACTTTGTCAACAAACAAAATCACCTCAAAAATTCTTCAATGTTGCCTTGAAGGATTTTTTCCCAACAATCTCCTCCTTTGGGTTTGTTGACAACTCTTCCATAAAAATATGCATCGTTAAATCTTCAGCCACCATTCGCCTATCACAATTCAGATAGCGATCAAGGATTTACTCAACACACACTCTAATCCCACATGAGCAATGCTCAGTGTGAGAAACAAGAGTAAATGAAAAGTTCATCAATGAATCACTTCATCTATGACACCCACTATTGAAACCAAACTGATACCAATTTTTACCAAACAGATACCAATTTTTGGAAATATTCTTTCCACATTCCAACACCACTCTTCTTTCTTTTATCACGATCCTCAACTATCATGATATCTGTTCTTTGATCGATCACTTCTAGGATCGTCATATTTAATACGCTCCCCCTTTATCATTGCTCCCCCTATCTCGCTGCTTCACCTATCATCTTCTCCCCATAGCAATAATGATTTATCAAATTGCCACATTGTCTCCCCCTTAATCAATCACTATTTCTCCCCCTTTGTCAATGAACCCAAAGGACACTCCTTTGCAGTCTGTAACAGAGTAGAGAACACAAATCAGGACATTAGGGAAAAACACATCATACCTTGGGGAGAGGGGGGGGGGTTCCACATACACACTCTTTTAAGTGTGGGGAGTCAACTGAACTCCCAAATCCAGTCGATGCCTTTCAAACGTGTCCTTCGGTAAGGCCTTTTTCAGAATATCTACAACCTGTAGCTCTATAGGTACATACTCCAACTTTACGATTCCCTGCTCAACTTTCTCCTTGATAAAATGATACTTTATCTCAATGTACTTTATCCTTGAGTGATGGACATCATTTTTGCTAAGATTGATATCACTTGAGTTATCACACTAGATTCTGATCGAAGACTTCACTTCAACTCCCATATCTTCAAGCTGCTGCTTCATCCACAATAACTGTGTGCATGCTTGAGTGGCCGCAATATACTCAACTTCCACAGTGCTCAATGAAATACAATCTTGTTTCTTGATTATCCAAGAAATACACAATCCACCAAGATAGAATGCACCTCCTGACATTGATTTTTTGTCATCTGCTGATCCATCCCAATCTGCATCTGTGTAACCCAATAACACTGATTGATATTTGTCATTATACATCAGAATGAAATCCACGGTGCCCTTGATATACCGAAGTATTCTTTTCACTACAAGAATGTGGATTTACTTGGGATTACTCTGATATCTTGATGCTTGGCATGTGGTGAAAACAATGTCAGGCCTTTTTGCAGTTAAGTACAATAGACTTCCAATGATTTTCCTGTATTCTGTGATATTAACTACCTTGCCATCCTCATCTTTTGATAATTTCATCTGGGTAGCAACCGAAGTCTTCATCTCCTTGGAATTCTCCATTCCAAACCTTCTTAAAACCTCCTTGGCATATTTGGATTGAGAAATGAATGTTCTATTCCTTCCTTGTGTCACCTGTAGATCAAGGAAAAACGTTATCTCTCCAATCATTGACATTTCAAACTCATTTTTCATGAATTCAGAAAACTGCCAGCACTGAGCTTCATCTGATCCGCCAAAAATTATGTCATCGACATAAACCAACACCATAATTCTTTGATTACTATCATTGCTGAAATAGAGATTGTAAGCAACTCCCCCATGTTGGAAACCAAGCTTCTTCAAGTACTGATCAAGCCTTGAGTACCATGCTCTTGGTGCTTGTTTCAGCCCATACAACGCCTTCTTTAGTCTGAAAACTTTGTTCTCATCTTCATGAATGAGAAAACCATCTGGCTGCTCAATGTACACTTCTTCTTCCAGAACCCCATTTAGAAATGCATATTTGACATCTATCTGGAATACTTTGAACTTTCTTTTCACTGCTATGGCTAAAAATAATCTGATTGTCTCCAGCCTTGAAACCGGTGAAAATGTCTCATCAACATCAATGACCTCTATTTGGGAGTATACTTTGCACACTAGTCGTGCTTTATTTCAGATAACTGTTCCATATTCATTCATCTTGTTGCAATAGACCCATTTAGTCCCGATGACATTCTTATCTGCTGGTCTCAAAACAATCTCCCACATCTAATTATCTTCTGAATCAGTATCAAACACTTTCACTCCCCCTGAGGCTCTTACCACTTCCTCACTTTCAATAGAAAACTTGTCACTGTGTCACTGTCCAATGACATCATTTATTTTAACTAATTTTTTGATCTTCTTATTGAAACATTGTTGATACTCTCTCGCATCTTCTTGGTATCCTGAAAACTGTCAGCTAATACCACTTATTAGAATGAAATAGATAAGCATGAGATGCATGATTATTGCTGCTTCTCCTTGTGTTTCTTTCTTCCCTCAATAGGCAACACCTGAAATGAGTAATCCAATTATTACTTTGATGACTCTTACATTTGATTTTGTTATTGAATGCTCCCCCTATGTTATACAACCCTTCCCAAGGTTAGGCCCACCTTTTAGACCCATATCATTCTTCTTCTCCTGCATCATCTATTCTCATCTTCCACTTGGAATTGAGCCATTAATGAAATATATAAGACTACTGAGTTGGAACTCAATGTAGGAAACAAGTGACAAAGTTAATAACACAATCACTTCGTATTGTGATATGTTTATCCCTTTCTTATTCACCCTTTGTACCTGATTTTTGGCAATTGAAACTCTGGAACATATCACTTTTCACCGTGAATCTATAGATGACACTTCCCCTTGGATCGTATCTCCCTAAAACCTGAAACACATGAATCATCAGTTAATAGCATTTATATACATAGGGAGAGGGGTACTTCTGGAATCCTCAAGATGAGGATTGCGGTTGATCCTGATGGGTCAACCCTTTAATTATTTCTTGTAGAGCATCACACTCTTTCCTTGATTCTTCTAGCTGCCTAGCCAACTTCAAATGTTCTGGCCATATGACAAGGCATTCTTTACCCACATTCTGAGCCTTTTTCTGATATTTAGATTCTATAGGCTTGGAATTTTTCACAATTTGGGGTTTAAAACCACTAGTACACATTTCCTTCTTTGGTTTTCCACCAAAATTCCATTTCCCTTGATTCCTTCTCGGGGTAGGAATATCTATACTTGTCATATTCCCTTTCTTCTTCCACCATTTCAAGGATATTTCTATTTCCTCCACTTCTCGCTGTGGAACATGACATGCAAATTTTTCAATACATTCTTTGTTCGTCTTTCTTTTATCAGATATCTGAGGCACCACACTATTTTGCACCGATGGTGAGTCCCCCACTGAACCTGTATTCTTCTTACTCACAACTGGATCATTTCCTCCTTTTTTTCCAGATTTGTTCATGTTCTTTATTAGAGGGCGTTTGTGAGTGTGACTGATACAAATTTCATTCAGATTAATGTGATTACCCTGAGGATCTAAGCCTATTCTTCACCTTACCACTTTGTCTCTGAGTGTATAATTTCTCTTTGTACATCACTGGAGTCAAGAATCTCTTTCTCAGCTCATTTTACTTTCTCGCATTCTTCTCGCTGCAATATCTTTCCAAATGCCCATTATTTAAACATATGAAACATCTTCCATGAAAGGAATACTTCATTACATCATCTCTCAACCGAGATGTTGATGCAGTTTGAGTTATTCTTCTGATATTGAGCTCCTGAGCTTCCTGACACATATTCATGGTGTGTCCCATTCTTCCACAGAAATAACATCTAATGAATGCTTTCCTCTGATAGAATCTTCGCTCTGATTTCTCATGACGCTTATTCTTATTCTTAGACTAATAAAAGTTTCTATTTTCACTACCTGAAATGTATTCCAGATCCTCTGAACAGAAACTTGATGTGTGGCCATGAATCCCACAAAAATAGCACATGTCATCACTTATTTTTGTAACTGTCATCTTATGCCTATCTCCAGCACCTACAAGATTTTCTCCACATCTGGAACTGTTCACAACTCTTTTTCTATCAAGCATGGGAGGTGATTCATAAAATCCAATACCAGTTTTTCCCAAACTATATGGTCTTTGAGATGAGATAATTTGTTCTTGACTCTTTTCAGAAATAGAAAATTTTCTCTTCATTTCATCATCACCTACTGAAGGATAATCAAATAGTAAGTGCAAGGCATATTTCATTTTAGGCATTCCTCTAGCATTGAATTTCTTCACTTCCTTCTTTACTGATTCTAGCTCTTCTTCCAACTTCTGAATCTTTATATCACTTGATTCATGTTGGGCATTTAATTCTCTTCTGAGATTCTTTCCATGACTAATATCATCTTTCAATTCTTGTGTGAGCTTTTCTACCATACCACTTTGCTCCTTTACTTTCAATTTTTTCTTGAGAAACAGATTCAGAGACAAATTCATTCTCTTATTGGAGCCTTTGATTCTTCTGAACTTCTTCAGAAAACTGTGTGACTGGATCATCATTTTTAGCTTTCAGATTCCAAACTTCATCTGACATTTGATTCTCTTCATAATCATCAGCCTTTTGTTTTCCTTTCATTTTATCCATATTTTGTAGTTCTTCACCTTGAGAATCATTCTTCTCCTTTAGGATAGTAGCCACATCAATAAGCCTTTGATTTAAACCTCTTAGCTTGTTGACCTCAATTTCCAATACTTAGATCCAGATATCTTTAGATTTAACTTCTTCATCCAATTTATGATCCAATTTCTTTGTCATGTTGACAACATCTACTGATGGCCTCTTTCTTAAAACTTCTTCATCATCAGTTGTTTTAGTATCACTTTGATGTTCATGTACTTCACTCATTCCTACATCATGATTGAGTGAATCAATATTTTCCCTATCAGATTCATCCAGGCCTTCCTTCAGTAATCTATTTGATTATTTAAGTTGAATCACACTTTTTCCATACACACTTCCACACCAAGGAATGTCTCCTGACTTCTGATTCTTCTTTGAGGTTTTTCCCTTTTCCATGGAAAATCGAGATAAGAGCAGACTAATTTAACCACACAAATATACTACACCAAGTCGAAGCAAACAAACCTGATAAAAGCAACCTTCCCTATGATACCAATTGTTATAACCAAAAGGGTCCTATATACCCTGAGAGGGGGTGGGGGGGGGGTGAATCAGGGTATGAATATTATTTTTCAAAATTCTTCCTACCCCCTGGATCTTGACCTCTTTATTACAAGGGTCACTTTGTTTGCACTTGTGTGTTTATTATGACCACTTCTTTTCTTCTTTATCTGATGATGATGCTTTAAATGCAATTCAGGGAAGTAAGTAGACAGACACATAGATTTTTACTTGGTTTACCCTCTCTAGGCTACGTCCAAGGAGCATACAACGACGATGTGCCGCTGTACCAAATCCACTAAAGTACACTGCTTTTTACAAGGTTCGGGCTAGATCACTTCTATGACTAGGCTCAATGCCTTTATAAAGTTTAGGGCCAGCTCACTACTTTTCCAAGGGTCACTGCCTATTTCTCTTTCTCTGGCTCACTGCTGGTGGAGAGGATCACCTTCTTCCTCTTCATTTTCTCACTGCACTAGAAATGATCCACTCACAGTTTATAGACTTGTAGGTCTCTCAATTATCACTAATGAATACATCCTCTGTTTTATGTAGATGCTCTATTGAAGTCCAACTTTCACCCATAGATGAATCTCACTTTGCACCGAAGGTATCGGGTAATCTTCCAGCTTTTACGCAGTCCCGAATCTCTGCTGTGAATCAACCTTACTTGGTGCCCTTCTCTAAGCCGGCACGCAAGTCTCGGTGCACAAGTCAAAACTGGCGTGTAAGTCCACCTCAACCACTTGCACGACATAAGCTTCTCCAATTCTAAACTTGCACGACACACACCCTTTTACGCCCAAACCAACATTGGCGCGCAACCAAAAACTTCCGCGCTTCTTCAAAACTTGGCACACAAGTGTCACCAAACCACTTTCACGACACTTCCTTCTTTAACTCAGAACCTGTGAGACTCTCTTCCTTCCTCACCCAGACCACCTTGGACACGCAACTATCACCTAGCACGCAACCTCTACTTGCGCAACCACACACCACTTGCGCGACCACCACACCTGCGCGACGGGAGCTCTGATTTTTCTAAGTGTTGAACTCACCACCGAATGAGGAGGGGTCTACCTGTATTTATATGCATTTAGACACCCTACATTATGGCTCACTAGTCTCCCCTCAGTGCGCAAGTTTCGGCATGCAAGTCTCCTGCCGCACAAATCACTTGTGCGACCAACTCCAAAAACTTGCGCGACCCTTATCCATTTTCCATATTTTGATGCTCTGATCTTGAAAAACATATGGAGCGTAATTTTGCTCTCCTTCAAGTACATAGTGCGCAAGTCCCTTTTCCAAAAACCACTTTTCTCCATTTTTCAATTTTCAGGCCAAAAAATTTGGCAAACACTGGAAAATGGCACCACCTTGTGTCTGTTCTTTTTGAACCGCCTCCAGACCATCCATTCCTTTATCGATGTTCTTGAATCAAACATTGATCATTAACCATAGCCATTAAACTCGATATGCCATCATAAAACCCCCTTTGTCAACAAATTTTTATGTTATGGTTTGCTTTGTCAACAATCACAACACAGGTGTCCACTTTGTCAACAAACACGATCACCTCAAAAATTATTCAATGTTGCCTTGAGGGATTTTTTCCCAACAGCTATGCCCACACCTTGTTGTGTTTGGTGTAGACAATGGACAACGCTGACTGAGGACGAGGGTACCAGGACTGGATGGTGCCCGGAGGTGGACTATACGACGTGTCTGTATGTAGAGGAGACGGGCAGATGTGGAGTGCTGAGGAGGTGATCTGTACCTACCCTTCAGGTAGGAACCTAAGAGGAGGACCCATTAGTTGTCTTTCTCTTTCTTAGATTGTATTGTATTTCAGTTGTACTTGTACCTTTACTATTGGGCTTGTATTTCGGCCCCTCTTACTTTTAGAACTCTTTTTTCTATATAGTTTACTTGTGTTCGTATCTTGCTGTGTGCTTGGTTGAGTGTGTTTATAGGTTATAATGGAAATGCATTCCCAGTTTTAAGGAATATGCCTTTCCGTGCTAGTCGCCATCCCCTGGCCTATGGAAGACGGGCTTGGGGTAGTTATGGCACATGCCCCGGGGGACGGGTCGTGACATCTTATTACATATTTTTTGTTGTTCTGCATGCCTCTAATATAATAATATCCTAGAATATACATTACATTAATAAGGTCATAAAAATTATCCACTATGATGAGAACATTGATGTGCTATGATGATATTCTCAAATAATATTCTGCGGTTGGATAACGTACTTTGATGAGACACATAATACATAGACTGCTAGGTGCAAGTACTTGTAAGCAGATAGGGATTCTTCTCATAAAGTTCGCACATGGTAATCTCCAAGATGGGAGATTATGAGAACAAACCCGTCAGTAGGAATTTCGCATGTTTTTGTGTCACATATATTCCTATCTATGAGCATGTGTGATGATATTTGGACTTTAAGTGTGACAACCGGGTCCCGGTGACAGTACATACACCCCGCCTTAACATGGCCGTCGGGTCTTGGCCTACCAGGTACCCCCAGTTGCCCCGCAGACACGTGAGGCCCACCCCAGGGTCCACCCACGTGCTCGAACGGGTCATCTGACTAATGACAGTCCCCACAGGCCAACACTTGTCCTTTACAGTGTCCTTTGTCCTCACTCACACACATCCTGGGAAACTTCTCAGAAGGTCACCCATCCTGATCACTACTCCAGGCCAAGCACGCTTAACTGTGGAGTTCTAATCAGGCAGGCTCCCGAAAAGGAAGGTGCACCTTGTTGACATGAGTCATATCATTTAGTCATTTAACCCTTTATCATTTGGGGATGTTACAATCACCCCCCTTTAGAGCACAACGCCCTTGTTGTGGGCCCTATAACTCGACCCAGGTAGTGCACCGCGCACTTAAGGCTGGGTTCCTCCTCTGATACCAAATGTGACAACCGGGTCCCGGTGACAGCACAACCACCCCGCCTTAACATGGCCGTCTGGTCCTGGCCCACCAGGTACCACCAGTTGCCCCCACAGACACGTGGGGCCCACCCCAGGGTCCACCCACATGCCTGAACGGGTCATCTGACTAATGACAGTCCCTACATGCCAACACATGTCCTTTCCAGTGTGCTTTGTCCTCACTCACACACACCCTGAGAAACTTCCCAGAAGGTCACCCATCCTGATCACTACTCCAGATCAAGCACGCTTAACTGTGGAGTTCTAACCAGGTAGGCTCCCGAAAAGGAAGGTGCACCTTGTTGACATGAGTCATATCATTTAGTCATTTAACCCTTTATCATTTGGGGATGTTACATTAAGATTATTATTAATGCATGTTAAAACTCATGTATTTAGATATATTTCGTAAATCATGATGATAATAGTTCATGGTGAAGTTGGATACGTTTGGTGCGTCATGAGTGACATGTCATTAATGAATAAGTCAAAGAATAATTTTTCCATTCTATCTTTATGGAAGCTAGTATCTTGGCCCTTTGATTAGAATAAAACCACCGCATTAAATTTCATGGTCATGGTATAATGACGTGTTTATTTCAGATAGTCAAAGAAAGACATATTGAGCATATAGATTGGTGACATGTATGTGCAACCTGCTTGATGAGATATTTTGACAAAGAGATTATATTACACAGTGAGCATTCATATGTGGTTGTCGACGTCGCGGCATTAAATTATTTCTCTCAGGTGCCTTGACCCATTGCCAGACAATAATCCTGGATTTTAGGCAAACCCGCTTAATACCAACGAGCAAGAATCCTAGAGGGCCACACACTAAATGTTTATGTTGATCTCGATTAAATCTTATTTGAGTTTAATTAACGGAATAAATATTATTCTCAAGTCCGAGTAATAATTTTATTCAAATTATATTAGCCACATAAGTTAAATAAATATTTATTCACTAGTTTGTGAATAAAATATTTATTTATGAATACAATATGTATTTAGTTGTTCAATAAATGCTAGAGGAGTTCAAATGGACCAAGACTGAGTACGATGAAAAATATTAATTAACAAGACCATTACATAATATTTGTTATTTCACAAGTTGGCGGGCGACACAAAATAATAATAATATAATTATTATTATGTGGCATGAAGTTTATTAAAGGTAATAAATGTTATTTAATGGATGGCATTCAATTAAATAATATTTTAACTTTAATCCTAACTCTATAAATATACAATTATGACTATTATGTAGAGAATTATTGTGCACAACTAATTCTCTATCAACTCCTTCTCTCTCCCTCTTAAGAACAAAAAGTGTAAGAGATATTTCTTCAAGACCAAATAAAAAGTGATCAAGAACGAACAACACAAGACATTTCACTCACCACGTTAGTACCCAAAGATCAAGTGGTGTTGATCAAAGATCATAGGAGCACATGTGGATCACTGCTAGAGGGATTCTATCCTTAGATCCTCACAATGCAATCAAGGTAATCTGAAATGGTCTTTTTGGATGATCAACATTCACCAATGAAGAAAGTTCATAAGCCCAGATACTTATTTCTTCAAATATTAAATAAATTAATTGTGAATTTGATGTGAAAGATCACCACTCTTGGTTTTAGGCAACAATTATTAAAAGAAATTTTGATATATCTCCCACCTTTATATGCTTCCTTTTCACCTAGAACCATCAAGTGGTATCAGAGCAGCCACATTTGAATTTATATTTATTTTTTTGGTTGTTGATCTATGTATAATTGTGGTTAGATTTTTATTTCATGTTATTCATTCTTTAATCCAATTTGAATAACATGTTATTGACATATTAATCATGTTCGTTCAATATTTCATTTTCTTAAAGGTTTAATAAAAAATGAAGAATGACTGAAGACGCAATTGGGAAGTACTAAATCTTTGGTTGGTAAAACTGGGTTACACGATCTGCAGCCGGAGCACAGGTCATCTACCCATGAACATTGTATCTAGATGCGTTGAGAAATTAATTACATGTAGTGATTTTATTTCACACCACGTATTGACCAAACCAACCTGGCACACAACATGAGGATACAAGGTATGTAACTGACATGTATACGCCATGTAGTCCGGCCGAGTTAACATGCCAAAGCCCTAGGTGTGTGGCTTGGATATACGTCAACTGAGTTACATGGTGTGTAGTTGGATGTACATGTCGTGTAGTATCCCATTAATAGACAAAATTAAAATTACCTTAAATTTGAAAATTGTAGCATTAAAACCTTATTTTATTAATTAAAACATGATTGTGTATTTGAAAATTTAATAATGGATTTAAAAAATTTTAAATGCACAATTAATTTATTTTAATTAATATGTCATTATTGATTATGTCATTTATTTTCCATAAATACCATTAATGACGGGCATATCCAAATAAGATCATATGATCATTAAGATGAAAGAAAAATTGTTAATTAATTAATTAATTAAAGAAAGTGTATTTATCTTAAATAATAAAAGAACAAATAAAGAATTGAATGCTAACCATTTACTTTTGCATATTTGTTGCATGTATGACTATTCATGAGCTTGACCAAGACCTGTGTATGTGTTGGATGTTTTTATTTAATTTATTGCATGGGTTTGCAATTATTTAATATTAAATTAAATGATGGCCTATGAGTCATTTCTCTATCCATTATTATGTAGGACCTGCTTGTCCAAGGATATTTATGTAATCCCCTTTAACCAATCATTTGGTTCCCCTCACCAATGCATGGGTAATAAATATTTGTAATTAATTGAGCATCATAAGGCATGTGGAGGCGGTTCAAGACGAAACCATAATGATGCGAACCCAGGTGATACACATGTGGAAAAGTGGAATGCTGTAACTCATGCCAAGACTGATAATAAAAGTTATTTCCCATAGGTCAAAGATTGATTTAATGTCCCCTCATTAAATAAACCATTAGATATTAAATAAATCATTAGATAAAGCTCATGAACGGGTCATTTAATTAGTCATTTATTTCTGTCTATGCAATTATTTATTTTATGGATGCAAGACTGCGATCACATAAATTAATTAATTAATGTGAAAAGATGGAAATTAAATAAATGAATTATGCGTAAAGGTTTTATCCAACATGATTAATTGATTAAGTAACATCCACTTAATATTAACAAGATGTGTAAAGGATAAAACAAGATAAAATTTATAAATAATAAATTAAAATATCTCAATTAAATATTAAATCAGACGAAGCCTTCCATTACTTGATTAAGAATAAAACCATAGAACTAAGTTTAGTACATGACCAAAGTTTGGACACTTACTTATATCGGGAAATTCTCATGAGATTTTTGGGTTGACTTAACCGAAACTGTATTGAGTTTAATAACCAAAGTCTGTTCAATAAAAATTTAGAGGCAAGTGTTGAGGAAATCCAAGTTATGATTTTAGGATATGGGAATCCACTCAACGGATCAAGGAGCTATAAGTCCACAGTTGGAAATACCTCCTACCTAATTACTTTATTATGAGTTTCATGACCAAAGTTTGGATCATTAAGAAATGTAAAGGGGATCTTTTCTACTAGAATGTTAAAGAAACTAGACATTCTGAGTTCAATGGTTAGGGCTATTGAGACTTGATAAAATTATGAGATATTTAATAAATAAATAAATAAAAACATTTTATTTATTAAATATCACTTATTTTGTATTAAAGAAAAGTACTAATAATCATCTCTTTTTAATTATAGAATAAAATGACAAGTTCATCATCCACATTATCCTTACAATAAATATTAGAGAAAGATAAACTCCTAACTGGATGTAACTTATAGGAGTGTTTTAGACGCCTTCGGGTTGTGTTATGACATGAAGGAAAATCTTACGTGTTAGAATAATCAATGATTGATCTGTCTACTAAAAAGGCGAGCGATGAAGAGTTACTTTTCTATGAAAAACATTTAAGTGACACAGTTGACATTCAGTGTTTTATTCTTTCATCAATGTCTAGTGAACTAATGAAGTCACATGAAAACATGGATGTGTATAGCATGCTTGAGCACCTCTATGGTCTTTACTAGGAGAGAGCTAGACAAGAACAATTTCAGATTTTTAAGGAGCTCTTTCAGAACAAGACTGGAGAGGGTTCCCCAGTTGGGCCCAACGTAGTTAAGTTCATTGGCTACATTGAGTGATTAGAGGTTCTAGGGTTTAAAATCTCTAAAAAACCGAGAATCAACCTCATTATGACATCACTCTCTTAGATATTCTCTAGGTTTTTTGTGAATTTTAATATGAAAAACATTGAGAAGTCTCTTCTAGATATTCTTAATCTTCTTCTCTTAGTAGATAAGGATACGAAGCGTGAAAAACCTTCCATCCTCATGGTGAACAAATGGAAAGGGAAAGTAAAGAGATTTAAGCCTAAAGCTTCTTCACGCCATTCCAAGATGAGGAAGATCAAGGGGAAGAAAGGGAACATGATGATGTATATTTCACATGCAGCAAGAAGGGCCACTGGAAGAAAAACTGCACATAACCAAAGAAGTAAGGGGAAGATTCATGTGAATTTTTTATCAAGTGAAATTTATCTATTTCTACAAATTTGGTATTAGGTATAGCTTATGGTGGTCACATAAGTATTCAAATATAGAAACCAAGTAGATTTAGAAAGATTGATCGAGGATAGGTAGATCTTAAATTAGCCAATAGAGCTAAACTTTATACTGTAGCTATTGGGGACTACCACCCCACATTTTTGACTAGAATGATCTTGGTTTTAAAGGGTTGTTATTATGTGCCTCCAGTTACCAAAAACATTATTTTTGTATCCATACTTGATACAGATGGATTTATTTTCAAATTTGGGAATAAATGTTTCTTCTTTTCTAAAGATAAATTTTTTATGGTAAGGTACATTTAAATAATGGTATTTATATGTTGGATTACACAAACCAAATAATGGAAATCAATTACGAAGTTACTTCACATGACTCACACCACACACAACTTTGGCATCATCGGCTAGGTAATGTAAATGAAAATCACTTGACTAAATTACAACAAGATGGATATTTAGATTCTTTTGAACTAAAACCACTTGATGTATGTAACACATGTTTACAATGAATAATGACCAAATCCCAATTTAGTGGGAAAAGTGAAAGGGATAAATAGATTCTTGAATTAGTTCACACCAATGTTTATGGACCATTTCCTGTTGAATAAAGGGGTGGGTACTCATGTTTCATAACTTCTACTGATGATTTTAGTAGATATGGATATGTCTACTTAATGATGTATAATTCAGATTATTTTGATAAATTCAAGTAATAAAAGAATGAAGTTGAGAATGATCTTGGTAAGATTATTAAGAAACTTCACTTAGACCATGGTGGAGAATATCTTAATCTAGAATTCATTGATTATTTATGGGATTTTTGGATTTTATCTCAACTCACTCCTCCTTATGCGCCTTAGTGGAATGGTGTAAGTGAAAGGAGGAACCACACTTTATTGGACATGGTGAGATCAACAATGATTCATGTGAGTCTTCCATTATCCTTTTAGGGATATGCGTTACAAAGTGCAACATATGTACTAAACCAAGTTACAACTAAAGAAATAGATGGTATACCATACCAATTATGGAATGGAAAGAAACCCATGTTGTATTTCTTACACGTGCGGGGATGAAAATCATTTGTTAAGGCATATTTAGGTAGCATGCTTTCCTATGAGGCACAAAGTGCATCTTTATAGGATATCCCAAAGAATCAAAGGGATACTATATATTCAATCCTTCAGAAAAAAAGGTTGTGGTTGGAAGACATCCCACATTTCTTGAGGAGGATATTATATCTAAAAGAGATAGTGGGAGAAATATAGAATTTTATGAAATCCAGGATCAAGATACATAAGAGTTGGCACATGAATAAATTCCACAAATCACCATGGAAGAAGAAATTGTTCTAGAGATACAATTACTTTGTAGGAGTACTAGAGAGATTAGAGTAGAAGAACGGTATGGGTTTTTAGTCACTAAGGATGACAACTCATTATTAGTTGATAATAATTATCCTATAACCTATAAGAAAGTAGTATGTGGAAAAAATGTTTCCAAGTGGAAAGAAGCCATTAATTCTGAAATGGATTCCATGTACCCAAACTGAGTATGTATTTTAGTATAACCTCTATTAGATGTAAATCCCATTGGCTGTAAATGAGTATTCAAGAAGAAACTGGACATAGAAGGACAAGTCGGTACATATAAGGTGCAACTAGTTGCAAAAGGGTTTAAACAACATCAAGGCATTAACTATGATAAAACCTCTTCACCATTTTTAATGCTGAAATCCATTAAAATTATACTTTCCATTGTAGATTTTCCATGATTATAATATTTATAAAATGGATATCAAAACATCCTTACTTAATGGGAACCTTTAGGTATCTGTCTATATGACACAACTTGAAGGGTTTGTGACTCCAAAGGATTATAACAAGGTATGCAAGTTGAAAAGATCCATTTATGGATTAAAACAAGCATCCAGGTCATGGAACATTTGTTTTGATGAGGCCATAAAATAATTTGGTTTCATAAAGAATGAATGTGAGATGTATGTTTAAAAATGGGTTAGTGGGAGTGCAGTCATTTTCTTAGTTGTATATGTTGATGACATATTACTCATTGGAAATGAAATACCAGTCCTACAGTCTATTAAGGAGTGGTTGAATAAATGATTCTATATGAATGACTTGGGATAGACAACATATTTTATTGGGATCAAGATCCATCATGATAGATCCAAGAGGTTTCTCAGCCTAAGTGAAAGTATATACATTAACAAGATACCAAAGATATTCAGTATGGAACTATATAAGAGGGGATTTTTTCCAGCATCGCATGATATTCATCTTTCCAGGAAAATGTGTCCCCAGACACATGAGGATAGAAACAAAATGACAAGGATTCCATATGTATCAACGATTGGCTTAGTCATGTCTTATATACTATGTGCTAGGCTAGATGCCGCTTACACATTAAGTGCATTAGGAAGATATTAAGATGACCCAAGTGACTACCATTGGATGGAATTCAAGACCATCCTTAAGTATCTGAGGCATACTAAGGATATGTTCCTAATTTAAGAAGGATATATGGAAATATTTATAAGAGGTTATGAAGATTCTGGTTTCCAAACTGATCAATATGACATATAGTCACAAATAGGATACATCTTCACTTTTAATAGAGATGTTGTGAGCTGGAAGAGGTTAAAGAAGACTGTTGTTGTAGATTCTACAATAGAGTCCAAGTATATTACATCTTTTAAGGAAGCTAAATAAGTAGTATGTATGCAAAACTTCATCCAAGAGATTGATGTGTTATTCAGTAGTAAATATCCTATCACACTCTATTGTGATAATACTACAGCAATGGATCTTGCAAAAGCACCAACGCCACATCAGTAGATGAAACACATACTTTGGAAGTACTATCTCTTGAGGGATTTTTCTCAGAGAGGTAAAGTTGAAATGAGTAGTATTTGCATGTAAGAAAATGTGACAGACCCCTTGACTAAGGACTTGAATTAGTAGAAACATAACTATCATGTGAGGTATAGCGGATTGAAGGTCGTAGGTAGTTAGATCTAGTCAAAGTGAGATTTTTTTTGGAGTTGGTGTCGTAGGACCAACTTTTTGTACTTTGATTACATGTATATTTGATGTAATGAATATTAATAAAACTTCTTATTAAATATTGTTTGTTTTAATACATGAATATAATGTAATAATGTCCTAGAATATACGTCAAATTGATAAGGTCATATCAATTCCCTTCTATGATGCGAACCTTGATGTGCTATGATGATATTCTCAAATAATGTTCTGTAGTTGGATAACGTACTATGATGGGACACATAGTACATATACTGTCAGGTGAAAGCACTCATATGCAGATGAGGCTTCTTATCATGAAGTTCTTACATGGTAATCTACAAGACAAGAGATTATGAGAAGTGACCCATGACTAGAAATTCTGTATGTTTTTGTGTCATCGAATATTCCTATCTATGATCATGTGTGATGGTCCTTATACTTTAATATCATTATTAATTCATGTTACAACTCACATACTTAGATGTATTTCATAACCATGATGATAACAGTTCATGGTGAATTTGGATACATTGGGTGTGTCATGAGTGACATGTCATTAATGAATAAGTTGAGGAAGGATTTGTCCCTTCCATATTTATGGAAGCTAATATCTCGACCCTTTGATTCAAATAGAAACATCACATTAAATTCCCTGGCTATGGTGTAATGATGTTTTTATTTAAGATAGTCAAAAAATGACATATCGAGCATATAGGTTGGTGACACGGATGTGCAACCTTCTTGATAAGATATTGTGACAAAGGGATTATATTACATAGTGAGCATTCATATGTGGTTATTAATGTTGTGACATTAAGTTCTTTCTCTTGGGTGCCTTGACCCATTTCTAGATTGTAATATTGGACTTATACAATCCCGCCTAATGCCAATGAGAAAGAATCCTAGAGGTCTACACACTAAGTGTCTCTATTGATCTTGATTAAATTTTATTTGAGTTTAATTAATGGAATAAATATTATTCTCATGTATGAGGAATAATTTTATTTAAGTTATATTGATCACATAAATTAAATAAATATTTATTAATTGGATTGTGAATAAAATATTTATTTTATTTATTGAATACATTAATAAATATTTATTCACTATATTGTGAATAAAATATTTATTTATGAATACAATATTTATTAGGTTGTTAAATAAATTATAGATGAGTTCGAATGGACCAAGACCGAGTCTAGTGACCAATATTAATTAAAAATATCGTTACATAATATTTTATATTGCGCAAGTTGGTGTGTGCCACAAAATAAGAATAATATAATTATTATTATGTGGCATGGGTTTTATTAAAGGAAATAAATGTTATTTAATGGATGATATGAAATTAAATAATATTTTAACTTAAATCCTAACTCTATAAATAGATGGTTATGTATATTGTATAGAGTATTCAAAAAGTGATAATAGATAATTGTTGCGCACAAAAAATTCACCCTCAACTCCTCCTTATCTATCCCTATCAAGAACGAGAAGTATAAGATAGATTTTTTCAATACTAAAGAATGAGCGATCAATAAGGAACAACACAAGACATTTGAATCACCATGCTACCACCCAAATACTGAGTGGTGTTTCTCGAAGATCATAAGAGCACGTGTGGATCACTATTAGAGGGATTCTATCCTTGGATCCCCACAGTGCAATGAAGGTAATCTGAAAGGGTCATTTCGGAAAATCAACATTTACCAATGAAGAAATTTCCTAATCCAAAGTATTTATTTATTCAAATATTAAATAAATTAATTATGAATTTTATGTGAAATATACTTACTCTTGGTTTTGGGTAATGATTATTAAAATAAATTTTAATATATCGCTCACCTCTGTACACTTCCATTGAACTCGGAACCATCATTTATAAGATAGACTCATTCTTACATGTAAAAATTAACACTTTAGTGTGTGTTGAACCATTAGAACTATGGAGGATGACCCACTATATAAATAGAATTCTATAGGATAGAGACATCATCGAAAAACTTATTATGGGTCCCTTGAAAGTTGGTAATGGTGCACTATAAAATAGACATATAAAATAAAAAAATGTAATAAAAATAAAAGAATATGAAAAAATCATTAAAGATTATATAGAATGTTGTAATATAAAAATCACACATTTAATTAAATAATTTGGTGAGTCATAGATTAAATAATTCTTTATCCCTACCCCCCAACTAAAAATCTTGATACTCGGTCTTCGACATGCAACCATGTAATGAAACCCTCATCAATTGGTCGATAAAAAATAACTATTATCACTATCACATAATCAATAGAATCATCTCTTGAAAAACAGTTTCTCTATTCTAATTATTACACATCCCATACCACACTATATTTAAATACAATAATAATATCAATGGTGTCTTATTACCCCCCTTTGATCATTATTTTTCAACACACAATCACTGACACTTACCCATTATGATACATTTTTTGGCACACAGTCTTCAATACATAACTTTAATATTTGATGCACAACCATCATAATTAGATATACACTAAGTTTATTTATCCCCATTGAACTCCCTTTAACTAAACACATTTATTTATGGCACACTATGTCATGAACCATCCTAATGGGGCTCGTGTCGTGACTCCCCAAGCCTTCCTCTAATAGGCCAGGGGCTGGTGACTAGTGCTGAGTAGACATTTCACTAACACGTGAGACCTTATCCTAAAGTAATTTCACAAAAACAAACACATCTCCAAGCCCATACAATGATGAAATATAAAAAAATTGATAAACCATGAAAACATACATTTAAATCCCACAACCAGAGTACAAAAACAAGTAATGAAAAGTAAATAGGTCCAAATAAAGACCACCATAAAGAGTCCAAAAACAAATCCAACATGAAAGTAAAGATGGGGACTACTGTCAAGATAACCATAGGAACATACCTAAGTTTTTTCAGCTCACCTGCCTAGTCCTAGTTCCTCTAGGACTCTATAAAATGGCCGATCATTTGTACAAGACGTGACATGTGTTGGTAAAGCCTATATAGGGGTAAGTATAACGATACCCAGTAGGATACCATGAAAACAATAATAATATAACAATAATACAATTCATATTTACATAGGTATATTTATAAAACACATATAACAAGAATATCTATATATAATGAACAAAGACACATGATCTCAAGGTAATGTAACAATTGTAATGATAGTACAAGGATCCTGATCAAAATTTCCACACAAAACTCATATAGGATAACAAACTCCATGAGTTAGATAACATTAATGATGTCTATCTGAAGGTCATGCCCATTGGGTATTTTTATAGGAAGTATATGCTAGAAGTATGAAGAGATACGATACACACACGAGGATCACACCCAAGGCCATGGGGTATACTAACAACTCAATTTGGAATAACCCACTAAGTATAGGATTGAAACCCATGTAGTATTGGTCATGAGGATACCAAGAACTCTATCAAAGGAAAGATGATGATAGATGATCTCACTCTGGGCCTCACAAAAGGATTTTGACAACTCTATCCAAGAAGTCCCACTAAAGGGATAACTATCCTAAAAGAATGAAGTGATTCCATACTAACCCTCAAGTAATGGATATATGGAATTTAACCTAACAAAACTTTTCTAATATTTACAGGAAAATGGCTCTAATCCTACTTTGAAGGAGTACACGACATGTCCCTTCGACATCAGGTTCTGTCTGTGTATTATGGACCATGCCCATGTCTATGTAAAAGTACATGGTGTGTATGGGCCCATGTACTTTTGGCTGTGTCCAATTACACAACTCTACCTATGTACACCTAGCCTGGCCATGTATGTGTCGGAGTACACGACGTGTCCTTGCCTGTGTACTCATGGCCATGTCCAAGTACCCTATGAGGTATATGCAAAGTTTCTAGGTCAAGTCACATGCTGTGTGAAGGGGTCACACACCATGTGATGTTTAAATTCACCATGGAAACCCTAGCACCACACAAAGTGTCCCACATTCTGTGTAATCCCATATTACACACTGTATGCTATGGGATTTTCTAGAATCCCATCTTTATTTCACGCATCTCCTCCTACTCCTCCGATCATTGATCTGGCCATGTCCCTCACCAAAAATCATGGAGAACCATCGTATGATCCTTGCTATCATTGAACATCAGATTTCAACCATAAAAACACATGAGAAAACACTCAGTTGCTCTGTCCGTAGTTGTGCCTTCAATCCAGGATGAATAGTAATCATTGAACCGATCTCGATCTATCATCTCCATAATTGTAACACAATACCATTTTCAAACCAAGCATATATTTGTGATCTCAAACCATTACACCATGAAATGGGTGCACAACGTTTTATTTATCGATATTTTTCAGACCATAGTGAAGATATTTTCCACAATGAATAAAGAAATGAAGAAGAAATTCACAATCACAATAACGATGAATGAAACTAAAACAATGTTCATGTTGTACTTGATATTTTTTCATTATAATGATTAATAAAGAGATAAATAAATAAATATATATCCCAATAAAATTCTTACAGATAAACCCATACCGCAATACAACTGATCTGCAAATTAATCCATTGGTCGATTGATTCGCTTTCATCATAGAAATAAATAACAGGGAAAGAATAAAAAACAACAACATCCTACCTTGGTTTGGATCAATTGATAGTGAATAATGATCTCACATTGTTTTCATTAGTGAGATACACAGGTCCAGTTGGCACACCAATCCTTAATCCCGATCCAATCTTTCATCGATCACCAAGAACACTCTTCACCAATGACTCTTCTAAATATCTAGGGTTATGCGGATAACCCTAAAATTTTATCATAATGGTGTATTTATAGAAATTAGTTTAGGTCGGATAAATTAAAATAAATTAAAATAAATTAATTTATTAATTTAAATTGTTTTAAACATCTACCCAAGATTGCACCTCAACCCGAATTCCTGATGCGTTCCAAGGAAAAATCACACCTAGGGTACAACCTATGATCCGACCTCAATAGTTTCCTTAGATTTATAATTCAAGCCTTTATTTAAAATTTATTCCACTTTTTTCAAGAAAACTGAACATGCATGCATTTAATATATTTTAACAATTAATTACAGGCACAACGAGCCTCAGAATAACACACTATCTTAGAACCTAATTTTGAAAATAATCCATATAATATCCAAAAATAGTATATAAAAAATTCAAGTCGCTACATTCTTCCCACCTTGGGTATTTACATCCCAAAATTCCAAAACAAAAGGCTATATAAAGAGATGTGTGTATTGAGAATGCATTTTGAGCCTCCCACTCCCAGGTGATCTCCTAAAGATTCTCATGCTTCCACCAGACACACACTGAAGTAATCAATCACCCATGGTGGATACTCTCCCATCAATCCTCAGTATTTATTAGGTACTCAGCAAAGGTAGCTCCATATTCAATATCCAGCTCACCCCAGTCAATAACACATGATGGATCATGCATATACCTCATCAACTGTAAGATGTGGAAGACATCATGTACCTGGTATAACTATGGTGATAGAGCTAAGTGGTATGCCACCTCATCAACTCTATGTGGTATTTGTAAAGGGATAATGAATCGCAGAGATATCTTTCCACCGAACCAAATCTCTATAATCCATGTTGAGGTGAAACCCATAGGAACACATTGTTTCCCTCCTTGAAATCCAAAGGAATATTTCTTCTATCCATATAGGACTTATGATAGATATGTATAGTCCTTATTCACTTATAGATGATTTCAACCTTCTCAGTAGTAGCTCACACCAAATCTGGGCCCACAAGTGTTGACTCTCCCGGGTCAGTCCAACAAAGTGGTGACTTGCAGGGTCTCTTATACCAGGAATCAAATGGTCCCATACAAATGGTGGAATGGTAGCTATTGTTATATAAAAACTCCACCAAATGTTAGTGATCCTCCAAACTATGTCCAAAGTTCAACATACAAGTTTGCAGTATGTCCTCTAGAGCCTGAATGGTATCCTCAGTTTGGCCATCAGTCTGGGGGTGAAAAGCCACACTCAAATGAAACCAAGTCCCAAAAACCTCTTGAAATACCTTCCATAACCAAGATGTGTAATGAGAATCATAGTCAAAAATAATCTTTGAGGGAACTTCATGGAGTTAGACTATCTTCTACATGTAGAAGCATCTGAATCTCTCTACTACACTCTGATCCCGATTATCTAGGAAGTGGGATGACTAGGTGATTTATTTTACGATCACCCAAATGGAATCTTGTCCCCTAGATTTAATTGGTAACCCCATCATGAAGTCTATGGATATCCCATATCACATCCACTTTATAACCTCAAGGGGTTGAGCTAAACCCATCAGAACCTGGTTCTCAGCTTTCGATTACTGACAAGTAAGGCATTTAGAGATAAACTCTACAACTACCTTATTTTTACCTAGACACCAAAGCTAACATCAGATACCCCAATAAATCTTTTCCACACATGGATTTACCACCAAAAGAGATGTATGAAACACTCTCATAACCTATTCCCACAACCTCACCAGTACCATCATGCATCCTCTAAAAATAATGACATGATCTCTACCTTCAAAAAATACATTAAGAGCATCTCCAGTAGATATCTAAGTATGTAGGGTCTCATAGTTATCATCCCCAAGTTGTGACGCCCTAACTCACTATAAAATAAGAGGAGTGACAACCATCAACTGGAGGTAAGGTTCCCCATCCCCATCCTTTAAGTATAACTATAATGAGGCCAGTTTTTCCAATACCTTGTTCATAAATTGTGAATAAGATCTTCTATTGAGATCATCTATTACTATGTTCCCATTTCTAAGAGTATAGATAATATTGAAGTCTTAATTATGGGGGGATTATATCCATTACATCTATCTCAAGTTAAGATACTTCTAAGAGAGGATATACTTGAGACTATTGTGGTCAAAATATATAATAAACTAATCACCCATAAGGCAGTGTTTCCATATCTTTAGTACAAAAACCACCACTTATAACTAGAGATCATGTGTCATGTAGTTATTCTAATGTGGTCTCAACTGACATGAACTATAGGAAATCACCACTCACCTATGTATCAAATCACAACCAAGCTTGGTTCCCGATTCATTAAAGAACACCATGTACTCGAAACTCTCCTCTAGTAATCTCAAGATGGATGCACTCATCAATATCTATCTCAAATAATAAAAATCCAACTAGAACCTTTCTGTGCACATAAAAGGATACCCCTTTTGAGTTAAAGCTATCACAGGAGCTGATGTCATGGAGGATTCAGGTATGAATCTCTCGTAATAGCCTGCAAACCCAAGGAATCTATGCACCTCTATCACGCTCTTGGGTGTATCCCAAGTTAACACTACCTTGACCTTTTCTATGTCTACCACCACACCATTTTCTAAGATAACATGTCCTAGAAATTAGACCTCTTAAATCCATAATTGGAACTTCGAGAGATCCCTATAAAGCTAATGCTCTTGGAGTGCATCCATAATCATCCTCAAGTGTCTCACATGCTCCTCCTCGAATACTGAGTACACTAGGATATCATTGATAAAGAATACCATGAATAAATCTAAAAAGGGATGAAATATATAGTTCATGAGTCCCATGAACACTGATGGGGTGTTCATCACACCAAAGTGAATCACCAAGTACTCATAGTGACCATAGATACATTTAAATGTTATCTTTAGTATATACTTGTCCCGTATTAACAATTGGTGATAACTTGATCTGAGGTTAATATTTGAGAACCATCATGCCCTTCTTATCTAATAAAAGATTTCAATAATATTTGTTAGTGTTACTTGTTCTTTATAGTCACATGGTTTAGGAGACAGTAATCCACACACAACCTCAAGATCCTGTCCTCCTTCTTGAAAAACAATACTGGGGCTGCCTAGGATGAAACAATGTGCCTAAAAAATACCTTCCTATATAAGTCCTCAACCATACATTTATATTGTGAATATCTATGGGAGCCATAATATATGTTGGAAAAGATATCAGGGTTATCTTGGGGTGTAGATAAATATAGAATTCTATCTCTCAGTGGGGAGGTAATCCTAAAACATCCTCATACTCCACCACCGCTGTAGGGAACTAGAAACTCATAAAATCCACTAGACCAAGGTTAATTCTAGAAAACTAATGATTAATTATCTACACCCTCATATGAATGATTATATCCTAAGATTCATAGGTTTCCTTTTCCCCACAAAGGAAAACCTAGTCCTATAATTGCAGACACACCGCATCCCCTTCCTGAAACAGTATATCTGGGAATGAACTGTAGATGACTAGTCAATACCTAAGATGACATCATAAGGCCTCATAAATGCGAAAAATAGATTCCAATAGAAACTCTCACCTCCAAGAATCATCCCAAACTATCAACATAAGTGTGTAATTTATGATTCATCTCTAGTAAGAGACTCCAAGATGGGTTGAGCCGAGGGCTCAACTAGATTCTCCATGTCTCGAACCAAATATGTGGAAATAAATGAATGAATGACACATGTATCTATAATTACTATAGATAAGGTATAAAAGACATAGATCATACCTCATATCATCCTCAGATCCTTTGGGTCATATGCCTCAACTACCTACAACTTCCACCACCCCTGTCCCCTAGCTCCCTAAGCCTGGTGCGGACCACCTTGGGGTGGTGGTAGTAATAAGTCAAAGTGTATACCACCTCCAGTTTCTCTCCCAGATCATCTAAAAAATCCTCCAACCTATGTAATAATCTTCTCCTACCACTGCGTCTACCTTGGTGGTCCATCCACTATCTCCCTATCAGCCACATGACGGGTCGAACAATCTCATGAAAGATGTCCCCTTCCATCACATGAGTAGAAACACCTATCCCTAGGACGAATAGACCTGAAATGTGAGCCCTAAACTACATAAAATATATCTTGGGGCCTCCTCCTAAAATTACTCACATGTGTAGGTCCCTGAGACTAACACTGGATCCCTACTGCCGAAGTCTCTACTCCTGTGTTCCCACTGCCGTCAACCACTGTCTGCATCTCCTCATATAGGAAACTCAAAACCATAAAAGATATCTCTATCACACCACCATAAGTAGGAATTAATATAGGTATAAAATTGGATCAAATGTCTCTACATAGTCTTCTCTCAAAGGTCTGATCCCAAAAGAACTGATCTCATACCATATCCATTGAGTACCTAGAGAGGTTGGTGAACCTAGATGAATACTTATCCACTATCTTACTACATTTATAGAGATGTATAATCTCTTGTATTCATACATCCATAAAAATATTTGGGTATAACTCATATCTAAAAATGTGCTCAAACTCTGACCATTCTAGATTCGCCTCATTGTAAGACTAGGTCACTAAATCCCATCATCGTCTTGCTGAGCCATAAAGAAGGATCACTGCTATAACCACTATCTGATCTACTGGTTTCCTAAAAATATGGAAAAATAACATCACAACCTAAAATTATTCTTCATACACCTATGGTTTGGTCTTTCCTAGGAACATGAGGGGTCTCTGTCACTGAAACTTGTGAAGTGCGCTCAACCTGCACACCTCATCTTCTAGTACTGCGGGTACCATCTACTGCTCAACAGATGTTGGTTTAAATGGAACACCAGCTGAAGGTAACCACTCTGTAATAGGTCCTTATATC
Organism: Viscum album; assembly: GCA_963277665.1. NCBI lineage: Eukaryota > Viridiplantae > Streptophyta > Magnoliopsida > Santalales > Viscaceae > Viscum > Viscum album. Next base: position 219,287,524 of record OY728165.1, read on the forward strand.
AATGCCTTATCACTGGGGGATCATCCTCATGATCTTGATATTGAATCCTAGTTGTCATACATCGCAAATGCATCAAAAAAAAAGATGTACCACAATCAATGAGTGTATCTGGAAAGATGAATCAATAAGGAAATGGAAACCACAAACCATTCCTATATGATGGATGTACCATTTCCCCACTAAAACCAATGTATACATGTACCAAGTCAAAAGGAAGGCAATCAGAGTCCTAGTGTATGTATACGTCGGCCGCCACACCAACACTGGGGTCCCTCGCCTGAAAGCCAAACTCAAAACACTTAATACTATTTCCCCAAACCCATCTTATAGACTCTATTTTTAATGTAAAAACTACTTCAATACCACTTCTTCATGAACTATCCTAATGAGTCCTATGCCGTGACTCCCTAATACCACCACCAATAGGTCAGGGGTTGGTGACTAGCACTGAGTAGGCATATCACTAACATGGGATGCCTTAACCTAAAGTACTTGTACACACACACACACACACATCTCTAAGCCCATGCAATGATGAAATTTTAAAAAATTGATAAAATATGCATGTATACATCTTAATCCCCCAACCAGAGTACAACAATAAGTAATGAAAAGTAAACATGGCCAAATACAACCCCACCACAAAGAGTCTAAAAACAAGTCCAACACAAAAGTAAATATGGGGACTGCTGTCAAGATAACCGTAGGAACACACCTCAGTCTATCCAGATCACTAAGCATATCCTAGTCTTGGTCCCTCTCAAACTCCATCAAAAGGTCGATTATCTACCCAAGACACAACATGTGCGGGAAAATCTTGTGCAGGGGTGAATATAATGATACCTAGTAGGACACAATGAAAACACTAAGAATTTAATAACAAGAATAAGAGTCATATATAAACAATTATATGTATACAACACATATAATAAGAATATCTAGATATACTCAACAAAGAAACACAATCTAAAGGTAATTTCACAACTATAATTCCAGTCTAGGTATCCTGCTCGAAATTTCCACATAGAACTTGTCTAGAATAACACACTCCATGAGTCAGATAACACTAATGATGACCATATAAGAGTTCATTACCATTAGGTCTCATCATAGGAAGTATACACTAGAAGTATGAATAGATATAGTACACATATGAGGATCACAACCAAGGACATTGGGTATACCAAAAACTCAATCCGGAATAACCCGCTAAGTAGAGGATCGACACCTGCATAGTGTTGGTCATGATGATACAAAGAACCCCACCTAGGTCATAATGACAGTAGATGATCTAAATTCAGGCCTAATGGAAGGATTATAATAACTCTATCCAAGAAGTAACACTGAATAGATCACTATCCCAGTGAAGGATATGATTCAATACTAACACTAAGGGAATGGATATAGGGAACACACCCTAATGAAACTTGTCCAAGATATAGAGGAAAAGGTATCTAATCCTTCTTTGAAGGAGTACATATATTTTAATAGAAGTACATGACATGTAACTTTGGAACTGGGTCCTACCCGTGTATCACAACCCATGCCCATGTCCATGTAAAAGAACACAAAATGTATGATCCCGTGTACTTATAGCTATTTCCAAGTACACAGATCTTCCCGTATACACATGTTCTGACTATGTCTGTGTTATAGTACATGATGTGTACATCCCCATACACTCTTGGCCATATCCGGTTACCCTCCAAGTTACATTCCAAGTTTCTAGGTCGAGTCACATGCTATGTAAAGGGGTTATACACTGTGTTATGTTTAACTTCACTGTAGAAACCCTAGCACTGCACCAGGGGTCCCACATGATATGTAATATCGGATTACATGCCGTGTGTTATGTAATTTTCTAAAATCCCAGATCCATTTAAAGAATATCCTCCCACTACTCTAGTCATTGATCTAACCATGCATCTTACAAAAAATCACAGATCATTATAGGTCGATCCTTTCCATTGTCGAACATTAGATTTCGATCATCAAAACACACGTAAAACACCCAGTTTCTCTACCCGTAGTCGAACCTTCAATCTAGGATGAACAAGAATCTTCAAAATGATCCCAATTCATTTTTTCCTCATCATATCATGATACCATCATCAAACCAAGATGGGATATATGACCTCAAACTATTGCGCTAAGAAATAGGTGCACAACAATTGATTTATCGATATTTATTGAACCACGACCAAGATATTTTCTATGATGAATGAAGAAATGGGGGAGAAATGCACAATAAAAAACTTGAGGAATGAACCTCAACCAATGTTCATGTTGGCCTCAATCCATTTCCATTATAATTAAGAATAAATAGATAAGTAAATAAAAAAATCTCCCAATAAAATCCCACCAGATAAAGCCATCCCACAATATGATCGATCTGTGAATCAATCTTGTTGGTAGATTGATTCGCATTCATCATGGAAATAAATAATGAGGAAATAATATGAACAAATAAGTATCCTACACTGATTTGGATCAGTCACTGGTGAATAACCATCACATGTCACTACCATTGGAGAGATCCACACATCCCATTGGTGTACTAATCCATGATCTTGACCCGATCTGGTGTTAATCACTAAGAACAATCTTCACCAACAACTCTTCTAAATATCTAGGGTTATGTGGATAACCCTGGGATTTAATCATAATGATGTATTTATAGAAATGTGTTTAGGTTGGATAAATTAAAATAAATAAATAAATATAGTAATTTAATTTATTTTAAACATCTTCCTATGATCACGCCTCAACCCGAACACCCAATGCGTTCCAAGGTTATTTTTCTCATAGGATAAAACCCACAATCTAAAATCAAAGATGCCCTCAAATTTATGATCTATACCTTTTTTATAAGTTATTACACTTTTTCATAAAAACTACATGAACTTGCATTTCAAAAATTAATTCTGGGCACACCGGGCCTCAAAATCACACACCGTCTTAGCACCTGGTCTTGAAAATAATCCATACAATATCCAAAAATAATACATGGAAATTATGAGGTGCTACACAAAACCAATAGGGTTGGATAATCACCGAATTCCATTATTGTGAGTATTGAGAGAATACCATAAATAAATACATATGATGCACAACCTTTTGTAATAGGGGATTCCCTAGATCCAACTTGAACATTAATTTTGATTACCATATCATGTATACAATTAGATATACATAATGATTTTTTACTATTATAGTGTATACATTTTCATGTTTAATGTTAATGTACATAGATTAATTTTCATATCAAAAGGTTATTGCAAATCCCAGGTTATAATGAGAACCTCAAGATACTATGACAATAATATTGAACAAAGGTCCCATAGTCTAGATACATCTTACTGACTAAATATAATAGATGTTTGATTATCAGGTGCTGGGGGTTCATAATCATTGAGACTTATTCTCATGAAGTTTTCACTTGGTGATCTCTATTATTGATATCATGAGGAAAGACCCACCACTAGAAACACCACATGTTTTGGGTGTCATTGGTTGTTCCTATCTATGAACATGTGCATTGATCTCTTGAATTGAGATCATTAACAATGTGTGACATTTGATCATGTAATTTTATGCAAGGAAAAAACCATGATAATGAATTCGTGGTGAGGTATCTTGTATTGGGTGCATCATTGATGGCATGACATTGGTTGAATGGTCAAGAAAGGATTTTTCGCTTTCGGGTTGAGGAAGTAATATATCTCGTAACTTGTTGATCAGTATAGTAGTACCTTTATAAATCCTTTTCCAAGGTAGTCAAAAAGTAAATCCATCCAATTAGATCAAAAAATAATAAATCAATAAAATTTCGATGGCATAAGTATGTGTCCTTCTTTATGAGATATCCAAAGACAAAGATATTATATTATACAGTGTGTGTTTGTAGGTTGGTTTTCATTGCTATGATAATCCTTATATATTTAGGGGCCTTGACGGGTTGCTAGACTCTTCTCTTGGTCTATAGATTTTATTCACTGCTATCGAGATAGGGGCCTAGATATACATACACAATAGCGTATTCAATAATCTACCCTATTATGTTGAATAAGTATATTGGACATGGTGGGCCCCACCACAAGGTCTGAGTGTTGTCCAAGTTCTCGATCACCAAAGAATAAATAAATTAATATTAGTCAAGTAAAAAATAATTGGTATTGAATTTATTTATTAAATCTATTTACAAGTTAAGTAAATACGAGAAATAATATTAATCGAATGAATATTATTTTAATATTCTAGATTCATTTAATATTAGTGAGAATTATGTGTTGAGTTTAATGAATTAGTTTTACATTGTAATATATTTAATATATATTATAAGTATATGATAAAATAATAAATAATATTGATATAGATTAGTTTTTTTATAATTATTTATTTAGTGGATGTTAAATAAATGGGGGCCGAGGAGCCCTATTGAGTATTTAGAAAATACACTATAAATAGAAGAGAGTGGATTTGAATCATTGACTATTCAAGGAGAATTTTCCATTGCCTATATCTACTCTTTTTTCCTAGAGAGATAAGCTCTCGATCCAGGCATTTGGATCAAGTTCTCCTTCACGCATAAAAACCATGTTGATATAGTGATCGTTGGGGATTCAAAGGCATCATCAGATCTCTGCACTATAACCCAGAATTTGATGATCAATGCTCAAATGGATTTTTAAACTCCATGTGGATGATCAAGAGGGATTTGTCTTCATATCCTTTATGCAACGATCATCGATGACGAGTAGATGTTGAACACAACTTCATATCTGAAAAGGTATGTTTTCGGATTATGTTTTTGTGCTTTGTTTAATTTATGCGAGATCCTAAGACCATACCAGGGCTTGAATTGTAGGAGATGAAAAGTCTCATTATCCCGATGATGAAAAATTTTAAAACCCCTAACCCTTCGGCTTCTTCTACGACCCCGATACCTTCAATTGGTATCGAAGGGATCGTGCAAAATTTTTAAGCTAAGAAAATTAAATTTTCCTTTTAATTTATGTAGAGAGTTTAATTTTGGTCACAACGTATGTGACCATGTTTTGATCCGAGGTTATATGGAAAATTTATAGCCATCCAAAAAAATTTTATATATCAAAATCTATTGTTTTATAGGTATTAAAATTACAAAAATTTCATAATTGTTCATGTATTGTTTTGGTGAACCCTAAAGATTCGGCAATGATCTGGCCAGTTTCCATTCAGCAAAATTAATATCGGTTTGGTGAAAATTATAATAATTATGTTATTATAATAATAATAATATAATAATAATAATAAATTATTATTTTATTATAATAATTTTTATTATTTTTATAATAAGTCTAAGTTAATTGCCTTTGGAAGATTGGGAGAAAGAAAACAAAAACCATGACTTAAAAAAGGGGGTGGGCTTGACTATCTAAAAGGGAATCATAAAAAAAGGTTTTCTGGTAGAATTCTCACCCACCTTGTCAGAAGCCTTGTCCCACACCAGGCTCCCTCCTTCATCCTTCCATTGGTGAGTAGCACCAACCGGTGCCACACCACCTGGAAAGCAAACCACCACCTGCTAGACCCAACCTCCTCTCACTACCGTCCTCTCTAGTTGAGTGAGTCCTCCATCTTCTGTAGATACCACACTACCATCCGCTGAAGGCCGCCCGACTACCTAGAGGGTGTGGCCACCTCCCACCTGCTCATTCGGCAGTGCTATCTGCACCCTCGCCACTACCTCACTGCTATGACCAGCCAGGCCACCAGCCTTTCCGAATACCGCACGACTTGCTCCCCTAGATGATCATCATTCCACACTGCCCCATGTCACCTATAAACACTAGATGCTCTGCACCAACCTCCCAAGGATAGATCCACCTCCACCGATGACCACTAACCAAAGCAATGACCTCCCTCTTCTTTACTACCATGAGCCTCCACATAGAGTATTCCTATGATAGTGAGCACCATAGCCTCAGCCAGATCTACCCCATCACCATCCTGGTTATGAACAGAGTAGTGTTGAATCGCAGTGCAGTCGACTCAGTTCCTTATGAGGTACCCTACTAAGGTTCATTGGGCCTGATCTATCTCAGATTTGTCCTGAAATGGTCCCAAGTGGGTCTTCCCAACCTGAAATGGATTTGGGAGAACTTTCCTAGCCGAGAATATCCCAACAAAGGATTTTCCTAGCCCATTATGGGTCTGTGAGGGTTTGGTGCGACCTATAGTGGGCCAGAGTGGGGTTTCAGGGCTTGGGATAATCAAATTAATACAATTAATTTATTTAATTTTACAATTAAATAAAATTTATTAAAATATTAATTTGGGGTTAAAAAAATAATTTTAATACCCGGTATAAAATTAATTTAATTTAGTTTCTAAATTAAATTAATTAATTAATTTAATTTTTCATATTAAAATTAAATTAACTAGCAGACTGAAAATAATTAAATTATTTGAATTTATTTAATTCATTTAATTTAATTACAAATCCATCATACTTTAATTTATTTCAATTTAATTTTTATCGCGCATTTAATTTTACCCACTTATTGGTCTTGAGCACCAACCTGTGTATGTCTGTAATTATTTATTTAATTATTTATTACATGCATGCAATGATTGTAATAAGTAGTTAATAAATTGATGGTCTGTGTATCATCATCTATTTTCAGTCAATTTGTATAAGGGTCTGCGTGTCCGAACTCATATTATGTACATTACACCCCTAGTCCCCCTCGCCTATGCGCGAGTATTCTTGTACCTCAAACAAAGATAATGTATTGTGTGGACCCCACTAAGATGAGGTGGTACTATTTGATGAATATGATACATGATGTGGACCCCACCAAGATGTGGCAGTACTCCAAATGTGATATGGACCCTACCAAGACGAGACGATACTCCGATGAGAAGCGAACATACTAGACGGGGATGAGCTGCATCACGAGTCAAGTGACAACTTAGGTATGATGCACTTAGGTCATTTTAGATTCTCTAGACCAGTTAATTATTCAACTAAATTTATGAATTTATTTATTATTTTATGCATTTTTATAATAGTGGGAAAATACATAAAATAATAAGCAATAAAATTCATAAAGAAACACTGAATGTTTTTCTATCAATGTTCAGTTGTGAGAATGAAATCTTATATGAAAAAGATTAATAGTAATGGATAACATTCATAGAGAAAAAAATAACAAAAACCCTCAAAGAAATATTAAGTCATTAACCACCTTCCATCATTCAAATTTAAACCAAACAGGGTGTTTGGGGTGCTCGTTATGCCATAGTTAAGGGTTCCTCTAACTACTGGGGAGTTCTTATGAGAATGATGAGTTGAATTAACTAGTGTGGTAGTAAATATTAGACATAGCTAACTTTCTATCATTTTAGAGGTAATAATTGAGGGAATAAAAGTTATGATTTTGAGAAGTTGAGACTTCACTCAACAGATCAAGGAGCTGCAAGTTAATGTGGTTGGCCAATCAAGAGCCTACCTCAAACTCTTCGAGTAGTGGTATAAACATACCCTATAAACTATGAGGGAAAGTTCAAGTCTTTTTTCCACTAGAATAATCAAGTGATGGATTATTCATATTCTAGCATAGAGGGTTCCTAGAATTCGATAAAATAGTGGGAGACATTTAATTATTAATTAATCAATTATGTCTAAATCAATAATCAATATAAAAGTACTAATCTTATAGAATATATTTTTGTAGAAAATAGAATGTAATACCAAAATAAATACTATGATAAATTGGATAAATTCAATTTCCTATCCGGCACCAATTTACAAGTGTAATATATATACTTGCACACAATACTACTATATCAGAAATTCAAGGTGCTGGTGTCCCTATACCTGTTAAGCCACCTCAGAAAACGAGGGTGTAAAATTGATTACATGAGACTCATGTATAGAGAATACGATGTTTATGTCATTATGTAATCATTATTGTTTAATGATTTTTGTGGTTACAACATTGGGACATAGATGATATAATATGTAGTCTCATATTTGAGAATTTTATGAGGAGAAAGTGGAGCAAGATTTGAATGGATGATCAATTATGTTGGTTATGTGTAAATATGAAATACGAATCATGATCTTTCAAGGTATACCGTTCTTATAACTTTTCCTCCCAATTAATCTAGTTTTGTTTAAGGTTATAAAATGAATAGGATGGAGTAAATGATTCATTACCTTTTAGGAAAGGTTCCCCAAGAAATAAGAATATAAAAGATAGATTAATATTTAATTCTTATGGTGAACAAATTGAAAGGAAAAGAAAAAAGGCCAATGGAAAGTGTAACTCCAAAGACACATTCATGACGTCCTTCAATGAAATGGGGTTGGTTATTAAATAAGAGTATATTTTCTTTTCATATCATGAAATTAATTTATGGAAGTTTAAATGCAATGAACTGAATAAAATAAGAAAGCACCTGCTTATTATTTAGTTTATATTAATCAATCAATGTTTAAAACATGATTCTTGGGTATTAAATACAATATTCCAATCAAATATTTGTATTTTAATACAATAACCAAGTTAGTATAGAAACAATACAAGAAGTAAGGTGTATTCTTCAAGCAGCTAAGAAAGGGTGATTCCTAAGTATGTGGTGAGAAACACATAAATTATAATTTCCAAGTTGATAATTTAAGTCAAACTATTATTGAGTATAACTCAAAAATTTATCTCATGTGTCCATTAAAAAATAGGATAAATTATTCGAGGTTCCTGAATTAATGTTTTTTGTGGTGTATCATACTCAACCAATAGTTTAGAGATACTTGAATCATTGGAAATACGTGATGGATATAAAATGTATGACTTATATACCTAGCTGTGGCAAGATAATTCTTTGTCAAGTAAAACTAAAAGTGGATATCAATTATAAACCTAGTCTGGTATTTAGGCTCGGTAAAGCTAAACAACTTTGGTATTATCGACGTATTTAGTTGCGACAAAGAAACCTTTATAAATAAAGGTACACCACAAAGATTTTGGAATTAGTTCAACAAGAGAGCGTGAAATATTCCAAGGGAAATATAGTGGTAAATATAATTCATAATATTTCAATAAGTAATTAAGGAATGTGATAGTGAATCATATGCATGGTTAGAAGACATGAGTTGCTTCAGGATGGCATGTCGAAGAATATCTTGATGAAGCATTCATCGATCAATATAATGCAGCGTTGAGTAATTCCTAAGCACACATTACCCTATCTACATTACGACATTAATGTGAATAATTAGGATCAATGATATGTCTTACATGATGACATTGATCAATAAAATGTAGCATTTAGAAATTCCTAAACACACATTTTATACATGAGAGTTATGATGTAAGTAGTATCAATGTTTCAACTTGCATAAACTTCCATTATATTTCAAGACATGATTTGAAAATAATGGAAATATACCTTAACCATATTACAACTTTAATGAAAAATGGATATCATATGAGTCATAGTATGATGGAAATCCATTATGTCATAGGACATGTGTTTAGATGAAAATGGTTTGTTAGGATATAAACAAACTTGCATCAAGATAAAAACATAGTGTATCTAAGTAATTATCCTAATGGTTAGGATTTTTCATAAATCTATAAGATAGAAAAGTGGTAGTCAAGTAATAGGCTACATTTCTATATAAGGGTGCACATCTCTACTTGCGATAGTGGGATCATGATTGACTTGGGTTTAGTTAATGCTAGACATGGACATGTAGTTGTCATAGGAACTAGTTCCACAAGTGCATGTGGAATAGGAATGTTCTAGAGACACTTACTATGCAGAAAGGTTAAAACCATAGTGATGGTTTTATATTCACCATGGCCAGTGATGAATTATTCATTATGAATAATAATTCCTACAAGTAGGTAGTATATGGAAACCATCTAAGATTGGAAATGTTAATTAAAATTCAATTATGGATTCCATGTATCAAAGTGAAAAGAGGCTTATAAATTGAATACTGTAGTGGGTATTCAAGTGAGTTGATACATGGATGGTACAAGCACAATACCAATAAGTCTTGATTGGTAATACCAAGTCATTGTGCCTAAATCCATTAGAATTTTACTTGTCATAGCTATGCTATATGATCATTTTATTGTGCATTTGATTTCACGACCACCAATTGTGAAGGGTGTCTATTTGATGTAATTAGAAAAGGATGATGGAATCAAATAATTCCAATAGGGTTTCAAGTTACTTAAACCTCGTTAAGGATTAATTTAAGCAAATGGATCATAGAATATTCATTTGGAATGAATCTTTTCCATGTGTCTACCAGAGGTTAGTGGGAGCACCATTGTTTTCCAAGTAAAATATGTTTAGAAACAAATGGAAAATAGGAATTGGTCTTACAATTAGTCAAGACTAGTTTAAAGTAAATCTACAATGATTTAATTAAATTAGAAACCTACGTTTGAGGGAATAGGATCCACTGACATAGATATAATGGTTTCTTGGACCTAGTTAATTGTATATATACTAACATTGTATTGAAAAATAAAAGTTGGACTAATTAAAGATAATTTTTTTTTCTAATGTCACATGGCATAAATTCATCCAAGTATGCATGTAATGAAATAAGAGAATATTAAGTGGTGAGTTGAGTTCTATATGATTTAGAGATGGATCAATCATGTATACCATGATATTTAAATAAATATGACATTTCCAGTATATACTTTATATTAGGAAAATATTAGTTATATCTAAAATAACTGTAAGTAAAGTAGTCAGTGCTATCTAAATGTACTTGGGAAAGTATAAAAGATATATATCTGGTAAGTGGAGAAGAAATGATATAAGTTTTTTATGGGAAAAAAACTAGTCTTCCATTATATCAATTTGATCTAGTATTATAGTGATGCTAATGTGATAAGTGAGATAAGATCATAAAAGTTATTGGTATCCATACCTACAAGATTGAGTATACTACAGCTTCTGTGGCAGTTAAGAAGCAGTTATACGCAATGATTTTTTCCAGTTCTTAGAATCACACATAGTAAGTAAAGTTTTATCATTATGATAATTATATTATTAGTACTATCCAAGATGATAATTTTTGATAGTAGACAACGTATATACTAAGGGATACCATATATTGTGAAGTTTTACTCAAAGAGGCAAGGTCGCATACAACAGAATAGCCATGTGGTGGAAATGTGGTCGACCCAGCAGATAAAGTCAAGACTCAGAAGAAACATGATCTTTATTATGTGAGGGTTAACAAGGTTCGTTAATAAGTTGTCTCTAGTGCAAGTGGGAGTGATGTAATAGCGGGTTCCCTAGAACCAACATGAATATTACTTTTGATCACTATATCCTGTATTTTTTTAGGTTTACATGATGTTTTCTTACCATTATAGTGTAGATATTTATACTTACACTATTTAATGGTAATTTACATAGATTAATTATTGTATCAAAAGGTTATATTAGATCCTAGGATATAATGAGAACCTAGACATACTATGACATTAATCTTGAAAAAAGGTCCTATGGTCTAGATACATCTTACTGAATGGACATAACAGATGTTTGACTATTAGGTTTTGGGGGCTCATAAGCATTGAGACTTCTTTTCATGAAGTTCACACTTGGTGATCTCTAGTAGTGAGATCATGATGACAGATCTTCCAATAGGAACACCAAATGTTTTAGGTGTCATTGGTTGTTCTTATCTATGAACATGTGTATTGGTCTCCTGAATTAAGATCATTGCCAATGTGTTCTATTTGATCTTGTACTTTGATGTTTATAAAAATACATTATAATGAAATCGTGGTGAGGTATCTTGTGTTGGGTACATCATTGGTGGCATGAAATTTTTTGAATGGTCAAGAAATAATTTGTTGCTTTTGTTTTGAGGATGTAACATATCTTGGGTCTTGTTGATCAGGATGGTAGTAACTTTATAAATTCTTGTCCAAGGTAATTGAAAGGAAAATCCATCTGATTATATTAGAAACTAATAAATCAAGAAAAGGGATATGACACAAGTGTGTATCTTTCTTTATGATATATCAAAAGATAAAGAGATTATATTACACTGTGCATCTTCATAGTTTGGTTTTCATTGCTATGAAAATCTTTATCTCTTTAGGGAATTTGATGGGTTTCTAGATTATGTTTTTTGTCTGTGGATTTTATTCATTTCCATTGAGATAAGGTTCGAGAGGGTCAAATACAATAGAATATTCAAGAATACATCCTATTATGTTGAATATGTATATTGGACATGGTGGGACCCACCATGAGGTCTGAGTGTTGTCCAAGTTATCGATCACCAAAGAATAAATAAATTTATATTATTCAAGTAAATAATAATTGGTATTGAATTTATTTATTAAATTTATTTAAAAGTTAAGTAAATATGATAAATAATATTAATCGAACAAATATTATTTGAATATTCAAGGTTTGTTTAGTATTAGTAGGAATTACGAGTTGAGTTTAATGACACAATTTTATCATCTAATATATTTAATATATATTATAGGTATGTGATAAAATAATAAATAATATTTATGTATATTAGTTTATCATAATTATTAATTTAGTGGATGATAAATAAATGGGGGCCAGGGAACCCCACTGGGTATTTAGAACATCCACTATAAATAGAGGAGAGTGGATTTAGCTCATTGAAAATTCATGGATATTTTTACAGAGCCTCTATATCCTCTTGATTCCTATATAGAAAATATCTCGATCCATGTGTTCAGATCAACTTCTCCCTCACATATCAAAGGCACATCGATGCAGTGATCATCAAGGCATTGAAGGTGTCGTCAGATCTCCGTGCTAGCACCTAAAATTCAATGATTGATGCTCCAATAGATTTTTAAAGCACGTGTGGAAATTCTATTGGGATTTAAATTTGGATCATTTATGAAATAATCACCAGTAACAATCATATGTTTAATGTAGATTTAGATATGAAAAGGTATGTTTTCAGTTTATGTTTTTGTGCTATGTTTAATTTATATGAGATCCTTGGACCATAACGGGGCTCAGATCATCATAGATGACAAGTCTCATCATTCCGATGATGAAAATTTTCAAAATCCTAACCCACCGGCTTCCTCTTCGACCCCGATACCTTCACAACCATAGATGAGATATAAAATAAAAAACATTTTTTATAATTAATTAATTAAAATAAAAGGTTTAGATTCATTATAAGTTTCATAAATAAATGAAAATAGTAAATACAATAAAGATGAAAATTCATATTTGTAAATATTATGACAAGTAGTATTTAATAAGCAGAAGGAAAAAAGAATAACATTTACAAGGGAAAACAATATTAACAATGAATAATACATTTTGTTGAGAGAAATAAAAACCTTATGAAAAATAATTATGGAACTAGAATTTTGATTTTAGAGAAATATTTTTTAAAATGTGTGACAATAAGGTATCAATAGTGAACCAAATTTTCTTAAGGAATACTTAGTTAATATTCGAGTTTCAAAGGCTAGGATCCCTAAAAAGGGTAAAATGGTCATTTAAATAGGTAAACATACTTAATATTTTTTTGAATTATTATGTTGGTATCAGAACATGGAGTTTAACCTAGGGGTAAATTTTTGTAATTTTATGAGCTACTTGAATTTATTTTGGAATAATTAATATTTTTAAAATTTAAATATTTATTCTTCAAGTGAAAACATTTATATATCCTAAATGGAAGCTTGGATGAAAATTTCATCACTGTAGTTTTATCTAGAATGAAGTGTTTTTCCTAGAAAGGGTACAAATTATGGTCTTTAGTGTCAAGCCACAACCATAGTATTTTTTAGGTTCAATTAGATTACTTAATTACACTAATAAAAAAATATTATTATTTCTATTTGGGGATTCTGTGATGTGGCGTTGAAGCGTCCATACAGTGATGGAATAGGGGTTTATAAATAGATGTGTTCATACATTCTATAGGGAGTTTACCAATAATTAATGGTAGTTTTTATGAGAGAACCATTAATGTCATTCAATGAGAAGCTATGGTGAAATCATAAAGGAAAAATCAATTATACTCCTAAATGGATTTATAACCATTAGAAAATCAAATATCTCCCATATCTCTATCTTCCTTTATTGGGAGAAAAAATTAAAGGAAATATTCAACTCATTCTTGGAATAATGGAGGACCATCCTTCACATGAAGACAACAATCAAATAATGCATCAATGATGACAAGGGATTGTGATGTGATAATTAAGTGATGATAATTCTCCATCAAGGTAGGATAATTTTCTCTTATCCACACCTCATATATTGTGTGATTTTATTCTCTTATCCACACACTCAAATCACACAATTTTCTATGAAAGATACTTGATATTATCTATGAGAATTAAAAAATTGAATTAATTAATGAATATTCAATAATAATTCTAAAGGAAAATGATTCCTTTTTATGAACCAACATATATGGAGTCTTTTTTTACACTAAACAACAAATTAATTCATTGAATTTAATTTATTTTGAAGAACTATATTTGTTACTAATTTTTCTAGGGAATAAAAATGAACTGAGAATAATTCATACAACAAATTTATATGTTTATGGAATATTAAGTTTTTGATAAAAGTTTCAAGAGAAATATAATTTCTTAAATATGAATTGGTAATAAGTTATTTTTGGGGAACCACTAATTCTTTTCCTATGATGATTGATTATGAGTTTTATTTTAATAAAAATATTATAATATTTTATTATAAAAATAAGTTCAAATAATAATATTGATTAAAGGAAATTGATGTTTATTCTCGCTAATGAATTTTTATTGTCCACATGGGTTAAATATTTTGAATCTAAAGGATTTTTCTTTGACTATTATACTGATGAATATATTCCATGTTGAAAAATAGTTATCTCGTATTGATGGAATTTTATTTAATAATTACAGTATTCAAATTGTTTAATCCTCATGAATTATTAGAGAATAGAATTATTCTTCCTCTCCCCCACATTAAATTTTCTTCATTTGACATGAATTTGAACATGATTTTGGGTGGTTAGACATCCCCCAATCACTATTCTTAATTTCTTCATCTCTAACATTGTTCTTTGATTCGCTCTTGGTTACATAGTGCTACAATGATATCCAGAGAGAAATATGGGTTCATATAAGATAGAAGAATCTTGATAACAACTTTCAAACAAGGTTTCAGGAATAAATTCAATGATGAGGATGATTTCAATGTGCAATAGAAAAAAAATGACCAAGGAATCTCTAACATGGTGAAATGGAGAGTCATAGGGAATCAAAATTGGTTGGTAGTGGAGGCATGGTTGAAGGCAGAGGAAAATATGATATTCACGAAATAAAATCAAAGTTTATAACATTTGGGATTTTTCTAACTACATAATATGCAGTCTCTGATAAAATTTTTTGTATGTTGCTATATTCCATTTATACATTGTTATTAATGCTACATAACATGTATTCACAAGAAACTCACATGTATATAAAAAACCTCAATGGATAGGGTTTCAAAAATATTTTAATATCATATTTTATGTGACTAAGGGTCACATGCTATGTATATTGAAATTGAGGACCTCAATGTGTATCCATGTACACACAAAACTAATAAGTTGGACCCACATATGCCACCTCATCACACAACTTTTATATGAAAAGGAACAGATTGGAATATACAAGTTTTATATTCCAAGTATCCACATAGACATTGCACATAATTTACCTCAATAGACACATTGTATATATATACTTCTCATGGATCAGGTAGTAACAATACATTACTAGCATACCCGATTATCCCTTATATTGTGTGCTTTATAGGTACACTCCGCGTACTTAGGAATATTTTATTATCCTTGATATCTTTCCACTCAGGTGTTAGTTTTGTATATATGAGTAGTTCATTCTAAGAGTTTTTTCACATAGAGCATGATGGTGTGATTCTATTCATAATTTGGGTTTTTATAAGAATTTGAGTATTTGTATTTTCATGGCCCTATAGAGGTGGTGATGTTTGTGGGGGGATGATTAGAGTAGCCATGGGGTTAATAAATATTCTGGTATCATACCTTGTCTAGGGTGCAGGTCCTCCATGTATTTATTGAAGTAGGTAAACCTCCAAGTGTGAGGATGCATGGGTCCTCCACTTATGGAGTAGGTAACCTTCACATTCGATATACACAACACATGTTAAGGCATGAGTCCTATATAGGATTCAATAAAATTCTCAACCAAAATATTCTCTTTAGCAAGGAAAAGGTCCCCTTTTACTACTAATACTATATAGGGGTGATGTGAAAGTGACTTATGTGGGATAGTTAAGGTAATATGGGTCTGATGAAGATTTACCAGACCCCACTTCGAGATGATTCTCTAGTGAAGTTGATCTATGTATAATAATCTTCTTATCCTTGGTTTCCATTGGTGTATGACTTATATTTGGGTTATTAACTTTTTAATTATAGTAATTTTTTGAATCTATGAGTATCTCTAGATGCATGTGAGATGCAATCATTTACGGAGTTAAGATGGAAGGTTTAAGGTTTTCCCAAATTCATGATTATCTTAATATTATAGAATATCCAATGACTTTAGGTTTATTCTTAATTCCCTTAGTTTGGGTTTGAGATGACATATTGTTTCATATTTGATTTTTGTTTTCAGGGAATCCTGTTGGGTATATTTATACTCACCTCTATCCAAGCCTGATTCCCACATTTTTTGTGCCTATAGAGACATCACAAAATTTTCAGAATTATTAGTAAACATGTAGATAATAGAGTTGTAGGTTAGTAGTGTATGGTGGTATATGTTATAGATTTTAGCTGACTAAGTCTATTCAAGGATTTCCTATAGCAAGGAGGTGTCTACCCTTACCTAGAGTTTGTTGTACCTAGCAGTGACATTTCCTTATGTATATGTTTCCCTTTATGTTATCCTTAGTGTCTTTGTATAAAATAACTATTGTATTACATATGTATTTTTTATATAGTTTATTTATTTATTGTATATCAATGGTATCCACTACATATTATTTTAGTTGAATTTTATTTGCATGTTATTCTAAGCTAAGGCCTTCTATAAGGTCCTGAGTATTTGGAATAGTGATTCAGGTTGGGACTTGGATTGATCATGTTACATTAGACCCTGTAGAGGTTTTTATGGTGTTATTATAGGCTGATGAATAATCCTTAGTATTTTTCCTAGGCTCAGGTGTAGAGAACCAGTTTTTTCCTTGTAATACTTTGAAATATTTCGGTATATATATTTCCAGAGTTAGGTGCTGAGACAACGTGCGATTATGAGGCCCAGTGTTCCCAGAATTAATTTTATAAAAATATTAAAAATATTTTATATTTTTCACATTTTGTTACTTAAATAAAATAGGATAAATTTAAAAATAAATCTCAAATTGGAAATGTGAGACCACGGTTGAGTCCGGAATGCGTTGTTTACCCTAGGTGTGACATAAAATTGGTCAGAATTGGGAATTTTTACCCCTCACTTGTTAGCGGTATATTTATTAGATTAATTAATTAATTAGTTAATTCATTTTTGACCTAAATGAAATGTCTATAAATATATTTCCATGGTGATTCTCCCAAGTTTATCCTCATAATCCTGGGATTTGTCAAGAGCTTCTCCTTCCTCCTTCCATTGGCGAATCACCTAAGATAATGATGAAACTCTAGATGAGAGCAGATCAAGATGCAGTGAACATAATGTATTCCTTTAATTGTTGATGTATGAATTCTTTGATTATGAATTATACAATATCTAATTAGGGCTCATCAATTTGTGGCTTACACCCTCTTTGATTAAATAGATTGAGCGGATCGATCCCTGTTCATGGGTCTACACCAATTGTGGCCAATTTCATGTGCCCATGCACAAAACTTAATTAATTTAAATGTTTTCTAACCTAAGATCCCCATTCTTGATTTTTGGCCAAGAATTTTTGGCAATGATCAATTAAAATTTTATTCTTTTGCTTTCCCCTTTGATTTCTTTGCATTCGTCATTAGTTGGACCCTGCAATCCTTGTTTGACATTGCCGGGCGGCACCGAGCCCGATCAGACCCTCAAAATCACTATAGTTTCATGAGAAAGGTAATAATTGAAGAATATATCATATATATGTAATGATTAGGGATTTTAGATCATTGATTCCATGATCATAGACCATATCTTCAATGACAAGAGGTGCAGAGACGTACAGAATGTACTACGAAACTCCCATGGATTGATAGAGACAATTTTCAATGAATGATGAACACAAATGATGAAATAAACCTAGATCTACTAATCATGGGTGGAATCATGGTCAAAATCAAAGTTAGTGATCATATCTAAATCATATATTGCATATATTAGATTCTGTGAAAAACCCAACTACACGCTGTCTACAAGGATGAACACACGATGTGTAGCCCCTTGAGTGTGAAGGCTAGGGTTTTTAAAATCTATAAGGATGGAATAGTGTGTAGAACTCCTATATTTCATATAAATAATTACTATATGTATGATCCATGTGATGGATCACATGGTAAGGACTCCATGTGGGAGTACACAACTAGGTACATGACCGTGTATCAAAGTGCACGGACACAACCAGAAGGAAACAACCCAGTCCCAGTTAGTCTGGACATGCTATGTAGTCCACCTACATGGCTTATACTAATAAATGGTTTGGGATCTATGTTTTTTCTAGGGACATGGCCATTTGGTGGAGTAGGACTTCACACCGTGTGGGTCCCCTCACACACTATGTACCCCTTGGTTCCTTTTTAGGAAACTTCAAGGTTTTGTATATCCTTCATTTGAACTCAGATTTTGGCCAATGAGTATCCCATCATAAGTTTTTTTGTGTATAATGTGATGGTGACCTCATTTTTTTTATTTTAGGATAATATGTGAAATGTTTTGGGCACAAATCTTGGTTAGGTGATGCTCGACGATGGAAGTGGTCGCGCAGGATCATCAGAGGCATTCTGAGTGATATCCTCTAATAGAGATGGGCAGTGGGTCTTCAACAACTACTGAGTGGTACCTTCCAGTAGATATAGGTAGTGAGTCATATATTACTATTTATTGGTACCTTCCAATAGATCTAGGAAGTAGTCCTCGATGACTAATGAGTGGTACCCTCAAGTAGAGCTGGGTAGTGGTTCCTCAATTAAATAATCCCAAACAAGAGAGTAAGGGGATATCCATCTCATAGTTTATCCTAGAAAAAATAGTCTCTCATGGCTCCAAAAGTCCATCAATTATGCCTCACATCTCACGTGTCTTCCCATAAGTAACCACTCAAGTCCATCCATGCCTCATCACTATATCACACAGTTGAGGGTCCAAAACTCTAGTTAAGGGCCCATTCCTTGGTAAAATAGGAGGGTATCACTCTAAAGTCATCAAGGACCCACTGAGTAGTACCCTCCAATAGAGCTGGGTAGTGGGTCCTCAACCACTACCGAGTGGTACCCTCTAGTATAGCTTGGCAATGGGTACTCAATGACTATTGAGTGGTACCCTCTAGTAGAGCTGGTCAGTGGGTCCTTGATGACTTTAGAGTGATACTCTCCCATTTTACAAAGGAATGGGTCTTTAACTAGAGTTTTGGACCCTCAAATGTGTGATACAGTGATGAGGCATGGATTGACTTGAGTGGTTAATTATGTAAAGACATGTGAGATGCGAGGCATCATTTATGGACTTTTGGAGCCATGTGAGACTCTTTTTCCTAGGATGAACTATGAGATGGATATCCCCTTACTCTCTTATTTGGGATTATTTAAATGATGAGATATATATATTCTCATGTATCCACACCTTGAATTTGGTTACTCTGTTTCCATGGGAGGTGAAGACGCACAGGGTATGCCATGTGCTTTCCATGTTTGTATTCTCATGGTTGGATGAGTTTACTATCCTACTAGGGGTGAAAGAGACTCAACATGTAGTACATATACTCACCATGTTGAGCCCCTTTTTCTTGGAAAAGGTTACTATTTCACTCCTGGTTGGGTTGAGTTTCTCCCTTTCACTATATCTTTCATGCTGTGTACTATCTTCGTCTTTATTTTCCCTATTTCATCTCTTACTACTCCAACTTTTAGCTTTTAGGGCATCCTACTAGGTATGTATATACTCACCCCTAAATGGGATTTTCCCACAAGTTTCATGTCTTATGTATTTGATGGATAGGTCGAAGAAGACTATAGAAAATCTTAGGGATACTTGGTACTTTGGACCATGTATGGTGGTCACAACTTGGAAATCAGAAGATGGGTTCTCTCAAGGTTTTACTTTCCAATTTTTTCAGGTTGGGACATATTTCTTATCAAGCATGTGTATTTATCCTTTACTTTTTAGTTTGAACTATCGTACTCTTGTACACCCTATAGGTTTACATTCTTGGTTTACTTTTTTGCTATTTCATACTTTTATTATTATTCCTCTGCACTTCTACATTGAGATGGTTGGGTGTGTGCATATTGGTACTTAGGCAAAGGCCATCCATTTAGGTTATGCCTTTGGCACTTGTCTCCACCCCTAGCCTATTGAGATGGGCTTGGGGTAGTTGTGGATGGAGCCCTGACTTGGGTAGGGTCATGACAAATTGGTATCAAAAAAGTTCTTTCCTTGGAACATTGTTCAAACTAGTCTCCTTACAAGGATATGGTTGGGTTTAGGGAAATAGTGTTAGAGTGTCTTGAGTATGTCTCCGAGATCAAGGAATCCTGTGATGTTATGGGCATCTGATGTATCCATTCACCAGAACCTTGACTATTTGATTTTTGATTCAGTATACCGAGACATTGTTTGTAGGGATCAATAATACATGAATCATATAGGATTGAGTCTTTTACTATTGTTCTTGAGTTAACTCCCCATTATATATATATATGCTCATTTGACTATGGTATATCTTGATAACCTTCAAGATGCCTCTGTGATGATAACTATACATGAGGATAATTTTGGATAATGATGACGATTTGATGAGTGACGAGGCATTAGTTCAGGGCCCATCTCATGAGATTCTTCCTATAGGTGGCTAGGTAGAAGTACCTCCACCTATCGAGTAGTAGATTGTCCCAGTAGAGTTGATTGGGGATGCATTCAGGCTTAGCGTGCTTCACGAGTTCCATCGCCATAGTCCAATGAGGTTTCACGGTGAGCCAGATACACTAGAAATAAAGGATTGTATAGAGTCAGTGGTTCATGTCTTTGGGATCATCTGGACCCCAACGTATCTGGTGGTTTCACTATAATTTAGCCTCTTTTATAGAGCTATTGGGTGCTGGTGGATCCTTGTTATGAAGATACATGATGAGTTGACACTCTTGTGGCCTGAATTCCAACAATTGTTCCATGAAGAGTACCACCCCTCTTATTTATGCTCATTTTGGATTCAAGAGCTTCTAAAACAATAGTAGGGAGGGATGATGGTGGCTGAGTACACAATGAGGTTTATAGACCTTACTCAATACTTCCTTAACATGATCCACAATGACTACTTCTAAGCATCAAAGTTTTAGCAGGGACTCCAAAAATAGATCTATGCTAGCATGGTTCCCTTGTGCATCCACACATATGAAGGGGTGCTAGAATGGTCACTAGTGATAGAGAGATTTCTGTTAGAGGGAAACCAAATATCTGGAGCTGGTAGTGGGCATCACAAAGATGATTCATCTGTAACAGGTATCAGGCACCAGTCTGTGGGATCTTGACACATGAGATCCTTTTGTGAGAAGATTTAGGAACAGGGTCATATGGTAAAGGGAAAACATAGAGCACCATGGTATCCCATATAGGGTTGGTGCTATGCTTTTGATGGGAGAGGTCACATGGTGAGTGTCTTCCCAACCAGATGTGTTGAGGATCATAGGTAGGTAGCGGATGGACCACCACGACAAAGGCAGTTCTATGATTAGGGATCTCCTAGGTGAGGCCAGGGTGGTCCATGTAGAGGTTAATTTTGTAGAGGAGTAGGTGGATATATTAGTGGGGGTATTATCCTATTAGATCCTTCCACCACCACCCCCAGTTGAATGACATCAGGCTCAGGGAGCTAGTGGTTGGGGCCGCAGACAGCTGCAGGCTTTGAAAGTTTATGATACCGTAGCACATGAGATTATTAGAGGTATAATCTATGTTTATTATAATCTTTATTTAATATTATTATACATAGTTTATAGTAATTACTTTATCTCTATACTCTTGGTGTAAGATTTGGAGCTCCTAGTAGAGGTGGTAGCCCAACAGCTTCGTCTTGAGGTCCCTAAAGGGAACAATTCTGTATCTTTTATCTGACATCAGTACAAGCTATGTCTTGGTGGATGGAGGTTCACATGGGACCTTTTAGTCTTCAAAATGGAACCCTATTATTTCATATTGGTTATTGATTGGTTTTCTATGGTCCGAGCCCAAATTGAATGTCACCACAAGCAAGTCAGATGCCCATGCACTGATGGGATGAGATTCTCCTTTTCTAGTGAGACAAATATCATGGTAGTATAAGTGGGTTCTAAAATTAGGAAGATTCATCCCATCACCCATAATTTATAGAGTATATCCATTGGTGCAACAAACTCTTAAGGCATATGGATTCCTTCAGTTGTGGAGGATTACATGGAAGTCTTCCCTAAGAACGTTTTAGGACTACCTCTAAGGTGGGAGATGGAGTTTTCATAGACTTGCATCCAAAAATTACTTTGATATCTTCTATGACATATCAAATATCCCCTAAAGAGCTTCAATAGATATAGTTGCAGATGGAGTACCATTGAGAGAAAGTTTTCATCAGACCCAGTGTATACCCCTAGGTGGATTCAGTCTCGTTCGTGACAAAGGAGGATGAGAGATTATGACTTTGCATGGATTATCATCACCTGAACTAGGCTGTGATAAAGAAAAAGTACCAATTTCTGAGGATCGATGAACTCTTTGAACAGTTGTGAGGTCTGATATGGTTCTCAAAGATTGATCTATGGTCTGGATACCACTAATTTAGGGTTTGATAGGATGATATTCCAAAGTTTACATTCTGATGTCTCTATAGACACTATGAGTTCAAAGTGATTCCCTTTGGTGTGAAAAATCCCCCTATCATGTTTATGGCTTTGATGAACCAGGGATTCCATATATATATTTGGACTAGTTTTTTATTGCCTTCATTAATGGAATACTCATCTATTTTTCATCATAGGAGGAGCATGCAGAGCACTTGAGGATGCTCCTAGATTTTCTTCAAGAGAACCAACTTTATGAAAATATCTCAAAGTGATAGTTATGGATTCTTATAGTTCATTTTTTGTGGAATGTAATTTATAATAATGTTTTAGCTATGGACCTACCAAGGATCAATTTAATGATTTCTTGGGAGCCACCAAATAATGTGTCAGGAGCTTTCTTGTCTTGGCGGGGTACTACATGAGGTTTGTGGAAGACTTCTTCAGGATCACATCCCCTTTTATTGCCATGATTAAAAAAGTAAATATGTTTATCTAGTTTGAGTAGTTCCATAAGGCCTTTAAAGAGTTGAGGATGAGGTTGAAAAGTGGTTTGGTATTTAGACTACTAGAGGAGGGTGTGGAGTACATAGTGTGTTGCGATGCCTCAGAAGATAGGTTTGACTATGTGTTGATGTAGTGGTAGGTAGTTGTCACATATGGGTTGAGGTAGTTGAGACCCCATGAGAAGAAATATGCAAACCATGACCTAGAACTAGAATTATTAGTCTTTACCCATAGGATACAGAGGAAATACCTTTCGAGTGAGTGTTTTGTGGTTTACTCAGACCATCATAGTCTCAGGTACATATTCATACAGAGAGACATGAACTTGAGACAATGGTGATGGATATATTTATTATAGGAATATGAATTTGAGATAGTCTATACATTGGGGAAGGTCAATGTAGTAGCATATTTCCTTATCAGGAAGTCCCAAACTTGTTGGTATAAGAAGCTTTAGAGCAGTTGGCCTCCTTACAGCTGACCTTAGAAGAGTAGGAGGGTACAACTTTTCTATAGTCGATGGTGTTGAATCCTCCACTTCTTGAGAATGTGAGAGTCCCATCTAGGAGGAATTTACTATGAGGTCTTACATGATTATATATCCATATAAAACTCGCCATATGGATATTTTGAATGAGGTAATCACATCACATTTTTCCAGGGATGGACGATGGTTCTAGTCATGATGAGGGAGGAGGTGATATGAGAATTCAAACTTCTTGCATAACTATATATCCCGATTTGAGGAAGATATACATATAACTTTAGTGGAATTTTTGGTGGTCTGACATGAGATAAAGTGTAACTGAGTTCATCTCTCAGTGTCTCACTTGTCAGTAAGTGAAAGCTGAGCACCAAGTTCTGGTAGGTTTGTTGCAGACCCTTGAGATATCAGAGTGAAAGTGAGAGGTAATATAAATGGAATTTATGATAGGTATTCCATTCATATATAAGGGAAATGGAACTATCTAGGTTATATTTAATATAATCACAAATTCTATGCACTTACTTTATATTAGGGAGTAGATTTTGGTGAATATTTTGAGGTAATTGTACGTATGAGAGATCATTTGCCTACAGGGGTGAACTTGATGATTGTCTCTTATCACGAAGTGCTGTATACATCATGACTATGGAGAGGCTTGCAGGAGGAATTTAAGACCCAAATGAGTATGAGTATAACCATTATCTCCCAGACCAATAGGCAGACTGAGCACACTATCTAGGTGTTGGAGGATATGCTGAGGTCTTGTGTGTTAGACTTCAGACAAAGCTGGGAGGATCACCTGCTCTTGGTAGAGTTCACATACAATAACACCTACCACTCTACCATCTACATGAAACCTTTTTAGGCCCTTTAAAGGAGACCCTATAGGCTACCCTTATGTTGGATAGATATTGGTGAGACATTTCTTATGGGCCTAAAGATGGTGTGGGTGATGACATAAAAGGTCCAAGTCATCCGTGAGTGGATGAGGATGGGCCAAAGTAGACAAAAATCTTATTCATATCACCATTGTAGTCCATTTGAGTTCGAGTAGGAAGACCATGTTCTCTTGAGAGTCTCCCCATGATGAGGATTATGGAGGTTTTCCTGGGTAATCAAGCTATCCCTAAGGTTTATCGGGCCATTCGAGATTATGAAAAGGGTTAGTGAGGTTTCTTACCACCATGCCTTACCCTCACAGCTAGAGAGAGTGCATGATGTCTTCCATGTGTTGCAGTTGAGGAGATATGTGCATGGCCCTACACACGTCATTTACTGGGAAAAGATGGATATCAAGGATGGAGCCACATTTGTGGAGCACCCAGTGGTGATTGAGGATTGACAAGAGAATACCTTTCATGGATGGAGCATCCCCTTAGTTTGTGTGTTGTGGCATCATGGGAACATGCATGAGAGTTTTTGGGAGTGACATATCCAAGTGTGGACCTAGTATCCCAAGTTTTTTGCTTATTTTTTATTTTCAGGGATGAAAATTTTTAAGGAGGGAATGATGTTTATACCTAGTTTTTTTCCTTTTAAGACTTTAAAATATTTATATATATATATTTATGGATCTAGACGTCGATAAAATGTGTGATTCTATGGCCTAGTGTACCCAAAATTAATTTTATAAAAATATTAAAAATATTTTATATTGTGAACATGTGATTCCTTAAAGAAAATGAGATAACTCTTAAATAGAATCTTGGATAAAAAATTTGAGGCCACGGTTGAGTCTGAAACATGTTATTTACCCTTAGTACAACCTAAAATTGATTAGATCAGGGCATTTGGACCCATCCCCCATTGGATGTATGTTCTATGAATTAATTAATCACTTAATTCATTTTGACCTAAATGAAATGTTTATAAATATAATGCCATGTAAATTCTCCTAGGGATAGCCTCATAATCCTGGGATCTATTGAGGGATTATCCTTCCTACTTCAATTGTAAAACCATCTCAGATGATGATGAAACTCTATATCGGAAAATATAAAGATGTAGCAAATTCAATGACTTTGTTCAGTCATTGATAACCACATTGTTTGATTATGAATGATCCACTCTTCAATTATGACCCATCAATTTTTGGTTTACGCCCTCTTTGATTAAATAGATTGAGTAGATCAATCCCTGTTTTTGGGTCCGAACCAATTTTGGAAAATTACATGCACTTCTGTACAGTAATATTAATGTTTTATAACCCAATATTCCAATTATTTATTGTTTTCTAATAAAACTTGGAAAAGATTGATTAAACTTTAGTTCTAGTTTATTTTCCTCTCGATTTATTCACATTCATCACCGGTTGGACTCCGTAATTCCGGTTTGACATTACCAGGCTGTATCGAGCCCTATGGGACCCTCGAAATCAAAAAAAAAAATCATGAGAAAGGAATGGATTGACGAATATAGCATAGATCTAGGATGATTATGGACTGTGAACTATTTATTTAATAATCAGAGACTAGATCTTCAATGATGAGAGGTACAGAGATGTGCGAAACACATGAAGGAACCCACGTGGATTGACGAAGCTGATTTATGGTGAAAAAAGGATGGAAATGATGAAAGAAATATAAATATACTAATAATAGGTGGAATTTTGGCTGAAATCAAAGGCATAGATTAGAATTGGAGCGTAGATTGTAGATATAAGATTTTGTGAAAAACCCAACTACACACCGTGTACAAGGATGAACACATGGAATGGAGACCCTTGAGTGTGGAGGAAAAGGTTTTTGAAATATATAAGGATGTAAATATGTGTAGCAATCCTACACACCACATGAGTTATCCCTAGATAGATGAACCATGTGATGGATCATAGAAGTAGGAATCTATGTGGGAGTACACAACTAGGTACATGGCCATGTACCTAAGTACACATACACACCAGAAGGACATGGCCTGGTCCCCATTAGTATGGACATGCTGTGTAGTCCAACTACACAGAATGTACTACTAAATGGGTTGGGTTCCATGTGATGGATAGGGACATGAACATGTGGAGGAGTGGGACCACATGCCATATGGGTCCCCTCACATGTCATGTACCCCTTGGTTCCTTTTTAGGAAATTTAAAAGTTCTGTATCTCCTTTGTTTAAACTCATATTTTGGACCATGAGTAGTCTATCCTGAGTTTTTTTCCACATATAACGTGATGGTGCCCTTGGTTGTGGGTTTTGGGATACTATATGAAATTTTCTGGTCACGAATCTTGGTTAGGTGATGCTCTATGATGGCGATGATCATATAGGATTACTGTAGGCATTCTGAGTGGTACCCTCTAGTAGATATGGGTAGTGGGTCCTCGATGAATATTGAGTGGTACCCTCCAATAGAACAAGGAAGTGAGTCCTTGATGACTACCGGGTCATACCCTCCAGTAGAACTGGGTAGTGGGTTCTCAAATACTTCTGAGTGGTACCCTCTAGTAGATATGGATTGTGGAACCTTGATGACTACCGAGTGGTTCTCTTTAGTAGAATTGGGCATTGGGTCTTTGATGAATTTAGAGTGGTACCCTCCTTTTGTACCAAGGAATGTGTACTTTACCTAGAGTTATGAACCATCGACTTTGTGGAATAATGAAGAGGGGTGGCCTAACTTGAGCAGTTACTTCTGGGAATATGCATAAGATACTGGGCATCATTGATAGACTTTTGAAATTGTGGATGACTCTCTTCCTGAAATTATATATGATATGGAGACCCATTACTCTTATTTATGATTCTTTGAATGAGTGTATATATATATATATATTCTTTTGTATCCACACCTTGGATTTGGTTACTCTCATTCCATGGGAGGTGAAGACGTGTGGGGTATGCCACATGATTTTTGTGTTTAGCTTAATGTAGTTGTATGAGTTTACTCTTCATATTGGGGCAGAAAATACTTGATGTTTAGTTCATCTACTCACCATTTTAATCCCCTGTTATTGGAAGAGGTTACTATTTCTCTCTTGGTTTGGGTTGAGCTATTCTCTTTCCCTGTATCTTGCATCCTGTGTACTATCTACTCTATTTATTTTCCCTATTGTATCTCTTACTACTCCCCCTTTTAGTTTTTCGGGTTTCCTACTGGGTATGTATATACTCACCCCTATATGGACTTTTCTGGCACATGTTGTGTATTATGCAGACAATGGATTGGTCGATAGTGACTATAGAGAATCATAGGGATACCTGGTATTATAGAAAACATATGGTTGTTGTATCTTGGAGATCAGAAGCTGGTCTCTCTCAGATTTTTACTTTCTAGTTTTTTTAGGTTGGGACATATTTCTTGTTGGGCATGTATTTTTCCCTTTACTTTTCAATTTTCACCGTCATACTCTTATACACCATAGAGGTTTTCATGCTTGGTTTAATTTCTAGTTACCGTATCTTTTTTATTATTATTCCTATGAACTTATACATTGATATGGTCAGGTGTGTTCATACCGGTACTTAGGAAAATGCCTCCCATTTAGGCTATGCCTTTAGGTGCTTGTCGCCACCCCTAGATTATAGAGGTGGGCTTGGTGTAGTTGCGGCTTGATCCCTGACTTGGGTTAGGTCATGACATTAGGTTTTAATTTTTTTTATAAAATGATGTTTCAAGTTTTTCTAACATGAATATGCTATTATTTGAGGTCCTGAATATGTTTCTAAGGTATAAAACATTTTTTTTGAGTTTCTAGGGGATTTTTTTGGGACTTGAAACATATTTTCATAAATTTGGAAATTTTTGGTGAGTAAGGGTGATTTTAAAGTGATTATGAATCATTTTCCCAGTGTTTTTTTTGAAAAATGGATAAGTATGGAGATGTAAGAGTCGCCTTGTATGAGTAATAGTAAATATTTGGAAAAGGAAATGAGTAAGAGTTACTGTTCCAAAAAATAAGATTAAGTTTTCCAAAAATCAAGAGTAACTTTTTGGAAAAGGAAAAACATAAGGGTAACTCTGGAGTCACCCTTTATGGGTAAGGATAAATATTTGGTAAATTTAAAACCGAGTAAAGGTAAATTTGGAGTCAGCCTCTATGAATAAGGGTAAATATTTGTTAATGACAAAAAATGTAAGAGTAACTTTTTTTCTAAGAGTAACATTTTTTAATAAGAGTAACATTGTTTTTAGTAAGGGTCTAAATATTTGTAAAATTTTGAATATGAAAAACTTTTTCTATATTTTTCAAAAAATGTATAAAATGAAAAATTAAATGGTAAATTTCATTATAAAAGGGATTTAGGGATTTCTTTACTAAAACTTAGGAAAATATATTCAAAAGGCACTCCCATTATTCCTTTATTCTCCAAGTGATAATATAAACATTTATTACTATAATATCATACCATCCAAAGTAGGGAGGATCCATGGGTTATGATAGAAATTTTTATGAGTATGATATTAAGATTTCTCACCATTCCTTCTTCCTTCACTAACAAACCACAATTTAAATATTTTTGTTAGATTCTGGTGAATCTTCTAATTTATTCCAAACTTGCAAGTGGTTCTTAATGAATAGAGTCCTGTATACTCTAGGTAGGTAGTTATTAGATTTTTTATAAGTTATATGTGCATTGTGTGATGTTTAGTAAACATGCATAGATAGGGTTGTCTAGGTGATACCGATAATAAAACTGATTGGGGTTTCCGTTGTTCCCATGAGATATCAGGGGGAAATCACATGTGGAAAATAGAGAGTTTGGCCTACTATGGATTGGTTGTATGGTTTTAGAGTTTTATGGACATAAGAAATCATGTTAAGGATTAGGTATTCTCAATATCTATTGTTGTTGTGGTCAACTAGTGATGTAGACGGTTTTGACCATTTTCATGATGGTGATAAAGGTTCTCTAATGGCGCAATATACGATGTTGTTGATTTCCACTCATTGTGGGAGATAAGTGGTCATTGAGGCCAAGTTTGAATATATAATGAATTATTATTTGGTTTAGTGTAATTTTTTTGGGTAGTGTCCTTTGCATACTATGTGACATAGGGGGATGGTGTTTCCCATCGATTCTGGGGGGGGGGTGTACACCATAAAGACCATAATTGGTGGTGAGAGAGACCATTGTATGGGAGTGTTCTATAATATATATTGAGAGGTATGTTGGGACTATCTTGTGGAATGAATTACAGATGTGCCAATGGGGTGTCATGGTGGACCTATAATAGTCAGGTTGGTTATGGATGATGTATAACCTGAGTGACATGGGGTTAATTGGAAGGTATATGAGTCTTATGGTTTGATAGATTATGGATTAATTATTCTAATCTAGTACTAGAAAACATATCTAAAGGGTCACTCAATGCTAGTTGATCTCAAGTGTATTAGGTTGTGTAATATGTTTTGATTTATGTTTATTACACTTTTTATACACTAGTATATGCATGGGTATAAGTTAGGGACACCATTGGTGGTGGCCTACTAAGTTTATACTTTAACCCTACATGTGTCCTCCAGGATGCATACAAATTTTATATCTTATAAAACAAGTATGTAAAATGGATTTTCATTAAGAAATTATTAGATGGGTTTGTAGAGATGGTTCACAAGCTATATGGTGTGGTTTTCATGTGGGTTTAGTGGTTCCTTGGGGCCAGGTTAGTAGTTCTTGTTGGTTATTTTATACATGTATATACATGATCAACCCATGGGATATCCGGTTTACTCTTTTATGATTGTCATGAAATGGTAAATATTTATCTGGATTATTATATGTGTATATTTGTCTTGTTTTTTCCACTATTTTAAATTTATTACATTTTTGTTATTATTATTATTTATCTTAAAAGGTCATAGCCTCCCCACTATCACCCATAGAACATCAATACAAATAAAAAAAATTTTACATATGGGGAGTCACACCTAAATTCTAGAAACACTCTAATATAGTTATTGTGTATTGATTCGGATCGAAGCGTTACAATATGGAATCAAAGAAGGGTGGTCACAAAGTGGAATCACGAAGTGGTATTAAATCAATGTTGTTATAAAGAGGAAATTTAGTCTATTATCATTTGTTTTGATGTATATAAAGACCGAGTAAATGTTTTTTTATATAATTGGAAATGGAAATTGGGATGGATGTCATGCTCTATGTCTAGTCAACACAAGTATGGGTTAAAGTTTAAGTTACCAAGGGAACTGGGATCATTGTTTTGTTTTTCATGCTTACATTTGGGTTATTTGATTTAGATTAAACTAGTATAGACTTTTTTTTATTTTTTATTTTATACTATTCTCCCCAAGAGGTAAGTGGAAATTCTCATGCATCATTTTAATCATGAAGGGATCACATAACATGTGTGTGTTGTTTTTGATTACTGTTTGGAACCTGGAATAAAATGAAATGGTTTAGCTATTTAAATTATCAACAATTGGATATATAGTATTTTACTACATAGTCTATTGGTGGGATTATACTCATATAACCTAGTAAAATTTAGTGGTTTTAAAAAAAGGGGTTCAACTATTTAAAGTGTCAGTAACAATCTATATGGTGTTTTCATGTATAAATTATTCATGGAATTATACTCAGTCGAACCAGATAGGTAACTCTTGGTGTGAATATGTATGTGGTTACTACATGGTTATGATGGGTGTAGTGTGTAACCTTGAAATGTTTAGGTGAGGTTGTTAGGCCAAATGATACGTGACTTTGTGTAATAGGAAAATATAAGGGCTAGTGAGCCACATTGCTTGTTACAACTTTCCCTATTTATGATATTTGGACTGTTATATCTGTATGGAGTAGGGTATTTGATTTTTTAGAGAGATTATACCTAGAAGAACACTGTTGGAGCATCAAGAGAGTGGAGATATAGTTCCACCTAGTCATATACTAGAGGAGGTTCTTGAGGAAAGAGGAGAGAGTGAGCAAGATGTAGAGGCTTTGAGACCAGCAGGACAACCACGTGGGTTGGGATAGTTGGAGTAGTGCTTGGAAGATCTTCATAGGGTTATCATGGCGTGAGTGATATAAAGTGTTAATTAGGTAGAATAGGGATCTATTCCATCCATGACATACCTAACACAGAAGTTACAATCACAATATTCTCCTTTATTCTAGAGAGTGGGTGGTCTATAAGCGGTGGGATGTTAGATCAAGTCCATGCATATGATATTTGAATAGATCAAGATGAAACCATGGAATAGTGTAAAGTTTCCTACATATATTCTTATAGAACTAGAAAAACACTAGTTGGATGTGCAGGTATATGAATACATACACAAGGGGTTGTCATGTAAGGAATGAAAGGTCATGTTTTAAAAGCACTTTTCCCTTGAGATATTGAGGGAATGGAAATCCTATGAGTTCTTACACTTGTAGTATAGAGGGAAATTAATTATTAATTATTCTAGTAGGTTAAAATATTTTCTGAATTTACGGCCAAATATGATATTTCTATGGTGCAATGACTTGTGGATGGTTTACGACATGCTACCAATATACATGTAAATATATTTATATTGAATTAATTATTGAAAGAGATAAACTGTGCACTAATATAAGAGTATAAACCAGTGGAGGAGATTGTAACAATATATATATTGGTGTCAATGAGATAGGCAGTGGAGCTTCATATTTCCATAATCAGGGCTATGAGGGGACCTAGTAGGACAATTAGAGTAGAGGTGCAAAAATTCCACCACAGGGTGGGTCATAGGTGACATTATTTGAGCATGGATAGGTGGAACATGTTCAAGTTATGTGTGATACAATATTAAATTAATGATGATTATGTATCCATATGGGGAATTTAGAGAGGTTTTGTCAGAGGGACTCATAGACAATTGGGAATATTAGATCGAGTTAGACTCAAGGATATATGGTAGGATCGAGAGTGGGAATATGATCTGGTTGTAAGATTCATATACAAATATAGGTCATGAAAGTTTATAAGATACCCAATATTGGGGAAAATAGCTTATGGTGAGTATGAATCTATAGGTTGGACTGGTATCAGATGTTTGAGTATTAGGTCTACTATATGTGATCTAGCCGACATACTCAGAGTAGGCCATAGAGCCATCTACAGGTAGTGTTATTCTATGAGAGTGTGGCTATGGTTTTCTATAATGGGTATGGGTGCATGATGTGTATATGTATTATATATAGGATGTTTTGGAATCATGTATGAAGTGAGCATCAAGTGTGATGTAGGAAGCTAATGGGAATCACTATCATATGAGGGGGATCTGTGTGGATAGTTGGTGTGCATAGAGTGGATGAATATGATACCATTGATGTATTAGTTAAATTGGTTGTAGTGAGACCAAATAGGTGATTACTATAGTGGGTAGTACTGATAGAAGGGATTAGTTTGTTTGAGTTTTATAGCTAGGGTAGTCTGGGTATATTGGGAAGAGATAAATTTGTTTAGTATCGTCTCAATATATGGGAATTTGGTGAGTGAGACACTCAGGTTTTTTTAAGATTTGTTTGGTAATTGGATGGGATATATTGAGGATGATATATTACATGGTGGGGAGGTTTTAAGTTCTAGGGTATTTGAAATAGGGTTTTAGGTTGGTTCTTGGATCAACTATGGGATATTGGACCCTATAGAGGTGCTGGGGGTGTTATTATAGACTAAAGAATGATCCTTTGGAGTTTTATAAGATCAGGGGTATAATTTTTTCTTATAAATTTTGTTTAAAGTGTTTCTATTATGAATATATTTTTTATTTAAGAGTTTATAAATGTTTGGAAAGGTTAAAATGAATTATTAGAGTTTGTGTTCATGTGTGTGTGTGTGTGTGGGGGGGGGGGGGGGGTTGGGTATTGGAGTATATTTTCATAAATTTGACATTCTAGTGAGTAATGGTCATTCTATAGTGAGTAAGATTCAATTTCTGGGTGTTTGGTAAAAAATGGACATGTTTAGAAATGTAAGATTCACCTTGTATGAGTAAGAGTAAATATTTGGTAATTATAACGAGTGAGAGTAACTTATCCAAAAAAGTAAGAGAAACTTTTCCAAAAAGTAAGAGTAACTTTTTGGAAATCGAAAAACATAAGGGTAACTTTAGATTCACCTTTAATGAGTAAGGGTAAATATTTTATAAAATAAAAAATGATTATGGTTAACTTTTTAGTCATATTTTTTTTGAGTAAGGGTAAATATTTGGTAAAGAAAAAAATGCGAGAGTTACATTTTTTTACTAAGAGTATCTTTGTTTTTAGTAAGGGTCCCATTTTTTTGTCAAATTTTTAATATGCTGTACTTTTTATGATTTTTTCCAAAAATTATAAAATTATGATTTAATTAGAAAATTCAATTATAAAGGGTATTTAGGGATTCTTTTCAACTAGAATATATGATTTTTTTGAAAGGCCCTCTCATTCTTACTTTCCTCTCCAAGTGAGATTCTAGATGTTTATTATTAGAATCTAATTTCATCTGAAATAGGGAGGATCCATGGGTAAGGCTAGTAGTATACATGAATTTTATATTCATATTTCTCACTTTTTCTTCATCATTCCTTGAAAAACCCTAATTTCAATTTTTTTGTTAGATTTTGATGAATCTTCAATTAAAGCCAAACTAGACAGAGGTTCTCAATGAGTGGATCCCTATATACTTCAAGTAGGTGTTTTGAGATTTTTTATAAGTTATATATGTTTTATATGATGTGTAGTAAATGGGAACATGTAGAGATTCCTAGGTGAGATTGGGAATAAAACCTCTTGGTGTTTCTGTTGTTCCTAGAAGATACGAGGGGGCAGTCTCATGTGGGAAATGGTGGGTTTGGCCAAGTATAGATTTTTTGTATGATTTTATAGCTTTATGGGACATGTTAAAGATTGGGAATTATATATATGTGATGTTTATTTTGTTAGTTAGTGATGTGGATGGTGTTGACCATTATTGCGGGGGTGATAGAGGTTCACTGATGGTGTATCCTAGGAAATCATTGATTTCCACTCACCATGTGGCCCAAGTCTATTGGGGTTGTGTAGAGATAGATAAAGGACCACAAGGTGGTTTAGTGGACTTGTTTCATGTGGTGTACTCTATATACTATTTGGTATATATAAATAGTGTTGACCATTGATACAAGGAGGTTCATAATGTAGAGTCAGCAGTTGGTGAGGATAGAGACCATCATATGAGCACATGTTTCTTTCCTTGTTGAGAGATATGTTGGGAATGAATTGTGGAAATAATTATGAATATTCTTGTGGGGAATATTGGTGGACCTGTAATTGTTTAGTTTGTTATGAATGATTTATAAATCAAGTGACATGGGGTTTATTGGAAGGCCAAGGATTCTTTAGATATATAGATTGTGGATACATCGCTCTACTTTGGTGCTAGCCAAAGTAGGTAAAGGCTCACTCAGGTGTGGTTGAGATCGAGTAGAGTAGGTTATATAATATGTATTTATTTTTATTTATTATTATTTATACACACTAGTATAAATATATATATAATCTAGGTATACCATTGGTGGATTCTTATTGAGTTCATACTTACACCCTACATGTACCCTTCAAGACGCATGTAAACTTTATGTATTATGGAACAGGTAGGGGAGAGGAAACATCATTGGGTGGTTAGTGAATAGAGATGTATAGATGGTTCATGGGCTATATGGTTTGGTTTTTTAGGTGGTCTAGTTAGTTATTTAGTGCAGAGATGGTAGTTCTTGTTGGTTATTTTGTACATGTACATACATGATCGACCCATGGGTGATCCTACTTACTCTTTTATGACCAGAATGGAATTGTAAATATTTATCTAGAATATCATATATGAATATATATCTTGTTATTTTTATTATTTTAAATTGATTAAAATGTTGTTTTTTTGTTATTATTTATCTTAAGTGGGTATATTCTATGCACTATCACCTGTAGATCCTTGATGTTGGTCAGAATCCTTTGACTTATGAGAAGGTGCATCTAATTTCCAGTGAAACTTCAATCTATTTATCATGGAGAAATCTAGGTTAGGGAATTACACCTCACATATATATTCATACTTTTTTTGGTACTAGTCTCTAGCCTCATGCCAAGTAGAGGAAGGCTTTAGGTATCACAATTGACTCATTATCAGCTCAAGTGGGATATCTAAAGGCCAGGTCATGCCAGTATCCAATATAAAACCATTTAATGAGATAAAAAAGTCATTATATGATCATTGATAAGTCATTCATTATATGTGGATATTAAAATTTGTGAATTTAAATGAGAGTATAATGGTTATTTTTGTATAAAAGGGATGGGATATGGAATTTAATAATCAAAATATATGATAAATCACTAATGCTTTCCTTGAATCATGCCCAAGATGAAACCCTATAAATTATTCTTGAATAAAATCAATAGTGGGATAATTTCAATATAGTATAAATTAATACAAAATCTATATTATCTAAATAATTCCAATAAAGTGTCTTTATTTTACATTTAATCTTAAGAGAATGTATTAGTGTAATAAGAGGTTATATACCTAGAAACTAGGGTGATATGTGTAATATCCCAACTTGGTCTACCCAAATAGTAACTAAATCATTGGTTACATATGACCTCAAGTTCACTTCCCTATATGTTTAATTCCACCGACCAATGATGAGGGTATATAGGTATCATTGGGAGACTACACCCTCTTTATTAGATATCCATAAATAATAGTGAAATAAAAAATAATTAACTATCATGATAATAAAACAATATAATATTAAGATTACAGTTATGGTCTAACCATAAATAAACATACCACATTCTATAGTAAAATGTGAGATAAATGTAATTTCATACAAGTCATACGTAAGTGGTTGAGATTGTCATAGCGCCAATCATACACAAGATATACAAAATATACTAAATAATGGATCCTAATACAAAAAATAAACTAGATACAAGTCATTGTTAGGTCCTGTATTATACTCTACCCATCTATCCAACTCACCCATCGACAGTAGGACACTTTTCCTTACCTAAAATGCTAATCATGAAATTTTTATGTGTATCGAGATTCTCATGTAGGGTGTGAGTATTACTCTATCATATAACACCAATAGTGTCCCTGGACAAATATATAATGCATAAGGGAATATATGATGTGATTTGATAATAAAAAAATATTAAAAAACAATAATTAAAAATAATAATAATCACATCATTAGGTGTAAACAGCCCAATAATTTGTGACCATACCTACTTTATAAAAAATCATTTAATGTTTGAACATATCATATGTAACATATAAGGGTTAGTTTAATGTCCCACCCACTCATATTATATATTATTAATTGAGAATCACACCCCATATCATAATTTAGATCATGTTAATATGGTCATAACAACCCTTGACATAATGGAAAATTATACCAAAAGGAAATAACGACCAATATAATATCAGTACTAGGATAGTGTTCATAACATTCCATGCATTATGTAAGACAAATCCAAGTGGGTATATTATCGTAAGCCTATATCACAACAATAACAAGTATAGGCTTCATCCTATGTTAAATATAAGGTTAATTCCAAGTGTTTATATTGCACCCTTCCATGGAAATTTCAATAAGTGGGCATAATTCCATTTTCTTTAGGAAACAACATATAATAGGGTTTGGTGTCCCTAGCCACAATAAATATCACATAAAATATAATAACATCCATTTACATGGGAAATAATAAGGTAAGTGGGAATATCATCCCATACCATAATAAATATCAAATAAATGAGGGAATATGATCCCAACTATTGGCCATGTCTCGTAAATGGGCTTATCATCTTGGCCATAGGCCATGTAAAGTAAAATGGAATATCATACTAGCTATATTCCATGTTAAGTAAATGGGAATAATATCTTGACTATATAACACATCAAGTAAATGGTAATGACATCCCTAGTTTTCAAAACTAGTAGGGTAAGTTGACATATCTTCCCATACCTTTCACATGTTAAGGGAAAGTGGTCATATCATCCTATTCCTTTCATATATAAAGGGAATGTGGGTATATCATCCCATTATTTTCACATATAAAAAATAAATCTCAAGTATATAAAATAATCACCAAACATATCACATAGATATCATAATAGATGTTAGTAAGGTGTCCAATTCCAATTTTAGCTTAATACTATTTTGGGTCTCATACACACAAACCTATTCTCACTATCATATATCAAAGGAATCCTTTACTCAAAATCGTACAACTAAAAGATGGTCATTCATCACCTTTTTACCATGTAAAATAATCCAATGACCATATAATTAACTAAATAATTATCCCAAGTCAATATACCATTTTAGTAGCATACATAAACAAATTCACCAACATTAATGCAATCCTAAGGGAAACTATCAAGGTCCAATATATCCTCACATAACTAGAAACCCCCATGGTGACTATATAATTAATTTATAATAATTTAAATAGAATCCACAGTCCTAACTATCATTATTATATCCATTATACATGAAGAAACCTAATTTGGCTTCATATCAATACATTTACACATTCTTACCATCATGTACACAACACAACATACATAAAACTCATATAAACCCAATTTAAATCTTATAGAACACCTTACATATAGTTGTAAGAGTATTATTGTGTGATTTAATTAAATGAAATGAACCTAAACAGAATAAAACCTAGTATATAACCCCAACCTAGGGATTTTTGGTAGATAGTGAAGAAAGCATGAGAAAAAAACGAGCATAGACTAAATAATATCATTATACTTTCCCATAATGATCCCCTAGGATAGTCAAAATCTAAGTAGGGTAGAATCTAGGTGGTTATACATTTTAGAAGGAAAAAAATTAGGGGGAAAAGAATTTATAAGTTTTATAACATTTAATTTAATTTATTAAATTATTTTAAAAAACCCACATAGGGGATACCAGGTACCCCATCCCCTATAATTCGATTCACAGTACCATAAAAGGCACTATCCCTAGGGACACTAATTGTCCAATGGCCCTCTAAGGACTTCCCTTCTCTTCCTATAGCCACCAAGTACCCGGTTTAAATCCATTGGATACCTTGTGCCATATTTCATCACAAAAATGATTCCATACCAAACCTGCTTCCTCAAATAATGACCCCTCAACTTTTTGGAAACTCCACTAACAACTAAAAACCATCAAAATACACATGGTTTATCACAAATTTTAATAATTTTTTATTTAAATTTATGTAGAGTAACGAACCATATGTTTATAAATTAAATCACCTTCTAAATGAATAAATTCCTTATTAAGTAATGTAGTTAAAGAAAACACATGAACTATATTTCATTTTTTATTTTTGAACATTATAAAATATAGCCATAATTTGTATTTTAGTCTTAAAATAGCATTAAACATCATACCATTTTTAATATATACATCATATAATTACCCTTAAGATTAATATACATTAAAATCTATAATAAAATCTAATCGATATAGAAGGAAGAACTGACGACCTTGACCAGTAGAATTGTACCTTATAAATCCCATTTTCCAGAGCTTCTAAGGGAGATGAAATCACTAAGCTTTTGCATTGACCAATAACAAGCTAATATTAAACAACTAAAACTAAAAAAAAAACTATTTATAGGATAAGTTCAAGATTTTAGAGATCATATCCAAAACCATGTTCATCGAATCACCCCCCAAAAGTACTGATATCACACACATTACCCTTCGGGAGTACATTGGTGTAATAAAGGGTTATGTGTCTAGGACCTAGTAATATGATTTTTTAAAATTATTATTATATTGAACCTTTTTAATTATTACTTTATTATATAATGATTTTGATAAAAATTAGATTTTGATATGAAGAAAACAAAATTATATTTTTTGGGAAATATAGTCTTAGTTAAAACACTCTTTTTGATAAATATAATAGCTTTCAAATAAATTTTATTTTTATGAAACAATCTTATTAAATAACATTTATTTAAATATATATGGTAATATAATTTAATAAAGTCCCATGTAATTTATATATGGGTTAGAAAGTTGTCTCTGTTGTAAGAACTAGTATTTTTCAATAAATAAGGATTTTTATTTAAAAATTAAAATTTGTATATTTATGAAATTATTTTGGTAAAATAAATAATTTTTTTGAAATCAATATGTCAAAATTATACAATGGTAAATTTTTCATAATCTTTTGAGATAGTTGAATTTTTGGGTAAAAATTAAATACGGTAAAAATATAGGATATATATTATGACATCATAAGAGCCCAAAAGTGATGCAATCGATACTATAGAAAGAATAAATTACTAAAAATAGGTTTTAACTATAATTTTTTAAGTTGTTTGATTAATTTTACAAACCTATAATGTCTCTCCCAAAACCTATAATATATTTTAAGTTTTAAAAAAAAAGTTTTTTATGAACATGAGTCACTTCCACATCATGAATAGTATTATTTTAATTAGTGAGGTTATTAACCTAATAAAATATCTGGAACAAATTATATTTGGTATAAACCATGGGAAAAAACCATGGGAAGGTTTGTGAATTTTATTATTTCATTACTTAGAGTCCAAAACACTTGTTTAGAAATTAATAAATAATTACCCTCTCTTTTGCTATAAATACCAAAAAACTAACCATTAATATTATATAAAGACCCATTGATCACCAATTTACTCTCCCTATACCTCTATATATCCCTCCTAATGTTTTCCCAAGCTCTTAAAAAGCTCTTACCAAGATTTTAGAAGTAACCTCTCAAGTAAGGGGTTCTCTTCTTCTTCCTCTTCATTCAAGTAAATTCTTTGCATTATGCCTATTTGATTTACAATTATTCATGTTTACATCTATTTTTGAATATCAATTTACCACCATTATTATCCCAAGTAATTAGAGACCACCATCCACTCTCATAAATTCATTTCATGAACCTTTATGTACAC
The DNA here is from genome assembly GCA_963277665.1 of Viscum album. Classification (NCBI taxonomy): domain Eukaryota; kingdom Viridiplantae; phylum Streptophyta; class Magnoliopsida; order Santalales; family Viscaceae; genus Viscum; species Viscum album. Next base: position 219,328,448 of record OY728165.1, read on the forward strand.
TCATTATGCTACCAAAATTATTCTGCGATTTTTCATGCCAAACCTTTGTGTTGTTAATACCTATCCATTTCTCCACTAAAGAGTATTAAAAAAGTTTTAATTATACTTCATTGATTTGGGAATTACTTATATATAAACCAAAATCATTAATTTTGGTATTATAATTGATTAAATACATCCTTATGTTGTATGATCTATGTGACACACAAGTGCATGTATGTGATATGAACATGATGGGTGGGCCTAAAATTATATTGTATTCCAATGAATTAGATAATGTTTTTATCTCATGAGATACCATGTATGGTGTATGAGTGATTAGCCTAAAAAAACTTTGTTACGATGTCTTAGTGATTATCCTTGAATTATTCTTATAATGTTATGTTTTATGTTGTTGCCACATTCTTATAATGGATTGATGTTATCATCTTATGTCATGCTTCTATGTTCACAATTATGATTCACAATTTTTTATGTCACAATGTTATACACCTTGAATCATATTTATTAATTTAATTCATAGTATGATTTGATCATTCCCTTACTAGTATATATAGCTCACCCCTTTCTTATATACGTCCCCATGTTATCCCGTGCAGTATTGGAAGTTCAATGGAATCTAAGGGAATGTTATGAATTTTTTATATAATTTTTTTCATCCCCATTTAAAGTTATTATGATATGTATTTAATTTCCCAAATACACTAGGCCATTCAATATTATGAGATTATATTATATGTATCTTTATGTAATAAATCAAGAAATAAAGTGTATAAAAGATATGAGTCATCTTAGTTAGTATCAGAGAAAGGTCTAGTTATTTTTTGGGATTAGGATTAGGAAACCTTAGTGAAAACTATAGGGATCAAACTAAACATAAGAAAAAATCCCTAAATTTTATTAAAGTATATAGTGATTTGTTTTCTAAGAAAATAAATCCCTTTCTGGATACCAGGAATTGGATGAGACTCTGGAAAAATGTACCTAGGCGTAATAAATCTGAAAGGGATCATTGGGTATTTACAAGACCTGTATCTGGTGCTTGACAAAGAGTCCAAATATTCCACACTTATCCAGACACTCCCTATGTATATTATTTGGTTAAAAACACTTTTTTTACAAACCAAAATAAAAGGGAAAAAATTCCTATGAAATTTAATGCAAGGAAATAAACACTATAGAAAAATAAAAAACCACAATGGTTTTCAAAACCACTGTTAAATATTTCGACAAATTTTTTTAGAGGTGTTTTTTAAAACTACTACTAAATAAGTTTTTTGTTTTTTAATTTATTTTTATTAGAAGTTTTTAAATAATTCCACAAATTAGCCATGGTTTTTTAAGAAACCATGGATAAAAATAAATTTTAAAAATAAAAAAAATCATTTTTTAGCATCAAAAGACCACAACTTTTGATCTAGGTTTCAATTTTTAGCTCCAAAACCAATAAAATCAAAGATTATGAAATAAAATACAATGTAATTAGGTAACACTTTTTTTAATAATTAATAGAATAAAATCTTTTACTTTTTTTAATAGAAGTTAAAAATCAAACTTCTACTTCTAATGATGAAAACTTTTGATCTGGGTGTCCGTTTGTGATCTACCATATATCAAATTGACATCTCCAAAGAGATCTATTCCATTTTGACATGGTAGAACCTAATAACTATTTTTAGAGGTTTAAAAGGCTTGTAATGCCTTCAAAACTAAGTTATTTTTGATCATATACCATGATTTTTGAGAATTTGATGTAATTTCTGCTTCGTTTAAGAGTGTTATTATATGCTTGTTGGGTTTTCTATGATTTTATTCCTTGTATTTACATTCCTATTGTTTTTATGGTGAAACAATTGTTGTAGTTTTCCCTCCTTTTGTGATTTACGATCTATTATATATATATATGTATGTATTTCAATACATTAATCTATATATATATATATATTTATCATTATTTATTTAAAAATTACATATAATTACATCTATGAATATATATTTATATTTATTTATGTATTTGTTCATATTAGTCTATATATATATTTCTATCCATTTATTTATATCTGTATACATTACTGTATATTTATATATAAGATATCAGTATAAATATTTATCTATATTTTATTGGTTGATGTGTGCATGTGTCTTCATGCTTGTATTTATATAAATTCATGTAAATTTATTTATATTTATATATTTTTATAAGATATATATAATTGTGTTTAAATAAATTTACATGTAATTATATATAATTACTTACTATTTTTTATTTATTATTTTCTATTTATTATTTATTATTTATTATATATTCATTTATTATTTATTATTAATTAATTATTAATTAATTACTTATTTATTATATATTGATTTATTATTAATTTATTATTAGATTAAAATTATTTAATTTATTATTCATTATTTTTTAATTATTATATGTTATTAATTAATTATACTGTATTATATTTATTTATTTATTTATTTTTTATTTACTAATTATGTGACGTCCCAGACCTGGATGCCACTTAATGGGTGCCCCAAGCCCGGTGGGCCACATGGCCTCAAGTGCATCTCCCCAAATGCCAGAGGTTACCGACTAGTAGTAAGGGATTAGGGTGTCTGTGGGGAGACTATACCCTCATTACCAGAGTGTAGCACATTGGATAAATAATAACAGAGGTAAATAGCGGAAGTAATACAAGTAAACAGAAGGCACAATGAAAAATAGAGACAATAATAACAATAAATGAAATAACTAGAATAACATACTTCAACTGATGATGATATTTCATGTATCTATAATACTAGAAAACATGGATACAAGATAATATGCATAATGTTTTCCAAAAAAGTATGAAGGAAATCAAAAGACTATCCAAAGAATCCCGAGATCTGGCTCAGTCATATGCTATCAAGATCCATCCTAAACAATAATCAATAAAGTGTTTGAAGACATATGCTTCCATTTATCAACAACTTCATTCATGTAATCTACCTTGGGTACCAAATGGAACCCGAAGAGGGTGTGATATAAATCTCAGTGGGCCACCATCAATGGTGTCCATAACCTCTGACCCGTGTAATGGAAATGTAACAGTATGAAAGCATGCATATATTAAGTAAAATAGTACAATTTAACAAAATACACAAGTACCCGCTTCATCCCTTGGCTAGTGTTTGAAGATATAACCAAGTCATTATTTTTTTATTACCAGTTTATAAATAAGTCACATGTTAACAATAGTGAAGGTTCCAAGTTATGATAAGGCAACCTAAAATGAAATTTAATTATGAAGTTCCATGTTAATAACCAAGATAACATATAACTAAAGTGTCACTAACTTAGTAATAAGTATTGCATGGATAAAGGTAATAGTGTAATCCAAGGATCATATTCTAAGTCATTCCACAATAAGATGCATACCAAATCCAAGGTGATCATCCAAGGTAAAATGAGGTTAAGGAGTGACTAGGCCCTAAGGGCTTTAACCATGGAACCTACTTGTCAATGACGGATCTAAGGAGTGTATCCAAGGCATCCTTTAATACTATGTGGGGGATATTATGGTGTTATATTGGGAATCCAAGAATATAAAAGGATCAGAATCTAGATGGGTCTCAACCTAAGTAAGTCGTATCCTTGAATTGGAATAGGGTTCCCGAGTGCTCATAGAATTCCCTGATAAGAATCCAAGGTGATCTTGAGTTAGGACAATCCTATTTGATAAGGAATTTATATGATATATAATTTGGTTCAAGCCTTTTCTTTCATTAGTGTGATAAGTCCAAGTATCATGCAACCATTTAATCAATTCATAATTTATCAATAAGTCCATTTGGTTCAACCCTTGCCTTTCATTAGTGTGACAAGGACAAGTAGCATGAAAACTTTATTAATTTTATTTAATGAATATTCAATAATTGAGGTCCATTATTATAGATTCCATAAATGTGGTAAGGGGTTCTATGGACATGAAACCTATTAATCATTTACATTTAATCTGGTCAAGTCATATATTTAGTATAATTTCCAATTTCACTTTCACATTTAATTATCAATTTGAAGCAATTACCTTAGGTGAGTCAAGTGGAAGTGACATGGTACTTACCATTCACCATTACATGATACAAAAATAATTTATGATATGTAGGCCTACCATTATTGTGGTCAATCTCGAGCACATACGAACAATGGATCAAAAGTTTCAAAACACTAAAAACTCAACTATAGAATATCATCCTATGTGGGATGTTGGGCATTGTGGGAGTAACCACCACTAACTAATCACATATATGGAAAGTGCATAATCATATGGTTCTAAGGATTATAATCTTGAAATATAAATTCACTAAAAGTCACTAGATGAAATCAGTGGGCTCCACATGACAATTCCAAAATCAATGAACTTGAGGGATGAGTTATAGACCACCCACCTTAGGGTTGTATGAATATAATCCTTTAATATCGACCACTGATTTATCTTATTATGGATTATATCTAAGAAAAATAAAAAAATACTCATACCTCGATAGCTAGGTCGTGAGCAAGAGAAGAGAATAATGGCTAAAACAGACTCGAGTACTTACCATTTCACATCCAATGTGAAGAACGAAAGCTTGATCGGATCCTGTATGAAGGATATCTTTCAATCCCTACCTTAGACCTTAAAAGAGATCCAAAATGAGAGAAAAATAGTTTAATCCCATAGGAATTTGGATTAAGGAAGAATAAGAAGTCTTAATTCGATCATTAAGGGAAAATTGGTCATTTACCTAGAAATTAGACTATGCACGGTTTGTACGCACAATTTAGAAAACCATACACAAACCCTGAATGGGTACTTGGGGAAGAGGGGAACTCACACAGTTAGGTAGTATGGTTAGGTAAAACGTGCACTAACCATGCGGTAAGGCTCTATCAAAAAAAATGCCATCCACACATTTTTCTCTAATCACGCAGCCTTCCTGCATGGTTTACTATAAATCATGAATCATGTTTGTTTTCCAAAAAATCTAGGTTCTGAGCTTCGAAAAAGCCATAGACACCCTCAAGACCTTCACTAACTCATTAGGCATCCAAAATAGGTCCAAAATAAAGTGTTAGACCAAAATTTAAAGGATCTATACCTGAGTGAAAATTTGGTTTCTTACGGTCTTCCCCCTTAAAATAACTCATCCCTGAGTTCATCTTCTAAGGGTGTAAAAACACTGTTTGAGAATAATTTTGGCCACTGAGTGCATATGTCGGCCTCCTGCTCCCAATTCTCATCTTTCACGTGGTCATACTGCCATAACACCTATACTAGAGGGATAAATGGGCCTCAGAGAACCTTCGTGCTCTGGTCGATGATGCATAATAAATACTCCTCAAAGGTAGCATAAGCATCTAACTCCACTTCCTTAGGATCAAAGGTATGAGATATGTCAAAATTATACTAGAAAAGCTATGAAACATGGAAGAAATCATGCATGACATGATAACTCTGAGGTAGTAGAAACCGATAGGCTACTGTTCTGACTCTTTCTAATATCTCAAACAAACATATGTAATGAGGCGATATCTTCCCTTGCTTCTGTAAATGTCTATTACCTTGACTGGGAGATACCTAAAGGAAAACATGATCCTCAATCTATAACTCTAGAGGTTATCGATGACGATCAACATAATATTTTTTTTCTAGACTGGGTAGTAGTCGTACTCTTTTTGATCAGCTAAACCTGCTCCAAAGTCTCCTGAATGAGATGAGGACCTAGTTGTGGTGCCTCACCTACCTCTAGCCAAAATAGGGGTGAATGAGATGACATATAATATAAGTCCTCAAAATGATCCATCTAAATTTTCATCTGAAAGCTATTATTATAGGTGAATTAAATAAGAGGGATATTCTTTTCCCATAAACTGCCGAAATCAAGGACACATGATTAGAGCATATCCTCTAGAACCTATATTATCTGTTCTGATTTTACATCATTTTGAGGGTGAAAAGTTTTTATTAAAAGCACTTGTGTTCCTATATCCTTCTACAATCCCTTCCAAAACCATGATGTAAAGTGAGAATCCCTATCTGAAATGATAGTATGAGGACCCCATGGATTCTTATGATCTCACAAAAATATAGTCTTCCTAGATCATCAACTAAGAAAGTATCCTAAATAAGAATAAAGTGGCATGATTTCATTAGTAGGTAAATAACTACCCATGTAACATCACTACCCCTCGATGACCTAGGTAAGAAGACTACGAAATCCATAGCAACATATTCCCATTTTTATTATGGGATTGGAAGTGGATTTAAAAATCCTATAGGTCTCTGGTTATCTTCCTTCACCTGCTGATAGGTGGAACACCTAGTGATAAAGACTGCTATCTAATGCTTTATCCCAAGCCCCCAATATTGGCATTGCATATCTCGATACATCTTCAAGATTCCTAGATGAATTTCACAATGAGAATCATGGGACTTGCGCATCACCTCCTCTCCCACATCTGTAAGAACTCAGACACTTACATGAATATGCTTGATGTTATCTCTGTCTGCAGACCAATCTAGAGGCAGGTTATCCCCTGATATACTCTCACTGAGTATAAAAACTTTTGGATCTGAAAACTGTCTACCCTTCACCTTCTCAAGGAGGGAAGAGGTAACTGTCAAAGATGAGAGATTAGACTGCTCATGACTATAAGGAAACTCTAGGTACAGCTCAAAGAAGAGGGCCATTAACTTCCATTAATCACTGGATTCCCATATTGCTTATACCAAAGTTTTCTGACTCAATGTATCTGCAATCACATTTCCCTTCCAAATTATATAGGCAAGATCAAAATCAAAGGATTGTAAATATTTGACCCATATTCAATGTTTGAGGTTCAAGACATGCTGAGTAAATATATATTTGAGAATATTATGGTTTGTGTACACTACAAAGTGATCACCTACTAGATAGTGTGTCCAACAACGTAAGGTATGGAAAACTGCTGCTAGATCAAGGTCGCGCATCAGGTAATTTCTCTCATGTGGCCTTAACTGTATAGATCCATACACAAAAACTATATATTACTACATCAACATTGCTCCTAGGCCAATTATTAACGTTTTATAGAAGACAGTATAACCTACACCTAGCTTTGGAATAATTAGAATGTCGAGACAAGCCTCCCTTTTAGCTCCTGAAAGGATTTATCACACGCTTCTGACTAAAGGAACATGACACCCTTCTTTGTAAGTCCAGTGAGAGGTGAATCAAGGCATGATAAATCCTATATGAAATGCCTATAATATCCAGACTTCCCTAAGAAGATCCATATATTAAACACATTCTTGGGATGCTCCCAGGATACTACAACACTAGACTTTTTAGGGTCAACAGATACTCTTGATTCCAATATGATATGACCTAAGAAGTGAAATTTGTTGATCTAGAAGTGGAACTTATCAAGCTTGGCATAAAGCGGATTCTCTCTCAATGTACTCAAAATGATATCAAGGTATTTATCATGGTCGTTATGAGTATGAGAATCCACCAAGATGTCTTCCACAAAGACCACAACAAAAGATTCAAGATAGAGATGAAAAACCCTATTCATTAGATTCATGAATAAGACGAGCATGTTTTTAAATCCGAATGACATAACAAGGTACTTCTACAGACTATACCTACTACAGAAAGCTTTAAGCTACATGTCTGATGACCTAACTCACACTTGATGATAACCTGATCTCAGGTTAATCTTAGAGAAGACCCTAGATCCTTGAAGCAGGTCAAAGATATCATATATTTTAGGAAGTGGATATCATTTATTGACCATAATTCGGTTCAACCTTCTGTAATCCATGCATAGACATAATGTTATATTTTCCTTCTTGGAAAAAAAACATGGATGAACCCCAAGAGGATGTACTAGACCATGTAAAACCTTTGGCCTCTAAATCCTCTAACTTTTTCTTGAGATCCTAAAGCTCTGTAGGTTCCATCTTATACGGAGGAATTGACACTGGAGATGCTTCTTGAATAAGCTAAATTGTTAACCATACCTATCTCCCAGAAGGTAATCCAGAAATTTTTTTAGGAAAGACATCCCTAAAATGATCCACTAGTGGAGGGAAAATAGATTATTGTAAACCTTGATCCCCCATGAAGAGATTTTCAATCTGGGTGGTCACTTTACCTAGCCCATGATACTATTGTCTAGATCTACCATCCTAGACATCTTATTCACCCTTATATAGATAACTACTACCCTCTGGTGATGTAAATGATACCCTATTGTGATATTAGTCTAAAAAATCACGACACTAAACCAACCAATCCATCCTGGTAATGACATCGAAGCTAGTCATATTGAGAACAAAGAGGTTCCATAAGAAAGGGTAACTACCAACCTCAAGGGGACGATACATACACTAGTGTATACCCTCTGTTCGTAACCCTAACAGAATATCTTGGGTCGTTAAACCATAGTAATACTGTATCTCTTTTCTATGACTTTACACAATAGATACATAGATAAAAGATTTTGAATCACATATATCAAATAAAGCAGATACTATAGTAGATGCCACAAGAATAGTACCTTGTATTGTAGATGGTTCTGTATCCTAACCCTCAAGTATCAGCTGTAGTATATGAAATAGAACTGATCCACAGCCCTGTGAAACATATGGAATACCATGATCATAACTTCTCTATTGGCACTACTAGTGACCAGGTGTCCGACTTCCATGACCAAGACCTCCTCCTTGTCTAGTCCTTCTGGTTCTATTACAACTTCTCGCCTGACGTGGTGCAAACGAACCCACTCCTGAAGGTGGAGATAGCACATATACTTTTCCAATTGAATCTGGTGGAAAGGACCTGTAGAAACACTAAATATTCCCCATACAACCACAAGACCAACACTCCATTGGGTCTCTATCACAATAAGGATTCAGGTGCCCCCATCATCCACATTGATGAAACTCTTTGGAGCTATCGAAACGGGCACTCTGGTTGTAAATTCCCTGACAAGAAACCTTGAGGGAACGCTTCCTAACATTGGGATAACTACTAGTCTGACATGGCACTGGTCCTCTATGACCAGTAATATTGTTGTCCCTCAGGTTATGATCAGTGATAAGAGCCTGCTTAACTATTGTATAAAAGGTAGATAGAAGAAATACATTCACCTGTGTATGGATGGTATATTGGAGCCCATCGTCGAAACATCTGGCTCATGAAGGCTCATCACCAGATAAAAGAGGTGCAAAGTGATTCCACTATGTGAAACGTGATGAGTATTACATAACTGAAATAAAACCCGATTTGAGATATATAAACTCTCTGGATCTATTAGATCTCAACATATAATTAAATAACTGATCATATAAGGTAGTTTGGAAATCAACCCACAACATGCCCTGATAACGACCATCCTGGGTAATCACATCCCACTAGAGCTTGGATGAATCACATAACATGTATGTATCAAGATTGAACCTCCATTATAGAGGCGTCTCTAGGTGCTCAAAGATAGACAAGGTGGTATCTATCCAAGAATCATCATCCTGTGAGCCACCACACTCTGAAAAGGTAAGAGGATGATGGTGGTGGAACTCGTGAGTCAGATCAGCAATCATAGGTTCAAGCTGTGGAGCACCACACATGAACTGCATCAAATAAAGGAAACTATCACGAACTTGGTCATCAATGCCCAGATTAGGTACAACAAGAGGTTTCTCAAGTGGAAATCTTGTAGGTAAGACTGGCGGCTTACGACCCATTGTGTCTGGAGTATGGTCGTCACCAGCCTCCTGGCGTATGATACAAGGATGTCATGGCATCATTGGTCTAAAATGCCAATAACACACCTCAAATCATGATTATGCTGAAAGATAGAATCACTAGTATAATATGAACGTAAGAAAACTCACTACCCAAGGAATACTACCCCAACTTCCAACTTAGATGGCCAAGTATCAGTAAGTGCTCAAGTATAAGTTTCATTTTATCTTACATTTAATTCCCAGGTTCACTACTTTACCTTTCATAAACACAAAAAGGAAGGATAAGGATATAAAAATAATTAATTTTAGATGCCATGATTCACTTTATAATGGATATCCTTTCCCGGTGAATCAGTACCCATACACCATACCACTGGAAACGACACCCATTTATTTATAGCATAATGGATTGACTCGGTAAATTACTCAACCCAACCCACGGGGGCCCATACACATCATGAATTGAGACAATAAATCACTCAATTGCAACTAAAAGTAATACATGTAAAATCTAACTATCAAAATCACTCAACAACCACAAGCATATCAATAAATAAAAAATAGTGAAATGCACCTATATGGCATGATAATATGCATGACATGCGAATCGTAGGTGTCAATATGATGCATGGAACAATGATCCTTGCCCTCATATCATCAGGACAAGGATGAAATAAATCCTCAATTATAATGATAATAAAAAACTCCATAAAACATGTGCATAACCTAACAGTGAAGTAATGTCAACTGTAATAAGAAAAATAGAATAACAATTATATTTTTGGTTACTTGGATTTTACCCCAAACCTGGGTTTAAGATTCCCAAGAACGACTTATGACCATGTACCAAGAATTATAAATCTCTAATAAATCATCTCCAAATAGTAAATTAAGAAAATAAACCTCCTCTGATACCACTTTGTGACATCTTGGACCTAGATTCCACTTAATGGGTGCCCCAAGCCTAGTGGTCCACATGGACTCACGCACAACTCCCCAAATGCTAGAGGCTGCCAAATAGTGTCAAGGGCCTAGGATGTGTCTGTGGGGAGAATATGGAATCATTACCAAAGTGTAGCACATCGAATAAATAATAACAGAGGTAAATAGTAGAATAAATACAAGTAAATATAAGGAACAACAGAAAATATAAACAATAGTAACAATAACTAAAATAATTGGAATAATATGCAAACACTATTGATGATATGTCATGTATCTAGAAATCTGTAAAACATAGATACAAGACAGCTGGAATAACATGTTCCAAAAAAGTATAAAGAAAATAAAAAGACTGTCCCAAGCATCCCGTGATTCAGCTCGATCATATCCTATCAAGATCCATTATAAATAGCAAGCAATCAAGTGTTCGAAGCCATATTCTTCCCTTTATCAACAACTGCATTTGTGTAATATACCTCGGGTACCAAATGGTGCCCAGAGAGGGTGTGAGATAAATATAAATGGGCCACCACCAGTGGTATCTATAACCTTTATCCCATATAATGGTAATGTAACAGTGTGAAAACATGCATATATTAAGTAAAATAGTACAATGTAACTAAATACCCAAGTACCTGCTTCAACCCTCAACTAGTGTCTAATGATATAACCAAGTCATTGTTTGATTATTACAAGTTTATAAATAAGTCACATGTTATCAATAGTGAAGTCTCCAAGTTATGGGAAGGCAACATGCAATGACATTTAATAATGAAGTTCCAAGGTAATAACCAAGGAAACATAGACATTAAGGGTCACCAACTTAGTAATAACTATATCCTATCTAAGGGTAAGAGTGTAATATAAGGATCATATTCCAAGGCATTCCATAATAATATTCCTACTTAATCCAAGGTGATAGTCCAAGGTAAAATGGGGCTAAGAAGCGACTGGGACCTATAGGATTTAACCATAACACATACTTTTCAATGCTGGATCCAAGGAGTATATCCATGGCATCCTTTAATAATATGCGGTGGATCCTATTGTGTCATATCGGGTATCCATGAATAGATAAATATTCAGATCTAGGTGGGTCTCAATCGAAGCAATTTGTATCCTTGAATCAGAATGGGGTTCCCGAGTGCTAATGGAATTCACCGGTAAGAATCCAAGAGGGATCGAGTTAGGACACTCTTTTTAGATAAGAAATTAATATAATATATCAGTTGGTTCAAACATTTTCTTTCATTAGTGTGATAAGTCCAAATATCATGCAACCATTTAATCAATTAATAATTTATTAATAAGTCCATTTGGTTCAAGTCTTGCCTTTCATTAGTGTGACAAGGCCAAGTAGCATGAAACCTTTATTAATTCCATCTAAGGAATATTCCATAATTAAGGTCCACTTCTCTACCTTCCATTAATGTGTTAAGGGGTTTTATAGACATGCATCCTATTAATCATTTACATTTAATCTGGTCAAGTCATATACTTAGTATACTTGTTAATTTCCCTTTGACATTTGATTATCAATTTGAAGCACTTACCTTAGGTGGATCAAGTGGAAGTGACATGGTACTTTCCATTCAACATTATATGATACAAAAAGAATTTATGACAAGGAGGCCTACCATTAGTGTGGTCAAGATCAAACATATTCAGATAATGGCTCAAAAGTGTCAAAACACTAAAAACTCAACTATGGAATATCAAACTACGTGGGATGTTGGGTGTTTTGGGAATAACCACTAACAAATAATCACATATATGTAAAGATCATAATCATATTTTTCTAAGGATTATAATCATGACATATAAATTCCATAAACGACACCCGATGAAATTGGTGGGCCCCAAATAACAATTCCAAAATCAATGAACTTGAGGGATGAGTTATAAACCACCCACCTTAGGGTTGTATAACTATCCTCCCCTAATATCAGGCTCTAATTCATCCTATAATGGAGTTGATCAGAGAAAAATGAAAAAATTATCACACCTTGATAACTAGATCGAGAGCAAGATAGGAGAAGAATAGCTAAAAAGGACTTGAGTACTTACCATTGCACATCCAACGTGATAAACAAAAGCTCGATCAGATCCCAGATGAAGGAGATATTTAAATACCTACATTAGGACTTAAAAGATCTCCAAATTGAGAGAAAAATAGGTTAATCCCCTAGTAATTTGGATTAGGGAAGGAGGAGGGTTAATTAAATCATTAAGGAAAAAATGGTCATTTTACCCAGAAATTATCTTATGCATGGTTTGTCTGCACGGTTTGAAAAACCATGCATGTGTACCTAGGGAAGAGGGGAACTCACATGGTTAGGCTTCACAGTTTGGTAAATTGTGTACCAATCATGTGGTAATGCTCTGTCCAAGAACATGCCACCCACACAGTTTTCTCTAACCATGCCGCCTTCTCGCACAGTTTACTATAAATCGTGTGCCATACCTATTTTCCCAAAAAGTTGGATTTTAGGCTTTTAAAAATCCCTAGAAACCCTCGGGACCTTCACTAACTCATTAGGCATCCAAAATAAGCCCAAAATAAAAAATTAGACCAACATTTAACGTATCCATACCTGAGTGAAAAACCAGACTCTTAAAAATTATTTATTATATATTGATTTATTATTTATTTATTTATTTATTTCTCATTTATTTATTATTATTATTATAATTATTTATGGTTTATTATTTTGGTTATTATTTATTATTTATTATTTACTATCTATTAATCATTTGTTTATTATTTATTATTTATTTATTTTATGTGTTTCAATTGTTTTTTATTATTTATTATTTATTATTATTACTATTCTTTAATATTATTATATATGTATATATATATATATATATTTCTATATATATATATATATTAAATTATATTTACTCACTACACGAAGAGATTGTTGGAGTGGTAAAGTCTTTATAGGATAAAAAAGAGGTAAGTGGTTTAAATATCACTCATTACATATATATCTTGAAATTATGGATGGAATTAATGAAATATGTAAGAATGTTATGATAAATAAATAAGTAAATAAATAATAAATATGAAATAAATAAATAATAAATATGAAATAAATAAATAATAAATATGAAATAAATAAATAATAAATAGCAAATAAAAAATAATAATAAAAAAATATTTTAATTTTTTTAAAAAGTAAAAACTTCGCTTAATCATTTTACGATGATTTTCAAAACTAATACTAAATCATTTCGTGATGATTTTTTAAAACTGACATGAAATATTTCATGACGTAACTTTTGATGAAATTTTTGAAAAACCACCATGAAACTATTTAGAAATGGTTTAAACCGCCGGTAAACCCAAAAGAACCATTGCTAAATACTATTTTTCCTATAGTGAAACCTTGGATAAAAACTATGGAATTAATCGATTAAATAATACTTTCCATTTATGGGATATCCATTTTATGTTCAGAAGATTATCTTTTATTGCTTAATAGTTTGAAAATTATCACCCATAAGTCTATTTTGAATGAAGTAAATGATTGGAACCATAATCAAATAGTGAAAGGAAGGTTTATCATCCATTAATAAACTTCAAATATCCTATGTGACTATGGTACCATGCACTCTTTAATATCATGAAATCTTTGTATAACTATTCAAAAACCAGATCAAAATATGAAAGTTGAGTTATCAGTGAAAATGGAAAATGGTTCAACTATTTCTCCAATGTATATAACTTCTTCCCTATTAATATTTATGGGTTTAATTTCTTATTGAACATTGTGATACTCCCTTGAGAAGAATTTGATATAATCCTTGGTACATATTGACTTTCCTTGTTAGAGAAAACATAAATTATTTGGAGAAGGAAATCACCCTTTTCATCATGAATCTCCCTCTAATTATATAAAAGTTTAAGGATTAGGATTGATCTTCTTTATAATCATCATCCAATTCATGAATATTATTGCCTTATGAGTAATTGTATCTTTCTAAAATGATTGAGACTAAGGAAAAGACCACCCTTCATTACAGGCCAATTGTAAGAGAATATTATGATGTGTTCCTCAAATAATTTTATAGTCTTAATCCTAGGTGATAGGTTGATTTCACAATCAAAATTATACCCAAATATTTTCCAATTTCCAAGAATCTATGTATAATGACCACTATTGAACTTAATGATCCTAATAAGAAACTAAAATAGAATATGTTTAAAGGGTTTACATGCCCAAGTGCCTTTCTATGGGGTGCACTGATCCTTTTCTTCAAGGATAAGGATGAGTCAATTCACCACTACATTAATTATCATGAGCTAAAAAAGATCATGATAAAGAATAAGTATTCTCTTCTATAGATTTATAACTTATCTAATCAACTATATGGATCCTAATACTTCAATAAGGTGGAACTTTGGCCAGGATATTATCAAGTAAAGGTGAAGAAAGAGGATATTCTCCAAGACTATTTTTTTTCACAAGGTAAGAGCACTAAAATTTCATAGTTATTCCATTTTTACTCACTAATTATCTAACTTTATTTATTGAATTAATCAATAGGGTCCTTAGGGATTACTTTTAAAAAAGTTTGGTAGTCTTTATAGGCAATATTCTTAACCACTCTAATAGCAAGGAGGAACATGAGGTGAATTTGAATACTAAATACCTTGTGAAATGTAAATTTATAGGCGAATTATAGTAAATTCAGATTTTGGATGAAGCAAGTAACATTCCTGAGGAATATTATCACCAATAAAGGGATATCTATGGATCCTTCAAAGAAACAGAAAATTAAACGATGAACTAGACTAACATCTATGATAGAGATATGTAGTTTCCTAAGATTATCTAGGTACTATATTTAATTTGTGAGAAGCTTCTCATGATTTGAAAAACCCACTAACCAAGATAGCTCAGAAGAGAGTGAAGTTTTTTTGGACTGATGAATATGAGGAGAGATTTAAAGAATTAAATAAGAGGCTAATCACTGTAACTATAATCATATTACCCATATGCAGGGAAGGATTTGTGATCTAAAGTAACGTGTTCCAAAATTTATTTGTTTTTTTACTCATGAAAAATGATAAAGTGATCGTTTATGCCTAACTCCAATTAAATATCCATGAGAAGAACTACTTGACAGATAATCTGAAATTGACTACAGTGATCTTCGCATTAAATATTTGGGAATTTTATCTCTATGGGGAGAAGTTTGAAATATATAAGGATCATAAAACCCTTAAGTATATATTCAAATAAAAGGAGTAAAATATACACCAATAAAGGTGGTAATATCTAATCAAGGATTACTACTGTTCAATCTATTACCATATTGGGAAGCTGAATAAAGTGGAAGATGCTCTGAGTAGAAAGGATCCCACAACCCTATCCATGATGAGGATTGAGAGGGATCCAATCTTGTTGTAAATGAAAATGATAGATGTGGGAATCATAAAAGGAACATCATACTACCTTTCTAAAATAACATCTCAACCATCCATTCTTGATAGGGTCAAAGAAGCCTAAAAATATGATGATAAAATATAGAGAAAGGTATAAATATTCCCAATTTTAACTTTTATAATGATTGAGTCATATAGTTTTGAATTTGGATATGTGTCCCATAAAAACAAAAAATAAATAGAGAAATTATTGATGATTTGAATATACTATACTTCTCTATTCATCTAGGATCCATTAATCTATATAGAGATATAAATCAAAACTCATGATAAGATAACATGAAGAGGGAGACTATAGAATTTATATCTCAATTATTAGCCTGAAAATAAGTCAGGGATAGAAAATATAATACCAAGGGTATGATGAAACCATTTACCACACCACTAAGGAAATGAGAAAACATAACCATATTTTTTTTGTTGGACTCTAAAGGACATATAAAGGCTATACCACCATTTGGGTGGTAGTCAATCACTTTAAAAAGTCAATGCATTCCATTGCTATAAATGAAGATTTATATCCTAACCAAATCAATAATAAATAAATAAAAGAATCTATATGAATTAATGGATTACCACTCTCTATTATTCTAATCAAGATATGAGGATTACCTTGGATTTTTGAAGAAGCATTTTTCCAGTGTTGGATATAGAGTTTATTTTTAACACTTCTTATCCCCATTAGATGGATTTTTGTTCTAAAATAATTATTCAAACTATAGAGTATTACTATGATAATGTTAAATGGATTTTCAAGAATGTTGGGATCAACAAATTTCCCTAGGAGAGTTCTCATATAATAATAATTTCCATTCTTTCATTCAAATGGCACCTTATGGGGTTCTATATGGGAATAGGTTATAGACTTCAACATGCTGAGATGAAGTTAGAGAGTGTAAGCTGATGAGACCCAATATTATCCAAGATATTATGGATATGGTTCAAACCACTAATATTCATATAAAATACATGAATATTTGATAAAAAATATACATAGAAAATCATCAATGATACCTAGATTTTGAGGCCAGAGATAAGGTGTTCCTTTGTATGTCACTATGGAATAAATCCATGAGGTTTGGGAAGAAGGGAAATCCTAGTACCAGGTAAATTGAACCCTTTGAGATCCTTGATCCCATCTAATATATGTTTCATTTAATATCACTCCACCCAACCTTTCACAAGTACATAATATGTTCTACATATCCCTTTTAAGGAATTACATACCATACCCCTAAAATGTACCAAATCCATAAGTAGTACCCCTAGAGAAATAAATTTTATAAGATGAGTAGTCAGTGATGATTTTGGATCATAGAGACAAAGTTATATGAAGTAAGAAAACTCACCGAGTCAATTTACCATGGAAGAACCATAAGTTTTAGGAGATAAAATGAGAACCAGAAGAGGTGATGAAAAAAGTAACTTCCACTATTTTACTGTAAAAAATAAATTTTGAGGGAGAAATTTCTGAACAGGGGAATAATTTAATTACCTAGAAATTTATAAATTAAATTCACTTATGAATAAATAAATTTCTTATTAATTAATTTAGTTAAATAAAACACATGAACTATATTTCATTTTTTATTTTGGACCATTATAAAGTATATAAATAATTTTTCTTGTTGGGATTAAAATGTCATTAAGAATTATAACTGTTGTTAATATAGTGATTTTACAATGACTACTAAGATTATTATATATTAAGGGTTACAATAAAATCTAATTGAAATAGAAGAAACAAGCGGTTACCTTGACCAGTATAATTATATCCTATGAATCCCAATATTCAAAGCTTCTAAGTGATAAAATCACTGGGATTTTCCTTGAATGAGTCCAAGATGAGATTTTAAAATTGAAACTTGAGTGAAACTATTTATGGGAGAAGTTTAAGCCCATAGAGATCACTGGTCAAACCATGTTCATCAAACCACCCCAAGAAACTACTTCTATCATACACCTCAATTTTAGGGAATACATTGGTGTAATAAGGGGTTATTCATCTACACCCCAAAAATACGAATTTATTTTTTCCTTTTAATAAAATAATGATTATATTGACCCCTTTTCATTAATACTCAATTATATAATTAGTTTGATACAAATTAGATTTTGATACAAAGAAACCAAAATTGTATTTTTTAGAAATATATAGTTTCAATTAAAAGATTCTTGTTGATAAATCCAAGAGTTTTGAAATAAATGTTATTTTCCTGAAATAATCTTATTAAATAATATTTATTTAAATATAAATAATAATATAATTTAATGAAGTCCCATTTAATTTTTATAATGGTTAGAATGTTTTTTGTGTCATAAAAGTTAGTATTTTTCAATAAATAAGGATTTTTATTTACTTTTGAAAATTCTTATAATTACAAAATTATTTTGGTAAAAAAATATTATCTTTGAAATCATCATGTAAAAATTATCTAATGGCGAGTTTTTCATTATTTTCTAAGATAATCAAAATTTTGGGTAAAAATTAAATACGATGTAAATATACAATATTTATTGTGACATCATAATAATTAAAAAATGAATTAATAGATAATATATAATTAATCCATAACAAAAAATAGTTTTTTATTTAAAATAATGTGTTTTTAAGTTATTTTATTATTTTTTAAAACCTATAATATGGCTTCCAAAACTTGTATTATATTTTAATGTATTAAAAACTATTCTTTATGAACATGACACATTTCCACATTGTGAATATTATTATTTTAATGAGTTTGGTTATTAAAATAAAAAAATATTTTAAATCAAATCTCCATTATAGAAACTATGGAAAAAAACCATGAGAGGGTTTATTATTTTGATTATTTTATTACTTAGAGTCCCAAACCTATGTTTTGAAATTAATAAAAATTTCCCTATTATTTTCTATAAATATAATATCAACCTCTAATTACTCTTCACTTAAAATACATTAATCAAAAATTTCCAATCTATCTCCCTCTCTAAATTCCTCCCAAGGTTTTCCCAAGCTATTAATAATCTCCTCCTAACCTTTTAGAAGAAACCTCTCAGGAAAGAGATTCTCTTCCTCTTCATATTATTTCAAGTACTTTATTTGTATGATTCCTTTTTTTATTTCCAATTGTTTATGATAAAATATATTTTTACACATCCCGTGATCATACTTATGATGAAAAATTAATTGTAGACCACTTTTCACTCTCATTAATATCTTCTATGAACCTTTATGTACACCTGTAGTGCTGCCTAAATTATTTCATGATTCTCCATGCCAAACTTTTATGTTGTGAATAATCATACCCATATCCACTCAAGGGAATTAAAATAGTTATAATTTTATTTCATTTATTGGGGAATTCCAGGTATATAACCCACACTCTTTATTTTTGGGATTAAAATTTATTAAAGAAATTATTATATTGTATAATCTATGTGGAACACAAATACATGTACATGACATGAATGTGAATGGTGGTACTAGAATTATATGACCATCTAAGTCATTTTAAAATATTTTATATCACGAGATACCATATATGGTGCATGGGTGGCTAGAATAATCACACTATGTTATGATTCATTAGTGGTTAACCTTGACTTACCCTTATGATGCCATATTTTATATTGTTTCCACCTTTTTATGATTCCTTAATGTTATCTTCTTATGCCAAGTTATGATGTTAATTATTATGATCATCACCTTTTTATGTCACCATTTTATGTCTCTTGAACCACATGTACTTATTTACTTCATTCCATGCTTTTATTTTCCCCTTATTGGGATTTATAGCTCACACATTTCTTATGTAAGTCCCCAGGTTATTCTATGTAGTATTAGAAGATCAATGGAATTTAAGGGCACGTTATGATGTTTTTAAATAATTTTATTGTTTTTATATTTTAAGTTATTATTCTATATATCTATTTTTCCAAATACAATAGGCCTATTAATATTTTGGGATTGTATTATGTGTATATTTGTATAAAAAATCAATAAATAAAGTGTATAAAATATATGGGTTTTCTTAGTTGGTATCTAAGAAAGGTCTAGTTATTTGTTGGGATTAGGATTATAAAAACATAGTGAAAACTCTAGGGATAAGGATAAACATAGTAAAAAATACTTAAATTTTGGTAAAGTATATATTTATTGGTTTTTTAAGTAAACACATCCCTTTTAGTATACTAGAAAGTGGATGCAGATGTGGAATAGATACCCCTAGGTGTAATAACCCTAAAAGGGCTCATTGGGTATTAACTCAACCTATACCCAGTTCAAAAAAAAGTGTCCTAAGACTACACACATGGTCAATCACTACCATGAAATATTCCTTAGTTTATCATGTTCTTTTTATGAACCATTATCATAGGAACAAAAATTCCTATGAAATTTACTGTTAGAAAATAGATCGTGGAAAAAAACCTCAAAATTCGTAGGTTAAGAAATACATTTCATTTATGGAGCATCCATTTTATGTTCATAAGTTTCCCTTTTATATGATTAATAGTTTTAAAATTCCTATACCTAATTATATTTTGGATGAATTAAATGATTATAACCAAACTCAAATAGTGAAGTGCATGTTTATCATTCATTTATAAACTTCAAATATACAAATTGATTATGGTTCTACACATTTTTTCATATCACACAAGTTTAGTAGAACTATTAAAAAACCACCTCAAAACATGGAATTAAATTTATTAGTGAAAATAGAAAATGGTTTAATTATTTTATCCCAAGCATATAACTTATCCCCTGTCAATATTCATAGGTTGAATTTCTAATTGAACATTGTGATATCCCCTTTAGTATAATTATATTCTATCCTAAGTATGGATTGGATTTACTTATATTTAGCCAACATGAATTTTCATGAGAAGGAAATCACCATTTGTATCATGAATCACCCTATGATTCTATACAAGTGTAAGGAGGAGTATGGATCTGCTTTAGAATCATCATCTTAAGCATGGATATCATTGCCTTATGAGAAAGTGTATCTAGATCAAATGATTGATAATAAGGAAAATATCATCCTTGATTACATGACCATTGTAAGAGAATATGATGAAGTGTTCCCCAAATAATTTCATGGTCTTCCTCCTAACTGAGAGGTTGAGTTCTCAATTAAACTTATACTCATATATTTTCCAATATCCAAGACTCCATACAAAATGTCCATTTCCAAACTTGAAGAGCTAAAGAATAAACTATAAGAGAATATATATAAAGGGTTTATATGAATAAGTGATTTACCATAGGGTGTGCTTGTCCTTTTAATCAAGAAGAAGGATGGGTCCACTACAAAAAAATAGTTTATACCAATAGAAATTTATTGATAGATAATATATCTATTGGACAAAATGAACAATTCCAACATATATTAAGTTTAATTGATATTAATTTTAAGTACCAACACTTGTTTTTGACAACATATATATATATATATATATATGTTGGAATTTATCCTTCAATTCCAAAAAATATTTTACAAAAAATTAAATCTATTTCTTTATCATACTAAAACAAATATTTTTTTTACCAACACAAAAATTTGTTGGTAATAAAAAAATTACTAACAAATCTTTTTCCATTAATGAAATTATTACAATAAACGATCCAATAACAAAAAATATTTTAACGATAACCAATTAAAAGAAATAATTTTTTTATATATTATTATTTTTATGACCAAAGTTAATATCTATTTTTTCAGTATTATTAAAAACATCTCATTAATTAATTTTAATTTTTAATTTTCTCTAAATATCAGTAATGTTTATGTTTTTTAATAGAGATCATTTGATAAAAATTTAAATAATATTTATAAAAAAATAATTTTAATCATTACGATATTTGATATATTTATATATATGTATGATACTCTCTATATACATGATAATTTAATTTTTATATTTAAATTTAATAAACAGAATTAAATATAATCAAAATAAATTAAAAACATTAATCATCTAAATTTAATAAAAAAAATAATAACAACCAATTGAGTAAAATTATTTATTAATAATTTATATTCACATATTGAAAAATTATTTTATATTATAAAATAAAATCAATAATTTTTATAAAACTGTATACAATTAATGTATATACTATTTATATATTTAGTATTAAAATTGGATGATATTTGGTATTTTATTTATTTTATTTTTATCTTTAAAAACCCTTTACCAACCCTCATCCCTAATTGTCCTCCCCACCAACGCTCAATCCACCCCACCTCCTACTTCTTCTGCCGATCCACCACCTCCACCTCCACCTCCACAACTATCGCATCTCTCTGCAACCCCTGCCACGTCCTCCTCTGCGACCCCTGCCGCCTCCTCCGCAACCCCACTGCCTCCTCCATGACCCTCTGCCTATGTCGTCGTCCCCCTCCACTATGACCCTACACACCCACCACCCTCTCTTAACTTCTTTCATGTCTTCCTTTTCATCCCCACCAAACGACCCCCCTCCGTCCCTGACCTTCGTCACTCGACCCCCCTCCATCCCCAAACATCCCTGCTCAACCCCCACCATCCAAGACATTCCCCATATGACCATACTTGAATTGTGTTTGGCCTCTATCTCTGGCCTAATTGGTCGACAGCGAGGTATGAGAAACATCAATTGTTTGCACTGTGGATGATTTTCTAGAATAGATAGATTTTCTGAAGGGTCTTAAAGTAAATTTCATAGTGTTATCCTCCTAGCATAGAAGGATTTTACATGGGTGAGTAATTACTATTTACCTTATATTTGTAGCTGTAACTATTTATGCTTTAAATTTCAGACATTAAATTATTTGTTTCTTAAAAATTACTAACTCGTATCCATTACTTATCAGTATGATGACAACACCTGGAAAGTCAGGTGAAAACATGAGCGCACTATCCTCTTACTGATATGTAACGTGAATTAAATATTTGATATCTGAACAGAATTATATGAGAGCTATAATTACATTTCTATATGAATCATAAATTGAGTTACTAGAAGTAATAACAAGTTACCTTGCATCTTCATACTCATTTCCCCTTGATTTTACAATATGTGTACATACAGGATCCTAAAAATCCAACCAATTTTCCAAAAACATTCAAAAAAACAATCATAATCCCTCCAAATAGTTTCCAACTGACTCCAATGATGAAAAGATCCTTCATATTTATACAAATTGTCTGGGTGAGTGGTGAATTAAGGGTTGTTTTTAGAAACACTGTGTAATTTAATAGGAAATCCATGGAATATGAATGAAGCATCACAACCTGAATGTCCTCAGATGATAGGTGAGTGAATTTCATGGTTTGTCATAGAATACCTCTTATGCATGTCCATAAAAGAAGGATTGGACCACATATTATTCCATTTTACCACATCAGACCAAAACTACTGATCCCACTTGATTTACCAATGAAAGAAATAAGAGAAATATATACTATAGTGAAAATGTTTGAAAATAAAACCACAACATATGCAGAAGAGTCAAATGATAGATCTCAAGCCCCAGTAATGACTACTCTGAGTATGATTATCCAAACACTACTAATAACTACCAGTGAATGTTTCTTCCCTATAAAAAATATTAAACAATCATTATAATGGCCACAATAGTTATCCTGATGGTGGTGTACATGGGAAGATTTATTCCATGAACCGACTCCATAGAGACCACCATGTAAATCAAGCAGGATAAGGCAAGTGGGATGGCCTGAACCAATATCCCATAATGTAGAAACATGAATGATTTTTTAGGATTGGGGTTTCTTGAGTCATTAACCATAAAAAAAACAAATCTATGACATCTCATTATCTAGAGAAGTAAAGATGAGATTATCATCTGAAAAAGTGTGATGAAATTTGCACATGGTAACTTGAATGAAGACGGGGATGCTTTATTGAACATTACTAGTAGAACTATGTAAGCCATGTTGGAGAGAGAGGTGAGGGCATCACATTTGAACATGGCTGTAGAGTTCTATCCGTAGCCACTTCTCGACAGATATGCCATATGCAACATTATTCCATCTCTTTGATAAGAGGAAAACACTAACAAAAAATAGACCATTCATAGATGTCAATCATAAATTTCATTATCTATAATAAAATTATTATTTCTGTCTCATTATAATTTCATTTCATGTTTTGGTACTGATTATATTTTAATTTTTTGATTATCGGTTACAAAATACACCATTGCGACCATAATGAAAAAAATTCAGAGCAACTACAACTAGTTTTATGAATCATACATTTATTGTAAAAAAAGGTAGATTAAATGACAAAATTTGGTGTTATAGTTGTAAGGAATCACCAATAATGACAATTCTAAGGTAGTATTTCAAAATGCACGTACTTATATTCAATTATAATGATATATGTACAGTATGAATAACCTTAACTTTAATACATTCCTATCAATTTCTCATTACCATTTTATGCATTATGAACATCAATAACTTCTAGAAACTATTATAGCAAGTTATAGCTACATTTTTTTCTATAAGTAATGTTATCGAATGGAATATTGTGTTATTTGAATGATATAATTTGTGGCATGTTTGATTGAAGTTTTAACCTACTCTATCTTGAATACGTATTTACCCATATATTAAGTCTGATTTTTAATTAACAATAATTATGAATTTATCGTAATTTTCCTCTTCAAAAAATATTTCATGAAATTTATACCAACAAAAGATTCACAACTAATAGATATACTCATTTAGGTAAATGATTAAAAATCTTTTATTTTTTTCACATGGGTGTATAATTTTTATTCAAAAAATATCTTTAAATTATAGGACAATGAATAGTTTGGATTTCCTACTAACTTGAATGTATTCAAATATCAAATAGTTCTTCTTAGGGTTGAAATCTCAGATTTCAATATATGAAACAAATATCAACCATTAGAACAAAATACATTCAATGTTTTCTTTATTACAGACAATATATAACACATCAAAGACTTCCAGAATCCTATAAACCAACACAATTTATAAGCTTCATACCTATTTTACATACCAAATACATTTTATAATAGATACATATATGACAGTTGTCTAAGATATCCACATTCTGACTTCTTTATTGTTTATTTCCTTTCAGGGTGTTTCTTCAAAGGCAAGATCTAGGAAAAATGACTCATGTACTAAATCAATGTTATCTTTTTACCCAATGGTATGCTAAATAAATGTCATATTTTTACCCAATGGTATATTATTAG
Source organism: Viscum album (assembly GCA_963277665.1). Taxonomy (NCBI): domain Eukaryota; kingdom Viridiplantae; phylum Streptophyta; class Magnoliopsida; order Santalales; family Viscaceae; genus Viscum; species Viscum album. The sequence goes on from OY728165.1 coordinate 219,353,824, forward strand.
ATGATAATTCATTATTAATTTTGTGAATAATTTTTGTCCATTTGGTATTTGGTTGAAATTCATTTTTTTATTTGATGTGTGGAATGCCTCAATGTATTGTTTTTTTCTTGATTAATGTATGATTCACATTCAGTGTGATGAGTAAATGCATTGTATTCATTTTATTACATTAATCATCATGTGTACCATTGAATTTTATATGAAGTTTTTATACTTCTTTGTGTCTTTTCAATGTTTTCCATATGTTCATAGATTTATTTATTTTTGAAATATGTATAATAGTTTCTATATATATTGAATTTCATATATATTTTGAACATCATAATGATATTTTTATGTGATTATAAAACATTAGTGCTTAATTTTAATGATTCATTCTTTATTTTAGTATTTAAAATAAATTATCAAATGTGTTATTTGAATGTTAGCTTCTTTGTTAATATTTAATTATGTCTTTATTAATCGTTGAGAAACGTTACACTTATTCTCACTCAGAAACAACATCAGTTTCTACTGAACTTGCGTTAGTTTCTTTGTTAATTTAAACTTATGACTTCTTATTAATTGTTGAGTAACTTTACAGTCTTTCTCACTAATCTGTTTCTACACAACTTGTAGATTTTCTGGTGTCATTGATGTGAACAATTCTGAAGAGAAAATGGTAGGATCAAATTCTTTTGCTAGAGATGTGTTGAAGCAAACTAACTTGGAGGGTAGCACTCAATTCTCACTCACAAACAACATCAGTTTTTACTGAATTTTTCAATTTTACAGGGTACTTATAATTATCATGTCACGGTAGTGACTTTAACTTTTTGGGTGTGCTCTAGATATTTTTTCAAGAACAATGGCCCATAGTTGGTACACTTATATATTTTTATATATATTTGGAAATAGTTTTTAAGAAAAACAGTTGTGGTAAATTTTTATAGCTTTTTTTAAAAATGGTCATTTGCAATATTTTTTGAAAAACCCCTCAGAAATATTCTGGTCTGCATGGTATTTTGTTAATGGTTTTAGGTTTTATAAGTGGTCCTTTTACCCTAAAATCATATGTGGCAGATTTTGGTTCATTAAAACTTGTTCATAAAGATCAAGTTACTAAATTTCTCTCAACCAAATGTAACCCTACATCACTTTTTTCTGCATTTGTGGTTACATAAATGTACAAAAGTTGCATCTTTATCTCTCTTTATCCTTCTATCTCAGCTCTTATATGGATCCACTTGGAGAATTTTCCCTTCCAAAGAAAATAATGACAATATTAGATTAATTATAAATAAATAACATATAAACATTCGATGTTATATGTAGTTAATTCTTATAAGGTGGGTGTATATGTTGATATCTCAAATTGAGTTAAAGTTCCCTATCAGTGGATGTTATTAAATTCTAGATACTAGATCATTCAATATCAAAAATCTTATGTGGGTGTATATGTTCATATCTGTGTGAGTGAGTTGGTATATGGTGGGTGTATATGCTGATATCTCAAGCTTTGGTTAATTGTGTACCTCTGATTTTTCAAGAACTCTGTCTTTGATGGTTTTTTTGGTTAGTCAGTTATTATCATCTTTTTTATTTAATTTTCCTTAAACTAGTTATGCTTTAGTACATGTTTTATAATTGGAATTACGATAATGTAGATTTTGTTTTATGCGATTTTTTTTGTTTTGACCACTACAACATTGTTTAGATCATTTCATTTTTTATACTGAATCATAACTATTTTGATATTGTTGTGAATATTTTCACAAATTAAAAATGTCATGTTCAATTTTGGTTTTGAAACTATGAATCCATCTTGCATGTTTTTGTCATTTGATAATACAACTAAATTATAATTTTGGTCTAGTATTTGTTGGTTATCTTTCATCTTATATGGATTAGAATAAGTTATCAAATTTTTTTACTGATTATTTTTTATTTAATTTGAAAATGATCTTAATAAATAATTTAGATATTCCATATATTTTGTGATTTACCTCTTTTCTGAAGAATTATTAATGAACTAGGTTCAAAAAAACTTGTTTGTGATGTACTATTGGATTATAATTTGGTGAATACTATTTTTTTGTATTGTTTTGATAATAATTTTTTGAATTAGTACTTTTCTTTAGTGGTCCCTTTGCCCACCTGGTTATTATAGGAACTGATACATCGGAGTTTGTGTCAAAGTTTCAAAAAAACTTGTTGCCTTCATAATCGGTGTCCCTGAAAAAACCAGGGTCCATGACGATGTCTTGAAGATGGAAGAAATTAATTTATTTTTCCTTCATGAGAAGTTGAGGTCCAAGAGGCTCGCCTCATTCATGATTAAATAAGTTACAAGGAGGGTTCACCTGAAGAATGTGTTGTGGGAATCTTATACTATCAGGGTGGTTATTCCAACCCCAATTTCAAATTGCAAGTATTGGAACAGATCATTGAATACAAAGAAGGTCATTGATTTTGGGTTTTCTAGGATCGATACAAGGATGAAAAGGATGATGATTATTCACACAATAAATCTATACAAATTATTTGAGTTGATAGGAACTGTAGGGTTTAGGAAGATGAAGCGCTATGACGTCCTGACAGTCACTAGACTACTGATGCATTACTTGAGAAAGTTAGTGGGGGTGGCTATGTTTGATGAAGATGATGTGGAGCACTGGCTTCTTCCAAAAGAGGGTTTATTGGATAACTTCTTGGTTGAGAGCCCCAAAACCCAGGAGGTAACAGATTTTTTCAGTTTTTCACGCTTCCCTCACCCATTCTGGGGAATCAGAATTATTCAAGTTTGAAGGCTGTGTATTCATACTACAATGTGTCAATGGAGACTTTATTGCATCAGTTGATGAATGATGCTCTTATTTTGGGAAATAAAAATTAGTATGACGTTTTCAATGTGTTGGATATCATGGAAATTGAGTCCTTCCTTTAGGATCTCAAGTTCAGGCTGAAGGATGGGCAACTACATTATTATCTTTACAACTACAGATTAAAGCATGATATGAAGATGGGGTAGCTTGGTTTCATACTCTTGTATCTTGAGCTTCTGGATTTTGGTTACAAGTTTTGACTATAGCATGAACCATTGTGGAGACATTCCAACCCTGTTGATTTTTTTTTTCTTGGTTTGGTAACAAGTGCTGGAAATTTGGTTCTTCTACAGAGATGTGACAGTTGAAGGATGTTGATCTTGTTTCCTCTTGTAGGTGTCGCAACACAGATATTTCTATTTTCAACAAGAATGATACAACTGAGGTATCACACTTTCCCATGTTTCTAAAGTCTGTGTGTGTTTGAGATACATGATTTTAAGATCACACCTTTTCATTGTGAATGTGAATGATTTTTTTCTATACCAAATATCCTTTAAAAAATCTTTTCCATGTATACCAAACATATTATAGGTTGATGTTGGAAGACCATGTATGGATTCTAGGGGAGTATGACAAGCATCTTGGGCCTTCCAGCATGGTGGTGGGTCAAGATGTTCCTGAGACTATAACTATACCTCTATTTATGGTCAATGTTAAACTTGATTTTATATGGAGCTGGTCACTGGATCTAGAGGTGACTAGATGGAATGGATGGGGTATTGACATCATTGGGGTATTGGATATGGAGCTTACTAGATGACATGGATGAGTCACTAGCATGGTGGCGCTAGAGCTGAAGCTAACTAGATGGCATGGATGGGTTGCTTTGCATGGGTGGGTCACCTGGGTGGGATCCTATTAGGGGATCTAGTGTGGACCGGGGGGGGGGGGGATTTGGGGATCCAACATTTTGTATAAAATATTTCATTATTAATATAGTTAATTTTTTTTTCTAAGTTTGAACATGTTAAAATTGTATTTTTATGTATTTTATATGATAAAATAATAAATATAATATGAAATTTTATGAGCAATAAAAAATTTAAAATTTTTATTCAAATGCAATTTATAAACAAATATATATTATATGTTTTCAATATTATTACCAATAGATAAATTTTTCACCATAACCTGTTGCTAAACACTTTATCTAACATATATATTATCTATTGGTATAATTCTAATTGAAAAAAAAAACTATTTTTTCTATTGCAAAAACATTTAGCGACAGAGTTTTTACAAAAAGTTTAGTGATAAAGACATATATACTGGTAAAACATTTTACCAACATAAAATGCACTTTTACCAACAGAAAGGTATTGAGTTGTTTTCACATTGCCCAAAAATATTGAAGTATTTGTGATCTACAATGATGAATCCGAAAATGTATTGAGTTTTGTACTATAAAAAATGATGAAGTGGTATCCTTTTCTTCCACCAATTAAAGATCCATGAGTAGCACTATGTGATGCATGATCTTGAATTGATTGTAGTGATATTTTCATTGAATATTTAGTGACATTATCTATATATGGAGACAAGTTACATATATATGTACAATAAAATCCTCAAGTATATATCTATAAAAAAGTTATCAATATGTGCTAATGATGGTGGTTAGAGTTGATCAATGATTATGAATGTTCAATCAGTTACCATCTTGAGAAGGAAAATAAAGTGGTAAATGATCTAAGTAGAAAGGATCCCAAAACCCTATCCACAATGAGTATTGAAAAGGATCCAATATTATTTGACATCCAAGGCATAGAAATGGAAATCATAAAAGTAACATCATTATACCTTTATAAAATAACTTCACAACCATCCATTATTGAGAGGATCAAAGAGACTCAAAAAGATGATGAGGATCTACAACGAAAGGTATATAATATTTCATAGTTAAAATTTTATAAAGATATAGTTCTATGGTTTAGAACCCAATTATGTGTCCCATAAAAACCATAACTAAATATAGAACATCTTGATTATGAACATAACTCATCCTTCTCTATTAATTTATAATGTACTAAGATGCATAGATATATAAATAAAAAATTATAGTGGTATAACATGAAGAGATAGATTGAAATATTTATATGTCAATTCTTGGAATGAAAAAAAGTCAAGGCTAAGAGAAAAAATTCTAAGGGTATGATGAAACCATTTCTTATACTAGTTTGAAAATGGGAAAACTTAACCATAGATTTTATTATAGGACTCCCCAAGAAATTTAAAGTCCATAACACCATTTGGGTGGTGTTCAATCACATTAGAAGGTATATACATTTCTTTTTTATCAAGGAATATTATCTATTGACCAAATCATTATACTATAAATAATATAAGTTTTAATATTTCATGGTGTACCACTCTCTATTGTATATGATCAAGGTCTGAGGTTTATATTGAGATTATAGAGAAGCCTTCAAAAAGCATTGGATACAAAATTAATTTTAATAATTTCTTATCACCCTCAGATGGATGGTAATTCTAAAAGAACCACTCAAACTCTAAAGGATATACAAAGATCATGTTTAGTGGATTTACAAGGATATTGGGATCAATAACTTTCTCAATAGGGGTCCTTATACAACAATAGTTTCCATTATATCATTTAATTTGAACCTTATGAGGCTCTTCATGGGAATAGGTGTCATACTTCAATATAATATGATGAATTTAGAGATAAGAAGCTAATGTGACCCGATATTACCCAAGAGATGATATATATGGTTTAAACCATTCAACATCATATGAAATTTGTGAAACGTTGATAGAAAATATATGCAAACAATCATTAAAGAGACCTAGAGTTTAAGGTCAGAGATAATGAATTATTTCATATATCAATATAGAATAAAGAAATGAGTTTTGTGAATAAGGGTAATCTTAATTCTAGATATATTATACCCCTTGAGATCCTTGATCACATGATATCTATATCCTATTGACTATCACTCCCACCTAGCCTACCTTATGATCATGATGTGTTCCATGTATCCTTATTAAGAAAGTACACACCATACCCCTAAAATGTACTTAATTTATATGTATTAATTTCATAGAATTATCCTTTTTATAAGGACAATTCATTGAAGATATTATATCATAGGGGAAAATCTCTATGAAATAAGAAAACTCACTTGGTCAAAGTACTGTGTAAGAACCAAAAGTTTGAGGAGGAAACATGGGAACCATATGTTCCCTTAAAAAATAAGTAACCCCTATCTATTTTAGTGTGGGAATAAATTTCAAGGAAGAAATTTCTAAAGGGGGGAAGAATGTAATGACCTATACTTTTATAAATTAAATTCCCTCCTAAATGGATAAATGCATTATTAAGTAATTTAGTTAAATAAAACAAATGAATTTTATTCCATTTTTTATTTCGGACCATTATAATATATATCCATAATGTTTATATCAAGATTAAAATATCATTAAGAATCATAAACTCTATTAATATAGCTATTATACAATTACCTTTAAGATTATTATATATTAAGGGTTATAATAAAAACCAAATTACATAGAAGGAAGAAGTGACATCCTCAACCAGTAGATTCATACCCTATTAAGACCATTTGCTGTAGATTATGAGGGAGATGAAATCACTGTGATTTTCCCTTGACTTATCTCAATTTAATATTCAATAAATTAAACTCAGGTGAAACTATTTATAAAATAAGTTCAAGATTTTATAGATCACTAGCCAAACCATGTTCATCGAACCACCCCAAGAAAGAACTATTATCACACACCTTACCATTATGGCATATGAAGATGTAATAAGGGGTTATATTTTTCAACCCTAGTTGTATACTTTTTTTTTATTTTTAATAAAATTACAATTATTTTGATCTCTTTTCATTATTACTTTATTATATAATGAGTTTGATAAAAAATAGATTTTGATATGAAGAGACCAAAATTGTATTTTTAGAAATAAATAGTTTCAATTAAAATACTCTTTTTAACAAATACAAGAGTTTTGAAATAAATTTTATTTTCATGAAATAATATTATTAAATAATATTTATTTAAATATAAATATATATATAATTTAATGAATTCCTATGTAATTTTCAAGAGGGTTAATTTTTTTTGTTTTGTAAAAACTAGTATTTTCAATAAATAAGGATTTTTATTTAAATGTGGAAATTCTTATATTAATGAAATTATTTTAGTAAAATAAACATCATTTTTTAAATTGACATGTCAAAATTATCCAATGGTGAATTTTTCATAATTTTCAAAGGTTTTATTTTTTGGGTAAAAATTAAATACAGTATAAATATACAGTAAGTATTATGGCATAATGATTTCCCAAAAGTGATGTAATAGATATTATAGAATGAATTTAAAACCATTAATAGTTTTTAACTTTAAAATAATGCATTTTTAAAGTTATTTTATTAATTTTAAAAACCTATAATGAATCATCCTAAACCTATATTATATTTTAGTGTTTTAAAAACAATTATTTATGAACAAGATTCACTCCCACATCATTAATGATATTATTTTAATAATTTTGATTCTCAACCTAATAAAATATTGGATACCAATCTTATTTGGTATAAATCATGGTAAAACCCATGTTAAGGTTTGCAGTTTTTATTATTTTATTACTCAGAGTCCAAAACCTATGTTTATAAATTAATAAATAATTTCCCTCTCTTTTTCTCTAAATACCAACTTAAACTACAATTAATCATCACTAAAAACCCATTGAGTATGAATTTACTATCTCCATACCTCTCTAAAGTACCCGTATGTTTTTTCCATTCTCTTATGATTCCAAAGTAATGATATACCACCTTTTAATCTCATTAATCCCTTTTATGAACCTTTATGTACACCTGTTATACTGCTAGGATTATTATGTGATTTTCCATACCAAACATTTATATTGCAAGTACCCATACACATATCCATTTAAGGTTATTTAAATAATTGTACATATAATTAATTTATTTTAGAATTATATTTATTTAAACCACACTCTTTAATCATGGAATTAAAATTGAATAAATATGTTCTTATTCTGTATGATTTATGTGGCAGACAAATGAATATTCATGATATGAATGTGATGATTGGGCCTAGAATTATATATCCCTATAATGAATTACCTAATGTTTTTATCTCATGAGATATCATCATGAAAAACATGAACCATCCCTATATCATATCACCAAGTCTATTCAGATAAGGTCTTAAGGGAATTCCCGATCCCCATGGGTCGACACAAGTGCCTAGGAATCAAGGAAACGCCCCTTGGGAATGATTTCTCCCAATAAATAGATAATAAAAGTAGTAGTGGAAAATTAATAAAATTATAGCATGAACTGTATATACATCATACTTTCATGCTAAGAAAAAAAAAAGAATCAACCTAATTTCAAAACTAGTAAATAAGTGAAACAACATTGAGATCCAAAAACCCCCATCACCCACCAAAAAACCTCTCCTATAAGGCAATGATTCCCTCCTCCAATGTATTTTCTTCACCCACCAGTAGATATATCCACCCTTCATTGAAAATAGTAAAATACTAAATAAAAGATCCAATAATAGAAACTAAAATAAAAACTAAACTAAAAACATACTTACCTCCTTGTGACTATATGAGTCACCACCCAACAAAATATTCACATCACCCCACTTGAGAGAATAAAAGATAAGATGAACCTGCAAGTGAAATATGATAGAGAAGTATATGTGAGAATAAAAATTCCAAGTAGAGATGCTGAAAGAGAAACCATTAACTATTATATACATTTAAATAGAAAACCATTTCATTCTAGTTTAATATATATATATAAATATGATTTCCTTTTATTTTTAAACAAGTAACATGTTGATGCTGCTCAAAAACAATTTTTCCATTTTTACTTCCCAAAACAGATTCCAAAAAATGAAAGACTTTATAAAAACCCATTTATATGAAGAAGCATGTGAAGAAATAATGATTTCAACGAGAAAGAATAACATTAGAAAACATATAACAAAGTGCTACAAAATAGAGGAAAGTAGATAAAGTATAAATAGGTGCTAAAGTAAGAGTTACCAGTTAGAAAAACATCACAGTGAGAGTATTTTATAAATTTCTAAAAAACTATGGAAAACAATGTACAAGTAAAATAATAATCATGGGAGGAAATTGATCGAAATGAATATATTCTAGACATTGTTCAAGACTATCTTCCAACATGTTGATGTGATCCATAGTCTATAACCAATCAGTTTCCCTAAACTATCCTTACTAGTGGCACAACCCACCATGACAATTCATCTACCTAGGGGATATAGATCATCTAATCAAGAACTAGATAATAACTATCTCTTGAACCTCACTATGAAAATTAATATCCCATTACTTTAGTAAAGGGTAAAGTGAGGTGGTAATTACATGCATGGAATTAACTATAACCCACATATGCTAATGTGCATTCCATGATCACATTCCCGACACCATCTATATGAAGCCCACTCAACTAAAGGACTTCTATAGGTGTGACCATCACCCAAAAACATTTTTCAAGTGACAAATGAGCCTAACCATTTTGAGAATTATAAATAAATTCTAAGAAAACATATGTCCTTACAATGCCAATTCCAAAACCAAAGATGACACCAAGCCATATTTTTAGGGTGTTTACTGGGCCTTCACATTTGTAAATAAATATTGATAATTTAGAATACCAATTTTAATCCATATCTTACCAAATTCCAAATCCACTCAACACAATTAGACATATATGTACATATATATATATAAATACCCCTTGGCCAAATGTACATATTCAACAAACCTTATGTGAATATGTACAAATAGGGTACTTAAATATATATGGATATGTGAATAATTCATAATTAAAAAGTAGAAAATTTAGAAATCATTTTTGAGATCTTTGGGAACCAAACACGCTATTAAGACTTTATAGAAAACTAAACAAAAGACCAAAACAACCTTGAAATTTTCAAATTTCATAAATAATAAATTTTAGAATATAAACCAAGTACTTGGTGTGATTCACCTTTTAAAATAATTTTTTGGATCATACTTAACTGAAGAAAACCCATGGCCAAAGCTCAATAAAAAATAGAGAACATGAAAGAGGTAAATTTTTTCTGTCAAAATAATTTTCCATGATATATTTAATTTATAATATAATAAAGAAACCCAAAAAAACAATCAAGAAATTATTGTTTCCAAATTAAAGGATTGGATATAGGGAACCTACCTTAAATAGTGTTTCCTTCACTAACAGTGATAAAAAACTTCCTTACAGAGGTCCAAGGCGCATTGGTAAAATATGAGAAACCAAAAATTCAAAAAATAAATTATTAAAATCATTCCAAAGAATAATAATGGAATAAAACCTACCAAAAACCGATGGATAATTATTCACCTTAAATGGATGTGGTGATAATGAGCCTCAATGGAAACCCATAAACCCTATGAAGAAAAAAATGACCAAAAAGAACCCCCAAATTAGTTTAGGGGGTTTCTATGGAACATGAACCACAAGGGGGATGAGAAAAGGTGCAACTAAAATAGAATTAAAAGATAAAAATGGATGAGAAATTTTCACATGTGAATATCACACCCATAATCAAAAGTGAAAACAAATCAATGGAGGGAGTAGAGGAGGGAGGTCCCATATAGTTTGGAGTCCCCTAGGTTTTGGAATTGGGCAGAAGAGAGGAGAGGGGTGAGTGAGTAGGAGAAACATATTTTGGGTTTTTAATTAATTAATGGAAAATGGTAATTTTTTAAAAAAATTACCCATCTAGCCATCGTGCATGGTTTTTTCATACAGTTGGTCAAACCATGCACCAACCATGAGACTCCCCTGGAATGCCTAGACACATCACACAGGTAGGGTGCATAGTTAGGGAAGATATTATCTAGACATGTTATCCATACTAGGATCTTATAGTATCTTGAGAAATCTGGTTTCACAGTTAGGGAAACCATGAAACATCTATGTGGTCAGATCTTCCAACCTATAGACAACCTCATACGGTTTTTGCATAGTTTCTACTAATTATGCACCAGCTGCGTGCCTATGATTAAAATATAAAAAATTCAAAATTTAAAAACTGTTTCAACTTGAAACTCAAAAAAGAAGCTAAATATAATTAAACAATTAAAAATAATAAATAAATCATGGTTAGGGTGTGACAATTATCCCCACTATGGCACTTTTTTCCTCCACAAAGTCCCAAAATATTCAACTGATCATGACACTAGGCAAGGATGTGTAAGACCCTGGAATACCCTGAGAGGGGAGGGGTTAATCAGAGTGTTAAATTTTTCTTTTCAAGTGATAGATCTTATATCCAAGTTGATATAAACTGGTTAAACCCCTTTGATGCAATCTTGTTGTAATAAAACATTAACATGTAAAGAGACAACACAAAAGTTTTACTTGGTTCACCACTAAGGGATAGTCCAAGGAGCACACATCGAAAATGTGTTACTCATACCTAGATATAAAAATATTCACTAGTCATGGAATATATAATTTCAGATATAGTCACCCTATGCCAGTCATACTGTCTTTATAAGATTTTGGATATAGCAACTCACCTAGCACACTGCCTTGGGATGAAGTATTTCTTAGTTTAACGACTTGACAGTCACTTCAGTGGATTGGAATTTAAGTTTTTTTCTTGATTAGAATGAGATTATTCTTTCACCATATTCCTAATTTTATTTATATGAAACACCAATAAAACAAACATGATATTAAAAACCTATTAGGCACATAACTCAAACACTTGTATGCAACATCTGTACTTGCATGAAACTTTCAGATTTTTCATACAAGATATATGTCTTGAAAACCTTATATTTCATGAAATTGGACTATGATTTTCACTTGGTATTTATAGACAAAAGGAGAAATTTTCATGAAACTATTCTACGCATTTATCTTTCATGTGGTAGAGACACAAGATATTCATTGGAAAAGGCACTTTGAATAAAGAGGGTGGCTGCTTATTTATAGACATAGATTACCCTAAAACAAGTTCCTTGTTCCCCTTAACCCATACATGAAACTATAATATTGATATATTATTTGGTGTGTATGATTATTTTATACATTTCACAGTGTGAAACTTCCTTGTGTCACACAAAATCACTTTTCATGCAATTTCTGCTTTTGTTCACAACTCATGCCTTTTCCTTTTTTTGATGTAATGACCTAGAAACTCCAATTTTTCACAACATTTTGATTGAACTTTATCCTTTCATGTAATTTTATTCACCTAAAACAACTTTATTCATCCTCTAAATTTTGGATCTAAAAATTTGGCAAACATTAAGAAAGAATGAAACCTTCAACACTGAATCCATCTGCACTATAAAAACAATTTTATTGAAAACTACTTAATCAACCATATTGTTGATTGAAAAAAACTCCATTTGTAGCTGGGAAGAAAATACTTGGTTCAAAAATACCCCCTTTTGTTTTGTTGGCAATCTATAAATAAAAACATTAAAGAAATAGCCTCAAAAAAAATCTGAAAGGCGAGAAACAACTCATCAAATACCCTAAGTCTATGTGAAAAAATATCAATATGGAAAAAAATACGGGAAGTATGAATTTGGTTATCATGTTTTGGAATGCTTAAATATTTATATGTTAAGATATATGAAAAATTAACTGTTTCCTCATAACACATAATTCTCATTGTGTCATAGAAGCATTACATGGTTGGTCAAAATCATGCAACTACTAAACCTTTATAATATTGAATTTCTCAATTACCCTATTTTGAAAAAAATCCAAAGAACATGTATTTGTAATTATAGAGATCAAAATAGATTCCCCATAGATTGTATCTCCCCCATAAAATCACATAACTTCCACAAAAAAATCAAAATAGTAAACACAAATGGGGAGAGGGGAACATCTATAACCACCTCATGCATTGGGAGGTGGCTGAACACCAAGGTATAACTAATGTTTCTCGAATATATATAATGTCAATGAATTATTCAGAATGTCAAATGCTTGTTCATTAGTTATAATATTCTCCATTTTAATCACACATTGTTCAATTTTTTATTTGATGAAGTGATATAGGATCTCAATGTGCTTGGTATTAAATTGTTAAACTAGATACTTCATAATATTGATCACACTCTTGTTATCACAATAAATCACCATAAATCACCATTAGTTATTTCAAATTATAACTAATATCAGTTAGTTGTTACTTAGTCCACAATAGATGAGTGAAATACTTTTTTGAAGAGATATATTATGATTTATCCATACTATGAGAAGTGATTTCCCATTTCTTTCTCAACCATTCCACACATTTGTTGTCAATGAATAAATCTCCACCACTTGTGGATTTTATATCTACCCCATATCTATCCCATTAAACATCATAAAATTCCAATAATTTATTACCTCTTCATACTATAAAGTATAATTCATAATTGAGAGTACCTTGAATGTACCTCATGATTCTTTTGAATACCTTAAAATGATCTTCCTTAATATTACTTTAAAAGTGGGATGCTGAGCATGTTTCAATGATGATATATGTATGTGTTTTAGTTAAGTATAATATTTTTTGAATTGATATCCTATATAGGATCAGATCCATATATGTCCTATCCTTGTACTTCCCATGTTTTTTCCCAACCACAATCGGAGTCGACATTGGTTTGGAGTCATGTATGTTTAATTTATTCAGAAGATCCATTGAATATTTTTCCTAAGAATTGAAGGTTTAATACTTATTTTGAACCACCTTCTTCCGTAATAATTATGTGAGTTCACAAATCATAGAAATTTTAAATTCTGATTTCATGTGATTAGAAAATTTTTCTACTGATCCCTGACTATTTCCAAAAAAAAAATAATACCATCCACATACACAAGAACTATAAATTTATATTTGTGAGAATTATTCACATATATATTATGTTTGAAACCCCCTCTTTTAAATTTGAGCTTCTTTAGATAAGAATACAATTGAGAATACCATGCTCATGGTTCCTTATTTAGACTATAGAGTGCCTTTTTTAATCTACATAGCTCCATTTCATCATTTCCAATCAGAAAATACACTATAGATTCAATGGAGGGTTATTCCTCAAGAAAACCATTTAAGAATTCTATTTTGGAATCCACATGATAAACTCTATGCCCTTTTTGAATCACCATGGCAAGAAAGATCCTGATCGACTCCAGTTTATCCACCAGAGAAAACATTTCTTCAACGTCAATGCCTTCAATCTGAGCATAACCTTTACAAACTAAGCATACCTTTTTTTGACCACATTTCCATTCTCATCAATTTTTTTAAAGATCCACATTATTCTAATAACATTGTGATTTTAGAGTTTCTTAACAAGATCCCATGTCTTGTTTTTTTCAATCTAGTCCAGTTCTTCATTCATGGCCTTAACACATGATTCATCTTTTGCTTCTTCTTCAAATGAGGTTGGTTTCACAATTGATAGAAAGGTAAAATGTGCTTCATTCCTCATTATTCTTATCTATGTAGGTGTGGTACAATCCCCAATGATGATATATTTATCAATTTATTCCCTTTTATTTATCTTGTATGATTCTAATGAGGTTTCTTTAGAAATGGTATCCTCTTCTAATTATTTTTTCTAAATCATCATCATTTTGTGAGACCTGATAATTTTATAAGACTTCCATTATTTTTTCATTTGAATTTATCCCCCATTCAATTTCTTCTTTATCTTCTATCATATTATCATATGAGCTCCTCGAGGTATTTATGGATTTATCTTCAATGATATAGACATAAATTATTTCCAAAATTCTCCAAATATTATTATTATAACATTTGTAGGATTTACTCTTCATTGAATATCCAAGGAATACTCCATCATCTGCAGCATCACCATACTTGTCTTGATTGAATTATTTGTTTTAGATGAAAAATTTACTTCCAAAGTCATTAAAATAATTTATATAGGGCTTCCTTCCATACCATAACTCATATGGTGTCTTGGTTTATACCATAAAAACCCCTGTTCTATTTTGAGTATACATCACTACTTAAAAAACATCTTTTTAGTAATGATGAGAAATAAAAATTTTAATCAAGATAGTTCTATCCATATTGATCCCCTATCAATTTATATATTCAAAAACTCCATTTTTATATGGGGTTCTCACAATATCCACCGCATGCTTTATCCCATGTTTTTTTGAGGTAATTTTAAAATTCAATGGATGTTTATTCTTCTCCATTTTCATATTATAGAATCTTGATTGTGTGTCCAGTTTCATTCTCTACCATTCAGTAATAAATTTTAATACAATCAATAACTTTATTCTACTTGTTTATAATCATTAAACAATCCATTATACTATAATCATCAATAAAAATAATTAAGTACCTCTCTCCATTTGTGCTATCCATATTTATTAGACCACATATGTGTGTGAGGATAAGATTAATTAGATTCAATAACATTTTTTTTCTTCAACCAATTTGAACTCCCAAACATATTTCCTCACATGCATGTATCACATGTATTTTATTGATCATAATTAATATTGGCAATGTCAACAACTATATTATTCTTAGATATCTATTCTATTATATTTTGATTAATGTGACCCAACCTCCGGTGCCACAAGTTATTTTATTCTTTAACATTTTATGTAACAAATGTTCTATTTATTATCAACCTGGTATAAATTTCCATCTATAATGTATCCTTTCATGAGATAATTACCTGAATTTTCTTTGATGGTGAAACCATTTTGATTAAATTTCATTATCAATACTGAGTCATAGAGTTGACTGACATTTAATAGATTGTGATGAAAACCTTCTATATAGAGAACTTTAGTTTTCCTTAGCTTTTCATTTTCAAATTCATTACTTCCACTAACTTTTATCTTTTAAGATGCATCGTTTCCAAATATTACTATTTAATCAACCTTTTTCTTAATATTCTTCAAAAAATATGTATTTTCTATCACACAGGATGAACATCCACTACCAAAATCTAGGTTCTACTATTCTTTGTAACTTTGAGAGTTATTTCTACAAGATTGGATTTCTAAATAATGTTCATTTCCTTCCATGAGATACTTGATTGAGTGGAGGCTAAATATAGACTTTCCAATCTATTTTCAACATGCATGGGTTTATCATAATCATATTATTCTTCCAGAGTATAATACCTATTCGCAAGAGCAAGTCTGCTTGGTTGGTGGGTATTGAATTATCTCTAAGTTCTGTAGGTATATTTACCACCTCTCCTTTGCATGTAATGAATATATTTATAGCTATAGTTATAATAGTTGAAACACTATCCAAAGAAACTATATCTTCTACATGATGAAGGATATAGTATCATTATACTTTATTGACTTTCCAGCACTTCCCCATTTAGTTAACTCCTTGCCTCTTCACAGTAAGACATGGTATATCCCAAAAGGCCACAAAATTGATATTTCATAATAGGAAATGTATTCTCACTTCCATTCCTCCTCATTCCCCCTTATTTAATCAAATAATTTTACCAAAAATTTTATCTGGAAACCTGAGGATTATTTTCAGATCTCTTTTATATTAGGTTAAAATATTTCTTTATAGAAACAACATGCACCTTTGTGATATGTGAAAGATTTTACTTTACTTTATTTTAAATCATTATATTTCCAACTTTTGATGTTTTTACATCAAAATCAATTACATGTTTTACTATACATGTGGATCTATAATCCTTCAAGGCCTTATCTACTCCTTTAGAACTACGTTTAGGTCTTTCTATCATCTCTGCATATGAGAATCTTCCAAACTACAATTTCTTCTTAGTTACCTTTGATTTTGATTCATTTTCTAGTTTATTCCTTAATGTAACAACTTCTTCTTCAAGTACCTAAAATATCTTAGCCTTCTCCTCCAGTCTGGATGTAAGTTCATTGATGAATTTTTCCTACTCTTCAATCCGGAGCTTAAATTTCACAACTTATTCCAAGATTTCAAGAGTTATTAAATGTTCTTCTTCCCCTGCATCTAATAAATCAATTTCTTCTTCAAGATAATCAAAATAATACTATGAAACTTCTAAAATAGATCTCATCTTTCCATTTCTCTTTATTTGATTATAAATCTTGTTAAGAGAATCCTCAAGTTCCACATTGATATCAACAACACCAATCTAGTGGTTTTATTTATCTTTTTAGGGTTCTATATTTTCAACTATATCCATAATGGAAACTTGGGTTTCAGATTTACACTCTGGTTCTACATCCTCCGAAAAGTCATTATCATCTTGTTCCTATTTATAGAAGAAACCCTTTCTCTATAATTTCCATCCTAATTTGAGGTATCTCTTTTAGGGGAACTTTTTTTGAGGCTTTTTCATGATTACTTATTCAATTTTTTTCACCATTGAACTTTATTGAGCATTGATAGGCAATGTGCCCAACTCTTACACATTGAAAATAAGCCAAAGGAAGTTCTCCATAGAATCTTTCTTTTCCTTTCTTGAATTTCTTAGAAAATAGTGAAAGTAGTTCATTTTCTTAAACATCACTAACTTTTGAAATTTAAAGTTTTTTCATGCCTTTAAATTCAATTTCTTGCTTACTCTAGTGGAAGCAACTTTTGGTTTGACTCTCATTTCATATACCACTAGAATGTATTGAAGACCATTAAGATAAAGATTATACAAATATATTTACTCTAGGGATGAAACTTTTGGATTATATAGAAGTGGGTGACTTCTAATTATTTTCATCATAATGTTAATATCATTAATTTCTTCCACAAGTCCTTGAATATTTCTAACGACTTCAATTTTGTGATTAAAGAAGCTATCAATATTTTCATTAAAATGAATTTTCAGATCATTGAACCAATTATGAAATACTTTAAATTTGGCCTCTTTTAATTTGGTATTTCCTTCATAAATATTTTCTAGTTTCTCCCACATATATTTTTCTAAAGTAAAAATCATTAACTTCAGATAGATTTGATTAAAAAGTGTTGTAGTAAGTGAATTTTCTACTTTGGAATCTGTATCAAGAATTTTAATTTTTATTTTAGTCAGAGAATATTAGTAACATCAGTGACATAAATACCTTTAGTTTTGGAAAAGAGAACTTCCATCCTAAGAGATCTCAGATGATATCTCATATTTTTTATCCAAATTTGGAAGTTTCTTCCATAAAAGTGAGGGAATCCCCTAATATTCATAGAATTATACTTAAAAATAAAAGATGGTTGATTTAAACAATTAAAAATAATAAATAAATCATGGGGGGGGGTGTGAAAATTCTCCCAACCATGACACTTTCTACCCCCATAAAGTACTAAAAGATTCAACTGATCACGACACTAGGAAAGGACGTGTAGGATCCCAAAACAACCTAATAGGGGAGGGTTGAATCAGGGTATCAATATTTTTCCTTTAAAGTTATAGATCTTATTCCCACATTGGTAGGAAATTGTTAAACCTATCTGATGGAATCATATAGTAATCAAACATTCACATACATAAGGACAACACAACCGTTTTACTTGGTTAACCACTAAGGGATTATCTAAGGAACATATGCCGACATTGAGTCTGTCTTACCTAAATAGACTAATATTAACTAGTTTTGGAATACAAAAGTTCATACATAGTCACTATATGCTATGAACACTTCTTTTACAAGACTTTTGAGATAACACATTGTCTCTCTCGAAACACTGCCATTGACCCCCCTATCCCACCACATTTGGTAAGTATTACTTAGTTTAACGGCTTGAAGATCACTTCAATAGATTGGAATTAAAGAATTTATCCCTGATTAGCATGCGAATATTCTTGAACCGTAGTCCTGAGTGAATTCACTTGAAATCACTGATTAAATAATCTGGATATTCAAAACCTACTAGTCGCACAACTTAAACACTTGTACACAACCCCTATACTTGTGCACAACTTTTGTATTTTTCCTGAAATATATCTTTCACACAACCCTTATCATTCACACAATCAAACCATGAGTTTCAATTTGTCTTAATAGACACAAGGAACTCTATGCATGCAAGTTTAACTATGCTCAACTCTTCTGCATATGAATCTTTTGTGTGGCAGAGACACCACATCTTTATTAGAAAAGATACTTCTAATAAAGAGGGTGTATGACTATTTATAAACAAAGTTTTCCCTACACATAATTTACTTTCAAACCTTCCACCATGCGTGAAAATCTAATTTTTATGTTTTATTTTGTGTGTAAGATTCTTGTGTGCCTTCATCTTTTGTGTGCATCTCCTGCCTTTTCCATATTTTGATGTAATGATCTCGAAACTAAAATTGAATGAAAAATTTCAATTCACCTTCATACTTGCATGAAACTTACATTGACTGAAACAAATTTCATCGTCCTCTAATTTTTTAACACAAAAATTTGGAAAACACTGGGAAACAATACCACTATCAACACTAAAACCCTATTCACTGTAAACAAACTTTTCTTGAAAACTCTTTAATTAACCCAAATGTTTATTGAAAACAAAAAAACACACTTTGTTTACATCTAGGAAGAAAATAATTAGTTCCAATAGGATTAAATACCACTCAATATGTGACACTTAGAATCCAAAGACCAAGAACCAATACCCATTTCCTTTCAAGACCCAAAACCTTGAAATACCTAAAAATTCTAAGAGATAATCCTCAAATAACCAACCTAACATCCAAGGAGAGAGGTAGTGAGACCTAGGAATTCTAAACATAAAATAGAATAATATGATAAGTGATCTCATATCTATAAACAAAACATAAAAATAGGGAACACCCTTACCCCTAATAGAAAAATCAATAAAAAAACTCATCATGGTATATTCATGATCTTCATGAGCATATGTCATATGATCCTACTTCCTATAAAACCAAACTACTATGATTGAGGTTGGGTGTATGAGGGTAAGGAGTTAACTCCTCAAGAAATCATGGAAACCAACTCACCATTTTTTCCTTCTATGTTGGCCTCTCCACCATATTAGGATTCTAGTCAAACACTTATTCCACAAGTTATAACAAACTCATGAGTTCTAAAGAGATCCAAAATCTATAATAAGTGTTGAAAAGGATGAAAAAATCACCAATTTTCTATAAAAAGATTCATAATTTCCCAAAAGATACTTCTGTTGGAACCAAAATTCCTAAAAGGAAACAAATAAAAGGAACTCCACTATATTATAAATTGGTTTCACCAATAAATAAAATCTAAAAGAATAGGAATTGGGTAGAGAACATAAGGCTGCAAAGAGAAACTATTGAAACCCAACCATCCTAAAAAATATTCTTAAGACTCAAGAAACCTCAAACATGAAACCACCTAATAACATTAAACAATAACTACAAAAAAAAATTCAAAGGACTACCAAACAAAATGATGAAATCTTAGACTAACTGATAAGAATAAAAACATAAGATATGGATGAGAATTCCCCAAATAGACATTCCACAATAAGATTGATATGTGATCTAGTCTCGGTTCATGGGAGGATAACATAAGACCATATCTTAAAACAACTAACCTTGGTGAACCCAAATGATCAAAACAAAAATCACCATTCCCATTCCTCCCAACCACTTACCCAAGGTTTTCTCAATTATATAAGTGAAACCAACACTGAGGCATGCCCCTAATCAAAATAGATGATCACTAAAACAATGAATACTCTCTGAGAATTTTTCAAGGGGTAATAATCAAAGAAAAAATTATTCATAATTTCCATAAATATTCCAACCCCCTTAAACTAGAAAAGATCAAAACATAAAAATTTATCCAACAAAAATTCAAAAAACTGACCTTCTCCTAGACATGAAGCAAGAAATCCTAGAGATCGACCATCCAATATTTATCGAGACTTTTCTAGCGTATACTCAAATAAAAATAAAAATGAATCTATCGACTCATAATTCTCAAATACAAATAAAATGGTACCAACATGAATAATAAAATAAAACCAAAAACACAATTCACCAAAATGTAAACATCTTTTCAAAATTGTCTCTTTTCCCCTTTGAAATTTCTAACTTTGAATTTGAAAGTCAAAACTCATTTTTCAAAACATTCCCTAAATTTTTTTTTATCACCCTTTGAAAAATATAACCAAATTTATTTAAATAAATTTTTAAAAACTTCAATTTAAAATAAATCAAACAATTTTTAATTTATAAATATCACTGGGGAAAATAAAAACACCATTTTACTTAATATTTTTTGAAAATTTCCCCTCAAACTATTTCCCCAAACCAAATAATTTCATTAAGTAAAACATTTTAAACCATCCCTTTCCAAATAGAGTTTCCATATAATTTTAAACAATACCTTCAACAAAAATACCATAAAAAACATTTTGTAGAATGTTTAATCATAAAAAATTCCCCCATTTAAATGAAAAACCAATTTTAACCACTTAAAATCACTTTGAAACACATGCTTCCATTTTCAAAATTTTAATACTTTACTTAAAATCAAAATTAAAATCCAAAACCCTTTATCCAACTTTAGTATAAATTAAATTGACCAATAACACACAACATAAGACCAACCAATAAGGGACCAGTAATTAGGCATGAATTAACTGCATGGCTTGGTGGACCATGTACTAATATTGAAATCATCATCAAGAGTATCACAGAATCATGTACATGGGATCCATGTGGGTTACCAATCCAAATGATATCACCTTGTACCACCATATCAAATACCATTTCATCTTTAAGTTATGGAATATATATCAAAATTCTAACAAACCCTTGTAACTAATGTTTTTTCATGAGGGGTGGTGATCAAGAACATACCTATGACCTACCTATCGAGCCCCAAAGATCCTACCTCCATCTACCAAACTTCCAAAATAACAAGGGATACTTAAAAGAGAGTTAATTTTCATATGGATAAAAGAACTATAATCCTCCTAAGATACCATTTTTCATTAACCAACTTAACCCATCCTTCCATTGGATGTCTGAACTAGTCTACAATAAGGCCCAGAGGGAATTACCAATCCCTATGGGATAACACAAGTGCCTATAATCAAGTAAAAACTACTTGGTAATGATTTCTCCCAATAAATAACTATGAAGAAGTATTATCATAAAACAAATAAAATTTTGTTACGTTCCATCCATACATCATATTTACACAATGGGAAAAAATAAGAAACAACCTAATATAAAAACTAGGAAAGAAATAAAACAAATCTGAGTACAAAAAACCTCCCTCTCTCTTTGAAGAAACTCTTCTCTAAGGAATCATACCATCCTCAAATGTCTTTGTTTCTCCCTCCAAAATATATAGCTACCCTCTATCCAAATAAATACTTAAAATAATTAATGGCTATCATAATAAAATAAACATAAATAAAAACTAAACTATAAACATACTTTCCCACTTGTGACTATAAGAGTCACCTCCTAAAAAAAGAATCACATCACCCCATGGGTGAGAATAAAAGATAATATGAACTTGAAACTGAAAAATGATAGAGAAATAGTCATGAGTATAAAAATTCCTAGTAGGGATACTAGAAGTGAAACCATTCCCTATCTCAAACAAGTAACATGCTTATTCTACTCAAAAATCATTTTACCTTTTTATTTCCAAAAATAGTTTTCAATGAATGGAATACTTTCTAAAAACCCATTTATAGAAAGTAGTATATAAAAAAAGAATTATTTCAAAGGGAAACTGATAAAAAAATATTTTGTTGAATATTTTATTGATAATAAATGACATAATTTTCCCACATTGTGCTAAATATGTTCAGTTATAAAATATTTGGGATTAGATCATTCATTTGAAAATTTGATGAAAAACCCAGTTTTATTCTTTTAAAATTCACTATAGTATTTCAGGCATAAATATTGTTATGTAAAATATTTTGACTTAATTTTTTTTAATTTTGTTACTGACTTAATGGGATACAAATTCTATTTAGAAAATAGGAGCTAGATCGTTCATTTTTTGGGAGTAAATTGGCCATGAAGACAAAGCTGGACATAACCATCTAGATTGGAAATTACTTCACCATTTGGGCCGTATCATCTTCATACGGGCTTGGATTGAGCCAAAATTTTGAGAGAAGATCTGGGACATGATTATGCACAAATAATAATTCTAAATTACGGCCAATTCACGCGTTCTAGAGGTCAACAATTCGTTGAAACGTGGTATAAAATATTTGGTCGAGTTTTCATTTCACACTTAAAAAGTTATGTAACCCTAGACCTCACAAAATATATTTAAAGAGGGTTTTGACTCTTTGGGAAGTTTGGTAGAGGATTTGGGAAGGTTTTTATGAAAGGGTTTATCTTGTGAGACCCTCAAAACTCCTGTATAAATTAAGGATTTTTGCAAACCTCTCTTCCAAAAAGGCTCTCCTCTCCCACCTCCTCTTTGTATTTTTTTCTTTCATGTTTGTATCTTGAATTGTTATTCAATTAATCTTACGTGTTCTTCCATTTTCTTCTTCTCTTAATCTTACTAATTGGTTTGGATTCAAGAGTAGAGATGAGATTGGGTTCCACCCTTTCAATCCTTTTCTCATGCAAAACGTCTCCACGATGATGACACCACCCATGGAAGAGTAGTTTTCTTAGTGATCGATCTATATTCTACCCTCTTCATTTAATTATTTTGAATAATTGAGGTACTGCAATTAACTTAATATGATCCATGAATTGTGTTTTTAATTTTATTGAAACTAATCAAGAAATTGAACAATTAACATGAAAACACGCGAGGATGAGATTTTTGTGTAAATTGTGAGAGTGCAAACTTAATCGGTTATACAAGACCACACAGGATAAATTTATAGAGTTCAAATATATTCCCTAAAAAAAATTCATCCTCATTTCCAGAATAGATATATGCTCTAATTAACCACTAACCATAAGCTAACCTTAGAACAACAATCAAAGCAGGGTGCTGCGATTGCGTGTTCTAAAGCTAGCCTAAGGTTTAAGTAATTTCATCTTTTTGGTTAAGTTAACTCTTGTAGGGTTAGAGGGTTAAAAAATTAGGGGATCATAATTAATTGGATATTTATTTAAATGATAATTATTAATAATTAAATGAAGATTTAGAGTTAGATCAATTACTACTTTTAAATATTTTCTAAAAAAACATCCTTTTATTGTGTCATTTTAATCGAACTTCATTTCAAAACAAAAAACAAAAAAATATACAATCTTCTACCAGAAAACTTATTATAGATTTATAAAATATTAACAAGTTACATACTTTAAAGTAGTGCTTTTATTCTATTCTTTTCAGGTGATCTGCTTCAGGAGTCTCTTCTTTGCGGTTCGGATGACCAACGTCTACGGGTTCTGGTGGTTGACGACGGTGATTTTGACGGTGACGAGCTGCTTCTTCCAACATCAATGATGTTGGATCGAGAAGACGATGATGATGGCTGTGGTTATAGTTTCATAACATTTTGGTGGGTGATTAGGTGGTTACAAACGTCTTCTGTTTTTTCTAGTGACTGATGTGATGTTGGAATGGCGATGAAGATGGTGCTTGACGGCGTCGATGGTTTCTTCTCCGATGGTGAGGATGTCGTTCATGATGAATCTAAAGATGGAAACAACATGACCTCTCATGCTTCGAGGTTGGGATGATTTGTGGATCAGCTCGTGGATTGAGGTGGATTTGGCGGTTGTTTTGAATTTTGGCCTTTGAATTTTGAATGTGGATTTTTGATTTTTGAATGTGGCGTGTGGTTTAAGAGGACGTGGGACACGCTGCTGGATCTCTATGTATGGTTCTCACTTTCCCCAAAAGTGGAATTTTTATATAATGAAAAATGGATTGAGGGAGAATAACTTTAAGAAGTTTTTTTAATTTGCTTCCTCCTTTGAGAGACGACCTTGGTTAGCCACTATGCTGCACCTAAGCACCCAAAAACCACTAATCATTTGAGGGCTCCCATGACAACGCTCTTTCAGAAACATAATAGTAAAAAGCATATCAAAAAGTGATACAAAAAGGAGGAAATTAGAGTAGGTATAAACATGTGGTAAAGTCATAGTTACAAGTCAGAATAACATCATAGTGAAAGTACTTTATAAAATGACACAAAATAATGGAAAACATGGTACAATTAAAACATTTAGAATGGGTGGTCCTAGAAATTTAATGAAGATACCCAATAAATAATAGGTTTAGAACCATTTGTAGGTATGTTGATGCAATCCATAGTCTATAACCAACCAGATTCCTTAATATAGCCTCTCCGATGGTACAACCCACTATAACCATTCATCTACCCAGGGGATCTATCCTGTCTCACTAGGAACTAGATAGTAACAATGTCTTGACCCTCACTACGATTCATATGATCACATGAATTTAGTAAAGGGGAGGGTCAGGTGGCCATCACATGAATCACATCAAATATAACCCATAGATTCCAAAATGCATTGCATTCATATATTCCCTAAATCATCCATGTGAATATTATCTCAATTGGAAGACTTCCATATGGTTTATCATCACCCAAAAACATTTTACACGTGCCAACCAAGCTTGGTAATTTTTATAATTATAAATTAATTTCAATAAAACATATTTACTTTCAAAGATAATTCCAAAACTAAGTAAAACACCAAGAAACATTTCCAAGGTTCCAACTAGGCATTTTCATTTGGAAATAAATATTAATCATTTGGAAAACTGCTTTAAAACCATAAATTTTGAAATTAGAGACCCACTCTTTACACTTAGACACATATGAAACTCAATATATATATATACCCCTTGTCCAGATGTAAATATTTTTCCAACAATGTGAAAATATGTACAAAGAGGGTACCTGTATATGTATATATATGGACAAGTGAATAAGCCATTATTAAAAAGAAGGATAGTTAGAAACTATTTTTGAGCTCTTTGGGAACCAAACTTTCCATTAAGCATTTATATAAAATTAGATGAAAGGCCAAAAAATCCTTGGGATTTACAATTTTCATGAATAATGCATTTTGTAAAATAAACCAAGAACTTGATGTTCTTCACCTTTCAAATTTTTTTAAGAACCTGATTCGCTAAAGAAAACCCACGGCTAAAGCTCAATAAAACATGGAAAACATTAAAACGGTTAATTTAATCTATTAAAATAATTTTCTATGATATATTTACTTTATAATATAATAAAAACACCTAATAAAATGCGTAAGAAATTATAGTTTCCAAATTAAAGTCTTGGATATAGGGAACCTACCTCAAACGGTGTCACTTTTACCAAAAAAGGCCCAACAATACCTCAAGGAGGTCTAAGGCACAATAGAAAAATATGAGAAACCAAAATGTCAAAAAATACTAATTTAAAATCTGGATGAAGAATAATAATGGATGAAAGCCTACCCAAAATCGATGGATAATTCATTACCTTTGATGACCATGGTGAGAACTGGTTTTAATCAAACCAAACAAACCCTTGGAACCAAAAAATGACGGAAAATAACCCTCCAAATTAGGTTATGGTTCAACCAAGTCATTCTCACCACATAGGGTAGGAGAAAAGGTACAATAAAAATAGAATAAGAAGATTACAAAGGAGGATAAATGCTCATATTTGAAGATCAAACTCAGAATTAGAAGAAAAAATGGTGCATTGGAGGGAGGAGAGGAGGGGGGTCATTCATAGTTGGGAGAACCCTAGGGTGTGTCATTTAGTGAAAGATAAAAAGGGGTAATAAAGGGAGAGAACCATCTTTTTTTAATTAATTAAAGTAAAATGGTAATTTTTTCAAAAAATTACCCATTTTGATGCCACACACATTTTGACCACATAATTTTCCTAACCATACACTAACCACACACCTCCCTGGAAATACCTAGACACATAACGAAGGCAGGGTTCATGGTTAGGGAAGTCATGCACCCTATAATTAGATCCTACATCACCTCAAATGGGATGAGTACATGATTATGTAAACCACACACTGACTGTGAAGTTGACTCTTCCAAATTATATACACTCTCACACAGTCTGCACATATATTGTACTTACCATGATCCAATCATGAAATTATTCTAAAATCCAAAAAATATTAAAATTTAAAAACTAGTTTGGAATCCAACTAAAAAACAAATCTAACTATATTTAAACAATTAAAATTAATTAATAAATTATGGTCTCGGTGAAACAGATACCATTTATGGTGTTTGAGTGGTTAAACCCATCACATAATGTTATGATATCTCAGTAGTTATCCCTAACTTATGCTTATGACACCATGTTTTATGTTTTCTGCACATTCCTATGATGACTTGATGTTATTATGTTATATAATTATTCAATTTTCATGATTATAATTCTCACCTTTTTGTGTCACCATGTTATACCCCTTAAATTTCATGTACTGGTTTACTTTATGCTATGATTTTATTAATCCCTTACTCATATTTAAAGCTCACCCATTTATTATATACATCCCTAGGTTATCTCATGTATTATTATAAGAGAAATGGAATTTAAGGGAATGTTTTATAATTTTTAAATAATATATTTTTATCTATGTTTTAAGTTATTGTGCTATGTATTTAATTTACTGAAGACACTAGGCCCCTCGATCTTATAGGATTGTATTATGTGCATATTTATACAATAAATCATGAAATAAAGTGTATAAAAGATATAGTTTTTATTATTTTTTATTTAATAAAGTTATAATTATTTTAGGGGATTACAATTATAAAAACTTAGTGAAAAACATAGGGATAATACTAAACATATGAAGACATCCCTAAATTTTTAGTTTTTGTTTTCTAAGAAAATACATCCCTATCTGGCTACTGGAAAGTGGATACAACTATGGAATAGATATATCTAGAGGTAATAACTCTAAAAGGTCTCATTGTGTATTAACTAAACATGTTCATAGTGTAATAAAAAGATTCATATGATTTCACACATGGATAAAAAAACTCCTATGAGACATGCTTTGGTTAATCATGCACATTTTATAAACCATTAGAAAGGGAAAAAAATTCATATGAAATTTAATGTTAAGAAATAAACATTGGATAAAAACCTTGAAATTCATATTTTAAGGAATATATTTTATTTATGGGATATCCCTTTTATGTTAATAATTTTCCCTTTTATATTCTTGATAATTTGAAAATTCTCATCCCTATGTATATTTTGGATGAAGTAAATGATTAGAACTAGAATTAAATAGTGAAAGGTCGGTTAATCCTCCATTCATGAATTTCAAATGTCCTATGTGAATATGTTTCTATGAGTTCTTTCATATCACACGGGTTTAAAATAACTATTCAAAAACTACCTCAAAACATAGAAGTTGATCTATTGATGAAAATGTAAAATGGTTAATTATTACATCTCTAGAATCTAATTTTTATCATGTCAGTTTTTATGGGTTGATTTTCCCAGTGAATCTTTTTATACTCCATTTAGTGGAATTTGATGTTATACAAGGTTTGAATTGGATTTCCTTGTATATATATAATATAAATTACCGAGAGAAGGAAATCAAAATTTGTATAAAAAATCTCCCTATGATTCTATACAAGCGTAAGAAGGATGGTGGATCTATTTTATAATCATTATATCAAGCATGGATATTATTTCCTCATGATAAATTATATATATATAAAATTATTGAGACTAAGGAAAAGTTTATATCCTTTATGTAATTACCAATGTAAGAGAATATGATGATGTGTTCCACAAAGAATTATGAAGTCTTCCTCCTAACCAAGAGGTTGAGTTCTTTTTTGAAATCATACAAGTATATTTTCTAATATCCAAGGATACATATATAATGGACACTATTAAACTTAAAGCGATGAAGAAGTTACTAAAAAAGGATCTATAAAAAGAGGTTTATATGTCCAAGTGATTCACTATGAGGTGTGCCGGTCCTTTTCATCAAGAATAAGGATAGGTCAATGCTCCTCTGCATTGATTATCGTAAGATCACAAAGATCATAATAAAGAAAATTTTTCCTCTACCACATATTGTTGACTTGTTTGATCAGCTATGTATAGCCCATTACTTCTCTAATCTGGATATTTGGTTGAGATATTATCAAGTAAAGGTGAATAATGAGGATATCCTCCATGAATGATTTTCATACAAGGTACAGTCACTATGAGTTCATAGTAATACCAATTGGACTCACTAATATTTTAATATATCATTATGGATGCAATGAATAAAGTCTTTAGGGATCACCTTAAAATATTTATAGTAGTCTATACAAAATATATTATCATCTACTCCAAAATCAAGGAAGAACATTAAGAGCATTCGAATGTTGTACTAAAGACCATGGGAAAGGAAAAGTTATATGTGATGTATAGTAAATGAGAGTTTTTGATTGAGAAATTAATATTAGTGGGGAATCTTATCACCAACAAAGGGATATATCTGGATCATTTAAAGATAGAGGAAGTTTATGGATGGACCATACTGATATCTATGATAGAAATTTGTAGTTTCCTTGGATTAGCTGGGTACTATCATTGATTTTTGGGAAATTTATCATGATTTTAAAGTGTACTAAACAAGATAAATCAAAAGGGAGATAAGATTTTATAGTTTGATGAATGTGATGAGAGATTTAAAGGGTTAAAGAAGATAATAATCAATACACCTATACTCACATTACCCACCAATGGGGAAGGATTTGTGGTCTAAAATGATGTGTATGAAAATGGATTTGGTTGTGTACTCATGTAAAATGAAAATGAAAAAACCTATATCACCTAAAAATTAAAGATCCACGAGTAGAACTACCTAAAAAATGATCTAATATTGGCTATATAGATCTTCGTATTTAAGATTTAGTGATAACATATCGGTAATGAACCAACCCGGGTTACGCTCAAACCTGACACCTGACCCGATATATCACATACCAGAAGGGAGTTCCCGATCCCTACGGACTGGAGACAAGTACCCTGGCATCGAATGAAAAAACGGAGGGAATGATTTCACCCAACCTTTATAACCACATGGAATATATATACAAGGAAATAAGAGAACAATAGAATACTAACATAATATATATTCCATAACTGTAAGAAAATAGAGGAAAAAAACAACTGTTACAACAACTAAAAACTCTAAAAGACTAGTCTGACTACAAGGGACCCAAAACCAATAGCTCCTCTAATGATGGAATGGACAAAATCTAACCATATCACCATCAGATACCCATCCCAACTGACATAAACCTTTCCCCCTCACTACGGTGCCTTGCCTTTCCCTGCACTGGAAGACAAATAAAGGTCTACGCACCACCGAAGCAGTGCGCATGGTGTGAGATAACAGGCTCAGTAAGATCCCACCTAGGTTTTCAATAACATGTCCCTTTATAAAAAATCATTTATTCTCATTTTTAAATAAAACATGGCATGATAAGTAGTAAAGAAGTTTTATAGAAAACATGGTAAACATTCAATTTTTCACAGTTCTAAACAAAATTAGGTATATCATTTTCCAAATCATATTTCCATATAAATTTTCACAAGCATTAACATTCATATCAAGGCCAACTCAAAAAGCCAAGCAGTATAAAACAGAATCATATGTATCACAACACCAAGGAATACTATAGGTCTAGGAAATATACTACTCATAACAAAATAATCAAGTTCACAACACTGATCCTAGAATAACGTGCCTAGGAAGGAGTGGAATACCCCATGAGTAACCCCCCCAAAATGTCAACATCGTTCCCCTAGAACAAAAGTCCTAGGAAACATAGGAAATACCCATGACAAACCTCCTTGATAATCACAAAGCAATGGATGATGGAATCAAGATAAACCTTCCACCTAAGTACCCAAGGTAACCCATGTGCACTTTTTTACAAAACCATTTCAATGCCTTGAAAACCATTGAAAACCATTTCAAAATCAATTTATCAAAGCCAGGGAAAAACTATTTTTCTTTAAAAACAAATTTTAAACACACACAAATAATCATTCCAATTTCATAAATCAATTTATAAAGAAATTTTCAAATCCAAAAAAGCAGGTTCATTATCATAGGCTAGAGACGGAACCACCCACCTCAAAGTTCGGGTTGCACCTGCCTGCAATGAAATCCAAAACCAAGAACAAAACCCAACAGAACCAATGGATACCCTATGATCCAATCCATATAAATATTGATTCAAACATAAACAAAAAAGGTCAATAGAAGAGAGGAAAATCATATGCCTCAAAGAAGGATGCCCACCATACCACAACCAATGATGGAAAAAGGCCTCTAAAACAAGATCTCACAATGGATCTAGAAGAAGAAAATAAGAAACATCTAACTTCGATCAGTATATCTGATAACTCAAGGCTAGTGGGATATCATGATCAATATTAAGGAAGAATCAAAGAGAACACTTACCTGGAGAGACGCACCATAGAAACAATGATGAACCGGAGCTGATCAGATCAATCCAGAAGATGTTGAGTCTCTCAAAAATGCACCAGAACTACCATAGGTTGAAATCCACAAAGTTTGGAGAGACAAGGACCGATAAAAACTCCCAAACATGTGACTTTAAATTGGGTGTGGGCCGGGTCACTACCTGTACCCCTTAATCACGATGTGAAGGATATGCTGGACAAGTTACGCTGGAAAACCCATCACCTCAGGTTAAAAAAACTAATATTTAACCACAAAACGACGTGTACATCAAGTACACGTTGTGTACCAGCTCATGGTATGACCATCACATCACAACTTGAATCCGTCCCAAAGTACACAATGTGTACTTCAGGTACATAGAGTGTACTTCAGGTACATGATATGAAACCTACAGTAAACCCCATAAAACTATTTATAAGGATTATTAATCAAAAGGGGACTTAGAAAAGGTGTAAAACTAACCTGATCCAACAATGTATGTCATGAGCAACTGCCTTGAGCTCGAGGTCGTGCCTTAGATAATTTTACTCATGAAGCCTCAGTTTACAATAACTATATGCGAAGACTCACTCATACTTCATCATAACAGTTCCAAGCCTGATACCTGATGCAACACAATAGATTGTATAAGCCTAACCTTTCTTTGAAAAAATTAGTATCAGTGTTGAATTAAGTGTTCCATTCATCTCCTGAAAGGATGCTTTACTAGATTCTGACCATTCTAAATTCGGTCCCTTTTTAGTCAACCCCATAAAAGGTTCTATAAGGCATGATAAATCCTAAATTATGTGTCTATAGTATCTTTAAATCCCCATGAAACACCATATATAAAATACTTTCATGGGAATATCCTATGAAGCTACATACCTCACTTTATATGGGTCAAAATAAACTCCATAATCCAAAATGATATACCCATGTAAGTGGACACTATCGATCCAAAAGTTGCATTTACTAAGCTTGCCATATATTTTATGCTCTTTCACTGTATTATTTTAGATCCCAATATGGGTTTCATGGTCATTTCTCAAGTGATAATACACTATGATATCGTCTATGAAGACAACCAAAAATGAATCCAGATGAGGGTGGAAACCCCAATACAAAATATCCACAAAGACAATAGGTTCATTCGTAAGTCCGAGAGGCATAACCAGGTACTCATAAATTCCATACCTTCTATTAAAAGTTGTGTGAGGTATGTGTAAAGTCTCGACATACACATTATGATAGCCCGACCTTAGATCCATCTTTTAAAAAACCTTCCCCCCCAATGATAATCAAAGATGTTGTCTATTCTAGGTAAGGGATACCGATTCTTGATAGTTAGTTTTTTCAACTGATGGTAATCCACCCAATTCCTAAGGTTACCTTCCACCTTTTTGGAAAATAGAATAGGTGAACCCCAAGGAGAAGTGTTGAGGCATATAATATCATTCACCTCCAAATCCTCCTTCTGATTATTGATCTCCAAAAGCACCTTTGGTTCCATCTTATAAGGAGGAATGGTCACAAGTGTTGCTCCTAACACCAGCTCAATAGTAAACACTACATCATGATCCATAGGTAGATTAAATAAGTACTTACGAAAAACATCTTTGAATCAATCCACTATAGGAGAAAAATATTTACGTTTCAACCCCTGATCATTGAGGTAAAGACTGGAAACTCATTTCGTAACACTACCCAGCCTCTACTACTCCGGTCCATCTCTTATGGCACAAACATCCCATTCCCCCTTATGCAAGTGCATAATGCCCTCTGGTGATGGAAATTTCACCCTCCAATGATAGTAGACAATATAGTCTATTTATGGAACTAACAATTCCATCATGAGGATTATATCGAAACCCAACATATCAAGAACTTACAGGTTTTATTCGAAAAGGTAACACCTATCTAAAGGGGATAGTTCTGACACTGACGAACACCCTGTGAATGGATACCTAAGAGTGTATCTAGCATCATAAATCCATGGTAAAACTCAACTTTTAGACCTATAATATCAGTGATTTGCTCATATATGAACTACTATGAATGACCAAAATCAAAAAAAGTAGATACTAAAGTAGAGGCTACTAGAATAGTTCCGCATATAGTAGATGGTCCAGCATTCTACTCCTGCGATGCCTACTAAACATCATGTAACAAGCCTACATCGTGGACCAGTGTCATTTCTTGACTACCTTGAGTAAACCCTTTCTACTAGTGCTAGGAATAATAAGTTTTGTTTCCTCTTCCTTGACCACCCCCTAATCCCGATCGACTAGTAGTATTCTAGCTGCTTTCCTATTGGGATCTTACTAACCCAGCTCCCGACCGATGATTATGTGAAGATACTTTTTCAATAGGAACTGGAGGGAATGTTCTGAAAAATCGGTGAAGGTGACCCATCCATCCATATAGCCTCTTCACTCTACTAGATCTCATGGACAATGTACATTTATGTGCCCTGTCTTTCTGCACTGGTGACAAGAATCATAGTTATTTGCAGTAGGAGCCTGACTGTTTCATCCCCCATGAGAAAAATCAACGTGTCATTTATCCCCATAAAGTGATACACTTGAAGCTTTAGGTTTCAAACATCCCAAGCTCAAACCATCTTTATCTCTCGTATTTCTCTCTATGATTTGGGTCGGGTTGACTATTTCAAAAATATTCATCAACCTCAAAACATTGACCAGTGATCGGATGGAATAACACATGCCATCCTCAAATCACCTCATAGCCATAATATCATCATCGGCTAGATAAGTAATAAAACGTTGAAGATTAGTGAAGTGGGAAGATTATTACATAACTGACATGGTCCCCTTCTGAAGATTCATGAACTCTCAAGATCTGTTATCCCATAGAGTCTTTCGAAAGAAGTGGTTGTAGAAGATAGACTGCAAGTAATCGAAAACCATCTCCCTATGCTATCCTTCCTGGGTGATGATACCCCACCACCATTTGGCAGAGTCATGTAACATATTTGCGACTGTATTGACCGTCCTCTCTAGAGTTGTCTCTTGGTGATTGATGATATAAATATTTCCTCAATATAGGATTCCACAAAAAAATTCCATCACCCCCTAGAAATTGGAGGTTGTTTTTGCTGTAACTCAAGAGTCAACTCTTTCATGTTTAAGGTAGGTCGCACTCCTCCATGAATATTATGCATCATACCCAAGATGCCCTCTCAAAACATTGTGTGAGTGCCCAATTCAGGTATAGGAGGAGGAACCACTGGTGGATCAACTAGAAGAAAAACTAGTGGCATAGGTCCCACCACCTCAGTTACATAATTTCTACCACCTTCAGGGCGCATGACAATAGGACATCGTGGTAGCATAATGCTACAATTACAAATGGACATCTCATAAGAGATTTTTTAAATTAAATGGATTTTATTTAATAATCTAGGAAATTTACTAAATCCTTCATATAATAATGAAAATTAATCTCATCTCACTTCTAAATCTATGTCTAGATATTGGAACATACCATAATAGGCCATACGAGTGAAGAACACCCATACCACTACTAAGGCTAGGTTTGGGTCATTTTTCTATGTTAGGAAGGTGGAAAAAGATTTTTCACAAATTATAAGTCATTTAAAATAGTTGAGTCAAAAAAATTGTCATTTTCTAACCCATATGGGCCAGTACACCTTATGTTTCAAAATATGACACTCACTTGGATGTCATTTTCATTTTAAATTGGTCATATTCGGGTGATTATATCATCCCTCAAATGGTTGAGTTAGTTGGAATAACATTTTATGATCCATAAGGGCCTATACACATTATAAATCAATGAGTGGCACCCACTAAACTCACACCATAGAATGATCAAAATCCAACTGATAAGTGTCATCACAATTGTATATATATATATATATATCAAGTCATAATAATTTTCAACCAAAAATTCTCAATGTAAATCTAAATGATACATGGAAAGATTCATGGCCTATTCATATTGGGATTATTGTGATGCATGTTCAAACAAATAAACCTCATCTCATCAGTTCAAACAATGAAATCCCAATTTCAGTATCATAAATATCTATAACATCACAACACATGTGAAGCACCCAACGACGCAATGATATCAACAATATTTGGAAAAAAATTAACAGCAATAGTTAAGGAAAATTGGTATTTAACCTATACATGGGTTCACAACACCCAAACCATACTTGTTACCAAGTCCCAGGAATTTTTAATTTCTAATATATCAGCTCCAAAGAGTAATTAATGAATGTAAAGGCTCTGATACCACTTTTTGACATCCCAGACTCAACTGAAACATAACCCGGGCATGAGACCGATTGGCCACAAGACCCCTGAAGCATCTCCCCATAAGCCAAGGGCTATCAACTAGTAGTAGGGTGTAATGGTAAAATAATTGGGGAGACATTACCCCCATATAATATTACCAAATGGTATAATATAAACATGCAGAAGAGGAAGCATAACATTTGGACACACAAGGAAAATAATAGATGAATGAATAAAAAATGCACCGGAATAATGATAATATATAAAAGGCCTCATAAGCAGTGTATAATCCAAGTATGCATGCATGGAATCCTAGTAAAAAATGGTTACAAAATGTATGAAACATTAATAAAGGTACAAGATACAAAAAAAAGAAAAACCAAAAGCTGCTCCAGAGCATCTCAAGACGAATCCCAATCCTCTGCTCCAAATATCCATCTAAACATAAATGATCAACATCAAGAGGAGTGATTATTGTCCATATCCATAAATACATGCAATCAATATTCTCAGGTTATGATGGTAGCCCAAATAGGGTGTCAGATAAATCTAAATAGTCCATCACTAATGGTTTCTCTGTGTAATCTGAGTAGGTTCCCATAAGTAAATATTGTACTTGTAACAACAAAAGTAAATAATGCCGAATTAATGAATAACCTCCCGATCATGCTCCTAATGGATACCTGGTAGGTCTACCTACTTCCAGACAGGGCTTGTAAGTCTGACTAAGACACCATACATACATAAATACATATATATGTATATATATAGTATAGGTAGGAAACTATATATATATATAGGTATATTTTTTAATGGATTGGGATGTAACTCTCAGACATCGAATACTAGGGTTTCTCTCACAATCTAACCCATGACCCAAAGCCATGACCAATCCCAGTCTCCTAGCAATACATGAGGGATCTCTCATGGTTTTCCCTACCTAAAGGATCTCATGGTACTTGGGTTCATAGCTATAATCTATCATAATCTTCTACTCCTCATGGATCACATGGTTCGTGGGTCCACACCCCAAAAGAACAACATTTATATTATATAATGTAAGATAAACCATCTTACATAATTTATGGTAAAGAAAACAATTCCAATATGCATTGTATTTATAATGAAACTCGAATCAAAGGAATGAACATGCCATCCCTTGAAAAAATTAAATTAAGGCACTTCAATTTAAGGGTTCATGCTATATCTTCTTAACCAACCCATTCAAGCTAACCATCCAACTAGCCTATCATGCAACATTCATAAATAAGGGATCATGCCTAAAGAAAAGACATTTCAAAATAGTCCTAGGGTCAAGTTGTAAATATCAATCCTAAGAGGTAAAAACACCCAGGTGGTGTCTTTGATTAGTCAAAACACACATGTAACCAAGGAAAATTCATTTTAAACACATTTTTAAAACCATAATCCATAATTCAACATTTCAAGAAATTGGCTAGAAGTGGCCAATTTAGGTGGAACACCCCTAGGGAGTCTATATAGTACAAGGGTAATCTATAATAACCTAAAAAAGAGTCAATTAACTTATGTACTCACTTTCAGTTCAATTAGGAATAAAGGAATCAACACATTAAAGGAGTTTGGAAAAGGATGGACCATGGAGAAACGATATTAAAAACTAAACAACCAAAAATAGAATAAAAAACTACCTCACCACTTTTCTTAGGGTCAAAAATGATGACTCAATGATTATCCTCCCTAGATTCAGATCACGTTTGAGTATATATGATTTTCCATCCAACACCCAAAAAATAGGGTGAATGAACCTGCACCTAAATCGAACAATTGGTGGAAATATTTAGTGAAGGAAGAAGATATAATGATGTTTTTATTTAGAACTAGGAACCCAACACCCCTGATAGACCGATGATTGGATGCCAGATGAAGGTGTAGAAATATATTGAAGGAGGAGATCACTTGGAAGCTCAAGGGGATTCGTAGGGATGGCTCTATGCATGAGGGGGGAGAAGGAAATAGAACATAAATTGGATTAGAGGAAAATGGTCATTTAACCCATAAAACATGCTTAAATGGTTTATAAACATTGTTTGGGAAACCACGTGCAAGGTTTTATCCCCTTAATGCAAGCCCACACAATCTCTATGCCCAATTTCTCAGACCATGCACAAACCGTGCAAAACAGTTCTACAACTTCTTTAACTCCCTGAAGTAGGTCGTGCAATCATGTGTTTGGGACTACATGATTTCTATTAACCATGGTGCCCAACCTTCATTCCACTTTTTTGGATCTTTAGTCTTTGAATGTTCCCCAGACCCTCCCATGACCTCCTTAGGTTTATTAGCATACTTCACTAGAACTATTGAAGATATTAAAAAAGACAAAATAATGATCTATACCTTGTCCAAAGAGTTGGGTCGTTACATAAAAAATAAAAATATGATTATAAAATAAGTTAGTAACACTATTTAATCCATTATATAGTATTTTTTTGATACCTATGGAGGAACTAAGACCTATAGTTGGGGATAAAATCAAAATCTCATTATTATCTAATACTCTTTATACATAACAATTTATTGGGGTATATTTATCATCCATGTCCATGTTACTTAAATTTTTTTTAAACAATATTATCAATTTTATTCTAATGTTACTTAGTGTAATTTTCCCCATTTTTTAGTTTTTACTAAATAGTTTTAAAGGAATATTATGTATTTTTTCATTTGAGGAACATTTTTACTTATACAGAAAAAGTATGAGAAAAATGTTTTATTTCAACTTATATATAATAAAATGATTTTTTTCTTTTATGTCACAAAACTTCATTGAAACTTATATTAAGAAATTACAAGGTTGATTTCATATAGAAAAATTTATTTAAGTGATTTATGTAATTTTAAGAAAAGAAGACATTTTCAAAGAAGAAAGGATAATTTCTTGAAAATCATTTTCTTGTAATCTCTCAAAATTATTTTCAATAAAAAATAAAAATAAAATTGATTTTATATATAAATTAATATGGATGTTGTTTATGTATACTATCATTATTATTCCTATCATTTTTTTACATCTATTATGGAATGATAACTATGAAACCCATTTCTTTTCCATTGTTTATGTTACGATGAAATTATGTTTAGGAAACCCATTTATTATTATTTGTTATGATATGATAAATGATTTATGTTATTTTGGCCCACATGTGTATGGTTTTCATTATGAGATGGGTGTGACCTATATCTCTATAAAATTAATTAGGTAAGGATTTACATCTCATTATATAGATAGATCTACAATGGTAATTGCTCTCAGTTCAGTAAAATTGGGACGGAATGAGGTGTGAACTCAGTTTAATAAATTTCTTTGTCCACAAGGATGGTCTTGGAAATAATCATTGACTAATATGGAATGATTTTCTATGATTATGTGTATTCCACAAAATTCAATGTCTTATATTAGGCTCTATGGGAATATTTTCTTTAATTAACTTTTATAATCTATTCAATGACATGATATTATGAACTTTCATATGCTAGATTAAATTTTCAAATGTTATGTTTATGATCTCATACCATATTATTATGATATGATTGGCCTCTCACTTATTTTTCCTTATTGAGAATTTGATCTCACCCTTTATTATGTTTATTTTCCCCATATTATTAAAAATTATATTAAAAAATATGTTTCAAAAAGTGTTCTAGATATTAATAAATAAGCATGAGATGATGTAGATATTTTATGAACCAATTATTTATGTTTCCCTATTTCTAATTAAAGTAAACCTATATGAACTAGGGTGGTTTTTTTCTAATGAATATTCTTCAATTTTTAAGTAATATATATGTATGTAACGTATGGTTTTTTATAGCAATTAGTCCAAATCCACATCCACTTGTTGTACCCAGATAGGGATTTCATTTATTGGATACCATGAACTCGTACACTTTACCAAACATAGGAATTTTTCATATAAATATAAATATATTTATTATCTTCACTATCAGTTTATAATCCTAGTTCCCAAATTAAATAAACTCATGATCTAATAGCAACAATAGCTACCCAATGTTTTGTACGTCATTGTTTAATATTTGTTAATATTAATAACAAAATAATGATAAAATCCAAGATCCAATGGATTAGTAACTTATAAAAATTAGTAAAATATAACATATTTACATAATAAAAAGAATTATTTAAATCATTCTTATATATCCTCCAAAAATATATCAGATTCACTATAGTACATGTAGTCACCTATGGATATACATCAAAGAAAAGGGTGGTTAAAAATCTAATTATAGGGAGGAATAAGGGATACAAATAAATATCACATGAGTGGGAATAATAAATATCATATCATTATAACAGAATCATTATCATAATCATGATGGAAACATTTGATACATTCATGGACTGTGTCATATGCATAATAATGAAACATCATAACATAGTGGTCAAGTACCACACATAGTAGTTAACAAAACTGACTTCATGTTCACATATAACGTATGTTTATAAATAATAATATCATAATTTAGAAAAAATAGCATTATTTTCATGAATTATAAACATAATATCATGATATATATAACATTTTTCTAATTCATTTGAGGGATATAGAATTCTAGACACACCCATCACATCA
Source organism: Viscum album (assembly GCA_963277665.1). Taxonomy (NCBI): domain Eukaryota; kingdom Viridiplantae; phylum Streptophyta; class Magnoliopsida; order Santalales; family Viscaceae; genus Viscum; species Viscum album. The sequence continues at coordinate 219,394,049 of OY728165.1, forward strand.
TAAATTGCTAAAAATCATGAATGTCACATAAAAGAAAATTATTCATAGTCATGGAGTAAACTCAGGTAAAAGAATGTGTTTCATAATGGTTTTTTAAATTAAAAAATTGTAAATAACATTTATGGTTCCCAAATTTATAATGGAAATCGTATTTTTTTCATTATAGAACATCATTAATGAGTCGATAAGAAATAACTTAAGAGGATTTAATGTGATGTTTTTGGAATGAAGTACCTTCTAAAAAACCTTATAAATTGATTAGATAAAATTTTGAATGGGTAGGAACATGTATAACACCAAAAATAAATTGGAAATAAAAGTGGAATGTTATTATTTAGTAATTTTAAGAACATACATATAGAAAATAATGTGTAAGAGGATGTAACTCAAAAGGCAGTTGGAATAAAGATACAATTTTTCTTAAATCTAACTTTATTTCACCGTTTCTCATAAATAAAACACTTAGGTTTAAAAAACATGGAATTATAAGCTCATAATGTTCATTCTTTTTACCATTGATCAATTATAATCATTTAATTATATAAATTAATTACCATTATTAAAGGAAAATATTTGGATATCATATTTTCATTAAAAATGTATCATTTTGTTTCTATTTGACTATTTTTGTTGAGAGTCATTTTTATGTAAGTATAATTAATTTTAGAAGAACAAAATAAATATATTTACATATTTACATATTTATAAATCATGAATAATTTATTATAACTATATATAATGGATTTCATACGAAAAGTATTGAAAACATCATGCATAGTGGTGACTCAATCGTTAACAGGACATTAAACACATCATAAATATAACTATTAAAATACATTAAAATCATTAATATATTATTAATATATTGATAAATTAGTGTTAGGGGATTTTTGTTTAAAATGGATGTAGAATCCAAAAAATATAAGAGTTAATTGGGAAGAGAAGGTGATGGAAACCTACACTTTTCTCGGCGTTGCTTAATTTCTACAAAACAAAAATCCTTAGATTCTTGGAGTTGGATTGATAAATGATGTCCCTAAGTATGATAAAGGTATTAGATATGTTGATTTTAGTGTATATTTTTCATTGTTATGGGGAGGTTATGTGGTTTTCTAAGGGGGATAGAGGGGTTATTAATACTTGAATAGAGGGGTATTTTAAGTTATAATACAGATTAAAATATTATATCCAAGGTAAATTTTCAATAGTAATATTTATATCATTATGAAATATTTTTTTCAAATAACATGATTTTATAATTTCAAACTTTTTATAATCCAAATTTATTAGTTTAATCAATTGAAACGGTAGAAAAATTAAAAAATATTATTTTCGTGGAAATATTTAGACTTTTTGAATTTGAAAAATCCCTAATAGGTCTGTAAAACATAATTTATGTATTAAAATGAATAAATAACGAAATTAAATATTTTTTTCTTAGTCCTTAATTTATAAAATTTATTAGGTCATCATAAATCATGAACGATTTAATTTAAAATACAACACCTATGGAGAAAAATAATATTTATGATTTACATAAAAATGGAATTATTTCAGAAAATTTCAAAAAAAAAATCACCCTTATAAAATTTTAACAATATGATTTGAAAAATATAAATAATTTAATCAAAATAAATTTATATCATAGGTAATTTAAAATTTTAATATAAAATTAGTATTTTTTTGAAATACATTAAAATACTATTTATTAAAATTGTGCTTATTTTTTTTGGAGTTATAAATATCGATATTTTGTATCGTATTAAAGTATTTATATTTTTTTAAATTACTCATGAAAAATACTATTTATATTAAATTTTATTGTCTTTGTGTTAAATTTCAATTTTAATCGTCTGATTACTATTATTAATGGTTATGTTATGATTCCCAGTGGTCATGTTACTATTCCAATTATAACATTAATATTCTATGTTGTTGATTATTTTACTAATATTTTGTTTCTTTTATATACTTTTGTTTGTAGGGGAGATGATTCTAGTAGATTTGAAAGATCCAAATTTCCAAAATATACTTTTCAAATTTTATATTTTTTCCAAACTGTAATGTTTTGGATTTTCATAGATTTTGTTTCAGACTAATGTGATTATATTCATGACAAAAATATTGTTTTATTTGTTTCACTACGAAACGTATGAGTATAATAATACATAAAATAATTCACATTTGTTCAGGAAACAAATATCACTAATAAAATTTGGTCCATTACAATGGATCTAAGAGTTATGGAAATATAAATTTAGGTTTTTGGATGTAGTATGTGTTATGGATTATGTGACTTTGAGGGTGAAATCAATCCCATTGGTCATATGTGATACCATTGATGCTTTTTTCTAGCGAATGGTGATCGAGAATGTAACATCCCAGGTAAATAAAGAATATGGATTTTTCATATTTATTAATTTTTGAATTAAATATTAATTTTACTTTAAAAGGGCTTCTATGTTCGATAACGTACCCGATACGCAAGAAATCTTACGTTGCACACTAATAATATAATATTATTATTTTCAATGGTAGTCAACTCCTAGACGTTGTATTGGCAGGAATGCACAAAACTAAATACAATATGATTATACATGTTTGTTAAATGTATTTACATTTATCCAATAAAAGTTAGAGGCTTAAAATGTGAATGAATCTAATTTTAAGCATAATTTACATTAAAAGGCCGATTTATCACCTTTTAATGAAGAACCATTTTTAAATCTAGTTTTGGTCACTTTAAAACATTTTATATGACCAAATAAAATCCTTATTTAGAATGGAGACATCAAAATTTACTTTGTGTAATTTTTTGGATTTTTTCCGATAAAGTTCATTTTTTAATGAATAGTGAAAAATATTGTATTTTAATTCAAAAGTGCCTTTTAATCTAATTTATTTATATGGTTATATTATATTTTTAATTGGTTTTAAATTGAAATTAAAATATATTTTTACCATTTAATCTAATTTGGGTAATTGGAATTAATTTCACTTTGAAATTGGACATATACAAGTATTAATATTTTGATAGTTATTGTTTCTTAAAAACATGCTATTTGTTTTGATAACGAGAATTAATATTAAAGTTAATTATTGCCACTTCTATGTTTTGAATTTGTTATAATAGACATCATTTTTGAATTCAGAATATCAAATATAGCTTAGGCTGAATTTTTGGTATTTTTCTGAAAAACCTCAATTTTTGATGAATAGTGAAACCACTTAGTGGTAGTTAAAAAAACTGACTTTTTCATTTAAATGAAATTTTATCACTTCTGTGAATTGAATTTAAAAAATCCGACATACATGGTTGTTATCAAGAAGTAAAATGTGGTTCATTAAGATGAGAATAATTTTTGGTGAATAGTAACTTTTGACTTTTATTTACCGCAGTTAAAGGTAAATAGGGTAATTCAAGGTTAAAAGAATATTATAATAATTAAAAATTAACTTAACACTTGTCCTAACCTTATTGGATGAGTAGTTAAAGACCATGGGCATCCTTGGGTAGATTTTGGGACCCCATTGAGTCACTTGGTAGTGATATTGACAATTTGGATTAATTAATTTAATGTAAAGACAAAATTGACATTAACAAAAATATTTTAGTAATTAATTTTTATAAGGGGTTATATAAATTATCTTTTCGACTATAAATATTCATTGGAAAGATAAAAACATTTCCTACATTATGGTATTTTTTTAATTATTTTTAGACATAAAATATATTAAATTATTTATGACACAATAATGATGCAGTATTTACCTCATTAATAAATGATTTAAATAAATAAGATTATAATGATTAAAATATTAGCCAAAACATGTACAATTATGATTGGATGATTTTATTTCGACCATGAGTAATATTATCTTCATTTCTAATGATTTTTGGCCCTTTTGAAACCGAAGATAAGTTTATAATAAAATAATATTTTCACACTTTCCAAAAGAGCCCCTCCTCCCCCTTATAAAAGGTGACCACTTCTAACCAATTCCTCACACCTCTCAAGCCATTTTTCTCATCCAAACTCTGCCCAATTAAGATCCTTAAATCCCTATACTCCCCTTATAAGCCTTACCTTAGGCAGAAGGCACTTCAAGAAGTCCTTTTGGTTCAGACCAAAGGAAGTTACCCAAATTAAAGGTAACAGTTTCTCTTAAATTGTTTTCTTTTATTTTACTTCTCCAACACCTAAACTCTTTTTATTACATTATTTTGTAACAAAATCAGTATCCTAAATATACTAGGATGTTTTTATGATAATTATTATAACTACACATACACACACCTCCATCTAATGGGTGAAGAACATAATGTTTCTGTGGATGACAAACTAACGCCTCACGAAATGATGATTGTTTGATTGTCTCCTACCGCCTCTCATAGTGGCCATTATGACGACACTATATTTATATATGATATATATTATGTTTAGGTTTTCTTTATGCTTCTGTATTTTCCATTTATAGCACACCTTTATGGTTTCCATAGTGGGTAAATACGATAATCTCATTTGAGGAAGTGCTGACTACCGCCCCCTCAAAGTGATGTGATTTGTTAATGCCTTATGTGAGATGTATGAAGGATGGAGTTAATGATATTATATATGATATTATACTGTAATTTTAATATAACTATGTATAATTATGTTCTAATTCCATTAAAATAAGAAATAGAAATGAAAGTAGCGTTCATGCGTACGTATGGCTTACCGTCTCCATGAATGGTGCATTTCATTTCTTATCTCTAAATGTTATGTACTATTATAAATACATGTATATACTGGATATATAGGATATATATGATATCTAAATACTGAATATCATTCTCCATATAATGAACCTTTTACCACATGAACAACATTTAATTATAAGAAGTCCATTTTTGACTCAAGTACCAAATATCGACAAAACAAACATTATTAACTTAAATGATTACATAATGTTTATAACATGGTAATAAGTGATATAAAAGTAATAATAAACTTGAGAAAGGTTCTTAAGAAATTTGAAATTAACTTTAGTTTATTATTCAAGATATTAAAGAATGATCGAGTCAAGTTGGGCACGAGGTAAGGGATCCGACCTCTCTCTTTCTTTTCAAGTACTCTCTTTTATGTCATTTATTTTATGCTCCATGTTCTTATGTTGGAGGATGTTATTTTATATTCTCCATAATTTAATTTGTATTTTCATATGATTAGAGACCCCCTATTACTCTCATCAGTTCATTTTAAGAATTTTTATGTGGCGCCGTTAGGCTGCCGAATTTTTGTAAGTGATTTTCTTATCTCACTTTTAATTCCTTGAGATTTCCATTGTTCGCCACTTATTCATTGCATTTTTTATATTGTATACTGACTTTTGATATATATTATCATGATTCTCATTATATTCATGGTATACTATGATTCATTTTGTGGTTATTAACTTTTTCTCATACTACTCAGTTGATTACAATGTGGTAAAGGGTTTCATCTCACTTTTTGTTCTCGTGAGATTCATGCTATATTTGCCACTATTTCATTTTGTATGGTGTATGTATTGCACATTATTGTAATATTTGTGTAATATAATTTCATTTATGATTATTTACATCTTCTTTTTATGATCCTTATTTCATGTGGCATATGTTTTGTAAGTTACCAAATCAGTAAGGGAACCATTCACCCTCCTCTTTTTAAAAGGCTTCTTTTTGTTGGGTATTTTAATTTACATCTCATTATGTTGGGATATGTGCATATATATCCTTATTTATGTAAAATTTATTTCCAATTTATGAGATACCATTTTTGTCTCATCAAGTCATTTTCTGAATTTTAAAGTGATGCCACTAGGCGTGACAAGGGAACTTCTTAACCCAATTTCGATTCTTTGGGTTCAACTTGTACTTATTGAATATGTCATCCTATGAATATGTGTGAATGAAATATGATTGTTTTTAACTTAATATCCACTTATATTGGGTGTATTTATATTTTTCACACATAATTATGAGATTTATTTATCCTTAATTTAAGGATACCATCTTTATAAGGAATTTCATCTCAATTTACATTTCCATTGAGGCTTCATTGTTGTTATGCACCAATTAACTATTATATGGTGTATATACTGTCATTTTACATATTATATCATGAATCCATTTATTCTCATGATATTATAATGTTCTGATTAAAATTTATTCTTCAATTATTTGTATTCAAGCGTCTCTCTTTTTGTTAAAAACACTTTAACTAAAATATTGTTTTAAATGTTTTAAAGATTTATGCTTCTAAATATTTCTAATTAATGTCCATGATATCAAAATGGGTTTTAGGATTTATTTATGTGGACATTAATGTTTTCAAATGATAATTCATTTAAAATATTCAAAGTGGTATGGGACACTTTGATTCAAAAATCTTTTTTAAATGGTTTTGAAAATGATTTGATAAAACATTGTTTATTTCAATAGCTTGGTTTGATATATTGGAATGTGGAAATGTTATCTTTTATACATGTGTCATATTTTATGATTATTTTATGGTTATTGGTCATTGTTTACATATACAGGTGGTTCCGTGATAAACCTAGGGCGGGTGAGCCCGAGATAGCTCTCCAATGCATTGGGTAACGTGACGGAGGTTAACGTGATGTTTCTACTAAGAGATTTAGGGAATATACCATGATGGGTATTTCAAGTGTAACTCCCTGTGTAGATGTGATAGCTATAGTGTAAGTTTGATATGGATTCCATAAGTAACCTTTATGATTTATGATCTGTGTGTGTTATTCATAAATATCATGATTTCATAAGGTATGTTATGATTGAAAAGTATGGTTTCATTGATTTGTAATTATTGATGGGATAATGTTTTCCATCCTTATTTTTATAACCCTTAATGATATTTTTATGCTCATCCCAAGTTTTTGAAATGTTTTCCATAGGACTTAAAGATGAATAGGGTCAAGGATGGGATCACAAAAAAGTCATCCTATCTAAAACATTGAACTAGACATGTTTCTTTTTAAGAGTTTTTATTTTATAAAAAAATGGATACTGAGTAATAGTGTCTACTTTTAGTATTCGTGTTGTAATGTAATAGTTATGGCCTAATTCTCTAAAACTCAAAACCTGAAAAGATCCTTAATGTGAATTATTCATTTAATTCAATATTATGTAATGTTTAAGACCGGGTCCTTATAATTGGTATCAGAGGTAGGTTTAGATAACTTTAGAGGTTAGGGAATTCTTTAAGCATAAGTGACATTACCATAATGGTTAGGATTTTAGAAAGAGTCATATTTTTTAGATAAAGTAAACGATTTTAAGATAACATGATTAAGTATATCTTAGTGTTTACCCTCTTCATAAGATATTATATGATAATTTTACTGATATAATCACACTGAACGTTTTTGTTATAGTAAATGGATGGATCTAACAGGCACCAAAGTAACAGTGGATATGAAGAAAACTATGAAAGTTTTCTGAACGAGCAGCAGAATGATATGGGAGCTGTAGTGAGAACTCTTGTGGTTATTATCAACCAACTATCTGGAGTCATGATTGACCACTTGAACCTTAGTGATTTTTATAAGACATCATATATGTGAGAAACAAATCCCTATGGATGTTCAGGTAATAATCATAAAGGTAAGTATGTTAAAAAATCTATGTGTCAATGATGTGGAAAGAAACACATAGGAAAATGTTTCAAAGGGAGATAAAGATTCTATAGATGTGGAAATGAAGGTCATAAAGCAAGAACCTTCCATGGAAAAAGGAAGCATCTAGTTGACTCTAGGAAAGGAAAAGAAGTTATTTCTGAAGGATCAATTGAATGTGTTAAATGTGTTGAGCATGGTCATTATAAAAACACATGTTCTATGAAGAAGTTTCGAGAATGGGATCACCAGGATCATAGGAATATTCTCTCACCAATACCTAATTCCATTCCGATTGATGATGAAGAAACTGAAAATGACCAATGAAAGGTATGGATTATTTCTTAACATATGTTTTCTTATTATTGAAATATTAGGATATGATTCATAATTTTGTTTGTCGGAAAGAAGTATTTCAGAATTAGTTGGTAAAGAATGGTTAATGTATCATAAAGAACATTGAATGAGTAAGAGGTCAACATATAATAGATTCAAGTGTTATGGTAGATTTCAGGATGGTGAAATGCTTAAAAGTATTAAGACTCTTTTGATGATGGGATTAAATTAGAAGACTCTTTATAGTATGTGTAATCCTGAAGTTTGATATATGAAAATTTTATTCAAGGAATAATTATATTTTTTTTTGTGTTTATAGTTATAAAGAACCATTTGGGTTTATATGATCCTTGAATTTGAGGCAATTACCGGTTAATACATTTTGGGATGCAAAACGAAAGTTATTAGATAACATTTGTGGTTAAAATATGTTATGGTTATTTTTGATGAATTTATCTCTTTTGGTAGTGTTATAAAATTATATAGTTTTAGAAAAGGGACAACATGCAAACCGTGTGACAACCCATCACGTTGGACGAAGCTGTGGGAATCAAACCCACAATCAAAGTGCGACTGATATTTATCGCCTACCACTGGACTACGTGAAGTCCCTGGTTAGTATGAATAATTCTTTTTAGTTAGATGATATTATGAATGAGGAATAAGTTGATTTTGGGTTATCTATGGAAATGATTAACCTATCATGGAGGATATGTGATTAGTTTAATTACTTTTCAGTATGATACTTTAAGAGTAACTGATGTTATTTGGAGATAAATGTTAAGATTTACCTTGGAAGACTATGTTATTAAATCCTTCAGAGATTTGGGTTTAAATCTTAGTTTGGATTACTTTGAATAATTTTAAGGATAACTGTTTATTTAATGATCTTTCTTGAACCTTGGGTTCTTTTTATTGAATTTTGGAGATTAAGAGTTGTATTTCTTTTTATAAAGGATTATCCTTTTGGTGATTATCTGATCTTATACTAAACGTTTTGGTTTTAGTTAATATCTAAAGAAATGGGAAATATATAGTTCATATTTTTTGGATTATGTGATTCTCTCGAAGTTGATTATAGTGCTCTTAATGTGAAAAAAAGTCATCCTGAATAATCATCATTTGGAGAAAATATGAGTTTGTGTTAGAAATCTAGAAAAAGATGAATGTCTACATGAAAAGTAAGTATATTTCCTTATATTTTTGGTTAAGCTCATAAATAAATTCCTCAACGAAAAGTAACTTTAAACAAAAACATTGTTTGTTAACTTTTCCTACTAAGGAATCAAAGACTGTTTAACCCGTCACAAGTTTGTGATTTTCTGGTGGTTAACTTTCTCCTAAACATGTTTCCTAACACTCTCCATCATAACTTGACCCTTTGTTTTCTCCTCCATATCCATGATTTCATGGAATATTAGTATGGGTTAACTCGGGTGACCATTGTAATTATCTTTTTTTTCTTTTAAAGTGATAGTTTTGCTGACTCTTTTTTCTGATATGGGACTTTCAATAAGGTTTCCGAGCCCAAATTTTAAAATTGCGAGGACGCAATTCCCAAAAGGGGGAAGGATGTAACATCCCAGGTAAATAAAGAATATGAATTTTTCATATTTATTAATTTTTGAATTAAATATTAATTTTACTTTAAAAGGGTTGCTATGTTCGATAGCGTACCCGATACGCAACAACGAGTTTCTTTGAAATCTTACGTTGCACACTAATAATATAATATTATTATTTTAAATGGTAGTAAAGTCCTAGCCATTATATTGGCAGTAATGAAAAAAACTAAATAAAATATGATTATACATGTTTGTTAAATGTATTTACATTTATCCAATAAAAGTTAGAGGCTTAAAATGTGAATTAATCTAATTTTAAGCATAATTTACATTAAAAGGCCGATTTATCACCTTTTAATGGCGAACCCTTTTTAAATCTAGTTTTGGTCACTTTAATACATTATATACGACCAAATAAAATCTTTCTTTTGAATGGGGACATCAAAATTTACTTTGTGTAAATTTTTTGGATTTTTTCCGATAAAGTTCATTTTTTAATGAATAGTGAAAAATATTTTATTTTAATTCAAAAGTGCCTTTTAATATAATTTATTTATATGGTTAGATTATCTTTATAATTGGTTTTAAAGTTAAATTAAAATATATTTTTACCATTTAATCCAATGCGGGTAATTGTAATTAATTTCACATTGAAATTGGACATAAACAAGTATCAATCTTTTGATAGTTATTGTTTCTTAAAAACATGCTATTAGTTTTGATAACGAGAATTAATTTTAAAGTTAATTAATGCCAATTATATTTTTTGAATTTGGAATAATATAAATAATTTTTGAATTCAGAATATCAAATATAGCTTAGGCTGAATTTTTGGTATTTTTCTAAAAAATGTCAATTTTTGATGAATAGTGAAACCACTTAGTGGTAGTTAAAAAACTGACTTTTTCATTTAAATGAAATTTTACCACTTCTGTAAATTGAATTTCAAAAATCGGACATACATGGTTGTTATCAAGAAGTAAAATGTGGATCATTAAGATGAAAATAATTTTTGGTGAATAGTAATTTTTGACTTATTTACCGTGGTTAAAGGTAAATAGGGTAATTCAAGGTTAAAAGAATATTATAATAATTCAAAATTACCTTAACACTTGTACTAACCTTTTTGTATGAGTAGTGACCGACCATGGACATCCTTGGGTCGATTTTGGGACCCCATTGAGCCACTTGGTAGTGATAATGACAATTTGGATTAATTAATTTAATGTAAAGACAAAATTGACATTAACAAAAATCTTTTAGTAATTAATTTTTTTAAGGGGTTATATAAATTATCTTTTTGACTATAAATATTCATTTGAAATCTAAAAATATTTCCTACATGATGGTATTTTTTTTATAATATTTAGACATAAAATATATTAAATTATTTATGACACAATAGTGATGCAATATTTACCTCATTAATAAATTATTTAAATAAATAAGATTATAATGATTAAAATATTATCCAAAACATGTCCAATTCAGATTGGATGATTTTATTTCGACCATGATTCATCTTATCTTAATCTTTAATGATTTTTGGACCTTTTTAAACCAAAGATAAGTTTATAATAAAATAATATTTTCACACTTTCCAAAAGAGCCCCTCCCCCCCTTATAAAAGGAGACCACTTGTAACCAATTCCTCAAACCTCTCAAGCCATTTGGCTCATTCAAACTCTAACCAATTAATCTCCCTACATCCCTATACCCAATAGAAGCCTTACCTTAGGCATAAGACTCTTTAAGAAGTCCTTTTGGTTCAAACCAAAGGAAGTTACCCAAATTAAAGGTAACAATTTCTCTTAAATTGTTTTCTTTTATTTTACTTCTCCAACCCCTAAACTCTTTTTATTCCATTATTTTGTAACAACAACAGTATCCTCAATATACTAGGTTGTTTTTATGAGAAGGATTCTAACTATACATACACACACCTCCATCTAATGGGTGAAGAACACAATGTTTCTGTGGATGACAAACCAACGCCTCACGAAACGATGATTGTTCGATTATCTCCTACCGCCTCTCATGGTGGCCATTATGATGAAACTATATTTATATATGATATATATTATGTTTATGTTTTCTTTATTCTCTTGTATTTTCCATTTATATCATGCCTTTATGGTTTCCATAGTGGGTAAATACGATAATCTTATTTGAGGAAGTGCGGACTACCGCCCCCTCAAAGTGATGTGATTCGTTAATGCCTTATGTGGGATGTATAAGGGATGGAGTTAATGATATTATATATGATATTATACTGGAATTATAATATAACTATGTATCATTATTTTCTAATTTCATTAAAATAAGAAATAGAAATGAAAGTAGCGTTCATGCATACGTACGGCTTACCGTCTCCATGAACGGTGCATTTCATTTCTTACCTCTAAATGTTATATACTAGTATAAATACAGGTATATACTGGATATATATGATATATATCATATCTAAATCCTGAATATCATTCTGGATATAATGAACCTTTGAACACATGAACAACATGTAATTATAAGAAGTCCATTTTTGACTCAAGTACCAAATATCGACAAAACCAACATTATTAACTTAAATGATTACATAATGTTTATAACATGGTAATAAGTGATATGAAAGGAATAATAAACTTGAAAAATATTCTTAATCAAGTATAAATTAACTTTAGTTTATTATTCAGGATATTAAAGAATGATCGAGTCAAGTCGGACACGAGGTAAGGGATCCAACCTCTCTCTTTCTTTTCAAGTACTCTCTTTTATGTCATTTCTTTTATGCTCCATTGTTCTTATGTTGGAGGATATTATTTTATATTCACCATACTGTAATTTTTATTTTTTTATGATGAGATACCCCCTTTTACTCTCATCAATTCATTTTAAGAATTTTTGTGTGGCACCGTTAGACTGCCGAATTTTTACAAGGGATTTTCTTATCTCACTTTTAATTTCGTGAGATTTCCATTGTTCACCACTTATTAATTTCATGTGGTGTATTTTATACTGACTTTTGATATATATTATCATGATTCTAATTATATTCATGGTATAATATGATTAATTTTGTGGTTATTAACTTTTGTTCATACGACTCAGTTGATTACAACGTAGTAAAGGGTTTCATCTCACTTTTTATTCTTGTGAGATTCATGCTATATTTGCCACTATTTCATTTTGTGTGGTGTATGTATTGCCCATGATTGTAATATTTATGTAATATAAATTAATTTATGAGTATTTAAATCTTCTTTTTATGATCCTTCTTTCATGTGGCGTATGTTTTGTAAGTTACTAAATCGGTAAGGGAATCATTCACCCTCCTCTTTTTAAAAGAATTATTTTTGTTGGGTCTTTTAATTTACATATTATTATGTTGGGACATGTGCATATATATCCTTATTGTTGTAAACTTAATTTCCAAGTGATGAGATACCATTTTTGTCGCATCAAGTCATTTTCTGAATTTTAAGGTGACACCATTAGGTTGTCAAATTTTTACAAGGGAACTTCTTAACCCAATTTTGATTCTTTGGGTTCAACTTGTACTTATTGAATATGTCATCCTAAGAATATGTGAGAATGACCTCTGATTGTTTTACACTTAATATCCACTTATATTGGGTGTATTTATATTTTTCACACATAATTATGATATTTATTTATCCTTAATTTAAGGATACCATCTTTATAAGGAATTTCATCTCAATTTTCATTTCCATTGAGACTTCATTATTGTTATGCACAAATTCACTATTATATGGTGTATATACTGTCCTTTTACATATTATATCATGAATACCTTTATTCTCATGATATTATAATGTTCTGATTAAAATTTATTCTTCAATTATTTGTATTCAAGCGTCTCTCTTTTTGTTAAAAACTCTTTAAATAAAATATCGTTTTAAATGTTTTAAATATTTATATTTCTAAATATTTCTCAATAATGTCCATGATTTAAAAATGGGTTTTAGGATTTATTTATATGGAAATTAATGTTTTCAAATGATAATTTATTTAAAAGCTTCAAAGTGGTATGAGACACTTTGATTCAAACATATTTTTTTAAATGGTTTTGAAAATGATTTGATAAAACATTGTTTATTTCAATAGCTTGATTTGATATATTGGAATGTGGAAATGTTATCTTTTATACATGTGTCATATTTTATGATTATGTTATGGTTATTGGGCATTGTTTATGTATATGTGTGGTTCTCTGATAAACCTAGGGTGGGTGAGCCCGTGATAGCTCTCCAATGCATTAGGTAAGGTGACAGAGGTGAACGTGATGTTTCTCCTAATAGATTTAGGGAATATACCGTGATGAGTATTCCAAGTGTAAATCCCTATGTAGCTATGATAACTACAATGTAAGTTTGATATGGATGCCATAATTAACCTTTATGATTTATGATATGTGTGTGTTATTCATAAATCTCATGATTTCATAATGTATGTTATGATTGAAAAGTATGGTTTCATTGATTTGTAATTATTGATGGGATAATGTTTTCCTTCCTTATTTTTATAACTCTTACTGAGATTTTTATGCTCATCCCAAGTTTTTGAAATGTTTTACACATGACTTAAAGATGAATAGGGTCAAGGATGGGATCACGGAAAAGTCATGCTATCTAAAACATGGAACTAGACATGTTTCTTTTTAAGAGTTTTTATTTTATGAAAAAAATGGATACTGAGTAGTAGTTTCTACTTGTAATATTCATGTTGTAATGTAATAGTTATGGCCTAATTATATAAAACTCTAAACCTGAAAATATCCTCAATGTGACTTATTCATTTAATTCAATATTATGTAATGTTTAAGGCTGGATCCTTATTGGGAATGTATTCCTATCCTTGTAGTGGGTTGAACCAAGTGATGTAGGAAACTGACCTGAGTTGTTCATTACATATATTTCTAATATTATTTTTTGATTAATTTTATTTGTTTTTTTTACTTTAGATTACGATGTAGTATCTAATATTGATTTTTTATTTTTAATTCATTAGTTTTTAACTAGGATTTCTTGTTATTTGGTTAGAACCCTATAGAAATCTTATCATGGGTAATCTATTATGTATTATAATTTGTGACACAATATAATACTTCAATACTTTTATGTTTAATTGAAATTTGATTCTTAAGATAGATTTCAGATTCATGCATAGATCATGTTTACCTTGGCATCACGTCCAGCCTTGTGTTTTTATAGTTACACTGTAGTACAATGGGAAAATTAAAATCATTCCATCTTATTTTCCATTCCTGAGTGGTGTTACTAGAAAAATCAATGTCATGTGTTTTATAGTGATTCATTGTTCATAATCCCTCAACCACTATTTCCAATAATTGTTCTGATGTAAAATCACTTTATTATGTGGTTTTTAAGGTGAAATCTAATATGGTGTGATAACATCTTTTTTCACTATGTTTTTTTAATTTTTTGGAAGATACCTATTTTATTAGATTTAATGTTTTTCAGAATTTTCAAATTATTTTTTTCAATTTTATAAAACCTAGGATAATTTTGGACTGATTTATTTAGAATTTGGATTCATTATTTATGAAATCACTAAAAATGAAAAGTCAACCACAAAATTGTTAACACATTCACTTTAAAAAAATCATGAATAATAATTCTAAATACATGAATATGAGAAGGGTATATCTGGTATACCATTATTTGGTATTAGATCATCTTACTTTGATCCACTTTAATAATTTTCCATTCCTCAAACAATACATCAGTGACTACCTTGACAAGGGCGGTGTTGATCATATGAGAAGGATTAGAATGGTATCTTTTAAGCTTATATAGATGGAATATATTGATCATGGTACTATATCTGAATGGTATTTATAAATGATATGATATTGTATTAATCCTCTTGATAACCATGAATGGATCCATGAACATGGGTGACAAATTTCCTTACCTTTGAACCTACTTATTCCCTAAATGTGGTGATGCTCGTAATGATACCTGATCACCCACATCAAATTTTAGATGATAGGGATGTAGGTCTATATGTGATCATTGCAAAAATTATGTGACAATTAACCACTTATAATAAAATTAATATTCTATTAAATATTCATCACAAGACTCCATATTTTTATATAATAATCTCTTATCCCTATTCATTATAGTCGGTTTGGAATGAATTTCTAATCAAAACCTAAAAATATACCTTAATAATATATCTTTAATTAATATAGTTATAGGATATATATACTAAGGAATAAAGAATCTCCAAAAAACTACCCAAATTAAGGATTCATGTTTGTACCATGTCCTCTAAAACCTGAAGAGCATGCACATACTTCTAATTAGTCTAGAGAAGATATACATCATATTCATATTAGACAAAGTGTCTAAGGAATTCAACAATTCCTACCAAAAATGTAAAGGAAATTGGGAATCATGATTTGATACAATACTCTTGGAAATAGCATAAATATTCACTACCTATTGAATATATAACATTCAAGGATCATTGTCTAACTATGTATACTTGGTTGTTAATAAATGTGTGGCCTCTAATGACTAGTTGATGGTAACCCATACAATAATTCTTCCCCATGGTGAACTCAGCAGCACCATTAACAAATCCATCATCACATCATCACACATTCAATTTTGAATTTGTAGTATATATAATTAACCCTACCATAACTTGCATATTTTTTTCATTATTTTCAAAATATAATTATTTCACCTCGTAAATAAACACACAATCCCAAAACCCATAGGCTTGGTGACCTTAGGGAATAATTAAATTAATATATTATTTCACATTATTAATTCAACATATAACTTTATCACATTATTTCATTCTATAAACATTAAAATTAACAGCCATATTCATTATATGGGGAATAGAAATTTTAGAAGAACTGAGATCATATGATGAGTAAGGGATAAAACTTATCGACAATTCTTGAAGGGTTAAATCCTAATCATGTATGAAAACATGGTTAAAAATAGAAATTGATGAAAAGAGAAGTATATGGGGAAATATTAATGGTAATATAACCAAAAAAATTTATACAAATACCATGGCACAAGAATGAAGAGACATGAGACAATATTCATGATCCATAGAGAAAAACAAATGCATGTGGAATAATATAGATGTGTTGCATAAGAATAAGCATAATAAATCATAATATTGTAAACATAGCTAACTAAAATCATGTACACATAAACTTGTGAACAAATATAACTACTATCTCATCCTCATATAAAATTGTAAACATAGTTAACAGATATTATGTCCCCATAATTTTTTTTAAACATAGATAATCATGACCATGTACACACAAAAACATTTTCTTGGATGAAATTTTCATCATATTGAAACATTAACTTGAAAACATTATTAAATAATGTCATATTAAAACATAAACATGTGAACATACATAACCAAAATTATTCTTGAATACTAATTTATGAACGTTGATAAATGTATCCATGTTTACACTCTACAACATTAGCGAATGAGGCATAAAACATTACTCAATGCATTGGAGTGGTATATCCATCCCACCAATCACTAAATGATGAACCGTAAAAATGTGTTCCATGATAATTCAATCATACATCTCATCATGAAAAATCCAAATAAATATTATTTGTTGCAATAAAATTTCAAATGCTTTCACATAAAATTACATAAATAATATGGTAGGTTGATGTAAAAAATTTATTTCCCAAATAATTATATCAACATTAAATTTATAGGGTGATCATGAACACAAATCCATTTAAAGAGATAATATTAGAGGAATAGGGGATAGAGTAAGTGAAACCTTAGGAAGAGTTCACAATAATTTTTTTACCACTTTTGTAAAAACAAATTATGAGTTAAATTCAAAAATAATATTTGAGAATGTAAAAAATAAGAATTTTTAAAACCACATTATAAAATAATTTCAAATAATTGAATATTGAATGTATATAAATTTTATTTAATGAAATGTGAATTGGAATATAAAAAATGTATTAATGTAAACAAATAAATTACTTGTTAAAATTTTAAAGCGACTTTAGACAAAACAAGCACTAATGAAAAAGTGAAAAAACATCCTTCTAAAAACAGATAAATAGAAATAAAAAGATTAAAAAGATAATATATATTTTGATTTTAAATTAACAATATAAATAATTTTTATAAATAAATAATATGTATATGAATGAGAAATATATAATATAGGTGATGTGAATTATTCTTATAAACAATATATTTTTATGAATAATGAAATCCATAAATGAATAATATTATGAAATTAAAATTTATTTTCCCCAATGAAAAGTATAAATTACCATATGATATAAAGAAATGGTAGAATATGAAAAAATATAAGAATGATTATTTCACAATCATATAAGATTATCTCGATAAAAAACTCTTATTTTTAAATATTTTTAACTTAAAATGGAAAGAACATATAAAAAATGAGAAGAGAAATTATTTATACACCAATGAATAGTTATAGAGGAATGTTTTTAGAAAAAATAATGTTGATGTTTGGAAAATTTATTCATGTTTAATCCATTAAAAATTTATTATAACATAGTGAAAAGAAATTAAATCAATAAAAACCCTATACAACTTGGTTGACATTCAAAAAAAAAATGGAAATAAATATTTTGAAATTGAAATTTAAATAACATTAATAAAGCATTAATTATGAAAAAATATGTCATATAGGATTAATATTCACCATATATATATATATATATGAAAATATTTTCATAGTATGGAATATGCCTCAAAAAATGAAAATTGAAATAAAATACCTATAACTTGGATTCTTATATGGTCGAGAGCACTCTCACCTCCTATATAATTAGATTCATTCTATAATTTATAAATATAAAAAATTAATATATATTTATTTTATTTGGTATGATTCTGATATTTTTTTGTTTCTAATTTATTAATATTCATT
Source organism: Viscum album (assembly GCA_963277665.1). Taxonomy (NCBI): domain Eukaryota; kingdom Viridiplantae; phylum Streptophyta; class Magnoliopsida; order Santalales; family Viscaceae; genus Viscum; species Viscum album. The sequence goes on from OY728165.1 coordinate 219,412,580, forward strand.
TTCTAAAATTTATATACATGTGTTAATTTTTCATTTTTTGTTCATGAAATTTTTTTTGGTGATTCTAGTCCTTGGTAATTTTTATTGTTTTCATCATAATTATAATTTTCATAGGGGTAAAATACAACTTTTGATATATTTATAAATTCCAATGGTCATTTTATGGATTTTATAGTGATGGTTCAACAAGATCAGTCAAAATACCCTATTCTATAAAATTAGAGTAAATAAATAAAAATTGATTTTATTAATGTATATATTTAGATATATTAAAAATAAATAACTATAAAAACATATTAAACAACTAATTATTATATAATATTAAAAGTATTTCAGTTTTGTTAATCATTCATGATATTAGCATTATAATATCATTCATGTAGGTGGTATAACTATACCAAATAATAAATTGTTATAATGACTCAATGAGTGTGAACCAGTTATTTTATAGAAATAATATCACTTTTAAAAAATATTAATGATTCAAAAAAACATTAAAGTGATAAATATTATTATCAAATAATGGGATTAAAAATAAAAATAATAATTGATTAGGGATTATATAATACTTATAATAAATACTTAGGTCTTGTCTTAACGATCCTATTGGAAATGAATGATTTGAGACTCCTTGTAAAAATTTATAACCAAAATTTATAAAAGATATTTAGAGATAAAATATGTGTAGGTATTCAAGAGGTAACTGATGAAATAGTTTTATTTTATGTGGTTAAGGGTGGGGTCCTTTTCTAGGTGATCATAATTGCAATTTTTGCAAACAAAAAATACATAATGAATAAGGAATGTAATTTCAAATGGAAATGGGATCCAAAGATGAAAAATAATTAAACTAAGATAACTATCATTTTATAAATTCCTTATAAACTAATTTATAAAAAAATATTAATGGTATTTTATTCCTTTAACCCTTTTAAACTCATATATATTATTTTACTTTATCCATGCCAATAAATTTTTTAGCTTGCTAACTTATTTTTATTCAAAAAATTAAATTGAAATTTTTACCTATTTTGTGCCCGATGTTTGAAAATATGGAATCCATTTTATTTTATTTTATTTCAAAAAGTAATAATAAATATTTTTAATACTATAATCCATAACCCATAAAAATATAATTTTTTAAAATAAATGTATTATTATGAATTAAATAAATTTGTTCTAATTAATTCTCATTTAATAATTTTTTTATTAATCTTAAATTATATGGTTTTATCTATTATTAATAAATTTATTTATAACCACTCTTTAGTAGTGATTACATAAATTTATTTTGATCAAAACACATAATAATAATAATAATAATTTTTCTGGAAATATTTATTTTAATATTAAAATTCTTTTACTTGAAATTATTTAAAATTTATTAAAAATAATTAATTAAATATTATTTATAAATTTGTATGAAAACATAACCTTTTAAATTAATTATTTAAAATTATTTTTTATGAAAAATTTAAATAAAAATATGTTTGATAATAAAAATAAAATTATTTACTATAGATATGTTTATATCATCCATTCTTATAAGTTATTTTGTTTGTTGTTGGAATTTTCAATATTAATGAAATAAATAAACATGAAGTTTAGTATTTTATTTATTATATTCTATGTTAAGATTGAGTTATTGAAAAATTTAACATTGTATGTTTGGTGTATTATATTATACCCCTCTTAGTATAATTTCAACATCCAAATTTCATTACTCAATTTAAAAAAGGGGTAATTTTGTCTCATTATATCTTTTGGTTAACACATCACTTCCAAAAAATCATGGTTTCACCAAAAAAATTAAAAAAATTGTCGTTCTTTTTTTATCACTTTATCTAAATGATATATGATCTCCTCTGATTATTCCTCAAATGAGAAATTCTTTTCTGGTTTTATATCTTATTAGTTCAGTACATGTGATGGATATGATATGTACGTTATAAAATGTGATACATGGAATATATCATACATCAATGAGAGGTTTTTTAGAAGATCTAAGGGATATTATGTAGTCTCTATTTGAACATGGATCTTAAAAGGACCAAGTTATCTATGTGTCACCTTTCCCTTCTTATGAGATCTCATAACCCTCTTACACTTGGATATTTGAAAGAATAATTTATCACCAACATCACACTCTAGATCTTGGGGGTTATTATCATAATATATTTTTTATATAATTTGTGATATAGTTGTATTTTTATGAATATTATAAACCTTAATATCTATTTATTCAACATGATGAGGTCCCAATATCTTACTCTATCCAAATACATCCCAACATGTTACAATTATAAATCTCTTCCCATATAGGGCTTCATCTGGTTCCATTTGAATACTGGAGGGCACACTATTGTTATATGAGATCTCAATGATAGGAACATGTTGATCCGATTTTCCTTTTAATTTCATTAATAAATATCAAAACATATCTTCTAGATTTTGAAATTATCTTTTTAGATTAATGTTTTGTTTGGGGGTGATAGGTCCTACTAAATCTCAACTCTATATATAATTATTTTTTAATACTTATCCAAAACATTATGGTAATATTAATAACTAAATAAAATAAATATAAGAGTGTTACTCCCTAAATCTTTTCCAATTATTTTATATATAAATTGTAATGTGGATCAAGTGATAATTTCTATTTAATAATAATGAAATTCTATATCCTCGTAAATCGAGAAACCATGACACAAATGGAGTTATAGGTATTAAAGGTTCTACAAAGAACTATGATGATATCAATGGGTTTTTTTCCAAATTTTTAAACTTGTATAGGTTGTGGGTACATAATGAACATTGATTTGGGTTTTCTTCATTTATCAGTTAGAAAATGTATTTACCTAGTCTAAAAACAACATGAAAGTTCCCCAAGCCATGGGAAAATGTGATCAATGAAATGATTCCCCTTATTCCCAATGATTCAAACTAGTAGTAATGACCTAGTCCATATATAATGGATAATATCCCCTCAAATTAGAGTCAACCAAATGTCAAGATAATCAAACATCATCCCAAAAAACATTAGAGTTTTCATAATAAAATAATCACAATTCTATAAAAAAATGAATCATGTAGATTCACAATGTCATAAATTTTATAACATCCTATAAGAAAATGTATTGAATGTGAGTATAACCATACCCACTAAGAGGTATCCACCCAAACCATTCTTGTATTTCATAATCTCTACTCTATTAATTGAAATTATAAATCTAAAGAAATAAATATTATAGAGAATAATATGGTTAATAAAAGGCATTAAACATGAATATAATAAATAAAAGTTAATCCCCATTTTTGGGGAGAGTACATAAATATTTCTTTATGACATACACAACATGGTAAACCCAAATAAATAAAAGTTGGAGGGTTCCTTTTCACATCAGGCATTCCCCACTATACTCTAGAGTTAGCTTACTAGTAGCAAGGTTCTAGCAATATTTTTTTTCATTATTAACCATGGTAAAAATAACCATATTGAATAATTGAAGCAATAATAAACCATTGACCATAAGAACTTCTTAACATAGACATTAAAGAGATGAACTAAAAATTGATAAGTAGTCAAAACATGTTATAAACAAATGATCTATACTATTATTTCATAAAATAATATAACCCAAAGTACTATCACCCATGGGTCAATCTTATACATTATAGTCCATAACAAAAATAATAATAGATTCAATAGAAAAAATGGTCTTGAGGATCTACCCAAACATGCCTCCAAACATATCCAAGATACTCAACCATATATTATATGGAATTTCCCTTTACTAGTATCCCTGATTATGGATTTTTATATACACAAAGATACCTATAAAGGGTGTGAGTACAACTATATAGACCACCACCAATGGTATGCATAATCAAATCAAGAATATATAAGTGTATTTGAAATCTATTATGATTGAAAAATATGTAAAAATATTAAATTTTCTTGTCATGTGATTTAAAACAACCAACCCAATGATTGAAGATACCTTTTCAATGTATTCCAAAATGGGAGGACTCACCCTTACACTGAATACAACATAAGGGTGAGTGATTTATCACCCCTCATATGATTTGTCTTGAAAAATAATTTACCTTCATCTCATGACACCATGATCAATAACACATCACCCTCAGATATTACCATAGTTAATAATACATCACTATCACATGACCCCGTTGAATGATATTTAACCGTCATATAATCACTAGCGAATGATAGATCAACATCACATAAATCCTAGTGAATGATACATAACTATCTTCTGTCCCCCATATAAATGATATATCACCATCACAAGAACCTCATTTAATGATATATAATGATCATATAACCCCAAGGTGAAATAACTATAATCAATATAATAAAAATGGAGGACAAGATATTGATTAGTGAATGATGTACCCCTTCCACATAAACCCAAGAAGAACGATCTATCATTAAATCATGACCCACATGAAGAATGATATATTTCATAAGGGATGACATATCACTGGCCCATAATCCTCTAATGGTGGTTGAGACACCACCAATACAAACCCTCATATTGGTAAATCAAAACCATTATAAATTTTTTGGTGGAATATATACCACTGATACATTTCACAATGTGGATGATGAACCACAAATATTTATCCACATTTAAATTATGTTCCTCCAAAATTAAAAATTAAGAAAGTACAATATATCATTTTTATATGACGTTAATAAAAAAATATATCACATTATAAATTATTATATGTGAATAATTTGTCACACATTTCTTATCAACCTAGTGAATGAGTTTTCACATAATTCAATGGAATGTGATTTCAATAGTTTATCTATCTCATCAAATGATATGCTCACAATGACACTAACCCATACCAAGGCTCTATGTCAGAGTTAAATCATCATTTTACAACATTTTTCATAAGCTTCTCACTATCATGAATTGTTTTATGACACCTCTCAAAGATCCTTAGGTTTTATCATAAGAAATTAAACCCACTTTGATCATTTTTATTTATAAAGCATCACCTCCCAAGGTCTAAATGGACATCAATAATCTTATACCCAAAGCACCATTCGTTGTAGAATAATTAAGAGTCAGATAGTTGACACACAATCCTTATATTTTAATCAAATGCAATTTTTTTCTACTTCATGTCATATATAGACACCCATATAACCCACACAACACATGATGTATGATAAACCCTATAAATCGACATAAAAGTTTTGTCACCATATACCGCATTATAGAAATGTCGGTCATTGGGGAATTCCAATTAGTACATGTTATATAATCTATTAAGAGATAATGAATTAGGGGTTTGTGATTAGTTATAATAATAAAGTGATATATATAAGTATTAGGTGAAAAAGAGGTGTTATCAATAGTTATGAAAATTTAAAGAGAAAAATGACACAATTACGCAACCATAAAAGAATGATATGTCATGTATTTGGGGACGATAACTATGGTATAATATAGTGTGGTCTATTATCTATGTTTGAAAATAATAATTTGAACTAGTTTTTATAATTTTCAATATACTTTAACTAGTAAATTTAATTTATCAAAAAATATTCACATGTTTCCATTTCATTGTGAAAACATTGATCATTATACTACTCCCATGACCAAGGTCACATTATGCTCTGACCTATTAGGTCACAGTAAAATTCCATATTCCATGGTAGTACTAAAATACATTAGTAAAGGTTAAAATTGCAACATGATCCTTTCAATCCTCGTGAAACACCCAATCATCAGGAAGCACATTGAAATAATGGAAATCCAACTATAATTGGATTCATGGATTCGGATTGTAACCCCCACCATTACAACATGATCCTAGATACCTAGAATTCAAATATTAAATATCCTTACCCATTACCAAATGCTTCATGTTATGTTTTGGTCCTCACCTTTCAATAGGGATTCATCATCAACTAGCACCAACTCCAAAAAATCATCCCTCAACCACAACCAACAACACCAACAAACAGATTCCCTCCCAATACACATGGTTTGTGAAAAAAATTAGCAAAATAGATATCTTATAATATAAAATTTTTTAAGCATAAAAACTATCTAAAACTCACACAATGATATTCATCATTTAGAGTTTCCATTGAAAATATCAATCAACTATAATCACATGTCATTCTGACATCCCTAATTATCCTATTGGATATTCTCATGATTCCACTACATGTGTACCAGATATAATATTTTTAACCATTTGAACATAGTGACATTATTCACTATATGAACCTATCAATCCTCTAACAACACATCATACTCCAAATTGATAATATATATTTTGGTCATAAAAAAATGGATGATATCGTACTTTGAAGCTGGGATATGTGGAATATGTTGTGAAATTTACTATATCCAAAAGGAATTTATAATTAACATGATATAGTGATAATTATCCTGATAACCTATAATGGAACATTGAACTTGAGTAACAACTTCCCCTGAATTTGAATATGTTTTCCCTATATGAGGTAAAACTCATAATAATACATGATCCCCGACCTTGATTTCTAGAGGATATGGTATTTGGTCTATATACTATCACTACCTACTCTGAGTGATAATTCACCAATTTTGAATAAAATTAATATGATTGAACATATCCTACAAAATACTCATTCTGATAGTATAATACTATGTTACCTTTATCCATCACTTTGATTATTACCATTAATTTCTAAATAAGTCTTCAAAATTTTCCTTCCAAATCGAATCATGATAACTATGTTTATATAAGATATATTGTGACAAAATATGTATCGCCTAACAACTAAGAAATTCAATGACACATGCTTGTATCATGTCCTATAATGCCTTGACAGTACACTCATACTACCCATTTGTCTGAAGAAGATACATCATACTCATATGAACCTATGTGCCTACAAATTTTTATAATCCCAAATATAAATTATAGGGGAATTGGGCATCCAAATCTAATAAAATAAACTTGTATACACCATGAATATTCACTATATATCAAATATATAAAATTACCAACTCATATACCAACTAATTACCCTTGATTTATAGGAAATGTGTGGCCTTAAAATTTTGGTTGATGATAACCCATACTATTTCACTGCCTCAAGGTAACGTCAATATCCCTGTTACAAAATCCATAAACAAATAATTTCAATTACAATTTTGAATTCATAGACTCTTGAGACAACCCCAGAATAACATTCGTACATTTTAAATCATTTCAACAATATAAACATTACATCTCCCAAATAAGCACACAGTCCCAAAATTAATAGGTATAGTTTATTTGAATACTAACTACATAAAATTGTTATTTCAAAATATTTATTCACCATATAACATTCTCACATTCTATATTTATAGAAAAATTATATATAATACCATTAATCATTTCATGTGGAATAGAAACATAATAAATAGTGATATAAAATTCATAGTAAATAAAACTTTTCAATAAGGAAGAAAGTGATAAATCAAAATATTGATAGAAAATAGGATTAAAAAGAACAACAAATAGATAAAGTTTTCTATTTGGAAAGATAGAAGGATGTATAACCTCAAAATTTCATAGATATAGAAAAGTATAAGAATGAAAATAAATTTTAAATAATAATGATCATTGTATAATAACAAAGGCATGTAGAATTACATTGAAATCTATCATAATAATAATCATAAGTAATCCTAACATTATGAACATAGTTAACCACAATCATAAACACTCATTTTTTTTGAATATAGATTACAATAATAACATTTTTACATAAAATTTTGAACATAGATAAATTTAATTATGTACTTAGAAAAAAAATTTAAACATAGATATCCACAATCATGTCCACAAACAAACCTCCTAACACTAAAAATTTTAATCATGTCCACAAAAAAATTAGTAAATAGAACTATCCAAAATCATATTCTCACACACAGCTGCGAACATAGTTTATCATAAGCATGCATAAACACAAACATATCTATATATATTAATGAAATCATGTTTATAGAATTTTTTTTTATCTCAATAGATATAAAATATTAATAAATGTAATAGAGGTATATTTATAACCCAAAAATTTATTAATGATAAACTATAAATATATGTTCCTTAAAAGTCCATTGCATATATCCTCATGAAAAAAGGAAAATAATATTCTTTAAAAATAATATTCAAATGGTTTCTTATAAAATGACATCAAGGATTAGATTGATTAATTTCAAAAATTCAATTTCCAAAATATGTGTAACATAAGTGAATTTAGATGGTAATAATTAACAGAACTCTATATAAGGAATTTTTTTTGAGTTATATAGTAATAGAGAAGTGGAACAGTATAAATAGTTCAAATAAAAAAAAAATTTAATTTTGGAATACAAATTAATTTTGAGTCACTTAAATAATTCATTGTAGAAAATGTGAAAAAAATAATTTTTAAAACATTATTACAAGGTAATTCAATTTAATTTATCCTTAAAAATAAATAAATTTTATTTAATTTAATGTGGAGTGGATGATACAAAACATATGAAACTAAAAAATCATTTTTAATCTTCTTAGGTAGTTTTAGAGGATACCCACATTGTTTAAAAAATTATAAAACATAATTATATTAATAATTAAAGAATAATATATAGATTAAAAAATATAATATGTATTTAGATGTCAAAATAATAAAGAATTTTTTTTTCGGAATGAAATAATATAGAAATGAAGGAGAAAGATATCGTTGACATGATGGAAATTATACATAATAATGAGATATTTTTATGAAGAAATAAATCGATAAAAGGAGAAGATTATGACATGAAAATTTAATTTCCCTAGAGAAAAAAGATAAAGTACCATATGAGATAGAGAAATAGAAAAATATAACAAACATATAAGAAATTTTATGACTCATTGAAAAGAGTTTGAGTTGAAATAAGAACACTTATATATATTTAATAACTTTTAATTCAAAAAGAAACACCACAAAAAACAAAAATAATTATAAATTTATTTTAAAAAACTTAAATAATTGGTTATGAATTTATTTTGACAAAAAATTAAATAGTTTTAAACTAAAATTGAATCATGTAGAAATAGATAAAGATGATTATAACTCAATGAATGGTAATTAAGTATAAAAAACCCCCCACACAACTTTAGTAACATCTAAATAAAAATATCTTAAAATGAACAATTTTAATTGGAAATTAAAATACAATTAATAAATATTTAATTATGAAAAAAATTACCAATAGTGAAAATATGCTCCATATATATCAAAATAAGTGTTTAATATGAAATATTACTCAATGAAGGAGAATATAAATAAAATAAACTTAACTTATATTTATATGTGTTCAGAGGTGCACAAACCTCTTATATAGTAAATTAAATTTTAGTATTCACCCATATAAAAACATAATAATTATTTCATTTAATTAATAAATTTGATTTTTAATATTTCATTATCTATTTGTTAATATATTTTATAAATATTTATATACATTTTTTAATCTTATGTTTTTCAGGCACTAGCTTCGGTGTGGTGGTTTGAATCCGTGGTCCTTGACCCTATTTTAAAAACTTATATAATGTTCTATATAGTTAATTTTTTTTGTTTATATATTTATTATGTCTAAATGTGTTCTTTGCGGTGGAGGCGACTCGATGTGGAATTTTTTTCAAATACCAATTACTTAATGAGTAATGAATGTAATTTCTCATGGAACGAAGATCTAAAGTAAGAAAAAATTGATAAAAGAGAAATTTATATAAAAAAATCCCTCATCCAATCATTTAGGGTTAAATTTTTAATGAAATTTTATTCATTTACCCCTTAAACAAACCCATTTTTTTTATTTTAACTTCACCTAACAAAGAAAATTTTTAGCTTCATAACTTATTTTTATACCAAAAAATAAAATTGAACATATTAACTAATTTATACATACTATTTAATTATATAATATAAATTTTATTTCATTCAATTTTTAAATTTTACAAAAATTATTCTAGTATTGGAATGCATACCACATAAATAAATTGGAAAAACTGTATTTTGAACAATAAATGAATCTATTCATATTCCTTAAAATTTAATAATTATTAAATATGTATTAATTTATTATGTTACACCTATAATCATTAAATTTCTTAAAAATAATTATTTATCAATGGTTAATTTAATTTATTAAGCTAAAAAAATATAAAAATTTAAAAACATTTTTTTGAAAATATTATTTTTGACATTAAAAAATTTTATTCATACTTATTTAATTTTTTTATTAATAATAATTAATTAAAATTAATAAATAAATTGTCAAAAAAATAAAAAATTTAAATTCATTAATTATATATAAATATTTTAAAAATTCTTAATAAATAGTATGCATAATAATGGAAATATATATCAGTAATCAAACACATGTTTAAATCCTCCTTTATAACATAGTATTTCATTTTATGTTGTAATTTTCTATATTTACGAAATAAGTAAATGTTCATTTTATATTTTTTTTCTTATAAGACAATATATCATAAAATTAAAGGTAAATATTTTAGTCTAATTTTGGCGTATTACATTCTATACCCCATAAAGTAATTACACCCTCAAAATCTCATTACTCGGATGAAAAAAATGAGGGCAATTTTATCTCATTGCATATTAAAGTTCTCACACAACATTGGTAAAGTCATAATTCGTCCAAAAAATAGACTAGGTGGTTGTTCTTGTTTAAAAATACTTTATCTATATGATATATTATCTCCATTGATTATTCCTCATATTACAAATTGTGTTCCAATTTTACAACTTTTGAGTTTCTCACATATGAAATAGCAGGTATGTATTTTCTTAAAAGTGATACATGGAACATATCATTCACATGTGAGTGTTTTTTAAAGAACAATGTTATAATATATATTCCATTTTGGATCATGAATCTTTATGTAACTAGCATATCCTGGGCTCAAAATCCCCATCTCCATAAATATAATAACACTCTTTCAAGAATATAATTGAATGAATACTTTTTCAAAAACCAAAAACTCTAGATCTTAGTGATGATTTTCATCATATTTCTTCTATAAATTTTATGATTATTTGATATTTTTATAAACTGTCTAATAATTCTCATTCATTTCTCAAATAATATAGGGAACCAAAAGCTTCCGATCTCCATCTACATCCCATAATTCTAGAGTTCCACATTTATTCCCATATAGAGCATCATATCATGCAATTTTAATATTTGAGTGATCACTATTTTTATATGAGAACTGAATTAGAGGAAGATATTTATCTTAATATCTTTTTAATTTTATTAATAATTATCGCATCATATCTCATAGACATTGGATGTTTCTTTCATATTTACCATCATTTCAGGATGATAAGTCATTCTAAAGATCATCTCTATATATTATGATTTTTTAATACCTATCTAAAACATTAAGGTAAAACTTGTATATCAAACTGATAAAATTGAGACGGTTACTCCATGAATTCCTACCAATGATTTTATTTATAGCTTGGAATGTTTTTTGAGTGATAAATTCTATTCAATAGTAATGAAATGTATTAAACTCATTATTAAATCAACCACAACACAGATTGTATTAATTACTTTAGAGTTCTTGGGATGTTAATTGATGAAATACATGGTGGTGTTCTCTTATTTATATGATGTTAGTTTTTATGGTTACATCATTGAATTATATTTAAATTATTCCACATTTACTAATTGTATTATGTATCTCCCCAATATGGTGTCCACTAGAAAGATTCCATGAATAAGGGGATGTAACTCCAAGACCACCACCATCAATGGAATATGTTATTGGCTAAAACTGAGGAACTAATCCAGACTTTTGGGGAATATTACCTCCAATAAAAGTCATTAAATAGTGAATATAACCAAACATAATCCCTAATAAACATTATATTACTCCTCATAAAAACATTCATCTACTAAAAAACTCCTCATCTAGAGGCATGTAGTCTTTTATCAAATTATTATAGACATGAATGATAACATAAATAGAATAAAAAAATAAAAAATACACAAGAGACTCTAATTGCACCCATGAGCCTCGCTTAATCCTTATCTCCATAACCCTTTGAGCTACCTTATATAGATCTATCAAATACCCAATGCTATGACTAGTAAGCATACATAAGCTTTCCACACACACTAGGGTTCCCATTCAGGTTTTGAGTGTATAACACATTAGGGTATTACAAAGAAACCCTATTATATTCCTTTATACACATGTGTACTCGTGAGGAAATGAAATAGATAAAATAAGATTACACACCAAGTTTAATACACAATGACACTCGATGGGATACCCATGCTCTTCAGGTCATCATGTGTTAGCTATGTCACAAATACAACCAAACATTCATTTTTCAGTGATATTATATAATACTTTCATCACCTCGTGATACCAAACTCATGTCTTATCCTCTACTGAAGGACTCAGTGTAGGTTATATCCAAACCTCAACCACTACCCAAAGGTGTAGTGTAAGGTCCTTCGTCTATGTCATTGACCCACATTCTCAATCATAGTGATTAGGAAAATTTATTCTCAATAATGGTGTGCCAAAAATATCTCAAAAAATACCTTAAATGTCAAGGTTGGTTCTACCCTCCATGAATCACATCACATCATCTCTAGATCCGGACCTCTAATTAAGATAGGTAACATATCACACCCATCTCCCTTTCACATTGGATGGATTCCCAATCTATATACTATACTCTACTATGGTGGGTCTCAAATTCACTGGTATAACAATTCCCTCTCACTCAGAGAATTCCCATATATTTTATAGGAAAATATATATATTAATAACCACACAGAAATAAAAAAATTGTCCAATATGAACTAGGTAGTCTAATTGTAGGGGATTAATGTTTGAACAGTCATTCACATTGGGTTAAACTGTTTTGTTTCACAGGGAAAAAAATACACGGGTCACCTAGATTGAAGGAACAAAGTGGTCTAATGAAAATTGGGTAGTAATATTGTAGTCGCATTATGTCTATACAATCATTCACCTCAGGTTCACCATTTTTTTAACTTTAATAGAAAATGAAAATAATTTACACATCTATTTCTAGGTTTAGACCTGCTATCCAAATGAAAGAGATCAATTGGGGTTTCAAACCTAATGTCACATAGAAACTCACATTTTTCAAGAGGATTAGAGTTCGAACTAATCACACCCTTTTGGGGTGAATTTCTTCCTACTTCGAGACTCAATTTAGGATTTAAGATATTTTTTAAAATATTTCCTAATCGTAATATGGGATTGAATACCCTAACAAAAAAAAATCCAATATGAAATCCTTCCATATGTAAAAGAAGTCCTATTAATTAGTCTATTTGTATGTATCTGATATTATTAATCTATTTTCCATTAATGAGAAGATTCTTCTGTATTGAAGCAATATAGCTAGGAACTCAAAAATTTACTATTATCTAGTGAGTCGGTTAATATTTTTTGGAAGAGATTGAAATATTTTGAGGGGTCCTTTATATGTTTTTATAATATTAATCCAATCCCATATAGTTCACTAAACCCACATATTTTAATGTCTTAAAAAAATGATATATAAGGGGGAATTTAGGCATAGGGTATTTGAGCTTTTGCCTCAAGGTGGTGTCCTACATATATTGGTTATAGAAAGAATTCGATTCATCAATGTTTACTCAATACCTTTGTACTTTCCCAAAGATAGATTCTCCCATATGAGGGCAGTCATATCATGACATTGATCAAAACATGCACACTAAGGCCACCATTGATTTCAAATATTCATGATTTTAATGATATAATCATTCAAATTACCTATGTCCACATGAAACATTAATTTTTTGAGAGACAAGGGATAAAATATTATCCATCTCATTGTATATAGATAGAGGGATTATGTGCCAGGATAGGTCTTTGGATGTTTAATATGGAACATAAGTCTTAGTAATGTGTCCTACATATCCTGGTTATGGATGAAAACACATTCATCATATTTATATTTCCTTTCTAATCTATAGGTGGTTGTGAAAAGAATGATAATTCCATGGGAGATATTGGGTCTTGATGGTTGGAATTTTAGGGAAATGGGGGGACATACACCTGGGTGGAAGTGGTTTTGATCTCTAGACATATTAAGGAATCCTACATATCTGTATTCTCTATAGAATTAAAGTTTTCGTAGTTTAGTTTTATCATGTTACACACACTAAGGTTTCACATTGTATATGTAACATGGAGCTTGAGCCTTAAGAAGTAATCATATATATCCTACATATGGAAGGAACCATATTCATCATATTTTAGTTCAATATGGCTTACACATAGTGGTTTCCCTTTGGAAATTCAACATAGAGCTCAAGTCTTAGGAAATCATCATATGTATCCTATTTCTGGTATAAATTGGAGTCATCATTCTTCAATTTGACCAGGGATTACATACTGAGGATTACCATATACATCAATTGGAAAGGTTATCATGTATTGGGGCCTTTGCTTGACATGGACTGGTTGTCTTCCTGATATGTCTGAGGATGCATGGACATGTCATGGTTGTCCATCCAACATGTCCAAGGACTATATCATGGTCAAGATTAATTGTATGATGGAAATTTACTAATTTTGATGAAATTTTTAGTTGGCATCGCATGATCTAGATGGCTTATAAAGAATACAACACATGGTTGGTACTGAAAAGTTTGGTGGGTGCCACATGACCTAGATGACTTTTTTGGATGACATCGCATGATCCAGGATGACATTTTTGGAGGGTTCCACACAACCAAGAAGTCATATATGAATGATTCTGCATGATCTATGATATCATTTCTTGGTTTCATTATAAGAACTAAATGAATTTTCTTGGTTTTCACCTCATAACATGGGATACATGGATATAGTACATCACATGATATGGATCACAAGCCCATAGGAATTCATAATACATGGGTGAAATTATTGGAGGGAGTCATTCATGTTGGTTTGAAATTTCCATGAGACATCATTAGATACAAATATTTTTTTTGAGGGATCAGCGAATGATTTGAATGATATTACATGGTACTTCCACATGATACGTGTGATTCATGATACGTTCATGAGGATTAGCATATATTTTCTTCACATAAGTTTCCCATATTTTTATTCTTATTTCATAAGTGCCTCAGGATTTCCTAGTGATATATTAATTTTTAGATTTTATGTGACCCAACTAATATTCCAAAACTCCTTTGTATAATATATTTCACACAAAAAAAGTCCTTATTGTTATCTATAGAGTTATCATTCAAAGATCCTATGAATTTTTCGTAATCCTTTAACTCATTCCCCTTATATTAACTAGATTAATACCTTTTTGATCACGTGATTAGCCTCTATGAGAAATCCTCTCACGTGCTACCATGTGTGATCAAACGTGGATAACTTTTAGTTGATGGGAAGATTTATAGGCCTCTACACCCAAATTTTACATTTCCTTGTATGGAATGCATCTCTTATATTTGGGATAGAGTCGGTAGAGGGTTTTGTTTTCATGTATGTTTGATGATCGTATCATGGGTCATTCATGGTTTAACATAATGACTGTGATCGTTAGAATGTTAATTCATTTCAATTTTTTATTGGACCTAGGCTGATTAAAAGAAAATTATCCTGACTATGTGAACATATCAAGGATCTTCCACAAGGTCATGATGACTTATCTTAGAGATTTCATGATATTAGGATTCCTACGAGAAGGTTCTCACATGACTGAATGTGATTTTTATGGAGGCCCCTATGATACAAATTCATATTGTCGGGATGGTTTCTTTGGAATACTGATTAAATGTTTAGGTGACCTCTATGTGATCAATGATGATTTCGTTGGCTACATAACCCCATTTTTACGATGATCAATGTATCTCCTCTTTGTAAGTAGCTTACGTATTTATCCTTCCTAAATCCTTTTTTATTTTACATAGACTGGATCTCCTGAAGCAGTGTGATTATTTTCAAATACAATCACTCTCATAACATTAAATGTATAATGTTATCAATAATGAGTCTCATGGTTGTATGAAAATATTTTCATGAAAAACCCCTTTACCATTCTATGGAGCCGAAGTGGTAGAAAATAATTTAGTGGACCTGTCTAATACCCTTCACATGATGAAGGTGGCATGGAAATATGGTTTTGAGGTGTCTTGAAAAATGTTTTGATCGTTTATTGAGAAGAGAATAGACAACATAAGTTCATAACCTCCTTTATATTGTTACCCTTTATTTCATATGTTTTTTTTAATTATTATCAGGTACCAGATGGTTTAAAAGTCATGTGACTTAAAGGAAGTCATATAGAAGTCTCCTCATGATTGGTATGTATCATGGATTCCATTTTAGGAACAGGGTATAATCAAAGTGGCTCTATATGATCTCCAACAATTCATGAACTATGAAAGAATCATTTTAATTTACTTATTATGGACTTTCTATTGTGTTTCCTTTGGGATTTTATTCAATCAACATGATTTTGGACACCTTCCCTTCCTTTTTTATGTAGAAAAAACAATACCCAAACATTGGGTATTTATTCCCTTTTAGATTTATTATTTTCATTTGGAGGGTAAATACAATACACCCCCATGATTTATATCTATGTGGTGAAGGAATTAGTTATGATGAATGTAAATGACCAACTAATTCTTCATTATTTCCACCAATCATGGTGTTGGGTGATGTTTAGTCATTAGGGTAATATTTTTTACTTTGTGAAGTGATAAAAAAATAGGGGGAATACATGTCGTATCATGCAACAGATACTCCCACTCTCTAGAGTTAATTTTATATTTTTCAATAGTACAACCCCTTCGTATGTCTATCTATGAGAACTAATTGTGAGATATGCCCACAAGACTAATTTTTGAGAACCATTTCTTGAGAACTTATTTTCCTAGAACATTTTTAAACTAATCAATACATAAATCATGGTAATTTCTTGTGTCCGAGACTAATTCTTTGGGAATCATGGCCATCATGTGGGTTTCATAGGATATGCTAGATCGGTCACATGACCACTCGAATATCATGTAGTTTTTATAACCTTGTTATGGTCACCTGATCAAGATTCTTATGCGTGGTCATGAGTTTTCATCTTGTTCATGAGGTCCATGGGACCCGTATCAAGATATGAGATATTGAATTCCCTTTTGTGTTTATGTTATGGTCATGATGACGCTAGGATCATACATCTCTTTTCATGGGGTTTCACTCTCAGATTACTTATGCCTATTTATTTTGTGTATATGGATTCTATCTACTTTCACAATTCACATCAGTCTTCAAAGATAAATTCTAAATAAATGATGGCTCACTGGAATGTTATTATAGAATGTGTGGGTCCTAACTATCATAGTGTTATCAAGTAATTATGGATAAGCCTCATGAACCTGATGGGAGTGAGTCTAAAGGAATATCACTTTTCAAACTTCCTTCACCTCACTCATAAACCATACATATTTCTTGGATTCAAAAAACCAATATACCTTTTGGGAGAATATCTCCCAAATAGAACATTACAAGTTTGAAAAGGGAATGAACAGACATGCATATATTGATATTTATTCCAATAGACTTTGCTGGGAAATGTCGTGAACCAGATTGTGATATATATATGTACTACTTAGTAATGTGAAATTATTCCAATAGGTGGAGGTCTAGGTGTTTTCCAAACTAATACTTTCGATCAGGTGGTAGTTTTGGAATGGATTTGGGTTGGCCCTTCTGTTGGTCGGAGAGTAATGGCAAGAGGGGGGGGGGGGGTGAATTGCCTTTTAAAAATTAATTAACAATTTAAAAACAATTTATGAATGCAGCGGAAATAAAAAGGGGCAAGACACAATTTGATAACGGAGTTCGGCTTAAACCAAAGCCTACGTCTCCGCTCCCAACTCAACCGTTGAGAGATTTACTTCAGCTTGCTTTTTAATGGTTGTAGTAAGAAACCCACTAGCCGTTTTAAGGTAGGCTAGATCACCTTCGTACAACTTGCTTTTTTATGATGGTTGTAGCAAGAAACCCAAAATGAAAGTGAGGAAGAAAAGGGTGGTTTGTTTTGATACAAACCCAATGAGTAACTAAACAATTGAAATAAATAAATTACAACAAACTTGAGGAAGCCTTGAGCGCCAAGAGTGTGAGAGTAGTTGATGTAGAGGCAGCCCAAGCTTCAAGGATGGAGGTGGATCACAAGTAGCCTTTGAGGTTTGTCGTTTAGAGCTTCAAGGGATCAAAATATCATTCCAATGTTTCGGTAGTGTTCCCGGCATCCATCCTCGTCTATTTATAGGAGAAATATCCCCAAATACTTCAATATGGCCGTTGGAGGGCTTTCGGAGCCTTTGGGGGTCAAGTGGACAAGTCTGGTCAAGCTCCAATGGCTAGTTTGACTTTGCTTACCGGCTGACCGGTGCTTGTCCACCGGCTGGCCGGTGCTCCAGACAGAAGCAAGATCCTTCTGTCCGGGCTCCACCGGCTGACCGGTGCTGAGCCACCGGCTAGCCGGTGGTCCAGACAGAAGGAAGGTCTTCTGTCCAGGCTCCACCGGCTGACCGGTGCTGAGCCACTGGCTGGCCGGTGGTCCAGACAGAAGGAAGCTCTTCTGTCCAGGCTCCACCGGCCGGCCGGTGCGGGGACACCGGCCAGCCGGTGGTCTTAGACAGAGAGCAAGCTCTCTGTCTGGTTCCACCGGCTGACCGGTGGTCCGGACACCGGTTGGCCGGTGGCACCTGGCAGAGAGCTTTGCTTCTGCCAGAGACCACCGGCTGGCCGGTGGTAATCCACTGGTTGGCCGGTGGACTCAAAGAGTCCTTTTTCCAGTCTTCTTGGGCCAACTCTTTGGCAACCTGTTTCCTATCATCAAACAAACTTAAAAACAAGTTAGAACACGATGAGAGTGATTGTGATCATTAAAATCCAAGAGAGAGGGGTACAACAATCTCCCCCTATTTTGATGATCACAATCACAAATGAGAAAGCTTTTTTTAAAAAAGATATGCCAAGTAAAAATAAATAAGAAACTTGGACATGGAAAATTTTAGAGATCATTTTAGTACAAGAATTTCATAGATGTATCATGTATTGAAAATGATATTAATCTTGAAAGGATTGAAATAAAGAGAATTGTTCATTTTGAAATTGTAATCATAGGTCATTTAAAAGAAACAACTTAAATCAATAACTTAATCATTTAAAAACAGATTTTGATGAAAGTAATGACTTAAAAATGAACTTTTAAAAAGAGCACTTAATTAAATGAAATAAGTAACTAAGTAATAGAGACAGATTTTGATGAAAGTAATGACTTAAAAATGAACTTTTAAAAAGAGCACTTAATTAAATGAAATAATTAACTAAGTAATAGAGAGTTTTTCTCCCCCTTTTGGATTATCAAAATAGGAGGAAAGGAATGAAAGAGAATTAGAAAAACAATACTAAAGAGATAAGAAATGACAATAAGGATGAATATATAAGTCAACTTGAATTTTATAAAAGTTGAAACGTTACATAGAAAGTTCAAAATACAAATACAAAGACAAGCCAAAAAACAAGAACGACTCTATTCACTCCTAGAGGGCCGAGAGTGACGACAACGCCTGAAGGTCGGAGGAGCCGGAGGAGTCTGAACCGCCTCAAAGCGACGATCTAGAGAATCAATCCGAGAGTGGAGCTGATCAAACTGAGAGCTGATGTAAGAAAACTGTAAGTCAAGCTGGGTCTCAATCTGATCCTGGAAGCGAAGGAACTGATCAGCCATCACCGACAAGCTACCAGTATCATCGGAAGGGGGCACGGCCTCAGCAGGCTCCGGTGCATCATCACCCACTCCATCTCCCTCATCATCAGCAGCAGCAGCCTCACCTTCGTCGTCACCGCTCCCTTCCTCTTCATCATCACCACTGTCCTCACTGTCTGAAAGAGGATAGGCAGCAGCAATGGCAGGAGGCATGGCATGGGTAGGAGGGTGTGAATGTGTCTGAGGGGAGTAAGCCTTGAGAAGGCCTTCCTTTTCAGTAATCCACTCCTGACGCCAAGGATGCCAGCGAATGTTCATCCGTTGCACCATCATAAAATTGATGATGCTATCCTTCTTTGGCTGCTCGAAGGAGGTAGCACAAAGAGGGATATCAAGGAAGGTAAAGATTTTGGTTAACAAGCGCCCGTGAGGTAAAGTTTTGGACCGGCGCGGGTGCTCAGCCACATAATACATGGCCCGGAACAGGAACCGGACCAGATTGAAATGAACGCCTCTGGTGATAAAAGAGAGAAGATAAATGTCAATAAATTTCACCGTATCGTGATCACCGATACGGGGTGCAAGAGTGGTCTGAATGAGGCGCTCAATGATGCGATGGTTTGGGGTGAGCTGGGAGAGCTTGACAATGGGATCGGTGGGCTGCCCTGTGAGATGCTCAAGAGCAACGGCAAGATCAAATTCAGGGTCCCGAGGAAACTCCCCCTAAGCAAATGCATGAGGTCCAACATGAGGAACCCCGAGCATCCTGGCAATCTCCAAAGAAGTTATAGTGATGGGTTGCCCAAGAGCAGTGGTGGTAATGGTATCGACGTCGTCAGAGACTGACCACGTCAGGTGAGCATAAAATTCCTTGACAAGAAGGGGATAAATGACATCCTTCTCAGGGGGTTCAAAGAAAGAATGCCAGTGTTGATATTCAATGATTGAGAAAAGCTCGAGTCGAGCAGAAGAGAGCCAAGAATAATCAATTACCCTACCCGTCAGAATGACTTTGTCATGCCAAATGTCCGGAAGTTGAGGGATTGAAGGAGGAGGAGGTGCCTCTTGGGCGATGCCCTTTCCCTTGCGTGAAGATCGAGGACCCATGATGGCAAGAGGAAGAAAAAAAAAGATAGATTGAGAGAAGAGGGAGTTTGAGAGAGCAAGGAGGAGGTTAGGGCAAGAAGGGGCCGCTGGTCAGGAGGTGCCGCACGAGAGGGAGAGAAAGAAGTGGGAGGGGAAGGGTTTAATTGAATTTTTAACCCTTTCCCCGGCCGGCCCATCAAAAGAAAACCCGACACCACCGGTTAACCGGTGATGTACCACCGGTTGACTGGTGGTATTGAATTTCATAAAAAAATTAAAATAAAAAAAGAATTTAAATAACTTAAAAAGAACTATAAGCAAGCCAAAAAGAGTCAAATATTAAATAGTGCTCAATGACAAATCATTCCTAACTCCCCCTTAATAAAATCAAAACGTTCAACCGGGATCGGTTTGGTAAAAATATCAGCTAATTGAAAATCAGTAGAAATGAAGTTCAAAGTGATATCCCCTTTTTGAAAATGGTCACGAAGGAAATGATGCCTTAAATCTATATGCTTAGTCCAAGAATGTTGTATTGGATTCTTAGAGATACTAATGGCACTAGTGTTGTCACACCGTATAGGGACATGATCGTAGGAAAGGCCATAATCCAAGAGAGTGTGTTGCATCCAAATAATTTGGGCACAACAATTACCAGCTGCTACGTACTCGGCCTCGGAAGTAGAAAGAGCAACGCAGTTTTGCTTTTTGCTACTCCATGAAACAAGGGACTTGCCTAGCAGATGACAGGTTCCACTAGTACTCTTACGATCTAATTGACATCCGCCAAAATCAGCATCCGAATACGACGAAAGTTCGAAAGAAGTATTAGAGGGATAAAACAAACCAATGTTTTTGGATCCTTTTAAATACTTAAAAATCCTTTTGACCGATTTAAAATGAGATTCTTTGGGATTATCTTGAAAACGAGCACAAAGACAAACACTGAACATGATGTCAGGACGGGTCGCAGTTAGGTAAAGTAGACTCCCGATCATACTCCTATAAAGCTTGTCATCCACCGATTTCCCGGCTTCATCTAACGTAAGTTTACAAGAAGTACTCATGGGGGTACTAATTTCCTTTACTTGATCCATACCAAAACGACTTAAAAGTTCGTTTGTGTATTTGCCTTGGCTTAGAAAAATATCATTTGAATTTTGAAGGATTTGAAAACCAAGAAAATTTTTTAATTCCCCCATAAAGCTCATTTCAAATTCTTTTCTCATTAAATCTGAAAAATCAGTACAAAGAGATTCTTTGGTTGAACCAAAGATAACGTCATCAACGTAAATTTGGACAATTAAAAGATCTTTTGAAGTGTGTTTTAAAAATAGGGTACAATCAGCTTGACCCATTTTAAAATCATTTTCTAAAAGAAATTTTGTTAACCACTCATACCAAGCCCGAGGGGCTTGTTTTAAGCCATATAGAGCCTTGGTTAACTTAAAAACATGATTTGGAAACTTTGGATCTTCAAAACCGGGGGGTTGTTCAACAAAGATTTTTTCTGAAATAAAACCATTTAAAAAAGCACTTTTAACATCCATTTGAAAAAGTTTGAGATTTAAGTGAGCAGCGAATGCCAACAAGATCCTAATGGATTCCAATCTAGCAACGGGCGCGAAGGTTTCACCATAATCAATTCCTTCTTCTTGATTATAGCCCTTAGATACTAGGCGAGCCTTGTTCCGGGTTATATTTCCTTGATCATCAAGTTTGTTCCTAAAAACCCATTTAGTGCCAATAATTGGATGATCGTTGGGTCTTTCAACAAGAGTCCAAACATCATTTCTAGAGAATTGATTTAGTTCCTCTTGCATTGCAAGAACCCAATTCTCATCATTAATGGCATCATTAATGGTTTGAGGCTCTAGTTGAGAAAGAAAGGCTTGATGTTCAACCTCGTTGAGGATTGATCTTCTAGTTCGAGTACCAGCTTGAAGATCACCTATAATATTTTCTAAAGGATGGTCTCTAGAAGGTTTCCAAACCTTAGGCAAGGTGGAAGGCGAAGAAGGTGAAGAGGGTTCTTGATGGTCATCCTCCTTAGGAGGAGAAGAGGAATCATTCAAATGAAGCTTATCAAGCTTATCTTCAACATCTTCAATGACCGGGTGAGGTTTTGGAAGAGTTTCATCAAATTTGACATGAGATGATTCTTCGATGGTTTTTGAACGTTTGTTGAAGACACGATAGGCTTTTCTTGAGTTGGAGTACCCAAGAAAAATACCTTCATCGGATTTGGCATCAAATTTCCCTAGGTTATCTTTTGTGTTAAGGATGAAGCATTTACAACCAAACACTTTAAAATAACCTACTTTGGGCAATTTGCCTTTCCAAAGTTCATAGGGGGTTTTCTTAAGAAGGGGTCTTACAAGGACTCTATTGATAGTATAACAAGCAGTGTTTATCACCTCGGCCCAGAAATATTGAGGAAGATTGAATTCACTAAGGAGGGTTCGAGCAATTTCTTGGAGAGTTCGGTTTCTCCTTTCAACCACTCCATTTTGTTGTGGAGTCCTAGGGGCAGAGAAGGTGTGATTGTATCCTTGAGAGGAACACAATTCATCGAATTCTTTGTTCTCGAATTCACCACCATGGTCACTACGGAGCGATATAATTTTATATCCTTTTTCGTTTTCTACTTTCCTAGAGAATTTCAAAAAGGTTCTACAAGCATCATTTTTATGAGCTAAAAAGAAGACCCAAGTAAAATGAGAAAAGTCATCTACTAGGACAAAGGTATAGGATTTTCCACCTAGACTTGCTACAGGGGTAGGACCAAAAAGATCAAGATGAAGGAGCTCAAGAGATTTTGAGGTGGACACTTCCTTCTTAGATTTGAAAGAAGATTTGTGTTGCTTGCCAAGTTGGCATGGCTCACAAATCAAATCTTTCTTAAACTTAAGTTTGGGAAGGTCACGAATGAGCTTGTTCTTATTAAGCTTTAGAAGTGAATGAGAGCTACAATGCCCCAACCTTCTATGCCAAAGCCAAGACTCATTGTCAAGAGCACTTAAACATTTAACATTTTGGCTAGCTAAAGACTTTAAATCAATAATGTAAACATTTTGAAAACGGGAAGCAGAAAAAATCAATTTGTTTTGAAAATCAAACACATTGCATAGATCATTTTGAAAATTCACCGAAAAACCACTATCACAAAGTTGACTAATGCTAATTAAATTATGCTTTAAACCTTTAAAAAATAAAACATCTTTAATAAAGGAGGAACTACCAAAACCAATGGTACCTATTCCGACGATCTTGCTTTTTGAATTGTCACCGAAGGTGACGTATCCTCCATCGAATTCTTCAAGGGAGTTGAACTCGGAGGGATCGCCACACATGTGCCTCGAGCATCCGCTGTCGAGATACCACGAGCCTTTCGAAGGCCTACTTCTTTGGTGTTTATCCTACAAAATCAAGAGAGAATAGATTTTGGTACCCATATAAGTTTGGGTCCGGAAAGATTAGCTAAAAGAGACTTTTGAACCCATACTTGTCTAGAGGGATACATCCTAAGATATTCATCCGAGTAGGTGATGATTTTGGGGTGGCCATATCTAGCATTTTTACAATCGCATTCATAAATCATATGTCCGGTTTTTCTACAATAATTACAGAATTTATTTTGAGAGATCCCCCTTACAAAAGTAGTGGGAGCTCTAGAAGAGGTGGCTTGCTTGTTAAAGCCAAGTCCATGTGTGGTTCTAGCCGAACGTTGAGAACCTAGCAATTTGGTCAAATTTTGTTCACCTTGGGTGAACTTGGCAAGAGATTCCCTTAAATCTTTAATAGTTGAATTCAAAGAATCAACATTTGGAATATCTTGGACCTTAAGGGCAAGTTCCTCATTCTTTTTGAGAAGTTGATCTTTTTCAGAAATTAGAATTTTGTGTTTCTTTTCTAAGGCCAAAAATTTAGAGGTAAGTTCGTGAAAACCTTCCTCTAATTGATCTCTCGCATTTTGGAGATCTTCATAAGACATTTCATTATTAAAAGAAGAAGATGAGGAAGAGGAGTCGAAAGAAGATACCTCATCAAGTGCCATTAGGCATTTTCCACCTTCATCGCTTGAGTCGCTTGAGGACATGGAGTCATCGCTTGCACTCCATGTTGACGCTTTGAAAGCCTTCTTGTTTTTCTTTTCCTTTAACCTTTTCTTGAAAAGAGAGCACTCCGGTTTGATGTGGCCTTTCTTTCCACATTCAAAGCATGTAACTTCTTTTTCTGCTTTTGGATCTTCCTTTCGTGCCCTTTGAAAATTCTTCTTTTTCTTCATGAACTTGCTCATTTTTCTTGCAAGTTGAGCAATCTCGGATCCGCTATCATCGGAGGATCTTTCTTGCTTTGCTTTGAATGCTATGTTCTTTTTCTCCTTGAATATGTTACCTTCTTTGTCGGCTTGCCTCTTCATGGTAATCTCATAGGTCATAAGTGATCCAATGAGTTCTTCAACCGGCATTTTCTTGACATCTTTCGCTTCTTGGATTGCCGTCACCTTTGGAGCCCATGAGCTTGGTAGGACCCAAAGAATCTTCTTGACCATCGTCTCTGCAGAAACATCATCTCCAAGAGACTTTCTCCCATTACACACATCAGTGAAGCGAGTAAACATTTCCGTAATAGATTCGTGTGGGTGCATGGTGAAACTTTCAAAGTCTTGACGATACATATCTAATCTAGTGTCTTTAACTTTGTTAGTGCCCTCATGGGTCACTTCCAAAAGCTTCCAAATTTCATGAGAAGTGGTGCAAGTAGAAATACGATTAAATTCATTACGGTCTAACCCACAATGAAGAGCATTCATGGCTTTGCCATCAAGCTCAAAATTATCAATGTCTTCGGGGGTCCATTTTGACTCATCTTTGCTAGAGAGAGTATAGCCTTGTAAAACAATTCTATAAATAGGATAGAAAATACTTCTAAGAAATGTAATCATGCGATTTTTCCAATAATTGTAGTCGGTTCCATCAAAGAATGGAGCCCGAGTCATGGAATACCCTTCGGGTTCTTGTGAGGAAGAAGCCATCACTATGGATTTTGAGTTTGTAACCGGTTAAGGTATTACACAAACTATCCCTTTGATACCAATTGTTGGTCGGAGAGTAATGGCAAGAGGGGGGGGGGGGGTGAATTGCCTTTTAAAAATTAATTAACAATTTAAAAACAATTTATGAATGTAGCGGAAATAAAAAGGGGCAAGACACAATTTGATAACGGAGTTCGGCTTAAACCAAAGCCTACGTCTCCGCTCCCAACTCAACCGTTGAGAGATTTACTTCAGCTTGCTTTTTAATGGTTGTAGCAAGAAACCCACTAGCCGTTTTAAGGTAGGCTAGATCACCTTCGTACAACTTGCTTTTTTATGATGGTTGTAGCAAGAA
Organism: Viscum album; assembly: GCA_963277665.1. NCBI lineage: Eukaryota > Viridiplantae > Streptophyta > Magnoliopsida > Santalales > Viscaceae > Viscum > Viscum album. Next base: position 219,438,884 of record OY728165.1, read on the forward strand.
ACCCAAAATGAAAGTGAGGAAGAAAAGGGTGGTTTGTTTTGATACAAACCCAATGAGTAACTAAACAATTGAAATAAATAAATTACAATAAACTTGAGGAATCCTTGAGCGCCAAGAGTGTGAGAGTAGTTGATGTAGAGGCAGCCCAAGCTTCAAGGATGGAGGTGGATCACAAGTAGCCTTTGAGGTTTGTCGTTTAGAGCTTCAAGGGATCAAAATATCATTCCAATGTTTCGGTAGTGTTCCCGGAATCCATCGTCGTCTATTTATAGGAGAAATATCCCCAAATACTTCAATATGGCCGTTGGAGGGCTTTCGGAGCCGTTGGGGGTCAAGTGGACAAGTCTGGTCAAGCTCTAACGGCTAGTTTGACTTTGCTTACCGGCTGACCGGTGCTTGTCCACCGGCTGGCCGGTGCTCCAGACAGAAGCAAGATCCTTCTGTCCAGGCTCCACCGGCTTACCGGTGCTGAGCCACCGGCTGGCCGGTGGTCCAGACAGAAGGAAGGTCTTCTGTCCAGGCTCCACCGGCTGACCGGTGCTGAGCCACCGGCTGGCCGGTGGTCCAGACAGAAGGAAGCTCTTCTGTCCAGGCTCCACCGGCTGGCCGGTGCTGGGACACCGGCTGGCCGGTGGTCTTAGACAGAGAGCAAGCTCTCTGCCTGGTTCCACCGGCTGACCGGTGGTCCGGACACCGGGTGGCCAGTGGCACCTGGCAGAGAGCTTTGCTTCTGCCAGAGACCACCGGCTGGCCGGTGGTAATCCACCGGTTGGCCGGTGGACTCAAAGAGCCCTTTTTCCAGTCTTCTTGGGCCAACTCTTTGGCAACCTGTTTCCTATCATCAAACAAACTTAAAAACAAGTTAGAACACGATGAGAGTGATTGTGATCATTAAAATCCAAGAGAGAGGGGTACAACACCTTCTAGGTGTAGTATGTTTGTTATTAGTTTCTCATAGAGATAAAGCATATATGGATGTAGGATTCTATCTGGATATCAAAAACCTTTTCCTCATATATTAAAGGATTAATATTGAACATTTTTAGTCACTGGAGTGAAAACATGAAAACTTTCCACTATATTCATGGTTAGGTGGGTATTAGTCTCTATGGTGATTTTTTCCCACCCCAACTTGCATGGAATGATGTGAAGAAAACCCGTCCTCTTGCTTGATAGTTGATTAGGTTGGCCAAAACCCCCTAAAAAGGAACTAATTCATAGGGAATATATCATGATCAGGCAATGGGATTAATAATTTTTCAATAAAGTCATTAATGATTTATAGTCCAAGAATCCAAAGGCCTTCCCTACTAAGGAATCATATAGTGATAATGGAACCTATTGGCATGTAGTTGATGAAGGAATATTACCATCTAGGAAAGGGAGTTTATCCCTAATGATGATCAGATTCTCCAGTTATCTGGTTGCTTTTCTATGTACCTTAGTAGTTACTTACTCCCAATAAAGGAAAAGGGTAGATTTAGGGTATCCAATTTAATGATGAAGACCTATATGGTATGAGGGAATCATATCTGGTTATCCATCCATGAATCATCCAAACTTTATCAAATCTACACAATATTTATAGGGGAAGAGTCCCACATTGGATATTTGATCATTTTCAAGGGTTTTGGGGTTATATAGGGATAATTTTGGAGGTTATGAGAACCTAAGAATGTATAACATTCCTAATGACTATTTCAAACCATTATTATAGTGAATCAGTGGGGTAGGGAATGTTTCAATAAATGAAAGGGAGTTATGGGCCTTCATGGGATTTTATAGATACATCTCCAAAAAACCATATAGTCATTTTTCTTAATGGTATTATGGTTGATAATGGTGGGGAATGCATTGAGGTTTAGGCCTACATATTGTAGCATTATAAGGGCTTCATATCAACCTATTTTGATGAGAGTATCATATGTCACCATTACACACCTTGTTAGGGTTTCCATTAATTTTGATGTATTTAGTCATGTTTTCCTCCTCCAATTCATGTTCACTATATGAGTCATTAATTGGTGGCTCTCTAGTTATGGCTGATGATTAATAGGGAGGAGACTGAAGCAATGTTAGACCTCCCTCCCCACACTGCAGATATTGGATTTTCTATAAATTATGTTTATATTTGGGTTCTCTCATATCCAAAATGGAAATTATCAAAATTGGTATGCAATTATTCCCAATTTCCAACAACATTTGAATCTAATCCAAGGCTCAGTAAAGAGTTGGTTCCAAGAGGACCAATAGTCCTAGAAGACCCTCTTAAGAATGTATCGTGTTGACCATTACTCTCGCTACCAATAAAAATAAAAAATACCAAATCTACAAAGGGTTTGGTGATGGGGATTGATGTTATTCCAGTATTATTTTTTCCTATCACATCTCAATAGTGGATGATTTATATAATATTGAACCCCTAGGATGAGCTTTGTGGAATACTACATGATGTAGAATTATCTTTGTAATGTTTCACTCATGTCACCACCCCCTATGAATTACATTCATATACCAAACTATAGAGGTTATGGATTTCCTACAAAACATGATGTAATGTTGGAAAGCATCAGGGGTCAGTTTTTCTATTCCCCTCTAGTACAACAAATGTTATTTTGGGGCATGCTGGAATTTTCTATGGACGCATAGGGCTATCCCAATATTGCATTAGTTTTATGGATATTATTTCTACTATGACTAAAGTGAAATGGATCTATTAAAATTATAATGACATATTCTGTGTTTTTGTTGATATAGTAGGAGACCAAATAATAATGGACTCTCTATCTATTTTACATGCATTCTCCCTGAGGTACGAATGTTGTATCTGAGTTAAGGTACGATTGGGGGACCGATGAAGAGGGATCCTTAGGACAAATATCTCCAATGAGGGTGATGATTTCCACAAATGAATTTACTCTCACATCATCATGTCCTTCTTGTGGGAACTTCTTAATGATCCCATCATTGATTCCTTCAGGAGATCTTTCCCCAAAGTGGAAAGGGACAAGTAAGAGATCCGAGTTTTTAGATCCCACACCCCTAGAATCTTCATGTAAATGTGGCATTTCATTGTTTCATTATATTAGACTATTCCAATAACACATCCTATTTTTTAGAAAATGTGAAGGTCACCACTAAGCCCACTTGGATACAGATACATTTTCCCCTAAGGATGTGGGTGATAATTTTGTTTCTTTAGCATAGCCTTCTTTGTTGGTCTCATCCAATAAAGAAAAAAATATGACAGGTGTGATAATCTAGTTAGTCCCATTGCCTACTACAGATGTTCTAGTAGTCATTATATTTTATCTGGAATAGGAAAATTTGTTTTTGGAAGATATTTATATAGTTATCTATTCTACTAGAGAGATAGCCTTGGTGGAGGCACATTTTAGATTAGGTGAATACTTATTTAAAAACTAGATACATTGTTCAATTTTTGTCTTGTTACCCAAAATTTATTTTGTTCCTACAACCCACAAGGGTTGGGAGAAAATAATATATTCTGATAAAGATTTGGTGGTGAAACTAATCCATTCATGGAAACAGGGGTTTTCCTCCTCACCGTAGAATGGGGTCAGGGAAACAGACAACGCTGACAATGCAATTAAGAAATGTACATTTCCGACATTGGTTATGTCTATTGGTCACCTAAAGATATCATGAAATTTATGACTTGGATGGTAAACCCTTGTTCCCCTTATTATAGTTCCTTCTCCCAAAAGATTTTATGTTCGAGTACTTACTTCCTTGGGAATAACTCCAACTAAGTCAACCAATATTGAATCCAGATCGCAACCTACCACATGAAGGATGATGAGTACAAATACTTCACTTACCAAATTAGTCCCAGAATATGTTATTATTCACAAGATGGATTTGTTAAAGGAAAAGAGTCTATATCCCTTTACAAATTTATGTATTAGTATGTAGGTAGGGATATTTGGACATTGGTTTCAGAGGCCCATTTATAAGGGATGAATGAGAAACTAGGACAACATTGATTCATGGTTACCAATCATGGTGATGAGGGTTTTGATTATACTGGATTTAATCCTTGAATGAAAGAAGATTATCTATTTTAGGGAGTAAAATAGTGTCATTTAATTAATGGTAGTAGTATTAAAGGATTCCTCATTAGTAAATCAATGATGAGATACATGATTAAACAAATCTTTTCCTCATACGGTAGAAGCGATGACTCATAAGAACATAGTGAGTGCTAGGAATGTTGGAATTGACAATATCCATTCTCAAATTAATATACTTTAAGAATATTTATCCATGTTTCATCACACACATTAGATATTGGATAAAAATGTGTTGGAGAAATAGGGGCTCTATAACATAAAAATGAAAGACATACATGCTACTGTTACCATGGTGGAGGAGTTGCAGCAGATTTTAGAGGCAAAAACCAAATCTGTTGATCAATTACACTGATCCATTACATCCCTAGATAAAATGTATACACTGATCAAGGACACCTATGAAAACATGCTGTGGTGGGATTTAAATTCTATGAATTTTCCTTTATTTTATATTGATAGAAGAGGGTCTGATATATAGATAGTGTTCCCTTTACATGCTATCATAAGATATATCTTCCAAAAATAATATTACTTTGTACAATTTACATTTAATTAATGATGTACATCATATTACATTGATCATCTGTTTCATGAATCATAAATGATAACCATCCTTTTTATAATGTTATGTAAACCTAAATTCATGGATTTGAATGTTTAAACCATAATAGATATCTCTCAATAAATTACTATTAATTCTAAACAACATGATATACACATTGATATATCTTCTTTGGTAATCATTATAATACCTTTTATTTAGGAAGTTTAGGTTCTTTTATCTTGGACCATCTATTTATGTAGTTTAGGAACTTTTATCTCATACCTGATATTAATATATTTTAGGGTCTATTATATTGGACCTTTTATTTCTATACTTTAGGGTCTTTTAGGTCATACCATATATTTATATAGTTCAGGGTCTTCTAGATAAGGCCTTCTATTCCTATAGTTTAGGGGCTTATGAATCAGACATAATATTACCTTAGTTTTTGGTATTTTGGCTTAGACATTATAATGTTGTACTTTAGGTTCTTCTTGATCATACCTTATTACTATATTTTAGGGTATTCATGCTCATAACTTCTTGATGAATATGGAATATAGATAAAACATATCTGGGAATACCCAAAGGACCCTGAGGATATGATTTTTTTCATGGTGTTTTTTGGTCTCATGAGGATTCTTGTTCCTTTTTTATAAGGAGGTTATGCCTCAGTTTGATAGGTCTAATCCATCATTCATCACTGTAATATTCAAACAGAGGCATCCCTACTCTTTTCCATGGTTCATGAAATATTTTGGAGGTGGTATGGGTGGGTGATTTACATACAGAGAATCTCGAGTCCACTTGGATAGTCAGAATGTGGAATGTGTAAATAATTTGTCTAAGAGAATGAATAAATTGATAATGAAATGACACATACATACTAGGGATGAACTCAAACACCATAATTCTCTAAGTTCCACCACCATGTCATTCAATGGCATGGGAATTAGAGTTCCTTTCTTATATAGAAGAGACATCTCAAATTGGTAGGTCAAACCCTTAAGCATGAGTTGATAAGGTTTACATGTGTGGTCATGAATAGTTTATCCCCACTCTTTTATGAGGGCCATTAAATAATTTTGAATACTATAGTGTTTACTCAAAATAGTTGGATATGAAGAAAATCACTATCCAGGAAGGGCACTAGAGTACTAGGAATATTTAGATTTTTGATTGGAGGCTTGTGCCTTACAACATGTTGTTTCGATTCATATGATTTGGGACATCAAAAGGTTAGTGAATGGTGTCTCACATTCCTAAATTTATAAAGGATATAATGCATGGTGACATAACATTTAGGATGTCAAATCCACTTGAATATTCTAGTTTTGGGGAATATAAATCATGGTCTGAAGTGCTTAGGTGATGAGGATAGTTTGTCAAAATCATGTCGGGGATGGCCTAGAACACCCTTGGGAACTATTTTTTCCATGGTGATGTGTGGCTAAAAATTATAATAAATACATTCATGTAGGGTCATTATGTATCTACTTCGTAGGACTAATCCCTTATGCATCGATATAAAGGTTAAATAGAGAGATCAATTTTTTTCATCCCAAGGGCCATGAACAGTTTTTGGTGACCCAAGGTTTTCAAATAATGAAGTGTTATTTAGATAAAATGTAATATTCATGATGGGTTAGAGATACGCAAATATTTTTTCTCTGCCAAAGGAATATGTTATCATATTGAGGAGATTTGAAAAACAATTAATATAACTTTTTCCTGGACTATGGGGTCTAGCGAGAATGGATCGAATTTTTCTGGGGACAAAAATTGGGCCTCATGAGCTTTACAACTTATTTATTTACACTCTATTTATTTTATAAATTTGGAGTTAAAGAATTTATCAAGAAGAGGCTGACTTTTTCTTAGACCTACCTTTAAGAGTTTTAAACCTGAATTTTTTTTGTCTCTTTCACTAACAGATTATATTCTTGTGATTTGGACCATAAAAGCCTAAATATTAGGGTCACATATATTTGATGAAAGTTTTTGCATCTTGAGGTCACAACACAAATGGGCCTAATGTGGGGTAATGTTACCCAAGAGAATAATTATAATTCCTAGGGTCAAGAGTACTCAAACATATTTCTGAGTGGGAGATGAAGATTTTGAAAATCATGGCTTGAGGTTATCAGGTCATGAGTAGTGATATGGGACAGTCATGCTGGGGGTGGCACAGAACAAGCTCATGTACTGAGTTATGTCGTGTTCATGTTAGGCTCACTAGGATCATAAATCCATTCCTATATGGCCAAGATGTCTCTGGTTGGTAATCTTAAGCTCTTATGCATCAATTGAAAGGTGGAATAGAGATATCTTTATTCCATGTAAAGGGACATGAATGTTTTGAATAAACATAAGGATCTCAAGACATAAAGTGTAATTTATGTACTGAGGTTCATAAAAGGTTACAAATGTGTGATGTTTCCCACTTTGGTTCCACTCATAGGTTCCTCAATCTAGGTTAGCCATTAGGCCTCAACTCATCTTCTAAAATGCTAGAGACTAACGAATAGCTGAAAGGGCATCAGGTCGTTGTGTGGGAAGACTATTCCCTCATTACCAAAGTATAGCACAATGGATAAATATAAAAATAGTTAAATAGAGAAATAAGTTTTAGTAAACATCACATGGAACTAAAAAAGAATAATATAATAAAAAATAAATGAAAAAAACAAATATTCATATACTAAAGCTGTTTGCGATATATATCATTTGTCTATAAATCTCGAAAACATTGATACAAGGAAGAAGAAAATGAATGCTTTAAAAAATTATTAAAAGGGAATCCAAAACTATCATGAAATTCCAAATCTCAAACATTGTCATCTAATACCAACTCCATCCTAATAAATCAAGAAATAGTGTCTGAAGTAGTATGCTTCCTTTTGTCAACACCATCATACAAGTAGTTTGTATGGGTTTGAAGAGAGGACTGAATTGGGTGTGAGATAAATCATTATAGGACAACACCAATAGTGTCAATAACATCTTTTATCTGTAATATATATAGAAATAGTGTCCAAGCATGCATATATAAAAGGAAATAAGTACAAAAAATTAAATAATCAAGTACCTAATTTAGCCCTCAACTGGTGTATGCACATGTAACGAGTTCATTTATTATGTTCTAGGTTATTTGAATATGTCACATGAGTTATAACTAGAAAAAGTGTTCGAAATGGGTACTAATAATGAAGTATAGAACATATAACAAGGCATCCTGAGGTCATTAATAACGAAGAGCTTCCAATGTAGTAACTAAGGAAACCTTGACCCCATGGGACAACCCAACTTATGTAATAATTGTAGCCTAGCTATAGAGGTATGAGTGGAATCAAAGGATCATCATGCAAGGCATTCGAAAATACTAATTCTAATTGAGTCCAAGGAAAAAATCCAAGGTAAAATAAGATAAGCAATGACCAGGACCAAGTGTGTATCCAAGGTTCCTCATGTCCATAGAATTCACACTAGATCTAGGGAGTGTATCCAAGGAATCCTATAATAATAAGATAGGGACTATGTGTTTTCAAACTATAAATACACTCATAAGTGAATATTGGGTTCATAGGTGTGTCTTAACCAAGTAAAAGAGCACCCTTTAATCAGGATGGCATCCGTAAGTGCTCAAGGAATTCCCTTGAGAATCAAAGGCTAGAATGATCTTGATCACACCTATAGTAATTCAAGATCCATATACAATTAGAGACCTTAAAATTGTTTTATTTAATAATTAAGGATAGTAAATAGTCAAGAGATTTAATTGGTCAGGGGGTTCATTCCATGCCTTTCATACAAGTGACAAGGAATATCAAAGACATAGAACCATTCTTTAATTATTCTATGTCATAGTAATTTAATTAAAAGGAAATTTAAATCCATTTACTTTCATTAGTTTTACAAAGATAAAGGGATATTAAACAATTTATTTCATTTCATATTTAATTACAAGGTTCTCTCCTTCACCTTTTATAAACATGACAAGGAAATATGGGGATGATAACCCATGAACAATTCATTTATAATAAGATAGACGAATTGATATCAAATATAAATACTTCCCAATTACCATTTATGATTCATTGGTAAATTTAAAACACATACCATAGAAGGATCAAGTAGGTATAACATGTAAAAGGCTATTCAAACACCAATTCAACAATCATTTAATTAAGGAGGGGCTTACCATTCTAAGGTTCACGACTATGCACAACTGAATGGTTGTGAAGATGCACATAATAGGATACTAAGAGTATAAACTAAGGAAGCATCCTAATTGGGGTTATTAGAGTTTTGGACATAACCACCACTAATGGATAACATATTTAGAATTTTTCAAAGAACAAGGCTCTAACAACTAAAATAAAGACATAAAATTTAAACTGATGATGCATGATGAAATTGGAACACACAAACACACACAAATTTATAAAACAAAAAAAACATGAAGGATGAGTTATGGAACAAGTACCTTATACTCATATGAAACTCCTTATCCAATATCAAAATATTGTTTTTCTTGGATTTGAATAGATAAGAGGACTGGATCGACACCCTTAAAATATGGTATATGTGCCTTCATCTAAATATCATTGTTGAGAGAAATAAAATTGAAGAACGGATAAAAAGGAATTAATATCTTACTAATGCAGATTCAACATGACAAATGGTGCTTCTTCAAGTCTTTATATGGGAAAAGAAGATCAATTCCATGAATAGGTTTGAAGAGGGATCCAAAATAGAAGAATTCGATGGTGATTTCTAATGGAATTAAATAAGGAGTAATGGGTAATTAAAACATATAATTTAAGGTAAATCTAGTCAAATCACCAAAAATTGGGCATCCCATAGTCTCATGCCACAATTGGACAAACTATGAACTAACTATGTGGTTTCTACAATAGGGATGGGAACCCACATGGTTAGGCTACATTGTTAGAGAATCCATGTTCCAACTATGCAAAACACTACTGCAATTTGTTTTTATTTTTTACACAGCTCTTCAACCCCTAGTGAAATGTTAGGGAAAACTGTCTGCCCTACTCTAGCCCACAGTTGAACCTCACATAGTATATGTAACCATCCATCATTCCTCACATAGTTTGTTTTAATCATGTGTCCATCCTATTTTCTCCACTATTCAGGGTTTAGAGCTTCAAAAAATATCTATACACCCATGAAATATTCATAAACTAATTAGTAATATTTATTAGGATAAAATAAAGATTTTGACCATCTTTAAATGGATCAATACCTAATATTAAAACTGGGTTCTTATAGACTTTCTCTATTAATGGAACTCATCCCATAGTTCACCTTCCAAGAATGGTGAAACCCTGTCTGAGAACAACTCTTTCTACTATGCATGTACAATGGCCACCCACCCCCATGTCTCATCCTATACATGGTTTTGTTGCCATAGTACCAACACTAAATGGATATTCCAACCTTAGAGAGACTTTTTGATCTGATCAATGATTCATATAGGATATTAATAAAAAATGTCATCTTCATCTAGCTGAACATCCTTAGTATCAAAAGTGTTAGATGTGTCAACATGATATTGGGGAAGCTATGAGACATGGATGACATCATGAATGGAATGATACATCTGAAGTAATAGGAACTAATAGACTACTATCCCAAATCTCTCCAAAATCTAAAATGTCCTAATAATGTGCAATAAAAAATTTCCTTTCCATTTTATATTTCTAATCCCAAGCATGGGAGATACCCATAGAAAAACAAAATCCAAAAGTTAAACTCCATAGGTTTCAAAGGTGATCAATATATGATTTCTATCTAGAATGAGTATTATAAATATTGTTTCTAATTATATGAACCTAACACAAAGTCTCCTTTAATAGATGAAAACCAACAAGGGATACATCTCTTGCAATTAGCCAGCACAAGGATAAATAACATGACTTACCACAAAATTCCTCTAATGGAGTCATAAAAATTGTCACCTAAAATAAATTATTATATATTAAGTCAATAATATATATATCATTCTCATAAGAACCATTGAATTTGAGGACACCTACTTAGATAATGTCTTCTAGAACCTATTCTATCTGTTTTTTATTTTCTATCAATTTGAGGGTCAAAATATATTATCAGAAGCACATATTTAGCCACAAGATTCTGAAACCCCTTCTAGAATCATGAAGTGAAATGTGATTCCTTATCATAAATTATATTTTGAGGGACCCCATGTAGTCAGATTATTTAACAATCATACAATCTTCCTTTATCATCAATTGATAAAGTCTCCTGGATTGGAAGGAAGTGGGATAAATTCGTCATTCAATCAATGACTACCCATACAATGTTGCTACCTCTAGGAACCCTATGTAATACAACTATAAATTCCATGGATAGATATTCCCATTTCCATTACAGGAATAGAAGTGGCTATAACAATCTAGTAGGTATCTAGTGCTATACCTTCTCCTCATGATATGTGGAACACTTATTAATAAATAATTGTTCCCAATGTTTCATCACATGAAACCAATACTAGCATCACATATATTGATATATCTTGGAGATTCTTGGATGAAATACCCACTGATAATCATAGGAATATTGCATCATTTCCACAATAACATCTATAGAAACAATGAAATTACCACATATATGTAGGATATCACCTCTATCCATAAAACAACTTGGAGGTGAGTTATCTCCTGAAATACACTCCCAGAAATAAAATCCTTATTATTAGAAAAACTACCTAATAATCACCTTATAAAGGAGATAAGATATGATATTCAAGGCGAAGAGATTTAACTTTTTGTGATTATCAAGAAACTATAGATGAATCTCAGAGAAAAGTTTTTGAAATTTCCATTCATCATAGGCATTCCATATGACTTATTCCCAAGTTTTCCAAATCAATGTATCAGTTACTATATGGAACTTTCCAGGAATGTTTTTAGGTTAAAAAATTTATTGAATGAATATATTTGACCCATATTTTCAGTATGAGATTAAATTCATTTTGTGTAAAGATATACATGAGGAACTTTTGGTCCATGTACACCACAAAGTTGTCACACATGGGATAGTGTCTCCAAAAACGTATAGAAATGAAAAATGTTTCTAGATCAAGGGAATGTGTTAGGTATTTTCTCTCATGGGGCCCTACATGATGATATCTATATGAAAAAAATCTATTCTACTACATTAGCACAACACCTAACCCGATGTCGGACGCATCATAGAAAAAGGTACATCCTCCAATAATCTATGGAAGTATTAGAATCAATACCACGAAAAAATATATTTCCTCTCATGAAATGATTTCATGCACCCTTCTGAATAGAGGAATTTAGCACCCCTCTTGGTATGACTCCTCAGAGGTGAAAGAAGGTTTGATAATTTCTATATGGAATTCCTGTAATATTCATATATCCCCAAGAAACTAGGTATATCAATCATATTCTTGGGATTCCCCTAGAAAACCACAACACGAACCTTCTCTATGTTAATCAAACCTCCTTATTTCGAGATAATATGACCCATGATGTGAAATTTCATGATCCATAAGTTCCCAGTAGTTATATTGTCATAAATATGATTCTCTCTCAATTTACATAGAAGGGTCTTAAGGTTCTTAGCATGGTTTCTATGAGTGTGACAATACACCATGATTTCATCTATAATGGCCATGAAAAAAGAATCCAAATAGGGTTGGGACACCCTATTCATTAGATAAATGAAAATTATGGGTGTCTTCGTGATACTAAACTATAAAACGTGATACTCATACAGACTATACCTCATACAAACTGATTTATAAGGTATGTTTGATGGCCTAAATCACACCTTATGATAACCCGATCTCAATTAAATATTAAATATCACACTAACTCCTTGGAATTGTTCAAAGAGTTCATATTTTCAAGTTAAAATATACCATTTCTTAACAACATATATTTTAACCCATTTATAGTCTAAATAGATCTATTGGTACCCATCCACCGTCTTGGAGAAAATCATGTGTGAAACCCGAGAATATGTTCTAGTATGTATAAAACCATTAACATTTAGATCCTATAACTATCGCTTGATCTCCTAGAGCTCAATAGGTGACATCATTTTTAGTGGAATGGACACTGGAGATTCTATTGGGATGAGATAAATTGTAAACTCTACCTATCCATTAGAAGGTATGCCTAAAAAATTGTCAACAAGGATGCCCCTAAAATGATCTTCTACCAAAGGGAATTCATCCTGATATATATATTAATCCTCCCTGAATAGATTAAAAAATTTGGGAAGTCAATCCCCCTAGTCCTTAATGCTTTGATCCAGCTCGGCTAGCCTAGACATCTCACTCACCCTTTTTTATACAACTACTACCCTTTAGTCATGTAAACGACAACCTGTGGTGATAGAAGCATACAAAGGCATGGCATAGAACAAACCAATCCATTTCACGGATAAAATAAAATCTTGTAATCTTCGTAATGAAGTGGGACTATAAGAAATGGATACTTTATACCACAATGAGGGCAATTCCTACTTGGTGTACACCCTCGGACAATACACCCAATGGTGTATCTAGGGTCATTACACCACAATTACACTATACTTACAACCTAAGAAAATTTTCAATAGGAAAATAGATTAAGGTGTGTGAAAAAACATTTTAAAATAAAGTATATACTATAATGGAGGCTACTAGATTAGTACGTGGTACTATAGATTGTCCTACAGTCTAATCATTGGGTACCAGCTATAATTCATGAAACTGACATGATCCACAATCATGTGCACTAGCTCAACTACCATGATCAAGACCACTCTACTGGAGCTACTAATAATATAAATTCTAGCTACTATGGCCTGTACCACCTCTTTATCCAGTCATATAGGTGTTAATCCAACTCCCCACAGGACATGGTGTAAAATAACCTACCCCTGAAGTTGGAGATGGTGTGGAACCTCTTCCATTATAAGTTGATGGAAATGCCTGAGTGAATCTATGAAGATTCACCATACATACACAAGGTCAAAACTCTAGAGGTTCTATATCACAATGATGTTTTAGATGCCCATATAATCCACACTAATGATAAACCATAGAGCTACCAGAACGGGTACTACCGCTGACACTTCCCTAATGAGAAGCCTTCAGGGTTCACTTTCTACTACTAGAAGAATTAATTTACTATCACGAAAACGATCCACTATAACTAGTATTTTTGACTTCCCTCATGTTTTTCTCATTGATAATAACCTAAGTTACTATCTCAAATAAGTTAGGTATGTGGAAAAAATTATCCAAAGTATGAATGGAATACTGAATCCCATCCTCAATGCTTCTTGTACACGAAATCCAATCATCACCTAGAAGAGGTGAAAAGAAAGGAAACTCAGTAAACTACATGAAATACTACATAACTGACATACAAAACTATTCTATATGCATGAACACTCTATCTTGGTTAGATATTAGTAACTAAGGAATGAAAATATCATAGAAATTAGTCTAGAAGTTTTTCTATATCATGCTCTGATGGTGACTAGACTGGGTAATTCTATCCTACTAGTTCTTAGTTGAGTCACGTAACATGTTAGAATTAATCATTACCCTCCACTCTAAATCCATATCTAGATGATCGAAGATATATTGAGTTTCCTCTAACCACAACTTAGCATCATGTGTACTACCATCCCCTGAGATGGTTGGAGGATGATACTTCTTGAAAACAAAGGTCAGATCATCCAACATAGATGAAGGGTAGGGATAACCATTCATAGATTGCATTAGATGTAGAAAACTATCATGAAGCTAGGAATTAGTGCCCATACCAGGTATAATAGGCATTTTATTAAGTGTCCTCATGGTGGTAAGAAAAGCAGCTCATAGTCCACCATTTCTGGAGCTTTGCCATCACCACCCTCTTGGTGGAAAAAATGAGAATTTCATGGCAGTATTGGTCTACAAATTCCAAATATATGCCTCAAAACATAATTATTAGAATAAAAATACAAATAGAGGAATCTAAATTATAATTGGTCTCACTAACAATGGTATACTATCCAAATTACCCACCTATAATACCTGGTATTGGTATGTTCTCCCTGTTTAAATTACATGGGTTCCAATAGATGAAGGGTAAACTATACATTACCTTATAATTGACTGGAAGCAATTTCATTTTATAATTTAGGTATCACATTTTTTTGTTGCATTTTCTTATTTATATATTTCACATTTCATTCAAAATGGATCTACTTTCCCAGTGAATTAGGTCTCATACACCTTATCACCGAAATTGACAACCATTTATTATTAATATAATGGATTGACTTGGTAAATTACCCATTCAAACCCATGAGGGAACATAACACCTCATGAAATGAAACCTGAAATCACTCAATCATAGCCTAGGAAAATCATAGGAATAATATAAATATAATGAAATCACTCAACAATCATATGAATATCAAGAATTGTAACCAGTGAAATACACCAATATGACATTGAAATATGCATGACATGTAAACTATAGGATCTTATAATGATTCATGAACAATTCAAATTACCCATGTATCATTAGTGAAAGGACAAAATGATCCTAAATCTAAATAATAATAATTACCACAACACATCATTTGTGTCACCTGACCAAGAAATGATATCAAATATAATCAGAAAACCTAGAACAACAATTATAGTTCATGAAACTCAAAATTTACCTCAAACATGGGTTAGAAAGGCCCAATTACAACGTACAACTATGTTCCATGGGTTCCTAATCTCAGATATTTTGTCTCCAAATAGTATATAAAGAAAGGAACCACTTTAATACAAATTTTTGATTTCCCAGACTTGTGTTTCACTTAGAGGTACCCTGAGCTCGATAGGCCACTAGGACTCAAGCACATCTCTATGAACTCTAGAGGTTGTCAGCTAGTAGTGGTTGCCTATGGTTTAATCGATGGTGAGAATATGCCCTCATTACAAAACTCTATCACAGTGGATAAATATAATAATAGGTAAATAGTGAAAATAGTATATGTATATAGCACGTGGAACAACAGAAGTATGATACAGTAATAAATAATTAAAATAATTGATGATCATATACAAAATAGGATGATGATATATGACATATATATATATAAATAAAGAAATTATAGATACACAGTAGCAGACAGAGAATGATATACAGAATTATCAAAAAGGAATTTAAAACATATCCACAGCTTCTCAAGATTTATCTTAGTCATCTTTCACCAGCTCCATCCCAAGAAATAAAGTGTCTAAAGTATTATATTTTCCTTGGTCAACACCTACATATGTAAAGTCTTCATGGGTTCCATTAATGGCCTGGATAGTGTGTGTGATAAATATCAGTATTCCACCACTAATTGTGTCTGTTACATAATTTCCATGTAATATAACCTGAAAAAGTGTGAAATCATACATATATAAAACTAAATAACTACAATAACATAAATACCCAAGTACTTTTCTCTACCCTTGGATGGTTTCTGGACATATAACTAGTTCATTTATTAATTATGTTCCAGTTTATACTAATAGGTTATGGGATGTATAACCATCACTAACATCTCGACATGGTAATAATAATGAAGGATCCAAGATATGACAAGGCATCCTTATGTCACTTATAATGAAGATTTTCTAAGGTAATAACTAGGGAAACTTTGAACTCTAGTGTTGATACAAATTGGGTAATAAATACATCTTGGTTATAGGGGTAACAGTGTAATCAATGTAGAATTTTCCAAGGAATTCTACAATACTGATTCTAACTGAGTCCAAGGAAAACATCCAAGGTAAAATGGGATACGTTGTGACTAGTCCCAAGTGTTTATATAAGGACCATAATGTTCTTATTATTCACACTGGATCTAAGGAGTGTATATAAGGAAACTGATAATAATAATGTAGGGATCATGGGGTTTCATATTATCTATATACTAACATATGAGGATCATGTTCCAAGGTGGGTCTCCACCAAGGAAACCAATATCCTTGAATCTGAATGGTGTCCATGAGTGCTCAAGGTGTTCCTTCATGAATACAGTATATAACTCGAGTATTTACATACCTATAGTAATTTCATGTTCCCTATACAATTAGGAACCTTATAATTGATTCATTTAATAATTAAGTCCATCTAACATTCATGCCATTTGAATTCTCAAGGGGTTTATTCCATGCCTTTTGTATAATTGATCAAGCATATAAAGGACATGACACCATTCTATAATTCATATATGTCATATTTAATTAATTAAAATAAATATTAAATCCATTTCATTTCATAAGTGTGACATGTCTAAAGGTTCATATAACCTTTCAAGTCATTAAATATTTAATTATTAAGTTCCCGTTTTACCTTTTATAAACATGGAAAGGTGATATATGGAGGGGAAACCATGTGAAATTGATTTATTATAATCTAAGAAAAGTTATATCAAATATATATAAATTCTAATTACCATTTATGATTTATGGGATAATTTAAAACACTTACTTTATAGGGGTTAATTGGCTCTAAAATACCCAAGGATATTCAAACACCAATTCAATAGTCATTTAATTAGAGAGGGACTTACCATTATAAGTGTTGAGCATATGAATACCTGAATGATGGTGTAGATAAGCATAAAAAGGAACTAAAATCATGAAATATGGAAACATCCTATTTTGGTTGGTCTTCATCATGTATGTAACCCCCAGTGATGAATAACATATATGTAATGTGTCTTAGAACACGGTTCTAATGACTACAATCAATTTATATAAATTAATTATATGTTGCACAATGAAATCGGTGTGCACCCATGGGAATTTTTAAAGTGATGAAACTTGAGGGGTGAGTTATTGACCACCTACCTAATATTCATATGACTCTCCAAATCTAGTATCTGACTCTAGTATGTCCTATATTGGAAGATATATAAATAATGGATAAATTCCTATAAAATAGGGCATATGAGCCTGCATCTAAATAGTGACATCGAGAGAAAGAAAAATAAAGAACAGCTGAATGGGAATTAACAACATATTATTATTAATCCAATGAGAAAAACAGTGCTTCGATCAGACTCCACTTGGAAGAATGGGATCAATTTCAAGATTAGGCTTGAAGAGTGATCCAAAATACATAAATTGGAGGGGTTGTCAAGTAGAATTAACTAAAGAATAATAGAGGTTTTTATACATAACATATAAGGGAAATATTGTAAAATCACCCAGAATTTGGAATCTCATGGTTTGGATGCACGGTTGTCCAAAATGTGCACTAACTATGTTCCTTCAACTTTAGGAAGGGGGAACCTACATTGTTAGGGAACTCGTACATCAACTATTCAAAAAAATCAGAATTTATTTTTTCTATTTCATGCATGGTTTTTCAACCCTTGGAGCACAATTATGGAAAACTGTGAACCCTACTCCAACCCACTATCAAGACCCACATGGTTTGAAGTAATTATGCGGTCTCCCCTAATGATTTATTAAAACCAAGGGCCAACCTATTTTCTCCACCGGTCCTAGTCTCAAGCGTCAAACAAGTTCAAAACACCAAAAATACTTATTTAACTAATTATGAACATATATTATTTCCAAAATAAATAATTAGATCAAATTTAATGTTATCCATACCTAATTGAAAAACTGGGTTCTTAAAAAAAGAACCCCATACTCCAGTTGACCAGGGTAAGGACCTTGTGGTCCTTTGATAAGGGATGATGATCGATGATGACCAACACATTTTAAAGTCACGTATTGGGGTTGTATTTTCTATGTGGTTTTAATTCCACGAAACGAAGACATTTTCCTTGAAGATTAACATCATGTTGTAAATAAGTTTTCCTTTACTTACATTTCAATTTCTTGTAGTAAGGATGTTCCACACACTGGTCTATCCCATATAAAGTTAGGGGTGTTGTTTTTACCCTTTTATATGTTGATACTAAACATAGGATTGGTGATCTAGGATTCATTATATATCCTGTGATGATATGAGTCAAAGCATACTTAATCCTTGTATGAGTGTTTCCTTCACATGTTTGACCCATACATAAGAATGGGGGAGATATTTTTTTTACATGGATGGTCCCAAGAGTCAAATATTGGGGATTCACTATCCATACTATGATAATATGAATCAACCCACAAGTATTCCTTATAATAGAAACTCCATACACTTCTATAACACTTTCATCTTAGGGGGAATTGTTTCTATTAATTATTATAGAGAGACTCTGGATAGATGATTATAGCATTGCAACACACCCAATGATAATAGGAATAAACCCCTAAATATTTATTCATAAAAAATGAAGTGTAACATCATGAAGAAAAGATGTCAGTTCCTCAAAGTAAAAATTAAATATTGGGGCTGGACCTTTGACCCAAGATTTGGGTGTCACTATATTTTTTTTGTTATTGTAGGAATCAAGCCTCACATAGTTCTTAAATGGGAAACACTCTGTATAGGTCTGACTCAAATATAGAGGGGGTATTATTCTCATTCAATGTTGTATTTGGAAGTAGTATTTGAGATTAGGGAATCACTATATATCCTATAATGACAGGAATCATTCCGCACCTAGTTCTTGAATAAAGTTGTGGTGGGAGACTAACACCAGAGATACTGGTCCTCTTGGGAGAATCCCATGGAAATGAAATGTTTTATGTCATTAAAAGGACATCAATCATGAATTTTAACATCCTTTGGAATGAAACTATTGTGTAAATTAAAAGAATATTCATCAAAGACCATGATAACCAAATGATGAATCAATATTCCTTGATCATTCTTGTAATCCCTTACCAAAATTTTAAATCCCATGTGAGCCATGCTTAGTGGGAGAAACAAGAAATGGTAAAGGTTCCTTTTATGACATGAAGGAAATAAAAGACTATGGAATTTTATATATTGTAGTTGTCGGGCTGATATATTGGATCTAGGTGTACCTGGATATCTCACTAGATTGAGAATCAAGCTATATGTAGTTCTTCAAAACATCACAGTTTAGTGCCATGTATAAACGACATCTGTCACACATATTAACATGATATGGTAAAAAAAAAGAAGTGAATTGAATTGAAAGAATAATAATATTATATCTAGGACTGAGAATAACATTTTGAGCATTACCATGTATATTATAATAGTAGGAATCAAGCCACACATAGTTATTGAATGATGAGATCCCCTACGTTGATCTGAACCTTGTACACTGGTAAGGGAACATAATATTTATTTCACAGAAATTTAGGTTGTGTGTAGTGAATCGTCGATGAGATAATGATCCCAGTATAGTTTAATTTCATACAGAGATAACAATTTCTAAGTATTTTGTCGTCATGTGGTAATGGTGTTCTGTATATAGTTTGATATCTTGTGGTTATTACATATTTGTGTAATTTAATTTCATACTACTAGGATAAATATATTATGTCTTGATGAAAATTATGGAAAGTATTTCCTCAGAAATCTAAAGTTTCTAGGGGTCACACTATAGCCATCAATTGTGTACATTTAATAACCTCTACTAAGATAGACCCTATGCATGATAAAAGGTCCTTCCCATTTATGTTCTGTCTTCGGAGGTTTCTTTAATTCTATCACTTGGGTTTTAAGATCAAATACTAGTTCTCCTTGAAGTAATAAACATTTGATAACCTTTTTATTCAAGGCACATGTGATCTAATTCTAATAGAATTTTTGGTTTTTAAATGTAAAGAACCATTTCTAATTAGGCTACTCTAGTTTATCCATCTATTTTTGTGATTGATCATCATATTAGTTATTTCTACATATCTCTGTTTGAAGTGAGGGAAACTGGAGTTCTAAGGGTTACACTAACTTAGTTTTATATACTCATGAATATGGGGATTCAATTGTAGAAGTACACATGGTGGTATGGTAGGCCCGTAAGGCATGGAAGATCTTCTCTAGAAAAGATTTTTTGTCTTTATTCGCTATTTTCTAGTGTATTTTCAGTAGAGTCATATTAAAGGCCTCTATTTTTTTAATTCGTAAACTTCTAATAGTATGATGAATGATTGGACTCAATGTTGTAATACTGGTATAATTTAATTATCTCTAAAGAATAGAGTTTGGTACCATTTTCCATCAATACCATGTGAGTGAATCCAACACTTGTGATGATATGGGACTTTATGATGCTAATGGAATTCTTCATCCTGACTACCTTGAGGGGTTTTTCCTCAACCCATATAGAATAGATGTCAGTGGTAGTAATAATTTACATAAACTACTTACATGAGGCTAGGAGTTATTTCCCAACAACATCCACTCCTCATATGGAAAACAACAAGTACTATTTAGATTTATGAAAAAATTTCAAGGGTTGATGGATGAAGTTTTGAATAATCTAGAATGGATTAAATTTCGGAATAAAGTCCATAAAATATTTTATTATGGTTTTCTGTTAGTAAAATATCCTCATGAATTGGTGGGAGAGCCTGGTACCACACTGATGAGTGGCACAATAGCCTATATGGTCTTCTTCCATAATAATAGGAATCACACTTTCTACTATTCAGCTAAGGCGGATTCCATCAAAGCCTCATTTTTAGATGGATTTATACTCATTTGGCTAATCCTAAAGCATAAAGATCACTTCTTTGTACTAAATATATTCAGTTCTAGCTTGTTCTTCCAAGAGGTATCCATTTTTAAGATAATCAATTATGGGATCCATTTATCTAGGGTTGGATATTGATTCATCGTAATCTAGGGTAGTGTTAACCTGGTTGATTTATTTCATGTTAAATATGCTAATTTATGAGACTATTATTTAGTGCATGATGTGAAATATCTATTCCTCTAGATTAGGGTCTTCTAGAATTAAAGTTTCATTTGAAAATGTGTCATCATGAGCATTCTATTATTAGGGGACATGATGCAATAGGGGATCAAAAGGGAAATCCACCATCAGTCCTATAACATAGCCAATGAGAGGGGTTGATTCTTTCTTTTTGTTGAAATATTCACCATTTATTTTCATTATCATTAGATATGAATCCCCTTTGATGTTTTGGTAGGCTATTTATAGCTGTAGGGGGAGTTCAAAGCTAGAAATGAGGGCTTGGTACTCGAATTCATTATTCCTACATCCTCTAGACAGTGAGAAAGATTTGGAGAAAATTAATTTATATGTAAAAACAAATAAAATCCCTAACCTAACCTAAATTAGTGTCATATTTTATAGTCACATATTGATAGGACTTTAAGAGGCACTATCAAAATTCATCTCCCATGTCTGATTATTTTCTTTGTTATAAAAAACATCCTCATTTAGAAACTAATTGTCCAATGGTTTACTTTCGAGGGTAGGATGTGCTACGAGGAAATCAATCTGGTCCTTCCCATTGATTAAAATATATGTAAAGAAATAAATTCCATATTGTATTAGAATGACCACCAATAGATCCAAATTCCTAGTATGCATGGTATTACCAAGGATGTAATTTAGACAATCAATATGAGTCCCCATGTGTAAATCATAGGGTTGCATATAATGAATCAGCTTTTAAACTAAAAATATGAGTGTGAATCAGTTCTTATTGACATCATAATATCAGGTCTTGATTCCTATAATAATTCGGTTGGGGTATTATAAAATTATCTCATTCTCCACATCATTTTCATATATTATGAGAGTTCCAACTTTTTATTCCATGGAATCCACATATAATAGTAGTGAATTTCCTTCCACTAGAGGTATCAGGACAATAGATGTAGCAGATAATAATTGAGACTCTTGAAATCATATTGGCAGTCCTTATCCTGTCAAAAGTTAATTACATTACTTTTTATCTTATATAATGGGAGAGATTTTCTAGACATGTTTCCTATAAATTTATGAATTTCCATGAGGTTTTATTATAACCCCCATAGTTCTTTGAGATTCCAGGGGGTAACATTGGTAGGATCGCCTTAGAATTTTTAGGTCTGACCACAATTCCATGATGGCACACCAAAAATCTAGAGAACATAATTGATGTTACCCCAAAAGTTCATTTTACCATATTTATCTTCAAACTATGATGTCACAACTTTTCAAATACTATTTGAAGGCCCATGAAATGATCTTATCGCTGTTAGGATTTGACCACAAGTTCATCAACATAAAATTCATATATTTATCCCAAAAAAGGTTTAAAGATATCGTGCATGGATAATTGATGAGGAGGACCAGTGTTATTTATTACAAATGGTATGACTAAATAGTAAAATATCCCCTAGGATTCTCTGAAAGATGTTTCTTCCTCATATTTAGGGCCCAACCTTTTTAGATAGTACCCTGAGTACCCATCCATTAAGGAACATTCTTGTAAGCTAGAAGATGAATATATCAAGTATTTTTTGATCAAAAATGAGAGTTCATACTTTTTTAAGTGTCAATTATGCTCTCCAAATTTTAGGCATACCCTTATCAACTCATTATTTTTTTTCCTGGGATGATTCTGGTGAGAAATCTTGGGTATTGTACTTCTCAGAAAAAAAGTGGTTAATACATTTTTCATCTTCTGCCTCAACATTAGTACTGTGATATGGGTGTGTCCTCCCAATTGCCTACTTTAAACCATGATGTTCAGTTGGTAATCCGATATAGTGCATAGACATATTTAGATTTAGTCTGAGAATTGTTGAATAGTTCTAACAAAACACATATTGACGTTTCTTTAGAAATAAAATATAAATGTCTTCCTCCTCAAGTAGCGTGGTGGCATTAGTCAGTGTAGGTCACGAGACTTATTTTATTCCTATATTAAACTGCCTGATCTCATCAATGGTGGTGGAGACTCTTTCCTAAAATATAATAGGGGCATTCTAGTGTTCATCCTCTTCTTCTTCCATATCTATGTTTATTGAGGTATTTTAAGATGAAGTTAAAAATTTGAGGGAATCTCACCCCACTATAATGATTATAAAGGTCATGGGAAGAGACATTATCATCCCATATTTTAGGAGTCACTTTAGAATGATTTTGGAACTTGTTTTTTTACACTATCACTAAGGATACAAGGGGATTGGACATATGGGATTGCATCTATTTTTTTGACTAGCTTTATGGGTAGCACATAATCACTATTGATAATACTCCCAGGATTTAAAGTGTCGGTCTGTAGGATATTGCAGATGAAACCTGTATATTTTCATCCACCATTGGGTTTTTTCCATCCCTTTTATACAAATATACCTAAGCATATGTGGATTTCCAAGGATTGAAGTGGGCACTATCATGATGTAGTTTTCCATCTTATCCCTCAATGGGGTATTTCAAACACTGATTGAATGTTTGAGGTACAACCACATGGTTTTTAATCCAAGACCTTAAAATAAGGGAAATAATTAATGTTTTTATAGGATAACATTGAAACCAGTATTAGATGTGAGATCCCTAAACTGAGCTTTGACCTAGATATTTATGAGTGATCTTTTATCATGCTTATCATACCCTTGAATAGTAATCTTTTTGGGTGATAAATCTCCCTCACTATTTCCCAAAGGTCGAAGTGTCTAAATTGAGATGGGGTTGATCTTGGAATTATTTTCAATTGAATACACTTATATGTATACATTATCAAGTCAGATTGAAACATATATGGGTCTGAGGTGTCCCCATATGACTTCTTCATGAATCTATTCTTTGAACAAGATTTCATCGTGGAATTATGATGGAATGGTCTCCAATTGAAAGCCCTAATCTCTAAAAACTTCTCTGTTGAACTAGTGTGGGATATAAAGGGATTTAACAAGTGCCTCTATATGTTTTATTGAGGTATGGAGTGCATCCAAGATTGAGGGTTTGGATGGGGAACTACCAACTTATTTAGAATGTTTAACTTTTTTCTAGAGATCAGTGTTCCCAATGGTGTGTTTTTACCTTATTGTGTGGATTATGACAAGAGGATATTTAGGTAAACGTGCATGTTTTTTGTGAATGCATTTGTGGATCATTTGCTTCCAATGGAATAGGTCGATCAAGACTTCCCTATTGTATGGGATAATCATATAATCACACTCTTACTAGTCTATCATATAAGATGACTGGTAATAGGTGACCGTTGTGGGGTAATATGACTCCTCTATGTCTTTTTTGTGATAGTGTAATATTACATGATTCTTAGCTGGATATATTTCCTCTAGGGGCATGTGACCAAAATATTGGATTCAACCATGTTCGCACTGTCCTCTGTATCCACATATCATATTCCTACAGCCTCCAGGTACCTAGTCTAGAATGAGAAAATCATACATAGATTAATATTCATTATCAAAAAAGGGTTCTTCCATTTTTATCACATTATAACAACCAGATATGATTTATTATTATAATGATGGTTTAGTTTTTTGGGGTAGTTTCCATGCTTCATATGTTTCAAGGAAGAAATCTGCAAGTTTCATGGCCTACATCGAAGCTGAATATGACACTTCTTCTTCTATCTCTTGTTATATATGATGATTAAATCCAACATTAAGAGTTATATTCAATGTAACATAATTATTTTATGAACTAATTTAGGTTTATCAATCTATTCTATTAGGTTGTTATAATCTTGGTCAACATCCTTTTGAGTTATATATTTATCATCCTTTTTACCCACCTATCTGGAATGTTTTTTCAGACACCTTCTTCTGACTGGGAAATAGTTATGCAGGTCACCTAAACTGGGTATTTCTCTAAAATCACATATCCATAATCAACCATGCTTTGAATTACTAATTTTAAGATGAAGAAATCCTATATGTTGTAATACATCATTCCAAGGAAATGGAAGTAGTTGGGAGGATTGATGAGGTTGACCAAATTGGGATTCATGGGCTATAGAAGCTTGAGAAGGTTAATATAAGTTGTTGAATGTAAATAACTGGGTAATTTTTCCATAAGGAGTATACTTTATTTATCCATCCCAAAAATCTCAAGGGAACTTGATCTACTTTTTCTTCTAGTGGGGGAATATTTTGTTTTTGTTATCATTTGATAGGATATATTGTGTGGTTTGAGATCTTCATAGGTTATTGAATGGGAATTGTTGTTGGTTTTACTGTAATAGTGATATTTTAGGAAATTATTAGTATTTTTCCCTCTGTTGGGATCATGACCCTAGAATTTTCTCTAGTTCACTCAATTGTGTCTTCTAATCATTGTTTCATTTCAATAAACTCACAGAATCCACCTGGATATTGTATTGGTATCAGAGGTGTCCCTATCTAACCCCTTATATTCTCAACAAAAATATATAGTAATTGATCTTGTGGGAGAGGGATACTGATTGAGTTGGTTAAAAAATTTCATCTATCTATTAATTCTGACACACTATCATTTTTTTATTGCTTGTAGTTTTAGTTGTCGACAATTTGGGTTTTCCTCACTGTAGATATAAACTAATTAAGGAATTAGTGGTGAAGATATTATCATCTATTAATGTATAAAATAGGAATATTTTCAAACCAAAAAATGGTTGTCACTATTATAGTATTTAAAAAGCACCTCATATTAGTCACAACTTGTTGATCTTAAGGGCCCATAATTAGAATGAAACAAGACATGAAGTGTGTGAGATGTTTTTCTGGGTCTCTCAAACTATCAAAGGTAGAGAACATAGGATTTGTGAAATTAGAGGGGGGTGTAATCCACCCATTCAGGATATGTATTTTTCTCCGAATTAAATGGTGTGTATCACCCTTCCATGAAATCCATTTTTGCGTCTTGGGACCCAATGACATTGTGAAAATTTGGAGGTAATGTTGTATGAGCTTTCTCTGATCTAAAGGGAGTGTGTGATGCCTAATGAGATGAAACTATTTCATTTTCTACTGATTTTTAATCTATTGTAATATTGAATAATCACCCTTGTGGGGGAGAGGCTATCACCATGATGGTGGCAATTCATTTTTATTTTCTACCTCCTCTATTAAATAGGTTGGTTTCCTAGATCTAGAGCAAGGTATATACTCATATTCCACTCTTGATGGAAGATCAGATCTTTCAAAATATATAGGAGGAGTAAAATGTGTCTCTTCGTTAAGATGATACCTATTGGGAATTTTTCCATTGAGTATATCCACATTGAGTTATATGATATTTTTATCTAATTCTCATATTGTTCCAACCGATCCTCCATGGAAGGATCATCAACTCTTCTAGGTGATGGGTGGGATATGTGCACTTCTTTCCCTTTATCCTTGTTATGGTTCTTTTATATAGGTATATTCATGATATTAATAAGTTCAATGTCTTTTATTCTCCTCTAGTGTTGGGTACATTTATAATTATTAGGGGAATCTATATCCTCCTCTCAGGGTATGTTTGACATATTATGTCTGTCAGACCCGATTTTTCATGTATTTGTTTTGATCTGGTTCATTGGAAATCCAAATTCTTTTCCTAGGTCTTGGTTGAGATTAATGTTGAGTTTTTAAGTTTAATATATATCTAATCATCCATATTTGTGTGTCTAAACTCTTTTTTTGAGAGTTTTTTATAGAAAGGGTGGTTACTTCCTGATTCGGGCCAAACCATGAACCCATTTCTAGATTTAAAAACATATTTTGATTCCTTAATAACTCCTTAATTTTTTAACATATTTTACTCATTACAATTCCAATTTTTCCTACTCTAACATATTCAATCCTACATATATTTTTATACCCATTAATAATTAATAAGAATGGTGAATTTGGGTGATCTATTTAGGTATTGGGCCAGACCATGGGCCCATTTCCAGTTTTTTTTAAAATAAATTGTTTGTTTTATATCATTTTTATTTTTTTGAAATTTTTTGGTGATTACACTACCCACTCAAGACCAAGATACCTAGTCACTCCCCCATTTTTTATTTTCACTATATGGATCTCATCTTAGCAAAGTGGTAGGGCGTAACTTCTCGAGATTCCTGAAATCATCCATATTTTATAAGGTAAATTGTATCTTTCATAAATCCTACATATTTCAATATTTTTACCCCAAATAAAATTTCCCTGGTTCTTCCAGACCCTAGGAGAAACTCCAAGAAGTTCAAATCCATTACCTCTCCTCTAAGGGTGCAGATCTGATGGAAGATGGAGAATCCTTTAGTTTCCATGGGGGAGATTCCCTCTCCCTTCTTCTTCCTCTTCCTTATCCTTGCATTTTATTTTGGTTTCCTCTTCTCCCCTGGTCATGAAAGACCTAGGGTACTATTTATAATGATTTTTAAGGGGTTTTGGTTCATTTAGGGTGGTTCATCATAGATCTAGAGTGTTGGGAACCACAGTGGGTGATTTCAGGTGTGTGTTTCCTTTCCGCCACAGATTTGAGGTTGGATATCCCTTTACAAAGAATTTATCATTTAAGTTTCATTATTATCATGTTGTTATAACATTATTTATATGATATCTTCTGCTATGAAACCTTTGTTTTAATTGTTTTGCATGAAAATTATGTTTTATGCCTTATTTTGTTAAAAAATATAGTTGTTTTGGTATAAATGTGAACTCCTCTTGTTTGATAAATTATTCCATGATATTTCACACCTAGTTTATGGTATTTTTAATATGCTTCAATATATTGAATAAATTTATGGCATAAAATGTTATTTTATCCCTTTTCAACTGCTTAAAATAAGTTGTTTTGTTAAAGAGTGCATGTCATGTGTTCAATAAATTTCTCGGTTGGCTTTTATGTTCCTAGGGAAATTTAAAATGATTTTTTGTATTTATAAATATATTGGAAGAATTATAAATGTTATTTTGGGATCCTTTTATGGATTTATAAGGTCTATTTGGTTTTATAAATAAATGGGTTTTGGTTTATAACATGTTTTGGCCCGAGTTGCCAGAAAATGGCCCGTTTGGAATCCTTATAAAAATGGTTAGGTTTTGAATATGTTAAATTAGTGTTTTAAGGGATTTTTGAAAGTGGATTGATACTATAAATAGTGTGTATACACCTATTTTTGAAAATTGAAATGTGTACCTTTGGCAAATGTTTGTTTTGAGAAACACTTAAGGGACCATTTGGAAACTTTCTAAAAAATGGTGAAACTATTTATTATGAAAACCTCATGTGGATGCTTCTCATGCCATGATTGTATGTATATAATGGACATGATGTCATTACTGAGGAATCCTTGTGAAATATTATGAGAGTGCATTGAGATGGACTCTTTATGTTCTTGATTAATGGCATGAGATTGGTCCTTAGAGTGACTCAGGGTGATGTCTGTTGTGAATTATCATTATATATATGTTGTGATTGGATGTT
Organism: Viscum album; assembly: GCA_963277665.1. Taxonomy (NCBI): domain Eukaryota; kingdom Viridiplantae; phylum Streptophyta; class Magnoliopsida; order Santalales; family Viscaceae; genus Viscum; species Viscum album. Next base: position 219,467,825 of record OY728165.1, read on the forward strand.
CGGATGGAATCAATTGGAAAACCCACTTTTTATATACATTATACATGGTAACCTATCATATTTAGAGAACATTATATAAATTATTGCTACACTAGTAGTGGATGGACTGACCAATGTCCCATAGTAGGTGGATATATTTTGGGTTTATTACTATGGGATTGGACCCCTTGGTCGATCCTGAGTTAGGGTGGCCAGGAATTTGGGAGTTTTTATTTTCATTATGTGTGTCATGTCAATGGGGATACAGTATCATGTATTAATGTGTTCTGGTTTGTTCTTGATCTCCTAGGTTCACCCATGTCTATTGGCTTTCAGTTTCTTGTAGTGATGAATATGATTCTTATAAATATATTTACATTGCCCTTGTTCTATGATTAACAGTATGCCTCCTTATGTATTGTTTTTCTTAGAAGGTGGAAGTATGGTTTTAATTAGTTTTATGAAAATGGTTTCCTAATTTATTTTTTTTATCCTCTTGTGAAAATCTGAATATGTAAACATTACTTTATCCTTGAAAATGCTATTAGAACGCTAGTTGAATGAATCTAGTTTTGGAAAGGAACAAGGGAAATGGATTGTAAATTATTTTATATTAAACTTATAGAAAACCATAATTTTATATATTATAGTTCAAAATTTAAATTTATGGTTCTCTTATTTTAAAGGACTTGCATTTGGAATAGATTATAGGGCCAACCTACTGAGTTTTAATACTCACACCTATAGTCCTTTTATATTTTTATCCCTTCTACAGGTTTCATCTTATGTTCAATCTTATTGACTGGTATGTGATTGTTTTGTTGGAGTATGACCAAAGGGTTCATATGGAGTTAGTTGGTCATCAGTTATGGTCGGTTTAGTTGTATCTTTTAGTTGTTGTCCCATTTTTTGTGGTATACATGATGGATAATTCAATTTTTTTATATAAATGTTTTTAAGCTCTGTATTTCTCTTTGTTGTTGTTTTATTGTTTATGTTCAGGATAAATCATTCCATTTTATACTATATTTATGCCCTCTATGCTTGTCGCCACCCTGGGAGGATCAGGAATGCCTCTTAGGAATTGTCGCGGGCTGGCCTGGGTGACCGGTTTAGGGTCGACTCGGGCTGGTTCATGAAAAAATGGTTTCAAAGGCAGGTTATCTCTTAGCAGACATTTCTTTATAGAGAGTCCTATATTATTTGGGTATTTCAAGGTATATTGAGTAATATTTTTGGGACTTGAGGGTTCGGTTTGATAAGATCATCATGAACTCTTTCTCATTCCAATCCACGGGTGGCCGTAGGAAGTCCAGTTTTTTAGTGTCTTTGGTTATGTTGTTTTTTTGGTGTTGGGATATGAGAACGGGAGTTGAAAAAATGGTATTTGTGAGCTCGCAGGGCTGGAATTCCATGTGAAGCCCAAGGTGTTTTCCTAATAAGACACTTTGTGTTGGTGGTGTCTTTGACATATAGCCGACAACTATATGATCAATTCACCCACCGACACTAGTTCCCTTTTGTGGGTCTCTTGGACCTCTCTTGAATTATGAAATGTGTTTAGAAAATACATGTGTGAAAATTGTGAAAATGGGTTTTAAAATAATGTTTGGTTGTTGAAAATTGTAAAATGGGTTTTCAAATTTTAATATGAGAATGGTTTTTGAATGTTGGGTTTCTTTTTTTTTTGAAACAAATCTTGGGTATATAGAGGAAATGATTTAGCGGGATTTAATTTTCCTTAATCTAAACATAAGGTTTGTTGAAATGAAATTTTTATAAAGCACGGAATATTTTATAGTAATTCTAAAAAATTGTTTTAAATTGGGTGTTTTGGGCTGTTGAAAAGTATTTTAATATGATGAATTGAATTTGGAAATTTGGTTTTGAGCGGCTCATGCTTTTCTAGAATGGGGTTTTGGCTTTTGTGGTTATTGGATTATGAAAATAGACCTTGTTGAATTTTTATTAAGTGGGAAGGGGATATTTGGAATAAAATGGTTGTTTTTGGAAGTTCTATTAAATGAAATTGATTGTTTTTTAATCAAATGGTTTTTGATGAAGCCTGGTTTGTCTTGTGAAATCCGAAAATGGTTTTTGGTTTGGTGGTTAATGTGCCTTTGGAAGGTACATGATTATTTTTATAATGATTATGTATTTTTTTCCTTCAGTGTTTTCATGGGTGCTCAAATGCACAGTTTTGTGGATATATTGATGAATGGATGGTATGACATAGTATTTGAGAGCCTGAGGAGGCACGTAAGTGTTCATGTGAGTGAGAGTTAATGAAACACCATTGGTTAATTTGACAAATCCACCATGTTAGTTTCTTTTTTCAAAAGAGTTTTGAGCTGAAAAAATTGTGGTGTATGTTATGAACTGATGGTTATGTGGATGTTTTATCCAATTTCTTAGAAGTGTTGCCTATTCAGTATGATTTTTTATGATATCAAAGTCCTAATCTTGTTGAATCTTAAGATGGGGTCCTGTTGGTAGCTCGGTTTTTGGGTAATTTATAGTGGGTTTCTAAAGATGTGTTGGATGTTGTGATGTGTCCATAGATGTTTCTCCATCGGTACAATTTCTAGTTGATCAACCTAAGGATTTGTTTCAAATGTTAAATCCACCTCTTAGAATGATACCTCAACTCCTTTTTTGAAATAGACGGTTGTCTGGGATCTATTTAAAGAGACTTCCCTTTATGGTGATTCTCCCAGTTGAATTAGGTGTGCTCGGTGGTGTTTAGTGGGTGTTTTTTTGTTCCCTATTCATTCTTCTCATTGTTTGGAGTGAGATAAAATAGTGTTTTTTATCTCTATGTTCTTCTTTGGGTAAAAGTTTGTTGTTGAGGAAGAGAGTTTCATGGTGTCTCTTGATATGTTTTTTCTTCTTGGGAGTGTTATGTGGTATTGTTAGGAACTAAGGGATATAGAAAAGGTTAGGGATTATCATAGCCTCACTACGAGGAAAGAGATGCTTCATCTATCAAAGCTGCAACCATAGGTTTCAGAGTGATTCTGGAGTGTATTCAGGAGTACTAGGATTTTGGATAGTATTGCTAAGATTATACGTCTACCATTTCTGTGAGGCAGTTAATTTGTTTCAATTGTGGTTTCAATGTCACAATGATTGGGTCCCCTTCCCTATCCACCAATATTAGTGGGGGTTTAGATCCGTGCAAAGGGTTTTGTCCTAGTTCATGCCTCTTCCATTTGAGAGTGGGTGGATTAAATGTTCATGTTGTGTTCCTCTCAATATGGGTTGGTAGGTTGTTGCAACATAGATTTGGTGGGTTTGTGTGAGTGAGGCATTATTATAGATCTTGTTGAATTCTTTTTTGTTCCTTGATAGTTTGTTCCTAATGGCGAGGAGAACCACCATAGGTCTTTTGGATTTTAATCCTAAGAACTTATCTAGTTCTATTTGTTTCTTAATGGTGGGGATTTTATTATAGAATTCCATGGAATGTTTGGTTTTCTTGAGTGCTCTATGTTTTGGGTTATCATTGTGTTCATTGGGATAAGGCCTAATATTCTGGTTCTTAATTTGGCTATGGATATTGTGACTTGATCCATTGTTTGATTCTCAGGAAGTGGTTGTGAGTTTGTGTTTTTTTTGAGGAAAAAGAATTAAGTTGCTTTAATTTTTAATGATATTTACTTGGATTGATAGGCTATATCACATTGATAAGGAATCCTTAGGTGTTGATCTTTCTGCTGGAAATCACTACGTCTTTCTGAGGGCGGGAGGCTTTAATGGTGGGGAGAATTATCACACCCGATTTTCCATGTCATTATTTTGATCTGGTTCGTTAGAAATCCCAATCCTTTTCCTGGGACTTGGGTGAGATTAATGTTTATTTTTAAAGTTTCTTATATATATATATATATATATATATCTATTCTTCCATCTTTGGGTGCCTCAATTATTTTTTTGGGACTTCATGTAGAAAGGGTGGCAACTTCATGATTTTTCCCAATATGTGAATAAATAACCCAAACTCTTCTTTTTTTACATTTTTGACTCATTACACTTCTTATTTTTTCTACTCTGATATATTCAATCCTTCATATCCTTTGGGACAAATACAAAATTAATAATAATGGTGAATTTGGGTTATCTATTCAGTTATTGGGCCAACTCGTGGGCCCATTTCCAATTTTTTTTGAAAAATTGTTTCCTTTATATCATTTTTATTTTTTGACATTTTTTGGTTATTAAAATTTCCACTCAAGCCCAAGATAACTAGGCGCACCACCATTTTTGATTTTCACACTTTTGAGCTCATCTTATCCAAGTAGTAGGGAAAAACTCTCAAGATTTCTGATATCATCTAGATTTTCTAAGGTAAATTGTCTGTTTTATAAATCCTTCATATTTCACTCTTTTTACCCCATATCAAATTTACCTAGTTATTACAGACCTAAAGAGCATCTATAATATGTTCCAAGCTATTAACATTCCTCTAAGAGAGTATATCTAAAGGAATATAAAAAGTCCTTTAGTTTCAAAGGTTAGATTCCATCTTCTTTATTTTCCATCTTGCTTTTCCTTCCATTTTATTTTTGTTTCCTATTCTCTCATGGTCATGAATGACCTAATATACTATTTGGGAATGATTTTTTATGGGGTTTTGGTTCGTTTAGGGTCGGTCTTTAGGGATCTAGAGTGTTGGGAACAGCAGTGGGTGATTTCGGGTGTGGGTTTCCTTTCCACCACGGATTTGAGGTAGTATATCCCTCGCACAAGACATTATCATTTATGTTTCATCATTATAATTATTTTATAACATTATTTATATGATATGTTATGCTATGAAACATTGGATTTATTTGTTTTTGTGTGCAAATGATGTTTTATGCCTTATTCTATTAAAAAAATATAGTTGTTTTGGTATAAATGTGTACTCCTATTGTTTGATAAATTATTCCATGAGATTTCACACCTGATTTATGATATTTGGAAAATGTTTCAGTAGATTTAATAAATTTATGGAATGAAAATGATATTTTATCCGTTTTAAAGTTCATAAAGTAAGTTATTTTGATAAATAGTGCATGCAACGTGTTTGTTAAATTGCCCAGTTGGCTTTTATGTGTCTAGTGCAATTTAAAATGATTTTTTGTATTTATAAATATATTGTAATAATGAAAAATGTTTTTTGATCCTTTTATAGCTTTATAATGTGTATTTGTTTTTAAAATTAAATTTGTTTTAGTTTATAATGTGTTTTGGCCCGAGTTGCCAGAAAATGGCCTATTTGGCAACCTTATGAAAATGTTCTTGTATTGCATATGTAACCTTAGTGTTTTAAGGGATTTATGAAAGTGGTTTGATACTATCAATGTTTTGTATACACATCTTTATTAAAAATAAAATGTGTACCTTTGGAAAATGTTTGTTTTGAGAGACACTTAAGGGCCCGTTTGGAAACTTTGTGAAAATGGTGAAATTGTTTGTTATGAAAACCTCTTGTGGATGTTTCTAATGACATGATTGTATGTATATAATATATGGTACTTCCTTACTAAGGAATACTTGTGATCTATTATGAGTGTTCCTCAGGTTTTACTCTTTGTGTTTTTCTTGATTAATGGCATAAGATTGGTCCTTAGAGTGACTTGGGGTTTTGTTTGTTGTGAATTATCATTATATATATGTTGTGATTGGATGATCAGATAGCATTAATTATCATACCCCCATTTTATATACATGAAACATGGGAACCTGACATATTGAGAGAACTTTCTAAGAATTATTGCTACAGTAGTAGTGGAAGGACTGACCTGTGTCCCACAGTAGGTGGATATATTTTGGGTTTATTACTACGGGATTGGGCCCCTCGATCTGTCTAGAGTTAGTGTGGTTAGGTGTTTGGGTATTTTTATTTTCATCATGTGTGGAATGCCAATAGGGATTTATTATCATGTATTATTATGTTCTGGTTTGTTCTTGATCTTCTAGGTTCACCCATGTCTATTGGCTTTCAGTTTCTTGTAGTGATGAATAGGATGCTTGTATATATATTTATATTTCCCTTGTTGTGTGATTACCATTATGACTTATTGTGTGTTGTTTTTCTTAAAAAATGGTGGTCTGGTTTCGATTAGGTTTATGAAAATGGTTTTCAAATTAATTTGTTTTATCATCTGGTGAAAATATGAAAATGTAAACTTCGCTTTCCCCTGAAATTGCTATTGGTGTGCTTTTTGAATGAATCTAGTTTTGGAAAGGAATAAGGGAAATGGATTGTATGTTGTTTTTGAGTGACCTTGTAAAAAATTATACATTTATATATTTTATTTCAAACATGAAATTAATGGTTCTCTTATTTTAAAGGAAATAAATTGGGAATATATTATATGGTTATCCTACAGAGTTTTAATATTCGTGCCTATTGTTCTTTTATGTTTTTATTCCTTGTGTAGGTTTCAGATTATGTTCAATCACATTGAGAAAAATGTGGTTTTTTTGTTGGAGAGTGATCATTGGGGTCACATGAAGTTATTTGGTCACTAGTTATTCTCGATTTAGTTGTATCGTTCAGTTGTTCTCCCTGTTTTTATTGTATGCATGATGGAAAATTTAGTTTTTTATATAAATGTGTTTGGGTGGTCCATTTCCATTTACTATTGTTTTATTGTTTATGTTTGGGAGAAATTTTTCCCTTGTCTACTCTATTGATTCCCTTGGTTCTTGTCACAATCCCAGGAGGATCAGGAACACCTCTCGGGACTTATCGCGGGCTGGCCTGGGTACCGGTTCAGGGTCGACTCGGGCCGGTTCCGGAAAGTGTCCCACTACATCTATGTCTTGATCCACTATATATGTTTTGTTGATGATGAATAAATTCACATATGTGTAATATAAAATGAAATTTTTCCCATTACACTCAACAAAATAGTATGATTTCTCACCACTTTCATTAGGTTCATTTATTTAACCCTTGGCCATATTGAATTGTTTTTGTTTGAGACCCCTGTGGTGTTTGATTACATTTTCCATATGTTCCTCTCATCTTATCCTATGAAAGATTACCTTGAGGGTTTTCTTTGTCATTCATTTTGAACATGATCTAAATAGTATAAGTTTATCTTGGGTGGTAAGGAATATATTAGATGCTAACCATCGATAATTACCTCCCAATATTGAGAAGGAATATTCCCTCTATGGTGATCATAATGATGAAAATACACCCGACCCTATGAGATGGGGCTTATTGGAGGATATAATTAGCATTGGTTGATCCTTTTTTTAAGTTTTAAGGGATTATAATAAGGGATTTTATGATTTCAAATATTTTTTTTGAGATATAAATTCACCCACCCTAGTAGGTTAGGAGGATCTAGAACCATTTGAGATTTCCCTAAGACCCTCATGGGGGATGGTGAACCTGGTGATGGGGATTGAGATAAAAATTAACTCAAAATACTATGCTAGGGTTGATTTTTTGGTAGCTTTAAATACTTATATAATCCTCTCAAGAATTTATGTTCTAAGGGGTGGTACATGTGGTAATTATTCCCTTGGACCAGTGGGCTATGTTTTCTCCTATACAACTTCTATCGTAGCTGCTAGTGTGACATGTTTGATGTAGAATTTATATTCATATGTACGAGCTATGTGAAATGGTATCCAATTATGGGAGTCATTTTCTATGGGAATTTTTTTGGTTTATCGCAATTTCTTCTTCCATGTCTAAAATGTGTTCCCGTTACTTTGAGGGGACCAATTCAAAGGCCTATTTTTTTCGTTTACCATTGTTCATAATGATATGGCACCATTGGAGTGGGGGTTTCCCATTAAAGTTTCCAAATGGATCACACATTACCTGGTATCCTGATTTCTCTTGAGGATATGAAATTACAAGATTCTATATATGTGGAGTTCTGCTATTCTTGGGGTTCAGTTAAATGTAACACTCCATGACTTCCCCATCCTTGAATAAAGATGCATGATGAGTATTTGGTGATCTTTTTTAAAATTTGTGTGATGTAGTGGAAGAAATAATGTCTTATATTAGCATTTTAATTTTCCTAGTTTTGGATCCTAGTTAATGAAGATAGCATCCAGGTCTGCCTAACAATAATGAATCTTGATGGTCTAATGGTGACCCTCGTAATCCTAATAAGTGAGGTGTCTATCCTTAAATCACTTATGAGCTTATCATATATTTTTTCATAGATAATTAATGAAAATATTCTCTAGATCACATCGGATCTAACATTCAGAAGTGGAAAGGGGCCAGGACATGTTGGGGAGGTTGTTTTTATCTGACTCTCTATATATGTCAATAACGACTTTTTCATCAATGAATGTACATGCCTCTATTTGGTCCGACCACATAAGGTGCTTCTTGGGGTCGCCAAATCAACTGAATTGAGTGTTGTTTTTAGTTTATGGGGCACTTTATATTGTTTCCCTCGATGTTTCAATCACCTCTGTATTCAAAGGATTCTGAGTTTTGAACACCTCTCTATATAGTGGTGTTTAGGAAAGGGGAGGATGTTCTTATCTATGGGAGATATAAATATGAGGAGGTTGAGCATGGGAGATTTTAGGAGTTGAGTTTCCACAATATATCCCCACACTACCATGATGTGTAATACCATGGTAATTATAGCTCCCCTGGCTTAATATACATGGATAATACCTCATTTTTATAAATATTCATCATATTACAATAGTAAATGCCTATATACCATTATTGTTTACTATTTTGTAAACATGGAACAAAAATTTCTAACTTGGTGAAAGATCTTAAATGTCTCTAGTAAAGATCTTCCCCTATAGTACTTATTACTAAAATATTCCTTCATAACTAGGGGAAAGAATACATAAGAAAGGGGTGATGATAAATTCTCAATACTGGTAAATAAGGGAAATGTGTGAGCATAACATAATGATAAGGGTATGGGAACATGATCATAACATTTGATGATCATACCCCTTAATATCAATGATTATAATGAAGAGACGTGGAATAAATATTGGCAGTTCATAATACATGAATCATAAGTAAATCAAGGGCATAATCCATGGAAGTGTAACATAAAATTAAGGCCTGGAATTGTTTAATACACAACAACATATAACATCAAGAACATGTAAAAGTAGAAATAGGTTCACACATTAAGTTATGAACTTGAAATCAGACCCTCCCATAGACTTATGAACATGAAAAAAAAGTCCAATGTTAATTTTTTGAACATGCCTTATAATGTTTTGAACATGAAATCAGGTTCCATCATAACAATTTGAACATGTAATCAAGTTAACGCAAACACTTATGGACATGAAACTAGTTCCATGCATAATCTTTTGAACATGTAATCAGGTTTGTGCATAAAAATATAAACACATAATAAGTTTCACTCATAATATTTTAAATATGTAATCAGGTCAATGTATAAACTTCTGTCCATTCAAACAAGTCAATACATAACTTTGTGAACATGTAATTAGGTTCACGCATAACATTTATACTCATGCGTAATTCATCGTTATACAATGAATTATAGAGAGATATATGTCCCACTCATCTATTAATAAATTCCTTCATACATGTCCCACAATGTAATTAAATCATTCATTAAATCATGACCCATAAAAAGATATGGGTTTTATAAACATCCTCTCATAACCAATGAAATGAAATGGTTATCATTACCTGTTCGTCACATCGTAACTTATAAAAAAGATGTAGGTTTTATATCATTTCCTGAGAGCATTAATGGTGAAAATAATTCGGATTAAATACAATATAACCTATAGAATAGAAATCAGTTTCATAATAATTATTCAATAAAAACAAAATCCATTCATGAAAGGATAAGAATGGATAATTTGGATCATTTTTTAGAAGTCCATGAGAAATGTCAATAGATGTCATCTTAGATGAAAAATAACATGGAGTAATAATTTTAAAACATTTCTTGACAAAAATATCCTTTCTTATTTGAAAATTATTTTTAAAAAACACAACCTTTAGATAACTATTTTCTTCAAAAATGCATTGAAAATTTCAAACCAAAGCCGTAAATCATTTTGAAAAACTTTTCTATTGAAAACATGTAAAAGAATTGTGAAAACAATTTGAATCCCTTTTTCCATGAAAACATATAAAATAATCATGAGAATGATTTGAAAAAAAATTCATTGAAAATTAATTTTTAAAAAAAAACCATAAAAATTATATTTTTAAAAATTAATAGGAAGAATTATATAAATGTTGGTGGGTAAATCTGCACAAGTCGTACGAGTTAAAATGAACATTCCTTTTTTTACAGTTAAAAGGCTAGATAAATGAATTGTTTGGAATGGGATAATAAGATTACATTGAAATAATTATTAAAATAAAAAGGTAAAATTTTATTTTAACAATTATATAATAATATTAGAATAATCTTGGAAACCATTTTTAGAAAACATGGTTGAAGGAACATAGATTTTTGACTGGAAGGTAAATTCGGGGTTTCTTAAAAATAATTTCATAACTATATTTTGTACCAAATATAAAAAAATGGTTAAAATACTGAATATATCATTAATAACCATAGTATAATAAAATTAATGAATTTATTTGACAGATGGATAGTAATATTTCAACAAAGGAAGCATAATCATAAACAATCTTGAAAAGCGAGGGGACTGTTTTAATAAACCTTATGACCTATTAACATTCAAACATACTTCCTATGTAATAAATAAAAATTAAATAACGCATAAAATTTCATGAAATGAAGTACATTCATGATATAAAATTTCAAAGGTAGTATATAGAGCTCATATAAAAATCTAGTTGCATAACATGGCATGTGTCTCACGGAAAGAAAAATTTAGACCAAAATTTCTTTACTGATTTGGTAACTTTTGAACCGTAAACCCCATACAATAAGGATAATAAAATATATATTTAAATACCCATAAATTTAATAATAATAATAGAATATATACATGGGTAATATACACACCACACAAATGAAATTACTAATCAATAATAGATGATTCTCATAGAAATAAAAAGTGAGATGAAATCCCCTTACCTTATGTCTTGACCTTCATAGTACATATTGAAGCCTACTATATAATAAATATAATTTTAATATAAATATATATAACAGAAAAATATTATTATTTCTAATACCTTATATGGTTTTATTATGACTTTATATTACCCTCTAGTTAACAATTCTATGTTATGGTTTCACTTTGGGTAAAATCTGCTTTGTTCTTTGCATGTGTCTTAATTTGTTATATTATTGGTTGGTTTACTTATATAATAATATCCACAATTTAAATCATGATATAAATAAAATTTAAATTTAGTATATTTGGGTTATATTAATATATAAAATATTGAAATATGAAATTGAATACACCGTTCACGGAGATGGTAAGCCGTATGTATGCATGAACATTATTCTAGTTTTTATTGTCATATTGAAAGAAATAAGGTAAAAAAATGTTTATATATATATATATAATTATTAAATTATAATTATTATATCAAATATATCATATAATTTCACTAAACCCATCCTTAATACATTTCAAGTAGTGTGTGAATGAATCACATCGCTTTGAGGGGGCAGTAGTCCACACTTCCTCAAACGAAATTATCATATTTACACCAAATGTAACGTATAAGTATATTTGTTTTAAATGGATTAAATAAGCTTAAATGAATAATAAATATAATATATTACATATTTAAATTGATTGTTCATCATAATTTCGAAATGTTTTCTACGTTTTTTAAATAATTTCAATGTAAAATTTATTAAAATATCCTAAATTTTATTATTTTATAAAATAAATATCTATTTTAACATTACAAAAAATTTAAAATATAATTTAACCATATAAATGAATTATATAAAAATGCAGTTTTCAATTAAAATTCAAAATTTTAACTATTCATTTAAAAAAATAAAAAACTTAAAAAAAATAAAAAAAATTCCTAAACTAAATATTAGGTTTCTATTTCAAATATAAAGTTCATTTTTACATATTAAATGTATAAATTTTCTAAAAATTTGATTTAAAATGGATTCACTATTAATGGGAGGTAAAACTACCTTTATAAAAATATAGGTTTTAAGCATAAAATTGGGTTTGTTCTTATAATATATCTATGAAGTAATTTGGTTCATTATATTAAATATTTTTTTGAATATATAACATAAGAATTTAATTAATATCATTGACTATTAGTAATAAATTTAACTTATTAATATAAATCATATTTTTCATATAAAAGTAGATTTTTTAAAATCATTTCCTCTACATTCATTTAATTTATATATTATTTTCTAATTAATAAGTAACCAATTAATTTAGTTATATATATTTATAAGTTATTTAATCCAGTAATCTTTATTTATTCCATGTTATATCCTATTAAATAATATTAATTAATTAATTAATTAATTAATGTTCAGTAACACTCGGTCTTGCATTCCACAAAATCCATCAAGGGAAGACATTCTGGTATATAATATAAGCTAAAATCAGTGTTCTGTGTAGATAATTATAACAATTATGTTTTATGTAGTGCAATAATAAATTTTTATTTCAAATAAAACAAGACATACATTGTGATTTAATTTATAAAAAAATATTTAGAGTGTTGTGTTAAATGAAAAATATCAAAAAGATTAAATTAAATAGAAAAAAACACAAAAACTTGTGGCATTACATTCTACCTCTATTAAAATGAATTTATCCCTTAAAATATGTTTGGGTTATCAAAGGATTAATAATTGAATTTTACATTCCTATAAACCCACACCATAAAACTGAATCCTAATAATTTGTTTAAAGAAGAAATATTGGAAACATAATAGTTACCTAGAGTAACATATTAATAGTGATCCACATAAGAGAACATAAGAGGAATGTGGAAACATTGACATGGAGGAAAAAATATATATTAATATGGAGTTATTGAGGTCATAAATTAAAAACAATTTAATGATCAATGAAAAGTTTAGGGCCTCAAAGTCATAAATTTGTGATGATTCAAAAGGCCATCAGTTCAAAAGAAAATTAATATATTTGGAAGACACATTTTTTTATCATCATCTTATCTTTGAGTAATTCTTTTATTAAAAAATAAAGTATAGAAATTTAGTGGCCCGGAACTCTCCGAACCATTCCTCTGTAAAAAAGAAGGCCATGAAGTGTTCTGGAGGGTAAAATGGACTTTTACCACACCTTCTAGAATTTTGTAAGTACACGCCGTGTAGTGTGAGTACACACCGTGTACCCCCTCGCCGGGTATACCCCGTGTTAAAGGCCATGTCCTTGCTGTGTGAAATAAATGAGTACACACCGTGTATCCCATACTACACACCATGTAGTCCCTCCTCGTGTACGTGTTACCCTCAAACCGTGTGTTGACCAGTCAATGGATGTGTGCCGTGTTGAAGCCGTGTCCTTTCCATGTGAAATAAATTAGTACACGCCATGTATCCCATACTACACGTCATGTAGTTCCTCCCCGCATATGCGTTACTTTCAAACCATGTGTTGACCGTCAACGGCCGCGTGCCGCCTTGAAGGCCGTGTAGGAAGCCGCGTGGTGACCGTGTGAAATGGCCGAGTACACACCTTGTACCATAAAGTACACGCCGTGTAATTTTGTTTTTCTTGCCTATAAAAGGAGGGGTCCCCTCATCTTTTTCAACTCACTCCTCTCCTCCCCTTTCCCTCGAGCAAAGCTCTCTCAAGAGACTCGAAGGATCTTTTCTTCCATAACTTCTTCGTCCGAGATCCGATTTACGATCCATCAGCGGCCATGGGATCGTAAAGATGAGGTGGAACTTCTGAGCTTGGATCTGTTGTCTTCCCATCGGCCTTTCCTTCATAGCTTCCACCCGAGGAGGTTTTTCCAGGTTTTTCCAATGGCAACGGACGCCGACAGACATCTTCTAAAGTTGATCCGGGGGAGCGTTGTGATCATAACCTATTGAGGTAGGGATCTTACATTCGTCTCTATAAATTGTGCATCATGCGGGGTGGGTGTCCTCTTGTTTACGTGAAACACATTTGAACCCGTTTAATAAAGATAATAAATGGCTTATATATCAGGGATGGGAAGTTGTGAATGTAGTTACATTATTTATATCCTACGATTTTATGTTGTGAATTGAATAGGCTTATGCCTACTGAAAATCACAGTCGTTGGGGGCCTTTGCTTGCACAATTAAATGCTGCCCTATCTTTATAGACCATTTATGAATGGAAACTTTGTTAAATGTGGAAATTGGTTAATCACGTAAATTTGGATGATTAAATACCTGGTACGCTTGTGAGATCACACCGGTTAAAAAAAACTGAAATAATTAACATGTGGGTGCCGGTTAGGGTTTATTTATGTGAAGGGGGAGTTTTGTGGGTTGTTGTGGACCAGGTGAGTAGTGGGGATGCGGTTGGATTGTTTGTGGGTTGTTGTGGACCAGGTGAGTAGTGGGGATGCGGTTGGATTGTTTGTGGGTTGGTGTGAATGCTATGCTGGTGATGGGCAGCGGGGCTGTGATAAATGGTATCAAGGGATGATGATGTACGAGTTTCGGTGTGTTTATGGTGGTTGGAAGCGGGGCCACAGGGATGGGATTGAATGTGAACGAACTATGGGTTGTGAATAATAAATTAAAGTGGAAGAGTTAACGAATGGTGGGGCATGGTAATGGAACGGAAAATAATAATCAATGTGGTTGGTTGGTTATTAAGAATGGACCTATTGTGTTGCTTGTGTTTTCCTAACTTATTTTATGGATGGCAGGGATATGTTTTACGAATGATCGATGTGGTTGGTTGTGGATTGTTTCCTAGTATTTAAGGAACTAATAAACTGATTATTTTGAAACATGAAAACCTAAATGGGGTTGGGGTTGTTTTTTGTATGCATGCTTCGTAGTAGCAGTGTCGAGGCATGTGCTCAGTTCTCTGTTTAGAAGCCATAGGTTGGGCTGTGTGTTTGGTATACATACATACATATATATATATATATATATTTGTATCTTTGTGTTTTGTCGCACCGTACCCATGTTGAGCACTTAGTGCCGAACATCCCATTCCATGGGAGAGTGTGTTTTCCCCTTAGTTACTAGCTCCTTCATGCTCCTTCTTCCATAGGCCGTGATGGCTTGAGGCGACCTTACACCCAAGACTCTTCGGGTAGGTTTTGATTGGGGTGGTTTTAGCCCAAGACTCTTCGGGCATGTTTTACTATTTCCCAAGAACCTTTGGGATGAGGCCCAGGTGTGTGGGGGTGGGATACGTGGTTGTGAGGCCCAGGTGTGTGCGGGAGGGATACATGGTTGTGAGGCCCAGGTGTGTGCGGGCGAGATATGTGGTTGTGAGGCCCAGGTGTGTGCAGGCGGGATACGTGGTTTTGAGTCCCAAGTGTGTGCGGGTGGGATACGTGGTTCTGAGGCCCAGGTGTGTGCGAGCGGGAAGAGTGTGGTAGCGTCAGGATGTTCGTCGTTAGGAAGAGCAGCTAACTAGTGGGAGAAAATGGTGCGGGGTACCCAATACTCTTGCTCTTATATACTACTACTACATGTTGTTTGTGTTTTTAGTGAGCGTGGCTGGTGAGGTTGGGTGGATAAAATTCCTTGTTAGGTTTTGTTTTCTTCTGTTGTTCTCACAGGACATTCGGATGTCTCCCCACTTGTGCACGAGAGTTTTAGGTTTCCCTAGTGTGTATACTTGTATGATCACCCTACGTTTACTTTCAGGTTTCCAGGAGGACTACCAAGGCTGTGTGAGACCCTACTAGTCGGGACAGCTAGATTTGTTGCAGTTTGCTGTACTCTTGTTTCTTTTGGTATTGTACTTTTTTAGGTTTCTTGTACTTGTACCTTGTTTCAGAACCATTTAAACATGCATGTGGGATTGGTTTGGGTTTATTTCTATACACTTTTTCTTTTCCTTTTTGGTGTTTGACTTGTCCTATTTCTCGATCTTAAATATTAAAAAGGGTAATGCCTCCCATAATTGTGAAAACTCATACCCTTGGTGCTATTCGCCACCCCGGGCCTACTGGAGGCGGGACTCGGGGGTCATTATCTCCCTTCACCATTGCCTGCTCAGGAGGGGTATCTTTGGTTGGAGGGGGTCATGACAGAATGGTATCAGAGCTGATGGTTGAGAGATAGGATGGAGTCTGGAGTTAGGCATAGTGAGGATTTCATGGGATGGTAGGGCAACAGTATTGGTTAATCTTGGTGCGTGACATAGGCCAGGGAAGACCGTCTAGGAAACGAGATTTTAGAGACCCCCATGATCCGATGTAAGGACTCTGAGCCCACCAAACGACCAAGTGAGACTACATTGATTACAGGTTAGAGACCCCAGTGAATGTACATGCATAATCATGATTGTGTTTTACTTGATTTGGGTGTTATGGGAAAGAAATTGAAAAGAAAATGATAAAATAAAACCTTGAGAAATTTCCTTACTACTTGGGCTTAGGCGATCCTTGTTTGCCGTACAACTATAGCACCTGGACGTCGTTCTTGGGTGACTCAGACGACCAAAGACCATCATATTCAGGCGGTCGATCAGTTGAGGATTGACCGAGAGGAGGAAGATAGCCAGTGGAAGAAGACTCTACGTTCTTTCCAGCGGAAAACCCTCAATAAGTACGAGGGTAGTACTTCAGATACGGAGATGGAGGGGTGGCTTGAGGAGCTAGGGATCGCTTTTACCTTGATACGTACTTCGAGGGAGTACTGGGTTCACCTAGCAGTTAGTCAGCTGAGAGGTGCGGAGTGATAGTTGTGGACGCTCTACCACAGAGAGAGGATAGAGGCAGAGGTTCCATGGGATGACTTTGAGAATGAATTCCAAGAGGAATTCCTTTCTTCCATGATCAAGGCGGAGAAGTAGAAGGAGTTACTCTCCCTCCAGTAGGGGATTATGTCAATATGAGAGTTAGGGATCAAGTTCAAGGATCTCCTATGCTTTGCTCCAGATCTCTTTCCAGAAGAGTAGTCTTGGGCGAGACGTTTGGAGGAGGCGCTTCTTCCTTCACTCAAGTGTGCTGTAACCCCCTTCACCCTTCTGACATACTTGGAAGTACATAAGAAGGCAGAGGTTGTAGAGAGGATGCACTCGTAGGGAGGTGAACCATGTGAGGGGATTCAAATAGGTTCGTCGAAGGGGAAGGCAGTCAACAGAAGGTCTCCTACGACGGGACCTTCCAGGTTCAGGCCAGTGGGGAGCAGGCCCCAGCAGTTCTAGTTCAGATCTTTAGGTCCTCGTCCCTTTTCCACGAGCCCAGGACCGAAGTGTTTCTCTTGTGGAGGTTTCAGGCACATTCAGAGTCAGTGCCCGACCCGAGCTCAGTACGATCGAGGTGGGCAGGTTCAACGCCCACCTCAGCAGCACCGGTTTCCGGTGAGGCCCTTCCAGTAGCAGCAGGACCATGCTCCTCCGAGGGCAGACTTTGCGGGAGGAGGCCAACCTCAGGGTTCTCCTCAGGGAACTCGACTAGGGCGTGGTCGGGGAGGTGGACGACATCAGAGAGGCAGAGGAGCTGGGCGTGGACAGTTGCACGCAACGGAGTTGGCATCTCAAGCAGGACCAGAGGTGGTGCGAGGTACGATTTGTTTGTTCAACACTCTCGTTTCTGCCTTGTTTGATTCGGGAGCTTCACACTCCTTTTTTGCACCCAGTATAGCCCATGCTTTGGGTCTAGATGTTGAGAGACTTTCCACACCACTGGTTCTGAGTACACCAGTTAGAGGCCAGACCAGTGTATCTTGTGTTTGCTGGGGGATGTGGGCTGATGTTGGGACCACATTGATCTAGTGGGGATATTTTTTTGCTATAGATGCACCTGTACAATTTCATCCTAGGCATCTACTGGTTGTTTTTTGTTAGTGCTGTTATCGACTGCTTCCGAAGAAGATTCGTGTTCTCCGACGTAGATGGGAAGCATGTATCTTTTGTTGGCGAGAGGAGCTATCAGGTAGGAATCCGGCATGTGAAGCCTCTCTTCTCCTTGTTAGGCGGGTTATTAGTGGTTTCAGATGATAAAAAGATGATGGATGTCCCAGAGGTTTTTGGGGAGTTCCTCGATGTTTTTCCCGAGGAGGTTGTGACTCTACCCCCCTAACGTGATGTTGAGTTCAGGATAGACTTACAGCCTAGTGCCCGTCCGATTTCGATGGCCCCTTATCGGATGGCACATTCGGAGCTGCGGGAGTTGCGGATTCAGATTGATGATCTCATGGAGAAGGGTTTTGTTCGACCCAACATGTCGCCATGGGGTGCTCTAGTTTTTTTCATGAAGAAGGCAGATGGTGGTCACAGGCTATGCATAGACTACCGAAGGTTGAACCAGGTAACAGTCAAGAACTGTTACCCCCTTCCAAGGATAGATGATCTCTTCGACCAGCTGAGAAGAGCAGTTTGGTTTTCTAAGATTGATCTACGATATGGATATCATCAGCTGAGGGTAAAGGAAATTGACATCTCGAAGATAGATTTCAGGTGTAGGTATGTGCACTTTGAATTTGTAGTGATGTCATTTGGAGTTACGAATTCACCAGCTGTGTTCATGGGGCTTATGAACTTTTTCTTCCGAGAGTTTCTAGACCGGTTCGTCGTTGTGTTTATCGATGACATCCTGATCTACTCAAGAACAGATGAGGAGCACATTGAGAATCTCAGGGCAGTCTTGGAAGTCCTTCAACACCACCATATTTATGGGAAATTGTCCAAGTGCAAGTTCTTAATTCAATAAGTACACTTCCTTGGGCACGTGGTGTCTCATCATGGAGTGTCAGTGGACCCGTCGAAGGTAGAGGTAATTATTTCTTGGGAAGCACCAAAGAGAGTGGCAGATGTTCGTAGTTTCTTGGGGTTGGGAGGTTATTATCGGAGGTTCGTTTCAGACCACTCTCGAGTTACTGCTCTATTGACAGCTTTGACTAGGAAGAACCAGGTCTTCCTATGGAGCGAGCAGTGCTAGAAGGTTTTCAACTACCTGAAGGAGAAGTTTGTCAGTGCTCCCGTACTCAGGTTTCCAGAGGAAGGGTTGTTGTATAAGGTGTTTTGTGATGCTTCTGGCCTTGGTTTGGGGTGCGTACTGATGTAGAAGAAGGGTGTGATCTGTTATGGGTCTAAGCAGTTGCGCCCTCACGAGCGTAACTATGCCACCCATGACCTGGAGCTTGCAGTAGTAGTGTTCACACTGAAGTTTTAGCGACATTACCTCTTTGGGGAGCACTTTGTGGTCTTCTTAGATCACAAGAGCTTACGTTATATCTTCTCCCAGCGTGACCTGAACTTGCGGCAGTGGATATGGGTTGAGTTTCTCCAAGACTATGACTTTGAGATATCTTACCACTACTGGAAATATAATATTTCCCAACGGTTCACAACCATTGGGAAAGCCCCTCTAACTGTTGGTATATGATATACCAACGGTTCTGATAACCGTAGGCAAGTAAGCCGTTGGAAAAGGTTTTCCCAACAGTTTACTGGAAACCGTTGGTATAGGCTCACAAAACCCACCCTATCCCAACGGTTCTCCCAAACCGTTGGGATAGTTTTTCTCAATGGTTTGGGAGAACCATTGGGAAATATCAATATCCCTTAACTATCCCAACGGTTTTGGGATAGTTTTCCCAACGGTTCTCCCAAAAACGTTGGGATATCCCCATGGATGAACTCTTTCCCAACAGTTTAGAACCGTTGGGAAAAGAGATATTTATCAACGGTTCAATGAACCGTTGGTAGAAACTTCTTTAGGATTATATGCCAACGGTTTTAAACCGTTGGCATACCCTATGCTGCAAATTGCAGCAGCCTGCAATTTGCACAGCCCCTGTCCATCAAGCCCCTCTCCATCAGGCCTCATTTTGACCTCATTTTCAATCCAATTATTGTACCTACAATAAAATAAAACATACTTATACAATTACGAACAAATTCATACACATTTAACATATAATGGATCCTGAAACTATACACATCCATAATTAAATTAGAATTCATAACGTAATTATAAACGTACATAATTCATATAGAATTCAATTTAAAAGTTAGATGATAATTATATGTGGAATCCGAAATTCAATTCATAATTTGATCGGTTTTTTCTATACCATATATTTTTACCTCAAATGATGTCCATTTTAAACAAAATACATACACCTAAAGTGATACCGGCCAAATTGCACCTCAAATTGAGGCGAAGTTGACTCGTACACGTCACATTTGACCCATGGATCGTTGTGCTAAAGTATCGACACAATCCGAATGCGTTTGGTTGGTTTTCCATATGCCAGTTGATGTTTTTCACTTAAAATGACGTCCTTTTGAAACAAAAGACGGAAAATATGAGTGGTGCCGACCACACCGCGTCTCTAATTGAGGCGGGCTTGATTCGTACACGTCACATATCACCCATGGATCGTTCTCCTAAAGTTTAAATGGAAAACGAATGCGTTTGGTCAGTTTTCCGTATATACTTAAAATGTTGTCCATTTTAAACAAAAGAGTGACACTTAGACTAATCCTGACCACACCGCGACTCAGATTCATCCCGGGTTGGCTCGTACATGTCACATATGACCCATGGATCGTTGTGATAAATTATCAAAATATTCCGAATGCGTTTGGTCGATTTTGCGTATGCCAGTTGTTCTTTTCATTTATAATCATGTCCATTTTAAACAAAAGAGACAGAGTTAGAGCGGTGTAGGCCACACCGCGTCTCGGATTAAGACGAGGTTGACTTGTACACGTCACATATGACCCATGGATCTTTATGCTAAAGTATCGATAGAATCCGAATGCGTTTGGTCGTTCTTCCATATGTCAGTTGATGCCTTTCACTTAAAATGACGTCCTTTTGAAACAAAAGACGGACACTTTGAGTGGTGTCAGCCACACCGCATGTCAGATTGAGGCGGGGATGATTCGTACATGTCACATAGGACCCATGGATCGTTATCCTAAAGTTACAATGGAAACCGAATGCGTTTGGTCGGTTTTCCGTATGTACTTAAAATGATGTCCATTTTAAACAAAAGAGAGACATTTAGACTGATCCCGGCCACACCGCGACTCGGATTGACCCGGGTTGGCTCGTACATGTCATATATGACCCGTGGATCGTTGTGATAAATTATCAAAAGATTCTGAATGCGTTTGGTCGGTTTTGCGTATGCCAGTTGTTCTTTTCACTTATAATCCTGTCCATTTTAAACAAAACAGACACAGTTAGAGCGGTGTCGGCCACACTGCGCTTCAGATTGAGGCGAGGATGATTCGTACACGTCACATATGACCCATGGCTCATTCTCCTAAAGTTTCAATGGAAACCGAATGCGTTTGGTCGGTTTTCCCTATGTACTTAAAATGGTGTCCATTTTAAACAAAAGAGAGCCACTTAGACTGATCCCAGCCACACCGCGACTCAGATTGAACCCGGGTTGCCTCGTACAGGTCACATGTGACCCATGGATCATTTTGATAAATGATCAAAAGATTCAGAATGTGTTTGGTCAGTTTTGCGTATGCCAGTTGTTCTTTTTCACTTATAATCATGTCCATTTTAAACAGAAGAGACATAGCTAGAGCGGTGTCAGCCACACCGCATCTCGGATTGAGACGGGGATGATTCGTACATGTCACATATGACCCATGGATCGTTATCCTAAAGTTTAAATGGAAAACGAATGTGTTTGGTCGGTTTTGCGTATGCCAGTTCTTTTCACTTATAATCCTATCCATTTTAAACAAAACATACACAGTTAGAGCGGTGTCGGCCATACCGCGCCTCGGATTGAGGCGGGGATGATTCGTACACATCACATATGACCCATGGATCGTTCTCCTAAAGTTTCAATGGAAACCAAATGCCTTTGGTCGGTTTTCCGTATGTACTTAAAATGCTGTCCATTTTAAACAAAAGAGAGCCACTTAGACTGATCTTGGCCACACCGCGACTCGGATTGAGCCCGGGTTGGCTCGTACAGGTCACATATGACCGATGGATCGTTGTGATAAATTATCAACAGATTCGGAATGCGTTTGGTTGGTTTTGCGTATGCCAGTTGTTCTTTTCACTTATAATCCTGTCCATTTTAAACAAAAGAGACACAATTAGAACGGTGTCGGCCACAACGCTCCTCGGATTGAGGCGGGATTGACTCGTACACGTCACATATGACCCATGGATCCTTGTGATAAAGTATCGACACAGTCCGAATGCCTTTGGTCGGTTTTTCGTATGTCACTTGATGCTTTTCAGTTAAAATGACCTCTTTTTGAAACAAAAGACAGACAATTTGAGTGGTTCCGGCCACACCGCATCTCCGATTTAGGCGGGGTTGATTCTTAAACGTCACATATGGCCCATGGATCGTTCTCCTAATGTTTCAACGGAAACTGAATCCGTTTGGTCATTTTTCTGTATGTACTTAAAATGGTGTCCATTTTAAACAAAAGAGAGCCACTTAGACTTATCCCGGCCACACCGCGACTCGGATTCATCTTGGGTTGGCTCTTACACGTCACATATGACCCATGGATTGTTGGGATAAATTATCAACAGATTCGGAATGCGTTTGGTCGGTTTTCCGTATGCCAGTTGATGCTTTTCACTTAAAATGACGTCCTTTTGAAACAAAAGATGGACACTTTGAGTGGTTCCGGCCACACCACGTCTCCGGATTGAGCTGAAACCACCGTTCAACATTCTAATTATTATTCGTGACGTGTACGCGCAGACGGCACGTCAATCGGACGTGCGGTTTGCGCGGTACGACTCAATATTCGTGTTTTAAGTGATGCGCGCGCTTCGTAAACGCGCGTGAGGGGGGTCCAAATGGGCCGAACGAATTCGGAATGGCCTGAAATCAGATGAAAAATACGGGAGAGTGATTTATGAAGTTTTCGAGCAGACTTCACGTCAATCGGACGTGCCGTGTGCCCGCGGTGACCGACAATGCAGTTCTGGTGTCCTAAACGGCCAAAACGGGCGTCCAACGGTCAAATTCATAGCGGACGACCTCGGATTGAACTGAAACTACCGTGAAACATTCTAATTATTATTCGTGCCATGTACGCGCAGACAGCACATCAATCGGACCTGCGGTTTGCGCGGTACGACTCAATATTCGTATTTTAAGTGATGCGCGCGCTTCGTAAACTCGCGTGAGGGGGGTCCAAACGGGACGAATGAAGTCAGAATGGCCTGAAATCAGACGAAAAATACGGGTGAGTGATTTCTGAAGTGGTCGAGCAGACGGCATGTCAATTGGACGTTCCATGTGCCCGCGGTGACCGACAACGCATTTCTGGTGTCATAAACGGCCAAAACGGGCGTCAAACGGTCAAATTTATAGAGGACGACCTCGGATTGAGCTGAAACCACCTTGAAACATTATAATTATTATTTGTGACGTGTACGCAAAGACGGCACATCAATCGGACGTGCGGTTTGCGCGGTACGACTCAATATTCGTGTTTTAAGTGATGCGCGCGCTTCGTAAACGCGCGTGTGGGTGGTCTAAACAGGCCGAACGATTTCGGAATGGCCTGAAATCAGACGAAAAATACGGGTGAGTGATTTATGAAGTGGTTGAGCAGACGACACATCAATCGGATGTGCCGTGTGCCCGTGGTGACCGACAACACAGTTCTGGTGTCATAAACGGCCAAAACGGGCGTCAAATGGTCAAATTCATAGCGGACGACCTCAGATTGAGCTGAAACCACCGTGCAACATTCTAATTATTATTCGCGACGTGTACGCGTAGACGGAACGTCAATCAGACGTGCGGTTTGCGTGGTACGGCTCAATATTCATGTTTTAAGTGATGCGTGCGCTTCGTAAACGCGCGTGAGGGGGGTCCAAACGGGCCGAATGAAGTCGGAATGGCCTGAAATCAGAAGAAAAATACGGGTGAGTGATTTATGAAGTGGTGGAGCAGACGACACGTCAATCGGACTTGCCGTGTGCCCGCGGTGACCGACAACGCAGTTCTGGTGTCATAAACGGCCAAAACGGGCGTCCAACAGTCAAATTCATAGCGGACGACCTCAGATTGAGCTGAAACCATCGTGAAACATTCTAATTATTATTCGTGACGTGTACGCGCAGACGACACGTCAATCGGACATGCGGTTTGCGCGGTACGGCTCAATATTTGTGTTTTAAGTGATGCGCGCGCTTCGTAAACGCGCGTGAGGGGGGTCCAAATGGGCCAAACGAATTCGGAATGGCCTGAAATCAGACGACAAATACGTGTGAGTGATTTATAAAGTGTTCGAGCAGACGACACGTCAATCGGACGTGCCGTGTGCCCGCGGTGACCGACAACGCAGTTCTGGTGTCATAAACGGCCAAAACGGGCGTCCAACGGTAAAATTCATAGCGGACGACCTCTGATTGAGATGAAACCACCGTGAAACATTATAATTATTATTCATGACATGTACGTGCAAACGGAACGTCAATCGGATGTGCGGTTTGCGCGGTACGACTCAATATTCGTGTTTTAAGTGATGCGCGTGCTTCGTAAACGCGCGTGAGGGTGGTCCAAACGGGCCAAACGATTTCGGAATGGCCTGAAATCAGACGAAAGATACGGGTGAGTGATTTATGAAGTGGTCGAGCAGACGGCACGTCAATCGGACGTGCCGTGTGCCCGCGGTAACCGACAACGCAGTTCTGGTGTCATAAACGGGCAAAACGGGCGTCAAATGGTCAAATTCATAGAAGACGACCTCGGATTGAGCTGAAACAACCGTGCAACATTATATATATTATTCGTGACGTGTACGCATAGAGGGCACGTCAATCGGACGTGCGGTTTGCGCGGTACAGCTCAATATTCGTGTTTTAAGTGATGCGCGCGCTTCGTAAACGCGCGTGAGGGGGGTCCAAACGGGCCGAACAAAGTCGGAATGGCCTGAAATCAGACGAAAAATACGGGTGAGTGATTTATGAAGTGGTCGAGCAGATGGAACGTCAATCAGACTTTCCGTGTGCCCGCGGTGACCGACAATGCAGTTCTGGTGTCATAAACGGCCAAAACGGGCGTCCAATGGTCAAATTCATAGAGGACGACCTCGGATTGAGCTGAAACCACCGTGCAACATTCTAATTATTATTCGTGATGTGTACGCGCAGACGGCACATCAATCGGACGTGCGGTTTGCGCGGTACAGCTCAATATTCGTGTTTTAAGTGATGCGCGCGCTTCGTAAACGCGCGTGAGGGGGGTCCAAACGGGTCGAACGAAGTCGGAATGACCTGAAATCAGACGAAAAATACGGGTGAGTGATTTATGAAGTGGTCGAGCAGACGGCACGTCAATCGGACATGCCGTGTGCCCGCGGTGACCGACAACATAGTTCTGGTGTCATAAACGGCCAAAACGGGCGTCCAACGGTCAAATTCATAGCGGACGACCTCAGATTGAGATGAAACCACCGTGAAACATTCTAATTATTATTCGTGATGTGTACGCGCAAACGGAATGTCAATCGGACATGCGGTTTGCGTGGTACGACTCAATATTCGTGTTTTAAGTGATGCGCGCGCTTCGTAAACGTGCGTGAGGGTGGTCCAAACGGGCCGAACGATTTCAGAATGGCCTGAAATCAGACGAAAAATACGGGTGAGTGATTTATGAAGTGGTCAAGCAGACGACACGTCAATCGGACGTGCCGTGTGCCCGTGGTGACCGACAACGCAGTTCTGGTGTCATAAACGGCCAAAACGGGCGTCAAACGGTCAAATTCATAGCGGACGCCCTCGGATTGAGCTGAAACCACCGTGCAACATTCTAATTATTATTCGTGACGTGTACGCGCAGACGGCACATCAATCAGACATGCGGTTTGCGCGGTACGGTTCAATATTCGTGTTTTAAGTGATGCGCGCGCTTCGTAAACGCGCGTGAGGGGGGTCCAAATGGGCCGAAAGATTTCAGAATGGCCTGAAATTAGACGACAAATACGGGTGAGTGATTTATGAAGTGGTCGAGCAGACGGCACGTCAATCGGACTTGCCGTGTGCCCGCGGTGACCGAAAACGCAGTTCTGGTGTCATAAACGGCCAAAACGGGCGTCCAACGGTCAAATTCATAGCGGACGACCTCGGATTGAGCTGAAACCACCGTGAAACATTCTAATTATTATTTTTGACGTGTACGCGTAGAGGAAACGTCAATCGGACGTGCGGTTTGCGCGGTACGGCTCTATATTCGTGTTTTAAGTGATGCACGCGCTTCGTAAACGCGCGTGAGGGGGGTCCAAACGGGCCGAACGAAGTCCGAATGGCCTGAAATCAGACGAAAAATACGGGTGAGTGATTTATGAAGTGGTAGAGCATACGTGACGTCAATCGGATGTGCCGTGTGCCCGCGGTGACCGACAACGCAGTTCTGGTGTCATAAACGGCCAAAACGGGCGTCCAACGGTCAAATTCATAGCGAACGACCTCAGATTGAGCTAAAACCACCGTGAAACATTATAATTATTATTCGTGATGTGTACGCGCAAACGACACGTCAATCGGACGTGCGGTTTGCGCGGTATGGCTCAATATGCGTGTTTTAAGTGATGCGCGCGCTTCGTAAACGCGCGTGATGGGGTCCAAACGGGCCGAACGAAGTCGGAATGACCTGAAATCAGACGACAAATACGGGTGAGTGATTTCTGAAGTGTTCAAGCAGACGGCACATCAATCGGACGTGCTGTGTGCCCGCGGTGACCGACAACGCAGTTCTGGTGTCATAAACGGCCAAAACGGGCGTCCAATGGTCAAATTCATAGCGGACGACCTCGGATTCACCTGAAACCACCGTGCAACATTCTAATTATTATCCGTGACATGTACGCGCAGACGACACATCAATCGTAAGTGCGGTGTGAGAGGTACGGCTCAATATTTGTGTTTTAAGTGATGCGCGCGCTACGTAAACGCGCGTGAGGGGGGTCCGGGGAGTGTCCGGGGTCCAAGGAGCAGGGGGGGGGGATGTTCGGGTGGCTGTCCGGGGAGTGTCCGGGGGGCTGTCCGGGGTCCAGGGAGGAGGGTGGGGGGCTGTCCGGGGTCCAGGGAGGAGGGGGGGGGGGGTGTTCGGGGGGCTGTCTAGGGGCTGTCCGGGGGGGGGGGGGGGTGTTCGGAGGGTTTTCCAAGGGGTGTCCGGGGGGTGTTCGGGGGGCTGTCCGTGGGGGTGTTCAGGGGGTTGTCCGGGGTACAAGGAGGTGGGTGGGGGGCTGTCCGGGGGTTGTTCGGGGGGCTGTCCGGGGGGTGTTCGGGGGGTGTCCGGGGTCCAAGGAGGAGGGTGTCCGTGGTCCAAGGAGGAGGGTGGGGGGGGGGGGGGCTGTTCGGGGGGCTGTCCGGGGGGGTGTACGGGGGGTGTCCGGGGTCCAGGGAGGAGGGTGGGGGGGGGGGGGGGGGGCTCTTCGGGGGGCTGTCCGGGGGGCTGTCCGGTGGGTGTTCGGACGGTGTTCGGGGGGTGTCCGGGGGGTGTCCGGGGTCGAAGGAGGAGGGTGGGGGGGGGGGGGGGGGCTGTTCGGGGCCTGTCCAGGGCTGTCCGGGGGGTGTTCGGAGGGTTGTCCGGGGGCTGTTCGGGGGGCTGTCCGGGGGGTGTCCGGGGGGTTGTCCGGGGTACAAGGAGGTGGGGGGGGGCTGTTCGGGGGGCCGTCCGGGGGGCTGTCCGGGGGACTGTTCGGGGGGCTGTCCGGGGTACAAGGAGGTGGGTGGGGGGGCTGTCCGGGGGTTGTTTGGGGGGCTTTCGGGGGGGTGTTCAGGGGGTGTTCGGGGTCCAAGGAGGAGGGTGGGGGGGGGGCTGTTCTTCTTCATTTCTCATTGGTCTATTCAATCTTGTAGTAAGATCAGACAAATACATCGAGCAGAAATCCATTTACCACACATCATACACCACAACTTCATCACACAACACCTCCACACGACACAACACCACCACACATCATCACTATCATACAACTTCACATGTCACCTCCATGCCCACTAACCATCACATTACAACCCCACATATCACAAAGTCCAACTGGTCACCTCAATCCCCATAAAACACCCTACAACATACAATGAAACAGAACAAAAAACCTCTCATAGAGGCAACATACCCCAACTTCCACAATGTATTTATTCAAGGTCTTTTATTACATTACCCCTTTATTTATCATGGACATTATAACACAACTGATATTCCAGGGGAAACTAATTAATTAACAACATATTCATTCATTTCCCTGTTTTTCACGGTGAAATCACATCAAAATCCTAACTTAAAACAAAAATATTAGATCAATAACAATAAAAACAAGGTACCATATATGTATAAAGAATAAAATACCTGATTTGAGATGATTCAGCTAGGTTTTCACCTATTCGGATGGGGAGTTCAAGATTAGCAGATATTTGGAGCTGGATTGATAAATTAAAACTCAAATATGAGATCAATAACAATAAAAATAAGATAGTATATATGTATAAAGGAAAAATTACCTGATTTCAGATGAGTTTTCACCTGTTCGGATGTTCGGATGGAGGGAGTTCGCAAGAGAAGGGAGAGCAGCCCCGCTGGATAAGAAATTTAGGGTTCTGTCCGAATGGGGGGAGAGTAGGCCCATGCCTGTATTTGGGGGAATTCTTTCCCAACGGTTTTTAAAAACCGTTGTGAAAGGACCCTTTTCCCAACGGTTCAGGGGAACCGTTGGCAAAGGGGTTCTCTAGGGGGACTTTTCCCAACGGTTCACTAGAACCGTTGGCTAAAGTGTCTCCAAGACACCCCTTTACCAACAGTTTGGGGAAACCGTTGGCAAAGGGGTGGCCTTTCCCAACGGTTTCACTAAACCGTTGGGAAATCCTTCCATGGACATTCCTTTGCCAACGGTTCTATATAACCGTTGGTAAATATGTCCTAATCCCATCAACCCCAACGGTTTATGCCAACCGTTGGTAAACACCCGTTGGGAAAGATCCTATTTCCAGTAGTGTACACTGAAGGTAAGGGCAACGTTGTGGCTGATTCCCTGAGCCGGAAGTCACATAAGGAAGTGGTTTGGGAATCCACTGATGTTTGGAGAGCGATGGGAGAGTTGGCTGCCTTGCACTTGGATGCAAGGGTAGAGGGTGTTAGAGG
This sequence comes from Viscum album, assembly GCA_963277665.1. NCBI lineage: Eukaryota > Viridiplantae > Streptophyta > Magnoliopsida > Santalales > Viscaceae > Viscum > Viscum album. Next base: position 219,496,957 of record OY728165.1, read on the forward strand.
ATGCTTGTTTCAAATGACGGTGTAGTCCTCCTTATTGCAGCAGGTGGAAGAGTCTCAGTGGGGGGACTCTGAGGCTGAAGTAATGTGGGATCGTGTCGATCATTGAAACTCTCTAGAAGTATGGTCAGAGGACAGTCGACATCAGATGCTTTTCCATGGAAGGTTGTTTGTTCCGGAGGCGATGCGTGAGGGAGTTCTTCGTGAGTTCCGTAGCTCAGCCTTGGCGGTACATCCGGGAATTTAAAAAATGTACCGAGGCCTGAGGGAATAGTTTTGGTGGCCCAGGGGTGAAACGGGCAGTGGCAGAGTTTGTGGCTAAGTGCCCAGTGTGTCAGCAAGTAAAGGCTGAACACCATGTTCCCAGTGGTTTGTTTCATCCTTTAGATGTCCCTGAGTGGAAGTGGGATGACATCTCAATGGACTTCGTCACAAGACTACCCAGAGATCAGGGTGGTTATGATGCTATCTGGGTATTGGTGGATCAACTGATGAAATCAGCTCACTTCTTAGCAATTAAGGAGTCGGGCCCGGTGAGTACCTTAGCACAGAGGTACATAGACAAGGTGGTGCATTTTCATGGATTTCTGAAGACTATCATCTTAGATCGGGATACTCGGTTTACCTCACGAGTCTGGAGAGGGTTACAACATGCTTTTGGAACCCAGCTACGCCTTAGCACTACTTTCTACCCCCAGACCGATGGGCAGACAGAGCGGACTATCCAAACATAGGAGGACATGCTGCGAGCATGCATTCTAGATTTCAGAGGATCATGGGTGCGACAATTTCCTCTAGTAGAGTTTTCCTACAACAAAAGCTTCTACTCTACTATTGGTATGGAACCGTTTGAGGCTTTGTATGGAAGACCATGTCATTCACCCATTTGCTGGGCAGAGGTTGGTGAGACATGTGATCTTGGAGCAGAGGTAGTACAGAGCACCACAGAGAAAGTCCAGCTTGTGCGTGAAAGGATGAAGGCAGCTCAGGACCGACATAAGTCTTATGCTAATCTTCAGAGGAGTCCCTTGGAGTTCCATGTGGGAGATCATGTGTTCTTGAAGGTTTCCCCTCGACGGGGGAAGAGGAGGTTTGGGAAGGGGAGTAAGCTCTCCCCTAGGTTCATCAGACCTTTTGAGGTGCTGAGGCGAGTTGGCGAGGTGGCATATCAGCTGGCCCTGCCACCTCACTTGGAGAAGGTTCATGACGTCTTCCACGTCTCCCAGCTTCTTCGGTACTTACACGACGAATCTCACATTATAGACTGGGGAGAGTTAGATATTGGAGACGAAACAACCTTCGAGGAATGACTAGTCAGAATCAAAGATCATAAAGATAAGGTGCTCCGTGGACGAACCATGGCCTTGGTTCGTGTATTGTGGAGGCATGGCGGCCTCGAGGAGAGCACTTGGGAGCAGGAGATCCAGATGCATGCTCAGTACCCGGAGTTGTTTTGACTTGTTCTTCTGAGATTTGTTTTGATGTTATACTCTGTACCTTTGATATATGGAATGCTTGGTTTGTCGGTTGTGAGACCTTTTTGTTTACTTGTTCTCTAGAAGTATGTAACTTGTCCAGGTGTGTGGGGAAGGGAAAAACCTGATCCTTAATCAAGACGCATTAATACAGATACGATTGAACCTGTACAGGCGAGTCAGTTCCATCTAAAGCAGATAATATCTCAATATAGGAAAAGGAATTTTCCCCAAACCACGTGTTCGGGAAGTGTTTGGGTTGTGCGGTGTTGGGGGCAGTGCGAGTTGAAAAATCCTAATGCATGGAAGTGGGAAGACCCAATTATTAATCGATAGGCATTAATGAGGATGCGATTAAACCCCTGTAGGTGAGTCAGTGCCACCTAAAGTGGATAATATCTCGACATAGGAGAAGGAATTCCTAACACCTATAATTAGGGTTTATGGTTGGGTTCTTGTTATAACGAGAGCCTTATGAGGTATCTTGTTGGGTTCCTCTGGGTTGGTTTTGAATTCTTGGGGATGAGAATGTTTTAAGAGGTATCTGATGTAATGGCCCGGACCTCTCCAGCCCATTCCTTTGTCAAAAAGAAGGTCACAAAGTGTTCTGGAGGGTAAAATGGACTTTTCCCACACTTTCTAGAATTTTGTAAGTACACGCTGTGTAGTGTGAGTACACGCCATGTAACCCCTCGCCATTTATACCCCGTGTTGAAGGCTGTGTCCTTTCCGTGTGAAATAAATGAGTACACACCGTGTATCCCATACTACACGCCATGTAGTCCCTCCCCACGTATGCGTTACCCTCAAACCGTGTGTTGACCAGTCAACGGCTGTGTGCCGTGTTGAAGTCGTGTCCTTGCCATGTGAAATAAATGAGTACATGCTGTGTATCCCATACTACACGCCGTGTAGTTCCTCCCCGCATATGTGTTACCTTCAAACCATGTGTTGACCAGTCAACGGTTGTGTGCCGCGTTGAAGGCCGTGTTGGAAGCCGCGTGGTGATCATGTGAAATGGAAGAGTACACATCATGTACCATAAAGTACACGCCGTGTAATTTTGTTTTTCTCTCCTATAAAAGGATGGGTCCCCTCCTCCTTTTCAACTCACTCCTCTCCTCCCCTTTCCCTCAAGCAGAGCTCTCCCAAGAGACTCGGAAGCTCTTTTCTTCCATAACTTCTTCATCCGAGCTCCAATTTATGATCCGTCAGCGTCCATGGGATCGTAACGATGAGGCGAAACTTCTGAGATTGGATCTATTGTCTTCCCATCAGCCTTTCCTTCCTAGCTTCCACTCGAGGAGGTTTTCCCGGGATTTTCCAGAGGCAACGGACGCCTTCTAAAGTTGATCCGAGGGAGCGTTGTGATCAGAACCTGTTGAGGTAGGGATCTTACCTTCGTTTCTCTAAATTATGCATCATGTGGGATGGGTTTCCTCTTGTTTACATGAAACACATTTGAACCAGTTTAATAAAGATAATAAATGTCTTATATAATGTGGATGTGAAGCTGTGAATGCAGTTACATTATTTATATCCTGTGATTTTATAATGTGAATTGAATAGGCTTATGCTTACTGAAAATCACGGTCGTTGGGGGCCTTTGCTTGTACAATTAAATGCTGCCCTATCTTTTTAGACAGTTTATGGATGGAAACTTTGTTGAATATGGAAATTGGTTAATCATGTAAAGTTGGCTGATTAAATACCTGGTACGCTTGTGATATCACCCCAGTTAAACAAAACTGAAATAATTAACATGTGGGTGCTGGTTAGGGTTTATTTATGTGAAGGCGGTGTTTTGTGGGTTGTTGTGGACCGGGTGAGCAGTAGGGCTGCGGTTGGATTGTTTGTGGGTTGGTGTGAATGCTATGTTGGTGATGGACAGTGGGGCTGCGATAAATGTTATCAAGGGATGATGATGTACGAGTTTCGATGTGTTTATGGTGGTTGGCAGTGGGGCCACAGGGATGGGATTGAATGTGAATGAACTATGGGTTGTGAATAATAAATGAAATTGGAAGAGTTAATGAATGGTGGGGCATAGTAATGGAACGGAAAATAATAATCAATGGTGTTGGTTGGTTATTAAGAAGGGACTTGTTGTGTTGCTTGTGTTTTCCTAACTTTTTTTGTGGATAATAAGGATATGTTTTACAAACGATCGGTGTGGTTGTTTGTGGATAGTTTCCCAGCAGTTAAGGAACTAATAAACTGATTCTGTTGAAACATGTAAACCTAAATGGGGTTGGGGTTGTTTGTTGTATGCATGCTTCGTAGCAGCAGTGCCGAGGCACGTGCTCAGTTCTCTGTTTAGAAGCCATAGTTTGGGCTGTGTGTTTGGTATACATATATATATATATATATATATATATATATATATTTGTATCTTTGTGTTTTGTCGCACCCCACCCATGTTGAGCACTTAGTGCCGAACACTCCCATTTCATGGGAGAGGGTGTTTTCCCCTTAGTTACTAGCTTCTTCCTGCTCCTTCTTCTGTAGGATTTGATGTCTTGAGGTGACCTTACACCCAAGACACTTCAGGTAGGTTTTGATTTGGGTGGTTTTATCCCAAGACTCTTCGGGCAGGTTTTACTATTTCCCAAGAACCTTTAGTATGAGGCCCAGGTGTGTGCGGGTGGGATACGTGGTTGTGAGGCCCAGGTGTGTGCGGGTGGGATACGTGGTTATGAGGTGCAGGTGTGTGTGGGTGGGATACGTGGTTGTGAGGATGAGGTGTGTGCGGGTGGGATACGTGGTTGTGAGGCCCAGGTGTGTGCGGGCGGGATACGTGGTTGTGAGGCCCAGGTGTGTGCGGGCGGGATACGTGGTTGTGAGGTCCAGGTGTGTTCGTGCGGGATACGTGATTGTGAGGCCCAGGTGTGTGCGGGCGGGATACGTGGTTCTAAGGCCCAGGTGTGTGCGGGCTGGAAGAGTGTGGTAGCGTCAGGATGTTCTCCGTTAGTTAGAGAATCTAACTAGTGGGGGAAAATGGTGTGGGGTACCCAATTCTCTTGATCTTATATACTACTACTACCTGTTGTTTGTGTTTTTGGTGAGCGTGGCTGGTGAGGTTGGGTGGATAGAATTCCTTGTTAGGTTTTTTTTCTTCTGTTGTTCTCACGGGACATTAGGATTTCTCCCCACTTGTTCACGAGAGCTTTTGGTTTCCCTACTGAGTATACTTGTATGCTCACCCTATGTTTACTTTCAGGTTTCCAGGAGGACTACCAGGGCTGTGCGAGACCCTACTATTCAGGATAGCTGGAGTTGTTGTAGTTTGTTGTACTCTTGTTTCTTTTGGTATTGTACTTTTTGAGCTTTCTTGTACTTGTACCTTGTTTCAGAACCATTTAAACATGCATGTGGGATTGGTTTGGGTTTATTTCTATACACTTGTTCTTTTCCTTTTTGGTGGTTGACTTGTCCTATTTCCCAATCTTAAATATTAAAAAGGGTAATGTCTCCCATAATTGTGAAAACTTATACCCTTGGTACTAGTCGTCACCCTGGGGCCTACTAGAGGCGGGACTCGGGGGTCATTATCTCCCTTTCACCATTGCCAGCTCAGGAGGGGTATCTTTGGTGGGAGGGGGTCGGGATAAGAAATATACTTGTTTATATAAAAAAAATTCATTATTTTTTTCATTTAACTATTTCTATTTGAACAATTTCTTCTTTAAATGGATATCCATAAATTAACTTTGACACCAAAATCCCTAAAATAAACTTCTAACATATCTGAATTCCCATAAAAGAATGAAAATTATAACTATATGCCTTTAATAATCCATAAAAATAAATATTATGAATACATTAATCTATGAACATAAATTTTAATAATACTAAGTCATAATAAATAATTATTAATCAAATATAATTATATATTAACCAGGACATCGTGTAGGCCAGTGGTAGGTCTGAAACCCTTATTTTCATTTGGTCATGGGTTCAAGACCTACTGCCTTGCCAGACCTGATTTCTTGTCACCATACATACATGATGTCCTTTTCCAAAACCACAATAATATAACTTCCAAAATAAATACAATCGTAATCCTTTAAATAATTCTATTCACTAAATATCCTTTTATCCAAGGTTTTCAATACAATCTCAATATATAAATACTTCCCCCCCAAGTTTAACTTAAACATTTCAGGAATGGTTAACCTTATAAGACTTTTGAAAGATGAAAATCCAAAACATTTGAATAACAACACGAAATTAGCTTGAAGTTGATCCCATATATATGGAATATTACCTCTTGGTTTTCATATTCCAAAAATGTGAATTACCTCATCATATACACTCCTAAAACATGGTAATAACATGAATTTCCATAAATAATTTTGGAAAATATACATGCTTTCTTATTCCAAAGGTTATTGAATATATTCATAAAATACAATATGGTTTAAACTTAATACATGTTTAAATTGACTCAATTTTCAACCAATCTATAATTAGATCTAGGATAATCAGTGCTATCAAATATAATTTATCCAAAACAATTATCTCTTGTTCCAAGCAAAACACACTTTTCTCAACGTCTTGATCACATTAATGGTTATAATCCCTTAATTAATATATAACTTTTATAAGTCTTCATCCCCATTCAACATAACCTTTTTAATCCTTTATGAAATACTTATATTGAAAATACATATATATTTCAGGATTCATATAACATAATATTTAAATTCAAACACTAAAATACTTCATTCATCAAACTTTATTCTTGAACCATTACTCATGCTTCATCAACTTATTCCTTAATACCTATTTCCTAGAATATGAACTATGAAACATTTATTAATTTTCTTCAACCTAAATATAATCATGATTATTTTGTTTAATTTAAACAATAATATAAGTACATCACACACATATCGCATGTTGTTTTTGATCTTTTTATCTTCTGATGTATAACCAATACTTGTACCACCTTCTTGATTCTCATTATGAGATTTCCACTTGGATTTTTTTTTTCATAATTCACATAATCTCCACATATAAACATTAAATGATAACCATGTTCATTATAGTTATCTCTATTGACTAAAACCATAAAGCATAGAGCTATAAACATTTATCATATTATGATGCCATATAATAATGAAAATCACATATGGTGTTCCTATATCATGGCTCCAAATTCTTTAATCTAAAAACCTGTAGGTTTATCCTAGGTTATTCATAGACATATTCTATTTAAATCCTTCATGATGGTTCATAAAAAAATTCTTAATTCCCATATCATATCCCCCATGAGTGTTAAAATAGGTGTGTATCAAGGCCCATCGTTATGTACCAGATTACCCTATGTCAGGATCGTGATATTTTATTAGATTTATTACCCCTAGGAAAATTTTATACAAATCCACATCCTCTTTTAGTATCTATATAGGGATGCATTTATAGGAAACAACTCACTCCATCCTTTACCAAAATTCCTAGACATTTTTCTAACCACTGACACATCCGTATACATAACCTTAAAGATATGAGTAGATATGTCCTTAGAAATATACCTTGGGATATCACTAACGTTTTCTTATCATAGTATCCAACAGTTTACTAAACCTTTCCATTGATACTAACTATAGATACCCATGCTTAACATATATGGATATTACATCGTTTTTTTATGAATATTCAGCATATCACAAAAGTTATGACCGAGGACTGTAATAGTTTAGTGTCTTTGGAAAATTGGAACAAAATATTGTAACTTTGTGAGTAATCTTCAATATATTAAGTAATTATCTTCTTTGATAATGCTTTGACCTAAAACATTTCATTTTAACTTGGGAAAGAAAACATAAGAAAGGGGTGAGCACAAATGCTCATCAAGGGTTAATACGGTAAATGTGTAAGCATAACATGAACATAAGGGTATGAGAATGTGATCATAACATTTTAAGATAAAACCCTTGATATCGAAGATCATAATCATGATAAATGGCATAAATTTTTCCAGTTCATAATACATGAATCATATGTAAGTCAGGATTATAATCCATAAAATCATAACATATGAATAAGATATGTAATTGTGATATACACATCATCGTATAACATTATAAACATGTATAAGTAGAAACATGTTCACATATTAAATTAAGGACATGAAATCGGGCCCTTTAATAGACTAATGCACATGAAACTAGGTCCACGTATAATGTTCTGCACATGTAATCAAGTCTACAGATAAAATTCTGAACATGTAATTAGATTCACACATAAACTAATGTACATGAAACAAGGTCCATTCATAACATTGTGAACATGAAACTAGGTTCATGAATATATTTATGAACACAGAATAAGGTTCCCTAATAACATTGTGAACATATAATCCGGTACATATGTAAACTTATTGAAATTAATCCATGTGCATGCATAAAATTATGAACATGTGATCAGTTTTATTCATAAAATTTATACTCATGAGTCATTAATTGTTATCCAGTTCATTGTTGGGAGATATAGGTCCTTCCCATATCATAATAAAATCCTTAAAAAATATTCCACAAGATAATTAAAACATTCATCATATCAAGACCCATAAAAAGAGATGGGTTTTATAAACATCATTTCATTACCCATGCAATCAAATGGGTATCATTAACATTTCATCATATCATAACCATTGGAAAAGATATATATTTCACAATCATTTCATCAAATCATAACCTATGAAAAGAAGTGGTATTCAAAATCATATAACCTATTAAATAGAAATTAGTTTCATAATAATCATTCCATCAAAACATATACTATTCAAAAAAGGATATGAATAGAACCTTTGGATCATTTTCTAGATGGGCATGAATAACATCAACATATGTCATATTAGATAAAAAATAACTTGAAAGGATATTTTGAAAAAATTTCATCAAGAAAACATCCTCTATTATTTGAAATGTATTTTTAAAACATAAAACCTTTAATAAACCATTTTCATCAAAAATTCATTGAAAATGTAAAATGAAGGTGTTAAATCATTTTGAAAACCGTTGGCTTGAAAACATGTAAAAGAATCATGAAAACATTTTAAAATTATTTTTCCTTGAAAAATTATAAAATATACTTGAAAACATTTTGAATCCAGTTTCATAAAAATTACATTTAAATAAATTTTATAAAAATAATCATTCTAAACATGAAATAAAATCTTTACTGAAATGATGATTGGTAAATCAATACTTGTTACACGAGGAAAAAATATTCCTTTTTACACAGAAAAAAGTTTATAGATAATGCCTTGTTTTTAAAGAGAAAAGAATAATCCTTTGAAACCATTTTTAAAAGAAAAAAACAAAAAAAATATTTTAAATATTATTGGAGAATAGTTTAATATTCTTGGAAACCATTTTTATAAAACATGGTTTTAAGGAACACAGATTTCTAACCGAAGAGAAGGTGATCTTTGGATTTCTTAAAACACTTTCTTATCTATCTTATGTACCAAAGAGTATAAAAGTGGTATCAATACATGAACATATCACGAATAACCATTGTATAATAAAAATCATGAATTTTATTTAAATATGGATTATACTATTTCAATAAAGCAACAACAATAATAAATAATCTCAAAAAGAGATGAGATTGTTTTAATAAACTCTTATCACTTAGTAACATTAAACCATACTAACCATGTAAGAAAGTAAAATTATATAAATCTTAAAATATCATGATAGTATGTAAATTTAGTATATAAAATTTTTAAGTCAGTATATATACATCATATAAAAATATATGTGCATAATATGGAAAATTTCTCAAAGAAGGAAAATTGTGACAAAAATTACATTACTAATTTGGTAACATTTGAAAATTATACCCTATTAATGAAGGATAATAAAATAGATATTATGTACCCATAAATTTAAGTATAAGAATATTATAATACATCCATGTTTAGTATACACCCCACACAAATTAAATGAGTGATGACTAATGCTTGTATCTTATGGAAATAAAAAGTGAGAAGAAATCACAATACCTTGTGTCTTAAGTCTCGTGAACTCATTCAAACCTCCTGTATAGTAAATATAATTTTATTATAAATTTTTAACAGAACCATATTATTATATAAAATTTTTATATGGTTTGATCATTACTTTATATTTCCTGCTTTTGGACAATTCAATTTTGAGGTTACACATAAGGTAATATTTTCTTTGTTCTATTCATGTGTCTTAATTTTTTTAATCATTGGTCCTTATACTTATACCATGATTTCCATAATTTAAATAATTACATAAATATCATGTATATTTTTTATGTTTTCATTATAATAATCTATATCATATAGAAGTATGAAATGGAATACACTATTCTTGGAGACGGTAATCCGTACGTGGGCATGAACATTATTTCTATTTTTATTATCCTATTGATATAAAAAAGGTAAATGATATATATATATATATATCATTTTTATATAAGAAATATTATATAATATATATCATATAACTTCATAACACCCATCCTAAATACTTTCTATATAGACTGTAAACGAATCACATCACTTTGAGTAGGCGGTAGTGCACACTACCTCAAAAGCAATTATCATATTTTCACCAAATGGAAAGTATAATTTTTTTTTATAAAAGGATTAAATATTATTAAAAACATAATAAATATTATATATAACATATATAAATATATTTTTCTTCACAATAACCACCATGAGAGGCAGTAAGGAAAAATGAACAATCAGTGTTTTGGGAGGCAATGGTTGGTCGTACACATAAATAGTATGTTAATTAACCATTAGATGGAGGTTTTTTTAAGTGTAGGTCAGACCCATAGAAGAAACAAATACTAGTATATTGAGGATACTAGTATTTTTTCAATAATGTAATATATATAGTGGAGGGGATGGAAAAATAAAATAAAATAAAGGAGATTGAGAGATGTTGATCCCTATTAATTGGGTAACTCCTTTTGGTTTGTTCCAAAAGGCTTCATTGGATTTCATTCTTATTAAGGGAAAGTCTTCTCAAATAAGGTATGTATGTTGGTAAGTGTATTGGGGTTATGTTTTTTAATCCTAACTATTTTTATAGGTGTTAAGAATAGGGATAGGTGGTGTCCTTTATAGGGAAGGGAAAGGACACACTTGGCATTTTTTAAGACAAGTTATTTTGGAAAAAAATTTATGTGTATCCACATTTTTACCTAAAAAAAGTCATATTAAACAAAGAAAGAAAGAAATAATTGAATTTTAATAGCCAAATAATTTTCATACAATGGATTTTGGAGAAGTTTTTAACTCATTTTGGGTCATAAATTTAAGGTTTAGTACTTTCATAACCAAAATTTTCTCTTAATCATTTTAATTAATTTTAATCACTTTCACTAATATTTTTGGTACAAAATAAAGTTGAACTTATTATAAATTATAAATTATTCTGATTCCAAATATAGAATCAATTTTTTCAAATTCTAATCACATAATTAGAGGAAATTAATTTAATAATAATCCCACTAACGAGACGACACTACCAGTTTTTAATGCGAAAACATCCAAAAGATTGCTAAGTTTTTATACCCAATTTCTAAGAGAAATTGGTTCCAATAACCTAAATTTGACTAATTTAAAAAATTATTATCTTATTATAATTTATGAATAATTTGAAATATAATTTCACTTTATAAATGAATTAGGTGAAAATCAGTTTTGAATTAAAATTCATTATTTGTAACTATTCATTAAAAACAACAAAACCATATAGAAAAATACCAAAAATTTATCCTAACATAATTTTTGTGATTCTATTTCAAATATGAAATTTATCTTGACATATTAAATCTATATATCTTCCAAAAATGGGATTTAAAATTGGTTCACCATTAAAAGGTTGTAAAACTACCTTTATAAAAATATAGCTTTTTAAGCATAAAATTGGGATTGTTATTATCTTATATCTATCAAATATATTGGATTATTATGAATAATATTTTTTAAAATATATAACAGATAAATTTAATTAATATTGTTCACTATTTTTAATTAATTTAACTTATTAATATAAATCATCTTTCTCCCATAAAATAGATATTTATAAAATCAGTCCCTTTATAATCATTTCATTTCGATATTGTTTTCTAATTAATTGGTAATCAATGAATTAGAATATATATATTCATATGTTAATTCATCATATAATATTCAATTTAATTTCCCTATTATATCCTATTTAATAATAATATTTTAATAATGAATAGTTTTTCAATAACACTCATTTTTGTGTGTTACGCAAGCCATCAAAGAATGTCAATATTGCATGTGACATAAGCTAACCTCAGTGTTCTATGTAGAAAATGATAAAAATTATGTTGTGTGTTGTGAAAGAATAACTTTATATTGTGTATAACACAAGCCATACATAGTTCTTTAATATAAAATAAACTATTTTTAGTGTTGTGTGAATTGTAAAATATCAAAAATATTAAATTAATTGGAAAAAAATAATTCCCAACATCTTAGGGTGTTATAATAATTATCTCCATCTACTTCTTTTGAAGATTTGTAGGACCCTTAAAGTGTTTAAAATGTTTCTCTAAGAACATTAATACACTATCATTGAGAATACTAGTAATATAAACCTTGTTCTATGTCCTGGACAAAATATGTTGACCTTCCTTTTGGGATCATGTGGGGATATGAACCAATTGTATGATGGGTGCTGAAATGTTTTGATAACTATCTAGTGGTATGGGAGTATGAGCATAATATTGAGAAGCTACTAGAATATTCCAATTTGATTATTCATTATTGGTAGGAATGTGAGAATGTCGATGAGTGATTATGAAAATATATTGAACAACCCAGGATGAAGCGAGGATATGATCCCAGTTCAAAAAATAAATTCTCTATCAGAATGTGCTAACAAACCTCTGAAATGGGAGAAGGGATGTGAGCCTCCTCTTATATATCATCATAAGGATGCAGTTATAATTATCCATCATCAGAAGTAATGATATGAGTCTGTCTTTAGTGAGATATTGGAAAATTCCAAGTTGCTTCCCTGACATAAATTTAAGACTTTCTTGATATCTATTCTTCTCTCACATAGTGGGCCTCGATTACTTTCAGAATGTGATCCTTTTTAGAGGCATGTTCAACTCACTCTTTTTGATCCCCAATCATATGGGGGTACAATATTGATCTTGAGACCATAGAGTATGCCTCAATAATTGTTTTATTGAAATATCCCCCTATCCTAAGTTATGTATCACTCTCACATGGTGATCCCTAGTTGTAATGGGAATATGAATCCAATCTTGAAGGGGCCAAATGGATAAATGATTGGTTGAGGTTAAAGTTGTTTATAATTAATTAAGATTATAAAAAATGTCAATGAGTGTAAAATGTGATGATTTTATAAATGGTATGAGGTTCCAAAAACATGTGTCATTGTTTATTTGAGTTTGAAACATTGTTAACATAATTTATGTCAGTGGGCCTTGCTAAATTATTTATTTTTCATAAGGGGTTTTTTTAATATTATTTTAGTTTGGAATTTTTTTTGAGAACAAGGTTGGATTATTTTGGAATTGCATTATATAGTATTTTAGAATGTTTTTTATTGAGTGTTACAAATTCCAAGCATATTAAGACACTGAGGGAAACCTATGTGAGGTGCTAGGCATGTGGATTTTATAGGTATAGAAGGAAGTATCCACACATAATGATGAAAATTTGTCAAATATTTCATATACAATCCACAACCATCCAATATATTTGATGAATATCTGGGCCATCTTAATTTTTTCTGGATTATTTCTTCCCCAACATGCCATAAAAGGGTTTCTTTTAAATGGGATCTCATTTAAGCTCATTTGAGAAATTGAAGCTTTCCAGAATATCCTTGTGAGATTCCTTTGAATCATCTCAACCAACAATTTTCCTATGCAATTTGTCTTGTCCCCCACTTGAGAGTCATATTCTTTAATGGACTTCTCAATGTAGTGACATCACCTGAAGCAAGATCTGAATATTCTATTCATCATTTTAACATCCAAAAAACTCCATGATGATCAAAATTATATACTTGTTCATTTATATTTTAAATATAAGTTCTAATCATGGATTTGAATTATGAATAAATTATGACATTTATTAGTGATTTTTTTTTGTTTTGAAAATATTAATTTTAAGCCCAAAAGTTTTTCCATAATTCTAGAATATTATAATATGTTGATCATTTCCAATAAATACTGAGGCCTTCAATCATTTTTATGGATTTTTTGAGAATATTTCATTTATGGTGAAATTAAAATCTGTGAATCGCTCTAGTTTATAAATGGTAGATCTCACACACTATCTGTTTGTGTGAAGAATAATTCATTTCATGGGAAAATTATATGTGCCAAGAACACTAGTACTGCTTCATGATGAACTAGTTTGGTGAATAACTCAAGATATAGTGATTTTTATGTCCCTTACATTTATGATGAAAATTGAAAATTTATGCTTGTTGTGTTGAATATTGCTTATGCATCTGTAAATATAGTATAAAACAGTATTGTGAAAATGGTATTGAAAAAATATCTAATTTACATGATTTGTATGAGAAGGTTTTATATGTTTCCTGAAGAAGTTTGAGGAACTTCATGGGAGAAGGAGAGGTTTTATTAAGTGTTTCTTTATTGAATAATTTATCCACAAATTTCATAGTAATTTCACATACTGATTTGCAAAGTGGAAGGGTGTACCCCATGATGTGTTTTCATTTGAGTTGTGTGCATAAAGTGCATACAATTAATTGGATTTGTGTTAAATAACAAGATAAATATTTTATATTTAAATTAATTCTCATGTACATGTAAAAGAATATTAAAATAGAAATTGAGTGTCTGATGAAACAATTTTGATGCAGTGTGAAGTGATTGTACATGATATCTTTTTAGAAATATATACTATGCATATGCATGATTTAAATCATGCATGAAATTTGTGTATGTTGTGCATTCTTATTATTATATGACTAAAAATTGAATACAATTTGATGTATTAAATATATGCATCATATTTGATGAAATTCATGTCCAATATAATTTATAATATAAGGGTGTGTTGATTTGGTACTGAAGTCAGGATAGTTTTATCCTCAATATTTTATAAGAATTTATATGTCCCAGTTTTCATTGTTCAGTGAGGCCGGGTATTCAATAGAAGAAATAATTCTTGCTCGAGTGGTGTTGTACTAAGATATCTGATTATATTCATTGATAAAAAATATATGATCATGTCTAGTATCATTTCAAATAAACATGAATTTTACATGAGACTGTGATCCAGCAAGATTATGGTGAAGGATCAACTAATCATCCTATCTGTGGATCAAATTTTAGAAGAGGAAGGATCTTGTGACTGAGGGTCTAACCAGTTTCTGAATAGGCTTGAGAGATTTGGGTTATAACCAATCAAACAGTTGGGGGGTCTAACCAACCAAGGGAGAATAGTTGGATTATAGGGGGTATAACCAGAATCAACTCGAGGGTCGATTACTGGGGTGTATGACCAGTTTATTTTTGAGACATTATAATTGATGAAATATTATAGTGGATAATCTATATTTAGGGGTCTAACCAATGTGGTAAGGATGTGGGTATTAGTACCAAACCCTGTAGAAATATTGTCTGATGTGTTTTATTTACTTTATGCATTACATGCATGGTCAAATCATCATAACAGGTGACATAGGTTCCAATTAAAAGGTGGACAATAATTTAGTAAAATTGATCACACCTGATTCACCCCCACCCCCTCTCAATGACACTGTACAATCCTTGGACACATAAATTGATATCAGAGCTTAGGATTCCTCTTATTGGATCTACTCTACTTGTATTGTTGTTTATATCAGAAGTATACGAAGTGCAGATTTTAGTTTGATGAAAATTTAGAATAGCCTCAGATGGAAAAGCCTATGTCTACTCATTATGTTAGAAATGATGATTTTTAAATCAAATCAATGAAAATAAGTAGAAAAAAGTGGCAAAGAATATGATGAATAAATCCAACATGAATGAAAATCAACACATATACAATGAAAATCAAAGTGTAAATTTCTCAATCAAATTAGTTGATGAATCAAGTTCAATATTTGATGGTGTTATGATAAATTCATAAATTATAAATTATCTGAAGAAACTTCCCAAATAAGTGATCACATATTTTACCAGAGTATTTAGGTAACTTCGTGATGAAAATTTATATCTATAAGAGGAGGAAAATAATATGGAATAATCATTGGCTAAAAATGTTTGCACTTCCAAAATTCTCACATGACTTATGAATGAAAAGGAAAAAAATAATCTTTGCAAAGAAAGATATATTCAAGCTATTAAAGAATTGAATAGTTATATTTTTAAGAAATAATTTTTTCAATTTTTTTTACAATAGTTATCCATTCACTTGAAAAGAAACATAGTATATCTATAAGTGTCAATCAAAATCATCTAAAGGGTAATGCAGAAAAAATTAAGGATATTGATAATTTTTACTAAAGGAAAAATAGATGCATGAAGAATAGATTTAGAAGATACAGATTTAGTTGCAATAAATCATGAAAAATATATAAGATGAGAATATTTCTATCAACTTAACGTGTCCTAAAGTAGAAGTGAAACTAAGAAATATGGAAGAGACATGAGCTGAGAGTTCCCATGTTGCTGAGAAAAAAACTATTCCCAAGGATTCATCTGATAAGGGTCTTATTTCTAAAAATACTAATTCTAGTGGTAATAAGTGGTTGAGATTATATAAAGATAAATCTATTGTAGATTCATTAAATAAGGAAAACCTTGGTCATGATAAATCATGATCCACTAATGTTGTTTTAATTACTACTATAGATTCAATATTAAAATATAGACATACATGGGTGAAAAGAAATTTGTGTTCCCCAAAGAGAGCACATAAAAGAAGAAATGTGCTACCCAAAATCATCAAAATGTCAAAGGCAGATAGAATGTGTTATAGAAGAAGAAATCAATATTTATTGTATAATGTTGGTGTAATTCTAAATTTGGTCATCAAGAAATTAATTTTTAGCATAATATTTCATTGTATGAAAATTAAATAATTTCAGAATTTAGGGGGAGAAAAGCTGAAGAGAAATTGAAACATGCACAACAAAATTAAAATTCAATGAAGAAGAATTAGTTTATGAAGAACTAATATGATTACTTAGAAAATTTCATGGACTATTACAACATAATTTTTTATTGTTATGATGAGTTATGGTACATACCAATAATGCATGAATTGTTTTTTGATGCAAATAGAAGATCACAAAAAAAAGTGAAGTTGGAAAGATATGAAGTTTATAGGTTAATTCTGGAATGTGAATAGAATAAGATAGTTTCTAAATAAAAACCCCCTAATAAGTTTATAATGAATGATGTGAGAAGTGTCTCACCAATGAAAATGTGTTTCAATTGTGGTAATAAAGGTAACAACATGGATCCCTGTGAATTGGACCTGAACATTAAAATAAAATAAAGAAAGATGAAATTAAAGATAGAATCAAATCCAATTAAAGGTAACATGATTGATTTGGTGAATAAAATTAATGATAATGAATCTAAAAAGTTACCTAAAATTGGTAAATTTTTGAATTCTAATGTTGTGTGTAACAAGTGAAACATGTTTTTAAATTCATGTAAAAAAATTGACATCATTATCTGGTAAAAATAATTTTTAAGAAGAGTTGGAAAACATTTGGGACTTAAAATTTTTGGAAAAAGAAGTCTACACACTGACTGAAAACTGAGCATGTTCCAAAAGTGTGTTATATCATATGGTCTAAATTGTTTTAAGATTCAAAAAACATGGATAAATTATATAGAATTGAAACTTACATTACTAAATAATATGAAGACCCATTTTCATCTAGGAATAATACAAGGTTGATAAAAAACTCATAGTATTGTTTCTCAAACTGAGAAGAATTGAATATCCACTTTATTCCCATATATATTGTGTTTGTTTTCTTATATAGGTAACTGAATGTGAAGAATATATTTAGGGGGATACCTAAATTTATAAAATATATTAATATCATAAATCTATAAAAAATTTCATCATGGAAGACTACTAGCATCATGTTATCTCTTTTCAACATATTAAATAATATTAGAATATACTTGGAATTTATTCTTGATGAAATTCAATATTGATAAAGAAATTTTTGAGTTAATCTATTTAGGGGGAGCACATATTATCATCCAATGTGTATTTCTATCTCAATTGATGTCTTATGAGAATTTAAAGTTATGTAGAGGTATGAATTTGATATTTCTGTAAGCTAAATTTCTGAATACTGTAGCTTGTGGTCATTGAGGTAGGTGGATTACATTCTCCCGTTTTCAAGATAAAAATAATTCATCAATTATAAAAGTAATAAATTTATTTCTTGATGAAAAATGGAAAGTACATGTTTACATTTTAATGTTTTTAATCTATTTACTGATATGTATGCAGGATATTATATGAAAATGTTTTGAAAATTTCCTAAAAAGCAGTTTTAGATAATGGTATCACATGTTGAATTTTTATTAACATCATTGATGTTAAATTTGATCACTCTTTTTTCATTATAGATCATTAATCAGGTAGACTCTTTTAATGTTTTTAATCTTGTAGTGATTCCATCCTTCTCATAATTAATTCATATAATATGTGTTAGAAGATAAGTGGACATTCTTAATAAATGGATTTTGGAAATGAGAATTCCTTCACATACTTTTATCTTTGTCATTATTGAAAATTATGGGGAGAAGATGTCATTGAATATTAAGATGAATTAAGTATTGACAAAAAATCCAAAGGGGGATTGAATAGTCCAAATTGCCAAATTATTTTTTGAGGTTGAATTTTTTTTCAATTCATTAATAATATGAAAGGGTCAATGAGTGTTAAACGTGATGATTGTAGATAAGATAATAAGTTCCAAAAATATGTGCCATTGGCTATTTTAGCTTCACACATTGTTGAAAACATTTTTAATAGGCGGTCCATGAAAAATGATTTATTTTTCATAAGGGGGTTTTGGAATATTATTTTGGTTTTGGAATATAATGTTTGTTTGGAATTTTATTTCATGATGAACAGGTTCTGTCAGGCACTCAAGATAACATGAGTTGACTCTCACTTCCTTTCCTGATGAAAATTGTGAATTTATGCTTATTTTGGTTAATATAGCTCATGCATCTGTAAATACATAATACTACACAATAGTGAAATGTATAATAAAAATGTATCTGATTTATGAGATTTGTACATGAAGATTGAATTTTTTTCATGAATACATATGAGGCACTACAAGTGAGAAGGACATGTTTTGCAAAGTGTTTCATTTACAAATATCTTATCTTCAAATTATATAGTAATTCCATATACTGTTTTTCAAAGGGGAAGGATATACCACGTACTGTGTTTCCATTGGTGTTTTCAGTATCAAGAGATTACAATAATTTGGGATTTCATGTAGAAAATATAGAAAATTTTCAATGTTAAATTCATTCTCATATACATGTAAAAGAAGATTAAAATAGACAGTGAGTGTTTGATGAAAAATATTTGATGCAATGTGCAGTGATTGTATAAGAGATATTTATAAAAATACATAATAAAGTATGAATGTACGTTCATTAAAGAATGAATGAAATTTATTTAGCATGTTCAAAATTATTGTTAGATGCCTAAAAAGTGAATACCATGTAATATATTAAATACAGGCATGATATTTGAAGAAATTCACGTGCAATATAATTTTTATAATAAGTGTGCAGGGTTTTTATACTGAATCTGGTTTAGTTTTATCATTAGTATTTCAGAATAATTTCTTTTTTCATGTTTTTAGTGCTTAGTGAGGTCGGTTATTCAACATAAGAAAGAATTAATTCCTGATCAGTGTTGTACGGAGGCAACTAATTATATTCAACGATCAAAATTATTTGAGAAAGTCCATAATCTGTGAAAAGGAAAATGAATTGTCCATGAGCCCATGTGATTCAGAAATATTGTGGAGGAGGTTCAACTGATCATCCTATATGTGGGTCATATGTAAGAAGAAGAAGGAGGAGCTTGTGATTGGGTGGGTCTAACTAGTTTCTGAAGAGGTTCAAAAGACTGGGGGTCTAATTATTTGAGTGGTTGTGGGGTCTAACCAACCATGGCAGAAACTAGTTACACCCACCCAATCACAAGATCCTCCTTCTTCTTCTGAACCTCTTCAGGTCTGGTGTTTTTTGGGACATCAGTATCTATGGTAATGAAGAAAATAAGGAGCAAGTTAACTGATCAATGAATCATCATATGAATGATATGTGGTCAATTAGATATGAATATGCAACATAATTTTTATTTCTTTTATAGTCCTTCCTTTTTTCTCATGTGGACTTGTCACATTAAGGATGGATTTATTTCCTAATGAACCAGGCTATAGCTATTCAACTAATTTTTTTTATATTTTAAAATATCCATTTCTTGTTTACTATTTTATTTTTCATATGATATGAAATAAAAATGTCCTGACACATAGTCATCTGATCATTTTTCTATTTGAAATATTCATATTGCTTTCACTATATTTTATTCATATGAAAATACATATGCTCATCACCCATACAGTGAGAAAAAATTGGTATGATGATAAATATGAAATCTAATTATAGGGTTTAATGTGTGTACAATCATTTAATATTGGTTCACTATTTTGGTTTCATATGAAAATATATATTTTGATCACCAATATAAAAAGGAAAAATGATCCAATGATAACTATGGAGAATGGTTTTGGTGGGTTTTTTTCTATAAAATTATTCACATCAGGCTCTCTGTTTTTTATCTTTCATAAAAACTACCAACAGTTCAAACATACATTACTACATACAGACCCTCTTTCCAATGGTAGGTGGTCAATTGGGGTTTTAGATCCAATGGAACCTAGGAACTCACAATTGTCGATAGGATGGGAGTTTGGTCTAATTTCACACTTTGTGGATAATTTTTTCCTACTTCAATACTCTATTATATATTTAAGATATGCTTGAGAATATCTTCCTCATCCTAGTATGTGACATGTTACCCTAACAAAATGATCTAATATTGGATCCCCTCACTTATAAAGGAGACCCTATTATTGAGTCTATCTATATGTATCTTAGGATATTAATTCGTTACCCATAAATGTTTAGCTACTTCTATAATGAATCTGCAAAACTATAAATTTCATAATTTACTTCCATCCAGTGTTGTAGTTAAAACTCCATGGATATTATTGAGTTGTAATGATACATCCTTTATATCATTTTTATAAAATGAATCAAAACCAATGTATTTAATTAAACTCGTTCAGATTAATTTCATTGGTAAAAGTCATATATAGGGGAATTTAGGCACTGGGTATTTGAGCTTGAGCCTCAAGGAGGAGTCACACTTATCTTGGTTATAGTAGGATTAAGATTCATCATAGTTTAGTCAATCCCTTATGACATTCCCCAAAGTAGACGACCTTATATGGGCACAGTGACATCATGCCACTATTTTGGGCTTTAACACTAAGGATACCCTAGAAAATTGAGTTTTATGATGGGAATGATATGAAAAATTTGAACCCTTAATCCCATGTTATCCATGCTTAGTGTTAGAAATAAGGG
Source organism: Viscum album (assembly GCA_963277665.1). Classification (NCBI taxonomy): domain Eukaryota; kingdom Viridiplantae; phylum Streptophyta; class Magnoliopsida; order Santalales; family Viscaceae; genus Viscum; species Viscum album. The sequence continues at coordinate 219,518,124 of OY728165.1, forward strand.
ATATCAAGTAATCAATCCCACTATATATGGATGTGAGACATCTATGATAGGATAGACCTTTGGATGTTTATTATGGGAAATAGGACTCATGCAAGCATTATACCTATCCTTGTTATGGAAGGAATTAGAGTCATAACTTTTTAGTTGCATTCTCGATCAATTGGTGGATGATAAATGATGATAATCTCACGGTTGATATTGGCTCTCAATGGTTGGATGTTAGATAAATGGGGGGATGTGAACTTGGGAGGTTTTATATTAGACATTTAGCCTTAGGAAGGCGTCCTACATATCCTAGTTATTGCAAGAAACATATTTTGGGTAGTTCATTTTGATTAGGGAAGACACACTGAGGTTTCCCTTTGGATATTTAATATAGAGATCAATCCTCAGAGAGGCATCCAACACATCCTAGTTATGGCAGGAATTAGAGTCATAAAATTTTATTTGATTTAGGGATTTCACATAAAGGATTTCATTTGGAAATTTAAAGTGGACCTTGAGATATAATAGGGAATCCTACATATTCTGGTTATGGTAGGAATTAGAGTCAACATAGTTCCATTTGACTGAGTCATACACACTGAGGTTTCCGTTATATATTCATGGAAGGTTATTATGTCAAGGGGTATCTACTTGATGTGGACTGGTTTTAATCCTGATACGTCCCATGATATATAGACATATCTTGGTTATCCATCAAACATGTCCAATGAAAATATCAGGATCTAACCAAATTCTCCAAGGGACATTTTATAATATTCATGAAATGTCTTGAGAACATTGTGTTATCTAGATGGATTATCTGAAATACATCACATGATTAAGGATGACATGTCTGGAGGGTACCACATGACTTGGATGACTTTTCTAGAGGATGTTGCATTATCCAATATGAAATATATGGAGGATACCATGTGACTTGACTAATGTGTCCAGAGGATGTCTCATAATTTAATATGAAATTTTTGGGTCTCATTTAAGGGCCCCACATACCTATCTTGGAATTTTCCATATAACATGGGATACATTTCTAGAGGAAAGTATAAGATTTGGATGAAAAAATAGGGGAATTCACATGGTTTGGGTGACATGACTGGAGGGTGTTTTTTAACTATGTTTAATATTAATAAGGTACATCACATGATCTAAATATCATGATGAGGGAGCATTGCAATATTTGAGAAATATGTCATGGTGTAGTTTCATGATCTAGGTGAGTCATGATAAGTGAATTACAATCAGTGTATATGTTATTCAAAGAAGTCTCTTGTATTTTTAGTATTTATCCAATACATTGTTGAACATGTTCCATTTTTTTATAGTGATATATTGTTTTCATGGTTTCATGTGACCCAACCAACAGGTGGGACCTCCTTCACATAATTTAGATAACATGAATGAAGTCCTTTGTGTGATAAATAAATTGATCATGTGAATAATATATGAATTATACACAATAATTTAAATAATTCCTCAGATTTTATTTAGTTTAAGACCTTTTCAACTATGTGATGGGATGCTCCATGAAATCTGATCATGCACTCCCACATGTGATTGATTTTGGATTCATTTTTTTGTTGAAAATGATGAATTTATTGGCCTAACCACACTAGTTATCCAACACTTCAAATGGAGCGTATCTTTTGTTTTTTTCTAGATTTTGAGAATGTTTTTATTGTCATGCGCTACACATGATCATGTTGTGGGTCTTTCATTGAGCCCACTAATGACAACAACATCATGAATGTTTTCCCTTTTACATTTTAATGAGACCTAGGATTATCAAAGGGATATATCCAGACTATGTGGATATATAAAAGAGCATCTAAATAGTCATGATTACATGTATTATGGGATTTAGGTGGTTAAGATACCTATGAAAATGTTCTCTTGTAAATTAAGTTGACTTGTTCGTGGTCATTTGCGAGACAAAGGAAGCTTGTCAAGAGGGCTTCTTCTTGATCATGTTGAATTTCTAAGTGGGGATATATTGGTTCAACGATGATATATTGGGGTGAATAACCCATTTCTCATGATGATTGGTGTACATAATCTTAATGATAATCATGGTTCGTTAACGTAGTCAACTCCTTTTTTATTTTATAAGGGTTGGGGATCTCATGAAGATATGTGAGTGCTGCCAAGGAAAATCACTCTCCCTCTGAGAAATGTTCCACATGATCAATAATGGGTCCCACAGTGCTGCAAAAGTATTCTCATGAGAAACACAATTTCATTACGATAGAGCTAAATCAATATCATAAAATTTAATTGACATGTTTGAGACCCTTAACATGATTAAAGTGACACGTTAATACAGTTATACAATGTATTTTATACTATTATGTGCATGTTATGAGATGATTAATGATTTTATAAGGTCTCCACCTTAGTTATATTTTTACCCATTGTTTAATAAGTTTTTTGAATAATTATTAGGAACCATCTAGTTAATATGTTTCATGACTCATAAGACTCATCTAGAAGTCACTGGATGATCAAAAAATTTCATGGATGACTTCTCAAGACTATGGGGTTGTCAATGGGGATGTGCATGAACTATAGAAATTCATGCGCTATTCAAGAACCATTTTCAAGAACTTTTTAAGGTCATGTGATCATTTTTATTTTGGTATTTTATGAAATCCATTTTATTTTGGACACCTTATTATTCCTTTTCTTTTCAGATAAAATAATACCTATACTTCGGTTATTTCTTCCCATGTATATTTTCTAATACTCATTTGGTGGGTTTCAACACCAACCAATACCCTCTTACTCAAGGAAGTGTCAAAATTGTCTCAGGACATACCTTCTCACTCAAGGATATCTCAGACTTCACACACAAAGATGATCCCAACTCACTCATAGTGATCCATCCATCGCCATCTCACTTATGGTGAGGCTATGCCTTGTGACCTTTAACCAAATAGAATGAATTTTTTACCTTTCACAACACATGCACATAAAAAATACATCTCATATCACAAGATCAAAACTCATCTTAGATTGATAGTAATTCAATATATATTCCTTCACCAGAAAAAATATCATAATATATACAAAACATGTCGGTCATCTCAGCATTCTCATCTAACCCATCAGGGAATCACTAGGGTCCCCTATACCTATATCAATCTCTTCTCATTGGCACCAAGCCACATCATGTCCCTAGTTCTACTAACTAAGGACCATCCTAATATAACTCACATTATTCCCCTTGGGGGATTGAGGTCAATCCATCCAAAAAATCCTTTAACCCCCATTGTATCTCATATCACATATCCTAAGGGAGAACTGTTAAAGTGTCCACTTGCGGAAAACCATATTTATTTTACATTTCAAATACTATAGGTGTTGTCATACTTTTCTATCACACCAAGGGTCTTATCTAGCCTCCAAAGAGAGTTTCTCAACACATGTGAGATATATGACCCTCTCTCCCGTATTCCCAATGAAATAAGAACTTCATGCATTACTTCTAGAAAAAGGTAACCTAGGATAATTGAGTCATGTATTTTACCATAATATTTTTCTGAGTGCTATTATAAATATAGTTGATACCTTCTCCACATGGTGACCTAGTTTCTAGAAGATCATACTGTATACCAGGTTTACAAGTGCACTTGACCCTATTCTGGGGCTCAATACCACTATGTACATTTTTTTGGTTCTCTCTCATTCTATATTCATTATACCTAATTACATGATTATGAGAATTTATTAATTCTCATGTATAAACTTAGATATTAATTTTTATCTCCGGGACCACATCTATCAATACCTGAGTTAACCCCTTGTGGGGATCTGTCGAACCACACTCTTGCTCCACCAATCCTCTCTCATGATCTTAAATATTACCAATATCCAATAAAAGACTATAAAATGATAATAATTCATTACATACCATTCTAATTAGTTATTAAAAACAAAATAAATAGTCATAATTACATGAAATACACTACACAGTTCTGTTCTGGTGAAAAAGCACCGAACGATGTGTGTTCTACATTTCAAGATCTATTCAAGATTGGTCTTTTGAACAAACCATAATTTTCACCTAATTGAACCATGATATAGTGTAATATACACTATAAACCTAGTTAAAATTTTCCAAATTAGTGTATAATAAAATAAAAAATAAATTAAATAAAGAAAAAGGTTGAACATACTTAGAATTAACACTAAATCGCATTGAAAACAATTATCCTCTATAGAGGAATGAAGAATGATATATAGGGGTGGTTTTTCCACAAATGTAACCCCATATTCTCCTTATTCCACTAAAAACCCAAGGTAGTTAAAAAAAATATCATTGTACCCCAGGTTAAATAAAATTTGTTGCGTCAGCGTTGTGAAATGGCTATAAGGATTATTATTCAAGCTACTCACATGGGGTATCCAGGGGGGATAACACCCCATGGTAGTAGTGTAAAGGTAGGCCCTTGGTAGTGGAAAAAATTGGGTTCCATGATATATCCCATTATGGGGGAGTGAATACTTGTGATCCTTCTACAGTGTAGACCTATACTTGCGTTATAGGGATTTTGTTCCAAGATAACCTAGAATGTGTCATTTTTATCCATAGTGGGTCAACCTTTGGGTGGTATCTCTATGGTTCTACTTCATAATAACCCTCCAAAAAAAATCCCTTGGGTTGAGATATAGTCCAACCCCCATAATACCACAAAGAAACATCCCGTACCCACTATATTGTGGAATACTTGGAAGTGGAACAACACAACTCATCACCCTTTGTTGAATCATGTTGCCTACCTATAGATGAAATTTCATCTTTGGGAACCACATTTACTGTAATATATTACTTATCCAATCACCTAAAAAAATAAATAGTCCACACTCCACATCCAAAAACATCTAATAGATATGTTCTAATGCTATAATTACTTATTTGAATCCTAAATCATGGAAATTTCTCCACTTTGGGACCAAAATTAAAATTCCATCTAAAAATTAAAGTCCCAAAAATATATGGGTCAATAAAAACTCCCCACCATAATAATTTTCATTTTTGAGAGGGTTCAATGGGTCTTCAGCTATCATTCCCAACATACCATCACCACTAATTCACTAAGGAGTCATTGTGTTCAATATCCAAATTCTAAAAGTGATTCTTTTTGTAACAAAATTTTTTTAGGGAAACTATTCAATAAATAATAATTTATCCTCTCATCACTAATTGTAACAAAAATATGGAACAAACTATAGTCATATCTCCTTAGACACCATGGTGTCTTCAACAATATCAACACAAGGATTATGGTTCTCCCCATAGTATGACTCTATCCATGATGTCTTATCCTAATCCATTATTCTACTCACTATAGGACTCCATTTTCAATATATGATTCCAATTTTTATAATTTCATTAATATGTTAAATTATTTTAACACCTTGGTACATTTAATTTGGTGAAAAATTGAGTAATACGTTCATAAGATAACTCCTCCTTAAATCACTCGAATTCACCCACAAACCTACTTCTATAAAACCTAATCATCATTCCTTAAGATCTAATGGAATCACGATGCCATATAATTCTATGGATTGATCACTATACAACCACACTAGTTGTGATGGTATCACCCCTAACATTGGAAAACTTTTGATTCAAATCAACCTCAGATTAATCTATCTCCAACATGAGTATAGATACCCTAACCTTTTATACATAACATTACATAATTTTAAACATAATTAAACATCAGATTACAAGGCAAGGATCATGAAGTTTAGTATCTTTGAATACTAGGTACATAAACTTGAAAACATGGGACTAATTAAAACATTTCATTATTTAATATTCAAATTGAGCTCCTAACATCCATGATTATCAAACATCTTCAAAGGGTACCCTAGGGAACATATGAACAAAGGGATGATCTAAATATCCTATTAAGAGAAGAAAAATAAGAATAAGTCTTTAGCACTTGGGTTAGAGATCACGACATAATGATATAAAAAGGCATGGAACATATGGAATCCTGACATATAAACTAGTAATAATAAAAACATGAATTCATTTTAATGTGTAAGAAACATAAAACATGACTTTATCTTGAGTCAAGGCTAACCTCCAAGACCATTGAACATGGTAGCACAATCCATGGCTAACCTCCAAGACCATCGCACAGGGTAGCACAAGCCAAAGCTAACTGTCAAGACCGTCGCACATAAGGTCTCATGACACTCAACTTTACCCAATGAATTGGAGAACAATCTGGCTGCACACATCTTAACATTTCATGAATATGTTTTCTACATAAATAATCATACATAATCAATCATACATAAACATAAGGGTTACCCATGGAAAGAGTTGGGTACCACAATCATGTCAAAAACCATAGAGAAATGGAATTTCAAAAAAGTTTCCAAGAAAGCAAGGAACTAAAATATACATGTAAATTTATAAGTTAAAATATTAATCTATAATGTTATGTTATTTGATATTTAATTGAAAATTTTTAAGAAAAATATTTTATAAATTTTTGCATTAAATCATTTTTGTGCGGTTTTAGGGAAAACACTATAAAGCCTTTAAAATAGAAAAGGGAATAATCCTTTATATAAAACTAGAAGTGAAACAAGAAGTTATAATAATATAAAGAGTGATTTTATAAAGAAAATTGTTTCTTAAAATATAAGATATAGTGCACTTGAAATTGGGTAAAAATTAGGGAAGATCCCTAAAAAGTAGGTTTCCTTATCGAGATGTATTGAGGAGGGAATCACATAAAAGAATGTATATCTCCAAATGTGAATGAGGTATGGATCTTGAAACATGATTTTGGATAAAAAAAAATTATTTATCAATTTTACAAAAAAGAAATAAAATACAACCTAATTTAGGTAAAAATAAAGATAGAGCTCCTCGAAGGTCTAAAGGCGGTTCGAGTATAATCCCTTATAGTATATCGTCAAGGTTTCAGGTGTACCTAGGAGTGATTAAATATAGATAAAATGTTTTATCATATTTTATACATAAATAGGTATGTATGGGGGATGTGAAAAATTATACCACATCATTAGTAATTACATATATAAGGGAACATCACAGAGGGAATTCTTGAATAAAAGTGAAATACAGATGATCCATTTCCTTAAGCCGGATTGTGATCTTTACTTGATCTTATTGAAATTAATAATAATATTAAGTTAATTAATTTATTATTAAATAACATATTATATATTTAAAATATTTATTAAAACCTTTTTTGGTTCATTTAGGACTTTTTTGATTGGTTATGAGGTTTAATTTTATTGTTTCTGTCTGTTTTCTTCCTTGGTTTTAATGCTTAGCTCACTTTTATTTGTGTTGAGATACACATGTATCATGAAAGTTCTTGTCCTCAATTAATGTTATAAGAAATTATTTTACATAACAATGATTACATTTTTATAAAATTCTTTTCTTTATTTGGAGTGTAGGTGAATCATTATATAAAAGATTAACGAAAAACGTTGTGATTAATTTGGAGATTTTTCTCACAATTAACTTTTTTTTATAAATAAAATTTTTGTGTTCCAAAGGATTACAGAACCATAAATGAGACATAATATATATATTATTTTCTGTTTCAACAATTAAAATGGTTTCATGACCATAATTTAATACGGTCACAGAAATTAAAAACCCATCGTCCTTGAATGTGGTAAATTAACACATCTCAGATGGTGTCTTCACTACTAAAATAAAAGAAGGGTTAAGGAGAGATGATAATAACATATAAAATTTTCATAAAAATTGTATTGTAAATTTAAGGTACTGGTTTTTCATAACATTTTGTTGATGATAGTTATAGATATAAAAGTAAACAAATAAACTTGAAAAAAAGTAAAAGAATTGAAAAGAGGAATTTACCTCTTGAATCAATCTTCCTTGAGAGCCTATTAAGGGGAGATGATTTGGTTATTTTAGGAGACTAATTTATTTTGGAAGTGGGGGAAAAACTTGGGGAGATATTTTGGTAAACTTTAGGGACGAAACAAGGCTTGAGAGGAGTGAAGAGAAGAGGGGAGCATGGGTGGGATTTATAGGGTAAGGGAGAGGGGATTTCTTAATATTTTAATCATTAGTTTATTATTTTTTTCATAAGAAAATAAATAGTGATGATTCTATGACCAATAATTGTAATAAGTGAATTTTTGTTTTAAACAAATGGGCTTACATCATCAAAATATCATCCTAACTCTATAAATCATGTATTTAGCTTAATTAGCAAATTATTGTATTTTACTATTCATAAAAAATTCAAGTATTTTTGTAAAATCCCAAAAAAGTCACCTTAAATATTTATAGATGTTTTGAATCAAAAACTTCACTCCTTTTTTTCAAAAATAAATTTCTAAATGTAATTAATTTAATTTTAAAATAAATCATAATTTACATGAAAAATTAAAATTTTAAAACTATAACAAATTTTATAATGTTTCTAAAAATTACATAAGGCCATATAAAATTATGTTAAAACCATAAGATATAAAATTGTTAATTTATGAACACATTTTAGGAAAATAATTTTTTTTAAATTAATTAGTGAATTGTAATTAATTAGTTACAACTTATAAAAATACCAATACTTTTGCAATGATCATATTATCACTTATAAGATACGTAAATTTTATTTATTCCTTCTTGGTTGAGGTTATTATTCTTTTGTATGATTTAATATTCATAATGTTCATAGTACTATTTAAAATGGTAGGTCACTATTAATAAGGGTATGTCACTATTCACCAAAAGTTAGGTTTGTCTTATCAAACACCAAAAATCTTACTAATCGAAATTGTGTTTGTCATATTTTTAAAATTCAAATCATAGAGATGTCAATATTATTTTTAAAGGTCACATTGGACTTATTAGCTCATTGTGTTGTAATTTCATGTGATTATATGACATAATTATAAAATTTAATTTCCATTTATAAATCATTGGGTCGTTACATTATTCCCCCTTATGAAATTTCACCCTTAGAATTTTGTTTTACATTATAATCCATAAACATGTGTGGGTACTTTTCCTTTATTTCCTCCTCTAGTTCTCATGTTTCCTCTTCATACCTATGGTTCCACCATAGAACATTGAACAGGTGGGTAGTCTTGTTATATAGAACTGTATCTCTATGATCCAAGTTCTTCACTGGCTGATCCTTTTAGGAAAGATCATCCTCCAACTGCACCACAACTTAAGAGATTACATTTGAAGGATCTAGAATGTACTTTCTTTAGAGGGATAAATGAAAGACATCTTGTACTTTGGTCATGGTAGGTGCAATTATGGGTATAATGGATATATCTCAGACTCGATCAAGGATCTCAATGTGGCCGATGTACCTAGGAGATATCTTTTCTTTCTTCCTAATCTTCATGACCTTCTTCCAAGGAGATATGCATAGAAATACCATATCTACAACTTCGAACTCAATGTCTCATCTATGATTGTATGCATAATTATTTTTTCAAATTTGGGATTCCTTGATGCGTTTCTGAATGGTTTTCACCTTTTCCACCATTTATTTTACTATTTATGGTACTAGCAGCTTATTATTACCAACTTCATCCCCACATATCGATGTTCTCACCCTTTTCCCGTAAAGGGATTTGTATTGTGCCATTCATATTCTCAAGTAGAAACTATTGTTGTAGGAGAATTCGACCATTATAATTTGATGGTCCCATCCTCCTTTTAATTACATAGAACATGCTACCAAAATATATTTTAATTTCTGAATAGTTCTCTTAGATTGAACATCAGTTTGAGGATGATAGGACATATTTAAGTTTAATTCAATGCATAGATCATGTTGGAGACTTCTCTGGAACATCGAGGTGAATCTTGAATCTCGATCGGATACTATAGATAGTGGCCCTCCATAGATCCTTACCACTTAATTGATATATATCCATGGAATTTCATCCAATGAGAAGTCATCTCGAATAGTGATAAAGTGAGGTGTCTTTGTAAGACAATCCCCAATGACAAATTCCATGTCGATTTTCTCCCACTTCCATGTTGGCATGGGTAGTTGTTTCATCATCCCCTAATAATTCTATCTTTAATCCTTCACTTGTTGACATACCATGCACATTGATTTATACGTAGCAATTTCCTTCATCATATTGTTCCACCAAAAGTTCTCTTGAAGATCTCGATACATCTTTGTTCTCCCTGGGTGAATAGAGAATGTTGAGCTATGTGGGTCATTCAAAAGATCCTTTTTTATCTCTGGATCATATGGTACACATAATCATTACCCAAATCATGAAACTTATTATTTATCAATCTTGAACTCTAAATATTTTCCATTTCTAACCAGTTTTCCCTTTTCAAAATTTCCACATCTTTTCGTTGAACATCCTTTATTTTATCCATGAGATATTATTGATAAATCATTTGGGAAAGGAATTATGATGTTCCTCCCTTAATTATTCCCATTTACATATTCAAAAAATATATGAAGAATAGATGATTTTCAATTCTCATCATTGATAAATATGTAGTATCGTTTCTTCTTACAACAACTCCCACCTTGTTTGCCTTACCGGGATGGTAGTGGATTGATGAGTCATAATACTTGATGAGATCTATCCATCTTTGCTGGCGCATATTAATCAATTTTAGTGTGAATATATATTTGAGACTCTTGTTATCATTATATATCTCACACTTCTCCATGTAGAGATATCGTTGCCAGAATTTCAACACAAAGATTACACCTCTCAACTCCATATCATGTGTAGGATAGTTTTACTCAAGTATTTTATTGTTCCTTGAGGTGTAGGATATAACTTTATCATTTTTCATCATCACGCATCTATGTCCTTCTTTGAATCATCACTGTACACCCCAAAGAGTTCTCCACTTGTTGGGAGTGTGAGTACAGATATAGTGATTAACCTTTTTTTCAACTATTTAAAGAAGTATTCACATTCCTAAGTCTTGAAAACATTTCTCCCTTCTATGTAAGATTAGTAATTAGGTTTTAAAATCATTATAGGTTCTTCAAAAATCGTCAATAATACCCAGATAGACCTCGAATGTTTCGGATCTCTGTTAGAGATGTTGGACTAGGCCACTCTTCAATTGCCTTTGTCTTGGAAGGGTCTACAGATATCCCTTTGTTAGTGATAAAATGCCACAAGAATGATACTTTCTCTATAAATAACTCACATTTACTATACTTTTCATACATATTCTTCATTCACAATGTTTTTATCTTAGTATTCAAATACTTCTCATGGTCCTCCTTACTCTTAGAGTATATCATAATATCATCAATAAAGGCTACCACAAATTTGTCGATATAATCTCTAAAGACTGTATTCATTAAATCCATTAAAATTTATAGATCATTAGCGAGTCCTAAGGTAATCACTATGAAATAATAGTGTGAATACCTCATTCCAAAGGCTATCTTGGGAATATATTCCTTTCTCACCTTTAATTGGTTATATCCTGACCGAAGGTCCACCTTAGAGAAATAACTGGCCCCACAAAGTGGATCAAACAAATAATATATCTGGGGGAGTGGATAATTGTTCATTATCATGATTTTATTGAGGTAAAAATAATAAATATATAGGTACATTGAACCATACTTCTTCTTAGTGAAGAGTACTCGAGCACCCCACGATGAAGCACTCAGGTGTATGAAACCCTTCTCCAGATTCTTCTGAAATTGCTTATTAACCTATTCTACCTCTACGATGGACATTATAAAAGGTTTATTGGATATATGAATAGATCTAGGAACAAGTTAAATTTATAAATCAACCTCTTGATTAGTATGAAGATGAGGCTTCTATTCAGGGAATACATCAGTGTAATCCCTATTGATGGGCATGTCTTCAAGCATGATCCTCTCCTTTATCTCAATCATTTGAGATGGGAATTCTTTCTCATAAGGAATTAATATCCAAACATGAGACATTTATTCTAAAAGAGATTAAACTTCCTCCTTACAATTTTAATTAATTTTAGGATGCTTTTAGATTTGAAGAGTGATCTTCCATTCCAGACAGTTGAAGTTTGCTTTGTATAAAGATAGCCAATCCATGCCCAAGATAGCGTTGAAATCCACTAAAGGAAGTATGATGAGATTTTATGGGAGGTCCAGTCCACAAAAATTTACCAGGGAGGTGTTATAAACCTTATATGCAATAATTGAACCATTTTAGGTTCTCACATATAATATATCCTCCATGTTTTGATTTGGTGTTTGAATAGTTATTCTAAACTTGCAAGATATAAAAGAATGCATAGAACTAGAATCAAATAGTACATTTTCTATTAATAAATGAATAAATAGTGTAACTATCCCCACATCATTTTCTAGCTCCACCTCAACAGTAGTGATGGAACAAGACCTTCCTTGTATCCTTTTAGGTTATTGTTGATTTCCTCTGACAACCCTCAACTTAGTGATTTTTTTTACATAATTCCCATGCTCCTTGAAATTGTAACATTGCACTACTGGATGAGTCTTGATTTAAACCTTCTTTTATTTTGCCACATTATTGGGATTCTTCATATCCATTAGGTAGTTATTAGCTATATTTCCTAACTTTTCACATTTTAAGTAATTCTTGTCTCCCTTTAGACATTTTCCAAGAGTTTCTTCCCACAATTTTTACACATGTGATGGTTGGGATTATTTATATCATGGAATTTATTTTCAAAACTACCAAAATAAGTTTCCATTTTACTTTTTTTCATTAGGCCCATGATTCCACTAAGAGTCTCTGGTCTCTATTTAAACCTTAAGCACATAATAGAAAATCTCCTCATAGTCATTGAAGCCTTGAACCATCAATGCTTTTCATAGACTCCACTTTTTTCCACAAAAGAAGTGATCCACCTTTCTTTCGGTTTTCATGACAAACCTAGAGGCATACCATGAAAGCCTTGTAAGGTTTTGTTCATACACATCGATTGACTCATCTTCCTTCTGCTTGAGTTCAAGGAGCTCTCTTTCCATCTTGAGATGGAGATTTCAGGGAAAATATTTGTTGGAAAAAATTATCTTGAATTCCTTACAATACATGGAATAATTTACTTCTAGGGCTTCATATTCTTGATCATTATCAACCAATGATCAGCTTCCCCATCAATACGATAGACTGCCAGTACGACATTCTCTCCTTCTGAGCATTGGAGGACAAATAATATCTTTTCAATGGAGTTAATCCACTATTCCACGAGGAGGGGATCAAAAGTTAAACTAAACATGGGTGGATTTTTCCACATGAAGGATTTTATGGAAACATGTTCTTTCCCTGGAGGAGGAGGGTGTTCCACATGATTCAATTATTATTCATAAATTGAGCTAGATGAGCATATACTATGATGATGTTTTGAGAACTCGTTCCCATCATATCAGCATTATCATTATGGAAATAATCACATTTCCCATCAAATTGATTATTGAAACATGTTCTTCTATTTCCCTCCATTAACTAAGAAAAATAAAATACAAAGAGAGGTCGTTAGTAATTATCTATTCAACATAAAATTGAAACTTTGAACATAAAATGATAAACTTTTAAAGGAGATGTATATCCTGACTTGTGATTCCTTTGGTTTAAATCTTGGTTATCCTTGATTTATATCTTAGAATATATTTTTATGGTATCTTTTTTTATTCCCATAATAATTGTTTTTACTAAGATCATGAATTAACCAAATCATATCACCTAGGAGTGTCAAACCAAGAGTGCAGCAGGGCCTGTTGTCATGCACCACTTCCTGTTCATGTCTAGTTCAAAGTTGTGTTTTTTGGTTTTACCCTTGGATACATCTATTCCAAATCCAACCCAACATATTTGTATCTAGATTGAGATTTATTTTCATAATAAACCACTTACTTTATAATTATCAAAATTTAGGGATGTTTTTTATTCTTAGTCTCATCCTTAAGGTTCTTATAAAAGTGATTTATTCACAATCTCCAAAAATAACTATACCATCTTATGATACCAACTATATCAACCCTATCCTTTTACATACAAAATTACATAATTTTAATAATAATTAAAAATAATAGTAAAAGGTAATGATCATGAAGTCTAGCATAATTTAAAACCTGGTACAGATAACAGAAAACATGGGACTAAATAAAAATGTTCATTGTTTAATATTAAAATTTATCTCCTAACTTCTATTGTGCTCAAAATTTGTATAGGGTACCCTAGGGAACACATGAATAAAGGTATTACCTAAATATCCTAGTATGGGAAAAAACAATAATACAGTATTAGAACATGGGTTATATATCATGACATAGTGATATAAAAAGGCATGGAACATGTGGAATCATAACATATAAACATGGAATCATAACAACATGAATTCATAGTAATGTGGAAGAAATATAAAACATGACTTTATCCTAATTCAAGTCTAACCACCAAGACCTTTCCACATGGTAGCATGATCCAAGGCTAACCGCCAAGACCATTGTGCATAGTAGAACTAGCCAAGGCTAACCTCCAAGACCATCGCAAAAAATGTCTCATGATACTCATCTTTACCCAATGAATTAGAGCGCTACCTTGGCACACCCATCTTAAAATATCATGAAGATGTTTTACACCTAAATAATAATATATAATAAATATTATATTAACATAAGGGTTACCCATGAAATGAATTGGGTACCACAATAATGTCATAAAACATAACAACTGGGGGTATCATAAAAGTGTCCATGAAAGAAAGAAACTAAAATATACATGGAAATTCAGAATTTAAATTATTAATCTCTCATGTTATGTGATTTCAAGTTGAATAGACAACACGTATTAAAAATATTTGATAATTTTAAGCATTAGAATATTTTTGCGTGGTTTTAAGGAATATACTTCGGAGAATTTAAAATAAAAAAGGAAAAATACTTTATATACAACCAAAATTGAACAAAGAGAGGTTTTATAATAAAAATACTGATTTTATAAATACAATGGTGGCTTAAAATATTATATAAAGTTCACTTGAAATTGGGTAAAAATTTGGGATGTTTACTCAAAAACAGGTTAACTTATTGGGAATCATTAAGGAGAGAATCACTTAAAATCATGTATATCCCCAAAATAGAATAAGTTATGGATCTTGAAAATGCGTTTGGAGTATATAAAATGTATGTATAATTTATAAATAATAATAAATGATTAATTATTTTAGGTAACAAGAAAGATAGTGCAAACTGAAGGAATGAAGGCGGTTCAGGTAGAATCCCTTACAGTATATTGACATGGTATCGGGTGTACCTAGGAGGGATTGAAGAGAAAGAAATTGTTTTCTAATATTTTATATATAATTAGGTAAGTATGGGTGAGATGAGAAACCATACCCCATCATTATAAATTAAACATATATGGGCATAACATAGAGGATATTCTTGAATAAAAGTGAAATAGAGAGGATACCTTACCTCAAATCTGATGGTGATCTTTGATTGATCTTAATGATCTGAATAATCAAAATTTGTTCATTAATTAATAATTAAAAAAACTATAATATTTGTAAAATAATTATTATAACCTTTTCATGTTCATTCATGACATTTTGGATTGGTTCTGAGGTACAATTTTATTGTTTGGGTCTGTTTTCTTCTTTGGTTTTAATGATCAGTTTACTTATATTCATGTTCAGATACACATGTATGAGGAATGTGGTTTCCCATAATTGATTTTATATGAAATTCATGAACATCCATAATTTTACATGGTTATAAAATTCATTTGGTTATTTGGAGTGAAGATGAATCATTAAATAAAACATTAATGATAAACACTTAGATTAATTTGGCGATTTTGCTCACAATTAACTTGTTTTTGCTTTATAAATCAAAAAAATTTGTAGAAATGGATTACATAACCGTAGATGATATATAATACTTATATTATGGTCTGGTTCAACCATGAAAATGGTTTCATGACTAGAATTGAATATGGGAATGGAAATTGAAAACCCATCGTCCTTGAATGTGGTAAATTAACACATCTCAGATCGTATCTTTACTAAAAAAATAAAAAAGATTAAAGGATATATGGTAATAACTTATCCTATTATCATAAAAAATTACAATACATATAAGTTACTATATTTTTAATAACATTTGTATGGGGAGAGTTAGAAATATAAAATTAAACAAATGAACTTGAAAAAAAGTAAAAGAATTGAAATTTTTTTACCTCTTCAATCAATCTTCCTTTAGAGACTCTTAAGTGGAGAGTATTTGGTTATTTTAATAGACTAAGGGTTTTTGGATCTCAGGGAGGATCTTTGGGAGAGATTTGGGTCGATTTTATGGAAGTCACAAGGCTTGAGTGGAGTGAAGACAAGAGGGAAGTGTGGGTGGTTTTCATATTAGAGGGGAGGAGGGTTTTCTTAATATTATAATCTTTAGTTTATTATTTATCCATAAGGAAAGTAATAAGGATAATTTCATGACCAATAATAGTAATAAGTGCATGTGATTTCAAACCAAATGGTCTTACACCAGAAAAATATCATCCATGACTCTATAAATCATGTATTTTTCTTAATTTGAAAATTATTATATTTTACTATTCATAAAAAATTCAACTATTTTAGAAAAATCACAAAAATTAAACCTGAAAATTTCACTGTTTATAATAAAAAAATGAAATCCATTTATCAGAAATAAATTTATAAATATAATTAATTTAATTTTTAATTTAAATTATAATTTACATGAAAAATACTTATTTTAAAACTATAACTGATTTTATAATGTTTTCAAAAATTACCTAAGGCCTTATAAAATTTTCTTAAAACCATAAAACATAAAATTGATAATTTAGGAACACCTTTTAGGAAAATACATTTTATTTTAAATTAATTAATTAATTTTATTTTTTTTATTTATAGCGTACAAAAAATACCAATACTTTTGTTATGGTTATATTATCACTTATAAGATACGTAAATTTTATTTAAAAATTCATGGGTGAGGTTACAATTCTTTTAGATTATTTACTATTTATTAGGTTAATAGTACTATTCATAAGGTTATGGAACTATTCATAAGGGTAGGATACTATTCACAAAAAATTATGTTTGTCTTATTGGACTCCAAGCATCTTTCTGATCACAATCGTGTATGTCATATTTTTGAAATTCAAATCTCAGAGGTGACAATATTATGTTTAAAGGTCACATATCACATAGTAGTTCATTATGTTGTAATTTCATGTGATTATATGAAATAATTATAAGAAGGGAATTTCTATTGATAAAACATTGGGCCGTTACAGTAAGCATGATGCCTACACAAAAACTCAATCAAATATCACATTTGAATTCCAAATTTTTTATCCCCCAAGGAATCAGATATAAGAAGATAAAAAACACACTATAATCCACATAGAACCTAAAATATCCTGTAATTAGTCATACCATAACCATGAATCTTCCAACATGAAGTTTATTCACCTATAACTGATATGATTATCCCTTCCAAATTAGTATTTCTATTTTCATTATTTTGAATCAAATTCATGGTCCCATGTACCACACTCCATCCATTTCTATGTATAATGATATGGTTCAAACATCCCATTCCTTTTATACTGCCAACACAAAGCATCAACTTCCACCCGTTACTAGAATATCAGTAAATACTTCCTCAACATTCATCTATCTACAATGAATGAGTTTCACATCCTCCCATGGACAACGGTGTGCACCTCAAAATATGGATTCACATACACCACTCCTTGACTGCTGAACCAAATGTATCCCAACACCACATGTGTGTCCCTATTTCTAAGCCACACCACCCATCCTTGACAATACCTATTAGGGACCAAAACATTGGAATAATATTCCTATAAGAATCTCATATAATTCCTTGATCCTCAAACCACACATAGACTTTCACCTTCCCATATTAAAAAATACATTGTGCAACCTGGGTTCCCATTCCCTCGCACCTCAATGATTCTCCCAAAAAATAGACAATGACCAACACTCTCATAAAAAAGAACATTGATACTATAAATATCCATCTCATAGTTTATTACTTTACATCTACCTTTATCTAACATGAACCCAATTGATAAAAAATATTGTTAATCATAATAACATAAGAATACTCATGATCCCATGAGTATAATCCCACCGAACTATGACACATTACCCTAAAAAAGACCATGAACCTCATTTGTGTCAAGATAATTTATTATATAATGTAATCTCCCTCATGAAAAGGATAATAACATTATCAACCACCACAAGTGGATCATTCATCCCAATATTATACCTAATACTAAACTCTCACCCAACCCTAATACGAAAAAAATTCATAGTTATTCACATCCCAAATTCCCAAGGAATTACACGTGCCTTTACTTAACCACAAAGTTTGATTTGGTAGATTTTCACTAAGAAACAATGGGGTAAAACATTCTATAGGTTGGTGATAAAAATTTTAGTAACCAGACCCCATCATAATCACCCCCACTGAGGTAATAAAGTATTTGGGGAAAACCATACCCATACATAAATCATCAATTAGGAATTACAAGCATGTATAGACCCACCAAGGGTCCCTATACAATTCCTTCGTAAAATGTATTGTATAGTCATGTCATGAGAACTGCACAATGTAAGTTCCACATACCCTTCCATAATAAAAACAAACATGAGTAAAATTAAAATTATATAATATTATAATTTCAAAAACATCGTATGTGGGAAAATTCCATATAAATTATTTTTGAAAATTTAATTAGTTGAACTTATAATAAGTAAAAATAATCACACATAATCAAACATATGATATGTGAATCTGACATGCCTAATACAATTCATGTAAATTGTCCTCATTCCAATGTTCCAAGAGATAAACAATAATAAACAACCTCTAAAAAAATTATATTTAATTAAACAACTCAAACATAATAATGAAAAATAAAAAAAGAAATTAAATCTCCTTGGTAACCTAAAATTCATTCTTAAAAAATAAATTCATAAGGCACTAGTCAGAGTTCTATCAAATGATCTGAAAATTCCTATTACCTATATAAAATATCCCATATAATAATACAAACATATTGATGCACTAAAAACACTTTGTAACACCATAATCAGTTAGCCACTTGAAAGTTCAAGGGGAAGAGGTGCTTTGTGACCTTATGCATGCCTCCTTGTATGTGAGGGAATTCCAACTAGTGGTGAAGGACTAATCAAAAAAATTGTGTGAATCTTCCCTTAAATCAAATTCATGCAATAGTGTAAATAACTAAATTCCATCAATAAAAAATATAATAGTATTCATAATCAAATAAACACACCGTTATAACAAAACATATCACATGGAAGCATACAATCATACATCAATGGATCATCCAATGGACTGATCATATGTATAAAATAAATAAAATATATAAAATATATTATAGTCTCTAATTACAACCTTAAAACTTAGTTTATCCCTATATCTAATAGGTAATGATCTTCCTTAGTCAGATCCACCACACATCTTGTGCTCTGGCCTATTATTAGACATATGATCTCAGGGTTCCCATGCAGGGTGTGGGCATATAACTCAATAAAATCTAACACTGCACCCCTAATATAATAATTTATAAACATTTTATAAATTCTAAAAATAATGATTTAAAATAAATAAGTCTATCAAGGATTCCTATGAAAATTTTTCCACCATGACACTTGATGAGATTCATATGCCCACCAGGTAATCATGTACTAACTAGGACACCCTGAAACTTGGCCATACCAACATCATTACCTTGGAAAATTATCTATGATTCACTATGTTCCTAAACCATTGTGTTATCCAATACATGAAGACTCATGTTAGTGTATCTCTAACTTCTAATTAATCCCAATGGAGAAACGTAAGTACCAAAATCCAAGTCTTCGACTCTCTTTCACACTCAAAGAAGTTATTCCACCACCTTTACCCTCAATGTGCAGTCATAAATATATTTACCACTTCCTTATCTCTCATGTAAGGATAAAACATCCATATCTTAAATCAGATCATCTCTTGACTATACTCTCACTCATGGAGGTCTCAGTATACACCAACCACCATCTCACTATAGACAGGGTCACAACCTAACTATTGCACTCTTCTATTGTGTGTATCACATGGTAGAACATTAACCTCTCACTATAAGTGGTATAATACAATAATCTATGAAATGGGGTAATAAAAAACAAATATCAACTTGTACCATACCACTTAATAATTTCCTACACTTCACACACATCAAGGATCCCATCTCACTCATAGTGATTTATCTAATTCCATATCATTCACAGAAATAATATCTGTAAATACCCATTATCATGTATGATTTTTCCATCACCTATCATGAAACATGAACACAAGTTGCACAACAAGTCTCAAAATCTCATATCTCTTCATTGGAAGATAGCCACTCGTGACCTATCCCCTCTCCTAAACCCCTCTCATTAAATAATCGCAATATATCATTCCACTCATAATTATCATATAATACATTAAGGTTTCCACTAGGGTCCTATGACCTATGTCATTATCTTCTCATTGAAACCATTCCTCACCACATCCCCGGTTCTACTAAATAAGGATTTTAGAAAGCTATCTCACACTATGCACCTTAGAAACCTAGTTCCAAGTTGTCTGAAAATTCCCTTTACCAACACTATATATCATCTATCATCTCTAAATGAATTTATCCCAACCTATAACCTGAATGAATCCCTTATTAGTCACACATGTCAAGTCCCAAATAACTTTTCTCATTTTTCTAAAACAATAAGGTTATTTTCCAACCTCTAGAGTGAGATTCTCATCACAGGTGAGATGCACGACCATCTCCCTGAACATAACATACCCCCAATCCCATCATGATCTCCAACCATCATTATATGACTAACCTAGGACACTAAGGTATGGTATTTCACCCAAATACTTCCCCATATCCTCTCATCAACAAAGGTTACACATTCATCCCTTGGATACCTAATCACCAAGCAATCTTGATGCATCCCAACAAAAAAATTAATGATTCTCCAATTTTGAGGGCTCAATACCACCTCATTATTTTATCTTGGAACTCTCAATACTTATTTTTTTTATAACCAAACCTATGAAATCATGAATTCTAGGACACTAATTAATAGAAAAACATATGTAATTGTATCTTATTGGCTACCTAAAACATTAGTGGAGTTAACCTCTCATCGAGCTCTTTCCAGACTTTCTCAATATCTTCCATACCCATGAGCTCCAATATCATTCCATATGACACAAATAAATAATTAAAAACAATTATAATATGGTATTATAAAATAGGAATAATAACTTAAAACTCACCATGATCATCCCCCACAAATAAACTACACACAATAACATGTGTTTTTCTTTTTTGGAACTCCTCCAGCTACACAATGTTAAAGTGACATCGTTATCTCTCGATTGCATAATGATTTGATGTAATCAACACTAAAACCCCAGTTAAAATCCCCCATACTAATGGCTAATGAATTAAGAATAAATATAAGGAAGGTGGTTTACTAACATACATTTAATAAACACTGAATCATAAAAAAAACAACCCCCCCATGGGGGGATAAATGAGGACAGAGAGTGGGAGGGTTTGTCGATAATAGATCCCCTCATGCTCCCCCTTTCCCCTAAAACCATAGGGTGAATAATAAGTTTTTAAAATTCCCCAGTTTTAAAACCAATTTAGGAATCACTATGGAAAGACCATAGGGTCCATAGTGAATATCCCTCACTTCATTAAACTTTAAGTTGACCCCCTAGATGCAACACAAAGGCTATCCCTAATTCTCAGGAAGTAGTGTGGATTAGGGATCCACCATGAAATACACCTCAGGGTTTCCGCCTAAGGAACTTCCTCAGGGTCAAACTCTATAGTGCAATCCTTGTGATATGTTGTGGGGCATTCCCACCATGACACATTATGTGATGGCCATTTTGGTTATGACACAACTGTACTCAGGGAGGAATCCTTAAAGTCCTACCTCCCAATGAGATTCCATGACAAAACCCTTGAATTTTTGAATGGTTATTTCACCACAACACTATCATATCATTACCCTTAATAGTTATGTTCTGTCCTCTTTGTTCATGTTCCACCAAACTATAGTTCCATTAGATGTGTTGTCGTGCCTACATGTATATGATATTTCAACATATTTAGACACCTAGACCTTTATCCACAACTCACCTAAGGACCCCAACCACCAAATGGTCTTTTTCCATGTCTAAAAACACCTCCATGAGATTTTCCAAAGCTATAATACAATATACAAATACCAAATCCTAGAATTCCTCACACATAATAACAAAATTAAAATATATTTTATAGAAGTAATAACCATGGAATCCACGGGTCATAATTTTATACTATGAACCAAGAATATGTACCCTAAAATCTACCACTTCATATTGGCCCGCTAATAGTGTTTCTTAAGAATATTACACATCATTTTAGTTCAGAGATGTATAGAGAAAAATGTGTTATGTGCATCATCCAATATATTAAATATCAATTCATCTATTTAGGGGAATATATTCATCTCCCAAATAATATAATTCTAATATTACGCAAGTCGAAATCTAGGATATTTGTGTCCTTCTTATGTAGATCCATATATTACTTTTTTCCACCTTGATCATCAAATATATAGATAGTTGAGAAATAAATTTGGAAAGGTAATATATCATACCATCCTTTAATACTTCCATAATATTATTTTTGAATATCCATATTGATTGGGCCCCTTTTAAACTGCATCAAGGATAGGGTAGAATTATCCTTTATTATCAAATCATTATCCACGTTATTTTCCTTCTAGGGATGGTAACATATCGGGAAATTGATTTCATTAATCAACTCTAATAATTTAATTTGGAAAATATTTAACTCCTTCTATATGAATATATACCTTAAGAACTTTTTATCATTATATGTATCATAGTTTTCACTTTAGAGAAAATACATATATATATTTAATTAAACAATTAGTGTTTGTAACTCTAGATCATGTATTGTGTAAATTTTCCTCGTTAATTAATTTACATGAGCTTTACTCTATCTCATTAAAATTTAACATAACACATTAATCCATTATTTGGATAATTATTATATGACACAAATCCTTCTCAAATATATGATAGTGTGGGTATAAGTATCCTGAAAAAACTCTTATTAAAGTCATTGAATCTATTTTTACGTTTTTTTATCCAATAGAACTTTAGCCTCATCAATGTTAACAAGGTTATTAGATATAAAAATCATGGGAAAATTATCACAATCCATCAATAGTTTCCAAATAAGGCAATTAAACTACAAATATCTATTATAGATGTTGGTCTAGTCCATTCTTCAATCACTTATACCTTTTAAGTATCCAAAGATATAATCATTCTTAATATTACAATGACAAATAAGGATACAATTTTTAGCCAAATTTTACACTTTATAGACGTGGAATATAATTTATCCTTTTGTATTTTCTTTAGTGAAATACTCAATTTCCCTTCATGTTCTTCATTTCTCATATAAAATATGAGAATATCATCAATGAAAACTACAAAAAATTAAAATTTTAATCTTCAAAAAATATTTTCATCATATTGATGAAGATAGGAGGGGCCTTTTCAATTCCAAATGGAATTAATATGAATTCATAATGTCCATATCTTGTGTATAAGGATTTCAAAGGAATATCTTCTTTATTTACACTTAATCAAGGGTATCCTAATCAAATATTCACCTTTTATAATTACTAATACCCTCTTCATAGATCAATAATTTCATAAATATGGGATATATGATACTTTTTCATGATATTAATGATGTTAATTTCAAAATAATTACCAAAATGGAGCATTGATTCATCATTATTCTTGATAATGATAATTGGTTCTCCCCTTAGTGAAAAAATGAGGTGTATAAAACACTTGTACAAATTATTCTAAATTTTCATCTATAATTCTTCTATTTTAACGGTGTATATTAAATAAGGTCTCTTTGATATAGTTATAGAACCATGTATTTCATGGATTGGAAACTCAACCAAAATTTCAAGGGTTACATTAGGAAATTACTCAATAAATACATCAATATATTTTCAAAAAAATTTCATGTCTTCAATGTTATTTTCCTCCCCCTTCATTTGAACAATGTATCCATTATTTTTGGATATCATAATCCATATTAATTAAATATTTTCTAAGGAAATTTTGTCACAATATTTTCATTGATATTTAAATGTGTGAATTGGGATATAAAATAACATTTCTGTATTTTGAAAATTGAAATGATCTCTATATAGGGAGAGACAATCCATTTTTAAAATCACATATAATTATAAAATGGTGATAAGAACTAGATATTTAGTAAATTTATTTCCACAAACCTCAATTAGAGAAGAGTCATACACCTTGGATGTCATAAACCTCTCCCTTAAATGGTAACCCTCATGTGCTGTAAGGAAGGAAGAGAGACAATTACCACTAGGTCCCCTATTTATTAGGCCTCTATTTAATGACTAGAAGTAAGTCCATATAAATATTGTAACGACCCAAAGTTTCATTAATGGAAAATCCCTCTTGATCTAGTTAAATGTATCTTTATGAAAAATGTTTTTATAAGAGGTCAAATTCTTTGGTTTTATGTTAAGAATTGTGACCATTGTTAATATAGCTGTTGAATAGTGATCACATGATTAGTATAAATATAAGGCTTTAACGAACCGAATTTTACTCAGACAAAAAAACTGATGGCCTCATCCAGTAGAATTGCCCCATAAGAAGCCCATTTGTTAGAGCTCGGAAAAGAGGTGGCATCCTTGGGCTTCGCCCTTGACCAATCCCAAGTTAAGCTTCACCATGTCAAGCTCGAACGGGACCGTCTACGGGAAAAGTGGAAGTTGATAGAGATTAACACTCGAGTGATGTTATCCGAGACACCCCAAGAGTCTGTCACCATCGCACACCTTACCCTTAGGTCTTATGAGGCTGTTTTAAGGGGTTATGTAACAAATAAGTAGTACTATGTTCATGTACATTATTTTTTGTATATAATAATGAATTTAATTTCTAGTCATTTTTGATACATTTTAAATAGTTTTTAAAGTACAAATGGTGTTTTTAGTAATTATTTAATTAAGAAATATATTTTATTAAATTAAGGGATTTTTGAATTAACTAATATTTTAATAAAATAATAATAATATTAAATTAATTTTTATTAAATATAAATGATCTTATAATTTTGTGAATGAAATTAATTTTTTTAAGGTTTGAAAGCCATTTCTATCAAAACCCGTGAATTTTCGGTAAATGTTGTTTTTATTGAAAATTAACATATTTATAAATTTTTTTAGATAAAATAAATGTCATTTCTGGAATCAGGACGTCGAAATTATCCAACGGTGAATTTTTCATAATTTTCTGAGACAGTCAATTTTTTGGGTAAAAATTAAATACCGTTTAAATATATAATGTGTTTTATGACATCATAATGACCCAATGGTGATGTAATAAAATACCATAATCCTTATGTTCGGCCAACATATGTTTTTTCATTAAAATAACGTTATTTTAGGTTTTTTTGACTTACTTTTCGAAGCATTAATGGACCCCTCAAGACATATTCAACACTTAGCCTTTTTAAATTAATTTCCATGGGATTGTGACTCACATGCACATAAGAAACCTTATTATTTTAAGAAGTTAGGACTTGGGACTTATAAAATATTGTTTTCCTCTTACCTTTACCAAAAACCATGGGCAAAAACCATGGTATTGTTTGTGGTTTGGATTAATTTAATGTAAGGGGACCCAAACCTAAATAATAAAGAATTCCCTCACCTTTCCTATATAAAACCACCCAAGTTCCCACTTCCTCCTCACTAAAATCCCTTGGAGTTCATCCAACCTCTGCCCTACTCTCTCTATAATCCTCCCAAGGTTCCCCAAGCTCCCAAGAAGCCTCTCACAAGCCTCTCTCTAGCCTTTGGAAGAACACTTCCAAGAAAGGGTTTTTTCTTCCTTTCTCATTTTTGTCAATTTTATTTAAATTGTATTGACCTTTTAATTTCAATTATTAATGTTGGGGTATGGTTTATCACCTCCCCCATACTTCACTCTTATTGTTTGAATGATGGGAGACCCCTTTCTCTCTCACTAAATGCCTCCCATGTACACCCGTTACTATGCTGAAATTCTGAAAGGAACTTCTCTCTCCTATTTTACATTCAAGCAATACTTTTGTATCATGAATCTAAATTCCATTACAATTGTTGGGACATGTATCTATATGACCTCCTTACTATCCATTACATGTAAATATGATGAGGAACCCCTTTCTCTCTCATCAACCTTTTTTATGAATTCTTATGTCACGCCGTTACGCTGTCGAAATCACACCATTTTTCTAAGCCAATGTCATTGTGTAGTGAATACCATGCCCATTTCTCCATCAAGGGTATTCAAATTTATGCACATTCACATATTGATTTTAACGTTTCATTTATGAATTCCACATTCCTTTATCGTGTAATAAATTATTATGTTTTATGAATCCATGTTTTATGATCCATGTGGCACACTTATGCATGAAATGAAATGTTTAAGAAGGGTGCACCCTTATAGTGATCCAATGCATTGGGTAAAGTATAGTATCATGATACGTCATGTGCAATGAGTGTTGACTCATGATAATTCAAGTGCAACTAGGGTTTACTCGTGCTTCATGTGCAATGAGGGTTTACTCATGCTTTATGTGCAATGAGCCTTGGCTCATGCTAATTCCATGTTAAGTGTTGTTGCCACATTTCCATGTTATGATTATCATGCTTTATCATGCCTTTATGTTCATGTTTCTTTTATGATATATTGATATGCCTATTGTCTAACATGTATTGTACTCCTCATGTTACTCCATGTGTACTCCCTTACTGGGCTTTATAGATCACCCTTTTCTTATGCATGTCCTCAGGTTATCCCATGCAATGCTAAGTATGAGGGAATATAGTGGTCATGTAAAGAAAGTTTTCAATAAAGATATTGTATTTCATGTTTTAAGTTTTTATGTAATGATCCTAAGCACCAAAGACACTAAACCTCACGATATTTTTTGTTGTATCAAGTAAATTTTTATGTAATAAATCATGTTTAAGTTGTAATAAAAAGCAGGGTTGTCAAAGTTGGTATCAGAGGATTGGTTTAGTTATTTTTTGGATTAGGAAACCCTAGTAAAGCCTTCGATACAAGACTAAGTATAATAAAAACATCCCTAAGTTTTGGTAAATACTAAGTAAGTGGTTTATCAAACAAATACATCCTTGTCTGGATACGAGCAGGTAGAGGCGGCTCTGGCACAGATGTAACCTAGGGGTAAAACCCGAAAACACCACTTTGAGCTAGACTTGAACGGGAACCGGTGCACGACAATGGGCCTTGCTGCACTCTTGCTTACGACACTCCCGGGGGATATGTTTTGATAAATTCACAATCTTAGTATGAACCCTTATTAAGGGAAAAATTCCCCTAAGAATATATGTTAGAAAGTAGATCATGAAAAGCCTAGATTGAAGCCTATAGACTCATGAGTTAAAGAAATTAAAGTTTATTTATAAGTCATCAAATTTTGTCTTTGGATTACCCTTTATGTGTTACCCCTAACTTAACTTTTATTCCTGCCAATGGCCGGTAATAGGAGGACTCAGGCTAACAACTGTTGTGAAGATCAGTGTGATGACTGTACTAATGAGATGCCAAATCCAATAGGAGCGGGAATCAAAAACTTTTTCATGCTTCTCTCTCAGCTAACTCAAGTTTTGAATAGAAACACGGGTCAAGAGGAACGTTCAACCCCCCCCCCCCCTAAGAAAGAACAAGTCTCTATCGAGAGCTTCATGAGACAAAGGCCTCCTACTTTTAGTGGATCATCCAATCCCATGATCGCTGAACAATGGATCAACTCCATTGAAAATATCTTCTCCATCCTTTAATGTTATGAACAAGAGAAGGTTCTCCTGGATGCTTATCATATGGAGGGTGAAGCTGATCAATGGTGGACGTTGATGAAAAATACGAAGCCTGAGGAGGAGATCGAGGCTTTGGAATGGAAGGAATTCCAGAAGATTTTTTTCGATAAATATTTTCCGCACACCCTCCGGCTTAGGATGGAAAGGGGATTACTTTCCCTCAAGTAAAAAGATGAAGAATCTGTTAGAGCGTACGAGGAAAACTTCACAAGGCTTGCATGATATGCTTCCAGCTTGTTCGTTACCCTCGAATACAAGGTTGACCACTTCTTTGGTGGGCTGAAGCCTAGCTTACAGAAAGCATTAGCGATCCGTGACTTCGATAGATATGAGGAAATTGTCCGATGTGCCCTCAAGGTCGAAATAGAGATCGGGGAATCACAGGGGTATCATGGGGACAAGAAGCGTAAGGTGGACTTCAATGCTGGTGGGCCGATGGATAAATCCAACAGTGCTAAGAAGTTCCAGCACCCCACTTGCCAAAAGTGTGGAAAGAAGCACCCTGGAAATTTCCTTAAGGGGATGAGAAAATGCTTCAGGTGTGAAAGAGAAGGGCACCTAGCTGTTAACTGTCGGCAAGAAGGACCCGCGACTGTGACAGAGGAGAGGAATGCTCCGTTTGAACCTCAACGCGTTGTTCAATTCAATAAATTCAAAGAACCGGGTCATTTTACAAATTAGTGCCCTAATCCAAGGGCTATCAGAGGTAACCAACAACCTCCAAGATAGCAAGGAAGAGCTTTTTCCATCACTTCTGCCGAAGTGAACCCCGACAATGAAGTGGTGATATGTACGCTAGTTATTCATTCAGGAATAGTGAATGTACTTTTCGATTCAGGTTCTATGCATTATTTTATATCTCTAATGTTTAGTAGAACAATCCCCGCACCACCACAAATCATGGAAGTAATGATGTCAGTGAGTACGGAAAATGAGGCAATCATTGAATCCCATGAATATAAGTCCTCCCCTGTTATAATCTGTGGATTGAATTTCTCGGAGAACCTCTTCATACTCCCTATGGTGGAATTTGATGCAATTATTGGCATGGATTGACTTTCCTTATATAGAGACAACATAAATTTTCAGGAGAGGAAGATCACACTTCATATGGAGAATCGACCCCCAATTCATTACAAGTGTCAAGAGGAAGATGAATCTCCTTTAGCTCCATCATATCAATAATGGATATTAATGCCCTATGAGCATGCGTATCTAGCTTAGATGATTGAGTCCAAAGAAGAAACCATCCTTGAAGAAATGCCTATTGTGAGGGAATTCGCTGAAGTGTTTCCCAAGGAACTGCCTGGTCTTCCTCCTAGAAGAGATGTTGAGTTCTCAATTGAACTTATACCTGGGGCACTACCGATATCTAAGACTCCATATAGAATGGCTGTTGTTGAGCTTGAAGATTTGAAGAAAAAACTACAGGAGAATCTAGATAAAGGGTTTATACGCCCAAATGCTTAACCATGGGGTGCACTACTCCTATTCTTCAAGAAGAAGGATGGGTCAATGCGGCTTTGCATCGATTATTGTGAACTTAACAAAATCATGATAAAGAACAAGTATCCTCTCACAAGAATCGATGACTTGTTTGATCAGCTGCGTGGAGAACAATACTTCTCCAAGGGGGACTTGTGGTCGGGATATTATCAAGTAAGGGTGAAGAGGGAAGATATCCACAAGACTTCTTTTCGTACAAGGTACGGGCACTATGAATTCATAGTAATGCCTTTCGGACTCACCAATGCTCCAGAAATATTCATGGACTTGATGAATATAGTCTTTAGAGATTACCTTGACAAATTTGTGGTAGTCTTTATAGATGATATTCTAATATACTCCAAAACCAAGGAGGATCATGAGGAGCATTTAAGAACTGTACTAGAGACTTTGTGCAAGGAGAAGCTCTATGAAAAGTACAGAAAGTGTGAGTTCTGGTTGAAGGAGGTTTCATTCTTGGTCCATATAATCACAATCAATGGGATATCTATGGACCCCTCCAAAATAGATGCAATTGAGGGATGGGTGAGGCCAAAATCGGTAATGGATATCCGTAGCTTCTTGGGGTTAGCTGGATATTATCGACGATTTGTGAGGAATTTATCACGATTGTCCAACCCTATTACCAAGCTAAATCGAAAGGGCGTAAAGTTTTCTTGGAGTGATAAATGCGAAGAAAGCTTCAAGGAGTTGAAATGGAGGCTTATCACTGCACCCGTGCTCACTTTACCCACAAGTGGGGAACTTTTTGTGGTATTAAGTGATGCATCAAAGAAGGGATTAAGCTGCGTGCTGATGTAGAATGATAAAGTGATATCCTATGCCTCAAGTCAGTTGAAAATCCATGAGAAAAACTATCCAACGCATGATCTGGAGTTGGCGGCGGTGATCTTTGCCTTGAAAATCTGGCGGCATTATCTCTCTAGAGAGAAATGTGAGATATATACTGACCACAAGAGTCTTAAATATATATTCACACAGAAAGAGCTCAATATGCGCCAGAGAAGATGGATAGATCTCATCAAGGATTATGACTGTTCAATACATTACTACCCTGGGAAAGCGAACAAGGTGGAGGATGCCCTAAGTAGAAAGGATCCAGCGATTCTATCAGTGATGAGAATTGATAAGGATCCAATCTTCTTAGACATGATGAAGATGGACGTGGGAATCATAAAGAAGGGAACATCATCAGTCCTTTCACAAATTATTGCTCAACCATATCTTTTGTAAAGGTTAAAGGATGCTCAAAAGGATGATGTGGGAATTTAAGAAAAAGTGGAAGCTATCAAAAAGGGGAAATCCTCGGAGTTTAATGTTAATGAAGAAGGAATTGTGCGGTTTGGGAAAAGAATATGTGTTCCATCAAGTCCGGAGCTGAATAAGGTACTTTTGGATGATGCACATAGTTCAAATTTCTCTATTCCCACAGGGAGCACAAAGATGTATCGAGATCTCTGAGAAAACTTTTGATGGGATAATATGTAGAAGGAGATTTCCGAATATACATCAAAGTGCCTAGTGTGTCAGCAAGTGAAGGCAGAGAGGCAGAAGTCTAAGGGGATGATGCAA
This sequence comes from Viscum album, assembly GCA_963277665.1. Classification (NCBI taxonomy): domain Eukaryota; kingdom Viridiplantae; phylum Streptophyta; class Magnoliopsida; order Santalales; family Viscaceae; genus Viscum; species Viscum album. Next base: position 219,549,295 of record OY728165.1, read on the forward strand.
CCATTGACCATACCAGAATGGAAATGGGAAAACATCACCATGGACTTTTTCACCAGACTTCCAAGGACATCCAAAGGCAATAATGCAATATGGGTTGTTGTGGATCGTCTTACAAAGACTGCACACTTCATTTCTATTCGAGAGGACTTCTCTTTGGATCAACTGGCACGAATATATATCAGAGAAGTGGTAAGGTTTCATGGTGTACCACTATCTATTGTGTTTGAGCGAGATCCAAGATTCACCTCTAAGTTTTGGAAGAGTCTTCAACATGCTCTGAATACTGAACTGAACTTCAGTACGGCCAATCATCCTCAAACTGATGGCCAATCCAAGAGGACTATCCAAACACTTGAGGATATGTTGAGAGAATGATCAATGGACTTTAAAGGAGGATGAGATCAACATCTTCCTCTGGTTGAGTTCTCTTATAATAATAGTTTCCACTCAAGCATCCAAATGGAACCATATGAAGCCATGTATGGGAAAAGGTGCAGAACACCGACATGTTGGGATGAGGTCGGTGAACGTAAGCTGCTTGGACCATAAATGGTCGAAGAAATGGTGGAGAAGGTGAGAACCATTCAGCAGCATATCAAGGCAGCCTAGAGTTGACAGAAGAGTTATGCAGATAATCATCGATGAGACCTTGAGTTTAAAGTTGGAGACATGTTGTTTCTATGCATATCTCTGTTGAAAAAGGTCATGAGGTTTGGAAAGAAAGGGAAGTTAAGTCTAAGGTACATCATCCCCTTTGAGATTCTTGATCGTGTTGGGGCTGTGGGATATCAAATAGTAATTACACCTACTATGGCCAAAGTACATGATGTCTTTCATGTATCCCTCTTAAGGAAGTACATACCGAACCCTTCACATGTACTCTCTTCTGAGGTGGTACAATTAGAAGATGATCTTTCTTATGAGGAGCAACCAGTGAAGATATTAGACCGTAGAGAAAAATTTCTACGAAATAATACAATGCCCCTCGTCAAGGTATTGTGGAGAAACCAAAAGTTTGAAGAAGTGACTTGGGAATCAGAGGATATGATGAAGCTGAGTTACCCGCATTTGTTTTAGTGTGGGAAAAGGAAAATTTTGAGGGCGAAATTTCTTAAGGGGGGAATATTGTAACGACCCAAAGTTTCATTAATAGAAAATCCCTCTTGATCCAGTTAAATGTCTCTTTATGAAAAATATTTTTATAAGATGTCAACTTTATTGGTTTTATGTTAAGAATTGTGACCGTTGTTAATATAGCCGTTGAACAGTGATCACATGATTAGTATAAATATAAGGCTTTAACGAACCCAATTTTACTCAGACCAAGGAAGCGATGACCTCATCCAGTAGAATTACCCCATACAAAGCCCATTTGTCAGAGCTCAGAAAAGAGGTGGCATCCTTGGGCTTCGCCCATGACCAAGCCCAAGCAAAGCTTCACCATGTCAAGCTCGAACGGGACCGTCTACGGGAAAAATGGAAGTTGATAGAGATTACCAATCGAGCAATGTTATCCGAGCCACCCCAAGAGTCTGTCACCATCGCACACCTTACCCTTAGGTCTTATGCGGCTGTTTTAAGGGGTTATGTGACAAATAAGTAGTACTATGTTCATGTACATTATTTTTTGTATATAATAATGATTATAATTTCTAGTCATTTTTGATACATTGTATATAGTTTTTAAAGTACAAATGGTGTTTTTAGTTATTATTTAATTAATAAATCTATTTTATTAAATTAAGGGATTTTTGAATAAAATAATATTTTAATAAAATAATAATAATATTATTAAATTAATTTTTATTAAATATAAATGATCTTATAATTTTATGAATGAAATTAAAATTTTTATTAAGGTTTGAAAGCCATTTCTTTCAAAACCCGTGAATTTTAGATAAATGTTGGGTTTTATTGAAAATTAACATATTTAGAAATTTTTTTAGATAAAATAAATGTCATTTCTAGAATCAGGATGTCGAAATTATCCAACGGTGAATTTTTCATAATTTTCTGACAGTCAAATTTTTGGGTAAAAATTAAATACCGTTTAAATATATAATGTGTTTTATGACATCATAATGACCCAATGGTGATGTAATAAAATACCATAATCCTTATGTTCGGCCAATATATGTTTTTTCATTAAAATAATGTGATTTTGGGTTTGTTTAACTTACTTTTCAAAGCATTAATGGACCCCTCAAGACATATTCAACACTTTGCCGTTTTAAATTAATTTCCATGGGAGTGTGACTCACCTCCACATAAGCAACATTCTTATTTTAAGAAGTTCGGACTTGGGACTTATAAAATATTGTTTTCCTCTTCCCTTTTCCAAAACCCGTTAGAAAAAACCATGGGATGGTTTTTGGTTTGGATTAATTTAATTTAAGGGGACCCAAACCTAAATAATAAAGAATTCCCTCACCTTTCCTATATAAACCCACCCAATCTCCCACTTCCTCCTCACTAAAATCCCTTTGAGTTCGTCCAACCTCTACCCTACTATCTCTAGAATCCTCCCAAGGTTCCCCAAGCTCCCAATAAGCCTCTCACAAGCCTCTCTCTAGCATTTGGAAGCACACTTCCAAGTAAGGGTTTTTTCTTCCTTTCTCATTTTTGTCAATTTTCTTTAAATTGTATTTCCCTTTTAATTTAAATTATGAATGTTGGGGTATGGTTTCTCACCTCCCCCATACTGCCCTCTTATTGTTTTAATGACGGGAGACCCATTTATCTCTCACTAAATGCCTCCCATGTACACCCGTTACTATGTTGAAATTCTGAAAGGAACTTATCTCTCCGCTTTTACATTCAAGCAATACTTTTGTATCATGAATCTAAATTCCATTACAATATTTGGGACATGTATCTTTATGACCTCCTTACTGTCCGTTACATGTAAATATGATGAGGAACCCCTTTCTATCTCATCAACCGTTTTTATGACGCCGTTACACTGCCGAAATCACACCGATTTTCTAAGCCAATGTCATTGTGTAGTGAATACCATGCCCATTTCTCCATCAAGGGTATTCACCTTTATGCACATTTACATATTGATTGTAAAGTTTCATGTATGAATTCCACATTCCTTTATCGTGGAATAATTGATTATGTTTTATGAATCCATGTTTTATGATCCATGTGGCACACTTATGCATGAAATGAAATGTTTAAGAAGGGTGCACCCTTATAGCGCTCCAATTCATTGGGTAAAGTATAGTATAATGATACGTCATGTGCAATGAGTGTTGACTCATTCTAATTCAAGTACAATGAGGGTTTACTCGTGCTTCATGTGCAATGAGGGTTTACTCATTCTTTATGTGTAATGAGCCTTGGCTCATGCTAATTCCATGTTAAGTATTGTTGCCACATTTACATGTTATGATTATCATGCCTTTATGTTCATATTTCTTTTATGCTCTATTGATATGCCTATTGTCTAACATGTATTGTACTTATCGTGTTATTCCATTTGTACTCCCTTACTGGGCTTTATAGCTCACCCTTTCTTATACATGTTCTCATGTTATCCCATGCAATGCTAAGTACGAGGGAATGTAGTGGTCATTTAAAGGAAGTTTTCAATAAAGATGTTGTATTTCATGTTTTAAGTTTTTATGTAATGATCCTAAGCCCCAAAGACACTAAACCTCTCAATATTATTTGTTTTATCAAGTGATGTTTTATGTAATAAATCATGTTTAAGTTGTAATAAAAAGCAGGGTTGTCATAAATATCTCACACATGGGAGGAATTGACTTGAAATATGCAATAAGGATCAGTAGACAGAATAGATATCACAAAGAAAATCCAACTCATAAAAGAAAATGTAAAATCAAAACCATCCTGTAATGAATGTATAATGTAACAAAATATAATTTTTTTTCTAAAAAATATCCAAAAGTAATAATGATGAATGAACTTAGTAATAGATGTACTGTTTGAAAATGTAATTCCCATATCAATCAATGAATTCCTCGTGGGAACCTAGAGATTATTTCTATATGTAGGGTTTATATAACCTATATACTAATTTGGATCAAATGAAAGATATCTATTTAAAATTTGAATATATCATACTAACATAATAATGGAAATATAAAATAACCAATATGCACCTAAACAAGTCAACAAACCAATATCATCCTTACTATGGAACAACAACCCAATAATGAAAACATTTATAGTAATGAAATAAAAAGTATATCAATAAATGGAATCATTCACCTGATTCCCGTTGATTTTATACTCTCATTCCATAATTTATTACATCCTGGTTCTCTTAACACTTCCATAATAAACATGCCTGAAGACACTTAGAAAACAACATCATATCCCGCCTAACGACACTTGAGAAACCACATCATACCATGAACCTGGTGAAACATATCATCACATCCACATCATATAATAACTAATTTTATATAATCAGAATTTTTGTGTATCTTAACCCTGAAAAACATCATCCATGTCCCTCCTCTTTCAATATAATTACTTCATTATTTTCATGGGTATTCTCAAACAAATCTGGGGTTCCAAGGGGAAATGATTTTTTATCATAATATAAATTATTATAATTTTTAATGAATGATGAGTTTAATAAAAAATATCAATTAGGTTCAAAAATTTCAACAACCATAACAACATTACAATCTCAACATATGTCAAATTTGAAAAAATAGAAAGTGTTCATGGACATTTAAGAAAATAATCAGAAGAACAATAAAAATCAAGTGATTCCAACCCTATCATTCAATTTAATTTATGATAATTATTTACCTTTATTAATATTATATTTAACATATACCTAATTTAAGAAGAAATCAGGATATTCTCATATACACATCTAATGAAGGATGCAATGTAGTATCCCCTATCATGATTGTCTCTTTCTATCTCATTGTTTGAGGCCAAACAAAAGAAGAGAATATCAAAAGACTAGAATGAAACAAGGGGTATATAGAAACTAAAAAAACATTATCCCATATCACTCTCTTACCTATTAATCACAAAAATCATCCATTCCCTTAACAAAATCCCTCTTTGGGTGAAAAATGGGATGAAAACCAAAAAACAAGGAAGTTGAAACACACCTAAAATCAAAAAGGAAAAATATCTCAAGATCAAGAATAAAAAATGATGAAATGGGCTGTAATTACCTCAAAGTTAATCCTAAGTATATCCCAAGATCTGAGATATTATTTGGAAGAATAATTAGGTTTGATTGGGCTTAGTAATTTATATGCAGGGATAGAAAACATAACCTCATGGGGAAAAGACCTTCAACACAGTGAAAAGGATATAACACATGAAAAAACTAAGGCATAAGAGAAGGGACCGTGAATTAATGTGTGTAACACCCTAATATAATATAATTTATTTCCATTTAAATGAAAAATTTTCTTTGATTTCTTACATTACATGTAACATCGAGTTCTAATGAACTGTGATATATAATTAAAATATTATTATGGGATCGTTATCACCTAACTATTGGATTGGCGGGTATAAATATGACTAATTTTTTTTAAAAAACATATCTTTTACATATGTACATAAATTAATTCATTGGCTATCAATTAATTTGAAATGAGAATAAAAAATCATTTAAAAATAAATTGGATATTTTTTTAATAAAACATTCTCATGTGTGCATTGTATTTTTATAATAATTAATTAAATTAATCATTATTACTGAATTAATTATATCAAATATATATATTATATATTCAATAAAATGTTTTAACATTCATCTAATATTTTTTCTAGGCATATCACATGAATATATCCAATTTTATGCTTTAAATATATTTTTCAAGAAAAGGCCTTTTGTCATGTTTTATGCACTCATTTTTATATATATTTCTACCACTTATAGAAATTGAAAGGCGAAATAATAGATTCCCTATTTTTAATTTTTAGATAAATAATTTTTAAATAATTCCATTTTTAGGCATTATGAATAGTAACTATGGTAAAATTTATCACCCTGGTGAAGATAAAATCGAGTTAACTTTTGGTAAATCCAATTTTTATGGTCACAATTTATCATCTTAATTCATATTGGAGTAATTAAATTATAAAATTTTTATATTAGGATTTAAATTTAAAATTGAAAATTGAAAATATTCCTTCAAAATGACATATATGATATTTAAAGTAAATAATAACAATAAATGTGACCCTCTTACTTTTTAATATCTCTTATGTGTTCACATATAAGAAAATAAATGTTATGAATGAATATAATCATTTATTTTGAGAATAATTAAATTATTTTTATTGTGGTAATTTATTTTAAATTTTTATTAATTATTTAATTATCACAAATTCTTATATAATGCTGACACTATATTTATTCAATTAATAAAAAATACAATAAATGATTTTAATTTTTTTAATAATAAAATAGTTTGAGTTATTAATAGTGTTCCATGAATATTTTAGATACATATGTAATATTAGGGTTGTTTAAAAATATTATAATCAATTTCCATCTTTGTCCTTGTGTCAATAAAATTCAAATGAAAGGAATAGTTCAAAAACTCACATTAATAATATTTTTTAATAAATAATGTATTATTAAATGACTTAAAATCCAAAAAAAATATTTGTTCAAATGAATGTAATATTAGTTTCAATATAAACCATATTCCATTATCAATCATTTTTTTCATTTATTTTAGAATTATTAACCCTCTAATATTGAAATTGTTCCTACAATGGTTATAGTAAAAAATGATTAATGAAAAGGTTAATAAAAATTATATGGTTTGAAATGAATCAAAAAAAGTCTAAATTTAATTGGATAATTTTATTTCTATACTATATTTTTTTATTAAATAAAATATCCATTTAGAATCATTTTTTATATAATTATTTTTAATTTTTTATCTTTTAAGAAAATTCCATGTGTGGCCTCTCATTCCTTATAAAATGAGACCCATTATTTCTCTTCTTTACACCACATTGGGATTTATAAATCAAACATGTCCAATAAAATTGTCTTCTATACAACCCATTCCATGTTCTATAGGTGTTTTATCCCATAAATAGATAATCTTGGTTCCTTAAGAGGATAACCAAAAGAGTTCGTTCAAAAAAGAGGCAATTGTCTTAACCTGTAACGTTATTTTGAAAATTATTTTTTAACTAATATAAATAAATTTTATTTATAATAAATTAAAAAACATTAGAATAATAAATTTATTTAAATTTAATTATTATTGTAAAATACCATTATCCACCCTTTATCACATTAAATGGTAAGTGAAAGTATCATTTTTGTGTATGTGTAACTTATCGTCTCCACATTGTTGTGAAATTAATTTTTCATCACCATATATTTTGGAAGGATATTATGGTGGGTTTAACATTATATATATTATTCTTATGATATAATTATTATTTCATAATGATAATATCATATCGATCTTCTTACATTCAAATTCATTAGAAATGAATAACATTGCTTATGGGTATGTTTGGACTACAACCACCACGAAGTGATGCGATTTGTTTTTATCCATTTTGAATAAATGATAAAAAGTATATATTTCATGAATATATATGATTTATGTGACATAATAATGATTCTATAAATGTTATTCATTATTTACCATTCTTTTATTATATATGATGAAAAGTGAAAATATGGTTCCAGTGTACGCACGACATATCATCTCCATGAATAATGTTATCAGTTTTTCAACCGATAAATTATATATATGACTTAAAATGTATATATAATGAATATATATGATATTTATAGCATTATTAAAATTATATATAATAGTTAACCATGATAAATGTATAAATATTGAAACTACTGTACATAAATTATTATAAGAAAAAGAAATGGTTAACACACCTAAACAATGATTTTAATAAGGGGTTTTTAATAAATTAATTTTAAAATGTTATAAACGGATCATATATGGTTTTATAAGTACATTATTAATTCTATTATGTAATTATGATTAATATAAATTTATTATATATTAGTATTAGAGTGATTTCAATCAAAGTGGAACTTAAGGTAGGGGTTTTATGTTATAGTCTCATTGTTTATCGAGGTTGTTTATGATCATGTTTTTGATGATTGAATTTTATAAATTATATCTCAAGAACCACATTAATTTTATTCTCTTAAGGTTATTTAGTGGGAATAATGTTTTTCCTTTCATTATCCTCTATTTAAGTACTTGAGATACCAAAATAACAATTTTATGGAAAACTAACTTCATTTCATTCTTCGGTCAAAAAATATTTTATCTCATATTAATGTTTTCTAAAAATGTATTCATGAATTTTTTAAATATACTCCTATGCTTGTTCAAATTATTTTCTACCCTTTATTGAAATTTCTAAAAAATAAAAGGGATCTTTTTATCATTTTTCAAACAAGGTACTTTATTGATTTTTTTTAAAAAATATGTATGGAATGTTTTCTTTTAACATATACGGTATGATTGTAATTTCATTACATCATGAAAAATAAATGTTTCAAACTTTCCTTTACATGTTTCTAAGATTATTTTAATTAAAAAATCCTTAATATTTGGAAAATATATATATTTAAAATTAGTTGTTTTTGTGAGAAAATGTTATTTTCTATAATAAATGTTACAAGTGGTCTTTTAAAAGAATGTTTCATGTAATATGACATCCTTTGATGTTATGTACGTTTTAATGGTGATACGATCCAATGATACCATCATTGTTATTTCTCTATATGGTTATTAAATATGATGAATGTATTTTTATGAAACCAATTTTTTCCATGGTTTATACCAACACAACTAAAAATGAGACAAACAATGACCACTAATGGAGGTCACTATTGGTATTTAGAGACCACTTTGAGACTGCTAATATCAGTCACATCAGGGACTATCATTGTAGGGAAGGAAAAACTGCCAATGGTAGTCTCTTTAAAAGACCAAACGCTCGGCTGAATAACGGTTTCAATTGAGTAGAGCTATAGGGACCGCAAATGTCGGTCACAATAGATAAATGAAAAAATGGCCTACAATGACCTCCATAGGTGATCTCTAACTTTGGATTTTTTTTAAAAATAAATAAATTACAGTTCTACTTCTCAAATAGAATAAAACAACATAAATAGAGCTAAAATGAGGAAAAAATCAATTTAAAACATTTGAAACACCAGGATCCTCAAAAACAATAAATGATAGACATAATTCTTCATATCCAGTGATCCAAATAACTCGAATCCATTCCAATATTCTGCTTCAATAAACCTACAATAGGATACCAAAGAAACAACTAAACCAAGAAAATAAAAATTGGATATATTTATTCAGTTAGAATATATATAATAATAATAAAATTTGGTTATTAGGCCATAAGGGAATTTGAGAATTTGTATAATTGGATAGTCTCCATTTATCCAATTGGCCATTAGGCCAATACGCTAATTTTCTAGTAGTCCATTTGGTCATTAGGCCAATAGGGTAATATACATTAGGCCAATAGCCTAATAAGTCATTATGCCAATAGAACATTAGGTAATTAAAACAATAGTACATTTGGCCAATTGTCCATTTGTTCATCGGGTCGTTCCGCTATTGGGTCGTAGTCAGGCTCTTGGGCTGTTGTTATGTCATTGGGCTATTGTTTGTCCATTGGACCGTTGTTTGGATGTTGGGCCGTTGTTCATCCATTGGGCTATTGTTCAGCCGCTGGGATGTTGTTCCCTCGTTGTTGGGTCATTGGGATGTTGTTGGGTCTTTGAACCATTGGGTCTTTAGAAAGTTAGGCCATTTGGGAATTAGGGAGTTTGGGAGTTAGGGAGTTTGGGTGTTAGGGAATTAAGGCATTATGGCAATAGGGAGTTAGGGTGTTAGGGCATTTGGCCATATGAGAATTTGTGAATTTGGCCAATTGGACATGTCTCCATTTAGCCAATTGGCCATTAGGCCAATAATCTAATATGTCATTGGGCCATTTGGTCATTAGGATAATATGATAATATTCAATTAGGCCAATAGGACATTAGGAAATTAGGAAATTAGGTAATTAGCATAGTATTCCATTTCACCAATTGCCCATTCGGCCGTTAGGGCATTAGGGTGTTAGGGTGTTAGGCCATTAGGGTGCTAGGACATTAGGGAGTTTGGACATTGGGCGTTTGGTCAATTGGCCAAGTCCCCATTAAGCCAATTTTCCATTAGGAAATTTTTTGCATTAGGCTATTAGACTTAGACCTCTACCCTAGTAGGGACCTACTGTGTTTCTCGTACGTGATGAGGTGGATTGAAAATGGGTTTGGAAAACCATTTGTCCGCGTTCGCTCGACATTGAACTATATAAAGTAATTTTCAGTACTAAATATCCCCCCTGGACAACCCCCTTCCATCCCCCTATAGCCACCACACCCCCCCAGACAGCCGACTCCCAAAAAAACTCCCCCCGGCCAGGCCCCAGATAGCCCCCCCCCCCCAAAAAAAAACTCCCCCCGGACAGCCATCCCCACGCCCAAATAGCCCCCACCCCTAGACAACCTCCCACACACTCACCTCTGACAACCCCCCACACCCGGGCAATCCCCCACAACCCCCCTCCCAAACTCCTCCAGGACAGGCCCCCACCCCAAAGAGCGCCCCCCACTAACCCCAGATACCCCCATCCCCCACACCCCTGGAACCCCCCCCATAGGCACCCACCCACTGACATCCTCACACCCCAAAAAAACTTTGCCAGGACAACCCCCCCCCCCCACTCACCCCGGATAGCCCGCCACCCCTGGATAGCTGTGTGCAAGCTTCCTGTTGATCTTGTATACCAAAATAATAGTGCATATAAGTCTCCAAATGGTTTGTTTTTTCATCCCATAATGTATTAGTAGTAGTTTTGTATCTAAGGAATAAATTATTGATGTTATATCTGTTTCGATTACACAACATGCAATATGTGCATAAATTAATACCAACTCACTGAAGCAGGATTTCTGTGGGCAGTCTGGCATGAATGATTCTCATCCTGAACTAGTTTAGGGGTTTGTCCTAGTAATTAAAATACACATAAATAGTTGTTTTAAAGGAAACATTTTATGTCAACAATCCACTGGGTGAAATTTCATATAATAAGTGTCTTTACCATTGATAAAAGTGTGATTTAGGATGATATATCCTTAACTTAATCAAGAATATTGTTTAAAGAACCCTCCATTTGATCCTTGATCGATATAGTTGTGTCAGGTGAGGGATCCAGTGAATTTATAACCTCAAATAGTGGCATGCATGTCCCATTATCTAACCACAAATTGAGGAAATAGTGGATGTTGAACAGCCAGTGGGAGTTCATTATAATCATATAGAAGGAATATTTAAGAGCATTCCAAATAGAGGGTTCAATGTAATTGAGATTTCTATCATTGAGCCTATTTATAAATGTTTTTCTTAGAAAATAATGATCCTCACACTTCTCAATAATGAGACTCCACATAGCATGTAAAATTTGATTGAATTTGAATATTTTTTATGACAATCCCTTTATGTTCAGATGGTTGATAGTCCACTCCCAACCCACCCAGGTATCCCCCCCTCGGACTGCCCCCACTCCACATGCACAGCTCCTCCCCCACCATCCAGGAGCCCCCAACAGAGGATTAATTTTCAATTATACATGCACAATGTGTCAATTTGATTACTATCAAATAATAACCAACACAAGATTCAGTAAAAATTACTCTTAATAGGCCAATAGTCCAACATTGGTCATTAGGGGATTAGGTCATTTTTTCATTTGGGAAAAATGCTATTAGGACATTTGATTATTAGGCCAATAGGCTAATATTCCATTAGGCCAATTGAAAATCAGGCCAGTAATCCATTCGGTTCTCAGGCCAATAGGCCATTAATCCATTTGGTTGTCAATCCAATAGGCCAGTAGGCCATTCATCCCTTAGGCCATTGGGCCATTGGGCCATTGGTCCATTGGGTCATTGTTCTATTGGGATATTGGGCCATAGGATCATTGGGTCATTAGGACATTGGGACACCTAGCCTAATTCATATCATCTAATGGGGATTTTAAGAAATTATCTATCACAATAAAGTATCCAATTTCTGATTATACTCTAAAAATTAAAAAACAATGGTGTTTTTAAAAAAATAAAATTTTCTAATCTCAAAAAACTCTATATTTAATGTCTAAATCATTGTATAACATTAATTCAATAATAAATATAAAAGAAACACACCTCGTTAATATGATGTGTCATGCATATTCATGATTTCTACTTCCATCTAGTGTGCCAGGGGCCTACAAAAATAAAAATTATAAGGATTTTAATAAAAAAAATAATTGAAAGTAAATAAATAAATTCATTATAAACCTCCATCATATGACCCCCTACACCATCAACCAGGTGCACATATTCACGTAGTCTTCTAACCTCATCGATCAATTTCGTATTTACCTTCTCAGTAGCATGCAACCATACCTCTAAATCTAACAACTATTTTGTCATTTGAGCAATAGAAGGACTAACAATCTCAGCTTGTTATACTACATAATATGGAATCCCCATTCTATAGGTCAAACTATATCCATGCCCGTCACGACTAATAATGTGATGGAATATATCATCCTTTTGAATGGGAAGCTGTCGCTTGTCCTCTAGCAGCTGTTCTAACTCACCTTAAAATTGAGCATGTGAAATATTTAAATATATATAAATATATATTTTTATATACAGATTCATGTAAGTATTGGTAATGAGTACAAGAACTTACTATAAGATCTGCAATCTCTGGATCATTTTGATTACAAGTTCTAATGCACACCAACATTTTATCAGTCATTGCTCCTAGCTCCTATAACTATATACCAATAAAATATAAAAATATAAAAAACCGTATTAAATAATAAATTAATAAATTAGTAATAAATATATCAGTTCAGATCTGAGACACATGACGAGTCTCAAGCCTGTGAGGTTTTCCCTGCAATGCTCGATTCTCGGAATGGCGTGATGACACCTCCTACTTTCAATTAATTCAAAATTCAAACAAAAATAATGTCACAAATTCTTGAAAATATATTTAACAAAATAAATATACTAACTTTAACGACCTTAATAGAAAAATATCAACTAAGATGCACCACTGAGATGGGATAACACCTCTCGGGACTTTTTCCGGATTGTTTGGGGAACCCACGTTTCGTTCCCAGTGCTCCCTCTTGATTTTGAATCTAAAATATTTCCACTTCTTATGACATTTTACCATACACATCAGCCAAATATCATTGGGGAACACTTTCATATTTGTCTATTTAATAAAAAAATCACACATGTTAATATTTTTTAAACATTGGTAAGAAACTAAAATAGTCATCTTACATGAACTTCCCTCCAAAGCCTATATAATGTATCCTGAGGGATAGAAGCCCAGTCATGTGTGATCAATAAAAATAGATGTGTGTATCATATGATATGACCTAGCTGATGGATAAATATAGGGGCAGTTAGTCCCACATGATGAAATCTCTTGTCAAATGAAGCATCAAAGGTCGTTTCAGAATTCCAGGATGAAATTCCATGACCAGGGCCACTCTTGCGAGGGGAAGAAGTGGTCGAGTCTGATCCTGTTGAAAAAAAAATTATACGTAACTTGAAAGAGGTTCATATATATATATATAAATTACATAAAAAATAAACACAGTTACATTCAAACATACCTCGACCCTGAGATGTAGATGGCTCAGATGGATGATGGGGATGTGCTGCATGTTCTGCTGACTTGCCTACAGTTGTATAAAAAATTAGTAAGGGGACCATTTAAAGTTTTAAAAAGATTAATTGGATTGTTTTTTTAAAAAATCGAACTTTTATAGTTGTTAATATAACAAAAAGAGATAGAATAATTATTTGTAAATGGATTTTAAAAAATCAAAAACTTAACAGAACAAAAATAAAATTATATACAAATATAGGCTTGTATTTAGAGGGTTCTTTTAACATGAAGTGATTTGTGTGGGATATCTGGGAGGGGGGATATATGAGGTGGGGGTGGGAGTGGGGTGGGGTTGTTCAGGTGGAGGGGTTGTGAAGATGGGGGAGGGGCTGTCCGGGGGATGTCTTGATGGGGTTGGGAGTGGGAGGGGCTGGGGGTGGGGTGGGGCTGTCTAGGGGCTTTCTGAGGGGATTTTTTCGGGGGTGGGAAATCTGGGAAGGGGGGATCAACAAGGGGGGTTGGGAGTAGGGGGGTTGTATATGTAAAGGGGTTGTGCAGGTGGGGTGGGGGGTGGGGGGGAGTGTCCAAAGGGGGGATGGGAGTGGGAGGCACTGGGGGCGGGTTGGGGCTCTCCAGGGGCTGTCCTGGGAGAGTTTGGGGGGGGGGGGGTGTCTAGAATGGTGGGGGATGTCCAAGTGGGTGGGTGGGAGTGGGGGGTGTCCAGGTTGAGAGGATGTGCATATGGGGGGGGGGGCTACCCAAAGGGGGTTTGGGAGTGGGGGTGGGGGTGCTGACCAGGTGGAGGGGATGTGCAGGTGGGGGTGGGGATATCCAAAGTGGGTTTGGGAGTGGGGTGGGGGTGATGTCCAGGTGGAGGGGATGTGTAGGTGGGGGTGGGGCTGTTCGGGGGAGAGTGGGGTGGGGCTATCCATGGGCTAGGGTTGGGGGGCTGTTCTGGGGGAGTTATGGGGGTGGTTTGTTCGGGAGGGGGTCTGTCCAGGTGGAGGGGCTATGCATGTAGGGGTGTGGCTGCCTGAGGGGAGTGTGGTGGGGTTGTCTAGGGGTGGTGGGTCTGGTGGGAGTTTTGGGTGGTGGGAATTCTAAGAGGGGGGCTATCCAATAGTGTTTTGGGAGTGGGGGTGGGGGATGTCCAGGTGGAGGGGATGTGTAGGAGGGGTTGGGGCTATCCGAAGGTAGTAGGGTGGGGCTGTCTAGGGGCTGGGGGTGGGGGCTGTCCGGGGAGAGTTTTGGGGGGGTGGGCTGTCCAGGGGGGTCTATCCATGGGGGGGTTGGGAGTGGGGGTGGTGGTGGCTATCCATGTGGAGGGGCTTTACAGGTTGGTGGGGGGATATCTGGGGGGGGGGGTGGGATGGGGCTGTCCAGGGACTGGGGGTGCTGTCCGGGGGGGGGGGGGTGTCCAAAACGGGTTAGGAGTGGAGGGTGGGGGGCTATGTAGGTGGGGGAAGGATTGTCCAGGGGGAGTGGAGTGGGGCTGTCCAAGGGACCCCTATATTGAGGGAAATACTAGAGACAAACCCCTCTATCCTTGGACACCAACTTCACCTAATTGGGTCTCGTGAGGATAATCGACCCTTAGAACGTTACTTGAAAAAAAATACCTATTGGACCACTGAAATTCATTCATCAAGTGACCCTACAAATTAAAAAAACCATAGAATAGCTTGAAATCATACTGGATCTACTTCTAGAAATCATTATTGTTGGACATAAACAACATATTCATGTTATAGGGATACTATATCTCTATATAAACATATATGTGTGTGAAATATGAATCTTTCAAACTCAAAGTAGAATCATCATCCCATATAAAATTATAAATCTGATTAAAGATTACTACAAAGATTTAAAGGTTATGGAAACAGAGAGGGGGACCTTAAAATCGAACCTACAAGGTCACAAAACATTTCAATACTTTGAAAATACCATCTTTCTTCCTTTACCCATAACTAGGGTGAAATCACCTTATTTAAAAAATTATTTCTCCCAAAGTAATCAACCTTTTCAATATCATCTTGAAAAAAATTTATAAAACTAAATAAATTTAGTTCATCCAACGAATTCTAGAGACGGAACCAGATACCATAATCTTTGTTCACACATGCCTGCAAGGGAAGACATCAAAAAGGAGTGAACATAAGGTTAGAAACATTGTCACTGATATTTATTATCATTTCATAGAATCACATCCCATAATGAAAATGAATTTAGGAAATGGTAGATAATAAAAAAACTCAATGAAAACATACCAGAAACACCATATCCATTCAAAGGATCATCCCCTAGAAGAATATGAAAAACTGGATCTATAAGGAACAAAAACACAAGATCATTGGATATGAAAACATAGAACAAATGTGTTGTTATGATCAATTTAAAAGAAGATATAAAAGAATAACTTACTCAATTTTGGGGGTGGAGAGGGGGGGGGGGCTATCCGGGGGGTGTTTTGGGGGAGTAGGCTATCTGGGAGGGGAAAGGCGTGATGTCCAAGGGGGGATGGGAGTAGGGGCTATCCGAGTGGAGGGGGAGGGGCTGGGGGCTGTCCAGGTGAAGGGGTTGATTATGAAAAATAATAAATAAAAATTATTATGCACCAAATTAGTTTGGGGTTGTTTTAATCATGTTTTAAAAAAGGATTTAAACTGAAGAGTGGGAAAACAAATATATGTTTCATTAAACATGCAAATCGACTGTTTCCCCTTCAACGAACGCTCTAACCCAATAAATATATTCTTCATGTTGAATTTTGGTATATTGATCATGTTATTGGGAAACAAAGGGAATAGTCTTGGGTTCATCTTGTTCAAATAAAATCACTCATCGCGGGGACATTTTCACAACAACTTTCCAACTAGGATTCGAAGGAAAAGTAACAAAAAATACTTGTTCTTCTTGTGATGTCAAAATAAAATGTTCATTATCAACTTGTTCATTTCTATATAACATATAGTTAAATTTTTCCAATGTAAACTAATATTGATCTACTTTACATCCACACACTCGATC
Organism: Viscum album; assembly: GCA_963277665.1. Classification (NCBI taxonomy): domain Eukaryota; kingdom Viridiplantae; phylum Streptophyta; class Magnoliopsida; order Santalales; family Viscaceae; genus Viscum; species Viscum album. The sequence continues at coordinate 219,566,040 of OY728165.1, forward strand.
AACCCAATTACACTTTAACAATATGTACTTCAACCCATGTGCATATACAACTTCAATGATGTTTGTCAATTGACCATAATAATAACCAGAATCAATGAATGGACCACTGATGCCACTGGTTTGTGTTGCTCATTTTTCGTCGACATCTTTAATGCCAAATCAAAATCCATTAGCATCTATAGCTTTATAACGAAGAGCCGTTATATATGGACCCACTTCTGGTTGGGTAAATTCTTCAGTTAGTGTGGGGTCACCTAACTCCCTCAGGTTATGAACCATCATAATTCATAGAATTCAAAAATAATTTCTCCATAATTAAATTAGTATAATAATTCACTCATAATGAAAATCAATTTATACGTAAAAAATCCTTGAAGCAATCATGAAATGACGCATAATGAGATTGTTGAATTTGTTACTCAGTTTCAGGAGACATCTCTTCTTTTAGATCATTACTGTGTTTCTGACAAATGATAACACGATTATTAAATGATCAACTTATACAAACAAAATATGTATAGATAAACAATAAAAGTGATAAGACACTTACTGCATTAATGGTGTAACTGATGGAGTATCGAACAAGATATATTGACGCGCTTGTATCCACTCGATGTTTTCCATATCTAATATTGTTCCTTCCCCAACAAGATCATCATGACTCAGAGATGGATTTTCTAATTTTTTTCAACATCCAAAATATATTCTACACAAAAATTAGTACACTCATCCATCAAATAACCATATTCTATTGATGCCTCCAGACGAGCTCTTTTGCCTACAAATTGTTTCAATGTATTTTGATACCACTCAATAGGATACATCCACCTAAATTGAACTAGATGAACATCCTTTACTTCATCAGTTAGGTGCACTATCAAGTGAACCATAACATTAAAAAATGTTGGGGGAAAAAATTTCTCAAAGTGATAATGCGTAAGTACAATTTGGTCCTAAAAACTTTTTAAATCACTCATTTGTAGATTTCTTAAACAAAGCAGTCTAAAAAATTCACTCATCTCAATAAATGGTTGAACAACATTGGGGGATAAACAATCAAAAATTTCAATTGGAATCAACTGATGAAGTAGTATGTGAATGTTATGACTTTTGAACCCTTTCAATGTCTTGCTCGTCAGATTCACGCACATTGAAATATTAGAAGAGTAACCATCAGGAACCTTGAGCATCTTCAAAATAAAAATAAATGTCTCTTTTTACTTTTTAGTCATCTTATACTATGCAAAATGCATATATGGATTATTTCCCCCAGCTAACTGTAAATGCAACTTTTTCATTAAACCCATTTCTTCTAAATCATGATGTGCATTAACATAGAAATTTGATTATCCACTAACACCTAAAATGGTACACAATATATTATCAAAAATATTTTTCTCAATGTTCATGACATCCAAATTATGCCTTTGAATGTTAATTTCTAATAGGGGGATTATAAAAAATACTTTTATTTTTCCAATTGTGATTGTGTTGTATACCCGTGCCACAAATATTAGGTAACGGATGAGCCACCAAATCTTGAAATTTATATACTGTGTGGATGTTATCTTCCTCAATCAGTTATATCATTTCGACTCCTTTCATGATATTTGGTGTTGGGATGATCTCTCTAGAACCTTCAAATGTCACTCTACCATTTTTGAACCTATTCTGAGGGGGGATAAAACATATGTGACCCATATATGTACATTTTCTGGAATGTTTAATACATACAGAATTTTTACTTTTATTGAAACAAGGGAAATCAAATTCCCCTTTCGTTCTCCAGCCTAATAAATTTTCATAAGTCAAGAAGTCATTGATTGTCCACAATAAAGTAGCTTGAAGTTTAAAGAATTCATTTGTTTCACATTCATACATCATCACATCATCACCCCAAAATTTATTCAACTCATCAATCAATGGACGAAGTTAAAAATAAATCTCATCCCCCTAACCTCTTGGTCTATCTATAAGAGTGGAAATTAATATAAATTGTTTCTTCATTCAAAGAAATGGAGGAAGATTATATGGAACCAACACTATGGACCATGTGCTATGAGTTTCACCAACCATAGACTTGAATGAATTGAAACCATCTACTTACAACCCCAATCGGACATTAAGCACATCTTTAGTAAAGTTGGGGTGTCTCTTATAAAAATCCTTCTATGCAGGAGAGTTTTTAAGGTGGGTTAACATATCACTTTCCTGATTTATTTCTGTATGAAATATCATTAAATTATAAACTTTACATGACATAAAAAATCTTTTCAACCTCAAATTTAGGGGAAAGTAACACATTTTCTTTACAAAAACAAGTTTTCCCTATTTCACGGTCTGACTTTGATGAGTTAGATTTTCCCTATTCTCTTTCCACCTCAAATCACCACAGACCTAAAAATATCTAAATGGGCAGTATATTTTCTAAAAAACATACTGTTGTTTTTACATGCATCTATGGTCTCATATGTAAAACCTAAGTTCTCTGTCAACTTACGAGCATGTTAATACAACTTAGGAATATTAGCATCGATGGGAATAACCTTTTTCAATAACACCAACAACATGTAAAATGATGTTTCTAACCACTGATTCAATGTATTCAAATGAAAAAACTTCATGATAATCAAAAATTTATTGTAAGAAGTACATCTAGGATATAATTCGGTTTTTGCATCATTAAATACTTCATAAAACCTCCTCTAATCATGATCTACACCAGAGCGCATATTTATCTCACCGGTATCAACATTATAGATGTTAATGCCTTTAAAATCCAACCCAGGTACCATTTCAGTAATCATTTCATGCATGAGATCATTCATCCACGCATCAACATCCATCTGAACTGCATCTATAATTTGAAAATTAATATATTCTTCCCCATGATGAGTCCAACTCTTATAATTTTTCAGAAATCCAATCAAGAATAGGTGCTTCCTCACAGTATCTTGTGTCAATTGATATCTTTTTGTATATTTTCTATGTGGACAACTAATATAGTCACATTTAAATCCTCTAGTGAACACAATAAACTACATAATTTGCTTGAAATATTCTCTAGACATTTGATTTGGATGATCAATACAACTCTTATCCATAAGGATATCTGTACAACAAACATTTACACAAGATTTCAAATTACATACATTTTTTATATCAAATATATTTAAAATAAATAATGGCCAATTTCATGTTGACCAATGATAAAATAAACAATTTATACCTCTTAATAATAAACAATAGAATATATAATGGAATGGAAGTGAAATCCCATGTCATCACCACCATGTTGGTATGGTAAAAATAATGATGATTCTATACTAAAGAAACTATATTGAGAAATAATTTTGTCTATAATTATATAGAGTAATCATTTTCAAGAAACGAACATTATAACCCACATGTGTATGTGGTACATGAAAAAATTCATCAAATAAAAATCTTAAACTGTCAACCTTAGTGAATAAGTTAAAACCTACCATTAAATCAACACATATAATTTGTGATGAAAGTTCCCAAAATCAATTAGTGATGAATAATATTCTAAAACTCAGAGAAACAATATCTTTGTACAAATGATTTCTCAGTGCCTCCTGGATTCACACTGCCTTTGTTCCATCAAAGGAAGTAAATATTAACCATCATAGATATCAATCAATCTCTAATTTATCGAAAACTAACTAATATATATCAAGGATAACATCATATATATATAATTACAGAAAAAATACCAATATATATTCACATGTGTTATAAATGGAGAATATGTGGGAGAATGAATATGATTCCCCATGCTGGATCATAGGTTCTAAGACATTGTTCCTCATGGCCTCAAGTATGTATCCTTTTATGCAAGATGTTTGTTACTAGAAGTAAGGGTCTGAATGTCATCAGTGCAGAAAATATACCCTTGGTATTAATAAATAAAAGGATAAATAATAACATAATAGATTCAATAAACATTGAAAAGTCATAATCCATGGTAGGTATCTTAAGTCATATAATAAAAACCTAAATAACCCAAATTATTAGGTCAATAAAAGTGTGGGAAATAACATGAATGTGAAAAATATTGATACATCACTCTAAATTCCATCCCAAATCTACCTGTAAACACAATTCTCTATATCCTAGCCCCTATCATCAGGGCCTTTCCCTTGTATCATAGACTATAAAGTCTTCATATGCATCGAGATTCCCATGAATGGTGGAAATATGAAAGTAGTAGTAAATGACCAATTTTTCCTTAACACATGTGCAATGGTATAATATTTTATGTTATGATAATATATAAATGTGCTTGAAATAAAATACACAACCATGTTTGGAAAGGTCTTTCTATAAAAAAATTTGGCACCATGATGGAAATGTAGTTATAACAAATTCTTGAAATTAGTCAACCATAATGTCACGTCATGTATTCCAAAACAAAAAAAATGTAATAGTATCAAGTCAAACCATAAAATTTCATAAATCCGAATCTCTCTATCAATTAATCCATAAGGCCAACACATTTGTACACTCCCTTAGGCCTTTGTATCCCAAAACCATGTCTCAATTCATCTCCTTGAATACCATCATGCTCCATTGTTACATCAAGGTTCTGATCACATAAGTCTATCATGAACCTATGTGAGGCTCAAAAATACAATATACCACATAATCTATCTCAATCAAATCCTCATGGAACCTACATTGTAACACCCCAAGCTTTCACGATACGTTTCTCTTTCAATAATGCAATAGCTTGCATTGTACGCAACTTCGAGGTTCTAACACACACCACAACCAATCAAAGTAGCCATTATGAATAGTAATACATACTTTTTAAAATTTTATAAATTTTATCTTTAAAAATGGACTTCATTTTTGGATTCATAATATCAAATTTAGCCTAGGGTGAAATTCTGGAACTTTTTGGATAACTTTTATATTTTGATGAATAGTGAAAAGTAATAAATTTTAATTGAAAACAACTTTATTAATACAAATAATTGATAGTGATAAATTATTATATTGAGTGGTTTTAAAGTATAATTAGAATATATTTTAACTATTTTATCCAATGGTGGTCATTAGAATTAATTTCACTTTGAAATTGGACATAAACAATTGTCAATCTTTTGATATATATTATTTCTTAAAAACACGCTATTTATTGTGATAGCGGGAATTAATTATTAAATTAATTAATTCAACTTATATTTTTTGAATTTTGTAAAATAGACAACATTTTTTAATTAGGAATATCAAATATAGCTTAGGGTTTAATTTTTGGTATTTTTTTGAAAAACTTCAATTTTTTATGAATAGTGAAACCACTAAGTGGTAGTTAAAAAACTAATTTTCTGTTTAAATGAAACTTTACCACTTCTGTGAATTGAATTTCAAAAATCTGACATGCATAATTGTTTTTAGGAAGTAAAATTTGGTTCAATGGGATTAAAATAATTTTTGGTGAATAGTAACTTTTAAGTTTTATTAATCGCGATTAAAGTTAATTAGTGAAATTTAAGGTATAAATGAGATTATAAAAATATAAAAATATCTTGAAACTTTTCCTACAATTATTGGATGAGTCATGGCCGACCAAGACAATCCATGAGTCAACTTGGGGACCCCATGGAGCCACTTGGGTAAGAAAATGACATTAATAACTTTTTATTTAAAGATAAAATAAAATTGTCACAAACATGTGTTGTTTTACTAAAACAATTATTACAAGGGGTTATATAAGTTAAAATTTTTAACTATAAATATTAATTGGAAATATAAAAATATTTCCTACATCATGGTAATTTTTTTATAATTTTTAGGAATTAAATAAATTAATTTTTTTATGACACCATGATGATGCAACAATTAACTCATTAATTAACGATTTAAATAAAATGAAAAGATAATGTAAAATATAAGAATTAAACTTGTCAAAAACCTATTGGATGAGTATATTTATAACCCTTATCACCTTATCCTCGAAATATATAATTGTGGGAACTTTGAAATCTGAAAAGAACTTCATAATAATGTAACATTTCATGAATTTCCAAGAGTACACCTCCTCTCCTCTTATAAAAGGCCCCCACCTCTACCACCTTATTCACACCTTCAAGCCATTTGGCTCGGCCGACCTCTACCCAAATACTCTCAAAACTTCACTATATTACTCCTAGAAGCCTCACTTTGGGCAGAAGTGTTCCCAAGGAATCCTTTGGATCAAATCAAAAAGAGTTACCCAATTTTGAAGGTAATGTCTTCACTTGGCTTCTTTTGTTTTATTTTGATTCTACAACCCCCTAAAATATTTTTATTCCTTTATTTTGTAAAACACCAGTATGTAAAATATACTAGTATTTTTTCGTGAGAAGGATTTTATTTACACTTACACATACCTTCGTCTAATGGTTAAAGAACATACTGTTTCTGTGGGTGGCGAATTACTGCCTTACGAAACGATGATTGTTCAATCTTCTTTTAACACCTCTCATGGTGGACATTATGATGAAACTATTTTTATATATGATATATATTATGTTTTTGTTTTCCTTATGATTCTGTATTTTCCATTTATGGCATACCTTTATGATTTCCATTATGGGTAAACGCGATAATTTCATTTTAGGAAGTGCGGACTACCGCCCCCTCAAATTGATTTGAATCGTTAATGCCATATGTGGGACGTATAAGGGATGGAGTAAATGATATTATATATGATATTATACTGGAATTATAATACACCTTTATATCATTAATATTTCATTCCATTGAATACGAAATAGAAATGAAAGTAGCGTTCATGCGTACGTATGACTTACCGTCTCCATGAACGGTGCATTTCATTTCTTAACTCTAAATGTTATGTAATATTATAAATGAATGTATATAAAGGATATATATGATATATATAATTTCTAAATCATGAATATAATTCTGGATATAATGAATATTTTACCACATGCACAACTTGCAATTATAAGAAGTTTATTTTTGACTTAAGTACCAAAGATCGAAAAAACGACCGTTATTAACTTAAATAATTACATAATGTTCATAACATGGTAATAAGTGATATAAAAGGAATAATGAACTTGAAAAATGTTCTTAAACAAGTATAAATTAACTCTAGTTTATTATTCATGAGGTTAAAGAACAGTCGAGTCAAGTCGGAGACGAGGTAAGGGAACTTCTTGACCCAATTTCCGTTCTTTGGGTTAATCTCCTACTTTCAAATTATGACATGATATTATTATGTCCTATCTTGTGTTTTTTAATTTTTTATGTGTACTTATAGTGAATACACATAATAGATCTATTTTATTTAAAAAATGATCTTCGTAATGGACTTCGTCGCAATCTCCATTCATTGAGGCATATTTTGTTTTATACACAAATTTCTTTTATACTGTGTATAAACCCCTTTTACTTTTGATTTTATTCAAAAGGAATGTTTTTATATGAAGCGTTTTACTAAATGACAAAAAGGAATTTTTGTTGTTGTACGTATGTGGCGACAATTATTTTTCCGCCGCCGTGACCATTATTTGAGTTTCAACTTCCTCTACAAGCCGTAATTTTTTTAAATGAAAAATAAATACCATGTTTTAATTTTTTTATTTTGGTATTGAAAATGGTTTTATTATATCAATGTGTTGTATTGATATCTTGTGATTGAAATATGGAAATGTTATATTTCCTTTATTTATGTTTTATGTGATACGATTATGTTATGGTTTATGATATTTTTAAACCTTTTCATATAAGGAATGCATTGGACTTGATAAGTGATGGGTGGAGCCCGCTATAGCTCCTCGATGCATCGGAAGGTCTCATGAGAAAAACTAGTGTCTTGGAACGAGGCCTTGACAAAATCTTATTTGTAGTCTTGGAACGAGGCCTTGGCTACGTGGTTATGATAGTCTGGCATTATGCATTCCATCATTATGAAAGTGGTTATTGATATTGCATGTGATTATTCGACCAGTAGAATATCCATGTGAATAAATAAATGGAATTATTTCATTTTACTTTTGCCATATTATGCTGATGTTCATGTTTAAAAGGCTTTTGTTTAGTTATACATTGCCTTAAATGTTTATGTTTATTTATGAAAGCTTTAGCTATTTTGTTATCCTTACTGAGCATCTGAGCTCACCCCTTCCAATGTTTTAATTTTTCCAGGATGTGAAGAAGTATATTATGAATGACCTGCAGGGATAATATAAGGGTATATGAAGACAAGATGTTGTTGTAGTTTTGTTTTTCTTTATTATGTAATGTAATACTTATGAATGTATCTAGTGTTTCCAAGGATACTAAACTAATCGGTCTTTCGAGAATTGATCTTTTATGATCATTCCAATGTTACACAATAATGCACCGACTCTGGGTAACTGGGGTCGGGGCGTTACATACATCATCTTATCATGCTCCCCCTTAAGGGATACTGATCCCCGTTGAGTACACCAGTAGAAGTGGTACCATGCATAGAAAATCACAATTTAAAATATAAAAATTACATCACATTGGAACATGGAATATAATATAAAGGAGTATCATATAATATTAATAATAAAATATAGTTTTGAAACACATATGATCAAACTCAAACATGGGTCTCATGGGATATGCACGGAAACTCATGTGGTCAAACCTCAAATATTTTCTCGTGGGACACACACACACACACAGAAACATGTGATAAACTCAAGAATGGTATAAATAAAATAACAACACAACTTAATATCAATCCAATAAACATATACATGGATTCTGAATTGTATGTAACTTAAAACCTCAAGTAAAGTGTGAAGTATTCTCATACCGACTCTGTCAACACACATTGTTTCAGAATTATTCAAGAACACAAACTCGTATACACATGAAAGTCTATTTCCACACTTTTTATTCACACAAAATATTCATATAATCTTCTTTCATTCCAAATTTTTGTTGTAAATTTTTCAATATTAAAACCATAAAACATAAACTAGGGAAAACTAATAGTTCGACAAATTCAGAACTGAGGGGAGATAGGGGTGGTGTTGTGAGGGAGAGGAGGGGAAGTGGAGGGGAGCTGGAGTCAGGGGTTGTGCAGTGAGGGAGGGGATGTGCCCCAATTGTGTTAGGGAGCTAGAGGAGGAGGCAGTGAGGTGGAGGAAGCATAGTGAGGGAGTGGATGGGTGATGTGGCGAGGGAGGGGACAGATGACGATATCAGTTAAAACCGGAGGCAGAGGTGGTGTGGCGTCAGCGGTGCGACATCGCTAGTGCAGTGAGGGAGGGGAGGCGGTGTGGGGGAACCTGAGTCGGTGGCAGTGCAACAAGAGAGGGGATGGTTGGCTGTGTGGGTAGGGTTCAGGATCGGGGGGAGGGGGAGGGGGTGCCAATGTTTTTTTTTGAGAATCCTTACGACCACCATTGGCAATTTCTATAGGGTACCAATAGTGACCACCAATATTCATCGCCCATGTAAGGGGCCTCCAAAACCCCATTTTCTAGTAGTGAAAGATGAAATGTTTATAGAATCCATTTCATTTTCATGCGTTATGATATGATAAATTATTTATGATATTGTGAAACTCATATGTGTGATTCTCATTATGTGATTGGTGGACTTAGATTTATATATCCCTCAAATAAATTGGGTAAAAATGATTGTCTCATAATATAAACAAAACTAGAATTGGTATTGAACCAATTTCATAAGAGAATATTCCCACTATGAAAGTTTTGGGAGTGAATCTTACTTAATAAGATTGTTTTTAGAGTGAAATAAATCCCCCCATGATAGTTTTGGTAGTGATCCACTACTGGAAAATAGGTCTATACCCACTGTTTTTTTCAAAACCGTGGGTATAGGGATAGTAGGAGAACCTATACCCACGGTTGTGCCAAAAACCATGGGTATAGTTTTCTTTTAAGACCTATACCCACGGTTTTGGAGAAACCGTGGGTATAGGGTATACCGACGGTTTTTGGAAACCGTAGGTATTACAGGTTTTTTTTTGAGACCTATACCCACGGTTTTTCAGAACCGTGGGTATAGTTTTCCCGCATTATGGTGGGAAACTAAACTTATGCGGGACACGAAAAATTTTGTGGGTAGACATTTTTTCGTATATTAACATATATATTTTGATATATGAACATATAATATATAACTACTCCAGGTTGGTTGGTCTGTTGGCGCGGGCTGGGCCGCGAGATTCCACAGAAGTCGCGGGATCAAAACCTCACGAGAGGTTTTTTACTACACAATATTAATATATATAGGCATATAGATGAATATATAAAATATATAAAATCCAGCTCGGTTGGTCCACTGCTGTGTGCGGCGCTGAGACCTTACGTGTGGCACTGGTTCGAAACCTGCTGGTTCCGTTTTTTTATATAACAACTTTGTTATTAATATATTATAATAAAATTATCATTATATAAATGAAATAAAGTCATCTCGGTTGGTCCGCTGAGTTGCATGGCAGAGCCTCAGTACGGGTGGCGCGGGTTCAAAACCTGCTACTTGTGTTTTTTGAAAATTTTAAATTTCCCATGGTTTTCAAACCGTGGGGTATGTTCCCTACCACGCTTGCTTTGTGAAACACCTATACCCATGGTTCTACAAAACCGTGGGTATAGGTCAAGACCCCTATCCCAACACCGTTCCAGCCCACGGTTCCCAAAACCGTGGGTATAGCCTATACCCACGGTTTTGGGGGCTATACCCACAGTTTTGAACCGTGGGTATAGGTCGTTTTTCCAGTAGTGATCCTTTTCTAATAAGGTAATGATTTCCTATACTTTTTTGTATGCCAAAAATATATTTCTTATTCCATGGTAATTCTCTCAAGGATTGAGTTGTTTGATTTATTTGTCATCCATATCTTATGATCTCTCAAGATTTATACCATTTCTCAAGATTATGATCTATGATATATTGTGTATTTTTTTTGGATGTTAATACCAAATTAACATACACTTATGTTCGTTTTATCTGACTGAACATTATATATCACATTTTTTTTATGATTCTTCTCCTCAAGTTTTGAAGAATTTAATTATGTATGATATTTCTAATAAGGGTACTATTTATGAAGAACTTAGTCAGTGATTATTTGGTTCACTTATAATCTATTTGTTTAAATATCTAATTTTTAAAATATAATATACCAATATAATTTTATAAGGGATCAATATGTAATACTAAAAATATTAATATAATAATAAGTAATATTAGTGTATGAAATGCATCGATTCAAAAATTTGGTATCAGGTAACGTTTTAGTTAACTTGGTAAACTATGTTGAGAACACATTAATGAGAACCCTTAAAATAATCATATGTGTTGGATAAATTCTTAAAATATTGTAAATAAAGGATTTCTGTTTCCATGATAGAATCCATCACAAGATACTACAAGTGTTTGTGATTTTAGAAATGATTCATCTAAGTGTAATAACCCTAAAAATATTTTTCACCTATATCTCGACCATTATTCTGGTACAAGGTGAGAGTTCTATTACTGATAACCTAATCTGAAAATATTAAGGGATATTCATTAATAACTCACATTTTCATTATAAACCATTATGAATGATTTAAATAAATCATGATCATGATAAAGAAAATTTAAACCTATGGTTTAATAGAATTAAATAATGGTATTTTGACTAAGACATCGAATAAATAATTTTCATGAATATATGGTTTCCATATATGATTATTGTTTTTCAAAATATGCCTTTTGGTTTTAGTAAATTTCTATTAGAATAATGTTAATGCTGAATGTGATGTAAAATTTAATGATTATCCTTCTGAAGATTTAAATGTTATAGGTATTATAATGAAACAAATCATTGATATGCATACAAAACATCCCCAAGATATTAACCAAGTTGAGATTTCAAATGATAAAATAATGGAACAATGTTCTATTGAATCTTTCATAAGAAAACATCCTATTTATTTTAGTAGATTTACTATTCCACTAGATACAATGAAATGGATCAGTAACAATGAAAATATATATTTCTTTATCCTATGTTAAGAAAATGAAAAAATAATTTTTTTTATAATTCGGAAGGACAAGTTTATCAGTGGTGGATTATTATCATGAAAATGAGACAACATAAAGACATCGACTCTATTGACTGGGATAATAATAAAATATTATTTCCCAATAAGTTATTTTTTATAATTCATCATAATAAAATATAAAATGAATTATTTTAGAAATAATAAAAGGATATTGAAACTATTATTATCTATGAGGAAAATGTTACAATATTTGAGAGGTATTCTTCTGGTATTATCATCTCACATAAAATTAAGGATAAAATATTCTTTATTAAATTAAAACTAAGTCTCAAAAGGTACTTCATTGTTAAGGACATTAGTATCTATTAATAAAACATTTTATGTGCTATCAACATTGAAATGGATATTGTATTGAACCATGAATCTCATGGTTTTTACAATAAATGATTGATAGAGTTCAAAATAAATTCTAAAATCCATGGAGAGAAGAATATGAGATGTCATTTATTTTTAAAAAATTTAATGAAATATAAAGGGAATTTTCTTAAGTGAACTTGTAAAAGTATCCAATTTTGAATGTAATGAAATAAAGAAATGAATGCTAAATTGATGGGAAGATGTCAGCTAATGATGTGGATAGAGAAAAATATCTACAAAATGACCCCCCACACACTTCAGTGTTTTAAATTAATTAAGTGTGGATGTTATGGTAACAAGTCAAATAATATAAAGGTTAATAAATATGATCAATGTCAGCAACATATTTGGACCATAGGTAAAGGGAAATTTCACATGATCACTATTTTTAATGAGGTGTATAATACTGAATTATTGAAAGGTACAGTTATTATCCAATATATAATTATTAATGTATTATTTTTTTTATGGATCTACCCACACTATTATATCTAAAGGAATTTCTAATGGTACCATAATATATCCCAAATGATTATATGTTAAATGAGTAGTTAGAACCTCGATGAGTAGGATAATCAAATTTCAAGTCTATGATTCTTCTCAAATTGATGTTTTTGGGAATGTGCTTCTAATAAATCTTATTAGTCTACCTATACTTGAGTTTGATGTTATATTAGGCATGGGTTGGATTTATTTATATATATCCCACATCAATTGATGAGAAAGATAAGTGGATTTTAATATTATTAACAAACCTATGATCATTTACCATTGTGATGATAACTATAAAATTCCCATGAAAATAAATACTATTATATAGTTTTTGATTCCTATTTAAAGTGGTAGTTTATCTATGATGGTTGGGAAGAAACTCAACAATGAAGATATAAATATTGTACATGAGGTTTTCAATGTCTATCTAGAAGATTTTTCTAGACTTACATTGGATATTGAAGTTGAGTTTTGAATAGAAATAATACCTTGCGCAACACCTATTTAAATGAATCTAAATAGAATTTACGCTTTTGAGTTATTTTAATTGAATAAGTAACACCAATAGAATCTTAACAATGGATTCATTTGGCTAAGTCTATCAACTTGGGGTGATCCTATTCTTTTTTTTGAAAAAAAATTCAATCAGTGAGACTCATCATTGATTATCAATAACTTCACAATATCACTATCATCGAAACGTATCCTCTACGCCATATTGATTATTTTTTTATCAGCTACATGGAGGTAAATACCTCTCTATGATTGAGAATGATTCTAGATATAATCAATTGAGGGCCATAAATGATGATATATACATGATATAATTTGGAACAAGTTATGTACACTGAATTTATAGTATTTATTTTTGGTAACTCTAATTCTATTATATATTCCATTATTTAATACATATAGTGTTTATAGATTACCTTCATCAATTCATGTAATTATGTATAAATTATATTTTTATTTATTCAATGAGAATGGAATACCATGGAAATTACTTGAGGATTTTACTGAAGAATATAAGGAATGATAAGTTGTATATAAAATTAATAGTGTAAATTTTGGTTATAAAAATGTTGATTTTTGGGTCATATGATTATAAGATATGGTATATCTATGGATTCGTCAATGATAAATGTTATTGAAAGATTTCTTAGATCAACCACTATGCTTGAGATCCATTTTGTTATTGTATTGGTTTGATATTATCAGTTATATTTTGGAACATTCCTGATGGTTTTATCATCTACTCACTATGTTAACTAGAAAGGGTTTCATGTTTATTTTTATAAATGAACATGATTTTTTTTAAAGAATTGAATAAAATATTAGTTAGTATACATGTTCTTACTAAACCCTTCATTAGATAGGGGTTCATAAACTATAGTTATGAATCTAAGAAGGTACAAGGATGTTTCCTCACATGGAATGATTTTTTATATCTTATACCTTATGAGAATTAAATTTTTATGATAAATATTACCCAACTCATGATTTAATGTTAGTTTATGTTTTTTTCATTAAATATATATATTCATTATCAATAAGGATAAATTTCTAGTATATATACCATTCCAAAAATTATGAAGTATAAATTCACTTAGAAAGAGATGAATATAAACTTGTGAAGATGATTGGAGTTGATTAAAGATTACATACATTAATTGCATTAACACACTAGGAAAGAGGACCCATTGGTTAATGCTTTGAGTTGTAAGGATCATTATAGATTATCTATAATGAGGATCCCAAAATATCCATTATTATTGGTTTTTCAATCAATGGATCTTGAAATATTTATGTAAGAGTGGAAATATATTCTTTCTTAATTGACTTAAGAACCATATTTCCATTTTAGGAATATAGAGGAACTCAAGGAATAATTAGAGTTGTAATATATGTTCAAGAATATTACTATGTTAAACCTTAATTTTAATGGAATAAAAATGTTCTAAAACTGTGTATGTGTCTCATACATAGAATATTTTAAGAAGGAACTATTAGATAAATCCCATAGTTCTTCATTCATTATTCAACCTAGAAGTACAAATATGTATGGTGATTTAAAATTGTATTTCTAGTGGGAGAACATGAAGAGGCATATTCCATATTATGATTCTCGGCACTTTATATATCAACAATTTAAGGCCGATAGACATTTGTCTAAGTGGATGTTACAACTATTAACCATACAACCATAGAAATGAGAAAATAGCCCCATTGATTCTGTAATTGGACTCCCAAAGAAAGATAAATAGAAAAATGTTATATGGGTTATGGTTTATTACCTTATAAATTCATCGCAATTCATTACCATTATAAAATATTTATACCCTTATAAAATTAACCGGTTATACATTAAAGAAATTAGTAAGATTTCATGAAGCACCACTCTCAGTTTTATTTTACCATGATCTAAGGTTTACCTCAATGTTCTTGAGAAGTATTTTGTA
The DNA here is from genome assembly GCA_963277665.1 of Viscum album. Lineage (NCBI taxonomy): Eukaryota > Viridiplantae > Streptophyta > Magnoliopsida > Santalales > Viscaceae > Viscum > Viscum album. The sequence continues at coordinate 219,581,446 of OY728165.1, forward strand.
ATATTTTGATATAGATTTCAGTTTTATCACTTCTTATTATTCACCTAATGATGGATATTTTGAAATGAAAAATTAAACGCTATAAGAAATATTGAGAAATTTCTCAATGTATTTCAAAGTTGGTTTTTATAGACACCTTTATTTGGTGTAGTTTTATTATAATAACATATTTAACATGATTATTCATATAGCTTCTTATCAATACCTTTAGGAAAATAAGTTTACAAATCCAATGTACTAGAATTAAGTTGGAGAAATAAATCAATTGGGATGTCATCTAGATGCGGAAATGAGAAAGTATGTTAGAACTAATCAACATTACATTAGAGATGCTCAAAGATTCCAAAAAATTATGTTGATAATCATCCATCAGATCTAGAGTTTTTTGTTTAAGAAAATGTATTCTTATGGATATATCCCTGGAAGTGGGTGATGAGATTTGGAAATAAGGTTAACATAATCCATAGGTATATCAGTACCTCTGGTATTATTTATCGTATTAGGACTATAGCTTATCAATTGGTTCTACCACCAAATATCAATCATGTATATAATGTGTTCCATGTATCTATCTGGAGGAAGTACACTCTTGATTCTTCATATGTTCTGAACAAAGATTTAATACCACTTTAGAAAATATCACTTATGAGGAACAAATAGTATAAATTTTAGAATGCATATAGAAAGTGAAATGAAACAAGATCACTCACCTAGTAATTGTTTTTTGGTGAAACAATCAATTATAGAATGTTGTGTGGGAACTTGAGGATGTGATGTGGGAGAAGTATCCTTATTTTTTTGTTTTAGAGTTATGGAATTTTTTGGGTGATATTATTTTGAAGGGTATAATGTAACACCATAATATTAAATAATATATTTCATTTTAAATAATTTTTTTTCTTTGACTGCTTGCTTTACATGAAACACCAATTTTAAATGAACCCTGAAATACTATAAGTATACTATTATCTTACTTGTATCTATTTTTTATTAATCATGTAAAAATTAAAAAAAATATCATTTTAAAATAAACAAAAAAGATGGTTTTATGAAAGAACTATTTTAATGAATGAAATTTATTTTTATTTAGATAAATTTACATAATAAATATTGTTGAATTATTTAATAAAATATATGTATTATATATCTAATACATTATTTTAACATTAATCAAAATTTTTCTCTTAATAGGATATGACTAAAGTCAATTTTTTTCTTTAGAAATAATTTTTCTAAAAAAACCATTTTCATCGCATTTTTTGAAATAATATTAAAATTAATCTCTACCACATAAAGAAATTTAATGGTAAAAAATTAATTCAAAAATTAATATCATGAGTTAATAATTTGGTAGATCTATCACCTTTTTCAGGTATTTGGAATATTAATCATGGTAAAATTTATCACCATGGTAAAGTGTAAACGGGGTTAACTTATGATAAAACAATGTGTTATAGTCACCATTTTTATTATTAATTGTTACTGGACATAGGTAAATCTACCCTTATCATCTTATTATTTAAATTTACTTTTTTAACTTAAATGTGTCCAGGAAAATGACCTATATAATATTTAAGAAAAAAATAAAAAATTTCACCCTCTTTGTTGTCAATGTCACTACTGTGTTCTCACAGGGAAAAAGTTATTAATGAATATTAATAGTCATTTTTTTCATAGTGAGATTATTTTTTAGATATTTATTTATTCTAATATTAAGTAATTGTATAATCAAGTTAAATTCTTATGAAATGATGACACAATATTTATTCAATTAATAAAATAAATAAAATAAATTATTTTAAAAATATAGAATGGAATATGATTAGAGTGATTTATAGTGTAATAAGATTTTTGTCTTCATATATGACATATTTTGGTTTTTAAAAAAAATATATTATTATTGAATCTTTTTTTTGTATATTTAATGTCAAATTAAATGAATAGTTCCAAAATTGACCTTATAGATATTTTCTAATAAAAATAATTTTATTAAATCATTAAAATTAACAAAAAATTTACCATCATACAGGTGGATGGAATACAGATTAAAATTTTAAACTCATTCTATTTATGAGTTATTTTTTGATGGTAACATTCTTAACCCTTTAATATTAAAATAGTGGTTACTATTGTTAAGTTCAAAAATAATTAATGACGGCTTTAATAAAAAATATAAGGTTTAAATTGACACCACACCAATATAAATTTTATTTGATAACTTTATTTCAACCCTAGAATATTTTTTCTTTGAATTAATTACCATTTTCAATCGTTTTCATTATAATGAATTTATTATATTTTAACCATTTATGAAATTCCATGTGTGTCCTCTCACTCTCTTTTAAAAGAACATCCCTCCTATCTATTATTTACATCATTTTGATCCTTCTATATTGATAAAAACTTATCAAATTCACATATTAACTTTTCTATTTATGTTCTATAGGGTTTTTATCCCAAAAATACTAATCCTATGGTTCTTAAGAAAAAAAATCCAAAGGTGATATTTTAAATAAGAGGTAATCTTCTTGACTAATCACTTTATTTTTTAACTTATTATGGTACCACCTTTAAATATATGGTATATATTATTAAATTATGACTTTAGTGAATTAAATATACTAAAATATTTTTATTATAATTAAAAAATCATTATCCACCATCATTCCCATCAAATGGGAAGCGAAAGTACCATTGTTATGTATGTATGACTTATAATCTTCACATAGAGATACTATTCATTTTTAATCATCATATTTTATAGATGGGTATTAATATGGGATTAATGTCTATATATTATGTGCATTTTGTAAATATTATTCCAAAATTAAAAAATTATATCAGCCATTTTACATTCCAATCAGTTTGAAAATGATAACATCACTCGTGCGTACGTATAGACAACCACCTCTCCAAAGCGATTCCATTCATTTTTTCTCCATTTTAAATATAGGTAATAATGATATATTTTATGAATATATATTATTTATATTATATAATAATTATTCTAAAAAGGTAATTTATATTTTATCTTTATTTCTTTTTATCTATCGAAAAGTGAAAGAAACAATCTCGGGTACGTAAAGCCTACTGTCTTCGTAAACGGTGTAATTCATTTCTCTATATCTAACATTTATGAATGGATATAGATATATTTATAATGAATATATATTATATTTATATCATTATAACCAATATTTAAATTTTATAACCATGATAAATGTACAAGGAGTGGAACTATCGAACCAAAGTTCTTATAAAAAACAAAATGGCTAACACCCAAAAAAGACATTTTTAAGGGGTTATTAAAAAATGGGTATTGAAATGTTATAAAGGGATAATAAATGTTCTCATAAGTATGTAAAATATTATTTTATTGAATTATAAAAATTTAAATTTATTATACAAGAGTTTTATATTTCTTTCAAGGAATGTGGAAATCAAGGTAACAGATTTATGTTACAATCTCATTGTTTATCAGGTTTGTTTGTGATCATGATTCCACTTATGAAATTTTTTAACTTATCTCTCATGAATAAAATGAGATTTATTCACATTTAGTTATTTCATTATACTACATGTTTTAATTTTATTTTCCTCTCTTTAATTACTCAAGATACCAAAATAATTTTTTTAGTGAAAACCAACATTACGTCTTTCATTGGTCGAAAAACATTTCCTCTTATATCCATGATTTATTAAAAAAATAATGATTGTTTTAAATATTCAATAATTATTTTTTAAATACATTTTTACACATGATATAATTTTAAAGAATATTAAAATAAATATTCTTTTTTATTTTTTTAATGATCTATTTTTTAACATTTCTTAAAAAGTATTAAAGGAATGTTTTATTTTAACTTATATAACATTAATAGAATTTCTTACCATCATGAGTACTAAATGATATGAATATTCCATTAAATGATTCCAATTTTATTTTCAAATAAATTTTTATATTTAATAATGGGGTGATTTTTATATCTCAAATATGTGATTTCAATATGAAAATGGAATTTTCCTTAAGAAATGTTCCATGTGTTCTTTTAATGGAATATTTAATTTTAAATTAAATCATTTAATGTTACTTTATTTTTACAGGGGATATAATCCAATGAGACCATTTTCATTATTTCCATGTATGTTTTATAAATAGGATGACACAATTTTTATGAAACCCCTTTCATTTTCATGTGTTATTCCATTATGAATTTTTTTGACCCCATTTATTTTTCACAAGTTATTATATGATGAATGATAAATGATCTTGAGGAACGCATGTGCACACACACACACACACAAATATAAATATATATATATTATCTTCATTATGTTCTTGGTGGGAATATAATTATAAATCCCTCAAATTAATTGAGTAAATGTGGATATCTCATGATATAAACTTGACTGTAATAGGAAGTGAACCCAATTTAGTAAGTTAATTTTTACACTATGATAATATTTAGAGTGAACATTGACTAATAAAATGGTTTAAGGAGTGAACCCAATTAAATATGATTATAACATCCCAGGTAAATAAAGAATAATACATTCTCATATTTATTAATATTTAGGAATTAAATTTTAATTTTCTTTAAAGGGGTTGCTATGTTCGATAGCGTACCCGATACACAACAAAGAGTTTCTTTGAAATCTTACGTTTCACACTAGTAATAAAATAATATTATTTTAAATGGTAGTTAAAACATAGCCTTTTTATTGGAGGGAATGAATAAAAACAACTAAAATATTATTATATATGTTTGTTAAATGGTTTTACATTTTTCCAATAAAAGATAAAGGCTTAAAATAAGAAAAGAATTCAATTTTAGGCAGAGATACTCTAATATTCACTAAAGGTTGACTTATCGCCTTTTCATGGCGAACCTTATTTAAATATAGTTTTGGTCACTCTTATACTTTCTATTGGACCAAATAAAACTCTTCTTTAGAATCGGGACATCAAAATTTACTGTGTGTAAATTTTTGGTATTTTTCCGATAAAGTTCATTTTTAATGAATAGTGAAAAATGTTGTATTTTAATTCAAAACCTCTTTTTTAATCTAATTTATTTATATGATTAGATTATTTTTTGAATTGGTTTTAATGTTAAATTAAAATATATTTTTACCATTTAACCCAATTGTGGTTGTTGGAATTAATTTCACTTTGAAATCAGACTTAAACTAGTGTCAATCTTTTGATACTTATTGTTTCATAAAAACACGTTATTTACTCTGACAGCGGAAATTAATTATTAAATTAATTAATGAAACTTATATGTTTTGAATTTTTTAAAATAGACATCATTTTTTAATTCGGAATATCAAATATAGCTTAGGGTGAATTTTTGGTATTTTTCTGAAAAACTTCAATTTTTGATGAATAGTGAAACCACTAAGTGATACTTAAAAAAACTGATTTTTCGTTTAAATGAAATTTTACCACCTCTGTATTTTGAATTCCAAAAATCCGACATACATGGTTGTCATTAGGAAGTAAAATGTGGTTCAATGGGATTAAAATAATTTTTTGGTGAATAGTAACTTTTAAGTTTTTAATCGCGATTAGAGGTAATTAGTGTAGTTTAAGGTAAAAATAATGTTTTAATAATATAAAATGGCCTAGACACGCATTCTACCCTTATTGGATGTGTCATTTCCGACCAAGAAAATCCATGGGTAAACTTTGGGACCCCATGGAGCCACTTTGGTAGGAAAATGACATTAATAACCTTTTATTTAAAGTTAAAATATAAATGTCACAAACATGAGTTGTTTTACTAAAACAATTTTTAAATGGGTTTATACAAGTCATATTTTTGACTATAAATATTCATTAGAAATATGAAAAGACTTCCTACATCATGATTATTTTTTTATAATTTTTATAAATTAAATAAATTATATTATTTATGACACCATGATGATGCAGCGATTACCTCATTATTTAACGATTTAAATAAAATGAAAAGATAATGTAAAATATAAGACCTACACTTGTCAAAAACCTATTGTATGGGTGGATTTAGAACTCTTATACCCTTATCCTCGAAATATATAATTGTGGGACCTTTAAAAACCTAAAATCATTTTATAATAAAGTAACCTTTTAAAACATTCCAAGTGTGCCCATCCTCTCCTCTTATAAAAGGCCTCCACCTCTACCACATTACCCACACCTCTCAAGCCTTTGGTTCGGAAAAGCTCTGATCATTTTGTCTCTACACTTCCCTATATTACTCCTAGAATCCTCACTTTGGGCATAAGTCTTCCCAATGAAGCCTTTGAGCTCAAATAAAAAAGAGTTACCCATTTTAAAGGTAGTGTTTTCTCTTGTGTTCTTATGTTTTATTTTGCTTCTCCAACCCCCTAAACTATTTTTATTCCTTTATTTTGTAACAAAAACAGTATCTTCAATATACTATGATGTTTTTATGTGAAGTATTCGAGCTACACTTACACACACCTTCATCTAATGGTTAAAGAGCATACTGTTTCCGTGGATGGAGAATTTCTGCCTCACGAAACGACGATTGTTCAATATTCTTCTAACACCTTCAAATATGGCCATCAAGATATCAATATATTTATATATGATATATAATATGTTTATGTCTTCCTTAATCTTCTGTATTTTTCATTTATGGCACACCTATATGGCTTCCATTATGGGTATACGCGATATCTTCATTTTAGGAAGTGTGGACTACCGCCCCTCAAAGTGATTTGATTCGTTAATGCCATATGTGGGACATATAAAGGATGGATTTAAAGTTATTATATATGATTTATGTTACATCTAAATGATGAATATAATTATGGAATTAAAATATACATACCTCTCATTTAGTTTTAATTCCATTAATATGACATAGAAATGAATGTAGCGTTCATGCGTACGTACGGCTTACCGTCTCCATGAACGGTGCATTTCATTTATTACCTCTAAATGATTATGTAATATTATAAATACATGTATATTCTGGATATATATGATATATATGATATCCAAATCATGAATATCATTTTGGATATAATGAACCTTTGACGACACGAACAACATGTAATTGTAAGAAGTCCACTTTCGACTTAAGAACCAAATATCGACTAAACAAAAATTATTAACTTAAATGACTACATAATGTTTATAACATTGTAATAAGTGATATAAAAGTAATAATTAACTTGAAAAAGGTTCTTAAGCAAGTATAAATTAACTCAAGTTTATTATTCAGGACGTCAAAGAACGATCGAGTCAAGTCGGACCTGAGGTAAGGGACTTCGTCTCAATCTCCTTTCATTGAGGCATATTTCGTTTTATACACAACTTTCTTTTATACGGTGTATAAACCCCTTTTACTTTTACTTTTATACAAAAGGAATCTTTTTCTATGAATCATTTTACTAAATGATAAAAAGGAATGTTTCTTTTAACGTACGTGGTGACAATGACCCTTTTCCGCCGCCACGAGTATAATTTGGTATTTGGCTTCCTCAATAAGCCATAATGTTTTTAAAATGAAATAAATACCATATACTTTTTTATGTATTTTGGTATTGAAAATGGTTTTTATAATGGATTTGTTCTGTCAATATATTTAAGTGATATATTGTGATCAAAGTGTGGAAATGTTTTCTTTCCATTATATTTGTTGTATGTATTATGATTTTATAATGGTACTTGGACATTTGACGGGTGGTTACGTGATAAACCATATGATGAGTGGTGCCGTGAATACCAGGATGGGTGGTTACATTATAACCTCCAATTAATTGGGTATGGAAGTCGGCCGTATGGCTATTCCATTAAGTGATATGCGTGGAAGTCGACCGCATGGTTATTCCATTTAAGTATGTTTATGTCCCAAGTTACCTTTATATGTTATGTGATCTTTACATGGGTTTTATGGTAATATTTTGGTTACAAAATGGTAATTAATGAACTTTTATTCAGTAAAGAGTTTTTACCACTTCATAAAGGTGAAAAGTATTACTTTGATAAAGTATACATGGTTTACTTTTTGTTTTGAAAAACTAACAGTTTTCATTCATTGTGTATCCCTTAATGAGCTTTTTATGCTCACCCCTAGATTTTTTTGAAATTTTTTTCACAGGACTTAATGTGGAATAGGGTCAAGGATGGGATCAAGGGAAAGTCATGCTATCTAAAACATGAAACTAGAAATGTTTTTTTAGAGTTTTTATTTTATGGAAACTTAGTAGAAGTTTCTACTTTTTAATCTTTTGAGATGTAATAGTTATTTCCTAATTCTCTAAAACTCTAAACCAAGAAAAGATCCTCAATGTGAATTATTAATTTAATTCAATATTAAGTAAGGTTTAAGGCCGGGGTCTTATAGTTGGTATCATAGATCGGTTTAGACAACTTTAGGAGTTTGGAAATTGTTAAATTATAAATTAATTTATGGTATGATTGAAATGATATAGCATTTAAAGATTACCATGTTGCTTCGCCTAAGATATTGTTGTGTTCACAATGTTTTTCCACAGAGGAAACAAAGTAGCTATGTTGGGACGACATCAGGAGGAAGACAACCTTCTAAATCAGCAACCTGAGATGGTCGAAATCGGAACTGAACAGTTTGTTGCAGTGATGGCACAGTTGACTCAGGATATAAATAGTGGTGGTATCCATGCACGAGATCAGCCATATCAACAGCAGAGGAACATGTCAGTGGTGGAACATTTCATGAGGCAACATTCCCCATCATTTAAAGGATCATCTGACCCCGTGCTAGCTGAAGGGTGGATTAAAGCACTGGATAAGATTTTTGATGTCACGGGGTGTTCAGAACATCAAAAGGTTAGTCTTGCTATTTACCGTTTTGAAGGTGAAGCTGATCAGTGGTGGTTGATGCTGGAAAATATAAGGGATAGTGATGATATTGATGATCTTCATTGGGACGAATTCAAAGGTATGTTTCTTGAGAAATATTTTCCTAAGGTGGTTCGTCTTAAGATGGAAAAATAATTCCTAGAATTGAGGCAGGAGGATGAATCGGTGGCTGCTTATGAAGCAAAGTTCACTTGACTGGAAAGGTCTGATCCAAACTTCATATGAGATCTTGATAGTAAAATCAACCGTTTTTACTCAGGGTTAAATACAAAGTATCGAAGGGATTTAGCTTCTTGTGAGTTAAAAAGTTATGAAAAACTTGTTTGATGTGTGGAGAATGTGGAAATAGAGTTTTCCGATGATCAGGTGTTCTTTGGAAAACTACATAATAAGAGGTCCAATTGGCAGGAAAAAGGGAAGAATTCATCAAAGAATCAAGGAGGTAAGAAAACCAAATATCTATCCTATGAGAAGTGTGGTAAAATGCATCCTGGAGAATGTTTATCCAAGTCTAGAAAGTGCTTTTGGTGTGGTAAGACTGGTCATATTGCTCATAACTGTAAGGAACATGATCAAGAAGGAAATGAAAATTCAGAGGTAAGATGTTTTAAGTGTAATGAAATGATTCATTATGAAAATGAGTGTCTAACGAAGAACTCAACTGGGGGAAAGTAGCCAGAATACAAGAAGAAAGAGGTGCTGAAATCCTTTGCAACTACTTCAGCAGATGTTGGTCCATCGAATGAAGTAGTATCAGGTACACTATTTGTTTGTTCAGATTATGCGAATGTGTTGTTTAATTCAGGGTCTACACATTCTTTCATTTCTGAGAAGTTTTATAGTAAATTGGGAATTCCATCTCAAGATATGAATACTGAACTTAAGGTAAAAACACCCGGAGGAAACATTGAGACAAAAAGAAATTATAATAACCTTCCTATCCTTGTGTGCGGAAAGAATCTATCTTTAAACCTTATTTTTTTGCTTCTAGTAGAGTTTGATGTTATTTTGGGCATGGATTGGATCTCTGTTTATCATGCTAAGATTGACTGCAGAGCTAAAATGGTTTCTTTTCAGAAAGAATTTCAGTTTGTGTACAAGAATGAAACCTTTCTATTGATAACATATCAAGAAGTTGAGAAACTAGTAAAATATGGGAATTAATGTTATCTTGCACATATTGATGAAAATAAAGGAACTGTTCAGTTAAATGATGTGCCAGTGGTAAATTAGTATCTTGATGTTTTTCTTGATGAGTTTCCTGGTATTACTCATGATCGGGAAGTTGAATTTACTATTGAATTAGTTCCTGATTCTAAGCCAATTTCAAAACCCCCTTATCGAATGGCTCAAGTTGAACTTTTATAGTTAAATAATCAATTGCATGAGTTATTAGATAAAGGTTTCATTCGACCTAGAACATCACCATGGGGTGCTCCTGTCTTGTTTGTTAAAAAGAAAGATGGCTCAATGAGACTTTGCATTGATTATAGAGCCTTAAATAACATTACTGTTAAGAACAAGTATCCTTTGCCTCATATAGATGATTTGTTTGATCACCTCCAGGGAGATTAGTATTTTTCGAAGATTGACTTGAGGTCGGGGTACCATCAGTTGAAAGTAAAAGAAGCAGATGTTCTGAAGACTGCGTTCCATACTAGATATGTCCATTATGAATTTGTAGTTATGCCTTTTGGGTTAACCAATGCACCTGCTGTATTCATGGACCTTATGAATATAATTTTCCATGAGTTCTTGGATAAGTTTGTGGTTGTTTTCATCGATGATATTTTGGTGTTTTCTAAAAGTAAAGAGGAGCATGAAAGTCATTTAAGAGTTATCTTGCAAACCTTAAAAGAAAAGAAACTGTATTGAAAATTCAGCAAGTGAGAGTTTTGGTTACAACAAATTTCTTTCCTTGGTCACATTGTTTCAAAAAAAGGCATAACTGTTGATCTTGTTAAAACAAAAGTTGTTGAAGAATGGCCAAGACCCACAAATGTAACCGAGATCTGTAGTTTTCTTGGTTTGTCATGTTACTACTGAAGGTTTGTTGAAAAGTTTTCATGATTATCTAGTCCAATGACTAAGCTAACTTGGAAGGGTGTTAAGTTTATCTGGACAAAAGACTGTGATGATTATTTTCAAGAGTTGAAAAGAAGATTGGTGAATGCTCCAGTTTTGGAACCTACTTACAGGAATGGTGAGTTTGTTATCTACAGTGATGCTTCATTGAAAGTACTTGGTTGTGTCCTTATGTAGAATGATCAGGTAATTGCTTATGCTTCACGTCAGTTTAAAACTCATGAGGTAAATTACCCCACACATGACTTGGAATTAGCAGCTGTTGTTTTTTCTTTAAAAATTTGGAGGCATCATTTGTGTGGAGTAAAGTGTGAAATATATACCGATCACAAAAGTTTAAAGTATATATTCACTCAGAAATAATTGAACGTGAGATAGAGGAGATGTATAAAATTAATCAAGGATTATGATTGTACAATTCATTACCATCTGGGAAAAGCAAATAAAGTGGCTGATGCATTGAGTAGAAAAAGTAATGCTTCATTAACAATGTTGCATTTGGAACGTGATCCTTTGGTTAAGGATTTGATGAACTTTGGCATAGAAGTTGTTTGTGCAGGAAGTCCTTATGTTTTGTTTCAGGTATCAGTGAAATCTTCTCTATCAGACAGAATTAAGAAAGCACAGAATCAAGACAACGAGTTGCAGAAAAAGGCAGAGATGGTTCAGAAGGGTAAGTTTCCTGAATTTAACATTGATAATGATTGTGTTTTGAGGTTTGGGAAGAGATTATGTGTGCCTAGTGATTCATAGTTGAAGAATGAGTTGTTATGTGAGGCTCATAGTTCTCCGTTTTCAGTTCATCATGGAAGTACTAAGATGTACAGAGATCTGTGAGAGTATTACTGGTGGGACGGAATGAAAAGGGATATTGCTGATTTTACTGTAAAGTGTTTGACTTGTCAGTAGGTTAAAGCAGAGCGCTAGTTACCGAAAGGGATGCTGCAGCCTTTACCAGTACCAGAGTGGAAATGGGAGAATATATCCATGTACTTCGTTGTGGTATTGCCAAAGACACCTCGAGGTAATAATGCAATCTGGGTTATTGTTGAACGCTTGACTAAATCTGCTCATTTCCTTGCTATACGGGATACTTTTTCCCCAGATCTACTTTCCCATTTGTATCTTAAAGAGATAGTTAGGTTACATGGAGTTCCCCTCTCCATTGTGTCCGATCGTGATCCCAAGTTTACTTCTAACTTTTGGAAGGGCCTTAAGAAGTCGTTGGGTACTGAATTAAATTTTAGTACAACTTTTCATCCTCAATCAGATGGGCAGTCAGAATGAACAATTCAGACTTTAGAAGATATGCTACGTGCTTGTTCGATGGATTATCAGGGAAGTTGGGACCAACATCTTTCTTTGGTTGAATTTTTATATAATAACAGTTTTCATTCCAGTATACAGATGGCACCATTTGTGGCATTATATGGGAAGTGGTGTCGAACTCCAGCTTTTTGGGATGAAGTGGGTGAAAGGAAGATGATGGGACCAAAATTGGTAGAAGAGATGGCAGAAAAAGTTCAGTTGATTCAGAAACACATGAGAACAGCTCAGAGCAGACAGAAAATTTATGCAGATAACCGGAGGAAGGATCTATCTTTTGAGGTAGGTGATCATGTTTTTCTCAAAGTTTCATCGTGGAAAAGTGTGATGTGATTTGGTAAGAAAGGAAAGCTGAGTCCAAGGTTCATTGGACCATATGAAATTATGGAGAAAGTTGGATCAGTTGCTTACCGAGTGGCTTTACCTCCGAGTTTATCTCAGGTACACAATGTTTTTCATGTTTTCATATTGAGAAATTATATGCCAGATCCATCTCATGTTTTGAGCCCAGAGGTAGTTCAGTTGGAAGATAATATCTCTTATGAAGAACAACCAATTCAGATTCTTTACTGAAGAGTGCAAGTGTTACGAAATAAGATAATTCACCAGGTAAAGGTTTTGTGTAAAAACCATATGGTTGAAGAGGCAACATGAGAATCTGAAAATGCTATGAGGGATAAATACCCCCACTTATTTTGATAAGTGAATAAAATTGCGAGGGCGCAATTTCCAAAAGGAGGGAAGGATGTAACATCCCAGGTAAATAAAGAATAATACATTCTCATATTTATTAATATTTAGGAATTAAATTTTAATTTTACTTTGAAGGGGTTTCTATATTCGATAGCGTACCCGATACGCAACAAAGAGTTTCTTTGAAATCTTACGTTGCACACTAGTAATAAAATAATATTAATTTAATTGGTAGTTAAAAAGTAGCCGTTGTATTGGAGGGAATGAATAAAAACAACTAAAATATGATTATATATGTTTGTTAAATGGTTTTACATTTTTCCAATAAAATATAAAGGCTTAAAATAAGAAAAGAATTCAATTTTAGGCACATATACTCTAATATTCACTAATGGTCGACTTATTGCCTTTTCATGGTGTAGCTTCTTTAAATATAGTTTTGGTCACTCTTATACTTTCTATTGGACCAAATAAAACTCTTCTTTAGAATCGGGACATCAAAATTTACTGTGTGTAAATTTTTGGTATTTTTCCGATAAAGTTCATTTTTAATGAATAGTGGAAAATGTTCTATTTTAATTCAAAACCTTTTTTAATATAATTTATATATATGATTAGATTATATTTTGAATTGGTTTTAAAGAGAAATTAGAATATATTTTTACCATTTAATCCAATTGTGGTCGTTGGAATTAATTTCACTTTGAAATCGGACTTAAACTAGTGTCAATCATTTGATACTTATTGTTTCATAAAAACACGCTATTTACTCTGACAACGGAAATTAATTATTAAATTAATTAATGAAACTTATATGTTTTTAATTTTTTAAAATAGACATCATTTTTGAATTCGGAATATCAAATATATCTTAGGGTGAATTTTTGGTATTTTTCTGAAAAACTTCAATTTTTGATGAATAGTGAAACCACTAAGTGGTACTTAAAAAAACTGTTTTTTCGTTTAAATGAAAATTTACCACCTCTGTGTTTTGAATTTCAAAAATCCGACATACATGGTTGTCATTAGGAAGTAAAATGTGGTTCAATGTGATTAAAATTGTTTTTTGGTGAATAGTATCTTTTATGTTTTTAATCACGATTAGAGGTAATTAGTGTAGTTTAAGGAAAAAATAATGTTTTAATAATATGAAATGACCTAGAAACATGTCCTAACCTTATTGGATGTGTCATGTCCGACCAAGAAAATCCATGGGTCAACTTTGGGAACCCATGGAGACACTTTGGTAGGAAAATGACATTAATAACTTTTTATTTAAAGTTAAAATAAAAATGTCACAAACATGAGTTGTTTTACTGAATTTTTTTAAATGGGGTTATACAAGTCATATTTTTGACAAAAAATATTCATTAGAAATCTGAAAATATTTCGTACATCATGATATTTTTTTATAATTTTTATAAATTAAATAAATTAAATTATTTATGACACCATGATGATGCAGTGATTACCTCATTATTTAACGATTTAAATAAAATGAAAAGATAATGTAAAATATAAGAACTAAACTTGTCAAAAACCTATTTTATGGGTGGATTTCGAACTCTTATCCCATTATACTAGAAATATATAATTGTGGGACCTTTAAAAACCGAAAATCATTTTATAATAAAGTAACCTTTTAAAAATTTCCAAGAGTGCCCTTCCTCTCCTCTTTTAAAAGGCCCCAACCTCTACCACCTTACCCACACCTCTCAAGCCTTTGGATCGGCCAAGATCAGCTCATTTTGTCTCTAAACATACCTATATTACTCCTAGAAGAATCACTTTGGGCAGAAGTCTTCCCAAGGAAGCCTTTGAGCTCAAATCAAAAAGAGTTACCCGTTTTAAAGGTAGTGTTTTCTCTTGTGTTCTTATGTTTTATTTTGCTTCTCCAACCACATAAATTCTTTTTATTCATTTTTTTTGTAACAAAACAAGTGTCTTCAATATACCAGGATATTGTTATGTGAAGGATTCAATCTACACTTACACACACCTTCATCTAATGGTTAAAGAGCATACTGTTTCCGTGGATGGAGAATTTCTGTCTCACAAAATGATGATTGTTCAATATTATTCTAACACCTTAAAAGGTGGCCATTAAGATGTAACTATATTTATATATGATATATAATATGTTTATGTCTTCCTTAATCTTCTGTATTTTTCATTTATGGTACACCTTTATGGCTTCCATTATGGGTATACGCGATATCTTCATTTTAGGAAGTGCGGACTACCGCCCCCTCAAAGTGATTTTATTCGTTAATGCCATATGTGGGACATATAAAGGATGGATTTAAAGTTATTATATATGATTTATGTTACATCTAAATGATGAATATAATTCTGGAATTAAAATATACATACTTCTCACTTAGTTTTAATTCCATTAATATGACATAGAAATGAAAGTAGCGTTCATGCGTATGTACGGCTTACCGTCTCCATGAACGGTGAATTTCATTTCTTACCTCTAAATGATTATGTGATATTATAAATACATGTATATACTGGATATATATGATATATATGATATCCAAGTCATGAATATCATTCTGTATATAATGAACCTTTGACCACACGAACAACATTTAATTGTAAGAAGTCCACTTTCGACTTAAGAACCAAATATCGAAAAAACAAAAATTATTAACTTAAATGATTAAATAATGTTTATAACATGGTAATAAGTGATATAAAAGTAATAATGAACTTTAAAATGTTTCTTAAGCAAGTAGAAATTAACTCAAGTTTATTATTCAGGACGTTAAAGAACGATCGAGTCAAGTCAGACCCAAGGTAAGGGACTTCGTCTCAATCTCCTTTCATTGAGGCATATTTTATTTTATACACAACTTTCTTTTATACATTGTATAAACCCCTTTGACTTTTACTTTTATACAAAAGGAATCTTTTTCTATGAAGCGTTTTACTAAACGACAAAAAGGAATGTTTCTTTTAATGTATATGGTGACAACGACCCTTTTCCGCCGCCGTGAGTATTATTTGGTCTTTGGCTTCCTCAATAAGCCATAATGTTTTTAAAATGAAATAAATACCATATACTGTTTTATGTATTTTGGTATTGAAAATGGTTTTTATAATGGATTTTTTATGTCGATATATTTAAGTGATATATTGTGATCAAAGTGTGGAAATGTTTTCTTTCCATTATATTTGTTTTATGTCTTATGATTTTATAATGTTACTTGGAAATTTGATGGGTGGTTACGTGATAAACCATATAACGGGTGGTTCCGTGAATACCAGGATGGGTGGTTATGTTATAACCTCCAATGCATTGGGTATGGAAGTCGGCCGTATGGCTATTCCATTAAGTGATATGTGTGGAAGTCGACCGTATGGTTATTCCATTTAAGTATTTTTATGTCCCAAGTTACCTTTATATGTTATGTGATCTTTATATGGGTTTTGTGGTAATCTTTTGGTTAAAAAAGGGTAAGTAATGAACTTTTATTCAGTGAAGTGTTTTTACTACTTCATAAAGGTAAAAAGTATTACTTTGATAAAGTATACATGGTTTACTTGTTGTTTTGAAAAACTAACAGTTTTCATTCATTGTGTTTCCCTTACTGAGCTTTTTATGCTCACCCCAAGTTTTTTTTGAAATTTTTTTCATAGGACTTAATGTGGAATAAGGTTAAGGATGGGATCAAGGGAAAGTCATGCTATCTAAAACATGGAACTAGACATGTTTCTTTTTAAGAGTTTTTATTTTATGGAAACTTAGTAGAAGTTTCTACTTTGTAATCTTTTGAGATATAATAGTTATGTCCTAATTCTCTAAAACTCTAAACCATGAAAAGATCCTCAATATGAATTATTCATTTAATTCAATATTAAGTAAGGTTTAAGGCCGGGGCCTTATAATGATATTATTGTATGTAAACCTTGGATACTAAGTAAATGATTTTCTATGCTTATGTGTATGTGTATGTCAAAAATCAATGTCTTATTCAAAATTTATGCTCTCATTGATTATGTTCTTTGATTCCTTTATGATTCATATTATATGAATTTCTAGGATTTATATCATGTATCAAGATTATGATATAAGGTATGTAGGATATGGTTTTAAAATGTTATTCTCATTTTTTTCATAATTTTATGATTATGTTATACTTATGTGTTCATTCATATCTCTATTTCTTACACATAATTAATATCAAACCACAACCTTTCTAATGTTTCCTTTCCCCGAGTTGTGAAGAAATGTATTATATTTGATATGTCTAAGAAGGGTGCTAGTTGTGAAGAACTTAGTGTAAGAAGATGTAGTAAAATTATGAATTAGTTATTTATACATCCACATTTCAAAAGATACTTGTAAAGGATTATAAATTCCATATAATTTTTTAAAAAATATTTGATATTATTATAAGTCTATAAAAATTGACGGTGCATGATTCTGGGGCTTGTTGTGCCCGAAATGGAATTTGGGAATTTTTTTTAAGGTATATTCAGTAAATGTGCGGGCGGTATTTTCTATCTTTTAAATCGGTGCTCAGAATAAAATTGAGGGCACCCTTGAATCCACAGTGTCAGGATTCGCTTAAGAGAGTCTTAACTTTGACCGCAGTAGGTCGGGCGAAAAAGTTATTATTTTGAATTTTAAATAAATAATAACATATCACAAAAATTGTTATTTTATTTTCCTAATTTCTATTGAGCGACAGTGGTGGGATCGATGGGTTTTCAAGCCATTTAATGGCTTGAATCTTCAGTTGCATAACTACACCATTGGGAATTAGGAGGATTATTAATTAAAAACTTATTAATGAACTTCATTAATTCTTTTGATGCATTACTCACCCTTCCCCGATATTTAAGTGGAGCTCTGGTTGTGGTTTTTGTAATAGTTTTATCATGTGAGGAACCTCTGGAAAAAAGTACAATGACATCTTCCACCGACGGAGGATGGAAGCTTGGGCAGCGACGATCCGGGATCGACGAACGCCAGTTACTTCATCTAACGAGGACTCTTCTCCCACCACAACCACAACACCGCCAAGGATTTTCATGGTTGTTGGTTTTTCCTAGATTTAATTATATGGGTTTCGTCTTGATTAATTATAAATGGTTGAAGGTGAATTAATCTCACCCATCTTATGATGCAAACATGGAGGGCGCAAGCCAAATGAACACGACGCAGACCCTCCGCCACTTGTTTTATCGTTGTGTTCTTTGAGGTTGGATTTCTCAACCAAACCGAACCTTGAAACTAGGAGTCACACATTGACGGTGGCATCCCGAGAGACCCATAGACGTAGACAGGAGTGAAGACGTAGGTCCAGAGCGTTGTTGGAGCCCCACAGAAGAAGCGCTGATGACCGGCACTGGAAAACGAAGGAAGTGGCTGGCGACTGCCTACCGCAATGGAAGGACGGTGCCACATGTTGTCATATTAGACCAAAGGGGGCGTTCGGTCCTTGGCTAACTGCATTGGCAAAGAGGGGCGTGTTGTTGTGCATTGCAGGTCCCGCTTCCAGCCGTGGAAACATCACGTGGCGCCCCCAGTTACTCAGCCTGAATGGAATTTTCGTTTGGGAAGAGGGAGTGACCCCAGCACAGTCGCCTAGCTGGAAAACCATTCTGGCCATCATGCTGGGCTGCCAGGCATGTTGTGCCTCGCCCAGGTGGGCCAGGCCAGTCCGCTGCCCAGCAGACTGAGCCCGCCGTATCCCAGGCCAGTCGGTTTGAGCCTGGCCAATCTGTGGCTTAGCAAAACAAGCCCGTAGCAGCCCATATGGTTTGGGCCGAGCTGGTACGCATCCCATCTAGTTCGGTCTGGTCTTCGACCTATCCGGTTCGGGTCATACCGGGTCGGGTCGAACTAGAGCCAAACCCATTTCGGCGCATATACACTTAAAAAAATATCTCACAAACCAAAAATTCATTTGACTAACTGCCTACAACACTTAAATCCTTGGAATTCAATGGTCTATTTTAGATACTCTACCATAGTTTTAAAGAAATTTGGATTTTTTCCTGGTTGGATCATACCCGAATCCAATCGGGCCCTCGGCATTAAAATACCGATAACTCTCAGACTGGGAATCTGATTGATGTTACATCTATTGAATTGGAACTGTTATTACATGACATATCATTAGGTTACTTATTTTTGGGACTTTGTGCTAGTTGAAATACGATTGAAAGCTTGGGAATTAGATCCTCCCATAATCAAGCGTACTCGGGACACGAATCTAGTGGCAGGTTGAGATCAGCAGCTAGTGATCCTATGTGGATCAGAACTTAGAGATCATGTGTGGCTCAACAACAAGGGATATTCTGTGGATCAACACCTAGCAATCCTATTTGGATCCACACCTAGAGATCCTGTGTGCCTCAGCACCTAGTGATCCTGTGTGGATCAACACCTAGCGATCCTGTGTGTATCTGCACCCAATGATCCTATGTGGATCAGCACCTAGCAATCCTATGGGGATCAACATCTAGGATTCCATTGTGGATCAGTACTGAGTGATCCTTTGTGGATCAACAGCAAAACCCTTGATAGAATAAGATGATACATCTTTATGACTAATCATCTATACCTTTGTACTTATGTTATACACGGTTTGAGCTAAGTGTTTTCTTTAGGATTTGTAATTGAGATCATGATTTTTGGTTTTCCTTTGTGAAATTCTGAGAGATCTTCAAGGGTATTGGGGTCCATACTAGGTATTTTTATACTCACCCCTACATAGGCATCACCCACACCTTATTGTGTCTTGTGCAGATGACGAGCAGCTTGGTTGAAACTATAGGAGCCAGGACTAGGAGGTACACAGAGGTGACTGGCTAACGTTTAGAGCTGTGGAGATGAGTTTTACCTACCCTTCAGGTAGGATCCATGGTAGATGATCCCAAGATCTTTTTTCTATTTTCTATTGTATTGTATCTTTTAGTTGGGATTGTATTCTTTCCCCTTTACATTCCATACACACATTTACTACTGCAGTTTTATTTCATGGTTGTTTCTTATGGTGTTCTGGTACTATGTGTTATATAGGTTTAAAGGAAATGTCTTCTTGTTTTATGGATACACCTTTATATTTTTGGTCTCCAACCTCTGGCCTATGGAAGGTGTGCATTGAGTAGTCACGACATGGGCCCTAGAGGAAGGGTCGTGACAAAGTGGAATTAGAGGAGTCTGTTCTACCAAAGAACAAGAACTCTGATCTTTCCAATAGAGATATAGTGTTAACTATTTTTAGTATGGTTTTCAGTTTAGGGAGTCCAGTGTTAATGTGGCAGCTGATGTATCTATACACTAGGACCCTGAATTCTGATTTCCATCTTGGTGCACGAAAATACTGATTGCTTGTGTTTTGGAAATGTTTTACTTTTAATCTCTTTATATTCATCTCACTAGGTATAAATTATTTAATTTTGTGAACCTATTTCTTTTTATGATTCCCCCGCATAGACAGCCATCTAGGATTCTAGAGAGAGTTCACGATGATGGGCCACTGAGCGAAGAGGCTTCAGTGCAATTCCCTTTTACTGTGTTGGCACCTTCAGGTGGTGTACCCACAAAACCGCCACTTGGAGGGAAGTAGTTGCCACAAACCCCACTGGAAGACCATTCATGTCGAATGAGCGTGTTTTCTGAGTTCCAATGATAGAGGCCTTTGAGGTTATGAGGCTATACAGATCCTAAGGCGGGTGAGGACTTGTTGTAGGTTGTGTCATAGATTTTTTACTTAGTTGAGATGAAAATATATCAGATGGTGATCATAGATACTAGCCTTTTCAAGGGAAAAATAGGGATATGGTGGAGTTTGACACTCCGGATGCATGAAAAAGCAACACTATCATAGTTGGACTTCGAGTCCCTCTTTAGGGTGGATTTTATACTAGAGACTTTATGCTCAGTGCATATCCATGAGCTGCTTCACTTACATAAGGGCGACCTATTAGTAGACTAGTACTCTCCGAGATTCACGGACCTCTCACACTACTCCACTGACATAGTACGAGACCAATTCTTCATGGCTTGTACCTTTGAGTAGGGTCTCTGGTGGGAGATATGAGCATCGATGATATCACCCAATATCACGATGAAGGCTGGAGTGCTCGAGCAAGCATTATTAGTAGATAGTTTCTCAACTGAGCAAACACTGATGGTGAGAGACCCCACCAGATGATAGGTAGCTGTATCATCTACAACAGGTAGTAGTCTGATGATGTAGAGGTCTAAGTGGGCCAGACCATCTGGTTGACGACCCCAGGATAAAGGGTCAGAGGTGTGGATGTCACGAGGCATAGGAGTTATTATGAGGACTAAATCATGTTTCTCTTGCAGAGGATAGTGACAAATGTCTCAAAACAATCATAATCCCCACATAGATGTTCAACAGATGATTGAGGGACCACTGAGGTAGTGGTCGAGCTTCAAGTGAGGGGGTCCATAGGACAGTAGATGTGGTAGAGGAGCAAGTCGTACATCAGGTGATCGATGACGATTTGATGTTATAGTACCACCACCCCTAGGTGGTCCAACCCAACCACATGGAGCAGGT
Organism: Viscum album; assembly: GCA_963277665.1. NCBI lineage: Eukaryota > Viridiplantae > Streptophyta > Magnoliopsida > Santalales > Viscaceae > Viscum > Viscum album. Next base: position 219,602,968 of record OY728165.1, read on the forward strand.
GGGAAGGGGTGATCTTAGCTTTAGGTGGTAGAGGCCTACAACCACAACACTATAGAGATGATTAGAGGTATGATCTATGTCTATTCTACCATATCTGCAGTTCTTATAGACACATGTTACAATCATTATTTTATTTTCACGACACTCATTTGGAGATCAGATATTATGATGGTGTCATTAGATCTATCCATATGATTAGAGACTCTTACGGGAAAAGATTCGAAAATTATAGACTCGTTCAGATAGTGTGATATCACTATAGGAGGTGATAGATCTGGCTGGTATCTCCTAGTATCAGCACTGAAGCTTTACGACGTCATCTTGGGTATAGACTGGATATCCACTATCAATGCTTATATTGACTGTTTCAGGTGTAATGTGTGGTGTGTCTATGTGGATGGGCCTAGGTTTTCTTTCAATTGTGAGAAAGTATCCTTTGCAGCACATGATGGACTTACTCGGAGGAGGGTGTAGCCGATCACACATTAGTTGTCTAGCCTTACCCTTAGAGCAGTTTATGTGAGGAGTCTGAGATATCCTGTAGTGGTGGACCAGTATGCTGAGGTCTTTACTCATGATGAACTGGGACTACCTCCTCACAAAGAGGTTGACGTCTATATCAACATGTACATAGGGACCAAACCAATATCTACACTAACATATCAGATGGCCCCTATGGAGATTTGTGAGTTACAGGTATTGTTGGAGGAATTGCAGAGAAAGGGGTTCATTAGGTCCATTATTTATCAATGGGAATCCCGAACTTGATCACCAAAAAAGAAGATCGGAATATGTGGCTTTGTGTGTACTATTGGTGCAAGAAGTAGGTGACTGTGAAGAAAAATTATCCACTCCCATGGATTGATGATCTCTTTGACCAGATAAAGTGAGCTTGATGGTTTTCGAAGATAGACCTCATATTGGGCTATCATCAGCTCATGGTACGAGATGAGGATGTTCCAAAGATAGCTTTCTGATGTTGGTATGCCAATTATGAGTTATTCGTGATTCCCTTCAGCTTAACCAATGCCCCGGTAGTCTTCATGGGATTCATTAATAGGATCTTCCAGCCTTACCTCAATTGTTTTGTGGAATTCTTCATAGACGACATCTTGATATACTCGGTGTCAGAGGAGGAGCATGCCACACACCTATAGATAGTTTTGAATACACTCTCATAGAACCAGCTTTATAGAAAGCTCTCGATGCTCCAGTTCTGGATATGAGAATTCCACTTCTGGGACATGTTATCTCAGAGGATAGATTTGGAGTGGATCCAGAAAAGATAGATGCAGTGCTTTCTTAGGATCCAATTAGGAGTGTGACTGATGTGTGGAGTCTCTTGGTATTGGATGGATACTACCAAAGATTTTTACCTGATGTTTATAAAGTTGTGTCACCCTTGTCATCTTTGAAAAACAAGGTATAACCCTTCGTGTGGACGGAAAGATGCCAACAAAGTGTTCAAGAGCTCAGATAGAGGCATCAACAAGAATGTGTTAGATATGTAGTGTATTGCGATGCATCAAGGACCAGAATAGTTTATTTCTTGACACATGAGAGATCTGTGATCACCTAAGTCTCATGAAAGTTGATACAACATGAGAAAAACTATGCTACACTTGACTTGGAGTTTGCATTTGTGGCCGTTGCACTGAATATGTGGCGGCACTACTTGATGCGTGAATAATTTACTGTTTACTCTGATCACAAGAGTCTCAGGTATATCTTCTCAAAGAAAGACCTGAACTTAAGGAAGTAAAAATGGCTAGAGTTCTCTACCGGACTATGAATTTGAGATAGTCAACACTCTTGGGAGGGGGAATGTAGTAGCAGACATCCTCAGCAGGAGGTCTGGTCTGGAGTTGCTGAGTGAGGTGACAGAGAAACTATCCGTATTGTAGTTATCATTTATGGATAGTTATGGAGCATCTTACCTCCAGTATATGACATTTACTCCCCCACTCCTTCATCATGTTAGGTTGGAAAAGTTTGGGTACATATACTATGAGGCCCGATGTGGTCAGATATCCTTAAGACAGGCTCCGGATGGAATTTCTGAAGGTGGAGAGAATGTCATCCTCTTCATAGGACACACTATGGTACCTGGGATGCTACAGGAGGAGGTGTTGAGGGAGTTCCATAAATACCCTTTGGCAGTACATCCTGGTGTGGAGAATATGTACCAAGACCTCTGGTGTCAGTACTAGTTGCCAGGGATGAAGAATAATGTGGCATAGTTTGTATCACGATTCCTCACTTGTCATCAAGTGAAGGCCATGCATCGGGTACTAGCAAGCTTAGATCACCCACTTGAGGTACCAGAGTAGAGGTGGGATGGTATATCCATGGAATTCATGATGAGGATACCACATACGTCCAAGGTCCATGATTCTATCTAGGTGATCATTGACCAACTCACCAATTCGGCCCACTACCTATGTATCCAAGAGAAGGGATAATTAGAGATCTTGGGACGTCTTTATGTACAAGAGATTGTATGACTTCACAGATTTCCATTGATGATCTTCTCAGATCATGATGCTAGTTTTACATCCTATTTGTAGAAGGGATTGGAGGAGGCATTCGAGACTCATCTATGCCTGAGCACTGCCTTTCATCCTCAGACAGATGGTCATATGGAGTGGACCATACAGACACTCGAGGAAATGCCTTGTGCTTGTGTCCCTGATTTTGGCTATATTTGGGAGGACAATATTACACTATTGGAGTTCACATACAACAATAGTTATCACTACAGTATCGGCATGGCTCCATTTGAGGCCCTACACGAGAAACCTTCCATATCACCACTATGCTAGACATACCCAGGGGAGTCAGCAGTTATGGGTCCATAGTTGGTACAAGCTACCACAGAAAAGGTGCAGATAATCCAGAAGAGGTTGATTATTTAATAGATCTTAAATAAGTCTTATGCTGATAGGAGACAAAGAACCTAAGTGTTTGTCGAGGTATACCATGTCTTCCTACAGGTCTCACCCCGGTGAGGATTAAGGAGGTTTGGATGGGGAAAAAATCTATCTCCAAGATCCATCGGCCCTTTCCCGATCCTCTGTAGAGTAGACGAGGTGGTGTAAAATATAACTCTTCCCCCACAAATGAACCAGGTGCATGATGTTCTCCATGTGTTACAGCAAAGGAGGTATGTGCATTACCCATCGCATGTTATCGACTAGGGCGAGCTGGACATTGATGATGGGGAAACATTTTCGGAGATCCCAGTAGAGATAGAGGATTGACATGAGCGGGTCTTTCATGGGTGGTCTATACCTCTGGTGAAAGTTTTTTGGAAGCACGAGAACCTCCATGATATCATCTAGGAGAGGGAGGCTCAGAAACATGCACAATACCCCCATGTGTTCCCCTATATTTGTTGTAGTTTTTCGGGATGAAAATCCTTAATCTGGGTTGAATGTAAATACCCACCAATTCCATATAATTTTTTTTAAAATTATTTGGGATTATTACGAGTCTAAAAAAATAAATAGTGCATGATTTCGATGCCCAGTGTGCTCAGAATGTAATTTTGAACTTTTTTTAAGGTACGTCAGTAAACACATGGGCAACTTTATCTATCTTTTGAACTGGGGCATGGATTAAAAATCTGAGGAAACTGTTGAATATGCAACACCGGGATTCTCTTAAGGGATGCTCAACTTCAACAATAGTAGGGCGTGTGAAAAAATTTAGTTTTTGCGACTTTTAAAGAAACAATAAAATAACACAAAAATTATTATTTTATCATCCTACATCCCGTTTAGTGGTGGGGGTGGGACTGATGTTTTTTCATGCCATTTAATGGATTTGGATTTTCAGTTGTTTAACCAAACCATTGGGAATTAAGATGTTCATCAATTAAAAACTCATTAATGAACCACATTAATTCTTTCGATGCATTACTCACCCTTCCCCTATATTTAATTGGAGATCATGTTGGGGTTTTTGACACAGCTTCATCAAGCAAGGAACATATGTAAAAAAGTACCATGGAATCTTCCACTGATAAAGGATGGATTCCTGGATAGTAACAATCTGGGATAGATGAACGTTGATGATTTCATATAATAGGGACTCTTCTCCCGCCACAAATGTGACACCTCCAATGATTCTCGAGGTAGGGGGTTTTGTCAGGATTTAATTCTATGGGTTTTGTCTTGATTAATTCTAATTTTTTGAAGATGAATTAATCTCACCCATGTAATGATGCTAATGCGGAGGGCGTGGTTCAAACGAATAAGGTATGGACCCACCACCACTAGTTTTATAGTTTCATTCTTTAGGGGAAGGTTTTTCAACATGATAAAACCTTGAAACCGGGAGGTATGAAGTGAAGGAAAAATCCTGGGAGGCCTGTAGGCATAGACGACAGTGAAAACAGATCTCCAGAGTCTCGTTGCAGCCCCATAGAAGAAGCGTCGGTGAGACACTGGCACGACAGTGCCGAAGAATGATGACAAAGAATGAGGGTGGAGACTGGAAACCGTCAGCCATGGTTGAATGGAAGCGTCGTGGAAAACTGAAGGGGGTGGAAGGCTCATGGCCGGCTGTGTTGGCAGAGGACAGCGCACTGTCGCGCACTGTGGTTACTGGTCGCGGATTCGAAGCCACGGTGAAGGGGACCCATGCCCCGCAGCTCCCACTTCCAGCTGAGGCGGCACCACGTGGTGCCGCCTGTTACTCATCCTGATTGGATTTTCCATTCCAGAAGGGGGAGTGACCCCCATATGGTTTCCCTGCCGGTGGACCACACCGGCCATCGGGTTGGGCTAATTGGCCGACCGCGCCCAACCGAGGCGGGTCAGGCCGATCCACTGCCCAGTGGTCTAAGCCCACCGCGGCCCAACCAGGTCAGTCTGCGGCCCAACTGGTTTGGTCCTGGCTATGTCAAACCCATACTGGGTCGGGTTGGCCCTGGCTGGGTTGGGCGGGGTGGGACTGGACCCAAGCCCATTTTTGACCAGATACGATTAAAATATTGTATCTCGCAAACCTGGCGTGTGTTTGATCAACTGTCTGTAGAGCTAGAATCCATGGGATGAGAAGTTCCTTTTTAGATACTCCACCAGATTTTTGGAGAATGTTGGAGTAGGGACTAGTTAGATTGTACATGAATCCAACCAGACCCTCGACACTAAAATGACTATAACTCTCCAATCAGGCATCTGATTTATGCACCGTATGTTGTGTTGGAACCCTTATAAAATGACAGATCATTGGGTTACTTATTCATGGGACATCATTCCATTTGAAATATGACCAATGTCTTGAGTATCAGATCCTCCTAGAATCACGCGTACTAGGTATGAGAATCCAGTGGCTGGCTGAGACGTGATGAGTGAATTGTGATCCTATGGGGATCAACACCTAGAAATCCTGTGTGAATCAAAACATAGCGATCCTATATGGATCAGAACCTAGTGATTCTCTATAGATTAGTACCTAGCAATCCTATGTGGATTATCACTTAGTGATTCTGTGTGGATCAACACCTAGAGATCCTGTGTGGATCAGCACCTAGAGATCCTGTGTGGATCAGCATCGAGCGATCCTCTCTGGATCAGTACTAAGTGATCATATGTAGATCAGCTGTAGAAAACCTAAAAGAATAAGATGATATAGCATTATGACTAATCATCTATACCTATTCACTTGAGTTATACCTAGTTTTATTTGAGTGTTTTCTTTGGTATTTGTGATTGAGATCATGCTTTGTGGTTTTCCTTTGTGGAATTTTGAGAGACCTTCAGGGGTCTCGGGGTCCCTCTTGGGAATTTTTATAATCACCCCTACATGGGATTTACTTGAAACTTGTTTTGTCTTGTGCAGAAAATGAGCATCTTGGCTAAGACTATAAGATCTAGGACCAGGTGGTACACGGAGTTGATTGGCTAACATGGAGAGCTATGGAGACAAGTTGTACCTACCATTCAGGTAGGATCCATGGAAGATGATTCCAGGATCTGTTTCTTGTTTTATATTGTATTGTATCTTTTAGTTGGTCTTGTATTCCGACCCCTTTACTTTTAGTACACACTTTTACTAATGTAGTTTAACTTTGTGGTTTCATCTTGTTGTGTTCTTGGACTGTGTGTTGTATAGGTTTAAAGACAATGCCTTCTCATTTTAGGTATATGATTTTCCAGATCTAGTCGACAACCCTTGGACTATGGAAGGTGCTCTTGGGGTAGTCACAACACGGGCCCTGGGGAATTGGTCATGATAATACTGGACCTGTATTATTCTATAATGGAACATAATGTTTTGAAATGAATATTCATCTAATAAGATGTAATATCTATGTATGAGAATTATGGGTTTCTATAATGGGTCTAGTGAAAACCACATTTTGATAAATAGAAAAAGTCTATATTGTATATCCTATAAACAAGGATAAGGGCCACGATACAAGGAACCACCATGTATATTCTATAACACAAATCTATGCCACAATGACCCCAAAATCAACAATACCACTAAAACTCACATCTCCATGATTCAATGCCACAACCCCCCCACACACTCACACAGATTCCAATGTGATACTAATTTTGTAATAGAAAAAATTCAATCCTCTTATTCCATTATTTGGAATCTCTTCACCCACATCACATCATCACCACCAAACTAGAATAAATAGTTTAGCTCTATCCTTTATGATAAAAACCACTCTTTAGTTGAAATTTCATCCCAAATCATCTCATTTAACCTATTAGCCTTCTCATGGTACACAAAACACCAAATGAAAAAAATGTAATAGTCTAAGAATATCCAAAACCATATATAAGATACCTCTAAAAAATTCATGTCACCAAGAATTAAAAATGAACTCATAACATGGAAAAATAATGGGGGTATGAACAACCAATACGAGAGATATGTCTTATGGGTATCATAAAAAATAAAACAGTTCCACTACCCTACACCATACTTGATCCACCTCCCATAATCATAAACATATAGATAACTATTTCAACCACTTCATATCCTATTGCAATGAATACCAAAACACCCACACAAAACATCCCCAAGAACAAAAATCAAGGAAACCCACACATAATATCAAGATATTGGTTGAATTTTATGGTAGTGGCTCATTTGAGTGGTTTTCAAAAATGTAAAAAATACTCGGTGTCTAGATTGGGAAGGGGGTTTCCTATCTTTATTTTCTATAATTTATGACTCACACAACTAGAAATAGATAAGGTGCATCTCGTAAATCATTAATATACATGCATTACATCACCAGTGAAAAGAAAAGAAAAATAGAACTCAATGAAATTATGATATATAGAACACGTCTATATATCACATTCTCAAGTACTCTCCCATATGATTTAATGTACCCACATCACATGAACCTAGGTAATTATTTTTCCATGCATCACTTACTCTTCATAATTGTTTATGTCTATGAGTTTCTCCACTAGGGTTCTATTATTTTCAAAATGCAACTCTCCCAAGTCAAAGACAAGGGTTTCATTGTGAAGATATAAAAATAGTTGGGAAACATGGATGAAATCATGGATCCCATCCATTTGTGGTGTGATGACTAATATATATTCTAATGTTAAAACATTTTTCAACTCCTCAAAGTGATAAATTAACATGGGATAAATATTACCCCTCATTCTAAAATTATGTTTCCCAAGATAAGGGAAAACATTTATGAACCCCTGGTCCCCACCCTTGAACTCCAACGGTCCCCTACAACGATTGAAATAATATTTTTGATAGTCTTGTGCCACCTATATTTTATAATGAACTACCTAAACCATCCCTTTCATGCTCTTCACCACATTGGGACTGAGAATAGATGACTCCCCAACCACAGTCCGATAAAGTGGGGATTGACACTTCCACTCATACAATTCCCTTAATGAGGTCATTTTTTTATGGTGGTTGATACTATTATAAGGAAACTAAACTAAACTAATTTTTTTCTAAGATCATCCTAAATCAAAGTTTCACACCAACATCATATCATATAATGTTGGGGTGTTTTACTTCATCTTTCAATATGTACAAGGGTAAAAAGAGATATTGAGTCGTAACTAAGTAACAAAAGCATGTTTTAATACTATCTTGAATTGAGAGGTAAATTGAGCTTTCTAATTCCACTCAATAGACCTATAAATATATGTATACACTTGAACTCGTCCATATACCAACCCTTGAAAACATTTATGGTGCTTGACTCCATAATTTATAGAAAGTGATCTGTCTTTATTAGTCTATCCTTGATTAAGAAGATAAAAACATATCCTCCCTAAACTTTAACACCACCCTTTACATTCTGGGTCACCAAAACTACACCCTCAAACCATGGTATGTATTAGATACCCCTACGTTCACCACTAAATTTTAACTATAAAAGTCACAATGAACACCCTCATGCATCACCATTGGTATGAGAAGCCTCCCTAGAAATAACATATGATTATGACCATCCTCTAACCATCCCTCTAGGGTATCACCATGACCAACATAATCACATATCACCAAGGACTCTCAGTCTCCTCACTAAGACTATACTACCAACTATGATAGGGATGAATTTATTATCATCTAAAGTGAAAAAACTACACAATAAATGACCTCTATATTTAGGTTCATGGAAGTTAACTACTCAATATCTCTCCTAGAATTCATTGAATCTTGAACAATACCACTTTGTGTATTTATTATCAGTGTTTCAGCTATGAATTTACACTTGTATGAGGTAAAAGAGATCTTAAATTTGAATCCCTAAAGGAAATTCATCCACCTTTATTTTTTCCAATTTATGTAACATTGAGGGAAAGTGTACCTCAAACTCTAATGATTGATAAAGACTTCAAATCATTCACTAATGAGGTTATGTATCTAAATGTTCATTATAAATAAATAAATTATTATCTCTAACTAATGGGTGGTATATATATGTTTTGAGGACATAACTTTTAATTCAAATGATATGTAATTTCCTCTTTCTTCATCCCAATGCATCCCAATCCATGACAAGAAGTTTCATATAAAGACATAATCATCACCCTTTATTCTAGAAATCAATGAACATGGGATAAAATGTTGGGGATGAACACAACCCCAAAAACATATGACACTATTAAAATCCCCCAGATAAGAATGGGATCCTCTATCCCTATATTGATGGAAAATAAGCTATTGGAGAAGATTCCATACTAGTTAAAATATCAATTTCCCATGAATTTGATTCCTAATACTAATAACTCTTCTCCTTAGTGAACCATGTTGTCTCCCCATTCAAGATATACCTACTTGTGAATGTATATGCAAGATCAAGCCTTCCATTTTCTATATCTCCACATAAATTATCATAATAAATGGAGTAATCACCTACAATATATATTCATGGAGTTATTCCTGTAGAAACCATGAATGAGAATCCTCAAACAGAAAAAGATCATTTCAGAAAGGAAACATATCATTAAACTTTATCCCTTGCTCCCATAAAATCACATTTCATTTCTAAAGATAAATAACATAATACCTATTTATTACCTTCATGGTTTATGATAGGAAATATTATCATAATTCCATCTAGAAATTTTCAAATGAATAATTTTCCATTTTTGATCACTACGATACAACATCCACCACTAATATTCATCACCCTCAGTTGACTAACTTTTTATAACACCCAAAGCACTACTAGAGCATGAAATAGACATAAATAAATACCAACAACCTTATACCATTTCTTTGTATCCAAATTAGAGACACTACCCTCATACATCACAAAGCCCTATAACTAAAAAGAATGAAATGATTTCTTCCATGGATCATCCTCCACTATTGATTTGATCCTCCAATAATCAACCATATCAGCCTAATGAATCACTACTTACTAAGCTACACATAAGAGATGACTAATATCCATTCCTAAAAAACATGAATAACCCCTAATCCTGGTTTCCTATAATTTAATTAAGATTCATTAAATTAACTCAATTTAATTTCTTCCAGACCACCTAATTCAAATAAGAATATAAAAAATCATCATGAATGTATCTCTCTAAGGTCTCTACCTTGCATGTGACACCACCACACATGATAATTCGATAGAATCAGGATCCATGCAGCAGATCATGGAGGGAAATAAAATCCCATATATTAGACAGTATCTTAAGACTGTGTCGCACACCATGATCAGTTCAAATCATTACCCTGCCAACCAATGAAATACTCATTATACCTAACTCCAAACTCCACCTAATATCTTAACCTACATAAGATAAAACTATATCATGAACCTCTTACATAAAAGGTACAAATCATGATATGGTAATGAAGAAAGAGATATAATTTCCAATGAGTCCTTACATTAGTATCCCCTAGGCTTGTGATTATCACCAATGTTATATTGAAATCTCAGATATAGAAGGCATTACCAATAAAGATATAATAAGGATTTGGAGATAGAATGAAATATTATAATAAACTATATCCCCTGAACAAAAAATAAAAACCAAATTTATACTATAATTCTTTTATAATATCAATAAATACAAATAGTCTTTAAATAAATACCAAAATTAATCATAATCTAGAGACTAAGCAACAACTCTAATGTTTTGGCTAGTAATATCCTGTTCAGTTGCAAATTTTTTATTCAAAACATGAAAAGAATTTTTATATACATAGAATGATAATAACATTCATATATAGTAGGATCATACCCAAGGTCCCATGATTGGTTGTGATATGAGAATACCAATGAACACATGGAAATAAAAAGCATCTCCAATATGTGCCAAAATAGATCAACTAACCAATACCATCCTCATAATATCACGCTAAAAAAATAATGCAACCAATTATAATACTTTTGTAAAACCCCAAGATTCCACGGTACGTTTCTCTTTGAATAATACAGTAGCGTGTGTTGTATGCAACTTCAAGTTCTAATACACACCACAACCAATCAAACCAGCCGTTATAAATTGTAATACCAACTTTTTGAAATTTTATACATTTATATTTCAAAATGGACTTCATATTTTTATTTAGAATATCGAAATTACCTTAGGGTGAATTTTTGGTACTTTTCTGATAACATTCATATTTTGATGAATAGTGAAAATTTCTAAATTTTAATTAAAAACAACTTTTTTAATCGAAATAATTAATAATGATAAATTATAAATTTTAGTGCTTTAAAAGTATATTTAGAATATATTTTTACCATTTAATACAATTTTGGTCATTGTACATAATTTCACATTTAAACCGGACATAAAAAAAGTGTAATTCTTTTGATAGTTATTATTTTTAAAAAACACGCTTTTTGTTTTGACAGTAGGAATTAATTTTAAATTAATTTCTGCCACTTCTGTGTTTTGAATTTAGAAAAATGGATTCCATATTTATAATCAGGAGGTCCAAATTGTGTAAATAGGAAAATTTTATTTTTTGACATTTTGAATAATTACTTCGTTAAATATTTTATTTACCATGGTTAAAGGGTAAATCCGGTAAATAAGGGTAAAAAAATAATATTATAATAATAATAAATTACCCTAAAACGTGTCCTAACCCTATTGGTTGATTCATGTCTGACCATGGGAATCCTTGGGTTGATTTTGGGACCCCATGGATCCACTTGTAAGTGATAATGATACTTTATATTAGTTAAGTTAAAGTAAATACACAAATGACTTAAGCATATATCTTTTAGAAAAATAATTTTTACATAGGGTTATATATGTTATATTTTCGACTATAAATATTAATTAGAAAGATACAAAGATTTCATACATAATGGTATTTTATTTATAATTTTTAGACATTGAATATTTAAATTTATTTATGACACAATAATGATGCAGTATTTTCCTTACTAATGAAAGAATCAAATAATTAGTATTATAAATGTTAAAATAAATATAATTTGAATGTTTTGATGCCATACACTAATTTTATTGGATACTATTACATGTTATTATTTATTAAATGAATTTTTTTTGAATTAATAAAGGTGTTAATACTTTAACCAAAAAAAAATATTAAATATTGTCAAAATTGTCATAAAAGAGTTTTTAAAACCAATATTACATTATTAATTGATCTTATTTTCCTAATAATATAAGGTTCGTCCAAAGGACTTATATCATGATATGTGTATCATTAGAGGACCACTTGGGGGTCTCTTGGATGTATATAGTAAGTTTATTAACTATATAATATAAAAATACAAAGAGACATGGTAAATGTCAAACTAATTAACTAAGAGTTAAAACTAAAAGATAAGGTTAATAAAGTGACCCAAACCTGTCTAAAACCTATTGGTTGAGTGTTTTTAGACCTATAACAACCTTAAACTTTAAATATTATACTTTTAAGCCATTAGAAACCGAATATGAATTTATTATAAAATAATATTTCTAGGTTTTCTAAAGGTGAACCTCACCCCTCTTATAAAAGGGCACTCCCCCTTCTCTCAAATTCATACCTTCAAAGCCTTTTGGTTCGGAAAAACAATGACCAAATACCCTCTAAAAAGTCCTCCCTTAATCCTAGAGTAATTCCTTTAGTTATAAATCCAACTTAAGGATCCATTTTGATCAAATCAAAAGGAAGAACCCGAAGAAACGGTAATGTTTTCACCACCCTCTTTCAAGTTACTTTCTTCTTCCACTTCTTATTCCCTTGTTATTTACATTATAAAATAATAAATACAGTATCTTCTATATACTATGATGTTATTATAAATATGGTACAACCATATTCATTACTCTATCCATCCTTTTAATTACATGTCAATATACGTGCGTACGTACGACTTACCGTCTCCACGTCGTGGTGTAACTGTTATTCAAAACATTATTATTTGGATGGGTATGATAATGATGTGTAATTGAGGTAAATAATAAATATAACATTATAATTATTCTTTATATATGATATACTATCCAATTATATATTATTTTATTTTCAAAACAATGATATTGTCGCTTGTGCGTACGTACGGACTACCATCTCCACGAACGCGATGAGATTCATTCCCCATCGTATCCATTCAAGTCTAATTCTAATTTGATGATTAAAAATAATGTTTAAGGACTTGATATTATTCTGGATATTAATAATATACAACCTATCAATAACATACATGACCTATGTAACAAAACATATAAAAAACAATAAGTTAACACCCGAAATAACGATAATACTAAGATATTATTATTAACGAATCAATGTTAAAAGATCATATATGATATTATATTAATGTATATAATTCTTGTATAATTTAATAAAAATTATTTCACCACTATAAATCAGGTTAAACTACCCTCAACCAAGGAAAAGTACAAGGTAAGGTGTTTTCATCTCACTCCTTATTCCCAAGAGATTCATGCCATATTGAAACTATTACCTTTTGTGTGGTGTATGTACTGACCGTAATTGTATTCTTTGTGTAATACACTTTAATTTATGTGTATTTACATATTCATTGTATGATACCTCTTTCATGGGGTGTATGTTTCGTAAGTTACCAAATTGGTAAGGGTTTATTTCACAATCTCTTCATTAAACGAGGATGTTTATACGTAATTCTCTATTGGGACCTCTTTATCATCCACATCCATGTTTCTTAAAAATGTATTTCAAATAATTCTTCATAATTTATAGAATATGGGTTAAAGTAATTTATACCCTTGTTTTAATTTTTATAAGATGTTTATAAAGAAATATTTCTGTCGTTTTCCAAACAAGGTCCTTTTTAACCTTTTAGACAAAATTAAGGTAAGAATGTCTTTTTTAATTTATATGGCGGGTGAGGCTATTTTCCACCATTATAAAATCATAGAAGTTTTCCTTACAAGATTATAAGGATATTTTCAAAGTAAATGTTTTATTTTATAATTATGTGACTTTTAAATGATTTAAAAAAAGTGATATTTATCTCAAATAGATTTGATTTCATCTATGTCAACATCCTTTGATGAATTTTAAGCTAATTTGAAGTTGATTTATTATGATACAAAAATTCCATATTGTATTAAAGGTTTTGTGATATGTTTGACTATGGATGTGTTATTTTTATACCATTCATTGTTTATGGAGAAAGTATTAACATTTCATATGTTAGTTTTAATATGAATGTTTATGTTATGTGTAAACCTATTCATATGAGGAATGTATTGAACTTGAATAGTGATGGGTGGAACCCGATATAGATCCTCGATGAATCGGTATGTCTCATGATATAAACTAGTGACTTGGCACAAGTCCTTGACAAAATCTTATTTGTTTCCTTGGTATAAGGCCTTGACTATGTGGTTATGATAGTCTGGCATTATGCATTCCATTATTATGAAAGTGGTTAGTGATATTGCATGTGATTATTCAACTAGTAGAATATCAATGTGATTAAGAAAATGGAATTACATCATTTTATTTTTTTCATATTATGCTGAAGTTAAAGTTTAAAAGGATTTTTGTTTAGTTATACATTGCCTTAAATTTTTATGCTTATTTATGAAAGTTTTCGCTATATTTTTATCCATATTGAGCATCTGAGCTCACCCTTTTCTATGTTTTACTTTTACTAGGATTCCAAGAAGTTTATTTTGATTTATATATAGTGTTAAGACAAGGGAATAATGGCATTAATAAATGATTATTTATTTTGTTTTGTATGTTATAAAGTGTAATGTAACATTTTTGTATGTAATCTATTTTCCAAGACTACTAAACTGATCGGTCCTTCGGGACTTGATTCCTTGTAATCATGCCAATGTATTAAAATAATGCACCGACTCTGGGTAACTGGGGTCAGGGAATTATAGTTGGTATCCGAGGAAGTTTATAAATAACCTTGGAAGCTAGATTTAGATAAACTCCTATTAGATCACATATACCTAAGATAGACTTTGAGGATTAGTATAGAAGAAATTCCTGGAATATTGGTAATGTAGAGATTTTGTGAGTTTTCCAAGAAAATACATCCATGTTTGGATACGAGCAGGTAGAGGTGGCTCTGACACAAATGTACCTAGGGGTAAAACCCGAAAACACCGCTTTGAGCTAGACTTGAACGGGAACTGGTGCATGAAAACGGGCCTTTCTGCACTCTTGGTTATGACACTCCCGAGGGATATGCTTAGGATAATTCTCATTTTCTTTAAAAATAATTATGAAGGGTATATGAGTATACACTTACTCAATGAAAACGTATTTATGATTATGGATTATATCCATAAACCTTTCAATTTATGTTAGGTATTTTACAAGTTTTGAATTATTCATTGCAATTCATAAACTGACCTAGTTTATACTATTGTATAGAAATGGCGCCCAGTAGAAGGAATGTGAACTCCAACAATATGTATGATCTAAAGAGTATGAAGAATCATATATTTCACGGTATTAAGCCAACATTTAGAAGGGAAATAGTCTCCCATGTATTCTCAACATATGAAGAAATAATATCAGGTGTTAATAAGATAAGTAAAGAATTCTCTGAGTCCTATGTCTTTGAAGGGAAGAAAGAGAAGAAAAGGATGGTGGGGAGAAAGATGGATAAAGGGAAGATGGAAAATAAGAATTTACCATATGTGAAAACTGTGGGAAGAAATACCCTAGAAGTTTCCTGAAGGGAATGGGAGTTTGTTATAAGTGTGGAGAAAAATGACACCATGTACATGACTTCAAGGGTAAGAAAAATGTTTCAAATGTACAGTGATTCATCTTCAAAGAGTTGGGACACTACGCGAACCAATGTCCAAATCATCAGAGTATGCCCCAAATGATGCAATTGGATAATAATCAAGTTATGATACTACCACAAATGAGGAGGAATGATTAGAGTTCTTATGTTGTTATTAGATAATCATGTCATTTGAGTGTTGTATCAACAATGTACTGGTTATAATAATTATAGAGTATATAAGGATTGTACTGTAGTACTATTTCATTAAGGACTTGAGATTGTGTGGAACCAAGAAAACTGACTCAATAGAAGGTTAAATTTTTGGAAAATATATGTTTGAGAGAAAGATAAATCATAATATGGTTCTGATACTGATGTGGTGATTTTAGAATAATACATGTTTTATTTGGATAAATTATATTGGATATTATTGACTACCTTGAAACTGATTAATGATTTGTATATTCTATCATTATTTGAGTTTACAACATTTTTGGATAGAAGGAGTATATCCAGTATTCTATAAGGAATAAGGGATCATGAATGTAATCAATAAGGTTTTATGGTAATTCAGGATTTTGCAGTGTTTTAAAAGAATACATGATGAAGGTGTTCACATGTTATTACGTGGAAAAAAATATTTTCATTGTGTTTAACTTCCCTATAAATTTTGGACTGTGAGTTTGGATAGAAGTATTTTAGAGAAGTATATTTTGAGATAATTTTTGGATTTCCATAAAAAGGACAACCCGGAGGTCGGGTGGCAACCCGTCGCATCTGATAAGGCTGCGAGACTTGAACCCGAAACTGAGGGGCGATAAGGGTGTATCACCTACGACTGACCCACATGATGTCCTGGATTGAATAATGTAGTTTTTTTAAAGGATCTGGTAGATGAATTATAAATTCATTTTTTTGGAACCCTATATGAATAGGATAAATAGAATATTATTTTTAAGTTCTATTGTGTTTTAGAGTGAAAGATGAGTTTGTGGTAGAAATTTTTTAAAGGATGGGACTCTACTTGTCAAGTATATATTTTTCTTCTTCTCTTATTCTATGAAAGAATTAATTCTTATACTTTAGTGAAGGGATCTTAAAACCAAAAATGTGTTATCCTAATACCTTATGTTTTGTTGAACCGATGGTATTTTAAATCATCATAGATTGATGAATTTAAGGCCCTCAATTCTATAATTGTTTGTGATTGATGACCTCAATCACTACATATAAATATTTATGTTTTTCTTCCAATTATATGTCTCTAATTTCCACCAATGTTCTCCTAATCGAGATCATAATTTGTTGGTGACCCTTCCATTTTCCTTTTCCTCTTATTAAGACTAAATTTTGTTAACATAATTTCCGATGTGGGTTTTCCCAAAGGTATTTTCTATTTTCAACCATTTATTTTTGAAAATTAATTTTAAATTGCAAGGATTCAATTTATTGAATGACGGGAGAATGTAACACCCCAAGCTTCCACGGTACGTTTCTCTTTGAATAATACAGTAGCGTGTGTTGTACACAACTTCGAGTTCTAATACACACCACAACTTATCAAACTAGCCGTTATGAAAAGTAATACCCACTTTTTCAAATTTTATACATTTTATCTTTCAAAATGGAATTCATTTTTGGATTTAGAATATCTAAATTAGCTTAGGGTGAATTTTTGGAAGTTTTCTGATGACTTTCATATTTTGATGAATAGTGAAAATTACTAAATTTTAATTAAAAACAACTTTTTTAATCAAATTAATTAATAGTGGAAAATTATGAATTTGAGTGATTTTAAAGTATATTTAGAATATATTTTTACCATTTAATTCAATATTGGTAATTGTATGTAATTTTACATTTAAACCGGACATAAACAAGAGTCAATCTTTTGATAGTTATTATTTCTTAAAAACACGCTTTTTGTTTTGGCAGCAGGAATTAATTCTAAATTTATTTCTGCCACTTCTGTGTTTTGAATTTAGAAAAATGGATTCCATATTTATAATTAGGAGCTCCAAATTTTGTAAATAGGTAACTTTTATTTTTAGACATTTTGAATAACTACTTCGGTAAATATTTTATTTACCATGGTTAAAGGGTAAATCCGGTAAATAAGGGTAAAAAAATTATAATATAATAATAATAAATTACCCTAAAATGTGTCTTAACCCTATTGGTTGATACATTTCCGACCATGGGAATCTTTGGGTCGATTTGGGGACCCCATGGATCCACTTGTAAGTGATAATGACACTTTATATTAATTAAGTTAAAGTAAATACAAAAATGACTTAAGCATATATCTTTTAGAAAAACAATTTTTACATAGAGTTATATATGTTATATTTTCAACTATAAATATTCATTATAAATCTAAAAATATTTCGACATAATTTTATTTTATTTATAATTTTTATACATTTAATAATTAAATTTATTTATGACATAATAATAATGCAGTATTTTCCTAATTAATGAAAGAATCAAATAATTAGTGTTATAAATGTTAGAAATAAATATAATTTGAACGTTTTTATGCCATCCAAGAATTTTATTGGTTACTATTACATGTTAGTATTTATTAAATTAATTTATTTTGAATTAATAATGTTTTTAAGACTTTAACAAAAATAAATTATTAAATATTGTCAAAATTGACATAAATAAGTTTTTAAAACAAATATTATATTATTTATTGATATTCTATTCCTAAAAATATAATTTTCGGCCAAAATACTTATATCATGATAGGTGTATCATTAATGGACCACTTAGGGGTCTCTTGAATGCATATAGTAAGTTTATTAACTATATAATATAAAAATAAAAAGAGACATGGTAAATGTCAAACTAATTAACAAAGAGTTAAAACTAAAGGATAAGGTTAATAAAGTGACCCAAACCTATCTAAAACCTATTTTTAGTGTTTTTAGACCTATACCCACCTTAAACTTTAAATAATTTACTTTTGATCCATTATAAACTAAATATGAATTTATTATAAACTAATATTTCTAGCTTTTCTAAAGGTGACCCTCACCCCTCTTATAAAAGGGAACTCCCCCTTATCTCAAATTTATACCTTCAAAACCTTTTGGTTCAGCCAAACTATGCCCAAATACCCACTCAACAGTCCTAACTTCATTCTAGAGGCATTAATTTAGTCATAAATCCAACTTAAGGTGCCCTTTTGATCAAATCAAAATGAAGAACCCGAAGAAGAGGTAATGTTTTCACCACCCTCTTTCAAGTTCCTTTCTTCTTCCACTTCTTCTTTCTTAGTTATTTCCGTTCTAAAATAATAAATCCAGTATCTTCTATATGTTGTGATGTTATTATAAATATGGTACAACCATATTTAGTATTCTATCCATCCTTTGAATGACATGTCACCATACGTGCGTACGTACAACTTGTCATCTCCACGTCGTGGTGTAATTGTTATTCAAAACATTATTATTTGGATGGGTATGATAATGATGTGTAATTTAAGTAAACAATAAATATAACATTATAATTATTCTTTATATATGATATAACATCCTATTATATATTATTTTATTATCAAAACAATGATATTTTTTCTCATGTGTACGTACAGACAACCGTCTCGACGAACGCGATAAGATTCATTCCCCATCGTATCCATTAAATTCTAACTCTCATTTGATGATTAAGAATAATGTTTAAGGACTTTATATCATTCTTGATATTAATAAGATACAACCTATCCATAACTAACACATCTTATGTAATAAAACATATAAAATAAAACAAGTAAGTTAACACCCGAAACGACAATAATACTAAGATACTATTATTAATGAATCAATGTTAAAAGATCATATATGATATCATATTAATGCATATAATTATTTTGTATTTTAATAGCAATTATTTCACCATTATAGAGGAGGTTAAACTACCCTCGACCAAAGAAAAGTACAAGGTAAGTGGTTTTTATCTCACTTTTTATTCCCGTGAGATTCGTGCCATATTTCCACCATTACCTTTTGTGTGGTGTATGTACTGCCCATAATTGTATTCTTTGTGTAATACTCTTTAATTTATGTGTATTTACATATTCATTGTATGATACCTCTTTCATGGGGTGTATGTTTCATAAGTTACAAAATTGGTAAGGGTTAAAGTCATTTATACCCTTGTTTTACTTTTTATAAGATGTCTATAAAGGAATCTTTCTGTCGTTTTCCAAACAAGTTCCTTTATAACCTTTTCGAAAGAATTAAGGTAAGAATGTATTTTTTTAACTTATACGGCAGGTGCGACTATTTTCCACCATTATAAATCTTTGAATCTTTCCTTGAAATATTATAAGGATATTTTCAAATTAAATTTTTTATTTTATAATTATGTGACTTTTAAATGATTAAAAAAAGTGATATTTCTGTCAAATAGTTTTGATTTCATCTATGTCAGCATCCTTTGATGGATTTTAAGTTTATTTTAAGTTGATTTATTATGATGCAAAACATAGATATTGTATTGAAGGTTTTGTGATATGTTTGAATGTAGATATGTTATTTTTATACCATTCATGGTTTATAGAGAAAGTATTGACATTTCGTTTGCTAGTTTTAAAATGAATGTTTATGTTATTTTTAAACCTATTCATATAAGGAATGCATCGGACTTAATAAGTGACAGGTGGAGCCTACTATAGCTCCTCGATGCATCGGTATGTCTCATGAGAAAAACTAGTGTCTTGGGAAAAGTCTTGAAAAAATCTTATTTGTAGTCTTGACACAAGGCCTTGACTATGTGGTTATGATAGTATGGTATTATGCATTCCATCATCATGAAAGTGGTTAGTGATATTGCATGTGATTATTCGACTAGTAGAATATCCATGTGAATAAGTAAATGGAATTAATTCATTTTTTATTTTTTCCATATTATGCTAAAGTTCAAGTTTAAAAGGCTTTTGTTTTAGTTATACATTGCCTTAAATGTTTATGCTTATTTATGAAAGTTTCCACTGTATTGTTATCCTTACTGAGCTTTTGAGCTCACCCCTTTCTATGTTTTATTTTTCCCAGGATTCCAAGAAGTGTATTGTGATTGATATGTAGGGTTAAGCCAATGGAATATTGGAGTTCATAAAGGATTATTTATGTTGTTTTGTATGTTATAAAGTGTAATGTAACATTCTTATATGTAATCTATTTTCTAAGACTGCTAAACCGATCAGTCCTTTGGGACTTTATTCCTTGTAATCATTCCAATGTATTAAAATAATGCACCGACTCTCGGTAACTGAGGTTTGGGTGTTACAAATTTAATAAAAATGAATACCATAAAAGGTTAACCGACACTAATTTACCATTTAGTTTCTACTTTCATGACTAAAATTCCTAAATCCTAGTGCTTATATCCCTTACCTAATAAATATTCCCAAAGATGCCTCATAAACTGCATCATATCTCACTTTAAGACACCTGAAGAACCACATCTTTCCACACACCATAGGAAACATGTCATCACATCCACATCTTCCCACAAGAACTAATATATTACCCGAAAACTAGGGTTTCATGAACATAATGGACATTAACCTCAACCCTTCCTCCTTCCATGCACATCCCTCACTATGAATCACCTCATCCTCTCATCATTCATCACCTCCCTTCACTATATCTTCATGCCTTGATAGATCATGCATAAAAAAATTTCCAGTAAAATATAGAGGGAGAGTGGTGTAGTATAAAGACCTCAATCCAAGATCCCAAATCTAATGGTTGCATTATTACATCGGCACTAGATACAAGAATTCATATGCCAATAGAATGAATATTTTAATAGTCTTGGAAAAGTTTATATATTATTGAAACACACATTACATTTAAAGATATAAAAATATAGTATTGACTTTGATAAAAAAAATATTCTCTCTAAAATATCAGTTCATTTCATTCATAGTACAGTTCCTAATATATTGGGGAAATGAAACATATGCAATAGGTTACCTCAATTGCTCAATAAGGCAATTCCTATAATAGACATTAAATAAGCCATGAATTATATGATAAGAATAAATGATGATTTATTAATCCCATATAAATAATAACATGATCTTAAAACATATCCATGGTTAAAATAAACATTTTATTATTTTCATGGATTTAAAAAATTGATTTTATGATAATGGAATGAATAATAAAGGGCATATTAATTTTACTATCAATAAATCATCCCAAAAAATATTATATGAATGGGTAAGGCCTCAGTTAAATACCAAAAATGTTTTTTCTCAAGAGACATATAGATGAATCAATTGGTTATGTAATTTCAAACCCCACCCATTTCATAATAAGTCCAACTAATTCATTATATTAATAAAAAATTCATCCTAATCAATATTCCTTAATAATAAATAATTGTCTGTATTGGAAGAACTGGCATACAGAATGTTAATACTTTCCCAATGAAACTATTTGTAAAACATTTAGAGAAATATTTTGGATTATATCATTAGAATATATCCTCATTAAATAATAATATTTATCAAAATACATTGAAATTTATGAAAATAATTTAAAACTATCATGAGAATATTTATTGAAGAAAATACCCTTTTAATTTTGAAATCATTTATTAAATATCTAAAAAAATACCAAATATTACTAAAAACATTTTCTTTGGAAATAAACATGGATACTTTTAAAATAATCCACAATTCGTTGATTTTATTATAGTGGGATATTTTTTTCATGTCAAGTAAATTTATAAAAAATTTTCTTTAACGTTTTTAGAAAAAGTAAAAGGTACATCATTTGGAAACATAAAAAGATGATTCTTTTTAAACCATTCTTATATGATATATAATTTGTGTCAAAATTAATTTAATAAATCATTATAAATTATTAAAAACATTCTTTGAAACAATTTGTATAAAATATAGACATTAAAGAAAAATATTTCTAACAGAAAAAAATTCTTTTTTCCATAAAAACATTTTTCTGGTCTCTTGAGTATTGAAAGAGAAAAAACTAAAATAAAACTTTTAATTTAGATATATAATAAAATGGGGAGAAAATATATATATTTCATGTTATAAATATTATATAATTCCTCTAATGGAATCATAAATATAAAAAAAATCCTCATTAAAGAAGAGATTTTCAAATAATACCTTACCACTTTATCTTCCTTTGAATAAAAAAAATTGATTAAATAATTTGAATAATAAATTTAAATGATGTAAATTAATAAGGATACTTGACATAAAATTTCAATATATTTTTTTATACACCTAATAAATATAAATAGACTCATAACATCAATCATGTCTTAAGGAAAAAAAATTGAGACCAAGAACCCTTACATCAAGTCTAAATTTCTTATTAAGTTCTTTTAACCTGTTATATAATATATTAATATTTATTATAATTAATAAAAATAACCATGTACATAATTATATTATCATATACTACAATTATAAAATTTCAATGCCCCTTTATAAATATTTAGTTAATATAATTAAAATTTATGACTGTTAAATGTTTTGTTTTGCGTGAATGTTTTTGGATGGTAATTTCATTCCATGCATCCTGATCATGGTTACATAATGTACATAATTTTAATTATGATATAAATATAATATATGTTAATGATATACAAATTTATAAGAATTCATGAATAAAGTTCATGGAAAATTAATCGTATCACTTCATGAAGTTGGTAGTCCACACGTACACATGAGTGACATTATTATTTTTTAATGAATGGAAGGGTAATTAGGTAATTAACATATTATAGTTCCAAACCCATAATTACGTCATAAATATAATATATACTCATTATTTCCATATTTATAAAAATAAAAGTACAATTTTGATGCCGAAAATAATTACACCACTATGTGGATATGATATGTTGTAAATACAAATGAATGATGTTTTCTCTTTGCATAAGATAGAAAAAGTGATTGAAAACATGTTTACAAAATTATAATAACATATAAATATATTTATGATATTGGAATGATGATTTTAGTATTTTGACAATATATTTATATGATTTAGAAAGCTAACAAAAAATTAAAAAGCCAAAAAAATAGATTTCCTCTTCTTTGGTAGACTTTATTTAGATCCATTATTAAGGGCCCTTATAATGGTATTTTGGAAAGACTATAAAATATACCTCATGTATTGTTAATTAATAAATTAAATTTTCATGGTTTGCTCAAGATAGGGTTCTCAAGATGGTGTAAATATGGGAGTGGTAGGGTTTACTTTTATTGACGGTGGAGGGACACACATAGAATTTTAAAATTATCGAAATATGTTAATTTCATACTAAAAAAAATTGATCCAAAGTAAAAAATTTCTTAACATTATAGGACATAAGGTCACAATTTTTCCATAAAATAGGCTTTATACATGTTTTTTGGCCATTTTAATGCTTCCCACTTTATTTTAACCCCCAATAAACCAATTTTAACATTAATGATCATAACATATTTTTATTGTTCTTACTACTCATTATGAGAAAAAATTAAGTAAATATTAATAAATAAAACTGGTTATCCCAATTCCAAATATTGAGTCTATTTTACAGTATTCAATTTTTATAATAGGAAGAAATTCATTTTTAAATAAATCTATAAAACTAGATGAAAATAGGTTTTTAAAAAAATCACTTTTAAGTCTAAAAGAATTTTTATACCAATATCAAGTAAAATATTCATTAAAAAAAGTAAAAATTAAATTACTTTTAATGAAAATAATCTAATTAAATTTCAACACAAAATAAAAAAAATTGATTATAAAAAATACTAGAAAATAAAATATGATTTTCTTTAAAAATTGTATTTTAAATATTCATCCAGAATCAATGTTTTCAAAAAAAAAAATACAAAACATTCAACCCAAGAAAATTAAAATAAAAAATATTTATATTGTATAAAATTAAATTAATGATAAGATTTTACTTATTTATTACTAACTAAAAACTATTTATTTCATTTAAATAATATATTTATACTTATTTTTCATATAATGGTTTATCATATTCATACATGTTAATTCAATTGATAAATTATAAAGGTATTTTATATCATGGTTTATTTTGACATAGAATTTCAAATAAATAAATTTATCAAAAAATAAGAATTTTTTTTAAAGAAAAATATATCATAATTTCATGGGTTGTTATAAGTATCCAACCATTTGTCCTCACAATCCTAGATCATTTTGAGGAACACCCAAGACCCAAAACATTTGGATGTTAGTGTAAACACTCAACTCGAGTGGGGTTCATATAAAAATAAAAATGAAGATTCAATGTATAATATATACAAACAATCCCAACCCATGACCTTATAAAAAATCACCATCTCTACAGACAACATAACCACAACACCTCACAACCTCTATGACTATCACTTCCACCTATAGATGCATCACACTGCATAAGAAAGCCACACACAAGCTAAATTACATATTCATTTTTATGTGAACCCATTTCTAGATTTTCCAATGACCATCCATTTTCATTTATAATCTTTTTGTATTTAAATTCCACATCATTATCCCATTTATCATTCAATTATTTCCATTCCCAAATTATTTAGTCCAAAACATGTTCTTTTAATTAGGTCTCACATGCATTCAAGTATTACTAGACAAAAAGGAAAGTAATAATACAATTCAAAACATCATCAGTCATTAACATATGAATTATATACTACCACATAACACATTTCATCTTAGTTATATAAAGGGATTTTATCACAATTACTTCATTATTATCAACATTAATACGACACAGATTCAATATTCCATGGGAAACCAATTTATTATCCATATAAATGTTCTTATCCATATTCACACATGTTTAGTTTAACAAAAAAATACTAATGAGGTTTAAAAATTCCAACAACCACAATAACACACTATTCTGAAAATTAGTAAAATATAGTAAAACAACAATCATGCACAAACATATAAGGAAAAATTACTAGAACAAGTAAAAATGTTATGATTACTCCCATCCCTATAAAATTCAATTAATATAATTAATTATGTTTTTTAACATGATACATACTATCAACCCAATGGAATACACAAGCATGATACCCCCACATGTACATCTAAAGAAGAAGATAACGAAGTATCACCTTCCTTGATTTTCATTATATGACATTCTATGTTAGGATAAAATAAATAAGATTTACCCATAACAATGGAATCACATATGGGGGAATAAAAAACTAAATTAAAACATCACACATCACTAAAACCAATAGTTCCTCTGAAATAATCCCTCTTTATTTCAATTATAAGAATAAAACCAAAAAAGAAGAAGGATAAATCACTTATAATCACCAAGAAATGAACTACCATGGTTTCAGATGAATTTCAATGAAAGGGTGATAAAATAAATCAAAAGGACGTACCTAGATCACCCAATAACTAAGAGAATTTTTAGAAGAATGATCAGGTTTGAAGGGGGTCTGAAATTTATAGGTAGGGTTGGGAAACATAACATCACTGTTTAAATCCCATCACCATTGTGTAATGGTTCTAAAATGGGAAAAACTATAATAAAAGACAAGTGAACATGGCACAATGGGGATGGTTAAAATAGAATCATAGAAACATGGCATAGTTAACCATGTTGATCCTCTATAATGGTAGAAGGACAATGGAGAAAGGAACTAATGCAGCGTAGAATTCCAAATTTTATAACAAAATCCCTATAGTAGAACAACTCTATGTTCTAGTGACCCCAAAATAAACATAAACATAAAGAACTCACCACCACCAGACTTCAAGATACAACCAACCCCACATATTGTAGTGATAATAAATTTAAAAGAATCAAAAAAATCATCTCCTATCATCCATTTTCTTTCCATATCTTAATCCATTCTGCAACCTTATCTCTACGGTGGATTCCATAGCACAACTTTATCCTCTATGATGAAAACACTCTCTATAACTGAAATTTTAGCTTAACATCCCTAATTTCTCCACTAAGCCTTATCTAGGAACCATTAACTAATAAAGTGAAAAAACTAATGGGCTTGGAAGGTCTGGACTATTACATTGGATGAAAAATTCACACCACTAAGTGTATTCACTTATAATTCAATATCTAATCATTAGGGTAGTGAGTGAATATTCTTAAAATATTTCACTGATATGAATGAATTTGAAGAACCAGAATCAAATTATATATTTTCATATATAGATGGAAGGATAAGTGTACCTTTCACCACTTAATTATCATGATCTAAATCAATTGTAGTGATTTCATGGTCTCTTTCTTATTAACTTAGTCATAAAGGTTTTTAATGTCTATTATCCCCACTATCCCTTGTAATAAGTAAAATATTTTCACAATGCTCAACTTATTTAATGAATTTCTCTCCATATCCCATCCCATTAAGTTTCTTTTAAAATAATTACATTTTATATCACACTCTTTGTTAAATTTTTTCCTCTTCATTACAACAACTTACTAAAATCCAAAGGGTTAAAAATTGTAATAAACAATAATATCATAAGAACGTTAGAGTAAATAATCATATGAATATGAAAAATAATTCCATATATGTATTACTCTATGGAAGGTTAATTTTAAACTATGATCCTTTCGGTTCAATCTATGTTTATCTATGTTGCATTATATTATTCTTAGTTACCAAATCCCAAAAATAACTAAATCTTACCTTAATAAAAAATGATACAACATTAGAATAGACAGAAAATATTTTATATGAATTACATTATGTAAACATTACATCTAAAAAATAAATACAAAATCCCATAAATTAATGGTTTAGTTTCATAGTAAGTTAGATACCTAAATATATTATTTCACATTATTTCTTCAACATCACCCTAAATAACAGAATCATGTGTTATCCTTTTATAAATATTATACTAAATAAAATTATTTAATAACAAGGGAATCAAAATATATGAATTCTTGAGCATAAACATTCGTAAAGAGAAAAATATATCAATGATCCCAAAAGGGTCAAATCATAAGCATATAAAAAACATGAAAATGGTAAAAATATATAATTAAAAACAAGGTATTAAAATAACATTCAATATGAAAAAATATAAGGACAAATAAACACAATGGATCATACATAAATCATACAGTATGAATACAGATACATGGGATAATAATCATGATTCATGGTTCATAATAGAGGTATTCGGTAAAATATAGAATTGTGGCATAAGAATCAGAATAGGAAATCATAAATCTATAAAAAAAGATAACCCAAATCATTTCCAAACATAAACTTTTAAAATTATCTAATAACAATCATTTCCACAAATAGACTTGGGAATATAGATAACTATAATCATGTTCAGGCATGATATCATTATCTTATGAAATATAAAACATTACCCAGTTCATTGATGGGTCATATCAGACCCATCCATATCATAATGATAATATATATTTTTTTACTATTATTCTATCATACATATTATCATAAAAACACCTTGTAAATAATATGTGTTTCAAAATTTTTTACAATGGTATCATAAAACATTTCATTAATAATTAGATCAGTTTATTGAAAAAACTCTATGTCCCAAACAAGTATAACAAAACTAAATTTAAAGAGTGATTATGAACATAACTGTAAAAGAGGAATGTGCTTTGGAGGTATAGAGTAAAATATAAGGGAAACAATAGTATGATTTCAGATAAAACATCTTTAACATTGTCCTAAAAATAAAATTACAGGTCATATTCAAAAATAATTTTAGTGAAGGAAAAAAAATAATTTTTTAAAACAAAATACAAAAAAATCCAAATTAATTTTACCATGAAATAAAATAAATGTTATACAATAAAATGTGAACTGTAGGATTAAAAACATTTGATAGTAAAAAATAATCAATTTATTTGTATTATGTTTTAGATAAAACCCACAATGATTGAAAATTCATAAAATATTATTTTTAGAGGAGATAAAGAGAGGATTTTATAGTAAGACAATTCATATTTATAATTGAAACTAATAAAGTAATATGTTTTTTGGAATAATGAATATAAACATGAAATCAAATTAACTAATAGTGAATATGAGCATTATTCTAAACATTTTCATATATTTATGGGAAAAAATACATCAAATAATAATACCCCTGCATGGAAATGTAATTTCTTCAGAGAAAAAGTGAAATTAACATATTAAATAAGGTAATATAAAAATATAAGAAACTAAGAATAATTTATATTACATAATTAAAATTGATTGATTCCACAAAAAAATATGTTATTAATAAATTTTACTTCAAAAAGAGGTAATTTATAGAAAAACATTAGACGTTACTTTGAAAAAACATGAATAGTTGGATAGGAATATGTTTATATAAAATTATAATTTATGGAATACAAATTTTATCATTCATATTACATTAAAAATGATTATAACTATTTCAAATGAAATTGAATTAAAAAACCTTATATATTTTTAGTCTTTTCAATTAAATAGCCTTGAAAGAAAGAGATGAGAATCAAAATTTAAATAAATTCAATAATGAATGGATAATGAAAAATATATTCAAATAGGCTGTATATATATCTTATAAATGAAGATATGTGTTTAATATGAAACACGACTCAATTAATTGTGCCAAAAACCCCTTAACATTGATTCTCATTTGATAGAAGATGTTGTAAATGCATTTTTAATGAATTTATGTTTATTATTTACCAATATTTGGACAATTTATATATTTATTTTACTTGATATAATTCATTTTTAATCTATTTTTTACCCATCTATAATCATTTATTATTTTATTGTATATATGAGAGTTAATTATTCAGTTTGTTCTACGCAAGATTTGGTAAGGTTATTTTAATCCTTGGTCCTTGATCAGGTGTTCATCACCTCCAAAATTATATTGGAGATAAAATATATGTGTTTTATATATTATTTATAACTAATGGAAATTTTAGATAAGATATAGTGATGGTTTTGTAATGAGTAGTTAAAATCACTTTTTTTTTCTGAAATTTGGTTTAATAAAAAGAGTTAGTTTTATTAATGAATATACTTCTATATATTCTCATTCAAGATTTATGAGAACTTATTAAATTCATAACTATTATATAAAATTACTATTATTTAGGTTTTACTAATCATTGAAAATATAAATATTATAACATCGTTCATATAATTGGTTGAACTAACACAAACAAGAACACTTAATGATTACTAAATGAGTAAGAACATGTTATTATATAATAATAATACCACTTTTAGAAAATCATAATGATTTTATAAATATTTTATTGAATTTATAAATCATAGAATTTGGATAAAAAATTTAAATAATGAATAATATGAGTGTGGTTAATACTTACTTTGAAGAGTTGAATCTTCTATTGGGGGCATCTTGAAAATAAGGGATTTGTAACTTCTTGAAACCATAGGTTACCAAAAATGAGTGAGGATTTTTATGTATATAATATATTTAGGAATTTGATATGAAACTTATGTAATGTTTTCTTTAAGGTGGGTAGTTTATGGGTCCCTTTATAGGTGGGATTGAGTGTCGTTTTTTCATATACCCATTCTTTAACAATCAAGGGAAATAATTTCACCGAAAATGGGGATCCAATATAACATAATAACTTTGATATGATACTGGGAGTTAAAACAATCCATTATCCATTCATTTATGGGTAATTATTCATTATTTTTTTGGCCTTTAACCCTTAGTTAAATCCATTTATTTCATTTTACCATCATTGTGGTACTCAATTTTTACATTCATAAATTATTTTTATACATAAAAATAAAATTAGACATATTACCTAATTTTGGATTAGTTTTTAAAGATATGTAATAAAATTTATTGTTCTCAATTTACAGAAGTGATAAAAATTATCTTTATTTTAAGAATGCTTAATATAGAAGAAATTCAAAAAAATATTTTTAAAAATAAAATTTATTTATTCATATTCATTTTTATTTAATAAACCATATGTGAATAAAAATTTATTTGATTATATATATTATTAATAAATTTCATTAAGATAACTCTTTACTAGTGATTAATATAATTCTTAAACATTAAAATACATTACAAACATAAATATATTTCTGTGAATTTTTTTTATATTAAATTATTGTATTCTAACTTATCTAAAATTAATTATTAATAATAAATATTTTTTTTATAAAAGTAATTTATAAAAAATAACTTTTAGATTCATTCATTGAATGAATATTTTGTTAAAATAATAAATAAAAATACATGTTGTACAGAAATATATATGATTTATTATACCCATGTTTTTATCATCATTTGATGTGATGCATTTTAATTTTTTAATAACATTATATCATAAATAAATATAGAAATGTGAATTTTGGAATGATGTTTCCTGTAAGTAAAGATATCATAACAATTATTGGAAATTATGAAATTTAATTTTTTGGTGTTATAAGGGTGATGAAGAACAATGGGACGTTGGTGCTTGGACATTACCTACTGATAGGTGAATACAGTAAATTGAAACCAACTGTATCCTTATTTATTTTAGGCCACCAATAACGAGTATACATTTCATTGAGCATATTGGTTATCCCTAGATTAATAACCTATTTTTTGGTATTAAGGTACCACATCATATCTTCATGCATACTCGTAAGGACCATAACTTAACCACAGACACAAATGTTCTGATTTAATCATGGGACCAATTTTTTTGGTAGCACCCAATCATATATACTATCCCATATAACCCATCAATATAACATGGATATATGAATCTCATTAAATTTTAACAAAAATATTAGTTAAATCTTAAGTCGAAGGATGGTCTCTCTACTATAGTATTCCCGAACATCGAGATAAATTTCCATAAATATTCTTATTAACTACCACTTGATACAAGCTTTATACAACACCTTATCATGATTCATCGAACAAAGTCAAACATCCATAATGTTCCCTTTCCATATTTTTTATACTATCTAGAAATTTAATAAATAGAGATACTCATCCAACCTTATTTTCGGAAGGATCAATTCATGTCTAGAGAAATACTTCTATGGTCATATATATTGTTAATCTATTTCCTTGAATAAGGAAACACCAATATTGTATTAAGCACTCACATATCACTAACTCTATATCAGGCACTTGTTAGTTCTTTTCATGAATCCTTAGCATCCTATACCCATAATTGACTACTTAATCATCTGGAATCAATGTGTCATTCAGACATTCTCTTTATATACCACAATATAAGTTATACTATTTTCCATGATCAGGAAAGTTCAGGATCAATATAGATATCATCCTACCTATAAGATCTAGTAAGGATGTCTTATAAGGATTAGAACAATTGAACTCCACCCCCTTCAAAGTAAAATCATTCATCATAACTGAAAATATTGACAAGTATTGAATGAATATCCAATAGTAGTTGTCTAATCATAAGAATCTACTGATCTTAAATACCTTTTTGGGACACTCTCATTAATCTATGGCCTAAATATTCCCAAGGTAAACTATTATAAAACCCTTTTATATCATTTAGAAAAACAATAATACCAATATTATCTAAAACTAACACTTTGAGAGCATAACATACAAATTATTCTTTCAAACTGTGCTCAAACTTTCTATATATTTTGGGAAAGATCCTCCCTTAACTGGGAGTACACCATAATATCGTGAAAATATATTACCATAACTAAATATAGATATGAATGAAATTCCTGATTTATCACAATCATGAAAACATTTGGTATATTCCCAAGACATAATGGAATCAATTGATTCTTATATAGTTCATACCTTCTTTTAATATATGTAAAAAGTATATAGGATGGCCTCACAATAAACTAGTGATATCTCCAACTTAATTTTATATTACAGAACCAATTATCTCCCCTCAAGTAATTGAATTGTTCATTTATAGTAGGAAGTGGAAACCTTTTCATAAAATCTATAATTACTTGAACTGGGAGCCACTAAAAGTTTCTATAATCTAGTGGTTTGCATGGACTCAAACATACCTTCCCATATTCCAAAGGATACGGACTAGATTCGAGGGACTATGGTGATATTGTGGGGAGACTATACACTCATGATTAGATTATCAAAGAAGTATAATATAAATATTAAATAACATAACTATAATAAAGAACATACAATACAATGAAAATACATTCCAATAGTTGAACATAGAAAAAGATAAATATCCTTGAAATAATAATAATAATAATAATAAGAAAACACCACATACCGAGTCATATAAAAAATGTTTTCATGTATTGCTGATATATAAAATAAGGGATATAAAGGATACATAGAAAGATGAATATATAACATGCTTTGAAAAAGAAAAAAAGATGAATATAAAACTCCAATAGCATCATGAGCATAATATTGGTTCTATTCTTGAAAGCTCTCAAGCTTCATAATGTCAAGAATCCATAACCAGGAACTTTCCCTTGTCCATACATACATTCATAATGTATGTTAAAGTACCAACTGGGGGGCCTGAATAAGATGGCATAATTATGCATTGTGGGGGAGTGGCATATGTTGTACCCAATAAGGTGGTAGTGATGAGAGTTTGGTTATGTGGTTGGGTTAATTCATATTAAATAGAGTTAATGAGGTTTATTTCATTAATTTTCATGATATCCTACAACTATGGTTCTCATGTGATGGATGAATATGTAATGTTTTGTATATTTTTCACTATTTCCAATACGCAATGTTGGTCCATGTGTTCATTGCGGTAGGTATGATTGTTACCTAACCCGCACTATATAAGAAGGTAGGGGAGTACAAGATGATTGATGTTGGTGTGCGATAGAGGAAAACTAATGGGAAAGTTGATGCATGGTTCCTATGATTATATTCTTTTAATATTATCCAATTATATTTGGATGTGATACTTGGTGACTGGGACTCCATGAGTATGGGAATGAGTAGTTTACCTAATAGATTAGGCTAGCTTATATATGAAGTTTTTGTTTGGATATTCTGTTTAAAAATGGTTACATATTTTATTTTATAGACTTATCTTATATTACATGAAATTAATTTTTTTTATTTATTTATATGGACCTTGGTCTATTATATATAATGTGGACTTGATGGGTGTTTCTACTCTTATATCTTTTACTAAATTAAAAAATTGATAGTTATTCCTCCCACTATGTGATATATACCCTCTGTGCTAGTTGTTAGTACAAGGCTTATTGGAGGTGGGCTTCGTGGGTCACTTCTTCTCTTCGTTGTTGGCCTAGGATGGGTACACTATTTGAAAAATGCAAGAAATAAATGATTTATTTTTGGGTTTTATAGCCATTTTGACCTCGTATAACAAGTTTCATGGTTATTTTTTTAAACCACCATGAAATAGTTAGTCACCAAATATTTAACGATGATATTATTTTTTCTTTATAGTTTCATTTCTTAGTGATAAAATTATTTTTTAGTTATGTTTTTGTTTTAACTAGTTTTAGTTTTTAAATTAGTTACAATTTACTATAGAAAAAATATTATGTAGAGTTTTTTATATGTCACAGATTACCCTAGAGAAAAAAATTATGGAATATTGATGTCACCACTAAATTTGGAAATTTATATTTTTTTATCTTGTTTATACCACTTTTATTTTATTCTCTTTGGTTAAAAACATTGATAGTCATTCTATTTTAGAAATACTGAAATAAATTTCCACCTAATCCATAAAAAACTACTAAAAAACAAATATATACAAAAAATAGTAAATCACTGTTGTATAAAAAAACAAGAACTTCCATACATCAATAAACATTCCAATATATATAATAAAAAAATATTATTTTATATAATAGTTTATAAAATTTCATGTTTTGAAAAATGTCAATAGAAACATGAGTCATGGGAAATCTATTAAGATACATTCCCCTCACCCACCATTACTCAATCATACTTTTTCCCATCTCTTACTTCCTCACTTAATTCCTATGGTGATACATTTTAATTAGATAACCCTAACTCATTAATGATTTTATTTAATGAATAATAAATGAAATAAAATAAAATTATATATGATTTTATCTAAATTCGTTTCAAATACAGGTTCAATAATTAAATTAATAATTGATATCTGTGCAATGTTTTATAATTATCATAATATATAATAGCCTCAGTAAAGTTAGAAGATACACCACATTCTATGGTATAAAAAACTTGTATTGTATTATCATAATGTATGATTTCCTCAGTTTAGTTGGTCATCCTATACCTTTCATACTATATATTGTTTTTATAAACATCTAGAATTCAATAAACATTATTTCATTATTTATTATTAGATATTTAATATACATAAGGACTATACCAACTTTTACAATTAATTTGAACATTTTGATAACCATATAAAAAAAATAATTATTTACATGATGATAGTTAGATCACTAACCAAACTCTATTCACAAACATGAAATTTAAAGAATCAAGAAATAATTTGATTATTATTTAATTAATTTAAATGTTCAAAAAACAACATTCCTTCAATTATCTTAAAACTAAGCATCGTATACATCAAAAACATATTATCCATTACAATAATTTTCTCATATGTGATTGAAAATAAAAACATCAACTCAGAAGTGGAATTGAAACCCATAAATCATTTCCTCAAATTATTCAAATTTCATATCCTCTAAAAATAATCCAAGATAGAAATTCTTATATCATTGAAAAATCATTGATTATTTTGAAAAATTCATCACACTATTAATAATAGAAATGTTACTCTTGATAAATTAGTGTCTTTGGAACCAC
Source organism: Viscum album (assembly GCA_963277665.1). NCBI lineage: Eukaryota > Viridiplantae > Streptophyta > Magnoliopsida > Santalales > Viscaceae > Viscum > Viscum album. The sequence goes on from OY728165.1 coordinate 219,638,479, forward strand.
TAGACCATGTACCACTTGTTTTAATCACAACCTAGATTTATACTCTATAATTTTTATAATTATTTCAAAATTACAATGTAGAATATCCAACTAATTGAAGAACTATTTTTATGATTGATACTAAATAAATATTTATATTCACTTGAATTAAAATATTAACTGAACAGAAAATAACAACTATAATAAATAAAATAATTATAAATTTATTAAATTTATCAATCATCATGTGTATTTTTGATCCCTCGACATCAATAGTAATATTAATAGTTATGGATTAAAGAGTATTAGTATAAGATGTAATGGTATAAAAAAATTGTCCATGGTTTGTGATGAATTGTACTTTGTGTCATAGAATCAGAATGAGAACCCTATTATTTAGAGTAAGTATGGACATTAAATGTCTTCCGATGTATAATACCAGTAAAAATACATTCATTTAATTTATCTATATAAAAAATTAATGAAACATTCTATTTATGGATGGTTTGTTATTATTAGGATACATTTTTAATGTTATATATTCTTTTTTTCTTCACTCTCCCTCAGATGACTAAAATTTTCAATATCTATAGGTATAAACAATTCAGTCTATTTCACCATCACAAATGACATCATCTTCATCACCCATATCATACATGTCTCTTGATTTCATATGGAAAATAACACTCCACCCATGATCCACTATATTTTCAACATATTATAACTTCTCTAATTTATAATAAATAATACATGGATCAGGTTCATCCTTTTTACTAGTATTGATCAACCATGATAAATTTATATAAGTAAATTGTAATGAATCTTTATTTATATATCTATTAATATAGACGAGTTACATATAAATAACACATCTATGAATCTCCCATTATAATTTTACTCAATAATATCAATGAACATTCCATAGTACCTAAATTTGTAACTATGAATATACCATTGTTTTGTTTTTTAAAATCACCCTTATGATCAACAATAAGTAGAAAGAAAACAATAATACTGTGAGCATTCAATCTCCTATAATGATTCAAAATAACTCAAGATAAAAGTGTCAAATCATTGAATAATTCATCTTGATTACCATAATCCATTTCCTATATAAGATAATATAATTTTTTTACATAATTTATATATTTATCAACATATTCAAACAATATATGAGCTTAATAACGAATATTACTTTAAAAAAAATTACAAAATTTATTTGGTCATGACTTTTTTACCACAGTCTCATTCTGTGTTTAGATTATAAGGGGTATTTTCTCTTGTATCTTTAATTATTTGACAAAGGAATAAATAGTATAACTATTGAGTAGCACATATCTATATGATTTTCTTAAATACATATCTATCATAGAGAAGGGAGGAAGACCAAGTAATTATTAAGGAAACACATCAACATAGGGATGAAGATGGAGATGTCGCTCCTGGGCACTCGAAACGCGAACCCTAACAGCACCGATCAAGGGATCCAGGATGTGAGATCGTTCGCAGATGTTGTAGCGGGTAGAATCCCATGTGCAGAATCGAAGACTTCTGACAGTCTTGCTCGAAAAACCTATAGACACAGAGGCCTATTGGGAATTGCATTCTTAAAAGATGAGGTACAAGCTCTTTCTTCAGATCTTTGATTCGTACTTGTAGGTCACTTTATTAAGAATCACTCTTCCTTGTTCTTTCTACGTAAAACCCTTGAGAACATTGGTTTCACTAATTTTCAAATTGGGCTTCTGAATTCCTTGAATGTCGTATTTCGTTTCTCTTTAGACAATGACTACTATAGACTCTAGATTCGAGGATCCTGGTCTTTTGGGGGATCTACTATGAAGGTCTTCAAGTGGTCTCCAGACTTAGACATTGGTTCCAAGCCCCCCATTATACCAATCTGGATAGGTTTCCCAGGCTTACCCTTACATCTATTTAAACAACGTGCTCTTTATGCTATTGCTTGTCTTTTTTGGACTCCCGATTAGATTAGACACATCTACCTTGAACCTATCTAGTCCTTCAGTAGCTAGGATTTTCATTGAGGTCGATATCTCACAAGATTTTCCATCTCCTTTCTGGATTCAAAATGGAGATAAAGGATTCATCCAAGAGGTTGTTTTTGAAAATGTTCTTCCTTACTATAAATGATGTTTCAAAATTGGCCATTCGATGGAGGAGTGTGATAACCAAAGATTTGAACCCCCCAACCTCGTTACAAGTCAATTTGGATGGAAAAAACTGACTTAAAAAGGATCTTAGATGATAAACCTGTTGATAACACTTTTATCCAAAACATCATGGATATCCCCAGGCCTACTAATGAGCTATCAACACCTAGGGAAAATATGCCTCTATAGAAGAGTCAAATAAATACCACTATGGAAATGGGTGAGCTCCCTTACAAGGAGATTTCACCTTTAGTTGTGGCTGAAAATAACCATAAAAGTATTCCCACTCCTCTTGAGGTGGTACCGAGAGTGCAATTTCATGATGATACTCAGCAAGATGTTGAAAATGAGAGGTGTGATCCATCTAAAAGTAGTGATTCACCAAAAGAAGAAGATAAATATACTCATATTGAGGAAGAATATCTGAGAGCCATGGCTAGGAAAGGAAAAAAGCCAATTGTTGATGCAGATGGGTTTATCACCCCCAACCCCAAAAAAACGAGGAAACGTAGAGATTACTCCCAAATCGAAAGAACTATAGTCACAAGATCTTTGGACATCTCAAGAAGGGAAGTCTCGCCCCCGAAAAAACTCAACATGTAGAAGACAATAAAAATGTTGAAGGGGTTGAGAAGAAGAATGTGCCCGATTGTGAAGATCCCGAATCTTCGGTGAAACTTAGAGATGAATTCTTGTATAATTCCCTTAGAAAAGGGGAGATTTAAAATGACACTTACCTTGATATTAAACAAGATATTTTTAATGATAGATTGAAGAGAGAGTTTCAAAAAACTCATTAATGTTTCTTTGTTAGCCTTTTCTAGTTGTTTCAATATTGATTGATAGCATCACTACTCTTTTCTCCTATTTATTTCATCTGAGGACTATATGTATAATGATGCTGCTCCTCATTGGAAAGTTATTTTCGGGTTTTCTGGTTTCTTATACCTTTCTTCTCCATGCTTTGCATGCTTTGTTGAAATGCTATGAATGGTCTTTAGAGGCTGGATTTTGGGAGGTCCTATGCGGTTTGATGTTGGTGGTTTGTTTCAGCCTATTTGCTGCTTTCTTCTTCGTCATATTAGATGATTGGGACTTTTCCACTCTCCTGATTTTGTTTGGAGTTCTGGACTTTTTATGAGATCCTGAGGATGTTTTTTAGGAAAACTGTGATCTTTATATCAATTAAGTTTTGGTGTTTTGTATATATGTTGTTATTGCTGCATTTTATCTGTTTTGAGTTTCTCTGTTGGCTGGGTTTTGAAGATCAACATGCATCGAACAAAGTTCAGTTTTTATCTCTGGATCCCCTGGGAAGCATGCCTGGAAAGCTGTGTTTGGTGATTTGGGGGTCTTCATTGGCTTGGATAGGGAGTTTTGCATATGCATATTTTTGCAGGTTGTTTTCTCTGAAGAACGGTTCTTTTATCCTGCTCATATTTTCTTAGTTTTGCAAAAAGTGTAGGCCTGGAATGGGGTACCATATGGGGAGACTTCCTGGTGAAGCTTAATTTTTCTAGAATTCCCTGATTTCAAATTCCTTGGACAGTGCAGGACTCTCACTTGGAAATGAATTGACTTGAAGGATGGTTATGTGTATGTCACTTCTGTATTGTTTTTTTGATCTTTTGTGGTGTTTTCAGTTGAAAATCATGTTCTAGGTTTTTCATTTGTACCCCCTCTAATCCACTATTTGTGTAATCACTTTACACCTCGTGATTGTACTATTTTTCTTGTTTGTTTTAATAAATTCCTCTGGGGTCATGAACTAGGAAACCAGTTCATGTCTTTGCACTTATAAAAAAAATATATCATAGAGAATAAATAGTTTTTTTCAATTTCTAAAACTAATTTTGGATACCATCATGATTAACTATTGGATTCAAATTGAATTGTATTATATATAAAACATCCTTTTTGATTGAATCTTGTTTTCATCAAATCCAAATTCCTTTAGTAGAATAATTAACACTCATTGGTAAGGTATCCTTCTATAATAAATCCATTTTTATTAGATTTATTTTTCATATAAGACTTCTAATAACAATTATACCAAGTGATAAATGGTAATAAGTTAATAATTTTTTTTTAAAAAATATTCATTAAGAAAATTATATTTGTTTTGAAGAAAATATATTATCATAAAATACTAGACCATGGGATATATCTTTTGATAAAATAATGGCCCACAAATTTATCTTCTTTGGATAAATTCCCTACCAGATTAATCATCATTATGAAAAATAACCTGGGAAACAAACACCTCCAAATGGTAGTTCATCCATTTAAATCATATTAATGTTTAAACTATTCATTTGGGTTTAAGTATTTCCCATAAATTTTACTAAATAATTTTAAAAGTCTATTAAAATGAAGAATATTTTTTATGGTAAAACATATGTATTTCTAGTGGTAGAAAATAAACCATCAATACATGGGATTAATGACCTTTTAATACATGTTTCTTGTGGTGGTTATAATCAATACATATTTACATATTTCTATAATATCCACCAAGAACTTTCGTATTTTTTAATCATCAAAGGAAAGTATATTTATAATGGTATTTCATTGAGAAAATAGTTTATTGATACTTCCCATCTTCATTAATCCATATATCACATCTAATATTGATTGCTTCTAAGTCACTGTGATACTTTAAATGATCATTCAATTTTACCTACTCATTAATACATGTAAACACAACATTATCACACACAATATTCCCAATATTCAAAACATGAATATTATAATGTGTCAAATTAAATTCATAATATGGAAGTTCAAAAAAAATTAATTCTTTCTTTCATAATTGTGCCCTAATTGTAACAAACAGTGTTTTAACCATTCTTCCACATTAATTTGGATAGAAAACTTCTATACATTATTCTAACAATTAATAATTATGACAAAATCTATGATCCTGATAATAAATTTTTTGGAATCCTAAAATCGTTTTTTCTTTTGAAACATGACTTTTAAAATCCAAAATATATAGCTTGTATTAAGGAAGTGAAGATGAATCATGAAAATAAACTTTTTTCTATATGGTATCCATTTAGAATTAGAATCAATGTAACCAATTAAATAAGTGAAACAGGTGTGTATGATTCAAAAGGAAAAATTTCCTTATCTAAGAAATTCACTAATTGATAACATAATTTTAGCATGAATTTTGAACATTTTTTGAATTATATGCATCATATGTTCCTACATCATCATTCCATAACACCTATGATTCTTGAATATAAATATCATGTAAGAAATAAGTTTCATTTTCAGGTATCTTATATCCAGGAATAATCCATGATATGATGAATAAATTATGTTGCATGCACATCCAGGGAGGTAGCTTTTAAGGGATGAAAACACTGTACAAATAATGTTACTAATAATTAAATACCAAAGTATTAAATATGTCATATTACAATCCCATATATATATTTCACAGATCAAAATATAATTTTGAAAGTAATTATTCTAAGGCCTTATATTCATATAAATATCTTATATTCCACATGAAATAATCATTAATATTATGAAAATCATACCACATTATATGTTCCATGTCTTTAGAGAACATAAAAATAATTATAACTATTATTTTAATGGAAATTAACATAAAACATTTTCATCAAATTACATTTTCTATTCCATTATGTTAGTGCATAGATTCAAACTGAAATCATTTTATGTTGATTTCCATCAATAAGTATAGAATCGTTTTTCACTTTTCTCTATTAAAATTGTCTTTCTAATAAAGAATAAAATAATAATCGCATGGATGTACCATTGAATAATTTATTCCAAGATAGTTAATAATCATATTCATCACATAAAAGAATACATCAATATTAGCTTCAAAAAATGAATTACTCAAAAATTCCAATATCATAGATATTTATTTATTTTTTTTTCCACAAAAAAATTTATTGGGTATGAATTAAATGGAAAATAAATTTTTTAATATTTAACACATCATTCATAAAATTAAATATTTCCATCAGTAGCTAATTCAGAAAACTAAATTGTTTTCATTGTTTATTTTTTCCTTGTACTACTTTCCTCATCATCATCCTTTAATATGATACCATCTTGAACATGTTTTCCTCGAGTTCTAAAAGAAACATTAATATATGCATTATCAACAACTAAATCAATTGAGGTGTTACATTTTTGATTGTGCTACATAATATGGTGAATGAATCATTTATCATATTTTTAATTTCATTACACTATAAGAGCATTATTTTTTCAATTTGATTGTATATATAACTACATATATATTCTATAATGTATGATTCTGTGTAAAAAATACAACACACATAAAGGGGAGGAAATTATTTCAATATCAATTTCTAAAATAATTTAGCTTTTTTTAACCATCATTTAAATTTTTAAATAGGACATGGGAATTTGATTCTTCCATCCACATATCTATCTTCAAAAAAAAATCTAAAAACATTATCAAACTCATAACATATTGAGATGTGTTCTAAGGTATGTTAATATAACTATTATCCACAGGTACTTTAATATGTACAATATAATATATAAAATATAATTATATTATGAAATAAAAAATCATATATACTAAACTTAAAAAAGGAATACAATTCTAATTTTTAACATTAGTAGAAACATATTAAGACGCATAATTTAGTCACTTCATTGAAATTTTATTTATAAATTTATAATAAACTATTATATAACCAATATATCATGAAATATATATATATATATATATATATATTTAGAATCAATAAAGTCAATTTATTTTAAAAAATAATTTTTAAATTTATTTCCCATTTTATAGAAAAATACGTGCTTATAGCATAAGAAAATAAAAATAAAAAATAATTCAATCTTGTATAAATTTATTATTAATTATTTAAATAATCTTTATATCAATTTCATGATTTATTTCACCATTTACTAAATTATAAATATTTCTTAAATTTAATTTCATGTTCCATTTCATAAAAAAAATTAATACATAATATTTATTGCTTATTAATTTATTTAAAATAATTATCAATAAACTTAACTCAATTATCAAATCATTAAGTTGACATGAAAAATTCAAGAATAAGAGCATTTCACATTTTTTATAAAATCATTGAAATAAATATCGTAATTTCTAAGAAGTTTCTTATCTCAAAATATAAAAATAATCCATATAAATAATTGAACTGAAACTACTCCTAAAACAAAAATATTTTATAAATCTACTAAACTACAATAATTAAACAATAATTAAAATATGAAAATTACTAAATATAAACCTATGGAACAATTATTCCATATAATGTTTCATAAAATCAATATCCCATTATTAAAGAGAAATAATTTGAGAAATATCATCCAAAATCACGATGGGGGTCTGGTGGAAAAGAGTTTGATATGGAATTAGAGAGGGGTATATTTCATGGAGGATGAGAGGGATGTTGTTTTGAAATTTACTGATGTTGAGGGGGAAGAAAAGCGAGGTTATAGTGTTAATAAGTGCTAAGGGGAAGGTTGAGAGGGGTCTTGTGTCAATCAGAGATGAGGTGGAGTTTGATGTTGGTCTAATGACCATATAATGTTGTCAATCTATGATGAGTGTGAGTTAAAGGTTGAGAGGCTTAGACAGACATTGAGCAGTAGTGAGGGTGGTATAGAGGGAGTTAATGGGGGTGTTGTTCGATGTTTAATTTTTTTAAATAATATGTAGCGGTAGTATTAAATAAAACCACCATGAAATACTTTTTAAAAAAAATGAGGTAGCTTTAAACAAAAAATCACTAAATACTAAAACATTAAAAAAAACATCTGCATATAATAATGGGACTGGTGGAGGGGGTCATGAAAGGGTGATATTGGATCTTATGGATAAGAGATAGGATATAGATGGTAGTTTTTCACTCTGATGATTACATGTGTTGGTAGGAAAAAGGAAACAATTGATCTTGGTGTGTGACATAGGCTGATGAGACTAGCTAGGACACCATATTTTTGGGCCAATTGTGGTCTGATACAAGGACTCAGAGTTAATTGAATGATTCTTTGTAGTGTTACTTATTTTAGGATAGAAAACTAGTAAAGATACATGCATCATTTTGTTTATTATTTTATTAAAATGGGGTTAACGTGGGAACTAAATAAACATACTTAAATTAATTTAAATTATTTCTTTACTACCAGACTTATGGGTTTTTTTCTTTAGTAATATACATTTTCAATTTATGAATATAAATTTTGTCTAACTTTTCAAATCATGATGCACTATTTCATGATGTTTTTTAAATTTAGGATGATTATTCAGAACCACCTTGGCTAAATAGGATCATGATGTTGTAAATGGATTCCCTTAATTTAATTAATATGGTAGCTGTATTTAGGTTGATTATAATCACTTAAACCTTGATGTGTGTTGGTATGTGAAATGATGTTCACAATTATTTACTTGAATCTATATACATCTAAGATTTACTTTGTTTCCTAAAAAGAGACAGGTTTTAATTCAATAATTGTTGTGATGATTTTAGAAATGATTTTGTAACTAGTTTATGGTGTTTTTTATCCTCAAGTTGTAATAGAAATTTAAGAGCATCCATTGAAATTGATTTGAAAGGTGATTTAAATGTTACCCATGATTTTTTTTCTTTCTTAAAGAGGTTTAAATCGGGGTTTAGCAAAATCATATTTTAAAACTGATGATTTATTTTGATATATTTCCAGGTTCTCTTTAAAGTGATTAAGATTATAAAGATTAATGTATCATTTTCATAAGTATTATTGGATAAAATAATATTTTTGAGATTATATTTAATGTGTTTATTATAGTCCTTATAACTATGTTTCATATATAAATTTAATCAGGATTTTTAAAATATACTGATTTAAATATATTGAAAAGATATAATGTTCCTTATACTTTTCATGATATATCATTCTATTTCAATATTAAGTATAAATACATGTTAATTAACAAACCTTTAAAGAAAGCTGGTATGTTTTCATGAGGTAATTCTAAAATATTATATTTTCCATGGATAATTTCATTCTATAATATTCTTGGTTAACTCATGCTCTTAATGAATAGATATTAATTAATTTTAATGAAATGGGAGGAAATGTTTTAAGTAATCTATTTTAGTTTGAATAATTCTTAACAATAAATTTTTTTCACATCCATTGAGATGAATTTTTAATTTCAGATTATGATGGTAATAAATGCATGATGTATGTATAAGTTTGTGTAATTTTTAATAAAGTTATAAAATTATGAATTATTGGTTATATTTTATAAATAACTAAAGAAGATTCGTAATGCTTGCTTAATAAATACTATATTTAAAGGTAAATTAATGACACTATATTTAAACTAAGAAATGGTGTACTGAATATTAATGATTTATATTGTAAACCAATTTATATGTGAACATGATATCATAAGAGATATATTTTTCATTCCATGTTATAGTTGATAATTTAACAAATTTAGGAATTAAATTACTACAAGGATTTTTATTCAGGGTATGTTAAATTGTGTTAAATTTAAGGAAAACCAATTAGACTAAATCGGTAGTGTGATGTTCTTGGAAAATATTTTATATTTATGAATTTTTATTTTCATAATCGTGATCTATGTTGATTCATGCTGTTTTTTTCCTCTTGACATGACAAAATTTTATTCCATTTGTCAGAAATATGGCTTCTCAAATATGTTTTTATTTTTTATTCAATAGGGATGATCAGGTTTTCCCTAATAATTTGTAACTAAATCCTTTGTTGAATGATTAATTAAATTTTATTTATGTACAAATTATTTCTATTTTATTATGATTAATGGATAGATTTAGAGTTTCATTGCATGTTTTTATGATTTAATCTATCATTCCTTGTTTCAAGTTCATGTTTTAGAAATGGATTCACCTCTATTTGAGATATATCTTATAAGGATATTTTTGTGTATGTTGGTGTCGTTGATTTTTAGTTCACCATAACTCTTTAGTGGTCATTGTATTTGAGATATAGTGAGACCAATAAGAAGTATTCCATGATGTGTTTATTTTGAAATACCTTCCTCTTACATTTGGGTTTGTTTTTATTCTTGGGGATGAGAATTTTTTTGTGTTATTTAATTTAATGTACCATAAAATCATTTAGGTTCCTTTTCATCTTCAAGAGTTTGTAGGAGTTTTGGAGGATAAAGAATATTTTTTTCATACCAAGGACCACTTCACAATAAAAAAAGATGTATAATTGACCATTTTGAGTTACTTAGATATGTCATCACGAGTTAATAAAATTTGGATTAGCATTTTGATGGTGGATAATATTTCAAAGTTGATTGAATTGTTTTTTGTGACCCATTATGAGTGATGTTTTTGGATATTTTATTTAAGAAAGATTTTTTTGTGGATAGCCTGCATATTTAAAATGGATAATAATAAATGCCTTTGGTTTTCATGTGTCAGTGTGATAGAGTATGGTAAGGATGAGCACCTGATCAAGAGATGGAAAAATAGATTTTAAGTATTTTTATTATAGTATTCAGTGTGGAGGGTTCAATTAACTAAAGATATTATCAACAATATAGCAAATTGAGTAGTGGTGGATAGGGGAAGTCTTTGAGTTTTTTTAATGGTCATGTGAGTTTTTTTTTCAGCACGCATGTGGGCGATCTGGAGTCTCACATAAGTGTAAGTTCTTCACATATGCTCTTAAGCCACTATTTATTTCTATATGTGAATTTCATCAAAATTTTTAAGGGTAAATTGTATTACCATTACATAGTGATCCTCTCTCATTTGTAGGTAGTGCTTTTGTGTATGAAATTTAGTTCTTCCACGTAAATAAAAATTCAATTCCTGCTAAGGAAAATAAATGGAAATAATAATTTTAAAATAATGGTTTTAAATATATAATGAAATTATTTAATTAAATAATTTACATTAAAAATTATAAGTGGAAACTCGAGATCATCCAATAAGAGGTAAACATTACATCCCTATCCTATTATCAAATGCACATCTAGTTATTTTATCATTATAATAGGAATAGTTCATAGTTAGTTTTAAAATTAAAATTTATAAAATTTATAAAAGATTTTTTTTAAATGGATATCATTTTTGAGTCCATAAGGTTGAATTTAGATTAAAGTTATTTTTTTTTGATTTTTTAAAAATTGATTATTTTGGGGTGAATAATGAAAAAGCCTCTTTTTGTGAAACTATCATTTAGCTTCTTTACCATTATAATTTTATTTGTTTATAAAGTAACATAATATCCATTTTATAAAAAATAAACTCATTAATTCAATATTAATCATAATTATATTTTATTTTTATATATAATTATCCTTATTTCAAAGTGCTTTTTTCAAGAAAAAAATTGATTTCCATTACATTTTTCACAATTATATTAAAATTAATTTATATATATTCAATAAATTAAATCATAATTAATATTTAATATATTTTTAATCATTGAATTCACATTTATTAAAGTGGTTAACTTTATTTTTCTGTATTATTAATAGTAACTTTGGTAAAGAATGTATCACAATAGTAAGGAGGAAAAATGAGCTAATGAATGTTAACACATTATTATAATGTCATGAAATATAATATTAATTATAATTGGATAAGATTATTTTTACACATATCAACTTATATATAAAATTGTTTTTTTATCTTTGACATATCCCTTAGTAAGACACATAAAATATTTAACAGATAAGAATAATTACAAGTGTGTCACTAACCTCAATTATAAAAGGACAGTTACTCTCTTATATTATTTGCCTAAATTAATCCATTTATATAGAAACCCATAATTTTTATACCTATATATTATATCTTATTAGATAAATATTTATTACATAACATTATTATCCACACCATGATCATATAAGCCTTTTATCTTTGGAAACATGGATATATAAATGGGTTCATAAGAGAACTACATCTTCTCACACTAAGTTCCTCATAACTAGATCCCTTCTTAAACATATATTACAAAATACATTTCGTCATAACCTATGGAATGAAAATTTAATAAAGAGTAATATTTGATACTCAGTAAGGGTAAACAAGGAATATATCAACAAAACCATAAGTGTAACATTAAAATATGGGTATTAAAACACGATCATAACATTTTAAAACCATAAATTATGTATCATAAATCATAATATTGATTCATGTTATAAAAAATGTTAGTTCATAAGATATGAAACATAAGGTAATCAAATAACATTATCTGAGAGAGGATAACATTATCATAAGGCATATATTTATGGCGTACACATAATCATATAAAATAATTTCCTTGGTGGCCATGTATCATTTCCAAGACAATCATATAGGATTGGTTTCACTCTCTAATCAATTTTATTTGTAATGGTCCCCTCACAAGAATAACATACAACAAAATGTATCCTACTATATTTGGTTAAATCCACATTCTGGTTCAGTTTATTTCATGAGATATCTATATTTACCCAATGCATTGGAAGGATATAAATTCCAATACCACTCATCACATAATAAAAATCATCAACATGTATGAATCAGGAACATAAAAAATTCATCATATCATAAACCACGAAAAATTAATGGGTTATGTAACCATTTCATCATAGCATAACCCATGGAAAAATATATATTTCATAAACATTTCATTAATTCATCATAGCATACCACATTGAAAAGGAATGGGTTTCACAATAATATTATCATTATAATCATAAACCATCCATATGAAGAATAAGGATGATATTATTGGATCATACATCAATTAAATCCTAAAAAACATCAAACTTATATATCATTAATAAATATAAATACCACAAAATATCCTTAAAATATTCATAATAAAAATATAATTCTCATTTTGAAATTATTTCTTTAAAATCTAAAAAAATAAAAATCTTATGGAGATCATTTTATTTAAAAATATATTAGAAAAATTATAAAGGAACATTCATTGCATTTAGTGTTCTTAATGGTATTAAATTTATTTCATGATGTATATTATAAAATAAAAAAATTTATTCATGGTTATTTTTAAAAAAAGTTCCTTATTCACAAATCAAAAAAGAAGATTCTTTTTAAATAATTTTATAAAAAATTATTCGCGGTAAAAATGAATTTAAAAAAATTGAAGTAGAATTTTGAAATTATTCTTTTAAAGAATAAATTATAAAACATGGATATATAATAAAAGGCTTTTTGGCAAAAAAAAGTTAGTTTTCTATGAAAAATTTATTTTAGCCTCTTGAGTATATAAAGAGAGAAAAATGAAAGAAAAACATGTATTCTCATGAAATAAAAATTTAACAAACCTGACCACAATAGCCCTAATCCAATTTTTACTTTATTACATTGGGATAAGATATATAGAATCATATCCCAGAGGACCGAAAAGTTTAGTAATCTTCGAAAATTAGATATATATTTCAAATTCAAATTAACTTTTAAAACATAAAATACACAAAGAATTATATTTGATAATTCCATTATTACCGTTAGTGTATCCCACCATATCAATCATATAACACTTCCTCATATGTGGGTATAAATATAACATATGAAAGGGGTGACCTCCGATGCACAGTAGGGCTAAGTGTACAGTAGAATCTATGCATAAATAAAGAATAATCAATATAGAATAATAAATAACTAATAGACGTTTCATTTAATTAATAAATTTAGCATAATATGTTAGGAATAAATTAATATAAAATAATTGTATATAAATAATCACATGAGAATGGAATGTAACCATTAATATTCTTAATAATCAAAAAATTGAATGAAATATCAATAACACAATTCATAATGATGGAATGCATAAATATGGACTTCTAAAATAAGCAATCAAGTCCTTGTGCTAATACATCTAATACCATCATTTCTGTATTCCAATATATTTATATAAATGTGTAAGACCTTGGCCAAAACCCAATCTAGTTTGTCTCATGAGGCTTACCAATGCATCGAGGGACTATAACAGTGTAATGGCTCTGACCTCTTCGGTCCATTACATTGTGAGAATTTGTTGTTTGTGGTGTCCTGGGGAATTAAGGTGACTCATGTAATAAAATTGCAAAATTTCCTAGCTTTACATGTTTTCTAATGTAATCTTGACGTCGCGTTGACTTGATGGAGGTTTCTCTCTTGCAGTTGATCGCTAGTGGTCACCTGCTGGCAGGTGATTGCTTATGGTGGATCGCTAGTAGTCGATCAACTAGAGGTGCCTCATCCGGTGGTGGCTCACTAACAATGGAAGGAATTTAATCTGGCGGTCACTTGACTGAATGGTGACTCAATGAATAGTGACTCATGATAAGTACATATTTGAATGGTGACTCTCCTAATAGTGACTCATGAACAGTGCCTCATCGAGTGGTGAGTCATCAAATGGTGGCTCATGTACAATATTTTAGCATCCTCCAGTTTTTCCATTTTAACATGTTCTTTGATGTAAAACCCTCTTAAATCATTGTTAGAAAATATTTGAGGATGATTCAAATCCCATAAATCCTATCTAAATTTTATTAAGGGGCCCAGGGGTTTTAATTGGTCAAAACACTTTATTCTGACCATATCATCCTTTAATGGAAAATCAAAATGTATTTAAATTAGCACCTCTGTTTAGATCTTTCTGAATATGATATATCCTTTCCCCTTATTTCATTCCTTCTTATTTTATCTTTCTAGGGTATTCCCATACTTCTTTTCCTATACATATCATGAAATGTGTTGCAGTAGTTGGTTTGAGTTTTCATGGAGGTTTTCCATCTGCATGAGTTCCCCTATCCTTGTGAAATTAGAAATTTTCAAATGCATTTCCATCCATGTATGTTTCCATTCATCTTTCTTATTTGTGAATCATGCAAGGTGGGTGTATGAATGTTTCTTTTATGAATATAGTTGAATCCAAATTAAATAAATATAATTAAAATAGTTATGATTATTGAAGAGTGTCTATGGAAAAGTGATGTATGTTGCTACTGTGTTATTTTCTAATTGATATTATGGTATATATAGGATAACTATCCACTAAAAAATTTCACCTTTTGGGGTCCTTATTTTCACATAGATTGGTTTATGGAGTGTATTTTGTTTGTTTCATGCTGAATGGTTATTGATAAAAACTATTAACTATGTATATTCAGTGAATAAATGGATTCCCCTCGTATCATCAAATTTCTGTGATAAGCCCTGAAATAACAAGTGGAATCAAATATTTAATTCCTCGTTGATTATGAATAGGTTGTCCCTTGGTCTATATGGTGATTTGGTCATGGGTACTATTGTACACAGGTGGTTTGTTTTGTGAGTGTGGTAATCTAGGCGTGAAGGGTTTCTATAGTGCGGCTATAGATATGGTTGAGAGTTTTGGATTTTGATGGTAAAGATGATGGATTAGGATGGATGATATTGAAGAATGATTTTAGTGGTTGGGATGGGTGCTTCCCAATTAATAACATGAAAAAATATTCACCTCAAAGTTAGAGGTCATGATATGATGTGTTTTTAATATGAAGTGCATTAATGTACCAAGACTTTTGTTTTTTTCTATTCGTAAGTGGTTCTTAGTAATCTCTAGTAGATTAATGGAATGAATAAATATTGTTTAATAATGTTTGGAGTGTCTTGGGTTAGTTTGGTTTGAAATATTAAATTGTCCTATGAATTGATGTGTGGTGTTATTAATTTAGAGGTATCAAAAAAGTTAGAAGAGTTGAGATATGGTTGTGTTGTTTGAAAACCCATAGGTTGGGTGTGATTCTTTGGTATCAAATATGTATACAAATCTATTTTCCTTGTGAGTCATATACACACCCCACCCTAGTTGAGAACTATGTTCCAAACACCCCCATTATCTTGGGGGAGGTTTCTTTCCCAAACATTTTTGTGGGAGGATGGATGGTTGACCACCAACCCTTCCCTACTCCTTCTTATATAAGGTGATTGTCTAAGATTCTTTGGGTAGGTTGTGGTTCGTTAGGCCCAGATGTGTGCGGGAATGTTCTTCTTTCCCAAATGCCTTTGAGATGTGATGTGTTTTTATTCCCAATGTGTCTTTTGGAAGAGGTGTGGTGTTCAGACCAGGTGTCTGTGGGAAGGATGTGATAAGGTAGCAGCCCAGGTGTCTGTAAGATATATGTGGTTGATTTCCATAGGTGTGTGTAGGTGGGTTGTGACGTCGTATATTCGAAAGAGGTGGGAGCACCAAGATGTTTTTCATTAAGGTTTGAGAGTGGATAATCAGTCAGAATGTGGTGTTGGATACCATATTATGTATGTGATTTATATTATATTACTTTTCTTTCATTATTTGTGAGTATACACTAGTGAGGTTGGGATGATTAGTGTACATGCTTAGGTGTTGTTTGGTTCTGCTATTTTTCTCAAGGGTACATTAGTAAACCTCTCCACATTTCCATGAGAGACTCTGATTTTCCTACTAAGTATACCAATATGCTCATCTTATGTATATTAAAACAACTTTAGGTTTCCCGGAGGATTACGTTGACCAAGCTAGACCATAAGAGCTCGGATCATGAATGTTGTTGTGTGTATACTAATCTTTACTTTTTGGTATTTTCTTAATTTGGAGTTTTTCATTGTATTTTTTATAGTTATATTTTATTCATGCATGTGGGATTGTTTTTTGTCTTTATTATATACCTATATTTGAGTTTTTTTGTTGAATTAATCATCTAATCTACCGATCATGTTTCCAATAAAAGGGAAACACCTCAAATTTTTTGTGATATTTGTATAACTGTGGTTCTAGTTGCCAACTAGGGGCCTACTGGAGGAAGGGATTGGGATTCATTATCTCCCTTTATTCATTTCCATCATAAGAGGGGAATCTATAGATGGAGGGGTCATGAAAGAATAGTATCAGAGCTGATGTTTGAGAAATATGATGGTGTTTGGAGTTAGGCATTGTGATGATTTCATGGGATGGTATGAAAATAGTTCCATTTAATCTGGGTGTGTGACCTAGGCTAGGAAGACTGGATAAGACACGTGATTTTAGGGGCCCCCATGACCTATCTCATGGACTCTGAGCCTATCGAACGACCCAGAATTATGGACCTGTTTTCAGGGCAGAGACCTAAGAAAGTAACATTCATCATAATTACTTATGTTCTTGGAAATCATATGCACGTGGCTCAGACATTAGAGGTTTAGTAGGCTAATCCAGTTGATTGAAGGATGGATGATCTAGTTGAGAAGGATAATCAGGGGTGGTGGATGTTTTGTTCCTTCCAGAGATAGGCCTTGTGAATGTATGAGGGAATCATTTCAGATGTAGAGACAAAGATCAATCTTGAGGATCTTGAGATCAACTTCAGTTTGATCTGATCCCCATTGGGATATTGGGTCCCTTTTTCAGTAATTCATATTTGGGGAGATGCACGTTAGTGGTGGATGTTATTTCTGGGGGAGCAAAAATAGGCAGATGTGTTGTGGGTTGACTTCTAGAAGTAATTCTTGGTAGAGCAAATCTAATAGACTATGGGGGATGAGAAGATAAAGGAGATACTCTCTATTCAATAGGGAAGTATGTTAGTGTGGGATTTCGGAATCATGTTCAATGATCTTATTTTTTATTCCTTCAACCTTTTTCTAGATGTGGAGTATCGGGTGAGATGTCTTGAGGAGGCACTCCATCCTTTATTTTTAGTACTTTGTTACCCCTTTTTTGTTTCCAAAGTATTTGGAGGTTTATAAGGAGGAAGAGTTGATCGAGATAATGCACTCCTGAGAAAGTCTACCATGAGAGAAAATACAGAATATTTCTTCAAGAGGCACAATTTTCACTGGAAGATCTCAAGTGCCATGACCATTAACTTTTCAACCAGTGGGGAGAAGACCCCAATGTATTCCTTACTAGTATTTTGGTGCCAGACGTCTTCATGACTTTCCCATGGGCCTGGGGATGTTTTGTTTCTTCTATGGGGTTCACGACCATCTTCAGAATCGGTTCCCTGTGGCTGCCCGAGCTCAGTTTGCTGGAGGTGGGTCAGTTCAACCTCAGCCTCAGCAGTTGTTGTCGATGAGAGAGTTTCAACATCAGAGAAAAAAATTCTATTTCTCCAAAAATGGGATATATAGATGGTAGAGTCAAGCCTAAGTATTTTCCTCATGTTCAGGGATCGTGACCCAAGCATGGGAATGGTGGGGGTCTTCAGCAGAAAGGCATAGAAGTTGGGCATTGTCAGTTGCATGTAGTAGAGGCTACACTTATAGCAGGGCCATAAATTGTTAGAGGTATGATGATCTTTTTTAGTACATTTATTTGTTATTTTTTTAGATTCAGTAACTTCTAATTACATTGTTTCACCTACTCTAGGATATTCTATGGGACTACACATAGATATTATTCCCCTTTCCCTGGTGTTGAGTACGCTAGTCAGAGGCTAGAACAACTTGTTTGATGTGTTTTAGGGGTGTAGGATGATGATGGGACCACATATGTCTCATGGAAATTTCTTCATTCTATATAGTCATCCATAAAATTTCATCCTCATCATTGACTGGATGTATTCCATACGTTCGGTTATCAACTGCTTCTAGAGTAGATTCGCGTTTTCAAATGTGGATGACCAACGTACGCTTTTCATTTTTGAGTGGGGTTTCCAAGTGTGCAGTCAGTGTATGGAGACCTTTCTCTCCTAAATATCACATCTGTAAGTATAAATAGGGGATTCTGAAATGGTAGAGGTTCCCATAGTCATTGGGGGTGTTCTTGTATTTTTCCACCAATGAGGTTGTGACACTACCCCGACAACATGATGTTGAGTTCGGGAAATAATCACAGTATGGTGGTTCTTTGATTTCTTTGTATCCTTATCATATATAACCTTATGAGTTTTGGGATTTGAGTATCCAGATAGAATATATGATGAAGAAGGGTTTTTTCTAGCCTAGTGCGTCTTTGTGGGGTTCTCCAATGCTATTTGAAAAGAAGGAATACAGTGGACTGAGGTTGTGTGCAGACTATTAGAGGTTGAATCTGGTGGCATTCGAGAAATGTTACCATCTTCCAATGATATACAATATTTTAAACTAGCTGAGAGGGGAAATTTGTTTTTCTTAAATTGATTTGTCATTTGGGTATCGCCAGTCGAGGGTGAAGGACAATGATATCCTTAAGACTGCCTTCTGATGTAGGTATGGGCCCTTAGAGTTTTTGGTCATGTCATTTGGTGTCATGAACGCACCAACAATGTTCATGGGAAATATGAACTACATATTATATGAGTTCCTGCACTGGTTTATCATTGTATTTATCGATTATATCTAGATCTACTCAATGTTAGAGGAGGATCATACTGAGCATATCTTGGCTGCCTTGTAGGTTCTTCGACACCACCGACTCTTTGGAATGTTTCCCAAGTGTAAGTTCTGCACATGAGAGGTTCATTTACTCTAGCATATGGTGTCTCAATAAGGTCTAGTAGTACACCAGTAGAAGGTTGAATCAATTGTATTTTGGTAAGTACCTAAGAACGTGGTATAGGTTCATAGTTTTTTTAGCCTTGCAGGATATTATCACAGGTTTATATCCAATTTCACTAAAGTTTCATCCTCATTTATATCTTTAAATAAGATGTTGAAGGATTTTTTTGGAGCGATTAGTGTCATGAAGCATTCAGTTACCTGAAGGGGAACAAGGTTAGTTCTCTAGTGCCCTAATATCTAGAGGAAGAGGTAATGTTTGAGGTGTTTTGTGATGCTTCTCATCTGGGATTCGGAAAAATGATAATGTAGCAGTGATTGGTGATCACTTATGGGTCTAGTAAGTTATGTCCTCATGATCATAATTATGTCACTTATGACATTGAATTGGCAGTAGTAGTTTTCACGCTATTGTTTTGGCGGCATTAACTCATTTGTGAGAGATTTATGGTATGCAAAGATCACAAGAGATTGAGGTATATCTATTTCTATAATGATCTCAATTTTCAAAAGTATTGGTGGATGGAGTTTCTTTAAGACTATGATTTTAATATCTCCTACAACTTGAGAAACGGAATTTTTGTGGCTGATGCTTTGGGAATAATGTCATGGAAGGAGGTTGTTTGGGAATCTGCATTTTTTTGGAGGGTGATGGAGGAGTTGGAATACTTGCACTATGATGAAAGATTAGAAGATGGTAGGGGATTTTCATTTAATATGAAGGTTCAATATTATCTGAATTTGAAGGTGGATGAGTCTCAATGGTTATACACAGATTCATTGGTGATGTGTAATTATTTTTTCCCATGGTGATGCTCTAGGGCGATGGTTGGAGGATGGTCATAACTGAATGTTGGTCCATGGTAAGTTGTTTGTTATAGTGTAGATTCATGATGGAGTCCTCCATGTGTTCCATATATCATTCTTAGTGATAAATCAGGGAATTAAAATATGTATTGTGGCTTGAGGATGCAGTTTTAGTGACCCATGATAAAGTAGTTGGTGTTGTAAATTGTGGATAAGTTCTTGGTTTTCTAGTTGGTGAAAGTCAAAGAGTATGTTCCTAGATGTTTGTGGCAACCCTTGGATGTACCCAAGTGGAAATGGTATGACATATCAATGGATTTCATTATTGGGTTACTCAAATATCAAGGAGGTTCAGATGCTACCTGGGTGATTGTGTATCGATTGATGAAATCTTCCCACTTCATAGTGATTAAGGAGCCAGGCATAGTAGATTCCATGAACAAGAGGTATGTTGATGGAGTGGTGTAGTTGAATGGAGTTATGAGGTCCATCACCACAGATCGATATGCACGGGTTACCTCAAGAGTCTGTAGGGGATTGTAGTATGATTTTTTCACCCAATTATGTCTCAACATAAACTTCCACCATCATACATATAGGAATATAGAGCGGACTATCCAAACATTAGAGGATATATTGTGGACGTGCATCCTAGACATTGGTGGATCTGGGTTACAACACCTACCCTTGGTGGACTTCACTTATAATAATAGCTACCACTCTTCCATTGGCATGGCTCCATTTTATGCTTTGTATGAAATACTGTTTCATTCTCCATTGTGTTGGGTAGAGGTTGCGAGATGACTTTTCTTGGTCCAGATGTGTTGAAAAGCACAACTGAGAATGTTTATATTTTTCATGAGTGGTTGAAAGTGGGGAAGGACTGATATAACTCGTATGTCGATCAAAGAAGGAGTCCATTTGAGTTCTTGGTAGTGGACTATGTGTTTTGGATCGTTTCACCTCAATGTGGGCAATAGATGTTTGGTAGAGGGAGAAAGATTTCTCCCTATTTTTTGAATCCGTTTGAAGTGTTGGGGTGACTTGGTGAAGTGGAGTACCAGTTAGCATTTCTAATGTAGTTGGGTAGGATCCACAACATCTTCCACGTCTCTCAGATTTGTTGGTATCTTCATGATGAATCTCATGTCATGGACTGGGGGTGTTCTATTTTTGTAATGACGTGACGTTTGTGCAGTGTCCAGTTGAAATCAACGATCTTTGGGAGAAAAAGTTGTTAGGATGGACCATTTATTTGGTTCAGGTGTTGTGGAGGCATGGTGGTCAGGAGGAGAGTACTTGGGAGCAAGAGGCACAATTGTGATCCTAGTACCCAAAGCTGTTTTGAGTTCTGGTTTTCCTGGTTTTTCTTTTAATGAGATGTTTGAGCCTTGTTATTTTAAGAGATTAGTTGGTTTCCCTTAACTTGTGATATGTGCGGTGTTATGTGTGACAATTTCTGACATTCAAAAAGTAGAGGACCTATTTTATAATCTAGATATATTAACTTTGATGTGATTAAACTCATGTGGGTGACTTAGTGACACCTAGAGAAGATAGTATCTTGACATGGAGGATGGGTTTACCTAATTTCTGTGTTTGGGATAACATAGTTATTATGCTTGTTTAGTATTCCTTGTGGCCTGTTGGGTTAGCATAATCAAGAGGATTTCTTTGGTTGTTGTGGTTTCGATCCCTCTTTCAAACAACACATGATGGTTTATCTTTTATCTTTGATGTGTTTAATCAGTAGTGGTGTTCCTACCATATAAGGGTCCTTGAGAGGTAACTTGGGGGATAGTTGTTCAGACCTTTCATATTTTTTCCTTTTACGTTGGTTTGTAATTCCCAAGGATGAGAATAATTTGAGAGTTTTATGATGTAATGACCAAGACCTATATCATCCATTAATTTTGAGTATATGGTGATTTAGGTGTTCTGGGGAATCATGGTGACTCATTTCATCAAATTAAAAACATCCCAATATTCCATATTTTCCAAAAGTGTCTCTCAATAGCGGTGACTTGCTGGGGGTCATTGGCTAGGGTTCACTAGTAGGGGGTCACTCAGTAGTGGTCGCTCATTGTCGGTGGTTCAATAGTGGTCGATCGACTAGTAGTGCCTAGTCTAATAATGTCTCTCCTCATATTTACTAACTAAGGGTGAATGAAGTTTCATCTAGAGGGTTCTCGACCGAACGGAGAATCGTCGAATGTTGACTCATGAGTGGAAACTCTCCGAATGGTGAATCGTAAGCAGTTCCCCATCGAGTGGTGATTCATCTAATGGTCACTTGTGTAAAGTATTTCTGTCTTCCTCAAGATTTTCCTTTTTTAGATTTTATTTGACATAAAACCCTTATAAAACCTCTTTTGAAATGATTTGAGGTTGATTTAAAGCCTATAAATCCTATCTATATTTTCTCAAGGGTCCTGAGTATTTTAGTTCATCAAAATTCATTATCTTGATCAGATCCCCCTAAATAGAAAATCAAAATTTATCTAAACCATGACCTTTGTTTATATCATTTAAAATCCAATATATCCTTTCCCCTTTGACCATTCCATATAGTTTCCTCTTTCTACGGTAGGACCAGAGTTATTTTTCCCATACGATTCAAGTAATATGCAGTAGTAGTTGGTTTGAGTTTTCATGAAGGTTTTCCTACTGCATGTGTTCCCCTGTATTAGGGAAATCATGAATTTCTAATCTCCTTTTTCTCAAGTAGGTTTCATTTCTTATTTCATATTTCTGTATCATGTGGGGTGGGTGTACAAATGTTACTTCTGTGAAGATAGTTGAATCTAAATTAAATAAATATAATTGAACTAGTTATGATTAATAATCAAGGGTTGGGGAAAAGTGACATATGTTTTTGTTGTGTTTTTTTATTGATATTATGTTCTATATGTGATAACTACCCACTTAAAATCATGTCAGTTGGGGGGTCATTGTTTTCACATGAAATGATATTTATAGTGCATATTGTTTGTATCCAGTTGAACAATTGTAGATGAAAACTATTGACAGTGTATATTCCACTAATAAGTGGATGACCATGGGATTATACAATATGTTTGATATCCTATGAATTAACAAGTTTAATTAAAGAAGTAATTCCCTAATAAATCTGAATATGTTTTCCTGGTTTCGTGTTCTGATGTGGTCATGGGTATTGTTGTGCATAGGGGGGTTGGTTTTGTGAGTTTGGTAATCTATGAAATATATTTTTTACAGTGAAGCTACAGATCCAGTTTTGTGTTAGGGGTTTTTTATGGTTGAGATGATGGATTATGAGGGATTAATATGAATAATTATGGTAGTGTTTGGTTTGGGAGACTCCCCATTAATAACATGTCATAGCTGAAGTTCATGACATGATGTTGTTTTAAGGTGATGTGTGTTAATTTACCATATCTATGACTGTGTTTCTTATTGTGAGTGGTTCTTAGTAATTTCCTAGATATAAATGGAATGAATCATTATTGTTTAATAAAGTTGGAGTGTCTTGGGTTGGTTTTGATGGTAATATGAAATGGTTTTGGGACTTGATTTGGGGTTTTGTGCATTTAGAGGTAGCAGCAATGTTGGAAGTGTTGGATATGGTTGTATTGTTTGAAAACCCATAGGTTAGGTAGGAGTGTTTGAAATCATATATGCATACCCTTTTATTTTTCTTATGATTTCTATAAACACACCACCCTATTTGATTACTTTATACTTAACACACCAATAATCATGGTGGAGGCTGTCTTTTCCCAAAATATCAGTGGGAGGATGGATGGATGGCCACCCACTCTTACCTGATCATTATTCAAAGTGGTGATAGCCTAGTATTCTAAAAAAAGGTTATGGTTTTTGAGGACTAGGTGTGTGTGAGTGACTTGTTATTTCCCTTGTGTCTTTGAGCTAAGATGTATTTTACTTCCCCAGGTGTCTTTGGGATAAGGTACAGTTTGTAGCCCAGGTGTCTACAGGCAGGATGTGATGTGGTTGTAACCCAAGTGTATGTTGGATATATGTGGTTGAGATGCCTAGGTGTGTGTGGGAAGATTGAGATATGGTATATTCATAAGATATGGGAAGTCTTGGACATTTACAGTTCGGGTGTGAGAGTAGCTAATCATTGGGAAAGTGGTTTGGGTACCCTATCATTTATGTTCTCTATATTAAATTTCTTGTCTTTCATTTTTTTTGTGAATTTGATTTGGTAAGGTTAGAATGATTATTATACCTTCTTAGGTTCTATTTGGTTCCACTATTTTTCTTATGGGTGCATTAGTATACCTCTTCACATGTGAATGAGAGTCCTTGGTTTTCCTACTGAGTATACCTATGTGCTCACCCTACATATATAAAAAAAACTTTTAGGTTTCCATGAGGATTTTGTGGACCGTGATGAACATTACTAGCTTAGACCTTGATAGTTTTTGTCTCATTACTTAGCTTTAGTTTTGGGTATTTTCCTTACATTGGTGTTTTTATTATATTTTTAACATATCTATTTTATGCATGCATATGGGATGGTTTTTTGATATCTTTTTATATATGCATCTTGGAGTTTTTTTGGGAATGAATAATCTTATCTTCATATCATGTTTCCTAAAAATGGAAATGACCCCCATTTTTTGTGATATTTGTATACCCTTTCTGCAATTCGTCAACCCAGGGCCCACTAGAGGTAGGACATAGGGGTTATGATCTCCCTTTAATCATTTCCATCCTAAGAGGGGCATCTTTGGAAGGAGAGGTCATGAAAATTGGGATCCACCCATAAAATATTATGTCCAATTAATTCATCGTATAAAAGTTTTGAAACATAATCAATATAAACATTTGAATTAAAAAATGAGGATATTAAATGATAACAATTACCTCGATCAATAAACATAATCATAGACCTTCCAGAGTAATATGAATGGCATAAAACTAGTACATACCAATTCATACTGATCAAAACCCATCCAAAGAAGTAATAAGGATGATATCAATATAATATATCCCATGTTTATCATTAGTAAAATGATGTTTTTATGTACTTGTTGAATATAAATACCATAAAAAAATCGTAATAACATTTTTGAGTAAAATAAAAATTTTGTTTTGAAAATCACCTCTTAAAATAATTCAAACAACATTTTGAAAATAGTTTTCACTGAAAATGAACTTTTAAAACTTTTAAAATATGCTTTAAAAAATTTATTAGTCATGAAGGTTGAATTTTTTTCATATCATAAACATTAAAAAACCACACCTTTCAAATTTTTGGTAAAAGTCAGATAGGCATTATTTTGAAAAAACATGAATATTCCATTCAAAATATTTTTTAAAAATAAAAAATCATTAAAAATTTATTGGATAAAACATTTTTATATTTTTTTAAAAAAATTGATCCCATTTTTATAAAATATTGAATTATAATAAAAAAGTATTTCAGATCGATAAGAGAAATAAATTCAAATTTTCTTAAAAACATTTTCTCAATTATTATAAGTACCATTGATTAAAAAGTGGTACTATTACATGAAAAATATCATTAATTACTAAAGTATGATAAAATAGATTGATTTTAAGATAGATATATCAAATAATTACCAAAATTAAAACATAAACAAAAAACAGTCCTGAATAATAATGAAATTGTGAAATAAATACTTACCACATTGGTAACATTGGAATCATAATTTCCATAAAATAAATAATATTAATTCTAATTTTATTACCATATAATAAATATAGATTTGTGATACCTCATATCAAAGTTTTATTATATACATCACATAATGGAAATAATTAGTGAATATGGAATGGATCTCATGGAAGTAAAAGTGAGATGATAAATCCTTTCCTTGATTCAGACTCCTCACGTGTGTTCTTTTTCATCCTGAAAAATAAAAATATCTTAAATATTTAATTTCATAATAAATTATTTCAAGTTTACATTTTAACTTTTTCACTTATTACCATGTTATATATGAATAATTAATCAATTAAGTTTATGTGGGATGTTTTGATGATATTTTTCTTATGTGTCAAAACTGACTTTGGTTGGTGGACTATATTCCAAGAGGTCATTATTTAGACATATCCATAATAATAATCACTACATAATTGATATAATTATATATAAATTATTCTTTTTAAACCAATAATGAAGTAAGGTTATAAAAAATTAACTATGCTACAATCATGACGATGGTTTGTCATACGTACGTTTGAGTAACATTTCCATTTTCAATGATATATATAAAAAGAAGTTAAGAAATATTTTTATTTAATGAATCATAATTATATCATATATACCATATTTTTTCTTTGAATATACTTATATGCATCTTCCATGTGTTGGTGATTAAAATAGATTTACATCACTTCATGGAGGTGGTAGTTCATATATACATGAACTACTATATCATTTTTCCTTGTAAGAAATAAATTGATTAATTATATTTTAAAAATGATAAATATGCCATGAATATCTTAATTATTTAATCTATATCATATATATTTATACAAAAATACCCATATTACCTTCCATATAGAGCATTAGTAAAAATCAAATCACGTCACTTTGCAAGTTGATAGTCCATCATACGTATGATACACAATATTGTATCTTGTTACACTACTATAAAATGAAGGTACTGCCACAGACCAATAGCCACAGTTTTAAAAACTATAGCCTTGGTTTTATAATCATGGCTATAGGTCTGTTTTCTATTGCATATTACCACAATTATATGTCTTATATCCATGGTTTTAAAAACTGTGGCTATAAGCCTTTTTTTGAAGACCTACTTCCATGGTTTTCCAAAACCATGCCATTATGGTTTCTGCCCTTCCGTGGGGAAAAATATTCCTACCAAAATTTTGACGGGAAGGCCTACTGTAATGGTTTTGTGGATGTTGACATGGTTTTTATTAATATATATAACATAATATATACATATGTATGTGAAGCGTTCGTCAGTGTAGTGGTACACATTATAGGTTGGTAAACAGGAGGTCCAGCGATCACAACTTGGTGGGGAAATTTTTTATTTATGTTATTAACACAGTTTTCCAAGGCTATAACCATGGTTAAAACTATGGAAATTGCTTCCTATATCCACAATTTAAAATGTAGGAATTGGTCAACAACCACAGTGGTGAATTTTGTGGCATATTGCCACAATTTTCAAAACTCTGGCAATAGGAAGTTACAACCATGGTTAAAATCATGGAAATAGGTCACAACCTACTACATCAATGATAACAACCATGATTTTCCAAAACTGTGGTCGTCGCCTACGGCCACAGTTTTGAACTGTGGCAAGAAACCTTTTTTCTAGTTGTGTAATGAATGGAATGTAAAAATGTTTTTTATTATATAGTTAATAAATTGATATAATTATGTTCTAAATAACATTTATATACTTTATATCCATCAACAAACCCAACCATGAGATTTTATTAGATAAAATGTGTCACGTCGGTTCTTGTGGCCATAGTCTTCCGTACACACGAGTGACATCATCATTTCACATTTGATGGAAGGAAATATGGATATACTTTATTAAGACAACATAATAATATAAAATTAAATTATAAATATTTGTTTTATTATATAGTAAAAAATAAATAATATTTCAAAGTGTTATAAGAATAAATAAAAACAGATTCTATTGTTAGGAATTTACCTCTTCTCGAACCACCTGTTTAGAATTATACCTAATGTATTACTAGAATGGTCTTAAAACAAAAAAAAAACGATTCTTGGATAATATTAGGGATGTTTTGAATTTATTTGAAAATTTATTGGCCAATATAAAAGTGTTTAAATGTTTTAATCAAAGAGAAAAGGGGGTGAAATTTTATAAGTGTGGTGAGTGGCACAATGATAATATTTGAATAGAAAAAGGAGTACCCACATTTTATACATGACAAGATGGTCCAAAATAGATTATTGAATGTAAATAGACATTTTATGGTATAAATTTTTCCATTAAATTGAATTTATACAATATTTGAAGTCTTTTTAACCCATATCAATTTATTTTAACTCCCTAGAAAATCAATTTTTACCTTAACCGTGATAAAAAAATTCATGTTTTTCATATTTATTTTGGATAAAATATAAGATTAAATTATTAGATAATATGAATTATTATTATTTAAAATATTTAATCCATTTATTCAAATTCAATTCACATAATTTGAAAATTTAAATTTAAAATTAATCCACCAGACACGATGATAAAGAAAGTTCTCAAATAGAAAATGTCTGAAATTTACAAAGTTTTCATATCAAAATTGAGCATAAAAATGATCAAAATGGCTAAAATTTAATTATAAAATATATTATTGTACAAATTATATGTTGAAACCAAATAAAATATTACTTTAGTTTATAAATAATTTAAATGAAAATGATGTTTTTAATTAAAATTTAGTATTTTTAACAATTCATCAAAAAAAGAATCATTTCTTAAAAATCCAAAAAATTAACCCAAATATAATTTTGATATATTTATTTAAAATTTTAATTTAATTTTATAAAATTAATTTCCAAAAAAATTAAAAATTGGGGTTAAATTATGTGTGAAAAAGTGTGACAAACTACCTTTTATAAAAATATTGTTTTCAGAAAACAATTATGTTTTTTAATGGATTCTTATTTTTATTTGTAATGAATAAATAATAATATATTTATGTAAACTATATAATTTTCATAATTCAGTTATTCTAAGTTATTTGATCAGTTTAAAAGGTCATGTTTAAATAATATTTTAATAGAGTATCATGTTTTTTTAAACCTGTCATTTCATGCATCACAAGATATTGAAGAGATTGAATTTGTTTATAAAGAAATATTATACAATGTCTTAAGATTTAATATTCCCATATACATGTGGTGTTTTTTTCATACGTACAATCAAATATGATGATAATTTTTTAAAATATGGTCATGTTACATTATACCCCAAATAATGAATTGTGTCGACACAATTTAATATTAATCTCAACAGTCTAGGGTTTCTCATTCTAAGAGGTCCTACTTGAAATCCCACATCATTAAAAGGTTTAATGAAATGTCCTCTTGGTAAGAGAGAGTTGAAATACATAGGTCATATGGAATAATAGATAACAATGTATCTATGTTGGAGAATGTTTATGTAAATTTATGATATAAACATAAAATAAAATAATAAATATTTTTAGAGAGTGATAGAGTTCATTTATCATAAGAAAGTAAATGACCAATGTAAAGAAAAGGACCTCAATACTAAAAATTTATAGAGATTTAAAATAACATTTGTTCAATATAAATTAAGGTATTATGATATCATTTTGTTTAATTACCAACATGATTGAAAATATATAAAAATATACTTATTTGATGTATCTCTATTTCATTCTCTTAATTTCATATTTTTGTTGTGCTCAAATCACGTACTAGTTCATTTATTACTCCAAGAAATTAATATCTGAAAAAAAAATTATGCCCGAAGCACATTTAACATATCATTAGAATGAAAATTGCTTCCTATTATCCCTAGATATTTTCCAAAAACGAAAATGGTTATCACAATTCATCTAATAACACCCAAATTTAGTCTTAATATATTACAGTAATAATTAACCTGAAGACTCATCTAAAATTTAGTTTTCAAAATTCTTTGTCAAAAAAATTAAAGGAAGGTCACTAAATCAACATTATTTTCCCCAAAAAGTATAATGATTCTCTTAATATGACATTAAAAATATGTGAATACCATTATCACTATAAAACCATAATGAAAACCTACATTCTTTTGAAAATAAAATATTAGTTTTTCCAAAATATTCCACAAATTAATAATTATATTAAACTCTAGAAAACATTAAATATTCTATCGAAACTATTAAAAATTTCAAGGTCACCAACATTTTCCCATGAACATCACATAATTATCTCACCATTAGGAACATATAAAGGGTCTTCCACCCTAAATCATTTTTTTCCAAGAGGGTAAAGTTTTCACTAAATCAATTTTCTTCATCACCAAAACCATTCAACATATAATCTAGAATTCATTAATAAAAAGTAAAAAAATAAAATTCATATATATTTCATGATTATTTTCACCAAAATAATTATTGAATCCAAACACAAGAACATTCATCATCCCACTTCATCTATGGTAATAGTATAATATTAACCATGATCCCTTAGCTTTTTTGAAGTATACTTCTTTGTTTCTTGGGGAATTAATTTTAATAGTTCTCGACCTCCTTGCAGTTGAAAAATTAATCATTTATAATTTATTTATTTCCCTTAAAATCATTAGTATTGTAGCTTTTCCCTCCATACATATAGAAATATATCATTCCCTTCAATAAAGTATCAGAGTGTGTCTTTCCACAACTATCACATGTGGGAAATCCCTTCTTTCCCATCTTCCTTTTATCCATCTTGTTCTATATTATCTTTTTCTTGTCTCACCTCACTTATAAGTCATAATATGTGAAAAAATAATTTTATATATTTATAGAAAATGATATTATATATTCATATGATGATAAATTTTGGGATCATAGTTCCCTTGGAAGGATTGGATTAATCCAATTAAAGAATCGGTAAATATTTTCTTTGTAATTTTTATGTAGTCCAAATCATGCCTTGATATCCCTATAAAATTGGATTCATAGTTAGATTAATTTTCCTCTTATTTATGTACTAGAATAATGACCTATCTTTACATGTCCACCCATTTCTCAGGAGAATAATGGTTTTCCATGAATATTACACTGAAATACATTGATGAAGAATTGTCTTGTGCACTCTCAAACATATTTATAACTAAGTGAAGCATGTGGGATGACCTAGGTCCTTCTCTTAATGAGATTTTTTGGTCAATCACTCACTACTTAAAATTAAATTTTTAATCTTTATTTATTTATAAAATAAAATGAATATAAATTTTGATTTGATAATTTAGAATGCAATACTAAAATTAAACACGTTTACGAAATGAAAACACAATTAATGAAAATAGAAAGACGTTAGAAGAAAAGAAATATTCATGAGAGAATAACCTAGATTAAACATTAATCATCTTATTATTATTTTCAAATTTACTTAACGAACACACTACATATAATTTTTGAACATCCTATTCTGCCTATGGTTTTGAATATATGGTGCTCTCAATGATCGCCAAGAGACTACACATCCACCTCCTCAATCGAGGGAAAATATTGTAGAACTGAAGGCCAAACCTTGGGTGTCAAGTGGAGACAAAAATGAGTATTTCCCACTAATATCCCCCTCATAATAACATGAATAAAATTAGGAACATTAATCATGAATGGTAAAATACATGGTTTTATAACCGCGCTACTACATTAAGAACTTCCTTTGTTTTACTACTCATAATCACGAGCATAATAGTTTATAGTGATGAATAAACAGAATTAATTTGAAAAAAAAATAAAAAAAAGAATAAGATAATGAGAAGAATAAGAAAACTAAGATATAAAAAAAATATTAATAATATTACAACATATATTAAAATAAAAAATTATAGAAAATTGATACCTAGTGTTACAACCCTTTGGTATGAAGAATGTATGCTCTTTTATAGGGAGAAAAAGGTGAAATTGTTTACTCCAAAATTATTTTCCAAATGATTCCACATGGTATCACCATTTAATAAAAAAATTGGGAAACTTTTACTTATTTAAAGTTATTACACAATTAATCCACTTCTACCCAAAATTATTGGATCTTTATTCTCCCATTTATAGAAATATATATCTAAATTAATGTAAGAATTTATTTTTTCCAGGGTGATAATTCGTATTCTAGTGTGTCGAGTTTCCATGAATTAATGGCTTGGATAATGAAATAATCTTGAACATCCACCATAATCAAAGGTGTTCATTTATATCTCCTTCATTCCCTTATATAATTTAAGTTTCATTGGTCTGTCATTTTATCATATGTTGGACCAATAATAAATTTCTCTATATTTGAACACAATTTTGGTGGCATGTCTTTTGACATGGATTTCGGCCCTCAAATGATGGATTGATATTTGGGTCCAGAAGGTTGAAATTAAGCTAAAAGAACATAGATACCTTAAAATAATAATAATTTTTCAATTTTTATCTATTAATAAAAATTTATGGCCTAAATACTGAAGTAAACTAAATAGTTAAAATCCAAAATAGGTCATTTTAGCAATTAGACCCAAAAATGCTTCTAAACCATAAAATGTCACAATTTCCCTAAAAATAAAACATTGATTGGATTAAAAATATTAAAATTAAATTTATAATAATTGAAAAAAAAATTCTCTATTAATTCCCCCACACTTGAACATTGCACTCCTATGAAATCATCTAATACCGTGGTCAAAACAAACTTCCCAAAACATAAATGAAAACACAACACAATTATAATATCAAAGAAAATATCATTCATACTGCATGGATAAAAATTACCAAACTCCTAAAAAATCATAAAAATACATTCAATATCATGTTAACTCTTACATTTATGTCATATTAACCTCTCGGAAAAATTATTTCTCTTATCACTCACAGATTTTTACTGTGTAGTTTTTTTTGATTCTCAAGAACATGTTTCATTTCTATAGTCATTCCATCTTAATAGTATTTCTACTTAATAGAATAATAATGTTCAAATAATGATGTATTATTAATGGGTTTTTCTATGTTTTAAGGTTTGTAGGTTTAATATTTAAAAACATTCGAGGCACATTGGGGATGATTAAGCTCTAAAGTGAATTAATTACAAGAAAAGAGTTATGATCAAAATTGGTGTTCTCCTAAATGAAATAAAAAATTATTCACCACCAAAAACCTCTTTATTTTTAATTTCACACCTTAAACATTATCATAAAATATGAATTCTTCCTTCCATTCCCCAATTTGTTTCCTTGTTTCATCTTGAATTCAAAAATGAATTTCTCTTCAAAATCATGTTTTTGAGGAAAAGAGTGGTAAATTTTGACCTTCAAATATTGGTGAACACCTAACCTATATTTTTAATTATATTTAGTCCAATAATACACTTTTCCATCATGAAATATATTCCTCAAAATAATTAATAAATTTGGTGGCATTTGTTTTCATTTCAACTCATACATATTGTTCAATAAATCATAATACATCTCATCTTATCCCTCCTCTATAATTGAGTTGAACAATAATATTACATTTAACTTATATATTTGGTTTCAAAATGATAAATGTATTGTAATTTTTCTTTCTAAAAAGGTATTTCACTGATAATGGGGACTTAATAAACTTCATATGAAAAAGGAAGGCCGAATTAAGAGTTGAATGCAACAAGGGATTTCAAAGTTGTGACAAAAATCATACTTAACTCATTCCACTAACTATAATATCCTTGAAAAATATAAAAACAAAAAGTTATCGATAAAAAATGTTGCTCAATACTCTCTAGAAAAATATTAATGAAAATAATATTTCAAAAAGGTATAGAAACCCATTAGTTTTGGAAAGATATTAAATTTGGATAGTACTAATACACATGTTTTTCAAAATTAATAAAAATTCATCACATGAAAATATTATAAAAAAACAAAATAAATCCATTCATTATCCATTTAAATCCTCAAATTTAAACAAATAAATATTCCCAAAACATTAGTATAAATGTATTTTCCAAATTACTTGATTCAACTCAAGAATATTAAAAACATAAAAACATGAAAAATTTATAAAAATAAATGAAATATCAAATAAAATAACAAAAAATATTAATAAAAATATTTTGAAATCCCTCCCCCATACTTATTTTATTTACTAACCTCTATTTAGATAAAATAATATGAAGACATTATTTTCATGCAGTATTTAAATTGGGTAGAAAATAAAATAAATAAAAACAAAAAAACAAGTTGATTTATTTTTTAGTAGAATCATTGAGTTAGCGCCTAGATACTAAAATTTTAAAAACTATAAGAAATAAAATAAAAGAGATAAAAAACAAAAAAATGATAAAGGTGAAGTAAAAGGGATAATTATTTGTTTGACCACCAAGCTGGTGCTAGGTTTTTACTTCCCCTAGTCAGTCGGTTGCAGAATTTGATTCCCAATAATAAGGTGGGTTAGGTTTCTTTGATATGAACCACTATATATGAATTTTCCAAATTTCAATTAGTAGAGACTGATATTGGATATCCATAAATAATATATGAAAATTCACAGCCTCTAGAATGAATCAAAAGATAGACTATGGTCCCTAGTGGGTGGGAAAATAAGATAGGTGTTTTCCCTGTTGAATTATATGGTGTCATCCTCTATATAGTATACAAATTATTATTGAGGAGGTAGTATCCCCCTAGAATCTCCATCTCTTATTATTCAGTAAATACCACTTGGGTGGAATCTTCCTTAACATATAAGGATTGATCCATTTTTTATGTATTAGATATTTCAGTAAAAGAGATGTTAAAAAACAATTTATCTTGAATAAGATTAAAACATGACGAATTAATAAAGAAATAATCCCTTCAAAGTATGTCATATTGGAATTTGATCTCTTATGGAAGTACCATTGGAAACACAACATTAATATATGGGTCTTCATGATCTTCTTATAAATAAATAGATAGGTAAAAAGGTACTAATACTTCATTATCAAGGATGCGAAGATCATGTATCTGGTTATCTTCAACAATGTGATTCTAGGATTCTTCTAAAAATTATTGATCTCTTGTAAGCGCATCAGCATGACTGTGTACATCAGGGCCCTCCTCGAGCAATTTTTGAGTGAGAGAAGATGTTATTAATTCCTTAAGAAGCTCAATCTCACCCACCATAGTTTTTTATCATACAAGATGATTGGTTAAAGCTCTTTCACCACTCGTTCTACTTTAGGCTTCGACTGTAGATGTTGCTCCTAGAATGCATGTACATATTTAGTTATCCATTATATTTGGATCTCCATGTTTTTCAATACATCACTAATTATTTTCAACTGATAATAAATTTCATTATAAACTTATTATGGTACCTAGTATTGGTCGTTCCATGTATAATAATTTGAATTGAAAGACATCATGAACAAAGAGATTTTTTATTTTATTTTATTTTATTTTTTTTATTTTTTTTGTGTTCAATTTAAATGAATGAAAGGAAAATTATTTAATTTTTTAATAAAAATAATGAGTGAAGAACATTTTTCTACCTATAAACAGCACCAATTTTGATGAATTGTTCTCATGCACGCTCTCAAAAATATTTATAACTAAGTGCATTACAGGGGCAGACCTAGGTCATTCTCTTGAAGAGCTTTTATGGTTAATCACTCACTAATTCTAATTAACTTTTTTTTATTTATGAAATAAAATTAACAATAGTGTATATTTTAGAAACTATAATGTAACAATAAAATCAAACATTCATGTGAAATGAAAAAACAAAGAATGCAAACAAAATAATGTTAGATGAAATAAAATATTCTTCAAAATATCATCCAAATTATCCCTTCATTTTCATATTATTAGTTTCAAATTTACATAAATAAAACACCCCATGTGTGTGTTGACATCTTATCCTACCAATGGTTTTAAATATATGGTGATGTAAATTATCCCCAAGAGACTGTATATACACCTCCTCGATCGATTGAAAATAATGGAGAAGTGAAAGAAAAACCTCCGGTGGCAAGTTGAGACACAAAGTCACCTTTCCCACTAAGATCTCCATATGCCTAAATCAAATAAAATAAGAAAAATTGAGAATGAATGTTCAAATATTTTGGTTCATCATCGGATTAATTCCCTAGTAATCTCCTCAAGTAAGCTAATCATAATCACAAGCATAAGAGTTCACATTGAATAAGAAAAGAACGAAGTAGAAAACACAAAAGGTAAAAATAATGAGAGAATGAGAGGAATAAGAATAATTAAATATAATAAAAATTCATAATAATATTAAAAAATAAATAAAAATAAGGAATTAACTAAAATCACCACCTATAGTTCCAAACTTTTGGATTGAATTAGGGATATTCATTTTTAGGGAGAAGACGTAAAATTTTTCTCTCCAAAATTGTTCTCTGAAAGGATTCATATGGAAGCACAAATTAATGAACAAATTGTTAAATGATTACTTATTAAAAAAATTTACTGCACTTTATCCATGTATACTAAAAAAGTTTGAGCTTAATTTTCCAATGGTGGAAAGAGATATAGTCAAATTACTGATGACATTTATTCTGTCATGTTTGACTGTTCATATTCCAATGCATGGAGTTCCCATTTGTTAATGACCTTGGGAAAGAAAGAATATGGAATTTACATCCTCATGAACATTTTTCATTTATATCTTCTTGAGCTCAGTGTATAATGTTATCTCCCTTGATTTATCATTTTAATATATATGTTCTGAACATTTACATAATCCAGATCTATGAATAGTTTTCAAGGCTTTTCTTATGAGCTATATTTTAGCCATAAAATGATTGATTGAGTTCTAGGTCCAAAAGGATGAAATGAATCACAAAAAACATAAAAACCTAAAAAATAATAATTTTAATATTTGGATCATTCAATAGAAGGTTATGACTGAAATATAGAAATAATTTAAAATAGGTAAAATCCAAAACATTCCATTTTAGTAATTAACCTTAAAAATGATTCTAAACCATAAAATGTGAGAATTTATCTAAAAATAACACATTTTTGGGATTAAAAATATTGAAATTTAAAGTAAAATAATTTCAAATATTTACTCTATCACCTTCCATTTCATGTTTTCTATTTATTCTTCATCCTTAGTGTTCTGAATCAATAATCACCATTAATATACATATCCTTAGAGATGATTAGATTCTGGGAAAATTTTCACTCTTTTACTACTTCCCAGAGTGAGAAATATCTTATATAAAAAATGTCCAACTCTTATATAGAAATGGATTTTTATTCCCATTTAATGATGAAAATTTCTATCGCATGAAGTGGTCTTACATTGTTACACTACATGGAGGAGTGCTTGTTTCTCAATATAGGAAAAGTTGTTACTCATAACCTCAATCCTTTACCCTGATATAGCTATAATTTTATATGTTTTAGCTATATCTCTAGTTCTAGATTCATTATCATTCATAGGAGGAAAATCCTAACTAGGAGTATGTGAATTAATATGGTTATCATTCCTTCCATAATGATCCATTTATAATCAAGAAAATACACTATATGAGATCATAAAATTCTGAAACATAGTTTATAATAACAAAACCAGTGAAACACTTAATATAAATTGAAAATTTTATTCATGGTTAGTCTCATAATCATAAATATAGTTTCTTTGGAGATATATTTACTTTCAAATACATTATATTGGTTTTTAAAGAAAATTTAAATTATTCGAAGAATATCCCCTAGGAGTGTCAAACCAGGTTTGCAGTAAGACCTGTTGTTATTCACTAGGTAAGGATTCGGTCAATATCAATGTTCCCTTTTCAGAGTTATTACCCTAGGAAAATTTATATCAGAACCATATCCACTTTTAGTATCTATGCATGAATGTATTTCTAGGAAAAAACACATAATCTCTTCCATAACAAAACATTAGGATATTATTCTTTACATATCCTCAAATATTATCATAGGGTTATGTTCCCTAATATATGTTTTCCTAAATCTAGTTACCAAGATTTATACTAAACTTCCTTTAATACTAATTTTAGCAAGCCCATCACCAATATCCCAGAGTTGGTGTATATTTTATTATTTTTTCATAAGTCACAAGGAATTACATTTCAAAGGACGAAACCGTTTAGTATTAAAAGTAAAATTGATATATAATTTAAGTTCAATTTATAATTTAATTCATAAAATAAACCATGAATTTTCATTTATAATAAAATTCTTCCTTTTAGTGTATCCCTACATATCAATAAAAAAAACTTCCTCAAATCATGTGGAAAATTAAACAAAATAAAGGGATGAACATAGATTCTCAGTAAGGGTAACCTTATAGAAAAATCTATGTATAAATATTAAATACTGAATAAAAAAATGTTAATAACTAAACCACAAGACCTTTAATAAATATCTCGAGCCTAAT
This sequence comes from Viscum album, assembly GCA_963277665.1. Lineage (NCBI taxonomy): Eukaryota > Viridiplantae > Streptophyta > Magnoliopsida > Santalales > Viscaceae > Viscum > Viscum album. The sequence goes on from OY728165.1 coordinate 219,677,003, forward strand.
ATGTGTAATTTCCAAACATTTTGAGTGATGTATGAAGCTCATTTGTAGATGCTATTTTTCCCTATTTTGAGTATGTATTATTTTGGTTTTATCTTGGGTGCGTTTGGGTAAAATATGATGGTTTTTTAGGGGTTTTGGTAAGATCACAATCAACGCACGATTTTCCCAAATCATGGGCCCTATACCATACAACTGGGAAACATCAATAAAAGATGTATTTTATAGTTGGTACATGGATTGTCAAACCATGTGGCCTCTTAGTTGTAACCATGCGACCCCTTTGAAGGAGGTGGGTGATTAGGGAAACCATGTACCCCAAACCAAAAAACCATGTGTAAAACATCAATTCCATCAAAATTTAGTTTTAAAATTCTAAAACCACCAAAATTCACCCTAGTTCTACCCAACTCGGCCCTAACTCATTCCTATCATTTATGGAGGCTTTTAGATAGATTTTTATGCCTTCCAAACACCATTCATGATGAATTGAAGATTGGTTCAAGGATTGTATACCTCCTCGTGTAAGAGATCTTGTCTGATTTGGTTTCTTCTTTCTCTCCTGTCATTATCTCATCCTTTAAGGGATGTTTTCCTCTATTGGTAAGGGATCTATATCTATGATTTTATATATTTAACATGTTTCATCTTGGATCTAGGTTTTGTATCTAGATCTCATTATTTGTCCAGATCATGGTTGTTATGGGATTTTTTTGGCATGTATTTGTTATCAATATTGAGATACGTGGTCCAAATTTATTCCCCATGGTCTTGAATTACAATTGACTATATGTGATTTTAATTTCAATTGGAATTGTTGAAAATTTAATCATTAATTGAGTCAATTAATTTATAGAATCATGGAATTGATTAATTGATTTTCTATGGGATTATGAAATGAGTTAAATATGTGAAAATATATATTTTTTAATTTTTATTATGATTTTTTTTGGAATTGGATTAATTAATTGGTCTATTCATTAATGTAATGTAGTGATTCTAGAATTAATGGGAAATTAGGATTTTGTTATTAGTCAATTAATGTGTTTATGAATTAATTAAAAGTGGTAATTTTGTTGTCGTTGACATAACCATAATGGGTTAATGGGTTATATGATTTAAATAATTAAAAATGGTTTAATGGTGAATTTATCATGTTATTATATGTGATTAATATGTTCATCCATGATTTTATGATAATTTTGACGACATGCATGTATTGATTTGATGAGATGGTTAATGTTTATTAACCTTGTAAAATGTGATGTGTGTGATTTATTGTGAATTTATTGATAAATGTGTTGTGGGACATGGAATGATGCTTCAAATACTCATGGGTTGATGTACCTAGTGTTATAAAACCAAAATTCATGCATGTGTTAATGATTTTGGGATATTAACTACTACTTCAATAACCCACTTATGTGATGCAAGTGTTAATTAATGTTGGACACAAACTACTGCTTCAAAATCCCCCTTGTGTGATTGATTAATGAATGGGTTGTGGGACACTAACAGTTGCTGAAAATACCCATGGGATCCTAACCAATGTGATTTAGGCCTAGAATGTTGGAATTTAACTATGGATCCAAATATTCAGGATATGAATTTAAATTAAATGTATAATTAAATACCATGTGTTGTAATGATTTTCTAATTAAATATGTCTTATTTCTCAGCTTCTAGTTGGGGAAGAAGAAGGTATTTAGGGTTTGGGTGTCCTCATAAGCCCTTGGGTTTATATGGTTACATGAATAATAATTGAATATATGTATACAATTTACTTTATTTCTTATGTTTAATTATTTATAAAACTACACACACTATTATTGAATGGAAAATGTTTTAGACGCCATTGGTGGTTGTTTATTGATTTGTACTCACACCCTATTCAGACTTCCCCATCAGTATCTGAATATAATTCATATTTACAGGACATGTTAAGGGCATGAGCCCTATATTATATGGATTAGTCAGGATGGATCATGGATGATGGGACCAGACATAGTTTCAGGATCCACTTTGGAGTTTTAGTGGATCATTCTTTTGGTTTTTTATTTTTCAGTTGACACATATTTGGCCTTAAATGCCTACTATTTTGGTTTTGATTTTGAATTTATGTTTTAGTCATCATGTGATACTGGTTTTTCTAGTTACTGGTTATATCATTTGGTTATTTTTTTTCTATTTCTATTGTTGCAATACTTCGATAAAGATGGTATAGTCCCTCAATATTTCATATAATAGACCCTCACTACTAGTTTGCAACCTTATAAATATGGGGAGGTGTTCTTGAGATCAGATAACTGACTGATTTGGGGAACTGTTATGTGGAACCTCATCTCAGATGTTGCAAAGTGGTATGAGTGTTATTTTCATTTCTTTTCATTTTTATTAATATTTTGGAAATCTAGACAGTAGACTAAGAAGAGTCAGGACTTGGACATGACCTCATTAATGGTAGTATCTAACCCATGTATGGGATAAAACAAAAGTACCCAGAGTAGGGTTATATTTTTTGGTGTTTTCAGTTATAGTTGGATGTTATTTAACCTTGGTTGTTACACTTGTTGTGTGTTGTGATCATTGTTTCTAGGATTTTAATATATTTTAATCATTTCTTATTATGACATGATATTTGAGTGTGCACGCATCATTCTAGGCACTCATGAATTATTGTGACATGCTTCATTTTCAGGAATGCACATGAAAATAGGTTTTAGGTAAGTTGTTCAATTTGAAATGTTTTCCCTTTATTATGTAAATTAACTATAAATTGTGCCGAATATGGTATTTAAATTTGTAAAATGATGAAAACATTTGAATAATTGGGTTTCTAATGGTAAAATATAAAATAATAATGTTTCTACCCATGTGAACTATGACCTAGATCTAGGATGTTTAAGGGTAGTGATAGTGTCTTGGTTTTGATAGTAAGGTTTAAAGGGGGTGACTTATTATGATTTTTTTTGAATACATCTATTTTTGTAAATGTTCTGAAATGTGTCCTTATATGTGAATTTGTAATTGTAGAGATATTCCTCTCTGAAGATATTTTTTGATAGGACGATACAAGGATATGGATGGAAATGGTCCTCCAATAGTGGAACCTTAGGCACTGATAGTGCTGGGTGTAGGATCCAGAGTGTAGTTATGTGAGAAAATTTTCTGGCTTCTTGTATTTTTTGGAGAGATACCTAGAATGGGTTATGAATGGTATGTATGAATTGACATTGGAGTTCCAGTTGAAACAACCTCCTACTTTCACCAGAGAGGGTGGACTTGAGGCACTTGAGTTCTAGGTAGAGTATAACTAGATGATTATTAACCACCTATAGACTCCTAGGGACAATAGTGTTAAATTGGTTTTTTACATGTTACGTGGTCAAGAGAACTTTTAGTAGATATAGAAACATGGAAATGAAATTTAAATAGTATAGATTGGAAGGACTTTCAGGATATGTTCTTGGAGAACATTTACCTGAAATGCTCAGGAAGGAGAAGGAAACAGACTTCTTGATATTGACTTAGGAGAGTATGTCTATTATACACTTTTCATGTCACTTTACATATTTTCAGTGCATTTATCTAATGTTGGAATGAGATGAGGGTATAGTGGTGAAATAGTTTTAGGATGAGATCAAATGTGAAATTAAGTCATATGTTCACATATTCTCTTAGAAGAAGTTTTCAGAGTTAGTAATTCTTGATCACATATTTGAGGGGAACCTAAAAGATGATTCAAGTGTAGGACATGTGGTTTTTGTTCGATGATCAGGGGGTACATAATCCGAGAGTAGAAAGAGTCACTATGAGAATTTCAGCCATTGTAATAGTTAGAATAGTCGTTAGGGGGAACTGTCAATCCTAAAGGATATTACCTAAGTGACCTATCACCAGTGTGGTAGTTTGTGTAACATTCAAAGACATTTTCCCTAACCACTAGTAGAGTTTCGATCTTCTGGTATGATGGTTCACCTACACAATTTCTATAAGAACCTCCAAAAGATGGGTAATGATGGTGTAGCTAGGAATAACCAGAGTATGAGAAGGGAGTATTCTATATTGTATCAGTCTATCAATTTGATATCCACTAGACATAGTGGTCAAGGTAGTGGATAGGTTGCTTCTATAAAGGATTACTCGTATCAAAAATGTGATTTAGCTTAGGGGACTTAGACTTCATCATGGGGAATAGGGTTAGGACAGTTGCATGTAGTTTATCATGCACTTGTGGATAGTGAGGCATGACCATCAACAATTATAGGTACTATTATTATCGATTCTATGCTAACTAGTTCCTTATTTGATAGTAGTGGCTCTAATTATTTTAAATATCCACAACATGTGAGTGGGTAGAGTCTGGTCGTGGAGTTTTTGAGTGGGGTAATGATGATGGATACATCATTGGGAGTATGATCAAGGGACATATGTTTATGCAAGGGGGTTATCTCAAGGGTGGGGAGTATCATTTTCATTGGGATCTCTACATTCTGAAAATGTTAGATTGTGACCTAACTATGGGTATGTATTTTTTTAGTTGAATACCAAGCTCACATTGGTTTTTAGAAAAGGAGAGTTAATTTTATGTATATTTATGATGAAAAATTTATTCACCATAGAGAGTGTGATATCAAGTCGTGTTGTGTAGGATAATTCGTTAGTAATTGGGGGAGCCTCACTACCAGAAAAGAAGGTTATACCAACAGTTGTAAACCATTGGTATAGGCTGGAAAATCGTTGGTATAGCCTATACCAACGGTTTTCCAAACCATTGGTTAGTAAGCCATGCTGAAATCCTTATACCAACAGTTTGATCTGAACTGTTGGTATATTGTTTTATTAAATTTCTCCCAATGTATACCAATGGTTTATAACCATTGGTACTGCATTTTTTGAGAATTTTTATACCAACGGTTTTCAACCATTGGTAATGTGATTTTTTAGAACACCTATACCAACGGTTTAGAACCGTTGGTATTGTGTTTTTCCAGAATTCCAGAACCCCTATACCAACGGTTCTAAACCGTTGGTATTGTGTTTTTCTAGAATTCCAAAACACCTATACCAATGGTTCTAAACTGTTGGTATAGTGTTTTTCCAGAATTCCAGCACTCTTTTACCAATGGTTTAGAACCGTTGGTATTGAGTTTTTCTAGAACTGCTGCACAACAGCCCCCTCCAGTATCCCCTCCACTATAACCAACACCTGCATACAAAATATCACAACAAACACATAAAAACTTAAAATAGTATAAAAAACACTTAAAATATCACAAAATAAAACACATAAAACCATCAAATTCTTCCCACCATGTCATGTACTACAATTCTCTATTTCAATCTTCATATGAAAACAATCATCCAATAGTAATTCACCTCACCCATGAACAACCCCCTATCAGTACAGCCCCCCCACCTCCCCAACAAATTATAATAGGAAGAATAGTATGAGAAATACCTATTAGAGTTGAATAAGAGTTTGAAATTGGCTCATATACCATTTTTTTTCTGAACCGAGATTTGGGTATGTAATGATTTGTGATGAATTTTTCATTGAACTTGTATTGTTTATAATATATGGTGAAAAGGTATTTTCTTAGGAGTCTCATCACTTATGACCCCATGAGTGAAACTACCTAACTCATGAAAAAGAGTTTGTGACTATCGTTGATGAGTGTAAATTTCAGTTGTATTCACTTAAAATGATGTGCTTTTTAAACAATAGAAAGACTTTGAGTGGTGCCGGCCACAACGGCCCTAATATTGAGGAGGGGTTGACTCGTACATGTCATAAATGACCCATGGAAACTTGTCCTAAAGTATCAAAAGAATCCGAATGTGTTTGGTCGGTTTTCTGTATGTCGGTTGTTGTTTTCACTTAAAATCCTGTCCATTTCAAATAAAAGTGAGACAGTTTGAGTGGTACCAGCCACACCAGGCCTCATATTGAGGCGGTTTTGACTCATATATGTCACAAATGACCCATGGATCGTTTTCCTAAGGTATCAACACAATCCGAATGCGTTTGGTCTGTTTTCCGTATGTCGTTTATTTTACATAAAAGCGCATCCATTTTAAAAAAAAGAAATACACTTTCAGTGGTACCGGCCACACTGGCGCTCAGATTGAGGTGGGGTTGACTCGTACACATCACAAATGACCCATGGAAAATTTTACTAAAGTATCAATAGAATCCGAATGCGTTTGGTCAGTTTTCTGTATGCCCATTGTTGTTTTCACTTAAAATTCTATCCATTTCAAATAAAAGTGAGATAGTTTGAGTGGTACCAGCCACACCATGCCTCAGATTGAGGCGGGGTTGACTTGTACACATCAAAAATGAACCATGGATACTTTTCCTAAAGTATCAATCGAATCAGAATGTGTTTGGTCTATTTTCTGTATGTCAGTTGTTGTTTTGACTTAAACTGTTGTCCATTTCAAATAAAAGTGAGACACTTTGAGTGATTATGGCCACACCGTGCCTTGAATTGAGGAGGGGTTGACTCGAACACATCACAAATGACCCATGGATCGTTTTACTAAAGTATCAACACAATCTTAATGCGTTTGGTCGGTTTTCCGTATGTCGTTTATTTTACTTAAAAACACATCCAGTTTAAACAAAATAAAGACACTTTGAGTGGTACCGGCCACACAGGCCCTCTGATTGAGGTGGGGTTGGCTTTTACATGTCAAAAATGACCCATGGAAAATTTTCCTAAAGTATCAACAGAATCCGAATGCGTTTGGTTAGTTTTCTGTATACCAGTTGTTGTTTTCACTTAAAATCTGGTCCATTTCAAATAAAAGTGAGATAGTTTGAGTGGTACCCGGCCACACCGTGCCTTAGATTGAGGCGGGGTTTACTCTTACACATCACAAATGACCCATGTATACTTTTTCTAATGTATAAATAGAATCCGAATGCATTTGGTCCATTTTCCTTATGTCAGTTGTTGTTTTGACATAAACTGTTGTCCATTTCAAAGAAAAGTGAGACACTTTGAGTGGTGGCGGCCACACCGCGCCTCGGATTGAGGTAGGGTTGACTCATACATGTCACAAATGACCTAGGGATCGTTTTCCTAAAGTATCAACACAATCCTAATGCATTTGTTCAGTTTTCCGTATGTCGTTTATTTTACTTAAAAGCGCATCCATTTTAAACAAAAGAAAGGAACTTTGAGTGGTACCGGCCACACCAGCTCTCATATTGAAGTGGTGTTGACTCCTAAACGTCACAAATGACCCATGGAAAATTATCCTAAAGTATCAAAAGAATCCTAATGTGTTTGGTCAGTTTTCCGTATGCCGGTTGTTGTTTTCACTTAAAATCCTGCCCATTTCAAATAAAAGTGAGACAGTTTGAGTGGTACCGGCCACACCGTGCCTCAGATTGAGGCGAGGTTGACTTGTACACGTCAAAAATGACCCATGTATACTTTTCCTAAAGTATAAATAGAATCCGAATGTGTTTGGTCCATTTTCCATATGTCAGTTGTTGTTTTAACTTAAACTGTTGTCTATTTCAAAGAAAAATGAGACACTTTGAGTGGTGTCGGCCACACCGCGCCTCAGATTGAGGTGGAGTTTACTCATACATGTAACAAATTATCCATGGATCATTTTACTAAAGTATAAACACAATCCAAATGCGTTTGGTCAGTTTTCCGTATGTCGTTTATTTTACTTAAAAGCACATCCAGTTTAAACAATAGAAAGACACTTTGAGAGGTATCGGTCACACCAGCCCTCGGATTGAGGCAGGGTTGACTCCTACAAGTGAAAAATGACCCATGGAAACTTTTCCTAATGTATCAACAGAATCTGAATGCGTTTGGTTGGTTTTCCGTATGCCGGTTGTTGTTTTCACTTAAAATCCTATCCATTTCAAATAAAAGTGAGACAGTTTGAGTGGTACCGGCCACACCATGCCTCAGATTGAGGTGAGATTGAATCATACACATAAAAAATGACCCATGGATACTTGTCCTAAATTATCAATAGAATCCGAATGCGTTTGGTCAATTTTCCGTATGTCAGCTGTTGTTTTGACTTAAACTGTTGTCCATTTCAAAGAAAAGTGAGACACTTTGAGTGGTGGAGGCCACACCGCGACTTGGATTATGGCGGGGTTGACTCGTACACGTCAAAAATGACCCATGGATTGTTTTACTAGTGTATCAACACAATCTGAATCTGTTTGTTCGGTTTTTCGTATGTCATTTATTTTACTTAAAAGCGCATCCATTTTATACAATAGAAAAAAACTTTGAGTGGTACCGGCCACAACGGCCCTAAGATTGAGGTGAGGTTGACTCGTACAAGTCACAAATGACCCAAGGAAACTTTTCCTAAAGTATCAACAGAATCCAAATGCTTTTGGTCAATTTTCCGTATGCCAGTTGTTGTTTTCACTTAAAATCCTGTCCATTTCAAAAAAAAGTGAGACAGTTTGAGTGGTATCGGCCACACCGTGCCTCAAATTGAGGTGGGGTTGACTCTTACACGTCACAAATGACTCATGGATACTTTTCCTAAAGTATCAACAGAATCCGAATGGATTTGGCCCATTTTCCATATGTCAGTTGTTGTTTTGACTTAAACTATTGTCCATTTCAAAGAAAAGTGAGACTCTTTGAGTTGTGTCAGCCACACCGCGCCTCAGATTGAGGCGGGGTTGACTCGTACATGTCACAAATGACCCATGGAACGTTTTACTAAAGTATCAACACAATCCGAATGAATTTGGTCAGTTTTCTGTATGTTATATTATTTTACTTAAAAGCGCATCTAGTTTAAACAATAGAAAGAAACTTTGAGCGGTACCGGCCACACCGGCGCTCAGATTGAGGCGGGGTTGACTCGTACAAATCAAAAATGACCCATGGAAACTTTTCCTAAAGTATCAACAGAATCTGAATGTGTTTGGTCAGTTTTCCGTATGCCGGTTGTTGTTTTCACTTAAAATCATATCCATTTCAAATAAAAGTGAGACAGTTTGAGTGGTACTGGCCACACCATGCCTCATATTGAGGCGGGGTTGACTCTTACATGTCAAAAATTACCCATGGATACTTTTCCTAAAGTATCAACAGAATCCGAATGCGTTTGGTCCATTTTCCATATGTCAGTTGTTGTTTTGACTTAAACTGTTGTCCATTTCAAAGAAAAGTGAGACACTTTGAGTGGTGCCAGCCACACCGCGCCTCAGATTGAGGTGGGTTTGACTTGTACACATCAAAAATGACCCATGGATCGTTTTATTAAAGTATCAACACAATCCGAATGTGTTTGGTCTGCTTTCTATATGTCATTTATTTTACTGAAAAGCGCATCCATTTTAAACAAAATAAAGACACTTTGAGAACAAAATGAATTTGCAATGAAGAAACCCTCTCTAAAGGTCTGTTTGAAGAGGAAATCATGAATGATGAATATTATGAAACTTATAAAAATATTACTTTCCAACCAAGGAGAATTTTTTATACCGTGTTTAAAACTCACAAGTTATCCCAAATGAGATTCCACTTCAGCAATAAACATTTTGTGCTGACTTCATATCATAAATCCCAGCAGAAGAGACCTGTCCTTTTCTTTAAGAGAAGACCCATCACAAAAGATACATTGAACTTCATAATAAACAAACTATTGATTTCCCTAAATAATTTTCCACCACGCATCTACACAGCTAAGAAACAGTAGAAAGCATAAATTATATTGGAACAGGATTGCAAAATTTATTCTCAACAAATTGAAATAGTAATCCTGAAGTAACATACATTTAAAATAATAAAAGGAAAAATATCAATGAAACATGTTTCACCTCCCCCTCAAACATCAAACCCCCCCTGCGCCGCCCCTTCCCCCAGCAGCCCATCCCCTGCCCCTCTCCTCCCCTCCCCCCTGCCCAACCTTTTCCCCCAGCAGCCCCTCCCCTCCCCTCCCCTCCCCTTACCTGCCCTCCCCTCCAACCTACCCAGCCCCAACCCCTCCCCTCCCCTCCCCCCTGCCCACCCTTTTCCTCCAGCATCCCCCTGCCCCTCCCCTCCCCTCCCCCCTACCCACCCTTTTCCCCCAGCAGCCCCCTCCCATCCCCTCCCATCCCCTTGCCCAACCTCTTCCCCCAGCACCCCCTCCCTCCAGCCATAATCCTCCTCTCCCCTCCCCTCCCCTCCCCTCCCCCCTGCCCCTCCCCTCCTACCCACCCTTTTCACCCAGCATCCCCCTCCCCTCCCCTCCCAACTCCCCTCCCCCCTCCTTCCCACCCTTTTCACCCAACAACCCCCTCCCCTCCCCGACCTCCATCCCCTGCCCTCCCATGCCCCCCCCCTGCCCACCCTTTTCCTTCAGTAGCCCCCTACCCCTCCCCTACCCTTCCCCCTGCCCACCCTTTTCCACCAGCAGCCCCCTCCCCCTACCCACCCTTTTCCCCCAGCAGCCCCTCCCTCCTGCCATCACCCAGCCCCTCCCCTCCCCTCCCCTCCCCTCTCCTCCCCTCCCCCCTGCCCACCCTTTTCCTCCGGAATCCCCCTGCCCCTCCCCTCCTGCCCACCCTTTTCACCGAGCATCCCCCTACCCTCCCCTCCCCCTCCCCTTCCCTACCCTCCCCTCCCCCTGCCCACCATTTTCCTCCAGCAGCCCCCTGCCCCTCCCCTCCCCTCCCCCCTGCCCACCCTTTTCCACCAGCATCCCCCTCCCCCTACCCAACCTTTTCCCCCAGCAGCCCACTCCCTCTTGCCATCACCCGGCCCAGCCCCAACCCCTCCCCTCCCCCCTTCCCACCCTTTCACTCCAACAACCCCCTTCTGCTCCCCTCCCCTCCCCTCCCCTCCAACCTGCCCAGCCCCAACCCCTCCCCTCCCCTCCCCTCCCCCCCTGCCCACCCTTTTCCTCTAGCATCCCCCTGCCCCTAACCTCATGCCCACCCTTTTCACCCAGTAGCCCCCTCCCCTCCCCTCCCCCATCCCAACCTCTTACCCCAGCACCTTACCATTCATGAAATAAGTTTACATGCAGATATAGTAATATTTAAAAATAAAAATACATACTATGCATGACTAATAGGGAAACACTTTAATAAGAAATTCATAATTATGTATAAGAAATCTGTTAAAATAGAAAGTATGATAAATTTGTAAACCCTTAAATTAGCATTCCAGAATTGAGTTGGCATCCCAAAAATTTCCAGAAGATCCACCATTACTAAAATAGAAATTATCCCCTGAACAGAATGGAAATTCAAAAACAGAACGATTCACTTCAAAAACACAAAAATAAGAACATAATAAATAATGTAAAATTACTACTTGAAAAAGAACATTTATTTGCATGTTATTATTTCACACATGTTACTATGATGCATAAAACTATCAGGCATAAATGACATAAAATGAAGTTCTATGGGAAAATGACATAAACATGAAATACATGGCTAACTAAGAAAGCTAAGTAATATAAAATAGAAAAACGGGTATCACAGTACCAAGGAATAATAAAGGTCTAGGTAGTAGACTAATAATAAAATATGAATAAAGTGCAAAAAAGAGATCTGATAACAACATCCCTATGAAGAAGAGGAAAAACCCAGAGTGGAAAACCAGGTTAAAAAATATAGAGTTATACAGAATTCAAAAATTTAATGGATCAATCTGCCCCTGATCACCATCACCATCACCGCTGTCATCATCGGCCTAATCCTCGCCCCTATCTTTGTCCTCGTCTTCATCCTCATCATTGTCCCCATGCTCATCGTTGGCCTCATCCTTGTCCTCAGCCGCATCGTCACCCTCAGGCCCATCCTTGCCCTCGGCCCCATCCTCACCCTCATCCTCATCCTCATCCTCACCCTAATCCTCTTCAGCATCCTCATAATCACGAGGAACGTCATCATCTCGACCGACACTAGAGCTTCTGCCTAGTGCATTGGATAATGCACCCATTGATGACATAAATTTCTGACAAGCCACGGTAGCCTTTGGTGGAAGTGATGGAGATAAAGCTTTCATCAGTTTCATAAATTCTTTTCCCTCATTTGAACTTTTACTTCCAACTCTGTAAACCTTTTATCAGACTGTCTTGCATGCTCCTTGACCTATTCCAACTCGGTGGTACTAGAATGGATACCTAGAGAGGACCAATACCTCTTCGGGACTATATTCTTACCAGGTCAGCAGCGTACTCGACCAGAGTGCTCCTCTCCCAAAACCTGATATAAATGATCATGTGGCCCAAAATTGTCAGGCTTCTGGGTATCAAGAGCCCCTAAAGAAAGCTGTTAAAAATATTAATAGATTAATAAATTTCAAAATAGATATTAAACTTTGAAATAAACAAATTAAAACTTACAATATTTTCTTATGTTGATTCATTTACCGCAGTTCTATATTTTTTTCTTCTACTCGAGCAAAAAAAATTTGCTCGAGGGATACGTCCTTCAATATTCAATTTGTGCTTCTATAATGACATTGAAACAATATAAAGTTCAAGTATAATCATATATTAAATATTTAATAAATCACATAATTTAAGTAGAAAACAATAAATAGGGAAAGTCCTAAAAAATATTATAACCATCTATATCGTACCAGCTTCCTCTCATGATCTGACATAGTTGTGCACCCCAAAGTGTGTAGGTACTGCTTTGAATCAATGTTTTTTTATTTTTTTCATAAGATTCCTAAATAATGTTTAATAATAAATAAGATTATATTAATGAAAAATATGAAAACTCTCATTTAAATACCTTAAATTAGATTAATACCTTAAATTTGGCAGTCACCCAATGGGTAATCATTTGGAGATATTGCTCTATCGGGTAGTCATCCATGGTAGGTAATTTATCTAATTTCGTGCCCACTCTATCACACCAGCCAACATACAGGTCATGCTTATAATCTCTCCAAAGCTCTCCTAACTCTTTTAAATGCGCTGGTCGTGCACCTTCGCCATCAGGGAAGTTAAATCGAAGCTGAAACCCAATAGATTAGTTCATATAAATACAAAAAATACTAAATTAAATCCAATAGATTTTTTACCCATATTTGTGACCATGCATTATCTTTGACTTCGTGTGGTAGATGTCTCTAAGAGAGAGGGCTGACTGGAATGATATCGAAGTATTTGGCTAGCATTGCCAAAAAACACCGACATTCCTACCTAGATTTCTCAATCATTTGTCCATCAACATTGTATTCAACCATCAACTGTGTCTAGCGGTTCCATACCGCATGCAAGAGAGTACTCCCCCACCTCGCCTCATATCTGTAGATGAATCTGTTATTAAAGAAAAATAATATCAGTACAAGTTATAATAAAATAAATTTTTTTATAAAAATTTGATAGAGTTATATAAATATACCTGTGGTAGTCGGATCAATGGGTGTCACTGGATGTGTAGAAGCTGAAGGAATATCCTGTACATGTGGAGTGTCCCTCAGTGTACGCTCCTCAGCCACATACTATGTCACAGCAGGAGTCGAAGAAGGTGGAATATAATAGCTCGGAGATAATGAACCAGAAGCAAAAGATGATGGAATAGACTTTTTGCCAACTGGTAGTGTAATCATCGGAGGTCTAAATATCCCATGTGTCCCTGAAGACACACCAGGATCAAAATGGGGTGAAGAAGATACGTCTTTGGCAGTGGATCGTCTAACTCTCACCCCATGAGCCCTCGTACCAACGACCTCAGTACCGGGACCACTAGATGATCGTCCATATCTGACACCACCCCCCTCCTACCACCGACCTCTCTACTGGGAGCAATATCAGGCTCTTCGTCAGATATCTCTCGTCTAGGGGGTCTATCCTGAAAAAAAATTAATACAAAAGTAAACACAAGATATTATAAGTTATTGAAATATTTATATTTTAAATAAAATACTCACAACAGGGATGAGTGGAGGAACACCCATCTGTACCATGCGACGATTATTATCTATCATCTTTTTCCGTCGCCTCTCTTCAATGGGTGTCATTTCTTGCAATGAAAACAAATATGGATGTAATTAGAAATAGATAACTAATGTGTAACCCAAAAAAAATATAGAAAAACCATTCTGATAAAAAATCATAAAGTAAAGGAATATTTATGGTGGTTTGAATGTAATTACTAGGATACACACTCTGAATGATGTAGGTGAAACATGTAGGTGAGAACACAACTGTATGATTCTATGTATTTCCCACCACAACTTCTGGTTCACTATCAACTCTGAAAATTAATCTATTAGCGTCATCATAAGTAATAAATAGATTGCTTCTAATTACAGTAGGGATAGTGTCAACTTCATCATCACCATTATCAAAAAAATGTCTGGGATTTACTTCAATAATTACACCAAATTCAGGATGAAGATGATCTTTGACATAAAAAACTTGTTTCACCATTGATGCCAATTCATATGGTTCATTGGTGGCAAGAGTGCGAGTCATGTCAATAAATCGAAATCCACAATCATCAATAAAGGTGGCTTGCCTAGTCATTGAATCAAACCATTGACATTTCATCATCGTGACTCGACCATGCGAGTAATAATCCAAAATTATTATTTTCTCCATGACTCCGTAATAAGAAACATTTTCAGAATGAGGTCTAGTATCCAATGAACTAGCATAACAGTCTGTTGTGGAAGTTATCATAACACCATTATGTGCCATCTCTCGCTCTTCAAGGCTTAATATCGTCAATGTATATGATCCCGGAAGTCCTCCTGTCTGAGGAATTGATGGAAAACTGGGTTCAATTTGTCCATACTGTTCTTCTTCATTTCTCATTGGTCTGTTTATTCTCATAGTAATATCAGACAAACACATTGTACAGAAATCCATACATTCTTGAGCCAAGTTACCGTTCACAATAGAACCATTGGGATAATTCCTGTTCCGAACATATGATTTCAATGTGCACATGTTTCTTTCAGTTGGATACATACAACAAAAAGAAACAGGTCCTCCAAGAAGTATTTTGGTTGGAAGATGGACAGTCAGATGAAACATGCATGTAAAAAATGATGGAGGGAATATTTTCTCTAACTCATACAAAATTAATGGTGTCTCTGCCAACAATTTTTGGAATAAGGATTTGGAAAACCTATTAGCACAAAGATCTCTAAAAAATAGCACAACCGAGTAACTGAGACTCTAACATTATTGGACAAGAGATGACAAATTTCTATTGGAATAAACTCATGCAAAAGGTTGTGATAATCATGAGTCTTCAAAGATTTCAGATTCAACTCTTTTATGTTGACCCTTTTTGATATATTTCCTGAATAGCCATCAAGAACTTTAATAGTCTCTAGCACTTACATAAATTGATTTTTTTCAGCAGGTGTCATCACATAAGAAGCACCTGGAACTTGCCATTTATTTTCACTGATACAGACAGGATGCAATTCTGGTCTGATCCCATAATCTACCAAGTCACGCCGAGATCATAAATCATCTTTTGTCTTCTCCCTGACATTTAGAAGAATCAAAAGAAAAATTTCACATATATTCTTTTTAATGTGCATTACGTCTAAGCAATGACGTAACAAGTTGGTTGACCAATACGACAACTCAAAGAATATACTCTTATTCTTCCAATTGTAATAGGTTTCATTGGAAACATTTTTCCTCTTTCTAGATTTCATTACACCCTTCACAAATGAATAACTGAAATCTTTCAATTCATTAAGCACATCAGTTCTACACATACACTGAGGTGGATCATCATTCTCTATGGTATTTTCAAATCTTCGACGATTGTTTCTATATGAATGTTTCATTGGCAAGAATCGTCGATGTCCCATAAAACTAAAACTACGACGATATTTTAGTCTTCCGAGTTGAGTATTCTTCATAAAAATATGACATGAAAATTTTCCTTTTGTGCTCCATCCAGGCATCATTGCATAAGCAGGAAAATCATTGATCGTCCACATAAGCGCATCATGCATCTGAAATATATCTTTCGAACATGCATTGTATGTGGGAACACCCACATCCCAAAGAAGTTTCAACTCTTTTATTAAAGGTTTAATGTATACATCTATATAATTTCTAGGATCAGAAGGGCCAGATATCAGTATACTCAAGAAAGTGTAAGGATTTTTCATACACAACCAAGGGGGAAGGTTATAAATGTGTATGAAAACTGGCCATGTGCTGTGCGAAGTAAGCATCTTCCCAAATGGATTAAAACCGTCACATGAAAGACCCAGTTTCACATTACGCACGTCGGTTGAAAATTCAGTATATTGAGCATCAAATCTCTTCCATGAAAATCCATCTGCAGGGTGATCCAACTCTTCATTATTCTTTTTTCTATCAGTGTTATTCCATCGCATTTTTACGGATATTTCATCAGACATGAAAAGGTTCTGTAATATGGGGATAAATGGAAAGTGCCACATTACTTTTTGTGGCACACAAGATGGTGTTCCATCATCTTCTGGCTTCCATCAAGAGGTTCCACATTTGATACAATCATTTCTTTCAGCAGTTTTCTCCCAAAATAAGCTGCAATCATTCGGGCAAGCATGATTTTTTTTGAGAATCCAAGTTCATCAACTAAATTCCATGCCATATAGTGGTTTGAGGGAATATCTGCATCATCTAGAAGTAATTCCTTTAAGAAGGTATGAATGTAATCAATTGCAGTATTTGAAATCCTATACATAGTTTCCCCATGAAAAAATCAGATTAAAAATTACAACTTTTTCATTTTACCACATTACCGATATACTGGAGTCATCGCAGCATCATTCAATTTTTTCACCCTATCAACATCAACATTTTCATTGGACACATCATGTGTGCCTGTATCGAAATCTTGTTGGCTGGACATCCTTTCCTTCTCATGATGCCGAATAAATGGAAACCGATCATATATCAAACTTTCCAATTCAGTCCTATTATTTGGATCATCAACATTTTGAGATTCCATTTTCTCTCCATTGTGATGCCACACATAATAGTTTGTTTGGAAACCATATTTGGTTATATGATAGCTAACTGCTTCACAACTCAACCAAGGTCTTCCAATACAATTAAAACATGGGTAGTGTATGCGACCACTATCTGAAGTCTTATCAAATGGAAAGTCTAGAAAGCTGTTCAAATTATTTTGAAAATCAGTTGAAATTCGATCAGTTTCGTACATCCTACTTTTGTCCATTCTGTAAAAAAATTATAATAAGTCCTTTCAAAGTAATTCAATAATATTGATGTTTAATCAAAAAAATATTTAGGTAAATGAAAATTGTTTAATTTATATAAAAGCATAACTGACACATTACTCTATATGAGAATCATATTGAGAAATACAACAAAATTCAGTGTATATAAGAAAATAAGATACATAATTTCTAATGCCTATATTCAAGGACTGACCAGTAAGATATTGGAAGTGGATCAAGGAATACATAATCCTTAAGGATCTTGTTGGGAGTACATGAGTTTTATACTTTACTTCTTCAGGGAGATCAGGATGAGGAGTAGGATGAGGATCAGGGGAGTGGCAGGACTGTCCAAGGGGGTGCGGGGTGTCTAGGGGGGTGTGGGGTGTCTAGGGGGGTGGTAGGGACGTCCGGGGGGTTGGAGGTGTCCAGGGGGTCGGGGGCTATCTTGGGGGGTCGGGGTGTCCAGGTTGGTGGGCTATCCACGGGGGTGTCAGGCTGTCCAATGGGGTAGGGGGAGTCCAGGGGGGTGGGTGGGATATCCAAGGAGGTGAGCGGGGTGTCCAGGGGTGGGTGGGGCTCTCTGGGGGGGGGTACGGGGTGTCCAGGGGGTGGGAAGGCTGCCCATGGGGGTGGAGGGGCTGTCCAGGTGGTCTAGAGTGTCTAGGGGGGTGGGCGAGCTATCCAGGGGGGTGGGCGGGCTGTCCACGGGGGGTGGTCAGGCTGCCACAGGGGTGGCAGTGCTGTCCAGTGGGGTCGAGGGTGTCAAGGGGGTGGAGGGGGGGGGGGCTTTCCAGGCGGTGGGGGCGTCTGGGGGGTGGTGGGTGGGTGTCCGGGGGTGGGGTGGGCGGGCTGTCAACAAGGGTGGGGGGGCTGTCCAGGGGGGCACGAGCTGTCCAAGGTGGTTGGCGGGTGTCCGGGGGTGGGGTGGGTGGGCTGTCAATGAATCATAATTAGTTAATAGAGATGAATAAGTTCTCTATAACAAATATTAGGAAAAATTGATCTGTTACAGGACATTTTGTTGCTTTCTATGGATTAATATCCTTAAAAATACCATTAGTAGTGGGTCATATAAAGAATCATTCCCAAGATTGAGTTTAGGAGTATATATGGTTTTTATTATTTTTTCCATGACTTTTGGGTTGATAAACACTATAATTTTCTTCATAGATCTCGTGAATATGATTTTCCATCCATATAATGTCTCTTTAATCACTATATTTATAGATGAAATGACAATATAGTTTATGGAATTATTTTTTAATGATTGACGCTGTGACATATTAATGATTACAATTCAATAAAATTTTATTTATAAAAATAATTTTGTGTGTCAATATTGGATACAACAGACTAAGAGCTATTGAAATTAGAGAAGCACGAGGATTTTGGTCTATCTCAATCTCAACATCATGTCAAGGGAGTATCATCACAACCACCTCATAAAAAACAAAAACAAAAACCCTAACAACCTTGGTATCCTCAAAACATAATAGATTTAATCTATTCTATAAAAGTATGAACAATCACATAAACTAGGTGGTCCACATATCAACTTCCCACCTAAAATTCCCACTCAATAACAAAAACTACATTTTTTCTATCCCCATATGATTACACAAACCTCCTTCAGAATCATTTGATAAAAACCTGTAAGGAATATAACTAGTTGACTCATTTGATGACATAGTATAGGTGTATTTATATGAAAATAATACCCCCACAATAATCATGCAACCCTGTCATCAGTATAAACCCCTAAAAAACATAAAAGAAGCTAGTATGGACATTTACTAAAATATTTAACACCATAAGAATAAAAATACACTCTAAATATAGTTTGATAGGATATAATGGTGTGTGTGAAAAAAATGATATTAAATCAATTTAAAGGAATATGGAACAAATGAGGGTTTACAATACACTAAGATACCTTAAACAATCCAAAACCACTATAGTGCCACATATTAAACTTCATGAAATAGGACCTGGAAATCTTACCTACGTCTTTACTGATGATCATATAATTGGAACAGTCTATTTATGGTTCTTGAACACAAGGAACAAACTATTTATGGTCTCTACCAACTCAATCACCCCCTTGTATATCATAATCTTATTTCCCCTTATACTAAAATGGCCTCACTAGAAGCTACTTCTAATGCTGGGCGTAAACCATTAATTCTCTACAAAAAAAATGTCCAAAGAACCATTGGAAACATATTAATGAAGATACAAGCTCATCACATATAGGTTAAATCAAAACAGAAACAAAAATATATACACATAAAAATCAAAACTAAAAACTGAAATATTAGATAAATTTCAATAAAAATATGGTACCAGTTAAGAAAATACCTAATTTAGAATGGGTCTGATAATATTCAGAAGGAGATTTAACACCTTGGATGGGATGGAGGAAGAGGAAACCGAAGGAGCTCCAATATCACCAAACTATGAGCTCCATGATCGTCTGTTGCTCCCGTTTAGGGTTCTGTATCATGAATGGGGGAGAGGACGGGCCGGTGGTAATTTGGGGGAATGTTTTACCAATCGTTTTTAAAAACAGTTGGAATATACTTTCAGGCCAAACCTATACCAACGGTTCCTTAGAACCATTGGTAAAATCTTCCCTGAACCACACCTATACCAACGGTTCTCATTGAGCTATTGGTAAAACTCCCCTAAACTACATCTATACCAATGGTTCTAATGAACCATTGGTAAAAGCTCCCACAAACACACCTATAATAACGGTTCTAAGGAACCATTGGTAAAAGATTCCCTAAACCATCCTTTACCAACGGTTTCATGAAACTGTTGGTATGGAAGTGTGGGGAAAACCCACATTCTAGTAGTGCCTATCTCCTAGTATTCACGACTGTAGCTACATGAATAAGGTATAAGGAAGTGTGTCTTTCCACCCACAGTGTATAGGTTCTAGGACATGTTTCCAAATGACTTCTCAAGGTTTCCTCAAAATAGAGATTTGGAATTTATAATTGAGCTCATTCTAGGGGATGATATAGTTTCAATTCCACCATAAAGAATAGAACCATCAAAGCATAAAGAGGTTAACAGTAAACTGGAATAATTGATGGAAAAGTGGTTTATTTTTTTGAGTACATCACCTTGGGGTTCATGAGTATTTTTTCATAGAAGGATGATGAGAATCTATGCTTATGTATTTATTACTGGAAGTTACACTGAATGAAAGTGAAGAAAATTTATCCTATTCCATATATCAATGATTTATTTAACCATTTTAGGGGTTATTTTGTTTTTTCCAAGATAAAATGGATCTTGGGTATTATTTTTTGAGATTTGGCCATCTAATGTACCTTAGACAACTTTTTGAAGTAATTATGGCCTTTACGGGGTTTTTTTGCCATCTGGGATGATGAACCCTCTAATAGTGTTTATGGAAATGATGAATAGAATATTTCACCCATACCTAGAACAATTTGTTGAAATGTTTTTAGATGATATATTTGTGTACTATTATACTGAGGAATATCATGCTCAAAATATTAATATCATCCTAATTAGAATGTGATATCCTCATCTATATGCCAATATACCTAACTATAAATTTTGGATTGATCAAGTACACTTCTTGGGAAACATCATCTCATATGAAGGTGTGTCATTGGACCTATAGAATGTACATGATGTTTTTTCTTAGGATCAACCCAAAATTATTTTTAATCTTTGAAGTTTTTTTGGATTAGCGGGGTATTATGAGGGTTTCATTGAGTACTTTTCCCATTTGGAATAACCTAATTCTAGCTTTTCCAAAAATGGGGTATAGTTTGAATGGTCTAGTGAATGTAAGAATTCCTTCTAGGAGCCGGATAAGCATTTGAATATAGCACCAATCTTGATCCTACCCGATATAGTGTGGAGTGTATTGTGTTTTTTATGCTTTTGGGATTGGTCTTGGAATAGTGTTGATGTAGGGAGATCGAGTTATGGTGTATCGGTCATGGAATATGATGCCACGTGAAAAGAACTACCTTACACATGACCTTGAGTTAAAAGTAGTGGTTTATTATTTGAGTTGTAGGTGTCATTATTTGTTGGGTAAAATGTTTACTATTTATAATGATCACAGGATCATAAAGTATATATTTTTGAAATGGGATTTTAATCTTCAGAAGTGGAGATGGTTTGAGTATATACAATAATTTTATTTGGAGCTAATATATATGTCAATCTAGGGGAATATTGTTATAAACACTCTTAGCCAGAAAACATAGAATCAGGTAGTTTAGGAGTGTATCTCTGAGTAGAAGATGACAACCTTGCTGGAAGAGATGCATGTTGTAGCTTTGGATATCCAAAATTAGATAACTCTCGTATATGTATCGGTGGATTGTACACTTTTAATATGGATTAGATATTAAAGAATGAGGATCTGAAGTGTTTGGACTTAATTTAAATCCTTAAACGTAGAGATTAACTGTCATATTGGACCATAGTTGAGGATGAGATCATATATTTCAGGATTCAATTTGTTGTGCCTATGAGCATATGGGAGTATGAGATGTGTGAATTTCATGCCAAAAAGTGGAAAGTGTATCTTGGTTTGAACAAAATGTACCATAACCTATATTGATAGTATTAGTGGCTAATAATGAAAAAATAGATTGCAGGGTTCATGACACAATGCTACACCTATCAATAGATGAATTCCAAGAATCAATGACTCGATAGTTTTCTATAGACATTTCCAATTATAAAATGGATGTGGGATGATGATACCATGGAATTTCTTATGGGTCTCTTAGGTGTCCCATAAAGAATGATTCTATTTGGGTGGTTGTGGACCAATTGAAAATAGTAGATCATTTCATTCCAATATGAGAAACATTCTCAGTGTATCATTTGGGATACTTATATGAATGGAAAATAGTCTATCTATAAGGGGTTCCATAGAGTATAGCATCATAATGTGTCTCACACGTTACTTCATGATTTTATATGTGTTTTCAGAAGGCTCTTTGTATACATGTTTAACTAAGTACAATATTCCACCTATAGAAATTTGGGCAGTTGGAACGAAAAATACAGGTTCTTGAAGATATGATAAGAACATGTGTTTTAGACTTTGAATGTTCTTGGGAAGTTCACCTAGGATTAGTGGATAAATAATTCAAAAAATGTTTTTAGTAAACTATTTAGATTGAACTATATGAGGCTCTTTATGGTAGGCCAAGTAGATCACATTCATGTTTCATGGAGTTTGGTTACATAGAGATTTTGTGATAAAGTATTGTGTATGAGTTTTCAGAGAAGGTTCAATAGATCTCGAAGTGTAGGAATATATATCAGAGTAGATATAAGTCGTATAATGATAGAAATTGATGAACCCTTGATTTTATAGAGGGTTATCATGTGTTCCTTTGGGAGTCACTGATACAAGGTCACCTCATGATTCAGATACTGGGAAAGTTGGCACCAAATTTTATTAGACAATTTGAGATTGTGCATAGAATTGGGCGTGTGCATACTGATTGGATCTTCCATAGATGTATAGTATTATTCATGATGTTTTTCATTTGTCAAAAATTTAGTGGTATCACCCCAAACATTCTCATGTGATTTCTATGGATGATGTTGATATTAATGTTGATGTATCCATTGAGGAGCATTTGATATATTATTTACATTGTAATGAGAGTGTATTATAGAGAAATGGCCATGTTAAAAGTTGGTAATTTGTGGAAACATGTCTTCATTCGGGAGGAAACATGGTACAAATTTGTGGATATGGAATCTCAATGTCTTGATCTTTTTACCATGGAACCTTAGTGATGCTTGGGAGTATAGCTCAAGGATGTGCTACTATAAGGTGGGGAGATTGTAAGATCCGGACCTCTTTTTGTGGTGTTCAAAGATTTTTTAGGTACTATTTTTCCTTGTTTTTATTATATCTTGTTTGGGTTTTATCATGGGAGAGTTTAGGTGAAATTTTTATGTCTTCTAAGGGGTTTTCAGTAGCTCATTGTTAGCACATAATTTTCCCAAACTGTTCACCCTTCCCCAGCAAACCATGAAAACTTAGGTAGAGGGGGACTGGATGGTTGGAAAACAGAATTTTAAACAATGTTACCTCTTAGTAGTAACAATGAGGATCCCTGTGAGGAGGTTCATAGTTAGGCACACATTTAGGGAAAACCATGTGCCCCTGCCAAGGAACACATGCATGAATAATTAATTCCCATAGAAATAAATTTCAAAATACATTAACCCCATATACATCACACTAGTTCAACCCAACTTGACCCTAACTCATTCCCCTGATTTTTTGTGGCTTCTTGATAGATTCTTATGCCTAAAAATGACCATTGTTGATGAATCAAACACCAGATCGAAAAATCTTCAAGTCCCTCGGTTATAGATCTTGTCCGATTTGGTTTAGTCCTTATCACTGCACATTCTATCATTCATTGAGAGTATTTTTTCTTCTATTGGTAATGGATCTATATTTATTTTATGATATATCTAATCCAATAGATCTTGGATATCGGTTTTGGATCTAGATCTCATTCATCATCATGATCTTGGTCATCAAACTTCAATCGGGGATTTCCATTGGAGGGTATTCATAAACAATCTTGAGGTAGGTGGTATTAATTAAATTATCTCTATCTTGAACTCCAATTTCGTGTTTGTTTTTGTGAAATTTATACTATCATGATTGAAAATTGAATCTTGAATTGAATAAATTTAAATATTAATTAATGTATGGAATAATAAAACTTATTAAATGATTTTCCATGGGATTATAATATGAGTTGAATATGGGAAAATTTAATTTTGGTAATTTTGATTATATATTCGGAGGAATTGGATTAATTAATGGGTCAATTAATTAATGGAATGTTGTGACTATAGAATTCACTAGAAATTGAGGTTGTGTGATTGTTAAATTAATGTGTTTATGAACTAATTGAAAATGAGAATTAAGATATGATTGAATTAACCTTAATGGGTTAATTGGTTAAATTATTTAAATAATTAAAACTATTTAATGGTAAAATTCTCACATTATTCAATGTGATTATTATATTGAATCATGATTGTTTGATAGTTGTGATGGCATACATGTAGTAAAATAATGAGAGGGTTAATTTTGATTAACCTTGTTAAATTTGATGTGTGTGATACATTTTTATTGATTGATAAATGAGTTTTCATAAAGGGAATTATGCCTCAAATACCCATAGAGTAATAAACATGGTGTTCTTGACCCAAAATTCATGAATGGGGTAATCAATGTGGATCATCGACTAATGCTTAAGAATCCCACTTGTGTGATGCATGTGATAATGAGCGTGGGACACAAACTAGTACTTCAAATACCAACATGTGTAATTAATTTATGAACATGTTATGGTACTTGTGATAATTATTTAATTACCCATATGGTCTTACTCAAGGCATTCTAGGACCAAAATTTTGGAGTTGGACTATGGGTCCTCTCATAACCTAACCCAATCTAGGGATCGAGCTTCAATTACCCCAAACCCAACTTCATGGGCTAACGGTGGTTACTAGCACTGAAGGAATAACTAACATGGTGAGACATTCACCTAAAAACATTTACACAAATCCAACTCAATGCAGAAGTGTTAGGGAAAAAGAAAATATGAAACAATGTTGTAAAGTAAACAAATCATGCACGAACCTCTATAAAGTACAAAATTATTATAGTGTATACTGAAAAGTGAATGGGAAAAATACATACCTAATCAAAAATATGTCCAAACCTGAAAAAATTGAAAATGTGTAATGAGCGGAGAGACCTCATATCCTATAACCCAAGCTATGACCATTTTACAAGGTCCAAGAAACCAGTATCTCTAAGCTCTTATGAAGTCACGTTAAACCTATCTACCACCTTTAAAAGATGTGAAATATGTGGGAAAGGCCCATGCAGGGGTGAGAATATGCATACCCAGTAGAATTACTTGAAAGGGATGGAGGGGTCAGTAAGAGATACAATAGAAGAGAAAAATATTATATTGAACAAGGTATAGTGAAAGAGTGCATCTCAACCCAACAAGAGATTAAAAGTAAGTGCATGTAGGCACAAGGGGATAAACATGGTGAGTAGATGAACTACCCATCCAGACATAACCACCTATATCAAGATAGTAGAATCATCCAGCAATGAGAAGATAGACATGGAAAGAACATGGAATACCTCACATGTATTCACCACTCCTAGAAGGAGAGTAACCAAACCAAAGTAGTGGGTTCCAAATAATGATATATATATATATATATTATCAGTAAAATAATACCAAAGAGGAATTAAGGGGATCTTTGTCTCATATCTTAGTCTAAGAATAAGTGTTGACAATATTTCCAAAAATTCATCAATGATGCTCAGCATCCCACTTTTATTCCCTAAACACCGTCATCTATGGAACTCAATCAGCACACCTTGATACTATCCACATTAGTCCGTACTATCTTGTATGCACAGTTTTAGGTCGTGTCACAAGAATGTTTCTTATTGGGTAATGCGTTACACTTATTCGTGAGTATAAGCCTATGTTAAACAATGTGTCATCATTGTGTCACACAGTTGAGGGTCCAAAATCTATAAGTATGGATCCCATGCTCATATATGATAGGAGGGTTATACACTAATACCTACCGAGTAACTCCAGTACCTGGACTTGCTGTAGGTTAATTCTCCGGAATGTCATTCGGGAAATCCACTACCCATCCCCATAGAAGGGTATTTCTGGGAAGAATACATCGAGGAACTCCACTACCCAGTATTTCTAGATGGTAATGCTTGGTAATTTCATTTAATAACTCCACTTCCCATCCCCACTAGAGGGTAATTGTCCAGAATTTCATCTGGTAGCTCCATTACATATACCTAATGGAGGGTAATTACTAGAAAAAGCTATCGGGGAAATCCACTATCCAACACTGCTAGAGGGTATTGCTCAAGAATTTAATCTTGGAACTCTATTTCCCAGAACTATTAAAGGGTAATTCCTAGAATAAACAATAGGGGAATTCGACTTCCCTACCCTATTGGAGGGTAAAACCCGAAAATGGTCTTTGTGGAACTCCACTACTTATCCCTATTAGAGGGTGACACCTAGAAAGCTCTGCTGATCCTATATGATTCCTGTAATTTTCCCGTGTTGATTTAGTGTCTGTTAGGCCCAGAACATCTGACATCTTATCAGAAAACCCGCTACTGAGGGAACTATTGTATTCTAAATGGAAAAATATTAGGATAGGATACACATATGCCAAAATCTGTGTTCAAACAAAGGAGATACAGACATTACAAGTCTCCTAAAATGAGCTCAATGGGAACATGGTGTGTGAGGCAACCCCCACGACATATGGTCCCACTTCACCACATGCTTGTGTCCCTGGCCAGTACACGACTCCATGTTTGTGTTTCAGTACATTTAGTGTCTGTGAACTACATGGTTTGTCCATGTAATAAGGGATCAAGCTGTGTCTCAGCATCCATGTTCAGGTACTAGACCCCATGTCCATGTACCAGACACCATATCCATGGGGTCGGCCACACAGTCTAGCCTACTAGGAAGAGAATACATGGAATGTGAGGAAAGATGACATGCTATATCACCATTATCTTCTCTAAAACCCAAGCGTTTCCCCTAAGGTAGGATTCAAACCATGTTGTTCATCCTCCACATGGCATGTAGTCTAGAGTTTCACATAAAATTCAGATATGAAGTTTCACCTTCCACTACGGGAAAAATGGGTATTTGCGACGGGAATAAATCCCGTCGCAAATAGCCCCGTGAAAAACTTATTTGCGACGGGGGTATTTACCCGTCGCAAATAAGTAGGCTTTTGCGACGGGATTGCTTTCCCCGTCGCAAAAGAACTGGCGCGCGTTTCACGCCAAATCGCGGGAAAACTATTTGCGATGGGGGAATATTCCCGTCACAAATAACCGGCGGCGGTAAAAGGTATTTGCGACGGGAATATTCCCCCGTCGCAAATAGTATGTCAGCAGGTGGTTATTTGCGACGGGACCCGTCGCAAATAACTATTTAACCGTTGACCGTAATAAATGTTGGCTAAGGTATTTGCGACGGGTACCGTCGCAAATAACACTATTTGCGACGGGATTCCCGTCGCAAATGGACCCTTCGCAAATAATCTAACCTATAAATACCCCCATTTGTTTTTTTCAAATCATTCTCAAACTCCATCTTCTTCTTCTCTCAAAGTTGTATTTCTAAAGTTCAGTTTTTCTCCAGTTTAATTTTTTTCTCCGGAGTTGATATTAAAGTTTTGAAGAACGATCAGAGCAGATCAATTTTCAAGGTATTTATGTTCATTTTAATTTAATATTTATTTTTAATTTTTTATTAGTTTCAATTATTCTTAATTAGTTGTAATTTAATTATGTTTACATTGTTTTGTTACATAATAAATTAAAATTATTAGTATTGTTCATAGTTAATGGTAATTAGGAATAATTAGTAATAATTTTTAATAATTAAGAATAAATATTAATAATTAATAATAAATACCAATAATTAGGAATAATAACATTATTACATTATTAGTATATTTCATTATTAATATTAAAATAATATAATTTTTTATATATATACAATTCTTTTTTCATCTGTGTGTTTGCTGTCTTCACATGTATTATTTGTATGTGGAGATAGAAAACACACAGATGAAATGAGAATTGTATATAAATTAGAAAATTATATTATTTTAATATTAATAATAAAATATACTAATAATGTTATTATTTGTAATTATTGGTAATTATTCCTAATTATTGGTAATTATTCATTCAATTATTAATAATTAAGAACAATTGCCAATAATTATCAATAATTAGGAATAATTAGTAATAATTACCAAGAATTAGTAATTATTACCAATAATTAGTAATAATTACCAATAATTAGTAATAATTACCAATAAGTAGTAATAATTATCAATAATTAGTAATACTTACCAATAATTTGTAATAATTACCAATAATTAACAATAATTAGTAATAATTAGTAATAATTACTAATAATTACCACTAATTAGTAATAATTACCAATAATTACCAATAATTACCAATAATTAGTAATAATTAGTAATAATTAGTAATAATTAGGAATAATTAGGAATAATTAGGAATAATTAGGAATAATTAGGAATAATTAGTAATAATTAGTAATAATTAGTAATAATTACCAATAATTATCAATAATTTGTAATAATTAGTAATAATTAGGAATAAATACCAATAATTACCAATAATTAGTAATAATTAGTAATAATTAGTAATAATTACCAATAATTAGTAATAATTAGTAATAATTAGTAATAATTAGTAAACATTAGGAATAATTACCAATAATTAGTAATAATTAGTATTAATTACCAATAATTAGTAATAATTACCAATAATTAGTAATAATTACCAATAATTAGTAATAATTCGTAATAATTACCAATAATTAGTAATAATTAGTAATAATTACCAATAATTAGTAATAATTAACAATACTTACCAATAATTACCAATAATTACCAATGATTAGTAATAATTACCAATAATTACCAATAATTGGTAATAATTAATAATAATTACCAATAATTAGTAATAATTGGTAATAATTAATAATAATTAAAAATAATTAGTAATAATTATTCATAATTAGTAATAATTAATAATAATTACCAAAAATTAGTAATAATTATCAATAATTAGTAATAATTACCAATAATTAGTAATAATTAACAATAATTACCAATAATTAGTAATAATTAGTAATAATTAGTATTAATTACCAATAATTAGTATTAATTACCAATAATTAGTAATAATTACCAATAATTAGTAATAATTACCAATAATTAGTAATAATTACCAATAATTAGTAATAATTAGTAATAATTAGCAATAATTACCAATAATTAGTAATAATTACCAATAATTAACAACAATTACCAATAATTACCAATAATTAGTAATAATTAGTATTAATTACCAATAATTAGTATTTATTACCTATAATTAGTATTAATTACCAATAATTAGTATTAGTTACCAATAATTAGTAATAATTACCAATAATTAGTAATAATAACCAATAATTAGTAATAATTACCAATAATTAGTAATAATTACCAATAATTAGTAATAATTACCAATAATTAGTAATAATTACCAATAATTAGTATTAATTACCAATAATTAGTAATAATTACCAATAATTAGAAATAATTAGTAATAATTACCAATAATTAGTAACAATTAGTAATAATTACCAATAATTAGTAATAATTAGTAATAATTACCAATAATTAGTAATAATTAACAATACTTACCAATAATTACCAATAATTACCAATAATTAGTAATAATTACCAATAATTAGTAATAATTACCAATAATTAGTAATAATTAACTATAATTAGTTATAATTAACAATAATTAGTAATAATTACCAATAATTAGTATTAATTACCAATAATTAGTATTAATTTCCAATAATTAGTATTAATTACCAATAATTAGTAATAATTACCAATAATTAGAAATAATTAGTAATAATTACCAATGATTAGTAATAATTAGTAATAATTACCAATAATTAGTAATAATTATTAATAATTACCAATAATTAGTAATAATTAACAATAATTACCAATAATTAGGATTAATTAGTAATAATTACCAATAATTAGTAATAATTAGTAATAATTACAAATAATTAGTAATAATTACCTATAATTAGTAATAATTAACAATAATTAGTAATAATTAACAATAATTAGTAATAATTAACAATAATTAGTAATAATTACCAATAATTAGTATTAATTACCAATAATTAGTATTATTTACCAATAATTAGTAATAATTACCAATAATTATCAATAATGAGTAATAATTACCAATAATTAGTAATAATTAGCAATAATTAGTAATAATTAGTAATAATTACCAATAATTAGTAATAATTAACAATACTTACCAATAATTACCAATAATTACCAATAATTAGTAATAATTACCAATAATTAGTAATAATTACCAATAATTACCAATAATTGGTAATAATTAATAATAATTACCAATAATTAGTAATAATTAGTAATAATTAGTAATAATTACCAATAATTAGTAATAATTATTAATAATTAGTAATAATTAATAATAATTACCAATAATTAGTAATAATTATCAATAATGAGTAATAATTATTAATAATTACCAATAATTAGTAATAATTAACAATAATTACCAATAATTAGTAATAATTAGTAATAATTAGTAATAATTAGTATTAATTACCAATAATTAGTAGTAATTAACAATAATTAGGAATAATTACCAATAATTAGTAATAATTACCAATAATTAGTAATAATTATTAATAATTAGTAATAATTAGTAATAATTAGTAATAATTATCAATAATTAGTAATAATTACCAATAATTCGTAATAATTAACAATAATTAGTAATAATTAACAATACTTAGTAATAATTACCAATAATTACCAATAATTACCAATAATTAGTAATAATTACCAATAATTAGTAATAATTACCAATAATTAGTAATAATTACCAATAATTAGTAATAATTAACAATAATTAGTAATAATTAACAATAATTAGTAATAATTACCAATAATTAGTATTAATTACCAATAATTAGTATTAATTACCAATAATTAGTAATAATTACAAATAATTAGCAATAATTAGTAATAATTACCAATAATTAGTAATAATTAGTAATAATTACCAATAATTAGTAATAATTAGTAATAATTACCAATAATTAGTAATAATTAACAATACTTACCAATAATTATCCTAGCTTGAGTGTTTTTTCTAACAAATTATTCAAAACCAGTAATGCTTTTATATTTTATAGAGAAATATGGAACACCGAGGTCGTCAACAATCATTATTAGGTGACCGCATATGGATAAATCAACGTAGAAATCCAAACAGTTCTGGTTTAAATCCAGTATATGTTGAGGGTGTGGAGACTTTTTTATCATTTGCAGCATCAAATCCAGAATTTGTTTCAGAAGGAAAAATAAAATGCCCTTGTAGAAAATGTGTATTGAGAACGTTTGACACGTTTGACAAAGTGGGAGAACATCTCTTGCGTTTTGGTTTTCAACCAGATTATGTTTTTTGGTATCAACACGGTGAACGCAGTTCCAGAGCAGGTGATACCAACTTGATTCCGGATCCATCCCGGTTTCAAGATTTAGTACATGATGTTGCAGGTTTATCTGTTCAACATACAGAAACTCCGGCTGATATAACTTCAAATCCTGAGTTGGCACCGTCTGAATTTTATGAGTTGTTGAAGTCTGCTGAGGATGCATTATATCCTGGCTGCAAGATGAGCAAATTAGAAGCAGTTGCAAAATTTATGGCTATCAAATCAGATAACGGAATGTCAAACACCTGTTTTGACCAGATATTTTCTTTGCTGAAAACACTGTTACCTGAAGGAAATGGTTTACCTGCAAATTACTATGAGAGTAAGAGGCTGGTTCGAAATTTGGGACATACTTGTCAGAAGATTCATGCATGTTCAAATGACTGCATTTTATATTCTGGGAAAAATGAGTCATTGGATAGTTGTCCTACATGTGGGCAACTGAGATATAAAGAAGGACAACACGAAAAGTTTGGTTTGATTCCTGTAAAACAGTTGAGATATTTTCCGCTTACATCCAGACTTCAGCATTTATATTTTATAATATAAAATTATATATATATATATATATTAAAATTTTATAATATTATAATTTAATTATATTTTTTGTAATACTTGAATTATTTTAATATTTGAATGTAAAATAATTCTATTATTTTTATATTAATTAAAATAACTTATTAATATTTTTTTTATTTATGAATTATAATTCTAATATTATTATATTAATTAAATCATTTATTAATATTATATTGTTTTTTATTTTTGAATTATAATTCTATTATTATTATATTAATTAAAATAATTTATTATTTTTATTTGTGAATTATAATTATATTATTATATTAATTACAATAATTTATTAATAATTTATTTTTTTTATTTTTTTTATAGTATTTGTGACGGGATACTATGCCCGTCACAAATACTAGTATTATTATATGCATTAAAATAATTTATTAATAGTTTTTTATTTTTTTTAAAAAATAGTTTTTGCGACGGGACCCGTCGCAAAAGGTATTTGCGACGGGTCCCATCGCAAAAACTATTTTAAAAGTTTTTTACAAATATACGGAGTACTATTTGCGACAGGGAGAATAACCGTCGCAAAAAAAAGGCTTTAGCGACGAGCCCGTCGCAAATAAGTGTTGTTGCGACGCCGTTTTCAGCAACGGGCCATTTGCGACGGGCCCCCGTCGCAAAAAGCCATTTGCGATGGGATCCCGTCGCAAATGACCCGTCGCAAATACTTGTTTTTCTAGTAGTGTTCTATAGATTATGTCTTGAATATTTTAGAAAAACATGGATCAAGATAAACATTGTGCTTGTCAATATTTTCTCACCAGAAAAAGTCTTTAGTAAATATTTGGGGAACCACCATTCATTTCACAGACTAATACACCATCGTTTATCACTATCATTACATTTAATCAACAGATGAGTCATCCTCACCTCGTAATGAACCAGGATCTATTCTTCACAAGCTAAACTATTGTCATTTTATGGAAACGATTTGGATTTGAGGGTCTAATCGAGCTCTATGTAGCCCAATAATCCTCTAACCAAGAACCTTGGGGATTCCATCAGTGAAAAATGTAAATAATTGAGAGGGAAAGTGTTAAAAACAAAGTTTTAAACATATACAGCCATGAATTAATGGTCAAACATCAAGAAAAGTCATTGGGGGTTTGATACAAATTTGATAAAAATTTGAAATCTGGTATATGGGATCATTGAAATTTCAATACTGGGTGTAGATCAAAGAAACTAGATATATCTACTTAATCATATTATTACAACAGCATAAAACCACATATAATGAGCCCTACCTTGGATTGGATTACTCACTGATGAAGAATGCATGTTCAAACATATAAGGGAGATCTGTTGTGTTTTCCATACTTTGATTTTCATTGATCCATGGATTTTTAGTCGATTGATTTCAATTTTTCAGAGGAAAGATGAAGAGAGAGCTCCACCGATGTTTTCATAATTATGATCCTACCCTGAAAAATCTCTATAATGAAATATTTATAAACATATCAATTTGGTTAAATGAATTACATAATTAATTAAAATAATTGATTAATTCACTTAAATGTTCCACCAATGATTTTAGAATCTAAAAATCTCACATTGACTCATTTTATGTCATGAAAAGGGTAAACCCTATGTTTTGGACCCAACCATGGTCTTTTATTTCGGATCTGATCAACTATTTAAGTATTTCCCCCATTTTCTTTGAGTTATTGTGCACATTCAATAGAAAATATATTTAATATTTTTATAAAATTAATTCCTGGAAGACAATGCCTCAGAATCAAATGTTATCTGTCTACCTAGATCTAGAAATATATATTGAAATATTTCAAAGTCATACATTGAAAAAACCGAGTCACTATAGTTCCAAATATCCATGGAATTAATTATAAGTAAATTTATAATTAAGTACCATGTTTTATAAGGATTTTTAATTAAATATGTGTTATTTTTTAGACTCTTACATGGCGTAAAGCAGGTATTGAGGGTTCTAGCGTTATTGAGAGCCTAGGGATTTAAATGGTTAAATAAAGAATAATTGTATATATGACTATTTACATTATTTATTTTATTTTATACTTTATACAACTACATACATTGTTATTGATAAAATATTTGGTAGACACTATTTTTGGTGACCTACTGGGTTGTAATCACACCCTACTCGAGAAACATGACTGGTAAATGAATAGAATTCATGTTTACAGGATAAGATGAGGGAAAGTGCCCCATGTTAGATGACTGAGTCGAGATAGATCATGGATGAGGGAACCATACATTATACCAGGACCCACTTGGGAGTGTTAGTGTGTCTTTCCTTTAGTTTTTTATTGGACACTTGGTATTTATTTGGAATAACATGTCTTCTATTTTTCTTTGGATTGTGTATTCATTTTTTATCATTATGTGATCTTGGATTTCCTGGTTATTGGTTATATAATTTGGTTATTCTTGTCATATTTCTTTTCTTGTGCTACTTTGATAAAGAGAGTAATGTGTCATTATTTTTCATATATTATACCCCTGCTACTATTCTGCAACCTCTAGAATGTGGGGAGGCATGAATGAGGTCATGTAACTGATTATTTTGGGTCACTGATATGTGGTACATAGGTCAGGATGTTACAATATTGCAGGAATAAAAGATGATAAAATAATTCCATAAAATATTCACATGATCATGAAACATAACCATGGATATTTTAACTAACCAAATAATCACATTGAATATCAATAGAAAAAATCATAATGATGAAATTCATAATGATTGACATCTAAACGATATTTTCGATGCTTTTTTTCAAGACATTGAATACTGTTGAGTCCTCGGTCCAAGACATCAATTTAAATGGGTAAATCCTTGGATAAAACCTTATCTGGTTTGTCTCATTGTACCTATAGATGCATAGAGGGGAAATAGAATCCCTTTTCCATAACATACTAAGTTCAATTAATTCCACACATGAAAGGGGTGAAACATAATAAATATTAATTTTAGAATTGAGAAAATATGATATGAAATATTAACAATTACCTCAATCAATAAACTTAATTATACACCATAGAGAGTAATATAAATGGTATCAAACTGGTACATCCAAAATAAAAATAATCATAACCCATCCAAATAAAGTATAAGGGTGATACCAATATAAAAAATCCCCATTTATCATAATTAAAATTATGTTTTTATGTCATTGATGAATAAAAATACCAAAAAAAATATACTTGAAACATTTTTACGGAAAATAACATTTACATTTTGAAGATCACATTTAATGAATTGTTCAAAAAACATTTTGAAAGTAATTTTTTTGAGAATAACAATTTAAAACATATAAAATAATAATTAGAACATTAAATGTCTATGAAGGTGTAAAATCATATCATACGCGTTAAACAAAGATTTCATTCACATTTATTATAAATGTTAAATAGAAATTATTTTGAATGTGATAAAAACATTCATTTAAAAATATTTTTAAAAAGTAAACATAGTTGGAAATATATCTAATAAATCATTTATAAATTTTTAACAACTTTTATTAAGACATTTTAAAAAAAAATGGATTTAGATTGAAAATAATTTCTAATAGAAGAGAGAAATAAATTAATATTTTATTAAAAATAATTGTCTTAATAATTATATGTGAAAATGAAAATAAAAATTATATTATTACTTAAAAAGGTTCGTAAATAAATAAATGAAAATAAAATATTTTTATTTTAAGATAGATATATAAAATAATTCCCCAAGGAACACTTAAACAAAAACTATCTCAGTTAATGATGAGATTGTGAAATTAACCCTTACCATTGTGGTATCTTTTGAATCATAATCTCTATGAAATAAATAACATCAAATGAGACATTAAATTCCATAAATAAAAAAATATTAATGTTATAACATATATAAGAGTAATAATATACACCACAAAAAGTAAATGAGTGGTGAATATGGAAAATGTATTATGGAAGTGAAAGTAAGATGAGAAATCCTTACCCTGAGTTTGAATCATCACATACATTCATTACCTTCTAGAATAATAAACATACCTTAATTATTTACTTAATTAGGAACATTTTTATAGATTTTGATACCTTTTACATAATTTTTAACCATGATATATATTATTACTTATTCAATTAAGGTTACATCAGATGTTTTGATGATATTTGGATTATGTTCCATAAATGACTTTGGTTGGTTAACTAAGGTCATAGTGGTCATAATTTAAAAATATCAAGAATAATAATCATGAAATAATTATAATATTTATATATAAATATTAAAATTTTAAATCAATAATTAATTATATTTATGAATATTTAACAATGATACAATCATGGGGATGGTTGGTCGTACATATTCATGAGTGACCTTTACATTTTTAAATGATCATTATAGAAATAATTTAAGTAATATTTTATCTTTAAATGAAGATACTAGTATAATATATACCATATTATTATTTAAATTTAATTATATATATAATCCATGTGTTTTGGTGATGAAAATATATTTACATCACCTTGTGAAAGCGGTAGTCCACACATATAAGACAAAAATATCATTTTTTATTGTAAAAAATAAAATTATATGTTATCATTTTAGAAAGATCAATATTTTATGAATATACTAATTATTTAATTTATATCACATATATGTATAAATATTAACATTATTACCTTCCATGTAAATCATTAGGGAAAAACGAATCACATTACTTCGTGAGGCAATAGTCTGTTGTACCCATGATGGATGTCATCATGTCCCCTACAGAATCGAAGGTAAAAAAAGATATATATGATAGAGTGAATATAGTGGTATTAAAATTTTAAAAATATAATATTTATAAATTATATAAATAATCATACTCAACCATGAGATCTATTGATTTAAAACATTTCACATTGGTTCAGGAGGTGGTAATCCGCCATACATACGAGTGATGTTATCATTTTAAATTTGAGGGAAGAGTTGAAAGATATTGGTCATTCCATTACAATAATAACATCTCATTATATGAGAGATTTTTTTATTATATAATCATAAATGAATACTATTTTATAGAGGAGGAAGAAGAAATAAAACCAAAACACAAAGTTAGGAATTTTACTTCTTCTCGAACCACCTCTTTAGCATTATACCTAAATTATTCCTGGAATGTATTTCTAAAAAATAATCTTGTTTTATTAGGTCATAGAAGTTGGTAAGTAATATTTATAGGTCATGTATAAACCTAAATTGATTTAATGTGGTAATCATATTGGAGAGGCATGTCTATTTATATGTTAGGTGAGTGGCACACTTATAATGTTTTAAAAGAAAAAGGTCATCCGGGATTTTTTAACATTCCAAAAGGGTCAAAATGGATTTTTTATGAATATTTTTATATTATAGGGTCTGAAAATTTATATAAAATATATTTTAGACATGTTTTTTTCATTTCAACAATTATTTTTCAGTTTAACCCTTTGTAAATTTGTTTTCACCTTAACTGTTGTAAATAATTTTCACAATTATTACTATGCATTATGGAAAAAAATTAAGAAGGAATTATTAGATAAAATATATAGCCATGAATAAAAAAATGGAATTTATTTTTCCAACTTCTATTCACATAGTTAGAATAATTAAATATAATATTTATCTTGTATACATAATGAAAAAGTGGGTTTTCCAAGGGAAATTTTACAAAGACTTACAATGTTTTTATATGAATGTTCAATATGAAAATGATTCTAATTACCTATATTGGATTAATAGATATATAATATACCTATTTTTAATTTATAATAAATTTAAAATATATTTTAACGTTATTAATAATTTTTAAAAAGCTAGTTTTCAATTAAAATTTCGTATTTCTAACTACTCATCGAAAAATGAATCATTTATTTAAAATAAAAAAAAATATCATCTTCTAATATTGATATAATAATTTAAAAAAATTATTTCATTTTATAAAAAAAATTCATAATAATGAAAAAAAAATTATATTATATTTGTCAAGCATAGCTAAACTGCCTATTAAAAAGAAATTAAAACAAACATTCTTCCAAATGATTATTATTTTTATTTTTAATCAATTAATAAAAAACGTGTGTGTGTTAAATTTATATATACATATTCATACCCTCCTATATAATGGATTAGTTAAAATGGTCATGTTTAAATAAAATTTTAATAGAGTATAACATTTTGTTTAAAACTGATGTTTTCTGCATCACAAGATATTGAAAAGATTGAATTTATATAAAAATAAATATATCATAAAGTCTCACGATGTCATATTCCCTTCAACACATTGTGTTTCATGTCATACATACAATCGAATATGATGTTCAATTTTTAAAATATTCTGGTGTTAAAAACAAGAGGGTAATAAAATTATTGTGATTTTTCTGAGATATGTTATAAAATTCCATGATTAGAAACTTGATCATAAAAAATGTTGATAAACAAAGATATTACAACATAAATCCCTTACATCGAGTTATATATTATTCTAAAGAGCACTAATCCCAATATATCAAAAATTTAAATTTATTATATATTTATAAAGGAATAATTTACAAAATTATAACAGTATATATCGTCCCTTCATAACATTTCAACGCCTATTTATTAAAAATACCTAATTAAAATTTTCTTTAACAGGTGTTGACCATTTCATTTTTATAAGAATTTTAGTTTGGTATTTCTAGTCCTTGTACATTGATCATGGATCCATAATCTCTAAAATGTTAATAAAGATATAAATAGAATATATTTTCATTATATATATTTATATTCCTCCATAAAAATTAGATTT
The DNA here is from genome assembly GCA_963277665.1 of Viscum album. NCBI lineage: Eukaryota > Viridiplantae > Streptophyta > Magnoliopsida > Santalales > Viscaceae > Viscum > Viscum album. Next base: position 219,715,769 of record OY728165.1, read on the forward strand.
TGAAAAAGTAATTACACCATTCATGGTGCTGATTGTTCATACGTATGCGTGAATGCTTTTTTCAATTTTTTAAAAATGGAATAAAAGAATGTCAATAATAATTCATATTTATAGAGTCATTATTATATCATCTAAATCATATATATTCATAAGATCTATTTTTATTATCATACATTTAAAAAATTAGAAAAATGAATCACATCGCTTCATGGAGGTGGTATTCCACACGTATGCAAGAGCGAAGTAATCATTTTTTAATGTATTGGAAGGAAAGATGAATGATATGATGTAATAATTAAAAATTTTATATATTTCATAAATATAATATAAAAATATTAAACCCATCATAATTACAATCTCTAAAATATGGTCGTGAGAAATGAATTTTATCGTTACGTAGAGATGTTAACTGGTACTTTTGCAAAAGAGATACATTCATTTCCCATTTGATGAGAAGGGGGGTGTATAATGCTGTTTTAATAATCATAATAAAATTATATTATATTATATTATATTATATTATTATATAAAAAATAAAAAATAATTAGAGGATTAAAAGAGTAAATAAAAACAGGTTTTAATTAATACAATTACATTATCTTTGAAATTTCTCCTTTGGATCCCCCCTTTAATACCCTTGGGTGACTATTTTGGAGATAAAATCACCTAGAAACATGGATATATAAATTAAGAATATTATTTTATAGGTTTTCTTTGAGATATAAGTGTCATTGTGGATTAAGGATGATAACTGATGAGTCTCCTTTGGTAAGGGAATGAGAGGGTATACATGGAATATCTTAAAAATTTAAAATATAATAAATTCATTGTCAATAAAAATTATTCAAAATTGAAATTAATTTGAGAAAAATGTTTCTAGGGTATAAATAAAATCATGAAATTAAATTTATATTGGTTCTTGTGTCATTTTAAATGTTATTTTCAATAAAATCATTGTTAATCATGGTTTACCTTTACCATAGTAACAACTGTTTAAATCTTAAATGGTAAAGAATGTTTGAATAAAAAGAAAAATTAATCATAAATAGACCTTTTTTTTATATTTTAAACCATATTAAATTCATTTACATGAGGATAATATATTTATGAATTTTAAATAATTTGATGAAATATTATTTATTATAGGACATCAATAATTTCACATTTGGAACTATTTATTTAACTTAAATTTAAAAATTCTAAGACAAGTACGTAATTCCAATATATTATTTTTTAAAATACCCAATATTTCATATGTATCAAACATATTCTTGTAACACTATAACTCACTCAAATTATATTAATTTTAATATTTTTAAAATCTTTTATTTTATTTTTCTATTAATAGAATAAATATTATTTTGAATTTATGTAATAATTGAAGATAATTATATAATTACTAAAAATTAAAAACAAATTACTATAATGAAAATAATTTCATTATTCTCAAAATAAATATTAATATTCATTCATAACTTGACTTTTATCTTATGTGAACTAATAAGAGATATTAAAACATAAGGGAGTGATATTTTGTACTTTTGTTTCTTCTAAATATTATATAGTCATTTTAACAAAAAAGGGTCCCTTAATCAATAAAATTTGAATACTATGTTAATAACTTTTAAATATACTTCATAATATAAGAATGAAGACAAAAAAATGGAAACCTTAACTCTTACTTTAAACTTAAGTAAACTTGATTTTACCTTTACTGAGGTGATAAATTTTTCCATTGTTATAATTTATGATTCTAAAAAAATAAAATAGTTTCTTTTCCAAATTTTGACCTCCAGATTCTGAATATGGAATCTATTTTCACAATTAATATTCAATAAGTGGTATACATTTTTTTCAAAATGTGTTCACAAAACATGAATAAAACCATTATTTATAGAAATCTATTTTTATGCATAAAAATAGATTTATTTCAATCACATTCATACGAAAACATTAAATGAATGTTAATTTTTTTATTTAAAATATAATAAAAAAATAATAATAATCATTCACCAATAACGATTGATTTTTTTATTGAGGTAAGAACATTATTCACAAAAATATAGTTTTTTCTGAATGATATCTCTTTTATTTTTAAGTGATTTTTATTTAATTTAAAATTAATTGATAACCACTGAATTAATTTTATACATATATAAACCATAATTTTTTCTATAATTTATTTAGTTTTCTTAATTCCTTAAAATATAATGTCTAGGTGATAACAATCACATTAACATGTTTTAATAGTATATCATGGTTAGTTTTAACATGGTGTTGCATGTAACAGAAGTTGTCAATGAAAAAAAATTATTTATAGAGAAATATATATTCAAATATTTAAGAGGCACATTCTACCCCCATTAAAAGAATTTCACCCTCAAAATTTTTCACTTTAATATAATAAATTGAGGATAATTATTCCTCATCACATCCTTGAGTTCGCACATAACTTCATCAAATTGATGGATTCACCACAAAACATTGACCAAAGTGAGTGGTCTTATTTTGTAACACTTTATCTTTATGATATAGAATCACCATCAATTATTATTCATAAAAGATATCATTATCTAGTGTAATGAACTCTAATTTCTTTACATTTTAAGGATCAGTTATGTACTTTCTCAAGATAGATACATGGAACACATCATGAAATTTATAAAGATTTTTCAGTAGTGAAAGTCAATAACCTACCATACTTATATGATCAATAATTTCAAAGTGACTGATATACTTAGTTCTTAGCTTCCCCATAATTAAAAAAATCATCACTCTCTAATAGGGTGATATTTATTGAAATAACGTCCCACCATATTTAGTCTATAGATCTCATCTATGAATGTCTACAAATATTTTTATCAAATATAATCTTCCCATATACATTTTTGAATGGATCTAAAATCATATTCCATTTACATAGAAATATAGGGTCCTAATAGATTTCTTTATACAATATCATTCCATAATTGTGGATTTACAAACATCCTTCACTAGAGGGATTCAGAAGTATCCATATTAATACCCAGGTGGAAGATATTTTTGAAACAAAATTCAACTAAAGGATGTTTTTGATCAAAGAAACCTTGGAAATACATAGAGAAATATCTCAAAATTTTATCTAGAGTTTTAATGGTCCTCTCATATAAACCATCTATCTATAGATCATAAGCAGTGTTAAAAATCAACTCTAAATCTATATCCTTATGAAGACTTATTTAGAAAATTTAGGTAATAATTGTATCTTGATTATATATAATTAAGAGTGGTACTCAATGAAATATTACAACATCTTTATTATATAACCATGTAAGTCATTCAACTTATAAATATATTCTAATGAAAATGAAGTGAAATGACTTCATATTGAAATTGGCTACAACCCATATATATTTATTCCCTCTAGATATTTTAGGGAGTTTGATAACAAAATCCAAAGTGATGTTTCCCTTTTCTATTATGGTATTGAAAATGGTGGTAACAACCCCTTAAAATTCAATCTCCCAAACTTATTAATTTTACAAAACAGGAACCAAGAAATATACTCTAAAATTCTGCCTTTATTTATTCCCATAAAAATACTCTTTCAAATTTATATAAATCATAATAACTATAAGGTGAATAAATAATGAAGAAATATGAGCTTTTTCAAATTGTTCCTTCTTCAAATACAGTACAGATGAGACACACACATGGTTCCGAAACATGACTATTCAATTATAATTCAGGTTGGATTAGGAAAATTTATGACTTTATTCCATATCTCTACATCTTCCTTTTACACCTATTTAATCTTTTTATGAATAGATGATTGTATAGGTTTTTGAGTGTGAAATTATTTTCCCACCTTCCTTCTATATTTCTATATCTATTATTTGAAAATCTATTAATATTGTGTGTCTTTTGTGGTCCTAATCATAGATAATCTAGAATGATCCTTGCAACCCAAACCACCCGTCACCTTTTTAACTTTCCCAGGGTGGTAATGCATTGTGAATTCATAATCTTTAATCAACTATAGCCATATTCTATGGTGTATATTATCCTCTAGTTGAGTGAATATATACAACTAAATTTTATACTCAGTACATATATCATACCTTTCTCTATAAAGATGATTTCACAATATATTTAGATAAAAAAATATTGATTATAACTCCAAATCATGAGCTATGTATTTTTTCTCATGACCCTTTAATTTTTATGTGGAATAATATATAATAATATAATTCTTCATGAGGATGAATATCATTTCCTTCTTCGATGCATCATTATTGGTTGTAACCCCTTATCAACAACATGTTAGAGTAAGAATAGGTGTGTTGACAAACCTTGACTTTGATATCTTAAAATTGACTTCACATTCCATTGTCCAAAGGTAGATAGCTCCCTTTTAAGTTAAATTTGTGATTGGATTCAAAAATCATGATGAATTCTATACACTGAGTTGATAATATCCATCAAAACCAAGAAAATTATGAATCTCGATCAAAATTATGGTTTTGTTTTTCATCATTCATTAACTTATATCTTTTATGGATCCACATATATACCTTCACATGAGATTATATAACCCTCAAATGAAACTTTTTGTATCCAAAATTCAAACTTTTTAAAATTTCCAAAAAAATTATCTTTCTGTAGGGTCTTCTATAAAATACTTAAGTGATAATTACTCTCTTTTCTGAACATTGAATAAATTAAAATATATTATATAAATACTAACAAAATCTGATTAAGGTAATCTATAAGGACACTATCCATTAAATTCAGGAATATTACAGAAGCATTAATAAGACCAAGTGGAATCACTATAAATTCATAGGGTCCATACCTTATTTTTTTTTATTTCTTTGGTATAGCCCCATTATTGATCCGTAGTTGATAATAACTATAACAAATGTTACACTTGTAAAATTATTCAAAGCCTTCCAGTTGATTAGACAAAACATCAACATGTTTTGGAGGATACTTGTTCTTGATAGTGATATTGTTAATTTCATGATAATTAATGTAGAGTTTCATTAATTCATCTTTTTTATTTACAAAAATAATAGGCGCAGTCCAAGGTGATGAAATTTGATGTATTTATCCATTTTCATGATTCAGTTTTAGTTTATTCTTTAATAACAGCAATTAAATGAGGAACTTTCTATATGTGGTCTTTAAAATAATTGTATCTCCATGTATGAGTTCTATAGAAAAATCAACTGTATGATCTAAATCGAGACCATGTAACTCTTTTAAAAATACATTGAATTTTTTTTACAGTAGTAATATCTTCTATATTGACTTTTTCCTCAGAAATATTTGATAAAAAAACCCTATTATATAGAAATAAAGACCCATATTATCTATCTGATTTACACTTTAAGTTCAAATTTATCATCAACCTGATTGATGATCATAGGTTTGTTTAGAATATAAAATTTGCATTCTCTTACTTGGAAATTGATATGGAATTTATAAAGATAAATCCAATCCATGCATATGATAACATTAAACTCAACCAATAGGAGAATAAAATGATTTATAGAAAGCACATTCCCACAAACACCAATTGGAAAAGAATAATGGACCATAGATGTGATCATCGTACCATTAAGAGTTTTCACTATTAATTCAATATTGATTTTTTAGGTCGTATTTTTATACCCTTCAAAAATTATTCAAATATAAAAGAATTTTTAGATCCTAAATAAAAAAACAATATAAATCCTAGAATTGATGGAAGGTTAACTATTCACCAAGTAATTATTATACCCCCATTATAAATGATGATCATAAGATATTTTTATTTTCTCAGTAATAAGAGGTTTATAACATCAATATTCATCATAAACCTTCATATTTTGAGCACTGGTCAGCCAAATTCCCATAGTCCATGAATTTGAAACACTATTATATGGGGGTGCATTATTTTTAGATTTCTCGTTATTCATATCATTAGCTAGCTTCTTCCTGTTACTTTTGTATTTGACTAACATATAACCTTCCTTTCACACATGAATTTTATACTGGATCCCTTAAGACAATTACCTTAATGTTTTCTTCCACACATAGAGCATAAATGATGGATTATCTTCATCTCCCATTTATTTTTAGAATTTCCTTGTAATTCCATATTTATTTTCATGTCAAACCCATGATATTTATGGTTAACTCTAATCCCTATTTCTACCTTGAGAGAAAATTAGATAATTTTTTAAGATCTACTAAATTCCCTTATGCATAACTCCCTCCATTGACCTGGTATCATGCCACTAATTAATTGATCGACAATAATTTAGGGTTGAAAGATAATATTAAAAGAATACCTCACAAGCCTTGTAATGTTTTCCCCATAGGTACTAAATAATTCAACATGCAATACAAAAAAATTCAATTAGACACATTTTTTCCTTGGCTACTTTTATAAACTTCACTAATTCATTTACCTAAATTTCGAAAAAAATATCAATAAATGAGGTGTCTCTAAATTAAATATGCTTATAAACATCACGAATTTAGCAATACATATAAAATATCTAAATGGTGACCCTTAAAAATGTTTCTAATTTAGATATGTTTTTAAATGTCTCTATTTATCAATAATGAATTTAACAACATTTTTTAGAAACATTGATATGAAAACATCGCTAAAATAGCGATGTTTATAAATTTCACTATTTAGGGGCACCAAACTTTCTGACGTTTGTTGTAAATGATGGTATGTGAAAACTGAATTTTATTGTAAATTTTTATAAGTAAATGTCTCTTAAAAGTTTTCATTTACAAACATTTCTAGAATCATTGGTTTTATTTTGAAATTTACAATTTTTATTTATGGGGATATTTTTTTTTGATTTTTTATCCATTTTTAATTGATTTTTAACCTTCCCCCTGTCTACATATACCCCACCCTCATGTACCCCGCAATATTCACCCCTCCCTGCTCCCATTTACCCTTCTCAACCCCACCTCTATAATACACCCTCTCTTCCTCCCACCCCCACCTCCAGCCTCCACGTCCCCATGCCCCCTCTCGTTCCCCCCAAACCTACTCCCCTATATCCCTACTGATGTTTCTGGAAACGATGGTAATTTTTCTTGAAATTTTTAATATTTAATTGTGGGGAGATTTTTAATTTATATTATTTATTTATTTTTTGAATTGAATTCTTTATCCTTCCCCTGGTATACATGCACCCCACCCTCATATTCCCCATAGTCCTCACCCCTCCCCACTCCCCTGTACTCCCCTCCACCCTCATCTATAATCCACACTTCAATCACCCCCCCTCTACGCCCCCACACCCGCTCCTGCTCCCTGTAAACATGGTGCTCAGTATCCCAACCTCCCCATCCAATTAAATTTCCCACCATACTCCCATGTACCAGCCTCCTAATCATATTTCATCACCCACCCCACTCCCCTATCATTCCCTCTACTCCAGCCTATCTCGCTCCCTAGAAACCCATGTTCCCCCTTGACCATCACCTGTAATCCACCCTCACATCCCCACTATCCTCAGCCCTCCATACTCCCCTATACTACCCTCCGTACCCCACCTATAATACAACCTATCATCCCATCCCCACCTACCTTCACATACCCGCATCACCTCTTATTTTCCACAACATTTCTACCCTATATCCCACCCTCCCCTATCTTGTTCCCTTGCCCACCCTGCTCTCATGTACCTACCTTCTACTCTTATTCACTCACCTACCCTACTCCCACCCTCGTTCCCTCCGCCCCACCCTCACTTGATCCATTTAAACCTCCCCCACCACAATCTATCGCCTATAATCCACCCTCCCATCCCCAATAGCCTCACCCCTCCCTGCTCCCTTATACTCCCCTCCCCCCTCACTTGTAATGCATCGTCCTGTCTCATCCCCAAACCTCTATATCCACACACTCCCTCTTCTTCCCTCCAAACCTTCTCCCATATATCCCACCCTCCCCCTCCTATTCCATCACCCACTCTGCTCTCTGGTACCCGCATCTTACTCCCTTTCACTCACCCTCTCCTCTCCCATGTACCTGCCTACTAAAACCATTACTTCACTCACCCCACTCCACCTCACCCGTCTCATCCACCCTGCCTCCATATCCCCATTCCCCCTCTAATTCCCTATAACTGGGCTCCCCTTTTTCCAACCACCCCCCTCTCATTCCCTCTCCCAGACCCTCCCATATACCAGCCTCCATCTATTGTTCCCTCACCTGCTCTAATCCCAATCATGTTCCCTCCTCCCCACCCTCCCTCACTCCCATATAACCCACATCCCCCCCTCTGGTCGTCACCGATTATCCACCCTCTCGTCCCCACTATCCTCTCCCCTCCCTGCTCCCTTTTACTCCCATATACCCTTCACCTATAATGCACCCTCTCATCCCCCCTGCCTCCACGTCCCCACACCCCCTCCTATTGCCTGTAACCCTGCTCCCATGTATCCATTTTTTAATTGATTTTTTAACCTTCCCCCTGTCTACATATACCCCACCCTCATGTACCCAACAATACTCACCCCTCCCAGCTCCCATGTACCCTTCTCTACCCCTCCTCTATAATATGACCTCTCTTCCTCCCACACCCCTCCTCTTGCCTCCACCTCCCCATGCCCCCTCTCGTTCCCCCAACCCTGTTCCCCTATATCCCTACTGATGTTTCTAGAAACAGTGGTAATTTTTCTTGAAATTTTAAATTTTTATTTGTGGGGAAATTATTTATTAGTATTATTTATTTATTTTTTGAATTGAATTTTTTATCCTTCCCCTTGTATACATGCACCCCACCCTCATATTCCCCATAGTCCTCACCCCTCCCCACTCCCCTGTACTCCCCTCCGCCCTCATCTATAATCCACACTTCGATCACCCCCCTCTACGTCCCCATGCCCCCTCCTATTCCCTGTAAACATGGTGACCGGTATCCCATCATCCCCATCCAATTCCCTTTCCCACCCTACTCCCATGTACCAGCCTTCTAATCTTATTCCCTCACCCACCCCACTCCCCTATCATTCCCTCTACTCCACCATATCTCACTCCCTAGAAACCCATGTTCCCCCAAACCATCTCCTGTAATCCATCATCACATCCCCACTATCCTCAACCCTCTATACTCCCCTATACTACCCTTCGTACCCCACCTATAACACACCCTATCAGCCCATCCCCCCCCCCAACTCCACATCCTCACATCACCTCGTATTTACCACAACATTTCTCCCCTATATCCCACCCTCCCCTGTCTTGTTCCATTTCCCACCCTGCTCCCATGTACCTACCTTCTACTCTTATTAACTCACCTACCCTACTCCCCCTCTAGTTACCTCCGCCCCACCCTCACTCAATCCATTTTAACCTCCCCCCCCCACCATCTATCACCTTTAATACACCCACCCATCCCCACTGACCTCACCCCTCCCTTATCCCCTGTACTCCCCTCCCCCCTCACCTGTAATGCATCCTCCCATCTCATACCCCCAACCTCTACATCCACACACTCCCTCTTGTTCCCTACAAAACTTTTCCCAAGTATCCCACCCTCCCCCTCTTATTCCATCACCCACTCCGCTCTCTTGTACCCGCATCCTACTCCCTTTCTCTCACCCTCCTTTATCCCATGTACCAGCCTACTACAACCATTACTTCACTCACCACACACCTCCTCACCCGTCTCATCCACCCTACCTCCACATCCCCATGCCCCCTCTAATTCCCTATAACTTGGATCCCCTTTTTCCCACCCCCCTCTCATTTCCTCTCCCACACCCCTCCCATATACCAGCCTCCAACTATTGTTCTTTCACCTGCTGTAATCCCCCTCATGTTCCCTACTCCTCACCCTCCCTCACTCCCATATAACCCACAACCCCCCTCTGGTCATCACCAATAATCCACCGTCTCGTCCCCACTATCCTCTCCCCTCCCCGCTCCCTTGTACTCCCCTATACCCTTCACCTATAATCCACCCACTCATCCCCCTACCTCCACATCCCCACACCCCCTCCTATTTCCTGTAACCCTACTCCCATGTATCCAACCCTCTTTACTCTAATTACCTCTCCCAACCTGCTCCCATGTACTCTCCTACAACACCCCTTCCCACACCCGCCCCGCTCCCCCTCTTGTTCCCTCAACCCCAACCTCACTTACTCCCATGTAACCCACACACCCCTCACATGTGACATGTAATTCACCCTCCCATCCCCACATTCCTCACCCATCCCCACTGCCATATACTCCCCTGTTCCCCTCACTTATAATACTCATTCCTATCCCCCACCCCCACCCCCGCCTCCACATCCCCACACTTTTTGTTGTTCCCGGCAACCCCGTTCCCTTGTATCACACCCTCCCCCCTCCTCTTCCTTCACCCACCGCGCTCCCTTTACCCACCTCCTACTCTCATTCCCTCATCACACCCCACTCCCATGTACCTTCATCCTACTCCCATTACCTCACCTGCCCCTCTCCCCCTCCCCCTCTCATTCCCTTCACCCCTCTCCCACCCACTCCTCTATAACCACTCCCCCCAATTATTCCCTACAACTCCACTCCCATGTATCCCACCCTCCCCTATCATTCCCTCAACAACCCCACTACCCTATACCTGCCTCCTACTTTTATTCCTATACCTACCTCACTCTACCTCCCATTCCTTCAACCCCTCCTTCACTTACTCCCATATAACCCACATTCTCCCTCGGTGGCACCTATTACCAATTATACACCCTCTCATACCCACATTCCTCAACCATACTATTTCTCTTGTACTCCCCTCCACCCCTCATCTATAATCCACATTCTCATCCTGCACCCCCCCACCTCCACATCCCAACACCCCACCTTGTTCCCCACAAACTAGATCCCCTATATGCATCCCTCCCCCTACCATTCCCTCTCCCACCCCACTCCCATGTACCCGCCTCTTAATCATGTTCCCTCCCCCCTCACATTACCTCTACACCACCCTCACTAACTCCCTTGTAACACAATTCCGCCCTCCCATCGCCTTTAATCCACCATTTAATTTCCATAGTCCTCACCCTTCAAAAAACCCAAGTACTCCCCTCGGCCCCTCACCTGTAATCCACCATCCCCTCCTATCCCCCAAACCTTCACATACCCACGCCCCCTTTGGTTCCCCAAAACCTCGCTCCCCTATATCCCTCCCTCCCCACTCTTATTTCCTTTCCCACCCCACTCCCCTGTACTCACCTCCTGCTCTCATTCCCCCACTTGGCCCGCTCCCATGTACCAGGCTCCTACTCCCATTACCTCACCCTCCCTCCACCACAACAACATCCACAACCCCCCTCTTTTTCCTCGAAACCCCACTCCCCTGTATCCCACCCACCCCCATCATATTCTCTCTCCCACCCCGCTCCCCTATACCCACCTCCTACTCTTATTTCCTCAAACCCCATATTCCCCCTCCCATTCTCTCGTCCCCACCCTCACTCTCACCCTATAACCAATATTTGACCCCCATCCTGTCACCTATAATCCACCCTCCTGTCCCCATAGTCATTCACCCTCCACGCTCCCTTGTACTCCCCTCCACCCCTCACTTGTAATCCACCCTCCTGTCCCATCCCCACCCCTCCTCCACTACCCCTCATATTCCTCGCAACCTCATTCCCTTAAATCCCGCCCTCCCCCTCATATTCCCCGCAACCTTTGTCCCTTGTATCCCACCCCCTTCTATTCACTCGTCCCCACAGTTCGCTCCCATCCCCGCTCCCCTATACTCCTCTATTCCCATCACTTATACCATATTATTGTTTAAATTTAATTATATATTTAATCCATGTGTTTTGGTGATGAAAATAGATTTACATCACCTTGTGAAAGTGGTAGTACACACATATAAGAACAACAATATCATTTTTATAGCAAAAAATAAAATTATATGTTATCATTTTAGAAAGATAAATATTTTATGAATATAATAATTATTTAATTTCTATCACATATATTTATAAATATTAACATTATTACCTTCCATGTAAATCATTAGGGAAAAACGAATCACGTTACTTCGTGAGGCGGTAGTCTGTTGTACCCATGATGGATGTCATCATGTCCCCTACAGAATAAAAGGTAGAAAAAGATATATATAATATAGTGAATATAGTGGTATTAAAATTTTATAAATATAATATTTATAAATTATATAAATAATCATACTAAACCATGAGATATATTGATTTAAAACATTTCACATCAGTTCATGAGGTGGTAAGCCGCCGTACAGATGAGTGATGTTATCATTTCACATTTGAGCGAAGAGTTGAGAGATAGTTGTCATTCCATTACCATAATAACATATCATTATATGAGAGATTTTTTATTATATAATAATAAATGAATACTATTTTATGGAGGAGGAAGAAGAAATTAAACGAAAACACAATGTTATGAATTTTACCTCTTCTCGAACCACCTCTTTAGGATTATACCTAAATTATTCCTAGAATGTATTTCCAAAAAAATAAGGTTGTTTTATGAGGTTATAGAAGTTGGTAAGTAATTTTTATAGTTCATGTATAAACCTAAATGGATTTAATGTGGTAATCATATTAGAGAGGTGTGGCTATTTATATGTGAGGTGAGTGGCACACTTATAATGTTTTAAAAGAAAAGGGTCTTTCAAGATTTTTTCACATGCCAAAAGGGTCAAAATGGATTTTTCTAAAGATTTAGATATTATAGGGTCTGGAAATGTATATAAAATATATTCTGTACATGTTTGTTTTTCATTTATACACTTATTTTTCAGTTTAACCCTCTATAAATTTGTTTTCACCTCAACTGTTTTAAATAATTTTTACAATTTTTACTTTGAATTATAGAAAAAAATTAAGATGGACTTATTATATAAAATAAATAATCATGAATCAAAATATGGAATTTATTTTTCCAAATTATATTCACATAGGTAGAATAAATAAATATAATATTTATCTTGTATACATAATGAAAAAGTGGGGTTTCTAAGAGAAAACATACAAAGTCTTACAATGTTTTTAATATAATGTTCAATATGAAAATGATTCCAATTACCTATATTGTATTAATAGATATATATTATTCCTATTTTTACTTTATAATAAATTTAAAATATATTTTAATGTTATTAATAATTTTTAAAAAGGCGGGTTTCAATTATAATTTGGTATTTCTAACTACTCATCGAAAAATGAATCATTTATTTAACATACAAAAAAAATATCCTTTTCTAATATTGATATAATAATTTAAAAAATTGATTTCATTTTATAAAAAAATTCAGAAAAATGAAAAAAAATTAAATTATATTTTTCAAACATAGCTAAACTGCCTATTAGAAATAAAATTAAAAAAATCTTCTTCCAAACGATTCTCATTTTTATTTGTAATAAATTAATAAAAAAAAGTATGTGTGTTAAATTTATTTATACATATTCATACCCTCCTATTTAATTTATTAGTTAAAATGGTCATGTTTAAATAATATTTTTATAAAGTATAACATTTTGTTTAAAACTGATGTTTTGTGCATCATAAGACACTGAAAAGATTGAATTTATATAAAAATAAATATATTATAAAGTCTCATGATGTCATATTCTCTTCAACACATGGTGTTTCATGTCATACATGCCATAAAATATGATATTCGTTTTTTAAAATATTCTGGTGTTAAAAACAAGAGGATAATAAAATTATTGTGATTTTTCTAAGATATGTCATAAAATTCCATGATTGGAAACTTGATCATAAACAAAGAGATTACAACATAAATCCCATTCATCGAGTTCTATATTATTCGAAAGAGCACTAATCCCACTATATCACAAATTTAAATTTATTATATATTTATAAAAGGAATAATTTAAAAAATTATAACATCATATATCTCCCCTTCATAACATTTCAACGCATATTTATTAATAATACCTAATTAAAATTTCCTTTAACAGGTGTTGACCATTTCATTTTTTATAAGAATTTTAGTTTGGTATTTCTGGTCCTTGTACATTGATCATGGTTACATAATCTCTAAAATACTAATAAAGATATAAATAGAATATATTTTCATTATATATATTTATATTCCTCCATAAAATTAGATGTTGAAAAAGGAATTACACCATTCATGGTGCTGATTGTTCATAAGTATGCGTGAATGCTTTTCTCAATTTTTTAAAAATGGAATAAAAGAAATGTCAATAGTAATTCATATTTATAGAGTCATTATTATATCATATAAATCATATATATTCATAATATCTATTTTTAGTATCATATATTTAAAAAATTAGAAAAATGAATCACATCGCTTCATGAAGGTGGTATTCCACACCTATGCAAGATCGAAGTAATCATTTTTTAATGTATTAGAAGGAAAGAAGGAAGATATGATGTAATAATTAAAAATTATATATATTTCATAAATATAATCTGAAAATATTAAACCCATCATATTTCCCATCTCTAAAATATGGTCGTGATAAATGAATTGTATCGTTACGTAGAGATGTTAACTGGTACTTTCACACAAGAGATACATTCATTTCCCATTTGGTGAGAAACAGGGTGCATAATGCTGTTTTAATAATCATAATAAAATTCTATTATATTTAATATTATTATATTATTATTATATGAAAAATGAAAAATATTTAGAGGATTAAAAGAGTAAATAAAAAGAGTTTTTAATTAATATGATTACATTATCTTTGAAATTACTCCTTTGGATCCCCCTTGAAGACCCTTGGGTGACTATTTTGGAGATAAAATCACCCAAAAACATGGATATATAAATTAAGAATATTATTTTATATGTTTTATTCAAGATATAAGTGTCATTTTGGATTAAGGATGATAACTGATGGGTCTCCTTTGATACGGGAATGAGAGGGTATACATGGAATATCTTAAAAGATTAAAATATAATAAAATCAATTTCAATAAAAATGATTCAAAATTGAAATTTAGTTGGGAAAAATGTTTCTATGGTATAAATAAAATCATGAAATTAAATTTATATTGGTTTTTGTGTCATTTTAAATGTTATTTTCTAATAAAATCATTGTTAATCATGGTTTACCTTTACCATAGTAACAACTGTTTAAATATTAAACGGTAAAGAATGTTTGAATAAATAGAAAAATTAATCATAAATAGACCATGGTTTATATTTTAAACCATATTACATTAATTTACATGAGGATAATATTTTTATGAATTTTAATTAATTTGATGAAATATTATTTATTATAGAACATCAATAATTTCACATTTGGAACTATTTATTTAACTTAAATATAAAATTTCTGAGACAAGTATGTAATTCCAAAATATTATTTTTTAGAATACCCAATATTTCATATTTATCAAACATATTCTTGTAACACTATAACTCACTCAAATTATATTAATTTTAATATTCTTAAATTCTTTTATTTTATTTTTCTATTAATAGAATAAATATTATTTTGACTTTATGTAAGAATTGGAGATAATTATATAATTACTAAATATTATAAATAAATTACTATGATGAAAATAATTTCATTATTCTGAAAATAAATATTAAAAATCATTCATAACTTGACTTTAATCTTATGTGAACTAATAAGAGATATTAAAACATAAGAGAGTGATACTTTGTACTTTTGTTTCCACTACATATTATGTAGTCATTTTACCAAAAAAAGGGTCAATTAATCAATAAAATTTTAATACAAAGTTAATAACTTTGAAATCTCCTTCATAATATAAGAATTAATATTAAAAAATGGCAACCTTAACTCTTATTTTAAACTTAAGTAAACTCGATTTACCCTTTACTGAGGTGATAAATTTTTCCATTGTTACAATTTATGGTTCTAAAAAAATTAAATAGTTTTTTTTCCAAATTTTGACCTCCAAATTCTGAATATGGAATCTATTTTAACAATTAATTTTCAATAAGTGGTATACATTTATTTCAAAATGAGTTCAAAAAACATGGATAAAACCATTATTTATAGAAATCAATTTTTATGCATAAAAATAGATTTATTCCAATCACATTCATACTAAAAACATTAAATGAATGTTAATTTTTTATTTAAAATATAATAAAATAATCATAATAATCATTCAACAATAAAGATTTATTTTTTTTATTGAGATAAAAGCGTTATTCACAAAAATATTTTTTTTTCAAAATGACATCTCTTTTATTTTTAATTGATTTTTATTTAATTTAAAATTAATTGATAACCACTGAATTAATTTTATACATATATAAACCATAATTTTTTTTATAGTTTATTTAGCCCTCTTCATTCCTTAAAATATAATGTCTAGGTGATAACAATCACATTAAAATGTTTTAATAGTATATCACAGTTAGTTTTAACATGGTGTTGCATGTAACAGAAGTTGTCAATGAAAAAAAATATTTATAGAGAAATATATATTCAAATATTTAAGAGGCACATTCTACCCCCATTAAAAAAATTTCACCCTAAAAATTTTGTCACTCTAATATAATAGATTGAGGATAATTCTACCTCATCACATCCATGATTTATCACATAACTTCCTCAAATTGATGGATTCACCACAAAACATTGGCCAAAGTGAGTGGTCTTTTTTTGTAACACTTTTTCTTTATGATATTGAATCACTATAAACTATTATTCATAAAAGATATCATTTTCTACTGGAATGAACTCTAATTTACTTACATTTTAAGGATCAGTTATGTACTTTCTCAAGATAGATACATGGAACACATCATGAACTTCATAAAGATTTTGCAGAGGTAAAATTCAATAACCTACCATACTTATATGATCAATAATTTCTAAGTGACTGATATAATTAGTTCTTAGCTTCACTATAATTATAAATATCATCACTCTCTAATAGGGTGACATTTATTGAAATAACATGACACCATATTCAATCTATAGATCTCATCTATGAATGTCTACAAATCTTTTTATCAAGTCTAATATTCCAGTATACATTATTGAATGGCTCTAACATCATATTCCATTTACATAGAAATATAGGGTCCCAATAGATTTCTTTATACAATATCATTCCATAATTTTGGATTTATAAACATCTTTCACGAGAGGGATTCATAAGTATCCATATTAATACCCAAGTGGAAGATGTTATTGTAATAAAATTCAACTAAAGAATGTTTTTGATCATATAAACCTTGGAAATACATAGATAAATATCTCAACATTTTATCTAGAGTTTTAATGGTCCTCTCATACAAACCATCTATCTATAGATCATATGTAGTGTTAAAAATCAACTCTAAATCTACAGCCTTATGAAGACATATTTAGAAATTTTAGGTAATCATTGTATCTTGATTATATATAATTAATAGTGGTACTCAATGAAATCTTACAAAATCTTTATTATATAACCGCGTAAGTCATTCAAGGTATAAATATTCTCTAATGAAAATGAAGTGAAATGACTTGATATTGAAATTGCCTACAACCCATATATATTTCTTCCTTGTAGATGTTTCATGGAGTTTGATAACAGAATCCAAAGTGATATTTTCCATTTTCTATTATGGTATTTGCAATGGTGGTAACAACACCTTAAAATTCAATCTCCCAAACTTATTAATTTTACAAAACAAGAACTAAGAAACATACTCTAAAATATCTCCCTTTATTTTTTCCCATAAATATACTCTTTCAAATCTATATAAATCATTATAACTATAAGGTGAATAAATAATGAAGAACTATGAGCTTTTTTAAGTTATTCCTTCTTCAAATACAGTACAGACGAGAGACACACGTGGGTCCTAAACATGACTATTCAATAATAATTCAGATTGTACTTAGGAAAATTTATGACTTTATTCCATATCTCTACATCTTCCTTTTACACCTATTTAATCTTTTTACGAATAGATGGTTGTATAATTTTTTGAGCATGAAATTATTATCCCACCTTCATTCTATATTTCTATATATATTATTTGAAAATCTATAAATATTGTGTCTTTTGTGAGCCTAATCATAGATAATCTAGAATGATCCTTGGAACCCAAACCACCCATCACCTTTTTAACTTTCCCAGGGTGGTAATGTATTGTGCATTCATAATCTTTAATCAAATATAGCCATATTCTATGGTTTATATTAACCTCTGGTTGAGTGAATATATACAAATAAATTTTATGCTCAGTACATATATCATACCTTTCTCTATAAGGATGATTTCAGAATATATTTAAATCAAAAAACATTGCTTATTACTCCATATCATGAGCTATGTAATTTTTCTCATGACCCTTTAATTTTCATGTGGAATAAGATATAATAATATAATTCTACATGAGGATGAATCTCATTCCCTTCTTCGATACATCATTATTGGTTATAACCCATTCTCAACAACATGTTAGGGTAAGAATAGGTGTGTTGACTAACCTTGACTTTGATATCTTGAAATTGACTTTACATTCCATTGTCAAAAGTTAGATAACTCCCTTTTAAGTTTTATTTGTGAGTGGATTCAAAAAGCATGATAAATTTTATAAACTGAGTTTATAATATCCATCAAAACCAAGAAAATTATGAATCTCGGTAATAATTATGGTTTTTTTTCATCATTCATTAACATATATCTTCTATGGATCCACATATATACCCTCACATGAGATTATATAACCCTCAAATGAAACTTTTTGTATCCAAAATTCAGAACTTTTAAATTTTCCAAAAAAAAATATCTTTCTGTAGGGTCTTCAATAAAATATTTAAGTGATAATTACTCTCTTTATTGAACTTTGAATAAATTAGAATATATTATATAAATACTAACACAATCTGATTAAGGTAATCTATAAGGACACTATCCATTAAATTCAGGAATATTACAGAAGAATTAATAAGACCAAGTGGAATCACTATAAATTCATAGTCTCCATACCTTATTTTTTGGATTTCTTTGTTATAGCCCCATTATTGATCCCTAGTTTATAATAACTATAACAAAGGTCACACTTGTAAAAGTATTCAGAGCCTTCCAGTAGATCATAAAAAACATCAAAATGTTTTAGAGGATACTTGTTCTTGATTGTGATATTGTTAATTTCATGATAATTAAGGTAGAGTTTCATTAATTCATCTTTTTTATTTACAAAAATAATAGGCACATGCCAAGGTGATACACTTTGACGTATTTATCCATTTTCAAGATTTGATTTTAGTTTATCCTTAAATACCAGTAATTAAATGTAGAATATTCTATATGTTGT
This sequence comes from Viscum album, assembly GCA_963277665.1. Classification (NCBI taxonomy): domain Eukaryota; kingdom Viridiplantae; phylum Streptophyta; class Magnoliopsida; order Santalales; family Viscaceae; genus Viscum; species Viscum album. The sequence goes on from OY728165.1 coordinate 219,735,052, forward strand.
TTTTAAAATAATTATAGCTCCATGTATGAGTTCTATAGAAAAATCAACTAGATGATCTAAATCGAGACCATGTAACTCTTTTAAAAATACATTGAAAAACTTTTTTACAATAGTAATATATTCTATACTGACTTTTTCCTCAGAAATATATGATAAAAACCCTATTAAATAGAAATAAAGACCCATATTATCGTTGTGATTTACACTATAAGTTTAAATTTATCATCAACTTGGTTGATGATCATAGGTTTGTTTAGAATAAAAAATTTAAATTCACTTACTTGGAAATTTCTATGGAATTTATAAAGATAAATCCAATCCATGCATATGATATCATTAAACTCAACCAACATGAGCATAAAATGATTTATAGGAAGCACATTCCCACAAATACCAATTGGAAAAGAATAATGAAACATAGATGTGATCATCGTACCATTAATAGTTTTCACTATTAATTCAATATTGAATTTTTTTAGGTGGTATTTTGATACCCTTCAAAAATTCATCAAATATAAAAGAAATTTAATATCCTAAATAAAAAAACAATATAAATTCTAGCATTGATGGAAGGTGAACTATTCACCAAGTAATTATCATACCCCCATTATAAATGATGATCATAAGATATTTTTATTTTCTAAATAATAAGGGGTTTATAACATCAATATTCATCAAAAAACTTCATATTTTGAGAACTGGTCAGCCAAATTCCCATAATCCATAAATTTGAAACACTATTGCATGGGGGTGTATTCTTTTTAGATTTCTCGTTATTCATATCATTAGCTAGATTCTTCCTGTTACTTCAATATTTGACTAACATATGACCTTCCTTTCATACATTAATTTTATACTAGATCCCTTAACAAAATTTCCTCTATTTTTTCTTCCACACATAGAGAATAAATGATGGATTATCTTTATCTCTCATTGGTTTTTATAATTTCCTTTTAATTCCATATTTATTTTCTTGTCAAACCCATGAGATTTATGGTTAACTTTAATCCTTATTTCTACCTTGAGAGAAAATTAGATAATTTGTTTAGATCTACTGAATTCCCTTATGCATAAATCCCTTCATTGACCTAGTATCATTCCACTAAATAATTTATAGACATTAATTTAAGGTTGAAAGATAATATTAAAAGAATACCTCACATGTCTTGTAATATTTTCCCCATAGGTACTAAATAATTCAACATCCACTACAAAAATTCTATTAGCAACATTTTTTTCCTTAGCGACTTTTATAAATGTCACTAATTCATTTACCTAAATTTATAAAAAAACATCAATAAATGAGGTGTCTCTAAATTAAATAAGCTTATAAACATCACAAATTTAGCGAAACATATAAAAATATCTAAATGGTGACCCTTAAAAATGTTTCTAATTCATCTAAGTTTTTAAATGTCTCTATTTATCAATAACTAATTTAACAACATTTTTTAGAAACATCGATATGAAAACATCGCTAAAATAGAGATGTTTATAAATTTCACTATTTAGGGGCACCAAACTTTTTGACGTTTTTTGTAAATGTTGGTATCTGAACACTGAATTTTATTGTAAATTTTTATAAGTAAATGTCTCTTAAAAGTTTTCATTTACAAACATTTCTGGAATCGTTGTTTTTAATTTGAAATTTACAATTTTTATTTGTGGGGATATTTTTTTTGGATTTTTTATCCATCTTTTAATTGATTTTTTAACCTTCCCCCTGTCTACATATACCCCACCCCCATGTACCCTGCAATACTCACCCCTCTCTGATCCCATGTACCCTTCTCTACCCCTCCTCTATAATACACCCTCTCTTCCTCCCACCCCCCTCCTCTAGCCTCCACGTCCCCATGCCCCCTTTCGTTCCCCCCAACCCTGCTCCCCTATATCCCTACTGATGTTTCTGGAAATGAAGGTAATTTTTCTTGAAATTTTTAATTTTTATTTGTTGGGAAATTTTTTATTGGTATTTTTTATTTATTTTTTGAATTGAATTTTTTATCCTTCCCCTTGTATACATGCACCCCACCCTCATATTCCCCATAGTACTCACCCCTCCCCACTCCCCTGTACTCCCCTCTGTACTCATCTATAGTCCACACTTCGATCACCCCCCCTGTACGTCGCCACGCCCCCTCCTGTTCCCTGTAAACTTGGTGCCCAGTATCCCAACCTCCCTATCCAATTCCCTTTCCGACCCTACTCCCATGTACCATCCTCCTAATCCTATTCCCTCACCCACCCCACTCCTCTATCATTCCCTCTACTCCACCCTATCCCATTCCCTAGAAACCCATGTTCCCCCTGAACATCACCTGTAATCCACCCTCACATCCCCACTATCCTCATCCCTCCATACTCTCCTATACTACCCTCCGTACCCCACCTATAATACACCCTATCAGCCCATCCCCCCCCCCCACCTCCACATCCCCACATCACCTCTTATTTCCCACAACATTGCTCCCCTATATCCCCACCCTCCCCTGTCTCGTTCCCTTTCCCACCCTGCTCCCATGTACCAACCTTCTACTCTTATTCACTCATCTAACCTACTCCCCCTCGTTCCCTCCGCCCCACCCTCACTAAATCCATTAAAACCTCCCACCCACTATCTATCTCCTGTAATCCACCCTCTCATCCCCATTGGCCTCAACCCTCCCTACTCCCCTGTACTCCCCTCCCCCCACACCTATAATGCATCCTCCCGTCTCATCCCCACGTCTTACATCCACACACTCCCTCTTGTTCCATGCAAACCTTCTCCCATGTATCCCATCCCCCTCCTATTCCATCACCCACTCCACTCTCTTGTACCCACATACTACTCCCTTTCGCTCACCCTCCCCTCTCCCATGTACCCGCCTACTACAACCATTACTTCACTCACCCCAATCCACCTCACCCGTCTCATCCACCTACAATCCACATCCCCATTCCCCCTCTAATTCCCTATAACATGGATCCCCTTTTCCCACCCTCCCCCTCTCATTCCCTCTCCCACCCCCTCCCATATACCAGCCTCCTACTATTGTTCCCTCACTTTCTATAATCCCCCTCACGTTCCCTCCTCCCCACCCTCCCTAACTCCCATATAACCCATGTCCCCCCCCCTCTGGTCGTCACTGGTATCCACCCTCTCGTCCCCACTATCCTCTCCCCTCCCTGCTCCCTTGTACTCCCATATGCCCTTCACCTATAACCCACCCTCTCACCCCCCTGCCTCCATGTACCCACACCCCCTCCTATTGTCTGTAACCCTGCTCCCATGTATCCAACCCTCTTTCCTCTCATTCCCTCTCCCAAACTGCTCCCATGTACTCTCCTACAACACCCATTCCCACACCCGCCCCGCTCCCCCTCTTGTTCCCTCCACCCCAACCTCACTTACTCCTATGTAACCCACACCCCCCTCACATGTGAACTATAATTCACCATCCCATCCCCACATTCCTCACGCATCCTCACTCCCCTATACTCCCCTCTTCCCCTCACTTATAATACTCACGCCCATCCCCCCATCCCCACCCCCCGCCTCCACATCCCCCACTCTTTGTTGTTCCCGGAAACCCTACTACCTTGTATCCCACCCTCCCCCCTCCTCTTCCTTCACCCACCGCGCTCCCTTTACCCACATCCTACTCTCATTCCCTCCTCACACCGCACTCCCATGTACCTTTCTCCAACTCCCATTACCTCACCCGCCCCTCTCCCCCTCCCCCTCCCATTCCCTTCGCCCCTCTCCCGCCCCCTCCTCTATAACCACTCCCCCCTCTTATTCCCTGCAACTCCACTCCCAAATATCCGAACCTCCCCCTATCATTCCCTCACTAACCCCACTACTCTATACTTTCCTCCTACTTTTATTCCTATACCTACCTCACTCTGCCTCCCATTCCTTCTACCCCCTGCATCACTTGCTCCCATATAACCTACAACCCCCCCCCCTGCCTATTACCAATTATACACCCTCTCATCCCCACATTCCCCACCCCTACCTATTCCCTTGTACTCACCTCCACCCCTCACCTATAATCCACATAATCATCCTGCCCCCCCCCCACCACCTCCACATCCCCACACCCCCCTTGTTCCCCACAAACAAGATCCCATATATGCCTCTCTCCCCCTACCATTCCCTCTCCCACCCCTCTCCTATGTAGCCGCATCTTAATCACTTTCCCTCCCCCCTCCCATTCCCTCTACCCCACCCTCACTCACTCCGTTATAACCCAAATCCGCCCTCCCATCACCTATAATCCACCCTTTCGTTCCCACAGTCCTCACCCCTCCCCAAAGCCAAGTACTCCCCTTGGCCCCTCACCTGTAATCCACACTCCCCTCCTATCCCCCCACCTTCACATACCCACGCCCCCTTTGGTTTCAAGCAAAATTGCTCCCCTATATCCCACACTCCCCCCTATTATTCCCTTTCCCACCCCACTCCCCTATACTCACCTCCTACTCTCATTCCCCCACTTGGCCCACTCTCATGTACCAGGCTCCTACTCCCATTACCTCATCCTCCCCTCCCACCACAACCACATCCACATGCCCCCTCCTTTTCCTCGAAACCCCACTCCCCTATATCCCAACCACCCCCATAACATTCCCTCTCCCACCCTGCTCCCCTATACCCACCTCCTACTCTTATTTCCTCAACCTACCTATTCCCCCTCCCATTCTCTCAGCCCCACCCTCACTCTCACCCTATATCCAATATTTCACCCCTACCTGTCACCTATAATCTACCCTCCCTTCCGCATAGTCATTTACCCTCCACGTTCCCTTGTACACCCCTCCACCCCTCACTTGTAATCTGCCCTCATGTCCCATCCCCACCCCCTCCTCCATGCCCCCTCATATTCCCCGCAACCTCAGTCCCTTGTATCCCACCCTCCCCCTTCTATTCCCTCATCCCCATAGTTCTCTCCCCTCCCTGCTCCCCTATAATCCTCGATGCCCATCACTTATAATCCACCCTCTCATCCAATCCCCCCCTCCATGTACCAACACCCCTCCGGTTCCCCGTAACCTTACTCCTCTATATCCCCCCCTTCATTCCCTCACCCACCCTACTCCCCTATACCCACCTCCCACTCCCATTCCCTCACCCAGCCACTGCCATGTACCCTCCCCGAACTATAATTACCTTGCCCCACTCGCTCCCCTTCCCCCTCTTATTCCCTCCGCCCCTCCCCAACTCAATCCCCTGTAACCCAGTCCCCCCACCTATCTCTACACATTTTTTTGTCCCTTCCCTTCAAAAAAAGTTTCTTCCACATATATTAGAACCTAAATCCTTTCAAAAAATCCACAACGCATATGATCAACGACCTATCTATTTTTTAAATATAAAATTGTATTATATTATATTATATTTATAAATATAAATAAATAAATTATATTACATTACTTAATTAAATAAATATATATAATTTGACATATAAATATACATATATTAATATATTTGTATATGTATATATTTTATGTTTAATTTTTATATATACAAGTTTATATTATATATATATATATATGTTTTTATATTAAAATATTTAAAAAATTAGACTGTTATATATATATATATATGTAATTTTATATACTAATATACATACATATATATATACATCTATCTTCATATTTTTTGTTTTCTGTTTATAAATATATAAAATTTTATATTATATTATATGTGTGTGTGTGTGTGTCTGTGTTTATATATGTGTTTATATATATACGTGTTTATATATACGTGTGTGTGTGTGTGTGTTTATATATATGTGTGTTTGTGTGTGTGTTTATATAAATTTACATATATATATATGTGTTTATATTTTAAACTATTTAAAAAATTAATATATTATATATATAATTTTGCATATTAATATATATATATTGATATATATGTTTATATTTAATATTTTATGATTATATATATATGTTTATATTATATTATATTTATATATATTTATAATTTTCATATATGTTTATATTTTATTTTATTTATATATATTATTATATGATGTGTGTCTGTGTGTTTATATAGGTATATGTTTATATTTTAAATAATTCAAAATTTCAATATATATTAAATTTATGATTATTTTATATAAATATTTTTTATAAATATCTCTATGTTTATATTTTATATTATATACATATATGTTTATATTTCGTATATATTATATCTTTCTATTTTATATATATCATATGTTTATATTTTATGTATATTATATGTTTTTATTTCATATATATTGTATGTTTATATTACTATATACATATATTTATATTATATATATATATATGTTAATATATATATGTGTGTGTATGCACTCATATATATAGTTATAAATAAATATATATATATAATTAGCCATGTTTTAAAACCCTAGAAAAAATATTACTAAAATAGCCAGAATCTGTTAAAAACTTAAACTAATTTTAGAAATATATGTTTTTTTATATATTTAAATATATGTATATAATTATATTTATATATTTATATCTATGTGTGTGTTTGTGTATTTATATATATGTGTATGTGTTTATAATATATATATATATATATATGTGTGTGTGTGTGTGTGTGTGTGTCTAAATATATATTTTCATCAATGTTGGAAGATGAGCTATATAAATATAAATATATATATATATAGCATTGTTTCATCAAATACATTGCTAAATTAGTGATATTTTGGGAAAGGTATCACTAAATTAGAAACGTTTCTCGAAATCATTTCTAAATTAGCAAAGTTTTTAGAAAAAAATCTCTAAATTAGTCATGTTTCCTCAAGAGTCACCAAATTAGTGAATTCTTTTGAAAAATGTCTCCAAATGAGACACATTTTCCTATAAATGTCACTAAATTAGCCACATTTTCTGAAAACATCACTAAATTAGTGATATTATGTAAAAATGGATAAATTACCTTATAGAACTAGGTTTACATCCCATTCTACAACTCTTTATCTCATGAGATAACCATATATACCCAATTCATTAGAGGGATATATAATTTTGATCATTCCCTTTAGAAAATTAAAATCATATATATGTGTTCAAAAAGATCACAAAACATTCATAATATCATAACCCGTGACAAGTAAATGGGTTTCCTATTAATTTCATCATATCATAACCCAAGGAAAATAATCAGGTTTCACAAACATTTCATCAATTCATCATAGCATAACTCATACAAAAGGAACATGTTTCATAAAAATATTTCCGTCATAACCAAAAACCATCCAAAAAAACCAGGATGTTATCATTGGATCATATCCCCTAAAAATAATATAAAAAATCCAAGTTAATTTTTACTAATGAAGAGAAATACCATAAATATCACTAAAAACATTCTTAAATAAAATACACTTTCAATTTTGAAATTACATCATTAAAATAAAAAAAATTCCAAATATTAAGGAAATAGTTATAGTTTAAAATAAAATTATAAGTTTTTTATTGACTCCTAGAAGATTTTAGTTGTCAAAATGGTGATAAATTCCATTTATCCCATATAAAAGAAAATAAATCATTCCTTTCACTATTTTTTAACAAAAAATCAAAAAAGTACCTCATTCAGAAAACACCAAGATGTATCAATTAATAAAATTATAAAAAGTAAATCATGTGTCAAAATGACTTTAAAAATCATTATAAAAGAATGAAAACAATTATTGAAAACATTTTAAAAAACCATAGATATAAAATAAATCATTTTCATATCAAAGAAATATATAAATTTGGCTTCCCTTAAAAATGTTTGATCAGCCTATTGAGTAATTAAAGAGAAGAAAATTAAATTAATGAGTATATTGCAATTAAATCACCATAGGATAAAAAATTCAGGAAATTTATGAGAGATATATCATTAAATTAAACCATTGGAAACTTAATCATAAACAATCTAAATAAACTAAGATATTGTAATACAAATATCTTACATCGAGTTCCACTTTCTTTGAAATCACTCTAATCATCCTTTTTAATAAATTTTATTTTATTATATATATATACCAAAATAATTTACAAACTTATAACATCTATATTATCACTTTATAAAATTTCAACACCAATTTATTAATATTACCTTATTAAAATCATGGTTTCAAGGTTTTAACAATTTTCTTTTTTAGAACAATTTAGGTCAAATATTTCTAATAATTTTAGTTTGATCAAGTTTCCATAATATTCATAAAATTAGTCACTGTTTAAATATCACATATATTTAATATATATATACACATATATATTTTTAGGAATCCATAAAATATACATATTTAAAAATAAATTACACTATTCATAGAGGCGGTAGATCCTATATATGCATAAACATTGTTTTCACTTTTGGAAAGATATAATGAAAGAAGTAGAAATAATAATTCACCTTTAAAAATAATTATTATATAATATAGTTAATATATATTCATAAAATATATACTTATTAACATCCATGTAAAATGTGTAATACATGAATCACATCACTTCATGGAGATGGTAGTCCACACGTATGGAAAAATGTTCTAATAGTTTTCCAACGGATTAGAAAGTAAGAAAGTGGATATTATATTATCATTATAGATGAATACATATATAAGAAATATCATATATAAACCTTAAACCCATAATATCCATCCATAATATATAGAGATTAAAGTTTAATCGCATCATTGTATGGATACCGTTAGTTAAATGAACACACAAGCAATAATTTCACATATCATTTGATGAGAAATAGGGTCGATAATGGTGTAATAATAAACATAATAACAAATCAAAAGATTTATGATATTGAAGTTATTATTTTATGATAAATACCATATATTTATATTTAGTTAAATAATAATTAAAAAATAATGTGATCTATTAAGCCTATTACCTCTTACTTGAAAAAACACATTTTGATCACCTCTTATAGACCACAGGGCTGGTCACCTTGTGAGAAAAAACCTATAAAAGCAGGATAAGTATTTTTATAATATATTTTCAAATATTTTGGTTGATATATAAGGCTAAATGTGTTGAAAATAATATAAATTATGTTTGTCCTTTTATTAGGGAATGATATGACACACTAGAAATTTCTCAAAATATTAAGATATAATAATGTCATTCTCAATAAAAAATATAAAAAATTATCATCAATTCTAATTAAAAGTTTCTATTGTCAAAATAACATCATCCAATAAAATTTAAATAGGTTTTCGTGTCATTTTAAGCCTTATCACTTTTATTAACCCCTTTGGTAATCATTTTTTTACCTAAACCGCGGTAATAACTATTTCGATCTTAAAGGGTTATGAATTGTACAAAAAAAAATGGTAAAATGACTCATAAATGGAACATGGGTGATATATAAAAACATATTACATGCAATTAGATAAAGATGATATTTTAATGATTTTCAAATCATTTGTTAAATTTTTATTTATTAGAAGACATCATTAATGAAAATGTTAAGCTATTCATTTAATATGACATTAAATACACCAATAAATTTTTTAATTAAAATATAATATTTATAAATACATATAGTATTTAATATTTATCTAAAAAATTCATGGAAAACTATAAATCACACATATTATATTTTTTAATATTTTTAAAATAATTTATTTTATTTTTTATTAATTAATGAAATACTATGTCAGCATATTTTAAGAATTTAATATTATAATATAATTTCTAAAAGTTAAAAATAAATTTCTATAATGAAATTAATTTCATTATTATCACAATAAATATTAATATTCATTAAAAAAATTATTTTTTTTCATTTTTGAATGTATAAAATATATTAAAAATTAAGAGAGTTTCATTTTGTATTTTCGTTTCCTTTAAATATTTTATAGCTCGTTTTAATGGAAAAAGGTCCCTAAAAAAATTTCATTTCTTAAAAAATGTTACATGGGTACAATTATATTCATCCAATAATAATTAATTCCAAATATTTTCACCTTAACTGTTAGTTTTAACCTATGTTAACATGATTTACCTTTACGGAGGTAAATTTTACTTTGGTTATCATTTATAATGCTTAAAAATAAAAGGGGACTATTTTAAAAATTTATCCCTAATAATTCAAAATATGGAATCATTTTTTCATAATTTAATTTTTATAAGTTTCATGAATTCATTTCAAAATGAGTGCAAAAAACATAAATAAAATCATTTTTTTAAATTACAATTTTTGGTATAAAACTATGTTTATTCCTATTTCATAACTAGAAAAAAAAAATTTTAAACATTTTTTTAATATATAATATATAATTTTATTATAAGAAGTAATAAATAGTTATTAATTTAATTTTTTTCTATAAAAACACAATGTTCTCATAAATAATTGTTTTTCCGAAATACATCTCCTTTATTTTCGAATGAATTTTATTTTCATTTATAATTAATTTAAAACCAATAAATTAATTTCATATTTATGTAAAATAATTTTTTTTAACAATTTACTTGGTCTATTTTATACCCTTTAATCCAAAATCTAGGAAATAACATTCATATAAATATATTTTAATAGTATATCATGGATTGTTTACCTCAATGTTGCGTGTAACACAATTTATGAAAGGAACCAAAATTATTTAAATATAAATTTATTGTAAAATCTCAGGTTTTTAAAAATTAGCTCAACCAATATCTACGCAAATATATTCAAAAATCCATCCCCACACTATAGAGTTCCTTCAATCACCAAAATAAAAATCTTAGAAGGCATAATGTGCAAGTAAAATGAAGTTTTCCAAATAAGGGATACAACTCATTACCAATTGTTTTCATGTTTATTTTTTCTTCCACAAAAATAAAATATTAAATATTCATGATGATATTATAACATAATTATCTTACAAATAAAAAAATGTTATTATGTTTATGTAAAATTGATTTTTTAAAACCATTCCATTCTATGGAAAATGAATACATCATTCATGGGTACATACTATTTGTTGTCTCAACATAGAAGTGTAATTAATTTTTCATCATCACATTACATTGAGGTTTACAAAAAATAATATATGTGATATTTATGAAAAAATATATTATTTTTGAAATATAATATATCATATACCTTCTGACCCTTCTATATTCTATAGAATGATAACATTTTTCATGCATTCATCTCAACTACAACCTTTATGAAGCGATGTGATTTATATTTATATTACCACAATGCATGGTTGATTATAAGATTATATATAATGATAAGAACATATATTAATGAAATTATTAACATTATGGATATTATATAACCATTTAATAACACTTTTAGCTATAGTCAATATACTAATGTAATTTGGGTGAAATTGACCGAAAAACCTTATATGGTTTGCGTAAACAAGATTTATCCAATGAATGGACGAAACATGATTATAAAAAGGCCAAAAAATTAAATACTGATGAAAAAGGCTCTTAAAAAATTATTTAATAAATATGAATTTCTTATTCAAGAAGATATCATTCATCCTACCAAGTTTCAGCTTCAGGTAATAGTTTATTCTATAATGTAAATTTTATTTGTTTTTATTTATGTATAAATTTATATTAAATGAAATTATAATATATTTCTCTTTTAAAGTCCAAATATTTTATTTTCCTACATTTATATATGGATTTAACTTTTTCACCTTTAATTTTATTTTCTTTGACACTTAAAATGACTAATAAGGTGTTTTTTTACAGAAAACTAAAAATATATCTCATATTGGTGAAGAATCATTCGCCTCCATATCCATCTATGCTATAAAGTTTTCATAGTTTTTTCAGTAATATCTAGTGATTGTTTAAAATCATTTTCATAAATATTTCACTTTATTTACAAAGTATTAAAAGTAATATTATTTTCTTTTTCCAAAAAAATTATTTCTGAATCTTTACCAAAAGTGTGAAGGAAATCATTATTTTAACATTTACAAATGAATATATTTTCATATTGACATAAACTTTAGGTATTTGATGTTAACTTTAAAAATTTTATAGTTCTATTCAAATAAAATTATTTTATCTTTATTGTAGAAAAATATTTGAAATTTTATGAAAATAAAAAGAAAATTTTCAGGTTCTCAATGAAAGGATAGAATGTTCTTTCAAAGGTATTTCCATTTATGTTAACATTGTATTGATGTTATTTATTCTTTAAAGGGGATATAATATTATGATTCAATCCACCATATTTATCTAGATATAGTATGGTCATGTTATTCTCTGTATTAACTATGGGAAATACTAAAATATTTTATATGCTATTATTCAATACGAATGTTTATATTGATTATGTATGAAATTTTCATTCAATTATTTCATATGTTGAATGTATGGAACTTAGTAGGTGATGGGTGGGGTTCGTTATATCCCCTCAATGCATCATTGCTTCTCACGAGACAAACTAGTTTATGTATTTGGAAAATGTATTACCTATTTATGTATGATTTATTGGAAAAATTCTTTGATGGTATGATTATGTAATTAGACATTATGTATATCATTAAAAAACTAGTTACTGTTAATCATGTGATTAGTTTTGTTTTTATGTCATATATGGTTTTACTCTCGTTTTATGATATTGGTTATAGTTTCTATTTGATTATTTTTTACCTCTACCATATTGTTCATGCTTTATTTATTTTATGATTACTTTTTTGTACGTTTCCCCTATTAAAAATCTGAGCCCACCATTTATTATTTTTCACTTTCCCCAGGATACCATGAAGAGATATATGAATTAATTCAAGGATATATTAGAATAAATAATAAATTTTTTACTTTAATTTTATATTTTATTTTATGTTTTCAAATGTTATTTGAAAGTCATGTATGTTTCTATTCTCACAAGAATGTTACACTATTCAATCCTTCAATATGAGATCTTTTGTATCAGGTTCTAATATAGTAAGATAAACACCACCTCTAGTTTTCTATAGTTATGGTTTTACAATATGATATTAAAATATGTATTTCAAGGATAATTAAAAGGAAACAAATTAATATGGAATAAAATTTATGGGATTCACAATTATTTTGGGAAATATCCACAAACCATATTTTTTATCTTCTAAATTTGATAGTTTTCTTATTTTGTGTTCTTGTAGTTCTTGTACTAGTATGGGAAATCCAAACTCTTCTACTCAATTATATCAAGCATTTTTTGATTATTAAAATCCCTTGCAAGACCTTTCCAGTATTGAAATCTTTTTTCTCTCTCCTAATATTTATTTATCACATGATATATCTATCAAGATATGGCATTAAATATAATCTCTATTTATTATGTAAATAATTGGTATATCATGATTTTTTTTCTAATGGGCATTTTATATAAATTCAGTTAAAAATGAAACAAATTTGGAGAATTGATGAAATAAGGGGATGAATTGAACATGTATTTTTCCTATAAATTCTTATATTATTTTTTTTTGTTGTTACTTATGTTATTTCTCTTAAAGAATTAGTATAAATTACTAATAAAGAATATTATATTAAAAAATATGAAAATAAATTATAAATAAAAAGTGATTTATGAAACTTAATATTTTTAATATTGGTAATCTTTCTTCATTTGAATAAAACCGATTCATGTTTTGTCTTTGAGATAATCCCCTCTTTATGTTTGTGAAGTTAATTCAAATGAATTACTTCTAATTTCAATGTTTAAATATTGTGAATATTCGCATAAAACATTTTTTGGTTTAATTCTTGAATCAACTCATAAAATTAATAACAATTAAATATATAAATAAAATGATAAGTTTGAATAATCAGGGTTTGAATGATGTTGATATTATCCCATTAAATATATATTCTTTGAAATATATTTAATTCTAATTACTATGTGGTTGTTGATATGATAAATTAGGTGATATTTTTTTAGATTCTTAGTAGTGTGGAAAGAGGCTGTAATGAATAAATGGTTGTATGTTAATTGAAATTTGTTAAGAAGAACAGGATTAGAATTGAAAAATGTGGTTTATAAATTAATGTCGAATAATTGAAATATTATTCTAAATTTTAATAAATAGGTTTTACCTTAATGGAATCACATGTGTGGTATGGTTAAATATTTTTTATTAAATATGTTATTAAAATCACTTAATTAATTAATGGTATTTAATAAGTTGATAATCTAGAAAACGATGGAATATGTTAATTTAAGAACATGAATTGAAGCTTTTGTGAGGTCTTTTTGCTAGTGAATTGTATTTAGTTGTGGACATAGTTGGTGGAATCATGTTGTAATGTTAGTATGGTGTTTAATGTAGATTTAAATGAAGATGTAATTATATGAAATCTTCAGTCTATTATTTAGTTTCAGTATGTGCATTTATCTATATATATTTATATATATTGTATTTTCCTTGTTATTTTTAAACACACCCCACCTTAGTTAAGTATTATATATTGGCCCCAATTTTTTTCATTTTAGGTGTTTTCCTCAACATTTAGGTTAGTGAGGGTGGATAGATGACTACCCCCTCTTATCCTTTCTCCCATTATGAGTATACTAGCAATGATGTCCTATGTCTGGTATGATCATCAATGATGTGGAAGTGTCATGTGATGTTCCCAATTATTTGGTGGTGATATAACAATGGTTGTGTGGTGGGGGTCATTTATGGTTGGAGGATTCCACGTAGTGGATATCATTAATGTTCATGATACCTTAATTCTCTTTTTTTGAGGCAATGGATGTGGATGTGATTTGTTATATATATTCTTAAAATATCAAAATGAGGCATTGGACCTTATAAACGTTGTGATAGGTAGGGTTGTGACCTAACCCACATGATGTTAGAAATCATGTGAGGATATGAAATTTAAAGATGGGATGTGAGAGAGGAATACTAGTTGGGAAGTGGTTTTAGGGAACCTATTATTATATTCTTTTGATATTATCATAATATTATTTGATGAAATACTTGGTGAGTGATCCCTAATGAGGTTGAGAATGGGTTTTTGACTTAAGAGGTGCTTGTTAGTTCTTCTCTTTACTCATTGGAGAACTAGTATACATTTCTCTCATTTTAAAATGAGGTCTTGAGGAGTATCCTACGGATTATACATATTAATCTCACCCTTATTTATATTTTCCATCTGACCAAGGGAATTTTTCGAATGAACTGGACTAGGTTAGCTTGGACATATAGGTTTTTAGAGCTTCTTCTTATGAATAGTGTTTTATTTTATTTTGGAGATTTATCCTATATTAAATGACATGAATTTTTGTATTTATTTACATGAATACTGTATTGTTTTATATGATTTGGTGTTTAAAAATGTTTCTCCTCTTTTTTGTTTTCTTAAATTTATAAATTTATGGGGAATACCTCTAACTATGTGATATTTAACCTCTATGAAAATCACCATCATAAGGCCTATTGGAGAAGGTTTTTATGGGCCAATCCTTCTCATTATTTTCATCCATGAAATATTACTATTTGAGGGGGTCATGAAATCAAAAAACCATTCTCCAGGAACCATTTCATCTCGTATCATAAATCTAGTGAACCAACTCAACCATCTACTACAAAACCTTTTTCTTATCTATATACCTAGTCATGAAATATAAATATATACAGAGATCCTCATGTTAGGTTTGAGTGAAACTCAATGGAATTCCACCAATAGTGCTCCTAAAATATTATAATATGTAATTATTTAATCAGTACGATATATTATGTAAATAAGTTTAAATTTAATTTCATCACATTTTGGGATGTCTAAAAGAAAAACCAATGAATGATCATACATTCTTTGGCCAATGTTGGAATATTATGATACACTCATAGTCTGAACACAACTTTAGGGTGAGAAATATATATCCCCTTAACAAATTTATCCTGATAAATGAGTTATCACCATCCCATGGTCCCATGTTCAATGATGTATCATTATTATATATCCCTCAGGTGAATGATACATGACCATTACACTCCACCACTGAACTCAAAGTGAACTATACATAACTATCATAAATCCCCCAAGTTAATGAATGTATCATCACCACATAACCCATTGTGAATTACATATCCCCATCATATGACCCCTATTTGAATGATCATCGCCAATTCATTAAAAATAAAATACTAGGTATCACCTTGTGGATATATATCACATATAGAAAACCCGAAGATGCATAATATATCACAAAATTAATTTACCCAGAGATAATAATGTATCACTTGGTGAATAATATATCCCAGAAGAATAAATACCCTAGTTTTGATGAGACTCCACCAATACAAACCCCCAATTAGATTGTGCACCATTTATAAAAATCCCTAGGTGAATGATACACCACCATTGTATATCCCATATGGATGATGGACCACAGATATGAATCAACAAGGGGACAATGAAAAACAAATATTCAAGAAGGAAAATGAAAAATACATTATCTATTAATGTTTTTATGTGAACGGGGAATAACATTAGGAAAAAATATAGATGGACTTTTATTATGAAAATCTCATCATTCATTTTATCAAATTTTAACCTAGTTACAAGGCTTATTATTTCAATATTCTATCCAAATAATCCAGGATTAAGTTCCCAAAGACACTAAACCACCCCAATTATATATGGAAAGTCTACTTCTTCACTTTCATAGTTCTCACCCAACCTTTTGAATATCAAGGAATGCACTAAAATTCCACAAAAATGAACCTTATGCCATCCCATAAGCAAGGAAACGCCTCCGAGATGATTTTAATTTATAAAGTGCCACTTTCAAAGGGAAACATGATCATCAATGACCATGTACTTTAAGAACATGTCTTAACAAGCCTATCATGAGTTAAATTTTCCACACAAAATTCTTATCTGGTAAAAGATTTTTTTTCATTTCTGATTCATACGCGTACACTCACATAACCTGATTATAACTAAAAATATATAAACCCATATAGGCCAATAAGAAATTTTAAGCACCACCTTCCACTAATTATTAATACACCACTCTTCAAATATAATTGTTTCATCTACCTCTAATAATTATAATCTATAAAATCCAAAAAAAAAATCCTTGAATTAGGAATTTATGATGAAATTGAAGGAGAAACATGGATTATAGGAAATTAAGACGTTAATCTTCCCTTTGGTAATTCTTTGGGATAAAAAATATGACAAATCAACAATAAATTAAGGATAAATCAATTTTATAGGGAAGAGAGCCATGGTATATTATAAGGGGATGAGCTTAAATGAAGGGAGAGAGTAACTAAAATTCAATTTTTATAGGTTTTAATACCTTTAACCTAATGAATTAAATAGTTTAAATAAATTGTGTAGGTAGCATAACTATATGGGTTATGATTTAATTCCCCTACCATGGGTCACACTGTTGGATGACCCTTTAAGTGAGGGGGAAATTCCCCATTCTGAAGTGGAACTAAAAAACACTATCCCATGTTCATTTACATCTTGAACCTCTCTATAATAGTGTAATTCCCACTCTTAGAGTAGCACCATGAAACCATATCCACCAGAATACATTTTGATTCTGGTATTCATAGGCAACCCCCTCTATTGTTATATGATCCCCTCATTATCCCTAGAATTTTAATCTTACATAGACCTTTTGATGCCACAACACATCATACTATAATATTGTCGTCTTCCAAGGGAAAGAAATAATCTAACACCATAATTAACTTCTCAAATACTGACTCTTTGGCTTTTCCTACACAAACTACAACCCAAAACCATTAAATACACACATGGATGTGAAAAATTATAAAAATAATCTATACCTTGGAATATAAGGTGAGTTACATTACCTACTTTTATCCTTAACTAAATATAATAGAAGACCAGTATATAATAATTAGGGCATAATAACCATCCCATTCAAGTAAAGGGAATCATGTATACTTGATTTAAGTAAATCTCATAGCCTAGACCATCAAGATTATGGAAACGTGTATACAATAGTCATGAGATTGATAACCTATCCCATAATACTAACATATTCATCAGAGATGGGTGTATGTGAGAACCCTTTAATGTAGTAATTTATACCCTTTTATATCATTATTCACATTATATCATTACTAAATGTAAATATAAGTATAACATATTTAACAATTTCAACATCCCAGGAAGTGAATTATAGATCTTAAAACATGAAACATATTCTAAATCATGGAGGGAGGTAACATGAAATAGATAATTAATGATATTTATTTATTTCTTAACACAAATAAATCATATAACTTACTAGGGAAGTAACCAAAAAATTAAGAGTTGATAGGTTCGAATTCTAGATGTTCCAACATGATAATATTAAACCATTTTAATAAAAAAATTGTAACTCCTCAACCTTAGTATCCCAGAGATGGTGGGTACTTTATTAAATTAGAACTAGATATAGGCGATCACATTCTAAAGGACCAAATTGTATACTAGTCATGGTGAAATAGATAAATACATGAATATCATATACATTTGAAAACATAAAATACACAATGTATTTTCTTTAAAAACATTATTATTATCTCGAGAATATCATTGAATACCAATCATAGTACACATCCTGGTATCCAGGGGAATGGAAACAAATAAGTGTGAGCTCAAACCCTTAGTAAGATTTATGTAAAGTTGAAGCTATCTTGAGTAAATAAGTCATAATCAATATGAAAAGGTAAATAACTAAAAACACATTCCTTTTAATCAATAAATAGAACATGAAGAAAAATATGGAAGGAGTAGATGATGATAAAATAATTCAATATAAATAATCACATGAACATGAAACTTATACAAGGATATCATAACTATTAAAATAATAAAATTTAAATCAATAAATAATTTTATAATGATTAATTACATAACATGGGAAATTTAAAACTTTTTTTGGGTACAAGCACTAAGACAACATAAACATACCAACAAGGCCTCGTCCCATGATGTCATACATAAATGTGTAAGTCATACGCCAAATACTCAAACAAGATTATCTCATGAGACCTATAAATGAATCAATGATATGTATAATTCAAGGTACAAGCCATCACTAAGTAATTCTAATGTATTAATCATATTAATAAATATTAAAACTTGATCAACATGACTAAATAATCAAAAATATTTCATATAAGAAGAACTAGTATGTGAAGTCTCAATAATTTCTCAGTAAAACTAATCATAAACCATCCTGAGAAAAAATAAGGATGGTACCATTTCAATATATCTCTATTATATCATAAGTAAAATAAATATTTCTTCACATTGATGGATAGAAATGTTATAAAAATATTCCTAATATAAATACCCTTTTCACATTGAAATTAACTTTTTAAAACTAAAAAGTTAATTAATATTAGGAAAAAAAATTTTTTTAAATTTTTTTGAAACTTTTTAAAGTAATATTAAATTAATTAGGTATTCATGATTTAGGAAAATTTCATTTAAATAAATAAAGTTAAAATAATTATTCATTTTACTTTTTTCCAAAAAATAAAAAAGTACCACGTCAAAAAATGATAAAAAGGTACCTATGAAACATTTATATATAAAGTAAAACAAATATAAAAATTAATTTAAATGATTATAGTATAAAATTTAAAAAAATCATTTTAAAGAAAAAATATTCATGGATGAAAATTATTCATGACCAAATAAAAAACAATGTTAGTTCTACTTAACAACATACTTTTGGTCTTTTGAGTACAAAAAAGGAAATTGAAATAAAATCCTAGAATTTTAAGAAATAAATGTTGGATAAGAAAATATATTAGTTTTAATATAAAACGATCATATAATTCCCCTAATTATTACATAATCATAAACTAGGTCGAATAATGATGTGATTGTGAAATAAACTCTTACATCTTTGTAACTTTTGAATCATAAACCCCGTGAAATAAATAACTTCAAATTAAATATTAAATATCATGAATATAAATTAAATCATGATATATAATGTCAAATGGGTTTTATCTATAAATATTAAAATCATCCAATTAACCATCCATGAAATATGGTGATGGAAAATTAATTGTATCGATACATGGAGGTGGTAGTCCATATGTACGCATGAGTGATACTTTCACATCAAGTTTGTGGAAAAAATTCTAAATAAATATATTTTAAATCATAATATAATATCATTATATTTAAGAAAATAACTATTATTTAATGATAAATAAAATTGATTTAAAGGATGTAGAAAAATCAATAAATAGAAAGTATTCAATTAAGAGTTATACCTCCTCATTGAGAAACAACTATTGGTTTACACCTTAAGACTTGAAAGGATGGTCTATTGGAAATACCAGAAGAATTAGAACATGATTAAAAAGTATAAGAAGGTATTATGGTAGTTCTTGGTAGAGATATAATTCTCAATGTAGTTTTTTTGAAAAGAGTTAAGGGGTGTCCTTTTATTAGTGGGGGTAATGACACTCATTAAATTAATAAAAATTAATTTTCATGTTTAAATGGTTCAAAATTGATTTATTTTAAATATAATATGAATATGATAATTAATAATATCATACAATAAAATTTGGAGAAGTTTTATTATTTTTTCACCCATATCTATTAGTTTTAACGCTCGGTTAACCCATTTTACAATTACAACAGTATCAATGTTTTTTACTATTTAAGGGTCTGAAATGTTACCATAAAAGGAAAATTAACACATAAATGTAACATGGTTCATTTTTCAACCATATACCATTAAATTTTACTAATATATGATTTTTATGAATTTAAAATCATTTAACAAAATATGGTTTATTATAAAATATCCTTAATTTTGTTTTTGAAAATGTTTGTTTATATTAAATTTAAAGTCATCATGATAGTTGTGAATTTTTAATATAAACATTTTTCACATCCATAATAATTTATATTTATCTAAAAAATTCTTATAAAATAATAATTCATTCAAAATGTAATGCTTTTAAAATTTTTAAAATCATTTATTTTGATTTTATGTCAATTGAATAAATATCTTGTCAGTGTCACGTAATCCTTTAAGATACTTATTAAATATCTAAAAATTAAAAAAAATATGATAAAAAAATTAATTTATATATGAAAAAACCATTTATAAAAAATATATATTATTATCCATATGAAAAATTTATAGATATTATAGTCAATATAGTGATAATTTCTATTTAGTCTTTTATTAAAATAATGTAAATGTCATAATCAATGAAAAATGACACCATGTGGCCATATATTGGAGACATGAATGAATATGACCAAACAAAAAAAATAAAATAGGATAAAATTATGTTTTATATAAATTTTAATACCTTTCCCCATTGTTATAACCATGTTTTACCCATTTTACCCTTATCGATGTTACAAATATTTATCAGGGTTACTATTAACAATGATAAAAAGTAAAGGGGAACTTTTTACTGAATTTCAACCCCATAATTAAATATATGGAATCTATTTTTTCAAATTAAAACCACATATGTTTTATAATTTAAATTATAATGATACCCACGAAACATGATGAAAAACGATTTTCTAGAAAAATGCCTTTTAAGTATAAAAATTATTTATACCAGTTTCAAGTAAAATTTTGATTTTAATAAGTTTTATTAGATTATTTTTTAAAAAAATTTACTCATCAAATTTAAATATAAATACAAAATATAGCGTTACTTTGTATGTGATTGATAAGAAATGATAGTTTTAAATTAAAATTGGTATATTTCACTATTCATCAAAAAAGTTAAACATTCCAAAAAAATTAAAAAATTAATGATAAGGTATTTTTGATATTATATATAAAAAATTAAGTAAAGATTTTTAACTAAAGTTTCAATGAAAGAAATTGTTTATATTATTTATTTAAAAAATGATATAAAACCCATTATGGAGGGAAAATGTATTTTTAAATCATTTATGACTTAATAAAAATTTACTTTCTTCATATAAAACATTTATACATTTATTTTTAAAACCTTTTTAATAATATTTATTCCACTAATTTAACACTTTAATTATCATGGAACAATATATTATGGTTTATTTAGACTCGAGGTTGTGTGCATCACATCCTATCGAGGAAATTAAATTTATATGGTAAGAAATATATCATAAATTATTAGGGTGTGACATTAAACTCCGTTAAATAAATTTTCCCCTCTAAATTTTTTCTGATACATAAAATGTTCAACCTTGATTGAAATCCCACATTTTAAATAGGCATAATAACACTTCTTTTCAAAAAGTGAAGATGGAAAATATAGTGTTTACCTGAAATATAACTTATTCTGGTTCCCATATAATGAGAAAATTAGTGGGATGTTAAAATATAGACATGGAGGAGAATAATAACTTCCTAGTACTAATAGAGGTTAATATAGAATATAGAAATGATATTTTTAATGAAAATGAAACCATAAAATTGGTGAGGATTGAAAACATAGATTGATTCATTAGAAATGAATATAACAAGACAACATTTTTATTTCAAGATAAGTTTTCAAAATTCAAGGAATTAATTTACCTTGTATAATAATAACATAAGATTTCTTACTTTCTTGAAAAATATAATTTCATCCTTTAGTCAATTTCCTCTATAATATTATCTTTTTCTTCAAATTATGAGTATTCAGGAAGAATTTTTCAGGGCTAAAGCACTAAAATCAACTCCTAATAGATCACATAATCAACAAAAAATAACAGGATATGCCTCATATATTTACTAAAAATGTTTAGAGGGATTTATTATTATATCCATAATAAATAAACCTCTATAATATAATAGTATATAATTTTAAATAATAAAATCTATGCCATAAAATAGATCAATCCATAAATAAATTACCCTAGAAACAAAAAACCTTAATAACCACAACATTACATAAAGATTTAGCCTAAAATGTTATGTCATAAAAATCATGTTACATCTCTAAATATATAATATCATTCCTCCAAAATATTAATTTATAATAAATATAATGGTTATATTTACATTTACCAAATAAAATGTATCTATAAATATCATTAATCATTTTAAAATCCCAAAAATTTAAAAATATTTGATCTATAATCTACTTCATAAAATCACCTTAATATTTTCCCATATTTTTTTAAGTTAAAAAACATATTTCATGGTAACCAGGACACCACATAGGCTAGTGGTGGGTGATGCACACTTATCTCCATTCAATTGTGGGTTCAATCCCTACAACCTTACCAGATGCAACAAGTTGTCACTTGGATTGCTAGTTATCCATTTTATAAAACTATCTTCATATAATACACTAAGTGTTCCAAAATTTTTCTGAACTTCCTGAATAATAATATTAATAATAAAATCAAATTTTAACCAATATGGTTTTCTATACAAATTATTATTTTGATAAAATCAAATAATATTAATTGACTATTATTACCTTAACATAAATGTTCACTTTAACCCTAAAGCTTATCAATCACTCTAAAATTACTTCCATAAAATATAAAATCATTATTCATTAAATAATATCCTCTAATCAAAATATATTAAACCAAATGGTTTTGTACCCATAGATTCCCCCCAAGATATAATTAATCATGTTAAACCCACATCACATAATGCCTCAAAAGGTTATGCTTTCCTTTAAACTTATGATTAAACATAGGCTTATAAGCCCAAGACACATTAGATTTATCACATACCACTATGTAATATCAATGTCCTCTATAGGTTCTATTATCTCATTTATCATAATGGTTTATAAAAATGACAATTAACTTAAGCATATCCACTTATAGTGTCAAACAATGTGTTTCATAAGAGTACACTCATCGTGCACAATTATGATTTTTGAGATATAGTCGACCAAATATCTTCAAATTTATTTCTCCTCAAGGAATCTATTCCAAAATCCTATCATCTAATAGTATCTAGATAGGGATGTATTGCTAGAAAAAACCACATAATATCTAACCTAATAAAACTCTTATGATATTTTCCTACAACTAGGAATATCTTCAAGGTATGTCATATGGTTATGTTTCTCAATCTATGTTCTAATAAATCTAGTTCCTAAGGATTCAACTAAACATGTATTTGATACCAACTGTAACACCCCAAACCTAGTAACCCAGATTAGATGGATAATCTTTTACATTGGCACATGATACAGGATATCATATCACCAAAAAAAATTAGTAAACTTGTAATACTAGATAAATACTAAATCTCACATTTATTTGAAAACATAAAATAATATAAATTATTTTATTTGAGGAAAAAATTATTCGCATTATCGTCACCTTTCATATCAATTATAGTATATTTATGGGTATCCTCTGGAAATAAAAAAATAATGGTTAGCTCAACCACTCAATAGGCGTAATTTAAAGTGGAATCTATCTTTACTAAATAACAAATTGTCAATATGAAAAGATAAATAAATTAAAATTAGGTTTATTTAATCAATAACTTGAACATGGTGAATAATATGGTTGGAATAAATGATAATAAAATAATGAAATATAAATAATCACATTAACCTTAAACTTATCAATAGTAATCATAACTTTTCAAATAATCACATAAAGATCAATATTTTGTTTCTTAACAATGGAATTCAAAATTATAAACATCATAAACTTATAATAGAGGCCCCATGTTAAGACATCTCAAACATTCCACAAATTAATAATGATAAGGCATTTTTTATAAATAAGTAACTTGTGATCCAAATACCAAACATAGATTGTCTCATAGGAACTATTGATGCATCGATGGGATATATAATTACAGACCCAACCTATAATTTAATAATTATAATGAATTCATCATATGAATAAACTATACATCCTAATCAATATAACATAGTAATAAATAATATAATATATAGCAAGAAATTGTATACTTAATATCAATACTTTCCCAGTAAAGTTAATTATAAATAATTCAGGGAAAGAATAAAGATAGAGTCAATACAGCATATCCATAATGGAGTATATATAAAATCACTTTTTTAGCTGTTGATGAATATAAATACCATAAATATATCACTAAAAATGCCATTTTAGAAAATACCATTTTCACATTCAAATTCACATATAAAAATAAAAAATTTACATAATATTAGGAAAAATTATTTTAAAAGAATCATGTAAAATTATTATTTGAGATTCAAATAATTGGGTGTTCATGATACTGGAGAATTATGTTTATATAGAGTATGTTAAAAAATATTCCTTTCACATTTTTTGAAAAAATTAAAAAAGCACCTCATTCAGAAAATTATTAGAATATTCCATTAAATCATTTATATAGGAATCCAATCATGGATAAAAGTTAATTTAAAAAATTTTGGAATTGAAAAAAAATCCTTTAAAACATTTTAAATAAAATCTAGTAATGGTAGAAAAATATTCCTAGACGACTTGAATCCAACGTCAATTTCCTTTAATTTTTTTTTACATTATATTAGGTAATTAATATAGAAAACTAAAATGAAAAAATATATAAATTCAAGAAAAATATTTTGGAGAATAAAATATATTTGGATTAATATAAAATGATTAGAAAATTCCCCTAATTGAGAGTTAAACATAAACTGGTCTGAATAATAATGAGATTTTCAAATAAACCCTTACCACTTTGGTGGCTTTTGAATCATAATACACATGAAATAAATAAAATCATATGTACCTTGAGTATAAATTGAATATTGATATATCATATAAAAGGGGAATTATATGAAACACATGAGAGAAACAATTGGTGAAAATGAAATATGCCTCTCTGAAACAAATTTAATATGGGAAAACCATACATCAGACATGACTTGTTTCGTAAGTGATTTTAATATCATATATTATAAATTTGAATTTATTATAATTCCATTAAATAATCATGTATATAATCAATATGTTATATGATCCAGTTATAACATTTAATTTAATATCTTCTTCCTTTAATGATGTATATTTTGTTTTAATATTGTTTAAAATATCTTTTAAAATGGTTGATGGAATGACTGCTGGGGGTAGAGAATTATTTGTTAGTGTCCCATGGGTTTAGGGTAATAAAAACGTAGAAAATAGATATAATATGCATGGATCATGGTAGGGGTATGGTTATCACTAAGTTCATTCCATAATTGTGAGTCCTACAAAAAGACGATTTATAGTTTCTAAACATTTCACGAGGCCTTGGAAATAATATAGCCATAGATATAGCTAAATGCATGACTTCCACATAGTTTTTCAAACTATGTTCATGAAAAAAGCAATGTGGAAAATTTTCATCATGGAAATAGGAGACTTCATGATTTTATAGGGTCTAGAACATGAGTGGTTCTCCTTTGATTATAAGGAATATTAAGTGTTTTTAGTGTAATTTGAATCCAAACGTTAGTCACTAACTCAAAACATTTTTATATTCTGAAAATTGAACACTATAGTAATTTATTTTTCTTCCAAATCTCATGATACCTTATTTTTTTGGAGTTATTTTATTTATTTTTTGAGTTAATTTTAGGTGAAATCATGGTATTAGTTTAGTTGAAAGTTTTTATATGATTATATGTTTGGGGGTGTACAAAATTACTCAACTACTCTTGATGTTTTTTCATGTGTGTGTGGTTTTACCTTTAAACTATCCTTCTATACATTTGTGTCTATAACTAAGAAAATCTAGATGAGCAATAAATTGATGTGTGAAACCCTTCGTGATCGGTTTCATGTCTGTGGATGATAATGAGACCAGGCCTATCACCACCTAAGGGGTGTTCCAAACCCTAAAAAATTGTAGAACAAGTTGAATGTGAGGGAATTGGGGTATTATGAGTTTAAATGAGTTATTCATGTTGTAATAATTATTAGCATAATATAAGGGGTAATTATTATTAATTAAAAAATTTAAAGTGTTATTAGATGGTAAAAGAAATAATTGGTCAATGGTTGAAAGGGGGCTTGATGATGTAGTTAAAAGTTTTTCAAAAACATAATGGTTGTGTTTTATGAATAAATGGTTAGATGTAATTGGGTTAATGATGTAATGTGAAATAGACCTTGTGAGATGATAAATGAAATATGCTTAATCATTTTATGTGATATGAATATCACAATCCTTGTTTCAAATTATAGGAATGGCCTTAATTTTTATTGGATAGGGTGTTGGCATGATGTTCTAAAAAATAATGGTATTTTATATGGTATTGATAATTGGGTATGCATATAAGGCCCTAGTCTTATACATTACATAATCTTTATTTATGTCAAGAATTTACATTGATGATATTTTTCTGTTTAGATTTTTAGATAATTAGGAAATTATTAATGCATATCATCACATAATGTAACGCCCCGACCCCAGTTACCCAGAGTCGGTGCATTATTACAATACATTGGCATGATCACAAGAAAGATCAAATCTCGAAAGACCAATTGGTTTAGTAGCCTTGGAAACACTAGATATATTCACAAGTCTTACATTAAAACATAAAAAAGAAAACTACAACAACATATTTTCTTCATAGACCACACTCTTTTCCCCTCATACTATCCCTGCAGGTCATTCATAATTTACTTCTTCATACCCTGGGAAAAATAAAACATAGAAAAGGGGTGAGCTCAAATGCTCAGTAAGGATAACAATATAGCAGAACCTTTCATAAATAAGTATAAACATTTAAGGTAGTGTATAAATAAAACAAACGCCTTTTAAACTTGAACTTCAACATAGTAAGGAAAAAATAAAATGAAATAATTCCATTTACTTATTCACATGGATATTATACTAATGGAATAATCACATGCAATATCAATAATCACTTTCATAATGATGGAATGCATAATGCCAGACTATCATAACCACATATCCAAGGCCTCGTGCCAAGACTACAAATAAGATTTTGTCAAGGACTTATGCCAAGACACTAGTTTGTCTCATGAGACCAACCGATGCATCGAGAAGCTATAGCGGGCTCCACCCGTCACATATTAAGTCCAATGCATTCCCATATGAAAAGGTTTAAACATAACATAAACATTCGTATTAAAACTAGTATAAAAAATGTCAATACTTTCACCATAAACCAAGAATGGTATAAAAATAGCACATCCATAGTCAAACATATCACAAAACCTTCAATACAATATAGAAGTTTTGTATCATAATAAATCAACTTCCAATAAGCCTGAAATCCGTCAAAGGATGTTGACATAGATGAAATCGAAACTCTTTTTAGAGAACTATCTCTTTCTATTTTGAAATCATTTAAGAGTCATATATTTATGAAATAAAACATTTTCTTTGAAAATATTCTTATAAGATTGTAAGGGAAGCTTTGACAATTTTATAACGGTGGAAAATAGCCGCACCCGCCGTATAAGTTAAAAACAACATTCTTACCATAATTCTGTTGAAAAGGTTAAAAGCACCTTGTTTGGAAAACGACGGAAAGATTCCTTTATAAACCACTTATAAAAAGTCAAAAAAGGGTATAAATGACTTTAACCCATATTCTTGTAAATAGTAAAAATGTTTTGAAATACATTTTTAAGAAACATGGATGTGGATGATAAAGAGATCCCAATAGATTATTACGTATAAACAACCTCGGATAATGAAGAGATTGTGAAATAAACCCTTACCTTGCACTTTTCTTTGGTTGAGGGTAGGTTAACCTCCTGTATAATGGTGAAATAATTGTTATTTAATTATACAAGAATCATATATATTAATATGATATCATATATGATCTTTTAAAATTGACTTGTTAATAATATCTTAATATTATCGTTGTTTCAGGTGTAAACTTACTCGTTTTATTTTATATGTTTTGTTACGTAAGCCATGTTTTTCATGGACAGGTTGTATCTTATTAAAATCCAGAATGATATAAAGTCTTTAAATACTATTATTAATCATAAAATGAGAATTATACTTGAATGGATACGATAGAGAATGAATCTCATCCCGTTCGTGGAGACGGTAGTCCGTACGTACGCACGAGCAACAATATCATTCTTTTAATATTAAAATAATATATAATTGAATGGTATATCATATATAAAGAATCATTATCATGTTACATTTATTATTTACATGAATTACAAATCATTATTATACCCATCCAAATAATAATTTATTGAATAACAATTACACCACGACATGGAGACGGTAAGCCGTGCGTACGCACGTATGGTGACATGTTATTCAAAAGATGGATAGAATACTGAATATGGTAGTACCATATTTATAATAACATCACAGTATATATATGATACTGGGGTTATTATTTTTGAATGGTAACAACAAAGGAAGAAGAAGTGGAAGAAGAAAGGAACTTGAAAAAGGGTGGTGAAATCATTACCTCTTCTTCGGGTTCTTCCTTTTGATTTGATCAAAAGGGATACTTAGGTTGGCTTTATGACTAAAGGAAGGCCTCTAGGATGAAGTGAGAGAAGTTTATAGAGTATTTGGGCAGAGTTTGGCCGAACCAAAATGCTTTGAAGGTGTGAGTTAATGAGAAGGGGGAGTGCCCTTTTATAAGAGGGGTGAGGGACACCTTTGGAAAATCTAGAAATATTAATTTATAATAAATTCATATTTGGTTTCTAATGGCTCCAAAGTTGATTATTTAAAGGTTAAGGTGGGGATGGGTCGAAAGACAATCAACCAATAGAATTTATATAGGTTTGGGTTACTATATTAACCTTATCTTTAAGTATTAACTCTTAGTTAATTAGTTTGACATTTACCATGTCACTTAGTATTTTTATATTATATAGTTAATAAACATACTATATACATCCAACCGACCCCCAAGTGGTCCATTAATGATACACCTATCATGATATAAGTCTCTTGGCTGAACCTTATATTTTTAGGAATTTAATATCAATTACTATTATTATATTTGTTTTAAAAACTCTTTTATGTCATTTTTGACACTATTCAATAGTTGATTTTTTGTGAAAATCATAACAGAATTATTACTTCGAAAAAAGTCACTTAAATCAATCCTAATATGTCATATTATCCTATAAAATTAGTTTAATTCATTAAAAGTCTCAAATTATATTTATTTGGGTATTTATAATATTAATTATTATAATTTTTCACTATTATGGTAATTAATGAATCATCATTGTGTCATAAATAAATTAAATTATTTAATGTCTAAAAATTATAAATAAAATATAATTATGTAAGAAATCTTATTATCTTTCTAATGAATATTTACAATATAATTTTTCTTATGTATAACCCTATATTAAAAATGTTTTAGTAAATAAACTTTGATTTTAACTCTTTTAACTCTTCTTTGAATTAAATAATAATAAATGTCCTAATCTAATCCAAGTGGACCTAAATGATAATATTTTATTCCTAAGGTAGTTTCTGGTCGAGATACACTTGTTCAATATAATTAGAACATGTGTTAGGGTAATATTAATATCATTTTTACCTTTAATAACCCTATTTACTTTTAACCGTGGTAAATAAAAGTAAAAAGTTACTATTCACCAAAAATTATTTTCATCTCATTGAACCACATTTTACTTCTTGATATTAATCATGTCTCTCAGATTTTAGAAATTCCATTCACAGAAACGGTAAAATTATGTTTTATGAAAAATTCAGTTTTTTAACTACCACTTAGTAGTTTCACTATTCATAAAAAATTGTAGTTTTTCAGAACAATGCCAAAATATCACCCTAAGCTATAATTGATATTCCGAATTCAAAAATGATGTCTATTTTACAAAATTCCAAACATATAAGTTGCATTAATTAATTTTATGATTAATTTCTACTGTCACAACAAATAGCGTGTTTTTAAGAAACAATATATATCAAAAGATTGACAATTGTTTAGGTCCAATTTCAAAGTGAAATTAATTCTAATGGACACCATTGTATAAAATCGTAAAAATATATTCTAATTATACTTTAAAACCACTAAATAATATAATTTATCACTATAAATATTTTTGATTAAAAAAGTTTTTTTTAAGTATTTTTCACTATTCATAAAAATTGGAAGTTCTCAGAAAAATACCAAAAATTCATCTTAGGATAATTTCGATATTACGAATCCAAAAATGAAGTCCATTTTGAATATAAAATATATATAATTTCAAAAATTAGGTATTACTATTCATAAAGGCTATTTTGATTGGTTGTGGTGTCTTAGAACTCGATGTTGCGTACAACACATGCTATCGCATTATGAAAAGAGAAGCACACTGTAGAATCTTGGGGTGTTACAGAGAGACTGAGAATAAAGTGGATGAGGGATGGTATCTACAACTAGCTGACCAAAAGAATTTATATACAAGAAACTAGGTCCACATCTGACCCCCATGAAGAATCCAGATGACTCCCCTATCTTGTTGATATAGTTTTGGCCATCGTCCTATCAATAAATCTTTTTTTATTGAGTACCTTGGGAAATTAATTTAGAATAAATTATGTTACTTGGGGCAGGAAATCAGATAAAAAAATCCTTAAATTTCCTTACCCTAGAATCATCATCTAGAAACAGTTATGAATAATATCGCATAAGGGACATTAAATGGTTCCCAAACTCATGCTTGATGGAACTCCCCTATCAAAGGTTATTAAGTTACTTATGAATGGAAACATTCATGTTATTATAAATAAAATATTCAGGTAACTAGTATTATAATTTTTCCTATGATACTAAAAATTCCTTACAATCCTCTTGGAATAAGAACCACCATAGCTAGGCTACTCCACATAGAATCATCACAGACAACGAATAAGAGTACACCTTCTAAGCCTAAATATAATTAAATGTCATCTCAAACTCCCCTAAACATTATTATATGATTAAACTATAATTATATCCCTCATAATTATCTAGAAATTTACATTTAAACTCTATGAATTTCATTGTACACATGTCATCATCGTCGACCACTACTTCATGGTGATCTTCTGGAACATCTTGCTGAATGTTATCCTTGTGAACCTAAAATTTCAATTTATCATCCATTATCCCATATCTATATTTCCCACAAAAAATAGATTTCACTATTTCCCTACCAATTATGGAAACCTCACATGTCACTAACACCAAAGGAAGAAGAAGTGGAAGAAGAAAAGAACTTGAAAAAGGGTGGTGAAATCATTACCTCTTCTTCGGGTTCTTACTTTTGATTTGATCAAAAGGGATCCTTAGGTTGGCTTTCTGATCAAAATAAGGCCTCTAGGTTATATTGAGGGAAGTTGGGAGAGTATTTGGTTAAAGTTTGGCCGAACCAAAAGGATTTTAAGGTGTGAGTTAATGAGAAGGAGGAGTGCCCTTTTATAAGAGGGGTGAGGGGCACCTTTGGAAAAGCTAGAAATATTATTTTATAATAAATTCATATTCGGTTTCTAATGGATCCAAAGTGGATTATTTAATGTTTAAGGTGGGGATATGTGGAAAACAACTCAACCAATATAATTTAGACAGGTTTGGGTCATTATATTATTCTTATCTTTAAGTATTAACTCTTAGTTAATTAGTTTCACTTTTACAATGTCTCTTTGTATTTTTATATTATATAGCTAATAAACTTACTTTATACATCAAAGAGACCCCCAAGTGGTCCATTAATGATACAAATATCATGATATAAGTCTCTTGGCCGAACCTTAGATTTTTAGGAATTTAATATCAATTAATAATATAATATTTGTTTTAAAAACTCTTTTATGTCAATTTTGACACTATTCAATAATTGATTTTTGTGAAACTCATATCAGAATGATTACTTAAAAAAAGTCAATTAAATCAATCCTAATATTTCATATTAACATATAAAATTAGTGTAATTCATTAAAAGTCTCAAATTTTATTTATTTGGGTATTTATAATATCAATAATTTTAATTTTTCAATATTATGGTAATTACTGCATCATCATTGTGTCATAAATAAATTAAATTATTTAATGTCTAAAAATTATAAACAAAATATAATTATGTAGGAAATCTTATTATATTTCTAATGAATATTTACAATTGAATTTATCTTATGTATAACCCTATATTAAAAATGTTTTAGTAAATAAACATTGATTTTAACTCTTTTAACTACTCTTTGAATTAAATAATAATAAATGTCCTAATCTAATCCAAGTGGACCTAAATGATAATATTTTATTCCTAAGGTTGTTTTTGGTCGAGATACACTTTTACAATAGAATTAGGACATGTGTTAGGGTAATATTAATATCATTTTTACCGTTAATTACCATATTTACTTTTAACCGTGGTAAATAAAAGTAAAAAGTTACTATTCACCAAAAATTATTTTCATCTCATTGAACCACATTTTACTTCTTGATATTAATCGTGTCTCTTGGATTTTAGAAATTCCATTCACAGAAGCGGTAAAATCAAGTTTTTTGAAAAATTCAGTTTTTTTAACTACCACTTAGTAGTTTCACTATTCATCAAAAATTGAAGTTTTTCAGAACAATTCCAAAATTTCACCCTAAGCTATAATTAATATTCCGAATTCAAAAATGATTTCTATTTTACAAAATTACAAACATATAAGTTTCATTAATTAATTTTATAATTAATTCCCGTTGTCACAACAAATAGCGTGTTTTTAAGAAACAATATATATCAAAAGATTGACAATTGTTTAGGTCCAATTTCAAAGTGAAATTAATTCTAGTGAAAACCATTGGATAAAATGGTAAAAATATATTCTAATTATACTTTAAAACCATTAAATAATATAATTTATCACTATAAATTATTTTCATTAAAATAGTTGTTTTTAAGTATTTTTCACTATTCATAAAAATTGGAAGTTCTCAGAAAAATACCAAAAATTCATCTTAGGATAATTTTGATATTCCAAATCCCAAAATGAAGTCCATTTTGAAATATAAAATATATATAATTTCAAAAGGTAGGTATTACTATTCATAACGGCTAGTTTGATTGGTTGTGGTGTGTTAGAACTCGATGTTGCGTACAACACACGCTATCGCATTAATCAAAGAGAAGCGTACCGTAGAAGCTTGGGGTGTTAAACATAATCATACAGTAGGATACTATCAAAATAGTATCCCTTTTTTCCACCAAAGTAAATGCTTTTATAAATAAAACATGATTTCTTTTCTTGAAAAAAATTTTCTTGACTTATTCCCTTCTCTTACTCATCCTTATACCCTGTGAAAATATTTTAAAAAAATGGGATGACCAAAAAAACTTAGTAAGGTATAAAATAAAGGAATAAAACGTTGGTCCATAAATATTTATAAACCCATGAATTCATAAGAATCATGAAAACATCATAGAAATAATAAATCATAAAGGTAACTTGTGTCATCCATATCATACTTACATTGTATATTTCACAAATATATAGGGAGTAACCGTCATGGTTACGTTTGGAATACCCATCATAGAATATTCCCTAAAACTCTTAGGATAAACTTTATCGTTCAACTTTGTCTCAATACCCAATGGATTAGAGAACTATCACAGGCTCACCCACCCTTAGTTTATCATGGAACCACCCATCTACATATGCAATTTACAGGAACTATAACATAATCCTAACACATAAATCATGCATCAAGAAAAAAATAAAATTTCCACATTCCAATCATAAGATATCATTTAATGATATTTATATAATCAAATAATTCTCAAAATCACTTTCAATAAAAAAAGACCAAAAAATGGAATATGGTATTTAATATTTATTTAAAAACATTACGTCTTGTAGAGGAAGCCAAATACCAAATAATGGTCACAGTGGTGGAAAGGCCATCATTGTCGCATACGTAAAAAACATTCCTTTTTTTGTTTAGTAAAATTATTTGTAGAAAAATATGCATTTTGAAAACATTTGAATGATGTTAAATGTAAAAGGGGTTTATTATACACTGTATAAAAGAAATATGTGTAAAATGTCAAGTTATGCCTCATTGAAAGAAGATTGAGATGAAGTTTCTTACTGTGATTATGACTCGTCATGTAATAATTATACTCCTGAATAATTAAAACAGTTCAATTTATAATTTCTTTATAACCTTTTTCAAGTTTATTATCCCTTTTATACCACTTATTACCATGTTATAAAAATTATATAATTATTTAAATTCATATCAAATTTTTTTCGATATTCGATACTTGAGTAAAAAATGAACTTTTTTTGATGTAAATTTGCATGTGTTCATAAGTCCATCATCTCCAGAATGGTATTCCTGACACAATAATCACTTTTATATATTAATAATACTTTTTAAATCAAACCATTATTTTTGGTTATGAAAAATGAACATTATATTATTGGAGACGGTAGGTTGTATGTACACATGAGTAACGATTTCATTTTTCATTGATCATTATGGAAATAACATAATTATTAATTCATATTTCTATAATGATAATATTATCATAATAATCATTTAAATATACTTATATATATCATATAAGTTAAGTGGTGAATAAAAATGATGCACATCGCTTCGTGGAGGTGATAGTTCACACGTACACATGAATGGTGTTATTGTTTTTATGTGCATAGAAGATAAGAACATAATTGAAATATTATTATTTTAAAATGATAAATATGTCATGAATATAAAATATGTTTATTAATTCCATCTTTATAACTATTCTTGTTGTAATTTAATGTAAAATGAAGTAAATCAGTTAGTGGAGGTGATAATTCACACGGACGCCCGAATGATTAATTCTCTTTTCATTTGATGGATGTAGAGATGGATTTAGGTGATGATATTAATAGAATAACATATCGGTATATTGAGTATACTATATTTATTATCTCATAATGTTTGGATTATACATGAAATAAGTGGAAGAATAAATAAAATTCAAAAACATAAAGAAAACAAAACTTCTTCTTTATTTGATTACCATTGAAGAACACCTTAATAACTCAAAGATGTGTATTATGCCTAAACTAAGGATTCAATAACATGGGAAGATATTCTAAGAAGGGTTTTTTGGTAGATAATTTCTGAACCAAAAGGCTATGTAATTGTTAGTATTATAGAAGACAAGGTACCATTTTATAGAAGAGAGGAGGGATACCCTTAGAATTATTAAAATTGTAAATTAATGAAATATTAATTTCTTAGTCGAAAAGTCTCAAAATTGAGATATGTCTAATATAAGATGATTATAGGTTGAAATCCACTAATAGAATAATTTTTATACATGTGATTATTTTATTTTAAACGTTTTTCTTTTCGTTTTACCTATAATTATTTTCTTTTAATTTTAATTCTGCTAACAACATTTTAATTATTAAGAGGAAATTAATTATAATTATATGAAAGAAGTTTCAAAAAATTAATTACATAATGAAGATTTAGTACTTATCATATTCACTTGGTGATTTTCAAATATTTCTAGGATTTTTAAATAATTTAATAAAATACTATGTTTATAAAACATCATCCAATGGACTAAAGGCCTTCATTTTTTTATTGATTTTGATAATCCACCTTTTAAGGGGTGAGGTGGAACCCTTACAAGGCCCATAAGTTTATGTATTACATGGCACGTAGGCCTTAGAGGAATTTATTACCTGTAGGCTTCAAACATTACATACAACCCAGACTAACTTGTTGGAATTTCTCCTCCCTAGCATCATTACCGTGAAAATCATCTCTCCACATTCGCATGGCTGTTTGGCTAGCCATTCCCATGAATTCATAGGCTTTTCCCAATTGCAGGTTCCATACCCTCTCATTATGTTTATAAAACATCACTTATGTCAATTTTTACACTATTCATTTCACTGAATTTCAATAAAATCCAAACAGAGAGATTGCTTCGATTCAAATAACTTAATAGTCTTATAACATTTCATATTCACCTAGAAAAAATGTGTATGACTTAAATTTTTTCATATAATATTTATTTTAATATTTATAATATCATTTATTTTATATTTATCTTCATAATATAATTATTGTATCACTCTTGTGTCAATATTTATGGTAAATATTTCATCTATAATAATTATAAATAAATTCACATGATGTATATACTTTTATTATTTTTTTGAGACTATTTTTGTTCATAGTTTCATCGTGTTTATCACTACATTAAAATTATTGTACTAATAAGAGATAATAGAGTGACATGTTGACAATTTCTAGTGTTTTAATAACAACTATATCAATTTTATAGAAAAAATCCTATTAAGTGAATCTATTTTTATCCTTAGGTGATAATAGATAAATTTTATTCATCCAAAAGAATTTTTTCAGGTGTTAGTGTAATTTTTTTGTCCTTATAATATTCTTTATTACACTAATTTACCCAATTTACTATTAACCATGGTAAATAAAAATTACCAAAGTTACTATTCATAATGTCCAATAATAAAAGGGATTTATATAAATAATATGGACTATATAATTCCAAATATGGAAACTAGCTTTCTAAATTCAAAACACGGAATATTCAGTAATTAGATTAAAATTAATTCCTATAGTCAAAAAGAGAAAACATGTTTTTATAAGTAAAACTCATCAAATGATTAACATGTGTTTATATCACATGTCAATGTAAAATTAATTCTAATGACCAAAAATGGATTAAATTATAAAAACATAATTCAATTATACTATAACTACAATGAAATGTATATCCTAACTATATAAATAAAATATACAAAAAAGGATGTTTTGAATTAACATGCAGTATTTCTAACTATTTATTAAAATAAGAATTTCATTAGAAAAATTCCAAAATTTCAACTAAGGTAACTTTTGATGTCCAGAATCCAAAAAAGAAGTTTATTTATTCAAATATATCATATAAAAGTGATAGAAACTATATTTAAAATGTGTTCACTATCAAAATGTGGTAAAACTACCTTTTAAAAATATTAGAGTATATTATGATTAAAATTGGATTTATTCACATTTTATACCTCTAAAATTTATTTGACGAATTAAAAAATATTTAAAAAAACATGTGTAAAAATAATATAGTTAGTTTTGTTAATTCCCACCAATACAACGACAAGGTGTTAACTTCCATTTAAAATAATAATATTAATAATATATTATTTTTTTGTTATAACTCAGTTTTTTTGGAAATGTAATAGTTCAAAGAAACCCATTATGGCATATTCTATAAGTTATTGGAAAAAGTGTCCCCTTTAAGTAAAATTAATATCTAATTCATAAAAATTAATAGATATTAAAGATTTTTATTCTATAAATACTTGGGTTGTCATAATGCACATTGATATTTATAATTTAAATGATTAATGAGTACCATTTTATATTTATAATTTTTAACCTATAAAATTTTCTATTCTGATCTCTAGTATGGGCAGAAGTAGGTATGTTTGGAATGTATGACACTAGGGACCTAGGAACATATGTGGTTAATTAATAAATGTTTAAATTATGAATCATAATTAATTTAACATATTGAAAAATATTATAATATACTTCTACATATACTATTATTGGATTGGATATTAATTTAGACATGGTTCTTAATAATTCACTATGTTTTACTAACACCCTACATAGGATTCCATTGGTACTCTAGTAGATCAAACGGCTGCAGGTCAGTATCAGGTCCAAATCCCTATGATAGATAGTTTGGTTTGTATTTTGGGATGGATCATGGATGAGGGGATTGGAATTGATTTTGGTACATTGTTTGGGGTTTTAGTTATTTTGTCTTTATTTTTGGGTTTGCATTGAAATATTAAACTAGTATAACATGGAATATTTACTATATTTGGTTTTTGTGCTTCTTCATATATGGGATCTTTTTATTAGTTTCATAGGTATTGTGGGTTATTGATCTTTATTACTTTGGTTATTGTCTGTTTTGATTTATGACAACATATTACTATTCTAAAAAGGGTATAAACACCCCCACCCACCTTAGCATACCATCACTACTGGTCAAAAGTATCTGGTGTATAGGGAGGTGCACCTGAGGTCATGTAAGAAACAATCTTGGGGAATCATCTTAGTTTCATCTTGGTTAGGATGTTACAAAGTGGTATCACAATAGTTTGTTTTTCACTTTACTATTTAGAAAATTCTCACATGATGTTAGGATGTGCTGGTCCCTTTTAATGAGCTCTTACATAAGATTAGTTAACCCATGTGGTAGTAAATCCCCATGTTCTTTAGGTGGGAGTTTTGTTCTTTATTTTAACTTATTATGGTTGGATGTTGTTTCACTATGGGTGATGCACATATTGTGTGATGTAGTTGTTTTTTTGTGATTTTATCATTTTCTGGTATGGTATGATATTGTTTTTATACATGAATCATCTTAGTAACTCAAGGATTTATGTGAATTGCATCATGTTATTCACACATGAAAAATCATGTCATGGTTGGGTTGCGGTAAACAAAATTCTTTCTATTTATTGAGTATTTTTAAATAAATTGTTTCTAATAAATATGTTTCAATTGGAAAAATTGAGATCTTTAAATATAAATTGATAAAACGGTGTTAAATAAAAATATTTTAATCAAGTTAAATTGTTTTTAACCTTGGGTAGTTATGTCGCTCGATAGGGATGGTTGAGGGTATTAATAATTTTGATGTTATGATTGTCAAAATAGTTCATGTAGAGTGGATTTTTATGGATAGGTGTGACCCATTTTTTGTGTAAAGGTGTAATTGATATGTTATGGTTC
This sequence comes from Viscum album, assembly GCA_963277665.1. Lineage (NCBI taxonomy): Eukaryota > Viridiplantae > Streptophyta > Magnoliopsida > Santalales > Viscaceae > Viscum > Viscum album. The sequence continues at coordinate 219,774,687 of OY728165.1, forward strand.
AGGTTATTTCTATTTTTAATTATAAATGGACCCCCTCCCCCCACAATTACATTAATTGATAGGAAGACTTGAGTATATTTATGAGAATTCACCTCCATTAGTGGGACCAAAACATCTATCGGTTCCTGGTGACATGTAAGAAGAGTAGTTCTATAATAATATCACTCTATTTATGTTGTTCATAGAGAAAGACCCATAGAGGTCTAAGTTGAGTATGCTTGATATAGCCTGTGAACTCAAGTTTTAGTATCCTCCAATGCCTTCTATAGAGGGTCTAGTTTTGGTAGCCTAAATCCAGATTGATTCTATCCCTATGATTATAGATAATCTAAATAATCCATTGTATAATTGGATTATGTTGGAAAAATATAGGTTATGTGGACTAATAAAGTGTTGATGGGATATTCAGTTACATTATAAGTATTTGGAGGGATGGTATGGAAAAACATTAAGGATAGGTTCCTCGAACAATTTTACCCTGATACCCTAGGCAAGAGAGAGCTATAGACTTCATGCAATTTTCCCAAGATATCATTTCATTGAAGGGTTATATTGGTCACTTTTCTGACAAGTAGTGTTTTGTTTTAACATTATTATGGATGAGGGTTTGAAGTAAAAATGTTTTCAGGATGGGATTATATGTGACATCACATACCATGTGAATATCTTCCATTTGAAGATGTTTTATAAGGATTTAAATTATGATCTCATTTTTAAGGAGAACCTAAAGGAGTATTCTAGTGGTGGAAAGGTAAGATTAGTTATGTTATCTAGTGGTAAATCCACTAATGGTACAAATAAGAATTATGAGAATATTCCTCAAGGAGGAATTGGGAAGAGAACATTTTGGATAGGATACATATTTTAGGTATGTGATCTGGTGGTTTTCTATCAGTGTAGAAAACCTATCAACATATCAGGTTAGTTTCTTTGACCACCAGTGGAGCCTTGAGTTTCAGAAAGGATGGGACCCTTACATAGGTTTTGTAGGACCCCATCAGATGGGTATTGATGGAGGACCTAGGACAATACAGAGTATTGGTAGGGGATCTACTACCCCATGTCATTCTAAAAGTTACAATTCTTCTTACCATACTAGTCTAGGATGAAGACAAGGGTTTTCAAGATAAGACCATCTATATCAATATAGTAGTTCATAACATGTAACTCAAAAAAACATAGGATATAGGAGAGGATAGTTTCAAGAAGTTGTACCGACACCTAGAGGAAGAATGACTGGACTAGAAACAATCTTAGGTACACTTCCTGTAGCTTTTATTCTTTTTAGTGCTTTATTTGATATAGAATCTTCACACTCTTTTATATCTTCTTAACATGTAAAAATTCTTGGTTTGTTCATTAAGTTTATTTATGGGGATATTTCAATCATCATGTCATTAGGAGTTTCATTAGAGGGTATTTGATGTTGCATGGAGTGTTCACTTGAAATTATTGGGTGTCATCTCCTTTGGGACTTGTTTTTCCTTGAGATATCATGTATTGAAAGGATACTAGGTATGTATTTATTATTTTTTAACCAATATCAAATTGATTATTACCATTGAAGGGTAACATTAATAACTCCTTATAGTGACACTTATAATTATAGTAGGGACCAAGATATTTAAGAAGGTCATAAAGGTCCAGTTCTACAGTAACTGGGTGATGTTATAGACCGTGTTTTGAGTCAAATTCTTGATAATTATGACGTGGGTCATGATTAATTACTTACTATAGTGGTACAGTTTCATGGTGTGTTTCCTAAGTACTTCTCAGGGATGCCACCTAAGAGGGAAGTTGAGTTTTCAATTGAACAATGTTTAGGATTCAAGCTAGTTTATATTTCAACTTATAAGATGGCACCAGAATAACATAAGGATATTATGAATCAATTAAAGGAGTTGGAGGATAAAGGTTTCATCCATCAAAGTATTCCACCTTGGGGTTATCTAATTTATTTTATGATAATATTGAGGATATTTTGTACTTGTTTTTTGATTGCTAGAAATAAAACCAAATTAAAATTTTAAAAAGGAATCATATCCCATATATTGAAGATATTTTTTTACCAATTTATTGGTTATGTGTATTATCCAAGATTTATTTTAGATTAGTCTATCTTAAATTTGGTGTTAGATAATCTGAAATACCCATAAATTATTTTATAAGGATATATGTATTGTATTAGTTTCTCATGATGGATTTTAGGTTGATAAATTTTCATTCTATGATTATAGATTTTATTACTCAAATCATTAAATTATACATTGATCAGTTTGTGGTCATTATTTTTGATGACAAATGTTTACACTCCCAAGATCATGACGATCATGCCAAACAACTTTAAATCATCATGATTACACTGAGAGAGCATTGATTATATTCCATGATATTTATGTCTCATTTATATATTGATAAGGTATATTTTTTGGGTCACATCATCTCATAAAATGGTGTGTTTTTTACCATTATAATTTTTGAACGGATGTTTCTTAGGAGCATCCCAAGATTTTTTTTGATATCTAATTTTTTTATTGGTGGGATATTACCAAAGGTTCATCAAATACTTTTATTATATGAAATATCGTCTCTCATACCTAAGTAAGAAAAGTGAAAAAATTTAGTGTTCTAGAACATATGGGGATTCATTCAAGGAATTAAAGAAGCATTTGACCACAACACTGACTCTAATATTACCTTAAATCGATGAGGAGTATACCTTCTATTATGTTGTTTTTGATATTAGACTTGGGGTAGTATTGATGTTGGAAGATAAAGATATTGTATATGGATTTTGGTAGTCTTGGACACATGAATAAAACTATCCTACACATGATCAAAGGTTACTTGTAGTGGTTTACTCTTTAAAATATATTTAGCATTACCTTCCAGGTAAGATGTTTATTGAGTAGATTGAACATGAGAGCTTCAAGTTCAAGTTTTCTTAATGATATATACATCTATGTTAGTGAATATGTGTATAACATATGAAATAGTTCAACTTTGATCGAGATTATATAGTTGAGGAAGGGAATAATGTTGTTAATGCCTTTAGTTAGAAGGTATAGACTCAAGGGGCCTGAGAGTCTTAGTGGAAGATGATGGCCATATTTTCTGATATTCACATATATGTTCAGGAGGATGAGGAATTTATGAATCAAATATATTTATCTATTGATCCCACACATCTAATAATATTCTATGAAATTTAGTATGTTGATCAGGAGTTTCTAGAATTGAGAAATACATTTTATTATGGGGATCTATGAGATCATTATCTTTCATAGTAATGTTTCTGTGTCTATTAGGATTCAAGAGTACAAGATGCATGAGTTTGAAGCTTCAATGTGGAAGGTGCACCCTAGATTCAAGAAAACTTTATTGTGATATTCGTATACATTACTTGTGTCTAGTAATTAAGAACTGGATAATATTTTTTTGATGTAATTATCAACCTTTTAGTAGGTGAATGACAAGAATCAATGACCTACTTGTATTTTATAGCCATTTTCAATTTTGAAATGGAATTGGGAAGATGTTACGGTAGAATTTTTGGTAGGTCTTTTGGGGGATAAAGGGAAGAATAATGTGATACCAATGATCATGGATGAGTTGAGAAGGGTTTCCAATTCATTTTGATTCAAGATACATTCACCATCAACCTGTTGGGTGGATTTTATGTTCATGAGATAGTAAGTTTTCATGGGGCTCTTCAGAGTATCATTATTTATCATGATCCACTTTTTACTACCCATTTATAGAAATGGTTTCAAAATGTTATTGGTATATAGGTATTCTAGAGTGTATCATATCAACCATATATGGATGGGAAATTAAAATGTATCATCGAGGTGTTGAAGGATATATTGAGGACATATTTCATATATTTCTGTGGGACATGGGAAAACCATTTAGTCCTTATTGAGTTTTCCTATAAAAATAGTTATAAGGAAAATATTTATATGGCCCTACATGAGATTCAATATGGTAGTCTATACATATCACCTTTTTTCTAAATAAAAGTAGGGTATTTATAGTTACTTGGACTGTGTCTCATGCCCAATTTGTTGGAGTATGTGTAGCTAATTTGTAAGAGTATGGTTGTCAAAAATATTATATAGAAGTCATATAAGAATCTATGTTATCATAACCAAGAGTTTATAGTTTATGATTGTGTGTTCCATTTGGTTCTTACAAGATTTAATCACCATTAGATTTAAAATAATTGTATTTTTGTGCCCAGGTATGTTAGGAAGATCAAGATTATAGAGAGGATCATTTTAGTAGTGTATAATTTGTCAATTACATAGTGTTATAGTGTTATAAATAATTTTTTCCATGTTTCATAACATTATTAGTATCATCCCAACCCTTCTTGTGTTATTGATGTTTATGATTTTGGGTTAAAAGCCAATGCACCCTTTGAAGAGTATCTAATTTATCATTTGGATCATTGTGAAAAAACATTTCAGGGTAAACTCATGCCTTTGGTCTAACTATTTTGGTAGAATGGACATTTTTAGAAGGAAACCTAAGAAAGGAAGTCTAGTATGTTGGATCAATGATCTAAATTTTTTACCTTGGAATCTAAATGATGCTTGGGAGTTCCGATCAATGGTGAGTTTTCATTTGGTGGGTATGTAGTATGGTGAAAGTCCATTGATGAGGTATATTTAATTTTAATATTTGTTTAAATAATTATTAAAATGGTTAATGAAATGTCTCTTGGGATTAAATAAAGGACTTATGAGTGTCTTGAGGGTTCATGGCTTATAAAAAGGAAAAAATTCCATGTTCTTCATAGATAATGGTTGGTTCACTATTAGTACAAACAATGTGCAATAATTTTACATCCTTTCAAAAGAGGATGCATAGTTTTTAAACCATTCATGGGATCCCTAGAAACGATGTGGCCTTTCACAAATAAAACCAAATGGATTCCTCATTATTTTTCAAACCATAAGGGTACCCTCAGTAAAAAATGATTCCCAATTTCCTCATAGATAGAGGATACCACATGGTTGGTGCATGATTTGTAAAACTATGGGGAAAAACCATGTGCCTTTAAAAAATGATATTTCAATTATTATTTCCATCTAATTATTATATAAATTAAACATATTCTCACACTCATTTTACTCCCATCAGACAAGGGTGTGAACTATTTTTACCCCAAGCATTTCAAAAGTGGTAATCCTTCGATTCGATGGTGTTTGAGGTGTCTTTTAGTGATATTATGATGCCTTGGGTAAGTCTCTAACTCATTTCCAAGTTATTTTTTTTAAATTGAACATCATGTTTAATTATCTTATTCTTAATCTCAAGATCACTATTTAAAGGGAGTTATTTAGTTTGGTGTTTAAGGTTATTCTAGCATAAATTAATGGTTGTGTTTGGAAGAGAGTTTGTCTAAGATAATAAGGTAGGTAGCCTATAAGATTTATACCATAGTAATAATGATTTTCATGTGCATGGGGTTGATCCTTTTCACTATAGTGTTTCACATTTGTGAAATTACCTAATAAAATTAAATTGATCCTTAAAGTGTTGTGTGTAGCCCTACATGAACCCCATTGGTTCTGTGGATGATTATGAGACCAGGACCAATATGACCAAAGGGGTGTTCCAAACCCTTAAAAATGTTATAATGGTATGAACATGAGAGAATTTGAGTTTTATGATTTTTAACTAGTTATTCTTATTGTAATAATTTTAGCATGACATAGGTGATTTTTTGGATTAACTCATAAATTAAATGTTTGATAAGAGAAGAAAATAAATAATGGGTAAAAGGTTATAAAAGGTCTTGTTTTCATTTTTTAATTATTTTAAATAACCTTAATGGTATTTTTATATGAATCGTGTTTTAAATTTATTGATTATGGAATTGGGTTAATAATATTAAGTGAAATAGACAATGTGATATGTTAAATGAAATTCATGCACTCTTGTTATGTGATATGTTGAAAAGTTCAACGGTGTCATACCTTGGCATATTTTTATTGATTAAATGGTTAGATATGGTTGATGTGACACTACAAACCCATGGGTATGGGTGATTGTCAGGGAATTTCATATCCTTGATATAGGATGGAATGAGGAAATGCTCGATAGCCTTTGTTGAAAGGTTAGAAATGGTGTTCCTTTTTGTCGTCTAGGGTGTTAGGATAATGTTTTGGGAACTAATTTCATTTAACATAGAATTGATAATTTATTATGCAACTCTTGTATCTATAATTGAAATTATTAATGAATTCCCTTTGTATTTAGAATGTTTAACCACTAAAATTGAAGGTCTATACCCCCAGTGTGAGTCGAAGAAAGTTATTTCAACTAGAGCGCCACTACGAATATTAGATCTTATGTGATTAATTTATATATATTTATATTAATAAACATGATCCATTTACTACCTTTTCCATTTTAATTATACATATTTTTTTATTATAATAAATATTTATTTATACATTATTGGTCATGGTCTCCTGAGTTCTATTCACACCCTTATCAGGTCACCATTGGTACTCTAAAAGATCTCATGATTTCATTTCAAGATAAAGGAAAATCTATATGGTTGATTAATGAATCTAGATTTTGATATGAAGCATTTATGAGGGGATTTGAATTCATGTCGATAGTCAATTTGGGGTTTTAGTCATTGGGTCTTCATTTTAGGTTTTCTTTTGATATATGAAACTACTATGACATAGAATATTAATTGTATTGTTTTCTGAGAAGTTATTCAGGTTTCTTAAAATTTTATGAGTTGAATGGATATTATTGTTTATTGATATTTATTATATTTTTATTTTATATTTTTATTTTCATTGTTTTTTTACCCATGTAAAGAGGGTGCAGTCTCACCATGCACCTTATTAAACCTAGTTGAAAGTCTCCTTAGTCTGATTATGATCAACTAATGTAATTTAAAAATTGTATCAAGGAACCATTTTAGTTTTATTATTTCCAATACATTACATTACAATACCCATTTATTAATAATCTTTTATTAAAATCATCATTTCTAGGTGTTAACTATTTCTTTTCACATGGAAGTTCCAGTTCTATAGTTCATGTCCATGTACATTGATCATGGCTAAATCATATAAAATATTTTAAACATGATATAAATATAATATATTTTCCTTATATATATTTATATTCATCCATTAAATTTGTAGATAGAAATATGATTTACACCGTTCATGGAGACAGTAGGTCAAATGTATGCATGAACATTGTTTTCACCTTTCATCAGATGGAAAGGAAGAAATTTAAATAAACATTAAACTTTATATAATAATTATTATATCATATACATTTATTAAATCTATCATTATTACCATTAATGTATAGAAAAAATTTGCAACGCATAACATTGCTTCATGGAGGTGTAGACTACACATATGCATAAGTGACATTATCATATTATAATGAATGGGAAGGTAACAATATGGATTTGAAATTATAATTATAGAATCATAATTATAAAATATATGTCATATATAAAAATAAAATTCATCCTATTCACCATCAATTAATTATGATGATGGAAAATGAATTAAATCTCTATGTGGAGGTGGTAGTCCACACGTACACACGAGCGGTACTTTCACTTCCAATTTGATAGAAAAGAAAGAGAATATTGGTGGTTCCGTAATCATAATAAAATTTCATAATATTTATGAAAATTAATTTATTATATTATGATAAATACAAAATATTTTGAGGACTATAAGAAGAAATAAATTTAAAGTAATCAGTAATGATTTGTACCTCTTTATTGGGAACCTGCTTTTTTCTTATATATTAAACATTGAATGGATGATATTTTGGAAGTAAAATAAGCTAAAAAATGTGGTCAAGTAATATAGGTATGTTTTATATTTTTTATTTTCCTTTAAATAATGATCAATTTTATTTAAATAAAATAGTGATGTGGTGTTCGTTTATAAGTGAGAGGAAGGGAACTCATATAATTACATAAAGTATTAAATTATTAAAAATTAATTTTCTAGATAAAATAGTTCCAAATTCATATATTTAATGTAATATATAATAATAATCCTAAATAATCTTATAAAATACAATTTATACAATTTTGGAGTTATACTTTCACCCTTATCTCTTTGGTTTAACACTCCATTAAACCTTTTCAGAATCACCACAATATCAGAGTTTTTTACTATTTAATCATCATGAATGTGACCATAAATGAAAAAGTAAACCATAAATGGACCATATTATATATTTTGAAACATATATCATTCATATATATGAAGATTTTATTTTATGAGATTTAAATCATCTAATAAAATATTGGTAATTATAAAATATCTTTAATGTCATTTTTTTATTTTTTATTTACTTTATCTTTAAAGACATCAAGATTCTTATGAAATTAGAATATAAACCTTAAAATAAAAACTAATGAGTAATGTTTTCTAAAAAAATTATGGAATGAAATAATTTATCCAAATTTCATAACTTTTATCATTTTTAATGTTATTTATTTTATTTTTCAATTAATTAAATAAATGAAGTGTCACCACTGTGCAAGAATTCATTGTAAGCATTGAAACTCTAAAAGTTAAAGAAAAATTACCTTGATAAAAAATATAATTTATCTATCATATAATAATTTATTAAATAACTTATCATCTTTTTATCCTTATGTTAAAAAAATTAGAGTTATTAAAGTTAGGGGAGTGACATTTTGTATTTATTCTTTTCTTAGAAAAATAAAATTGTCATAATCAAAGAAAAATGAAAATAATAGGAAATATATATGAGAATATATGTACATTTATAAAATAAACTAATAAAATAGGATAAATTAAACTATTAGAAAACTTTTAAAGCCTTATTCCATAATTTTATCATTGTTTTACCTATTTTACCTTTAGTAATGTGACAAATATTTACCAAAGTTTCAATTCATAATGACCGAAATTAAAAGGGTCCTATTTAACAAATTTTATAATATATATTAAAAATATATAATTTTTTTGATAAAATTCAATTAACAAAAGTGGTATCATTTAATTTAAAATTAAACCCGTGAAATGCGATGAAAATGAATTTTCCAAAAAAATGCCTTTTAAGTATAAAAATGTTTTTATACCAATATATATAATATTTATTCAAATAAAATTTATTAGATCATTTTTAATCAAAAATAAATTATTAAAATTTTAAAAACTATTCCAAAATAGTATGTTCATTTCTCAATACTTGAAAGGAGAAGATAGATTTCAATAAAAATCAATATTTTTTACTATTCGTTAAAACAATCAGGCATTACAAGAAATTCTCAAAAATTGATAACAAGAAAAATAATATATGATGATTTAAAAAATTAAATTTATTTTTCGAATAAATTTTCTAAAATTGACATAAATTAATTATATTTTATATTCACAAAAATTAATAAAACCCATTTTTGAGGGAAATGTATTTTTAAAGAACATATTAAACTTTATAAAAAAATATACCTTCTTCATCTAAATCCTTTCTAATTTTTTCTTAAATTTGTGTTTATTATTATTAATTTGGACAATTCAACATCTAGGATATAAAATTTTATTATATTATCATTCATTTATACTCAGGGTTGAAAATATCACAAATTATCAAAAATATTTAGTTTATTTCTAGAGAAATAAATCATAAAATAAAAGGGTGTTACAAAAAATTAAAATAATGTAAAATAATTTATAAATTATTTAAATAGGTTAAATTTTTTATTTTAATTATGTTCTCTCAACCCTCAAACCACTTTTATCTCAACCAATAAGTTGTATTTGAGGAAGAAGGAGTTTACCTACATGATTATTTATTGAACACTTAATTGATATTCATTGTAAGAGAATATTTATTCACATGAATGAATTAACTAACATGGAATGAGATAATTTTAGGCATTTATCTATATTAATTTAAATTATAGATATTCTTATATGTATAAAAACTGTCCTACCTTTGATCCACCTTGGATAAAACATTTTTAAAGTTCAAAGAAGATAAGAACAAAGTAATAATTGATATTCAGAATCCATAAAATAATTTAAGAGGATATAATATATGTAAAATTGAATAAAAGAGGAGTATAAAGATATTTTAGTAAGGATACTCCCTTATCTCTCCATTTATGAGATCCCATTATAAATCAGATTCAACCTGGAAAATGATGGAAGATGGGATAGATTAGGATAATTGGGAGGAGGAGAGCTTCTAAGTGGATTATATGACTAAAAATATTGTTAAAATTTAAATATACCATAGTTTTAGATAAATTTTTTCAGGTGGAAAATTTTTTTCCCCGCTGAAAAAAATACTTTCAATTCCTTTGAGTACTTAGTGTAGGTGGAAATGGCTATATAACCACTGAGATGCCACTAAGTGCCTTGGTCTATATAACTGGGTACTCATTCCCATACCAACACATGGGTCCCTTCTCCCATCACTTGGGTCCCTTTTAAAATTTTATTTCAACCACTACTAAACTCCTCTTATTTCTTATCAATTTAGAATTTCACACAAAAATTAATTAAACTATAATTATTTTATTGAAATGATTATTTGTGAAGTCCAGTATCTTCAAAACCTCCCCAAAATCAATTCTATAATTAGTAAAAATCATCAACTAGTTTATTTAATGAATAAGGTCGACCATTGATCCTTCATCTCAAATTTTAACTCACAATTTTCATTTAGAAACTTTTTTTTTCACCAACCCTGAATAAGAGGAATCAACTTAAATTATAAAACCTGCTCACTCTAATCAATAAAAAATATAGGATAATTCATATAGGTCATTTCAACTTCAACTTCAATTTTATTTTAATGGATTATATTTGTAGTGTTCGGTACATACTTCATTTATATATAAAAATTTAGGATTTTATGCATGGAACTGAACATTTGAGGTAAGGCTAGATGATAATTGGTCTACCAAACATTTCCTAAGACTTATAAATTCCCAATATATCAAAAAAAATTGTCTTATTTATTTTTCATCAGTTACTAAATTTTAGATAAACATAGAGTAATATATATTCACTAACTTTTCATTCTATGTTTCACCTTCGACGATGGGCATTATAATTGTTCTAAATCTGATCTATCATCAATTTTTTCTAAGTTAAATTTAATTAATCTATTATGTCCTAGGGGATACAAAGTTTGATTATAAATGATTTTAGTATTTCATTCTAATGTATAGGAGAAAATTATGGTTATCCATAAATAATTTGAAATGAAATAAATTGAATCAATGACTGGTAACTATTTTTTAAGAGTATCTCACCAATGATTATTGATCCTCCCATTAGAAAAAAAAATTCAAAAACACATTCTCAAAGTATATGCTCATTGGTTTGAATAGTTTCATTGGATTGGATATCAATTTGAGGATTTCAAATAGCATTTAATTTGACTTTATATCCCAATGATTAGTAAATACCTTTCCAAAAATGAGATTTCAACTTTGGGTCCCTATCAAAGATGATATTCTCTTGTGCATGATGTATCTTCACCACCTCTATGGAATGTAGCATCATGATCTCATACAAAAATTAGATTTTATAGGTAATAATTCATCCATTTTTATTAGATTATCCATCATTTCAAACATTTCATCCCAACCTATATGTTATTTATTTTTACTGATCAAAAATTACATTATGGTATTATTACATTTATACAATAGTAGATGATGTTATTGAATAACACATATGAGTCTTGATTCTATACTTTTACTTGTTGACAAGTAAGGAAAATAATGTATACCCCTACAATGTATCTATTCAATTCATTCCACCATAATTAGATACATACATAAGGGTAAATCTTAATGATTCAAGTATGTAAATACCTTTAATAAGTAGAATACTCTATAATTACTTCATCAATCATTCCCATAGGAACTACTAACCTTTCATGGGAATACAAAAAATTGATCTTAAATTGATCTTTCAATCTTATAAATAATTATATAATTAGAATAATATATTTTGGAGTTCTTGTTGTTATCTTTGATATATTATTTAAGGTATAGGTGGAATAAATTCAGTCCACTATGATCCACCATCACATCTAGATGGAGGTTATTCATTAAATATATTAGTCATCATTATTTTGTTACCTCAATAAACTTATGAGGGTGTTCCTTCCTACTAAGATAATTATAAGTTTCATTTATTATCCAAGGAGCATACTAGATGTAAAAATTAAATGAGTGAACATATTTGAGGTAATTATAAAACTAGTGTTATGGTTGGGAAAATGTGTTTGAATGGGTACTAATGTTCCCTGATGAAGGAAGGTTGAAATTTTATGATATTCTCATAAGTGAAGGTTTTGTTAGAATGTGAACCTTATGATGTGAATAATTGTTCAAACATGAGTTCCTATTATTTTTTCATGCCTCAAATATAGGAGTAGGAGATAAGAATATCATATGTGAATTATGTTATGTCGTAATGGAGGAGAACAAATCTGGTGATGCCTTTATTTAAAAGAAGAACGATTTTAAGTTTATGAGTAAAATAAGACCATGTTTTGGGATTCTTTTGAGAACACCCAGAAATTTTTTTGATTCAAACTAAATATCTTGAATTTAAAATTTCAAAAATTATTATATATTAAAATTATTAAATTATTAGTGGTAGGAAAGAAATTAAATATTAATTTGTTGATAAATTTTATCATCTTAATCAAGAAAAACTGAAGATCAATTTAATTTTAAACATAAAAGTTATCCCAAAAGTAAGTAGATATATTTCATTTAAAATAAGGGAATGATGAAATTAGATCAATATTGAGTAGGAATTATAGATATATTTAAGAAAGAAAAGGGAAGAAGGAAGGGTGATCCATGATTCATCACTCTAAAAGATCAAAGAGATTAATCACATGGATGAATAAGGTTTATACTGGTACACCATAATCAGTAAAATCGCATTCATGATTTGTGAATATTTTCATATTTTTAATTAGAGTAGTAGAACTTTTAAGTGATTTAGAGTATCAAGTTATTTAATTTTTAAGTTGTTTAATAATAGAGGGTTAGGATAACCACTTTAAATAGTAAAGTATCAAGTGGTTACATTTTAGAATTTGGTATATTGGCACATCATCATTGCATGCTTATCGGATGTATCCTAGTATGATAAAACAAAGCAAAAATGATTTTCTTCTCTCCTTACTTACATTATAATTTTATATTTATTGTGAGGGGGAGATGGGTTCCGACTAACAATTGTGATAGATTTTTTGAAGTGGTCGTTTTTATAAAATAAACATACCCTGATTACCCCTAGGGTATTTACGTTTTTGGGACCAATAAGTGGCATAAAATCGGTAGGTTCTTAGTGAAAATAATCCCATATAGACTATATAAGTGGACCTCAATCACAAGGGTATTTTGATATTCAATGATAATAATTTTCAATTAAATTAGAACCTGATGAAACACAATTTATAATCATTTGGTATGGATGTCTATATAGTTGTATTACAGAAGATATCAATTGAAAAAGAAAGAAAATAGTTAATGAAAAACTGACGAAGCTAGATGTTATCATCGAATGAGTCTATGTTTTAGGGGGTATTTTTCAAACACAATACACAAAAAGATGATCTCATTTAATTCCTAAAAATTTGTTGATGTATTCTTCTATCAATAGAATATTATTATGGAGGACATGCATAGACTAATAGAAACCCATAAGGATTTCATGATCATAAATAGAATCATTAGACTATTTCTACTACACTAGAATAAAATAAATTTTCCCCACAAATTTTCCATATTGGTTATCTAAAACTGGTATGCAAAATAAAATAGAAATGTTTTTCACATCATTTATTAAATTAACAGTGTGGAAACTATTTTTTTGAAATCATTTATTTGAAAACCAATGTGAAAAATATTGTGGTTTTATTTTCCTGATTTGTTATATATAACTAAAATGGAAAATAATCTATTTCAGGTCAGTTATTAAATAACTGATATAGAAAATAAAACAAAAAAATCACATCGATTATCCAATAACTGATATCGAACTGATTATTTTCCATCTTGTACATGGAATATCTGACATGAAATATCAAATTTTCTATGTCAGTTATTGAATAAGTGACCTGAAAATGCACTAAAATTTTAATTAGGATCCAGAAGTGACATTTTTTCTCTCCTTACATAATAGCTCTCATTTTTCTCTCACCTGGTGAACCCTAATACTAAAAATCATTGATATGGGGCTAGAAATATCTTCATTCTTATATCCATGAAAAAAAAATCATTCTTTAATCATTGGATTCAAAATATTGCATTTCTTACCCACCACCACATCCATAGTTACCCATCAATTGATTTCCGCTCACACTTAGTGTTGCTCGACCCGATTTTGATTTTAATCTAATATTAGTGTTTTTTGTTTCTATTTTTCATGCATTTTATCTATTTTTATTTATAGTTTCCATTTTTATTGGACGTTAATTTTTTTTTGAGTTGGAATCTATCACTTCTATCAATAGTTATCAATCATTGAAAACCCCTCATGAATCTTCTCATTAAAGTTTCTCATCTTAATTCCAAATTTCAATCTCTATTTAGTATTTATTGTTTACATTTTCCATTAATTATAGATATTTCTCTTTTCAATTTCAATTTTTATTTGATTTCTCATTAGATTTGAGTTGGAATCTAACATTATCAATCATTATCATCTTCTTAGGACTAATTCCCATTGGTTTCAACTTCTCTGTCATCCTGTGTCTGATATTAATTAATAGTGTTTTTGTTCATGCATACAATCTATTTTCATTTTTATTTATATTTTTAGTTTGAAATTTTTATTGATTTTTCTTTATCTTTCATACACTTTCCTCTAATACCTATCATAGGCCACCACCTTATCCATATTATCATCGGTGTCACCTTCTCAATCATCACAGTTCAAATATAATTTAACAATTTCTATTTATTTTTTGATTTAAAGTACATCTAAGGTATTTTTATTTTATTTTTCGATTATTTACACTTCAAGATATTTTTTTTAATTTATAAATGATAGTTTTTAGATTTTGGTTTTAGATTTTTTTAATAATCATAATTTAATATGTTCAAAGTTATATTTTTTTCAACTATATTGTATTTATATTTTATGGGAAATATATTATATTATGTATTATTTTTATTTATAAAAGTAAATTTTTACTTAAATTTGAAATTATAATAACTTATTTTCCATTTTTTATATATTTTGTAGATAGTAATTATTTGGATTTGGATTACTACACTTTGAATATGTTCTGAATTTGAGGATGGTGTTGATTATTTTTTGGAATTTTTAAAATGAAATGAACAAAAAATAACATATTTTTTCCATGCCAAAAATTGTTATATATGTATAATTTTTAAATAATAGAGAACTTAGATCATCTAATTTTACTTAGTTATAATAAAATCTATAGAAATTGTATTTGGCATATCAAAACTAGGTATAATTTTAGATCTGTTGAATATGATGTTTCTCAAGATGATAATTTAGATAAAATTGATGAAATGATTCATGATATTTAATTATAAGATATTGTGAAAGAACATACAATTGAGTGTCTATGTGTTGATTCTTAAAAACAATTGTATTTGAGTTGTACAAAATTTATAGTTTTATTAGTGGTATTAATATTGATTAGCTTGACTGTATCAAATGGATGGTGTGAACAAAGTTTTATAGAGTATATACAATTGTTGAAATCGGTTCATTATAAAATCCTTAATAACACACATATTCAATGGTCGATATTGAAATGAAGTTATAAATCTCATACAGAGACTGTGAACAGATTGAATGAATCTATATAATTCCTTAATAACACACATATTCAGTGGTTGATTTTATTGGTAATTTAAAACATATCTTCTGAATTTTGTAATAAGTGAAAATATGTCATATTGAGTTTAATGATATCAAGACCAAAATATCTTATAAATGATATTGATATTTTCTTGTCACTATTAATAGTTGATTTTAAACATTTATGGGATGAATTTATTTGTGTGTATGATTTATATAAAATGGAATACTTTAAATTACAAGAAATTGATTATGATAACTATAAATTACTTCATGAAATATGAAAATTTGTTTGGGTATAGTGTCAAAGGTCGTAAGGATTGTCTAATTTTTAAACAACACACTTTCGATTATCAACTAAAACATGGGATAAAAACAATATACATGGGTCACTGATGGTTTTTGTAAATGGATCACTCTTATAAGAGATTAAAAATGGAATTAAATGCCTCACATGAATTTTATACTTCTATAAAACACTTTTAAACCAATCAGTATTTTGAGAAGGTGAAATTCATTGATGTGACATTCAAAAAAACACAAAAATCTAGTAATTATATAATTTATTTTTTAAAAATGGAAAATATTTTTTGAGATAACATATTGGATATATCTTGAGGTCAAACATAACTTTCATCTCATTCATGTGGTGAATAATACTTATGATGAATTAATGGGAACACTTTTATATATTAATGTAAAGTCTAAAGATAGGATGAATTCAAGATTTCACTTACTCTCAATGAGAATATGTTTTCAGTTGGATCCAACTCAGGATGGAATGTAAACATTCCTTCACCTAACTTTTCATAAATTATTCATGAGGGATAAATTTTTATTTTTTTAGTGTATTCATTATATCAATGTTTTATAGGTTATTATTTAAATGTAAAAAATTCTATGACATTAATGGATTAAAAGTTAACAGGAATGAAATTTCATGATTTTCTCATCATTATGGAACAATCCATAACAATTTCATTGTTTAGAATATTGTATATCTATAATATAATTAATATCTAAAAGTTGGGTTACTTTTTTAATTCCATTTTTAATAAGGTGATTAATTTGAATGTGTTGAAAAATGTAGATAATGAAGTAGTTTCTATAATTTTTCAATTGGAAAGATATTTTTCTATATCTTTTTTGGATATCAGAGTGCATTTAATGGATAATTTGGTGTGAGAAATAAATATTTTAGAACCTATATATATGTTGGATGGATCTGTTTCAAAGGTATATGAAGATATTGAAGGGGTGTGTTAAGAATCCATATTGACATGAAACCCCAACAGATGAGAAGTATATTTGTGAGGGGGTTGTATAGTTTTTTACAAGAAACATGAATGTAGTGTAGCCCATCAGTTTCCCTACATATTACTGGGAATGAGTTAATTATGAGGCAAATAGTATATATGGTTTGAAAATAAAATCATTAATATGTGATCATATAAAAAAGGTAAATTTATAGATCTTGAATAATATAGATGATTATCATCCATATATAAAATCTCATATTAATGTGTTAAATAAATGTTATCCAAATAGGAAATAGTTGTGTATTTTTAATGGGCATTAATAAACTTTTTTCCATAATTTAAAGAGAATATGCTTGGTATATTATATTCATCTGAAACATTGAGATGGTTAGTTGTAGGTCTAATTTGATATTTGATAAAATTGTCTGGGTATGACTATAAAGGCTATACATTTCATACAAAAGAGAAGGACAACAGAATTGAATTTAATAATAGTAGTTTATTGGTGTTCCCATTGGAAATATATTTTTTGAGTTCCAATGAAAAACCCAGTATTTGCATCAAGCACATATTAGGGAGTAATTTAAGAAATATTGGAGTTTGATTACATATACTTTTGAGCTTCATTTTTCTACTACAAATAAGTTATTGGTAACAATAGAGTTAGACACAATGAATTTAGAATAATAGTAGTTAATCTAAATTAATCGGAATACATAGATGATTTTTTTATCATGGAAACACATGAACTAAAAAATTCTATGTTCTTGATCTATTAGATAAGAAGTGGTATATTGTTATACAAGGGAAACATAATTATATTGGTGATGATAAACTTGATGAAGATTCTTATTTATGTGATATAAATAATTCCATGGAATGATTAACAAATAATATTATTGATCACATCAAAGAAACAATTTTTTTCATATAGAATGATCATAATGATGGAATTTTAAAAAATAATCCTTTATTACATTCATAATATTACAAGTAACATATGTTTATTTCTTCTTTAATTTATTTAATTTTATAATAATCTCTATATATTAAATTTATTTTCTTTATTTAAAAATTTATTATAACTAATTAGTTAAACTTTTTGTCACTTTTTGTTAATTTTTTATTAGTTTACTATGTTTGTCCTTATGTAACTTATCTTTTTTTTGATTTGTGGAAAAACAATTATTTGAAAATTAAAATTGAATAAAAAAATATTAAAAGAATATTATTTTTAGTGTAAAAATGATTTAATATATTGGAGTATTTATTGTATTGACAAACTATTTTTATATTTTTTTCCTTTTTTTGTCTATTCACTACCCATTAATATTGTTACCATTTTATTTAACTACACTAAAAAATATAAAAAAAATATTCAGTTTATTTAAATTTTTTATGGATTATTTTTTATTCAAATAATATTATTTTTGGTGTAAAAAATGGTGTAATAAATTGGATTATTTTAACAATACACACAATTTCTTTTTATTTTTTTCCATTTATTTGTTTTATTTAATCTCTCATTAATATTTTAACATTTTAGTTAACTATAAAAAATATGATTAATTTTTTTTTCATATTAGTTTACTTTTTTATTGTTAATTTTTTATTTTTTATTTGACAGTATGATTTGTATATGTTTGTATTAAATGCTTGATACTTTGATTGATAGATTAATTATAGATCAATAATTTTATCCACTTCATAATTTTGGGGAGGATTTCACACATACCTATGGGTAGAAACAAACATATATACTTGTTAATGAGCCTCCTCATCCTTATGTACATAAGGCATATTCTTTGATGGGGGAAAGGAGTTTAAGGGGTGATAAAATTACCACCACAATTTTACTAAATTAATTTGTTTCTATTATCCAAGACCAAGGGATTCCAGTTGAATTTGAGGATAATGATATTTCAAGAGGTTAAAATTTAAAATAATTTAAGACTTCTATAGTAGGTTCAGTTAAAGGAAAAGTTATTATTTTGATTGGTTATTGTATAATTATTATCAAAATGACAATAACTCGTGTATGAGAGATAGTTTGTGTAAGATCATTTGTTATAATTTTAATTATCATTAAATTTTAGTGCAAGTATAAGTTTTCTTGCTTCTTATCAAATAAAATATGATATACATGAGATTGGAGGAGTCTGGAGTAAATTTTTAGCATTGTATTATTAGAGAAGGATGAAATTTAAATCAACCCTCGTATCAAATTTTATTTTTTGACATAGACAATATCAAAATTGATGTGATATATATCCTTTATAAATCCATATACATGGAATATATTTTGTGAAAATAGATGAAAATAATCATTTTTGTTATGTGAAATATTTCTTTTTGGAATTTTTTTATATTAATGATCAATTTAATTATTTATTTATTATTAATTTTAATAAAATAGGGATATCTAATCTGGAGATCCAATATAGAAATGTATACCCTCATACATTATCTTAGGAAGATTATATGTTATTGGAAGAACAAATGATAGAAAAAAAAAATAAAAACTAAGGGCTTAGTCTTCAGGATCCATAGTGGTTGACCCTCATTCCCCCCGTCTAGCCATGAAAAATGTGAAAGGGCTTGATTGACCAAAAAAGGAAAATTTCTTATAGAAGAGTTTAGGTTTTTATGCGAGAGGATTGTAATATTTTTAATTTATTTATATAATTTTGTTAAATAAATTATTTATATATTGTGATTCACTAAGTATTTTTTCAAATATTCTATATAGAAATCTATTAAAGAGAAAAGAACATAGGGAGTCTTCATAACTAAGGGTAGGAATAACATTTTTTCTATAAAATTAAGAAATCCTAAATAATTGGGCTATTAATGAAGATATATGGTAGGTGTATCAGTAAAAAAATTATTTACATGTTCTTAATCCTATTCAATGGAGGATTTTTACAAAAAATATAAAATTTTTACAAGCTATAGTTTAGAATATTCATTAGTTGATGGAGGATATGATCAGAGATTCCATATAGTCAATATTTATGGACATGAAAATATAGTTTCAGTCCACTGATCCCACTTCTCCACCTCCTCCTTTAAATCTCACACCTATGACTTATCCAACTCCTACATTCTTCCTTTAGACCCCACCCTTCCTTATCCTACTCTTACACCCAATCCCCCACAGATTCCCATTTATTGTGAGTTATATATTGATGATCCCTAACATCATATTACTAAATATGGGATGATATATTATATTATTAGTACCATTAATCATCAATAGATTTAGATTGAGAATCATATGGTCTTTTTAAATGATAATATATATAGATCACCAATAATATCTTCTCTTACATTTTAGGTTAGTACAATCGAATGACGTATCAAACATTTTTTAGTTCAGTCATCTTAACCTCTTTCAAAAATTACCATAGAGGTATGTGTATATTTTTTCCTTTATTTCATTTTTTTGTTAATTTTTTTAATATTTTATTTTTTATATATTTTACATTTTTAATGTAATACTTTAAACATAAAGAAATAATTTATAGACAACAAAAAATACAAATTGTTATGACTTCATATATGAATTCTACTAATCGTAATAGATTGTCAATATATTCAATTTTTTTATATTTTATGAGATTAAAATTGATGATGGAATTTTTCGGTGTGAAATGACTAAGAATATTTTTAGAAAAATATATCACGGATCTTGTAATGGGAGATGATTTGGGAATCAATATGATGCATGTTTCTTCCATGTAAGTTTGTTAGCATAAATATTTCCATTATTTTAATTTGTTGAAAATTTATACTTATGTTTTTTGTATTTTGTGCCTTTATAAAAATTTTATGAATATCTAAATAAAATAATTATATGGATTTATAGACCCAAAATTTATTTATCCTATAATACAGACAATGACTGATGTAGAAAAAAAATTATTTTATTTAAAGACTTCAAAAGAGTACTATTATTCAGTGTTGTATTATTAATTTTCTTCTAGAGTATGAAACTTATATCTCAGAAAGTATTATATACCTCTTCAATAAATAACAACTCAAATTAATTTTCATAAATATTAGTGTCCATTAGATTTTGGGTGTTTTTTTGGGGATAGGAATTGTTATTAGCTATGATCTATTCATTGTGAAGTATGAGGAAATTTTATGACTATATTGAACATGTATGTAAGAATGAATGTTTTAATACATATACACACATATATATATATATATATATATATTACAATGACCTTTAAATTTATTTTATTCATATTTTTTCAAATAGGGAATAGAATTATTTTATTGTGACAACAAGAAATAAGATCTCTAAGATTAAACAAGTAAAAGAAAAGATAAATTTTTATTTACAATTACAAGATTTTTGGTTATAGTACATAAAATGTTATTTAGAGGTGAAAATTTCTTGTAGAAATTAATTTCATAAATAATGAGTAAATTAATTTCCAAAATATGTTTTAAACTTTTTGTTTTAAATAATTTCAACTAGGACACTTACGATGTTCCAGATGGTTAGATTTTTTATATACCTATCCTTTGATTTTTCATTTCGTTTATTCAGAATACATGTTAAATTATTTGTCTTTAATATCTAGCCTTTTGATGACCCTCAATAATATAATGGAAATGATATAATATAGATAATAAATGATTGGGTGAATCATTTAATAGGTTTGGTTGGGTTTTAATTTATTTTTATTATATATTGTAAACTTGAAGTTTCAAATTGTAATTTTGTTGTTATTGTTTCTCTGCTATGATCCTACTTCTTTTTGCAATGTTACTACTATTTTTATACAATAATTTTGGAATGGGGATAATTAAAAAATTATATTAAAAGAATATTATCCATGTCTTTTATTTTATAACCACTATGAAAAATGTAAAATAAGATTGACCACATCAGGTTTTTTGAAAAACCTATGGGGTAAATGATTAATGGTGTTTATTTTAAAATAATAAATGTAGTAAAAAATGGAAAATATTATTTTTCCACATCTTTTATATGAAATTAGATCTAAAAATAATATATGATAGTGATTTCATTTCTGTTATAGAATAATTGATATGATAAAGTGTTTTCCACATCGGTTTATTATCCAATAAATGTGAAAGGTCGATCGTATTTTTTTAATGTCAGTCATACGAATACCGAAATGAAAAATTAAATAATATGGATCTTTCACATTGGTTATGAAATAAATTATGTGAAAATTCCCAAAAAATTATTTATAACAACAATTTTTATTAACCAAAGTTAAAAAATTATTTACAACATCACCTTGAATAAAGTCACGTACTAATAGATGTTAATAAATAAAAACAATGATGTGCAAATTTCTTTTTTCACTTGTTTCAGATTCAATTTGAATATCTCAGTGATCAACGATAATGATCTAAAATAATTTCTATTGGATATTCTTTATAAAACTCTCATGGAAAAAATGATGAGGTATAATGAAAATGATTCCTTGAAAAATGAGAGTTTTTAGGAATTTTAATTTAAGTAAATGAAGAAAATCACATTGGAGGATGATCTTATAGATAAAGAAGTTAATTATGTTAGGTATTTCCTTTCATATAATTTGAATAAGGAAAAGGGAAATGAAAACGAAAATATACACTCTCTTTATTTTATTGTGGAAATGTTGGGATCCTCAATAAAAATTACCCCCAATAAGTTTTATGATAATAATGAAAAGGAATCACTCATAAAGAAATCATTAAATTTTTGAAGGAAAAGAGGAGTTTATGGTAGCAATTTTTAAAGAATAAAAACATTCCCTCACAATATGATAGTATCTCAAAGGGAGGGGTATAATAAATTTTGGGTAATAATGAACTCTATAAAATAGTACTTTTTCTGGACATGGAGAAACAGAAATTCTGGGGGGAAGTAATGAATATTATGAAGTTAAGGGAAGAGTATACCTTAAAGTAGATTGAGAAGCTAATATCAATGATATTTATGTGTAGAGTGAAAAATAAAGGAAATAGTGTTTTCTGGATTTAAAAAATTATATGAAGTATGAAGAATAATATAAATATAAGCTGAAGGATGAAATTGTATGAATCAAATCATAAAATATAAAAAACTCATAGAATAAAGGTTTGTGAAAACTCAAAATAGATGAATAGTACCAAATAATTAATAAAATTCCTAATATAGATATAGATGTATTCAAATATATAAAAGAAATTTAATCATAAATTATTATCTTATGTCTAATGATTGAAGATCAATAATTAATATTGAATATAAATATGACATGGGAAGCTGGAATGATCGAGTTATGAATAAAAATTTATAGAAACATGCTAATCTAACTAAAAATTTAGATTATTTTCTAAGAATGAAATATTTTAAAAATAGAATAATATTTTAAGTGGGGATTTTCCACAAGAAAAAGATATTTATTTTTGATTTAAAGTCATAAGAACCCACACCTAAAAGGAATATTGACTTGGGTGACTCAAAAATGACCTAAAATGTTATAGGACTATTGAATAAAATTTACAAACCCAAACAACAAGTATGATGTTATTGTTATAAAAATATAGGACATACTCAATACATGTTTTTCATAGAAAATTTGTTCATAATATCATAATAAAAAAAATATAAGTATAAAATCATAAACTAAATATATTTTGAAGGGCTATTATATTTTGTGTGAAGGTTATGGGAAAAATCCTTGAATTTATCATGAAAAGTTCAAATGACTGTGCTCAAAAACTCCCTATGGGGAAATCTATAGTAGCTAGAAACATCATCAAGTCGTATAAAAAAACTAATTTTGAAAATTTAATTATGAAGTTTAACCATCATATATAGATGATAAATTATTATATTCACTACCCAATGATGCCAACTAGTAGACATGGATTAATAAAAAATAGTTAATAAGGCTAATGAAATGAATATTACATTAAGGTCAATAGATCATGGTAGATTATGGATCAATGAAATTATATTTACATACCAAAAATAGGAAACAATGATATTAACATCGGTCTTAGTTATAAAAAATAAGGTTTTTTTCATTTTTTAAATAATGATGGCCTGAAAAATATTATCTCGAGAAAAAAAATTAGAGGCAATAACGTGAGGTGTATAAATCTCTTGGTTATTAAAGCCTATATATAATATGATTATATAACATGTGTAATGAAACTAACTTCACTAAAATTATTTCTATTATAAAAGGAAGATACTGTGGAATTGAAATTAAAGGGAATAACACAGAATTCAATTTATATCTTATTAGTGGAGAATAGGGCATATTTCTTCTCACCATGGAATAATTGAAAAAGTTTTGGTATAAAAGTGTTTGACACTTGATCAGAAATTACATTGAATATTTATTTAATGATTAAAGAGTCATAGATATCCCATCACATATTCAAGATCATACTCACACGTGTGATATTTTTTATAAGGGATAAAAAAATTTCGAAAATTTATAAGAAAAAGTAAAACAATTCAATATAGTTGTTTAAATTCTTATATTTTGATGTTTTTTTGGATAATAAAACTAAGATCCATAAATTGGAAAAGTAATTTTTTGTTGTTCATTAATGATCATAGTTGGATGGAAAGGTTGATGTTGATTGTCCCTAAACCCAAATTGTTTAATTTCATTTCTCATTATCAAATAATGGTCGATAATATTATTAGGGAAAAAATTCCAATGTTTCAAACCAATAATGGAATAGTTTTTAAAAATATAAAAGCGGTAAATTATATTCAAAAAATTGTATATGAAACCAATTTATAGTAATAATGACTACTTATCAAAAAGGTATTTTTTTCAAACAAGGAATTGTCTTATTAAAAATGTATGTTAGATGATGCTCATTGAAAAGGAGTAACCGAAGAGGTATTATAAGTAATAAGTTTTTACATTTTTAAAACTTTCCAATCATGGTTTTTATCATGGAAAATATAAGATTATTTACAAAATGTGGAGTGGAAATAAATGAATCTGAATCATCAAATAAAAATTCGTTATTTTAAATAAGAATAAAATCACATGGAATAATTAATCTTGTTTAGATAAATGCATTATTATTGAATAATCATCCAAAATCAAGGAATTAAAATTCTATAACAAAATTTTTGGAAAAATATTTGAAATGTAAAATGTCACGGTATAGGAAAACAAGCATAATTAATAAACTAGAAGGAAGATATTATAGTAAAGTGATGTTGAATGGAGAAGATAAAGGGGAGTATAAGGGGATACATATGATTTTAATGAAGAAATTGATGATAAGGTTAATGAATAAATCTTCATAGCTACAAATAATTTAGGATGTCAGGATGAGATTTATAAAAATAACATTATCAGTGACTTTATAGCCTCAATACAAACAAATAAGGATCCGTACACTATAAAAAACATAATTTCTCACACAATTATATGAAAATAATTTTTGAGGATAATGAAAAATATAAAATGTGTATAAAATAAATATATGAAGTGGTTAGGTAAATTGAGAATAATAACATGTGTAAAATTATTCCAAGGATATAAGATGAAAAAATCATCAGAAAAGTGGGATTTCTATAATTTACTCAGTGAAAATATTAAGCTAGTTTTGAAAAATTCACAACTGGATTAAAAAATGAATTACTAAGGTTAATGTATTAATGTACAAAATATGTTTTCTCCTATGTCATAGCTAGATCTAATTCAATTTTTCTTTGAATTAATAGTGAAAAGATGATTCAAGGTATTCTTAATGGATATTAAATTAATATTTCTTAATAAATTACAAAAATAAAAGGTGTATACTGAGAAAATAGATGGTTTCATTATTTGGGAGGATAAATCCAAATATTTTTTTGGTGAAATAACTATATATATTGAATAAGGAACCAAGAACACGGTATTTTGGACATGATCAATATATGAGAAATCTTGATTTTCAATGATTGGGATTTGATCATAATATCTATATAAAAAAGGAGAATTTTCAAATGATAATGGTTCTCATTTATTTGTATGTAACAATATTCCAAGGAATAAATGTGAACAAATGATTTTTTTATATTTTATGAGATGTGAGTTTGAAATTTCAATGATGGGTTTGTTAGAATTTTAACTTGGCTTTCTAGTATAACTTGGAACGCATGAATCCTTTATTTTAAAATTAGAATATTCCAAATAGGTAGTCAATCTATTTGTACTAGAATATTACTACATGATGAAAATTCCGGTATCTACTTGGACGAGGTTTTGATGTGATATTGATGGTAAATATTTTTCTATTTCATGATATAAGAAAATCATTAGGAGATAATTATAGATAACAGAAATATGGCCTGACATTCTCTTTTCATCTTTTCATGTTGAATAGATCCAAATAAATCCAAAATAAGTACACATGTAATAATTGAAATGAATACTATGTAATATAAATTTCATAATCTATTTTGGGCTATTTTTAAACTCTAGTTTTTAGTGTGATCTATTAGTAATTGTTTGAATTAATTGGTTAGATTCAATAGATTATTATAAGTCAAAATTTGTTTGCGAACTATATCTAGTAGGATTGTGTATATCATAAATAAGAAATAATAAATAATTCATTTCATTGAACACTAAAAAATGTGTACATTGTGACTAATCATGCTTATACACAATTTTTTTGGATAAGGAAATAACTTCAGGATGTTGAAGTTGGTGTGAAGTCTCCAATTTCAAAAGAGTGTGGTATATAAATTTTTATCAAGAGTATAAAAAATCATTCCCCTCACTCAAAAAAATCACATTGAGATAAAATTTCACTTTATCAAGGATAAGTAAGAATAATGAAAATTAGTGTGTGAGTATATGTCTAAAAAATAAATTTAGGGATATCATAAATATATCCCTACCAATGGGGCTTTTTGAAAGGAATCAATTAAGTATTGGATTTAATCTATCCCCATATAAATATATAGTTAGGATAGGTGAAACCACTTCCAAAATTAGTTTTATATTCATATAATTGTATGATGTTTCTAATGAATTGTTTTTTTGATTTCTAATGTTTTATTATAAATTTTTTAAGAAATGATATTTGGTTTATTGGAAACATGGTGAAAAGTTGTGCATAATTTTTTATATGGCTTAAAATAATCTCTATTTCTTCAAAGGTGGAGTTATCCCATGATATAATAATGAATAATGGATAGAGAAAATGAATCTATATTTAGGTGAATATTTCTTTGATGTTTCAGACAAGGTGGTGGTTAAATGTAATAATGATCAATAATTTTTTTTATTAATTGAATTTTTATTTGAATCTATATTCTCAAACAGATCATATATCATATGATATTAGATTATATTTTGAGTTAATAATTGATACACTATGTATAGGTAAGTTTTTATTCTCTTTTTTTTTTGGTGTTGGATGATGTAGATACAGATGTGTTAAATAATTTCAAACAAACCAAATGTGAAAGATTGTTTTCAAAAAAAACATTGGTTAAATATTGGTTTCTATTTCTAAATAAAATTGGAAGATATACTTTTAAATAGGTCCATTATGTCATGAATAAATTATACCATCGATTTTGTTTAAGTTAAGAAGCATTTTTAGAAGTTCTTCCAGTAGAAAGAAAATCATGTCATGACATTATAGATCACTCTATAGTAAGATTCATGGAAGATAAAATATTTTATGTATTCATGGATTTTTTTTTATGTAATTGAAGAGAGTATTATGTGAATATTATGAAAAGTAGTTACTTATTTTGAGAATTATTCATGAGGATAGTTTTTTCTCCACAGAGAAGGCCCTATGATGGTCTAGAAACGGGATATCTAAAGTTGGACACTAGATTACACATTGGGCGTTGGGTTTCATGTTGTGACTAGTCCAGCGTAGGAATAAATCAATGCTATATAAGAATAAACATCATTTAATTAAACATTTCTAATATTAAATTAAAACTGAAAAGAGAAAAATTATAGTACTAGAATGGATATCACAACATAGTTGTTTGTAATTGTGCTATAATTAAAATTAGATGATAGCAGGTTGTATTACATGATGTAAAGGTGGTGTGGTGAACTAAATATTATGTTGTGAAGGGTTAGTCAAATATGAGTTCTTATTATTTAACAAAAAATTTAATGTAGGATTCTATGCTATGAGCCTTCGAGTTAAATTACTTGGCACTATAAAGGAAGAGAATATGCCATAGTGATAATTAGATCGAAAAAGGCTTTGTTTTGAGTTTTTAGGTAGAATAATTTATTATATTTTAATTATATTGGTCATTCCGCAAAAATATCAAATAAAATAGAATATCAAAAATTAAAATTTACTATATTTTAGGGATTTTAGGATACTCAAATGTAATGATATCTTTTGGATGAATTTTATTACCCAAATCAAAATGAATTAAATATCAATTAAAGGGGAAACTTATTAATTCACTCAAGATTAAAGTGATATAATACTATAAAATTAATATAAGGTATATCATAGATCAATATTGACTATTAATTCCATATCTGTGCCAAACAGAAAAGTCAATATTGAAGTTATATCCAAGATTCTACCCAACTGGAAGATCAAGGTGATTTATCACATGGATAAAGGAACATCTTATCTGTACACCATTATATTTTTAATCTCATTATTTATTCATAAAGATAATGATTTTTTATTTTAGATGATAAATGAGGATTTTGAGTGATTTATAGTAATTATCTATCTAATTTTTATGGTTTGTAACCCTTGATGTTCAATAAAGACACTATAAATTTTAGATAAACAAAAAGTTTACATAATGAATTTGTTATATGATAAAAAATTTATTTTATACTTCTTAGATGTAGTCCAATGTGGGTGAACTAATTAATTATTTTTCTCTCTTTACTTTCATTATAAACTCATATTAATTTTGTGGTAGATGGGTTTTACAACTAACAGTGTAGAAATAACATTGGAAATGGTAATTTTACACTTCCACAACACAAGATATTTACCATAGTTGGGTAAAATATCATTAAATTAAAATCCATTTGAGTTAAGATTAATTTAATTCTTTATTGATCAATAAATAGAATGAATTTTTTAATTTTTAAAAAATAATTAATCCAAAACATTCATTTAAAAATATTAATGGGCAGCTCCAGATCATGGGTATGATAGTTCAATTCATAATGTAATTTTTTTTAGAACTATACAATACAAACTAATGATATTTAAGATTAACATAGTCTATAAAAATAGAATAAACATCAAAATACACCTCAAATTTTTAAAAATGACTAGTTAATAAAAATGTTGGCCATTTTTTCCCTTTCTTTTTCTATTGGAATGCTATTTTTAACTGGTCAAACAACATGAGTTTATACCTTTTATTTTTTTTTGATTTTTCACTGATGTATCTATATTGGAGAAATCAAAGATAAAACCATGATAATATTATGTTAATATTAAAAAAATCGTTACCGTCAACATTTGTTATATAACTTTATTAGACATTACCAATTCTAAATTTGTAGGATCTATTGGGATACCATCTTTAGAAATTACATGTCATAGTAACATCACTTCATAAATCCAAAAAGATAGTTTTGATAACAAATAATATGACTATTTTTGTTATGATGTATCATTGATGATAAAAATATGATAAGTATTCTCATACTGAGACTTTGAATAAACTAGGATGTAATAAATAAAGATTATACAAAAATATTTTAAAAATATATGAAATATCTATTCCATTAAATCCATGAATATAGTTGGATCATGGGTCAACCCAAATGCATAACTAGGTGATCAAAATAACAACACTCTATTTGAAAATTATCCTTTTGAATTTCCTTTAGTCCTACATTATGCTGATGAAAACCTTTGCATAAATCAGTTTTGTTAAACCGCTTTTCTCCCATTGACTAATCAATGAGATCATTGATTCACTGTAATGTTTATTAATCAATGATAATTACCTAATTTTTCATTTTATAATCTATTTATAGACTTAAATATCTATTATTATTTTTTGTAAAGAGAATGAGTGCACCCCATAATAAATTTCTCAATCTAATGAACCCTTTTGTCTCAAGACACTCTAGTTTTATTTTTAATTATCTAAACTCAGTTAGAGCCTTATAATATAAATAAAGTAGTATTATTTAAGTTCCTATAAATATATTTATTTTAAATTCAACATCTCTTCTAAAAACTATAACTAAAATAACATTAAGGAACATATACATATAATGATCCACTATAAGGGGTTAAACCTACCACCTTTTAGTATGAACCTCTCTAACCGTGAGACTATACATTTCAATGGCAATATCAATGACATATAATTGATTAGGACCTGAAAAATTAGCTTAAACCCCCCCACCAATTGAGTTTATATTTTGAAATATCTGGATATGAGAAAGACACTCTTCTATAAAAGAAATAAATACATTCTTAGAACTAGGTTAACAAGTACATTCCTAGAATTACATCAAATTATTCCATATTTTGAACTATATGATCCTTGAAATACCACATAAGAATCCATAATGATGGATCAAGATGAAAAATTCTATGTTTTATTAATCCAATTCCCCATAGGAGTGTCAAAATGCCTACATATAAGTGATTGTTCCAATCTATGTTCTATAAAAGATAAAAATTCATTAGAAATAGAAAAATTTATAAAGCCTATATAAAATAATGAAAATGGAAAATTAAAGGATTCCAGAATTGTACCTATTATAGTATATGGTACCAATATAGTATTAGTGGTAATTTAATCTATAAAATATACTCTTTATGAACCCCCATAGTAACCCTGAGGAGATAACCAAGTCCAAATTATTTTATAGAATATATATGACCTGTACAACAATGTTATCCTTCTTATCCTAATTTCTCATAAGGTAACATGACAACTAATATAAATTGTTCCACTATATAATCCCATGATACCTATGTTGACTAACTATGATTCTTGGAATGTTATAATACACATTATGTGAATAATCTCTATTTATAGGTCGATTAACCATAACAATGATACATCTTTGGTCATAATGTTTAATATAGCATTATGTAGCCAAATTTTTTACATCTATCACACTCAATAGATGTTTATTCTAAATAATGGGAAAATGTAAACCACTTCCAAGTCATACCTAGTTATAAACACCTCTATTAATCTCCTCCTCCCACCACTAAATGATATGTATTTTTTTGGACCGATAATGAACTGACCACATAATAGCCTCTTATATCTCTCATGTTGGAATAAATGACCTTCTTCATAACTTCAGAGAAGGTTTTCAGATTGAAAATAATTACCCAAGTCTGAATGAGTTCCTTAAATACATCCTTAATGTTCCTTTACTTGGATTTTTCATCACCAATTTTATATAAAATTATGAAATGTAATTCAATGTACATATAATGATTATCTATAATAGATATTAATCCCCACCTAAGATCTAATAGTTCCAATGTTTTCAATCGGTATAAAGTGTAAATGATAAACTTTTTGAAGGACAATTAATGAAATTTATTCTAAGTGAGGACATTATATATCTTGTACTCATGAATAATTTATCCCTCCCCCTAAAAACAACCCTTCTATGAATAGAGATGGCTAATATGACCTGGTGGTCCTTCAGTGTCTCAATTTTCTTAAATATCTAATGGAGGTGTTTAATACATTCCTTAGACTCTTTGAGAGATACTTTACCACGAGAAATCATAGGATGATAAAATTGGGAAGCCGTTATGATATTTATATCAGGGCCACATTTAGAGGGGATATATGGACAATAGATTTGATAAATTTATAAATCCTCTATAGGACATTAAAATCAACTATAGGTAGATCTCTGAGTGTATACTCATATTCCTCATGTTATATGACATGAGGTGGTTTCCTGGGTGGAGTACTCAATAATGAATCAGAGAAGATCCTTAAAAAAATTCCTACCAATGGAAAATTCAAAGTTAATGGTTTACAATAAAGATAAAGTCTAACCCCATTCCTCTCCTCCTTAAATATTTTTTATTAGAAAATTTCACAATAAAAACCCTTTTTAAAACCATCTAATAATGGTTTCGCATTCTTAAGATGTCACCAAGAAACAAATAAATCATTATTTAAGCACAAAATAATAGAAACTAACTATCAGTAGTATATGAAGAGGTTATCAACCAAAAGAATCAATTGTCAATCCATATTATCCTAGTTATCAATATTAAATATATAATAAGATTATATTTATTTATTACAAATATTTTAGTTAATATGAAACAATAGGTGGTTTCAAAAATAAATTAAATATTAAATGATAAATAAGCATTTTGTATGGAATGATTACTTAAAAATTCCTTCCAAATAACACCAAACATAGTGCATCGCACTCCAAGACATAGGGACAGCTTAAAAAAGAAGAGAATATAGATATTTATATACCTATAGTAACTCAATATTCGACCATATTTTTGTTTTACACACATATTTATGTGTTACTTATTAAGTATCGACAATCCCCTCTCATGTATATTATAGG
The DNA here is from genome assembly GCA_963277665.1 of Viscum album. Taxonomy (NCBI): domain Eukaryota; kingdom Viridiplantae; phylum Streptophyta; class Magnoliopsida; order Santalales; family Viscaceae; genus Viscum; species Viscum album. Next base: position 219,807,354 of record OY728165.1, read on the forward strand.
TCCTATACCCAAGATCTAAGGGATGATAATTTTTTTGTAGGAGATAGTTCTCACATATAATATAATAAAATAAATAAAATAACACTACTTCAAATAATTTTATTATAAGTGCTAGAAAAAAATCTAACAGTGCTAGAAAAGAGATGTTAATATCAACAAATATAAAGGTGGGGTTCCATTTAACAGCACCAAAAAAAGTGCTGATAAAGGGTTTACTTTATCCAGACTAAAAAAATTGTTGATAAAGGCCCCCTTTATCAATTTTATTTTAGCACTGATAAAGGATCCATTTATCAGTCCTATTTTGAGCACTGATAAATGATGCTTTTATCAGTACTCGATGAATAACTGATAAACGGGGCCTTTATCAGTGCTCAAAATTGCACTTATAAAGGCCTATCTGCCTATGGTGTGATGTTTACATAACTTCACACCCACCAGAAGCACCTTAACCTACATATCACACATACACCACCTACAAAAAATATCACATGCACGACACACCCAAGGGTTTGAAAAACAATTCTATATACATTTCAAACAATATTTTATATAATTACATTTGAAATTATCCAACAAACTGTTAAAAAAATTAATGTTTCATTTTATGAAATCTATTATCCACTCTCGAAAATTTCCACCCACGGTATTATTTTCTGAGAAAACCATATCAACTCAAGAAAAGGTTTCCACCTATATATATGTAAAGAAATATTATGTTGGTAATATTATAAAGAAATAAATTAAACATTAATATGACAGAATACTTTAATAAAATGTCAATTTTTAATAAAAAAAAGACATATTTGGGGTAATAAAAGTCACACCGTGTGTCTTATTAAATTGGGGTTGATTCCTCCACATCAGAAATAAGTTATGGATCATTATACTAAAATATCAAAACAATCTGAATGGGTTTTCTTGGTTTCGAGTATGTCCTTCTTAAAAAAATATCAAATCTAAATGACATAATTAGATTAATACCCATAAAATCGTTCATCGTATTGAGGTGTGGTTGATTCCTGCATGTCATAAATAACTCATGGATCATTGTTATAAATTATCAGAACCATATGAATGTGTTTTCTTGGTTTTCAGTATGATAGCTTTGTTTCTTTACTGAAATTTTATTTCAAACTAGAAACACCCATTTTGAGTCATAATAGTCTCATCGTGTGTTAGTTAGAGGTTAGTCTACTTCATACATGTTTAAAAGGACATTAAAAACACAATCATAAATTAAGAATACAATCATAGGGTGTTTTCTTGATTTTTAGTGAGTGAAATCCTTTCAGCTAAAATGTCAATTTTAAACCAATAACAGACACTTTTAGTCATATTAGTCACACTGTGCATTAGATTGAGATGCGATTGATTCTTACACATCAAAAATGACTCATGGATCATTGTATTAATGTATCAAAACAATAAAAATGCATTTTACCAGTTTTCAATATGTCACTTATTGTTTTTACTTAAATTAATGTCAATTTTAAATAAAACCACATTTGGATTTGTACCGGTCACATCGTTTGTCGGATTGATGTGTGTTTGATTCTTATACATCACAGTTGACTGTTGGATTGTTATTCTAAGGTATAAAAACAATCCAAATTCATTCTCTTAGTTTTTATAATGGTAGTTGTGTATTTTTACTAAAATATCATTTCAAACCAGAAACACATTCTTTAGTCAAATTAGTCACAGGGTGCATCGATTTGATGTGAGACTCCTTTATACACATTAGAAAAAAACATAATAATCATTGAACTATATTAGAAGGACAATCAGAAAGTGTTTTCTTGGTTTTTTCTTAGTGACACATTTTGAGAAAAAATGTAAATTTTAAATTGATAACTGACACTTTTAGTCATACCAGTCACATCGTGCATCAAATTGAGGTGCAATTGATTCCTACAAGTCACAAATGACTCATGTATCATTTTCTAAATGTATCAAAACAATAAGAATCTATTTTATTGGTTTTTATTATGTCAGTTATAGTTTTTAATAAAATTAATTTCAATTTAAAAAAAAAGAAACATTTAGATTTATATTGGTTACATCCTGTGTTTTATTGAGGTGGGGTTGATTACTACACATTACAAATGACTCATGGATATTTTTCCTAAATTATCAAAACAATATGAATTCTTTTTATTAGTTTTTAGTATTCCATTTGTGATCATTTTTCTAAAATTAATTTCAATTTTAAATAAAAACAGACACTTTGATTCATACCAGTCGCACCATGTTTTGGATTGATGTGTGGTTGATTCCCACACATAAAATATGACTTATAGATCATTTTCGTAAAGTTTCAAAACAATCTGAATGTTTTTTCTCAGTTTTTAGTATGATAGTTGTTCTTTTTATGAAAAATACTGAAAATTTTAAATAAAAATAGACACTTTGAGTCATACCAGTCACATCATCATTCTATTTCTGTTAATTCTTCCCTCAGTTATCTTAACCATTCTTTTCTAAAAAAATTATATCATCTTGTGAATAATTGTCCTTTCAAAAATCATATTAGTACTAAAAAATATAAATACAAAAAGTATTAATAAGTATTTTAAATGAAATATTATTTATCTTTGAAAATACCTTTTCAGGGATGCTAGTTTATTAATGGAATATGATCTCTTTCATAAATTTATAAACATAATAACCATAGTCTTTATCATTTGTTTGTTTCGAGCACTACAAAAACATTGAGAAAAATAAGTAATTTTTTATAAGTGTTTGGATAGTGACATATTATTATATATACACTGATTTGTATCAAGTCATTGGACTTGTGATGTTCCTTTAACTTTTCCCCTGGCCTCATTCCATGATTTAGATGATTTTCACACATCAACCTATCATAGAAAATACTCATTAAAAGATAATATAAATTATATAACTAGATGTTTAGTTCTAAAATTTTGGATGTAGTGTATTAATAATTTATAAACACCATCATTTGTGGTTGTTTTGTTTGATATCCATGCATTGAGTCCATGAATAAAATATTTAGAGTGTCCAAATTGACTGTAATGAGAATCAAATGCTTCATAAAAACACAAAAAGGAATAAGTAATGAATGAAATTAAAATATATTTTGTTTGACTAAATTTTATAGTTTTACCCATACATCATTGATATTATGAACAATATGTCATTCTTAATTTTTTAATTAAACAATTTGAGCATGCCTACCAATATTTCCCCCTTTTTCTAGGATTTTATAACTGTTTATTCTGTAGAGGTGACGTAAGGAATAACAAGTCCAAATTTTTGTTCATGGGGAAATACCTTCAATTTTTTTCATATATACACCTTTGAAAAATATGAAATTTATTTAGTAAAAATTATCATAGTATATCATCTTTTGGAAAATAAAATCATGAAAACACACCTCATTTAAACATTTATAACTGAGCTTCCTCACCAATCATATTAAATGATTTCAGTTATATTTTCACCACTAATTAAATCAAGTTCTTCCTCATTGTACATATTTTCATCAGAAAAAATTCTGTGAACCCCACTATCTTTCAACTTCATATTCACATGAGTCTGTAATAATATTAAATGTGGGTATAGAATGTGAGAGTTTAAGATGATTTAGGTAGATTGTTTTGATTATTTGGTTGATCATTGAGATTTGTTTGGGATTCTATTTCTTTTCACCCTCTTTTATGTGTCCGCGTGTAATAAAATTCAGTGGTCTAGAACTTTTTTCATTATATGTTAAAAGTTTATCTTAAAAAAATAGAAATGAATACCTCCTTGTCAACATGTTTTTTATAAGCTGTGATGACCTTGAGATAAATGTTTCAAGAGCTTGTTTGAACTTTTTAATATCTTCATCATCAATGGAAAAAGTCTCTTGGTGCTCAGCTCATGGGAAACATTAATCGTCACATTGACATGACATTTTGCAAGTGGTTTGTTGTGTAACATGGAATTCTAGATATTGAACCACATAGCACTAGCTATAAAAAGATTGCTGGGTGTTGATAAATATAAATCATTTCCGTTTTCTCCCTGTACAATATCAGTACAGGATAGGTTTCAATTTCTATTTGATTCACAATTCATAGAATAACATTGATTACCTCATCTAAGATAGTTTTTTAGGGGAATGGATAGCCTCAAAGCCAGTGGTGGTGGGGTGGAATCTTCGTGTGCTTCATGTTCTTGAGTTGTTTCTTCTCTTTTCCACCCCCACTCCACCATTATATTTTCCAAAAAATATATCTTCAATGGAATATATTCTTCAAGGATATCAATTATTTCTCCCATCATTTTGATTTCTTCACTTTGATCTGCCTCTTGTTTTTTTCCTCAAAAAATGTTTAGGGTGCCACCCCAAAACCCGCACCTCTGATGTGACCATACTTTTATTATTGCTTCAATGCCACCAAAAGGATGTCTGCATCTAGTTTGGGTGTTCCTGATACATGTGAATATTTCAGATAAAAAATATAGGAAAATAAGTAATCATTATTATGTAATATCAATTTAAATCAAAACAAATATTTATTATGTAATACTTACACATGTTTTCCGCAATTTTTGTGTGTTTTCAACTATTAGAATCCCATATTTATTTACATGTTCCTCCTTCTATAGAGCATGTTGTGGGATAAAGGAGACATCAGATTTTCATTCATCAATATTAATATAAAGAGAGGAATATAGTTATGGTGTTTTATGTCCCATAAAAGTATTATGGTATATTTTAAATACATACCTATTTTTTCCAAGTGAAGCATAACCCATTATTTATTCATGATATGGGTACTCTTGTTTTCCTACTCGTTCCTTATTTTCTACACTCATAGTCTATTTAATAAATAAAAAACTATTAATCATAGTGATGAATACATATATCGTCAAGCAACATATAACCAAACATAATGTACCTAAAAATACTGCTCCTCACGATGGAATGTAAATCCATCCCATGCTCCTTGTTTTATCAGGAGTGCTTAAATAGTAGGTTAGTGCAGGTTTATTTTACCTTCAGCATCTTTAGGATAACATTTCGTTAAAATTGTGTGAAATCCTCTATGAATCCTTACATTAACCCTTAATACAAATCCTTGTGTGATTCATCCAATATAATTGCACTCTATAAGGGATGATAAAGATAAATTCAATGTCTCATTATTTTAATTTTTAGTAAATTAAACAAATGAAATATCATAATGTTATCATAATTTCTCCCCACATCAATGTCTTAAGACCGGTGAAATCATGGTGCCACGATTGTACATCAATCAGCTCGCATTACTGAGTGACGATTCCAATGTAACTACTAAACAAGGCCTTGTTGGGGGTAACATGTGGGCCCCTCTTATACCATACAACATCATATTTTATGCCTTTCTCCTTTTCCTTAAGGATTTTTTATAACACCATCAAACTATGGAGATCCTATTTTTCTGCACCTCCTGTGTTTTGGTGCCTACCAATTCCTCGTTTTCAAAATCATAAATATGTTCCTTCAGAGTGATAACATCAGAATGTGCATATGGTGTTTGTACATCTACACTAGGAGAAGCAGAATCAATGGGTTGAGAAACATGTATATCCTCTTCGCTGCAAGAAGTAGTAGGTTGAGAAACCTATTGTGCCTCGTGATTAAGATCATCATCACGTGCAGAAGTAATTATCTATAGAAGTGGTTAAAAAATTAATGTAATTTTTTTAAAAAGTAGTATAAAATAGATAATAATATAAGGTAAGATTATGTACATTACAAAAAACATAACATGATTATTGAAAAGTCTATTTTTAAAGGCTGAAGGGATTTTACCCCTCTATCGTCTATCCAAACCCCTTCATTATGGTATCATCTAACATACAAAATTCCATCTACATTGGGACCAATCTGAAATGATTACAATGTCCCAATTAAAGTGTCATCCTCTTTGAAATTTTCATCTGACCCTTTAATGGTTTTGGTGGATAACCGAACAATTGACCAGTTACGGTTTGAAGTATTTGAAACATAAAATACATGTACTTCCTATGATTCCATTATAAATGGTTCTTCTTTTTGCACTTCTTTGTTGTAATCAATTTTAATTAATCCCAAATCATCTATTTTAACATCACCCCTATTATCAACAAACTTTCATTGAAAAAACAGCACTTGGAAGTTCGTATAATCCAACTAGGATAATTTTTTTATGATGGCAAAGTATGACATATTCTCATAAAATGGATTTTGATCCTTAGCATCAAAAACATGAATTTCTTAAGCCACAATTGTAAATCCACTATTATTCATGGTATAGACTTCATCGTTTTCATTAGTATATAATGTATAACTGTTAATTACATAAGCATTATAAGATAATACATACACACTTGGTCCTCTAGCTATCAATCGAAGTCATTCTGAAATTGATTCTGAATTTTCATCGGACTCCTTAAATATATGGTCCTAAAACCGTCATATAAACTATCGATTATGTGTATTTGATATACATTTTTCATCCCTTGTTGGATTCAAATGCCTAATAATTTTATTGTGGGTTTCAACATATGGATCAACCTCCAAACTATTATGAAAAATGTAAACGTGGGCCTAGTCCCGATATATAATATTGTTTGTGACAACCTATCCTCTAGAAATTCCTTCACCCACAAGCCACCCAGTGTGATGAGATTTTAGTATAGCAATGATTTCCACATCGAACAGGTATTCGGTACATAATTCAATGGTTTCCTCAGAAATATATCACTCTACAATACAAACCGTTGGCCAAATTTGATTTTTGAAATAACCTTTTGAAATCATCATATACCATTCAAAGAGGTATATCCATCTATAGTGTACATGATGACATAGTCAAATATCTCTCACTAATTGAATAATAAAATTAACCATCATATCAAAAAGTGTTGGTGGTAAGAACATTTTAAATTCACATAATATGATTTGAATTTCTATTTCCATACTCAGAAACTTCGCATGGTTTATAACATTACTACATATATCTTTGAATAAGAAATAGAGATTCGTTAATGAATAATGGGAATCCTTGGGAAAAAATGATCTGTAAAGCTATAGGAATTAGATCTTGCATCAAAATGAGAAGGTCATGTGATTTCCAACCCTTTAGCTTTAAATCAGTCACTGACATGATGTTTTTGATATTTGATTAATACCCCTATTGAACCATTACATCATTTAAGAAGATGAAAAATAGATATCTCTATTTCTTGGAAAGATTGTAAGAATCCAGAAGAAGAAATTATAATTTTCACCCTTCACTAGTACCAACTCTTCTTGTATTCCCATGTCAACTATGGGTGACCTACCCTTAATTTCATCCTTTGTTTTTCCGGGTGCATTTAGAAAGTACTGATGACACTGTCACATACATTTTTTTTAAATATTCATAACATTAAGAAAGTTTCATATGTACATACAATTTTTGAATGTTAATTCAAAAAAAAATTGATCTCTTCTTCAAACAGGTTTTCATATGGTCTTTTGAAAATAGTTTAGAAAAAATAGTGTCTACATCTTTTGCTTTCCAAAATAGTTGATAACCAGTTAGTGGAGACGGTGTTGTATGTTATTATGAACATCCATTGAATGATTTCATCCATGATTGGTACTTATTTCATCGGGGTATAAATAATTGATGACCTAGAAATATAGTTTTCGATTAATGTTTCAACCTAATGGACTATATACCTTGTTTAAAGATGGGACACCCATAACATATTTTAATTATATATCCTAACAAATTCCTATCAGTATAAAAGTAATTTATGGTCCTATAAAACATGGATCTCAATGCGAAATCTTCATTTTCATAAGCATCATACAACGTAACACCTGAATCCCTGATAATTTCAAATGCTTGATCAATGGAGACAAATGAGCATCAATTTCATTTCCTGATTGTTTCAATCCTGATATAAGCATAGATAGAATGATCTGTTCTCATTTCATTCATAACCATGGTGGTAGGTTATAATTTACCAACATAACTAAAATCTAATACGAGTGTTTCTTTGAAAACCAAAATTATTCACCCCATCTGTATATAACACAAGACAAAGGTTTCTCAGCTGGTGCATTAGTACAGGTGTGATCACACCCAAAGGTTTCTAAGCTCATTTACCAAATTAGGATACTCATGATTGATTCTATTATATTGAGGAGAGTCTTTTAGGTGACATAGTTTCCCATATTTTTCTTTTTTGTGTTCCATGTCAATTTCCATGTGGTATACTAACTTCAACATATGCTCCTAAACCTTGGAATGATTCGAAATTACCATACATAAAATTTAGGACCAGATTCAACTTTCTTGTATCAGGGGGCATCACACTTTGGGAATTATATAAATTTTTTTTGGTCCTTGAGAAATAGTATACAGTCATTCAGGGAGGTGTTTATTCATTCAGAGATCATACCCATCGAATGTAGCAATATTTTTGTGTCGTATATTCAACTCGGGAGCTCATTAAATTTCAGGAGCATGTCATTCAAGAGAGAAAGTAATTCATTAAAACTAGAATCACACCATCTATTGCATGCTTTCAAATTATACAGCTTCATTATGGGTGATAATTCTATACATTTTGATTAACCACTATACAAAGGAATATTTTCACAACTCTTTAACTGTTCAAACAATATTGGGAAATCATGTTGTTCATATTCATCTATCCTTATAATTTCTTTAATATGATCATAATCATCATTCACATCTATAATCATATCCTTTATACAATATTCTTCATTTTCCCCACTTGAAATCATATCAGATGATCCCTAAAATGCAACATTGTCGCAGCCAGTAGCTATATTCACTTTTCCCCATGTTTATTCCAATAGTTATAACTTCAATATATTTCATGATAGATCAAGTGTTCTTCTATCTCTAGAATAAATTTTCCGGAATAACAATAGCATAAACATGAAGAAAGGATTTGAGAGGGTTCATATGCATTATCTTTTGGAAACATAATAAACTTTCTCACTCAATATTCATACTCTCTTCTCAAACGATTGACATCCATCCAGTATTTATTCATAGCTATCAAATTTTATTTTGTGATATTAATTTTTATCAAAATAAAATGACAAAATTTTGAAATAAAAATTAACAATGGAAAAAACATTTATATACTTTAAGTATCCATTAAAAACTATTTATAAAATCACAATTGAAATCCCATAGAAAAAACCAACCATTTACACAAATTCCTCTTTAAAATAACATTCCATTTTTAAAATATACCAATCAGTTTGGAACACTCTTTCTCAAAACCCCAATTCATTTTTTAAAATAATTAAAGGAAACTTCATGTCCCAATAATGTTGATCATTTAAAATGACTGAAAAACTTATATACTTTACACCTTTTCATTTAAAAATTTACACAACCCTTTTGAAAACTTTACCAGCATTGCATATACTTAAAAAACATTCACATGCCTTTATAAAATCTAATCAGGTGAGTCGAGAGACACTTTTCATGAAACCTAATTCTATGAAAAGTGTTTAAATCATTTTAAGGATACTTAAAACCAAAAAAAAAGTATGTTGAACTCATTTTTCAATCATTTTTTAGTGTATTCTAATAACAACTCATGGAAAGAACCAATATTTCCAAATATAGGAATAGATTTGGGAAGTTTCTCTTATATTTTCTCAACTGTCTGGACCCAAAAGCAACCACATGACCATACTAGACTAAAACTATTGAAATCCTAACTCTTTATATATCCCAATATAATCCATACTCATTACCTAGGTCATTTATGTTTAAGATTGATGTTTTCATCAATCTCCCATTTAAATATTAGAAGGATCACTCATGAACATCTAAATGATCATATTAATCTACACAACTTAGGTCAGGTCTCGTATAATGCCTTGTCTATTTAAATGGTATTATCATAAATGGATATTTCAAGTCAGTAGTTCATCTTTATCTCATATGATTCAAATATCATCATAGAATCGTCCACCATCTCAAATAGAGTTTTATCTACTACCGTGACATATCCAGACAAGAAATGTATGGAATATAACTAGCCTATAGAAATGTAACTATTGTTGAAAAGGGTAGTGGTTAAGAACCCACTCTAGACCAATCACCTGATTCCTAAAAAATCATAACTCATTTTTACTAAAATATCCAATAAAGAAAGTTGAAGGGGAATCAAAACCCAAATTAATCGAACATCAACACTAGTGACCATGTGTAACTTGTAACATCCCATCATCTAACCATAGACCAATCTGAGCATCAAGAATAACAAACATAGGGCACTGAAAAAAGAGATATAAGAGCATTATACACTCCCATCCACCAGTTCATATGTTGGGTGGGAGTTAAAATTTTTTATATGATTTTATAAAGAATTCATGTTGAAACCCTTTATAATATAGATTATAAAGTTATAGTTTGAACATAAGTTATAAAACAAGTGTAAGAACAATAAACTTACATACTTTCAAAAAACCACCCTATTTATAATATAAAAACAAGGATGACTAAAAATTTGAAATAAAAATATCAAAAAATTGAAAGAGGTCCTTTGAAGCTATATAAGACATATAAAATAATAGTTTATCCCTCTTTTAGAACATTTTCTAAAAACCCTTTTTTATATATAACCAAAATGAAAATCCTTTTTCTTAAAATTAATTTATCAAATAACATAAAAAATACTTTTTCAAATAATTTTTTAACCATTTATATAAACTTATTTGAAATAAGAAAGTACACAGTCGAAGGGACATAATGATCATACATAGGCACTAAGGAAACAAGGAAACATAATAAAAAAAACAACCAAACAATGGTGTCATATAATCAAAAAAAAACTAGTGGAATACAATAAAAAGAAGAAAATATATCCTCTAATGTGTCCTATTAATGATTTAACCATCATGTAAAACTTCCTAAGACTCATGTATTTGGATCTAAAACTGGAGATGAGGAACCTAGATCAATAATATTTAATTGTCATATCCAAGCAGTCCTATAGAACTCACTAGACTCTATTATAATCAGGGGATCAAAAAAAACATGGTCCCTTCTAATACATTAACGGAAAACTGAAACATCTCAGAAACTCATTTAATCTAACTCGGTCCTTACACTAAGGAGTGCTCTCCACATTAGGAATTTCACTAATCTAGATCTATGCCAGTCTCCTAGGACACCCATGACATTACAATAATGGAAGTGAGAAACCAATGAAAAATAATATATTATCACATAAATAAAATTTCAATAATTTTAAATTTAACCTCACCCCACCTCCTACAACCTCAAAAGAATTAAACCCTTCCACATACTTTAATAATCATCAGAATAAGAATAATAATATAAGGAATTCCACATGGGATCACGAGGACAAAGAGGAAAAATAAATGTATTGAGATCAATTGAAGGTATCTCATATTTATAAAATTACTTCCTTTAAATTACCTACTTGTATTTTACAAATTTTCTCAAGAAGCCAATACATTTTCACCCCATTTGAGAACAACATGTAAAATTTCATCAAAAAACCATTTATCAAAATGAACTATAAATCCCATTTGGAAACCCAACCATTTTCTATACATAAACTTTTAAAATAATAAACCCCTTAATTTTTGAAGGAAATATGTGCTAATAACTCTTTTATTAAACTTCAATATCCTTTTGAAAACATCTTAATCCACCATGAAAGATAAGGGTCTCAAATCCATTTAAATAGTTCGAAGGTCAATTACCTTCGTTTTCCAAACATGACTTCAAAATATCGCATATTATCTTTATAGAAAAAAATTAGAACCAAGCATTCAAAATATTTAAATTCCTTTAAAAAATCCACTTGGGCCTTTTACAATACACTTGGCATGTAAAATAAGTCTATGGCAACTCTTTAAACCATTTTTAACCCAATTAAAACCCAGAAAAGTCATAAAATAGGATTATAATTTCATAATATATAATTAAAAACATATAAGAAATTTACAACATGTATTATAAGAGACTTCCAAACGTACACCTACCTCACTCAAGAAAAATTGAAGCTAAAACTCGTCGAAATTAATGGAGAACACATAAATATGACAAGAGACATATTACTCAACCACTAATAGCAAAAATCCACATCATTAAAAATCAATTACATTATGCTCTAGTGGAACCACGTATCAAATGCATAACTAAGTCACACATAATCAAAAAAAAATATGAAGAGGAAGACCAAAAAACATGAAATTCATTTAGTGCGCAAAAAACGACCACCAATGGCATCAATTTTTAGTGGTGTGTTTAGCCCGAACAATTCACATTATACCATAAATATCAATCTACAATTACATGTGAACAAGAAAAAATAGATTACAAAGTGGAGAAAACTCATCGGCAGAGGAGAGGTGCGCATCGGAGGAGAGGCACAAATGAAGGTGTGGAACACGACAGAGGTGTGGAGCGCGGCCGAGGAAAGGCGCACGATGGTTAGTTTTCACATTGGGGAGAATAATGTTAGGGTTGAGCTGATGCATGTTGGTGTGGTTCACGGTGGAGGTGATGGTGCAAAGTGGAGGTGTGGTTCATGGTCAAGGAGATGTGGTGGGAGAGGAGGAGGAAGAGTCATAGTGTAGGGCTCAATTTCTATGAGATCGTGAGTGGTGAGACAATAAGGGATATTGTTAGGGGTGTTTTTATAAAACATGGTGGACCTTTTATTAGGGCTAGCTAAAAATGCTGATAAAGGTTTGTTTTATCTGTGTTAAAATAAAAAGCACTAATAAAACACACCATTATCAGCACTTTTTTATAGCTAAAAAAGATGGGCCTTTATCAGTGCTAGACAAGCATTGATAAATGTGTGTTTTATCAGCTCCAAATTTATAACACTGAAAAAGACACCTTTATATGCACTTGTTTAGTGCTATTAAACGCTCATCTTTATCAGCACTAAAAAAGAACTGATAATGATATTATGTTAATAATTTATTTATATTAATATAGATATGTATAAAATTATATATATGATATATATATATATATATTTATTAATATTTATAAATATAAATAAATATATACGTATTTATATTTATAAAATTATAATTTAAATAGTTATAAAATTATAAGAAATATACTAATTTTATTTATAATCATAGAATATATATATAGTAAATATATTAATTATTTATATTTATAAGATATAAGATATATACAAATATATTTCCTCTAATTTTATAATTATTTATATGAATAATTATCTATTTATCATATAAATATATATTTATTTATTATATGATTATATATTTTTATAATTATTATTATAAATGAATATATATTTATTTATGTATTTAAATAATAATAAAATTATAAAAAAATTAATTTTTTTAATTTTTATAACTTTATTAATATATATTTAATATATTTATTATGATTTTATAATTATTTAAATATATTTGTATTTATTTATAAAAAGAAATATAAATATTTTTGTGTATTTATCAATATTTTATATATTTATTTAACTATATATAACATTCTATATTAAAATAATAAATATATATATAAAAATTAATAATTATTTAAATAATTATATATTTATTTATATTTATAACTAATTAGTAAATATATATTTTTTGGTAATTAAAAATAATAACAAATAAATATTTATTTATAGTGATAATTATAAATATATAAATATTTAATTATAAAATTATAGAAAATATATTTATAATTTTATAAATATATTTATCGTAATTTTTTATTTATTTAAATATATCTATATTTATTTAGAATTGCATTTATAATTATTTGTATTTATTTATAAATACTTGTATATAAATATATATAATTAATATATTTATTATAATTTTATAATTATTTACATATATATATTATCATTTAGGAATTATAATTATAAATATTTGTATTTCTTTATAAATATTTGTATATATTTATAAATATATTTATTTAAATATATTAAAACTTTATAAGTAGTATAATAAATATATTTATTATAATTTGAAATTATTTATATATATATTTATTTATAGTTATAATTATAACAATATATGTATATTCGTATATAATTATAAATATATATATATATAAGTGTACTATATGTATTTATTGAAATTTTTTAGTTATTTATATATTTATATATATATGTAATTATAATTACAAAAAAATATATTTAAAAAGTACTTATATATAATTAAAATTTAATAATTATAAATATAATATGTATATTTATTATTTAAATATATTTAATGTAATTTTATAAGTATTTATTAGAACATATAATAGTATATATGAGTAACATCATTTACTCTTATAATTAGTAAATATACATAATAAAAAAATGAGCCATCAATGGAAAACATGAATAATAAGAAAGGTTGTAATGTATAAATGAACATTATGATAAATGGCATATGCACGCCAGATCAATATTTTTATTGACCAAATTCATTCAAACATATATTTTTAATAATTAAAATAAATGTATATATTAAAAAACGTATTCATATATATTAATTATAAATAATATAAATATATTAAATATTACAAATATAATAAATAAAATGATCTAATAAATATAATAATATAATAATATCATAAATCTAATGAATCTAATTAATTAATCTAATAAATCTAATAAATCTAATAAATCTAAAAAATCTAATAAATATAATTAATAAATTTTATTATAATTATATATTTATTTAAATATATAGTTAATTATAATATTGGAAATGGTTTTTTAAAACATTATATATATATATATTTGAATTATTAATAAATATATATTAATTATAAACATGTGTTTTTTAGTTGATGTATCCAAATAAAAATTATTTTTGAATATAAATTATTAAAAACTTTTGTCAACACTAAATATAGCACAGATAAATGAATCCTTTATCAGTTCTAGACATACTAGTGATAAAGGTGTACCTTTTATCAACTCTTTTCTTAGCCCTGATAAGGTATACATATATCAATGCTTTTATCTAGCACTGATAAAGGCTCCCCTTTTATTAGCACATTCTTCTTAGTGATAATAAAACAAGGCACTTCCCTTGCCCTGTTTTGTGGTAGTGTAACATCTACACCCATATTATTCAAGACTTATGTAGAAGAAAATGGTTAATAAAACAATGATATTTAACACTAGAAATAATGAAACATACATTCACATACTTCAGTGGTCTAAAACAT
Source organism: Viscum album (assembly GCA_963277665.1). NCBI lineage: Eukaryota > Viridiplantae > Streptophyta > Magnoliopsida > Santalales > Viscaceae > Viscum > Viscum album. Next base: position 219,822,578 of record OY728165.1, read on the forward strand.
TTATAAATTTCATTAAATAAGTGAAACATTCAAAAAAAAGACAACATAAAAGATGAGCATGATGTATATTCCATAATGATAAAAAATGGAATTTATAGAGCTAAAAAAACCTACATGAAAATAAAAGTAAGACCCCCAACAGTGAAGCTTGGTCCAACCATAAAATCTTAAAATGATACATTCTAAACTCTATGCTCTAAGTGAAACTATCTCCCATTCTTAGTGGCCTTTACCTTACCTGGATCATGTATAAAAGCATCTTCATAATTATCATAAAGACTTGTATATGGAAAGAATATAAAGATAACCATTAGGTAGTTACTACCCACACTTTAATGCCTATTATAAACTATGATCTATGAAACAACAACATAAAACAATAGGAATAAATACATTTTCAAACAATATTTCTAATTAGATTCATTCAACATGTATATAATAAAGAAACCGTAAACCCAATTACCGGTAGTTTCCATACATATTTATCTACTGAAATACTCAGATTGGGATCTAAGATGAATGATAAACAATATTATAGGTGAAATACCTACCCCATTAAATAATATGGAATCAAATATACTAGATTCTGAGAAATCTTGATTCCCATCACTTTATGAATAGGTGATAGGGTATACTAGAGTCAGTTCATTGTGATTCCATCCCATAATAAAATATTTTACATTGAAAATCAATGTACCTTATAACTATTTTTACTTAGTTGTTTTATAATCCTTTAGATCATGAGTTACATTCTAGTAATACCAAGTATAACCATAGGTATAACATGTATAACAATTTTGGCATTCTAAGAAAGAAAACCAATAAGAGAATAACACATGTTAAAACTTGATACATAATCTAAATCATATTGGGTGATTTTATGTACTAGAGAACACCTAAATTTAATGTATTTCATAATATAAATAACTCATTTAACATGCTGTATAAATAATCAAAAAAATATCAACTCAATATCTTTCCAGTCCAGACATGGAAACATGATAATCATGCACCACACTAAGAAAAATAATTCTCAATGTAAAATAATTTTTCGAAGACTATATTATTTAATAATGACCCATTTTAATTAAGTTCACTCGTCCCCAAACCTTTTTATCTTTTCTATTAAAAATATTCCAAGGAAGGATTCACCTACCAAATTAATTGAAAGAAACTTATTTAAGGTTCAATGGAAGATAATATTATACCACTTGAATAATTTGACCTACCTAGGATGAGAGAATGTTTGTGGTTTAAACACATTCATTTAAAGAATAAATATTTTGATTAGAAAAACTATAATCTTTATTATAATTCATGAAGAATTAACCCAAACGGTATGTTTATTTATAGAATACTGAAGGTATTATTGAGATTAAAAAACCCTATATCATGAGAAGAGGAGATTATATCCACTTCCTTGAATAAAATAGGATGAAAAGGTGATTTGAGGAAAACTAAAACATTTCCTCACTGTAGATGAGATCCAATGACAAATGAAAATAAACATGACTAGATTTTATTTAGAGATTAGTAAAGAGGTTATTACTACCCAATGGACTTATATGAATAAAAATTGAGGAAATATCTTGAGTCCCCTTAGTTTTATGGAAACATTTAGGTGGTGGAATGAAAAAAATACCAAATATAAAAAAATAACTTAATGTTTCACCAGGATCTTGATCTAGGTCCACCAGGTAACTAATGGTTCTTAAATTGGCTAAATAGACACTATAATTCCACTTGGTACCTGCTTCCATCTATCTAGGTGCTCGTTATTATTGCAACACCATGGTCCCTTCTCCCTTATTCTTCCAACTTCCACCAAATTCCTATAATGTCATCACAATATAAAATTATACTTAAAAGGGAATTTAAACAATATAATTTAAGGTAAATATAATCCCATGAAGGTTAGTGTATTTGCATCATCCCATATGGTAATAGGGAAATATGAAGATCCTTTTATTGAATCATTAAAACTATACTACAATGAAAAAAACCAGTATCCTTATAGAATCATCTGAGATTCCATTATTCACAAAAGAATAATAAATTTATAGATAATTTGATTGGTTTTCTTGTGTATCATTACATTATAGGATACAAAAATGCCTCAAATTTTGATTAATTTATAAAACTCTTAGTTTTCGCACTAGGTTGATGGCCTTTATTAGTGGACTTATAAAGCATGGGAAATCTCCCTCAGTAAATGGGAGACTATAATCTATATTAAACATCTCTCACTACATTCTTTAAACTTTATTGATAATTTCTCTAATTTCATGTTCATACATACTAGGGTAATTTCACTCTACCATTACTAATTATTAATGGATTAAAAAATACCTCTTAATATCTAGAATGAAACATAAACACTCAGGATGAAAATGCTCCTCGATCGATTTATTGGAATTCTTATAATGAACATATGACATTCTTCATAAAAATAAGAAACCTTTTCATGTAAAAAATAAATAAAAAATAGAGAATTGAAAAAATATAATTTGGATTTATTAAGTAACTAATTACTATATTTTGTTTTTTGTATCATATTTATTTGTTTACCATAAAAATTTATAAAAAACATGATATATTTTATGACATCCTTAATTCCAATGTATGTTTTCCCCAATATACAAAAATGTAACAATAATGATACAGTCTATTTAAATTTAAGTATTGATCCATATGAAGCATGAATCATCCATAAATACCATATTATAGTGAATCATTGATTAGTAACACATCAATTTGATAATATAATATTAAAATATAAAATAAAAACTAAACATATCAGATAATTATTCTTTATAGAAAATCATATATAGAAAATTAATTTCAAAGGATGATTTCAGAGAAAAAATATAATATCATTCACTGGAAAATAATATTCAGTTGATTAGTTGCAAGATTCTCATGTAATTTAAATAAATCAGTTAAATATCAGTTAACATTATGATAATATTTTCCATTATTTAAGACCAAAATAACGAAAATGAATTAATATTTCTTAAAATGTAATCTTAAAATCAAAATAAGTATCAAACTTATTTGAATAACCAAAATACATATTTCGAATAATGATTTGTATCCCCTAAAAATTCAATTATTAATGAATTAGCTGGACAATAAAACTAGTTAAATCAATATAAATAGAATAATAAATTAGAACAACCCATCTATAAAAATAATCTATCTTCAATACATAAATATCCTCCTACTTGTAATTTAACATCACTCGTGGTGATAAATTACTCATGGAGGATAACAGATCAATTATATATGAATAATTCATTATAAATTATTTATAAAAAATATAAAAGGATATATATTACAGATAACACTCAAAATAATTGAAAAAAATAACTAATTTTAAAACATTTATCCATGTCATCTATAATAAATCTCAAGACATATTATCTCTAATACTCATCTTATCATTTCAATGTTGAACTTACTTTAACTTCTATTTTTGAGTTCCATGTCTCTCCTATTATAGAAAAAAATTTCTGGTTGCATTGAAATTTTAAAATATTAAATAATATAGATATAGATAAAACATTATTTCCCCCAATTTATTTGACCGTTATTTTAATATCATATCTCTATTTCAAAATTATTTCATTGTAATACATATGGCATTGCGGTGGAATTTATTCAGTGCACATCTATCTATTTTTTCATGTTCATTAGGTATGATCAACTACATAGTACATTCATGTTCAATGGCTTGAAACCTCCACAACACAATGATGTTTTTAATGGTGAAATTATCTACCCTTTAATGTTTTAAAATTTTACTAGTAACACCCCAATATTTTTTGATATTTTTTTCAAAATAAATTTAATCTTTTTGATAATTTACGACGCATACAAAACCAAATTTAAAGAAAATGTTATATAAATGATATTATTTAAATGTTTCCATTATACCCTATGAATTAAAATTATAGTATTTAATATTTTTAATTTTCATAATAAATTGAATAAATGTTTTAGTAAGGAAAATATATTTTATACTAAAGTTATTATATGCATCAAAAATACATTTTCAACAAAATGTATTTTATTACATTTTATTAGAAAATAATATAATTATTTTCTAAAAAAATATAAAATTTATTAAAAAAATTAACATAATTTTTGAAATTATCACATCAAAATTATCTTAGAGTTAATTTTTTTAGAATTTTCTAAGAAGGTTAATTTTCTGATGAATAGTGAAAATATTTAATTTTATTGAATGTTATATCATAGGTTAATGTATTTAGAATGTTACATTATAATTTTAAATGGTTTTAAAAGTAAAATTAGTAAAATTATATTATAATTAATCCAATTTAGTTCAATGGAATCATTTTTTTGTTCAATTTGGAGATAAAAACTTTTCATACTTATGAATATTTCTCTTTAGAAAATTGTTTTTTTTGTCGCATCTACGGGTTTTATTTTATTATAAATTATTCCAATTCTATGAGTTTTATTTGATAAAATAGATTACATATTTTTAATCATAATAATTTATATTATATTATATGTAAAACTTAAATTTTTTTATAGTTAATTGTTAAAACTGAAAAAATTAATTACTACAGTTAAGGTTAAAATGGGTTTATTGAGGGTTTAAAAAAATATAAGGATTAATATGACTCACAAATTTATATATATTGTATTTTATTACCTTGTTTGGTACTTATATAATTTAATATCATATAATTATCTATTTTGGGTCCATTTATCATGTGTAAAACATGGGTATAGGTTTTTATTTTCAAAAATTCGAAGTGTGTCCTCTCCACCACTAATAAAAGGGATCCACCTCTCCTCTCCTCTCCACACATCAACAGACCAATTGGTTTGTAAAATAACTTGCCAAATAAATTCCTTAATTACCTCCCCACATCTTATATTTATTTTTTATTCAAAATTCAATATAGGAATTCCATATGCATAATCCTAAGTGGTGGTCGAAATAACATGTTTCATTCTTAACTTATCATTTTTGTTTGATTTCTTCTTCCACATACTTAAAATATAATTAAAACATTATTATATAATAAAATAATTACATAAAATATACTTATATTTTATTATGTTAATTTCATAACCTATATCAACATTATATTCCATCAAATTGGAATCAAAACCGTTGATCGTATGTACGGAGGACTACAACATCATAAGCTGATGTAATTTGTTTTCCATCACCCCCTCTCATTAATAGATATGATAATTCAGGTAATATGCTTATATGATATTTATGACATTATTATACTTAATTAATGATAATATAACATCTAAATTAATTCCATCCAATCTGTTAGAAAATTATAATATCGCTCATACATAAATGTGGATGACCACCTCTATAAAGCGATGTGATACGTTTTATCATTTTATTTTTACCTGGATGGTAATAAGTATATATCAAAAGAAAATATATTATATATATAATCTAAAAAATATGTTTTTAATTTGTATTATTATTTACCTTTCTTTATTTTTATCTATATAAAAATGGAAACAACATTCATGCGTACATATGTCCTACCGTCACCAAGAATGGTGTGATTCATTTTTCTATATATAGTTTTTATTGTTGATTATAAATACATATATAATGAATATATATGATATTTATATCATATTAAAATTATGGATATTATTTACCCATGATTGTTATCATTGTTATTAGAAATTTTATTCTAACAAAGAATTGTTAATAAACATGTGATAAAAAAGTTATTAAAGAATAATATATGGTATGATACATATCAGTATGGTTATATAATATATTTATAATAAACATACATTTATTATATTTTATTGTTGGACATGTGAAAATGAAATCATACCTGAGTTAATGTATTTTCTACTCACTTTTATTTCTATAGAAAAAATTCCTTATTCACCACCTATTTATTATATGTGGTGTATATACGTCCCATGAATGTCGTATATGATTATTCTCATGAAAATTATGGGAATTTAAAAAATCATGTAAGGTTATTTCTATAATGGGTAATATGATTAAAAATTAACCATAGTGTTAAGGGATTTACATTTTAATCTCATTTTGATCTTGATGGTTTATGCTTAAATTTCTATTAAATTAAATTAAATAATCCAATCATTTTGAACCCATTTAATTTTATTCTCATACAATTATATTAGGAAAATAAAAAATTTCATTTCATTTTCCTCTCTTTATGAACTCAAGAGAATGAAATAATTTTTTTAATTGAAAATCTACTTTATTTTTCTCTTCGTTCAAAAAATTATTTCTTCCATGTCAATGTATTATAAATGTTTTAAATATTGTTTTTAATATTATCCTATTATTTTTAAAATTTATTTTTTTAACATGATTGATTTTTTAGAAAATATTTTATAATTGACCTTTTTATGATTTTCCAAATGATTTTCATTTATAATTTTTACTAAAATTTTGAGAGAAATTTTTGTTAAAATTGAATGGATTGAACATAATTTTCCATTATCTTTACCATTTAAATATTTCAACCTTAAATTATAAGTTTATAATTTTACGTTCAAAAGAAATTATTTTCACATTATTTTTTAAAATTAAAAAAAATGATTTTAAAAATTGGATGGTTATTTTCCTCAAGGATGTTTTGATAATACTTTTATGAAATTTCTATTCATCAACGACAACAACCTTCAATGTTTCTTAGGATTTAATAGGGATATTATCCAATGATTCCATCATTATTATTTATCTATATGGTTTTTGATTATAAAGGAATTGTTTTTATTAAACCCATTCCTTTTCCATTGGTTACGATATGATCAATTTATGAGATATTTATGAAACCCATTTCATTCCCATAGGTTATGCCATAATGAAATATATATGAAACCCACTTACCTTTCATGGGTTTTGATATGGTGACTATTTTATGATATTGTGGAATATGTTTGTATATTTATCATTATGTGATAGGTGGGAACAAAATTATATATCCCTCCAATTCATTGGGTGAGTATTATATCTCATGAGATAACAATGCAAAACTAGTTTATGTTCTTGACCCACAATGGGAAAAAAGTTGATGTTCTTGATACACTATAAGAAATGGGTGTTTATGTCTTATACATTATTATTTTATGGTCTTAGTTGTTAACCTTTACATATGAAATGGTTTTTATACTTATGATGGTGCCACACATTTATAACATGGACTTATGGTTGAAGGTTTTCGGGTGCAGCGGAAGCTCATGGGTGGATGTACCCACTTGGATTTTTGTCATTTGCAATGATCAATCTGGGATCAATACGACGATAAACGCCAGTCTCCACTGATCGAATCATAAAAATAGACAAATAAAAGGAAAATACAGGAACCACAAAGTAGGATCGTTACAGGTTGATTATAATTAATTTAATCAATTGAAAAGAAATACCTTTTTGGTGTTCTTTCTTCGTTGATGTTATTGATCAAGTTCCGATGTGATTCGTCATTGCGTCTTAGAAGCCAAGTGTATACTTCCTCTAGTAGTGATCCACACGTGTACCTCGTATCTCGGGACGTCGCCAAAGGTGTCTCCGGGTGCTAGCGTAGAGAAACCTTTGCTTGTGTTGTCCACCTTAGATCATCTTGATCTCATGGAAGAGGATCTCTCTCGGTCTTGAGAGCATTTTTGGAGGAAGAGGTTCTTTCATCCTTAAAAAAATTCTCCAGAGTTGTTGTGCACAAAGATTCTCTTGTGTGTAAGGAAAAGAGTTGGGGTTGTGAGGATATTTATAATCGGGTTTGAGGTTCTAGAGTTATGACAATAAATAAACGCGTTAGGTATTTTATTTATTTCATTAAATCACTTCTGAAAATTCCATGTCAAGTTATTAATTCCTTGACATGCTCCCACACTAATTATAATAAATATCGTTTAATAAAAGGATATTTCCTCAAAATCCTGACTGAAAAAACTACACGACGTGTGTTAATAAATAAACAGTGTGTACTTGTTTTTCATTGAAAACTACACGGAGTGTACATGAAATGTACACGGTGTTTATATATTGTTTTAATTTATTCATTTTCTTTTCCAAAATGAAAACTACACGACATGTACATTTAATAATAGATGACATGTACTTGTTTTCAAAATAAAACTACACGACGTGTAATCATTGATACACGACGTGTACTTGTTTTATTTTATTCTTCCTCCAACATTAAAACGATTTAGGCTTCCTTGAATAATTATTAAACCATGTATGAGAATAATCTTTATTCTACCTAAGATAATTGAATACACATAGTGTGTGACCCCCTAGGGCTCTTTCTCATTGGCATTAGGCGGGCTTGCCTAAAGTCCTAGATTACTGTCTAGCAACGGGTCAAGGCACCCAATAGAAAGAAGTTTACATCACATTGATGTATCACCTCATACGAATGCTTACTGTGTAATTTAATCCCTTTTTCTCAATATCTCATCAAGCATGTTTCATGGTAGTGTCATAAACCTATATGCTTGATTCGTCGTTCTTTTACTACCTGAAATAAACTCATAGTTTACACCGTGGACATGGAATTTAATGTGACAATTCTATTTCCATCAAAGGGATGAGATATCAACTTCTATAAATCGAAGGGACAAATCCTTCCTCGACTTATCCATTAATAACATGTCACTCGTGACGCACCCAACGTACCCTACTTCCACTAAACCTCTTATATACACAAGGCTCACATTCGTTCTTAACAAATCCAAATTCCATTACAGCTTCATCAAAACAAATGTTCCATGACCTTAGCATCCTTTGGAGTCACAAACCCTTCAGGATGTGTCATGTAGACATATTCCTGGAGGTTCCCGTTAGGGAATGGTATTTTGAAATCCATCTTCCAAATTTCAAAGTCATGGTAAGCAACAATTTGCAATAGGATTCTGATGGATTTCAGTATCACAACCAGTGAAAAGGTTTCATCATAGTCAATTCCTTGATGCTGTCTAAAACCTTTTGCAACCAGTTGTGCCTTATAGGTGCTGAATTTCCCCTCCATGTCTAGTTTATTCTTGAATACCCATTTATTACCAATAGGATTTACATCAACAGGAGGATCTACCAAAATCCAGACTTGGTTTTCATACATGGAATTCATTTCAGAATTCATGGATTCTTTCCACTTGGCAACGTCTGTGCCTTCAACTGCTTCCTTGTAGGTAATAGGATCATCATTGTCAACCAATAATGATTCACCATCATCGGTTAAAAGAAAACCATATAGTTCTAGTTCTCTCACCTCTCGCGTGCTCCTACACAGTTCTTGTGTCTCTAGAACAGATTGTTCTTCCACGGGGCTTTGTGGAATCTGTTCTTGTACCAACTCCTGTGTATCTTGAGCCTCGACTTCATCGAAGTCTATCCCACTCCCACTATCTATTTTAAATATGTGCTCCCTCTCAAAAAATATGGCATGAATTGCCACTATAACCTTTTTTTCTAAGGGTTTGTATAGGTAATATCCCCTTTTCTCCTTGTGATATCTTATAAAGATACACTTTGTTCCTCAGGGTGAAATTTTGTTACCTGAAGAGGCCTTAACAAATGCTTCGCTACCCCACACATGTAAATTCGATAACATGGATTTTCTTCCACTCCATAACTCATATGGAATACCATTTATCAATTTAGTTGGAACTTGGTTTAGTATGTGTGATTCTATTTGTAATGCATATCCCCAAAATGAAAATGGAAGACTCGCATGACTCATCATTGATCTCACCATGTCCAGCAGGGTGCAGTTCCTCCTTTCAATTACACCATTAAACTGAGGTGTGTAAGGAGGAGTGAGTTGAGATAGAATCCCAAACTCTCGTAAGAAAAAAATGAAGTCTTAATTAATATATTCTCCTCTTTTGTTTGAGCATAGTTTCTTAATCTTCTTACCAAGATTGTTCTCTACTTCATTCTTTTATTCTTTGAACGGGTCAAAAGAATCTGACTTATACATCATTAAGTAAATATATCCATATATACTAAAATCATCAGTAAAAGTTATGAAGTACGAGAACTCACCCATTTCTTCAACTGGAAATGGTCCACACACATCTGTGTTAACTAATTATAGAATCTCTTTAGCCCTTTCATCTTTCCCACTAAATGGGGATTTGGTCAGTTTGTCTTGTAGACACACATGACATACACCAAGTGGTTTTAGTTCGAAAGAATCTAAATACCCATCTTGATGTAATTTTGTGAAATGTTTCTCATTCACATGACCTATCCGGTGATGCAAAAATTGGGTGTGGTATGATTCATGTGAATTTACTTTGTCATCGGTTTCCATTACTTGGTTTGTGTAGTCTAACACATAAAGGCCATTATATAAATGTTCCCTACCAAAAAAATGCCATCTTTATAAAAGTAGAAACATCCACTTCCAGACATGAAGATGAATCCATTAGTATATAATATGGATACTGAAATAATATTTTTAGTTACAGAAGGCACATAATAACAACCCTTTGACACCAAGATCATTCTAGTTGGCAACGTGAGGTGGTAGTCATCGATAGCTACAGTAACAGGTCTATCTCCGTTGGCTACTCGTAGATCTACCTCCCCTCGATCAATATTCTTGAATATACTTGGTTACCTTATTTGGATACATATGTGAGAACCACAAGCTATATCTAATACCCAATTTGTAGAAACAGATAGATTGCATTCAATAACAAACACACCTGAACCTTCCCCTTGCTTCCTTGGCTGGGTGCAGTTTTTCTTCCAATTGTCCTTCTTGCCACATGCGAAAAAAATAGCATCATGTTCTCTTGTCTCCCCTTTGATCTTCCTTTTCTTGGAAGGCCTTGAAGAAGCTTTGGGATTAAAGCCCTTCGCCTTCCCCTTCCTTTTATTCACCATGAGGACATAAGGCATTTCACACTTCATGTCATTGTCCACTTGGAGAATAAGGATAAGAAGATTAGACAGATACTCCTCAATGTTGTTCATGTTGAGGTTCACAACAAAGTTTCAGAAGCTCTGAGGGAGTGATGCAGGAATGAGATCAGTACCCATTTCTTCGGGGATTTTAAACCTTATAACCTCCAAGTGCTCAATGTAGCCAACGAGCTTGACTAAATGAGGCCCAACTGGGGCACCCTCTCCAAGCTTGCTCTGGAATAGAGCCTTGGAGATCTCAAACCTTTCCTGTCTTGCTCTCTCCTAGTATAGACCACAGAGGTGCTCGAGAATGCTATAGGCATACATGTCTTCATGAGACTTCATGATCCCACTAGAAATTGATGACATCATCAAACATTGAATGTCGAGTGCATCGCTCAAATGTTGATCATAGACCAGGAAGGATTCATCACTCACCTCTTGGGCAGGCAGATCAGGAAATGAGGACTCCAGCACGTAAAAATTTTGTTCATGGAATAAGATAACCCGAAGGCACCTAAACCATTCCTGAAAGTTACTACTAGTGAGGATATTATCTTTATCCAGAATTGATCGCAGAGAAAATTTGGTTGACGATTTTGTCATATTTATTCTACAAATTAAAAGAGGAGATTTATCAGTACTTTATTGATTACATTTTTATGAGAAATAATAAATGAATTTATTAATTCTCTCACTATTTTATCAAGTCACAATGACCCTCACCATTGAACTCAGAATGTCTAGTTGGTTTGACATTCTAGTGGCAAGGATTGATATTCCCCTTCGCATAACCCCAACAAGGGTTGGTCAAGCTATTTGAATGTATTTAGGTAGGCAGGTCTTTGCCAACTGGGAGCTTACAGTTTCATGATCTATTGAGTGGAATCCCCAATCCTGAAATCTTGACTTGGATTTCCTCAACTCTTGCCTCCAATATTACATCAAGTCTAACAAGGGCTACTCCTCTTGATGTAATATGGTTAAGTCAACCTGAAAGCTTTCATAAGGGATTCCTTTATAAAAGTAAGTGTCCCAAAAAGGGTTGGTCAAACACATAGTTTTATCGAGTCTTTCCCTTAATCAAGTAACAGAAGGCTTGGTATGACTTAATATGGTATTGAAGGATTTTTATCTTTTATGTGTTGTTTTTCATTATCATGTTCTTGTTAATATTAAGTGATGCTAGCTCAAGTGATTAACCATGTTCTAATAATGTTTACGCATAGTTTGGTTTTATTTTATTCTATATTTTCATGCTTGTTTATTAATTATGTGATCGCAACAACACATACATAATACATAAACCATGAAATCAAACAGTATTAAAATAAGATGGCATGATCATGAGCTTATATTGGTTAGCTTATCTAGCATTTTTGATAAGCTAACCCTGACCTAGGGAAAACACCTTGAACCTGATGGTTCATGTTTTACAGCTCCAACCTGTCCACCTTTGTATCTTTTTGGGTTGGTTTCTCCTCATATTCGGATTTTGAACCGCCTCCTCTGGCTTGGGAGATCCTCCATTACATGGGGTTTACATTAGAGAAAACATGGGCACGCAGGCCCTACATTTTATTGAAAGAAGGATTGCAGGACAAAAAATTTAAACTAAACAAATTTAAATGAAACCATACACACATAAAAAGGGTCTTTGTTCTAGTTCATGAATATTCCATAGCATGCAACAACATTTACGCATATTTAGAATTCAAATTCTTTTGATCATTCTATTATTCAAGATAAGTCACGCTTGAATTCAATTAATTATGATCTGATAATTAATCAATTATTTATCATAAATTACTTTCTGAATTTCCTTAAGAATCTTCTCATCCATATACCTTGTACGGTGTCTTTGTACATTTGGAGGAAACCTGGTGAAATTCCATTTCTGGAAAGTACACAGCGTGTAGTTTATATTTACATGGCATGTATTTCTTTCACCTTTTATACAAAGTACACACCATGGACTTTGGCATGTTTTCTGTACTTTGTAAATTTTGGAGTACACGATGTGTAGATAAATCATACACGGCGTATACTTCCTTGTTACGCAGTAACCGGCCTGTGGACCCCGTGTACGTGAAACGCAGCTTCTCCTTTGCAAATAGTTTCACTTGGGTCGGATCAGACTACATGGTGTGTTGCTCTAACATACACGCCGTGTATTCCAGTTCCCATGCGTAGTTTAATTCTGGTCAGCACGGGGTGTTAAATGCTTAGGTTTAATCAATTCACATAGCATGGTTTGGAGGACCAGTACCGGTTCATTGAACCTAATTACATGACATGCAGTTTTCATTACACGTCGTGTATTTCTGTGTTGTACAGACAGAATGAGTGGGTCCTCCGGATGAGTTCCTCATTTTTATTTTAATCAAAAATTAATATTAAAAAGTTTGTTTCTGTGATATGAATCAAGAAATGAAGGAGGAAGAACAGATCTCATTTATTTAGATTTATATAATGATTTATTTTTAATTGAATCAAATATAAATGAATAAATTATCAACGAAAATTAAATAACTATAATCAATGTTGTAACCTCCTTTTGATACCATTTGAAGTTTCTGGGCGCAGCGGAAGCTCATGGGTGGATGTGCTCACTTGGCTTTTTTTCATTATAAATGATCAATCCGGGATCAATACGATGATAAAAGCCAGTCTCCATGGATTGAATCATAAAAATAGACAAATAAAAGGAAAGTCCTGGAACCACAATGTAGGATCGTTACAGGTTTATTATAATTAATTTAATCAAATGAAAAGAAATACTTATTGGGTGTTCTTTCTTCATTTATGTTCTTGATCATGTTCCGATGTGATTCATCGTTGTGTCGCAGAAGCCATGTGTAGACTTCCTCTAGCAGTGATCCACACGTGTACCTCATATATCAGGACATAGCCAAAGGAGTATATGGGTGATAGTGTAGAGAAACCTTTGCTTGCATTGTCCACCTTAGATTGTCTTGATCAGATGGAAGAGGATCTCTCTCGGTCTTGAGAGCGTTATTGGAGGAAGAGGTTCTTCCAGCCTTGAATGAATTCTCCAGAGTTGTTGTGCACAACGATTCTCTTATGTGTAAGGAAAAGAGTTGGGGTTGTGAGGATATTTATAATCTGGTTTGAGGTTGTAGAGTTATCACAATAAATAAATGCGTTACGCGTTTTATTTATTTCATTAACTCCCTTTTTAAAGCCCCATGTCGAGTCATTAATTCCTTGACATGCTCCCACGCTGATTATAATAAATATCGTTTAATAAAACGATATTTCCTCAAAATCCTGACTGAAAAAACTACATGACGTTTAATAATAAATACACGGTGTGTACTTGTTTTTCATTGAAAACTACATGGCATGTACACTCAATTTACACAGTGTGTATATCTTATTTTCATTTATTCATTTCCTTTCCTAAATTAAAACTACATGGCGTGTACATTTAATAATACATGGAGTGTACTTGTTTTCAAAATAAAACTACACAACGTGTAATCATTGATACACGACGTGTACCTGTTTTATTTTATTCTTCCTCCAACATTAAAATGATTTAGGCTTCCATGAATAATTATTAAACCATGTATGGGAATAATCTTTATTCTACTTGAGATACTTGAATATACTTAGTGTGTGACCCTCTAGGCCTCTTTCTTGTTGGCATTAGGCAGGCTTGCCTAAAGTCCAAGATTACTGTCTATAAATGAGTCAAGGAACCCAAGAGAAAGAAGTTGATGTCGCATTGATGTATCACCTCATATGAACACTTACTGTGTAATTTAATCCCTTTGTATCAATATCTAATCAAGAAGGTTTCATGGCAGTGTCATAAACCTATATGCTTGATCCGTCATTCTTTGACTACCTGAAATAAACTCGTAGTTTACACCATGGCCATGGAATTTAATGTGAAAATTCTATTTCAATCAAAGGGCTGAGATATCAACTTCCATAAATGGAAGGGACAAATCCTTCCTCGACTTATCCATTAACAACATGTCACTCGTGACACACCCAACGTACCCTACATCACACAAACTGTCTGGGTGATAGTTTTTTTCAGTAAATCTAAGTGCGCGAGTCATGACATGAATTAATTATAATCTTCTAGTCTAAGGACCATTATACACGCTCGTAGATAGCAATGTTAGATGACACCAAGACATGCGGAATTGCTACTGGCAGGTCTGTTCTCATAATCTCCCTTCTTGGAGATTACCAAGTTCGAAATCCAAGAGAGAAAGTCTCGTCTTCTTATGAGTACTCACATATGAAGGTCTGTATACTATGTGTCCTATAATAGTATGTCATCCAACCGTAGAACTTTATTTAAGAGTGTTTTTATAACATTTCAAGGTTATCATCATAGCAGGGATCTGCCATGAACTTATCAATGCAACAAATATTCTAGGACATTATTATATTATAGTCATGCAGAACAATGAACAATATATAATAAGTGAACATTCATGTAATAAAAGTACAAAATAGTTGATTCTCAAGACAAAAACCCTTACAATGGTTCTAGATTTTTTTCACAATAATTTATCACTCTTATGATTCATTTCTTTTGAAATGTTAAATATTTATTCAATGAATCTTAATGTGAAACCTAATACATTGGGTATTAATAGTATAAGTTATGTTTATAGACTTATTCTTATCTATTCTTGCATATAATCATCGACTAATATATCCCATGTTCACCCTAAATGAGAATATAATCTCACACTTTTTTATGTTTCCTTCCCCCAGGAACTATACCTTTATGGTCCTCAGGCATGTATTTTTGACCTGTGTTGAATATTCATTTATTAATATGTAATATTTATGTATGAATGGTTTGGTTTATTATATCACTCAAATATTTAGATTTCAGTGTAGTATTAATAATTTTTTACTTTAATTATTTCTATTAGTTCCAACTATATTATTTCTAAAATAACCATGTTATAATGATATGTATTGTGACATGATTTTTCATTTTTTACTTGTAATTATAAAAACTTTTATAAACTCTCCCACGATCTCAATTATTTTAGAAACTATTAAAAATAATAGTAATTCAATATTATTAATTCTAATTAATAATAAAATTTATATTTAAAAGAGAATAAAAAGGTTACTGTCATCAAAAACATCAAGGATTGGTTTTTTTATGTTCTAATTCATGTTTTCAATTTTTTTGGGATGTATTATTGATATATATTTATTAGATAAGTTTTATATATTTTATCCTTGTGTGAATTTTTTAGTTAAATTTAGTTAGGTGATCTCAACCATCTCTTGGAATTTATTTCACTACTAAAGTGTGTTTTTGTAAATGTGATGCTTAAATTTAATCTTGTGATGATTGTTTGACATATATTTATATATTAAATAAATAACAATTTTATGAATTTATAGTGGCCTATAGTTTTTTGAACTCAAACTTTAAAATATTATTAATATTATTTTTGAAACGGGTCACTGGTCCTTCCTGAATTTTTATCATCATAGAGCCTCGATAATAATATATTAAAAATCATATATTTTTTTAACCTGTGAATCCATGTTGGTGAATTTATTTTTTATCTCTTGAATAGATATTTTGATGTAAAAACTAATATTTTGGTTGTATCTAGAATAGATGTTTTCCTATAAATGATTTTAGTCTTTATTTTCAATAGTATCATTATGATCAGATGGTTGTTGTTGGAATGAGTTGATTCAATTAGTCGAGTGAGTTAATTAATTGATCTATATCCAGAAACCCTAATAATAGATATAAAATAATAATAAGCTTATCTCACTGTGGAGAGTCATAGTAAACCCTCACTTCAAAGAGATATAGAGAGTGAAAGGAGGATATATTTCGATTGTAAGAATGTATCAACTTTATATCGAAGTAACTGGACCAAATCCATGATGGAATTGATGACCAGATCATGTAGTGATGATGAATAGAACTATTTTTTCAACAAGGGTTGAGTGAGTTGTTCATTGTTCCATGATGTAGAGTTTTTATATTATTTCATTTCACTGTTCTTTGTGTTTTTTTGTAGATTTATTAAATTACTGAACCATGTTATTGATTCTGGAGCCCCATGAGGATAATTTAGTAGAAAACAATCTTCATATAAACAAAGAATAGTAGTTGATCAATGAATACCAATAGTCTTAAAAACTCTCCCTATAATCCTAGATCTCACGCCCCCTCCCATGTCACAATATGAAGCCACCGACAATGGTCCTTGATACATCCCCTTGATGTTGGAATACCATCCACTCACTCTCCCTTTCACAATTTTTTTATAAAATGGTTTATGGAAGGTTGGTTGCACTGGTTTGGATAGTTTTAGCGGTGTAGAAGGTGGAATGTATAAGGTATGATAATAAGAGGGCATAAGAAGTGAGAAGGTGGTGCCACATGATGGTTGTGGTACAAGGCTTGTGTGGTGAACCTGACTTTGTTATGGAGGTGTAGGTGTGGTGTGAGAAGGTTGGTATGGTGTGAATATACCTATGTTAAAAGGAACTGGGCATAGGTGGTTTGATGACCAGTGACTAGTGGATCAGGTGGGGGTGACTAATCAAGCCACCATAGCATGAATTGGGAGTATCAGGTATAGGTATGTCACCTCAATCCACAATCTATTAGGATAATATGGTTCACTACCTTTCATGTTGACGGAAGTGAAATAGTGAGTCATTGGTCTTGTACCAGTATCAGTTTGAGTAGGACCAACCACTATTTGGTTGGGTGTCGCATAATCTTAGATCATTAGGTAACCCATCCATGCGGTCAGACAATCTCCAAAGATTTAGTTGGGAGCAGTTAACCCAACCCATGGAGAGGGGCATGTGTGGGAACCATATTCTCATGAATTGAATGTGATTCACCAAACATGGAACACCCTCCCCCTCCTAATGAAAAAAGTCATTCTCCCTGGGTCTACCACATATCATGCATCCACTAGTATGGGGATTTTTCTATAACTTCCTCAATATAGATTTATTTAGGAAAATTAATATCTTATATTATGTGAAATTTCATACATATCATGATGAAATAACTTATTTGGTCATATGAGAAAATTTTTGAGGTAAGATGCGTAGTTTTAGGATTTAACTCCATAGAGACAATGATAGGGACGGAGCATGGAAATTAGTACATTCTCAAGGTTAGTACCCTCATGGAAGAATGTTTATGTCATTGAGTTGGTCACCTTCATTCATCTTAGAGTTTAGTACTCCCCCATACACAACTGATAATGTTTGATGATCCTCCACATACATGAGACATGGATCCTATATCCTTGGAGTCAATATCCCCCTCATATGTTATATACTATTCCATGAGGCATGGTCTATCCATTCCATTATATAAGAGGTGATATGTGTATTCTTTGAGTTGGTTATTTATAATGGTAGGTGTAAATATTCTCAAGAAGATTATTTATCCTTAGTCTACATGTGGGTCCCCTTATTGGGCTCACATCTACTATTTGGATAATAAACTATAAAATATCAACCAGAATATACTTAAGGTAAAAAAATGTACTATAAATAAAACCAATCATTTGAATTCATAAATTAAAAGAAAATGTACCAAACTCACCATTACATATTGAATATCCTCCATTAATCAAAAATACAAGATTATCATAAGAAAGTGACCAAAACAAAATAAGGAATAGAGCAAAAAAACATGGGTTAGACTTTCATTCCTATCTAATGGGGAATACTATAACATTTTTTGTTTTGGTAAATGGTTGATGATTATAATCACTCCAGCTCTCACACTAAACCAATAAATCACACCACTATAATATAGTAAGACCCCAAAAGTGTTTCTACCTATCACCACCATAATATATTTATATTTTTAATTCCACCTTGCCTGATCTCTATTATCAAATACTATGTTTGGTCAAATATATCCACCACCACAACTCCTCTAGTTGGTTCACTATGAATGTCCTTGAGGATATCATTGAATTATTTCTATGTAATGTTTATTTTCCCACACTATCTCCAAGACTATTAATCATGGATAACTTATGGCCAACTATTCTAGTTTCATTGTCTCATTATATCATCCGATGGTATCACCTAACTACACCATCTAGAAATATAATCTTCATATATTCGATTCATACAGTATATGGATGCCTAGACATGTCATAATTACTTATTCCAATCTCATCAGGTCTATTGTACAATATACACTCAATAATTTTTCATCTAGAAAACCGATTTTATTGTCCCAAAAACAATTTCCACAACAAAAAACCAATAATATACCTATTGGGAATCATTTTTATTTGTATTCATCACTAAATCATTTATTATCTTTAAAAAATATTTTTTGGCCTCATGAATATCTCATTGGATTTAACAGGGTTCCCCTAATATTCATTTCTGTTATCTTATCCTAACTAAGGTGAAACACCTCCTTAGCATATCCCAAAAAATATTTCATCAGTATGTTCGATAGATTATGAATATTTTATATCTTTTAGAGATCCAGAACACCATCCTACAAAAAATTCTTCATGAATTCATACTTAAATTTAATATTCATACTCTTATAAGTAAACATATAATTTTTAGTTTAGTTTACCACACTTTTTAAATCCCAAAATTTCATCCCATAGACTTTCCTTCCTTCAAGATATTCCAACAACCCATTCATCCAAATAAACTCTTCCGATCATTCATCAATTAATCTTTGTAATGACCAAATCCTTCTAACTCATTACTATAGAATAATTATATTGATGTTGTTGATTGGGTGAATTTCTATGGAAGTTGAGGAGTAGAAGGTGGAGTTGTAATTGATATTTCAATTGCAGAAATATTTTATAGAATGGAAGATTATGTAATTTAGTAATGAAAGTGACTATAGTATGGGGGCGTTGTTATTAGTTTGAGGCCATAGAGGTAATGTTTTATGGGTTCATCTATTTATTTATAAGTGAGTTGTGGAGGGGATGGTCATGATATGGAGATCTAAAGGAGGGATTCATGTTGTTCTATATTTTTCGGGATATTAACTTTGTAGATATGGGTTTCATCATAGCCTTCCATTTTGAATTTGAATTCTATGAAATAGGGTATTTCCTTTCACCATATTCCTTTTCCTAGTTTATCTAATATATGGAATAGACCTCACCATGTTTCTTTGATATGGAATTTACCAACCACATTATGGTGCGGTATCGTCCCTTACACCATAATCATATCACGTTTCGACACTTTTTAGTCTTAGTCTTGTGTGTTGTGTTATTTTCATTTTCTTTCTTGTTAGAATGAAAATTATTAAATGCCCTTAGATCCCGTTATTCTCCAACATTTTCTCTCAGTCCTGGAAATATCTAGGTTCATTCATAGGTGTTATTCCATCCACTTTTAATTAGATTCTAATCTTGACCGTGGGAGATAAACCCATGAGGATTTTAGGTCGATTCACTTTACTTAACCTCTATGTTTTCTTATGTTTCCTTATCTAGAGAAAAAAATCATGGGAACCACTAGTTTTGGTGACTATTAAGTAAGATAATGTTGCGACATAATGTGTTCTGGTCTGATGGAGATGTTTCCATTTTTTGTGCTACTTGGTGTTTATCTTCCTCTTGTTCCATCCTTTTATAGAAAATTGGAAATAACTATTTGAAGTATGAGATCCTTTGTCTTCGATATTTTATTATAAAAGTGGGGATATCATTTTTTTGGTTTCCTTTTGACAAATTCTACACACCAAATTAAGGTATATAATTAATGAGTTTAATTAATTTGGGAGTGAGAGGGAATAAATCATATGACTTTTCCTTATTCATGTTATTTTCCTATATAGAAAAGCATGATTTCATTTCTCTCCAATTTTTTTCTTATGTTGGGAATTGTTATGTTGTGGTGGCTGTTGAATTGGTAAATATAGTTGTGCTTGTTTATTTAAATCACCACATATGAAAGAGGCTATGATCATATATCTATTTAATAAAATATTTTCCAATGGAATGTCATCTTTCTTTGAGAATACCCTGGAATTATTTAAATAATATGATAAAATCCCATTTTTTAAACTAAAATGTAATGTGTGGTGGTTGAGATATGTCTGTTGGTTGTGATGTGTGATGGGTAAGATTTTTGGGGCTTGAGATGTGGTGCTTGTTGTTATGAGTAAAGTGGATAGAAAAGTTACTTATCGTGGTTGTGATTTTTGGTTGAAATGCAGATCTTGATGGTGTGAAAAGGATGGGTTGTGTTGGGTTAATATTTATTTTGTTTCTTTTTTGTACTAGTAGTGATGGAATGAATGTTAATAGTGAAAATTAAATTTAATGGGTTGTAATGACTAATTAAGTATTGGATCAATTTTTTAGTGTATATAAAGTGGTTTTATTTATATATAAAATGAATAGACTTGATAAATGATAATGGTTGGTAATTTGGAAAATCTAGAAATAGATTAACTTAGAATGAAATGAATGAATGGGGATTATAGTTTTGGCTTTCTTGTGTGGTGTAATGTATTTAGATATGTAAGTGACTATTATAGAGGTTGTGAGACCTTATTGTGATGTTGTGATTTGTGATGTTACTCTTATTATAAACTCATATTATGGGATTATGTGTTAAACTATTATATATTATAGTTTAATTATGATTTCACTATATACCTCACCCACATCGATCACTACATATTGAAACATAAATGTTTTGGGGGAGGGTGTTTTCCACAACATCCAAGATAGTGACAAGGAAAATATGGCTACCCCCTCATCCATTCTCACTCTTCCAGGTGAAGCTCTTATATATAGGAAGTGATAGCATGTGGACATAGTGTACTTATAGATTAATAATGAGAGTGATGAGGTGGTTCACAATGGGGGTCGTACATGGTTGGATGGGGGCACAAAGATTATTTCTTTTATGTTCATGTTAACACAATATCCAAGATATCTGGAAGTGTTTATGGGAGGATCTAGAAGTAATTACTAGTTTCACATAGATTGATTAGCCGGATGAGTTATTCTAGGGGTATTTGGGAGGGATGTAATGACCAGTTCCATATGGGGTACTTAGTATGATACATATTCCCTATTGTTCTTGGAAGAGATTAGAAGGAATGGGAGTTCCAAGATATAAAATGTTGGGGTGTTATAGAGTAAAATTAGCGGAAATGTAGTGTTGGGTACCCCTTTTTTGATATGCTAAATGTTAGGTTATTATATAATGATGCATTATTTGGTGAGCATGAAATGGTATGGATGGGTTTGGTTAGTTGACCTATTTAGGTGTTATTGGTTTTTCTTTTTAACCACTGGTGTATTATTATACTCTTTCCACATGTTCATGAGGGACATTGGTTATGATCTGTCTGAATATATATGCTATGCTCCCCGCAAGTATATACAAACTATTTTTTATGGTTTCTAGAAGGACTATTGGGATAGTACTAGACATTACTAGCACAAAAATTATATTTTTTATTGAGTCATTTCCTTAGGTTTTATTTGTTATTTTTTTAGATAATATTTTATTTTTTTACTTTAAACATGTATATTTTTATGGATTGGTATAGTAAGGACCCTTCTTTTCTAGATTGGAATTTTGAGAAAAAATTTGAATTTTTATTTTCAGATTCATGTAATAGATAAAATGGTCATTTTCACTAAGCATATGATCTTGGATAATTTTTATGAAAACTTTTTTAGTCTTGGAATAGGATTTTTATCCTAGTAAAAGAGTATAGTAGAATTTTGAACTGTTCAAATTTTAGCAGAATAATAAAGAATTAATAATCAATCAATTAATTATTAATTTATTCACATAGGTTCATTTGGCCATACAATTTGAATATAGAATTGGAATTAAATTCACTCTTTTATATTGAGTTTGGAAAGAGTATTTTTTCTTAGGTGGGGAATAAACTCTGGTCCAGCATTGGGGTAAAGCCCAAACCCCTATTTCTTTTTCTTTTCATTATCCTCCATTTATTTTTCTGTTTTCTTTTCTTATTTATCCATTTGGATTCTCATGCATTCCCGCTATGGGATTCCTTCATTGCAAAATTGAGATATAAAAGGTATGGGGAATAGAAGGAGAGTGAGGGAATAAGGGAAGTGCTATCATGGAGATCAGGAGGAGAGAAATCATTGTTTTGTAGTTCTGGACCACAGAAAACAAAAGCTTTGATTGATTTCACCCAAAGGTAGACTATTTTTATTTTTTTGTCATATATCAATATATGTTTATCATTTTCTAATTTTTATGCCTTATTATGACTACTTAAGACCATTTTTTGTTTTAACTATACATATTGAGGTGAAAATAGAGTTTTCGGGTGATTTGAGAGGATTCTAGTTTGGAAATCCTGATCACATGATGTGTAGTTTAGGAACACACACCACTTATTCGTCCCATTAAGGGAAAAATATATTTTTAGATGCACACATTTTTATGTGTTAGACACTTCATTTACTGACACTCATCTATGTATCCAAGTACCCAACCCAAAATCCCATGTATGGGAACATTGTTGTACAGAGTAGATGGAAAGACCCCGTATGGGTTGAAAGTCATGTATATGTACCTATCCATGTGAAGTACAAGGTCAGTCCATGAGAGGTAGATGGGCTAGTGCCCTGTGTAGGGTTCATGCTATGTATATGTCTTAAACACTATGTTTATGGGATTTTATAATCCATTCTATATGAAGTACATGACTAGGTGGTGTATTGGGAGAACACATCATGTATTTCGTATAAACACCTTACACTACTCCCCTGAAACCCTTTTTATGATTTTTCACATCTTTACACCCTTGAGTCAAAATTGAAAAAATGTGTAGTCCATTATGATCTTTTTTCAACATAGATCATGATGGAAAAAAACCTAAGATTATTTTAGGACTCTTAGTAGAATTTAGGAGAATTTTCTTAAATGGAGCTGTTCTTCCAAAAATAATTGAATTTATCAATCTTCTAAGAGTGAGACCATTGGTCTGAGATGGTTCATGAGCCATATCTTAATACACATGGTCAAAGACTTATCCTTTCAATACAATAGGACATCTTATCTTTTGACATAGAGTATCCCTTATTGTATGTCTCTACCTTATCACTATAACGGAGGATCCCTTATAAGATGTTTTCACATAAATAACGGCCTATGGGATCCTATGTAGGATCAATATACCTATTTACTCTTTCCAAGGATCCCATATAGGGTGCCTCTATCTATGTATACTGTTACAAGACACCATGTAGGTTTCCACCTTTTTCATTACCAAATAAGGATCCAATGAATGAAGCCTTCACTTACGTTCAACCTTAAAAGATCCCTAGTAGGATATATCTCTTATGTTTCAATATAAAGAACACAATGGGTTCCATAGTTCCTAACCAACCCAAAGATAGTGTGTTGGGATATTGGGTAGATATGGTAATGTATTTAGCCATAGAAACTATGTTGAAATTTTAATCCCATGAGGCTGAAGATGTAGTAGTTGGTTTAATCACTTATACACCCTCATTGTTTTGTTTAAACTTCCACTTGTTTATAGTGGACATAGAAATTATTAGCAAAGGAGCTTCTTATTTCTTTCCCATTGTGCCTAACATGACATGATCTTTTGGGGTTCCTAGGCCTACTTCTTGGGGACTCTTTCATTATCCATTTTATTCAATTACTATATTAATTTAAATTCGAAATGTATATCATAAAATCCAATTTATATTCACCTTTGGTGATACAAGGATTCCCATGTAGGAATTCCATATAAGGACTCAGAGGGTGAATTCTTTATATGCATATTTAGTGATAATTGGATTCCCATATATAAAATACTTGGATGGACTCATAGGATTGATGAATCTATATATACATTGAGTGATACATGGATTCCCATGAAGTAATTGCTTGGATGGACTCATAATATGGTTGAATTTATTTATTCCTTGAGTGATACATAGACTCACATGTAATAATTCATTGAAAAAAATCATAGGGTAAGTGATTAATATATTCCTTGGGTGATACATAGATTCGCATATATTAATTCCTTGGAAAAACACATATGGGGAGTTATTTATATGATAATTGAGTGTTACTTGGGATCCCATGTAATAATTACTTGGACTGACACATATGCTGGATAAATTTAAAATAACATTGAGTGACACTTGGATTCCCATGAAAGAATTACATGGATAGAAACATAGACTAGATGGATTTAAATACTCCTTGAGTGATACTTAGATTTCGATATAGGAATTCCTTGGATGAAATCATATGGAAAATGGAATTACTTTGATGATTTTTTATCTTAAACATGGATACCTTGGTTATATACCTCAGGTTCCATTTTATATATATAGAGTAATTTTATATTTATAGTATAGCAAGATATTACTAGGAATCCTTTATTATAGTAATTAGGGGTGAGTACGGGTGAACCCAAGGATAGGACATGCATACCCTTGTGGTGATGTAGCTTGCTCAGAAAAATTTATAGAACTAGATTAAGAAGGGATTTTCTGTTAGTATTATGGAACCTAGAATTGAATTAATCATACAATTCTTCAGTTGTATGATATCCATCTCGTGCCCTCTTCAAAGGATGTCAAAAAAATTCAGATTACGACCCCAAGGATCAACTGTTATTTGTTTATGTTATTTCCTTTTCCATACTAAGTTATATATATATATATATATTGGAATATATATATATATATATATGATGGAACCTTTCCATGTTGACTGAGATTATAGGCCGAGGGATCGATTGGGGTTTCCTGTTCCTTTTTTATTTATCCTTCCTATTATATCTTAGCTAAGCAGAGCATATTGCATGAGAATGAACATATGATAGTATATTTATAGGATCATCATTGGGTAAGACTACTAAGACTATTTCTTGCCCTATCATGTGCACCTTTGTGTGAGTGTGTAGACCTTATATTTGCTTTTTAGGTTGATTGCTAATTTCATGATAGATAGGGATGAATCCCTAGGATGCATGATTGAGAAGAGTCGCTCATATGGACTCTTAGGATTGGGATTTTGTATTTTTATAGTGTTTTGATACTGGGTATGTGTTATTTCTTGGAGTTAGTAGTGGGTTGATATACTTTTGTTTCAATTTATTTTATGTACTCCAATATGTATGGTCATCCCAGTGGGTGACCAGTGTTATATGTATAACATGGTTGTTTGGGATTTCATAACATTTAATTTATTATTACAACATGTTCTATTTTGTTTCATTTATTCTTCTTTAGTATATTTATTTCTTTATGGGTTATATCTTGTTATTTTCTCTATTACTACTCTAATATTAGGGTATAGTCCCCCCAATATTCCACCTTTAAACCCTCACTACAAGTTTGAGACCTCAAGCATAAATAGATGCATTCTTGAGGCCTTATGGTGAACTGAATTGGGGCCCCAGTTTAGTGGATCTAGGGCCAGGAGATTACAAATTGGTATTATAGGTGTTCATTTCTTTTTGTTTTACCATTTTGGATAGTGATAAGAGTATTTGGAATGTGTCAAAACATGTGCTATATGTAGGACTGGTGTATTTATATAACTTATTCCATTAAGTATTCCTAGTTTATAGGGTTGAGGGATTTAAATTTTTGACATGTGATGTTATAGGTTTATATTACATTCACTATTAGTGAAGTACATGTTGTGTGGATGTTATGTTTTATTATGGATTGATGGATCTTGGCCCATTATCAAGAGGTTAGGGACTGATGTTGACTCTTGGAATATAAGACAAGATATGTATCATGTATCATATTTCCACATAGGATTAATACGTTATTGGCCTACTACTGTTATATTTTACTAATGATAAAGGAATATTTTTAAAGTGTAAAAACCCAAAACGGTTTTTGTAACATCTCTAACCTGGGATCCCCTAATTGGTGCCCCATTTTATGTTGCCAAATGACCTCAATCATAGCTCCCCATACGCCAGAGGTTGCTAACTAGTAGAGAGGGTCTAAGAGGACACATGGGGAAGTTATACCCTCTTTACCAGAGTAATCCATAGTAGATAAAATTTCAAATTGGAGGGACAAAAGAAAACAATAAATAACATGCATAAATAACTAACTCCCAAGATGGGTACAACAATATACAACAGTAAACATGTCTTTTCATGCTATAGTTCAAAGTGAACAGAACCCAAAAGAAAGGAAAATAGAGAGATCCCCAAAATGGTTTGGACTCCTTGTCTGGACCCCAACAACACATGTACCATGTCCAACTCAACTCTCTATTATTGGTCCCTTGCCATTATCCTGACTTGCAAGCATGAAATCTGCTCAGGTACCCAATGGCAGCCCAAGCAGGGTTTGAGTATACCTCAGTAGGCCACCACCAATGGTGTCTACATAATATCCATCAAAAAAAGATAGTGCATACAGGTGATAAATAATGGAAAGTAAGGATAAATAGTTCAATAGGCCATTCTAGACTATGCACCTTTAAATTATACTACCATTGAATTCAGGATCACTGCTTATAAATCACAGGGTTTAATCTACCATTTTCATCCGTTCAATGGATTAGGCATGGTAATCATTCTCAACATATGGAAATTAAATCAATTCTTATCTCAATAGGCATCACATTATCACAACCTCATAATCCTCACCTCGAAGCCTTAGTTTAGGTGGAATCCAACCATTAGGGTAATAGAACATTGTCCCCTTCTCTAACCCAAGCATTTAGGGGTGGAGATTGAGACTCAATCCAAATCAACCCATTGGAATAGAACCTCAAATCTATACCCCACTCTACCAGTCCACGTGTACATGCTTGTTTATCATTCACAAAAATTAACCATATCAAAACAAACATAGACAATATCATTTGAAAAATGAAAAAAATATCAATAAATGTGAAATTAGTATTTTTCCTCATTCCATCAACACATTCATAATTTATACTACTTAACCCTGTAGACCCATTCCCAATTCCCATGCCTATCTCACTAGGAATATTCAGGTGTAAACATCATTCCATATCATATTCCCATTTTTTCCCATTTAACCCATTTAAATTTAAACAAAACAATCCCTTATCCTTTAACCAAATTAGACACAACTAGCCACCCTCTATTAAAACTCATTACATAAACCAATTAGCATACTCAGTAAGTCTATATATTATTATGAGTCAATTTCACACCTGACATTTTCGATATACCAAATGGGAGGGCCAGCACACCCCATGGGTGGCCCTAATTTGGTCAAGCCATCCTCATTGCATCCCATGCAGACAAAGAGGGTTCAATTAAATTTTTAGATTCCCCATACATCGCATCATTCCAAATTCACCAATAACTCATCAAAAAGGGCAATAATAAAGACTTTTCATGCACAAATCTACCCAAAAAACAAGGGATATAACTTGTAGACTGCCTACCTTGAATCTCTTGGTGAATACACTCCCAACTGAGGACGTAGATCCCAATTCAACCACCCTTTTATGTATCAATCGAAATATCACCAGAAAATAAAGGTTTTAGAGATTTGGTTGTAGAGAAGAGAAAGATACCAACCCTAAATAAGAAAAATAATAAAGAAGGGATTTAGCCTTACCCGGATCTTCAATCCACAACTAACAGCACTCCAAACAGCCTACGTTTGAAGGATAATCACCCTTGGAATCTCTTGGGAGATTTGGTTCATTTTAAGGTTATAATAGGGGAAGGTGAGGTAAATCCTGAGTTTGTACTTAGTTCCCCATAATATAATTTTAGGATTTTTTTAAAATGTTTCTAGGCCGCATGGTTTTCCAAAACCGTGCGCAAACCATGCAGAGGAAACTGTCTAAAAATCCTTCTTCTACAAAGATTACCTGGGATTTACGCATTGTTTTCTTAACCACGTGAAAGCCTCTATCCAAGGATAAAGGGTTACCTGAGATGATCCATATAGTTTGGTCTAACCGTGAACAGACCATGCAGCTTACCCAGACAACTTATTTTTTCTCTTTCTTGTGTCCCAAACCCCCGGAACATCCCTGGTCATACCGTGAACTTGGGAAACACTTATTCATCCTAAATAATGGAATTAATCTAAAACATGATAAAAAACACACCTTAACAAAGATCTATTATCTTACATCCTCCCCACCATATAACATCTCATCCCTGAGTTGCTCTTCCCAAGCATCATTGAGTTCCCAAAGAAAAATTATCGGGCCATTGGACCCAAATATCATATTATTGCTCCCATGTTTCTTCCTAAATATTTCCATGTTTCCATAGAACACGAACCAAAGGCAATACCTTTCCCATCAAGACCTTCTCACTATGGTCCACAATACGAATGTGTTTCTCCTCAAATAATGCATTAGCCTCAAGCTCGACATCCTCAGAATATATCACATGGGAAGGATCTGGATGATACTATTGGATCTATGAAACATGGAAAACATCATTTATCTCACTATACTGCTATGGAAGAGTCAATTGGTACGCCACTAGTCTGGTCCTTTCCATAATCTTAAATAACCCCACATATATGGGTCCCAACTTGCCCTACTTTCGAATTCGTTGGGGACCCAACCTTGGGGAACCCATAGAAACACACTATCACCCACCATGAACTCAAAAGGTTTAAGACACCGATCTTTATATGACTTCTTCCTACACTAACCTATTATCAAAAGATTTTCAATCAAACAAACCTTCTCTGACATCTCCTGTACAAGACTCGATCCTAACAACTTAGAATCATTGCCCTCTAACCAACACAACATAGATCTAAACAATCTCCCATAAGGTGCCTCAAAAGGTGCCATTTGAATTATATCTTGAAATCTATTTTTGTAAGAAAACTCAACAAGAAATAATTATTTCTCCCATGAACCACCGATATCCCAAACACATTCTCTCAACATGTCTTCTAGTACTTGAATTGTATGCTCTGACTTCTCGTCGGTCTGTGGGTGGTAAGTTGTACTCAAAAACACCTGGGTACCATGTTCCTTCTATAGTCCCTTCAATAAGTGCAAGGTGAAACATGGATCCTGGTCCAAAACTATGGTTCTTGGCACACCATTCAACCATACTATTTCTCAAACATACAATTCCCCCAACTGGTCGACTGTATAGGTATCCTAAATCGGAAAAAATGGGACACTTTTTTTATCTGATCTACCACCACCAAATTTGCATCATTCTTCTGAAGCGTCCTTAGAAGACCCACTACAAAGTCTATAGTGGCATCATTCTACTTTAACTTTGGAATGGGTAATGACTAAAACAACCCACATGGGTGTTTATGTTCAGCCTTCACCTACTGACTGGTAAGGAATCATGACACAAAACTCACAACTTCTTTATTCATTCCTAGCCACCAAAAGTGCCTATGAAGATCATGGTACATATTATTCAACCTGGGATAAAGTACCCATTTTGATGCATGAAATTCAGGCATCAACTCCTCCCATACATCTACCAGCACCATAATGTGACCATGAATATAAGAAACTCCATCAGCACCCATAGTCCAACCAGAAGGTGACTCCCCACCTCTAAGAATTCCTTTATATCCAAAAACTCTAGGTATACCAGGAGACTCTCTATTTCTAGGCTCAAAATCATTGAATAAAATGCTATAGATGCATGATTCATCTGAATTTTCCCATCACGTACCTCCTAATGCATCTCAGCAAACATAGCCATCATCACACTCTATGAATTGGATTCTTGAACTACCAGATTTTATATCTTCTAGATCAAAGCATTAGTGGAACTATTCCCTTTCCAGGGTGTGTATGCCAACTCAAAATCAAAATACTACAAGTAACCAACCCATCATCACTGTCAAAGATTCAAATACTGCTGAAATAAGATGTATTTGAGACTTTATGGGCAGTAAGCACCATAAAGAGTTCTCCCAAAATGTAATGCATCCAACAAATTAAGGCATGAACCACATCATCTTGTTCCAGGTCTTTTGTAAGATAATTTCTCTCATTTGGCCTCAACTGTCTTAACTCATATGCCACAACCTGAGCATCATGTATCAAAACTATCCCAAGTCCAACACCAGATGCATCACAGAACAATGTGTATCTCTTACTTGGTTTGGGTAAGATCAAAATCAGTCTGGTAGTCAACTGCTTCTTCAACACTAAAAAATCATCCTCACAAGACTCATTCCAATCAAACTTAACCACTTCTTGGTTATTCATTTAAGTGTTGCTAATAAATGTGATAAATCTATAATAATCCTTAATTAATAACTGGAAAATCTAAAAAACTCCAAACATCAGAGACATTCTTGGGCTGCCCCTAAGACACCATGGCCTACACCATTTCTGGATCCACTGACACACCTAACATAGAAATGATGTATCCCAAAAATACACCACATCAATCCAAAACTAACATTTCTATAGATTCCTTAAAGCCTATTCTTTCTTAGTGTATTCAAGACAATGTAAAGATGTTTGGAATGATCTTCATGAGTTCTAGAGTACACCAAGATGTCATCATTGAAGACAACTACAAACTAATCTAGATATATGTAAAATATCCAGTTCATCAAGGCCATGAACACAGTCGGTTCATTGGTAAATCCAAATGGTATAACCATAAATTCATACAACCCGTACGTGCTTCATAAATATATATGGGGTATGTTATAAGGTTTCACCATCAACTAATGGTATCCCAATCTCAAATCGATCATATAAAACATAGAGGAACATCTGAGAAGATAAAAAAGGTCATTGATTCTAGGAATATGGTATTGGTTCATAATCATCATCTAGTTCATCTTACTATAATCAACACATAGCCTCATTAATCTATCACACTACTTAGAAAACAACACCAGAAATCCCCAAGGCGATTTACTAGGGCATATAAACCCCTTATGATCCAATTTGACTAACTGAAACTTCAGTTCTCATAGCTTTACTGGTGCCATTCAATAGGGTGGAATGGAAACTGTCTATTCTTCTGGTAACAACTATATTATGAAATTGACATCTATCTCAGGTGGTAACCCCAATATTTCCTCAAGAAACACATCCTAAAACTGGTTCACAACAAAAGGGAATACTGGATACACTTTCTCCCCATCATCGAGAATATGGTATGCCACATGGGCTATGAGTTATTCCAACTACTGGGGTAGTGGCACTGTAGGGCCCACTCGAGTATCCCACTCACCATGAAGGACCTATGTCCTCCCATCGATAGATGTGAATGATACCCATAGTCCTCAGTAGTTGATATGAGCTTTATATAACACCAACCAATCTATTACCAAGATTTGGTCAAAACCTAACATTTCTAAGGAAAAAAATCCCATAGTAAATGATACCCTTCAATCTCTAGAGCACAACCCTTACACATCTTAATGTTTTCATCTTGTACCCCTAACAGAGTGTCAAGAGACATTACCCCACATCAAGTCTCCATGGTTAAGTCCAACACGACTACGAAATGAGAAGAAATAAAGGAATGCATAGAACCTATATAAAATAAAACACTATAAATCCTGGAAGATACAAGAATCATACATCAAAAAGTAGAAGGTCCTGCTTCACCACCTTTAGGTGTAGCCTGAACTGCATGGAGATGACCTACCTATTTACCCTAGGCTCTATCCTGAGTACCCTGCACTACACTACTCTGTTGGTAAGGCTGATCTAACCCCATAGTTCCACATCCACCACCTCTACCAGTTTGACCCATGGATCTCCAACTGCCTTCCTTTTACTGGGTATCCAACCCCCATCCTACACTCGACATCTTCTGCTAACCTTCATCATTCCTTGACTGTTAAATATTCATGTAGAACCTCTGCATGTGCCCTGACCCACTGCATGCTCGACACTCGACCAGTGGGTGGGGACACTATTCAAACTTGTGCCCTGGCCTACCACACTAATAACAAAAGTCTTAGTCATCACCCTGAGAACCTAACCCCCTCTTCGGACTGCTCTATTCACTTCCACTCTATATAATGATTCTGAAACAACTCTTCTTACTATCAGAATCCATACCACTTGCTCACCCAGTTGGCTTCACAAGTTCGCTACCTAATTCTCCATTCAGTTACCCATTCAAGATAGGGTCTTGTTACACCACTTTAGGAAACCTTTTCGGATGAAATATATTCACCTGAGATCTGATCTCGTGTCTTATCACATCCTAGAAGTGTTTCTCTACAGCTGCCTCGTCTCTTGTCAACGTCTAAACAAAGCATCTCAGATCAGTGAAATGACTCGCATAGTCCATTACCGACATTGTCCCCTGTGTTAACCACATGAATTCTGAAACCTTATCCAGCCTCAAGGTTTTTGGGTAGAAGTTTTCAAGCCACTTATCCTGAAAATCCTTCCAAATCATTCTTCCAGACTACCCTAGTTGGACCATGATGTACCACCATCATTTTCCCTGACCCCTCAGCATATAGTCCACCATCATGACTTACATCTCTAGAGGAGTCTCTATATGGTTAATATTATTTTGTATAAACTCAATCCAAAACTATAATACTTATATCCCACCATTTCTAGTAATGGTCCGAGGGTGTTGTAGCTAAAAACCCTAGTCATATCAAACATACTCGGTGCAACCCACCCTTGGTATCATTCCATAATCTACATAAAACAAGAAAATTTCTCATTTAACTGCTCTTCCCTATTTTCCAAGATCACCACATTCTCATGATCCAATACTGGAGGAGTGATCTTGTCATCGTCCTCATGTTTCCCAAATGGCACACGTCATTGATGTGGCATTTATCTACAATGCCAAATGTTAGCTTTAGAATTCAACTATAACACTTTTACGAAGGGAAAAATACAAATATGTAGACTCATTACTTTCCATAAAAAACTAGTTTGCATACTCTACCCAAATGAGATCACTCACAACCAGGTCACTACCCTTAACTATCTCTCCTAATTCCATGTCTAACACGATATCTAATTCACACATTTACCAGCCATATCTTTTACCCAATTCAAAATAGTTTCTAAATTCCAATATTCCCTTACAAAATGCTAATAATATTTTACTTATTTATCAAGAACCATTTTCTAATTACTAATTGAAATTTTTACTTCCATTTTTTACCCATTCACATCATCTTATTAGGCACAATTTCATCACTTTTATGAAAAAATATGCATCCTAAACATTATATTCCACACACCTATCTCGTGTGCGTGCCTACCATGATTCATGTAACTTACCTATATAGGCACCTAGAATGATTCATGGATGGAAAACCATATACCCATTTCTATCCATGAGATAAATATCACAAAACCATCAAATCACATAGCAAGTGCATCACCCAATGTTAAAATATCATCAAATATAACAACACACAATATAAACAACAATACCCTACCAAGGTGGCTTGGGTTTTCCCTCATACATGGGTCAGATAATCCCATGAACAAGCTTATTACTAAGGCCCTACACATTACTAACCTCATGTCTACCATCTTAAAATAGTATAAAAGAGAAATTAACTCCTTTGATACCACTTTGTAATGCCCCCATCCTATGAGCGACTAACTGGTGCCCTGAGTTGGGACGTAACATGACCTCAAGAAAACCACCCCATATGCCATAGGTTTTTGACTATAAGTGAGGGTCTAATAGGAAACATGGGGTGACTATACCCTCTTTACCTAAGTAAGACACAATATATAAAAGTTCAAATAGTTATGATAAAAGGAAACAATATAACAACCTTACTTTTTATTACACACTTAAACTTGTTTATTACATAAAATTCACATGATACAACAGAGAATATTGAGGGGTCTAGTGTCATTGGAATTTATGAACATTACATAACAACTTAGAACATAAAACTCACAAAATATTTGTTGAGAACTTCCTTTATATAACCATGACATTCCCTCATACTTATCATTTCATGGGATAACATGAGGACATACATGTGAAAAGGGTGAGCTATAAAGCCTAGTAAGGGAGTTAAAAAGGCACAACATGAAGAATAAAATACATTTTAGGTAATAAGCATATAAATGGAGCATAAAATAACATGAATATAAAGGCATGATATTTCATGACTATCATAATATGGAAATTTGGAAACAACACTTAACATTGAATTAGAATGAGCCAAGGCTCGTTGCACATGGATCATGAGTAAATCCTTAATTCACTTGAATTAGAATGATTAAATCCTCCTTTCACTTTATGTATCATTATACTAGTCTTTAAACAATGCAATGGAGCACTATTAGGGTGCACCCTTCTTAAACATTTCATTTCATGCATAAGTGTGCCACATGAATCATAAAACATGGATTCGTCATCATTTATTAAAAGATAAAGGAATGTGGAATTAATATATGAAACTCTATAATCAATAAGTAAATTTTCTTAAAGTTGAATACCCTTCATAGAGAAATGGTCATGGTATTCACTACACAATGACATTGGCTTGGAAAATCGTGGTGCAATTTCGGCAGAGTAACAGCGATATATAAGAATTCATAAAAATGGTTCATGAGAGATAAAAGGGTGTTTCTTAATATTTACATAAAATGGAAAGTAAGGTGGTCATATAGATACATGTTACCACATATTTAATTAAATTGATATTTTTAATACAAAACAATTGCTTGATTATAAATGAGGAGAGAGAAATTCCTTACAGAATTTGGGCATAGTAACATGTGTACATAGAAGACATTAATAAGAGATAAAGAGGACTCTATTCATTTAAAAAATAATAAGGGGAATATAATGTCAGTTCAAAATCATTCCCCAACATTTTTAATTGATTGTAAAAGGGTATTACAACATAAAAAACGTGGATAAAAATAAGAAAGGAAGGAATCCCTTACTTGGAAGTGGGATCCCAAAGGCTTGGGAGGGGCTTGAGAGGGGATTCATTAGAGCCCGGGGAACCTTTTAAGGATTATAGAGAGAGGAGGGAAGGGGTTTGTTGATATACAAAGGATTTTAGTGAAGAGGAAGTGGGAGCTTGGGTGGGTTCATATAGGAAAGGAGAAGGAATTCTTTATTATTTTGGTTTTGGTCACCCCACATTAAAATAATATAAATAACAAACCAGACCATGTTTTTTCCAAAGGGGAGTGGAATACAATATTTTATAATTTTAATGGACTAACTTCTAAAAATAATAGTGTTTATTATGTGAAGGTGAGTCACACACTCAAGGAAATCTATTTAAAAAGCTAAAATGTTTTATAAGTCTCGGAGGGTCCACTAAGGCTTAGTAAATTAAATAAAAAAACATAAAATCATATTATTTTAATGGTAAAACATATATTGTCCAAAAATAATGGTTATAGTATTTTATTACATCACTATTGGGTCATTATTATGTCATAAAACACATTATATTTTAAACGACATTTAATTTTTACCCGAAAATTCAACTATCTCAGAAAATTATGAAAAATTTACTGTTGGATAATTTCGACAACCTGATTAAAAAAATAATATTAATTTTATCCAAATAATTTTCTAAATATGTCAATTTGTAATTTTAATACAAAAACTGACATTTATTGAAAATTTATGGGTTTTGACAAAAATAGCTTTCAAACCTTAATAAAAATTACAATTATATTCATAAAAATTATACAATCATTTATACTTAATAAAAAGTAATTTAATAAAAATATTAATTTATTAGAATATTATTTAATTCAAAAATCCATTAATTTATCAAAATAGATTCCTTAGTTTAATATTAACTAAAAATATTATTTGTGCTTTAAAAACTATTTACAAAGTAACAATAATAAAATGAATGTATATTCATTGTTATATACAAAAATAATGCACATAATTATAGTGCCAAGGTCTTGTTAAATAACCCCTTATAAAACCCACATAAGGCTTAAGGGTAAGGTGTGTGATGGTGACAGACTCTTGGGGTGGCACGAATAACATCGATCAGGTGGTAATCTCTATCACCTTCCACTTCTCCCATAGGTGGTTCTTTTTTAGCATAACATGTTGAAGCTCATCTTGGGCTAGGTCAAGAGAGATTCCCAATGACTCCACCTCTTTTCCGAGCTCTGATAAAAGGTCATTGTTTAGGGAAAGTCTACTGGATGAGGCCATATCTTCCTTTGTCTGAGTAAATTGGATTTGTTAAAGTCCTATATTTAAACTAATCATGTGATCACGGTTCAACAACTATATTAGCAATGGTCAAAATTCATAATGGTATTTTAAAAATCCAAAACCATAAAACCAAAGAAGTTCATATGTTATATAGCCATTTCACATAATAATACATTTAATTAGATCAAGAGTAATTTCCATTATTAAAAAGTTTGGGTTGTTACAAACAATCAATAACATACATAAATAACTAACTCCCAAACTGGGTACAACAACATACAACAGTAAATATGTCATCTCATGCTATATTTCAATGTTAACAAACCCCAAAATAAATTAAAACGGCAAGATCCCCAAAATGGTCTATACTGCAACTTTGTACCCCACCAACACACGTCCCAAGTCCAACTCAACTCTCTAGGATAGGGCCCTTTTCTTTGTCCTGGCATGCAAGCATGAAATCTAATTGGGTACCCAATGGTGGCCCAAGCAGGGTGTGAGTATAAATCAGTAGGGCACCACCAATGGTGTCTACAAAATATCTAGAAAAATCAGATATTTCATGCTAGTGATAAATGATGGCAAGTAAGGATAAACAGTTCAATATTCTATTCTAGACTATGCTCCTATAAATTATTATACTATGGAATCTAGGTTCAATACTTATACATCTCATGGTTTAATCTACCATTTTCACATGTTCAATAGATTAGGAATGTTCAACAATCTCAACATATGGAAATTGAATCAAGTATTATCTCACTAGTTATCACATTATCACAACATCATAATCCTCACTTTGAAGCCTCAGTTCAGCTGGAATGCAACCGTTAGGGGAATAGAACTCTGACCCCTTCCCTAACCCGTGAATTTAGGGTTGGAGCTGGAGCCTCATTCTAACATGACCCATGGGCATAGAACCTAAAGTCTATACCCCACTCTACCAAACCATGTCCACATACTTATTTATCATTCACCACAATTAACCATATCACAACAAGAATAGACAATATCATTTACAACATCAAAAAAATATCAATAAATAGGAAATTATCATTTTTCCTCAATCCATTAACGTATTAATCATTTATAATAATTAAAAATTTATCCCTATTCCCATTTTCCATGCCTATCTCACTAAGCATATTCATGTGTAAACATGATTCCTTATCATATTCTCATTTTCCCCATTTAACCCATTTAAATGTCAACCAAAAAATCCCTTCTCCTTTAACCACATTAGACACAACTATCCACCCACCATTAAAACTAATTACATAAACCAATTAGCCAAATCATTAAGTCTCTACATTATTATGAGTCGATTTCACTCCTTACATTTATGTTAGCCCAAACATGAGGGCCGACACACCCCATCGATGGCCCTAATTTGGACAAGTCATCCTCCTTGCATACCAAGGGGATCAATAGTATTCAATTAATTGTTTAGATTCCCAATACATCACATCTTTCCATAGTCACTAAGAACTCATCAAAATAGGGAAATAATAAATACCCTACAAGAACTTATCTACAAAAAAACTAAGGGATATAATTTGTAGACCACTAAACATGAATATGTTGGTGAACGCACTGTCAACCAAGGTCTCAGATCCCAATTTGACCACCCTTTGAATTTTCTACCTAAATCTCACCAGAAAAGAAAGTTTTTAGATCTATGGTTGAAAATATAACAAAGATACCATCCCAAAACAAGAAAATGAAGCAAGGAGGGATTTAGCCTTACCCAGATCTTCAATCCATAAATAACGGAACTAAAAATGGCCTGCGATTTAAGGAGAATCAACATTGGGGCCTCTTGGGATCTTTCATTCATTCATAGGGTTACAATAGGGGAGGAGGAGGTAAATCCCGATATGGTAATTAATTCCACATAATTGCATTTTTTAATTTTTTAAATGTTTCTGGATCCCATGATTTACCCGCACGGTTTTCCAAACCACGCACAAACTGTGCAGAGGATACTATCCAAAAATACTTCTTTTGTATGGTTTAAGTGGTATTTTTACATGGTTTTCTTAACAGTGTGATAACTATGAAAAATAATCTATCCAAGGCTGCATGGTTACTTGAGATGATCCGCTCAGTTAGGTTGAACTATGCATAGACCGTGCGGCTTTCCCAGAAAACTCCTTTTCCCCATTTCTCATGTCCCGAACCCCCAGAACATTCCCCCATCTTCACATGAACTTGGGAGAAAAGTTATTCAGCCTGAAGGAAGGACTTAATCAGAAATGTGAGCAAAAACATACCTTAATAGAGATCTGGGATTTTATAGTTCTTTCGTGTATAGGTTTTTGGTGACATTCAACACAATTTTTCCAACTTGCTTATATACTTTATTATGATGTAATGTGAAGTGGATCTAAGGAGAGACTTTTTATGGTGAAGATATTGACATAGTACTCATGCATGGGAGGTGGAGTGACTCTAGTAGGTCGAGAGGGCACATGATTCCTATGCAATGAAACCCATTTAGGGTGTTTTTTCTAAGGTTTAGTAATTTAATGTGTCAGTAAAAAAAATATTGTGTTTTATTTTATAGTTATTAATGACATTTTACTTAACCGAACATCATTTTTGGATGTCTAGTTGGGTCAGTAAGTATGATGTGATAGGTATCAGTATGTTTCTAGTGAACTAGGCCTTGAAGGGGTCGTATCACATACATGTTTCTGGTGAGTGTCAGTTCACTATCTCTTTTATATTGGAATCATTACCTCTAGGGAGTAGTTTTTTATGGTGATTATTGGATAAGATCAGGGAACTGGTAGGGCTTGTTTACATTTATGATGCTTGTAGTTTGTTGTGATATTTACCTTTCCTATAAAGGTTTGATCTTTTGGGATAACTGGTTATACCTTGGGTCCCAGTTGTGAGACATGATCAGTAGGGATATGTGGTAGACCTAGACGCCCTTAGTTTTGGATCAAACCCTTGTGGGTTATTATTTCATTTTATCAAGGGAAAACTATGAGAATGTTTGGTCAATGATTACGGATTTCTTACTCGGTTTTGAACTTGGTTATATGCTCATTTAGATTTTGATTCATTATAGGTGCCAAAATTTTGAGATACAGGCATGTTTATACCTTTGGTTTTTTAGAAATCACTAGGGTTTCTTTTTTTCAATATTGGATTCTGTATGAAGGAATTTTTGGTTTGCTGGACCTATTGACCAA
Source organism: Viscum album (assembly GCA_963277665.1). Classification (NCBI taxonomy): domain Eukaryota; kingdom Viridiplantae; phylum Streptophyta; class Magnoliopsida; order Santalales; family Viscaceae; genus Viscum; species Viscum album. Next base: position 219,862,833 of record OY728165.1, read on the forward strand.
TGTATCTGTTGTTGTTAATATAGCAAGAGTGTGGACAGATGCTCATGACTGGAATGACTCCATGTAACATGAAGTCATGGAATAAATCAAGTAATGGGCGAGGTGTTAGATTTGGAATAGGGGTTTCAAGGGAGATTATAATTCAATGAGACTGATGTTCCATGTAGATTGATCAGCTTATCCATATGATGAATCGCTCATGGAAACATTAGTTGGGAGATAAAATTACATGCATGTTATGCATGGTATCATGTAAATCATAAATTTGTGGGTTGTTAGATAAAATATGTGTATTGATGGTTTAAAAGACATTATATGGAAATGGTTTCTAGATAGTTTTAGTGAAATGAAAAATAAACCCCCGTGGTGGAGAAGATATCCAAAATAAATCAGGTGTTTTGAGTTTTTCAACCCATATTTAGACCTAAACATGAATTTTTTGGGTATGTGGTGCTCCATGTTGGTTAAAAGAAAATTTATCCTATTATATTGAGTGTGTATTAGAGAGATATATACATTTCTATCAATGGAATATCAGTGTAATTCCAGTTAGAGATAATTATGCTCCATCATGACATCATATTGTGTTTGATGAGTGAGTGTAAACTCTATAATGATATTCTTTTCTCTTAAATATCTTTCCTGGTTTGATAAAGTAACCTATTGATATTTAACTTGAGGAGTGGTATACAATATTACTTTTGGTAGGGAGTACAATGTTGGTCGTTTGGGGGTGGTGAACATTGTTTTTAGTTGAAATTCTCATTTTCCTTTGGCAATTGAGCACAAATTTTGGTTTTGGGAGGATGATAGGCTTATTCCTATGATAGGGAGTACTAGATTAGTGGTAGTTAAATATCATATATCTATGAGACTGTTCTTTGGGTAGTCAAGATATCATAGTTTAATAGATTCTCGGGATTAAACCATAGATTCTAGCTTACCACCAAGACACCCTAGGGATGATAAAGTTTATGGTGGGGATGTTGAAGTGACCCATGTTTTTTTGAATAGGAATTTTGAGAAAATAATGATTTTTTTGGATTCTTGTCAGAGGTAAAATGATCATTTACACTAATATATAATCTTGGATAATTTTTATGACCCATATTTTGGTACTGAAATGGATTTTTTACCCCTAGGATATGAGTTCGGTGGAATTTTTAACCATTTGAATTTTTATAGAATAATTAATTTTTAATTATTAATTAATGATTTATTTATTTATTAAAAAATGTTCATTTTTTCATATCTTATGATTTGAGTGTTAAAATTATATTTTCCCTTATTGTAGTGTTCAGAACACAGAGTTTAGCTTATACAAGGTATATACCTAGTTCAAGCATCGAGGTCGATCATGGCCCCCTTTCTCTTTTTTTTCTTTTTCTTCATTTTATTTTTCCTTATTCTATTCTTATTTCTCACTTTGGATTCTCATGTACTTCCCCCTATGGGATTCCGTAATCATGTTACCAATATTGAAAAAGTATAGGTATACATAGTTAATAAGGGAGGTGTTTCTATGAATCTCAGGAGGAGATGAATCATCGTGTAGTAGCCATGGACCATGGAAATTGGTGAAGTTTCAGAGGATTATTCCAAAAGGTTGGTTATTTTTATGTTTTTTCATTATATCCCAATAGATTTATCATTTTCAAGTTTTAATACCTTATTATGACTACTTAGGACCACTTGTCGGTTGACTTATACCTTTTTTGAAGAAAAAGGGGGATTCAAGATATATAGGGGTTTCTTGTTCAAAAATCATGATCACGCATTGTGTAGTTTCGGAACACATGCCATGTGTTCTTCCCATTCAAGGAATAATATATTTTTATTAATTACATGATATGTGTGGGGTATATAATCCATGTACTGGGACTCATCCTTGTAGTTGATTACATGTACAGAAATCCCATATAGGGGCACATGGAAATGTAGCGTACATAGTGAGACCCCATGTGGGTTGCACGCTGTGTAGAATTACACAACCCAGAGAAGAAAATGGCCAACTGATGTGAGGTAGATAGGAAGGTACCCCATGTAGCATACTCATCATGTACATGTCTTATAAGGTGTGTACATGTGATTTTACATGTCATGTCCGGCTAAAGTACATACCCTAGTGGTGTGTTGTGAAAACAAATCGTGTACTAGGTATACATGTCATGTACTACCCCCTTGATACCCTTTTAGGTTTTTTTATATCATTATGTCAAGCAGTCAAAATTTGACACTTGAGTAGTCGATTTTATTTTTTCCATATAGATTTTCATGGTACTACCCCTAAGGTTATTATAGGACTCTTAGAAGTCATCTTGAGTATTTTATTAAATGGAGAGTTGAATCCTCCGGTAATAAAATTTAGTTATCTTCTGAGAGTGAGACCCTTGATCTGAGATAAGCCATGAGCCATCTCTCTAAACAAATTTTCAAATAATTTTCCTTTTGGGACAAGATCCCATCTTATCTTTTTTACTTAGTGGATTTTTTATAGGATCCCTCTACCTTACTAGTACTAATAAGGACCCCATATGGGATGTATTCACTTACATTCTGACCTAGGGGGTTCCATGTAGGATCCCTTTACCTTTATAGCATTCATACTGGATGACACTATCTCTTTATACCATTTGATTATCCCATGTAGGATCCCTCCTTTTACCTTCTCTTATAAGGATCCTGAGTAAGATGAATTTTCTTATGTTCATCCTTATAGGATCCCTAGTTGGATTCCTATCATATGTTTTGACTTAATGGACCCATTGGGTGCCTTAATGTTTAACCTACACTAAGCTAGCCCATTGGGGGTTAGGGTAAAGATGGTAAAATGTGTAACCTTAGAACCCATGCTGAAACTTTAAACCCATGTGGTTGAAGCAGTAATTATAGGTTTATGAATTCATCCACCATCACTTTTGTTATACATCAACTTATTTATAGTGGTTGAAATGGATGCAATGTTGATTACTGAAGGTCCTTTATGGTTCTCAGTAGATGGGCCTGATGCAATGTGATATTTTGAGATGCCTAGACATACTTCCTAGGTTCTATATCCTAATAAATTTTATTTAAGTTTTATATTAATTGAAATTAAATAAAAATATCTTCGAATCCAATTTATAAACTTCTTTATTGATACTTAGATTACCATGTAGAAATTCCTTGGATGGACTCATAGGGTATGTTTTTTATATGTTCCTTGAGTGATAATTGGATTCATATGTTTGGATTTATTGTATGGACTCATTGTATGGATGAATTTATATACACCTTAATTGATATGTGGATTCCCATTTCGAAACTCTTTGGATGGACTCATAGGCTGAATGAATTTATATATGCCTTGAGTGATACTTGGATTCCAATGTTGTAATTCCTTAGACGGACTCATATGGAGTTTTGTTTATATACACCTTGGGTGATACATGGATCCACATGTTTTAACCCCTTGACAAACACATAGGGTGAGTTTTTTATATGTGCCTTCATAGATACTTGGATTACGATGTTGGAATTCCTTGTATAGACTCATAAGAAGGATGAATTTATATACTCCTTGAGTTATAATTGGATTCCAAAGTAAGAATTCCTTGGACTGACACATAAATGAGATGAATTTATATACTCATTAAGTAATACTTGGATTACCATGTAGGAATTCATTTTATGGACTCATATGAAAAATATAATTATGTTATGATTTTTTATCTTATACATAGTTGCATTGGTTGTATACCTCATGCCCTAGTTTTTTTGTATAAATTAGTTTTTTATATTATGTACATATATTAATGAGAAACCTTTATTGTAGTGATTGGAAGTGATTATGGGTGAACCCAAGGATAAGAAATACATCCCCCTCTAGTGACATAGCTTTCTCATATACATTTTCACCACTAGTTGAATATATTATTTTCAGTCAGAATTATGGACAAAGGAATCAACTTATTCATTCAAGTCATGAGTAGTATGACATTTATCAATATTCTCTCTTCATAGGATATCCAAACAATTGGAATTACTGACCCAAGGATCAATTATTGTTGGTTTGTTTAATTTCTTTCACCTTATTCATTTATATATATATATATATGAATATATATATAAAGCTATAAATAAATAAATATATATATATGATGGATCCTTTCCTAATTGACCAAGATTATAGGCCCAGGGATCAATTGGAGATTTAAGTTACTTGTTTTATTTATCTTTCTAGTTTTATTTTAGATAGTATGAGAATATTCTATGAGAAAGCTGTTATGATATCATATTTATAGATTCATCATTGGGGAGGCCTAATAAGATTATTTCTCACCCCTATACATGAACCTCAGTGTGGGTGTGTGTGTGTAGACCCTATGTATAATTTTAGGATTGAGAACAGATTGCATGATGGATAGGGCATAGGCCCACAGTTTCATGATCAAGAAGAGTCGTTGATGTGGATTCTTGTGATCAGGCTTGTGTAGTTCAACAGTGCCGATAGATCGGGTTTGTGTTCTATCTTGGATTTAGTAGTGTATCCATGTACTTTTTTCATATTCATTTATGTAATATTTTATGTATGGTTGGACTAGTAGGTGATTAGTGTTGTATGTATGAGACGATTATTTTTGATTTTACAGTGTTTCATTATGATTTCATAATTTTCTACTTCAATTTATTTAATTCTTATGAACTATATTAATTACTAATATGGGTGATATATAATTATTTCTATTGTTGTTACTCTGGTATGATTGTATAGTATCCCCATTGTACCACCATTAGACCCTCACTGTTAGTTGGAAGCCTCTAGCATATGAGGACGCATGCATGAGGCCTTGTGGTGAACCGACTAAGGGAACCGGTTTAGTGACTCCGGGATTGGGGCATTACAAGTTTACTATTTTATTTATTTCATGTAATTTCTTGGTGATTGTTATCCAATCTCTCAATATTACTTTATCTATTGAAGGTAATTCATTTTATATGTGAGATTTGTATACCCTCAGTGCTATATCCAAAATTGAGTCCTCCTAATGGTAGAACTCAAGGCATCATTATCTCTATTCCTTCATTTTTATCCCATGAGGAATACCTTTAGAGAAAGGGGTTCATAATAGAGTGGCGTAACAGGGTTAGGATGAGATATAGGTTGGATTTTAGAGTAAGGCATAATAAGGGTTTCATGGGTAAGTATGGAAACGGTTCCATTCAATATTGGTGCATCACTTAGGATATGGAGATAGTATAGGGAATTTTATTTTAGATCCTCCTATTATTAGATATAGAGACTCTGATTCTATCAAACAACCATGTGAGGTGGTTTTACATGTAGAGGAAAACCCAATAAGAGATACATGCATCCTAATTTTTTATGTTATACACTAAATCTGGTGGTGTTATAAAGTTAAAATAATTCAATTTATTGAAAACTAATAAAATTACATTCCACTAGAATAGTAAATATTTGATTACTTTCAATTATAACTCTATGATTTCATCTGAATGTGGTCCGTTCAAGTGGGGTTCAGTAGATTGATTGGGTTGACCGTTATTGGATCGACCCAATTGAGTAGGATGATCAGTTGTATAGGACATTAAATTACCTATAAAAGAATATATTTTCAATGTTTGAGGGTTGTATCTCTGATCTATAGGTAGAGGATTAGTTATAGGAGCTTGATATCTTCTTTAGTCAAATTCAGGCCCAAGACGAGTACTTGTTCCAGCAAGCAGTCAATCAAATAAGGGGTGCTTTTGGTCAATGGTGGGAATTATACCTTGGGGATCATAAGGTAGTGGATGTTTCATGGGAATACTTCTAGAAGGGGTTCAAAGTAGAGTTCATATTATTGACCATGAAGGTTTTGAAGAGGTAGAATTATTTTTCTCTTTATCATTTTAGTATATCTATATGAGATATTGGGATCAAGTTCAAGGATATTTTATGATTAATTGCTAATATTTTCTCTAATGAGGTGTCTCATGTGTAGCTTCATGAGGAGTCACAAAACCTATCCATCCAATATGTAGTAACTCTATTTATGTTATCAATGTATTTAGAAGTACAGAATATGGTAGGGGTGATTGATTATATGCACTTGTGATGAGGGATGTCTCATGGGGATCCAATTAGGTTCCTTGAGAAGAAAATTTTTTAGTGGTAGTTATTAGGTTCTATGTACATTGAGGTTTCTATCAGTAGGGAATAAACCACTACAACTTCCTTTTCATCCATTCATGGTAAATGGATTTCATTATTTTCCTCATGTATTTATACTAGTGTTCTATTTTTGTGGGGGGTTTTTTCATTTCCAACATCATCCATCATTGGTTTTAAAAGTTCAATACAGTGGTGGTGGTCAGGTTCAATATATTCCTTAGCAATAGCTACCAGTGTGGCCATTTTAACAGTCAGGGGAGTAATTATTTTCTCTATTAAGAGTATGTGGGGTAGGTAGGGGAAGCCTCATGATGTTCATGGGATACATGGACCATAACTAAAGTTTGAATGAGGATGTGTTTGTCGGTATCGAGGTAGGGTACTATGGTGTGGATAGTTTCATGTCATGGAGGATTCAACATCATAGTGACTAGACATCATTAGAGGCATCCTTATCTTATCATGTACCCTTCTTTTTTCCTTATATGATTCAAGGGAACAAACTCCTTTTTTTCTCCTTTCTTATTCTATGATTTTGGAGTGGATGTCGAGAGGTTTATTTTTCCCCTAGTGTTGACTATGATAGTAATAGGCCAGAAAATACTCTTTGATGTTTGTCAAGATGTAGGCTCATAATGGGGTATCATAAGTAATGTTGGTATATTTTATGACTCTAGATTTATTTGCACAATTTCATCCTTGGTATTTTTCAATTTTATTCCATGTGTATTGTTATAGACTACTTCTTGAGGATGTTAAAGTTCTTAAATTTGGATGGTCAACATGTAGTTTTAATTTGTGAATGAGTTTGTTGGATGAGTTTTAGAAATATAGATCCCATTATCTTTTTTATGGAATAATTTTTAGTGTATTTAGTGGGATATTGAATGATAGAGGCTTATATATTTTTTGAGTAATTTATAAGAGGTTTCCCCAAGAAGGTTGTGACACTACCGCTCCCCTCCAAGGTGACATTGATTTTGGATAGAGTTGTAGCCAGGTGTCTCTCCAATCTCAATTTAACCTTATCTGATGAAACCCTCTATGTTGTGTAAGTGAAGGATTGAGATAGATTATATGTTGTAGACGAGTTTCATTCATCCTACTACATCATCGTTGGGTGATTTGTTTATATTCCCCAATAAAGAAGATGGTAGTGTGAGGTTGTTTGTAGAATATTGAAGGCTGAATCAAGTTAAAATCCAGAATCATTATCATCTTTTATGTATTAATGAAATTTTAATCTATTTGATATGATATAGTTTTTTAACTAATATCTAAATGTGGTTTAGATAACAGCAATTAATTAAGGAGAAGGAAGATATCTCGAAGATTGCCTTTCAGTGAAGGTATGGACACTTCGAGTTTATATTCATGCCTTTTTGTGTCACAAACGCACTATATGAGTTCATTAGGCTTATTAAATCTATGTTTTTTAGTTCCTTGACCATTTTATAGTTTTATTCATCAAATAAATTTTGATAAACTCAAATATAGAATATAATAATGTCAAACATTGTGAAGTTGTCTTATAAGTTCTTTGATGCCATTTGCTCTATGGATAGTTTTCCTAGTGAAAGTTTTAGACTCTGAAGGTGAATTTCCATGGTCTTGTAGTCTCCTAGTAGGGTGTGTCCATGGATCCATAAAATACCATGTAAATTTTTTCTTGGGTAGAACCCAAGAATTTTGAAGAGGTTCGCATTTTTCTCGGTCTCATGGAATATTACGGAAGCTTCTTGTTTGATTTCTCATGGATTGTGTCCCCATTAAAGGATTTGACTAGGAAATAAAATGATTTTATTTGTACAGATCAATTTCAAGAAGTGTTCTACAACTTAAAGTGAATATTTATCAAAATTATTTTGCTTCAGTTTCTAAAGGATGGAGTAATGATTGAGTTTTTCTATGATTCTTCCTTTTTAATATTGGGGTGAGTCTAGATATAGGGTAAGAGGAGGATATATTATGGTTCTAGAAAGTTTTCTCACCATGACCATAATTATTACACCCATGCTCTATATTTAGAAATTATTGTGTTTTCACTAAAGTTATAGAAACATTACCACATTGGAGAATGCTTTGTTGTCTTTACCAATCATAAGATCTTGAAGTATATCATCTCTCTACATGACCTAAATCTATGAAAAGGGTTGTAGCACCCCTAATTTTTTGTATATAACCCTTTAGTTATGCTCTTTATGTTAAAAAATTATAATGGTGAAGGTTTGGAGAATTTGGGGACTTATAAAGTTTTTTTGGGAGATTTTCTATAGGTTCACTATCGGTTCACGGTTTAGAAAAACCGTGAAACACATCCCGGAAATAGTGCATAGTGAAACAGGTGAAACATAAATGGCACACAAGTTGCATATAGTTTGTACACACCATGTGAAGGCCTAGGAGAAACTGTGTCATGTTGTGATTTTTTTGATGGTGATCTTTGACATGGTTGGCGCACAGTTTGGTAAATGGGTGATCCAGCCATGCAAGGGTCATCTTTAAGGCAGTGACAAACTCATGGTTAGTACACGGTTCGCCTAACCATGTTCCTAAATCATGTTGTGGTCAAAACCACCTCCTTAAAAAGTGGATCTAGTTCATCCTTATGTTTATTACCTATTTATTCCTCTTATACGGTCCTAAATTGGGTTTTTTCTTCCCTAAAGGTCAAGGAATGTTTTTCCATCAATCAGGATGTGAACTGAAGGCTTCTGTTAGTGATTAGAGGAAAATTTCTTACGGAAAGTCATCATTCTTGATCATTCTTGATGTTTTCCTTAGATATACATATCTCTTCCCCTTTCTTTAGATATATGGTATATGTGGGTATATAAAAGGTTTTAGATGCCAAATATTATTGGATTTGGTCCTAATGATGGTATGGGAAGATATCTAAGGCAGGTTTGTGGAGTTTCAACCAAGTTTTGTGACATTTTACTTGTCGTTTATCATTTTTACCAAAACTCTCGAGTTAGGTGAATTCACTATCAAATACTCATGATATAATTAATGTATTAGTATAAAATTGGTCAATATAATTTCAATTGGTTGTGAAATATTGGTGAGAATCATGTTATAAATATTTTTTAGTGATGAATTATTATTTTTGATGAAATTGTTGAAATGTGGTGATTTAATCTACAAAGTGATTTTGTTTTCATGATTTTAAAATGGAATTTTTAAAATATGGGTTATTTGAAGTTTTGATATGGATTTTTGGGAAAAGGGTTTTAAATAAAATGGGTGTTTTATTAATATAGTTTTGGAATGTTTGGTATTGGTATGGTTTTTGGGAATACTTGGTTTGTGTGTTCATATTGAACTTATGAGGCTTCGTTGAAATATGACCTTGTTCTTGGTGCCAAAGGTGTAATGGAACTTGGGAAATAATTACCTTGTGATGAAATGGTTGATCGATGAGAGACTTCTCATGAGTATGGAACTATCATAATGTATCATGCATAGTTGGTATTGTGGTTTTGTGGAATAAAATAGTTGTTCCAAATAAAGTTTTTGGAATGGTTTTAAAAGTATGTCTTAGTTGTTTTCTTGGAAATAGATCTATCTAGAAAATTGGTTGATATAGAACTTCTTTAAATTAGGTTATTAACTGTTTTAGATGTTTTTTATATTTGATAATAAAATATTTCAGAAATTTCTTTATATAAACGATTTTATATAAATTTTTATAACTGTATATACTAGTGGAGTGAGTAGGGAAGTCATTGGGGAAACCCTATTATGTTTTAGTACACATTCCTGCTTTGGAGCTTTGGTTATTTTCAGATGTCATCTACCAGGACATGGGAAAAGGTAATGTATCACATTTATTTAGCATGGACACATGATACGTTGGATTTCTGGTGAAGTTTGAGCATGGAACACTTGGGGATTGGAGTCTTGTGGTTATCTTGAACTTTTATTAGTTTTTCATCCCCTATTTATTTTTATATTGTCGTCTACCAATGTGGCACTTGGTTTTTAGTCTGATTTTGATAAATGATATGTTTGGTAACATTTCATAGTTATCTTGTATCATTTAGTGGTTTGTTTGGTTATACATTTTTTTGTTAGTTGGTTTATTATTGAATGGAAATTTTTTTTCCCACATGTATTGAAGCCCTTCTGCATTTATTTCCTGACATTGGTACCTTGGGGGTGTCTCTTAAGGCTAGGTAGCATCCTCCCACTTTTTCAAGATAATTAGAAGAATTAGAGATGTTACAAATGGTATCAGTTTTTTGGGTCTAAAATTATATTTAAAATAAGTGGTATCAACTTGTTCCTTCCCTTGTGAAACAAGTAAACATCAGTTTTATTATTCTCGTATTTGAATTCATTATTTTCTATTCCTTAGATATTGGTCATTGAAAGGAGTATGATTTTTGAGAATTGAATTGTATAGAATAAAAAGATGTAGCTAACCTTTTTATGATAAACATCATGTTATGAGGGAGTTGGTTACATAAGTGTTTTGGAGCAACTTATAGAATATAAGAATATTATTGTAATGGGTTTAGCTGATGAGATGATAATGAAATGCATTAGAGTAATGACTTCCCTCTAGAGTAACATATTTCATTTTGAGTAATGATATATGATTTGATAAAAAATGTTTATTTTTGAAAAAAAATTCATTTTTTTCAAATGAAATACTTTGAAAATAGGATAGATTTTGAATTTTAAAAATGGTTTGATCTTCAAAAAAATGTATAATTTTTTTTCAAAAATTTTTTATTATGGAAAATGTTAATTTGGAAAAACCATGTTCTACTAACTACTATGATAGAATTTAAAATTATAAGACTTTAGTTGAGAGAGAGAGAGGCTTATAGAGTTTTTTGTTTTCTTAGAAAATGGAACTTGATAGGTATCATTGAAACCAACTATAAGAATATATGAAAATTGTGGTTCCACCTGAGAAAAAGATGAACCAACTGCAGGTTCAGAGTATTTTTCAAGAATTTCGGGTTGTGGAAACTTTGAATCGGGGGGATGACCCATGAAAAGTGGGCCATTCCATCCAATTAAAGAAACTGAATCCACCCATATTCTAGGGTGATTCAAAACCTTAAAGGGCATAGGTGTGGCTGAACAACATGAATCGTATCATCGATTTCATCATCACAACAGTAGAGTTAAAAATAATGATATTGATGTATATGCTATAGGATCTTTTATTTTAATGGTGGGATCAATAGGTAAATGATAAATGGATCAAGGCCTTGGTTGGAAGGATTTTGAGGAATTGTTCATCAAAAAATGTTATCCCCACACAATCAAGATTCAAAGGAAGCCAGAATTTTTCATCCTAAAATAAGAAAATATATTTTTCATAGAGTATTTAGCTAAATTAATGAATTTAGTGTTCTTTTAAACTGATGTTTCTTCTAGTGCAGCCTTTAAGGCACACTTCTTTGAATCAAGACTATGGTAGTAATTCGCACAAATATTGTTGTTCTCTATATTACGTACTAAATAGAGATGGTCAATAGAGTGATGTTGGATGAACGAGACATATCAGGAGCTATGGGGGGAGAATGTATATTGATACCCATGAGAAATGGTGGGAAATATAATTCAGAAGCAAGTAGAATAGGGAAACCTACTTCCAAGGGGAGAGCATGAATCAAAATTAGATAGATGGATAAGTGAATCTTCCCCTAAGACCCACAACAAAAGAGGGATCTTTCCAATGTTGTTCCTTTGACCACACGAAGCGAGAGTGTACAACACCACCAATTCAATAATGTGGGACATATTATGTTATATTGTCACATTTCTCCACGGTCAAGTCCCTTAGACACTTTTCAAGTGTCATAAGAATCATATTCTTTGATAGGGTGAGAATAGTGGAATCAGTCTCATCTGCAATGTAGTTCTAGCCATGGTGATTCTAGGAATCCCCTGACTACTCAGTAAGGGAAATATTAGAAAGTAAATAATGATCAGAGTGCAGTAATTAAGAAATTATATAGAGTAGAGCTGATAATTGTGGATGATCAGGTTGGACCATCTGTAGTGCGAGTTATGATTCTTTTGAACTCTACTATCATACAAGTGTTGTTTGATACTAGGGAATCTCATCACATTATTTCTTCTCATGGTATTGATTTTATATTTTAAAAAATGATATGATTACTTCTGTGATTCAACTTCAACTCCTCTTTGGGAAGAGAATGTTGATCCTTTCTATGTTGAGGATGTTCTATAACTACTAGTGGAGTTAAGGTAAAATGGGACTTCTCATTGTTATAGACAAATGTCTATGATGTAATCCTAGGTATGGATTGGTTGAAAAATTACAATGCTCAAATAGACTATTATAGAATTAAATATAGTTTTTTTGACATATGATGGTGTAGATAATCTTTTTAAAAGATATTGGGTTGTAAAGATAGGTGCAACGGGCTTTTTGGCACCAGAAGTTGGAACGATCTCTTACGAGTTGGAGGCATTGAATTTGGAATCGATGGAAGTGATAAATGATCTTAGTTTTCCAGTAGTTTTTGATCAATTACTAAATTTTTTCACAAGAACTTCTCAGGTTTAGCACCTATAAGGGAATACTATAATAAAAGAACCTCATAAAAGAGACTTTTTTTAATATGGAGGTGGTTTAATCCACATCCACAAGATTCGATGACAGTTTCATAAAACCACCTCTAGTTTGGGTGTCAACATCATACATGTGGTAGTTTCATAAATTTATTTGTAGTTTTTGGTAAGTGTCATAGTAATAATATTTAGAGGCGGTTTTAGTGGATTTACAACAATTTTATGTGAGAAAAATGTCATCTTTAGTGGTAGTTTAAACCACTGAAAAATATTTTTCTTTTTTTACATTAAACTCACCACTAAAACATCATAATTTCCATCAAAAAATAACACACATTTATTATGAAGCAGTTTTAACCTCTGTCGATATAAATAATATCAAACTATATCGGCCGTTTAAACAACCACAATATATGGTGAATTTCATTAGTGGCGATTTAAACCGCAGCTAAATGTCGATTTACAAATTAAAAAATGTAGCAGATTCTGAAGCCCCAGTACCAGTATGATGAAAAAAACATGTGTAGATAACATTTAACAGAGTAATATAAACCATCTAACAATGTTCAGTAGTAACATTCTAACAATTTTTTTATAAAAACCCATATACATAGAACATATAATAAAATATTCTAAACCATAGTGTCTCAACAATCTAACAATGTTTCATAGATCTAAATCTAAGACTTTAAACTATATAGAACCAAAGTTTGAGATGTAAGCCTTGAAACTATATATCATGAACTTATATGATGTATCCTTGAGTCTTCCTAATAAGGATGACTTATCCCAGTGTGTAGAAAAACATTGTAAAAATAATTGGGACTGATAACACTACTGATTAGTTTTAATTTGGACTTTATAATTGATACTGATAAAGTGATTAAACATGATTCGTTGAGAGAATCACACAATCTTATAAGAGAAAACCTATACAATAACACTTGTAAGATGATGGTGTTTTTTCAATTCTGGTTGATAATTAATATAAGCATGCTATATTAGTTTTATAACCACAATCAGTAGTGGATGAATCTTGTTCCATGGAAGTATTTTTATTTCAATAAAATCATTCCCATGAAATTCCTAACGTGGGGAGAAAGAGGAGTGTTATGGAAACTATGTCCTTTCATGTAAAGGTACATAGCTATAATGGACCAATTGGAAATTTCATAATGACATCGTAAAGCAGATGAGTTGGTATATTCAATATTTTATATCTAAAACATGGCAATGACTACTAAAACATAGGTTTGAGTTGAATCTAATTTTGTATGATAGATTATTTCTACATATCAATAACTGATCCATGGGTTTTACTGATTGGTAGTGTGTCTATGAATTCCTGGAAACACGATGGAATGGTTGTTTTTTGATTAGCCTACCATTTATGAATGATGATATTCATTGTTAAGTTTTTTTGTTTATGCAATAAATAACATGGTCGCATTGGGATCTAAGGTTTTGTGATCAGTACCACAAATAAAACCCCAACTAATAAGATAGGAATCTCTTAAACAAGTAAGTCATAAGTGGATTGACTGATGCTTCAATGATCAAATTTTAAAGGGGATATGATCCTTCCATCTATGAGTCATGTTAAATATAATGTGAACTATTTGGGGTGTAACCCTTTAATGATATACCATAGAAGTACAATGATGTTTTTAGGGAGCATTGATGTGGTTGACCCATTGTTGGACCTAGTCACACATCATTGAGAGACGAGGAATCAAGGGTTGTTTCATGGCATGTATAACATGTTTTGAATGAGAATGTATCAGAATATATAAATATTCCTATCAATATAATTTTTCAAAAATGTCTGGATGTTTTTATTTATAGACCATAAATAGTAAATTTTTAGCTACTTGGTGTGCTCCTATTCCAGATTAAACCATTCCCAGTATATTGACACCATCCTAAGTATGTTGGGAGAGTGTCAATATACCAAGATAAATAATTAAAACCAATGCCTTTTTTGGATGGATGGAATCCATGGGAGGTTTACACAATGATTGATTTATATAAAGCCTTAAGTTATAGATTATAAATGTAAAATATTGGAGGGTAACAATCATGTGAGTGTTGGACCAGTCATTGGATATTTTTTTAGTTTTTTAGTTTCTTGATAAATTGAATTGGGTACTATTTTTTCCCACAATTATTGCTAGGTACTAGTTCAAATACATACTTGGGAGAAGCTCATGTCTAGGAATTAGTCTTTGGACACCTTTTGATTATCTTGGTGTGTTGAATCTAGAATTAATTAGAATATTTTTTTTGGAATGGTGACATAAATGAGAAATATTTAGTAAGATCAAGCGATGTCACCAGAAGTTGGTTACAAGCATTGTTGAGCATTCTCAAAGTGATATTGGGGTACCTTGGATAAAAGGTGTCATAATATGGCTATAAAAATTTAGACTATTAAATTTGAGTTTTCTCAAAAAATACACTACCAAAAGATGTTCAATATGAGTAACTTCTAAAATTACTATGTGGTAAGTGAGGAACCACTTTAGGCACATCGTGGGTTGATACAGGTGCATTTTAATGGTTTATAAGAGCTTCTAAATAAAAATATAGTGTAAACGGTATGATCTTGTTCAATTAGACTTCAACCATTTAAAAAAAATTGAGGACTAGGGGTAATATCCTCCTATGTAACATATTAAATGTGTTGGGAGCACTGTTAGAACATTAAGGTCTTGCATTAATAGGAAACTATGATATTGGGAGTACCACAAGTCAAAATTAACCATTAAAAATTTAAATTTATTGTGGATATATCTATATTCTAGTTGATAATAGGATGATTACATGATCATATCTCTTATATATAGGCTCCCTCAATGTGCTCAAGCACAAAGTGGTGTAGCTACCAATTTGGATCTTCATCATCCTCCAAAGTATTATTCTCCCCTATAGTGATGGCATGTGGCCAAAAGAGGCTCTCCTACCATCTAGAGAACACACCTAAAAGCATCTCTTGTGAGAAGTGATCATTCTCAGGTTTTGGATGTGGTCATTGGTTGACCCAACATTTGTGTGGCCCATCCTTGAATGACATGTCTGGTCAGCTTTTTGTTTCCAACATGAATAAAATGAATCAAATAAACATCATATTAATTAGTCCAAAATACTAATATGCACATCCTAAAAAAATCAAATGAAACTATTAAATACCTATATCTTCTATATAGAACATATATTAATTCAAACTCCACCAACTTCATACTTCACCAATTTTATACTCACTACCTTACTAAATCATCAAGCCATATCAAATTCCAATGCCATTATCAAACATGGGGAATCATGAAAATGTTAGGTCATGAAAATGTTATGTTAATGCTCTATGACACAAATGATACATGATACATGATACTTGAACAAAACCTATGTTTCTATATATTTCCAACATATAAACAAGACCATTAATCACTGTCTGATGATGAACAATGCTTCTCACCCTCTCCACCTCAATCTTTACTTCCTGGTATGGGAACCTATAAGACAATTATATAGAAAATTAAATAATGTTTTGTATTTATATTTAAACTTAAAACCAACAAATTTTTTCAAACTAAATGATTTTAAGTTTTTTGATTTACTTGCTCACTACCCATCATCAATATAATATCACCAAGGATAGATTCAGTCGTCTTGTGATATAAATAGACCAATAATTTTTGAAAAGAAGATAGCAGAAATCCCTATTCATGAATTGTGTTTTTTCATAGAATCATAATCTCTCTAAGAATATCGACTATAACTAGGAGTAGATAAATCTTAAATACCTGATGGCCTTCTAAATACCTCAGATGGTATGGGTTCCAAACCCATCTCACGTACTCGACCATGATACTCCTTCCTAATCACTTAACAAACCGAGTTATCCTGGGAGACTGAGTAGGACTGTGCAGGATTGGAATCCTATATTTCTTTAATTTTTACCTATAAATAAAATATCACCCATATTAGAAGCAATATACATTAACATATTTACAACTAATAATAAGTTATTATAATGAAAAATGAATTCATACTTGAACTTGTTTGGTTGGATCATTTACAAAACTTCTATCAGATTTTTTATAAACATCAAACCGAACTTCTGTTTGGGATGCTTGGTGCCCTAAAATCTGTTACTGCATTAGAAGAATATAAATCAAATATATAATAAATTAAATAGAAAATATTTTCTTATAAATATTAAAACTAAAGAAAATATTACTAGAGTCAATCAACTTCTACAAAAACATGTTGACCTCGTCGTGTGTGGGATGATTTGTTCAGCCTAGATCGATCCATTCTACCCTAAAATATCCTGAAATAAATAATATGTAATTTAATAGTAATGTATGAAATGTCATATTTTTTCATATACATGTATAAATGTAAATTGAGATTAATATAATAATATATATTTAAATTCCATGTGCTTATCATCCTGATTTTTGTCAATAAAAACATTCCATTGCTATCTAGGCACCCCATTGGGAACCTTGTCATACATATTTGGGGTGATCAATGAAGTATCATTGAAATTGCCCAATAATCTCTTTTTAAAGTCTTTCCATTTCTTGCAATGATTTTTCAATGTCCACTTTCATGCTATAACATCAGGAACCATAAAGTAGAAAAACATCTATACACAGAAATTCATTTCGAAAATATTAGAATTTAATAACATACAGACATTCAATTACACCATAATGTATTAAAATTTCCTTTATTTTTTTTTTGTAAAAAACATCATTATTCCAAGATTAAGGAATATACCTCCAGTCATCATATATAATCAGAAGGGAAACCAGATCTATGGCTAGATGACATAGAAGTTGGCCAAGTAATCTTGTTGAGTGATCTTTAGGAACCCTATAATAATAAAATGGGACAAATATCTTTAGTCTAGTTAGATTCCATACATATTAACTTTTTATATTTATCTCTATAGTCACCTTGTTTCCATCTTTTATGAAAAATTAGTTAGTATAAAAAATTGAAATAAAATTATTCATATTAAAAAATTTACCTATAACAATAACCCTCTAGTATCCCCATAAAGAACCAGGAGTGGTGCCCTACTCCCTCCTGATAAGGATGGTGAAGGGGAAGGTGTCAACTGAGCTGAAAATGAGATGCTCATGGAGGGTTTCAGAGATGGTGCTGAGGGAAAATAGATAGTGTCTCAGATACTGTAGGGAGGGAGACAAATGGATTCTCATTTTTTGGTGTGGTTGATGGAATAGTATAACACTTACTTGTTGTCATTCCTATAATTTAATCAAATAAAATTAAAATCATAAAATATAATTCAAAAAATTCAATTTGTGAGAGAGTTTGGATATTGATATTATATCCTTAAATATCATGTTATATGTGATGGATTTAAAATATGATTAGAACTACCTATTGTGATGACCTTCCCTTATGATTTTCATTATGTTTAGTAAAATATATTGTAATCATATTCTCTTATGTAACTCTAATGACTTGTGGCTACAATAGATGTATCACTAGAATTGATCGATACTTGTGAGGTTATGGGTTGGGGTAACCTGTTTAGCACCTAATGACCCAACATGGACTCTAGTGTATAATGTTCAAGATGAAACCTATATGATAATTCTCAAATGTTTAATATGACATTAATAACAAAATAATGGTTATACATGTGTAATTTAAAATAAGGAAACCTAAGGTAATCACAATGAAATCAATTAATGATAGAAAAATGAAAATTTTTCCACATTTACACACTAAACATTATCGACATCATAACCGTAGACATGATTCATATCAAAATAATAAACATGCCCTATATTAAATGATTTTACAAGTTTAATATCAAAAAAAAAATTATTATAATTTATCTTTATTGAAAATAAAATAAACATGTTGTAGAGGAAAATATAATGCACCTTCAACATGCACAATATAATTTATTCAATCATCCATTTATTTCCATCCCCAAAAAAATTAATACATGTGAAGTTCATTAAATTTTAGAAGGATACTTTTCAATCAATCTATAACTACTAGGAAACAACCAAGCCAATAAAAAACCACATACATAATTCATTTACCAACTCCATGCTCCTTCAACAGACATCATCACCACAACCATGATCATCACACAACTATATCACACATCATACAATGTTAAATCTCATTCCATCCAACCATTGTTTCACTGAACAACACACTCTAATGCAAACCTAATTACCACCACTAAGGGTAAAATCACTATAGGGACCACATGAAGCACAAAAAATGCATTAATCACGTAAATATATAAATTATATTTCATCATGTACAATTCCACATTTCAACGAGGCCTCCTATGTGGCTAGATAAGAGTTGAATTAAGGTTGAAAGGGGGGAAAGGATCAAGATGGAGTTCATGGATTCACTCTTAGGATACCAAGGACTCTTATAAGTCCAATTTTAACTATTTGACTCCCACCAGGTACCCAGTGTCACCTATAATTATAAAATATATGTGGAAACCCTTTGTCGGTACCCTAAATCCCCAAATCATACAACAAACCAAAAACCTCATTACAAAATAACTCTAAATGTAAACTAAAGAACCTAAATCAATTTCAAACCCATTATCAAAAAACTACCCCTCAATCAGAATAAACAACTGAAATTATTTAATGTTTTTTCAATTCAAAATTCCAACATAAGACCTTAATGTCACAATAATCATTGTAATAAAGTAAAAAAATTATATCCTCCCAAAAATATCACTTTTCAAAAAGATAAGTCTCTAGAAACATTTCTATAAATACACATTGCCTCTAGATTGTCAACAAATGAACTGAGGAATCTGTTATATCAATAATAATAATCTTAGAAACTCACCTCAAATCCCCAAAACTAACCAGATCCCAAACCCAAGTATCTAAACCCATATCTTATAAATTATATATAATTTTAAACACACATTTAACCATATACCAATTCATCAATCCCATTTCTAATTCATAGATCCCAAATCAACCCCAAATCATTAAAAAGGCCTACACTTCAACATCCAAAACTATTGTACTAATAAATTTACCTAATTTTAAAATACACTTCTACTGAATGATTCCAAAAACCAAAAAAATACCAAACCATCAAGAAACATCAATACTATACCAGTGGAGAGGCTCGAGACTAGAGAAGAGGCAAAATAAGGTGTAGTGAGGGCTGGCGACACTCGAGACCACCGGAAAGGAACATAGAGGGTTGGGCTTCAGGGGGGTCGGGGGGTTGGTGGTTGTAGGAGACAGTAGATTGGGGGGTTTGAGGGAGAAGTTTCGTGATTTTAAAAAAATAAATTTTTTAGTAGTAGTTTTAAAAAAAACCACCTCTAAATTATTTTTTAAAAAATTAGGTCCAGTTTACTTAATCACTTCTAAACATTAATTTTGGTGTAGAGGAAGTTGATTTTATAATTTATCTACTTCTGGGAACTAGTTTGATTTAACATTCATCTTATAATATGTCACCAACAAAACTATGTGAGATGAATGTGAAATTGGAAGAGCTGTAAATCAATGGTTTCATTCGGCTGATCACATCCACTACTACAAAAACAGGATTTATCAGCACTCAAAACGGGCTTTAACGGCACTAAAAAATACTTTTAAATCTCAGTGCCAATAAATGGTGCCTTTATCATTACTAAAAAGTACTGAAAAGGGTGCCTTTATCAGTGCTAAAAAAGCACTCATAAAGGGCACCTTTATCATTGCTTAAAATGCTCTAATAAAGGGATCCTTTATCAGCACTAAAAGTGATGATAAAGGTCTCTTTTATCCGTGATTTTTTTCACTAATAAAGGAGCCCTTTATCAGTGCGTTTTGAGCATTGATAAATACCCTGCCTGCTATAACATGAAATTCTACAGCAGCACACCCAAAAAAAACTTAAAAATAAATCAGTATATCAAACAAGCAGTTCACACAGATAAAATATGCAGTGGTAGTCAATTTGGGATCAAACGATGGGAAAATCCATACCTAATGTGATGTAATAATTATTCATTAGCATTTTCAAAATGTAACATTAAATACTATCTCCTTAAAATTATATCTTATATTCCCTCATATAAATCATATACAATGAGTTCAATGTTATAACCTTATGAAAAATCTAATTAAGGCATGCATGTGAGTTATTCATTATGTTTGTTGTGGTTAAGATTCATTTCAAGCTTGGATATGTAATTTTTTTATATATTTTGAGTTCCTTTTGGGATATGTTTCCTTAGGACATAGAGAGTTTACCTTGTAGATTCCTCTTGGTATATAGATTTGGGTGATTCCTGGGACACTTAATGAAATGTGTTCTTGTGGTTGATGGCTTTATCTTATGGTGTGTTGTCTTCTTTTCACGCCATTTATAGAATTTATAAATGGTGGGGTGGTATATGCTTATTCTTTGGCCATACTAGACTCTCGATTAGTAGTCATGTAGTGATTTGTTTGGGGTATGCAATTTAGAAGAACCCATGTGGGTACACTTTCATGGGGATGTTTTCTATTAATTTTGAACTTTTACTGTTTTAAATACATAGGAAAAGGATGGGTTGTATGACTCCAAGTAAAAACCATGCAACTTACCTTTTTGAGAGAGTTTTTAGGAACATGAGTTGTTCATGGTTAGGAGAAACCATGTGGTATAGGTCTATAGTTTAACTAAGTCATTCTAAATGATTGGAACAAAATTAGTTAACTGTTTGTCCAAACTGTGTAGAAGAGGGTTTATTATCCAATGGCTTCCAAAAATTTGGAGAATGGTTTGGAAAACTACCCAACCAGATCATGAAGGTTGTTGTTGATATGGCATAATTTAAGAGATTTTAACATATTTCCTCCCATCCCTTTCCTGAAACAAAATTTAAGAGCCCTTTATCTTGAATATTTATCCAATTTAAATCCTATATTATTATCTCTTTCCCTTTTGTTCTTCTCCCCCTCCCATTCCTCTTTGTTTTCACCCCTCACCATGAAATCTATGGATAAAGGTTTATATTTAGGGTGAGTGATGAATTATTAATGGGGTCTTATTGTATAAGGACTACTTAGGACTCTGTTAGTCTTTTCTAAGTGCCTTATGTCATAGGTAATGACTTTTGGATTGTTTTTCGTACATCAGTTGTTGTTTTCACTTAAAAATTTTGTCCATTTCAAACAAAAGAGGGGCACTTTGAGTGATACCAGTGAAAATTTTCATCAGATTGAGGCGGGGTTGACTCATACATGTCACAAATGACCCATGTATTGTTCTCCAAAAGTATCAACACAATCCGAATGCGTTTGGTCATTTTTTCATATGTCAGTTGTTGTTTTCACTTAAAATTTTGTCCATTTTATACAAAAAGAGATGAACATTGAGTGATATCAGACACACTATTCCTTTTATTGAGTGGGGTTGACTCGTACACATCACACATGACCCATGGATCATTTTCTTAAAGTATAAACACAATCAGAATTCATTTGGTTGGTTTTTTGTATGTCAGTTGTTGTTTTCACTTAAAATTCTATCTATTTTAAACAAAAGAGAGAAAATTTGAGTGATATCGGTCACATTGTGCCTAGAATTGAGTCAGGGTTGACACTTACACGTCACAAATGAATTGTGGATCATTCTCCTAAAGTATAAACACAATCCGAATGTGTTTGATCAGTTTTCTGTATGTCAGTTGTTGTTTTCACTTAAAATTTTGTCCACTTAAAAAAAAGAGACACATTCAGTGATACTAACCAAACCATGACACTAATTGAGGTAGGGTTTACTCATACACTTCACACATTATCCACATATCATTTTCCTAAAGTATCAACACAATCTGAATGTTTTTGGTCAATTTTCCATATGTCAGTTTTTGTTTTCACTTAAAATTATGTCCATTTTAAAAAAAAGACACTTTGAGTGATATCAGCTACATTGTGCCTCATAGTGAAGTGTGTATGAATCATACATATAATGAAATACCCATGTATAATTCTCTAAAAGTATCATTACAATCTTAATGTGTTTGGTTGGTTTTATGTTTATCAGTTGTTGTTTTCACATAAAATTCTGTCCATTTTAAACAAAAGACAGACAATTTGAGTGATACTGGTCACACCATGCCTCATATTGTTGTGGGGTTGACTTTTACACATGAAAAATAACCCATGTATTTTTATCATAAATTATCAACACAATATTAATGCATTTGGTTAGTTTTTCGTATGCCAGTTATTGTTTTCACTTAATTTTTTTTTCGGTTTAAACAAAAGAGAGACACTTTGAGCGATATCGGCCACACCATGCCTCGGATTGAGATAGGGTTGACTCTTACACATAAAAAATTACCCCTATATCATTTAAATTAGGTATTAACACAATAAAAATGTGTTTGTTCAGTTTTCTATATGCCAGTATTTGTTTTCACTTAAAATTGTGTCCATTTTAAACAAAAAAAGACACTTTGAGTGATACCGATCACACCATGCCTGAAATTGAGGTGGGGTTGACTAATACACATCAAAAATGACCCAGGGATCATTATCCTAATGTATAAACAAAATCCAAATGTTTTTGTTCAATGTTTCATATGTCAAATGTTGTATTCACTTAAAATACTGACCATTTTAAACAAAAGAGAGACACTCTGAGTCATACCGGTCACACCGTGCCTCATATTGAAGAAATGTTGACTCTTACACATCACATGTGACCCATGGATCGTTGAGATAATGTATAAACACAATCAAAGTGCATTTGGTTGGTTTTCCATATGTCAGTTGTTTTTTTCACGTAAAATGATGTCAATTTTAAACAAAAGAGAGACACTTTGAGTGATACCGGCCAGACCATGCCTCGGATTGAGGCATAGTTGACACTTAAACATAAAAAATGAATCATGGATTGTTCTCATAAGGTATAAACAGAATCTTAATGTATTTGGTCAGTTTTCTCTATGTCAGTTGCTGTTTTCACTTAAAATTATGTCCATTTTAAACAAAAGAGAGACACTTTGATGGATATCGGTCACACTGTGCCTCATATTGAGAAGAGGTTGACTCATACATGTCCAAAATGACCCATGGATCATTATAAAAATTTATCAACACAATATTAATCTGTTTGGTCAGTTTTTTGTATGTCAGTTGTTGCTTTCACATAAAATTATGTCCATTTTAATAAAAAGAGAGACACTTTGAGTAATACTGCTCACAACATGCCTCGGATTGAAGAAGGGTTGACTATTCCACATCAAAAATGATATATGGATTGTTCTCCTAAAGTATCAACATAATCCAAATTCCTTAGGTTTGTTTTCTGTATGTAATTTTTAGTTTTCACTTAAAATTCTGTTCATTTTAAACAAAAGAGATACACTTTGAGTGATATCGGACACACCTTGCCTCGAATTGATGTAGGTTTGACTATTAATTGTCAAAAATGACCCATGGATCGTTCTCTTAATGTACCAACACAATATGAATGTGTTTGGTCAGTTTTCCATATGTCAGTTGTTGTTTTCACAAAACATTATGTCCATTTTAAACAAAAGAGAGACACTATTAGTGATATCGGTCACATCATGCCTTGGATTGAGGTGAGGTTTACTCGTACATGTCAAAAATGACCAATGTCTCATTTTCATAATGTATAAACACAATCTGAATGGGTTTGGTTAGTTTTCCATATGTCAGTTTTTGTTTTCACTAAAACACTGTCCATTTTAAACAAAATAGAGACACTTTGAGTGACACTGGTCACACCGTGCTTTAGATTGATCTAGGTTTAACTCTTACACATCAAAAATAACCCCTGGATCATTCTCCAAAAATATAAACACAATAAAAATGTGTTTGTTCGGTTTTTTATATGTTAGTTGTTGTTTTCACTTAAAATTATGTCCATTTTAAACCAAAGAGACACATTGAGTGATACCGATCACACCGTGTCTCATATTGAAGAGGGGTTAACTCATACACTTCATAAATTTCCCATTTATCATTCTAAAAAAGTATAAATGCAATAATAATGTGTTTGGTAAGTTTTACGTATGTCGGTTGTTGTTTTCAATTAAAATTCTGTCCATTTTAAATAAAAGAGAGACAATTTGAGTGATACCAGTCACACCGTGCCTCAAATTGAAGTTTGGTTGACTCATACACATCACACATGACCAATGGATAGTTATCCTAAAGTATCAACACAATCAAAATGTGTTTGTTCAGTTTTCCATATGTCAGTTGTTGTTTTCACTTAAAATTCTGTCCATTTTGAACAAAAGAGAGACACTTTGAGTGATATCGGCTACACCATATCTCATATTGAGGAGGGTTTGACTCATACATTTCAAAAATGACCCATGGATAATTATCCTAATGTATTAACATAATATGAATGTTTTTGGTCAGTTTTACATATGTTAGTTGTTGTTTTCGCTTAAAATTATGTCCATTTTAAACAAAAGAGACACACTTTGAGTGATACCGGTAACACCGTGCCTCGTATTAAGGCATGGTTGACTCTATCACATCACACAAGACCCATGGATCGTTTTTCTAAATTATAAACACAATAGAAGTGCATTTGTTATATTTTCTATATGTCAGATGTTGTTTTCACTTAAAATTCATTCAATTTTATACAAAAGAGAGATACTTTGAGTGATACTGAACACACCGTGCCTCATATTGAGGCAAGATTGACTCTTACATGTCAATAATGATATATGGATAGTTATACTAAAGTATCAACACAATACGAAAGCATTTGGTCAATTTTCTGTATGTCACTTGTTGTTTTCACTTAAAATTTTGTCCATTTTTAACAAAAGAGAGACACTTTGAGTGATACCGGACACACCTTGCCTCGGATTGAGGAAAGGTTGACTCTTACATGTCACATATGATCCATGGATCATTGGACTAAAGTATCAACATAATTTAAATATGTTTGGTTGGTTTTCCGTATGTCAGTTGTTGTTTTCACTTAAAATTCATTCCATTTAAAAAAAAGAGTGACACTTTTAGTGATACCAGTCACACTGTAGAGACCCCGATCCCCGGTGCCTCATGAGACATGACATATTAACATTTAAATACATCATTTAAAAATAATATATCATGTCCCATTATTACAGAAGATCGCAAGGCTCGGGATTCTGGGAAACCAACTGCTCTGATAAACTTTATCAGTACATACCATGCCTGAAAATTTTTAAACAAAAACGTAGGGTGAGAAAATATGCCCAGTAAGGGGTTTTTTAAAAACATTTTACAAAAAATCTTTCTCAAGCAATCATTTTGAACAAAACAAACACCTTACAAAAACAAAACATTATCTTCTCTTAAAACATGTAAATCTTACACTTTTGAAACTGCTTTCACAAAAAAAAGTACGAACTTGTAATAAACTTTAAAGTAAATATAATAAGAGAGCACAACCACATAAATAATAGAAGATGCATAAATTACAACCAATATTACTTCAGTTCTAAAAATCTGTGAGTAAGTATGGAAAATATTCATAACATGATTCATGGGCACATAAAGTTCTTATAACATCTTACCACATGAATTACTATTCTTATCTCATAATTTCATTCTCATTGTTAGGGGAGTTTTCAACTATGGGATGTCCTGTTAGTTGGACAATCCCATTGGTTGACCATTTATCATTACATGTAGAGGTAAATTAAAAAAGTCGGGCTTTTTTCAAGACCTTGTGTCATGATCTTGAAAACATAACTTAGTACGGGTCAAGGCACACTGCCAATACCGTTTCCCATAGTAGCACAAGCCAAGGCCAACTGCCAAGACCGCCGCACATGAAAGAACAAGACAAGGCTAACTGCCAAGACCTTCGCACATGAAAGCACAAGCCAAGGCTAATCACCAAGACCGTCACACATAAAAGCACAAGCCAAGGCCAACTGCCAAGACCGCCGCACATAATGTCTCATGAGACTCTTACTTTACCCAATGCAGTTGAGCATTGTAATTCCGAGCGCACTCGTCCATAAACATTTAAGTTCAAAACATCCCTCACAGATCTTGACATGGTCTTTCTTTCATAGGGTTTCATTCATACATTCTTAATAAAAACCCCCTTTATGAATACATGCCCATATCTTGAGATGGATCATATCGTAAATGTAAAAAGAACTAGGCTTTTGGCTTCGGAATAAACAGTGATGTAAATAAACTAAATCAACTTACTCTTGTACATGAAAAAAATAACTAGAACACTGAACATAATGGATTGTCATGTAAAATTTCTTCATGTTCATTAAATAAAACCATAAATTCATAGTTCATCTCTTTAAACACGCAAAACTCATTCTTTACAAGTATAAATTGTAGGACCCTGGGACACCCTGAGAGGGGAGGGGTGAATCAGGGTGGCAACTTTTTCTTCTTTTAGTTGTGGATCTTGTTCCCATGTTGGTAGGAACTACTTAAACCTGTATGATGGATATGATCAGCAATTAAACATTCACATGCAGAGAGATGAGACCTCTATTTTTTACTTGGTTCACCACTAAGGGCTACGTTCAAGGAGCATACGCCGACAGGTTTTCGGTCGTACCTAAATCCACTATGCTTCACTAGCTGTATATTACAAAGGTTCGGGTACAGTCACTCTGTCCCAGGCTAACTGCCTTTACAATTGTTCAGGGATAGCTCACTGCATCCCTCGGGTCACTCCCGTTGACTCCCCCTGGCTAACTGCCGTTGGTGAAGTCTCACTCAGTTTATAGACATGAAGGTATCTTCAATAAATGTGCATTGATGTTCTTTGTGTCCTGTTCAGCATGGGAATTTTCTTGCATCAGGGTTCAGAGTTGATGCTCTTTATAGTTCAATCTTTCTTCTTTAGTTCAATGACTAAATGCACTAGATCCCCTTGTCTTCGTTTTCCTAAATCACAATCACTTATGTGATTGCTCAATAAATGATGTTCAACTTACTTGGCATTCGTCAGAATCAATTCACCATGTATGCATGAGATCATGCATGTATCATTTAGATTTCTTCTTCAATCTGGCTTTTCACCGAAAGTATCAGGCAATATTTAGCTCTTGTGCAGCTCCAGAAAAGGCAGGCATGCTTCAACAATATTTGGCTCTCCTTTTCAAGCCCAGCGCGCAAGTCTCCATCTGGCGTGCAAGTCTTAGGCGCGCAAGTATAACCTAGCGCGCAAGTGTCTCCAAATCACCTGCGCGACTCTGCCTTCTTGAACTTCAAACCTGCGCGACTCACTTCATTCCTTGCCCAAATCACCTGGGGCGCTCAACCATCAGTCGTCGCGCAACCTCTACTTGCGCGACCCAACTAACACTTGCGCGGTTCAACCACCTGCGAGACGAGAGCTCGAAAAATCTCAAAGTCTTGAGCTCCGTGAGAAATGAGGAGGGGTGGTCCTGCGCGGCGGCGCGCAAGTCATCCATCAGCGCGCAAGTCTCGGCCCCTACTAGGCACTTGCGCGATCAACATTTAAACTTTCACGAACATCTTGGCTTTTCCAAATTTGGATCTTCTGATCTCGAAAAACCATAGGCGCGCAAGTTATAATGCATTCAAGGCGTTGGTGCGCAAGTCTCTTCCCGGTACATAATTCACCTGCGCGACCTCACCAAAACTTGCGCGACCCTTATCCCTTTTCCATATTTTGATGCTCTGATCTTCAAAAACATATGGTGCGCAAGTTTCCTATCCTCCGAGAGTATGGCGCGCAAGTCCCTTTGTACCGCCTCCAGATCATCCATTCCCCGGTCGATGTTCTTGAATCAAACATAGATCGTTGACCACAACTCTTGAACTCAACATGTCACCATGGAATCTCCTTTGTCAACAAATTTGTATGTCGTTTGTTTGCTTTGTCGACAAGCATGATCACCTCAACAACACTTCTTTTTTGGTGATCTGTATCCTTCAGCAACTCTTTTGATTTTATCACAAACTCCACTATTGTGATATGTATTCTTTGAAGGAATAGCTTTAGTACCATTATTTTCTGATATAATGTGATGTGCATGGCCATCTCATAATTTCAATATCTGCATGGCCATCTCAGAAGTCAACTCATTGGCACATTGCCTTCTTCATCAACCGTCATGATCAAATTCATGCAAACCATGTGATTCAATCCGTCAAGAATTCTTTAGCATGGTTCTCACACAATCATGAATAATTGCATGGTCTTCATCAAGGCCCATGGTTCTTATGCAATAAGGAGGAATTGCATGGTCTTCATCCAAAAACACCATCCTGCTTTAATCATCCTTGGATGGATTACTCCTCACAATCTTCATTGTTGTAAACAATGTATCACCTTTGACACTTGTTCTTTGAACTTACGATTAGCACATCAATCGTCTGAATCACTACTCCTCTACTTCATCGGAGTACTTCATGATCTCCTTCATTGTGAGCTTCCATTCCTCCATTTTATTGGAGTACTTCTTGATCTCTTTCATTTTGATATTCCATTGACAATTATTGACAACAAATACAAACCTATACACAAAGTGGTTCCAACATAAATTTCATCGAGGGTACATAAATTTTGTAGGTTAAGCTGGTCCACTGGTGAGATATACATGTTGGCTTAGCACCCACTAAATTTATTAGAAACTTATATGAGTCAAACATTTAAACCAAGTCCCGATAATAATTAATTGAAAAAGGGTTTTGGAAACTGAACTTATGAAAACACATTCAACTGAACACATATGAATGCTTAAGGGGGTTCACGCCACATATTTCACAAAAAGTGCATGATTTGTCTAAAACGCTGATAAATGAGATTTCCAGTTGGAGGAATCATTTTGATGTAAAACTAATCTTTAAACCCATCGTACAAATAAACATGGATATAACTAGTTTTGGGTACTTTTCTTGAAATAATAATCTTAAAGGGTACATATGATTTGTAATAAACCTTTATGTGATAATGTGGTAAATTTTAAAAGAAATAAATAAGAAAGTCCTCATATTTTCACATAGATGTATATGTATATCTTATATAATCAAATGTACATATATATCTATATGCTCAATATATTTACATCATCTTATATGTTGATAAAATTACTTGCAAACTTCATTTTTCATAGGGCAGAGTAAAACCAAGGTTATAAACATGTGAAATAAAGGTGTACTCATGCATGTATTGTTGCATATACATGTACAAATAAAAATATCTATGCATATATGCATGAAGTGTATATACATATAGATAACCGTGTATATTTACTGAAGTAGATGAAAAATTAAAACAAGGAGACCTCCCCTACTCAGGTTCGGTCCTAAGAAGAGGTAAAATAGTTTCATATGGTCTTATATGTATATATCTATAAATATTTATATGAGAGTGTACAAAAATATTGTATAGCTTATAGAAACTAGAGGAAACGAGGTAGGGATCTCCAAAGTGAAAGGGGGATCCTCGCGGTCTGGGATTGCACCAGGTCTATACACACATAGAGTACATATATATAACACGTACATATATATATACCGAAACTCATACAGAACCAAATGAAACTTTCCCCTTACCTTAGCTTGGAGAGGAGGTGAGCAAGAGGCGGCAACGAGGCAAGAGAAACCGGATGTATAAACTCAGAAAATATACATATAAATATAACACGTATATATGTATATATATATATATAAACCGAAGCTCAAACAAAAACCAAAACATAACTTGTCCCTTACCAGCTTGGGGAGGAGGAGATGGAAGAAGGAGCGTCGGACTGGTGGGGTCGTCGCAGCTAGAAACTCTGGGGAGGAAGAACACCACAGAGCCACGACACTTCTAGTGAAACACTAGACTTATAAGGAGGAGATAAAAAAATACAGATGACCTAGAGTTTAAGAGGTGTCGAGAGGAAGGCCGAGCATTAAACTAGGCGGCACCGAATTCATGGAAAGAGGTGTCCGCTGTCAGCTTAGGCGGAGAAAACGGAGCCTCCTCCTACTGGTTTGGCACGTGCGCGAGGAAGAAGAAGTCGTGGGGAGAGAGAGAGACGCAAAAGAAAAAGAACGGCCAGAATTGAAGTGGAGATGGATCAGATGGCTTAGATACAGCGCAACTTTAAAAGAAACAGACGGTTGCGATCGGAGGGGAGAGATTGGACGGCTCAGCTTGATGCGGCGTTTTAAAACACCCAACCCCTGATTTTTTTCAACGTTTTTAACATATAAAAACTTTTATTTTATTGTTTTATTAAACATATTATAAAATAATTATTATTATTAATATAACCTTATTACTAAACTATTATTATCCTAAGTCAAGGGTTATTAATACACTTATATATTAAACTATTAAACCCCTATTTAAGTCATAAAATATATTATTATTTTCCTTAAAAAACAATTATCTTAATTTTATAATTACATGGAAATATTTGAATACATTTGTTATAAAAAATTTGGTTGTTTATTCCATATCTAACATAATTTCAAAAAACCCAAACTCATATAACATTACAAATTATTTTAATTTTTTTACAATCATTCTATTATCTTCATTTTTTTAAAGTAATAAGATTATTCAGGTAAGCATTAAAATAAAGACGCAAAATTTGTAATGTAAATAAAACCATAATTTGACAAAGTTTCAAAACAGTTATTAAAAGTTCAAATTATAAATATTTACATTATTTTTATTACTTATATTTAATTTAGAGATCAAAAAAAATCATTTAATTTAATGTTTGATGTAATATAAATATATGTAACCCATAAAGTAAAGTCCATCAGATTTATTGTAATTTGAAGATAAAAGTTTAACTGCTCAAGTTAAAAATATGTATAGTAAATAGTGGAAATAATATTAATTTTCATCGTTTTGAAACATAAAAATATAATTCGCATTTTAGTAAAACAAGAAATAAATTAATTGAATTATCATTGATGTCATTCTTTAAAAAAATTAACATTCCAATCCTTTCAGGGTTAAGCCATCCTTATCTCCAACGGTCAAAAATAAAACATAGAGGATAAGAGAATCCAATGGTCATATTTATAGCTGTTTGGGTTCAAAGGTTGGATTAGTGTGCTTATAAAGAGTCTCATCTCGGGGTGTCCCTCATTCAAGGTGACTGAAGGAGAAAGGAGGAGATGGTTCGTGTGATTCCCTTGGTGCTCAGTACGGTTGTAGTGGCTTCGGCCATCCTCATGTTTATTCTGATGGATGCCAGAAACCCATACCGCCTTCTTGGGGTCCTGGTGGTTTTAAGGGGTCTCCCAATTATTGTAATCGGGTTCTTAGTTGGTATTTTTGGTTCGCTTAACCTCTTGTTCGATCAGTATGAGTTGTAGCCACCATGATGTTACTCATTTGAATAAAAGGAGCTTTCATTCATTTGATGCTATTTTATTATTATCATATTATAAGATTTTTTTTGTTTGCTTAACAGGTGGAATTGTAAAACAAGCTTGTCATAACTCAAAACATGGTTTCTCAGGTCATTAAATTACTTTCCCCTTCAAAGAATTGTGCCCTCATAATTCTATCATAAAAAAGAAAATACTGAAACCCTACACGTACAACATTACCAAAATAGTGGATCTGGCTCGGTTAACGGAATACCAAAGTTGGCACATAGTTCTTCTATTTCCTTAGCCCGGATGTACTTCGAACAGTATGTCTTGAACTCTTGCTCGTGCGTACTGCACACGGGCGTCCAAAGGGAGGCTCGTGCGGTGAAAAGATCGGAAACGTCCAAGTAGATAAACTCCCTGATAACTCTACAGGCCACATCATGATCGAGGTAGTCGAGGGGAATGATGCGATTGAGAAGATTGAAATTCAAGACCTGGAACATATAGGCTGCCCTAAGATGGCCATCCTGGGCTGCTACGAGGAAGCATGCTCTGGCAGAGAAGTTTTGCGCCAGAGTAAAACACTGAAAGAGACCCTCAAAGTATCTTCCCCTTCGCCTATAGCGGGGAAGTTGAGTAGTGGTGACGAGGTGAAAAACACGATCATCCTCTTGACACAAACGTAGAATCTCAGGACTGTTTTCTAGATCGAGCAAACGCTGGCAGGACCCTCGTAGGTGGAGAAAGGATGGATAATCCACCGTGCATGCCCTGATCAAGAAAACTTCTACTAACTCATTGGTTAGTGATGAGAAGTTCGTTTGACCATCCATCTGAAAAAACATTCGGGAGGAAACTCTTAACAACATTGATAAGGTAGAGACATGAAAGGAAACATGAAACTTTCATTTATGCAAAAGTTTACATGTCAAAGCCTTAGTTTACTAGACGTACACCACAAAGAGTGGAAGAACTCCCTAACTCTTCAAACCACACACAAGCTGAATAGACATGACTATACTAATGGGAACATCTATGATGCCTCCTAAGTTTAGCGTGAGGGGTATGAAGTTGGGAAACATCAGTATAAACCTCTTTCCTAAGAGACAATCAGGTGGACTCATCTTCCAACACCCCAAAGTCTATTAACTGGCCCCAGAAGCCGTAGTGCAAAATTTGGCACAGGTAAGCCGCTCAGAGGTCTCCGGCAGCAGCAGCTTCTTGAAAGGGGTTATCAAGCATCGTTCCAAATTACTTGCCAGTCGTGAACACTCGGAAGAGTCCCTTGTGATACTTTCCCCAACGTGCGTAAGAGGGAAATTGGGTCATCATCATTAGGAGATAATCCATCCCCAATCCCCAGTGAAAACTAAGAACCCTAAGAGAGTTTGACACGTCATACAGGTGCTTACATGTCATGTGAATTCAGGAATAATTTAGAAAGTTCTCACGGCTAACTAGAGATACAATGTTCTCTAGAGCCTCAGTGGGAAGTGACAGTAGGTCAGTAGGTACATTTTCATCAGCCATCTGAAAATTATAACATTTTTACGTAGTCAATGATAGCAATACATTTATACCACCGGGTTTTCCAGAGTTGCCTGAACCTATCCTCTGATACCAACTATAGAGACCCCGATCCCCGGGTGCTTCATGAGACATGATATATTAACATTTCATTACATCATTTACAAATAATATATCATGTCCCATTATTACAGAAGATCGCAAGGCTCAGGATTCTGGGAAACCAGCTGCTCTGATAAACATTATTATTACATACCATGCCTGAAAATATTTAAACAAAAACGTAGGGTGAGAAAATATGCCCATTAAGGGGTTTTTAAAAAACATTTTAAGAAAACTCTTTCTCAAGCAGTAATTTTGAACAAAACAAACACCCTACTAAAACAAAGCATTATCTTCTCTTAAAACATGTAAATCTTACACTATTGAAACCGCTTGCACAAAAAAAAAGTACGAACTTGCAATAAACTTTAAAGTAAACATAATCAGAGAGTGCAACCACATAATGAATAGAAGATGCATAAATTACAACCATGATTACTTCAGTTCTAAAAATTTGTGAGTAAGCAGGGAAAATATTCATAACATGATTCATGGGCACATAAAGTTCTTATAACATCTTACCACATGAATTACTGTTCTTATCTCGTAATTTCATTCTCAATGTTATGAGAGTTTTCAACTAGGGGATGTCATATTAGTTGGACTATCCCATTGGTTGACCATTTATAATTACATGTAGAGGGAATGTAAAAAATTCAGGATTTTGTCAAGACCTTGTGTCATGATCTTGAAAACATAACTTAGTATGGGTCAAGGCACACTGCCAATCCCGTTTCCCATAGTAGCACAAGCCAAGGCCAACTGCCAAGGCCGTCACACATGAAAGCACAAGACAAGGCTAACCGCCAAGACCGTCCTACATAAAAGCACAAGCCAAGGCTAACTACCAAGACCATCGCACATAAAAGCACAATCCAAGGCCAACTGCCAATACCGTCACACATAACGTCTCATGAGACTCTTACTTTACCCAATGCATTGGAGCACTGTAATTCCGGGTGCACCCGTCCATAAACATTTAAGTTCAAAACATCCCTCACAGTTCTTGACATGGTCTTTCTTTCATAGGGTTTCATTCATACATTCTTAATCAAAACCCCATTTATTCATACATACCCATATCTTGAGATGGATCATATCGTAAATGTAAAAAGAACTAGGCTTTTGGCTTCGGAATAAGCAGTGCTGTAAATAAACTAAATCAACTTACTCTTGTACATGAAAAAATAACTAGAACACTGAACATAATGGATTTTCATGTAAAATTTCGTCATGTTCATTAAATAAAACCATAAATTCATAGTTCATCTCTTTAAACACAAAAAAATCATTCTTTACAAGTATAAATTTCATTGAGGGTACATAAATTTTGTAGGTTAAGATGGTCCACTGGTGCGATATACATGTTGGCTTAGCACCCACTAAATTTATTAGAAACTTATATGAGTCAAAAATTTAAACCAAGTACCGATAATAATTAATTGAAAAAGGGTTTTGGAAACTTAACTTATGAAAACACATTCACCTAAACACATATAAATGCTTAAGGGGGTTCACGCCACATATTTCACAAAAAGCGCATGATTTGTCAAAAACGCTGATAAATGAGATTTCCAGTTGGAGGAATCATTTTGATGTCAAACTAATCTTTAAACCCATCGTAAAAATAAACATCGATATAACTACTTTTGGTTACTTTTCTTGAAATAATAATCTTAAAGGGTACATATGATTTGTAATAAACCTTTATGTGATAATGTGGTAAATTTTAAAAGAAATAAATAAGGTTGTACTCATATTTGCACATAGATGTATATGTACATCTTATATAATCACATGCACATATATATATCTATATGCTCAATATATTTATGTCATCTTATATGTTGATAAAATTACTTGCAAACCCCATTTTTCATAGGGCAGAGTAAAACCAAGGTTATAAACATGTGAAATAAAGTTGTACTCATGCATGTATTGTTGTATATACATGTACAAATACAAATATCTATGCATATATGCATGAAGTGTATATACATATAGATAACCGTGTATATTTACTGAAGTAGATGAGTAATTAAAACAAGGAGACCTCCCCTACTCAGGTTCGGTCCTAAGAAGAGGTAAAATAGTTTCATATGGTCTTATATGTATATGTCTATACATATTTATATGAGAGTGTACAAAAATATTGTATAGCTTATAGAAACTAGAGGAAATGAGGCAGGGATCTCCAAAGTGAAAGGGGGATCCTCACGGTCTGGGTTTGCACCAGGTTTATACACATAGAGAGTACATATATATAACACGTATATATATATATATATACCGAAACTCATACAGAACCAAATGAAACTTTCCCCTTACCTTAGCTTGGAGAGGTGGTGAGCAAGAGGTGGCAACGAGGCAAGAGAAACCGGATGTATAAACTCAGAAAATTTACATATACATATAACACTTATATATGTATATATATATATAAACTAAAGCTCAAACAAAAACCAAAATAGAACTTGTCCCTTACCAGCTTGGGGAGGAGGAGATGGAAGAAGAAGTATCGGACTGGTGGGGTCGTTGCGGCTAGAAACTCTGGGGAGGAAGAACACCATGGAGCCACGACACTTCTAGTGCAATACTAGACTTATAAGGAGGAGAGAAAAAAATACAGCTGACCTAGAGTTTAAGAGGTGTCGAGAGGAAGGCCGAGCATTAAACTAGGCGCCGCCGACTTTGTGGAAAGAGGCGTCCGATGTCGGCTTAGGCGGAGAAAATGGAGCCTCCTCCTACTGGTTTGGCACATGCGTGAGGAAAAAGAAGCCGCGGGGAGAGAGAGAGACGCGAAAGAAAAAGAACGGCCAGGATTGAAGTGGAGATGGATCGGATGGCTTAGATACAACGCAGCTTTAAAAGAAATGGACGGCTGCGATCGGAGGGGAGAGATTGGACGACTCATCTTGATGCGGCGTTTTAAAACACCCAACCCCTGATTTTTTTCAACGTTTTTAACATATAAAAACTGTTATTTTATTATTTTATTAAACCTATTATAAAATCATTATTATTATTAATATAACCTTATTACTAGACTATTATTATCCTAATTCAAGGGTTATTAATACACCTATATATTAAACTATTAAACCATTATTTAAGTCATAAAATATATTATTATTTTCCTTAAAAAAACAATTATCTTAATTTTATAATTACATGGAAAGATTTGAATACATTTGTTATAAAAAATTTGGCTTCTTAATTCCATATCTAACATAATTTCAAAAAACCCAAACTCATATAAAATTACAAATTATTTTAATTTTTTTACAATCATTCTATTATCTTCATTTTTTTTAAAGTAATAAGAGTATTCAGGTAAGCATTAACATAAAGACGCAAAATTTGTAATGTAAATAAAACCATAATTTGACAAAGTTTCAAAACAGTTATTAAAAGTTCAAATTATAAATATTAACACTATTTTTATAACTTATATTTAATTTAGAGATAAAAATAATTCATTTAATTTAAAGTTTTATGTAATATAAATATATGTAACCCATAAAGTAAAATCCATCAGATTTAATGTAATTAGAAGATAAAAGTTTAACTGCTCAAGTTAAAAATATGTATAGTAAATAGTGGAAATAATATTAATTTTCATCATTTTGAAACATAAAAATATAATTCGCATTTTGGGAAAACAAGAAATAAATTAATTGAATTATCATTGATGTCATTCTTTAAAAAAAAATAACTTTCCGATCCTTTCGGGGTTAAGCCATCCTTATCTCCAACGGTCAAAAATAAAACATAGAGGATAGGAGAATCCAACGGTCATATTTATAGCCATTTGGGTTCAACGGTCAGATTAGTGTGCTTATAAAGAGTCTAGTCTCGGGGTGTCCCTCATTCAAGGTGATTGAAGGAGAAAGGAGGAGATGGTTCGTGTGATTCCCTTGGTGCTCAGTACGGTTGTAGTGGCTTCGGCCATCCTCATGTTTATTCTGATGGATTCAAGAAACCCATACCGCCTTCTTGGGGTCCTGATGGTTTTAAGCGGTCTCCCAATTATTGTAATCGGGTTCTTAGTTGGGATTTTTGGTTCGCTTAACCTCTTGTTCGATCAGTACGAGTTGTAGCCATTGTGATGTTACTCATTTGAATAAAAGGATATTTCATTCATTTGATGCTATTTTATTATTATCATCTTATAAGATGTTTTTTTGTCTGCTTAACGGGTGGCATTGTAAAACAAACATGTCATAACTCAAAACATGGTTTCTCGGGTCATTAAATTACTTTCCCCTTCAAAGAATTGTGCCCTCGCAATTCTATCATAAAAAAGAAAATACTGAAACCCTACACGTACAACATTACCGAAACAGTGGATCCAGCTCGGTTAACGGAATATCAATATTGGCACATAGTTCTTCTATTTCCTTAGCCCAGATGCACTTCAAACAGTATGTCTTGAACTCCTGCTCGTGCGTACTGCTCACGGGCTTTCAAAGGGAGGCTCGTGCGGTGAAAATCTCGGAAACATCCGAGTAGATAAACTCCCTGATAACTCTACAGGCCACATCATGCTCGAGGTAGTCGAGGGGAATGATGCGATTGAGGAGATTGAAATTCAAGACCTGGAACATATAGGCTGCCCTAAGCTGGCCATCCTGGGTAGCTACGAGGAAGCACGCTCTGGCAGAGAAGTTCTGCACCAGAGTAGAACACTGAAAGAGACCCTCAAAGTATCTTCCCCTTCGCCTATAGCAGGGAAGTTGAGTAGTGGCGATGAGGTGAAAAACACGATCATCCTCATGAAACAACCAAAGAATATCAGGACTGTTTTCTAGATCGATCAAACGCTGGCAGGACCCTCATAGGTGGAAAAAGGATGGATAATCCATCGTGCATGCCCTGATCAAGATAACTTCTACTAACTCATCGGGTAGTGATGAGAAGTTAATTTGACCATCCATCTGAAAAAAACATTCGAGTGGAAACTCTTAACAACATTGATAAGGTAGAGACATGAAAAGAAACATGAAACTTTCATTTATGCACAAGTTTACATGTCAAAGCCTTAGTTTACTAGACGTACACCACAAAGAGTGGCAAAACTCCCTAACTCTTCAAACCACACACAGGCTGAACAAACATGACTATACTAATGGGAACATCTATGATGCCTCCTGAGTTTAGCGTGAGGTGTATGAAGTTGGGAAACATCAGTATAAACCTCTTGCCTAAGAGATAATCGGGTGGACTCATCTTCCAACACCCCAAAGTCCATTAACTGGCCCCAGAAGCCGTAGTGCAAAATTTGGCACAGGTAAGCCGCTCGGAGGTCTCCGGTAGCAGCAGCTTCTCGAAAGGGGTTATCAAACATCGTTCCAAATTCCTTGCCAGTCGTGAACACTTGGAAGAGTCCCTCGTGATACTTCCCCTGACGTGCGTAAGAGGGAAATTGGGTCATCATCATTAGGAGATAATCCATCCCCAATCCCCAGTGAAGACTAAGCACCCTAGGCGAGTTTGACACGTCATACAGGTGCTTACATGTCATGTGAATTAAGGCATAATTTAGAAAGTTCTCACAGCTAACTAGAGATACAATGTTCTCTAGAGCCTCAGTGGGAAGTGACAGTAGGTCAGTAGGTACATTTTCATCAGGCATCTGAAAATTAAAACATTTTTACGTAGTCAATGATAGCAATACATTTATACCACGTGGTTTTCCAGAGTTTCCTGAACCTATCCTCTGATACCAACTGTAGAGACCTCGATACACGGGTGCCTCATGAGACATGATATATTAACATTTCATTACATCATTTACAAATAATATATCATATCCCATTATTACAGAAGATCGCGAGGCTCAGGATTCTGGGAAACCAGCTGCTCTGATAAACTTTATCAGTACATACCATGCCTGAAAAATTTTAAACAAAAACGTAGGGTGAGAAAATATGCCTAGTAAGGGGTTTTTAAAAAACAATTTAAGAAAACTCTTTCT
This sequence comes from Viscum album, assembly GCA_963277665.1. Taxonomy (NCBI): domain Eukaryota; kingdom Viridiplantae; phylum Streptophyta; class Magnoliopsida; order Santalales; family Viscaceae; genus Viscum; species Viscum album. The sequence goes on from OY728165.1 coordinate 219,902,506, forward strand.
CAAGAATTCATTTTGAACAAAACAAACACCTTACTAAAACAAAGCATTATCTTCTCTTAAAACATGTAAATCTTACACTTTTGGAATCGCTTGCACAAAAAAAAGTACGAACTTGCAATAAACATTAATGTAAACATAATCAGAGAGCGCAACCACATAAAGAATAGAAGATTCATAAATTACAACCAAGATTACTTCAGTTCTAAAAATCTGTGAGTAAGCAGGGAAAATATTCATAACATGATTCATGGGCACATAAAGTTCTTATAACATCTTACCACATGAATTACTGTTCTTATCTCATAATTTCATTCTCAATGTTAGGGGAGTTTTCAAATAGGGGATGTCCTGTTAGTTAGACTATCCCATTGGTTGACCATTTATCATTACATGTAGAGGGAAAGTAAAAAATTCGGGCTTTTGTCAAGACCTTGTGTCATGATATTGAAAACATAACTTAGTACGGGTCAAGGCACACTGCCAATCCTGTTTCCCATAGTAGCACAAGCCAATGCCAACTGCCAAGACCGTCTCACATGAAAGCACAAGCCAAGGCTAACCACCAAGACCGTCGTACGTGAAAGCACAAGCCAAGGCTAACTACCAAGACCTTCACACATAAAAGCAAAATCCAAGACCGTCACACATAACGTCTCATGAGACTCTTACTTTACCCAATGCATTGGAGCGCTGTAATTCCGGGTGCACCCGTCCATAAAAAGAACTAGGATTTTGGCTTCAGAATAAGCAGTGATGTAAATAAACTAAATCAAAATACTCTTGTACATGAAAAAAATAACTAGAACACTGAACATAATGGATTGTCATGTAAAATTTCGTCATGTTCACTAAATAAAACCATAAATTCATAGTTCATCTCTTTAAACATGAAAAACTCATTCTTTAAAAGTATAAATTTCATTGAGGGTACATAAATTTTGTAGGTTAAGATGGTCCACTGGTGTGATATACATGTTGGCTTAGCACCCACTAAATTTATTAGAAACTTATATGAGTCAAAAATTTAAACCAAGTCCCGATAATAATTAATTGAAAAAGGGTTTTGGAAACATAACTTATGAAAACACATTCACCTGAACACATATAAATGCTTAAGGGGGTTCACGCCACATATTTCACAAAAAGTGGATGATTTGTCAAAAACGCTGATAAATGAGATTTCCAGTTGGAGGAATCATATTGATGTCAAACTAATCTTTAAACCCATCTTACAAATAAACATCGATATAACTAGTTTTGGGTACTTTTCTTGAAATAATAATCTTAAAGGGTACTTATGATTTGTAATAAACCATTATGTGATAATGTGGTAAATTTTAAAAGAAATAAATAAGCTTGTCCTCATATTTTCACATAGATGTATATGTACATCTTATATTATCACATGTACATATATATCTATATGCTCAATATATTTACATCATCTTATATGTTGATAAAATTACTTTCAAACCCCATTTTTCATAGGGCAGAGTAAAACCAAAGTTATAAACATGTGAAATAAAGGTGTACTCATGCATGTATTGTTTTATATACATGTACAAATACAAATATCTATGCATATATGCGTGAAGTGTATATACATATAGATAACCGTGTATATTTGCTGAAGTAGATGAAAAATTAAAACAAGGGGACCTCCCCTACTCAAATTCGGTCCTAAGAAGAGGTAAAATAGTTTCATATGGTCTTGTATGTATATATCTATACATATTTATATGAGAGTGTAAAAAAATATTGTATAGCTTATAGAAACTAGAGGAAGCGAGGCAGGGATCTCCAAAGTGAAAGGGGGATCCTCACGGTCTGGGTTTGCACCGGGTCTATACACAGAGAGAGTACATATATATAACACGTATATATATATATATATATATATATATATATAACGAAACTCACACAGAACCAAATGAAAATTTCCCCTTACCTTAGCTTGGAGAGGAGGTGAGAAAGAGGCGGCAACGAGGCAAGAGAAACCGGATGTATAAACTCAGAAAATATACATATACATATAACACGTATATATGTATATATATATATAAACCAAAGCTCAAACAAAAACCAAAACAGAACTTGTCCCTTACCAGCTTGGGGAGGAGGAGATGGAAGAAGGAGCGTCGGACTGGTGGGGTCGTCGCGGCTAGAAACTTTGGGGAGGAAGAACACCACGGAGCCATGACACTTCCGGTGCAACACTAGACTTATAAGGAGGAGAGAAAAAAAACAGCTGACCTAGAGTTTAAGAGGTGTCGAGAGGAAGGCCGAGCATTAAACTAGGCGGTGCCGACTTTGTGGAAAGAGGCGTCCGATGTTAGCTTAGGTGGAGAAAACGGAGCCTCCTCCTACTGGTTTGGCGCGCATGCGAGGAAGAAGAAGCCGCAGGGAGAGAGAGAGACGCAAAAGAAAAAGAACGGCCAGGATTGAAGCGGATATGGATCAGACGGCTTAGATACAACACGACTTTAAAAGAAATAGATGGCTGCGATCGGAGGGGAGAGATCGGACAGCTCACCTTGATGTGGCGTTTTAAAACATGCAGCCCCTGATTTTTTTCCAACATTTTTAACATATAAAAACTGTTATTTTATTGTTTTATTAAACCTATTATAAAATCATTATTATTATTAGTATAACCTTATTACTAAACTATTATTATCCTAAGTCAAGGGTTATTAATACACCTATATATTAAACTATTAAACCCCTATTTAAGGTATAAAATATATTATTATTTTCCTTAAAAAAACAATTATCTTAATTTTATAATTACACGGAAATATTTGGATACATTTGTTATAAAAAATTTGGTTGCATAATTCCATATCTAACATAATTTCAAAAAACACAAACTCATATAAGATTACAAATTATTTTAATTTTTTTACAATCATTCTATTATCTTCATTTTTTTTAAAGTATTAAGAGTATTCGGGTAAGCATTAACATAAAGATGCAAAATTTGTAATGTAAATAAAATCATAATTTTACAAAGTTTCAAAACAGTTATTAAAAGTTCAAATTATAAATATTTACATTATTTTTATTACTTATATTTAATTTAGAGATAAAAATAATTCATTTAATTTAAAGTTTGATGTAATATAAATATATGTAACCCATAAAGTAAAATCCATCAGATTTAATGTAATTAGAAGATAAAAGTTTAACTGCTCTAGTTAAAAATGTGTATAGTAAATAGTGGAAATTATATTAATTTTCATCATTTTGAAACATAAAAAAATAATTCGTATTTTGGGAAAACAAGAAATAAATTAATTAAATTATCATTGATGTCATTCTTTAAAAAAAATTAACTTTCCGATCCTTTCGGGGTTAAGTCATCCTTATCTCCAACGGTCAAAAATAAAACATAGAGGATAGAAGAATCCAACGGTCATATTTATAGCCGTTTGGGTTAAACGGTCAGATTAGTGTGCTTATAAAGAGTCTGGTCTCAGGGTGTCCCTCATTCAAGTTGACTAAATGAGAAAGGAGGAGATGGTTCGTGTGATTCCCTTGGTGTTCAGCATGGCTGCAGTGGCTTCAGCTATCCTCATGTTTATTCTGATGGATGCCAGAAACCCATACAACCTTCTTGGGGTCCTGGTGGTTTTAAGCGGTCTCCCAATTATTGTAATCGGGTTCTTAGTTGGGATTTTTGGTTAGCTTAACCTCTTGTTTGATCAGTGCGAGTTGTAGCCACCATGATGTTACTCGTTTGAATAAAAGGGGCTTTCATTCATTTGATTCTATTTTATTATTATCATCTTATAAGATGTTTTTTTGTTCGCTTAACGGGTGGCATTGTAAAAAAATATTGTCATAACTCAAAACACGGTTTCTCGGGTCGTTACACACACCATGACTCATATTGATGTGGGGTTGAATCTTACACAACATAAATGACCTATTAATTATTTTCCTAAAGTATCAGAACAATCTGAATGCGTTTGGTCTGTTTTTCGTATGTCAGTTTTTGTTTTCACTTAAAATTATGTCCATTTTAAACAAAAGAGAGACAATTTGAGTGATACCGGTCACACCAGGCCTCAGATTAAATAGGGTTTGACTCATATATGTCAAAAATAACCCATGTATTGTTATATTAACTTATAAACACAATACTAATGCATTTGGTCAGTTTTCAATATGTCTTTTGTTGTTTTCACTTAAAATTCTATCCATTTTAAAAAAAATAGAAACACTTTGAGTGATACCGGTCACACCATGCCTCGAACTGAAGTAGTATTCAAACATAAAATTAATAAATGGAACTTGTATCATTATAATAATGTATCTACACAATTTAATGTGTTTGGTCAGTTTTCCGTATGTCAGTTGTTGTTTTCACTTAAAATTTTGTCCATTTTAAACAAAAGAGGGACACTTTGAGTGATACCGGTCACACCAAGCCTCAGATTGGATCGAGGTTGACACATAAACATCTAAAATGACCCTTGGATCGTTATCCTAAAGTATCAACACAATCAGAATTCATTTGTTTAGTTTTCTTTATGTCAGTTTTTGTTTTCACTAAACATTATTTCCATTTTAAACAAAAGAGAGATACTTTGAGTGATACTGGCCACACTGTGCCTCAGATTGAGGACATATTGACTTTTAAATATCAAAAATGACTCATGTATAATTATCCTATATTATCAACAAAATCTAAATTCTTTTGGTTGGTTTTTCATATGCCAATTTTTGTTTTCACTTAAAATTATGTCCATTTTAAACAAAAGAGAGACACTTTGAGTGATACTGGTCACACTGTGCCTCTTATTGAGGCAAGGTTGAATCCTACATTTCACAAAAGACCCATGGATAAATTTACGGAAGTATTAACATAGTCCGAATGTGTTTGGTCAGTTTTATGTATGTCAGTTTTTGTTTTTTCTTAAAATTATATCCATTCTAAACAGAAGAGAGACACTTTGAGTGATACCGGCAACACTATGCCTCAGATTGAGGTGAGGTTGACATGTAAACGCCACAAATGACCCATGTGTCATTCTCCTAATGTATAAACACAATCCAAATGAATTTGGTCACTTTTTTGTATGTCAGTTGTTGTTTTTACATAAAATTCAGTCCATTTTAAATAAAAGTGAGACACTTTGAGTGATACCAGCCACACTGTGCCTTGGATTGAGGTGGGGTTGACTCGTACACATCAAAAATTTCCCATGGATCATTTTCCTAAAGTATCAATGAAATAAAAATGCATTTGGTTGGTTTTACATATGTCAGTTGTTGTTTTCATTTAAAATTCTGTCCACTTTAAACTAAAGAGAGACACTTTGAGTGATACCGGTCACACCATGCTTTGGATTGGGTTGGGGTTGACTCATACACATCAAAAATGACCCTTGTAACATTGTGCTAAATTGAAAACATGGAGGTTTGGGGGTACATCCATCTGGAGTGCACAAAATTCAATGGCTTCCTCAACAATATATCGCTCCACAATACAACCCTCTGACCAACTTTGATTTTTGACATACCCATTCAAAATCTTCATATGTCATTCAATGGGTTACATCTATATATAGTGCACAGAACCACAAATTCAAATCTCTCTCACTAATGAACCATGAAATGAACCATCATCTCAAAGAATGTTGTCGGGAAGAATATTTCTAATTCACATAATATGATGACCATTTCTCATCCCATAGTTGGCTATTTCACCGGGTCTAAAACTCTGTTGCATATATCATTGAAAAAAAACAAAGATTGGTTAACATGTGATGAATATTATTGGGAAAAATGCAATGTAAAACTATAAGAATTAAATCTTACATAAAAACATGGAATTCATGGGATTTCAAACCTTTTAACTTCAAATCATTCATTGACTAAATGTTCTTGATATTTTATGAATTCCCCTTTGGAACCTTTACATCATTGAATAAGTTTCAAAACTAATATCTCTCCTCCCTTGAAATAGTGTAAGCAGCTAGAGGAAGAAACGTTCAATTTTCACTCTTCACAGGAGCCAACTCTTCTCGTATTCCCATGTCAACCATGTCTAATTTTGCCTTAATTCCATCCTTTGTTTTGTCAGGGGAATTTCATAGCATTTTGATAACACTGTCACATAAATTTTTTTCACATCAATCACATCAAGAATATTTCTGATGTATAGACAATTTCAGTATGGTAATTCAAAAAAAAATGATCTCTTTTTTCAACTAATTTTCAAAAGTTTTTTCAAAAATGGTTTACAAAAAACAATCTTTGCATATTTTACTTTCTCAAAAAGCTGATGACCCATTAGTGGAGATGGGGTTGTGAATTGTTCTGAACATCCATTGAATGATGTTGTCTAAGATTGATACTTATGCCAAAGGGGTATAAATCTACAATGTCCTAGAAACATATATTTCGATGAATGTTTCAACCTAATTGATTATGTATCTTCTTCGCACAGGGGAAACCCTTCAGTTCCATTAATGTTATAGCCTAAAAAATTTTCATAAGAAGGGAAATCATTTATCGTCCCATAAAACATCTATCTCAATGTGAATTATTCACTTTTATAAGCATGATACAACCTAACACCTGAATCACACAATAACTTCAAATCTTCAATTAAAGGAGCCAAATAAACATGAATATTGTAACCTGGTTGTTTTTTTCCTAATATAATCATAGATAACATGATGAATTTTTGTTTCATACATAACCATGGAGGCAAGTTATAATTTAACAACATAACAGGCCATGTACTATGAGTGCTGGTTTGAAAACCAAAAGGATTCACTCCATCTGTATATAACGCATGAAAAAGGTTTCTCGGCTCATTTCCAAGATCTGGATAGATTAATTCTCTTCCATTGAGGAGAGTCAACTGAGTGACGTAATTTCCCTTCTTTATTTCTTTTATCTGCATTCCATGACAATTGTGTTGTAGTTTCTTCACCTCCATATAGACGCCTAATCCTTGGAATGATTGGAATATACCATACATCATTCATAGGACTAGATTCATATTTCTTGTATCGAGAATCACTACACTTTGGTCATTCTATATGATATTTTTTCTCCTTGCGAAACAATATACAGTCTCTCGGGAAGTCATTTATTCTTTCAGAAATCATACCCATCAAGTGTAGCATTCGTTTAGAATCAAATGTCGGGCTTGGGAGCTCATTATCTTCAGGGAACATGTAATTCAAGATATAAATTAGTTTTTTAAAACTGACATCACTCCATTAGTTACCTGTTTCAATTTATAAAACTTCAGTACATCTGAAAATGCTGTATATTTATTGAAACTAATATACAATGGTAACTTTTCACAACTCTTTAACTTCTCAAATAATTTTGGGAAATCATGGAGTTTATCTTCAACTTTCCTTTTCATTTCCTCATTATGATATTCATCATCATTTACGTCTATAATCATTTCCTCCATACGATATTCTTCATTATCCACATTTGTGATCATATCTGATTATCCGTAAAACATAGTTTTATCCCACCCAGTAGCAACATTCGCTTTTTCTCAGTGTTTATTCCAATATTTATAACTTCGATCTATTCCATGAAATATCAAATGTTCTTCCAACTCCTATAGAGTAATTATTATAGAATAACAACAACGTAAACATAGAAAAATGATTTGAGAAGGATCCTTTGCACGACCCTGTGCAAACATGATGTACTCTTTCACTCCATTATCATACTCTATTGTCAAATGATTAGAATCCATCCAATCTTTATTCATCTATATCCTATTTGAATCTTAAATATTATTATTTATGATTCAAATACACAAAACAAGACTTCCATATACAGTAGAATAGAACAACATCCTTATAAAAATAGAGATTAATAGAGCCTAACCATTTCCAATAATGATTTGGAAATGAACAGAACCAGGATAGACCCCCATCAAAATCAATACACTTTCCAGCCACCTTACCAATAGTTCTAGCACCCACCACTCTTGCAGCAAAACATTAAACATCCTTTTAACCACCCTTACCATCCACCTCATTCATAACAAAATAATCACATTAAATAGTCCAAAACTAGTGACCAAACACAAATAAAATGAAAACAAGGATACAACATTGATCAGAAAAATAATATACTATATACATTTCCAAACACAAAGGGGTTCACATGGGAGAAAAATAACCTAGGTTTATCCAAAATTACTATAGAATATCATAGGTTTTTTACCCAAATTAACATAAGAAATATAAAATTGAGGTTAGTGAAAATGAATTCTATCATGAACATCTGAAAAATATGCAATAACTCTCCCTCACCTTCTGCAAACATGTAACTAATATCCAAAAACATGTCTTGCATCCATTCTACAAAAAAAATCATATTCCCATAAAAAGGGATAAACAAAAATCCCTTAGTGTTAAAAAACGCACCCATGAGGAGATAAAAGTATCAAATAGTGATAAAAAATCATTAAAAAAGGGGTGAATTGTTCAAGGGTAAATCAAGTGGGACAAACAAGATTTAAAAGATACACTATATAAAGTGTAATTAATACATTTACCATAAACAATAGAATGGAATTACAATCCAGTTCACACTTTATAAATCTTCACTTAATATAAATTAAAAATTTATTATAATCACAATAACACCATAAAAACATTTCCAAGACATCATTTAAATAATTTTCCTTTCCCATTGAAATATGAAATAATAAAAAGAAGGCTCCATGAACCCTACTCCTCAATAAATCAATTCTTATAATTTCAAGGAAATCTCCATTTTCCATAAAACAAACCATTTTCTATTTTTACTCACACCAAAACCCCTTTTAAATACATTTTCCATTACCCACACATTTGAAAAATTCCATTTTTATGACACAGAAGAAGAGCATACACTTAACAAACCAACTTCTTGGGTTGACCCCCCTTTGCAAAATCAAAAATAAACCAAGAATAATTTCAAAACATGCCTTTCATAATTTCAGTAACTTACAACTCAAATTTAAAAATTCACAACAAGACAAACATGCTAAATTATTTTGTTTACTTTTAAAGCCTACACCCAAACCCATTCCCACCTCTAGTGCCTTTGAAAAAATAATTCACACCTTTAAAACAACCCATAATACCATTTATAAGAAGTATTAAATTACAACACACACAAAACATAACCATTTCCTTTATTAAAATTCATTTCAAACACATAGGAATGAAAAATAATAGAACCAACAACACCTAAATAGGTCAACTATCCACCCAAAAACTCACCAAGTCACATTCACAAAATAATACATACCTAGTAATATAATATGAATAGAATAATATCGATAAAGGTTCCCACAACACTTTCCTGTTGGTATGATACTCTCACACCCAAACGTTAAACATCATGGTGCACTCATATCTTTCATATACCACATTGACCCACAAGCATGGTAACATCACATCTCAGTCATAAGCACCAGGGCCATCAAATCATAATCACTATCATAACCAATGTAGTAGGGTATTGTGAAAATTTAGGACATCAAATTTTTTACCTCCTCCAACCTTGCATGGACCCCACCTAAATCCTCCCCATAAGAATTATCATATCACACCTTGCCCAAAAACACCTAGGCCACCGCCCCACAAGCATGGTCACATCTCATCGAAAAACACATGGGCCACCACCCCAAAATCATGGTCACATGTCCCCTAAAAAAACATGGTCTACCACAACCACTATCTAATGAACTAACAAAACTTCAACCGTCATAGCCTGTGAAATACCTACCTCGCCTGGAAGAGAGAGTGGGAAAGTGTGGGTACCGAAACATCTATCCTTCTCAGTGTATGTTAGAAAAAACACCGGTCATGTGTCTATTTGGGTTTTAAAACATAGTGCTTGATGTGGGTAGGTTGAATACATAAATCATGAATAACATTCAAGTATATACATATATCCACACATACAATCCCAACCTATGGGTTTACAACCAAAATATAACTAACTCACAACCTTGACAATATTTTTTCCACCTCTAAATGCATAAAACTACACAATAATCCACAATAATCATTTCACATTCCCAGAAAATTCACATTATCCAAATAATCCATTTCAGTATTTATCATCAACCACATTAACCACACAACCCACCAGTTAATTAACTTTCAGTTGATTCCATCCCATTAAGCAAACCAACCCATTCCATTTAAATCATTATTAAAAAATTATTAATTCCATCACTATCATATAATTTAGTACAAAGAAATCATCACCTCAACACCTCAAAAATCACATCCAAACAAACCACCTCACTACCCAAAAAACACACCAACAAACTACCTTGCTTCCCCAAAAATCACAACCAACAATTATCATCCACACATTTTGTCACGAACCGGATCTGGTCACCATCAAACTAGCACCAAACCCGGCCCGTTCCAAGGCCCAAATGGCATTCCCGATCCCCACGGTCTGGCACAAGAGCCTGGGTATCATAAAATGATGTTTGTGAATGATTTAACCAAGTTTATAAACATTAAACAACAATCAAACTCAATAAAACGAATCTGGATTTTTCAACTAAAACCATCTTTTAAAAAATACATAACTGAATTACATCTTTTAAAACAACTCAACAAGACTATAAAAAAAGTACTAAATCACAATTAAACATCCCAAGAACCCTCATGCAAAGGTCACCGCCCTCAATCCATCTCTACAAAACTTCACCACCAAGGACATGCTAGAAACCCGAACCACTGGAACTAAAAACTGTATCCAAACATGAAACAAAAAAATAACCAAATATACTTACACCCAAGGGTGTAAGTAGGGTGTGAGACAAATCCCAGTAGGATACCACCACTAAGAGATTCTATGTGATAAACATTCAAAGACAAAAAGTTTGCAAGTTTTCATAAACAGAAAATGCTAGTTACAATTTCTAAAAGATGAAACTAAAAAAACAATTTTCAAGTGGGATATCATTAAGAATCAAGACTTTTAAAAATAATGTCAACAATACTAAATTGTCCAGCCAACTATACCGTATGCCGACGGTAAGTACAAAGTAAATAATGAGCACAATAAATATGAAATAACCCCTAGGAACTAGCTCGTTCTAGGTCCCAGGTACCTCGTATCTCGGTGAGAGTAAACATCACAATATCCGTTCTTGTGCACGAGTCACTAGTAGGGAACATACCCATTACCTAGTGGTCCCCAATCATCATCATCATAGTTTAGTTAGAGTTGTAAGCGTCAATCTTGCTAAGTGAAACTGAGGCCAAACCCCACGGATTCACTAGCATACTAGTACACGTCCACCCACCTAGATACCCGGGTTTTCCCTTTATGCTCAAACATGTTCAACAAGCCAAGAAATATAGTTTTCACATGTAGATATCACTTACACATCACACATTAACCAAAAATCCCCATTTACATCACATAAGTCACAAATTACACTTTTTATTCAAATGAATTTTGAAATCAAACTCACAGCAAAATAGCCCACAACACTTTTTTCATAACTTTCACAATCCAAGACATCCTTTAACAATTTAATGATGTCCCTAAAAATATGATAAACATCACATAACAGAACTATTAACATTTAAAATGGCTCATTTGAAAGTATAAACAATCCAAAATAGTTTTCCAATATGGTTTCACCTCCTACATAAATCATTAAACCACTCAAAACTTTCATAAAATAATTCTAAATAGTGTACCAAAGCTTTTAAAAAAAAACCATTTCAAAACCATATTTCAAGGACAAAATAACACCAATACAAATTCAAAACAGAATTGGAATCCCCAAAAACATTTATTAAACAACCCCCATGTGTTATACAAACACCTCAAACAATATCACAAAAGAACCACATGAAACGCACACGTTTTCAAAATCACTTTCAAGAAGTACAATAAAGTTTTACACCTTAAAACCCTAAAAAACTCTTTAAGACCTAGTGGCACACCAATACCTTACCAAATCAGAATTTTAATCCCAAACAGGATTTATTAAACCAAATTCATATGTTATAAATCAATCTCAAACAATACCCAAATGGTCACACATGAAAAACACCAAATTTTAAGCTAAAATGAAACTATAAAAATAAATGCTTAACCAAGTACAACATAAAAAATTTTTGCACCACACACAGCATTTTATGAAAATGCATAATAATTAATTCAAGCAAACTAAATCATCTAGAAATGATTACACACAGAATCACCTACCTGAAGTGTCAAATCTCTCAAAACATGGTTCAAAACGTCAACCACACAACCGCCACACCACAAGGAAGATAAATTAAGACCTAGATCACAATATTTGACCACAAATACACCAAATGAAACCCTAGGATCAAACCCTAACTTCTGGAAATTTTATAACATAATGAAAGAGAGAGGAACCCCTAAGGGAAACGGAAGAAACCAAGAAGGAATCACTTACCCAAAACAATCCTGAAGAAAACGACCCAAAATCGACCAGAATATAAATTTTAAAATAGATAAAAATTTAATGCATATTCTAAAAATAATGAGAAGGTCATGTAGGAATAGGAATGGAGGAAAAATAGTAAAAATATAAGGAGTTATGAAAGGATCAATTTACCTCTCCAAATCTGGACGATTTCTGAAATCCAATGATGTTTCGACCATTTTCGTGATTCTATCGAGCTCCAAATTGTGGTAGGAGGGCATGGGGGCGCGCCTTAGGTAAGTGGTCTAGGGTGAGAGTTCGAATCACCGAAAAAAACGCAAATATTGATGGATATATTAAATAATTAAAATTTATTTTTAATGCAGAAAATGGGCTTTCGGGCAGGCCCAACTTCTTAAATAAAAACCTATATCCACCATGATTATGGGTTTATAAATGGTCCAAATAAATATGGCGGTGTTAATATGTCAGGGGATGACAATTAGGAATTGGAATGGATGAAAAATGTTGAAAAATTAAGATGTTATAATGGAATCTAAATTTATTTTTAAATCTGGAATTGAGCTCACGGTTTGGCCCAATTCATAAAAACTCACCCATTCCTCCATAAATTCTTGGGAAACCCTCAAAACAAAGAATTAATGGGAATTAAATGGAATTTAACTTTAAATTAAGTCATTTATGTGAAAATTATCCCCACCATGAAAACTTTCCACCCCAGAAAGTCACATCAAGGACAAAGCAATAACCAAACCCAACTAAGAAACCAAGAGGTACTCCTTTGCCAGGTTTCACCCCCAAAGGCCAAAACACCCCCAATGATCAATTAAGGATTACTATCAAAACCAAAACATATACCACTTTCCTGAAATGATCAATCATGTTCATAATTTATCCCAAAAGAAAACTCCTTAAACACTATACGAATAAGACTCAAGAAATTCACCCAAACGAACAATAACATTGGACAAGGCTACACTTACCTTACTTTAACTAATCCATTGGGCGCTCTCTAGTCCCAAAGTTTACCCAAGAAAGATGTTGGTAGCTAGATAGCTCCGAAAAGGATTATCTACACCAAGCCAAGACCATGGATAAATGTAAGTTACTGGTATGGGGGGACACAAATACGCTCCCCACCATAAGAGACAACCAATTTTTTTTCCGAGACAAAAATAGGAAACTAATAGGGGGAGGCCTGAACGGTCTCTCTGGAACATAGGGTAGACTTCCATTAAAAATTTATGAAGGAACATACATGAGAATCATAGTGGTTCTCCCCAAAATAAGAACGAACCATCTTAACCGACTAGCATGTGCCGACACAAAAAAAAACCCAAAAATTTCGAGATTTGGGAAGGTCACATGGTTAGTCCGCACAGTTTGTGAAACCGTGAAATAACTGTGCATATCAATATTCATGAATGACTTCTAGGAACATAGTCCCTCTTAATCATTCAAAAACCATGTGCTCATCCTATCTAGCCAAATTTCTAACGATTCTCCAAATACTCAATGGAAACCAAAGGGGGAGGTAATGACATTGGGTGATGGCATGGGTATAAGGCCCTCCACCTATTTCCACCAAACGTGAAAAACAAAAGAAAGATAATGAAACCATAGGTTTTAAAACTTCATATCTTTCATATTTAGGATATTACTTTGTAAAAGGGTTTAAATGACCCTGTGATTTCCCTTGACTACGAGCCAGCTTCTCTCCGAGACCTATGGCTGGAGATCAAATGATTGAAGTATCTTCGGCCTCACAGTTAGTCTTTGGAATCCCACTGAATGAGAATTCTTCTTTTTGTGCCACCAAAAACTACACCGCAATCCCATATATGTTTTCCAGACATAACACATTCCAAACTCACTTTACCATATCCCGATATTTCACTGAAATGAGGTCTAAGAAGATGCCCACACATCACACCTTGTTTCTTCAGGTGAGAAACAATAGAAGTAAAGAACACCTACACTCACATTCCTCTAAAATGGATGATTTTGATGTTTTTACAAGGGAGACATTCTCCCAACATAATAGGGACTCTCAGAGGATTTCACTACTTTCACCTATACGGTCAATCGAGCACATGACATCATAAGGCATCACTGAACATGACCATTGCGACTGATATAAACAATGCATGGAGAGGGACCTTATACAACATCACCAAACAACACATAATTCTAGAAAGTGGCCACAATATCTTCTCATGACCAGATTTCCCACACTATTAGTTTATTGTGAACTCTTTCTTCGAAGAGACTATGAAGGAATAAGAGGCCCTCTTAGACACTATCCATACTAACAACCCCAGACCACTTCCACCTTCAATGAATTAGGTAGCTTAAGAAACTAAGGTCTCTTTTAACCATCCACGAGCACTCTTCCACAACAAGAGGATCCAAAAAAACCAAGGATGTAAATGGTGTAGACTCATTCTACAAAGCTCAAGAAAAGATTCCTTACATTGATCAACAAGAGGATTTTCCAACAACGAAACAATCCAAGTTTCACTTTAGTTGTGCACTAACCCTAAATGGGGGTGTACCTTATCCAACGGGAGAACCCAAGGACCCAACCAAGATGGTTCATTGGTCAAAAAAACCATAAACCAGATCCAAACACATGAAGGTAACCACCACAAAGGTGTCCCGAAACATATCTCATAGGAGACTACTAACTGGTCCTTCTACCCAACTTACCGACCAAACATAAACCCAAAACGCAGTTCAAATAGAAGGGGTTATTGGACTAAAAAAACATCCCACAAAAACAACATTTTCAAAAACCCATAATACAAACCATCCCAAAATATTCATCAAGACATCATGTTTTTCTTTAAAATCATTTCTTTGAAAACAAACGGTTTAGCGGTAACAGTATCGACCAATGGTACCCCATGGGCCTCACACATGCATGTTTTTGTGCCACACCAGACACCCTCCTCATATCTATCCCGGAACTCATCCAGTCATACCATAAACCATCCATCATCCCATATAACCCCATGCATGTGGCCGATAATGGAAATACCAAAGTTAAATAAAAAATTCTTTCCACTTTTCAAAACCAAAACGGTCAACCAACACATCCTTTTTTCTCATAACCGCTAACCACGAGATCAAAATCCCAACTCACATCTTGCAAAAATTTTCAGAAAGTAACAACCATTTAGGAAATAACTCACTTTCATGATATTCACATCAATTTCAAAACATCTCATCCCATTAAAACACACTCTGAATGTTTAGAAAACTCTATTGGAAACACTTTTCAAAACCAACTTCAATATAGTTCCTGCTTTCAAAGAGGTGTAAGCACACCATTTTACATTTCAAAACAATTCTGAAAATTTAGTTCCTCCATTTCATAAACCAAACCATTCCCTCTTTATTTGAAAATTATTTCATAAAAAATTTACGCTTCTTAAAACCAAGTCACCTTAAAACCAAAGTTCTAAGATTTCAAAACTAAAGCACAAAACAATGCGAGAGGAAACTAGTTTCAGTGGGTGACTTGGAAATATGGTTAGCGGCCATATTACAATCACTTCACTATCACAGAGAGTGTTCTAGGTAATATCCCCAACTTCACATGGCTTGCCAGTCCCTGTGAGCTCACTGAGACCATTAACCCAACTCTCTTTTCATTTCCCCTAATCATCATCAAACCAAGAAAACCAAAGGAATCCAAAAGGTCCCGACTTCCCCTAGAGACTTGAATCCTGTCATGAGGTGTGGTGATTAGACACACTACTCATAACAAAAATTCCAAGTCCCAAAAATCCTAACTTCATACTATCTCGACTGTTCCCCAAATAACATGACCCAAAGAGAGCAGACCTGCTCTGATACCATTTTGTCATGAACCGGATCTGGTCACCATCAAACCAGCAGAAAACCCGGCCCGTTCCAAGGCTCGAAGGGATTTCTCGATCCGCACGGGCTGGCACAAGTTCCCGGGTATCATAAAATGATGTTTGGGAATGATTTACCCAAGTTTATAAACATTAAACAACAAACAAACTCAATAAAATGACTCTTGATTTTTCAACTAAAACCATCTTTTAAAAAATTCAGAACTGAATTACATATTTTAAAACAACTCAACAAGACTATAAAAAAGTACTAAATCACAATTAAACAGCCCAAGAACCCTCATGGCAAGTGGCACCTCCCTCAATCCATCTCTACGAAACTTCACCACCAAGGACATGCTAGAAACCCGAACCACTGGAACTAAAAACTGTATCTAAACCTGAAACAACAAAATAACCAAATCTACTTACACCCAATGGTGTAAGTAGTCTGTGATAAAAATCCCATTATGATACCAACACTAAGCGATTTCATGTGATAAACATTCAAAGACAAAAATCTTGCAAGTTTTCATAAACAGAAAATGCTAGTTACAATTTCTAAAAGATGAAACAAAAAAAACAGATTTCAAGTGGGATATCATTAAGAATCAACACTTTTAAAAATAATGTCAACACTACTGAATTTTCCAGCCAACTATATCGTATACCGACGGTAAGTACAAAGTAAATAATTATCACAATAAATAGGAAATTACCCCTAGGAACTAGCTCGTTCTAGGTCCGAGGTACCTCGTATTTCGGTGAGAGTAACCATCACAATATCTGTTCTCGTGCACGAGCCACTAGTAGGGAACATACCCATAACCTAGTGGTCCCCAATCATCATCATAATAGTTTAGTTATAGTTTTAAGCGTCAATATTTCTAAGTTAAACTGAGGCCAAACCCCATGGATTCAATAGCATACTAGTACACGTCCACCCACCTAGATACCCGAGTTTTCCCTTTGTGCTCAAACATGTTCCACAAGCCAAGAAATATAGTTTTCACATATAGATATCACTTCCACATCACACATTAACCAAATAGCCTCATGTACATCACATAATTCAAAAATTCCACTTTTCATTCAAATGCATTTTGAAATTAAACTCACACCAAAATAGCCCACAACACTTTTTTCATAACTTTCACAATCCAACACATCCTTTAACAATTTTATAAAGTCCCTAAAAATATGATAAACATCACATAACAGAACTATTCACATTTAAAATGGCTCATTTGAAAGTATAAACAATCCAAAATAGTTTTCCAATATGGTTTCACCTCTTACATAAATCATTAAACCACTGAAAACTTTCATAAGACAATTCTAAATAGTGTACCAAAGCTTTTCAAATAAAAACCATTTCAAAACCATATTTCAAGGACAAAATCACACCAATACAAATTCAAAACAGAATTGGAAGCCCCAAAAACATTTATTTAACAACCCCCATGTGTTATACAAACACCTCAAACAATATCACAAAAGATCCACATGAAACGCACACATTTTCAAAATCACTTTTAAGAAGTACAATAAAGTTTTACACCTTAAACCCTTAAAAACTCTTTAAGACCTAGTGTCACACCAATACCCCACCAAATAAGAATTTTCATCCCAAACAAGATTTATTAAACCAAATTCATATGTTATAAATCAATCCCAAACAATACCCAAAGGGTTACACATGAAAAACACCAAATTTTAAGCTAAAATGAAACTATAAAAATAAATGCTTAACAAAATCCAACATAAAATTTTTTTGCACCACAAACAGAATATTATGAAAATGCATAATAAGTAATTCAAGAAAACTAAATCATCTAGAAATTATTACACATGGAAGCACCTACTAGAGGTGTCAAATCCCTCAAAACTTGGTTCGAAACGTCAACCGCACAATCGCCGCACCACAAGGAAGATAAATTAAGACCTAGATCACAATATTTGACCACAAATACACCAAATGAAACCCTAGTATCAAACCCTAACTTCTAAAAATTTTATAACATAATGAAAGAGAGAGGAAACCCTAAGGGAAAAGGAAGAAACCAAGAAGGAATCAATTACCCAAAACAATCTTGAAGAAAACGACCCAAAATTGACTAAAATATAAATTTTAAAACAGATAAAAATTTAATTGATATTCTAAAAAGAATGATAAGGTCATGTAGGAATTGGAATGAAGGAAAAATAGTAATAATATAAGGAGTTATGAAAGGATCAATTTACCTCTCCAAATATGTATGATTTTTGAAATCCAGTGCAGTTTCGACCATTTTCGCGATTCTATCGAGCTCCAAATTATTGGAGGAGGGAATTGGGGCGCGCCTTAGGTAAGTGGTCTCAGTTGAGAGTTTGGATCACCGAACAAATGCAAATAGTGAAGGATATACTAAAGAATTAAAATTTATTTTTAATACAGAAAATGGGCTTTCGGGCAGGCCAAATTCCTTAAATAAAAACCTATATCCACCATGATTATGGATTTATAAATGGTCCAAATAAATATGGTGGTGTTAATATTTCAGGAGATGACAATTAGGAATTGGAATGGTTGAAAAAGGTTGAAAAATGTAGAAGTTATAAAGGAATCAAAATTTATTTTTAAATCTGGAATTGGGCTCACGGTTTGGCCCAATTCATAAAAACTCATCCATTCCTCCATAAATGCTTGGGAAACCCTCAAAACAAAGCATGAATGGAAATTAAATGGAATTTAACTTTAAAATAAGTCATGTATGTGACACGTTTCCCAACCATAAATTTCCACCCCACAAGCATAGCCGCACATCAAAAAAATCAATATCATTTTATAGATTTACAATGGGTCTTTGGTCACATTCCACTTTATTTTTTTACATCTTTATAAAATAAACCACAATCCATGGGAAACCATTTTATTATCCAAATGTATGTGGTTATCTAATTTCCATATTAGGGTGATATCACAATAATCCCAACAAAAGAAACAATCACATTACATATCATTGAGTGTAAATAAATCCCCAAATGGCCATAATTTTCAGTGGAGCATCTATCTTATGAAATCATAATATCATAAATAATAATAAGGCTATAAAAACTTGAAAATAAAACCCCTTTACACTTTATTTTAAAATTTAAAATTCCTTATCTTTTATTAAGGCATCAAAAACATATTTTATATATTAACATGAGAAGAAACCCCTATCGCATGATACACTATATAGAGAAATGATGGATTCTATAACTCAATGAAGCTTTCCAACTCATTGCACACCACAAGGTGAAGAAGAAATGTCCTCCAACCACAACCACACCATGAGAAACCACTAATCTACCTAATAAAGAAAACAAACATAAAAAAATAGCCCAAACACACAACACAACCCAAACCAAACTAAACCACAATAGTGAATATTAGAATAAAAACAAAAGTAAATGGATGAGTATGAGCAGATAAATCACCAAAGATCAAATATGGGAAGCAGAGAATCAAACCTCATTGAAAAGAATACTAAACACTTGAAGTATGGTTTAAGGGGAGTATGGTCCAATGGAGAGGAGGAGAAGTAGGGTTCATGGGAAGGAGGATCTGTGGAAGGGGTTCGAGGTGGAGGATACGAGTAGGGTTCATGGAAGAATAGGGCTAGTGGAAAAGTAGGTCTAGCAGTAGAGGTCTGACAAAGAGAAGATCGGGGGAGGGGAGTTGTCACAGGGGTACGGTATTGCAAGAGCTTGAGGGAGCGATAAACAGAGGGCACTGTGCACCCCATTTTATAAAATGGGACTCTGGTTTTATCAGCGCTTCAAAAGCACTGATAAAGGGTGTACTTTATCAGTGCATTTTGCTTAGTACTGATAAAAGGTGGTGCTTTCCTTTCTTGTTTTTGTAGTAGTGATCTCTGTGGGCAGCACCAGTCTTGTTTTAAAAAAAATCATATGTAAATATTATTATTTTTGTTTATTATCATAATATTAACCACCTTATGATAAAGAATATATATCCACTTCCACACATTGATGATCTTTTTTATCAATTGAGGGGAGCACATTGGTTCTATAAAATTGACTTGTGATCAGGATATCACCAATTGTGAGTTTGGAAGGAGGATATTCCAAAAAATATTCTAAAATAGATATACAAATTATGAATATGAGGTAATTCATTTTAGTCATAAAAATTTTCCTGAAATATTTATAGAATTGATGAAGTAGATATTTCAAAGAAATCTGGATTCTTTTATTGTGGTTTTTGTAGATTACATCTTGGTATATTCGTGGACAAGGGATGAGCATGAGAAACACATAGTTTCAATGTTATAAATATTTATAGATCATCATTTGTATTCTATATTATCAAATTGTAATTTTTGGATACAAGAGTCATGATTTCTTGGCCATGTATTTTCGGAACGAGGTGTTTCAGTGGATCCGGAGAATATAGAAGACATTATCTCTTGGAAACTATCAAAGAATGTCTTTGAGATATGAATTTTTATAGGTATAACTGATTATTACTGATTCTTTATTTAGGACTATTCATAGCTAGCCTTACCAATGAAACCTTTGACAAAGAAAAATATACCATTTCACTGCATTGAATAATGGAAAAAATCTTTCAATAGATAAAATTTTATCTTACATCAGCACTTATCTTGATTTCTCTAGAATCAATACATGGATAAGTGGTGTATGATGATGCATTAGGATCTGAGTTGGGGTGCATTCTCATGCACGATGATCATGTTGTACCTTATGTATCATGGCAATTAAGGGTTCATGAGAATAATTACCCAATACAAGATTTGGAGTTCGTTGTGGTGGTCCATACCTTGAATACTTAGCATCATTATCTCTTTGGTGAGAAATTTATTGTGTTCACCAATCATAAGTGTTTGGAACATATTGTCTCACAGTAATATTTTAATTTGAGGGATAGAAAATGGATAGAGTACTTCTATATGTTTATCTTTGACTTGATTTATACATCAGGTAAAGGCAATATGGTGGCAGATGCATTAAGATGAAATTTGTATGCTCATTTGGTGGAAAATGATTCAGATGTGTTGACATATATGTCTGTCCAAGACTATATGCATGTTGAATGTAAAAACCAAGTTTATTTTATGGTTTTGTTCTCAGTTTTGGTAGTTCTTGATTTAATAAATATGGTCAAAGAAAAAAATTATCTGATACAGAATGCATGGAAATGATTTGAAAACTCAATGGTGGGGAGACCATTGAGGGATGGAGGCTGGAAGGCAGTTCAGTATTATGCATTAGGAATCAGATCATTGTACCTATGAATTTTCTGGAACAACTTCTAATTTCTTATCACCATTTGAGATAGGATGTTCATCCTGGAATACAGAATGTGTATAAGGTATTGAAGGCACAGTTTTGGTGGAATGGTATGAAACATAAGATGGCTAAGTTTGTTTCAAAGTTATTAACTTGCCAGCAAGTTAAGGAAGAACATCAGAAACTACTAGGTATTCTACAATATTTATTCATACTATTATGTAAATGAGATGATATAGCTATGGATTATTTCATATCTCTCCCATGAATGATTCGTAAACACGATTCTATTTGGGTGATAGTGGATCTACTAACCAGTTCATCTCATTTCATCCATATTAATGAAACTTATATGGTGGAGGATCTATCCAAAATCTATATCTAAGATGTTGTAAAGAGACATGTCATACTAGTTTTGGTCATATCATACAAGGATTCGAGTTTCACTTCTCATTTTTGGAAATCCTTACAGAAATCCTTTGGTACTCAATTGACTATGTGTATGGCATATCATTCTCAGATGGATGGGATATCTAAAAGGATGGTAAAAACACTTCAGTACATGCTACATGATTGTGTAATGGATTTTTGTGGATCATGGGAAGATCGCATGTCATTAGTAGAGATATGATATAACAAAATCTATCAAACCTCAATACATATGGCTCCTTTTGAATCATTTCATGGGAATCCATGTCGTTCACCCTTTTTTTGGGTGGAGACAGGTTAAAATTCACTAGTTTATCTACACCTTTTCTAATAAATAATGAAAAAGATTTAGTTGATTATAAATATAATGGAGATGGCTCAGAGTCTTCAAAAATCATATGTGTATCATCATCGAAAATAATTTTCATTCTTGGTGAGTGATCATGTGTCCTTAAGGATTTATCCAAGGCTAGGAAACTGTCGTTTTTTGAAGCACGATAAGTTATCTTCTTGATACGTTGGCCCTTTTAAGATATTGGAATGGATTGGTGAGGTGGAATTCCATTTTTCATTTCCCCATAGTTTAGTGAAGTGAAAAATGTGATCCATGTATCACAGTTGAAAAAGTATCAACATGATCCTGTCCATGTGTTCAGATGGGATAACATTAACCTAGAGCCAGATTCTTTATTATTACATATCCCTGTGCAGATTGTGGATAGGAAAGAGAAAGTATTGTGTGGAAAGAGCATCGGTCTAGTATGGTTTTAATGAAAAATGGTCAGATTTAGAAAAAGACTTGGGAAAGTGGGAAGGAAAGAAAGAGGAATGGCCATAACTCTTTCAAGATATTGATGTATTTCTAATTTCTGGGGATGAAAATAGAAATGGTGATGAAAATGTAGCACCCTTGGTTTCTGGTATGTAACCCTTTAATTCATATTATGATGTTGATAAAGAAAAATGGTGATTGTTGGGGGAGTTTTTAGAACTTATAAAGTGTTTGTTTTTTGGATTTCTACTAGTTTATAGTTGGTGCACAATTTTGGAAAACTGTGAAACACCTCCAAGAAACTGTGCATAGTGAAAAAGAGAAAATTGGATAGTGTATAGGATGTACATGGTTTTATAGGTTATAAAAAGGCCTAGGAGAAATCATGGTGTGTTGTGAATTTTTGGACAGTGATCTTTGACATGGTTAGTGCATTGTTTTTTAACCGTTTGAGCCAACTATGAAAGGGTCATCCTTAAGGCAGTGTCTAGCGCACGGTTTGCACATAGTGTCTGCATGGTTTACCTAAACCTATAATTAGACCATGCACGGGTCAAAACAACTTCCTCAAAAAGTGGATCTCGTCCATCCTTAATGTTTAATACATCATTCATCCTCTTATGTGTCTCTAACTTGGGTTTTTTCATCTAAAAAGGACAAGGAAGGTTTTTTCATCAATATGGAGGTGATCCTAAGGATTCCCTTAGTGGTTAGAATACGATTTCTCATTGTAAGTCATCGTTCTTAATTTTTTCCATAGATATTATTCTCTCTTCCTCTTGTTTTATTATATATATGCCTGAGGTGGGTATATATAAGGTTGTGGATTCCAAATATGAATTGTTTTTGTCTATATGATGATATGGGAAGATATCTAAGGTGGGTATGTGGAGTTTCTGCCTATTTTATGATGTCTTTCCTACCATTTATCATTTATTCCAAGAATCTCAATGTATGTGGCCTCACTCTCAACCCATTTTCCTATAATTGATTGTATTAGTATCAAATAGGCCTATTTTATTGCGATTAGTTGTGAAATATTTGTGTAAATCATTTTATAAATCTTCTTTAGTGAAGATTTATGGTTTTCAATGAAATTGTGTAATTGTGGTGATTTAATGTGCAACATGTTTTAGTTTTCATGATTTTAAAATGGAAGTTTTAAAATATGGTTTTCATGAAGGTTTGATATGGATTTTTGGAAAAATGTTTTTAAATAAAAAGGGTGTTTTATTGAAATATTTTTGGCTTGTTTCGTATTGGCATGGTTTTTAGGCATACTTGGTGTGTGTGTTTATATTTCAATTACAAGGCTTGATTGAAATATGACATCATACTTGGTGTCGATGGTGTAATGGAACTTAGGAAATAATTACCTTGTGATGACATGGTAGATTAATCATACAAAAGTTTATATAGTTGATATTATGGTTTTTTGGAATAAAATGGTTATTCCAAATGGATTTTGTGTAATGGTTTTAAAAGTATGGTTTGGTTGTTTTCTTGTAAATATCCCTTTTTGGAAATTTTTTTTGACATATCACTTATTTCTATTTGGTTATGAACTATTTTATAAGTTGTTTATATTTGGTTATAAACTATTTTAGAATTTTTTGTAAACTATTTTATAAAAATGTCTCTAACACTTCTATCCTAGTGGTATGAGTAGGGAAGTCATTTGGGGAAACCTACTGAGTTTATTAATCACCCCTTCTTTGGCACTTTTATTCTTTTTCAGATGTTATCTACCAAGAAATGGAAAAAGGTAAAGTACCACACATCCTTAGAAATACCACATGATAGGTGGTCTAGGCTACAATGATATGTTTAAGAATGGAGCATGTGGAGCTTAGAGTCTTGTTTTTGTCTTGGAGTTTTATTTATTTGTCTTCCAATATTTACTTTTCTATTATGTTATTCTACTATAGTACTTTTTTTAGTTTGATTTTATAAATGATATGTTTGGTTGTCTTTTGTGGTTATCATGTTTCATTTAGTGGTTTGTTTGGGTGTACTTTGTTAGGTTAGTTAGTTTATTCTTAAAGGTAAAATCATCCCCCGCATATATTTAATTCCTTTGGAATTTATTGAAATCCATTAGCACCTTGGGGATGTCGCTTAAGTCCAACTAACAACCTCTAACCTTCATAAGACAATGAGAAGATGTAGGGATGTTACAACGATGGTGTATAGAGTTTTCTCTAGACTATTTATTTGATATCTCCAACACCTCAGAAATATGAATTCCATTTATAATTCATTGAGAAGGTATTTATTAAGAGTTTTTGTTCAAGAGATTGTATATGCTTGAAGTTATATTTTGGATTTGGAATCCACTAATATAGATATAAGTGTTTTTGACTGTAGATGTTTCAGGTATCAGAGGACAGTGTATTCCTCTCTAAAGTAGAAAATGTAGGATACTCGGTGGGGAGTTAAAGAGGTAAAGGTGATGCATGGCCATGTTGGTCATAGTGATGTCCTGTAGGGGTAGTTGGAGGGTGGTCAGAAAAGGATACTTTTTCAAGGTAGGTTTCTCATTATGACAGTGATGCACGATAGATTCCTTCAAGAGTTTCATGGATCACATTAAGTGGTACACCTAAAAAAAATATAAGATGCAACATGGTTTGAGGATGTAGTTTTGGTTACCGAGGATGAAATGGGTGGTGGAAGAGTCTATGGAATAGGTTAAAAAAACATTTTATTCTTGGTGGTTTGTGGTATCCTTTAGATGTTACGAAATGAAAGTGGGATGACATATCGATGGATATAGTAATGTATTTAATTTTGGGATTATAGGGGATATGATTCCATGTGGGTAATCATGGATTGGCTTATGATGTCGGTTCACTTCCTATAAATCAAGGAGTCAGGTGTCATGGATGTTTTTTAAGGAGGTATGTGGATGAGGTTTGTGGGTACATGGATTTATTTGGTCTATTTTCATAGATCAAGATGTTCTTTTTTTACCTCTCAATTCTATAGAGGATTGTATTATGCTTTTGGAACATACGTATTCCTTATCATGACTTTCCATCCTTAAACATACACATAGATAAACAAGACCATCTAAATTCTATATGACATGTTGTAAGTGTTCTTCTTGGATTTCGACAACTCATAAGAACATTAATTTTATTTGGCTGTTTCTAATTACCAAAAAAAATCCACTCATCCATTTGGATTTCCCCATTCTTTGAATTGAATGAGAGGTTATTTAATTTTCTATTTTATAGGTTCCAGGTTAGAGTGTTATTTGTTCTCGGTCAAAATATAGTTCACACCATGATATAGAAATATAGGGTGGTTCATGAGAGGATGAATTCAGTTTAGTACTGAAAAAAATAATATAATCATAGGAGGAGACCATCTGAGTTTGAGGTCAAGGACTAGGTGTTCATAAAAGGATTCTTCTCATTGTGATAAGAAGATTTTTGGAAGGGTGAGTAAGCTTTATTACTCATTCCAGGGTCCCTTTGAGGTATTGGGTCATTTTAGTGAGGTGTTGTATCAATTGGAGCTTCATCCATGGCTACATAGGATCTATTAATTCATTCATGTGTCATTTATTTTTCAATATCTTCATGATGAATCCCATGCCATTTATTGGGGACATTTGGATATCAAGGACAATACAACATTCATGGAGTGACCAATAGAGATCTAGGATCATCGAGGTAGGGTACTGCATAAATGAATCATTCACATGGTTCATTTCCTCTGGCAGTATGGAAGCTTAGTGTAGAGTACATGGAATTGTGATATAAATATGTGTTCCCAGTAAACTATGTTTTTTTTGTGTTCTTCCATTTTTTCCATGATGATGTAATTACTAAATCATGTTGATTTATAAAAAGTTCATTATTTATTGATGATTATGTGTGTTTGGGATTATATTCTATAAATATGGGATAATCCCTTCGTAATAAAGATTCATTATATTTAGACATGTTTAAAACCCATATGGGTGAGTTAGTTTTATGAAAATTAGAAAATATATTAATAATTGAGGGTGGGTTTCCTTGATATGTATACTTGGGGAAATTTTTTTGTTGTAGTTGGGGTGGTTGGTGGATTGGGTTATATTGAGGTTCAAAAGGATGTGTATATGTCCTTTTTAAAGGGGTGGATAAATTATGTTGTTAGGTGGTTGTAGTTTTTTGATTATATTAAGAACCCTTATATGTATCTTACTGCATGGTTTATCGGACCCTTCCATCCTTTTTGGGTTTGGTTTTGATTATCGAGTAAGATAATCATTTTAGAGGTATATAATGTAATGGTCTAGGACTTATTATTGTTACTTTACATTAATTCTATTGATGGTATTGTTTGGGGGATGTTCCTAGGGATTTGGGGAGTGGTTGGTGGAGTTGTAGATGGTATTTTAGTTGAAGAAGGCTTTTACAACATTATTCCTTATGATTCAATATAAAGTGGGATTATGCAGCATGGATAGGTTGGTTGTGGAATAGATACTTGTAGTTTTTGTTCTATGTTTCTTCCATTTTCATCATAGATATGGTTTGGAGGGTTAGGATACATCATGGAGTCCTAGAGGATGTATTATTTTGATTCTATCTTTTTCGGGGTAGTTAGGTCATGGAACTATGTTATGGAATAACCTTACTTTTGGATGTTTAATTCTACAGCATAGTGGATTTCCTTTCACCATAGTCCTTTTATTGGATTATTATATCAATGGAATGGACATTATCTTGTTTCTCAAATTTATATTTGAGCATCCCCACTATTGTTTGGTCCCTTCCCTTGCACTATAATCTAATCATGTGTTTGAACTTTTCCTCTCTAATAAACTATGTTGTGACTTGGAATTCAATTTTTTAGTTATCTTATAAATTCTTGAACCCCATAATTCTTTCACCTTTTCAATAAATCATTTTATGATCCAGGTGTGTTCGTAAGAGGCTTTGCATACCTTTTTCGTCAACTTCTAACCCTGGTATTAGGATATCAATTATTAGTGATTTTAAGTGGGTTTCCATTACTTATCTTCTATATTTTATTCTTTTTTATCATATAAAGGGGACTATTTTAATGGGAACCATTAATTTTTTTTGATTATTTGTTTAGATAATGACTTAAACTACTATGTTATATGTTAATAAACATTGTGGTTCAAGATAGTCATTTTCCTCTTTTCCAACA
This sequence comes from Viscum album, assembly GCA_963277665.1. Classification (NCBI taxonomy): domain Eukaryota; kingdom Viridiplantae; phylum Streptophyta; class Magnoliopsida; order Santalales; family Viscaceae; genus Viscum; species Viscum album. The sequence goes on from OY728165.1 coordinate 219,930,482, forward strand.
TTATGAAAAAAAATTGAATGATCTTCATTACTCTTTTTTATATATACTTGGGGGGATATCATGGTTTTATGTTTTTTTGGTTAAATAGTACACACTTGATTAATGAAGATAATTAATTGTTTTAATTGAATTATAATGTAAAGGGAATATATTGTAGGAGTTTTACTTGTATATGTGATTTTCTTGTATGGTTGAGAATTCCTTATTTCTCTATGGTTTTGGATTTTTTTGAGAATTGTTTTGTTGAAATGACTACTAATTTGGTAAATCCAATTGTGCTTATTAATTTAACTCAACACATTTGAAAAATTATTAGAATATACATTTGGCTAATAAACTAGTTCCCATGGGATCTTAGATTTTTTTGAGAATTCCCAAGAAATATTTAATCAAATATGATGAAACCACCACATTTAATCTAAAATTTAATATATAGAGTTTGATATCGGTATAGTTATTGTGTTGTTTGGTTGTTTTTATATGAGGTGGTTGAGATACAATTCTAATTGTTATAAGAAAGGTGGATTGAATAGTTACTTGTATAGGTTGTGACATGTGTTTTAAATGTGGATCTTTATGATGTGAAAAGGATGGGATGTTTTGGGAAGATATGTGTTGCAATGTGTTAGTTTCTTGATGGTTATGGAATAAAAGTAAAATTTGAATCAAAAACAGAATTGGTTATAATGAATAATAAAATCTTGAATCAAAGTGAGTGTGGGATTAAATTGGATCTCTTAATGTATAAAATTAACAAACTTGATAAATGAAAATGGTTGGTAATTTGGATAATACATAAATGGACTAAATTTTAAAGGATTGGTGGAATTTGTATTGTGGTTGTGGATTTATTTTCTGGTTTAATTCATCTAGAGTTCAATTGATTGTCGATGAGGTTGTGAGGCCTTGAGGTGATGTTGTTAGTTTTCATGGTACTCTTGTTACAAACTATTAGGATAGGATTGTGTGTGGAACTATTATATATTTCATTTTCATTGTGATTTATATACACTCTATGTCTATGCCGAGCACTATGTTTGAAAACCCAAATGTTTTAGGGGTGTTCTTTTGCCAACATCCTAGATGGTGAGGATAGATGGATGGATACCCCCTCTTCCCCACACTCTCATCTAGGGTTTGTTCTTACACATGGGTTGTGATGGTTTTTGATCATAGTTCAGTTATAGTTAACCTATGTGATAGATTTAGTGTTTAATAGTGGGTATCATTCATGGTATGAGGAGTGAATGAAGTTGGTGTCTTTCCTAATCATGATACCTTACTATCCTAGAAATATAGAAGTGGTTATTAGTGGATTTGGATGTGATAAACAGTTTCATATGGGGTGCATAACATGATTATATTTCCCATGTTTATTTGGGTGGGATGTGATGACCAGTTACATGTAGGGTTCTTAGTAAGATGTGGATGCCCATATGTTTTTGGGATAGGTTCTATAAAAGGGATGAAAAATCCTTTATATATGATGTTGGGGAATGTGAATGGAAAATATATAGGAATGTTGTGTGGGGTTCCCTTTTTTGAAATTATTCATATTATATACTAATACTTGGATGCATTATTTGTTGATTGTGTCATGGTGAGGATGGGTTTGGTTAGTTGACATGTTTATGTGCTCTCGGTTCTACTATTTATCAACTAGTTCATTAGTATGCAATTTTTTCATGTGAATGAGGGACCTTGGATTTGATCCTTAGATGTATAAATTTTATACTCACCCCATGTATATGAATAATATATTTATTTTAGGTTTTCAAGAGGGATTTGTGGACTCTAATGGACATTACTAGTCAAAAAATTGGATTTGTTTCTTAATCTCTACAATAGGTTTTCTCTATTATTTTATTTTAGAGACTCTTTGTATTTTTTTACTTTATACATACATATTAGGATGGTTTAGCTTCCTATTTAATTTATTTCATAGAGTTTATCTTTGATTATTATCCTATCTCATTATCCTATTTTATCCATTGAGGGTTTTTTCTTTTATATATTAATATTTTTATACCCTTCATGCTTATTGCCATACTTAGGCCTACTAAAGGAAGGAATCATGGTTTATTATATATCATCCTTATCAACCCAGGAGAGGTATTTTCGGAGGGAGTTTTTAATGACAGTTTTAATCCACTTCATTAGTCAAGAGTTAAACTACCAGTGGAATCTTTGATAAATGGATAACTGCCATTTCTCGAAAAGTGATCACATATCAGGTTTTTCATTTTAGAGTTTCTTTATTTAGACTATTGTCTGAGTTTGAAAGACCTTAAAATTTATTTTTTATTCAATACCAAAGATTAATTATTTTGGATCCCTTTAAGTAATAGAGAATCTACTTCACCGCCTCCCAATTATCTCTTCTTGGGTTTTGCATGTATTTTCTAACAACACCCAATGCATGAGTAACTTATGAATAAGTTAATGCTATATAATATATCATGTTTATAAATATTAATTCATATTGAATTAGTTTCATGTAATTTACTTCATCTTCCATCAATGTTACCTTCTACTTACTCATATTGATATTTTTGTCCAAGAGTGTGCACATCGATTTCACCTCACCCCATGATAAAGAACTCATCCAAAATCCTTTAATAATCAAACTGAATTAGTTATGAAGTACCATAAATTCATTATCCAGTAACTACATCCCTATAATCCACTTCATCATAAAAATTTAATCTATATCAAAAATATTATATAATACATCTTTTACCTCATTATTCCTTCATGAACTTTTCAAACTTCAATTTCTAATTCCTTGGGTTCTAATTCAAACTGTATAGACTATAGTTGATATTCCCCACAAGATGGTGGTTTTACTACTCATTGAAATAAAACATATTATATATTTAAATGTTTTCATATATCTACCTATGAAGGTATTTTTTTTCTTCACATCTAACTACTCTAGATGAAGTCATTCCATTACAACTACACACAATACTCTCTAAATGGTCATATATTTAACTAATTGTAAAATTTTCACTGATAAATCTTATCCTTCAGTTTATTGAAACTTTTTTTGAGTATCCTATACCTATACATCCTCTTACCATATTTTTATTTCATTAGATTAAGTACCCACTTATTTTGAATGAATTTATTCTCAATAGGTCTCTCTATCATGTCCCATGTTCCAGACACAGTGGGAAATGATATCATCCCAAATCATCAACTCCTACTATTTTTAGTCTTTCAATATTTGAGAATATTAGAAGATTTTAATATATTCATCATTCCTTAGAAATATGTATTTTAGATAAATATCATACCTTTTCACTTTTCTCTTTTCTCAAGTAGATCTTTGTAACTCCCTTTGTGGATATGCTCCTTCGATTATAGAACATTATAGAGTTATATCTTCCAAAAATGGGGATTTAGTACTCCTTGAGATATCAACTATTTAAGGACATATAAACACTATCAAATATTTAATACCTTCTGGAATATCCTTTGAACTGTCTGTTTTTTATAGTAATATTCTTCTTAAATTATATGAAATATCTATAATTTCATAATCTCTATTTAGTTGAACTTCATCATTTGATGATAATTTTCCCTCATATTAATTATCCACCATGTTTTAATCCTTCCGTAATATTTTTCATTTAAGATCAAAATTTTAATTATAACCACCATCTAAAGGTTGTTTTCCAACATTTTAAAACAAAACCCTTTATAAATATATCTCACAAAGTAACATGCATAGGACTTATCACCAATATTTTAAATCTCTTTGGAATCAATATTTTTATAGTAGGGTGTACAACACTCATTAATATGGGTGAATTCAACCTTCCTTCCAAAAAAAATCATCAAAAGTTTTCTTCCCCCATCAAATAAAAGGTTTTTTGGATGATAAGGTATACCTAGAAATTCAATAGTTCCACCCAAAACACTTTGTGGAATACAAAATGAATGATCATACTACATAGTTTTTTAATAAAAATGTTGTTTCATCCTATACAATACTCCATTATATTCTGGAGTTCGTATAATGGTCTTCTCAAATAGAATTCCCTTCTACCCGTAGAACCTCTTGAAATCCCTTCATTTGTTTTAACCAATATTATTCCACTGTAATCATTTTAAATTGTATAATTTATATTATTACACTATATATAACAATGGGATAAAGGTATAAAATTCTATATAATAGTGTTTAATAAATAATATTTATGTTTTCTAGGTTTCATCAATAATGAATGTTACATAATAGTGTGATCTTCTATAAGAATTAATTAAATATGGTCTTTATGCACCCTTATGATAAAAATATAACTTCTATTTATTCAAAATTTTACCTTATGTTTATAATTATACCATAGAATAATTCAACATAATTAATTTCGTATTTGTTTCATACTCAATGTTTTTGGCCTTAAACATCCCTATAGAAATCCTGATTTTCATCCCCTTCTCATAATGATGACCCAAACAGCCATGACCTAACTTCATGAAAGTTATTTTTCAATCAAGAATTACAAATTTAAATACTCCCATTAGGTACCAAGTTCCATCTTCAAATCCTTTATATGTAACCATATATTCAAAAAAAAATCATCTATGTGCTATCTATTAAGGTTGTAAATAATTCCATGTCATTTAATTTTATAATGGAAATAATGATGTTCCCTAATCTTGAGATATGTATTACTCCTTATAAATTAAAAAAATATATTTCTCCTTATACTAGTGAAAATGTAACTAATTTAAAATATCTATAAAGATTTATCATATGCCAGATATTTCCTACCGACCCTTCTAAAAATATAGTCATTTATTCTTTATCTCTTGGATGTTGCCCGAAATAAAACTCTATAGTTTAGAGTCCAAAATTCAAGTGAACTTATGGAACTTAAGAGTAAAGAAATCCTATATTTAAACATAATATTATTGGACCCACATTCTAAATTTTATCTTCTATAGTTAACTCCACACTCATTTAAATCCTTTATAGGGTAGCCTTTCTCTCTATAATTTCATAACCTAGGAAAACCTTCTGTCGATCTACTCTTACTTCAACTTCCCTTTCCTTTACGTTTATTATATACATTTCATAATATATATTTCTTAAATATTTCATTGATTAAATAATTTATGATGTTTTCCTAGATCTCATTCTTTATATTCACCTCATCCAATGTCAAGTCCCAGATGTTTAAAATCGCTATATCATTCCTTTTACTCAATTTGTTCATATAATTCATCGTCAAATCCTATTATTTAAGGAAATGTGAGAGAAATAGAAGATCCCATTATGGATTCCGATGATCACCTTTATTAATACCAAATAACATATTATCATGTTTAGGTCTTTAATATTATTATAATTATACTTCCATTATAACATCATCATGGTTATCAATCTCCTTAGCAATAACATTATGTTCCTCATACATGCATTCTCATATAGGTCAATGGCGGTCTTCATAATTTTTTATGTGGTCTTCATTTCTCTAATATTAAAAGACACATTCTAGGTTAATATCATCTATATCAACCACAATGATTTATTTTCAATATTATACCATTATTCCTTTTCCATTTCATCCAACTTGACAACAATAAAAAAAATGTCAAGGTTATCACTCATACCTTACCCTCATTTGATGTCATCTTAGAAAAATTTTGAATTCCCAACCAATTTCAAACAATGTCATAAAATATTTTTGGAGATTCATTTAAATTTTCTTCTGTAATGAAAAGGGTAGAATAATTCTAATTAATCGAGATCTAAAACACCTTTACAAGGCTCTAAACATCAAAAACATTCCAAATGATATATAATAAAAAATTTCAAATATGGATACTATCAAGTAAACCCATTGGAATACATTCATTATAAATTACTAAATGTATAAAAAAAAGTATTGACAATGATCCCATGATATATCATTTAAAAATTGGATGAAAAATGCACTGAAATCAGATTTCTACAATGAAAAACCTCGATATGGTGAAGTGATAGTATTATTGGAAAAAAACGGAATTAAATAAAGTAAAAGGACAAAAAATGTTTAAGTGGTTCATATGTGTTTCCTAATAAATACGAGAACAATGAAACTCTTTTAATTCAATTAATTAGAGTATGATTATAATTACTCAAGATCTCATACTGAATAAATGAATTATCTCATAAAAATAGTAAGATCCAACTAGTGCATCTGGTAGCCATCACCAAATGATCATCATGGTATGAAGTCCGCCTTACTCTGTCTCTTAGTATAAACCCTCCATTTGGTCAAAGACATCCACCGGCTCAACTCCTTAGGTTTTTCCACTATGAATTTCTTTGAATATCTCCTATAATTATTTCTATGTGACTTTAATTTTCTCACACTATCTTTAAAGTGACTAATCATGGATAACTTCTAATTTTCCATTCAATAAATACCATACAGTCACATATTTTAATGGTATCATCTAAATACACTATATGAAAATATATTTTTCATAGCTTCTAACTATCTGGTATAAATACTCATAGACCTATCATTTTTGTGTTCATCATTCCAATATGTTATATTAGAAAATAGATTCCTAATTCTTATTGATTTGGTGACTAATTTTGTTAGACTTAGAAATGGTTTCCAAAATTGGAACCCCTCACCCCTATGGGTTTCTATATTGTTTATTTTTTTATGATGGATGGTAAGGTGTGGCACTCCCATGATTTTAGCACATGATTTGATATGGAGAGGGTCCTTATTTATGGTTTTTAATGGAAAAAAGAATGTTTTAGATGTTTAATAGATTACATTCTATGAGATTTGTGACTCCCCAATAAACCATTGTTTTCTATCAATGTGTAGTATATAATAGGGAAATTAATAGTATACATTCTAGATTATTTTATACTTTGAGAATACCTAGTTTCTTATGGGATACAACCTTCATGAATTGAAGCTAAGATGATAGGGAATTCTTTGAATCCATATTTCTTTATTTGTTGAAGCATATATGGTAATTATTTATCCTCCTTATTTATTTTTTATATAGAATTTTTAATGACTCATTTCACACCTCTCATTTGTGTTTTTTGGGTTTCATACTGAATATTTTTATAATTTCCCATATATAGGGTTTACTCTTTCACATGATACATCTATAAAAATGATGCATTTTTTATGATGGTCTTGGTGGACGTCGATAAAATTTGTCTTATTAGAAGATGGAACCTACTAATTCTTGATGACGTATGGTGTGGAATGGTAGTTTGTGATAGTGGTGATAATCGTTGTAGTTTGAGAACCATTCAAAAATATTCACAAAAAAGTGATATTCTTATAGTATTATGCCTATATGATTCTAAGGCATGATGAATGTATATTTCCTCTCGTATTTTCCTATGTGGACTTGTTATATTATTTTATTTCACATAAAAATATTTTATATTGTTTAGTTGTATATATATTTACTAATTTTTTTCTATTTTTTATACATTTGACAAATTTATCTACTGTAGGTTGATATAGGCTGAGGCATCCCGTATTATGTGACATGCCTACTCGGGGATAATTACTGGCCTCTGACCGATTGAAGGAAAGTTTAGGGTATCACACTAAACTTTATACCAGTCTAGAGAGGGACCCATTTTTATGGGTCATGTCATAGTGGTATTAATGTGTTCAAGACCTAGGGATAGAGTTTGGTGTTAGTATTCATGGGAGGACTAGTTTTGGAATTTAGTGAAATGATGTTAAGTAGTATTGAGATTTATTATAAAACCAAAAAGACTAGTGTAGGTGAGTAAGTTAAGGTATCTTTTCACCAGGACTTTGATAAACTGTTAGATAACATTGATATCTAAGATATATTTTTAGGGTACTAGAATTTTGTTATATACATAATATAGAAGTTAGTTATGATCTTTCTTGTCCTCCCCATGTTATATCATCCAGATATTTTTTAAATAATAGTGGGTCCATCTTATCAAATTATGGGTTATACCAACTGATAGAAATCTTATGTGAGAACATAGGGTCGTGATAATCCCAAACATATGGTTGGTCCTATTACAAAGTGATTATTCATTATTTTTGAGACTTGGTTTAAAGATATACAAACCCCAAGATCTAATGAATTTATGTCCCCATAATTTTTCATGTAGTATTTCTTATGCAGTGAATGGTAGATCTCACTGGGTTGTATAAGACCAAACATAAGATAGATATGTTTTGTGTATTCCAATGAAATAGGCCTTATGGGTTTTTAGAAGGTTGTACTACTCAGGTGAATTTTTTTACCAGATTTTGGGACTCGTTTTTCTATCTGGTTCAAACTCTTACTAACTGAATAAATATTATTTGTTAATATCCCAATATAGAATGGTGGAAAATCAGTTGATGGCCTTCTTCTCAAATTCCTGATGAGACTTATTTATCATGATTGGAGTTTTACCCATTTTTCAAGATTGAATTTTAATCATGGATATAGAGACCATCATTTGGATAAATACCAATGTATGTGTATTTATTTAGTCTCATGGTCCTCACGAGATTTTACCAATATAAGATTAATAATGGAATTATTTGAGATCAGTACTTTCATGTTGACTCTTGAGAAAGATTTATTGATCTATGGTTGTGTTTTTTTGGAAACAACTCTTATATTTGAAACCACCGAGATATAATGGTAATATTTAAGATTTTAAAAAGTGATTGACCCTAGATTCACAAGTAGACTATCTTTTTTTCTTAAGATTTACATAAATGTGTTTTACATTATTCTCAATATGGAAGATAACACTAAAATAAAAAAAATCAGGTTGAAGGTAGTGTCTTATAAGGGAGATATTTTGGTTGGTATGTGTATGGTATGGAAGTAGATACAATTTGATGATGTCATGATCTGCCTTCATAATCACCATCATCCGTTAGTTCTTTCTATTTGAGGAGTGTTAGTAGTCAGTTATGAAAAAATATACACATGATGTATGTTTATGGATAGAAATTGGAGGATACAATTAAAATTTTTAATCACTTCCTCTCTTTTTGGATCCTCAAACTGAATGGAATAAGTTTTAGTTAGTCTTTTTACATCATATGTTCAATATTTGGAGACTCTAGTCAAACCCATTTCGAGGATGTTTTTAGCTAGAGATTTTACACTAATGGAGATCATATTTCCATCACTCCATCTGGTAAATTGAATTTATCTATAGTAGATGAAGAGGTATTTCTTAAGATTCCATTCTGGAAAATATGAGTTTTAGTCATGCCTACATTGGTATGGATTAGATACCAATGCTAGTACTTCATGGTGACATGAAATTGAGTAAGTGAGGTGATGTCTAACCTCAGTAGTTAGTGGGATCCCCTTAGTTGTGGTGAATGGATCCCCCCATAAGGATTTTAAGTCAACTACCCATCAGATAGAAAGTGTGTATTTTTTTATATGTACACATATGATAATTCACTTCCTATGAATGTGGAAAAATGTACAATTTATTCTGAAGGGTGGCATAGGTGATAATATAAATTCATATATATAACTTTGGATATATTTATTTTATGTTTAATAATGATTGATTCAATGATAAATTGGGTATTGGTGTGTTTATTAAAAAAAATGGTCTCAAGAGTCAAAGGAGAATATACTGAAAAAAATATCAAAATTGCACACCATGAGACACAGATTCGTGATCTTTATCCATCGATCAAATCATTTTCTAGAAAATTTACTTGATTTGATTCCAAAGTACATGACATTAAGATATTAAATAATGTGAAAGCTTAATTTTCTAAAATCTAATAAAGATACATTCTTTGATCTCAATATATGATGTGAAATGTTCGAAACCTAAATCCCTCTGAAGTCACTAGCAATGAAATCCAAAAAATTCAAGTTCTTGGGAGACCTTTTAAAATCTTAAGTACACGACGTGAAACCCAATTTCACATTATGAATATCTCAAAGAAAATTTCACTTAAATAATTTTCATGATGTGAATAATTTTTACATCATTAAATTCTTGGTCCTATAAATATCTATGCACCCTCAACTCAATGAGATACTTTGAACAATAACCAAAATTTTACCCTTCATCTTCATTTATTTTCTTCTTTTTTCGAATCATTCTTATTTTTATTTATTTTCCTCATTTTATCAATCCTTTGTTACTAGTTACTATTTAAATACTCATTCTTTGAATTTATTTCTATCCTAAAATTTTTTATTATAATTCTTTATTCATTTAATTTCATTTGATTGAATTATTACTAGATTTTATGCCCAAATTGGTTTAACTATTTTATATTAACATTCCCAAGAGGATTATATGCCTGCATCATCATATTTTATTATGATCATATTTAATGAGAGATACTTGGGGAATGTAAACTTTTCTGAACTTTAACTAGAATCTTATCAAGTAAATGTTTGAATAAATAAACAATAAAAATTATTGATGAAATATTTGTTAATTCATTTATCCTAAGACTCACCTATACATTTTTTTTATTAAGACCATATAATCCATGAATGGCCTTGTTAGAATTGAGGCACTTTACAAGACCATTTTACCCCTTCATACCTTACTCTTTATATAATTTCATGATTTTAATTTGAATAATTCTTGGGGAGATGATATTTACTGATGATTATGGTATTTTCACTACTAAGGAGTAATACGATGATTGTTTCACATGACCTATGAGAATTGGTAAACAGTTCTTTTGATATATCATTCCAGATTATCCCATTAAAGATGAAAATAAAATAAATAAAAAAATTATTTATTGTGAATTATGAAGGTAAAAATTCACTATTACCAGATCGATGAATCTTATAATGGATCATATCTGGTTAGGTAATGGATGTGAGATCTAGCTTAGTCATAAATATCATAAAAAAGAAGGAAATGAGATAATTTAATTGTACTATTATGCCATATCCCTTGACCTACCCTGATATTTTTGGAATGTGGAGATAACACTTTATAGAGGATATGTTTCTTTAAATTATTCTCAATGATCATGAATTATACATAATGTTTTACCCTTTTTAGATTTCTTTTGATCATATAGACACCTACCCTAAACAAAATATTCATTTCAACCTTATTATTCATGCTCTCATGATTTATTTTCTTGTTTTCTTTATGAATTGGATATTTATAACCATTTAAATCATGTGGTTATGAACATGTATTCATGGTATGATCATGACTCTAAATATCTTTACCAGGAGCTATAAGAGAGAATTCATTGTGTGGTAAATTTACATAAGGATATAGCTTCTAAGGAATAGTTTGAAAATTATAATTAAAGGATAAAAGTGCCTAAATAATGAATTTATTTTTGATGCATGATATATTTTCTTTTTAGGGGTGATTTTGGAGGACATGATTTTTTCACATGAACTTCATTTTCTTTTCGTGGTTTTAATGTAAAAATATTTTTTTAATTGTTTATTTAGAATCTATTTTAAGATTCTTTTTTCTTAAGGACAAGAAATTGATCAATTTTGGAATAATTTGATCATCCTAATTCATATATATATATATATATATATATATTTATATATTGGATAAATTTATTTAAATTTACTAGTTCTTAATTGAATAATAAATTGGGTATTTTGTGTTTTTTCATGAAATGGGGACTCAAGACTCAAAGGGGGAGATGTTGAGAAAGCTAAAAATTCAACATTACATGCAGTGAAACACATATTCAAGATGTGTATTCCCTGAGTGGAGAAATTTCAATCCAATTTACATGATTTGAATACAAATTAAATGATTTGAAGATATTACATGAAGTTACATATTTATAATCTAAAAAAATAAAGATACATGACATGGGATCAATACATGATATGAAAAATTTGATACCTATATTCTAAAAAATATAAAATCTTCGAAATCTAGGAGATCCAATATCTCCAGAGAACTTTTCTAATATAATTTATGTGACATGAACCCCAGTATCACATTTTGAATGTATTAATACATAATTTTCATAAAACAATAATTAGGTGAATCATTTACACATCATGAACTTCTTGAGCTTATAAATATCTTTGCACCCTCAATACTATAAGAGACTTTGAACAACAATGATCATTTTCCCTTTCTTCTCAATTAATTTTATTATCTCATTAAAACATAGTTCTTTTTTATTTTTTATTTTTTATCATTACACTACTTCAAGTAAATATTCCAAGACTCATTCTTTTTGTGTTGTTGTTTTCATGTTTGATTTTGATTCCAATTTCTGTTCAACACTAACCATTGAAGTGTTATTCATTGTTTATTCTTTAATGTTAGAATTTTTTTGATTTTATATGGTTTCAATTGAGTACTTCACTATATTTAATTTTTTATTTTTTATGTCAAGAATGCCACCAATTTTCAGGCCTTCATTTAATACTATCATGTGCGGATAATTCAATTAGGATTAGGGGATGAGAGAAAGGGTGGAATAAAATGTAATGAATCTATGAATCGAAACATGGTTACCTTTTGGATAGTAATTTTATTAAAAACATTTTTTATAACATTATTTTTTAAAACCGCATCATGGTAGGTGTAATCAAAGGACCCCAACATAGGTGGAGTTTAGAAAGATAGGACCAATAGTTTATAATAATTTCTTTCTTTAAATCTTAGCGTACTGTATCTAAGTTGTTTAATATTCCTGGAACAAGGAATAGTTTTAGCTTAGGTAGTTACAATTGGTTTTATCATAACCAATTGTAGACTATTTCAATACTTTACATCTAAGATCATAAGATTATACAAAGAAAAATCAACACTTACTTTTTTTCCTAAACCCGAAAATAGGCCATGATCCCTTCTTTTCATCTGATTCATCCCCAAGATACATAGTATTAGAACCAGACACAAGATAAATTGAGAGGACTTCATCCATAGGATTCTTAATATTAGGTTTCCTTCGTACTAGTTGTATCTATAGGTTGAACCCCACAATTCCACTATGGTATTCCTTTGTAGCTTATATTAGTTTGGGATATTATAAATTCTAATCCGATCAATGCCCACACATATCCAATGAATCCATATAGTGTATTCACTATGGTTTTTCTTTGATGGGGGACCAATGTATCCATCCACTTAACCACATGAGATAGAAAAAAGTGTTACAAGGTGGGATAATGAACTTTCTACTAAAGAATTCATAGTTCATATGAACCAAATCCTTTATTGACACAAACTTACCATGATATTATTAATTATTTAGTAACCTCTCAAACAATTAATTACATATTAATGGATTATTTTTTAGCCTTAATGATGTTGAAACCATGTTTGATAGAGATATTGAATTAGTGGAGTGGTTGTATGGTGGTTGATGCTCTTAGTATAGGACTCTGTCTTGATAATACATGAGGTTCAAGAGTATAATGCTTCAAAGTGTATGATTCCATCATAGAGGGGGATACATTTCTCACCTTTGATCAATGGTGATCTCCCAAAACTTTTCCCTTGTATGAAGGAGGTACATGGTGATAATGTCAATTTAATGATTATTTGTGACTGGATGTTCTTCATAAATGGACGTAAAAGGATTTCTTGGAGGTGGGGAGCACATTTTCCACTTCACTGGAAGAAATATGTTTTCTCTTGGTGTTAATATTAAATATCACGGAAGAACTATTGAGTGAATACCTCCCTAGTGGAGCCCTACTCCTGGTATAGTGAGTTTAATTGACATTTTTAGGTGCTCTAATTATATTGAAATTATTTCTATGTTGTGGAGGAGGAGGTTATTCGAGGAGGATGGGTTTTAAGATACTCTAGTTTTGTAGATATCACGATGGGTGCTGGAGTAGATAAAATAGATTCCACTAAACATTTGGGATCATTTTATTTATATTTTGGTTAATTTAACAACTCAAAGGGAACTGGTCTGGTGCTAAAAAATTATGAGGTTGGTATTGTTCTTAATGTTCTTGTTAGTAGTTTTTTAAAAATATAGATTGAAGCACAATCAGGATATCTTAAATAGTGGATTTAGACTTGTTGTGTTAGAACCCTCTATTGATTGGTTACACTCCTAGGTTAGTAAGAATAGAGGGAGATAACCACGTAATCCCACACCTAATGGGAAATGAGTTGGAAACAAGTACCAAGAGTATAGAAAGTAAAAAAATGGGAGGCATATATATCTTTATAAAAAATTAAGAAATAAGTGATATGATAAGATCCACCCACCAACTACCTAGATAAAATTATATTTAATACCAATAAAATAATTTAAATAGAAAAAAATATCAAAATAGTCATAGCTTGTGACCAAAATCACCCAATAAGTTTTGAACAACTTTGATAGGCTAGTAATTCCCAGGTTGATCACAAACAAGCTCCTAAAGACCAAATAAATTCATTATATAAATTTATGGTGTCCAAAAAGGTATAATCATAAGGATCCACCCACAAACCTCTCATAGAAAATATGAAAGAAGCATACTAAATCCCAGTGAATAAACAAATTAAATCCACTCACCACCTAAATAGGTAAAGTTATTTTTCATCCTCACCACAGATTTCACACTAACACATTTATGTAAGCATGCCCATATTAAATAATACATTTGATAAAGGTAACACACTTCCACTTCCCCATTGGTTTGTTACATTCATGCCACAATGGCTTATTTATTATTCTCATCCCTTCCAAAATCAATCCTTCCCCAAATAGATAATTTATATAAAACCCATCTTGTATCCCAGGTATCTCATTAAATCCTCATCACTATCCCATGTTGTAACCAAGTATAACTATAGAATAAACTATAAATTTTGTATCATGTATTCCACCTACATCTATCACATACCATGAATTTACAGCCATGGAAAGTAATAATCACCATATAAAGATACAAGTTTTTTATATAACCTCAATCCATTAAATCATATACACAAATTTATAGGAAAACTAGGATCCATCATAAGTTTTCTGACTCCAAACCTTATAAATTAATCCTTCACAGATCAGATATAACCATAAAGGATACTGCAACCAAAGTCATAGTAGGTTAGAGAGATAAGTCTTCCATTTATTCCATCGACATCATAGATATTAGAGAAAATACTCCATAAATTTTTTTGTTAGTTTACCTATCCACTCTGGTGGTGAAGCATATGAAATTAGAGAATATAATAAATATCTCCCATAACAACACTAAGTTAAACCTCCTAGATTTAGACACATCTATAACTATATCCCCACTAGAAACCTATATTTCATCACTCAGGTATACATATAAAACATGAAAACAAGAATTGGAATTCATTTTTCAATAATTCATTTAGTAATTTATAGATTACAAATTATTTATTAAACCCCATTTCAATTTTCATGTTTAATAATTTATTTTTTTCAAAATAAATCAATAAATCTAATTATTACTTCAATTGTATGATTATTTTCCCTACTCATAGAGCATTAATACAAAATTACCATGGTTCTTATTTACTAAATATTACCAATTTCAACACTCATCACATGTGTTCATTTATTAATTCATTTACCATTTCATAATTTCCAAGAACTATAGTACTCATCCTAAGACACCTTAAGAAAATTACATTTTTCATGTATAGATCCAAACCACATCTAGTATTTGAGAACCATAAAAATTTGATAAAACATCCATTGAAATCAAAAACCAATCATATAAATAAGGAAAAAGAGTATCTCTCACCTCATTCCAACTACCCTAGTGTCATCTCAAATAGCATTTCACACAACACTTTCCATATTTCCTTCACTGACGTCAACCACCATTATATCCCTTGGAAAATCCACCTATTTATCTCTAAATACCAACCATCTCAAGTTTATATAAAATTAAAATAAGTATATAACATCCTATATCAGACAAAATGGTAATAAATGTATTTTTAGCACACAAATTCATGGGGTAACTATAGATATAATTCCTAGGAATACAATACTTTAACAAACAATTATAGGATCTATCATCCCTAAATAGTTGTATTTAGTAAACAAAATTTCATTATAATATTGAATTAACTGACTTCTTAATAATAGTTTTGATTAAAAAACCAATAATTAAAATTTTTTAATAATAAGAAGTAAAATAAAAACATGATTTGATAATAGTTACCATATTTCATAATTTTTTAACAAGAAATGTAAATAATTTACATGCATTTTCCATTAATCATTTCATTATTTTAGTTTTAAATTTTTTACCCATTTTCAAACACATTAAAAATAAAAAAATGAATGAAATAATAATAATTCCACATTATCTGTAAAATATAAAGAAATAATAAAAACTGAAGAATGAAAAAAATTTCATATTCAATTACATTAATTTCTACATTATGAAATTATAATTATCAAAAGATGTGATAATTCTTTCTCTTCAATACATTTATTTATTCCATGTTTTTATCTTTTTATATAGATCTATTTATTCAACCAAGGGAAGCCAAATCATGGTAAATTCACACTTGAAAAAAATAAAAGTGAAGTAGTGGATCTTATACCTCATAAAAACTTCATGATTCACTACACCTAAAAAACACACACACACAAATAAAGAGAAAGAGAGATATCAGTTTAGGTGTAGAAATCATAGAAGGGATCAACTTTATTAAAGGGAATCTTTTAACTCGAATGGAAAATATTTTATCACCTAGGATCAATGGAAAATAAGAAGGTTTTAATGAAGGGGAAGGTTCTGTTTTTAAAAAAAATCCATTGGAATTTTTCATAGATCTTTCTAGTTCAATATATCAAACCACCCCTTTTTTAATTCATATTAAATATTTTAATTTTATTTCCCACACATAATCCATTTAATAATTATAAATTTTAGGCAATTTAAGATATTAAAATATTTCATTAATCATCTTTATAATAGATATTAAATTCCTCAATTTTAGTTATTGTTTACTTTAATTATAAAAAACATGTTCCCAAACAAATCTAATAAGAAATTGGAATTTATATAAAAACCCATCATACTTTATGCAATAGGGGTGTTTTACATAACTATATGTTAAAATGAACATTATGTGAGGATAGAGATTAACCTTATGCGATAATGGATTTCATATCCTTACACGATATTGAAATACTTACCTTAGGTGAGGTCCGAAATACCCTTATGCAATATTAGATGATGTTGGGTGACCCACACACAAAGTTCCACTCACCATCAAGTTATCTTGGATCTCCCTAATAATAATGGGATATACCCAAACTTGAATTATATTAACCCTAATATAAAAAATTGCAAAATAGGATTACCCTTACGTAATGAAGGAAAATAATTTTTAGGTAAGGGTAATGGATTTTAACATTCCACAAGAAGGGGTCCTGCATAAGGGTAAATAAAAAATTATGAATAATGAAATTATAAATTAAAGAAACTTATAATTAATAAATAATATGATTAAAACCCATCAAGGTATAGTAAAAAGGAAAAGTAAGGGGTTGGATAATACTCTTCCCTTACATCAGATATCACTCAAACAAATATCATCCATAATAATTTGAAACAAACCATAGAATTAAAATCAAAGGTGTTAGAACAACTATCCTATGTGATACCTCTTGGGGAACTCACCTCATCAAAAACACAATCAACACAACAGATGAATAAGGCTCATACATACACTCTTGTGAGAGATAACTCTCATGATGGAAAAAATCCATCATATACACCAAATTAATGATGAGATACTAACTCATATATAAAAAATTTCAATGATAACATATTAATAAAAAAATAAACATCAATGAAATTGGAATTTCAATATTTAATCATCAAATATGACCCCCAAGTTCTCTCATCCACACCATTGTTCCACCATAGGACATGAACCAAAGAAATAATATCCTTGTAAAATAACTTCCCCTGATAAACATGAATCTCCATAGGCTTCTACTTAATGTTTTCACCATTTATAACATCCATATCCCTATAATGAATGATATGGTAATATTTATGATGATATTACAAAATATGTTAGACATGAGAGATTTCATGAATCTGTCCTATCTATAGGAGAAAAGTTAGATGGTAAATTGTAACATTAACATCTATAAACTCTTTGAAGGGTCCTATAAATTAGTGAGGGGGATTATTCCCATTATCGAACCTTGGATTCCCATGAAAATAATATATATTCAAGAACCCAAGATCTCCAATATCAAAATACAAAGGATTCACACTCCAAATATTTATTTTATAATAATAATAATCTTGATAGCTTATTTTTCATACAACACCTATATTTAATAGGATTTTGATATACTATATAAATATTATTATTTAAATGTTACCACTATAACCTAGTCATTGAATAGGAGGAAATGAATATGAGCAATTAAATTATGGAATATATTTATAATGATCCTAATGAATACAAATACATTTATTTGTTCTTATTAAATAAACATAAAAAAATTTGAAGTCATTTTATGATTCAAAAATAATTCTTCATCAATAATAATTTTTACTTTATTTTGGGTAAAATATTAAAATAAATTAATAATAATCATTAAAAAATATTTTATAAAAATTATTTAATTTTTTAAATCATTTTATAAAAATTATCATAAGGTGTAATTTTGGGATTCTTCTGAAATAATTAATTATTAAATGAATAGTGATCAAATACCAATTTTATAGAAGACCATATTTTCCATTCAAATATGTAAAAAGTACCATTTTGTTTTGAATTGATTTTAAAATTTTCATGGTTAATTTTTATTAAAAATAATCTAATTAATTTCACTATAATTAACTTTATTATTAGTTTTGTTATAAAAACATTTTCATACTAAAAACTGCATCTTTCTGGGAACAAATATTTCATCATGTTTGGTAGGTTTATTTTAAAAGTAATTTAAACCAATTATAGGGATTAAATTCAAAAAAATGGATTTAATTTTTATAATTATCATGTCAAAAAAATTTAAAAGAGTTCAAACAATTTTTTTCAATTTTGTATTATAACTGTTGGATATATTTGTCACTGTGGGAAGGATAAATAAAATTTTTTTGTTCAAATAATGTGATAAGGATTTGAAAATATATATAACACCTAAATTGTTTATATTGGATGATTTTATTTCATCAATAGACATTCAATATCTGATGATATGGTATCTTGGTGCCATTTTTCTCTAATAATGACCTTCATATTATCTTAAGTAAAGAAAAAAATCCAAAAATGTCTCTCCCTTTTTTTAGACTGAAGGATATTATTTCATAGGGATAAAAGGAAGATATGTTTAGTTAAAAAAATTATTTTAAATATTAAATAATTTTCTTATCATTTTTACTTATTATTATTTTATTATAGAATAATTACGATAAATTTTTTCACAATAATGATATTGTGTTTGTTCAAAGAGTATTAAAATCAAGTAAATAATTTTAAAAAAATTAAAAAGGATATTTTTTGTAGATTTTTGGTGTTCTAAAAATTTTATGTAAAAATATAATGTATAACTGATGGTTTAAGATTTTATATTCAAATTACATACCCTTATTTATTTCTTTAAAGTCTAAATATGTGAATAGTTCTTAAATGGATATAATGGAACTTTATGTTAAATAATATATTCTCCAATTATTTAAAAAAACAAAAAACGTTGAAAGAGAACAAGTATGATAGTATATGGTCTAGTATTTCATCCTTTGACCATTTTTGTTCCAGTTTTTTCCTTATTAGTAAATTTATAACACTTTAGTATTGAAAAAGTTGTTATCACAGTTAATGATAAAATTGGTTAACAAAGGTATTTAATAAATACATAAGGATTAAAATTACACATAAGAGAGTCCAAAATTTATTAGTTTAAGGTATTTAATTATTATCATATCTTATATTCTAAATATTTTTTACTAGGTTCCACATTAATATGAAAAATAATTTACTATATATAAATATTTTAATTGATTCCACATGTGACCTTTTTTTCACAATAAAAGGACCCCACCTATCCTCTATTATTCATACCACCTTCAGCCACATAACTTAACAAACCATATTAACATAATTAGAAAAATTATAGAGGCTTTTTCCTTCTAAAATACCATCCCTTGGATCCTTGAGGAGAGATCCAACCTAGGTTCTTTAAAAGGGAGGTAATCATCTTAACCAAGCATTTTCTTTTTTACTTCTTATTCTGCCTCATTTAGCTTTATCTTAACCAGAAAAATATAATAATATTACTATATATCATATACTTAAATATTTTTATGTTAATTTCATAACCATATTAATCTAATTTTCAATCATATGGGGATTGAAAACATCGTTCATCCCTATATGTAGACTACCACCTCCACATTGTGATGTGTTTTATTTTCCATAACCACCTTACATGGATGTTTATAGTGATGGATTTGATGTATATATATGATATTAATTAAATAATTTTTATTCATAAAATATAATACATCATATATTTTATTACTGTTCCACCATTTGGAAAATGGTAACATCACTTTTGTGTTCATGTGGATTACCACCTTCACCAAGAGATACGATTTTTTTTCATGTATTAATTTCATGGATGGTTATAAAATTTTATTTTATATATAAAATTGATAATTAATTACTTATTACCATTCAATATATTTTTTAAAAATTAAATCATTGATCACAACTAATTTACCGAAGTCATCTTTCAATTATAGACAGAACATCTTTAAAACACCCAACGTGAAATTAACTGCATAATTAATTAAATGTATCATTAAAAATAATGAAATAAATTTTCTAATAATAAATAATTCAATATTTAAAAATTTAATAAAAATTTATAAAATTAATATAATTTTTTTATACCGAAGTTAGAGCACATACACAATAAGTCTATACTCAAGGAAAGGGTTTCTTAACCTGATTTTTATTCATTGGGTTATGCTTATACTTTATTGTCTTTTATATGAAAATATTATGTACAATATAAGAAGTTTTTGTATAATTTTTTACTTAAAGTTGTTTTTTTTTAAGAAAATGTTACACATAAACAATTCATTGATTAAATTTTAACTTCAATGAAGAAACGTTTTTAATTATTATCCATCATAATATTATTTCTTTAAGACATGTCTTGTATTATGAACCTATATAATTTCAAAAGGTTTACATGATAACTATTGATATATTATATATTTAATAACTCATTTATCATGATATTTAAAGTTACTTGGAATTTATCTCTCCTATGAGATATTTGTTATAAAAGTTACATGGGTTTTCATTATCTCTATTTAAATTCATTGAGAAATAATTCATGTTATGCACTATAATAAATTTTATATGGCCTAAATATGTATTCATGAATGAGTGTGAACATATTATTTCATTAAAATTAGTTTTTTATATAATCATGTCATTTTACTTTATTCAATTGATTTTTTATTTAAATATTATCCAAGTTGCAGGGGTTTCTGGTCTGAAACTTCTTTATTTGAGACATGTTTTGATTGATGAACATATATTTATTTATATGGTTCATTCAATGAATATTGAAATATAATATCAAGAATTATTTTATACTCATGGTATTTTATGTTCCTTTTTATGTTCCTCCATTCAAATGGTTTTTATTTTTAAATATCGTAAACATTTTTCTTTAAAAACATTGTTTTAAGGTTTTTAAAGAATTTTAACCAAACTCTTGGTCCATGTTATTTATCTTATTTCACAAATTTTATTTTATAAAAATAATTTATTTCTTAACGTTATCTTCGATGATATTTTACCTTATTTTAAAATGTTTTAAAAGGAAATTTCTTAATGGATTCAGCAAGGGTATCCTTTAACTCCATTAACAAAAGATTAAAAATATTGTTTATGTGAAATATTTATGATATGAATGCATTTTTTCACTATCATGACCATTCATTAATTTAAATATTAATTTATAAGTTTCAATGTTTATTTTCAAACAAAATATTTTTCTTGGTATTATGAAATTTTTATAAAATGTTTTCAAAAGAAAATAATATTTTTCATCATTTTAAAAGAAATATATTAAATGTTTTTTAAATGTATTTTTAACTTGTGTAAATATACTTTATTGAATTATTATTCTCTAGTGGAGAAATATTCTAATTATACTATTCATATTATTTCCTAAGATGGATTATTATTATTTTAAATAGATTTTTAGGGAACCCGTTTCATTTCCACTAGTTAATCGATGATGAAATGAAAAATGTTTTCATTATCTTATAGCATATATATGAATGGAATATGATTACGTAAAGGGTGGTTCCATTAGATTCATCCATTTAATTAGATAAATATTAATGTTATAATAGATTATAGGGTAAAAGAGGAGGTTATCCTAATATCAAAAGTGGAAATATGGGAGGATATCCTAATCCCAAAATAGGGTATACTAGAGGTTATCCCAAACCCAAAAGAGGGTATAAATGTGGTTATCCAATGTCAAAGTTGATACACATATGGTTATCCCAACTCTAACATGTGATGAATGTATTGGTTGGTATACTTGACATAATATTTATATGATTATGATAATTCCACACTATATTCCAATCTTTTATGTTATGATCTTATATTAATGTTATTTTATCATAGAAAATGTTATTCACTTTTTTCCTGATTCAAGTCTTATAAACTGATAAGAATTATTTTATTACTCGTGATTTTTATATATTAATTTTTGGGTAAGATTTTGAAATTTAGATCTCATGTCCTCATACCTGTATGCTCATGTTATTCTTAGCTGATCCTTGATATCTTCCTTGTTTAACATTATTGAGGATCTGATCTGACCCTTTATTATGTTTCCTTTTCCATTAAATAAGAAGAAGGATTTTTACCATGGTATTTCTAATACTGGATCTAGTTTTGAATAATTAAGAGGGTGATGATGTAGGTTATTTATGTACCAGTTGTTAAAGTTTCCATGTTTACAAAGACACTAAACCTTTACGGTTATAGCATGGATCATAATGTTATGTAATAAATATTAATCCAATAAAATGTAATATTTATATATGAAATGTATGGTCTATTATAGTTTTTATATGAGCAGTTTTAGATATTTTTTTATTTTTTTATTTTTCATATGGGGTTATCTTATGTGTTATGAATAATGCCATGGGTTTTTAAGTTTAAGGCTAATCACATGCTCAATGGTGAGAATTATTTTTTTAGGATCATTAGTTATTGTACCTTAAATTTATTTTAACCTGTTACTAGTTTATAAAAAATATAATATATTGTGGTAGATATAGTCTATTAGATATTAGGTTATCCTTGATGGCTAAAATGTGATTTTGTTACAAAGTAGTATTTTTAAAGATATTTATGATCAAATATGAATAACCTTTTAGGATAGTATTTAAATTTGATTCATTTTTTTTAAGTTAAAAACATTATATGATTCTATAGTGATTCGTGTTATTTTTGTAAAAACACATTTTCAAGAGTCTTAAGGTTACTTTACCTTTGGGTGTTATGTTTGAGATTTTAGAGATTAGTGTATGAATATTTATTCATAGTAGATAACTTCTTCTATCTATTTTAATTTTGGTAGATATATAGAGATATAAAAAATGACTTTTAATTCATTTATAGAACTTATGATCTATTAAAAGTTTATTTTTGTGGTTTGAGCCTGAAAAATTCATATTTTTCATTCGTTGTTAGAATATGGGTTAAAAATTAGTTCAATATATTTGAAACATAAAACCAAAGGATAAAATTTGGTTTATAGAATTAAATAAATAAATTAAGCATACTTTATCATTTTCTAAGTTAAATTAATTCCTTAAGTAATGGAAAATTACCTTTAATATTAAAATGTTTTCTTTTTTACTATTATTTTAATAAATTGATGGTTGTTTTCAACCCTCACTGATTTATGATTTTTTAGTCATTAAATTTCTTTTGACAATGTTCTCTATAACTCTCTATTTGTCCTTGGACATTATTTTTCTCCTCCATGTCTATATTTTGGCTTGACAATAATGTTATACTTATCTATGAACCTTATTCTAGGTTATTTTAGGTATCTTTTTTCATTTCTACGTCCCCTTTCCAAATGAAGCTATATTATACATTTATATGAAGTTGGTCTTCAAAAAATATATTTTAAAATATTGAACCTTAGGTAAATAAGATAAAATTGTGAGGAAGAAATTTATTAATGTGGGTTTATATAACCCCCAAAAAATTTAGTTTAAAATAATACTAATCTCAATATCTTTCAACGCATGAAACACCAATCTTTAAATGGATTTTGATATACTATAAAAAATATTATTATTTAAATGTGAGCATTGTAACAAATTTATTTTGTTAATGGGTAAAAATATGTGTAGAATTATTATGAAATAAATTTATAATGGTAATAATAAATAAATTACGGATGAATTCGTAAAAAATAAGAACATAATTTTTAGTGAAGTCATTTTATGCTTTAAAAATACATTTTCTAAAAAATGGTTTTTATTAATTTTTGTGATAAAATATTATAATTAATATTTATTAATCGTATAAATTTTGATTTATAAAAATGTTATAGTTTTTAAAATTATAATATCAAAATTATTTTAAACATTTTTTTATAGTTTCTTCTAAAAAGATTAATTTTTCAGCAAATGGGGAAAACCAATTTTGTATAATACTATATTTTCAATTAATGTATTTACCAGGAAAATTTTTTTAGAATTGGTTTTAAAATTTTATTAGTTAAAATTTATAAAAAATAATATATATATATATATATATATATTCATTTGACATAAAATTATTCTAATTTTTTGTGTAGAAACATTTGTATACTTAAAAATGATTTTTTTGGGAAAAAACATTTTTTGTCGCATTTTGAAGGATTTTTTTTAAAGTAATTTTAACCAATTGTTAAAATTTAATTTGATAAAATGGACCCGTTATTTTGAAATATAATTCCAAATTATTTGGGATATATAAATTTATTTCCGGTTAGTGTGAAAATAAACTATGGTGAATATTTGTCACCTTGGTAAAGATAAATCATGTAATTAAGGTTAAAATTAATGTGTTAAATGTTTAAATATATGTATATATATATATATTTTCCCTTGTTTCAAATTTTTGTGTTTAATTTGGAAATCCTCATCCAATATTAAAATATATGTAAACTTATATCCATTTTTATTTTATAATTACTTTAATATTATATTATGTAAATAACAATTCAAAAATGCCACCCTCTTTGTCTTAGAAATTATAATATTTTGTCAAAAGTGTAAAAGAAGTTTAATATTAGTTATAAATTTTTATTTAAAATATTAAATATTTTTTATCATGTTAATTTAATATTAATATTTATTTATTTAATAATTATCTTAAATTCTTACGTAACGTTGACAAAGTGCTAGTTAAAGTAGTAAACAAATAAATTAAATGATTTTAAAAACATACTAAGTAATAATTTTTCGGTGACTTATATTGTTAAAATACATTTTATGATAAATAAAATGTATAATTTTTTTTAATGAGCTTATATTTTACTTACACACCTATATTTATGTCTTTAAAGTCAAATATTATAATAGTTATTAAAATGAATTTAATAGTATTTTTTGTTAAATGATGTTCATTAAATGACTTAAAAGTCATAGAAAAATATTTAAATAGGAAAATGGGGATGTTATATGGTCTAATATTTCACACATAAACCATTTTTTTAGCCAATGTTTACCTTACATGTAAATTTATATCCCTTTAGTAGTGAGAACACTTTAATCATGGTTAATGATAAAATTGGTCAACAAAATGGTTAGACAAAATGATAAGTTTTAACATGTCACATAAAACAATAAAACTTTATTGGTTAAAGGTATTTATACCTTAACCAATATTAAATATTAAATTTTTTCCACATTGTTCTACTTTAAAATGAAAAATAATATATTATATGTAAATCATTTAAGTAATTCTTGGTGTGTACCTTCATACACTATAACATGAAAAGACTTCTCTTCTATTCTTTACAATACCTTGAGATACTTACCTAAATGAAAACCTACCAAAAAAACTTATTTAATTCCTTAGATACATTATATATGATTTTTTTTAAATCCCATCCCTATGATTCTTGAGGATAGATCCATATGAGGTTCTTAAAATAGGAGGTAATAATCTTAATTAATTGTTTTTATTTTACTTCTTATTCTACCTAATTCAAATCCATCCTAAAAATTACAATATAGTAACATAATTATAAATAAAATATAATAAAATGTTATTAAATTAATAAATAAAATTTATTCATTTCTATTTCTATCATATGGGGAATGAAATCGTTGTCCATACATACGTGTACACAACTAAATCCATAAAGCAATATATCTTTTTATCTTTCACCACCTCTCATGGATGTTTATAATGATGGATTTAATTTATATAAATGATATTCATTACATAATTATCATTCTATAAAGATAATATATCATTTATTTTCTTACGCTTCCATCAGTTTTAAAATTGTAATGTCATTTGTCTATACAGGTGTCTTATCACCTCCACAAAGTGATGAGATTATTTTTTTATGTATTCCTTTCCTGGATGGTTATAAAATAGTATTCAATGTATAAAAATGATAATAATTTCATGATTATTTTTTTATGATTGACATGTGACCACATTGACCATATTTAACCTACAAAATTCATTTGGAAATTATGAAATGAACATCATTAAAACACTCAGTGTGATATTAACCAGCTAACTAACTAAATATATCATTAGAATGGATGAAATAAATTTCTTAATGATGACATGTTAAACATTAAAAATTAAACAATTAAATACTTGATATAATTTTATTCTACATGATTTTAAGTACATACATATAAATTTTGGACTATGGGTAAGGGGATTCTTAACTTAATTTTCATCATTGGGTCATACTTCTACATCATTAAATATGTTATGCCAATATTATTTTTTAACTAATATCATATTATATTATGTGAAATTTAACCTATTTTTGGTGATTTTACAATTATTACACATGATCACTTCATTGATTAAATTATAACTTCAATGATACAATATCTATAAGGAATATGTTTCTCAATATTGTTTCTTTGATACAAGTATTATATTATCAACCTACATAATTTAATACTGAGTATATTGAAAAATACTTAATTATCAATGAGTTAAGTGTTGTTTTAATTTTTTTTAATGTTATTCCTAAAATGGTTAAAGGAATGCATCCTAGGAGTAGGGAATGTACTGGGAATGTTTTGGGGGGTTTGAGAAATAGAAAATAGGGGAAAAGGGTCATATAGTGTGTAGATCACACTTTTCATAGCTTTAGTAATAACCATGCACCATGACTATGAACCTTGTAGGAGGTATAAACATGGTTTGTAAACTGTGAAATAGGGGACCTAGAACCATGTGGCCTTGGACAGAGCCAACCACATGTCTTATGTGTGGTTTTTAAAACCATTTGGGTGCCCATTCAAACCCTATGGTTTGGTTTCCTCAGAAAAAGTTGGTAATGCATTATTTTCACAGGGTTTAGAAAACTATACATCCAAACCATTCACGTCATTAAAAGTTGTAAATTGCCCATTTTTCATCCCAATCAGTATATGATCTAACTCATTTTTCACCTATATTCCTTCTCCAACAGCATGGGGTGTGAACCTAGAGCTCCTAAATATTTCACGGACCCTTATCCTTATATTAGTTAGTGTTTGAGTTTTTATTTAGTTAAATTCAAAGTCCCTGATAAATCTAAAAAAATTAATTATATTTTTTTGTAGAATAATTTTTAATTATTTCTTATTATTACAAAACACATGAACCATATTTTTAGGAAAATCTTCACCATGGGCTTTTTGGACGTTTTGATTTGAATAAATGGTCAAGGTGGGAAAATTATTCAACTATGGGCATAATATAGGTGGAATACAATCCATTTTACCATAGTATTAATTTTTTAGGTGTATATGGTTGTTCAATTGTACAATAATTCCATGCATATATGTCCATTACTATTAAAAATAAATTGGTTTCTTAAATGTAGTGTTAGGCGATTCGTGGATTCCATTGGGTCTATTTATAATTATGAAATTGGGTCTAAGGTTAACTAAGGGGTTTTACAAACCTTAAAAAATGTTAAACATGATGAATATAATGGAATTTAGGTTTAATGATTATAAACTAGTTAGTATTGTTATAAGACTTTTTACCATTTCATAAGAGGTTTTTTGGATTCATTTATAAATTTAAAGTGTTATGATAGAGGATAATAAATAAATGGGAAATGGATATAAGGTATAAATTATGGTGTTAAATCGTTTTAAATTATCTTAATGGTTATGTTATATGATCCAAAGGTTAAGTAGTTTGGATATTGAATTTATGTTAAATTTTCTATGTGAGATAAAACCATTGTAATAATAAAGAATGAAAGAGGTGCACTCTTTATGTTGTGATATGTTGAATGGGGATAAGTGTGTTGGGATTTGGAAAATTTTAATTGAAAAAATTATTATGAATAATGGACATGGTTCTCCACATATCTCAAGTGAGAATGGTGGATATGATACTTTACACCCATCATTTAGGATGTCAAAAATAGAATTAATTATCCTTGATATTGGATGGCTAGACCTAACATTCAGTATCCTTGATTTAAATAAAGGACATGGTGTTTCTTATTCATTGATAGGGTGTTGTCATGATGATCTAGGATCCAATATAATTTTACATGGTATGGGTAATTAGAGAAGTGGACCTAGGCATATATAATTGGAATGAATAATTATTTACCATTTTCTTTAGAGTTTTAAACCTCTATGTTTGATGAATTCATCTTCTAGAATGACTGATGTAGGTTTGACGGGTTAGGGGTCATGAAAAAACTAAAGGATACATATGGATAATTGATACAAAATGTTTTATTTGAAATCTATTAAATTGTGTTTTCATTCTTATTATTCTTGATTACCTCTCCATACATTGTTAGTAGACTAGATATTTATTTATATAGAATTCGTGGTGGCCTACTATCTTGTCCTCGCACCCTGCTCAAGCCACCATAGTTACCCAAGTATAATTTATTATTATAGGTTAGGATAATGGAAAAGTCCCACTGAAAGATGAGTGAATTGAGATTTGGTATGGGAAATTTATGAGGAAACTATACTTATTTCAAGACATATTTTTGATATTTTATGTGTATATTTATCTTGTTTTTTCAATAACACATGGAACTATTATGATATTACTTGTTTATTATATTGGTTTGGAAGCATTTACCCATTTCTGGGGTGTTATTATGAAAGGCATGATTTTTTTTATTATTTATAATATTACTTTGTTTTTAAATGTTTATTTATAATTTTTCTTACTCCATTAATGATTCTATAGTCTCCCCACATACCATACAAGACCCTCATTGTTAGTCAGCGACCTTTGGTGTACCGAGAGGCATGTTATAGGTCATGTAACAAACTGGCTTGTGGCACTGGTTTAGTGACACTTAGGTTGGGATGTAACATACAGGCCGCCTATTCATATATTATATCATGAATATATCATTCATTGTGATACTTAATGTTTATTTTAAGTTATATATTTCTGTAGATATTATACAAATCTTATAAAAGTTTCATGGGTTTTCAACGTCTCTATTTCAACTCTTTCTGATATAATTCATGTTATGCACCTGGATTTAATTTAAATAGTATAATTATGGAAACTTTATTGTTTTATAACGTTTAATTTCATGGAAATTATGTTTTTTATATAATAATGTTATGTTCCTTCATTGAATGTCTTGTTTATTTAAGTATTACCCAATTTTCATGGGTTTTTCATCTCAAACTTCCCTCTTCAAGACAAGTTTTTTTGAATCACGTAAATTAATTTATATTGTTTATTCACTAACTCTTGACAAATAATATCATGACACATTATACACTCATGGTATTTTTTCCTTATTAGGTCCTTTCATTCAAATGGTTTTTTTCTTTAAAATGCCATAAAGGTGTTTTATTTAAAAACATTGTGTCAATGTTTTTAAAGAGTGTTAATCAAACTCTTCCTTTGCATTATTTACCCAATTACAATAATAAAATATTATAAACCTAAATGATATCATAAATTTAATTTTACATGGTCTTTCACCATCTTTTAAAAGTTTTTGAATGTAAATTTCTTATCATTTTTCACGTAGGTCACTTTTGAATCTCTTTACAAAAGCTTGAAAATAATGATTGTTTTTAAAATTTGTGACACGAGTGGATTTTCTCCACATCATGAACAACATTTGATTTGATGAATACTCTATAAGTTTACAAGGTTATATTGAAATAAATTATTTTTTTCATAATTCTAGAAATTTTTATATAATATTATCAAAAGAAGAGGTTATTTTTTCTTATTTTCAAAGAAATGTATAAAATGTTCTTCTAAATGTTTTTTTCATTGATGGAAATATAATGTATTGTTTTATTATGACCCAATGAGAATATATTTCTATAATAAAATCCTAATTGTTTCTCTAGATTGGTTTTGTTAATTTAAAAGATATTTTTAGGGAACCAATTTATTTCTCATTTGTTAATCGAGCTAAAAAAGTAATGATGGTTGTTTTCAAGGGTTTCATACTAAAAAGTAAAATATTATAAATGTTTTCTTCATTACATGGTACTTGAATATATTTATAGATGATTTAAGGGTGTATCTATACTAAACCAAGGATCGGTGGGTTCTTTGTAGCCCTCCAATGCATTGGGTAAAGTGATAGTGTTGACTATTATAAGTTACTTTTAAGAGATGATAGAGTTTACTAAATATAAATAGATCTTAATATGTTATGCAATTAACTATAGTAAGTTAATCCTAATTTAATTTTTGGATTATCCTATTTAGGTGATTCTATGAAAAAATTAATGTTCCAAGATACCTATATGGGTTTTCAATGCTTCCTATGTTTTTTAAATGGTTCCTCTGGTCATTATGGACATCGCATGGAAATTAATTATTGACTAATCTGACTATTTTATTATGTTAAATATTTATTCTATATCTCATGATTTATGATCGATTTTTGTGGTTATGAATTCACTTATGCTATACTCATGCACTTTTATTATTTCATCATACTCGTATTCTTAACTTATACAAACTAATAGAATTCAATTCTTAATGCTTAAATTTACCCTTGATGAGAATTTTAGATATCCATTATTATGTTTTCCATTTCCCCAAGTTATAAATAATTATGTTAAATTAATTATGTCTATAAAGGTTTTATGTGTAAAGAATTTTTTGGATATGTAAAATACTTAATTTGAAATAAGAAAATCTAGGTATAATAGAAAAAGTGGTCACTTGAAGATATGGGTATTGTTATGTAAGTGTTTATACTAATTCTATAAAACTATAAACCAAAAATTTCTTAGGGTATGTAATAGATTCTATAATTTGGTTTGATATTGTATATTTTAGATGGATAAATTTTTTTCATGTTTATATGTATCAAATCTATAAATGCAATGATTATGTTTTAGCACTAGGTCCAATAGTGTATGATCATGTATTCTATAAAAGGAATCCTCCCATTATAATAATAGGACATCTGATGATCCTACACCACATTAATTCCCTAACATATCTCCTACACCTTCTCTATTGTTTTTTCCTTATCTTTTATCGAGAGTAACTAACCCTCCAACTCTGATCCAACATAATGGAGATTAAAATTATCCACAATAAAATAATTCAAATGGATCCACAATGATGGTAGAGTGAGAGATGTTATTTTAAGTAAACTCATCCAAGGTTAGGTTCCTCACCCACAATCCTCCAATATTCTGAATTCATGAGCACAATATATCCTTTAATTCTAGATAGTATACTATGTATAATCATTCTTATGTCGATTAAAAGTGATGATAATTCACAACTAGTATATGATCACATCATATCTTTTAATTCTAGATAGTATACTATGTATAATAATCTTTATGTAGATTAAAAGTAATGATAAGGAACAACTAATATCCAAATTCTTATTTGAGACCTCTCCACACATTGGAGGAGAAACAAGGATCATAATAAAATATAATCATCTTCAAAACCCGATGAAGTCTCACTACCTCCTCTAAGTACTACTTTAACAAAACATATATTAAGCATGATGCCTTAATCATTAATAATTATGATGATTTCATCAATAAGTCCACAATCACTCATAATGCATCATAGTTTTCCTATTATATAGAAAAGTTTTGGTTAAAGTCCAATGTTATGTCCTCCCACTTTCATTGGGGAACATCAAGGAGCTGAACTAGTCCACTATGGACATAGTGATCAAATTTCACCCTTTGGGAGAATAAACATTGATAGAAAAACTATGAAACCAACCAATTTATAAAGGACTACCCAAAAATAATTATCTGTGTATGATAAATATTTACAAATCCATTATGTACCACCAAAAAATAAACTTTATAACTCACAGAGAACCACATCATGCACCCCGAAAGAACAAAAAGCCTCCCCAAAAGCATCACCTAGTGTTGATCATCATCATACCATTAATCATGGGAATCACTATAAACAACTCAATATCAACAGATCTCTACCTCAAAATCCCCCATTGGGGACTTGTAACATCCCGCCCCTGGTACCACGCACTGATTCCCTAAGCTAGACTGCCACCTGACCTCAGATGTGCCTGCCAATATGCTAGATGCTACAGAATAAATGTGAGGGTCTAATATCAGACATGGGGAGACTATACACTATTTATTATCAGAGTAATACACCCAAGGAATATAATGAAATAATAACTAAATAATATAACCATAATAGAACAGTACTAAGATCATAAGATGACCAAAGAAATAGATACAATATCCAAACTGAACATTATATATGTCATTCAAATGTATGTGTCAAATGTCAAATGAAACTCAAAAGTAAAGACACTGAAAACTCTCAAGTGGGTCCCAAAACACATCTAGTTCTCGAATACATGATTCAACCCAAATCAAGCATATAACATATTGCCTTTTCCCTTAACCTACCCTCCAACGATGTAATCTATTTTAGTACCAATCAAGAAGTCTAAGTAGGGTGTGAGTAAAAATCCATAGGCCACCATGAACGATTTCTAAAAAAATATAGTCAATGAAATTGTATGCATTTTTATAAATAAATAATTAAATATGATGCATAAATAAATATGTTATAAGGCTATTAAATATTATCTATTTTACCACATAACACATTGGGTTTCCAAGGACACCCGAACCTAAATACCTTCTTTTTCCTAGGCTTGAGTCTAATATATCCCCAAGGAAATCAAATATGTATTTCCATGTTACCATTCTTAATTCATGGCCTAATTTCCATGTTACCATTCACCTTTTAATGTCACATAATTGAATGATCGTGTTACCATTCATAATACTAGGACGAATGTATATGTTACCAATCACTAAATAATAATACATAAATTAATGAGCATGTCACCATTCATAACATCACATGTTAGAGTGACCATTTTACCATCCATTATTTCTCAATTGAATGGCCACGTTTCCATTTATAACTTCACAATTAAATGACTATGTTACCATTCATCAATGCATGATTATTTCAATAATTAAAAAACGACAACAATGACATTACTAATTCAATAATTAGTTAAACACATAAATTACACTAGTTAAATCAACAATTAACTAATCAGACCAATTACAATAATTAATTAAACAATTAATTAATCACATTATTTTCTCACGTTAATTATATAATTAACTATTCACATCAATTTCTCTAGTTAATTCAACAATTAACTAATCACATAAATTATTATAGTTAATTGAACAATTAACAAATCACGTCAATTACTCTTTTCAATTCAACAATTAACTAATCTCATAAATTACTCAAGTTAAATCAACAATTAAATAATAGAATCAATAGTATTAATTAATTTAATAATTAATTAATCACAACAAATACATTAATCAATTCAACAGTTAATTAATCACTAAAATATTATTAGTAAACTCAACAAATAACTATTCAAACCAATGAAATCACTAATTCAATAATTAGTTTATTATATAAATCCTCTTAATTAATTCAACCAAGTAATTAATTATGTAAATCCCATTAATTAATTTATCAATTAATTAATCAATATCCATAATCTCAAAATCCCATAATTAATCCCACGATTAATTTTCTCATTCACAATCTTAATATTTCATAATTAATTCCACAATTAATAATCACAATTTTGAAGTCTCAATATCATTTAATTAATTCATCAATTAATTATATCAATTCTAAAACCTCATTATCCCATAATTAATTCATCAATTAATTATTTAATTCTATCAAATCAATATCCCAACAATTTAAATTAATTTATTCACTAATTAGTTAATCTAACTCATTAAATTGAATTAACACAAAATTTCCCATTAATTAATTTAACTCATTCAATTTAATTAACACAGCAATCCCCATTAATTTATTCACGAATTAATTAATCTAACTCATACAATTTCATTAACAATACAGTCCTCATTAATTAATTTGCCAATTAATTAATTTAACTCATTCAATTGCATTAACACAACAATCCCCAATAATTAATTTTCCAATTAATTAATCTAACTAATTTCTATTAATTAATTCCACAATGAAATAGTCACATTAAATACGTTTAATTAATTCACAAACTAATTGTTCACATCAATTGCATTAGTAAATTCACAATTAATT
The DNA here is from genome assembly GCA_963277665.1 of Viscum album. Taxonomy (NCBI): domain Eukaryota; kingdom Viridiplantae; phylum Streptophyta; class Magnoliopsida; order Santalales; family Viscaceae; genus Viscum; species Viscum album. The sequence continues at coordinate 219,965,274 of OY728165.1, forward strand.
AATCACGGTACTTGCATTAATTAATTCATTAATTAATTAATCCCATTAATCCAATTATTCAATTCAGTAATTAAATAATCACTTTACTCACATTAATTAATAAAAAAATAAATTAATCTCATTGTTTTATTCAATAATTAAATAATTTCATTACTCACATTAATTAATTCATCAATTAATTCATTCATTCATTCCCATTATTTAATTAAAAAATTAAATATTCATACACATAATTTTTATATATCATAATTAATTCACCCATTAATAATATCAAATAATAATAATAATAATTTTAACAACCCATTCTTCTACAGTATGGTTCTTTTTTAAATAATTCAATTATATTCAATACACGCAATAAAAAGTTTGATCACTCCATGATTAACCATTTAAAAAGAGGTTTTGAATATTGTTAACCTCATTTTAAATTTTATATATTCCTAATAATTTTAATATCCATCTCTATATTTCTCAGACATGATATAAGATCAAATTCAATTTTTGAAATAAAATAAGGACTTTTCAAAAAAAATACAATTTACTACCAATTAATTATAAAACCATTTTAAATCCAATATTTGAAACTTTTATATATATAATATGAAAAAATAAACCTCTTCTTTAGAATAGGGACATAAAATTTTATTTTGGAAATTTGTTTGGTGTTTTTCTGATAACTTTAACATTTTATTGAATAATGAAAAATACTACATTTTAATTCAAAAAAAAATTCTCATATAATTTATTTATATTTTTAGGTTGTCCTTTTAATTAGTTTTAAAATATAATTATTATTTTTTTATAATATAATATAATCTAGGTCATTGAATTATTTTCCTATTAAAATTATATATAAACACCTACCAATCTTTTGATGCTTTTTACTTTTGAAGAAATTGCTTTCTCTTTTTTTAATGCATGGGGCCGAAGCCTAAATTTATTATTTAAAGAAAAGTCGTCTTTAGACTGGGTAGAGAGAGACCCATTACATAGCCCGAAGGCCCAAGGCCAAGTGTCCTGAGTACAGGGCTTGAAAGCCCATTATTTGGCCCAAAAGGACCCCTCGGTGAACAGTACTGCTACAGTTTCCACACTACTGCAGTACTCACTATAGTACTGCCACCGCTACAGTATCCGCTACAGGGCCACCACTACTATAGTTTCACCGATGCTACAGTACCGGAAATTCTCCCCTGCCCATATTTGATCATGGGTCTTTTGGATGCCAAGCAGGATCCTGCACCACTAGGATACAGGCTCGTTGGCAAATTTTTTTCTCATTTTTTCATTAGGGATTAATTTTAAATTAATTACTACAACTTATGAGTTTTAAATTTTGAAAACTTTATTCCATATTTGGAATCAGTGAGTCCAAATTATGTTAATAGGTTACTTTTATTATTTTGGAAATAATGAATACTAACTTTAGTTAGTTTTCATTATTGCGGTTAAGGGTACATTGGGTAATCAAAGGTAAAAATAATATTCTAAAATTACCCTAACACCTATAAAAACCTTTATATGACTAAATTATACTCTTATCACCTATTTTTTGGAATGGAATCATTTAATGGCCCTTTTTTCCTAAATATTACATGAATAATATTAAAATTAATGCATGTGAAAAATTGTCACACTCTAATTTCTTATAAGTATAATAATTTTAATATAGAGATATCTAAGAGATAATATTGATTATAAATAGTATGTAAAAATCAAAAAAAAAATTACCTATATCATATAATTTTTTTTATTATTTTTAGATATTAAATAATTGTCATTAATGATGACACAATAATGATGCATAAATTATTTTATTAATAGTAATATCAAATAAATGATATTAAAAATATTAAAATAAACATAATTTGATTTAATTAATGGAATCCAAAAATTTTATAAATAAAATAGACATTTTAGTGACATATTTGAAGTATTTTGTTTAAGTTATCATGATTTTTTTAATATTTTTTAAAATGAAAATATTAAATAGTATCAAAATTAACATAAATGATACTTTCAAAAAATAATTAATGTTATAAAATTCCTTAAAATCTCAGGTTCAGAAAAAAATAGGATATTTCTAAATATTTAATTATTTTTCCAATTTGTGTTATTTTTTAATTTTATAATAACTATATTAATCCTATAATAAAAAAAGATTATAAGACACGATAAGAGTTAAACTATTTAACTGAGGGTTAAACCTAAAAGATAAGGTTACTTTTGTAACATAAACTTGTAAAAAATTAATTTTTTGTGAGTATTTCGACCCATCCTCATATTAGGATCTAAATAACTCAAATTTTATCTATTTTAAATCTAAAATCAATTTAAAATAATTTACTAGTTTTGGAGTTTCCAAATTCCCCCCCCCTTATAAAAGGGAAACTCTCCTTCTCTTTTATTCACACCCTTAAATTCCTTTGGTTCATCAAAACCATACCCAATTATCATCACAACTTTCGTCAATTCATCCTAGAGTCTATAATTTGGGCATAAATCCATCCTAAGGAGTCCTTTTGTGCAAATCAAATGGAGATGCTCAAATAAGAGGTAATTGTTTTACCAATTCCAATCAAATTATTTTCTTCATCTAATTACTCTTCCTATTTTTTCCATAAAAAAGTAATAAATACATAATATACTACTTTATGATATGTTATTTTGATTATGTAACAACCATATTCTTCCATTTATCCATCCTATTAATAAAAATATCACCAAGTGTGTGTACGTATGGCTTACCGTCTCCATGCTGTAGTGTAATTTTTTATTCAACTATAATTTATTTGGATGGGTATAATTATGAGTATAATGTATATAAATAATGAATATAAAATGATAATTACTCTGTATAATTAATATATTCTATACCAATTAACCATTAAAGGAATGATATCGTCGCTCATGTGTACGTACATCTCACCGTCTCCACAACGTTGTGAGATTCATTAAACACATTAACCATTCAAGAATGATTATAAAATTTATATGACATGTAAAAATAATTATTATAATCTTAATTTCATTCTATATACGAATAAAATACATCATATTCATAACAAACATTACTTAAACTACAAAACAAGGATGGGAAAATGAAGCAGTTAACACCCAAATTAATGGTACTATTGAAATACTATTAAAATAATGATATAAGAGGATCATATATGATATCACAAATATGGATATAGTTATGGTATAATCTAATAACAAGATTTAACCATTATAAAAGAGGTTAAATCACCCTCAACTAAAGAAAGTACAAGGTAAGGGTTAATTTCACAATCTCTTTATTATCCGAGATTGTTTATACATAAGTATCTACTAGGACATCTTTATCATCCATGTCCATGTTTCTTAATTTATTTTTCAAAATATTATCGACAATTGTTTAAATCCATTTTTACCAATGTTTTATTTTTTATAATTTTTTTTAAAGGAATCATTCCATCATTTTCAAAATGAGGTACTTTATGACATTTTCAATAAATTAAGGAAATGGTCATTTTTTAACTTATATGAAGCAAGAAGGTATTTTATACCATTATAAATCCTTAAAAGTTTGAAAATTTTCATATATTATTACAAGTTTATTTTCATAATAAAAGTTTTCTAGTATAATTTTAGAGGATTTTAAATAATTTTAAAGTAAAAAGGGATATTTATCTCTTAGAGTTTTAATGAATTTATTAGATAATTTTCATCTATTTCAATATACTTTGTTGTATTTCATACTTTATTGAGGTTGATTTATTTTTATACAATCTTATATATTGTATTTAAGGTTTTATGATATTTTTAACTATGTATATACTGTTTTTATACTATTCCTGATTTATGGGTAATGTATTAAAATTTCATATGCTAGTTTAATACGAATATTTATGTTATCTTTCACCCTTTTCATATGAGAAATGCATTGGAATTAGTAGGTGATGGTTGGGGCATGGTATATCCCCTCAAACAATTAATAGGTATCATGATACAAACTAGTGTGTTGGCATGAGACATTGACGGTATTGTTATTTATGGTCTTGGAACGAGGCCTTGATGGTATGGTTATGATGTCTGGCATTACGAATTTCCTCATTATGTGAATAATATTACTTGCGATTATTAAAAATATCCATGTAAATTTTTAAATGGAATTGATTGATTTATTCTTTCTATATTATGATAAATATTATGTTTAAAAGTCTTATGTTTCAATTTTATACCTTTCCATAAAAGTTTGTGTTTATTTACGATAGCTTCCGCTATATTGTTTATCCTTACTGAGAATCTGAGATCACCCCTTTTTTATTTTTCAATTTTACCTAGGACATGAAAAATTATATTATGATTGAAATACAAGGATATTCTAAAGGATATGAAAGTTTTCAAATGGTTAATAGGTTGGTTTATATTTCAAGATGTAATGTAAAATATATGTTTATATCTAGTAATTACAAGGCTATAAAACTGATCAGTCCTTCTAGATTTGATTTCTTAGGATCATGAAAATGTAATAAAATAATGCACCAACTCTAGGAAACTGGGGTCAAGTAATTACAGTTGGTATCAGAGGAATTTTATTTTAAACCTCGAAAACTATATTAACAAAAAACATTTATTAAGGAACATCACGCATAGATACAATTTTAGAATAATCATATAATAACATTTTTTAATTTTTTTAATGTAGAAATTATGTTGGTCTTCCATGGAATACATACCTATATGGAAAATACAAGTGTAAGTGGTTCTAGAAAAAATATACCTAGGAGTAACAACTCTGACAAGGTATTCTGGTCTTGACTCGGGATAACCAAGTAAACAACACTGGTCTTTACTATACACCTGGTTTGACACTCTTAAGAGATATGCTTAGGATAATTCATATTTTCTTTACAAACCATTATTAAGGATTTATGAGTATATATTTACCAAAAGAAACCATTTTTAAGATTATAGATTGGATATTCATAAATTTTCTAATTTATGTTAAGCATTTTACTTGTTTGGAGTTATTCATTATGATTCATAACCAAATGTAGTGTATTCCATTGTTTTGAAATGTTACATAGTGGTAGGGATGGAAAACATATCAATGAACATAATCCATTTAGGTATTTACCTCCTATTTAAGATAATTTTAGTTGTTCTATTGATATAATTGGAGCTGAATAACATATAACTATACCGGGATAGCTTAATCGGGTTATGAACAATAACATTTCCTGTATCGAGCACCCTGATCCACAAATAGGATGATCAATGTTAGATATCTTCATGATAAAACAACATAAAACATTCAATGGGACTAAAAATACATTTGTAACTGATCAAATGGATAAGTTCATTAGAGAAAATATTTCTTTCTTTGGGAGTAATGAAAGGGAAAAAGTTGTTATGGTAGTATATTGTCTATTAGAAGATGCAGATCAATGGTTGTCACTAATTCCAAACATAAAGAAGTATTAAGAGGTGGAATATATGGAATGGAGCTAATTTAATTAAATCATCCTAGAAAAATAATTTCTTTGTGATTTACGAGCGAATATTTAGAAGAAATTTCTACGTCAGAGGCAGAAGCATGATGAAAATGTCACAAAATTATGAAGACAACTTCACAAGGTTATAATGTCATGATTTATACTACATATGCAACTCAATAAGTAATAATTATTGATTATTCAATGGATTAAGACAATTCTTCTAATAAGAATTGGTCTCAGAATCTTTCTCATCATATGAAGATATAATCTCAAGTGTTATCAAGACAGAAAATAAATTATCAAAGTCTTATGACTTTAAAGTAATACATGAGAAGAATAGGGATTTTTAACACTATATAAAATAAGGGGAATAAGGAAAAAAGATCAATTTACACCCAATAGTAATTGTGGGAATAAACACCCATATACTTTCCTAAAGGGGATAGGACTTTGTTACAAGTGTGGAGAAAAAGGCCGCCAAGCTCATGATTGAAAGGGGAATAAAGAAGATACAAATGTTCAATGCTAAAATTGTAAATAAATGGGACATTATGCAAATTATTTTCCATAAATTCAAGGAAACTTTCCCCAGAAATTTCCAATAGAGAAATGCCAATCTTTTTATATCACAACTACTGAGGTTGAAGCTACTAAGGATGTGGTGGTAGGTACTTTAATCATTTCCTAAAATTTAGCCAAAGATTTATTTGATTCTAGATCCTTTAATTCCTTTGTATTTTTTCAATTTAATTTAGAATTTAGATATTTCCAATTCACATTAACAATGGATTTTTCATTCAAACCCCCTAAGGGAAGTCTCATTGCTACAAAGATGTGTCGGGAATTTCCCATTATGGAATATAAATGTGCTTGATCTACTTTCTTTATCATCATAATTATGTTCGACTTTAACATAATCATCGGTATGGACTGGCTATAAAAATATGATGCAAACATTTATTGAAAGAATAAGGAAGTTGTGATTTGTGAGTAAAATTTAGAATACATTATCTTCAGAGAAGAAACATCATCACCAAATTCTTATCAAAACCCACCCATGGTAGATTTACTGAATGATATTATTGGGGAGGAAGAAGAAATTATATCTAGGGATGAAGGAATAAATATTAAAATTGAGGATGTACCTATTTTATGAGGTTATATTGATGTATTTCTAGAGGATTTACCTGGACATCCTCTAGAGTGGGAAGTTGAGTTTATTATTGATGTAATCCATGATTCAAGTCTAATATCAAATACTCTCTATAGAATGGACACCATAGAATTAGTATAGATGAAGAAACAACTAGAGGAGTTGAGTAACAAGGGATTTATTCACCCTAGTGTTTCTCCATGGGGATCCCCAATACTTTTTGTTAATAATAAAGATGGATCAATGAGGATATGCATTGACTATAGAGAAATCAATGTTATTACAAAAAAGTACATGTATCACCTACCTCGCATTGATGATTTGTTTTATCAACTTCATGGAGCTCAATATTTTTTTAAGATTGACCATCGTTATTGATATCATAAATTGTAGATGAAGAAGGAAGATATTATAAATATAGCATTCTGAACTAGGAATGAGAATTATGAGTTTACAGTAATGTCATTCAGATTGACTAATGCACCCTCTTTTTTCATGGATCTAATGAAAAAAGTGTTCAAGGAATTTACAGATGATTTTTTCATGTTATTTATTAATGATATCTTGATATACCCAAAAATCTATGAAGACCAGGAGAACCACATGTGAATTGTACAAAAAAATCTTAGAAGAAATGAACTATATGGGAACCTTATCTAGTGTGAGTTCTGGTTTCAGGAAATTTCTTTTATTGGCCATATTTTCTTAAAGATGGAATATCTTTAGATCCTACAAAGACCAATGAAATACCAGAATGGAAAGCACTAAAGAGTATAATCGAGGTATGCAGTTTTATTGGTTTAGCAAGTTACTATTGGTGATTCATCTAGAATTTTTCCCAATTAGAAAACCCATTAACCAAGCTCTCATGTAAAGGGGTTAAGTTAATTTATAATAAGAGTGTGGATAATGTTTTGAAGAATTGAATAGAATATTATTCAATTCTCATATCTTGACATTACTATCTGGAAATGATGTCTTTGTGATTTATAGTGATGTATCAAGGAAAGTACTTGGTTGTGTCCTTATGAAGAATGATAGATTTATTACCTATGCAAAAAGGAAGTTAAAAATTAATGAAAAAAACAACCCAACTCATGATCTTGAGTTAGAAAAAATAATATTTCCTATGATTATATGGACACACTATCTCTATAGTGATATATGTGAGATATATACAAATCACAGGAGTTTGAATTATATTTTTTCATAGAAAGAACTCAACATGGGAAAAATAATATGGTCTGATCTACTCAAGGATTTTGATTTATCAATACACTACCACCTAGGAAAGAAAAATAAGGTGGTGAATTCTTTGAGAAGAAAGGACCATGGAGTTCTAAAAAAGGGAGTTGAAAATGATCATCTGTTCATTGATATAGTAAAGATATATATGGTAATTGTCATAGAGGGTGAAACATCACTACTTTTTCAAATGGTTTCCAAACTATCTTTACTGGAAAGAATAAAATGATCTTAGTTTGATGGTAAGGATTTTCAAAATAAAATCAATGTTGTGATTTATGGGAGATTAATCAACTTGTTTTATGAAAATTGGATTTGAAAATTTGGGAAGAGGCTTTATATTTATTCTATACCTGATCTAAAAATGGAATTATTAGATGATTCCCATAGCTCTAATTTCTCTACCCACCCAGGGGAAACTAAGATTTATAGATATTTAAAGGAACATTTTGGGTGGGACAACATGAATAGGGATATTGTTTATTATGTGTTGAGAGTTTGGTTTGTCAACATGTGATGGCTAGAATACAACATCCTAGAGAAGTCTTGCAACTATTCCTATACCTATGTAAAAATGGGCTGATATTATAAAGGAATTTTTCATAGAGATACCAAGGACTACCAGAAGAAATGATGTGATATGGGTCATTGTTGATCATCTTACAAAGTAAACTCATTTTCGTACTATAAGAGAAGATTTACCACTTGAATGTTTAACAAGGCAATATATTAAATAATTATTAAGGCTTCATTGTGTACCCCTATCGATTGTTTCTAACAGTGATCTTTGTTTTACATCACAATTATAGAAATTTCACCAAAAGTCCCTAAATACTGAACTTTGTTTGAGAACTGCCTACCACCATCAAACTGAGACATAATCCCAAAGGACTATTAAAACCTTAAAATACATGTTTAGAGTTATCTCAATTGACTTTCAAGGTATGTGGGATCATTATTTACCTCTAATAAAATTTTTATATAATAATAGCTTCCATTAAAGTATTAAAATAGAACCATATGAAGTGTTATATGGAAAGAGAGATTGGACAATAACTTTTTGGGATGATGTTGGTGAAAGAAAACTCATTGGCCTATAACTTATTAAAGAAACAAAAAATGGTAATTACTATTCAGACCCATATCAAAACAAATAAAAGTAGGCAAAAGATTTATGCCCATAACCAAAGGAAGTATTTGGAATTTCATGGGGGATATCATGTTTTCTTAAAGGTATATCTGTATAAGGGTGTTATAAAATTTGGTAAGAAGGGTAAACTAAGTCCCATATACATTGGAACTCTTGAAATTATTGAATGAATTAGAGCTTTATCTTACCGTTGGGAAATGCCGCCAAGTCTGTCCAAAGTACATGATGTGTTCCACATATCACTGTTAAAGAAAATACATGCCAAACTCAACGTATGTACTCAACTGTGAAGAAATATAAATGGAACATGATATGTCTTACTATGAAGTTTCTATCAAGATTTTTTACACTGGAGAACAAGTGTTGAGAAATTGGGTGTCTCGTTTGGTTAATATTTATTGGAGAAACCATAAAATGAAAGAGAATATCTGGGAACAAGAGGTGATTATGATGAAGAAGCACCCAAATCATTTTATGAAGTGATATTATAGAAATTCATAGGGTGAGATTATTTAATTTATGGAAGTATGTAACACCCCAAGTTTCCAATGTACACTTATTTTTTAAAAAATTCAATAGCTTCTGTTGCATGCAACCCTGAGTTCAAGCACACCAAGACTAGCCGTTTAAAAAGTGGCTATGAATAGTATTGAAAAAATTTTAAATTTCATTTATTCCTTATAATTTTATTATTCATCTCATGTGTTTCTTAGACATGATATAAGAAAAAATTCAATTTTTTAAATTAAAGAAGTATTTTTTTAAATGAAATTTTAAATATTTTTAATTGAGAACTATTTTTAAATATAATATTTGTCACTTTTATATATTCAATTTAACAAAATAAACATATTATTTATAATTAGGACATAAAAATTTAGTTTCTAATTGTTTTTGGGTTTTTATGATAACTTTCACATTTTAATAAATAGTTAAAAATACTACATTTTAATTTTAAAGTGCTTTTTCATCAAATTTATTTATACTGATAGATTATCATTTTAATTGGTTTTAAATTATAATTAGATTAATTTTTTATCATTTAATATTTTTTAGGTCATTGAAATTATTTTCACATTAAAATTAGATATAAACACATGTCAATCTTTTGATGGTTTTAACATTTGAAAAACCTATTTTCTCATTTTTCCAATAGAGATTAAGTTTAAATTAATTGATGCAATTTATATGTTTTAAATTTTTAATAATTTATTTTATTTTTGGAAATAGTGTGTCCAAATTATGTTAATATGTTACTTTTATTTTTTGGATATTATGAATAATAACATTAGTAAAGTTTTGTTACCGCGATTAAGGGTATATCTGGTAATTAAATGAAAAACTAATATTATAAAATTACCCTAAAACCTATAAAAACCTATTAGATGACTAAATCCAAACCTTATCAACTATGTTTCAAAATTTAATCATTTAATTGACCATTTTCCATGATTATGACATGAATATTGTTAAAATTAAAGAATGTGACAAAATGTCACACCCTAATTTCTTATACCTATAATAATTTTATATAAAGATATTAAGGAGATATAATAGATTTTAAATATTATATAAAAATATAAAATTATTACCTGAAACATATAAATTTACTTATAATTTTTAGGGATTAAATAATTACTATTAATGATGACATAATAATGATGGAGAAATTATTTTATTAATAGAAATATCAAATAAATGATATTAAAAATATTAAAATAAATATAATTTGAATTAATAAATGAAATTAATGAATTTTATAGATAAAATAGACATGTTATTTACATATTTTATGTATTTTTTTGAAGTTATCATGATTCTTTTATATTTTTAAAAATAAAAATATTGAATAATATAAAAATTGACATAAATGATACTTTAAAATAAATAATTAAATGTTATAAAATTCATAAAAATATTATTTTTATCCAACTATATTTTATTGTGTTTAATATTTCATTAATGATCCAATTGGGATTCCTTTAGAATTTTATAGTTACTATATTAATTGTATAGTATAAAATGGAAAGTACACATGGTTTAAGTTAAGCTATTTAACTAAGGGTTAAACCCAAAAGATAGGGTTTCTTTTGTGACCTAAACATGTCTAAAAATAATTTTTTATGAGTATTTGGAACCATCCTTATATTAGGGTTTAAATAAAACACTTTTTTATCTATTTTAAATAGAAAATAAATTTATTATAATTTAATAGTTTTGGAGTTTCCAAAGGTCCCCCCCCCCTCTCATAAAATGGAACCTCTACTTCTATTTTATTTACAACTATAAATTTATTTTTCTCAGAATAACCCCATCCAATTATCCTAATTACTTCCTTCACTATATACTAGGGGCCATAATTTGGGCAGAAAGTCATCCTAATGAGTCCTTTTGTGAAAATAAAATGGAGACGCTCGAAGAAGAGGTAATTGTTTTACCATTTCCATTCAATTTATTTACTTTATCTACTTACTATTCCAATGTTGTTTTAATTCCAAATTAATAAATCCAGTATCATCTACATTATTAGATGTTATTATCATTATGTAACAACCATGTTCCTCCATTTATCCATCCTACAAATAACAATATCACTATGTGTGCGTACGTGTGGCTTATTGTCTCCACGTCGTGGTGTAATTTATTATTCAAAACTACTTTATTTGGACACTTATAATGATTATTATAATTAATATAACATGATAAATATTATTTATAATTACTATAACAATTAACCATTAAAGTAATGATACTGTCTCACATTCATACGTACGGCCTACCGTCTCCACGATGTCGTGAGATTCATTTTCCACGTTAACCATTAAAGAATAATTATAAAATATATATGATTAGTAAAAAAATTATTATGAACTTAATATCATTTTTTATATGATTAAAATACTTCTTATTCATAATAAAAATTACTTATGCGGAAAAATAATAATGGAAAAAAGAAGCAATTAACACCCGAAATAATAGAAATACTGAAATATTATTAACAAAATGAAATAAGAGGATCATATATGATATCATAAATATGGATATGGTCATGGTATATTTTAATAACATGATTTAACCATTAAAAAGTAGTTTAAATCACCCTCAACTAGAGGAATGTACATTATAAGGTTTAATTTCACAATCTTTTTATTATCGAAGATTGTTTATATGTAAGTATATACCGGGAAATCATTTTCATCCATGTCCATCTTTCATAAAATTTATTTCAAAATATTATTGAAAATTTTTTAAAGTCATTTTTACCCATGTATTACTTTTTATATAATATTTTTTAAGTAATCCTTCCATTATTTTACAAACGAGGTACATTATGACCATTTTGACAAATTAAAGAATGAATGATTTTTGGTTTATATAGCATGTGTGGATATTTTCCACTGTTATAAAGCCTTAAATTTTGAATCTTTATTTATATGTTTAAAAGTTTATTTTCATATGAAATGTCTTTTTCATAGTTGTGCAGGTTTTGAGTAATTTCAAAGTAAAAAAGGGATATTTATCTTAAAGAGTTTTAATGAATTTATTAGATTATTTTCATCTATTTCAACATCATTTTTTGGATTTTATACTTGATTGAGGTTGATTTATTATCATAAAATCTTCCATATTGTTTTGAATTTTTTATGATATTATTGAATGTAGATGTTCTATTTTTATACCATTCATGTTTTATGGTTAAAGTATTAACATTTCATCTTCCATTTTAAAACAAATGTTTATGTTATGTTTCACCATTTTCATATGAGGAATGCATTTGACTTAGTAAGTGACAAGAGGGGCCCTCTATATCCCCTTGATGCATCGTTAGGTCTCCAAATACAAACTACTATCTTAGCACAAGGCATTTATGGTTTGGTTATCTATGGTCTTGTTACAAGGCCTTGATGGTATAATTATGATGTCCTTTATTATGAATTTCCTCATTATGTGACTAATATTACATTTAATTATTGAAAAGTTCCATTTGTATATTTAAAGGGAATTATTTGATTTATTATTTCCATATAATGTGGAATATTATTTTTAAAATTCTTTTTTTTCTATTTTATACCTTGCCTCAAAAATTTTCTTATTTATGATAGCTTACACAATATTGTTTAATCTTATTGAGCATCTGAGATCACCCATTTATTTTGTTTAATTTTTCCCCAGGATGTGAAGAAGTATATTATGATTTACCTATAGGGATTTCCTAAGGGATATGAGAGTTTTTAAAGTGGATAATATGTTTTTTTTTTCATTTCAAGATATAATGTAAAACTTATGTTTGTATCTAGTATTTACAAGGAAACTAAACTGATCAGTCCTTTGGGATTTGATTTCTTGTAATCATGTCAACGTAATAAAATAATGCAGTGACTCTTGGAAACTTAGGTTATGGTGTTAAAATAATATCCTATACTTAATTTTATAATTAATTATCTCTATTCATAATATCAATATTACATAACTAATCTACCATTAATTATCTCAATCCATGATATTAATAGCTCACAATTAATCAACCATTAATTATCTTAATTCATGGAATCAATATCACATAATTAATCTAACATTAATTTTATTGATTCATGACATCAATATCACATAATTAATATACCATTAATTATCTCAATGCAAGGCATCATTATCACATAATTAATTCTACAATTAATTATCTAAAATAATAATATTATTATCCCATGAAAAATTCAACTATTAATTAATCTATCATAATCAATTAAAAAATAAAATTAATATCCAATAATTAATTCTAAAATTTATTATCCCAATCACAATCTCAAGATTTCAACCATTCCCATTAATTAATTTTAAAATTAATTAATCACATCTCTTATGTTAATAAATTCAATAATTAATTAACCATTTCATAAACTCGACATCTAATTACTAATTCACCATTTAATTGTTATCAATTTACAATTAAAAAATTTGATAAGTAACTCAATAATTAATTATCCTAAATTTACCAATTAAATACCTTGATAATTAATTCCCCAATTAATTATCCCATTTCCACAATTTACATTATTCAATCAATTCCCCAATTCCTCAATTAATTAATTTACCACATTAATTAATTCAATTTGGAATTTCAAAAACTAAAAGAACTCTAGAAACTCTGTAATAACATACATTTAATTAATAATAAAGATTATGGGATTTGAATTTTATACCACCTACCTCAAGAATGGTGAAAAATGGTCACCAACGGGTATCCTCAATTTGATCAAAATATCCACGTAGAACGATATATGGATCTAAAACCTAAATCAATGATTGAAAAAATCAAGATCCTTTAATTATGGATATATATCCACAATCCTAGATCTATATCCCCCAAATATGTTTCTAGATATAATAAATACATAATATAACTTCTCTTAATGAATGAGAGAAAAATAAAATTGAGACGAGAAATCAATTGGGAAAAATCCAAAAACTCGGAAAGATGCAAATATGAATACAAGGATTTAAATCTAAAAGAATGGAGGCTAAGAGCTTTATAAAATTCTCCAAGAGCCTCCAATGATGAGATAATTTGACTTAGGTTGAGCTAGTGTCAATTTGGGGTTAATATAGTAATTTTGGGAATTTTAATATCAATTTTTGTAACTTTAATTTTCCCATGCATGGTTTTCTAGGTGAAGTTACACGGTTAGTACTAACCATATGCCTAAATCATGAAATATTTCACACTTAGGTTGAAAACTTAGTTTAAATAGTTTAAAACCATGCGACCAAGCTACACACATAGTTTAACCATGGAAAAGTACAAGGTAAGAGTTTATTTCGCAATCTCTTCATTATCCGAGGTTGTTTATACGTAATTATCTACTGGGACCTCTTTATCAACCACATCCATGTTTCTTGAAAATATATTTAAAAACATTCTTACTATTTTAAATAATTTGGGTTAAAGTCATTTATACCCTTTTTTGACTTTTTATAGTATTTTTATAAAGGAATATTTCCGTCATTTTCCAAAAAAGATCCATTTTAACCTTTTCTACAAAATTAGGGTAAGAATGTCTTTTCTTAACTTATACGGCAGGTGCAGATATTTTCTACCGTTATAAACTTGTCAAAGATTCCCTTACAAGCTTATAAGAATATTTTCAAAGTAAATGTTTTATTTTATAATTATGTGACTCTTAAATGATTTCAAAATATAAAGAGATATTTCTCTAAAAATAGTTTTGATTTCATCTATGTCAACATCCTTTGATGGATTTGAAGTTTATTTAGAGTTGATTTATTATGATACAAAACTTCAATATTGTATTTAAGGTTTTGTGATATGTTTGACTGTGGATGTGCTATTTTTATACCATTCATGATTTATGGTTAAAGTCTTGAAATTTTGTTTATTAGTTTTAATATGAATGTTTATGATATGTTTAAACCTTTTCATATGAGGAATGTATTGGACTTTGTAAGTGACGGGTGGAGACCGCTATAGATCCTCGACGCATCAGTAGGTCTCATGAGACAACTAGACGTGGAATTGGCTGAGGCCCTTTCCCAATTTTATTTATAGTTTTGGCCGAGGCCTTAATCATTTTTAGACGTCATGGATGAGGCCTTGACAAAATGTTTCAGAATGTACGACATTATACATTCTCTCATTATAGAAATAATATTTATGGTTCATGTGGTTATTCGACTAGTAGAATACTCATGATTATGTTTTATTATGGCATTATTTACTCAGCTCGTATTCTTGCCATAAAAGTATTCATGTTTATTATTGGTAAAGTCATGTGGTTTCAATTATTTACCATGCTTAATATTTATGTCATTTTCTGCAATATTTCTTACCCTTACTGAGCGTTTGAGCTCACCCCTTTCTTATGTTTCATTTTACCAGGATATGAAGAAGTTAGTTATGAGTGACCATCAGACATAATTAAGAGGCTTGGATGTTTCTAATGAAATATATTTGTGTTGTATTTCTTTTCAAGTTGTAAAGTTGAACTTATGTATGAATCTTGTTTCCAATAATACTAAATTGATCAGTCTTTCGAGACATGATTTCCTCATAATCATGCCAATGTTATGTAATAATGCACCGACTCTGGGTAACTGGGGTCCGGGCGTTACATTTGGTATTAGAGGGAGTTTAGTACAAACATTGGAAACTAGATTTAGATAAACTCTAATTAGAGCACATAGATCTAAGATGGACTTATAGAAGAACTTCCTATAATTTTGGTATTGTAGAGATTTTGTGAGTTTTACAAGCAATACATCCCTATCTGGATACGATCGGGTAGAGGCGGCTCTGGCACAGATGTACCTAGGGGTAAAACCCAAAAACACTACTTTGAGCTAGACTCGAACGGGAACTAGTGCATGACAATGGGCATTGCTGCACTCTTGGTTATGACACTCCCAGGGGGATATGATTAGGATAATTCTCATTTTCTTTATAAACCATTACGAACGGTTTATGAGTATATAATTCCTCAAAGAAAACATTTTTATGATTATATATTATTTCCATAAACTATTCAATTTATGTTAAGTGTTTTTCAAGTTTGGATTTATGTGTTGTGATTCATAAACTAATATAGTTTATGCCATTATTTAGAAATGTTTCCTAGTGGAAGAAATGAAAACTATATCAATGCATGCACTCCATGTATGGATTTACCTCCTGCTCAAGATAATTATAGTGGAGCTGGTGATGCAACTGGTGCTGATCAACTAATCACCATACTGGGACAATTCACTCAGGTTATGAATAATAACCTTACCCGTATGGAGCACCCTGATCCACAGCGTGGAGGATTAATGTTAGATCACTTCATGAGGCAACAACCACCGACATTAAATGGGAATACAAATCCATTAGTAGTTTTGCAATGGATAAATTCCTTAGAGAAAATATTACATGCCTTGGGAAGTAGTGAAAGGGAAAAAGTTATCATGGCACCTTACCAGCTCACTGGAGATGTTGATCAATGGTGGTCATTGATTCAAAACACGAAGGAAGATGATGAAGTATCAAATATGGAATGGAGGGAGTTCAAATATCTATTTTTAGAAAAATACTTTCCCTGTGGCTATCGAGCAGATATGGAACGGAAATTTCTGAGTCTGAGACAAAAGGAGGACGAGAATGTCACAAATTATGAGGCTAACTTTACATGGTTAGCAAGGTATCCTGCAGATTATATATGTAACCCAAGAAGTAATATTGATCATTTCTTTGAATGGTTAAAACCATTTCTCCGTCGAGCATTGGTCTCACAATCCTTCTCGTAATACAAAGATATTTTCTCGTGTGCTATCAAGACAACAAAATAATTCTCTAAGTCTTATGACTTTAAATAAAAGAAAGAGAAGAGTAGATCTGCTGAACACTCTGGGAAAGGGAATAAGGAAACATGGAAAAAGGGAAGAATTGAATTTCCACCCTGTGATTATTGTGGAAGGAAGCACCCCAGTGCCTATCTAAAAGGAAAAGGATTATGCTACAAATGTGGACAAAAAGGTCATCTAGCTAGAGATTGTAAAGGAAATAAAGACGCTACCAATGTTCAATGCTACAGTTGTAGAGATATGGGACATTATTCAAATTAATTTCCTAAGCGTCAGAGAAACTTAACTCAGAAAATACCAAGGGATCAAGGCCAAGCTTATGAAATCACTACTGCTAAGGTTGAAGGCCCGAAAGACGTGGTGGCAGGTAATTTAATGGTTTCCTCAAGTTTATCAAATGCTTTATTTGATTCTGGATCATCACATTTTTCATATCTTCACAGTTTGCTAAGAAAATTAGACATTTCCAATTTGATTTAATAAGGGAGTTGTCAGTTAAAACTCCAAAGGGAAGTATCATCGCTATAAAGTTCTGTGGATCCGTTCCCATTAGAGAATATAAATGTTCTTTATCTGATGATCCCATCGTCATACCCATGACTGAATTTTATATAATCCTCGGTATGGATTGGATTTCATACCATGATGCGAAAATTTATTCTAAGAAGGAGGTTACTATTTTTGATGATGATGATGATAAAGAGCACCTTATCTTTAGAGAAGAATCTTAACCACCAAATTATTATCAAGATCCACCCCCAATAGCTCAACTAAATTCAATTATCAGTGAGGAAGAGAATGAAATAACTGTGGTTGAGGAAAGGAGTGTTCAAATAGAGTATGTACCTATTGTGAGAGAATATGTTGATGTGTTTCTGGAAGATTTACCTGGACATCCTCCATAATGAGAAATTGATTTTTTCCATTTATTTAATTTCTGGTTCAAGGCCTATATCGAATACCCCTTATAGAATGGCCACTGTGGAATTAGTTGAGCTAAATAAACAACTAGAGGAATTGAGTAATAAGGGATTTATTAGACCTAGTGTTTCTCCATGGGGATTCCCTATCCTTTTTATTAAGAAAAAAGATGGATTAATGAGGTTATGTATCGACTACAGAGAAATAAATGCTATAACAATAAAGAACAAGTATCCACTACCTCAAAATGATGATTTTTTTAACCAACTGCATGGAGCTAAATACTTTTCAAAGATTGACCTTCAATCTGGATACCATCAGTTGTGTGTGAAGAAGGAATACATTCCGTAGAAAACATTTCAAACTAGGTACGGGCATTACGAGTTTACAGTAATGCCTTTTGGATTGACTAATGCACCCTCTATATTCATGGATCTAATGAATAGAGTTTTCAAGAAATACCTTGATAATTTTTTAGTGGTATTTATTGATGATATCTTGGTATACTCTAAAATCAACTAAGATCATGAAAATCACTTGCACATTATACTAAAGGATCTTAGAAGACAAGAATTATATGGGAAGTTTAGCAAGTGTGAATTCTGGCTTTAGGAGATTTCTTTTCTTGGCCATATTTTCTCCAAAGATAGAATCTATGTTGATCCTTATAAGATAAGAGCAATCCAAGAATGGCCAGTACCGACGAGTATAACTGAGGTATGCAATTTTATTGGCTTAGTAGGTTATTATCAGCATTTCATCCAGAACTTTTCCCGATTGGATAACCCATTAACGAAGCTCACACGTAAAGGGGATAATTTTTTTTGGACAAAATATTATGAAGAATGTTTTGAAGAACTAAAGATAATATTAGTCAATGCTCATATATTAAATCTACCATCGAGAAATGATGGGTTCGTTATTTATAGTGATGCATCGAAGAAAGGACTTGGTTGTGTCCTTATGAAGAATAATAGGGTTAATGCCTATACATCACGACAGCTGAAAATTCATGAGAAAAACTATTCTACTCATGATCTTGAGTTAGTTGTTGTAATATTTTCTTTGAAGATATGGATACATTATCTCTATAGTGAAAAATGTGATATATATACTGATCACAAGAGTTTGATGTATATTTTCTCATAGAAAGAACTCAACATGAGGCAAAGGAGATGGCTTGAATTACTCAAGGATTATGATTGCACGATACCCTACCACCTGGTGAAGGAAAATAAGGTGGCAGATGCTTTGAGCAGAAAGGATCATGGTGTTTTGAACATGATGAGAATTGAAAGTGATACTATTTTCATGGATCTAGTGAAGATGGATATGAGAATCACCATAGAAGGTGAAACATCAATACTTTTTCAAATGGTTTCCAAACCATCATTACTAGAAAGGATAAAGAGTTATCAGACTGATGATGAAGAGTTTCAAAAGAAGATTAAATCTATGAATGATTGGAGATTCAGTGACTTTGTGTATAAAGATGTAATTTTGAAATTTGGGTAGACACTTTGTATTCCCGATATACCCGATCAAAAAAGGGAATTATTGGATGATGCTCATAGTTCCAATTTCTCTATACACCCTAGGAGCACCAAAATGTATAGAGATTTGAAGGAACAATTTTGGTGGGATAACATGAAGAGGGATATTTCTGATTTTGTGTTAA
The DNA here is from genome assembly GCA_963277665.1 of Viscum album. Classification (NCBI taxonomy): domain Eukaryota; kingdom Viridiplantae; phylum Streptophyta; class Magnoliopsida; order Santalales; family Viscaceae; genus Viscum; species Viscum album. The sequence continues at coordinate 219,985,253 of OY728165.1, forward strand.
GATGTATGGTTTTTCAACATGTGAAAGCTGGAAGGTAGCATCCTGGTAGAGTATTGAAACCTCTTCCCAAACCTGAGTGGAAATGGGATAATATTACGATGGACTTTGTCATGCGGCTACCAAAGACTCCTAGAAGGAACGATGTAATATGGGTCATTGTTGATCATCTTACCAAGTCAGCACATTTTCTTTCTATAAGAGAAGATTTACCACTCGAACGTCTAGAAAAACAATATATTAATGAAGTTGTGAGACTTCATGGAGTACCCCTATCGATTGATTCAGATCGTGATCCCCGTTTTACTTCAAGATTTTGGAAAAGTCTTCAAAAGGCCTTGGATACTGAACTTCTTTTGAGCACTGAATACCACCCTCAAACAGATGGACAATCAGAACGGACTATTAAAACCTTATAAGACATGTTTATATCCTGCTCACTTGACTTTCAGGGTATGTGGGATCAATATTTACCTCTTGTAGAATTTTCCTATAACAATAGCTTCCATTTGAGTATTCAGATGGAACCATATGAAGCGTTATATGGAAAGAGATGTCTCACACCAACCTGTTGGGATGACGTTGGTGAAAGAAAACTTATAGGCCCAAAACTTGTTGAAGAAATGATAGAAAAGGTGAAGGTAATCCAAAACCACATCAAAGAAGCTCAAAGTAGTTAGAAGATCTATGTCGATAACCGAAGGAAGGATTTGGAATTTCAGGTAGGAGATCACGTTTTCTTGAAGGTATCTCCATGGAAGGGAGTTATACATTTCGGTAAGAAATGTAAATTGAGGCCCAGGTACATAGGACCTTTTTAAATTCTAGAACGAATTGGGGTTGTAGCATACCATTTGGAAATACTGCCAAGTCTCTCCATAGTTCACAATGTGTTCCACGTATCACTGTTGAAAAAATACATGCCTGACCCAATGCATGTACTCACTTAAGAGGAATTAGAACTGGAACCCGATCTATCTTATTGCGGGAGCCTGTCAAGATTCTTGATACAATAGAACAAGTGCTGAGAAATCGGACGACTCGTCTGGTAAATGTTTTTGGAGAAACCATAAGATGGAAGAGGCAATGTGGGAACTTGAGGAACTTATGATGAAGAACCACCCGAGTATTTTTATGCAATAATATTCTGGAAATTTCAAGGACGAAATTATTTGAAGGAGAGTAGAATGTAACACCCCAACCTTCCATGGTACGCTTCTCTTTGAATAATACAGTAGCGTGTGTTGTACGCAACTTTGATTTCTAACACACACAACAACCAATCAAACTAGCCATTATGAATATTAATACCCAATTTTTGAAATTTTATACATTTTAGCTTTCAAAATGGACTTCAATTTTGGATTCAGAATATCTAAATTATCTTAGGGTGATTTTTTGGTATTTTTCTGAAAACTTTCAATTTTTGATGAATAGTAAAAATTACTAAATTTTAATTAAAAATAACATTGTTAATCAAAATATTTAATAGTGATAAATTATAAATTTGAGTGATTTTATAGTATATTTAGAATATATTTTTACCAATTAATACAATTTTGGTCATTGGACGTAATGTAACATTTAAACCGGACATAAACTAGTGTTCATCTATTGATATTTATTATTTCTTAAAAACACGCTTTTAGTTTTGACAGTAGGAATTAATTTTAAATTAATTTCTGCCACTTCTGTGTTTTGAATTTAGAAGAATGGATTCCATATTTAGAATCAGGAGGTCCAAATTGTGTAAATAGGTAACTTTTATTTTTAGAAATTTTGAATAATTACTTCGGTAAATATATTGTTTACCATGGTGAAGGGGTAAATCCGGTAAATAAGGGTAAAAAATAATATTATAATAATAATAAATTATCTTAAAATGTATCCTAACCCTATTGTTTGATACATGTCCAACCATGTTCATATTTGGGTTTATTTTAGGACCCCATGGATCCACTTGTAAGTGATAATGACACTTTATATTAATTAAGTTAAAGTAAATACAAAAATGGCATAAGCATATATCTTTTAGAAAAACAATTTTTACATAGGGTTATATATGTTATATTTTTTACTATAAATATTAATTAGAAAGAAAAACGATTTCCAACATAATGGTATTTTATTTATAATTTTTAGACATTGAATAATTAAATTTATTTATGACACAATAATGATGCAGTATTTTTCTTATTTATGAAAGAAACAAATAATTTGTATCATAAATATTAAAATAAATATATTTTGAAAGTTTTGATGCTATACACGAATTTTATTGATTAATTTGACATGTTAGGATTTCTTAAATGAATTTTTTTTTTTTGAATTAATAAATTTTTTAAGACTTTAACAAAAATCAATTATTAAATAGTGTCAAAATTGACATAAAAGAGTATTTAAAACAAATGTTATATTATTAATTGATATTATCTTCCTAAAAAAATAATTAAGGCCAAAGGACTTATATAATGATATTTGTATCATTAATGAACCACTTGGAGGTTGTTTGGAAGTTTATAGTATGTTTATTAACCATATAATATAAAAATACAAAGTGACATGGTAAATGTCAAACTATTTAACTAAGAATTAAATATAAATGATAAGATTAATATAGTGATCCAAACCTATCTAAAATATATTGGATGAAAGGATTTAGACCCATACCCACCTTATAATTTTAATGATCCACTTTTGAGCCATTAGAAACCGAATACTAATTTTATTATAAATTAATACTTTGAGTTTTTTCTAAAGATCCCCTCCTCTCCCTTATAAAAGGACACCACTTCTAACCAATTCTTCATACCTTTAAAGCCTTTTGGTTCGTCCAAACTCTGCTAAAATACCCTATAAACTATCATACGTTCATTTTAGAGGCCTTCCTTTATTCATAAAGCCATCCTAAGGTTCCATTTTGATCAAATCAAAAGGAAGACCCCGAAGAAGAGGTAATGTTTTCACCACCCTCTTTCAAGTTCATTTCTTCTTCAACTTCTTATTTCTTTGATATATCCATTGTAAACTAATAACTCCAGTATATTCTATATACTGTGATGTTATTATAAATATGTTACAACCATATTCATTATTCTATCCACCCTTCGAATGACAGGTCCCCATACGTGCGTATGTACGGCCTACCGTCTCCACGTCATGGTGTAATTGTTATAAAATACATTATTATTTGGATGGGTATAATAATGAAGTTTAATTCATGTAAATAATAAATATTACATGATAATGATTCTGTATATATGATATACCATCCAATTATATATTATTTTAATATCAAAAGAATGATATAGTCGCTCGTGCGTACGTACGGATTACCATCTCCACGAACGCGTTGAGATTCATTCCCCATTGTATCCATTCAATACAAAATTTTATTTGATGATTAAAAATAATTTTTAGAGACATTATATCATTCTGGATATGAACAATATACATCCCATCCATAACAAAGATGACTCACATAACCAAAAATATAAAGAAAAACGAATTCGTTAATACCCGAAACGATGATAATACTAAGATGTTATTAACAAATCAATGTTAAAAGATTGTATATGATATCATATTAATGTATATGATTCTTGTATAATTTAGTAACAATTATTTAACCATTATACAGGAGTTTAACCTACCCTCAATCAAGGAAAAGTACAATGTAAGGTTTTATTTCACAGTCTCTTCATTATTCGAGGTTGTTTATACGTAATTATCTATTGGGACCTCTTTATCATCCAGATCCATGTTTCTTAAAAATGTATTTAAAAACATTCTTAATATTTTATAGAATATGGGTTAAAGTCATTTATACCCTTGTTTGAAATTTTATAAGATGTTTATAAAGGAATCTTTCTGTCATTTTTCAAACAAGGTCCTTTTTATCCTTTTCAACAAAATTAAGGTAATAAAATGTCTTTTTTTAACTTATACGGCCGGTGTGGATATTTTCTACCATTATAAACTCGTCGAAGCTTCCCTTACAAGATTATAAGAATATTTCCAAAGTAAATGTTTTATTTTATAATTAGGTGACTCTTAAATGATTTCAAAATAGAAAGATATATTTCTCTAAAAAGAGTTTTGATTTCATCTATGTCAACATCCTTTGATGGATTTTAAGTTTATTTGGAGTTGATTTATTATGATACAAAACTTCCATATTGTATTGAAGGTTTTGTGATATGTTTGACTGTGGATGTGCTATTTTTATACCATTCATGATTTATGGTTAAAGTGTTGACATTTCGTATGCTAGTTTTAATACGAATGTTTATGATATGTTTAAACCTTTTCATATGAGGAATGTATTCGACTTAGAAAGTGACTGGTGGATCCCACTATAGCTCCTCGATGCATCAGTAGGTCTCATGAGAGAACTACATGTGGAATTGGTTGAGGCCCTTTCCCAATTTTATTTATGGTTTTGGTCAATCCCTTAATCATTTTTAGACATCTTGGTCGAGGCCTTGACAAAATGTTTCAGAATGTCTGGAATTATACATTCCCTCATTATGGAAATAATATTTACGGTTTATGTGGTCATTCGACTAGTAGAATACCCCTGATTATTTCTTATTATGCAATTATTTACTCAGCTCATATTCTTACCATAAAAGTATTCGTTTTTATTATTAGTAAAGGCATGTGGTTTGAATTATTTACCATTCTTAATATTATGTCATTTTTCATTGTATTACTTACCCTTACTGAGCGTTTGAGATCAACCCTTTCTTATGTTTCATTTTCCCGGGATATGAATAAGTTAGTTATGAGTGACTAGTAGGCATAATCTTGTAGGATTGGATGTTTATAATGAAATATATTTGTGTTGTATTTATTTTCAAGTTGTAAAGTTGAACTTATGTATGAATCTTGTTTCCAATAATAATAAACTGGTCGGTCTTTCGAGACATGATTTCCATATGATCGTGCCAATGTTATGTAATAATTCACCGACTCCGGGTAACTGGGGTAGGGGCGTTACAACACTAGTCCAAAACTAATTAACAACATTAACATAGTTAACAAGAGGTATTTTTATAATATCATAACAAGTCTTTCACCCTTTTCCTTCTACATGGTCAAAACTGAAGCACAATCACTACCCTTAGCTATCTTACACCTCGGTCTTGGATAAAAAGGGTAAATAAATTCTCATTTTTCACATTTCTCATTTATACACCCCATTTATTTTCATTTTGAATCATATTAAAATTCACAATTTCAAGTTAGGCACATTTCCTAACTCAATTGCACAAGAAAGTAAAAATAGGTCAAGTTCGATAACATACCCATAACCTATTTTCAGGTGTGTTCCTTAAATGATTCAAGTCAAAAAATATTCCTGAGTGCCTAGAATGAAGCATTAAAACTCAACTCTCATGCCATACCGTGCTACGAGTCAAATATCAACAAATATTTGAAACAATGGTCACATCTCACAACAAGTTCATCACACAATTTGAAATAACATTAATTTTAACAGAAAATGTAAATAATAATAATCTCTCCTTGGGCACTTGGGTTCTCCCTCATACATGTGGTAGATACTCCCACACACGAGCTCATAACCAAGCCCCAAATATTCCTAGTCTCACGTCTATATTTCTGAAATAGTAATACAAAATAGGAAAAAAATATAATTGGTCTATAATACAACTTTGTATTGTCCCAAACTGGGTACTACACATCGGTGCCCTGATTTTGACTGCTACATGACCTCAGGAGTGCATCCCTATATGATAGAGGCCACTGACTAGTAGTGAGGATATAATATCAGTTATGGGGAGACTATACCATCTTTTGTTATCATAGTAGTAAACCAATGTAAAATAATGAAACAATAACTAAATAATATAAGAAGAAATGGAATAATACCAAGATTGCAAGATGACCAAAACTAGAGATACAATATCAAAACAAAACTTTAAATATGTCATCCAAGTGATAAATGAAACTCAAAATTAAAGACACGGAAAACTCCCAAGTGGGTCCCAAACCACGTTTGGATCTATCATCTATGATTTATCCCTTCTTAACCATCTAATATATGGTCGTTACACTTAACCTATCCAATAATAATATAATCAATTCATGTACCAATCATGAAACTTGAGTAGGGTGTGACTACAACTCAGTAGGCCATCACTAATGGTGTGTAAAAAATCAAGTCAATTACATCGTATGTAGTTGTATAAATAATTAAACAAAAAATATAAATAAAAAATTAATCACATATTTAAATATTCATTATTTGACAACATAACCCTCAGGTTTCCAAGGATAATCGATCCTTAGTACCTGCTTCATCCCATGTCATAGTCTGATCAATCCTTAAGGAATATCACATAAGAATGTCCATGTTACCATTCTTAATACGTGTTCAAATTTCCATGTTACTATTCTCCATTTAATATAACATAAATGAATGAGCATGTTACCATTCATAATGCATGGTTTAATGTCCATGTTACAGTTCACCATATAACAATACATAATTGAATGAATGTTACCATTCATAACTTCACAAATTAGAAAAACCATGTTATTATTCCTTATTTCTCAACTGAATGACAATGTTACCATTCATAACTTCATAGTCAAATGACCATGTTATCATTCAACAACACATGATTAATTCAATAATTAATTATTCACACCAATTCTATTAAAAATTTAACAATTAGTTAAAAACAATAATTCCATTAGTTAACTCAAAAATTAACTAATCAGGTCACTAACATTAATTAATTCGATAATTAATTAATCACAAAGTTAATTATAAAACTAACTGATCTCATTAATTACTATAGTTAATTAAACAATTAACAAATAACATTAATTACTCTAGTTAATTCAACCATTAACAAATCACATCAATTACTCTAGTTAATTCAACAATTAACTAATCACATCAATAGTATTAATTAATTTAACAATTAATTAATCACACCAATTACATTAATCAATTAAACAATTAATTAATCACTTAAATTATATTGGTCAATTCAATAACTAACTAATCACTCCAATTACATTATTAATTCATTACTTTGTTTATCACATAAATAGCCTTAATTAATTCCCCCAATTAATTAAGTATGTTAATCCCATTAATTAATTCATAAAATAATTAATCAATATATACAAGTTCAAAATACAATAATTAATCCCATAATTAATTATCTTATTCACAATCTCAATATTTCATAATTAATTAATGTGACAATAAATTATATCAATTCTAAAGTCTCAATATCTTATAATTAATTCAATAATTAATTATCACAATTCTAAAATATCATTATCCCATAATTAATTCAATAATTAATTATCCAATTCTATCAATTAAATATCCCAAAAATACAAATTAATTTATTCAACAATTAATTAATCCAAATCATTCAATTTCATTAAAAAAACAATCCCCATTAATTATTTTATCAATTAATTAATTTAACTCATTCAATTGAATTAACCCAACAACCCCTATTAATTAATTTTTTAATTAATTGATCTAACTCATAAAATTTCATTAATACAATAATCACCATAAATTAATTCACAAATAGATTAATCTAACCCATTCAATTTCATTAACACGATAATCCCCATTAATTAATTTTAAAATTAATTAATCTAACTCATTTCCATTAATTAATTTCATAATTAATTATTCACATTCAATCCCTTCAATTAATTCACCGCTTAATTATTCATGTCGGTTTCATTAATTAACTCACAATTAATTATACACAATACTTCCATTAATTAGTTCATCAATTAATTAATCCCATCAATCCCACCATTTTATTTAATAATTAAATAATCAAATTACTCACAATAACTAATTAATCAATTAATTAAACACAATATTTAATTCAAAAATTAAAAAATCACCTTACTCCCAATAATAAATTCGTTAAATAATTAATCCCTTCAATACCATTATTTAATTCAATAATTAAATTATCATACCCATTATTTCCATATCGAATAATTAATTCACCAATTAATTATCTCAAATAGTAATAATAATATCCTATAATTAATTCAAAAATTATTTATTTATATTATTAATATAAATATTACATAACTAATCTACAATTAATTATATCAATCCATGATATTAATATCTAATTATTAATCATCCATTAATTATCTCAATTCATGACTTTAATATATCCTAATTAATATACTATAAATTATCTCAATTCATGTCATCAACATCTCATAATTAATCTACCATTAATTATCTCAATTCAAGACATCATAAAACCATAACTAATTCAACAATTAATTATCTCAAATGATAATAATATCCCATAATTAATTCCAAATTTAATTATTCTATCTCAATCAATTAAATAATCATATCAATCCCCAATAATTTATTCTATAATTAATTATCCTAATCACAATCGCATGATCCAAACCATTTCTATTAAATAATTTTCCAATTAATTAAGCACATATCTTTTGTTAAACAATTCAATAATCAATTAACCATTTCACAAACTCAACATCAAATAATTAATTCCTCAATTAACTATTTTCAATTTAAAATTCAACTATATGATAAGTAACTCAACAATTAATTGTTTTCAATTTCCCAGTTCCATAATTTAATAGTTAATTCCTTAATTGAGTATCCCTATTTCACAATTTCCATTATTCCATCAATTCCTAAATTCCTAGATTAATTAATTGACAAGATTAATTAATTCAATTTAGAATTCCTATTACTAAACGTAATCTAGAAAAACTAAAATCACATGCATTTAATTGATAATAAAGAATATGTGATTTGAATTTTTGACCACCTACCCCAAGAACAGTGACCAATGGTCACCAAATAGATATCCTCAATTGGTGTAGAATAACCACGTAGAAAGAGATCCAAATCTAAAACCTAAATCCAAGATCGAACAAATCATGATCATTTAATACTAGATCTAGATCCACAAACCTATCTCTAGATCCCCCAAATAAGAATCTAGATCTAAAAAAATCAAGGATAAATTCACTTATGGAATGATAGAATAACATAAGTGATATGGGAAATCAATTGGGAAGAAACCACATTCCCATAAAGATATAGATCTGAGATTCGGTCTTCAAATCGCTAATAACGGAGGTCAGGAGCCTTAGGAAACCCTTTGGGAGCCTCTAAAAATGATATATTTTAACATGGGTCTAGATAGGGATGATTTAGTGTTAATATTTGGGTTTTATGAATTTTAAAATCAATTTCATTAACTTTAATTTTGTAGTGCATGGCTTGATGGGTGAAGTCGCATGGTTAGTTCTAATCATGCGCCTAAGCTGTGAAACGTTGCACACTTAGGCTACAAACTTAGTTTAACCATGAAAACCATCTAACCATGATGCACACATAGTTACACCATATGAAAATAGTGTGTAAACTATGCAATAGGTTTCATACTATGTTTTAACCATGCCCAAAACATGCAATTGGGTTCACACTTTGTTTTAATCATATGCAAACCATGTGTAAACCTTGACACCCCTTGCACACTTATCTTAACCATGAGAAACCCAAGCACAAACCTTTTAATGCCACTCTTAATTCTATAATTCTCCAATTTTCACCCAAAAGTACCCAAATTAAGACCCAAACAAGTTATAGTCAATTAAAGGCAAAGAAATACCTATAAATGAGCATGTGACATATCCAGAAAAAATGATGGGATCTTATAGGACTCCTCTACCTATTTAACTAAATATGATTGCACTATTATCTGATACATACAGCATATATCATTAACCACTCACGTATCAATGTGCATCCTATAAAGTTTCATCATCACTCTCTATCCATTACTAGACTCATACACAAAACCATTACATCACTTCCTAGTTAAATAACTATTAACAACATTCACTTTCCCCAGTGTATAAGAAATATAAAAGTTATTATCCTATAAAAATTTTATCCACCACCACTACTAAAAATTCAAATAAATTTGGGAGAAGACATACCAAAATCTCTTGTGTTCAATGAAGAGCACCAAATGCTCATCGAGGAGGTAATATCACTACAAATTTAGCGAAACATTACCAGAGGAAGCTCAATATCAGGGGTGTTGTAGTAACATGTATGAGGTCCTAACTACATATACCTAAACAAATAACTTCTCCCTAGTATACTAACATGTAATCCAATATAATTTGTGAAGCAATGCAATAAACCTCAAATACAATACCTTTCTTTATAAAATGAAGAACAAGATCCCATAATTTATTCTATTTCAAATACTAGAAAGTATCATGGAACTAGTCATTCCACATAAAATTTTGATCCTTTATAATCAATGTTTTCAAAGGATTTTTAATATAATGTAATTAGTGTATAAACCACTATTAATATCTATAATAACCAATAAAACTATACACCTCTATATTATTCTTGGAGGATATCCAAGAAAAAAATGCATAAATCTTCAAAGGATACATGGATACTCCTTATTAGGACACAATATTCCCCAAGAAAAGAACCTCATAGACCTATAACATTCAATTTAAAATCCTCTCAAACAACTATTTATGATTATGATCACACTAAATATACAATGGATTCTATACATTCTCCTCCTTGGACACTAAATACAAAATAAATTAATCAATAAATATAGGATTGAAAGTGTTAGTATTTACCTACAAGAGGGGTCAATTTTAGTTTATAAGATAAAACTCACAATTTACATAACAACTTAATATATTTTATTATATTAATATTCAATTTGACTTTAAGTGTTAAGTATTTCAATAAACTTGACTTTAGGTGTCCACAGTTTTCACAAAACTTTAAATGTCTATATTCCTTAAGTATGGAATCCCTCAATACTGAGATTAGAATAAAATCTATCATATTATCTCTAGAAGCCCTCTATCAACAATATTGAACACAAATCTATCTTAATTTCCCCATAATCCCTTAATCATCATGACCATTCACAAATATAACAAAAACAAAAGTTCTTAAAATATTTAAAATCCTCACATAGATGCCTTAATAAAAAAAACTCTCTAAAAATATCAATGGAGCACATGAAAAACAAGATGCTACAAAATCTTTAGAGTAACTTAAGATTATTATTGATGAAAAAATTCAACCTACTTGAATATAGCTTCTATTTATAAAAATATATATAATGATCATATTTTTATTCATCATTGTTAGTTACAAAATCCTCAGACGAACTCTTCCTTCCCTTGGAAAGTTCCCAACATCTTCTGCATTTGATGGTTGCTTTGATAATGCACCATTAAAATGATATTGAATTTTATAATATAGAAATAATTTCCTTCATATGGTGACATGTAATTTCTTCATATGAGGGATTTAATAAATTTTCATTATAAAATCATGTATGACACACAAAAATGATGTTTTTTGAATGGTCTTGAAAAAACTTATTCTGATAGAATTCGTTATTCATTGACTATAGGGATTTCATAAATATACGCCTGATGAAATAGGTACTCATTTTTACATTATTTAAAAACATCTATGCCTTATTGTGAAAAAATAATTTTTTCTTATTAATATAATATATATAAGTGGTAAAATTGGTTTTCTATATAAACAAACTTAGAATTTGTGAAGTATAAAAGTTATTTAAATTTAAACATCTAATGGATTTTATTTTTATTTTCAAAAAAAGGATAGAATGTTTTGAAATTTATCCTTTAGATTCCAAAATATACCTATTTTTAAAAAGATTAAAAAATAAATTTTAAAGATAAAATTAAAGAAATAAAAAAATATAAACTCCCTATATCTCATATAATCTCCCCTTTTACCTATCTGTCTTTTATTTATTTCTCCCATTTATTTTAGAGTTTATAAAATTCCTTCCAACCCGTTATTTAAAAGGATTTAGAATTTATCTCTAATTGTTCTAAGCCTTTATCCCCTTTTTTATTTTTTTAAAAGAATGAATATAGGAGGAAGAAAGTGTACTTGAATTATTTGGGCAATAAATTCTATACAAGACAATATAATAAATCACTAAAATTATAAGGAATATATTCATACAAAAAATGGAACAAATAAATTTAACCAAAGGAATTGGAAAACATCCAAAAAAATCATTTATGTAAGAATTTACATAAAAAATTATATATTCATCCAAAATATTTTTGAGTTATTATAATAAAAAATCAATATTTGAGAGAAAATATCCATCTTTATTTGAGATATTATTTATGATTATCTTAAACTTTTGAATTTTTTTTTATATTTATATGACGTAAAAAAAATAATTTATCTTTTTAAGATCATCTTGTAAATATTAAACTTTACAAATTTATCCCTAGATATATTGTAAAATATCTAATTTTTTCTTTAAATTCAAAACTTTATTCTCCAAATATTGAACTTTTCTACTTTCTCATGGATTATATTCTCAAATATACATAGTTTTCTCCAACTTTTCAACTTCATATTAAAAATCATCAATATTATTTCCTTTTTTTAAATTAATTATATTGATTAAAAATAATAAATTTTAGATTATCTACTCCCATCATGGTTTCATTGACTTCATTACTCATACTCATTGAAAAAATAATCACTGATTTTGTTTTTGTTAATATTTAATCTATTTTATCATCATAGAATTTCAAATCACCTTTAGTTTTTTTGATCTAGATAATAATTTCATTAAACTTTATTTTATTAGTTTATGACCTTCCTTTGAAATATTCAAGTTCTTCTATATTCTAATTAACTAATTCAGTATGATATTTCAAAGAACATGAATTTAGCAAAACAATAAGCTTCCTTTTCATGTACTTACAACTTTATTAAATGTCAGATAAAATTTTATTAATTTCATATATGTGATGAATTAATTCATTAGGGTAATTTTTTTGATTTCTTTTATATTTAAGCTATTTATTGGATGATAACATGTGGATTCTAAATAAATTCTTGGAACTGAAGGATATAGTGTTCAAGAAGGTCATACCCCTCATATATCAACATCATTATAATCTTTCATAACTTGGACATCATCATTACCAATATTGGATGAATTATTTTCTAATATATGATATTTTAAATGTAATTCATTTTCTTCTGAGGAAGCTTCCTTATATGGGTTACTCAATGAATTATTATTAAAATATTTAACAAATAATGATGTTGATTATACTGTTTATAGGTATTCAAAATCCAAATTTTCATTGATTTTTTCAAATAAATTAACTTATTATTTAACATTGAAATTCTAAGAAGAATATTTAGTATTTATTGGTGAAGAGATTGAACATAACCTTATTTTTATTTTGAAACTTCTTCTTGAAATTTAGCTACAACTTCACCAATTTTATAAAATTTCAAAGGTTAAATTGAAATTGGAAGGGATTTCCTATAAATTTTTTCATAAAAAGTTAATTCCAAATGATTGAATGAATAATAATTCACTTTAGTTATAGTTTCAATAATTGATTTATTTTTTTAATTTTTTAAGGGATTTCTTATAAAAATATATATAGATTTCATTATATGACTTTATTTTCTTATTTTCTTCTTGTTAAATTTTTTGATGAGTTTTTATTTTAAGTTATAATAATTTATTCTTGTCTATACCAAAGGATAAATCATCATTTTTCTTCTTCTTCTTCTTTTTTATAAAATATATAAAATACTCATCATAAATTTATTTTTCCTCTTTCATCAGCATGATAAGATTTTTTTCTATTTTCCCTTATGAATGTTTTCTTTTAGTTTTGTAATTTCAACTTCAAATTAATATTTTTCATCTTTTTCAATAAAATTCATATAAGAATAGAAATAAACAAATCTCACCTTATTTATTATTTCTTCTCTAATGAAATGAATATTTTCTCTTATAGTAGTAGATTCGTTAATTATATTTTAAATTTCCTTCAAATTCACTGAGAGATTGTTGAAAAAATCAGGTGTATACTAATATTAAACTTTATCAATATTATTTTCCCATATTCAATTACATTGAAAATATACATCACCATGTTTAACTTTCTCTTACTGTACAAGAAGTCAAAAACATAGAAATATTGTACTTTCATTGAATCTATATCTTTTTTTTATAAATAAATAAATTTTAAACACAAATTAAAATTATTCTTTCATCATGTGAAGGATGATAAACATTCTTGACCTTCTCATATAATGCAACAAGTAGATTTTTATGCATATTATTTTTTTAAAGGAGCTGATTTTTCTAAAAACATAAAAGTCACTAAGTTAACTTCTAAATATAATTGAATTTGAACTAACTCAACCAATTTTGTAATTTTTAGTTTGTATAAATTTCCAAATAACTCATATTTTAAAACCTTAAGCCCATATTTTTCATTAAACTTCTATGAAGTGTAGAAATCCCTCACTAACTCAGGATAATATAAATATAATTCTTCCTTTTCTACATAAAGTTATTCCTTTTCCTAAGATACTATCAAATATTTTAGTACAGTACCATAGTTTTTATTAAAATATATTTCTATCAATATTTAATTGACTTAAATTTTATTGGAGAAGTTTCTAGAGGTAGCTATCTGATTCTAATTAGAAAAACAAAATATCAAATTAAAAAAAATATCATATAAAGGAATAACTGAATGTTTAGAGATCTTTAAAAAATTAAGGTGTAAAAATATAGTGGTGCACCTCTACTCAAATATAAATAGTTAAAGAGAGATATGATTCATCCACGTAAAATTTGATGGCTCTGGTTAAAACACAAATTTAGATCGACAGTTGATAGCTTCCCCTGAAAGATGATAATATATATAAACCCCTAGTGTTTTTATAAATCCATTATATAAGTTTTATTGTAAGAACTCATGTTTTTATGAAAAGTATATCTTTGATAAACTATATAGAAAGATAAAACTCAGAAAATTTATAAACATCAAAAAAAATTCCATAAAAATTGATAAAAAAACAATATATTTATACATTAACTTTTAGAGAAATATATAAACTTTATTACGATAGTTCTTAATCAAAATATTATTCTTGGTTTTATAAAACAAAAAAATTAAAAAAATTAAGTAAAATATTCTCTAATATCTTTTAATGAAAACATTTTCTAAAATCTTATTAAAGAAACTTTATCTTGGAATGTTTTAAGGAAAAGTTCATCTAAAAACTTTTAAGAAAACATTGTCTAAAATATTTTTAATGAAACCTTGTCTAGAAAATATTTAAGGAAACTTGTTTCTATAATCTTTTTAAGGAAAACTATGAATAAATAATTTTTATGCAACTTTTTTCTGAAAAAAATTTAAGAAAAATAAAAATATATAAAAAAATTGGAAAAAAATTATCACCATCTTTTAAAGAGTTCATTTATATAAAAACATTGTTTATAAAATAGATAGATATGAATGATCATTTTATTTTTTCCATTACAAGATTATGTTTAATATATTCAAATCTATCAGTATTGGCTGGCTTTGTAAATATATTAGTATGTTTTATTTTTGTTCCGATGAATTTAAAATGGTGTCTCATTTTGGTGTGTGATCCCAATTGAAATGTTTTTTTATCAATCTTCTCATATCATGAGTAATCTACTAGGTTTTTACATTAATCTAGTTCACTTTTGTTATAAAAAAAATATTATTTTTACTAATACTCATGCCAAAATCACTGATTGTGTGTTACAACCACAACACTTGAGCACAATAACTTCAAACAACTGCATATTCTTATTCAAATGTTGATAGTGCTGTAGAATTTTCTTTATTATAGGACCAAGAAACTAAATCTTCTCCTAAAAAATAAAAAGTTCATGATGTAAAGATTTTATCCATTCTATGTCCATCAAAAATAGCATCCAAAAAACTTATTAGTTCAAAATAATTTCCTAAAGAAAAAAAGTAAACAATGATCCATAGTTCCATTAATGTAACAAAAAAATAATTTTAGAAAATTTAGATGTCACTCTTTGGGATTATATTGAAATATTATAAACAAATATATAGAATACATTAAATATATATGACTAGAAATATATAATATTAAACTACCAATAATTCCTCTAAAGGTTTTTTGATTAACTAATTTCCCGGATTCAACAAGATATATTGTTTTTGTGGTTTTGATAAGAGTGTTATACTTTTCGTATTGCCAGATCCAAACTTTTTAATAAGAACTGTTATTTAATTTTTTTGAGATTTAGAATTTCATTTTATTTTTTGAGAAATTTAAAAACAAATGAAGAAATTCCATTTACACATCATGATCATTTAAAAATCATATACCATAAGATCCAAAAAGGAATCTATAAGAGTTTTTTGAGTTGATCCCAATATAATTCCATAAATATAAATTTAAAATTGATTGTATATTTGAAAAAAAAATTATAAAGACTGTTGGATCATCATCTATGTTAACAAAATTAATTTGTAATAAAAACCTAGTTAATCTATCATACTTGGATATAGGGTATTTCTAAGTCAATAAAGGGACTTAGTAAGTCTAAAAACATGATCAAAAGAATTTTTTTTCAAAACAAAGTTGTTGTTCTGTATAAAATTCTTCATAAACATATCCATTATGGAAAGAAAACTTCAGAACCATTAAAAATAGTGAAATTTTATATTTGTTAATAAGATATAAGTATATGAATAGCATTAATTCTAGCTACTAGTGTATAAGATTTCTAAAAATATATGTCTTATTATTCATTATAAATCTTTTCAAAAAGACTATATATATTTCTAAATATAATTCCATTTTTATTATATTTATTTCAGGAAACCCATTTTACACAAATTAAAAATGAATATTTAGTATATTCAACCAAAGTCCAAAATTGATTCCTCCCAAATTCATTGATCTCATCCTAGGTTAATTTTTTTCAATATTGATCAATAAAAGCATCATCAGGGGTCTTAGGTTCAAATTTTGATATAAATGCGCAATGTTGACATTAATTTCTTCAATAATTTATAGATTTAACTAGTTGACCTACATCATCGACTATATTATTATTGGAATAATTTCTAAGAATTTTTTAATTCCAAGGATTTTTAAAGAGTTTTTTATCAATAGTAGATTGAATATATTATTGAGGTAAATCTTTATAAATAGTTTCTTCAATTATTTTTTCATAGTTATAGTTTTTCAAAATTTATTGAAAATAATTTTTTCTAAAAACATATAATGATGTGGTTTGAGGTTGTTTCAAAATAAAAGGATAAGTTACATGAAATTTTTCATCCACATTTTCTCCAACTGTACAAGATTTTTTTAAAAAAATATAATAAGACTTACTATTTTTATAATATCCAAGGAAACTTCCTTTATTAGACTTTCGAGATAATTTATTTAAATTATCATTATAATTCATAAATAATAATTTTCACCTAAAATTTTTTGAAGTAATAAATTTTTGGATTTATTCCTATATGCAACTCATAAGGAGTTCTATTAATAAAAGGTCTAAGTAAATCATGATTTATAATATAATAGGAAAAACTAACCGGTTTTTCTGATAAATATTTATCAATTTAGTATACAATCAATATAGTCTTAGTAATCTCTTGGCTAACTCTATTTATTCATTCAACTACACAATTTTTTGAGGTGTTAAATAAAATGGTAAGTTATGTATTATATCATTTTTATTGAAAATACTTTCAAGTTCATAATTTAAAAATTCTCCACCATGATCACTTCAAAAAGTTACCAAAGGTTTACTTTTCTCATTTTTTACATGCAATAAAAAGTGTTAAAAAATAAAAAGAGGCTTCCAAATTTTTAGCTTTGAAATAGACCCATGTATATCAAGTGTATTTATCATGTAAAACATATACATAGTATTATTCATTGATACTTATATCTTTTTTAGACCAAATAAACCCATATTCACTAACTATAAAGCATCAAAATTCAAAACATCACTAATAGATTTAAAATTTGACTTATGTTGATTTTTTAATTGGTAAGGATCATGAACATTATAAGACATAAACCTAATATATAATAGATCTCTAACTAGTACTTTTATAGAAATATTTTTTTAAGTAACAACATTAATATTTTATAATATCCAATGACACAAAACATATTGATCTTGGTTTACATCAACGAAAGTTAGACCTTTTCATCCAAATTCTTTTAAGTGTATGGTGTAAACATTCTCATGCCTATCAATAGAAATAATAAAATTAAATTCTAAAATATAAATATTAAATTTAACATTACTAATGTTAAAAATATATCCATCAACACATAATTTAATTATACTAATAATTTATTTATTAATTCATAAAACATATAAAACATTTGAAATTATATGTTTTCCAACAAGAACAATATTACATATTCCATATATATCTCTTTGATCATTATCACCAAAAGTGAAATTTCACCTTCAATCTTGATGATCTTATGAAATAGAATCTTATCTACAGTCATGTTCTGAGGACATCTACTCTCTATGTACCTAGCGTTACATTTTTTTGGTAGTTTATTTATTTTCTTGAAATTAATAAATTATGTTTTTAGAATTCAGACACCCTTTGGTCATGCATTATTAGAAAAAATAATTTTTTATACAAATATTTCCATCTCATTTATGTTCTATATATACTAACTCCATTTAAATATAATATTTATTAAAAGTTAAACATTTTACTCTATTTAAATAACATTTGTTCTTCCAATGTCCACCCCTTTAATATTTTTTACAAAGGAGAAATTTTTAGGAACAAATTAATTATTATAAAAATGAGATTTTTCTTGAGTAAAACCTATCATAGATAAATTTAATTGAGTTTTTATTTGTATATAAATTTCATCAAAATTATATTTTCTAGAAATAAAATTTGATAAAATATTATTTAGACTATATATCTTAGAATTGAGTTTTCAACTAGATCCACATCCCCAATAGATGAATTATAATTATTTATCTTTTCCAATTTTAATGTATGATTTGATATTTCTGAACTAAGAATATAAAATCTTTAATTTTCCTTTAAAAGATCAACCATATCATCTTCAATATTTTTTGAAACCTTACAATTTTTTTCCAAAAAATAAGAAAATCAATAAACTTATACAAAGATTAGTAATGTATCCTCATATTTATATAAAGCATATTTTTATTATTAATAATAAGTATAGTTATATTCATCATTAAAATGATATAATTTTCTTTTAAAGATAAATTCATAATGGATTCTGTAGATACAATATCCATGTAGCATTTATTATTCATTGGAATACGAGTATAAAATATGATAACTGTCTCATTATCACTATCATCTAAAGAAATTTATGATGAAGTATCTCTATTGTTAGTACTCAATGTGTTAAAATCTTTTATACTTTTCCATAATATATACTAGGAGAATTTAATATAATATTTTTCATACTTATCCTTCTTCATTAATGTTTAAAAAATTTCTATAATGTGACATGGGTTCTTATAGTTGTATAAAATAATTTTAAGAGAATATTTATTCTCATTCCAAACTTTATAATTCTTATTGAATATAAAATTGGAATATTTATTTCTAATAAGGTTTTTCATTATCATTTAAAGATTAGAAATCTCATTCTCATTATGATAAGAAAAAATAATTTTTAGTCTCAACTCAGACTTTCTTATTCTTCTTAGAATATTTAGAAACCTTTCCTATTGATGTAAAATTTTTAAAAACATTTTATATTGTATAAAAATCAACACATTTTTTCTTATTTTCCTTCTCATGATCTCTTTTCAGTATGTCCTCATAAATCATGAGTGTTCCAATCAAACCATCAAACAAATCTTCATTGGATGATTAGTATCATCAAGAAATTTCATATTAGATTCTCATTAATTGTGAATAATGTCAATAATCATTTCAATAAGATGGTCATAAATTATGTCTTTATATCCAATAGATTTATGACTATTTATAATTATCATGAATCATTTATTCATTTTAGATACCAATTCTCCATAGATAAAATAAAAAGCATGATAATCATCTATAAGCATAGATTTTCATGTTTTAAAAACATTATTTGTCCCAAAATAAAAAACTTCTAATTTCATTAAAATAATAATTATTTCTTCACATGAAAAAATATGAATATACATGTTTCTAGTCATTGATCACAATAGAGAATCTATAACCCTATATTTGATATTAAAATTTTTCTTCTCTAGTATAATTAGAAACTTCTTTTTCCAGAAATAAATTATTTCTATTAAACATTACAATGTTTTTAACTCTTGTTATGATAAACAATTATTCATTCTATCTGTGTAATATTCATAATTTACCTCATCAAAAATTAGTGGTCTTATTCGATTAATATTATCTAAAGTACCAATAGAAAAACCTATAATTTTCTATGTAAAATAATCTTTTCAAAAATAAATTTCAGTGTAATAGATTATAAAAAAGATAAACTTGAAAAAAATTAGTTTATTACTCTATTTATAAATTTAGAAACCCATTAATATACCAAATCGAGGATTGAAATAGTAATAATTTTCTTATAAGAGGGGGTGAATTGTATTATATAAAAAAAATCACAATTTACTTAACCACTTAATATAGGTTATGGATTAAGGATCCATCTGATTTATAGAAACGTAACCTAAAAACTTTTATGCTAATACTTTATATTATTAGAGTTAGGATAAGTTTATGATATAAGTAAAAAATTCATTAAAGTATGCACAATGGAATTGGAAACTTATAATGAAAATTTCTAACAAAACTTATAAATAGAATAATAAATACATACAATAACATTATATAATATATCCACACTTTAACCTTATATGTTAAGGAAGTTAATATCCCTAAATTTAGAAATCCATGGTAGTCACCAAACAATAAGGCATCCATTTTTTCACCCAACAATAAAGGTATGTCTTCCTTAATAATGGAATACCTAAGTACTAATATTAGACTAACTTCATTATTCCCATATCCAAAATCCCTCAATCAATAAGTTTAGACACATATCTGTCATCCTGTCCCCATAAGCCCTCAATTAACAACATCAAAAAAATAAATTATAAACAAAAAATATCTTAAGTCATTTACAATCATCACATATATTCCTTGATACAAAAACTCTCTAAATATTACATTAGATCGAATGAGTAATAATATATTAAAAATGAATCAAAGTAACATTAAATCATTTGTGATTAAAAAATACCCCAATACTTGAATAAAAAATCTACTTATATGCATTTATTCAATGGTCATATCTTTGTTATTTAGAGTTAATATAAATTAAATTAAATGAAATATTCTCTAACATGTACAGTTATAAACATCTTTTCTTTATAATGATCACTTTGATAAATCACCATAAAAATGATACTCAATTTTTTAGATAGAATGAATTTCCTTTATCCGTTGAATTGTAATTTCTTCGTCTGATAGATTTAATAAACATTCATTCATAAATCATTTTTTTAATGTCTCATGAATATCATCTAATGGAATTTTCAAATCATTGACTACTAAACTTTAATAAATCTATTTTGAATGAAATAATTAATCATTAGACCAATATTCAAAAACATGTAATCTCAATTGTAGAAAATGATTTAGTGTGATGTACAAAATTTATATATCTAGTAAAAAAAAATTTAAAAAACATTCTTAGAACATGGTAATTTTAAAAGTTGTTAAAATATAAAATTTTAAGGGAATCTATTGTGATTTTAAAAATAAGGTTGAAATTTAACCTTTTTAATCAACAAAAAACCAACATGAATCGATCCAAAAACACATGGATTGTTGCATTCATTAATCCCATGAACATGACTAGAGAGTTCATCACACCGAATGGAATTAATAATAACCCATAATTACTATAATGATATCGAAAATTAATATTTGGAATATTATCATCTTTCACACACATATGATTATATCCTGACCACAAATTTATCTATTAGAACTAGCTATATCCCTTCAACAAATCAAATAAATATTCAATGTTTGATAGAAGATAGGCTTTCACCATAATCAGCTAATTTAAATATAGATAATTGATATATAATGTTAAATGCCATCTTTCTTTTTTATAAATAGAAATACATCACCCTAAGGAGACATAATTTGGTGAATTAATCCTCTATTAAGATGATCATTCACCAAAATCTGTAGCTCTCATACTAAAAAGTGGTTATCCTATATGGATACATTAATATAGAGGAAACACCTATTTGAAGCTCAATACAAAACACAATCTCTCATCGAGAGGGTATAATCACAACCTTTTCATAAAAGACATCATAGTACCCTAAAAACCCTAAGAAATTACATTAGTTGATCCCATAAAAAATCATTATTAACTCATCTATAAAATAATAAAAATATTCAGTATGCTTCTGACCCATCTAGTGGTCTTTCTCAAAAAAAACACATCGTTATCTCCATCAGCATCATAGAATATGATGCACCTACTAAATAATTATAAAATGTCTTGTGGTGAATTTATTTGATCCATGTCTAGGTTTATTTCATCTGGTTTTATTCCAAAATAGATACTTCCCTAAAATAATTTCACAATATCTACACATAGAATATAATCTTTCATGACCTCAAATTGGAATAGTCATTGAATATTTCACTAGATGTACCTCCACTGTAAAGACCCGGAAATTTCAAGGAAATTTTTTTTTCTTAATTTTCTTTGGAATTTTACAAGAACACAGTTTCTGGCGGCGCCTGATTCCGAGGCCCGGTGTGCCCAGAATCAATTTCCAAAGTTTGGCTCGGGTACGTTCAGTGAACGAACGAGCGGGAATTTCTAACTTTTGAACCGGTGCCCGGAATCAAATTCTGAGGGCACCGATGGAAGCGTAGCGCCGGTTTTTGCTTAGGAATGCCTTTCTTGGAGTTGTGTTTGCTTGGGAGCAGTTGTTTAATAAGGTTGTGGTTTAAGTGTAAAGAAAAATAAAATTTGTGTTACAAATTTTATTTATCTTCTTAAGTGGTTATATCCTAAGTGTGGAAGTTGGGGTGGAATCACAAGTTCCTAACTAACCAAGTGAGGATTAAGGTGAGGTGGGGCCCACATGAGCCCCAACCCTTCACCTTCCCCTTAACTCTCTTCTACCCCCCTTAAACTCCCTTGCACTTAATGTGCCAAAACCCCTCAAATTCCTAACTCCTTAAACTCCTTAACTCCCTTGAACCCCCCCCCCCAATTAAATGTGACTCTTCACTTCCACCTTCATTAATTTGGAGTCTCTCCACCCATTAATGAAGGATGTAACTTAATGAATTTGAATTATTTTGAATTCATTAAGCTAACACTATAATAAGGTGTGTTGTTTTATTGTTTGGGGTTGGCTAAATCTTTGTGATAGAGTCATGGAAGGATTGAAGAGAATTCCACCCTCGACGAAGAACACGAAGGACATCTCCAAACATGGAACAACGTCTTCTCGACGAAGAATGCCTTTTCCAAAGAAGAACGTGAAGTTTCCAACGTCGATCCCTTCTTGGATGCCTCCTTCCCACTCCTTCTGGGATAAAGAAGGGAGCGCCTTTCACGAAGAACGCTGACGTCGTCAACGACTTCTCTTTTCCGATGTCGACGAATCGCCGCCGCCTTTCCGCGACTTCGTCAACACATAACGAAAAGCGAAGTAGGGGTTTGTTGTTGCTTTATTTAATTATTTTTTGTTCTTGGTTCTAGCATGACAAACTTGAGGATGAACGTTTAAGTGTTATCATCTAACGAGAGGGGGACCGGACCGCACAAACACGGTCGAACCCCCCTCCTTTGTTCTTGAATGTTTCTTGCGGATGAAACGAGATAGCGTGGTGCCGTCGCACCACGCGGGAATCACACGGAAATTATTGCGTGGCGCCGTCGCGCCGCGCCGTGGAAAGAATTATCATGAACACGACGCCGTCGCGCCGCGTCGAAGGAAACCGAAGACGCCGCGGCCGGAGCGAGGCCGCGGCGGAGGGGCGCGGTGCCGTCGCACCGCGCCGGATGACGAAGGCCGCAGCCGGTTCCGGGCCGCGGCGGATCGTGATGACCGGCGGCTAGCCGGGCCGCCTGTGCCGGAAGACGGAAGAGGACTGGCCCTTGCTGGTCCTGTTGACAAGAAGCCGGCCGGCCAGGTCGGGCCGACCGGGTCGGTGGAAACCGGGGGAATTTAATTCCCCCGTGCAGTTATTTGGCCCCCCATTATGAGGGGGGCCGGTTTCACAAAGGGGGGCAGGCGGCCCCCCGTTTCCAGCAAGCTCGGCCTTCGGCCAAGCTGGCAGCGCGCCCCGCGCACTGCCTTGCGCCGAACCGGCGCGCCTGGCCGGTTCGCCCAGCCGGGCCGGTCCGCGCCGGGCCAGGCCGGGCTGTGCCGGGTCGGGTCGACCCGGTTCGGGCCATCCGGGGTGTCTCGGGCCGGGACGGCCCGGGCCCGAAACCCCCGTTACCGAGCGGTTTGGTCAAATGCCCGTATCTTGGGCTACGGGCCTCCAAACGACTCGTCGTCAGCGGCAACGCGATCCTTAGATCGAGACGGTCGTTTCGGTATACTATACTCAAGGTGCACCTTCCTTTTCGGGAGCCTATGTGGTTAAAACTCCGTAGTTAAGCGTGCTTGGCCTAGAGTAGTGATCAGGATGGGTGACCTCCTGGGAAGTTTCCCAGGGTGGGTGTGAGATGGAAAGGCCAATAAATAACAGAACAGGCGTCCGATTGACGCACCGTCTATTTCGTTGTATTCCTCTAAGTGAGATGGATCTTTCGGCTTACTCCGCTCGAGGTTTGGATGCCGACGGAGTGCGGTCGGGTTGGATCGCACCGAAATCCAACCGGGCCCCTGGAACGAAAAAGCCAATAACTCTCAGACCGGGCGTCCGATTGACGCGCCGTCTGTTGCGTTGAGTTCCTGCTGACGATACGGAACTTTTGGCATCCTTCGCCTGAGTTTTGGATGCAGATGGATAGTGGCCGGGTTGGATCGCACCGAAATCCAACCGGGCCCCTGGAACGGAAAAGCTGATATCTTTCTGACAGAACGTCCGTTTGACGAACCGTCAGCGGCGTTGGTGATCGCGTTGAGAAACGGTCCCTATGAGTTTACCCTATGAGAGTTCGGGGTATAGTTGAGATACGGCCGGGTTTGGATCGCTCACGAAACCAACCGGGCCCCTGGGACGAAAAGGCTAATAACTCACAGACCGGGCGTCTGATTGACGCGCCGTCTGTTTCGTTGAGACCCCTATGACGAGGAGGTCCTTTGAGATACTTCTTTGTGGGACTTTGTGATACTTGGAGTATCGACCAGTAGCTCGTGGAGCGGACCCTCCCGGAGACGAGCGTGCGGAGTACGGAGACCGTGTAGCTGGCTGAGACCTGACGACTGCTTGACCGACTTGACTTGGAGTGAGTCGACTAGCCCAGTGGAAGGAGCGCCCGGTATTTGGCGACAGACCCACGGCGGATGGAGCGCCCGGTAGTTGGCTGCAAACCCGCGGTACTCGACAGGAGGAGTACCTCTGTAGGCTATTAGTGGGAGCGCCCGGTATTTGGCGACAGAACCTCAGCGGACAGAGCACCCGGTAGTTGGCCGCAAACCCGCAGTACTCGACAGGAGGAGTACCTCAGCAGTCTTAGGTTAGTGAGCAGTACCTCGGAGTCCTGACCGGACCACTGTACACTCCAGAGACGGAGCTCTTCAGCAGTTACGGTTTCGATAATGAAAATCCTGGTTTGAGCTGAGACTTTTGACCCTGTGTTTACCTCATGATTGAGATGGGTCACTTGCTAACTTAGGTATATGTATGGGCATATACCCGGGTAGTGGTTATCCGTTGATTTCACAATCCTTGTGTTTCCTCATGATTGAGATGGGTTACTTGATAACTTAGGTATATGTATGGGCATATATCTAAGTAGAGGTTATCTGTTGAGATCTTATTTGTGGTTATCCTTGTTGGTTTAGTGAGACCTTGAGGGTATCGGGGTCCCTACTGAGTATCGTTATACTCACCCCTGCACGGGCTATGCCCGCACCTCATTGTGTTGGTTGCAGACGACGGGCAGTGTTGACAGAAGCCGAGTGTTCGAGGACTGGACAATACCTGGAGGTGGACTATACGAAGAGATGGTACCCATAGGAGGATCTCACGACAAGGCGGTACCCAGAGGTGGACGTGACGACGAGGCGGTACCCGGAGGTGGACCACTGGGCGAGACATACTCGGAGCGGACGGTGGGACCTGAGGAGCAGAGGAGCTATCTGTACCCACCCTTCAGGTGGGATTTCCAGTGGACAGCTCGGCGTAGCAGCTTTACTTTTCAGTTGTTGTTTTCCCTTTCGAGTTGTACTTTACAGTTGTAGTTGTACTTTCTTTTGGGTTTGTATTCTGGCCCATTTACTTTTTAGCACTTTCTTTTGTACTTAGTGTTTTACTTCCACTTGTGCTCTGTGGTTCTTTTTGTTTACTTTTATAAAGGCAATGCCTTCCCAGTTATCGGGATTTACGCCTTGGTGCTAGTCGCCAGCCCCTGGCCTATGGAAGGCGGGCTTGGGGTAGTCACGGAACGGGCCCCGAGGGCGGGTCGTGACAAATTGGTATCAGAGGAGTTCAGTTCTACCGCAGAACTCAGGATTCTGATCTTTTTCTATGTGAAGCAATAGTGTTAAGTGTACCGAGTGTGGTCTTCAGTTCAGGGAGTCCAGTGTTGGTGCGGCGGCCGACGTATCCGTACACCAGGACCCTGACTACTGATTTCCGACTTTGTACACAAAAACACTGATTGCGTGTGTGTTTACAAAGTTTTAAAGTCAGCTCAAACCAGGTCAGCTCACCAGTTATAAGACGTTGACCGTGTCGCATCTGTTCAGGATGTCTCCACACAGACAGTCAGTTGGAGTTCCGAGAGAGTACTCGATGACGGCTCACCGAGCGACGAGGCTCTGGTGCAGGGCCCTTTTTACTATGTTGGCACCCTCGGGTGGTGTACCAGTACATCACCACCTGTTGGGAAACAGATGCCAACGACTATACAAGCAAACTGTGCATGCTGGCGGAGCGCGTTGCACGAGTTCCAGCAGTAGAGGCCTCAGAAGTTACGAGGCGAGGCAGATTTCCAGACAGCAGAGCAGTGGCTGGAGGAGATTGCTAGAGTTTTCCGCCTAGCTGAGACATCATTAGAGTGGATGGTGGACTTGGCCACTAGTGTGTTCCAGTGAATGACCATGAGGATGGTCCGCATAGTGATGAGGCTTCGGTACGTGAACCGATGCCTGAGATAGTGCCTTTGGGTAGTGTGTCAGCTATACATCACTACCTGTTGGTCAGCAGTTACAACTGGCGGTACCGGTAGGTGACACTTGTAAGTTTACTGCCTTACATGTGTTATAACTTCAGATACCCTCATGTTCCGAGGTGAACCTGACTCATAGGCGGCTGAGGACTGGCTTGAGGAGGTGGCCGAGAATTTTCTAGAACTTTTACAGTTTCGGCGGGACGACGTGTTGATAGCTGAGAATTCATCGAGGTGTACCGAACATATCGGGTACTCGATGGAAGCGTTTCAATCTGTGCAATAGAGGTCGGACCTCTGAGCATGGTATGTTTAAGGGCTTCCGAGCCAGCACCTTTTCTCTATGCATTTCTACTTAGGCTAGAGTGCTAGAAGGAACCTTTGTGGTTGAGAATTATTTGTTGATCGAATACAGCCAGAGAATGTTAGAAGTTTGGAAAGCAGGAAACTGACACCAGTCTCGGAGACTTGGGCATGTAAAATGTTTCAATAAGAGGAAATGTTAAGGATAGATGAATCTGCAGAGTAGCAGACATGGAGGCAGAGCTTGGAGAGCAGCTCGTGGTGGTGTACATTTCAACATGTTACCATCACCCGCCTTTGTAGTCCCCGCTAGACTCAGGGAGTTGGAGAGCAGGGAAAGAGTGTAGCTGCTTGCAGTCATGGAGTGCGACCAAAAAGGGGCTCTAAGGATGATTCGAAGTGCGGAATTTATCTTCTACTAGCTTCCGTAGCTATAGGCATCGAAACGAATCATCCCTTCCTTCCATGAATCTAGTCCCAGACCTAGAGATTCCGGTTAAGTCGTTGACTTGACCCTCACATCTGGAGATACCTTTGGGAGGAGACTCGATAGTCACACTTACGCCGACGTTGTGATCTGACCCTTGAGGCGAGAGTCTCGGTTAGGACCTCTTGGTGGCAGCATCGAGGCCTTACGACGTTAGTTTGAGTATGTATTTGGCATTCACTGTTCATACTCAAATTGACGGTATTAGGCAAACGTTGGGATGGGTTTTCCTTGGTCGGCGAAAAGGAAACCCTGGGCAGCATAAGATAAACTCGTGCATGGGAGGGTGTAGCCGATCATTCTTGGGTCGGCCAACCTTACCCTCGTGGCAGCAGGAGTTTTGAGTTTCAGTTCTAACCTAAAAAGGGAGACCTTTAGAGTTCGAGGATGGCGACCACGTTCTTATACAGGTCTCACCTCGACGAGGTTTACGGAGATGTAGCTGAGGCGGCAAGAGATCTCCGAGGTTCAATAGACCTTTCTAGGTCCCCAACAGGGTAGGCGAGGTGGTTTATCGCTTGACCCATCCACCTCAGTTGCACCAGGTGCACGATAACTTACACGTAACTCAATTGAGGAGATACGTGCTTGATCCTTCACACATCATCGACCTCAGGGAGTTGGACGTCGATGATAGAGCGACATGCACGGAGGTTCCAGTGGGGATCAAGGATAGACAGGAGCAGATCCTACGAGGATGATCGATTCCTTGGGTGCACTTCCTTTGACAGTACGGGAACCTCCAGGTGAGCACATGGGAGCGGAAGGCTCAGATGCATGCTCTGTACCACTTTTGTGACCCTAGTTTGTGATGAAGCTTTACGGGGACGTAAAGCCCTGAGGTGGGAGTAATGTAAAGACCCGGAAATTTCAAGGAATTTTTTTTTTCTTAATTTTCTTTGGAATTTTACAAGAACGCAGTTTCTGACGGCGCCTGATTCCGAGGCCCGGTGTGCCCAGAATCAATTTCCAAAGTTTGGCTCGGGTACGTTTAGTGAACGAACGAGCGGGAATTTCTAACTTTTGAACCGGTGCCCGGAATCAAATTCCGAGGGCACCGATGGAACCGTAGCGCCGGTTTTTGCTTAGGAATGCCTTTCTTGGAGTTGCGTTTTCTTGGGAGCAGTTGTTTAATAAGGTTGTGGTTTAAGTGTAAAGAAAAATAAAATTTGTGTTACAAATTTTATTTATCTTCTTAAGTGGTTATATCCTAAGTGTGGAAGTTGGGATGGAATCACAAGTTCCTAACTAACCAAGTGAGGATTAAGGTGAGGTGGGGCCCACACGAGCCCCAACCCTTCACCTTCCCCTTAACTCTCTTCTACCCCCCTTAAACTCCCTTGCACTTAATGTGCCAAAACCCCTCAAATTCCTAACTCCTTAAACTCCTTAACTCCCTTGAACCCCCCCCCCCAATTAAATGTGACTCTTCACTTCCACCTTCATTAATTTTGGAGTCTCTCCACCCATTAATGAAGGATGTAACTTAATGAATTTGAATTATTTTGAATTCATTAAGCTAACACTATAATAAGGTGTGTTGTTTTATTGTTTGGGGTTGGCTAAATCTTTGTGATAGAGTCATGGAAGGATTGAAGAGAATTCCACCCTCGACGAAGAACACGAAGGACATCTCCAAACATGGAACAACGTCTTCTCGACGAAGAATGCCTTTTCCAAAGAAGAACGTGAAGTTTCCAACGTCGATCCCTTCTTGGATGCCTCCTTCCCACTCCTTCCGGAATAAAGAAGGGAGCACCTTTCACGAAAAACGCCGACGTCGTCAACGGCTTCTCTTTTCCGATGTCGACGAATCGCCGCCGCCTTTCCGCGACTTCGTCAACACATAACGAAAAGCGAAGTAGGGGTTTGTTGTTGCTTTATATAATTATTTTTCGTTCTTGGTTCTAGCATGACAAACTTGAGGATGAACGTTTAAGTGTTATCATCTAACGAGAGGGGGACCGGACCGCACAAACACGGCCGAACCCCCCTCCGTTGTTCTTGAATGTTTCTTGCGGATGAAACGAGATATCGTGGTGCCGTCGCACCACGCGGGAATCACACGGAAATTATTGCGTGGCGCCGTCGCGTCGCGCCGTGGAAAGAATTATCATGAACACGACGCCGTCGCGCCGCGTCGAAGGAAACCGAAGACGCCGCGGCCGGAGCGGGGCCGCGGCGGAGGGGCGCGGTGCCGTCGCACTGCGCCGGATGACGAAGGCCGCAGCCGGTTCTGGGCCGCGGTGGATCGTGATGACCGGCGGCCAGCCGGGCCGCCGGTGCCGGAAGACGGAAGAGGACCGGCCCTTGCCGGTCCTGTTGACAAGAAGTCGGCCGGCCAGGTCGGGCCGACCGGGTTGGTGGAAACCGGGGGAATTTAATTCCCCCGGGCAGTTATTTGGCCCCCCATTATGAGGGGGGCCGGTTTCACAAAGGGGGGGTAGGCGGCCCCCCATTTCAAGCAAGCTCGGCCTTCGGCCAAGCTGGCAGCGCGCCCAGCGCGCTGCCTTGCGCCGAACCGGCGCGCCTGGCCGGTTCGCCCCGCCGGGCCGGGCCGCGCCGGGCCGGGCCGGGTCGACCCGGTTCGGGCCATCCGGGGGGTCTCAGGCCTGGACGGCCCGGGCCCGAAACCCCTGTTTCCGAGCGGTTTGGTCAAATGCCCGTATCTTGGGCTACGGGCCTCCAAACGACTTGTCGTCAGCGGCAACGCGATCCTTGGATCGAGACGGTCGTTTCGGTATACTATACTCAAGGTGCACCTTCTTTTTCGGGAGCCTACGTGGTTAAAACTCCGTAGTTAAGCGTGCTTGGCCTAGAGTAGTGATCAGGATGGGTGACCTCCTGGGAAGTTTCCCAGGGTGGGTGTGAGACGGAAAGGCCAATAAATAACAGAACAGGCGTCCGATTGACGCACCGTCTGTTTCATTGTATTCCTCTAAGTGAGATGGATCTTTCGGCTTACTCCGCTCGAGGTTTGGATGCCGACGGAGTGCGGTCGGGTTGGATCGCACCGAAATCCAACCGGGCCCCTGGAACGAAAAAACCAATAACTCTAAGACCGGGCGTCCGATTGACGCGCCGTCTGTTGCGTTGAGTTCCTATTGACGATACGGAACTTTTGGCATCCTCCGCCCGAGTTTTGGATACAGATGGATTGTGGCCGGGTTGGATCGCACCGAAATCCAACCGGGCCCCTGGAACGGAAAAGCTGATACCTTTTTGACAGAACGTCCGTTTGACGAACCGTTAGCGGCGTTGGTGATCGTGTTGAGAAACGGTCCCTATGAGTTTACCCTACGAGAGTTTGGGGTATAGTTGAGATACGGCCGGGTTTGGTTCGCTCACGAAACCAACCGGGCCCCTAGGACGAAAAGGCTAATAACTCACAGACCGGGCGTCTGATTGACGCGCCGTCTGTTGCGTTGAGACCCCTATGACGAGGCGGTCCTTTGAGATACTTCTTTGCGGGACTTTGTGATACTTGGAGTATCGACCAGTAGCTCGTGGAGCGGACCCTCCCAGAGACGAGCGTGCGGAGTACGGAGACCATGTAGCCGACTGAGACCTGACGACTGCTTGACCGACTTGACTTGGAGTGAGTCGACTAGCCCAGTGGAAGGAGCGCCCGATATTTGGCGACAGACCCACGGCGGACGGAGCGCCCGGTAGTTGGCTGCAAACCCACGGTACTCGACAGGAGGAGTACCTCTGTAGGCTATTAGTGGGAGCGCCCGGTATTTGGCGACAGACCCTCAGCGGACGGAGCGCCCGGTAGTTGGCCGCAAACCCGCAGTACTCGATAGGAGGAGTACCTCAGCAGTCTTAGGTTAGTGAGCAGTACCTCAGAGTCGTGACAGGACCACTGTACACTCCAGAGACGGAGCTCTTCAGCAGTTACGGTCTCGATAATGAAAATCCTGGTTTGAGCTGAGACTTTTGACCTTGTGTTTACCTCATGATTGAGATGGGTCACTTGCTAACTTAGGTATATGTATGGGCATATACCCGGGTAGTGGTTATCCGTTGATTTCACAAGCCTTGTGTTTCCTCATGATTGAGATGGGTTACTTGATAACTTAGGTATATGTATGGGCATATATCTAAGTAGAGGTTATCTGTTGAGATCTTATTTGTGGTTATCCTTGTTGGTTTAGTGAGACCTTGAGGGTCTCGGGGTCCCTACTGAGTATCGTTATACTCACCCCTGCACGGGCTATGCCCGCACCTCATTGTGTTGGTTGCAGACGACGGCCAGTGTTGACAGAAGTCGAGTGTTCGAGGACTAGAAAGTACCTGGAGGTGGACTATACGAAGAGATGGTACCCATAGGAGGACCTCACGACAAGGCGGTACCCAGAGGTGGACGTGACGACGAGGCGGTACCTGGAGGTGGACCACTGGGCGAGACATACTCGGAGCGGACGGTGGGACCTGAGGAGCAGAAGAGCTATCTGTACCCACCCTTCAGGTGGGATTTCCAATGGACAGCTCGGCGTTGCAGCTTTACTTTTCAGTTGCTGTTTTCCCTTTCGAGTTGTACTTTACAGTTGTAGTTGTACTTTCTTTTGGGTTTGTATTCTGGCCCATTTACTTTTCAGCACTTTCTTTTGTACTTAGTGTTTTACTTCCGCTTGTGCTCTGTGGTTCTTTTTGTTTACTTTTATAAAGGCAATGCCTTCCCAGTTATCGGGATTTATGCCTTGGTGCTAGTCGCCAGCCCCTGGCCTATGGAAGGCGGGCATGGGGTAGTCACGGCACGGGCTCCGAGGGCGGGTCGTGACATCCACCTAAGTCTCAATATATAAAATATTGTGTGTGAAACAAATGAGTTATAGATAATGAATAATAATTTCATAAACCATAGGTGAAAATAAGTATATAGTGCCTCACACAATGTATAGATCAACTAACACTAGAAACACTAAGGTCAGTCTTTAACCATGACCTAATCCATTGACTCTCTAACATTTATAGGGACCACCTCCATGGACTTGGTCTAATCATTATCCATATGAATGAAGTTAATTGTGAGTTTTTACTCTTCCAACCTCTTCCCATATTTACTGATTGAATGATTGAGCACCCTACTGCTACTATTTCCACATAAGATATTAATTCAGAAACTAAACTTGAAAGGGGAAATTAGATCCATGTTGACTTCCAAGGAAGGTCAAATTGACCATATTCTGATGTACATGATCTCTAAATGTATAAAAAACATGCACAATCCATTACCAAGGTTCTGAGAATTACTATTCCTAGTGAAATGTGAGGAAGAAGGATGAAACCATCTCCCAGCTATCTGAAACTTCTTCATCAAGATAGGGATCTAAAAACATCTATACACGTCTTTTCTCCATGGATAGTCTTAAAAAAACCCTCTCATGATTTTATGGTCCTATATAGAATCCACTCAATGACCACTTCCCTCACTATTATCTCTATATATGTCTTCAATATAAATATATTGACTGTGTACTAGATCTCAGGATACAAATACTACACAAAATGCCTATCCATATCCTCCTAATCTATAAAATGGTACTAATAATAATAAAATATGTTCTTATATCAGATAATACACATCTACACAATGGAATTCCCCTAGTAGAGAGTAATAATATCTTGCCGAAAAATCACCTTCATAGTGAATAAAGAAACTCATCCTAAAACTAATCCCAAAAATTCTCCCATGAAACTAATAACTCCCCATGATCCCTAATGAACAAGATACAAAAATTATATTCTACCCCATATAACATTATAATATCCAATGAAACTCATTTCACCATCCAATAAAAAATCAAAATAAAGGTAATGTATATCTCCTCCAACCAATCCTCTGTCTCCTGATATGAAATAGAGCTATCATGTTTCTACAAACCCTAGTTCTAAAACTCTCAATGTCTCATCCAATAAGTTATTTTATCTTCATTCACAACTCTTTGATTATTTTTTGGGGCATCCAGTTGAACATATTTTTAATAAACCAAATGGGGATGTTCAACTGGAGAAATTATTATAAAAGAACATATATTAGGGACTCCTAAACATAGAATATGAAATATTATGTTTAATTAATTAATTTAATTCACCCTAATTTTAATTATCTATACAACTCAAACACAATAACATAAAACCATGAGGCATGATCCTTGTCGTGGTCTCTACCCAAAAATTAGCATCACTTCCCATAACATGTTATTTTAACTTGAATGTCTTTACATAAAATCAAATGGGTACCTAAATACTCATATCTTAATGGGTATCCCATGTTTAAATCAGATACAAAGATCATATGATACTATTTACCTACCATCCCATACAATTATCACAGTTCCAATATCAAAACTCTATCCTATCTCTCAACCATAATCTAATATAACACTTTGTTTGTACCACCCCTCCCCCCCCCCCACTTCACAAGTACCCCTCCTAGGCTAACAATGAAGAGAGGGAGATGACCCTCAAAACCCTACTCTAGTATTCCATGGGTTGAAAACCATCACTGAGGGTATATATTGTTTAAAAATATGTAAATTTACATTATTTATGAAAAATTAAGGAATAATATATTAGATGATATCCACTAATAAACTCCATAATTAAAATAAAATTCAATCCCAATACATGAATACAATGTCATTAAAAACTAAACAACTAAAAATAATTCCAAAATAGGCCTAATAAGTGACCTTGATCCTCATAATCTTTTGAAAACTAATCCAATCTATAAAAACATATCTCGATCACCAACTAGTTTCTATAAACCTAAAAATAGTTTATATATGCATTAGATTATCATATAAGTATTTTTAGTAAGAATATCCTTGGAACATATCATGAAAAAAATATTAAATAATAAAAATAAATCCCAATGAATAAATTAATAAACCCAACTCATCACCAAAAAAATGTAATTCTATTTCCTAACCTCAATATGGCTCACTAAACATGTAATTCTTAGAAGTAATAATATGTATATATAATCATATATGTAATAATGGTACTCTTCTTCTATTTCCCCACTAATTTGTCACTCTCATTCCCCCACCAACTCCTATTTTGTTCACATCCCTTATGTAAGTCATCCTATCCCAAACGTGTAAATTAAATACAAAAAAATTATGTATCTCATGTAACTTTTTACATTTTCATCATCATCTCATCATGTAACTACGTGGATGTATGGAAGCAACTATATTCTGTGTATCCGGCATTGTACATCAATACTTCAAAAATCATTCATGTACACCCATAGGAAGCCATAGTCAAAAAATACAGATACAAGCACACACTATAGCCATAATTTTTTATATCATGCATATTAATGTATATAAAAAATAAGATTCATAATAGATCAGGTGATTTTATACCCTATAACTTGAGATGTCACAACTTGGATATTCCCACACATAATAATACCTCTAAAAGGATAGTGAGGAAAAATGAGAAGTCTTAAATGAATTTCTTTGATATCTTGAATGTTGGAGAACCCCCTGTAAATATTTGAATTTGTGTTTCCCTAATGAATCTAGTGGTAAATTTTAGTAAATCAGAAAATATAAGATATATCACACACAAAAAAACTAAAGGAAACTACATATCCTTAGACTCATCTTCAATTATCTTCCCACCTAACACTCATATTTCACTACCAAGGTATATTTCTGTCATGTGAAAAAATTATTTAATTTTCAATAATTGATTTAGTAATTTTTATAATAGAAATAATTTATTAAACCCCATTTCAATTTTCTGGATTAACCATTTTATTTCAACCTAAACTATCTTGATTATAATTCTTACATCAATTTACAAATTAAATTCCATTTCCATAAAGAATAAATCTAACCATATCATGTTTCTTCTTAATTAAATATTAAAAATTTTAACACCCATCCCATTAGATCATTTATTAATTCAATATTTATTCCATAATTTTTAGGTATTGTAGGTCTAATCCTAAACTACCATAAGCAAAGGAAAACATGATCTACATATATACAAACTAGACCCAGTATTCAAGAAACATGAAAAATAATATCAGGAAAACCATCCATATAAAACTAAAAATATAGCAAATGAACTATTTCAAGTCTCACCTCATTCGAAGCACACCAGTGTTATCCCCAACACCATTACACACAATTCTTTCTATTCGACCATTACTAAAATCAACCACCATTATATCCTATAGAAAAAATTTCCAATTGCTTTCAAAATACTAACCATTTTTTGTTCACATCAAATCACAAAAAATCTCTAACAACCTAAATCATAGATAAATTCCAAACAAATATATTTTCATAACAAAATTTCATGGTGAATCTAAGTCTATCATTCCAAGTCTTTTAATCATTTAATAAGAAAATATGATCTCTTTTAGTATAAGGCCCCATCCTTAAACATTAAATATTATATTTTTTTAACTAGAATTAAAATTCATGGATTTTTTATTTTAGAGTCTTAGAAAATTTACATATTTTCTTAAAAAATAAACCTGTAAATTATAAGTGGACACTTCTATACAGTGTTATTTTTTCGATCAATGGAAAACCTAAAAAACATGTTTATTTTTCATGATCACTATTCAAGATTTTCTCCATGATCTCACAATTTCCTTTATTCTCCCTTAAATCCTATGAAATATGTTTTAAACTAATAATGATTACAAAAACACTATAAGGGATATAGAAAGAAAGTAAGATTTTAGTTTAGTAAAAGCATGAAACTCATATAAATCTTATATTTATCTTTAATGTACTTTGAGAATATAAAATAAAACATTTTCACATGAAAAAAGCACAAATTTTTATAAAATAATATCATTAAAACCCATATATAACAATTAAAACTCATTTAGGTGACCTATAGAATCATATACATAAAACCCTTTCAAAACCCATTCAATAAAAATAAAAATATAGTCAAATTCCAGTTAATCTATTATAATATTATCCAAAAATATATATTGCACCACATTTTATGC
Organism: Viscum album; assembly: GCA_963277665.1. NCBI lineage: Eukaryota > Viridiplantae > Streptophyta > Magnoliopsida > Santalales > Viscaceae > Viscum > Viscum album. The sequence continues at coordinate 220,022,339 of OY728165.1, forward strand.
TATAATGGGATTTCCTAATGATATCTTGGTCACCCCGTATTAATATATAATAGGATTTCCCGATGCTATTTGGGCCACTTAATGTTAAGATATGATGGGCTTTCTCAGCACTATCTAGGACACCCCATGTATAAGCTATATTGGGCTCACCCATTTCCTATAATTCTAAAGTAACATATCAGGAATAAAACACTTTCATCATAAATACCTTTGAAAAATAATTTTAATCCCATCTAAAAACACTTTAATGTAAAAATTCCATTTTCTTTTAAAACCCATTTTCAATACAAAAACCTTCCTTTTCAATGAAAAACCATTTTCAATTCCAAAATATCTAAAAATATGAATATGGATTCTGATTTAATGAAAAATTTAATATCTCAATGGATAATAAAAATACAAAAAAGTCCAAAGTGGAGGAAAAGTCATCATCATTGTATACGTTAAGAATATAAAATTATTTTTATCATTTTTCAAAATGTTCCATATAAAAACACATAAAAAGATTACTTTATTAAAAACATTGAATTAAATTAAAAATAGAAATAAAATTTCTATTTATAATCATTTTATATCTGTATAAATAAATATATAAAATAATATCATGAATATTGACATGGAGAGAAGGATTTGATAATGAAATTTGTAAACATTCAAGGTGTCACTTTGAACATTTAAATCATAATCTCTAAAAATAATAAATTTTAAAAAATAACATGATTATAGATAAAATAGGTATATTAAATTTCATATTAGGTGTATATAAATCTTATAAAAGAATAAAGGTTCAAATCATCAAGAAATACCTTAATGAAAGGAGATTGAGACGAAATCTCTTACTTTGAGTCTAAATCGTCATGTACAATATTTATCTTATTGAATAATAAAAATAGGATAATTATTTACTTACATTATAATATTTATAATTTTTATTATTTATTTTATATCACTTTTTACAATTTTATAACAATTTATTGATTATATAAGTTTATCTTGAACGTTTTGATGATATTTGGTATTTGAGTCAAAAATGACATTGGTAGTCAGTCAAAGTGGTAGTTAGTCCATCATCTCTAGAATAATATGAATCACAAGATTATTAATTTTATAAATCAATTATACTTTTAAATAAATCCATTAAGTATGTTTATGAAAAATGAACAATGTTTTAATCATGGAGAGGGTAGGTTGTTCGTACACATGAGTAAAATTTATAAAAAGAAGTTAAGTATCATTTTATCTTTAAATAATGATAATAATATCATTAATATATTATTAATAATTAAAATATAGTTATATATATTATCAATCTGATGTGGTGATGAAAAATGAATCACATTGCTTCATGGAGGAGATAATTCTCACGCACGCACGAACGACGTTATCATTTTCATTTTCAGGGAAAGCTAAGAATGTAAATGATTCATTATTCCTTTAATAACTATAAATATGTCATTAAAATAATTTATAAAAATTATCTCTGATATTATAACTAGTATTGAGATATGTTTACTAAAACCGAATTATATCGGTTTGTGGAGGTGATAGTTCACAAGTACGCACAAAAAAATAATTATTTTTTCTTTGTATGGAAAAAGAGATAGATGTACGTCATGATATTAACATAATAACATCTCAGTATATTTATGATACCTGTTGAAACTACTTGAAAAATAAACAAAAAACATTATGAAGAAGAACTCCAGATATTTCTGATCTCGAAGCAAGGTTCAAAGAGTACAATGGAAAATACCCAATACTCCAAGAGAGCTTCGCAATATAATAGCTTCATAGGCCTATGAAAATGAGATGCGCGGCTGACCTAGACAAAAAAGTTGCATGGCCGACATACACAATGGACCTACGTGGCATAACTCTACACCCGAAGATGTTTTGGGAACCTATACAGAGTACCTTCATGGTAGAACTGCGCGAAGCACCTGCTCGGGAAAACATTTCATCGACCAGTACCATCCGGGCCTATAAATAGAGCCATTGGGCTCCCCATTTCAGGACTGAAAAAAAGTAGAAGACTCTCTGAGGCTCCCATTACGTAGCTATTTTGCCTAGATCCTTCAAATTGTCTCAGGTTGCTCTCTAAACCACTAGAGAAGAGATAATTAAATGATATTGGCATGTTTTTAAGTTCTTCACATTTTTCAGTCATCATTCATACATGTGTGGTTTACATATGCGCCCTACCTGTGTGGTTTACCTATGCGGTACATCTATGCAGTTTACCTATGCGGTACATCTATGCAGGGAACCTACATGGCATACCTATGTGAGGGACCTACATGACCAACTCAAATACCATTTAAAAAATCCATTCATGGAAGTTTATCTCCTTTCTTGGTTCCCTTATTTGAAAGGGACAATGGTAAAGCCTCCACCAAAACCTCTGAACTTCTCAAAACTTTTGGAAAGGCACATCAGCATGTCTCCTATTTGGGTTTTTATTTCCACAGTCAGAGGTTTCCCACATTTTTTTCACAATGGGGTTAGGGTTCAAAGAATGTTTGTGGGTTTGTATATCCACAGTCACATGGAATTTTCTCCCAGAAATAGTGGTGGGAAGTTCCCGGTTGGAGGAGGGTTGGATCCTTGGCCTCTCTTTTCCCAAAGAGATGACCTGAGATCTCAAGTTTCTGGTAGATGAGGTATGCTTCACCTATTTATTTTCCCCGGAAGCATAGGAGAATTCTCCCTCCTCTACCAGGACCAATTTTAGGGCATCGATCCTAGTATAATCCCCTCACCTTCACCCCTTCGTCCTTACATTGGACCATTTTCCAATGTAAATGGAATATAGGGAAGGTTCTTTGCCTCACCCTCTTCTATGATATACGCACCCTCTTCCATCGGTATGGAGAAAAAAATTGAACGTGTGAATGCCTTTTTTTAATCTTTGACATTTTCTTGTTTCTCACACTGAGCATGAATCACATGGGCTTAGAGATTTGTCACAATTACAACATTTTCATGATCGAAGGAACTACGAAAACTCGGATTCCTATTCAAACCGGGATACGTAGGAAACTCTTTCATAGCCTGAGCTCACCGGATATCCTCTTTGGGAATCCAACCCTAATTATCCCAATTTGGGCATCCTCCATAGGAAATAAGCCCCAAACTCAATCCTCAAATCATCAAGTAATCCTTTTTTAGGAAGTAAACCTAAAATAATTGCTCTCAAAGTATCATACTCTCTTACGAGTCATATCGAACTATGTGTGCTTTTATTCCTATCCATATGGGATACATAGGAAGCATCAATGAGGTTCAAACCCAAAACATCAAATCAACCCTATTTTGTATGGGCTATATTCCCAATATGGTTTGATCATACTTGGAAATCCATATCCTTTCCAAGTTCCTTGGGCTCCTTCAGCATAAGTCCCACACTAAGTTTCAACTAAGCACCTTCCACTTAGAGGTCCTAATCACATGACCATAAAAGTTATGATGTGTCCCATTCAGTGGCACCAAACTATGAGGGTTATGATTCCTTTCACAAGGATACGTAGGTAGCCCATTTTATGGGCACAATCACAAAATCAAACCAAACCATTGTATCCCTAGATGAAAACAAATTCCATAGTGCCCCACTAAGTGGCTTAAAAACCAGTATCATCACATTGATGATTAAAAGAATCTCTAATCAGTATATTAGAGGATACCATTGATGGAAAACCTTGAATACATTTGGATATTTCCATTAATTAAGTACCATGAATACATAATAAAGATTCTAATGTTTTACACATGTTAATAAGTGATTAAAAATTCCAAGGGATACTTATGATATACTTGGTGAATTAATAAGGATTCATGAAAATATTTTAATTTTACAAAGAGAGTATCGGGAGACAATAACTCCCCTCAAAAGGGTGTGGTGATTCTGACCTCCCATCCTCTCGACCAAAGAAAGTTCTTAAGTATCGTAAAGTTCAAACTTAACAAACTCCTACCTTTGGAAAGAATGTCCTCTTTGGATAATGAACTATTGGAGGTTTTCGGTTCTATGAATAAATCCAATGGAAACTGCGTGTAAATAGTGATTCTTAAATCCAGAATACAAGTTTCAAGGAACTACGAAACAAAAATGGTGAACCCAACGTGAATCCTTAACCATGTTAGTAATGTTACTCACTTTATAAGCCCATATAAATTGATAAATAAAGGAAATAAAAGGGAATTAATCACGCTTGTATCCATCTAAAAAGATGTTGTTTTAATTGATCTTGTTATTGAACTCAGTTTTCCACATAATTATCTTCAATCCAAAATAATGGATTTCTACAAGACAAGATCTATGAACTTCTCAACTACTACTCAAGCTAGACCTCCATCCATGGGAAGGATGTTATCACCAACCCAGCATATTCAAAATTTGGTTTCTAATGTGTTGGTAAAGGAATATCACCAGCACGGTACAATCCCGACTTTGGAGGCTACTCAACAGGCACTCCAGGTCAATAATAATCCTTGATCATCTATCCAATGATGACCAGTAATCAAGAAGTAGATGGTTCCAACCACTATCTCCAATCATTTTGGGTCCTTATCCCCTATACACAACAACTAGTACCTCCCGTATTACAAGGAGGTGGATCAAGAGGTCACTCAAGGCCTCAACTCAAGAATGTAGGAGTCCTTCCTAAGGAATACCACTAGAAATTGCCACTAGAATCATGCGGTAGTGAACCCCCAACATGATGGGGTTGCTTCCTCTGGACATTCGGACCAGGTCTCTCAGACTTGGGCATGCAAGACAAACTGCCAAGGACAATTTCCGATCAATAGGGATCAGGTTCTCACCTCTTCCTCTCCTGGAGAATTCCATAGACATAACATGGTGGCAAACAACGAGCGGTCACATACATTCATTCGTCCTAATTTTGTTGCTCAACAGGTTCATCTGAAAGCAACTTACCAATCCCACCAGATAAACCCAGTGGAGTATTGTGAACAGGAACATACACCTACTTAAAAGTTATAAACCAGTCAGCAGGCTCATCTGACTATATTTAAAGAATCCCACTAATCTAATATGGTGTCAACTGGTAAATAGGAACATACACCTGTTTACAATCACCAATTCTGTCAGCAGTCTCGTCTTCCAGTATTAAAAGAATTTCATAAACCATGCTTTATGGGAAATGACCAGCAAGCACATACACATTCTAATTTTCATCAAGTTTTCCAACAGTCGTGTTTGGTAGCACTTGGAGAATTCAGTCAGAAAGCTCCAATGACAAATTTGGGCCAGTCCCAACACTCTTCCCCCGTGTATGAGTACTATCAATACCAATTGATAGGAAAATGAGGATAAGAGTAGGCATATACACTTACTCTAGATATAGAATGAACATATATTCATGTTCCGGTTGCTGTAGTCACCAAACATATTTTATAAAATGGTGAAATGGTAGACGAATATACCAACCCATATTATAGAAGCATGCCAGGATATTTTATCAACTACATCAGCAGTATCAGGGGAACAGACACATAAAGTTGTCCCCACACATGGGATGATACATCAGCATGCCATCCCGAAGTAGACACAAACCTCTGTTCCAGTTCAAGAGGTTCATGGAGAATACTACCCTATATTATATGGAAAATAGGATCAAGAATATACACCATTTCCAATTGGAGTTAATCAGTCTATTCCAACAACTACTCCAAGACAGACACATAAACCTAGCCATTATAACCCCTTCTCCCAGCAGGTGTCCCCAACTAAGTATAAGAGAACATTCAAGAAGAAGTATCACCAAAGCCCTTTGGAAAATAAAGAGTAAATCTATGATTTAGATCTTATTAATGATATAGTTCTTGAATCCCTCAGACATTTATCTATTGCAGTGCAATATATTATCCTCTCATTACCAAATTTTGGGAGTGTTAGTTGTAATCTTGAAGTTTCTCATCAGAAACTTCATCATGAAGGCTTGATTTTTGAAAATTCAGTTAATTATAGAGTTCTTATCTCTGGATGAGATCCATGGAAACTGTCATTGTGGCCAGAAGACCAAGGACAAAGAAGATTTATCCCTTACTGTAATCCACCATAGTTATCCTCCCCATGATGACATTCTCTATGAAAGTCCTCTCCGCGGTAGTATCTCACATTTTCAAAAGAATTATATAATTGACAATTCAGCAATAAGAAATCCCTCCTATATCGAGGCACATGCAAACACAAGGCTGCTCATTTTTAATGCCTTGTCATTTATGGGTGAAACACTTTCTTAGTAAGAATATATCTTAAGGGAACGATCATTATCCGAACCTCCATTGGGTAATTTTTCTTCTAATACAGAGCATTCACTTTGGTCAGATCAAGTGGAGAAACCTATAATGAAATATGAAGAAGACTTGTTAAACATGGGGAAACAATTAGCTAAAGGAGAAATAAAAGTCATGTTCTGGCCTTTGGAAAATTCTCAATATGATATTCCAGAATTGATAATAGAAGATTGCGTTCATGAAATTTGTCCAAACTTATGGAAAACCCTTCGTCATTTGAAAACCAAAGTATTACCATATGATGAATATCAAAATCATGTAAAGGTAATAGAAGAGTTGCAATTCCAAATTGACTTGGAATATATCTCAGTTTCCTAACATCCAATAGTTGAAAACAGCAGAGAACTCTTCAGCATGTATGTCTCAATGCTCTAAAAATGATGTGCTAATTAATTTCGGGTTCCTCATCTAGTGTTCACATCAGAGGATGGGGTGTATATGGAGCATTGCATTTCACTGCACTCCAAAATCAAAAAATTCTGCCAAAAGTGGTTTCATGCAATGTTATTGCCCATGGTTGGCCCCAATCAATAGGTTTTGTATGTAATCAAATATACACTCAAGAACAGGCCTCAACTAGTTCTCATTAGGATCAGCCCCAAAGAAAAGAATTTGTTGAGATACTTTTACATCAAGCATCTGAGAATATTGAACAGGCATCCCGTTTAAAGGATGTCAGGTGTCAGACGATGAAAATGTATGAAATAGCATAGAAATATTCTGAAATAGATAATTTTAGTGATTTTCAGCTAATGCACCCAACAAATGTTTGAACCAAAATCCACAAACTCAGGAAAGCAGTTGCACGAATTTCAGCTATAACTGTTCAAGAATCACCCCAACTTTCCAGGATGGGGGCTCATTTAACACAACCTTCAAATTCATTAAACAATGTTCAAATATTTGAAGAATAAGAACAATAAAAACCCCAGCCTGCAGGGCTGGGGGATTTTTCACATCTGCAATCCCCTTCTCAACGGAAGTCAGTTTTCTCCCGATTAGGGAAGAAGCCATAAAGAAAGCATAAAACTGAACTACCAATGATTCCCTTAGTGTTACTGTCCACAAAACAGTTCCAGGGAATTATTTATATTGGAGAATAGAGTCTCATGAAAGACATAATGGAAGACGATCTAGTAAAAACACTGACATAATGCCTTCGATGCATTATGCATAAGTAAATGTCATTAACACCATTGTAGAGGATCCTCCAGAGAACTAGTCCAGTTTAAGGGAATCAGGAGATAAATTTCTTTTCCATAATATGGTATAAACTGAGGAAAATGAAGAAGGTGTTCATACATGAAATCCATGGATTACCCAGAATATAGGTATGCCTTCAAATAACCAACTTCCCCCTCTCCGAAAATAATCTAACAAGTGGAAAGGAAACAAGTCAGATTGCATATCACATTTCCACTAGATAAGGTCAATCTCTTTCGCTTGAATAGAGGTTTTTATAGTAAGAAGAGAAAATTAAAGTGTTGAAAAGATTCAACATAGAGTTTCTTCGCAATAGCATTTCTGCTAGGCGACTCCCCAGAAAAATACTCAACTTGCAAGTCCTGTAGGGTCTCCTTAGAAAAGGGGGTTTTTAGTAACTACAGATGCGGATAATGTATTCCCTACATTGGGTAAAAAATCAAATCAATACCATGAACATCCTGATAGAAATGTTCTCGTGGGTTATCCAAGACAGATATCAGCACCACCATCAGTGATTTTACCGGTTGTTGTGCTAGCTCAACCTCCAGTTGTTATACCTTCACAGAATCCAGCTCATCCGGATATTCCCCAAATGCTTATGAACACAATTGAGGCATTAATGACTTAATTGGAAGATATGGGGGAACGACGTGCACTAGTTCAGCCGAAAAATAGAGCTTACCAAGAATGGGTGGGTGCAATTCCTCCCCCCACAAAATTTTTTGAATACCACATTCCCAATCTTTAATGGTTTGGGAGATCCGAAACAACACTTAAATCATTTTGTTTCTCTTTTTGATCCTATGAGGGGAACTTCTCAACAACAAGAAGTAGTTAAGCTTATGTGTTTTGTGCAGTCATTACAAGGACCAGCTTTTGTCTGGTACACAAGTTTTCAATCTTGATCAACTATGGGTTGGGAAGATCTCTGTCAGAAATTCCTTCTTCAATTTAGCTAAATGCTACCAAATATGATAATTTTTTATCTTACCAGTTGTAAACAAGGGGAGAATGAAAGAGTTTCAGATTTAATTGCTCGATGGAAGGGATTGACATATTCTTTAAGGTTGTCACTTCCTCAGGAAGAGTTGCTACCAATCTGTGTGGAAAATTTGCATGATGATTTATGCATACCATTGATCCCTGTGAAATACACAGGAGGGTTTCATGACCTTAATTAAATCGCTCAGAAGATAGAAGATTTTATTATAGAAACTAAGGCTAAAACTATTGTAATTTAATTAGTTCCAGGAAGGAGGGTAAGAAAATAATAAGCTGCTATAGTCACACTCAAACAGGCACCTGTACTTTCTTCTACTACAAGAACTTCACCATACCGATGGGCTCCGCCTCCTGAATATCAACAGCAACGACTGCCTTGTCAAGATGATCAAAGGGTCAAAGGCGGAAACAGTTTGAGGAATTAAAGAATAAATTTTATTCCTTCAAGAATGAGAACGTTCATGGCTAATTCATCTCAGCTTTAGAAAATAATTTGGTTTAATTTCCAAGGCCAATGAAGCCAAATAAGGATGGATATGAAGATCGTCTGAATTAATTTCCCTTTCATTAGATGTTTGGACACCCCATTCAAGAAAGATTTATTTTCAAAGACCTTCTGAAAAAGATGGTAGACTCTGGACAAGTGAAATTGAAAAGTTCATCATCTCAAGTAGCATGTGTTAATGCTACCAATCTAGAGTTATTGGAGAATGGAAATAAGTTAAAAGTAAAATTGTGCAAAAATATGATGATTGTGTGATCAAGAAAATGATCAACCGGAATCATGCCATTTTAAGAACACAGTTGAAACAACCAATTGTGTCTTCTACCACTCCTGCCACAACAAATCCATCTTCATCAAAAGGCCATTCCTCAAAGAATAAAAGTGATGATAAAGACAGAGAGAATTAAGAAGAAGATGAGCTCGCGTCAAGGCCAATGTTGTCCTTAACCCTGACAGATTTTATACCATCTATTTCAAAACCACCGGCACCGCCCCACCAAACGGCACAACCAGAACTAACCTGTCAAGAATAATACTTATCAGAAGATGAATTGATCTTTGGTTCTATTAATGTTTTCCATTTAAAGGATCCTAATGCCAATGGTTATTATGGTAATAGTGAGCCATAATTCCTTGTACCTAATCGGGGAACTAGAGGAAGAGGCCAAGTTCAAGGATACATGGGAAGATGTGGGAATTCTAGAAACCACCATTTTATCTCTACCCCTACTCAAACCATATATGCGGCGAAAAATCATGGAAGTGCCCTTCAACGGGCTTAATAGGAAAAACGAGTTTCTTCTATGAAAGACGGGCTCGGTTCTGACACAATTATTTTAGTAGACTGAATAGAAGTCACACCATATTCTCCTCAGTAGATGAATAGAGTTAGTAATTCTAATTTACCAAATTCAGCAGTATTTCCCACTTCTGCTTCAATATAAAATATATCTACAATAGAAGCATCAACTTACAAAGCACCTGCAAAACCACATCTCCATGCTGGGAAACACAGACCTTTGGATCAAAAGTATGATTTTTTATAACAATTGGCCCAAGTAATGGCCAATTTGTCAATTATGGATGCTTTGAATATATCAAAAAATCTTTGTGAGGCACTCATTGAGGCATTGTTAAGTCCTCAAGAGTTTGAAACCAAAGTTGCTACTGTTGAGGTTTACCGTATAGATAATGATTCAGTATAATGACATGCATTCAAATCTTTTACGAATGAATATGAATACCATATGGTAAATGGTAATATCATACCTTTATATTTTTTCGCCAAGGTCAATGACATAAACATCCAATGAGCCTTCATTAATAATGGCTCCAGAGTCAACCTCATTCTAATTTGTACACTTCATCCATTGGTCCTAAATAAATCTGACTTTATCTCCTCCAACATTAATGTTTCAAGGATATGACAAGAATGAACAAAAACCTCTGGGTGAAATTACACTCAGAACTCAATTTGGAGATCTTGTGTCTAATTCAAATTTAAAGGTTGTTCGTCAAGACACAACCTTTAAAATTCATCTTGGAAGAAGTTGGTTGCATCAACATGTATCCATACCTTCATTATACCATCAATGTCTTAAATACTATTTCAATGGTAAAATTTGGACATTATATAGTGACAAGGCTCTATTCAAAACATGTGAATCTCAATACACTGAGGCAGATCTTTATCACCCAAAAGGAACGATGCCCATGACAAAGTAGATAACTAGAGTTAATTCTCCAAATGTACTGGAAAAGAACCCAGTAGATCCATTCATACATTTGAGTATAAATTATGTGTTACCCATTAGTCAAATTGAAAGGGTAAAACCAAATACATGCACTCATTCAGTAATTCTCATAATGTCAATTGTGGAAATTGATCCTGATAACATTGGAGAAATTATTGATACACTAAGAAATGATGGAAGCTTGAATGGAGATGTTTTTATTTCATCTGCTGAACTACAACAAGAATTTACTTTTTCAATAAGAGTAGAATAAATTGTATCAATTCTAGGGGAATAAAAATATGTTAATTCCCAATCTATCAATCCTTATTTATTTACGAAATAAAACCCCCCATCATCAGTAGGGTTAGAAATGGTGGCCTCTTCTTTTGGATGTTCAAATATTGACTCCTCCCCTAACTCTGAGAGTTTTTCCTCAGCATCTACTACGAAAATGGAAATAGAAGAGGTAACACATAATGAGGAAGAAAAGTAAGATCTTAGGGAAGCTCCTCCAACAATTAAATAAGGTATCTCTACCAATGTGGATGAACTCAGAGAAATAAATCTGGGAATAGAAGAAAATCCATGCCCCACTTTAATTAGTGCGGCCATGACCTCTGAAGAGAAAGAGGTGTATAGTTCCTTTCTAAAGAAACATCGAGATATATTTTCTTAGAATTATATAGAAATTACAGGTCTTAATCCTAATGTATCCACCCATCATTTTGGTTTTCCAGAAGAACATCTTGGATTCAAGCAAGCAGCAAGGAGAACAGACCCAACTCATGCCTCTAAAATTGAAGCTAATGTTGATAAGATTATAGAGGCCAAATTTTTCAGGGAAGTTCAGTATCCCAAATGGCTGGACAATATTTTCCAAGTGAAAAATAATAATGGGTAAATTAGGGTCTGCATTGATTTCATAGATCTTCACTGGAATTGTCCTTAAGATGATTTTCTTGTCCCGATTATAGAACTTCTAATTGATGTAGTAGCTGGATATAAAGCTCTTTCTTTTATGGATGAATACTCTTGGTATAATCTAATATATACAGTCCCAGAGGATGAAGAATATACAACCTTTAGATCCCCTCAAGGTGTGTTTTGATATTGGGTAATGCCCTTTGGTTTAAAGAATGAAGGCACAACATACCAATGTTTCATGCACCATATCTTTAAACCCTTCTTTGGAAAATTTGTTGAATGTTATGAGGATGATTTGATTATCAAATCCAGACAACGTTCCAATAAATTGGCTGATTTAGAAACCATATTTCACAAACTTCGGCAATACAATTTTATGATAAACCCCTTGAAATGTGCTTTCAGGGTAACCTCAGAAAAGTTTCTTAGATTCGTTGTACACCATTTTGGTATCAAAGTTGATCATGAGAAAAAAAATCAATCCTTGGTATGTCACCTCCCTAAAATTTGAAATAATTAAGAGGACTTCAAGGACACTTGGCCTATATTCGGCACTTTATCACCAATTTGGTAGGCAAGTGTTTACCCTTCACCAGATTAATGAAGAAGAGAGTTACCTACCAATGGACTAAAGATTTCCAAGAAGCATTTGATACCCTCATGAAATATCTCTTGAGTCCACCAATATTGATGCCACTTGTTAAAGGAAGACCACTCATTCTCTATGTGACATCTTTAGAGCGATAACTAGGTGCCTTCCTCCCCATAAAGAATGATGCTGGGAATAAAAACAGCCTTTATTATCCCAGTCTCACTATGATTGATGTGGTAACTCAGTATTCAAGTATTGAGAAGTGATGTCTGGCATTAATATTTGCAGTTCCAAAATTGAGACACTATCTACAACATCATGAGGTCCAATTGGTATCTCATAATAACCTGCTCAAATTTATCCTTAGTAATCTTATTCTTACAGGACGTCTGGCACGGTGGGTGGTTATTTTACAATAATTTTATATCCATTTTGTGCCTCAATTGGAAATAAAGGGCCAAGATCTTTCCGAATTCCTTATTGAACATCCATATGCGGAAGATAAATCATTTAATATTGAGCTTCCTGATGAAGAGGTATTATCTATTCATGATAATTCCCAAACATGGGAAAGGTATTTTGATGGTTCTTCTTGAAGTCTAGCAGGAAAAATAATGGAAAACCCTAAACTCAACAAGGAAGGATTAGGAATTGTTCTTATTTCCCCATAAAAGGTAGTTTTTCCTTATTCATTCCTATTATCAGAAGGTGGTACCAACAATGATGCAAAAAATCAAGCTCTTATCATAGGTTTGGAATTGGCCCTTCAGGTGGAAATGGATTATTTGAAGGTAAAAGGTGATTTAGAATTGGTAATAAAACAAATTAATGGGGAATATTATATTAGAAAAGATGAGTTAATACCTTTGTTTGATTACGTCAGAGAGTTAATGGCTGAATTTATCTCAGATCTGACATTATCTTATGTCCCGTGATCACAAAATGCCCAAGCAGATACACTGGCTAATGCAGCTATAGCATTGGAAGATCCAAATCGGGATGAGAAAGTTATCAGAATAACCCATTGTCGTGTGGTCTCACCTTTTGTTCAAACCATAAGGGAGGAAATTAATGAAATTATCCCTATTTCTAAACTGTATGGTCATAATATGGGATGGAGAACATCCATCATAGAATATCTTCAAGATGGGGTACTTCCACGAGACAGGGCTGAGAAAGAACAGATCCGGCGATGAGTAACCAATTTTACTCTTTATGATAGTATAGACCACCAAAACATCCTTTAAAATGAGGCTTTGATGGAAATATCTTCAAATGTATTTACGGAGAAGAGACCACATCTATCATGAAAAAAAGTATATTCAGGAGCTTGTGGTGCCCACCAATCTGTGCACATACTCTCAGACCAAATTCAAAGGTTTGGATACTTTTGGCCTTCAATGACACAGGATTTCACATATTTCACTACGAAATTTCATCCCTTCCAAGTACATGTCAACTTCATTTATCAACCCCCAGAGTTTCTACATATATCTAAATACTCCTGGACATTTTCCACATGGGGAATGGATGTAGTCTGACCCTATTATCCATCCACAGCTAAGAAGTTCAAGAATATTCTCACTGCTACTGACTTCTTCTCTAAATGGGATAAGGCAATACCTATCAAGGAAGTTGGAGCCAAAAGCATTTTTAGTTTTGTAAAAACTAATATCATCACTAGATTTTGTGTCCCTCATACTATTTTGATGGACAATGGCACTAATTTTTGTTTATCTAAAGTAAAAAGGTTTTATCAGGAACATAATATCAAGTCCAATCATTCATATCGCTATCATGAAATGACCAATGGACAGATAGAGGCCTTTAATAAGACTTTATCAAATATACTCTAGAAGATAGTGGATAAAGATAAGAAATCATGGCCTGATAAACTTTGGAATGCTTTGTGGGCTTATTGGACAACTACTCGTACTGCCACCCAAGCAATTCCTTATTCATTGGTATATAGAAGTAAAGCAATTTTTTCAATTGAAATACAATTGTCTTCACTTAGAGTTAAAATCTATGATTAGTTGTCAGCAGATGAAAGATCTCAAAAATGATTCGATGAGTAGGAAATATTAGATGAGAAAAGATTGAAAACTTTGCATCATTTTGAAGTATATCAGAACATAATAGCATGAGATTTTAATAAAAAAGTTTACCTTTGTAAATTAATTCAAGGATAATTGGTATTGGTCCTTAGAACTCCAATGATACCAGGAAACGAACCTCCAAAACATGAACGAAAATGGGAAGGACCTTATTCCATACATAAGGTCTCTTGAAAAGGAGATTATTCTTTAATATCAATGGATGGAGATCTCATTACATATCCAACCAATGTGAGATTTTTGAAGAAATACTTGGTGTAATTATACCCCATATTCCTCACTGCAAGACTTTAAACTGCACAGTACCATGTCCTTACTGCAAGACTTGAAACTGCACAGCCCCCATGTTTTAGTTGCAAGACATTAAACTGTATGACAACCACCATAGTCCTCACTGCATGAATTTAAACTACACAGTACCATGTCCTTGTTTCAAGACATTAAAATTCATATCAACCATAAGCATCCATGTTGCATGATTTTAAAATGTGTAGCATCTTCGTCCTTGTCACATGGCATTAAACTGCATGACATCATTTGTACAACTAATGCCTTCTATATTTTACATTAGAATCTTCAATTAGAAAATATCATTGACATCATCACTACTCCTTAGTAGTATATGAGTACCTCTCTTTTCTATGTATGAGTCAGATCTATATAGAGACCATGCTTTATGAACTATGTATGGCTTGATTCTCATTTTCAATGAGATGCGTAGAGACGCCTAGATCTCCAGTTTTGGGCCAATCCGCAATCACAAAATCTTTTTATTTTCTTTTCTCCTCTTGTATATGAATCAGATCTATACAGAGTGTTTCTTTAAGAAATATGATTTGATCCTTATACCATTTTATATTTTAATATTTACTGTTCTCTCAGAACGTGTAAAAAAGCCCCCATTCTTCTTGTCAAACTCTATTAGAATGAGGAATGATTGTTTCAAGGAATATGTAAGGCTTGATTCTTATTTTTTTTAGTGAGATACATAGAGATGCCTATATCTCCAATCTTGGGCTCAGCCGCATGAAACAAACCCATTATTTTAAATATATAAAAATTCAATCTGCATATGGAATGTTTTAAGAACTATGTATGACTTGATTCTTTCCCCAATAAGACATATAGTGACATTTGGGTTTTATCCCTTAATTCAGTTACAATATGTCTTTACATTCATATCAGTTCATTGTCGTCCTTACCTCATGACATTAAACTTCATGGAAATCTAATACCCTTATTCTTAATTTTCATCAGCTTTTCATTATAAAATAAACCCTTACTGCTCCTTATTTCTCACACCAAGAATAGATCACGCGGGCTTAGAAATTGGGTAAATGGCTTATTTATATAAGGTGTTTTAATTTCTTATGGGGTTAATAATGTCCTCACTGCATGACTTAAAACTGCACAGTACAAATTTCTTCACTGTATGACTTAAAACTGCACATCACTGTATTCATTCAAAGGAAACAAAGAAAGGGTCCATTTTACATATGAGTCAGATTTATGTAAAGGGCATCAAACTCAAGACCAATATTGATTCAAATATTTCTCATGTGCATTGAGAAATACCTCCTTCCACATTTCATACTCTTAATCTTGAGTATTTCAAAATTTTAATAATATTCCTTATGGTTTATGGTGACATGGTTGCTAAAATTTAAGAGCTATTTTGCTTGACTATGCAGAATGTGACCTTATGCAGCCTTGCATAAGTTCCATACATAACAAGTCTTAGTCTAAAGATGCCACTATTTAGCTATGCAGCTTATGCCCCAGTTGGCCCTGTATAATATAGCCCCTATAACAGGTTTTTCAAGTGATGGTAACTTAGTTCTTAGTTATAGTATGTTTGTCCCCTTCAAAATTTGAAGACAATATACAAGAATATGTATTTTAAAATAGCCATTCAATTATATTTTTCCCATTATCTTTCTCACAATATGAAAATATTTAAGACCATGGATTACACATTTCCTTCACCATGTGTTCAATGTACTTGGGAATAACCTTGAAATTACTTGGCCACATGTTATATATTGTTTCCTTTTCTGGTCCTAGTTGTATGACTTAAAACTACATACACCATATCTTTTATGTTTGGGTAAGACCCTCGTAAAATTCACATTCCTATTATTATTTGGATATTTTGGTTGAAAATACTCTTTATATATTCAGGTACCTGTCTCCATAAACAAAACTCTGTGCTTTAGAAAACCTGAATCTCTATAAACATTCCTCGGCTCTTAGCACTAGAACGTCAAAATTTTAAAGAATTATTTTGCTTGACTATGTAGCCTGTGCCCTTAGGTGACCTTGCATAAGTTGCCTACATAACAGGCCTGTGAGTCAAAATATGATACTATTTGGTTATTCAGTTTATGCCCTACTTGGAACTGCATAATATAGCCTGGATAACGGGTTTTTCAACTAATGGTAACTTCGTTCATGGAAAGGACTTCCTCTAATGCCTTTATCCCTTTTCCCATATCATCCTTCAGATTTAGAAAATTCTCAAATCATATTTTACAATTTTTCATTTCATACCTGGATATAATAGTACATTTCCAAACAAATTATCAAGGAATTGGGAGGGTCACATACCTTTGGTCAAAGCTATAGACCTTAAATTAACGCCACATAATGTCCTCACTGAAAGATGTAAAACTATACAGTATAAATTCTTCATTGCAAGACATAAAACTGCATAGTACGATATCATAAATTTCCCTCTAGTAAATTTTAGCCATTACTCATACACCAAATTTGTATATAAATGGTTCTCTTATTCATGAATTATGTTGGTCTAAAATAGCCTCTTCATTCTTAAAATTCCTTTACTTAGAAAAACCACCTATTGTTTTCTTGATTCACCCAAATATTATATTCCCCCATCTATCGGCAAGAAACGTTAAATTCCTAAAGAATTCTTTTGATCGACTATACAACATGTGCCCTGAGTCGGCCTTGCATAAGTTTCCTACATAATAGTAAAGTCAGTAATGGTAATTTCATTCTTGGAAATGACACCCCTTATGTTGATATAGGTTTTAAATTTGGTGATCATAAAAATCATTTCTCAATATTCCCCTTGGAAATATTTAAATAATATTAAAGAAATTCTTAGCCACAGAGTTTTTTTTAGAATATAATTTCAGATTTATGTTCAAATCTATTATATCTTCAATATTATCCCTTTATAGTCCAACATGCATGACTTTAAACTCCAAACAACAATCATGAAAAAAACATGAATGAATATTTATATGATTGAAAACAAAATTTCATTCATTCATATGAAAATAGAGGGCCATCCACAAAATGGATCATATCTATCATGTTTTAGAATAAACTCTCAACATGACATTCCATTTGTTGGAGCGCTTCATAGGATCTATCATCTGCTTATTGAATTTGACATAGTTGAGCAACTCCAATCTCTTTATCCTGATGAAGTGCTTCCTTAGCAGTTGAAATGGCAGTTAGCCCCTCTAATTAGGATTCCCCTAATGTCTGATTCAACTGATCAAGCTTGTTATGAACAAAATCCAATTGTTGTTGAAGATATAACAACTTCTTCATGGTTTCATTGATTTGTTGGATAATATTGTGTGATTTCTTTTTATGATTTACCTCCACCTCAACTACTATATATTGAAAGCCCTCAATATTAATGAGTCATTTATCCTCTTCAAATTATTATTGTAGATTATGCTCCTAATCCCATTGGAAAACAATCTCTTTCATGGCATCATAGACTAGACGATAATTAAATCCACCAAATCCTAATACACCTAATAATGAAGGGAGTTTTGAAAAATGGGACAACAATTCATCTAAAGGAATTTCGAAAATTATGCTATAGATATGCCGCCATGTCTTCTTACGCGCCATACCAAGAGAATATTGCATCTTTAAGTCTGAATCTGAGTCACTACCATAAGGTAAAATATACTCTGGAAATAGGTTGCTTAAAGAGCTGCCTTGTTCTACTTCTCTTGGGACAGTAGAATCTTCAGGATCTGATCTAGGAGTTGATAACCCTAAAATAATAAATCGAGGTCATTATTTGTTTCAAATGGAGGAGTCAAATGTAATTCAGATAGCTGATTATATTTTACCCAATAATAAGTTAGCTACTTGAGTGGATTCATCCCTTGTATTATCATCTCCAATGTTTTTGAGTAGATGTTTCTTAAGAAGGGGCATCTCCTTGAATTTACTCAGTTATAAAATTGTAAGGCTCTCGAACATCTATTGATGAAGTATCCTCTGTAGGTATTTTCCAGCCTTGTTGGAACGATAATGTGGAACACCCTATTCCTAAAGATCCTTTGCAACATTTTCTGCAGATAAGGCTGCATAAGGAGAACTTTGATGTAAATAACCAAGTTAAAGAACAAATTATGTATGGAAAATTCAAGGATAGGAACTTAAGACCTTGCAATTCCCCATGAAAATCCCCAAACTCATTGATGGAACTTGGAATATCAATATTTGGATTAAGGGTGTCCATCATCTCAGTGTATATGACCTAAAACATTATAGAATATTCACCATTTAAAGTATCCAACAAACATTGTTTGATGCCCAAATTGGATCTGTTAAAATTTGGTTCCATTGGATCTTCAATTGGTATGCCAGTGTCAGGTCTTTCCAGGTTTGGGTCAATATCAGCATTTGACTTTGATTTCCCTGGATCTTCATTCCTTTCTTCTGAAGCAAAGGAATGTTAGTGTTGATTATTTTTGGATCGTTTGACAAAAGCAACAGAGGAATGTATTTAATCTTACTATTACTTTCCTCTCTCTCAGCAGATCCAAAAGCAGGTCCAGCTGAATCTTTGTAACATTTATCTACTAAAACTATAGATTTGTCGGCATGAACCTGGGTTTCCCTTAGGGCTTCTTTTTCTGGTCTTGAAGAATGAAGTCTTAATCCCTTGAGAGAGGAGAGAGATGTAGATCCTACAGGAGGATAAAACGTGGTTACCAGAATATATTGAGAAATTTGTATTCCCTAAGGATCGTATAAATACTTACTCCTTTGGAGAACACATCGAATCAATCTCATTGCTATCTTGAATTTTTGTTAAAAATCATGGGGAGAGATTGAAACACTCCTCTTAGCTGGGGAAACATGAGTTAATGGTTAAGTATTATCTATCTCCATTACCCAAGTCATGATTCTTTCTTATGGAAAAAAATATAGTGACCTGGGAGGATCATTTGTTGCATCAATAGGAGAGCTTGCAGAACCATACTGAGGTGATTTGAGAATTGGTCTGGAGCATCCTTCTCTACATTCAAGATACAAAAATACATTTTCATCAATATTAATGATGATAAATGATAAAGTAGAGTTGAGACAAAGGAAAAAAGGGGAATACATTTTCAGTATTAACATAAATATCCCAATCCTCCTTAGAGTCGATAATTACCCCTTCACGGGCTCCTAAGTCCAGCATATGAGTTACTTGTTTAAGGGATGGTATTTTTTCATCAATTGCATATATAAAAGTCTCTAGTTCCGCAATATACTTCTGTACTTTAGCCATGTTATTGTCTAGATTGAAATCATAAGGTTCCTTGATGTCACCAAAATTTGGTATTTGAATGCCATGATGGAGAAATTCCGATGCATCCCTAAGATAATAGGTTACACCCTCCCAATGATGAATGGCTAAAGGTTACACATAATTCAATCTTGGTATGGTTCACTATGGAGGAGATTCAGTACTTTCTAATTGGGGAGCTTCTTTATGACTCTTTTCTTTAGAAAGTTCAACAGATGGAATAGGAATCTCAGTTTGATGGCGGTGACTAGATCTCCATAGCATTATAAGTTTTTATTCTCTAGACCTGGTCTTCTTGGTAAATATCATGCTAAGATGTTTCAAGGGCTCTGAAGCCTCTGAAACTTCAGTATCATCTATTTCTTTAGACTTCTTACCATAATTTCCATGTTCAAAAGTCTTTGTAGTTGCCCCTCGATATATTTCTATTGTCAAAGCCCCTTGGGGATATGAAGAAACCCAAGCTTTGGCATACCCAGCTTCCAACCCGATTGATGCATCTGATGGAGGTAATGTAATCGACAATTTTGATACTTTTAAAGCTGTTAGAATCCATAATTGTCGCGCTACCATTAGGTTTTTTTCATATCTGATGTATGTGGGTGGAAACGAGTTTGATTGTTGAAGGCATCTGAATAGATGAGCAAACCTATAGGGGACATAAGCCTCACAGATAACTTCACCATCAATCCTAGTTGATAATACACCATCCCTGAAGGCCATCATATAAGATCTCAGCTCATAATTATTTTCTTTACCATCATAAAAAATGTTCCAACTGGTGGGTTACCAAAAGGAAAGTAGTTAAATTCTCCTAAGACACTCAATACCTTCAGTACTTTGTCAGGTCTCAATCTCAGAGGCTTAATACCATAAATATTCTATAAAAATGGAGTGAATCGACCATTGGGAACTCTAAATGAATTCAACACTAAGTATGAAGAAAAATGTGCGGTAATACAGCCCCACAACACATAAAATGTCGATGTAATCCTAAATGGAGATTTTCTATTCTATAAATGCAGCAGAAGATGGTAAATTCCTTCTAATACATGGTTTTCTGGCCTAATATACTTCCCCTCTACCAATTTAGCTCCAATGATAAATGTCCCAGATCTTACACCACCTACAGATTCACGGACACAAAGCAAATAAACGCTTAGCCACATATCAAGAAAGGAAGATAAACGTACGTTTTCATCTATATTGGGTTTGACTTTATAGCCCCAGTTCTTATAATCACCTCTTTCCAATGTAGGCCAATATGTGCCTGAACTGCCTCAATTATTTGTAGAAGGACAAATAGTAGGATGTTCATAGGTTGGACCTTCCTCTGTTGTTGGTTCTATGTAGGATTTCATCCACACACTAGCATGGATATCTTTATTGTCCTTAGGTAAATCATTATATATCTTAAATAATTCATGATCCAGCTGTGGTGTTCTAAAAGCATCACCCCATATTATAGTAGGCGGAGTGAATTCATCATACATTTCCCCAAGAATGGAAATTATACCTATTTGGTAAATATCCCAGAGACTAATACCAACTTCATCGTTCGTCAAATGAAAGGAATTCATTTGTGCACTTCATCTTCTCAGTAATTTAGGAATGATTTCATTTTTATAAACATAAGTTTTCCCCATCCAGATAGATTCATAGATATGAACGTATGATAACTTATTTATGAATTCTATTCAATTTTGACGTACCCAGAATGCCCACATCCACTCAAGTTTTACACCCCCTCCAGAACAAAGTTCCCAATCTCCTTTCCAACCATTAGATTAATCTATTTCAGAAGCCTGAAAAGTGGAATCATAAAAATGTGGTCTTGTCTATAAAACACGATCCTTTATATCTGGAGTACAACCACTATGATTAAAGATCCAACTGATAGGGACAATTCCTTCTTTTATTGGAACCCCCTTGCACTAATATTCATACATTTACAGTTAAAATACTGAAGAAACCAATTATTTGGAAAGTAATTTTTAATAAATGGAACATGGGCATCCTATAAAAGCACATGCTCGTAAAAGGGTAAATAAGGACTTTGTGCTTAGTTACATTGGTTTGGAATTATACCCTTCCATAAACCAGGAAGAGTACTCTCAACTATGTCATAATAGTCTGGTCTGACGATCTTCATCATTTCATTTTGGTGAGCTTTAGCTTCTTCAGTATGAGTCATCAAATGAGTCATTTTTTCCTGAAAAAGAATTAACAAATTTTTGGGTCAGAATTTTTAATAAGGAAATAAAAAATTTGGCAAAGGACATTGTTCGTGTAGGTCCTTCGATGAGGCCTATCGCGTAGGTCCTTTGATGAGGTCCATCAAGTAGGCCCTTCTCCAAGGATCCTAGTGCAAATCTATTGGTGAAGTCCATCCGTGTATCTCCATCACATAAATAATTTTACCTTAAATAAATTTCAAAGGAACTATGTGAGAGCACAATGCGATGAGGCTGGATGAGGGAACTACGCAACAAGAGCCGCAAACTTTCAGAGAAAGAAAAAGTAATGAAAAAAATCTCGAAAGGTTGAAACCTATTTATAGGAAAAAGAAGACCTATGTGTTGAGACTGCGCGCAACCGCTACACGTTGTACCTGCACAGAGAACTTATACTATTCATCAAGCTACCCATAATTTGTTTTCCATATATTTCACTTTAGGACTCAACCCTCTTTGGATGTTTCGGATCCAGTCTTGAGGGGGAGTTATCGTTGACACTACTTGAGAAAGAAATCAAAATTATTATGAAGAAATATAGATATTTTTGATCCAAAAGAAAGTTTAAAATAGTACAAAAGAACATCCTCAATACTCCTAGAGATCATCATAATAGAGTAGCTTCATAGGCCTATGTAAAGGATCTGCACAGCCGACCTATGCAACGGAGATGCATGATTGACCTACGCGACAGACCTATGCGGCATAACACCATGCCTGAAGATGTTTTGGGCACCTGCGTGGAGTACCTCCATGATAGAGCTGCACGAAGCACCTGCACAACCAAACATTTCTCCAACCAGGCCCATATGTGCCTACAAATAGAGCCTTTGGTTTCCCCATTTCATGACTGAAAAAAATGTAAGACTCTCTTAAGCTTTCATTGCGTAGATATTTTTCCTAGATCCTTCAAATTGTCTCAGATAGCCCTCTAAACCACGAGAGAAGAGATAATTAAATGAGATAGGCATGTTTTTATGTTCTTCACATATTTCAATCATCATCCATACCTACACAGTTTACCTATGCTCCCTACCTATGTGGTTTACCTACGCGGTACATCTATGAGGTTTACCTATGTGGTACATCTACGTGGGGTACCTATGTAGAATACCTACGTGAGGGACCTATGAGACCAACTCAAATACCCTTTAAAAATCAATTCATGAAAGGGTATCTTCTTCCTTGGTTCCCTTATTTGAAAGGGACTAAGTTGAAGCCTCCACCAAAACCATATAACTTCTCAAAACTTTTGGAAAGGCACATCAGCATGTCTCCTATTTGGGTTTTTATTTCCATAGTCAGAGGCTTCCCACATTTTTTTCACAATGGAGTTATGTTTCATCGGATGTTTGTGGGTTTTTATATCCACAGTCACATGGAATTTTCACCCAGAAATAATGTTGGGAAGTTCACGGTTTAGAGGAGGGTTGGATCCCTTGTCTATCCTTTCTCAAAGAGATGAATTGAGATCTTAGGTTTCAGGTATAGATGGTATGGTTCACCTATTTATTTTCCAAGGAAGCATAGTAGAAGTCTCCCTCCTCTACCAAGACCAATTTCAGGGTAGCCATCCTGGTATAAGATTCTCACCTTCACCCCTTCTTCCTTACATTGGACCCTTTTCCAACGTAAATAGAATAGAGGGAAGGTTCATCACCTCACCCTCTTCCACGGTCGACGCACCCTCTTCCATTGGCATGGAAAAAAAATCTGAACGTGTGAATGCCTTTGTTGAATCTTTTACATTATCTTGTTTCTCACAGCGAGCATGACTCACACGGTCTTAGAGATTTGTCCGGATTACAATATTTGCATGATCTAAGGAACTACAAGAACTCTGATTCATGTTCAAACCAGGATACATAGGAAGCTCTTTCATAGCCCGAGCTCACCAGATATCCTCCTCATGAATCCAACCCTATTTCTCCCAATTTGGGAATCCTCCTTAGGAAATAATCCCCAAATTCAATGCTCAAATCATCAAGTAATCATTTTTCAAGAATTAAGCCCAAAATCTTCTCTCTCAAAAGACCATACTCTCCTACGAGACATATCAAACTAAGTGGGATTTGATTCCCATCCATATGGGATACGTTGGAATCCTCCTTGAGGTTCAAACCCAACACTTGAAATCAACCCTATTCTCCTTGGGCTATATTCCCAATAGGGTTTGATCATACATGGAAATCCATATTCTTTCCATGTTTCTTAGGCTACTTTAGAATAAGTCCCATACTAAGTTTCATCTAAGCACCTTCTGTTTAGAGATCCTTATAACATGACCTTAAAACGTATGATGTGTCCCATTCAATGGCACCAAAATACAAGGGTTCTGATTCCGTTCACAAGGATACGTAGGTAGCCCATTTTAGGGGAAGAATCCCAAAATCAAAACTAACCTCTGTCTCCCTGGATGACAATAAATTCTAGAGTTCCCCCCTGAGTGGCTTAAAACCCAATATCATCATAATAATGTTTAAAAGAATCTCTAATCAGTATATTAGAGGATACCATTTATGGAAAACCTCAAATACATACAGATATTTCCAATAATTAAGAACCTTGAATACATACTGATGATCCTAAAATTTTACACATGTTAATAGGTTATTATAAATTCCAAGGGATACTTATGATATACATGGTGAATTAATAAGGATTCATGAAAATATTTTATTTTTACAAAGAGAGTCCCGGAGTAGATAATAATTTCCCCCAAAAGGGTGTGATGAGTCCGACCTCCCATCCTCTCGACCAATGCATGTTCTTATGTATAATAAAGTTCAAACATAATGAATGCATGCCTTTAGAAAGAAAGTCCTCTATGGATAAAGAACAGTTGGAACTTTCTGGTTCCATGAATAAATCCAATGGAAACCGCATGGAAACAGTGATTATTAAATCCAGAATACACGTTTCAAGGAACTACGAAACAATACTATAGTTATTATTTCATCAAGGTATAAGGAGATTTAACTGAAATGGAAGAATAAATAAAATAGAATCACTAAATTAAAAACAAAACCTCTTCTTCGAATGATATCCTTTGATTAACAACTTAACACCTCTAAGGTGAGAGTTCTACCTAAAATAAGATATCTAGAATTTAGGATGGATTCTAGGAAAGTATTTTAGTATAGATGTTCCAAACAAAATAGGTTTTTAATTTTTAATGAAAGAGAATAATGGGTGCCCTTATACAAGAGAGGGGAGGGACACTTTTTTAATTCTTCAAAATATTAAAATATAATAAGGCTATTCTAGAGAAAGAGACTTCAAAAGGACTATAAATGAAAAGGACAAGAAATTTAACACCATATATTATCCCCATTGTGATTATTTAACATTTTTATGATTTTTTTAATAATTTCATAAAATATTAATTCAACAAAATATCATTATTTTTAAATTTGTTACTATTCATTTAATTTGACTTCAAATACATCAAGATAAAGTGTGAATTATAATATAATGATTTAAACCGTATATAATATATCTTATATATTTATAAAATTTGTTATACACATTAATTCAACCAAGATATATCAAAATTAATATTATAAAAATCAATTATTTTATTATTATGTCAAATAAATAGATACTATTCCGCATTGAGGAAGATTTTAAGGAAATTGTATAATTTTTAAAAATTAGAAAAAATATATATAACAAAAATAATTTTATTTAGATAAATATATAAATTTATATTCATTCCTAACTTGATTTTTTCCCTATTTGGGCAGAGAAAAATAATTAAATACAATGAGAGTGGCATTTTGTAACTATCATTGACTTAAATAATAAATAAGTTATTTTCATGGAAACGTATCCATTAAACAAATCAAAATATATTTTAAGGTGATAATAGTATAATAATATCCCTAAAAAATTTATACAAATTTAGGTCATATTCTTTCCTTTATCTTTTGGTTTTGAACCTTATTTAAACGCTTTTACTCTTATTGTGACAACATGTGTTTTTTCACTTTTAAATATAATATAGTTACTATAAAATACAAAAAAAACCATAAATGAGTCATGGATAAAATTTTAGTCCTTATACTAATAATTTATCCAAATTTTATATTTTTAGATATTTCATATCATTTAGTAATATATTATATATTTCAAAATATCATTAATGTCAATTTTGACACTATTCAATGTTTTTTCTTATAAAAAAATAAAAACAATAAGATAAATTTTAACCAATACTTTTAAAACATCACTAAAATGTAAAATTGATCAGTAAAATTATTATATGGAATTAAATCTCTCAAATTATATTTATTTTATTATTTTTAATATAATTTATTTTGTTCTTCCATTCATTAAACAATTATTGTGTCATCGTTATTCCACTATTTAAGTTAATTATCATGCCACTGAAAATTATAAATAAATTACCATGATGTAGATAATAATTTTATATTTCAAAACAATATTTATAGTCTAACATATCCCTTATATAAATCCATATTAAAAATATTTATCTTTCAAAAAAAGTATGAAAAAATTTACTTTCATTTGATTATAATATTATAAATGTTATATTCTCATCCAAATGGCCATAAATGATCTGATAAATGATCCTTTAATGGTTATGGACGAACAATAATCATTCAATAAAATTAGTACAAGTGTTAGGGTAATTTTATAATATTTATAATATTAATTTTACCCTTAATTTCCCGATTTAGTCTTAACCGTGGTAATAAATTTTTTAATAAAATTACTATTAAAATTATTCAAAAATAAAAGGGACCTATTTAATAAATTTGTAACGTATTATTCAATATATGGAATCAATTTTTAAAATTTAAAACACATAAATTATATAAATTATTTTAAAAATAATCAAGTTGATGAAACGAGAAAATAGGTTTTCAAAGTAAAAACCTTAAAAATATCACAAAGTTTTTACATCCAATTTCTATATGAAATTAATTCCAATGACATAAATTGGATTAATTGATAAAAATAATCTAATTATACTTTAAAACTATTCAAAATATATAATTTAATACTATAAATAAATTTAATGAAAATTAGTCTTCAATTAAAATGCATGATTTTTTCACTATTCATTAAAACATGAATTTTATCAGAAAAATACAAAAAAAAATATACAAAGTAAATATAGATACTCTAGTTTAAAATATAATTTTTATTTTTTTAAATATAAATTATTCAAATGTGAAAACCATATAAAAAACAAGTGTGTCATTTAAAGGTGGAAAACTGCCATTTTTTCATACTTCTCTTTTTAGTAAAAAGAGGATTTGTTCTTATATCATGTCTAAAAACATATAATATGAATTCTAAACATTATATAGAATATTATATATATATATATTCCATTAATAAAATCTAAAAATAGTAATTTTTTTATTTATTGGTATCAAATACACTTGTGGGTATTTAAATAGTTTTTCAGAAAATCATTTCCTTTCAAAAACTGGGGATGTTACATTCTAGCCCCTTTAATAAATTGTGTCCTTGTAATCTGAATTAAGTATTGAAAACTAGGGGTTTGAAATTTCAAAATATCTTTTTTAAAATCACACATTGGAAAGAATATTAGTAAAACATCTACTTTAGATGAAAGAAAAGGAAGTACGATGGTCACTTGGGATAACACATACTAGGGTTCCAAGTAGGAACACCTGGACTTGGAAGGAAAAACTAACTATCAAATTTTTATGTAGATTGATAGATAGCATTTTATTTATACTTTTAACCATCAAAAAACTATAAATATATGATGAGTTAATAGGTCATTGATTTCATAGTAATAGAAGTAATAAAAATAATGTTTTTTATATCCTTTTTATTGAGTTGAAGAATTATTTTACTAATTGGAATAATAACATATGAAAATATATTTACATGACCTGTAGAGTTTCATAATTTAATCAAATTCCACCACAAATTCATCTTTTTATCTAGATGATAAGTACTTAAGATGAATTTTCATACCCCCAGAATTATAATCAACTTTTATAGATAACTAAATCCAATAGAGGTTGAATTTATATTCCACCTATTTTTGAAAATTTAGAAAAACCAAAATGGTTAGGACAAGATAAGATAATTCCCTCAAAAAATATACCTTTATATGAAAAAAACTATTTTAATCTCCAAAATTAAACAGTGACACCAAAAGTTCAATATAGAACATTAAAATATAATTGTCCTTAAAATTATTCAAAATAAACCAAACTATGAATGAAACCCCAAATTCATAAGGATTTGATAACATAGTCTTTCAACATAAATTTTAACATTTATCTCCAAATAAATTCAATCACTATTAATGTAACGTACCAAAAATTAATTTACCTAATAACATATTCTGTATGATAGGTTATTCATTTCCAGAATAACCACAAAATTATATTATAATCTAAAAGATAATTAAACTTTACTTATCATATAAAATCCCATTTTTTTCTATTCACCTCAAAAAAAGGTTCTGAAAATAGAAAGATTCTTCTGAAAAACATTAATCACTAAATCATCAAATCCTTTCCCAATCCCAAGATTATCTATTCGATAAAACATATGTTCCCAAAATAAAAATATTCGTCATCAATGAAATCATTTAACTAAAAATAAAAATTCATACTAACCATGACTTCATATAGGCCAGTGGTAGGTGATGCGCCCTTGACTCCCTTCGCTTGTGGGTACAATTCCCCTAGCCTTTTCAGACGTGATTTGTTTTCACTCAACCTATGGGTTGTCATTTTTTCAAAAATATATTAATATAATGCATATAAAAATCTATAAATTTCATAAACATCCTAAAAAATAACTTTAATATGTCTTAACCTGAAAGGTTGTCTCATACCTATAATTTTTCATCCCAAAATTTAATAACCCATAATTACCTCAAAATTATTGTCTCCTAAAAAAAATATTAACCACTTTAAAATTTCATTACTTAAAGCCTCAAAATGGGTTCATAAGGAAATTAACTTATGATAAAACATAAAATTATAAACCCATGATTATATCTATAACTCTTAAGAAGACATCCTACTCTCCATAGTTGTATAAACCATCCTCTTATAAAAATTATAAGGCTCCAACCTTTAAAATTTAATATTTTTAGTGTTTTGGAACTGGAATTAAAATTATAAGATCATTTTAGTTTAGAGTTTTAGTTAATTTGGAAAAATTATTATAAACTAAACCCATAAATTATAAGTGGAAACTTTTATACAGTATCCTATTTTTTACCAAAGAAAACCCTAAAAAAACATGTTTCCTTTTCATGATCACTCTTGAAATATTTGTATAATCTCATCTTTTCCTCTATTATCCCTTTAATCCTATTAAATAAAATCTAAACTTGGAATTATCAAAAAATATTAGTCACATATAAAGAATGAAAGGAAACCGTAAGTTTATTAAAAACATAAAAACTCATATAAATATTATATTTATCTTAAAATTTATTTTTTAAAATAAAATAAAATATTTTCAGAGGAAAAAACACATACTTTTCTCAAATTAATCATCAAAACCCATACCAAGAAATTAAAACTCATTTACGGTACTTATATCATCATATATATAAAACCCTTTCAAAACCCTTCCAATTAGCAAACCCATATATCTTACTTCCAATTATGCTATTACGGGATTATCCAATGCAATCTGGGCCAACCATTGTTAAGCTATAATGGGATTTCCAAGTACTATCTAAGACACACTATGTTAATCTATAACAGGTTTTCCCTATTCCATCTAGGCCACCCCACATTAACCTATAATGTGTTTTTTTAAATATGTATGGGGTACCACATATATAATATATATCTAGATTACCCATGTCATGACCCCATCCCCACATGGTGTACCCCTCTTGGGTCGGCAATGTGAGAAGGGAGATAGTACCCCCCATGTCCCGCCTCCAGTAGGCCCTAGGTTGGCGACTGGCACTAAGGGTATGGTAAACACACAAATTGGAGGAATTAATCTCTAAGAGAAAACATGTGGAAGAGAAAGATAAGAAAGACACCAACAAACTCTAACTCTAACTAAAATATAAAATAAAAACCAAGTACATATATATTATTTCTGGAAAAAACAACTACAACTGAAATGGAAAACTACTGGTACCAATGAAAAGTAATAAACAACGGTGACCACAATGCCTGAACAGCTCCTGCAACCCCAATCTAGTAGTAACCAGCCTTATATCCAACCTACTCCAAGTGACGAGAAAAAAATTGTATATATAAATGTAGGGTGAGTATAATAGTATACTCATTATGATACTCCCTGAATCCTCTAGTGAAAAAGTAGAGAGGCATTCTAAAGCACAATAAACAACAAGTAAAACTAACTCATCACCTAAACAATTATACTAAGTTCCCAACTTCACCATGGATACTCTCACCATGTATCTCATACAATAGTATATAATATAACAAAGAATGTCAAGGGTACCCCACTACTACTTCCACATTGTTTTCTCGCTTTTCCCTAATGCCGCAAGTCCTAAGCATCCATCTCCAAAAAGGCTATCCCACAGACACCTGGTCATAGCACCACAACATGCACCTTTTGAAACAAAACTACCATGTCCACATAACCAATGTAACTTGTTAGTTTCTAGGAGCCACCACATCTTACATAATGTGTATCACATGACAAGTATTAAACCTTAATCCATTATTTCCCATACATCAAGTAAGATCCTCAATCCATCATAGCCTATATATGTTACACCTATAGTATTCTAAAAGAAACTATATCTAGAATATATGTGTGTGAATAACCACAAGTCATTACATCCCTCTAGATCCATATATGGGGAAAACTAAAAATTGTGCCTACGAGTATAAGTAACAACCAAGAGGAGAGATTTTGGCTAAAGGGGGTAGTCAGTCATCCATCATCCCACTAGAATATTGGAGAAAATACCCCACCCCCCCAGGTCTCAGAATCCCTAGGGATTTAATTTCCCTAACTAACGGGGTGGATTAGCATATAGAAACACAAAAATTATAGAATCTACTATAGCTCACAACCACACTATGGGCATAACCTAGTCTTAGACTCAACTACAGCTAATATCTCTTAGACTCCCAGCATCCACTATTAATACTAGGCATCCTATAAGTACACAACCATTTAAATAGATTTATTAAAATACTGAAATCCCTTTTTATCAGTTTTAATGTATTTTAATTAATTCTTGAAACATTAATTAAACATTTAAAATTTCAAATTATATTTCTTTAGCATCACACCAATGTTTCATACCCTCTAGGAATAACCAAACCAAGTCCAGAGCTTCTCAAAAATATTACCTCATCATTTAATCCAAGAAAGCTCCAAACCCATGGGTTAACATCATTTATTCAATCATTTATTAACATCATTATTACTTTCCCATATTCCTAGGAATTATATAAAAACATTCTAATCTACTAAACACAAGGGGCCTCAGCCCGATGAGTGGATGAACTACCTTTTGAGTCTTTTCCACCTATATTTGAAGCGTAGAATCATCCTCCCTCGAGAATATAAACACGGAAATCACATGGAATACCCCACACATCATCACCCCATTTGGAAGGAGGTTAAGAAATATCATCTGCCCTGAGTAGTGGGGAAATAAAGCAGATAAACAACCAACAAAATTTAGCAAGCATCCAACATTTGTATCCAACTGGTTTCATCATCTCTGGTGTCCTCCTCGACACCCACAAGCATAAACTGGTGCATCTCGCCTCTCTAGGTGTCAACTGCTACCACAACTACTCAGCCTCCCTGCCCCACATATCACAACATCCATCCATACTCATATCACAACACAAGAAGCATGAAAAAAATTACTTATAAATTGGGATCTTGGCACTTAAACAAGGCATCCAAACTTCATACATAATGAGCTCTCACAGCTCCAAGAATAAGGCTCTTGGCCTTTACAAGCAAAGGGGTATCTCAAAACCCTATGAGGAATTATATTTTATCAAACAGCTAGTTCTTTAATCCATCTTGAATTAACAAGTTCTTTAATAGTAGGTTCTAACTATGGGAAACCTAAATAGAATGCTATCAGAGCTATCAAAAATAATTAAACATGATTAGTGATCCAATTTGACTAACATAAAATTAAAAAAAAACAACAAGATTCATTTACATTCCTCATTTATTTCAACAAATAATTATAATTAATCAGAGTTTATGTTCTGTACCATTTTCTATCAATAACTATATGATAAAAAAAGCAAGCATAGATATCACACTATCTAGAAAATCAAGAGGCAATAACATATGATCGATTCCATTTTATTTATCCCATTAAAATATTTATTATGTCAATTCCATTGTGATCCAATGGGATAAAACGTTCTAACTCTACAGTTTCATGTAAAATAATAGAGAAGTCAGGAATCCCCTACCTTAAAATGTTCTTGAAATTCTTTACATGAGAATGATCCATGCAACCGATTACGATCACCTCCCACCACGACAACTACATCGACCCGAGGACGCCATAGCACGAATGCACCAACCAACACCCAAGAAAAATCCAGTAGGAACATAGAGATCACATGACATAACTTGTAAATACTAAATGGTAGAATAAGAATTGATAAAACACAAGAACATATTAGATCATACCTTCTATTAATGACATACTGACACTTGTTGTTTGTACCAAAATAGGGGGTGCACATGAAGTAGGAAGAAACCTCGAGGGGAAATGATCCAAGGATTAAAGTTAAATCATATTGTTCCTATGGGAATAAGGAAAGGTTCAAGCATTTTGCACCAAGGAACAAGAAGGCAGAACAAGGGAGGAAGATATCTCATCCCTTTAGAACACTTAACGGATCAGTGGTTTAAGATACACCTTATTTTCCATTAAAATAGATTCAAATTAGAACATGTTATTTTAAAAAGTGAAGGCATCCCAATCATTGGTAAAATTAATATAGGAGTTATGGTTTTTGAATTAGCCATAAATCCCTTAAAACAAGGCCTTGAATGCATTTTTCATCAAAGAAAACACCAAATGGGCTAAACTGTAGGAAGCTAGAAACATTGTACACCTATCGACATATGGAAACATTGTACACCTACCAACATCTCGAAAAATCGTACACCAACTAACGTCTGAAAATAGTGTAAAGCTACTGATTCCTAGAAACATTGTAAACCTACCGACGTTTGGAAACATTGTACACCTACCGATGTCTGGAAACATTGTACACATACCTACTGATGCCAAGAACCACTGTACACCTATCGATGTCTAGAAAAATTGTACACCTACCGACGTCCAGAAACATTATACACCTACCGACACTTGGAAACATTGTACACCTACCAATTCCTGGAAACATTGTACACCTACCGATGCCTAGAAACATTGTACACCTACCGACGTCTGGAAAAATTGTACACCTATCATGTTGGGAAACATTTTACACCTACCTACGCTTAGAAACACTATACACCAACCGACATCTGGAAATTCTATATACCTACTGACGCTTGGAAACATTGTACACCAACTGACAACTGGACACAAAACTAGAAACATTGTTCACAAAACTAGAAATTTGGAAAAGTGTTAAGGATAAGCCACCTTGACCTCCCAAAAAACCTCAAACACAAAATTTCATCAATGGAATGGACCGGAGAGGTCCAGGACATTAGATTATATACCCCTCAAAACATTCTTGTCCTCAAGAATTCAAAACCTACCCAAAAGGAAACAGAAAAGGGGTCTGGACAACCACCCATCGACATACCTTTTAAAAGAGAGAAAGCCACAAAAGAAAAAAAAAATTAATCCATCTCATAAACATGAATGGTCAACAACCACAAAGAAAATATCAATACAAGAAAAGAGTTAAACATCAAAAAAAATCAGGGTACTAAGCATGTATTTGCGACTCACATTTCCATGTACTCTCCTCTATGCCACCGTGTTTCCATAAGACACAAACAAAGGGGATAGAAAGTCCATGAAAAACCTTCTCCATGCAGTCCTGGATCTCTGTAGGTCACTCCTTGAAGTTTAAATCATCATCAATTTTGATCTCTCCCTAATAGATGATGTGAAATTCATTATGAAGATAAGG
This sequence comes from Viscum album, assembly GCA_963277665.1. NCBI lineage: Eukaryota > Viridiplantae > Streptophyta > Magnoliopsida > Santalales > Viscaceae > Viscum > Viscum album. The sequence continues at coordinate 220,056,670 of OY728165.1, forward strand.
ACGGAGTTGTGACACATGAAAAACATCATGTACCTTGCTCATCTATGGGGGAAGTTCTACCTGATACACCACGACTCCAACATGATCCAACACCTCAAAAGTCCTGAAAAACCAGGGATAAAACTTACTCCCATGAACAAACCATCACTCCCATGATGGGGATTTTCCTTCAGAAACATGTAATCCCCAACATAACACTCCAAAGGTCTCCTCTTTTGATCGAAATATGATTTTTGGAAATCCTATGCTACCTTCATCCTCTCGTGAATCACCTGAATCATCTCTATCGTATTCTATACTAGTTGTGCCAAAAGAATTACTAACTCTCTAACCCCAAACCAGTACAACATAGAATATAAAGGTCGGTCATACAAGGATTCAAATGGTGCCATACCGATGGGGGAGTGGAAACTATTTTTTAGGAGAACTCCATCAAGGGTAAGTGCATCATCTATGAACCTCCAAAATCCAAGACACAAGAGCGCAACATATCTTCAAGAGTCTAGATGGTCTGCTCTGTCTGAACATCTGTATATGGATGAAAAGCAGTTTTACGGCATAGATGAAAACTGAAATCATGCTAGAGACCTCTCCAAACCTTGTAGGTAAAACGAATATCTCGACCAGAAATGATCTTCCTTGGGAATTCATGAATTCTCACCACCTCCTTTAGATACTTTCTCAATAAAACCTCAACTGATCTCGACTCCTTGATTGCTATAAAGTGGGTTGATGTTGTTAAAATATTCATTACCACCCAAATAGCATCATGGCCTCCCAAAGATCGAGGTAAACTAGGAACAAAGTCCATCGAGATGTCCACACACTTCCATTGAGAAATATTTAATGGCTAGAGAAACCCACCAGAAACACGGTGCAAAGACTTCACCTTATAGCAGACCAAACATTGAGACAAAAACTCTGCAACTGTACACCACATCCTAGGCCTCAAAAAATGAATCCTCAAGGATTAATACATATTTTTTACGCTAGGATTCACCACTAAAGGTGAACTATGGAACTCTCTGAGAAATGTCTCATGCATCTCCAAAAGAATGAAAATCTTCCCCTAATACAACACTCAGTGTTGTTTATCCTCAGACCAACCTTCTGGGGATTCACCATAAACAAATCTGTCTCTTCATACCTACACCTCTAGATCCCCCAACTATGACTCTTCCACCCGTTTCACTAGAGATGACTACACCACCATCTAAAAAATACAACCTATGCCCCCAAATTTTCCTATATAGAGATGTAATACTGAATGTTCTTCCATCACTCCCCAGGAATCACTAGATTCACACACCGCATCACTATGTGACTTACTACTCAGCGCATCAGATACAACATTCTCCTTTCTTGGTGTATATTATATTTCAAATTTGTATTCCTTTAAGAACTCCATACACTAACACTGCCTCAATTTCAAGTCATGCTGGTTGAAAACATCCCTCAGGCTCTTATGATAGGTGAAAACCACAAAGTTCTCACCAATGAGGTAATGTATCCACAACTTCATAAAAAACACCACTACCACCAACTCAAGATAGTGGGTGGAATAGTTACGTTCATGGGGATGAAACTTCTGAGACCCATAAGAAACAACTAATATCTATTGAATCAGAAAAAATCTGAACCCTAGATGAGAAGGATCGCAGAAAACATCAAACTAAACTCTATCTACTGGAAGAAAAATAACTAGAGAACTTACAAACTTCTCCTTCAAATACGCAATATCTTCCTAACACTTATCACTCCACACAAATTCCTGATCCTTCCTAGTCAATGTTTTCAGATGAGTCACAAACCAAGAGAAATCGGCTACAAACCTCTTGTAGTATCCTATGATACCAAGGAAACTTCACACCTCTACCACTATATTAGGGGCTTCCTAAGACACAACTACTTCTATATTTGATGTATCTATAGTTAATCCCTACTGGGGTACAACATTTGACTCAAAACAAACTTCTCAAGCTGAAAACTTACACTTCAAAAACATCCCAAACAGCATCTATTGATGAATAACTCCCAAAACGGTATGCAGATGCTTTGCATGCTCCTCCTCAAATGTGGAGTACACAAGGATGTAATCTATTAATACCACTAAAAACTTATCCATGAACTCATAGAACACAGTGTTCATCAACCCCATAAACACAGTTGGAGCATTCATCACACTGAACGGCGTTACAATGAACTCGTAATGCTCATGACAACTACAGAAAGAAATATTCAGGATATCCTCATCCTTTAGATGCATATAATGATATCCTGACCACTATTTGATCTTAGATAACCAAGTTTCACCCTTCAATTGATCGAAAAAATCATCAATCAATAGAAGAAGATAGTGAATCTTTAATGTCACTTTGTTTAAGTGAAGATAATCGATACACAACCGCAAAATGTCACCATCCTTCTTTACGAACAATACTAGTACACCCCATGGTGACACACTCGGCCAAACAAAATTTCACTTTAATAGACTATCAAGCTATATATGTATCTCTTGTAACTTAGATGGGGCCATCCTATATCGAGATATAGAAAGAGTAGATGATCATGGCTGTAGCTCAATCCCAAACTCGATCACTTGTTGATAGGGTAATACTAAAACCTCTCCTAGAAATACATCATGGTACTCTTTGATGAACCTGGGAAACTCCAACTATTGAACCTCTAAAAAATCAGCATTAGCTCAGCCATCAAGGATGAAAAGGAAGGAACACACCTCTGACCCATCCAAGGGTCTCTCTCACCAACAAACATCATTGGATCTCTATTAGCATTGAATTACACCACCTTCTTATTGATGAAATATAATATAGACTTCACTAAATAAAACCAATACATTCCAAGGATGAAATCATATGGTCGTATCCATAAACATAAGAAATCTCCCCAAGAGCGATGCTTCCCTAGCACTAGCTCACAATATCTATATACTTCAAACATGTCAGCTTGACCTCCAACTAGCGTAGTCAATGACAAGGGCACTGGAATCCTCTATACCTCATGTCCCAAAGAATGGAAAAGGACAGGTGATATAAAGGAGTGTGTCACTCTTGAATCAAACAAGGAATACTCTCAAGTACAAAACAATAAAAGGGTACCTCGAACGACATCTGGCTCACCTGGAGCTGGAAACGCTAAAGCAAGAAGCTGAACATGACTTGTTTCATGTCCTCTTAGACCCTGATGATGACCAACACCATGGTAGTGCCCTGCTAAATGAGGATGGGGATCATCACTGGGTTGTCCTATGCCTACCCCATGTTTTATCTACTAATCCAAATATGGTGTAACATGTTGTTGTTTCCTCGACTGGAACTTCCTCAATGAAGAAACCTAGAGCAGAACAACTAGTGCACGATGACTGCCCTGAAATATAGGTAACTCTCACTGCTAATGACCTCAGTCTACACAATAAAAACAAGCTCTTGATCTATTGGCATAGGACTGAGAGCCATCACCCCTGGAAAAATGATATGCTGAGGGTAGGGACCTACCCCCGGCTGAACAAAAATTCTTATGCCCTAAAAACCAAGAACCCCAGACTACAACTCTGCTTCATGAAGAATCATGAAGACTCTCCTCTCATGACTATCTATTTTTGGCCAATGTCCTCTAGAAGACCTCATCCCTTTCCAGTACCTCAAGATATGTCTTCAGCATAAATGGGGTTACCTAGTACTATATCACTAGATAGAAATCCTCTTCGAAATGCCTCGACCTGGCCACCTCATCTGGAAAAATGTCTGAAGCATATCGTAAAAGGTTTCTAAAATGGATTCCAAACTCTCGCACACTAGATCTCCCCTATCGAAGGGTAAGTACCTCCTAAGGACTGGATTCCTTTGCATCTGATGAAAGAAACTTGACTCTAAACTTGTATCAGAACGCCTCTCATGAGATCGTTGACTCCTCGAAATCCTTGGGGAACAAGAACCATCATTGTCTCACTACCCCACACAACATCGTCATAAACAAGGACATACAGTGCTCCTTCCGAGCATGGATCGAACTGAAGTCTATCTCAAAATCCTCTAACCACTATTATGTGATTGCATCTAAAATGAATCCCTTGTAGTTCTGCATACTCGGGCACTGAAAATCTTAGAGTGTCCTCCTTCAAGTGTTGTCATCATCAAATTCTACCATGTGGTGATCTGTTGGGGTAGCCTATGAGACATCTTCTATGCAAACCTGATGAGGATGCTGACCTGGAGCCATACCTAAAAAATATCAAATAGTTGCATCTCTTAAACCTATAATAATGAAAACTAAACAATAATTAATTAATTTTTTTATTTTATTCATTTTAGGGTAACATATCCCAAGGTCTACCCATTCAAACACAGGCATAAAGAAGAATGATGCATGATCCTTTCCTAGGTCTCTACCCTGCAATCAGTATCAACTCATCTAGTAGCCACTAAAAACTTAATGGTGTGTGCATTAGATAATAGGGAGGCCTAAACTCTTATGTCTCAGTCAGTATTTAGTGTTTACATCACTTTCTTAACATAACTGACATTGTTTCCTAACCAACCCATGCTACCTCACTTGTGCCTAACACCAACCTCCATCTTGTCCCTGAACCTGACCTCTGATACCACTCTATCATGACCCCCACCCCGTAAGGTGTACCCCTCCTGGGTCAACAATGTGAAATGGGAGATAGTGGCCCTTGATTCCCACCTCTAATTGGACCTGGGTTGGTGACTAGCACTATGGTTAAAGTAAATACAAAAATGGGAGGCATTACCATCTAAGAGAACAAATGCAGAAGAGAGAGAAGAGATACACCAACCAACTCAAAATCATACTAAAATATAAACATAAAACCAAGTACACATATATAATTTTATGTAAAAACAAATACAACTGAAACAAAAAATCATAGGCACCAAAGGATAGTAAAAACAGCAGTAACCATAAAGCCCGAAGAGCTTCAGAAACCCCAAGCTAGTAGTAACCAGTTTTATCTCCAACCTACTTTAAGTGACCTAAAAATCAGCTTATATATATGTTGGGTGAGTATAACAGTAGGATCCTCTATGAATCCTCTTGTGAAAAAGTAAAGAAGCATACTAAATCATAGTGAACAGAAAGTGAAACTAAATCATCACCTAAAAAGGTATAATAAGTTCACAGCGTAACCATGGATACTCTCACCAAGTATCCTATACAAGAGTATATAATATAATAAATAACATCACGGGTACCCCAATACTACTTCCCCATTGGTTTTTTTCTTTACCCCAACATCACACATCCTAAGTATCTATCTCCAAAAAATCTTGAAAACATATACCTCGGTATAACACCATAACAAGCACCTCGTACAACAAAACCACCACATCCACATAACCAAAGTAACTAGGTAGTTTCTAGGATCCACCATAGCTTGTATAACATGTATCATATATCGGGTATTACACCTCGATCCATTTTTTCTCATACACCGAGTAAGGATCCTAAATCCATTACAAACTATACACATTACACCTATAGTATTACATAGGAAACTATATACAGAATGTGTGTGTGAATAACCAAAATCCATTTCAGCCTTATGCACCCTTATATGGGGAAAAAAAACCATTTTTTCTACCATCACAAGTAAATTCCAAGAGAAGAGAGTGGGGAAAAGGGGGGTAGTCATCTATCCATCCTCCCACTAGAATGTTGGGGAAAACACCCCCCCCCCTAGGGCTTAGAATCCCCAGGGTGTCAGTTTCTCAAATTGATGGGGTAAACCAGCATATAGAAACACAAAAGGTACATAATATACTATAGCTCACAAAAACACTAGGAATAACCTAGTCTTAGAATCAACTACAGCTAATGTCTATTAGACTCCCAGCATCGACTGCTAAGACTAGGTATCTTATAATCACACGCCTATTTAAAAAAACGTATTGCATTATTTCATTTTTTTATCAGTTTCACTTTACATTAATTATTTCATTAAAAATTCATTAACCATTAACAATTCCACATAATATTTCATTAGAATCACACCAATGTTTCATGCCCTCTAGGAATAACCGAACCAAATCCATAGCTTCTCAAAAATATTACCTCAGTATTTCATCCCAACAAGCTCCAACCCCATGGGTTAACATCATTTAATAAATCATTTATTAATAGTATTATTATATTCCCATATTCACAATAATTCTAGAAAAACATTCTATGCTACTAAACACAAGGGGGGTCAACTCGGTGAGTAGATGAACTACCCATCGAGTCATTTCTAGCAGAAGCGTAGACCCATCCTCCCTTTAGAATCTAAACATAGAAACCACATGTCATACCCCACACATCTTCGCCCCTTTTAGAAGGTGGGTAATCAAGACCAGCTTCCTTAAGCAGTGGGGAAAGTAAAGTAGATAAACAACCATTAAGATCCATCAAGCATCCAATATTCATATCTGACCTGTTTCATCATATCTAGTGTCCTCCTCAATATCCACATGCATAAACTAATGCATCTCTCCACTCTAAGAGTCAAATTCTACCACAACCAATAAGCATCCATACCAACACCAATCACAACACCCATCTAGGATCACATCACAACACAAGTAGTAGGAAACAAACATCATATCAATTGGGATCTTGTCCCATAAACATGGCATCTATCCATCATAAATAATGAGCTCTCACACCTCCAAGAAAAAGGCTCTCGGCCTTTATAAGTAAGAGGGTAACTCAAAAACCTAAGAGGAATTATATTTTTATCAAATAATGAGTTCTTTAATCCATATTGAATTAACTATTTCATTAATGGTAGGTTCCAACTATGGGAAACCTAAACATAAATCTATATTAGCTATCACAAATAATTAAACATGCTTACTACACCAATTTGACTAGAATCAAATTAAAACAACAATAACTGGATTCATTTACATTCCTCTTTGATCTTCAACAAATAATTATAATCAATCCATGTTTATGTTCTTTACCAATTTCTGTCATGAATGACACACTAGACAAGGCAAGCATAGATATCACACTATCTATCAAAATAAGAGGCAATACCATATGATCAATACTAATTTATTTATCCAAATAAAATATTTATTATGTCAATTTAATTGTGATCAAGTGGGATAAAAAATTCTAACTCTATAGTTGAATATAAAATAATATAGAAGCCCTCAATCCCCTACCTCAAAAGGTTCTTTATGTTCTTTACATGAGAACGATCCATGGAACCGGTTATGATCACCTACCACCGCGACAACGACATCCACCAGAGGATGCCACATCACGACCACACCAACCGAAACCCAATAAAACTCTATTAGGAACACAGGGATCACATGCCATAAAATGTCAAGTAGAAATGGGAGAATAAGGATCAAATAAAATACAAGAATGGAGGTAAACCATACATTATATTGATGATAGATCAACACTTGGTGCTTTCACCAAAACAGGGGTGCACATGCAGTAGGAAGAAACTTCAAGGATAAACGATCCAAGGATTGAGGTTCGATCACACCGCTCCTATGGGAAGAAGTAAAGGTTCAAGAATCTTATACCAGGGAACAAGAAGGTAGAATAAGGGAGGAATATATGTCATCCCTTTATAATATTTAATGGAGCAGTGATTTAAGAAATGCTGGATTTTCCATTAAAAGTAGATCACATGAAATCATGCAGTTTGACCATGTAAAGACTTCCCAAGACTTGAAAAAATTAAGATAGGAGTTATGGGATTTGAATAGGCCTTAAATCCCTTAAAACAAGGCCCTGAATGTGTTTTTTGTCAAAGAAAATGCTAAATGGGAGAAACTATAGGAAGATGGAAACAATGTACACCTAGCGACATCTGGAAACACTATACACCTAACAATGTGTAGAAACATTGTACACCTACCAAAATCTGGAAACATTATACACCTACCAATTCCTAGAAACAATATACACATACTGACCTCTAGAAACATTGTACACCTAATGATGTCTAGAAACATTGTACACGTACCGATGCTTGGAAACATTGTACACCTACTGATGCCTAGAAACACTATACACCTATCGATGTCTGGTACCATTGTACACCTATCGATGTCTAGAAACATTACACACCTACCAATGACTAGAAACAATGTACACCTATCAACGCCTAGAAACATTGTGCACCTACCAATGCCTAGAAACATTGTTCACCTAGAGACATCTGGAAACACGGTTCACCTACCGACATCTGCAAACATTATACACCTACTGATGCTTGGAAACATTGCACACCTACTGATGTCTAGAAATAGTGTACACCTACTAACGTCTAGAAACAATTTACAACTGCCGACACCACGAAACACTACACACAAAATTGGAAACACTATTCATAGAACTAGAAATTTGGAAAAGTGTTGGGGATAAGCCACCTTTACCTCCCAGAAAAACTCAGACACCAAATTTCAGCAAAGGAATGGATTGGAGAGGTCCATTCCATTAAAAATCATTTCTTATAATTCGTAAGTATCATGTCATTAATAAAACACTTTCATCATAAAATCAATTTAATAAATATTTTAATCCCATTTGAAAAACAATTTATTATAAAAATAGAATTTTCTTTAAAAATACATTTTCAATACCAAAATAGATTTTTCATTGAAAATCCATTTTTAAAACCAAAATACCCAAAAATATAAATATTTTTTTCCATTTAATGAAATATTAAATACTTAAATGGAATATGAAAATAATGTAATGGTCACGTTAGTGGAAAATCCATTATCATTGTATATGTTAAGAATAGAACATTTATTCTGTCATTTGTCAGAACATTCTGTATAAAACATGTAAAAGGATTACTTCTTAATAACCTTTTAATGAATTTTAAAATATTAATAAAATTACAATTATAATTTTTTTATATCTATATAGTAAATATGTAAAATAATACCATAAATATTGATATGGAGAAAAAGATTTGATAATTAAATCTTTAAACATTCAAGGTGTCCCATACCACTTTGAACATTTAAATCATTATCTCCTAGAAAAAATTCATTTAATAAAACATTAAAAAGTGACTATAGATAAAATAGGGATATTAAATTACAAATTATTTGTATATAAATCGTATAAAATAATAATGGTTTGTATCATCAAGAAATGCCTCAATGAGGGATATTGAGATGAAATCCATTACCATGAGTCAGACTCGCCACATATGTTCTTTTTGTTTCTAAGCAATAAACTTGTATTAATTATTTAATTTAATCATAAACATTCTAATTTTTATTATTTATTTTATATTAGTTGTAACAATTTTATAACAATTACTTAATTATTTAAGTTCATGTCGAATGTTTTGATGATATTCGGTACTTGAGTCCAAAATGAATTTGGTATGATGTCAATAGTCAAAGTGGTAATTATTCCATCACCACCATAATATTATTATTGAAATTATTTAAAATTTTCTAAATAAATTAAAATTTTAAATAAAAACATTAATTATGGTTATGAAAAATTAACTATGTTATAATTATGCATATGGTAGGTCATATGTACGAATGAGTAATGTTTTTATTTTTTAATTATTAATAAAAAAAGAATGTAAGTATCAGTTTACCATTAAAAAGTTATTATAATATCAATAATATAATATTAATCATTAAAATTTAATTATATATATCATCCACGTGATATACTGATGAAAAACAAATCACATCTCTTTGTGAAAGTGATAGTTCATAGGTACGCACAAACGTCATTTTCATTTTCATGTACTTGGAAAGATAATGACATAAATGATTTATTATTCCTTTAATAATTATAAATATTTCATTAATTTCATATATAAATATTCTTTCTATCACAATAATTATTCTTGAAAGATGGTTATGAAAAAATAATTATATTTGTTTGTGGAAGTGATAGTTCACACGTACGCACAAGCGACTAATTTGTTTCCATTTGATGGGATATGAGATGGATATAGGTGATGATATTAAAATAATAAAATCTCAGTATATTTGAGATACTGTATTTATTATTTCATCATGGTTGAAGGATATTTGAATTAAGTGAAAGAAGAAATAAAAAAGGAAACACTTAATTAAAAAAAATACCTCTTCTTTGAACGATCTCCTTTGATTAACCCCTTAACACCACTAAGTTGAGTTTTATGCCTAAAATAAGAGATATATAACATGGGAAAGGATTTTAGGAAGGTATTTGGGTAGATATTGGCCAAAAAATAGTCATTTAACTGTTAAAAAAAAGATAATAATGGGTATCATTGTATAGGAGAGGGGAGGGGCACTCTTGGAATTCTTCAATATTTTAAAATATAATAAGGATAATATAGTTCCATGGAAATAAAAATGTCATATATGTTAATATATGAATAAATTTTATACCATATATTATCCACTTTGTGATTATTTTAAACTTTTCTGATTTTAAAATAATTTAATAATATATTATTTCAATAAAATATCATTAGTGTCAAATTTGATACTATTCAATTAATTTGACTTCAAATAATTAAATTCAAAGTGGTAATTAGAATAAAATGATTTTAAACATGTATAATTTTTGTTATAGATCTATAAAATTAATTATATTAATTAAATAATCCAAAATATATAAAAATAATTATTATTAAAAGTAAATGTTTTCATTATTCTATTAATTATATAGATAGTGTTTTAGAATTGAATAAGATTTTCAGGTAATTATATAATTTATATAAACTAAAAATAAATTAATATAATGAAACTAATTTCATTTAGAACAAAATAGTCATTTATATTCATTCATATCTTGATTTTTCGTTATGTGGACACATAAAGGTTATTAAATACAAAGAGGGTGACATTTTGCAATTATCTTTGACTTAAATAATATATAATTTATTTTCATGTAAAAGTGTCCATTAAACAAAAAACATTGTATTTTCAGGTGATAAGGGTATAATACTATTCATACAATATTTATTAGACAAGTTTTGGTCACATTATTACTCTTATCTTTTGGTTTTAAGCCATATTTAAACTGTTCAACTATAACCATGACAACATGTGTTTTTACACTTTAAAGGTTAATATATTAACAATAAAATGTTAAACAAACCATAAATGAGTCATATATTAAATTTTAGTCCTTATCTAAAATATTTGGATGAATTTTATATTTCTATGTATTTTATATCATTTAATAAAATATTACTTATTTTAAAATATTATTACTCTCAAATTTGATACTATTCATTATTTTGTCTTATAAAAAATTAAAAAAAAAGATAAATTCAAACCAAGACTTATAAAACATAACTAACATGTAAAATTCATCAATAAAATTTGTGTATAATTATACCTATCTAAAATTATATTTATTTTTATATTTTTAATTTTAATTATTTGATTCTCCCATTCATTAAATAATTACCACATCATCATTGTGACCCTATTTAAGGTAATTATATTATCACTAAAAATTATAAATAAATTAACATGATGTAGATAATAATTTTATATTTAATAATAATATTTATAGTCTAACATTTCCCCTATATAAAAGGGACCTATTGACTAAATTTTGAAATCCTAATTCTATATATGGAATCCATTTTTAAAAATTCAAAACACATAAATTTTATAAATTCATAAAAACTTAATCTCGTTGACCGAATGAGAAAATGCGTTTTTAAAGTAAAAACATTCAAATGTTTACAAAGTTTTTATGTCCAATTTCAATTAAATATTGATTACAATGAAGTAAATTAGAATAAATGATACAAAATTGATCTGATTATACTTTAAAATCACTTAAAATATATTTTAACATTATAAGTATGATTTATGAAAAAGTAGTTTTCAATAAAAATTCATTATTATTTAATTATTCATAATAACATGAATCTTATGAGAAAGATACAAAAAAACAAAAGAAAATTTTGATTATATGATTTCAAAGAAAAAGTTTATTTTATTAAAAACAATTTATGAAAGTTTCAAAAACTATATTTAAAAAAAGTTCTTCATCAAAAGGCCACAAAACTTTCTTTTTTGAAATATACTTATTTTATGAGTAAAAATTAGATTTATTCTTATATAATGTATAAAAAACATATAAGATGAATGTTAAACAATATACTAAATATATATATATCAAATTTATAAAATGGAAAAATAAATATTTTGTTTATTGGTATAAAATACACTTGCAGATATTTAAATAGTTTTTTAGATAAAATTTTTCATTAAAAACACAAGATATAATATTTAGCCCCAAACATTTATATTTAAAAAATAATAGTTCATTAACATATTAAATTAAATAATATCATATTAATTGGTTTTATGGTTACAAGAAAACTATAATAATAAATTTTCAATAGATAGAAGTAAACATTAAACAAACTTGGTGAATAATTTCCATATTTTTTCAAATTTTCAAGGAAAAGTTGTAAAAATTTTACTTTAATCATTAATTAATCATTTAATAATTATAGATTTATCATTTTTACCCATTTTAAAACAAATCTATCAGAAAAATGAGTAAAAAATATTTATAGATCCATATTATCTAAAAAATATCAAGAAATAATAACTAAGTCATGCGGAAAATCTCTCATTTTATTTCATTAATTTCCATAATATAAAAAAATAATAATAACTATATACAGTAATTCTTTATCTTCCATCTATTTAATCATTCCATACTATTATATTATTATATTTTGATCCATCTATTCATCTAAATCCATCCAAAACATGATAAATTCACACTTTCTAAAAATAAAATATAAATAACTGATCCACTACCTCATAAAAATATTCCTGATGTGATGAACCAAAAATATTGGGAGGTAGATAGGGGATGATCATATCTATAGAAATCATATGAAGGGATAGAGGCGATCACAAGGAATCTCTATAATCTAATAGAAAATATTTGATCTACTAGGCATGTGGAAAAATAATAATTTTCAAGTTATTAAGGAGCTTCCAGTTTTTAAAAATATTTCAGATAGAATTTCTATTGAATCTTTTTAATTTAATCCATTAAACCATCCCTTTTAAATTCATATTAAATAACTTTTTGATTTTATTTCCCTCTCATGACCCATTTAGACATTCTAAATTTTAGGAAATTTTAAAGATTTAAATATTTACTTCATGTTATTTATAACATATATTAAATATTTCATTTTTAGTAAGTATTTCCTATTATTATAAGAAAACAATCTTCATAATTATTTTGAAGTGATATTGTAATTTTTGTAAAAAAAAATCAACCTTTATGAAACAAGGGTTTTCACTATGTATGGTTAGGTAAAATTTACCTTTAAATTAGCATGAATATTAACCTTAAATGAGATAATATTCCTAAACCCTGCACCAAATTAAAAAGCATACACTTATTTTAGATCATAACTACATTGATGTAAAATTAGATTAATCCAGGTGACCCTCACATGAAACTCAAATCTCCACCAAGTGATATTGGATCAAAATGATGTGAATGGGATTTACCGTGATGTGAAACCACGTTACCATGATAAAATGAAGTAAAATACAGTCTTACCCTTATATAATGAAAGAAAATGTCACTCGTGTAAGGGTAAATAATTTTACCTCTTTGTAAGAAGGATCATCTATGTGAATGTGTAGAAAATATTTTGAGAATATAAATTTTCAATTAAGGAAACATAAAAATAAATAAAAATATACTCTAAAACCCCATGATGAATAAAAAATATAAATTAAGGTTTTAAAAAAACAATCCCATATATTTTGGTGATAAATATGTGGATAGACAGTTCATATGAATGTTTGCATAGAGATTTGGGAAGATGGCCTAGGTTGCATGTGTTTTATGAGATTGCAACATTGTTGAATATTACTAGATTAAAGGATATCACAATTAATCTAACATAGGTTTGGAAGATAATTTATTTTACAATTTTCCAGGTTTGAGTGTAAAATCTTAGAGATCAGACATTTGTGGAGTGAGGCATAGATGGGTTTCCCTTAGAGTAAAATCATCAAAAACCCCATTAAAGGTAAGGATAAAAGTTAACCCACTAAAAATAACCTTTTCTATGATATATTTTGATATTAGTGATTGTGGTTCATGGATTAACATCATCCTTTATAGTGGTGTGACCAATAGTGATTAGAGAGGATTTTCATTTCATAAGTGTTTGTATACTATGTGTTTTTATATCTTGAAACTTCTAAGATTATGGAGTTTCAGGTAAAGGTTGGTTGTTTTCTTTGAAAGGTTGTTTTGTGGGATTTCTTATTAAGGATCCCCACTTTTTCTCTTTTTATGGATAAAAATGTTCTAATATTGGGTAGGATGTACTCAAATATATTTTCATAATCTAAACCTTTATAATATTTAAAATAGTATTTTGGAAACAAGTCACTGATCTTTTGTTATGTATTAAGAATAGAGGATCCTTGATAATAATATATTAAAAATAATATATTTTTTACTTTTTGAATTTTTATTGTTGAATTGTTTTTATTTCCTCTAGAAATATGATTTTTATGGGAAAACTAATGTTGTGGTTTTATACATAATATTTGTTTTACCCAAAGATCATTTTAACATTAATTCACATTGGGGTCCTTAGGATTATATGGTTGTATACGGAAATAATTAATTAAATTAATTGATTAATTAACTGATTAACATATTGAAACCCTAAACTAAATATATAAGAATATTAAACCTCTATATAGAGTTATTCACCATTATCTCTAGCTTGAGAGAGGTATATAGAGTGATCAGAGGAGATCCATCTATGGGAGGAATGGAGTAACCTTAGTTGAAAGGAACGCAACCTGATCCATGATGGAATCGACAACCAAATAAATCAACAGTGGTGAAACAAATAATGGAATAAATTATGGTTGATTAAAGAGAACTTTTTCCATGAATTAGGGCTTTGTTATTTCTTTTTTGATTTATTCTTTATGATTATTTTTTGATGTATAAAATTATTGAACCTCATTCTTGATTCTTGGACCTCATGCCATGAATTTTTTGGGTTGAATAATTTTTACATTATTTTTATCTTGATGTTCAAAGATAATTGTGATGGATAAATGAATAACATGTAGTATAATACCTCTCCCCCAACCCTTGGATTGTGAACCTCCCTTACTGAGATCTAGCACCACCGACCATGGATAGCGGCACATCCCATAATGGTTGGAGGAATGACCAACCACTCTCCCTCTATCCCACTTTTATTTTTCTTACATGGATAATGTAAATCCACTAAAACCAATATTGTTTAGTGGATGTGGTTTTTATGTCATCGTGTTAATGGTGTGTCAGTAAGGGGAGATAGTGGTATGAAGGTGGCATGGTGTGACTATGGTGGTATGAGGCTGGGGAAGTGATCCCAAAGTGTGGTGGAGGAGTTTGATTAGTTTTTTAAGAAAGATAGGATGTGAAAGTTACAAGGTTAGAATGAAGAATTTATGAGATGATATCTGAGTGATTATTGGTGGACTAGGTGGTAGGTCCTGCTTAGGCCACAACTACATGAACAGAAGAGAGTGGTGGTGACTAGGTTTTCTTCAATTACTCTCACCTTCATTTGGATCAGATAGTGAACTACCGTCCATGTGGTGGATAATGTAATAGTTATCCAACCGAATAATCCATTGGATGGGTCAAGCTATCCTAACAACTATCGGTCCCTGTAGTGTAGGGGCCTAGCCTACCGAGTGACCCATCCATACAACTAAGCGAGTTCTAGATATTGGGATGAGTTATATCGATATGAGTCCGGGAAAGGGGTGTGTGTGGTCTCCATGAACACCTACACTACCCTTACATTGATCATGACATGTAGGGAAAGGTACCCCCTCCGCTCTCCCCCCCCCCAATATCATAGTGTGTGGTCTGACTAGGGGTTTCCACATGACCCACTTCCACCTATGTGGCATTTTTTTCAAAACATATTCTTTCGAAAGGGAATTCACCTGTGTGGCCTTTTCGAACCCTCCACACATGGAAACCCCCCTCCCACATGAAGAGGTAATTCCAAAGGTAGTACCCCAGCCAGGGAAGGATCCATTGCCAGCCGAGATGGAAGAGCGTCCTGGAGGGGGACGGACTGGCGGAAATGGTCCGTCGAGCGATCCGTCAGTGATTGGGCCGCGCCTCATTTTGCCCGCCCAGATGAGACCGAGCGATTCGGCAAGGTGGGTGGATCCCGGGGGAGAGGCTCACCCCGAAAGCGAACTCCCAGGATTCGAACCCTGAACCTCCCAAAGAATGGCGTTGATGTGCCACTCACCTTCACCACCACACCACCACTAAAGTGGCCATTTTTTCACAACATATTAACCGTGTGTTGGTTTCAAGAAAAGAATTAGAAAATATTGAGTTTTTTTAAGATTATGATGATTTGGTTGGTTTTTTCATATGAACCCTTTTATAAAGAAATATAGGTAGTATTATAATTTACCTATATTTGATCGAGAATGGGTGTCAAGCATCAAAAATGGAGCATTATTAGGTTTGGTACTTCTTGGTGGTATTTTTATGTCTGCAAAAAGGTCCCTTGTATTCATCTTAAAGTTTTGTAATTCCCTATATACTTGGGTCATGGGTCATCCAAATTGACATGGGTTAGATAATTCCTTATCACCAACAAGTTGTAGGTACCCTATACATAAAAGATAGATTTTGTTTCTCCCCTACATACTGGGGGACCATTTCCTCTATGCTTTTAGAAGGTACCCCCTCATCTGATATCATCTATTCAATGAGATGAAAATACTACATTGTGGTTTCCAATAAGTTCAACCGATTTTACTATATCCAATTATTTACGATGGTTGGGTCAGTACTCCCTTAACTGAAATCTATCCTTGGTCAAGGAGTAGGT
Source organism: Viscum album (assembly GCA_963277665.1). Taxonomy (NCBI): domain Eukaryota; kingdom Viridiplantae; phylum Streptophyta; class Magnoliopsida; order Santalales; family Viscaceae; genus Viscum; species Viscum album. The sequence continues at coordinate 220,073,579 of OY728165.1, forward strand.
TCCCATATAGGTTTCTACTATGGTGATTCGGTGATGATGGATGGTATGGTGTAATACTCTGTCAACTATGTTTCATGATTTTATGAGCATTAGTTCCTTATTTATGTTCTATAATGTAAATGAAGAAGTTGGAGCGATTGATTATATCAGATTCTTTGAGATGTTTGGCCCCTCAGGCACCCTTTGGTTACCATTGAGGTGTGATATACAGTTAGAATGTCTAATTTAGACACTAGGGTATTTTTAGTACTCTAATAATGCCTATTTTCTTATAATATATAAAATTATAGGATTGGATCTGAGATAACTAGAACTTCTTTTCATCCCTATGACTTCTTGTGGTTGAGAATGTATAGATCATCCATTGTATTCCTCCTACATTCTTCCATGTACCAGAGTTTAAGATAACTTGTTTCTGACCTTTAATTTATAGTTTAGGGAATCCTATTGAGTGTGGTTATACTAACCCATATAAGGTATTTTTACTATCATATATTGTGTCTATATAGAAGACTCACTATTCAATGATAGACTTGGTTTTCATAGAGTTATTATGAATTTGTTATAGAAAAATCCTAGTGATGCTTGGCTAGGAATGGTGGTGCATGGTATTTTTTGATGGTGGTGAGGACTGTTATGGATGTATATTGATCTAAGAGTATAAAAAGAGAAGAGGATATTAAAAATGTCTTATGTCTATCAAATTTGGAGGCTTGTTATTTGTATTATTTCTATGTTATTTTTATATTTGGTGTTTTGATTGTAATTGATATATCATTCAAGTATTGTGTATATTTTTATTACTAATATATATACTAGATAGTGGTGTTTCTAGGTTTTGTTATGCTTTGAGGATATGTGTTTTCTATGTGATATAGGGTAAGGTAATACATATTGTGTGATATGCCTACCCAGTGTTAGTCAACAGCCCCTAGCTGATTGGAGGTGGGAATATGGTGGCACACTCAACTTTTTTTGGCCCAGGTAGGGCCCAATGGCTTGGATCATTTCAAATATAAATAAATTATGATTAATGGAGTATAAATATTTGAATTTATTTTATAAACTTTTGATTTACTGGTTATTCAATGTGTACACCATGGAGTAAAAAGATATTTTTTGGTTGATTAATTTCTTTTTAAAAAAATAATGTTGACTAGTGATTTTTTTCACTAAAATACTATTTTGATTATATTATTATTGAGTGTTTGATAGTCATTCCTTCTGATTAAATTTTATTATATAAGAGATAATACTCTTGAATGAATATATGTAACACCCAAAGTTTTTCTAAAAATAAATAGAAATGCATTGAACTTTGTTCTAGGTGGATATTTATAACTATCCTTTAAACATAATTTTTCCACTTCTACATTTTGAATTTCAAGAAACTGTCATATATAATTATGTTCAGTATGTTATTTGGAGTCTATTGGAACCAAATTGTTTTTTGGTGAATAGTAACATATCCTTATGAATAGTAATATGAATAGTAATATGACCCTAATGAATAGTAAATTTTATTATTATTTTATTTTATTATGGCTTTAAGATAATAGCATCTAAGTTAGTTTTTCATTGTGATATAGAAGTAGTTACAAAATTAGAATTGTTAATTTTTGAGTTAAGTGTGATTTTATTTAAAAATTAAATTAATGATATTTAGAAAATTATTTTTAAAAAAGTGACTTCATTTTTGAATTCTACACGTCGATAAATGGTTACAATGAATTTTGGGAAATTTTTTGAAACATTTGATTTTTCGGTGAATAGTAAAAAAATACAGTTTTTAGTTTTGGTGTGTTAATGACATAATTAATGATATATTAATGATTTCATAAATATGGTAGACTTTTGTATAGTTAAATAAGATATTAGGTGTCCCAAGTGGCTTATAACAGTGTAAAATACCAAGGGAAAGCCCATGGTTTTGCAAAAACCACCCATGAGGTGTCCCTTGGAAATTATTAAAATATTCCCTTACTTTTCCTTTAAATTCCAACCCATTCCTTCATTAACATCATTCCCAATTCCCCATAAACGAATCTATGGCCTCATTACCTTCCTAGTATTCCTCCCAAGGTTTTCTCAAGCCCCCAAGGTCCCAACCTTCATGTTCTAAGAGTTACTCTACAAGGTAAGAAGATTCTCAATTTCTTTCTTTTCGCATTCATGTTATCTTTTATATGGTATAACTTTCATGTTTCCATACCATGTTCTTATTTCCATATTATTATTTATCTAGTCTATATAATTATTCATTTTGGATGGGTGTCCCTTGTCCCCTCTATTTTTAATATTTTCTAAAACCATGTTGTGTAGCCATTAGGCTGCCGAATTTTTGTATGGGATTTCTCAATTATTATTTTATTTTGAGTTCCTTTCTCATTCTTTATTCATCTATTCTTACCCAAGTGGAATGAAGTCTCTAGAATCATGTATATTCTGGATGTTATCATTTTCATGTAAAATTCAACATCATTTTTCTTCTCCTCTCCCACTTATTCAAAGAATTGAAAACATTGTCCATGATGTGTCGAGTTACCGACATCATGGACGATGTGATTTTATTTTCCATTAATTATTTAAAATATGGTCATGAAATCATTTATATGGTTGAACCAGGTTATAATATATGTTTTATTACTCAACCATATTTCTGTAATTCTTTTTTACTCATGCTTCTAATTTATAAAATTAAATGAGGTCGTTATTATCCAAGAACCACTAAAATGATCTAAACAAACATCATTAATGTTTTAACGTATGAATCATCCTCATATTAAACATCAAAATAATAAATGGTATAAATTATGGTACTATAAATATGTAAATACATTTCAATTTTAATTTTGGAATTTCACTTCCAATCAACAAGAACATCCATCGTGAACCAATCTTGGAAATCATGTAAAGAACTCACCCAAAAACAGTGCAAGGGGAAAAATACTAACAATTAAAGGGTAAAATGATGTTATGAAATGATCATATAAGATGTTATAAACATGAAAATGTTTCTGTAAAATATCAATAACACTCTTTTAACCATTATAAATGATGTTTAAAAAAGTTTTAAGTAAGACAAACCCGAGGTAAAGGAATTCTTAACCCGATTTCCATTCTTTGGGTTAACCTTCTACTTCATTATTTATGTTCTATTTAATTTTTTTTGTGATGGGTTCTATTTATATTATGTTTTATTATGTTTATTTAAATTATATATACATACTCCATCCACTCTATTATGTCTCAAATCAATTGTATGATATTTATAAGGGACTTTTCTATAAAAATCCTCTTTTTAAATTCAGTTTTACGAAATTCCAAAGTAATGTTTTTATAGAATTAGTCATGTTGTGTGATTATGTTTTGGTCCTTGGGAATTATTTATGATTAAGGGCGGGACCTATATCTCCCTCCAATTCATTGGTTATGAGTAAGTTGGAGGTTGTCCGAATGGTTACTCCAAGTGTAACTGTGATGGTTACACAATGTAAGGTAGCCATGAGGATTACAAATTATAAGGTAGCCAAGAATGGTTACAAGATTATGTAAGTAATGCCCCAAGATACCTTTATTATTATTATATGTATGTTCTCATGATTTGTTTGGATCTTTTTTAAATCTCTTATTACACAAAGTATGTATACATGGGTGGCAAGAATGTCTTTTGAAAATGCTTTCATATGTTACGAGTATTCATGGAGTAATGTGATCTTTCCTTCTTTTCCATCCCTTACTGAGCTTTTTTGCTCATCCCAAGTTTTTAAATTATTCTCATAGGTTAATTTATGTGTAATAAAAACAAATAATCCATGTTAGATGTTGAATAATTTTCAAGGAGTATTGTTTTAAGTTTTAAGATTTTATATTTTTGGAAAAAATGGAAACTATTTTTATGGTATCCACTCTGTAATAATGTGTAATTTTATGAATGTATTGTCCTAATTCTATAATGATCTAAAATTTAAAATATCCTCAATGTAAAAGGAAGTTTTTTTCTTAACTAAATTCATGATTTTGTATGTAATAAGGTCGGGTCCTTATAGTTGGTATCAGAGGATGGTTTAGATAACCTTAGGGGTTAGGGTGATGTCAATAGAATACCATAAATGATTTTCACTCTATGTTTAATTTGAAATGTTTTACATTTAAATATTACCATGTTGATTCATCTAAGATATGTTTTTATAGAATTGTTGTCCGTGGAAGGAACATGGATGCTGAAGAGGAGAGGCACCGACAGAATGACATCCTTCCGGAACTATAGCCTGGAATGGTAGGGATTGGAACTGAGCAGTTTGTGAAAGTAATGGCTTAGCTAACACAAGCAATAAATAGTGGTGGCATCCATGCAAGAGAACCAATAGAGGTACCACAATGGAACAAGACAATAGTGGTACATTTTATGAGACAACATCCTCCTACATTCAATGGATCTTCTGACCCAGTAGCAGTTGAAGGATGGATCAAATCACTTGAAAAGATATTCGATGTTATGGGATATTCAGACAATCAAACGGTAAGTCTTTCCATTTATCATTTTGAAGGGGAAGTTGATTAGTGGTGGCCAATGGTAAGGAATATCAGGGGTATATAGGATTTTTATGCCTTAGAGTGGGATGAATTTAAAATTCTTTTCCTTGAAAAATATTTTCTTAAGGTGGTGAGACTTAGGATGGAGAATCAATTCCTTGAATTGAAACATAAGGAGGAAGATTCAATGGTCGTATATGAAGTGAACTTCACTCGACTGGAAAGGTATGCTCTAAATCTTATTCTGGATATTTATAGCAAAATCAACTTCTTTTATTCAAGATTGAAGCCAAGATATTGAAGGGTGTTGGCCTCCCGTGAATTCAAAAGTTATGAAAAATTTGTCCGATGTGCTGAGAGGGTAGAGATGGAGTTTGCTGATGATCACATGCATTTTGGAAACAAAGAGAAGAAGAGGTCCAGTTGTCAAGCAATGGGTAAGAATCAACCAAATAAATCTGATGGTAAGAAAATCCAATTTCCAGTTTGTGAAAAGTGTGGCAGGAAACACCCTAGGTAATCTCTTAGCAAAACCGGGAAGTGTTTTAAATGTGGAATGTTTTGACATATGGCATGAGATTGCAATCAAAATGATCCAAAGACTATTCCTAATAAGAATATTGTAAAGTGATTTAAATGTGGTGAGATGGGTCATTATGAAAATGCCTTCTCAAAGAGAGATCTTAATGATGCAAAGAATCCAGACTACAAGTAGAAAGGTGTAGTGAGATCCTTTGTGACTACGTCAGTAGATTTTGGGCCATCCAATGAAGTCGTATTAGGTACATTGTTTGTGCACTCAGATTTTTCTAAAGTTTTGTTTGATATGGGATCTACACATTGATTCATCTCTAATAAATTTTCTGGTAAATTGGATATTTCACCTCAAAAAATGATACCCGAACTTGTTAAAACACCAAGGGGAATGTTAAATCAAAGAGGAATTATAAGAATATTTATATTGTGGTCTATAGAAAGACTTTACCTGCAAACCTTGTTGTTTTACCCTTAGTCGAGTTTGATGTTATTCTGGGAATGGACTGGATTTCTTATTACCACGCTATGATTGATTGTAGAGCTAAAGAAGTTGTTTTTTAGAAAGAGTTTTAGTTTGTATACAAGAATGAACCCATAAAATTGATAAAATATTAGGAAGCTGAGGAACTATTGAAAGATGTCAATGAAAGTTATTTTGATCATATTTTTGGAAACAAGGGAAATATTATAAATAGTGATGTACCAATGGTAAATAAGTACCTTGATTTTTTTCCTGATCAGTTACCTCGTGTCATACCTGATCGAGAAGTCGAATTCACAATTGACTTAGTTCCTAATGCTAAGCCAATTTCAAAACCCCCATATCGTATGGCTCCAATAGAACTTCTTGAATTGAAAAATCTATTGCAGGATTTGCTTGACAAAGGCTTCATTCATACTACCACTTCACCATGGGGAGCCCCAGTTTTTTTTGTTAAAAAGAAATATGTTTCCATGAGACTTTTCATTGATTATAGAGCTTTGAATAACATCACTATTAAAAATAAGTATCCTTTTCCTCATATCGATGACTTGTTTGATTATCTCCAGGGAGATTAGTACTCTTCCAAGATTGAATTTAGATCTGAATACCATCATTTGAAGGTGAAAGAGGATGAAATCCCAAAAACAGCCTTTCGTACTAGATATGTGCATTATGAATTTGTTGTTATGCCGTTTATATTAACTAATGCACCTGTTGTATTCATGAATATTATGAATAGAGTATTTCAAGAGTTCTTGGATAAGTTTTTGGTTGTATTTATTGATAACATTCTGGTATTTTCTAAAAATGAAGAGGAGCATGAAAAACATCTAAGGTTTGTTTTGCAAACATTAAAATAAAAGAAACTGTATGGAAAATTTAGCAAGTGTGATTTTTGGTTTCAAAAGATTTATTTTTTTGGGAACATTATAAATAAGGATGGAATAATAGTTGATCCTACCAAAACAAAAGTAGTTAATGAATGGCCAAGACCAATAAATGTTACAGATATTCGTAGTTTTCTTGGGTTAATAGGTTATTAGAGAAAGTTTGTTAAGAACTTTGCACAGTTATCTAGCCCGATAACTAAGTTAACACAGAAAGGGGTTAAATTTGTTTGGATAGAGGAATGTGATGTTTGTTTTTAGGAGATAAAGAAGATATTGGTGAATTCTCTAGTTTTGGACTTACCTTCCCAAAATGGTGAGTTTTTCATCTACAGTGATGCTTATTTGAAGGTACTTGGTTGTGTTTTTATGCAGAATGATCAGGTAATTGCCTATGCTTTGAGACAACTTAAACTTCATGAGCTAAATTTTTGCACACATGATTTGGAATTTGCAGCTGTGGTTTTTTCTTTGATAATATAGAGGCATCATCTATACGGAACCAAATTCCAAATTTATACTGACCATAAAATTAAAAAGTGTATATTCACTCATAAATAATTAAACATGAGGCAGAGAAGATGGCTTAAAATGATAAAGGATTAGGACTGCACGATCAATTACCATCCTGGAAAAGAAAACAAATTAGCAGATGCCTTGAGTTGGAAAGATCATGAATCATTAACCATGTTACGTTTGGAACATGATCCCTTGATTAATGATTTGATGATTTTTGGCTTAGAAGTTGTTGGTGTAGGGAATACCTCTTTTTTGTTTCAGGTTTCAGTGCATTCTTTATTGTTAGAAAGAATTAAGCAAGCACAGAAGGAAAACTGTGAGCTACAGAAAAAGGTAGAATTTGTTAAAATGGGTAATTTTCCAGAATTTAACATTGATAAAAAAGGTTTTTTAAGATTTGGAAAAAGGTTGTGTGTGCCTAGTGATTCTCAGTTGAAGAATGATTTGTTTTGTGAACCTCATAGTTCTCCATTTTATATATATCATGTCAGTACTAAGAATTACAGATACCTTCAAGAGTATTATTGGTGGGATGGAATGAAAAGAGATATTACTTATTTTACCATGAAATGTTTAACGTGTCAACAGGTGAAAGCAAAGCGGCAGTTACTAAAGGGGATGCTTCAGCCTTTTCCAGTGCCAGAGTGGAAAAGGGAGAATGTATCCATGGAATTTGTGGTGGTACTACCAAGGACTTCTTGATGTAACAATGCGATTTGGGTTATTGTTGATCGGTTATCAAAGTATGCACATTTTCTTTATATTCGAGATACAATGACTTTGGATTAGATTTCTCGATTATACCTAAAGGAGATTGTCAAGTTACATGGAGTTCCTCTCTCTATTGTATCTAACTAAGATCTCAGGTTCACTTCTAAATTTTCGAAGGAACATCAGAATTCACTGGGCATAGAGTTAAATTTCAGTACAAATTTCCGTCCTCAATCAGATGGGCAGTCAGAATGAACGATTCAAACATTGGAGGATATGCTTCGAGCTTGTTCAATGGACTATCATGGAAGTTGGGATCGTCATATTTCATTAGTAGAGTTTTCTTATAATAAAATTTTTCGTTTAAGTATTCAGATGGCACCTTTTCAGGCCTTATATGGGAAGCGGTGTTGGACTAAAGCGTTTTGGGATTAAGTCGGTGAAAGAAAGTTGATGGGGCCAAAATATGTAGAATAAGTGGCTGAGAAAGTGAGGATGATCCAACAGCACATGAGGACAACTCAGAGCAGGCAGAAATTTTATGAATATAACAGAAGGAAAGACTTCTCTTTCGAGGTAGATGACCATGTTTTCCTTAAAATCCCTACTTGGAAAATTGTGATGCTTTTCGGTAAGAAAGTAAAGCTAAGTCCATGGTTCGTTGGTCCTTTGGAAATCTTGGAGAAAGTTGGAACAGTTTCATACCGCGTAGCTTTTCCACTGATTTTGTTTCAGGTACACAATGTTTTTCATGTTTCGATGTTGAGAAAGTATGTGACAGAATCATCACATGTCTTGAGCCTAGAAAGAATTCAGCTGGAAGAGAACCTTTCTTATGAAGAGAAACCAGTTCAGATTCTTGATCAAAGGAAGTAGGTATTAAAAAATAAGGTAATCCACCAGGTAAAGGTTTTGTAGAGAAACCACATTGTTGAAGAAGAAACATGGGAGTCTAAAAATGCTATGAGAGAAAATACCCACTGTTGTTTAATAAGTTAATAAAATTGCGAGCATGCAATTTCAAGAAGGTGGGGAAAATGTAACACCCCATGTTTTTCTAAAAATAAATAGAAATTCATGGAACATTATTTTAAGTAGATATTTATAACTAGCCATTGAACATAATTTTTCCACTTCTATGTTTTGAATTTCAAGAAACTGACATCTACAATTGTGTTTAGTATGTTATTTAGAGTCTATTGGAACCAAATTGTTGTTTTTTTAATAGTGACATATCCTTATGAATAGTATTATGAATAGTAATATGACCCTAATTAATAGTAAATTTCATTATTATTTTATTTTATTAAGGCTTTAAGATAATAGCATCGAGGTTAATTTTTCATTGTGATATAGAAGTAGTTACAGAATTAGAGTTGTTAATTTTTGAATTAAGCATGATTTTATTTATGAATTAAATTAATAATATTTAGAAAATTATTTTCAAAAAATGGACTTCATTTTTGAATTCTACACGTTGATAAATGGTTAGGGTAAATTTTGGGAAAATTTTTGAAACAGTTGATTTTTCAGTGAATAGTAAAAAATACAGGTTTTAATTTCGGTGTGTTAATGACATAATTAATGATATAATAATGATTTCATAAATATGGTTGACCTGTGTATAGTTAAATAAGATATTAGGTGTCCCAATTTTCTTATACCATGATCAAATACCATGGGAAAGCCTATGGTTTTTCCGAAACCACCCATGAGGTGTCCCTTTCAAATTATTAAAATATTCCCTTACTTTTCCTATAAATACCAACCCATTCCTTCATTAACATCATTCCCAATTCTTCTTAAACAAATATCTGGACTCCTTACCTTCATAGTAGTCCTCTCAAGGTTTCCTCAAGCCCCCAATATCCCAACATTCATGTTCTAAGAGTTACTCTACAAGGTAAGAAAATTCTCAATTTCTTTCTTTTCCCATTCTTGTTATCTTGTATGTGGTATAACTTTCATGTTTCCATACCATGTTCTTATTTACTTTTTATTCTTGATATAATCTATATTATGATTCATTTCTGTATGGGTGACCCTTGTCCCCTCTATTTTTAATACTTTCTAAAACCATGTTTTGTAGCCGTTAGGCTACCGAATTTTTGTATGGGATTTCTCAATTATTATTTTATTTTGAGTTCCTTTCTAAATATTTTTTCATCTATTCTTACCCAAGTGGCATGAAATATCTATAATAATGTATATTTTATATTTTCCCATGTTCATGTAAAATTCATCATCACTTTTCTTCTCCTCTCCCACTTATTCAAAAAATTTAAAACATTGTCTATGATGTGTCGAGTTACCGACGTCTTGGACGATGTGATTTCATTTTCCATTAATTATTTCAAGTATGGTCATGAAACCATTTATATGGTTGAACTATGTTATAATATATTTTTTATGAATCACCCATGGTTCTGGAATTATTTTTTACTCTTTCTTCTAATTTATAAAACAAAATGAGGTCGTTATTATCCAAGAACCACTAAAATGATCTAAACAAACATCATTAATGTTTTAACTTATGAATCATCCTCATATTAATAATAAAAACGATAAATGGTATAAATTATGGTACTGGAAATATGTAGATACATTTCTATTACAATTATGTAATTTCACTTCCAATCAACAAGAACATCCATCATGAACTAATCCTGGAAATCATGAAAAGAACTCACCCAAAAACAGTGCAAGGGGAAAAATACTAACAATTAAAGGGTAAAATGATGTTATGAAATGATCATATAAGATTTCATAAACATGAAAATGTTTCTATAAAATATTAATAACACTCTTTTAACCATTATACAGGAGGTTTAATCAAGTTGGAAGTAATACAAACCCGAGGTAAGGGAATTCTTAACCCAATTTCCATTCTTTGGGTTAACCTTCTACTTCATTATTTGTGTTCTATTTAATTTTTTTTGTGATGGGTTTTGTTCATATTATGTTATATTATGTTTATTTATAGTATATATACGTACTCTATCCACTCTATTAAGTATTTCTTCAATTTTATGATATTTATAAGGGACTTTTCTTTAAAAATCCTCTTTTTAAATTCGATTTTATGAAATTCCAAAGTAATGTTTTTATGGAATTATTCATGTTGTATGATTATTTTTTGGTTCTTGGGAATTATTTATGATGAAGGGTGCGACCTATATATCCCTCCAATGCATTGGTTATGAGTAAGTCTGAGGTCGGCCGTATGGTTACTCCAAGTGTAACTGTGATGGTTACACAAAGTAAGGTGGCTGTGAGGGTTACAAATTATAAGGTAGCCAAGAATGGTTACAAGATTATGTAAGTAATGCCCCAATATACCTTTATTATTATTATATGTATGTTCTCATGATTTGTGTGGATCTTGTGTAAATCACTTGTTACAATAATTAAGTATATATGGGTGACAAGAATGTCTTTTGAAAATGCTTTCATACGTTATGAGTATTAATGGTCTAATGTGATCTTTCCTTCTTTTCTATCCCTTATTGAGCTTTTGAGCTCATCCCAAGTTTTTAAATTATTTTCACAGGTTAATGGATGTGTAATACAAGGAATCCATGTTAAATTTTAAATAATTTTCATGGAGTCTTGTTTTAAATATTAATGTTTTATATTTTGGAAAAAATGGAAACTTTTTTTATGGTATCCACTCTGTAATAATGTGTAATGTTATCAATGTATTGTCCTAATTTTATAAATCTATAAACTTGAAAAGATCCTCAATGTAAAAGGAATTTTTTTATTAACTAAATTCAAGATTATGTATGTAATAATGTCGGGTCTTTATAATAGATCATTAATTTTTTATATATTTTGATAGGAATTTAGGTAGACTTATTTAATTTTATAATGTTCTGAGTTTATTTGGAGATTAATAAGAATTATTGACTTATAATAGTGTGTGTGAATTATTATATGAATTTCGGGACAATTAAATACTATTTTACATGGTAAATTGAACTCTTTTGGGTTGGAGATTATGCTTGTATTTTTAGAGTTAATTAATAATGGTTTATATAATGTGGTTAAAATTATTAAAACATTTATTGTGTAAAATCCGGATTCTGGGATCCTCCCAAAGTTTCCCCATACCCGGTTGGTCACATGGCCTCAAGAAAATTTCCCCGAACTCCAAAGGATGTCTACTAGCAGCAAGGGCCTTGGTTGTGATAGTGGGGATAATATGCCCTCATTGGCATAGTAACACAGGGGAATAATAATAATATAATATAGTGAAAGCAGTAATACCATACAATAAGAAAATAGAGCAAGGCTGAAATTAAATAAACAACTAGAGAACATATATAAATGATTCATGTCACATATGTCTAGGAAAGTATCCAAATATGTCACAATTCGGGAAATATAGTACTAAACCAAAGTACAAAGAAAACAAGTAAAATCTAGTAGCATCACAAGCCTCAGTTTTGTCCCATGCTCTCCAGATCCACAACCTTCAAGTACCTAAAGTGGAAGGGTGACTGGCCTTATCTATACATGCAATAAGATAATATGTTTGTGCTCAAAATCATGGCCCAAATAGGGTGTGATATGAATCCATGTAGGAAACCATCCAAAGATATATGCCTAACTATTAGTGAATATATATAGCATGAAAAATGTAAAATGAATTAATAAATAAGGAAGTATTCAAAAGTTAACGGTCCAACAGTTGCAAACTACATTCATTTACATTTCTTAATTATTCATCCAATCATTCATAAGAAACCCTCTGGGAAAGTTCTTACAGTCTAACCCCTCTGGTTTCACAAGGAAAAATACTCTCTAAGGAAGAACTCACCATAAATTCCCCTTGTGGTCTTTTAATGATAACTATAGAATCTTTGATGAATCACTCAACATCTTTTCCCCCTATGTTCTTGTAATGGTATGATATAGACACTTTAGAGAGAACTCACCATCCAACCCACCTATAGTCTCGAAGCATAAAAAGTAAAAGAGACACTCTGGGAAATTCCTCAATGACAATTCCCCCTATGGTCTATCAACACTAGGTTCTCACAGCCCTGTGTAATACAATTGTGCACAAATGATATATAGTATTAAAAGTAATCTCATCTACTATAAGTCTAATCATCTAAAATTCATATCACAAGAATGTCATATAATATCAATTCCATCCTAACAGCACTATGCATGGAAACCAAACTGACTAACAGGTAGTTCAAGACACAATGGACAATATCAGAAAAACATGGGAAAAGACATCCATAAACAAGGTAAAAAACATAAATCATAATCAAAAACCTTTATCAAGAAAACAAAACATAGCAGCATCAAACATGGTTAAGTCTACAAAACACACAATACCCTAATCTTGGGTATTCATCATTTTTAGCACATATAATCCAAACACAACTACGGAAAGTCAAAAACCACCTACCTCGATGCTGTAAAATCTATATAGTTGAACCTCAACATTTGAATTGATCTATAATGTTATAGATATACAAAATGGTCAAAAACTCTCAAACACAAATATGTCATAAAAGAAGAGAAATTAGGAGGAGAGGCTCTGGAAGAAGGAAGAACTCACTGACGGGATTATAATGCAACTGATGATGTTTGATTCAATGAACGGATGACGCATCAGAGTCTTAGAGAAGAATCGTAAATCTTGGTTTCTCCTAGAAGAGACAGGGTTATAAGAACACAATTCTAGGAATTAAATGGGAATCCGGTCCAATTTAAAAAATAAAGAAAAATTATATGGCTTGTTCATTTAATGTACACACCATGTACAGGCCTCAACTAGTCCCCAGTTAAGGTGGTCTCCAGGTCACCACACACGACCATGTACTGGTCGTTACACGTCTGATACACAGTTACCCATGGCAACTGGGTGCATAGCGTATACTCTTAAGTACACAACGTGTACTCCTTAAATATACAAAAACTCTCCAACCACGGTGATCACACATCAGTCTCCCTCTCCCAAGTCTTTTCATGTACTTTCCCATGCTTCCACAACACCCATACCAAAGGAACATACCGGACAAGGAGAACCTATGCACCACAATCAACAATCTAGATGGGATGCTCCTCGAACGATGCAACCACCTCCAACTCAGCTTCCTCAGGTTGAAAAACATGAGACGGGTCTGAGAAGTAATGACATTGCTGAGAAATGTGGAAGACATTGTGCATATCCTAGTACCTCCGAGGTAACTAAAATCAATAGGAAATCAGCATGACTCTCTCTAAAAACTCAAACGACATAATGTATCTCGGTGAAATATTTACCTATCTCTTAATCCTCCTATGTCCCAACCTCAGTGTGAGATGTAGGAAAACCTGATCTCCAACCTCAAACTCGAGAGGTCATCTATATCTACCAGCATAAGAATTCTATCATGAATATGCAGTATCCATCCTCTTTTGAATCAACTCCACCTGCTCTGTGGTCTCCTGGACAAGACGACGTCCCAGTATAGCTACCTCTCCTGCTTCTATCCAATATAGGGGTGATCGGAATGGCCTATCGTACAATGTCTCATAATGTGTCATCAGAATAGTCTTCTAAAAACTATTATTATAGTAAAAAACCACTACATTTTTGTTCTTATCCCAAGAAACTCCCAAATCTAGGACACATGCTCTAAGATTGTCCTCCAGCACTTGAATCATACGTTCAAACTGGACAATAATCTTGGGATGGTAAGTTGTACTCAGAAGTACCTGGGTACCCAAATCCCTCTGTAGTCTCTGCTAGACCCAAGAAGTAAAATGGTTTTACCTATCTAAAATGATGTAGTGAAGAACCCCAAGTAATCATAAAATCTCTCAGATGTACAACCTTCCAAGATCATCAACACTGAAGGTCTCTTTGATCGGTAAGAAGTGCACAACATTCACGAGTTTATCAGTGACAACCCAAACTGCATCATTCCCACAAGGTGGCCTCGGTAAACTAGTCATGAAATAGACCGCGACATCATTCCACTTCCACTTAGGAATGGGTAACTATTATAAAATATCTTTTTGTTGTTGATGGTATACCTTCACATACTGATAGGTAGAATACCTCATAATAGAACCAGTTACATCCCTCTTCATACCTATCCACAAATACTATGGTGTAAATCTCGATATATCTTGGTGATGCCAGGATAAACTTCCCTAATTATGGAATGAAAATATTGCATCAACTCCTCGTGTATGTATTCTGACACTCATACGCGTCTATGAAAGAGAAAGATCACATCCTCACATATAGTCCATCCAGGAGTAGGTTCCTCTCCTAAAACACCCTCCCATAGGACTATGCATTCTGAATATAATAGTTTCCTCATTCATACTTGATTAAGTATAGTAGAGTTAATAGCTACAGAAGAAATAAACGTCTTTCCCTATCCATCAAGAACCTCCAAATGAATCTCAGAGAACAGATCCATAAGCTACCACTCACTGCTAGCCTCCTAAACTGCCTGTATCTGAGTCCACCTACTCAATGTATCAGCCACTACATTTCCTTTCCCATGTGTTTAGGAAAGTTAAAAGTCAAAGGACTAAAGTTAATAAACCCACCTTATTTGTCTCAGATTCATTTAATTCTGGGTAAAGATATGCTTGAGACTTTTATGGTTAGTTTACACTACAAAATGATCTCCTAAAAGGTAATGTCTCCAACATCTTAAAGCATGAGTAACTACATCCAACTCAAGATCATGTGTTAGGTAATTCCTTTCATGTAGCCTCAACTGCCAAGACACAGATGCAATGACTCCTTCCACTTGCATCAGTGCTTCTCCCAGCCTGATAACTGATGCATCATAGTAAATAGTATAACTCTTTCCCAGATCTAGATAAAGTAGTATCAATGTTGATGTCATCCTTACTTTAACTCTTGAAAAGGTTGAATCACAAGAATCATTCCATGAGTACCTTGCACCCTTCTTATTTATGTTCATCAGTGGTGCTACTTCGGTCCTTTGATTCTGGTTGACTCCCACTGGAAATCCATGGTAAGTTCTTATCCATTATTGGTGGTTATAACTTGTTCTTATTTTAGAGACTCTCTATAGAGAAACCATTTTGGTTTGGAGTCTTATTTCGGCTATATTTTTAGGATCCATGGATTTGGTGTAGGTTGATCAGTGATCACATGTGCTGTTGTGGTTTTCGAGCTTTTATTCTTCACCTTGTGGGGTGCAATGAGTTGGTAAAGATTTTTTGAGGTAGGTAATCCCTCATTTATATTTATTCTGTATCATGTGGAAGGGTTTTTCTTTTCTTATCTATGGTTATGGTTTTTCTAGATTAATAAAATATAAATAATTGGATAATATAAATTTAAGGGGGGAAAACGGTAATGATTCTTAGGCTTACATCTTTGATATTATTATGATATGATGGATTGTATGGGCTTATTCCCAACTAAAAATGGTTGATGTTGGAAGATTTATTTTCATTGGATGATATGTCTTGTGACTTTGGTTCCTATTTTTATTATTGGTATATCACCCTAAAATTAAATCGGCCAACACTTATATTAGGCTAATGAAATGATTTCCCCAGGATTATCACTGTTGTAATAATGCCCCTAAAATAAAGAATAATGTGATTAAATTCCTTTTTTAAAATCTATAAAATGATTTTTGATGTGTTATGATGTGTTTCCATGTTTTGGGGTAGTGATGTGTATTTAATATGTGATGTGGGGATGATGGGTAAGAAGTGGTCATGCTTTGGGAGCGGAAAGGTGGTGGTTTTTGGTTGTCCTTCTTGGGAGGAGAGGTGGTGGTTGTTTGGTCCTGCTTTTGGGGAAGTGAGTTGTTTTTTAATTGGATTTTATTTTTGGTCGGTTAGGTGTTGTTTGGTTTTCCATGATTTTGGGATGGTGAGGCGGTGGTTGTTTGGTCATGATTGTGGGGTAGCGAGGTGATGTTGTGATGGAGATGATGATATTCTTGTGACGTGTCATTATGTTGTTCTATATACCTAGGTAGTAATGGAATAAATAATTATTAAATAATTATTGAAATGGATTTGGTTTTATTTGATTAATGGGATGTAAATTATTAATGAAAAAATAAATGATGGTATTTGTGGTTTAATTTAGTTGATGCTTATATATGAAATGAAAGTGGTTGGATAACATAATTGGTTTATGGTGTGATGTGGCCTATGGCTTGTGTGGTGTAATTAATTTAGAGTTGGTAAAAAAGTTATGATTTTGTGAGTTGGTTAGAATTTTTTTTGAACACATATATTGGTCTTCTATGTCAATATGTATATATTTGTATATTCCTTGTGATTTCTATACACACCCCACCAATGTCGATCACTATTTTCCAACACTCATATTATCACACTAGGGTGTTTTCCCAAAAACTTGGTTATGTGGATGAATGGATAGCTATATTTTCTTTCCCACTCTCTCTTATATGAGAGTATATTTGTAAAGGTTGTGTCGTCCATAGGTCTTTTAGTGAACTGGATTAGGGATTGTATGTTTTCAGGTGAGATCAGATGACCGTGTTGTGAGGCGGTGACTCAGGTATTTTCAAATGAGATGTAATGACCATATTGTGGGGTGGTGGACCATATGTTTTTAGGTGATATCTAATGATCGTGTTTTGGGGAAGTGGCTCGGGTTTTTTTGGATGATATGTGATGACCGTGTTGTGGGGTAGTGACCTAGCTATTTTTTGGTGATATGTGATTATTGTACTGTGGGGCGGTGGCCCAGGTTCTTTTGGGTGTGATATGATGAACGTGTTGTGAGGAATTGGCCTAAGTGTTTCTAGGAGAGATGTGATGATCAATTTGTGGGGTAGTGGATCCAGTGTTTTCAATTGAGATGTGATATAAACGTGTTATATGGTGGTTTATAGTGGGGGTCATTCATGGTAATAGGAGGGACATGATTTATTTCCTTCATGTTCTTGATACCCTACTACTCTGGTTATAGCAGCAGTTATGATGTGATAGCCTAGGTGTCTTCAGATGATATTTGATGTGATTGTGTTGTGAGTTGGTGGCCCATGTTTTTTCAGACGAGATAAGATGTGACCATATTGTGGGAAGTTTTATATGTTAATTGGAAGATATGGGAGTTCTAGGTCATATGACCTTGGTATATGAGAGAATAAATTCAATGGGAAAGAGGTATGAGGTACCATTCATCAATATGATTCTTATTATAATGTTATACTTGTCTTGTGTTATTTGGTGTGTGTTCCTTGGTGAGGTTGGGATAGATATTTGAAATATATAGGTGTTTTTGGTTCTTCTATTTTCTCAATGGTGCATTATTATGATTCTTTCATATGTTCCTGAGAGACATTAGTTTTCCTATTGTGTATACCTATGTTCTCACACTATTTATATAAAACTGTTTTTAGGTTTCCTGGAGGATTACATGAAATGTGATAGATATTACAAGCTCGAACCATAGATAGCTTCTATGTCACTACTTTAGAATTTATTTGTTATATTTTACTATGGATGCCTTTTTTCTATATTAATTTTATTTATACATACATTGTGGGATGGTTTTTGGTTTCTTTTTATATTATTTCATGGATTTTCTTATGGATAATCCATCTTATCTCCCAATCATATATTATTATTAGATGAAAATGAATCACATTTTATGATATTTTTATACCCTTCATGCTACTCTCCAACACAGGGCCAAGTGGAGGTAGGAATTAGGGGTCTTTATCTCCCTCCCCTTATTGTAGTATATTTGGAGGAAGGGGTCATGAAAATACATAAATAAAATTTCTTAGATTATTTAAGTATGTTAAAGACCAAAATATGTTGGGGATCTCTGTTATCATCCTAATGAGATCTATTTCTTACAAATTATTCATTCACATATTGTAAATGTGTAATTATATATTCCCATGCAGTTATGGGAATAGAACCTAATAATATAAGAGTTATAGAATGAGACCATTGAGATAATTTTAAAAGTGATCAGAAGTTTTATTAGGGTTGTTTTCTATTTTAATTTGGAAAATTTTGGCTTTATTTTATTTTTTTTAGAGGTGGAGCCTCGGTCAAAGACCAAGGCAGTATTTATTACTCAAACAAAGGAGTTACAAAAGTTTTAAAGACGGAATATTATTACAATCCTTATCATAGAAGGGGAGAAAAACATCAGGCAACTCATCAAGCCAGGTAACATCCTGATTGCCCCCTTTGTTGGCAAGACTATCAGCAACCATGTTCGCTTCACGGAACACGTGTGGCAATGTAATTGATGTCCATGAGCGAAACAAGGCATTTCATCCATTGAGGAGTAAGCGTCCATGTGAGTTGCACCACCCCTTTCCAAATAGCTTGAACAACAGTGGTTGAATCACATTCAATCCATAGTTTGTGCCAACCCTTATATGTTATATTGATTGTACCACTTCTTGTGTATTATTGGAATATTATTTAGAATTATAATTTTTAATGATTGGTATCTATTTATGTTGTTTTACTCTTATTATTATTATTTCTATTTTTGATGATCCAATAGAGTAATGGAATCACTAAGTTATACTATAAACCTTCAACACAGGTCACTACATTCAAATAATTACGGAGTGAACTTGAGGCCATCTATAATTTTTCTTATGTGGTATTGTCATGTATGGGTGGGATAATATATTCTGATGGGTTGGGCCACTCATTGGCAGTTGTAGGGCCACCACAAAAAATCCTGATTTCATAAACACTCAAAAGAAACTTTCATAGTGCTTTTAATGATCTAACATTGATAGTGTTAATGAAAGGGAGACAGACTTTATCAATTCTAATTTGTAGCAATTAGAAAAGGTAGATTTTATCAGTTTTTTTAGCCGAGATCAAACTGTTAAAATTATTTTATAAAAAAATGGATACAAAACTGCCTATCAATCTAGAGCATAGTCAACAAAAACATGTATAGGACCTGCTAGCACCAACTTGATGGGTTTGAGACTTACCCATAAAATTTATAATTAATTCAAATGGGTTGAGATTTGAACCCCCACCTAGAAGATTCCAAACAAACTCCCTTACAACTAACCAAGATGACTATATTTTTTATGTAATGATATATTTATATATTATTATATATAAATATATATATTTTAATAAAATTATTTTAATATATTTATTTTTTTCTTTATTTACATATATAAGAATAGATATACTTTAGTATATGTATATTATATATATATATATCTGTGTGTGTGTGTGTTTGTTAATATATTTATATGTGTGTAGACACACACACATAGAGAGAGATATATATATATATATTAATATCGGAACATTATAATTATTTATATATATTTTAATACATTTGTATATGTATATATATGTGTGTGCATTTGTGTGTATATAAGTTTTTATAAGGTAAATAAAATTGATAAATTTTAATTTTAAATAAAATAAATAATAAATTATTATTTCAAATTGATTTAAACATATAAATATAGATTTCATCTATAAATATAAAAACATATAAATTTATATATATATATAACACTTCTACATGAAGGCAATTAAAATTTCAACACCATCATAATTATATAAATCTATGCTCAAAGAATGTATTTAAATATCCATCAAAAAGGACAAGAATTCCCTCTTAAAAAACAATGAAATTCCATCAAATGTTTAAAAATTAGGATACCCAAACTAAAAATGTGGTTTTAGAGTCCTTTATAACCAATTTACATTTTATGGTAATATCCCTTTACAACCATTTATTTATTAGATTGTGGAGTCCAAAAAGACACCAGGATGAAATGTTATGGTCAGTTGAAGGTGAAATTTAATTTTTTACTTTTTTAGGGATATTAATTATTTGTTAAATATTTTTTATAATTAAAATTTCACAAAATATGAATTAATTAATAATAATTATAAAGTTCTTAATTAATATAAATTGTTTTATAAATCATATTTAAGTAAATATATTGTATATTTATTGTAAATTCATATTTATTATTATAAAATAATACTCAAGTATATATATTGTATTTATATAAAGATAAATATTATCATATATCAAAATACTATATTTAATAATATATATAGAGATTTTTTATTAATGGTACCATTTATTAGCGCTAGAAAAAGTGTTGAAAAAGGGGTTAAATTGGGGTATCTATTATCATTTTTTCTTAAAAAGCATTGATAAAGAGTGAAAATTGGGATGTCTTAGTCGTTGATTTTTAAAATATTGTTAAAGAGGAAATTTTTAATATAATTTTAGATTAGTGGGTGTGTTGGGCCACATAGTATGTAAATACCAAAAATAGGGTCATGATGAGGGAATAGAATCATGGTGAGAGAACGGGGTATAGGTATTGAGCTGGGTGCAAGAATGTGGGTGCAGTGACAACCACCCCAATAAATAAAGTTGTGTGGTGACATGGAGAAATAGGTTGATAGATCGATATGTATTTTTATATTATTTTTAAAATATTTTATCAAAAGTACCCCCCCCCCATGTGTGTGTCCCACAAGTCAGCTCTCACTCCCTTTCTCAATTTATCCTCCTTCATTGGATAGATATATGTTCGTCATCCAAACATTAATTTTTGATCCATCTAAACAGTTTTTACTATATCAATACCTTATAATTTATCTCATTCAATGTTTATTAAAATTGTTTTCTTAAAATATTTACAACCTATTTTATATTAAATAAAGGAATTCATACATAATGTAAATTTTTTTAGATAGTTTTTTTAAAAATTACCTATATTATTATCATACCCCTTGATCATAAACCCCCTCATGAATAATGTGAAATATAATTAATTGCGAATAAAAAAATGAGAATATACGTTGATGTTTTATGTGATCCTAACATCCTCAGCTCGATGTTGAATTTTATTAACTTGAGGTATTTTGGTGAGAACCCATCAAGATCGTCCAAACATGATCCAAGACCCATGGTTCATTAAAATATATTTTTTTGTTTCGATGATAAAAGAATTATCTTGTTTTATATTCCATTACAATGACCCGAACATGATGAACATGATCTATTAAGATCAAATCATTTAATGCATGATATTATTTATTCCATTTATCTATAAGTATGATATAATGTGAGGGAGGATTCAAAATTATAGAAAAAGGCTTTCATCCACCATTTTTAGGAAAACATATGCTCATATAATTAGGATTAAGATTTCCTAAATTTCAATTACGTATCTTAAAAACTTGAAGTATATAAATAACCCAAAATTCTACTTATTCCCTTTTTTAACAAATCATATTTTCATATAAACTTTATCAAAATTTTGTAAAATTATAAGACGTAACATTATGAAATAAAAACCATTAACATGACTTGTTCCCTCCTAAATATCTTTAACAAACATCAAACATTTAATTTTCATCTAAAAAACATTTTTATTATATTAACTTACATAAATATAAATTAACTTCTGAATACCTTTAGAAATAAATTTAGTTCATACTATTCTAAATTTCAATATATTGTAATTTAATCTATTAATTTATTTTCTTGAAATCATTCACATGTGAACCATCACTATTCCATTAACATGGGTCCCACATCATCATAAACTTTGGTTTTTCCAAATATGTTCAATTTGTTACAATTTTTCTATAACCCTCTATGATATCATCTCAGTATAAATGAATATAACTTATAGATTGATATTTTTATCTATTAACACATCATGGACCCTAAATAGATAAATATAATTTATAACTATTACAACCACCTATAAATATTAATTGTGTGATATAATATCCCTCCCAAATGATATTACACAAAATCATGATGCATAATTTCAGTCACCATTCAATCATGATTTATATATATTTCACTTATTGCATTAGATTTAATTACCTTAATATACCATAAACATGGATTTAATCAAGGAACTACCATCTAAGTAAAAGTTCTAGAGATATATTATTCTTACACTAAAAAGGGGTACACCGTGTATTGATAATTTAATCAATGTCATATCGTTATTGACACACCAAATGTAATATACCTTGCTAAAAACATAAATTGTTAAGTTTTTTAACATTAATCAAAGTAAATGATTCATGGAATACATTAATAATGATGTCAAGGAAAGAGAAAAATGAACATGATCAAATATAGAAACATCTAATGACATCTAAAACATATGGTATTCTAATTAGAGTGGCGGTCCTTATGAACTCTTATACATGATAACTAATTCTAAACTTCATTAGAATAAGTATCAATGATTATGTTCTGGAAAAACCTAATAGTTATGCATCATCAGTGTCTTATTATATTTATGTGTCTTGATTATATGACATGTGTTTATGATTTTTTCATAAAATTATGGGGTTTTAATTATGGTTAGGGATTACTATATCCTTTTATAAAACATTTAATCTAAGATAATTACCATATCTATTACATGAAAATCTAATTTTACTCTCATGGTGAGAACAAATAATTAATATATCATATTGTATTCCTGTTGGGGTAAGAAAAGTAAAGTCTCAAATTAGGTCAAGGGAGTCCACTATAATAATATCCTCTCCCACTAAATATTTAGTTTAGGTTTTATGTTTTCTTATACTGTATTTGGTTATAAAAATTCATAACTAAACGCTTCACTTTGACACTCCAAGGATAAATAATCTCATGTGTTTCAAAAAATATTCATATGTTAAATCTTTTTTGACACATAATTAAACATTTATATCATGTCTGTCATGACTATTTGATGATTAATAATTTATTATAAGGTGTTATAACTCCATTAAACATCATTTAATTATGTTTAAACAAAACACATGATGGCTAAGGTGGATGAAATTAATTTCCAATTATATATGATATTTTAAATTATATACCATTTTATATATATCACTCTAGGTGATATGCCTATATTTTATACCATAATATTAATATCTCATATAGTGATATATTACCATGTCACAAACTATGATATTAATTTAGTACACATATATCTTTCACTTCCAACTGAAGTTTTTTAAATTTATAGATAAGTTTTTAAAAGGTATTTCTAACCTCTTAAACGTTGTGGAAGAACAAATCCAAAACACCATAAATCCTATTATCTATTTATAATTTTGGAATGAATAATAAAAAAATAATAACAATAGAATTCCTCACACATTTTAAATCTATCCCATTTAATTTTAACACATGAATTTTATCGTGATAAATGAGAAGTTGCCAAAATTCTCCTTCCTACAAAGGTATCCATGAATCATGAGGATCACCCAATGATTATGTAGTACCTCACTCAACACCATGGTCTTCATAACCTTAATTATAGTGAGGAGAAAATGAGGGTGAATAATAATATCATTTTCAAGTATTTTTATATTGTATTTCAAAACAAAAGAATAAAAATTAGGATTCATCCATCTTATATAGTCATTAAGATACTCCAAATGATTCACCTATATTGGATGAGTGTTTCATAAAATTCTTGAAAATTTCAACTTTTGTAACATTAAACTTTAATCATTATAATGAAATTTTAATAATTAAATATTTATGTTATGTGACTAAGATCCAAAAAAACATAATCATATGATAGTTATAACCGAAAATGATATTTGGGGTAGAAGATAGAGGCTGAATAAAGGATTATCATATAGTATGATAATCCTAAAACATTCTACCAAGGCGTAATATATCACTTGGTTTCATGGTGCACTTAAGGTCAAACCATTATATGGTTTAAACCACAGTACCTTTGTTATCATTTTAGTTAATATATATAATAATATACCACTTTTAATAAAATCCTAATTGACATTGTTGATTTTTACCATATGTCATATCATTTGAAACAACTTATAAATCCATATAAAAAACTCCATTTGGATATCTCCAAACTCTTTTTTGGAAAATCTACCATCAATTCAATATATATCCCATCGTATGAAATATCTTGTGAATATTCATCCATAAATTCTTATAAATACTATACAAAACAATTTTTGGGTGGCTATAAAAGTTTCATAAACATGATTCACATATACATAACCATAAGTATTACCCCATGTCCCTTTAAATCGTTGAAAACAACCATGAATTCATAAATTAATAAATATATGAAAATATTAGACTCTATCAAAGATTCAATTCTACTAAATCCATAAAGGTATCTAGCATGATCTTAATAAAATAAAAGTATCTCTATATCTACTTCCACCAGTTATATCATATGTAACTATGCACTTTTATATGATCTATTTGTCTATGAAATCAAGTAAACATGGGGAAAAAATTTAAATCCTACAGCCTACTGATATTTTCTTAATTCTTAAATTATAGACTGATTGGGTCGATATATATACCACATGGAATTTTTCTTTATAGATGATCAAATCACATTTCCCTCATCTAAACAGATTAGCTCATCATATTTACTATCTAGGTATGACTATGCACACCTTAAATATATCTCAATAGAGGGTCTAGTCTAATTCTCTTCATATAAAAGGAGAATTCTCATCTTATTTAATCTCTGACCAATGACATGATCGATAACATACCAGAACAACAAATAATTATCTAATCCTCAAGGATGGAATAAGAAAGGTATCAAAGTATAAATGTTCTCATGCTATGTTTCACATTAACCTCAACTATGAGTAAATATAAATATTAAACATGCACCCTTAGTATTCCAAATCCATAGTTTATGAATCTCTTTGTGGTTTATTCTTGGCGGTCATACAATGCACAAAACTCAATTTGTTATGGGCACATTTCATATCTCTATAGAAAATCATTTTCATTTTAACCATAACATTTCATCACAACTTATAATAATTTTTTATCAACATCAATTATTGATAAATCAAACCATACTTTGAGAGGTTAATTATCATTTCACTTCTCAATATACATATAGTCAACATAAAGTAAAATAACATATATTTTTCATTTTCTATAACATGTACATTTTATATCCTTAAAATATTTTATGGATATTAAATAAACATATATACACAAACATCTAGTCATATCATGTATGATATACTACCAGACTGGCCTCATGTTTGATTAACATTTAGTATTTTTAAAATCTAATTAAATTTATATATAATTTCTTCCACTCTATGTGACTATCTAAAAAACCATCCCTCTAAACGTATTTAGTGGGTAATATCGATGAAGTGAGCCACTTAGAATAAGGTTGGTACTTCTAAATAAAATTCATAAAGTTAAACTTTTTTAAAAAAGTATTCAAACTCTTTATATCTACAACATCCAATGTTACAGTGTTAATACATTTTTTGTCTATATAGAACTCTTCTGAATCACATTATCATCTTCATTATTAGCATAATTCCATCATAATTTCCCTTAGTGATCAATTTGGTAACAAACCTAACTATTTATAATATATATTTACCAATAAATTATAAACTCATTTAGTATAAAATGTGAATTTCACTTCATTATGATAACTAAATGTAACTTTTTACATTTCTATTTACCAATATATATTAAATTATTTTAGGATATTGAGTGATATTCATTTTGAATACTGACTGGTATGATCTTTTATTTGTTAACTTAAAAAATTTTCAATACCTACTCTCACTAGCTTCTTAGAAATGAAATTATCTTCATAAAATAATTTTAATATACAAAAACTCATTTTTTATGGAAATAACATTTATATATATTTGAATTTAATTGAGTTCTGGTATTGTATGGTCGTTGGATTTATTTTCATTAGGTTGTAAATAGTTGTTTCGTCAAATTCAAGAAAAGAGCTAAATATGGCTATAATGTAATGAATTTCCATTGAATATTTTGTTTGTTTTGGTATTAGAAGCTACGGAAAAAGAGAATAATGGATCAGGCCATAATGTGTCTTCACCTCTCAACAACCAAAACTAGTTTAGAATTTTATAAACATGGAAACTAAAAAACAATTAAAATATAGAAGTGTAGTTTATGAATGCAATCCCAAAGGATGAATATATATTGACAAGTGAAAGAAAGATTTTAATCAATAACTAGGAATACAATATGGGGCAAAATATATTTACTAAAAAATATAATATAAACCAAGTGAAGATAAATTTTATAGAGAATTTATAAATTAAAGTTTATAAAATATTAAAGTAGAAAATAGATGTATTATAATTATTAATTTTTTGAAATCATGTACTAGTGAATACCTTAGTCAAATTATAAACTCTCAATTCCCTAATATATTCATTTCTCATGGTCAAGTAATTCATATTACAAAAATAATGGGTAATCTAAAACCATATTTAAATATATAATGAAAACTAACCCAATAGTCGTGGTGATATTATCACTCAAGAACTCATAGTATAAATCACTCTATCTAACTAAGTAAAATGCTAATGATCAGTATAAATAAATAGATATGAATCACACTTCATCACCATTAAAACAATTTTCATTTAAAAGGAAATAAAGAAGGGATAAAAATGAAATGAATGTGAGTGAGAAACTAACATTAAAATCAAAATAGTTTGTTACTTTGATAAATCAATCCCCTTACACATTACAAGACTAGTCACAATAAAGTACCCTCTCATTCAAGACATGAGAGGGATAAAAAAACCTAAGAACAAGAGGTTCTATCTCTGGGATTTGGTAGCTTAAGATGCTCTTATAATTCATTGTCTTTGTTGTGTAGTGGATTCCTTTATTTATAAACATCAAAACCCATTATATCTCTTCATATATTTCATTATATATCATTATATCTACTCTTGTATATATATCTTTTATATATCCCAATTTGAGTTGATCCCCAACTCCACTTAGATATAGGAAATGATCCACATGGAATAACACTTTTATGTCTTAAAAAATAAGTTCAAAATCATGCAAGGATAGAAAATACTAGACACTATATATATATATGTGGATATATATATATGTGTGTGGATATAAAATATCTCAACATGAACTACATCCTATGGGGTGAACCATTCTCAAACTTTTACTTACATAACATGTGTCTCCATGTATATTGTGTGAAAATCAATCACTCATTCCCTAAAACCCATTCATATCTTTGATATTTTAGTATGTTCATTATTGTGTTTAAATTTTTCCATGCACACAGTGTGAACCAACTTCCTTAAAAATTCATATCCTCTAACTTAAACTTTATATTTCATTATAGCTTCAACATTATAAGGGTATGACATAAACATGATTTATATCTTCTAAAAAATTTAGTACCACTTTTTTTGTGCCATAACAATAATTACACATTCCATCATTATTTTTTTACTCCTCACTATATTATATCTAAAAAAATTTCATGACATGAATAGTTAATATGTTTCTGACATTGAATAGACACAAACCTACTTCTCAATGAGGCTAAAGACTTTAATAAATCTATTTATTTTAATGTGAACAATGTACACATCTTGGTCATCCCATGTCAAACTTGATATCGATAATACTCCACTTCCTATATGTTTACATAATAGGAAAATGAAATTTACAATATTGGTGACACCCCACATTGGCCTTAATTTTCAATATCAACCCATTCCTACAACACCTAATAATCTAGATATCCTATTTACGTGTTTCTCTATACTCATCCCACCAAACTCTTCACTTCCTCCCTAGCCTGGTCATAGTTAATCTCACATGGCTATCCTATGGTGGGCTATCTTGAGCTACTATTGATCAGCATGGGCTAGCCAATATTTTAGAATTCATCATAATTTATTTCTTTTATCTCTCTATGATCATAAATATAGAATTCTAAAAACTCCATGTTAAATGTTTTCCTATGAAAATATACAAAAAATAATAATGATTAAGGGAAAAAATTTCAATGCTATTCCAAAATTAATAGAGTCAATCGTAAAACATTATATATGAATTATGAATATCAAATCCTTCCACACATAAATTTTTTTTCCTTATGTATATAATTTAAAATCAACCACAAAGGAACACCCACCATAATATTATTCAAATAAAAATTATTACAAAATCAAATAATTATCAATAAGGAGGTAAAATTTCATGCTTTATATAAGAAATATATTTTCAATTCCTCTCTTTTTAAAGAACTAAAGAAATCGTGATATTTACTCTCCCCATTTTAAATGATTATACCTATCTTATCCTAGATTCATATCATTCAAGTCATTATTTTCATGCATAATATTTATGATCTATATAAGTGTGAATTTTATATTCTCATTATTCAAGGTAATTATTTTCTAATGTTATGGTCATACAAAAAGTACATGCATCCTAACCAAAAGATTTAAATGAATATTAAATATGTACCTCATAAATAAAAAAATAATTAATCATGGGGAATTTATAATATGGTTTAAATTACTTTGAGGTTGAGGTTTGGTAGTTCATTTATGTGAGAAATCACTAAGCCTCAAATTTAATGTTAAACTCTAATGAACATTACATGATAAAAAAAAATAAAAGATCAATGAAAAACTCCATTTTCATGAAATTTACAATACCCACTCTCCAAAAACTCAATTTAAAGGATTATAAGTCATGAATATAAGTAGTTTGATTCATACCCTCTTTTCAACAATACATTTTTCAAATCATTCCATTACCAAAGTTTCTTCAATAATTATTTTTCATATTTTATTCTTTTTTCATCAATGAGTATTTTCTCTTCTGGAGGGAAAGAATGATATACAATGATAATTGAATTCATGAACCATTACCCCATAACCAATGAAACTCCCCATGTATTCTCTTCAATAAAAATAATTATCTTTCACTATGGATATCTACTCCCCCCACTTAATCTGTTGAAAATCATTAAAACATTTCAAGAATAGGGTATGACGTAAATAATAGGATTGTAATATGTCTCTTCCTATGAAGTTCATCCACGGATTCTATAGGCTTTAAATAAATATATAAATTCCAAGATAGATCTCAAGGAAAAAAGTGATGAAATCAAAACATTTATCAATCATATCAATCTGAATTTGTTAAATCATAGCTTTGAAATGATGTAATGAATTCCCTGATATGTTTAATTCCCCATTTATCTATCGTGAAATGGATATAAGAACGAATATAGAAATAAATTGAATTATAACCAACTCAGGAATGGGAAACATATAAAATTGGACAATTAATCATGGAATGACAAATAATAACAAAAAAACAACATTAATTTAATAAAATAAACTCATGAAAAAATATTGGATAATTTCATCTACATTAATCAACTCGACCCCCAAAATCATGATTCATAAATTTGATACCTTCATGCTTATATCTAATCATTTATCCTTCATTTTACACATTAAATATTACTAACAAACAAATATAAACCAAGGAATCATGGGGATTCTAGGAAATTTTTATATCCTAGATAAAAAAATTCTTAGTGTGGAATGAAATGACCCTTTAAAAACTAAAAAATAAAATTAAAATTTAAGGGAATTAAATGAATAATATGTTGAAAGAAATACTATCACATTTTTATAAAGATAATTTTTCTATTCCCTTTTTTCCTTCGTTATCATAGACATAAAAACCAAAATTAAATAAGTAAAACAATATAATTCATTCCATTATGATCAAAAAGAAAAAAATATATTGAACCTACATTATAAAATATGTTCATGATCTTAGTTCTAAAATGAATTTCTGAGAAAGAAAAAAATATATTTTCCTCCTAAAAATCACATTGTATAAGTTCGTTAAGATTTAAATTACCAATTTTTATCATGTAATAGAAATATAGAACAGAGTTACCAAGTAATTATTCAACCATGACTAATTTTTTAGTGCATCTGGTGTATCTCCACTACTCTGCCTTAATGGAATATTATTATAAAATTGGTGATGAGAAAACTATGTAACAAAAATATCCAAATATTTAAAAAGGTTATTTTTTTGTTATCCAAACATGATTGAACTTTTTATTTCATTATTCTTTTACTGCCTCTTTATTATATTGTTTATAATTTTTTGAGCATCAATTATCACTTTTATTTCATCTCTTTTACTCTAATTTAGGTGGGTTATTATTCTTTTTTTTTATCCTCTAGTTGGGAAGTGGTGGGTAGGTATTCATTTAATTATGATTGGGATTAATATTTTTATTGAGGAGGAAACTATAATGTGGATAGCCTTAGAGTTTGGTGAACAAGTTATTGGGTTGTCCAATATTGGAAAAACTCCATTAAGGATTATTATTTTCATTTTTTCACCTTTTAATATATAGTGTTGAGGGTATATTATAAAAAACAATTAGCTTATTCATTTTAGGATAACTCATACTCATATATGAAATCATCATCACCATTGGATTTATCTTCAGGTGGTGCCTCAAGATTAAAATCCTCCTCAAACTCCTACGTTGACTCATTATCTTCCCTTAACATTTTCTACAGGTCATGACATGAATTTTTGAAAAAATAACCATATCATAGAGAAGTGTCTCATCATTTTTTGGGTATGGTTGTGGGATAAATTCTTCTTGTATTCCTTAGATCTTATAATTATTTTCATTAATTTGTTATAATAGATCCATAATTCGAATAGAATACTCTTCACAATCATTCAATATGAAGTTATATCTTTCAATCACAACCAAAATTATCAAGCATGTAAAAGAAAACCAAAGATAAAGTTCTACTTTAAAATAAAAAAATAGAAATATATGAGAAGTGACTATCCTAGATCTTGAATTCAAGGGTTTTAAACTAATCCTTGGCAATGATGCTAGAAATGTGTTCAGTTGGAAGAGTGTGATCACCTCTCCATGGATAAAACAAGTTTATAAATTTATAAACATGGAACTAAAGACCCTAAAAATACTAAGTAGTATAGTAATGTAATAACCATGGTTTAACTAACATATACAAGTGAAAAATATCCTTTAATTAATATCTTGGACTATAACCTATAATGGAATAAATATACTAACTAGATTAATTGAAACCAAGTGAAGATAAATTTTATTGGGAATTTGAAACTTCATATTCATGAAATAAAAAAGTATAAAATGGATGTATGATAGTTAAAAATTAATATAAAACATTTATTAGCTAATCCCATGGTCTGGGTAGAAACTCCCTATTTTCTAACCTCTCTATTTCTAATGGTTGGGTACTTCAGATTACTTAAATAATGGGAAACCTAAAATCATATATAAACATAAGATGAAAAATAACCCAATGGACATGCTAAAATTAAAACCCTTAAAATCATACTAGAAATAACTCTCTCTAAATAATAACAATAATCATGATCAATAGAAATAAATATGGATGAATAAAACCTTCTTTTACCTAAAATAATGGTTATTTAAGAGGGAATAAAGAAGGGATAAGAATGAAATGAATGAGAGTGAGAACCCAACATAAAAATCATAAAAAATTGATAATTAAATACATAATTCCCCTAACACATTAAAATACATGTAATAAGATCATTATCACACAATATATCCATGATAGGGAAAAAAATAAAATGAAATTATAATCAAACTAAGAACCACAGTAGCCTCCTTCTAATGTTCATAACCAAAGATGCTCTTGGAATTAGACTCCTTTACTGTGAAGTGGTTTCCTATATTTATATACAAAAATCCCTATCATATAACATCATATATATCATTATATATTTATATATCTCCTCTTGTATCTATATCTTGTATCTTTCTTAATTTGAATCAAAATTCAACTCCTCTTAGATATAGGCAAGGACCAAAATTACACAATCCTTGTATCACCCAATCTATCTTATCAAAATCATGCAAGGATAGTAGAGAGTAGGCACTATATATCAATAAAGATTTATCTAGTCATTGTGTGGACTATATCTCATGGTGTGAACCATTATCTAAATCATACTTTCATTTCATGTGTTTATATGTATGCAATGTGAACAGAATTCCCTCGCGTTATGAACTCCATTAATATCTTTGATATTTTTGTATATTCAACCTCACGTCACAATTATTCAATGCACACGATACAAAACAAATTCCAGAAAAATTCATCTACTTTACCTTAAAAAATTTCCATTTCATCCTTAGAATCACAAGGGTGTGGTGTGAACATGATTCATATCTTTTAGAAAATTTAATTTCTCCATCACATCACTACAATAGTATTCATGATGGCATGATCATTTTTTCTTCTCACTCTATTCTATCTATTATGCATGGTGTGAAATTAATATAAGATATATTTAATGAGATAAAATAGGTGAAAACAGAGTGTTCACTAAGTACTAATACCCTAATGATTTTGTTTTTGTTAGAATTAATAGTGCTCACATCCCAGTCATCCCACATCAAATGAAAAAAATAAAGAAAGATAAATGTAATTTGGTCTGAAATATTTTTCTTCCTTGTAGATATTTTCTTTAAAAAAAATTTAATTTTTTTAATATTCTCTAATGATTTATAAAGTTTATTTTTATCCATTTTTATCTTTTTATAAGTATTTTTTAAAGGAATACTTATTTTCTTTTTTTGAATAAGGTACTTTTAAAAAAAATATTTTAATGAATTTTTTTAACATATACCACATGAACATATTTTCCCACAATCATGAGAAATTTATAATTTCAATATTATATTATAGTATTCTATGGTTCTCTCTGAAGAAAAATTTTTCCTAATATTTTTGGAATTTTTTTAAATTTTAATAAGTGATTTCAAAATAAAAAGGGAATTTTCCTAAAGAAATATTCTAGTGATCTTTTAAAGGAATTTTTAATATATGATAACATCCATTGATGTTTCTTATTCTTCCTTGGTTATATGATCTTATGATGACATTATTGATATTTTTGTGGATTTTTTATGATTATGATGATAAAATATCAATGAAACAAATTTTCTTTTATATGGACTAGGCTTTGATGAATGTTTAAATGTTTTCATGATATTATGGAATATAAATAAATTAATTATGAATATATAATGGTTTGTTAATCTATACACCTCTAATTTATTGGGTAAATATTAGTGATTTATGAGATCAAAGGATACATGGGTGGTTAGCATGATCCCAACAAGGGTATATGGGAGGTTATTCTAAGACCAAAGTAGGTACATGGGTGGTTATCCCAAGCCTATAATGTAATGAATTACATGGTTAGTAGCCTTGATATAAGATTTTTATGATTTTTATTATTCCACAATTTAGTCTACTCTTTTATGACATGATATTATATCATTATTATGCACTAATGGCTCATGTTCTATGATTCCTTTATGATTTATGTCATATGAACTACCAATATTTGTGTCATGACTCATGATTATGATATATGAATTGATGGGTATGATTTCCAAATGAAAATATCATGTTATCATAACTTTATTCTCATGTTATGGTTAAAAATGATCATTTAATGATATCTCCATTGTTTACCCATAATGAGAAATGAATCTCACACTTAATAATGCTTTCTTTTTCACGTGATATGAATAAGGGTTTTAAGTATAATATTTTTAAGAAGGGTGTTATTTTGGAATAACTTAGTAAGAGTTGATGTGGATCTTTTATGTGCTAGGTATTTATGAATCCAAATTTCCAAATACACTAAACCCTTATAGTTCTAGAATATATTGAAATGATATGTAATGAATATTCATCTAATAAGATAAAATATTTGTGTATTAAATGATTGGGTCATATAAGTTGATATCAAATCATGGTTTTGTTATTTTTTGATACTAATAATGGAAAAATTTAGTGATAACCCTTAGTATAATCCTACATATATATGAAAATTTTATGTTATGGTAAATAAAGGAGTGTTTTTTTCCTAGAAAATACATCTATATCTAAATATAGGCAAGTGGATGTGATTTTCACATAGATTAACCTAGGGTTAACAACTCTGAAACAAATAGATTAGGTATTTACTCAATCTTCACTGGTGCATGATGAGTTATCCTAAGACTTCACACCTAATTAGAAACTCAAAGAGGATATGATCATGTAAATTCACATTTTCTTTAAGAAACATTATGATAGATTTGAATAGATGATGGACATGGATGACATAGGTTAAACAAAAGGTTTCAAAGATTAAAAATAAGATAGACATCCTATAAATTATGTTCATAATTATATGGTTTCTTAATATGATTATTGATTCTAAAACTATTACTTTTGGTTTTACTCAGTGGTTGGAACCAGAAAGAACTATATTAATATTGATGTTACAGAATATGTAATGACTATCTTCCTGAGAAACCAAATGTTATGGGAGAAGGAATGTAAAATATTATTTCAATTCTAACAATGATTTATCATGCCATAAATGATATTGAGATTCCAGAATACAAAATTATGTGACAATATTATATTGATTTCTTCATGAGGAAATATAAGCAATATTTTATTGGTTCTACTGATCAATTAATTGTTGAGTAATGGATTGATGATGCATAAAATATATTTTCCATTATCTAATTCTCATTGCATGAAATGGTTATTTTGGTTTATCACTTTGAAGGTGAATAGGATAAATGTTGGATTTTTATCAATAACATAATATAAATATATATTATATCATTTTTAAGAACATTTATTACGTTACATAAACACACTTCTCAGGATCATAAAGTTATAATTCCTTAGGAAACTTGGAAACACAACCAATTAGTTCATAGGTAAACTACACCATATATGACTATTTTCTCTATAAAAGTGACCCTTCTAATAGATATCATACATAATAAATTTCTTCATGACATAGGGAAATGAAACAAAAGAAAGTGTGATCTTGGATGCTCAATAAGGGTTAACATGGGAGATACATAATAATAAAAAGAATATAAAGGTTTTAGAACATGAGAATAACATTTGAAAACCACTCCCTACAAATCAAATATCATAATATTTGGTCATGGAATAAAGAATATAAGTTCATAAGACATTGATAATAAGATGATCAAGGAAAATGATCCATGAAAGAATAAAATTGGCAAAAGTCATAGATTTGTGGGAAAACGTAAGCATAGAAAATAATTTCCATAGTAGTCAAGTATCACTTCCAATGTTATCATAGTGGTTTGGTTTTATTTCCCAATACATCATAGTAGTAAAGTTTCACTCCCAAGACCATCATAGTAGGAAAATTCCCTTACTAAACCAGGTTAACTCCCCTTTTTGATATTTTTTATCTCCTAAAATATAAATATTTACCCAATTCATTGGAGAGAGATATAGGTATGAACTATATTATAATGAAAATCATAAATATGTGTTTAAAATATCATATGATATTCATCATTTCATAACTCATTAAATGAAATGGGTTTCATAAATGGTCCATCATATCATGACCTATGGAATATTGATAGGTTTCATAACCATTCACCATTTAATCAAATCATAACCCATTAAAACAAGCGGTTTTCATTATAATTTAATCGTGGTATAACCCATGGAGGAGAAATGGGTTTCATAAAAATAATTTCTTCCTAATCATATAATATTCATATAAATAATATGAATGCTTTCCTTGGCTCATATCCTCAATAAGGCCAAGGTAACATCAACATATGTCATTTTAGATAGAAAATTATTTTGAAAGAAAAATCACATAGGATTTTTCTTGGGGAAGGTAAAATTAATTTCAAAATCCCTTTTTGAAACTAAAAATTCATAAAACATTTTTTAAATTATTTTCTTTTAAAATAAACTTTGAAAACATATTAAGGATGCTTTAAAAATAATTTAAAACATTTCTTGAAGAAATTATTTTTTCCTTTTAAAAGAAAACTTTTTAAAACATGGAACATTATGAAAATATTTTTATTTGAAAAAAACCTTGAAAAATATTAATTAATATTAAAATAAAATAATGGTAATGATTATGGGAAGTTTTTTTCAAAGTGTACATGTTAAAATAAACATTTCATTAACATTTTTTTCTAAAATCCTAAGGTCCGTTATTTAGAAAATGATATGAATATTCCATTCCAAAAAATAAATAAAAATAAAAAATAGGTGAAAATTTATTTTAAAAATAATATGATAATAGTAAAACATTTTTTAGAAAAATTTTAGAAAATATGGTTTTTGAAGAAAACAGATTTTTTATCGAAGAGAGAAATGAAGTTGGATTTTATTTAAAACATTTATTCAATAATTGTAAGTACCAACGTGTGGGAAAATGGTACTATTAATATCACAAATAAAAAAAGGATAAGAAAATTCATGTTTTTATTGAGATATTGATCATAATATTTTATCATTGAAAATAAAATCATAAGCAATCCCGGTAAATTATGAATCTGTAACATAAAATATTTACTACTTTGGTAAGTTTTAAACATAATACCCATAAAGGAAAGTCATTAAATGAAACTTAAAATAACATGAGTATAAATAATTTCATGATATTAAATATAAAAGGGGTTATATATACATATATTATTTTTAATATTGGTGCATAAGAAAACATATGTCTTAAAGGAAAATTGAGAAAACAAATCCTTAACATAAGTATTGAATTATATCACACACATTAAAACCTCCAGTATAATAAATATAAGTTTATTATAAATTTATTAAAAACCATATTTATATATATAATAACATATATGAATTTATTATGACCTTTTATTTCCCATTTAGTAACGATTCCATACTAAAGTCACATTTCAGACAAAAACTACTTTGCTTTTTGTGTATGTTTTGATTTTTTAATTTTCATCCACTTAGTTTTATCATGGTTCAATAATATTCTGAATTATAAACATGATAAAATTATAATATATATTCTTTATATATGAATTTTTAGTACTCCATAAAATTTCATGATATAAAATGAAATACATCATTCTTGGAGATGGTAGGTCGTACGTAAACATGAACATTGTTTACATTTTCTTTATGGAATAAAAAAATAAATTTGAATAGTATATTGACAGTAATTAATCATTTTTGTGTCATATATATCATTTAATTTTATTAAAAAAAATACTTAATACTTTCTATGTAAAGTGTGAATGAATTACATCGCTTCGTAAGGCGACAGTCCACCATCACCTGATCGACACTATCGTGTTTCCATGGAATGAAATGTAAAAATGTTATATATAATATAATGACTTAATAGATATTTTTATGTTATAAATATCATATACATACTTTATGTACATCATCATACCTAACTATGATAAGCGTTTATGGAAAAAACAAATGACATTAGTTTGTGAGGTTGTAGTTCACCGTATACACGAAAAATGATTTCGTAACCCATTTGATAGAAGAGAAGATAGTTTAAGTCATGAACATAACATAAAATAATGTCAGTAAAATTATTATAATTATTTTTTTATATCCTCATATTTTAATAATAATTTAAGGAGATGTAGAGTGAAATAAAATAAAAATTCTCATTGAAGAACATTACCTCGTTTTCAGGTACCCTCCTTAGTTTGGCACAAAAAAAACCTTCCTAGGTTGGATTTATACCCAAATTAGGCTTATATAATTATAATACAGAATTTTAAAATTAATTTTGGTAGGTTTTTTCCAAACAAAAAAGGTTTGGTGGTGTTAAGAAGGGATTATAGGGGTGGCCTTTATAAGTGAGGTGAGTGCCACACTTGAAATTATTTGAAAAGAAAAAGGTGAATCCTCATGTTTCTTAGGAAAAAGGTATTAAAAATATATTATTATCAAGTATTATATGTTATAGGGACATAAAATGGGTTTTTAATAAGTTTTTGGGTTATTTTTAACCCTTATCATTTTAGTTTAACTCCTCGGTAAACCCATTTTTACCTTAACCGTGGTAAATAATTTTTACTATTTTTACTATTCATTTTGGTCAAAAAATAATTAAACCTTATCAGATAATATAAATTCTTATTATTAAAAATATTTAATCCATTTTTTCAAATTACATTCACATAAGTAGAAAATTCTAATTTAATATTAATCCCACAAACAAGGCGAGAAAGCGAGTTTTTTTAAAAGAGAAAATGTTTAAAAGTGTGAAAAGTT
Source organism: Viscum album (assembly GCA_963277665.1). NCBI lineage: Eukaryota > Viridiplantae > Streptophyta > Magnoliopsida > Santalales > Viscaceae > Viscum > Viscum album. The sequence continues at coordinate 220,112,252 of OY728165.1, forward strand.
TTAATGTCAAACACAAATATAATATTGATTAAAATGACCTAAATTAGATTAATATATATATATTTGAACTAATTTTTCTTTAAATTAAAATTAAAATATAATTTAACATTATAAATAATTTAAACGATAAGGTAATTTTCAATTAAAATTCTTTATTTTTAACTATTCATTAAAAAAAGCAATCTTTTCAGAAAATTATTAAAAAAATAAACCCAATATAATTGTGACGTGATGATTTCAATAATGAAATTTATTTTTCCAAATTAATTTTATAAATGTTTCAAAAATTAATTTTATTATTGTACATAAAATGGAATAAAAAACAACTTTTTTAGAAAATATTATTTTTTAAACATATAAAAACTTTAACGAAAAATTAGTATTTTTATATAAATATGTGTTTATTTATATAAAACAATAATAAATAAAGTTTAAAAACTATTTATTAAAATTCATGCCACTATGTGTAACATATAGTTTTTAATGGATATATTTAAATAATAATATTAATAACATATCACAGTTTGTTAAAACTATATGTGTCATGTTATGAAAGCTATTAAAAAATAATTTATTTGAAAAATTAAATTCATGAAAACCCGGGGTGTAAAATTATACCACCATTAAAATGAATTTAACCTGTCACACTAATGCAAACAATTGAGGATACATCTACCTCATCATATTCTCAAGTTCCCACACAGCTTCCAAAAGCTAGTGGTTTTTCTACAAAACATTAAGAAAATTAGAGGCATTGTTTCATAGAAATTTATTTAAATAATCCATAATCTCCATCTGTAGTTCCTTATAAGAAAAATCATACTCCAATGGTATTACCTCTAAGTTAATTACTTGTTAAGGGATATGTATATACATCATCAGGAGAGATACAAGGAACACATAATAAACTTGAGAGAGGTTTTGTGGAAGAACAATGTGATAGGATATTTTCCCAATACAATCAATTTTTTCAAAGGGAATGGTATACCTAGGTATTAGTTTCACTTTATTCCTAAATCTTATAACCTTATTCCATGGGGAAATTTCTAGAAACCCATTTTCACGAAATTAAAATTATAGGTCACATATGTTATTGTCATCAAAGCATTTCTTCTAAATATGAGCATACATGATGTGTTATGGAATGGATATAACATTCTTTACCATCTAAAGGCTTGTGTGAAAGTTATTGTTGTAAGAAAATTCAACTAAAAAAGGTTTTGATTTCAATAACCTCTGGAATCTAATGAACAGGTCCTCAACAAATCTTATAAGGTTTAAATTTTTCCCTTCAATTAACCATCAATATAAGAATGATACATGATAATGAAACTCAACTCTATATCAAAATATAACTAAAGACATCACCATAACCTTTTGGTAAAACTAGGATCCTGATCAAACATAATGGAATATGGTACTACATAAAACCTTACAAATTATTTAATGTATATCCTAGAAATATGATATAAAGATAAATATTATTTTATAGTATTTAAGTGTTATGAATTTGTAAATCAATCAAATATAACCAATATAGCATTATTCTAGGGGAGTCTGACAACAAAATCTATAGTGATGTTTTCCCATTTCCATTCTGGTATGGGAAATGGATGTAACATCCCCTTATAATTTTGTCTCTCAACCTTAAATTGCAAACATAACATGAATCAAGATAAAAACTATTTGATATCTCTCTTTATTCCATCCCAGCAGAAGTACTCTTTCAAATCTATATACATCGTCATACTTCCATGATGAATAGAAAATAAAGAACTACGAGCATCCCCTAATAACACCTTCTTTAAATATTGCATGGGTAGAATACATACACGGTTCCTAAACCTTATCATTTCATAATTATCAAATTTGGAATAATGAACATTTCAAACCATCTTTTGTAGATATGCATATTCCTTATTTACCTCTTAAATCATCACTTGGATAGATGGTTGAAAATTCTATTGATTTGGATAATATTCCACCCATTCCCTTAGGAATTCCAAATCCATCATTTTCAAATCCATAAATATTGGATATTTTTGTGATCCTCATAAAGGATAATCTAGCAAGATCCTTTCGACACAATCCATCAGCCACCTTCTTCACTTTCACAGGGTGGTAATGTATTGAGTACTCATAATCATTAATCAACTATAGACATCTTCTATAGAAATTATTTGGCTCCTTCTATGTGAATATATACTTTAAAATTTTATTTTCAGTATATATATATATATATCAAACTTTTATATATATAGATAATGTCTATGTATCATTAATGTTAAATTTACCGCAGATAAATCCAATTCACGAGTTGCATAATATTTCTCATTAATATTCAATTTTCATAAGGCATAAGCTATAAGCATTTCATTATTCATAATAACACATCTTAATACCTTCTTGGTTTCATCATTATGTATTAAAAACCCTTCTCTACTATAGGGTAATGTATTCATAGGTGCACTAACTAATCTTATCTTTAGTTTCTTCAAATTTTATTTATATTCATATATTCATAGGAAATTATATCCCTTACAAGTTAACTTGGTGAGTGGATTATATAGTGATGAGAAATTATCCAAAAAATGTCAATAAAATCAAACTAAACCAAGAAAATGTGGATTTCATTCCCCATGGTTGGTATTTATCAACACTCAATATCCTCTATCATTGATAGATCTACTCATATATCCTCTCTTGATATTTTATGACCAAAAAATTAAACCTTTTATAGCCAAAATTCACACTTTGTAAATTTTTCATATATTTTCTTCTTAATTAGGGTATTTAGTACAATTATAAAGTGATATTTATGATCATCCTTACACTTTGAATAGATAATTTTATAATCTATAAATACTACCACAAACTAATCAAGTTAATCTCTAAAGACCCTATTCATTAAATCTATGAAGATATCGGGGAGTGTTAGTAAGATCAAATGGAATCACTATATATTTATAGTGTCCATAACTTGTACAGAATGTTGTCTTGGGTATATTCTCCTTTTAACCCACAATTGATGATATCCAAAGGAAGTTCAATCTATGAAAAGTATTTATATCCACATTGTTTATCAAACAAGTCATCAATATAGGTAAGAAGATACTTGTTCTTAATTTTTTTTTCTAACTCATGATAATCAATTAATATTCACATCAATCCGTATATATTTTTAACAAAAATAATAGGTGCACCCCAAGGTGACACACTTGGACGAATGATTCCCTTTTAAAGTTTTTCCTGGATTTTATTCCTTAATTCATTCAACTAAATCGGGTCATTATATTTGGAGTATTTTAAATCGGTGTGGCACTAGGTGTGAGTTATAATGAGAACTCAACTTCATGTTTTGTTGGAAGGTTAATAAAATATTCTTGAAATATATCAAAATATTCTCACACAATAGGTATATCATCGATGTCAATTTTCACCCCAACTATTTGAGATAAACATCCATTTTGAATAGAAATATGACCCAAACAAAGGATGTGATTTCCATCAAAAGTCCATACTTATAGTCATAATGATAGTCAAACATAGGTTAGCTTGGAATATAAAATGTGACTTCCCTTCTTCAAAAATTGATTTGGGATTTATGTTGAAAAAATAAAATCCATTCCTAATATAAAATCAAATTCACCTAGAGGTTTAATTAAAATATTTCAGGTAATCATATTCCCACTAACGTCAATCAGAGAGAAATTATAGACTTGATATGTGACCATTGTACCATTATGGGTCTTCACTGCTAATTATATATATAATTTTTTGTGTAGCATCTTGATACCCCTTTAAAATTATTAAAATATAAAATAATGGTTATATCAAATACAAATAAGACATTATACATTCTATAATGGATTTTAAGAGTACCTTTTAACCTAGAATTATCACACCCCTCATCTGAAAAATTGATCACATGATATTTTGGATTGTATCTTGGATTAAGAGGTTACTAACATCAATCATCAAAATTAACCTTTGAATTTGGACACTAGTTATCATAGTTCTCATACTCCTTAAATTTTAAATACTTGATTGTGGGTGGTGAATTTTTTGCATCTTTCTCTCTATTCACATCATTAACTAACTTCTTATCATCACTTCAGAAGTCATTTACTGGATGGTCTTCCCTTACACACTAAAGACTTTTAATAGTCCCCTTATGAAAATTACCTCTTTGTTTCTTCCCACACTTTTAGCATAAATAAAATCTCATCTTCTTATCTCCATAGTTCTTATATTTCCCTTTAAATTAAATTTTCTCTTCTTATCAAAACCATGATATTACTACAAAACTCCAACATACATTTTCACCGTAATATCACATCTAACAATCTCTACATATCTATTGATGTCTCTTATGGATAACTCCATTTTGAGACTTATTTTTAATCCATTAAATAATCAATCAAAATTACTTTAGGTTGGTTGATAATACAATAATAATATCTCGCAGGTCATTTAAAATTTTCCTCATAAGTACTAATGTATTCATTATCCTTTTTCATTATATCAAGAAACTCTTTATCTATAATTTTAAGAATAATACATGGAAAATATTTTTTGGAAAATAATTTCTTGAACATTTCCCGATCAATAGAGTAAATATGATCATGTTTACTTATATTCTTGACAATATTCTACCATTGATCTACTTCACCTTCCACATAATAGATATCCAAAAATGACTTATTCATGTTATGAACACTGGATAATGTAAAATAAATTTTTAGTGGTGCCAATCAATTGTTAAGAAACTATTGGATCAGAATACCCATTGAAAGATGGTTGATTTTTACTCATAAAGACTCAATATAATGTTTTTCCTTCCTTTTATTATTTGGATGTCCATCATGATTCATATCTTTAGAAATTTGTGTGGGCATAAAAATAATATTTTTCATTCTAAATCCTATAAAATTTAGTTTATTATGAGTACAATCATTTCATTGTACATCACACCCAGTATTAACACGGTTCCTTTGGTTTATACCCATCTACTTAAAACTAAAATCATAGTGTGTGAAACAATAATCGTATTGGGAACCAAATAATAATAAAAATCACTTATAAGATGTCTAAATAATGACCCCAACTTTTTAGTCTGTGACACCTTAATTTTATCATAGAATATTCATAGTCATCAACTATTTAAATAATTCATTATGATTTGTAATTTTTTTTTTGAATTTACAAAGAATGTCCCCTGAGAGCATCACGCTAGGTGTGCAGTAAGTCCCTTTTTCATGCATTAGTGATGGTGGATTCGAAATCAACGTCAAATTTTTAGGGTTATTGAACCTAAGTTCCTTTATTACATATCCACATCCATTTTTATTATTCATACATGGATGTAATTTCATGGAAATCACCTTATCTATCTTTACTGAAATTCCTAGAAATTTTACAATACTTTGACTCATCCATAGAATTATCCATAGATACATCCCTAGACATATCTTTAGAAATAACCCAAGGGGTCTCACTAAATTTTTATTATCCTAGTTTCAAAAGGTTAACTAAAACAATCCTCTAATAAAAACTATATAGACATCATATTAACATACATATATATTATATCATTTTTTATGAACATTAAATAGATTACACAAACACACACCTAATTATTGTAAAGGTATGGTTCCCTTAAAACATAGAAACACACAAAACTAGTTCATAAGTAAACTAAATCATCTCACACTATTTTCCCTATATGTAACACCCTTCTTCAACATATCATACATAATAAATTTCTTTAAACCCGGGAAAAGTAAACATAAGAAAGGGTGAGCTTAGATTCTTAGTAAAGGTAAACAAGGGATATATATAAGAATAAAAAGGATATAAGGGTATGATAACATGAGCATAACATTTGAAATTCATTCCCAACATATCAAATATCATAATCTAGATTCATGACAAAAATATTTGAATTTCATAAGATGTGAATAATATGACTATCAAATAACCTGGGCCATGAGAGATTAACATTGGCATAATACATAGAAATGTGGAATATATATAATTATATAAAATCATTTCCATAGTATTCTAGGCTCACTTAAAAGTCTCTCATAGTAGTATGGGTTCACTCCCAAAACCATCATAGTGGACAAGGTTCACTCCCAAGATAATCATTTTAGACAAAGTCCATTACTAAACCTAGTTCACTCCCTATTCTAATCATGTCTATCTCATGAGATATAAATAATTACCCAATGAATTTTAGGGAGATATAGGTCCCAAACATGTGATAATGAAAATCATACATATGTGTTACAAAAGATCATAAAATATTCATCATATCATAACCCATGAAGTAAAATGGGTTTCATTAACAATTTATCATATCATAACCTCTGAAAAAGAGATAGGTTTTATAATCATTTCATTATTTCACCATATCATAAACCATGAAAATAATCGAGATTCATAAGAATCTCTTCATGGTAGAACCTGTGTAGTAGAAATCAGTTTCATAAACATCATGTCATCATAAAAATAAACCTTTTAGATAAAGAATATGAGTTATATCCCTGGATCATATCCTCATTAAGGATTAGGTAACATAAATAGACGACGTCTTATATATAAAATGATCCATAAAGATAAATCACTTGGAAATTTTCTTGAGGAAGATAATATTATTTTTAAATTAAATTTTTAAAACTAAGAATTCATAAAACATTTTAGAAATCATTTTTTCCGAAAATAAACTTTTAAATATCATAAAAGAAGTATTAAAAATCATTTGAATCATTTCTTTAGGAAAGTATCCTTTAATATAAAAATAAAACTTTTTAAAACATGTTGAATTTTGAAAATCCTTTTATTTTAAAATTAACTTGAAATTTATAAAGGATTTTTCAAATAAAATAATTTTCATGATGATAGGAAGTTTTTTTCATATCATAGATGTTAAAATAAAGATTTATTTCACATTTTAGGAAAAATCCAAATGAGAATTGTTTGGATAACAACATAAATATTACATTAAAAAAATTAAAAAGTTAAATATAGGTTAAAATGTATTTCAAAAATCATAGGATAATTTTAAAACTTTTTTGAAGAAAATTTTAGAAAACATGGTTTTGGAAGAAAACAAATTTTCAAACGAAGTGATAAAAAAAGTCTTATTTTCTTAAAAACATTTGCTCAATTATTTTAGGTTACAAAAAGTGGAAAATATAACTATTCATATCATTAATAACCATGGTATAATAAAATTAGTGAGTTTCTGGAGAGATGTATCATAATATTTTATCATAAAACACATAATCATAAAAAATATTGTTAAATGATGATATTGTAACCTAAAATTTTTACCATTTTGGAAACATGTAAACATAATACCAGTGAATAAAAATCGTTAAATAAAACTTAAAATGTATTTTTAATAAATAAATTCATGATATTACATGTAAAATTTTTTGTATACAAACCTCATAAAGGAATATAGGTTCATAACAAAACATATGTCTCAAAGAAGGCAAATTGAGACAAAAATCACTTACCTTAAGTCATGACTTCCTTAACACATATTAAAACCACATTTATAATAAAAATATGTTTATTATAAATATATTATATAATAATCCTTATATATATCATTCCATATATGACTTGATTATTACCTTTTATTACCCGTTTATTAACTATTCCATGCTAAAGACATGTTTTAGGTAATAACTACTTTGTCTTTCGTGTATATTTTGAATTTTTATTTTTAGTACTCACAAATTAATAATTTTTATAGGATATAAATAATTATATCCATGAAATAAATATTATATATTTTCATTATATATGTATTTATTTTCCTCCATAAAAGTTAGAGATATAAAATAAAATACAACATCCATGGAGATGGTAGGTCGTATGTACACATGAATGATGTTTCAATTTTCATTAAAGTTTGAAATAAATAAATTTAAATGGTATATTACCATAGTATAATCATTTTTATTTCATATATATTACATATATTCTTTAATATCATTCTTAATATCATCCATGAAAATCGTGGATGAATTACATCACTTCGTGAGATGGTAGTCTGTCATACACCCAATCAACATTATCATATTCCCACAAAATGGAAAGTAAAAAATGTTATATGTGATCTAATTAATTAATAGGTATAATTATTTTATAAATATAATATATATACAATATATTCATCATGATAATAAATCTTGATAGGTGGTAATAGAAAAATGAATGACATCAATTTGCGAGGTGGTAGTCTGTCACACACAATAATGATGATTTTGAAACCCATTTGATAGAAAAGGAGATGGTTTTAAGTAATGACCTTAACATAAAAAAAATATATTTTTATTTCATATACTTATATTTTTATATCATCATGGTTCGATAATAATTGAATGAGGTGGAATAAAAAATAAAATGAAAATGGTCATTAAAGAACATTCCCACTTCTTCAGGTATCCTCCATAGGTTTGAACCAAAATCCTTCCTAAGTTGGATTTGTGATGAAAATAATTCATTTAGGATGATATTTGAGAATTTGTTTAGTGTTTTCTTAAGTAATTTACTGAATTAAAAGGGTTTTAAGTTTTCGAGAATATAGGATAGTGGGTGGCATTTTATAAGTTAGGTGAGTTGTACACTTGTAATTTCTAGACAAGAAAAATATGTACACCCATGTTTCTCATGAAAAAAGGATAAAAAATTAATTATTATATATATTTATACACTATAGTATCTATATATTTCCATAAAATTTGTTTTTGGAAAGTTTTGGGTTATTTTTTAACACTTATAATTTTAGTTTAAACCCCCGATAAACCAATTTTTACCTTAACCATGGTAAATAATTGTTACTGTTATTTCTATTAATATTGGTAAATAATTAAGATAATTATATAACATAATATAAATTATTATTATTTAAAATATTGAATCCATTTTTTCAGATTCCATTCACATTAGTTGAAAATTTTAATTTAAAATTAATCTCGTAGACATGAAAAGAATAAGAGTTTTTTAAGTTAAAATGTGCAAAAGATTGAAAACTGTCTATATCAAAATTAAATATAAATTTGATTATAATGACCTAAATTGGATTAATATATATATATATAATTGAACTTATTTTACTTTAAAACCAATTTAAAATATAATTTATCTTTATAAATAATTTAAATGAAAAGGTTGTTTATAATTAAAATTTGGTATATTTCACTATTCATAAAAAAATAATCTTTTCAAAAAATTATCAAAATTTCACCCTAAAATTATTTTTACGTGGTGATTTAAAAAATTAAGTTTATTTTGTCAAATTAAATTTCTAAAAGCATCAAAAATTAATTTTATTATTGTTTACAAAATGAATAAAAACCTATTTTTTGGATAATAGTATTTTCAAAACATATAAAAACATTAACAAAATTTTAAGAAATTTTGTATCAATATGTTTTCTTTATATAAACCCAATATACTTAATATTTAAAAATTGGTTACTAATATTCATTTTTATAAGTTCAATGTCTAGGTTATGATGGTCACATTTAAATAATAATATTAATAATATATCATGATTTGTTAAAACTCGATGTTACGTGTAATGAAAGCTATTGAAAAAATAATAATTTATTCAAAAAAATAAATCCACAAAAACTTAAGGTGGTATAGGAAACATGAATAAATTTTACCTATAGAGTGGTCTGAGTTTATAATTTTATTTTTTTAGTATGTATTTTCCATTTATTATTCATATATATATATGGATAACGAATTCTTTTATCTAAAATAGAAGGATGAATAAACAATTACTACCTTTGAGGAAAATTTTACCAAGCTTGTAAGGTACATGTTTGGTATTATTATCCAACCTCAAAGAAATACTGATATATTCTTTGGTGGCTTAAAACTAATTCTCTAGAGGGTGTTATTAATAAGATACTTTAATATATATGAAGCAATCATTTGTTGGGATCTCAAGGTAGAAATGGAGATCGGATTCATCCTTCAATCTCAATGATTTAATGAGAAAAGAAAGATAAAATTAAAAAAAATATAATAATAATAATAACCATTGAGGGAATAAGTTGATAATTTATTTATTCCAAAACTGTGAAAAGAAACATAGATGAAATTATATTAAGGGGACTAGTAAATACTTTATGTAGAGAAATGAAGGTCATCAGGAAATCGAATGTTGAAGTGATGGGAAGAAGTTAGGTAATTTTGAGAATGGATATATTGCTCCATAGAATGCACCACCCACGCTCCAATGTTTCAAATACAAGTAGTATTTATATTATACTATCCAATTATCAAATCTTAGGTTTAATAATTATTATAAATGTCAAAAATATCTTAATCCTATAGACAAAGGTAAATCTCATGTAATATTTATTACTGATGTGGGGTACAGTAACGAAGTGGTGAAAGGTATATTTACCATCCACTCTAAAACAACAAATATATTATTTGATTCTAAATATATAAAATATTTTATATTTGAATAATTTCTAAGGGTATCAGATTACCACCTTAAAAATTATATATTTAATTAGTAGTGAAAACTCTTAATGGTACAATGATCGCATATCAGGTATATGATTCTTCCCCAATTGAAGTTTTTGGGAAGGTGCTTCCTTCAAATATCATTATTTTACCTCTAGATAAATTTAATATTATTTTGGGCATGGATTAGGTCTCTTTATATATATCCCATATTAATTGCATTGTAATGGAATTCACAATTGGAATTAGGAACCAACCTATGATTTTATATCAATGTGATGATTAATATGAATATCCAATGAAAATTACATTTATTGTATAGGTCTTAATTCATATTCAATGGGGTTATTTATATTATATAGTTAGGGAGAAAATAAAAATAATATATATGACCACTTTATAAGAGTTTGTTAATATCTTTCCAAAATAAGTTTCCTATTATTCTTATGAATCATGATTGTAACGTTCCAACCTGGCTTACCACTAAAACGATAGCTAGACTGGTGGGTCACATGGACTCAAACATGTCTCCCCATACACCAGAGGCTATTGAATAGTAGTAAGGGTCTCGGGAGGTGTTAGTAGGGAGACTATACCCTTTTATAAGATATGAACAATGGTATCATCAGATAGTAAACAATATAAAGTAGGGGAATCGGTGTAAATTAATGACAAAATAGTGGAAGACATGTTTTATATAACTAAAAAAAAGTTAACGGTGCCAATTTATACAATTCATGGATGATGGATGATACATAAGCCTATGTAGTAAAAAAATAACATGCTTTACATTAAATTACAAAAATAAATGACAGAAAATCCCCATGGGTGATCTCTATGAGAATCCCGAGCTCCATTGTAGTCCTTTGCTCCTAAATCCCAGGTACAAATAATATAACAATTAACCGAGATCCTGCAAATATAAGTTCTACTTGGGTACCAAGGGTACCAAAGTAGGGTGTCAGATATAAATCTTTATAGGCCAGCACCCACAGTATTGTGCCCAATCTAGATAGTGTAATATATATTTAATAGTGTGTATGTATAGAGAATACAAACAATATAAAAAAATGAATAACCACCCACTTAGGTTCCTAAGGGACACCTAATGTCTATACCTTCTTAGGATCATAGATTGATTAAGTCTAATCAGTCACTATTTATATATATATGTATATAAATAATTGGTGGATAGGGTACATTCTTAACATCCCTATAGAGTGAGAGATGTCATGCTACAACACTCGGGATGGAAAATAGGCCACTAGGAAAGATTTTAATCATGGAATATGGTGCATAAATCCTAGAACCCATATGATTTCATAGAGCACCCCACATGGTTTTCCTAACCATGCATAGATCATGCGGTGAATAGTGTCGAGGTATTACATCTTTCCACTAATTGTATGGGCTAGAAACATGGTTTTGAAAACTGTTCGCAACCCGTGCGCACCTCTACAGCCACCCCCCCCCCCCCCCAAACAAGGTCACATGGTTTCCTACAGTGGACTGCAAGGATTGAGAAAAACCATGCACCCTATGCATCATTTCAAAAGCATGATTTTCTGGGTCTGGAACCCCCAAAAATATCCAATACCTATGGGGAACTCCTCAAGCCTTCACCCAACTCCAAAAACATCACTTTCAAAAGTCCCAAATCATAGAACTTCATTTGGAAGCTCATCTTTCAATTCAATACATCCAGTAAATTAAAACGTTCAAAATCCCATAGATTTTTGGCCGGTTTAAAAAGATGGAACTCTATAATGATGTTGAGTTTTCAAACATACGCATACATGATACTACAACTATTTAAAAGACTAAATATAGAATGGTCCCAATTGAGTTTCAATAATTGAATATGAAACTCCCATAGAATCATGATAAGGAATTTGTTCAGCCAAGTGTGTCACCATGGGGTGCATCAGTTCCTTTTATGAAGAAGAAAGATGGATCAATTCAACTCTGTATTGATTATTAGGAACATAAAAAGGTCACAAACAAGGATAATTATCATATTAATTATATTAATTATTTGTTTTACCAATTATGAGGAGGTTAATATTTTTCCAAGATTAATCTTTGATCTGGATACTATCAATTGAGGTTAAAAAGTGAATACATACCCAAGATAGCCTTCTATATAAGGTATATACACTATGAATTTATAGTGATTCTATTTTTTCTTACTAATGAACCCACTATCTTCATAGATTTAATAAATATAGTCTTTAGAGATTACATTGATCATCTTGTGGTAGTCTTTATAGATGATATTATTATATATTATAAGATAAAGTAAGATAATGAATATCATTTGAGGATTTCAATGAATATACCAAGAAATGGGAATATGTATGAAAATTTAACCAAGTCTGAATTTTGGATAAAGGATACTTCTTTTTAGGTTATATAATCTCAAGTGAGGGTATATTGGTGGATCCAAAAATTATAGAAGTTATTGAATAATGGATCAAACCAACCACTATGACTTAGAAACATAGTTTTATTGGATTAGATGGATATTATATATTCTTTATAAAGAATTTATCTTGATTTTTTAATCCACTCAACATGTTAACTTTGAAAGGATTCATGTCTCTTTAGGCTAATGAATGTGAAAAATATTTCAAGAAATTGAAGAGATAGTTGGTTAGTAAACCTATTCTTACACTACTTTATAATGGAGAAGGGTTTTTATGTATACTAATGCATTGAAGAAGGGGTTGGGATGTGCTCATATATATAATTACATGTTGATAGATTATCCCACTCATCAATTAAAGGTTCATGAACAAAATTACCTGACCCATGATATGGAATTAGTAGTAGTGATATTTACATTAAATATAAGGATAAATTATCTTTGTTGATAATGGTGTGACATATATACAAATAATAAAATTTTAAAGTACATATTCACCCAAAAAATTGAATTTACACTAGAGAATATATTTAGATTTGATTAAAATTATGAATGCTCAATACATTACCATCCTAAGAATGTGATATTAGAGGATAATGATTTTATTCAAAATGATCATTCTAGACTATCTATGGTGAGGATAAAAAAAGATCCTATATTTATGGATTTAAAAAGGATGGAATTTGAAATCTTTAAGTAAGGGGGGAAATCATATCTTTTTCAAGTGAGTGTTTAACCATATATCTATGTGAAGATTGAAGAGGCACATAAGGAAATATTAGAGATATAATAGAAGGTGATAAATGTTCATGAGGCAACCCTTGATTTTGATAGAATGATGTGGTTAAGAAAATGAGTATGTGTCTCATCAATACTAGAATTGAATTAGGAGAGGTTATAATATTCTAATTTCTTATCATTCTCTATTCATCTTGGATGTATGAAGATGTATATAGATCTGAATGAGTATTTCTCATGGGACAATATAAATAAAGATATTGTAGAGTATATATTGTGGTCATTATTATATCATCATGGTAAGGATGAGATATAAATTATAAGGTTATTTCACAACCATTACCCATACCAAAATTGAAATAAGAAATATCATTATGGATTTCATCATTATAATCCCAAAAATATCTAAAGGACATATTGTTATTTGGGTTGTAGTCGACCACCTTAAAAAGTAATCACATTTTATTTCTATCATAGAAGATTTATATCTTTATCTTTTAACCAGAGTATAAATTAAATGAGTGGTAAGGTTTTATGGAGTAACACATTCTATTGTATCTGATTTAGTTCCACGGTTTACGTAGATGTTCTTGTGAAGTCTTTAGCAAGCTCTGGATACAATTTTTTTTTCAATACTTCTTATCATACTTGGATAGATAGTTAGTTTGAGAGGACTATTAAGACCCTTGAGTGTTTGTTTAGGTCCTATTATCTAGATTTCAAATGTGGTTGGGATCAACACCTTCCTCCTATCTAATTCTCTTATATCAATATCTTTTACTCTAGCATTCAAATGGATCCTTATGAAGCACTAAATAGAAGCAAGTGTATAACTCTAATGTGTTAGTTTATTGTTAGAGAAAGAAAGATATTGATACCTAATATAGTTTAGAAAACTATAAAGCAATTTATATCCATTCAGCATCACATCAATGAAACTTAGATTCAATTTAAAATTCATGCAGATAATCATTGACGATATATAGAATTTGAAGTTGGGTAGAAGGTATTCCTATGAATTTATACAAGGAATAAGGTTCTGAGATTTGGAATGAAGTTAAATATAATCCCTAGATATATTTATAACTTCAATATTCTCATTCAGATTGATATGGTTGTTTATTCCATAGCACTTACATTAAAAATCTCTCAAGTTCATGATTTGTTATATGGATTGTGTTTGAGGAAGTATATAATCAATCATTCAAAAGTACATAACTCAGAGGTTGTACTACTAGAGTATGATATTTCTTATGAAGAAAAACTAATAGAAATTATGAATCATATATATAATGTGATACTGAAAAAAAATTAATCACCCTTATATTTTAAAAATAAAACAATGTTTGATGGCATATGCAACATGCAACACTGAGCCCAAACAACGCACGATTATTTAAATATGGACACTACAACCTAGCTATTGTATTAGTGGATAAAAATTGGATTAACTTGTATATTAAATATATATAATTTTTTTACTCAATGTAAATGTATTAATTAATTCATAGTAAATAATCCCTCAATTTTTTAGTAAAGTTGTTTTATTCTTCAAAATATGTTTTCTTCGAAGTTGGTTTTTATTCCACTTTGTGGCAAAATATTATAATAAATTTCTTAATATATTAGATATTTTATTTTATAAAATTAACTTAATTTTTTAAATAATCATATCAAAATTAACTTATGGTGAAATTATGGGATTTTAGGGAAAATATATATTTTTCAGTGAATAGTGAAAAATACCGATTTTTGTAAAATTATCATTTATTTTTAATAAATAAATTAATTTAAAAGTAACATTATTATTTTATTTTTATATAAAGTCCCATAATTATAATATTTTATATTTATTTCATTTAATTATATTTAAATCATATTTATAATATATTTCAGTATAAGGTTATTATTAGGCTTTAAAATGCATTTTTCTTAAAACTATTTTAAAGTGCATAATGTTTCTCCATTTTAGTTAATTAAAATAACCCCTAATGAAGAATTTCCTAAATTAAATGAATATATTATATTTCCATAAATATTAATTTAAATTCACATAATGATGATTAATTTACATAGACTTAATATAATATTATCTTATGATTGAAAAATACATTTCCTGAAAAACAAATTTTTTGTTATGTCTGCTGGTTTTATTTCAAATTATATTTTTTTACGTATATGAATTGAATTTGAAAAAATTTATTCCATATTTATAATAATAATAATAATTTATATTACATAATTTTTTCAAATTAATTTTTGGTTATGATGAATAGTTAAAACAATAAAAAATTAATTATCACGGTTAAGGTTAAAATGGGTTTACTAGGGGTTAACCTAATGATATAAGGGATGAGATGACCTAAAAACATTTCTAATTACTATTTTGTGGAAATATTTAGAACTTATCACATATAAGGTTTAAAATGATCCATTTTTTATTATTTTTCATGTGAAAACATGAGTACACTTTATTATTTTTCAAGGATTCCAAGTGTGTCCCCCACCCCACTTATAAAAGGTCACCCACTATGCTATACTTTCCACACATAAAGAGAACTATTTTTTATACAACACCTTAAAAAATCACATCCTTAATTACATACCCTAATTATAGAATACTTATTTTATCATAAATATAATCTAACAAGGCTTTGGGTATAATCCTAAAGAGGTGGTCCGAAGAAGAGGTATCATTCTTAACCGATCATCATTGTTTTACTTATTCTTCCACCTCCTTGAAATTTAATTTAATAATATTGATATAATAACATAAATATATACCATATACTTAGATATTATTATTTTAATGGCATAACCTACATCCATCTCCTCTTCCATCAAATTGGAAATTAAACCATCATTCGTGTGTATAGAGGACTACTACCTCATGAACTGATGTAATTAATTTTCCATTATCTCCTCTCACAGATATTTTCGATGAAGTATTTAAAATTTCCATATTATATTAATGAAATATTAATAATTATTTAAATTTAATATATTATATACTTTATTTCCTTTCCATCCATGAAAAAATGATAACCTTGTTTGTGTGTATGGCAGACTACCACCTCGTGAAGCGATGTGATTCCTTTTCTATAACTGTATCACATGAAAAGTATATCTAAGTGTATTTAAAGAAATAATATGATAATTTTTACATAATAATAATTATGTAAATATAAAATAACACTTACCTTCTTTTCATCATGACTGTTGAAAAATGGAAATATTACACATGCGTACATACGACCTACCAACTATAATATTCTAACATAGTAAGTATTTCATACCATATTTTATGGTTAATATTAATGATATAATTTATGTACCAAATTATAATATGTCATTATTATTATTCTATAAATTTTTTAACAACTTCCCCTTTGACCAAAATAAATGAACCAGTGCTATTTTGAATTTCTGAACTGAACATCCCCAAAACACCTAAAGTGGACAGAACTAATTAAGTAATTAAATTTATCATTAAAATAAATGAATTAAATAGTATAATTATTGGGTATTAAACATATAGGTTTTATTAAAAAAAAATAATTTATATAAGTTTATTATATAGAAGATAAAATAAATACATGACAAAGTCTAGACTCGAGGTAAGGGTTTCATCTCAAAAAACATTTTTCTTTGAGACACGTGTTCTTTATACATGTAATTTCTATTAAATTTTATTTATAATTACAATTTATATATTATATCATTAATATTTCAATATTTATGATATTTTAAGTTATTATTCATTTACATCATCCAGGGGAGTTATGATTCAAAAATTACGAATGCAGTACGGGTTTATGTCTCAATCTCATTTTAATTTGAATTTTTTATGCTATAATTTATATTTTAAGAAATTATTTGAGAATTGTTTAATTAACCCATTTAATTTAATTATCCTTTTTATTCATGAAAATTTCAATTTTTAGAACCATTTTCCATTCTTTTTTCTTAAAAATTATTGATAAAATGTTTTAAGGAAAATTGACTTTAATTATCTATTCGATCTAAAACCCTTCCTCTTCTATGTCCGTTTATCTATAAATGTTTTCAAAAAAAATAATATTATTATATTATTTTTTAAATTCATTTTTACCCATGTTTACCTTTTTAGAAAATGTTTTAAAAATTAATATTCTTTTCAGTTTCAAAATGAAGTACATTTTGACTTTTTACCAGAGTATGAAAGGAATATCTATTTAAAATTGTATGAAATAAAAGGAATTTGGCACCATCATGACCATTAATTTATTTAAATATTCCTTTATAATTTTTAAATTTTATTTTCAAATAAAATTATTTCCACAATATTTTTTGAGTTTTTTATTTTTTTCCAAAATTAATTTTCAAAGTAGAAATTTTATGTTCCTCAAGAATGTTTTCAATATTTTTAAAAACTATTTATATTCATCATCATAAATAACCTTTGATATTGTGTATTTATTATAAATTTTGTATATATGTCTCTCACATATATACCTTTCTTATTCTCCCTTTCTTTGATGAGGTAATAACTGGATTATTTTCATCTCCCAAATTCCTTCATTATGAATTTTCATTTAATTATGATATGAGAAAATATTATTCCACACATTTATTTCCTTGGGTAATTATTATTTTTATGCCTTATAATTGATTTTAATTTTGTGGAACACATAAATATTGAACATGTTCTGAAAGGTTCATCCAGATATAGGTCCAATTCATTGGGTAAAGATTTATTCTCATGTGGATTCATGTATGGGATTAGGGAGTAAACCTAATCCATTATGGGACTTCTCCCACCATGTGATATTGTCCAAGAAGTTTGTCTTGACTCATGTTTATGTTATGTTATGTGTTGTTTCCATATTTTCTATGATTCCATGACTATATTATACCATTTTCATCATATTATACTTCTATGTGATCACTCATAATCATATAATTTTATTATATCATATTATACCTTTGAATCACACATTATGTTTCATTATCATGTATATTACCTTTCTTGTATTTTATCTTACCCCTTTTGTCTATGTATTCCCTGGATTATCCCATGTAGTTTTAGGATCCTAAAAGGATTTAGGATCTCATTATAGAGAATAAAATAAATAAGTTCTACTTTAGTCTCACTTTGATGTATTATGAACCTTGTCTTCCGAATACACAAAGCATCTTGATATTTGGGTTTCAATTAATGGATGTTTATGTTAAAAATCCCATAATAATTTGTGCAAAATGATTGGATCACTTTAGATACTATTAGATAAGGGTATATTTTTTTATGGATTATGACTAGAATAATTTAGTTAGAATCCTAGGGATAATTATAAGTTTAATAAAAAGTATAGGGAAAAATATCCTGGAATTTTGGTGAATTTTAGAGATAGTGGTTACAAACATTTATATCCCTTTCAAAATACTACAAGTGGATCTGCCTTTAGAATATTTATACCAATGGATAATAACTCTAAAAATGGTGCATTTTGATAGAATCAATCATCACCATGTTCACTACAAAAAGCCTTGCTAATCACCCAGTTTAACACTCCTAGGGTATATTATTTAGAAATTCACAAACTCTTTACAAACAATCATTAAGTACATGAATATATGATAATCATGGATAAAAAAGGTTAAACCTAAGGTGTTAAAAATTTAAAATATGATGTCATGATTTAGAAATCCTATAAATTATTATGTGGTTTTCCCCTGTGATTATTTTTTTCATTATTTGTTTTTTTCTTTTAGTCCATTATTAGATTACGCTGAATGATATTAATGATTAATAGGATAGATAATGTGGTAATTCTGAGCAACCAAATGGTATGATGACTGAAGTAAAGGATATTGTATTTATTTCAACTCAATTATCATGACATATTATTAATTCCATTCACATTAACCAACTCTTGGACTCATCAAAGAATAGAATTATAGATTTCATTGAGAGAACAGGCAGTGGAGACTATGAAGGAAGAAAGATTCATCTTCCTACATGTCAAGAATGTGATATGAATCACCTAGAATAATATCTCAAATGGAATAGAATCTGTTTTCAATGTTTAAATAAAGTGAATATAGCAACTAATTGCCAAGAAATTTGATGCCTTATATGTGGGGAACTTGGGAAATATCTAAGTCAATTCCCTACACTAAGGGTTATACCCTAGAACAAGGAAGGACCTATGTTATACCAAATCATTAAAGTAATTGTTTTAAGTATTTGTGTATTAAGATTCAATAAAAATGTTGTACAATAATTTTTATCAATCACATTATGGTTATAATGACTATAAAACATATAAGGATTGTATAAATTTTTTGAATTATATATTCCCTCATGAATTATTATCCTAAGAGTTATAGAAGGTTTTTTCTTTTGGTTGATGGGGAAATTTTCATAAACAAAATTGGCTTCCTTACCCTTCCTCCAATGGCCTAGGTTATGACGGCGCCACCGCCTCCCCTCCCTTGCCCTTCCTGGGCCGGGGGGGAGGAGGGTCCTCCTCTTCCCTCGTTGACTCTTCGTGCTCCCTCATTTTCCCCTTTCACTGACTCGGCTACCCTCCCCATCTTTCCACCAATCGAAGTCTACCCTAAGGTCCAGTCGCTCAAGCATAGAGTTCTATTGGTACTGCTTTCTTCCTTGGAGTTCACCAGAGCTTCAGCGATGCTGGATCTCTCTTTGGTTTCTCACTTTGGGAAGAATTTCCCCTCCATGGATGCCTTCGACAGATATTTTTCCTCTTCTTGGAAGCTGTAGGATTGCACGATTATAGGGCTTCTGGATTAGAGGCATATTCTGATCCAGTTTGAAAATGAAGACGATATCATCTCTACCTTGTCTCATGCTCCTCATTTCCTTCCAGGTTTCCATTTTTCTCTCTTTTGGTGGTCGTTTGATTTTCATCTGTAGCATGACTTCCCTGTTACGGAAATTTGGATTTTCCTTCCTGGTCTCCCTTTGCCTTTTCAAAATCCGGCGGTCCTTCGTTTTATCGTAAATATGGTGGGGCGTTTTCTCTACTCGGATTTTCGTACTCGCGTTATGTTTCATCCAGTTTCCCCGAGGATTTGCGTTGAAGTTGACATATCTAAGAACCCACTGGATTCTATCTACATTGAGGTAGAAGAAGAATTACAATGGCACCAGAAGGTGTGTTATGAATCGTGGGTTCCTTTCTGTTCGTTTTTCAAGCGTCTTGGTCCTGATTCTGGTATATGCTGGTGTGCTTTGGGAGAGGATCAGTCTTTGTGGGTCGCTGTGAAGGATGGTCCCAAAAATTTGATACCTATTTTTGCTTGTATTTCTACTACAGTGGAAAATAGGGGTATTGGGGAGGTGAGAGTTTCTACTGCATCCCAGAAGGTTGATGTGCCCAGTGGAGTTGAGGGGAGCGTGGTGCAGGTTGTCCCTGATATGAGCCAAATGGTGTGGGTTGGTTATGGCTCGGTTGAGAAAGTGGAGTTGCTCAGTTTTTCTCAAGAGTTCTTGGATCCCGCCAACCCAGGCATGAAGGTCATTGCAAATGATCAGCAGCGGCGATTTTCCATGGGTCCTCCATTGGAAATGATGGGGGTGAAGCCAAAAGAAGGTTGAGCCACAGGTTTTGGAGGTTTTTTCTCCTTTAAAGGAGGACTTGGGAGTACAGGAGGCAGCTAAGGTTGATCCCTTAGCTGTGATATTGGCTGTGAATGACGTTCAAAGGCCCAGTGGCTCTCATGGTCAGGGTTTGGAGGTTTATAACAAGTAGTCTCAGTTCATGGTAAGAGGTTACGAACAGGCTATAGGAGCGGATTTGATGCAGGGAAAATCATTCCTGCTTGCTGCAACAGGTTCTCAAAGTGGACAGGATGGGATGATCGATGGGAACGTCTTTGGTTCCTTAGATCCAAACACCATTGGACCCAATTCTGGAAATCTGAGGAAGGATGGGGAGGGGGAAAATATTTTTGTTTCAAGGAAGAAAACATGTAAGGATTCTTTGAGAATGCAGACAGATCATACTGATGTGGCAGTAATAGAGGTGGGGAACCGCTTTGATGGTCTTGAGGTCCATGATCCTCATTTATCTCAAGAGGAGTCACCAGATGATAATAGTTGTAGTCATCCCTCAGTGGATAGAATGGACCGAATCAAAGGGAAAGGACCCCATAGTCCTAGATGGAAGAAAGGGAAAAAAGGAATGCGTGACTCGGGGAAATGAATTGTGGTTCAAAGGAAAAAATCAAAGGGACGCAAGGACTACTCATATTTTCCAAAACCAATGGAGACTCGGTCATCCAAGAATGACAGGAAAAAGGAAGGTAAAGATGCACAAAAGGGAGAAAGTGAAGAATCGAGCAGAAATACAAGAGATATGGAAGAGGAATTTGGGGAGTGCTTAAAACTTATCCTGCACTCCAAGGAAGAAATTCTAGAAACAAGTCATCAGCCCAATGTCTCCGATGACGAGAATAAAATAATTTATGAACGTCGGTTTCAAGTTGATGCTAATGGGGAGCAAGAAGAGTGGATTGATAAACAAGACTGCATACTGGCCAGGGGTTTCAATCAGAGTAAAATCAACATAGAAGAGTTTATTCAGACAATGGAAAGGATGATCACTCACCTTGAAGAGCTAATCAGAGAGGATCCAGAAACCCAGGTTAGCACGTTGCACTGGGAGCTTTATCGAGTATCTAAGTCAAGTAATCTTAGCCTTGTTTTTAATCATTTTGTTAGTTCCTTCAGTACCTAGTTATTTCCTTTTGTAGAACAATGTTTTACCATTTTCCCTTAAAATGGCTTTTATTTAACAAAAATTTAATTTGGAAGAGTTATAGATACCATAATTTGTTTATGAGTTTTAGTTTTATCATAATTTCAAATTCTTAGAAACCCTTTTTAAGTTATAATAAATGAAATTTTGAGGTGATATTTTGGTAAAAAAATTATTGTATTGAGTTATATGCAACCCTTAGGTTTAATGTGAACTAATATTTTAGGATAATTTTATTAAACATTTTGGAGATGTAATATAGAAGTTATGAAATCACGATTTAAGTTAAAACATTATTTAATATTGAGTTTATTTAGGTTTTATAGGATATATGGTTATTTATTTATGGAGATTATTAGCATATCATCGAGATTATGTGATTCAGGTATATACATTTTTTGGATTAAACATTAAGAATGATTACTATATTTAAAGGGAAAAATTAAATATAACTTAGAAGAAAAAATGATCAAATCATTAAAATATTTAGTTCTAAACCCTATATGAAAACATTTTGAATAATTTTGAGGTTATTTTTTTATAAAATAATCTAAGTTGAACTTTGGGTGTTATTGTTGAGGCTTTAATGATTAATATTATATTTTATCGTATGAAGGTTTATCAATTTTGGGAACTATATTAAATTTTTCAAACCATTTTGTTTTTAGAAAACAAATAAATTTAGTGTGAATATATTTTTATACTTTTTTGAAATATATGATTCATTAGAAGTGAATTTTAGTCATTCTTGAATGAAAAATTCATCTTGAATACTCATTATTTGGATTAAAAAGATAAGATTGCAGTGGAAATTGATTAAAGGATTAAATTATACTTGAAAAGTAAGTATATTTATTTATTTTATTATTCTAGAAGGTAAATTATTTCCTCAAATCAAGAAAAGGGATCTTGAAACAAAAAAAAATTACCTTAGTACCTTCACTTATGATTAATCGATGGACTTCTCATATCTCTTGTGTTTATAGTTTTTTTTGACCTTCTCATCATCATTAACTTTATTGTGGTCAATAATCTTTATAACTATCCATTATTATTTGGGAATTACTCTTTTCCTCCATTTCCATATCTTCACTTCTGACTAATTTTTTCTTATTTAGAAACCTAATTATGTGATGACCATCATATTTCCTTTTCCCTCTTCTCAAAAGTAAGTTTTATTAATCCTTTTTATGATGTGGGTTTTTAAAAAAGGTATTTACAAATTTCAAAACATTTATCATATAGTTAAATTTAAAATTTAAAGGATTAAATTTATTAAAGGGTTAGAATAATTCAATACCCCCATATTTTAAAAATAAAACTATGTTCGATGGCGTATGTGACACGCAACACCGAGCCCAAACGGGCAGTGATTATTTAAATATGACATTTATAACCTAGTTGTTAAATTTTTGGGTATAAGTAGGATTAAATGATTTATGAAATATATATAATATTCCTATTAAATTTAAATTTATTGAGTATTTATTAGTAAATAATCCCTTCTTTTTTTAGTATTCATTATATTCTTCAAAAATACGCTCTCTTCAAGAATGATTTTTTTAATCTTTGTGGGAAAATATTATATTTAATCTATAAAAAAATTGTAAATTTTATTTAATAATATTTAATTAATTCTTTAAATCACTATATAAAAATTAACCTGATGTTAAATTTTGTTATTTTTTTAATATAGTGATTTTACAGTGAAAAGTTAAATATAAGGGTTTCTCTTAAAATGTTCTTTTCATTTTAATAAATTAAGTAATATAAAAGTCCCATTATAAATTAATTTTATATAAAGGTAGACTAATTATTATTTATATATATTTAATCCAATTAATTAAATTTAAATCATATTTATTTCATATTTCAGTATAATTTTATTTTTAGGCTTAAAAACGCATTATTCCGAAAACTGTTTTATTGTGAATAATGTTTATCCATTTTAATTAATTAAAATGATACCTCATGAATAATTATTTTAATTAAATTAATATATTATATCTCTATAAATATACATTAAAATCTATATAATGATTATTAATTTTTATATATTTACTATAATATCATTTTATGATTGAAAATACATTTCCGAAAAAATCATTTTTTTGTCACATTTATGGGTTTTATATTAAATATAATTTTTGCACTTATATGAATTTAATTTCATAAAATGGATTTAATATTTTGATTAATCATAATTTATAATACATAATAAGTTTAAATTCATTTTTTTCTTAATGAATAGTAAAAATAGTAAAAACAATCATGTGGTTAAGGTTAAAAGGGTTTACCATGAGTTAAACTAAAGAGATAAGGGTTAAAATAACCTAAACACTTATAAAATTAACCTTTTCTGGACATATTTTGACATTATATAATCTACGGTTTGAAAATGAGACATTTTGGGGCGTTTTGGAATGTTTAAATTATAGGTACATGATATTCTTTTTAAAAATTTCAAGTGTGGCCTCTCCCCCACTTATAAAAGGCCACAACCTATCCTCTAATTTAAACACTTCAAGAGACCTTATAGTTCATAAAATACCTAATCAAATCAATTCATTACTTCCCTCCCATCATCCTAGAATCCTTTATTTGAATCTAATCTAGGAAGGCTTCAGGTATAATCCTAAAGAGGGAGCCCAAATAAGAGGCATCATTCTTAACCGAGAATATTTGTTTTATTTCTTCCTCCACCACCTTCATATATTACTAAATAATAATGATATAATAAAATAATTATATCATTTATAATTATATTTTATTATGTTAATGTAAAAACCTACATCCTTCTCTTATTCCATCAATTTGGAAATGAAACCATCATTCGTGTGTACGGAGGGCTATCACCTCGCAAACTGATGTAATTAATTTTCTATCATCACCTATGATGGATAATTATGATGATGTATTTAATTTTTTAATATGATATTAATGACATATTAATAATTCTATAATATTAACTTATCATATACTTTATGACCTTCCCATCCATTGAAAAATGATAACCTCATTCATGTATACAGTGGACTACCACCACATGAAGCGATGTTATTCGTTTTCTATTATCACATCACATGAATAATATATTCCATTTTATTTAAGGAAATAATATTATATACATTATATAATTATAATTATGAAAAGATAAATCAATACTTAAATTCTTTCCATCAGGATAATTGAAAAATGTAAATATTACACATGCCTTTGTATAACCTACCGTCTATATGATTGTAATGTATTTTATTTTTCATAACTATATTTCATCATTATTATTCTTTAAATTATGGAATAATTACCCCTTTTACCACAATCAACCCATCAATGCCATTCTGAATTTATAATTGGAATATCCCCTAAACACCTGATGTGGACCTAACTAATTAAGTAATTAAATATGTAACTAAAATAAATGAATTAAATAGTTTATGTAGAAGGTATTAAACCTGAAAAACATTCTTATGAAAAAAAATTGATATAATTTTATAATACAAGATATAAAATACATACTTGACAATGTCTGGAATCGAGGTAAGGGTTTCTCCAAAAAACTCCCTTATTTGAGACACATGTACTTTATGAAACTATTTTATTTTAAATAGTGTATTTAATTTCCCTTTAAATTTTATATAATGTATCTTTTAAGATTTATTATTTTTTAATTTTAAATTAATTTACTTCATCAAAGCGAGTTATGATTGCAAAATTAACCAAGTGATAAGGGTAAATGTTTCAATCTCATTTAAAATAGGATTTTTTATGTTGGAATTTCCATTATAGAAAATTATTTGATTATTTTCTAAAAAAACTATAATTTTATTATCCTCTATTTATTCATGAATTTTCATTTTTTATTACCATTTACCACTCTTTGGTACTGAAAATTATTTATAAAATATTTTTAAGTAAAATTAATTTTATTTCTCTCTTTTGTTAAAAACCCTTTATCTTCTCTATCTAAGTTTTCTTAAATTGTTACAAAAAATGTTTTTCTATTATTATATGATTTTTTAAAATCATTTTTACCCGTGTTTACCTTTTTTAAAAATGTTTTAAAAATACATACTCTTGTCATTTTCCTAATGTGGTACATTTTGATTTTCTAACAGACTGTGTAACTCCCCGACCTCAGTTACCCAAAGTCTGTGAATTATTTTAATACAATGGCATGATACAAGGAAATCATGTCCCAAAAGACTAATCAGTTTAGAAGTATCGGAAATAGATTACATAAATCAACTTCACATTACAATTTCGGACATGAAATACAGCATAGATGGTTCTTTGAGAATGTCATTATTACCTTTTATCTAAACTCTGCATATCAACCATAATACACCTCTTGAAAATCCTGGGAAAATAAAACCTAAGAAAGGGGTGAGCTTAGATGCTCAGTAAGGGTAAACAATTTAGCAGAAGATAACATAATCAATAGGCATGGTGAATAATTGAAAACACATGCCTTTACAAATAATAAATATTAACTCTTTATGGAAGAAATATGAGCTATGTAAATAATTCCATAATAAAACGTAGTCATGGGTATTCTACTAGTTGAATAACCACATGAACCATCAATATTATTTTCATAATGAGGGAATTTATAATGCCATACATTCTGAAACATATTTTCAAGGCCTTGGCCAAGACATATAAAAATGATTAAGGCCTCATCCAAAACCATATATCAAATTGAGAAAGGCCTCAACCAATTCCACATATAATTTTCTCATGAGACCTACTGATTCATCGAGGATCTATAGTGGGCTCCACCCATCACTTACTGTGTCAAATACATTCCTTATATGAAAAGGTTGAAACATAACATAACATTCATATTAAAACTAGCATACGAAATGTCAATACTTTATCCATAAACCATTAATGGTATAAAAATAACACATCCATAGTCAAACATATCACAAAACCTTCAATAAAATATCAAATATTTTTATTATAACAAATCAACTTCAAACAAGTATAAATTCCATCAAAGGATGTTGACATAGATGAAAATGATTCGTAAAAATCTTTGAGAGAACTATCCCTTTTTCATGAAAACATTTAAAAGTCACAAAATTTATAAAGGAATACATTTAAAGACATTTTTTTAATAAAATTGTCCCATACCACTTTGAAACTTTTCAATGGAATTAATATTTTAAAAACATTCATGCCCATATAAATAAATCCTTAAAAACCCATTTTGAAAACAGGTACATTACTGAGAATGATTTAGAAGAATAAATATTTAAAACATTTATAATTATGTTTTAATAAAATATACCCTTAAAATAATACCTTTGAATACTCTTTTATGAAACATGGATATGGATAATAAATATGTCCCAGTAAAAACTTACCCATAAACAATCTCGAATAACAATGTAATTGAGGAATTAACCCTTACCTTGGACTTTCCTTTGGTCGAGGGTACGTTTAACCTCCTGTATAATGACCATATAATGTTATTAAATTATACAATAACCATATTCATATTTATTATATCATACATGATCCATTTATGACTTTATACTACCCATTTAATAATGACTTCCATGTTAAATTATCATTTTGGTTAATAAACGCTTTCTTTATCATATGTGTTTTAAGTTGGTATTCTTTATCGTATCATTTAGATCATGATTAAAATTATTATATAATATAAACATTGATTTATATATCATATATATTTAGAATATAAATATTTACTATCGATGTATATATGAAATTTGAGGCACCGTTTATGGAGATGGCAGGCCGTACGTACGTATAAACGTTGTTTCCATTTTCATATCGTATTGAACGGAAGTAAGTGAATAAGATATATGTATATATATATATATATATATATATTTCCAATAGCACTATTATGTCATATATTACATAGTTATTAATAATATTTATTTTTATAATCATCGTTGAATGGTGAACGTGGGAATGAATCTCATCATGTCGTGGAGACGGTAATCCGTACGTACGCACGAGTGACAATATCATTATATTGATGGTGAAATAATATGTGATTGGATGTTATATCATATATAAATAATAATTAACATGTTAAATTTATTATTTACATTAGTTATACTCATTATTATACCCATCCAAATAATGAAGTGTTTGAATAACAAACTACACCACAACGTGGAGACGGTAAATTGTATGTACGAACGTATGGTGACTTTTTCATTTATAGGATGGATAGAATAAATAATATGGTTGTACCATATTTATAGTAATATCACAGTATGTAGGAGTTAATGGATTAATCATTTTCATATGGAAACAACAAATAAATAGGAAGTGGAAAAACAAAAGAACATGAATGAGGGTGGTGAAATTATTACCTCTTCTTCAATTGTTTCCTTTTGAGTTGATCAAAAGGGATCCTTAGGTTGGATTTTCGATCAAATTAAGGACTCTAGGTTTATTTAAGGGAATTTGGTAGGATATTTGGGAAGGGGTTGGCTGAGCCAAATAGAATTGGAGGTGTGATTTTGAGAGAAGGGGAAGTGCACTTTTATAAGAGGGGTGAGGGTCACTTTAGGAAATGATTAAAATATTAATTTATTATACAATCATTTTAGTTTTATAATGCCTCTAAATGATTTTATTTATGTAATTAGGTGGTTATGGGTCGAAATAATCTCAACCAATATGTTTTAGACAAGCTTAGGTTACCATTTTAACCTTATCTTTTAGATTTAACTCTTAGTTAAATAGTTTAACTTTTACTGTGTCTTCTTTTATTTTTACACTATATGGTTATTAAACATAATCTAAACTTCCAAAAAAACCCAAGTGGTTAATTAATGACATATAAAATACTATTTAATCCCATTGGATGAACCTTAGATATTTGGGAATATTATATCAACCAATAATATAGTATTTGTTTTAAAAATTAATTTATTTCAATTTTGACACTATTTGGTATTTTGTTTTTGTGAAAGTCATAACAACCTTATCACTTCAAAAAAAATTATCTAATCAAATATAACATGTCATATTAACCTATAAAATTATTTAAATTCATCATAAGTCTCAATTTACATTTATTTTGATATTTATAATATCAATTATTCTAATATTACATTAATAAGGTAATTACTACATCATCATTGTGTTATAAATAAATTAAATTATTTAATGTATAAAAATTATAAATAAAATACCATTATCTATGAAATATTTTTAGATTTCTAATGAATATTTATAGTATAATTTATCTTATGTATAACCTTATATTAAAAATGGTTTAGTTATTAAACATTTAATTTAACTCTTTTAACCCTTCTTTAAATAAAATAATAATAAATGTCTGAATCTAATAAAGGTGGACCAAATAGGATCATATTTAATTCATAAGGTTGTTTTTGGTCGAATTATTCTTATTCAATAGAATTAGGACATGTGTTAGGGTAATTATGATATCATTTTTACCCTTAATTACCCTATTCACTTTTAACGGTGGTAAATAAAAGTCATAAGTTACTATTCACCATAAATTATTTTCATCTTATAGAACCAAATTTTACTTACTAATATTAATCGTGTCTCTCTATTTTTTGAAATTAAACTCATATAAGTAGTAAAATTAAGTTTTATGCAAATTTACAAATGCTCCTAGGAGGTGGGTAAAAGACGGTAAAAAGTTCAATAAACATTTTATATATCTAAACTTATTATAAAATGACTCCAATGAATTATATTGAACTTATATAGGTATTATGTATCTATTTTGACCTAAAATAAATTTAAATTAAATAAATAATTATTTAAATAAAAAGTCGGTTTAACCAATAACACAGTGTTTTTCAATATTCATCAAAATTCGAAAGTTTTCAAAAAAATACCAAAAATTACCTTAATCTAATTTTGATATTCCAAATTAAAAAATTAATTCTATTTTACCAAATTCTAAACATAGAAGTTTCATTTATTATTTTAAAATTAATTCCCGTTGTCAAAACCAAAAAGTTGGTTTTTAAAAAAGTAAAAACTATCAAAAGATTAACATGTGTTTATGTCAAATTTAAATGTAAAATTACTTATAATGACCTAAGTTTTATTAAATGATAAAAATATAATATAAATATACTTCAAAACCATTCAAATGTGTAATTTAATACTATAAATTATTTTGATTAAAAAAGTTGTTTTCAATTAAAACATAGTATTTTTCACTCTTCATCAAAATATGAAAGTTATCAGAAAAGTACCAAAAAATTTTCCAAACTAAATTTTTATGTCCCAATTCAAAATAAGAAGTTTATTTTTTCAAATTTAATATAAAAGTGTCAGATATTTCATTTAAAAAATCATTATTAGTAGGTGGTAAAATTTCATTTTTGAAAAATACTTCCTTTATCTGAAAAATTGAATTTGTTCTTATATTATATCTAATAAACACATAATATGGGTGTTAAAAATATATATAGTATATAAGATTCAAAATTTTGTTAATACTATTCATAACCTCTTTTTGAATGGTCAGTTTGGTAAGTTGTGGTGTGTTCAAACTCAGTGTGGCGTGCAGCATAACGTATTGAATTACTTTAATGAGATAACATACTATGAAATCTTGGGGTGTTACATTCTCCCATCCAATAAATTGTGTCCTCACAATTTGAAATTATTTTTCTAAAATAAGAGGGTGAAAATAGAAATACCTTTGTGGAAAACCCACATCAAAAATAGGGTTAATAAAATTTAGTCTTAATAAGAGGGAAAGAAAAATGAAAAAGTCACCACCAACTTAGGGTTTTTAATAGAAGAAAATCGGTGGTAGTTACAGACACATAATTGAAGGTAAAATGTAAATATTTATAGGGAGTGATTGAGGTCATCAATCACAAACAACTGTAAAATTGAGGGCCTTAAATCCATCAATCTAAGATGATTTAGAATATCATATGTTCAAAAAAATCTAAGGTATTATGATAACACATTTTTGGTTTTAATATTCCTTACCTAAAGTTTAATAATTAATTTATTTATAGAATAATATATATATATATACTTGACAAGTAGAGTTCCATCATTTAACTAATTTCTACCACAAACTCATCTTTCACTCCCAAAGATAATAGAACTCAAAAATATTATTTTTATCCTAATCTTATAATTTTCCAGACATATAACATGAAGAAAACCAATTTATAATAACTAGGGACTTTCTGTAGGTTAGTGGTAGGTCATAAATCCTTGTTGCACTTCGGTTGTGGGTTTGATTCCTGCAGCTTTGTCCAACACGACGAGTTATCGCCCGACCTACAGGTTTTCCTTTTTATAAAAATATAGTAGTATAATATTCCAAAAATAATCTTAATAAATACTAACCAAAGTTCAACTTAATCCATTTCATCCTTTATATCTATCCAAAATACTTCTGCCCAAATTTTCTTTAAAAGGTCTCTAAATTCCAAAATTAATTGTAACATCAGATTCCCCAAACAATGTAAAGTTTCTTTTATTATCACATAATGAAAATAGGATTACCTTTATCATATTAAAACCTTAATGAAAACAAAAAGTACTACAGTACAATCCTTATATATATCACATTCTTCTTATAACCAGAAAATAATTCTTGAATCCAAAAACACAAATACATTAATTATTCCACTTATACTATAGTAATAGTATAAGCTTGGCCTTGCTCCCTTGGAATTTTCTGAGTTAAGTTTCCTTGGAACTTTGGACATTTATTTTCATAATGACCCATTTCTCTACAATTGTAGCATTCACCATTGACAGCCACTTCCTTTCCCTTGCAATCACAAGCCTAGTGACCTTTTTATCCACATTTATAACAAACTCACATTCCTTTTAGATAGGAACCAAGGTGCTTCCATCCACAATTATCATAGGGTAGAAACTCAACAATTCCATTATTCCCTATTTCATTATTTCTTTTCCCAGAGTGTTCAATAGATCTCTTCTTCTCTTTCTTTTCTTTAAAGTCGTAATACTTAGAGAATTCCTTTTCAGTCTTGATAACACATGAGACAATATCTTTATATTATGAGAAGGATTGCGAGACTAATGCTTGATGGAGAAATGGTTTTAACCCATCACATAAATAATCAATCTTACATCTTGGGTTATGTATATAATCTATAGAATGACCTTCTAGCCTTGTAAATTTAGCTTCATACTTTGTGACATTCGCATCCTCCTTTTATCTTAGACTCAGAAATTTCCTTTCCATATCCGCTTGATGGTCACGAGGAAATTAGTTTTCTAAAAATTATCTTTAAAATCCCTCTATTCCATACATGATTCTTCTCCATCCTCGTTTTTGTTTTGAATTAATGACCACCATTGATATACATCTCCCATGAGGTAATGAAATTCCATGAAAACTTTTTTCCTTTCGCTACTTCCCAAAGCATGAAATATTTTCTCTAATGAACTTATCCATTGATCAGCTATAAATGGATTTGCAGACCCATTTAATGTTGGTGGTTGTTGCCTCTTGAATTAGAATAACATTAATCCACCATGTTGTGTATCAGGGTGCTCCATAAGGGTAAGGTTATTATTCATAACCTAAGTGAGTTGTCCCAGTATGGTGATAAGCTGATAAGCACCAATTGCATCACCAGATCCACTATAATTGTCTTGAGTAGGAGGGCAGTCCCTACATGGATTACATGCATTTATATGGTATCCATTTCTTCTACTAGGGGCCATTTCTAAACAATGGCATACAGTATATTAGTTTTTGAATCACAATATGTAATTCTAAACTTGTAAAACACTTGACATAAATTGAAAAATTTATGGATATAATCCATAATCATAAAAAAAATGTTTTATTTGAGGAATTATATACTCATAAATCCTTCATAATGGTTTGTAAAGAAAATGTGAATTATACTTAGCATATACCCTAAGAGTGTCGTAACCAAGAGTGGAGCAAGGCCCATTGTCGTATACCAGGATACCCCAGGTTAAGCCCAAAACTCCTTATCAGATTTTTCACTCTTAGGTACATCTGTTACAGAGCTACCTCTACCTGCTCATATCTAGACAGAGATGTATTTCTTAGAAAATACAAAAAATATCAACATTATCACAATTCTTAAATGTTCTTGTATACTAATCCTCAAAATCTATCTTAGGGTAATGTTCTCTAATCATAGTTTATCTAAATCTAATTACAAGGTTGTTGAAAAACTTCCTCTGATGCCAACTGTAATGCCCTGACCCCAGTTACCCAGCCTCGGTGCATTATTTTAATACATTGGCATGATACAAGGAAATCATGTCCTAAAAGACTGATCATTTTTGCAGTCTTGGAAATAGATTACATACATCAACTTCCCATTACAATTTCAGACATGAAATACAACATAGATAGTTCTTTGAGAATGTCATTATTTTATTTTAGCTTAACCCTTCATATCAATCATAATAAACTACTTGGAAATATTGGGAAGATAAAACATAATAAAGGGGTGATCTGAGATGCTCAGTAAGGGTAAACAATTTAGCGGAAGATAACTTAATCAATATGCATGGTGAATAATTGAAAACACATGCCTTTAAAAATAATAAACATTAACAATTTATGGAAGAAATATGAGCTGAGTAAATAATGCCATAATAAAACATAGTCATGGGTATTATACTAGTCGAATAACAACATGAACAATCAATATTATTTTCATAATGAGGGAATGTATAATTCCAGACATTCTGAAACATTTTTTCAAGGCATTGGCCAACATGTCTAAAAATGATTAAGGCCTCAGCCAAAACCATATATCAAATTGGGAAAAGCCTTGACCAATTCCACATCTAATTGTCTCATGAGACCTACTGATGCATCGATGTGCTATAGTAGGCTCCACCCATCACTTACTCTATTCAATACATTCTTCATATGAAAAGGTTGAAACATAACATAACATTCGTATTAAAACTAGCATACAAAATGTCAATACTTTATCCATAAACCATGAATGGTGTAAAAATAAAGCATCCATAGTCAAACATATCACAAAACCTTTAATACAATATGGAAGATCTATATCATAATAAATCAACTTCAAACAAGTTTAAAATCCATCAAAGGATATAGACAAAGATGAAAATGATTTGTTAAACTCTTTGAGAGAAGTATCCCTTTTTCATGAAAACATTTCAAAGCCACAGAATTTAGAAAGGAAAATTTTTAAAGAAATTTTTGAATCAAATTTTCCCATTCCACTTTAAAACTTTTGAATGAAATTAACATTTTCAAAGCATTCATGTCCATATAAATAAATCCTTAAAACACATTTTGAAAACAGGTACATTAATGAGTATGATTTAGAAGAATAAATATTTAAAGCATTTAAAATGATTTTTTAATAAAATATTCCCTTAAAAAGAATCTCTTTGAAAACTCTTTTAAGAAACATGGATATGTATAATAAATATTTCCTAGTAAAAACTTACTCGTAAACAATCTCGAATAATAATGAGATTGAGGAATTAACCCTTACCTTGCACTTTCTTTTGGTCGAGGGTACGTTTAACCTCCTGTATAATGACCATAGTATGTTATTAAATTATACTAGAACCATACTAATATTTATTATATCATACATGATTCATTTATTACTTTATACTACCCATTTAATAATGACTTCCATGTTAAATTAACATTTTGGGTAATAATCACTTTCTTTATCGTATGTGTTTTAACTTGGTATTCTTGATCGTATCATTTAGATCATGATTTAAATACTTCCAGAATATAAACATTGATTTATATATCATATATAATTAGAATACAAATATTTATAATAGATGTATATATGAAATGAAAGGCACCATTTATGGAGACGATAGGTCGTACATACTCATAAATGTTGTTTCCGTTTTCATATTGTATTGAACAGAAGTAAGTGAATAAGATATATGTAAGTACATACATACATATATTGTCACGACCCGTCCTCGGGGCCCGTGCCGTGACTACCCCAAGCCCGCCTTCCATAGGCCAGGGGCTGGCGACTAGCACCAAAGGCGTAAAAAATCCAATAACTGGGAAGGCATTGCCTTTATAAAGAAAACAAGCACCACAGAGTACAAGCGGAAGTAAAACACTAAGTACAAAAAGAAGAGCTGAAAAGTAAAAAGGGGCCGGAAATACAAGCCCAACTGTAAAGTACAACTCGAAAGGGAAAACAGCGACTGATAAGTAAAGCTGCTACGCTGAGATGTCCACTGGAAATCCCACCTGAAGGGTGGGTACAGATAGCTCCTCTGCTCCTCGGGTCCCGCCATCCGCTCCGAGTATGTCCCGCCCAGTGTCCACCTCCGGGTACCGCCTCATCGTATAGTCCACCTCCAGGTACCGTCCAGTCCTTGAATCTTCGGCTTCTGTCAGCACTGTCCGTCGTCTGCAACCAACACAACGAGGTGCGGGCATAGCCCGTGCAGGGGTGAGTATAACGATACTCAGTAGGGACCCCGAGACCCTCAAGGTCTCACTAAAACCAACAAGGATAAACACAAGAAGATCTCAACATATAAACTCTACTTAGGTATATGCCCATACATATACCTAAGTTATCAAGTAATCCATCTCAATCATGAGGAAACACAAGGATTGTGAAAACGACGGATAACCACTACTCGGGTATATGCCCATACATATACCAAAGTTAGCAAGTGACCCATCTCAATCATGAGGTAAACACAAGGTCAAAAGTCTCAGCTCAAACCAGGATTTTCATTATCGAAACCGTAACTGCTGAAGAGCTCCGTCTCTAGAGTGTACAGTGGTCCTGTCACGACTCCGAGGCTGCCGCTCACTAACCTAGGACTGTTGAAGTACTCCACCTGTCGAGTACTGCGGGTTTGCGGCCAACTACCTGGCGCTCCGTCCGCTGAGGGTCTGTCGCCAAATACCGGGCGCTACCCAGATAGCCTACTGAGGTACTCCTCCTGTCGAGTACCGCGGGTCTGCTGCCAACTACCAGGCGCTCCGTCCGCCGTGGGTCTGCCGCCAAGTACCGGGCGCTCCGTCCACTGGGCTAGTCGACTCACTCCAAGTCGAGTCGGTCAAGCAGTCGTCAGGTCTCAGCCGGCTACACGGTCTCCGTACTCTGCACGCTCGTCTCCGGGAGGGTCCGCTCCACGAGCTACTGGTCGATACTCCAAGTATCACAAAGTCCCACGAAGAAGTGTCTCAAAGGTCCGTCTCGTCACAGGGGTCTCAACGCAACAGACGGCGCGTCGATCGGACGCCCGGTCTGTGAGTTATTAGCCTTTTCGTCCCAGGGGCCCGGTTGGTTTCGTGAGCGAAACCAATCCCGGCCGTATCTCAACTGTACCCCGAACTCCCATAGGGTATACTCGAAGGGACCGTTACTCAACGTAACCACCAACGCCGCTGACGGTTCGTCAAACGGACGTCCTGTCTGAAAGATATCAGCTTTCCCGTTCCAGGGGCCCGGTTGGATTTCGGGTACAATCCAACCCGGCCGTACTCCGACTGCATCCAAAACTCGGGCGGAGTATGTAAAAAGTTCCGTCTCATCAAGAGGAAGTCAACGAAACAGACGGCGCGTCAATCGGACGCCCGGTCTGTGAGTTATTGGCTTTTTCGTCTCCGGGGCCCAGTTGGTTTTTAAGGCAAAACCAACCCGACCGTACTCCACCTGCGTCCAAACCTCGGGCGGAGTATGCCAAAAGATCCGTCTCACTAAGAGGAACACTACGCGACTGACGGCACGTCAATCGGACGTCCGTAGCTCAAGATATGAGCGTTTCCGCTCCGAAGGCCCGGTTGGTTTCGTGAACGAACCAACCCGGCCGAACTCAAAGAAAACCGAAACCTTGAGTGCGATATACCGAAACGACCGTCTCGATCCAAGGATCGCGTTGCCGCAGACGGTTCGTCATTCGGAGGTCCGAGGCTCAAGTTATGGGCCAAAAACCGAATCTGGTTCGAAACGGGGGGGTCCGGGTCCGGGCCGACCCGGCCCGACCCCCCCCCCCCCCCCCCCCCCGGGCGGCGCGGTGGCCGGCGGCGGCGGACGGCGGCGGCGGACGGCGGCGGCGGCGGGCCGCGGCGGCGGGCGGCGGCGGCGGCGGGCCGCGGTGGCGGCGGCGGCGGGCCGCGGTGGCGGCGGGCCGCGAGGGGCCGCACGCGGTCGACTTGCGGGGAGCAAGATCCCGCTTTGCTGGAGGGCGGCGCACGCGGGGTGCCGCGGCGGCTTGGCCGCACACGGTCGGCACGCAGGGGGCTAAGCCCCCCCCCCCCCCCCCCCCCCGATTTTCCTCTGGCGGCGCGGCTTAGCCGCGCCGATTTTTAAAAGAAACGCCCCCCGCCACGTGGGGGGCTTGCTGGAACGGAACCGGGGGGCCGGCTGCCCCCCCCCCCCCCCTTCTTCAAAAAAAAACCGCCCCCCTCTTAAAGAGGGGGGGGGTTTATTAGGCGGCTGGGGGATTAATTTTCCCCCGGTTTTAAAGCCTTCCGGCCGGCCAGCTGGCCGGCCGGTTTTCTCAAACGGGACCGGAAATTCCGGTCCCCCTTTCGGCTACTGACGCCGGCGGCCCGGCCACCGGTCTTCTCTTCCGCCGCGGCCCGGAACCGGCCGCGGTCTTCTCGTCCCGCCGCGGCCTGGAACCGGCCGCGGTCTCCTCGTCCTGCCGCGGCCCGGAACCGGCCGCGGCGTTCGTCATCCGGCGCGGTGCGACGGCACCGCGCCCCTTTGCCGTGCTTTGATTCTTTTCAACGTGGCGCGACGGCGTCGCGTTCTTGAAGATTTTTCCTCGGCGTGGCGCGACGGCGCCGCGTAATTTAATTGAACGATCATCCGCGTGGTGCGACGACACCTCGCTACTTGCTTCCACCCGCATGGATAAACATGAACGTTGGAGGGGGGTTCGGCCGTGTTCGTGCGGTCCGGCCCCCTCACGTTAAATTAATAACGCAACTTAAACAATCAAGCATCAAGTTAGACATGCGAGATCCACGTTCAAGGAAAAGAATAAAGAAATAAAGAACCAACAACCCCTACCTCGGGTTCAAGATTCGAAGAATCGTCTACGTTCCGCGGAAGACGGTGTCGCGGAGGTCGGGCGTCGCGGTCGTCGTTCGTCAAATCCGTTGACGAAGTGTTATGCCCGAAGAGACACGACGTTGGCGGATCTTCGTTTGCCGACGAAGAAGGTCCGAGGAGGAAGCGGCGTTCCCTTTTGTTGACACCGAGGACGAAGAAGAGAGGCGTCGTTCTTCGTCGGAGTTTGAGCGTTCTTCGTTCTTCGTCAGAGTTTGAAGATGAAGAGGAGCTCTCAAAAAGCTCTCAAGGGAATAAACAAAACAACCCAAAAACAAATAAGATTACATCTTATTTTATTAACACATAACTCAAAAGAATTTCAAATGTTTGAAATTCAAAAGAGTTTATCTCCCCAAAATTAAATAAGTAACTTAAGCCATTAAAGAGGGGGGTTAAGGATGTTGAGAGAATTTGAAAAGAAAAAGGGGTCCGTGTGGGCCCCACCACACTTAATCCTCCCAAGGGAGGTTGAGTGGGTGTGGGTCCCACTTCCAACCTCCTTTGGTAGGTTTTTAATAAGTTAACATAAAATTTGTCTTACTCAATTTTATTTAACTTAACTGAAAAACCCCAAAACTAACTTTCAACTTGCAACAAACGCAACTCCCGAAAAGGTCTCTTTAAGCGAATATCGGCGCTGCGAGTTCATCGGTGCCCTCGGATTTCAATTCCGAGCACCGGATCAAAAGTTAGGAATTCCCGCTCGTTCGTTCACTGAACGTACCCGAGCCAAACTTCGGAAATTAATTCCGGGCACTCCGGGCCTCGGAATCAGGTGCCGTCTGAAACCGCGCTCTTGTAAAATTCTAAAGAAAATTAAGAAAAAAATTTTCCTTGAATTTTACGGGTCTTTACATTACTCCCACCTCAGGGCTTTACGTCCCCGTAAAGATACAACAAAAACTAGGGAAACAAAAGAGGGTACTGAGCACGCATCTGAGCCTCCCGCTCCCATGTGCTCTCCTGGAGATTCCCGTGCCGCCATCTGTTGCGCACAAGAGGAATCGATCGCCCAAGTAGGACCCGCTCCTAACGGTCCTCTATCTCCAATGGGACCTCCGTAAAAGTCACCCCATCGTCAACATCAAGCTCCCCATGGTCAATGATGTGCGTCGGGTCGTGCACGTATCTCCTCAGCTGAGATACGTGGAAGACGTCATGCACCCGGTGCAACTGAGGTGGTAGAGCCAGGCGATAAGCCACCTCGCCAACCTTGCTGAGGACCTGGAAGGGTCTGATGAAGCGCGGAGATATCTTGCCGCCTCGGCCAAATCTCTGAATACCACGTCGAGGTGAGACCCGCAAGAAGTCGTGGTCGCCATCCTCGAACTCCAGTGGCCTCCGCCTCCTGTCAGCATATGACTTCTGCCGGCTCTGAGCTGTCCTCATCCGCTCCTGGATGACCTGGACCTTCTCTGGTTCCACAAGAGCTGCAAGATTTCTTCTTTTCCGATAAGAGAAACCTGGTCTCATCCCCTGGATGAACCACATTCTTTTCCTAAAACAGTCAATCCTAACATGGATGATACTAATCCATACCAAGGATGACGTCGTAAGGCCTCGACGCTACTACTAAGAGATCCAACCGTTACTCTCACCTCCAAGGGTTGAGTCACACTGTCGGCATCAGTGTGTGGTAACTGGTCTCCTCCAGTAGATGTCTCACAAGTGAGGGTCAAGTCAACAGTCAACTGGAACCTCTTTGTAACATCACAAAAGAGGACAGGAATGAAAACATCACAAAGGATGCGTCTTTTATTATTGCAGCTCATAATACAAGACGCTACACAAAAGCAACATCAACATGAAACTAGAAGTACAAAAGACGTATTCACTAGTTTCGCTCCTGTCCACCTGTTCCCAGAGATCCATGATCGTAAGCTTCAGCTGCCTGAAGCTGTGCTCTCGCATGTTCACCTACTCTATGTGGTCGGGGTGGACCTCCTGGTGGTGGTGGTGGCAGAGCCTCAAAGCGTCGTCCACCACCTGCTGCTCGGCCAGCTCCTCTGCCTCGTCCGCCTCCTCCCTGCGGACCGCCACGGTCGAACCTCTGCCTCTGCCTAGGTGGTTCCTCAACCGTCTGCTGCTCCTCCGCATGGCGGGTCGGGCAGTCTCGAGCCATGTGGCCTTGCCCGCCACATGCAAAGCACTGTCTTCCACTCAAAAGACTGACTCCGCGCTGTCTGCCCTGCACTGCTGAGCCAGTGCCCTGAGGTCGTCTGCCTGAAGGTCTGGTCTGTCTGGACCCCTGAGTCATCTGTCGGCTACCTGCTACCGAAGACTCCGCTACGTGCCGCCCTGCGGTGGGTCGCTGCGCTGGTGAAGACTCAGCAAGGAAGCTCTCAATCAGAAGGGCCCGCTCCAGTACTCCTGTCTGAGTCGGTAAGCTAAGGGAGATCAGCGATGCCCTGATCTCGTGTCTCAAACCCTGCTCGAAGGTCCGGGCCCGGAAGAATGGGTCCCGTACCATGTCGGTCGAGTACCGAGAAAGGTCGGTGAACCTCGCCGCGTACTGAGCGACCGTCATGCTGCCCTGCCGCAGCTGTAGAAGCTCCTGGATACGTACCGCACGAAGGGTGGCTGGGACGAACTCCGAGCGGAAGAGGCTCTCAAAGTCCGTACAAAGAAGAGATGCCTCATCGTGCACCTGGAGCATCAAGCTCCACCATCGTCCTGCTGCTGCGTGTAGTAGGCTCGCAGCGAGGATCACCATGAGGTCTGCTGGTGTCCTCACTAGCCTAAACACTCGAACTACTGCCTCCATCCAGTCCTCTGCTGCCTGGGGATCCGTCTCCCCGCGAAACCTGGGCGGTCGCTGGCGCTGAAACTCATGCAGTGCGCTGAGGCGACGTGCATCGTCAGCGGCTGCTGCTGGAAGCATCGGGGGCTCGGCGGGTAGAGCTACCGCCGGTGCCACTGCTGACAAAGGGCCCTGCACCGAGGCCTCGTCGCTCGGTGGGCTGTCGTCACGCTCGACTCTCGGAACCCTAACTGGCTGCCGTCGTGGGGCCATCCTGAAAGAAACAACGTAACACGATCAAACGATTATACCTGGTGAGCTGACCTGGTTTGAGATGTTTTAAGGGGAAAAACTTTTGAAAACACACACGCAATCAGTGTTTTCGTGCACAAAGTCGGAAATCAGTTGTCAGGGTCCTGGTGTATGGATACGTCGGCCGCCTGCACCAACACTGGACTCCCTAAACTGAAAACCACACTCGGTACCCTTAACACTATCGCTTCACAGAAAGAAAGATCAGAGTTATAAGTTCTGCGGTAGAACCGAACTCCCTCTGATACCAATTTGTCACGACCCGTCCTCGGGGCCCGTGCCGTGACTACCCCAAGCCCGCCTTCCATAGGCCAGGGGCTGGCGACTAGCACCAAAGGCGTAAAAAATCCAATAACTGGGAAGGCATTGCCTTTATAAAGAAAACAAGCACCACAGAGTACAAGCGGAAGTAAAACACTAAGTACAAAAAGAAGAGCTGAAAAGTAAAAAGGGGCCGGAAATACAAGCCCAACTGTAAAGTACAACTCGAAAGGCAAAACAGCGACTGATAAGTAAAGCTGCTACGCTGAGATGTCCACTGGAAATCCCACCTGAAGGGTGGGTACAGATAGCTCCTCTGCTCCTCGGGTCCCGCCATCCGCTCCGAGTATGTCCCGCCCAGTGTCCACCTCCGGGTACCGCCTCGTCGTATAGTCCACCTCCAGGTACCGTCCAGTCCTTGAATCTTCAGCTTCTGTCAGCACTGTCCGTCGTCTGCAACCAACACAACGAGGTGCGGGCATAGCCCGTGCAGGGGTGAGTATAACGATACTCAGTAGGGACCCCGAGACCCTCAAGGTCTCACTAAAACCAACAAGGATAAACACAAGAAGATCTCAACAGATAAACTCTACTTAGGTATATGCCCATACATATACATAAGTTATCAAGTAATCCATCTCAATCATGAGGAAACACAAGGATTGTGAAAACGACGGATAACCACTACTCGGGTATATGCCCATACATATACCAAAGTTAGCAAGTGACCCATCTCAATCATGAGGTAAACACAAGGTCAAAAGTCTCAGCTCAAACCAGGATTTTCATTATCGAAACCGTAACTGCTGAAGAGCTCCGTCTCTAGAGTGTACAGTGGTCCTGTCACGACTCCGAGGCTGCCGCTCACTAACCTAGGACTGCTGAAGTACTCCTCCTGTCGAGTACTGCGGGTTTGCGGCCAACTACCTGGCGCTCCGTCCGCTGAGGGTCTGTCGCCAAATACCGGGCGCTACCCAGATAGCCTACTGAGGTACTCCTCCTGTCGAGTACCGCGGGTCTGCTGCCAACTACCAGGCGCTCCGTCCGCCGTGGGTCTGCCGCCAAGTACCGGGCCCTCCGTCCACTGGGCTAGTCGACTCACTCCAAGTCGAGTCGGTCAAGCAGTCGTCAGGTCTCAGCCGGCTACACGGTCTCCGTACTCTGCACGCTCGTCTCCGGGAGGGTCCGCTCCACGAGCTACTGGTCGATACTCCAAGTATCACAAAGTCCCACGAAGAAGTGTCTCAAAGGTCCGTCTCGTCACAGGGGTCTCAACGCAACAGACGGCGCGTCGATCGGACGCCCGGTCTGTGAGTTATTAGCCTTTTCGTCCCAGGGGCCCGGTTGGTTTCGTGAGCGAAACCAATCCCGGCCGTATCTCAACTGTACCCCGAACTCCCATAGGGTATACTCGAAGGGACCGTTACTCAACGTAACCACCAACGCCGCTGACGGTTCGTCAAACGGACGTCCTGTCTGAAAGATATCAGCTTTCCCGTTCCAGGGGCCCGGTTGGATTTCGGGTACAATCCAACCCGGCCATACTCCGACTGCATCCAAAACTCGGGCGGAGTATGTCAAAAGTTCCGTCTCATCAAGAGGAAGTCAACGAAACAGACGGCGCGTCAATCGGACGCCCGGTCTGTGAGTTATTGGCTTTTTCGTCTCCGGGGCCCGGTTGGTTTTTAAGGCAAAACCAACCCGACCGTACTCCACCTGCGTCCAAACCTCGGGCGGAGTATGCCAAAAGATCCGTCTCACTAAGAGGAACACTACGCGACTGACGGCACGTCAATCGGACGTCCGTAGCTCAAGATATGAGCGTTTCCGCTCCGAAGGCCCGGTTGGTTTCGTGAACGAACCAACCCGGCCGAACTCAAAGAAAACCGAAACCTTGAGTGCGATATACCGAAACGACCGTCTCGATCCAAGGATCGTGTTGCCGCAGACGGTTCGTCATTCGGAGGTCCGAGGCTCAAGTTATGGGCCAAAAACCGAATCTGGTTCGAAACGGGGGGGTCCGGGTCCGGGCCGACCCGGCCCGACCCCCCCCCCCCCCCCGGGCGGCGCGGGGGCCGGCGGCGGACGGCGGCGGCGGCGGGCCGCGGCGGCGGGCGGCGGCGGCGGCGGGCCGCGGTGGCGGCGGGCCGCGAGGGGCCGCACACGGTCGGCTTGCGGGGAGCAAGCTCCCGCTTTGCTGGAGGGCGGTGCACGCGGGGTG
This sequence comes from Viscum album, assembly GCA_963277665.1. Lineage (NCBI taxonomy): Eukaryota > Viridiplantae > Streptophyta > Magnoliopsida > Santalales > Viscaceae > Viscum > Viscum album. The sequence goes on from OY728165.1 coordinate 220,156,302, forward strand.
CCGCGGCGGCTTGGCCGCACACGGTCGGCACGCAGGGGGCTAAGCCCCCCCGATTTTCCTCTGGCGGCGCGGCTTAGCCGCGCCGATTTTTAAAAGAAACGCCCCCCGCCACGTGGGGGGCTTGCTGGGACGGAACCGGGGGGCCGGCTGCCCCCCCCTTCTTCAAAAAAAAACCGCCCCCCTCTTAAAGAGGGGGGGGTTTTATTAGGCAGCCGGGGGATTAATTTTCCCCCGGTTTTAAAGCCTTCCGGCCGGCCAACTGGCCGGCCGGTTTTCTCAAACGGGACCGGAAATTCCGGTCCCCCTTTCGGCTACTGACGCCGGCGGCCCGGCCGCCGGTCTTCTCTTCCGCCGCGGCCCGGAACCGGCCGCGGTCTTCTCGTCCCGCCGCGGCCTGGAACCGGCCGCGGTCTCCTCGTCCTGCCGCGGCCCGGAACCGGCCGCGGCGTTCGTCATCCGGCGCGGTGCGACGGCACCGCGCCCCTTTGCCGTGCTTTGATTCTTTTCAACGCGGCGCGACGGCGGCGCGTTCTTGAAGATTTTTCCTCGGCGTGGCGCGACGGCGCCGCGTAATTTAATTGAACGATCATCCGCGTGGTGCGACGGCACCTCGCTACTTGCTTCCACCCGCATGGATAAACATGAACGTTGGAGGGGGGTTCGGCCGTGTTCGTGCGGTCCGGCCCCCTCACGTTAAATTAATAACGCAACTTAAACAATCAAGCATCAAGTTAGACATGCGAGATCCACGTTCAAGGAAAAGAATAAAGAAATAAAGAACCAACAACCCCTACCTCGGGTTCAAGATTCGAAGAATCGTCTACGTTCCGCGGAAGACGGTGTCGCGGAGGTCGGGCGTCGCGGTCGTCGTTCGTCAAATCCGTTGACGAAGTGTTATGCCCGAAGAGACACGACGTTGGCGGATCTTTGTTTGCCGACGAAGAAGGTCCGAGGAGGAAGCGGCGTTCCCTTTTGTTGACACCGAGGACGAAGAAGAGAGGCGTCGTTCTTCGTCGGAGTTTGAGCGTTCTTCGTTCTTCGTCAGAGTTTGAAGATGAAGAGGAGCTCTCAAAAAGCTCTCAAGGGAATAAACAAAACAACCCAAAAACAAATAAGATTACATCTTATTTTATTAACACATAACTCAAAAGAATTTCAAATGTTTGAAATTCAAAAGAGTTTATCTCCCCAAAATTAAATAAGTAACTTAAGCCATTAAAGAGGGGGGTTAAGGATGTTGAGAGAATTTGAAAAGAAAAAGGGGTTCGTGTGGGCCCCACCACACTTAATCCTCCCAAGGGAGGTTGAGTGGGTGTGGGTCCCACTTCCAACCTCCTTTGGTAGGTTTTTAATAAGTTAACATAAAATTTGTCTTACTCAATTTTATTTAACTTAACTGAAAAACCCCAAAACTAACTTTCAACTTGCAACAAACGCAACTCCCGAAAAGGTCTCTTTAAGCGAATATCGGCGATGCGAGTTCATCGGTGCCCTCGGATTTCAATTCCGAGCACCGGATCAAAATTTAGGAATTCCCGCTCGTTCGTTCACTGAACGTACCCGAGCCAAACTTCGGAAATTAATTCCGGGCACTCCGGGCCTCGGAATCAGGTGCCGTCTGAAACCGCACTTTTGTAAAATTCTAAAGAAAATTAAGAAAAAAATTTTCCTTGAATTTTACGGGTCTTTACATATATGCATACATACATATATATATATATCTCTCTCTAATGGAATTATTATTTCATATATTACATACTTATTAATAATATATATTTTTATAATCATCATTGAATGGTGAACGTGGGAATGAATCTCATCGTGTCGTGGAGATGGTAATTCGTACGTACGCACGAACGATAATATCATTATATTAATGGAGAAATTATATGTAATTGGATGGTATATTAAATATACAGAATCATTAACATGTTATATTTATTATTTACATTAGTTATACTCATAATTATACTCATCCCAATAAGGAAGTGTTTGAATAACAAACTACACCACGAGACGGTATGTCGTACGCATGCACGTATGGTGACCTTTTCATTTATAAGATGGATTGAATAAATTATATGGTTGTACCATATTTATAGTAAAATCACAGTATGTAGGAGTTATTGGAGTTATTATTTTGTTATGGAAACAACAAAGAAATATTATGTGGAAGAAGAAATGAACATGAAGGTGGTGAAATTATTACCTCTTCTTCGGGTGTTTTCTTTTGAGTTGATCAAAAGGGCTGCTTAGGTTGGATTTCTGAAAAAAGTAAGGACAATAGTTTGATTTGAGGGAAGTTGGGAGGATATTTGAGAAGTTTTTGGCCTATACAAATGGCTTTGGAGGTGTGATTTGAAGAGAAGGCGAAGTTCCCTTTTATAAGAGGGGTGAGGGTCACTTTAGGAAATGATTAAAATATTAATTTATTATACAATCAATTTCGGTTTATAATGGCTCAAAATAGATTTATTTTGAGCCTTAGGTGGTTATGTGTAGAAATAATATCAACCAGTAGGTTTTATACAAGTTTAGGTTACCATTTTAACCTTTTCTTTTAGATTTAACTCTTAGTTAAATAGGTTATCTTTTACTGTGTCTTCTTGTATTTTTAAACTATATGGTTAATAAACTTACTCTAAACATCCAAGAAAACCTCAATTAGTTCATTAATAAAATATATAATATTTTTTAATCTCTTTGGCTGAACCTTATATTTTTGGGAATATTATATCAGCCAATAATATAGTATTTGTTTTAAAAATTAATTTATGTCAATTTGGACACTATTTGGTATTTTGTTTTTTTGAAAGTCATAAAAACCTTATCACGTAGAAAAAAATTATCTAATAAATACTAACATGTCATATTAACCTATAAAATTAGTTTAATTAATCAGAAGTCTCAATTTAAATTTATTTGGATATTTATAATATCAATTATTTTAATATTTCATTAATAATGTAATTACTGCATCATCATTATGTCATAAATAAATTAAATTATTTCATTTCTAAAAATTATAAATAAAATACCATTATGTAGGAAATATTTTTAGATTTTTAATGAATATTTATACTCGAATTTATCTTATGTATAACCCTATATTAAAAATAGTTTAATTATTAAACTTTGGATTTAACTCTTTCAACTGTTCTTTAAATAAAATAATAATAAATGTCATAATCTAATACAAGTGGACCAAAGACGTTCATATTTTATTCATAATGTTTTTTTGGTCGAATTATACTTATAAAATAGAATTAGGACATGTGTTAGGATAATTATAATATCATTTTTACCCTTAATTACCTTATTTACTTTTAACTGTGGTAAATAAAAGTCAAAAGTTACTATTCACCAAAAATTATTTTCAACTTATTGAACCACATTTTAATTACTAATATTAACTATGTCTCTTGGATTTTTGAAATTCAACTCACAGAAGCAGTAAAATTATGTTTTATGCAAATTTGCAAATGCTCCTAGGAGGTGGGTAAAAGACGGGAAAAAGTTCAATAAAATATTTATATATCTAAACATATTATAAAATGACTCCAACGAATTATATTGAACTTATATAGTTATTATGTATCTATTTTTACCTAAAATAAATTTAAATAAAATAAATAATTATTTAAATAAAAAGTCGGTTTAACTAATAACGCAGTGTTTTTCACTATTCATCAAAAATTAAAAGTTCTCAGAAAAATACAAAAAAAACACCCTAAGATAATTTTGATATTATGAATTAAAAAATTAAGTCCATTTTACCAAATTCAAAAAAAATAAGTTTTATTTATTAATTTAAAATTAATTCTCGTTGTCAAAACTTAAAAAAGGGTTTTTAAAAAAGGAAAAACTATCAAAAGATTGACATTTTTTTATCAAATTTAAATGTAAAATTACTTATAAGAACCTATATTGTATTAAATGATAAAAATATAATCTAATTTTACTTCAAAATAATTAAATTGAATAATTTAACACTATAAATTATTTCGATTTAAAAATGTTTTTTCAATTAAAACATAGTATTTTTCACTCTTCATCAAAATATGAAAGTTATCAAAAAAGTACCAAAAATTTGTCCGAACTAAATTTTATGTCCCACTTATAAATAGGAAGTTTATTTTCTCAAATTTAATATAAAGGTTTCTGATATTACATTTAAAAAAAATCACCATTAGCAGGCGGTAAAATTTCATTTTTGAAAAATAATTCCTTTATCTGAAAAATTGAATTTTTTTATATTATGACTTAGAAACACATAATATGGGTGTTAAATTTATATATAGTATATCATATTCAAAAAAAATTAATATTATTCATAACCATTTTTTGAACGGCTAGTTTGGTAAGTTGTGGGGTGTTCGAACTCGGTGTTGCATGTAGCTTAAGCTATTGAATTAATTTAATGAGATAACATACTATGAAATCTTGGGGTGTTACAGTATGATAGGAATAATTGTTTTAACTTGTATTACATGAATATAATATCCCATAATCATGGTCATTATTATAATTTAAGATTACTTTATAATATTCAATGTTTGTTTTAAAATAAATTTATCTTCATTAATATTTTGTGGATTTTTTATTTTTTCAAAAATGATTTTCAAAGTATAAAGGATATTTCCATCAAGAATGATTTTAATATTTTTAATTGTATTTATATCCATCAACATAAACAACCTTTTACGATATATATTTCTTCTAAATTATGTGTATATGTCTCTAAAATATATACCTATCTTATTTTGCCTAACTTTGATGGGGTAATATATTCGTTATGTTTATCTCTCAAATACCTTAATTATGAATTTTACTTTAATTATGATATGATACAAGATTATTAAACCCATGTCTTTCCATGGGTAATTCTTATGTTTGGCCTTATGATTGAATTAATTTTTATGGCACGTATAAATCATAAATATATTATGATGGGTTCTCTTAGATAATAATATTATGATTGGGTAATGATTTTTCCTCTTAAGGAATAATGTATCATATTAGGGATTAAACCTAATACTTTATTGGACTTTTTATATGATGTGATATTCTATATGATGTTAGCCTTGAATCATGTTTATGTCATGTTATATGTTTCATCCAAATTTCCTATGATTTCATGATCATATAATACCATGTTATTTATATTATGCTTCCATGTCTTCACTCAAAATCCTCTAATTTTATGATATCATGTTATACCTTTGACTCATACATAATTTTTCATTATCATTTTTATTACCTTATTGTGATTTTAGTTATCCCATTATTTCTATGTATTCCCCAAGTTATCCCATGAAATTTTAGGAGTTCGAAATAATTTAAGAGATCATTATAGAGAATAAAATAAATTAGTTTTAATTTAGTCTGGATTTGATGTATTATGAACATATTCATATAAATACACTAGGACTCACAATATTTGGTTTTTAATTAATGTATGTTTAAGCTGAAAATAATGTAATAATATGTGTAAAAGCATTGGGTATCTTTAACAAGATTACTCACCTAGTAAAAGTTCTTTGTAGGAATTAGAAATTTAAGAAAGATATAAGGGAACACAAGGATGTGATAAACAAGTGATATCCTCCTTTTTTGTTCCTAAGAGGTGTAATTTCCTGGGATTAATTCATTTTAATAGGGTAAAATGTAACAAACCAATATTTTTTTATGTATTTCCTTTCAAATAAACATGAGGTATTCGTTAGATTGCTTTACACGCAATTTCAAGTCTAACTGAACTGTGATATATTATACCTTTATAACTTTTTTGTTATATTTTTGGGTATGAAAATGATTAAACACATTATTAAATAAATGTATAATGGTTTAAGATGATAAAAATGTAATGATAATCACTCAATTTTAAACATTTAATGATTAATTGTCCTATTTTTCGAAGAAATGTATTTTTAATAGGCTATAAATTTTTTATCTAAAAATAAGTATTGATCACTATTTAAAAAATATTTCAGTGAAATATATTGATAATATATATAAATAATTTAAATCCATCTAAAAATTAATTATATAAAGTTTAGGAATTAAGATAAAATAATTTAATGGTAAAAAGAGTTATTTTTCATAAAACTATTTTATGTGCACAACATATTTTTTATAATAATAAACTGAATTAATAACAATTTATTAATAGTTTTATTGAAATTTTTATATTTTATATCTATAAAAAAATGAAATTCAACTAATATTAATTTATTATTAAGGAGTGAGAGTAAAATTATTTTTATGCTTGGAAATGGATTTTTCTAAAAACAGGTTTTCATTGTGATTTGTGCACTTATTTTTAAAATTTATAGAAATTTAATTTGATAAAAGGTATTATATATTTGGAATCATAATATCTAAAAAATTAATGAGCCAAATTTCAGTTTTTTGTCATCATGAATAGTAAAAATAGGAAACTTTTGTTACCATGGTTATGATTAAAACAGGTCTACCAAGGGGTTAAACTAAGAGATAAGGGTAAAAATGACATCTAAACTTATATAATTATTATTGGTTAAGAATATTTAGACCTTATGTTATCTTAACTTCAAATACATTTCCATTTTTCCCCACTATCATAAGAAAATTATTATATTGTTTAAATATTTTATGTAATTCCTTGTGTGTCGTATCCCTCACATATAAAAGGTAACCTCTTATCCTCCGTTATTTATAAATTTTGAACAATATATCACTGAAAATCCATTACCTACAACATTAATATATTCATTCCTTTCTTACTATATCCCCCATTCATCTCCTAAGACCGCCTTTTTATGGCTGGTAGAGTGATCTAAAGGAGGTCTCCTAAAGAATACGTAATTGTCTCACCTGAATCCTTTCAATTTGTTTCTTCTTATTCCTACTATAAATTAATTTTATTCATATTAAAATTATTAATCTAGTATCATAAATATAATTATATATTATTATGATGATGGAAACCCCATTTTCCACCTTCTTTCCATCTACTGGGAAATTAATGTGTCTCTTGTGTGTACAGGTTGACTAGCACCTCCACATTGTGATATGATTCATTTTCCATCACTGCTTCACATTGATGGATATAATGATGGTTTTAATAAATATATTGTATATATATAATATAATTATGAATCTTTAATAATAAAATACTATTTATATTTCTTTCTTTATTTTCATTAAAAAAATGAAAATAGTGTTCATGCGTACACCAATGAGCTCGTACCCGAGTAGTAAGCGCTCATGCATGTCATCAAAGAGACCCAGGTTCAAAACCGGGTGGAGGAGAATTTCTGGGGGGTAATGTATCAGTATTGTAGAAGTATTGTAGCAGTTACTGTTCGCAACTGTAGCAGCCAGAACTATTCACCCGATTTGGGCCATTGGGCCGACGGGTCTCAAGGGCCTTCAGGCCATTAAAGGCCTTCGAGCCATAGGGTCATCGGGCCATTGAGACCATACAGTATCCCAATTCACATAGGGAATTCCCCAAAAGAGGATCATAGTAACAAGAATAGCAGTCATCAGAAGCAGAGCTAACCTGATTGGAAGAATGAGAGGGTATGGCAACCGCCATCGAGACCAGGCACTGTGCAACTTTGTATGGGGAAATACTAGCCAATCAATAATAAAATTTTTGAATCTAGGAGATCAATGATGTAGAAGTTATGGAGGGGATGTTCTAGTGGGTTGGGTCTACGGGTCATGTATTGGGAATGGTATGCCTCTAGGCTTTTGGGTTATGTATTTTAAGTCATGTTGGGCCTTGTGCCTTGGGCCTACGGGTCATGTACGGGTTCCCCTTCAACCCTTAAAATGGGGAATATCAATAATAAAATAAAAAATAAGGCCTTCGGGCCATTCGAGGGGGGGGGGGTGTTCATGCGTACGTACAGACTACCATCTCCATGAATGGTGTAATTAATTTTTTTATCTATATACTTTATGAATAACTATAAATAAACATATAATAAATATATATAATATTTAAATAATTATTATAATTTCGGGGAGTATTTAACCATGATAAATATGAAATTAACATAACAGCTAAATCAAAACATACATGAAAAAATGAAACACTTATCACCTGGAATAGTGATTTAAATAAATATTTTATTATAAAAATGGGTAATACAGTGATATAAGTATATAAAATATGATATTAAAAGTATTAATATTGTTTTTTTATATAATAAAAATAATTTTAAATTTATTATATGGGATTTTAGAGAGCCTATGAAGAAATTTGGACTTGAGGTAATGGTTTTACGTTACAATCTCATTTTTAATTGGATTGTTTTTGCTTAAATTTACAATTATGAAATTATACGATATATCTATAAAAAATAATTAATTTTATTATTATATGTTTATTTATATAAATTATATATTTTCTTTTCATTTTTATATCTCTATGTACTCAAATTCAAAAATAATATTTTAAAGGAAAATAGACATTGTTTTTCTATTTGGTCAGGAATACTTTTATTTTAAATCTATATTTAATTTAAAATAATTTAAATAATGTTTTTCATATTCTCTAATTATTGATAAAAGTAATTTTTACCAATTTTTTACTTTAAATGTTTCAAAAGGAATCTTCTTTTCGTTTTTTGAATGAGGTACTTTTTACCAATGGTGTGAATAGAATAGTTATTTTAACATATACTACATGAATTACTTTTCCCACCATCATAACCACTTAGTTATTTGAATATTACCTCCAAATTATACATGGTTATTTACAAATAAAATTTTTTCCCTACTATTTTTCAAATTTTTACCTTCTAAATAATTTTTTCCAAAATAAAAATGGTATTTTGCATAATAAAAAATCTACTGGTATTTTAAAATAATTTTTCATATATGATAACATCGTTTTATGTTAATTATAATTCATTATATATGTGATCATATGATATAATCCTTATTTTATCTCTAATTGGTTTATGATTGTGATGATTAAATTTTAATGAAACCCATTTTCTTTTCCATAGGTTAAACTTTGATGAAATGATAAGTGGTTTCATGATCATGTGGAATGCATATGAATGGGTTATGACTATGTGATAAGTAGGTATTTTATAGACATCGGATACCTTGGGTAAATATGAATTTTTTGTAATCTCAAAGGGTACATGTTTGGATATTACAATCCCAACAAGGATACATGGTAGGTTATCTCAATCTCAAAGAAGGTACATGGGTGGTTAACCCAATCTAAACATGTGATAAATGTCTTGGTTAGTATCCTTAACATATGATTTCTGTTATTTTGATTAAGAAAAACATTATTCAAATCTTTTATGACTTGATATTATTCCAATATTATTCTCTCAGGGATCATTTTATTTGATTCCTTTTTTGATTCATAACTTATAAAATTCAAAGATTTTTTTCATGACTCGTGATTATGATCTATGATTTTTTTGGTAAGATTTTCAAATGTTAATATCATGTTCTCATAACCTTATTCTTATTTTAATCTTTAAAATGATCATTGATTGATATATATTTTACTCTTATTGATCATTTTAGATCACCCTTTATCATGTTTCCTTTTCCTTAAGATATAAAGAAATTTTTTAAGGATGATATGTATGATAAAGTTGATAGTTTTGAAGAACTTTGTTAGAGAGTATGTAGATATTTTATGTACTAGTTTTTTATGTATTCAAGACTCTAAACACACAAAATCTTTATGGTTTCTGCATAGATCCTAATGATATGTAATGAGTATCTATCTAAAAAGATGTAATATTTATGTATGAAATTCTTGGGTTTCCTCTATTAGTCTAATAATAGGGTGGAATATGAGTGGTATAGCCGGTATGGATCAGTTCTAGGTCAGTTATTGTATTGATAGTGTGAGGTGATGTTGTGGATAAAGTGGATATGGTTTGGACTGGAACCAGGAGAGGATAGTGAACTAATGATATTGTTCTCTAGTATATTATGAAAAGGGAGTGTGAAATTAAATTCATTGTGGTATTCTACATATGTGGTGAACTATTCCAAAGAAGATAATCACATCAGAGTGAAAGGACTGTGTCGTGAATATATTTTTCTTTTATTTAAATAGAACTACCAAATTGGAGTGTCCCATACTACAAGATAAATCCATGTTATAGTTGTATCAATATACCACTAGACATATCCATTCCATAAGGAAAGTATCATGCCACATCCATATTATATATTTATGTAGATAAGTAGAATCACATAGAGGTGATTGAGTGATTTAAATTTAAGTTATCATATGTATTTTTTGGATATGGTTATTTACCAATCACTAATCCACATAGAAGAAGTCCATGCCACATTAGACTAAAGCCTATTTAAATATCTCTTCCATTTTAATGGTGACCACACTACAAGAGTATTTATGCACAATGTAGATATAGAAGATTATACATTAAATTTTAAAGGATCTAAAGTTCACATCATGGTGATAAATATTAAGTCATTAAGATCCTTAATTATCATAATTTCATGATTAAATATCTTATCTTTCATGAGGTAATTTTATTACTTAAATGGAATGCCTTAACACAAATTTAAAAGAGATATTTGGATGAGTTTAACTCAGTTTCCAAAGAGGGTTAAGCGATATATTTTCCATTAATATATTGAAGACCTGAAGATCCTTATGAACAAAAATCTAGAGTATATCTCTTGAAAAATATATAAGGATTCCTAGAAATGATATAATTGTAAATATTTTTATCTCTACAAATATTAAGGACTGTAATTTGAAAAATACATGAAGAAAAGAGGATAATTTAATATATAATTTATTGAAATATTATTTCTAGAAGTTTGGAGATAATAAATCATTTCACTCCATAAATATTATTCCAAAATAAGAAGAAGGTAATTGTTGTTGTTCAATAAATGAAATTTCATTCTAGTTATGATTACTAAAAAGAGGTGGAGGTAAACATGGAAATCCTTGAAGATACTTCCAAATAAAATAAAGGAGTTTTTATGATGACTTATTAAAAGGTTATTATTTTCATGTGAATTTCATAGTAGACCAATGAAGGATTAACAATAAGAGATTAATGACACAACTCTACATCAAGTATAAAAAAGTGGAAATTTTTTTTTTCTTAAACTATATTCCAAAGTGATTATATATTCTTGTAGAATTGTTAAAATTGAGATTAATTGAGTAAATTGATCATTATTTAGTAGTGATATATCCCAAAAGCATTATAAGGGGATTAAACAAAATAAGGATTTACTTTGACTAAAACCACCATTAATCAGTGAGGTTAGTGAATTCACATGTATCGATACAGAATCAATTACATACTACTTGGATTATCCTAGTGTTGGTAAAGTAAAATCCTTGAGTTTTGTATGATTGCAATTATTTATACTCTTCATGACATAAATTAGTAAAAGTGGGTAAGAAAAAATTGAGCTAACTAATTAAAGGCAAAATGTTAGGTGAAGTAATAGTCATATCAATATCTATCGCAAGATAAAAATAGTGAACCTACTAAACATGATGTCAAGATCAGATTAGGGATGTGATAGTTTACAAAAAAATTAACTAGAATAAATTTTCATACCCGCATTCACCCCCACCCCCACCCCCGCCCCACCCTCATGTTATCTCACACCTAATTCCCCTATGGTTTACAAAATTAGTATCAAGTCATGGGTTTTTTTATTGTATTAGTTTCCCTATGAATTTATCTAATTAATTTCTAGAGTTTATTTTTTAGTTTACTCTCTTATTATTTAGTTAATATGTAAAAAGGTGTGAATTTAAATAAAAAGTGGAACTCCAAAGGAATGACATTTTATAGAACAATGATTTGTGAAAGTATGATTGAGATGGATGAATCCAATAGTTTTCAATGGAAAGGTATGATTGTTTCTAATTGTGAAGATATTAATCAATATAATGATTATGTAGGGTTATATATGGATCCTAACATCCGAAGTAAAGAGTAATCTATTAATGATAAGGATATCCCAAGGATGATGAATGCATAAACTCTCAATCATTTAAAAGTGCTATAATAGAAAATAAAATAACAAAACATGATGAGAGATGAAGAAAATTAGTCTCAATAGATCCATATCTAAGTTGAGAAAATTGATGTTGATAAGTTAAATATCTTGAACAAGATAATGCCAAAAGTGGATACTAATCTAATAGAGAAGAATGATTCCTAAGTTAAGGAATTAGAAGACATATCATCTAGGTTTCATAAGATTCAAGATGATTATAAGAATAAAGACCCTAATTCAAAATAAATATAGAAATTTAGGTTCAATAAATAAGATCTTGTCTCACACCTATCAATATTGGTCAAGGATAAGAAAATGTTGTAACTTGAGATAGTAATCCATAAATACCCCATTTATTATATTGTAGAGACCCGGGTTTTTGGCCCTGTCAGACTTTGGAATATTTCTACGAATAATTCTAGTGCTAGGCGCGAAGACGGCGTGCGATTCTGAGGCCCGGTGTGCCCGAAATTAATTTTATAAAAATATTAAGTATTTTTATACTATGCACGTGGTGGGGGTGTGATGTCTCTTAAACGGTAGCTCAGAATGGAAATATGATGGCACGGTTTCGTCCGGAATGTGCCGTTTACCCTAGGCGGGGTGTAAACTTTGCGGGTGCGGGCCTATGGTGAAAAACGCCACCAGCGGTGTTTTCGTAAATAAGTAGCGAAGTTAGTGTACGAACGTCGGCTCGAATAACTTCTGAACGGAGTCTCGGATGGAAAATTTGAGTCCTTCGTTGCGTTCAGAATGGCGAGTTTACCCTAGGGGTGACCTTACTTTTGTTCGCATCGGGCGTCGGGTCCGAGGCGGGTTTGGCGCCGGCAGGCGGCTGATATAAATATCAGCCCCCCCCCCCCCCCCATCATTCCTCTCGACGTTCTTCGCCGTTCTTCGCCGCCTCTCTGCCGAATCGAGCAAACGAAGTGCCCATGAGCTTGGAATTTGATGAAGAACGTTCCAGGAGCGTGCAACAGAAGCTCTGGAGCGCGGATCTAAGGCAGAACGTCAGCGTTTCGCCCGTGAGGTAGGTGTTTTACGTTTTGAAAATCCCGAATCCCAAATTTCTGCATTTTTCTCTGTTTTGAACCTGCATATGGGTAGATCGGGTCCCGGGGGGCGCGCATATGCTTCCGGATCTGTGTCTGGACCCCTGAGGTGCCTCCGGCGGACTTCGGAAGGTTCGCCGGCACGGCACCAGCGCGGCGGCACCGGCAGAGGCCGGCGGCGGCGCCGGTAGGGGCGGCCCGCGGCGGCGGCGGCGGGTCCAGGTCGGCCGAACCGGCCGGTCGAGGCCGGTCCGGCCTCTTTCTGTTATATGGGGGTCTTTAAACCCCCGTATCATGCAATCTGGGAGCTGGATTCACGTTCCATTTGCGGCAACGTGACCCTGACGATGAGGCAAACCCTCTGGTGTGGGTTCGAGGGTTTAAAGGTTCGGAATCATGGCTCGGGAGCTAGAAACGTCATATACAATAATATTATTTTATTATTTTACGACTTCGGGCCATTGTAACTTCTACCTGGAGCATCCGATTGATGTGTCGTCAGTGGATTTGAGACCCTGACGGTACGATGGACTTTTTGAGATGGTTTCCGGGTGTTGGGACTAGGAACGGGGTGCAGGCCCCACGAGGCCGGGTTTTGGCATTTGCGGTGAAACACATCTTTTGCACCAAGAGTCCGATTTTGGTGGATGAATAGTCGATCCTGTGTGTTTTTTCGAGAGGATCGCAATGGTGCAATCTGTTCGATGATTTTCGGAATCCAGGCATGGGCCCCACCCGAGTTGGCCTTCGGTGAATAGTGCCTTTTTCACCGGGTGTCCGTTTGGGATGAGCGAGTAGTCGATTCTGCTTGTTTTTCTGAGGGGATCGTCGTGGTATGATCCGCTCAATGGGTTTTAGGATCGTTGTGTGGGCCCCGCATGAGCTAGCTACGGTGAATAGTTCCATTTTCACTGGTGCTTCGTTTCGGGTGAGTAAGCAGCCTATCCTATGTGTTTTTTCCACGTAGATCGCGATGGTGGCCTTGGTTTTGGCCTTGGAGATACGTAGTATGGCGTTGTTGTGGGTCGCTCGGGTTAGCTATGTTTTGGACCAGCAGTGTTTGAGGGTACTCCCTTGGTTCATTTCCATGAGGGTTCGTGTGGCATCACAACCTTCGTATAGGTTTGTGATCCTCTCGATGGGATGTTTAAATTGTTAGAGTTGTGGCATCCCTCCGGTGGGCCCGGAGCGGGATCCTCTAGCATCTTTACCCTAGATCGGGTTATTGGTATCGCTGTGACCGTTTATTCATGGGCGGTGATCCCCTATATAGCAATTTAACCCCATAGGGTTTGTGGAATCATCGGTAATATGATCCCCTACACGGTGGGTCGCACACAGTACGGTTGTGGCATCGTCGGGTTTACGATCCCCTACTCAGCATGAGGTGTATAGTAGGGTTGTAGTATCGTCAGGTATGTGATCCCCTACTCAGCGCGTGGTTTCGGTAGGGTTGCGGCATCGTCGGTTCGATCCCCTTCATCACGAGTTATACCAGATAGGGTTCCGGTATCGTTGTGACCACCTTTATATGGACGATGATCCTCTATCTGAGTGTTGAGCTTCTGTCGAGCGCCAGATCGGGTTGTGGTATCCCCCAGCGGATCCTGGGTGTGATCCCCTATCTGTGAGAACTACGTATTCCAGATCGGGTCATGGTATCCCCCAGCAGACCCTGGGAGTGATCCCCAATCTGTGAGCTACGTATACCGGAGTGGGTCTTGGTATCCCTTAGCGGACCGTAGCGGCGATCCCCTATCCGAAGAGTTTGGTGGTTATGTTGTTTCGGCGAGTTATCCTCTATGATGCCAACCGACGAGTGTCATCTCTCGGGTGAGCATCTGAGAGGTTTGAGAGAAACCCGATGGAGTGTATCTCTTGGATGAGTGTCATCTGGTATGACAGTGTTCGTGTGGTGTACTCTCCTAGTTGGGGGCAGTTGCTGGTGATGAGGACAGTACCTCTTGTGGCTTTGTGGCATGAGCTGTGTATATCTAGATTGTTCAAGGTGTCTGTATGGGCATACACCTGAGCTGAGCTGACTAGTTGTGTTTAGCTGAGGATGGTCACGAGATGGAGTTTCTCTCTCTTCTGGGCTCCCTCTGGCTGGGATGAGCCGACTGATGCCTTTCTGTTTCTCTATTTGGTTTTGGGTTTTGGGGTTCCTACTGAGTATGTTTATACTCACCCATGTACGGGCTTTTCCCACACATGTTTGTGTCTTGTGCAGACCACAGGCCTTTCGACGGAGTCCCAGGAGGACCCGGAGTAGGTGGAGCTTAGTGAGCGAGACTGACCAGGGTGTTTACCGGAGTGGTTCTGAGGGAGCTTTTTGGCAGTGTGTGTGGCAGTGTTCCCCTTCTTCAGAGCAGGTTAGACGTGCTTTTGTAGTTTTCTTTTGGTGGGCCCTGTTTTTCCCTTTGTACTTTAGCTGTTGCACTCTGGTTTGGGATAGTGTATGCATGCATTTTCTTTTCAGTTTTATATATCTCTGCACTGTTTCATGGAGGTGTATGTGGGTGCGTGTGTACAGGTACCTTAGGCTAATGCCTCCCATGTGTGTGATAGCCTACTCGGTGCTAGTCTCTAGCCCCTGGCCTATTGGAGGCGGGCTTGGGTAGTCGCGGCTCCAGCCCCGTTGGGTCGGGTCGTGACATAGATGAACAACAAGATAAAGAATCAAGTGACATAATGGTAAACTTACCCATACATTGGTAGAGGAGGCATCTTGTGGAAAAAACTCAAGAAATATATGGATACATAGTTTTAAAAAACCCAAAAATACAAGAAATTAAAGGAGGAGTTAATTAAAAAAAATCAAGTAGAATCATCAGATTATAAGGGTAATATTAAACTCAAAGTTTAATTACATTTACTATTTGATAATAGTTTGATGGGAGATAATGAAATGATAACCATTTATTCTATTTCAAAGAGGAATAATGAAAGGATTTTTATTTTAAAAATACCAAATTCTAGGGTAAAAGCAAATTATTTCCATGATGAGATCTCTCTAGGGTAAGAGAAGAAGATATCCCTAGAGGTTCCCATGAAAATAGAATATAGTTGTAGTATTGGGAACATATTCAGGATCTCCCTATAATAGGTAAGTACGAAAGGATGATTCATAAAGAAATTTTTGGATACATTGATTTTATATTTTATCCATATACATATTTAAAGATTTATATATAATTTTAATAGATCAATTATTGTGAATTTAATATAATTTTTAAAAATATAATTTACAAATTATAGAAAAAAAGGTATGGATTTTATTCTAATAATCCCTACCATGTTAAAAATGTATCTATTAGAAATATCATGAAAAAATATGTTAGGGTTAAAGGTATCAACCAATGTTCATTAAAAGATAAATCTATCCCTATGAGAAATAGTTTTTTGGGGTTGATTTAAGAAAACCATTGTGCTAAACATTTTTTGAAGAAGATTTTTGAATCTTCTATTGAACCAAAAATTATCTTAGATAAAAAATAATAATAATTGGAAAAAAACAATAGTTCACATATTATTGAAACTAAAATAGATCATCTAAAATAATTTTCCCAAGGAAATGTACATATTGAAGAGTCTAATAATACTTACAGGGTTAAAAAAAGTATCAATAGGGTCTAGAGAATGAAATACTAATTAGTGATGAGATGAAAAATCCTTGATAGTAAGGCAACACATTGAAGTAAAGGTTGTGATTTGGGATATGAGGAAACAAAACCCTACCAAATAAGTTTAAAATAACACAGATTCAATCAAAATTGACCCAAATATAATTATAGACTCTAAAAAATGGAAAAAACAAAAAATGGTGGTCCATTGAGATTCATTATAATCCTAAACATGAGGAATCTAAAAGTACCCTATACCAATGTTTTTAAATTATATTAATTAATGTTTTATTTTTTTAGGATTTCTTGGAGATACAATCCATGTGTAAGTTTCATCAAAAGATGAAAGTACTCTTAAACCATGTTATAGAGTTCCAACCAATGTTGGAATCAATGCTAGTATTGTCCAGTTAAAGCTATAAATATAATATATGATTAAAAAATAAGCATTAGAGTGGTATCATATATGCGGTATCACAATTTTGGTCAAAAATTAAAAATAGAATAACACGTTCTAATGGAAAACTAATGATATAATTATTTCATGAATTAAATGTATTAATATAATAGGTGGTTTTTTATTTGGTATTATCTGATTATTTTATAGGTATAAAATTATTCAAAAGGAGGAATACTTTATCATGAATATTTATCCAATATTTAGTGATGAATCTAAATAATTCAAGGGTATTGGGGATGGAAATATGGAGGTGGTATCCTAATCAACCAAATAAAAAAACATGGAGAAGAAAGTGTAGATATATATTTTAACAAAGTATATTAATTTATTTTTCATTTAACAATTCGTATTATGCTTTGTGTCTAGAGATAAACCGAAAGGATGAAATCTTGTATGCCTCACACATGATATAGATAATTTTTATTTAGTAAGGGTTGGGTGAAAGTGTCTAGAGGTCACATGAGGAATTCCTAGGTAATATATGAAAATAGTGACTTTGTGAAAATTAAGGAGGTATGTGAGTGAAATGGAAAATAGTGATTTTTTTGGCTTAGTATCTAGTTTCCTACACCAAGTTCTAAATTAGTAATATTAGGTTTTATTATTGTATCATCATTGCTTTTGAATTCTATTCACTAAAAAAATAAATATTCTTTCATAATTTGGAGAGGAGGTTAGTTCTTAAAATTCATATCAAGAGTGTAAATGGTGATTAAAAAGTGATATATAATAGTTAAAAAATAGAGCTATAAATTTCATGAGGCTTGAATTGCATTATAAATAGGAAAGCTTAGTCTCTCTAATTTTATTCAAGGAATATACAAAAAAGAGAGATAAGAACGATTTATGGTGCTTATATTCTCATAAAAGATAGAAAAGGAGACTCTCATGAATGGAATGTTTTTTATAAAACAAATGATATTTCATTCTAATTATAATTACTGAGAATAAATAGATATATACTTGAAAGTCTATGGAGAACATTCCAAATAAGAAGAATTAGTTTTCATGATTATTCATAAAAAGGTGATGTTATTATTGTGATATTGACAACATACCTATGAAGGAGCAGTAAGAGGGGATCAATGACACCACTCTACATTTGTTATGACAAAATGGTATTGATACTCTTTATATTGGTTTACATGAATAAGTTTAAATCCTTTCTTGTAGTACAAATAAATGAGAGAGGATGTGAGGAAAGTGATCCTTGGATAAATATTATCTACCCCAAACCGTTGTAAGGGGAGTGTCCCTACGAAATAATGGCATAGCCTAAACCTACCATTAATTAGTGGGATTATTAGACTATTTTGATTTAGTTTATTATCTATTTCATGCGCATTATATTTTCCTAGTGTAGGTGAACCTATTAAAATCCTTATATCTTGTGTGATTATATTCTTTATACTCTTCATGATGGAAATTGGTAAAAGTGGTTAAGAAATCATTGAACTAATTGATTAAAGGGATACTGTAAAGTGAAGTTGTAGTTAGATCAACATCTATCATAGGATAAAAATAGTGACCCTACTCAACATGAGTTCACGATTTGATTTGGGTAGTGATATTTTAGGAATATTTTCTAACAGAAATGAGTTTTTGTATCTTAATTCACCCCACTCCTCTTGGGGTATCTCTCAACTAAGTACCTTATGGGCCAAATAATTTTCATTATTGGAAATAATAACAAATAAAATATTATATCCATATCTTATATGGTATTCTATGTTTTTAAATAAATGTTATAAAAATAAGAATATATTTATTAAAACATTCCATTGATGGGTGGTGGAATCTTAATTACACATGTCTTGAAAATGACTCTATTAAAATCTTTTACCTGAGATAAATCTCATTTTATCCATATCTTATGTTCAATCATGTTATGGAATCGAATGAATCAAAAACCATGTGTATTAAATTACATCATCCCACATTATTCATAAAAACAATTAATTAACAAACATGTTCACTCATGATATAAGAGAAATGTAATTTGCATCCTTCTTTAGATCCATCTAGGATTAACATATTCCATTTCATTAAAACCCATGATTTAGAAAAACCTTTTATTCATCATTTAAATGAAAACTATAAATATCAACAATTATTTTCTTTATTTTGAACTCATTTATAATCAAAGAATTTTTAATGTATAAATTTGTTAGAATATTCCCTTCAAACTCTATGAATAGATTTCTATAACATTAATACCTAACAAATAATATCTATGATGATTCTCAAGACTCCTTTAGGTATCATGGAAAATTCCATCACATGGAAATAATACCCATTTTTATATGAAACTACCTTTAGGTTTCAATGACCAAGTATGACTATTAGACAATTAAAATATTATTCTTTTGGAATAAACCATTACCCTCAAGTATTATATGCACTATAACAAAGCTTAAACATCCTATTCATTTTAGTTAATCCTAAAGACTTTGACACTTTTGGAAAAAGTTTATTAAGGTCATTAATATTTTTAGAACCTTTAAAACAATATACAAAGAATTAATTCCTTAGCTAGATCAATCCTTAAATGATATCTTCAATCTAACTAATTTAATAAATTACTCAATTATATCACACACATGAGAAGAGACTAATGTTTTATTGGTTATATTTCCTATCATGACTTTTAAACCTAAATTTAATCCTTATATATTTCTTGAAAGCATCTAGAATCACTTTATTAATAAACTTCAATGGTAGGTTACTCCAAAAGAGATTTCTTATAACACATATAACTTTTCTACTCTTAAGAATAATTCTTATGTTTTTTCTGATTGATTCACTCCCACTAAAATGATGACCCTTTTTAAATTAATCATATCCATTAAAAAACCAATATACATATTTCAATAATTAATGATTCTACTTTAGTGATCCTCACACCACATAATTTTTTAATAAGACCTATATGTCAATCATATCATATATAACTCTTTTATGGTTATGTTGAAAACTATTTTTCCAAATTAATTGAATGAATAAACTCAACATCATTCCTTTTTTATCCTTATTAAAGGGTCTCACATGTAAGTATAACCAAAATATCATAATATAATTTGGTTACTTAACACTTTGGTCTATCCATTTCCATTTTACCCTATTCAAGATAATCCATGGGCACTCAGCTTTAGAATGAACCTACCTAATTGGATGATTGAGGACTTGACATGTGTTTTCTTTACAAGGAAACTAAAACTTGGTGTTTTTTAAGGGTATTTAATCTCACCTTATAATCCCATGTATTCCCTTTACATGTATTCGTTCTTATAATGATTTATATTGGAATCTTATTCCATCCACTAAATCAATATTATCAAGCAACATTGATGTGTAACTCTTTTCACAACTCATATCTTATGTTACTAACCTAAATTAAAAACCAACTATATTCATACATGTCCAAATGAAACACGTGTATAAGGTAAATTAAAACCTTTCTTGTAAATGTTTAAAATCATATGAAATCATAAATCTCCACATTAGTAATATTAGATCCATAGATAGTAAACCCTCACATTTCTAGACAATTCATAAGCCTTCGGCCTAGTGATAATTCTAACCCAATGTCCCTCTATAAAGGGATACTTTACTCAAGATATATTTAAATTCCTTCATTATTTTGGAACCTAACATGTATAAACTATAATTAACTTCTTAATTTAATCTCATAATTTTATAAAAATCCAAATTCAAGGTAGAATAAAACTAAATCAATTTTTATGCATTGAATGTAACTCCTTAAATGAATGTATGGTATCTTAGAAGAGTTTTAACTATTTAAACTAAATAATACATTACAATTCATATTATAACACTTTATATCATTGAAAAAATTAGGGTATAGATAAATGTAAAAATATTTTATATATAAATAATTATATAGAAAATTTATAAATATTTAATAAATAAATTATAAAAACTATATAAAAAAGGTGTGAAGAAACTTAAAAAATTAACTTTTATCCAATATGATCATTTTATATGATCATTTACATGGTTTTAATATGAACTCTATCATATTTCATAATATATGATAACTTATGAACACTTTTATTATTAAATAATAAAAATTTGATACCTGAGATAAAAATTTTAATGAAAATAAAAATATCATATTGGATTTTATTTAAAAAATTAATCACATTATCCAAAACTCATTTTGGAATAAGATAAATAATTTTTCAAATATAACCTTAATATAAAAATTTTATATTTACATTTATGAACCATTCATAAATAAATATAAAAACTTTTATATTTAAACTTTTCTAAATTTATAAACCTTTTATAAATTATTTCCCAAATAATTCCAATTTAATCCTAGACTAAATCCACCAATAAATTTTCCCTTTAGTTTAAGGCCCCCTCAAATTCCACACGGGCTCGGTGAGGGTTTTTTAGAATGTAAGAAAAGTAATTTTTTTCATTAAAATTCTATAGAAAATAGATTACACAAATATAAGGTTTTTTATTTAGAGGAAACTCTTGTCACATGTAAATTATGACCATTTTGGATTCCATTTTTCTATCTTTTTAGTTGAAATTTTAGGTAGGGTTATCGTTTCAGGTAGTGTAATATGATATTGATGCTAAAAACTTGCATAACATTAACTTAGTGCAGAAAGAAACTGCACCTTACAACATGGATTCTATGTAGCACTAATAATGCAAAGTGTAAATCTATTTAGGATTAACACATTTGATAATAGGACAATATAAGAATGAAATGGTGTTAGTGGGACTTATGTGAGATTAAAACTGTGTGGTTGGTGTCCACATAGGATTAACTATTCAATACTGGATATTGTGACTGACAATAATAGTATCACATAATATTAAATCTAGAATAGGAGAACCTAGATAATAGTAATACAATTTTAGCAAGACATCATTTGTAATGGTCTGGGGTTTTTAGGGACATTTTTCCTTACTTTCTTCATTTATTTAATTATTTTTGAGTTATGATTTTATTGGGTGAAGTATCGAGTATACTATGGATGGTTTTTGGGGGTCTGGGGACTTTTAGGGGATTTATAGTTGGAACACTTTTTGGGGAACCATATAGCTCTCCCTATGAAATTGTGTGTCTTATTAAATAAGGACAGTGGGTGGCACACAGTTGGAGAATAGTTATAACTAAACGTGTAGCCTTTCCCAAAAACCATGTGATTTGGAATAGAAGATAAAATCAAGGTTGTCGTATGGTTAACCCAACCATTCATCCAAACTATGTAGGTTCCTATAAGTGGAAAATAGCCTTGCATTGATGGTGTAAAGTTGTGTAAATAGTGTGACCAAACTATGTGCATGGTTTTAATTAATATAAAAATTAGGTTTTATACCTAAAACCTCTCTAAAACACCTTTTTATTTCTCCTAAACCTATGTATCTCAAACCTAGGGATACTGGTGGTGGTTCTTAGCATTTTATCTGCCTTAAATCACTAAATTTGGTGGATATATAGGATTTTACTCATCTATATTCAATGTAATATATTTTTCTTCCTCCATTCTTCATATCTTTCCTAGATCTCTTCTATTTCTCTTAATATGATTCATAGATCAAATATATTTTTGATATATATAGTAATTATATCATTATCTAATGGTGAATAATTGGTTTCTTTATAGATAGATGGTGGATCTAGGGATTTATCATATCTTCCCTGGGTGGATATTGAGGTAACTTTAACAACAGATCTCAATGGGTAGGTTGTGTTGATTCTAAGACCTTTTCATAAATTCCTTCTTGAATCATGTTCTAATATTCCTTTTGTGATATTTTTGGTTTGGTTCTAGGGATCCTTAGCTTATAGGCTTTATTTCTGGTAAAAAAAACTAGTGACTATTACCATTTTTCAAGAATATAATTGAGGTATAAAGATCCTTACTATATAGGTCCATGTATATGGTTTTTGGTATGATATTTTGATTATTCTTATGTACTTTGAGACCCAAGATTGATGTCTATTTCTTGTGGGTGTGGTTGTGTCTTTTTTATAACCATTCTTGATATGAGTGGTTGTTTTTTCATTGATATTACTTATTTTTGGGTTTTTTCTATCCTATGAAACTTTGATTCAGGTATCAAGATGGTTGTTTTAAACTAAATTAGATAAATGAGCCCATTGGCGGGGAATGTGGGGGATATGATAAGGGAAAAGGGCCTAGGATTTATTAATGGTATTGTTTTATATCATAGACTTTTAAAATCGATGAAAGATTAAACACAAGAATGGGTGAAGTGTATCCAATGTTTCAAGATGCTGGAATGGGAGAAATACCATGCAGGCATGATTATAATCTATTTTTAGGTATATTAGGTAGATAAACCATCAAGTGAGGAAAAAAATCACCTTAGGGTTGGGTGTAGAGTGTTACTTAAAGTTGGAACATGGATACTTGACTAATTAGTGTAAGGTGATGATAATATGTGTGGATATTTTGACATGTTTTGAGACATGTGGTGAGTGATAATGCCACCTTATAGGCATGTTACTGAAGAAATTGGTGGGAACGTTTCATGGTATCTTGGTTAGTGCATGATGATATGGTACTTGAGTGGTTGATTGTTCATTTATTTATTTCATTTATATTATGGAATAAACCCTCTATATCAACACTTATGTAAAGAATGTATTGGTGGTATCCTATTAGGTTTATATTGACACCATGCATGAGCATCTTGACGTGAATATAGTCATTCTGATCAATAATCCTAGGAAAGGAAAGGGCCTAGTGATAGGGAGTTGAGGACATGGCACACAATGACAGAGGTAGTACCAACACAAATCTAGATAGATCTTATAGTGTCTTTATCAATTTTTATTATTTATTTCTTTCACACTAGCTAGCTTTCTACATTGGGGTCATTGGTTTATTTCTTATGTGATTCTATGATATTTGGTATTCCATCTGATTTAGCATTATTATTGTTTATTTTTCACTATGTATTTCTAGGATGTTGGTTTTTACTTTTATATTATTATGGATATGACTATTGATACTAAGAATATAGTCTCCCCAATGCATCATTCAGATCCTATCTTCTAGTCAGAAACCTCTTGTATATAGGGATGCATGCATGAGCTCATGTGACACTTCATACAAGACCAGGTGATTTGGTTCGGTGCATCACAAAATGGTTTCCAAGGTTGTTTCTCTCCTTTTATTCTTGTCAATATTTAGGATTATTTTATTAAGGTATTGGGATATGTGGAACTCACATAGGGGAGGAGAATATTTGGTTGGATAGCACATGTGTTATGGAAATTTGAGTTGATGGTGATGGGACTCCTATTATGGTTGTGGATTTACGGTTTCATGTTGTTTATAAGATTTTTATATTATTTCAGTTTATTGGATTTGAGTGTTTTTATACATCATGTGTATGCACTTAGGTTCCCTTTCCATATATACATATTGAATTTATGATTTTAAATTTAATTAAATAAGTTTCATGATCTATTGTTTTTTATTCTATGATATATTATACTGACATTTGGATTATTTCAACTCAATCATGCTTATTGTTAAATGTATATCACTATAATTAACATGTAAGTTAGGAGAAATAGGATTTATCCTTGGTTAATGCTATGAGTTCTATGCTTTTTCATTTTGGGTAGCCTCCTAGGATATGTCTCTTTTAGATATACCCTATTGTGCTGATGAGTTGATTATGTGGTATCTTAAGAGAGATTTTATAAGCATTAAATGCATTCTTTTAGAATTTCAAATAATGTTTCCTCAGATACATTTGATGGGACCTCCTATTAAAGCAAACTAGATTACTCATGCTAAGGAGGATGCACCTGTTCCACCAAGAGATGTGTAGGGGGATTCACTTGATCATACTCCTACACCCACTCTAGTGGTTTAGGCAGTGGAGGCATTATATCTTAGAGTCTTCTGGTAAGTTCCAGTTTAATTCATATGATAATAGAGGAAATTTTTTACTATGATTGGTACTTTTAACTTCATCATCCACTATCCTTCCAAGGTGTTGGGTTTCCTTAGGATTCTAAGGACAGGGTCAATATAATTGAGGTAATATTCGACCTGGTTGAGACACTGGAGGATCTATGAGTGATGTTGGAAACTTTTATAGTTTAGGGACCAGCTAGGAGATAGTGTGGTGTCATAAACTAGGTAGGTAGGTGTAACAGTCTTACTTGGATAACATTCAGGGACCCTTTCTTCAAGGACTTCTTCCAAACTCATTGAAATTAATCTATGATTAGGAGTTCATAGAGCTATAATAGGGAATAGTTACATTAGAATCCTATTTTACTTGTTTCATGATGTTACTTTGATCTTCACTCCTATTCGGTAGAAATGAGGTGAAGGAGGCTATGAATTTTGAGATTGAACTTCAACTAGAACTAAGGAACCAAGTCACGGTATTTGACCTGATGACATAATCATAGCTTATTTATAAGTCCCTAAACTTTTTTAAGGTTTTAGAGGATAAAATAACTTTGAGTATTCTCTCAACTTTCAATGGGACAATTAGGTTACTTTCCTATAATGATTATGGTGCCTAATATGGTAGTAGGATGATGAAAGTGGAGGATCCACTCTATGGTAGAAGTAAGAAGATTGAGCATAGAGGTATTTCTTCAGCTCCCTCTATAAGAGATAGTTCTATCATGTGATTTAACTATGGTAATAGAGGGAACCTCAGTGGGAATTGAGGAAAAATTCTTGTAGAGTTTCGCCAATTAGGAAAGGTAGGATATCTTTATTGTTTTTGTTTGTGGGATTTATGGATGAGTATTGGGATGCTTGACAATATGGGTGGAAGACCTTAGTAAAGGATATAGACTCCTCAAAATTCACTGACTTAAGGGATCCATATCCCTCAATGGAAAAGTCGTGGAATTAATTCTGGAGGGATATACACACTGGACCAGACTCCCACATATGGTAGAGAGGGAACCTCTATTATTTTTTATATTTTTCTGATTATATATATGTTTCCTTTTGTTTTTTTGATACATAATCATCCTATTCATTTTTATCTTCTAAATATGTTGTTAGACTTGAATTGTTGGTCAAGTTATCCTCTGAGTTGTTGTCTCATATCACACCCTTGGGAAATAAATTATATTTTCTATAGAGATAACCAAAATGCAATGGTAGTTTTTGGTTATATACATCTTTGGTATTTCATGATTCTTGAGATAACTAGTTTTGATATAATTTTTGGAATGGACCGGTTGACTAGTCTTAGGGAACACATCAACTATTATAGGATACAAGTACCCTTTAATACACCTAAGGGAGAGAAGTTTTTTTGACCAGTGAATGGGAAGTTGGAGTAGAAATAATGCGTCTAGACTTAAGTTAGTTTGGATCCATTATAGTGAAAATAGTGGGTATGGTTATTATAACAAATCAAATAATAACTCCCATCTATTTCCCTCCTATAGTAGACCTTTATCATGATGTATTTCTAGAAAATTTCTTAGGACTCTCTACGGACATAGAGATTGACATTGAGATCGAACTCATGTAATGAGTACAACCATTATCTATCCCTCCATATCTTATAGTTTCGAAGGATTTGATGTAAGTAAAGGTGAAATTTGAGGACTTAGAGGTGAAAGGTTTTATTAGACTGATCACGTCTCTCTAGGTTTTTTGGGTGTTGTTTGCAAGGAATAAAAATGGTATTATTCAGTTATGTGTGGACTAAAGGAGGATAAAATAGCTGATTATGAATAATAGATATTTTATATATGATAAATTACTTGTTTTATCACTTGTGGGTGTCTGAGTGGTTCTCTAATATTGATATATGATTAGGTAACCACCAACTTCATTTTAGAGAGGCATATATTACTAATACATCATTCAATGGTAGGTATGGGTGGTATAACTATGTTTTCATTAATTTTGGGATCAAAAATGAACCATTGGTGTTCATAGATCTCATGAATAAGATCTTATGTCTATATCTCGACTTCATTGTGGTGTTTACTGATTAAATACCCATATAATCACAAACCTCTGAGATCCATGGTATAAACCTATATATTTTATTGAGTACACTTTTATCATTTTGACTCTATAAAAATTTATCCATATATCACTTATGATTACAAGAGTTCATATTCTTGGGAATGTTATATCTGAGGTAGGAATTTCTCTGGAACCAAATATGGTATAGGTTGTGATGTCTTGGGAATTGCATAGAAATGTGTTTGAGATTAGAAGTTTCCTTGGGTTTGTGGGATACTACCAAAGGTTTATATATGAATTCTTCCATTTGAAAACACCTAATATAAAACTTACCAAGATGGGGGTTATATTTGAGTAGACTAATCAGGGCAAAGAGGCCTTCCTATAGTTGAAGTATATATTGATAATATCTCTAATCTGAACATTTTTAGAACCTATGATTTGATATAAGGTTTACTATGATTCCTTATTTTTTTATTTTTAAAGTTATATCAATAAAGATGGGTCGAGTAGTAGCATATGGGTCTTACCAACTATGAATGCTTGAGTAAAACTACCATATTATTGACTTGGAGTCAGTAATTGTGGTCCATGGTCTAATGTGTTGGTGCCATTAAATATTAGGTGAGATATTTGATGTGTATATAGACTACAATAACGTTAATTACATATTCTCTTAGTGGGACTTGAATATTTTATAGAGTAATTGGTTGGGATATATATCTAGACATTTGATTTTGATATGAATTTTGTTCCATGGAAAGGTAATGTCATTGTAGATTCTCTTAGTAGGAAAACTCTATATCATGTAAAGAGACCTTGGAAGAGGAATAGCAATTGATGAAATTATTGGATGAATAGTTGGTAAATGCTTCTAAGGAATGAGGGGTAATGAATTTTTCTCATTTGGTTATCATTTTAACATTGGTATACTAGGTATAGACCAATCAAGAGTCAGATTTTGAATTCTTGGTTATATAAGAATGGTTGGTGGGATGTGAACCAATTGAAATATGGTTCTTATAAATTGATTATGTGATATTTGTCCATGATATGTTTGTAGTTTCTACATTCATGAGGGAATATCTAAAGAGTGACTCCCATTCCTTATAGTGAAAAGTGTGCCCAAAATTGATCAATATGTATCAAGATATAAGGTGAAAATTATGGTGGCCATAAATAAAGAGAGATATCACATTCTTAATCTCTCATTGCATGACCATTCATAGGGTCAAGGCAGAGTATCAGTGACGAGGAGAGTTGTATAAGCCACATTTTGTGCTTGTTTGGAAGTGATATGAGGTGATTATGGACTTTTTTATGGGTTTTACTAGGACCCTATGATTTTGAGATATTGTTAGTTTTATATTTTATCAACTGATGAAAGTAGCACATTTATTTAGGATCCAAGAGACTCACTTTATAAATGAGTTGGGATAGATTTACATCTAGGTTATTATACTACTTTATAAAGTTCCCTCCAATATTTTATCAAATAGGGATGCTCATTTTTCATCATGGTTTTGGAAATTATTATATATGGATTTAGTGAATTAGTTAAAATTGAGTATGGCTTGTGATCTAGAGATCAATGGATAGTCAAAGAGGGTAATTCAAATTTTAGAGGTTGTGCTTCGGGTGCTCATACTATAATTCAGTGAATCCTGGGATGATCATCTATCCTTCTTGGAGTTCTCATAGAATGATAATTTCCAGATTTAAATTAAGATGGAACATTTTGAGTCTCTTTATTCTTAGCAGTGTCACTCCCCACTCTATTGGCATGAGGTGAGTGAGGCAGATGATTTCGAGCCAATTATAGTGCAAGAGACCTCCAGTAGAGTGTAGTTAGTCAAAAGGTTATTGTTTACCACTCATAATAGGAACTGATCATATGTTTTCGGAAGGAGGTGAACTTTATATTTCATTTTAGGTAGTCAGGTTTTTTATAGGTGTCACATTGGTTGGGGAACTATCATTTACAAAGACTAGGTAATTTATTCTCACATTTTTTGGACCATTTGAGATTACAGAATATATCATAGTTATGGATTATAGTTTCGAAAATCCTCCATTAGATAGATTCATGAATTATGCATTCCATTTTTCTTATATTTCAAGATATGAGTCTAATCCTAAGAATGTCATCGACAATGAAAACACTAATTTGTAACCAGATGAATTTTTTGTGGAGAAATTAGTACATATTATGAACTAGAGTTAGAAGGTGTTGAGATTGAAGATGGTATGACTTTTTTGAGTTGTGTTGAATCATGTAAGAATACATTAATATACTTGGGATTAGTAGTGTGATGTATAAACATAGTATTCCATTTTGTTTGAGAGGGAACTCTAGAGACACTTATCAAGGACGATAAGTCCTGAGAGTGGGAGATTGTAATAGGATTGAATTTTCAGGTACTTCCACCATACATTAAGATATTATTTAGGTTTTTTGAGGTATTAATTTCTTGGTTGAATTATCAAGTAGCCTCTATAAGATTTTAGAGGGTCTTATAGGCATTTTAGGATGTACTTTTCTGGTGTATGGTTAAGGGAAACTATGTGACTCTCCTTAAGAAACGGTACAGCATAATATAGAAAGACAATGGATATCACATGGTTGGCGCATAGTTAGGGATAACCATGTGACATTTACACAAAATTATGTCACTCACTATAGAGGCTAAAATCATGGTTGGAAAATGGTTAACCAAACCATGAATCCAAATTATGAAGGTGCCCAGAAGTACAATAGAGCCTCACATGGTTAGAGCATGGTTTAGTAATTGTGTGACCAAACTATGCACTGGGTTTTAATTTATATAAAAATTGCTTCTAAAACCTAAAACCTCTCTAAACACCTCATTATACTTTTTTCACCTAGGGATATTGAACCTAGGGGCTCTAGTGGTGGTTTTTGGAGTTTTCTCTCCTTCTAAGATATAAATCTAGTGGATCTTGAGGTTTGAATTGTGTGGATTCAAGGTAAGATATTTTCTCCCTATATTATTCATATATTTACTAGATTCCTCATTTTCCGTTATGATGAATCAAATATTTGAGATATTTTGGATTTATCTAGGTATTCTATTTGTATCTAATGGAGAATTTTTGGTTGTTTAATGGATATATGGTGCATCTAGAGAATTGGTGTCTCTTCCTTAGGAAGATCTAGAACAACCATTAATAGAATATCTCAATGGGAAATTTATATTGATTATAATCCTTTTTCATCAATTCCTTCTTGAAAATTTTTCTAAGATTACTTTTTTGATATTATAGGTTTACTTATAGGGATCCTTATAAGACAAGCTTGTTTGTGGTGACAAATCTCGGTGTTCATTAGTATTTTTCATTAAAAAACTTAAGGTATAAAGTCCATACCATATAAGACATTATACATGGTTTTTGTAATAATGTAATGGATGTTCTTATGTGCGTTGAGACCCATGCTTGATTTGTGTTTCATGTGGGTGTGTGTGTGTGGATTTATGAGAACCATGATTGATATGACTAGTTGTTCTTGATATGAAATGACATTATTTTGGGTGTCTGGTAGCTTGTGAAACTTTTCTTCAAGTGTTAGGATGGTTGGGTTACACAAAATTATCTAAAAGAACCCTTTGAGGATGGGTGTGGGGGATGTGACATGACAAGGTCTAAGGACCTGGGATTCATTGATTTAATTTTTTGATATCAATAACATGTAAAACTGATGTAGGAGTTGATCTATAGAGGATTAAAGTGTATCCAATGTGTTAAAATGATGATGTGTAGAATGAACATGTAGGGGTGATTATAATCTAACTTTTTATGTAATTCTATGTAGATATACCATCATGTGAGTAAAAAAACTTACTTAGGATGGGGCATAGAGTATTCCTTAAATTCAGAACATGGACACTCGATTGATGGGATTAGGGTGTTGATTCTACATGTGAACCTTATGGAATGTTATATGATATTTGGAGACTAATACATCAATCCTTACCAAAATAGTGTTGAAGAAGGTGGGGTTGGGGTTCATGGAATCTTGTTTATCAAATGATGAAATAGTACTTGAGTGGATGATAGTTTCATTTTTCAAAACTTTTATATTGTTTCATAAACCCTATATATCTTCAATTATGATAAGGACACATTGGCTGTGTCCTAATAGGTTAATACTCACACCATACAAATGCATAATGATGCG
The DNA here is from genome assembly GCA_963277665.1 of Viscum album. Lineage (NCBI taxonomy): Eukaryota > Viridiplantae > Streptophyta > Magnoliopsida > Santalales > Viscaceae > Viscum > Viscum album. The sequence continues at coordinate 220,187,657 of OY728165.1, forward strand.
CATGTACACTTTATAATTAGGAATCCAGGGAAGGGAAAGGGACTAACAATAGGGAGCTAAGGATATGGTTTATGGTGATGGTGGTAGTACAAGGATAGACTCTGTAGAGATGAGTAAATGTATTTTTATATTTTTCTTATTGCTTACTTATACACAATTTGACCTACCACATTGGGGGTCCTTGGTTTTTTATTTATGTGATTCTATGATAATTTAAATGTCATATAATATAGAATTATTATTAAATATTTTAAACTATTTAATTATGGGATATTTTTTATATTTATCTATGATTATGGTGTATTACTATTGATACTGGGGATATAGTCTCCCCACTTCATCATTCAGACTCTCACCACAAGTTGGAAACCTATTTCATATGTAGAGGTGTGCATGAGGTCCTGTGGCACTATTGGCCAGACTGAATGATTCAGGTCAGGGAGTTACATCATTAGTCTAAAAATTATTAGTCTATTTCAAAGAGTGTCTTCTTGGTGGAGATTTATTATAGTATAGAAACTCCCCAAATACCCTAATGAAAGAAATCATCCTATGATGCTCTATTTTAATTGATTCTCATTGATGTATGTAACACCCATTTTCCGGGAACTATGATGTCTTTTGCTGGAATCAAGAATTAAAATTACCATTTTCAAAAAGAACATTCCATGCTCATAAATTATCAATAACAAAAATGATCATTTTGGAATCTTCTATGTCAAGGAACAAGGAAAACTTTTTTTTAGTTTCTTTATCCATTTATAACCAAGTGTTGATGTATTTTTTCTAATACACTAGATAGTTTTGGATGGATTTATAACATACCAAAAATAGTAAAATAATAACTCTAGAACACCATATATTTCTTAATATATATATATATATACATTTGGAATGAATAAAAAAAATTAAAATTAAAATGTTGTACCTTTCACTTTATTGATCTAACCTATTGATTTTTTACCCAAGTGTTTGACTAAGATCACCCAGAAATATCAAAATTAATCCTTCTTCTAGAGGTATTCATGAATCATCGTAATCACTATATGCTTAGGTAGGACCTCTCTTGGAACCATGGTCTAATAGAATCCTAGTTAATAGTGTGAGAGAATGGTATCAAAGAATGATCTCAATTTTGGGGAGTTCTGCACCATATTTTGATACAATAGGATCAAAAAAAATTGAGAGGATAGAATCATATTATATTTGAATCAAGGAAATAAAAATGATCATCCTATATTTAATTATTATTTCATAAACTATTTTAATTTTTCATATTATTTAAGTTATATATTAAATCCTAATAACTAATTTTTACTATTTATACATTCATGATAAGTGACTAAACTAATTATAATCATTATCATGTGATAGTTGTAACTGAGAATGGTAGTTTTGATAGAGGATGGAGGATAAACCAAGGATTATTGTATAAAATGGTAATCCCATTCCATTTCCATGATGGCATATTGTTTAACACTATGTCGTGTTGAACATATATTGAGAAATGTGCATGGTCTAAACAACCAAGTTTTGGTTATCCTTTTATTATAAATATCTAACATATATATGATATAAGTGTTGTGTATAGTGAACTTTCAAAAACCTAAAATTTATCCACTAGAACTTACTAAGTGGAAATAATAAACCGGAACAAACCCACACTAATGATGTTCTAGGACTTATAAGATAATCTACACCTAATTTACTGCACTACAACACACACCTCAAAATGAATCCAAAATAATAACTTTCAAAAGGAAATCATTAAAATAATATAATGTCAAAATATATCATTTAAATGGTTAATTTATTATCCCTAATCCATGGGGGAGCTATAAATTCTCTTATTAAAAGAACAAAAGATAATTATAATCAATATAATTCCATAGAATACATTTATCCACCGTATAATTTAAATTAGAGCTCAGTCAGTGAAACAGGTGATGACACATTCTAATATTCATATAGAACATTCCCACTCAGATCTAATATATGTGGTCATCCATTCACATAGTCATAGACTTTCACCACCTCAACTTTCTCTTATAGTTAATATTTCATGCTTCAAAAAACATCACAATTTTACACTTATATATCCTTCTAAAGAACCTTAAATATTTCCTTTTCCAAAAAACCAATAAGGAAAAAAACATTTGTAACCTCATATAAATATTATCTATCAATAGATAAATCTATACATAATTCATATTCATCTTAGACCTTTAATATTTAGACATTTTTAGGTAATTGTGTATTCCCTACTTCTAATATGATGACCATGGACTTCCAAACATTAATTATTGTCACTCCTCCATCTCTGTTTTGTTATGGAAATTATACTTTTAGAACCTATACTTTAATTAGTTCTAATCACTTATTTGGAAAATAGTTTTTACATGGGTGAACCTAATAATATCCCACTTGAGATTCATTTATAGGATTAAACACCAAGTCCTCTATGATCATGAAAACCACTTCTACTCTCAATGTTCCTTTTTTAGTTTAAAGTTCCACCACAATGATTTTGATCATCCCATCCTATCTGAGGTTTAGCACCACCTCAGTGCATCCCAGGCTACAACATTACTCAATATATGTACTGGATTTAAATCTCCATCCACCTTTCATAGATCCATCATTTTTTCCTCCAATAACTTCTGGATTAATTCATAATTGAACTGAATATGATTTATCTTAGAATGAAACATCATATTGTTGGTAAGGTGAAGTGTACTTTGTGAATCAAAACAACACCCCATTATCTAACCCACTTTTGAGATCTTCCATTATCACATTTATCCATATCAAATCCTTGCCAATTTTAATCAATGTAACATACTCTATTTCTATTTTTGTAATTGTAGCTACTAGTTGAATATTAGACATCCAACTCATAGTTTTATCTTCATAAGTGAACACATAGCTTGTGGTGATCCTCTGATGGTATGTATCTTCACCAAAGATTATATTTAAAAACTCTTATAATAATTCATATATTTTGAGGAAACTATACACACATTGTGAACCTATGAGATACTATAGAATCCACTTTACTACTTCCCAATTATCTCTGATAAGATTCAACATAAACATGCCAACTAATCCCACTACATGGATAATTTCTAGTTGTAAACAAACCATGGAATGAATAAATGTTTTAAATGTGGACGAAAAAGGAACCTTTGTCATTTACTCAACATACAATCTCCATCTTGTGATATATTTTATTATAATAATATCCTTCATCTAGAAACTTTTGGATAAATAAAATTTCTTCTCATTGATCCTTTCCTTTAGTAGTCTGAAAATAAGAATCTCATCCACATAGATAAGTAACATGATGAATCTATTATCATCAAACACTTTTTGGAAACAGTAGTGATCATAGTTTATCTATAAAAACTAATATTATTCTATAAAATCATTAAACTTGTAGTTACACTATCATGGTGATTACATTAACCCATAAAGTCACTACTTCATCCTGCACAGAATATTCATGTTTGTTTTATATTTGCAACATTACAAATGTTACTTATAAATTTCTTCATCTAAGTCTCTATGAAGAAATGTAGTCTTCACATCTAACTAATATAGAAACCTTCCATGTAATCCATTATAAGCACCATATGAATTGATATATGTTTAAAAACAAAAGAAAATATCTTGGAAAAATTTGTACCTTTCATTTATAGAAAACCATTCATAAAACATTTTACCTTATACCTCTCCAATATCATCTATTTCTTTAATAAATTAATAAAACCATGTACTCTGAAGTAATATCTTCCTATTATATCATTCAATTATCTCCAATATTCGTAAAAAATGTATGAAATCCATTTCATCCATCATATCTAACTCCCACTGACTAGATTCTATCAAACATAAATCCACTTCGGGATTTTTAGACTCTCTGTCACCAATAAGAAATAGAAAGTTAAAGTTACATTCATATATATACACTTCACACTAAACCTTGGTATACCTATATAAATACACATTTGGCTCATCTCCTTATAGAACCACTAATTTTGGAACTTTACCATTTGTATATATTTCATGAGAGTTTGTATTTCTAGAGATTTCAAAAAAAATTAGACTTGGAAATTCCATTAAAACTTTATATCATCGAGAATGTATTTAAGATAGTTTGTAGGTTAATGAAATAATTTACTCCATTAATTATTTAAAACATCTGTAACTTCCATACTTCCATTCATTTAAACCTCATCTTGTGATGATACTTTGATATCATCAACAGTTTTTTAAAGGCTTTGATATTTCCACAACATCTCTTCATTAAAGATAAAATTATGGATTTTGAAAGCCTTTTGAGATTTGACATCTTATATCCAAAATCAAACTTCATTGTATTAATAACCCATAAATTATCATGCTTGAGACTTAGATTCTAAATTGTCCCTTTCATTAACATTAATATAGACATAGGTCAGTGATCTAAAGACATTGTAGTGATAAATTTTAATCATACATCCATAACAATAGACTTCTATAAAAATATTTATTAGTATTTTCCTTCCCTAATAGATATAGAATCATGTTCACTAAGTAGGTAGAAAAATTCATAGATTTTTTCCAAAACTAATTTGGAAAACCAATGTGATTCCTTATGCTTCTTTCCATCTCAAGTAATATATGATTCATCATATCTATGAATCCATTTTGTTTCAAATGTACATAGTATAGTCTTCTTAAACTATATGAATTTATAATAGTAAAATATCTAAAACTCCCTAATTTCATATTCCCCTCCATTTTCAAAACTCACAAATTTCAGTTTTCTTATGGTCACTTTTTCCACCATGTCTCTCCATCGAATGAAGGTTAATAATACTTTAAAATTTTTATTGATAAATTACACCCATACCTTTCTAGTGTTTTATATTTGATGAAGGTAACATAGTAAGATAATCCTATATGAGAAAAAACCATAGTTATCCCCCATACATCTATATGAAATAACTCTAACTTCTTCTACTTGGGAGTCTTACCTTTTATTTGGAATAAAAACTTAATCTACTTTCCAAGGATGTATTTTTCACAAGTTTTGTACTCTATGATTCTAATATTTGACACTCCTTTAGTAGCTAATATTTTTATCCCTTTATCGCTTAAGTGAACCATATGTACATTTCATAACCTTATGATTGTTATTTATCCAGCATGAATTTCACCTTTTGAAACTTCTATTAGGTATAATGTTTCATACTTCACTCTTTTTTCCACGATAATGGAACCATATATGAATTTCCCTGATCCATATAAAAAATTATGTAATTACACTTCATCTAATGGTCCTACCAAAATCAAGATCTTCCTTAACCAAAGTATGTGTTATACTCATTAAAATTTCAAAAAATATTTCATCTTTTTTCATAGAGAAACATCACCCCTTCCCATAACAACAAGATATAAACTATTAATAAGATATATATTGAAATATCATCCAAAACTATAATTCGTCATAATTACTCACTCTAAAGTAAAGTGAAATGAATCTGTAGTGTTTATAAGATAAGACACAAGTGAACTGGAGACACTCAATAAAAGACTACTCATATCATCTAATATAAGATTTGAGGATGCACATTCAAAAGTATATTTATGTAATTTAATCCTTTTTCCCTATAATTCTTCTCCATATTGTCTTTATTACCATAATTCCAACTCATGGTATAACCTTTTTTGATCTACTATGACTCCAAATTTTCATTCCTTTTCATTTCTTGAGACTTTTCCCTGCTATGGAACAGTCCTTACTTTATAAACTATATTTGTTTTTGGTAAATGGTTAGATCTTATTCTAGTAAGTATCCTTATTAAAAATTAGATCCATAACATCTGCAAACATCAACTTTATCATACCACTTGAGTTACTCATAATGTTATCCATCCAATCCCATGATTCTAGTAGTGATGAGAGAAGAAATAGTTCCCACTCTGAATCCACAAAACCAACCATCACTATAAAATACCATGATTTCAGTATATATTTTTCTTTCAATAAACAGTTAATGATCAATATCTTATTTCACATGCAATAGGAAACTAAAATGAAGCAGGACGTATTAATGAGATAACATTATAAGTGTTAAATATGACTCTTATAACATAGTCATTGAATTAAAAATTATAAACAAAAGTAAATACATTATGAAATCTATTTAGAAAAGATAATTAATATAATAAATAAGTATGAGTCTTCCTTATGAGGCTCATTTTTCTGAGATTGGAAAGGTCGTAATGTCACTAGGATTTTCACTAAACCAATCTCAAGTTAAACTTAAATAATTATGGCTTCAGTGAAATAATATATATGATAAGTTTAGTCTTTTGGAAATCCCTATGAGTTCTATGAATGATGAATCACCACCCAGAACTACCACCACTAATTATCTTACAATTATATTTAATGTACAGTTCTTGAGGGGTTTTTTAATAATAATTTAGGATCATATAAACATGTTACTATTAATATAATAAATACATCAATTATTTCTACAAATTAAGGGTTTTATAAGATTTAATTTTAAAGAATTAATTAAATTAAATAATAATGTTTTATTTAATAAAATTATATTGATAAAGTTTAAATAAATTCATTGTAAATAAATAATCAATTAGGAATAAAATCATTTAATGTTAAAAGTACTTGTTTTTAAAAAAACAATTCTAAGTTTAATATTATTTTAATAAATTTTTCACTTTTAAAGTAATATTATAATAAAATTTTTAAATGTATAATCAAATTTATTATCACTCATTTAACTAGTAATTTATATTAAATTATATTGAGAACATGTGAAGTTTTAAAAGTCTTTTTTAAAATAAAATCTATTATTAATTTCAATATCTTTTTTCATATAAAGTTAAATGCCTAAATATTAAAAGATAAAATTGAAAAAAAATATTTTTGGATTAACAATGTCAAAATTATATTATGGTAAAATCATTTTTTTAATTTTTCTTTTTTGCGAATATTAGAAAAACAACTTTTAAAAAAACCTTAACTTTTATGAAATTATCAAAATATAAGAATGAATTAAAAAATTTATAAAAACTTTTTATCTACCAAATATATATTTATGAAGTGTTATAATGTATATAAAAATTTTAATTTAGAAACCTATTTATGATATTTGGAAACTATTTTTCATTTTATTCTAATGAAAATGTTTTTGGTTATTTTCCAATTATTAAGTAACTATATTAAAAATTTCAGTTTTGGATTGTTTTTTAATTAAAATAAAGCTAATATGTTTAATAATAAACCAATAAATTTCATGGTAATCAATAAAATTCATAATATTTAGCCTGAATAAGTATAAATTTATTTTTATTCTTAAATATACACTATTTTTAAACTATTTTTATTACTCTATGCATACTTATATTAAAGTTAATTTTTATCATTTTTTAAAAATTAATAAAATAAAATGGATTTTATTTTTTATTCATAATAAAAAATATGAGTTAATAAGTTCAATATAATTTTATGTAATAAAAATAATTTACTAAGGTAAAAACTAGTCACTATGGTAAAGCTTAAAATAAGGGAAAAGCTTTTAAACAAGTGTTCAAGTTTAAAAATATCTCAAAAATCATATATATATATATGGGTGTATTAGGTATTACATTAAATTATATTATCCTTATAAATTATAAATTTTTAATCCACTTTACATGAATAAGAAAAACCATTTAATATTAAGAAATTAATATTTACAAAAATCCACCCTGGTCACTTATAAAAGGATGCCTTCACCACACCAATTCTCCTCACACTAAAATAATGTTATCTAGAAAATGGTCTACTAGAAACCTTTAAAAACTATTATAAATTTCTTAGGGGATATTTTATCATCAAAATACCACCCAAAATAGGCTTAATCTAATTATCAAAGGACTTATCCCAAGGAGTAAGGCAAGATATCCTATTCGTTTTTTTTTCATTTCTACTCTTTTTATTATTATTATACCTCCTAAAAATATATTACAAAAATACTAATATAATTTAATAAGTAAAATTATTATATTAAAATTTTATTACATTGAGGTAATAATTATTATTTTCCCTCTTCTCATCCATTTAAAAAATGAAAATGTTTCCAATATTATGATCAGTTCACCACCACCATGAACAACGTATTTTATTCTTCACCACCACCATACATGTATGGTTATAAAAATATATTTAATATATATATATATATATATTATGAAATAAATAATATTATATAAATATAAATTTGTCATTATTCAAATGATATTAATAATAAATGATCATAGTGGTTTTAACCGCCCAAAAATGATCATACTAAGACAACTTTCATAATTTAAATCTATTTTAAAAAATAAAATGAGATGTATAAATTTTATGACATTTTAATGATAAATAATATATAACTATTAATATATATATATATTAATATTTCATGAACCTGGAATGATAACAAAAACTGTTACACTGAAATAGAAAATGGATAGCTGAAACTACTAACATTAATGATCAATATTAACTGAAACAAGTAATAAGTATGAAATAAATGGAAATAAAAGATTGATGTAAATATTAATAAATAATAATAATTTTATTAAATATATTTTTAATTCTTCTATGTTTATTATGTTGTTGGTTAGAGTATATCCAACCTATATGGAATCCAAGGTACTACATTTTCGTCTCAATTTTCCTTCTTTGAAACATGTTTCATATTATACGCCAAATTTATTTAATATTGTGTATATAATTACTATTTTAAATATCATATAAATATTATATATTTATTAATGGTATTTTATTTTCTAATTAAATTCCACTCCTTCAAGGTTTTTTCTTCAAAAGTTACCAAATCTGTAAGGGTGTTGTTGAATCAATTATCTTTTTCACTGGGTCACAAATATTATCTATTTACTATACACATATAAGTTTCTTATATTACACCATTTAATTATTTAATATTTTATATCTAATTTATATCAAGTCAATTTACATTTTCAAATCATAATATTATTCTTTTATAGATCCCTTTTTGTAAAAAGAATTTACATTGTTAAAATGATTCACATCCTTTCTGATGAATCTTTCTCCTCCGTATCAATATTATTTCTTACAAAAAGATGTTTTTTTATTATTATGGAATTTAAATATTAATTAAATTATATATTAATCATATTTATCTTCATCTATTTTCAAAACATAATTTTTCCATCTTTTTTATTGGGTTTTTTCTTTAAAATAGCCTAAAAGATAAAACAATATTTCTTTTCATGCTCGTATATTTTATCTTCCAATCCATATTAATTTACATAAAATTTATTTATTTTAAAAGTCACATTGATATGAATTATTATAAATAGATTTTATAAAAATTATTTATTTCCCTTTCTTGAAAATGGATATTGAAATTGACTCATAACTTTGACTTTTATGGAAATTATAGAAATTATTTTTGAAAACTATTTTTTATAACATTGCATCAATTTTCTTATATATATCCAAAAGTTGTATCAATTATATAGAAATTATCATGATAAAACTCTAAATGATTTTCTAACCCTTATTTAGGTTTAATTTTGGGTATCTACAAGTCTACATGTGATATCATTTTATGTGATTCTATTTGGAAATGTTATGAAACCAATTTTCATTCCATATATTTTTCATGATATAAGTAATGATTGATTTAATGGGGAAAACATCAGTATGTTGTATTATTATGTGGTTTTTGGGGTCCTATATGTCCCTCCAATTCATTTTTACTGATTTATATCTCACAAGATGATGATTTTAAGCATGGGTATGATTGGGTTTGTTCACAAATTAATGCATGGGAATAATTCGGTTTTCTCACAACATAATGCATGGATATTACTGGGTTTTTTCCAAATTTAATTTATATCCATGATTGTTTTTTATCATAACATAATTCATTAATATGATTATGTTTTTTCAAAACTTAGTTTGTGGGGATGATTGGGTTTTCTCACAATGTTATGATTTCCTATGCTTATTCTTGTGCCACATTTTTATGATTTTTCACATTCCTATGTTATTTTTACATGGTTAATTATTATTATTACACATTTCTAAGACATTGTATAACTTTTATGATTTCATGATTACCTTTCTAGGGTCTTATTTTCTTATTTCATGATATATTATGTTCATCCATTTCCTATGATTACCACTAGTGATACTATGATCTTTTTTATCATATATTTCTCCCATGTTCATGATTTCATTGAACGATTGTGAAATAATACTTTGTAAATTGTTGAAATGTTTTTCCTTACTAGCCATTTGAGATCACCGTATTTTTTCACTTCCCTAGGAAATTATATTTAGGACTGTGTATAGAAGTAAGTCTAATGTACATATTTTTGTGTGATATGTTGAAGTAATAATTTGTAATAAGATATTTATGTAACCTATCTCTAATGACAATAAAACATTGGGTTATGATATAGTGAGATTATTTGTGATATGGGATGTTTAAATTATTAAATAATTTAAAATACATGTATGTTATGCTTGGTTCATCTCTTTAAAAAAAATTCTCGTGGTTCCACCTAAACCAACACCCGTCCTAACTCACTGTTAATCATGAATGGAATTTTCGATCCCCATAGGATAGCCACTAGTACTTGATAATAATATTAAACACCTTTTTGAATTATTTAACCCTTAAATATAAGTTAAATAGTAGTGTTACATTTAGAAAAAAAATTCATGGACCATCCTTACATTGGAAATCCATGAAACATCGAGTAAGAATAACCAAAAATGAAATACACAAGTAAATATATCATAAACAACAACACTAATTCATCCCATTTTCATAAATATACCACTCCTTCCATTAATGATACAATACAAAATGGTATAAAAAATAGTAAAAATAACTAAAATCGTTTAAAAGATTGGTTGTCTTGGTTGATATAGCGATAACCAAAATAAGAAAAACTCAAACCAATATCGAAGACCTCACCATGGAACCTCTAGTTTCTCACCACATCTCAACTCACCCAATGTTGGCCAAAAGAAAAAAAACTCAAGTCCTACTAAAAAACAAAGACCTATAGTAAATAAGCATGGTATAAACAGCCCAGTGGGTCACCACCTGCTAAAACTATGAAATTTATTCCATAAAATAATTTATCAATGAAATTTTGGAAATAAAACTAGAAAATAGGATTTTAAAACACAACCATGTGAATCACAATATAAATCCCATGTTTATTTTTTAAATATTACCCTTTTTATTTTCCTAAATGAAAATAATAATTTTGGAAATGTTCATTTGATTATGTCATTTTTAGCTAAAACCCATTTTGAAATCTAATTTTAAACAACAATACAAGAGTATTTAGTTCAAAATGGTATTTCCCAATATCTTTTAACACCAAACAAATGAAACAATCCAAACACAACAGTTCAAAACTACCCTAAGGTAGGAACAATAAATCTTAATATAGATAATGAAGACAAAAAAGATAAGGGTGACACACTAATACATGAAAGGGGAAGATACAATCTTAATAAAGATAGATATCCCCTATATAAATCACCAATCAAGAAATAATTGTTTTATGGGATCTATCCTAGGTCCCAATGTGAGATAAAATCTAAATTTACTAAATCCATAAAAACCATCTTTTGGAATATTTTGATTCCAAACCATCCATAATCCATCCATCTATCCCACACTATCCTAATAAGAATGGAACTCTATCATAGCCCTATTGTTTAGAAAATTATATAAACACTAGAATCATGTGAACCAACTTGTGTTGCATAAATAAAGATATCCAACTTATTCAATCATGTTCCCATAACCAAAAAAAATGTGGAGGTGAGTGAATTAATAGGCCAAGATCAATACATAAGGTATAAATAATGACTCTCCCTCATCTCCATCACCTTCACATAAAATAACCCATTTACACATCATATATAAATGTAATAAATGTAGTGTATCCATAAAAATGATTGATATTGCAACATCCCACCCCATCTCGTTGGCTATAGAGGGTGGGGGAATTCTACTTGGCCTTAAGCAGCATTCCCAAAGTTCCAAAGGATAACAATAAATTATGAGGGCTTCGAGAATAAATTAGGGAAAGATTTTTCTTTGATACAAAACAAACCAAAAAAACAATCCAATATCCACAAACTACATGATGCATGTCACAAAAAACCAAACTCATAAATTACAAAAAGGCAACCAAACTATTCCATAACAAGCCCATGTTCCCAATACAACCAAGACAAAAACTAAAGTACCTAGAGGAAGACTACAAAAAGACCCCAAAAGAACAAGGACTCCATCCATATCTCTACACCAAGATCCATTCCCCATGTACCACAACATCACCAAAGCATCATTCCGTACTGCTAGAAAAATGAGATGCTTTACTCTTACCTATGTCCTGGAATACAGTATCTACAAAAGCACCCAAGTGAAAAATTAGTTGTTGAGTAAAAATAATCAGTATGCTTTCCCCAAATAACTTCCCTATATATTCCACTAGGATAAAACCATTAGAAAATATATATAAAATAGATTATATAAAACATTCAATAGTTCAACAATTACCAATAATCCAAACACACCCTTACCAAGCCACCTTTACTCAAACCATGAAACCCAAGGGAAATACAAACACCCATGCCATAATCTATTTCACCATTTCACATGAACACCATAAATTCCATATTGCAAAGAAACACACAACAAGGCAACCAAAACGGTGGAGCTTCCATCCAACTCGTTCACTACACTTCTAACTAGCGGTGCTTCCCGACCACTATCCATAATGGTGGTTCATCCAACCGTTATCCATCACCTTTTATAGTGAGACTTCCCACCCACTTTCATAAAATCAACACAATCCATAACACATAATCAACCAACATGCACAAATCACCAAGGACATATAAAATAATACCATTGTTCCCATCGCATGCCAATTCACTTCAATAAACCACCCATTTATTGAATACAAACTTTAACCAATTTTCCATTCCCAACCACATTTCAATAAAAAAATATTTATTGAAAACAATATTTCAAAAAAACTTTTTCATAATCAACCACTAATGATTTTAAAATCAACATTTTAAAATCACATAACAAAGCACCTTTTTTACAACAACAACCCATTTTCCCCAAAATCCAAAAATCACCACCAAATGGGTTTCCAAAAAAATATTAACATATCATTATCACATTTAATTTAAAGCAAACAAATTTATTGTACCAAAAGAACAAGTTCTAACCAGGTGGAGTCAAGAGAGAAGATACCTGCCTTTAGGGTTCCAGTGAATTCGACCAAGAAGCAACTGCACCCCAATTCGGAAAAACACTCCACAAAAACTGCTCTAGATCTCCTTCCCTATCATCAACATGACTTAAAATCAACACCTAAGGAAACTTAAAACCAATATCTACACAAAATGGGTGTATATTTAGAAAACTAAGAGATATAGATATGTAGATCTAGAGGAAACCACAAAGAACCATGAGAGGAGACTTACTCAAGAAGAATCGCCTTCAAACAACCAAGAAACCACTTCAATTTGCTTCCAAAATGTGTGGGAAAGCACCTTAAACCATTGATAACCCAAGATCATGAGTGATTATTTAGTGGGAGGAAGTTTGGGATAAAATGAGGCAACCCTATAGAAGCCTGGATTTAAAAACCCCATTTTTATGTGGCCACACAGATAGCCCACACAATTTGGAAAACTGTGCGCTAACTATGTGTATGCCACTACCTCAAGGGAAGGGGTTCACACAGTTTTCTCAAATTTTTTGTAAAACTGTGTGTAGGTCATGCAAAGCCCACTATCTCCCCCTCCACAGTTTCCTGAATAACCCATATGGTTTTCTCTAACCGTGCTCAAACCGTACGACCTTAGAAAATCCTCCAAACTTATTCAAAACCATTCTAAACTCTCCCAACCTCTTCCCACCACATCCCAAGAACTTTTGAGACATAAAAAGGCATAAAAATGGATAGATACCTCAAACTAGGGGTGATGAATTCTCCTCTCCATTGGAATTTCCATCCTTGGAAAGTAGGGAACCATCACTTTGCCGAAAGAGCTTGGGCCATTGCTGAGTCATCTCTTTCTCCCATTCCCAAGTCTCCTCTTGAATCTAACCATGTTGCCAAAAAAAATTAACTAAATCAATGATTTTACCACACAATATATTCTTTTACCTATCCACAATCTGCACTAGCACATACACCAAGGAAGAATCAGGTTCTTGCTCAACATGATCCCAACGAATCATATTGTCATGATCTGGCTGATACTTTTTCAACTATGACACGTGAAATACATTGTGCACCACACTAAACCATGGTATCAATGAAAAATGATAATCCAACTCTTAAATCCTCTCAAGTATCTCAAAATTCCCAATATACCTTAGAGATAACTTACCCTGCTTCCCAAATTGACGATGTCCCAACCTAGGATAGATTCTCAAAAACACATGATCACCCACCTCGAACGACAATGGTTAATGATGATGGTACGCATATGATTTCTGGTGACTTCGATTCATCTCCATAAACTTCCTAATAAAATTGATTTTTTCCATAGTCTCTTGTAAAAGGATCGGTCTGATCATCGAAGTCTCGCCTGTTTCGGCCCAACATAGTGGAGAACGACACAGATGCCCATACAATGCCTCAAGCAGATCCATACGTATCGAATCCTGATAACTTTTATTATAGGATAACTCTAAAAATGGTAAGTAATCCTCCCATGAACCACAAAAACCCATGACACTAAACCTTAACATATCCTCTAAGGTTTGTATCATCCACTCAGATTGGTCATCCATCTGCAGATGATACGCCATTCTCATAGTCAATTGTGTCTGAGGGGCCTGCTACAAGGATTTCCAATCATGAGATGTAAACCTCAGATCTCTATCTAATACAATTGAAACTAGAAAACCATGCCTATTTAACACCTCCTGGATAGAGATTTTGGATAGATCCTCCACCGTATTAGATTCACGAATCGGGATGAAATGGGCCGACTTTGTGAGCCTATCCATAATCACTCATATGGCATCGTGTTTCCTAACCATTCTCGGAAGACCTGTCACAAAACCCATTGTTATCTACTCTCATTTCCACACTAGGATAGGTAATGACTACAACATGCATTCTAACTGCTGATGCAATTCCTTGATTTTCTAACAACTCAAGCATCTCAAGACAAATTCAGCCACACCCCTTTTCATACAAGCACACCAAAACTGCACTTTCAAGACCTTGTAAATTTTCTGAATTCTAGGATGGACCACCCACCTAGAATAATGATAATACCTTATAAGTTCTTCTAGAAAATCCACTGGTACCACCATTTGATTCTGAAAACACAAGACTAAATTCCCATTTAGTTCCCAATTCTCAATGGTCTCCCTACCATTGATTTTTAACCCCATCTCCATACACTCGGAATCTGATTCTTGTGCCTCTTTAACCAAACTAACCATGTCAAGAACCAACGAAACTAGAAAGAATACCACTCTTCCACCTTGGTCCTCATATTCAAACAGCATTTGGGCTTTGACCGACATCAATTACCACTGATCTAATGCATTTTCTTTACTTGTGCATATGATTTCTTACTTAATGCTTCTACCACTGAATTTCCCTTACCTGGTGTGTAAATTAAGTTGAAATCAACCATCTAGAGTTATTCCATCCATCTCCTTTTCCAAAAATTCAAATATATTTGTGAAAAGATGTGCTTTAAGCTCTTATGATCAGTAAAAATCTTGAATTTCTCATTGAATAGATAATGATGCCACATCTTTAAAGAATGAACTATTACCGCCAACTCCAAATCATGTTTTGGGTAGTTATTCTCATGAAACCTCAACTAATTTGATCCATATGAAACCACATGATCCCCTACATGAGAACACACCCCAACCCTAATCCCGATGTGTCACAATACACCAATTACCATTTACATGGTTCAAGAAAATCCAAGATTGGTGCGGATGTAAGGCAACCCTTTAATTCTTTAAAGCATTTTTGACACTACCCATCCCATTGAAATGGGATATTATTTATTTTTAATGATATCATTGGTGAATCCAATCATAATAAATCATGAACAAAATGCCAATAATACCCAACTAAAGAAAGGAAGCTCCATATCTTGAAAATGTTATTTGGCGGTTGCCATGAAATAATAGCCTCTATATTTTCCAGATCAATTGGAACACCTTTCTTAGAAATAACATGGCCAAGGAAATGAACCTCCTATATCCAAAAGCACACTATGAAAATTCGGCATACAACTGATGGTCCCTCAAGATCCCCAACACTATCGTCAAGTGCTGCTCCAGCTCTACCCTTGTCCTCAAATACACCAGTATATCATCCACAAATACCACCACGAAAGAATATAGATATCTCATAAATATCTGATTCATCATTTCCATAAACACTACTGGTGTATCTGTTAGACCAAAGGGAATAACCACATACTCATAATGGCCATATCTACTTCTAAAATCAATTTTCAGAATATCCTCCTCCCTCACCCACAATTGGTGATATCCTGACCTCAATTCAAACTTGGAGAAGCACTGATCTCCCCTAAATTGGTCAAACAAATCATCAATGCGTGGAAGTGGATATTGGTTCTTTATCATAACCTAATTAATTCTATGATAATCAACACAGCGCTACAAGGTTACATCCGCCTTTTTAACAAACAAAATCGGCTCTGCCCATGGAGACGTGCTAGACTAGATGAACCCTTTGTTTTCTAACTATTCCAACTACACCTTTAATTCCCAAAATTGTATTGGTGCCATTTGGTAAGACATAAGTGTGATAGGATAGGTCCCCAAGAGGAGATCAATCGTAAACTCCACTTCTCTCACAGGTGGAAACCCTAATAATTCTTCAAAAAATACATCAATAAACTGATCCAAAACCACTAGAATAACATGTTGCTTGACACATTATAGTGATACCAATGACAAAGCCTCTAACTAATGTGAGACTATGCCAAAAGATGGTGACAAAAAATCCGTTGCACCTAACATTTCATTCTTCTCCCCTCTGAATAAAAGTATAACACCATTCTCCATCACAAAACTAATTGTTCACTCATAGAAATCAATGTGGGCCTTAAACATTTTCAACCAATCCATTCCCAAGATTGTATCATAAGCATCCATCTCAAGCATTGAGAAATCCCACATCAATTCAATCTCTCCCACAACTAAACAACACACTTGACATAGGAAGGCTCAACACTCTATTTGATCCATAGTATTGTGTAGTTTCAAAATAGAAGGCATCATTTCCTCATGTAAACCCAACAAATCAATTATCTAATAAGTAATAAGAGAATTAAAATCACCCATATCAAACAAATCTTTAATAAAATCTGGATTTAAAATAATTTTACCTCGCACCGTGGATGGTCCCAACTAATCATCCACCACAACCCACTCATCTCCAAACAAATTCTTGCTTGACATGCTCTGCTCTTTATTACCCTGCTGAGGAGTTGTGGTGTTCCTCGAATCGTTAGGACTAACATTACTCTACTACTGAGGGGTATGTTGATGCCTCTGTCCTTTCAAGGCATAAGACCCCAAACAATGTTCTTTATTCAAGAACCATGGCTCTGAAACTATTTGTAACAAACTAACATGGGTGCCACCTGAACCAGCACCCGACTTGGCTAACTACAAGGCCCAAAGGGTGTTCCCAATACCCACGTGTAGACAACTAGTTCTTGGGAATCACAAGAATCAAAATTTTTAATTATTTCATTATAAAATTAGAGTTAAATGGTATTGGATCATTTATCCAAGGTTTGGAATGGACTATCCTTAGATTTGATGTACATAAAACATCAAGTAATCATAAGAAAATAGAATAGGTAAGTCAAATAGTTTGTAACCAACAACACTACTTCAAACTATTTGAAAAAAAATGTCGCGTCATCCTTTGATGATACAATACAGCATGACATGACCAGATATAATAAAAATAACTAGAATTAGATATAATAGTGGTCATCTACATCGATACAATGACTGCGAAAATGAGACAAACTCAAACCAAGATCGAATCCCATAATATGAAACCTATGGTTTCTCGACACCTCTCAAATCACGTGAAATTGGTCAAATGAAAAAAACACAACTCCCACTAAAAACATGGACATTTTATTAAATAGGCATGATGTAAACATCCTAGTAGTCCGCCACCATATTAAACTATGAAATTTCATTGATAAACAAATTTATAAATTTAATTTTAAAAATACAGCTGAAAATATTCTTTTCAAAAACTACCATGTTAATTACAATATAAATACCATATTCACTTTTAAAAATACCTATTTATTTTATTAAATGAAAATAATCCCTTTGAAAATGTTCCTTAGCCTAGGCTATTTTTTATCAAACACTCATTTTGAAATCTACTTTAAAAAAATATAATAGTCTTTAATTCAAAATGGGTTTTCTAGAAATTATTGAAATCTATCAAAGAAGAATCGAATAAAAAAATGGGTTTAAAATACCACAAGGTAGACACAAATAGTTCAATAAAAATAATGAAGACAAACAGGATAAGGGTATCACAACAATACAAGCAAGGTAAGACACAATCTAGATCAGGATAGATATCCCATATCTAACTAATCAATCATCAAATAAGTATGTCATGGAAACTACCCTAGGTCCTAACATGATATGAAATCTAACTTTATAAAATCCAAACTAACAAATTTTCAGTATATACTAAGTCTAAACCATTCACAATCCTTCCAACTAGCCCATATTGGCCCCATAATAATGGAATCCCCTCTTAAACCTAGTGCCTAGTATGACTGGAGAGACACTAAAAATGTCTGAACCAACTGGTTCAACATAAATATATATCTCCCAATTAATAATTTGATTCCTATAACTAAGAAAGTGTAAGAAAGTGAACATGGAATCCAATATCAATAATTAAAGCACAAACAATAAGTATCCCTCACTCCTTCACCCTTGTGTAAAATAGTCCCTTTACACATCATATATCTATGTAATGAATGAATAGAATCCCAAAAAAGGGAGTGAAAAGCATAAAATAGTGATAAAAAACCTGCATAATGGGAGAAACACCAAGAGGAAATCATGAGGGAATCCCAAAAAAAATATAACTCTCTTTATAAAGTTGTAAATGGGCTATTACCATAAAATATAACTCGAGAAGCTGATCTATTTCTCATTTCATAAAAATACTCTTTAAACGTCTTTTATAAATCTATTAAAACCACACATGTAATTTAAATTTAAAATAAACCCTTTAAAACATTATTTTTACTCTTTCAAAACCAAAATAAGACTAAGGACCTTCCATATCTACCCAGAACATTTTGAAAAACCATTTAGGAATTTTTAAATAGGGAAGGGAAACCAATTCAATTTAAGAAAATTTTAAAAATCACTAAAGAACCCCTATTTAAAATAATTTTGAGGTTAAAATATCCGTGTAAAATAAATATCTCTTTAAAATCATAGTAATCACCCTTTGAAAACCTATTAGGTCCAAAAGGGTCCTAGATACCCTGAGTGGGGGGTGAATCAAAGTATGGATATTCTTTTAAATGTTTTATCTACCCCACTAGATATTGAACTCTTTATTTTAAGTTTCAACCCATTTTCTATTTATTGTTTATATTTATATTATCCTTTTTAAATTTATCTGATGATGATGCATAGAAATTAAAGCAAGAAGGCAAGAACACAGACACACATATTTTTAATTGGATCGCCCTCACTAGGCTAAATCCAAGGAGCATACAATGGAAATGTTTCGATGTACCAAATCAACTAAATACCACGTCCAATACAAGATTTAGGGATATATCACTGCTTCCCAATGGTCCCTCCTTTAATATTTACTTCGATGGTTCACTACCAGTGGAATGGATCAACTTCTTCCTCTTCCATTTCTCACTACTTCAGAAAGGATTCACTCACAGTTTATTGACATATAGTTCCCTTCATTAAAAATAATTAGTTCATACTCAATTGTATATAGATTATATATTGAAGCTATTCTTGGGTGGCTCCATCACATCTGTGAAAAAAAATTGATCCAATACATCCAATTTCTAGACACCTAGAAAAAATTCTCTTTTATGTATATATAGAAATTAAATCTTCTTTGTATTTTTCAAGATATTCAAGAGATTTCAAGTCTTCCATTCATTTCCTTGGATGTAGAAGTGAATAAAATTATTCTGCAAGTATGGTCAAATGTTGTGGATCCTCTTTCTTTTCATAATTCTTCAAAATTCAGATGTGGAATTGATACTTCCCAAATATTTTTACACATAATTATGCCATGAAGTCCTATTTTATCCTAGTAGATGAAATCCACTCTTTCTCATACAACTAGTTTACATAAATTGATTTCAGTAAATATTTTTAGTCCCTTCATGAACTTCCTTTCACCCTCCTTGGACTATCTTTCATCCTCTAGGAAATTTCTTTCACCATGTGGTGCGAGTGCTTTGTGGACTACATTATTTCAAGAAATGACTTTGATCCATGAATCGTTGATCCTTTGAGACCACTTTTCCTTTTTGATCAATAGTTCCTCGCAAACCCCTTCCACGAACTACCTCTTTTTCATAATTTTCCCTTTGTGATATCAAATCCTTCCTGAACCACCTACTTAGTGGAATAATTCATGGAATACCTCTTCATGGACCTATTTTGGACTTCACTGAATTCTTCCAGTGATTATTCTCTTTAATCAAATTCTATCTATATAATGATGTGGTCAAGGGTCCTTTATATAGGAAAATATATCACAAAAAACCCACTAATCACAATTACCAAAATCACCTTTACAGATTATCTATCACTATGAAATGAGCTTTCCATGCCCTCTTCTTAAAAAAACCCTTTACAATGAACTCAATTTACCATATTCATCCACAAATGAAAATTCTTCATGGTGTTCCTTAAATCATCACCTTCAGCAAACAACACACCTCTCACAAACTAATCCCACTAAATGGTTGGTGTAGTGCATAACACTATTTGGAGGCTTCAAATCAATACCCTCATCTGCAAAACATGAAGTACATTTTTAGTTTTCAAAGCATGATATGTGGTCTGCATAGAGCTGGTACGTGGAAATATTTCATTTGTTTAATTTTCTTCTCCATTTTGTGTAGTTATCTATGTGGTCCGCGTAATTTTCTTTTTTTTAATCCCTTTCTTTTCCATAAAAATCCCAATTTTGAGTCCCAAAAATATTGAAAATGCTAGAAAATTGTGCCACCTTAAATGCATATTCCTCGTCAACCCCAACTATAATGAAATGAATTCATCTATATTTTTTCAACAAACACAATCACCACAAAAACACCAAGATATAACCTTGAGTGATTTTTTCCCAACAATTTCCTCCTTTGGGTTTGTTAAAAAAACTTAAAAAAATTATTAGTGATCAAATATTTACTCCACACACACTGTAAGACCACATGATCGATTCTCTATGTGAGATACAAGAGTCTCATGAAAATTTTATCAATTAATAACTTCATTCCAAAACCACTCAACCACTTTCATCATGATCCCTATTTTTCATGATATATAATCATTTATCAAACATATTTAGCATCATAAAATTTTAAACTCCCCCTATCATCTTCTTCCCCTATCTTGATTAAGACATTTTCTCCCCCATTTATAGACACAAATTCTCCCCCTTTCTCAACAAACCCAAAGGTCTCCCCTTTATAGTCTGAAATAGGGTAAATAACCCAAATCATTACATTAGGGAAAAACATGGCATACCTTAGGGAGAGGAGTACCACATCAACACTTTTTTATGTGTGGAGAGTCAACTGAACTCAAAGAGTATGTGGATGCTGCTCAAACCCATCTTTTGGTATGACCTTCTCCATAATATATGCAGCCTATAATTCTATAGGTTCATACTCTAACTTCACGATCCCATGATCCACCTTATCATTGATAAAAAGATAAATTATTTCAATGTGCTTCATTTTTTAATGATGGAATGGATTTTTTCTATGATATATAGAACTTGAATGATCATAATGAATATCAATCAGATACTTCACTTAATTTATCTCCCTCTTACCATAGAATTCAATTGGGGGTTTCTTTATTTATGAATTTACTCCCCCTTATTCAATGATCTCCATGAATCATAATTTTGATAATATACAAAATCCTAAGGGGACACAATTTATTGTTTTATCACCAAAAATTCAGATAAATAGAAATTACTCTTCCCCTTTGGTCATGCACTTCTGTATAGATCATGAGACAACATAGGTTGATATCCAAACACCACCAGGCTATGTCAACTATATGAAATTTTAACTTTTACTCCATTTATCTACTCTAGATTGAAACTTTAATTCTTGTATCAATTTCTAATATCATATTAATGTTCTTATTTAAATCTACACATTCCATGGATTCTTACAGAATGAATTTCATCAAGTATTAAGAGGACTCTCTTATTGGATGAGGCTATATCTCATAGAGTTCCTATTACCACATATCTAATAAAAACTCCATCATTAGAAAAGCATGGATCGTTAATGTTAATTATTGATATGAATTTAGATGTTTATTTATTCTTCAAAATAAGGAAACCCTTTGTTAGAACTATTTTTTATTTTCTGTAGTAATTTATTAGTATCTGGAAAATATTTAACCGATACCACATTGTTAGACTAAAATTAATAATTATAAAATACATGAATATTATTTCTTCTCCCCTAATAAATATTCTTCCAGTGGACGAATAACACTTGAAATGAGACATGATATTGATGGTTGAATATTAAATGATACTTAGAACCACTCGATCATTCAAGTATAACATTGAAAGATATTTATTTTCACATTATGATATTCATTATATAATATCCCTTTTCCATAGCACGGAACCTTTAGATAGATATTTGAAAAAATAAAGTTTGTTTTTTAACCCAATTTATTTAATTTGACACCATATGTGATGTTCAATAGTTTATATTATTATTTTTACATGTATCTATATTAAACATATACACTCATTCTCGTTTGGAACACAAACCCTATGGATTATATCTCCCCCTAAGTCTTGCAAAACATCTAGTAGATATTTAAAACATTTAACACATAATGATAGGGATACCTCTGGATTCCTCATGAAAAATATTGTGGTTGATCATGATGGATCAACCATTTGATACTTTCTTGAAAATAAATGTACTCTTTTTGTGCTTGTTCCAACTGCTCATCCAACTTCAACTATTCTAGACATATGACTAAACATTATTTACCCACATGTTGAGTCTTCTTAAAATATGTACAATCGGTAGGATTGGTCTTTTCAAAATTTTTGGTTTAAAATGACTATTATAAATTTCCTTCATTGATGCTCCATCAATAGGCCATTTTTCATGACTCCTTATTTAATCATGAATCCTTCCGCATGTTATCTTATCTTTCCTAATCCTCCATTAGAGGGACCCTTCTCTAACCTTCACTTCATAATTTGTGGTATGAAATGGGAATTTTTCAAGGCATTGTATATTAAATTTCTTTATATTAGTTAACTGATTCACGTCACCCTTTCTTGTTGGGGGTATTTATTTTACTAAACTTACAGTATTATTACTCACAAGTGGAAAAAATACTCCCTTTTTATTCCAAGTTTGTTCACATTATTTATATGAGAGTTTTTGTGGGTGTAATATAGGATGTAATTGATACACATTTCATTGTGATCCTTATGTTTCCATCGCGGCTATAAACCTATCTTTTAACTTATCATGTTGTATTCCAACATAGTAATTTTTATTATATGATGTTAGAGTTGGAAATCTCATTAGGAATTAATTTTCCTTCAATTATTTATTCGAGCTACAATATCTTTCCAAATAACCATGGTTAAAATTCATAAAACATATCCCATTAAAAACATACCTCACATCAATATTTCTTGGTTGAGATATTGATACAACTAGAGTTTTTCTTCTAACAATGAGATATTGGTCTTCTTGACACATACTCAGGGTGTGTCTTATTCTTCTACAACTACACAGTTTCATGGATACTTTATTCTAAGAGGCACCACTACTGGAAAATGGGTCTATACCCACGGTTTTGTGTAAAACCGTGGGTATAGCCCCCCCCCCCCCCTATACCCACGGTTTGGGAAACCGTGGGTATAGGGATAGTATCGAGACCTATACCCACGGTTTTGGAGAACCGTGGGTATAGGTCCCCTATACCCACGGTTCATGGCAAAACCGTGGGTATAGGCATTTTTTGAAGACCTATACCCACGGTTTTGGCAAAACCGTGGGTATAGGTGTTGTTTGGCAGACCTATACCCACGGTTTTCAAAAACCGTGGGTATAGGTGGTATATTTTTCGAAGGCCTATACCCACGGTTTTTCAAAACCGTGGGTATAGAGTTCCCACGTTATGGCGGGAACAAAAAATTCCGCGGGACGGAATTTTTTTTGATGAAAAGACGATCTTAAATAATATAAATCTATAGATACGAAATATTAAATCGTATAATATGTTTAGGTTAGTTGGTCAGTACCTCACATGTCTCAGCATAGGTCGCGTGTTTGAGAAACGGCGGGTTATATATTTTGATTATAGCAGATATATTAATATAAGAATAAAAAAGTATAATTATATAACAATTGGATTGGTGCCTCGGTTGGTTGCTGTGACTGGGCAGCGAACGGGAGGCGTGGGATCGAAACCCGCTGGTCTTTTCTTTTCAATTATAACTGTTATATTAACATATTAAAATAAAATTATCATTATATATCAATAGCAGCGTTAGATCAGTTGGTCACTCGGTGCGGCGCGGGATTTGGGTGTTGTGCGGTTGCGGGATCGATTCCCTTCCAGCACAATTTTTTGAATTCAATTACCCCACGGTTTGAAAAACCGTGGGGTTTATTGTGTGCCACGCTGGAACAACGGTGTGACACACTTTGACCCCTCTATACCCACGGTTCTCCAAAACCGTGGGTATAGGCTGAGACCCCTATACCGACGCCATTCCAGCCCACGGTTTTGGGGGCTATACCCACGGTTTTGAACCGTGGGTATAGGTCTTTTTTCCAGTAGTGCACTTCTTTCATATTTATCAATACACTTCTTCTTATTCTCATATTCATAAATATTTTTTTCTTCACATCATTAAATATATTCCAAAGTCTCAAATCAAAAACTTTATATATGACCATGAATCCCATAGACTTAGAAAATTCTATCATTACTTCCTATAAAAACTTGTTTAGTTCATCCTACATCACCTACAAGATTTTTCCAATTACTTGAACTATTCATAGATCTCTTTCTATCATTAATGGGAGAGGGTTCATCATATACAATACCTAATTTTCCAAAACAAGATAGCCTTTTGGATGAGACAATAATTTCATTTTTCCTCTTAAATAGTATACTTTCTTTTAATTTCATTATTACCTTTTGAGGGATGGTAAAATAATAAATGAAAAAGCATCATTCAATTTGGGATTGCCTTTGGCATCAGATTTCTCTACCTATTTCTTGAATAATTCAACATCTTCTCTCTATTTTTGAATCTCTATATCCCTTGATTCAATTTGAGGATTAATTTATCTCTTGAGGATCCTATCACTACTCGTCTCATCTTTTAATCCACATGTGATCTTATCAACAATTTCACTTTAATCCTTTATTTTAAAATTCATATAAGAAAAAAACATTAAAGAATCTATTCTCTTAATTATTGTACCCCTTTATTTTCATTTACCATTTATGACTAGTGCGTATAAATATTATCATTTATGGATTCCAAATTATGAATTTATTCTAAGTTCATATTATTTTCCTTATCACCATCTTGTAGTTTTTATAGTTTTTCAGCTTGATATTCTTTATTCTCTATTAGATCTATGGTCACTTCAATAATAATTTTATTTAATCCTTTTATCTTATTGAATTAAATTTACTACACTTGTATCTTAATGTCTTTAGACACATTTTCTTCTTTCATTTTCTAATATAATCCCATTTTTACATAAACAACTTCCACTTTTTTCCTTCTTGGAATTTATTCATCATCAGTAGTTATAGAATAACTTAGAATATTGGGATCTTCACTCATTTCTACAGCATCATTGAATGGGTAAATATTTTCACAATATGATTTATCCAAATCATTATTCGGTATACTATTTTTGTATTAGCTTAATCATACACTTTCCATATACAGTTCATCACTAAGGAATACCACCATAATTCTACTTAATCTTTGTATTTTTGTTCTTTTACAGACTCATGGAAATAATAGTATATAGAAACTTTAAATGAAACAATTTAATAAACCAATCAGAGAAAAAAAATCCAACAAAAGAAACATATGCTCTTATACCAATTATTTGGTCTAAAAAAGGCCTATATACCCTAAGTAGAGGTGAATCAGTGTATGGATATTATTTTAAATTTTCTTTCTATACCTATAAATATTGAACTATTTATTATAATGGTTAGTTAATTTTCTATTTAGTGTTTATATTTATTTTATCCTTTCCGATTTCATCTGATGATGATGCATAAAAAGTAAAGAAGGATAGAAAGTACACAGGCACATATATTTTTACTTGGTTCATTATCATTGGACTATGATAAAGTAGAATACAATGGAAATGTGTATATTTACTAAATACAATAAAGATAATTTCCAATATAATATTTAGCGACTACTCACAGTTTCTGAAGGGTCACCCCCTTGATCTATCCTTAAATTGCTCACTACTGGTGGAATGAATCATATTCATCATCTTCTTTTGCTCGCTACTCTAAAAAGGATTCACATAAAGATTATTTACATGTATGTCCCTTCATTATATATAATTAATACATCCTCAATTATAGATAGATGTTTTGTTGAAGTCCTTTTTGGGATACTCCTTCACTTCAGTAAAAACAGTGTGATGTAGCACATCCAATTTCTATCCACATGGATCAAACTTATCTTTTCTATAGATATAACAATAAACTCTTCTTTATATTAGGAAATATATTCAACAGATTCCAAGTCTTAATTACAATACCTTGGATATGGTAGTGAATAAAATTCTTCAGCAAGTATGGTAAAATGAAACTGATCCTCTACCTTCTCGTTCTTCTTCTAAATTTAGATATTAAATGATACTGCTCAAATATTTTTACACGTTATTGTTCAATGAAGTACTATTTTCACCAGGTATAATAAATCCACTTTTCTAAGAACTTATATTTTTTTAAATTACTTTAATTAATAGTTTTTAGTCCCTTTGTGAACTTCCTTTCACCCTCCACAAATTGTATTTCATCCTCCATGAACTGCCTTGAACTGTATGACATAGGTTCTTTGTAGACTTCCTTGCTTTTTTAACTAAATTTTATTCATAAACTACTGATGATTCATGAAAACATCACATTCATGAGAAATTGTGCCCCGCAAACCCCTTTCACAAACTACCACCTTTGCAGAATTTCTCCTCTGTGAACTCAACTCCTTCACAAACAACCTACTTCATGGAATACTTCATAGAATACCTCTTCATAAACCTCTTTCTGAATTCGCCAAATTAGTTAAATGATGATGCTCTATAATAAAATTCAACCAATATAATGATTTGGTTGTGGGTATTTTATATAAGAAAATAAATCCCGAAAAAACCCACTCATCAAAATTACCAAAATCACCTTTTGAGGATTATCAATCACTACGAAATGAATTTTCCATATAGTCTACATAGCACAAACCCTTTATGGTGGACTCAATTTTCCACCTTCATCTACAAATTGAAATTATTTCATAACACACCTTAAATTTATGCCTTCCACAAACAATGTGCCTCCCATAATCTAGTCCCACTACGTAGATCATGTAACACATAACACTATGTGGTGGATTCAAATAACTACCCTCTTCCACAAAACGCCAATCCCCATTGTGGTTCATATATCATGTTTTACAGTCCTCATAGTATTGTTATGCAAAAATATTGCTATTGTTGATCTTCCTTCACCATTGCGCATACAGTACTATGTGGTCCACGTAATTTTCTTTGTGGAATGACTTCCTTTTCCACAAAACAAATCCAATTTTTTGGATCAAAAATATGTAAAACACTGGAAAATTGTGTCACCTTAATCATATATGCTTTGGAAACACTAACCATATTGAAACATGGTCATCTGGATTTTTTAACAAACATAATCACCCTAAAAACAATGAGATGTCACCTTGAGGGATTTTTTCCATCAAAATCTATCCTTCACCACCCAAATCATTTCAAAGAACCTCATAATAATGTCAAAAATTATTATCACGTGAAGAAATTCAACTTAAAAGTAAAAAACATGCAATTCGTAATAGAAACCCGTTATGAAAATTGAAAATTTCATATAAATGATTTAAAAAAACCACATGGATGTCACATATATTCAAGCTTTTAATAAAAAATTGTTTAGAAAGCTCATTCATACACATTATTTCATAATGAATAAATTTCATAGAAAATCCTACTTCGTAGAAGAGGAAATAAATCCTGAAAATGTATCCTCTAATGAAGACCAGCTAAATAAGCAAGGATACCTCTTATAAAATCCACAAGAGACAAAAATCCCAGGTTATAACCATACCAACCCCAATCCTTATCGTACATATAAAATTAAGGTTCTAGGAGAAACAGGAAACCTAGTGAATATTAAAGTAATAAGAAAAGGAAAAATAAAAAAGAAGAATTTAACATGGAATCACTTGAAAATCATGAAGGATAAGCCAAAAATAAAAGAAAGGGAAGGATGGAGCTCCCCCTTGGGCTCCTTGGAGTTTTTAAAATTAAATTTAATTGAGTAGGGTTGTCAAAGGATAAAAAACTAAAGGTTAATTAAGGTAAAATAACATTTTAAGTGCTTTTTAATAGGCTATATGGTTTTCCAAACCATGAGGTAGTACACTTATGCATAAAACTGACCACATTGTTCCCTAGGAAAATACACATAGTTTAACAAACTATGTGAACATCATATCAATCTCCCCTTCCTCCAATATCGCACCCCTTTAATGGTGCCTAATGTTACTCCTAACTATACTTGATAATAGTGAAACACCCAATAATACTCAAAAATTTCAAATTGCATGTCCAAAAATTAGTAGGTTCTAAGATAACCCAACTAAATATAAATTAAAATAGGTTATAAGGTAACTTGTGGGTGTTAAAATTCTCCCCACCATGCCAATTTATTCCCTAGAAATTCCTTCCTCAAAATTAGATAGTTATAGAAAAATAAATATCCAAACAAGACCAAACCAAATAGAACATCTCAAAATGATATGACCACAAAACCAAACAACAAATATTCCAAAAAAATTTGAATTGGTTATCCATAAATATTTAAATACATATCCAAGAAAAACCAAGACAAAAATTAAATCTAGAAATCCAAATAATATGGGAGGCCAATCATGGTCTCTCCAATATTTAGAATTTCTCTAACATTGTGAAATAAAAGAAAAATACAAGGTGAACATCATTAAAATAACCAAACAACAATGAGAAAAACCCATCCTCAAACCACAAGAACTTCCAAACTAAGATAATGAAAAAAATAAATTGAATACTTAAAGAATTACATGAGTTCTAACCTCAGTCCATAACACACATGGATAACCTAGGTTCTCAATCCATACCACCCTCATATGATGGATTTTTTAAAAAAAAATACAAACAATAACTAGTGAATAATATCACCTAATGATTCACCCACTCTAGTTACCCAATCATGAACCTAAGGCCTTTTCCCATAATCATCCAGTGAGAGTCTCTAAATCTCAACACATCCAACCAACACAAATTGAAACTATCAAAATAGATTCACCCAAACAATGAGGCACATCATAAACAATTCTCATAACTATTTAAAAAATAATGAGATATATCTGAGAAAATACATTCCTAAGAATCCAAAAAGGAAATTCCATAAAATAACCACCCACAAGCTTCAAAATTTTATAAAATAGTAGGAACTAAAAATCTCAATCTATCCCAAAACTATCAAATAAAAGGTCCTAAAAAATACATAAACCATAAATATTTACACCTAAGTCCTCTATTAAAACCCATCTTAAAAAACTTCTAAAGGTGATATAAATATTCATAAGAGAGGTAAGTTCTCTGATCATTATGTCAAGATATATTAGAGTTCCATGGGTCCCCACATTGGAAGAAAATGAGAGGTATCTTGTTCCTATAAGAGGTCACCTTTTCTTCTACCCTGGTAATGTCATGTTTTCACTCCCTAACCACCAGGTTACCCTCATTTCCATCCAATGGAACTAATGTATCACCCATATCTGGTTTCTTAGATAGTTCATCCTATACCCAAATGGACTCCTCAATGACCTCATGAAAGGATATCAAGAAAAATACAAGCAGGGATGAACCCAAATCTAAGAAAAGGTCACCTCCAAATAAATGATCTTTATCATAATCATTTATTACCAAACCAACAGACAAGATAACAAAATATAAGAAGTGATCAACATAATCCTTCACTAATCATCATCCCTGATGAAGGATCACAAACTAAAGATATCTCTCTACCTTCATGTAATCATTATAAAACCACTAAATAAACACAATATTAAATAACACACAATACATACCTTCGTGTGGTTGATAAGGTACCATAGACTCCCACTACACTTAGTGAGATACAATGAGAAAACACACTATAACTGCCAACAATGAGACATTAGATGTTCAAATAAAATTGAATATCACATAAATCCTTTATAACCACGTTATATATTTGGTTAAAACTTGATCACTATAAAAAGTGTGAGGTTACTGATTTAAGGAGTTTGTGATGGGGTCTGAGAGAAAATAAGTTTTCGATTCATCCACTCTATGAAGTTTTTAGGTAGACTCCAAAATTAAAGGAACTATTTTGGCCATTTTAAGAGGAATAAAATAAAATAACAATATGTAAATAATTTAAATTAATGACTAAAATATAAAACAAAAAAAACCATCATCATTAGGGAACAAATCCAATAATATGCGTCCCCAAAACAAAGTACATCAATTCCCCACCAATCAAGAAAATTTTATTTCAAAATCACTAGATTCTATAAAGTAATTTTGAAATCACACACTACTAAGTCCTATAATTTAAAATCAATTCATTACACTCTTTGAAAACAAACAAACATTGGCAGGATATATCAGCAAAAAAAATCTCTTCATAAAACTCATGTTTTCCAAGACTACATTCCTCAAAATGAAACCTCTTTTTTCATTATGAATTAGTTTTAAATTTTAATTTTTAAATAGATAACCATGGGGAATACCTTAGGGAATAAATTTAAAACATAATATGTTTCACTTTAAAAAATTTACAAACACCATAATATAAATAACCACTTTATAAAACTCTTCTCGAAAACCAAGGTAATTGCATTTTTTAACTACCGATGAAAATCAAATTTTAAAATTAGGAATTCCATAAAATTTTCCAATATCTCAAAAAAAACATTTAAAACTTAATCATATATAAGTAATCACATGATACATCGAACATGTTTACATTGTTTTATATTCAAATAGCATTAAAACCCTCCTTGGTTCATTTATAATAAGTGAGATTCAATTTCAGAGAAATATTTAATAAAGAGGATTAAAATTAACACAATCAGAGAAGAAATAGGGTTATGCATAGTTTGGCGGCATGGGTTGGGAAACTATGTGTCAACCATGAAATAAGATATCTGAAGGTGATAGACCCAAACCACCCGAGCATAGCTTTGTTGGCTAAACCATGTGATAAAATTTTACAACTCAAGTTCTGCATCATTTTCACCCTAAAACCATATAGTGACCCCTGAAATCTCTTAAATACTTAAATAGTATCAATACATAATCATTCCACATCAAAATCCATTATAAATAACAAAAAATATGGTATAATTTATAATGTAAATCTAAATTTACCTGGAAACATGAATTCAAGATGAGAAAGATCTATCTAGACTCTCCCTACCCTTACCTCTCAAGTCCCAACAACCCTAATCTATTTTATACTAAGAGTCACACCATGTAATAAGAAGGTTACTAAAGAACCTTGGTCCCTATTCAAGAACCTAGGATCTAATACCATTTGTAACAAATTTTACTAGGGTTCCACCTAAACCTACACAAGGCTCGGATCACAAATAGTACTAAAGACTGTTCCCAATCCTCATGGATTAGAAAATAAAGTTTGGGAATAATAGGAAGCACCTTTATGAATTAATTCACCCTAAAATTAGAAATAAATGGTAACAAAACATTTATAAAAAGTTCATAAATGATTGTCCTTATATTGGACTTCCATGAATCATCTAATAACCATAATCTATAATAAAATATGATAGTTAAACGGATCATAACCAACAACACTAATTCAACACAATTACATAAATAAACCACATCATCTATAAACAATACAATACAGCATGGAATAGCAAGAAATAATAAAAATAACTAAAATAATCTACCAGATTTTTCATCTTGGAAAACATAATGATAACCAAAATAAGACAAACTCAAATTAATCTCATATCCAAAACCATGACACCTATGGTTTCTCACCACCTCCCAACTCACCCAAAATTGGCATAATGAAAAAACCATAAGTCTTATAGAAAACATGTAAATTGTAATTAATATGTTTGATGTAAACATCCCAATAGGTCTCCACTTACTGAAATGATTCCATTTCTTCCATAAATCAATTCATAAATAAAAGATTGAAAATACAACTAGAAATTCAGATTTTCAAATTAAAACATGCGAAATACCATGTAAATTCTATATTCACTTTGTAAATAATTTCCTTTTTATTTTCTTATGTGAAAACAATCACTTTGAAAATATTCCTCAATATAATTATTTTTTATCCAAATACCCATTACGATATCCAGATTAAAAACCCAAGACAATAATATTTAACACAAAATGGGTTTTCTGAACATATTTAAAAATTAAAGAAAATAAAATGAACCAAACAAAATGGTTCAGAAAAACCATAAGGTAGGCACCATGAGTCCAAAGTTAGATTTTGAATACAAAAAGACTCACCAATACAATCAAGTTGAAGATACAATAAATCATAATATAGATATCCCACATATAAACCATCAATAAAGAAATAAGTGTGTCATGGTATCAACCCTAGATTCTTAAATGAGACATAATCTAACTTTATAAAATATACAAGGACCAATTATGAGAATATGTCAAGTCCAAACCATCCAAAATCCATCCAAATATCCTAAATGGTCTCATAAGAAATGAACCCTCTCCTGACCTAAGTTCTTAGAACAAATAGAGAGATATTGGCAGCATGTGAACTAACTAGTATTACATAAATATAGATATCCCACTTAGTTAAAGGGTTCACATTACCAAAAACATAGTGTAGGTTAGTGAACAAGTAATACAAGTTCTAAACATGATGCGTAAATAATAAATCTCCCTCATCTCTATCACCATCACATAAAAATCCCCTTTACACGTCATACATCCATTTCATAAATGAAGTGCATCCCTAAAAAGTGAGTTTCAAGCATCACATAGTGAAAAAAACCTATATAAGGGTAGAAACACCATGGGGTAATCAAGAGGGTCACAAAATAATAAACCATCACTCTTTATAAATTGTAAAATATTCCTTTCCATAAAATATTATTCAGGAAGCTGATCCCTTTATTATTTCATAAAAATTGAAATTAAAAATATTTTACGAATCCATTAGAATCACACACATCAATTACATTTTAAATCCAACGTTTAAAACATGGGTTTACCTCTTCAAAATCCAAAATAAAACTAGGGGCCTTCCATTTCCACCAATAAAATTTTAAAAATACATTAAGGAATTTTTCAAAAGTTACATGGAAGACCATTTAATTTAAGAAACATTCAAACATCATTAAATAACCCCTCTTTAAATTTATTTATAAGTAAAAAACTCCTTTTAAAAAAATATTAATTTATATCATAGTTTTTAATATTTGAAAACCAAACAGGATCAAAATCTGAACCACCCCATTAAAATCATTTCAAAGAGTCATAGAGGTATCTAATAAATTCTTGGTATATGAAAACATTCCATTTCAAAGTGAAAACATGAAATTTACAAGGGAACCCCATTATACTAGGACTAAATTTTTTTGAGAGAATTTAGAAACCCCAAATGGATATCACATATATTAATTACTTCAATAAAAATAGGTTTATAAATCACATGAATACTTGAAATCCAAAATGAAACAATTTTATCGAAATGACTATATGGTGGAAGAGGAAATCAAGCTAGAATTTGACAGAAACCACCCACATAATTATAGAGGACTCCTATATAATCCATAAGAGATTAAAATTATAGATTATAACCATCCCAAACCTAATACCAATCTTACACACCAAATTGTCATACCTATAGAAAGGGAAAACAAATGGAATATATAAGGAATAATAAAAGGAAGAATATGGAAGGAAGGATTTACTATAGAATCACTTTAAAATAATGAAGGATGTGACAAGAATTGGAAGAGAAGAATGATGGAGCTCCCACATGGGATCCTGAGAGTAATTTGAATGAATGTGAAGGGTGGAGAGGTGCCAAAGGCTAAAAACCTGAAGGGTTTATTAAAGTAGTATCACATTATGAGTGATTATGGATAGGTCATATGGTTTGTAAGCATGGTTTTATAAGCTATGTGCCAACTATATAGGAGTACCCATATTCAAAAAACCTAATGCACCATTCCCTAAGAAGCTCTACATGGTTTGAAAACCCATGAAAATACCATTCAAAACTCCACTTCCTCTAACACAGTACCCCTTGCACGGTTTCGAAAAAAAATATCTTAACAATGCAGATTAACCATTAAACACCTAAAAACAATAAAAATTTAAAATTATAAGTATGAAAATTATTTGATCTTAGTATAAACCATCATAATATAAAATAATACAAAAATAAACACTATTATAACATGTGGGTGTTACAATCTCAGTTGGTAATAAAGTGGGGTTTTGTTATTTTTGGGGATTTGGTTAAGTTAACCTAAGTTAAATAAACATAAGTTAAACCAAAATAAATATTGGTTGAACCAAAAGTATTATTTTCTAAATTTTAGGTGTCTTAGAATAATACATTTATAATATATAAAACGCAAATTTATATAGTTTTTAACTATGATTCTCTGAATATATTATTATTTACAAAACACATTAACCTATTTTGGTTTTATTAAATATATAGAACAAGGACGAACAAAATTAATGATGGGTGTGATGAATAACACAATGATTATCCCAATGAACAACCATACTGGATGGGAGATGGAGTAAAAATTCTCATAGAAATATTCACCAAACTATCTCAATGCCTAAAAAATAGCACAAATCATGTTGATATCTATAACACAACAATGATGATGAAACTTTCAATCAAATATTTCATGTGAAAACATCCACACTCCTTTATTAATCCTTAAAATAAAAAGACTCGTCCTTAAATGTTACATATTCCTGTATTTTTAATAAAGAATTCACTTTTTTACAGACCCATAGATCTTTACGGTCTATAGTTTTAGATAATTGGGTCATAAATATTCAATAAAAAATCAATATATTAAATAGTTTACACTTATACTCAGTATAAATTTTTTCTACAATATAAATCCCTTGAAATAAAAGATGTTTTCTTTTCATGAAAAAAACTTCATAACTTTCAACTAGACTTATTATTTATTCTTACCCATATAGAAACCCTATGAAAAAAAAATTATAAATTTTATATGAGCATAAAAATATAATTAATGGACATAAAAAATACAAATAAACTCATTTTTTAATTTTAAAACCCTATGATCATAAAATGAGTTTTCTTATAACATAATAAACTTTGGGTAGAAATTAACATTTACAAACACATGAAATCAGTTTCT
This sequence comes from Viscum album, assembly GCA_963277665.1. Lineage (NCBI taxonomy): Eukaryota > Viridiplantae > Streptophyta > Magnoliopsida > Santalales > Viscaceae > Viscum > Viscum album. Next base: position 220,223,795 of record OY728165.1, read on the forward strand.
CAAATTGTTTGATAAAACACTTTATAAGAAAACATAAAGTGAAAATCATAATCATGAGGATTTATTGTAAAACTTGAAAAACCCTGAAAAAAAAATTCTTAAAAACATACCTTTTTACCCTAAAAGGAAATATTTCATTCTTTAAACAAAATATCATTAACTTAATTTTTTAAATAAAATTATTTCCATGAAAACTCATTAAAGATCATTTAAAATTATTATAAGTTCCTCAGTAAATCATATTTATGGATATCTTAAATAACCTTTTCAAATTTTAATAACCATTATGGTCAAATTCCAACATAATTATTTGGAGAAAATAATTATTACTCAGTTCATTGGAGAGATATATCAGGATCACCCATCTTTATAATCTATATCAGGCTCACTCATCATCATGATCATTTTCAAGTACACCCTTCATACACAATATATGAGGACCATGAATAAAAAAAATTAATCTTCCACTTTTTTATCATAAAACCCTTGAAAAACTCTTTTAAACCCATATTCAAAATAATTTTCAAAAATCAAAATCTCATTTCCTTATAAAAACCCATTTTAAAAACATAAGTACCTAAAATAAGGGATTAAGGTATTTTATTTTAATAAAACAATTAAACTTATAAAGGAAAACATATATCAAATAATGGTTACAGTGTTGGAAAATCTATTAATGTTATATACATTAAAATAGAACATTCTTATTGCTTTTTTAAGGAATATCAAAATGTTCTGTATAAAAAATGTAAGAAGATTCATTTCAAAAAATATTAAAAGAAAGAAAAAAAGAGAAATAAGATTTACTTTATGATTTATTTATTTCCATATAAATACATCTGTAAAATAATTTTAAGAATATTTTCATGTAATAAAATGATTACATAATAAATATTTAAAACATAGTTTTTAAAGTAAAGTGTACCTTACCTTGAGTCTAGTCCATCATTCTTGTTATTTATCTAATTGAATAATAAAATTATTTTAACTATTTACTTTATTAATAAAAAAATTCAAGTTTATTATTCTTTTTATTATGATATATAAAATTACTTAATCATTTAATTCCACATATGATGTTTTAATGATATTATGCTCGTATTTCCAAAATGACTTTAGTAGGCTGACTATGGTCAAAGAGTTCATTATTCCATCATCTCTTGAATAATAATCATGAAATAATTATCTTTTTTATGCATCAATTATACTTCTAAAACCAAACATGAAATATGGTTATGAAAAATAAACTATGTTACAATCATGGTGATGGTAGGCCATACGCACGCATACGTAACATTTCCATTTTTGAATGTTCATGATGGAAAGACGGTAAGTATTATTTTACCATTATAAAATGATAATTATATATTAAATACAATATTATTTATTTAAATAAAATTATATATATCATCAATGTGATTTGGTGATGAAAAATGAATCACATCACTCCATGGATGTGGTAGTCCACACATATGCATGAACAACGTCATCATTTTTTAATGAATAGAAATGTAGGAAAATAGATGATATATTACTTTTCAATAATGGTAAATTTTTTATGAATATAACATATATATATATATATATTAAATCCATCATTATAACCAGTTGTGATAGGTTGTGATGGGAAACAAATTACATCGGTTCGCGAGGTAGTAGTCTTCCCTACACGGGAAGGAAATTTTCATATCTCATTTGATGGTATCAGATATGGATATTGGTTATGATATTAATATAAAAAATATCATTATATATAATATACTTGTTTTATTATTTTATCATTTTTGAAGTATATTTGAATGTTTTAGAAGAATAAATAAAAAAAAATTGGTTAAGAATGATGCCACTTCTTTGAAAAAACTCCTAAGTTCTACATAAAAATATTTCCTACGTCAGTTTTATGATCACAAAAATGACTCTAGGATGTGGGGAGGGATGTAAGGAAGGATTTTCAGTAGGTATTGGATGAACCAAAATTCTTTTGAAGTGTTTATAAAATAGAATATGATGTGATATAAAAGCACCATTAGACCTTAAATAAACCATGGTTTATATTTTGAACATTATCTCAATCACTTAGATTAATATAGGTTTTTTGGAATTTTAAATTATTTTATAAAATTTTATTTATTATAAAATATTATTAATGTCATTTTTGGAACTATTCATTTTATTTGACTTTGAAAACAACTTGAAAAAAAAATCGAATATAATTCTTTAACACATTCATGACATGTTACATTTACCAAAAAAACGTTCAAGGAAAATATAATTATTCAAATTATATTAATTTAAATAATTCTAAAATCACTTATTTTATTTTTTTATTAATTTTATAAATGCTATGTTGGTGTTTTTAAGAATTTTAGTTAATTATTTCATCACAAAAAAATTTAAAAAAATTACCATGATAAAAATAATTTAGCTATTAAATGACTATTTATAACTATACATAAGTTTTTTTTCACCCCTACCACAAAATATTATAAATATTAAAAATAATAGAGAGACAATTTTTACATTATATTTTCACAAAATATTATAAAGGTAAAAATAAAATAAATATGGAATCTAGTAGACATATATTCAGAAATTGAATGGCAATGGCTGAACTACACTAATAAAATAGGATAAAGGCAATTTTTAGGGTCATTTTTTAGTATGTATCATATTATTTTTTACCTTAATTACTTGATTTAGCATTACCGAGGAAACAAATATGTACTATGATTAACATTCATATTGACCAAAAATAAAAGGGGCTAGTTAAACAAATTTGTACCTCCTGATTCAAAATATGAAATCAATTTTTCAAGATTTAGTTTATATAACTGATGGAAATTATTTTTAGATGAAAATGAAAAACACAACAAAATTAGTTTTTTAGAAAATGTTATATAAAGCCAAAAAATGAACTTATACCAAAATAAAGTATAAAGATGATTAATATGTAATTAATTAGATTATATATAACTAAATAATACTTATGTTACTTTTATTTCAAATTCAAATCATAATGTAACTTTTACATTTCTTAATTTAAAGAAAAGAAATGATAGTTTTACAAAAATTGGTATTTTTTACTATTCACTGAAAATCTTTTTTTAGAAAAATATAAATATTTCCCCCTAATTTAATTTTGATATGATGATATGAAAAATTAATTTCATTTTTACAAATTCTAATTCTAATAACTTTAAATTTATCTTTTAAATAAAACTTTTTAAGGACAATAAAAAAATTATTCCCTTTTTTGATAGAAAATTTACTTAATTTTATTATAATGAATATAACTATATAAAATCTAATTCATGAATACAAATAAGGCATGAAATTTATTGTTAATATTACATGGGTTGTTATATTCTTACTCACTTTTTAAAATTTTATACTCATAATTTTATTCATCTCTTAAATAGGTGAGGATATATTTCCCTCATACAATTTTCAGTTTCCCATGTTTATTTTTCAACCATATGGTTTTTTCACAAAACCTTAACTTGATGAATTTCATTATTTTAAAATACTTGATCCCTATGGTTAATAATATGAATAGGATATTCCTCATAAGAAATGTTCTCTTCCAACATAATTACTTTAGGTCTAAAAACATGATATGAATATTGCACCTGTTTTCTTAACATTAAAACATGAAATATGTTGTGTACCTATGATAAATTCATATAAAGGATACCTTGTAGGAAATTGATCCAAATTCTCAAGTATTTAATATGATCCAATGAACCTAGTACTTTTCTTCCCCTTTTTACAAAACACATGACACTTTTCCATCGAGATACTTTAAGAAAAACATGATCACCTACCTAAAAAGAAAGATCTTAACTTTGACTATCTACATACCTTTTCCACTTGCTCTAAGTTGTCCTCATATATTTATGAATCATATTAACTTTCTAATCCATTTACTTTAACAACTTAGGTCCCATCAACTTCCTTTATTCAAATTTGTCCTAAAAATATGGTGTTTGATACTGCTTTTCATATAATGCCTCAAAGGGTGTTATTTGTATACATTAATGAAAATTTTTGTTATAAAAAAACTCAACAAATGAAAGGTTTTTCTCCCAACTTCATTGGTAATTCATTTAAAAATCATGAATCATGTCTTTTAACTTTTGAATAGTTCTCTCAAACTACCCATCATGTTGAGGATGAAAATTTATACTGAAATTTAATTCAATGCCCAATGACTTCTGAAGACCATTCCAAAATTTAGAAGTGAATATGGGATCATGATTAGATTTAATAGAGAGAGTAGCCCCTTGTAACCTAACTATATCTTTGAAGTACAATCAAAAAATCCACTCTAAATTCATAATATCTTAGATAAGAAGAAGTGACCAGATATAGTTAATCGATCAAAAATAACCTAAATTTAATTATTACCTTGATATTTAATTAGTAATCCCACCATGAAATCCATAGATATATTTTCCTATTTCCAATACAGCACTAGAAAATGATGAAGTATCCCTATTATAAATTATCATTCTTCTTTAACCTATTTAAAGTCAAACATTACATGGTAAAGTCAGTAATAGCACTTTTCAATCCATCCTAAAAGTAATACTCCCAATGTTCTCTATGCATATTAGTGCTTCCAGGATGAAAAAAATGGGGAACTATGAGATTACCTCAAAAATTCATTCTTGAACTAGGAATAAAAAAGGCACAAATAATACTTTTCCAAACCATATAACACCTTATTAATTATTATTTAACTCTTCCAACTTACCCTACTAAATAGATTCTACCTTTTCCAATAAAACATGATCCTACTTTTAAGACTGGTTAATAATTTATAATAGATATGATTTTATTAAAACCTAAAACAAAATAAAGGAAGTTCTTTCATGCACAATTTCTAATAAAAAAATCATTAAATCATTAATTTAAGGGTCATGTTCCACATGTAACATGGTTAATGTAGCATTATTTTTCTGAATCAAAGAATCATCTAATTTGATTTATTTTTTTAGGATGGTAATGAATTGTACATTCATAATCCTTAATCAGTTACAACCATCTTATCTACCTTGTTTTTAACTCTTTCTAAGTGAATATATACTTCAAACTGTTATGATTAGAATATATTTCACACTTTTCTTTGTATAAATTATGCCTCTAAATTTTTAAATAAAAACCCATAGTTGTTAATTATAGATCATGTGTATTATAATTTAACTCATTCGGTTTCAGTTTATGTAAACAATAAGAAGTTACTCGATAATTCTATATCAAAAAACAACCAAGTCCCTCTAATTAAGCATCATTTTAGATGAAAAATTCACCATTTCTATAAGGAAATTAAAAATAGATAGAATTAACCAATCTTATTTTTTGTTCCTAAAAATAATCATTACAATACTTTATCTATATTAATTTATCTCCTTTTCAAGTTAAATTATCTAGTGGGGTAGACAACTGAGAATATGTTTCAACAAACCGCCTATAGTAACCTGCTAAACCAAGAAAATTATGAATATTTGTGACATTGTTTTTCTTTTTCATTCATTAAGAACTATTGTTTTAGAAATTTAAATAGTTATGTCATCTTTAAAAACAATATTCCAAAGGAAATAAATTTATTTCAACCAAAATTCATACTTACTAAATTTTCCATATAGTTCGTTTTCTTTTAAGGTTTGAAAAACAATCCTTAAGTGTATTTCATGATCCTTGAGACTTTTAGAATATACCAATATATCATCAATAAACACAAACAAAAATTTATCTAAATAATCATGGAGAACACTATCCATAATATGGATGAATATAGTTAGTAAATTAGACAAACCACAAACTATTAATGCTCATATCTAGTCTAAAATGTCATATATGGAATATCTTCCTTCTTTACCTTCAACTAATGATACCCTGACCAGAGATCAATCTTTGATAAATATTTCACTCCGGGGAGATGACTAAAGAAATAATCAATATGGGGGAAAGGATACTTGTTCTTAATAGAAATGTTATTCAAGGATCTATAATCAATAAAAATTCACATTGAACCATATTTCTTTTTTAACAAATAAAAAATATCACACCATGTTGAAGTGATATGATGAATGAAACCTTTATCTATAAACTCTTGAAACTTGTTTTTTTATTTAAAAAGGTTTTACTTGATCCATTCCATAAATGGTTTTTAAAATATGGTAAGCATCAGACACTAAGTCAATAGTAAACTCAACCTTTTGATATAGAATAACATATGGTAATTCATCATGAAAAATATCCATATATTCATTCATTATTGGAACATCACTAATTTTAATAGTTTCTTTCTTTTCAAAAACATGATCTAGGAAACTTTTACTACCTTCTCTAATCAATTCATTGACTTCTTGGTATGTTACCAAAGGTATGAAATTATTGAATAAAACATTCTTAGCTCTGTAATCTATCTTATCATGAAAAAATAAAATCCAATCCATACCCAAAATAATATCAAACTCTACTATGGGTAGTTCAAAAACATTTATAGGAAATACCATCCAACTAATAGAAATAATATTATCTCTATAAATCTTGGTTTCTTTAATATTTCCACCCGGACATTTCACAAAAAAGTATAACTTCTTTTATTGAGGTTTAATTCCCATTTTAATTAAATATTTATCATAAATAAAGTAATATGAAGATCCAAATTCAAAAAATTTGTTGGAATAGTTATAATAAAAAAGTAACATACCAGTTACCACTTCATTTGATAGACCAACATCAATTTTGGTAGCAGATGATTTTGCAACACCTTTATTCTTTCTATCTTGATGATTTTCACTCAGAGTAACAAACTTCTGACACTCTTTAGAATAATTTCTGAACTCAATACAATTAAAACATCTCATTGTCATTTTTTCATTATTTATCTGGTTATTTTTTTTATAGTCACAAGCCATATGTACAAAAAACTAACATCAAAAACACTTCCCATACTTTATAATACATTCTACATGATTTTTTTACCCAACATATTATTATATTAGAAATTTATTTTCTTACCTACAAATTAATTTTATGGTTGATTACCAATTTCCTTACATCTACATATTTTTTTCTTATTTTAATTATATACATGATCATAAGTAAACTCCTTTTCAAACTTCTCTAAAAATAAAAAAAGTTTCTCAAAATATTTGTGTTTATGGGAATCAAATTCCCTTCAATATACTAGTTTTAATCCTGAATAAAACTGATCAATATTACTATCAAGATCCCAAATAAAATATGGTACATATATGGATAATTTTATAAAATTTTATTCATACATATCTACTAAATCATCATTTTTCCTTAATTTTAAGAATTATTTATCCATACATAGTTGAACAACCTTTGGGAAATATTTTTACTTAAAAATATTATTAAATTTATCACATCCCATGTTATCGACATCGTCTCTCTCACCCTCTGGTATTCTCAACTAAAGACCATCATTGATTAGCTTTATATTCAAAATGATAAATTTCAACAGTAACCTTTTGATATTCTAAACATACCATAACTTCAAATATTTTTTCCATCATATTGATCCATCCTTTAACTACCACAGGATCTGTGGTTCTACTAAAATCTGGGGGGTACTATTTCATAAAATGATAAACTATCGATATGTTCCTCTATAAATAAGTCTATTTGTTTCCTAATATGTATACTACCACCATTTATAGTCTACATCAACGGATCCATCACAGTACAAACTACTCTGTTCAAATTCAAACCATTCCATGTTACTGATTTAGAAGTATATTTTCTTCTTGATAACATCAAACCTCAACTTTTGTGTATCCTCTACATAAAACTATTCTAAATAAACATATATTATACGAAGAAAGATGGTAATATTCAAATTATATATCATTATAACCATAAATTATAATCTTTTAATGGTAATTTCATCTATTATCTTAACCTCTAATTTTATCTAAACATTTCCTCTTATACCAACAATAAGGATCTAGCCTTAAATATTACATAATCATGAGTTTTAAATCAATAATTCACTTTATTACATTCCGATGGATCTTTAAGGTTTATATTTTTAGAAAATTAGTTCATTAATAATACATAAAAATTCCATATATTAAAAAGTGGATAGTTATACTCAGTATCAAATTATTCCATTATATAAATCTTATAAAATCAAACCCAGTTTCTTTTCATGAAAAAACTAAATGAATTTCAAATAGACTTCTTATCTTATATTAACCATCCTTAAACCATATGAAAAGAAAGTTTAAAATATGGGATAAGCACAAAAAGCTCAGTAATGGACATAAAATGAGATAGAAACTTGTTAGTCTATTTTAAAACCATGTGATCATAAAAAAAGTTTTTCTTTAACATAATAAACTTTGATCTCAAATAATCATTTACTTAAACATGAAATCAACTTTACTGCCCAAATTTGTCTATAAAATACCTTATAATAAAACGTAAAGTCAAAATCATAATCATAAGGGTTTCTTCAAAAATATGAGAACCTAATAAAAAAAATCTTAAAAACATTGGATTTTAACCTAAAAAGGATTATTTATTTATTTAAAACAAAATATCATTAGATTACCACTTGAAATCAATGAATTTCATGAAAACTCATTAGAAAGCATATAAAATTCATGTTGGTTCCATGGGGAATCATATTCATGGAACCCTTAGATGATCCTTATTAATTTAAATATACATTACGGTTGACTTCGAGTATAATTATCTGGAGAACATAATCATTACTAATTGCATTGGAGATCTATATCAGGTTCACCCATCATCATGAGCTATATTGGGCTCAACCATCACCATGAGCTATATCAGTAACAACCGTCATAAAAATATACTAGAAACATGGATAAAAAATTTAATATTACACCTTTTTATTATAAAACCCTTGAAAAACTCTTTTGAATGCATATGTAAAATACTTTTAGAATATCAAAATACCCTTTCCTTTATAAAAACCCATTTTAAAAATATAAATACCCAAAAAAATGGAAGTAAGATTTTTATTTTAATAGAAAATGAAAATTATAAAGGAATAAAAATATAAAATAATGGTTGTGGTGGTGGGAAAAGTCGTTAATGTTGTATATGTTAAAATATAACATTCTTATTATATTTTATAAACAAAGTCAAAATGATTTGTATAAAATATATAAAAAGATTAATTTTGATAACCTTTAAAATAAAGTAAAAAGTGGAATAAATTTTCCTTTTTAATTAATTTATGTATATATAAATATATCCATAAAATAATTATAATAATATGGACATGGATGAAAAAAAGATTTAGAAAATTAATTTTTAAAAGAGTTTTTTAAAGAAAAGTGTACCTTACCTTGAGTTTGATTCATCATGTACATTAGTTATCTTATTGATAATAAAGTTACATTAACTATTTAATTATTTAATAACACTTTTAATTTTATTATTCCTTTTACCATATTATATACAATTACTTAATCAATTAAGTTTACATTAGATGTTTTGACGATATTCGGTTCATATGTCCAAAATGACTACGGTGGGTTTGATATGGTAAAAGATTTCATTATTACATCATCTAAAGAATAATAATAATGACATAATAATATTTTATATACATCAACTATACATTAAAAACCAACTATTAAATATGGTTAGGAAAAAATTAACTATGTCACAAGCATGGAGACGGTGGGTTGTACATGCGCATGAGTAATGTTTCCATATTTAAATGATAATGATGAAAATAAGGTAAGTATTGTTTTATATTTATACAATTAAAATTATATCATAAATTCCATATTATTTATTTAAATAAACTTTTATATATCATCCATGTGATGTGGTGATGAAAAATGAATCACATCACCTCATAGAGGTGGCAGTCCAAACATATGCATGAACTACGTTTTCATTTTTCAATGAATTAGAAGATAATAAAATAGATGATATATTATTTTTTTAGAATTATAATATGTCATTAATATCTCAAATATAAATTAAATTTATCCTTATAAACATACTTCAGAGGTGGTGATAGAAAATGAGTTACATCAGTTTGCAAGGCGGTAGTCTGCCTTACACATAAATGACATTTTTATTTCTCATTTGATGGAAAATGATATAGATATTTTTTATGGTATTACCAAGAAAATATATAATTAAATTGATGATATTGGTATTATAATTTCATCATGTTTTATTAATAATTGAAGGAGGTATAGTAATAAATAAAATGAAAAGTCTTGGTTAATAATGATACCTCTTCTTCGGACAATCTCTTAGGATTTACACTAAAATCTTTCATAGGTTGATTTTTTATCAAAATAACGTCTCTAGGATGTGGGGATGGATGTAAGGAAGTTATTTTTTAGGTATTTTTATAAATAAATTTTTTTTAACTATGAATAAAAGAGGAGAGGATATTATATTTTATAAGAGAATGGAGGGGAACTCATGGATGTTCATAAATTATTAAATTGAAAAAAAATAATTTTCAATTTAAAATTGATAATAATGATATAATTAGAATATAATATGATTATGAGTCAAAATAATCTCATGAAATAAAAATTCTACAAGTTTAGGTGATTTTTTCACCCTTATCATTTTTTTAACCAATGTTAACCCTTCTTGATGATAACTATGATAATAATTTTTTATACTATTTAGGTGTCAAAATAGTTACTATTAAAGGAAAATTGGACCTTTAATGGACCATTGTAGATATTTTAAACATTATCCTGATCAATTTAATATGGATATTATTTTTAGTAATTTTACATCATTTAATAAAATATTATTTATTATAAAACATCATTGAATTATTTTTGGAATTATTCATTTAATTTAACTTTGAAAACAGCATGATAGAAAAAAAATCCAATATACTAATTTCACAAATCCATAAAATGTTATATTTATCTAAAAATAATTTTTGGCATGATAATTTATACAAATTATATTATTTTTAATATTTTTAAATTCATTTATTTTAATTTTTGACAATTTTAATAAATATTATATTGAAGTTGTATAATCACATAAGGTAATTATTTCATAAATAAAAATTAAAAATAAATTAAGATGATAAAAAAATAATTTATATTTAAAATAACTATTTATATATGAACATAATTTGTTTTTATCCCTATCATAAAGTGTTATATATATTAAAAATAATAGGGTGATATGTTTGACATTATATTTACTTAAAATGATGTAAAGGTCAAAATCAAAGAAATATGGCACCAAGTGGCCATATATTCAAGACTTTAACGTAAATGGTTGAAATAAACTCATAAAATAGGATAAATTCAAGTGTAAATGTCTTTTTTAGTCCTTATCCTATTATATTTAAACTGATTTACCTAATTTACCCTTTCTGAGGTGACAAATATTTACTAAAATTTTATTCATTTTGATCAAAAATAAAAGGGTCATATTTAGAAAATTTGGACCTCATGATTCCAAATATGAAATAAATTTTTCTATATTAAATGTATATAAGTAGTAGAAATTAAATTTAGATTAAAATGAAAAATGAATAAAATAGATTTTTTAGAAAAATATATCTTTAAGCCAAAAAATGAATTTATATAATAATGAGCTACAAAGATGATTAAAATGAAATTAATTAAATATTATCTAACTAAATAATAATTGTTTCCCCTTTTATTCAAATTAAAATCATAATGGGGTTTTAAATCACTTAATTTAAAGAAAATAAATTAAAGTTCTACAAAATCGGTAGTTTTCACTATTCACTTAAAAATCAATCTTTTTAGAAAAATACAAAACTTTTCCCTAAGATAATTTTTATATTATTATATAAAAAATGTATTTAATTTTTTTATATTCATTTTATAACATTTAGAAATTTAACTTTTAAATAAAATCTTATAAGAAAATTAAAAAACTTATTCTCTTTTTTATTAAAAATTTACTTATTTTTCTTATAATGAATAAGAATATATAAAATCCAATTCATGAACACTAATGAGGAATTAAATAGATTATTAAATTTACCTATTTTTTTATATACAATCCATTAATTTTTTAGTAATTGATCAATGAATTTGAGAATATTTTTTTTTTCTCTATTGCTCTGGCCATGAGGAGGTTGTTTAGACATTTATCATCTAAAGGGTGAGTCTGACCAATGTTATACCCTCATTATGAATACAATAAAAAAATGAATAAATTTGTCTTTATAAAATATAAGTGTTTTAATAAAATATTCTTTACTAAATATTTTCCCAAGACTCTTTTCAAAAAATAGAGAGGTAATTCCTAGATATGAAACAAAAGGAGGAGGAATCCATTGGTACTTATGAATAAAGATTCATGAGAATCACAAGGTACACAAATAGTTTTATTACTAACATTTAAAGAAATATATATTAATTGTTCAGTGTTCTAAAACCAAGTATTCAATATAAATTAGATATAAAATACTTCAATGGTTGTGAAGAAATTTTTTGATGTGTATTTAAGGTGGAAATGGAAACTCGAGAGTCTCATTATTCTAATTGATCTAGTGAAAGGAAAAGGATAATTCATTTTCATAGAAACATGATTAAAAAACACATTGACTGAAGAAAAAGGAAAAGTCTATATATAAAAAATTGTAGAATAAGTACCTTTTAAATTGTAGCAAAGGATCCAAAAAATGATTTACATGTCATAAAGTAGGTCAGCAAGAACAAAATTATTAAAGAAATGTGAAGAGGTAAATTAATACAATGGAAGATAATAAGGTCCCAACTAATACACCACCCACACTTCAATTCTTCACATGGAATTATTTTAGTCATTACATAAATCAATGCATCGATATAAGGGATAAAAAAGATAATGAGCATCAAAACCCTACTAGACTAAGAGAAAAAGGAAGAGTCTATAGAATAACTACTATCTAAGTGGATCGTGATAATAAAATGGTTAATGTTCACTTATTCTATACTCAAAATTAATGAATGTATTATTTTATTTTTTTTCTTCACATTCTTTCATATCTAGAAAAGTTTTTAATAATGTTGATTTTCTACCTCTAACATTAATATTAAATTATCAATGAAAAAAATAATTTTGAAATAATTTCATCCAAGGTACAAAACTATTCTCAAATCAATATTATTTGGATGATAACTATTGTAGGTATTTTTCTTCATCCCCTGGTATAATTTGATATTATATTGACAATGGATTGGAACTCTCTATATTGATCACATATCAATTATTAGAATGAGGAAATCTCATTTCATATACCAAATCATCCCATTATCAAATATCAATTAAATAATGATTATAAACTCCCTTTGGAAGATAATTATATAATTTTGTTCTTGATACACAATAATAAAGCACTCTTTTCTCAAATGGTTAGGGAGGAAATAAACATTTGAAATATATTAATTGTATGGGAGTATATAGATGTATTTCATAAAGAACTATATGGTCTTCCCCTATAATGTGGGGTTAATTTTTGAATTGAAGTCATGTATGGTTCCATATCAATAGTAAAGAGTCCTTATAGAATGGACCCCATTGAATTGAAAGAATTAAATAAGAAACATATAAAGAATATAGAGAAGGGTTTTAAATTCTCAAGGTCTTCACAATGGGGTGAATCAGTTCTCTTTGTCAAGAAGATGGATGGATTAATGTGTCTTTTCATTAATTATAATGAAATTAAAAAAATCAAGATCAAGAATAAGTATCATCTACCTCATATTGATGATCTTTTTGATCAACTTAGAGGGTCTCTGTGCTTCTTAAAGGTATATTTTTTATTTGGATATAATCAATTAAGTATAAAGGGAGAGGTTATACCCAATATATATTTTAATGCAAGATATGGACTCTATTAATTCATAGTAAATATTTTTATACTTCAAAATTTCCCTAATATATTTTTAGATATAATAAATAAAGACTTTATAGATTGACTTAATAAGTTCATGGTAATGTTTACTTGTTATATTATATTATATTCTAAAAGAATGGTGAGACAGAAAGTGAATTTTATTATTTTACTAAATAAATTACAAAACGGGAAATTATATGCCAATTTTAGCTAGGGTAAAATTTATCTATAAAAAGTATCCTTATTGGGACATGTTATCATAAGTTAGGGTATATATATATATCCAAAAAATAGAAAAGTGATTTAAGAATGGCTCAGACAAACCATTGTGACTATAATCTATAGTGTTATTGGTTTATCTAGATACTACAAATGCCTTGTGTTAAATTTTTCATAATTTTCAAATCCAATAACTTGACATGGAAGGAGTGTTGTTACTATAAGAAAAAGAATGTGAATAAATCTTCAAGGATCATAATAAGATGTTGTTCACTATACCTGTACTCACATTTCCCTGTAGTGGAGTAGGATTTTTCATATATAGTGATGCTTTAAATAAGGGATTGGGATGTTTCCTGCTATAAAATAAAAATTTAGCTTCTTATACATAATGTCAATTAAAAAACCATGAACAAAATTACCTGATGCATGATCTAGAGTTTTTGAGAATTATATTTGCATAAATATTTGGTGAAACTACTTCAATAGTGAAAATTATTATATATATATATATATATATTGATCATAATATATTAATGTTTATATTCACAAAAAGTAGTTGATATGTGTATTTTATACATATATTTTAGAGTATTTTTGTATATTTAATTGTGTATTTAAATTATTAATCTTACCAATTTTGGAATAATTTGACTTGTTTTAATTTTTACGAAAGAGAATGACACATTTGTAAAAAATTAATGAAAAGGGATGGAAATATGAGTCAAAAGTAAACTTTACAGCGTGACATCGGATTTTTGAGGATTTTACAAAGCTGGAAACTGAAGAAAACTTGACTACACATCACATACTAAGATTGAATGTCATGACCATATAAAGTAAAACAGATCTATGATAGAAAATTCATGATGAGAATTCACCCTTTGAACTGCAAGTACAAATTGTGTGTCCTAAGTGCACATATTTACGAAAGTCAAACTATCAAAGCGGCATCTACAGATTCAATGTGGCAGAAGAAAAAAAATGTATTTGTGGTACATAATGTGTATCCAAAGTACACATCATGATGATGTCGATGCGCAGAGAAAAAATAGGCGACATGGGCCATAGTTTTGGAAAATAAACACCTATAAATAAGACCCCCATCCACCATTTCAAGGAACCCTGGGGAAAAGGTATCCAAGAAACACCAACAGAAGTCCTCCAAACAATGGAGTGATGATATGAGGTCTCTCTTCACCACATTTCTTCTTTGATTACCCAAGTTTCTCACTCTCATCATGATAAAGTAGTCCATTCATTGTCAGGTGATGTTATTGTAGGGAGATGTGTGCTTAGGGATTATTCAGTACTTATTATTCATGTTTTAATTTGTTGAAATTTTTTCTATAAATTCCAAATCTCTTTATTTTGGTATTTGCATGACCATTACTTATGATTTGAAGAGTATTATTTCATTGCACTGATTAATTGACTTAGTCTGTGTATGACCATTATACAAGCTAGGTTGGTTATGTTTAAACAAGGTTTTGGGCCACCTATCTTATGATTAAATCTAGTTGATGACCATTCCAAAGGTCCAATCATAGGATTAGGGTGAGATACTAAGACCAAGGATCCCTATTGACCTAATTACAACACCAAAACTGAATAAACTCTCTTCTAATTAAATTCCTAGCACACAAACCTAAAATTATTGAACCTTCCATGTCTCCCAAATTAATTTCAACCCCAATCCCTACTAAATTATTTCTCTTTTTATGATGAACCAAACAATTTCCATTACATTTTTCTTAATTAATTTAGAACATACGCTCAGTCTCTATGTGTTTGACACCCAAAAATTACCTATACTACATTTTAATTAATTGAGTATCATAGTTTGGGTTTTATAAATTTATTTTTCATAGTACCATAGGGAATTAATGGCACCCTAAGGGATTTTAAAAGTTGAATATGCTCAAAAAATTAATGTTAGAGTTAATAAAATATTATTATTTCTCAATACATAGTCGTTATAGAAAGGAAAAATGTGTAATATTCTCTAATATGAAATGTTCATGATACCATATCCTTTATGAGGGTTAAAAGGGACTCAATATTTATTGGCATTAAAAGGATGGATATAGAAATAATAAAGTAATGAATGATATCCTACCTTTACCAAATTATTTCTCAACCATCCATCTATGTGAATATCAAAGTGGATTACAAATATAATATAGAGTGATGAAAGATATTATGATGTGTTCTAGAGTTCAACATTGAAAATGGTGGAGATTTAGGATACAAGAATCAAATATGTGTCTCTTCAAAACCATAATTAAAGAAGGATATTCTGAATAATACACATGGTATTGGTTGTCGATGTATCAGAAGAACCCATTGGACCTATAACCATCTCATATTTTTTAAATTAAATGGATCATCTATAATATTCATGATGGGAAATCTATATCCAATGAAAATTTTTATGAATAATATCGACAAGTATTTTTTTGGAACCAAGATATTATATTTTTCAAATTAATTTATAATTAATTTAATAGCATAAAGAAATACCACAGTTTTGAGTTCTTTCTTCGATGTCTATGTTGATCATATTAATTTTTTTTAGTTGTATTTTCATTATGTTAATGATGACCCAGAGTAGATCCCTTCTAAAATTTGTCTACATATTCTACTTTGATCTTAGAATATCACTAATGGTACTCTGGGAGCTAGTGTGATTTTACCAATCATCTTGTATCACTCTATTGATTTCAACCATGATCCCTTCAATATATAAAGGGTTGTCCCTTAATATCTCCATATTTAGAGAAATTAAGGAATCAAAAATCTATCAATCTTGAGAGAAAACCCTAGAGATGTTCTTTGTTGAAAGATAATTCACTAGGGAGAAGAATGTTTTGCATGATGACCAATAGGTCACAATTATCAAAATATCCTATTTGAAGACCTAGGGTTAGGGTTTTGTATTAATTAATTTCACAAAGTCCCTTAATAATATATTAAACCCAAAAGAAACCCCATTAATTGTAAAATAATAATATTAATGTTAATATTCTTTTATTAGATGACTTGTTCTCATTCATGCAATGATAAATATTATTTACAATATGATAAATAAATGGGTATCACCAAACCAATAACTGGGTTAGCTCATCCTCCTTGATATTTACTGAATTTTTTAATTAATATCATAAATAAATATAATATTCATTGTATGGAGAATAAAATATTTATTTTGATATTCTTGTAATTAAATAAATTATTTATTAATAAATAATTATTTATTACCTTATGAGTAAAAATATATAAATATTATACATTCAATAAATAAAATATTATATTAACATTCTACCAAATAAAATATTTAGGTTGATATTAATATAATTAAATTATTTATTTTTAATGAATATATATTTATTTATTACCTTGTGAATATCATGACATAAAAAAATGGTACATATTTTCGTAATTAAATAATTACCTTGCATATAAATATTTATTTAATATTTCGATCATTTAATAAATCCTAAAAAAATATTACTTCTCAGTGTAGACATTAATATTAATTCCAATTGTTAAATATAAGTAATATTAAAATGAGATCAAAGGAAACGCTTTATGTGTGTCCCTCTAGGACTCTTTTTTAGTGGAATTAGGTTGGTTTTCATAAATTCTATGATTATTGTCTAGAAATGGGTTAAAGCACCCACAGAGAAAGAGGATATATCATAATGGTAACAACCACATAAAAACACTCATTGTGTAATATAATCTCTTTATCAAAATATCTCATCAAGCATGTTTCACACCCTTATCATAAACATATAGGTTTGATATGTCTTTATTTGACTATCTGAAATAAAATCATCATTACACCATGGCCCTAGAATTTAATGTGACCGTTAATTTTTAATCAAAGAGATGAAATATAAATTTCTATAAAGATGGAAGGGGGAAATCCTTCCTAAAATTATTCATTAATAACAAATCAATCATGACACAACCAATGTACCCCAACATATCCATCAACTATCTCAATATTATTTACAAAAATACAGAAAATTTTATCATTCATAACATGAATTAATAATATTATTAAATTATAAGGACCATTACACACGCTCGTATATATGAATATTCATTGAAACATAAACATTTGGAATTCCTATAGGTGGGTATGTTCTCATGACCGTATATTTTGCATATTACCAAGTATAAACTTTATAAAATAAATACTCATCTACTTATCAGTACTTTCACCTAATAGGGTTGATAAATCCATATTTCTATGTTAAAAATATATTTACATCGACTTCACTACCTTGAGAAAATCCCTCAAGTAGTGATATAACCATGTATACTCCTTTTTTCCATTATTTTAATCCTAAAATATTGATTAAGTCCATAGTAAAAGCTTACCATAATAATGTTAAAAACTTTACTTTTAGTATAACCGAAAATAGGGAATGAAATTTTCTAAATTGATTCTTAACCAATATGAGAAGATATAACATACTCAAATATTGTAGATATGGAATCCACTGATTATAATAAGTTTTTTCTTCATGTTACCTTATTTTTATTATGATAATAAATCAAATTGAACAATATGAAGTCAAGTATTCAATTTCCTTGATCATTGGTATTCCCACTTCTCTAGACACTAATAAATCATCCAGTTCTGCTTTTCTAATTACTGTTGCATAGTTACAACTAAAAGTCAGTGAAGTTATGTTGGATATATTTGATATTCACATACTATGAATTATACATCAATAATATCAAATGTAATTATATATCAAGGAAAATGATCTAAATTCCTAGAACTTAAGATTGTGAAAATATTTTCATCTCAAAAAAATATTCTTATACCCATCCATGGTCTACTAGAAATATTATATTCTAACAACAATTTTTTATTTAATTGTTTCAAATTTTATTTTTCAATACCCAGAAAATATATGTACTATGACTAGATTCAGTAAACCCATGGATCTATTTTCTAAAATAATTTTCCTTAGAACATGGTGATTACTTTATTTAATTTTTGGAGATATTCATTCCTTGGTCTTAAAAAACTAGTTAGACATAAATTTTGTTTTTCATATGTTTCAACATATCTATCTTGAAAACTTATTGCACTCCCACTAATGTTTTAGAGACAAATGTCATGCATTCATTTCCAAATGAATATTCTATGATCACTATGCATGATTTATCCATAAATTAACTTATGGGATTTATATATATTATTGGAATTTATTTATGTCACCAAACCTTTTTAGTTATTCCTTATAGACATATACCATAGGATTCCCTATTTAGTCTATTCATATATACATCTTCCATAGGGTTTTCTCAAAACTAGGTGGCCTTGAAAATCATTATCCTAATATGATAATCATAGAATTACGATTTAAAAAGTAAAATTAAAAAATATTTTAGTGATGATGATTGGTGTATATTTTTTTTCATAGAAAAAACCATTCAATAATCAATCATGATTTATTGGTACCCACTTATTCCATATGTGTCGTGTCTCTCTTGAATAATCACCAATAGTATCAAATCTTAGAAAAAATCAAAATATGGAGTCCTTGAATATAGATACCTAGAATAACTTACATGAATTCATACATACTTTGAAACCATATGATTTTTCCATTTAACAGTTCTTATTAGTAATATTTATTTTGAATGAATAAAATATGTATCACCCATTATGGTGAACATAAACTACCTCTTTGGCTATGAATTCCTATATAGTATGTGTCTCAGGAACTACTTGTTCCACTATTATTAGTGGAGTTTAACATTATTATGCCAACTCATGTGTATCCAAATCCCTAAACCATGCAATTCAAGTCTTCTCACACTATCCTAAAAGTGATAGATTCCTTTTATGGAAACATAGTCAGTCTTGACTAAATGTTAATATCCTTAATGGATATAGTATTATTAACTGAGATGCACCAAGTTTTTTATTTTCATTTGAATCTAAATAAATATTTTAATCACTACAGGAATATGAAATATTTTTGACAGATCATTTGTGATGGGAATCCATCAAAAATGACTCGTAGCTGAAAAATTAATTTCATAAGTTTTTTGTGCAACAATAATCGCATAATTTTTTTTACAATGGGTATCTCCTCTTCCAAAAAAATCTTTTACCAGTTATATATAAGTCAACATTTATGAAAGGATTATTTACCCATAACAAATAATTTTTTTGGAAAGTAAAGAATATAATCCCAAATAATTTTAAAAACTAAAAAATATATAAAATATATAAAAAATATCAAAATAATATAAAAAAACATATTAAATAGTATAAATCTGAAATAATAAAAATATTAAAAAAATATGCTCATTAGTATATTTATCATAATAAATGTGTCTAAAAATGCATCAATTACTGAGGAGGGGGAAGTTTATCTAGATGAGGTGTTGGAGGGAACTTCAAACATATAACAAGTGCTAGGCATCACATGTACTCCATTATCTACTTGTGTTGTTACTCCTACCATCGATCTTTCTCCTCCCGTTATAGTTGTTGTTGTCGATGACGCTCTTCTTACTCCCTACATAGGGTATCTATAACCTCATTCGGAGCTTATAGCTTCACCTCATACTCTTTATCTAAGCATGATGACTCTCTATGATCTCCCCTCGTGCTGTAAAATGACCATATATTAGTACCATAATAACTATGAGGCACCAATCAAGAATTTATACCAACAACTCTACCATTCTTAAAAGAATACATAGTCATATGCATCCATAGTATATCATTTAATCTTGATGCACTAGTGGCCTAACCCTCGGCCTCATCCTGACTCTCATCTTGTGTGTGAGAAGTCACATCCTTATATGAATCCTTCAAATTAAATTTAAAATAAAAATAGTTAAAATATTGTTTTCAGTTAATTTTTAAAACTCAAAAAACCCACAATCTTTTATTGTTGACCACCAGTAATCTCTCTAGTGATTGGATCATTGTACATCCTCTTATAAACATTGAATTATGTAATACCAGTATACTCATCTTCCTATATGAATATAAAATAAATAGTTTCCATTTAAAGTTATATAAATTATTAAATCAAATTGGATACCATATTTCATCGATGAGTACTAAAAGTACGACTACCATCTCTATGTGTGACCTCCTACCTAACCCACCTTTGTCAACCTAATGATGATCTTCTCTAAAATTATCAACCATACAGTATGAGCATAGTCTATTAAAAATCTAAAAGGAGATGTAATTGAATCTATGGTTGTAGTAAAACTGATCAAAAACTATGACTCCAGCTTTCTTCATGGATATCTTCCACAAATTATGAAAAATCCCGATGAAAAACTTCACACATACATGCCTCCTAGCCCTCTCAAATAGAGGTCCTTATGATATCTTATATGGGATCCATAAACCCTACAAATAATTAATGATAAAAAATTATTGATCAAATAAATTTCAAAATAACTATTATTTATTTACATACCATCAAATAATAAAACATGTGGTGTCGAACATCAATAGGAATATGAACCCACATCACCCATGCTCTAGAAAAATAATTATACAAAATAACACTTCTCTTTCCAACATCTATATGTGAAAAAATGTTGGAAAATAAAAAAAATATCGAACAATTAGTAGATAAATTAATTAATGAAAATTAACTAAAATACAAAATTGAACATATCTTTAAAAGCATGGATCAAAATCAAGATTTGTATGTTTCTTATAGATAGGGTCCAGGATGTTAAATCTCACAAGACTATGACCCCACTGAGTCGATGAAGAATTGATTATAACCTGAGGTTCGGAATATGAAGCATCGGGCTCATCACCAGTAAGAATAGCCTTTTAGAGGTTATGGAACGTCTCATAAAAAGTATTTTCATCCATCTAAAACGTGAAAATAATTTTTTAGATAATAATTGAAAATTAGTATTATATATATATATTATTTATGACTATAAAAATATGTAATTGTGTTATTATTCATATTCATACTCATCTTCATATACAACAGTATCAATATCTCCATATTCCTCCTAAGTATTATCAATTTTCAAAGGAGTTTTAGGTTAATCATCTCCTATTACATCAAATTAATTTGTTATATAATAAATATCAGCATCACCATCAACCTATAGATGTGAGATTTCACCATTGACATTCAATTATATTCATTGAAAAGATGTATTTAGAGTTGTATCTTGAATATTTTCAATTCTTTGCACTTAAACAGAACCATATTCACTTTGCATAATCTAATTTTTATGGGATTACATTTTTATAATGCTCCACCAATCAATTAACTATCTCAAAGTAGTATAATAATTTACATAATAAATTTCATGTGCTTGATGGCATAATAAAACTGCAAGAAGGCCTTTATATTTAATGTTGATGATATCATAATGCATGGATGAGCACCCAAGACTTTATCAATATAAAACCAATGCAATTTAAACATCATCATATAATTATATCTTAGATAACATTATTCAATTATTTCATTTACCATGTCATAAAATTAAACTTCACTTTCTCTATTATGATATTCTCTTATAAAAACACCACCATTCATTTTTTTTATTCACCATATGTACATGTATGAAATCAAAAACCATTCACCGCATATTTATTATAATATTTAACAATTTTGGATGGTGGTTTTCTCAATACACACAATCGATTATCAATTTTATCAACATGTTGTGATCAATAAAAAATGGAAAAAAATAATCAATATAGAAAATAATAAATTTGTTTTATATGTTAAACCATAAACAAATTATATTACTTATCTTTGAAACTAGTAGAAAAATTTATGTTTTCAGCATTCTTCAAGGGTAGCTGGTGTAATTTCTAGAAACTATTTCTTGATATGATCATCATATATTCTAAAAAAATAATCTTAATTTACTTTTCAAAAAAATAAAGCATATTTGATAGTAGAACTCACTGTACAAATCATGTCATTTCTTCATAATTGAGAAAAACATAAGAATGATCCATATGATATTCATCATCTAAAATCCATCATTCATGAATTATACCAAAGTTAATTTATGGATGATTAGAAACTAATAATTTAATTTTCATTTAATCATCATCATTTCCCTCATTATGGACTATTTAGTTATGTTTTGAAGGATATTTAGGTTGGAAATAATGGGATCAAGAAAAAAGAAATTTACCCTTTCAAATAATCTCCTTCAATTGACTCTTCCACTGAATCTTTGTTACGTACCTTTTTCTTTCATTTTTTTGTACATCTCTCATATGGTCACATCTATCAAAAATGTACCGACCCTTTTCATTTTTATTTATATATAAAATGTAATATCAAATGCTCTATTTAATCAATGAAATCCAATGGAAAATTTTTTCTATTTTCTATAAAATTAAAATAATATCTTCTTATAGTCAACAAAGTGAATCATAGTCTGTTGTCTCTACACAAATGTCTAAGAAAAAATATTATATTTCTCTTTGCAGATCTCAAATATAATAATTCAAAAAACCGCTAAATTCAATCTGTTGAATTATTTATATTATAACACTACAATCATGAATTTTTAATATAATAATATGATTATTTATGACACATCTAGCCAAATTGGAAACATAACCATCTATTATCTTAAAATCTATAATCTACTAACAAAATAATAAATGATTTTTTTTGGAAACTATATAATAAACTTTTGGATTCATTAACTTTTGTGATCTTTCATTTTAAAGCAAACCATGTTCTGGTCCCCTATAAATTTGGGCAAGATCTATTTATAACATTACATTATATTTGGTCTTACTAGGTGTGTCCAAAATAGTATAAAATATATTATCAAAATAGTTCCTCTTAATATGCTTGATGTCAAACATGTGATATACCAATAAATTAGACCAGTATAAAAGGTCCTAAAAAATACTTCATTTTATCAAATTGGATACTTTCCCAAATCCATTTATTTTTATTAGTATATAGTTGGAATTAAGGTAACAGTATGTAATGAAGAGACAATAGATTTTAAATCAACACCTATGATGATTTTTTTACGTCCATCTCTTTCAATTGTACCTTTTCTAAAATGATTTTCATTCCTTTGAAAAGGATTATCAATAAGAAGAAATCTATGATAACGGTCAAAAAAAAGTTTTCTCCCATTGATGAGTATAAACACTTTGTTTTCACTCATATAGTACAGTAATGATTTTGGGCCACGTATACTCAATCTAGATAAATTCCATATATTTGGAAGTCAATAATTGCCTGCATTAATGCGGCTTTCATTAAGAAACTCTATTTTTTAACAACATCATATGTGCTGACACCATTACTCCACAATAAATTTAACTCATCAATTAAAGGTTTCAAATAATCAAAAATATTCTTTTTTGGATTTCTTGGAGTTAATAATGTCAAAAAGATATATGGGTCATCCATAAACATACAAGGAGGTAAGTTGTATCAAGTTATAATGATGAGCTAATAAGAATATGGACTACCATAAGAACAAAATGGATAAAAACAATCAGTAGAAATACCCAATCACACATTATGGTATTATGAAGTAAAATATGAATGTAACATGTCAAAATATTTCCATTAATCACCATCACAAGGATGGTTTAATATTTTACCAGTTCAAATATTGTATTTTTTTCATGTGATCAACAATGATATGTTCTAAGACATAAATAAATGATGCAATCTGGGTATAAGTCAAAAATACCTCAACTATTTAATAGGAACCAATCCATAATTACCTTATTGATCTTATTTTTACCTTGATTGTCCACATGTAGGACAACTAACTAATGAATCATTTTCACCATAATATAAGATAAAATAATTTGTACATGCTTGAATCTTCTGATAACAGAGACCCAAATTATGAACCAATCTAATTCCCTTATACAAAATTATGGGAAACAAATTTACTTCAAGTAAATTTTATTTTACCAAAGGGAATATCGGATCAAAACAGCTATTTTACATTCCATTGTATTATTTAATAGGCATAAATTTTTTAACCACTTCAAATTTTCTTATCTTGAAACCATGATATAAGGAATCCTTAGTAGAGTTCAGAAACACTTAAAATTAAGATGGTTCTAACTCAGGAGTTAAATCAATATCATTCTGAGTATTTATTTATAGAAAAGATGGACCAGCAACCTCATGTACAAAAGTTTGAAATAGTGACATATCGGGAATCAAATTATTAGTATCTTCTCTAGAACTTCATTCACCATGTTAAAACCAAAAAATATAATCTTTCGGAAAACTAAAATGAAAATAGATAACCCCAAATGTTTTCAAATGTTTTAATATCCACATATAACAATTCTTACATTGACACTTAATTTTACCTTCTGAAATAAATTATTATTTTGATTATGAAAATGATAAAAAAGCTTCAACAACCTTAATATATAGCATATTTATAATTGAACCGTTTTTATTAATTTTATGATTTATACAATCATGAACTTATAATAAATATTGTTGTCTACTTCCTTGTTCCATATTTTTCTAAAAAATATAAAATAAAAAAAACTTATGATTAATCTGATATTAGGAAGAGATGATCCAAAAAATTTAGAAAATCAAAAAAAATAACTGTAAATTTTATCAATTGTATCTAATTATCACAAATCTTTTCTAATTACTACTAATTTTTTTAATTCTACAAATTAACACTAATTTTTTCTAATTACCTTTATTTTTTACTAATTAACATTAGTAACTTTTAAGGGAAATAAAAGGTTGACCAAGGGGTATAATTGAAGCATGGAGTGTAGAGGATGAAGGCGACGATGGGGTGAAATAATTCCAAGGCCCTTATATTTAGACCGTTTATAGGAGAGGTAGTCATGGGTAAACTTGTAGTTTTATCAATGACTAACTCTCCTCCAAATGGTCTGAACATAGGGGAACTATAATTATTTTACTCCTTCATCATGTGCATACCCTCCACTCCATGTTTCCATCAATAAAATAAGTGAATGAATCTAGTAGAGGTGATAGTAGAGGGAAATAATTCTAGTACCCTTAGGTTCATCCAAAATAGAGAAGTGGTGTTTAATGATAAACCAATGAGTGATGGAAGAAGAAGAAGATGCAAGAGATAACACTGAAACTATTAGTGTATTACTTCCTATTTTTAGTTAAATCTATTATCGTGAGAAAATAATGTTTTACTGATAATCATGAAATTACATTATGATTATCAGTAAAACATTTTTTTCTCATGAAGAGAGATTGAACTAAAAAAAGGGAAAAACTCACTAAGAATTTCATTATTGCATCTCGCATCTGTTTTCTCTTCCATCAATTTGAGGTTTACCCATGACTCCCTCTCCTCCAAATAGTATAAACTCAGGGGAACCAAAATTCTTTTACATAGTTATCACTTTCGTCCCCTCCAATTTATACTTCCCTCACTCCCCTTAGTCAGCCTTCCATTACTAATTGTGTATATTTATGGTTATTAGTTGTTAATTTTGGTTAATTATTTTTAATTGTTTCCATTTTTACTAATCACCACTATTTAGTGTTAATTTTTACAAATTACTGCTAATTTTTACTAATTACAGCTGATTTCCACCTATTTTCCCTAATTACAGCAAATTAACACTATTTTTTACTAATTACTTTTAATTTTTACTAATTACCTCTAATTGTTTCTAATTTTTACTAATTTCTACTAATTGTCACTAATTTTTACTAATTACCACTAATAGCTATTTATTTTTCCTAATTACCGATAATTACCACTATTTTTTACTAATTAACACTAATTACCACTATTTCTTTCAAATCATCACTAATTACTGCTATTTTTTCTTAAATACCACTAATTACTTCTAATTACCCTTATTTTTGGATAATTTTTGCTATTTTTTTCTAATTTCTACAATTTACCACTATTTTTTCTATTTAAAACCAATTACTGCTATTTTTTAACCATTACCTATAATTACCGCTATTTTTCTAATTATAGATAATTAATTCTAATTTTTTCTAATAAAATTTAATTAATGCTAATTTTTTCTAATTACCACTAATTTCTTCTATTTACTTCTAATATTTACTAATCACCACTAATTTTTACTAATTTCCTCTATTTCTACCAATTACTGCTAATTTCTACTAATTAACTCTAATTTCTACTAATTACCACTAATTTATACAAATTAAAACTATTTTTTACTCATTACTTCTAATTGCCACTAATTTTTACTCATTATCTCTAATTATAGCTATATTTTACTCATTGTTTCTAATTACCGCTATTTTTTACTCCTTACCGCTAATTTTTTCTAATTACCTCTATTTTTTCTAATTACAAATAATTTATACTAACTACCAATAATTAATGCAAATTACTATTAATTAAAGCTAATTTTTTCTAATTACCATTAATTTCTACTCATTACCACTAATTACCACTAATTTTTACTAATTATTGCTAATTTCTTCTTGTTATCACTAATTACTACTAATTTATTCTCATTACTACTAATTTCTGGTAATTTTTACTCATTACTAATAACTACTACTATTTTTTACTCACAACGGCAACTTTTAACTCATTAGAGCTATTTTTTCTAATTGTTGTTATTCTATCCTAATTGCCACTAATTTTTCCTCATTACTGATAATTACTACGATTTTTTACTATTTACCACTCCTTTTTGCTAATTGCTGCTATTTTTTAATAATTATCGCGATTTTTTACTAATTAATTCTATTTTTTCTAATTATAACAATTTTTTCTATTTCCCATTAATCACCACTAATTTTTACTAATTATCACTAAATTGTTCTAATTATAACTAATTTCTACAAATTAATTCTAATTTATACTAATTACATCTAATTTCTACTAATTATTACTAATTTCTACTAATTACATCTAATATAAACTATTTACTTATCAATTATAAGTAGTTAATGTTAATTACAACTACTTACTACGAATTGAAACTAATTATTGCTAATTAAAACTAAATACCACTAATTAAAAATAATTTCTATTAATTAAAACTAATCACTGTAAATTAATAATACTAATTTAAAATATAAAATAAAATAAAATAATTTACATTTAAAAAAATAAACAAATATCTCAAAATTGAATCTTTTTCAGAATTAAAATACTGATGTGAAACCCAAATTATTCCTTCTCTATCCAAATTAAAAAATTTAAAGGACGAATTGAAGAAATAGATAGGAGAGGGGAGGAGAGGTAAGGAGATGAAATGTGGGAGTGAAAATTAGTCGGGGGCATATATATATGTTAGATTCATAGAGACTAGACTTTTTGTGATGGTATTGTCGTCGTAAATAGTTTTTTTTATGAAGCCCATCACAAATAGTATCCATCATAAATAAAGAAGGTGGGGATAAAAAAGTTGTTTGTAATGGGTTATAAATGTCCATCAAAAGTAACCCTAAGGTAAAATAGTATTTACAATAGAAGAAATTTCTCATCACAAATAATGGTTCCCACTATGTGGATTACTTGTGTGCCAAAGGTCTTTGTGGTGGGAAACCCATACTATTACAAATAGTCCTTACGATATAACTATTTTTGACAGGTTATGGACCCGTAGAAAATAACACATCATTATTAATATTTATTTAATAGTAAATGGATAGTTTCCAAGAAACACTAGTGTTTATTCCATAATATATTATTGTCATATTGTAATTGATATGATATCCATTAGTCAATATAGTTATCATATTGTTAATTGTTTCACAATTATTTGAAAAACATGTCTTGGAAGAATTTATTGAAGATTTTCAATATACATAAGACTCATCATTTATCATCCTATTACTAACTTCACTATATTGATGTATATAAGGAATTATGAGTTTGGTAATACCATTTCTTCGTGTGTATTATTTATGATTACTTTTTTATATTTTCTTTTAAATGATAGCTCAGATGTTCCTCTATCTTTACAAAGTGAACTCATTTACTTCACAGATATTTTCTAAAAAAAATTAAAGGAAACTCATGAAGTATATAAATTTTTTTCTAGATTTATAATAATTCACATATCTCTGTTGAACCAACTCTAAAATCTTTGGGGCATGCATTTATTTCTAAATGTTTCTTTATCTAAAACATGATAACAAGTTTTCCAATATAACTAGTATCTTAGCATAATAGAGACATAACACTTTTATGGGTATGAACAACTTGAATGATTTTAGTTTTATTTGACAAATAATTATCTTTCCATGATTAAGTAAGAGTCTTATATTTTATATTCATCATTCATTACAATGAATATCTATGATTCAAGATTTTATGAACCATTAGTTTAGTATGAAGCACTATAACAACATTTATTTGAAATTTGAAATAATTTCTTGTTATGTCTAGCTATACACTGATAATTTTTTTATTAGTATTCATTAAAAACTCAAATCAACCAATTCTATAATTTTAAAATTTTTGTCTTCTCACTACGGACAATGGAATTACCCTTTCTCAAACTCTGGGAGAATTAACCCTACTTCTTATAATATTTCCAAAAATTCTTAATTCTTGAAAGATAATATATATAACATATTGTATTTTAATTCCCAATAAGTTTTAGGGAAATATTATATTAAATGATTAATGTTGTAGAATTTTATAACTATATTTACTTTAATTTATTACAATTCTTTCGATAAATATTTCTGTCACACCCAGGGTTTTGTTTTCACTTTTGGATATGATACATTTTTGGGACTCTATTTTTCTCTCAAGAACTGAGTTTGATGGGTCTAAATTTTTTAGGTATTCTTTCTAGATATTCTTGGTCTATATTTTCCCCTTGTCTTCTCTCTGAGTTTTTGAAGAAAAATAAGAAATTTAGGTCATACATCATGAGGCACAAGATTAGTAGAAAATGTGCACCCTGTCCTAGGTAACCATGTGGTAGCTTAGAGTTTCAGACAGAAGCTATCGCACTGCTTGTGCACAACTAGTAAGGTAGTAAAGTCTAACCATGTGGTAGGTGCTTATTAGTCTGATAGGGGCACACAGTCACTACACGCTTTGACACACCATGTGGTTTAATCTTCTGTGATGTCTAGGTAATTAAAAATATTAAAATGAAAATGTGTCCTCTCAGGATTTAATCTTAATTCCACCCCCATTAACTCTATTCAGGATTTTTAACCATGGGAGCCTCCTCCAAGCTCTCTTAGGCTCCTTGGTCACCTATCCATGGGTGGATTTGACCTCAATTCATTAAGGAATATCCAAGTAAGTGGTTCTTTATCTTTCTCTTCCCACTTTTCTAGGATTTTTTCTCTTCTCCTTGGGGGTTTCATGTGTCCAGCAGGTTGGGTGGTCTATTTTGGGTTGAATCATAATTATTATGGTTCTATATTTATGTTTTTGTCCATATCTTTCCTTGATATGGTCTTGTATGGGTGTGGTTGTGGTTTCACACCAATTTCATGAAGTTTCTACACTTGAGGTAGGTGGTTCCATACCTTAACATTTTTAGATGTTTTTAACCTGCTTGTTTGTGTATTTAATCATGTTTTATATTTCAATTATGTCGTTCAAAATATATTTTTGGAGTGTTTTCAAATTCATTCATGATAAAATTGTATTTTCAATAGAGTAAGGTTATGCTTGCATAAGTTTTATTGTTATGTTTCTCAAAAAGGGTTTTAGGCCTTGTGTAGAAGGTGCATAATGGGTTTTTAAAGACACTTTTGGTGCGAACATAATTCAAAGTGGGTTTTAAATTAAAAAATAGATTACTTTGGCATGTTTTCTTTTATTTTACAACCTTATATATGAATTGTAAATTATTTAAATTTTGAAAATAATGTTTTAAAAATTATCATGGTTTTATGTGTGGATTTTAAAAAGGGGCTTGGCCCATGGAATTGGTTGATCAATTATGTTCTTTTCTTATGCTTTGTCAAATGAGAATTTATGAATTGTTTAAGTGGTGGTAAATGTCTTTGAAAGTAGTTTTGGTGTGTGTAAAATAGAATATGGTATGGTTTATGGAAAATGGTGATTTCTAGGTATGTTTATAATGATTGGAATGTGTATGTGAAAAAATGTGTTTTGTGTAACATGTGAAATGAGGAATTGAGCACAAGAGAATCCCAGTTATCTATGTAGGATGACCAGTTCTAGTACACTAGTGATTTATAAGTGTCTTTTCCCAGTTTCACTTGGCTGGATTGATGATTACAACACTAACTAAACATGTATGATGATTAGAGACCTTTGGTCCACTGGGGTGTCCCCTATTGGTGTCTAATGCATGAGAAAGCTAATGGTTGTGGTTATTATACCACATTTAACCAAGGTATGAAGTTCTAGTGTCTCACTCGATCTAGATTACCCCTAGGGATATACCCATGGTTCTCTCTTGAGACTTATGAAATTTAGTACCATTTTTCAGCATATGGTGGACCTTGACTATATTTTATCTTAAAGAAATTTTATCTTAAAAAAATTTCCTTTGAAATTTTACCTTTAAAATTTTTTTCTTTTAATTTTTTGTGCAAAATTTTGTCTTTCTTTAAAAATGTTTTCTTGTAAATTTTTTAAAGGCTTTTACATAAATGAGTGTGTTAATTTTATTTTGATTTAATAGCATGGAATCCTCCTTTTAGGTGGAATCCTACTGAGATTTTTCTCACACCCTACATACACCTTTGGGTGTATATATAAATTGTTTGTTTGGAACAGGTAAAGGTATGTTGTGTTGTGTTGTTTGGTTTGGGTTTCTAGAGTTCCTCTCATATAGGTTTTGGTGGTAGTGGCTTGAGGCTAATGTCCCTCTTCTCATATAAAGGTCTTGAGTTATTTTATAATTTTAATTTCTATTGTAGTATCTTGGGTGTTAGTTAAACTTATAAATGTTAAATATGAAAATGTGTGTTCCATGTTTGGTCATGTCTATTCAGTTATATCTTATTTATATTTTTTTTCTTTATTTATGCTTATCTAAATGGGTAAAATTGTTCCCAAATAATAATATTAATACTAAGGAACTAGTTTCCAGCCCATGGGGTTCGGGAATTCCCTTCAAGTTATGCCAGGAATTGGGTTGGATTTTGGGTTCGATGGTGCTCCAGCTTGGTTGATGAAAAAATGGTATTAGAGAAGATTACACTCTTTTTGGGTCATGTTATTTGGGGAAGAGTTTGGGTATACCAGTGCTAGGATTATCGATACTTGATCTTCTGGTTACGAGTAGGGTTCCTGGAAATAACACCTCATTATGGGACTCCAGTTTCCATGGGAATTCAAGTTTCTTTTGGTTTCTTTGGTTTTTGTGGATTTTTTTGTTTTTAAATGAAAAGACAGTTAGGATAATGGTCTCTGTGAGCCCATAGGGCCATGAAAGCCATATCGATCTGGGGACATGGTCCTAGAATACTCTCAATAATGATAGTGCGATTGGAATATTGCCACAAAATATAAGTTCAAGTCACCTACCGATATTAGTTTCCTCTTGTAAATTGTTTTGTGTCTTTTTGGGTTTTGAAAAAAAATGAAAACCCTTGTTTTCGAATTTTGAAAAATTATATTTTAAATTGGAAATGGTTTTGACTTGGAAAAATGGAAAATGGATTTTCAGAATCATTTTGAAGGAATATTTAGAGAAGTTAATTTTTTAAAAAAATATTTTTGAATAAATAGAGGAAATGAGTTTATCGATTTTGTATTTCTATAATTTAAAACTTATGGCTTATCAAAATAAAGTGTTTTTAAAACATTTACTATATCATAGTGAGTTTTGTAAAACTATTTTAAATGGGTTTATTGAAGTGTCAGAAATATTTGAATGGAATGAATTGGTATTTTTTAATGTAAAATCATGATATGTTTATTTTTGAAAGAGATGAAATGGAATAGTGTGTGGAATTTGAAAATTACCTTCTTATTTATTTGGTGGTTAGTGAACTTTTGAAAAAAATGTGAAATTTAGAAATGGAATGTTAAATTGATAAATTTAAGAGTGGGTTTAATTTTTTCCCTTGAAATTTTCAAAAAGTTTTGTTTTGATATTTGGTATTTCAATGAGTGACCACATGTATGGACATATGTGAAAATGTGGAAGGTTAATGACATGAGGTTATGGGTTCCCGGTTTTTCATGATAACATGCATATGTGAGACTCCATAGGACACCCTTCATGAGTGTTCATCCCTCCAAGATTTTTTTCCTTTCATGTATGATTCTAATAGGAAATGTGATGTTTTGATAACCTATGGTTGTGTGGTGTGTCTACTTGTGATTTGGGAGTGTATCTTGTAAGGTGTATTGAATTAAAAAACTCTTATAGTTTGAATGGTGTATTAAGTTTGATTTTATGTTGATGAGTTGGTTTCGAAATATTGGTTAGTGGGTTATTTTGAGGAATTATTTGTGAAGCCTCTGAGTTAGTTCCCTCTTGTGTGTTTGGAGTTGGTTGTAGTGATTTTTGACTGATGGATTAGCTTGATTAGGTCCTCAGTTTCCCTGTTGGCTTGTGTATTCCCTTATAATGAATCAGTGAATATTATAAGTGTATCCATAGGTGGTTCGTAGTTAGAAGACCCTTTATTTGATAAATTTAAGGTCTCTATTCTTGAGTTTCTGAATTTAATCCACCCCTCTCTCTCTGTTAAGTGGATCCTCTCAAATCAGGTGAGTAGATGTAAGTAATTGAAGGAAATCATGGTTATCTTGAGTTACCTGAGTCTTCAAAGATGGATTTTTACACATTTATGATTGAAGGCATTTCCTAGAAGTCGTGAAGGAAAATTATAGTAATGGAAAGTGGATCAGGGCTGTTGGTGTTGGCTACAGTCTTAAAAAGGCCTTTGGACCTTTTGTCGATTTATTCTAAGTGAGAGAGCATGTCCTACCCTCAATGTGGAAATATGAATATAAGATCTTTTTTTCCCATTTTCAAAAGTTTTTCTCTATTTGGGGCTCTGTTAAAATTCCACTTCTTTGTAAGGATTATATTTTGGTAATGGTCATGTTCGGTGTTGTTTCATGGTGTCGGGTTTTCCTTCTAATGCAAAGATAGATGTGGTGAAATCTTTTTAAAACATATAATTTAGTGGAAGTAGGTTCTTATTTTGAAAATTAAAAATTTCTCTATTTTAAATAGAAGAGTATTTTATATGTTCTTGTTTCTATTGTTTCTCATCTCAGGTGAAAATAGGATCATTCATGTGCATCTTCTAAGCCCTTGTCCTGGTGGAAGCACCATATTGATGCGATGTAAGTTCTATGGAATGTTGTGCTCCTTTGGTTATGAATAAAGTGTTATGTGGACACTCATGAAACCAAAGGAATTGTTCTGGATAGAGATATTCAATGCCTCACTCTGAGGCAGGAGATGATACAAACATCAAGGATCCATCCATAGGCCCCATAGTAAAGCTTGTCCATAGTTAGGAATCTTAGGGGTGTTAGGGGACTTTGTTTGGCATGGTATCCAGTGATGAATGGGGATAGTTCAATATTATCTATTGTATGTTCTTGGTTATAAAAAGGTATAGTTTTTGGGAAATTGTGTGAAGTACTCTTTCTTCATTATGACCATGCAGGTGGAATGGTTACTCATTGGTTATAAGAAGGTGAGGTTGCCTCATTCTCTTAAAATTTTAGTGGTTTTTCCTCATTGATTTTGTCTATCCATTTGATATTCCTTGTATAGACAACCTTGTGAATCGACCTAAATTGTGTTTTTTTATCATCTGAGGATGGTCGCGTCTAATGGGTATAGTAATTTTCATAGTGTTTTTCTACTTGATTTGGAGTTTCTATTGTTAGATCCCTCATGAAGGGGTTTATTGGATAATGTTTTTCAGTCAGTATGGTAAGTCTCTATGTTATCCCATGTGGGGTTTCCCATATCATCTTGTGCTAGTTAGCTAAGTAGGTTGGTACTTCTGGTGGGGAGACCCACTATTGCTCTCACTAAAATTTCTTCTAGAGTAAAGTAGTTTGGGTTTGTTTCTAACAGTGGGGAGTCTATTTAGGCCTCACCATGTTGATAATTCTTTTTTTTATGGTTTTATCTTGGTAGTTATTAGTTTAATTCGGAGCTATCTAATTCCAAGTTCCTCCCATGAGTAAAAGTTGGGATTTGAGTTCACTTAGTGGTTTGGGGAAGCAAGGTTGTGGAATTGTTTCTCAAGAGGTGGTTTGAGTCCTTTTTTCATTTTATGTAAATGGTGTGATTTTTTTTTGAAATGTCTAAATTGCTCTTAGATTGAAATATTTTGATTATGTAGTGGTGATAATTACTCTTCTTTTGATCGAACAACTGGAGGTGTTTCATCTTTTAGGGGCAGATGGCGAATGGTAGGGAGACCATTCTGGATCACAAATTCAAACTTGTAAACCCCTTTTCTTGTTTGTGGTTCTCTAGATTTCTTATCATGTGATATTCATTGGGAATATCCTTGATATTTGGAGGAGTGTCAGTTTTTTTGTTCAAACCTTTTTGTAGATTTTTGAGGGAAGAAAATGTTATGGTCGAGAGAATTGTAACATGTATGGTTTTGTTTTCTCTTTTAGATCAGGTTCGATTTTGGGACTCTATTTTTCTCTTGGGAAATAGGTCTGATAGGTCTGTATTTTTGATGTATTCTTTCCATTTATTCTTATTCTAGATTTTACCCTTGGTTTCTCTTTGAGTTTTTGGAGAAAATGAGAAATTTTATTCCTACAACATGAGGCGTATATTTGGATATGATTAGTATAAATTGTGCACCCCGTACCAGGTAACCATTTGGTAGGTTAGAGTTTCATACAAAAGCTACCACAGAACTAGTCAATCCATATATACAAACCGTGCAGTATGTGCCTCTTAGGTACAGAGGGTCACATGGTCACTACGCAGTTTGACAAATTTTGTGGGCTAATTGTGCGTGATCTCTAGGTAATTAAAAAATCTTAAAATGACAGATGTGTCCTCTTGGTATTTAACCCTAATTCCACCCACATTCACCCCATTTAGTATTTTCAACCATGGGAGCCTACTCTAAGCTCTCCTAGGCTTCTTTGGCACCTCCAATTGGGTGTATTTGAACCGGATTCCTTAATAAATCTCCATGTAAGTGGTTCTTCCTCTTGTTATTCCCTCTTTTTTAGCGTTTATTCTCTTCTCCTTGGGGGTTTCATGTGGTCAGTGGGTAGGGTGGTCTCTTTTGAGTTGAATATTAATTATTAGGGTTCAATCATGATTTTTTTGGTTGGATATTGCCTTTATTGGGTCTTGTGGGGGTGCAGTTGTAGTTTCGAACCAATTTCTATAAGTTTCTAAACTTAAGATAGGTGGTTCCATGCCTTAACATTTTAGATGATTTTAATATGTTTGTTTTTGTATTTAATCATGTTCTATAGTTTAATTATATGGTGAAAAATATATATTTGGAGAGTTTTGGCAAGTGTTCCTGATGAAAGTGTATTTTCAAAAAGGTAAGGTTATGTTTTCTTATGTTTTGTTTCGATATTTCTCAAAAAGGGTTTTGTGACTTGAGTGGGAGGTGAAGAATGGGTTTTTATAGGCACTTATGGTGAGAACATGTTTCAAAGTGAGTTTTCAATAGAAAAATGGATTGTTTTAGTAATTTGGATTTTTTTGTGCACCCTTAAATATGAATTTTAAATTTTTAAATGATGAAAATCATGTTTTATAAATTATCTTGGTATATGTGTGGATTTTAAAAAGGGGATTGGCCCATGGAATTTGTTCATAAATTGTGTTCTTTTCTTGTGCTTTGTAAAATAAGGATTTATGAATTATGTAAGTGATGGTAAATGTATTTCAAAGTGGTTTTCATGTGTGTAAAATGGAAAGTTGTTTGGTTTATAAAAAATGGTGATTTCCTAGTATGTTTATAATTCTTATAATGTGTATGGGAAAAATGGTTCTTTGTGTAACATGTGAAATGAGGGATTAAGCACAATGGAATCATGGTTATCTTGGTGGGATGACTAGTTCCAATACGCTACTGATTTGGAAGTGGATTTCCCCAGTTTTACTTACCAGGATTGATTATTACAATACTAACTAAGAATGTATGATGATTGGATACCACTAGGAAATTGGGGTGTCCCCTCCTTGTGGCTTGTGCATAAGAAAACAGATGGTCGGAGTTATTATACCACATTTCACTAAGGTATCATGTTCTAGTGTCTCACTCGAGCTAGATTGCCACTAGAGATTTACCCATGGTGCTCTATTGAGACTTCTGAAATGTGGTGTCATCTGTCAATATATGGTGGACCTTGAGGGCATTTTATCTTAAATAAATATTACCTTAATAAATTTTTTCTTTAAAATGTTACCTTTAAAAGTATTTTCTTTCAAATCATTATGCTAAAAAGGTCTTTCTTTGAAAAAAAATCTTGGAAATTTTTCAAAGGATTTTATATAAATGATCATGTTAATTGTCTTTTGATGTTATATCATGGAATCCATTTTTGGGGTAGAATCCTACTTGGATTTTACTCACATCCTATATGCACCTTTCGGTGTAGTAGACCTTTTTTTTGGTACAGGTAAAGGGAAGAGGATTTTTTTTGGTGGTTCGGGTTGTTATAGTTCCTCTCATACAGGTTTTGGTGGCGATGGATTGAGAGTTATGTATCTCTTTTCATATGGAGATATTAAGTTCTTTTATAATTTTCCTTTCCATTGTTGTGTCTTGGGTGTTGGTTAAAGTTGTAAATTTTAAATCTGAAAATTGTTATGTCATGTTTGGTCATGTCTATTCCGTTATGTCTTATTAATATTTTTTAGTTATTTATCCATATCTAAATGTTTAAAATCATTCTCAAAGCATAATATTGATACATGTGCACTAATTTAAAGCTCATGGGGATCTGGAATTCCCTTCGAGACATGCCATGAACCAGGTCGGGTGTCGGGATGGATAGTTCTCTAA
The DNA here is from genome assembly GCA_963277665.1 of Viscum album. Taxonomy (NCBI): domain Eukaryota; kingdom Viridiplantae; phylum Streptophyta; class Magnoliopsida; order Santalales; family Viscaceae; genus Viscum; species Viscum album. The sequence goes on from OY728165.1 coordinate 220,261,835, forward strand.
CCCGGATCATGATAATTTCCTTCAACATGAGAATTAAATTGCATCTTGTTCATTTCCCTCCCTCTGAATCATTTTTTTCTTTGAAATAAATTATAAGGATTCCATTGGATTTAAAAGCTCATGGTTTTTTTAACCTTTTATTACATTATTTTCACCATAAGGAGAAAAGAAATAAGTTTCCACCAAACCATATTTTTGGGTGAAGTATAGAAAAAAGGGATTTATGAGTGGTTTCTCTATATTATTCATCTAGACTTGGATAAATAAAGAGAATCTCAATGGTAAGGATAATAACATGAGATTCATGGATAATATATTATGTAAATGGAATCTTTACTTTAAATAATTTAACTCAAAACTTGAATACATGATTACAATCTAAAAACACCCTTTCTAGTTTACACTAAAATAATGTAGGGAGAATCACATGTTTCATTTGGCCTCTATTTATTCTTATGAAGAGATAAAAGACAAGATATCATATAAGAATAACCCTCCATATATCCTCTACAGGTATCCCTTTATACCTCCTCTTGGTAGAAATATGACTTGGGTTAGATAATATCAACAAATTATAAAAATTATCTAATAGTAAATAGTGTATATCATTTATTCCACTCAAGGAATGTTTTTATTTTTATGACATTACCTGATTTAAGTAATGATCACAGTGTCTTTTAAGTTTTTTATTTCCATTTTTTACAATAATTAAAATAGCTATATTTATATTTTTCTTGATTATAAAATGTGTGGGATGAAAAATTTTAATCATTTTATTAAGTCTTACTCAATTTTATCAAGTCTAAATGGACCTCAAAGTTGAAATAGGAATTTTCCATCACTTTATAAATTCTAGTGGTAATGTTCCATATTTATCATCGTATAATCGAAGAAAATCCCATCAAAATTATAATACGGTTATTTAGGTGGGAGTTATTGAAAATTATGGCCTTGAATCTTCTTATTCTATTTATTGGACTACTTAATCCTAAAATCCTAACACATATTTCCTCAACACATGCTTCCAAAATTTGTATTGAATTGAAAAAGGCAATTAAATACAACACTGGTTTGGTTGAGTTGACACACAATTTTATTTAGATTTCCCGATAACTAATTATGCCTCTGATAAAGGCATGATCTGAAATTTTAAATATGGGTATATCTTAACTCATATAATAGAAGGAATAATGACTTAGTATTTACTTGAGGTGTTTTTTATTATTTTTATATTTTCTTATCTTATCTTTTACATTCATTTTTAATATTAAGTTGATTTTATTTAAGATATTAACCATGTACCGTTAAAATATTTACACATAATTATTTTTTAAAAATTCCATATTTTTATATTGATCTATTTATTTGTGTGATGGTGATCTTGAATCCATGAAATAAATCATGAATCATAAAAAAATCTTTCCCTCGTTATGATATTTAATTAGCAGTTTTTTTATTGAGTAAACAATAAATAAACCATTGACCCTAGGGGAAAGAAATCATGATCAAGTCTAGAATAGTGTTTGAATTATTCAACCTCTATCATGTGTATCTCCTTGGTTTTGTTTCACCTCATATATACCTTAAACTAAATTCATGCACCTAGAAGATCCATCCTTACGATGCATTTACATCACTCATGAGTGAAGGGAAGCAGAATGTGGGTTTATATAAAATAAATTATGGGTACACAGGCCTGTACATGACAAGGAGGGTGGGTTGAAACATGATCCATCAATTTAATTTAATAAAATAATTAAAAAACCCCAGTAATAATTAAATTAAAATAAAACATACATATAAATAGATTTTTCTAAAATCATGTTCATCCACTTGTTCTACAAATGAATATTTTAAATAACTTTTTGTCATTAGTTTTGATTCATTCTTTTATTAAGATAAAACTTATTTTAATTAATCTAATTAATTATCAGATTATTCATTTAATTCATTTAATTCATTTAATTAATTTAATTCATTTTATTCATTTTATTCATTTTATTCATTTTATTCATTTAATTTATTTAATTCATTTAATATTAATCTCCATGCAATATATCCTAGAGTTAGTCATCTATTGGGGTTTTAAATTAATTAATTTTATTATAAATTTAATTAAGCACACAGCTTGTACATTGATACAACATGGTGTATACTCATCTAAACTACTCAGCATAGTCCTTCTTGTATATTTTTCACTCACATGACATATCATGTACATGACATGTGATATAATTTCATGGTGTGTATTTTCAATAAATGAAACCTGGGAAACATTAAAGTTGCAATTTGTGTGCTAATTTAATACACGTGGAGTATATAATATGTAATGACCTTATACGACTTGTAGTTACATATTTTATGGTAAAATAAATCCCATAATATATCATGAATGATTCAATAAATGTCACATGGAACACATAATTAAAAGGCCTATAGAGTAATAAATTAAATTTTATTTTTCAAATAAAAATAATTTAAAATTTTTACAGCCTTTCCAGATGTTTATTCTATGAAAAAAATTATGAATTGATTTTGTCACATACATTTAATTACACCACATGTGAATCACTTAAATAACATGAAAATTAATTATAATGCGTGTAAATTAATTACACCGTGTGTGTATTAATCACACTGCATGTTTATTAATTACCACAAATTTGATTTAATTATGTGGTGTGTGAATTAATTACACTACATATGAATTAATTACACCACAAGTGAGTTAAATATATTTCATGTGAGTTAAAAGTTTTTCATATGAATTAGTTACACTGCTTGTAACTATGAAAAGTGTGTGTCGCGTCTAGATGGATTTTTGGATATTATTTGTATATTATTGAACTATTTTTTTTATATGAGAAAGAAAAAAAAAGAGGAGAATAATAGATCTAGACAATTATATTAAAATAACGAATTTATCAAAATTAAGACTAACTATTAAATGTGTAAAGGATAAACAATAAATAAATAAATATAAATTGAGTGTGTGTACTTTGATACCAATTATTGGTTATAGATGATTCAAAAGCACCTATTGGGACTATGGAAAACTCTAATTTTTGTCAAATTCAATAGATCTTCTACAATGTACAGTATGTGAGTGTGATGACCAATGAAAATTTTTCCAAATAATATTGAAAAATGTTTTTACTATAATCAAAAGAGGATAATTTTATGTTAATTTTTAATTAATTTAATTGCATGAATAAATACCTTGGTCTTGGGTTATTTATTTGACATAGATGTTGATCATTTGAAGGTTTTTCAATTGTATTTTTGTTTCATTGATGGGGACTCAAAGTAGATCCCCAGAAATCGTGATCCACAAGTGCTCCTTTAACCTTGAAACATTTTTGATAATACTCTAGGTATTATTATGGGGTACTGATCATCTTGCATCACTCCTTCAATCAGAAATGTTCCCTCCATTTTGGAAAGGATTGCCTCTAAATATCTTTGGCTTGAGAGAAAAAGAAATAATAAAAATCTCTCAATCTTGAGAGAAAACCCTATATACTTTATTCAATTGGAGGTAATTATCTAGGGAAGATAATGTTGTTCATGATGACCAATAGGTCATAATTCTCATAATATTCTATTTAAAGATAAAGGGTTAGGGTTTCATATTAATTATTGTATAGAGTCCCTTAATAATATATTAAACCCAAAAGGAACCTCATCCTTTATAAAATATTATTATTATTATTTTTCCAAGATATATGCTAATCCATGGAATGATCAAAATTATTTAAAGTCTGGTAAATAAATATTTATTAGCAAACTAATAATTGGGTTCATTTTCCCTCAATGACATTTATTTAATTTTCAAATAAATATCATAAATAAATATAATATTTATGGTATGATGAATAAAATAAATATTTTAATATTCAAATAATTAAATAAATTATTTATTAATAAATAATTATTTATTACCTTGTAAATATAAATAGATAAATATAATTCATTAATAAAATAAATGAATATAATATTCACAATCTGGTGAATAAAATATTTATTTTAATATTCACATAATTATATAATTTATTTATTAATTAATAGATATTTATTTATTGCCTTTCAAATAACAAGTGATAAATAAATCGTATATATTTGTGTAATTAAACAATTAAATTGTGAATAAATATTTATTTAATATTTGTGATCATTTATTAAATTATGAATAAATATTTCTTCTCGGTCCAGAGAATAACATTAATTCAAACTGTTAAATATAAATAATATTTAATTGAGATCAATGGAAACACTTTGTATGTGTCCTTTTATGCATATTCCTTAGTGACAATAGATAGACTTTCCTAAAGTTAAAAACGATTATCTAGCAATGGGCTAGTGCTCCCATAGAGGAAGATGATATTTTACCACAATAACAACAACATAAAAATATTTGTTGTATAATATAATCTCTTTACCATGATATCTCATCAAGAATGATGCAAACTCAATTTATCAGCTTATATGCTTGATACAACATTTTTTGACTATTTGAAATAAACTCATCATTACACAATGTACATAGAATTTAATGTGGTGATTCTATTTCAATCAAAGGGTTGAGATATAAACTTCCCTAAATATGGAAGGTACAAATCCAACCTTGACTTATTCATTAATAACACGTCATTCAATATGCACCCGAAAAAACCCAACTTTTCCATGAACTATTTTGTCATGGTTTATATAAATACATCAAAGTTAATAAGTTTTGACATGAATTAATAATAATATTTAAATTTAAGGACCATTATACACACTCAAATATATGAATATTCAATGAAAAATATACAAGCGGAATTTCTATAGGTGGTTTTGTTCTCATAATCTCCTATCTTAGAGATTACAAAGTGCGAACTTTATGTGATAGATCCTCATCTATGTATGATTACTCACTTCTAATAGTCAATATACTATGTGCCCCATCATAGAATCTTATCCTACTATAAAACAATATTTAAGAATATCGTCATGGCACTTCAATGTTTTCATCATAGTGGTGATCTTCTATGACCTTTTAAATGTGATTTATATTCTAGTACATTATCACATTAATATTTATTGATTAAAAATTTAACTTTCAATGCTCTCTAACATTAGTTTTGAAAATCATAACATGATTCATTAAAATATTTATTTTACTAACATTATACTTTCCAAGTTTCAATAATGTTTTTGTAGAAATGATATTTTATTAAACATAGAAAACATTTATTATCATAAAAAACTTAATCAACAAGAGGAACTTTTAACTTTTTATGATAGATGGATAAAATTTATTTAGATGTAGATTTATAAATTCAAACTGAAAACATATAACCAAGTCCCACTAGATGAAGTTCTACTTAGTCCACTAGATAAACATTTATTGGATAGAAGAAGATATGATCTCATGATGAATCTTTATTAAATACACCAAATGAATATTTCCATCCCAATAGATGAAAAAAGTTCATTCTACCAGAGAGAATTTAAAATTATTGTAATAGTGATGATAAGGTGACCATCGGACAAAGTAATTTTGATCCTTTCAAGAGAAGGAAGATTCCATTCAAAGTTGTTAAAACTGATTTAGACTAATGTGAAATATGACCATTGGTGATTTTCCTATAAATAGAAGGTGTATTCAAGGAGGTTGAAGCATTTTGGATAGAAAAAAAATTTAAATTGGTTTTTTATAAATCAAAGATTTTAAAAAACCAACCAACATAAAGTTGTTGTAAATAGTTTAATGTATTGTTATATAGAGAGAACTTCATTATAATTTTTAGAGAGTTTTTACTTAAGGAATATGATTGTGATGTATTTTTTAAATGCCTTAAGTTTATTTTGTAATTGTTCTACCTAATCTAGTGTGATCGAGGTATTTTAGGCATATAAAGATAAATTTTATTCTAATATTTCTAATCAAGGGTTCCCAAGCATAGGGAAGAAAAAGTAATTATGATCTATGTATTGAGGTATTCCTTGTTTAGGTAAGACATATCTTTATGGTTTGTTTAAAACAATGGATACCTAAATTTAGGTTTATTAAATTATTCACTCTTATAGTTAAAGAGTGAATATATTTTTTATAAAGCTTCTATAAATTTTTCTTATACTCTTTATAATGTTTAATTTACTTGTCTTTATAAGTTTTTATTTCACATTATGCCTACATTAAATAAAGTTTATTTTGTTATAAACTTTTCTTAAAATAAGATTTTATAAAGTATTGGTATAAAAGTTTGTCTGATTAATTTCTTATCAATCGTATAGAAATTTTTCCTGAAAACCATACCAAATAGGTTAGTTAAAATTGATAGTTTTATTTTTGTAAACAAAAATTCACCCCCACCCCTACCAATTTATGGGTAAATATATACTCTTTTGGTCCTACATTTGGTGTTAAATAAGGTTTTTATGTTTATAATTTTTGTTATTAACTTTATAAAGTATTTTTATAAACTTTTTTTATAAACTATTTTTATCAATATTTTTATAAACTATTATTATAAAACATTATTTCTAAGCTTTTTTTATAAATACTGTTATGAACTATTTTTATAAACCATGTTTTAAACTATTTACACTAATATGTATTATAGAAAAAAGTATCTTATTTTTTTAACATGGTGGGTTTGTCTGATAAAACTTTAGAGAATATTAATCTAAGTAAACCGCCAAATTTTTATGGAGAAGATTATAAATAATATAGATATAAAATGAAGACTTTTTTTATAAACACTTTATTATATAATTCTTTTATGCTTACTAGAAATTTTATGATTTTGTAAAAACAATCATTACTTTTACCAAAGAATAAAAGTTATAATATCAACATAATTAAGGATTTAAAAATATATTATTATGTTTAATAACCATAAATATATATGTAGTCAAATTTCCTCTTGTAAATATGTGAATTATATTTTTAATAAATTGGAAGTAACTCGTTTTGGTAAGATTAAATTTGTTGAAATACCAAGATCCATTCTTAGAGATAATTATCATGATTCTGATTTTTAAACTAAAGAATCAGTATCTAAAATGAATAAAAGATTCATGATGATTTTAAATAGTATTAAATCTCTTTAATATAAGAAATTAACTTATTATCACCTTATTGAAAAGATTATTGACATTATTCTTAGTGAATGGGAATCTAAGAGAACAAAAATTGATGATACTAAGAATCATATAAATCTTGGTTTTTATGATTTGATTTAAACTCTCATGGATTATGAGGGTAGGTAGAAAATAGATATTAATAGAGAAAATAAGAAAAATGGTGTATCTTTTTCCACTACATCAAATTATTTAAATTCATGTTAGCTAAAAATGTCTCAAAATATCAAAAGAAGAAGATAATTAAAGGTGTGATAGAAATAGTTCTTCTAAGTAAAGTGAAAATAAGAATAAAAATATTTCTAAAATAATATACACATTGATTGGAAAGAAATTTTTTTTTATATGTAAAATCAAAAACCTAAATAAAAAAAGTGATAATAAATATGCTTCTGAAAGATTTTTTTTATTGTAAGAATTTAGGACACATTAAAACATATTATCCAATATTTAATAAAAATAAAAAGAAAGATATAAATTCTAAGAAGTTCTATAAATATAAATGAATGAAGCGTCTAAAATATATAGACACATGGAGGGATAGTGGTGGAGATATCTCTTCAGAAAATTATTTTGATGAGAGCAGTGAAAGGAAGAAGATTATTGGATTCATAAGACTAAGCAATGATTGATAGCTAGGGTATCTGATGAATCCTTAAATAACATAACTTTAAATGAAAATTATCCTTATTCAAATTATGAAAATAATTATATATATTTTAAAGAGGAGTTTATTTCATCTGATAAATAGAATTATCTACCTAATTTTGAAGATGTATCTCATTTTTCTACTCTTTAGAAAAATAAAATAATAAAGTTCTTATAAAATGTGAAGATTATAAGGAATAACTTTCCAAAAAAATTCAATAATTTATAATATTTTTATATATATCTTATATATTTCTAAATAGTTAGATAATAAGTTTAATTATACTTAATACAATGAAAATAAGGATTTGATTGTGAAATTAAATTATTAAATTTTTTGTGTTAAAAATATGTTCTTAGACTTTACCTCTAGGAAATAAAATTTTAATAATATGTATAAAAATATGATACCACACATAAATATTTATATAATTATTTATATAAATTCAAAACCACATTTTAAAAATAACTACATTATTCCTAAAAGTTATCCCTTTTGTACAAAATGTTGAAGTGGTGGAAACAAGAAAATTAAATTTTCTTTGAATAAAGTTTAATATTTTTGTTTTCATAAATATTATATTTTTAAGGAATTATAAGCTATAAAACCTAGAAAATTTAGACATATATGAATCCCTAAAATTTTAATTGTGAGAAATTTTGGACTTAATCAAGTTTGGGTACAGAAAACCTAATTTTCATACTTTTTGGAAAATAAGTATGGTACAAATAGAAACAAAACTTGGTACATGGATAGTGTATATTCCCATAATATGACTAGAAAGATCAATTATTTCATAATATTATAAATATGAAAGGTGGAAAAGTCACTTTTGGTGATGATTCTCAAAGAGAAATAAATGGAATATGTAATATTGCTCTTCTTGGAAAAACTTTAATTTAAAATGTTTTATTTTTTGAATTTCTTAATCGCAACATCATTAGTATAAGTCAATTATGTGGTGATTTTTACCTTGGAAGCTTTTGGAATGATAAATTTACTATTCAAAATTCTAAAGGTAAATTTAATCTTTCTTCTAATAAGAATGATAAAGATTACACACTTAACCTAGAAGACATCTTCCCTTGGTGAAATGGAAGATCAATATTGGTTGTGGGGTTGAATCTTAGGACACTATAATGTTAGAACTTTATCTGAACTTTATAATAAAAGACTAGTTAGAGATTTACCAGATCTTAGGTTTAATTCTTCTAAATTTTTTGATCATTTTCAATTTAGAAAGAAAAATAAGTCTAGATTTAAATATTTTTGGAAATTTTAAATAGTTGATGCTTTATAGTTAGTGCGCATGGACTTATTAGGCCTAACATAAATTGTAATTACTGGAGGAAAATACTATGTATATATTTTAGTTAATGACTACACTAGATATACATGGCTCTATTTTTTAGATAAAAATTCAGAAGCTGTTTATTTTTTTAAAAAAATTATAGCATGTGTTATAAATGATAAAAATATACCATTTATAAATATTCATAGTGATCATAATGGATAACATGTAAATTCTATTTTTGAAGCTTATTATTATAAAAAATGTATTTTACATAACTTTTGATCACCTATAACTCCTCAAAAAAATAGTGTAGTTAAAATAATAAATAGAGTTATTATGAAGATTAAAAGAACCTTGTTGAGTTAATACCAAATTGTTAAACATTTTAGGGTTAAGTTAGTTAGTATTACATGTTATACTATAAATTGAGTTTTACTTATACCTTTTATTAATAAAATTAATTTTGATTTTTGGATAGGAAGAAAGACAAAAAATATATTTTTCTAGAGTTTTTGGATACAAGGTATTCATTTTTAATACTAAATATAATATATATAAATTTTCTCTAAAATATAATAAATTATTTTTACTTGGTTATTCCACAATTAGTAATGCCTAATTTTTTAAAAAAAAAAATAAATTATTATTGAGTAAATAGTACATATAAAATTCAATGAAACTAGCCCATTTTTTCAGAAAACCTCAAACCACATATCCATATGTTATTTCTAAAATTATTTTTCATCCGAAATTAAAAAAAAAATTCTTATAATATAACTACTAAAGAAATAATATCTTAAGTTTTACATAGGGGATAAATTCAATATACTATTGAAGAATAGTATTTTAGATACCCAAGAAATAAAAAAAAATCATAAGGAATCATCCCACTAATAATATCATTGGTGATGTAGATCAACCATTTAAAACTATAAGTTCTATAGAAACAAATATAAACATTGTTAATTTTTATCATAATTTGAACCAAAGACTGATGATAATTTTTATGTGATGAGGATTGGATAAAACCAATGTAGTATAAACAAAATGAGTATGAGAGGAATAAAGTTTTAATTTAGTTTATTTTTATAAATATTCTCCTGTAATTGGTGTAAAATGAGTTTGATGAAATAAATGTGATGAAAATGGAATAATTGTTAGAAATAAATCAAGACTTTTTATTAAGGGTTATAATCATCAAGAAGTAATAAACTATGAAGAAACTTATTCTAGAGTATATATAATTGAAGTTATTTGTATACATTTATCCTATGGAGCACTTCAAAATTTTACTCCTTATTAAATGGAAGATATTTTTTTTCTAAATGGATATATAAATGAAAACATTAATATAGAAAACCCCTTGGTTTTGAAAACAAAAAATACTTGGATCGTTTTTTATACTTACTAAGGCCCTATGTGGACCTAAACAAGCCCCAAGAGCTAGGTATGATAGAACTACTGAATTTTGTTACAAAAAAAATTGTTAAGGGAGATACATATCCAACACTATGTATTAAAAAAATTCAATGAAACCATCATTGTTCAATATTATTTCAATGAAATTATATTTGTTTTAACTCAAAAATCATTAAATATTTTATTTTTAGATATTATGAAACCTGAGTTTGAAATGTGAATGATAGGTAAACTTACTTTCTTTTTTGGATTTCAAATTTATCAAAAATAAAAAGGATCTTTTATTTCTCCAAAAAAATATATGAAATATTTACTTAAAAATTTTGGTTATAAAAATACTAAAATTATAACTACTCCTTTAAAAACCTTAAAAGATTTATATATTGATGAATCTAGCAATTTAATTTATCAAAAACTTTTTAAAGGAATTATTGTTATTTTTTTATACTTAATATTTGGTTGGCCAGATCTATTTATTTTTGTATAACTATGAGTGAGATTTTAAAAAAATAAAAAATATTATCATATTAAATATGTGAAATGAATTTTTCATTACCTTAATGGAACTATGGATCATGGTCTATTTTATTATTCCATAAATGGTTTTAAACTATTTTTTTTCAAATAATGACTCTCGTGGATGTAAAATGGATAGAAAAGGGACATCAAGAAATTTTTATTTATTTGGAGAATCTTTAGTATCTTGGTATTATAAGGAACAAAAATATGTATAATTATTCACTATTGAAGTAGAATATATAGTAGTTAGAAGTTTATATGCTCAAGTGTTGTGGATACAATACACACTCACCGACATTGGCATAAATTTTTCGAAAAATCCTATATTTTTTTATAACACAAGCTCTATAAGATTAATTAAAAATTTATAACATCACTTACAAGAAAAACAAAAATATATAAGGCACCATTAACTTTAAGATCCCATGAAAAAATGGTATATTAGTTTACAATTCATCAGAATGTAAGAAAAACTTGCTAATATTTTTACAAAACCCCTCAATTCTAATAGATTTTAATATGTTAAATAGAATCTAGGAATGGCTAACATAAAATAATAATTCATATATACTTCTTGTTTAAAGTATATCCTTAAATTAAAAACACTTATTAACAAGGGGGAGAACATTTTTCTCAAATTTTTAGTTTTCTTAAATTGAAAAAAAAATATTTTCAAAAAAAAATATTCTTAAAAACTTTTTGGACAAATATTTCTCTAAAAAATTAGACAAATTTATTCTTAAAAACATTTAGAAAAAAAACATAAAAACATTTCAAATATTTATCCTCAAATATGCTCATATGACTAGAAAAAAAATTATAAATAAAGTTTATAAATTTTCTCTCTAAGAGATAAATTCTATATTTTTTCCCAATTCATTATTATATTTTTTTATTTTTTTAATATATTTCATAAAAAATATATTTTATAAACATTTTAGTTTCATCAAAATAAATCTCCATCCAATAAAACATATAAAAATAAAATTTTAAGAGTTCAAATACATATAGATCTTTTGAATAAACTTCATCAATTGTTGATACCTATAAGAGTATTCAATATAAGTAATTTTACCTAAGGAAAAAGAAACATATCTCTCTTTGAATCTATATAAATTGGTTTGGGTCACCAAACCTTTATATTTTTTTGTTTTATGAGATTAATTACTATAACCTTTTCCTTTTTTATTTCAATTTTATTCTAGTTCATCTATTTTTCAAGGTTCTTTTAATCATCAAAAATAGCCTTCTCAAGTGAATTCTTTAAAATAATAGCATTTAAATAATATTGACTGAGAAAAAATAATTTGATAAGTATGAAAATCTCTTGAAATTAGTCAATTTATTTCAAGGATGGAAATATTTAGGTGTTACAAAAGAATATTTTTATTTTTATTATCTTAAAATAGTCAAAGAGTTTTATGCATCTTTTTTTGGTGAATTCGATGGATTAAAAGTTGTAAACTTTACACTTGTTGTAAAGTCCTATAATATGAACCACAAACAAGTGGCAGATTGGGTTAAAATTCTTTTAGAATGTAAGAAAATATGACATACCCACACATGTTGTTTAATTTTCATGGGTTTTGGTCATATTAGATTTATTATTTCTCAAACTAAACTTTCTACTAAGACATAGTATAGTGATAATTTAGGGTTTATCCCATAGGGAAATGAGTTGAAGGATAAGAACTATGGCTTCGAACCGTATGTGTAGTATTCCTCACAAGTTGATTAATTTTGGGAAAAAATATTCTATGGGAATTGGGGTTTGAGACCAGAGAGGGAAAATAGATCATGATCAATTTTGGGGTTTAGGTAAAAGAATAATCCCAATCCTAACTTGGTATAGTCCTAAGGTTTAGGCTAAGAAGTAAAAAAAGGATACTAGTTAACCATTGTAAAACAAACTAGATATATTTAAGAGGAAACTATTCCTTGGTCTAGGGATAGCTACAACATAGAATCATTAATCCTATATTCTTAGGAAGAAAGTATCCTAGGCTATTGGGAATAACCTATTATACTATAATCAAATCAGGGTCATTCATTAAAACTTCCCATGGCTAGGGTTTCTTAAAAAAATAGATAATTTTTTTTAACCTGATCATTATAAATAGGGATACCAATTTGAAAATTAAAGATTCATTAATTTAAAACACCCCTACTCTCAACCCCTACCCTAGGTGGTTTAGCCACTCCTGATAGAATTAATCAAGAATGGGTAAATAAATGAAAACATAATCAACATAACAATAAAAATTAAGATCCATAAATTAAAGGTAATTCATTCAAGATTAAGAAATTCAAAACTCAAATCAATCACAACTTTAACCAAACACTTACTTGAAACAAGAACAGAGAATAACGCAGAAAGGTTTTGTCATCGAACGGTGATTGAAATGAAAAATGCATGTAACCCGACTTGTTGATGTGGAAAACCAAAGAACACTTTTCAAGTATAATACATGATTCTTAAATAAATGTAAAAAATTAAATAATTTGATACAATTATAAGTTAATAGAGATAAAGAAATAAATAATGAGAAAAGAATCCCATAAAAATGAGATAATGTGAAGAAGTCTTGGGCATCTATAACATCTGTCCATTGTGCACCTGTCATAGGTAAATAATCGGTATATTACACCACGTTTAATGGGATTTCACATCATGTAATAATTATACAATATTTTCTCCAAGAATTTTGATTTTGGAATGAATCATGCAAAAATCTCATCTTGGATCTTCAAGATTTGGAAATTAATTCCTTTCACGATGTGTAACTGGTATTCATGACGTGTCTCTCCCATTGGTCTGGATCTTTAAAGTATGAATTGAGATTCAAACTTTACACAAATTTTATTGGTGACTCACATCATGTAATCTCTACATGGATTGTAATTTTTTTACGACTTTCATCATGACTTTTCATATGCTATGAAAGATGACTACATGTTGTGTAAGTGAGTTTCATGATGTGTAATGAAAATTTTTGGTCCTTTTCTCCAACTTTTCTGTTGAAACCTTGGAAACCTACTTCCTAAAATAATCAATACATACCTAGTGAATTATTGAGTAAAACATGGATAATAATTTTTCAAATAACAGTAGAATGTATATATGATTTAACCTTATCAAACTCCCCCACACTTGAAAAATTTCTTATAGTCATGAAAAAACATCTCAACAGGGATTTCAAAAAGTATGAAATTTTTAAAAAAAATAAACATTCACTATAACTAGGAAAATAAAACTAAGTGTAAGTATAAAAATTTAGTCTCCAGAATCATCCCTATATATAAAATCAATCATGCCTCATAGATTAGTCATTTAAACAAATCCTTAATCTTTAATTACAATTTATTAACAGCTCCTTAAATTATATACCCATTTTCAATTTACCTCACAATGACTTTTCCCTCATCAATTAGTTTAAAAAGAAATTGGAGTTATGTTCAAAACTTGATTATATTTTCCTAACCATATGATTGCATTGGTTCTATCATCTCCACTTCATAAAGATAAATACAAAATCATTCATGGGGGATTTGGTAAATAGGTTCAAAAGACTCTGAGGTTGAGGGAATGTGGGTAGATGGTGAAAATAACATGCTCAAAAAGGAAAGTAATCTCTGAAGTATAATGCATGAATGTCATGAACAGCATAATGAAATAACACCTCCATAAAAAAATGAATTACATGCTCTCAGTAGCTCAAGGTGGTTCCATGAATATATCGAGTGTACAAGGTATCATGATCCTTTATTTTTATTTTCTTATAATTTTATTTTTCTAAAGTCGTGTCTAGGATAGATCTAACATCTATCCCCTAACCACATATGATCTTTCTGAGGATCCATCATTCTGGAAATTGTGATTTTTGAACTTCCTAATATATAACCAAATTATCATTTTATTTTTATTTTTTTCTTTAAAGGAACGAGATATATATAAAATACCAATAATTACACATGGATCAAAATAAAATAACCTTGTAAGAACCACAATACATATTGTTAGTGAAATCAACCCATGTTCATTGGTAGAAAGATTCCCCCAAACTTTCTCAAAGTAAATTCGTGCATCATAAATATAGAAGGGTAAGAAAGGATAATCATCTTGGAATAGTTTCATCCTATTAAGGTAATTCATGGAAATTATGGGATTGATGAAGAAAAGATATAAGGAGGGTATTGGGGAAAATGGATCAACATATATTTCCTCAATCATATTAAAATTGTATTTTTTTAGTCATAGCCTCAATAAGATCTCAATGTAAGTTCTGATTGGTTTACATATCGTATGTGTCACTCAATAAAAATGATCAGAAAATAATATGCAATTGTAGGCTCCGAATCCTCTCAGGATTGGGAGTAAATATATAAAACTGGAAATCACTAAGGTTATAAAACCAAGTAATAAGCAAATTAAATGAAACTTCCAAAAAAATTAATTCTAAATCAAATTACCAAACTTAGCATTCATTTAAAAAATATAAACAGAAAAAAAAAAGGGAATTCAAACAATTGTTATCCTAACTTTTTCTTTTATTTATATGGGTGTAATGAGTTATAGGTTCAAAGTAATATTTTAAATAAAAAATTTCTCCTAGATAAATGAAAAAAAAAAGAAATAATTCAAGTGTATTAAAATTGAAACTAAAGAAAAACTCATTTACGCTTAGAATTAGACAATGTCTTCACTATCTTTGAAATTACCATGGGAGGGGTATAATAGATAAAGTGTAGAAATAGAAATGGAAATTTTGAAAATGTAATACTATGGAATCAATAGATCCCTATAATGTGTATCACTCTAAGGGGAAATTTGAGTGGTCATGAATTTTTATTTGGGATAATTTCAAGATTGGTTAGAAAGGAAAACCCTATACTTGATAAAACATTAGTCTATGGGTTTTAAACATTTTCTAAGCAGTAAAATAGGAAGGTTTCACATAGGTAATAGAAATTAAATACATTTTATATAAATGTAAGTATGTGTATACAATAAATTTAAAAGTTACTCGTGAATAAAAATAGAAATCTATTAAAGGACAACTAAGATGAAATAATGAGTTAAAATATGTTAAAATGGATCAAATTTGGGTTGTCTCCCATAAAGTGATAATAATGACATCGTCATCTAGATGGATGGATCGATATATCAATCAATATCATCCATCAACTCGTGTCTTTTATTTCTTCTATAGCTACTAGTGGCAGTATCCTATATCTCTCATTTAATTCTTTGGGATTTATCACTTCAAGAGAATACCAAGAAAGGATCTAATGTGTAAGGAAATATATCCATGATCGTGGTGGTGATGGCTGGTGAGAATGGATCTCTATTGATTGCTCCTGAAACTAGAACTTGACATCATCTAGGTGTTTATCGATTCATATAACAAGGGCATATGGTGGTGGTACAGGTGCATAAATGAACATAGAAAGTGTATAGGAGAAATACATGGCTACTATCACAGTGTAATGAATTGAAAAATAAGAAAAGTAAAATAGGGAAAACAATTATCCCATATATATAAATTGTAATGATACAATGATGAAATGGAATACAGACAGTAAAAATGATCACTCTTTAAATATAAAAAATGGGCGAGGGGACTGGGGTAAACTAAGAGAAATAAATATCAGAAAGTACATCATCTATAGTTCACACCCGAATAGAGTATGGCTAAAACTACCTCTCTTGGTTAGTGGATGTAATTGTTTAAGGGGTTGGGTGATTGGTTTCTTATGGTGGTTTTTTGGTGTTGGAATTTATCTCCGTGGTGGGTGGTGGAGAAGTGTTGATCTGGAGTGTGGTCAGGTGTCTGATAGCTGGATTGATGAAAGGAACCTCGGTGGATAGGGAGAGCTGGGTGGACTTCAAAAATCCAAGGATTTTTATTAGTGTGATCATCTTGGGAAATCATCCTCCAGATCTATTTGTAATCTTACTTGTAAGGATTAATCTATAATGTGTAAAATAACTCGAATGTGATGAAGTAATTAGAATAAGTCATGGGGCCCATTCCAAATTTACAAAAGAAAAATCGTGAGGGTGTCAGCCTAATATGAAGTGGAGGTCATTAACTATGACCTCAAAGCTTCACAGAAACTTGATAAAAATATCCTGATATGTCTCCTTTCACACATAAATGATATAGGATATGTGAAGGCATTTGAGGAGCTATAAAACCTCTTAAATGATATGTAGGCGAGCGAGGATGGCTATATTGAGTGTTTTCTTGGTCCTCATTGACTTGGCCTATATTTGGTTGAGTGAAACACAGTGTTTGGGGTCTAAAAAGTGTAGGATGGGGTGAAGGTGTGAGTAGTTACCCTTATATGACCCACTAGATATTTATTGGGTGTCTTTTGGGGTAGATATCTCCTTAGGGGATATAGTGGAAGTAGAGGAGGGAGATGCATGGGTTCTGTAGGTGCAGCACCTCGGCGATGCTTCACCGGTGGCAGATCATCTCACTCAAGCATGGGATAGAAAAGAGGATTTTTCATGGCCTTTCCCACACCATTTTGGATGTAGATTTGGTAGTAGGGTGTGCAGATGAAAGAGTAAGTAAGAGTAAGGGAGAGGTATGGGTGTGTGGTTGAAGGAAGGTGGGGCGGTAGGGTGGGGTGCGAGTGTAGGGAGAGGGGAGGGGCAGCAGTGATCAGCGAGGGTGGGTCAGGTGTCATGAACCCTATTTTCACAAATTAAATTGATTTTGAAATTACACGATGTGTATTTAGAGTACATGATGTGTAATTTTTGATTTTAATGATTTCTTGTAGTGAAAAGGTACACATTGTGAATTATGAATACAAGACATGTAATTTCTTCTTTTTACCCAGTTTGAAACTAGAGTCTACCCTTGTGCTCCCAGAATAACCTAAGTTATCCTAAATCTTCTTCTACCTAATCTAGACTAAGGTAACCTGACCGATATTTCCTCCTATTCAGCGCTTTATTTAATATTGATATCTTTACTCTTCGATGCTCATATGAATTTCAAGCTGACGAAAAATCCCTCATGGAATGGTTCTTGATAGATTTTTAATCTTTGGCTATTTACTTTGAATGGTGGTCTTCCCTCTTTTAGGATTTTGATGGTCCTATAAGGAAATACGTGTATGACCACAAAGGTTTCTCACCATACAGATTTCATCTTCCTAAGAAATAGTTTTAATCTTGAGTTAAACAATAAGACCTTATTTCCTAGGACAAAAATGTGTCTTGCAGTGTGTTGATCATGCCATTTTTTTATTTTTTATTTATAGATATTATCATTTTCGTAATTGTAATTTCTAATCTATTTTAATTTATCCAATTTTAGCATTCTAGTTTCCCCATCTTTTTGAAAATCCATATTGATCTACATAATTTCCCAAAATGTGCAATGCTCAAGTTCTACTAAAAAATGACATAGCTTTAAATATATCAATTATAATGTTTTGGTACTAGTGGGTGTTTCATACATAGTTTGGTATGCCTATAATGCATCATCAAACTTTAGACTCCAATCCCTTAAACATTTATTTATGATTTTTTCCAATATTTTTTTGATTTCCCTATTTGAAAATTCAACTTTCCCTCTTTTCTGTGGGTGGTAGGGAGTTCAAATGTTATACATGATTCCATGTTTCTACAATAGTCCTTTAACAACTTGATTTTTACAATGTGTTCCCTAATCACTAATGATTAATCTTGGAAATCCAAATCTTGAAAGCATGTTCTTCTTCAATAAATTCATGACCATCTTTTTTGTTTCATGATCTGTAACTTTAGATTCTACCCATTTAGAAAATTAGTCAACACTAACAAGGATATAAGACTTTCCATGTGAATTGGTAAATACTTCCATGAAATCTATTCCTCGTATGTTGAATATTTTAACTTCCATGATTGGATTTTGGTTAATTTCATTCATTTTCTAATGTTTCTATTTTGTTTTCATTCATCACAGCTTTGATAATAATCCCTTTCATCTTGGTGTAATATGGTTTAGAAAAGTACACTTTACACAATTTTTTTTACTGTGTGTTTTGTTCCATGATGTCCTCCAATTGGTGATGTATGACACATTTCTAACACACTTAGTATTTCATCCTTAGGGATGAAATGTCACAATAATCTATCAAAAAAATCTTAAAAGTGAGTGGTTCATCCTAGTAGTAGTGTGAAGGTTCATCTAAAAATATTCTCATTTTCTTGTAGGAGAGGTCTTGGGGTAAAAATCCCATAGAGTGATAATTATCAATATATTTAAACCACGGTTATACTTTTATGATGAAGAGAGTTTCATCAAGAAATTAAACTTCAATGTCTAGATCATTGTCATCTTTTATAATTGGAAATGGAATTCATGACATATGATCAACAGAAAAATTTCATTCCTTTAGTATCCTTTATGATGATGTCAAACTCTTGGAGTAATAGGATCAACCTTATTAGTCTTGGATTGGTATCCTTTTTATTCATCAAATATCATAGGGAATCATGGTCAGTGAACACAATGACTTCTTATGAAACCAGATATGAGAGAAATTTCTCAAAAGTAAAGACAACTGCTAAGAGCTCCTTCTCTATAGTTCTATAGTTTACTTACACTTCATTTAGTGTGTGATTGGCATAGTATATCGGATAAAATATGTTACTAAATCATGATTCTAGAACAATGACAATAGTGAAATCCCTGGAGTCACACATCAATTCAAACTCTTTTTCCCAATCTGGTGAAATGATTCTAGGAGTGGATACTAGAATTTTATTTAAAGTGTTTAATTACCTCCAAAAATATTTAGAAAATTCAAATGGAGTTTATTTTGATAAAAAGTGTGTTAATGGGTGGCTTAGGTAAATCATTGATCAATTTTATTTTTCCAAGATCCACTTCCATACCATCCTTGGAAAAAAAATTCAAAGACTATGTCTCATTAAACTGTAAAATTGTATTTTTTCCAATTTAAAACTAGGAACTTCTCTTCACAGTTTTGTAGGACCAACTCAATATTTATTAAACAAACCGCTAAATATCTTCCATAAACAAAAAAAACATCTATAAAAAATTTTAAGAATTACTTCACCATACCAGGTAATATATGTTTCACTCACCTTTGAAAATTTTTTGGTGCATTACACATACCAAATTGCATGAGACTATAAGAAAAGTTACCAAATAGACACATGAATGTTATTTTAGAGTATTCATTAGGGTTGAATGAAATTTTATTATATATCGAATATCCATCTAGGAAACAATATAATTAATGTCCTTCTAGTCTATCCAATATTTGATCCATTAAGGGAAAAGGGAAATGATCTTTCTAGGGTGATTCATTCAGGTTTTTCTATTCCATGAATATTCTTTATCCAGTGATGGAGCAAGTCAAGATCATTTAATCTTTATCATTTTTTAACTATGAGACCACCTTTCCTTGGTACAACCTGAAGTGGGCTCACCCACTGGTTATTAGAGATTGAAAAATTTATTCCATCATCTTGAAGTTTTAGTAATTCATTTTGAACTAATTCCTTAATTGGTGGGGTGAGTCACCTATGTGGTTGGTGTTTGGGTTTTTCACCTTCTTCTCATAAAAATTTATGGGTGCATGAAGGAGGATTGATCCCTTTGATATCATCCAATACCCAGTAAATAGACTACTTATATATTTTCAATACTTTAAGAAATTTTTCCTCTTGTGATTTTTACATTTTTGAGTTAATGATAACTGGTAGTGCAATAGTAGTTTCCAAAAAGGAATATTTGAGTGTACTGGGGAGAGGTTTAAGTTCCAGTTTTAGTGGATGAATGACTGAGTGTATTAAATGTGGGATGTTTTCCCTTATAATAGGTTCTATGTAGTTCAATTCCTTAAATTCATATTCTTCATCCTCATAAGAGGTAATTTTATCACTCTCTTCTACAAAGTCTAAGTAGTCATCTCTATAATCTATGAGAAAGATACCTTAGTAGTCAAAAGAATCATCTATTTGTTTTGATTATTTTTCTTAGTATAACAAAACATGTTCATCACCTACTCATAATATAATTCTTCCATGATTTATATCAATTAGTGATTTCTGAGTGTCCATAAATGGTTCGCCTAATATGATTAGAATGTATTATTCCTCTTCCATGTTCAAAACAAGGAAGTCCTCTAGAAAAATGAACTTTTTGGTTTTGACTAAGACATCTTTGAGGAGTCCTCGGGGATAATTTATTGATCAGTCAACTAATTTGAGTGATACTATAGTTGTTTTGAGTCCCTCAAGTCCAATCTTACAGAATACACTCATAGGCATGAGGTTTATTCTAACTCCTAAATTTCACAAGGCTCTTCTGAAGTAACTCTCTCTTATTATGCATGGGATTGAGAAACTTCTAGTATCTCTCGTTTTTTGTGTAATTTTCTACTGAAAAATATCATAGCACTCTTAATTTAGTGAGATGACTCCTAATTATTCTATTTTTATTTTGTTAGAAAGAGGCTCATTTATAATTTTTTCATAGGTAGAAATTTGAGATATTTCTTCAAAAAATGGAATGTTGATGTGAAATTTCTTAAACATCTCCAAAAATTTCTTGTATTTCTCTTCAATATTTCCTTTACTCACTATTTCTAGAAAATGGAGGGGTGGTTTATAAGTTGGTTGAATAATGTAGACATATTCTTTGGTTTTTTCTTTAATTGTATATTTTGCAGATGGTGGTGCTTCTTGAGGTTTCTCTTGAGAAGTTTCAGTTGTTTCATCATCATTTTCTTTTTCTTTGACTATTGTATGTTTTTTGTTTTCCTTAACTTATTTTGCTTCTCCTCCACATGGTTTCTGAAAGTCCAACACTTTTATACTCCTCAAAACCACTTATTTTTCCTCTTTCCTAGGGTATGCCTCTATATTACTAAATAGAGTACCTAGAAATATGTCTAACATGGTCTTTGAGATCTTACCCATTTGATTCTAAAGGTTGTGAAGAACCACCATTTTATTCTACATTTCAGTTTCTTTGGTTTTCATCCTCTGATCTTCCTTTCAAAATAAGGATGAGAGTATATTTTCCATATTTTTTTGAAGAGGGGTTGCTGGTTGTGGAGGTCTTGGTAGAGCTAGTTGGAATTGTACTTATACTCTAGGAGAGAAGGGTTTCTTTGTTTCTCATTACAGTGGTTTATGAACAAGATTCATTTGAGGATATCCTAGTGGTCCTTGGTTCTTGAATGTTTCCTAACCACTCCTTTGTTGATAATAACCTTGATTGTTTTTTTGTTATTATTGAATAGCCCACTACTAATAATACTGTTTTAGTTTCTAAAATTGTTGATTTTTCTAATTGTAATTAACGTAATTAAAATCTTGGATTTTTTATTCCTCAACACTTATTATGCAGTCTTGATATAGATTTGGGACACCACAAATTTTTAAAGATTTAATTTCCATTACAAGAGAAAGAGGGGGAGGTAGTTCAACCAGTACCTGAAAGGATTCAAGATTCTTGGTTAATGCCTCAACTTGTGTAGCTAGTTGAGTATTTTCTTTAACTTGGTGGATGCCAAACTGGTGTGGTCCGTGATTTCTTTTCCAAAAAAATGGTGTTTTGATAGACTTCAACCAAAATTACATGGATGACCTCAGGTGTTTTAAACATCATCCCTCAATCAGCTGCGCCATTAATGACTGTGCGAGTAGCTGGTAGGATGGCTTGATAAAAAATTTAGAGTTGTATCCACATATCAATTCCATGATGTGAGAACTTAAAAGTGATATCGTTGAAACAAACTCAAGCTTCCCATGTGGACTCTTTATTAGTTTGAGTGAAATTATAGATATCACTCTAGAGTTTCCAAGTCCAGATAGGCGGTAAGTATGTGTCTAGTAATTTCTTGTCTAAATCATCCCAAGTCATGATAGACTAAGGAGATTTACTTTTAGGCCAATCATTTTCTTGGTTTTGTAGAGAAAATGGAAATATTATTACTCTTATGGCATCATAAGATACTCCCTGGTTGAGAAAGGTATCACAGACTTTTAGTAAGCTTGATATATATTCACATGGATCTTCACTTTGAAGTCCACTAAATTAGACCATATTCTGCATAATTTCAATGCATCTAGTTTTCTCTTGAATGTGTGTTCCTGAATAGAAGGGAATATAATGCTAGGTGTACCACCATTGATTGATATAAATCTATAATCCATGATGGTGTGTTTTTGATGCACTGGCTTCTCTCCATGTATCGTAGGTTGCATGTTTTGCATGTTTGGTTGGTTGGGACATGTAGGCTTGTTGTGGTCAACCATTTTTAAAATACGGAATGAAAGAAATATACCTATCAATTTTTTTGGAACCAAGGATTTTTTTGGTTTTATTTTTTGTCAACAGTTGATATATGTTTGAAGTTGAGAAAATGATAATTTTCAAGTTTCCAAACCCAGAAAATCATATTGAGTAAATGGACTCATCCCATTGGCGTGAGTTTGTAAATGAAAGTGTTTACCATAATGAAAACCTAATTGGAGTCTACCTGGCCCTAATGTAAATTTAATTATGCTCTGATGATCTTGGAGTTCTCATAAATCACAAGTAATTGAAAGACTTATGTTGTAATTTTGATAGAAGAAATGGGAGTGAGAGAGATGTTGAAAATCATATTTAGATTTACATTGGATCAATATGAGGAGAGAAAAGATAATGGGGATTATATTTATCCCAATTGAATTCAATCTAATTGTATTTAGACCAATTGAATTCTGGGAAATTGTATTCAGGCTAAGTTGGGAAGAAATCTAAGTTTTTGGAAGTTAAAATATATTCCATTGAAATTCAGATGATGCTAAAGTTAGTCTGAAATGTTTTCAAAGTCATGTAGTAAGTCATGATACAAGCACAAGTTTTTAATTGAAGTTGAAATTACTAACACCAGTCCATCGTATTCAGCATACCATCATATTCAAGTACATTTGTTTTCAAAAATTCTAATGGTAAGGAAATTGAGTTGAAACCGTTAATGACAAAGACTGATCAACAATGTAGTCAATCATTTTAAATGGGTTGAATTAATTTGTTTATCATTTAAGTGAATCAAGAGAAGAGATGAATGAAATGGGTAGATGTGTTGTTGAGGGGAGCATCATATTCAACAATCAGAATAGAGAATTGAAATCAAACTAACATTTGAAAAATAAAGTCAGAAGAAGATATGAATTTTGAATAATATTTTTCATTAAATTGATGTGGAACAATGTAATGAGGAATATGTTGTTTCACAATAGTCTTATTGTAATGAGTCAGATTGTAATCAGAATTAGACTGAAGTTTATTAAGTAGTCTAAGGCATTAAAAAATTCAAAGGAAGATCTAAAAATAAAGTATATTTGAATATTTGAAAAGTAATTTAATGAGTCAAATAGAGATCCAAAACTCAAGGAAAATTGAATATTTGAAAATCAATTGAATGAGTCAAAAATAGATATGTTATTTAAGGATAATTCAAAGATTTAGGAAATTCGGTTAATTTGTAAAGGTTTTAAAAACCTTACCTAAAACACTTTTGAGGTCTCTATAAAAGGAGAGATGAGTTCATTTGTAAATTGCTTGAAAAAAAATTCAAGCTCTCAAGCTCAAAAATTTGTGAAATAGGTATTGAGTACCCAACCAAACTTTTTGGTTTAGGTTGAAGCTGAGAAAGATCATCAGATTGAAGTTCAATACGATCATCCGAGAAAGATCCATCAAATAAAGTTACATCGTAATAAGTCTATCAAAGTGAGACAATCAGAACAACATCCATAGGGATGAGGTTCATTGGAATGAAGGAATTTATAAGCCAATTTATTTCCTACTCAATAGAAGAAGAGGAAGAGCAGAACAAGAATCAGACCAGACTGACCATCAGACTGAGGATCTGACTGGGAAGATCAAATTGATCAATGTTGAGGATGTTTTTTGGATTGTGGATCTAGAAGATTTTTTGATACCAACATATTATTTAAGTGAACTATTGAAGTTATTAAATAGGGTATGCAGGTAAATTTTGATTTAACTTACATGTGGAGGAAGTGAAGACATTTTGAAGTGAATCAGAAAATAAGAAGAAAGTGAAGCATATAACTGTGGATGGTTACCAGTTTCTAAAAAGGATTATTTTGGGAAGTTAATATTGGAGAGGATAGTTGGAGGGTATAACCAACTATAGTAGGAAAGTTTCTACTAGGGATTATAGAATTATTCACTTCTTGTTCCTTTGTATTCCAAAAATAAGATAGTGAAAGAATTGATGTTAGTGGGACTATCCAACATGGCAAGGAGTACGACATTATACCAAACCTTGTAAATATTGTGTGATTCATTCTCTTTATATTTTTTGCATACTAAAGGTGAGGTTGTGAGTTATATTTGAGTGGATCATTACTCTAAAAAGTTTCATAGGTTAAGAAAGTTATTGTTAAGGATTTAAGAAATATTCTTATAATAGAAAAGGCAATCATTGATTCACCTCCCCCCCCCCTCTTAGTGGTCTTAATCCTATTTGGGAACAATAATTGGTATCATAGCATAGGTTCCCTCTAAAAGATCCATCTCTGAGTATAGATAACATCAATTCTGTGAATTATAAGAGTATTCCAGTTTTCAATGGATAGAACTATCATATATAGAAATATATAATGATTTCATATCTTATGTCCCTTGGGTATGATGTTTTGAAAGTTACTAAAGAAGGATTTCCTCCTCATATTGAGAATACTCCTCTTACTACTGCTGATAATAGAAATCATGAGAATGATGGAATAGCTAAAAATTATTTACATTCATCACTTATTAAAGTGAGTTTCTTATAGTAGAAGTATTTGGAATGAACAATTGTATTTGGGATAATTTGAAAAATATTAATGATGGAAATACAAAGATGAAGAAGGAAAAGTTACAACTCTTGAGGCTAAAGTATAAATATTTGAAAATAATTGAGTAAGAATCTATTGGTGGGTTATTTAAAATGGTAAATGATGTTGTTATCACCATAATATGTCTTGGTGAGAAATTGGAAGATTAAACTATTGTTGAAAAATATTAAGAATTATTCCTGATAAGTTTGATATAAAGGTTTCATATTTGAAAGATAGAGATCCTAAAACTCTATATCTAGAAGATATACATAGTATTACTGTTACTTATGAAATGAGAAGAGATAATTTTGGAAAAAGAAATAAAATGTTGATAAAGAAATGGCCTTAAAATCATTGTTAAAATGGAAAAACAAAGATGTATAATTTAAAGAAGAATTAAGTGATTTATAATTTGATAAAGAAGATGAATATTTCCACACAATCATAGACCTCCTTTCAAAGAAATAAAATAAGGGGAAATAGAAAAGTAAAACTCTCAAATGTTGTAATTATAAAGTGAAAGGATTTTTTTCAGAAAATTTTATTAGGAAGAAATTTAGATAATATGAGTCTAAATATTATGATGAGAAACCTCACAAACAAAAGTGTAAGAAACATAAGTAAATGTTTCCTTGTGAGAAAAATAAGAAACTTTATCTGAGAATAATAAAGAAGAATGATTCCTCATCTCATGATGAATCTGATCGTAAAATCAACTTTATTTCTCAAGTTATAAAAGGGATTGATTCCTCCAGTAGTGATGATAATAATTTTGAGATGATATAAATGTAAGGTATTATCAAAAATAATTTGGAGAAAGAAATTGATCAGAATACTCAACTTAGGAAATAAAGAAAAAAAGATATATAATGATATTGAAAGAATAACTTTTGAGAAATGTGAGATTAAAATAAAACTAAAAGGTTATAAAGAAAAGTCATCTAAAAATTAGAATCTCAATAAGATATAATCCACCCCTGTTGAATAAAGTAAACAAAACAAGATGAATAAAGATGAATCTAAAAAAAATTGATGTTTTAAAAAGTAAGTTAGATGAGAAAAAATATATTTTTAGAAGCACAATCAATGTTTCTTACAACAAAAAGTGAGATAATAAATATGAGAGAAAATTTAACCAAGTAAATTGAAGCTAAAGTTGAAACTTCTAAACAAGGTGAAAAGAATGGATTGCAAAAGAAGGTTTGTGAGAAAAAATCTTTCATCAAGGAAGATAAAAAATCTTTAGGAAGGTATCCTCCGGAGCAAAGTGGTCTAGGATTTGTGAAGAAACAACAACAAGAAAGTTATGATTAGTTTTAATCTCAATCTAAAAGATCAAGATTCAGAGGTCACTATTGGTGTTGTGGAATTTTCAGACATAAAGTTTATTCATGTTGGTATAACACGTCTCTACATAGAAATAAACATGAATCAAGGGGGGATATGATGAGAAAAGAAGATTAAATGTTCCTAAAAATTATGTGCAACTAAAAAAGAAAACTTAGAAGATAATGAAAGTTGATTATGTTAAGAAAGATGAGTATGTTAATAAAGTGGAGAAAAAAACATGATGAATCTGAAAATAATGAATTCTTAGTTATTTGGCCAGAATAAGTTGATATGGAAATAAATTTAGAATAAGCACAAAAATTAGCTGAATAAAAGGGGAATAAAAAGGTTTTTAATGATGTGAGAAATTTTGATAAAAATGTATCAATGGACTATGGGTTGAAAATTCAATAAAGATACAATATATGTGATAAAGAATGAAATGTTACTAAAATAATTTAACTATACTACTAGAAAAAGTAGAAGGTATGAAATAATTTTTACAAAATATTTGTAAAAAATGGTTTCTAAAAAGGAAAATATGTTGAAATCCTTATCAAAAGAGTTTATAGATAAAGATAAACTTGTTACAAAATCTGAGAAAGATAAAAAAAGTTAGAAAACACATCCAATGAAAAATCCTAGAAGAATAAGAAAAAGTCAAGACTGAGAGAATAATCTCACTCTGAACTTTGTTTCTGAGAATATATTAGGTTCCACTTTATTCCCAAAACATTTTTTTATTTATACTAACTTATAGGTAATTGAAGAAGTTTAATCAAGGGATATAATGATGAGTATCTTACAATTATTTTAAAATAAAGTAATTAGGTTATGAAAATTCTGTTTGGAATGTTTTCTTTATACACTTGAACTTTCTGATATGTTTATTGAGATGAATTCAGGTTAATTTTATCTTAAAATAAATTCATTTAAGAATTTCCCCAATCATGAGAATGTTCAAAGAAACATAAAAAGGTATTACATGAAATTTTTGTTATGGAAAACATTCATAAACTTGGTTATACACTCTTGTTCTCAACATCGGGTTAGCCTACATAGACTTATAGCTATTTATTTAAAGGCTATATATTAATAAACTCATGTAATACTTATGTTCTTCTGAATAAGAGTTTCAAGTTTTTGAGTTAAAATGTTCTAACCTTTTTTTAAATGATATAATTTTTCAATAAGGGAGGAAACTTTTCATGATAACCCCTTTGAATTTTATTAACAATAAGGGGGAGATAATATATTAATGGGTAGAAAATAAACTATAGAGATACAAGTAATATGGGAATCAAGAAGAGAAAAAATATCACTTATCATTTTAAAGTGGTTAAATGTGGGTATTTAGGAATTGGACTCAGTGGTTATTGGAAAAAAACAAAAAGGGGAGATTTTCGGTCCAAAGGATTGTTTTGGTTGTATTTTTTTCAATAGTTTATATATGTTTGAAGTTGAGAAAAGGATAATTATATGGTTTCCAGACCTATAAAATCATATCGAGGAATCAGATTCATCCCATCGGCATGAGTTTGGAAATGAAAGTGTTGATTGTAATGACAACCTAATCGGAGTCTGCCTGGCCTTGATGTAAATGTGACGATTATTTTATGATCTTGGAGTTCCCATAAATCATGAGTAATTGAAATAATTGTGATGAAATCTTCATAAAAGAAATGGGGATTGAGAGAGATGAGACAAATGGTATTTAGATTTGTTTCAAATTTGGATGAATAGAGAAAAGATACTGGAGGTTGTATTCAGACTAATTGGATTCAGGCCAATCATATTTAGGATAATTTAATTCTGGAAAATCATATTCAGGCTAAGTTGGGAAGAAAGTTGATTTTTGGTAAGTTTCATTCCATTACATTGAAATTTAGATGATGCTAAAGCTGGTATTCAATGATTTAAAAGCCATAAAGTAATTCATGATATAATCACAAGTTTGTAATTGAATTTAAAACTGCTAACATCTGTCCATCGTATTCTGCATACCATCAAATTTAGGTAAATTAGTTTTCAAAAATACAGATGGTGAGGAAATTGAGATTAAGTAGATAATGACAGAGACTGATCAATAATGTATTCAACCATTCAAAATGGGTTGAATTACTTTGTTTATCATTTAAGTGTATCAAGATAAGGGATGAAAGAAATAGTTGGATGTGTTGTCGAGGAGAGCATCATATTTAGTAGTCAGAATAGAGAATAAAAATTTAACTAAATTTGAAAAATAAATTCAGAAGAAGAGATGAAGTTTGAAGAATATTTGTCATTCAATTAATATGGAACAACTTAACGAGGAATCTATTATTTCAAAATAGACTTCACTATAATGAGGAAGATCATAATCTGAATTATATTGAAGTTTATTAAGTAGTCTAAAGCATTGAAAAAGTCAAAGTAATATCCAAAAATCAATGATATTTGAATATTCAAAAAGTAATTGAATGAATCAAATAGATATCCAAAAATCAATGAGATTTGAAGATTTGAAAATGAATTGAATGACTCAAAAAGAGATCTGAGATTTAAGGAGAATTAAAAGATTTGTAAAATTTGGTAATACGGGAAAGGTTTTAAGAACCCCACCTAAACCACTTTTGAGGGCTTTATAAAAAGTGGGCTAATTTCATTTGTAAAGGGCATAAAGAACTATTCAAGATCTCAAGATCTATAATTTGTGAAACGGGTATTGGGTACCCAACCAAACTTTGTGTTTTAGGTTGAATATGATAAATATCATTGGATTAAAGTTCAATACAATCATCGGAGTACGATTCATCTGATGAAGATCCATCAGAACAAGTATATTGGAGGGATCTCATCAGAATGACATCCATCAGACCAAGGTTCATCAAACTAAAAGAAGTTAGAATCCAATTGAGTTCCTACTAAATTGAAGTATTGTAAGAGCATAATAAAAATCATATCGGACTAACCATCAGACTAAGGATTCATACTTGGAATATCAGACTGGTCGATATTGAGGAAGTTTTTTTGACTGAGGATCTAGAAGATGTTTAGAGACCAACATATTCCTTAAGTGAATTATTTAAGTTTTTGAAGAGGGTGTGTATGTAAATTTTGATTCAGCTTACTTTTGGAGGAAGTTAAAACATTCTAAAGTGGATTATAAAATAAGAATAATGTGAATCTAGTAACTTTGTATGTTTACCAGTTACTAAAAAGTTTTGTTTTGGGAAGTGAATATTATAGAGGATAGTTTGGGGTATAACCAACTATAGAAAGAAAGTTTCTACTGAGGACTGTAGAATTGATCACTACTTATTCCTTTGTATTTTGGAAAGAAGATAGTGAAATAATCCTTGTTTATGGGACTATCCAACATGGAAAGGAGTAGGTATTTGTACTGAAATTTGTTAATATCATGTGATGCATTCTCTTTATATTTTTTGTATATGAAAGGTGAGTTTTTGAGTTATATTTGAGTGGACCGTTACCCAAACAATTTTCAGAGGTTAAGAAAGTTTTTTTAAGGAGTTAAGAAACTTTCTTATAAAATAAAAAGGAACCATTGATTCACCCCCCCCCCCCCTATTGGTCTTGATCCTACTTGGGAAAAACATATTTTTGGTTTGAAGGTAAGTTTTTCTTGTGTGTCAAGGAACTTTTAATGAGTCAATGGTTCATAATTCATTCATTAATTTGTAAGGATAAATACACAGGGGAATCTAAAATAAAAGGGAAAAATAATAGAAAAGAGAAAGGGGGATGAGTGAGGTAACCCAAGGTTCTTGTCGTTGGTTTCCATGTAAAGAAAATCTTATATACCTAGAAATGGTTCCAAAATTTGATTCACCCACACCCATCATTTAATTTTCACAGGATATGGTCATATTAGATTTATTGTTACCCAAACTAGACTTACTACTATGATGTATTATAGTGATAGTGTGAGGTTAATCTCATAGGTAGATGAGATCGAGGATAGGAACTAAGGCTTTGAACCCTATGAATAAGAGTACTCAGAAGTTGATTGATTTTGGTAAAACTAATGACAATAGAATTGGGGTTTGAGATTAGAGAGAGAAAGGTGATTAGGATCGATTTTGGGGTTCATGTAAAAGGATAATATCAATCCTAACTTGGTATGGTTCTAAAGTTTAGGCTGAAAAGAAAGAAAGAGACACTAGTTGACCTTGGTAAAACAAACTAGATCTCTATATGGGGCAATTATTCCTTGGTCTAGAGATAACTACAACCTAGAAGCATTAAGACTATCTTCTTAGATATAAAGTATCCTAGGCAATAGGTTATAACCTGTTATACTACAATCAAGTCAAAGTCATTCATTAAAACTTCACATGGTTAGGGTTGCTTAAACAAATTAGATAAAAAATTGTAGTTTAACTATATTACTATCCTTAGGGTTACTGAGTTGATAATTAAAGATTCATTAAATTCATACACCCCTACTCTCAACCACTGCCCTAGGTGGTTTATCCACTCATGACATAATTGATCAAGAATGGGTAAAGTATTTAAAACATAATAAACATACCAATAAAAATTAAGATCAATAAATTAAATATCATGCATTCATGATTAAGAAATTTAAAACTCAAATCAATCAAAAATTCAACCAAATGATAACTTGAAACAAGAACAGGGAAGAATGCAACAAGGGTTTGTTGTCGATTGAAAATTGAAATTGAAAACGCATGTAACTCAGCTTGTCGAGGTAAAATAATGAAGAACGCTTGTAAGTATAATCCATGGTGCTTGAATAGGTGTAAAACAACATAATAATTAGATGAAAGTTTGAGTTGATAGAGAGAAATAAAAAATTATAGAATAACCCCAGAAAAAAATGAGAGAAGGTGAAGAATTCTCGAGCATTTGTAAACTTTATACATTACATGCCTATTGTAGGTAAATAATTGGGGTATTACATGATGTGTAATGGGATTTCGCATCGTGTAATTATAATCCAATATTTTCTCCAAGAATATTTATTTCAGCATGAATCTCATGAGAATATGATCCTGGAACTTTGAGATTTGGAAATTGACTTCTTTCATGACATGTAACTGGTCTTTATGACGTGTCTCTTCCTTTGGTTCAGATCTTCAAAGTGGGAATTGATATTCTAAATTTACACAATTTGTATTAGTGACTCACATTGTGTAATCTATTCATGCCTTGTAATTCTTTCATGAATTTCTTCATGACTTTTCATATACTATGAAATATGACTTCATGTCATGTAAGTGAGTTTTACATTGTGTAATAAACATTTTTGGTCAATTTTCTCCAACTTTTCCTGTGAAACCTTAAAAAAATATTTCCCAAAATAATCAACACATACTTAGTGCATTATCAAGTAAAATATGGATAATCCTTATTCAAATAAAAAATGAATGTACATATGATTTAAGCTTATAAAAATCCTTGTTACTCACATGTTTTTAGAAAAGTTAGGAATATTTGAAAAATATATGGTTGATAATTCCTTGTTTTCCTCCTATAAAAAAGTTATGGAAGTATCAAACCATTCTTTATATTCTAGAATATTTATTATTTGGGTTTAAATTTTATTAATTTTTTGAAAATATGATAGGGACACTTTGAATGTATAAGATATATATGTTTTGGACTTCCTACGCACATGAAAAAGATCAACATAGTTAAGTATTTCTTCATTTGTATTAAAGCACTAAAATCTAGGATAAAAAAATTTAATATCCTCTTAAACCTGAGTTTCCTAAATAAAGTTTTAGAGAAATTTATGAAATATCATGAAATAAAAAATTATGCAACTATAATAATGGAAATTTTATCTTTTATTGGTAAATAAACTATTAACAATATGAGGCTTGTTTATACTCCTTCTCTAAAGAAGTTTGTAGAAAAATCAGATAAAGATATATCTAAAATAGAAATAGAGAAACTAGAAGAGAAAGTTTTAGAAAATAGGAATGTATATGAAGTTTCCCATCTACTACCTAAGAATAAAGTAAGGACCATTTCTAACAGCTTTTATTGCCTCTATAAAAAATAAAGTAGAAAGGAAGAATGGCGATCCTTCTTTTAGACTAGATAAGTTTTACGCATTATCTCTAAAAGAATATTTTTAAAGAATAAAAGAATAAAATTTAGTAAAAAAAGATACATAATCCAATATGTTTGATGATTTTATAAAATGTGTTGAAGAAATTCTATCGATAGTTCAATCTACTACCCAAATAGTTCCTCAGTCTGTTCCACCTCTTTCCATTTCCACTTTTTGTATTTATCTGTTTATCATTATTCAATAAAAATGAAAATTATATTAATCTTTATAATAAGATATGTTTATTGAAAATTAAAAATATAAAGGTATAATTATTAAAAAATTCAATCAGTAGGCATTCAATAATTTTTTGAAACATTTGATAAATAAAAATAATATTCTGAAATCAAGAGAGAGTTAAAAAAATCATAAGTAAGTTGAAGAAAGTAAAACTGGGACTTTATTTAATTATCAACACAATCTAATAAAGTTGTTGATTTTTTTAATTTGTATAAATAATAATATTAATAAGAGGAGGTTAAACAATATCAAACAAAGGATTTCTAAACACATCATCCTAATAATGAGCTTAAAGTGTTGAAATAACCTAAAGAATAAACTAATAAATGAAAAAAAAAGAACTTGAACTTCAAGACCTTATGTTCCATCGATTCCTTAATTTTCATCTAATTCTACTCATTATCACCCCATTACAATTGATCAGATAATTGAGATGATAATGAATTGTTTTAACAAAGTTTTAAATAATCTTGAAGTTTCCCTTTATTACTTTCCTAATATTCAAGCGAGGTGTAAGTATATAAAAGTAATTATTGACTTTTTGGAAAATTCAAATTATTTGAAATATATTATTGAGACCATTATTCAAAATGATGATGAGTTAAAATAACTTAAGGGGAAATAAAAAATGGAATCAAGAAAGCTGAATCAAGTCATGATATCGATAAAACATATAAAGGGAGACATAAATTTTTATTATGAGAAGATTGAAGGAATAATAGTTCCAACAAAATTAGTTTCAAAAATGAAATAAAAATGAGTTTATATGTTGATGAATTTTGATATTAACAATCTTAAGTCTCTTAAAATTACTCAAGATGATGAAATTTCAATGAAAATTAATAATATTCAAACTCTAGAATAATAGGTGTTTCATATTATAAGTATTAAAATAGAAATATAGAATCTCTTAAAGAAAAACTTTCAAGTATAAAACAATTTTTATTTTAGTTAGTTAAATATGACGAATCTATCAAGAATATGAATGTTATTAGCAAAAAAATCAAATAAATACTTACTCTTTTTCTCTAAACTCTTGAATGTTTCTAATAACTAAATTTTTTACATATATTTGGATGAATGTTCTTCCATATATTTTTATATTGATGTTTTCTCCAATATATTTGGATGAATTTATTTTATACATATTATGGATTAATGTTTGTTTTCATATAATATGTTTCATAGTATTTTTTTCCCTAACATTTAAAGTACACTTTCTACCTTCCCAAAAATATTTTTGAAATCATAAAGGGGGGGAGTGAGAAAATATAAACATTCAAACAAATATTTCAAAAAAAATTGCTTTATAAAGGGGGTAATTAAGTAAGGGATATATATGGATAAATAATTGAAAAATTAAAAATTTTTGGGTTATATAATTCATAGAGATTAAGTATTTTCAAAAAAATTAAAATTTAGTTTTTCTCTTTGAAAGTTTTGTTTTTTCCTTTCCAAAAAGGGTGAGATTTTTTATTCAAATTTTTACTTTCAAAACTTTCTAACAATATTTTTGAAAATCAAAACACAGTTACTTAGATAATTTATTTTACTAAATTTATAATTCCAAAGTTTTAATAATGTTTTTATAGAAATTATATTTTACTAGACATAAAAAAATATTTATTATTGGATGTAACTTAATTAATTGGATGAACTAATAATTTTTTACATCAGATGGATACAATATCATCATAACTAGATTTATAAAGTCCAATTGAAAAATAATATCCAATTATCACTGGATAAATTTATAATAAGTCCACCAAATTAACATTCATAAGACAATGGAAAACATTATTTCCATATAAATCTTTATAAAATCTACTAGATACAGATTTCAATCCTGATAGATGAATAAATTTCATTCTACTTGATGGAATTCAAATGCATTGTAAGGGTGATTCTAAGGTAACCATTAGATGAAGTAATCTTGAACCATTCAAGATAATTAAGATTTCATCCAAAGTTGATGAAAATAACTCCAACGAATGTAGAATATGACCATTAGATATTTTCCTATAAATATAAGTTATGTTTGAGGAGGAGGAATCTTTTTAAATAGAAATATTTTTGCAATCAGGCTTTTAGAAATAAAATATTTTGAAACCCTAGTTGTTTAATGATTTGTGAAGGTTTTATAATGTATTATTACATAGATAGTTCTTAATTATAATATTTATAGAGTTTTTACTTAAGTAATCCAATTGTGAGTTATTTTATAAATTCCTTAAGTTTTCTTTATTTTTAATTGTTCTATCTAGTTTGGTGTTATTCAGGGATTTTGGGTATAGAAATAAAGATATTATTAAAATATTACTAATTAAGGGTTCTTGAGGCTAGTGAAAAAGAAGTAAGTTTAATCTGTATATCAAGGGATTCCTTGTTTAAGGAAGATATACCTTTACAGTTTGATTAAAACCCTGGATACCTTAATTCAGGCTTATTGAAATACTTAATTTTTAGGTTAAAGAGAATATATCTTTGTTATAAATCTTTTATAAGTTTTTCTTACTCACTTTATAAATTTTAATTTACATGTATTTACAAGTTTACTTTATTTTTTTACAAAATTTCCTTAAAATATATTTTTATAAATCATTATTACAAATTTTTTTCCAATTACTTTCTTACAAATCATACAAAAAAATTTGAAATAACATCGTAAAGATTTTATTAAAATTTTCTTGTTTTATTTTTTAAACTATACTTCCCCACCCCTCTTGTAGGTAAATCTATACACTTTTGATCCTAGAATGTTATGTAGAATAAAAATTAATATATTATAATATATTGATATGAAAATCCATGAATATACATTAAATATATGGTACAAAATAGTTGGTACGAGGGCACCAACTCTAATAGGTGGATCATCCTTATCTATTCACTTAAGAATCAAAAGGTTGTATAGAGACCTTAAAAAACACTTCTAGTGAGAAAACATGAAAAGGGGTATTATGGAGTATGTATCTAGATTATTGGTGTGTCAGTAATTTTAGATGGAATGATAAAAGTCTAATGGGATTATGAAATAATTACTTATACCAATATTAAAATGGGATAACATCACCATGGATTTTTTTCATCGGTGTTCCTAATACATCTAAAGGAAATAATTTTATCTTAGTAGTGGTTAATAACCTTAAAAATTTGTCACAATTTACTTCAATTCGAGAGGATTTCTCACTCTATCAACTTGTCAAGTTATATATAAATGAAGTGATAAGGATTCATGGAGTATTGATTTAAATTATATCTGATCAAGATCTATTATTCACATCAATATTCTAGAGGATATTTTAATAATAATTTGATAAAGTGATGAGATTTGTCATGGATTATTATCCTCAAACTGATGTTCGATGTGAAAGAACTACTCAGACATGTAAAGATATTCTAATATCCTACTCTATGTATTTTAAAGGAATTTGAGATCAATATCTTCCTCTGGTCAAGTTCTCATATAATAACATCTTCTAATCTATAATTAAAATGGAAACATATAAGGCTTTATATTAGAAGAGATATAGAACTCTTGATATTTTTGGATGAAGTCATAGATAGAAATCTATTAAGACTTAATCCTTTCTAGAAAATAATAAAGAGAAGGTAAAAACCATTCAGTAACATATAGAAGTAGTAAAAAGTCAACAAAATATATATACAGATAGTTTTTTATGAGATTTAGACTTTAAAGTTGAATGAAAATGTTTTCCTATGAATATATCTTTGGAAAACGTCTATGAGGTTCAAGAATAAGGGAAAGTTGAGCCCTAGATATATCAGTCCAATTGAGATTCTTGATCATATGGTTATTGTAGCTTATCACTTAGTACTTACACCAAACCTCCCTTAGGTATATTATGTGTTCTACATATTACTTTTAAGTAAGTACATACTAAATCAACCACATGTAATGAACTCAAAATCTATGAAATTAGAATATAATCCCTCTTATAAAGATAAACCATCAAAAAACTTAGATCTAAGAGATAGATTACTATGGAAAATACCACTAGTCTGGTCAAATTTATATATAAAAATAATAAGTTTGGAAAATATATGTGGGAATATTAAGATGTTATGAGTTAAGAGAACACTCACCTATTTTTATCTAATTAAGTGAATTTTGAGGAAGAAATTATTTTATGGGGTTA
Source organism: Viscum album (assembly GCA_963277665.1). Lineage (NCBI taxonomy): Eukaryota > Viridiplantae > Streptophyta > Magnoliopsida > Santalales > Viscaceae > Viscum > Viscum album. The sequence continues at coordinate 220,299,542 of OY728165.1, forward strand.
TAATGTTGCATCCCCCAATTTTAGTATATATTTCTCTTTAAATAGTTTTTTTGATCGATAGTTTGTTAAACATGCAACATAAAACTAAAATAAACAATGACATATCGATGAGATAAAATTATAAGCATTAAATGTGACCATTATAATGTAGTCATTAAATTGATAGCTATAAATAGAAATAACCACATTATGAAATCTATATACAAAGGAGAAGAAATTGAATCAATAAGTATAATTCTTCTTTTATGAGTCTCATTTTTTAGGCTAGAAAGTAGGTATTGTCCCAAGGGTTTTATCTAGACCAAGCATCAGATGAACATCAACTAGTATGGCTTCAGAAAAATAATCTACATGAGAAGTTTGAGCTCATGGAAATCGCTATGATATCCATACTATATGAATTACTGCCCATGACTACCACCATATCTTATTATACCATTAGATATTATTTGTAGGTCATTATGAGTTTATTTTTGTAGAAGTTAGGATTATATAAATATGTAAGTGTCAATGTAATAAATATTACATTTATTTCTACACATTATGATTTTTTATAATATTTACTTTTAAATAACGAATTAAATAGAATAAAAAAATTTAATATCTAATAAAAATATATTTATAAAATTAAATTAAATTCTTTATAAATAAATAAGCAAGTAGTAATAAAACTATTTAATTTTAAAAACACCTATTTTTAAAAATGTTATTTTTCTAAGTGTGGTATTTCTTTTACTAAATTGATCACATTTAAAATATAATTATAGTTAAAAATTTTAATTTATATAAAATGATATTAACACTAATTTAATTATTAATTGATATAAGATGATATTAAAAACAAATAAATTTTTTAAGTCTTTTTTTAAAATTAAAACATCTTTTCATTATAATTTATATTTCATTTTGAATTTAAATCCCAAAATTTGAGAATTTTAATTTCAAAAAATTAACTTCATTTTTCTATTAATAATTTAAAAATTATCTTAGGGTTAATTTTTTAGATTTTTTAGAAAAGTTGATATTTGGGTGAATAATAAATGATATAGTTTTTATAAAAATCGTAACTTTTAAAACATCATCATGATATAAGAATGAATTAAAAATTTATGAAACTTTTTTCTAGACCAAATATATATTTATGGCATAAAATAATGTATTTAAAAATAGTATTTTGAATATATAAATCTATATTTTACATTTTGGAACTGATGTTTTATTTTATTCTAATAAAAAAAATTTAGTCATTTTCCTTTAATTAAGTACTCACATTATTCTTTTCAGTTTTTTATTGGTTTTAAAATCAAAATACCCACCTATATTTTATACTAAACCAATAAATTTTAATATAATCAATAAAATTATTAATCTTTGTCCAAAATAAGTATAAATTCATTTTTATGCTCAAAATACATGTTTCTAAAAATTGTTTTTGTTGTGTTATGTGTACTTTGTTAAAATTAGTTTTTATCACTTTAAAAAATTGACTCAAATAGAATAAATTTTATATCTATAATCATAATATAAATATTGGGTAATGAATATAATTTTAATTTTATGGTATAAAAATAAGTTTACAAGGTAAAAATTATTCATCATAGTAAAGGTTAAAATGAGGTAAATACGATAAATCAAAAGGTAAAGTCTCAAAATATCTCAAAAAATAATATCTAATTAGGTGTATAGTGGATTTTATAACCTTAAATTTTATTATCATTAATAATTATTAACTTTTTATCCTCTTTCCTTGAATAAGATGGTCCTTTTAATATTAAGAAATTAATATTTACAAAAATGTCACCACACTCACCTATAAAAGGGCCTTTTCAACATCCCACTTCTCCTCAGAACTAAATCCTCTTTCCTACAACATGATATAAAAAAACCCTTTTCTATCACTCTTATTCTTTTTCTAAATTTTAGGGTCCCATCAAAATACCACTCTTCAAAGGCTAAATCCAATTTGCAAAGGAGTTATCGTATGGAGTAAGGTAAGAACTCCTAATCAATACTTTTCATTTCTATTGTTTTTATTCTTATTATAACTTCTAATAATATATTATGACCATAATAATATAATTAAATAAGAATAATTATTACACTTAAATGTTATTATATTTGTGAAATAACCATTATCCGCCTTCCTCTTGTTCATTTTCAAAATATGAAAATGTGACCCGTATTATGGTTTGTTCACTGGCATAATAAAAAATGTATTTCATTTTTCATTAAAAATTTAATTGGATGGTTCTAAAAATATATTTAATAAATAAATAATGTATTTATTACATGAACAAGATTATATAAAGGTAAATTGTATATTATATTAATTATATTAACATTAAATGGTCATAGTGATTTTAACCGCCCACAAACTAGAATATCGAGACATCTTTCACAATTTAAATATATTTTGGAAAATATATTGAGATTTATAAATTTTATAATAATTTAATTATAAATAATATAAAACTATATATATATTTATATTATTAAATCATGAATATGGAATGATAACTTATATTGCTACGTAGAAATAGAAAAGGGATGGTTGAAACTATTAACTCCAATAATCAATTTTAACAAAAAATAAGTAATAAATATGTAATAAATGAATATAAAATACTGATTTTAAAAGGTAATAAAAATGAATAAGGTTTAAACATATATATTTAATGATTCTATTGTAATTATAAAATGGTTTTGAGTGCATCCGAACAAATCTGAATCAAAGGTAAGGTTTTTTCATCTCAATTTTTCTTCTTTGAGACATGTTTTGTGTTATCCAGCTTCTTTATTTTATATGGTGTCTATAATACTGATTTTAAATTTAATATCATGATTATATAATTATTCAATTTTTTAAATTTTCCATTTAAATTTCTCTCCTTAAAGGTGGTTTGATTCAAAATTTACCAAAGTCGTGAGGGTGTTGTCGACTCAATTTTCTTTTTCATTGGGTCATAAAATTTTTACCTTAACTATACACTTATAAGTTTATTATATTATTTGATTTATTTATTTAATATGTTTTTTTTCTATCTATGTATATGTATTTTACATTTTCACAATTAAATATTCTTCTTTGATGGATCCCTTACTCAAAATATTTTTACAATTTAATAATAATTCTCATCCTTTCTAATGATTCATTATCCTATGTGTCCATATTATTTATTATCAAAAATTTCTTTGTTTATTATTATTAAATCAAAATGTGTTTTATGTTCTATATTTCTCACATTTCTCTTTCTAATTTTTCAAAAATAAAATTTTCAACTCTTTCTTCGTTGTGGTTTTTTCTTTTGAAATAGCCTAAAAGCTAAAAAGTCATTTCTTTTCATGTCTATGAATTATTATCAAAATATATAGATTTATTTACATAAAATTTATTTATTTTAAAATTTAAATTAAGGGGGATTATTCCAAATTAATTTTTTATAATTTGTTCCTTTCACTTTCTTGAAAATATATTTTTAAAGTGATTCATAACTTTTACTTTTATGGAAATGATAAAAACATTTTCTGAAAAATATTTTCCATAACTTTTATTTTATTTTATTCTTTATCTACAATAGTTGTATCTCTTATGAACCAATGTTTATGATCATCCAATAAATTATTTTATACTATTTATTTGAGTTTTAATTTTCGGTATCAATTGATCTACTCTTTATTTGATGTTATGTGATACTGTTTAGAAATATTATGAAACCAATTTTATTTCCATGGGTTTTCATGATATAATGAATCATTAATTTAATATAGTACACATATGTATGTTATATAATTATGTGATTTTTGGGGTACTATATATCCCTCCAATCGATTATTAAAGATTTATATCTCATAATATAATTCTTTTAATCCTGTAAACATTTGAGTTTGTTCACAACTTAATGTGTGGAAATGATTGGGTTTTCCTATAAAATAATGTATAGAAATTATTGGTATTGCTCCCAACATAATGTGTAGTAATTATTAGGTTTTCTCAAAAAATAATGCATGGAAATTATTTGGTTTGTTTGCAATATAATTCATGTGAATGATTGGGTTTTCTCACAATGTTTTGATTTCCTATACTTATGATTGTGCCACATTTCTATTCTTTTAATCATGCATGTGTTATGTTTCCATGTTTCATAACTATTGTAACTTGTTTCTAAGATATGGTATAATTGTTGTGCTTTTATGATAACCTTTATTTTGTCTAATTTTTTTATTCCATGAACTATGATTTTCATCCATGTCTTATGATTACCCCTTATGATCTTATTCAATTTTTAATTAGATATTTCTCCCATTTTCATGTTTTCCTCATATTCATATGATCTAAAAATTGATGGTTACTTGATAAGTTTTCCCTTACTAGGTATTTGAGCTCACTCCTTTTGTTTTCCACTTCCTTGGAAATTTATATGCCAGATTATGTATAGAATTAAATATAATAAATAGATATTTGTGAGATATGTTTAAGTAATAATGTCTAATAAGATGTTTATATAGACAATATTCAAAGAAAATTAACCTTTTCTACTGCAATAAAACTCAATATTTGTAGTGTTTTATTCACAGTAGTTATATAAAACCACCAAAAAATACTGAATATAAAATATCTATAAATTTATTTACAATGGATTGCATAAAACTACCACTTATTAACTATTAGAAGTGGTTTCCTAATAAAACTCCACCAAATCAATGTTTTCTAGAAATTTTTAAAAAACATCACCAATAAACCTATAAATTAATAGATGCAAATCCCTCCTTCACCCTCCCCTCATTCTAAACATGATTGTGCCCACCCCCTCACCTCTAGAGCCCGAAATACCCTCCCCTCAACTTAACAATACCTCCTTCCCCTACCCTCAACTCGATGAAGACACCCTCCCCTTCACATGATCCCATACCTAGTGTCTCCCTCCCAACCCATTGATCCCATACCTAACTCACAATGATGAACTCTCCTCCCCTTGATCCAGCCTTAGTATATAGATTTCTTGTTTTTTATTATTTATTATTTTATATATAGATTTCTATTATCAATTCATTATGTCATAATATGATATTATAGTTATGGTTATGTATACCTAAATCTGGAAATTACGTTTTAATGATATTGATTCTATTTATGTGAATCATCATATATGGTTTTATATTTATATTTTATAAGAATTTTTTTCTTAGTCTGATACATCCTTATTTTAATAATCCCAAATCATATTTATTATTTTCTAATACATTTCAAGTTTTATGACAGTCATCTATTTTATATCCAAAATGTTAAAATTGACTAAGTCTTGAACATACAATGACTACCTACCACTATTTGTTTCAAGCTACCTTTAGATGAAATAATCTACCATCATAAACTATTTCCAATCTATACACCTACCACCAGGAGCTACCTTTGCTGCCAAGTGAAGCTACCGCCAACTATTTTTACCACCAAGTGCTCATATTGTTAAATGTTGTTATCATCGAGTGAATCTACCATAGATTGTTTCTACTGCCAATTTTTCCTACCATTAAGTTTTTTTACCACCAAGAAAATCTACCTCCATGTGCATATACCATTGAATGTTGCTACCACCAAGTGTGGTTTTCACCAAGAACTACTACTGCTAAGTGGGGCTACCACTACTGCCAAGTGATTTTCACCACCGAATATACTACTATAGGTGTTTAGAATTAAATTCAAACTTATTTACTCCAATATCTAGATTAAGGCATTAAATTTAAGTTATAGGCACATGGATTTAATAATTATTATTCTTAAATAACACCATTGAGGTTTTTAATGAAGATTCATAGTTTTAATATTTATCTCTCAGTATGAGGATTCGGTATTTAATTAATTATCCTATAATAAGTATATATGTTGAAATGATATAAATTCAAAGGAATCTATCATACATTCATGTAGAGAATCTTAAGTTGAAATATAGTAAAAGATATTAATATGTTAGCCATCTAAATAACTTCACTTCCCATGCTATTCAGTTAGATAAGTGTCTAATAAGAAAATAGAGGATTATTTGGGACTTCTATGACACTTTTTTCCTTAACTTTATCTGATAACTCAGTTGAGTACTTTTAAAGAAATATTCAAGAGATTATGAACAATCGAATCTGATCAAACTAATTTTCATCAAATATTATAATTTTCCACTTCATTCTCTTTCTATTCTAGAATTTCTTTTGAGATTTTTTTTTTATTTCTATAATTTTATTTAAACATATAATCTTTTACTATATTAGATAGTTGTATATAATATTTTTATTATTTTACATCAGTAATATTATAGATAACTATGGGAGAGGTTGTGTGAAAACTGTACTACATCTATTCTATAAAGATCTTTGGAAGTGTCTTTTCTATAGCCTTGACTGCCAATATACAATTGATTTTTTGTAAAACCCAATCCAGGTTGTAGAATAGTTTATTCATTAATAAACTTCATGGAATAAAGTTATTTCCAAGTGGAGAGGACTATGTATTAGCTTTAGGATAAAACTCTTGTATTTAATATATTTTGCATTTTATTGGTTTTTTTCTTTATTTTAAAGCAAATAAGTTTCTATTTTCTAAACTATAAATAAAAAAAATTACTTTATAGTTAACTATAATATTTTTTTATACCATGTTTGATACAATTAAACTAGTTTTAATGTTTAAATTATTTAAAAAAGTTATTTCAGCTGAGTTTTGATTGATATTTTGAGAAAAATTTTGACTGGTCAAATTATATATCTCCATAGTTTTAGCTAACTAAGTGTTTTTCTTAAAAAGTGGGATTTATTTTTAAATAGTTTTTAATAGATATTTTTTACTGGAAACTCAATTAACACCCCCCCCCATGAGTTTTATAATCAAACCAACAAGAATGTATTTCAAGTTGGATTGATGGGTTGTTCTACTTTCAACTGGTCATATACAATGTTCACTATATATGTATTTATTCACTAATTATTTTAATAATTTGTATTCCTATATATTTTTAATTGTATTTGGATATTTACATCATTCTTTTATTTTTTTTAAATAATTAAAATAAATTTTAACTTGATAAGATCTCTATTTTATTTTTTATGTTTTTTATGTTTTTTTATTTGTCAATGATATATTTGAATATGAAATTTTAAATAATAACCAAATAAATTATATTTTATCTTTTTTTTCATTAATTATTATGAATTTTTTTAAATGTGTAAAATTTTAGGTGTGTGGGTGTGATTCTTTCATGATTCAATATTCTTATTTATACTCACATATATAGTTTTATTTTCCTATAAATGTTAAATATCAAATTTTATTATTTTACAATATATTATGATTTTATTATTTTATTACTAGTTTTATAATGGATTTATATTAATCATATGTTATATTTTAAACATCATTTCATTTCACTGATATATTGTTTTAATTTTTATTTGTCAATAGTACATAAATAGAAAAAATTTAGATTAATTTACCTCAAAATATACCTCAATATCTAAAATTCTTAGAGGCATTTTTATATTTTTCAATTGAAAATGAATATGTTGATGCAATAATTAAATTTCTATGTACTAATTGATATTTTAGATGATGGTTGAAAAGATATTAAGTTTATGAACATTTTAGATTTAAAAACTTTTCTATTAGATATGTGTGATGGATTTGGAAAGGAAAAAATAAAACATTATAGAAATTTTGATCATTTTTTAACATTATAATCATTAAGTTACTTCTCTAATAGTAGAAAACGAAATTTAAAACATAATCATTAATTCTTTTGGGCATAATTTCACAACAAGATGAAGATCAAAATATGTCCTTAGATTCTTATATTAATTTTATAGAGATTAATATATGGGATAACCTAACTAATCAATTAAATAAGTTTTATGAGATTTTAGAATATGGAAACAAATAGTTGTATGAGGGGTGTGAAAAATAATCAAATTTTTTCTTTCTACTAAAATTGTATCATATAAAGTGTTTATATGGAATTATAAATAAATAAATTTATATGATATTAGAGTTACTACATGATTCTTTTGGTAATGTTAAGATCCTTGAATCATTTTATGATATGAATAATGTTGTTGACAAGTTGGGTATAAATTATATGAATATACATGCATAACCCAATGACTTTATGTTATATTTGTGATAAGATTTAGATAGAGAGGAGTGTAAAATATGTCATACTTGTATATGAAAATTAATGAATAATGGTAAAAGGATGAATCGATGTGTTATTATGAGGTATAAAATAAATAAAACACATATTAAGGTTTTATGTTACTTTCCTTATAAAAATTAATTAAAAATATTATTAACATCATCTAGAACCATAAAGAAGATGCCCTTGCATTTTATAGATGAAAATAGTGATAGTTTTATGCATCATCCAAGAGATTCAATGACATGAAAATATTTTTATTCTTTACATTCAAATTTTTATACAGACCCTAGTAATGTGAATTTCGTATTAGCTACTATTGGATTTAATCTATTTGGGATTTAATTTCCATTTATAGCATATGGTCAATTATTTTTATCCCTTAAAATCTGTCTCTATGGATGTCTATGAAATAAAGTTATTTTATTATTTCAATTATTATTCTATGATGAAAAATGATGATAAATGATATTGATATATACCTTCAACATCTAATATAGAAATTTAAACATTTATGGGACAATAGTGTGGATACATATGATGCCTTAACTAAAAAAATGTTTAAAATGAATGCTGCTCTCATGTGACCATCAGTGACTTTCCAAGACTTGGTAATTTTTCTAATTGGAATAATCACACTAGCATGGAATCTCCATTTGGTAACATTGATTTTGAATCTAAAAGACTACCTTATAATAGAATAAGTTTTTTTATATTTCATAATCAATCCCTAGATGCATTTCATATATTTTAATTTAACAATTCATGATTTGATGGACAAAATTATTTGGGGCCCCATCTGAAATTATTATTTGGGTTAGAAATTCTGACACAATTATCAACTGTTATTTTAGAATTTGTGAAAGACATATGATCAATAGTGTGAAAATATGTTATACCACATTAGAAGTAATTTTAAAAAAATAATATAAGAAAAAAAATTATATTTTTTAAACTTTTCTATTTGGAACTTCTAATGTTATGTCATAATATTGATGTTATATGCATTAAGAATAATGTATGTGATAATGTGATTTTTACAATACTTAATAAGAAAAAAGAAATTAAGAATCATCTTAATTCAAGTAAATACATAGAATAAATGAATATAAATCATGATCTATGGGATAATGATAATGGGAAGTATTCTATAGTAATTTTTGTATTGAAAAACTATTAAAAATGTTCCTTTAAATTCATAAAAATGTGAAAGTACCTTAGGTATATTTTAGTAACATTTCACAATGTATTGACTTAAAACACCATAAGGTACATGGACTGAAAATTCATGAATGAAATATTTTTAGGGATAAGTTGTTACTCTTGAAATTATTCAACTTGTTACTAGATAAAATAATAGCAGTCATAATTGAGTGTTTCATGTTCTTCATACTACTCTGTAAAAATAACTTTAAAACTATAATTTCTGGAAAAATTGAAGGAAATAATTTTTAAGGACACTTTTTAACCAAGATATGATATTACCTCATCATTTTTCTCTTTATTTGTTTATTTGATAGTATATTTGGTCAAGGAAGTTAAATTTGGAGGACCTGTACAGTATTGATATGTGTATCAGATAGATGTATTGTATTTTTAAATTATCCATACTATTGAAGTATGTTTTTTCAACTCATAACATATGGGTTAATTATGTGTTTATTAATTAGGTTACTTAGTCATTTTAAGTCTTATGTGGAGAAAAAATTTCAACTAGAAGGCTATATTTCTTAAGAATACTCAGTTGAGGAGTGTCTCGCATCCTGTTCAAGGTATTTGTATTAGATTAAGACAAGATTCAACCAAGTTGGACATGTTAAGGATAACTCAAATTATAATAATTCCTTCAATAAATCAATAATCTTTACAACATTAGGTTATCCAATTAGAAATAGATCCTTAATTTCACTAACTCATATGTAGTTCATAAAAGTGTAAAGATTTCTGCTACTAAACAGTGATATCGCAAACTTTTCATTGAATAATTGATGAAACAAAAATACAAATTTGGATTCAAACTCAAAATGAGAAAGAAATAATAAAAGTTTTAAAAAAATATATTATTAATTTGTTTTAACATCTTGTAAGTTCATAATTGGTTTCATATTTATAATATGTTGATAATTATCTTTTATAAGTACTAATATTTTATATATATTTGTATATATCATGAGTTTCGGTAATCAAGTAGTACTACTAATGATTTGAAATATTTAGTTTAAGGTATTTTGAATAATTAGAAGTTATTTGAGGAATATAATATTAATTGTTTCAATTTTTATACTTTTTATCATGAAGAAGGTTTGAAAACACAAAATAGTGGCATATTTAAAAAATATATAGTGTTTGGATATTATGTAAAGTTAATTAACATTATCAAATTAAATTATCATGGATACTTTTTTGTTGTATTATTCAAATGTAATTGGTTTTATATTCAAAGATATATAAAAAAAGATTCATTACAATTTATATAAGAAATTAAATCATTTGATTGATACTGATGAGCATGAGGAATGTGATCCATATTCTTTGGATTTATAAGATAATATGGAATATTATGTTGATGATGAAATTGATGAAGGGTGGAGTGTTTTAGTCCATGTGAAACTAGTAGACTTGTATTATATGGGTGTTTATGTTGAAGAATGGTTTACTGATAGGGAAACTTGTTAATGGGAAGTGATTGATTTGTTTGTCTGTGATGGGATCAAAATTTTCAGTCTTACAAGAGAGGGTGAATATGAGGACATCATGTTAACAGTGGATGATTATAATCAATTATGAATGAAAATGTCATATGTTTAGTCCTCCTTTAACTTAATAAATCATATTTTTTATTGTATAAAAAAATTATTCATTATTTAATAGAGTTTCTGCCATATATTTTTTTCTCTTTCATTTCAAAAATATTGATATTCAATATTGTGCACAAGAGTTGTACTTAAAAAATCATGAATTCTACATTGATTTTTTATGGTAAGGGGGTAAATTAATTTCCTTTATTACTTTAATTAGTATAAAATAATGGTAAGAGTGACAAATAAAAAGACTTGGATTATTTATTATATATAATAATATTCACATTTTGATAAAATAAATCATTATTTTTTAGATCCAATTAACCGTTTAAATACCCACAAATGATTAAAAAATTATATAGGTAATTTTAAATTTTATTATTGTCTTGTATAATTTTTAATATGTTGTAACTTCTTTCACTGTTGTTTATTTTTTAGTAAAAAATGTCAGGGACTAAAAGGTATGCATATCGTAGTCATTCTACATATCTAGATGAAACTACCCTCCACCTTTCATTTCCTAATTAGAGGCATGTTCCAATCAACAATAAGAGCATGATCTTTGATAATTAAGTAAAATTGAAATAAAATGAATATTGATAAAATGTATGTTAATTTTATATTACTATAAGTATTATTATTCTAATAATTTTTATATTTCTTATTTATTCAAAGTTTTTCATTTGAGGTTGATGTTTCTTTTTTTTTTGTTAGTGGATATTGGACACCAAAATACAAAAGTATGAGTCATGAAAAAGAACTTGAGATGAGCAGTTTGTTACAGTGGAGGATTATTTATCTACTTTATTCTAGGACACAACAATGATTATTCTTAAATAAATTATTTTCCATGATATGAATGCCTATATTTGGAAATTTTTAAACAATTTCTCCACTTTTTCTATAAATACCCACCCATTTCACCATTATTATTCACTATCAATCCATACGACATGAATTTTTTGTAATTTTTCCTCCCAATTAGTTCCCCTAAGTTTTCCTCAAGCCCCCAAGGTTCCATTCATCATGATCTAGGAGTAACTATTGAAGGTAAGAGAATTATCCTTCCTTTCCCTTCAATTCAAGAACCTCTTTTTGTATATGTCTTCTAAATGTTATAGTTAATATATTTTATTGCCATTTTTATCATACCCTTACTTCTAAATTATGTTTTATAAATGTGATAAATTTTCCCCTTTCATTTTACCCTTTTTTGAAACCATGTTTTATACCTATCATGCTGCCAAATTTACTTCTCAAATTTCTCTCTTTACATGATAATTTTTCTTTTAATTTTTATTTGAATACCAAACTCTCGTTTTTTTCAATAGGTATTTAAAAATATGTTACCATGACTTTTTTATTTATGTATTTATATGTATGAAACTCACATTTCCTTTTATAGGTTAAAAATGACATGATCAAGTCATTAATCACTTTTGTAAGCCAAGACTCTGATAAGAAACTCGTTCTTTATTCTCCAAGGGTTATTAATGAAATGATATATTATGATCTATGTGGCTCAAATGACATTAATTCATATGAAGGGTGTTCCTTGATATCACTCTAATTCATTAGGTAAAGAATTTAATCTCTATAGATTACATGTTTTACAATACCTTGGTGAATAAACTTGGTAATTTTAATTTATGACACATTGGTGATAAACTTTGGTGACATTATTTTGAATGTATCATTTAAATTTTGTATCCAAAATTTCATTTTGTGATTCATGTTATTATTATTATGATATAAATCTTGTTCATGCCTCATTTTTATGCCTCATATTATTTTTGATATGTCCCATGATCACATGTTATATGTCTCTCTTTATTATTATCTTATTAGGCTCCATGCTCACCCATTTCCTTTTATGTATGTCCCCAGGATATGAGATTTAGTAAAAGTAACTTATGTTGAACCCATGAAGGTGTGTTTAAGTGTAATTAGAAGAATATTTTAAGTTTTAAGGTATTATTTACCATATTTCTAAGAAATTAAACTTTAAAAAAATTGTTTGTACCATGTAATAAAAAGTTATGTAATAAAAAGGTGGGATGCCATAGTAATCCTATAATTAAATCCATAGTGGATTAATATAATTTCCACTTATTAATGGGTAATAGATATAAGATTCCATCAGGTCACTGGTGTTCCACTTTCACCTGCTAATAGGTGGAACACTGAGTAACAAACCCTATTATCTATCTTTTCATCCTCAGCCACCATTACTGATGATTTAAGTCACAATACATCTTGGTGAGTCTAGGATATACTAAACACTTAAATACATGTAATTATTACATAAATTTCTCTCACATTTCTCTAAGATCCTAGATTCTACTATGAATGTGAAATATCTCATCCTCGTCAATAACCCAACTAGATAGCAGGCCCACATATGAAACACTTTCCCTTGGTACAAGGTTTTTTGGATTGGAAAGAAATACCATCTTCAATTGATCAAAAAGTGATGAGGTCACTACCAAATCAATAAGAATAGGTTGACTATTAAAATCCTAAATCTCAATATGCATCTCATAAAATAGGGCCATCAGCTACTACTCTCTACTAGATTCATGAACAACCTGTGCCTAAGCCTTTAACTCAAAGCATCAACCTCTATATAATCAAGCTCAAAATCAAAGGAATGAAGTTTTTCAACTCATTTTAATTTTATAGGGTTCAAATTATGTGGAGTAAAGATTTATTTGAGATTTTTATGATCCATGTATATAAAAAAAATCACCCAACAAGTAGGGTCTCCAGCAACGTAAACCATGCACCACTACCGCTAAATCAATAGCATATGTCAGGTAATTCCACTCATGTGTCCTCAACTGATGAGACACATATAGAATGACTCATTTCCCTTATATCAGAATATCTCCCAACACAATACCTAATGTGTCATAATAAACTGTATTTCCTCAACCAATATCTGGTAAAATTAGGATCAGCGCTAAAGTAAACCTTCCTTTCAACTCCTGGAAGGATTTTTTACAAGCATCGGACCACAATAATTTTATAACCATATTTTCCAAGACTTTAATAGGTGATAAAAGGCATGATAAATCTTTAATAAAATGATTTTAATAGCTAGATATTTCTAAGAAACTTCATATATCAAATATGTTCTTGGATGTTCCCAAGAAACAATGGCTCTCACCTTCTTTGGGACCACAAATACTCTTTATTCTGATATAATGCGACACAGGAAGTGAACCATATCAAACCAGAAGTGTAATTTTATGAGCTTGGCATAGAAACTATGCTCTATTTCTGTATTCAATATGATATCAATATTTTTGACATGATCAGGTTGATTTTGAGAATACACTAAGATATTATCCATGAAAACTACCAAAAAATAATTCAAGTGCATGTGGAAAAACTAATTCATCAAATACATGAAAAACTAAAATTCATTTTTAGACTAAATGACATTACCAAATACTCATACAAGCCTAATATACTCAAGAATTTCATACATATTATATCTAAGGGTATAAATTGTACAAAATGATAGCCCAATTTCATATCAATTTTCAAACAAACTCTAGTTCCTTATACATGGTCAAATATATCATCTATATGAGGAAATGGATATAATTTCTTAACCATAAGGTTATTTGGCTTCTGGTAATCCACGCATATCCTAAGGGTATCATCCACCTTCTTAGAAAAAAACATGGGTGAACCCTAGGGTGAAGTACTAGGTTGTATAAACCCTTTGTCTTATAGGTCCTCCAACTCTAACTTGAGTTCCTGAATCTCTATAGGATACATTCTATAATGAGTAATAGATTCTAGTTCCACTATTAAAATATGCTCAGTGGTGAAATCTACCTTTCTCTTAAGATGTGATCTGGAAAATTCATTAGGGAAGAAATCCCTGAAACAATTCCCCACTGGAGGGAGAACTATTTGACATTTTCCTTCGTCATCTTAAAAAATACTAGCAATATGGGTTGAAACTCCACCGAACCCATCATTCTCAAGTCCAGATCAACTTTCTTAGACATCTTATTCACCATTGTGAATATAGTCACCACCCTCCAGTGATGAAAATGATTCCATCTATCTATAACTTTTAACATAGGCTCAATAAGGGACTAACTGATCCATCCCACGAATTATTTAAAATATTATCATCTCTGAGATGAAAATATCCATAAGAAATTATATCCACCTATATTAAAAGGGCACTCCATTCATAGGAATAGACTCTCTGATCAGACTACCAACGAAGTACCTAGAGTCATCACTCCACAGAAATATTTGATCTCAAAACCATGATTACTCACTAAAACAAAGTATATGAATGAATGTGAGGTTTCAGTGTCAAAAAAAGAAAATACTAAATTTAATTATACAAAAATCAAAACTCACATTTTATATGGCCTAGAACTCTTCTCCTCTAGTGTTGGTTTCACTATATGTAACTAGTCTAATCCAAAACCCTGAGTTATAGCCTAACTCTCCTAAGTAGGCCCACTCTACTGGAACTAAATTTCATAATTTTGGATTCCTTAGACATGGTTGCTACCTCATTCTGATTTTATGGTATTACTGTAGCTCTCACCCTAGTACAGAGCTACAGATCTTTCCTTGGAACTTAGAATAGGTGTAGACCCTCTTCCACTAGACATCTGTGGGAGGGGCTTGAAAAATATATAAATATGGATCACTCTGTCATAGGTTCAGCACTCAACTATGACTTAGTCAAACTAAGGCTTAATTTTACATTACTTTATACATTTATGGAATGCCACATAACTACCAGTACGTACACTTTGGATACACTTTCCTCATAGGAACCCTCAAAATAACACCTACTTCCACTAGACCATTAACTGCCTGGCCTAGAAGCTGAACCACCCCACCCTATAACTTCAGTTTCCCTTAGGTTATGCTCATATACAAGGTCCCCGTTCACTATCTCATATATAGTAGTGAAATAGAAAACATTCACTTAAGATTGGATGACATAAACAAGCTCGTACTCAAATGGTCTCTCTCTCAATAGTTCATCACTAGAAAGAGTTTATGTGAAATGTTGGATCTTGGTAAAATGGGATAAATAGACCATAACAGGCATAGTACCATGCTATAGGTTAATAAACCCCCTAGATCTTTCATCTCTCAGTGTCTCTAGAAGTAAGTAATCATAAAAGGTAGATTATAAGTCTCTCCAAACCATGCCTCGGTGCTGATATAACTAGTTTAAAAATCCCACAAATTATTAGAAAATCTATAAAGTATATAAACCAAAATATTAACCCTCATGTATGGAGTCACCTATAATTACTTAAATAAAGAAAAATACTACCTCTAGCTTTGAATCAGCGGCCTGGGAGCCTCTATCCCCTGAGAAAGTAGGTAGATGTTTTGGCTGGAAATCTTTAGTCAGTTCTGATATAGTTAGTGTCAGTCGAGAGACTCCCTACATATATTGAATTAATTATTAGAAAACCTATCAAATATGAGAATCAATTCCTATTCTAGGTATAAATATTAGTGCCTCAAGTCTCACTACCGATAGGTTAGGTCTCACCACTTCAAGAGCCTAGTCATCACCACCTTCCTGGTGTTCGACCCTTGGCCATTATAGAGGCATATCTCTATAATACCAAACACACTCCTCAAAATGATATATAGATCAAAAGGATACTGACATGATAATTTGATAGTTATAAGCATTCTCTACTCAAGAAAATCACCAATAATATTAATAAAAATAGTATAGGTATAAATTCTTACTGCTCATGAAATAACTAACCCAACTACCCACGACTAAGGCCAGAGCAAGGGTGTAAGTCAACTTTTTAATCATATGGTTTCACTATATAGAGTTTTGATTGAAATTTATAAAGGAAAACACCATTTAAGTTGTAATTGAACCCTCATTTAACATAGTTATTTTCAGTAAGAATTACAATTTAATAATTATATATGTATATCATGGTTCAGTTAGATGCATCTATCATTCCTAAATTATAAATTATTATGCTTTATAAGTTACAATTGGTATTTAATGTAATTATAAACAATCATTTACAATGGTTCAATTATATGTATCACTATTCCCAATTTATTAATGTTTGCACACTTTATAAATTTCAATTAACATCCATTTAATTAAAACCACTAATGTTTCATCCCATGTAAATATAGGTTCCATGTCTCAAATCATCATAATTGGTTATTTAAGGTGTGACCGTCAAGCTATATGGGAAAACACAATTTAGGCTGATGAAAAAACTCTAATAACCAATTATTTTATCCCTTTTTCCTATAGAAACATTAGATTAATAACAAATATATCACTCAAGGCACATATAAAAAGTATCATACAGTCAAGAGATGAAATATACATGACATGGAATATGCATGGAATGAACATACCTACATGCCTAGAATGATATATGAGGTAATACTTCCTTGATATATCGTACCAAGGGTAAAGAGAAAATTCATAACAATAATAAATGTCACAAGTCATTTTCACTACCCAATGGTGAAACCATTCAACTGTAACAAGTGAAATACAAAACATGATTCATCCCTAATAACTCATTATTTCCCATATGTGGGTTAGATACTCTCATTAATAGTTTGATAACAAATTTTGACACATCCTAATATCCTATCTACCATTCCAAAATATTAATACAAAATGAAAATAAATCCATTGATACCACTTTGTGATATCCTGGACCTGATTCACTCCAAAGTAACCAACCTCGGTTGGCCACATGGCCTCAAGTTCACCTCCTCATACACCAAAGCCTACCAACTAGTAGTAAAGGTCTATGATGGTATAGTGGGGAGACTATAACCTATTTATCAGAGTGGGGAAAAAATGTAAATAATGTTGGAGTTGGTTCCCTTGAACCAGCTTCTATGTACTTTATGATAAACCTGTATTCATTGTTTTTAATATTAATAAACTACTTATCACATAATGATTGTTCTTATATGTGACATAGTATGTGATAATGTCCTAAGAGTAGTTTTCACACAAAAAAGGTCATAGCAGTTCCCCACAATGATGAGAACCAAGAAGTTCTACGACACTATTCTCGAATATATGTTCTATAGTCAGATGATATCATTTTAGGGACATAAATGATATAGGCTATTAAGGGTGGATACTTATAGGACTTTGAGGAACCTTCACATGGTGTACGCCCTTGGTAATATCTAGTAGCATATTATGATAATGAAACCCACCAGTAGGAAATCCTTATTTATGTGTGTCATTGGATATTCTTATCTATGGATGTTTGTATTGGTCCTTAGACTTTAAGATTATTATTAATGAATATTATGAGTTGCGTAATTTGATGTATTGATGAAAACTGTGATGACAGATGTTCGCAGTGATCTAGGATATGTTGGGTGTGTCACGAATAATATTACATTAATTAATAATGCGATAAAGGATGTATCCCTTATATTCTTAAATCCAACTTGATATCTCAGGCCCTTTGATGGAAATTATATTGACAAAATAATTCCATGTCCATGGTGTTCTATAGGAAAGTTCTATTTCTGAAAATTCAAAGAAAGATATAATCGAGCATATAGGTTGATGACACTAGCATGCAACCTACTCGATTTGAGATATTGTGATAAATGGATTATATTACATAGTAATCATTTATATGAGGTAACATGTCGTTGCAACATTAAATTATTTCTCTATGGGTTACTTGGTGTGTTTCTAACGCTAACCTTGGAATTTAGGCTGCTTTTCCAAATTCCACTGAGAAAGAGGTCTAAAGGGTCACACACTAAGTGTATCCAAAATCATAGTTAAATAATTTATTATTATTTATTATTTAATAGGTTGAATATATATTATTCTTACACATGGTATCATAATTATTCATGTATTCTTGATCCCATTTATCTTATCGCTAGTTATTTGAGAGAATATATTATGAGCGGAATATTTAATAAATATTTATTTGTTATTTAGTGAATATAATAATTATTTATTTATTATAAAATAATGTGGTGATATTTATTTGATAAATATATAGACATTATTCAAGTCCTAAAAATATTATGGAGGAATGGCGCACCGATTTTAATAGCCCAGTGAGAAATAATAAATATTGAATATTATTTAATTAAATAATATTTAATTATAATTCACAAGTTTAGTGCATGTCGAGAAATAATATTATTATTATTATTGTTTGACAAAGGGTTTTTCTATGATTAAATAAATAATTAATGGAACTTGTGCAATTATTTTATTTTAAACCTAGCAATATAAATACTCAATTATGTTATTTTCTCAGCAGAGCAAATTCATTTGTTTTGGTTTTGTACAACGGATTTAGAGAATCCTATTAAGCCTAGAAATCTCCCTTCTCTAAGAATGCTCCCAAGAACATAGAGCAATAATCTTCCACTGGATCAAGTAGAATGTTTTAGAAGCAGTTCTCAAAGTGATCAAAGGTGTACAAGCAAGTGTAAGGATCTATCATTCTTGCACCCAGACATTCCTTCAACAACATCTGGATATTCATGGAACATGTGGGGATCACCGCTATAGGAAATATACACTTGGTTTCTACAATGAAATGATGGTAGACCATAGATTAGTCACCGGATTCATCATCAAAGAAATAATTCCAACAAAGGAAATTATTTATTTAATTAAATTGATTATAAATAACATGTAAGGATCCTCTCTCTTGGTTCTATCATAATTACTCATTGTATATTTATTTCATTCAATTTATTTGATCATGGCATTCATTATCCCATAGATCTCATATTGATCATCGATTATAGAAAGTTGGGCATCGCCCATTGCACACATCCACTATGCCTAAAACCTAAAAATAATGGGAAAAACAATAGAGGAAATATAGAAATGAAACATAATAGAAAATTAGAGAAAATAATAAAAAACCAACCATATCAAAAATAATGAATAAGAAGAATTATATACAAAATAATGATTTCAGGATGCTCTACAAAAAGGGGAGTAATGGGGTACAGGGAACTAGGAATCCATACAGTAAATGTATAACAAAGAAATGAAAAGATCAAAAACTATCTCTAATAGAAATGTGAGCACTATCTTGGTGCTCTACTCCCATAATATTTCCTAATATATAAAAAACAAGCATCCATGGTGGGTCACTTCCCTTTATCCCTACCTACATCCATGAAGTCTATATGGGTACCAATCTGCAGCCTGAACAAGGTCTGATTAAAACTCAGTAGGAAACCACCAATGGTGTCTAGTACTATCTATTCCATGAATATAAAATAAAGTAGTGTGTAGGTAATAATAATGAAATAATACTGTAAAAATACAAACCACGTCAGACTTAAGTTTCCTATGGAATACCTGGCCAACCACAACTACTTCAACCTAAGATGTTTGTCTAAACCATATCATATAAAATTCACACATTTTAAATAAGAGACATCAGTCCCAGAATCCCAAATGATGATTTGGAGAATCATGCCCAACATCCAACTAAAAAGTGGCATGGAGCGAAATTCCCATCATTGTAAACCAAGATGATATAGAGTTTCATGTCCAACAATTTCTAATAAAATAAGTGGAGTGCAATGTATAATAATTATAGGCAAGTAAATAGAAGCATCATGTTCAATAATAATCAAATGATGGTATGGAGCACCATGTCCAATTTTAATCATATATATGAAAAGGGTTCCATTTACAATTATAATCAAGTATGATATATATATATATATAAGTGATCATAAGGCCATCTTAGTGACCATTCCATTTATCAACCCATTATCTAAAATGGACCATTCCTTTTATAATAATCAATAAGGCCCTAAGAATCATCTATTCCAACCCATACTTCAATTCAATTAGTTCCTTCATCTTATTTATTTAAGAGTCAATATAAAACCCACGTATAAGGTAGTTTGGTTATGTAATCAATTATAAATATGTCAATGGAGTTTAATAGAACCCGTGCAATGGGTAGAATAGTTTTAGGTAGAAAATATCCAAAGGATCGATTTGGTGTACAATATTTAAAAAATTTAAGGCTTTACCAATTTAATTAATGAATTTTACATTTAAGAGGTGATGTATATAAATTCTAACACATGGAACAACAATGCATAATATAAACAACTAGAATTTAATAGAAGGGTACTAGACTACCTACCTCATGTTGGTAGTTAAATCCTCATATGGTATCAACATGAGATTTGGGTTATAATGAGAGAAAATAGAAAACTAGACAAACACTCTAAAAATAGGGTGTTTTGGTTCACATGCAGATAGTGCCAAAGATGATAAGATAAACCAAGAAAAGAAGATGAATAATTATAAGGCTTACCAAGAGGGATTTAATGTGATGCACAATACTTGAATAGGATGTTTGATATATGAGATTTTCAATACCTAGGAAGAGAATGAGGATATTTATCCAACCACTACAAAAAAATAGGTATTAGTGATATTTTATTAGTGGTGGTTCTAATAAACATCACAAAATAAATCATATTAAATATATTTTATAATATAGTGGAAGTTTTATTTAAAACACCACTAAATGTTTAAAAAAACGAATTTCAACCCCCTCTCCCTGACCCCCTTTCCCCCCCCCCCCCCCCACTTCACTCGATGACCCCTGACCCCCCTTCACCTAATAGTAGACATCCCTCCTCATCGACGATCTTTGTGACACTGACCCCCTACTCCCAATGACATTCATACCCCCTCCCCCCTGATCCCCATGACCCTAACCCCCTTCTCCATGATGAGGACCTCATAGCACCCCCCATGCTCCTCGACAACAACCCCTAATTGCCTCTCTTCCCCTTTTTCCAGTGATTGTGACCCCCGAAATCATTGAAGGTATGATTGATTGAATTTTTCAAAGGGTTATATTTAAATTATATAAATATCTATGTAATTGAGTGTTTTTTTAGGGATTTTTATTGGGATTATGTTAGGGTTACATTGTATACCTTCCATCGGCAGTTGGTCATGGTTTTGGAGAGTGGATTCACCTCAATGTTCTTTTAGGTTATTATTCCTATTTTTTAAATTTTGAGTAATTAATTATAATTTTTTATAATTAATTATTTATTTCATGTGACATGATATAGGTTCCTAGTGTGTTTTCAATGTGTGGTGTAAGACTTGAAACTTTTGCATTTTCATCAAGAGGTAGGTCAATATTTTGGTTTTATGTCACTTACCCATTTAATAGACATTTAAATACTTTTAAAATGATAATTTTACTATTGAATCCCACCTTAAAGTCGATTATGGGTTGGCATGGGAAGAATAGTGTTTTTAGATGTTTTATAGAGGGTTTTTCATTCAAAAAACCCAATCATTTAGCATGTGTTTTAAGAAAACTAGTCTTGTATGATTTATCACTCTTTATTTAAATGATATCATGAAGTTAATATATTAAATAAAAAATAATCTTAATCATAAGAACAATTAATAATGCTTATTACAAGCTACGTAGATTTATATTACATGAATCTTTTTGTATATACTTCTCTCTTCAAGTTGATTATTGTTTTCTAAATCAATTCATAAAATGTTGTAAAACCATAATTTCATGAAATTCTATGATGCATATAGAAACACATGCACCAAATATCACATTTACAAGCTCTTATTTTTATATACAATAAATATTGATTTTCATAATTATAGAATAAAAATATAGATATAGAGAAAATTGTGTTTTTATAATATAAAATAAAATTTTATAATATGCAAAGTAGAAAAGTTATAGATCTTTTGAAAGAAGAATTATGTTCATTTATTATTGAAGACTAATAACAGTATGATCGACATCATAGTATCCTCTCTCCTCAGCTTAGTAAACTTATTCCATGACATCCAAATCTATTATTTTGAGGGGAAATATTTATTAATTTGTGTTGTTTATGTTTTTAATGTTTGATTGCATCATTTTTATGTTGAATTTGTGTTGTGTTGAATCAAGACCCTACCATCGTCAATCATGAAGTAGGGTGATGTTTAATTTTGATTGAAATTTTTTTATTAAACAATTATATATTTATATATGAATGTATAGGGAGAAGAGTGAAAATCCAATACCTATGGATTAATTTACCTAGAAACACACCTTGGTATGCCAAGGGTTTAGAATAATTTTTAGATTTTGCAATTAAAAACTGATCAATTGATGGTAGAATAAAATATCTATTGCCTAATTGTAAATTTAAGTGATGGTTGAATAAAAACGACGTATATGAGAATTTTATATTGAAATAGTTTCCTTATTGATATGTATATTGGATTCATCATGGTGAATATAATTTTATATAAAGATAAAATAATTAAAATCTGGTTAACAAAACACAAATTGACCCACTAGATCAGAATTTAACACAAAATTTGATAAATGGTGAATTTTTCTTTATAGGATATAGTGTCCAAGATTTTAATAGATCAAAATAACCTTCAGTTGATCCTGAGTAGGTTAACCTTTCTTAGAACTTTAGTGACCAAAAAAAATATTTTTATAAATTAGTTGAAGACTGACAGAAATAACTATATGAATGGTGTTCCAAGTATTCCAAGTTGTCATTTCTACTTATTTTTTATCATATCAAGTGTCTCTATGTAATTAATGAAAAGTAAATGTCAATGATTTTAGAGTTTATTTATAATTAATTTAGTGATTCTAAGATCCCAACATCATTATATAAGATGAAGAAAGTTTTCAATAAACTTGGAATTGGTTATACAAAGATACATTAATGTCTTAATTTTATTTCATGCTTTACTATGAAGAGGAGTCCAATAAATAATAGTGAATAATATTTAATTCAATTATATATAATTAAATGGATAAAAATTAGAGTATAAATCAATGAAACCTTGATAAGAAACAGAAGAAGAAAACTCCAATAAAGTTACTGCATTACTTTCCTCTAAAACCACGCTTGAAAAAAATATCCATTCCATCTAAGACTGCATGTTACATGAAGTGGAATTCTCAGGATAATAATGATGGATTGATAAGATATCAAAAATACTCAAAATCATGGAATATGTTTGATTTATTATATAAATATTTTTCTTCGAATCCTAGTAATGTACATTTGGGATTGGATTCTGATGGTTTTAACTATTTTTGGTACTTAAAGTACTAATTATAAAAATTTTCCAGTTATTTTGATTCCTTATAATCTACCTCCATAGATGTGTATAAAGAAGAATTATTTCATTATTTTGATGGTTATTCCTATAAATTTTATTCCTATAAATGACATTGATATATACCTTTATCATATAATTAAATAATTGTGAGAATTATGGGATGATGGCATGGAAACATATGATGATTCAATGAGAAAACTATTCAAAATGCATGCTTCTTTAATGTCAACAATTAGTGACTTTCCTAGACTAGGAAAATTATCTGGTTGGAACACTAATTCTGGTTTGTATTTTCTACTTTTAAATTTTGATTTTGAACCTTAATAATTAAATTATAGTATAAAATGTATTTTTATGTGTCATAATGGATTTATTGATGCTTCTCATAAATTTATATTTAATAAGACACAATTAAATATAGATACTTAATTGAGAAATCCAATGAATGTGCTATCTATTTTAGAATTCTTAATACAATTAATGAATGTCACTAAATAATTTGGGAAATGTAATCAGTTTAAAGTAGGGGAAAAGGGTACGAGGTATAGTATCTAAAGAATATGGAACACAACAGTGGAAGAAAAAGAGTAAATTTTTTTAAACTTCCTTATTGGGGGTTTAATTTGATATGTCATAATCTTGATGTGATGCATATTGAGAAGAAAATCTATGATAATTTAATTTTACCATTTCTTGATTAGAAGTGTAAATCAAAATATCACCTTAATGCTCATAAGGATTTGGATTCAATGTATACAAATCATGGTTTGTGGGAAAATGAGAATTTAAATTATCTTTCAGCTATTTTTACAATGAAAAATCATAATAATGACGTATTAATTTGAACTTTAAAGAATATAAAATTGTTATATGTATATTTAAGAAACATATCAAGGTGTGTTGGCTTAAAATATCAAAAGTTACATGGATTGAAAATTAATGACACGCATATTCTAATAGATTAGTTGTTGTAGTTGTAATTATGTAATACATTACCTGAAAAAGAAATTTTGGTTCTTGTGGAGTTGTGTACCTTCTTTAGAGAGATTTGTGGAAAAACTATAAATCCAAATGAGCTTAATAAGCTTTCATAAAGAATTGTTTCAAAACTTTTTAATTTGGATATTTTATTTCCCCTTTCATTTTTTATAGTAATAATTCATTTGACTGTTCATTTGGTTGAAGAAGCTAAACTTGGTGGATCAGTACACTTTTTATGGATTTATCTAATTGATAGGTAGGTTGATATTGCTTTTACTTTCATTGGGGAATTAAATTTTATCTAATCATTGTGTAAAATTTTTTAATATGTTTCTTATTTTTTTCATTAGTTACATAGGTAATTTGAAATCATATGTGAGGAATAAAGCTCAACTAGAAGGATCTATTACTGAAGGTTATATAGCCAAAGAGTAATTGACATTGTATTCAAAGTATTTGGATGTTATTGAGACTAGATTCAATCATGTTAGAAGTTTTTATGACATCTCCACTAAATATCATTATGAAAACCAATCATCGGTATTTCCAACTATTATATGACCAATTCTAAAGGGTTAAATTTTACATTGATTGAATTTAAGTTTCTACAATCACATAGATATTTGGTGCTCAATAGTCTTATTGTATATCTATTTATTGAAAATTTGTGATTGAAAATAAATAGGAGACTAAGGGATTGAGCTCAAAATGAGCTGGAATTAAAAAAAAGATGTTAATAAGGAGATTGTCGAATGGTTTTTCCATCATGTAAGTATATACTCATATTCATATTATTTACATGTAGTTATTTTTTCCATATTAAAATTAAAACTTTATATATTATTTTATAGATAATTAATGTTGAAATCAAGATGAAATATAAAATAATTTCAATTTTTTCTTTAGGTCCTCTAATACAAGCTAATAGATTTGATTACTACAATATTCATGGCTTCAAGTTTCATACAATTTATCATAAAGAAGAATTAAAAACTCATAATGTTGATTTATTTACACTTTTAGAGGTAGGATACAATGGAAATATGAATTATATAATTTAATTAAACTATAATGGTCAATTTTCAGTTGTCTTATTCAAATTAAAGTGGGTAAACATTGAAGGGGGTATAATAAAATATTCATTACATTTTACTCCTGCCAACTTCTCTCACTTGATCCTTACCGGTGAGCATGCAAAGCATAATAAATTTATCTTTTCTTAACAATAGATAATGGTTTATTATGTGGATGATGAAATACATGAAGGTTGGAGTGTAGTTGTACATTTAAATAAGAGATACTTATATGATATAGGTGATGAAGATCAATTAGTACTTTGTTAAAGTGAACCTCATCAACTAAAAACCATTGAACAGTTTTTTATTGAAAATATTGAAATAATATAACTTACAAGAGAGGGTGAAAATGAAGTACTCGTTACAATGGTGGTTGATAAGAATATGATAATGAATTTGATGGTAATTAAATGTATAAATTGGTAATGAAACTGTATTATAATTTATCATTTATAAGTGTTTCATACATGTATACATTGTTCTAATTTTTCTTCTTTTTGTAAAATATTTTAGTTTTTCATTTTTTATAAATTTAATATATCTTAACCACTTGAATTGTAGGGATGTTGAGAACAAAAAAAAATCAATATATTTTTTGATTAGTATCTTAGATCACACCCCCATTACTGTCATCTTTAGTGGATCTGAGTGATTCTGTCATACCTGAGACTTTTAGTGAGTTGGATATTTCCCTAGATGTTATTGGTAGCCCATCATATGATTCACCTCTGGAGACAGAGTAGTTGTTAAACCCTCTATCTAGATGATATTATCAAGTTACCATTACTTTTATGTATGTCATTATACAAAAAAACTATATATTTTATTAATTATTTAATACATTTTTCAAATAGATAAAGATAAAAATTGAAGATATATAAATAAAAAATTGAAGATACATGGGAACTAAAGGAATTAAATTTTATCATTCCATTTAATGAGTTCTGGGTGCCTACCGGTGACGTAGTCAAAATCTATGGGCTGATTCTTGGGAAGATTTCTTACAAGATGGTGATATTTTCCAATAATTATAAATATTTCAGGCATATTCCCACAAATGTATGAGAAAGTGCCTAAAGGAATTTCTCATGAGAAATAAAACTTGTTTGTCAATGTTAACATAGATGTATCTCATGTAGTAATTATATATTTTATAGTAACTTAATGATATAAACACTATAAAATATAATTTTTATTAATGTTGTTGTTTTCTATAATTATTATTTAAAAAAATACTACAAATCAAGAGAGAAAATTCATTCCTCATATCACTTGGTATCAAAGTTTTTTGAGAAAAATGAAAATTTTGGTTTGTATTTTATCCACTATTATTTATATAATTTTATTATAAGTAAAGGTTTTTCTAACTTTTTATATTTTTTTATAAAGTCTAGTGAATTAGGTCACTCTATTGGACGAACAGATATGTAGTTTAAAGTTCATAAGAAACCTGATGGAATTCTTGTAAATAACCCTACCAAATATGTTAGAGTAGGTACTTTTCATTATTATTTCATGTTATTTCATTACTATAAAAACATAATAATGAAAAAAATATTATAGCAAAAAAATCCTTAAACCTAATTAAATGGGGTCAGAAACATGGATCAAAAGATACTAATTTGGAATCGTTTAATGCATCTAGATATCCCCAATTAATTAGGTTTAAGACTTATCTGTTTTTGTAATTTATTTTTTATTATTATGTTTTTATAGTAATGAAATAACAATAAATAGTAATGAAATTTATTTTAACAAGACAATATTATGAAGTTAAGAAAATTTTAAAAAAATAATTATTTTTATTTTTTGTATTAATGGGTTAAAATTCAATAATTCTAGAATGAGATTCTTTCACAATCAACATCAGTTTTCTATAATTATGCAGTTGTAATAATTTTAGGGAAAGAGAATCCTCGACATATATGGGGGGATGGATTTTGGGCCTAATAAATCAGCTTTCATTAGTAGGTCATTTGGATCAGTTACTATTGTACTCAATGGGGGTTTGAGTAGTGTTGTTGATTAAGAATCACAAATAGAAATTGTAAGGTTAAAATAAAAAGTTCAAGAATAAGACTCTCATAGAAAAAATAGGATTGGTGGCTATCGGAAATGGAAAATGATTTAGTTTCTATATTTCATCAGATGAATGGCATGATCTCTTAGAAAAAATTTTCCCTTATAGCTCATACTACTGAGGTAAATTATAAATTCCATAAATCATTCACACATTTGAAAACAACACATACAACTTTCATAAATAAAACTAAAATAACACTTTTATATTAAAAATACACACTTTAAGTCATATAGATCACATTATATTCTGTATTTTTGTATGGTTGATTCTTACATGTCATAAATGAATTATGGATTGTTATCCTAAAGTTTGAGAACAATCCGAGCTCATTTTCTTGATTTTAACTCAGTAAACAATTTTATGAGGTACCAAAGCCTTTAAAAGCATGTGTCGAGGGATCCAAACTAGGAAAACTACATCTTATGGCCATGGAATTAGAGTAAAATTACCATAGATAGATTTTTTAAATGTAGTAACCTTTGGAATGTCATTCTGAGTTATGGTTTTCCTAGGATTCTCGTAAACGTGTTTTTAGTGTTTTAAAACACTAAAACGTCAATGGAATAGTAAAACACATAGAAAAAAACCCTCATATTGATTTTAAATCATGGTAAAGCCACTTTTGAGTTATTTTTTATATGTACATGTAAAAAATACTTCAATCCAACTTATAGTGTGGTCATAATGACTTAGTAAAGAGTTTTTAAAGGTATAAAAGCCTTTAAAAACATGTATTGGGGGTTAAAACTAGAAAAAAGATGTTAGATTGTCATTCAATCATAGGAAATTGAACGCATATATATTTTTTAAATTTATAAACTAACAAAACATCATTATGAGTTACGGTTTTCTTGGGATGTCTTTAAACAAATTTTTAGTGTTTTAAAACATTACAATATGCATGTAATGGTCAAAACCACATAAAATGACCTATTAGTGGCATCAAATCCTGGGAAAACCACTTTTGATTTATTTTTTACATTTACACATAGAAAACACATCAGTATCATGTGTAGTGTGGTCAGAATGTCTCAGTAAATAGTTTTAAAGGTATTAAAGCCTTTAAAAACCTTTGTTGGGGGTCAAAATAAGGAAAATGAAATCATATAGAAATGAAATAATAGTAAAATAGACATATATTTATTTTTAAAATGTAGGATCTAATGACACATAATTCTGAGTTATGGTTTTCCTAGGATTCCCATAAATGAATTTTTAGTGTTTTAAAACACTCAAATGTGTGTGTAATGGTCAAAACCATAGAAAACGACCTATGATTTATGTGAAGTCATGGGAAACCACTATTGAGTTATTATTGACATGTGCATGCATAAA
Organism: Viscum album; assembly: GCA_963277665.1. Lineage (NCBI taxonomy): Eukaryota > Viridiplantae > Streptophyta > Magnoliopsida > Santalales > Viscaceae > Viscum > Viscum album. Next base: position 220,329,169 of record OY728165.1, read on the forward strand.
ACACAACAATATGATGTGTGGTGTGGTTGTAATGACTTAGTAAATTGTTTTTAAAGTTACCATGTGTTAGGGGTCAAAACTAGGAAAACGATTTCGGATTGCCATAAAATCATAATAAAATGACCATATATTAATTTCTAAAATGTAGGAACTAACGAAATATCATTCCAAGTTTCAGTTTTCCCAGGATTCCTATAAATGCATTTTTAGTATTTTAAAACACTAAAACGTGCATGTAATGGTCAAAACCATAGAAAATGAACTAAGATTAACATGAAATCATGATAAAACCACAATTGAGTTTTTTTTTGACATGTATACATAGAAAACATGTCAATAAAACATGTGGTGTGGTCAAAATGACTTGGTACCCAGTTTTTAAAGGTACCAAACCCTTTAAAAACATGTTTTGGGGGTTAAAACTAGGAAAAAGATGTAATATTTCAATGAAATTAGAGGAAAATTAATATAGATTTATTTTTAAAATGTATGAACTAAATTCATTTTATTCCAAACTATGGTTTTCTCAGGCTATCCATGTTTTTCATGTTTTAAAACACTAAAATGTGTATATAACGGTCAAAACTATAGAAAATAATCTCAAATTGATGTGAAATCATGGTATAACCATAATTGGGTTATTTTTGACATGTTCTCATAGAAAAAATGTAAATTCGACATGCGGTGTGGTCATAATGATTGGGTAAAACGTTTTTAAAGGTACCAAAGCCTTTAAAAACTTATTTTGAGGGTCAAAATCAAGAAAACAACATTGGATTTCCATGAAATCATAGTAAAACAACCATATATTGATTTTTGAAATTTATGAATCGATATCATGTGTTTCTGAGTTACATTTTTTCTAGGATACCCCTAAATTCGTTTTTAGTGTTTTAAAAAAAACTAAAGCATGCGTATAAGGTTTAAAACTATAAAAAATGGCCTCAGATTGATGTGAATTCATAGGAAAACCACCATTGAGTTATTTTTGAAATATAGAACATACTTCCATATCAAAGTCTTTAATATTTTTTTACTAAGTAAATTTCAAGTGCACTGCATGCTGATTTAAAAATTAATTATATTATTATATACTTATCTCTTTTTTGTTTCAAGTGTTGAATCATATATTAAATAGGAAAGTTATGTTTTCAAATTATTTTAAATGAAATTTTTTTATGTTAAAATTTCTTTTTTTATCAACAAAATAACAAATTTTATATACAATGTTCAAAAAATATTCTATGCCTTTTCTCTTTCATGTTTCTTTTCTTCAATGTTATAATTTTAATTATAGGTGATGGGTGTTGGAAGTAGGTAGAAGGTTCACCATTATGATCCATGAAATTATTCAGAATTTTTTCTTGATGGTTCTTTATTTATGTGTAATGTTTAAATTTTATCAATGATTCTATTGTAATTCTGATTTATTATGTTCAATTTTAATTTTTTTTCTTCTTTTTTATTACAGTCGATGAGATGATGTTGTCGGTTCCAATTGATGAGATTATATGGACACAGATGTATATAGAATAGGTCATGTAATGGATGTATATTTACCATTGTTTGTTATTTCTGGACATATTTTATATGTATATATTGATGACTGGGGTATGGGTTGACAAAGGTTATGAGTTTAATGAGGTTCTGTTGACTGAGGTTATGGTGGATGAGGTTGTATGTATCTATGCTTGTGGATGTATGATGTATTTATGATGTGTTGAATATTAATTTATGTGTTAGTTTATTGCATGTCATGTTTTATATTTATATTATTTTATTAAATATTTATAAATAAATAAATTTTAAGAAAAATATTTAGTGGAAGTTTATAATAACTACCGCTAAACAAAATCATTCTTACATATATTAGCAGAAGTTAGGTTCATTTTATCTATTTTATTTTCATGTTAATTTTTAAATAATATTCTCAGCTAAATGCTCTAAAAAATTACACATACAAAAACTGATGTTATGTGTTCTAAAAACAACACATATAGAAACTGCCGCTATAAAATAATAACCACTTCTAAATTATGTGGTCATGAAATACATGATAGTTTTTGTAATCGCTGCTCAGGCATATTTTTTATAGTGATTTAGAGAGATTTTATACATTTAAGGGAGGAGAAAATGAAATTATATTTAAAATAATGTAGGGACAAAAATTGGAATTCCATACATTTTTAAGGGCACACACGGTTTGGTTGCATGGTTGGACAAACCGTGAACCAACTATGCACACCTACCATCCAAGGTGACACACCCTTCATAGACCAGGAACATGGTTAGAAAAATTATTCCCAGCCTGTGCATGGTCACTGCTCAAAATCATATCCCATCACATGGCTAGGCGCGCGGTTTTGACAAATTGTGTGCAGCCTATACGAGGTTCCTTTGCCGAAAACTTTAGTTTTTTCTTGGATAGAAGACCATTATCTTATAGTTAAACAAACTTTGAACCTTTCCTTATTGGATGCATGGTTGAGTTGCATAGTTTCTACTAATCATGTACCAACTATGCATCTTATACTTTTCCAAAAAATAGAACTCTATACCCCAAGATGAGCCCAAACGCTCTCAAAACCCCTATGCCACTTTATGAATTCCCATATATATAAAACTAAAGGTTAAAATTGAGAAGGAATAGATCCATACCCCATAGAATAATCTATATCTTACACTCTCACCTAAAGGCTTGTTTCTTTTTCCCATGAGACGTGTTTGATGCTAGTAAAAGGGCATGTAATACCTTATGATAGTGATTTGAGAATAAGTTTTCTATAATTTGAAAAATCTCCCTCTTTAGGTTGTGAATATATTTTTCTTCTTTCCGGTTTTTTTTAAATTTTATTTTTCAAATGTTATAACAACTTTGTCTTTAGATCATTTTAAAAAAAATACATCATCCTAATCATAAAATAATATATTTTAAAAAATGATTTGGTTTCTAAAATCCATTTAAATATTCGATCAAAGATACAAAATTTTAAAATTAATTTATAAATTTATTTGATGTCAAACCCAAGATAAATAAGTATATAGTATAATTTTGTTACATTTTAAAAATATAAATAAATAAATTAACACTATAAAATAATTATTGGTCAGTGATGGTTTATTATCAGTGGTTCTAATAACCGTCGAGAAGTAAATTGTATTAAAAAAATATAATTCGTTGTGGTTTTATTTAAAATGTTGCTATTTTTTATTTTAATAATTTATGGTGGTTTTTTTTAAATCACCGATATATATTTTAAAAAAATCTAATTTCATCCCCCTCCCTCCTTCACCCTGATCCACCCCACCCCTACCCCTCTATGACCCACAACCCCCCCCCCCCCCACACACACACACACCCCAACATCCCTCTCCCCTCAGTGAAGACCCCCCCCCACACACACACACCTCACACACCCTTAAGAGGCAACCCCTAACCACAGACCCCCCACCTCGTACTACCCTTAGAGGAAACCCCTGACCCCAAATCTCCCACCTCACACTCCCATTAGTGGTGACCCACCCCCCCCCCCCCTCCCACCTTCTACTCTCCTCGGTAGTGACCCCCAACCATACCCCCCAACTCTTTCTCCCCTCAGCAGTGACCCCTGACCCCCACCCCCCACCTACCAGTACCCCCAGTGATCACAGTGACCCCAACCCCTTATCGGAGACCACCCTTACCCCGACCCCATACCAATGATCATCATCACCCCGACCCCCCTACTGGATACTTCCATGACCCTGACCCCCCTAATTGGTGGTTGTTATGATCCTAAACCCCCTATCAGTGACCTCTATGACCCCAACACTCCCGAACGTGATCCTGACACTACTATTGATGACCACCATGACCTTGACCCCCCCACCATCTACTTTTGTGACCCTTGTCATCTCAGTCGTGACCTTTACCACCCCTATCAGTGACCGTCATGACCTTAACTCCCCCTTGTTCCTTGATAGCGACCCCCAAAGGGTTCATTCACATTTTTCTAGTGATTACAGACCCTGAAATCATTAAAGGTATGATTGATTGAATTTTCTAAAAAAATTAATTAAATTATGTAAATTTATGTGTAGATTAGTGTTTTTTATTTTTTTAATGTTGGATTGAATCATTTTGATGTTGAATTTGGGCTCTGTCGAATCAAGACTCTACCTTGGTCAATGATATAGTTGGGTGATGTTTAATTTTTATTATACCTATTTAATTAGAAATTTATATCTTTATATCTTAATGTATAGGAAGAAGAGTGAAAATTTAATACCTATGGATAAAATTTGGATTAATTTACCTTAAAACACACCTCAGTATGCCAAGGGTTTGGAAGAATTTTTAGATTATGTAATTTCAAACTGACCAGTAGATAGTAGAATAAAATTTTTGTGACTGGATTGTAAATTCAAGAAATAGTTGAATAGAAATGAAGTATATGAGCATTTGATATTGAAATTATTTCCTTCTCAATATGTATATTGGATTTTACATAGTTAATCAAATGTTATAGAAATTAAAAATAATGAAAATTCTTTCTATGAAACATAAAGTGACCCAGTAGAGGATAATTCAGTTTAAATTTTGTTAAATGACACATTTGGTTTTGTAGAATACAATTCCAAATATTTTAATTGGTCAACAGAACTTTTAGTTGATCCTGAGAAGATTATTCTTACTTAGAAATTTAGTAACTAAAAAAATGACTTTTATGAATTAGTTGAAGGCAGAAATCAAGAACTGTATGAAGAGTGTGCCAACTATTAGATGTTTTATTTTCTACTTAATTTTTATCATATCAAGTGTCTCTGTAAAATTTTTAACAAATCAATGTCCATGATTTTAGATTTTATTCATGATACATTTAGTGAAGCTAAGATCCATACATCATTCTATAAGATGAATAAAGTCATCAATAAACTTGGACATGATTATACAAAGATATGTGAATTTCCTAACAATTGAATGATTTACTAGAAAGAAGATTACGATAAAGAATAATGCATAAGTTTTCATACAAGGAGGTGGAATTAAATGAAAAACAATTAGAGTGTAAATCAATGCTACCCCAGGAAGAAACAAAAGAAGAAAACTTTGACAAATGTATTGCATTAATTTGCTCTTAAACCACACTTGAAAACATTATTCATGTTGTCTAAGAATGCATATGAAATTAAGTGGAATTCTTAGGATAATAACAATGACTTGATGATACATCTAAAATATTCAACATCCAGGAAGATGTTTGATTCGTAATATCCAGGTTTTTCTTCAAATCCTGGGAATGTATGTTTGGGATTGGCTTCTAATGGTTTTAACCTTTTTGGTAATTTAAGTAATAATTATAGAATTTGGCCAATTGTTTTGATCCCCTATAATCTATCTCCGTGGATGTGTATGAAGAATACTTATTTCATTATTTTGATGACTATTCTTAGAAAGAAAATTCTTGAAAATTACATTAATGTATACCTTAAACCTCTAATCAAATAATTGTGATAATTATGGGATAATGGCATAGAAACATATGATTATTCAATGAGATAATCATTCAAAATGCATGTTGTTTTAATGTGGAAAATTAGTAACTTTCTAAGACTAGGAAATTTATCTGGTTGGAACACTCATACTGGTTTGGCATGTCTGGTTTTTAATTTTTGATTTTGAACCTCAATGATTACCTCATAGAAGAAAATGGTTTTTTATGATTCATCGTTGATTTCTTGATACTTATCATAAATTTAGGTTTACAAGACAGATTCAATGGAGATATTTAATTGAGAAATCCACTAAAGGTTTTTTCTCATTCAAAAATCTTGGGACAATTAATTAATGTCCCTAAATAATTTGGAAATTTTCATCAATTTAAATAATGGGGGAAGGGGTATGAGGTATAGTATCCAAAGCAGCTGGAACACAATAATGGAAGAAAAATAGTTTATTTTTTAAACTTAATTATTTGGAGTTTAATTTGATATGACATAATCTTGACGTAATGAATATTGATAAGAATGACTATGATAATATAATTTTCACATTTCTTAATGAGAAGGGTAAATTGAAGGATCACCTTAATGCTCATAAGGATTTGGATTCAATGAATATAAAGAATGGTTTGTGGGGAAATGATTATGGAAATTATCTTTCAGCTATTTTTACAATGAAAAATCATGAGAAATACAAATTACTTCAAAATTTAAATAATATAAAAGTGATAGATAGATATTAAAGTAATATATCAAGGTGTTTTGACTTAAAACATTGAAAGTTACATGGATTGAAAATTCATGACACACATATTCTGATATATTAGTTGTTTCCATTAGTATTGTGTGATATGTTACCTAAAAAAGTAACCATGGATCTAGTTGAATTTTGTACCTTTTTCAAGGATCTTTATAGAAAAACTCTAAATCCAACTGATCTTGATAAAGATCAAGAAATAATTATTTTATAACTTATCATTTGGAGATGGTATTTCCCCCTTTATTCTTTATATTCATGATTCATTTAATTGTTCATTTAGTTAAAGAAGATAAACATGGTGGAATAGTACACTATAGATGGATTTATCCAATTTGGAGGTACATTGATATTATTTAAATTTTTATTAGTGAATTAGATTTTATCAAATCATTGCATAAATTTTTTTAATATGTTTATTATTTTTTTCATCAGGTACTTAGGTCATTTGAAATCATATATAAGGAATAAATCTTATCCTGGAGGCTCTATTCCTAAAGGTTACATATACAAAGAGTGATTGACCTTATATTATAGGTATTTGGATGGGATGAGACTTGATTCAATAATGATGGATGTGTTGATGACGTGTAAACTAATTCTTGTTTTGAAAACCATTAATCAGTATTTCAAACTATTAGACTGCCAATTGGAAAGGGGTCAAATTTTACACTGACTAAATTGGAGTTTCTACAAGAACATAGATATGTGATACTAAATAGTGTTATTAAATATCCATTTATTGAAGAATTATGATTTCAAACAAAGAGTAAACTAAGGGGTTGATCTCAAAATGAGCTGGAATTAACAAAAGATGTTAATAAGGAGATTGATGAATGGTCCACCCATCATATAAGTATATAATCATATTAATATTATTGACATGTAGTTATTTTTTCTATGTTAAAAGTAACACTTTATATCTTTTTTTCTAGATAATTAATATTGATAATTGAACTGAAATATCAAATGATTTGAAGTTTTTTTCTCAAGGTCCTCTAAGGCAGGATAAGATATTTAATGCCTACAATATTCATGGCTTAAGGTTTTATACAATTTATCATGAATAATACTTGAAAACTCAAAATAGTGGTGTATTTACACTTGAATTGGTGGGATACTATGGAAAGATGAATGATATAATTTAATTAAACTATAATAGGTAGTTTTTAGTTGTCTTATTCAAATGAAAGTGGATCAACATTGATAGGTGTATAAAGAAATATTCATTACATTTTACTTCATTCAAATTCTCTCACTTGATCTATATCGGTGATCATGCATGGAATGATCCATTTATTTTGGATTTACAAGTGAAGATGATTTATTATGTGGATGATGAAATACATGAAGTTAGGAGTGTTTTTATACACTTAAAGTGGTGAGATTTATATGATATGGGTGGTGGAGATTGATTGGTACTTTGTGATAGTGAACCTCATCAACCACGAAACATTGAATAGTTTTTTCATAACAATATCAAAACAATAGAACTTTTAAGAGAGGGTGAAAATGAAGGAATTGTTTCTATATAGGTTGATAATAATGAAGATGAAGATAATTGAATGTATACATTGGTAATGAAAATATATTACAATTTCTCACTGATAAGTGTTTTTTACATATATACATTGTTCTATTTTTTCTTTTCTTTTTTGTAAAAAACTTTTATTATTTCATTTTTTATACATTTAATATACAAGATCCATTTAAATTATAGTAATTTTTAGAACAAAAAATTTCAGGATCCTAGATGATTAGCATCTCAGAATCACACAATCCATTTTTTTATTGAAAATCCACTTTTAGGGTAAGTGGGAACCTACATAACCATTCCTTCACATCAAGTAACACCCTCACAAACAAACATTGAAGAATTCAAAAATCAAAATAGTAAAACAGAACCAAGTCATCACACCATAACCAAGTCATCGTGCCATCTGTTGTCATGCACCCAGTTTCAAAATTCAAACCATCGTTACAGGAAGTCATGCAAATCCCGCAAACAGGCTAAGGTGCTTCGACTACAACACATCCGGTCTACACTTCATCACCATTATCGAATAACCTCTCTATCATCACTGGCATCCACCACCAAAGGTCGTAAAAAACCAACCCAAAACAGTCCATCACGCTGAAAATCATCAAGGCCAGAGACAACTGATTGCCTGAAACTATCATCACCTCCATGAAAAACCAAAATAGAACCCTAAGGAAACATCCAATTAAAACTAAATCCAGAAAATCGAATCACACCAACTCTGGAGGCGCCTTTAAGCCCTTTGAACCCTGAACCAAAAATCCCAAAACCACGTAGTTTCCATTGCACCAGATTCAACTAGGAGAGTTGAATAAAAACTTGGGGTTAGAGAAGGTTGAGCAACCAATGAGCTTTAGCACAGAACCTTCATCGGGCCCAATGAACCTTCTTGAAGACAATATTCGTTGACACAAAAGGGAACTGGATCTCCATCGCCATAGAAACAGAAACCGCAAATCCCAAAAACCATAGAAACAGAGAAACAAATAAATAAAACCAAATCCAACAAAACTAAAACACTCCAACTTCGGCAGCACCTTGAAGCCCTTTTAATGTTGAGCCACAAATCCAAAAACCGGGTAGTTACCTATGCTCCATATCCAACTAGGAGTGGTGCATAGGAACTTGAGGTCAGAACAGGTTGAGAAGATAAGGAGCTCTTCAGCACAAAACTATTTTTGGCCCGTGAAACCATCATGAAAACATACATTTTCATCATATAATAGAACCAAAGTTCCATCGAAGCTGAGTGGGAAAAGAAAAAAAGAGGAATAAGGAGAACAGAGATCGTAGGGACGATAGGGGGAGAGAGCTGGGAGAGAAAGGGGGAAGCTCACCAGAAGAATCTGAACAAGTGGAAAAGAGGAGAGGAAAGATTAAGAGGGACGTCGGATGAATCTCACCGCGAGAGGGTGATGAGAGGGAGAGGAGGTGCTGGGAAACCCTAGAGCGAGGGGAGAGCAAACCCGGAGACTCAGAATATGTCACTACTACTATTATCTTATATGGATCTGAGTGATTTAATTATACCCAAGACTACTAGTGAGCTAGATATTTCCCCATATGTCATTGGTATCCCACTCCTAATTCACCTCTGATGATGGAGCAGTTTTTCACCTTTCCATCTAGGGGATATTGGAAATTTATTATTACTCGTATATATGTCATTGTATAAAAAACTATATATTTTATTAATTATTTGATTAATTTTTCAAATATATACAGACAACCATAAAAGAAATACAAATATAAACACAGAATATGTATAAGACCTAAAGTAATTCAAGATTATTATTCCATTTGATGAGTTTGGGGTGCCTATCAGTGACAATATTAGAATCTATGGGTATATTCTTGGGTAACTTTCTTGTGAGATGGTGATCTTTTCCATTAATTATAAATATTGGAGGCATGTTCCAATAGCTTGGAAAAATGAGGAATTTAATACTCAATTAAAGGTAATATTAATTTAAAATTCGTTGATAACTAATTTAAAATACATGATTAAAATTTTGTAATATACTTATAAAGTGTTATGTTTTAAATTTCTAGATATTTTTCATTTAGATGTCCCTGAATCTATTTTATGCCCATGGAATTTGAAAATTTTGGGCAAAAATTGGAGTAATTTTAAATGAATATTATGGTCTGAATTTAATGACACATCTCTAAGCTCATGGAAGATGTATGAGAAAGTGTTTGAATACATTTATCATGAGTAATGTAAGCTCTTTGTCGATATTAACAAAGATGAATTTCATGATGTAATTGAATATTTAATAGTATCTTAATAATATAAACACAATATAATTATAATCTTTATTAATGTTACTATTTTTTGTAGGAATTTTCTAAAAAATATTATAAATCGGGAGAAGCAAGTCATTCCTCACATTATTGGATCTCAAATTTTTTCAAGAAAAAGAACAATTTTGGTTTATATTTTATTATTTATTATTTATATCATTTTACTATAAGTCATGTTTTTTTATAACTTGTTTATGTTTTCTTATAAAGGCTAATGAATTAGGTCACTCTATTGTCTGGACAGAGATGTGGTTTGAAGTGCATAGAAACTTGATGGCATTTTTGTAAATAACCCTACCAAAGACATTGGAGTAAGTAATTTTCATTACTATTTCATGTCATTTCTTTACTAGAAAAACATAATAATGAAAATTATATTATAAAAACTAAAAAAAAATTAAACCCAATTAAATGGGGCTAGCTGTAAGGATCAAATGATGCTAATTTGGCGTTGTTTGATACATCTAGTTGACCCCAATTAATTGGGTTTAAGAATTGTTTATTGTTAAAATTTATTTTTCAATATTATGTTTTTATAGTAATGATATAACAATAAATTATAACACACCAATATTTTTTTGGTATGTATCATCTTAAATAAATTCAATTTATTTGATATCTTATGTTGCATACAACATTAAACTTAAACGAGTTGTGATATACTATTAAATATTAACATGCCCATTGGAATAGTTGTGTGACCATTAGGAATATTAATGTGTCCATTATAATAATAACCTCAACTATTATTGTATAAGTAAAATTTAGGTATCTCCTAAATGAAAATATGATATATTTATATCATAGAACAAGTAAATAAATGTTTTAAAATGATAAATTAAGTGTTGGTGTTTTTGTGAAACGTAAATGTTTATTTAAAATTTTATAATTAATATAATAATTTAAAATAAAATTAATTTTTATAAAATAGTTTTATAAATAAATTTTTTCTTTTATTATAATTATATTATAATTTTATGAGACCATAGTTAATTTTTCAAAGTGTCATAAAATCGATTATAATATTGAAATCAGAATTTTTTGAATAAATGATTACTTTAATTAGAAATTAAATTTCTCATGTTTATAAAATTAATTTCATAAAATTGAGTCCTTTTTTTAAATCTAAATTTAAAAAAATGGTTAGAGTGAATTATTGGGGTTTTTTCTAAAATAGTTGAATTTTTGTTGAATAGTGAAATATGATAATTTACAGTATTTAACATTATAAGTAAAAAAATGAATTATTGAGTCATGGATGATGTATGAATGAGGTAATTACTCATTATTTATAACTCACATGAAATAGTTACTATATTTATTCATGGTAATCAACACTATTGATAGTCATGAGACAAAATAATAAACAAATAAATAAAATAATCAAAACACTCCTCTCCTCCCCTATAAATAACACCCATTATCCTCACACATTATAATTCATGAATCTTGTATAAATTATATACAATTAAATTCCCAAGAATTTTTCACACATCCAATACCTTTCAGTCTTACCAGAATACCAAATCCAAGTGTCTTATGGATGTTCCAAAGGAGACAATATTCAAGAGGTACAATCCCCCTTTCTATTTTATTTTATTTTCTTTTCTTATTCTCTCCTCACATACCCTTATCCAAAGTGTAATGATAAATTAAATATCATATATATAATTTAATTTTATTATGTTAATTTAATATCCGTCATAAAATCTATTATCTTCTTCTTTTATTTTAAAAATAAAAACAACATCTGTGACGTGTCAATTCACCGCCTTTATGGACGATGAGTTTTCATTTTCAATTTACACCTTAAAGGCTAGTAATAAACCCATTATTATAGTTAAATAATATTATAACATAAATATTATTAGTTATATCATGTTTTTAAACCAACATATAAACATAATATTAAATAAAATGACACAAGTTCTTGATGGTTGTAAAAACTGCCAAAATAAATTAAGACATTTTCATCAATGTTTTATATAATGAATCATCCTCCTACAATATAACCAAATGATATATGATACCATTTAAATTTTTTTAAGTTCATTAATACTATATAATTTAACATCTATATAATTTATTTCCATTTTAAGAGAATCCCCATATTTATACTCAAGGGAATCGTCTATAAAACCATGAAACGAACACTCTCGAAACAATAAAATTATACATTATAACTCATTGGAATGTCCATAAATGAAGTTAATAAGATTATAATGAATAAAATATATGTTTAATAGGTTCTTAATTAAGTAATTAATTAATCTAATTTGATTATTCATAACATTGATTACAAGTGCCGAATGATTTCGTACGTTAGGTAAGGGGTTTCTCATCTAACTTTTAAATATATGAGATATACTTTATTCACCACTTATTTCTTGTGTGTGGTGTATTTATACTTATATTTATATATATATTATCATGAATATATTTATCTTCATGTTTTTAAATTTTTTATTTTATTATAATTAATTTTATGTGGCATATAATTCGATTGATTACAAGTGGTAAGGGTTTTTTGTATCACTTTAATTTTTGTGTGACATATGACATATTCATCACTTATTTTCTTTGTGTACTACCACTTTTTTTTATTATCATAAATAATTGAATATTTCATTGAATATACATATTTTTTGTTTAATGTATATGGTTATTTTCTAAGTCATATATCATTTTTACATACGGTGTTTACTTTGAATGCTGTTTTAACTAGTGAAATATTGATAAATTTGTATCCTCTACTCAATATAGATATTCTTATAATTCATATTAAATATATGTATAAATAATTATTTTGACATGTAGTGACAAGTGGTCCTATATTTATATGTCTCCTCAATGCATCGATAGGTCTCATGAGACAAAACAGTTTGTGACAAACCTTTCATGTTTATTTCCAAGTAGAATCGGATGGATTTCTACCCATAAACATAAACCAAATTATGAAAGGTCTTGATGGTAGTGGTTTATATGTCAGATACATTACATCCAATAATTAATTATTTCCTTCATTAAGTATTCAGTTATTTCTATCCATGTTGTTTTCACAATAATAAAATCTATGGATACATTTTCATTCTCAGTTAATTGATTAAATGGCATGTGTTTTTTTACTATTTTACCAATCTATATTGATTATGTCATATTGGTTATTCTTCATTTATTATTGATTCATATTTTTTAATTTATGTAACCCTTTTTAGGCATTTTATCTTTCCCTTTTATTAGTTTTCCTTCCCATGGTTATGAAGATGAAATCTCTGAATAAGTGTCAAGGAATTAGTTTATTTTATTTTGATATGTTCTATATTTAATTACCAATATAATAACATAACATTGTATGTATATAGTTATTCAAGACTACTAAACTTATTGATCCTTGGTGATGATATATCTTGTATCTATTCTATTATAATAAAATAACCACCGACTCTAGGATACTGGGTTGGGGTTGTTAAAGTTGGCATCAGAGTAAGTTTAATAGAAACCTTGGGAACTAAATGTTAAATAAACATGAGAATTATAATAATTCATTATATTGAATTTTTGGCTAAATAATCATGATTATTATGATCTAACTCAATGTGTTCTATTATTTAGTGATGGTTCCTAATGGAAGAAATGGAATCAATACCTGTGAATAATGCAGGGACAGCCCCACTAAGAAAGTCAGCACATTTGGTGTTGGAGCTGAGCAGATCATTACCATATTAGGATAGTTTAATCCATTTATAATTAATAACCATACTAAACCTATGTTATATCATTTTATGTGGAATAATCCCCTATATTTTATTAGGAATACTAATCTAGTGGTAGTTTATTAATGGATCAAGTCTATTGAAAATATATTTCTGGCATTGGGATGTGATGTAAAGGAAAAGGTAGTAGTGGCAGTATATTGCCTCAAGGGAGATGTTGTTAAATGGTGATCCTTGATCCAGAATACTATATATGAAGATGAAATAGAATTCATGGAATAAAAATATGTAAAAATAAATATTCTTCAATAAATATTCCGCTCATGAGAAATGAACTAAAATGAATAGAAAATTATTTAACTTAAGAAAATATTAAGAAGAGAGTGTTTTAGAGTATGAGGATACCTCCACAAGACTAGTCAGGTATTATACAAATTACATATGTGATTTAGAAAACAATATTGATCATTTATTTTAGGGTCTTAATCCAAGTCTTCAAATAGCACTAGATTTTAAAACATTTTCATAATATGATGAAATAGTATTAAGTGCCATCAAAATAGAGAAGGAATTTTCAAGATCCTATATGTTCAAGGTAAATAAAGAGAATAATAGGTCTTCTGATAACCATGAAAAATTTAACACGTCAAATAATAATAAGGGAAAAATCAATTACAATTATGCAAAAATTACAAAATGAATCATCCTAGGAAATTATTAAAAGTGATGGGAGTTTGTTTTAAGTGCATAGAAAAGGGTCATAAAGCTAATGAATAAAAGGGGAAGAAATAAATAAATGAAGTTAAATGCTTAAATTTTTTGAGAAATGGGGCATTATTCAAATAAATTTCACAAGCATCAATGGAATATACCACATAAGAGTCCAAGGGGAGATGGCCAATCTTATGTGATCACCATAGCTAAAATAGAAGTAATCAATGATGTGTTGGAAGGTAGATTAATCCTATATTTATATTTATCTAATGCTTTATTTGATTCTGGATCATCACACTATTTTATATCTACTCATTTTTTCAAGAAAATTAGGCATTTACCTTTTTATTTGATAAGGTATTTGTTGGTCAAAACTTCTAAGTTAAGTCTCATTGCAACAAAATTATGTCAGGAAATCCCCATTATGATACATAAACATGATTTATTTGCTGAAATTATCATCATAACTATGGTTTAATTTGATATAATCCTTTGTATGGACTATCTTTCAAAATATTATGTGAAAATTTATTGCAAGAAGAAGGAAATTACGATTTCTGAGGAGGATGTAGAATTCCTTATCTTTAGAGCATAAACTACATCATTGGATTCTTATCTAGATCCACCTCCATTAGCTCTAATAGATTAAATTCTTGGGGAGGAATAGAAAAAAGAATCTAGGGGTGAGGAAATTAATCATTAAATTGAGTATGTACCAATTTTATAGTAATACACTGATGTATTTTCTGAGGATTAACTTAGAAACCCCTCAGAGTGTGAAGTTGAGTTTAACATTGATTTAATCTCTGATGTAAGAAAAATATCAAAGACCCATTATATAATGAAAACTTTGGAATTAGTGGAGCTGAATAAAAAACTAGTGGATTTGATTAATAAAGTTTTTATTCTTCCTAAGGTTTCTCCATGGGGATCCCCTATTCTCTTTGTTAAAAAGAAATATAGATCCATGAGTCTATACATTGAATATACAGAAATCAATGCTATTATAATAAATAACAAGTATAATATACCCCACATTGATGATTTATTTGATCAAATTAATGGAGGTAAATATTTTTTGAGGATTGAAATTTGTTCTAGGTATCATAAATTTTGAGTAAAGAATGAATATATTCCAAATATAGATTTTCGAAATAGTTTTGGGCATTATGAGTTTACAGTAATGCCATTTTGATTTACCAATGAACCCTCTCTTTTTATGGATATAATGAACAAATTATTCAAGGAATATCTTGAATATTTTTTGATAGTATACATTGATTATATTATGGTGTGTTCTAAAATCTATAAATACCATGAGAATAACTTACATATCATTCTTGAAACTCTCATAAGGAAATATTTATATGGTAAATTTAGAAAGTGAGTAACCTAGTTTCAATAAATTTCTTTTCTTGGATATATTGTCTCTAAGGATGGAATATCAGTTGATACTATAAATACAATGGAAATCCATGAATTTACTATACCAATGAGCATAACCAACATATGTAGTTTCATTGGTTTAGCAGGTTACTGTCGGTGTTTCCTTCAAAATTTTACCAGATTGGATAACCTGTTAACTAAGCTCACATGTAAAGGTGTTAAGTTTGTATGGATAAAAGAATGTGTAGAATGTTCTGAATAATTGAAGATATTATTATTCAATGCTCCAATTTTTATGCTACCATTAGGAAATTATATTCTTTTGATATACATTAATTCATCAAATAAAGGACTAGTATGTTCCCTTATAAAAAATGATAAAGTTGTTTTATATGAATCAAGGTAGATAAATATTCATGAACAAAATTATCCAACTCATGATCTTGAGTTAGTAGTCATAATATTTGATCTAGAGATATGGAGACACTATGTTTATATTGAATGATGTGATATATATATGGATCAAAAAATTTTGAAATACAACTTTACACAGAAAGAACTCAACATGAGGAAAAAAAATATGGCTCGAGTTACTCAAATATTATGATTGCTTAATACATTACCACCCATGAAAATCAAATAAGGTAGCATATGAATTAAGCAGTAAATATCATAAAATTTTCACCCAAATGAGGATTAAGAAAGATCATATGTTCATGGATTTAGTAAAGATAGATATGGTAATTGTTAAGAAAGGGGAAAAACCACTCATTTTTCAAATTATTGTGAAAACATATTTATTGGAAAAGATAAAAATATCTCAATCTGATGATGAGAATTATCAAAAGAAAACTAAACCTATTAAGGATAGAAGATTGGAAAAATTCATTTACAAGGATGGAATTATGAAATTTAAAAATAGGTTATCTATTCTATAAATACCTGATCTAAAAAGGGAACTATTAGAGGATGCTCATAGCTAAAATTTCTTTATACACCCTGGTAGAACCAAGATGTATATAGATCTAAAGGAACATTTTTTGGTGGGATAATGTGAAGTGGTAAATTTTTGAATGTATGTCAATATGCCTAGTTTTTTAACAAGTGAAGGCTGATAGATAACATCCTAGAAGAATCATTAAACCTATACCTATTTCTATGTGGAAGTGGTATGGCCTTACTATGTACTTCTTTACTGGACTAACAAGGATACCTAAAAGGAATTATGTGATGTGGGTTATTGTTGATCACCTTAAAAAATCATCACATTTTATTACTATAAGATAATATTTACCTTTTGATAACCTATAAACACTCTATATTAATGAAGTTGTACGACTTCATGGTACACCTCTATCGATTGTGTGTGGTCAAGATCCCTGTTTTACATCAAAATTTTAGAAGAGTGTTTAGAAGGATTTAGATACTGAGCTTTATTTGAGTACAGATTATCACCCTCAAACTGATAGATAGTCTAAAAGGACTATTCAGACATGGTAAGACATTTTGAGATCATGATCACTTTACTTTAAGGGTATGTGGAATAAGTATTTACCATTGGTAGATTTTTTATACAATAATAGTTTCCATTCTAGCATTCAAATGGTGTCATGTGAAGCATTATATGGAAAGATATGTCATACTCCAACTTTTTGGGATGAATTTGGTGAGAGGAAACTTATACACCTAGAACTTATTGAAGATAAAACTATAAAGGTAAACACTATTCAGGCTCATATTAATTCATCTCTAAGTAGGAAAAATATTTATGCAGGAAATCGAAGAAAGGATTTTGAATTTCAAGTGGGAGGTCATGTATTTCTAAAAGTATATCCATAGAAAGGTGTTATAAGGTTCTGTAATAAAGGTAAATTAATCCCCAAGTACATCATAGTATTTAAAAATCTGTAAATAATTAAGATGTAGCTTATTGATTAGAAATTCCATCAAGTCTCTCCAAATTTCATGGTGTGTTCTAGTTATCATTGTTAAAGAAGTACATGTCAGATCAAACGCATGTACTCTCCTATGAAGAAATATAAATGGAACATAATTTATATTACTATAAATATCATATTTATATTCTTAATACTAGAAAGAAAGTATTGATAAATCGAAGGACTCGACTGGTAAAACTTATTTGGAGAAACCATAAAATGGAAGAAGCAACGTGGGAACCAGAGGATGTTATGGAGAAGATCCACCGTCGTCTATTTAGAAGGAAATATTCATGAAAATTTTTGAGTATGAAAATTTTGAGGAGGTAATAATATAATACCCCAAGAATTTTTTAGTATGTATCTACTTAAATATATTCAATTTATTTGATAGCTTACATTGCACGTAGCACTGAACTTAAAAGAATCGTGATATACTATTAAATATTAACAAGACCATTAGAGTAGTAATGTAACTATTAAGAATAGTAATGTGTCCATTAGAATAATAACCTCACCTATGAAAGTATAAATAAAATTTATTTATCTCATAAATGAAAATGTGATATATTTATATCATTAAATAAGTAAATAAATGTTTTAAAACTGATAAAATAAGTATTGGTATTTTTGTGAAATGTAAATGTTTATTTACAATTTTATATTTAATATAATGATTTTAAAGAAGATTTATTTTAATAAAATGGATTCATAAATCAATATTTTATTTTATTATAATTATAAGATAATTTTATGAGACCATAATTAATTTTTCAAAGTGTTGTAAAATCGGTTAGAATATTGAATTCAATATTTTTTTAATAAGTTATGATTTTAATTAGAAATTAAATTTATCATATTTAGAAAATTATTTTCATAAAATGAATTCCATTTTTTAAATCTAAACATTGAGAAATGGTCAGGGTGAATTTTTTGTTTTTTTAAATAGTTGAATTTTTGGTGAATAGTAAAATATGATGATTTACGATATTTAAAATTATAAGTAAATAAATGAATTATTGAGTCATGGATGATGTATGGATAATTTAATAACTCATTAGTTTTAACTTACATGCTCTATATACTTTATTTAGTCATGGGAATCAACACTATTGATAGTCTTGAGCCAAAATAATAAACAAATGAATAAAATAACCCCTCTCCGCCCCTATAAATATCACCCCTCATCACCCATTATAATCACACATTATAAGTATTTAAACTTTTCTAAATTATTCCCAATTAACTTCTCAATACTCTTCCCCACATTCAAGAACTACTGGCCTTACCAAAATACCAAATCCAAGTGTCTTAAGGTGGTTCCTAAGGAGATGATATTTAAGAGGTAAAATCCTCCTTTCTCTTTTATTTTCTTTTCTTTTCTTATTATCTCATCACCTGACCTTATACAAAGTGGAATGATAAATATAGAATAATATATATATATATATACTATAATTTTATTATGTTAATGTAATATCCATCATCAAATATCTTCTCTCCTCCTTTTATTTGAAAAATGAAAATATCGGCTGTGATGTGTCGATTCACCACCTTTATGGATAATGAGTTTTTATTTTCTATTATCACCTTAAAGAATAGTCATAAAACCATTATTATGATTAAATAAGATTTTAATATACATATTACAATTTATATCATGTTCTGAAACAAACATATAAACATAATATTAAACAAAATGACATAAGTTTGTGATGGTCGTAAAAACCGCCAAAATAAATTAAGACATTTTAATTAATGTTTTATCTAATGAATAAATATAATAAAATATAAAAAATGATATATAATACTCTTTAAACTTATTTAAGTTCATTAATACAAAATAATTTCACTTTTGGAGTAGGTATTCCCATTTGAAAAGAACTATCATATTTATACTCAAGGGAACCAACCATAAAACCATGAAAAAAATGCTCCTAGAGCAATGAAATTAAATATTATAACTCATTGGAATAGTCCTAAATGAACTTAATAAAATTATAATAAATAAAATATATTTTTAATAGGTTATGATTTATTTAATTAATTATTCTAATTTGATTATCTGGGACATTAAGTACAAGTGTAGAATGATTTCAGACATAAGGTAATGGGTTTCTCATATCACTTTTATTTCTATGAGATATACCTTATTAACCACATATTTCTTGTGTCTGGTGTATGTATACTTCCCTTTTGATATATCATATCATGAATCTATTTATCTTCATGGTACTCAGTGTTTCATTTGATGATTATTAACTTTATGGGGCATACCATTTGATTGATTACAAGTGGAAAGGGTTTTTTCATCTCACTTTAATTTATATGGTGCATATGCTATATTCATCACTTATTTCCTTTTCATACTGCCCCTTTTATATATAATAATCCATATTTAAATATTTAGTTGAATATTTATATTTATTATATTCTGAATATCATTATTGTCTAAGTCATGTACCATTTTTACATATGGTGTTTACTTTGAATGTTGTTTTAACTGGGAAAATATTGAAAAATATATATTATATACTAAATAAAGGTATTTTAATAAGGAATATTAAATCTATTTATAAATAATGCTTTAATAATATAGTGATGGGTGGGGGCCAATATTATATAGCTCCTCAATGCATCAACAGGTCTCATGAGACAAAATAGTTGGCGATAAACCCTTCACATTTGTTTCTAAGTAGAATCATAAGAGTTCCCACCCACATACTTAAACTGTCTTGTGAAGGGTCTTGAATGTAGTGGTTCATGTTCTAGATACATGATGTCCAATAATTAATCATCTCTTTTATTCAGTATTCAGTTATTAATATTTATGAGATTTTCACTATGACAAAATCTATTGATGTATTTTCATTCTCAGCTTATTGATTAAATAGCATTTGTTTTTTAGCTATTTTACCTTGACATATTGATTATTCCTTATTGATTATGCATCACTTATTATTGATTCATGATTTTGTTATATTTAACCATTACTGGGAATTTGAGCTCACCCTTTTATTTTTTTTCCTTCCCCAGTTTATGAAGATGAAATCCTAGAATAAGTGTCAAGGAATCTATTTATTTTCCTTTATTATGTTCTATGTTTAATTACCAATATAATAAATAAACCTTATGTGTATGTAGTTATTCAATACTACTAAACTGATTGATCCTTAGTGGTGTGATTTCTTTTATTTATTCCATTATAATAAAATAACCACTAAATATGGGTTACTAGGGTTGGGGTTGTTATAGTTGTTATCAGAGCGGGTTTAGTAGAGACCTTGGGAACTAGATGTTAAATAAACATGAGAATTATAATAACTCCTTCTAGTGAATTTTTGGCTCCATACTCATGATTATTATGAGATAACTCATTGCATTCCATTATTTAATGTTGGCTCCTAATGGAAGAAATGGAATCAATACCCGCAGACAATATAGGGATTTCCCCCCTGAGCAAGTCAGCATAGTTAGTATTGGAGCTTAGTATATCATAACCATATTAGGACATATTACTCGTGTTATGATTAATAACCATACTAAACCTATGTTGGATTGTATTATGTGGCATAATCTCCTATATTTTAGTGGGACTACAAATCTAGTGGTTTCTGAGAAATGGATCATGTCCCTTGAAATGATATATTTTGCCTTGGGATGTGATAAAATGGAAAAGGTAGTACTAGAAGTATATTTCCTAAAGGGTAATATTGATCAATGGTGCCATTTCATCCAAAATACTAGTGAAGAAGATGAAATAGAGCACATGTAATGGAAAGATTTTAAATAAATATTCTTCAAAAAATATTTACCTCATGAGAAAGGAACTAAAATAAAGAGAAAATTCCTTAACTTAAATAAAAAGGTAGAAGATAGGTTTGTAGAGTATGAGGATAACATCACAAGACTAACCAGGTATTCTACATATTACATATGTAGTTTTTAAAACAATATTGATCATTTATTTTAAGGTTTTAGGAAATTATCCAAAGGGAATTGGATTATCAAACATTTTCATCATATGATGAAATGGGATTAAGTGCCATAAAATAGAGAATGAATTTTCTAGATCATATATGTTCATGGTAAATCAAGATAAGAAAATTTCTTCTAATAACCATGAAAAAGGTAACACATCAAAGAAGAATAGGGGAACAAAGAAATTCCCATCATACAAAAATTGTAGAAAGAATCATCTTTGTAAATGCTTGAAAGAGATGGGGGTTTGTTATAAGTGTGGAGAAATGGGTCATCGAGATTATAAATGAAAGATAAAGAAACAAATAAATGATATCCAATGACTAAATAGTAAATAAATGGGTAATTTTTCAAATAAATTTCACAAGCATCGGGGGAATCTATCATAGAAGAGGCCAATGGGGGTGGAAAAGCTTATTTGATCACCACAACTGAAGTAGAAGTACCCAATTATGTGTTTGTTGGTACATTAATCCTATATTAAAATTTATCCAATGGTTTATTTGATTCTAGATCATCACACTCTTTTATATCTACCCATTTTTTCAAGAAAATTAGACATTTCCCTTTGAATTTTATAAGGGATTTGTTAGTCAAAACTCCTAAGGGATGTCTCATTGTAACAAAAATGTGTCAGGTAATCCCCATTATGAAACATAAACATACTTTATTTGTTGAACTTATCATAATTCCTATGGTTGACTTTAATATAATCCTTGGTATGGACTGGCTTTAAAAATATGATGTAAAAAATGTAAGAAGAAGGAAATTAGGATTTGTGAGGAGGATATAGAATTCCTTATCTTTAGAGAAGAAACACCATTATCTGGTTCTTATCTAGATCCACCCCTAGTAGATCTAATGAATGAAATTATTGGGGAGGAAGAGAAAAGGAATCTAGGGATGAGTAAAGTAATATTTAAATTTAGTATGTATCAATTGTATAGGAATAAAATGATGTATTTACTGAGGATTTACCTGTACAACCATCATATCGTGAAGTTGAGTTTACCGTTAATTTAATCCCAAATGCAAGAAAAATATCAAAGCCTCCTTATAGAATGACCATTGTGGAACTAGTGGAGATGAAGAAACTACTAGAGGAGTTAAGTAATAAGGGATTCATTTACTTAAGTTCTTCTCCATGGTGAGCCCTTATTCTCTTTATTAATAAGAAAGATAGATCCATGTGGTTGTGCATTGAATATAGAGAAATAAATCCTATTACAATAAAGAGCAAGTACCATCTACCTTACATTGATGATTTATTTGATCAAATTCATGGAGCTAAATATTTTTTGAAGATTGAACTTCCTTATGGGTATCATCAATTGTGAGTAAAGAAGGAAGATATTCTGAATATAGATTTTTGGAAGAGGTATGGGCATTATGAGTTTATAGTAATTCCATTTTGATTGACTAATAAACCATCTATTTTTATAGATTTGATGAACAAATTATTCAAGAAGTATCTTAACACTTTTGCTGTAGTATTAATTGATGATATTTTGGTGTATTCTAAAATCTATCACTACTGGAATTTAAGATATTTGTGATGGGCTATTTGTGATGGGATCTCGTCGCAAATTTTCTTTTGCGATGGGGTTTCATCATAAATAGCCCATTGCAGAAAACAATGTCCCAAATAGTTTTCCAATTATATATATTATATATATAAACATGTTGTGATGGTCCCGTCACAAAAAGGTATTTCTGATGGTCCTATTTTCTTGTCACTAATAGTTTTCTGATTATATATATAAAAACCTTTTGCGATGGGCCTGTTGAAAAAACATATTTGCGACGGACTCAATTTTCCTGTCACAAATACTTATTTAAAAAATATATAAACAATTCATGATGGGAACCCATCGTAAAAGGTCTCGTCCCAAATACTTAATAAAATAAAAATATATATATTCAATAAAATTATGATAAATTAATATTAGAAAATAATAATAATATTAATACTATTAATATAAATAATATTATATTATATAATAATAATACAAATATTAATAATATAAAAAAAATTATTATAATATTTATAATAAAATATTAATAATAATATACTAATGTTATTATTATTATTATTTATGAAAAAATAATATTAATATTATTAAAATAATAAATAAATTATAAAATATTAAAATTCTCAATATTCACAAAAAATATAAAAAAATAATGAAATATTTTTATTATTATTACTAAATTAAACAATATTTAAAAAAAATATAATAATAATAATAAATAATAAATTATTAAAAAAATAAATTATGCAATATTCACGCCAATATAAAATACAGAAACTGTAAATAGTTAATATTACAACAAACTTTAAATTCAAATGTTTTTAAAATTTAAAAAAAAAGTCCCTCGGGGGATAGTGTTCTGGAGGAAGTGGAGGAGTTGAAGGATATAGTAGAGGAAACTCTATCCCTAAACTACATGTCAGACGGTGCATGTACTCCATCTGCTTGTGATGTTGCTGCTTCCATCGACGCATCTCCTCCTCGTACTACTATTGTTGCTGTTGTTGTTGCTAACACATCTCTTCCTACTACTTACACAAACTCTCTATAAACTCACTCTGAGCTTGTAGCTACTCTTGATACTGTGATCCAGAAGATGATACCTTTCTAGGAGCTCCTCTCGAGCTGGACGTCGACATCATAGTAGTACCATAATAAGTCCTAGGAGTCAAATGGGAGACGATACCAACTACTCGGTCATTCTTGATGCCATACTGGGTCGCCTGCATCTATGTTGCCTCATCTGAATGGTGGGCACTATTCTGATCAGCCATCTCAGCCTAACTCTCAACCTATGTTTGAGAGGTCACGACCTCATATGACTCCTTCAGCTACAATTTTAAATTAAAATATTGAAAATATTATATGCAGTTAATTTTCAAAGTGAAAAAGAAATAATATTGACCACAATCTGACGCTGGCGATCACCTCTAATCTCTCCAGTGGATGGATCGTTGTACATCCTTCGATAAACGTCATACTTCGTAATATCGGGCTACTTGAATTCCTATATAAATATAAAATAAATTGTTTATATTTAAAGTTATATAAAATATTTAAAAAAAGGTACTTACCAAATGCTCTCTATGCGTACTGAATGTACGTCTACTGGCTCAATGTGCCACCTCCTGTCTCTCCCAATTCTGTCGGTCTAATGAATATCTCCTCTAAAATCCACCACCCAACCAGTGTGAACATAATCCATCTCAAACATGAGATGAAATGTACACTGGTTAGTGGGCTCTACACGACTCGTCACTCATGCTTTCTTCATGGTCATCCTTCTCAAATTGTGCAAAAATTGACGGAAACGGTCACACATAGACATCTCCCATGCCTTGTGGATAGCGTTACGCGTGCTATCATCGATGGGATACTATAAAACCTACAAATAATTTATAATATCAAGTTATTAATGAAATAAATTTCAAAATAAATATTATTTATTTATGTATCATCCAATAATCAAACATGTCGATCTAAACATCAATGGGAATCTATTCTCATGTGATCTATGGCTGAGAAAAATAATTGTACAAGATGGCGCTCCCCTATCCAACAACTATATGCACAAAAATGTGAAAAAATAACAATAATAAAACAATTATTATATAAATAAATTAATAAAATATAACTAAAATACACATGTTATTATACCTCTGCGTGCATGGATCGAAGCCAAGTTGTAGACGTCACTCGAGGATAGGGTTATGAATCATCAGTCGCACAAGACCACGCCCCCTCTACATACCCCATGAATCACTAGTAAGCTGAGGGTCAGATGATCCCAAAACCTCCTCATATAAAGGTATCTCAGCCTCCTACAACTCACGAAATAGATCATTGTTCATCTGAAACACAAAATTATTTTTGTTAGAAAATAATTGAAAATAACTATTTTATATAGATATATATTAGTTATGATTATAAACCAAATTTAACTGTGTCAATTTTCACCTTCCTCATCATATTCATATATGACGATGTCAATTTCTTTCCTCCTCGGCATCATCGATATCTATATGAGTTTTATTTTCATCATCTCTTTCCATTTCAAATCCATTTGTAACATCATTAACATCATCATCACCATCAACCCTTAATTGTGGGGTTTCATCATCAATATTCATGTCTCTTTGTGAAAAAGATGTATTTTGAGTAGTCTCTAGAAAAATTTCAATTCCTTGCACTTCAGCGGAACCACATTCACTTTGAGTAAACTAATTTTTCTGAGATTTCATTTTTATTATGCTCCACTAATCACTCAGGTCTCTTGAAGTAGCATGGTACTTTGCATAATAAATTTGATGTGCTTTTTGAGCCAGTAAAAATGGTTTATTTATTGCAATAAGACTTTTATATTTAATATCAATGATTCCATGAGTCAGATGAACATGCAAGCCTCTATCATTATCCAACCACTAACATTTAAATATTGTTATGTAATATTTTCCTAGATAACACAGTAAAATAATTTCATCTAACATGCTGTAAAAGTCAACTTGAGTTTCTCTATGATGAGATCCTCTCAAGAAAACTCTACTATTAATTTTTTTATTCCCCATATACATGTGTATGAAATTTAAAACCATTCACCACATATACATTATAATATTTAACCATTTTGGATGGTGGGTTACTCAATATACATAGTCGCTTATAAATTTTATCAGCATGTTGAGGCACCTGAAAATTTTTAAAATAATTATCAATACAATAAATAATAAACTGAATTTATATGTTGAACCATCAATAATTTATGTTACCGGTTTTTAAAACCATTGAGAGAAAAAAAAATCGGCATTCGTCAAGAGGAACTACTGTAATTTGTGGAAGTTATTTCTTGATATGATTACCATATAACCTACAAATGAAATAAGTTTACTTAATATAACATAAATTATAGAATAAGTGATAGAAGAACTCATAGTAAAAATGATGTCATTTTTTTCACAGTTGAGCAGAACATATGTATGAGCTCTGTGATGTTCATCATCTGAAACCCATCGTTCATGAACTCCACTGAATCCAAGCTATGGATAATTAAAAACTAATAATTAATTTTCTATTTCATAATCAACATTCCCCTCTTTTCATCCCATGTAGTTTTTTTTATGGATATTCAGATTCAAAATAATGAGAGTAGAAAAAATCAATTTCCTCTTGGAAATAAGCTTCAGCAATTGAGCCTTCAACTGATGCTTTGTTACATACTTTTTTCTTCAATTTCTACAGGCATCTCTCGAATGGGTACATCCATAAAAACTGTACCAGACCTCCACATTTTTCTTCATGTGTAAAAGTTAATATCAAATGTTTCATTAAGTCAAAGAAAGCTTGGGAAAATATTTTTTCCATTTTACATATAATTACAATAACATATTCTTCCAGTTTTCTTAGTGCATTGTAGTCTGTTTTCACCACACAAATGTCTCAAAAAAAATATGATATGTCTATTATTGAATCCCAAATAATAGAATTCAAAAAACCTCTTAATCCAACTGGCTTAATTCTTTCCATTATAACATGACAATCATAACTTTTTAATCCGGTAATATGACCATTCTTAACACATCTTCCCAAATTCAAATCATAGCCACCTGGAAGTCTCAAATATTTAATCCAATGACAAAATAATAAGAAAATCTCTTTGGACAGAGTATAAGTTGCTTTTAGCTTCATTAACCTCTGTGATCTGATATTTTCAAAAAGTTAAAGTTCTAGTCGCCTAAAATTTTGGGCAAGATCTAATCATGTAATTACATTATCATTGGTCTTGATTGGTGTATCTAGAACTGTATGAAATAAATTATCAAAATAGTTCCTCTCAATATGCATGACATCCAACATGTGGTGGACCAACAAATAAGACCAATATGGAAGATCCAAAAAAATGCTTTGTTTTATCCAATTATGTTCTTTCCCAAAGCTATGAATTTTTTTTTGGTTTATTGTTGGTCCAAATGTGATGGGAGATAATAAAAATACAACTGATTTTAACTTTGTACCTGAGATCATTTTTGGAGATCCATCCCTTTCAATTGTGCCTTTTCTGAAATGATATTTGTTCCTCTAAAAAGGATGATTGGTTAGAATAAATCTGCGATGATAGTCAAAATAGCAAGGTTTTTTTCCATTGACAAGCATAAATACTTTGTTGTCTCTCATACGGTAAGGACATGATTTTGGACAACGTGTACTTCATCCAGATAACATGCCATATTCCAAGAAGTCACTAATTATCCACATCAATGCAGCTTTTAGTTGGAAATTTTTTTTCACAACAACATCATATCTACTAACAACATTACTCCACAATGAATTTAACTCATCAATCAGTGGTTTAAAATAAACATCAATATTCTTTTTTGGATTTCGTAGGATTAATAATGTTAAAAATATATAAGGATAATTTATCAACATCCATGGAGGTAAATTATACAGAGTTATAAAGACAGACCAACATGAATACTGACTACTATAAGAACTAAACAGACAGAAACTGTTAGTAGAAAGACCCAATCGTATGTTCCAGTCTTCTAAAGCAAAATACAGATTCACTCGGTCAAAATGTTTCCATGAATCACCATCAAATCGATGATTCAAGATTTTACTAATTGAAATATTGGTTTTGTTCCATAACATCATTGTCGATGTGTTCTAAGACATAAATAAATTCTACAATCTAGTTGTAAGCAGGAAATATCTCATCTATTTTATAAGAATCAATCCAAAATTCCCTGTTTGAGCTTCTTTATACCTCGATTGTCCACATGTGGAACAACTTTCCAATGAATCATTTTCACCAAAATATAAGATATAATCATTTTCATATACATGAATCTTCTAATAACTAAGGCCTATATTATGAACCAGACTCTTGCTCTTATAGTAATTTACAGTTAACACATTTCCTTTAGGTAACAGTGTTTTAACCAAAGAAAATATCTGATAAAAATAGTTGTTTGACATTACATTATCTGATTTAATAGCCATAAATTTTTCAACTACTTCTAATTTTCTTATCTTGCAACCAGGATATAATGCATCCTCAACAGACCTCAACAACTCATTAAATTCATATGGTGCCAACTCAATATTTAAATCAATATCATCCTGAGTTTCAGTTTGTTGTACAGATGGACCTGCAACATCATGCACTAAATTTTGAAAATGTGATTGATCTGAAATCAAATTATTAGTATCTTATCTATAACTGTGTTCACCGTGTTGATACTAAAAAACATAATCTGGTTGAAAACCAAAACGCAAGTGATGTCCCCTAACATTTTCAAATGTGTCAAATGTTCTCATAGCACATTTTTTACAAGGACACTTAATTGTGACTTCTGAAAAAAATTATGGTTTTGATGATGTAAATGATAATAAAGCTTCAACGCCCTCAATATATATAGGATTTAAGCTAAAACTATTTCCATTTCTGTGCTGATTTATCCATGCGTGATCATCTAATAATGACTATTTTCAACTTCCTTGTTCCGTATTTTTCAACAAAATATAATATCATTACTATTTTTGAATAATTTGAAATAAGAAAAAAACTATCCAAAAAAGAAAAGATAAATAATTGCATCTACTTCTTACTAATTACCACTAATTACAGGCGACACAATTTCTAATGGATTAGTGGCTGCTCTTTTTTCTAACGGCTCATTTAATTGCAACTTTATCACACTAAAATCACAATAAAGAATCTGCTCGTAGGTATACATGTCCATTCTCGTGCATACGAGAATTCATAAGCGTACCTTTGAATAGATTCTTCATTGTGATTTCAATGTGAAAAAGATGCAAGTAAATGAGCTTTCAGACAAAAAATCTTCCTTTTTGTCGATGAATAATCTTCTTGCAACTGTCACCGCCAGAAAACATTATAAAAAATGTGGTCCTACGAATGCATATCCAATCTCATGCATACGATATTGGATATGCATATGTAGAAGCATATTTTTCATAATGTTTTGAGTCAGTGAGAGTTGAAAGGAGAAGAGTCATCGAGTAAAAGGAGTGTCACCAATCCACTAGAAATTATGCCAAGTTCTTACAATTTATTACAATTATCCCTATTTATTACTAATTATTGACAATTATCCCTATTTATTACTAATTATTGCTAATTATTGCTAATTACTACTAATTATTGCTAATTATTGCTAATTATTGATAATTATTGCTAATTATTGCTAATTATTTCTAATTATTTGTAATTATTGCTAATTATTTCTAATTATTGCTAATCATTCTAATTATCTCCAATTATTTCTAATTATTGCTAATTATTAGTAATTATTTCTAATTATTGCTAATTATTACTAATTATTGCTAATTATTGCTAATTATTGCTAATTATTCCTAATTATTTCTATTTATTCCTATTTATTCCTAATTATTTATATTTATTTCTAATTATTGTTAATTATTGCTAATTATTGCTAATTATTACTAATTATTGCTAATTATTTCTAATTAATACTAATTAATACTAATTAATACTAATTAATACTAATTATTTCTAATTATTACTAATTATTACTAATTATTAGTATTTATTAGTATTTATTAGTATTTATTAGTATTTATTAGTATTTATTCCTAATTATTGCTAATTATTGCTAATTATTGCTAATTATTGCTAATTATTGCTAATTATTGCTAATTGTTGCTAATTATTTCTATTTAATACTAATTAATACTAATTATTGCTAATTATTACTAATTAATACTAATTAATACTAATTATTACTATTTATTACTATTTATTACTATTTATTACTATTTATTGCTATTTATTGCTATTTATTACTATTTATTACTATTTATTGCTAATTATTAGTAATTATTAGTAATTATTACTAATCGTTAGTATTTATTAGTATTTATTAGTATTTATTAGTATTTATTAATATTTATTACAAATTATTAGTATTTATTTGTATTTATTACTAATTATTAGAATTTATTAATATTTATTACTAATTATTAATATTTTTTACTATTTTTTTCTAATTATTACTATTTATTCCTAATTATTACTAATTACCGCTAATTATTACTAATTAGCGCTAATTACTATTAATTACTACAAATTGCCACAAATTACCGCTAATAATTTCTAATTACCGCTAATTATTTATATTCATTACTAATTATCATTAATAATTTTTAATTACTAATAATTAATAATAATTAGTACAATTTCAATTTATTATTACAAATAAATACTGATGACAAAAACAATCTAAATCTAATTTAATTACACCTAATTAACAATAATTAAAATTAATATAAAAAATTAAATAAATATTAAATCAAATAAAACATAAATACCTTTAAACTTGATCTTTTATTGGTGTAGACGGCTTCAAAACTTGTTCATAAAAAAAAGTCAACTAAGAGAAATTTTAACTCTAAAATTAGAGTTTAGAGAGAGAGAGAGAGAAAGTAAGAATTGAGAGGAAGAATGAAAAAAATGAATGGGGGTATATATAGGTTAGATTATTTGCAACGGTACTATTTATGACGGGTGTCGTCGCAAATACCTTCGGCCGCATTAATTACTATCGGCGGTTAAAAGAGTATTTGCGACGGGACTCGTCGCAAATAGTGACATGCCGACACACTATTTGCGATGGGGGCAGATCCTGTCGCAAATAGCATTTACCGCCGCCGGTTATTTGTGACAGGGAGACCCCCCCCCCCATCGCAAATACCCTTCTCGCGGTTTGGCGCGCAATCCGTGCCAAACCTTGTGCGACGGGACCCCTAATCCCATCGCAAAAAACTACTTATTTGCGATGGGATTAGGGGTCTGTCACAAATAATCTCTTCGATGGACTATTTGCAACGGGAATAGATCCTGTCGCAAATAACCCATCATAAAAGGTCATATTTTCCATAGTGTATGAAGACTCTTGGTCGGAGTAAGACACTCAAGAGGGGGGTGAATTGAGTTCCTATAAAAAAATTATCTACAACGCTTATTTAAAAGTTCTCCAATTTGAAATACAAAACGGCCCAGTTAACCAAAGTAGCAGATTTATAAAAGTTTTGATCTTTTAAAATATTTCTCAAAGAGTGATTAGTTCTTAGTTAAAACAATATGGAATATTATTTTAACTTTTGAAATCAATCTACTAAATCAAATTATAATATAAACATTATCTAGTATTAACTATCAAAGTGGAAGAAATGTTTTATTCTGTGTAAAACAAAGCTGTGAAAACAAAAACTTGAAAGGTACAGTGGATTTAAAACAAGAGGTTCAGTCTCAAGCAGAGACTTAATCCTCTCCACTTGGTGATCACCTGCCACTAAGCAGTTTATATAAATAAACTTTTATCCACAACCTAGATTGGGGTAAACAACAGTACACACACTATCTAGGTCAACAAGACATCTTCCACAATTTTTGTGGGAGTAAAAAAACAAATATGCCATGCAGGGACCTCTTCCACTGTTATATGTGGGAGTGTAAGGTATAAAAGGATGGTTTGTTAAGATATCAGTGTATCTTCCAGTTTTGCATAGGAGATAGTGTGTGTTCATAGAACAGAGAGACACACACTTCTAGAAAATTAGAAACAATAAAAAAGACGATAAAAATATAGAAAATTGTGTTTAGAAGGATCTGTGTGATTGGAAATGAAGCTTGCTACTCCTTCGAAGTTATGTTGAAATGCATCTCGAGTTGACTTCTAAAAACAGACAGCAAAAACAAAGTGTCGTGAGAGCTTCTATATTATGTTCTTAGTGAGTTATGAATGTGAAAGATGAGTTATTCTCCTTTCTTTGCTTGTTGTTGCAAGGGGTTCTTCAATTTGAGTTATCAATAGTATTGCTTATTGTGCACAGCAAGCAGTTCTTGAGTTTTTCTCAGGTGCATGAGTTGATCAACTCTACATTATAGCCTTTTGATCATATATTCCTTATATATGGTGCAGCCAGTAAGAAGCATGTTATCTAGTACCTCGTACATCATACTAGTCTCTGACATCGATATTAATGTTGTCTACAAAATACATATAAAGCTATTAAAATAAATAATAGCACCAAGTTTCACAAATATGACTCCTAGAATAAATTTGAATTTAAACGAAAAATTAAGAGTTGATGGTGTCTCGTGAATGGTAGGTCAGGTAGCTATGTCTTAAAACTGGTGTCTCGGACTTAGATAATTCTGTAATCTGGAATGTTGAGTTGAGTAGTGGTGACTTAGGAATGGTAGGTCACTCTGACAGTAGGTCGACTTGACGGTGACTCGTGCTATCAGTCATGACCCATCCCCTAGGGCATGTGACGTGACTACCCCAAGCCTGCTTTCTATAGGCAAGGAGCCGGTCACTAGCACCGAGAAGTCATATCCCAAAAAGAGAAGGTGTTGAATTTAAACCCGCACACATGCACACATCACAAATTGCAAAAAGTTAAACACTAATTAAACCACAACTGTCACTAAGACAACTACTGAAAGTACAGTACAAACTGAAAAGTAGAAAGGGTCCAGAATACAAGCCCAAAACCACAAAGGAAAGTACAGCTACCAAGGTCTGTCTTCTCAAACCCTACCTAAAGGGTAGGTGGAGGGTAGTTGTCTGTAGTCATAGAAGTACATCTTGTTTGTCTCGTCTCTCTGGGAACCACCTGGACCCGAATCACCAAGGTCTCTGTCGAAGCGTCGATCACCTGCACGAGACATGACGCATGCGGGCGAATCCTTTGCAGGTGTGAGTAACACAATACTCAATAGGGACCCCAAACTACAAAGGAAAGACCACAAAGTAAGATCACACATCAAGATCACATAGTAAGACCACAAATCAGAGACATCTCACATTAGGTATAATTCAAAGTATAGAAAGTAAAATTTTTAGTCGTGAAATTGAATTATCTTATACTGCTGAGGGACTCATCCCTGATGAGCCACTAAGGTCAGATCAGCTACTAGACCACTGAGGTCTGCTCGGCTATTGGACCACTGAGGTCTGCTCAGCTGATGGACCACTGAGGTCCCCTTAGATGATGGACCATTGAGGTCCACTCAGCTATTGGACCACTAAGGTCCACTTTCCTGCTAGACCACTGAGGTCTGCTTGTCTGTTGGACCACTGAGATCCGCTCGTCTGCTGGACCAGAACCATTGAGGTACGCTCGTCATATCATTCATGTCACAACTAGCCGTAGGATTCTCACTCTCCAAAGTTCTCGACCAGGACCACTGAGGTCCTCATCTGCTGGACCAGGACCACTATGGGTCGCTCCACCTTGACGCGGCACTCCCCCGCTGCACCACTGTGGCCCCCGCTATAATGACCCAAAAATTCATTGATGAAAATTCCTCTTGATTTATTTATATGTCTTATTATGGGTATATAAAACTTATGCAATTCCTTGGTTCTATGTTTTGGATTTTAAAATACCGTTAAAAATTGTGATCGTTGCTAATATAGCCTTTGAACGGTGATCACGTGATTAGTATAAATATAGGGCTTTAACCAATCTAATTTACTCAGACAAAGGAAGTGATAGCCTCATCCAGTAGTCTTACCCCATACGAATCTCATTTTTCAGGGCTCGGAAAGGAGGTGGAATCATTGGTCTTTTCTCTGGACCAAGCCAAAGCCGAGATTGAATATGTTAAGCTTGAGAAAAACCGTCTATGGGAGAAGTGGAAGTTAATAGAGATTACCACTCGAGTGATATTATCTGAGCCACCCCAAGAGTCTGTCACCATCGCACACCTTACCCTAAGGTCTTATGCTGGTGTTTTAAGGGGTTATGTAACAAGACCCTAGAATTATGATTATGTACATTATTTTTGTATATAATAAATAATATACTTTCATTTTATTATTGTTACCTTGTAAAAAGTTTTTAAAGCGCAAATAGTATTTTTAGTTAATATTCAGCTAAGAAATCTAATTTTATGAATTAATGGATTTTTGAATTAAATAATATTTTAATAAAATATTATTATTATTATTATTAAATTAATTTTTATTAAATATAAATGTTCGTATAATTTTATGAAAGCAATTGTAATTTTTATTAAGGTTTGAAAGCTGTTTTTGTCAAAACCCATGAATTTTCGATAAATGTTGGTTTCTATTTTAAAAGTAAAAATTCAAATATATATAAAATTATTTAGATAAAATGAATATTATTTTTGGAATCAGGATTTCTAAATTATCCAATGTTGAATTTTTCATAATTTTCTGAGACAGTCAAATTTTTGGGTAAAAATTAAATATCGTTTAAATATATAATGTGTTTTATGACATCATAATGACCCAATAGTGATGTAATAAAATACTATAAATGATATTTTTGGAAAATATATGTTTTATCCTTAAAATAATGTGATTTTATATTTGTTTTATTAATTTTATGATGCCTTAGTGGACCCTTCATGACGTATAAAACATTTTTATCTTTTTAAATTGTTTTCCTTGAGAGTGTGACTCACCTCCACATAAGTAACTCTGTTATTTTAAGAAGTTCATAGATTGGAATTATAAAATATTTTTTTCCACTCCACTTTGGAAAAAACCATTGGTAAAAACCATGGTCTGGTTTGTGGTTATGATTAGTTTAATGTGAGGTGTCTCAAACTTAACTAATAAAGAATTTCTTCTCCTTTCCTATATAAACTCACCCAAGCTCTCATTTCCTCTTCACTAAAATCCCTTGGAGTTCATCAAACCTATTCCCTCCTATCTCTCTATAATCCTACCAAGTATTCCCAATCTCTCAAGAATCCTCTCTCAAGCCCCTCCTAATCCTTTGGGATCACACTTCCAAGTAAGGGATTCCTTCCTTCTTTATTTTATCCAAGTTTCTTAATATTGTTATTCCCTTTTACATTCAATTATAAATGTTGAGGTATGATTTCTCACCTCTCCCATACTTCCCTATTTATTTTTTAATGATGATATACCCCTTTATCTCTTATTAATGCCTCCAATATACACATGTTACCATGTCGAAATTCCTTAAGGAATTTCTCTCTCCTCATTTACATTCAAGAAATTATTTTATATTATGAATATAAATTCCATTTCATATGTTGGTATATTATGTCCCATGATCTCCTTACTATCCATTTAATTTATAAATTATTAGATACCCATTTCACTCTCATCAACCCATTTTAATAATTTATATTTGACATTGTTGTGCTGCCGAAATTACCCCAAAATTTTCATGCCAAAATCATTATGTAGTGAATACCAAACCCACTCCTCTATCAAGGGTATTCACCTTTATTCACATGTACTTGTTTATTTAGGACTTACATTTATGTATTCCACATCTCATATTCATGGTATGAATTATGATGTTAATGAATCCATGTTGTATGATCTATGTGGCACACTTATGCATGAAATGAAATGTTTAATAAGGGTGCGCCCTGATAGCACTCCAATGCATTGGGTAAAGTATAGTACCATGATAAGTCATGTGAAATGATTTTTTACTCATTCTAATTCAAGTTAAATTAGGTTTTACTCATGCTTCAAGTGCAATGAGGGTTTACTCATGCTCCATGTGTAATGATCCTTGGCTCATGCTAATTCCATGTTAAGTGTTGTTGCCACATCTCCATGTTATGATTATCATGCTTTATCATTCCTTTATGTTCATATTTCTATTGTGCTCCATTTATATTCCTATTGACTAACATATATTGTATTCCTCATGTTATTCCATGTTTATTCTATTACTGGGCTTTATAGCTCACCCTTTTCTTATGCATGTCCTCAGGTTATCCCATGCAATGCTAAGTACAAGAGAATATAGTGGTCATGTAAAGGAAGTTTTCAATAAAGATGTTGTGTGTTTTCTGTTATAAGGTTTTATGTAATGTTACTAATCCCTAAATACACTAGACCTATCTATATTCTATATTTTATCAAGTTAATTTTATGTAATAAATTAGGTTTATGTGTGTAATAAAAAGTAGGGTTGTCATAGTTGGTATCAGAGGATAGGTTTAGTTATTTTTGGGATGAGGATTAGAAAACCCTTGTGAATAATTAGAGACTAGACTAAGTAAAAAACATCTCTAAGTTTTGGTGAGTATTGAGTAAGTGGTTTATTAAACAAATACATCCCTATCTGGATAAGATCAGGTAGAGGCGGCTCTGGCACAGATGTACCTAAGAGTAAAAACTCCGACAAGGAGTTTTGGGATTGACTCGGGGTATCCTGGTGCATGACAATGGGCCTTGTTATACTCTTGGTTATGACACTCTTGGGGGATATGTTTTGGTAAATTCACAAGCTTAGTATGAACCATTATTAAGGGAATTAAAAAAATGCCCCTAAGAATATATGTTATAAAGTAGATCATGGATAACATAGATTAAAGCCTATAGATTCATAAGTTAAGGAAATAAAAGTTATTTATAATTCACCAATTTTTGTCTTTGGATTACCCTTTTATGTATTACCCCTAACTTTTCTTTTATTCCATCCAATGGTTGGTAATATGAAGAATGTGGATAACAGTCGATGCGAAGGGCAACATGATGAATGTACCATTGATATTCCCAATCAAATGGGAGCTCAAGTTGGACATGTCGTGATTATGCCAAACAGCTATCAAAAATCACGATTAACAATTGGTACTTTTTTAAATTCCCAAGGACATTAAGGAAGAGTAATATGACATCTCATGAAATTCCATCTGATAAATGTGGTAAGGGAATGAAGACCCAATTTCGTTCATGCAAAAAATGTAGAAATAGGCACCAAGGGAAATGTCACAAAGGGACTAGGATATGTTTTAAGTGTGGAAAGTAAGGGCACAAAGTATCCAATTTCCATGAAATAATGGATAATGTGATAGATGGAAACACATATCCATCTAAGGCATCATACATAGTTCTATTTCATAAATTTGGAGAAGTCCGGCATTATCCAAGACGATGCTCTATTGCAAGTGCTGAGAAGCATGATGAGCATCAACAATCTCCTGGATCAAGGGAGAATAGAAATTTCTTTGCTAAGATGGATAATGATGGATGAATTACATGTAACCACTACATCAAAGTAGTGTATTCATAATGTATTTAAATTCATGTCCTATTAGTATATATTTTATGTTTTCTATGAACATTGAGTCCCCACCAGAAATGATATTAAATCATTAGAGAAAACTTCTATAAGTGTCGTATCACATGTTGAAGTTTGTGGGAATGTTCTTGAAAATTTTATAAGACTCCCTTTTATGGAATTTGAGGAAAAAGGAAAAAGTCATTGCCTATGCCTTAAGGCAGTCCCACACATGATATGGAGTTGGTTGCAGTGATCTCTGCTTTAAAAATATGGCGTCATTACCTCTTCGGGGAGAACTGTGAAATATACACGGATCACAAAAGCCTCAATTATATATTCACACAAAAAGAGTTAAACATGCACCAATGAAGATGGTTAGATCTGATCAAAGACTATGACTTCTCAATCTATTACCACTGTAACACCCCAAGCATCCACGGTATGTTTCCCTTTGAATAATATAATAGCTTGTGTTTTAGGCAACTTTGAGTACAAACACACCACAACCAATCAAACTAGCCATTATGAATAGTAATACCCACTTTTTGAAATTTTATAAATTTTATATTTTAAAATGGACTTCATTTTTGGATTCGGAATATCGAAATTAGCTTAGGGGAATTTTTGGTATTTTTTTGAAAACTTTCAATTTTTGATGAATAGTGAAAAACAATGCGTTATTTTTTAAAACCGAATTTTTAATTAAATACTTAATTATTTTATTTAAATTTATTTTAGGTCAAAATAGATACATAATACCTATATATGTTCAATGTAATTCATTGGAGTCATTTTATAATAAGTTTAGATATATAAAATTTTATCGAACTTTTTACCGTCTTTTACCCACATCTTAGGAGTATTTCCAAATTTGTATAAAACTTAATTTTACCACTTATGTGAGTTGAATTTTAAAAATCTGAGAGACATGGTTTATATTATTAAGTAAAATGTGGTTCGATAAGATGAAAATAATTTTTGGTGAATAGTAACTTTTCACTCTTATTTACCACAGTTAAAAGTAAATAAGGTAATTAAGGGTAAAAATGATATTATTATTACCCTAAAACATGTTCTAATTATATTGGATAAGTGTAATTTGACCAAATACAACCTTAGGAATAAAATATGATTCTTTAGGACCACTTGGATTAGATTACGACAATTATTATTATTTTATTCAAAGAAGAGTTAAAAGAGTTAAAATCAAAGTTTAATAACTAAACCATTTTTAATATAGGGTTATACATAAGATAAATTAGACTATAAATATTCATTAGAAAGATAAAAATATTTCCTACATAATGGTTTTTTATTTATAATTTTTATACATTAAATAATTAAATTTATTTATGACACAATGATGATGCGGTAATTACCTTATTAATGAAAGATTAAAATAATTAAAATTATAAATATCCAAATAAATATAATTTAAGACTTTTAATGAATTAAAATAATTTTATAGGTTAATATGACATGTTAGGGTTGATTAAATAAATTTTTTTTAGTAATAATACTGTTATGAATTTAAAAAAACAAAATACCAAATAGTGTCAAAATTGACATAAAGGAGTCTTTAAAAGAAATATTATATTATTAATTGATATTCTATTCCTAAAAATCTAATGTCTGGTAAAATGGCTTAAATAATATTATATATGTCACTAATGAACCACTTGAGGTTAACTTTGAAGTTTATAGTAAGTTTATTAACTATATAATATAAAAATACAAAGAGACATGGTAAATGTAAAACTATTTAACTAAGAGTTAAATCTAAAAGATAAGGTTAATATAGTGACCCAAACCTGTCTAAAACCTATTATTTGAGTGGTTTTTGACCCATCCCCACATTTTCCTTGAAATAAATTATTTTGGATCCATTAGAAACAGAAAATGGTTTTATTATAAAATAATATTTCAATCTTTTTGTAAGGTACCCCTCACCCCTCTTATAAAAGGGAACTTCCACTTATCTCAAATTCACACCTTCAAAGCCATTTGGATCGGCCAACCCCTACCCAAATATCCTCTCAACTATCCTCTATTCATTCTATAGGCATTCCTTTATTCAGAAATCCAACCTAAGGATCCCTTTTGATCAAATCAAAAGGAAGAACCCAAAGAAGAGGTAAATATTTCATCACGTCTTTCAAGTTCTTTTATTCTTCCACTTCCACTTTATTTTTTGTTTCCTATATAAAATAATAACTCCAGTATCTTCTATATACTGTGATGTTATTATAAAAATTGTACAACCATATTCATTATTTTATCCATCCTATAAATGACAAAGTCACCATATGTGCGTACGTACGGATTACCGTCTCCACGTCGTGGTGTAGTTTGTTATTCAAACACTTAATCATTTGTATGGGTATAATAATGAGTATAAATGATTTAAATAATAAATATAACATGATAATGATTATTTATATATGATATAACATCCAATTATATACTATTTTCATATCAAAATAATGATATTTTTGCTCGTGTGTACATACAGATTACTGTCTCCACAAACACGATGAGATTCATTCCCCATTGTATCCATTCAAGAATAATTTTCATTTGATGATTAAAAATAAAGTTTAAAGACTTAATATAATTCTGAATATAAATAAGATACATCCTATCCATAAATAACATTACTTACGTAACAAATCATATAAAGGAAAAGGAATCAGTTAACACCCAAAACGATGATACTACTAAAATATCATTAACAAAGCAACATTAGAAGATCATATATGATATAATATTTATGTATATAGTTATTGAAAATTTTAATAACAATGATTTAACTATTATAAAGGATGTTAACGTACCCTTAACCACGGAAAATTACAAGATAAGGGTTAATTTCATAATCTCTTTATTATCCGAGGTTGTTTTTGCGTAAGTATCTACTGGGACCTCTTTATCATCCACTTCCCTATTTTCTTAAAAAATGTATTTCAAAAAAAATTTAATATTTACTAGACAATGGGTTAAATTAATTTATACCCTTATTTTACCTTATATGTTTTTAAAGGAATATTTATGTCATTTTCCAAACAAGGTACTTTATGACCTTTTCGACAAAATTAAGGTAAGAATGTTTTTTTAACTTATATGGAGGGTGTGGATATTTTCCACCGTTATAACATCATCGAATCATACCTTAAAATCTTATAAGAATATTTTCAAAATAAATGTTTTCTTTTATAATTATATTACTTTTAAATTATTTCAAAATAGAAAGAGATATTTCTCTAAAAAAAATTCGATTTCATCTATGTCAACATCCTTTGATGGATTTTAAGTATATTTAAAGTTGATTTATTATGATACAAAACTTCCATATTGTATTGAAAGTTTTGTGATATGTTTAACTGTGGATGTGTTATTTTTACACCATTCATGGTTTATAGATAAAGTATTGACATTTCATTTGCTAGT
This sequence comes from Viscum album, assembly GCA_963277665.1. NCBI lineage: Eukaryota > Viridiplantae > Streptophyta > Magnoliopsida > Santalales > Viscaceae > Viscum > Viscum album. Next base: position 220,370,541 of record OY728165.1, read on the forward strand.
TTTAATTTTAATTTTTATGTTATCTTTAAACTCTTTTCATATGAGGAATGCATTAGACTTAGTAAGTGATATATGGAGCCCGCTATAGCTCCTAGATGCATCGTTAGGTCTAATGAGACTAACTAGTGTCTTGGCACAAGGCCTTGACAAAATCTTATTTGTAGTCTTAGCACAATTTCTTGACTATGTGGTTATGAAGTCTGACATTGTGCATTCCATCATTATGAAAGTGTCTATTGATATTGCATGTGATTATTCGACTAGTATATTATCCATGTGAATAAGTAAATGTAATTATTTGATTTTATCTTTTCCATACAATGCTGAAGTTCAAGTTTATAAGGATTTGTTTTAGTCTTACATTGCCTTAAATGTTTATGCTTATTTATGAAAGTTTCTGCTATATTGTTATCCTTATTGAGCATCTGATATCACCCCTTTCTATGTTTTATTTTTCTCAGGATGCGAAGAAGTATATTATTACTGACCAACATGGATAGTATAAGGCATATGAGTGTGGCCTATGGAGACTCTGTTGTTGTATTTTTTCATTTTATAATGTAATGTAAAACTTATGAATGTATCTTGTATTTCCAAGGATACTAAACTAATCGGTATTTCGAGACTTAATCTTTTGTGATCATGTCAATGTTATGTAATAATGTACTGACTTTGGGTAACTAGGGTTGGGGTGTTACAATTGGTATCATAGAAAGTTTATTACAAACCTTGGAAGCTAGATTTAGAAAAACTCTGATTAGAGTACATTAACCTAAGATATACTTTGAGGATTAGTATAGAAGAACTTCCTAGAATTTTGGTATTGTAGAGATTTTGTGAGTTTTCCAAGAAATACATCCCAGTCTGGATACGATCAGGTAGAGGCGGCTCTGGCATAGATGTACCTAGGGGTAAAACTCGAAAACACCGATTTGAGCTAGACTCGAATGGGGATTGGTGCATAACAACGAGCCTTGTTATGCTCTTGGTTACGATACTCTCAGGGGATATTCATAGGATAATTCTCATTTTCTTTACAAACCATTATGAAGGGTTTATGAGTATATCCTTCCTCAAAGATAAAATTTTTATGATTATGGATTATATCCATAAACTGTTCAATTTATGTCAACTGTTTTACAAGTTTAGAATTATGTATTACGATTCATAAACAAATCTAGTGTATGCCATTGTTTAGAAATGGCACCTAGTGGAAGGAATGGAAACCGTATGAATGCATATAATCCTTATAGGGATTTATCTCCTACTCAAGATAATTATAGTGGATTTGGTGATGCAACTGGTGTTGATCGGCTTATCACCATACTGGGACAACTCACTCAGGTTATGAATAATAACCTTACCCGTATGAATCACCCTGATCCACAATGCAGAGGATCAATGTTATACTGATTCATGAGGAAACAACCACCAACATTAAATGGGACTACAAATCCATTTGTATCTGAGAAATGGATAAGTTTCTTAGAGAAAATATTCCATGCTTTGGGGAGTAGCGAAATGGAAAAAGTTGTCATGGCAGTTTATCGCCTCACGGGAGATGTAGATCAATGGTGGTCATTGATTCAAAACACAAAGTAAGATGATGAAGTATCAAATATGTAATTGAGGGTGTTTAAAGATATTTTATTAGAAATATATTTTCCTCATGACCATCGAGCGGATATGGAAAGGTAATTTTTGAGTCTGAGACAAAATGTAGATGAGAATGTCACAAAATACGAGGCTAAATTTAAAAGGTTATCAAGGCATGCTACAGATTATATTCATAACCCAATAAGTAAGATTGATCATTTCTTTGATGGGTTAAAATCATTTCTCCATTGAGCATTAGTCTCACAATCCTTCTCGTTGTACGAAGATATTGTCTCATGTGCTATCAAGTCAGAAAAATAATTCTCTAAGTCTTATGACTTTAAAGAAAATTAGGAGAAGAAGAGATCTATTGAACACTATGGAAATGGAAATAAGGGAAAGAAGGGAAAATTTTAATACCCATACTATGGTAAATATGAGAGAAAACACCCTAGTACTTTCCTAAAGGGAATGGGAGTATGTTACAAGTATGGAGAAAAAGGCCACCAAGCTCGTGATTGCAAGGGGAAGAAAGAGGTTGTCAATGTTGAATGCTACAATTATAGAGAAAGGGGGTATTATACAAATGAATTTCCTAATCCCCAAGGTAAATTACCTCAGAAAAGGCCAAGGGATCAAGGCCAAGCTTATGCTATCACTACTGCTGAGGTTGAAGCTCCGAAAGACATGGTGGCAAGTAATTTAATGGTTTCCACAAGTTTAGAAAATGCTTTATTTGATTCTGGATTATTGCATTATTTCATATATTCCTAGTTTTCTAGGAAAATTAGATATTTTCAATTTGACTTAACAAGGGAGTTTTTAGTCAAAGCACATAAGGGAAGTATCATTACAACAAACTTTTGTGAATTAGTTCCCATTATGGCATATAAATGTTCTTTATCTACTGATCTCATCATCATACCCATGATTTAATTTAATATAATCCTTGGTATGGATTCGATTTCGGACCATAATGTGAAAATTTATTTTAAGAAGAAGGAGGTTACAATTCTCGATGATGATAAAGAGTATCTTATCTTTAGAGCAGAAACATCACCACCTAATTCTTATCTAGATCCACCCTCTTTATCTTAACTAAATTCAATTATTATAGAGGAATAGAATGAAATAACTCTGTGTGAGGAAAGGAATGTTCAAATAGAGGATATACCTATTCTGCATGAATATGTTGATATGTTTCCAAAAGATTTACCTAGAAATCCTCCAGAATGAGAAATTGAGTTTTCTATTGATTTAATTCCTGGTTCAAGGCCAATATCAAAGACCTCTTATAGAATGGATAGTGTGGAATTAGTTGAACTAAAGAAACAACTAGAGGAATTGATTAACAAGGGATTTATTCACCCTAGTGTTTCTCTATGGGGAGCCCCTATTCTTTTTGTTAAGAATAAAGATGGATCAATGAGATTGTGCATTAACTACAGGGAAATCAATGATATAACAATAAAGAACAAGTATCCCCTATCTCACATTGATGATTTATTCGACCAACTTCATGGAGATCAATATTTTTCAAAGATTGACCTTCGATCTGGATATCATCAGTTGTGTGTGAAAAAGGAAGACATTCCAAAAATAGCATTTCGAACTAGGTACGGGCATTACGTGTTTACAGTAATTCCTTTTGGGTTGACTAATGCACCCTCTGTCTTCATGGATCTAATGAATAAAGTTTTCAAGAAATATCTTGATGACTTTGTAGTGGTATTTATTGATGATATCTTGGTATACTCTAAAATCTACGAAAATCATGAAAATCACTTACGCATTATTCTAAAGACTCTTAGAAGAAATGAATTATATGGGAAATTTAGCAAGTGTGAATTATGGCTTCAAGAGATTTATTTTTTGGGCCATATTGTCTCTAAGTATAGAATCTCTATTGATCGTTCAAAGACCAAGGCAATCCAAGAATTGTCAGCACCGATGAGAATAACTAAGTTATGCAGTTTTATTGGTTTAGTAGGTTATTATCGACGTTTCGTCCAGAATTTTTCTCAGTTGGCTAACCCATTAACAAAGATCACACGTAAAGGGGTTAAATTTTTTTGGACAAAAGATTGAGAATAATGTTTTTAAGAACTAAATAGAATATTATTCAAGCTGTTATCTTGACTCTACCATCAGGGAATGATGGGTTTGTTATTTATAGTGATGCTTTAAAGAAAGGACTTGGTTGTGTCCTTATGCAGAATGATAGAGTTATTTCCTATGCATCACGACAGCTAAAAATTCATGAAAAAAACTATCCCACTCATGATCTTGAGTTAGTAGATATAATATTTTCTCTAAAAATATGGATACACTATCTCTATCATGAAAAATGTGAGATTTATACTGATCAGAAGAGTTTGAAGTATATTTTCTTACAAAAATAACTCAACATGAGGTAAAGGCGATGGCTTGAACTACTCAAGGATTATGATTTCACTATACACTACCACCTGGGGAAGGCAAATAAGGTGGAAGATGCTTTGAGGAGAAACAATCATGGATTTTTGAACAAGATGAGAGTTGAAAGGGATCCTATTTTCATGGATCTAGTGAAAATGGATATGGAAATAATCATGGAAGGTGAAACATCAATACTTTTTCAAATGGTTGTCAAACCATCTTTACTAAAAAGTATAAAAAGTTCTCAAGATGATGATGGGGATTTTCAAAAGAAAATTAAAGCTTTGAATGATGGGAGATTGATCGACTTTATATATGAAGATGAGATTTTGAAATTTGGGAAGAGGCTTTGTGTTCCCGATATACCTGATCTAAAACGGGAATTGTTAGATGATGCTCATAGCTCTAAATTCTCTATACACCCTGGTAGCACCAAGATTTATGGAGATTTGAAGGAACATTTTTGGTGGGACAACATGAAGAGAGAGATCGCTGATTTTTTGTCAAGATGTATGGTTTTTCAACAAGTGAAAGCTGGAAGGAAATAGCCTGGAGGAGTCATGTAACCTCTTCCCATGCCTGAGTGGAAATGGGATAATATTACGATGGACTTTTTCATGGGGCCACCAAAGACTCCTAGAAGGAATGATGAAAAATGGGTCATTTTTGATCGTCTTACCATGTCAGCACATTTTCTTATTATAAGAGAATATTTACCACTTGAATGTCTAGGAAGAATATATATTAATAAAGTTTGTAAGACTTCATGGAGTACCCTTATCGATTGTTTTTGGCAGTGATCCCCATTTTACATCAAGATTCTAGAAAAGTCTTCAGAAATCCCTGGATACTGAACTTCGTTTGAGCACTGCCTACCACCCTCAAACCGATATACAATCATAACGGACTATTCAAACCTTATAACACATGTTTAGATCTTGTTCACTTAACTTTCAAGGTATGTGGGATCAATATTTACCTCTGGTAGAATTTTCCTATAACAATAGCTTCCATTCAAGTATTCATATGGCACCATATAAAGCGTTATATGGCAAGAGATGTCGCACACCAACTTATTGGGATGATGTTGGTGAAAGAAAACTCGTAGGCCCATAACTTGTTGAGGAAATGATGGAAAAGGTGAAGTTTATCCAAACCCACATAAAAGTAGTACAAAGTAGGCAGAAGTGATATACCGATAACCGAAGGAAGGATTTGGGTTTTTAGGTAGAAGATCATGTTTTCTTGCAGGTATCTCCATGGAATGGAGTTATACAATTCGGTAAGAAGGGTAAATTGGTTCCCCGGTACATCAGACCTTTCGAAATTCTAGAATGAATTTGGGTTGTAGCTTACCGTTTGGCAATGCCGGTAAGTCTATCCAAAGATCACAATGTGTTCCATGTATCACTGTTGAGAAAATACATGCTTGACCCAATGCATGTACTAACCTATGGGGAAATTGAACTAGAAACTGATCTATCTTATTGTGAAGAGCCTATCAAAATTCTTGATACTAGAGAATAAGTGCTGAGAAACCAAACAACTCGTCTTGTAAAAGTTCTATGGAGAAATCATAAGATGGAAGAGGCAACTTGGGAACCCGATGAACTTATGATGAAGAACCACCTGAATCTTTTTATGCAGTAATATTCTAGAATTTTAGAGGATGAAATTATTTTTAGGAGCGGAGAATGTAACACCCCAAGCTTCCACGGTACGTTTCCCTTTGAATAATACAATAGCTAGTGTTGTACGCAACTTCAAATTCAAACACACCACAGCCAATCAAACTAGCCGTTATGAAAATTAATACCCACTTTTTGAAATTTTATAAATTTTATGTTTCAAAATGGACTTTATTTTTGGATTTGGAATATCGAAATTATCTTAGGGTAAATTTTTGGTATTTTTTTGAAAACTTTCAATTTTGATGAATAGTGAAAAACACAATATTATTATTTAAAACCAACTTTTTAGTTAAATATTTAATTATTTTATTTAAATTTATTTTAGGCCAAAATAGATACATAATACCTGTATATTTTCAATGTAATTCATCGGATTCATTTTATAATAAGTTTAGATATATAAAATTTTATCGAACTTTTTACCGTCTTTTACCCACCTCCTAGGAGCATTTCCAATTTTGTATAAAACATAATTTTTCTGCTTCTATGAGTTTAATTTCAAAAATTAGAGAGACACGATTGATATTAGTAAGTAAAATGTGGTTTAATAAGATGAAAATAGTTTTTTGTGAATAGTAACTTTTTACTTTTATTTACCACGGTTGAAAGTAAATAGGGAAATTAAGGGTAAAAATGATATTATTATTACCTTAACATATGTCCTAATTCTCTTGGATAAGTGTAATTCGACTAAAAAACCTTAGGAATAAAATATGATCCTTTAGGTTCACTTAGATTAGATTAGGAAATTTATTATTATTTTATTTAAAGAAGAGTTAAAAGAGTTAAAATCAAAGTTTAATAACTAACCCATTTTTAATATAGGGATATACATAAGATAAATTTTACTATAAATATTTATTAGAAAGATAAAAAGTTTTTCTACATAATGGTATATTATTTATAATTTTTAGACATTAAATAATTAATTTTATTTATGACACAACGATGATATAGTAATTACCTTATTAATGAAATATTAGAATAATTGATATTATAAATATCCAAATAAATCTAATTTGAGACTTTTAATGAATTAAACTAATTTTATAGATTAATATAACATGTTAGGGTTGATTAAATAAATTTTTTTTGAAGTAGTAATGTTGTTATGAATTTAACAAAAACAAAATACCAAATAGTCTCAAAATTGACATAAAAGAGTTTTTAAAACAAATATTATATTATTAATTGATATTCTATTCCTAAAAATCTAATTTTCACCCAAATGGATTAATTAATACTATATATTTCATTAATGAACCACTTTAGGTTCCCTTGAAAGTTTATAGTAAGTTTATTAACCATATAATATAAAAATACAAAGAGACATGGTAAATGTCAAACTATTTAACTGAGAGTTAAATCTAGAAGATAAGGTTAATATAGTTACCCAAACCTGTCTAAAACCTATTTTTTGAGTGGATTTAGACCCATACCCACCTTATACCTGAAATAAATCATTTTTTAACCATTATAAACCGAAAATTATTTTATTATAAAATAATATTTCAATCTTTTCCTAAGGTGCCCCTCACCCCTCTTATAAAAGGGCACTTCCCCTTCTCTCAAATTCACACCTTCAGAGACATTTTTCTCGACAAAACCCTACCCAAATATTCTCTCAACTATTATATATTCATCTTAGAGGCATTCCTTTAGTCATAAATCCAACCTAAGAAGCCTTTTTGATCAAATCAAAAGGAAAATCCCGAAGAAGAGGTAAATATCTCATCACCTCTTTCAAGCTATTTTCTTCTTTGACTTCCTCTTTCTTTGTTGTTTACATTATAAAATAATAAATCCAGTATCTTCTATATATTTTGATGTTATTATAAAAATGGTACAACCATATTCATTATTCTATCTATCCTATAAATGACAAAGTCACCATACGCGCGTACGTACGGATTACCGTCTCCATATCGTGGTGTAGTTTGTTATTCAAACACTTCATCATTTGGATGGGTATAATAATGAGTATAAATGATGTAAATAATAAATATAACATGATAATTATTCTTTATATATGATATACCATCCAATTATGTACTATTTTAATATCAAAATAATGATATTGTCACTCGTGCATACGTACATATTACCGTCTCCACGAACGCAATGAGATACATTCCCCATCATATCCATTCAAGAATAATTTTCATTTGATGATTAAAAATAATGTTTAAAGACTTAATATAATTTTTAATATGAATAAGATACATCCTATCAATAACAAACATTACTTACATAACAAAGAATATAAAAGAAAACGAATCAGTTAACACCTGAAACGATGATACTATTGAAATATCGTTAAAAAAGCAATATTAGAAGATCATATATGATATAATATTTATGTATATAGTTCATGAATAATTTAATAACAATGATTTAACTATTATACTGGATTTTAAAATACCCTGGACCAAGAAAAAGTACAAGGTAAGGGTTAATTTTACAATCTCTTTATTATCTGATGTTGTTTTTACTTAAGTATCTACCGGCACCTCTTTATCATCCACACCCGTGTTTTCTTAAAAAAATTTATTTCAAAACATTTTTACTATCTACTAGAAAATGGGTTAAAGTCATTTATACCCTTATTTGGCCTTATATGTTTTGAAATGAATCTTTCTGTCATTTTCCAAACAAGGTACTTTATGACCTTTTCGATAAAATTAAGTTAAGAATGTTTTTTTTAACTTATACGGTGGGTGTGGCTATTTTCCGCCGTTATAATATAATAGAAGCTTCTCTTACAAGATTATAATAATATTTTAAAAATAAATGCTTTCTTTTATAATTATATGACTTTTAAATGATTTCAAAATAGAAAGAGATATTTCTCTAAAAAAAGTTTTGATTTCTTCTATGTCAACATCCTTTGATGGATTTTAAGCTTATTTGAAGTTGATTTATTATGATACAAAACTTCTATATTATATTGAAGGTTTTGTGATATGTTTGACTATGGATGTGTTATTTTTACACCATTCATGGTTTATGGATAAAGTATTGACATTTCGTATGCTAGTTTTAATACGAATGTTTATGTTATGTTTAAACCTTTTCATATGAGGAATGCATTGGACTTAGTAAGTGATGGGTGGAGCCCACTATAGTTCCTAGATGAATCGGTAGGTTTCATGATACAAACTAGTGTCCTGTCACAAGGCCTTGACAAAATCTTATTTTTAGTCTTGGCACAAGGCCTTGACTATGTGGTTATGAAGTCTAGAATTATGCATTCCATCATTCTGAAAGTGGTTATTGATATTACATGTGATTATTATACTAGTAGAATATCCATGTGAATAAGTAAATGGAATTATTTGATTTTTTATTTTCCATATTATACTTAAGTTCAAGTTTAAAAGTATTTTTTTTAGTCTTATATTACCTTAAATTTTTATGCTTATTTATGGAAGTTTTCGCTATATTATTATCCTTACTGAGCATCTGAGATCACCCATTTCTATGGTTTATTTTTCCTAGGATGTGAAGAATTATATTATTACTGACCTAAAAAGATAGTCTAAGGGATATGAGTATGGCCTATGGAGACTATGTTGTTGTAGTTTTTCATTTTATAATGTAATGTAAAACTTATGAATGTATCTAGTATTTCCAAGGCTACAAAACTAATTGATCTTTCGAGACGTAATCTTTTGTGATCGTGCTAATATTATGTAATAATGAACTGACTCTGGGTAACTAGGTTCAGGGCATTACAATTGGTATCAGAGGAAGTTTAGTACAAATCTTGGAAGCTAGATTTATAAAAACTCTGATTAGAGAACATTAACCAAAGATAGACTTTCAGGATTTGTATAGAATGACTTCCTAGAATTTTGGTATTGTAGAGATTTTGTGAGTTTTCTGAGCAATAAATCCATGTCTAGATATGAGCAGGTAGAGGCGGCTCTGGCACAGATGTACCTAGAGGTAAAACCCGAAAACACCGCTTTGATCTAGACTCGAATGAGAACTTGTGCACGAAAACGGACCTTGTTGCCCTCTTGGTTATGACACTCCCGGTGGATATGCTTAGGATAATAATCATTTTCGTTAGAAACCATTATGAAGGGTTTATCAGTATATACTTCTTAAAATAAAACATTTTTATTATTATGTAATATATCCATAAATTGTTCAATTTATGTTAACTATTTTAAAAGTTTTGAATTATGTATTGTGATTCATAAACTAATCTAGTGTATGCAATTGTTTAGAAATGGTACCTAGTGGAACGAATGGAAACCCTATCAAAACACGTAATCCATGTAGGTATTTCCCTTCTACTCAAGATAATTATAGTGGATTTGGTGATACAACTGGTGCTAATCATCTTATCACTATACTGGGACAACTCACTCAAGTTATGAATAATAACCTTACCCGTATGGAGCACCCTGATCCATAATGCGAAGGATCAATGTTAGATCGATTCATGAGGCAATAACTACCAACATTCAATGGGTCTAAAAATCCATTTGTATCCAAGCAATGTATAAATTCCTTAGAGAAAATATTCCACTCTTTGGGTAGTAGCGAAAGGGAAAAAGTTGTCATGGCAGTTTATCGCCTCAGGGGAGATGCAGATCAGTGGTGGTCATTGATTCAAAACAAAAAGGAAGATGATGAAGTATCAAATATGGAATATAGGGAGTTTAAAGAGATTTTATTAGAAAAATATTTTCCTCATCACCATTGAGATGATATGGAAAGACAATTTTTGAGTCTGAGACAAGAGGAGGATGATAATGTCACAAAATACAAGGCTAACTTTACAAGGATAGAAAGGCATGCTGCAGATTATATACATAACCCAAGAGGTAGGATTTATCGTTTATTTTATGGTTTAAAATAATTTCTTCATCGATAATTAGTCTCACAATCCTTCTCTTCATATGAAGATATTGTCTCGTGTGCTATCAAGACAGAAAAATAATTCTCTAAGTCTTATGACTTTAAATCAAAGTAGGAGAAGAAGAGATCTGTTGAACACTCTGGAAATGGAAATAAGGGGAATAAGGGAAAATTTGAATACCCATACTTTTGTAAATGTGGGAAGAAACACCTCGGTACTTTCTTGAAGGGAATGGGATTCTGTTATAAGTGTGGTGAAAAGGCCACCAAGCTCATGATTGAAAGGGGAAGAAAGATGTTGTCAATGTTGAATGCTACAATTGTAGAGAAATTGGGCATTATGCAAATGAATGTCCTAAGCACCAAGAAAACTTACCTCAAAAAAGTCCAAGGGATCAATGCTAAGATTATGATGTCACTACTACTGAGTTTGAAGCTCCGAAATATGTGGTGGCAGGAAATTTAATGGTTTCCTCAAGTTTAGAAAATGCTTTATTTGATTTTGGATCATCACATTGTTTCATATCTTCCTAGTTTGCTAAGAAAATTAGATATTTTTAATTTGACTTAATAAGGGAGTTTTCATTCAAAACACTTAAGGGAAGTATCATTGCAACAAAGTTTTGTGAATCAGTTCCCATTCGGGCATATAAATGTTCTTTATCTACTGATCTCATCGCCATACCCATGATTGAATTTGATACAATCCTTGGTATGGATTTGTTTTTGGACCATGATGCAAAAAATTATTGTAAGAAGAAGGAGTTTACAATTATCGATGATGATAAGGAGTACCTTATCTTTAGAGCATAAATGTCACCACCTAATTCTTATCTAGATCCACCCTCTGTAGCTCAACTAATTTCAATTATTGGGGAGGAAGAGAAATAAATAACTCTGGGTGAGGAAAGGAATTTTCAAATAGAGAACTTACCTATTGTTCATGAATATGTTGATGTGTTTCTAGAAGATTTACTTGGAAATCCTCTAGAAGGAGAAATTGAGTTACCCATTGATTTAATTTCTGGTTCAAGGCCCATATTGAAGACTCCTTATAGAATGGAAAGTATTGAATTAGTGGAACTAAATAAACAACTAGAGGAATTGATTAACAAGGGGTTTATTCTCCCTAGTGTTTCTCCATGGGGAGCCCCTATTCTTTTTGTTAAGAAGAAAGACGGATCAATGAGGTTGTGCATTGATTACAGGTAAATCAATGATATAACAATAAATTACAAGTATCCCCTACCTTGCATTGATGATTTATTCGACCAACTTCATGGAGCTCAATATTTTTCATAGATTGACCTTCGATCTGGATATCATCAATTGTGTGTGAAGAAGGAAGACATTCTGAAAACCACATTTCGAACTAGGTACGGGCATTACAAGTTTACAGTAATGACTTTTGGGTTGAGTAATGCACTCTTTGTCTTCATGGATCTAATGAATAGAGTTTTCAAGGAATATCTTGATGACTTTGTAGTGGTATTTATTGATGATATCTTGGTATACTCCAAAACCTATGAAGATCATGAAAATCCCTTACGCATTATTCTAAAGACTCTTAGAAGAAATGAATTATATGGGAAATTTAGCAAGTGTGAATTTTGGCTTCAAGAGATTTCTTTTTTGGGACATATTGTCTATAAGGATGGAATCTATGTTGATCCTTCAAAGACCAAGGCAATCCAAGAATGGCCAGCACGAATGAGAATAACTGAGGTACACAGTTTTATTAGTTTAGCAGGTTATTATTGATGTTTCCTCCAGAATTTTTCCCGGTTGGCTAACCCATTAACAAAGATCACACATAAAGGGTTTAAATTTGTTTGGAAAAAAGAGTGTGAAGAATGTTTTAAAGAACTGAAGATAAGATTAGTCAAGCTCCTATCTTGACTCTACCATCAGGGAATTATGGGTTTGTTATTTATAGTGATTCTTCAAAGAAAGTACTTGGTTGTGTCCTTATGCTGAATGATAGAGTTATTACATATGCATCACGACAGCTAAAAATTTATGAACAAAACTATCACACTCATGATATTGAGTTAGCAATTGTAATATTTCTCTAAAAATATAGAGACACTATCTCTATGTTTAAAATGTGAGATTTATACTGATCACAAGATTTTGAAGTATATTTTCTCACAAAAATAACTCAACATAAGGAAAAGGTGATGTCTTGAACTACTCAAAGATTATGATTTCACTATACACTACCACCTGAGGAAGGAAAATAAGGTGGAAGATGCTTTGAGCAGAAAGTATCATGGAGTTTTGAACAAGATGAGAGTTGAAAGGAGTCTTATTTTCATGTATCTAGTGAAAATAGATATGGGAATAATCATGGATGGTGAAACATAAATAATTTTTCAAATGGTTTCCAAACCAAATTTACTATAAAAGATAAAAATTTCTCAGGCTGATGATGAGGAGTTTCAAAAGAAAATTAAATATGTGAACGATGGAGGATTGATCGGCTTCATATATGAAGAAGAGATTTTGAAATATGGGAAGAGACTTTGTGTTCCCGATATACCTGATCTAAAAAGGGAATTGTTAGATGATCCTCATAGCTCTAATTTCTCTATACACCCTAGTAGCACCAAGATGTATAGAGATTTGAAAGAACATTTTTGGTGAGACAGCATGAAAAGAGAGATTGCTGATTTTGTGTTAAGATGTATGGTTTGTCAATAAGTGAAATATGGAAGGCAACATCTTGGAGGAGTCATGTAACCTCTTCCCATACCTGAGTGGAAATGGGATAATATTATTATGGACTTTTTCATGGGGCTACCAAAGACTCCTTGAAGGAATGATGCAATATGGTTCATTGTTGATCGTCTTACCAAGTCAGCACATTTTCATACTATAAGAGAAGATTTTCCACTTGAATGTCTAGAAATACTATATATTAATGAAGTTGTAAGACTTCGTGGAGTACCCTTATTGATTGTTTCTGACCATGATCCTAATTTTACAACAAGATTCTAGAAAAGTCTTCAGAAATCCCTAGATACTGAACTTTGTTTGAGCACTTCCTACTAGCCTCAAACTGATGGAAAATCAGAACGGACTATTCAAACCTTAGAAAACATGTTGAGATCTTTCTCACTTGACTTTCAAGGTATGTGGGATCAATATTTACCTCTGGTATAATTTTCCTATAACAATTGCTTCCATTCAAGTATTCATATGGCACCATATGAAGAATTATATGGAAAGAGATGTCGCACACCAACTTGTTGGGATGATGTTGGTGAAAGAAAACTCATAGTCCTAGAACTTGTTAAGGAAATGATAGAAAGGGTAAAGGTTATCCAAACCCACATCAAAGAAGCACAAAGTAGGCAGAAGATCTATGTCGATAACCGAAGGAAGGATTTGGAATTTTAGGTAGGAGATCATGTTTTCTTGGAGGTATCTCCATGGAAGGGAGTTATACGATTTGGTAAGAAGGGTAAATTGATTCCCATGTACATCGGACCTTTAGAAATTCTATAACGAATTGGGGTTGTAGCTTACCGTTTGGCAATGCCCCCAAGTCTCTTCAAAGTTCACGATGTGTTACGCGTATCAATGTTGAGAAAATACATGCCTGACCCAATGCATGTACTCACCTATGAGGAAATTGAACTAGAACCTGATCTATCTTATTGTGAAGAGACTGTTAAAATTCTTGATATTAGAGAACAAGTGCTGAGAAACTGGATGACTCGTCTGGTAAAAGTTCTATGGAGAAATCATAAGATGGAAGAGGCAACTTGGGAACCTGAGGAACTTATGATGAAGAACCACCCGAATCTTTTTATGCAGTAATATTCTAGAAATTTTGAGGAAAAAATTATTTTAAGTAGGGTAGAATGTAACACCCCAAGCTTTCATGGTACGTTTTCCTTTGAATAATACAATAGCTTGTGTTGTACGAAAATTTGAGTTCAAGCACACCACAACCAATCAAACTAGCTATTATGAATAGTAATACCCACTTTTTGAAATTTTATAAATTTTATCTTTCAAAATGGACTTCATTTTTGGATTCAGAATATCAAAATTAGCTTAGGGTGAATTTTTGGTTTTTTTCTGAAAACTTTCAATTTTTGATGAATAGTGAAAAACACTGAGTTATTTTTTAAAATCAAATTTTTAATTAAATATTTTATTATTTTATTTAAATTTATTTTAGTTCAAAAAAAGATACATAATACCTATATATGTTCAAAGTAATTCATTGGAGTTATTTTATAATAAGTTTAGATATATAAAATTTTATCGAACTTTTTACCGTCTTTTACCCACCTCCTAGGAGCACTTCCAAATTTGTATAAAACTTAATTTTACCACTTCTATGAGTTGAATTTCAAAAATTCAATAGACAAGATTTTTTCCGACGCTTTTGCCGGGGCACGCACATTCGTCTGTGGAGGACGCATGGTTTTTTCCCCGCATTCCTGCTTTCCAAAGGCGGGTAGCATCTGTTACTTGTTCAGGGACATTTTCTCCTTGATCGAAATAGGATGGTGGGATTTTAGTTCTTCCTTCCATGGATTCCTCCTTGGAACTCGTCACCTAATTTGGGTCTCCCTTATCGATTAAGTTGTGGTTCATGAATCTCGTTCCCTGTGCCATATCTTCATGAACACCAGTCAATTACACTACTTCCGTCAGGACATTCCATGGGGTCTTGACATGGTAGCAACCTTCGGTCAGAGTAGATGGAAACATCAGGCATGTCGGGGAATCTCTGGGTGTGTGGACATAGGATAACCTGTATACTTCCTCATAAGAGGGCATCTTAAGAGTGCAGAACCCGAGGCATCCCACGTCAGTTGTGGGGTATCTTATGCTGGAGGCATGTCCCTGAGGTTTTCCTCAGCTTCCTATGTTTAATACGGGGTATGTTGTGAGTTTAATGTCTCGTAGAGATGGTTACTCAAAAGGCGTGTCTCATAAGTTTTTCCTCAGGCATCTCATGTTTATCACGAGGTAGGCCGCGAGTTTAACATCTTGCGGAGATGGATCAGACTGATCAGAATGTCCCATAGAGACGGATCAGATTGGTAGATCCCGAGGAGGGAGATCCATGAGTGTTTACCGGGTAGATGGATCAGAAAACTCAATTAGAGGAGACCCAGGATGGTTTTTCCCATAAAGGGAAGATGTCACACTGTGAAGGCTGATCTGGACACCACTGAGGGCTGATCAGGGAGTGTGCACCTCAGAATGGGGGAACACCATGGTCTACCATTGGTTGGGATTGAACCTCATGGAGGCTTCCTATGTACCCTGTGTATATGACAATGATCAAAACCCACGTAGTTCAAAGGGGTGATGAATCGGGGTGTACACAAAGGACAACGACCTGGTTACATGTTGGGGATTACGTGTGGATTGCAGCCCAGGTACTGCTAGGAGCAGCAAGGATGTGGATGACATGATCCCACCGGGATGTGGCGGACCAGGTGAGAATCAATATGAACGATGAAGAGTTGAATTTAGTAGAGGGATAATGAGATTGGACCATCATGAAGGTGATGGCAATGTTGGTCTTGAGCCTTGAAGAGACTTCCTATGTATCCCCGTGGTAGGGAATCAAAGTCCACGTAGTTCGGTAGGGGTGTGGGGATTACACTCTAGGCTTCCCAAGGTGTTGGTGAACTGACATGGAGGGGGTCGGAGTGACCAATGGATGGTGGGCTTGAACCTTGTGGAGGCTTCCTACGTACCTTTTCTTAGCAAGGATCAGAGACCACGTAGTTCAAGTTGGGGTGGGAACAGACATGAAGGCGGTCAGAACCAATGGTTGTTGGGCTTGAACCTCAGGGAGGCTTCCTACGTACCCTGCCTTAGCAAGGATCAAAGTCCTCATTGTTCAGGAGGTTGTGGGGATTACACTCTAGGCTGCCCAGGTGCTGCTATGGAGCGAAAATAGTGGATGGGGCTTACGTAAGGAAGTTGCCCAGGTTCTGCTATGGTGTGGAAATGGTGGATGGGGATTACGCAAGGAAGCTGCCTGGGTGCCACTATGGAGCAGCAAAGGTGGATGGGGCTTACGTAAGGAAGCTACCCGGGTGCCGCTATGGAGCGGAAATGGTGGGTGGGGCTTACGCAAGGAAGCTGCCCGGGTGCCGCTGTGGAGTGACAATGGTGGATGGGGCTTACGCAAGGAAGCTGCCCAGGTGCCACTGTGAAGCTGTAGTGGTGGATGGGGCTTATGCAAGGAAGCTGCCGGTGTGCCACTAGGGAGCGGCAATGGTGTATGGGGCTTACGCAAGGAAGCTGCCCGGGTGTTGCTATGGAGTGGCAATGGTGGATGGGGCTTACGTAAGGAAGCTTCCCAGGTGTCACTGTGAAGCGACAATGGTGGATGGGGCTTACGCAAAGAAGCTGATAGGGTGCCGCTATGGAGTGGTAATGGTGAATGGGTCTTACGCAAGGAAGCTTTTCGGGTGTCACTATGGAATGGCAAAGGTGGATGGGGCTTACGCAAGGAATCTACCCATAATGTCTACCTCATGTCTGGCCATGAGGGAATCCCAACTCACTGGTGGGTTGAGGAATATGTTTGAGGCCTACACCTATGTGCAAGTGCACAAGTGGGATAACACCAAGGGGCGTTGGAATCAGTCCGAACAAAGGGTGATAAAAAGTGTGAATTACATGCCTGACATTCGGAACGCAATGAGGGTGGCGTGGCGGTAGAGGATAACTATTGACTGTGTTTGAAACACATCTTCCATACCACGTTAGCCTGAAATGGGGACAAAAAATGAGGATTGACTGCTGACCGTGTTCGAAACATAGGACCTGACTCGAAGTTTTGTCCAAAGCCTACAGGGCATTGGCCCAGGACGGTAGGTGAGTCGATGTGGCATGGGACCAGGCCGTTAGGGGGTCCCTTCAGACATGGAAGAGGATGGAAATCCGAATGAGGGACATGCAAAGCGTGAGGTGGTGTGATGGAATGTTCGAAAAGATTCCAATGCTCTTGAAGGTATTCCACTATGATCATGGCATAATGCATCTTATGCTTGGAATATAAGGCATCTCTTATCTGGAATAAGAGGCATCCTATGTTTGGAACATAGAGATTACTATAGTTTAAAGTCATGTATATAGGATTGTTGGCATCTCATGCTTGGAGAATAAGGCCTCTCTTGTTAGAATCAAGAGGCATCCTACGTTTGGAACATAGGAATTACTACAGTTTAAAGTCATGTAGATAGGACTGTTGGCATCTCATGCTTGGAGCATAAGGCATCTCTTGTTAGAAGCAAAAGGCATCCTACATTTGGAACATAGGGATTACTACAGTTTAAAGTCATGTAGATAGGACTGTTAGGAATAATGTGCCTAGTAATGTTTGGTGTTGGGACTTATGCAAGGGCGTCCCTATGGTTCGACCTGGCATATGAGCCAAGCGATTGGGTTTGTATGAGTTATTTAAGGAATGGTTCGACTCAAGGTACTCAGGGAATTGATTATGAGAATCTCAACTCACGACATAGGAAATGAACCAAGAGGAATATGTCAACTCAAGGTGTTTCATGGTGTTTGGGGGAGTATCTCAAATCATGGTATTCCATAGGTGGAAGGTGGGTGTGCAAAAGGGCGCAATGGAAAATCCCGACGTCTCGGCCCAAAAATTCGGTGGTACGACTCTCCATTCTTCATGGGTTTAGTGACGGTAGCGAAGGGACCAGCACGCAGGATGGGCTGCGCGCAAGGAGGAGGGGTTTCACGCAATAGAGAAGGCATGCACGCAATAGGGCAGGTGTGCGTGCAATACGGGACATGTGCATGGAAAACACTGGGTCAGCGTGAAATAGGGGAGATGGACGCGCAAAAGGGAGATGGTCGTGCAATAGGTGACGCAGGCATGCAATAGAGGAGAGGTGCACGCAAAAGGGGAGTCGGGCGCACAATACAGGAGCCACGTGCGCAATAGGTAAGGAATTTCATGAAAAATGGGAGAGTTTCCCCCCTTTACGTGAAAAAGTTATGTTTTGCCCGCAAGAGAGGGTATTTTCCATGTGGGTGCGGAAATTTCGGACTTACGTGCATCAGAGCGGCGGACGACCTCTGAGGGCCTCTCCGGAAGAAGGGGGTGCACTTGTATTTATAGGCGGAAACCAGGGAGGCAGTGCGCGTAAAATTCTGCATGCGCGAATGGTTTTTCATGCGCAAGACGGTGCGCATAAAATTACACACATGAAAATTGGGGCGCGTAAAATTCTGTGCACGCAAGGCGGCGCACGTAATATCCCACACGCACAAATGGTTTTCCGCGCGCATGGTGGTGTGCGTAAAATTCCGTGCGCGCAAAGCGGTGTGCGTAATATTCCGCGCGCGCAAATGGTTTTCCACGTGAGATTCCCTTTTTACGCGCAAATCCATACTTTGCCCCAAAACCATCCTGGATGGCCATTTCCAATAGCCCGACTTCGAACAGGCATAACTTCTGATCCGTAACTCCGTTTGGGGCCCACGACCAGTCAAATCGAAGCTTTTGGAATGCGTTACGCACCGAGATCATTTATAGGAGCATTTGGAAAATTTTGGGGATGCGTTTTCTGCTGTCAACAAAGATTGATAAGTAAGTAAAATTTGGTTCAATAAGATGAAAATATTTTTTGGTGAATAGTAACTTTTTACTTTTATTTACCACGGTTAAAAGTAAATAGGGTAATTAAGGGTAAAAATGATATTATTATTACCCTAAAACATGTCCTAATTATATTAGATAAGTGTAATTCGACCAAAAATAAGATTACGAATAAAATATGATCCTTTAGGTCCACTTGGATTAGATTAGGACATTTATTATTATTTTATTTAAAGAAGGCTTAAAAGAGTTAAAATCAAATTATAATAACTAAACCATTTTTAATATAGGGTTATACATAAGATAAATTCAACTATAAATATTAATTATAAAGATAAAAATATTTCCTACATAATGGTATTTTATTTGTAATTTTTAGACATTAAATAATTAAATTTATTTATGACACAATGATGATGCAGTAATTACCTTATTAATGAAATATTAAAATAATTGATATTATAAATATCCAAATAAATCCAATTTGAGACTTTTAATGAATTAAACTAATTTTATAGGTTAATATGACATGTTAGAGTTGATTAAATGAATTTTTTTCAAAGTAATAATGTTGTTATAAATTTAAAAAAAAACAAAATACCAAATAGTGTCAAAATTGACATAAAAGAGTTTTTAAAACAAATATTATATTATTAATTAATATTATATTCATAAAAATCTAATGTTCAGACAAAGGAATTAAATAATATTATATATATCATTAATGAACCACTTGAGGTTTTCTTGTATGTTTATATTAATTTTATTAACCATATAATATAAAAATACAAAGAGACGTGGTAAATGTCAAACTATTTAACTAAGAGTTAAATCTAAAAGATAAGGTTAATATAGTAACCCAAACCTGTCTAAAACCTATTTTTTGAGTGGTTTTCGACCCATACCCACCTTATACATGAAATAAATCATTTTAGAGCCATTAGAAACCGAAAATGATTTTATTATAAAATAATATTTCAATCTTTTCCTAAGGTGACCCTTACCCCTCTTATAAAAAGGCACTTTCCCTTCTCTAAAATTCATGCCTTCAAATCCATTTAGCTCAGCCAAACCCTGCCGAAATATCCACTCAATTGTCCTATATTCATCCTAGAGGAATTCCTTTAGTCAGAAAGCCATCCTAAGGAGCCCTTTTGATCAAATAAAAAGGAAGAACCTGAAGAAGAGGTAAATATTTCATCACCTCTTTCAAGTTCTTTTATTCTTCCAATTACTCCTTATTTGTTGTTTCTATTCTTAAATAATAACTCCAGTATCTTCTATATACTGTGATGTTATTATAAAAATGGTACAACCATATTCATTATTCTATCCATCCTATAAATGACAAAGTCATCATACGTGCGTACGTACGGATTACCGTCTCCACGTTGTGGTGTAGTTTGTTATTCAAACACTTCATCATTTTGATGGGTATAATAATGAGTATAAATGATTTAAATAATAAATATAACATGATAATTATTCTTTATATATGATATACCATCCAATTATATACTATTTTAATATCAAAATAATGATATTATCGCTTGTGCGTACGTACAGATTACCGTTTCCACGAACGCGATGAGATTCATTCCCCGTCATATCCATTCAAGACTAATTTTCATTTGATGATTAAAAATAATTTTTAAATACTTAATATCATTTTGAATATGAATAAGATAGATCCTATACATAACAAACATTACTTATGTAACAAATCATATAAAGTAAAAGGAATCAGTTAACACCTGAAACAATGATACTACTGAAATATCATTAACAAAGCAATATTAGAAGATCATATATGATATCATATTTATATATATAGTTATTGAAAAATTTAATAACAATGACTTAACTATTATAAAGGAGGTTAATGTACCCTCGACCAAGTAAAAGTATAAGGTAAGGGTTAATTTCACAATCTCTTTATTATCTGAGGTTGTTTTTACGTAAGTATCTACTGGGACCTCTTTATCATCCACATCCATGTTTTCTTGAAAAAATGTATTTCAAAACATTTTTACTATTTACTATACAGTGGGTTAAATTCATTTATACCCTTATTTGACCTTATATGTTTTTAAATGAATCTTTTCTTCATTTTCCAAACAAGGTACTTTATGACATTTTCAACAAAATTAAGGTAAGAATGTTTTTTTAAATTATACGGAAGGTGCGGCTATTTTTCACCGTTATGACATTGTT
The DNA here is from genome assembly GCA_963277665.1 of Viscum album. NCBI lineage: Eukaryota > Viridiplantae > Streptophyta > Magnoliopsida > Santalales > Viscaceae > Viscum > Viscum album. The sequence continues at coordinate 220,391,943 of OY728165.1, forward strand.
GAAGCTTCCCTTACAATCTTATAAGAATATTTTCAAAATAAATGTTTTCTTTTATAATTATATTACTTTTAAATGATTTCAAAATGGAAAGAGATATTTCTCTAAAAAAAATTTGATTTCATCTATGTCAACATCCTTTGATGGATTTTAAGCTTATTTGAAGTTTATTTGTTATGATAAAAAACTTCCCTATTGTATTGAAGGTTTTTTTATATGTTTTACTATGGATGTGTTATTTTTACACCATTCATGGTTTATGGATAAAGTATTGACATTTTTTATTCTAGTTTTAATACGAATTTTTATGTTATGTTTAAACCTTTTCATATGAGGAATGCATTGGACTTAGTAAGTAACAGGTGGAGCCCGCTATAGCTCCTTGATGCATCGGTAGGTCTCATGAGACAAACTAGTTTCTCATCACAAGGCCTTGATAAAATCTTATTTTTATTCTTGGAACAAGGTCTTGACTATGTGGTTATGAAGTTTGGAATTATGCATTCCATCATTATAAAAGTGGCTATTGATATTGCATGTGATTATTCAACTAGTAGAATATCCATGTGAATAAGTAAATGGGATTATTTTATTTTATCTTTTCCATATTATGCTGAAGTTCAAGTTTAAAATCCTTTTGTTTTAGTCTTACATTGCCTTAAATGTTTATGCTTATTTATGAAAGTTTCCGCTATATTATTATCCTTATTGAGCATCTGAGCTCACCCCTTTCTATGTTTTATTTTTCCCAAGATGTGAAGAAGTATATTATGATTGACCTATATGGATAGTCTAAGGGATATGATTGTGGCCTATGGATACTATGTTGTTGTAGTTTTTCATTTTATAATGTAATGTAAAACTTATGAATGTATCTAGTATTTATGAGGCTATTAAACTAATCGGTCTTTCAAGACTTGATCTTTTGTAATCATGTCAATGTTATATAATAATGCACCAACGTTACAACCACCCTGGGAAAGTGAACAAGGTGTCATATGCTCTAAGTAAAAAGGACCCAGTGATTCTATCATTGATGATAATTGAGAAGGATCCAATATTCTTATATTTGATGAAGATGGACATTGGAATCATAAAGAAGGGAACATCATCAATCCTTTCACAAATGATTTATTAATAGTCTCTTTTGGAAAATTTAAAGGATGCTCAAAAGGATGATGTAGAAATTCCGAATAAAGTGGAAACTATCAGAAAAAGGAAATCCTAGAAGTTCAATGTTAATGATGAAAGAATTGTGATATTTGGGTCACGATTATGTGTATAATCTGATCCAGAGATAAAGAAGGAGATTCTAAATGACGCACATATCTAAACATTATCTATTCACCTGGGGATCACAAAGATGTATCGATATCTCCAATAAAACTTTTGGTGGGATAATATGAAAAGGGATATTTTTGAATATACATCAAAGTGTCTGGTATGTCAAAAATTGAAGGCTGAGAGGAAAAAGTATAAGGGGGTGATGCAACCACTACCCATACCAACATGGAAGTGAGAGAATATTACCATGGACTTTTTCATTGTACTTTAAAAGAAATCTAGAGAAAACAATGTTATATGAGTCATTGTGGATCGTCTTACGAAGACAGCTCACTTTATCATGATTCGAAGAGACTTATCATTGGATCAACTTGCACAAATTTACATCAAAGAAGTGGTAAGTATGCATGGAGTACCACTATCTATTGTATCTGATCATGATATGATATTCACCTCGAAGTTCTGGAAAAGTCTCTAACATGATCTAAGAAATGAACTGAACTTCAGTATGGCCTATCATCCACAAACTGATGGCCAATCTAAGCGAACTATTCAAACACTGGAAGATATGTTAAGATCATGTTCTATGGACTTCAAAGGAGGATGGGACAAACATCTTACACAAGTTGAATTCTATTATAATAATAGTTTCCACTCAAGCATACGAATGGAACCATATGAATCTCTTTATGGGAAAAGGTGCAGAACACAGGCGTGTTGGTATGAAGTTATTGAGCATAAGCTGTTATGACCTGAAATGGTCAAAGAAATGGTGGATAAGGTGAAAACCATTCAGGATAATATCAAGGTAGCCCAAAGTTGACAGAAGAGTTATGTAGATAACCATCGATGATACCTTGAGTTAAAAGTTAGAGACATGGTATTTCTATGCATATCTCCATGGAAGAAGGTCATGAGGTTTGGAAAGAAAGGTAAGTCAAGTCCTAGGTACATCGGCCTCTTTGAGATTCTTCATCGTGTCGGGGATGTGGCTTATCGACTAGAACTTCCACCTACCATGGACAAAGTACATGATGTATTTCATGTATCCCTCTTAAGGAAGTACATATCAGACCCTTCACATGTACTCTCTTCAGAGGTAGTACAGTTAGATGGTGATCTTTCTTATGAGGAGAAACCAGTGAAGATCTTAGAACGTAGAGAAAAAGTTATACAAAATAATACAATGCCCCTTATAAAGGTGTTGTGGAAAACCCACAAGTTTAAAGAAGTGACATGGGAATCAGCAGAAGTGATGAAGCATAGTTACCCACATCTGTTTTAGTGTGGAAAAGGGAAATTTTTAGGGTGAAATTTCTTAAGGAGGAAGATTGTAACGACCCAAACATTCATTAATGAAAATTCATCTTGATTTATTTAAATGTATTATTATGGGTATATAAAACTTATAAACTTCCTTGGTTATATGTTTTGGATTTTAAAATACTATTAAGAATTTTGACTTTTTCTAATATATTCGTTGAATAGTGATCACATGGTTTGTATAAATATAGATCTTTAACAAATCCAATTTACTCAAACAAATGAATTGATGGCCTCATCCAGTAGACTTTCCTCGTACGAAGCCCATTTTTTAGATCTTTTAAAGGAGGTGGAATCATTGGGATTCACTCTTTATAAAGCCCAAGACGAGCTTGAATATGTTAAGTTTGAGCAGAACCGCCTACGGGATAAGTGGAAGTTGATAGAGATTACCACTCGAGCGATGTTATCTGAGCCACCCCAAGAGTTTTTCACCATCGTGAACCTTACCCTAAGGTCTTATGCGGGTGTTTTAAGGGGTTATGTAATAATACCCTAGCATTATGATTATGTAAAATATTTTTTTATATAATAAATAATATAATTTCATTTTATTATTATTACCTTGTAAAGAGTTTTTAAAGCACAAATAGTATTTTTAGTTAATATTCAACTAAGAAATCTATTTTTCTGAATTAATGGATTTTTTAATTAAATAATATTTTAATAAAATATTATTATTATTATTAAATTACTTTTTATTAAATATAAATTATTGTATAATTTTATGAAAGCAATTGTAATTTTTATTAAGTTTGAAAGCTGTTTTGTCAAAACCCATGAATTTTCGATAAATGTCAGTTTCTATTTTAAAAGTAAAAATTCACATATTTAGAAAATTATTTAGATAAAATAAAATTATTTTTTTAATCAGGATTTTGAAATTATCCAACGATGAATTTTTCACAATTTTCTGAGACAGTCAAATTTTTGGGTAAAAAATAAATACTGTTTAAATATATAATGTGTTTTATGACAACATAATGACCCAATATTGATGTAATAAAATACTATAAATGATATTTTTGGAAAATATATGTTTTATACTTAAAATAATGTGATTTTATATTTGTTTTATTAATTTTATGATGCCTTAGTGGACCCTTCATGACTTATAAAACATTTTTATCTTTTTAAATTGTTTTCCTTGAGAGTGTGACTCACCTCCACATAAGAAACACTATTATTTTAAGAAGTTAGAAAATTTTCCTTATAAAATATTATTTTCCACTCCCCTTTGGAAAAAACCATGTTCAAAAACCATGGGATGGTTTTTGGTTTGATTAGTTTAATGTGAGGTGTCCCAAACCTAAATAATAAAGAATTCCTTCTCCTTTCCTATATAAACCCACCCGAGTTCCCACTTCCTCTTCAGTCAAAGCCCTTGGAGTTCATCCAACCTATGAAATACTCTCTCTATAATTCTCCCAAGGCACCCCAAGCTCCCAATAAGCCTCTCTCAAGCTCCTCCCAAGCCTTTGTGATCACACTTCCAAGTAAGGGATTCCTTCTTTCTTCATTTTATCCAAGTTTCTTAATATTGTTATGACCTTTTATTTTCAATTATAAATGTTGTGGTATAATTTATCACCTCACCCATAATTACCTCTTTATTTTTGAATGATTATATAACCATTTCTCTCTCATTAATTCCTCCTATGTACACTCGTTACCATGATGAAATTATGTAAGGAATTTCTCTCTCCTCATTTACATTCAAGAAATTCTTTTATATTATGAATATAAATTCCATTACATATGTTGGTATATTATGTCCCATGATCCCCTTACTATCAATTTAATGTATAAATTATGAGGGAACCCTTTCACTCTCATCAACCCATTTTATGAATTTCTATTTGACGTCGTTATACTACCGAAATTACACCAAAATTTTCATTCCAAAATCATTATGTAGTGAATATCATACCCACTCCTATATCAAGGGTATTAAACTTTATGCACATGTAATGATTGATTGAGGACTTACATTTATGTATTCCACATATTCTATTCATGTAATGAATTATGATGTTAATTAATCTATTTTGTATGATCTATGTGGCACACTTATACATGAAATGAAATTTTTAAGAAGGGTGTGCCCTGACAGCGCTCCAATGCATTGGGTAAAGTATAGTATCATGATATGTCATGTTCAATGAGTATTGACTTGTACTAATTCAAGTGCAACGAGGGTTTACTTGGGATTCATGTACAATGAGGGTTTACTCATGCTCTATGTGCAATGGGCATTGGCTCATGCTAATTCCATGTTAAGTTTTGTTGCCACATCTCTATGTTATGAAGATGCTAGGGAGGAGCAGTTCTAAGTAGTTAGTCTGGGTTGTATGTAATGTTTTAAGCCTATGGGAAAATGAATTCCTCTAAGGCCTACAGTCCAGGTAATACTTATGCCTACAGGCCTCGTAAGGGTTCCACCTCACCCCTTGAAAGGTGGATTATCAAAATCAATAAAAAATGAAGGCCTTCGAAGCATTGGATGGATGATATCTTATGGTCCATTGATATGCCTATTGACTAACATGTATTTTATTCCTTATTTTATTCCATGTTTATTCCCTTACTGGGCTTTATAGCTCACCTTTTTTATGCATGTCCTCAGGTTATCTCATGCAATGCTATGTACGAGGGAATGTAGTGGTCATGTAAAAGAAGTTTTCAATAAAGATGTTGTGTGTTTTATGTTCTAAGTTGTTATGTAATATTCCTAAGACTCAAATACTCTATAAATCTAGATTTTCTATGTTTTATCAAGTGAGTTTTATGTAATAAATTAGGTTTAAGTGTTTAATAAAAAGCAGGGTTGTCATACCCGCTGGCCGCGGCTTCCACCGCCTCAATGCGCCACCTCCCACCTGCCACCAGCCTTGTTGTCAGCAACTCTTACTATTGCCACATCCTGGTGTCACCACCGAAGATGGGTTCCATATCCTTTTGTTGTCACCTCTTTCTGATGTCGTGGACCGCCTAGCCACATCCCTTCTTTCCCAATGTCACCATCTCCCACAGCCTCCTATTGCGGGCTGATGCGATGTTGTGGTCCCATCTAGAGAAAGGATACCTTCACTACCAAATTCATTGCGCCATGAAGAATGGGAAGAACACAATAAGAGGATAGGGGAAGGAGTTTCATATAAGAATACCCAAATAATGATCCAGTTTCTTTGTTTATGTTGACCTGGAAGTGTTCTTATTAGCAGGATCACGAAGAACCAAAAATAAGGCAAAAATAATCACTAAGATAGATATCCCTTTTTTATCCTACGTCATTAACCCTCCTGTATGAACGGTCGATATTCGGGTTAACTTTTTCGTGAGTTAACCCATGTTTTTCTTTTAAAATAAAGAACAGGTAAAATCAATTCACACAAAAAATCATCAAACCCATACCTAAGATAGGATTGTTGGTCAAGGATAAATGGAATCACACGCCTCTGTTCTTCATTCTTGATATGCATCCCACTGTTACTAGCGATTCTTAGAAGCATGGAAGAAAGTGTTTTAATCGTTCTTTATTCATTGTATCCACCCACTAAATCCTCAAAGCAATCCCAGGATTGTTCCATCAATCTTGCATTGCTTGTTAGGGTATTAATTGATGAAATGTGAATCAACATTTCTGTTACACTATATTTCATCATCATTATGTTGATTTAAAGAATCGTTACATTGATTCATTAATTAGGTCAATTAATGGGATTCAGCATCACATTGTCGTTGCACCGCAGAATTGATGATTTATTATGTAACGAAAAAGAAAAAAATAATAAAATAACTTTTTAAGTTATTTTATTTTTCTTCTGAAAAGTCTGAAAACTAACTTTCACCTTCAACCTGCGGCAGTCAAGGTTAGGCTCTGCCTAAGGGAAGCATTCCCTCATGATCTCAATGGTACTCTCAGATTTCCGATCTGAGTTACCATTTTTGATTTATATGGATTTTAAAATAAAATAATCATTATTGAATTATTTTATTTATGTAAAAAAACTACTTTCCATAGTTGGTCTGTTCCTGCCAATGTTAGGTCCTTTCTAAGTGAATCCCGATGCTCTGAGCTCAACGGTGCCCTTGGATTTTTGATCTGAGCATCGGTTTAAAAGTTATAAAAACCCACTCGCATGATTATTTAATTAACATTAAAAAAAGTTCAAAAATATATTCTGGCCACTCCAGGCCTCGGAATTACGTACCGTCTTAGAGATTGGTCTCAAAAAATCCCATTTAATTTTCAAAAAAATCATGGAATTATGGGTTATTACACTATTAGTAGCTCATACTAGTAACTCGTACTTAGCAGAAATTCAGATGCCATCTATAATTCATTTTTTTGGTAGGTTTATGTGATGGTGACTCAGTGCATTAGTAGCTTGAGTGATGATGTATCATCCTTTTTCAGAATTTAGCATTTGTGTTGATGGTGTGACAACTAATAGTGAGACATATTATCAGTAAGTTCATGTCAATGTTAGCTCATACTTAGCTATTTGTTTGCCCTCAGTAGGATATCCAATAGTGATTCCACCTTAATGGTGACTCATACTTAATCAAATATTTTTAAACTATCTTATGATGTGAAATAATAACAAAATAGATTAAGATTATAAGTAAACATTAGTAAACATGATTTAACTTAATTTAACTTAATTAAGCATGATTTGTGATCACTAAAACTATAAGAGGCTAATAATAACCCCCTTTTTGATGATCACAAATCATGGAATTAATAATCCATTAATAATGATCAAAGTACAAAAGAAATATTTTGATTAAAATGTCATACTGATCATAAGAAATTAAATTATAGGATAAATAAATTCAAATAAAATTAAATTCCATCTCATATTTATACTATCAAAGATCACCCCAGAATCAAATCTTCTCCAAAGAAAGATCCATGACTACTTTTCCCTTATCAGTAGCAACAAGTGGAGGAATAAAAGGTACAGAAAGATGTGATGTATATAGCTGATGAATGGGAACTCCATAAGTTACAGTGATTTTGAGTAGAAGAAGTAGGGGATGTAAGTTGCATATATATCACAGGCCTTAGATGACTAAGATCCTGAGCAGGAGACGTGGGAAATGGTTGAAGGGTTTCAAGTAGAGGAGAAAAATGGGTTTGAGTAGCAATAACTTTGAATTAAGGATCCACATATCAGTAGATAGAGCCTGAAGGTAGGTTCTCAGTTATAGGTCTAATAATGAATACTTATGGAGAAACAATAGTAATACTCTGAACATGGAGGTATGGATTCAATAGGTTGATAAAAACCATTATTATCTTCCCAACTTTCTCCATAGCCTTGGTAAAATCATCTTTGTTCTCCATAAACATCTTAAGTGAGGGTGTAAGATACTTGAGTTGTTTTAACTATTCCTTTAAGGTTGGTGCGACAGGAGGTAGCCTCAAATTCTCAACCAAATATTTTAAATGACTGTCCAACTGATGTTTGGTATAAATCCTTTTAAAGAAAAAATATACTTTATTTATGATATCCTCTTGAGAATTAGTGGTCCCTTTCATGTAAAACCTTACCATATCATGCACACAGTCACTATTATATTTAATTTTTCTTAGGATCTCTTGATCTGAACTACCCATAATAGTTTGAAGTTCTTCTCTTATCATTGATCTGATCATATCACTGTCAGAAGGCTAAGTAGGAGAAGTATAGGTTGAGGATTAATTTAATGCTTCTTTAACTACTAATTTCCAAATAGCTATATCAATATTTTGAGGAGTTTCATCCTCATAATATGTATCTTCAAGAATTTTTTCAACTTTTTCCAAGGATGATGCATACTCAGATGAAATCCCTTTCACAATAGGAATGAGTATAGCCAAATCATCACTTAGACTCTTATTTTCCAATATTAATGCTTGAAGTTCTAAAACTATTTACAGTTGAATCTGTGAGAGAACTCTCACAACAATCATAGTAGCATCACTTTCACTAAGACTAGCCATAGGTGTAGTTGGAGGTTGGAGAATTTATCTAACCACTAAACATAATTCCTCTTTAAAAACATTGAAATCGTGTTGGGTCACATAATCTACAGGCACAGGTGAAACGAAAGGAGTAAAAGTATGAGTAAGAGCCACTATTTGATCTATTTCAATAGGAAATGTCTGAGCATAACCTACTTATTCAACCATAGGACCCTTAGGATTAGATGCATCATCATCTGAATCAGGATAATCCAAGCCTAAAGAGACATATCCAGGGTACTTTTTTCATTCAACTACTATTATATCAAAAGGAATAAGGGTGAAAATTTTAACTCGTTGAGACCGTTGATCCCCCTAAATGGGTTCTTACCTCTCAATAGGTGCTTTCTTTCTATCATAAAATAGTTCTTTCACATGATAAACTGGAGCTACTTAATCAACTAAAACTGACTCGGGAGCCCTTTGAGGTTCCATCACTGGTTCCTTTTCCACTGCAATAATTTCAGCATGATTTGTAGGTTCTGCATCCTTTTGAGCTTCCAAAACATTTTCCTTCTCCACTAAATCATTTTCAATAGGTTACTTAGATTCTGTAATGGATCCTTGATCTCTAACCATAGGATTAGCTTCACCACTAGATTCACTATCATTTCTACTACTCTCTTATTTTTCCTTCTTCATTTTCATCAATTCCACTTTCTTTTGTAGACTCTTCGTCTTCCTGTTCATTCTCTTCTTTATCTTCCTCTTTTGTTTCAGCTTCCTCGTCATAATTTTCACTATTATCTTCAACTTCTTCACTACCACTTCCACTTTCACACTCACCATCTTCATATTCCTCTATCTTTACATCAAAATCATCATTTAGGAGAGGTTTTTTAGTATGAATCCTTTTTGGAGGGTTGGGAGATCCAAAAGTGATTCTTTTTTTACTTCTTGTAATATCAAGATCACTCCTATCATCAATAAGATATCCTAATTATATTTCTTCCACATCTACTTGTTCTTCCTCATATTAGTATCATTCCACTTCATTTGGTCCTAGACCATGGTCAGGCATATCTTTTTGCCTAGTGGGATGTTGAATAAGATCAAAATCTTCAAAACAATTCTCATTATCCTCAACCCACTGCCTCTTCTAGGTATTTCAACAAATCTTCATTCTTTTTAATATAGTTTTGGTAATGGAAAAACCATCACAGTCAGTTATAGTTTCTTATCTTTTGTTTACAACTCCTTTAGATTTTTGCATTGTAGAAATCAACTTAGAATAAAATAGTGAAGTTGACTTGGATTAAGGTTTGATCATATCATTGATGTGGTCCATGAGGCATCTTCACAAATTTATCTTATTTCATTCCTTCATCAAATACAATAAATAGACATCCTAATATTTTAAGGAAGCAAAGTCCCCTTTCCTGGGACATATTTGGTGCTAAATAAACTTAAATAATAACTTGCATTCACCATCCAGTTCAGTTGCTATAGGACTTCTTGGATTACCATCATTGGTCAGCTCAGTGAGGGATATTTTATAACTGAAAATAACACTTGTAGGATGAGTATTTCCTTGGTAATCCTCAAAAATACCTTTATGAGGTACCTTCAAGCATTCATCCCACTACTTATAAGATAACACAATCTTTTTTCCACCTATTCTAGACTTGATCCAAAACTCCTCAGTTCCTAAAATAATAAACTCAACATAAATATAAAATTCATGCACTAGTTATGGATTGAGAGGCCATGTGTTGTTGGAGAACCACTACAACCAACCTTATGTTGGAGTTGGTGGCCTAAAACCAACTACTGTGTACTTTATTCATTAAATAAACATCTTATCACATCTTGATTGTTCTTCTGTATGAAAATGAATTTGATAATGTCCCAAGGATAGTTGTTTCATTAAAAGGTCAAAGTGGATACCTACTATGATGAGAACCCTGAAGTGCCATAACACTGTTCTTGAATATATGTTCTATGGTCGAATGATGTTATTTGAGGGACATAAATAATACAAGCCATCAGGGGTGAGGACTCATAAAACTTTGCAGAACCTTCTCATGGTGTGCGTCCTTGGTAATATCTAGGAGGATATTATGAGAACGAGAGTCGCCAGTAAGAAATCCATATTTCATAGTATCATTGGATGTTTATATATGTGGACGTGTGTATTGGTCCTTAGACTTTAATATTATTATTAATGGGTATTACAACTCGTGCACTTAGATGTATTGGCGAAAACTATGACAACACATTGTTCACAGTGAGGTAGGATACGCTGGGTACGTCACGAGTAATACCGCATTAATAGATAATGCGAGAAAGGATTTTTCCCTTCTGTTCCATAACGGAAGTAGATATCTCAGGCCCTTTTATGGAATTGATATAGCCTAAGTAAATTCATGGCCATAGTAAGGAATGGGCAAGTTCAATTCCAGAAATTCAAAGAAAGAATAATCGAGCACATGGGTTGATGGCACTAGCATGCAACCCGCTTGATTAGAGATATTGATACAAAGGGATTATATTACATGGTAAGTTTTCATAGGAGGTGACACATCATTGCAACGTTAACTTATATCTCTATGGGTGCATTGGTGTGTTGCTAGATGTTAACCTTGGACTTTAGGCAGACTCCACCTCATGCCACTGAAAAAGAGGCCTAGAGGTTCACACACTAAGTGTGTCCATGTATCTCAGTTAAATATTAATTTAAAAAGTTAAATAAATATTATTCCTGGTTGTGGTTTAATAATTATTTAAGGATGCATGATCTCATTAATTTTGACACTAGTTATTTGAGAGAATATACTGTGGAAGAAATAATATATATTTATTAGTGAGTAATTCAGTTACATTTATTTAAGAAATAAATATCCATTACTCAAGGACTAAAAAATGTGGTAGAGGAAATAAAGAAAAATGGAAAATAAAATTACACGCCGTGTATTAATGATTACATGGAATGTAGTTTTTGCAGTTGGGATTTTGAGGATATAATATTGTTTTATTAAATGATATTTATTATAATCAGCATGGGCGCATGTCAAGGAATTAATAATTTGACATGGGGGTTTTCAATAAGAGTTAATGAAATAAATAAAATGCATAACACATTTATTTATTATCATAACTCTATAACCTCAAACCCGATTATAAATATCCTCACAACCCAACACTTTTCCACAGAGAATTGTCGTTCCCAACAATTCTGGAGAATTCTTTCAAGGCCGAAAGAACTACTTCCTCCAAGAACGCTCTCAAGACTGAGAGAGATCCTCCTCTATCAGATCAATGCAATCGAAGGCGGATACTGCAAGCGAAGGTTCTTCTGCGCGAGCACCTAGAGATCTCTTCGGCGACATCCCGAGATACGTTTCACACATGTGGATCACCGCTAGAGGAATCCTACAGTTGGATTCTACGATGCAATGAAGGATCACAAGATCATGATCGGAGACATCAACAAAGAAAGAATTACACCAAGGTAATTCTTGTGAATTAATTAAATTAATTATAACCAACATATGATGATCTTATCTTTATGGTTCTGGGACTCCCTGTTTTGTTTTTCATTCTTTGTTCTCTTCTGAATATCCGGCGTTTTATATCGTGATGGATCTTGGTTTGAATGTTGCTTAACGCTAAAATCAAAGTTGGGAAAACCCTCCAACGTGCTTCCACTGTGCCCGAAGCCTACAAGTGGTATCAGAGGTGTCATATCATTGATTATAATTATTTAGTTTTTCATTGGTGATTTACGCAATTAATAATTTAGTTGTTTGAATTTAAGTTAATCGTTCTTTAAATCTGAATCTCGAGATCTGTTCCTCCTCTATCGTTTCTCGTTCACCATACAGAAATGACCTTTTATTTTAATTTTTTATTAAAATAAAATAGAGGATCTCATCCAGAGGATCCAAACATTCCTATCCATACAACACGAGAATACACGGCGTTTATTCGGAAGTACATCGCGTTTAGTCTAGGTTCATGCATCAGACTAGTCCGCCAAAATAGGCCAGGTATTGATCATGTCTAAGTCATTTATGACACTATGTGTTGACCAGGAACAGGTGGCACACAGTTTCCAGATTACACGCCGTGTGGTTCAATGAACACGGCATGTAGTCCCTTCAGGTTAGGGTTGGACCGTGTACCTCGTACACAGTTTTCCTAGCAAGAAATCGTGTAACACGGAAACTACACGATGTGTGTCCCACTGAACACGCCATGTACTCCGAAAATTTCTGAAGTACATTAACACCCCATGTCCCGAGGTGTGTACTTTGGATGGACGGTGAATAAAAGTACATGCCATGTAGTCAGAACTACACGTCATGTACTCACCCAAATTACGCAGATTTATTAAAATTTATTATTATTTTATAAAAACCCTTGAGACGTGTACCATGGTGCAGGTGTAAATCTAAGGCACAACACATGATAGGTGTTTTATATATATGTATTTAATTTAACATCTGTGTAATGAATGGGAATTCACCGGGTTGCCTCCAAGGTACAAGTTACGTACAAGGATAATTTTAATTTATTTAAAATTATGATGGATGAGAATCTCAAGGAAATTCAGAAAAGGGTTTAAGATAAAAGGATTGATTAATTAAAGATAATTAATTGATTTGAGCATGATTTATCTTAAACAAGAACGTTTAAAGAATTGAATGCTAGTTTTATTTATGCTTAAATATTGTTGCATGTATGGATGATCATGAGCTAGACCAAGACCTTTGTATGTGAATGGTTTTTTTAATTTATTTATTTAAATTAAATTTGTTGGTCTGCAAGCCTTCTCCTCATTAATATATAGGTCATGTACGCCCAAGGATTCTTTTATGTAAAAACACCTTTTACCCCTCACCTGCGTGTGAGATAAATGCATATGTAATGGATGGATCTCCCAAGCTAGTGGAGGTGGCTCAAGTCAGGGGCCAAGGTGAAACCAATCTAATGAGATACAAAGGTGGGATAGGTGGAAAGCTGTAAACACAAACCCGAAAGGTTCAAGGTGTTTCTCCCCTAGGTCTTGGGTTATTTTATCAACTTCTAGATAAACTAACCAATAGAAAAAGCTCATGATCATACCATTTATTTTATTTCTGTCAGTTGCATGGTTTATTTATTGTGGGTGTGTTGTCACGATCACACAATTAATGAATTAAATGATCATGCAAGATGGAACTAAAATAAAACCATCTTATACGTAAATATTATCTTAGACATGGTTAATCACTTAAGTATATTCCACTTAATATTAACAACCATGTAATAAAAGATAATAAATTGAAAATTTACGTATAAGGATGAAATCCCTCAAAGAAATATTAGGTTGGTATAGCCTTTCATAATCTTGGTTAGAATGGAACCATAGTTCAAAGTACTTGACCAAACCTAGTTGGGGTGATTTTAATTATTGGGGAATTCTAATTCAAGGTTTTGGGTTGACTTAACTTGGTTCACATTAAGGGTTGACTACCACAGCAGTACTTGGTGTGACCAAGAGCCAAAGGTTGAGGAAATCCAAAATAAAAGGATTTCAGGATTGGGTAGTCCACTCAGCAGATCGTGGAGTTGCGAGTTAATGCGGTTGGCATTTGGAATGCGTACCTAAAACCCTTAAAGTTGCTTGACCAACCCTAGTTGGGGTAATGCGAAGGGAAATATAGATCCTTTCCACTAGAATATTCAGGCAACAGAATATTCTGAAGTCAATGATGAGGGCTATTGGATTTCAATAAAATAGTGGGAGGCTAATAAGTATTAATTTATTTATTTGTCTCAGTTTTTTAATAAGGTACTAAACCTTTACTTGTCTTAATTTTTAGAAACATCAAGAAAAATGACTTCAAACATATCATTGCGAACCATACTTGAGAAGGAAAACCTTCTCACTAACACTAATTTCCAAGAGTGGCAGAGGCGTTTACGCGTCATCCTTCACCACGAAAGAAAATTGTATGTGCTGGAAGAGTCTATTCCAGTTGTTCCTGGAAAGGAGGCTAGTGATGAGGAACTATCTCTCTACATGAAACACATGGATGATGCCACATATGTCCAGTGTTTCATGTTATCTTCCATGTCTAATGATCTCTTGAAGAAACATGAAAACATGGATGCGTATAGCATGATGTCTCACCTTAAGGATCTATACCAAGAGAAGGTGAGACAGGAGAGTTATGAGATCTCCAATTCTTTGTTTACAACTAATCGTGGAGAGTTTGTGCCAGCTGGGCCTCATGTATTCAAGCTTATTGGCTACATTAAATGCTTGTACATCTTAGGGATTAAATTCCTGGATGAGTTGCGTACATATCTCATCCTATCATCACTGCCTAAGACCTTCTCTAGATTTATTATCAACTACAACATGAGCAACAATGAGAAGAGTCTATCAGAACTTCTGACCTTGATTAACCAGGTAGATAAGGACATGGGGTGTGACAAACTCACAGTCCTTATGGTGAATAAGAAAAGGAAGGACAAGGCAAAGGGGCCAAATACTTATAAACGGTCTAAAGCCTCCAAGCGTCGTCCTTCCAAGAAGGGGAAGATCCAGAGGTAGGGAAAGGAACGGGAGGTGGTGTGTTTTGCATGTGGAAAGAAAGGCTACTAGAAGAGGAACTACACCCAGAAGTGTGGCGATGCTAAAGGTGTGTTCGTTATCGAGTGTAATCTTTCTATTTCTACACATTGGTTATTAGATACAGCTTGTAGGGATCACATCTGTATTCAAATGCAGGAACCAAGTAGATTTAGAAAGATTACCAGAGGAGAGGTGGATCTTCGAGCTACCAATGGTGCAAGGCTGGCTACATTGGCTATTGGCGATTACCACCTCTCATTGCTGACTAGGATGATTTTAGTTTTACATAACTATTATTATGTGCCTAGTGTTACCAAGAACATAATTTATATATCTTGTTTGGATATAGATGGATTTATTTTCATGTTTGGAAATAAGGGTTTTCTCTTTTATAAGAACAACATATGTTATGGTATGGCGCATTTAAATAATAGTTTCTATGTATTAAATTATGAAAACAAAGTTTTGGCAATCGATAATGAAACAAACTCACATGACTCATACATCACCCAGTTGTGGCATCACTGTCTCAGTCATGTAAACGAGAAGCATTTGACAAAGCTCTGCCAAGATGGTTATTTGGACTCTACTAATCTAAAACCACTTGATAGATGTCACGCTTGTTTACAAAGAAAAATGACCAAGCCACCCATCGGTGGACAAGGTGAAAGGTCCACAGAGCTTCTAGGATTGGTGCACAAAAATGTGTGTGGACTATTTCCAGTAGAAGCTAGAGGTGGATATTCTTACTTCATTACTTTTACTGATGATTTGAGTAGATATGGATATGTCTACTTAATGAGTTATAAGTCAGAAGCCTTAGAGAAATTTAAGGAATTCGAGAATGAATTAGAGAATCAGCTTGGTAAGAAGATAAAGAAACTTTGATTGGATTGAGGTGGAGAATATTTGAACCAAGAGTTCATCGATCTTCTACGAGAGTCTGGGATTCTATCTCAGTTCACTCCTCCTTATACACCATAGTGGAACAATGTTAGTGAAAGGAGGAACCACACCTTATTGGACATGGTGAGGTCGATAATGAGTCATACAGATCTTCCATTATCCTTTTGGGAATATTCATTACAAACTGAAGCATACAGATTAAACTGATTACCAACTATGGCAGAAAATGGAATTCCATTCGAGTTATGGAATGGAAGGAAACCCACTTTGTCTCACACATGTGTATGGGGATCTGAGGAATTTTTTAAGGCCTTATCAGGAAACAAACTAGCACCCCGGGGCACGAGGTGTATCTTTATAGGATATCCAAAGGAAACTAAAGTATATTACCTATATAACCCTTCAGAAAAGAAAGTGACTATCACCAGACAAGTCATCTTTCTTGAGAGGGAGCACATCCTCAAGAAGGATAGTGGGAGAAAGATTGACTTCAACGAAGTTGATGCTCAAGATATACAGGATTTGGTACAGGAACAAGTTCCACTGGTTCCCGTGGAAGAGGTTCCAGAAACACAAGTACTGCGTAGGATCTCAAGAGAGGTAAGGGAACCAGAGAGATTTGGTTTCCTAGTCACCGAGGATGGTGAATCATTATTGTTGGACAATGATGAACCTCTCTCCAACAAGGAAGTAGTAGAAATCTATGAAGATACAAGATGGCTATAATCTATGAATTCCGAGATGGATTCCATGTATTAGAACCAAGTATGGGTTCTGGTCGATGAGCCAGTTGATGTAAAGACTATTGGATGCAAATGGGTATTCAAGAGAAAATTGGACATTGAAGGTCAAGTTAGCACCTATAAAGCAAGGCTAGTGGCTAAAGGATTCATACAGTGTTAAGGAATTGACTATGATAAAACCTTCTCGCCAGTTTCCATGTTTAAATCCATAATAATCATACTTGCCATAATAGCTTACCATGACTATGAGATTTGGAAGATGAATGTCAAAACGGAATTCTATAATGGGAACCTTCGGGAAGATTCCTATATGACACAACCAGAAGGATTTGTGATACCAGGTGAATCCAAATGGGTTTTCAAGTTGCAAAAATTCATTTATGGATTAAAGAAAGCATCCAGGTCATGGAACATTCAATTTGATGAATCCATAAAGGAATTTGGGTTTATTAAGAACGAATGTGAGCCATGTGTTTATAAGATAATTAATGGGAAGAGATCATTATCCTAGTAGTATATGTTGATGACATGTTGCTTATTGGAAATGATGTACCAGTCTTACAGTTAGTTAAGGACTGGTTAAACAAGTGTTTCTCCATGAAGGACTTGGGTGAAGCAGCCTACATTCCAGGGATCAAGATCATTTGTGATAGATCCAAGAGGCTTCCTGGACTAAGTCAGGGTACATACATTGACCAGATACTAAATAGATTTAGTATGGAACAATCCAAGAGGGTATTGGTTATAGTTTCACATGGCCTACATCTTTCTAAGAAAATGTGTCCACAGACACAAAAAGAGAAATATAGAATGAGTAAGATCCCATATGCCTCAGCTATAGGATCCATCATGTATGTCATGTTATGTACCAGGCTTGATGTTGCCTATGCACTGAGCATGGTAGGCAGATATCAAGCAGATCCAGGAGAACAACATAGGACTACTATTAAGACTATCCTTAAGAATCTGATAACTAAGGATATGTTCCTAGTGTATGGAGGAGACGAGGAGATTGTCATCAGAGGGTATGCTGATGCAGGTTTTTAGACAGATCAGAATGATCTGAAGTCATAATATGGATATGTTTTCTGTCTCAATAGAGGAGCTGTGAGATAGAAGAGTTCAAAGCAGCCAGTTGTCGCTGATTATACAGCGGAGTCTGAATATATAGCGGATTCTGATGCGGCCAAGGAAGCCGTCTGGATTCGGAACTTTTTACAAGAGCTTGATGTGGTGCCTAGCAATAAAAAAACCTATCACATTGTATTGTGATAATACTGTAGTGGTGGATCTTGCAAAATAACCAAGGTCGCGTCAACGGACAAAGAAAAAACTCCGGAAGTATCACCTCTTGAGGGATTTCTTTGTGGTGAAGTTGTAGTGAGCAGAGTGTCCACAAAAAGAACGTGGCAGACCCCATGACTAAAGGCCTATCTTAGCAGAAGCATGAATATCATGTGAGAGATAGTGGGTTAAGAGTTGTTAGCAATTGGATCTAGTCCAAGTGGGAGTTTGTTGGAGTTGGTGGCCTAGAACCAACTACTTTGTACTTTATTCATTAAATAAACATCTTATCACATCTTGATTGTTCTTCTGCGTGACAATTCATGTGATAATTTCCCAAGGATAGTTGTTTCATTAAAGGGTCATAGAGGATCCCTGCTATGATGAGAACCTAGAAGTTCCATAACACTGTTCTTGAATATATGTTCTATGGCCGGATGATTTTATTTTAGGGACACAAATAATACAGGCCATTAGGGGTGAGGACTCATAAAACTTTGAGGCACCTTCTCATGGTGTTCACCCTTGGTAATATCCAGGAGGATATTATGATAACGAGACCCGCCAGTAGGAAATCCACATTTCATAGTGTCATTGGATGTCCCTATCTGTGGACATGTGTATTGGTCCTTAGACTTTAAGATTATTATTAATGGGTATTACAACTTACACACTTAGATGTATTGATGAAAACTGTGACGACACACTATTCGCAGTGAGGTAAGATACGTTGGGTGCATCACGAGTAATACCGCATTAATAGATAATGTGAGAACAGATTTGTCCCTTCTGTTCCATAACAGAAGTAGATATCTCAGGCCCTTTGATGGAATTGATATAGCCTAAGTAAATCCATGGACATGGTAAGGAATGGGAAAGTTCAATTATTTAAAGTCAAAGAAAGAATAATCGAGCACATGGGTTGATGGAACTAGCATGCAACCCACTTGATTAGAGATATCGAGACAAAGGGATTATATTACATGGTAAGAATTCGTATGAGGTGACATATCATTACAGTGTTAACTTCATTCTCTATGGGTGCCTTAACATGTTGCTAGATGCTAACCTTGGACTTTAGGCAGGCTTCACCTAATGCCACTGAGAAAGAGTCCTAGAGGGTCACACACTAAGTGTGTCCATGTATCTCAGTTAAATATTAATTTAACAAGTTAAATAAAGATTAATCCTGACTGTGGTTTAATAATTATTTACGGATGCCTGATCGCATTTATTTCGACGCTAGTAATTCGAGAGAATATATTGTGGATGAAATAATATATATTTATTAGTGTGTAATGTAGTTACATTTATTTAAGAAATAAATATCCATTACCCAAGGACTAATAAATGTAGTGTAAGAAATAAAAAAATGGAAAATTAAAGTATATGTCGTGTATATTAAATATACATGTCGTGTAGTTTTATGGAAAATGAGTACACGTCGTGTATTAATGATGACACGGCATATAGTTTTTCCAATCGGGATTTTGAGGATATGATATTGTTTTATTAAATGATATTTATTATAATCAGTGTGGGCACATGTCAAGGAATTAATAATTTGACATGGGGGTTTTCAATAAGAGTTAATGAAATAAATAAAATGTGTAACACATTTATTTATTGTCATAACTCTATAACCTCAAACCTGATTATAAATATCCTCACAACCCAACACTTTTCCACAGAGAATTATTGTGCACAAAAATTCTGGAGAATTATTTCAAGGCCGAAAGAACTACTTCCTCCAAGAATGCTCTCAAGACCGAGAGAGATCCTCCTCCATCGGATCAAGGCGATCGAAGGAAGACATCGCAAGCGAAGGTTCTTCCATGCTAGCACCCGGAGATCCCTTCGGCAATGTCTAGAGATACGTGGCAAACGTGTGGGTCATTGCTAGAGGAATCTTACACTTGGATTCTACGACGCAACGACAGATCACAAGATCGTGATCAGAGACATCAATGAAGAAATAATTCCACCAAGGTAATTCTTGTGAATTAATTAAATTAATTATAACCAACATATGATGATCCTATCTCTATGGTTCCAGGACTCCCTATTTTGTTTTTTGTTCTTTGTTCTATTCTGAAGATCTGGAATTTTATATCGTGACGAATCTCAGTTTGAACGTTGTTTAACGCTAAAATCAAAGTTGGGAAAACCCTCCAACATGCTTTCGCTGTGCCTGGAACCTACACCTTTTTCTGTCAGCACTTTCAAAATGAGAGACTTACTTGAAAACATCCCTTCTGCATGTACTTCCTTCTCTAGTATAACTATTCTGTTGGCAAGATCTGGGTTAACAGGTTTGGGCTTTAGAGAACACGATTTCCCTTTTTATTTCATCGAAGGACGAGACTCGTCCACAGACATCTCATGAAAACACTTCACTCAAGCCATTTGAAATATTTGAAAGGTTTTGTTTGAGGGGAGAAGGTATTGAAGGTTTGGGAGATAAATTTTTTGTATTGGGAGAGGATTAATTGATAATATGATTTGGATCGAGTCAATATTCTTCATTTAGGGATTTCAGAAACTTAAATCAAAAACGTAGTATAAAATAATGAAAAATAAATAAAACAATGAATTTAAGTTTGATCCAGAAAAATGACTAAGTAAAAACCAATGATAAGCCACAATAGTGAGTGCTAATAGTAATTCATTAATGGTGAGTCATCAACGGTGTGTCATCAACGGTGTGTCATCAATGGTGATTCGTCAATGGTGAGTCATTAATGGTGAGTTATCAATGATGATTTAATAAAAATTGATCATCCCCAACTCATGTATGATGTAGCTCATTCTCTCCGAATTTAAAAGGCTTAGTAAAAATATCATCAAGCTGATGTTCAATTCCAATGAATTCAAGAGTTATATCACCTTTTTGATAATGATCTCTCAAAAAGTGATGTCTTTCGTTAATATGCTTTGTCCTTGAATGAGAAACTGGATTCTTAGAAATGTTAATAGCACTTGTGTTATCACAGTTTATAGGGACATGCCTAAATTGATATCCATAGTCTAGTAATGTGTGTTTCATCCAAAAAATTTGAGCACAAAAACCACCAGCATCTATGTATTTAGATTCAGCAGTAGATAATGCAATAGAATTTTGTTTCTTACTACACCATGAAACTAAAGACATGCCTAAAGAGTGACATGTTCCAGAGGTGCATTTCTATCTAACTTGCAACCAACAAAGTGATCATTAGAATAACTAACTAAGTCAAATGTTTGTCCTCTTGGATAGAATAGTCCTAAGTTGGTAGTATATTTGAGGTACTTGAAAATTATTTTAACAGCAAGAAGATGTGATTATTTAGGATTTTCTTGAAAACAAGTACACATACACACACTAAACATAATATCGGGTCGGTTAGTAGTTAAGTAAAGAAGACTTCCAATCATACCTCTACAATTGGTTTGATCCATTGATTTTCTATCTTCATCAAGATCCAATTTATAGATGGTAATCAAAGGAATATCACTACTTTTAGTGATATCTAGATTAAAATGTTTTAAAATATATTTAGTATATTTAATTTTATTTAAAATAATACCTTTCTTATTTTGAAAATTTTGAAATCCAAGAAAGAATTTGAGTTCACCCATTAAACTAATTTCAAACTCATTTTTCATTATTTTTTAAAAATCAACACATAAATAATTTTTGGAAGATCTGAAAATAATATCATCAACATATATTTGAACAACTAAAAAATATTTAGAAATTATTTTTATGAAAATAGTAGGATCAGAAATACCTTTTGTAAAACCTATATAAATAAGAAAATTGATGAGCCTATCATACTAAGCTTTTAGAGCCTATTTTAAACCATAAAAAGATTTTATTAATTTGAAAACATGATTTGGAAAATGGTGATTTGTAAAACCAGGGGGGTTTCAACAAAAACATCCTCAAATATATATCCATTTAGGAATGTACTCTTGAAATTCATTTGATAAAGTTTGAAATTAAGATGTGTTGCATAATCTAGAAGTGTTCAAATGGGTTCAGGTTGGGAAACAGGTGAAAAGGTTTCTTCATAGTCTATTCCTTCCTCTTGACTATAACATTGTGCAACTAGTCTGTCTTTATTTCTTACTATTATAGTAGCTTCATCCACTTTGTTTCTAAACACCCACTTAGTGCCTATTATCAAGGCGTCTTTGGGTATATCAACAATTTTTCATACTTTGTTTCCTTCAAACTGGTTTAATTATTCTTGCATAACCATAATCTATAATTCATCATTGATTGCATCATTGATGTTTTTAGGTTTAAGTTTTGACAAAAAGACTTGATGTTTAACCTGATTTCTTAGAGAATCTCTAGTCTATGTTCCTTTGTCTAAGTATCCAAATATAGAATATAAATGATGGTTTTTAAGGGTTATAACAGACCTAGAAAAATAAGGGTTGATCACTTTGGGTTCATCTACAACTTTGGGTTCATTTTGATCAGAATCAAGAGAGTTTCCAAAACTAGGTTTTGCTGCTTTGTTTTAACAACAAAATCATACCGTTTAGGATTTATGTCTAGACTAGACATATTATCTTCATGATTTTCTATAGAGTTTTTGGACTCATGTGGATCTGTTTCATCAAACTTGACATGCACAGATTCTTCCACACATTTGGTTCTCTTATTAAAGACTTTATGAGATCTACTAGATATTTAATAACCCAAGAAAATTCCTTCATCACTCTTGGAGGAAATTTTTTCAATATTATCTTTTGTATTGAGAATAAAGACTTTGCAATCAAAAACTTTGAATTAATTAACCTTATATTTACTATTATTCCATAACTCATAGGGAGTCTTCTTTAGGATAGGTATAATTAAAACTCTATTGATTATATAGCAAGTTGTATTTACCTATTTTAACCAAAAGTAAATAGTTAAATCATATTCATTAAGTATATTTCAGGATACCTCTTGTAAGGTTCTATTTCTACTTTCTAAAACTCCATTTTGGGGTTTCCTAGGAGTAGAGAAGTTATGACTATAGCCATTTTGTGATAAAAAAGGCTCAAATTCTTGATTTTGAAGCTCATGTCCATGGTCACATCTTAAGGTTTTGATCCTAAGTCCACTTAATTTTTCTACTAATCTAGAATACTTTATGAAATAATAACAAGCCTCACTTTTGTGAGGTAAAAATAAAGTCCAAGTATATCTATAAAAGTCATCTAATAGAACATAGACATAGTGATTCACATTTAAACTTGAAACTCTAGAAGGTCCAAACAAATCCATGTGAACCAACTTAAGAGGTTGAGAATTTGAAACTTCTTTCTTTGGTTTGAAAGATATTTTATATTATTTTTTTTTTTTACAAGGATTGAAAGCTTTATTATTTGAAAACTCTAGTTTATGTAGATCCTTGACTAATCCTTTTCTTGTAATCATTCTATCAGATTGAATGTTACAGTGGCCTAGTCTCTTATACTAGATCCAAGACTCTTTGTGAAAGGAACATAAGCAAGAAATATTTTATGAGACTAAAGAATCTAAATTGGCAGCATATACATTTTAATTTATAAAAGTATTAAAGACTAAATAATTATTATAATTAAAAAAAATACAAGATTAATTTTTAAATTTAACATTAAATCCATCATCACATAATTGTAAAATGTTAAGTAGAATGTTTATAAGTCCATCAATAAAAAGAACTTTAGAAATTAAAACTGAGTTAGTGTTACCGATTTGGCCAAGGCCAATAATTTTTCCTTTTGCATTGTCCCAAAAGGTGGCATGTCCACCATCAATATTTATGAGATTCTTGAAGATAGAGTAGTACCCCCATCATGTTTATTGAACACCCATTATCCAAATACCATAAGCTCTTATAAAAACTCTTTAAATAGATTTTGTATAAAACAGTTTAAGTAAGAAAAGAATTTGGTACCCAAATTTTCTTGGGTCCAGTAATATTAGAAATTAAAGCTTTAAGAACCCATGTTTGCTTCATGGGTTTCCTATAATAAGTTTGTAATGTTTTGGAAAAATAAACTCTATTAGGTCCAAAAAAAACTAGAAGCAGTAAAAGATGCTCTGCTATTGGAACTTCTAGAAAATTTTCCATAACTGGTCATAAAACTGAATTTTCCCGATTTGGATACAAAATTTTTTTAGTAAAATTTAATTTCCCTAGTTGATAACCAATTCCAATAGTATACTTTAGAGAAACTTGTTTTACAAGAATTTAAAGTAAGTTATATTTACCATTTGTAAATTTCTATAAATCATTATTTAATTTCTCATTATAATGTTTAAGTTCAGTATTCTCATTGATCAGTTGATCATTCTTCTCTTTTTCTACAATGAGTTCAGATTTAACAGTAATAGAAAGAGCATGTTGTTTTTTAAGAGATTTGTATTTATCTTTTATTTCATTGAAGGTATCCTTGAGCATTTGGAAATATTCAAACATTTATTTATTAGTCATATTTTTAGAATTTTTAGATTTATATTTATCTCCAAAATAATAAGAGTTATGTGCAAGAGATACTAAGGTTACCTCAGATGTGTTTGTCATAAAACACATATTGTATTTTTTAGCCTTTTCATCATGAGATGATTTAGATTCACTAGATTTGTCCTCATATGCACTCCAGGTGGCCTCTATTTCCTTCTTGTACTTTATATCCTTGTCCCGATACTTCTTATTGCACTTTAGTTTTGGACAGTCAGCCTTCACATGTTCTATTCTTTTGCATTCATAGTAGACTATCTCATTGGTATTATAATTTCTTTTCCAATTATTTTTCTGGTTACCTTTATTGTCATACTTCCCTTTGTATCTAGGCTTTATAAGGAACTTATACTTTCTATAAAATTTCTTAAATCTCATGTCTAGTTGAGATATTTCCTCATCACTATCACTTGATTTATCTTCATTGTTGGAACATTCATTAAGAACTTGAATTTTCTCTTTTTGTTTAGATGTAGTGGTTTTGAAAGCCACTGACTTTATTTTAGTTTCATTATCTTCTTCTATGTTAACCTTCAGTTTTTCCTTGTACATCATCAGTTTTCCAATAAGCTCCTTTATAGGTAGTTCATCGATGTCACAATATTCTCTAATCGATATTGAGGTCCCTCTCCACCGTTCTAGAATACATCTCAAGATCCTCATGATATGTTCTTTTGTAGTGACTATCTTTCCCAGTGAGATCATTGTATTTATAATCTCATTGAACCAGAGATACATTTCAAATATATGATCATTAGGCTTAATTTTTAAATTATCATATTTAATAGTATATATGTTGTGCCTCATTTTCTTAACATTATTGGTTCCTTCATGTGAAATAGCTAAACTCTCCAAAATTTCAAAGGCTATTTTACATAAAGAAATCCTATTGAATTCTTCATCACCTAGAGCACAGTATAAGGCATTCATATATTTTCAATTGTTATGATAGGATTACTTAGTTGGTTCATCCCAAGTGGTTCTTGAAGTAGTAGGAATGTTATATTGATCTACAATTGAAGACCAAATTTCAAAACCCATGTTTTCTAAATGTGTTTTCATATTGAGTTTCCACTGAGTATAATTTGTGCTATTAAAATATGGAGGTTTTTTAGTAGCATCACCTTTCTGTCTATTATCCATGTTAAAGAATAAAAACATGTTTTAAAGAACTATAAATTTTGAACTGACAAAAATTTTGTGATATTTAAAAACACAACTAAAATCACAGTTGAAAATATTTTAAAAAATTGAAAATTTTGAAACTCAGAAAGTAAGAAAATTTCCTTTGATACCAAATGTTGGTTAGAGTAGGAAACTAAATATGGGGGATAATTGAATGCCTATAAAATTTTTTGTCTAAAACACTTATTTAAAAGTTCCCTAATTTGAAATGCAAAATAGCCTAGTTAACCACAGTAACAGATTTATAAACGTTTTGATCTTTTAAAATATTTCTCAAAGAGTGATTAGTTCTCAGTTAAAATAATATAGATTATTATTTTAACTTATAAAATCAATATACTAAATCAAATTCTAATATAAACACTATCTAGTATTAACTATCAAAGTGAAGGAAATGTTTTCTTCTATGAATAATAAATCAGTGAAAATAATACTTTGAAGGGAATTGCATATTTAAAACAAGAGTTTTAGTCCCAAATAGAGACTTAATCCTCACCACTTGGTGATCACCTACCACCAAGAGGTTTATATAAATAAACTTTTATCAACACCCTGGATCAGGGTAAATAATAGTATACACACTGTCCAGGTCAACAAGACCTCTTCCATAGTTTTCTTATGAGTTTAAAAACAAATAGTCTACATAGGGACTTATTCCATTGTTATATGTGGGAGTTTAAGGTAAAAAATGATTTTTTGTGAAGATGTCAGTGTATCTTCTAGTTTTTCATAGGTGATAGTGTGTATTCATATAATAGAGATACACAAACTTCTTGAAAATTAGAAACAATACACCATAAAAGTAAAACATAGAGAACAGAGTTTAGAATGGTCTGTGTGATTGGAAATGTATCTTGAAACTCCTTCAAAGTTATGTTAAAATGCAGATTGAGTAAACTTCTGGAAACATACATCAAAAATAGAGTGTCCTGGGAGCTTTTGTCTTATGTTCCCAGTGAGTTATGAATGTGCATGATGATTTATTCTCCTTTCTTCGCTTGTTTCTGCAATGGGTTATTCGATTTGAGTTATCAGCAGTATCTACTACTATGCACAAAAAGAATTTCTTGAATTTTTATTAGGTTAAAAAGTAGATGAACTCCACATTACAGCCTTTTGATCAGATATTCCCTTTATATAGTGCAGCTAGAAAGAATCATGTTCTCTGGTATCTCATACCTCGTACTGGTCTCTGACATCGATGTTAATGTTGTCTACAAAATACATACAAAGCTATTAAAATAAATAATATCACTAAGTTTCGTGAATATAAACATTAGAATAAATTTTAATTTAAATTACAAAGTAAGATTTGACAGTGTCTCAGGAATGGTAGGTCAAGTTGTGGTGTCTTAGAACTGGTGTCTCAGACTTAGAGCATTATGCAATCTAGAACAGTGAGTCAAGTAGTAGTGACTCAGGAATGGTAGGTTGATTTGAAGGTATTTGACTTGATAGTGACTCATGTTATTGGTATCTCATACTAGTAACTCGTACTTAGTGAAAATTATAATGTCATCGGTAAGTCATTATGTCACTAGATTGATGCAACAATGACTCATTGCATCGGTAGCTTGAGTGAAAATGTCTCATCCTTTGTCAGAATTAAGAATTTTTGCTGACAGTGAGATAGCTAACTGTGATACATATTATCGGTAAGCCCATGTCAATGGTAGAACATACTTAGATATTTTTCTATCATCAGTATGATGTCCAACAGTGATTCCACCTTAACGGTGACTCATACTTAGTCAAATATTGACAACCTATCTTATAATGTGAAATACTAACATAATAGATTAAGATGATAAGTAAACATGAGTAAGCATTAGCCTGAATGGCCCGAAGGCCTTCATTTTTTATTGATTTTTGATAACCCCCCTTTCAAGGGATGAGGGGGAACCCTTACAAGGCCCGTAGTCTCAGAGATTACATGGCCCGTAGGCTTAACCTGAAGGTCTTAGGAAATTCAACAAGACTATCTACAAGGAACTGCCCCTCCCCAGCATCTGCATATTGATAGTATCTCTCCACCTTGGCATGACCGTCTGGCTAGACTTCCCGTGAAAGCACAGGCTAGTAACGATGGCATAGTCATACCCTCTCATTCTGACAATCCATTTGGCTCTGCTCTGGTGAGTACAGCTGCTCTGAATCCTCTTTTGGGGCTGCTCCTTTGTTGTAGTGTGTCAGGGGCCTGCATTCATGTGTCCTAAAGGCCTTGGGGTGGAACTAAGGCTTTAAGGTGGCCCGAAGGCCTTGAGAATCAACTGGCCCGAAGGCCTTAGGTGGCCCAAAAGCCTTGCAAGACCCGAGGACCAAACCGGTGGCCCGATGGCCCAGATGGATGAATAGTTTTGGAAACTATAGTACCGAACAGTGCCTGCTATACTGCTGCTACAGTGCCTGCTACAGTACTCGGAAATATGCCTCCACCCGGATTTGATCTCGGGTCTCTTGGATGCACCTAGCGAGTCCTCACCAACTGGGCTGAGGCTCTTGTGAAAACATAATATAACTTAATTGAACTTAATTAAGGATGATTTATGAGAATTAAAACTAGAGGAGGACAAAAGAGACTACGAGAATCACTTTTGGATCATTCTTGAAACTCATAGAAGGAAAGAGTTATATTATAAAGTTAGAAAGTGTGAATTCTGGATTCTGGACATTTCTTTTCTTGGATATATTGTCTCTAAGGATGGAATCTCAGTTGATCCTATAAATATAATGGAAATCCAAGAATTTCCTACGCCAACGAGCACAACTGAGGTACATAGTTTCATTGGTTTAGCATATTTTTATTGGTGTTTCATTCAAAATTTTACCTGAATGGATAACCATTTAACTAATATCACATGTAAATTGGTTAAGTTCATGAAAAAAGAATGTGAATAATGTTCTTAAGAATTGAAGATAAGATTAGTCAATGCTCTGATTTTGACTCAACCGCTAGAAAATAGTGGGTTTGTGATATACAGTGATGCATGGAAAAAAGTATTGGGATGTGTACTTATGGAAAATGATAAAGTTATTGCATATACATTAAGGTAGTTGAATATTCATGAACAAAATTATCCAACTCATGATCCTAATTTAGCAGCTACAATATTTTCTCTGGAGATATGGAGACACTATATCTATGGTGAAAGATGTGAGATATATATAGATCACAAGAGTTTAAAATACATCTTTACATAGAAATAACTCAACATGAGGCAAATATGATGGCTCGAGTTACTCAAATATTATGATTTCTCAATACACTATCACAAAATAAAATCAAATAAGGTATCATATGCATTAATCAAGAAAGATCTTGGATTTATAACCCAAATGAGGATTGAGAAAGATCCTATGTTCATGGATTTAGTAAAGATGCATATGAGAATTGTTAAGGAAGGGGAAACACCACTCCTTTTTCAAATGATTATGAAACCATATTTATTGGAAAAGATAAAAATATCTCAATCTGATGATGAGAATTATCAAAAGTAAAATTAAATCTATTAAGGATGGAATATTGGCATACTTCATGTATGAGAATGGAATTATGAAATTTGGAAAGAGTTTATGTGTTCCATCAATACCTGAGATAAAAAAGGGAACTATTTGATGATTCCCATAGCTTATATTTATATATACACACTAATAGTACCAAGATGTATAGAGATCTAAAGGAATGTTTTTTGTGGGATAATATGAATTGGGAAATTGCGGAATATGTGTCAAAATTCCTATTTTGTCAAAAATGAAGGCTGAGAGACAATTTCTTAAATAATTAATGAAACATCTACCTATTCCTATATGGGAGTGGGATAGTGTTATTATGGACTTCATCATTGGACTTCCAAGGACACCTTGAAAGAATGTTGTGGTATGGGTTATTGTTGATCGTCTTACAAAATTGGCACATTTTCTTTCTATAATAGAAGATTTACCTCTTGAATGCCTAGAAATACTATATATTAATGAATTTAAAATATTTCATGGTACACCTATATTGATTATGTCTGATCGATATCCTTATTTTATATTAAAATTCTAAAATAGTATTAAGAAGGCTTTGGATACTGATCTTCATTTGAGTATTACTTATCACCCTCAAACTGATAGACAGACTGAAAGGACTATTCAAACATTGGAAGACATGTTGAGATCATGATCAGTTGACTTTCAAGGTATGTGGGATAAGTATTTACCTTTGGTAAAGTTTTCCTACAATAAGAATTTATATTCTAGTATTAAAATGGTTCCATATGAAGAATTATATGGAAATATAGGTCATACTCCAACTTGTTGGGATGAAGTTGGTGGTAGAAAACTTATAGGACCAGAACATATTGAAGATACAACTAAAAAGGTATAGACTATTCAAGATCATATTAAATCAGCTCAAAGTAGGCAAAAAATTTATACTAGAAGCCAAAGAAAGGATTTAGAATTTCAAGTGGGAGATCATGTTTTCCGAAAGTATCTCCATGGATGCTTGTCATAAGATTTAGTAATAAAGGGAAACTGAGCCTCAAGTGCATCAGACCATTTAAAAATCTGGAAATAATTGGAGTTGTAGCTTACCGATTAGAAATGTCACCAAGTCTCTCAAAATTTCATGGTGTGTTCCACATATCATTATTAAATAAGTACATGACAAACCCAATACTTATACTCACCTATAAATAAATAGAACTGGAACTTGATTTGTATTTCTATGAAGAGCCTATCATGATTCTTAACACTAGAGATCAAGTATTTATAAATCGAATGACTCGACTAGTAAAAGTTGTTTGGAGAAACCATAAAATGGAAGAAGCAATGTGGAAACTTAAGGATGTTATGAAGAAGAACAGCCCTCATCTGTTTAAAAGGAAATATTTATGAAAAAATTTGAGGATGAAATTTTTGAATAAGTAAAGAATATAAAATCCCAATATTTTTTTGTGTGTATCTACTTAAATAAATTCAATTTATTTGATATATTACGTTTCACATGACACCAAACTTAAAAGAATCGTGATATACTATTAAATATTAACAAGACCATTGGAATAGTAATGTGACCATTAGGGATAGTAATATGGCCATTAGAATAATAAAATTTTCTATGAAAGTATAAATAAAATTTATTTATCTCATAAATTAAAATATGATATATTTATATCATGGAATGACTAAATAAATATTTTAAAAATGATAAATTAAGTGTTGGTATTTTTGTGAAATGTAAATTTTTATTTACAATTTTATAATTAATATAATTATTTAAAAGAAAATTTTAATTTTATAATATATATTCATAAATCAATATCTTCTTTATTATAATTATAATATAATTTTATGCGACCATAATTAATTTTTTAAAGTGTCGTAAAATCAGTTATAATATTAAAATCGGTATTTTTTGAATAAATGATGATTTTAATTAGAAATTAAATTTATAATATTTAGAAAATTATTTTAATAAAATGAAGTCCATATTTAAAATCTAAACATCCAAAAAAATTATGGTGATTTTTTTTTCTTTCCTAAAATAGTTGAATTTTTGGGAATAGTGAAATACAGTAATTTACTATATTTAACATTATAAGTAAATAAATGAATTATTGAGTCATGGGTGATGTATGGATGAGCTAAGAATTAATTATTTTGAACTCGTATGCTCTAGTTACTATATTTAGTCATGAGAATCAACACTATTGATAATCTTGAGCCAAAATAATAAACAAATGAATAAAATAATCAAAAATACATCTCTCCACCCCTATAAAAATCATCTCTCACCGCCCCTTCTCCTCACAACTTATAATTATTTAATATTGTATAAATTATAACCAATTCCTTTTTAAATCCCCTTCCACATGTCCATGACCTATTGGCCTTTCCAAAATTCCAAATCCAAGTGTCTTAAGGAGGTTCCTAAGGAGATGATATTTAAGAGTTAAATCCTCCTTCTTTCTCTTTTAATTTCTTTTATTTTCTTATTCTCTACTCACCTCCCCTTATAAAAAGTGTAATTATAACTCCAATATCATATATATAGTAGAATTTTTTATTTTAATGGAATTTTTATCATCAAATCTCTTCTATCCTTATTTTATTTTAAAAATGAAAACATCGTCTGTAACGTGTCGATTCACCGCCTTTGTGGACGATGAGTTTTCACTTTCTATTATCATATTAAAGGCTGGTCATAAAACCATTATTATGGTTAAATTATATTTTAATATACATATTATAAGTTATATCATGTTTTGAAACCAACATAGAAACATAATATTAAATAAAATGATATAAGTTTGTGATGGTCATAAAACCACCAAAATAAATTAAGACATTTTCATCGACATTTTATCTAATGAATAATCCTAATAGCATATAAAAAAATGATATATGATACAGTTTAAACTTATTTAAGTTCATTAAGACTAAATAGTTTCACTTCTGGAGAAGTTATTCTTGTTTTACAAGAACTCCCATATTTATACTCAAGGGAACCGACCATAAAACCATGAAATGAATGCTCCTGGAGAAACGAAATTAAACATTATAACTCATTGGAATTGTCATAAATGAACTTAATAAGATTATATTAAATAAAATATATTTTTAAGAGGTTCTTAATTAAGTAATTAATGAATCTAATTTTATTATCTATTACATTAAGTACAAGTGCATAACGCTTTCAAACATAAGGTAAGGGGTTTCTCATCTTGCTTTTATTTCTATGAGATATGCCTCATTCACCATTTATTTCTTGTGTGTGGTGTATTTATATGGTACTTTTTATATATCATATCATTAATCTCTTTATCTTCATGGTATTCAACATTTCATTTGATTATTATTAATTTTTTGGGTCATATGATTCGATTGATTACAAGTGGTAAGGGTTTTTAATATCACTTTAATTTATATGGGACATATGACATATTCATCACTTATTTACTTTGTGTAATTCAACTTTATATATGATCATAAATAATTAAATATTTCATTGAATAACCATATTTATTGTATCATGTATATGGTTATTATCTAAGTCATATACCATTTATTCATATGGTGTTTACTTTGAATGTTGTTTTAACTACAGAAATATTGATAAATTTATATCCCCTACTCAATACATCAATGTTGATAAGACATATTTAATCCATGTATGAATAATGATTTAAACATGAAATGATGAGTGGGTCCTGACATTATATAGCCCCTCAATTCATCAATAGGTCTCATGAGAAAAAACAGTCAGTGAAAAACCCTTCACACTTGTTTCCAAGTAGAATCAGAAGAGTTTCTACCCATAGAATTAAACCTTCTTGTGAATTTTCTTTAAGGTATTGGTTCATGTTACAGATACATGACATCCAATAATTAAGACTTTCCTTTATTCAGTATCCATTTATTACTATTCATGAGAATTTAACTATAAAAAAATCTATATATGCATTTTCATTCACAATTTATTGATTAAATGGCATGTGTTTTTAATCTATTTTACTTTTCTATATTGATTATGCCTTATTGATTATGCTTAACTTATTATTGATTAATTATTTTGTTGTATGTAACCCTTACTTTTCATTTTATCTCACCCTTTTTTTTCTTTCCCAAGGTTATGAAGATGAAATCTTTGAATAAGTGTCAAGGAAGCTATTTATTTTCCTTTGTTATGTTCTATGTTTAATTACCAATTTATAAGGGAACCTTTTATGTGCCTAGTTCTTCAAGACTAATAAATTGATTGATACTTGGTGATGTGATCTCTTATATCTTTTCTATTATAATAAAATAACCACTGAATCTGGGGTACTAGGGTTGGGGTTGTTACAGTTAGTATCAGAGCAGGTTCAATAGAGACCATGGGAAGTAGATGTTAAATAAACATGAGAATTATAATAATTCTTTATAGTGATTTTTTGGAATAATACTTGGGATGATTATGAGATAACTCAATGTGTTCCATTATTTAGTGATGGATCCTAATGGAATAAATGGAATCAATACTCATAGACAATGTATATATTTCCCCACTAATCAAGTCAGCATAGTTGGTGTTAGAACTGAGCATATTATGGTCATATTAGTATAGATTACTTAGGTTATGATTAATAACCATACTACACATATGTTGGGTTGTTTTATGCGGTAGAATCACCTATATTTTAGTGGGACTACTAATCTATTGGTATTTGAGCAATGGATCAAGTCCCTTGAAAATATATTTCTAGCATTAGGATGTGATCAAATGGAAAAGGTAGTACCAGTGGTATATTTACTCAAGGAAAATTTTGATCAATGGTGTTCGTTGATCTAGAATACTAGAAAGAAAGATAAAATAGAACACATGGAATAGAAATATTTTAAAGAAATATTCTTCAACAAATATTTCCCTCACATGCAATGAACTGAAATGAAGATAAAATTACTTAACTTAAAGAAAAAGGAATAAGAGAGTGTTTCAAAGTATGAGGCTACCTTCATAATACTATCCAGGTATTCTACATATTACATATGTGATTTGGAAAAAAAATTATCATTTCTTTGAAGGTATTAATCCAAGTATCTGAAGGGAACTGGCTTCTCAAACATTTTCATCATGTGATGAAATAGTATTAAGTGTCATAAAAATGGAGAAAAAAATTTATGTATCCTATATGTTCAAGGTAAATCAAGATAAAATGATATTTTATGATAACCATGAAAAAGTTAACACATCAAATGGGAATAGGGGAATAAATAAATTCCCATTATGCAGAAATTATGGAAGAATCATCTTGGAAAATGTTTTAAAGGGATGAGAGTTTGTTATATGTTTGAAGAAAAGAGTCATCAAGATAATTAATGTAAGGGGAATAAACAAATAAATGATGTTCAATGCTTAAACTATAAAGAAATTTAGAGTTATTCAAATTAATTTCACAAGCATCAGGGGAATCTACCATAGAAGTGGTCAAGGGGATATGGATAAGCTTATACGTTCACCATAGTTTAAGTAGAATTACCCAATGATGTGTTGGAAAGTACATTAATCCTATCTTAAAATTTATCCAATTCTTTATTTGATTCTGGATCATCACACTTTATTGTATCTACCCATTTTTTCAAGAAAATTAGACATTTCCCTTTTTATTTTATAAGGAAGTTTTCGGTCAAAACTTATAAGGGGAGTCTCATTACAACAAAAATGTGTCGATAAATCCCTATTATGACACATAAAAATGATTTATTTTTTGAGCTTATCATCATACTTATGATTGAATTTGATATAATCCTCATTATGGACTGGATTTCAAAATATGATGCAAAAAAATATTATAAGAATAAGGGAATTATGATTTGTGAAGAGGATCTAGAATTTCTTATCTTTAGAACAAAAACATTATTATCTTATTCTTATCTAGATCCAACCCTAGTAGATCTACTGGATGAAATTATTATTGAGGAAGAGAAAAATAATCTAGGTATGAGTAAAGTAATCTTTAAATTGAGGATGTACCAACTGTATGAGAATACACTAATGTATTTCCTAAGGATTTACCTTGACACCCCTTAGAGTGTGAAGTTGAGTTTACCATTGATTTAATACCTGATGCAAGACCAATATCAAAGACTCCTTATAGAATGACCACTATGGAATTAGTGGATCTAAATAAACAAATATAGGAGTTGAGTAATAAGGGATTTATTCACCCTAGTGTTTCTCCATGGGGAACCCATGTTCTCTTTGCTAAGAAGAAATATGGATCTATGAGGTTATGCATTGACTATAGGGAAATAAATGTTATTATAATAAAGAACAAGTATCATATGCCTCAAATTGATGATTTATTTGATCAACTTCATGGAGCTCAATATTTTTTAATGATTAACCTTAGTTATGGGTATCCTCAATTGTGAGTAAAGAAGGAAGATGTTCTGAATATATCTTTTCAAAAGAGGTATGGAAATTATGAGTGTACATTAATTTCATTTGGATTGACTAATTAACCCTATATTTTTATCAATCTGATGAACAAAGTATTTAAGGAATATATTGACAATTTTTTTATAGTGTTCATTGATGATATTATGGTGTATTCTAAAATCTATGAATACTATGAGAATCACCTATGGTTTATTGTTGAAACTCTCAGAAGGAAATATTTTCATGATAAATTTAGCAAGTATGAATTCTTCTTCAGGAAATTTCTTTTCTTGGCTATATTGTCTCTAAGGATTGAATCTTAGTTGAACGTGTAAATAAAATGAAAATCCAATAATGATCTACAACAATGATCATAACTGAGGTATGTATTTCCATTGGTTTAGGAGGTTACTATTAGTATTTCATTCATAATTCTACCCGATTGGATAACTGGTTAACCAAGATCACATGTATAGGGGATAATTTCATATGGAAAAAAAGAATGTGTAAAATGTTTTGAAGAATTGAAGATAAGATTAGTCAATTATCCAATATTGTCTCTACCATCAGGAAATGATGGTTTTTTGATATACAGTTATTCATGGATGAAAGGAATGGGATGTGTCCTTATGAAAAATTATAAAATTATTGCATATGCATCAAGGTAGTTTAAGATTCATGAAAAAAATATTCCAAATCATGACCTTGAGTTATCAGTTATAATCCTTTCTCTAAAGATATAGAGACACTATCTCTATGGTGAAATATTTGAGATATATACAGATTAAACGAGTTTGAAATAAATATTTACATAGAAATAACTCATCATGAGGAAAAGATTATGGATCGATTTACTAAAATATTATTATTTCTCAATACACTGCCACCTAGGAAAAGCAAATAAGGTAGAAGATGCATTAAGCAGAAAATATCATAGACTTCTAACCAAAATTAGGATTGAGAAAGATCTAATGTTCATGGATTTAGTAAATATGGATATGATAATTATTAAGGAAGAGGAAACAACACTCATTTTTTAAATGATTGTGAAACCATATTTATTGGAAAATATAAAAAATCACCCAATCTAATGATGAGAATTATCAAAAGAAAAATTAAATCCATTAAGGATGGAAGATTTGTATACTTAATGTATAAGGATGGAATTTTGAAATTTGGAAATTGGTTACGTGTTCCATTAATACTTGAGATAAAAAGGTAACTATTAGATGATTCTCATAGATTAAATTTCTCTATACACTCGTGTTGTACCAAGATGTATAGAGATTTGAAGGAATATTTTTGGTGGGATAATATGAAGTGGAAAATTTGTGAATATGTGTCAAAATGCCTAGTTTGTCAATAAGTGAAGGCTAATAGATAGGATCCTAGAGGATCCATACAATATCTACCTATTTCTATGTGTAAGTGGGATGGTTTTACTCTGGACTTCATCACTGGACTTCTAAGGACACAGAGAAGGAATGATGCAATATGGGTTATTATTGATCGCCTTACAAAATCATCACATTTGCTTTATATAAGAGAATATTTATCTCTTGAACGCCTAACAAGACTATATATTAATGAAGTTTTAAGACTTAATGGTTCCCCTCTATCAATTTTTCCTGATCGATCCCCATTTTACATCCAATTCTGGAAGATTTTTCATAAGTATTTAGATACTAAGCTTCATTTGAGTACTAATTATCAGCCTCAAATTGATGGATAGTCTAAAAGGAATATTCAAACATTGGAAAACATGTTGATATCGTGTTCACTTTACTTTCAAGGTATGTATGATAAGTATTTACCTTTGATAGAGTTTGTCTACAATAATAGTTTCTATTCTGGTATTCAAATGGTGCCATATAAAGCATTCTATGGAAAGAGATTTCGTACTCCAACTTGTTGGGATGAAGTTGGTGAGAGGAAACTTATAGGCCTGGAACTTATTAAAGAGAAAACTACAAAGTTAAAGACTATTCAAGTTCATATTAAATCAACTCAAATTAGGCAAAATAGTTGTGCTAGAAACCTAAGAAAGGATTTGGAATTTCAAGTGGGAGATCATGTCTTTCTAAAATTATCTCCATGTAAGGGTGTCATAAGGTTTAGTAAGAAAAGGAAACTGAGCCCCAGGTACATCGGTCCATTTTATATTTAGAAAATAATTGGAGTTGCATCTTACCAATTAGTAATACCACCAAGTCTCTACAAATTTCATGGTTTGTTTCACCTATCATTTTCAAATAAGTACATGTCATACCAAACGCATGTACTCACCTATGAAGAAATAAAACTGGAACTTGATTTGTCTTACTGCGAAGAGCCTGTCGAGATTCTTAACACTAGATAGAAATTATTGATAAATCTAATGACTTTACTGGTAAAAGTTATTTGTAGAAACCATAAAATGGAATAAGTGACGTGGGAACCTGAGGATGTTATAAAGAAAAATCACCCTCATCTATTTAGAAGGAAATTTTCATGAAATTTTTTTAGAATGAAATTTTTAAAGAATGGAAGAATTTAACACCCCAACATTTTATTGGTATGTATCTTCTTAAATAAATTCAATTTATTTGATAGCTTAGGTTGCATGCAACACCGAACTTAAATGAACTATGATATACTATTAAATTTTAACAAGACTATTGGAATAGTAATGCGATCATTAGAAATAGTAATGTGTCCATTAGAATAATGACCTCACCTATGAAATTATAAATAAAATTTTGGTGTCTTATAAATTAAAATAAGATATATTTATACCCTGGAATGAGTAAATAAATGTTTTAAAAATGTAAATTATGTGTTGGTATTTTTATAAAATGTAAATGTTTATTTGCAATTTTATAATTAATATAATGATTTAAAAGAAAATTTATTTTCATAAAATATATTCATAAATAAATATTTTGTTTTATTATAATTATAATATAATTTTATAAGACCATAATTAATTTTTTAAAGTGTCCTAAAATCGGTTATAATATTAAAATCAGTATTTTTCGAATAAATGATGATTTTAATTAAAAATTAAATTTCTCATATTTAGAAAATTATTTTCATAAAATTAATTCTATTTTTTCAATATAAACATATAAAAATTGTTAGGGTGAATTTTTTTATTTTTTCTAAGATAGTTGAATTTTTGGAGAGTAGTGAAATATGGTAACTTACAGTATTTAACATTATAAGTAAATAAATGAATTATTGAGTCATGGATGATGTATGGATGAGGTAATCACTCATTAATTAGAACGCACATACCCAAGATACTTTATTTAGTCATAAGAATCAAAACTATTTATAGTATTGAGAAAAAATAAAAAACAAATGAATAAAATAATAAAAAACACCTCTCTTCTCCCCTATAAATATCACCTCTCACCACCCCTTCTAATCACATCTTCTAAGACTTGAATCATGTCTAAATTATACCCAATTACCTCCCCAAGCCTCTTAACCACATCCAAGTCCTTCTAGTCTTTCAAAAAAACCAAATCCAAGTGTCTTAAGGAGGTTCCTAAGGAGACGATATTCAAGAGGTAAAATCCTCCTTCTTTCTATTTTATTTTCTTTTCTTTTATTATTCTCTTCTCAACTTCCCTTATAAAAAGTGGAATGATAACTTCATTATAATATATATACTTTAATTTTATTATGTTAATGTAATATCCATCAGAAAATCTCTTCTCTCCTCCTTTTATTTTAAAAATGAATACATCATCTGTGATGTATCG
This sequence comes from Viscum album, assembly GCA_963277665.1. NCBI lineage: Eukaryota > Viridiplantae > Streptophyta > Magnoliopsida > Santalales > Viscaceae > Viscum > Viscum album. The sequence continues at coordinate 220,431,387 of OY728165.1, forward strand.
ATTCACCGCCTTCATGGACAATGAGTTTTAATTTTCCATACCACCTTTAAGTCTGGTCATAAAACCATTATTATGGTTAAATCATATTTTAATATACATATTACAAGTTATATCATGTTCTGAAACCAACATATAAACATAATATTAAATAAAATGACACAAGTTTGTGATGGTCGTAAAAATCGCCAAAATAAATTAAGACATTTTCATTAATGTTTTATCTAATAAATCATCCTCATATCATAAAACCAATTGATATATGATTCCATTTAAACTTATTTAATTTCATTAATACTAAATAATTTCACTTCTTTATAAGTTATTCCCATTTTGCAATAACTCTCATATTTATACTCAAGGGAACTGACCATAAAACCAAGAAACGAACGCTCCTAAACCAATGAAATTAAACATTATAACTCATAGGAATGGTCATAAATGAACTTAATAAAATAATAATAAATCAAATATATTTTTAATTGGTTATGAATTAAGTAATTAATGAATCTAATTTTATTAACCTGGATATTAAGTACAAGTGCATAACGCTTTCAGACATAATGTAAGGGGTTTCTCATCCCACTTTTATTTTTGTGAGATATGCCTTATTCGCCACTTATTTCTTGTTTGTGGTGTATATATACTGAAATTTTAAAATATAATATCATGAATCTATTTTTCTTCATGGTATTCAATGTTTCATTTTATGATTATTAATTTTATGGGGAATACGATTTGATTGATTACAAGTGGTAAGGGTTTTTCGTCTCAATTTAATTTCTGAATGACATATGTCATATTCATAACTTATTTCCTTTGTGTACTACCCCATTTATTTATGATCATAAATAATTGAATATTTCATTTAATATCTATATTTATTATATCATAGATATGGTTATTTTCTAAGTCATATACAATTTTTCTTCTTTTAAAGGGAATCCCTGTGAGTGGCCTTTTCGAACCCTCCACCCCAGGAACCCCCCCTCCCCATGAAGGGATCACTCTAGAGAGAGCCCCAACCAGGAAGAAGTAATTTCCAACTGAGATGACATAGCATCACATGGGGTAATATCTTGATTAGCGATGGTTCAACACAACAATCTTTCAGCTAGGTGGGTTGCACCCTTCTGCCCACTCGATGTAGCACTGGGTGACCCAGCAAGGCGAGCGGACCGGGGGAGGCGGAAATCCCTCCAAGATAAGGCTCCCAAGATTCAAACCCCATACCTTGTATACCATTTTTATATACATTGTTTACTTTGAATGTTGTTTTAACTAAGGAAATATTGATAAATATATATCCTCTACTCAATATAGGTATTTTGATAAGGAATATTAAATCTATGTATGAAGAATGCTTTGAACATGTGGTGTTGGGTGGGGGCCAACATTATATAGCACCTCTATACATTGATAGGTCTTATGATTCAAAACAGTTGGTGAAAAACCCTTCACGTTTGTTTCCATGAAGAATCGGATGAGTTTCTACCCTTAAACTTAAATTGTCTTGTGAAAGGTTTTGATGGTAGTGGTTTATGTGCCAGATACATGACGTCCAATAATTAAGCATTTCCTTCATTCAGTATTCAGTTATTATTATCCATGAGATTTTCACTATAACAAAATCAATTGATGCATTTAAATTCTCAATTTATTGATTAAATGGATTGTGTTTTTCAGATATTTTACCATGTCATATTGATTACACCTTATTGATTATGATTCACTTATTATTGATTCATGTTTCTACTATATGTAACCATCACTGAGCATTTGAGCTCACCCTTTTATTTTTTTTCCTTCCACGGGTTATGAAGATGAAATCATTGAATAAGTGTTAAGGAATCGGTTTATCTTCCTTTTTTATGTTCTATGTTTAATTATCAATGTAATAAGGGAACCTTGTATGTATATAGTACTTCAAGACTACTAAACCGATCAATACTTGGTGATGTGGTCTATTGTGTAATGCCCCGACCCCAAAAGCCCAGAGTCAGTGCATTATTACATAACATTGGCATGATTACAAAATATCAAGTCTCGAAAGACCGATTAGTTTAGTATCCTTGGAAGTAGTAGATACATTCATAAAGTTTACATTACATCATAAAATAAAAAATTATAACAACATTGTTTCCGTAGACCACACTCATATCCCCTCAGACTATCCCTGCAGTTCAGTCATAAAATACTTCTTCGCATCCTGGGAAAAATAAAACATAGAAATTGGTGAGCTCAGATGCTTAGTAAGGTTAACAATATAGTGGAAAATTTCATAAATAAACATAAACATTTAAGACAATGTATAAGACTAAAACAAAATCCTTTTACACTTTAACTTCAGCATAATATGAAAAATATAAAATCAAATAATTCCATTTACTTACTCACATAGATATTCTACTAGTCAAATAATCACATGCAATATCAATAGCCACTTTCATAATGATGGAATGCATAATGCCAGACTTTCATAACCACATAGTCAAGGCCTTGTTCCAAGACTACAAATAAGATTTTTTCAAGGTCTTGTGCCAAGACACTAGTTTGTATCATGATACCTATCGATGCATCGAGGATCTATAGTGGGCTACACCTGTCACTTACTAAGTCAAATGCATTCCTCATATAAAAAGGTTTAAACATAACATAAACATTCGTATTAAAACTAGCATACGAAATGTAAATACTTTATCCATAAACCATAAATGGTATAAAAATATCACATCCATAGTCAAACATATCACAAAACCTTCAATACAATATAGAAGATTTGTATCATAATAAATCAACTTCAAACAAGTTTAAAATCTATCAAAGGATGTTGATATAGATGAAAATGATTTGTAAAAATATTTGTGAGAAACATCCTTTTTTCATAAAAACATTTAAAGGTCACGAAATTTAGAAAGGAAGACATTTAAATACATTTTTTAATAAAAGTGTCCCATACCAATTTGAAACTTTTGAAAGGAATTAACATTTAAAAAAACATTCATGTTCATATAAATAAATCCTTAAAACCCATTTTGAAAACATGGAAATTAATGATAATGATTTAGAAGAATAATTATTTAAAACATTTAAAATGATTTTTTAGTAAAAATCCCCTTAAAAATAATCCCTTTGAAAACTCTTTTATGAAACATGGACATGGATAATAAATACGTCCCAGTAGATACTTACGTAAAAACAACCTCGGATAATAAAGAGATTGTGAAATTAACCCTTACCTTGTAATTTTCCTTGGTGGAGAGTAGGTTAACCTCCTATATCATGGTTAATTAATTGTTATTAAATTATACGATAATCATATACATTAATATGATATCATATATGATCTTTTAACATTTCTTTATTAATAATATCTTAATATTATCGTTGTTTCGGGTGTTAACGGATTCGTTTTCCTTTATATTCTTTGTTATATGAGTAATATTTGTTATGGATGGGATATATATTATTCTTATACAAAATTATATCAAGTCTTTAAACATTATTTTTAATCATCTAATGAAAATTAGTCTTGAATGGATACGATGGGGAATGAATCTCATCACGTTCGTGGAGACGGTAATCCGTACGTACGCACGAGTGACAATATCATTATTTTGATATTAAAATAATATATAATTGGATGGTATATCATATATACATAATCTTTATCATGTAATATTTATTATTTAAATCAATTACACATCATTATTATACCCATCCAAATAATAATGTATTGAATAACAATTACACCACGACGTGGAGACGGTAAGCCGTACGTACGCACGTATGGTGGCATGCCATTTAAAGGATGGATAGAATAATTAATTTGGTTGTAGTGTATTTATAATAACATCACAGGTAATATAATATACTGGATTTATTATTTTATAATGGAAACAATAAAGAAAAATGAAGTGGAAGAAGAAAGGAACTTGAAAGAGGTGATGAAATATTTACCTCTTCTTCAGGTTATTCCATTTGATTTGATCAAAAGGGCTCATTAGGTTGGATTTATAACTAAAGTAAGGAATATAGGATGAAGGTAGGATATTTTAGAGGGTATTTGGGCAGATTTTGGCCGAGCCAAATGGCTTTTAAGGTGTGAATTAGAGAGAAGGGGGGTGCCCTTTTATAAGAGGGGTGAGGGGCACCTTAGGAAAAGCTAGAAATATTATTTTATAATAAAATCATTTTCAGTTTATAATGGATCCAAAATGGATTATTTAAAGGCTAAGGTGGTTATGGGTCAAAAACCACTCAACCAATAGGTTTTATACAGGTTTGGGTCACTATATTAACTTTATCTTTTAGATTTAACTCTTAGTTAAATAGTTTAACATTTACCATGTCTCTTTGTATTTTTATATTATATGGTTAATAAACTTACTATATAATTCCAAGAGAACCCCAAGTGGTTCATTAATGACACAACTATCATTATATAAGTCTTTTGGACGAACCTTGGATTTTTAGGAATAGAATATCAATTAATAATATAATATTTATCTTAAAAACTCTATTATGTCAATTTTGAAACTATTTGGTATTTTGCTTTTGCTAAATTCATAACAGCATTATTACTTAGAATAAAATTCATCTAACCAACCCTAATATGTAATATTATCCTATAAATTTATTGGGATTCATAAAAAGTCTCAAATTACATTTATTTTGATATTTATAATGTCAATTATTTTAATATTTCATTAATTAGGTAATTAATGCATCATCATTGTGTCATAAATAAATTAAATTATTTAATGTCTAAAAAATATAAATAAAATACCATTATGTATGAAATATTTTTATATTTATAATGAATATTTATAGTCTAATTTATCTTATGTATAACTTTATATTAAAAATGTTTTAGTTATTAAACTTTGATTTTAACTCTTTTAACTCTTCTTTAAATAAAATAACAATAAGTGTCCTAATCTAATCCAAGTGGAGAAAAGAGGTTCATATTTTATTCCTAAGGTTTTTTTTTGGTCGAATTACACTTATCCAATAGAATTAGGACATGTGTTAGGGTAATTATAATATCATTTTTACCCTTAATTACTCTATTTAGTTTAACCGTGGTAAATAAAAGCAAAAAGTTACTATTCATCAAAAATTATTTTCATCTTATTGAACCACATTTTTCTTACTGATATCAAATGTATCTCTCGGATTTTTGAAATTCCACTCACAGAATCGGTAAAATTAAGTTTTACGTGAATTTTCAAATTCTCCTAGGAGGTGGGTAAAAGACGGTGAAAAGTTCAATAAAATTTTTATATATCTAAAATTATTATAAACTGACTCCAATGAATTACATTGAACTTATATAGTTATTATGTATCTATTTTGACCTAAAATAAATTTAAATAAAATAAATAATTATTTAAATAAAAATTCGGTTTTAAACTATAACTCAGTGTTTTTCACTATTCATTAAAAATTGAAAGTTTTCAGAAAAATACCAAAAATTCACCCTAAGCTGATTTCGATATTCCGAATCAAAAAATTAATTCCATTTTGAAAGATAAAATTTATAAAATTTCACAAAGTGGGTATTACTATTCATAACGGCTAGTTTGATTGGTTGTGGTGTGTTAGAACTCAAAGTTGAATACAACACACGCTACTGTATTATTCAAAGAGAAGCATACTGTGGAAGCTTGGGGTGTTACATTCTCCCCTCCTTCAAATAATTTCATCCTTTAAATTTATAGAATATTACTGCATAAAAAGACTCAAGTGGTTCTTCATCATAAGTTCCTCGGGTTCTCACATTGTCTCTTCCGTCTTATGGTTTCTCTATAGAAATTTTACCAGAAGAGTCGTCCGGTTTCTCAGCACTTGTTCTCTTGTATCAAGAATATTAACAGGCTCTTATTAATAAGACAGATCGGGTTCCAATTCTAATTCCTCATAGGTGAGTACATGCGTTGGGTCAGGCATGTATTTTCTCAATAGTGATATGTGGAACACATCGTGAACTTTGGAGAGACTTGGCGGCATTGCCAACCGGTAAGCTACAGCCCCAATTCATTCTAGAATTTCGAAGGGTTCGATGTACCTGGGACTAAATTTTCCCTTCTTACCGAAACGTATAACACCCTTCCATGGAGATACCTTCAAGAAAACATGTTCTCCTACCTGAAATTCCAAATCCTTCCTTCGGTTATCGGCATAGCTCTTCTGCCTACTTTGAGCTGCTTTGATGTAGTTTTGGATTAACTTCACCTTTTCCATCATTTCCTCCACCAATTTTGTGCCTATGAGTTTTCTTTCACCAACATCATCCCAACAGGTTGGTGTGAGACGTCTCTTTTTGTATAACGCTTCATATGGTGCCATCTGAATACTTGAATGGAAGCTATTATTTTAGGAAAATTCTACCAGAGGTCAATATTGATCCCACATACCTTGAAAGTCAAGTGAGTATGATCTCAACATGTCTTCTAAGATTTGAATAGTTCGTTCTGATTGTCCATCAGTTTGGGGGTTGTAGGTAGTGCTCAAACGAAGTTTAGTATCCAGGGATTTCTAAAGACTTTTCCAAAATCTTGATGTAAAACGGGGATCACGATCAGAAACAATCGATAAGGTTACACCATGAAGTCTCACAACTTCATTAATATATAGTCTTGCTAGACTTTCAAGTGGTAAATCTTCCCTTATAGCAAGAAAATATGCTGACTTCCTAAGACGATCAACAATGACCCATATTGCATCGTTCCTTCTAGGAGTCTTTATTAGCCCCATTACAAAGTCCATCGTGATATCATCCCATTTCCATTCAGGTATGGGAATAGGTTTCATGACTCTTCCATGCATTTTCCTTCTAGCTTTCACTTGTTGACAGACCATACATCTTGACACAAAATCATAAATCTCCCTTTTCATGTTGTCCCACCAAAAATGTTTCTTCAAATCTCTATAAATTTTGGTTCTCCCATTGTGTATAAATAAATTAGAACTATGGGCATCATCCAACAATTCTCTTTTTAGATCAGGTATATCGGGAACACAAAGTCTCTTCCCAAATTTCAAAATTCCATCTTCATATATGAAGTCACTCAATCTCCCATCATTCATAGCTTTAATCTTCTTTTGAAACTCTTCATCACCAGTTTGATAACTCTTTATCCTTTCTAGTAAAGATGGTTTGGCAACCATTTGAAAATGTATTGATGTTTCACCTTCCATGGTGATTCCCATATCCATCTTTACTAGATCCATATATATAGGATCCTTTTAAACTCTCATTTTGTTCAAAACTCCATGATCCTTTCTACTCAAAGCATCTACTACCTTATTTTCCTTCATCGGGTGGTAGTGTATAGTGCAATCATAATCCTTGAGTAGTTCAATCCATCACCTTTGCCTCATGTTGAGTTCTTTTTGTGAGAAAATATATTTCAAAATCTTTTGATCGGTATATATCTCACATTTTTCACCATAGAGATAGTGTCTCCAAATATTCAAAGAAAATATTACAGTTGCTAACTCAAGATCATGAGTAGGATAGTTTTGCTAATGAATTTTTAGCTTTCGTGATACATAGGTAATAACCCTATCATTTTTCATAAGGACGCAACCAAGTCCTTTCTTTGAAGCATCACTATAAATAACAAACCCATCATTCCCTGATAGTAGAGTCAAGATAGGAGCATTGACTAATCTTCTCTTTAATTATTTAAAACATTCTTCACATTCTTTTTTCCAAACAAATTTCACCCAATTACATGTGAGCTTGGTTAATGGGTTAGCCAATCGGGAAAAATTCTGGACGAAACGCCGATAAAAACCTGCTAAACCAATAAAATTGCATACCTCAGTTATACTCGTCGGTGCTGGCCATTCTTGGATTTCCTTGGTCTTAGAAGGATCAACAGAGATTTCATCCTTAGAGACAATATGGCCAAGAAAAGAAATCTCCTGAATCTGGAATTCACACTTGCTAAACTTCCCATATAATTTGTGCCTTCTAAGAGTCTTCAGGATAATGCGCCACTGATTTTCATGATCTTTGTAGCTTTTGGAATATACCAAGATATCATCAATAAATAACACTACAAATTCATCAAGATATTCCTTGAAAAAATTATTCATTAGATCCTTGAAGACAGAGGGTGCATTAGTCAATCCAAAAGGCATTACTGTAAACTCGTAATGCTCGTACCTGGTTCGAAATGTTGTTTTTGGAATGTCTTTCTTCTTCACACACAACTGATGATATCCAGATCGAAGGTTAATCTTTGAAAAGTATTGAGCTCCATGAATTTGGTTGAATAAATCATCAATGCAAGGTAGGGGATACTTGTTCTTTATTGTTATAGCATTGATATCCCTATAGTCAATGCACAACCTCATAGATCCATCTTTCTTCTTAACAAAAAGGACAGGGGATCCCCATGGAGAAACACTAGGTCGAATAAATCTCTTATTACTCAATTCCTCTAGTTGTTTCTTTAGTTCCACTAATTACATAGTGGTCATTATATAAGGGGTCTTCGATATGGGCCTTGATCCGGGGATTAAATAAATGGAAAACTCAATTTCTCATTCTGGAGGATGTCCAGGTAAATCTTCTAGAAATACATCAACATACTCTTGCACAATAGGTACATCCTCTATTTGAACATTCTTTTCCTCAATCACAGTTATTTCATTCTCTTCCTCCTCAATAATAGAATTTAGTTGAGCTACTGGGGTGGATCTAAATAATAATTAGGTGGTGATGATTATTCTCTAAAGATAAGGTGTTATTTATCATCATCATCAAAAATAGTAACCTCCTTCTTCTTATAATAAATTTTTGCATCATGTTCTGAAATCCAATACATATCGAGGATTATATCAAATTCAATCATGGGTATGATGATGAGATCAGTAGATAAAGAACATTTATATGCCCTAATGGGAATTGATTCACAAAACTTTGTTGCAATGATAATTCCCTTAGGAGTTTTGACTGACAACTCCCTTGTTAAACCAAATTGGAAATATCTAATTTTCTTAGAAAACTAGGAAGATATGAAATAATGTGATGATCCAGAATAAAATAAATCATTTTCTAAACTTGAGGAAACCATTAAATTACCTGCCACCACGTCTTTTGGAGCTTCAACCTCCGCAGTAGTGATAGAATAAGCTTGGCCTTGATCCCTTGGACTTTTTTGAGGTAAGTTCCCCTGACTCTTAGGAAATTCATTCGCATAATGCCCCCTTTCTCTACAATTTTAGCATTCAACATCGACAGCCTCTTTCTTCCCCTTGCAATCACGAGCTTGGTGGACTTTTTCACCACACTTATAACAGACTCTCATTCCCTTCAAGCAAGTACCAGGGTGTTTCTTCCCACATTTACTGCAAGTTAGATATTTAACATTTCCCTTCTTCCCCTTATTTCCATTTCTTGAGTGTTCAGCAGATCTCTTCTTCTCCTACTTTTCTTTAAAGTCGTAAGACTTAGAGAATTATTTTTCTGTCTTGATAGCACATGAGACAATATCTTTGTATGATGAGAAGGATTGTGAGACTAATGCTCGACAGAGAAATGGTTTTAACCCATAAAAGAAATGATCAATATTACTTCTTGGGTTACGTATATAATCTGCATCATGCCTCACTAACCTTGTAAAGTTAGCTTCATACTTTGCAACATTCTCATCCTCCTTTTGACTCAGACTCAGAAATTGTCTTTCCATATCTGCTCGATGGTCATGAGGAAAGTATTTTTCTAATAAAATCTCTTTAAACTCCCTCCATTTCATATTTGATACTTCATCATCTTCCTTTTGTGTTTTTAATCAATGACCACCATTGATCAGCATCTCCAGTGAGGCGGTAAACTGCCATGACAACTTTTTCCCTTTCACTACTCCCTAAGGCATGGAATATTTTATTTAAGGAATTTATCCATTGCTCATCTACTAATGGATTTATACTCCCATTGAATGTTGGTTTTTTTTTCTCATGAAGCGATCTAACATTGATCCTCCACGCTGTGGATCAAGGTGCTCCATACGGGTAAGGTTATTATTCATAACCTGAGTGAGTTGTCCCAGTATGGTGATAAGCTGATCAGCACCAGTTGTATCACTAGCTCCACTATAATTATCTTGATCAGGAGGTAAATCTATACATGAAGTGCATGCATTGATATGGTTTCCATTCCTTCCACTAGGCATCATTTCTAGAAAATGGCATAAACTAGATTAGTTTATGAATCAAAATACATAATTCCAAACTTGTAAAACACTTAACATAAACTGAACAGTTTATGGATATAATCCATAATAATAAAAATGTTTTCTTTGAGGAAGTATATACTCATAAACCATTCATAATGGTTTATAAAGAAAATGAGAATTATCCTAAACATATCCCCCGGGAGTGTCGTAACCAAGAGTGCAGCAAGGCCTGTTGTCGTGCACCAATTCTCGTTCGAGTCTAGATCAAAGTAGTGTTTTCGGGTTTTTTACCCCTAGGTACATCTGTGTCAGAGACGCCTCTACCTGCTCGTATCCATACAGGGATGTATTGCTTTGAAAACTCACAAAATATCTACAATACCAAAATTCTAGGAATTTATTATATACTAATCCTCAAAGTCTATCTTAGGGCTATGTGCTCTAATCAGAGTTTATCTAAATCTAGATTCCAAGGTTTGTACTAAAATTCCTCTGATACCAACTGTAATGCCCCAACCCCAGAAGCCCAGAGTCGGTGCATTATTACATAACATTGGCATGATCAAAAAAGATCAAGTCTCTAAAGACCGATTAGTTTAGTATCCTTGGAAGTACTAGATATATTTATTAGGTTTACATTACATCATAAAATGAAAAACTACAACAACATTGTTTCCATAGACCACACTCATATCCCCCTCAGACTATCCCTATAGGTCAGTCATAAAATACTTTTTCACATCCTGGGAAAAATAAAACATAGAAAAGGGTGATCTCAGATGCTCAGTAAGGATAAAAATATAGCGGAAACTTTAATAAATAAGTATAAACATTTAAGGCAATGTATAAGACTAAAACAAAACCTTTTAAACTTGAACTTCAGTATAATATAGCAAAGATAAAATCAAATAATTTCATTTACTTACTCACATGGATATTCTACTAGTCGAATAATCACATGCAATATCAATAGCCACTTTCATAATGATGGAATGCATAATGCGAGACTTTCATAACCACATAGTCAAGGCCTTGTGCCAAGACTACAAATAAGATTTTGTCAAGGCCTTGTGCCAAGACACTAGTTTGTCTCATGATACCTACCAATGCATCGAGGAGCTATAGCAGGCTCCACCTATCACTTACTAAGTACAATGCATTCCTCATATGAAAAGGTTTAAACATAACATAAACATTTGTATTAAAACTAGCATATGAAATGTCAATACTTTATCCATAAACCATGAATGGTATAAAAATAGCACATCCACAATCAAACATATCACAAAACCTTCAATACTATATGGAAGATCTGTATCATAATAAATCTACTTCAAACAAGTTTAAAATCTATCAAAGGATGTTGATATAGATGAAAATGATTTGTAAAAATCTTTGTGAGAAATATCCTTTTTCATAAAAACATTTAAAGGTCACACAATTTAGAAAGGAAGCCATTTAAATACATTTTTGACTCAAAGTTTCCCATACCACTTTGAAACTTTTGAAAGGAATTAACATTTAAAAAAACATTCATGTTCATATAAATAAATCCTTAAAAACCATTTCGAAAACATGGACATTAATGAGAATGATTTAGAAGAATAAATATTTAAAACATTTAAAATGATGTTTTAGTAAAAAGTCCCTTAAAAATAATCCCTTTGAAAACTCTTTTATGAAACATGGACATGGATAATAAATATGTCCCAGTAGATACTTATGTAAAAACAACCTTGGATAATAAAGAGATTGTGAAATTAACCCTTACCATGTACTTTTTGTTGGTTGAGGGTAGGTTAACCTATTGTATAATGGTGAAATAATTGTTATTAAATTATACAAGAATTATATACATTAATATGATATCATATATGATCTTTCAACATTTCTTTGTTAATAATATCTTAATATTATCGTTGTTTCAGGTGTTAACGGATTCGTTTTTATTTATATTATTTATTATGTGAGTAATATTTGTTATGGATGGGATGTATGTTATTCATATCCAGAATGATATCAAGTCTTTAAACATTATTTTTAATCATATAATGAAAATTAGTCTTGAATGGATACGATGGGGAATGAATCTCATCGCGTTCGTGGAGACGGTAATCCGTACGTACGCACGAGCGACAATATCATTCTTTTGATATTAAAATAATATATAATTGGATGGTATATCATATATACAGAATCGTTATCATGTTATATTTATTATTTACATCAATTACACGTCATTATTATATACATCCAAATAATAATGTATTGAATAACAATTACACCACGACGTGGAGACGGTAAGTCGTACGTACGCACGTATGGTGACATGTCATTCAAAGGATGGATAGAATAATTAATTTGGTTGTACTATATTTATAATAAAATCATAGTATATATAAGATACTGGAGTTATTATTTTAGAATGGAAACAACAAAGAAAAAGGTAGTGGAAGAAGAAAGGAACTTGAAAGAGGTGATGAAATATTTACCTCTTCTTCAGATTCTTCCTTTTGATTTGATCAAAAGGGATCCTTAGGTTGGATTTCTGACTAAAGGAAGGCCTCTAAGATGAAGGGAGGATATTTGAGAGGGTATTTGGGTAGAGTTTGGCTGATCCAAATGGCTTTGAAGCTGTGAATTAGAGAGAAGGGGGAGTGCCCCTTTATAAGAAGGGTGAGGGGCACCTTAGGAAAAGCTATAAATATTATCTTATAATAAAATCATTTTCTGTTTCTAATGGCTCCAAAATGGATTATTTAAAGGCTAAGATGGGTATGTTTCGAAAACCACTCAACCAATAGGTTTTATATAGGTTTGGGTCGCTATATTAACTTTATCTTTTAGATTTAACTCTTAGTTAAATAGTTTGACATTTACCGTGTCTCTGTATTTTTATATTATATGGTTAATAAACTTACTATATACTTCCAAGCGAACCCCAAGTGGTTCATTAATGATAAACCTATCATTATATAAGTCTTGTGGCTGAACCTTGTATTTTTATGAATAGAATATCAATTAATAATATAATATTTGTTTTAAAAACTCTTTTATGTCAATTTTGACACTATTTAGTATTTTGTTTTTTCTAAATTCATAACAGCATTATTAACTCGAATAAAATTCATCTAACCAACCCTAATATGCCGTATTAACCTATAAAATTATTGGGATTCATAAAAAGTCTCAAATTACATTTATTTTGATATTTATAATGTCAATTATTTTAATATTTCATTAATTAGGTAATTACTGCATCATCATTGTGTCATAAATAAATTAAATTATTTAAGGTCTAAAAAATATAAATAAAATACCATTATGTATGAAATCATTTTATCTTTCTAATGAATATTTATAGTCGAATTTATCTTTTGTATAACCCTATATTAAAAATGCTTTAGTTATTAAACTTTTATTTTAACTCTTTTAACTCTTCTTTAAATAAAATAATAATAAGTGTCCTAATCTAATCCAAGTGGACCAAAGAGGTTCATATTTTATTCCTAAGGTTGTTTTTGGTCGAATTTAACTTATCCAATAGAATTAGTACATGTGTTAGGATAATAATAATATCATTTTTACCCTTAATTACCCGATTTACTTTTAACCGTGGAAAATAAAAATAAAAAGTTACTATTCATCAAAAATTATTTTCATCTTATTTAACCACATTTTTTTTACTGATATCAACCGTGTCTCTCGGATTTTTGAAATTCCACTCACAGAAGCGGTAAAATTAAGTTTTATGTGAATTTGAAAATTCTCCTAGGAGGTGGGTAAAAGAGTGTGAAAAGTTCAATAAAATTTTTATATATCTAAAATTATTATAAACTGACTCAAATGAATTGCATTGAACTTATATAGGTATTATGTATCTATTTTGACCAAAAATAAATTTAAATAAAATAAATAATTATTTAAATAAAAATTTGGTTTTAAACTATAACTCAGTGTTTTTCACTATTAATTAAAAATTGAAAGTCTTCAGAAAAATACCAAAAATTCACCCTAAGCTAATTTCGATATTCCAAATCCAAAAATGAAGTCCATTTTGAAAGATAAAATTTATAAAATTTCAAAAAGTGTGTATTATTATTCATAATGGGTAGTTTGATTGGTTGTGGTGTGTTAGAACTCGAAATTGCGTACAACACACGCTATTGTATTATTCAAAGAGAAGTGTATAGTGAAAGCTTGGGGTGTTACATCTTGTATATATGTCATTGTAATAAAATAACCACCAACTCTGGGCTACTGGTGTCGGGGTTGTTACATAAATAGTAATGAAAAATTTATTAATTAGATAATATTATGAAGTTTAGATCATTTTAAAAAATCATTGTTAATATTTTGTATTAACATGTTAAAATTCAAGAAGTTTGGGATCCAAACCCTTCATGATCATCATCGGTTTCCCAAAATGATCTAATTGATAACGTTTTAGGGGAGGAGCATCTCGGACGTGTACGAGGGATGGGTTTTGGGGTTATTCCATCAGTTGTCATTGGTAGGTCATATAGTGACCCGGCCTTTTCTTACATTAGTATTACATCATTTCAAAGATAAACAACATAATAGTATTACACATAGAGGATCCATAGGTTTAGTGTCTTGGGAAAACTAGGACCATGCATGACAAATACAACATCAACCATAAACATTTATTTAACTTCTTCTTCACTAGCTTCTTAGTGGCACTTGTCCTCTCCTTAGTACATGTAGCCACCTGAGGATATACATCAAAAGGGGTGAGATAGAATCCAAATAAGAGGATAGATAAGAATAATATATCATGGGGTGAGCATAATCATAACATAGGCAAAAGATCATGAACATGAGAGGAGCATAAGTAAAAGACTTGAAATGTGGCAATGCATAAAAATGAAACATCATGTCATAGTGGTTAACTACCACACATACTTGTGAACAAAGCTAGAATCATGTTCACACATCATTTCACATTTACTCATGAGATTCATCACTTTACCCAATGCATTGGAGCTCTATATAATTCTGGGTGCACCCGTCACATTTAAACATTCATATTGCGCTATATAATTCCGGGTGCACCCATCACATCATAACATTATCATTATCATGATTGCCACATAGAACACATATCAAACATTTACATAAATAACCCATGGAAAGGAATGGGTTTCATCTCATAATAACACATTCATAAGCTTTGGGTTCCCAAAATAAAGAGGGAACAACATACTTGATACAAGAACCATCAACCTTGAATGAGAGGTAAAAGGTGAGATCTTGAAAGAAGAGTTCTTTTGGAAAACATTTTGATGAACATAAAAACCAGTGACAAACATGTATATCCCAGAAAAGTAAAGTAAATGATGAAAAAATGATCTTTGAGGAGTAACCATATAAAAAATGGAGTGAAAGAGGGAGAACCCGAAGGAAGAAAATTGGGTTCGAGATTTCCCCTTACCTTGTACTCGAATGCCTCCTTCTCTTTAATGTCCTGTATAATGACATTATATTCATTAATTAGAAATCCAGAACCATGTGTTCATTAATAGGGTTCATTCTGGTTTTATTAAGTTATATTATGTTCCTTTGGATGACTTATAGAGTTTAAAAACATTGATCGGGGATGTTCGTTTTCATGGTTTTCTTGAGTGGTTCACTTGTATTCTTAAATTGATGTTTGGGTAGATCATGGGTAAACATACAGAACTGATATTACATTTTATTAATTATATTACATAATCTTGAATGATTTTATAATGATTTATATTAGATCCATGTGGATGAATCATTAGATAAGAATTAAATGAAGATTATTTGGGTTAATTTGAGCGGTTTTTGGATCACAACGAACTCATTTTAACTTTTCACTTAGTAATATGGCCATAGGTTATTTCCAGAACTTAAAATAGAACATAATACATATAACATATTCTGGTTCAACCATAAAAATGGTTTCATGAACAGATTGAAGGTAGAAATGGAAGAAGAGAACATGTCATTTTTGAAGGTGATAAATTATCACCACATGAACAACGTTCTCTTTAATAAAATAAAAGGAAGAGGGAAAGGGTGTGGGGTGATATAATATACCATTAGAATCATAAGATTACATTATATTTATAATACTGGAGTTACAAAAAAAAATTGGATGAAGATAAGTAGGGAGATATCAAGAAAGGAACTTGAACTTGAAAGGAAATTAAAGGAGAAGAGAGAGAAATTACCTCTAGAATCTTTCTTCTTGAGATCCTCCTTAAGGAAGATAGGATTGGTATTTTGATGAGACCAGAAGATTTTGGACGTGGGGGAGGTGCTAGGGAAGATGTTTGGGCAGAGTTTAGAGAAGGCTTAGAGCTTGAGAGGTGTGAGGAAAAGAGGGAGTGAAGGGTGGCTTTTATAGTGGAGGGGAGAGGGGTTTCCTTAATATAAAATTGATTAGTTTATTAATTTCACCAAAGACAAGTAATAGTGAGTCTTGGATGACCAATAATAGTAATTTTATAATGTAATCCCAAACCAAGTGGGCTTACATCAGCAGAACATCATCGATGACTCAATTAATACATTATTTAGCTTTTATTGTGAATTATCGGATTCCACTATTCATCAAAAATTCAAGTATCTCAGAAAAATCTCAAAAATTTACTCCAACCATTTCTCGACATGTAGAATCCAAAAATGAAGTCCATTTTTCAAAAATAATTTTCTAAATATTATTAATTTAATATTTAATTAAAATCATAATTTACTTAAAAAAACAGTTTTTAAAAATTAAAACTGATTTTGCAGTTCTTTCAAAAATTACTTAGGGTCTTATAAAATTATCAAAAAACTATTAGACATTGATTCAATAATTTATGAATACATTACAGGAAAATAAATATTCTTTTAAATTAATTAATTAATTATAATTAATTATTTATGACTTATAAAATACCAAAAACGTTTACTAAGGTCAAATTGTCACTTTATAAGATGTCTAAATTTTATTTTATTATTCATAGGTAATGTTCCTCTTATTTAATATTCATAAGGGTCATGTTACTATTCATAAGGGTATGTTACTATTCATAAGGGTAGGTTACTATTCACCAAAAATTATTTTTGTTTCATTAGACTCCAAAAACTATCTTGAACACAACCGTGTATGTTGTATTTTTTAAAATTCCAAACATAGGGGTGAAAAAATTATGTTTAAGGGTCACTTATCACTTAGTAGTTCATTATTTTGTGTTTTTATGACATAGATATAAGAAGGGATTTTTCTATTGAAATACTTTGGGTCGTTACATTCTTCCCCCCTTAAGAAATTTCGCCCCCAAAATTTCACTTTACACAAACAGGTGAGGGTACTTCTCCTTCATTGCCTCTTCCAGTTCCCAAGTTGCTTCCTCAAATTTTTGGTTCCTCCACAACACTTTGACAAGGCGGGTTGTCTTGTTGCGTAGAACCTTATCACTTCGATCCAAAAAATTTATCGGTTGCTCCTCATAGGAGAGATCATCTTCCAGTTGTACCACCTCTAAGTTTAGTACATGTGAGGGGTCTGGTATGTACTTCCTCAGTAGTGATACATGAAACACATCATGAACTTGAGCCATATTCGGTGGAAGTACCAGACGATAGGCCACGGCTCCTATACGATCAAGGATCTCAAAGGGGCCAATGTACCTTGGGCTTAGCTTCCCTTTCTTTCCAAATCTCATGACTCTCTTCCATGGAGATATTCGAAGGAAGTCTTTATCTCCAACGTCGAACTCCAAGTCTCTTCGACGATTGTCAGCATAGCTCTTTTGCCGACTTTGAGCAGCTTTGATGTGTTTTTGGATGAATTGAACCTTCTCTGTCATCTCTTGAACAAGATCAGGACCAAGTAGCTTTCGTTCTCCAACTTCATCCCAACAGGTTGGAGTTCTACATCGCTTCCCATAAAGAGTTTCATACGGAGCCATCTGAATACTCGAGTGGAAGCTATTGTTGTATGAGAACTCAACCAATGGAAGATGCTGATCCCAACCACCTTTGAATTCAAGAGATCAGGCTCTTAACATATCTTCAAGCGTCTGAATAGTCCTTTCAGATTGGCCATCAGTTTGGGGGTGATAGGCCGTGCTGAAATTTAATTCAGTACTCAAAGCATGTTGAAGGCTCCTCTAGAATTTAGATGTGAACCTTGGATCACGGTCAGAGACAATCGGGAGTGGAACACCATGCAATCTCACTACTACCTTCACATATATCCTGGCAAGTTGTTCAAGCGATAGGTCTTCCCGAATTGTGATAAAATGGGAAGTCTTGGTGAGTCGGTCAACCACAACCCATATCACATTATTCCCCTTTGACGTATTCGGGAGACCCGTGACAAAGTCCATAGTAACATTTTCTCATTTCTACATGGGTATAGGCAATGGCTGCATCATACCCTTGGACTTTTGTCGCTTAGATTTAACTTGCTGACATACCAAGCACCTTGATATATATTCTGCAATCTCCTTCTTCATGTTATCCCACCAGAAGTGCTCTCAGAGATCACGATACATCTTGGTACTTCCAGGATGGATAGAGAAAGTTGAGCTATGTGCATTATCCAATAGCTCCTTCTTTATCCCGGGTGATGAAGGCACACAAAGCCGCGTTCCAAACCGAATCACACCATCATCGTCGATATGGAACTCTTGCAGCTTCCCTTCCTTTACTGTATTCACCCTATTTTGTATCTCCACATCATCCCTTTGTGCTTCCTTAATCTTCTGTTGGATGGATGGTTGCGCAATCATTTGGGCAAGGTAGGATGTATCCCATGTCCTTACGATTCCCAAATCCATCCTTTGCATATCCAAGAAGATAGGGTCTTTCTCAATCCTCAACATGGATAGAGTAGAAGGTTCTTTTCTACTTAGAGCATCAGCTACCTTGTTTGTCTTTCCAGGATGATAGTGAATAGATCAATCGTAATCCTTGATTAGCTCTAACCATCTCCTTTGACGCATGTTGAGCTCCTTTTGTGTGAATATATACTTTAGGCTCTTGTGGTCGGTGTATATGTCACACTTCTTGCCATAAAGGTAGTGCCGCCAGATTTTCAAGGCAAAAATCACGGCTGCCAGCTCTAGAACATGCGTCGGGTAGTTCTGCTCATGGATCTTCAACTATCGTGAGGCGTAGGCTATCACATTATCATTTTTCATGAGTACACAACCCAAGCCTTTCTTTGAAGCATCGTTGTATATCACAAAACTTTCTCCACTTTTCGGTAGTGTGAGTACAGGTGCAGTGATCAGCCTTCTCTTTAGCTCCTTGAATCTTCCCTCACATTCATCCGTCCATACATACTTTACCCCTTTTCTTGTTAACTTAGTTAGCGGTCTTGACAATCGTGAGAAGTTTCTCACAAAATTTCGATAGTACCCAGCTAATCCAAGAAAACTATGAATTTCTGTGACACTAGAGGGCCTGGGCCATTCCTCAATTGCCTTTGTATTTGAAGGGTCCATAGAAATTCCCTTTCTTGTGATCACATGTCCCAAGAACATGACTTGATTCATCCAAAAGTCACACTTGATGAACTTGGCGTACAAATTCTCCTTTATCAATGTCACCAACACAAGTCTTAGATGTTCTTCATGTTCCTCCTTGCTCTTGGAGTAGATGAGAATATCATCGATAAACACTACCACAAATTTTTCGAGGTAATGTTTAAAGACTCTATTCATCAAATCCATGAAGATTGCAGGGGCATTAGTAAGTCCGAAGGGCATCACCAAAAACTCATAGTGCCCATACCTTGTACGGAAGGCAGTCTTCTGAATATCTTCCTTCTTCACCTTTACTTGATGATATCCAGAACGAAGATCCACCTTTGAGAAGTATTGAGCTCCTCTTAACTGATAGAACAAGTCATCAATCCTTGGGAGAGGATACTTGTTCTTTATGGTGATCTTGTTGAGTTCCCGATAATCGATACACAGCCGCATGGTACCATCCTTCTTCTTCACAAAGATCACTGGTGAACCCCAAGGTGATGCACTAGGGCGTATGAACCCTTTGTCCAGATTCTCTTGTAGCTGCTTCTTTAACTCCTCCAATTCGATAGGAGCCATCCTATAGGGGCACTTCGAGATAGGAGTAGCTCTGGGTATGAGTTCAATTGAAAACTATACCTCACGATCCTGTGGAATTCTGGGTAACTCTTCGGGAAATACATCACCGTATTCCCTTATGATGGGCATTTCCTCAAGGTTGGAACTTTCCTTCGACTCAACCATTTGGGCGAGGTATGCTTCTTCATAGAGAATCAGCACCCACACCATTGAAGGATTTTTCAAAGGATATTCATGATCTTCCGTGTATTTGTAGAGGAGCATGGGATGGTTCGGAATATGAAAATATATTTCCTTTTTCCCGACAGTTGATATGTGCTCTATATAACGAGAGCCGATCCATTCCCATTATAACGTCGAATTCCACTAAGGGAAGTATTATGAGATTTTCCGGAAGAATCTTCCCACATACGTCAACAGGAGAAGAGTCAAACACTTGGGTTGCAATGATTGCACCACTTGGTGTTTTTATAGATATCTCTACTTCAAGGTTTTGGGGCTTCGATTCTATAGTTCTAGCAAACTTGCAAGATATAAAGGAATGCATAGAACCAGAATCAAATAAGACTTTTTCCATTCTTGAGTGAATAGGAAGTGTACCTTGTACGACTTCATTATCATGTTCCACCTCCGCAGTATTGATGGCATAATCCTTCCCTTGTTCCTTTGGCTTTGGTGGTTGTTGGCGCTGGTTACCCTCGAGAGCTCGAGGTTTAGTGCACTGGTTTGAATAGTGCCCTAGCTCCCTACAGTTGTAGCATTGAACCACAAGTGGTTCTCTCCTTTAATCGGCTACATTATCCTTCCTTTTCATGTCTTTTCGACACTCATGATCTTGGTGCCCTTCCTTCCCACACTTAAAGCATTTCGCCGTACCTTTGAGGCAGTTCCCATGGTGCAACTTCCCACATTTTTGGTATGTGGTTCGTTGTGTTTTCTTCCCATCTTTATCACTAGATCCATCAGCTTGAAACTCCACCTTTCTTTTCTTATCACCATAGCCATGAGACGATTCTCCAAACTCCATCTCCACTTTGAGAGCACACCGAACAACTTCTTCATAACTCCCAAAGTCTCGAATTGAAAGAGCCTTTCGAAGACATTGTTTTAATCCACTAAATAATCTATCAATTTTGCTATCATTGTTGATAACAAAACCCGAAGCATACCTTGCGAGCCTTGTGAAATTTGCTTCATAGGTTATGACAGATTCTCCTTCTTTTTGCTTGAGCTCTATGAATTCTCTCTCCATCTTCGTGTGAAGAGTTCTTGGGAAGTACTTATTAAGAAACATTATCTTAAAGTCTTCCCATTCCATCTCTTCAATTTCCTCCCTTGGCTTGGTGTTCTTAATCAAAGCCCACCATTGATCAGCTTCTCCATCTAGACGATAAATGGATAGAGTCACCTTCTCCATCTCGGAACAGTGAAGAACAGAAAATATCTTCTCCATGGAGTTGACCCACTGTTCCGCAACTAGTGGATCATAAGATCCACAAAACGTCGGTGGTCGTTGCCGCATAAAACATTCGATAGCTAGTTGCTCCCTCTTTGGTGAAGGAGGACGTTCCCCATTATTATGGTTATTATTCATAACCCAAGATAATTGGGTAAGCATCGCCATGAAGTTTTGAACTCCACCTCCAAAATCATTGGGGATTTCATTCAGGCAATCGTTGCATTGGCCCTCGCAAGAGTTGTTGGCCTGATTTCTCCTGGTTCCCACCATTTTCTAAAATAGAAAAGTTTAGAACAAAACATAAGTAAAAAAGTCATGAATAACTTATTCATTTAAACAATTATACCAAAAACATAACATATGGGATCCCTAGGTAAATATCCTTGTGTGCATATTTGTACTTAGTCTCATGTTGTAGGTTTTCTCTAGGGTTCACTAATCCTAATCCCCAAATTAACTAAACCTTTCCTCTGATACCAACTATAGCGACTCGGCCTTTTCTTACATTACTATTACATCATTTCAAAGATAAACAACATAATAGTATTACACATAGAGGATCCATAGGTTTAGTGTCTTGGGAAAACTAGGACCATGCATGACAAATACAACATCAACCATAAACATTTATTTAACTTCTTCTTCACTAGCTTCTTAGTGGCACTTGTCCTCTCCTTAGTACATGTAGCCACCTGAGGATATACATAAAAAGGGGTGAGCTAGAAGCCCAGTAAGAGGATAGATAAGAACAATGTATCATGGGGTGAGCATAATCATAACATAGGCAAAAGATCATGAACATGAGAGGAGCATAAGTAAAAGACTTGAAATGTGGCAATGCATAAAAATGAAACATCATGTCATAGTGGTTAACTACCACACATACTTGTGAACAAAGCTAGCATCATGTTCACACATCATTTCACATTTACTCATGAGATTCATCACTTTACCCAATGCATTGGAGCGCTATATAATTCTGGGCGCACCCGTCACATTTACACATTCATATTGCACTATATAATTCTGGGCGCACCCATCACATCATAACATTATCATTATCATGATTGCCACATAGAACACATATCAAACATGTACATAAATAACCCATGGAAAGGAATGAGTTTCATCTCATAATAACACATTCATAAGCTTTGGGTTCCCAAAAGAAAGAGGGAACAACATACTTGATACAAGAACCATCAACCTTGAATGAGAGGTAAATGGTGAGATCTTGAAAGAAGAGTTCTTTTGGAAAACATTTTTATGGACATAAAAACCAGTGAAAAACATGTATATCCCAGAAAAGTAAAGGAAATGATGAACAAATGATCTTTGAGGAGTAACCATATAAAAAATGGAGTGAAAGAGGGAGAACCCGAAGGAAGAAAATTGGGTTCGAGATTTCCCCTTACCTTGTACTCGAATGCCTCCTTCTCTTTAATGTCCTGTATAATGAAATTATATTCATTAATTAGAAATCCAGAACCATGTGTACATTAATAGGGTTCATTCTGGTTTTATTATGTTATATTATGTTCCTTTGGATGACTTATAGAGTTTAAAAACATTGATCGGGGATGTTCATTTTCATGGTTTTTTTGAGTGGTTCACTTGTATTCTTAAATTGATGTTTGGGTAGATCATGGGTAAACATCCAAAACTGATATTACATGTTATTAATGATATTACAGAAGCTTGAATTATTTTATAATGAGTTATATTAGATCAATGTGGATGAATCATTAGATAAGAATTAAATGAAGATTATTTGGGTTAATTTGAGCGGTTTTTGGATCACAACAAACTCATTTTAACTTTTCACTTAGTAATATGGCCATAGGTTATTTCCAGAACTTAAAATATAACATAATACATATAACATATTCTGGTTCAACCATAAAAATGGTTTCATGAATAGATTGAAGGTAGAAATGGAAGAAGATAACATGTCGTTTTTGAAGGTGATAAATTATCACCACATGAACAACGTTCTCTTTAATAAAATAAAAGGAAGAGGGAAAGGGTGTGGGGTGATATAATATACCATTAGAATCATAAGATTGCAGTATATGTATAATACTGGAGTTACAAAACAATTTGGATGAAGATAAGTAGGGAGAGATCAAAAAAGAAACTTGAACTTGAAAGGAAATTAAAGGAGAAGAGAGAGAAATTACCTCTAGAATCTTCCTCTTGAGATCCTCCTTAAGGAAGATAGGATTGGTCTTTTGATGAGACCAGAAGCTTTTGGACGTGGGGGAGGTGCTAGGGAAGATGTTTGGTCAGATTTTAGAGAAGGCTTAGAGCTTGAGAGGTGTGAGGAAAAGAGGGAGTGAAGGGCGGCTTTTATAGTGGAGGGGAGAGGGGTTTCCTTAATATAAAATTGATTAGTTTATTAATTTCACCAAAGACAAGGAATAGTGAGTCTTGGATGACCAATAATAGTAATTTTATAATGTAATCCCGAACCAAGTGGGCTTACATCAGCAGAACATCATCGATGACTCAATTAATACATTATTTAGCTTTTATTGTGAATTATCGGATTCCACTATTCATCAAAAATTCAAGTATCTCAGAAAAATCTCAAAAATTTACCCCAACCATTTCTCGACGTGTAGAATCCAAAAATGAAGTCCATTTTTCAAAAATAATTTTCTAAATATTATTAATTTAATATTTAATTAAAATCATAATTTACTTAAAAAACAGTTTTTAAAAATTAAAACTGATTTTGCAGTTCTTTCAAAAATTACGTAGGGTCTTATAAAATTATCAAAAAACTATTAGACATTGATTCAATAATTTATGAATACATTACAGGAAAATAAATATTCTTATAAATTAATTAATTAATTATAATTAATTATTTATGACTTATAAAATACCAAAAACGTTTACTAAGGTCAAATTGTCACTTTCTAAGATGTCTAAATTTTATTTTATTATTCATAGGTAATTTTCCTCTTATTTACTATTCATAAGGGTCATGTTACTATTCATAAGGGTAGGTTACTATTCATAAGGATATGTTACTATTCACCAAAAATTATTTTTGTTTCATTAGACTCCAAAAACTATCTTGAACACAACTGTGTGTGTTGGATTTTTTAAAATTCCAAACATAGGGGTGACAAAATTATGTTTAAGGGTCACTTACACTTAGTAGTTCATTATTTTGTGTTTTTATGACATAGATATAAGAAGGGATTTTTCTATTGAAATATTTTGGGTCGTTACAGGGCATCATCGTCTATTACTGCTACACTCGGTGGGGGTTCGAGTAGTGCTGTTGATCGGGAATCACAAAGAGAAATTAAAAAATTGAATGAAAAGGTGCAAGAACAAGACTTTTATAGGCAAACACAGGATTAATGGCGGTCAGCAATGGAAAATGTTTTAGTTTCTGTATTTCAACTAATGGTCAGCATGATGCTCAAGGAAATTTTTAGCCTTATTGTTCATCCTGTTGAGGTAAATTCTAAATTCCATAGATCATTCACGCATTTGCAAAGAACACATACAACTTCCATAAATAAAAATAAAATGACACTTTTATATAGAAAACACGCACTTCGAGTCATACCGACTACATATTATGTCATATTGACGTGTGGTTGATTCCTACACGTCAAAAATGAATTATAGATCGTTATCCATAAGTTTGAAAACAATTCGAGCATGTTCGCTCAGTTTTGAATCAGTAAACAGTTTTTAAAGGTACCAAAGCCTTTAAAAACGTGTGTCGGGGGGGTCAAAACTAGAAAAAAATATCGGATTTCATTGAAATGAGGGGACAATGACCGTATATTGAATTTTGAATTGTAGGAACTAACGAAACGTCATTCCGAGTTATTGTTTTCCTGGGATGGTCGTAAACGTGTTTTTAGTGTTTTTAAAGCACTAAAATGTGCGTGTAATGGTCAAGACCATAGAAAATGATCTAAGATTGATGTAAAATCATTAGAAAACCACCGTTGAGCTATATTTTTATGTATACACGCAGACAACACGTCAATCTGACCTGCGGTGTGGTTAGAATGACTCGATAAACACTTTTTAATGGTACCAAAGCCTTTAAAAACATGTGTCGGGGGGTCAAAACTAGGAAAATGGCATCGAATTGCCCTAAAATCATAGGACAACAACTGTATATTGATTTTTGAAATATAGGAACTGACAACACGTCATTCTGAGTTAGGGTTTGCTCGGGATGGTCGTAAACGCATTTTTAGTATTTTAAAACACTAAAACGTGTGTGTAACTACCAAAATCATAGCAAACGACCTTAAATTAAAATGAAATAATGGGACAACCACTGTTGAGTTGTTTTTTATGTGTATGTGCAGGCAACACATTAATCCAACTTGCGGTGTGGTCAGAATGACTCGGTAAATACTTTTTAAAGGTACCAAAGTCTTTAAAAACATAAGTGAGGGGGTCAAAACTAAGAAAATGATGTCGGATTGTCTTGAAACCAAAGAAAAACGATCATAGATTGCATTATGAAATGTTGGAACCAATGAAACATTATTCTGAGTTATTGTTTGTCTGAGATGACTGTAAACACGTTTTTAGTGTTTTAAAACACTAAAACATGTGTGCAACGGTCAAAACTATAGCAAACGACCTCATATTGGCGTGAAATCGTTAGAAAACTACCATTGTATTATTTTTCATGTGTATGTGCAGACAACACATCAATCTGACATGTTGTGTGGTCGAGATGACTCGGTAAACACTTTTTAAAGGTACACAAGTCTTTAAAAAGATGTGTCGGGGGGTCAAAATCAGTCAAACGACATCGGATTGCCCCGAAATCAGAGGACAACGACCGTAGATTGATTTTTGAAATATAGGAATAGACAAAACATTGTTTCGAGATACAGTTTGTTCGGGATGGTCGTAAATGTGTTTTTAGAAACACTCAAACATTTGTGTAACGGTCAAAACCATTGCAAAAGATCTCAGATTGATGTGAAATCATGGGACAACTACCGTTGAGTTATTTTTAATGTGTACGCGTAGACCACACATCAATCCAGCGTGCAGTATGGTTGGAATGACATAGTAAACATTTTTTAAAGGTACCAAAGCCTTTAAAAACATGTTTCATGGGATCAAAACTAGACAAACGATGTCAGATTGCCCTGAAATCAAAAGACGACAACTGTGGATTGATTTTTGAAATGTAGAAACCAACGTCACGTCATTCCGAGTTATGGTTTGCCCGAGATGGCCGTAAATATGTTTTTAGTGTTTTAAAACATTAAAACATTAAAACATTCGTGTAACGATTAAAACCCTAGCAAATGGCCTCAAATTGACATAAAATCACGAGACAAACACTGATGTGTTATTTTTGAAATATAGGACATGGTGGGATATCAAAATTTTTAAAATTTGTTTAAAGTAAATTTCAAGCACACCGCACGTCGATTTAAAAATTAATTAGAATATTTATTTATCCTTTTTCAGTTTCTAGTGTTAAATCATATCTTAAATAAGTAAGTTTGTGTTTTCAAAGTGTTTTGCATGATATATTATTTGTTTTATGTTAAAATGTATTCTGTTTGATTTAAAAAATAACATTTTTTTTGTGCAACAATATGAATATATTTCCTATTTTTTCCCTTTCGCATTTCCTTTCTTAAATGTTCTGGTTTTCACTGTAGGTGACAGATGTCGGCAGTGAGCAAGAGGTTGATGATTCTGATCCACAACATTCTTCGGAAGACAGTCGTGGTAGTTCTTAGTTTCTGTGATATGTTTAAATTTTCTAAACTATTCTACTGTAATTATGATTTATTATATTTAGTTTTAATTTATGTTTTCTTTTTTATTATAATTGATGAGATGATGTGATTGGTTTCAGTTGATGAGATGACGTGGAGGCAAATGGGTGCAGTGGAGGTCATGGCGTTGATGTATATTGGACATATTTTATATGCATGTATTGATGAATGATGTATGAGTTGACTGATGTATGAGTTGATTGAGGTATTTGTTGACTGAGATTTTGCTGGTTGTAGATGTTTGTATATATGACCGTGGATGTATGGCGTATGCATGATGGGTTTATCATACATTTATGTTTTAGTTTGGTGCATGTCATTTTTTTTATATTTACTGTTTTTTATAAAATATTTTACAAAAAAGTAAATTTTAATTGTAATATTTTACACTGGTTTCTAATGACCGCCGCTAACTAAATCAATTCAAATTATGTTTAGCAGTGGTTAAGGGTAACTTTTGCCGAACATAACCACTGCTGATATATTTAAAGGCGGTTAGTTTCATGTAATCTTGTTTTTTAGGATTTTTTTTAAAAGAATCACTAAATAGAACTGAAACCGCTGTTAAATGGTACAAAAACGACACATACCTTATTTTTTTTGTAGTCTCAATTTAGTTGAGTTTGGATTCTACGTTCCTAAGAAAATTATGCCAATACAATAAAAAAAAGGAATTAATTTGTTAGTTTAATGCCTTAATCCTATTAAAATTTGATTAATCAGTATATCAAATGTAACAGAGCGAGCAGATATCAAAGTTTGTTGACATTAATCATATTAAAATCTCATTTTATATTTGGGGAACGGGAGTGGTGTGGAGTGGAGGAAAGTGACTCCTTTGGACTCGGACGGGGAAAAATATATAATCACCTATCGGTCAGCCTCAATGGCTATAAGATCCCCAAAACAAGACCCTTTTGTTTCGATCCGTGGCCCACCTGTCTGATTAGTGACAATCTGCTTAATCATGGATTGTCTCCAAGCTTAATCAGCTCTCCCCATCCAATTAAAATCCCAGCTTGGCCGCCCTGCAAGCGTAGCTCCACGACCTGCACCCCTTCCCAACCACAAACACAAACCCAGCAGCTGCGCAGACAACACACAGGCACACCCGAACACTGTCTCTTCTTACAGGAGGAGAGAGAGAGAGAGAGAGAGAGCCGTCATCCCCAAAAGCTTCCGTCTGAACCTAGATCATACTCAGCGAAGTGAAACTGAAAAGAGGGAAAAAAGGGTTTCGAATGATGGGTATTTTTTTATTTCGTGGCTGAAGATGGCGGAGCTCGATGGGTTCGATCCGTCTTCCACGAGGTTGAATATGGGTTATCTCTGAGATTTCCTGAGCCAGGTGTTTTTTGTTTTCCCGGAGGGAGGGTATACGTGGGTTTTTGTGAACTGTTCATCCCTGCGGTCGGTTCTTTCCGGACATGAACAGTACGGCCGCGGCGTCGGGGGAGGCGTCGGGAACGGCGGCGTCGCTGAGGACGACGATGGCTTCCTCGCCCTTCACGCTGTCGCAGTGGCAGGAGCTGGAGCACCAAGCCCTAATCTTCAAGTATCTGAATGCAGGCGTTCCTGTGCCGTCTGATCTACTCCTCCCTATCCAGAAGAGCTTCGAATCCCTGTCAGCTCGTCTCTTCCCCCACCCCAGCGGTAAACATTTCTCTCTCAATACGATTCATCCAGTGGGTTGATGTGGATCTTCCATTAACGAGTGAACTGATCTCAGCATCGGTCGTTAAAAGATGAACATCGCTGTGTTCTCTTTCGCAAGTTTGCTTGAGCTTAGATTAAGTTTCTGAGATGTTAGCCTTTTCGGCGGAAAAAGAGAGAAAAAAAAATGGTGGCGTGTTGCTTTTGTCTCCATATTTCACTTCAACATGCTCGAATAGGATTACTTTTCCTTTCCTTTTTTAGTGAATGGTCCTCCCCCCTCCCTTTTCAGTCATTGAATAGAACCTCATACGGTTGGCATGATATTCCTTATGCCGCTTAAATTTTAAGATTTACACTGGAGTTTTGGGTTTTAATGCTGCAAATCATGAACGTTTCCTCTTACCTGCAACTATTATATCGACTGTACACTTCTACTATTTAGGTTGTTTATAGAAATGAATCAAACAAAACCAAAACTCTTACCTTTTGCTGGGTTCTTAGTCTTAGCCTTTTCATGAAACCATCCCTATGATGAAGCTTTCTGTTAATGGGATTCGCTGCTTGCTCTGGTTTGTTGCAGTGGCTTATTGCTCCTTCTATGGGAAGAAGGTCGACCCGGAGCCGGGGCGGTGCCGGAGGACAGATGGGAAGAAATGGAGGTGCTCCAAGGACGTGTATCCGGACTCCAAGTACTGTGAGCGCCACATGCACCGTGGCCGCAACCGTTCAAGAAAGCCTGTGGAATCACAAACTGCTGCTTCTCAGCCATCACCTGCCATGGCTCCTCTGACTGTTTCTGGAAGTGGTGGTGGCGGCTCCGGGGGTGGTGGTGCAGGAATCTTGCAGAACCTTTCCAACTTTAGCAGTTCTCATGGAGGCCTGGGGTCTGGAACCAACCCTTCCCACTTTAGCTTGGATTCCATGTCCTATGGCACCAACAACAAGGATTACAGGTATCAAATCCTTTTTTTGTTGAACATCAGATGCTGTTATTAGGTTGCTCCTTGGCTGCTCTCTGTGATCATAGTTGTCAAAGGCGTGTGGTGCAGTAAGGCACAGAGGCCGCTTGAGGATGTGGTGTGAGGTGCGGCGTGTGGCGCGCGCCTCTTGAAATTAAGACGCAAAACAGGCAAAATAACATAATTACACTTTTTAACAATATTTTAAATCAAAAAAATTAAATTACATCAAATTAATATAAATTAAAATACACATTAATAGTATAAACCAAACCATAAATAAATTGTTATTGATAGAAGACTAGAGAAGGTGATGAAAATCAAGAAGAAATGCTGCTGCTGCCCTACCTGCGTGCCCTGCGCCCCAACCTGGGCGAGCCAGCTGCGACCTTGATTGGAGTTGATGTTTATTTTTCCAAATCTTTTGCATTGACAACAATTTTTTATTTTATGTTTGCTTTCTATTTTTTTTTTGACAGAAGCGCCCTCGTTTTTTATCAATTTGCGACCATTATGAGTGTTTTTTTTACAAAAAAAACTACCTTTTAACCAAAGATTAAGAGCCCATCTTTTTTTATAGGGCAACTCTACTTTTATAGGGGAGCCCCAATTTTATTTTGGTGGTACATCTTAAATCCCGCCTTGCACCTCAGTGCCTCCGGAAAAAACGCACGAGGTGCGCGCCTTTGGTGTGCCTCAGTGAGGTTGCCTTGCCTCACTAGTGGTGAGGCGCTCCGAGTGCACCTTGCCGCGCCCCTTGCCAAGGCGCGCACCTCAGTGCGCCTTTGACAACACTGCTTGTGATGAATTGTTTGGTAGGGGAAAAGGTTGAGGGCTATTCTAGACAATGATCCTGAACATCAATAAAAAAAAAAACACGGGACCATTTTAGTCAAAGTCCACATCCCTAGTGTTTGTTTCTGTGAAGCGTACCGGTCCTAAATTTGGCTGGCAAGATCGCCATTTATTGCCCTACTACTCCCGGAATGATCTTGATTATCAATATCTTTTAGGGTTTTCCCATTTTTTTGTGGTTTGTTGCCCCTGAATGCTGTAGGACTGACACTGAGGCCTGGTTCTTTCCATCTGTCCTCCCTTCCACTGTCCAGAATGGGCTCTTACTGTTTTCACTCAACTGTCTCACATGCATAAGTGTTTTTCCATGGGAATTCCGGAATGACTTTTTTTAAAAAAAAATACACAACAAATGTCACCTTTTTTAGAAAGTGTTTGGAATACCTTTCTATAAAGGTATTTTTCAAATTTAGTGTTGGGATGTGTTTGACATCGCTTGTTCAAAAGTGCTTACGAGGCCTATATCAATTATGACAAGCAGTATGAAAAGATAAGGGATGTTTGTTTTGTTACTTAAACAAGTGGCAAACAAACATCTTTTTTTTTGTAAGTAATAGGGAAACTGCTTGTGCATTCGATGTGTGTAGATAAGCCATGAAACTGCTGTTTTTTAGGATTGGAAATATCAATTGAAGTTGTGTTTTTCTTGGTTATATAAAAAAGTTGATAATCCAACCCGTTAAGTTATGAACTGTATACATGGTATCCGTCAGAGCGGTTACCTTTCAACTGCTTCTCTATTAACTGGGTTTCCTGCCCTTTATGTGATTCACAGCAGTTTTTTTCCATGCTAGGCCCTTGTTTGTTTTGGTTAAATCTGGATTAAGGGAAAGATGATTCCTGACCTGTTTTAATTTTTGGTCATTTGGTTAGCTTATTTTCTCACTATCTAGATTTTTTAAGAAATTTGAATTACCCCATTTTAAGTAATTGCGGTTCCTTCCTAAAAGCCAATAAAAGAGAATTTCATCAATCCTAATGTCACATAATTCAATTTCATCCCATTATTGAATGCGAATCATACCGGGGTTTAGTGTTAACCATGGTTCTTAAGCCTCTTGGTTTGTAGTTCGTAATGCTAAAACCCAATCATTTTATTGAAGGTGGTTGGTTCAAGTGGCTCTGCATTTGTTCCCCATAAGAAAGGTCTTGGGTCTGAGTCTTGATGATCGGTATATACTACCATTGGAAGAGCCTTATCCCTTTGTGGGGTGGCCCAACTCGATCCGGGTTAGCCTGAACCCCGAAGTGTAAGACACCGGAAGGCCTTGTAATTGAAAAAAAAGGCCCGGTAAGCTGGAAATGTTCTAAGCAACCAACAGGTGCTGATTCTACAATAGAAGCTGAACATATTGCAGCACCTGATGTGACTAAAGAAGCTGTTTGCATAAAGAAGTTTGTTACTTAATGTCCTGTTATTTTGGGTTATCTATTCAACCCAGTTAGTTAAAATTTTGACTTCAGTGTGTGTGTTTGGATTTGCATGATCATGCAAGAGATTACTTCATTCGCCTCCCAATTCATTCAACTACTGAATTTTCTTCAAGTTTTGGGTTATAATACTTTGTTTTCTCAACTTGCAACATGCAGGTACATTCATGGATACAAATCAGAGGTGGGTGAGCATAGTTTCATGGAAACGGCCTCCGGGAGCAGTCGGGGGGGCCTCCAGATGGACTCGCCATTAGAGAGCACATGGCCTCTAATGTCATTGTCCCGAGTTGCGTCCTACCCTCCTTCGAAACTGGGTGTTGCCCCGATGCTACAGAGTGACTACCCGCAGCATTCCTTCTTCTCTGGTGAGTTTAGTTCAGGCGAGCCTGTGAAGCCAGAGGGGCACTCCCTGCGGCCCTTCTTCGATGAGTGGCCCAAGGCCAGGGACTCATGGCCTGCCCTTGAGGAAGAACGGTCGAACCAGACCTCCTTCTCCACGACCCAGCTCTCGATCTCCATTCCCAATGCATCGTCTGACTTCTCCGTCAGTTCCCGTTCACCCCACCCCACTGCCGGCTCTCATTCTTCTCAAGGTGAGCAGCTCCGTTTTCTCTGTTCAATTGGTTTCTGACTAGTGGGATGCATGAATCTCATGCATGTATAGTGGCATGCAAGGTTCATGGATTGAGCTGGACAGATGATTTGTTTTCAGTGCTCTCATCTATCTGGAAATGCTCTGCAGACAACTGAGGCCGATGGTCCATGCAAACAGTGGCTGAGCTTCATTCCAGAGATCTGTGAAAAGCTGGCTGAGTTTTTGTGTGTTTGCATGGCTTGGCTGGCTTCGTCTTCCTTGTTACTGTGGCGCGGGCGGTGTGGTTTTCTCAAGGACCAGGGCGCCATTTGTGGGAGTTGTGAAATAAAGTAGTCCTTGCATCTTTGCCGGAGGGGTCCTCTGGGGGGCCTGGAGCATTGTTGTTGTATCAAGTTTGGGGTTTTTTAAGTTCTTTGCATGGCTTCGGTGGAGATGGTTTGGATGAAACGAAGCTTTTCCTGTTGTTTTGAGGTGAACAGAAGATTCCTCTAGGTGTTTTGGATCTGTGAACAGGGTGTAATGATGTCTGAACAATTTGATGCTTAAGATCGATGGACCGTGGTTTGTGTTGCTGCTCTAGGTAAAAAGATGATTCTGCTGTGTTTTTAGTTTGATAAACTTGATTTGTAAAAATAATAGTTTTTTACATGATTTCTTTTTAATAGATTCAACATGCCAAACAAGATTATCATTTATTTTCAATCTGATAAAAATGTCTTATTGGGTCTAATTTTTTTGCTGAGCATATTTTTAATTAATGGGTTTAGTCTTTTTTTTCCCGGTCATAACCTATAGGCTCAACCAATGTACTAGTATAGCCACAAAACAAAAAGGTGCCAATTTGGTTATGTGAAATCATGAATGTTATTATTCGTTTATTACTTCTCATCACTATCTATGTTGCCATCTCTCTTTTGATTTTCTTGTGAAGTGTATTATCTTCTTGATTTTTTGTGTGCTCTTTTGATTTTCTTGTGAAGTGTATTATCTTCTTGATGTGTGCATGATACTGATTGTGATTGGATTCGAAGTCAATAACATCGGGTCACGACAATGTATTGATTTGTCATGAAATTGAACTTTGATCTCATTTGATACAATCCAAAGAGAGTGAGAAAGGAAAAATGAAATAGAAAATTCAGAAACCATGTTTAGAATGGAATTGGTGATTCCTTGAAAAAAATGAGTGAAAGGGGGGTTATAAGAAGAGATTCTTTCCAACTAGAGTCCGTCATTCAAGAGATCTGTTATCGCTTTTTTTTCGTTAGTGTCACTCAAATCCATGAGTGTTTGTAAAATCCAAATGTACAATAGTAAAAGAATTCCAACAATTAAGATCAACTAGAGTAAAAAAAACACAATTAAAACGCCTTGTCTCGATTCATCGGGACCAGATTGGTACACAACAAGACCCCATGCACGCCTCCTTGTATGTAAGAGGCTCTTGATTAGTGACGAGGGTCCAAGTCTTATAGTTGGGAGACTATGCCTTTGATATTGAGTAACCATCTATAATAAACCCAACAAAATCAATAATACACAAATAAACATAAAAAATAAACAAACAAAAGCCAACAAATAAGTACATTATTGGAGTATATGCCTCAAAACCAATTGCTTTATACTTTAGATTACTTGTATATGTTTAAAGATTGGAGATTATGAGGGCAGACTCACCTGTAGAAATTCCACATGTATCATATCATTAGATATTTCTGTCTTCGAACATATGTGATGATCCTTTGACTTGAAATTATTATTAATGTATATTAAGAGTTATGTAGTTTGATGTATTGATAAAAACCATGATGCTCTATATTCACTTAGAAGCAGAATACGTTAGGTGCATCATGAGTGATATGAAATTAATAAATAAGTCAATATAGAATTTGTCCCTTCCGATTTAAGGAAGCTAATATCTCAGGCCCTTTGATTGGAATGAAATTGTTGAATTAAAATTTCATCACCATGACGTTTGACATGTTCATTTCAGAAAGTCAAAAAAAGATATATCAAACACATAAGTTGATGACACGCGTATGAAACCTGTTTGATTAGAGATATCGTGACAATGAAATCATATTATACAGTGAGTGTTCATACTGTGACATTAACTTATTTCTCTATGAGTGCTTTGACATGTTGTTAGACACAGATCATGAACTTTGAGCAAGTCTGCCTAATGTCACTGAGAAAGATATTTAGAAGGTCACACACATAGTGTATCCATCGATCTTAGTTAAATACTATTTGTATTTAATTGTTGGAATAAATATTATTCTTAAGACCAAAGAATAATATTTATTTAGGATTTATTGATCATAATTATTCATTCACTAATGTGTGTTAAATATTTTAAATTTTTTTTATTCACAAGACCGTCAATCAAAATATTTATCTCTTATGTAATTCGTAAGGTAATAAATAACATTTATTATTGAATAGATATTTATTTAGTTACGTGAATATTAAAAATAAATGTTCACTTACAAGATCATGAAAAATATTTATTTATTTTTCAAATGAATAATATTTATTATCCAAGGTTCAGAAAATGATGAGGAAGCTGAACAGTCTGAGTAAAGCGCCCGACAACAGAAATGATATAATCTTAAATATCATTTAAATAAACAAGGAGTTATTTATTTTATAAAACGATATTTATCTGTGCAAGTCGATGCGTACCATTATAGATTATTATTATTATTAGCATGTGGATTTTTTTATTTGATTAAGGGCCTTTGTGAAATTATCAATAATAAACCCTAGCTCTATAGATACCCAATTATATCATTTTAAAAAGTGGGGAAGTATTTTATGTTGTGCATAACACATCTTATTCCTAGAGAATTTTCTCAGCGAAGAATGACTTTGGGGGTGCTCTCAAAACTGAGAGAATTTCGTCACCTCCTTCACCCCTCTCAAGATTGAGAAAACAATATAGACAATCCATCAAACTCGAAGGATTGTGTTGCGATCAATTCGAACAACGCAAGTCTGTGGATCATCCACACCATCACCCAGAGTTCCATTGATGTCGTTTTGAGATTGTAGATGTAACAACCCGAATCCGGAGCCACAAAACTGGTGACCCGTACCCGGTTTGCCACATGACCTCAAGCGCATTTCCCCAAACGCCAGAGGCTGCCGACTAGCAGCGAGGGCCTTTGTGAGTCAGGGGGGAAACTATGCCCTCATTTCGTAAAGTATGCAACGGAAGAATAAACATAATCAATAGCGTAAGCAGTAAACATCATACAACGACTGAACTAAAAGTAGAAGCAATGTCTGATATAATAATGATGCAGTACGATACATGTATCCATGGAAAGCAGTAAACAAATCAACGTGCTGAAATACAACTGAAACCAAAGTACTAAACATAAACAGCAACTCCAGCAACATCGCGAGCCAAAGTCTGGTCTCATGCTCTCCAGCTCCAACCATCAATCAAGTACCTGAGGTAGAAGGGCCACAATCCCTATCTACACCTGCAACCATATAATTTGTTTGGGCCGAAAAGCAGGACCCAAATAGGGTGTGAGACTAATCACAGTAGGCAACCACCACAAGATTTGTGCCCTACTGTTAGTGAGTAATATAGCAAAAGTAAAGGAAAATAAATACAGTAACGAACTAGGAGTACACCAGTAAATAATCTTACAAGTTACCATTTACATTCATTTAATTAAACAACCAGGGAAAACTAGAAAAGCTTTCTATTCCAAGGTAAGCAAGTAACACAACAGTACAAAACCCAAGCTTGTTCTTTGGCTTGATGGACTCGTCACAACCAACCATCAAAATTCACACTGACCATCTGGGTGGCTCAAACTAGCAGACCCCTACAGTCCAGTAATCAAGCAAGGCACAGACACTCTGGGAAGCTCTCACGTCAATTCCCCTATGGTCTTGCAACGATAGCTACAGACTCTCTGAGGAAGCACTTACGTCTAATTCCTCCTATGGTCTCGATGCGTGGGTAAACTAAGAACACTCTTGGGAAGCACAAAGTCCTATTCCTGTAGGTCCTACGTATGCACTAAAACTAACAGACCCTATAGGGAAGCACTTAATCGTCTATTCCCTCTTTGATCTCCCGCACCAGGTTCTCACAGCCCTGAGCAGTCCAGTCGTGCGTAATCGACTATCAGCAGTCCTAAGTAAGTTCAACAACTACTTGGCTAATATATACCATACATCAAAAGCATTTAAACGACAGACAACACATGCAAACAGTTATAACAAGTAAACTAGCAATTGCAATAGGGGTTGCCTCACAGGCAAACGGTGCCGAACGACGATAAACAACCAAACAGGGAGAAACACCTGTGGGTGATCCTCAAACATGCAACCAAGCATATTTTAACAACAATTAATCATAATCTAACAAGCAATCTAGGGAAAATAAACAATAGGATCAAAATCCTAAACCCGGGATACCCGATACATGGGTATCCGACACTTTTGCAACCAAAACTCAAAGAACTTCAACGTAGGGCAACAAACCACCTACGTCGATCCTCAAAGATCAATATACTTGAACCTTGGCCCGTGAATCGGCCTAGAACGAAGTAGATCTGCAAAAACATCTAAAACGTTCAACCTCAGATAACCCATACGAGAGGAAGAATCAGGAAATGAGGCCAAAGAAGAACCAAGAACTCACCGCTGCGATTCTTCTGCAATCGATGGAGTTTGATTCGGACAACCGGTGACGGATCAGTGGCTCGGAGAATAATTGACCTCCTCAGATGCTCTGGACGGAATTAGGCGGAGAAGAAGATGTTTATGAGCATTAGGTGCGACCCCGATCCGATTAATGAAATAAAAAAGAAAGTACACGACGTGTACTTGGGTTTTCCACACTCCGCTTTAAGCGGCCACCACATCATCCATACACACCGTGTGTGTGGCCCGGACACGGCCAACACACGACTTCGAGCGGCAGAGGAGTACACGACGTGTACTCATAAAGTACACGGCGTGTACTCTGAAAATTTCCAGATTCTTCATTTTTCCTTAAAAAGACCATAAACGAGATCCGTACCTGAAACTGAAGATCCGGGTTCTTACAAACTTTCCCCCTTAAAGAAATTCATCCTCGAATTTCCCTAACAAGGCGTAGAAGAAGAAACCTCAAACAACTCTGGCCACTGTGATCGCATATCAGCCTCCCTCTCCCAAGACTCGTCCTGTATACGTCCATGCTGCCATAGCACCCGTACCAGAGGAACAGAACGACCACGAAGTACCTTTGCACTATGATCAACAATCCTGATAGTATGCTCCTCGAAAGATGCATCCTACTCCAGCTCAACCTCCTCGGGTTGAAAAACATGAGACGAGTCTGAGAAATACCGTCGAAGTTGGGAAACATGAAAGACGTCGTGCATGGCCTGGTACCTCTAAGGTAACTGCAACCTGTAAGCAACCGGACTGACTTTCTCCAAAATCTCAAACGGCCCGACGTATCTTGGTGAGAGTTTCCCCTGTCTCGTAATCCTCTTATGTCCCAACCTCGGGGTAATACGCAGGAAAACCTGGTCTCCAACCTTGAACTCCAAAGGTCGTCTCCTCTGATCAGCATAAGATTTCTGCCGAGACTGTGCAGTAGACATCCTATTCCGAATCAACTCCACCTGCTCCGTGGTCTCCTGAGTAAGATGAGGTCCCAGTAAGGCTGCCTCTCCTGCCTCTAGCCAGCATAAAGGTGATCGACATGGCCTACCGTACAAAGCCTCATAAGGTGCCATCTGAATAGTCACCTGAAAACTGTTGTTGTAGGCGAACTCCACCAGAGGGATATGCTTCTCCCAAGTACCGTCAAAGTCTAGAATGCAAGCTCGGAGCATATCCTCAAGCACCTGGATTGTACGCTCGGACTGACCATCAGTCTGGGGATGGTATGCTGTACTCAAAAGTACCTGTGTACCCAAAGCCCTCTATAACCCCTGCCAGAAGTGTGAAGTAAAACACGCATCCCTATCTGAAACAATGGAGTGTGGAACTCCATGAAGACGTACAATCTCTCGGATGTACAACCGTCCCAGCTCATCTACACTGAAGGTCTCATTGATTGGCAAGAAGTGTGCAACCTTCGTGAGCCTTTCCACTACAACCCAAACCGCATCATTTCCTCAAGGCGATCTCGGTAATCCTGTCACTAAGTCCATCGCGACATCATTCCATTTCCACTCAGGAATGACTAACTTATGTAAAAGCCTTGCTGGTCACTGATGCTCTGCTTTCACCTACTGACAAGTCGAACATCTCAAGACAAAACCAGCCACATCCTTCTTCATACCTGGCCACCAATATTGACGGTGTAAGTCTCAGTACATCTTGGTGACACCAGGATGAATTGCCCAAGCTGAAGCATGAAACTCCTACACCAGCTTCTCATGTATGTCCGCTGGAACCCATACACGGACATGAAAACGTAGCACCTTATCATCGCCCACTGTCCACCCCAGAGTAGGGTCTCTATCTGACACACCCTCCCGTAGGACTAGGCCCTCTGGGTCTGATAACTGCCTCATTCGAACTCGATCTAAAAGAGTTGAGGTAACAACTACAGAAGAAAGAACTGTCTGTCCCTGTCTATCATGTACCTTCAAATGCATCTCAGAGAATAGAGCCATAAGCTGCCACTCGCTGCTGGCCTCCTGAACTGCCTGCAACTGAGTCCTCCTGCTCAGTGCGTCAGCCACAACATTGTCTTTCCCAGGCGTATAAGCAAGCTCGAAGTCGAAGGACTGTAGGTACTCGAACCACCTCCACTGTCTCAGATTCAAGTCACACTATGTGAATATATACATGAGGCTCTTGTGGTCAGTATATACCACAAAATGCTCTCCCATGAGATAGTGCCTCTAACAATGCAAAGCATGAATAACCGCAGCCAACTCTAGGTCGTGCGTAGGATAGTTCTTATAATGGGGCCTCAACTGCCGAGATCTGTACGCAACAACACGATATTACTGCATAAGAACTGCTCCAAGCCTGATGCCAGATGCATCACAGAAAACTGTATAACTCTTGCCTGGCTCTGGCAGAACTAGAATCAGTGCTGAAGTCAATCTCCCCTTCAGCTCCTGGAAGGCTGAGTCGC
The DNA here is from genome assembly GCA_963277665.1 of Viscum album. NCBI lineage: Eukaryota > Viridiplantae > Streptophyta > Magnoliopsida > Santalales > Viscaceae > Viscum > Viscum album. Next base: position 220,471,544 of record OY728165.1, read on the forward strand.
AAGCTTCTGACCAAACGTACTTCTCACCCTTCTTAGTCAAGACCATAAGCAGTGCTGATAAGCATGAGAAGTCCTGTATAAACCGCCTGTAATAACCAGCCAGTCCCAAGAAACTCCGTACCTCAAATACATTCTTCGGCTGCTCCCAGGTAACTACTGCTCTCACCTTCTCTGGGTCTACTGATACTCATGTCTCTGAGATGACATGAACTAGGAAGTGAATCTCGTCCATCCATAAGTGTCACTTTGAGAGCTTAGCATATAACTGATGCTCTCTCAGTGTACTCAATACAATCTCAAGATGGGTAGCATGGTCGTGTCGAGTGTGAGAGTACACCAAGATATCGTCCACAAAGACAATGATGAAAGAGTCCAAGTAAGGATGGAAAAATCTGTTCATCAGCACCATGAAAACTACCGGCACGTTTGTGAGACCGAACGGCATAACCAGATACTCGTACAGACCATACCTGCTTCAGAAAGCTTTGAGAGGTATATCAGATGGTCTGACCCGCAACTGATGATAGCCGGATCTCAAGTCGATCTTTGAGAATACCCTGGCTCATCGAAGCTAATAAAAAAGATCATCAATCCTCGGCAATGGATATCGGTTCTTGACTGTCAACTGGTTCAGCTTCCGATAGTCCACACAAAGCCGTAAGGTACGATCCGCCTTCTTCGAAAACAATACAGGCGAACCCCAAGGGGAAGTACTGGGTCGGATAAAACCCTTCGCCTGCAACTCCTCCAACCGCTTCTTGAGTTCTTTCAACTCAGGTGTAGCCATCCTATAAGTAGGTATGGATACCGGTGCTGCTCATGTCACAAGCTCAATAGAGAAGTCTACCTCATGCTCTGGAGGCAACCCTAAAAAGTATTCTGGAAAGACATCCGGAAAACAGTCAACTACCAGAGGGAAGTCCATCTGAGAAGTTCCCTGATCATCCAGATATAAACTAGCAATCTGGGCTGTAACACTGCCCAACCCATGATGCTCGGGTCCAGCTCTGCTTGCCTGGACATCCCATTCACCCTTGTGAAGAAAGGACCTGCCCTCTGGTGACGTGAAACTCACCCTACGACAATAACAATCGACAAAGGCCTAAAAAGGAACTAGCCAGTCCATTACGAGAATGACATCATAACCCGTCATCTCAAGGATATAAAGATCCCACAAGAAGTGACACCCACCAACCTCAAGGGTGAACTCCTTGCACTAACACATACTAGTAGTTCTATGTCCCAAAGGAGTGTCTAGTGCCAACGTATCCTCAGAAGTAAGGACAGTAAGTCTAAGGCTATCCACAGTGTGCATAGAAATAAAGCTATGAGAAGCTCCGGTATCGAAAAGTGCAAAAGATAAAACTGAGGCTACTAAGATCGTAACTCGAATTGTGGAAGGTCCATGATCCTGCTCCCAATGGATCTGATCTACCGCAAACGTTTGGCCAGTACCGCGGCCCTGTGTAGCAGCCTAATATCCCTGAGCTGATCCTCCCTGAGCCTGACCATCGCGTCCACGACCTCTACCCTGGCATGAACGACCTGAAGAACTCCAGCCCCCAGTTTGCTGTAGAACTAGTAATCCTGCTCCTGTACTAGGAGTAGAAACTGATCCTCCTTCGCTAGCTGCTGGAAGAATAACCCTACAAAAACGTTGCAGATGACCCATCTTGCCGCAAGCTCGGCACTCCACTGGATCTCTCGGGCACTAAGGCTTCTTATGCCTGCTCTTTTCACACTAATAGCACACCACCTGGTTTCCAGAAGGAAGATCCCGTCTTCCAGAAGAATTACCTCACTTCCTCGAGTTACCTCGAGTAGACTCTCGGTGGCGTTTCCTGCTGTCAGTATGCAATGAATCGGCCTTGGATACTGAACCGCCCTGGTCAACAGCTCCAGTCTCCCTCAGATTCCGTTCGGTGATCAGCGCCTGGTTGACTATTAGGGTAATAGAAGTCAACTAGAAGACGTTCACTTGTGATCTGATCTTTGGTTTGAGGCCTTACTCAAACTTCCTTGCCAAAAACAACTCGTCATTTCCCAAAACGGGAGCTAAAAGCTGTAAATCAGTGAAACGGGAGGAATACTCCATAATCGAAAGAGTACCCTGCTGTATATTCATGAACTCTCTGGCTCTGTCGGCCCTCAGCGTCGCCGGATAAAAGTAGTCGTAGAACGTACGCCGGAACTCATCCCAAACCATAGTCCGTTGGCACCCTGCCTGCGAGACCACATCCCACCACCTCTTGGCAGAATCTCACAGCATGTAAGTCGCGAGATTCAAACTTCTGTCTGGGGGTGTCTCCAAATGCTTGAAGATGGAAAGCATGGTTTCTAGCCATGAATCTGCAGCCTGAGGTCCTCCATCCCCTGTGAAGGTAGGAGGATGCTGCTGCTGGAAGACTCACGTCAGCTCTGCCATAGACGGGGTAGGATGCTGAGCTCCTTGGAAGGTTTGCATGAACCTCATGAAACCCTCTCTAAACTGAGCATCAACACCAGTGTCTGGAATCACTGCAGGTGCCATGTCTAGAATGATCGGCAGAACTACTGGTAGTCCCTGGTCTGCCATATTAGGCGTACGGTCACTGCCTGGTTCCTGGCGTGCAACGGGAGGACGTCTTGGTGCCATAGCTCGAAGAAAAAAAAAGCACACTCAGATTTAGGATTAACAAGGACAAAAAAATACCAGAGTACAAAACGGGAACATGAGAGAGAAACACTTAAGTTTGCAAAACAAGACTACATGGCGTGTATTTAAACTACACAGCGTGCTTGCTAAGACTTCCCCATGGGCGTGTAACTCTGCCACCACTGGTCGTATAACATCCCAGACTACACAGCGTGTTGTCCCAAAACACGACGTGTACTTGAACTCCATCCCCTTCCCAAGTCTCTTTACACGGCTAACCTACACGGTCCTCCTAATTCTAAACTACACGGCGTGTTCACTAAAGACATGGAGTGTACTAGACAGGTTTTGGTGACCCGTGTAGCAGTTACACGGCTGACTACACGGCTGACCCCTACATGGCATGTTCTAAACAAACACAGCGTGTATAAGGATAGATAACACCGACCCGTGTTGTTCGTGACACGACTGAGTACCCAGAAGAAAACTACACGACGTGTTCTTATAACACACGTAGTGTACTACACGAGTTTCCCCGACCCGTGTTGTTAGTGACATGACCGGGTACACGGTTGACTACTACACGACATGTACTTATGGTACATGGCGTGTCCCCGAAGACTTTCCAACACCCCGTGTCTCTGTTCACACAGTTAGTAACACGGTTTAAAAACTACACGACATGTATTTATAAAGTACACACCGTGTATTCTGGGTTTTTTGGGTAGTAGATCAGAAACTACACTGAATGCCTGAAACACTGAAAAACAAACATCTATGTGCCAAATTCTGAACCATGGGGGCCTATACTCCCCGCGAATCAAAGTTTGGCATCATAGAAATGCATATATCATGTAAAACAGCATAACAAGTATGTCAGTTACATCAACTATCACAACAACATGCATAATTTATCATTACATCTATCACAACAGCATGAAATTCTAATGCACCCTAGATGGCATGGTAAAATGCATGGCATGTGATTTCCTACCCAGTGCCTATATGATGCATGAGATAGAACACCCTAATCTCATCAGGTTGAAACAAAATAGAACCACAATCATATAAACTATAACAGTACAAAACATGTGCATCACCCAACGGTGAAATATAATAAACTGTAACACTTGCAAAAACTGAAAATTGCAATTATGAGGTAATATAAGTTTTCCCTATACACGGGTTAATTACTCCCGGACACAGTTAAGTACTAACTACCCATTTCTTTCTATCCCTGTATATTGTTGCAAAACAGTAAGGCAATAGAAAAGAATAAAACTCCTTTGATACCACTTTGTAACGACCCGAATCCGGAGCCAAAAAACTGGTGCCCCATACCCGGTTCGCCACATGACCTCAAGCGCGTTTCCCCAAATGCCAGAGGCTGCTGACTAGCAGCGAGGGCCTTTGTGAGTCAGGGGGGAAACTATGCCCTCATTTCATAAAGTACGCAGTAGAAGAATAAACATAATCAATAGTGGGAGCAGTAAACAACATACAACAACTGAACTAAAAGTAGAAGCAATGTCTGATATAATAATGATGTAGTATGATACATGTATCCATGGAAAGCAGTAAACAAATCAACGTTCTAAAATACAATTGAAACCAAAGTACTAAACATAAATAGCAACTCCAACAGCATCGCGAGCCAAAGCCCGGTCTCATGCTCTCCAGCTCCAACCAGCAATCAAGTACCTGAGGTAGAAGGGCCACAATCCCTATCTACACCTGCAACCATATAATCTGTTTGGGCCGAAAAGCAGGACCCAAATAGGGTGTGAGACTAATCCCAGTAGGCAACCACCACAAGATTTGTGCCCTACTATCAGTGAGTAATATAGCAAAAGTAAAGGAAAATAAATACAGTAATGAACTAGGAGTATACCCGTAAATAATCCTACCAGTTACCATTTACATTCATTTAATTAAACAACCAAGGAAAACTAGCAAAGCTTTCTATTCCAAGGTAAGCAAGTAACACAACAGTACAAAACCCAAGCTTGTTCTTTGGCTTAGTGGACTCGTCACAACCAACCATCAAACTTCACACTAACCCTCTGGGTGGCTCAAACTAGTAGACCCCTATAGTCCAGTAATCAAGCAAGGCACAAACACTCTGGGAAGCTCTCACATCAATTCCCCTATGGTCTTGAAATGATAGCTATAGACTCTCTAAGGAAGCACTTACGTCTAATTCCTTCTATGGTCTCGATGCGTGGGTAAACTAAGAACACTCTTGGGAAGCACAAAGTCCTATTCTCGTAGGTCCTATGTACGAACTAAAACCAATAGACCCTCTAGGGAAGCACTTAATCATCTATTCCCTCTTTGATCTCCCACACCAGGTTCTCACAGCCCTGAGCAGTCCAGTCGTGCGTAATCGACTATCAACATCCCTAAGTAAGTTCAACAACTACTTGGATAATAGCTACCATGCATCAAAAGCATTTAAATAGCAGGAAACACATGAAAACAATTATAACAAGTAAACTAGCAATTTCAATAGGGATTGCCTCACAGGAAAACGGTGTCGAACGACGATAAACAACCAAACAGGGAGAAACACCTGTGGGTGATCCTCAAACATGCAACCAAGAATATATTAGCAACAATTAATCATAATATAATAGGAAATATAGGGAAAATAAACAACATGATCAAAATCCTAAACCTGGGATACCCGATACATGGGTATCCGACACTTTTGCAACCAAAACTCAAATAACTTCAATGTAGGGCAACAAACCACCTACGTCGATCCTCAAAGATCAATATAATTGAACCTTAGCCCGTGAATCGGCCTAGAACGGAGTAGATCTGCAAAAAATTCTAAAACGTTCAACCTCAGATAACCCATACGAGAGGAAGAATCAAGAAATGAGGCCAAAGAAGAACCAAGAACTCACCGCTGCGATTCTTCTGCAATCGACGAAGTTCTATTCCGACAACCGGTGACAGATTGGTGACTCAGAGAAGAATCGGCCTCCTCAGACGCTCTGGACGGAATTAGGTGGAGAAGAAGATGTTTATGATAATTAGGCGTGACCCCGATCCGATTAATGAAATAAAAAAGAAAGTATGCAGTGTGTACTTTTAGAGTACACGGTGTGTACTTGGGTTTTCCATACTCCGCTTTAAGCGGCCTCCACATCATCCCTAAACACCGTGTGTGTGGCCCGGGCATGGCCAACACACGGATTCGAGCGGCAGAGGAGTACATGGCGTGTACTCATAAAGTACACGGTGTGTACTCTGAAAATTTCCAGATTCTTCATTTTTCCTTAAAAATCCCATAAAAGAGATCTGTACCTGAAATTGAAGATCCGGGTTCTTACAAAATTTCCCCCTTAAAGAAATTCGTCCCCGAATTTCCCTAACACTGCGCATTGACAACCAAAGTGGCTCAATTAATTTCCATGTTAAATTTAGAATTGCATTCCGTGTATGGTTATTATACACATCTTGTACTTCACAAGCATTTCCAATAGTACATGTCATATATATTAATGTGGGTCATGTGTCATAAAATCTAAGTCAACTACTTGGATTGGCACACATAATTAAACTCCATGTAATATCATGAAACGCCGTATATGCTACATGTTGTGTAAGTACATAGTACACAATAAGGACCATTCATGGCCTTAGGTAGTTTAGAAGGGTACACACCATGTTTCCTCCATTACACACTGTGTCCTTAAGTAATTTTAAATAATATTAATTATTTTAATTTATTTAAAATTATTGAGGATGGGAATATTATGTATCTCTAGGACAACTTGAGTTAATAATTAAGATAATAAATAAATCAATTAATAAAACCATTAATTATTGACTGAAAATTATTATTATTTTATTTCAAAAAAACTTTTAAGGGAAAAGTGGGAACCCTACAAATCTCAGGACGTCACCAAACATTAAACCACATAAGAGATTACCAAGATATTCTAGAAAAATTTAAAAGATTTGGAATCCTTTACCCTATATAATATCCATTCAATGGAGGTGACCTTCATGTGTGTATCATCCTTGATGAGATCCTCAAAGTGGTAGGCCATCTTGTCCCAAGACTGGATGTACTCCTCTAAACTTATTTTCTCCACATTGAATCCACGTGTCAAAATATGACCCCGTTTGTTGATCCAATAATCTTGCTCTTCATTGAGGTCGAACTGAAGCATTCTTTCAAACATTCTAGAGGCACCCTCATTTGAAAAATTTATCAATAAAGACTCCTCCAACATCTATTCCTTATAATTTAAGAGCATCTCTAATCCATTTTCTTTGAAAACTTTCCCCATTACTGCATCCTACAGAACACCATCATCTGATTCCAACTTCTGATCGAGATCCTTTATCCCATCATCTTACGCTTCATCAATATTATCAAAAGGAGGTGTTTCTTGCTCCAATTTCATTCCATGTTCCTAAACCACACCTCATTTAGGTGACAATGCTTCTAGACTTGCCTCTTCGTCAGTACACTTTGGTTTACCAGAGGATATGGTTTCCATAGGCTTTGGTAAATTTGAGTAATCCTTACACTATATAGTTTCCCCCCTCTTATGATTGGATAATCTCTAGAATCATAGATATATTTATTCCCATTCCTTGAGCTATACCTAATAGGCACTATCACATGATGACCCTACTCACCATCTGAAATAGATTGGGAATCTGTTTCTTTATCACTCATCTCCAATTCTACTTTGGTCCTAGAACCAGCCTCCTTCCTTTTCTACCTAGTAATAACCATACACCACCCTTCCTGACTATTAACACCTACCATAGATTCATCCAAGGATTTGAACTGATTATGGAGCTGGATTGAGGTAGGGGGATTCTAATGATCAGAATGTACATGTATTGGAGGAGCTATTGCATCTAGATGGGGGCTCAAAGCACCCACATTGTTTTCCATAATAGAATATGGAATAACACTAGGAACACCTACTTGGATTGATGCAAGCCATCCTAATTATTAAGTATTCAAATTAACATCATTTCCAATTCCTAATACAATGATTAGACGAACACCGGTAGTAATATCCCGCCCTTTTCACCCACCAAAAAACATAGTTTGAGCATATGTAGAACCAATAACAGGGGAGCTCGACCCAAAATATCCTATAACTTTCACACTCATCTTTACACCTTCCATCTCGCACCTCAAACCAACAAATCTTTTAGTAACCTTCAGTTATGGTTGCAGTGGTCACACCCCCTTCCAAATAGATTCACCCTTTGTGATAACTTTGTTACCCAAGATACTGACTAAGTGGCCCACATGAGGATTGACTTTTGACTCATTCCAACATATAGAAAGAACATGACCCAGGTGGTTGCAAGACAAATAGTAGTAAACCCAAGATTCAAAGAGTACATGTTGATTCGTTATCTGAGATACTAGCTGATGTCATTGCATTCATGGGAATAATCACGAGATTAGAACAACCAATGTATGTGTTGGATTTCTATTTAATTTAATATTATTGCATGAGTTTTATTATGTGATAAAGTTTCATTAAATTAAATATATTGGCATGCATATCATCTCTTCCACCTTTATTATGTTTGATCTGTATGTCTGTGGTTTATTTTATGTATCCAATACCCATGGTTCCCCTCACATGTTTGTGAGTAATAAAACATGTAATGGATGGAGATCTAAGGAGAGGAGGTGGTTTTGGACCCAAGATGAGGTGAAACCATCCAAGAAGATGCAAAAGATGATGGTAGAATACTGCAACTTGATCCAATACCGGCTCAAGAAGTTTCCCCCTAGGACTATAAGATGATTTATCATTTGCTTGATAAATAAACCATTATAAATCTAATGATCAAGTCATTTAATTTAATTTATTTTTTCAAATTCATGGTTATTTATTGATTTGTTTGGTTGATACTTAAACATGGCCACATTAAATAAACAAAATAACAAACATGTTAGTTGAAATAAAATAAACAGATCATATGTAAATATTTTATCAAGAAAAGGTTAATTAATTATGTAAAATCTACATATTATTAATAGGACATGTAAAAGGATAAAATAAAAAAAAATTATGAATAAAGTTGAAAAAATCCATGAAGAAAATATTATGTCCAGAATTCTTTCCATTACTTGATTAAGAAAGAATATGTAAAACTCAGTGTTATATTGACCCTCATCAGGACAATTAATTTTATTAGGGAGTTCATATGAGAGTTTTGGGTTAACATAACCAATTTGAAATTAAGATAAGTAGATTTTGGATATGAATTTAAATCAAGTTAAATCATACATTACAATCACTTAAATTATAAGGGGTGATATGCATGTGATGCATATTACACCTTACGATATGTGTGTGACATAAAAGAAGCTTGAAATCTTATATTTCTAGTATAATATGGTATGATAGGCATACAATTGCATGCATTTAGCTGATTACCCCACATGGTTTCCATATATTATTTATCCATTATGAATGGATTAAAATGTTTTTCAAACCTTTATTGAACATTTTCAACATACTCATCAATGGGGCATAAATCAAGGTGGCATTTTATGACACCCGATGTGGTTGACACATTCAATATTCATCAAATGTGTCAAGGAGGCCAATAAAAGGGATATGATCCCTCCTGTTGGTGGAATGTGTGTGATGGTGGATGTGATCATTAGTTTTATAAAAATATTTATATGATTTCTCTTCATCCCAATATGCTATTCATTGTTTCTTAGTAAAGGTGCTAATGCCCCTTCAGTATACAAGTGTCATCCAATTTCAAACTAGGATCTAAAGGTCAGTATCCTACACTTAGAGAAAAAAAGTCGTAGTTCCATTGCTTCTTGATAATCATCAAGCACACTCTAAGGATGATGGAGGCCACTAATTTTATGATACAGGTTCATCGTTCTTTATTTACATATACACGTTTGATTCTTAAATAAATATCAGGAAAATATATGGGTTATTTCTATTTTGTATGGTGATAGGATGATCCCTAGAAACCCATCATCGGTATCAAATCCTTGTTCTTCAAGGATTAAATGTGTTTAATCTACTATTTTTTGAAGAAAATCTATATCATAAATCATTTAGGTCATATCATAATATATGATATGTTATATTTATTTTGTTTTGATATTCCATAACATATGATATATTTATATCATAAAGTAAAATATAGCATAAGACCATGGTTTTTTTAGTACCATAGTTTACGATATGAAATATCATAATGTGTGATACAATTAGGGTTTGTGTGAAAACAAAGTATCATAACACAATTGTGATACTCATTACATCATTAAATATAATTATAGTTATATGATATCTCTAATTGCAAGAAATGATATGAGTCATATTTCATGACTGCTTACCGTATCATAAAATATGATTACTACATGGGTCTACCTAACTCCACTATCAGTCATATTTTATGACTACTAATTTGATTATTAGTCATAAAATTCAACATGCCTAAAAATTTCAAAATTTGTATATATTCATCAAATTGGTTAAAATCAGTAAATTCTTTATAAATTATGAATGATAGGCATTATAAAATGAGTTTTCACTACTTAAATTAAATATGAAAATTTTATATTTTTTTCTCATATTTTTGAAAATAAAAAAGTGTTTATTTATTAGTTTATTCCTTTAATATTCACGTTTAGTAATTTTTTTATGAAAAATGAATATCATGTATACTTAAATTTATATGATAAATTGTTTCTAGGAGATATATACTTTCATTTTTTTCTTGGTAAAACACCATAAGATTTATTTTTCATCTACCTTGTAATGATTTAGACTATTCCCACTCATTTATTTGTGTGTTTTGGGTGTTGGTATCCTTGAGATGAGTTTTAAGAAGGAAGAGGAGGAGTTGGAGTTTAATTTGTAACTGCAGGTGGCGATTCACTACATGAATCACCAGTTCATGATATAAATGATGTTTTATAGGGTGGACTTGTGACTTTTGAGTCTAGGTTCCCAGAATTTATGCTTGGATTTGATTCATAGATGAAATTTTGTTCATGGTGTGAATGTTCATGGTGGAGTTTTTCATGGTTCTATCTTTGGAGGATTCACGATGTGAAAAGTTTCATTCATGACTTGAAATATGTAAGAACCCAGTTTTTTCTATGAAAGACTTTGGAATAATATTTATGTTATTCTAGAGCAGCGTCCTCAGACGGTGTGCGATTCCGAACCCCAGTGTGGCCGGAATTAAATTTTCAGTGAGTTCACACTGGACACGCCAAATAAAAGGGATAACTCCAAAACGGTGATCCAGATCAGAGATCCGAGTGTACGGATGGGTCTGAAATGAGGTTTTTACCCTAGGAACGACATAAAACATGTCGGCGTGAGACGTTTAGACCCCTCACTCGCTTTTGGAACGTTAAACAGATAAATTAATTAATTAATTTATTCGTTTAATGGTGAAACTCAAATATCTCTTAAACGGTGGCTCATATTGGAAAACCGAGGGCACTGTTGAGTTTGGAGTGTGCCGTTTACCCTAGTAGGGGTCTAAGTTTTGCGGGCGCGACCCGTCTGTGAAAAATGGCCCCAGGGGCGTTTTCGTAATTTGGCGGCCTCAGACGTTCAGTTTTATAACTTTTGAACGGGGTCTCGGATTAAAATTATGAGACTTCCGTTGTGCTCAGGAGGTGGTGTTTACCCTAGGGGAGGCTTAACCTCGACCCTGTCGAGTGTTTCAGAGGTGGGTCCTTTAGTAGGTAATTAATAAAAATTAATTAAATTAATTTTTATTTTCTACTTAAACCAAACCCACTCCTCTCCCTCATTGCCACCCCCTGGAGAAACCTCATCTCTCCCTCTCCTCCTCCACTCCGGCGAGACAGCTCCGGCGAGGCGCGGATTCGACGGATCGCGGCGAAGCTTCGGGCGAAGCCCATCAAGGTAGGATTGTGCGTTTCGTTTTTAATTTCCCGCACCTACTTTGAGATCAATTTTCATTATAGATTCACTAAAAAAAACTTCAATCAAGGCCCATATTTTCGTAGTACTCATCCCGAGCTCCCCAACGCAATTCTCGGATATAAAATCCGAGTCCCGACGTGTTCGCAAACTTCCGGCGAAGTACGCGGGTATTTGGTTTTTCCGGCAGTTCTGGGTTCTTCGGCGAGACCTAGCGACGGCGGCGGGCGTCGGCGTGATCGGGGGAGCGCGGGGCGGTGTCAGATTCGGGATAGTGGCGTGGCACGGAGCCTCTAGGTGGAGTACGACCCCCGGGTGCTGTCGAGCGGCGGGGTGCGGCGACCCGGTGTGGTCGAGCGGCGACCGGGTGTCGTTGAGCGGCGGAGCGCGGCGGCCCAGTGTGGTCGAGCGGTGGCCGACGATGGAGCACGACAGGTGGCTGCGGTGCCAGCAGGCGGAGAACACGGCCGACCGGCCCTTGCCGGTCGGTGCGCCTGAGAGAAGACCGGGGTCTACGGACCCCGGCTGGCCGACCAGGACCCGCCTTTTGCGGGTCCTGTTGAGAGAAGAAGACCGACCTTTCGGCCGGTCTGATTTCATATATAAAAAAAACAGAAAATAAAATAAAAAAAAGTATAAGGTTATACTAATAATAATAATAATAATAATAATAATAATAATAATAATATATTATTATTATTATAAAATGATTTATATTTTAATAAATCATGAACCGGGAATCGGTTTCACGAGTCGTCTGCGGCGGCGCGTGCCTCATAATGGGAGGAATATTTTGAGATGGTTTCGGGGAATTTTAATTCCTGAAATGAGGGGCTTGGGGGGTGCGGCATGATCGTTAAGTGGACGGGCGTTTATCCGGGAATCTTGTTTTGGACGGCGCAGACGCGTTTGACGTCTGTTTTGAGCACCGTTAGCGGTGTTGGGATCCTGGCGCCAAGGCGAAGCTTTATAGGGTGGTTTCAGGCGTTGAAGCCGGAGTTGAGGCGTGGGCCCCACATCCCATCTTTCGAGCTGCATGCAGCGTTTCACGACTTTTTCATCGGATGTCCGTTCGGGGTGTGCGAGCAGTCGTTTTTGGGTGTTTTTCCAAGGGAATTGCAATGGTGCAATCCACCCGCTCTAATTCGGCACGATGGTGCGGGGCCCACAAGGGCCGTTTGGGCGTTGACGGTGATTTTTCCATCTCTATCACTGGGCGACCATTTTGGACAAGTGAATAGTCTATCTTGTGTACTTTTTCAAGAGGATCGTAACGGTGCGATCCGTTTGTTGTATTTCGGGACCGGGATGTGGGTCCCACGAAGCGCCGCTCGTGTGCGGTGCGTCGGAATGCATCTTTTTCTCTGGATATCCGTTGCGCTCAAGTGAGTAGTATTTTTGATGTGTTTTCCCTAGGGGATCGCAATGGTGCGATGCGCCCGAATGTTTTTGGGGCCGAGGCTCAGGATCACGGGATGTCGTTCGGGCGTGAGACGGTGTTGGTGACTTTTCCGTTGGATATCCGTTTGAGGCGAGTAAGTAGTCTAACTCGCGTGTTTTTCCGCGAGGATTACAAAGGTTCAATCCGTTTGGTTTTGCGGAGCCTCTTGCACGATATTATTAAATGTAGAAATATGAAAGGTGCCCTGGTGGCGGTTCTTTTACCGTGTTTGTAGTGGGCCTTTGGCGTGTGATCGCGTGCACTCCTAGGAGAGTGAGGTTGGTGTTTAAAGAGATATGGTTGACTGTGCCTCAGCCGTTGAGGTGGTAGGTTGGAGTTGTTAGGTCTCGCCTTCGCGTTGATGTTGGGTGCTGTGTGCATGATAGCCTTTGGGCTGGAACGTCGTATACTCTGGGAGTATACGGTAATTCTTAGAGGTACATGTGGTTGTTTGTACCTGAGGACGTTTGTGCGCTCATTTGGGGTTGACTTGGGGCCACACGTCGTGTGGGCCCCATGTGCGTGTCGTGTTCTTCTTTACGGACTTTGACCTCTTGCGACATAGAGGGTCCCTCTGTGCTCGTTTGTTTGACCTGCAGGGTGGAGTTTCCCCTGGCTTGATGATCTTTTGTTTGACCAGCAGGGTTGAGTGGTATCCCCCTGGTTTCGTTCTCGATGGTTTGGCCAATAGAGATGGTTTGTTTCCTCTGTTTCTTCAATTGTGTGTGGTTTTAGTACCGTTCCCTTTTCACCGGACTGCGGCACCATTTGCAACTATGTGTGCTCGTACTGCGTGGGTGTTTTCCCACTTTATGGGATGAGTTGTCTCAGTCCGATTCGACAGTGACTCAGTGGATTGGAGCGTGATCGCCTTGAGAGGCATGAGGAGTTTCTCCCGTTCTTTCGTGACCCCTGGTAGAGTTCTTGTGGATTTGGTGTGACCAACACTTTACGCGGGCACCGATCCTCTACCTAGGAGGTTGTTTCCAGCAGGGATGAGGTTGCTTCCAGCAGGGCTGAGGTTGTTACCAGCAGGGCTGGGGTTGTTTCGAGCAGGGCGCCAGTGGGTTACCATCCAGTAGGGATGGCCAGTACAGCGGTGTTCACCGAGCATTACCATCCACCAGGGATGGCCAGAGCAGTTCTGGGTTTACCTCCAGTGGGGCTGGGCAGTGGTCCCCGATGCCGGGCTTACCTCTAGTGGGGCTAGGCAGTGGTCCCCGATGCCGGGCTTACCTCCAACTGGGCTGGGCAGTGGTCCCCGATGCCGAGCTTACCTCCAGCTGGGCTGGGCAATGGTCCCCGATGCCGGGTTACCTCCAGCTGGGCTGGGCAGTGGTCTCGTCGCTGAATTTAGCCGGGTCTCCCTCTAGTGGATTACCCTGTTACGGGACTAGGCAGTGTGGCACCCGTCGACTCTTGCCATGTCTCCTTGTAGTGGGAACCCGTCGACTTCTAGGGACCCTCCAGCAGGGCTGGGCAGGGGGTCGCCTGTCGACTTTGAGCAGACCTCTCGACTGCGGGGCAGTGACGAGGTGTGGTTTGACGTTCCCCCAGAACTCTCAAGTATGAGGGGTGCTTTTCCCCCACCAAGATGCATCCTTGTGATACGACCTAAAATCGTGCGGGCGAGTCAGTGCCACCCAAAGCAGATAGTGTTGAGGTGCGGTGGTTTGAGCCCCTTGACTTGTAGTTCGGAGCAGACGTGTGGGATGCTGGGCATCGATGGTGTTTTCTTCTTGGACTGTTGGATACTCTTTTCTTGGGCTGAGCTATGGGATGGAGATCCCCTTACGATCTTGTTTGGGCTTCTTGATTGAGCATATGGACTTGTATATATATACCTTGTTCTAGTACCCACTTCTTGGGTTTGGTTACTCTCCTTCCAGGAGAGGCGAAGACGCGCGGGGTATGCCACGTGCTTTCCGTGTCTAAATTATCATGGTTGGACGAGTTTACTCTCCTGCTATAGGTAGCGAAGAATCGACGGGAAGTTCACCTTCTCACCATTTCCAGCTCCTTGTGTCTGGACGAGTCTACCTTCTTTCCTCTTATTGGGTTGAGCTGGAATCTTTACGGTACTCTTCACTGCACTCTCGATTGTACTCCTTTAATTTTTCTGTTTGATCTACTGCTAACCCTTCGGTACCTCCTTTGTTGCTCCCTTGAGCCTTCGGGGTATCCTACTGAGTATTTTTATACTCACCCCTGCTTGGGCTTTGCCCGCACTTGGTGTGCCCTTGCAGACGACGGACAGGTTGGTTGTGACTTCAGTGGAGAATATGCGTTCAGGAGCTTGGACCGCATGCGGTGGTCGTAGTCAGGTTCCAGGTGGGGGACCCCTTCCAGCTGTTTTTCTTTTGTTCACCTGTTGCCGGGCTGTGACACTTTTCTGGTTGGGCACGTGTTTTGCCCTTTTTCCTTTTCTATTTACCTTCATCTTGCTTTGTACTATTTAGAGGTCGATGCACTATTGTGGTTTATATATAGCAGTTTCCCTTTTACTTTACTTGTCTTTTCTCTTTTACTCTGCACTTTTGCATTGAGTGTGCTGCGTGGGTGTGTACAGGTACTTAGGAAAAGGCCTCCCTGGGTTATTGTGCCTTCGACACTGGTCGCCAGCCCCTGGCCTATGGAGGCGAGCTTGGGGTAGTTGCGGCTCGAGCCCGGGTAGGGTCGGGTCGTGAAAAAGTGGTATCAGAGGTGGTTCGTTCCTTGGGACGTTGTGCGGACGTCCCTAAAAGAGGAATTGGTTGGGATTTAGGGCAATAGTGTCAACGTGTCTCGAGAGCGGCTCTCAGGCTAGGGAGTCCAGTGATGGTGCGGCGGCTGACGTATCCATTCACCAGGACCCTGATAACCCACTTGTCGACTCGGCATGCTGAGACACTTGTTGGAGGGAAATTAGTTTGCGCATCACATAGGATTGAGACCTTGACTGTCCTTCTTGAGTCAGCTCCCCATCGTTGTTGTTATTGATATATACATATATGATCATCTGACTGCGACACTCCTTGATAATTTTCAGGATGTCTCCGCGAAGACAGCCATCCAGGATACCAGCTTTGTTTCGTGACGATGACCCTGTGAGCTATGAGGCCACAGTCCATGACCCATCATGCGAGCCCCTTTCTCCGGGTGGGCCGGTAGCATCACCCCCACCTGTTGAGCAGTAGGCAGTTTCAGCATAGCAGGCTGAGCTTGAGCATAGGATGAGTGTACTTTGTGAGTTCCAGCGGCAGAGACCGTTGAGGTTCAGTGGTGAGCCAGACCCTCAAGCAGTAGAGGTTTGGCTAGAGGCAGTGGTTCGCCTTTTCAGGCTTGTGCAGACGCCGACAGATCAGAGAGTGGCTTTGACAACCAAACTTTTTCGTGGATCAGCTTGGCGTTGGTGGAGTCTGGTGACTCAGTTTCTTAACGAGTCGTCGCTTTCGTGGGACGACTTTCAGTTGTTGTTTCGTGAGGAGTTTTTCCCCTCCTTGCGCTCCATTCGGATTCAGGAGTTCCTGCGGTTTCAACAGGGAGGGATGATGGTGGTTGAGTACGCGACTAGTTTCGCAGACCGTGCACTCTTTTACCCGGACTTGGTCCATGACGATAACCTCCGAGCGCGGAAGTTTGAGTAGGGTCTCCGTTGAGAGATTCGTGCTGTCATAGTACCCTTGGTAATTTCCACATATTTCGGGGTGCTAGAGCAGGCGCTGGTGACCGAGAGCTTCCTGTCACGTTCTGGAGTTGGTGGTGGCAGCAGTCACGTTGGAGCCGAGACGTCTGCCACAGCTAGCGGGCATCGGCAAGCAGAATCTCGACGTAGGTGGTTTTCTGACAATCGGACTCAGGGGCGTGGTCGTACACCACTGTGGCACCAGAGGGTACCAGTGTGGACCAAATAGAGTCGGTGCTATGCTTACGATGGGAGAGGTCACCTGGCACGGGACTGCCCGACCAGGCATGCATAGAGCTTCGGGCAGGCAGTAGGTGCACCCCCACGATGGAGGCAGCACCGTGATCGGAATAGTACCTAGAGAGGTGGTTCTAGCAGATGAGAGGGAGGAGCTGGTAGTGGGGGACGACTTTACGGGGTCTTCCCATCACCACTAGTCGGTCCACGTCAGGCTTCGGGAGCTGACAGTTGGGACCACAGACAGCCGCGAGCTTTGGATGTCTACGATCCGGTAGAGCATGAGGTGATAAGAGGTACACTCTACAACTCTTCTACTTTTTTGTATTAGAATTTTTATACTCTGTGTGTGGGATTATTTCCTCCCTGCTCCTTGTTTGAGATGTTACCAGGGTAGCGCGCAGCGTCGGTGTAACTCGGTGTTGGTAAGGTAAAAGGTGTAGGACCTTGTCTTTAGTCGATGGTGTTGACTCCTTCACTTCCGAGCATGTAAGAGGGTCTTGGTTGGGGGACATCGACTGTGGAACCATGCGTGACCAGATATCCTTGGGTGTTTCACCATATGGATATTCTGAAGGAGGGAATCACCGGGCCTTGTTCCGGGTGCGGGCGGTGATTCCAGTCGCGGCATGCGACGTAGAGGTTCGGTCGGGGAGGTGAGCTACCCCCGAGAGACTTCAGGCCGTTTGAGACCGTGCGAAGGGATGGAAAGGTTCCCTACCGCCTTTCCCTAACCTCAAAGGCTGGTTTGGGTGCATGATGTCTTCCACGTGACTCACCCGAGAAGAGGTGTGCGTGCTCCTATGCACGACATCAGTGAGGGTAGAAATCGTGTGAATGGATCAGTCCTTTGGTCTGTGTGCGGTGGCGCAGAGCTGTGCATGAGTTCTTCTGGGTACGGAGGAGCCGGGTGCAGGCTGAGTACCCTGAGTTTTTCCTTGCTTTTGCTTTTAGGGGATGAAAATATTGAAGGAGGGAATGATGTAAGAACCTGGTTTTTGCTATGAAAGACTTTGGAATAATCTTGATGTTATTCCAGAGCAGCATCCTCAGACGACATGCGATTCCGAGCTCCGGTGTGGCCAGAATTAAATTTTCAGTGCATTCACACTGGACACACCAAATAAAAGGGATAACTCCTAAATGGTGATCCAGATCAGAGATCTAAGTGTACAGATGGGTCAGAAATGGGGTGTTTACCCTAGAAATGATATAAAACTTTTTGGCGCGGGACGTTTGGACCCCTCGCTCGCTTTCGAAACATTAAACGGATAAATTAATTAATTAATTTATTCGTTTAATGGTGAAACTCAATTATCTCTTAAACGGAGGCTCGGATTGGAAAACCAAGGGCACTGTTGAGTTTGGAGCATGCCGTTCACCCTAGGAGGGGTGCAAGTTTCGCGGGCGCGGCCCGTCTGTGAAAAATGGCCCCAGGGGCGTTTTCATAATTTGGCGGCCTCAGACGTTCAGTTTTATAACTTTTGATCGGGGTCTCGGATTAAAATTCAGAGACCTCAGTTGTGCTCGGGAGGTGGTGTTTACCCTAGGGGAGGCTTAACCTCGACCCCGTCGAGTGTTTCGGAGGTGGGTCCTTTCGTAGGTAATTAATAAAAATTAATTAAATTATTTTTTATTTTCTACTTAAACCAAACCCTCTCCTCTCCCTCATTCCCACCCCATGGTGAAACCTCTCCTCTCCCTCTCCTCCTCCACTCCGACGAGACAGCTCCGGTGAGGCGCGACTCTGACGGATCGCGGCGAAGCTTTGGGAGAATCCCATCAAGGTAGGATTGTGCGTTTCATTTTTAATTTCCCGCACCTACTTTGAGATCAATTTTCATTATCAATTCCCTGTAAAAAATTTGATCAAGGCCCATATTTGCGTAGTACTCATCCCAAGCTCCCCAACACAATTCTCAGATTTAAAATCCGAGTCCCGACGTGTTTGCAAACTTCTGGCGAAGTACGCGGGTATTTGGTTTTTCCGGCGGTTCTGGGTTCTTCGGCGAGACCTAGTAACGGCGGTGGGCGTCGACGTGATCGGGGGAGCGCGGGGCGGTGTCGGCTTCGGGACGGTGGTGCGGTGCGGAGCCGCCATGCGGAGCACGGCGGCCGGGTGTTGTCGAGCGGCGGGGCGCGACGACCTGGTGTGGTCGAGCGGCGGCCGAGTGTCGTTGAGCGGCGAAGCGCGGTGGCCCGGTGTGGTCGAGCGGCGGCCGACGATGGAGCGCGGCAGGCGGCCGCAGTGCCAGCAGGCGAAGACCAGGGCCGACCGGCCCTTGCCGGTCGGTGCGCCTGAGAGAAGACTGGGGTCTACGGACCCCGGCTGGCCGACCAGGACCAGCCTTTTGCGGGTCCTGTTGAGAGAAGAAGACCGGCCTTTTGGCCGGTCTGGTTTCTTATAAAAAAAAACAGAAAATAAAATCAAAAAAAAAGAATAAGGTTATAATAATAATAATAATAATAATAATAATAATAATAATAATAATAATAATAATAATATATTATTATTATTATTATTATTATTATAAAATGATTTATATTTTAATAAATCATAAACCGGGAGTCGGTTTCACGAGCCGTCTGCGGCGGCGCGTGCCTCATAATGGGAGGAATATTTTGAGATGGTTTTGGGGAATTTTAATTCCCGAACTAAGGGGCTTAGGGGCACGACATGACCGTTAAGTGGACGGGCGTTTATCTGGGAATCTTGTTTTGGACGATGCAGATGCGTCTGACGTCCGTTTTGAGCGCCGTCAGCGGTGTTGGGACCATGGCGCCGGGGCGAAGCTTTCCAGGGTGGTTTCAGGCGTTGAAGCCAGAGTTGAGGCATGGGCCCCATGTCCCGTCTTTCGAGCTGCATGCAGCGTTTCACGACTTTTTCATCGGACGTCCGTTCGGGGCGTGCGAGCAGTCATTTTTTGGTGTTTTTCCGAGGGGATTGCAATGGTGCAATCCGCCCGCTCTAATTCCGCACGATGGTGCAGGTCCCACGAGGGCTGTTTGGGCGTTGACAGTGATTTTTCCATCTCTATCACCGGGTGACTGTTTTGGACAAGTGAATAGTTCAACTTGTGTACTTTTTCGAGAGGATCGTAACGATGCAATCCGTTCATTGTGTTTCGGGACCAGGATGCGGGTCCCACGAAGCGCTGCTCGTGTGCGGTGCGCCGGAATGCATCTTTTTCTCCGAATATCCGTTGCGATCAAGTGAGCAGTCTTTTTGATGTGTTTTCCCAAGGTGATCGAAATGGTACGATGCACCCAACTATTTTCGGGGCCGAGGCTCGGGATCACGAGATGCTGTTCGGGCGTGAGACGGTGTTGGTGACTTTTCCGTCGGAATCCGATTGAGGCGAGTAAGTAGTCTAACTCGCGTATGTTTCCGCAAGGATTACAACGGTGCGATCCGTTTGGTTGTTCGGAGCCTCTTGCGCGATCTTATTAAATGTGGAAATGTGAAAGGTTCCCTGGTGGCGGTTCTTCTACCGTGTTTGTAGCGGGCCTTTGGCGTGTGATCGCATGCACTCCTGGGAGAGTGAGGTTGGTGTTTAAAGAGATATGGTTGACTGTGCCTCAACCGTTGAGGTTGCAGATTGGAGTTGTTACTTCTCACCTTCGTGTTGACGTTGGGTGCCGTGTGCACGATAGCCTTTGGGCTGGAATGTTGTATACTCTGAGAGTATACGAGAGCGCTTAGAGGTACATGTAGTTGTTTGTACCTGAGGACGTTTGTGCGCTCAGTTGAGGTTGACTTGGGGCCACACGTCGTGTGGTCCCCATGTGCATGTCATGTTATGCTTTACAGAATTTGACCTCTCACGACGTAGAGGGTCCCTCTATGCTTGTTTGTTTGACCAGCAGGGTGGAGTTTTCCCTGGCTCGGTGCTCTTTTGTTTGACCACAAGGGTTGAGTGGTCTCCCCCTGGTTTCGTTATCGATGGTTTGGCCGAAAGAGATGGTTCATTTCCTCTGTTTCTTCAGCTGTGAGGGGTTTCAGTACCATTCCCTTTTCACCAGACTACGACATCGTTTGTGACTACGTGTTCTCGTACTGCGTGGGTGTTTTCCCACTTTCTGGGATGAGTTGTATCAGTCCGCTTAGATAGTGACTCAGCAGATTGGAGCGTGATCTCCTTGAGATGCCTCAGGAGTTTCTCTCGTTCTTTCGTGACCCCTGGTAGAGTTCTTGTGGATTCGGTGTGACCAACACTTTACGCGGGCACCAATCCTTTACCCAGGAGATTGTTTCCAATAGGGCTGAGGTTGTTTCCAGCAGGGGTGAGGTTGTTACCAGCAGGGCTGGGGTTGTTTCGAGCAGGGCGCCAGTGGGTTACCATCTAGCAGGGATGACCAGTACATCGGTGTTCACCGAGCAGTACCATCCAGCAGGGATGGCCAGAGCAGTTCCGGGTTTACCTCCAGCGGGGCTGGGTAGTGGTCCCCGATGCCAGGCTTACCTCCAGTGGGGCTGGGCAGTGGTCCCCGATGCTAGGCTTACCTCTAGCTGGGCTGGGTAGTGGTCCCCGATGTCGGGCTTACCTTCATCTGGGCTAGGCAGTGGTCCCCGATGCCGGGTTACCTCCAGCTAGGTTGGGCAGTGGTCCCATCGCCGACTTTAGCCGGGTCGCCCTCCAATGGATTACCTTGTTACAGGACTGGGCAGTGTGACACCCATCGACTCTTTCCGGGTCTCCCTGTAGTGGGAACCCGTTGACTTCCAGGGACCCTCCAGCGGGGCTGGGCAGGGGGTCGCCTGCCGACTTTGAGCAGACCTCTTGAACTGCGGGGCAATGACGGGGTGTGGTTTGACGTTCCCCCAGAACTCTCAAGTACGAGGGGAAATTTGACCCCACCAAGATGCATCCTTGTGATGCGACCTAAAACCGTGCGGGCGAGTCAGTTCCACCCAAAGCGGATAGTGTCGAGGTACGGTGGTTTGATCCCCTTGACTTGTAGTTTAGGGCAGACGTGTGGGATGCTGGGTATCAATGGTGTTTTCTTCTGGGACTGTTGGCTACTCTTTTCTTGGGCTGAGCTATGGGATGGAGATCCCCTTATGATCTTGTTTGGGCTTCTTGATTGATCATATGGACTTGTATATATATACCTTGTTCTAGTACCCACTTCTTGGGTTTGGTTACTCTCCTTCCAGGAGAGGCGAAGACGCGCGAGGTATGCCACGTGCTTTCCGTGTCTAGATTCTCGTGGTTGGACAAGTTTACTCTCCTGCTATAGGTAGTGAAGACTCGACGGGAAGTTCACCTTCTCACCATTTCTAGCTCCTTGTGTCTAGAGGAGTCTACCTTCTTTCCACTTGTTGGGTTGAGATGGACTCTTTACGGTACTCTTCACTGCACTCTCAGTTGCACTCCTTTACTTTTCCTATTCGATCTACTGCTCACCCTTCGGTACCTCCTTTTTTGCTCCCTCGAGCCTTCGGGGTATCCTACTGAGTATTTTTATACTCACCCCTGCTTGGGATTTTCCCACACTTGGTGTGACCTTGTAGACAACAGACAGGTTGGTCGTGACTTCAGTGGAGCATAGGCGTTTGGGAGCTTGGACCGCGTGTGGTTTTCGTAGTCGGGTTCTAGGTGGGGGACCCCTTTCAGCTGTTTTTCTTCTGTTCACCTGTTGCCGGGTTGTGGCACTTTTTTGGTTGGGCGCATGTTTTTACCTTTTTCCTTTTTTGTTTACCTTCAGCTTGCTTTGTACTGTTTAGAGGTTGATGCACTATTGTGGTTTATATATAGCAGTTTCCCTTTTACTTTACTTGTCTTTTCTCTTTTACTCTGCACTTTTGCATTGAGTGTGCTGCATGTGTGTGTAAAGGTACTTAGGAAAAGGCCTCCCCAAGTTATTGTGTCTTTGACGCTGGTCGCCAGCCCCTGGCCTATAGAGGCGGGCTTGGGGTAGTTGCGGCTCGAGCCCGGGTAGGGTCGGGTCGTGACAAAATACCTCCCTGTTTTTTTGGATTAAGCACCTTATTTTTTAGGGGATGTGAACTGCATAAGGTTCACAGTGTGAACCAACTCTTCATGCCATGAATTGAGTGATTTCTAAATTGTATAAATTCTATCCAATCTTCAATCTCCATTATTCTCCCATTGTTTCTCTCAGAATTAAAGTGATCCCTAGGAAATTTTGGTATCCCCAACAACCTATGATCTTGGGTGTTTATCCTTGGATTCTAGAGATTCAATATCAATGATTTTGGGTGATTACTTCTTCTTTTCCCCTATAATTTTATCCATGTTCTATTTGAGGTTCTGTAGTGGTTGTGTTGATTGGAGTTAGGGGTTTATTGGGAAATTATTTTTGATGAGAAGTCATTGTTTTTCAGTTTGATTTGAGGACCCCTTGTATAGTTGTGGCCCCATAATTCATCCTCTCTTTCTTTGGAATTTCACAATGAATAATAAATATTCTTTTGAGGTAGGGGATTCTAGTTAACTCTCTATTTATGTTCTTCTATGATATTATCATGCTTTTTATTTTCATTGGGTGAATTGTATGAATTGGAATAATAAAGATAATAAACCAGACTAATGAAATTGAAAGGGAATGGTGTGATGCACATGTGGTTTCCAGTTTTACCTGATATTGTTTTCATTATTTTATTCTTTATGATTGCTATAGAATCATTCCCTATAGTGTTGTATTGATTTGAGAATACCATCTAAATTGTTAAATAATTAAAGTCGGTAAAAGAAATGACTATGTTGAATATGAATGATCTATGCTTGTCCTGATGTGTGTGGATTAGTGTTCGTTGTTGATTTTCTACTTGGTGGCCTTTGTTGTTTATGGATTGGGGACCTTGGTTATTTGCAGCTTGGTGTCATTGGTTATTTTCAACTTGGTGGCCTTGGTTGTTTGTTGCTAAGTGGCCTTGGTCGTGACATAATGGCTTGATGTAGTGGTTTCTTAGTATCAGTTCTGTAGTAATGGAATAGTATCGACTTATATATAAATTTGGTAATAACTAAATAATTTATTAGGGTGAATTTACATTAATAACTAAATAACAAAATCTTGGTTGCTAAATTGTTAAATAAAATAATGGGAAATAGAACTCTGGTTGTAGCCCTTTGTGTGATGATTGTGGGTTGGTTGTTTTGAATAAAAGGTAGCACTTGGTGGCATGATATTATTAGTGTCTTGATAGTGGGTTTTTAGGTGTTTCTTGAGTGAACCCATAGGTGCATGTTTGTGTGAGACTATTATATACCTATATTTTCTTGTGTTTTCCTTACACACCTTACTCGAGTCGGATAACCTGATTAACGCCCATAGACCCTGGGTTTTCCCATAACATCTAGGATGTAGAGGATATAGATGGATGATTACTCCCTCTCCCCCACTCTCCCTTAAATATTAGCTTCAGTCAATACTAGATGTGGATGATGAGATATGTGGTTGGGGTCATGTGTGGTAGGAGGTGGGAATAAGGAAGATTTTCTACATGTTCATGATACCCTACTACCCTGGTTACATGACATGTGATATGCAGTTGGTACTTTGAGATATAATATATGGTTGGTGATATCATTGGTGGATATAGAAGGGATGGGAGCCAAGGATGTCTTTACATTGGGTGAGAGAGGTACAATAATGGGAACCGGTTGTGGGGTGAATTTATCTACATTCTTATGATATTAAAATACTGATCTTGGATGCATTATTTGGAAAGATATCCTTAGTGATGCTGGGGGGGGTTAGTTGACTTTTTTAGGTGTTGATCAGTTCTTCTGTTTATTTACCAAGGCATTAGTATACTCTTTTCAATTTTTCATGTGAGACATTGGATACGATCCTACTGATTATACATGTTATTATCACTCCACATATATATAAACTATTTTTATGTTTCCTAGATGACATTGTTAATCATGATGGATAGTACTAGATCAGAGCTTAGAGTTATTACAGTTTCTGCAACAATATTATCTTGGAATTGTTTTATTTTTGATATGTTTGTATATGTTTTATATTCATGTATTGTGGGTTTTTATTGTATAGGATTTTGGTTTATTTACCTTAAATGGTGATTAATTGGTGGAATTTTCTATATTTTTCTAGGATAGTTGATGGTAATGCTTCCCATATTTGTGTGATATATCCTTAATGCTAGTCACTAACCCAGTTTCTACTGGAGGTAGGACTTAGGGTTCACTCCTCTTCACTAACAACCTAGGAGGGGTACCAATTGTGTGTGTGCGCGCATGTGTGTGTGTGTGTGGGGGGTATGATAGAGTGGTATCAAAGGTCTTGGTTAAGAGATATGGCAGATTTTGAATTTTGGAACTTGTGAGGGGTTGGTGAGGTAATAATGTTTATCAAACCTAGTATGCGATGACAATAAGATAGAATAGATAGGACACAATATTTTAATCCCCATATGATCTAACAGAAAGACATTAATATCTCCAAATTTACTAAGTAAAGTGACACTGTTTTAATGGTAGATACCTAGAAGAGGTAAATACATCATACCTGATTGAGTTTTGTTTTGAATGTGGTGGTTTTGGGAATGAAAAATTGAATTAATTAAATGAATCTAAATAAATACACTACAAATGCACTTAGGAGTTTCACCTTTCTTTGAAGAGATGAATTTTGTCACCACCTGCATGTGTAAAGAGTCGAGGAAGTTCAGCAGGTTAACCCTATTGACCATCATAAAGTCAATCCTGATCAAGAGGATGAGAAGTGGTAGTGGAAGTTTCACACCTTTCCATTTTAGATCCTAGTGAAGTATGAGGGTAACATCTCTGATATATATATGGAGTGTTGGTTGGAAGAGTTGGGGTTCTATTTCAGTTTGATTCGATCCTATGAGTACTGGATTCCCTTAGTAGTTAACTAGTTAAGGGGAGTAGTGCGTTAATGGTGGATGTTGTACCTCGGGAAGTAGGAGGAAAACAATGTGTCATGGGTTGATTTCCAGAAGGATTCCAGGGTTAAGTTTTTATTTATGATTAAAAAGGAAATAAAGATAAAGGAGTTTATATCCCAAGAGCAGGGTAAAATGATCATTCAAGAGCCAAGGATTAAGTTTAAGGACCTTCTACGATTTTCCCTTCATGTATTTCCAGATGAGGATTCGTGATCACGATTCTTGGAGGAGGCATTTTTCCCCACCCATTATTTTGTAATCACCCAATTTTACATTAACTATGTATTTTGAGGTGTAAAAGAAGGAATAGGTGGTAGAGAGGGTGTATGATTGTGTTGGAGCACCCCTAGATGAGGGTCAATAGTGACCCATGAGGAGAAAGGTTTCAGATAGAGGTTTACAAATTTTAGGCTAGTCAATATTCTGATTAAAAGGGAGATGACCCTAGTAGTGAGCATTATGTTTTAAGAGGGAAGGCAGTTTTCATGTGTATGTTGGAATCTCTCCAATTTTGTGACTTGCTTGTGGAGATTGTGGTCACTATCAGCAATATTGTGCATCATCCCTAGGGAGTTAGTATGGGTTGGGAAGTCACACCCCCTTCTATCAACAATAACAGTTGCCCCTAAGGAAGTATCAACCACAAGTCCCACTAGAATATGCTCGACAGCTTGTCCAACAAGATTATGCTCAACCGGAAGAAGTTAGAGTCAATAGAGGGATTCCCCAAAATTTACCTTACCACTAGGTACCTAGGACAAATTATGGGTGTGGAGGCTGTCAGTAGTGAGGAAAAGGATCTAGATGAGACCAGATGCATGATATAGAGGCACCAATTCCATAGGGACCAAAGAGAGGTATGATCATTTTATAATCGACATTGGTTTCTATTTTGATTGATTTTAGAGCTTCACACTCTCTTATTACACTGACGTTAGTCTGGGTATTGGGACTAGACATGGAGAGTATTTACATGACCCTGGTGTTATCCACACAAGTCAAAGGACTAGCTCGATTATTTGATTTGTGATTATAAGTCAAACTAATGATGGGGAAACATTAGTCATTGGGATAATTCTTTATACTATAAATAGAACCATATTATTTCATTATTAGCATAAATAGGTTGTATTCCATTCACACAATGGTTAATTATTTTTAGATAAGGGTTGAGTTTTCTGATATGATGGGACAATGTGCAGTGTTCACTAGCAAGAAAGGTTTCTATATAGGTGATAAGAGTGTAGATACCCTTCTTTAGTTGATGTATGATTTGTCTGCAGATTCAGTGATAGATCATGTGGTGGATTTTCCTTGAGTTTTTATGAAGTTTTTGGATGTTTTCCATAAGGGGTTGTGAAGCTACCCCCTCTATGTGATGTCTAATTTGGAATAAAGTTGTATCTAGGTGATACAATAGTTTTATGGATCCTTATTGCATGACATCCTTATGGGAGTTAAAGACCTAGATTGATTATCTGATACAAAATGGATTTATTTGGCTTAGTGTATCCCCATGGGGAGCTCCATTTTTGTTTTCCAATAATGTGGCCTGTAGTCCAAGGTTCCATATAAGCTACCAGAGGTAGAATTAGGCGATGATTGAGAATAATTACCTTATTTTGAGGATTTATGCAATGTTTAACAATTTTAGGGGAGATAATTTGTTTTCAAAGACTGATTTACAGTTTTTATATCATCTATTGAGGGTGAAGGAGGTAGATATTCTGAATATTGTTTTATAGTGGTGGTATGGGAACTTTGAGTTCATATTCATTCCATTAATTTTCACAAATTCACCAGATATGTTCATGGGATTCATAAAATTTTTATTTCATGAGTTATTGGACCAGTTACAAGTCATGTTCATTAAAAAAATTCTCATAGACTTCATGTTAGAGGAAGAGCATACTGAGCACCTTAGGATCATTTTTTATACTATTTTCCACCACTGAATGTATGGGAAATTATCCATGTATAAGATCTAGATGTGAGATCTATATTTCCTTGGAAACATGGTATCTCATCAAGGAGTATCAGTGGATATAGTAAAGTTTGAGGTAGTTGTTTCTTGGGTAACACCTAAGAACATAGTAGAGGTCTATATCTTTCTTGGTCTCATGGGTTGTTATCATATTTTGATAACTGATTTCTCTCAGATTGCATCCCCATTAACATCCATGAATAGGAAGGACCAATATTTCATTTAGAATGATCACTTCTAGGTAGAATTCAACCACTTGAATGAGAAGTTGATCAGTTCCCCAATTATTTAGTTTTCTAAGGAGGACATGATGATTGAGGATCTCTATGGTGCTTTTTTTATTGTATTTGAGATGCACCTTGATGCAACAATAGGTAGTGATCTCTTATGGGTCTATGAATTTATGGACCCACTAGTGTAACTATTCCACACTTGATCTAAATATAGAAATGGTGATATTTTCACTAAATCTATGGTGACCTTACCCCACCAGGGAATGATTTGTGGTCTTCATAGATAACAAAAGTTTGAGGTATATCATTTCTCAGTGTGACATGAATCTAGAATAGTAGAGATGTGTGATGTTTATACAGGAATATGATTTCGATATATATTACATACCAGTAAATAGAAATATTATTGAATATTTTATGAGTATAAAGTCGCAGGGATCCATTCAAAAATCCGAGGATGCATGGAAAGTGATAGATGAGTTAGCAGCTTTGAATCTCGGAATAGAGAAGGTTTATGATCAAAGATACTTGTTACATATGATAGTAGAACCTTATTTGTTTATATAGGTGGAGGAGTTTCTATAGGGAGACTTAAAGGCAGAGGTGATTAATGATTAGGTAATTCATGGTGATACCCCTGAGGGATGATCAACGAATAGACAACATCGAGTCTTGTTACAGGGAAGGATATTCGTCCCATTGGGGATGTGTGATAGAGTCCTCTGTGAGTTTCATATATCACATTTTTCAGTGCACCCTAACACATTAAATATGTATAATGGATTTTAGAGGAAGTTTTGGTGGATAAGAATGAATTGGTTAGTGATTTTTTTGGGAAATGTCTTATATTCCAACAGGTGAAGGAAAAACATCAAATCATTGGTTGGTTTTACAACATTTGGATGTCCCTGAGTGGAAGTGGGAGGACATATCTATGGATTTAGTCACCAGTTTACCCAAATATTAGGAGGAATATGATGATATCTCGGTGATTGTGAATCTACTGATGAATTAGACTCACTTTCTGGTGATTTGGGAGTCGATTACCATGAATTTTTGGGTGTGATGGTATGTGGATGATGCGACGAGTATTCATGGAGCTCTGAGGACCGTCATTTTTTTATTAATACCCTCCATTTACTTTGTGTGTATGTAGGGGATTGAAACATGACTTCGGATCTCAGTTATGCTTTAACACTGCCTTCCACCCCCAAATAAGCAAACATATGAGGTGGACCATCCAAACACTGAAGGATATCCTATGACTATGAATCTTGGATTTTGGTGGATTTTGGGTGTGACACCTACCTTTGGTTAAGTTTTCCTATAATTAAAAATATCACTCATCCATTGGTATAGCCCCTTTTGAGGTATTGTATTAGAGGTTGTGTGGATCCCCATTAATCTAGTCTGAGATAGGGGAGGAAGCAGTTCTTAGTCCCAATGTGGTGAAGAGAATGAAAAATAAGATTTAGGTGGTTTGTGAGAAGATAAAGGTGGCATAGGACCTCCGAAAGGATTATGCTGATCAGTGGAGGAGGCATTTAGAGTTTGAGGTCAGGGACCATGTTTTCCTAAAGGTTTCTCCTCAATACAGGTAACAAATATTTGGTCGGGGGAGCAAGCTATCACCCCAGTTTTTTGGAACCTTTTATCTATTGAATCTTATTAGTGATTTGGATTATTTTCTACTGATTCCCCCAACTAAATAATGGTTATGATGTCTTACACATGTCCAAACTTGATCAATATCTTCATGATAATTCCTATATCATTGAATGGGGGGGGGGGTTAGATATCAGGGATGACATGAAATTCATGGAACAACCAATTGAGATTTAGGACCATCAGGAGAAGGTGTTTTGAGGATGTGTTATCCCATTGGTTTGAGTTCTATGGAGGCATGATTGTCTTTAAGAGAGTACTTAAGAGCAGGAGTCACATATGCATTCCCAATACCTGGAGTTGTTTGTTCTTTAATGTTTTGGTAGTATTGATGTTAGAATTTTGTGATTTATGCTTGAATTCTTACTATTATGTTTTTAGTTCCCATTGTTATGTTTTGAGGTATGGTTTCATTCTCATTTTAGAGGTATCTCCCAGGGGTTTTTTAGAAGTTTTTTTTGGTTGTTCCTACATTTTCTGGTTGGATTTTATTATCGAGGATTAGAATCAATTGAGAGGCATCTAATTTAATGGTCCATACCCTTATAGCCTATTATTTCGAGATTTTTAGGTGTTTAAATCATTGGGATGAGTTTGAGGAAGGAATAGAAGAAGTTAAATTTGAATTTACAACCATATTCAATGATTCACATTGTGAATCACTGGTTCATGGTGTGAATGATGTTTCATAGGGAGGATTCATGAATTTGGAGACCTAGTTCCTGAAAATTTTTATGGGTTTGATTGATTATGTGAATTTTTTTTCACGACATGAATATTCATGGTGGAGTTTTTAGTGGTTTTATATTTTAAGGATTCAAGGTGTGAAAGTTTTCATTAATGATGTGAAATTCCTACTAGGTTTGTTGGATCAAGCACCTTATCTTTCAGAGTATGCGAAATATTTAAGGTTCATAACATGAACCACCCCTTTACAGTAAGAACCATACAATTTCTATTCTCTCTATAAATTCCATCAAACTCTGATCTCTCTCATTCTCCCATTGTTTCTCTCAAACTTCAAGAAACCCTTATGAGATTTTGGGATCCCTAACAACCAATAATATTTTGTGTTCATCATTATCTTCCAAATATTAAATATTGGTGATTTTGGGTGAGTATTTATTTTCTTCATCTTTGAGTTCTTCCTTGTTTATTTAGAGTTTTCAAAGCGTCTGTGTTTTTTGGAGTTGAGGGGGTTTTAGGCTATAATTTTGATGATACATCACCACATTTTAGTTTGATTCAAGGATCCCTTATGTTGTAGTGGACCCATGATTCATCCAATCTTTCTTTGGCTTAGTGTAGAAAATTATAAATATTATTTTGAGGCATGGGATTCAAGTTCTATCTCTCGTTCTCTTTATGTGCTTCTATTAGATTATCATGAATTTTCTTTCTATTGGGTGAATAGTATGAATTGTTATAATGAAGGTAATAAACTGAACTAATGAAATTGAAAGTATATGATGTGATGCATATGTGGTTACCAATTTTACAAAATATAGTTGTTATTATTTCATGCTTTATGCTTGTTATAGAATTATTCCATATAGTGTTGGCTTGATTTGAGAAAACCCTATAGATGGTTAAATACTTAAATATAGTAAATGAAATAATGAAGTTGAATATTCTTTTTCTATGATTGTCTCAATGTGTTCAATTTTATGTACTTAGTTTATTTGTGGCTTGGTGGCCTTGTTTTTTTGTGGCTTGGTGTCCTTGGTTGTTTGTGACTTGGTGTCCTTGGTTGTTTACATCTTGGGTGACTTGGATGTTTTTGGCATGGTGGACTTGTTTATTTGTGGTTTTGTGTCCTTGGTTGTGATGTGATGGATTGATGTGGTGTTTTCTTGGTAGCTATTTGGCATCAATGGAATAATAACAGCTTATATATTATTGTGGCAGCGATTAAAGAATTCATCCATGTAAAATTAAATTAACAAACAAATGGATAATGCTTGGTGGATGAATTATTAAATAAAATAATAGGAAATGGTACTTGGGTTGTCGCCCTTTGTATGCAGATTATGGGTTTTTTTGTTCTGCAATAAAGGCAACACTTGGTGTAACAATATCAGTAGTGTTTTGACAATGGTTTTGGTGGTGTTTCTTGTATAAACCTATAGGCATGGGATGGCATGAGACTATTATATATATATATATATATACTTTCATGTGTTTTACTTATGCACTCCACCCAAGTCGAATATCTTGAATGAAACCTAGAGACCTTGTGGAGTGTTTTCCCGAACATCTAAGATGGGAAGATGGCCAACTACCCCCTCTATCCCACTCTCCCTTTAATAGTAACTTCTAGAGATATCAGTGTTAGATTATGATATATGTGGTGGGGTTCATGCATGGTAGGATGAGGGAATGAGGTTGATTTTCTACGTGTTCATGATACCCTACTTCCCTGGTTATATGATATGTGATATGCGGTTGGTTTCATGAGATATGATATACGATTGGTGCCATAATTGGTGGATAAGGAAGGGATGAGAGAAAAGGATATCTTCACATTGGGCGATATTAAAAAGATAGTGGTGAATTGGTTGCAGGGTTCCTTTACCGAATTTTTTTTGATATTACTATACTACTCTTGGATGTATTATTTGGCAAGAGAGCCTTTGTGAGGCTGGTGGTGGGGGGGGGATTAGTTGGCCCGTGTAGGTTTTTGTTAGTTCAATTGTTTTTTCACCAAGGAATTAACATTCTCTTTTCATTTTTTCATGAGATACCTTGGGTATGTTTCTACTCAGTATACATATTATACTCACCCCACATATACATAAACAATTTTTTAGTTTACTAGGCGGACTTTGGTAATTGGGTTGGACAGTACTAGCTCAGATCTTGGAGTTATTATGGTTTCTTCCTAACGATTCTTTTGATAGTGTTTTATTTTGGATACATTTTTATCTATTTTATATTCATGCATTGTGGGTTTTACATGTATGGAATTTTAGATTATTTACCTTGTATAGTGATAAATTGGTGGTATTTTCTGTATTTACCTAGGATAGTTGAGGGTAATGCCTCCAATATTTGTGCAATATACCCTTGATGTTAGTCACTAACCCAAGGCCTATTAGAGGTGGGGATCAGGGGTTCAATCCTATTCACTATCATCTTGGGAGGGGTACTAGTGGGGGGGGGGGGTTATGACATACCTTGACCTCAATTTTTTTATTAGAATTATGATCTTGAGAATATTTATTGAATATAGTTTGTGAATATTTGGCATTAGAGATATCATGAATTGAAATATATCTTGAGAAATGTTTCCTCGAGTAGAGGGACTTGGGTTTGACTATCCACCAACTCGGAGGCTTATGATTTGTTATGGAAAAGTGACGGGTTGGTTATCTATCACTCTGGGATTACTCATGTGGAGTTTTTTAATCTCATATAACTCTATGAATTAACATGAAAATTTCATGTACCTTATGCATGAGATTTATTCATATATTTATGAGTATACTTGGATTCTATTTTTAAGCGAGTAACAAAAAATTCTGGGTTGTGTAAAGAGTTACACATTAATTTTGTGTGGACATATTAATTTGGTGGATAGAATAGGGATTGAAAAATTAAATAATTAGAATCATACAAACATAAAGGAATAAAACATGATAAGATAACAATTTCATAATATGTATTATTTATTAATTTAATATGCATATGATGTATATTATATTGGTGAAGATTTTATGGAAACCCCCTTGAATACAAAGTGTGAGATTACTTCTAAAGTGACACTTGTGAATACCTCAATCATCCAATCAGGTATGTCATGCCAAAGCTGGGTGACCATGGATTATCTCGTGCAAGGAAAGTAAGTTATAGGTGACATTGGAACATCCTTAGGCAGGTCAATCAAAGCTAGGTGCCTTGGTATTTTCCATTGTTAGCCTATTATTGGGGTTTTCTTTAGGTTACACCTGAGAAACCCTTAGGAATAATACCATAAGAATAGAGTTAGGTTTATCCATATGATGGATAAGGTAAAGAGTTAACCAATTAAGTATATAATACCCAATGTATGTCATGATGAATTATGGTTCTTGGATTATTAAATGGATATGATGTATGAGGTCATAATTTTATTGGGATAACTTTCATTAAAAGTCCTTGAAGAAAAGATAAAAGATATGATACTCACCCATAGACTTGTCTATGTTATAGGTTATAGCTTACATAATGATATTCATATTGAGATCACTTATATATATGATCTATAAAATAGTTATAGATTGATATCTAGGGCCGAGAAGTGTTCTTAAGGAGAATCATTACAATCAACTAAATGTGAATGTTATAAAGATTAATTCCACCACCTTTGACTCATAGTTATTAGATACTGGGGGTGCATCACACATTTGTGATAAAAAACACATACTTTGAGATAGAAATATATTTTTGAAAGGTGAAGTATATATTCATGTTAGTAATGGGGAAAGAGTTTCCACATTAGAAGTCAAAACTTATTATATGAATTTATCAAGTGGATTAATTATAGAATTGGAGAATTGCTATTATGTTCCCACCATAAAAAGAATTTTTTTTTGTATATTGTTTGGACAAGAAGGAATTTTCATTATATATTAAGGAAAAAAGTTATTATATATATAAGAATTAAATGTTTTATGGAATTTAAAATATGATAATTTTTTTTATACATTTGATATATTTATAATCCTATTTATAACAGTAAAAATAAGAAGTCCAGGGTAGATTCTAATCCCACATACCTTTAGAATTGTATCCTAATATATATAAATGAGAAAAACATTCAAAGACTCTATAGATATGTATTATTAGACTCATTTGATTATGAATCATTTGAAAATTATGAATCTTGTTTATTAGGCAAGATGAACAAAGAAACTTATAGTAAATAAGGTCAAAGGGATAACAAGCCATTTGATCTTATATACAGTGATATATATGGACCAATAAGTATACACTAAAGTGGTATTTTTAGGTTCTTAATTAATTTTTTCAATGACTTTAGTTGGTATGGATATATGTTTTTTATGAAGAACATGTATGAAAATTTTGAAAAGTTTAGAGTTTTAGAATGAATTATATAATCAACTGGGAAAAATTATTAAGATGCACCATTCAGTTCAAAGTGGTGAATACTTGATCTAGGAATTCATTGATCATTTGAGAGATTATGGAATTATTTCACAACTCACTACTCCTAAAACACCATAATGGAATGATGCGTTTTAAAATAGTAATCATACCATGTTAGACATGGTTCTATCAATGATGTGTCAATGCGAACTTCTTATTTAATTCTAGGGTTATACGCTAGATACTACTATATTTATACTAAACCATGTTCCATATAAAGCATCCATAATGACACCATATGATATATAGATTGGGAAACATCTTATAATGTCTTTTATAAGAATTTGGGGTTGTGAAACATATGTATGACATTTTCCTTTTGATAAAATCAACCATAAATAAAAAAATTATTATTTATTGGTTACACCTAAGAGATTTAAAGATATTATTTAAATAATATTATATAAAACAAAGTGTTTTTGTCCCAACAAGGTGTTTTACTTGAAAAAGAATAAATAAGTCAAGGAATTAGTGGGAGGAATATTGAACTTAGAGAAATTCAAGACCAAGAAATAGGAAGTTTTCCTGAGATAAAAGTTAATCCAGTTCCATAAAGAGTTACAAGAGAAGAACCAACTCAAATTACACAAGAACCTAGAAGGTCTAGAAGGATTCACTAGGGACTTGAGAGATTTGGATTTATCATGGAAAATTATGATTAAATAACATTAATAGGAGATGAAACGAGGTAATACCTTAATGCTATAGATAGTTATGATTATGATAAATGATTAAAATCTATGGAATCTAAAATGAACTCCATATACACTAAGTACCTTTGGAATTTAGTGAATACACCTGAAGGGGTAAAACCCATGGTATGAAAGTGTATTTTCCATAAAAAAACTAACATGGATGGTAGAGTTCCTACCTAAAAATTATATTGGGTTGAAAATGGTTATATGAAAATTCATAATATTGACAATGAATAAACCTTTTTTCCTATTGCAATGATAAAGTCCATTCAGACATTACTTTCTATAACAATTTATTTTAATTATGTGATATATAAAATGGGTATAAAAACCAATTTCCTTAATGGGAATCTAATCAAGTATGTGTATATGATAAAACTTAAAGGTTCTGAAATTATAAATGAAACTTCTAATGTATGCAAGATTCAATGGTCCATTTATAGATTGAAGAAAACATCTCAGAGTTGGAATATCCAATTTGATGATGAAATCAAAGAGTTTGGTTTCATCAAAAATACGTAATATTCTTGTGTATATAATTTTTTTGGGAATATAGAAGCATTTATAATATTTTATGTATATAAAATATTTTTTATTAAAAATGAAGTCTTGATAATTTACTATGAGAATATGTGGCTAGGTAAGTGATTATTGATAAAAGACATAAGCGAAACAACCTACATACTAGGTATGAAGATCTATAGAGATATATCTAAGAGGATTTTTGGATTGAGTTAAAACACATATATTGTTCAAGTGATAAAGAGGTTTATCCAAGAGAACACCATAAAGGTGTATTTACAAGTATTGTATGGAATAAATCTTAGGAAGATTCAAGATATTCTAAAGAGTTATAAAGGATGGATAGTATTGCATATACATCTTCCATTGGATGTATCATGTATGATATTTTGTGTACCCCACCTGACATTGAATATTCTCTAGAAATAACTAGTATATACCAATTTAAATTTGGTGAGAGACACTAGATTTATATGAAAAATATTCATATGTAATTTTGAAGGACTAAGGATATGTTCTTGGTGTTTGGAGGAGAAGATAAGATCTATGTAAAAGGTTACACATATGATAGAGATGATATGAAATATCAATCAAGTTTTATATTTTTCCTAAACTTTGGTGATACTAGATGGAAGAGTTCCAAGAAATCCCCCATAGTGGACTCTAAAATAGAGGTAGAGTACATCGCTACATCAGATGCTATAAAGAAAGTTATTAAGATCAGATAGTTCATTACTAAACTTCGAGTGTTTCATAGCATAAAAGGTGAAATAGAGATTAATTATGTCAACAATGGAGTTATTTCTCAAACTAAGAAACCATGGTCTCACCAAAGAACTAAACACACCCTTTACAAATAACATCTCATATGAGAGATCATTGATAGGGGTGATGTATAGATATGTAAGGTGGCTATATAAGAAAATATAGTAGATACATTTATCAAACTATTATAGAAGAAAAAATATGAAGGTTGTGTAGTATATTTTAGTGTTAAAAACATGAAATATTGTTTTTAATGGTTTTAAACATATCATGATTTTATAATAAATGTAATATTCATTTTTCATTCATTCATGTGTGATGAAATTTACATTACATGAACAATAAAATGATGATATCCCCTCAAAGAATGACTTTGACTTTACCCCGATCAATTATCATAATAGAGTATAATGGGATGCAATGAAATGTTAATGTTAAAATGAATATGTTCTTATACTCATTACAAACAGTTGTATATAAGATATGGAGAAAAGATTCATTATGTAATAAGTAGAGTCTTATTACTTAGACTAAACCACCAATGTATATCTCATGGAAGGACATAAAATCACAAATATACTTAGAGGTGTATTCTTATTATCAACACACATTACCTAAGGTTGGAGATACACATACATTAGAACCTTTATACTATAATAATTTTCTTACATAATTCAAAAGTGAATTAGATAATTAGGGGGTGGTTGGGTATGATGCTGATCATGTCATCAGTTAGAGTGTAACCAAGATCGGGTTTATCCACTTGAATTATGAGTAAAAACATAAGAACCGTGATTGAATTAGATTGAGAAAATACATGCCCATTCTTAGTTGTGTCACATATGACGCGTTCAACTACTTATTTGATGGACATGTGATGCGCTCATCTATTAGATGAATGAAATATGATGTATTCATTGACATAGTTAATATTTTTTATAGAATCAATAAAATATGAGTTGTATACACTATATTAACATTTTCCCATGTCTATTGACAACTCTATGTCATGAAAAAATGGATTATATAGGTATAAATGTGATGTAATTGATACATCTTGTGGTGAACATGTTTGTAAAAAGATATGAGTATTTTTGATGGAGATCACTCCATAATCCTTAGTATATTGAGTAGCATTGATGATTTAATAGAGGTTTCTCCTTGATTTTATCTATAAAATAATAATTTCATATTTGTTTTCAATACTATTAAGAAACACATGTTCATACGGTAAGTAACTTGGATAACAATTAAGTTTTAGATAATGTATTTGTTCCAAAATGAAGAGAGTTCAATGAAAGTGTATCCAATAGGAGTTTTGGATGGATTTATAGAGAGTTATGAATTTTTGTGTTAATTTATTATAAAATTTAAGTGAAAGTGGGAGTTTTTTTGGATATAATCTTAAATCTGTCCAAATTGTATATTAGAATTACTTGAATTGTATGGGGAAATATGCACGTGATACATATCACAACTTAAGATATGTGTGTTTTAGAAAAGAATCTTGAGAGATTCTATTTCCCATATTATATAGTATGATAGGCATACCATTACTTACATATGATGTCATAATTTGATTGATTCTTCTATATGGTTTCCATATGTTATTAACCCATTATGAATTGATTAAAAAAATCAAACCTTTATTTAACTTGTTTAATATACTCATCAATGAGGCATAAATCAAGGCTAGAATTTGATGACACCTGATGTGGCCAACACGCTCTATATTCATTAAACATGCCAACATAGCCTACAAAAATAATATAAACCCTTCTATTGGTGGAGTGTGTGTGATTATGGGAGTGACCATTATTTTTAAGAAAATATTAATATAAGATCTCTTATTCCTGATATGCTATTCATAATTTCTCAATGAAGGAGCGAACTCCCCTTTAACATATCAGAGTCCTCTAGTAATGAACTAGGATCCAAAGACTGGTTTATTTCCCTTAGTGGAAAGAGGCATAGTTCTGTTGCTTCTTGATCATCATCAAGCTCACTCCAAGGAAGGTAGTGGCAACTACTTTCATGATACATTTACATTGATCTTCGTTTATATATTCATTTTTGATTATGTAAGAAAGACAATGAAAATATATATATTGTTTCTACAATATATGATCAAAGGATGATCCCTAAAAACCCATCAATAGACTTTTATAGACTTAATATATCTTGGAGGAAAGTGTTGAGGGAATCAGAGATATAATTTTAGGATTGGGGATTCCACTAAAAAACAACTGAAAAATGGTTTATTTTCAATGGACCCCATCAAAAAATAGTTCGTTATTAAAAATGGCATCATAAAAGATAGTTTTTGCGACGACCCATCACAAAAACTATCTTTTGTAATGGGAGAGTTTCCCATCACAAATAGTTTTTACCAGATTATTTAATCACATATTTGAGACAATCCAAGTAACATGTAGCAAATAATTATTTGTGATGGGTTGTAGTCATATCACAAATAAGTTTAAAAAATAAAAGAAGAAAGAAAAATAAAAAAATATTAAGAAATATAAAAATATTTTTTTTTAAAAAATGTAATAAATAAAACTACAAACATATAAAATCATAAAAATATCACAAAAAATATTTTTATTCAAAGTTTAACAAAATAAATGTGTATATAGTGTATCAATCACTATGGAGGGGGAGGGTAATCTAGAAGGGGAGGGGGAGGGTTATCTAGATGAGGAGGGGGAGGGAACTCCATCCCTACACCCTAATCTAGATGTCATATGCACTCCATTATTAGATCTTGTTATTGCTCATACCATTGTCAGATCTCCTCCTCTAGTTGCTACTGTTGTCGATGGAGTTTTTCCTACTCCCTATGCATGAACTCTATAACCTCACTCTAAGCTTACAGCTTCTCCTTATACCATGCATCTAATAATGATGACTCACCACAATCTCCCCTCGAGCTAGAAAATGACCATGATTCAGTACCATAAAAACTACCAGTAATTAATCAAGAAATGATACCAACCACTCAAACCTTACTAAAATCATACTAAGTCACCTGCATTCATGCTGCATCATCAAATTCCGTCACATTGGTGGCCTAAATCTCAGTATCATTCTGAATCTCATCCTACGTCTAAGAAGTCGTGGACTCATATGACTTACAATTTTAATTTGAAATTAAAATATTTAAAATATTATTTTCAGTTAATTTTAAAACTTAAAAAATTATAATGACCACGATTTGATGCTGGTGACCACCTGTAATCTATCCAGTGATAGGATATCTGTGCATCCTCTTATAAACCTCAAAATCCATAATATTAAGATGTTCAACTACCTATATGAGTATAAAATAAAAATTTTACATTTAAAGTTATATAAATTATTAAAAAAAGTACTCACTATATATCATTGACGAGTAATGAATGTATGACTACCAGCTCAATGTGTCACCTCTTACTTTCCATGATTATACCAACCTAATGATTCTATCCTCTGAAAAATATCTCCCATACAATATAAAAATAATCCATCCAAAACCTAATGTAATATGATCAGTGAGCACAAAAATATTGATAAAAATCGTGACTCCCTCTTTCTTCATGGATGTACTCTTAAAATCGTGTAAAAACTAATGATAATGATCACGCATTTAGAACACTCAGATAGAATTTTGTATGAAATCATCGATGAGATACCATAAACCTTATAAATAATTAATAATAGAAAGTTAATAATTAAATTAATTTTAAAATAAATATTATTTAATTATATACCATCCAATGATCAAACATGTAGTACTGAACATCAATATGAATCTGATCCCACATCACACATGCTCTATAAAAATAGTTCACTCCCCTGGCCAACAAATATATGTGAAAAGATGTGAAAAAAAGAAGAAATAATAAAACAATTAGTACATAAATAAATTAGTGAAAAGTAATAAAAACTAACTAAAATACACAACTGATCATACCTCATCATGCATGGATTGAACTTAAGATGTGTACATAACTTGGGAATAAGGTTAAGAATCATCAATATCACAAGACCCTGACCCCTCCAAGTCATCAATGAACCACTGGAAACTTGAGGGTTTGATGACATATCATTAGTATCATCACTATATAGTACAACCTCCTAAAGGTCATGAAAGATATCATCATATGTCTCTTCAGGCATCTGAAACATGAAAAAAATGTTGTCAGCAAATAATTGAAAATAGGTATTATATATATATAAATTACAAATATATCCATCATGTAATTGTGTCCTTTATCTTCATCCTCTTCTTCACATAAGACAGTTTCAATATCTTCATCTTCTTCCTCAATATCATCAATTTCTATAGCACCTACTTCATCATCTCTTATTAATTAAAATTCATTTGTTACATCATCAACATCATCATCACCATCAATCTGTAACTATGAGGTTTCATCATCAATATTCATGTCTCTTCATTGAAAAAGATGTATTTTGAGATGTTTCTTGAAAAATTTCAATTCTTTTCACTTCAATAAATCCATATTCACTTTTCATAAAATAATTTTCATGGGATTTAATTTTTTTAATGATCCACCAATCAATTAAATATATTACATCAACAAAATAATTTTCATAATATATTTGGTGTGATTGATGAGCCAATAAAAATGGTTCATTTACTACAAGAAGGATTTTATATTTAATGTTGGCAATTCCATGGCATGGATGAACATGAAATCCTCTATTAGTATCAAACCAATGACATTTAAACATCATTACATAATTATGTCATCGATAACACAACTCAATTATTTCATCAAACATGCCATAAAAGTCAACTTAACTTTATCTATAATGATATCCTCTCTAGAAAATATTGTTATTCATTGTTTTTTTGATTCACCATATATACATGTATGAAATATAAAACTATTCACCACATATGTATTATAATATTTAACCACTTTGGATGGTGGGTTACTCAATAAAAAAAAATCTATTATCAATTTTATCAGCATGTTGTGATACCTAAAAAAATGAATAACAATTAAAAATATAAAAAACAATAAATTGATTTCATGTGTTAAATAATAAACAATTTACTTTACCAGTATTTAAAACTAGTAAGAAAAATTATATTGTCGATGATATTTAAGAGAATTTTATGTAATTTGTGGAAACTATTTCTCGATATGATCATCATAAGATCTAAAAATAAAATAATATTAATTTATTTTTTTTTAAAAAATTAAATAATATCTAATAGTGTAACTCACTGTACAAATCATTTTATTTCTTCATAGTTGACTAGAACATATTTATGATCCATTTGATGTTCATCATCCAAAAGCCATCATTCATAAACTCCACCATATCCAAGTTTAGGTTGATTTAAAACTGATAATTTAATGTTCATTCCATCATCAACATTTCCCTTATTACATCACATTCAGTTATGTTTTAAAGGATAAGGTCAGAAATAATGGGAGTATAAAAAACAAATTCCCTCATGTAAATAAGAATTTGAAATTGACCTTTCAACTGATGATTTGTTACATACCTTTTTCTCTATATTATGAATGAATCTATCACATGGTTATATATATTTAAATTATACTGACCCTCCACAATTTTCTTCATGTGGAAAATGTAATATCAAATGTTCCATTTAATTAAAGAAATTTGGTAGATTTTTTTTCTAGTTTATATAAAATCAAAACAAAATCTTATTTTAGTATACTAAGTGAATCATAGTTTGTTGTCGCCACACATATGTCTTATAAAAAATATGATATTTATGTTAGCACATTCTAAATCAATTAATTCAACAAACATCAAAATCCAATCGGTGGAATTCTTTCCAATATAACATGAATATCATGACTTTTTAATCCAATAATATGTTTTTTTGAAACATATATCCAAATTGGAAACATAACCATAAAGTAGTCTCAAATTCAAAATCCACTAACAAAATAATAAATGATTTTATTTGGAAATTTTATTATGCGATTTTGGCTTCATTAACTTATGTGATATATCATTTTCAAACAACTCAAGTTCTAGTCGCCTATAAATTTGGGAAAGATCTAATCATGCCTTTACATTATCTTTGGTATTAGTAGGTGTGCCAAAAAATTTATAAAATATAATATCAAAATAGTTATTCTCAATACAAA
Organism: Viscum album; assembly: GCA_963277665.1. Taxonomy (NCBI): domain Eukaryota; kingdom Viridiplantae; phylum Streptophyta; class Magnoliopsida; order Santalales; family Viscaceae; genus Viscum; species Viscum album. The sequence goes on from OY728165.1 coordinate 220,514,529, forward strand.
TGGCATCCAACATGTGATGGACCAATAAATCAGATCAATATGAAAGATCCCAAAAAATACTTCATTTAATCCAATCGCGATCTTTCCCAAAGCCATATATTTTTTGTTGGTTTATAGTCAGTTTAAAGGTAATAGATGGTAGTGATACCTAAGATCATTTCTGGAGGTCCATCCCTTTCAATTTTACCTTTTATGAAATGATTTCTATTCCTTTGGAAAATATGATCAATAGGAAGAAATATGCGATGATAGTAAAAAAGGTTTTATTCTATTAATGAACATAAATGATTTTATGTCACTCATACAATACAAATATGATTTTGGACCCCATGTAATCTATCCAGATAACATGCCATATGCTGGGAAGTTACTAATTTTCCACTTTAATGCATCTTTTAGTAGGAAATTCTATTTCTCAACAACATCATATGTATTGACTCCATTACTCTATAATAAATTTAACTCATCAATCAATAGATTCAAATAAACATCGATATTCTTTTTTGGATGTCCTAGAATTAAAAAGGTTAAAAGTATAAATGGTTTATTCATCAACATCCAAGGAGTTAAGTTGTATAGAGTGATAAAGATGAGGCAATAAGAATATTGACTAATGTACAATCCAAATAGACAGAAACCACCAGTAGAAATATCCAATCACATGTTACAGGCTTTTAAAGAAAAATAAGGATATAAATGGTCAAAATATTTACATGAATCACCATTATAAAGATGGTTTAATATTTTATAGGTTGAAATATTGGATTTGTTCCATGACATCAATGACATAGTGTTATAATATATAAATAAACACTGAAATCTGAGTGTAAGGGGGAAATATCACAACTTTTTAATAGGAACCAACCTAGACTTCCCTTATTGAGCCCCTTGCACCTCTTTTTTCCACATGTAAGACTACTAAATAATGAAACATTTTCACTATAATATAATATGTAATCATTTGAACATGCATGAATCTTCTGGTAACTAAGACCCAAATTATGAACCAACCTCTTTCACTCATAGAAATTGGTAGGAAACACATTTTATTTTTGTAATAGTGATTTAAACAAAGAGAATATATGATCAAAAGATATATTTAAAATTACATTATATGATTTAATAACCAAAAATTTGTTCACCACTTCAAATTTTCTTATCTTACAACCAAGATATAAGGCATCTTTAATAGACTTCAGAAAATCATAAAATCAAGATGGTTCTGACTCAGGAGTTAAATCAATATCATTATGAGTTTTTTTTATTGAAAATATATACCAACAAACTCATGTAATAAAGTTTTAAACTATTATGGATCTGGAACCAAATTATTAGTATCATATCTGGAACTATGTTCTCCATGTTAATACCAAAAAATATAATATTTCTAAAAACCAAAATGCAACAGATGAACCCCCATGTTGTCAAATGTTTCAAATCTCCTAAGATCACATTTCTTACATGGATACTTAATTGTACCTTCTAAAAAAATTCTGGTTTATATGATGCAAATGATAAAATAGATTGAACATCCTCAATATATATAGGATTTATACTAAAACTGTTTGGATTGCTACGATGATTAACCCAATCGAAATCTTATAATAAAGACTGATTTCTACTTCCTTGTTTGATATTTTTTCTAAAAAATAGAAAATAAAAATATTTCTTATAATTAATCTAATATAAGTAAGAGACTATAAAAAAATAGGAAATCAAAAAAATTCAAATTACTTGTAAATTTTATCAATTCTATACCGCTAAATTTTTACAATTCCAAAAATGATTACTAGTTTTTTCTAATTAGAACTATTTTTTTCTAATTACCATTAATAATCATCAAGGTAAATAGAAGGTCTACCAAGGGGCATGAGGGAAGAAAAGAGTGGAGGGGATTAAGGTGATGATATAGTGAAAGAATTTTAGTGTCCCTACATTCAGACCATTTGGAGGAGAGTAATTCATGGGTAAATATGCAAGTTTACCCATGACTCTATCCATTTCAAACTATTTGAATGTAAGGGCACTGAAATTATTTCAATCTATCATCACCTTAATCCCCTCTAATCCATGATTCCCTCACACCCCTTATTTGATCTTCTATTACTAATTGTGGTTAATTGTAGTCAATTGAGGTTAATTGTGGTTAGTTGTAGTTAATTGTGATATTTTTTACGAAATACCACTCATTGCCAATTTTTTTACTAAATAACGCTCATTGATAGTATTTTTTAATAATCAATGCTCATTGATGGCACTTTTTTTACTAATTAGTGCTCATTCTTAGTATTTTTAACCAATTAACGATCATTCCTGGTATTTTTTACTGATTAACACTTATTTCCAGTATTATTTTATAGATTAATGGTCATTACAAGTATTTTTTATTGATTAAACTTAATTTATGGTATTTTTTACTGATTAATGCTCATTTTCAGTATTTTTTACTGATTAACACTAATTTTCTTTATTTTTTTACTAATTAACACTCATTGCTGGTATTTTTTGTTAATAAACGCTTATTGCTAGTATTTTTTTTATTGATTAATGCTCATTGCTGGTATTTTTTAATGATTAAGGCTCATTGTTAGTATTTTTTATTGATCAATTCTTATTATTGATATTTTTTATTGATCAACACTCATTTTTAGTATTTTTTACTTAAAACCCCTCATTACTAGTATTTTTTGGTAAAAACCATCCATTTCTGGTATTTTTACTAAAAACCACCCATTACTGGTATTTTTTACTAAAAAATACCCATTATCAGTATTTTTTACTAATTAACATTCATTGTTAGTATTTTTTTACTAATTACCACTCTTTTCCATTATTTTTTTACTAATTATCAGTCATTTCCACAATATTTTACTAATTTCTGCTCATTACCGCTAATTTTAACTAAAATCCACTCATTACCACTAATTTTCAATAATTCTCACTCATTATGGGAAATTTTTAATAATTATTGATAATTATCTGTATTTTTTATTAATTACCACTCATTACTGCTAATTTTAACTATTTATCACTTATTGATACTAATTTTTACTAATTAACATTCATTACCACTATTTTTTACTAATTACCACTCATTTATGGTAATTTTTACTGATTAATGCTAATTTTTTTCTTCTAATTTTTTCTAATTACCTCTCACTGTCAGTATTTTTTTACTGATTACCGCTCATTTCTAGTATTTTTCTACTAATTAATGCACATTGACCATAGTTTTTACTAATTAACTCTCATTTCTAGTATTGTTTTGCTCACCAACGATCATTGCTAGTATTCTTTACAGATTAACGATCATTATCAGTATTTTGTAACTAATTAATTCTTATTGTTGGCATTTTTTTATAAATTAATGCTTCTTGTTGGTATTTTTTATGCAATACCGCTCATTATCAGCATTTTATACTAAATACCAATTATTACTATTTTTTTACTAAATACCTCTCATTGTCAGTATTTTTTACTAAATACTGCTCATTGTTGGTATTTTTTACCAAAAACCACCCATTTCCTATGTTTCTTACTAAACAATTATCATTGTCGGCATTTTTTTACTTATTTCTATTCATTGCCAGTATTTTTTACTAATTACCACTGATTTTAACAATTTTTTACTTATTACCACTCATTTTAACTAATTAACACTAATTACTGCTAATTTTAAATAAGTCCCTCTTATTATCAATAATTTTTAATAATTACTGCTTATTACTCGTAATTTTTACTAATTACCACTCATTTCTGGTGATTTTTACTAATAACCACTTATTTCTACTAATTTTTACTAATTATCCCTCATTTCCACTAATTTTTACTAATTACCACTCATTTATGCTAATTTTTTATAATTCTCACTCATTTTAGTTAATTTTTACTAAATACCACTCAATTTCACTAATTTTAACTAATTACCATTCATTTTGATTAATTTTTACTAATTAAAATTCATTTTTCCTAATTTTTTACTAATTACTGCTATTTTTTACAAATTATTACTAATTTTTAAGAATTATTCTTAATTTTACTGATTATATCTAATTTTACTGATTACCGCTAATTTGTATTGATTAGCGCTAATTTAAAATAATTAATGATAATTGTAAATAATTACTTCTAATGAACACTAATTAATGTAAATTAATAATACTAAAATCTATTATAAAATAAAATAAATGAATTTAAAATTAAAAACATTAAATAAATACTTCAAAACTTAAGCTTTTGTCTGATGTAGAACTAAAAATTTACATCCCTGTAAAAATTTAAACTTTTAATCGAATAAATGAAAAAGATAGGTAAGCAGAGGAGAAGAGGAGAGCTTAGATGAAAAAGGAATGAAAAAAATCAGCTAGGGGGGTATATAGGTTAGATTATTAGCAACAAGACTATTTGCGAGGGGTATCCCGTCGCAAATAGTACCCACTATAAATAAGCGCGTTGATGATACAAAAGTTATTTGCGATGAGTCCCATAAAAAATACTCTAATGTCAATATTTTATTTGATATGAGATTTAATTCACATAATAAATAACAATAATGATGAAAGATATTTGTGATGGGGGTAAATACCCATTATAAATACCTTTCCCATGATTTGTCACCCAAACCGCACCAAAGGTATTTGTGATGAGAAATGAATATCATCACAAAAAATCCTTAATATATTTTTTGATGAGAAACGAGACCCGTTGAAAATAGCCCCACAATGAGAACTATTTTCAATTGGCGACATGACCATTGTAAATATCCCATCTCAAAAACTATTTTTTCCCGTAGGGAATGAATCATGGAGCTTCAATTTAATAGTTGGAAAGACCGCTTACCTAAATACCTTCGAATAATTGACCAATCCCTCTTATGGGTTATGAAAAGGGAAATATAGATCCTTGATACTAGGATATCCATGTAATATGACATTATAAGTCTAATGGTGAGGGTTTTTTGGACTTGATAAAATAATAGGATTCTTATAAGATAATGAAATTTATTACATATCACATATTTGGTAATAAAAAAATAAAGTACATAAAATATTATTTTATTTTATTATAGAGAAAATTATAAGTTGATTGACCATGATATCCCTATGATTTATTTTAGAGAAATAGAATCTACTCACCGACACAAACTTCTAGGAGTGGAACAAGCACTTGTGCATTATACAACACTATAAATGGGAGTTGTATGTGTTAGAGTCCCCAATTCCTATTGAACCTACTTTGGAGGCCAATGAGGATGAGCATAACCTCTTTTGGAAGCATGTGGATATTTAATTCTTGATGTTATCATCATGTCAAGTGTGGTATAGAAGCTATATGAAGAGATAGACACATATGGAATGCTGTCAAATATCTATGATCTTTATCTAGATAGAGCTAGACAGGAGAGGTATGAGATCTCCGAGGCACTATTCATGTGTAAGCTTAGAGAGGGTACACCAGATATACCTCATATAGTCAGGATAATTGTCTATATTGAATGTATGGATATTTTGTGTTTCAAGATACTCAAGGATTTATGAATAAATTTCATTCCCATCTCATTAACTAAGATATTTTCTAATTTTATTATGAATTTTAATATCAATAATATAGAGAAGTATCTCCCAGATATCCTCACCCTTATTCACCAGGATGATAAGGATATGAAGTGAAAAACCATTCTGTTCCTATAGCGAATAAAAATAAATTGAAGGTGAAGAATTACAAGCCTAACAACATATCTAAAGATTATTTACAATGAAATTTCAAGAAGAGTAAGATCAATGGGTAAACAAGGGAGCATAACACTATCTGTTTTTCATGTGGTAAGAAGGGACACTAGAATAAGAACCGTTCCTCAACCAAGAAGCAATGGGAAGATTCAGGTGACTTTGTTAATGACTATAGTATCTCTATTTATACAAACAGAGTATTAGATATAGCTTTTGGTGATCAGATTTATATCCTAATACACGAACCAAGTAGATTCCATAAGGTTTCCTAAGGTGAGGTAAATCTAAAATCTACCAATGAAGTATGACTTACTATTATTTCCATTGGAGACTACCATTCTACATTTTTAAAAATATAGATTAAAGTTTTTAATAATTTTCTTTATATATAATACCTTGGAATGGATGCCACTAAACTGGTACCCTGATCCACTTCACCATGATTCCTTAAGCACATCTCTCCCTATGCCAGAGGTTCCAGACTAGTAGTGAGGGCTTAAGCAATGTCCGTGGAGATACTATGCTTTCATATCAGAGTAATAAACAATAGAAGTAACTAGATAACATCCATAGAAGTAAATAAAAAGAGTGATGAAGAAGTAAATATAAACAATATTGTAATAAAAAATGGAATGTAGTAAAGGATCTAATGGCCATGCCATACGCACAACACTGGTTTTCCACTGGGTTTATCACTTATACATGAGTAAATAAATGAAATTGAAATAAAATTACAAATATATACTACTAACTCCAAGCCTAACCACATAACCAATCTCCATATACATATCCGATCCATCCTGCTTGACCAGTCCTGGGCCTCAGCCCATCCTATGTCTGCAACCAAGTGAACATCTGCTCGGGTACCCTAGTGAAATGGCATCCCGGGTAGGGTATGAGTATGAAACTTTGTAGGGTACCACCAACATGGTCATGGACATATATAATAATATGTATTTCATGTATATGTGATCTAATCATCAGGATAATAATAATAATAATAACAACTGAAAGCTGAGAATAAAAAAAAACAAAAGTTGAATAAGGAATGCTCATGAAATGTTCGTAGTCTAGATGAGACACAAATGGAATAAGTTTTTATCATATATATATATATATATATATATGAGTAGGTGTCAAATAATATTAATAAACAAGTCCACAACCAATACTTGGGTATGTGATATTGACTGTCTTGACATCATGTGAATAAGGGATTGAGTTGGATATTGTGCCACTCAATTTGTGTATAATAAAGTCAATCCTCATATTCATAATCCTAATCGATGATACCTACTTCATCTAGTGTCAAAAATGACTCTGATCAATCCACACCACCATAGGGGGATACATGTCCTAACCCTGGGTTCACACGTACTCACCTCCAATCATTATAATGAAGTATTATAGTTAATGAATGGATATACTATAAACAAGGAACTGAGTTATATGTCACACCACTCAATCCACATGTAATCCAGTATGATGTTGGATTCCTAGGTCCCAATCCATAGGTAGTCATGACATTTCAACTCAGATGATCCCTAAGGGGGATAAAACTTAAGAAATAGGAATACTCTTTGGATCCAAGATATCACTAAAAATTCATTCAATAATAAGCTTAATAGCCCTATTCCCAAATAGATACGGGCAATGTAGTAATTTTACATCCACCTAAACCTAGGGATCATCCTACACATCACTAGAGGAGATCAACATCAATCCTTAAGGATGTCAATAGAATCCACAAATTAGGGTAAATTCACCCACCCGAAAACCTCTGGTAATCCCCTAGATCCTAGTAGATAGTCATCTATAGAGAAACACTAGGTAGACATGTTCATTGATAAACTCAACATCCAACTCTAAAAATCCCTATGTTGGGAGGAACCCTAGTGATAAAAAGGGAATTTTGGCAATGGTAATTATCAACAAGAAAGCTTATGGGGAAAGAATTGGAAGTACATTAGGTAATCCCAACCATAGAATCATATCACATAAATATCACCAGTTAAGTACCAGGAAGAACCTTTTTCAATCATAACTTCATCAACAATAACAAAGTGAATGCATAAATAAAAGAGTGTGGGTGGCCGAATGCCTAAACCCACCACTTTTTCCAAAGACCTAGGGATTACAAGTTTGGTACAAGTTCTAAGGTGACACCCACGACCATATCTACCCAAACCCATGATGTACTAGCTCAGGGTTGGTCAAACATTAGGGCACCCATGGGGCCCCTAGGTCAGTGCTTAGGAGAGGAATCCTACTCAGGATCCTCGAGGTTCACATATAAATAGAGGAATCTATCTTGGTATCTTCTAAGTTAAAACATAAGTAAAAACATCCCTCTTTGTAACATCACAAGGAGTAAGAAAGTGGATTCATCCTACATGGAATCCTCTAGTTCATTTCATTAGCAGAGTCATCCCACATTAGATCCCTGGTTTTAGTAATATTATCAAGTTAAAGTACGAAGTTAGCGCATGAGGGTTTTTAGAAACCCCTAACATTCATCCATTCAGTCTACCAAACTAATTTAATTTAAATATTTCATTATAATGAGTCTAAATAGGATGATTTCTCTCAAGGTAAAGCCTAAACATACCCATAATAACATAAAAAAGCATAAATACTTTAGGTTAGGTACGACAGACCAACTACCTTTAGAAATCTTTAAACCATTTATAAATAGCTCTCGATAGCCCTGTCCAAGCTCACGAATGTTCGAGCCAAGTTGCATCAGCTTCTAAGATCCTACCTAAAATTGTATAACTCAAGCATAGTCTAGAAACATAAATTACAACATTAAAAATTAAATATAAAATAAAATAAAAAAAGGCATAACAAGTGATAACTCACTAGATGCCCATCACTCGGTCAAAATACAAGCAAGCACTTAAAGAAGGTTTATAGGGTGTCCCCAACACCATTTACAACCAAATCCCCAACCGATGAAATAACAAATTTATTTAATAAAATTTATTTTGGTTGAAACCATAAGAAAAACTCACAACTAAGGTGTATCAAAAGGAAAAAAACATGTGACTAAGCATAGAAAACCTCTCAGGTCACCCTCTTTCTAGGAAGAGTAAAACCCCTAACATCGGTATTAGATTATACCATTATCTAGTGGAATAAAGACTAAAATACCTAACCAATGGAACCAATATTAGAGGAAGAAGATAAAGAACATAACAGAGGATAACAGAGTCTAAGGATTACCTCAAGGTTTCCAACAAACCTGACGATGTCCAATTCTGACCAAGAATAAGTTTGAACTCCCATGGAGGAATAGAGGGGGAGAGTAGCACACATCGGGGAGGAGAAAGGAGGAAAATTGGGGCTCACCACTTAAATATTATAGGGGAAGAATTAAAATTTTACCCTTTTTAATGGGTATTATGGTTTGGCTACACAGTTGGCCAAACCGTGCGCCAACCATATGGTTGACATTGCCCAAACACTACCCCCCACATAGACATGGAACATGATTTAATAGAACATATGCCAACCATGCACTATGTAAGCAATAAACTGAAGAAACCAACATGGTATAACCTATCCTACCACATGGTTTCCCCAACCTACGTGCCTATGAAAACTATAGGCTGCATGGTTATCACTAATATTGTTCCCAATACTGGACCTTTTCAAAACATCAATTTCCAGAAATTAATCCCCAGGAAACTCTCAAAACCTATGATCTATAATCCAAGCCTCACTACATGACTAAAAAAATCAATTTTAAGAATTCTATCCTTTATAATTACATTCCGAATATCTGATCAATATTTAACCTATCCAATAATTGAAAATTCAATTTCATTTTGAAATTTCAAACTCAGAAAAACATGGGATCTTAGAACCTATCCACCATAAAACTTCTTAAATCTGAGAATCCTTTGTGGGAATCAAACTGACCAACCTATCCTACTTAGATCGTGAATTTCCTACCCAAACAACCATGTTATGGTCCTAAATACCCAATGCACCTCCAAGTGACATTTTAAATATATACTGAAACCCAATCCAACACTCACAATTAGCATCAAAACATCAAGAAAACACCAACTCGATCCTTTATAACCCAATACATGATCACTTCATTATATCTATTATCAACCAACTTATGGCACTCCCAGACATAGGTTCTTACTATCAATGATGAAATCTGTACTATGGTACTTCCACCATCAGAATTTCCCACAAAAGTACACCCTTAGTTCCCTAATGAAATTTTTGGTACTTTCTCAACTTGCTACACCCAATCAGACATTGAAACACTACCCTTGGTCCTCAATCTGATTTAAATAGTTGAACTCCAATCAAACATGCTCAACCTGGGAATGCCATATTTTCCTTGAAAATCTATACTCATCCCTTGAACTATAATCATATCATCCCAATGGCATGCCCAATTCACTTCCTCACTGACCAGATTTAACTATTTGAGAGAATTAAATCTAAACCATCTCCAGATGACTTGTCTAAAAAAATGCCCAGCTTCAACAGCCAATGCATCATCATAACCCGATTCAATTTATCCATGACATCTCAAAGACAAATGACCATCCAAAGACCAGTCTCAACCTTTCAATAAATACCAATCCAAACCTTAGTATCATCCTTTTCACACTAATACCATTCTATAAACTCAATGGACCACTCTTCATCTGTCACTGAATGCAATGACTAGAGTGGTCAGAAACTACTCATCCCGGGCATCAATTAGTAACATCAAATCATCACTCATTCCTGCTTCCACAAAACAATTTCTATAGAAAATGATGAATTTTAACTCATAATGAGGGCTAACACCCTCCAAAGGCCAATCGTTCACTCCCCACTATATGGATTACCTTATAATGCTCCTTGAGCACAACTCCCAAGGAGTTCCTTTTTCAAACCAGAGAATATATTTAGAAAGAAAAGAATATCAACATATATCCAACAATCTCTCACCATAATCAGGATAATGTTAAGAAATTGGGAATGATTTTATCTATTCTAGGATTACACTAATATTCCATTGATAATCATGTATATCTATACCAAGCTATGCTCACATAAAACCAGACTACACTTGCCTTTAACCAACTCCTGACACCACGTCTCTCAACAATGTTGTATAGGTCCATCCATGGTTTAACAAACTCAAGATACCAAATTCATCTTTAAATAGCCCTCATCACGGGGCAATTCCCTTAGTTTACCCAAATATTCAGGATACCATGCACTCCAACACTATATTCAAAATTGTTGATCCCAGGCACGTACCTATCCATTCATCGACGTTCCATTATAAACAATTCCCATGCACAACTGATGCAGACTAAACATGCCATATACAGTGGGTTCATATCATGTACCACATGGTCATTACCTGAATCATACTTTCATGAGTCATCTATCAATAAATCCTAGATAATTGTGCTACACGACATGTTAATTTCATTAAACTAGAAGATCCCTTAGAAATCCACTTTAAAATCAGGTGCCTTGCCTATTCCATGATTTATTCCATGACCACCCATCACCTGGCATCATTATGGTCATGAAAATTTAACTACGCTACAACTATGTTTGTAAGTATATAATTTCTAGTGAATAAGGTTAGGAACCTAAATAACCCTACACATTCAAGTTAGTCTTGATACCTAAGCACCCTAGGTGATTTCTCAGAATCCACAGGCATCATCATGCCTACATCAAAAGACCCATGCACCTACTATTAATTAGTCACAACATGATTATATAACCATGCTAACCACCTAAAAAGGAATATACAAACCAGGTCCAACACTTCTTGTAGGTTTCCTTCAAATAACCAAAATATGACATATAAGGGTCCAAGTTAAACTAAGGGTCTCTAGGTCTCCCTACAAATAAAGTATCATAACAAGGTCACTAGGTATAACCACCTAGACCAAAGGTCAAACCCCTCTAAGGGAGGTATAGGGAATATTGACCTATGCTGGTTAAAACTGTCAACATAAAAAAGGGATTCTAATGAAATTACCTACCAGGTATCATTCTATCAGACCCTGATCATCCCTGAGAATTCTCAAAAGGGATATCTCCCTAAAAGGTCATGATATAAAAGAGAAGAAATATACTAAACTGAAACTCACCATACATCCATATACAACAATACCTCCTTAAGGTTTCAGTTCACTATAAATGTCCTAGTACCTATTGGTATCACACCCAATGATTAAACTAGATAACCATAAATAAAGGTCATTTAATTAAAATATAGTAGCAATATAGATGGATAAACTCCATATAGGTTTTTATGGACCTTTAGTTAACCATACATGAAATAATACACCCTCAAAGGGTATTATAGAAAGGAATTAGCAACTAGTACTAACCCATAAGGGTTAATAGTAAACACACATCATCTCCTCAATGATATGCATCAAACCATAATCACATGACTCTATTAAGTATAATATAATTATAATACATGCGTGAAAACACTATATAGGTAGTTATTTACACTTTAAATAATCAAACCTAGAAAAAAACCCATAAGGGGTCCAATACATTGGAACCATATTCCATATTGACCTACTAGGGTCACTACACCTCCCATGTATGAGGACCGAGTCATCATCCTCATTGTCAAATGTCTCATCATATATCCACATAACCTGCCATTAAAAAGAGAGATATATATAAGTCAGGACAATTGAGTAGAATTACACCAAGAAAATATATTGAAAATCACCATTTAGGTTATTGAATACACATTAAACAAATGACCTCCATCATCAGTATAATCACAACCTAGTAGTCCTATAACATGTGGACCTTATGTGCCAAATATTATTCACGATACACATATTTCCTTTACTATATAAGAGTCAACATCAATCATTGGCCTCTTAATAATGGGAAAGAACTAAAAATCTATCCATGGCCTCTCACCAGTAGGCCAAGAGTCATAAATCCATAGTATTTCATAAAATCAACACCACATGTGCATTTTTCAAAGAGAAAATCATATAAAAATGTCATATCACATATCAAGAACAACAATCCCATATCCTTGGTAACTTGGACTTATTACCTGAACAATTGTTCTTGATGCACTAGCACAATACCCATAATAGATTCTAACAAATTCATAATAATCATATCTATCATGTCCCAAATAGTAAATCAATAGTAATGGAATTTCTCTAACACCACTTTATAAGGTCCCAAATTCCACTATACAAGTGATCCGAGCCAATTATCCACAAGGTCTCAAGTACGCCTCTCTATATGCCATAGACTATTGACTAGTAGGGAGGGCATAAGGTGTGTCCTTGGAGAGGCTATCCTCTCATAACATAGTAATAAACATTGGAAATAGATAGATAACATCCATACTAGTAAATAAACTGAGTTCAAAAGTAGTAAATATAAACAAAACTATAATAATAAATGAAATACAGTAAATCCCTGAATGACCATTCCATATATACAACACTGATTTCCCACAGGTCTGATCACATATAGAAGTAATAAAATAAATAGAAATAGAATCACAAGGATCTACTTCTAACTACAGGTAAAAACACATACCCAATATCTACATACATATCTGAGCCATACTACTCGAATAGTCCAAGGCCTCATACTATTCTTTGCATGCAACCAAGTGACAATTTTATTGAGAACCCTAGTGAAATGGCATCCTGGGTAGGGATTGAGTATGAAACTCAGTAAAGAACCACCAATGTGGCCCAACACATATCCAGTAATATGTAGTGAAAGTATATGTGAGTTACTCATTAGGATAACTATAATAATAATAACTAAAATCTCAGAATAAAAAATAGTAAAATTCAAACAAGGCATTCTCATAAAATATGTTAAGTATAGCTGAGAAAAAACTGGAATAAGGTTTCATCATATATATATATATATGAGTAAGGAATAAAATAATATAAATAAAACAATTCCACAACCAATCCATAGGTTTGTGATCCCGATATTCTAGACATCCTGTGGATAAGGGATTGAGCTGGATGTTGTGCCACTCAATCCATGTATAATTAAGTTGATCCTTAAGTCCATAGTCCCAATCGATGATAACTACTTTATCAAGTGTTGGAAATCTCTCTAAACAAGCTATGTCACCATAGAGGGATACATTTCCTAACCCTAGGTTTACCCTATCATGACCCGTCCCACGGGGCCCGTTCCGTGACTACCCCAAGCCCGCCTTCCATATGCGGGCTGGCGACTAGCACCAATGGAGTAATTCCCTAAAAATGGGAAGGCATTGCCTTTATAACCTGTAAACACACACACAAGAAAGCATGTAGATGGATGAAACACCAAGTAAAATGGATAACAAAAGAGTGCTGAAAATAAAAAGGGGTCGTAAATACAAGCCCAACTATAAATTACAAGGAACTGGAAGTACAAGTACAACTGAAGAAAGAAAAAACAGCTACTGGGTCATCCTTCGGGATTCCTACCTGAAGGGTAGGTACAGATAGCCTCCTCAGTACTCTACGTCCGTCAGCCTCCTCCGTGTACCGACTCATCGTAAGGTCCACCTTCAGGTACCGTCAGTCATGGTACTCTCAGCCTCAGTCAGCGATGTCCGTCGTCTGCATCCAACACAACAAGGTACGAGAATAGCCCGTACAGGGGTGAGTATAATGATACTCAATAGGTACCTTGAGACCCTCAAGTTCTCACAAATCCACCAAGGATAAACCACAAAGTACGAAAACAATATATAACCCTACTTAGGTATATGCCCATACATATACCTAAGTTATTAAGCAATCCGTCTCAATCATGAGGAAAACAAAAAAGTACCGACTCAACTCAACCAGGATTTTATTCTAGGGTTAGTATCAAGTAACATCCCCAGTCACATTTTCGAAACCCCAGCTGCTGGAGAACTCCTGCTCAATTGAGTACAGTGGGCCTGCCGCGACACCAAGTGTGCTTCCCACTAACCTTGTACTGCTGAGGTACTCCTCATGTCGAGTACCGCGAGTCTACCATGTCACACAGAGGCGTTCCCCACCGTGGGTCTACCGCCACACCCAAGCGCTCCCCCTCATAGCCTGCTGAGGTACTCCTCCAGTCGAGTACCATGGGTCTGCCACGTCACCAAGCATGATCCTCCACCATGGGTCTTCCGCCACACCTAGGCGCTCCCCACTGGGCTAGTAGAGTCACTCAGAGTCAAACGGTTAGCAGTCGTTAGGTCTCAGCCAGCTACTAGGTCTTCGTACTCTGCTCGCTCATCACTGAAAGGATCTGCTCCATGAGCTACTGGATAATACACCAACTGTCACGAAGTCCCACGAAGAAGTATCTCAAAGGTCCTCCATGTCATAGGGGTCTCAATACAATAGACGACACGTCAATCAGACGTCTGGTCTGTGAGTTATTAGCCTTTTAGTCCTGGGGGATCGGTTAGATTCGTGCACGACCCAACCTGACCGTATCTCAACTATACCCCAAACTTCAGTGGGGTATACTCAAAGGGACCATCATGCTCCAAGATTACCAGGGTCACTGACCGTTTATCAAACGGACGTTTGGTGCCAATGATATGGCCAAAATAAAGTAAAGGGTCGTAGTGGGTCCGGGTCCGGTCCGACCCGGTCGAACCAACCCAGCCCGACCCAGTCTGGGCCGACCTAGTTCGGGTCGACCCGGCCTGACCCGTTGGGTCTGGGCCGACCCGTTGGGTGGGACAACCCGTTCGGTTCGGCCCGGCCTGCTGGGCCCAACCCAACAGGCCGCGAGGGGTCGCGAGGGTGTGGACCGGTCACGAGGGTGCGGACCGGCCGCAGGTCGGTGCGAGGGTGGATTGGCCCGGAGGGCTCCACGAGGGCGGTTTATCCCAGAGGGCGTCGTGAGGGCCCGGTTTGGCCGGGGCGCCGCAAGGGCGTGGGTTCGGCCTGGGGCTCGGGAGGCCGGCGGGCTAGGGCACGACGCAGCCGGGGCACGACATGGCTGGGGATGGTTCGGCTGGTGGTGGCATGGGGCTGGTAGGCTAGAACGGCCGGGGCGGCTCGGGAGGCCGACGTGGCTGGGAGCCTGTTCATCCAGGAGGCCGGGGTGGACGGGGCCGGTTCGGCCGGTGGACAGTGCGTCCAGGGCGGCTCGGCAGGTGCACCATGAGGGGCACGACTAGTTCAGCCGGCGGTGGCGTGAAACGCCGGGGGGGGGGGGGGGCACGGGTCGCATAGGCCGTGGGTGGCATGACTGTTTCCTTCTTCACCTTCATCGCTGTTGTCACCTTCCTCCGTTTCTAAGAACACCGAAAAAAATAATGGCATAGGGGTCATGTCATTTTGGTTTGGTCTGCACCCTCCACGTTTAGGGCGGTAGCATTTGGCTCACAAGAACGAATCACAACAAACCCTCCCGCAATAAATAATCCCAAAAACCGCAAAAGGGAAACATATGAAGATCAACTAGTTAGAAGTTGATCAGCGTTCTTTGTTTTAGAAGGAAAGAATCACGGGAATATAAAATCAATCACAAAAATCCCCTACCTTGTTCATTGTTCGTCGACGGAGTCACGAGAAAGAAGACGAAGTTTTCATCATTCATCACGTCTGCCACACACCTCCAATCTTGAGCTCGTGCATCGGTTCGTTGACAACGATGAGGAGGGAAGGTCGGTTGTCAAAGATGTCCCACGTTGGTTGCCTCTACAAGGTTCTTCTGAGGAAGAAATTAAAGACGCTTCTTGCCGGCGTTCTTCGTGGAGGAAGTTCTTCGTTCTTCGTTGGAGAAACTTTCTCCCAAGAGGTCCTCCTCTCCCCAAATTCCACCCAACATGAAAGGTGTGCCAAAATAATAGATTAAACCATCTATTATTTTTTTGTAAATAATTCAAAATGCCTAATTAATTAAGGTGGGTGGAATAATAAATTAAGGGAGGTGGTGACACCATTAAGGGAGGGGTTGGCACAAATAAAGGTAGAGGAGGTCAAGAGTCTCTCCCTCATTAATGAGGGGAGTTGAGAGTTTCTCTCAATTAAATGGGGGTGTAGTCCCGGGTGGTCTCCACCATCATAACCTCTCATGGGAGGTTTGGTTAGGGTGGGTCCCACCACCATAACCTCTTATGGGATTTTAAGGTCGGTTGGTCCTCACACTTCAACTTCCACATGGGTGGTTACAACAAAATAAAATAAAATATGAGCTTATTTTATTTTATTATTTCCACGTAAAACCCAAAAGCTTACTTCCACCCTCGACCAACTGTCATCGAGGTGAAAGTCTTCTTAAGCGAATACCGATTCTGTGAGTTCAACGGTGTCCTCAGATTTCAATTCCGAGCACTAATTCAAAAGTTATAAAAACCCACTCGAACTTTCACTGAACGTACCCGAAAAAAACTTCCTAAATTGATTTCAGGCACACCGGGCCTCAGAATCACGCACCGTCAACTTTCGCGGACTCGAAAAATTTTCATTTAATAAAAAAAATTTACTTGGAAATTTGGGGCCTTTACATACCCATACTCACCTCCAATCAATATAATGAAGTATTCCTACTAAAGGTTGGACATACTATAAAAAAATAACTAAGATGGATGCCAAACCACCCAAGACACATGTAATCTAGTACCATGTCATACTCATAGGTACCAATTCATAGTCAGTTATGACATTGGAAATCAGATGATCCCTAAGGGGGATGAACCTTTGGTGATATGAATACTCTTTAGATCCAAGATAACACTCAAAATCTATTCAATAACCATCTCAATGGACCCATTTTTAGATAGCTCAAGGAAATGAAGTAATTGTGAATCCACCTGACCCTTGGGAGTATCCTAGGCATCACTAGAGTAGATCAACATCAATCCTCAATGATTTTGACAGCATATACAACTTGTGGGAAATACGACCACCTGAAAACCACTAGTAATCCCCTGGATCCAAGTGGATAAGCATCTATAGGGTGATACCAGGTATAGGGTTATTTGATAAACTTGACATCCACCTCTAAAAATACCTATATAGGGATGAAACCCAGTGAAAAAAGGGAATTCCTATAATAGTATTTATCAACAAGAAATATCATGTGGCAGATCCAGGAAGTACATATACTAATCCCCACTATATCATTATATAACATTAGGCTCATCAACCAAGTACCATGAAGCACCTCTGGATATCATAGTTCAATAATAACCAAGTGAATGCATAAATAAAATATTGAGGATGGATGAATGCCTAAACCGACCAATTTTTCCACAACCCATTGGGATTATAAGTTTGGTATGAGTTCTAAGGTGACACACACTACCATATTTAACCAAACCCATGATGTACTAGATCAGGGTTGGTCAAACATTTTTTCACCCATAAGACCCCCTAGGTTAGTGCTTAGGAGAGGCATCCTACTTTGTATCCTTGAGGTTATCATATAAATGGAGGAATCACTATTGGGATCCTACAAGTCAACACATAAGTAAAAACATGCCTCTTGGGATCCTCAAAATGAGTAATAAAGTGAAGAAATGTTACATAGAATCCTTTAGGTCAGTTCATGAGTGGAGGCATCCCACAAGGGATCCTCAGTCTTAGTGATAATCTAAAGTTTAAGTGTGAAACAAGCACTATGAAAGTACTTTGTCTTTATTACACATTAATTCATGATTTATTACACAAGAGTACACATAATACAACCTAGAATATCGATATGTATAGTGTATTTGGATAATTAGGTACATTATATAACAATTTAAAATAGGGGGTACATCACCATTATTGAAAAATTCCTTAGCATGATCATAATATTCCATCGTACTTAAAAATGCATGGGGTAACCTGGGGACATACATAATAAAGGGGTGATCTATAAAGACCATTAAGGGAATAAAAATGGAATAACATGAAGAAATTATCACCTATTAGAGAATATTAATTTAAATGGAACATAAAATGGGTGAGAAATAAAAACATGAATAGTGAGGCATGATAAATCACGATAACATAAAGGCAACATGGAAATGTGACAAAAAATTTAAACATGGAAATATAAACATATTTCAAAGATAACCAACAATACATCATGATGGAAAAAGTATCATGATGGATTAGGTTCAATATTTAATCACTTGTATGATATCTCATGACACTAAAACATCACCCAATGTATTGGAGAGCTTTAAATTCTGGGTGCACCTGTTACTTTCATTGCATTCACAGGCATACATGTTCCATAAAGATCATACAAAATGGAATCATTTATCATAAAATTTTATTCCATGATAAAGGAGTGTGAAATAAATACATGTAAGTATCCAATCAAAGATGTATAATTGAAAATAGGTGAACACCCTTGATAGTAAATGGGTAAGGGTATTCACTACACAATTGTTTGGCATGGAAAATCATGTTTAAATTTTGAATGCATAATGATAGTACTCAATGATTCATAAAAATGGTTTAATGAGAGTAAAATGGGTATATAATTATTTTTAAATCAAATGGGTAGTAAGAGGGATGTGTAAAAGAATATCCCAATATTGTGAATTGTAAATAAAAGACATAAAATGAAGATTCTTGAACAAAGTGGAGACAGAACACATCCCTTACTAAATTTTGGCATGGTAATGAGTTTATATAAAGTTTCATGGGAGGTTTTAATGATAATGAAATGGGTATCTCATCACATGTACATAAAAAGGTAAGTAATAGGTATGTATAATAACATACCCAAATAAGAAAAAATGGAAATTAAGAGGCATAACATAAAATAGGTGCTGGAATAAAAGAAGAGAGGGAGATCCCTTACTAAATTTTAGTATGGTAACATATGAACATAAAGGTTCATAGGAGGTATTAATGACATTAAAAGGGGTCTATCATAGAAAAAATAGAAATTAAGAGGCATAACATAAAAGAGGTTCTTGAATAAAATGAAGAGTGGAAGATCCCTTACTTTGAGAAGGTGATTTCAAAAGCTTGGGAGGATCTTCTTAAAAGTTTGGGGGAACCTTGAGAGGAATATATAGAGGGTAGGGAAGAGTAAGGAAATGATCCAAGTTTTTTTAGTTAAGATAATGGAGATATTGGGTGAGTTTATATAGAAAAAGAGAGGGGATTTATTTATTATTTCTCAAGCTTAGGTTTTGGAATCTATACAATAAAATAACCAAAATAACAAACATTACCATGGTTTTTACCCATGTTTTCTAAAAAATAGGGGTGTTTTTAATTATTTTATAAGGACAAGTTATGAAATTATTAAAATATTACCCTTTTGATGTGGAACTGAATCATGTTATTAAAGAAATGATTTTAAAACCCTAAGATATAATATATGTTTTGGAGGATTCATAAAGGATTTATAAAATTAGTAAAATATAATAAAAATAAAATAATTTTAAAGGGTAAACATATATTTTTATATGGATACTATTTAGAGTATTTATTATATCATTTTTGGGTTATTATGATGTCATGACACACTTTGTATATTTATACCATATTTATTTTTTACCTAAAAATTTGGATATCTTTGAAAATTATTAAAAATTAACCGTTGGATAATTTCAACATTATTATTCCAAAAACAATATTTATTCCATCCAAATAATTTTCTAAATATTTCAATTTTTACTTTGAAAATAAATTTTACATTTATTGAGAAATGCTGGGTTTTTTTTGACAATAACAGTATTCAAGCACTTATAAAATTATGTTTGAATTCATAAAAATTATATTATAATTTATATATAATAAAAATTATTTAATAATAAAAATTTATTAAGATATAATTTATCTAAAAAATAAATTAATTTATAAAAATGAATGTCTTAATTGAAATTACATATTACCCAAAAATACAATTTGTATTTAAACATATCAAAATAAAAATCATTTATAATGTAACAAAAATAAGATGTAAATATAACAATTATTATATTGTAAATATTATATAAATATTCATATTATTATGTTCTTGATAAATATACCTTTATTACACCAGAAAAAAACTAAGGGTAAGATGCATGCTGGTGAGACTTCCACGAGGTGGTTCTATGTACATGGTTTGGGCCGTGATCTCGATGAGCTTGAAATTCTCCCATAAATGATTTCACTTATGCTTAAGTTGTAGGATATCAATTTGGGATTGATCAAAGAAAAATACTTGTGATGCTATCTCCCTCAAAATCTATGATAAATGGGGTTCATAGGGTATGATCCTACTAGTTGTGGCCATCAATTCATTTGTTTGTGTCAATTTGATTGTTCAAAACCTTATATTTATACTAATCATATGATCACTATTCAAGGAATATATTATCAATGGTTATGATGCTTAACAATATTTTAAATCTGATAGGATATAATAAAATCAAAGAAGTTCAAGTGTTTTCTTTAATCATAAAACATAATAATACATTTAATTCAACTATAAGGGGAATTTTATTTATAAAAGTTTGGGTCGTTAATGTATCCCCCCTTCATAAATATCACCTAATAATTTTCATTTTACACACTAAAATAGATGAGGGTAACTATGTTTCATCACTTCTTATTGTTCCCAAATCACCTCTTCAAACTCTTGGTTCCTCCATAGTAGTTTGACCAAGTGAATTGTCTTATTTAGTAGAACTTTGCCTCTATGATCTAAGATATTCACTAGCTACTCTTCAAATGAAAGATCATTCTCCAATGGTACCACCTATAGATTCAGCACATGTGAGGGATATGGTATGTACTTTCCCAAGAGTGATACATGTAATACATCATGTACTTGAGATATGTTATGTGGGAGTGCTATTCAATAGGCCACCACTTCGATGCGATAAAGGATCTCAAAATGATCGATGCATCTTGAACTAAGATTTCCCTTATTCCCAAATCTCATGATTTTATTCCGTGGAGATATGTGGGGAAATACCTTTTCTCTAACCTCAAAATCTAGGTCTCATTGATGATTGTCAGCACATCTCTTTTTTCAACTTTGAGCAACCTTGATGTGATACTAAATGGTCTTAAACTTTTCCACTATTTCCTCAACCATTTCTGGACCTAGCAGTTTTTGTTCCCCAACTTCATCCCAGCATGCTGGTGTTTGGAACCTCTTCCCATAAAGGGCTTCATAGGGATCCATTTGAATACTTTAGTAGAAACTATTATTGTATGAGAACTCAACCAAAGTAATATGATTATCTTGTCCTCATTTGAAGTCAATTGAGAATGGTCTCAACATATCCTCAAGTGTCTGGGTAGTTTGCTCAGATTGGACATCAATTTGAGGGTGATAAGACATGATGAAGTGCAATTCAGTATTTAGATCATGTTGGAGACTCTTCGAAAACTTGGAGGCAAATCTTGGATCTTGATCAGATAAAATTGGTAGCGGTGTTCCATAAAGCCTCAACACTTCTCTAATGTATATCCTTGCATGTTGATCGAGTGAGAAGTCCTATCAAATTTTAATGAATTGAGTAGTCTTTGTATGTTGATCCACCACAAACCATATAGAATTATTTTATCTTGATGTCTTCGAAAGACCAGGAAAAAATCCATGGTTATGTTTTCCCATTTCCATATAGGTATGGGTAATGTTTGCATCATCCCCAATGATTTGTTCCTTTCTTCCTTCACTTGATGACATACAAAACACCTTGATGTATATTATGTGATATCCTTATTCATATTTTCCCACCTATACATCTCTTAAAGATCTAGATGCATATTTGTGATTATTTGATGGATGTATAAGGTTGAGATATGTGCATCATCCAAAATCTCATAATTTAACTTAGGATTTGAGGGTACACATAGTCATGACCCAAATCTTACAAATCCTTATTCATTAACATCAAACTTTGAGGATTTCACTTTTCTTATATCTTCTAATTTCTTCTAGATTACCACATCATATATTTGAGAATCCTTTTTCCTCTCTAGAAGGGAAGGTTGAGCAATAATTTGTGAAAGGATTGATTACATTCCTTCCTTTATGATTCTTATATCCAACCTCTTCAAATATAAGAATATTGGATCCTTCTCAATTCTCATCAATGATAAAATTTATATATCCTTTTTAATTAAAGAATTTTACACTTTATTTTCTTTCCTAGGATGAAATTGGATTGAGAAATCATAGTCCTTAATTAGCTCTAACCATCTTTTTTGGTGTATATTATACTCTTTTTGTGTGAATATATACTTTAGGCTCTTATGGCCTATATATATTTCAAACTTCTCCCCAAAGAGATAATTACACCAGATTTTCAAGCCGAATATTACTATATCCAACTCTAGATCACACGTTGGGTAGTTATATTCTTGAACATTCAATTTTCTCGAGGCATAAGCTATCAATTGGTCATTATGCATTAAAACACATCTAAATCCCCTCTTCGAAGCATCGATGTATACCACAAAAAGTTCTTCACTTGTGGGTAGTGTAAGTATAGGTGTAGTGATAAAACTCCTTTTAACTCCTTCAATATCTCTTCACATTCATCATTACAAACAAAATTGACTCCTTTATGAGTTATCTTGGTTAGAGGGTTTAAAAATCATGAGAAATTTTTCAAAAATCGATGATAGTACCCAACTAATACAAGGAAACTAAGGATTTATATCATATATATTGACCTAGACCATATTTAAATTGGTTTTTGTCTTTGAAGGGTCTAAAAATATTCCATTTTTTGTGATAATATGCCCCAATAATGATAATTCCTTCAACTAGAACTCACATTTTCCTTACTTTTCATAAATATTCTCCTTTTGTATGGTCTTTATCATAGTACTTAGATGATCCTCATTCCCCCCCTTTATTTTGGAGTATATTAGAATATTATCTATAAATACTACCAAAAATGTTTTGAGGTAACCTCTAAAGACTCTATTCATCATGTCCATGTATATTGTTGGAGGAATACTAGGAAATTCTTTAGGAAACACATCAGCGTATTCCATCACAATGAGAATGTATTTGAGGATGATATTTTACTTAGTACAAATCATTTTAGCTAGATAAAATTTCTCACAATTCAATAATATCCATGATTGAGATGTTGGTTATAACTAAGATTCATCCTCCTCCTTTAACTTGTATAGAATCAGAGGGTGATTCACAATACAGAGAGTGATTTCCTTCACACAAAAATTTATGTTTTCTCTATACAAGGAAATACAATCCATACCCAGAATTGAATCAAATTCACTAAAGGTAGTATCATAAAGTTTTATGGGAAGTTCAACCCACAATTTTTTTAGGGTAGCAGTTATATACTAGGGATAAATTTTTTCCCCATTTTTCGTTTTCAACAACAACTTTACTTCCATGATTTTTGGTGGCATTTGAATAGTTATTCTAACTTATGTGATATGAAGGAATGCATAAAATCAAAATAAAAAAGTAAGTTCTTCGTTCTTGAATTAATAACTAGTATATATTTCAACACTTCATTTTTAGGATCCACCTCAGCAGTTGTGATGGAATAATATAACTCTTGCTGATATAAATGTTGTTGGCGAAGATTTTCTATGACCACCCTTGTCTTAGTGCATTGGTTTGAAAATTTTCCTTGTTACTTAAAATTTAAACAATGAATTATATGACAAGGGATGATTATAGAATTACTCCATTCCATTACATTGGTGGTTTTCTCTTTTCAGAAATCTCTAGCTAGGTTCCCTTCCTTCCATCCCATAAAGCATTTACTCACCCCCTTAAGAAATTTCTAGGGTTATTATTCCCACACTTTTAATAAGTGGTATATTGAAATTTCTTACCACCATTAAAATTTTTCCTTCACATTTCCATAATTAAACTCCAATTTCCACTTCTTATCTCTATGAGACCCTTGAGATTTTCCAATATCCATTTAAAATTTGAGGGAACACTAGGAAATTCAATCATAACTATCAAATTATTAGACCACTAATTATTTTCATAGACTAGGTTTTTCCCACCAAAGAAGTGGTCAACTTTGTAATTAGGGATAACGAAAAAGTCAGAGGTGAAACATAAAATCCTTGTGAATTTTTCCTTATACACCCATATGTATTTATCATATTTTTTCTTGAGGGTATGAAAATACTTTTACATTTTAATTCAGAGAGTGTGAGGAAAATATTTTTCAATTTTTTTCCAGAATTCCTTCCACATCATCGCAATGATCTATTTCTCAAGATTCATATTATTTATCAATTTCTACCATTGATTAACTTATACCTCCATATGATAAACAACCAGTATAACCTTATCTTGATTTGAACATCAAAGGATAGTGAATATCTTCTCAATGGTGTTGATCCATTACTCTGTGATTAAGGGATCAAATGATTCATTCCAATCGAGAGGCCTTTATGACATAAATGTATCAATGAAAGCTTGTTCACTCTTAGGAAAATTTGGCCGTTCCTATTGAATCTGGTTTATATTCATAACTTTATTAAAAAAAATCATCCCCAAAAAGTTTGCGAATCCTTCTACCATCGAGTTGGGCATCTCATTTGGGAATTCATCACATTTCCCTTCACATTGGGTTTTTACTCAGTTCCTCCTATTTTTAACCATTGGATAGAATAAATGGAAAATTAGGGATGAGTATTTTTAAACAATTAAACACATAAATAGTAATCCAATAACATTAAAGGGATAACTTATAAATGATATTTATTACTTAACTCATGAAAATCTAGGATTCAATATATGTTATCCATGAACTATTTTCTAATGTAAAAACTTATGGGAATTTTAGATCCCTTAATAATGGTTCATAATGAGATTGTGAATTTACTAATACATATCCCCTAGTATTTTAAAAATAGGTATAAAAAAATACCCATTGTCATGTATCAGTTCCTGATCGAGTCTAGTTCAATGCATTTTTTTTGGGTTTTACCCCTAGGTACATCTGTACCAGAGCCACATCCACTTGTAGTATCCAAAGATGAATGTATTTTCTTGAAAAATCATTAATATATAATTTACCAAAATTTAGGGCTATTTTATTATATTTCGACTTATCCCTAAGGCTTTTTCTATAGTTTTCTAATCCTAATCCAAAAAATAACTAAACTTTCCTTTGATACCAACTATGACAACCCTTATGTTTATTACACATTAATTAATGATTTATTAAATAAGAGTAAATATAATAAAAATAGTAAGGCTGTTAATTATAGTATATTTGGGTAATGAGGTACATTACATAACAACTTAAAATAGGGGGTACATCACCATTATTGAAAACTTCCTTAACATGATCATAATATTCCATTGTACTTAAAACTGTATGGGGTAACCTGGGGACATACATAAGAAAGGGGTGAGATATAAAGCATAGTAAGGGAATAAACATGGAATAACATGAAGAAATTATTAAATTTTATATAATAGTAGTTTAAATAGAACATAAAATGGGTGAGAATAATGAACATGAACAATGAGACATGATAAAGCCTGATAACATAAAGGCAACAAGGAAATGTGACAACAACTTTAAACATGGATTCATAAACATAGGTCAAGGATAATCACTAAGACATAATGATAAAAAAAGTACCATGATATATTATATTAACTCCCTAATCCCTTGAATTATGTCTCATGATACAAAAACATGACCCAATACATTGGAGCGCTATATAATTCTGGGCACACCATTCACTTTCATTTCATTCACATGCATAAGTGTGCCACACATACCATACAACAAGAAATCATTTATCATCACATTTCATTATAATATCAAGGAGTGTGGAATATATACATGTACGTACCCAATCAAATAAGTATAATTCCATAAATATTAATACCCTTGATAGTAAATGGGTATGGGTATTCAGTACACAATTGTTTGGCATGTAAAATCATGGTGAAATTTGGGTAGCATAATGACAATACTAAAAAACACATAAAAAATATTTAATGAGTGAGAAAGGGGTACCTCATTATTTTTAAATTAAATTTATAGTAATAGGTATGTGTAAAATCATATCCCAATATTAGTAATTGGAAATAAAAGACATAAAATGAAGAATATGCTTGAATAAAGAGGATAAGGAAAGGTTCCCTTACTAAATTTCGGCATTGTAATGGGTGTACATAATGGTTATTGGGAGAGATTAATGAGAGTTAAATGGGTCTCTCATAATATGGATATAAAAAGGATATTAATAGGTATGTATAATAAAATACATAAACAAGAAAAATGGAAATTGATAGGCATAATATAAAATAAGTTCTTGAATAAAAGAATAGAGGGAGATACCATACTAAATTTCAGCATGGTAATAGGTGTACATAAAGGTTCATAGGAGGGATTAATGAGAGAGAAATGGGTCTATAATCACATATAAATAAAAAGTTAAGTAATAAGTATGTATGAAAACATATTCAGATAAAAAATGGAAATTAAGAGGCATAACATAAGAGGTGCTTGAAAAAAAGAAGAGTAGAAGATCCATTACCATTAGAGGGTGATTATAAAATCATGGTAAGATATTCTTGATATATTGGGGGAATATTGGGATTACAATAGAGAGGGTATTAGATATTAAGGATAATATCCATGGGTTTTGAGTGAAGATAATGGAGTGCTTGGGTGGCTTTATATAGGAAAAGAGAGGGGAGTTCTTTATTATTTCCCAGGTTTTGGAATCTATACAATAAAATAACCAAAATCACAAACCTTACCAGGGTTTTTAGACACATTTTCTTCCAAATAGGGGTTATTTTAATTATTTTATAAGACCAGGGTCCTACATTTTAAAAATATTACCCCTGGCGGTGTGGAAGTGAATCTCGTTCTTAAAGAAATCAATTTAAAACCTTAAAATATAATATAAGTATTAGAGGATTCATAAAGGATTTATAAAATTAATAAAATAACATAAAAATAAAATTATTTTAAATTTTAAACATATATATATTTTTGGATACTCTTTATAGTATTTATTACATCATTTTGGGTCATTATGATGTCATAATACACTGTATATTTATACTATATTTAATTTTTACCCAAACATTTGACTTTCTCAGAATATTATGAAAAGTTCACTGTTGGATAATTTTTAAATTATAATTAGAAAAATAAAATTTATTTAATCCATTTTTTTCTAAATATTTCAATTTTCACTTTTAAAATAGAATCTACATTTATTGAGAAATGCTGGGTTTTTTGATAATAAAAGTTTTTGAGCCCTTATAAAAATTACATCTGAAACCATAAAAATTATATTATCATTTAAATATAATAATTTTTTTTAATAATAATATTTTATTAAAATATCATTTATTTTAAAAATCCATTAATTTATCAAAAGGAACGTCTTAATTGAAATTACATATTACCCAAAAATATAATTTGTGTTTAAACATATCAAAATAAAAATCATTTATAAATTATAAAAAATAAGAAGTAAATATAACCATTATTATGTTGAAAATATAATATACATATTCATATTATTATGTTCTTGATATAAATACCTTTATTACACCAATAAATTCTATAAGGGTAAGGTGTGTGACAATGGGACTTTCATGGGGTGGTTCGATATACTTGGTTTGGGTTGTGATATCGATGACCTTAAACTTCTCTTATAAAAAGTTTCAATCATGATTAAGTTTTTGGATCTAATATTAGGGTTGGTTAAGGGAAAATTCCTGTGATTTTATCTCCCTTGCAAGTTCCAATAAATGGTCTTCATAGGGTACGCTTCTTCTAGTTGAGGCCATCAATTCCTTTGTCTATGTCAATTGGATTTATCAAAACCATATATTTATACTGATCATATGAACACTATTAAATGACTATATTATAAATAGTCATGATGGTTAATGGTCTTTTAAATACAATAGAATATAATAAAACCAAATAATTGCACGTGTTTTCTATAACCATAATATACAATAAGAAATTTTATTCAACCACAAAGGGAATTTTATATATAAAAGTTCGAGTTGTTACAAGAACACATGGGTTGTTAGTAAACCATAGAATTCATCCATTCAGTCAAATAGATTGATTTAATTTAAATAGTTCATTATAATGAGTCTAAATAGGGTGAATTTACCTTAGGGGAAAGAACAATCATACACATAATACCACAAACATGCATAAATAATTTAGGGTAGGTACCACAAACCAATTATATTTAAAAACATTAAACCATTTATAAATTTATCTCAACAACCCCATACTAGATCACCAATGTCCAATACAATATGCATCAATATCCAAGATCCTACCTAACACTGTATAACTAAATCATATTATAGAAACATCAATTGAAACATTAAAAAATTAAATATAAAATAACATCTAAAAGGACATAATAGGAAATAACTCATCAGATGCCCATAGCTCAATGAAAATCAAAGAAACCACTTGCATAAGGTCTACAGGGTGGCCCCAAAACTGTTCCCAGGAAAATACCTAACCAAATATGTGAAACATTTATTTAATTAAATTTATTTATGTAAAAAACCTAATAAAAACTCATAATGAAGGTATACATCATTGAAATGACATGTGGCTAAGCACAGAAGAACTCTCAGGTCACCCTATTTCTAGGCTGAGTGAAACCCACCAACATGGATATCCAATTACCCCATGCGCTAGTAGAATCAAGACCAAAATCCCAAATCAGTGGAACCAATTTTAAAGGAATAAGATAAATAACACAGCAGGGGCTAAAAAAGTAAAAGGCTCACCTTAAAGTTTCAAACACACCTGACAAAATTTGATTCCAACCATAAACATGGGAAAACTCACATGAAAGAATGTAGTAGGAGAATAGAATTCATGGGGGATGAGAAAGGAAGAAAAGAGGGGATACCCTCTTAATTATCACAGGGTAAAAATGGTAATTTCATCTTTTTAAAGGGATACATGGGTTGGCCGCATGGCTGGAAAAACCATATGCCAACCATGCTGTTGAAACTTCCTAAACACCATACCCCATGCATGGGCATGAAACATGGTTTAATAGACCATGTGACAACCTAGCACTATGTATGTACTAAACTGTAGACACCCACATGATTTGAACTAGCCTTCCACCTAGTTTCCCCGACCTGTGTGCCTATGCAAACTGGGCCACATGGTTAGGCCGCATAGTTTTCATTAATTGTGTGCCGACCATGCTCCCTATGCTGGAACTTTTCAAAATATCAATTTCTGGTACCGAATCCTCAAGGCACTCCCAAACCCTCCAAGCTACATTCCAAGACTCATTACACATTTAAAAACATCAATTTGAGGCATTCCAACCTTTGAAATTCTATTTTGAATATCTGATCATGATTTTACCCATCCAATAATTGAAAATTTAATTTCTTCATGAAATTACCAACTTGAAAAAATAGATATTACATTATATTCTAAATGTAACCAAAAACATCATATATGTATCTATATTGGATATGGATGGATTTATTTTCAAATTTGAAATTAAAAGATAATTATATTATAAATATATTATATATTATGGTGTGATGTATTTAAACAATGTCCTTTATGTTCTATAGTATAAAAATTAGGTGTTGGAAATTGATAATGAATCTAGTTTTCATGAATCATATCATACCTAGCTATGAAATCAATGGTTAGGTCATTTAAATGAAAATAATTTGAAAAATTATATGAAGATGTATATTTATATTATTTTAAATTAAAAAAACTTGTTATATGTCACACTTTTTTATAAGGTAAAATGACGAAAACAATATTTAGTGGAAATGGTGAAAGAGCCTCAAAGACTGTTGAATTGGTTCATAGAGATGCATGCAGACCATTTCTTATTAAATCATGGGGTGGATAAACATACTTTATAACTTTTACTAGCGACTTGAGTTTATATAGATTTGTTTAATTGATAAGGTATAAGTATTATTCCTTTAATAAAATAAAGGAATACACAAATTAAGTTGAAAATTGACTTGATATAAAGATAAAGAAATTATACTTAGACCACAGTGGAAGGTATCTTAAATAAGATTTTATTTATTATATATGGGAGTTTAAGATATTATCCAAACTCTCTACTCTGTATATGCCTCAATTAAATGGTGTAATTGAAAAGAGGACCCACACATTATTGTACATGGTGAGATTGATGATAAGAAATAAAATAATTACATTATCATTTTAGGGATACATATTATAAATAGAATCATATAAAGTAAAACAAGTTCCAACTAAAGTGGAAAATGGAATTCCATATAAAATTTAGTGTTGAAGGAAATCTATGTTGTCAAACATTTGTGTGTGGGTTTGTGAAGTGTTTGTAAAGGACAATTTGAAAACAAACTTACACCCCTAGTAAAAAATGCATCTTTATAGGATATCCCAAAAAAACATAGGGATATTATCTATGTGACCCCTTAGATAAAAGGGTTACAATAGAATTACATTCCATGGTCCTTAATAGGGAGAAAATATCCCAAATATATAGTTGGAGAAAGATAAACCTTTATGAAGTTGAGGCTTCATATACACATGAGTTGGTATGAAAATAGATCCCACAATGCCCCCTGAAATAGGATTTTCTAGAGATATAGGTACTATGTAGGAGAAAATTGGTGGTTAGATAACCCAAGTGTAATTCCCTGACCCCAAAAGCCCAGAGATGGTGCATTATTTTAATACATTATCATGATTACAAGGAATCAAGTCCCGAAGGACCAATCAATTTAGCAGTCTTGAAAAATAGATTACATACATGAACATTACATTATACATTAGAAAAATAAAATTCAACATAAATGATCCTTTGAGAATGCCATTAATTCCCTAGCTTAACCCTGCTAATCAATCATAATACACTTCTTGGAATCCTGGGAAAATAAAACATACGAAAGGGGTGAGCTCAAATGCTCAGTAAGGGTAAGCAATACAACAGAAGATATCATAAACATTAAGTATGGTGAATAATTTAAAACACATGCCTTTACAAATAATAAACATGAACACTTTATGGAAGGAATATGAGATGAGTAAATAATTCCATAATAAAAAATAGTCATGGGTATTCTACTAGTCGAATAACCACATAAATCATCAATAATATTTTCATAATGAGGGAATGTATAATGCGGGACATTCTGAAACATTTTTTCAAGGCCTCAGTCAAGACGTCTAAAAATGATTAAGGCCTCAGCCAAAACCATATATAAAAAATTGGGAAAGGCCTCAGCCAATTCCACATCTAATTGTCTCATGAGACCTACTGATACACCAAGGATATATAACATGCTCCACCTGTCACATACTAAGTCCAATACATTCCTCATATGAAAAGGTTGAAACATAACATAAACATTCGTATTAAAACTATCATACGAAATGCCAATACTTTAACCATAAACCATAAATGGTATAAAAATAAAACATCCACAGTCAAATATATCACAAAACTTTCAATACAATATGGAATATTTGTATCATAATAAATCAACTTCAAATATGCTTAAAATCAATCAAAGGATATTGACATAGATAAAAATGATTTGTAAAACTCTTTGAGAGAATTATCTATTTTTCATGAAGAAATTTAAAAGTTACACATTTATAAAGGAATTAATTTAAAAGATATTTTTGAATCAGAGTGTCCCATACCACTTTGAAACTTTTTAAAATAATTATCATTTCAATACATTCATGTCCATATAAATAAATCTTTAAAATCATTTTGAAAACATGGACATTAATTAAAAGGATTTAGAAAGATAAATCTTTAACACATTTAAAATAATAATCTAGTTAAATAGACCCTCCCATAAAACATTAAAAGATTAAGTTTGAAATTTTTTTAATGAAATATGGGTATCAATGATAAATATTTCCTAGTAAATACTTACACATAAACAATCTCGGATAATAATGAGATTCAGGAAATAACCCTTACCTTGCACTTTCCTTTGGTCGAGGGTACGATTAACCTCCTATATAATGACCATATCATGTTATTAAATTATAAAAGAACCATAATAATATTTATTATATCATACATGATTCATTTATGACTTTATACTACTCATTTAATAATGATTTCCATGTTAAATTAACATTTTGGGTAATAATCACTTTTTTATCATACATGTTTTAACTTGATATTCTTGATCGTATCATTTAGATAATGATTTACATAATTCTAGAATATAACACATGATTTATATATCATATATATTTAGAATATAAATATGTATAGTATATAGATATATGAAATGTAAAACACCATTTATGGAGACGGTAGGCCGTATGTATGCATAAACGCTGTTTCCGTTTTCATATCGTATTGAATGGAAGTAAGTGAAGAAGATATATGTAAGTACATACATACATAAATATATATATTATATATCTATTACGAAACATTATTATGTCATATATTACATACTTATTAATAATATATATCTTTATAATAATCATTGAATGGTGAATGTGGAAACGAATCTCATCGCGTCGTGGAGACGGTAAGCCGTACGTACACATGAGCGACGATGTCATTTACTTAATGATTAAAAGAAGTGGAATTGGATGGTATATTAATTTTATAGAGACATTATCATGTTATTTTCATTATTTATATATATATTACTCATCATTATATCCATCCAAATAACATAGTGTTGAATAACAAATTACACCACGACGTGGAGACGGTAAGCCGTACGTACGCACGAATGGTGACATTATCATTCATAGGATGGATAGAATAATGAATATGGTTGTAACATATTTATAATAAAATCACAGTATTTATAAGGTAATAGATTTATTATTTTTCTATGGAAACAACAAAGAAAGAGTAAGTGGAAGAAGAAAAGAACTTGAAAGGGGGTGGTGAAATTATTACCTCTTCTTCGGGTGTTTCATTTTGAGTTGTTCCAAAGGGCTCATTAGGTTGGATTTATGATCAAATTAAGGACTCTAGGTTGATTTAAGGGAATTTGGGAGTATATTTGGGTAGTTTTTGGCCGAGCCAATTGGATTTGGATGTGTGATTTTGAGAGAAGGGGAAGTTCCCTTTTATAAGAGAGGTGATGGTCACTTTAGGAAAAGATTGAAATATTATTTTATAATAAAACCATTTTCTATTTATAATGGATCCAAAATAATTTATTTCAAGGATAAGGTGGGTATGGTTCTAAAAATACTCTAAAAATAGGTTTTAGATAGGTTTATCTCACCATATTAACCTTATCTTTTAGATTTAACTCTTAGTTAAATAGTTTAATTTTTACCGCGTTTTCTTGTATTCTTATACTATATGGTTACTAAACTTATTATAAACTTCCAAGAGAACCTAAAGTGGTTAATTAATGAAATATATAATATTATTTAAGCACTTTTTCAAAACCTTAGTTTTTTAGAAATATTATATAATTTAATAATATAATATTTGTTTTAAAAACTCATTTATGTCAATTTTGACACTATTTAGTATTTGGTTTATCTGAAAGTCATCACATCTTGATTAATTCGAACAAGATATATTGAATCCATAATAAAATGTCATATTCACCTAGAAAATTCGTGGATGTCATAAATTTTTTGAAATTATATTTATTTTAATATTTATAATACTATTTATTTGATTCTTTCATTAATAAGGTAATTACTGCATCATCATTGTGCCATAAATAAATTTAATTATTTAATGTCTAAAAATTATAAGTAAAATACCATTATGTAGGAAATATTTTTATCTTTCTAATTAATATTTATAGCCTAAAATATAACTTAAATAACACCTTGTAAAAATTGTTTTACTAAAAGATATATATTTATGTCATTTTTGTCTTTACTTTTAATTAATATAAAGTGTCATTATCACTCTCAAGTGACTCCAAGTGGTCCC
This sequence comes from Viscum album, assembly GCA_963277665.1. Taxonomy (NCBI): domain Eukaryota; kingdom Viridiplantae; phylum Streptophyta; class Magnoliopsida; order Santalales; family Viscaceae; genus Viscum; species Viscum album. Next base: position 220,549,108 of record OY728165.1, read on the forward strand.
AAAATTGACCCAAGGGTTACAATGGTTGGAAATGTATCAAAAAATAGGAATAGGACACATGTTAGGGTAATTTAATGTTATTATAATAATATTTTCTTACCCTTATTTACCAGATTTACCCTTTAACCATGGTAAATAAAATATTTACTAAAGTAAATATTCATTATGTCTAAAAATAAAAGTTTCCTATTTAAAAAATTTTAAACTCCTGATTCCAAATATGGAATCCATTTTTCAAAATTCAAAACACATAATTGGCAGAAATTAATTTAAAATTAATTCCCGTTGTCAAAGAAAAAAAGAGGGTTTTAAAAAGTAAAAACTATCAAAAGATTGACATGTGTTTATATAAAATTTAAATGTGAAATTACTTATAATGAACTAAATTGTATTAAATGATAAAAAATACAATCTAATTATACTTCAAAACAATTCTAATTCATAATTTATCACTATAAATTATTTCGATTAAAAAAGTTGTTTTTAATTAAAACATAGTATTTTTCACTATTCATCAAAATATGAAAGTTATCAGAAAAGTAGCAAAATTTTTTCCAAACTAAATTTTTTATGTCCTACTTCTAAAGAAGAATTTAAATTCATTAAATTGAATATATAAAAGTGTCAAATATTGGTTTTAAAAAGGGTTCACCATTAAAAGGCAGTAAAATTGCATTTTTTGAAAAATACTTCTTTTATCTGAAAAACGAGTTTGTTCTTATATTATTTCTAAGAAACACATAATATGGATGTTAAAATTATATAGAGTATATAAGATTCAAAATGTAGTTAATACTATTCATAACCTCTTTTTTAACGGCTAGTTTGGTAAGTTGTGGTGCGCTTGAACTCGGTGTTGCGTGTAGCATAAGCTATTAAATTACTTTAATGAGATAACGTACTATGGAATCTTGGAATGTTACATTATACCCTTCTTTAATAAATTACATCCTCTCAATTTGAAATTTTATTTTGGAAATAAAAGGTTAAAAATAGAAAAATACCTTTGTGGAAAACCCACATCAGAAATTGGGTTAATAAAATTTAGTCTTAATAAGAGGGAGAGGGAAATGAAAATGTCACCACCAAATTATGTTATCAATTGGAAGAAAATTGGTGGAAATTAGAGACACATAATTGGAGGAAAAACATAAATATTTATAGGGAGTGATTGAGGTCATCAATCACAAAAAAAGTGTAAAATTGAGGGCCTCAAAGCCATAAATCTATGATGATTTAAAATATCATCTGTTCAACAAAACATAAGGTTTTAGGATAAAATTTTTTTGGTTTTAATATCCCTTCCATAAATTTTAAGAATTAATTTATTCATAGAATAAAAGGAAAAAAACATACTTGACATGTAGAGTATCATCCTTCAACTAATTTCTACCACAAACTCATCTTTCACTCCAAAAGATAATAGAATTCAAAAAAATTCTATTTATCATAATAGTATATGGTTCCAAAAATAGTAAATTTAAAATTCATTTGTCAGACTATTTAAAAAAAATACATTATACAAACCAGGACATCATGTAGGCCAGTGGTAGGTGATGCACCCTTGTCTCCCTTCGGTTGTGGGTTCAAGTCTCATGGCCTTGCTGGACGCAAGGGGTTGTCGCCTGACCTCTGGGTTGTCCTTTTTATGACAATCCAAAAATAATCTCAAGAAATTATTTAACCTTAACAATATTATCCAATGTCAAACTTAATATATTCCGATATTTAGACTTATCCAAAATAATTCTGTCCAAACTCACAATCCAAAATTTATAAGGAAGGTAAAAACAATGAAGATCCTTTTTCCACATAATAACATGTGAATACCTTCATCATGTATTCTTTTAAAACACTGTAACACCCTAAATTAACATAAAACCTTATTGATTACATTCATGCTCCCTTATTTCTTATATAATACTAGATATAATCCTTATATCCAAAAATGTTGTAAACTCCAACAATGATGGAATATACAAATAATTAATAAGTTTCAAGGTAGTCAAGAATATCCAATATAATTTATCCAAATCAATCATATATAATTTCAAAATCACTACCATAGTATTATAACCATATTATGGTTTATATTTCTCTCAACCATATATTTTCCAAAAAAATTTAATCTGCTATTGAGTCACTTTTCTTGGTTCCACCCAATCTCAAGTCCTTAATGAAATAGTATTGCAGTACAATCCTTATATACTCTATAATTATTATAACATGTACATCATTAATAAAATACTCAAATGACACAACACTTTAATATAAACATAAGAAAACTAGTCATTACTCTTCATCTGTGGTAATATCATAACTTGATTATTATTCAATAACATCATTTGTGGTATACTCTGATGATTTGGAAATTGATTCGCATAGTGTCCAAACTCCTTACAGATTAAGCATTGTACATTTAAAACCTTTTTCTTACCCTTGAAATCACGTACTCAATGTCCTTTTTCTCTACACTTATAAAAAAACTCTCATTCCCTTCAAGCATTCACCAAGGTGGTTCTTTCCACAACAATCACATATGAGAAAATCCTTATTTCCCCTCTTCCCTTTATCCATATTTCTCTCTTACATCATTTTCTTCTCTTGGTTTCCTTCAAATCCATAAGACTCACAAAATTATTTACTTATCTTATTAACACATGATACTATTTCTTTACATGATGAGAATATGTGGGAGACTATTTCCCTTTTAAATGTTGGCTTAACACCATGAAATATACAATCCTTCTTAATCTTTAGATCATGCATATTGCTATAATTCTCATTCATTCTATAAGGTGCCATTTCTAAACAATGGCATACACTAGGTTAGTTTATGAATCGCAATTCATAATTCCAAACTTGTAAAATAACTAATGTAAATTAAAAAGGTTATGCATATAATCTATAATCATAAAATTTTTTCTTTGAGAAATATTTACTCCTAAATCCTTCATAATGGTTTGTAATGAAAATGTGAATTATCATAAGCATATCCCCCAGGAGTGTCATAACCAAGAGTGTAACAAGGCTCATTGTCATGTACCAGGATACCCCAGGTCAAGACTGAAACTCCTTCTCAGAGTTTTCACTCCTAGGTACATCTGTGCCAGAGCTGCCTTTACCTGCTCATATCCAGACAGGGATGTATTGCTTGAAAATACACAAAATCTCTACATTACCAAAATTCTAGGAAGTTATTCTATACTAATCCTCAAAGTCTATCTTAAGGAAATGTTCTATAATCAGAGTTTATTTTAATCTATTTCCAAGGATGTTGCTAAAAATCTTTTGATACCAAATATAACGCCCCAATACCAGAATCTCGGAGCTGGTGCATTATATTAATACATTGACATGATTACAAGGAATCAATTTCCGAAGGACCGATCAGTTTAGCAGTCTTGGAAAATATATTACATACATGAACGTTACATTACACATTAGAAAAATAAAACACAACATAAATGATCCTTTAATAATGCCATTAATCCCCTAGCTTAACCCAACTTATAAATAATAATACACTTCTTGGAATCCTGGGAAAATAAAACATAATAAAGGGGTGAGTTCAAATGCTTAGTAAGGGTAAGCAATATAGTATAATATAACATAAACATTAGGCATGGTGAATAATTTAAAGCACATGCCTTTACAAATAATAAACATGAAAACTTTATGGTAGGAATATGAGATAAGTAAATAATGCCATAATAAAACATAGTCATGGGTATTCTATTAGTCAAATAACCACATGAACCATCAATAATATTTTCACAATGAGGGAATGTATAATTTTAGATATTCTAAAACATTTTTTCAAGTCCTCGTCCAAGACATCTAAAAATGATTAAGGCCTCGACCAAAACCATATATCAAAAATTAGGAAAGACCACAACTAATTCCATATCTAATTGTCTCATGAGACCTACTGATGCATCGATGAGCTATAGCAGGCTACACTCATCACTTACTAATTCCAATACATTTCTCATAAGGTTGAAACATAACATAAACATTCGTATTAAAACTAGCATACGAAATATCAATAATTTAAGTACAAACCATGAATGGTTTAAAAATAAAACATCCATAGTAAAATATATCACAAAACTTTCAATACAATATGGAAGATTTTCATCATAATAAATCAACTTAAAACAAGTTTAAAATCAATCAAATGATGTTGACATAGGTGAAAATGATTTGTAAAACTATTTGAGAGAAATATCCCTTTTTAATGAAAACATTTAAATATCACACATTTATAAAGGAAGTAATTTAAAATATATTTTTGAATCAAAGTGTACCATAACACATTGAAACTTTTGAAAATAATTATCATTTCAATACAGTCATGTCCATATAAATAAATCCTTAAAATCACTTTGAAAACATGGACATTAATTAAAAGTATTTAGAAAGTTAAATCTTTAAAACATTTAAAATGATGATATAGTTAAATAGACCCTCCCATAACACCTTAAAAGATTAATTTTGAATTTTTTTTAATGAAATATGGGTATAAATGATAAATATTCCCCAGTAAATACTTACACATAAACAATCTCGGATAATAATGAGATTGAGAAAATAACCCTTACCTTGCACTTTCCTTTGGTCGAGGGTACGTTTAACCTCCTCTATAATGACCATAGTGTGTTATTAAATTATAAAAGAACCATATTAATGTTTATTATATCATACATGATTAATTTATGACTTTATACTACCCATTTAATAATGTTTTCCATGTTAAATTATCATTTCAGGTAATAATTTCTTTCTTTATCGTACGTGTTTTAACTTGATATTCTTGATCATATCTTTTAGATCATGATTTACATAATTCTAGAATAAAACAAATGATTTATATATCATATATATTTAGAATAAAAATATGTATAGTAGATAGATATATGAAATGCAAAACACTATTTATGGAGATGGTAGGCCGTACGTATGCATAAACGCTGTTTCCGTTTTCACATCGTTTTGAATGGAAGTAATTGAATAAGATATATGTAACTAAATACACACGCACGCAAGCACACACACACACACAAAAATATATATCTATTAAGTAGAATTATTATGTCATATATTACATACTTATTAATAATATATATAATTATAATCATCATTGAATGGTGAATGTGTGAACGAATCTCATCGCATCATGGAGACGATAAGCCGTACGTACACACGAGCGACGATTTCATTTCCTTAATGATTAAAAGGTGTGGAATTGGATGGTATATTAATTTTACAGAGACATTAGAATGTTATATTCATTATTTATATACATATTACTCATCATTATATCCATCCAAGTAACTTAGTGTTGAATAAGAAATTACACCACGATGTGGAGACAGTAAGCCGTACGTATGCACGCATGGTGACATTATTATTCATAGGATGGATAAAATAATGAATATGGTTGTACCATATTTATAATAAAATTACAGTATGTATAAGGTACTGGAGTTATTATTTTGTTATGGAAACAACAAAGAAAGAGGAAGTGGAATAAGAAAAGAACATGAAAGAGGGTGGTGAAATTATTACCTCTTCTTCGGGAGTTTCCTTTTGAGTTGATCAAAAGGGATCCTTAGGGTGGATTTCTGATCAAAGTAATAACTCCAGGTTGATGTGAGGGAAGTTGGGAGAATATTTGGGTAGGGTTTGGCCGAGAAAAATGGATTTGGATGTGTGATTTTGAGAGAATGGGAAGTGACCTTTTATAAGAGAGGCGAGGGTAAATTTAGGAAAATCTTGAAATATTAATTTATATTAAAACCATTTTCTATTTATAATGGATCCAAAATGATTTATTTCAAGGATAATGTGGGTATGGTTCGAAAAATACTCAAAAAATAGGTTTTAGATAGGTTTAGCTCACCATATTAACCTTATCTTTTTAGATTTAACTCTTAGTTAAATAGTTTAATTTTTATCACGTTTTCTTGTATTCTTACACTATATGGTTGATAAACTTAATATAAACTTCCAAGAGAACCTAAAGTGGTTAATTAATGAAATATATAATATTATTTAATCCCTTTTTCCAAACATTAGTTTTTTAGAAATATTATATAATTTAATAATATAATATTTGTTTTAAAAACTCATTTATGTCAATTTTGACACTATTTAGTATTTGGTTTATGTGAAAGTCATAACAACTTTATTACTCCGAAAAAGATACATTTAATCAATAATAACATTTAATATTCACCTATAAAATTCGTGGATGTCATAAAAACTTTGAAATTATATTTATTTTAATATTTATAGTACCATTTATTTGATTCTTTCATTAATAAGGCAATTACTACATCATCATTGTGTCATAAATAAATTTAATTATTTAATGTCTAAAAATTATAAATAAAATACCATAATTTAGGAAATATTTTTATCTTTCTAATTAAAATTTATAGTCTAAAATATAACTAATATAACACCTTGTAAAAATTGTTTTACTAAAAGATATATGTTTATGTCATTTTTGTCTTTACTTTCAATTAATTAATATAAAGTGTCATTATCACTCTCAAGTGGCTTCAAGTTGTCCCAAAATCAACCGAATGATGCCCATGGCAAGACATGTATCAACCAATAGTAATTGGACACATTTTAGGGTAATTTAATATTATTATAACAATATTTTTCTACCCTTATTACCAGATTTACCCTTTAACCATGGTAAATAAAATATTTACTAAAGTAAATATTTATAATGTCTAAAAATAAAAGTTACCTATTTAGAAAATTTGGACCTCACAATTCCAAATATGTAATCCATTTTTCCAAATTTAAAACACCAAAGTGGCAGAAATTAATTTAAAATTAATTCCTGTTGTCAAAGCCAAAAAGCGGGTTTTTAAAAAGTAAAAACTATCAAAATATTGACATGTGTTTATGTCAAATTTAAATTTGAAATTAATTATAATGAACTAAATTGTATTAAATGATAAAAATGTAATCTAATTTTACTTCAAAACAATTCAAATTCATAATTTATCACTATAAATTATTTTGATTAAAAAAGTTGTTTTCAATTAAAACATAGTATTTTTCACTATTCATAAAAATATGAAAGTTATCAGAAAAGTACCAAAAATTTATACAAACTAAATTTTTATGTCCCAATTATAAATAAGAATTTAATTTCATTAAATTGAATATATAATAGTGTCAAATATTGGTTTTAAAAAGGGTTCGCCATTAAAAGGCCGTAAAATTGCATTTTTTGAAAAATATTTCTTTTATATGAAATAATGAATTTGTTCTTATATTATGTATAATAAACAAATAATATGGATGTTAAAATTATATATAGTATATAAGATTCAAAATACAGTTAATACTATTGTTAACTGATTTTTGAACGGTTAGTTTGGTAAGTTGTGGTGCGCTCGAACGCAGTGTTGCGTGTAATATAAGCTATTCAATTACTTAAATGAGATAAAATACTATGAAATATTGGGGTGTTACACAAAGATATACATTTTTATAGTCCTCGAGGAAGGTAACACCTTACTAACTGATAAAAATTAGTCTCTCTATTAAAATAAGGAAGTTAGTAGCTCAAAACATGTAAGGTTTCAAGAGAAAATGAATTTGGAAATGGATTCCATGTACCAAAACCAATTATAGATTTTATTAGATCCTCTAATGGTTGTAATTACCATTGTATGGAAATTTAAATTCAAGAAGAAAATGAATATTTATGGACAAATAAGTTCCTATAATGTATTATTTGTTGCAAAAAGATTTAAATAGAGTCAATTCATATACTAAGAATAAATCTTTTCATAAGTCTCTATGATGAAATCCATCCAAATTCTACTTTCCATAACAGCTTACCTTGATTAGAAAATTTGTAATATGGATGTAAAAATAGATTTACTTAATGGGAAACTTCAATAAGATGTCTATATAACACATCTAGATGGGTTTGTGACTCTAAAGGATTCCAATACGGATATGAAACTTTTACTAGGAGCATGATGTTGTACCTAATTGTATGGGTGAAATCATAGTGTACTATAATAATATTGAAAAAATGATTCTTGTAAATGATACAATGTAACATCAACATAAAAGGAATACACTTCATAAGTATCATCTCTTGAAGGTTTTTTCCTAGAGAGGTGAAGTCATAGTAAATAGAGTTTTTATAGAGGATAGTGCAGCAAACCCATTGGTTAAATCCTTATCTTAATATAAGAATAACTACCATGTGAGAGATAGAAGACTAAATATCATTATTAGTTGGATATAGTGAAAGTGGGGTCTATTACAGTTTGTTCCCTAGAACAAAATTCTTTTTAACTTTAAATAAATTGTATATATTCAAGTACATGAGTATTAATGAATGGTGTTTAATTATTCTACATTAAATTAATGTGATAATTTTCTTGGTGGCTATTTTTTGACTTAAATGGACATAAATATTCTAAATTATTATGATATCCTTGAAGTTATATGATGTATTACTTAATATAATCCCATGGTTAGGATAACATTATATGATGGGACATATAGTATGTTTTACTATTAGGTGATTGATGATCGTAAGTGGATGAGAATTTATCTCATGAAGTTATCACTTAGTAATTGAATAAATGATAGATTAAGAGGAAAAACTCACCTATAAGAATTCTACATGTATTGTGTCATTGAATATTCTAATATCCAAATGTGTGTGATGATCCATAGACTAGATATTATTATTAATTTATATCATGAGTCACATAAATTTATGTATTGATGAAAAACATGATGATTTATGTTCACTGGGAAATATAATATGTTGGGTGAGTCATGAGTGATATGGAATTAATTAATAAGGTAATATAGTATTTCCCCTTTATATTTAAGGAAGTTGATTTCTTAGTCCCTGTGATTGGAATGGAACTATCAATCTAAAATTCCATAGACATGATTTTTGTTGGGTTTATTTTAGGAATTCAAAGAAAGATATATCAAGAACATAGGTTGATGACATAAGTAAAGAACATTATTGATTAGAGATATCATGATAGAGGGATTATATTACACAATTATCATTCATATGTGATTGATTTCCATTCTACATTAACTTATTTCTCTATGGGTTCCTTGACTTGTTTCTAGATGCTGATCTTGGACTTTAGGCATTCCTATCAAATGCCACCAAGAAAAAGACCTAGAGGGTCATACACTTAGTGCATCCATCAATCTATATTAAATACTATTTTTATTTAACAACATGAATAAATATTATTCTTATGATTGATAAATAATTTTTATTTAGGATTTACTAATAGATATCATTCAGTCATAATTCTGAGTTGAATATTTATAAAAATATTTATTCGTAAGACCATTGAATAGAATATTTATTTATCTCCTTTTTTATTTGTAAGGTAATAAATAATAGTTACTATTTAATAATTATTTATTTAGTTACATGAATATTAATAATAAAGGTTTATTTATAATAACATGAAAAATAGTTATTTGTTTATTAAATGAATAATATTTATTATTCAATGTTTGATAAATGCATAAGAAGTTGGACAAGCCGAGTAAATCGCCCGATGATGAAAATGATATAATCTTAAATATCATATAAATAAATAATGAAATATTTTTTATAAAATGATATTTATTTTATCAAGTTAGTGTACACCATTATATAATAATAATATTATTTTTGGCATGTATAATATATCAGGTTTATTATTTGATTTAGGGCCATTGTGAAATTATCAATAATAAAACCTACCTTTATATATACCTAATTATATCATTTTATATAGTGAAAAAATATTTTCTATTATTCACTACATATATTATCCCTAATGATTTATATATAGGAATAATATATATATAGTTCCTCTCATAACCAATAGAATTTATCCACCCCCTCCCTCCCTCTTAACATTGAGAGAATAAGAGAGATAATACATCAATCCTGAGGTATTATGTTGCGATCAATACAAATAATGAAATATGTGTGGATCACCCATTATAACACCCAGAGTTACATATACATTATTAATATATTACGGAGCATGTGTGTATCACTGTTAGAGGGATTCTATTTTAGATCCTCTTAGTGAAATGATTATACAACTTGAACAAGGGAACCTATTTATCGAAGAAATAATCTATGGGTTGAGGTAATTATTTATATTAAATTAGTTATAAATTTAACATGAAATATATTATATTCTTGGTTATAGTATTATCTACTAATATTCTTTGGTTATATTAATATTACATGATGATTCTTCATCATGTATGTGTAGATTATTCATTGAATCTAGAAAAATACATGTTGGGGAAGAGCTTGAAAGGTTATTTTTCTACACCCAATACCTTCAAAAATCACATGAAATATACTATTTATGTACAACCACCAGAACAACCAAGTCAAAAGGGACCCCCACATACATCATATAAACTCATATATAATGAAAAAAAGATAAAAATAATATCATATGTATGAAAAAAAATATTCTGAAGCATGTAACAACTTACCCTAAAATCCCTATCAAGCTCCATTTTCTCACCAACCCATAATAGGGCCATTTACCTTGGCTAGGTCCCAAACAGGAAAGTCTACATACTCATCATGATTTCCATGTAGGGTGTCAATGTAATGTTCCTCGACCAAAAACCACTCATTAGTGTCTATAACAAAGATCCCACCAGGTCCTCAGGCATATCTCACCATATGCCATAGGTCGTCCACTAGCAGTGGGGGTCTAGGATGTTACTATGGGGAGACTATACCCCTATATCACAATGTTTAATAGTAAGGAAATAAACCAAAAATTATCTATAAAATATAGTAATTAGAAGAATATAAAACAACCATTTTATCAAAAATATAAATGCAACATATTTTCACACATCCCAGATTAATTTTCAATTGGGTTGATTATATATATATATAAATAAATAAAATAATAAAACAACATAGAGTATCTGATTCCATCTCAAAGTATCACCTCATATAGTCTTCAAATCCCATTTAAGATATCTTTCTCGATCATGATACACTAGGCCTCTACCCAACCTGAACTTTTGACTAGTGAGGATATGATCGGGTACTCAAGTTCCATGGCTGCTAGAACAGGGTGTGAGTACAACTTCATAAGGAACCACCACCTCAGTCCTATATATAACTAGTAAATTCATGTTATGTTCATGTGAAATTATTAGCTGTATAAATAAATAAAATAACTATGTATGCATAAATAAAATAAAAATAATCAATCCCCAAATTCTAATGTGACATCCTATATTGACCCAAATTTTCTTCCTCTAGTACTAAAGTGTCTCTGAGCATGTTATATATTCATTTCAACTAGTAATAGTTGAAACCACAGACCCCAAAAGGACATCTTTAGTGATCCATAATATTAAGTATAAATTCAACCGCTAGGAGGTAATCCTTGATGATCAATTAAAACTGGGCATCATAATTGATCCCTAAGAGGTAATCATAGGAAATCATAAGAATCAGATTCCATCAACACATCCTAGGGCATGACCTTAGGCAGTCAATAATATTAGGCATAACCGCTGACTCCTTAAGGGTTTACCCAAGGCTATCATAATCTTTAAACATCATTACTGACTCTTAGGGGGCGATTATAGGCAGTCAATAATATCATGCATGACTGAAAACTCTTAGGGGGATGAACTTGGGAATTCATAATCATCAAGATTCATTACTAACTCCTCGGGGTGATCCCAGACAATCAATAATATCATGCATAATTAATGAATCCTAGGGGTATAACCCTACATAGTCATAATCATAAACCATCATTGCTGACTTCTAGGGAGTGACCCAAGGTAGTAAATTATATCAAGCATGTAAGATCCTATACTTTTGATCGAGTTGGATATTCTAATGGATTTTTGATTTTTAATTTTGTGGTTGGTCCAAATTGTAAACAAAGCTTCATAATGTAATTATAAAATTTAGAACACTTTAAAGTGTTGTTTCTAGATGGGTTTTAAGGCCTGAAAGGTGTCTAGATGAGTTTCAGAAGCATCGGTATTTGTAAAATTACTTTCAGAAGAAACAAATCATAGCATACGGTTGGTTTAAAGTTAGTGGTAATCATGTAACCCAAACCATGCATCTCATTTTTACCAGAACACAGTTTTTTTAGACCATTAAAGTGGCTCCATAATACCATGTGGAGTGGTGTATATGTGGAGATATATGCACACATTTGGTGCACGATTTGTCTAAATCATGTGCTGCAACCGTGCAACATGAGGGTGTGTAGATAATAAGGCCCAAAAAATTGGATTATAGTTTACCAAACTGTGTGAATCATTAAAGATCTTAGAAAATGACTCTTTTACCCTCCTTCCTCTTAAAAATAAAATCCCTTACTCATACTCATTCGCACAATAGATCCCATGTGTCGAGATCCCACGTCCCTCTCCTCCCAGGCTTTGTGAAAAATCCTTCATTTGATCTCCGATTCAAGCTTCATTCATCTCATTGGATCCCCATTGGAAAGTCTAAGACTCCTCTTACTTATTTTATCTATTTTATTCTTCCATATAAATTCTATAATTATGTGAGATAATATTCTCTATTTTAAGTAAATTTGTTTATTCGTCTGATTTTTCTCATTCTAGGCCAAATCAAAGGTATATAATGAATGAGCGAATCTTATTAAGCATGAGGTAAGTGGTCTAGTTACTTTTCCCTTAAAGTTTCCTCATTTATAAATTGTTTTTATTGTTCTACATGCTGTAATTTCCATGCATTCCTATTAAAACATGAAATACATTAAATTAAATACTTAGACCACACTTATTATGTCATATAGACCCTTGACATTATTAAAGGGTTGTGACCTAAACTTGAATCACCCCTTTGGGTGTGTCCTATTATTATCCATCGTTTTCCATTGAAACCATTTAACTAAAACACCATTAAAGTGTGTTTTTCTTGACTCTAAAAAAGGGGAATGATTATTTTGGACTAAATGAATTTCCAAATGGTATATAACCTTGTTTACCCATTTTTACCTGAATATATATAATGATCAATGGAGTTTAATTAATTGAATAGAATGAATTAAATGAATTAATAAATTTTTCTATAACGTGGATACCTTTCTATGATCCTATGACATAATTATGATATTGAATCAATTTATAAAGTGTGTTGAATTATTATTACAAATTGAAATTGTTAATTGATTTAAATGAATGGTTAATAGTAAGACCATGTCACCTAGAACTTGTTTAATTATGAACTATTATCATGGATATCATTATGATTATGAGATCTTGAATAATTATTATATCATGCTTGATAATGTTTATGAACCTAAATTACCCTTGATGGTGTGGTATTCCTTGATCGATACTTAGTCTTCCATTATGGTTTTCTGACGCACGCCTGTCGTAGGGCGTGGAAAAAGCAATTTCTATGTTTTCCTAATGCAGCATAGTGGCTGACTAGGGTCGTCTCACTTAAGGAGCTTTATCAGTTGTTCATCTAGTTAATCTATATCACCTAAACTAATTATTTGTTACTTGTATTTAATCTAGGAAGGTAATTAAATTTTAAATAAATAAAAGTTAAAACTATCATGCAGTGAAAAAATGCAATTAATGAAGAAAGAACTTGGTCCTAGGGTTGGATAATACTTGTTCATTCATTATTTGTTAATTGTTTAAATTCAATTTGATAATTCATTTATTGAAACCTCATAAATAATTAATTTCCCTTGATTTATTTAGTGTGTGATTTTAGTATGCATCCGGCACACCAAACCACACCTCCTCCAATAGTCAAATAGAATAACACCTCAACCGAGAATGTTATTCCTACAAGACCCGACTCCACCATATGCCGTTTCATCACTTATGGAAACCCCAACTCTACCGTATGAAAGGATTTCCTAAAAGAAGGGAGGGAATATTAATTAATCAAGGAAAAGAAATGGATTTGGGAATAGTGTCATGGTGGACGACCGCCGCACCCGTGCATTATTCCCGCCTCCACCACAAATAGAATAAAAACATTTTGAATTGAATCACAATAATAAAGAACTCCGTGAAAATCACAATAATAAAGAACTCCGTGAAACCTCCCCCAGGGCCAAGCCTCGAGTTAGTCACTTGACATGACGAATTTCATAGATATAACGATGGGAATAAGATAGAGATAAAGAAATTAGATTAAATTTGGAAAAGAAATACGGTGGGAAAGAAGGTGGAAACACTTTAATTAAAATATGAATGCATTACATGGGAAAAAAAAAATAAAAAGAGAAGAAAAGAAAATTCCTATGTTAGCAGCATGTCCCAGAGCCTCCACTCCAACATTGGTGTTGAACTCCTCCTTGGTTCTTTGAAGGAATGGATGGAGAATGGGATGCTTTGGAAAGGAGGTGAGGGCCTCCTTTTATAGGCAGAATTCGGACCCCAAAAGTTGGCGCGTTTTAGACCATCTTAATGACCTCTTCACGCGTTACACCCTTCCTGAAAGTTGTTCATAAATATCTTTTCCGTCTCTCCTAAAAATTTAAGCTAATTTGGAAACGGTATTAAGGAGTTATGAATTTTTCATTCTCGGTTACTGTTTCTGGACGAAGCTTCCAGGAAGGTTCCTCCAAAAGTATGTCATTCAATAGCCTCCTTAATGACCTCCAACATCCTCCAAATTTATTTTAGAGACGTAACTATATGTCATAGTGGTATCCCAGGTTGAAAAATATCATTTAGATATGTTTAGTCCGAATTGAAGTTCCATTACGATGGGTGGGTCCACGCTGTCCGCCCAGAAAAATGTCCAACTTCAATGAATTTTTAGACCCTTTAGATGGCCGAATCAGCTCCTGGTCTAGAAGACAAAAATGAAGGAAATAAAATAAGGATTATAAAAAAATTTTAATCATAAAATTTGGAATTTTAATTTTCCATAAATGACAGAAATACCCCTGACGTAAAAATCTGTCAAAAATCCAGAATTAGTCTTTTTTCACATTTGGGCTCAAAATAACACTAAAACCTAAAAACATGACAATTACCCATCCAATAACACTTTTGTGGGATTATAAACAATGATTTACAGTATAAAATATATGAAAATGTGAGCTTCATCACTCCCCCACACTTAAACATTGCACTCCTGGGCAATCATCTTACATCCAAATCAAAATCCACACAACAATAAAAAATGAGAAAGTATCAATGATTTTATCCAAAATAGAATTCCATCATGTCTCATATATGAATAATAATTCTCTATTATTTTCATTTCAATCACTAAATTTTTTTCAACCTCATAAATCAATCCATGGACCAATCACAACCTACCTCACATTGAATTTTATGTCACTCTTCACTCAAGAGAAATTGAATCTAGAGTTATACTCATACTTGAAAATTGCATGTATAACCATAGGTTTGTGAAAATTTTCATTTCTCCACAGTGTGAAACATGAAAATGAATTTAATCATGAGGGCTTTAATTAACGGTTCAAATGATTTTTTGGCTTAGGGTTGGTGGGAAAATTATAGAAAAATGTTCCAGGCCAGAAAGAGGAGGTTTGACTTTTAAGTACAATGCATGATTAATTCAAGTGAAAACATAGGAAATTCCTCACTCAATACCACTTGTAAATGTGAAAAACAACCCCACACCTCTTTATGACATGGTACTTGAGCCAATAAGTGCTTATAATTAATGATATCATCTATGTTCTCCCTTTTTTTCAAAGCTCCAGAAAGGCACAACTTTATTTTTTTTATGGAGGATGAGATGAAAATTGAATAAAATGAATGAATGACAATTAATGCCCTTGATTTTTGAGAGGGACATGAGTCATAACAGAATGTTCAATTAGGAATTCAAACTCATCTCCATTTTTTTTTCTTTTTTTCTTTTTTTTGAAGGAGAAATGGATGAAACAAATAAAGCACAATGAAATGATGACACATGCCCAATTCTCTTATTGTCCACTGCCCAAAGTATTGAAAAACACCTCAAACCACCCATAAATGATACAAATCCCAAGTAACACACACGAAAGTCCCTTCCCCCACACTAAAACTTGAAATAACCATGAAAAAAATACTAAAATTGCGGGTAGGTAAGGAAAAAGTGGCTTGTAATGTGGCTTAAACCTATAAGGAAATTCATGGAATCTAAGGGCTTACAAAGGATAAATTTAAAGGTGGATCTCAAGATAAAATGTGGCTAGCCAAAGAGATGCCTCAATCATTTAAAATACATTTCATGAAATCCAATGCTTCGAAAGAGAATATTCACATATTCTGGTTCTCACACAAAATTCAAGTTTCTCTCAAGAAAGTGTGGGTATTAGGAAGAATATGAAAAGGTGGTTTAGAATACCTCACTAGATTGGAAAAAATATTTTAAGTAAGTGTTTCATGGGCATGGATTTCAAAAATTATTCAAACTCATTAAAATGCTTGAAAATCCATTTCAAGGGAATATAATTCATATCAACAATCATTTAAAATCCATTATTTTAAAAATCATTTCAACTCTTTCAAAATAAATTGATGTGTGAAAAGTGATAAGAATATTCATTAAAGCTCAAAATATGTTTTGGACCAAAAAAATGAAAGGAGTTTAAATGATAATCGTAAAAAGTTAAATCCATTTTGAAATATTGATTCAGTCCTCTTCCTCTAATTCTTGGGGCTTCCTTTTGCATTCATGAGCCTACACAAGAAAAATTACTCAATTAATCACAAGGATCATTTCATTTAAACTGAAAATGAAAATAGGGAGGGGGCCACATGCTATATTATTTCCTAATACTGATTTTGAAATCTAAATTCCTAATATTGAAAATTAAATTTCTATAAAGAAAGTAAAGGATAAATCTTGGTATGATCCCCCAAGTGGGCCCTGACATCTTTTACTGCCTCCAGAGGGCAGTACCAGCCGTTATCCATAATCCGAAGGTGGGTGGATCTTCTTGGACATGAACCACCACATGTTGTTCTTCCCAGCTTGTAGTTCTTTATTCTTGGTGAGGAGAATTCCATGTATAGAGTACACCAGATCCACCCCTTTCGCAATGTGGTATAGCTTGCATGGCGGGGGTAGGATGAAGTATGGATCCTCCTCCTCTTCAGTTTCTACTTGTGCAACGTGTTCTTCAAAATCCAGTGGTTGCTCCAGATGTGCTACATGAAAATAATAATCAAAGGGATATTCAAAATTTAAATTTGAAATATTAATTTCAAAATCATCCCTTTTAAGGTAGGCAGCTTGTAGATTTGGTTCTTCATGTAGAGCCATTGTTATCGTTTCTTGGACTTCCTCAAGCATATGATCAATGTCCTTAGGGATCTCCAGGTGTTCCTCAACAGGTGCAATTTCTCCTTCTTCATCTTCCTCCAAGGTGATATAAGGATTGAATGAATCTGAAAATTCAATGTCAAAAGGAGTGATACTCAAATCAAATTGAATGAAATCAGAAAAATTATAGATCATGGAAGGATCATCTCCCTGAGTTGGTTTTACTTCAATCACTTCTTTAGTTGAAAGTGCCTCTTGGAGTTGATTATCACTGGATGGAGGTAGGTAGTCGGTCTCCTCCATCGTGACTTCAAATTCTACCAATTGTTTGGGGTCTTCTTTTAGTGGTGCTGGCTCTTCTTCTTTGCAAGGCTTGGGCTGATCAAGCAGCTCCTCACATTCATTCCAGAATTTATCCAATTCTTGTTGATCTCCCACATTTGGATCAGCAGGAAAGTCATCCTCCTTTTCATCTATCTCGGGTAGAATTGGTTGAGTGAGGATGAATGAGTCTTTAGGTTCCCCGAAATTTACCTCTTCTGATTCTTCAATGATGAGTGGTGAAATTTCTTCCACCACTATCTCAGGTTCTTGCTTCGGCTCAGGTTCGGGTTGCTCCATCCTTTCACGAACATAGTCTAATGCCTATTCCATTTTCCTCCCCAAATCATCCAGATTATTACTAATCCTTTCAACCCGGTCATTTAGATCACGATAATCAATTTCTGGCTCTTGATATTGCACCTGCGAGTAATCTTCCCATGCATAATAATTGTAATTCGAATGCATCATGGAAAAATAATTTTTTTTTGAATTTTTTTAAAAATGAAAACTATCTAAAATTTGAAAATAGAAGAAGTAAAGTAAACAACCGATTAGCTCCCCGGCAACGGCGCCAGTTTTGACGCACGCCTGTCGTAGGGCGTGGCAAAAGCAATTTCTATGTTTTCCTAATGCAGCATAGTGGCTGACTAGGGTCGTCTCACTTGAGGAGCTTTATCAGTTGTTCATCTACTTAATATATATCACCTAAACTAATTATTTGTTGCTTGTATTTAATCTAGGAAGGTAATTAAATTTTAAATAAATAAAAGTTAAAACTATCATGCAGTGAAAAAAATGCAATTAATGAAGAAATAACTTGGTCCTAGGGTTGGATAATACTTGTTCATTCATTATTTGTTAATTGTTTAAATTAAATTTGATAATTCATTTATTGAAACCTCATAAATAATTACTTTCCCTTGATTTATTTAGTTTGTGATTTTAGTATGCGTCCGACACACCAAACCACACCTCCTCCAATAGTCAAATAGGATAACACCTCAACCGAGAATGTTATTCCTACAAGACCCGACTCCACCGTATGCCGTTTCATCACTTATGAAAACCCCAACTCCACCATATGAAAGTATTTCCTAAGAGAAGGGAGGGAATATTAATTAATCAAGGAAAAGAAATGGATTTGGGAATAGTGTCATGGTGGACGACCGTCGCACCCGTGCATTATTCCCGCCTCCACCACAAACAGAATAAAAACATTTTGAATTGAAGCACAATAATAAAGAACTCCGTGAAACCTCCCCCAGGGCCAAGCCTCGAGTTAGTCACTTGACATGGAAAATTGCATATATATAACGATGGGAATAAGATAGAGATAAAGAAATTAGATTAAATTTGGAAAAGAAAGATGGTGGGAAAGAAGGTGGAAACACTTTAATTAAAATATGAATGCATTACATGGGAAAACAAAAAAAATAATAAAAAGAGAAGAAAAGAAAATTCCTATGTTAGCAACATGTCCTAGAGACTCCACTCCAACATTGTTTCTGAACACCTCCTTGGTTCCTTGAAGGAATGGATGGAGAATGTGATGCTTTGGAAAGGAGGTGAGGGCCTCCTTTTATAGTCAGAATTCGAACCCCGAAAGTTGGCACGTTTTAGACCCTCTTAATGACCTCTTCACGCGTTCCACCCTTCATGAAAGTTGTTCATAAATATCGTTTCCGTCTCTCCTAAAAATTTCAGATAATTTGGAAACGGTATGAAGGAGTTATAAATTTTTCATTCTCGGTTACTGTTTCTGGACGAAGCTTCCAGGAAGGTTCCTCCAAAAGTATGTCGTTCAATAGACTCCTTAATGACCTCCAAAATCCCCCAAATTTATTTTAAATCCGTAACTATATGTAATAGTGGTATCCCAGGTTGAAAAACATCATTTAGATATGTTTAGTCCTAATTGAAGTTCCGTTACGATGGGTGGGTCCACGCTGTCCGCCCGAAAAAATGTCCAACTTCAATGAATTTTTAGACCATTTAGATGGCCGAATCAGCTCCTGGTCCAGAAGACAAAAATGAAGGAAATAAAATAAGGATTATAAAAAAATTTTAATCAGAAAATTTTGAATTTTATTTTTCCAGAAATGACAGAAATACCCCTGATGTAAAAATCTGTCAAAAATCCAGAATTAGTCATTTTTCACATTTGGGCTCAAAATAACACTAAAACCTAAAAACATGACAATTATCTAGCCAATAACACTTTTGTGGGATTATAAACAATGATTTACAGTATAAAATATATGAAAATGTGAGCTTCATCATTTTCCATAGATGGACTCATGGGATGAAAACTAATTCATTAATTCGTATGCCAAGTGAAAGACCACACTTGGATTCAGTATTTTTATTAGATTCTAAATGCCCTATCTTGGCATTGAGGGTTTCCCATATTTCCTGAAATTAAATTGAATGCCTTGAATGATTCTGCTTGGATTTGTCTTGATGTTACAAACCTTATTGGATCATTTCTTGGTCTCCTTTCAAGTATTGTACTAAGGCTACATAGAATACGTTTCTAGGGATCAAATAGATCTACCCCTCCCTTAGATTGAATTGAAAAGGGTACAACCCTTTAGATTTCACCCAAAATATAAAACTTAAAAGTAATAGAAATGATGGAACCTTACATGATTACCTTTATATATGGATTAATTGGTTTTATTCCTCAGGTCCCAAACCTATAAATATAAATTCAAAATGTAAAGTGATCAGATAAATTCCGACCTAGGATAAGGGAAGTATGGTCAGATAGGTGTCCCATGTGGATGATGAGCTTGACATGGTTTAGTTTTTCATTATTTATTTACTAACCTAAATTTTATACACCTACATAATGATAATTTTATATTCAAAGACTGAATATAATTAAGCATCATTGGTGGTTTCCTACTATGTTTTACTCACACCCTGTTTAGGCCACCGATTTGTACCTTGATATATTACCTATATATAGGATATGATTAAGGAAAGTGGCCTAATTTTGATGATGGATTATATATACATAGATGGTATTTTGGTAGTAGACGATTGAGCTAGTGCTTAGGATGACTATGGGATAGTGTAGGTTTTTTCATTTATTATACATGTATCATATGACTGCCTTCTTCCATATATTCTTGTTATATTTAATTATAGACAAGAAATCATCTTGTATTTTGTATTAGTTAATGTTATATCTGATAATTATGATATGGATGATTTACTTACACTACTGTTAATTATTTTTCTTCCACTAATTTATCTATTATATACCGCTATGCCAAAATTTGATAAAGTGTGTATAATATCTCCATGATACCACCTTAGACCTTCATTGCATGTTGAAAGCCTCTGGTGTATGGGGAGGAATTATTGAGGCCATGTGGCCAACCATTCAGGTTAATTTTTATAGAGTGAGTTGGGTAGGGATGTCACAAAGTGGTATCAGAGGGGTTCTTTTTCTTTGTTTTACTATTTGGACTGGTATATAGGATACTAGGAATGTGTTGGAACTTGGTAAATAACTGATGTCTAGGAATGAACAACCCATGCATGCAGTAAAGATAATGTTTCCAAGTATAGGACTATTGTTCATGCAATCCATTATTATAGTTGATTATCATTTCACCTTGAGTGACTTTTAATATATTTCTGAAGGTTATTGATTTATGGAATTTAGCTCTTGGCTTGGTATGACTAGATAAGAGGCATGTTCATGCATAATTTTAGGCACATAAGATTAAAATTTCATTATCATGCTTATCTATACACCATTACTGTGTGATTATGTTCCATTCTTATATGTATACCATGATTTGGTGGTTATTTAGCATGATTATCTGTATACCATGCACATGTGATTATTCACAAATCAACTTGTGTTCTTCGCTGATGTGAAAAATTTATATGCTATGGTTATAGTATGAGGCCAGTTAAATAAAGTGTCTTTATAAAACTAAATTGTGTTTTACCATATTAATTGATGGAAACATTCTAGTTACCTTGCCTATAATGCATCAGAGGAATAAAATAGTTTTAAATTAGTTAAATAATTAACTAGAATTGAATTTTTAAAATAAAAAGGAACTAGTAAGATTTTAATAAATTCAAGTAATTTCTCATGGTTATTAGTAAAATGGTATTCTAATTGTAACTTATAATGTCTTGTACCCTCATAACTTGTGAATGGATAACCATATAACCAAATCCTCTTATGATTGATTTGACCCTTATAGGTCAGTTTTAACGTTACATGTTTATGAGATAAACCCACTAAGGGTATGATGGAATTATGATAAATTGAATGTGAATGGGTTTTACTTAAATGGTATACCAATTTTAATTTAAATATCATTGACTCCATAAATTAATAATGGATTCCTGTGTAAGTGAACCCAAGTTGGCATGAAGGGACCCTCATATGTTTACTTTATCTTTATATACCTTGGTACTGAACCCCTTGGGGGTATGATTATGGTAAATAGGGATGGCTGTTTAAAGTGTTAGTAGCCACTTATATGGTGTTATATATAAGTTTATGGTGAAATTTTACTTAATTTACCACCTTTAAATGATAAAAGACTATTTTTTATGTTTTGAGCTTTACTAATATGAGGAGTTAGTTAATTAAAATGAAATTTATAACCTAAAGGGTGTTTTACTCTATAGATTGTGAGTGAAAATTTCATTAACTAAGACATTTTTTAGAACATATGGATAAATAAATGGATGAAAGGAAATTATATGAAAATTTTCCTAGAAATCTATGATATGTAATCCAAATAAAGTGCTGATTACATATTGTAAAACGTTTTTCTTTATAATTAAAACTTGAAATTTTATATGTATGATCCTATTTAATGTTAAAATAAATGTGAAGTTGTGAAATGGCTTAAATAAAATATTTAGTGGTGTTAATATATTAGACCCTCATATAGGGTTTAGTTATAATGTTTCTTTGAGAGTTACCTTGGATGGGAATGTAAACCTCCCAAGGACCTCTGTTGAATTCTCCAGTTATGTTAGAAAAAAGGGTTGGTCAAGTTATCCTAGTGACATTTAAGGTATGGCCATGTTTTAGAGTTTACTACTTATGTTAAAGTGAGGGGCTAGACCATTTTGGCAGTGAACTTGGGGATATGAAGTCGGTAGACTTTTAAGATGAGTTCCTAGGCATGTTAAGTGCTGTTCCTTAACCATTTAAGCTGGATATGGATCTTAGTTTATAAAATGACACATATGAGTAGACAGGTGGTTGGTCGTGTGATAAAGTTAATCCTCATTCAGGGTGATATCATCGAGTAATTCTCAAGTTCTATAGGTTAGACAAGCCTAGTGCATGGTTAGTCACTTTCTTGATTGTGAAATATTTTTATCCTTTTTGATAGATGGATTAAAAGATCATCATCTAGGCTAGTAGCCATATGGGATAGTAAAAATCTAGGAAAATCATTAGTGTAGGGATTTTTGTGAGAGTAGTAGCCTTGAGATATAAATGGAAGGTTGAGTTATTTTAGTTCTCAGGTTAATTTTGGAAAAAGGATTAGGTGTTATAACACCACTGGTCTGAGCTAGTTTAGATTTTATTTCTGATAAATATTCACATGAAATTGAATTGGGGAGAGTGTCACACATATTTATAAATTTGAACCTAATATAGTGTGATTATATGTGATAAATTTCTATTTCTTTTCACGATGAATCTTATTATAAGCATGTTAGCCACATTGAGGAACCGTTTTTAGTGGTGTATGGAGCATGTACCCTGATATGAGTTTTCATTCTCAGTATGGTGACAACTAAGACAATCCTATAGTGTGGATCATCTTATTGGTAGAGTGTATATGATTTCAAGGTAGCAAAATAGTGATATGGTTGGTCTTGTACCCAAATAATGATGAACATTGGGAGTTTAGGATGGAATTCAGTGGTTATTCCTAAATGTTTGAAAATAATTTTTGGATCTATGTTAATGCGTTTAAGCCTAAGTAGAGGCACTGAATATTAGGTTGAACACCCTATTAATAGGTCATCCTAAAGTGGATTGTCTGACATTTCGATAAGCGAGTTTATAAGGTAAGATGGTATTACCATATGAGCATCATATTAAATATGATGGGTGTATTTTCAAGTGTTAACCTTAGAATTGTACCCTCAGGGTATGATAATAGTTTTGGATAGCTGATAGAAAACTATGAGTTAAATGTGGTAAACATTTGAGTTTCCAAATATGGAGGGTTTTCCAAGGATATGGTATGAGCCTTTACAAGCATGATTGAATTATCACAAGAGATGTACTGGGTAGTGAGGTCATATTGATTGGGTAGTAATGAAGTGTTAGGGGATTTGGTCGAGAATTTTCATGAGGAGTTGGATACATGTGGTTCAATGGCCTTGTCTACGTGAATTTGGATGTGTTAGGTTAGAAACCGTTCTAGACACTTCATTTTGGTTATGATGTATGTGTATTAGGATTTTAAAGGACTTTTTGAGTGAAGGTTGACATGATAATGCTAGGTATGGTCATCAAGTGATATCTGGGGAATAAATGGGGTTCCATGTGGTGGTTGACCCATGGTTAGACCTTGACACATGTTTTCATGAGACGTGATGTCAAGGTTTGGTTAGAGGAAAGTAAATCCAGGTTATTATGAGCATGGACTAAGGATAGATACACACACCTATTGATGGAACTCTAATGTACTCATAGTTTAGATACAATCATAGCCAATATCTTGACATCTTCCTATGAATTTTGAGAGATCATTGGATAAATGCTGAGCTAAGAAATTTTTTTCTTTCCTAGTTTGACGAAGAGACTGATTGGGAGTTTCTATCAAGGGGTGGTGTAAGGAATGTATTATTGTGGGGAGATCACCGTATACTATTGGTGGATAAAACTCACATGGAAAGGGTCATGATAGTGTAGGACCAGTATTTAGATGATTTTTTGGCCTTAGAATACTATTGGATAAATGGAATTGGGTACAACTGGATTTATCAATAAATTCCAAGTATAGGTTCGAGTACAGACTTGGGTGAATTCCGAGTGTGAATGTTAGGATCATAGTTTCTTATAATGATCCAAGGATGATGAATTAGTAATACACTGATGTTTATAATGTGGAATGATAATGTAATTGAATAAGAGATGGTTCATCCAAGATATGTCATTGGAAGTCAGTTATGGTCTTGGGTGGTCATGCTTGAAATGACCTCGATTGGCCTTGGAATAAAGGCATCAAAATCTAGTTTTGGTGATGCATCAACTATTGAGGCTAAGTTTTTTTTGGAAATATTTAGAAGGAGGTGGTTTGATTTGGGTTCTCTCAAAAAGGTGTATGTGGTCGATGAGGATCTATGACTAGAATTCCATTATATGAAGCAAGTTTAGTGTTGAGGTCATCTAGGGATATCCAAGGTAAATCCAATGTGACCAGATTAAGTGTAGTTGATTGTAATTTGAACATTTAGATCAAATAAAGGACTATATGAAGTATCTTCACACGTGAATGGGTGTGATGGGATGATAATCTTTTCAGGAGAATCACTAGGATGCTAAGGACATTTTTCAAAACGAAATTTCAATGGGGGAAGTAATGTACTTCAAAATTATTCATCAGAAGCTAGAATATATGGTGGGAAGTTCCATAAGATGGTTGATGAAAGAGATGATGATGTGATCATTTCTTGGGTTATGTAGGATCAGGTAATCATTTTCTCGATGTTTCTTGAGTAGTTATGAGTGTTGGACCAGGTTTTAGTATTTTAAGAACCATGTTTTAAAGTGGCTCTTAGAGGTGTGTTACATGCCTGAAAACACGATGTGGCCATATCAGTTGGAATTACCGACCCATTTAGATTTGATGGCCCATATTGATCAAACCCAAGGATTCTTGGGGATGAGAAGTTCTATGGCATGGAGTTTTTAAGATCCTATGATTTGGATTGAGTTGGAGAATCCAATCCAATCATAAAATGTAAATTTTTATTCAAAAAATAAAGGGACCAAAAAACAACAAAGAAGAAAGCACCCACCCCTCTCAATGGACAAGAATCTAAGGAGTCTTGAAATGGTGAAGGCCAAGAGCATCCCCTTTAATGAGGTTAACCCACTAGGCCTTCATACTATCTGCTGTATGAAAACATACATCTATCAATCCATCGAATTCCAAAGAAGCCAAGTGATCCACAATTGTGTTCCCCTCCCTCCAGGTATGTAGGATATGCGTTATTATAATAAGGATGCTATTACATTTTCTGATAGCATAGATAATCGACCAAGGAGAGCCTCCATACCCTTTCAAGGATTCAGTCACAATCAAAGAGTCCGTTTCAACTTCTGTGATATCTAGACCCTTTTTCTCGCATAATACGAGCCCAATGAGAATTGCCAAAGCGTTTGCTTGTAGGGAGGATCCTTGACCCAACATGACTGAGAAAGCCAAATAAACTGACCCATTTCCATTGTACACAACCCCTCCTCCTCACATTGTCCCCAGGACACATGATCCCTCGGTATTCAATTTCAAATCATACAAGGGTGGTCTCCAGTAGACCCGATTACCTACACTATTGGTGGATGGAAGAACATCACATGATCTTAATTTAAAGCGGAGAATAGAGGGGACTCCTTCTAGTTCCTCACAACCTTGTCCAGGTCAATAATCTGGTTTCTATCTCACAAAATAATAGCACGAGCTGACACATACACACCTTCAAACCTCACCCTATTCCACACCTTCTAGAGACACTAGCACCCCGCATGTAGAACCATAGATCAAGCCAAATGTTCCAGGCCTCCTCCCCCCTGATCCATGGTACCATCTATCAAGAAAGGTAAGATTAGCTTCAACCGTGGTAGGGACTACAATGAACTCTATAAGAAGCTTCCACACTTTGCGTGCCCAATCGCTATCAAAGAACACGTGGTTAGTGCTCTCCACACTATGAAAATTAAAACACACACACCTAGAAGAATAGGGGATACCACAATTTTGGATATTATCGTTGGTCAGGATAGACCAATTCCTAATCCTCCAGGTGAGAAAATTGAACTTGGTAGGAACACTCCTCACCCATATAACCTCATCCCACACATGAGATTGGCCCTTCTCATATAAGGTATGCCAGAAGTCCTTAGATGAGAATAACCCTAAGGGGGAAGGGGTGAAACACATTTTTCTGGATCTAAATTCAGCTCAATGAGATTGAACTGGTTCTACTGCTCCCTATAAATAATTTCATTAATGATGGAGGGGAAAAGTATGGATTCCCAGAAAGAAAGATCCATGACTAGGCAACTAGGAAAGCCCAGAACGTCACCACACCAGTTCTAGTGCCATAAAGAGAGGTCTCCTCTCCCGATGACCCAGTGAGAGTGGGGAAAAAGGGTAGTGATGATGGGACCGATCATAGACCAAGGAGACAAAGGGTGACCCTCCGAATTTTCCCAGAGACCTGAGGAATAGATTTTCATGGTATTCCCCCAAAGAGTACGTTGTTCCAGAACACTCCATGAAATAATAGAATGCATGTAGTATAGAGTATCCTCCAGACTGCACATGTTAATACCACCCTCACTCACCAGATTATCAATCCTTCTCTAGGAGACCCAGTGTCTCATACCTTCAAAAAATCTATTTTAGGAGAAACAACTTAGGCCGTATGGTTAGAGCATAGTGAGTGCTAACCGTTTGACACATACTATGGGGACCATTTTTATTGGAACATGGTTTGTTAAAACCATGAAAGGGGATCCAATGAACTATTTAAAGTGGTGAATATGCGTATATAGACATGCATGATTGACACATGGTTTTTTAAACCATGCGCTTCAACTGTGCAACATGAGAGTGTGTGGATAGAGAGTCCCACACTATTGGCGCATAGTTTTATAACTACATGGAAAAACCATATGGCTCATTATAGATCCTAGAAAATGAATTTCCCCACACTCCTTCTTCACAAACATAAAATCCCTTCCTCCTACTAATTCTCACAACATCTCCCATGCGTGGAGATCCCCCTCACTCTCCTCCTTAGTTTTGTGATAAATCCTCCATCCAAGCTCCGATTCCAGTATTGTTCATCTCTTTGGATCCACCTTAGTATGCCTAAGACTCCCCTTAATTATTTTATATATTTTCTTCTTCTATAAAAATTTCATCATTATGCAATCTAATATTCCTTATTTTAGGGTGTTTATATATTCTTATGATTTCTCTCATTCCATCCCAAATCAAAGGCTGGTAATAGAAGAGTGAAGTTTCTTAAGAATATGGTTGGTGGTCTAGTTTCTTTTACCATAAAATTTTATCCTTTATAAATTGTTGTAAATGTGCCGCATGCCAAATTTTATACATGTTGATACTAAAATATTAAATACCTTAAATTAATTTCTTAGACCACACCTATTATTTCCTATAGACCCTTGACATTGTTAGAATATTTTGACCTCAACATAGACCACCCCTTTGGGTGTGTCCTATTATTGGTCATCATTATCCATTACAAACTTTAACTGAAACACTTTTTAGGTGTGTTTGGATTGATTCTTAAAAAGGGGAATGATCATTTTGGAATAAATTAACTACTAAGTGTCATAAACCCTTGTTTTCCCATTTTGACATGAATAAATGTAATTATAAATGGAGTTGAATTAATTTAATGGAATGAATTAAATGGATTAAAAAATTATTCTATGACATGGATACCTTGATATGATCTTATGACCTGATTATGAAATTAAATCAGATTATAAAGTGTGTTGACTTGCCTTTAAAATTTAAATGGTTTATTGATTTAAATGAAAGATTAATGGTAAGACCATGTAACTTAGAACTTGTTTAATTATGAAGTATGATCATGGATGTCATTATGATTATGGGAACTTAAATAATTATTATATCATGCTTGACCATTTTCATAGAACCAAATTACCTTTAAAGGTGTGGCATGCCCTGAGTGATACTTAGAATCCCGTTATGGTTTTCCTAGGATGAACTCATGGGACACTAAATATTTTATTGCTGCATCTTCCAAGTGAAATACCACACTTGAATTCAGTATTTATCTTAGATTGTGAATGGCCTATCCTTACAAGTTTCACACTAAGACTACCTTAGACATGTTCCTTGGGATTGAGTATAACTCCCCCTCCCTTAGGCTGAATTTATAAGGGCACACCCCTATGGATTTCACCCAGCTTATAAAATATAAAATCCATGGAAATGATGGAACCTTACATGATTACCTATATATATGGATTCCTTGGTTGTATTCCTTGGGTCCCAACATTATAAATATAAATTCAAAATGTAAAGTGCTTAGAGAAATTATGGATTAGGCCGAGGAAGGCATGGTCATCTAGGTGTCCCACAAGGAACCTAATCTTAATAAAGTTTAGTTTTACATTATTTATTTAATAACCTACATTTTTTATACCTACACACTTCTCATTTTATATTCATAGACTAGATATCATCAAAAACCATTAGTGGTAGCCTATTGAATTTTACTAACATCTTTATCAAGCTACTGATTGGTACCCGAATAGATTACCTATATACAAGATGAGATTAAGGAAAATTCCCTACTTTGGATGATGGATTATCTATACTAGGATGGGATATTGGTAGCAGATGAATGATCTGGTGTTCTATATTCCCATGGGATAGTGTTGGGTATTTTTTCTTTTACTATACATGTATCGTATAACTGTCTGTTACCATGTTTTCCTATCACATTTAAGTATAGACATGAAATCATATTGTATTTGATATTGGTTAATGTTATATATAATTATTATTATCTAGATGATTTACATCTTTGACTGTTCATTATTTTTCTTCTACAAATTTATCTATTATATACCATTGTGCCACACTCTGATAAAGAGGGTATAATATCTCCACCATACCACCTTTAAACCTCACCTTTAGTTAGAATCCATTGGATTATATGGAGGAATTATTGAGGCTATGTGGCCAACTGGTTTGGTTAGTATTTACAGATTTATTTAGTTCAGGATGTCACAAGTCATAACTTCTGAATCTGAGGGGGATAATCCTAAAAAGTATGTATAAATACAAGTATAAAAGATAGATCCTATGAATACTAAGAATATCACACATAATAGAAAACTTAAATGGGTAGTATGTCCCTCTTGAAATATCTCATATGATATATCTCATAAGGGTTATCCATCTTCCCAAACCCACATCACAAAACTATGGTTGGCCTCTCAAGCACATGACTTTAAATTATCACTACCCATTTCCCATAAGAACCCTTTATGGGGTCAATATATCACTGGGGAACCCATTGAGGTCTCCTATGTATCATCATAACAAAAACACTCTACACAAGTTCCTCGATCTCAAACATATCTCTCAGGACATAAGCCATCACTCAAAAAGCATCATGTCCCTTAGCCCAATCATGATCGTCACATGATCTCACTATCCTCATAAAGGAAACCTCACTGGAATTGCACTTAGGAGTTGGAATAAATCCAATCTAAATACCAAGGTATCACTAGTTCGGTACCACACCCAACCTATCTATAAGTCTCTATAGGGTTTACCCACCTTGGTATTTA
This sequence comes from Viscum album, assembly GCA_963277665.1. Classification (NCBI taxonomy): domain Eukaryota; kingdom Viridiplantae; phylum Streptophyta; class Magnoliopsida; order Santalales; family Viscaceae; genus Viscum; species Viscum album. The sequence goes on from OY728165.1 coordinate 220,579,356, forward strand.
CAATCCCTGTGGGGGAGGAACACACACCCCATGCTCATCTAAAATTTTCTGAAGGCTTTAAGGAATATAAGGGTTATCACATTCCCCACTTAGACCAATCAATCTCAATTCACCACCCAACCCTACTAATGGGGTCTAAGGAACCTATCTAAGCCCCCTACAGTCACTAATTTCATTCAATACTCACCCATATAGGTCCGTATATCATAAGGCATTCCATTATAGTCGAATCCCCAGTCATTGGAAACCAATTTATCAATATAGTTCCTAAGATCCCTCATGGACCTTGATGTTTTGTGAATTTCTAGGAAGTACATTTAAATAAATCAACTCATTCAATTTTAATAAGGGTTAATCAACCTCAATGGTGAGACTAAAATTTAAGTTCCATATAAACATAATAAATATAAACAAATGGGTATGTATGAAGAACTACCTACCTCAAATGCGACATTTACTTTAAAAATAGACATATTTATCTTACTCAAGCTCATCTAATTCCCATACATACTCATATCTAAAACCCATGAATATTTATCAAGAAAAAAAAATTTAATTATCAAAATTTATAATTAAATTTACAATGCACATCAATTATGAATAATGCCTAATAACTCACAAATCCATAACCACTCACCAAAAATACAACCAATTACACATGGGATGTCCATGATGCACTCCCAACACCATCTTTGACAAAAGATCTACCAAATACAACCAATTCAAAAAACAAAAAAAAAATTAATTTAGGAACATTTTTTAGAAAAATCCACTAGAAAATGTACCTCTATCAAAACAACATGATATGATATGCAAATATCATCTTGGGAAATCCTATAACCAATCTATATGAAATACTCATCATGATTAGCCAATTCCACTATGATCTAGTGGAATTGACACCAAAACCTAAACTGAAACCATAATTAAATCAGTGGGGAAGAAGGGGGACCAAGATTAGATAAATAAATTGAATAAAATCCATCCAATCACTATTGGAATGTACTAAAACCCATCCTATCTCAAGGGGGATAAAAGGGAAAGAAGAGGAGGGGGAGAGACTGACTGAATGTCCTCTCATCAATGCTCTAAATCCCCTAAATCCTATAATCCCTAGACCTGTAAAATATGGTTTTACCCTATCTAAAAATACACCAAGAAAACATTCATGACATAGACCAGGTGGTCCGTAATATAAATGACTTCATGTAGTGGAAAAATCTCTATACCCCATCACCTTCATGGATTGAACCCCATATTCATGGAATGAATTGCTCAAGGCAGAAGATCCTCCATTTTACAACCCCTTCATGGCATGAAAGGCCAATATGAATTCCATTCATGATGTGAATTCCAACTATCACAACGCGAATGCCTGCTATAGAAATATTTTAGTAGCACAATAACCTATCCAATTCTTCGATGCTCACCCAAAAACCTAATGTGACACTATTATATTGTATTTTATATTACTTTAAAATGACACTATGTTCAATTTCATGAACCACATGCAATACTGAGCTTAAAAACAATATGGGATATATAATTAAAATATTATTTACATGTGATCTTCAAAAAAAATATATTGAATTAGAGGATATATAATAAGAGTAATTTCATTATGAAATATATATAGAAAATTTTTACCTAATAAAATTTATAATCATTAATAAATTAATTATTCATTGGATAAAAATGAATATAAAACCATTTAATGGTAAACGATATATTTTTCATGTGCATAACATATTTTTATCTTAATAGATTATATTAATCACTATTGATAAATGTTTTTAATGAAATTTGTAGATTATATATCTATTAAAAATAATTAAAAATAATTTAATTGTGTTTACCAATCAAAGAATGATAATGAAATAATTTTATGCTTCAAAAATACATTTTCTTCAAAAAGGGGTTTTAATATAGTTTTTCTATAGAAATTATAATTAATTTTAGAAACTATTATAAATTGTAGTTTATAAAATTTAAAGAACTTTTTATATCAAAATATCAAATATATCTTTGGGTGAATATTTTGGATTTTACTGAAAAGGTTGATTTTTTGGTGAATAGTTAAAATATTGATTAAATTGTCATTTATTTTAATGTATTTACAATGTACCATTATATTATGGATTTGTTTTAAATTAATATTAGTCCCATTTGATTAAAAATAATCTAATTAATCCAATGTGAATCAAAATTATTCATTATTTTTGCATAAAATCATTTTTACACTTAAAATGAGTATTTTTCAAAAACAATTTTCGTTATCACCAGGGTAAAGGGTAAAATGGGTTAAACTGAGGTCTAAAAATAAATCAAGATTTGATTTTATTACATTGTATGAGTTTATTTAAAAAATAATCATCTTATATTTGAAAATATTTATTTTTTTCCACATGGATTTGATTAGAACCTTTATATATTTTTTAATAAAAGGATAATTGAAAAACCCTAATTCATGCTTGTGGATGGGTTCCCCCCTTCCTAAAGGTGGGAGGGGGGATAGGATCTCCCTCGACCTCCGAATCTATGGGCAACTTTCGTTCCTTTTTCTAACCCTAGTTATCTTCCTGATTTTCTGTCGATTTCCTTGAGTCCGAAGGTTCCAGATCTGCATCTCAGGATCCCTCATCTTACAATCTATGAATTGGAGTTCTCTGAGGCTTTGAATCTCCTGAGTTTGAACCTGGTGGCTCGATTAAATCACCGAAGACCTTCGGTTGATGAGTTCGACAGATTCGTGTTTAGAAAATGGGATCTGCAGGATCACGCGGTGGTGGGTTTGATCGACAATTGCCATATGATGGTACACTTTTCATCAGAGGATGAATTAATACGTGCTTCTTCTAGGGATCCTTGGTGCTGTGGTGGTTGCAGATTCTTCCTCCTCCGATGGTCATTTTATTTCTACATGAATCGGGACTCGCACTCCGTCACCAACTGGGTAAGTTTTCCTCATCTTCCCTTACCCTTCCAGAACCCCATTATTATCCGTATGTTAGGGAATATGGTGGGGAGATTTCTGTGCTCTGATGATCCCATGCCGTCGGTGAGTCATCCTATCAACCCGAGGCTATGAGTTGATGTGGATGCTTCGAAGCCGCCAGTTGATTGAATCTGGATTACGGTTGGGGAGGAGTTTCACTGGAAGAAAGTGGTGATTTTTGAATCTTGGGTTGATTACTGCTCGGGATGCAATCATCTGGGTCACCGTGATGAGCAATGAAACAATGGAAGCGATTCAATTCCAGTGAATCGAAACCGGAAAACTACTGGTCAGGGGCAGCTGACTGCTGATGTTGCAAATTCTGGAAATGGAGTGGATGGTTTGGACTTGAGAAACCCAGGGGTCTCTGTGGTGATTGGGAGACTGAAGCAGGACCTCAAGGTTGGTGTGAATCATGTGGACGCTGATTCTCCTGGAGGTGGCATGGATACCGTAGTGGCAGGTTCTGAGGGAGGGAGTGTTTCTAATACTGGTCATAGGACCGGTGGGCTTAGGCAGTGGGTTGATGGTGCTGGGCATAGCTCTACTGGTCCTAAGGGGGTGAGGATGAATTCAAATTTGGATGGATGTGGGAAAATTTTGGATGCCGGTCCATGTTTGTAAATTCAATCTGAGGCTTTAGGGAGCACTGCTGAAATTGGTAGCCGGTTCCAAGTCTTGGCGTCTGGTGAAGTGTGTCAAGTGGAAATGGGTGATTTAATTCAGCATGACACTGATATGCAATGTGTTTCAGCTGATGCAGGGAAGGGAATGGATCTTAGGTTGGAGACTGAGGGGAAAACTGAAGATCGGGTGGTGGTGGGCGCTACAATGAAGGAGAATAATAATTTGCATCTTGTCTTGAGTGATGCACCAATGAAGATGGATGCTGGAAAGGATCTTGGAGGGCATCCACTATGTTTGGAAATGCTTGACTATAATAGGTGCAATGTTCAGGCCGGAGGAGTGGGTGATGGTTTCCAGGATGTTCAGATTAATGGAAAGTGGGGGAATGTCTCGGAAAGAGACAACGAAAATGTGATGGTGACACCTTCCTATTGTGAGGTTCTCAAGGACGGGAAGAGAGAATATGGAAAGCAGGTGTCCAGCCGAAGGATGAGGAATGACTAATTTGAGTTGCCAAAGCCGCTGTCCACTAGATCCTCTTTCAAACAATCACCACAGGCACTGATCTCATTGGAGAAATTGAACCTTAGAAGTAAGTATGCCAAGATCCTAAGACACTACGAAAGCTCGGAATGGGAGACGACCACTGCGGAAGGAGACTCTAATATGGGTTGTGATGGGTATGATGCTTATGATATGTAATCGACTTCTGAATTGTGGTCTGTGTAATGCTATACTTTTATTTTTGTTTAATAAATAGTCAGGGGCCTACCTCTTACGGACTTTCCTGGTATAATTACAATGAACGTTTCCACAACGCTTGTGAAAATAGTAGAAAACTCAATTAAATGATTTTAAAAGAATTGAAAGTAACATATTTTGGATGAATTATGCAATTAAAAAAATTTAATGTATAATTTTAAAGTATAAGTGGTGGTTAAAGTGTTAATATTATAATTATATTGTCATATTAATTTCTTTAAAGTCAAAATATTGAATATTCATGAAAATGACTTTAAATGGAATTTAATGTTTACAAATTATTTTTAAATTATTAGAATGTAATAAAAATACTATAATAACCAAATGGTATGCTAAATTATCTAGTATATCATGAATTATTCATATATTTTCCACTTTTAATTTTTAAAATTACTTTCATGACCCTTAGAGGTTAAAAAATTTATTACCACAGTTAAGGTTAAAATGGTTAATGAGGGGGTTAAATTAATCAATAAGGTTTAAAATGACACTTAAACTTGTCTAAATTTTTCCAATTTAATAATTTTTCAATATATTTTAATTTGGATCCATTTTAAATGTGTTAGACACATTTTATATATAAATATTCCATGTATTTAATTGATTTACACCTACCTCACTTATAAAAAGAAAGCTCCTCCCCTCTCTTACTAACAACTCTCGAGCCCTTTATCTTGACCAATATCTACCCAAATTCCATCAAAACCTTTATAACCTTGTACATGATGTACTTTTCTCAATAAAATACCAGCCTAAAAATCCTATGGTATAATCCAAAGGAAGTTTCTTAGAGAATAGGTATAACTCTTAATCGAGTGCCATCGTGTTTATTTTTTCTTCCACCACATTCAAATATTATATAACCATTATAATAATATAAAATAAGTGTCTTAAATATTTTTATATGTTATTATGTTTATTTTAAAACAATTATTCATCTCTGTTTCCACTCTATGGGAAATGAAAACATCATTCATGCATATGTGTGGACTACCTCCTCCACGAAGCGATATGTATCGTTTTTTATCACCACCTCATATGGATGGTTAAAACGATGGATAAAATAAAAATATATGATATTTATGAAATAATTATGATTATTTAAAGATAATATATTACTTTATTACCATTCTATATATTGTAAAATGATAACATGGCTCGTGTGTACATGTGGACTACAACCTCCAAGAAGCAATGTGATTCATTTTTCGTGTTCAAAACTCATGAATATCTCTAAAATTTTATTAAATTAATAAAAATGATAATTATTTCATGATTAATATTCTTTATATGATGAAACCATGACCTCTTTGACCATGTACAACCAACCGAAGTTGTTTTGGGATTATGAATTTAACTTCCTCAAAACATCTGACATGAACTTAATTGATTTAGTAAATATATAAGACATGGTAATAAATGAAATAAAAGGGATTATGATAAGATATTAATCCTAAAAAATAATCTTAATATTGTAAATAATTAATAGTAGTTTATTATTCAGAAGATAAATAATATAAGTGACAGGTCAAGATTCAAGGTAAGAGGTTTCTTAACATAATTTTTTCATTGGGTTAGATCACTGGTTTGTGGAATTTGTTATGAAAAAATTATGTGCAAAAATAATTATGATTTTTTATGTTGTATTTAAACTTTTTTATATGTATTTACATTCGTTTCACATAGTCAATTAATTTATTGAATCTGACTTTAAATGTCACAATCTTTTTAAGTGTTCTTCATCTCTATATTTTTTCATTGAGACACATTTCATGTTATGCACCCAGTTTTGTTTATATATTGTATATATTTCCTATTTTATATAATATATCATGAATATAATTATATCCATTTTATTTAAATTTTAATTTGAAGATATTTCTTTCAAGGTGGTTAGGATTCAAAACTTACCAAAGATATAATGGTTTATGTTGCAACCTAATTTTTAATTGGGATTGAATCTCATTTGAGGGAATTATATATTTTTTATCCCCTGAAAACCACATATTTTCTCATAATATAGCTATTTTTGGTTTTTTTCATGTTTTTATTTCATTATATGCTATTTTTTATATAAAATTATTGATAAAATGTTTTTAAGAAAACCCCACCTTATTTATTCTTTGGTTGATGAACATTTTCTTCCATGTACATATTATTTAAAATGTTTATAAGAATGTTACTTTCAATGAACCAATGATTATTTAATGTCATTTGAAACCATATTTAACTTTATTTTCAAAGGTTTAAAGGGGAATTATTACAATGTTTTCCAAATAGATTATTCATAACTTTTCACCAAAAGTGTAAAATAAATATTTCTTTTAAAATTTACCAAAAGAATAAGATTTATCACTATCATGAAAATTATTTACTTTTAAAATTACATTAAATGTTTTCATAGTTATTTTCAAAGAAATTTTTTGTATTAATATTTTGGGAAATTTTTTATTTTTTAATGATACGGAAATAAATTAATATTTTCCCTATTTTCAAGGAAATGATCAAATTCTATTTTAAAATTATTTTTTATCTATTTCAACATTATTGATATATCTAATAATTCACTAATAATATACTATAGTTATGAAATCCAGATATTTTCACTATATTTCTTATGATGATGTTTTAAAGAAAAGTGTCAAGATACCTTTTCCCCTAGTTAATCAAGTTATGAAGGGAATGGCGATTGTTTCTATGAGTTTTATTATGAAATAAAAGATATATATAATATATTAAAGTTATTTTTCTTGGAGATTTTTTTTGATTATGAGTGATCCTGAAATAGATTATGATTATAGGTTAACCAAGTCACAAACCACATCGTAATGATTTGAGAAAATTAGGGGGAATTTTAATTTTTTCTCTCACGTGGTATTTGAATGAAAAAATAGTGATTTATCATGTTATGATACCTCAAATAATTTTTATAACTACTCCATTGGTCTTGGAATATGGTTTTTAACTTATGGAAGGATTTTAGTTGAATTATGAGCAATTCAAAATTTCAAAAAATACTGAATATTTAATTAATTAAATATTATTTATTCAGGTGAATTCATTTTATGATATCTTCTATTTAGAACATTGTATTGATATTATGAATAAATTATTGATTTTATAATAAGGTGTTTTTCTTAAGTGGGGCATAACCATGTATTGGGTACTAGGTCTGGGGTTGGGCCTTGTTTTATTTTCTTTTTATCTTTTTCTTTTTTTCTTTTTTTCTTTTTACCCTTTTATTTTCTCCTCTTACCCTAGGATTTTCATGAAAAAATAAGGGGGTATCCCATTTTGTACCTTCACTTGAGAGATAAAGGGGTATGTAGAGGAAGGTGGCACCACCGGGGGTCATTTTTTATAGCTAGATCAGGCGACAGTGGGTGTATGGCACATATTCAAGCTTGAAGAGTCTGTGTTTTTTTTGCTCAAAGGAAGGCATGTTTTAATGTTTTTTCTTCAAATCCCCATTTAATATTTTTTTTTCAGCTTTAAAACTTTATGTGTGTTTTTTTGGGACCATAGAGGGTCAATCTATATATTTTTTGGGGAAAATCAAGGGTTTCAGGGTTTTTGGAGGGTTTACTATTTGGGAAAACCCAATCACACAACATATGTTCTTGAGTCACTTGTTGCATGTTATTCTTTTTGGGGGAATGGTTACAGATGAATAATAAAAAAATTATTTGTTTGTAACATGTTGTGTAGAGTGGATCGAGGTTTGGTTGGGGGCATGACTAGGCACTCCATGTGCTGGGGCACATGGCCATGTCATATACTTGGCCAGAGCTCATGTGCAGTACACGACTTGAGACAATATAGGGTATTTATCAAAACCCCATGAATGGTACCTATATAGGTACCTCATGTGGAATACACATTGTGTGTGTTTGTTACACAACATGTAATTGGGTATAGTGCACACTGAGTTGGGTTGAGGTACACAGGAAGACACCCCATGTAGTGTACATGCCATGCACGAGGAAGGAACATTGTGTACTTTGATGTGTACATACTGGGTCAGCCGAGATACATATCCAGGGAGGAATTTTAGAGGAACATATCATGTAACATCAAATGATATTATCACATATAAGGAATACTTTTAAAATATCATTATAATATTTTTTTAGTAAACTACCATTTTCATTTATAAATGATATATTTAAAAAGGAAATATTTCCAAAATATTAAGGATTTTTTTTATAAAAATAATATTAGAAACTTGTAAAATAATATTCAAAGCATTTAACTATCTTGACAGTGGGAAATTTCATTCATGCCAACCTATCACATTTTTAGTAAAAATTACCTATAATGACCTAAACTTTTATAAATGAAATCCCCTTTATGATTGAATTAAATACCCTATGAAGTAATATGGTCATAGAAAACACTTGTAGTTATTTAGTTATATTGGACCATTATAAGTTATATCCTATCAGATTCAAAAACTGTTAAGCATCATGATCATTGATAATTACTGTTGAACAATTATCATATGATTAATATATATTAGAGGTTATGATAAAGTCCTTTTGATATAGAAAAAAAGAAGAAATGAACTCAACTAGTAGAATTGTACCCAATGAATCCTATTTATCAGATCTTACAAGGGAGATAACATCACTGGGGTTTTCCATTGACCAATACCAAGATGAAATCTAACAACTAAATCATGATAGAAACTATTTATGAGATAAGTTCAAGATCATCAAGATCATTTTCCAAATATTATTCACCGAACCACCCTAAGAAAATATCACCATAGCACACTATACCCTTAGAGTGTTTACTAGTGTAATAAAGTGATATGTATCTTGACCCTAAAAGTATAAATATTTATATTTTATTTTTTAAAAAATAATGATTATATTTTTTCCTTATTTTTTTACTTTAAAATTATTAAATAATTTATTTTGATAAAAATTATATTTTGATATGATGAAACACAAATTGTATTTTTGTACAATATTCAATTTTAATTAAGACACTCATTCTAAAAAATTCATGATTTTTTGAAATAAATGATATTTTAATATAATAATATTATTAAATAATATATATTAAATGAAAATAATAATATAATTTTATGAAGTGAAAATGTAATTTTTATAAGGGTTAGAGTACTGTTATTGTAAAAAAACCCAATATTTTTTAATAAATGGGAATTTTTATTTAAAATCAGAATTTCCCATATTTATAGAATTATTTTGAAAAAATAAATATTATTTTTAGAATTATCATGTTGAAATTATCCAATAGTGATTCTTTCATAATTTCTCGAGACAGTCAAATTTTCAGGTAAAAATTAAATATTTTATAACTATATGGTATATAGTATGACATATTAATGACCCAAAAGTGATGTAATATGTGCCATTAAATATATAAATGACCAAATATATATTTACCCTTTAAAATAATTTTTAGTTTATTTGATTAATTTTATAAACCCTTTATCAATCCTCCCAAAGCTATATTATATTTTAAGTTTTTAAAATCAATTCCTCATAAATATGACTCACTTATACATCACCAGGGGTGTTTTTTTAATTTTATCGGTCCATGGAATTATAAAATAATAAAAAATAATCTTATTTCTAAAAAACTATGGGAAAAAACCATATCAAGATTTGTGGTTTTGATTACTTTATTGTATAGAGTCCAAAACCTAAGTTTGGAAAATAATAAAGAACTCCCCTCTCTTTTCCTATATAAAACCACCCAATATAACATTTATAATCACTAAAAAACTTTATATAATGACTTTAATTTTACCATTCCTCTCTATATCCTCCACAATATTCGTCAAAGATCTCAAGAAACTCCTTCCAATATTTTGGAATCACCCTCTCAAAGTAAGGGACCCATGCTTTCATTTCCATTCAAGCACCTTCTTAATAATTGTCCTTTGGAATCTCAATTGGTTATATTTTCATGAATTTATAAACATAAATTTAAATTTAAATTTATTTTATAAGAATGTGAGATCATTTATCCCCTCTTGTTATGACCTTTACCTAAGCCGTTACTATGCCAAAAGTAAGGGATCCCCTCCTTCTCCTCTTTATTCAAGCACTTTCTTTGTATAATGCCTTTTTTCTCTCAATAATATTGATGGTATATGGTTTTCCACGTCAATATTACTAAAATTATGATTTAAAAGTAATTATATACTCCTTTCACTCTCATTAATCCCTCCCATTATTCATTATGTACCCTCATTATGCTGATGAAATTATCCTTTGTTTTTTACATGCCAAACATTTATTCAAGCACCCATTTTGTATTATGCATTTTAATTCCCAACAGTTCATGTTGTATTATGTTATTACATATAATTATTACTACCATTATTATTTTCAAGTTATTATAGACCCCTTTCACTCTCATTAATCCCTCCAATGATTCATTATGTACCCCCATTATGTCGTAAAAAATATCCCGCAATTTTTTCATGACAAACCTTTATATTGAGAATACAATCACCATTAACACTCAATGGTGTTCACCTATACATACCTATACTTATTTTTTTTGGGTAATTCCATGTATGTATTCCACATTCCTTAATCTTGGAATTAAATTTGAATAAATACGAACTTATGTTGAATGATCTATGTGACACACTTATGCATATTCAAAATATGAAAGTAACAACTACACCCAAAATTATATATTTCTCTAATGAATTGGGTAATATTTTAGTCTCATAATACTTCATGTATGGGATTATGGAGTAAAAATAATCTATTATGGGTCTTTTTCCACCATGTTATGGTGTCTTTGTGGTTAGCCTTGACCTATATAAGGTGAGGAGCTAATAGGATTGGAAGAATGAGAGTGTATGGAAACTGCCATTGGTAATAGGAATAATGCATCTCTACATGGGGAAATTCTAGCCAATAAATAATCAAATTTGGGGATATAGGTCCCTTAAATGATGCAGATGATAGGGAGGGGCAATTCTAGTGTAGTTTTGTTGGGCCTTTAGGCCATATATTAGACATTATTCCTCTGGGTCTTCAGGTTATGTACTGGGCTTTATGACACTAGGTCTAAGGGCCATTTAAGGGTTACCTATCAACCCAATTAAAAAATGTAAATATCCAAAAATAAATAAAAAATCAAGGCCTTCGGTCCATTCTAAAAAAATAACATGTAATACTTCCACCATGTTATTCTTCGTTTATTCCATTACTATGATTTATATCGCACCCCTTTATTATGTCTGTCACAAGGTTATCCCATGCAATTTTTAAATATTTGGAATATTAAAATCATGTTAAGGATGTTTCAATTTTTTTTGTACCCATGTATCAAGTTGATGTGTTATGTACCTAATTCTAAAAAATACTATGCTTCATGATCTTTTGGAAAATTTTATGTCTAACATTATGTATTAAATCATGAAATAAAGTGTATTACATATAAATATTTTCATAGTGCGTATCAAAGTAAAGTTTATATATTCTTATGATTAAAATTTAAAAACTCTAGTGGAAGTCTTAGGGATAATACTAAACATAATAAAACATCACTAAATTTGGGTAAAGTATACAGTAAGTGGTTTCCAAGAAAATTAATCCTTTTCTTTATAACAGAAGTGGATACGCCTCTATCATAGATGTACCTAGGGTTAATAAACCCAAAAATACCATATTAATCTAGAATCAATTATGAAATGGTTCATGACAATGGGCCTTACTACACAACTGGTTTAACACTCCTAAGGGATATGATTTAGTAAATCCACATGAACCATTATTAAGGGACAAAAAATGACAATAAGATTTTATGTTAAGAAATATATCATGGATAACTTATAATTAATCCTAAAAATTTATATGTTAAGGAATATATGTTATTTATGAGTTATCCCTTTAATGTTCATATTTTACCTTTTATGTGTTTAATAATTTAAAAATTATCATCCTGAATTTTCCCTTTGTTCTAGTCAATGGAAGGATATAGAAGGAACTGATTCAACAACCAATGTTATGGTCAATGTGATGACTGCCCAAATTAGATGCCTAATATGATGAGAGTTATTGCACTGTGATTCACTGTTTCATTTTCACCCTAACACCACTATGCTAAAGTAGTTTTGTATTGAAAATTATAAAAATAATAACAAATTTCACTTCATGTTTGATTCAACTATTTTTTGTTTAACACTATTAAAAAGGTAATTGTTACTTGTTTTGATAGTTAAATTATAGGTGGAGGTGATTTGTAGGGCCTATGATGATGTCTAAGAAAAATGGGCCAAACTACACAGGATCCAAGCACACTAGTGGACTAAACCACATAATTATACTAAACTATGGATCCAAATGGAATGAAATTTTTTGGACTGTTACAAAATGTAATGGGTTAAACTTCATCTAAAAAACCCAAGCCCATTTTGGAAACTAAGAGACCCATAAGAATTATCTATCTATAGAATCAAATCTTCACAAAGTCAAAAGTGGTGTTCCATATTCTGTTAATATTTCAAGCTGTAGTTGTCTAACTGGTTCCAAATTTTGGGTAGAGATATTAAATAGGTGGGTATGGAACTTTTTAGTTTTCTCCAAAGTGATATAAGACTATCGGGAGGTATAAAACAATGGGACAAGAGGTTTTACAAAATCTGTGTGCCCAAAACCACCTTCCACTTTTCCTATAAAATGATAAGTTGGGCACCTCATTTGTAATTTCAGATAGGAGGAAGAACTCTAATATTTTGGAGACCAAAAGGATTACTTTCATCATCCAAGAATTTCTAGAGTCTCCTATCCTCATAGGTGTATCAAGGATGAAGGTGAAGTTTCACACAAGCCTCTTACTCCTCTCGAAGGTGAGCTAAATTATGGACGATCATTTCAAGAGAGCTACACATACTTGGGATGGAGTTCTGACACTTGTTCTTATGCCGTTTTTTTGTAATTTGTGTGTTAAATATTTCACCTATGTTTAATATGGATGTAATTATCCTTTGAAAATATTTCTTTTGTTATAACTATGCGAACCAATTTTTATTTCAACACTGATTGGGTTGAGATTTCAAGTGGGAATATTGGGTTGTTCCGATTAGACAAGATAAGAATCCTATTTATCTCACAGATAAATAATATTTAAGTATCATTTTTAACCATTTTTCTTTATGTTTTATAACCAAAACTTAACAACATGATTATTGTTTCAAGGGGTGATTCTTTAAGTATTGTTTCAAGAGGAAAAAGGGAAGTTGAGATCTTGACAACCCTCAACTAAAGGATTACATTAAATCATATAAAATTTTCAGAACAATGAACTATAAAAGAGGTGTAGTTAACTTGAAATGACCTACTTCTCTTGTAATTCTAAAACATCACCCATGTTTATCAACTATTAAACTCTTTAAATCAAGTCATTTTCTTAAAACTATTTTCAAAACCACCCCCTCTTTTGTTCCTTTTTATTAAAAATTCAAAGTATAAACCACCAAAGCTCCTTGAGATATGACCTAGGGTCATCCCTATACTATTAATAAACCTTAAAAACATAATCAATTTGAGGTTTCATAACAAAACATTCAAATTTTGGCTCCATTTCCCGGGAGTGATTTGGTTTTTAGTGTGTGTTTTTTATAAGTTTTTTTGTAAATTTTGTGAATATTTATTTATTTTATCTTCTACCTTTGAATATATTATTTTATTCTGATTTATTTCTTTTTTATGTTATATGCATGATGATTTCTACATCGGGATAGTTACCAAATTTCAAACTGAAACCAAAGATGACCCTATGTTAGCAATAACGAGATGCACAAGACAACCCTTTGAAGGAGGACACACCACCACTTGAGACTTTTCTAAACCCCTATTCTTATAGAACCAAATTAGAACCTGAAATTAATGTGTATAACATGTACAAAAATAATTGAAAACTAAAATAACTAACCTCTCTTGATGTTTATATCCAACCAACATAGATTTAAATGCAAAGTGAGACACCCAATTTAGAACTAAAATCTAATCCAATTCAATTATTGCCAAGATTTCATGGACTTGCTAGAGAAGACCCATATAAGAATTTAAAATAATTTCATACTATGTGTTATACATTAAAAACTTATAATGTGGATGAATAAAAAGTAAATCTTAGGTCATTCCCATTTTATTTAGAAGACACTATGAAATATTGGTTTTATTATGTTAATTCTCTAATTAAAGGTTGGGCAAACATGAAACAACTTTTTCTTGAAAAATATTTCCTAGCCTATCAAACCACAATAATAAGGAAATAAATTTGTGGGATAAGATAATCAAAAGGGGAAACACTTCATGAATATTGAGATAGATTTATGGGGTTATGTTCAAGATGTCTTCACCACATAATGAGTGATCAACTTTTAATTTAGTATTTTTATGAAGGTTTAATTCTTATTGATCGAAATATGACTGATGCTGCTGCAGGTGGTGCACTAGTTGATAAAACACCAATGGCTGTAAGCAACCTGATTGAGAACATGGTGAAAAACATGAAACAATTTGGTTCAAGGTCTAGTTCACCCATTCATGGTGTCCATGAGGTGAAAAGTACTGAATCAGAAAAGAAGGTGGACACGACGTTCGAAGAGGTAAGTATCCTTCTTCGATAACTTTATCTTTCCCAAGGGAAATCCTAATCTCCTCCTCCCATCCATTATGGTATATGTTTTTATGAAACCCACTACTTTGACCAATATCTCCAATTGAGAGAAATTTTGAGAGTTTAGAGACAATCTTTCCATACTACCCCTATAAACAACCCTTTAGGTAAGAACCATACTATCCATACAACCCTAGTTGAAAAAAAAACCAAGCCTATAATAAAAGGGGGTATTCAAATTGACCTCAAAAACCATGGAACCAACCGGGGAAGTGTAGTAATCCACCACCACCCAGAAATCCTCAAACACTACAAAGTAATTTCCAACAAACCCCTCCAAATACCGATCCTATCCTAGAAGACATGATGAAAACATGGCTTCCAAAAATATCCAATCCCAATAAACCACCCAAGATTCCATACAAGACCTAAAAACCCAATTAGGAAAACTAGATAACTCGGTGGGGAAAATACAAAGTCATGGGTTTGGTAAACTACCCTCTCAACCAATTATCAACCCTAGGTATTAGGGAAATGTTATTTAAACAACCCTTAGGATTGGAAATAAACTTAAAATACAAATGAAACCTCATTTAGAGTCATCCCCTCCTTAAGAAAACACCATACCAACTGTTGAAATTAGTCCAAATATTGAAAAACCTTATCCTAAGAGAAGCCTTTCCAAAGGAAATAGTGTTTCAATTGATGAGTCACCTATCCCAACCATTCATATTCCATTTTAAGAAAGGGAAACCCAGCAAAGAAAACAAAAGGAAATTGAACTTGATAAGGAAATATTAGAAACTTTCAAAAACATGCAGGTTAACATTCCTTTGATTTATGCCGTGAATCAAATTCCACGATACCCAAAGTTTCTCAAGGATATGTGTACACACCAGAGGAGAATCTAAGGTGATGAGAGGGTGAGATTGGGGAGTAACATCTCAAAATTTATAGAGCCATCACTTACCACCAAATGAAATTATCTAGAAACATTCTCGATTCTCTACACCATAGGAGAGTATTCATTTTCCAATGTTATTATTGATTTGGGTGCCTCTATAAATGTTATTCTTCACTCTATTTACTGTAAATTGTTGGTTGGAGAACTAAATCCAAGAGTAATTGTTGTTCAACTCTAAAATTGAATTACAACACACCCCACTAGTGTGTTTGAGGATGTTATTGTGTGGGTGAAAAATTTATTTTTTCACACCAATTTTTATGTGGTAAAAATGGAAGATGATAGGATGAATAGACATGAACCAATTATATTGGGAAGGTACTTCATAAAAACTACTAAAATAATGATTAATTTCCACAATGGTACATTATCTATGGAGTTTTATGGTGATGTTGTCCACTTTAATATCCTTGATGCCATGAATCACCCCTTAGAGAAACATTACTCTCTCTCTGTTAATTCAATTGATGTACTCCATTTCCCTAAAAAAAACTTCCTTTCATTCCCCTAATCCCATTTCCAAGTTTTCTTAATTGATTAAAATTCTAGGAAATGAATCTCGCATTTATTGTTGTAGTGGTTTAGAAAAATTTCATGCATGTTTGTTAATTGATAATTTCTTGAACACAAAGGATCACATGACCATCAATGATATTGATAAGTTTGTAAAATATCATTACTCATACGAGGATGATACCATTGAGTAGTTAGATGAGATTAGTGACCTCTCACTTTCACACACACCCCCATCAATCCAAAATCACCATGAATTGGAACTTAAACAACTGCATCATGATTTAAAATATTCCTATATTGAGAATGGAAAGAAGTTACCTATCATCATTTCTAGTTCACTCCTTACTAATCATGAATTATGACATTTTGAACTTTTGAGGGAGTATAAAAAAGATTTGGGATGGACACTTGTATACATTCCTGGTATTATCCAATCAATTTTCACACATCATATATTGTTAAATGATGAGGATAAACCAGTGAGGTAGCCACAATGTTGATTGAACCCAAAACTCCTAGATGTTAAAAAGGAGGTAATAAATTTATTGGATACTGGAATTATTTACCCCATCTTTGACAACCAATGGGTTAACCCAATACAAGTGGTTCCTAAAAAACTGGTCTTATAGTAATAAAAAATAAAAACAATTAATTGATTCCAACTCTTATGAAAAATAGTTGGCATTTATATATAGATTATCACCAATTAAAAAAACACCAGGAAGGACCATTTCCCATTTACATTCATTGACCAAATTCTAGAGAGGTTAGTAGGGAAGTCCCATTACTTTTTCCTTTATGGGTATTTTGGATACTTTCAGATCCATATTGCTTCTAAGGATAAAAAAAGATAACCTTCACAGGACCCTTTGGCACATTTTCATATAGAAGGACGCCATTTGGTTTGTGCAATGCTCTAGTTACTTTCCAGTGATGCATGGTTAATATTTTTTAAGATTACCTTAATAATTTCATGGAAGTATTCATGGATTATTTCACTATTTATGGATCATCTTTTGATGAATGTTTGAGTAGTCTTGGTTCAGTCCTACGTTACTGTATTTAAAATAATCTCATATTAAATTATGAAAAATTCCATTTCATGGTGTATCAAGGTATAATATTGGGACATGTAATTTATAGGGATGGTTTCCAAGTAGATAAATCAAAAGCGGATGTCATTTATTCCCTACCATTTCCCAAAAATATATGGGATGTGTGGTATTTCCTAGATCATGCTGGATTTTACCATTATTTCATTCGTGAATTTAGTAAAATTGCACTCCCCCTCTCCCAATTACACAAAAAAGAAAAGGAATTGTTTTTGATAAATAATATGAAGATTCTATTAATAAATTTAAATAGAGTCTCTTGTCACCCCCTATAATCCAACCACCTCAGTGGGGTTTACCATTTGAGCTCATTTATGATACCTCTAACTATGTATTTGGGGTAGTCTTATCACAAAGGGTCGATTGAGCTCCACGTGTCATTTCCTATGCCTCACATACACTAGACCCTGTCTAGGAAAGCTACACCACAATTGAAAAATAATTTCTTTCCATTGTGTTTTCCTTGGATAAATTCAGGTCATATCTTTTAGGGTCCAAATTCATTGTGTTCTCAGACCATATAGTCCTCTGGTGTCTCCTTAAGAAATCAAAATCTAAACCACTTCTTATTCATTGGATGCTCATCCTTTAGGAATTAAATCTATATATTAGGGATAAAAAGGAGTAGAGAATGTGGTGGCTGACCATATCAGTAGGATCCTCCCATCTTCAGACATTGATTCACCCCCTATATTCCTATAAATAACATGTATCCTGATGAGAAACTGTACCGAGTGCAAGATTATATTCCTTGGTATGCTAAAATTGTAAATTATTTGGTAGCATCTTGAATTCCTACTGATTTCAACAAAAACCAGGATGACTATCTAAAACATGAGTTCCGTTGGTACATTTGGGATGACCCCTACCTTTGGTGCACATGCAGTGATCAATTCCTCATGTGTTGTCTTCTTAATAGCAAGTTTTAGTCTGTCCTTAGGATCTGCCACACTCTTGCTTGTGAGGGACACTTTGGTCCCCAATGAAATGCTCTCAAGGTCTTTGATTTTGGTCTCTTTTGGACAACATTATTTTGGGATGCCCATGATTTCTGTAAATCTTTTCCCCACTGTAAAATAATGGGGAATGTATCAAAAATAAATGAAATTCCATAAAAAAACTTTCTCTTCCATAAATTTTTTGATGTTTGGGGCATTGAATTTATGGGACTATTCCCTGATTCATTTGATAATATGTACATTATTTTTGTAGTTGGTTATGTGTAAAAATAAGTAGAAGCACATGCCACAAAGACTGATGATTCCAAGACTGTTGTGGAATGTTTGAGAACCCAAATTTTTAAAGGTTTTGATTAACTAGTATTTTCATCAGTGACCGGGGTTATCATTTCTGTAACTGAACAATGCAATCTCTTTTGCGTCAGTATGGGGTAGGGAATTGAGTGTCTACTGCTTATCACCCACAGACCAATGGTAAAGCTGAGGTGTCAAATATAGTGGTTAAATAGATTCTAAAAAAATGGTTTAACCCAACATAAATGATTGAAGTCTTAGAATCAATGAATCATTATGGGCTTACCATACTACCTTTATAACTCCAATTATAATGTCACCCTATCATCTTGTGTTTGGAAAGAGTTTTCATCTCTCTGTTGAGATTGAGCACCGATCCTACTAATCCATTAAACAATGAAATTATAATATTTCTGGTGTAGGTGCTCAAAGGAAGTTGCAGATTCATGAGTTAGAGGAAATGAGAAGAGATTCATATGAGAAATACTAGATATATAAGAAGAAAACCAAGGCCCCCAGCGACTGTATCATCCTTCATCGTCAGTTCCACATTGGGCAGAAGGTCCTCCTTTATAATGCGAGGCTGAAGATTCATCAAGGTAAGATTCTTTCTTATTGGTTTGGACCATACAATGTTACTAATGTATCTCTATTTGGTGTTGTTCAGGTTCAAAATAAAGAAATGAAACAAACCTTCACCATCAATGGGAAGAAACTTAAGCACTCCCACAAAGACCTTTTAGAGTTCCTGGTGGAGGAACTCCATGTCCAAGAATCAACCTACCAATAACACCCACAAGGTTTTATCCTTCCCTCACAAATTCTATTTTATTACAGTGAGGACACTGCACACTCTAGGTGTGGGGGGATGGGTATATTCCTGGGTTATTTATGAATTTTTATCACCTTTATTCTTTTTCTATTTTTGTATTACTAGATTGTATTGTAACTTGATCCCATCCTTTCCTCCCCCCTCACTTTTGTGACATAATGTTAATTTCTTATTCACACTTTATCATGGAAAATGATGGCTGCTTAATCATGGAAGTTATTTAAAATTCATGAGTAATTTCTATATTTCATGTTGTTTTAACATTCAAAAGAAATTTCTGATGAGATATTCATTTCAGAAAGAATTCAATACTATGGTGTCAATTTCTTTTTAAAATTTGGTTGTTTTTCAATGATATAATGATATAAATAGCTGTAGCATTTTTAAACCTTTGAGAATAATAGTAACTTTTGTGTGAATAGTTTAAGGGAAATTTCTTCCAATTAATCTCTTCACATATCTTTTCACCTAACCATAAAGTGTAAAAATTTATTACTTAATAAAAGGTAAATTTAACACAGGATAATTTTTATCTACCTTCAAGAATGAATTTTCCATAAATTTTGTTCCTTATTTTATCTATTTCATTACTGTACCAGATTGATCTATGTGTGTGTACCTATTATCCGACTGTTGTATTCCCTAAAAAAACAAATAAAAATTAAGGGTAGTGATGAAATGTACAATATATGGGGTTATCTAGTTCAAGATATTATGGTTTGACTTCTAGGAATTCTTAGGTGAGCGGGTCGTGAAATTTGATTACAAAGTATGTAGTGAAGGTTTAATGGAAATGATCATGTAAGTAGACAACTTTTAAAATAACATATATTTACTTGATAGAAAGTGGAAATAATAGCATGAAATTTTTGTCACACACACACATGGAGAATTAGTGAAATGATTAAATTTTTAATTATTTTTTTCTATTGCTATCATGCATCTCTTGGAATTTCATTCATATACAATTTTTGAGATGTCTTTTTCCATGATCACTAAGAATAACTCCTCAGTGTGATTTTTTGTTTGATCACAAATCTATCCAAAATTAAATTTTCTTTAAATGTTAAATATTTATGAATTTAGAAATATCTACAGGCAAATTTTTTTGAAATATTACTTTTCCTAGGACTAAAAATGTTTAAGTTTGGGGGTGTGATCGTACCGCGATTCACTGTTTCATTTTCACCCTCACACCACTGTGATAAACTAGTTTTGTATTGAATATTATAAAAATAATAAAAAATTTCACTTCATTTTTGATTCAATTGTTTTTTTTAAATTTTTAAAAAGGCAAATGTTACTTGTTTTTATAGTTACATTTTAGGTGGAGGTGATTTGGAGGGCCCATGATGAAGTCCAAGAAAAATTGGCCCAACTGCTCAAGATTTAAGAACACCAATGGACTAAACCAAACAAATCTACTAAAAAGTGCATCCAAATGGAATGAAATTTTGGGGTAGGGTCCAAAATTTAATGTTTTACATTTCATATTATGTGACTTAATCTTAGTTCTACCATTAAGAGGTCTAAACCTTGACAACATGATTTTCAATATCTCAATATGTAGTTGTCCAAATGGTGCCAAATTTTAGGTTGAGATATTAAATAGGTGGTATATGAATTTTTATTTTTCTCAAAATCTAGATAAGACTATATGGAGGTCTAAAACAATGGTCCAAGTAGTTTTATACAATTTGTGTGCCCAAAACCACCTTCCACTTTGCCTATAAAATGATACCTTGGGCACCTCATTTGTAGGTTCAGAAATGAGGAAAAGTTATATTATTTTGGAGAAACAATGGAGTCCTTTTCTCATCCAAGAAGTTATGGAGGCCCCTATCCTCATAGGGGGATCAAGGATGAAGGTGAAGTTTCACTTGAGCCTCCTCCTCCTCTCAATGGTGAGCTAAATGGTGGATGATCATTTCAAGGGAGCTACACATACTTGGGAGGGAGTTCTAGAACTTATTCTTATACTGTTTTTTTGTAATTTGTGTGTTAAATATTTCACCTATGTTTAATATGATTGTTCTTATCCTCTGAATATATTTATTTTGTTATAATTAAGTGAAAAAATTTTTATTTCAACATCGATTGGGTTGAGATTTCAATTGGGAATCTTGGGTTGTTCCAATTGGACAAGACAATAATCCTATTTCTCACACAAATACATAATATTTATGTATGATTTGGTATCCATTTTTCTTTGTTTTAGAACCAAACCTTGACAACATGATTGTTGTGTCAAGGGGTGATTCTTTGATCATTGTTTTAAGAGGCAAGAGGGAAGTCAAGATCTTGAGAACCCTCAACCGAAGGATTACATTAAAACATATAAAATTTTCAGAATAATGAACTATATAAGATTTTTAGTAAAATCGAAATGATCTCCTTCTATCATAATTATAAAACACCACCTTTATTTATCAACTATTAAACTCTTTAAATCAATTCATTTTCTTAAATCTGTTTTCAAAACCACCCCCTCTTTTGCTCCTTTTTATTAAAAATTCACACAACAAACCACCAACACTCCTTGAGAGACTACCTAGGGTATTAATTATACTATGAATTGTCCTATGAAACATAATAAATTAGATGTGTTATGACAACACGTTCAGGGAGATCAAGTAAGATATCTAGTGATTATGCCAAACCAGCTATCAAAAATCATGATTAACGAACAACACGTAGTTGAATGTCCAAACACTTCAAATAAGAGGAGGATGGTGTCTCAAGAAAGTTTATTTGATTAAGGTGATAAAGGAAATAATATGCAATTTAATTTTTGAAAAAAACATGGAAAGAGGCACCAAGGGAAATTTTATAAATGAACGAGGAGATGTTTTAATTGTTGAAAAACAAAACATAAAGTATCCGATTTCCATGGAAAAATAAATAATGCAATGGATGGAAATAAATTTCACTCTAAGGTACCATATAGAGTTATATGTCATAAATATGGATAATTTGGGTATTATCCAAGCCAATTATCTATTCCAAGGTCTAACAACCATGTTGAGCACAAAAAATCTCTAAGAATAAGGGAACAAGAAAAGTCCCGTGCTGAGATAAATCATGATGACTGAAGTAAATGTAACCTCTAATTAAAAGTTGTGTATGTAATGTTTTATTTCAATTCATTATATATTATCATATCTTTTATGTTATTAAAGAACACCGAGTCACCACCCCTAATGATTTGACATAATCAGGGAAAACATCCATGATTATTGTATCACAAGTTGAAGTTTATGGGAATTTTTTTATTTAAAATATTATCAATCTCCCTTTAATGAAATTTGATTCTATCCTAGTTATGGAATATTTTTCCCTTTATAAATCCAACATAAATTTATTGGAAAAGTAAATCAACCTTCATATCATGAATCTCCCTCCAAATTATATATAAGTTCAAGGAGGATGAATAATATTATTTAGTATAGACATCTCAAGTATGGATATTATTTCCTTTTGAGCAATAATATCTAGATCAAATTATTGAAACTAAATAAAAGATCATCCTTGAAGACATAACCATTGTAAGGGAGTACACTGATGTATTTTCTACAGAATTTCCTAGTCTTCATCATTACCAAGAGGTTAACTTATCAATCGAACTTATACCAGGACCAAGTAACATTCCTGTGGAATTTCATCACTAGTAATGGGATATCTGTGGATCCTTTAAAAATGAAGATGATTGAAGGGTGTCCTATACCGACCTCTATGATGGAAATCCATATTTTCCTTGTATTATCTGGGTATTAACATCAATTTCTTAGAAAATTCTCCCAATTATAAATCCCCCTAACTAAGATAAATTGGAAAGGATTCAATTTTTTTATGGAATGATGAATGTGAGGAAAATTTTAAAGAGAAGAAGAATAGGATAATCACTGCACCTGTACTCACATTACCCACCACTGGGGAATGATTTTAGATCTATAGTGATGAAACTAAAAAGGGATTCAGTTGTGTACTCATGAAAAATGAAAAAGTGATAGCTTATTACTCCTACAAAATAAAGATCCCAAAGCATAATTACTCAAATCATAATCTAGAATTAGATGCAGCGATCATCACATTAAAGACTTTGAAAAATTATCTCTATGGGGAGAAGTGTGATATATATACAGACCATAAAATCCTTAAGTATAATTTCACACAAAAGGAGATTAATATTCACTAACATAGGTGGTTAGATATGATTAAGGACTATGATTTTTCAATCCATTACCATCATGGTAAAGTAAACAAAGAGGAAGATTCTATGAGTAGAAGGGATCCCACAACTCTATCCATGACGAGGATTGTAAGGGATTTAATATTCTTAGACATGCAAAGGATAGAAATGGTAATAATAAAAGTATCTTCATACTAACTTTCTCATCTATCTTCTCTTTAGAGGATCAAGGAGTCTCATAAATATGATTAGTTGTTATAGAAGAAGGTAGATAACACTCTGGAGTTCAAATTTGTTGAAGACAGAGTTATAAGGTTTGGAACCCAGATATGTGTCCCATCATATCCAGAACTAAAGAGGGAAAACTTGGATGGTGTTAACATATTATCCTTCTCTATTAATCTAGGAATCACTAAAATTTATAGATATTTGAAGCAAAATTTTTGGCGGTATAACATGAACAGAGATATTGTGAAGTTTATATCTCAATAGATGGTATGCCAGCAAGTTAAAGCAGAATGACAGAAGTTTAAGGGTATGATGCAACCATTTCCCATACCAGTATGTAAATGGGAAAAAATAACCATGTATTTTTTTTATAGGAATCCCCATGACACCTAATGGAAAAAATGATATCTAGGTGGAAATTGATCAACTTACCAAGTCAACACATTTCAATTTTATTTAGGAAGATTTTTATCTTAGATAAATCACCAAGATATACATAAGATAAGTGGTAAAAATTCATGTAGTTCCAATAAATATTGTATAAGATCGATATTCAAGGTTTATATCAAGGTTTTGGATAATACTTCAAAAACAATTGAATATAGAAATAAGTTTTAGCACTGTTTATCACCCTTAGAAGGTTGGTTAGTCTGAAAGTACCATTCAAGCTCTGAAAGATATACTGATATCTTGTTCAATATATTTCCAAGGATGTTGGGATCAACACCTTATCCTATTTTAGGTCACATAAAACAATAGTTTCCATTATATCATTCAAATATAACGGTATGAGGATCTATATGGGAAGAGGTGTCATACTCTACCATGTTGGGAAGATGTTGGAGAGAGGAAGCTGATGGGACCTGATATTATCCAAGAGATGAAAAAATGTTCAAACCATTCAAATTAACATTAAATCTACACAAAATAAACTGAAATTATATCCATATAATCATTAATGATACCTGGAGTTTTAGGATAGTGATAAAGTGTTCCTTCTTATATTACGATGGAAGAAAATCACGAGGTTTGGAAATAAGGGAAAACTTTGTCCTTGATACATTGACCCCTTTTATATCCTTGATTATAATATAGTAGTGTCCTATCAACTAGAAATCCCACCTACCCTATCTAAATTACATGGTGTGTTTCATGTATCCAACTTAATAATGTACATACCCTACCCCTCACATGTAATGAATCTAGAGGTGGTACCATTGGAAAATGATATTTCATGTGATTAGTAGTAGGTGATGATATTATATCATATAAATAAAGTTATATGAAATAAGACAAATGACATGGTCAAAGTGTTACGAAGTAACCACAAGTTTGAATAAGCGACTTAAAAACCAAAGGTGGTTATGAAACAGAAGTACCCTCATACGTAACACCCCAAAATTATAAAGTAAAACTTTGTTATCAATAGCGTGTATGACATGCAACACCAAATGCATAAGGGAATATAATATCCCAAGACTATACTATATATTTACCATTTTAAATAAATTCAACACATGATGTGGCTTATAATGCATGCAACACTGAGTTATCTTGTGTTACACGCAAGAGTGACCTTCCTTGATATTTTTCATTACACACAAGACTGAGTATCACCAAATAACAATGTATTATTAAAATATTATTATTTAATATAATATGATAAAACCTATCTATTATGTTAGTGGTTATAAATATTATTGAATAACTTATGAAAATTTATGGTTTATATAAAATTAATTCTTGGGTTACCAATTAATGAGAAACGAAAATAAGAACCAATTGGATGTAAAAAAGAAATATTATTATGATTCCAAATGAGTTTTGTCTTAATAAAAAAATTAATTAAAATTATTTAATGATTTTAATGAAATATATATGTTATATATTCAATAAAATATTTTTTATATTCATATATTAGGTTTGATAGGCATAATATAAAACAAACCTTATTTTACACATAAAAAACCTAGATTTTATAATGGTAATTTTACCGCCTTTTAATTGAAAACCTATTTTAAATATTAATTTTGACACTATTGTAAAATTAATATGATAGAATAAAATCCATTATTTAATTAATAATTTAAAAATTATCCTAGGGTGAGTTTTTGGTATTTTTCTAAGAAAATTCATTTTTTGATGAATAGTGAAAAATACTGCATCTTAGATAAAAACTTCATTTTTGTTTAAATAATTATTAATGTTAAATTATATTTTAAATTTTTTTAAGGTAAAATTAGATAAATTTTAAATCTATTAATAAAATTTAGTTCATTATAATTAATTTCACCTTGAAATTGAATATAAAAACTCAACAATTTATTGAACATTTGTCTACTAAAACTAGTTAAACCATTTGACTGCAAGATTAGTGTTAATCTTAAATTTTCCTCTTTTGTGATTTGAATTTCAAAGAATGAAAATAATCCATTTTAATTAGGATGATATTTTTATTCTAATAATATCAACTTACTTTTTGACCAAAATGATTAGCGGAAGTGATTAAAATTAATTACAGTGATTAAGGTGTAATTAGGCTTAAAAATGAACTAAACCTTATATTTAAAGGCCCAATGACCTAGAAAGTTATAAAAAACTCAGTTTATGTCCATAATTCATAAATTAATCTTCCATTATTGAGTTTTTTTGGTTTGGTATGACTTTTTTTAGGTAATAACATGTGTACACCTAATTTGTTTCCAAAAATTCCAAGTGAGTCCTTTTCCTTCCTTATAAAAGTCCACCACCTATCCCCATTCCTCGCACATATAAAGACACATTGGATTATCCAAAATATTCCCAATTAGTATCCAAAAATCCCTACCCTCATCCCAGAATCCTCCACTTGGGTATAAAGTAATTCAAGTAAGATTTTGTTTTAAACGAAAAGAAGTTACCCGATTAAGAGGTAATGTCTTCTATCTAACTTTTTTGTTTCATTTCCATTATTCAACACCTATACTCTTATTATTATATGAATACATAAAAAACCATTATTATAAATATTCTATGATTTTTATGTTAATATTTATACCTAAAAATACACACACCTCCATCTAATGGGTAACGAACATACTGTTTCTTTGTACGACGAACTACTACCTCACGAAATGATGATTGTTCATTTTTCCCTTACCACCTCTCATGGAAGCTATTATGATGGAAAATATGTTTATATATATATATATATATATATATTATTTATTATATTTATAATTTATTATTATTCTTTAATTTTTATTTATAATATATCTTTATTCTTTACATCAAGGGTAAATATGATAATTTACTTTGAGGAAGTGTGGACTACCGCCCCGTCAAAGCGACATGGATTGTTCATGACATGCATGGAACTTATAAAGGATTATTTTAATAAAAATATGTAAAATATATAAAATACATAATCTAATACAATTATAATATTCACATGTATCATTTATATTTCATTATTTTAATATGACAAAGAAATGAAAGTAGCATTCATGCATACGTACGACCTACTGTCTCCATGAACTGTGCACTTCATTTATAATATAAAAATATTATAAACTACTATAAATACATATATACTGAATATATATGATATTAAAATCATGGGTTAGATTATAAAGATTATTTAACCATGATTTATTTAATAATAATGAGAAATAACATGTTAAAACTTACTTAACAAACTAGGCAATTAACACCCTAAATAGTTAAAATAATGAAAGGTTATTAAAAAACAAGAAATAAGATATTATAAGAGGATCTTATATGATATAATAAATATTAATATGGTTATGTTATAAGTTGGTAACATTTTTAAACCCATTATATATGAGGTTAAAGTATGTTCACTTGAAAAGAAACTCAAGGTAAGGGATTCTCATCTCACTTTTTACATCCGTGAGATAAATGTCATGTTCAACACATACATATTTTGTGTGGTGTGTATACTACCAATTTTTTTTATATTATATCATTAATATTTTTATCTTAATGTAATATTAGTCTTTAATTTAATATTATTCCTTCATAAGTTTTATAATTTAAAACGTTTCAATGTGGTATGGGACCCTTTGGGATGTTTAAAGATTATTTTCCTCAAGACTAATACTAATGATATTTAAATGGAATTTCCATTCAAATAAATTATATAAACATTTTTCAATAAACCCTTTCGTTAATATATAGCTATTAATGACCATTTTCAAGTATTAGTACAATTTTCCCACTCTTTGGTACTCAAAATCTTTCAGAAAATGTTTCTAAGAATACCCAAGTTTGTTTCTCTTTTTAGTTGGAAAACTTGTTTTCTTCTAAAAACCATGTTTTATTAAAATGTTTTCAAAAATGATTTAAAAATGATTTGTTAAATACATTTACCCTTTTTTTATTAAACTAATGTTTTCAAACGAATTTTATTTTCACTTTTCGAATAAGGCATCTTTCTAACCTTTATCCGTGTAAAAGGAATATTCTCTTTACCTTTTACAGCTTATACAGATTTAACCACCGTCATTTTTTCAAAGCTAACTTTAAATGTTTAAAAGGTTAATTTATAAATATTTTTTTTAAAATTTATTTTCAAAGAAAATTATTTTCAAAGAAAATCATTTTCAAAAGGTTTTTCAAAATAAAAGAATATTTTAATCAAGAATGTTTTTAAGATATCTTTTTATAATATTTCCATTCATCAAGGACAACAACAATTTATTTTACTCCAATTGGGGTATACTGTATTGATACCATACTTAATAATTATTAGGATGGTTTATGATTGATTTTTCCAATGATAGTATTCACATTCACTTCCTTGATTTCTTTTGTCCCCTTAAAATATTCAATCTCCTATGATCATTGATTTTTTTCCTAATTATCCATTTCATTTATCATGGATATTAATATTTCCTAAAACATATAAAATTTTACATATGGTGTATACTTTGATAAATATTTAATTATTTGGGTAAATATTGATAAATATGTATCTCTTACTACAAATAGATATTTGATAAGAAACATTGTTAAACCTATTGTTCAATATAGGAGGAATGTTTTGGATTAGTATGACATAGGTGGGGATATATTATTGATAGCCCCTTGATGCATCGGTAGTCTCATGGGATGATCCATTTGGCTAGCCGCCTCATATGGGGTTTTACCCTACATTTTATAAGCCGTCTTGTGAAAGGTCTTGGCGGTAAAGGTACCATGTACCTGGGAAACATGACATCCAATAATAAAGAATTTCCCTCATTTATATTCAGTTATTATTCATCCATGAGATTTTGGGTTGACATATCTATGGATGAATTTCATCTTCATGCTTTAGTTATTATTTATCCATGAGATTTTTCATTGACATATATATGGATACATTTCATTATTAGTTTATTGACATAAATGAATGAGTTTCAGTTTCTTAACTTTCCATATTGATATTTAATTATCTAGTCATTTTGATGGAATGTATAATCAGTTATTTACCTTGACATGTTAATTTATTCATATTAATACATTATTTCTTCCACTTTATTCACCTTTATTGAGCATTTGAGCTCATCCATATTATTTTTCTTTCCCGTGGTATCCAAAAAGCATACTATGAAAGATATAAATGGATTTACTAAATGTATTAGAGTTACCCTTGAAGTTATTTATTTAGATTTTATAAAGAAGAAAAAAATTATGTTTTAATTAGAGTAGTGATTTTTAATACAAGACTCATTTATGAATCTGGTTTACCAAGACTACTAAACTGATTGGTCCTTAAGGGCTTGATTTATTGTAATCAAGCCAATGTAATTGATAGCAGACACTGGATCTGGGATTCTAGGTTTGGGTTGCTACAGTTGGTATCAAAGGAAGTTTAGTAACAACCTTGGGAACTATATTTTAGAAAAAGTAGGTTAGAGAACATTACACAAAGATAGAATTCGTGGATAAGTATATAAAAACACTATATATTTTTGGTAAAGTATAGATTATAAGGGTCTTTCTAGAAATAAATCTCTATCTGGATACTATAAGTGGATGTAGTTCTGGCACAGATGTACCTAGGAGTAAAAACTTTGACAAGGTGTTTCAGACCTAACTTGAGGTAACTTGGTACATGACAACGAGCCTTACTCTGCACCTAGTTTGAAAATCCCATGGGATACACTTAGGATAATCCAATTTTATTTACATACCAGTAATAAATAATTTAATAGATAATGAAAATAAATATCCTAGGTTAAAAATAAGTTGTTTTATATTGAATATAAGGAGTCATGATTTATAAATCCTATAAATGATATTATGGATAAAATCTAGACCAAGGAAGGGCCTTTGTAGAAATAAATGGATGAAGTATTTATGTAATGAGGTTGTATTGAAAACTTTAGTTAAAATTCTATTTAATAATTAACATAATTTCAAGGATGTCCATAATATTTATATTTGAAATTTATATTAATATTTTTTTAGAAAAGGAAAACCAGCAAGCCAGGTGAAAACCATTCAAATCTGGAAAGGCCATAGGACTTGAACCCATGACCAAAGGACAATAAGAGTTTTACACCAACCACTAACCTACATAATGTCCTGGTTAATTTTTCATTGTTTTTAGTTAAATAATTTTACAAATAAATGTTAATGATGAACCAGTAGTATAAATTTTTGGGATTATAGATTAATTTATTAACCGTATTGTTTTTGGAATATAGTTAAAGACAAATAGTTTAACTTTTCACTATTTTATAGGACATACAATCCTTTAAAAGTTGCTTTTAGTGATTCAATAATAAAAAACTCATTATTGGTAATTAATTTATAGGAGTATAGGAATGAATTAGAATTTGACCGAAGCATAAAAAAAGTTAGTATTGTTCACATGAAATTGAAACCTATCTGGTATGGATATTTCCTAGTATTCAAGGTTAGTAAAATAATTTCCCAATAACAGGAAAATGACTTAGAAATAAAATGTTATCATAATACCTTATTTTTTTTTGAACTGATGGTCTCTTAAATCATTACAGATTTATGGATTTGAGGCCCTAAACTTTATATTGATCATTCACTTATTTGTGATTGATGACCTCATTCACTCCCTATAAATATTTATACTTTTCCTCTACGTATGTATCTCTACTCGACACTATTTTCTCCTACTTAGATACCTAGTTACATGGTAGTCCATGTGACCTTTGTACTTCAAATTATCTTTTTTCTAGAGGGTGTTTTATGAACCCTTATCATGAAGTGGGGCTTAAAAATAGGAAACAACAATCAATATATCACCAAGATCGAGTTTAAATTTCAAGGACACAATTTAATTAAGGTAGGAAGAATATAACACCCTAAAATTTAAAAGTACAACTTTGTATTCAACAGCATGTATGACACGCAACACCAAACACTTAAGAGAATATAATATTATGAGACTATACTATATATTTACTATTTTAAATAAACACATTATATTTCTTATAATTCAAGAAACACCTAGTTATCTTGCATTACACGTAACAACGACCTTTCTCGATAGCTTGCGTTACACGCAAGACTGAGTTTCCCCAAATAACAATGTATTATTAAAATATTATTATTTAATATAATATGATATAACATAGCTGTTATGTTAGTGGTTATGAATAGTATTAACAAACTTATGAAAATTTATGGTTTATATAAAATGAATTCTTGGGTTACCAATTAATGATAAATGAAAATAAGTACCAATTAGATATAAAAATAAACCTTATTATGCTTCAAAAGGAGTTTTTTATTAATAAAAATAATTAATTACAATTATTTAATGATTTTAATGAAATATGTATTTTATGTATTCAATAAAATATTTTTTATATTCCTCTATTAGGTTTGATAGGTATAATATAATAACAAACCCTATTTTACACATAAAAACCAATATTTTTATAAAGGTAATTTTACCACCTTTTAATGAAAAACCTATTTTAAATCTTAATTTTTACACTATTATAAATTTAATTTGATAAAATTAAATTAATTATTAAATTAATAATTTAAAAATTATCCTAAGGTGAATTTTGTGTATTTTTCTTAGAAACTTCATTTTTTAATGAACAATGAAAAATACTAAATTTTAGTTAAAAAATTAATTTTTGTTTAGATAATTATTAATGTTAAATTATGTTTTAAATTTGTTTTAAGTAAAAATTAGATAAATTATACATATATTAATACAATTTATTTCATTATAATAAATTTCATTTTGAAATTGAATATAAAAACTCAATAATCTCTTGAACATTTTTCTAATAAAACAAGTTAAACCATATGTCTGCAAGATTAGCATTAATCTTAATTTTTCCACTTATATGATTTTAATTCTAAAAATAGATATAAAAAATTGTAATAATAATGATATATTTGATTCCAATAAGATTAAATTAATCTTTTACCAAAATGATCAGTGAAAGTGATTAAAATTAATTATAGTGATTAAGGTGTAATTAAGCATAAAAATGGAATAAACCTTATATTTAAGGGCCTAAATGGCATATACACTTGATAAAAACCCATTGGATATCAATAATTCGGACCTTTACCTTCCATTATTGAGTTTTTTTTGGTTTCATATGACTTTTTTAGGTAAGAACATGTGTACACCTAACTTGTTTTTAAAAACCAAAGTGACTCATTTTCCTTCCCTATAAAAGGCCACCAGCTCCCCCTATTCCTCACACATCTCAAGATACACTGGCTCAACAAAAATCTTCCCAATTAGTTTCCTAAAATCCCTAAACTCATAGTATAATCCTCCACTTGTGAAGAAATCAATCCAAGGAATATTTTGGTTCAAACCAAAATAAGTTACCCGATTAAGAGGCAACGTCTTCTCTCAAGATTTTTAGTTTCATTTCAATTATTAAACCCCTATATCTTATTATTATATGATTACATAAAAAAATAATTATTATAAATATAATATGATTATTTTATTTTAATATTTCTACCTAAAATTACACACACCTCCATCTAATGGGTAACGAACGTACTATTTCTGTGTACAGTGAACTACTACCTCACAAAAAAATGACTGTTCATTTTTACCTCACCACCTATAAAAGTGTCAATTATAATGAAAAATTTATATATATATATTTATTATATAATATATTTATAATTTATTTATAATTCTTTAATTTTTTTAGAAAATACCTTTATGCTTTCCATCATGGGTAAATATGATAATTTTGTTTGAGCAAGTATGGACTACCACCAACTCAAAGTGATATGACTCGTTCATTCCATACATGGAACTTATAAAGGATGGTTTTAATAAAACTATGTAACAAATATAACATATATATGATACTATAATTATAATATATATATGTATCATTTATATTTCCTTAATATGATAAATAAATGAAAGTAGTGTTCATGCGTACATACGACCTACCATCTCCATGAACGCTGCACTTTATTTCTAATATTAAAATATTATAGACTACTATAAATACATATATAATAGATGTATATGATATTAAAAGCATGTTTTAAATTTTTGAGATTATGAAACCATGATATATTTAATAATAATGACAAATAACATGTTAATACATACTCAAAAAACTAGGCAATTAACACCCCGAATAGTTAAAATAATGAAAGGTTATTAACAAATGGGTAAAAAGATATTATAAGAGGATAATACATGATATAATAAATATTAATATAGTTTTTTATAAGTTAGTAACATATTTAAACCCCTAATACAGGAGGTTAAAGGACG
Organism: Viscum album; assembly: GCA_963277665.1. Classification (NCBI taxonomy): domain Eukaryota; kingdom Viridiplantae; phylum Streptophyta; class Magnoliopsida; order Santalales; family Viscaceae; genus Viscum; species Viscum album. The sequence goes on from OY728165.1 coordinate 220,613,208, forward strand.
TTCACCTAAAAATAAACTCAAGGTAAAGTATTCTCATCTCACTTTTTACATCTATGAGATAAATGTCATGTTCACCACATACATATTTTGCATGGTGTATCTACTAATTTTTTTTAATATTATATCATTAATCCATTTATCTTCATGGAATATTATATTTTCATTTAATATCATTCCTTCATAAGGTTTATAATTTAAAATGTTTAAAAGTGGTATGAGACACTTTGGGATGTTTAAAGATTATTTCTCTCAAGACTAATACTAATGATCTTTTAATTGAATTTACATTTGAGGAAATTATATAACCATTTTTAAATAAACCCTTTCATTAATATTGGGTTATTAATGACCATTTTCAAGTATTATTACCATTTTCCCACTCTTTGGTACTCAAAATGTATTAGAAAATGTTTTTAAGAAAACCTGACTTTGTTTCTCTCTTTATTCAGAGAACCCGTTTTCTTCTAAAAACCATATTTTATTAAAATGTTTTCAAAATGTTTTGGTAAAGAAATTTTTACCCTGTTTATATTTTACCAATGTTTTCAAAGCAATCTTCTTGTTGCTTTCTGAATAAGGAATATTTATATCCTTTAACCATGTAAAAGGAATGTTCTTTTTACCTCATAAAACTTGTACAGATTTACCCACTATCATTTATTTGAAGCTTCCTTTTCATGTTTAAAATGTTAATTTTTAATGAAAATGTTTATAAAATTGATTTTAAAAGAAAATTATTTTCAAAAGTTTTATCAAAAGAAAATGATATTTTCCTCAAGAATGTTTTTAAAATATATTTTTATAATATTTCCACCCATCAACAAAAACAACCATTTATTTTACTCCACTAGGGTTATGTTGTATTGATACCATCCTTAATATTCATAAGGATGTTTTATGATTTATTTATCCAAGAATATTATTCACATTCACTTCATTGATTTCTTTTTTCCCCTTGAAATCTTCAATCTCCTATGATCATTGAATTTTCCCTAATTATCCATTTCATTTATCATAGATATTATTATTACCTAGAACATATACCATTTTACATATGGTGTATAATTTGACAGTTATTTTATTATTTGGGTAAATATTGATAAATCCGTTTCTCTTACTCCCAATGGATATTTGATAAGGCACATTGTTAAATTGATTATTCAATATATTAGGAATGTTTTGGAATGGTACGACATGAGTGGGGCTTAGTTATTGATATCCCCTTGATGAATCTGTAGTCTCATGGGATGAGTCATTTGGATAGACACTTTAGATGGTTTTTTACTATACATTTTATAAACCATATTGTGAAAGGTATTGACGGTAAATGTACCATGTACCTAGGAAACATGGTGTCTAATAATAAAGCATTTCACTCATTTATATTTAGTTATTATTCGTCCATGAAATTTTTTATTGATATATCTATGGATTCATTTCATTTTTAGGATTTAGCTATTATTTATCCATGATATTTTGCATCAACATATCTATAGATACATTTCATTCTCAGTTTATTGACTGATATGGAATGAGTTTCAATTTTTTACCTTTCTATATTGATAATTCCTTATCTAGGTATATTAATGGAATGTGTTATCAGTCATTTACCTTTCCATGTTAATTTAATCATATCGATACATTATTGGTTCTTCTTTATTTACCCTTACTAAGAATTTGAGCTCACCCTTATTATGTTTCTTTCCCTAAGAATCCCAGAAGTGTATTATGAAAGATATGTATGGATTTACTAAATGGATAAGAGTTACCCTCTAAGTTATTTATTTATATTTTAGAAATAATAAAAGAAATTATATTGTAATTAGTGTATTCATTTGTAATACAAGTCTAATTTTTTGTATCTGGTTTACCGATACTACTAAAATAATTGGTTCTTTGGGGCTTGATTCCTTATAATCACGCCAATATAATTGACATTAGACACCGTCTTTAGGATTATGGGATGGGAATTTCAAGGTTGAAATTTTTAAAGGGGAGAATAGTATAACAAACCAAACATTCATAAATGAAATTCCATTTATAATTTAATTAAATGCCATATTATATAATATAGTTATAGAAAATACATTCCCTTATTTGGTTATATTGGACCGTTATAAGTTATATCATATCGATTTCAAAAGATCTTAAGAACCATGAACATTGATAATATATCCATTGAATAGTTATCATATTATTATTATATATTAAGTGTTATGATAAAGTATTTTTGAAATAGAAAAAAGAAGCGATGGCCTCGACCAGTAGGATGGTTCCCTATAAAGCCCATTTATCTGAGCTTCTAAAGTTGATAGAATAACTAGGATTTTCCCTCGAACAATAACAAGCTAATATCCAATAACTACAACATTAGAGAAATAATTTATTAGATAAGTTTAAGCTCATCAAGATCACGAACCAAACCATGTTCACCAAACCACCCCAAGAAAATCTCACCATCGCACAAATTACCCTTAGATCGTTCACTATTGTAATAAAGTGCTATGTATCTTGACCCTAATAGTATGAATATGTATGTATTATTTTCAATAAAATAATTATTATATTTATTCCTTATTTTTTTTACTTCATAAATGATTAAATAAATTATTTTGATAAAAATTATATTTTGATACGATAAAATAGAAATTGTATTTTTGGGCAATATATAATTTCAATTAAGTCATTAGTTTTGATGAATTCATGAATTTTTGAAATAAATTATATTTTAATAAAATATTATTATTAAAAATTATATATTAAATAAAAATGATAATATAATTTTATGAAGTGAAAATGTAATTTTTATAAGGGTGAGAAAACATGTATTATAAAAAACTGGTATTTTTAAATAAATTGTGATTTTAATTTAAAAGTGTAATTTATATTATTTAGAGAATTATTTTGATAAAATAATATTATTTTTGTAATTAGTATATTGAAATTATCCAATGGTTAATTTTTCATAATTATTTGAGACTATCAAATTTTTGAGTAAAAATTAAATATGTTATAAATATATAAATGTATTATGACATTTTAATGACCCAAAAGTGATGTAATATTTTCCATAAAAGGTATCCATTTCAAAATAAATATTTAACCTTTAATATAATGTTTTTTTATTTTTTTTATTAATTTTATAAACCCTTTATTATTGCTGTAAAACTTATATTATATTTTATGATTTTAAAATAAATTATTTGTAAACATGACACACTTACAAATCACCAAGGGTATTATATTAATGTTCTCTATTAATGGAATTATTAAATAATTAAAAAAACTCCACTTTTTAGAAACCATGGGCAAAAACCATTAAATGGTCTGTGGTTTTGATTAATTTATTATATAGGGTCTAAAACCTATGTTCGGAAAATAATAAAGAAATCCTCTCTATTATCATATATAAACTCACCCAAGATCCCATTTCTCTTTTCTAAAAAAACATGGAACAAAAAATTAGTCTACTCATTCCTCTCCATTCCCCCCATGAGATCCCCCCAAGCTCTCAAGAAGCTCCTCCCAAGATTTTGGACTCACCCTCTCAAGGTAAGGGATATCCATATCTTATTTTCCGTTAAAGAACCTTCTTTGTAATTAACCTTTTTAATTATAATTGGTTATGTTTTCATGACTTTATAAAAATCTGTTTACTATAAAATTTATTTTATTTGAATTTTAGATTATTTATCCCCTCTCGTTATGACCTTAACCTAAGTTGTTACCATGCCACAAGTAAGGGATCCTCTCATTCTCCTCTTTATTCAAGAATTTTATTTATGTAATGCCTTTTTTAATTCAATTCATATTGATAAGATATTATTTTTTACATAAATATTACTTACATTATTATTTAAAAGTAATCATAGTCCCTTTTAACTCTTATTAATCCCCCTCATGATTTTTTCTATACCCGTGTTATGCTACTAAAATTATCCTGTAATTTTTACATGCCAAAATTTTATTCAAGAACCCCTATTGTCTTATGAATTTTAATTCCCATTTTTTCATGTTGGATTATGTTCTTACAAATACCCATTACCACCATTATTATTTATGAGTGATTATATACCCCTTTCAATCTCATTAATCCCTCCCATGATTCATTATGTAACCCCATTATGCTGTCAAAGTTATCCAGTGATTTTTCCATTTCAACCCTTTATATTGTGAATACCATAGCCATTTACACTCAAGGGTATTTAAATAAACATGCATATACTTATTTTATCGGGGAATTACATTTATTTATTCCACAATCCTTAATCATGAAATTAAATGCGATGAAATATGATCATATATTAAATGATCTATGTGGCACACTTATGCATGTTCATGAAATAAAAGTGATAGGTGTGCCCGAAATTATATATCACTATGATGAATAGGGTAATGTTTTAGTCACATGATACATCATTTAGGTGATTAGAGGATAAACCTAATACATTATGGGAATTTTCCACCTTGTTATGATGCCTTTGCGGCTAACCTTGACCTATGTTTGTGATGTCATGTTTAATTTTGTTGCCATATTCCCATGTTTCCTTTATGTTGTATCATGACTTATTGTTCAAGATAATGTTTCTCACCCATTTTATGTTAAATTTAAATTAATATTGAATAAAATTTTATAATTTTATCATTTTATGCCTTTTTTATTCCCTTACATGGGCTTTGTAGCTCACCCCTTTCTTATATATGTCTCTAGGTTATCCTGTGTAGTTTTAAAAGCTATGGAATATTATAATAACTTCAAGGAAGTTTTCAATATTATTGTTATTCACATATATAAAGTTGATTTTATATTTACCTAATTCTAAAAGACACTAGGCTTCATGATCTTATGGGATTTTTTTCTGTGTACCTTTATGTATTAAATTATGAAATAAAGTGTATTAATGACAAGGATTGTTATAATAACATGTTTGAAAAAATCAAGAATATTACTATTAAAATATTTTCTTAAAATTAAATCATGGATAAAAATTAATTTATTTAATAATAGGTGAATATTAAAAAAATTGAAAATATTTTTAAAAAACATGTATATGGAATGAAAAGGATTTTCAACCGAGGAGTGATAAAGCCTATTTCTCTTAAAAAAATTCTTATGGTCTATTGAAATTTTAAATAGAGGAAAATGAATGGAATAAATATAATCTATATAAAAAACAATAGGATAATAAAATTAATGAGTTTCCTGATAGTTAGATCATAAAAATTTTATCATTGAAAACTTATTCATAAATAACCTCGATAAATAATGAGATTATAACACAAATCCCTTATCTCAAGTTGGAATTAATTCTAAAGCACTCTAACCACATGTATAATAAATTTAAGTTTATTATCATTATATAAAAAATAACTTACATACTTATAATATGATATATGATAAAATTATGACATTTTAACACCTATTTGTTAACAATTCATTATTTAAATCATTATTTTAGAATGTTAATTGTTTTTCTTTTCATGAGAATATTCGTTAAGTAGTTCTGGTCCTTGTACTTTGATCATGATTAAATAATATAAATAATGTTAATTATAATTTAATTATCATATATATTCATTATATATATTTATATATTTATAGATATTCATAAAGGATAGATAAAGAAAAAAGAATTACACTGTTCAGGGAGATGATATACCGTACATACGCATAAAAATTATTTTCACTTTGCAATGAATGGAAAAAAAATGTAAATAATAATTAAACTTTATAGAGTAAGTATTATATCATATATATAATATATATTCATAAAATATATACTTATGACTATCCATTCATAATATAAATGAAAACGAATCACTTATCTTCATTGAGGTGGTAGTCCACTTGTAAGCATTAGAAACATTATCGTTTTCCAATGGATAGGAAGGTAAGAAGGTAGATATGATATTATAATTTTATAAGAATAATTATTTTATAAATATCATATATAAACTTTAAATCCATCATAATAACCATTTATTAAATATGGTGATGAAAAATGAATTGCATACCTGTGTGGAGGCGTAGTCCACACATACGCATAAACAATACTTTCACTTACCATTTGATGGAAAGAGGGAGAATAATGCTAGTTAAATAATAATAATAACATTTAAGTATATTTAGAATTATGAAGTTATTATTTTAATATTAATACCATATATTTAGAGGAGGTAGAAGAAGAAATAAATTTAAGGAGGTCAGATAAGATGATTACCTCTCCTTCAATTGTCCTCCTTTTGATCCTTTATCAAGGACCCTTGTTATGGATTTTTAAGAATAAAAAACCTAAAATTAATGTATAGGAAATTTTATAATATAATTGGTATGTTTTTTGTTAATCTATATGACTCAATGTTATGTAAATAAGGAAAATAAGGGGTGTCCTTTTGCAAGGGAGAGAAATGACACACTGGAAATTACTTAATAGATCTAAATATAATTAATGTATTTCTCATGTATAATGATTCCAAATAGACATTAATTATAATTAAAAGAGTATATGGTCTAAATATAATCATCTAGTTAAATTTTTATAGGTTTTTATGTCATTTTAAACCTTATATTTTGGTTTAATCCCATCGTTAACCAATTTTAACCTTAAATGTGGTAATAATTTTTTCAATTTAAATGGTTATTTTTTTAATTATAAGGTAAATATTTTCTCATAAATTTACCAGGGTTTAAATTTTAGACACTTTTCATCTTAAATTTTCCCCTTAATTATTTTTTATGATTTTTAAATTATTTAATAAAATATTATTTTTTATAAAATATCATTAATGTCATTTTTACACTATTCATTTAATTTGACTTAAAATGCATCAAGATAACAAATGAATTCGAATATAAACTCTTTAAAAACAAATTGAAAATTATTATCAACCATAAAATTAGTATTAAATCATAATTTATCCAAAAAATATAAAATTTTATGTTTTTAAAATCATTTACTCATATTTTTCTACTGCTTAAACAAGCATCGTGTCAGTGTTGTATAAGCATTTAAGGTATATATACCATTAATAAAAATTAAAAATAAATTACAATGATAAAAAAATTAATGAATATTTAAAATAAATATTTATTAATGAAATTATCCTCTTTTTTATCCTTATGTATAAATTTTAGAGATATTAACGTCAAGAGAGAGACATTTTGGAGTTTTCTTTACTTAAAATAACATAAATTTAATTTTCAAGGTAAAATGGCACAAAATTAAATATATTAAAAATTTTAATTGATATGGTCTAATTTATCTAATAAAATAAAATAATTTCAAGTTTTGGGTTGATTTGTGAGACCTTATCTCTTATTTCTAACCATGTTTTACCTATTTTACCCTTACTAAGGTGAAAAATATTTAGCATGATTACTATTCGTAATGAAAACAAATAAAAGGATCATATTTACCTAATTTTAACTTATCAATTCAAAATATGGTATCAATTTATCCTAGTTCAATATCTAGAAGAGGTAGAAATTAATTTTAATAAAAATTCATAAAACACATCAAAAAACAGTTTTTAGAAAAATGGATTTTTAAGCATAAAAATTAACTAATATCAAAATAATGAATATTACTGATTTAAAAGGAATTAATTTAATTACTATAAATAAATTTTATCATATTTCACTTTAGTACCAAATATAAAATATAATTATACTTTTAAATTTCTTGATTTAATTAAAACAAATGATACCATTTGAAAAATATGTATTTTCACTATTCACTGAAAAATCGATCATTTCAGAAAAATCCCAAACTTTCACCATATTTTAATTATTATATGATAATTCCAAAAATAAATTTAATTTATTCCAATATATTTTCTAAAATTTATATAAAATAATATTATAATTTGATTATAAAAAGCAATAAAAACCATTTTTTGGAAAAAGACATTTTTTAAGAATATACCGACTTTAATAAATATCGAGTACTTATTTATCAATATATTTTATTCATATAAATACTCTATACATAATTTTTCAAATTTTAGTTATTCTTATTCATACATCCAATTTAACGGCTAGTATATAATGATAAACTATATTAAAGTTTATTTAAACTTGGGTTTGCATGTATCATAAGATATCAAAGAAATTAAATTTATTTGAAGATAAATATATCATAAAATATAATGGTGATACATTATGTTCTTTCTAAAAGACCATTATTTCAAGGCTTTATGTGTAATAAAAAACAGGTTTCTCAATAAAGAGGTATAACTCTTAACCGAGTACTTTCAATTTTATTTCTTCTTCTACCTCCTCTAAATATGTGGAATCCATTATAAAATAATGATTTTAGTGTTTTAAATATAGTAAATTTTTCTTATGATGATGTAACAACCATTGTCCACCCCCATTCCATCCTATGATAAAATAAAACACCACTCATGAGTATGTGTGTACTACCACCTCCATGTAGTGATGCACTTTGTTTTTCATCACTACTTAACATTGATGGTTATAATGGTAGATTTACTAAATATATATGATATTTATGAAATTATTATAGCTATAGAAAGATGAGTTTTTAATGAATTTTCTTGTGTTCCATATATGGGTGTCCATGGGTCGGGTTTTAGGTTTTTTTGGACCCAACCTAATCAAAATATTTTGGGTCCGATTGTGTTGGGTATGAGATGAATTTTAGTTTGAACCTGAACCAACCCAACCCATGTTTGATCAGGTTGGGTTGGGTAAGGTCCATTGGGTTACAAGGAAAATGATTTCATCACTGATTCATAAATAGAACCAACTCCTTGATCCCGATGCGAAAACCTCTCCTCCCGCGAGTATCATCTTCCATGCTAGTGCCACTATGAAGAAATGAAAAAGAAATTAGGGCAGGAACCACCTAGAAAAAAAATCTCATTATAGCTTAACCGAAAAAGCTCATTGCTCGATGCTCACTCCCGATGTGGTGACCTCTCCTCCTGAAAACTTTGTCTTCTATTCTAGTGCCACCGAACATCAATGTTGATGTAATTAGGGTAGAAAACCACCTTGATTTGTTTTTCAATACTGATTAATAAACCGAACCATCTCTTCGCTCACTCTTGATAGAACAATATCTCCTCCCACGAGCTTCGTCTTCCTTCCATGACAATACCATGAGTTAGGTCTGTTTTCTACTTGATTAAAATATAGGAAGAAGAGGGGGGGGGAGTATGATGATGAATAGAACATGAGGAATGGAGATGGACATAAGGGATGGGAGGGTGATAAATTATGTGGATGTGACATGAGTGATGAACATTAAAAGGTGATGAGAATCAGAAGGCATGGATGGCGATGAATGACAGTTAGTTTATGGGATTGGCGATGCTGTGGCAGGGGTCGTAGTGGGAGAGGAAATATCAATGATGGGGTTCACTCTCTATGAGGGAGGAACCAGGCGATGGGGGTGGGGAATGTCATATGAGAGGCAAAATAATATTGAAAAATATTTGAAGGAAATCACAGTATAATGAAGTGGATTTGTGGGTTTCGATTGAATTAGGCAAGGGTGAGGTGTCGATAGTAGTATGCAGTGATAATGGTGTTGATATAATATAGATATAATGATAATCCAGGGATTTAACCATCATGAGGTGGATTTTAGTATATAAATAGGAAGGAGAATATGGAAGTGGGTTGAGTGAAGTCTAAATCTCGACAAACAAAATAAAAAATGAAGGTCGGGTTCATCAGGTTGGGTTGGGTCATTAATTTGTCAACTCATGACCCGACCCAAACCCATCTAAACCTATCCTGACTGATATATATCCCTGTGTATCCCAAACCAACCTGGTCAGGTCAGGTTGGGTCGATCGGGTTAGGTCATCCTTGGACACCCCTAGTTCCATGCATCAAAAAGTGGAAGCATCACTCATGTGTACGTACGAATTACTATCTCCACAATGAAATGTAATAAATTATAATAATTTCTTTATATAAATAATTATAAAAATGTATATAATGATTAAAAATGATACTCATGAAATGATTAACATTTTTTATATGATGGAACCATGATCAGAGTATAAGGACTAGGACTACCGAACTGAAACATGCATGAAAAATTAAGGATTTATCAATCAGAACAATGATTTTAATAAAGAATTGCTATTAAATGGGTGATAACATGATATAATTAAATTATATATGTTATTATATATATTATTATGGTTATTTAATATATTTATGATAAATTTATATTTATTATACAAGATTTTCAAACATGTAAAAAGTAAGATGAGATTTGAGGTTAGGGAATTATATTTCAATCGCATTTTAATCAGGACCATTTATGCTTGAATTTCTATTGAGGAATTTATATGATAATTATTTGATAAACCCATTTTTTTATTTTTATATACTTTTTTTTGAATCTTGATGTTTTAATACCATTTTCCTCTCATTGGTACTCAAAATGGACAAGAAAATGTTTTAAGAAAAGTTGGTCCTATTTATCCTCTTTCACTGAATTGTTTTCTTCTTCCATACCCATATTTTCTGAAATTATTTCAAGAATGTTTTTTAATGTTTTTCAATTATTTTTAAATTCATTTTTACCGATGTTTTACCTTTTAAATTTTTTTTAAAAATAATCTTCTTATCATTTTATAAATGATATATTTTTTTACTGAAGATATGAATAGAATTTTGGTTTTAATGATTATAACATGAACATAATTTTTTTCCATCATGATCACTCAATGTTTTGAATATTCCTCTACAAATTTCCATGGTACTTTTCAAATAATTTTTTTATATAATATGATTTAAATTTCTAGATTTTAAACAAGTAATTTTAAAATGAAAATATTATTTCCCTCATGAAATATTCCAATGACATTATAAAGAAATTTTTCATCTATAATAAAATCCTTTTATGTAAATTATGATTTACTAGGGATATAATCCAATGATACCATCCTTATTATTTATCGTTATGGTTTATTATTATGATGATGAAATGTTTATGAAACTTGTTTAATTTTCCATGAGTTTTATTATGATGAAATGATTATGAAACTAGTTTACTTTCCATGGGTTATAATATGATGATATGATGAATGTTTTATGATCTTATGATATATATATGTATGGTTTTAATTATGTGATAGATGGGAAAGGAATTATATATCCTACCAATGCATTGGGTAAATATGAATATCTCATGAGATAATAAGAACTACAATGAGGAGTGAACCTAGCTCAGTAATGGACTCTGTCCACTATAATAGTCTTATGAGTGAACATTGAATAAGGATATTATAGGATGAGTTCTGAACCCAACCCACTATAATAGTTTTGGTAGTGATACTTGAATAAGGAAATCATTTTATATTCTTATGTGCATGTTAAAAAATTATTTTTTATACTTATGATATGTTCTCATGGATCATGATTTCTTTTTGATGATTTCACACACTTATGACTTATGTTTTTTTTGAAAAATCATTATAAAATGATTTATGATTACCGATCTTTGATTTATTGGGTATGATTATTGTAATTTATGATTTTTTTCTCCTAGCGTAATGATTATCTTATGATCATTTATGATTATTTATTGATATGTCTTCTGTTAAACCTTACTTAACATTTTAGATCATCCTTTATTATGTTTCCTTCCTATAGGTTTATAATAATGGTTTTGGGTAGGGTATGTCTAAGAAGTGTTCTATGTGAGAAAATATCTATAAGAGATTTTGAAGAACTTTTATAAAATAATATGATTATATATCTAGTATCCAAATACACTAAACCTTTTTCGGTTATGGAATGGGTTGTAATGTTATGTAATGGATATTAATCTAATAAGATGTAATATTTATGTATGAAAAGTATTGGTCACTATAGTTTCTATAAAAATATGTTTTATCTAATATTTTGAATTTATAATTAGATAACTTTTTTGAAAACCATTGGGATTAATCTATGTATAGGTTAACATTCTTAAGTTTTCATATGATACTGATTATGTGGATTTTATAGAAATACATCCCTATATGGATACTAGAAGTGGAAATGGTTTTAACATAGATACATCTTGGGATAATAATCCCAAAAAAGAGTTGGTTGTGTATATATCAACCATCATTTTGGTTCCTGGAGAATGAGACCTTTCTGAGCACCTGGTTTGATACTCTTGGAGGATATTCTTGGGTTAACTCACATTTTCCTTATGAACCATTATGAAAAATTTGAATATACGATAACCATATATAGACTAGGTTCAACCTAAGGTGACATATATTTAAAAGTTATCATGAATAACACACCCTATAAATGGTTTTTCATGACTATGTGGTTCCTTACTATGATTATTATTTCTCAAACTATAATTTTTAGTTTTATTTAATAGTTATAACCCGAAGTAACCATGTTAATTATGAATATGATGGAAAATGAAATTATTTTCATCCTAAGAAACCAAATACTATTGGTGATAGAATGAAAACTCATTTTATATGCTTATACAAATTTCTAAAGATATTAATCATGATGATCTTACAAACAAGATAATGAGGGAAAAAAATTCTATTGAGTCATTCATGAGTCAAAATACAACATCTTTTAGTGGGTCTATAGATCCACTTGTTTCTGAGTGATGGATCAGTACCACTAAAAATATATTTTCCATCTTTCAATGTTTATATCATGAGAAATTTATATCACATGTTTATCATTTATAAGTATAAGTAGATCAATGGTAGAATCTTATCAAGAAAAAAAGTCAACAAAAATAAATTTAATCTATGTATTGGGATAAGTTTTGATTTTATTTTCAAATAAGTAATTTCCACATATTATTATACAAAAAATGGAGAAGTAATTCCTTAATCTAAAGAATAAATATGATGAATCCATTAGTACTTGTGAAGGAGATTTTATAATACTTGAAAGATATTATTATAGTATTATCATTGATCCAAAAATTAAGGTTTATTAATCTTCAATTACTTAAAACCAAGTCTCCTAAGGGAGTTACCTATAGGGGACCTTAATAGATATGAATAAATCATTTGATGTAATACTAAAATAGAAATGGATATTGGAGTTACCCATCAATATTATCGTTTGGATAGTAAAATAAATATGTAATTAAAAGGAAATTATGGTAATAAAATTTATAGAGAGAAGAAGATATACCTTCATTTATTCTTGAAGTTTTGAATGAAAATAAAGATTTTTTTTAAATGTATTGGTAAATGTTTTAATTTTATAAAAGAAGTCCACTGAGAAAAAGAATGTCTAATTGAGGCGAAGTGGATATACAATGAAAGGAACGATGAAAAGGCACAAAAAAATGAACCACCCACACTGTAATGTTTCAAATGAAAGGAGTATGAGAATTATGCTAACTAGTTCCCAAATATGAAGGTTAATGATGATTAATAACATCAATAACCTCTTAACCCCTAAAAATGGTAATATCATGCGATCAAAACTAATGAGGTTTGTCACATGAAGAAAGTGGTATAAGATACACTTACTATCCACTCTAGAATCACAAATATATTATTTGATTCTTGATATACCAACTATTTTATATCTGAATAATTTTCTAAGTTCATAACATCACCACCTCAATGATTCGATGTTGAGTTAGCAGTAAAAAAATCCAATGGTATGATGATCACATCTAATGTTTATATATCCTCTATGATAGAAGTTTCTAGGAATGTTCTTTCTGAAAATCTTGTATTTTTCTATTTAGTTGAATTTTATGTGATTTTGGGAATGGATTAGCTTTCTATATATAGATACCATATCAATTTTTTAGGGAGGGAAGTCATATTTTATATTCCAAACCAACCTGTGATCTTCTTTCTATGAAATGATGAATATGAACTTATAATAGAAGTTTGTTCCATTGTGTGGGTGTTACTACTTATTCATGAGGAATATTAATCCTAAATGGTTGGGTAGAAACTCAAAAATCAAATATATACCAATATTTTAATATTATTATGATGTATTTATTGATGTATTTTCTAGATTTCCCTTGAATTGTGAATTTGGGTCTTTAATTGAACTCATACCAAATCCTACACCTATTTCAAATACCCTATATAGTATAGACCCAATTTAGTTATAAGAACTGAATAATAAACTCCAATAGAATCTTGACAAGGGATTCAGATTTCCTTATTATCACCATGGGGGAGAACCTAACTTTTTTAAAAATAAAGATAGTTCAATTTTTCTTTTCATTGATTATAGATAACTTAACAAGATCACTATCAAGAACAAGTATCCTTTACCCTGTATTAATGATCTCTTTGATCAATTATGAGAATATCAATATATTTCCAAGTTTATTCTTCAATATGGATATCATCAATTGAGAGTCAAGAAGAAGTATATACCAAAAGAAACTTTTCATATGAGGTAATATTATTATGAATTTATAGTAATTACATTTTGACTTACTAATGATCCTACTATATTCATGTATTCAATGAATATAGACTTTATATATTACCTTGATTAGTTTTTTGTAGTATTTATAGATGATATTATTATATATTCAAAGAGTAAGGAAGATCATTAAGAACATTTTAGGATTGTACTAAAGGCCTTGAGGAAGGAGAAGTCATATGATAAATTTATTAAGTGTGAATTTTGGCTACAGAAAGTCACATTCTTGTGTTATATAATCTTAATTGAGGCTATATAGGTAGTTCCATCAAAGATGGAAATTATTTAACAATATCCCAAACCAACTAGGTTAATGGAGATGCATATTTTTCTTGGGTTAGTATGAAAATATCATGACTTTGTGAGAGATTTATCATAGATATCTAATACAATAACTTAGTTGTCTCAGAAGGGATCCAAGTTCATTCAGAAAGAAAAATGTGAGGAAAATTTTAAGGATACAAAATGAAGGTTGGTTAACCCACTTTGATTTACACAACACTATAGTAGATAAGGGTTTGTAATATTTAGTGATGAATAAACGAAGGGACTTGGATGCATACACTTGTAGAATGATATGGTGATAGATTATGCCTTGCACCCATTGAAATCCTATGAGAAAAATTAACCAAATCATGATTTAAAGTTGGAAGAAAAAAACTTTCATTGAAAATATGGAGTAATTACCATTATATAGAGAAATATGATATATATATATATAGATCATAAAATATTGAAGCATATATTAATGAATAAAGAGTCAAATATTATCTAAAGGAGTTTTTAGGATTTTATTAAATGTTATTACCACTCAACACATTTCCACATTGGGAAACCAAACAAAGTGGATGATGCTTTGAGTTGGAAATACCTTGCTAGTTTGTCCCTAATAAATATTGAAATAGATCCAATAATTATGGATTTATTGAAGATAGATCTTAAAATAATTAGAAAAGGGAACACATCACATCTTTATGAGATAAATTTTCAACCATACATCTATGTGATTATTAAAGAGACACAGAAGGAGGATGGGGAACTGTAGAAGATGGTGAGAAATGCTCATGAGTTTAACCATGATTGTGATGGAATGATAAGGTTTGAGAACCAAGAATGTGTCCCACCAATACCAAATCTGAATAATGGTCTATTGGATGAAGCTCATAGTTCATCATTTTCTATTAATACTATAAGTAAAAATATGTATAGAGATCTGAAATAGAATTTATAGTGGGACAATATAAATAGTAATATTGTAGAATATATATCTCATTTCTTGGTATGTTATAAAGTTAAGGTTTAGGGATAGAAGTATAAGTGTATGTTATAACCATTACCCATATGTGAATAGAAATGAGAAAACATCACCCATGATTTTTTATTAGACTTCCTAAAACATTTATGTGATATAATGATATTTGGGTTGTATTTGATCGTCATAAAAATTTACCACACTTCATTTCTATTAGAGAATATTCATATCTTAATCTACTTGTCTAAATATACATTAATTAAGTGTTAATGTTGCATGGATTACCACATTCTATTTTATCTGATTGAGATTGGAGGTTTACCTCAAAGTTCTAGAGATATATCAAATAATATTTGGATACATATTTGAGTTTGAATACAACATATCATCCTTTGAATGATGGAATGTTTGAGAGTACCATTCAAATCTAGAAGACAAATTGAAAACTTTCTCTATGGATTTCAAATGTGGTTCGGATAAAAAACTTCATATGTTGGATTTTTATTACAACATTAGCTTTCACTGAAGCATTGAAATGGATCCTTTTGAATCTCTATAATGTAGGAAGTGTATAACTCCAACATGTTGAGATGGAATTAGAGAAAGAATAATATTGGGACATAAGTAAGATTTAGAGATGGTAGACAAGGTCATAGCTATCATGTAGCACAGTAAGGTGGTTCAGAGTGGATAAAAAAGTTATATTGATAATCATAGGTGAGATATAGAGTTTGAAGTTAGTGACAATATATTACTATAGATATCACATTAGAAGAAGGTTATGAGGATTATAAAGAAGGTTAAGTTGATCCCTAGATATATCATTCCCTTTTAAATTATTGATTATACTGGGAAGGTATCTTAACTTTTGGAACTTCCACCGAATCTCTCTCAAGTTCATGATGTATTCCATGTATTAGTACATAATTGATCCTTCACATGTACTAGACATATAGGTCATACCATTGGATCAAGATCTCTCTTATGAGGAACAATCAGTGGAGATTTTGGATCATAGAGAGAAATTTATACAAAACATGACCACTCACCTTGTCAAATTTTTGTGATGAAACAATAAATTAGAGGAAGCTATGAGGGAACTTGAGGATATAATGTGGTAGAATTATCCTCATCTGTTTTTATCAGAGTGACATAATTTCAAGGGTTAAATTCTTGTAAGGTGGTAGAATATAACACCATAATATTTTATTATATATTTATCTTTAAATAAATATTATTTCTTCAATATATTTATTTACATGAAATTATGAGTTTAAATGAGCCACAATATAAATATTATTATTTAAAAATGACCTTTAAAACCTAGAAATTAAAATTAGTGGTATAAATAGAAATAAAAACATTATTAAATTTTTGTATAAAAGATTTATATAATGAAAATTAATTTATTAATTCATAATAAATAAGTACTTAATTTTCAGTAAAGTCATTTTGTGCTTCACAAATACATTTTCTTCACAAAATTGTTTTTAATACTTTATGTGAGAGAATATTATAATTAATTTTGATCAATTTTTAAAAAATTTATTTTATAAATATTATATCATTTTTCAAATAAACAATAAAAATTATCTAAGTGTGAGATATTGGTATTTTTATAAAAAGATTGATTTTTTTGAATAATGAAAAATACTTCTTTTTTAAAACAATCATTTATTTTCTTTGAAAAATTACCAAAATGATTTTATTTTGGTCATAAATTAACAGAAAAATCATTTATTTATAAATAATATAATTTGTTACATAATAATTAAATTTATATTCTATTTCAATATAAGTTCATTTTTATTCTTAAATAAGATTTTTTTTCTCCTAAAAACTATCCTTTATCTCATTTTACACATTTATG
Organism: Viscum album; assembly: GCA_963277665.1. Lineage (NCBI taxonomy): Eukaryota > Viridiplantae > Streptophyta > Magnoliopsida > Santalales > Viscaceae > Viscum > Viscum album. The sequence continues at coordinate 220,630,758 of OY728165.1, forward strand.
TTAAAATGAATTTCAACCCCATATTGAAATTAAATATTGTAAAATTTATTCCATATTTGTAATTTTAATAATTAATATAACATAATATGATCCACTTAATTGTTTTTTATTATGAATGGTATCCATGGTATAAATTTGTCCCCATGGCAAAAGAGGTAAAAATGAGTTTAAACTATGGGTTAATGATTTAAAAATCACTCTAATACTTAAATTAATCCTATTTGATGAGTGATATTTATCCAAATATATTTTTTAGGAGTTATATAATTTATTTTAAAACATTACATTGAAATTGGTAATCCAAGCTTGACTTTTGCGAAGATAATTTATATTTTATTCAGATTTAAAAAAATATTTTTGGGAATTTAAATTTAATGGCATGGTTGGAAGATTCCATTCATTTTTTTCATTATAAAAAAGTTTAAAACTACTTAATTTATTTATTATTTAACAAAAAATTAATTTAAACCAACTTATTTCTCAATATTTAGGTGAAATGAGTTTTACTCATAAATCAAGTATTTTCAATTGTTTTTCATGAGTTTTGGGTTCTTATATTAAAAGTAATTTCTTCTAACTATAGAAATTAAATATTATAAAATAGATTAAATTTTTTGAATCATCATGTTCAATTTTATTTATAATACCACTTTTATTTTTGATCGTATAATTATGTTGTCATGGTAAGAATCTATATTATCAAAGTTAAGGTTAAAATGGGCTTAAAGTAGTTTAATTAGTAGATAAGGATTAAAATGTATCCAAAACATGTATAAATGTAATTTATGGAATTTATTTATACCATATCACATATTATCTTCAAATTTTTAGTCCCTTGTTTCCAATTTACATGATTATGATATATATATATATCTAATTTAATCTTTTAAGTAATTCCAAGTGTGTCCTTTCCCTCCCTTATAAAATGATACCATATCTCATATATTTTCCAAACATCATGATACTTATAGATTAGCATATACCTACCACAATAGATTATAAAATTACATCCCAATGTCTTATATATTTTAGTCTTTCCAAATTACAATACTTTCAATGTTTAAGGTGTAATCTAATAGAGATTTCTCAATAAAGAAGTATAAATCTTAACCGAGTAATTTTAATTTTATTTCTTCCACTAACTACTCTAATTATATGGTATCAATTATAAAATAATTAATTATGTATCTTAAATATGCCAAATTTTTATTATTAGTATGGAACAACCATTATCCCCCACCTTTACATCCCATGAGAAAAGAAAACATCACTTGCATGTATGTGTGGACTACCACCTCTATGAAGTGATGCATTTCATTTTTCATCACCATTTCAAATTGATGGTTAAAATTATGGATTTAATGAAAATATATGATATTTATGATATTAATATAGTTCTACAAATATAAATATTATATAATTTTATTTTCTTTCATCTATAAAAAAGTGGAAACATCACTCATGTGTATATACAAACTACCATCTCTATGAAGTGATGTAATTCATTTTTCATCACCATTTTATATAAATAATTACAAAATTTTATATAATTATTACATATGATAGTCATTAAATGATTAAAATTCTATATATAACGGAACTATGAACAAAGAACATGGACCAAGACCACTGAATTGAAACATACATGAAGAATGAATCAGTTATCACCCGCAACAGTGATTTTAATAAGGAATTATTAATATACAGGTGCTAATATGTTATAAGTAAATCATATATGTTATAATATATATGATTTTTTATCTATAATTTATGTATAATAAATCAATATTTATTTTATAGGAGGTTCAAACATGTATGAAGCAATACGATACATGCGGTAAGGGATTTATGTTTCAATCACATTTTAATCAGGATTATTTATTCTTGAATTTCCATTGAGAGAACTATATGATCCATATCTGATAAAAAAATTTCATTTTTATTATCCTTTGTTTATTTTTGTAATTTTTAATCTTTAGTTTTATTTTACTCTCTTTGTATCTCCAGTTGTGTAATATCCTGAGATTTTTAAAAGAAGACTATGTTCAATAGCATACAAAATACGCAACACCGAGCATAAAGGAACTGTGAAATATTATTATTTAAATGTGACTGTTATTACATAGAAATTAAATTGGGGGGGGGGGTATTAATAGGATTAAATAAATTTTTATATAATGTTATAGTCAATACGAATGTACTGCTTAATGCTTATGAAATAAGCACTCATTTTTTAGTAAATCCATTTTATTCTTCAAAGATACATTTTCATCAAAAATAGTTTTTTATTGAGAAAATAAAATAATTAATTTCTTTAACTTTTAGAAATTGTATTTTATAAAATAAATATCATTTTTAAAATCATCATATTAAAATCCGCCAATGGTGAAAATTTCAAATTTGTGTGAAAAACCGTTTTCACTGCGTTTTTTTAGTTTGATTTTAAATTAAATTATTCCATTTTTGTGTTTTTAATTTTTAAAAATGGATTAAATATTTGAAATTAGAAGGTCAAAAATTTTAAAAATATTTTCCTTTTATTTTTTATCAATATGAACAATAAGCTTAGTAATTTTTGTTACTATGGTAAAGGGTAAATTAGGTAATTAAAGTTAATAAAAAAATGATAAGGACTAGAAAATAACACAAAAAATTAACTTAATTTCATTGGATGAGTTAATTTCATACATACTCATCCAATATTCTTTTATATGGCATTTTGTTTCTATTTGGACGTGATTATGACCTTTATAATATTTTATTTTATGAAAAGTACAAAATGTGACACTCTGGTTTTTAATAACTATAATATTTTTAACATGAGGATAAATGGAGGAATGTTTGGTTATAAATATTCATTTAATTAATTAGTTATTTATATCAATCATTTTAATTTTTTTATTATTTACTGAATAAATAATCACATTAAATTCTTATATAACGTTGACTCGATAATTATTCGATTAATGAAAAATAAAATTAATGTTATTAAAAATATTAAAAGAAGTATAATTTGAAATAATTAATTTGAAAAAATAATTTTATAGATAAAAATAACATGTTTTATATGTATTAAAAGTTTTTATTTGAAATTAATTTGTTGTCTTTATGTAATTAAAATCAAAGTAAATGAATAGTTTTAAAATTAAAATTATTAATATTTTATAAAAATAATAGTTTATTAAATGATATTAATTTCTTAAAAATAAAATATTCATCCAATTTATTATTATAGAGTTTAAAATATAAACCATGGAACTTTTATTGGACGTTTTTGCTTTTATATTAACTGTCATGGCTCTCAAAGAGTAGAAAACCTTATTGTTGCGGTAAGTTTGAAAGGGGTTAAAGGGGTTAAAACTGAAAGATAAGGGTAAAAATGTTATAAAAAATTTTCAAAATTTTATTTTATGAGATTATTTTTACTCATAATCATCTTATATTATAATATTATAAATGTTTATCTATTTTTTACAAAAAAATTAATTTATATCAATTTAATATTTTAATAAATTCCAAAGGTTCCTCTCCCCTCTCTTATAAAAGGGCACCAATTCTTCTCATTTATGCACACTTAAAAACCCATTTTTTTAGAAAATATCTACCAAAATAAATTAATAAAATATCTAACCATGTTCTAGAGGCCTTATGTTTGGAATAACACCAACGTTATAGGTCTTAAGCTGTAAATTAATTGAGGTTGTCCGAAGAAGAGGTACAGTTCTTAACTAAGAGTTATTGTTTTATTTCTTTTTACACCTCCATAAAATATTATAAAACTATGATGAGATAATAAATTAAATATCTTAAATATAATATAATTTTATTATGTTAGTGTAATAACCTATATTAATCTCCAACTATCATAAAATGGGAAATGAATCCATCGTACGTGTATACGGTTGACAACCGTCCCACAAACTGATGTAATTTGTTTCCCATCACCACATCTCACAAATGGTTATTATAATGGAATTAATGTTTAGAAATTATATTAATTAAATATTTATCATTATGAAAATATAATATTTTTTTAATTTTTTACCTTTCCATCCACTAAAGAATGATAATTTCATTCGTGCGTATGTGTGGATTACCACATCTACAAAGCGATGTGTTTAATTTTTCATCACCACATCATATGGATGATATATATAATTATATTTAAATAATTAATATTATATTTATTATACTATTATCATTATTCTAATATAAAATAACAATTACCTTCTTTTCATATGATTGTTGAAAAATGGAAATGTTACTTATGCGTACATACGACCTACCAGCTCTATGATAGTAACACAATTAATTTTTTATAACCATTTTTAATGGTTGGATTTAAAATTATATTTTTTTATAAAAAAAGTAATTATATTATTAATATTATTTTGGAGATGACGTAATAATGACATATTTTACCATAATAAACCTACCAAAGACATTTTGGACTTATAAATCGCATATCGTCAAAATATATGACATGAACATAAATGATTAAGTAATTGTTTATAACATAGTAATAAGTAAAATAAAAGGAAAAATAAACTTGAATAAGGTTATAAAGAAAGTAAATAATTAATATAAGTTTATTATACAGGAATATAAATAATGTATGTGATGAGTCTTACTCAAGGTAAGATACTTTCATTTAAAAATAATCCTTTAATGTTTCCCTTAAAACTTATTTTATTCCATGTCCATATTTTTTAAATTATTTTATGGATGTATTTATATGGATATAAATGAATTATAATGGAAATTTTATATCGCTTTTTTTACTTTATTTCAAAGTTTTTTAAAAGGAATATTTTTAGGGAACATTTTTAATTTCTTTGCCAAAGGCAAAAGGAATGGTCAATTTTAATATATAAATTGATAATGATTTTACCTAATTCCATAACCACTATTTAATGTTTGAAAAAATTTATAATCTTACACGTTTTTTTAAGGAAAAACAAACATTCCCTTTATTCTAGGTTTTTTGGAAAAGGGATTTTAAATGTTTTTTCTGATATCAAGAAGTGTTTTATTATGGGAGAAAATAATATTTTTCTAAGTGTAATGATGAAAATTAAATATTTCATATATTATGATTATATTATGGTTCTTGAAAATTTGTTATGAGGATTGGTGGTTCCATTATAAACCAAGATTAGATGATCCCACTATATCTATCTAATATATTGTGTAAAGAGATGGATTTAATCAATTAGGTTTCTCCTAAGATATTATGGGAATATAATACAATGGTTATTCCAAGTGTAACCATGATGGATATTTTATATGTAACCATGATGGTTATTTTATGTGTCACTATGAGTGTTATTTTATATATAACTATGATGGTTATTTTATGTGTAACCATGAATTTTATTCTATTTATAAGGTTGATATGAAATTTATGCATCAATTTACCTATATGTTTTATTTATACTTGCTATAGGTTTTTATGGATATCATATGATTTAAATGAGATTATTTTTAAAAGAAATTATAAGATAATTCTTTAGGTTGAATAGTATGTCTTTTTGAAAAAGTTTTCATGTGATTTTTTTATGATTCCAAAGAAAACATTATAATTTTTATTTTTCATTTAAGATTTTTTTTGTGAATTGTTTTATGAAATTATTTGGGCAGAGAAGATGATTTATTATGTAAAAAAATGTTTATTCTGAGCCGAATGTTTTTTTATAAAGAAAACTTTTCATGAGTATTAATCGAATAATGAGTTTCTTTTATTAAATTTATGTCCCTTACTAAGAAATTTGTGATCGTCCCTCATTTTAAAATGTTTTTCATAGGGTTTAAATATGAGTAAGGAAAAGGAAGAAGTCAAGTTAAAAGTCATAATTTTTTTCATGAAAATAAATCATGTTTTATTTTAAAAGTTTTATTTTGTGGGAAAAATATATACTGATAAAAAGTTTATACTTTATAAATTTTTTTTATGTAATATTTATGGCCTAATTATATGAAACTGTAAGCCTAAAATATCTTTAGGAATGAAATAATTTGAATTCTAGTTTAAAGACACTAGATTATGTGATTTTTAAGGCCGAGACCTTACAATTGGTATCATTTTATGGTTCATATAACTTTAGATGTTGGGATATTATTTGAACACAAGTTAAATTTCCTCTATAACCACTAAGGATAATATGTTAGGGAGAGTTATGATTGTTTTGGATAAATAGAAAAGAGTTGAAGATACCATAGTTAAAGATTTATTACTATTTATCATCGTCATAAAATAGTTTTTTTGATTTTATTGATATGATCACACTAACCATTTTGGTTTATTAAATGGATAGATTTGATAGGAACTAAATTATAGTGGATGTGAAGGAAAATGTGGTGTTTTAATGAATGAGAAACCAAAAAAATGGGTGCTATAGTGAAAAATCATGTGGATATTATAAACCATCTATCACAAGTTATGATTAACAACATAAACCTAGGTGAGTTTGTTAACTCCTCAAATAAGAGATAAATGATTTTTTGGAGGTTTAAGTGATAAATATCATAAAGGTAAAATTAATTTATGACTTATGTTCCATGAATTTTGGAATAATCACCCAAGAAAATGCCTTAAAAGAATGGTAAGATGTTTCACAAGTGGTAAAAGAGGGAATAAAGTAATACTAAGCCAAGGAAAAAAGAAGAGTTCAGTTAAAAACATGAAGAGGAATAAAGATATTACTAAGGAATACATTGAATGTTTTAAATGTGTGGAGAATGGGAATTAAGAAAATCTACACCCTAATAGAAATATCAAGAACAAGATCATTTTGACCATACATATGAATGTTTAGTAATGCCTAATTACATTATTATTAAAGTTGAAGATACTGAGAATGACATATTAAGGTTTTATATTATATCATGGACTATTATTTTATATTGTTTAATCTTAATAGATGATTCATATTTTGTTTTAGGAAGGAAATATTAATGAATAATATAGAAAAGCATGGTTAATAATGAACATTTCATAGATAAATTTTTTACATATAAGATTCAAGAGTTATTATGTAGTGGTATATTTAATATCGTTCATAAGTTCAGATACTTATACACCTATTATGAGGTTTTATGTGATGAGATTAATTTTGGAGAAATTTATTGAGTTTTGGTAACTATTTGAGGTATATGCATACCTAAAATTAAACATGTGTAAAATTATTTAAGGAAGAATGCTCCTCTCATTTTGTGGGAATAAGTTTAAAGGTACTGATAACCATTAGGGTTTATATGATCTTTGATGGTTAAGTTCATTTTTTAATATTTTCATCATATTTTAGGAAGAATTATAAGAATTGAATTAATATAATTTATTAAAAGGACAACTAGTATGCTGGGTGATAATCCATCACATCTGACAATGCCACAAGGATTGAACCCACAACCAAAGTGTGACAAGGGTGAAATTCCTACCAATTGAATATGTAAAGTCCTGATATAACCATGGGATTGAAATGTGATTTGGTGATTAGGTGATAAATGTTATTTTAAAATAAGTTCACCATTTTGGGAACCTTATTTGATTATGGTAACAATAATCTTATGGGATTTTATTTGATGATTAAAGAATTAGTTATCTTTTGGAATCATATATAATTTTAATGTGTCTTTATGGTGATTTAGGTTATTTATAGAAGTGATTAGAATATTTTGGAGATTATATTATTATGAAAAATACATTTTTGGGTATATAAGTTTATCTTGAGTGGAGAAAAATGTTAAATTATTTTGGGAATAATAAATGATAAAATAATTCTTATTCTTTGGTATCAACCTTAGTATGAAATATTTCAAAGAATTTTAAGGTTAGTTATTTATCAAATGATCTAAGTTGAACTTTGAGTATGATTTATAGATTAATGTGTTATTTATTTTTATGAAGGTTTATTCAATTTTGAAATTATCGAACCCTACTTTAACCATTATTATTTTTCTTAATGTCTAAATATAGGATCAATAATTTTTTATCATTTTTTAGATTATATGATCTGTTCGAAGTTGGTTTTAGTTCACAAGGCATAAAATATTCATCTTGAATACACATAGTTTGGATAAAGAGATGATATTATGTTATAAATTGATTAAAGGATGAAATTATACTTGTCAAGTAAGTAAATTTCTATATGTTCTAAGTTTACATCTAAAATAAATTCCTTAATTATAAGGAAAAGGATCTTAAAACAAAAACATTATACTATTAACTTAATCTATGATAAATTGTTAGTCACTTCACCCATCATGGATTTTTGATTTCATGGTCATTATCTCTCTCCTAACCTTGTTATTTATTAATCTTTATCAGTCCTTGGAAATTAGTTTACACTTCCAAGTCTATATTTTCACTTCCCACCAATGTTTTCCTACTTGGGAACCTAGTTATGACTTATTAAAAATGACCTTATTATTTCCCTTTATCAAATTTTAAGAGGATGTTTTATTAACCATTTTTGTGATTTGGGATTTTAAAAAAAGTATTCTAAAATTTCAACCTTTGATTACTAAGATTGAGTTCAAATTGAGGTGATTCAATTTATTAAGGGGGGATGTAATATCCTAAGATTAAAAAAAGACTATGCTCGATGGAGTACAAAATTTTCAACACTGAGCATAAACCAAAAGAAAAATATTATTATTTAAATGTAATTTTTATAACCTATATATTAAATTGGATGTTATAGATAATATTAACTACTTTTAAAATGATATATAAGGGTTTTAATCAATACATATTTACTGATTAATGCTTAGGAAATAAAAAATCCATTTTTATTAATGCCATTTTATTCTTCAAATATATTTTTTCTTCCAAAATGGGTTTTTGTTGAGTGAATAATATAATTAATTTATGGATGCATATTATTTGAGGTATTATAGGCACAAAACCTAAGGCATCCTATGCCATCCATGAGGTAGTTGACGCTAGGGGTGGTCTTCTCCTTTTGAAATCGGAGGAAACTCATTTGAGTAATCTTAGGAATAAACCCTAAGGAATCCCATGCCATCCATGAGGTAGTTGACACTAGGGGTGTAAGTATTCCAAGTTTTTTCACCTCAAGAATCCCACATTCATTGTATGGGGTAGGTACTCTAGATTATGGCATGAGTTTAACATATTACAGAGATGAGAATAGGGTTAAAGTACTGTGGGGACTAATTGGGAGAAGGTTTAATGTCCTGTTATGACATGATAAGAAAATTTTTAATATATTATAGAGACAGAATATGCATAGGTTTAATATATTATTGGGATAATATAGGTGTAGGTTTAATGACTTAGTAGGATAAAATGGGTGCATGTTTTACATCTTGTGGGGATATGATGGGAACAAGTTTAACATCTTATGGGGATAGGATGGGTGAAAGTTTAACATCCTGTGGGGACATTATGGGGGATTAGATCCCCCCATATAGGAAGATCCAAGAGGTGTATCCCTCAGAGGAAGATGTCACACCTAGTTTACCACTGTCAGGATCAAGATAGGCCATGGAGGTGGATCTTGGAGCTGTGTCCATAGGATGGAAGATGTCACACCGGGTTGGATAGATTAGAATGATCTATTGAGGTGGATCTATGAGGTGCATTACTAAGAGGGAATATGTCACACCTAGTTGTGTGGATCACAATGCCCTATTGAGGTGGATCTGGAGGTGCATCCATAGGCGGGGAAGATGTCACATTTGGTTTACCAATGGATGGATCTGAACACCCTATGGAGGAAGATCTAGGAGGTGCTTAAAAATAAGGGAAGATGTCATACCTGATTTATCGATAGATGGATCATAATGTCCTTTAGATGTAGATTTGGGAGATATGTCCCTAGGAGGGAAGATATCACACCTAGATGGATAGATTAAAGCACCCCATAGAGGTGGATCTAGAAGGTGAATCCCTAGGAGGGAAGATTTTACACAAGGATGGATGGATTAGAATGCCCTATAGAGGTGGATCTAGGAGTTTCTTATGTAGGAGGGAATATGTAACACCTGGATGGATGGATCACAATACCCTATTAGGGTGGATCTGGGAGGTGCATCCCTAGGAGGGAAGATGTCACACCCAGTTGGATGGATTAGAACACCCTCTTGAGGTGGATCTAGAAGGTGAATTACAAGGAGGTAACATGTCACACCTGAGTTTACTAATGTCAATATTGAACCTCATGGATTCATCCTACATACACTATTTAAGAGACAGGGATCAAAACCCATTAAATTTTATGTCGCAGTCTAAGGTTGTGTGATAAGAATGGTCCATGCAATTTAACATCATGCGGTTAGGACACTCGGGTTGTGGTAGGAGCATCAACAAGGGATGGTTCGAGGCTTACACATGGAATCTTACCTAGCCTGTGATGAGAAGTTATGACATGGTTGGGTCTTATGCATGAAATATTCCCACTGTAATAGGATCACTCTATAGGAGGTGGTATGTGGATTACTTGTGGAAGATTCCTGAATGACAGTAGTATCATCTCACAAATATTACACGAGGAATCTAATTATTGTCATGCAATTAATCTTGTGATTATTGTACATGGAATCCTATGTTTTTTATATAGGGTAAGACCATATTTTAATGTAATGTGTGAGGAAATTGTGTGCGGGGATTATGTATTGTGTTTCCCATTTTGTGTTCCTCATGTTAGGTCATGGGGGAATCCCATGTCCATTTCATGGGGTAAGATTACATTTTGACATCATATAGATGAACATAGTGTGTGGGGATTATGCACTGAGCTACCCATTATTTCTTCCTCATGTCAGGTCAATAGGGAATCTCATGTACATTTCATGGGGTAAGATTATAGTTTAATGTTATATGAAAGGGCGTGGTGTGTGAAGATTATGCATTGAGATTCCAATTATGCCTTCCTTATGTTAGGTCATGAGGTCATACCATGTGTATTACATGGGGTAAGATTGTAGTTAAACACCATATAGTGAGGATGTGGTGCATGGGGATTATAAATTAAACCTCCCATTCCATCTTCCTCATGTTAGGTTATGAGGTAATCCCATTTCCATTTCATGAGGTAATATTAAAGTTTAACATCATGTAAAAGGATGTGGTGTGCGAGGCTTATTCATTGAGCTACCCATTTTTTCTTCCTCATGTCAAGACATGAGGGCATCACATGTCCATTACATGGGGTAAGATTACAATTTGATGTCATGTAGTGAGGATTTGGTGTGTGGGGATTATACATGGAGCTTCCCATAATTTCTTCCTCATGTCAGGTTAAGAGGGCATACCAACTTGCTGGTGGGTTGAGGTATATAATTGGTACTTTCACCTGACGAGGAGGCCCATAGTGGATGTTTGGTGGCCATCTCATGATCATTAAATGAGGTATATTACATTTTACACATAAAGAATCCCATGCTTCTCACCAGAGGCATATTATGTTAGTAATGTAAGGTGTACTATAGTCTAACATCATGTAGTGAGGACTACTAGGAAGAAGATTCCTAGAAATTGATGGTGTGGGACTTACACAAGAGAGTCCCTATCTAGTTCAACATGGAATAGGAGTTAGGTGATGGGGTTTTAGGAGTTTATTGAGGAGTGTTTTGACTCAAGGTAATCAGGGAATCCAAGAGGATAATATACACTCTTTAAATAGGAAAGAGGCCAATATGAGTAGGTCAACTCAATATATTTTAGGGAGTGCAGAGGAGTATCATGACTCGTGGTATTAAATGGGGTGGACGTTGGGGCCGTATAATGAATAAACTAAAATTTTCTCAACCCATACCAAAATGTTTGTGGTGTGGATCTCTATTTTTCATGGGGATCAATGAAAGTAGTGAATGGACTGAGTTAAAGGCTCGAGAATGCATCCCGCAATTGATCTCAAGTGAGGGTGTGAGGGCGTAGCCCTCTATGTATAGACTAGTGGGAATGAGGGTAGGGTGGTTCACAAAAATAGGGTTTTTACATAGATTCTCAACCTTCATGAAAGTATGCTCAGTGAAAGGAGGGATTCAAACGGATATTGAAAACATTGTTTCATGAAGCTTTGGATCTTTAGGAAAATTAGATCTTTGTGAGACATATCCATATTAAAAAAAAATTCTCTTCATGGATAGGAGCTTAATGAATCATCCTAAAACACCTAACCATATATATGGAAGGGCTTGTGTGAGGGAATTCACAAAGGATTACCCATGGGGGAATGAGATACATGAATTCATGAAGCTATAGATCTTTGCAAATTGAGAGTGTGATGTCACATATCGATATATTCTTCTCTAATAAAGGCATTAAGGGGGTATTTATAATCTGAAGGTACATTATTCCCTGAAGAATAGGGGCTATTTTGAAGCGTTATAAGATTCAAGAACAAATAGGGATCTGTGAACCAGAGTGACATTGTGCGAAGGTCACCATCAAAACTCCGCACAAGTGAGAAGGGAGCTCCATGAATTAGACCTCCATGAATTAGACATCCTTGAAATAGGCCTCAATGAACTAAGTTTTATGAACCAAACCACCATGAACCGGACCTCTGAAAAATGGACCTCTATGAACCATACCTTTGTGAAATTGACCTCTGTGAAGGGAGCTCTGTGAACTGGACCTCTGCGAACTGGGATATTCATGAACCTAACCTCCTTGAACTGGACTTATACTTTATGGAGGTTATTGCCACTCATGAAGGTTTTAGTTCCATGCCCAAATTTTCATGAAATTATATACTTTTTTTCTAGAATCTCCCTTGATGGCCGCTTTCAAAAGTATAACTTCAAATGTCCACAACTTCTAATATGTAAATCCATTCGATATCTATGTCCAGTCAAATTGTATCTTAAAAAATGAGTTACAATTTTGGATCAGGTACCCTAGTATTTTATCCATTATTTTAAGAATTTTTCTGGTCCAAAAAATGCATGTGATGAGTTGGACTCATGGTAAGGTATTTTAAAAAATCCTCTTCTAAATTTTCCCTTACAACTATTTTCCTTCCATGTATATATTTATAAAATTATTTTATAGATGCATTAATATGGACATAAATTAATTATAAAGGACATTTTATATCAATTTTTTTTACTTTATTTCAAAGGTTTTCAAAATAAATATTTTTACAGAACATTTTAAATTTCTTTGAAAAAGATAAAAGGAATAGTATTTTATAATCTATACGAAAAAATGAATTTTACCACCACTATAACCAATATTTTATTTTTGGATTCCTCTATAAGATTCCATATTTTATTCAAATAAAAATCCCGATACCCTTTATTCAAGTTATTTTGAAAAAGGGTTTTAAATAGATTATTTTGATATCCGTAAATGTTTTATTTTGTGTGAAAAGAATATTTTTATGAGTGTAATGATGAAAATGAAATATTTTATATATTATGATTATGTTATGGTTATTTTAAATTATTTATGAGGATAGGTTGTTCCCTTATAAAATGAGATCAGGTGATCCCATTATAACTCTCTAATGTGTTGGGTAAAGGGATGGAGTTAACTGATTAAGTTTCTCCTAAGATATTATGGGAATATATTGCGATGGTTATTCCAAGTTTAACCATGATTATTATTTTATTTTTAACCATGAAGGTTATTTTATGTGTAATCATGATGGTTATTTTATGTGTAACCATGATAGTTATTTTATGTGTAATTGTGAAGGTTATTCTATTCTTAAGGGTAATATTGAAGTGATTCCTCAAGTTAAGTATATATTTTATTTTTGATTTATATGGGTTTTTACAGAAATATTATGATTGAAATGAGATTATATTAAAAATAAAGTACATGATAATTATTAAGGGTGAAAATTATGACTTAGTGAAAAAGTTATCATGTGTTTTTTTTGATTTCAATAAAACCATTATCAGTTTTATTTTGACTTTAAGATTTATTTTCAAACGTTTTATGAAAATATTTGGGTAGATAATGTGATTTATTGGGTAATAAAAAGTTTATTTTAAGGATAATTTTCATTTTTATGAAGGATAATTTTTATGAGTATTCATGAACTAATGAGTTTCATTTATTCATTTTATGTCTCTTACTGAGTTTTTTGTGTTTATCATAGGTTTTTTTTCATATGGTATAAGGGTGGGTAAGGTAATAGAAGAATCCAAGTTTAAAGTAATGAATATTTTTCATGAAAATAGGTTATGTTTTATTTTAAAAGTTTTATATTTTGGGAAAATGTATACTGATCAAAAGTGTCCACTTTATAAAATAGGGGTTTTTAATTTTAGATCTATAACCAAATTATCAAAAAATAAAAGACAAATTGATATTTGAGAAATAAATAAAGTTAATTATAATATAAATACACTATATTATGTGATTTTTAAAGTTGGATCATTACAAAATAGTTCATAAATATTTTTATGAAAGGAAGACCTTATTTCTCCACTTTTTTTTTGAAAAAACTTATTCTTCCATATACAAGTTTTCTAAATTGTTTTCAAGAATGTTTTTTTACTATAATTAAATGATTTTTAAAATTAATTTTTATCCATTTTTGAATTTTTACAAAAATATTTAAAAATAATCTTCTTTTCATTTCCTGAATGACGTATTTTTTAAACTAAATATGTGGCTAGAATCTTTATTTTAATTTTTACAGCATGAACACAATTTAACACCATCATGACCGATCAATGGTTTAAATATTCTATTAAAATTTTCCACGGTAATTTTAAAATAATGTTTTTCCATAGTATTTTAAAAAAATTTAGATTATGAATAAGTGATATCAGAATGAAAAGGGTACTTTACTAAAGAAATATCCCAATGATCTTTTAAGGAAATTTTCTATCTATGATAACATACATTGATGTTAATTATTCATTAATGGGGATATAATACAATGATATAATCCTTATTATTTATATATATGGTTTATGATTATGATAATGAGATGTTTAGGAACCCATTTATAATATATGGGTTATGATATAATAAAATAATGACATTTGTATGAAACCCATCTGATTTACATAGGTAATGACATAATGATATGATGAATGTTTTATGATCTTTTGGAACACATATATATGATTTTCATTATGTTTTGGCTGAGACTAGAATTATATATCCCTCCAATGCATTGGGTAAAGGTAAATATATCATGAGATAGTAATAATTGGAATGTGGAGTGAAATTAGTTTAGAAAGAGGATATTCTCACTATGATAGTCTTGGGAGTGAAAATTTACTAAGGATATGATGAAATGTGGAGTGAAACCAATCCACTATGAAAATATTGGAATTGAAACTTGGCTAAGGAAAGGATTTTCTATACTTATATGAATTCTAAAAACTTATGTTTTATACTTATTATATGTTCTCATGGATCATGATTGATTATTAATGATTCAATAAACTAATGAATTATGTATTTTTTTATAAAAAATCCTTATTCCATGATTTATGATTAATTATTTTTGAATTATTGGGTATGATTATTGTAATTTGTGATCTTGTTCTCATACCCTTATGCATATATTATTATCACCTATAATAATTGATTGATATCTATTATGTTTAACCTTACTTTTCATATGATCATACCCTTTCTTATGCTTCCTTCCCTGAGGTAATGAAGAATGGTTTTATGTAGGGTATTATTAAGAAGTATTATATGTTAGATGATATTTGTGGAAGATGTTTTAGATATTTCATGAAAAAAACGATTATGTATCTAGTCTCCTAAGACACTAAAAATTTACGGTTATGGAATGGATTGTAATGGTATGTAATAGACATTTATCCACAAAGATAAAATATTTATATATGAAAAGTATGAGTTTCTATAATATCCAACTATAATATCCCATAGGATGAATCTCATAAGGTCTAGACATCTACCCAAACCCGTATCACATAACCAAGGTCAGACTCAAATAGGAAAACCAAAAATCATCACTACCCATTTCCCATACGCACCCTCTTAAGGGAAAATGTATCATTAGGGTACCAATCAAGACCACGTATGTTAGATCATAAAACTCACACCCTAAATGGGAGTCTCAATATCAAATTTTCCTCTAATACTATCACTCATCACTTTGAAGGCATCACCTTCATTAACCTAATCAATATAATTACACAACCTCAATAACCTCATAATGAAAGGCTCATTGATTTCATATTAGGTTAATGGAATAAATTCCATGTCAAAACCTAGGTCTCACTAGGAAAATTCCCACACCCAATATATCCATAAGTCTTGACATGTTCTACCCACCCCAGTATTCCCAATCCATGTGGGGGAGGAATAATCACCCCACACTGATCTCAACAAGCCTAATGGTTCTAAGGCATCTGAGGGTTATCACATAGCCTGCTCAGGCTAATAGATATCAATTTACTACCCATCATTACTCAAGGAGTCTAAGGAACCTATACAATTACTCTACAGTCATTAATTTCATTTAAGCCTCACCCCTATGGGTATATATATTACAATTCATTTAATTATAGTCAGTGCCTTGTCCATTGATGGTCAAGGCATCAATCCACTGAAAAAGGTACCTTGTGGGCAATGTCACTTTTTCAATTTCCTGGTAATTTATTTAAATAAAAAATTCATTTAATTTTTAAAAGGGATGATCTACCTTAGTGTAAATATCACACATCACATTCCATACAAGTAGAATGCATAATTATAGAGGAGTATATATAAAGGAACATCTACCTCAAACAAGTCACTTCCTTTTAAAGTAGCCTGGAATCTTCTTCCTAATCTTTTATAATTCCAATACATTATTTCATCAACATACTAAGAAACTATCTTGAGACATATAATTTTATTAATTTATCGAAATTTATAATTTAATTAATAATGCAATTTAATGAGGCATAACACCTAACATTATGAGAAAAATTACTATTTATCAAAACCAATTCAATGACAAAAAAAATTAATTTTGGATAAAACCATAGAAAATTACATACAACAACATTCATCCATAAAAATGATGTGTGATGACTTAAAAATACCATCTCGAGACATCCTCTAGAAAAGAATTATGAAATCCCCATCATTATAGGCTGATTAAACCATGATTCGCTTAAATCAATTCCAAACACTAAATTGAAATCGTAATGAAATCAGTGGGGATGAAGGGTAAACAAGAATGATGAGAAAATGGAAGATCTTAATTTTGATCATCATTTAAATGAACTAAAATCCATCTCATATCAAGGGGTATCAGACGGGAAGTAATATAGGGGGGAGAAACTAACCTAATAGACTCTCCCTAATTCCCTATACCCCCTAAATACTGAGTAACGTAGACTTAGAGATATGGTTTAACCTCATGTAAAAACATAGCTAGAACCCATTTATAGAATTAACTAGGTAGTTCACGATGTGAATTACTCTTATAAGAGGAGTTATCCCACAGCCTCGACACTTTTACTATGCGACCTTCTAGTTTATGATGATAATAGATTAAAGTAGGTGATCCTCCATCAATCAAAAAATTTCAAGGCCTAAAATTTTAGTGTGAAGTCCTTTAATGGCTTGAATTCCACTCGTCAATCCATTATTGACTTACTATTGAATTATTTCAGCAGCCCGACCACCTGATCATTACTTCTACACTCACAAAAATACTCAGGGAATACACTGATCCACAAACCATGTTAAAAAACAACAATTTATGGATGTATAAACACATGAAATCCCAATCCAAGTCTTTATTATAAAAACAAACTACTTACTAAATAAAAAATTAAAATTTCATTAGGAATTCACACCATAAAAAGGAATGAGGTTTTACAGTGAGTCATAAAACCCAATAAGACACCACCAACACATCCTTAACATAATTATAGTAATCATATGAAGGTTTATTCATTGATAAAAGGTAAATATAACAATCATAAAACTATAATAAATCATCTTTTACTAACCAGGAGGTTACAAACCCCATCCGTACCGACTTCGACTCCATGATAAAAAGAAGAGTAGTGTAAAGACTCAACATGATCCAAAATATAATCAAAACCAAATTGTATCCCATATCAATCACTATACTACACCATTATTACTCAATGAAGGCCACTCAACAAAACCCATACCAAGTCCTTGACCGCACCTTCTCAATCAAGGTTGGTCACACTGTTGGAGAGAGTTCCCTATAAAAAATTTCTATATACTTTATGATTACTATATTCATTATTTTGAGTACTAATTTTTTTTTTTCACATCATGATTGATCTTCTGTATTAAATAGTATATAATAATGTGCAAAGGGTACTTATCACACTGAAAGGACATAATATTTACCCAGTATGATGAGAACTTAGAAGTTCCATGATAGTATTATTTCATATAAGTTATATAGATTGATGATACCATTTGATGGGACATAAATGATACAAGCTATAAATTTTGGATACTCAAAGGACTTTGAGATACCTTGTCATGGTGTATTCCCTTGGTAATATTCTGTGATAAAGATTATGATAACATGACCCATTAGTTGGAAATCCAAAGTTATACATGTTATTAGATCTTAATATATGTGGATGTGTGTAATAATACTTAGAATTTAAGATTATTATTAATGAATTCTAGGAGTCATTTAATTTTATATACTGATGAAAACTGTGATGACATATGTTCTCAGTGAAGTAGGATATATTGGGTGCATCACGACTGATATTGTACTAATGAATAATGTGAGAAAATATTTTACCTTATATTCTATAATGGAATTTGATATCTTAAACCCTTTAATGGTAATTAAGCTATATGATTAATTCCATGGCTGTGGTGGTGTTTTCTGTAAGTTCACTTCCAGAAAGTTAAAGGAAGATACAGTGAGCACATAGGTTGATGAAACCAGAATGAAGCCTACTTGATTAGATATATTGTGATAAAGAGATTATATTACATAATGAGCTTCCATATAAAGTTATATGTCATTTCTATATCAACTTATTTCAATATGGTTCCCTTGGAATGTGATTAGATTTTAACCTTGGACTTTATGTAGTTTTTGATAATGCTATTGAAAAGAGGCTCATAGGATCACACACTATGTTTATATGGAAACAAAATTAAATTATATATAAATTTAACAAGTAAGAATAAATATTATTCCTAACTTTTATTTTAAAAATTATTCAGGGTTGGTTTATCATGAATAATTAATCATGAGTTACTTGAAAGAATAAACATGTGACTTAAATAGTAATAAATATTTGTTTGCAATATTTAGTGAATATAATATTTATTTTATTTATAGATTAAAAATACAGTAATATTAATTTATTAAATAAATATTAATTATTAAAGATTTTATAAATACTTAGGATGATAAAAAATACGAGTTTAATGGTACTAAAATAATATATTAAATATCATTTAAATAAATAAATAAATATTTATTTAACAATTGATATTTATTTATTCACAGGTGCTGCACATGTCAAGTGAATAATAATATTATTTATATTATTATTAGACATGGTGTTAGCTAAGGAATAGATAAATGACTAAGGGACTATGCAAAAAATCAATATTTTAAGAAATAAACACTATGTTTGATAGCATAAATGATACACCACATCGAGTTTAAATGAAAAACTAAATATTATTATTAAAATGTTATAGTTATAAACTATATATTAGAATTGGAGTTATGAAAAAGATTAAATTAATTAGGAAAACATGATTTACACCTGTATATATAATTAATTCTTTTACAAATTAATAATAACTGAAAATAAAACCCATTTTAAAATAAAAGGAAATGTTTTTCTAAAAAACTATTCAAATGCACACAACTGTGATTTATACCAATATATAAACAAATAAATATTTTTGGATTATACTAATAAAATTTTATAATATTCAATCTATTGTCTAACATTAATTCTATGTGTTTTCTAGAAATAATATAAGAACAAATTCAATTTTACTCATAAAAGATGTATTTTTCTAAAAAGGCGGTTTTGCAGCCTTTTAATGGACCAATTATTTTAAAAATAATTTTTACCAATTTTATAAACTCTATTTAACAAAATAATCATCCCCTTTGTCATATAAATATAAAAATTTACTTTAGTTTAATTTTTTATATTTTTTCTGATAAATTTCATGTTTTGATAAATAGTGAAAATACTGAATTTTTTTTGAAAACAACTTTTTCATCTAAATAATTTATAGTGTCAAAGTATATTTTTTATTTTTTTAAATTATTATTATTTTAATTTAATATAATTTAATATAATTTAGTTCATTGGAATCAACTTCACATTGAATTTGGATACAAAAACATTTTAATCTTTTGAACATTTTCACTTTAATAACTCGTTTTCTCGTTCCGTCAACCAGATTAATTTTAAATTAATTTTATCCAATTATATGTTTTGAATTTTAAAAAATGGATTCCATATTTGGAATCCAAAGTTCCAAATTTATTAAATAGGTATCTTTTATTTTTTGACAATATGAATAATAAACTTATTATTTTTTATTACTACGGTTAAGGGTAAATTGGTTAATTAAGTTTAAAAATAATATTATAAATATTAAAAAATTTCCCTAAAAATTGTAATATTTTTCTTATATGAGTTAATTTTGACCAAAATCATCATTGGTATGATTTTATGACCTCTTGAAGACACTTGGATGACTTTAATCCCTATATAGTATTTTATTTTAATAAAAAAGTCAAAGATGTCATACTTATGTTTTAATAACTATAAAAATTTTAATATAGGGTTATTTAGAATATATATTGGACTATAAATATTAATTTTAAATATAAAATATTTATCTATATCATAGTAATTTACTTATATATTTTAAGTGATAAAATAACTACCTTAAATGTTGACAAAATGATGATGCAGTAATTGTTTAATTAATGTAAAAATCAAATAAATGAAACTAAAAATATTAAAATAATTAATTTCATACAAGGATTTTATAAATTAATTTTAAATTTTAGTGAGGTTTTATGAAAATTGGATTCAATTTATATTGTTTTTAGTATATTTTTAAAAAGTCAAGTAATGAATAGGGGAAAAAATAACATTAATGATATTTTAAAATAAATAATATTTAATTAAATGATATAAAATTTAAGAAAATATAAAATTAAGAAAAAATATTGGGATAAGGATTAAAATTTGATCAATAATTCATTTATGGTTCATTTTTCAATTTATAGAATCTATATTCAGCTTTAAATAGTAAACATACATGCTGTCATGATAAGAGTTAAAGAGGTTAAATAAGGGTTAAAACAAAAAGATAAGGATTAAAAAAATATTCAAAACATGTAAAAAATTAATTGTATGAATTTATTTTGACCCATAAAAATCATTTATTCTAAATAAATTAGTTTGGATCCATTTTAAATAGAAAATAAATTTATATTAATTTAATATTTTGAGAAATTCCAAGAGTGTCTGTCTCCTCTCTTATAAAAGGGAACATATTATTCTCTTTTATTCACACTTAAAACTTATTTGGTTAAGAAAATATTTTCCAAAATACCTTCCTATAATACCTCCCCAGATTCTAGATCTATTATTTTAGGTAGAACACCATCCTTAGTTGTCTTAAGGTGTTAAGCAAAGGAGATTGTTCGAAGAAAAAGTATCGATTCTAATTAAGTGTTTCTATTTTATTTCTTCTTAAAACTCCATAAAATATTCTTAAACCATGATTAATTAATAAATTCAGTATCCTATATATATTTATATTTTAAAAGGTTAATATAATCACCTAAATCTTTCTCCACTTCTATCAAATGAGAGCATAATTCATCGTTCGTGTGTACAGAGGAATACCGCCTCACGAACCGATGTAATTCATTTTCAATCACCATATCTCAAGGATGGTTAAAATGATAAAATTAATATTTATATATTGTATTAAAGAAATATTTATTATTATGAAAAGTTAATATATCATTTTCTTTCTTACTTTTCCATGAAAAAAAATTATAACATCATTCATGCGTAGGTGTGAACTATCACCTCCACCAAGCGATGTGATTCATTTTTCATCACCACATCACATGGATGATATATATAAGTATATTTAAATTATTAATATTATATTAATTATATTATTATAGTTATTTAAAGATAAAATTATACTTATCTTCTTTCTATAATTGTCATTGAAAAATAGAAACGTTACTCATGCGCACGTACGACTTACTGTCTCCATGATTGTAACATAGTTCATTTTTCATATCCATATGTAATGTATGGATTTAAAAGTATAATTTATATATAAAAATGATTATTATTATATGATTATTATTCTGGAGATTATTTACTAATGATAACTATGACTATATACATCATATATAAGTCATTTTGGACTCAAGTACTGAATATCGTCAAAACATCCGGCGTAAACTTAAATAATTAAGTATTAGTTATAACATGGTAATAAGTGGTATAAAATTAATTAAAAACTTAAAATAGGTTCTCAATTAGGTAAATAATGAACATAAGTTTATTATTCCAGAACATAAAGGACATACGTGACAAAATAGACTCAAGGTAATGGAATTATTAACTCAATTTCATTTCTTTGAGTTAAACTTATACTTCATTGGTTATATCATGATAATATTATGTAAGAAGTTAATTTTTATTATCTTATGTTGTAATTAAAATTTTAATGTGAATTTATAGTGAATATACAAAATTAATTCATTTTATTAATGCCCACTTGAATGATATGCTATTTTCAAAGGACTTTATTTTGAAAAAAATCACATCTTAAAGTTTATTTTTACAAAAGTCAAATGAATGTTTTTTAAATTATATAGAATAAGAGTATTTTTATACCTTCATGATGATTTAATTATATGATTATTACTTTATGAATTTTCACGTTTATTTTCAAGAAAAATGGTTTCTTTATGACATGCACAATGATTTGATTTTAAAAGTTATTTTTTAAAAGGAAAGGTTATTTTGATTCTCTTATGAGTTTAAAAGATATTTTGAAATAATTTATAATAAAAATATTTAAATACTAATTTTTTAATTATTTATATTATAATTGAGCATTAAAATCGGGTGGACCATATAGCATCGAGAAAACCTATTATATCTTAACATGGGGTACCCCAGATATCATCAGGTAAGACCGTTACATATTAACATGGGGTGGACTAGATATCACCACGTAAGCCCGTTACAGATTAACACAGGGTGTCCGGGATAGTGTAGGGAAATCCCATTATATCTTAACATGGGGTGGCCAATATAACACTGGTTAAACCCATTACAACTTAATATGGGGTGGCCCAAATAGTACTGGGTTAGCCTGTAATAGTTTAATTGGTTATTGATGTTTACCATATAGTTATTCCATTTATAAGAGTGACATGTATGGAAGCCAACCACATGGTTATTCCATTTTAGTATTATTATATACCAAGTTAACTACTTATATTTTAGATTATTTCTAAGAAGTTTTCATGAAAATCGATTGATTTTTCAAAAGGTAAGATATTGATCTTTTAGAAAAGATTATTCCTTTTTTTCGAATAAATTTTATGTTTTTATAAAAAATGTTCTTATGGATTTTCACTAGACTAAAATTTTCCATTATTTAATATCCATTATTGAGTTTTTTGTTCTACTCCAAAGTTTTAATTTTCTTTCGTAGGATATAAGGATGGGTGAGGGAATGTAAGGT
Source organism: Viscum album (assembly GCA_963277665.1). Taxonomy (NCBI): domain Eukaryota; kingdom Viridiplantae; phylum Streptophyta; class Magnoliopsida; order Santalales; family Viscaceae; genus Viscum; species Viscum album. The sequence goes on from OY728165.1 coordinate 220,654,450, forward strand.
GTCAAGTTGAAGGTCGAAAATATTTTACATGATAGAAATCTTGTTTTAATTTAATAGTTTTATACTATAAGAAATGGTTATTTAGTATAAGTGTCCACTTTTAATGTATGATTTTAATTTTTAATATTTTTTCCTATTTATCTAAAACTCTAAACTAAAAATATCCTCAAATTTTAAATCTAGTTCAAAACACTAAAATATGTAGTGTTTAAGGTCAAGTCCTTATAGTTGGCCTCAAAGGATGGTTTAGAGAAATTTAGAGGTTAGTTTAGTGGTAATAGAATTCCCTTAGAAGATTTTACTTTATGGTTATGTTGAAATGATGTAGAATTTTAATATTACCATGTTGCTTCATCTAAAGTATACTTATTCAGAATGTTTTTTCAAAGAGGAAAGAAGGAAGTTGTAGTGGGAAGGCACCAAGAGGAAAATATCCTTCCAAATTAGTATCCCGAGATGGTTGGAATTGGAACAAAATAGTTTTTTTTACAGTGATGGATCAGTCAACACACACTATTAAGGGTGGTGGTATCCATGATAGAGAGTAACCTGATCTACCATGATGGAACATGTCTATAGTGGAGCATTTCATGAGGAAAATTCCCCCATCATTCAATGGATCCTCATACCTAGTGGTATCCGAAGGATGGATAAATTCCTTGAAGAAGATATTTTAAGTCATGGGATGTTTGGAACATCAATAGGAAACACTTTTCATTTATCATTTTGATGGTGAAGATGATTGATGCTGTTTTTTGGTTAATAATACTAGGGATAAAGATAATGTTATTTCCCTAGAATGGGAAACATTTAATAATATATTCCTTGAGAAATATTTCCCTAAGTTTGTTAGAATTAGAATAGAGAAAAATTCCCGTAATTGAAGAAAAATAATGATGATTCAGTGGAATCCTATGAAGAAAACTTTAAAATATTGGAAAGGTATGTTCTGAATTTTATTTAGGACATTAATATAAAAATTAATAGATTTTAATCAGGATTAAAAACAATTCTATGAAGATATTTGGACTCAAAATAATCTAAAAGTTATAAAAAAGTGGTTTGTTGTGCTAAAAAAGTTGAGATGGAGTTTGTCGATAATTATGTGACACAAGATGACAAGAGTAAGAAATGGTCAATGTGTAAAAAATAGAGAAGTAGCCAACTATGAAATCTATAGGTAATCCCCTAAAATGTTCCAAGTGTGGAAAACAACATTTCAATGAATTTTTGACTAGATCAAGGAAGTGTTTTTAGTGTGGTCAGTTTTGTCACGAGATCAATGACTGTAAGAAAAGATCCTTGAACAACCAAATAATGGGCTAACCATTATCCATCCAAATGTGAAGATTTTCAGTTGCAATGAGTCGGGTCATTATGGTAATGCATGTATGAAGTTAGTTAAATAGGATGTAAATCATTATGATCAGAAGTGAAAGGGTTTGGGAAAATATTTTTTTTTCTACTATAGTTGATGTTGAGATATCTAGTGAAGTGATGGAGCTCGAGGGAGCCTAATATTTTTCAAATGTTAACCATATGTTTAAAGATTTAGACACACCGTCTGAGGGTTTAAGTGATGTGATCATAAGTGATTAAGGAAATTTTTTGGTAGATTTTTTTTTTGGGTTTATGTTTATGTAATACTTTTTATTAAAGAGAAGTATTCCTTTACTTCTAGATATGAGTTTTTAGGTATTGATAACCTTTATGATTTATATGATATTTGATGATTAATGTTATTTTTGGGGATGTAAATCATAGTTCTAGGAATTATATGAGGATAAAGTTGTGATTATAAAATTAAAATATATTAAATAAGTATATTTACTAATATTATTAGTAGTAATATAATTCCTCAACTATATGAAAGGGATCTTAAAACAAAAATTTCATCCATTTACTTTTCTTACTAAGAAATATATTACCTTTTAACTCATCAGAAATTAATAGTACTGTGATGGTTAACATTATAATGACCATGTTCTATATCAATCTCATTAAGAACATGATGGTTATTTTTATCTTCCATGTCCAGGTTTTCCTACATGGAAACTTAGTATGTTTTATCTCAGGTGACCTTTATACTTTTATTTCTATCTTTTTAAATGAAAGTTTTATTGACCCTTGTTATAATGTGAAATTTTGAAAAAGGTATTTTGAAAAGTCAGCCCCCTAGTTTTGAATCCTATGTTTTAAATTTGAAGACACAATTTATTAAATGGTGGTAGAATGTAAAATCCCATTATTTTAAGAAATAAACACTATGTTCGATAGTGTACATGATACGCCACATCAATCATAAATGAAAAACTAAATATTTTTATTTAAATGTTACAATTATTAACTATACATTATAATGGAGGGTATGAACATGATTAATTGAGTTATGAAAATATGGTTTACCCATGTATATATAATTAATTCTTTGACCAATTAATTATAAATAAAAATAAAACATTTTTTAAAATAAAAGGGAATGTTTTTCTGAAAAACTATTTAAATGTCTCCAAGTGTGTTTTATACCAATAAATAAAAAAATAAATCTCATAAAATTATGTTAATGAAATTTAAAAATATTAAATTCAATGTTTAACATTAATTCTTTGTGTTTTATAGATATGATATAATAACAAATCCAATTTTACCCATTAAAGATATATTTTTCTAAAAAGGAAGTTTTCCCACCTTTTGATGGTGCATTTATTTTAAATATAGTTATGAAAATTTTATAATTCTATTTAACAAAATAAAATTATTATTTAAAATAATAATATAAAAATTTACATTGTTTTTTTGGTATTTTTTTGATAAGTTTCATGTTTTGATGAATAATGAAAAATACTGAATTTTAATTGAAAAAATATTTTTGGTATAAATAATTTATAGTGTTAAATTATATTTTTTATTGGTTTTAAAGTGTTATTAGATCAGTTTTATATAATTTAATCCAATTTAGGCCATTGGAATCAATTTTACATTGAATTTGGATATAAAAACATTTCAATCTTTTGAATGTTTTCACTTTAATAAACCATTTTCTTGTTCCGTCGGCATGATTAATTTTAAATTAATTTTATCTAATTATTTTTCTTGAATTTTTAAAAATAGATTCCATATTTGGAATTAAAAAGTCCAAACTTATTAAATATTTCCCATTTATTTTTGGATAATATGAATAGTAAACTTATAATTTTTTATTACCACATTTAAGGATAAATCTGGCAATTAAGGGTAAAAATACTGTTATAGATATTTGAAAATTACACTAAAACTTATCCTAATATTATTTTATAGGAAATATTTGACCAAAATAATCCTTGGGACGATTTTATGACCTCTTTTAGCCAATTTTATGACTTTAATCCCTTTATAGTAATTTATTTTAATGAAAATTCAAAGATGTCATACTTTTATTATATTAAATATAAATTTTTTAATATTAGGTTATTTAGAAGATATATTAGAAAATAAATATCCATTCTAAATATAATATATATATATATAATATAAATTTATTTATAATTTTAAAATATAAAATATTTACATTAAATGCTGACATAATGATGATGTAGTATTTATTTAATTAATGTAAATATCAAATAAATGATATTAACAATATTAACATATATATAATTTGAAATAATTAATTTCATATAATAATTTTTTAGATTAATTTTACATGTTAGTGAGGTGTTAGAATAATGGGTTCTAATTTATCTTGTTGTTATGAGATTTTTAAAAAAATAAGTAATCAATAGTGTAAAAATTGACATTAATGATATTTTAAAATAAATAATATTTTATTAAATGATAAAAAAATTATAAAAGTCTAAAATTATCTAAAATTTTTGTTATAATTTTTAAAATTTCATACGTTATTCATTTATGGTTCTTTTGGCATCTTATATTAACTATACCAACCTTCAAAGATTAAAAACACATGTTTTCATGGTAAGAGTTAAAGAGGTTAAATAAGGGTTAAAACAAAAAGATCAGGATTAAAAAAATATTCAATTATTGTATAAATTTTATTTAATGAATTAATTTCAACCTATAATAATCTTATATTATAAATAAGTTATTATGGATCCATTTGGAACAGAAAATAAATTTATATTAATTTAATGTTTTGAGAAATTTCAAGAGTACCCATCTCCTCTCTTATAAAAGATCACCTCTTATTCTCTTTTATTCACACATAAAACATATCTTTTCTAGAAAATATCTAAAAAATAACTTCCTAGTATATATACTCACACTCTAGAGCTCTTATTTTATTCATAACAGTATACTTAGTGGTCTTAAGGTGTTAGGAAAATGAGATTGTCTAGAGAAAAGGTATCGTTTTTAATTAAGTTTTTCTGTTTTTGTTTCTTCCTCCAACACCTTAAAAAATTACTAAAACATGATGAAATAATTAATCCATTATACTCAATATACTTATATTTTATTATTTGAATATCATCAGCTGTATCTATCTCCACTTCCATCAGATGGGAAAAGAATTCCCATTCCCTGTGTTCGATAGACTACCACATCACGAACTGATGTAATTCATTTTCCATCACCATATCTAAAAAATAGATATAATGATGGAATTAATGTTTATATATTATATTCATGACATATTTATTATTATTAAAATTTAATATATCATTTTATTTCTTACTGTTCCATGCATAGAAAAATGATAACGTCGTTCATGCATACATGTGAAATATCACCTCCACATAGCGATGTGATTTGTTTTTCTTCACCAAATCACATGAATGATATATATAAGTATATTTAAGGGATTAATATTATATTAATTATATTAGGATCATTACATAAATATAAAATCATGCTTACCTTTTTTCCATAAGGATCATTTAAAAATGGAAATCTTACTCATGCGTACGTACAACTTACCATCTCTATGATTGTAACATAGTTCATTTTTCATATAAATATTATATAAAAATTGTAATTATGTCATTATTATTATTATTTATATGATTTAATAGTTAAAACTCTGATTATAGACATCATATCAAAGTTATTTCGTACTCAAGTATCGAATATCATCAAAACGTCTTTCGTAAACATAAATAATTAAGCAATTGTTATAACTGGTAATAAGTGGTAAAAAATGAATAATAAACTTAAAATAGGTTATAAATTAGGTAAATAATTAACATAATTTTATTATTTTGAATGATAAAGTATATACGTGACATAAAAAACTTGAGGTAAGGGAATTCTTAGCTCAATTTCATTTTTTTGAGTTAAACTTCTACTTTATTGGTTATGTCATGCTATGATTATGTGTGAAATTACTTTTGATTATATTATATTGTAATTATACATGTTTTATGTGTATTTATATTTAATACAAATAATAAATTCATTTTATTAATTATCACTTCAATTATATGATATTTTCAAGGAACTTTCTTTTGAAAAGAAATATTATTTTAAAGTTCCTTTTTACCAAAGTCCAAAAGAATATTTTTTTTAACTTATACAACATAAGAATATTTTTCCACCATCATCACAATTAAATTATATGAGACATACTTTATAAATTTTTATGGTTATTTTCAAATGAAATGGTTTATTTTTTCTATGAACAATGATTCAATTTTAAAAGTCATTTTATTTTAAAAGGAAAGGGTATTTTGATTCTCTTATGAGTTTGAAAGAGTTTTTTAAATAATTTATGAAAAATAATACTTAAATAAATTATTATTATTATTTATATTTTACTTGATAATTAAAAATTGGGTGTCCCAAATAGCGTCAAGAAATCCCATTAAATCTTAATATGGGGTGACCTAGATTGATCTGGGTAAGCTCGTTACAACTTAACATGGGGTGGCCTAGATAGCACTAGAAAATACCATTATAGATTAAAATGGGGTGGAACAAATAGCTCTTGGTAATCCTAATATATTTTATTAGGGGGTGGATCAGATAGCACTAGGTAGGCCCATAATAGCTTACTTGGGTATGGAAGTCGACTGTATGATTATTCCATTTGTAAAAGTAACATGTATGGAAGTCGATTACATGGTTATTACATTTTAGAATAATTATGTACCAAGTTACCTACTTATATTTTATATGATTTATAAATATTTTTCATGAAAATAAATTGATTTTAAAAAGGTAAGATATTGTTCTTTAAGAAAAGATGATTCCATTTTCTGAATAAAAAGTACGTTTTTATGAAAATGTTTTTATGGATTTTCATTTGAATAATTTTTCCTTTATTTATATCCCTTAATGAGATTTTTTTACTCATACGAAGTTTTAAAATTTTATTCACTTGATTTAAGTATGGTTAAGGTAATTGAATGATTCAAGTTAGATATCAAGAAGATTTTACATCAAATAAATCATTTTTTATTTTATTAGTTTTATACTATAAAAAATGGTTACTTAGTATAATTGTCCACTTTTAATGTATGTGTTTGATTTGTAATATTTTTTCATAATTATATAATACTCTAAACTTAAAATATACTTGAATATGAATTTTATTTCAAAAACATTAGAATATTTAGTGTTAAAGTCTGGGTCCTTACAATCTATGTGAAATTTCCAGCCCTAACATAGATTTATAAATACCCAGTTATATCACATTCCAAGTTTAGCAGCTTATCATATACAAAAACAAATAGAGAATTCTCACAAGAATAAGAGAGAAACCTATATCTAGAATGAACTCAATAACATTAACTTTGATCATAATCCTCCCTATCAAGTCTTTGAGAGAGTCAAAGAATATTTATTATAGGAATATATTCTTGATACGATTAACAGTGAACAATGCAAGTGATTATAATTGACTAAGCTAGAACCCGATGATTCTATGGAGATATTTTGAGACTTTGGAGCACATTTTGATCACTAATATAGATATTATAACCTTTTATCCTATTACATAGTGATGTAATGATGAGTTTGGTCAATTGATTCATCAAATAAGAAAGAACTACAATATCAGGTTAATTCAAAATCTATATATAAATTAATTATAAATTATATATGGTTGATTATCCACTAAATGAGGATAATATTCATTGTTAATATATATAATATTAATTTTATTTATTATTCATAAACACCATTTTAGTGCATTTTACACTTTGAACATCATTTCACATTATGATTGTAATTCCTTCTTAAAATGCACTATTATGTGGTACATTTTTGAACATCATTTAAAGTACCCAATGGTTCATCTGATTTTAAGGAATGTAATTATAAATATTTTAATTTGATATTTTTGTAAATTTATCTACACTTCAATATGAACATGTTTCATTCAAGGATCAATGGAGGATTCATAAATTATGATGTATATATTTGGAGATGAATGGAAGCAATTCTAGAGAAGGAAGATTGGACACCTGCCCACTGATGAGAATGTTGGCCCCACATTACAAACCCAATGAAGCCCAAATTTCTTGGAATTATAGAATACATATATAGGAACAAATAATTCTTTCATGAGATAGTGCTAATTCGGCCTCCATTGTGGTCATTTAGGCGGCCCAAGATAGAGATAAAATTATAGGCCAGATTCTGCGGCCCAGAGAAACTTTCTACTAATCTAATCATATATCTGAATCCAAAACTCCAAATGGGCCCAAATTTTACAGGAGGTTAGGATACATCCGGGGATACATTTTCTTCTCCTATGGACCACTCTAATTCGGCCATCTAGAAGGTCTTACAAGTGCTTCGGTTCGGTGGATGAAAGTTGGATACCACCTCGGGTCAAGGGTGGAAAAATCAACTCTCCCTCAACTTTCCACCCACCTATGGCCTACCAAAATTAATTGAGGAGATTTGGACAATTTAAGGCTCGACCCAAGGCTTCAAAAATGCCTATTTAAGGTAGTGGTGGTGGAGTAGTTGAGGATCTTTGATCTTTTTTGTTTTAATGTTATGCTTCCAATTTGATGTTGTAATTTCATTCCTTCAATTATAAGTTCCTTGAATTACCTTAGTTTCTTTTTAAAATTTATTCATATTCTATTTTTCTATTATTATTCTTATCAATTTGATATCGTTTCCTCAAGGAGTGAACTTGTTCATACCAAACATTGTGAGATATCACACAACGGTGGAGTGATTGTTATTTCATTGTTTTTTTACTTCTCCAATTCCTCCCTCAAGAGTCTACTTTCCGCTTCCATTGAAACCATAGAATCAATGGAGGGCTAACCCACTTATGGGTTGATCCAAGGGATTAGAAAGGGGAAGGATGGGATGTTATTTCTCACTCCATTAATGGATAATAACTTCTTTTAAATGAGATTTTTATTTGATGACTTTAAAACTTCTTCATCCTTATTGAATTTAAGGTCCCACATTTCAAGTGCTAATAAGAACCTTTACCTTGGAGTGAACAAAACTTTGATCCTTAAAGTGTATAGGTGATTAGTATTAGGGTTTATAGGCATTAAAATAGTAAGTGATTATTTTTTTGATCTCCTTAAATGAACCCATCTCAAATATAATAAATTGAAATATTTTTAAAAGAAAAAGAATGCATCCAATCCACCCCTTGTAATAACCTAGGATCAACCCTTCTCATAATTTGAATTCACTAAAGTCTGTTAGAGTTCATTTAAAACAATCTTAAATCAATCCAAGTTGGACACTTCATAGCAAAAAACAATCCATATAATGACGTGTCTATAGGTTACTTCCTAGGTCTCTAAGGATTCGATAACCCAAGCTAAACTAAAAAGACCGTTCCACATTTATCTCTTGGGTAAATTTGAGCGTGAATCAAATTTTGGTGCCATTTCTGGGGATCCAAGTAATTCATCTAAACACACATTCTATTCTCCCCCATTTCTTCTTTTCTCATCCAAATCCTCTTATCTTTTCCCTTTATCATTTTTTTTTCTTTTGGCGCATGTCCTTCTACACCCGCGATCAATCAAACCGTCTAGTTAGGGTGGATAGTCCTCAGGTTGGGGATTCGAGCACACCAAGGGAACTATTTCCATTAGATCATAATCTTCATAATACTCTAGAGTAAAAAATTGATCCTATTTCAATGGACAGTCTTCAAAGAAACTAACTCATAAACCCGTGTGGGAACCAAAATGGAAACCCAAATGAGGCAGCCCCATACTTAGGGAATGCAATTGATCAAACCATGAATGACTACCTAACACCTTCATAGAACAATGACCCCTCATGCATTAGGAAAAATTACCTAGGAGATTCCAACTAAATATTTAAACCCCATGTCCTAAAACACCTTCCCACATTCCATGGAATGGAGTCCGAGATGACCAACCTTCACATTAAGGAGTTCAATGATATTGTAGAAACCATGTGTCCCCCACATCAACTAGAATCAGCTAAGATGAGGCTATTTCATTTTTCTTTAATGGATCAAGCTAAAAATTGGCTAAAAAATTTGAGACCATCATCCATCAACTCTTGGGACCAACTACAAAGATAATTCTACAAAAATTACTTTCCCCACCACAAAACAATTGTACTTAAAAAGAGCATCCAAAACTTTTTTGAAAAAGAGGGAGAGTCATTATATGAAACATGGGAGAGGTTCAAGGACACTCTAAACATGGTTACACATCATGGTTTTTTTATTCCAGAACAAGTGAGAATTTTCTATGAAGGGTTGGCTCCAGGGAACAAACAATTCATTGACATGATGTGTAATGGAACATTTAAAAACAAAGCCCCAAATGATGCTTACGAGTATCTAGAAAGCCTTTCTGAACAAAACCAAACGTGGGGAACTTCACCTTATTCTGAAAAGATACAAAGAACTACTGGAATTAATACACTTAGAGAAGAGGAAAGCCTTAGGGCTAAATTCGCAGCACTCTCTAGGAAGGTTGAAGAGATAGACCTTAGGAAAGTCCATGAAATCCAAACTATATACTCTGTTTGCACAATTTTTGACAAAAAATACCATAAGACAGACAACTGCCCAACCATTCCATCCATCAAGTATGTTGTTTTAGGAGGACCCCCAGAAGAATTAAATGACCTGACCTTTCAAAAGACTCAATACCAAAATAACTTCAACCCAAGGTATAATGACCACCCATGCTTCCGCTGGAAAGATAACCAGCAACCTAGACAACCACAAGGACAAAATCCTTACCCCCAACAGAACTACCAAACCTATAACCAGTTCCAAACCCAACCTATCCAATACCAACATCCACCGGTCTATTTTCAACAAACCATCCCACCTCCAAAATATCCCCCTGGGATAAACCAATATTCTCAAGAACCAACCTAAACTGTTCCACAAATCCTACTAGAACAACTATGAAAACAAATGGAAAGGATGAAATCGGAAGTCTCTTCCCTAAAACAAGAACTTCAAACCATCAAAACTAGAAAGGCACCCATGCCTACTCAGGCGGTACCATCCTCAAATTCAAGGGGAGAGTCAAGTTTCACTCAAACAACTCATGAACAACTAAAGGATGTGACTATTTTAAGAAGTGGGAAATCAATTGAGAAACCTGAAAAACTAATTCAGAACCCCCCAGAAGATTAAAAATTGTATGAAAATTCAAATGAACCAAATGATCAAGCTGAAAAAAATGATAACATTGTCAAAGAAAAAACTCTTCAACAAACAACCCCACAACCTACACCATTTCCTCAACAAATTAGGGGGAAAACCAAGCCTGAATTGAGTGAAACATTGAGGAAAATCTTCTCACAAGTCAAGTTGAACATTCCCCTTCTCAATGCCATCCAAACCATAACTTCCTACTCAAAGTACCTTAAGTACTTGTTCACTTTTAAAATAAAATTTTTACATAAAAACCATGTACTTTTGGCTGCTAATGTGAGTACCACTATTCAAGGGACCATTCCTCCTAAGTTGGAAGACCCGAGTTGCCCTTAAATCAATGTTGAACTAGAAGAGAGCAAAGTTGTCAAGGCCTTGTGTGACCTAGGTGCTAGTGTCAATCACATCCCATATGTTGTGTACTTCCAGTTAGGACAAGAAGAGATCCAACCCATATCTGTCACACTTCAACTTGCTGATCGTAGCATTAGGGTTCCAAAGGGGATTTTAAAGGACGTTCTTGTAAAGGTTCAAAACTTCAACTACCCTGCTGACTTCATTGTCCTTGACAACCATCCAAAATTAGTAAATAAGGAACAAACCCCAATCATACTTAGTGTTTTCATGGTGGAAAACAATGGGTATAATCTATGCCATTCATTTATTATATGAAATAGGGACTGATAAGCTATAAAATAATGAGGTCGCCCAACATGCAGCTAGAGTACATGCTGTGTAACTCATACACATTTTTGGATAACAAACAAACTATGTCCCTAGGTATGTTTTGAAAACATGAGAAGAATCTATTGCATGGTGTGTAGACCTAGCGCACACTATGTAACCTGATATACCTTTTTTAATTAATTTAACATGTAGAGAAAAACTAATGTAATAATTAAACCTACTTATACGTGTTTTGTGTGTCATTTAATAATAGTACATGCCATGTAATAGGATTATTAATTAAATATTAAATTTATTTTTAAATTAAATTTTGAAATACATGTTGTGTATGCTCTTTACCTATAGATTACTCTATGTGAATTGATATCATCACATGGAACATAATTTAAATATGATCATGCATCATTTATTGAAAAATTCACACCTTGTAATTATGGGCCACATATTGTATGCTGGATTCCATGTGAACACACAGTATAAGGGTCATGTAGATTAATTTGTAAGGGTATCTACTATTACTTTAGATACTTGTTTTTTTCCTTTCAAGAATTTGAAATATTTCTATATATATTTCTAGATCTAGGCACTAAGACAACATGCAATTCCAAGGCCTGATGTGACCCGATTTTTTTTTAAAATATTAAAAATATGTTATATTATGTGAACCCAAATTCTTAAAGAAAATGGGATAACTCTTAAACAATTGATTGGATCAGAAATCAAAGACTACAATTGAGTCCATAACACAATGTTTACCCTGAACGCAACATAAAATGAGTCAGCGTTGGACGTTCAGACCCCTCGCTCACTGGGGGTACGATCAGTGAAATGATTAATTATTAAATTAATTAAGTAAATCACATTGACCTAGATTAAAAGTCTATAAATATACTATCCTAGAGACTTTTATAGGTTTGGCCTCATAATCCTGAAATCATCGGTTAGAGTTCTCTTCCCCCTTTCATTTGAAGATCTCAATCAAATAATGAGGAATCTCTGGATCAGATCAGATCAGGACACATCAAATATAACGACTCCAACTAAATCATTATAAAACACGTTCTTCATTAAAAAATGATCCAAAAATAAGGTAGGACTTGTCAATTAGTGTTTTCACACCTTTTATTAAATTGATTAAGTGGGTTATTATTCATTCTTTGATCTCTGTCTTGTTACACAATTTTAATGTTCTCAAGTATTGAAATATAAATTATTTTGAATTGTTCATCTAACCTCGGTTTCCCCATTCTTGATTGATTGGATAAGAATGCTTGGAATTGATCCTTAAACCATTGGTTTTCTGCCTTTATCTCCAATATATATTGTGTTCTTCACTGGTTGGATCCCCACAATCTCAGTTCAACTTTTCCAGGAGGTACTGAGCCTTAGACTCTCATATTCATAGTGAACCGAAAAAAACAAGAATAGTTTGATGATCCAAGAAGAGATTCTGTATCGTTGCGAGGAGAGGATGATCGATATGGTGATTGAAGATCAAGAAATCAATGAATGGAGGTGCGACGACATACAGAACATGTGAAAAAACCCTCATAATGTATGATAGCTATTTTCTAAGGAACGATGGTCGTAGACCATGATTTTCGGTTAGATCCATGATTTTTGGGCCGATTCAAGGTGATATTTATGGAAGATCGAGTAGATTTATGAATGGAAGTTGGATCTAGGATTTCTATCGAAATCCCTACTATACGCCATGCTCAAGGATGAACACACGGTGTGTATCCCATTCCACGATAGCAAATAGGGTTTTAGAAATCATATAGAGGACACAACATGTAGGCACCTCCCATCCAGTGTAACTATTCCCTAGTTGGAAAACCTGTGTGATAGGCCACACGAATGTGAACCCGTGTATAAGTACACAAGGTCCCTTACATAGCCATGTACTCTGGTACGTGACCGTATACTTTGGTACACAGACACAGTGAGTAGAACATGACCCTAGTCTAGGTTAGCCAAAACATGATGTGTAGTTCACCTATAGGGTGTGTACTGCTACACAGATAGGGATCCATTTATTGAACAGTGTCATGGCTAGGCTGTGAAGCCGGGCCACATTTCTTGTGGGTCCTCTCACATGTCATGTACCCCTTGGTTCCTTTTTAGTAAACTTCAATAATCTGTATCTCCTTCATTTTAACATGATTTGTTTCCCATGAATATCCTATCTTGAGTGTTTTTCCACATAGAATGTGATGGTTCCCTCGGTTGTGGATTTTGAGATACGGTGTAGAATGTTCTGGCCGCAATGCTTACTGAGGCAATGTTCGATGATGACAGTGATTATGCAGGATCACCATAGACTCCTTCTGAATGGTACCCTTCCACCGGGATGTGTAGTGGGTCCTCAACCTCTTCTGAATAGTACCCTTCAACTGGGCTGGGCATTGTGTCCTCAATATCTTCTGAGTGGTACCCTCCAACTGGGCCGGGTAGTGGGTCCTTGACCTCTTCTGAGTGGTACCCTCTAGTATAGCTAAGATGTGGGTGTTTCATGTCTTCAGAGTGGAACCCTCCTATTATACTAGGGAATGGGTACTATACTTCAAGTTTGTGCCCCATTAACTATTTGACATAATGACAAGGTGTGGTTTGACTTGTACAGTTACTTCTGGGTAGACACATGAGATGTTGGGCATCAATGATGAAATTTTGGAACTGTTGGATACTCTTCTTATTGGGATGAGTTGTGAGATGGAGATCCCATTACTCTCTTATTTAGCCTCCATTTAATGAGTATATATATATTTATCATTCTTCTATATCCACACCTTGGATTTGGACACTCTCATTCTAGGAGAGACAAAGACACGTAGGGTATTCCATGTGATTTCCATGTTTAACTTCTCATGGTTGGATGAGTCTACTCTCCTACTATAGGTGGTGAAGAATCAATGAGTATTTAATCTAATCACTGTGTTGATCCCCTTTTATTTGGATGATGTTACCCTCACTCTCTTTTTGGGTTGAGCTATACTCTTTCACTACACCTTATGTTATCTACTGTTTTCTCTTCTATTGTATCGCTTACTACCCCCCCTTCAAATTTTGGGGTATCTTACTGGGTATGTTTATACTCACCCCTTCACGGGATTTTCTCACACATATCATGTCTTATGTAGATGATAGATAGGTCAAACGTGACTATAAATGATCCTAGGGATACTGGGTGATTGGACCGTGTATGGTGGTAATAACTTGGGATTCAATAGTTGGGGTCTATTTCTACTGTTTACTTTTCCAGTTTTTTTAGGTTGGGACACAAATCTGATTGGGCATGTATTTTTCCATATTAATTTTAGTTTACACAACTGTACTTTTGTACTATTTAGAGGTCTATGCATGTTTGGTTTATTTTATAACAGTGTTTCATCTTTTATTATTTCCGTCTACACTTTTTCATAGAGATGATTGTGTATGTGTGTATAGGTACTTAGTAAAATGCATCCCCGAGTTAGTTATTACTTTAGTGCTTGTTGCCACTATGGCCTATGGAGGTAGGATTGGGCTAGTTTCAGTTCAAGCCCCAGATTGGGCCAGGTCATGATAGATTGGTATAAGAACAAGTTCATCACATAGATCATTATTTGGATGTATACCCATAATAGTATTTGGTTGGGTTTAGGGAAACGATTTCAAAGTGTCTTGAGTGCATCTCTTATGCCAGGGAGTCCCACGATGGTGTGACGACCAATGTATCTATTCACTAGGACACTGACTAGCCTCTTGTTGACTCAGCATGTTGAGACATTGTTTTAGGTCTAAAAGGGGCCTAGATACCCTAAGAGGGGGGGGGGGGGAGGGGGGTGAATCAATGTATGTATATTCTTTTCAAAATTATTCCTACCCCACTGGATCTTGACCTCTTAATTATAAGGTTCAATTTTTTTTACTTAAGTGTTAATGATGATCTAATTATTTTCTTCTTTATACGATGATGATGCTTTGAATGTAATGCAGGAAAGAAACAAGAAATACACACATATTCTTACTTGGTTCACCCTCACTGGGCTACATCCAAGGATCATACAATGATAATGATCCAATGTACCAAATCCACTAAAGATCACTACTAAAATATTGTTTAGGCTAGATCAATTATATGCCTAGGCTCATTTCCTTTACATGGTTTAGGGTTAACTTACTACTTTCCCAAGGGTCCCTCCCTATGTCTCTTTCTTTCACTCACTGCCAGTGTAAATGATCATGTTATTCCTCTTCCTTCGCTCACTACTCTTAGAAGGGATTCACCCATAGTTTATGGACTTATAGGTACCTTAATTATATATAATGAATGCATCCTCCACTGTATGTATATTATCTTCTAAAGTTTCACTTTCCTCTAATTGATGAATACCACTTTACCAAGAATTTATAGGGAATATCCTTCTAAACAACTTTCACGATGCTCACTACCTTCACAAAGCTCCTCTTTCGCAAAGCCCAAATTGCCTTCACAAAGTTCCTTCCTTTCGAGAAGCTCAATTATCCTTTTCTAAGAACACGTGTTTCATGAAGCTCTATTATACTTTGAGAAGATCCTTCATTTCAAATATATTACTTATCCTTCTTGAATTTCATTACCTTTATGCTCAAAACTTGCAGTTGGATTTTATAGCCTTCGTGAAATTCTTTGCATGAAAATCCTTTACGAACTACCTTCATGAACCACATTCACGATTCCAGAGCCTTAATATTTTCTTTAAGTCTCACTAATTTTTCTTATGGGGGTATAGGAATATTTATAGGTGTTTTCACTAATTCCATAACCTTCTAGCCACTTCGTCTCCATTTCATAATTCTCCCTCTTTTCCGCTACGATGCTCCAAAAAAATTCTCTATTTGAAATGTCCATCATTGTCACGAAAATCACCATCAAACTCATCACACCGCTACGATGTTCTACTCATGATGCTCTTCAGCTTATTCATTAGAGATTCTCATTTTTATCATATATATCACCATCAACTTTCTTTGATACTTCATGAAACACCCTTCAAAAATCCCATATTTGAGAAACTCATGCATTTTCTATATTTTCAAAAGGCCTGCAATTAAATACACTTTTCAAGATACTAGACACCCTCCAAATTTTAGACCCCAAAAATTTGGAAAACCCCAAGAAAGGACATCACCTTGTGTATGAAATTTTCTATACCGCTCCTAAGGAATCCATTACTTCATATTGGATCTTTTCTAACATACCATGTCAAAAAAATCTCCGGAATCCACAAATTATTATGGAAACCTTCTTTTTCAACAAAAACAATCAACCCAAAAATACTTCAATGTTACCTTGAGGGATTTTTTCTCAAAAATACCCCCTTTGGGTTTGTTGACAAATCTTCATATTTTGATACCTCTCTAAAGATTATTCCATCATATTCCATCATTTACTTCTTGAAAATTAGATAGTAATCAAAATTTTTCTCAACACATACTCTAAGACCAAATGATCCTTGATCTGAGTGACAAACAAGAGTTTTATGAAAATTTCATTAATGAATCACTTTATTTCAAAACCACTCAACTTCTTTCATAATAAACCTCATCTATTGTGATATATTTTCTTTGATTGATCACCTTTAGCATCATTAGATTTAATAATACCCTTATCTCATTGCCCCTATCAGCTTCTCCCCTATCTTGACTAAGGTATTTTCTCTATTTTTATATCCATAGTTTGTCCCCCTTTGACAAAAAACCCAAAGGTCACTCTATTTTGGTCTACTACAGGGTAAGGAACACAAATTAACAGATTAGGGAAAACCACACCAAACCTCAGGAAGAGGGGGTACCATGTCCAAAAATTTTCAAGTGTGGGGAGTCAACTGAACTTTAAGAGCCATCCAATGTTAGTCAAATGCTTCTTTGGGTAAGAAATTTTTCAGAATGTTTGCAACCTATTGTTCTGTAGGCACATATTCCAACTTTATAATCCCTTGATCTACTTTCTCCTTGATAAAATGATACTTTATTTCAGTGTGCCTTTTTCTTGAGTGATGGAATGGGGTTTTGATAAGATATATAGAACTTTAATTATTATAATAGATTCTGATCGGGGACTTCACTTCAACTCCCATATCATCAAGTTTCTATTTCATCCACAATAACTGCATGAAAGATTGAGTGGCCACAATATATTTAGCTTCTATGGTGCTCAATGAAATGAAATCCTATTTCTTAATTAGCCATGAAATACACAATACACAAAGATAGAATGAACCTCTTGACATTGATTTCCTCTCATCTACTTATCTAGCCCAATCTTCATCTATATATCTCAATAACTTTGGCTATGATTTTTTATTATACATCAAACCAAAATCCACCATGCCCTTGATATACTTAAGTATTCTTTTAAATTCAAGCATGTGGATTTATTTGGGATTGATTTGATACTGTGCTTCTTGTAATGTGGTAAAAACAATATCAGGTCTTATCAATTCAAGTATAGTAGACTACCAATGATTTTCCTATATTCTGTAACATTATATGCATTTCCTTTATCATCTCATGATAGTTTCATTCATGTAGCTACTAGAGTCATCATATCCTTGAAATTATCCATTAAAAATATTATAAATACCTCATTGACATATTTAGAATGAGAAATGAATGTGCCATTATTTCATTGTGTTACCTGTAAACCAAGGAAAAATGTCATTTCACCAATCCTTGACAGTTTGAATTTATTTTTCATGAATTCAACTGTCTACACTGCGTTTCATCTGATCCACCAAATATTATGTCATAGACATATACCAGCACCATCATCCTTTGTTTACTACAATTTTTCACACATAGATTGTAATCAACTCCAACACACTAAAAACCGAGCTTCTTCAAAAATTGATTTTTTCTTGAATACCATGCTCTTGGTGTATGCTTCAAACCATAAAGTACCTTTCTTAGCTGAAAAACTATGTTATTATCTTTATGAATGAGAAAACCATATGTCTTTTCAATATAAACTTCTTCTTCTAGAACACCATTAAATATACATCCATCTGGAAAACCTTGAACTTTCTTTACAATTCTATGTCCAAGAATAATATGATTGTATCTAGCCTTGAAATAGGTGAAAATGTTTCATCAACATTGATACCCTCTATCTAGGATTTCCCCATGAACACTAGTTGTTATTTGTTTCGAATCAATTCACCATCTTTATTCATCTTATTAAGAAATACTCATTTAGTCCCGATGACATTCTTATCTATTGGTATCAAAACAACATCCAATGTCTAATTCTTCTCAATTTGGTCAAGATCTTCATTAATATCCTGGACCCAGTTATCATCTCTAGCTGATTCAACAAAACATTTTGGCTTTTCCTGAAATAGAAATGATGCTTGTTGTAGAGTTTTAATTCTCCTTGTCTACAATAGAACTACCTAATCTCCAATGATGTTCTATCTATATATTTCACCTTAGGTCTTTAGATTTTCATGATAATATATATTTTAACTCCTATTAATCATCAATATATTCTTTCAATGGGAAATAAACACCTAAACTAGGAAATGATACCAATGATTATGTATTCAATGCAACTTGGTACCACTAGATCATCCAAGTATGTATTTGACAACTCTTCAGTTTCAAAGAAGACTCTTCAACATATCATCTCTTTTTTTATAGCACACAACCTTCAGATTCATATTTTAATAATAGAAATGTTTTGTAACACCACTTGTTGAATCTGATATCATATGTGGATTTCAACTGTTTAGATTATTCTCTTCACATATGTCTCCATTCAACTTATACACTCATGCCCTTTTAGCACACACACCCCATGGATTGTATCTCCCCCTTAGTCTTGCATATATTTTAGTAGATATTAGAAAAATTTAATTAATGGGGGGAGGGGTACCTCTAAAATCCTTAAGATAAAGATTATGGTTGATCCTGATTGATCAACCCTTTAATACTTTATTGCAAATCACTATACTATATTTCTACTTTTTCTAACGGCCCAACCAACTTCAACTGTTTTGGACAAATGACTTAGCATTATTTACCCACATGTTGAGTTTTCTTCTGATATTTACCTTATTTAGGCTTGGCCTTTTTCAAAATTTGAGGTTTACACCCATTAGTATTAATTTATTTCTTTGATGCTCCACAAGTATTCCATTTTTCACAAGTTTTTCTTTAAACATAGATCTTTATAATTTTAATCTTCCCATTATCTTCCCTCTATTGAAGGGTTATTCCCATTTCATTTACTTATTTCCAAGGTTCATGACATGTGAATATTTCAAAACATTATTTATTCATTTTGATTTTATCAGTTATCCGAATCACCACACTATTTTGTGATAGTGGTGGGTCCTCAACTGAATGTACATTCTTATTACTCACAACTGGATAAGATCCAACCTTTTCCTTCCAAGTATATTCACATTCTTTCAAAGAGGTATTTTGTAAGTGTAATAGAGGAGGTTCTTGATAGACCTTTTGTTGAGCCCCTTGTGTCTCCTCCGAGACTTTAAACTTGTTTTTCAACTTATCAATTTCTCTTCCAGTGTAGGATTTCTCGTTATACACCACTAGAGTTGGGGATCTCCTTTCGAGTTTCTTTTACTTCCCCACTTTCTTTCTGCTATAATATCTTTCTAAATTCCCATGATTAGAACATATAAAACATATCTCATTAAAAATATACCCCATTTTATAATTTCTTAGTTGAGATGTTGATACAATTTCAGTTTTTCTTCTGACATTGGGCTCCTAGGATTCTTTAAACATACTCATGGTGTGTCCCATTCTTACACAATTGTATAATTTCATGGATAATTTATTATGAGAGGCTCTTATTTCATATTTCTAAAGATGCTTCATCTTTTTCCAAAATTTATAAATATTTTTATCTTCACAACATGAAATATATTCCAAATACTCTGAAAAAACATGATATATGAACATAAATCCCACAAAAAAAGAAAATTCAATCATTAATTTCTATAAAAACCTTTTTAGGTCTATTTCTTATATCTATCAGATTTTCCCTATTTCTAGAACTATTCATGACTGTCATCTTGTCATGCATGGGAGAGGGTTGATCATATCTAATATTAGTTTTTACCAAAATATATGACCATTGAGATGAGAAAATATGTTCTTGTTTCTCCTTATAAATAGTATATTTTCTTTTTATTTCATCATCACCTATCAAAGGATAATAAAATAGTAAATGCAAATCATCCTTCAATTTAGGCTTACCTTTAGCATTATATTTATCTACTTATTTCTTCACTAATTTTATCTCTTCTCCAAAATTTTGAATCTTAATATCCCTTGATTTAACTTGATAATTAAGTTCTTTCTTGATATTATTTCCACTACTCATCTCATCTTCCAATTCTAAGGTGATCTTATCCACAATGTCATTTTTCTCATTTATTTTAAATTTTTCGTGAGCACTAGAATCAGTATAACATACATTCTTTTGATTTAGACTTTGCTTCTCTTAAATTAGTTCATATAGCTATATAGAAGGATAATCATTCCTAGATTTAATATTGTGAATTTATTATGAGTTTATATTATTCCCCCTATCCTCATCATTGAGTTTTTGTATCTTTGTCGACATCTTTTATAGTTCTACAACTTGGGAATAATTCTTATCTCTCATATAAGTAGCCACTTATAGAAGTATTTTATTTAAACCTTTAATATTTTTGACTTCAATTTCCTTCACATGGATTTGGATATTTTTAGATATATTTTCTTCAGTTAGTTTAATTCCTTTATTTTGTAGAAAAATTACACTTTTTATATTATTTCAATTTCTTCATCATCAGTAGTACCAAAATCACTTGTAATATTAGGTTATTTATTAATTCCTTCAACACCATTGAATGAGTGAATAATTTCATTTTCTGATTCATCCATGACTTTCTTTAGTACATTGTTGGTTTCCTTAAACCGAATGACGCTATTTCCGCACACACTTCCACACTGAGGAATTCAAACAGACATATTCTTATTCTTTGAAGTTATTCTGTTTACCATGGTACATCAAGATAAGAGTAGACTGAATCTTTAACTTCAAGAATTAGCTTAACCAAGTTAGATAAAAAAATCTAATAAAAGAAACCTCCATCTGATACCAAGTGTTAGGTCTAAAAGGAGCCTAGATACCCTGAGGGGGGGGGGTGAATCAAGGTATAGATATTCTTTTAAAAATTATTCCTGCCCCACTGGATTTTGACCTATTTATTATAAGGTTAACTTTTTTTTGCACTTATGTGTTAATGATGATCTTATTTTTTCCCTATTTATCTAATTATGATCCTTTTAATGCAATGTAGGAAAGAAAGAATATGGACACATAGTTTTTTACTTGGTTCACCCTCACCGAGCTACATCCATGGAGCATACAACAATAACGTACCAATGTACTAAATCCACTAAGGCAGATTTACAAAATTTTTCTTGGGCTAGATCACTTCTATGCCTAGGGAAACTACTTTTACAAGGTTTAGTGTCAGCTTACTACATTCCCAAGAGTCACTCCCTATGTCTCTTTCTCTAGATCATTTCCGGTTTAAAGGATCACCTTCCTCCTCTTCCTTCGCTCACTACTATTGGAAGGGATTCAACAAATATTTATTGACTTGTAGGTCCCTTAATTATCCCTAATTAATGCATCCTCTACTATATGTAGATGCTCTGTTGAATTTCTACTTTCATCTAATTGATTAATACCACTTTACCATAGATTTACTGGGTAATGCCTTCTAAACAACTTTCACGATGCTCACTATCTTAGCAAAGCTCCTCTTTCACAAAGATCAAATAGCCTTCATGAAGCTCCTTCCTTTCGTGAAGTTCATTTATCCTTCATGAATAACAGATCTTTCATGAATATCAACTAGCCTTTGAGAAGTTCCTTCCTTCCGAGAAACTTACTTTTCCTTCAAATATTTCCTTACTTTTGTGTTGCTCAGAACATTCGATTGGATTTTATAACCCTAGAGAACTTATTCGCATGAAACTTCTTCATGAACGAAATTGTAAACCGCCTTCATGATTCCGAAGCCTTAATATTTTCGTTAAGTTATGCTACTTTTTCTGAAGGGGGTAGAGGCCTATTTTTAGGCGTTTCCATCAATTCCAAAACCTTCCAGTCACATCATCACTATTTCATGGTGCTCCATATTTTACACCATTATGATTCCTTTTTCATGATGCTCGATGAAAATTCTCTATTTTAAATGCATGTCATTTTCACAGATATCACTTTTAAACTCTTCACACTGCCATGATGCTACACTCACAATGCTCCTCACCTTCGTCATTCATGATGCTCATCGCTGTCGTATAGATCACCGTCAACTTTCTTTGATCCTTTGAAAATCAAATTTCATGAAGACCATATTTAAAAAAATCATGTATTTTTCATATTTTTTTAATGACATGAAGGAAATCAAATTCTTTCGATGCTATCCATCTTCCAAATTTTGGATCCTAAAATTTTGGCAAACACTGGGAAATGGGGGCACCTAGTTTACACAATTTTCTGTATCACTTCCAAGGAATGTATTATTTAATTTTGAATATTTTCCTATATACCATGTCAGAAAACTCTCTGGACTCCCCAAATTATCATGGAAACCATCCTTTTCAACAAACACAATCAACCCAAAAAATATTGCAATGTTACCTTGAGGAAATTTTTCCCAACACATTTGTTGCAGAGATTAATGGTACATGCATCATATAGAATTGATTATTTGAATATACCTATTAAGTCATATACCCATTGATTTTGATACACATATATTATCATATGACCATGGTACTCCTTGATAACTTTCAGGATGCCTCCGCGAGGACAACCAACCAGGATACCAGCTCCGATTCATGAAGACAATCCTATGAGCGATGATGCCTTAGTTAAAGGTCCATATCACTATCATCTTCATCCAAGTGGGAAGGTTGTAGTAACTCCCCCTATAGAGCAGTATATCTTTCTAGCAGAGCAAGATTAGGACACGCGCAGGCTTAGCATGATCTATGAGTTCTAGCGTTAAATACTATTGAGGTTTCTAGTGATCAAGATCCTTAGGTCTCATAGGATTGGATTGAGTTAGTGGTTTATATCTTCGGGATTTTTTGGACACATATGGATCAAGAGTTTGTATTGGTATATTTCTACTTCCACAAAGTAGTTGGTCATTGGTGAATCCTTGTTACATAGATGCATGATGAGTTGAAACTCACACGGCTTGACTTCCAGCAACTATTTTTTGAGGAGTAATACCCCTCCTTATTATGATAAATAGGAATCTAGGAGATTATAGAGCTAAAGAAGAGAGGGATGACAATGGTTAAGTATAAAATGAGGCTCAAAAACCTTATGTGTTACTCCCTTGACATGATCCAAGATGGATAATTCCAAGAACAAGAGTTTGAGTAGGGAATCTACAGGTAGATATCAGCTAGTGTTGTACCCTTGTGCATCCCCACCTATGATGGGGTGATGAAGTGGGAACTTTTGATAGAGATATTCCTATCAGAGGGATTTCCGACAACTAGAGCTGGGAGTGGGTGTCACTGAGCTAAGTTATCTACAAAAGCTAGCAGATGATAGGTGATAGGATCTTGATGAAAGAGACCTTTCCATGAACATACTCAGGTGTATGGTCAGAGGTAGTGCAAAGTTCCAGGTAATCTTAGAGAGGGTCAATGGTTTACTTTTGATGGGTGAGGTCACATGGAATGAGAATTCCTAACTAGACGTACAAAGTAGCCCAGGTAGATAGTTGATGGACCACCATGATAGAAGGATAACCATGATCAGAGTAGTCCCCAGGAAGGAAAAACTGGAAGAATAGTATGATGAGCTATGGGTAGTGGATGCTGCTATGATATCCTTACAACAACTCCACCAGGTGTCTCACATCAGGATCAAGGATCTAGTGGTCAGGGTCAAAGTCAACTTCAGGATTTAGAGGTTTTTGATCCCCCACCCCACGAGATGATAAGAGGTATTATATGTGTGTTTTTTACTCTTGATTTAGTGTTAGTAGACACAATTTATAGTCACTCCTTTATCTCTATACTTCTGATGTAAGATATAGATCTTGTAGTCAAGGATCTAGCACAAAATCTCAAGGTTCTTACCAAAAACACTTCCTCTATATCTTATATCTGTTGCAGTGAGAGCTATCACTTGAAGGAGAGAGTTTCATGTAGAACCTTTTGATCATTATGATTGAACCCTATGATGTCATCTAGGGTATGGATTTTCATTCCATAGTCCAATACCATATTTACTTTCATCATTGATAAGTCATATGCCTATTCACTGATGGGATAAGATTCACATTTTTTTTGAGAAAGGGATATCATGACAGGGAAAGTGGGTTCTTGAATAGGAGATTATTGCCCATCACCCATAAGTTGTAGAGTGTATTCGTTAGTGCAGTAGGCTCTTTAGGCATCTGAGTTTCTTCAGTTGTGGAGGATTAAATGGATGTATTCCTTGAGGACATTCTGAGGCTACCTTCAAGGATGTAGATAGATTATTGCATTGACTTTCATCCAATGATGACCTCGATATATTTTGAGGCATATTAGATGGCCCCTACCAAGCTACAAGAGTTAAGTTTACAGTTGTAGGACCTTCAATATAAAGGTTTTATCAGACCCAGTGTGTCCCCTTGGGAAGCTCTGATGTTGTTCATGAAAAATTCGAATGAGAGATTACAAATTTGAGTAGATTATCATCACCTAAACCAGGACGTGATAAAGAACAAGTACCCCTTTATGAGGATTGATGACCTATTTGACCAGTTTCAAGGCATGAGATGGTTCTCGTAGATCAATCACAAGTAGGCTACCACTAATTGAGGGTTCACAAGGATAACATTCCAAATCTGGGATTCCGATGTCTCTAGAGACACTATGAGTTTATAGTGATTCCCTTTAGTGTGAGTAATGACCATGTATTGTTTATCGATTTAATTAAATAGGATTTCCAGCCATACTTAGACTAGTTTTTTATTGTCTTCATCGATGAAATACTCGTCTACTCTACATCAAAGGAGGACCATGAAGAGAATTTGAGGATGGTATTATATTTTCTTAGAGAGAACCAACTTTATTAAAAGCTCTTGAAGTTCTAGTTCTAGATAAATTAAGTTTTACTTTTGGTGAATTTAATTTCTGATCATGCTTTATCCATGTATCTAGTGAAGATTGATGTATTGTTTTCTTAGGATCCACCCAAGAATGTGTTAGAGGTGCTGAAATTTCTTGGTTTGGAATGGTACTATAAGAGGTTTCTAACAGACTTCTCTAGGATCATAGCCCCTTTGACCAACCTAACATGAAAAGAGTATCGATTTAACAGGTGTGATTAGTGCCAAAGGACCTTTGAGGAGTTGAGGTAGAGGCTGATGAGTGATCTAGTGTTGAGACTACCAGAGGAAGGAATGGTGTTGTAGTATATTGTGTGGCCTTAGGAGTTGGGCCCAGATGTGTGTTGATGCAGCGGTAGGAATTTTTCACATACAGGTCGTGGTATTTGAGACCCCATAAGCAAAAATATACAAATTATGACCTATAACTAGCATCAGTATTCTTTTCCCTGAGGATGTAGAGAAAATACATTTTGGAAAAGTGCTTTGTGGTTTACTCAAACCACCAGAGTCTTAGGTTGTTATTTACATAGGGAGACCCAAATGCGAGATAGTGACATTGGTTGGAGTTCCTCTTGGAATAAGACTTTGCGATAGTCTATACTCTAGTGAAGGGAAAAGTTTTAGCAGATTCCCTTAGTAGGAAGTCCCATGCTCTCTTGGTGTAGGAGGCTTTGGAGTAGTTGGCTTCCCTACAACTGACCCTAGTGAAGCAAGAGGGTATATATTTTATTCAGTCTATGGTGTTGAGTCCTTCACTTATTTATCATGTGATAGAGTCCCAATGGGGACACATTTACTATGATTTTTTACATGATTAGATATCCACAGGAAACTCAACAGATGGATATTCTAAAGGAGGGAATCACGCCATCTTGTTCCAGGGTAGAATAGTTGTTCCAATCACATTGTAGGATGAGGTGATGTGAGTGTTCCACACTTCTCCACTATATGTATGACTCAGTGTGGGTAAGATTTATAGATACTATCAATGGAAGTTTTTTGGTTCAACATGCGATGAATCATAGCTGAGTTGGTCTCCCGGTGCCTCACCTATCAGCAGGTGAAGGTTGAGCACTAAGTTCTAGCAGGTTTGTTTCAGCCTCTTGATATCCAAGAGTGGAAGTGATATATTATATCTATGGAATTTTTCATAGGTTTTACGTATATAGAAAATATCCATGATTTCATCTGGGTGATATTTGACTAACTCATGAATTCAGCACACTTCCTAGATATTAGGGAGCAGAGTTCAGTGGATAGTTTGGGGTTTCTGTATATATGGGATATTGTTCACCTTCATGGAGTACCCTAAAAAATCATATCTAATCATTATTTGTGGTTTAAATCATGATTTTGGAGAGGTATGTAGGAGGAATTTGGTACCCAAATGGGGATGAGTAGAACCTTTCATCCCTAGAACGATGGGTAGACTGAGCACACTATCCAGGTGTTGGAGGATATGCCGAGGGTGTGCGTGTTATACTAAAACTGGAGTTAGGAGGATCACCTTCCCTAGGTAGAGTTTTCTACAACAATATATACCACTCTACCATTGGCATGACACCTTTTGAGGCCCTTTATAGGAGGCCCTGTAGGTCACCCTTGAACTAGAAAAAGTTTGGTGAGACATCTCTTGTGGACCTAGAGATGGTGCGCATAACAATGGAGAAAGTCCAAGTTATCCCTAAGAATATGAGTACCTCCTAAAGAAGAAAAAAGTCTTACACTGATTGACATTATATGCCTTTGGTGTTCGATTTAGGAGACCATGTTTTCTTGTGATTCTCCCCATGATAAGTATTTTGAAGGTTCATATGGGGAGGCAAGCTATCCCCAAGTTTCATCAGGCTATTCGAGATTTTTTATAGGGTTAGTGAGGTTGTTTACCGCCTCTCCCTACCCCCCCAACTAGAGAGGGTGCACGACATATTCTATGTGTCATAGACGAGGATATATGTGCATGGCCCTATGCATTTCATCAACAAGGGTGAGTTATACATCGAGGATAGAGCCACCTTTGTGGAGACCCCAATGGAGATTGAGGTTTGGTAGGATAAGACCCTCCATGGATAGACCAACCAATTGGTTTTCATTATATGATAACATGGAAATGTGTAGGAGAGTTCTTGGGAGTGGGAGATCCAAATAAAGACTTAGTATCCCAAGTTTTTTTTCTTAGTTTTTCTTTTTGAGGATGAAGAATTGAAGTAGGGAATGATGTAGAGACCCTTTTTTCCCTATAGGACTTTGAAATATTTAAAAATATATTTATAGAACTAGAATCTGATACGCTGTGCGATTTCGAGGACCAATGTTCCCAGAATTAATTGTATAAAAATATTATATATACATTATATTAAGCACACAAATATTCTTAAATAAAATAGGATAAATATTAAATGGGTAATCAGATCAAAAATATAAGACCACGGTTGAGTCCAAAACATGGTGTTTACCCCAAGCACGACATAAAATGAGTCAGCGTAGGACATTCAGAGCCCTCGATCGTTGGTGGTACGATCAGTGAAATGATTAATTTTTAAATTAATTAAGTAAATCACTTTGAATTAGATTAAAATTCAATAAATGTACTGTCATGGAAACTTTTCTAGGGTTGTCCTCATAATATTGAAATTGTCGGTGAGAGCTCTCTTCCCCCTTCTATTGGAAGATCTCAATTGAACAATGATGAATCTATGAATCAAACCAGATCACGACATAGTGAATGCAATGTCTCCCCCAAAATCGTTGTCAAATGAATTATTTATAAATGAATGACCCATAAACAGGGTAGGAATCATCAATTCGTGTTTTCATGCAACTGATTAAATTGATTGAGTATGTCATTCTTAATTCTTGGATATGTGTCCTATTTCACCCTTTTCTTGTGCCCAAGTATTAAAATATAAATTGTTTTGAATTGTTCATCTAACCCCAGTTCCCCTATTATTGATCAATTTTCCAAGAAATCTTGGTATTGATCCTTAAAACTTTGTTTGTGTGCCTTTCTCCCCAATCTACTTCGTGTTCTTCACTGGTTGGATCCCCACGGTCCCAGTTCAAATTTTTCGAGAGGTACTAAGCCCGATCAGACTCCCAAATTCATGGTGGATCAACAAAACAAGAATATATTGATTTACCAAACATATATATGGGATATTTGTGAGGACATGATTATCGATTTGGTGATTAAAGATCATTAACTTGATGAACATAGGTGTGGTGGTGTTTAGAACGTGCAGGAGAATCCTCACGATGAAAGACATATGTTTTTTGGTAAACAATGGTTGGAGACCATTATTTTGGGTCAGATCATGAGTTTCAATATGATTCAAGGTGATATATATGGATGATCGAGCAGATTCAATCATGGAAGATGGATCTAGGATTTCTATCGAAATCCCCACTACATGCCATGTTCAAGGATGAACACTGGACATGTATCCTCATTCATTAAAACTTATAGGGTTTGTGAAATCTTATGGAGGAAATGACATGTATCCCCCCTCACATTCCATGTACCCCTTTTCTAGTTGGACAACTTGTGTGATAGGTCACATAGATTGGAACCCATGTAGAAGTACACGAGGTCTGGTACATGGTCGTGTACTTCGGTACATAGACACAACGAGTAGCACATGACCCCGATCTTGGTTAGCTAGGACATTCCATGTATTACACCTACATGTAATGTACTATTAAGGGGATAGGGATATGTGAACTATATAGGGACATGGACAGGCTATAAATCATGGCCATTTGCCATGTGGGTCCCCTCACATGCCGTGTACCCCTTGGTTACTTTTTTAGGAAACTTCAATCATCAGTGTCTCATTCTTTTGAACTTACATTTTGGCATCTGGGTAACCTATCCTGAGAGTTTTTATGCATAGAATGTGATGGTTCCATCATTTTTGGATTTAAATATATGATGTGGAATGTTTTGGGAATGAAGAATACTAAGGAAACACTCGATGATAGTAGTGATTAGGCAAGATCACCAGAGACTCCTTCTGAGTGGTACCCTCTATCTAGGTTTGGTAGTGGGTCCTCAACATCTTCAAAGTGGTACACTCCAGTTGGGATGGGCAGTGGGTCCTCAAAATCATCTGAGTGGCACCCTCCAGTTGGGATGGGTAGTGGGCTGTCAACGTCTTTTGAGTGGTAACCTTTAGTAGAGATGAAAAGTGGGTCCTCGATGCTATCAGAGTGGAATAATTTTGTTTTACTAGGGAATGGGTCCCCTACTTCAAGTTTTCTCCCCCTAAACTGTGATGCACAATGACGAGGTGTGGTTTGGATTATACGATTACTTTTGGGTAGATGTATGAGATGCTAGGCATAGTTGATGGACTTTTGGAACTATTGACTACTCTTCTTCTTGGTTTGAGCTATGAGATAGAGAACCCCTTACTCTTTTTATGGACTTCACTGACCTAGAATATATATATCCTTATTTTGTATCCACACCTTGAATTTTGAAAGTCTCCTTCCAAGAGATGTGAATATGCACATGGTATGCCACACGTTTTCCATGTTTAGCTTCTCATGGTTGGATGAGTATAATATCCTTCTATAGGCAGTGAAGACTCACTGAGTATTTCATCTACTCACCATTTCAATCCCCCTGTGTTTGGATGAGGTCACCTTCACTCTCTTCTTGGGTTGAGCTATACTCTTTTGTTGTAACTTATGTTATCTACTATCTTTATCTTCTATTTTATCTCTTACTGCTTCCCCCTTTATCTTTTGGGGTGTCCTACTGGGTATGTTTATACTCACCCCTGTATAGGATTTTCCTACATGTATCACGTCTTATGAAGATTATGGACTGTTCAACCATGAATACAGAGAAGCTTAGTGATACTTAGTTCTTAGACCACGTAAAATGGTCATAACTTTGTATTTAGGAGTTGGGTTCTCTTTCACCTATTTACTTTTCTAGTTTTTTCAGGTTGAGACACAAATCTAGTTGGGCATGTATTTTCACCTTTACTTTCATTTTAAACTACGGTACCTTTGTAAAATTTAGAGGTTCATGCATGTTTAGTATATTTTATAGTAGTGTTGCATATTTTATTCTTTCCCTCTGCACTTTTTCATCAATATAGTTTTGTGTGTTTGTATAGGCACTTAATAGAAGGAATCCCTGAGTTGGTTATGCCTTCAGAACATTTTCCACCCCCTATCCTATGGAGGTGGGATTGGGGTAGTTGCAACTCAAGCCCTGACTTGGGTTGGGTTGTGACAATTCCCTCTAAGTATACATGTGCATTTTGTTAATTTTATATAAAATTAATATATTTAAATTTATGGATTATTAAAATTTTAGGATGGATTTTATGGAATTAAGTTAAATTGATTTAATTGATTAATCAGATAATTAATTAGTTTAATTCATGGAGTTTTATCATAATTAATAAATGAATTTAAATTAATTCTAGTTAGATGGAAAATATATATTTATTTCATGTGTGTGGATGATCATGATCATAGACCATACATGTGTATGTGATTGGATTAATTTTAATTTTATTATTAAATTAAATTAATGGCCTACATGTCATCCCCTCCTCTGATTATATAATGGCCTGTGTGATCAAAGTTTATTTTATGTAAACACTCTAAACCAATCCTTTGGTTCCCTTCAAAAACAAGTGAATAACGTGTATGTAATGGATAGAAATCCTAGGTGAGGGGAGGTAGTTCAATTTCAGATCAATATAGAAATGAATCTAGGTGATACACATGAGGATATGTGGAATGATGCAACAAGAACCAAATTATAGTTCATGGTGTTTTCCCCTAGCGTTGAGGGTTAGTTTATCATCCTCTAGAAAAACTAACCATTGTAGAAACTCTTGATCAAACCAATTTTATTATTTAATTTATATAATTTTATATGGTTAATTTATTTTATATATACTTTATCATGATCACATAAATTAATGAGCTAATAAGAATACAAGATGAAATTAAAATAAAGTGGACTTTGCAAATTGTTTTACCAATACATGGTTAACCACATAAGTAAATCCACTTAATTTTAAAAAACATGTAATAAGGATATAATTTGAAACATAATCAATAAAAAATACCTCAAATAAATATATTAATTTTTTATATACTTCCACTGTTTATGTTAAAAATGACCCATAGTTCAAAGTGCACAACCAACCCAATTTGGGGTGCTTTTAATTATTGGGAAATTTTAGATTGAATTTTGGGGTGACTTAACTTAGTTCACATCATGGATTGACTACCCAAGTAGAACATAGTGTAACTAATAAACAAAGGGTTGAATAAATTCTTATCTTATATTTTAGGATTGGGGAGTCCACTTAACAAATCTAGGAGCTGCAAGTTAATGCAGTTTGAAAGTTACTCCTACCAGAAATCCTTCTAACAACTTTTTAGAAAAAATTATAGGTTCTGAGAAGGGATACATGAATTATTGCCACTAAAATATCCATAAAATGATATATTAAAAAAAATAATTATGGGGGATGTTATATTTTTATAAAAAAAGGGAGATTAATAAATTTAAGATTAAGAAAATTTATTATCTAATTTTTTTAATCAATATAATTTTCTAAAATTATTATCTTATTTATTATAGAAATAGAAAAAAACATGAAATAAAATATATCATTATGATCCATAACAGAGAAGGATAAACTTCTAACCATAAAAAATTTATAGTAACATTATAGGTTCTTTAATGTTATACTATTCCATGAGAAAAAATTATACATGCTAGAAACCCTAGTTCCTGAGTTGATTACACATGGAGCTCGTGAAGAAGAAGTATCTCTATACCTTAAATAGGTGAACGATGCCACATATATCTAGTGTTTAATTCTACCATCATTTTCTAGTGAGATAATAAATCAAATTGAATATATGTATGCATATAAAATAATGTCCCTCCATCCCAATCATTATCAAGAGAAGGTAAGACAGGAGAGATATGAGATCTCTAATGAACTATTCACATAAAATCTTGGAGATTCGGTTTTAACTGGTACCCATCTAGTGAATATGATTGTCTATATAGAGAACTTAGACATCTTGGGTTTTAATATCCCTAATTATCTATGAATAGATCTCATCCTATCCTCACTCCCCAAGACCTTCTCCAGTTTCATTGTGAATTATTACATGTGAAATAATAAGAAGACTCTTTCATACATCCTTACTTTAATTAACCAAGTTGTTAAGACATGGGGCATGAAAAATGTGTAGTACTTATGGTGAATAATAAAAGGAAGAACAAGGAAAATGGACCCATGAATCCTTCCTTGTCTAAGGCTTCTAAGAACTATGCCTATATGAAGAAGAAGGTCTAATAATAAGTAAATGAAAAAATGTAGTATGTTTTATATGTGGAAAACTCAACCACTGAAGATGAATGACACCCTGATTATGAAACTAGGTAAAGACTCAAGTGAATTAATTAATGAGTGAAATATTTATATATATACACAATGGGTATTAGATTCATATTGTGGTTCTCAATTTGTATTCAAATGTAAGTACCAATAATAATTCAAAATATTACCAGAGGAGAGGTGAATTTATGGGCTGCAAATGGATAAAGGCTGGTTGTTATAGCCATTATAGATTATCATCTCACATTTCAAGGAGGGTTAATAATGGTTTTAAAGAACTATTTTTATGTGTCCAGTGTTACTAAGAGCACTATTTCTATTTCATTCCTTTAAATGGATGGATTTTTTTTTCAAATTTGGATATAAGGAATGATACTTTTATAATAATGACATTTTTTATTGTATGGTTTAATTGAAAAATAGTCATTATGTATTTAATTATGAAAAATAGGCATTGAAAATTGATAATGAATCAAATTTGAATGAATCTTTTCACACCCAATTGTGGAATCACTATCTTGGTCATGTAAATGAGAAGTGTCTAAAAATTATCTATTAATATTTTTATTTAGAATTTTTTTAACTAAAACGATTTTATAGATGTCATTATTGTTTATAAGGCAAGGTAACCAAACCACCATTTTTTGGGTAGGGTAAAAGGGCTTCAGAGCTTCTAGAATTGGAACATACTAATGTGCGTGTACATTTTATAGTATAATATAGTGGTAGTTATTCTTACTTCATTAATTTTACTGATGAAATTATTAGATATGGACATGTCAACTTAATGAAATATAATTTTGAGTCCTCTGAGAAATTAAAATAATTCAAGAATGTAATAGAAAATCAACTTAGTAAGGAAATAAAGAACCTCCAATCTGATTAAGGTGGTGACTATCTTAAATAAGATATTATCATCTTTATATAAGAGTTTGAGATTACATCTCAACTCACTCTACCTTATACACTACCATGGAATAGAGTTAGTGAAAGGGAAAAATGAACCTTTCTTAACATAGTGAGGTTAATGATGAGCCTTATATATATATATATATATATTATATTATCCTTTTAGGGATATGAATTGAATATTATAGAATTCACACTAAATCAAGTACCAAATAAATTGGAAATTGGTATTCTATTTGAGTTATGGAGTGTAATGAAACATTTTTTTACATATATTCATGAATGGGGTTACAAAGCATTTATTTAGGATAAATCTAGAAGAAAAATATCTCCCCAAGGTGTGAGTGTATCTTTATAGGGTATTATATGAAAATAAAGGGATACCATCTATAAAAACCCTAAAACAAGAAGGCGACCATCACAAGATAATCCTTTTTTCATTAGAGGGATCACATTCTTAAGAAGGATAGTGGGAGAAATATTGAATTTAATAAATTTTTTGAACAAGATAAACAAGAGTTGGTATAGGATAAAATTCCATTGGTCCTCACAGAAGATGTTATTCCTGAAACACAGGTACTTCATGGGAGTACAATAGATATTAAAAAATAAGAAAGATATGGTTTTCTAGTCACTAAGGATAGTGATTAACTATTGGTTAATAATAATGATCCTATTTCCTATAAGGAATTAGTATAGAGATCAGAAGATATAAGATAGAAAGAATCCCTAGACTATATGATGGATTCAATATATCAAAATCATGTTTAGGTTTTGGTTGACAAGTTAGTTAACGTAAATCCTGTTTGGTGAAAATTGGTATTCAAGAAAAAAATATACATGGAAGGTAAAATGAGAACCTATAAAGTACATCTAGTAGATAAAGTATTTATAGAAAATTAACCCATTAACTATGATGAAACCTTTTCTCTAGTAATCTTGTTTAAATTCATCATAATTCTACTTATTATAATAGATTTCCATGATTAATATATTTGGTAAATAAATATTAAAACAAAATTACTCAATGGGAATCATTAAAAAGTTGTATATATGAAAAAACCATAAGTGTTTTTGACTCTTAAAAATTCCAAAAATGGGTATACATGTTTTATAGGTTTATTTATAGACTGAAGAAAGCATCCAGGACATGTAACATTTGATTTAATGAAGCATTAAGAGAATTTATTTTGTTAGGATCAAATGTGAGCCATGCATTTAAAAGAGGTTTAGTTGGAGTGTATTTGTTATTATAGAAGTATATGTCAATGAAATATTACTTATTTGAAACAACATACCAGTATTATAGTTATTTAAGGTCTATTTGAACAAGTGCTTCTATATGAAGCACTTAGGTGAATCAACCTACATTCTAGGGATAAATATCATTTTTGATATATCAAATAACCTTATTATAATAATTCAAAACACATACATTGAGATGATAATAAAAATATTTAGTATGGAATAATCCAAGAGGGGATTTATTTTAGTGTCACATGGTTTATATATTTTTTTATAAAATGTGCCCTCATACAAAACAGGAATGAGAGAAAATGAGCAATATCCCATACACTTCTATGAAAAAATCAATCATG
This sequence comes from Viscum album, assembly GCA_963277665.1. Classification (NCBI taxonomy): domain Eukaryota; kingdom Viridiplantae; phylum Streptophyta; class Magnoliopsida; order Santalales; family Viscaceae; genus Viscum; species Viscum album. Next base: position 220,689,794 of record OY728165.1, read on the forward strand.
TATTCAATTTTATGTACTATTAATAATTTTTCTTATGACTTGATCATGATAGGAAGATATAAAGATTATATAGGTGGAAAAAATTATATAGTCAAAGAAATACTTAAGTATATAAGGAAAAATAAGGATATATTGATAGTTTATGGATGATATGAAGAGATAGTAGTCAGCAGTTACACATATTCTAGGTTTTTGATAGATCACAATGATCTAAAGTCACATTCAAGATATTTATTTAGTCTTAATGGAGTAGTTTGGAACTATAAAAGTTCAAATAAACTAGTTATCATCAATTCTAAAACAATTTATAAGCATATATAAAATTCATATATAGACAAAGAATCTATTTGGATACAAAACATTGTCCAAGGTCTTAGTTTGGTGCCTAATAGTTAAGACCTTATCACATTGTATTGTGATAATACTACAAATATGAATGCCATAAAGGAGAAAGGCCACATCAACAGATGGAGAACATACTTTAAAAGTATCACATATTGAAGGATTTTTATCAGAGAGGATAACTTTCGGTGATCAGAGTTTTTAATAAAGAAAAAATGGTGGACCCTTTTACTAAAGACTTATCTCAATAGAGTCATAAATATTACGTGAGAGATAGATAACTAACGTTTTTTAGCATTTAGTTCTATTTAAAGTGGGATTTTATTTGATTTAGTTCCATTGAACCAACTTATATCTACTTATGATTACAATTATTAATTTTTTTTTGAAAATTAATAAAGTTTTTATGAAATCAAGATTATTCTTCTATAAGACAAAGTATTTTAGAATGTATTAAGGGTACTTACTATACTAAAAGGTCATAGTATTTCTACTATATGATGAGAACCTTGAAATTTCAGGACAATATTCTTAAATATAAGTCCTATAGTCAGATTATAACATTTTATGTGGAAAAAATTATATAGGTTATCAGGGGTGGAGACTCATTGGAATTTGAGACACATTCACATGGTGTATGACCTTAGTAATCTTCAGTGTAGAAGAGTATGATAACATAGCCCACTATTAGGTAATTCAAATTTATATGTGTTATTTTATTTTACAATCTATGTATGTGTGTATTTATCTTTAGACTTTAATATTATTATCAATGCATATCATGAGTCACGTACTTTGATGTATTTATGAAAACCATGATGACACATGTTCATGGAAAAGTATGATATGTTGGGTGCATCATGATGGAAATTATATTAATAAATAATTCTAGGAAAGGTTTTCCACCTTTTCTCATTAATAGAAGTTGATATCTCAGGCCCCTTGATGGAAATAGAACCTCATGATTAAGTCCATGGTCATGTGAGTGTTGTCAGAAAGTTAGTTTCCAGAAAGTTAAAGAAAGAGACATTGATCATATAGGTTAATGGCACTATTATGCAACCTAAATGATTAGATAAATTGAGATAAGGATATTATATTACACAGTGAGTATCTATATGAGGTTGTATGTCAGTGAGATATTAAATTATTTTTCTATGCGTTCCTTGGAATGTTGCTAGATGTTAACCTTAGACTTTATGAAGTTATACCTAATGATACTAAGAAAGAGGCTTAGAAGTTCACACACTTAGTGTATCCCAAATATTAGTTATGTTATATATTAATTTAACAAGTTGGATTATAAATTATTCCTTATTTTATGTTTAATAATTATTCTAGGTTGGTTGACCACTAGGATTTAATCATGAGTTATTTGGAAGAATAAATATGAGAGTTAAATAACACTAAATATTTATTCATAATATTTATTGAATGCAAAATTTATTTTATTTATCATTGAATAATTCATTAATATTAATTTTATAAATAAATAATTATTATTCAAGGTTCAATGAATGATAAGGAGGATAAATGGGTTGGGTTTAATGATATGGATGGAAATGATATATTAAGTATCACTTAAATAAATAATAATTTATTTATATAACAATTTAAATTTATTTATCCATAGTTGTTGAAAATGTTATGTAAATAATAATATTATGTATATTATTATTAGGCATGGGGTTTAGTAAGGAATAAGGAATTTGATAAGGGTCTATGTGCCATTTATAACCATAAACTAGCTCTATAAATAACCTATTATATCACATTGTAGGGTTATCCACTTGTTTTATAAAAAAACCTATAGAGAATTATATCAATACCAAGAGTTGAATGCACTCAAGATCAAGAACATCAATATTACTCTAACCTCTCATGTCTTCAAGAGAATAGAATAATCTTTTTTCCATGAAGATATTCTCACTCTAATCAATGATGAATGACACAAGTGATCAGAATCAACTGTGCTAGAACTCGGTGATTCTATGATGATTTTATGGGATTTTATAAAACTTTCACTAACATAGGGATTCTAACCTTCTATAATATGATGATATGATGGTATAATGATAGTGGTATACTTATTCATTAATGAATAAATAATTACAAGATCAAGATAATTCTAAATCTTTTATAAATTAATTATAAATTATACGTGATGATCATGTCTTTTAGTTCCATTTTCAATGATTCAATTAACATTTGATTTTATCCCATTATTAATAAAGTAAATTTTCATATACATCATGGATTATTCATTAATTATAAAAAATATGAGTTATACATGCCCAATAGGTGCTTCTACTATACCCCTAACCTTTAAATACAACATCATCCTGACCACACCTTATAAATCATGGTTGGTTACTTATCATCATCTCAACCACACCTTCTCACTCATGTTTGGTCACTCATCATCATCCCAGGACCCAAAATTCTCACTTAAGGATGGACCTACATCATTATCTATGATCTCAACCTTCTCACTCAAGGTTTGCCCCAAATTATACATTCCTATACCATTGGTCCCAACATGTCTCATAAAACGTAGTGGGAATAAACAATAAATCAGTATAAATATTTTAAAATGGCCTAAAAATACATACCATCCATAAAAAAATTATGAAATCCATACAACTTCTATATTACCATGCTCTATGGGTTATCACATCACACACAACCAAATACCATCATATTAGGTCACTCTATTCTTAGTTGAGCATGAATATCTTACTCTAGGGATAATTTTACCCTAGAAGACAACCCTACCTCAATCCACAAAACAATGTTAGGTTTAACCATTTACAAACCATTTTAACTTAACTCCCAACTTAAAGGGTCATCCAAATTAATATATACTCAGTCACCTTGATACCAAAAGAAAAATATCAACGAGATAGTTCATGCACCAATGTACAAGTCAAGCCATGAAACTAAAAATTATTGCCATAAAATGGTAAGGATTTCCTAACTCAATATTGATAGAGTATACTTTCCAGGTTGGGTTCTAAGATTTAATCTTGACCATATAAAACCCTAAAATCATTCTAAACCCTCATATTTATATTCTTGAGATGGGAGGAAAGGTAATAGAGAAAGAAATTTTCATTAAAATATTAAACTGGGTTAGACTTACCAAGATAAGATCAACATAATTAATTACACCTTAAATAGATAATAAGAGAGAATATAGGAACATAGAAAGCAATGAAAATTATCCAAAATTAGCCAAAATCATTTTTGGGTCAAGGGAGAAGGATAAGAGGGGCCAAAGGTGTCCACGGTGAAATTATAGATCTACCCAATAAATTAACTTCCCTATAACTTTGTCATGGAATGATCATAATTTTCACACTATAATGTTATACATGAAGGAGATTTCACATGTGGCCCTTCTAGGACATGGTGTGACCACCCCCTAATAGAGTTCTTTCCCCTTGGAAGGTTACCATCATTGTGTGTCCATAATGCTACACCATGATGTCCCATCTCAAAGGGGTCTCATGGTGAAACCCCTTCTTTAACCACTCATGAGCCTCACCAGTTCCATGTTGTGATGAAATGGATTTCTCCACCATTCCATGATTATACATAAGGGTAAAACCTAATTCAAGTTGTTCTAGACCTTTCACTATGGCACCCCTTCACTATTTTATGGCCTCCCTCTTCACACTTGTTATCACTTCGTGGCACACCCCTCTATGTTGTGTCTGATTCTTATATATGGTGTGTAAACATATGAAAGATTTTGTTACATGATGACTCCCCACTGTTATACGGTGACTAATTAGTATACATGTGGGTGTACTTATACATAAGGTTTTGTCACATCCTGACTATGCCATTTCACACCATGATGCACAACCTATTGAAACATTTTATCTCCAAACCAAGAATGACTCAATAAATCTATATCCAAGGAAAAAAATAATACCCTAAATAACTATAAATCATTAATATACATAAAGTTATTAAAAAAAACACAACTTGAAATTGTAAGGTCATCATAATAATAATAAATATAAAACTCATGTTGTTGAATATGATGATATTTTATTACCATAACAATTACCATTATTAGTTTTTTAGCATTCTTAATTTTACCATAGTTCTTTGTTTTCTTGAATAATTTTTTAAGATTATATGAATTTTTCAAATATAGTGAGAATCATATGATAAACTCTCTTCATTTCAAAATATTATAGTACAATAATCCCTTTATCCCCTCTTTATATAGGATTCTAAAGTATAGTTATTGGATATTAATAATTACATTGAATTTAATTTACTATTACACCCATAAAGTAGTTAATACTATAGGGTAATGGAGAATATGAGTGTACCAACACCTAGAATGAAGGGACCCCCCAGAAGCCAACCCCACCAATCATGTGTCAGCCATTATAGATCCTTCCATGCAAACATTCAATTCCCTAACTTGCGATCCTTATTAATTAATTTCATTTACTAATCTATATAATGATGGGTTGAATTTTTCCACTCATCCCATTACAATAGTGAAATTTAGGTGCTTGTATTATTGATTAATATCCCTTTAGATTTAAAGGCATGAACACTATCATGTCTGATGAAGACTTTTTATTCACTCATTGTTCGATTTTAGTTTGTTATTATTGAAATTTTTTATAATAATCATTATAATAATATTTTCATAAAAAAACCTTCAAGAAATTGGTTTTAATGAAATTAATTTGGGACGTATTTAGCCTTACAAAATTCTGATGAACTTCCCCAATGAAGATGAATATTACTGATTTTGTATCTGAAAGTCTTTAACATTAAATAGTTTTTTATAAATATTCTTAAGTGGTATACAAAGTTCCATCACCAATTTGAATATAAAATTGTCTTATTTGGGGTCTTCGTAAATCATCACCCAATTTATCAAATGGATGAAAATGTTGTTATGGGGATTGAAAAAACACTAAGAAAACCCATCAAATAATATTCCACTACTCAGGTTGTCTCCCATCAGTCAACAGTGAGGATTTTTTTAAGTGGATGTTTCAAATCAAATTAAAATGTTTATTTGGATTTTAAATATTGATAGGGGTTTTATTCAATAAATTTATTTAAAAATCCACATTTATAATGATCATACCATTTTTTTCTTGGATAACTACTATAATTTGTTCTTATAACATGGAAATCATACAAAAAATTAAAGAGATTTTTTTTGGAACCATTTTGAATAAAAATTATTTTTATATAAATAATTTCATCATTACTTTTATCCATCCTTATCTACCAACTCCTACCATGAAGATGGTTGTAGATCGAGGGGCTTGTGTTAGGAATAATCAAAGAAAGATGAAAAACAATTCAGAGGATCTAGTTCATGGACCCTGAGACACTTTACTCAAGGAGGTGGTTGTTTCTTAAGAAGGAAATATTGATTCCTTGATAATAACTATAAGGGTGAGGTATTCTTTTCCCATATCTTAGATCACAGATTATATTGTCACCTAAGATAATATTCTCTTCTTATTTCTATATAATCTCCAATATTAATGAAAGGTGTTGAGGCCACATTCAATTCTAGGTATAACTGTTTATTATGGGACTATTTTATTGAATATAGGTACTTAAAATTGATTGATTGAAAAAGGAAAAAACCCTCACTAGAAGTTAATGGTATAATTATTGTTAAAATAAAAAACTAATCAATATTAAGAAACTTAAAATATGAAAAGGAATGTGCCGATGAGAGCCCCCAATAATGCTGCTAGGTTTGCCGATGATGTGAACCGACCTGCCGAGATCCTACCAGAGTTAGAAGTAAGATAATTTTGGAAACCTAAGTCCATATCCAATCACCTATTGACAGATTATTAGCACAATTTATATATATTACATGGGATGAGAGGCTTTATCCTAATGAACTTGTATACCACCCGAAGTCTCTAAGGGATATAAGACATGAAGCATGTGGGATAAATACCCTTGAAGGTGAGATTATATGCATACTCAGTTGGATTCCTCAAAACCACAATGGATAAATTCAAAGTCTAGCTAGATCCATACCACAAAATAAATGATAACCCAAGTATGTTTTAATAGTATAAAACTCATGACATAAAAGAGTGACCCTCTTCTCACAACCTAGCTATAAAAAAATGGACCACAATCAATTATAAAATAATATTAACTACTTAGCCATGAAAACCATAAAAATATTAATAATTATAATGGGGGATCAAATAATTTCCTAAGATAAGTTCCGGTCAAGGGATTAACCAACCTCAATGGAGGACCCATTCCACTTCAAGTAAATCATGTCAGATAAAGGAGTACCAAACTCCATGGATAAGGGACCTATTCACTATGAAAAGGGGGAGCACTTGATATTATTTATTCAGTGTGAAACTTTTACTAAAGATACCCACCTCTTATATACATTTTACATCATTTTTAATATAAACATGAAAAAAATTAAAACCCAAAATTGATAAGTTTATGTGTCTTGGAAAAATTAGGATCATACAAAACTAATACTTATAAAATATTAAACATTTTTAAAATTCTTATTTTTATTCCACCTATATGATTTCATGATCTAATTAGTATATGTAATAACCTGAGGACATACATCAAAGAAAGGGAGAGCTAAAAGTCCAGTAAAAATAGGGATAGTAAGGAAGGAATATAAGACATGAACCAATATAGTACATGGGAGAGCATAATCATCATCATCATAACATAAGTATAAGATCATAATCATAATCACAATGAAATAATTTAAAATAGACCAGGAATGTGTTATATATATAATAATGAAACATCATAATGTACATCAATAAGTCCCATATATATAATGTGGGTAAATCTCTTATATTATTCATGAATAACATATATATATAAATCTTACTTCATAGTTAGTGAAAAAAATCCACCAACATGTTCATGAATAACATACATAATATCTTAGGATATATCATTTTAACTAATGAATTATAGGTCTATATATTTCTATACCCATATATTACATCATAAAATGACCATAATAATACATTTCATATTAAAAGGATACTTATATCATTCTTTATTAGGAAATAAACCGATGAGAAAATAATAAGTTTCATAATGGTGTCATAAGGAATATATAAATGAATAAAACATGGATATTCACCAAAATAATAAGGGAATAAATAATTTTTTTACATTTAAGTGTAGTATTAATAAATAAAATATCATATTTCATATATAAGAGGAGAATAAACATAATAAGAATTGAAGAAAATTTCCAAGAAAGAGTATACGTTAAAAAACCTGAAGGTGTCTTAAAATTAATCCAAATGAAGTAAGAATACTTATATACCAAAAATAATAAATGTAAATAAAATTAAATGGAATTTATATGTTATTTAGAATAATAATGCTAGGAATAGAGAGAAAAAGTGATAAACCAAAAAGGAAAGAGTTGGGGTCGAGAGTCCCCTTACCTCAAGTCATATTTTTCTTCATCATGTTTATGCCTCTTGTATAGTAAACTTGTGTTTTTAAATTTTTTAACCATAATTAAATTGTATTAATTTTTTCATTATGGATTAATTATAATCATTTTTATTTTTCTTACAATTTCTTTGAAGTGAGAATGGCTCAATGACATGTTTATTTCCCCATTTACATTTTGATTATTTTTTATTTATCAATTATTAAAATTAACTCCAAAAGAATGAAAATATATAAAGATACATGTTATTATATTATATATTGTCTTCACTAACCAATCATGAATGTATTTATAATTAAATAATTGAAAATTTCCTCCTAGGAGGATAATACCGACCATTAACAGGTTGTGTATAAAAGAGGGGGAGAGAGAGTACATATATTACAAATGGTTTAAAATAGTTATAAAATATCCTAATAACATAAATATTTTTTTATAATTTTTTAGTATTATAGAAAAAGAAAATAAATTTGGAGGTTAGAAAGAAAAACATAAAAAATAAAAGGATTGTAAAATTATCTTAACATTGATGCTCACCCCTTATTATGGAACGGACACCTTAATGTCTTAGGTTCAGATGACACCAGAACTCCCTAAGGATACTAGGAGCCTTAGGAGTAGGGAATTGATTAAATCTTGGGTTAAGATAAGTTAATGATAAATGATTTATAATTGGAGTAAGAGGGGTGTATTTATACATGAGGGGATGAGTATTTTTGGTTAAAATATAGAATAAATTATTATTTCCAATGTAAAACTTTCAATAGTGTTATTTCTAAAATTATAAATCATATTTTATTTAAATTACTTGTTTTTGTGGCATGGAAACTCATTTAACACCAAATTTATTATTTTATACAAAATAATAGAAGGAAAATTTACCAAAATGTTTTTTAATGATATACAATATCTTTTTCAACTTTGTAAAATACTTTTTAGGGTTTAAAATTAATTTTATTGTTCTTAAATGATTAATTAATATTATTAAATATATTTTAGCCAAATATAAAATTTTTAGGATCTATTAATTCATTAATACCTTAATACTTCATCTTAAAACACCAGTACTTTCAAAACTTATATTTTTGCTATTCTTCTGAAAATTTATGTTTTTCAAAATGTTATAAAGAATCATTCATGGAAATTTTTTTGTGATGATTTAAAAAATTAAATTCATTTAATAAAAATAATTTTCTAACTTAGGTAATTTTAATATTTAGAATAATAAAGTAGGGTTTTCATAATTCATTTTAATACACTTTATTAAAAATACACATATATTTTATTTTGAATTTTTAAATTTAAATATTTATTTATATATTTATACAATTTTTATTTAGTTATTTTATTCATAGTGAATATTATTTATAAGACACTTTACTATTCTAATTTTCGAGTTACTATTATAATGGTTAGATTACTATTTCTAACATTCGTGTTACTATTCCTAATGGCCAAGTTACTATTCCAATGGCCATATTGGTTTTATAATTCCCATAACCTTATACTTATTTCATAAATCATTAATTTTTTTTATATTAATATTATTTCTAGGTTTTATATGATTCCCATCATTTTATAACCATTTTATTTCTTTTTATAGTTTTTTTCGCGACCGAGATAATTCTAGGAGATAACAATGATCCAATTTGTTTTATTCTAGTTATATTATTTTTGTGTCTATTTATTGTACCATTTTAATACTTTAAATTTTATAGAGTATATTTATTTTCCATATTTAACATTTTATTTTGATGAAGTAATGTATTTTTATTTTTTTATTATACTGTGAATGTGTTTTATATTATATTATATTCCTAAATTTTATATAAATTTATATTTAGAAAGAAAATTCCATATTTAAATTTTTGGATCATTACAAGAACATTTTCAATGCCCATGGAGTATCGACCCCATTACTGATCTGGATGAATTTCTCCCCAAGTATAAGGGGGAGTACCAAACTCTAGGGATAATATAGAGGACCTGGGCCCAGTCCTCATCACATCACCAGGGGAGTTCTTAACCCCATTTCTATTTTGATTATCATGATCAACCCAGTCATTAGACCTACGAAGATAATAAAACTAAAATTTATTGATTTTCTACACATATCACCTCTAATAATGGAGTGGGATGTATCAACATGTTCTATGTGAAAAATTCTTTGGATAGACTAATCATATGAGCATATTTGATTCTTGGGAAATAAATTATAAATAGTACATATTTTGGAAAAGTATCAAATATGTACTTTTGGGGACATGACATGTATCCCCGAGGAAGTATCCAGGTTATGTACTACCATTGAATTTCCATGTGAGGTTTGATATGTATGTGGTGCTAAAGTGTGTAAATTGTTCTTGGGACCCATTGGTGGTACTCAATGTGTACTTCAACACGTTGATTCGTGTGAGATCCAAACTATACAATGTGTTCAAGGTTAGGTACAAAACATGTTAGGACTACTATTCACTCAGTGTGTCCTGCCAGCTGCTTGAGTCATGTGCTTATAAGTCATGGAATGTCTATCGACCCACTTGGTATATGGGGATAAATGGATAGCTAGGCAGGTAATCTAATAGATTTTGAGTCAAGTGACCTAGGAATACCTATTATATGTACCTAAATTATACCTCATGTGATATTTATCTCATTCTGAAACACTTTCCTCTTCTAGTAAGGAAATACATAACATGTGTACTAGAAGCACACATAATGTGATCATGTCTTTTATCTATAGATCTTCTAATAATTAGAATGTACAGGACCACTATTTTTACCTTTGATCATGCTCAAAATGCTACAATGGGAATTCTTCACCACTACTTCACCTATAAGGGACAATTCCATCCTCTATTGAATCCTTGTTAACTATCCTCAGCTATAATTTTCCCATAAATGATCCCTTAATGTTTTGTACTGGTACTGATTTCTAGATCTCATACTGCCTCATTTTTAATGACCCTCCATTGAACTATATCCATCCTTCAATGCCCATTTATCATCTTAAATGCCTAAATTGGATTCATTAAAGTCTATATAGTGATCATTTGCTATCCCAGACCATGTTTGTTGAATAACTAGCCCCGATGAATCCTAGTGGTGAAAGTGTAAATAATTAGGGATATAGAATAAGGAAGAACACAAGTTTAGTGGCTGGTAGAAAGTTCTAACAACTTTTCATTGAGCATGGATCTAACAAGGATGGAAAACATGTGGGAAATAATGGATTTCTACAAAAAATAGGTTTGAATAATAGCATAATGAATTTATATTATATCAAAAAATTAAAATCATAGGATTGATCATGAAATTGACATAAGAATTGAAAATAATGAAGAAAAAACTCACAATAATGATACATATTTTTGGCAAAAAATTCTGTAGGAAGCCCCAAATGACCAACTTTGGGTAAATTAAAGCCATCATCCGACTCAACGGAACATTATGAGAAAGAAAATGAAGGTGTATTTAAGTTTCTAGGTGCTAAAAAAAGATTCAAATTGATGTTAAATCCTCTTACACAATTGATATGATGTATCTCATGTCACTTCTATGAAGGCCTCTCAAATGGCTAAGGGAGGTGCATGAAAGATATTTATATTGCATGCAAGAAACTGATCTACACACAAGACTCTTCCATGCCAAATGTGACATCGATCCATACCCTTCTATGAATTTCACACAATAATCTAAGGCATCTGTGTGCAAGATGGACACACTGACTAAAAGAATCATGATTTGTACACAACCCTCTTGCATGCTAGATATGACGTAAACTGGCCCCTTGCACACACGTCCTCCATGTTAAAAGAAGCAGTTGTGTGGAAGACCACTTCCAAGATTGAAATCTTACACACCATCGATGAATATATATACTATAAGAATAATGCATCCCCATTCTTGAAGGTGACACTCTGGAAGTTGAACCTCCACTCTACTACACGTAAGATTGATCTTCTACAATATCAGAAAAGCATGTAACACTCAAGGTATAGATATTGAATGATAGGTTCCCTTTGAATCCTCACTAGAGTGGTCCTATAGTTGTGTAATCCTCTCCCAACCTATTTAAACCCAATTTAAGTTCAATAAAAGTCTCCTCTTGCATGCACACCTGACCTTGTATGCCAAACTCATTCCTTCACACAACCCTAACCCTTGCACATAAGCCTCCAATCTTTCACGCACCCCTTCTTGGAAGCTCCATGTCTTTCTTTTATGTCAAATTACTATGTTTTATCACCCTTTATGAGAGAGACCCTTGTCTTGCAAACATATCTTGTGTGAAACCCTCCAAACATGTTCTCAATAACTACTTAGTCCCTCACAAGGTTTCCCATATGCCTCTAGTGAATGAATTTCCCTACCTTTCGCTTCTATGAATAGGCATGATAATACATTTTTCTCCTCATTATAGAAACACTAATGTGTAACTTGTGACCAAACACTAATCCACACCATTTAAACTTGTCATTTATAAAGCCACCCCTCCCAAGTGTGCATGAGCTACGGTTATGTAAGCCTAAGGGTGAGGGATGAATCCCTTACGTCTATGATACATGACATAAAACTTCCTAACACAAAAATCCTCATCATATGACGTTAAAATATAGTTTTGCCCTATGAAATTCACATGATATTCCCCATGTAAACTTATCATGGAATTCCACCTCCACCCACCATGTTTGGAAATCCTCCCATATAGGGAAGCTTCCACTTGTAAGCCCCACACTCCCTATTCCACAAGAATATGATGATCTATATATGAATCACAAGGAATGAGATATTTGTCACTTGGAATTAGACACTCATCACATGGAATGCCATCCTTCTTTGGAATCTTCCATGCATAATCCCCACACTATCACTCATTGGTGCATCTCTCACGACATGGCCGTTAGGTTTATTTATTATTCTTGTTTCTCAAATAGAGCATGAATGACATGGGCTTAGAGGTTAATAGTGACCATAAAATCTAACCTCCAACCATTTGAGAATCCCTACTGGAGTAATACCCAATCATTAATACTCCCTTTGGCCTACTTCCATGCATTATCCTCAATCATGTCCCCTCAAATGGGCCTCCTTCTTCGTTGTATGAACCAATGACCCTTTTTGAACTTCTTGGGATTTGATTCCCAACAAACTAGGATATATAGAAAACCTCCTTGAGGCCCAAACCCAGAACCCCAACCACTCCATTCACTCTAACCACTCCATACACATCAATCCTAATATTTATCTAGGTTTCCACATCTTAGTAATATCATGCCCCTACCCAGAGATCACATATCCTCTTGGTCCCTTTAGGTTGATTTCACATGTAAACCTCATACACATCATAATTGTTCCTAGAATAACTCAAGAAGATCCCATGTATAATCTCCACACCATCTAACCAAGAGAAATCCTCTTGAAATGGGTAGCACCCATGTGTAAGCCCACACCATCCCTCACTGATTCTCCTTTCGCGACTTGAGTGTCCTTACCACATGATGATAAACTACATGGACTGATCTCATCACGTGACCTTAAACTATGGCATTGGATTATACAGGTTTTGATCCTTCTATTATTGGAAGGGTATATATGATTCCTCTCTAAGGTTCAATCCCTACTAATGGTAAACCTTAGTTCTCCCTCCTAGGGATGCACTTTATTGATCTGCCTATATGGGGAGTTCCGATCAGTCTCATCCCATATCCACATTGACGTCTTCTATCAAGGGAGATTTGGTTGTTAACAATTGAAGCCCTTGGCCTCTCATACACTAGCTCATACCTCTCATTCCTCTACCCGTTTCCGAGTCAGATCTGGAGCGGAGGTCACTAAGATGTTTTGGGTATTTTTTGGTTTGATAGTCAATGGTATTCAGGGCACATTTGGTGTCGACTTTCTCATGTTCTGGTGGATTATGTTTTATGCCTCATCGATGATGTCATGATTCAGATCCATCAACCACATATTCCTTACTCTGACCCCTTGTTCTGCTACACCTCTATAGGTAGGATCTCTTGTGGTGGTTTCATAGAGGTTTTGGTTTGGTGGTTTGGTAGCCTCCAGTGTTCCTGGTATATGCCTCTCAATGATTATGACATTCAGTTTGGGCATCAAAAACGAATTGAGAAAGTTATTGTTCTATCATATTTGATCGGAGTTCTTCCCCATTGTCTTTGGTGAAAGTTTTTTGGTTTATTTCAATGAGTGATTATACTATTATGATATTTTTTTGGAGAGATGTCATTATTGTGTATGGTTTTGGGTGTTCTTTACTCTTGGTTGTGGTGGCGATCACGGCTATTTTCTACGACGGTGACAAGATGATGAGGTGGTGTTTTTGATTTGGTTGGATCATGGATGAGGATGCTGCTCAGTTGTGAGGTTGAAGGGGCCTATTGCTCCATTCATCGGATCTGGAAATCGGTGTCTACGACATTGATGGTGTTCCTCAATTGATGATGTATGGGTGGCATTGTGACTCGTGGGTTAGGGTGTGCATCGCGAGGTGGTAGGATGGATGCGTGACGATGGGCTCATATTTGAAATTTGTGGTGTGGTGATGTGGGGTCGCTTTGAAATTTTTGAAAATTTTAATTTGTAACATGGTTTAGTATTTTTAAGGGTTTGTGTACTTGACACGGTGGTTACCACTTACCTTAAAGTGGCTTATCAATAATTTAAAAAAATTATTTGAGTATGCCTTGGGTTTTTCACCATAGATTCCTCCATGAGATGCCCTTTTATGAGGAATAATACAGGTGACCAATGTTCCTAGAATCCAAACATGCCATCAATGGACAACATGACTACTCTCCTGATCGAAGGTTTCTACCGTATCAAGACCCTTTGGAATGTCCAAATAGAAGTAGTGTAATTAACCGTTGTCCACAAAGAGTTGGAACTAGGAATGAGTTCTATGAACATGAATTAACACTATGAGAGAAACTCAAACTAGGTGAAAAATTATAATGAGGAATCTATGGAAGGAGGAACCAACATACCATCATCCCATTTCAATCAAGTAGAATACATCATCATTGAATGTGATTAAATCTTCCCAACTTTGGAAAGTGGGAATGAATGGAAATAGAATGCGATGCCAGCACACATCAACATGTTTGACAGCATGCCTTGGAGAAAGCATCATAAATTGAAATGGTGAACATGATATAAAACTACCCTCCTTGAGATGTAGAATAGTATCATTCGAGACATCATTAGATTATAATGTAACCAGATCCAGTTATCTAGCACCAGGACCCATGAAGAAAACAAGTGGGACCAACATGGAACTCACTAGAAAATTGGTTAGTTAAACATTGGGGATTCTGGTATAAGACAACGTCAGCATAGATCTCTCTCTTTGACTATGGATGATTAAACGATGATGAGGTATTGGGAATTTCTTTCCTTTTACCCATACTAACATCTAAATCCTCCTTCTTTAAAGTACCCAAATAGTAGAAAACCAACCACCCAATGAAAACAAATGTAGGGGTAGGAGAAATGTTAATGCAGAAATATTGTACAAATCTACCTCCTCCATGAACTGAATTGAGGCTACAACTACCAAGAACCCATGCACCATCTCATAACCAGAGATTATTCATAGGAGGGTTATGGATGCCCTCATACACTGTTATGAAAAATATGGGGTCATTCCCATGAAGGATATGGCCCGCTAGGGCCTAGAGGTTTTTTTACCTCACTGACAATGCTTCCCCCAAGGTCCACATAAGGAGAATCTTCTCCCCACTCCAACAATGAAATTCTTCAGGAGCCTCTTCTACGAGGGATCCAATGACTCTCTCCCCTATGCTGAGGAGGTGGGGGATACCCGAGTCACTCCAGCTACGACTACCTCCCAAGATCCACTAAGTAGAGATCCAACTAGGCATTGTCTGTGCCTCTAATGAACAGTCCTCCATGTCAATGAATATATGGATTATAACCATGATTTGATAGCCCTGGTCCATACCACTTGATGCCAATGTTGGGCCCAATCTTAGAATAATACTCATCAGGGGGAATCATTTTCCAAAAATCCAGTATCTTCTTTCACAATTGGAAAATTCTACCAGATCACTACCACAATAGAATAGGGACCCATAAATTCCTGATTGGAATCAATAAATCATCCTACCAAAAGGTAGGTTGGGTTGACTCTATCGATAGAAAACATTAATAATAGTCATTATAGACTGATCCATGACAATGAGGCTCAGTACAAAGGTCCTCCCTGCACATCTGACAACCAAAGTGGAGGTCCTCCCCACTCCTATAATCCGTATGAAGGTCCTCCCCATGATCCCATCGGTCAAAGTGAAGGTTATCTCTATTTCATTGATAGCCAGCACAGAGGTCCACCCCATTCCACAACCACCCACCAACATGGAGTTCCTCCCCATATTGAATCCAAACAGTGTGAAGGTCCTACTCATGTCGTTCCCAGCTCAAGCATAGGTCCTTCTCACTTCACTAATGATCAGTATAAAGGTCCTCCTTGTGATATCATCATCATCCTACACAGAGGTCCTCTTCATGACATAGACTACCAGATTAGAGTTTCTCCCCCCTCCTTCAACAGTCAACATAGCGGCCCTCACCATGTTTCCACCATCCAAAACAGAGGTCCTCCCCAAACTAGCTAGTATAGAGGTCCTCATCATATTCCTGTATCCCAACAAGGAGGTCCTCAACATTTCTAGTTTGATTAGTGCAAAGGACCTCCTCACACTTCAACCCACCATATTAGAGGTTCTCCCCATTTTTACAGCAGCCAAAGAGGAGGTCCTCCACAATCTAAAAGCCTTCAAGATGAAGGCCCTACCCATTTCCCAAATGATCAAAGTGGAGGTCCTCCTTTACCATCAACCACTAGCACGAAGGTTATCCCCATTCTGAACAACTTAACTACTCTAAAGAACCAACCCAAGGTAGAACGGTGAACCACCACCATCGAAGGAATTTTTTTGGGAAGCACCAAGTAAATTTCAATACTATTTTCTTCTTAGATTCCAAGGAATAATATGATTCAATGATAGAACCTTCACCCCAGTCATCAGCATTAGAGTTTGGGGAAGGATCCCATATAGTAAAGTTTGTCACCTTGGAAGGTGAGATCCTCAAAATTTCTAAATCCACTCATAGGTATATGTAGGTGGATAAAGATTTAGTTACCTTTCATGGTCTCAATGTAATGGCCTGTACTTCTCCAGTCCGTTACTTTGGGAAAATATAGTGTTTGAGGTGTTATGAGAGGTCAAGGTGACTTATCCCCAGTACTTTTCCAATTTTACATTTTTTGTGAACAGTTCCATCAGTGAACAGTTCCAATAGTAGACAATTGTGAATAGTGAATCGCTAACCTTATGTGAACCGTAGCATCGGTGACGTTCGGTGAACAGTTCCAACGGTAGATAGTTGTGAACAGTGCATCGGTAACCTTCTGTGAACAGTGCTAATGGTGAGGTCCAATGGTAACCTCTCTTTCCTTTTACAAATTTCCAATTATATGAACAATTCCATCAGTGAACAGTTGTAGCAGTAACCTCTAATGGTAACCTCTCTTTCCTTTGACAAATTTCCAATTCTTTGAACAGATCCATCGGTGAACAGTTCTATCGGTAACCACTCTTTCCTTTTCCAAATTTTGAATTCTGTGAACAGTTCCATCGGTTAACAGTTTTATCGGTAACCTCTAACGGTAACATCTCATTCCATTGCCAAATTTCCAATTCTATAAACAAATCCATCAGTGAATAGGTCTATCGGTAACCTCTATCTGTAACCTCTTTTTCCTCTGCCAAATTTTGAGTTCTGTGAATAGTGTTCCCAGAATGGTAGGTGTACAGTGTTCTATCTGTGAGGTTCTAATGGTGAGGTTCATGAACAGTGTTCTATCGGTGAGGTTCATGAACAATGTTTTAATGGTGAGGTTCATGAATAGTGTTCTAACGTTGAGGTTCATGAACACTGTTCTATCGGTGAGGTTCTAATGGTGAGGTTCATGAACAATGTTCTATCAGTGAGGTTCATGAACAATGTTCTATTAGCGAGGTTATAATAGTGAGGTTTATGAACAATGTTTTTCCTTTTCTAAATTTTGAGTTCATGAACAGTGTTTCCAGCTTCCTACAGTTTTCCCCTTTGATGTTTCCTTTGACATAAAATGAATTTAAAGCCTTATTTTAAGGACTCTAAGGCCGATTCAAAGGCCATAACTTATATATTAATTATTACTAAGGCTCGGGATGTTTTTACTTGGTCAAACCATATGGTTAAATGCGATCCACTTTTAATAGAAAATTAAGCATGTCTCAAATCATCGCTACGTTAAATCATCAAAAGGGACAAGATATATTCCTCCCTTGTTCTTCCTCCTTATTATCTAGTACGAGATTCTCAAACCTTTCCTTCCTTCCCATATGAATCATGAGATCAAACTTTTCCCCGTGGATTGGTTTCCTCGACATGCTTCTTGCTGCAAGTGCACCCCCTGTTTCTATACAACCAAGCAGTATCGATCAGTCTTCAATATAAGGTATGTTTTATCATCATTATTTTGGGGTTAATCTTCTCCTATTTCTACTTTACATATTATAGAATGTAATCTCTATGCTTCTAATGGAGTTTTCTTGGGTTTTGGTTGGTGCGGTCATACCGTGGCATACCCGGGTGGATGCAGTTGTCGCGAGAGGAGGCGACTGTGACCTATTGTGTAGACTGTTCTCATATAAAGAATGTCAAGAACCATTTGAGGTAGGGGATTTTTTGCTTCCCTTTTATTTTATGTGAAAATGTATAGTTATAATGTTTTATCCCACTCGATCACAATGGGATTTACATAATAAATATTTAAATGGGATAAAAAAATTGATATCGATCGTATATTATTGCCTCTTGTTTTTCTAGATAGTGTGATATCCATACTTTCTTTGTTTAGCTATTTGTTCTTAATGGAAATTGGTAAAGAATGTAAATTAGAATTAAATTATAACTATTTTGATATAGATAAAGGGGCATGTAAATGAATCTGGTTCTTCTTTTTGTAATTTGATGTTAATCAAATTGGTGTAGTAAGCATGTTTAATCATTTTTGATAACTTACTAATTAGGTTTTCCAAATGTGGAACCTGTGAATAATAATCAGTTAACACAAGATGGATTAATGAACCAGTCATTTGATAAAAGATAATTACTTGTTGGGTTTTGAGTTACCATCTTTATAGTTAAAGGGCCAAGAGCCAAATTGTTAAGATGTTTGTTTTCCTACTGCTTGTGTTGTAATGTGATCCTGGATGGCTGTTGTGATATGTGGGGGCATGGAGGCCCTTTGTTTATGGAAACAAATGATGCCCTGGGTGGTGAGATGCATCAGTTTATGCATGTGGGTGTCGGGGAGGACACAAGGGATGATGGAATGGGATGGATGTGATTGTTGGATGCTTGCTGTTTCTTTTTGGCTGATTACCTATTTTACTTTTCCCCACTACCTAAGGCAGCTGGTCTTGCTTAACCTTCTTTCGAAATATGTGAAGATACATGGGGTATGACACGTTCTTTCTATGTTTAGCTTCTCAAGGGAGGATGGGTCTATGCTCTTGCTATAAGCGGCAAAGACTTGACTGGTAGTACATCTACTCACCCTGTTGAGCCCCCTTGTGTTTAGTAGCATAGAATGTTTTTCTAGAATGACTGGGAATGTGGGAAAGTAATTATATAATGAATAATTGAATAAATGGTGTTAACCCATGGGGTTGGAGTTTTCTAGAACATAATGATGAGGCTGTAATTTTAAAGGAACAATGTACTTTGGGTGTGATGCTAATGAACTTTAATTTGGAATTGGTACTGGTTAATTAATGTTTAAAGAATTAATTAATGTAAAGTGCAACTGATAAAAAGGGAATGAAATAATGTATTAAATCACTTTAAATGGTTGTGTGCTTATAGGATACCTAGTCTTAGAATAAGTATCCAGAGTTTGAGAGATGTTATCTACATTTGAGTCTAAGACTAGGTTATGCCCATAGTGTGGTTATGAGATATAGTATATCCTATACTTTTTGTGTTTCTATACTCTAGTCCACCCTGTCAGTAAGGGAAACTAACACCCCGTGGGTTCTGAGCCCTGGGGGGGGGGGGCGTTTTCCCCAACATTACGGTGGGAGGATGAATGGCTGACTACCCCCTTTGGACCACTTTATTCTCTTGGTAGTTACTTGTGCTGGTAGGAACAACGATTAGTTTTACCATATATGTGTGTAGAGGGATATAATGGCTTGTGGTTATTCACACACACATATTATAGATATATTTTCCTATGGACTACTATAGGTGTAACATGTATAGGCTGTGATTGCTTGAGGATCCTTACTCAGTGTATGGGGTGTAATGGATTGAGGTATAATACCCAACGTATGATACACATTATGCAGGCTGTGGTGGATCCCAGAAACTACCAGGTTACTTTTCTTACATGGACATGGTGATTTTGTTGCATGAGGTGCATGTTGTGGTGCTTCGCCCAGGTGTCTGCAGGCATGCCTTTTTAGAGAGAGATTCTTAGGATGTGCGATGTTGGGGAAAAGTGGCAAACCAATGGGTAAGTAGTAGATGGGTACCCTTGATATTCTTTATTATATTATATACTCTTTTATGTGTTACTTGGTGAGAGTAGCCATGGTGAGGTTGGGAACTCAGTATATCTATTTAGTTGACGAGTTAGTTTCACTTGTTGTTCACTGTGATTTAGCATGATTTCTTTACTTTTGCACGAGATTCTTCGAGGATGATCCTACTAAGTATACAGTTATACTCACCCTATATATATATAAACTATTTTTCAGGTCACTTAGAGCAGGTTGGAGATCAAGCTGGTTTCTACTAGCTTGGGGTTGCAGGAGCTATTCGGTCTTGTGGTTGCTCTTGTTTTTACTTTCTTTTGGGTACTTTTAGTATTCCCCTTCCAGTTGTAGTAGTTTTTCATGACATTACATATGTTCACTTGGTTTTTCTTTTATATTTCAGTTATGTGTTGGATTTGGTTGGTGTCTATCATATCTCTCTCTTCCACATGTGTTCTCTTAGAGGATAATGCCTCCCATTTGTGTGTTTACTATACCCTCAGTGCTAGTTGCCAACCCAGGGCCTACTGGAGGTGGGACTCGGTGATCATTATCTCCCTTCTCACATTACTGGCCCAGGAGGGGTACACTTTGTGGGGAGGGGGTTGTGACCGAGTGGTATTAGAGGGAGTTTGAGGGATAGGATGGAGGTTGGAGTTAGGCACAGGTGAGGTTGCACGAGTTGGTAGGGAAACAATGTCATTCATGTTTAGCAAGTGATGTAAACACTGGAGACTAGCTGAGACATATGCGTTTAGGCCTCCCTATGATATGATGTACGAACCTTTAAGTTTACAATGGATACTAAATGAGGTGATGCTAGTTACAGGGTAGAGACCTAGGAAAGGATCATGCATAATTCTTCTTTGTGCTTGTGTTTTAATGGGTATACCTTGGGATAGGATAATCTGAAATAAATAAAAGAAAACAATTAATTAATTAATGTTGAGTCTTCCATATTCTAGGTTTAGGATCCCTAACTATTTTTTATTTTATAGGTATGGCTCCAGGTAGATTCCCTCGTCAGGATCACATAAAATATGTCAAATAGACTGTTCCAGTAGATCGCCGCGGGGTAGAGGTTTACGATGATGACACTTGGAGGAAGACAATATGAGAGTTTCAGCGCCAGAGTCTATAGAAGTACGGGGGATCTGTTTCAAATGCAATCACGGAAGATTGGTTAGAGGAGGTCAAGATCAGCTTCAGTTTGATCTATTATCATAAGGAGCACTGGGTGTCCTTGGTTGTTACAATACTGCGTGGAGCAGCGAGGTAGTGGTGGTTCTTATTCCTTGGGGATCACGAGGAGTCAGCGATATCATGGGAGGAGTTCTGAGACATGTTTAGAGTTGAGTTTCTTTATTCGACCGTGAAGGCATCCAGTCGCCAAGAGATTCTTACCCTTCGACAGGGGAGCTCCAGTGTGCGAGAGTTTGAAATCCATTTTAGGAACCTTTTACGATATTCTTCGGACCTATTTTCAGATGAGGAGGTCAGGGCGAGGTATTTCGAGGAGGCTTTTCATCCAGAGATCCAGCGCCAAGTCACCCCATTTATGCTGAAGACATATCTTGAGGTGCTGGCGAGGGAAGAGGTTTTCGAGAGGACTTTGGCCAGAACCGGATCATCATGAGAGGGGAGTCATCATGATTCTTCAGGAAGTCGAGATGTGGTCTGGGGTTCTCGGTTTTTAGGACAGAAGAGTTTCCGTTCGGACGAGGTACGTCCCAGCCTTCAGCATCTCATTTCTCTGGGGTCAGCATCTCTCAGGCCTATTCCAAAGGATCATGTGATTTTTTTTTCTTGTGGTGGTCGAAATCATCAGTAGTGAGAGTGCCCGAACTTTCAAAGTAGTCATTGTGCACCAGGTGCTCCGCTCCAGGTTCCTCTGTTGAGGCAGTTCCAGCCGAGGCAGTAGCAGCAGATTGCACCAGCTTTAGATCAGCAAAGGGTAGATGGGGCAGGCAGAGGGCAGCCCCATGACGCTCCCCATCCTCAGAGAGTAGAGAGTGTCCATGGTGGTGGTTGTCATCAGGGTCCGATAGGCCTTGGAGGAGGTCGTGGTTAGCTTCATGCTCTAGCATTGCCAGTTCCAGGTGAGCTAGATGTCATTTGAGGTACCCTTTTCTTGTTTTCTACCTTGATGTATACCTTGTTTTTATTCAGGAGATACACACTCTTTCATATCACCTACCATTGTCCATGCTTTGGGACTTGAGGTAGAGAGGCTTCCAATGCCCTTGGTGTTGACTACGCCTGTTAGAGGTAGATCTGACTTGTTTGAAGTATGTAAAAACTGTGATCTAGTGTTGGGGAAGCATCGATCTTAGGAAGATTTCTTTTTTTGAGAATACAACCATATGATGTCATCCTTGGTATGGATTGGTTGTATTCGGTGTAGGCTATCGTGGATTGTTTTAGGAAGAAGGTCATTTTCCTTGGTGCAGATGGAGAGTCGGTGGTGTTTGTTGGCAAGCGAGATCCTCAGATGGGTCATAAGCATGTTCCATCCTTATCATCCATTATGGATGAGATGATGTTGAGTTCTTTAGAGGTTCAGCAGTTGGAATTTCCTAGGGTCATAGAAGAGTACCCTTATGTATTTCTAGAAGAGGTTGTAGCGTTACCCTCTCAACGAGAGATCGAGTTTGGGATTGAGCTATAACTAGGAGCGCCTTCTAAGTTACTAGAGCTACGTATACAGCTTGATGGTCTATTATAGTGCGGTTTTTTTGGCCAAGTGTGTCACTGTGGGGTGCACCCGTTTTGTTGAAGAAGAAGGATGATGACAGTTTGCGATTGTGTATCGATTATCATCGCTTAAACAATGTGACAATAAAAAATCTCTATCCTCTTTTGTGGATTGATGATTTATTCGATCAAATTAAGGGTGAAAGTTGGTTCTCAAAGGTATACTTGTGGTCAGGATATCATCAGATGCGTGTGAAGGGTGAGGATATCCCGAAGACTACTTTTCGTTGTTGTCATGGGCATTATGAGTTCATTGTAATGCTGTTCGGTGTGACGAATGCTCTAGCTGTGTTCATGGGATTGATGAATGATGTGTTCCATGAGTTCCTAGACATGTTCGTGGTAGTTTTCTTCGACGACATCCTTGTGTACTCCACATCTTAGGAGGATCATGCGGAGCATATACACTCTGTTTTGGGAGTTCTTCGTCAACATCAACTGTTTGGGAAGTTTCTGAAGTGTGAGTTTTGAGTTCAAGAAGTTCGTTTCTTGGGGCACGTTGTGTCCCAGCAGAGAGTAGCTGTGGATCCATCAAATATAGAAGCAGTTGTGTCTTGGGAATCCCCCAAGACAGTGTTGAAGGTGCGAAGTTCCTTTGTCTCGTAGGCCACTACAAGATGTTCATAGCCTATTTCTCATGAGTTGCGACTCCTCTTACAACTTTGATCAGGAAGGATCAGGCATTCATATGGAATGATCACTGCCAGGAAACTTTCAAGTATCTAAAGGAGAAGTTAGTAAGTGCTCCAGTTCTTTGTATTCCAGCTGAGGGAGTTTAGTTTGATGTTTTCTGTGATGCTTCGTATCTAGGGTTGGGCTGTGTTCTGATATATAAAAGATCAGTTGTTTCTTATGGGTCTTGGAAATTACATCCCCATGAATTTAACTATTCCACTCACAATCTTGAGTTGGCATCCGTGGTGTCTGCTCTGATGTTGTGGATACATTATTTCATTGGTGAGCGCTTTGTGGTTTTCACCGATCATAAGAGTTTGAGGTATGTTTTATCCCAACGTGACTTGAAATTATGACAACGTTGGTGGATGGAGTTCTTACAGGAATACGACTTCAAAATATCATATACACCTAGAAAGGGGAATGTTATAGCTGATGCGCTCAGTCAGAATTTGCGTAGTGATGTAGTGCATGATTCTGGGGATTCCTAGAGAGTAATGGAAGAACTGTCAGCATTACATCTTGATATGGGAGTATTTTGGGGCAGAGTTTGTCTTTTTCAGATGATGGTGCAGTCATCTCTCATGAATCAAGTGGAATATTCCCAGTTGGGTGATCTTGAGGTGGAGGTGTGGAGAGACCGAGTTGTTTGTGGTGATCCCCCAGATGGTTGGTCGGAGGATGAACAACACCGAGTGTTGTATCACGGAAGGCTTTTTGTTCCTTTGACGATGCAAGAGATGATTCTTATAGAGTTTCATAGTTCGTCTTTAGCGGTACATCCTGGTGTGAAAAAGATGTACCGAGCCTTGAGGATCCAATTTTAGTGTCCTGGGCTGAAGCATGCAGTTGTAGAGTTTGTGTCTCGATGTTTGGTCTGCCAGAAGGTGAAGGCCAAACACCATGTTCTTGGTGGTCTGCTCCAGCCATTAGATATTCCTCAGTGGAAGTGGGAGGACATCTCAATGTACTTTGTTACTGGTTTACCTCGATCTCTGGGAGGACATGATGCTATTTGGGTGTTAGTGTATCACTAAACAAAATCGGCCCACTTTATAGCAATCAAGGAGTTGAGCTCAGTGGAAGTTTTTTCAAGGCAGTATCTAGAGGAGGTGGTGAGACTTCATGTAGTCCAAAGGAAGATCATTTCTGATTGAGATCCTCACTTTACTTCTAGGTTGTGAAGAGGTCTCCAGCATGATTTTGGTTCTCAGATATGGCTTAACACTACTTTTCATCCTCAAACGGATGGTCAGACAGATCAAACCATCCAGACTCCTAAAGACATGTTATTCTCTTGTGTTCTTGATTTTGGAGGTTCATGGATGAGGCACTTACCCTTGGTGGAGTTCTCTTACAATAATAGTTTTCACTCCACCATAGGTATGTCGCCATTTGAAGCCTTGTATGGCCAACCTTGCCATTCTCCATTGTGCTGGACTGGGGTTGGAGAGTTTACAATTATCATACTAGAACTAGTGCAGAATACAATAGAGATGGTTCAGGTGATTCGTGAGAGGATGAAGATAGTGCAGGATCATCAAATATCATATGCTGATCAAAGGATGAAACCCTTAGATTTTAATGTTGGGGATCAACTTTTTTCTGAAGGTGACTCCCCACTGTGGGCAGCGAAGGTTTGGTCATGGGAGTAAGCTTTCTCCCCAGTTTTTAGGGCTTTTTGAGGTGTTATATCATGTTGGAAGTGTGGCGTATTGAGTAGCACTTCCTCCAAAGATGAGTCGGATACATGATGTTTTCCATGTATCATAGATCCATCGTTATCTTCATGATGACTCTCATATCATCCATTGGGGAGAGATCGATGTTGATGATGATGCAACCTTTGAGGAGCGACCTATGGAGATCCAAGACTTCAAGGAGAAGGTGTTGCATGGGCATTCTATCCCCTTAGTTCGTGTCTTGTGGTGACACGGTGGAATGGATGAGATTACATGGGAATGTGAGTCACATATACGTGATCAGTACCCATATTTTTTTGTTGTTTAACTCTTTTCATGTATCGATGTAGCCTTTATGGTTATAAACCTTTCATGTTTATGAGATAGCTCCCTTTGTTGCTTTTGTGGCTTACTCTCTTTTGAGAGGTATCTCGATGGGTGGTTGTTTGGAACTCGTTTAATTTTCACTTTAGGTGGGTTTTGAATTCTCGGGGATAAGAATGTTTTGAGAGGTATCTGATATAATGGCCCGGACCTCTCCAGTCCATTCCTTTGTGAAAATATGGTGTTTGAGGTGTTCTGGGAGGTCAATGTGACTTATCCCCAACACTTTTCCAATTTTCCCTTTTTTGTGAACAGTTCCATTAGTGAATAGTTCCAATAGTAGAAAGTTATGAACAATGCATCGGTAACCTTATATGAACAGTTTCATCAGTGACCCTCGGTGAACAGTTCCAATGGTAGATAGTTTTGAACCATGCATCGGTAA
Organism: Viscum album; assembly: GCA_963277665.1. Classification (NCBI taxonomy): domain Eukaryota; kingdom Viridiplantae; phylum Streptophyta; class Magnoliopsida; order Santalales; family Viscaceae; genus Viscum; species Viscum album. The sequence goes on from OY728165.1 coordinate 220,716,131, forward strand.
CCTTCTATGAATAGTGGCAATGGTGAGGTCCAACGGTAACCTCTCTTTCCTTTTCCAAATTTCTAATTCTATGAACAGTTCCATCGGTGAACAGTTCTATCAGTAACCTCTAACGGTAACCTCTCATTCCTTTTCCAAATTTCCAATTCTATGAACAGTTCCAATGGTGAATAGTTCTATTGGTAACCTCCAATGGTAACCTCTCTTTCCTTTTCCAGATTTTGAGTTCTCTGAATAGTTCCATTGGTGAATAGTTCTATCAGTAACATCTATTGGTGACCTCTCATTCCTTTTCCAAATTTCCAATTCTATGAACAGTTCCATCGGTGAACGGTTCTATCAGTAACCTCTATCGATAACCACTTTTTCCTTTTCTGAAGTTTGAGTTCTGTGAACAATGTTTCCAAAACTGTAGGTGTACAATGTTCTATCAGTGAGGTTCTAATGGTGAGGTTCATGAACAATGTTCTATCGGTTAGGTTCATGAACATTGTTCTAACGGCGAGGTTCATGAATAGTGTTCTATCGGTGAGGTTCATGAATAGTGTTCTATTGGTGAGGTTCATGAACAATGTTTTTCCTTTGCCAAAATTTGAGTCCATGAACAGTGTTCCCAGCTTCCTACAGTTTCTCCCCTTTGAGGTTTCTATTTACATAAAATGCATTTAAAGCCTTATTTTAAGGACTCTAAGGCCGATTAAAAGGCCATAACTCCTATATTAATTATTTTTAAGGATCGGGATGTTTTTACTTGGTCAAACCGTGTGGTTTAATGTGATCCAATTTTAATTATAAATTAAGCGTATCTTAAACCATCACTCCATTAAATCTTCAAAAGGGACAAGATATATTCCTCCTTTGTTCTTCCTCCTTGTTCTCTGGTGTGAGATGCTCGGACATTTCCTTCCTTCCCATAGGAATCATGAGATCAAACTTTTCCCTGTGGATTGGTTTCCTCGATGTTCTTCTTGCTGCAAGTGCACCCCCTGTTTCTGTGTAACCAAGAAACATCGATCAATCTTCAATATAAGTATGTTTTATCATCATTATTTTGGGGTTTATCTTCTCCTGTTTCTCCTTTCCATATTATATCATGTAATCTACATGCTTCTAATGTAGTTTTGTTGGGTTTCTGTTGGTGCGATCGTACCGTGGCATCCTCGGGTGGATACAGTTTTCATGAGAGGAGGTGATCATGAACCGTTGTGTGGACTGTTCTCGTATAAAGAACGTCAAGAACTGTTTGAGGTAGGGGATTCATTGCTTCTCTTTTATTTTATGTGCAACTATATAGTTATCATGTTTTATCCCACTGGATCACAATGGAATTGAAATAATTTATATTTGAACATGATAAATAAATTTATATCAATTGTATGTTATTGCCTCTTGTTTTGATAGATAGTGTGATATCCCTACTTGCTTCGTTTAGCTGTTTTTTCTTAATGTAAATTGGTAAAGAACATAAACCAAAATTAATTTATAACTGTTTGGATATAGATAAATAGGCATGTAAATGTATCTGGTTCTTCTTGTTGTAATTTGATGTTAATCAAATTGGCATAGTAAGCATGTTTAATCATTTTTGATAACTTATTGATTAGGTTTCCTGAATTTGGAACCTGAGAATAATAATCGGTTAACCCAAGATGTATTAAAGAACTGGTTTTTTGATAAAAGATAATTCCTTGTAGGGTTTGTGTTACCCTCTTGATTGTTAAAGGGCCAAGAGCCAAATTGTTAAGATGTTTTTTTCCTGCTGCTTGTGTTGTAATGTGAGCCTGGATGGCTGTTGTGATTTGTGGGGGCATGGAGGCCTTTTGTTTGTGGTAGAAAATGATTCCTAGGGTGGTGAGATGCATTGGTTTATGCATGTGGGTGTTGGGGAGGACACTAGGGATGGTGGAATGGAATGGATGTGATTGTTGAATGCTTGATGTTTCTTTTTGGTTAATTACCTGTTTTACTTTTCCCAACTGCCTAAGGCAGCTGTTCTTGTTTACCCTTCTTTCGAAAGAGGTGAAGACCCACGAGGTATGCCATGTGCTTTCAGTGTTTAGCTTCTCAAGGGAGGATGTGTATATTCTATTTATATAAGCAGCAAAGACTCGACGAGTAGTACATCTACTCACTATATTGACCCCCCTTGTGTTTAATAGCATAGAATGTTTTTCTAGAATACTTGGGAATGAGGGAAAGTAATTCTGTAATGAATAATTGAATAAATGGTGTTAACCCATGGGGTTGGAGTTTTCTGGAACATAATGACGAGGTTGTAATTTTAAAGGAACAGCGTAATTTGGGTGTGATGCTAATGAACTTTAATGTGGAATTGGTACTGGTAAATTAATGTTTAAAGAATTAATTAACGTAAAGTGAAACTGATAAAAAGGGAATGAAGTAATGTATTAAATCTCTTTAAATGGTTGTGTGCTTATAGGATACCTAGTCTTAGAAGTAGCAGCCAGAGTCCGAGAGACGTTAGCTGTAGTTGAGTCTAAGACTAGGTTATGCCCATAGTGTGGATGTGAGATATAGTATATCTTGTAATTTTTGTGTTTCTATACACTACTCCACCCTGTTAGTAATGGAAACTGACACCCTGGGGGTTTTGACCTTGGCGTGGTGTTTTCCCCAACATTCTGGTGGTAGGATGAATGGATGACTACCCACTTTGGTCCGCTCTCTTCTCTTGGTAGTTACTTGTGATGGTAGGAACAATGGTTTGTTTTCCCCATATATGTGGGTAGAGGGCTGTAATGGCTTGTGTTTATTCACACACATATATTATGGATATAGTTTTCTATGGACTAATATAGGTGTTACGTGTATAGGCTGTGATGGCTTGAGGATCCTTACTCGGTGTATAGGCTATAATGGATTGAGTTATAATACTCGACGTATGATACACGTTATTTGGGCTATGGTGGCTCCCCAAAACTACCTGGTTACTTTGCTTACGTGGACTTGGTGATTTTGTTGCCTGAGGTGCATGTTGTGCTGCTTCTCCCAGGTGTCTGCGGGAAAGCCTTTTTGGAGAGGGGTGCTTAGGATGTGCAATGTTGGGAAAAAGAAGAAAACCAGTAGGGAAGTAGTAGCAGGGTACCCTTGATATTATTTATTATATTATATACTGTTGTACGTGTTACTTGGTGATAATAGTCATGGTGAGGCTGGGAACTTAGTATACATGTTTAGGTGATGATTTAGTTTCACTTGTTGTTCATTGTGCTTTAGAATTATTTATTTAATTTTTCATGAGAGGATTTGGGGGGGATCCTACTGAGTATATAGTTATACTCACCCTATGTATATATAAACTCTTTTTCAGGTCACCTAGAGTAGGTTGGAGATCAAGATGGTTTCTACTAGCTTGGGGTTATCGGATCTATTCAGGATTGTGGTTGATGATGTTTTTACATTATTTTTGGTACTTTCTATTTTCCCCTTCTAGTTATATTAGTTTTTCATGGAATTACATATGTGCACTTGGGTTTTCTTTAATATTTCAGTTCTGAGTTGGATTTGGTTGGTGTCTATCTTATATCTCTCTTCCGCATGTGTTCTCTTAGAGGGTAATGCCTCCCATTTATGTGATTACTATACCCTCGGTGCTAGTTGCAAACCCAGGGCCTACTGGAGGCGGGAATCAGGGGTCATTATCTCCCTTATAACATTGCCGGACCAGGAGGGTACACTTTGTGGGGAGGGGGTTGTGACACTAACAGTGGAGTAATCTCTTTCATTTCTAGTTTCATTCTCTATCTCTACCCGATATCACAGAGAGTTATTCAAGAATTTGATAGACAATGAGAATATGGTGGAATCATGGATGGGTTTCACTTCTTTCTCACATGAGGCAGTGGTGAAAAACCATTACTATAAGGATGTAATGATATGAATGGAACCGACCCCAAGAGATGACCTAACATGTAGCAATTAATCATCTCACATAGTAACTCTTCCATTTTCCATCCAACTGTCACACCGTACTACTTCAATGACACAACTAATCTCCCTTAAAGCACCAATCGAAGCTTGGGCCAACCAAGAGCAGGAACCCATTTATAAAAAAGATATCTTGTGGGATACTCTAGCTACCAATCAGTTTTCAGTAGTGTTCTGGACGAATGCATATCCCAATTTTGGCATACCAGAACCCCTCACTGAGGATTAGGTTGAGTTCTTATGCCAAACTTTTTTGATGACACATTTTCACTTCTGTGAGCTTCAGTTGGTATACACAGGGATCTAGGAGCACTTCAAAAACATTGACCAACAATGCCGCATGGTTGAGTTGGAAGCACTCCCAGTGGCTCAGCACCCTGTGTCATCCAACTAGCACTGTGCCCTCCAACAGAAATGCATCAAGAGATTTACAATGCTTCACAAAATCATGGAAGAGTCATATCCGCACATAAAGATATGAGGATAGGGATACTATGATTCTCTCCACTTCATTCCCACCTTGATATAGCCAAACATACATGGTGATATTGAGAATATTACTAAGGGTATCATCACATTTAATATGTTCATTCCCAATATTTATAAGGACGGGGACACCAGTGTAGGGTCTGACAGAGAGAAACCATACCCTATGGAATTTCCATACCAAGTCAACCCTCACATCTACATCATTTCCTACTGATCAAAACACAAAAAAGAGTAAAGAGAAGATCAATACTTCTAATCCCTTGGATCCTTCCAATATTGCGAAAGATAAAGAGGTCAATCCCACTATCACTACCTTGCTTTAGTAGGCCACAGATCATAAGTGGATCATCAATGATATCCTTACTGAGAGTCTCATAGATTATGGAACTCCTCAAATGGATCTTGTTCCTCCTATACTTGGTCACCAGGGGAAGCCACAATTACTTATCGACTAGTTTCTCCCCATCTAGTTCAACAATACCACACATATAGATAGGGTAGATACTGGTGTTTATGGCAAAAAACTAGGGTATTAATTACCTTATCCACTTGAGAAGTGTGATAAACCTCCTCAGGACCCAGATCAAGATTTTCTATAAGCTGATCCATGAGATGTGAAACCTTCTTTTCCTATTGAAAATCTTGTCAATGCGTTAGTGGTCAGGGATCCTCTCCAAGATAATAATCCCTACCAAGATGATCCGATAGTTTCTCTCACCACTCTCCTTGAATTCCTCGAGACACGACATGAGGAAACACTACATAATATAAAGCGATATCCGACATGGGTGGACGATATGTAGGCACCCCCAGATTTGATGAAACTTATCGTTTCCCCATTCAACATGATGGGAAACCCTATGTAGCATATAACCCACTTCATCTCAAGGTGCAGGGACATGTTGGGAACCCCAGAGTTGTAGGAGGTCACCAAGATCTGATGTTTGGTGTAGACATTCGAAGAGCCTATGTTATTTTGTTACATTCAGTTACCCATTGGGTCTATAACTGGTTGGGAAGACCTTAACATGAAGTTTCTCTACCAGTTCATCACCATCACGCACAAGACAAGTATTTCCAAACATTTCAAGTGTAAGAAACTTCCTGAATAGCACATCATAGACTTTGTCTCCTAGTGGAAGGGCCTCATGTATTAACTTGATTTTTCACTAAACCAAAAGAAGTTGCTGACAATGTGTGTGGGTAAGGTTAAGAATAAGGTGGTCCCCACCGTCATTACTCAAAACATCCAAGGTGGATTTTAAAATTTTTCTTCCAAGGATTAATGCCAACATAAATCCTTTCTTCTAGACAAACAAGTACATCCATGGACTCTTCTAGTTCCTAAAAAAAGAGCCTCCAGAGAAGATAATAATGCTGCAGTACAGGTAGAGGCCCTAGTGCTGCTAGAGTTGTTACCATCATAGCCTCACTAAGTGAACTCTCGCTAAGTGAATCCACCTCATCTGGCTCACCCTTACCTAGTATAGAATCGGAAAACACCTCCATAATAAGAACCCTCACCTAGGTGAAAGAATATGGATCTTTCCCCTCATTAGGATCCCGCCCCTCGTCAGGGACAAGCTCCTAGAGCTACCTTCCCATACATGATAAACTAAATCTACTATTTTAAATAAGCATAGGTTCTTGGTTATTTCCACAGTACTTTGGAGTAGGTAGTTATAAAGATTCCAGAGTGAAAGAATCCCCATGAAGCTGAACTCAATGATCATCCCGACCACTGCCCTTATCACAAAATCCTTAGACATACCATCAAGGAATGATATGTGTTCGAGTATTGGCTCCAAGACCAATTGGATAATGGTATGGTTTAGTTGGGCACTACCTTGGAACAAGTGGAACACATCCATTACAATCCTGAAATCAATGGTGAAGGTTAATTCCATCATGTTTCTAACCAAGGGGCTCAAAATTATGATGTTTGGATAACCCTAAGAGCAGTCTCTCATGACCATAGTGTCATTAATACTCTTTTAGGCTAGACCACACCACCTTAAATAACTATAACTTCACCAACTATTGCTTCTAAATCCACATCATAGCCATCAACATCTCAAAAGAGTAGCCGCCGATGGAACAAGGGAAAGTAAAGTCGCTTTCCAATGCTGAAGAGGTCCTCCACACTTAGTGATTTTGTGACTCTAGATTTGGGATTTGGACCTAGGGCCCACCTATGATTGGAGGACTCCTATGATGATGGCTATAAGTATACCTCTATGAACACCATTGAACTAGTAGATACTTTCCTAGTTCCTAACGATAAGGAAATAAGGAAAGTCTTCCAGGTGTATCCATTCAAAACTATCGAAGAAGAAGTTGAGGGCATGGAAACTGCTAGAATTATCAGGCTAGTCCTCCAAGATAGGACATGCATGCTACCGAAACTAGACTGAAGGTTTTATGTAAAGATCACCATAAAAATTATTTCTACCCCACTATGTCTGGAATGCTTCTACAACTGACCATTCTAATTGACAAGCTAGAGAAGCCATAACCACATCATGATTGGCTGTGTCCAGCAAAATTCAGGGATCATCCAGCTGACAGTCAGCCAGTAATGGTTATGGGAGAGTTGTCTGATGGGAATAAATATATTTATAGAACCATTCATAATCTTGTGGTTTCTCCAGAAACACCCATTGTGCTTCCTACCAAAGAGCATCCCCTTCAGGCATAAATTTTCATGTAGAAAGAAAGTATGATGTGCTGAAACACCTCACCCACATCCCTACAAAGATCTCAATACTTGCGGCCCTCATCCTACCAGAAGAGATGCGTAAGGCTCTCATAGAGGCCTTGAATATCCCACTCCAGTTTTAAATAGAGGTAGTAGTTGTAGAGACCTTCTATACTGAGTAATTAGAGCAAAAAGAATGCCATGAAATCATTTCTTTCTCCATAAAAGATGAGGGATCACTCATGTAGGGGAACCTTCTCCCATTATACATCACCATCCAATTCAATGCAATGGAATATTTATATTATCAAGTTAACATAGGTTATAGGACCAATATTATCCTAATACGGACACTTTGTTGACTGGGATTCATTGATATAGATCTGAGCCCCTATGACATAAAAATTTAAGGTTATGATAAGACCAAGTAGAGACCGTGTGGTAGAATTTGGTTGAAGACCCAATTTAGTGTATTTATAGAAAAACATAATTCATGGTTTTCTTATAGGATATTTCCTAAAATGCATTGATGTGTTGGCCCTTGGTCTATCTGCATTCATTAGTTACCTCCTCGTATCACTAATGCCTCATGTTCTCCATCAATGGTCAAGTTGGTGTGATTCAGGGTGATGCACCTCAATTTGATTCTTGTGAAGCACACTATCTGGATAATAGAAGATATAAGATCAAGGAAAAGAATGTTTATACAAGAGAGGTCCAGAAAATGACCATTGTATCCATCCTGTGGGCATATTTGGACAATGCTTTCATCCTTCCAATTCACCAGTTATAAGCCATAAAACTAGACTTGGGAAATTTCTTTGTTATTTATGAGAGGAAAGGGAACCGTTTCCCTAAGTATAAATAATGTAGGAATATTACTACATGATCCTAGATAGGTTAGGCCTAGGTGGTACTAGAAACCACTATCCCAATAATGTATCGAGATGTTCATCCCATGGTTACCACTATACGTCATACTCACATATTCCTCTGAGCCAGTTTGAACTTCCAGAAACTAACCCACCACTACTACTTTGACATAAAAAATGGGTCCCATGGTTGAAGGCTGAATTGAATCAGTTCTAAAACCTTTTTCTCTATTGTATCAACAGATAAGGAGTTCCCCGATGTGGATTCCACATTTTCCGAAGTTGGCACTAGTGTTCCCCCAGAATCAACATGTCCGGATGAACAATCTCTTCCCACCGATTCCCCGGACTTAGACAATGAAGATGATTTGGATGGTGATTATCCTTCATTTGAATAGGGAATCTCCACCACTGTTGATGAGCTGAAACAGGTGAACCTTGGTACTGTGAACAATGTGATGCCAAATCTAATCAGTGCGGCCATGCCTATGGAGGAAAAACAATAGTACATTGATTTTATGAAGCAACATCGTGATGTGTTTGCCTGGAGTTATAACTAGATTCCATTACTATACCCTCTTGTCATTTTACACTATCTTGGTATCCTAGTAAATCATCATGGGTTCAAAAAGCCTCCCAGGAAGATGCAACCTTCTTATGGTGCCATGGTTGAGGCCAGGGTTGGTAAACTTATCAAATTCAACTTTTTGAAGGAAGTTAAATACCCCAAGTGGCTCTTTAACATCATTCCTTCCAGGAAGAAGAATGAGAGGATTAGAGTTTTTGTTGACTTTCAGGATCTCAACAACCATTGATTTAAGGATGATTTTTCCCTTCCAATGATTGATCTATTGATCAAAACCACAACTGGGTTCTAGGCCCTCACATTCATGGATTAGTATTTTGGGTATAACCAGATCCGTATGGCCCAAATGATGAGGATTACATGGCCTTAAAAGCACTCCAAGGAACCTTATTCTATTAGGTAATTCCCATCATTCTGAAGAATGTAGGAGCTACTTATCAAAAACCCATGCACTGTATCTTCAAAGAGATCCTCAGGAAGTTAGTGGAATGATATGTGGATGAATTGGTGGTAAAATCCCACCAGTTTTAGAACCATATCATAGATCTTGATAACGTGTTCTAATTTATCTGCTCTTGACATCTAAATATGGACCCCTTGAAGTGTACATTCAGTGTTACCCCAAGAAATTTTCTCAGATTTTTCTTTAGATATAGAGACATCGAGATCAACCCAGAGAAGATCAAGGCCATTAGCTAGATGCCTCATCTGACTAGACTCTAGGAGCTCTATGGACTTCAAGTCCACTTAGCCTACATATGCTGATTCATCACAAATATGGATAGCAAGTTTAAGACATTTTCCTAACTCATGAAGAAAGGAACCATCTACTTATTGGATAAAGAGTGCCGAAACACATTTGAGGAAATAAAGCAGTATATTCTCAAACCATTAGTTTTGATGCCACCCCATCTTAATGAATCCTCTAGTCCTCTACATTACCACTCTAGAATAATCAATCAGTTCCCTTATTACCAAGAATAAAAATTAAGGGACAAATAATAGTTTAAGCTATCTCAGTCGAATGCACCTTGAAATTGAGTCCAGATATTCTTCTATTGATTAGATCTCCCTCACACTAGTTTTCATAGTACAAATGTTGCGGTATTATCTGCAACATCATGAGATACAACTGGTGTCCTATGTGGAAACACTAAAATATATCCTGAATTTCTCAATGTTGATAGGATGGATAACATGCTAGGAATTTATCTTTCAAAAATTCTACATTAGGTTCATTCCATAGAAATCCATCAATGGCCAAGCGTTGGCATAATTTATAGCCACCCATGTGGCCCTCGAAGGGAAACCATTGGATGTCGATTTCCCAAATGAGGGCATACTTTAAATGGACCAGGATATAACATTCTAGAAGATGAACTTTTATGGTACCTCCCAGATCCCAATTAGTATAAGGATCAACAATCCCAATCTCAATAGAGTTGGCCTAGGGATCATCTTCATCACACCTATGTAGGCTGTTCTACTATACTCATTCCTACTGTCAGAAGGCTGCTCCAACAACAAGGAACAGTATCAGGATCTCATTAATGGTATTGATCTATCTCTTGAGATTTATTTCCCTTTCTTTAATGTAAAGGGAGACTCTGAATTACTCATTAAACAAATCAACATTGATTAAATCATTAGGAAATCTAATCTCCTTCCACTACTAGAGCGCACTCGCTAGCTGATGGCCTAGTTCCATTCTCAGATAGAGGTGAATCATGTTCCCTGGTCATAGAATTATCAAGTTGATTCCTTGTCTAATATATCCATGTATCTAATTGATCTTGACTGGGGTTATCTATTCATTCATGTGGCACATCAGAGAGTTGTTTCTCCCATCATTCCAGATTATGATGATAGCCAACAGGTAAACTAGATAACTAACAATGTTTCAACATTGGGACCTATGGATCCCCCCATGATAAAAAAGAACCTTCGTTTGAAAAAATTCATTCATTGAGTATCTCCATCATAGTATCCTCCTACTAGACATATCCAAACCTGAGAAAATCCATCTATTTATAACATAAATCACCCTCCAAAGTGGGCCCAACCTTAAGAATACTCTCTATAAATGTGTATTTAATGGAATTATCCTCCATTTCATTCTAAGAGATGTGATTCCATAGTTTATGTAGAAATTTCATGTTGGGTCCTATGGTTCTCATCAGGCAGGGTTAAAACTCTCCCACCATATTTGAAGGTTAGGCTTCTTCTGGTCCACTATGGTCCATCATTACATCGAGTTCACCAAGAGGTTCCACACATGTTAGATCCACGACAACTTCGTACATTGAATTCTATATACCTTTCATACCAATAAGTATTATTGTCCCTTTACAGTGTGGGGACTCGATGTTGTAGGACTCTATCCACCAGAAAAAGCTCGCTAATGATGGTTCATTATGACTATGATGGATTTCTTTTCCAAGTGTACAAAAGAGATCCATCTTAAGGAAAACAACGCACGATCAGTTGGTGAATTTGTAATCTCCAATATCATTCATCAATTGAGAGTCCCTTGCACTATTCCCACAAATAATGACATAAAAGTTTGGACTAATGACCTAAAGAAGTTGTACATTAAATACAAAATCAGGTCCAACCACACTTTCCACTAACATGAGCAGGAAAATGAACAGATCAAGACATTAAAAAAAATCTCCCTAACATTCTTAAAATATAGTAATATAGAACAAGAAATATTAGCTAGACAGGACCGTAATGCTCTTTGGGATTATCATCCAATGACTCGAAATTCCACATAGGCAACTCTATATTCCATGGTGTATGAAATAGAGGAAGTAATTCCCTTAAAGATTCAGTTTCTATTTCTCTGAACATCTATCTATGATTATAAGATGCTGGTAGGAATGGAAGAAATATGTCGGGATGATTTGGAATCCCTCAAATTGAATAGTCTCTAGGAATTTCATAATATAGAGAGGAACTAGAATAAGATATTGAGGGAATTCAATAAGAGAGTTTATCTACACTACTTTCTCCAGGGTGAAACAATACTGGATCTCAAGATGCTAATGATACCCAGCAGAAATCCACAAAAGTTGTAACCCAAGTGGTAAGGACCTTGTACCATTCACAAGGTATATCCTAATGGCGCGTACTCTTTAATTACCAAGGATGGAGAGTGAATCACTACTACAACCAACACTAATTTCTCAATTATTACTTCATGCAAGGACCCTTAACCTCAGCATAATCCAATAATCACAACCCTAATTGTGTGTAGGACTTTTTGAAAATGTGTGGTGTGGCATTGGGGCCCTTTGGACCTCATTTTTTCCAGTTTTTTCATTCCTCCATGAAACCTTACTCATTTTGAGAATCCCTTTCCCCATGGTACGAACTATATGAACTTAAAATAAGATCCCATGGTCCAGGAGACATGACCGTTAACTGTTTTTAGTAGGTCTAGTCATTGTGGCCTTAAACTAGTTTCAACCCCTCTAGTTTGAGATATAAAACTTTAAAATACATGGTGTCAGCATCCAGGATGTATGATATTAAAATGCATAGAAACCAATGTCCCAGGAACACAATAATAAAATAGGAAATTGGTCTGAGATCAATGACTTTAAACTAAAAGTTCAAGTCCAGACATCATGACTTTAAACAATTTGTAAGTCTTCCTTGGGAGTGTATTGTGAAGCATGGGCCCCTTAGTCTTCATTCACATTGGGTTATAGCTACCGCATCATGAACATCCCTTTTAGAACTCTTTCCCCCCTTCAACCTAGTTTTATAATGATAAATTGAATGGCCAACATCCTATTTTTATGATGTTAAACTACATGAGAATCATTGTACAAGCAGCATGATGAGAAACTTCACATCACTATAATGTTATTTTTTGATAGGATTTCATCCTTGGAATCTTTCATTTACTATTACATGTTCCAGAACTATGTACGGATTGAAATCTACACCCACAGGATACATAGTGATGAATGGATTTTGTATCTTGGTCTAGCCAACCCAAAAAATACCCCCTTCTCTATGTATGGACTACACCTACATAGGGATATTTATTTCGAGAAATACATGTGGCTCAATTCCCATCTGTATGGGATATGTAGTGACACACAATCATTTTGTCTTTAGTTCCATCCACTAGTTTATCAAACCATCATCCCCTTGGCCTTAGTGTAGTCCAAGCATCATGACTTAAAACAGTATGCGAGCCCCCTCAGAAATGTGTATGTGGTGTTAGGACTCCTCGACCCTCATTCACATCATGTTTGTTATGAAACCACATTACAAATATCCCTTTTGGAGTGCTTACCCAATAGTCCAAGATTCATGACCTTAAACTAGAAGCTACCCTATGGTCCATGTAATATGACTTTAAACTATTCACAAAGAGTCTAAACACTTTGAAATTAAACTAAATCCCACGTCCAAGCATCATGACATAAAACAATATGTAGAAATCTCCCCAATAAAGTTTCATACTATATTGGATCCCCTCAGGTACTCATTCATGTTGGGTTTGTCATAACACCACACTACACATACCCATTAGAGACACTTCCCATTTTGGTCTGAACTCTATGAATTTAAACTAATAGATAACTTTCCCAACACGTGACATTAAACTATTACCATACCCTAAACAAATTCAGGATGTGTCACGATAATCATGGAATGCCTCCGCTCCATCACCAGAGAGGATTGCTCCCACCAGTGTTGTCCTCTTACCATGATGTGTACTAGAACTATGTGTGGATTGATTCCAATCCTTATGGGATATGTAGAAATTCCTAGACATTTTTTCATTGGTCCCATCTTCAAGTCTATCATCCTTTCATCCCCTTTTCCTTAGTTATGGTCCAAGAATTATAACGTTAAACTATATTCAATCCATCATAAGGTGTATATGTGGTACATGAGCTTCCTTGGATCCATCCACGTCGAGTTTTATCTCTTGCATTCCATATGTATACCATTGGAGATAAAATTTACCCTATAGTCTAAGAAACATGACTTTAAACTATTTTCCATAGTCTAAGAATTATGAATTTAAACTTTTTTTTCAAAACATGGGATTGGACCCCCCTTTCTGATCCACCCATTCCACACTTTGATTCTTTCTTGGTTTGGATTTCCATCATCTTTCAAATATATATGGACCCCCTAATGGTGATGGTATCATTCCATTTTGTCTCACCATAAGTGTTGGTACAATGTACTAATGGATCTTTGTCAGAAAACAGTGGATCCTTTATTTCTAATTTGGTCAATAGTTGATCCCACATTTCCCACCACATTATTGACTAGTATGGTTGTGGTTCTTGTGTTTTGAACATGGTTAATAGTTTATCCCTATTCACCATTCACCCATTTATCCAGATCTTGAAAGTATTTACTTACTTCCTTTTAACTCTCCTATATCATAGTGGAATTATGACCTTTCATGTCACCCTCAATGTGCACTTCCATATGCCAGGAATACTTCTCATATCATTCCTTGTTTCCCACACGAAGCATGGGTCACGTGGGTTTGGGAGTTCTTTTAGGGGTGTGTACTAATTTGGTTCAGCAACACAAATAAATTCATGGTCCAAAATCTCTAACCTTAAACTAAGATCCTCATTGGTCCGTTCTCTATGACCTTAAACTATGAGGCATAATCCAAGCATCACAAATCTAAACTGTGTGTAGGCCTTATTGGGAAAGTGTGGTGTGACACTGGGCCTCTTAGGCCATCATTCACACCGGGTTTGTCACCTCACCATGCCACATGCCTATTTTGGGAAGCCCTCTTCCCTAGGACCAAGCTCAATGACCTTAAACTTGGAGTCTATGTCGATGCATGAATTTAAACTGCGTAGGAATCCTCTAAGGATGCATGGTGTGGCCGGGGACCCTTGGTCCTCATTCACATCAACTTACACCTATTTCTTGGTACTTTGGTGGTATAAAATACTTTCTTGGATCATTGATATCAGGTTTATTTCCTCTGTGTCACACAAGTACACTTGGAATAGATATTCCCATGGTCAATGAAACACAAATTTAAACTATTGGTCAGGGTCTAGGCCATAACGACCTTAAATTGTGAAAAAAATCCTAGACACATGATGTTAAACCATGGGAAACATCATGATTACATGATGTTTAACTATAATATTCATCCTCCTCACCATATGATGTTAAAATGTGTGTCCATCATCCTTGGTTACATGATGTAAAAATGCAAAACATCCCAGGCCCTCTCATGAGAGGCCCACTTCCCTATGGACTGTCATCTACCGCATTGTTCACATTCTTAGATGTCTCTCGGTATTTGAGATAAGACTTCTTTGGAAGATTGGTTTGATCTTTTTTCGGACCAATATGCTTACACCAATGTGTTCTAAGACACAATGATGTAATTATGAGAGTGTTTGAATCCATTTGAACATTCCATCACTCCATTTCCACACTTCACATGCCCCTTATTTAGATCCTCATTCTATTCCACTTCAAAAGGGACCCCATAAAGTATTAGTATCATGCCATTTTGGCTCACCAACCGTCCTAGTCAAACATCTCATAGGACTTCAGATAACATTTTGAGACAGGTTCCATGTTTTGAACATAGTCAGTGTTTACACCTTGTTTGTTTGTCCCCATTTCTGGATAACGGTATGGATTCTATGTTTCTAACACATTCAACATTTATCCTATATCTCAATCCCACTCTCCTTGTCTTTTATATTTTAGGAATCATGATTGAAAATTATCATTCCCCTTTTTTCAGATAGATTCTAACAACCCTGGTGTTATCCCATTCATGTATTAGCACATGTTAGAGAAGCCATTTGGATGTTCTAAGAGCCATGTTCTCCATCCTCAGCCTCTCTCATCCCAAATAATCTTAATGTTTAGTCAACAATATAAGAGCCCGAGTGTTCGATGATTATTTTAAACTCTCATACAAATAATCAATCATGTGTTTATCCCTTATTTATCACATCAGGTATGGCCCACATTACGCTTAGGTATTGGTCATTATTTGTCTCAAAAATATGATTAAAGTGAAATAATTAATGAAAAAAAATAAATTTTTCTATGCATGTAGTAAAATTTTAGAAGAAAGAAAGAAAGATGTGGAAATATCATGGGGACATCCACATGTTTGAGACACTTTTGAGTATTGGAAAAATTACCCTTATAACTCTAATATGGTGATCAAGCTTCGTAGATCCACCAAAAATTATCATTTGGTATCCAAGTTCCACTGCCTCCCCTGAAGCTTCATTTCCTTCTCATCAGCTACAACATAAAGTTGGTCATCTTTGATCTACGCTTGGTCTCACTCTATCTGGAGGTCATCCACCTGAAGCGCATCCTACCTTATATGTCTTTCGGCCTCCTCTAGATCAATCCTAATCCCATTGATGGTCACTAATTGGGTGTCGATGAAATCCTTAAGCTCTATGATTTTCTCCTTCAGTTTTTGAATCTCCTGAGTGACTTCTTTGAGATTTTGGATGCTGTCAGAATTTTCCCGACACCATATGACTTCTAGGTTTTGGATTCCTTCATGCATATGCTTGAAAAGAAAGTCATAGATCAGCACATGAAGTCATCAATCATTCTCCCCTATAGTGCACAAATTGTGCATCCAATGATGAGGTGACCCCATACGTCCCACTAGCCATGGATCTAAAGTTTGGTCAATAAAGCATTGAAACCATTTCCACACCATGAGATGGATGATGCAATTCTCCTCAGCCATGTCAGGGTCAGAGTCTTCCTACTCTTCATGTAGTGCTTGCTCATGATAAATAAAGTCCACAAGAAGTTTGATATTGGGATTCCCTCTGACATCCTATCAGATGTACTAGGCTCCAAATCATGATGTCCATCATTTTCAATTAACCCTACCTAAATAATGTTATCTCCACCAGCCATGATTTCTTCCCTACTAGGGAAACCACTCATAGATGAAGGCGACTGTTCACTTGAGACCATGATCAGATCAGCTTGGATGACCAGCTCCACATGAACTAGCATGGACATTTCGAAAGGACCCTAAGATGCTCTGGCCTTGTCTAATTTCCAAGTGAATAATACCTCAACCACTATTTAAGAAAGAAACACATCAGTCAGCCTGATCAATAAGAAATGGGTATGAATCTATAATGTTCCAAATCTAGATACCACTTGAAATGGTGACCCAATCCCGGTTGGTCAGAAGGCCTCAAGCGCATCTCCCCAAACGCCAGAGGCTACCGACTAGTATCAAGGGCCTAGGTGAGTCAGTGGAGAGACTATGTACTCATTACCAGAGTATCATAGTGGAAGTCAAATATATATAATAGCGGAAGAGAAATAAACAACAGACAACCGAAAGTAATACATGCATAAATGTACATCAATAACCAGAAGTGTCTCATATACAAAAATGATGTAGATGGTATAAGTATCTATAAGAAGCTAGAACAGTACATGGAAATACAATACAAGTATCCGAAAATGAAAAAAAAGACTTAAAAGTAATCCAAGAATTTCAAGCCTCTGCTTGGTCATCTTCTCCCCTACTCTAAATCCATAATCAACAACCTGTATTAGGGATATTTCCCCTATCATCATCTGCAACCATATAATCTATTTGGGTCCCCAAGGAGTCCCAAACAGGGTGTGAGATAAACATCCCTGTAAGAAACCACCCCGGTCTGTACAGTTCTAACAACAATTCTATAAAGGTTCTAGAAAGTATAAACAACTGGTAACTAAGTGCATATGCCCATGGCATAATTCTACAGTAAAGTAAAACTAAATATCCCTCAAGACTACCTGAAAAAGAGAGTTAGCTCCTAACAAGGCAGCTATAAGAAAGTAATAAGTGCATCACATGGACACTATGTACATCCATATGTATCCTATAACCCATATCCATGTTGTATAAAGAAGTTGGTAATCCACAACCACGCCGTATAATGAAATCTGCATCCCACGACCATGCTATATAGTGAAGTAGCAGAACTCAAAGGTTGGATCCAAGGTGTCAGAAGACCAAGGCATCCGAGTAATAAATATCTAGACCACAGAGGGATAGATCAAAGGATCATGTCCAAGTCATCCCATCGAGTCCCATGTGCATCCCTGGTGGAAACTCTGTAAAGCATTGGTTGGGGTCCTATGAGAAAGTCAATAGAAAATCCTATATGAGCCCAAGCAATCCAGATCCTACGGGGTAGTAAGGAAAGAGGAATCCCATGGAATCAAGACCCAAGGGGCATGGTCAACCCAAGGCATCCACTACCACATTCTAGATCTATGAAGAATAGTCCAAGGAATCTATCAAACTAATCATTCTAGAATTCAAGCATTCAAAATAAATATTCATAAACATGTGAGTATACCCACTCAACATCAACAAGAACAAGCCATGAGTCTACCCACTCATGCAAACCATTTACAATTTACCAATAATATGGGCCTACCCTCTCATATAATCTATTTAACATGACATTAGTAATTTACATATAGGTATACCCACCCATATAAAAACATTCCATTTAAGCCAAGATATAAAAAAGACGAGGTTTAACATGATATTCAATATACAAGGAGGTAGTACATCTCCTAAACTAGCTTCTCAAGCTATCAAGTCATCTAAGGGATTCCTCTTACTAGGAAATAACAAGAACACACCCCTTGGGTGGTTCAAACAAGTGTAAACAAGCTATTCCTTTAAGGTTCACCCCTCGGGTGACCTCGAAACGAGCAACAAGGGCCAACACACATAAACAGAACCTATGGTCAACCTCACTAGGTCCAACTCCATCTACTAAAAGCTACTCTCTCAAAAACAAGACCTTGCTGGAAATTTTGACGAATGGCGTATCGGTTGAATGCCCGAAAAACACCAAGAAAAGCCGAAAGAAAGTATAGACCACCTACATCGCCTCACTAGTAGACAACTCTTCTAGTATCGTGTCCTGATTTGTCCAGGTTTGGAAGAAATATGAAGAATGGAAGAAGAACCTAATATTAGGGAATATGATCCTAAATCCAAATAGTGCAGTCATTGTTTTGAAGAATCAAGAATGACTAAAAAGGAATGTAGGCTTTACCAATGCGGATCCGTAGAGACAATCAACGATCAAAACAAAAGTTGGATGGAAGATCAATCTCAAAGCCAACTTTAGGTGCCAAAAGGGAGAGCTATGGGTTTCCATATTTATGTGTGATAAGAAAACCCTCTTTTGGTTTTAAAAAGAAAATTTATTTTAAATTTAATTTTTTTAAAAAACACACAGCAGGGGTCGCACGATTTACCCACACTGTTTCCCAAACCGTGCGGAAACCGTGCGCACCTCTCTACCTAAGAGGGGTGATTCACATGGTTACCCTTCACAGTTTGACTAACTGTGCGGTAACCATGCAGAACCACTTACTCCAAAAACCTACAGTTTTCAGACCGGTCACACGATTTCGCCTAACTGTGCACTGGCCGTGTGCAAGCAGTGCGTCGGGCCATTTCCAGCCCAAAGCTTGGTTATGACCTCTAAACAAGCCCAAGACTCCTCCAAAACACCCATGATCAAGATAAGAATCCACATAATGCCATAAAAAGGTATTTAAACCTAAAAGAAAATGAACAGTACCTTCGAGTTTGCTTAGTTCCTTTCGTCCCCAAATTTCTATCTGAACAGTGGTAAAGATTCTTTTGAGAACAACTCCTGCCACTGAGAACGTACTTCAGCCTCCCTCTCCCAAGTCTTGTCCTATAAACATCTATGATTCTATAGTAACTATACTAAAATAACTAACCAAACTTGAAGAACCTTCATGCTCCTATCAACTATACAAATAAGATGCTTCTTAAAGGATGCCTCAACCTGAAGCTCAACCTCCTTTGGATGATAAACATGAGATAGGTATGAGTGATAAAGACACATCTGAGATATGTAGAAGACATTATTCATGGATCGGTACCTATTAGGTAACTAAAAACTATAGTAAACCGACCTGGCTCTCTCCAGAATATCAAACATCCCGACACATCTCGGTGAAAGTTTACCCTATCTCCTGATCTTCTTGTGTCCCAACCTCGGTGAGACATTAATAAAACCTGATCCTCGACCTAGAACTCTAGAGTTTGTCTATGAAAATTGCCGTAAGATTTTTGACAAGACTGTATAGTAGCCATCTGCTTCTGAATCAACTAAACCCATTAAGATGTCTCCTGCACGAGACACAGTCCCAGTAAAGCTGGCTCTCTTGCCTCTAACCAGCACAGGGGAGAACAACATGGACTTCCATATAAATCTTTGTAAGGTTCCATCTGTATCATCTATTAATAACTATTATTGTTGGAAAACTAAACCAGGGGAATGCACCTCTCCCAAAAATACCCAAAATCTAGGATGCATGCTCGAAGCTTGTCCTCTAGCACCAGTATCGTATTCTCTAACTGACCATATGTATTAGGGTGGTATTCTATGCTTAGAAGCACCTATGTACCCAGCACCCTCTAAAAACTCTACCATAAACGAGACATAAAGTGGGAATCCCTATATGAAATGATAGTTCATGGGACCCCATGAAGTCATACCATATCTCATATGTACAACTTTCCAAGATCATTAACACTGAAGGTCTCCTTGATTGGCATGAAATGCGCGACTTTCATAATCTTTTCAATGAAAACCCACACAACATCATTACCTCGAGGAGACCTTGGCACACCAGTAACGAAATCCATCAAAACATAATTCCATTTCCACTCTGAGATGTGTAACTTCTGTAAAATCTCAGATGACCATTGATGTTCCTCCTTCACCTGCTGAAAGGTGGAACACCTCGTAACAAAACCAGCTACCTCTCTCTTTATTCTCGATCTCCAGTACTATCATCCCAAGTCATGGTACATCTTGGTGACCACAAGATGCACTCCCCAAGCTGAAGCATGAAACTACCACATCAAATCCTCATGTATGTCCAATGTAACCAAGACACCTCTACGGATACGTATGATCTCATCATCACCTACCATCCAACCAAGAGGAAGGTGCTCACCTGGAACACCTTCACGTAGAACTAGACCATCTGAATCTGATATATGCCTCATCCTAACTCTATCCAGAAGGGTAGAGATAACATCTAGAGATGAAATAAATGTTTTCCCATATCAGTCGTGAACCTCCAGATGCATCTTAGAGAACAATGCCATAATATGCCATCCACTACTGGCCTATTTCACTGCCTGTATATGAGTCCTCCTGCTCAGTGCATCTGCTACTGTATTTCCCTTACCAGGCATGTAGGCAAGCTCGAAGTCAAAGGATTATAGGGAATCCACCCACCTTCACTAACTCAAATTTAGAGCATGCTACATAAATATATACTTGAGACTTTTTTGGTCCACGTACACCCCAAAACACTCTCCCAATAAATAGTACCTCTAACAGTGAAATGCATGAACAACCACAACTAACTTTAGATCATGCATAGGGTAATTCTTATCATGAGGCCTTAGCTGTAGAGACCCATATTCCATGAATCAATCACCTTACATTAGCACTTCCCACAACCCAATACCTAATGCATTATAGTACACCATGCAGCTCTTTCCATGCTCTGGTAGTATCAGGACTGGTACTAATGTTAATATCCCTTTTATCTCCTGAAAGGCTGCCTCATAGGATTCCGTCCACAAAAACTTCACAGCCTTCTTATTCAAGCCCCTAAATGGCACTACTAAGCATGAGAAGTCCTGTATAAAATGCCTGTAGTAGCTAGTTATCCCCAAGAAACTCTGTATATCAAAAATGTTCTTGGGTTGTTCCTAGAAAACTATAACTCTCACCTTCTCTGGGTCTACTGACATTGTTTCATGCTGGAATTGGGGATGACCTTATTGGTTTAAGGTTCAAACATTCCAATCAGTTACTAACGGGTTTGTTCGTAGAACTGGAAACATCCAATGATTCTATATCAATTTGGACCTACTTTCCAAAGGTAGCTTCTCATTAGTTGTGAACCGATGAGGCTTAAGAATTTTTATTGGTCGAGAGGATGGGAGGTCGGACTCATCACACCTTTTTGAGGGGAATTATTGTCTAATCCAGGACTCTCTTTATAGATTTGAGTCATGTTCGTGAATCCTTATTAAATTAAAAAGTATGAAAATGAGATTTCCTTTAGATCTAACAATCAATGATTAGTATGTAGGAGATTTAGAGAATCTTTTATATGTATTCGAGGTTCTTCATCGATAGAGAATCATCTATATTTGTTAGAGATTCTTAGTCAATGGTATCCTTTAACACATTATATAGAAATATCTTGGTCATTATGATAACCATACTGGTTTTAAAGCCACTCAGTGGGGCACTTGAAGTTTATTGTCATTTAAAAGGACATGGATTATTTCAGAGTTGGGATCATACCCACAGATGGGATACCTACATATCCTTTGTTTATAAAAGGAATCAGAACCCACGTAGTTCGAGTAATGAAGTATGAGGTTTATGTCTGATTGATGACTCAAAGAAAGATGTCATAATTACTTTTATGCTCTAAGCTCACGTGAGTCATGCTTGGTGTGAGAAACAAGAGGTATTGGTAAAACCTGACAATTGTGCCATGAAAGATGCAATCATAAGAAATGATGTGGGGCTTATGTATATATGACTGCCGAGATAGATGAAGATTAATATTTACTTCAGGGAAGAAACCCTGGAACAAGGTCCATAAAGGAATATGTGATTTATGGAGATTTGGATACTTAACTTAGGACTTAATCCTGATAAGGATGCCTAATTTAGAGGGGACTTATTATTTGGTTTTATTAATTATAAGGAAGTCCAAATCAAAAGAAATTAAGATTGGTTAAGAGAAATTATGACTGGGGCTTATTCCTGAGAAGTAGGCCCAGGTTAAGAGAACTTGGACTGGGGTTTACTCCTAAAAAGGAGGCCTAGGTTAAAGGAACTTGGACTGGGGATTAATCCTGAGAAGGAGGCCCGGGTTAAAGGGACTTGAGAACTAGGGCTTATTCCTGAGAAGGAGGCCCAGGTTAAAGGGAATTATGACTGGGGATTACTCCTAAGGAGGATTCCCAGGTTAAGGGAATTTGGAATTTGGGGATTACTCCCAAGAAGGATGCCCATATTTAAGAATTTGAGATTGGGACTTACTCATGAGAAGGAGACCCAAGTTAAGGAAAATGATGACGAGGACTTACTTCTGAAAAGGAGGCCCAGGTTAAAGATCCTCTCATCTTAAAAGATGAGGTTGAATGAATGAAATCTATAACCTTAGTGACATAAAGATATGTAAATCACTAGGTTTTAAGAGATTTTCCACATAATTCCTTTCAGATAAGGAATCCAACAAGGGAACCATGCCAAAAATGGATTTGAATAGGGTTTTGAAGGCTGAATCTTGAATAGGAGAGGTGGATTTGAATAAGATAGGTGAATAGGCAGGAGGGGCACCCAAAAAGAAGTAGGTACGCAGGTCCTGTTGGGGCGCGCAGGTACTGGTCAGGCAGGTATACATGCGCGAAACATTGGTACCTGCACGACGGTCAACCCATAGGGTAATACTTGGGCGAGGCTTGGCTTAAGCCCTTAGTATTACCCTTAATGACTTTTAAATGAGTGGCGTGCAGGTTCTGTTGAAGGGATAATGCGGTGCGCAAGTGTCTTCATTTCCCTTAAGGGTTAGACACTTAGGCGCACATGTGTTAGTGAATTTAAACACTTAGGCCTTGTTCCACCTCTTTAGATATTCTGTTCTAGGTAAGAAATTACCTTAGAAGTGTTCGGAAGGCTTCGAGAAGAGACTAGGCCACCGAGAGCTCAAATATGAGTTTCTAGATTTTTTGTCCTCGAAATGGGGGGCCCACAAGGAATATTTATAGGCTGATGAAGACCTTGGGAGAAACTTATATAGGGCGTGAAGGTCACCTGTGTGCCTAATATGTTGCGCGCAGGTACCCTGCGCGACCGTCTTGGAACCTGCACGACCCATGCTGAAGCAAATCCTTAGTCATGCCTTTGTCAATTTTTGATGTTTCTTCAATGGATGAATCAATTTGTGTTAAGTTATTTCCCTTTTCATTCATTAGAGTCTATGACGGAAAGGAGCGTCAACAAAAGTCCCCCCTCAGAGTTGGATCCAAAAGGAAGGAGGATGTGACTCTAAGGTAAAGAAGAAAACCAAGGAACTATGGAGCACAGGTTCTGAGCGCACAGATATCAGCGCACAGGTGAGAGGCACATAGGCTTCGACAGGCAGGGGTGAGGACTAGCCTATAAATATGTGCCTTATTCTTTTTCAAAGCACCCGACTCTCAAACATTTCTGCTCTCACTATGCATGTTGCTTTCGTCGTGAAGGTTTCTAATTTTCTATGGTTTCATTGCTTCTGCTCGTGTCGCACTACTGTAGAGGTATTTTGACCTACGCGGTGATACCTGCGCGCCAAAATTGGACTTGCACGCCTTAATTCCTTAGCCATTTTTTTCTAATTTATTCACAAATTTTATGAAAAATCAACTCACTTAAGAGTTAATTATTTGACCTTTGTGCAGATTCAATGGCTCCTAGAAGAATCGAAATGGCTGATGAACTGGCTAGCAAGTGGATTGATGATATGATGAATGTTGTAGGCCATGAAAACTATGATATCTACGACAAAACTCTTCCAGATTTGGCCAAGTACTTGAAGAAGTATCATCTTAACTTTCCACATAGCATCTACTTGCCTCTGTATGGGCATGGTCATATGCAAGATGTCAACATTCAAGATGCAAAAAACTATCTCCCACATTCTTGATTTCAGAATTATAACAATTTTGATTCAGTAAATATCTCAAGTGGAGAAGAATTTGTAAATATTGGAACAATGGAGAGGGCTATATGATTCATCACATCCCTTGTGTGCCAAATCTGAAACCTCACAAACCTAAGCTGCAACCACATTGTTATCCTTCAATCTTCCGAAATTCTCAGATGAATCAATCCAAAGGTTGGAAGAAGAGTTGGGACTTCTATCCTGGAGGAGGTGTGAATCCAACTTGGATGTGGGTATACTGGGTGTGAAAAACCTGTGCAGAGTTTGTCTAGGATTTTAAAGGAGCTGTGATATATGAAGCCGTCTGGGCTGGGTAGACATATGTCTACAGAAATGATGAGTTTGTACCGAAGCTAATCACCGGCTGGAGCCCAGAAACCAATTATTTCCATCTGAATCATGGAGAAGTAGGCATCAGTTTGTGGGATGCCTACAAGATTTCAGGGGCTCCAATTCTGGGCGACATGTATGACGAATTCATCCACCCAAGGTGACTTGGAATGATTCTGAGAAGACTCCGGCTTTGGCTCGGGAGTTATTGAAAATATTCTACAAGATCAAGAATTCCAAGACCTTCAAAACTCATTCCAGAAAGGATATTCATCAAGAGGAGTGGATGGATATGTTTCTTACCAGGAAGGAGTGGGAGTGTCCCACCTATACTCATCCTATTATTTCCCCCAAAATAAAGAAGAGGGGTGATCCTGACACATTCTGGATGACTCTAGAAGTAAGAGAATTCGATAAGTGGGGGTACAGAGTGGATCAGAGAATCCCAAAAAAGACACGTATGGCAGGCTTTATAGCCTTGTGGATCATTGTTTATCTTCTACCAGTCAGGGATTCGAAGGGAGGCATCAGTCCAGGGACCTTCATTGTGGCGGCCAAGTTGGATGAGAAGAAAACGGTTGGGTTGGCCACCCCCATTTTGGCGAATATTCACAGGAGCTTACTCCATGTATTTAAGGGTAAGTCTCCTTTGAGAATAGTGGGACCATTCCAAGTTTTGTGGGGATGGATCACCAGTCATTTCAAGACATATAATGTATAGAACGAAGTAAAGGTTCCTGGAAGTTCTTTCAGGCCATCACTGAAATCATTTTCTGGAGTCGCTCCATTAGCTCTCAACATCTATGATATGAAGGTGAGGCTGATCATGTACAAGGAATTCAATTTCTTTCCTTATGGAAACCCGCCAACTGGGCGGTTTGTTGATGATGGGACACCCAAACTCGAATTTAGGTCATAGATGCTAGCTTGAAGAGATGGTGTACTGGCCACCAGGATTGACAGAGAGATTATATGCAAGGCCTATGCTCCATATATATTTGCACGCCAATTCAAGTGCCTGAAGTAGAATGTTGTATCCCCTCCTGTGCATGTCAGGTCAGACCAGCATCTGATGGTTGCCCGACAACTATGGTTGCTGACATCTATGGAGAAAACCAGGGCAGTGTTTGATCTACCAGTTGATAAAGCAGCGAGTAACTTGAATACATGGTATACCGAGAACTGGATAGCATCATACCCTGGAGGGGTGTTGAATCGTCCAGTTTATCAGGTAGGGAAAAAGAAAAGAACTATAGAGAAAGAAACCCTTCATCAGGAAGGTGACTCTTCCCCACCTGGAGCTGATTCACCAGGTTTCTCACCTAAGGCTAACTCATCGGATTCCCAAGATGAGGATTATGAGGCACAACATGCGGAAAAGCAGCCTCGTTCCAGATATAATCCTCATATCAGAATCAAGATACCAACTCCACCAACTCCTAGTGAGTCACTACATTGGGGTAATTTAATCACCCTTACTTTATAGAGAAAAAAGTATTATTTTCTTATCCTTTATCTGTAGTTGCAAGAGTTGGGAAGAAGCTGAAGTCTAAGATTATAGGACCCTCCTCACATCCTTCTGGTACACATGCTGAATATTTATGACCAGAGGCTGTTCAGACGTGGCAGAGTTTATATTACAATACTGAAACCACCTGGATGGATTTATGCAAAGGGATACACATCCCTAGAATAGGGAATCTTCAGGATTCTATTGATATCTATTTAGAGGATAATCCCTATGAATTGTGGGCTTACGTTAGAGAGCTGGAGATGCTCATATATTCCATCAACGATTCCATTCCTGTCACTAAGCAGGTGAAGGAAATTATAGATCATGGCACAACTGAGGGGACTGGTGGTTCCGGAGATGAGGAGTGGCACCATTACATGGCTCCTGAAGATGTAAGTCCCTTTCCTTATTTGCTTTGAAACTTGATTTCAGTAAAACCTTTGTTACTCAAGGAAATTATTTTCTTCATCCTGCAGCTTGGAAAGAAAGGAACTACTGAGGTTCCTTCCCCAAAGTATAGCCCTGGTGGTACTTCCATGTTAAAGGAGATGAAGTAACCTCAACAAAAGTCCCCACTCAAAGTTGGATCCGAAAGGAAGGAGGATGTGACTCTGAGGTAAAGAAGAAAACCAAGGAACTATGGCGCGCAGGTTCTGAGCGCACAGATATCAGCGCACAGGTGAGAGGCACACAGGCTTCAACATGCAGGGGTGCGGCCTAGCCTATAAATATGTGCCTCATTATTTCGCAAATCACCCAGATCTCAAACATTTCTGCTCTCACTGTGCAGGTTGCTTTCGTCGCGAAGGTTGCTGATTTTCTGCGGTTTCATTGCTTCTGTTCGTGTAGCACTGCTGTAGAGGTATTTTGACATGCGCGGTGATACCTGCGCGCCAAAATTGGACTTGCACGCCTTAATTCCTTAGGCATTTTTTTCTAATTTCTTCACAAATTTTATGAAAAATCAACTCACTTAAGAGTTAATTATTTGAACTTTGTGCAGATTCAATGGCTCCTAGAAGAATCGAAATGGATTATGAACTGACTAGCAAGTGGATTGATGATATGATGAATATTGTAGGCCATGAAAACTATGATATCTGTGACAACACTCTTCCAGATTTGGCCAAGTACTTGAAGAAGTATCATCTTAACTTTCCATATAGCATCTACTTGCCTCTGTATTGGCATGGTCATCTGCAAGATGTCAACATTACAGAGGCAAATAACTATCTCCCACATTCTTGATTTCATAATTATACCAATTTTGATTCAGTAAATATCTCAAGTGGGGGAGCATTTGTAAATACTGGAATAGTGGATAAGGCCTATATGATTCATCACAGCCCTTTTGCACCAAATCTGAAACCTCACAAGCCTGAGCTGCAACCACATTATTATCCTTCTATCTTCCCAAATTCTCAGATGGATCAATCCAAAGGCTGGAATAAGTGTTGGGACTTCCGTCCTGGAGGAGGTGTGAAGCCAACTTGGATGTGGATATACTGGGTGTGAAAAACCTATGCAGATTTTGTCGAGGATTTGAAAGGAGCTGTGATATATGAAGCCGTCTAGGCTGGGTAGACATATGTCTACAGAAATGACGAGTTTGTGCCAGAGCTAATCAGCCACTGGATCCCAGAAACCAATTCTTTCCATCTGAATCATGGAGAAGTAGGCATCAGTTTGTGGGATTCCTACAAGATTTCAAGGGCTCCAATTCTGGGAGACATGTATGAAGAATTCACCCCCCAAGGTGACTTGGAATGATTCTGAGAAGAATCCGGCTTTGGCACGGTAGTTATTGAAAATAATCTACAAGATCAAGAATTCCAAGACCTTAAAAACTCATTCCAGAAAGGATATTCATCCAGAAGAGTGGATGGATATGTTTCTTACCAGGAAGGAGTGGGAGTGGCCCATCTATACTCGTCCTACTATTTCCCCCAAAATAAAGAAGAGGGGTGATCCTGACACATTCTGGACGACTCTAGAAGCAGGAGAATTTGATAAGTGGGGGTATGGAGTGGATCAGAGAATCCCAAAAAATACCCGTCTGGTGGGCTTTTTAGCCTTGTGGATCATTGTTTATCTTCTACCAGTCAGGGATTCGAAGGGAGGCATCAGGCCAGGGACCTTCATTGTGGCGGCCAAGTTGGATGAGAAGAAAATGGTTGGGTTGGCCACCCCCATTTTGGCGAAGATTCACAGGAGCTTACTCCATGTCTTTAAGGGTAAGTCTCCTTTGAGAATAGTGGGACCATTCAAGGTTTTGTGGGGATGGATCACCACTCATTTCAAGACATATAATGTACAGAACGGAGTACAGGTTCCTGGAAGTTCTTTCAGGCCATCAGTGAGAGCATTTTATGGAGTCGCTCAATTAGCTCTCAACATCTATTATATGAAGGTGAGGCTGAGCATGTACAAGGAATTCAATTTCTTTCCTTATGGAAACCCGCCAATCGGGCGGTTTGTTGATGATGGGACACCCGACCTCGAATTTAGGTCATAGATGATAGCTTGCAGAGATGGTGTACTGGCCACCAGGATTGAAAGAGAGATTATATGCGAGGCCTATGATCCATACAGATTTGCACGCCAATTCATGTGCCTGCAGCAGAATGTTGTATCCCCTCCTGTGCATGTCAGGTCAGAGTAGCATCCGATGGTTGCCTGAAAACTTTGGTTGCTAACATCTATGGAGAAAACCAGGGCAGTGTTTGATCTACCAGTTGATAAAGCAGCGAGTAACTTGACTACATGGTATGCCGAGAACTGGATAGCATCATACCCTAGAGGGGTGTTGAATCGTCCAGTTTATCAAGTGTAGAAAAAGAAAAGAACTGTAGAGAAAGAAACCCTTCATCAGGAAGGTGACGCTTCCACACCTGGAGCTGATTCACTAGGTTTCTCACCTAAGGATAAATCTTCGGATTCCCAAGATGGGGATGATGAGGCACAACATGCGGGAAAGCAGCCTTGTTCCAGATATAATCCTCATATCAGAATCAAGATACCAACTCCACCAACTACTAGTGAGTTACTACATTGGGGTAATTTAATCACCATTACTTTATAGAGAAAAAAGTCTTATTTTCTTATCCTTTATCTGTAGTTGCAGGAGCTGGGAAGAAGCTGAAGTCTAAGATTATAGGACCCTCCTCACATCCTTATGTTACACATGCTGAATATTTATGACTAGAGGCTGTTCAGACATGGCAGAGTTTATATTAAAATACTGAAACCACCTGGCTGGATTTATGCAAAGGGATACACATCCCTGGAATAGGGAATCTTCGGGCTTCTACTGATATCTGTTTCAAGGATAATCCCTACGAATTGTGGGCTTACGTTAGAGAGCTGGAGATTCTCATATATGCCATCGACGATTCCATTCCTGTCACCAAGCGGGTGAAGGAAATTATATATCGTGGCACCATTGAGGGGACTGGTGGTTTCGGAGATGAGGAGTGGCACCATTACATGGCTCCTGAAGATGTAAGGCCCTTTCCTTATTTGCTTTGAAACTTGATTTCAGTCAAACCATTGTTACTCAAGGAAATTATTTTCTTCATCCTGCAGCTTTCAAAGAAAGGAACTGCTGAGGTTCCTTCAGTGAATTTGAGGTTGCGGTATCCTGAGCTAAGGCTGATTATGCTTCCAAGTTAAAGGAGATGAAGCATAAGATCAAAGAGAAAGTTGTGCAGCAGATGCATCTTCAACAACAAATAGATGCTGTTACTGGGGAACTTGACTAACTTAATAATTCACTGGAAGGAGCTCAAACGAATGGTATGAAAGCCATTGTAGATGCCAAGAAATCACTCCATCAAGCTGAAAAGAATGAAGTTGGTCGAGTGCATGAGCTTCAAGTGGCTTCTGATGAAGCTCAGAATGATGTAAATCAAACGAAGATTTATGTTGACAACCTTTTTTAATTCTTGGAAAAGAGAAGAGACTCCAGTCTGTGGATGTCCTTCTAACTCTTGGGCATCAAATGAAAAATACTTTCATCTTCAATCATTTGTGCATGCCTTCTTTTTCTACCTACTTTAAATTTTTACCTAAGCCAATGGGCCTAGTAAGCATAGTTTGATTTTTACTAGGATTATAAAAATAACCCTACAAACCTTGAATCTTTTAATTTCTCAATATTACCTAAATCATATGAAATGTATGTTTAGTGAGCTGGGACTTGACTTTTATTTAGAGTTCCCTTGTCTTTTGTGGGCAGTTTAATGTCATACACATCGGACATAAAAAGGTTAATGTTTAAGGTCAAAATAGCTTTGACCAAATGGATTAACATTGACTCAATTCCTTGACAATTTATCTAAAAACATATTACCACACTCAATTATGAGGGAAAACATGTAAACTATGAATTAAGAAATTTTGAATATGAGGAATGATATGAAAAAGGACTAAAAGGCATTAGAATAAGTATTTCCTAAGAGTAAAGTTACCATTATTTAACAAACCCATTAGGGGGTTGAATTATGCAGGGCCACTTAAGGGCCTTGGATGCATAGTCAAATAATAACATCTTTTGGCTGACAGGTCTATTATGTAGACTACTTATGCAAGGCCTCCTAAGGGCACATGTTGCATAGATAGGAAAAATAACTCTCAGAAATTTACTTTTCTACTCCAAAAAAGCCATTGAAAGTTTATGGAGATTCAAATTTTCCAAAGCATAGAGTTTTCTATATGGAGAGAGGTACTTTCATATGGAGAGGATATATCCAATCAAGATTGTCTAAGAATTGGATTAATGTCACTCCTACTAAGGTCTTAACCAAATGCAGGGAAGGGAAATATAAACCATAGACTTGAATACTTTCAGATCATGAAAAAGAGTATGGGAAAAATATGTTAAGGATGGCTATTTTTTCGGATCACTACATATTTCCATTAATACAAATAAGAAAAAAAGAGGTTTTCTTCCCAATAATGAAGTTACCATTATTTGAAAAACCCGTTATGGGGTTGAATTATGCAGGGCAACCTAAGGGAATTGGATGCATAGTCAAATAATAGCATATTTTGTCTAAAAGGTCTGTTATGTAGACTGTTTATGCAAGGCCGCCTAAGGGCACGTACTGCATAGTCAGGTAAAAGAACTCTCGAAAATTAGACATTTTGTGACCAGAAGTCAAGAAAAGGGTTATAGAGATTTGGAAGTATTTAGGAATATGAAACATAAAAATGGGCATTGTACAATGTATGTAAAGATACATAGACCAATGCTAACCATAATCATGTTGTGGCTGGGTCCTGAATTGAGGTGTTGTACTTCACTACATATCTCATTAGAATGAGAATGAAGCCAAATGTAGTTCTTGAAATACTGTATAACATCATGTGGGATGAGAGTGTAGGATATCTTAGTTTAGGGTCATAGAGATCGGACCATTATAAGGAATACCTTGTGTGTATTTGTTATAAACCTGATGTGAATGAAGACCAAGGTTTTCATACCACATTCATGTTTTCACAAGGGGACTTTTTAGCCAAGGGACTGAAAGTGGAATTTGGGGTTAGGCCCAAAGACTTGGGGCTGGATTCGAGGGATTCTCAAACGTTCCTACGTATCCCATAAGGATGGGAATCAAGCCGCACGTAGTTCTTGAAATACCCTCTGTAAAGATTTGGTTCGTACATATGAAGGGTGAAAGGGGACTTTAGTGAAATGATGGTTTGACCCAAGATAAAAGGTTCGGGCATTTCCATGTATGCATGTAGTCTTTAGAATATAACATGATTGGAGATAAATGTAAATAATGATTCCCTCTCAAGTGAGGGCGTCGAAGAATTTTGTAGTTTATTGTCGTACAGGACAAAATTGCTGTATAGTTTAATGTCATATAGCAAGGACAAAGGCGGACCAATGTAAAAATATTGATTCTCGGGGTGGATTCACAAATCAACATTGTATGAGATGGAGGTGAACCGATGTGAAGAAAATAGTTTTGGGCTTGAACCTCAGGAGGTTGACTATGTACCGATCCTATAAGGAAAGGATCAAAGTCTACGTAGTTCAATTGAAGAATGAATTGGTGATCAAGTTGTTCTTTGAGGACAACGACCTAAAAAATGTTGTTGGGAATTACGCATGGTTAACAGCCCAGAGAGGGTGTTATGGTTGAAGTTACTCTATGCTCACGTGAGTCATACTCGGTGTGAGAAACAAGAGGTACCAACAACCCTAATGATGCACAGTTTAATGTCATGTAGGGCATATAAGGGTCTGAACACAGTTTAATGTCATGTTGGACAATGGGGGACTATGCAGTTTAATGTTTTGCAGTGAGGACAATGGGGACACATTTTAACATCATTTTGGACGTATTAGAGACTTTTTCATAGTTTAACATCATGTTGGACGTTGGGGTGCTGTACAGTTTAGCGTCATGTAGCTAGGACATAAGAGAATATTATACAGTTTAAAGTCTTGTAGTAAAGACTTTGGGGACTATGCAGTTTAATGTCATGCAGTAAGGACAACATAGTTTAACGTCTTGCTTGACGTAAGGGACTTCTGTACAGTTTAGCATCATTTAGCTAGGATGTCATAGTTTAACGTCATGTTGGATGATGGTGCGAATAGTTTAAGGTCATATGCATAGACCGTAATGATGTATTTGTGTTATACAAAATAATTCTTCAGAAATATGGCATTGGTTGGATTCATGATGAGTTCTCCATCCATTGAGATCAAAGAATAAGATCCATTAGAGTAGACCTTATGTATTGAGTAAGGTCCTTCCCATTTTAGTTCAAGCTTGGGAGGTTTATTTCCTGGTATCATTGGAGTTTGGAGAACCAATGCCAATTCTCCCTAAATGAATGAACAAAGACAAATTTTTTTTGTTGAAATCTCATACTATTCAATTCTGATAGACTTCCAAGTGATGCAGGGTGCACAATCTTTTTTCATCTAATCATTCCAATTCATCCAATTGCTTTTGAGATTGTTCATCTATAAATGACTGATCACAAATGGCTACTTTGAGCGAAGGTAATTGATCTTCAATGGGAAAGACTGCCTCCGTTCCATATACCAATTAATATGGATTTGACCGCATTGCAATATGGGTGGTGGTCCTATAATCCCATAAAGCATGAAAGATTTTATCAGGCCATGATTTCTTATCTTTATCTACCATCTTTTTTAGTATATTTGATAGTGTCTTATTGAAGGATTATATCTGTCCATTGGCTACTGCATGATACCGAGATGAATGGTTGGATTTGATGTTGTATTCTTGATACAACCTCTTTACCTCGGATGAACAGAAGTTGGTGCCATTGTTCGTCAATATGGTATGAGGGACACCAAATCTGGTAATGATGTTAGACTTGATGAAGATAACAATGATTTTAGAACTAACTTCCTTGAGAGGTATTGCCTCTGCCCATTTGTAAAAGAAGTCAGTAGCAGTAAGAATATACTTAAACTGCTTGGATGTAGCTGAAGGGTAAGGTCCCACCACATCCATTCCCCATGTGGAAAATGGCCACGATTATTTAGCTGTATGAAGAAACTCTAGGGGTTGATGAATGAATTTGGCACATACTTGGCAAGAATGACACTTCTTTGTGAAATCAAAACAATCTTGTATCATTGAAGGCCAAAAGTATCCAAGCTTTCGAATTTGATCAGACAATCTATGTCCAGACTGGTGGGCACCACAGACTTCTGTATGTACTTCTTTCATGACAGCCATTGTCTCTTCACCATAAATGCATCTGAAGAGAACTCCATTAAAACCTCTTTTGTAGAGATTTTTTTTCTAGGTGATCAGGCCTATCATAAATAGTAAAATTGACCACACATCGCTGGATTTGTTCTTTCCTGGCTCTATCAGGTGGAAGTGTTCTATTTTGAAGGTATTACCTGATATGTGTCATCCATCCTATAGTATGACCATATGGTTCAGAAATGGGACTGATTTCATTGATTTCCTCTGTTCTGGTTTGAACATAAGGTGAAATTGTACGATGGTGGGCAATACTGATGATTGTCTCATCCCGATTTGGATCTTCCAGAGATGTGGCTATATTAGCCAGTGCATCAGCTTGGACATTTTGTGATCGCGGGACATAAGAAAATGTCGGTTCCGAAGGAAATTCATCCATTAACTCTCTGGCATAATCATACAAGGGGATTAACTCTTCTTTTCTGATGGCATAATCCCCATTGAATTGTTTTATTACTAGGTCTGAATCACCTTTCACCTTTAAGTGATTCACTTGTACCTGAAGTGCCAACTCCAATCCTGCGATGAGAGCTTGGTATTCTGCATCATTATTTGTACCGCCTTCCCACAATAAGAAGGAATAGGGTAGCACTACCTTTTCTGGGAAAATAAGTACAATTCCTTACCCAACTTTCTTGAATTTAGGATCTTCCATTTTCTTCCCTGTTGGACTTCTGGAAGCACCATCAAAGTACATTTTCCATGTTTGAATATTATCTTTAATAGAAAAGACTTCCTCATCAGGAAGTTCAGTATCTAAAGATGTATCTTCTTTTGAAGGATGTTCAATAAGGAAATCAGCCAGAACTTGGCCCTTTATTTCCTTTTAAGACACGTACTGGACATCAAATTGCTGCAAAATAACTGCCCATCTTGCTAGACGTCCTGTAAGCATTGGCCGACTAAGGATAAATTTGAGCGGGTTATTACGAGATTCCAATTGGACCTCATGATGTTTCAGGTAGTGTCTCAACTTTTGAACTACAAATATTAATGCTAATCAGCACTTCTTAATACTTGAATATCGGGTTTCTGCTTCAAGCATAGTCCGACTGAGATAGTAGAGGCTATTTTCATTCCCATCATCATTCTTATGGGCAAGGAAGGCACCCAATGATCGCTCTAAATCTATCACATAAATAATAAGTGGCATTCCTTCAATAGGTGGCATTAATACCGGTGGACTCAAGAGATATTTCTTGAGAATATTGAATGCTTCTTGACATTCTTCAGTCCACTGGTAAGTGACTCACTTCTTCATTAATTCGGTGAAGGGTAAACTTTTTCCTGCCAAATTGGCGATGAAACACCGAATATAGGCCAAGTGTCCTTGAATTCGTCTCAATACCGTTAAATTTTGAGGAGGTAAAATACCAAGGATTTAATTTGTTTTCTCAGGATCAACTTTGATGCCATGATGGAATAAAACAAATCCAAGAAATTTTCATAAGGTTACCCCAAAAGCACATTTTAAGGGGTTCATCTTTAAATTATGTTGCCGAAGTTTGTGGAATACAACTTCTAAATCATCCAAGTGATTAGAACGTTGTCTGGATTTAACCACCAAATCATCCACATAACATTCAACAAATTTCCCTAAAAAGGGTTTGAAGATACGATACATGGCACATTGATATGTTGCGACTGCATTATTCAGGCTAAAGGGCATTACCCAATAGCAAAACACACCCTGAGGGGATATGAAAGTTGCAGATTCTTCATATTCTAGAGATATTTAGATTTGATTATACCCGTAATATCCATCCATGAAGGAAAGTGCTTCATAGCCAGCTATTGCATCAATTAAGAGTTCTGTGATCAGAACTGGAAAATCATCCTTGGGACAATGCCGATTAAGATCTCTGAAATCAATGAAAAATATAATTTGTCCATTCTTCTTTTTCACAGGGACAATATTAGCCATCCATTTGGGATATTGAACTTCTATGATGAAGTTAGCTTTGATAAGATTATCCAATTCAGCTTCAATTTTGGAAGCATAAGTTGGGTGTGTTCTTCTTGCCGCTTGCTTAAATCCTCGATGTTCTTTTGGAAAACCCAAATGATGAGTAGAAACATCAAGATCAAGCCCGGACATTTCTGTATTGTTCCAAGCAAATATATCTCAATTTTTCTTCAAGAATGAAATATACATTTCCTTCTATTTAAGATTCATGGCCGCACTAATTAAAGTGGGATGTGGATCTTCTTTTGTACCTAGATTTATTTCTCTAAGTTCATCCAGAGTGGTAGAGATACCATCTTCAAATTCTGGAGGAGCATCCCTGAGATCTTATTATGCTTCTTCAACATGGGTTATCTCTTCTATTTCTACTGGCATAGTAGATGATGAAGCGGAATTTACAGGATCAAGAGAGATGTTAAAATTTGAACATCTTGAAGAAGAGGCTTCCATTTCTGACTCTATTGATGATGAATGTTCTTCCCTGGGTAATAAAGAGGAGATGATGGATTGAGAATTGACATCATCGTTCACCTATGACATTGCTATAACTTCTTCTCTCCTGGTTGGCAAAGTATAGACTTGCTGGATTTCAACGTATGAAATGAAGACATCTCCATTCTAGCTTTCATCATTGCCTAGTGAATCACTAATTTCTTCAATGTTGTCTGGCTTGATTGCCATAATTGACATTATGGAGGTTTCCATAAGAGTATTTGGATTTGGTTCTATACTTTCAATTTGAATGATAGGCAACACATAATCTATACTCACATGTATGAATGGGTTTACTGGAATCTTTTCCAAACCATATGTAGCCTTAAATTTGGTAACCTCCCTTGCTGTGGATTTCTCCTTACCCTCCATGTGATAGAATTCTACCTCAATGTATTGATATTAACATGTATTGAATGGGGATTTATCACCATACAATGCCCCAATTTGACCATTGAAGAAATATTTGAGACATTGATGGTATGATGAAGGGATAACCGCATGTTGATGTAGCCAAGGTCTTCCAAGAAAGATGTTGAAAGTTGTGTCATGACGAACAACCATGAAATATGAATTGGATACAAGGTCTTCAAACTGGGTTCTGAGTGTGATCTCGCCCAGAGGTTCTTGTTCATTTTTATCATATCCTTGAAACATTAAAGTAGAAGGAGATAAATCAGATTCGGTGAGGCCCAATCAACGAAGCGTACGAATGGGGATGAGGTTGACTCCTGAACCATTATCAATGAAAGATATTCGGATGTATATATCATTGACCTTTATAGATAAATACAAAGGTCTAATATGTCCATGCACAACATCATCTTCATCTTCATCTGTGAAAGATATCACTGCATGGAATTCTACAGGATTATTCTCTACATGGTAGACTTCAGCCGCAATAATTTCAGTTTTGAATTCCTGAGGACTTGAGAAAGACTCAATGAGTGCCTCCCAAAGATCCTTTGATAGATTCAAGGAATCCAAAATTGATAACTTTGCCGGTACTTGGGACAAATGTTTCAATACGTCATATTTTTTATCCAAAGGTCTGCGTTTCCCAACAGAAACATGTGGTTTTTCAGGTGCCTTAAAAGTTGATGCTTTGGAAGAAAACACATCTTGTATCAGGGTAGGAGTTGGAAATACTCATGACTTTGGAAAATTAGACTGAATAAGTCTATTTACTTGCTGAGAGGAAGAAGGTGTAACCTCCAACCGATCCTCCAGAATGAATGTGCCAGGACTGAATCTGCCATGTGTGGAAGAACTTGCTTGTTCTTGTTGAGATCACTAAAGGGCTCTACCATGAGTTTCTGCTGCATATACAGTTCTAGCAGGGGTAGAATTGGAATAGTGGCTTCTGGGATATCCACATCTTCCTCTGTATCCTAGACCTCTGGAATTCCCTCTAATTAATCTATTTGATACAGGGAATTCAGGCTCATCAAGATCGAAACTGTTACTAGAATAAGGATCTGTTAGGTGAATCATGTTAACAGAACCAAAGATCCACTCTTTATCTGATGAAGACTCTGACTGATTACCCAGTTTAGGTTGTGCCGTTTGGTAGGGAGGTGCCCATGTCTTCGAAGTATATGGCATAAAATCTGGCAGAGTCAAAGACAACTTGGTCTTTAACACGATTTCATCTTCTTCTGATTGTTCCTCTTTATTTGAATTATTCCATTTATTTGAGGATTTTTCCTCTGATGAAGAGGGTTTTGCTGTGGCATTCATAGCAGAAGACACAATTGGTTTCTTCAATTGTGTTCGCAAAATGACATGAGTTCGGTTGATCATTTTTCTGACCATACAATCATCATATTTCTGCGCAATTTTTTTGACTTCCTGCCACTCACCTTCTTCCTCTGGATCTGTAGCAGTAACACATGCTACTTGAGCTAAAGAACCTTTCAATTTGACTTGTCCTGAGTCCACCATTTTCTGCTAGAGGTATTTTAAGACAAAACACTCCTGAATGGGATGCCCCAATATCTGATGAAATGGGAAATAATTGGGACAGTCTTCATATCCTTTCTTGTTTGGCCTTTTGGGCCTTGGCAATTGAACCAAATTATTTTCCAGAGTCGAAATGAAGTAACCAGGAACTTGTTCATTTCGGAAAGAATAATATTTTCTCTTCAAATACTCAAATTGTTTTCGTCTTTGATATCTTTGATCATCTTGATGAAATGGCCTATATTGTTAATGCTTAGGAGTTGGAGCCCTTCGATAAGATGAAGGTTTTAAAGTAGAAGCAGGCACAAGTGCTTGTTTAAGCGTAACTGTAGCAGTCTATGCTTTACCCATTCTCCTTCCTAGAGCTGATGGAATTACACGAGTTTTATCCTTAGTCTTCATAAGAGAGTCTTCAATCTGCTGAGCGATTGAAGTAAGGTCTCAAAACCCTCCTGTGTATTTCACATGGATCAACGGTGTGCACAACTCATCACACAAATTTTCCACACAGATTGGTAAAAATTCTTCTTGAGGGAGTGCTAAGATTAGGGAATATGTTAATCCCTTCCAGTGAGTAATGAAATCCAAAAATATTTCATTCTCCCTTTGCTTACAATTTTTAAGATAAAAAACTATTGTCTTTGGAAAAGTTGAGTTGAATTGAAGAAGAAATCATTGACAAAGATCTTCCCATTCGGTAATTGACTGGTATTGAAAGATTGTATACCAGACAAAAGCAAACCCTTGTAATGACTGTACAAACACCTGAGCTTAACTGCCTCTTGTTGCAGAGGGGTTCCCATCATAGGATCACAACAAGAAAAAATGTGTTAAGTGTTGCTCTGGGTCTCCCGAACCATTAAAAATTGGGAATGTGGTACTTTCAAAATTTGATGGGGGAGGAATCACATCAACCCATTCAGGGTAAGCTCTCTTTTCTGGTAGAATTTGATCACGCTTTCCCTCTATAGCTTCCAACCGAGCTGTTAATGACTCAATAGTAGTTATTAAATTTTGAGAAACATCTGTTTGAGCTTGGACCTGAGCAGGTGCAATAACTAGAGTTTGGACATATGTGGTGGTTGGTACTGCAACTGAGGACAACACCACCGGTTGTTGCTGCATCTGACCCATAGGATTAGACCTGTGAGGGTGTACTGGTAAAGGAGGATATTCTTGATCCATCTCAGTAGCTGCAACAAATTACCTTGGTTGACTATTTCCATCACGCTTAGGAGTAAGACTACCTTGAAGTAGTTCTACATTCAACCCCCTCAATTTCTTCATTTCTTCCTCCTCTTCCGCAAATCTTTTCTCTAGTTAGAGTGATTGGCCTTCTCTAGAGGAAGGGTGTAATGTAACCTGATTCTTTCCTTTCCCCTTACTGGATGCCTTTAGGAGAGGGGGAATTTTGTTACTTGAAGTAATACCAAGATTCTGATAAATCTTTTGATTTTGTATACGCACAACTTCTTCATTTGTGTCTGTGTGTACAAATTCTTGAGAAGGAACCTCTTTATATGATCCCTCTGAGTGATCCTCATCCAGGGGATCAGTAACAACGACATTGATGACATTTATTGATACATAACACATTTCATCTCTTCTATTTCCATTTCTGCGATACTACCTTTTTCCAAGTCCTTGATGAGACATTGTCTTTTGTTGATTTGATCCCTTAGGAACTTCTTGATGAACCATAATTTGGAGGGAATCTACTAATAATTCGGATCTTCGTTCCTATTGTGGCTTCTTCCCTAATCGAGAGAAGACTGAATTTATCTGAGGAAGAGATTGAGGATTTGAAAAAGTCCCCAGTCCGGTGGACTGGGGCTGTTCCTACTGTTCCTGCTCAACTCCTCGAATCCTATTTGTTGATTTTGAAGGTTTGGTTAAAAGAGTCCCCAGTCTAGCAAGATGGGGTGGCTCTTAAGCTACTATATATGAGACTTTCTTAAAATCTCTCTTGATCTTGCAGAATTTAGTCTAGAAATTAGCGGGATGCATCAACCTTCATCCACTCAAATCACCTGGCTCAAATGAACGCTAGATGATTTCTAACACTTCTTTCACTTGATGATGTCCTTGCTCTAAACGAGAAGCCTATTCGACATTCTCATTTTCCTGATGCAAGATTAGTTTGACAACTTGTTCTCCATATGCCTGACTTTGAGAAGAACTAGTTGATGCTTGTTCCTTAGTGATCCTTTGATTACAAACAAAGCCAATTGGCTATGGCCATCCATGGGCAATAACATTGCATGAGACCATTTTCAGCGGGCTTTGTTGACTGGAGAGTACAGTGAAATACAGTGCTCCATGAACACCCCATCCCCTAATATGAATACTAGATGGGGAATTGGAAATTAACTGGCGCAATCTTCTTAGTGCGCCAAGGCATGAACACTGAAGGGCTCTCTGCTTCTTTTCAGCCTTCAGATATCGTGAAACTGAGAGAGAGGCCAAATCAATTTGGCGTTTTAACCCTTCTATTATCTTGACATGATTTTCATATTCACCATAAGATAATATTTTATTTTTCAATTGACAATGAGTTTTCCACATGTTGAGACGAATATCTTCAATATAATCTTCCATCAATATTTATATAATTTCATAACAAGAGTTAGCCAGAGGCCAAAACATGACTGGCACTACACCTTTCGCCAGTTTTTTACTCATATTCAGTACTTCCTCTTTATCATTCAAAGAATATTCTTCTACCTGATTAGACCAGAGCTGGTGCTTCCTTGTTGCTTCATCAGATTCACCAAGATTTCTAGAGAATTCATTTATCAAACTAGAAGATGAACGACCCAGGGGTGGTTCAGATAATGACCTACACCCCGGGCTATCTTCTGATTGAGAAAGTATTTCACCTGCTAGCGGTAAAGCATCAGATATGATTGGATTCACATTTGCAAGTGCCTCAAGATAAGAGGGATTTCTCGTCACTACATTGTACATTAGATCATTTTCTAGGCAATGTGAATTACTACTACGAAGAGGACTTTCACAGCTAAATTCATCATCATGGGGAGGACCACCATGGCGGGTTACATCAAAAGATGAAACATTTTGCTCCTTAGTCTTCTGGCCACACAGAGGGTTCTTGTGGCTCTCATCTAAAGATGAAACTTCGAGATCAATCGAATTTTCATGAAGCAAGACTTCATGAAGAAGTGTCTGATGAATTCCTTCTGAATTAATGTTCCCACTATTGGGAAATGAGAGAGTAGAATCTTGAATTCCAACAGATAATTGTTTGAGGGCTTCAAGAACTCCAACTTCGAGCAAGGCCTTATTACAGATTGGATCTTGATTTCTTGACTGTGATGGACGAG
Organism: Viscum album; assembly: GCA_963277665.1. Lineage (NCBI taxonomy): Eukaryota > Viridiplantae > Streptophyta > Magnoliopsida > Santalales > Viscaceae > Viscum > Viscum album. Next base: position 220,757,928 of record OY728165.1, read on the forward strand.
TCTTCTTCTTAGACACCTTATTACTCACTTTAGGAACTACTTATTAACGAAAGTGGTTATTATGGGTAGGTGTATGTGCCTGCTCAGGAGAAATAGTCAGGTTAGGCTGATTATCTCTACTCAAATTAGGTGTATGTGCCTGACTTGGTTGTCCGTATGACATGGGGGAGTATGTCCCACAACCCTATTGGACTGGAATAGAGATTTGTTTTTGTTTCGGAGTGATATGTTGATGTTTCACTCCAATGGTAGGGATAGATTTGCATTTATTTCCCTGTGATGCTGTTGAAGCTATTATAATATTCTGACAGGCATCCAGAATATGAGCAGGAATTTGCTTCTGCACTTTCACCATTGACAGAATATGCTTGGTGACCTCAGCTGCTGGAATAGGGATATACGTCCATTCTATGTTAGTAGTAGGTGTATGTGCCTACTCCTGTCCTCCTTTCCCTATCAGTGAATTCTGACAATATGCAAGTGTGGGGGTAGAGAGTTGAGTCTACTTCCTGTTTGTCATTGGGGCCTTCCAATCGACTTCTCCAGGTGCTACCAAACGATACTGTTGGTAGGATTGATCAAAAATAGTAGCTGTATATTCCTACTGATTGCACTCTACTGAACGTGGTTGATGAACTTACTTCAATACTGGAAGACGAGGATGCTGGCAGGATTGATGAGTGTAAGCAGATCTATGTGCCTGTTTACCAGTTGTCAACACATTGGGTTGGCAGGCTTCATAATATATAGTCCGATGAGCCTGCTGACTAGATGATGATTTATAAATAGGTGTATATTCCTATCTATAATACTCTCCCGGAATTTCCTGGCTGGAATGACGTGTTGCTGCCAGACGAGTCTTCTGGACAGCGGAATTAAAACGGACGGGTGTGTGTGCCCGCTCGTTGCTTTCCACCAAGTTAGGTTGGTGGAATTCTCTTGAAATGGAAGATATAAGAACCTGCTCACTGTTGACCAGATTTCACCTCTGGCGGTTCGTCTTACAGACTCTGGTATGAGGAACCTGAGACGAACCCCTGGAGGCGATACCCTCATCATGTTGAGGGTGCACTACCGTACTAGTCTAGCGGTGATTGTTTATGGGATCCCTCGGGAAGGACTCCTGTCTCCTTGAATTAAGGCCTTCAATGACCTTCTCATTCACTTCCCCAGAATATGGGAGGGACTGGTGATTGAATTCTGGGGATAACGACCCAAAACAGTTGGAAACAGTGGTTGGCACCACCTTCTTCTTGATCGCTTGTCGTCGCTGTCCGGACAACCAGGGTGAATTATTGACTTGGAGGGCTTGTCGAGCGGCCTCCAGAGTCAAAATAGTACAATTTTGATGGTATTCCTTAACCAGCGCATTTGATACCCAACGTTGAAGATGCTGAGTATGTTATTTTGTCCTCAGAGCAGATGATGATCCAGTAGGAGTAGCATCATAGATATTCACAGCAGAGGCATTCACAGGTGTGAACTTAAGATAATTCATTTCTGTAATGCAGAAGATCTTGGAAAAGAGTGTCTGTTTGATATAACAGACATAATCAAGATAATTTCGGCCACTACATCTTTTGGATGAGCTAATATGTTATTGATTGTTTTGTTGGACCTCTCATTGAGTTTAAATAGGGGCCTAACAAATAAGTAAAACATCATTTTAATTTGGTTAAGGATTCACGTCGGCTTCACCATTTTTTGTTTCACGATGGAATTGGGGATGACCTTATGATTTTAAGGTTCAAACATTCCAATCAATTTCTAACGATTTTGTCCGTAGAACCATAAACATCCAATGATTCTATATCCATTTGGACCTACTTTCCAAATGTAGGTGCTCATTAGTTGTGAACCGATGAGGCTTAAGAATTTTCATTAGTTGAGAGGATGGGAGGTCGGACTCATCACACCTTTTTAAGGGGAATTAATCTCTACTCCGGGACTCTCTTTATTGATTTGAGTTATGTTCATGAATCCTTATTAAATTACCAAGTATTAAAATGAGTTTTCCTTTAGATCTGACAATCAATGATTAGTATGTGGGAGATTTAGAGAATCTTTTATATGTATTCGAGGTTCTTTATTGATAGAGAATCATCTGTATTTGTTAAAGATTCTTAGTCAATGGTATCCTTCAACACATTATATAGAAACCTCTTGGTCATTATGATAACCATACTGGTTTTAAAGCCACTCAGCGGGGCACTTGAAGTTTATTGTCATTCAGAAGGACATGGATTATTTCAGAGTTGGGATCATACCCGCAGATGGGCTACCTACGTATCCTTTGTTTAGAAAAGGAATCAGAACCCACATAGTTCGAGTAAAGAAGTATGAGTTTTATGTATGATTAATGACTCAAAGAAAGATTTCATAATTACTTTTACACTCTAAGCTCACGTGAGTCATGCTCAGTGTGAGAAAAAAGAGGTATTGGTAAAACTTGACAATTGTGCCATGAAAGATGTAATAATAAGAAATGATGTGGGGATTATGTATGTATGACTGCCTAGATAGATGAAGATTAATATTTACTATAGGGAAGAAACCCGGGAACAAGGTCCATAAAGGTATATGTGATTTATGGAGATTTGGATACTTAACTTAGGACTTAATCCTGAGTAGGATGCCCAAGTTAGAGGGGACTAATGATTTGGTTTTATTCATAAGTAGGAATGCCAAATCAAAATAAATTAAGGCTGGTTAAGAAAAATAATGAATGGGGATTATTCATGAGAAGGAGGCCCAAGTTAAGAGAACTTGGACTGGGGATTACTCCTGAAAAGGAGGCCCAGGTTAAAGGAACTTGGACTGGGGCATACTCCTAAAAAGGAGGCCCAGGTTAAAGGGACTTGAGAACTGGGGCTTATTCCTGAGGAGGCCTAGGTTAAAGGGAATTATGACTGGGGCTTACTCCTAAGGAGGATGCCCAGGTTAATGGAATTTGGAATTTGGGGGCTTACTCCTAAGGATGATGCCCATATTTTGGAATTTGAGATTAGAACTTACTCCTGAGAAGGAGGCCCAAGTTAAGGAAAATTATGACTCGGACTTACTTCTGAAAATGAGGCCCAGGTTAAAGATCCTCTCATCATAAAGGATGAGGTTGAATGAATGAAATATCTAACCTTAGTGACAAAAAGATATGTAAATCACTAGGTTTTAAGATATGTTCCACAGAAGTCCTTTCAGATAAGGAAGCCAACCAGGGAACCAATCCAAAAATGGATTTGAAGAGGGTTTTGAAGGCCGAATCTTGAATAGGAGAGGTGGATTTGAATAGGCAAGAGGGGCACCCAAAAATAAGTAGGCGCGCAGGTCCTATTGGGGCGTGCAGGTACTGGTCGTGCAGGTATACCTATGCGACACATAGGTACCTGCACGACGATCAACCCATGGGGTAATACTTGGGCGAGGCTTGGCTCAAGCCATTAGTATTATACCTAAAGACTTTTAAATGAGTGGCGCATAGATTCTTTTGAAGGGATAAGGTGGGGCACACGTGTCTTCATTTACCTTAAGGTTTAGACACTTAGGCACACATGTGTTGGTGAATTTAAACACTTAGGCCTTGTACCCCTCTTTAGATCTTCCTTTCTAGGTAAGAAATTACCTTAGAAGTGTTCAAAATGCTTAGAGAAGAGACTTGGGCTCCGAGAGCTCAAATTTGAGTTTCTGGATTTTTCGTTTTCAAAATTGGGGGCCCACAAGGGGTATTTATAGGCTACTGAAGACCTTGGGTGAAAATTATACAGGGAGCGCAGGTCACCTGCACGCCCAATATGTGGCGCACATGCACCCTGCGTGACCATCTTGGAACCCACGCGGCCCATGCTGAAGCAAATCCTTGTTCATGCCTTTGTCAATTTTTGATGTTTCTTCAAAGGATGAATCAATTTATGTTAAGGTATTTCTCTTTTCATTTGTTAGACTATGAAAAGGAAAGGAGCATCAATAGACACTCCTATCTCTAATATGATGTGACCTAAAAAGTTAATCTGATCCATACAAAAGTGGCACGTTTTGAGCTTAGCATATAACTAATGCCCACTCAGTGTATTCAAAATGATCTCAAGATGGTCGGCATGGTTACGTTGATTGTAAAAATACACCATGATATCATCCATGAAAACCACCACAAAAGAATCTAAATAAGGATGGAACACTTGGTTCATCAAATCCATGAAAACCACTGTCATGTTCATGAGACCAAACAGAATAACCATATACTCATATAACCCATACCTTCTATATAAGGCTGTACAAGGTATGTCTATCGGCCAAACCCACACCTGGTGGTATCCTGAACTCAAGTCAATCTTCGATAACACTCAAGATCCTAAAATAATATCAAATAAGTCATCAATTCGTGGTTAGGGATAATGGTTTTTAACCATCATCTGGTTCAGTTTTTGATAATCCACGCATATCATAAGAGTCCCGTTCACCTTTTTCACAAAAGGATCGGAGAACCCCATAGAGAAGTACTAGGTTTGATAAACCCCTTCCCCTCTAAATCCTCTAGTTGCTTCTTGAGCTCTAGAAACTCTACCATAGCCATCCTATAAGGAGGAATGGATACTAGAACATATCCTAACACTATCTTGATAGAGAAATTCACATATCTCTCAGGAGGTAAACTAGAAAAGTCATCCGGAAATATGTCCCTGAAGTGCTCAACCACTGGAGGAAAGTCCGTCTGACCCACTCCCTGATCATCCAGAAACAAACTAGAAATATGAGCTATCATCCCACCAAGACCATGATGCTCAAGTCCAACTTTTCTTGCATGAAAATACCATTCACCCTTGTGTATAATCACTTCACCATCTACTGATTTTAAAGTCACCCTCTAGCGATAAAAATTGACATATGCTCAAAAATAAATGAGCCAGTCCATTCTGAGAATGGCGTCAAAACCAGTCATATCAAGGACATAAAAATCACATATGAGGGGACACCCTCCAAACTCAAGGGAAAAATCCATATAATGGTGTACATCAGCTGTTTTATCTCCCAAAGGTGTATCTAGTGTCAAAACAACCTTAGAAGACAAACAACAAGCCCAAGGATCTTTACTACTCATGAATAGATAAAGCTGTGAGAGGCACCTGTATCAAAAAAAGAATATGCAATAATAAAAGCTACTAAAATCATACCTCTAACTTTAGATGGTCCACGATCCTACTCCTGTTGGGTCTGTTACACTGTATAAGTCTGGCCTACACTATGGCCTTAGGACCCTACCTGGCTACCCCGAGCTGATCCACCATACTATTTCTAAGATCTTTGTGTCAGGATACCATGACCATGACCACCACTGCCATGTCCTGATCAGCCTAAATTACTCCATCTCCTAGCCTGACATAGAGCTGAAGACCCTACTCTTGAACCTGATGTTGGATATGACCCCCTACCACTCACAGTTGGAGGGAAGGTCCTGCAAAATGGCTACTTGTTCCCCATCCTACCGCAAGCTCAGCACTCAACTGGGTTGTGGTCGCATTGATTTTTCATGTGGCCTCGCCTACCACTCTGATGAAAAAACACCAAGCTAATTTCACTCATAGCTTGACCCCATCGTGGGAAGCCTCGAAATGACACTTCCTGTCTGAAGATGTAGATCCACTGGGGCAAGAAACAACACTCTCTTGTTCTATACCCTCATCTTCCCTAAGGTTATACTATGTAATTAGCACCTGATTCATAATCTCAGTGATATAAGGCAACCTGAACACATTGACCTAAGATATAATAGCATGTCTGAGACCCTACTTGAAGTGCCTCGACCTCGATAATTCATCAGTAAGATACATCAACACAAAACGTTCCAGCTCTATAAATCATGCTAAGTATTCCATAACTATCATCACGCCCTACTCCAAATGCATAAAATCACTAGCCTAATCTACTCACAGAGTCGCGGGGTAAATGTAGTTGTAGAAGCAGGTTTTCAATTCAGCCCAACCCATATCACGCAAACCATTATCCTGGTTCAAAATGTCGCACTAGTGCTTTTCCATTCCATGTAGCATGTAAGTCGCGATCTTGACCCTCTACTCCGGAGGCCTCTCTAGATTCTCAAAAATTTATAACATGGTATCTGACCATAGCTCTACAGCCCGTGGTTCATCATCCCCTGAAAACGTAGAAGGATGGTACTATTGGAACACCCGTGTCAGCTTATCCATAGTCAAGGCTGGCTACGGTGCTCCCTACATCATCTGCATATAGCAAAAGAAACCCTCGTAAAACTATTCCTCAACATCTATGTCTGAAAAAACCTTAGGTACCACAGTTGGAACTATAGAAGTATCAAGTGGTATCCCATGGTCCACCATCTTCGAAGTATAGTAATCACCTCTATCGCGGCGTACCACTGGATGTCATTTTGGTGGAATGTCTCTACAATGCAAAACTCACACCTTAGGAAAGAACAAAATCAAAGCATAAATCTCAAAAGAAAAGGATAGGTCAAAACCCTCCTAGAAACCAAGTCAAACTCATAAACTGCTCCTAAAGCCGGGACTCTATAAAGAACAGTCATCAAACCACTAGAAACTATTTCTCTTGCCCACTCAAAATCAGGGTCTAGGTTAAGTATATACTTTCCATTCATGTTTAATTTCCATTTGAGTTAAAATTTAGTTACCCCATAAATTCCACCAAGGGTTTAGCAATTTCCAAATCCATGAGGTCCCATAACACCTCATGAAACCAAAACTTGGTTTCCAGTCAAACCATACATATAACATGTTCATTCAAAATTTACATTTCATTGGTGAATAATTTCCCAATTTGTAAGGGCCCATAATTCTTATGTATTGAAAGATGACTTCAAAGCTTTATTTACTACACCAACTAACAAAACAACAGGCACAAATATCACATCAACTATCAAAACAACATGCAATATCTAATGCATCCTAGATGGCATGGGATAATTCATGGAATGTGATTCTAACAAGTGTTTACATGATGCACGAGATGGAACAACCTCAATTAATCAGGTTTAAACTGAAATAAAACCCATAATTGTGTCAATAGTAACAACAAAAATCATGTGTGTCACCCAATTGTGAAATCAAATCAACTGTAATTTCAAAATCCTAAAAATCAGAACTCAATTTGAGGTAATTTGGATTTTACCTATATATAGGGTAGCTACTCTTGGGAACAGTTTATTAATAAATTCCATTTCCTTTCTATACCTATCTATTTTCTCCAAATAGGATGTCAAACTAGAAAAGAAAAACCCTATGATACCACTTTGTAACATCCCAGACCCGGAAGCCACCCGAAATGGTGTCCCGAGCCCAGTTGGTCATAAGGAATCAAGTGCATCTCCCCAAATGCCAGGGGCTGTCGACTAGAAGTGATGTACTAGGTGAGTTAGTGGGGAGACTATTCCCTCATTACCATATTATCATAGCGGAAGTCAAATATATACAAGTGATAAAGTGAAATAAATAGAAAACAACTGAAAGTAAGACAAGCATAAATATACATCAATAACCGGAAGTGTCTCATATACAAAACTGATGCATATGGTACAAGAATCTAGAAAGGATCCAAAAAAGTATATGGAAATACAATAAAAGTTTCCCAAAAAGAAAAAAAGACAAAAATTTATCCCAGCATCACAAGCCTCGTCTTGGTCTTATGCTCCCCTACTCCAAAGCCACAATCAACAACCTGTACTAGGGAACTTGGCCTTATCATCACCTACATTCATATAATCTATTTGGGTCCCCAAGGAGGCTAAAATAGGGTGTGAGATAAACATCCCAGTAGACAACCACCTAGGTCTATATAGTTCTAATAGCAATTCAACAATTGTTATATAAAGTTTAAACTATTGGCAAGTAAGTGGATATTCCATTGACATAAGTCTTTTGTAATGTAAAACTGAAGACCCTCAAGGATACCTGCAAAAGAGATTCATCTCCTAACAAAGACGCTATAAGAAAGTCACACGAACACACCGTACATCCATCTATATCCTGTTACCCACATACATGATGTATAAATAAGTCATTAATCCACAACCACACCATATAGTGAAAGTGGCATACCATGACCACACTGTATAGTGAAGTACCAAACTTCAAAGGTCGAATCCAAGGTGTCAGAAGAACAAGGCATCCAAGTAATAAATATCTTGACCACGGAAGCCCGGATCCAAGTATCATGTCTGAGGCATCCCATCGAGTCCCATATGCATCCTTGGTGAAAACTTGATTAGGCACTGGTTGGGGTCCTAGGATCAAGTCAATAGCAAGTCCTACATGAGCTCAAACTAGCCAGATCCTATGGGGTAGTAAGGCTCGGGGCAGGGTCAACCCAAGACAACCACTACCGTGTTCCATATCCAAGGAGAGTAGTCCAAATCATCTATCAAAACAATCATTCAAGTATTCAAATTAAACATTCATAAACATGTGAGTATACCCAATCATATCAACAAGCACAATCCATGAGTATACCCACTCATGCAAACCATTTATCATTTACCAATAACATGAGCCTACCCTTGAATATAATCCATTTAACATGCCATTATTCATTTACATATAGGTATATCCACCCATATAAACACACTCCATTTAAGCCAAGATATCAAAATAGATGAGGAATAACATGATATACAATATGAAAGGATGCAGTACATCTCCTAAACCAGCTAATCAAGCTATCAAGTAATCTAAGGGATTATTCAAACTAGGAAAGCACAATCACACACCCCATGGGTGGTTTAAATAGGCATAAACAAGACATTCCCTTAAGGAACACCCCTAAGGTGATATCAAAATGAGTAATGAGTGCCAACACACCTAAACAGAACCAATGGTAAACCTCACTAGGTCTAACTCCAGCTACTAGAAGCTACTTTCTCAAAAATGATACCTCTCTGGAAAGTCCGATGAACGACATATCGACCAAACACTCTAAAAACACCAATAAAATCTGAAATAAAGTATATACCACCTACCTCACCTTGGTAGTAGACAACTCATCCATTATCAGGTCCTTATTCATCATAATTTGGAAAAAAATCTAAATAACGGATGAAGAACAGAATATTAGGGCATATGAGCCTAAATTCAAATAGTATAGTCGTTGTTACAAAGAATCAATAATTACTAAAAATTAATGTAGGCCTTACTGATGCAGATCCGTAGAGATAATCGATGATAAAAACGGATGTCAGATGAAATATCAGGCTCAAAGCCTACTTTATCTGCCAAAGGGGAGAGCTATGGGTGGCCCTATGTATGTGGGAGAATAAAACCCTCTTTGGGTTTTAAAAAGAAAATTTATTTTAAATTTATTTTTTTAAAAGACACACAATAGGGGTTGCACGGTTACCCTGCATGGTTTAAATAACTGTTTGGTAACCATACAGAACCACTCTGTCAAAAAACTTGCAGTTTTTAGACCTCTCGCACGGTTTCACCTAACTATGCGTAGGTCGTGTGCAAGCCATGCGCTAGGCCATTTCCAGCCCAAAAGTTGGTTCCAACCTCTAAACAAGCCCCAAACTCCTCCAAAACACCTGTGATCAATATAATCATCCACATAAGTCCATAATAAGGTATTTGATGAAAAAAATAAAAGGAACAATACCTCATACAAAAACCCGGGTTCTTACAGACTCTATGAAGGTAAAAGACTTGCAGGAGCTGAGCATTGACAGATTGAGCTCTTGGGTCATAGCAGGGACTCCCACCGCAGGAGACCCTTTAAAAATGGGTATTTTTATGATCATTACTCACTCCTATTATGTTTACTGAGGATAAGATAAATGAAATAAGTAGACATGTTAATTCAACAGCTCCTTGAAGTTTGGTTATGGTCAAATGGTTTGAGAATTTATCTTAACCCGAGGAGGAGGAATTTCAATGATGAGACATCTCAGGTGAACCGCTTCTCCTATAGTGGGTTCCATCATTTGAATGCCCAGGAATGGCCCCCCATAGATAACATGGAGGAACTGAGGCTCTGGAGACATCACTATGAGCTCTTCAACCTCGTTCAACCTACTGACCACTTCAGTTTAGGGAACATTCCCCAAAACACACTACTATGCACCTATTGATTCACCTCTATGATCCCCTATCCCATTAAAAATATTCTCCTATACAAGACAAGTTTTAGTTAGAGAATCCAGATAATAAAAATAAAAAATGTTTAGGAAGAGTAGGTAAGTTAGGATTCACCTTGAGGAATTCAACCAGTTATTCTATAGAGACAATTATTTTTCCAAATTCTTGGGGGATCCCTTGATAAGAATCCACAACCTAGGATTACTTATTATCATAATCCTATGCACCTTCATTAGTTGGGTCCTCTTCACTTGAATCATCTACTGGTGGTGTCTCTGTAGGCACCAAATCTCTGGCGAACATTACCCACACTAGGGTGAAAGGCATAATGGCTACCCCTCATTAGCATGTGAAGTTTTCCATGGATTCTAGGTACATATGAATCTCATCAAATTCCACCCTATATGAGACCTGAAAAATCCCAACGTCAGGTAGGTCAACCTTGTTTTGGGTCAACTTTCACCATAGGTCCTCTGAAGATAGCGACATATGTATCATTCTATAAGAAAACCAAAGAGTGGGATTGATGGAATAAGAAGATGGATTAAAAAAATACCTCAACTTATTCTGAGTAGCCTCTCTTTTTGTCCCTAAAAAACTATTCTAAGACCCTTATCCTTCAAGAGGTGGGGCTGCGACCGCACCTTGTGACGTCCCTACCATCGCGGTTCTAGCTTGAGCCAGCCCTGATGCCTGGGTTTCCTCTTGAGAAGTAGCTTGTCTACTTCCTCACTGCTATTTCTCCTCTCTTTCCAATTCAATCACTTGAATACACTTTTCTGGGATTTACTTCGGGTATGTTTCCACCCACATTCTAGAATATTCCATTGACTGACCAATATAAAAATTGGCTAGTGATAGTAAAATGGTCTAATTGGAGCCTGCAATCACCAGAATGAACCACAGTTAGTGAAGGATATAGTGATTCTTCTCTTTACAAACCCCTATGTAGACTCTCTTCGCCACTCATTGAAGGCTTCCGAACTTCTTGTAAAAGTGTAATAGTGTATACAACTCACTAAAAACCTTTCCATCGATCTGGGCCACCATTACTCTACTGTTGAAACATTATAGGCACTCCCTATAATCCCATGAGCCTTGCAAGTTGTCCACCATCCGAACAAACAACGTCACAAAAGGTGTAAGTTGAAGTTTTCAAGGATTCCAATCTGAACCAAGATCCCAAACTCATCAAGTTTCATAAGATAGACTCCATATATATTTAGAAAAGACAACCATAGATTGGCATTTAGAAGAGTGATGACCTTAACGAATTCAAATCCCATGAGATGTGCTATGAACTAATAATGAAAAAAATTGGTATGTTCCATAGATCCTTCTGGGAATGTTTCCCCTCTTAACATGACCCAATATGATGTATAGTCTGGATAGCATGGGAACCCCCCATGTTGACACTATTACCAGCTTCTAGGATTTTTTCCCTAACCAATTCCCCTATACATATTACCACCCTTGTATCCCTCACTGACATCAGCCACCGGCTCATAAAAGTGGAAAGGAATATTGTGTAGAAAACCAGTGGGTCCCAACTTCCTACGATATTGTACCCCCATGTCTGATATTTTTCTTATTCTATGTCCAACTAGTATGATCCTATCTTCCCCCTCTACAATGGTATTGGAAACTTTTTTTCTTGACCCAACTCCTCACTCTCATGTCCTTCTTGAGGAACGTGTTGAACCATGTGTTGAATAGGACATCCTTCTGGGAAAATGGGCATGGGTTTAATATTTTAATTCACCACCTTTAAAAGATTTAGTTCTTGGAGAGGATTTAAAGGCGCTTTTGTGGGCGCTTTCAATTGATTTTTGGTTTCAAGTTACTTAGGTGTAACAGAGTGGCTGACCAAGGTCGTCTCTCAAAGGAGGAGGTGAATTAAAACAACTTCTTAAAGGTATTATAAAAATAAAATAAAATAGAATAAAAATACTAAATGAAACGATGAGGGGTTTTTTATCGTTTATAAAACTACAATATGTTTTTTGGAAGAATACTGCATTTTTTAATTTTTAATTTTGAAAAGAAATTCGATTAAAATGACACGACAAGAAGATGTTTTTTTAGAATATATTTTAAAGGAATAATCAATCTAACTCTAACTATTAATTTTCTTACTAATAATTATAATTTAAATTAATACCTACTTAATTATGATCCCCTAATTTGTTAACCGATGAACCCCAAAAGAGTTAACTTAACCACAAAGATGAAATTACTTAAACCCTAGGCTAGCTTCGGAACACACAATCGCAGCACCCTACTTTGATTGATGTTCTATGGTTAGATTATTGTTAGTGGTTAATTAGAGAAAACATTAAATTTTTAAATGAGGATTAATTGATTTTAGGGAATATATTTGAGCTCTACAAACTTATCCCGTGTGATATTGTATTACAGATTATGTTCGCACTCTCACAATTTACACAAAATATTGACCTTCTGTGTTTTTGTGTCAATTGATCAATTATTTTCTTAGTTTCATATAAATTAAAAACTCAATTCATGTATCATATTAAGTGAACTATAGTAGCTCAATTATTCAAAATAATTAAATGAATAGGGTATAATATAGACCGATCACTAAGAAAACTACTCTTCCATGGGCGATGCGGTCATCGTGGAGACGTTTTACATGAGCAAAGTTTGAAAGGGTAGAACACAAAATCGTCTCCACTCTTAAACTAAAACCCAAATTGAAAGATTAAGAGAAGAATAAAATTGAAAATAAAAAAAGAAAAGATAATAAATAAAAGAATAAAAAATAATTTTATTATGAAAACACAAACATTACAACATGAGGAATAAGAAGAAGGCTTCGATGAGGGGATCCTCGCTTCAAGAGATAAGCCTCTTAAAATGGTTGTAGGATTTAAGTGAAACCAAATATCCTCTACCTTAAATCTCTTAATGTATATAAAAACCCTTATTAATAAGAAAAATACATATTTATAGAGTGTAGAGGAGGGTAGGTTAAAAGTGGTTTCAAGTGTGAATGAGAAGACTCTTCCAAATATTTTAATCCCAATTGAATAGCCTTATTGACCACCAAAAAGCGTGAATTATCTTTTCTTCCAGAATTATAATATGTGTGAAATTGGGTTTTAGATCCCCTCTCAAAATTTGGGCTCAATCTATGGACAAATGTATAATATATGTCCTAAACATTAAAGTGATATTCAATATCGCGTGTCCAGACCACCATTGACTTAATGGCCCATGTAATCCATCCAAATTCACTCTTTAGCTCTAGTTTCCTGAATAAAATTTGTATAAAATTAAGTGAGTAACACTGTTACAAAATATTAAGTTCAAATATGTCATATTAAAATATATATGTTCGAAATTCTACATTGAATTTTAAAAGGGTAAAACTAGAATTTTCATCAAATTTTCAAATGAATGATCTAATCCCAAATATTTAATAAATAAACATATTTACCATAATGTGAGTAAATTATATCATTTATTATCAATAAAATATTCAATAAAATTGTTTTTTATCAACTCCCCACATTTACCCTTTTGCAGTCCCGGGGAAAACCTCATATCAAGTAAACAACAATATCCAATCAATTTTTTTAAAACACATATCCATGAGATCCAAAAATTCCACACCAAGAAACAAAAGATATCATGACTCATTAAAAACCATTATTTGAAGTTCTCCATTTATATAATTCAATATATTTCCACTTCATTTATCCTCCCATGCACAAAACACTTACCTCACTTGAATTTTCTCTTATCACACAAATGCCAATTTTTCAGCAATGTATTTCTCATCCAAACTCAAACAAGGGTCACCATAGGCTTGATAAATTCATACATCACCACTCGATGTGATTGAAGGACATATTTTTATCATGAGGACTTTTCAAGGTTGTTTTGTGGCTTTCGATTGGTAGGATTTAGATGTGAAAAATTATGAGGCTGAATGAGGAGGGCTTGACTCTTTTTGAAGAAAAATTACATTAATCTAATTTTCACTTAAATATGGTCTCCTCCTCAATCACCATAGCATCAATTCATTTTCATAATAATGAAAAATAAAGGAATGTGCACACCATTCAAAATTTCATCAGTAAAAATTTCAATCTTCTCAAACATGTTTTTCTTGATAGCTCTAGATATGCACAACTTTATCCATCTATTAGAAGCTCCAGAAAGACAAAACTTCACTTATCATGAAAGTTCCAAAAAAGGCACAACTTTCAATATAATTATTTTCTTTAGCAGTAAACACATCTCTTCATAATTTAAATTCCCACCCAAATTATCACAGAATGTGGTAGCACAACACAATACATATTCCCCCACACTTAAGTTCGACAAGATTATGCAATTTCACTTCAAGAGTTCGTTGGATAAGGAAAATTGGCCTGTAATGTGGCTAACCTAATAGGATGTTCATGGATTCTAAGGGATAAAAGGATTAATTGTTCAAGGTATTCCATTATAAAAAAGGATTCTTTGAAATAGGGGCTTTAATACCAAACAAATTCCTCAATAATTTAAACATAAGTACTTAAAACCCTCATGTTTTGACAGGAATAAATCAAATTCTGGTTAAATCAAGCATGGTTTGGTTCTCTCAAGAAATGAGGTAAATATAAAGAATATGAAACTAACAGTTCAGAATCCTCACAGGAAAGTGATTTAGAATATAACTACAGTGATATGTGGTATGAGATTCAAAAATTCAGAGTACTTTTCATGAAATTACTTAATATTTGAACTTGAAACAAAGTTATTTTCAACATTCATTTAAGCTCTGTTTCATGGTATAAATTGTTTCAATTATTGATATGAATTTCAAAATGGTGATGAGAATCATTTTAGCTAAAAATTTTCAAAAACAAACAAAAAAATTTGAAAATAAACACACAAAATTTCAAAAACACACAATTTTTTGGGTTTTTTTTAAAATCATTGAAAAAAAGAAAACAATTGAAATTACTAAACTAAAAGGTTCCATCCCCCACACATAAAATATTACATTGTCCTCAATGTGAACCCGTGAGATGATATATGAACATGAAATGTATAATTTTAAATAGGAAAAATAATAAAGAAGTGAAAGGGCTTAGAACAGCCTGTTATGCTTAAGTGATGATGGGGTCATGTAGTGTCATAAAATCCACTGCATCAGTAAGAAGTCCCTCAATGTATTTCTTCAAACGTTTCCCATTGACTATAAATCTCCTTCTAGTGTCCTTTTTTGTAATCTACACTACACCATAATGAAAAACATTAGTCACAACATAAGGACATAACCATCTAGAATGCAACTTACCATGCATCAACTTCAGTCATGGACTGTAGAGAAGGACTTTCTCTCCAACATGAAACTCTCTTTGTTGGATTAATTTTTCATGAGATTCTTTGGATATTTCCTTTTATATCCTTGAGTTCTCATATGAAGATAATTGAATCTCCTCAAGCTCTTAAATTTTCATCTTCCATTGAATTCTATCTTGGGCCAAATCCATAAGCCCGATGCTCAACCTCTATGGAAAGATGACATTCTTTCCAAAAAACAATCTAAAATGGGGACATACCAATGGGTGTCATGTATGCTGTCCAATAAGCCCACAATTCATCATCCAAGTGCTTGCTCCAATCCTAACTATTTTCCAGTACAGTTTTATCCAAAATTTGTTTCAACTCATGATTTGAAACCTTAGCCTAGCCATTTGTTTGGGGGTGATATAATGTTGATGTTTTTTGTGTCACCCCATACTTCTGAAGGAGGTAAGAAAAATTTTTATTGCAGAAGTGTGTCCCTTGGTCACTGATGATGGCCTTTGGTACTCCAAACCTACAAAAAATCTATGACTTGAAAAAGTCCACAACAACATGAGAATCATCAGTCTTAGTGACCTTAACGTCCACCCATTTAATCACATAATCAACAGCAACCAAAATATATAAAAAACTAAAGGAACTAAGCAAAGGAACCATAAAATCGATTCCCCATACATAAAAAATCTTACATAATAGTATGGGTGGTTGAGGCATCTCATGTCTCCTAGAATTGTTCCCAGTGTGTTGGAAATGAGAGCATGACTTAAAAAACACATGTGCATCATGGAATAATCTAGGCGAATATAATCCAGATTCTAAGACTTTTCTAGCTCTCCATTGGGGTCCAATGTGTCCACCACAAGTAAGTGTATGAAAAAAATGTAAAATAGACTCAAACTCATGATCAGGAACACACCTCCTAATAACTTGGTAACTACACATGTGCCATAGGTTTGGATCATCTCAAATATAATACTGAGACTCACTTTTTTAATTTTTGGAATTGATGTTTCTTTAAATTTGCAGATATTTCAGATGAAATAATGTAGTTAACTAAATATGCATACCAAGGATGCATACCTGAGATGGAATAAAGATTCTCATCAGGGAAAGTGTCCTGAAGTGGTACCTTGTCCAAGGTTTCATCCTCTAGTGTGTGAGTAAGCCTACTCATGTGGTCTGCCACCAAGTTTCCCGACCCCTTCTTTTCCTTTATCTCAATATCAAACTCTTGAAGAAGGAGCATCCATCAGATTAACCTGGCCTTTTCATCTGTCTTCTTCAAGAGGTACGTCAGAGCTGCATGGTCCGAAAAACAACTACTTGAGAGTCCATTAAATATGAACGGAATTTATTTAATGAAAATATAACGGCAAGAAACTAATTTTCTGTGGTTGTGTAGTTTCATTGGGCTAAATCCAATGTCTTTTATGAATATTCAATCACATGTGAATGTCCCTCCACCCTCTGAGATAAGACAGCTCTGACCACAAAGTTGGAGGCATCACACATAAGCTCAAAAGGAAGATCCCACCGTAGGGGATGTATGATCGGTGGAGTGGTCACGCACTTCTTTAGCTCATCAAAGGAAGTCCTCCAATAATCATCAAACACAAAATCAGAATCCTTTTGATGTACTCTTGACAGATGAAGAGCAATCTTACTAAAATATTTGATGAAGCGCTGATAAAATCCCACATTCCCTAAGAAAGATCTAACATCACACACACATAAAGGATATGGAAAGGATGAAATAATGTCTATCTTAGATCTATCAACCTCTATCCCATGTTTTGACACTACATTCCCTAATACAATGCCATGCTCTACCATGAAATGACACTTTTCAATATTTAGGACCATATTATTCTAAATACAACAATTCAACACCTTTCCCAAACTACTTAGACATTCATCAAATGAAAATCCATACATTGTAAAATCATCCATAAATACCTTCATGAAGGTCTCAATAAAATTAAAAAAAATACTCACCATGCATCTATAGAAGGTACCTGGGGCATTGCAAAGTCCAAAGGGCATCCTCTGGTAGGAAAATGTACCAAGTTCACACATGAATTATATCTTCTACTAATACTCTAGAGAAATATGAACCTGAAAATATCTAGAAAATCCATCCAAGAAAAAATAGAGTGTTTTTAATACTAGTCTATCAAGCATATGGTCAATAAATGGGAGGGGGAAATGGTCCTTATGAGTGGACTGATTTAGTTTTCTATAATCAATACACACACACCAACTGTTTTGTACCCTCATTAGAACTAACTCATATTTCTCATTTTTAATAATTGTAACACCAATTTTCTTAGGCACAACCTAAATAAGACTTACCCACTGAGAATCTAAAATGGGAAATATTATACCTACCTCAAGAAAATTTTCAAATTCTTTTTAACAACTTCCAAAAGAGTTGGATTTAGTCTCTATTGTGGATAACTAATCATTTTAGCCCCATACTCCAAAATAATCCTTTGCATGAAAATGGGAGGGCTAATACCTGATATGTTAGCCAAGGTCCACCCAATTTCCTTGATATTATCCCTCAAAATATTCAAAAATTTTTATTCATATTCAAAAGGGACATTGTTAGAAATGATAACAGGTAATTTCTCACCACTCAATAAGTATGAGTATTTGAGATTTGGTGGCAATGGATTGAGTTTCAGTGTTTGGGGGTGGTGTATGGATGAAGACATCAAAGGAACTAAAATATGTGCACAAAGGGAATCAGTATCAGTATATAAATCATCATAATCATAGAATAAAACATCAAATCCATCAGTATACTCAATTAGAATGTCATAATCAGAGTTCACATGATCAAAATCAGAATATGATTCCATTTCAAAATCATATCTAAGAGAGTATTGTTTATTATAGAAAGGTGTGGAAGTACTCTTAGACATAAAACTATAATCAATGCTCATAATCCCCCTAAGCATTAAACTATCAAAATCCATGGTGCTTTTACTTGGTGGTTCAAAATGGGAGATAACAGAAGCAAAATGGTCTTCGGAGGGGTACTTCATGGATTCTATGACAATAAATATCACAATTTCATCCCCAAACTCCATGGAAAGTGTACCCTAATTGACATTTATGAATGTTTTTGTAGTTTTGAGGAAGGGCATACCTAAGATAATGGGAGCACGTGAACTTACATTATCCTCCTCCATTTTAATCATGTAGAAATCTACTGGAAAGATCATGTCTCTTACCCAAACAAGTACATCCTCAAGGAATGATGCTGGATATGCTGTAACTATATTTTCCAACTGCACCACTACTCTCATTGTCCTCAACTCACCAACCTGCAAAGAAGAGAATACAGAGTGAGACATAACATTTATGGAAGCTCCCAAATCAAAAAGAGAATCAGAAAAGTGCAGCTCCCCTTTGGTTCATGGTATGGTGAATGTACCTGGATCCTTGAACTTTTTTGGCATTACTAGATTTGGTGTAATGAGTGATAACACATTACTTCAAAGATTGATCCTTTCATTTCCCTTGATCCCTCTTCAATTGGTAAAAAGTTATTTTAATAATTTCTCATACCTTTGGAGTTTCTTGATGGCTTCAAGTAGAGGGATATTGATCTCCACATGCTTGAATGTGTCCAAAAAATCATTTTTCATTGCCTCTTCAGCAATATTCATGGTTTTCACAACCATATTTGGAAAATGAAGGGACTTAGAAGGAAAATCATTAATCTTTTTCTCACCTTTATCTTTCTCCTTGGGTTTCTCATTAGCCAGTTTTGAATGGGGCTTCTCCAGAGTTGAGGTTAATCCTGGTGGAATGGTAGGTACAAATGTATCACTAATTTTCTTCCCACTTCTCAATGTGATGTCACTAACATTCCCCTTGGGATTTGGAGTAGGTTTTGAAGTAATATTTTTGGAGTTCTTACTTACCAGTTCATGGAGTGTAGTGGAAATCTGACTCATTTGTCTCTTCAACTCCCTCAAATCCAAACCTTGACTCTTCAGCTCATTATGTTAATTAAGAAAACATTACATCAAAATATCACTAGTGTTAGAATATAACATTGGTTTAGAATTACCATGTTTTTGACTTGTTGATACTTGAGCTTCAAATCACATTTGGGGTTGTTAGAAACCCAATTGGTAAGGTGGAGGCTGCCAGAGGTTTTGTTGAAAAAGGGGAATTTGTTATTGTCCTGATCCATACCTCATATCTGATTGATCCTTCCACCCTTGGTTATATGTTGTAGAAAATGAATCAAGATTATTTTGGGGATATGGTTGCTGTTGCTACTGATATGGTCCCCTAGGAAACACTGATACACAATCTTCTGTTTCTTTTAGTTGGGGGCAACAATCAGTTGGGTGGCTTGAATCAGTGAAAATGCCACACAGACTTGAAGGAGTGGGTTGAGATGTATTTTGAGACAAATAAATTTTCCTTACCATAGTGGTAAATTCTTCTAAATTGTTATTGATCAAATGACTCTCAAGAGAAGAAGGACTTACCTGATGTACTCCCCTGACATGTGGTATACCTCGATCACCAAATTGTTGGGGGCTTTGGGCCATCTTGTCAATCAACACACGTGCTACAGTTGGTGTTTTGTCCACCAATGCTCCTCCAGCTGCATAATCCACCATGATTATCTCCATAGGTGTGAGTCCTTCATAGAAGTATTGGATGAGGAGTTTCTCACTGATTTGGTGATGCGGGAAGCTTTCACACAACTTCTTAAATCTTTCCCAGTACTCATACATTGACTCCCCTTGTGCTTTCTTGATCCTAGAGATCTCTTTTCGAATGAAAGTGGTCCTTAATGCTGGAAAAAATCTGTACATGAAAAGATGTTTCAAATCATTCCAAAGTGTGACATATTCATTTTGTAAATAATATATCCATTCTTTTTCAGATCCATCAAGTGAAAATGGGAATACTCTTAGTTTGATTTGATCTTCAAAAAAATTTCTTGGTTTTAAGGTTGAGAAAACCACATTAATTTTTTTAAATGTTTATTTGGGTCCTCACCAGATAATCCATGAAACTTTGGAAGAAGAGGATTTAACCTAGATTTCAGTTCAAAGTCCGATTCCAGATTTAGGTATGCAATGCAATTTGGTTGATAGTTAATATTAGGTGAAACCAATTCTAAAATGGTTCTATTAAGCTCATTTCCATTATTTTCAGCCATTGATTGTTGTTTTAGGTTTTAAATAGAAGTGTTTCCAATTTCAATGGTCTTGGAGTGGAGGAATTTTCCCACTAGTTGAATGTTGAAACTTCCTGTAGGTTGAGAATGTCTAATTCGAGCCCTAAGGCTACGATCAATATCAGGATCAAGATTTAAGAGATATTCAAGATTATTTCATTTCATAAATCAAGTAAAAATTAAAATAAGGAAAGTAGACCATATTAAAATAAAAATTCTATGTTTGAGTTGATGGTCCAAAAATAGGAAGAAAATAATAGAAGAAGAAGAATAGAGAAAGAAAAAAAAAATAGAATTGGTAAAGAAAAAAGAAAGAAGAGAAGAAGAGAATACAATGTAAAATAAATTAAATACCTCTAATTGGTTGAAATAATTACTTTCCTCCATGGAAATGGATTCAATTCGAAAGTATATATCTAGGGAGCATTCAAATGATGTTCATTTTTGGGTTACTTAGGTGCTGCAAAGTGGTTGACCAAGGTCGTCTCTCAAATAAGGAAGTGAAATAAAACAACTTCTTAAAGGTATTATAAAAATAAAATAAAAGGGAATAAAAACACTATTTGAAATGATTGGTGGTTGTTTATCATTTATAAAACTATAATGTTTCTATAATAAGATTTCAATTTTTTGATATTTAATTTTGAAATGAAATTCGATTAAAATAACATGACAAGAAGATGTTTTTTATAAAATATTTAAAATGCGTAATCGATCTAACTCTAACTATTCATTTACTTATTAATAATTATAATTATAATTAATACCTAGTTAATAATGATCCCCTAATTTGGTAACCCTCTAACCCTAAAAGTTTTAACTTAACCACATAGATGAAATTACTTAAACCCTAGGCTAGCTTCGGAACACACAATCGCAACACCCTGCTTTGATTGATGTTATAAGGTTAGCTTATGTTAAGTGGTTAATTGGGGAACATATACAATCTATAAATTATGATTAATTGAGTTTAGGGATTATATTTTAACTCTACAAACTTATCCCTTGTGGTCTTGTATTACCGATTAAGTTCACGCTCCCACAATTTACACAAAATCTCGACCTCGCGTGTTTTTGTGTCAATTGATCAACTATTTTATTAGTTTCATATAAATTAAAAACTCAATTCATGGATCATATTAAGTGAATTAAAGTATCTCAATGATTCAAAATAATTAAATAAAGAGGGTAGAAGATAGACCAATCACTAAGAAAATTACTATTCCATGGGCGGTGTGGTCATCGTGGAGATGTTTTGCATGAGCAAAGGATTGAAAGAGTATAACCTAATATCATCTCCACCCTTGAACTTAAACCCAAATAGGAATATTAATAGAAGAATAAAATTGAAAATATTATAATAAAATAGAAGAAATAAAGTAATAACAAAGAAGTTTATTATGAAAATACAAACATTACAACACGAGGAAGAAGAAGTAGGCTTCGACGAGGGGATCCTCGCTTCAAGAGATACCCCTCTTAAAATGGTTGGAGAACATGAGTGAAACAAAATCTACTCTACCTTAAATCTCCTAATGCACGTCCCAACCCTTACGGATGTTAAAAATACATATTTATTGATTGGAGGGGAGACTAGGTTAAAAGTTGTTTCAAGAGTGAATGAGAAGATTCAGACAAATATTTTAATCCCACTTGCACCGCCTTCTTGACCACCAAAAACGTGAATTAGCTATCCTTCCAGAAATATAATATGTGAGAAACTTGTTTTTCAATCCCCACTCAAACTTTGGGCTCAATCTATGAATATATGTAGAAGATATGGCCCAATCACTAAAGTTATGTCCAATCTCGCATGTCCAGCCCACCATTGAATTAATAGCCCATTTACTCCATCCAAATTCACTCGTTAGCTCTAGTATCCTGAATAAAAGCTATATACAATTAAGTGAGGAACACTTTTTCAAAATTTTATGTCAAATAAATCATATTAAAATATTTATGTGTGAAATACTATAGTTAATTTTAAAAGTGTTAAATTGGAATTTTCATCAATTTTTCAAATGAATGATCTAATCCCAAATATTTCATAAATAAACATATTTACCACAATGTGGGGAAATTATATCATTTATTATCAATAAAATATTCAATAAAATTGTGTTTTATCAAGGATTTTGGTCATTATTTCTCTTGGTATTCTATGGTAGGAGGAACTAATCATATATGAATCCATCGAGTGGAATTCCACCGATGAAATGAATGTCCCATAGACTAATGCTAACTTCCCTGTGATAGAGGTGAAATGTGTTCATATCTAGGGACCAACTTTTGAGAAGCTCTGAAACCAACTCATGTTGATGGTAAAAATGTAACTGTGATGTCCATAATACTCCCTATAGCGTGATGTTGTGAAACTCTGATCCATACTCCTAAAACGTATAGCACACCCAACATACCCACAACCACTTGCTGGTGAAGTTTTCACCAGAATAAAAGTCACAATCCTTCTTTCCCACTCAAGTTTTTGTCTCTCATACTACTTTGGAAAGTAATGGTGTAATGGGAAGGGAACTCTTCTACCTATGGCTGATCCCCTATGACCATCATGGTCCTTCCATTTATCTTATAGAATGAAATGTCTCTATAATCTCTGGTAGGGTGATTGTGGACAATGATGTTCTTGAATTAAGATCTTATTCACGTGTGAACCACAATCACAGTGAATCAACCATGAAATCTTTGATGATCACTTTGTCTAGAAGCCTAAAGTTACAAAAGGGTAGATAGTCACTTAAAGGATAATCCTTCTATGATTGTATAAGAATTCCCAAAAGCATTTGATTTTCCAATGTGCCCCTCCTAGCTTAAAGATTCTTATGATTCCTAGGCATGATAGCTCTCTGAGCAGCAACAATAGCTTCAACCTTATTAATGTTTTGTTGTCTATAAATTTATAATGAGGATAAAATATTAAAAGAATAAGCACATAAGATTTAATGTTTCGTATGAAAGGAATGGGGATGCACACAAGATCAAGAAACAGTCATGAAAAATGATAATTTGTCACAAAGTATAGACCACAGAAGAAGAATGAACTGTGTGAAAGAAGTATCCGAAGATTTTTTTTTCACATAAAAAGTGGATACCGATGCAAATGAGAGAGAAAGTGATTATCATGTAGAAATTCAAAGGTACTATAGGGTGCCCCCTTTACTTATTTATAGGCATGGACCTAGTATTTCATTCATATGCAAGCATCTTACACACCCACTAGTGATTTTTCCATTCACCCATATAAATCAACCACTTTCTTTAGTGTTTACATAGAAACCCGACCTTCTAGTCCCATTTCATATTTGATTTCGAGGGGGGGGGGGGATTTTATGGCACTAAATACCACATGAAGCTGCAAAAGGCTAGCTTTTGGTAAAACGAATCCATCATCCGACTCAATAAAACATTACGAGAAAGAAAAGGAAGGTGCATGCTGGTTTTTAGGTGAATCCACATGATTGAAATCAACATGAAACCATATTTTGCACCCGATATGATGTATCTCATGTCACTTCTTTGAAGGCTACTCAAAAATCTATGGTAGGTGCATGCAAGATATTGATGTTGCATGCAAGAAACTGATCCACACGAAAGAATATTCTATGATAAATGCAACATCAATCCATAACCTTTTAGGAATGACACTCAGGAAAATATTTAAACCATGAAAAATGTGGCCATGTTGTGCATAAGAAACCTAATCCAAACACAACCTTCTTGCATGCTAGATACGATATTAACCGAACCCTTGCATGCATGTTATCCACATCAAAGGAAGCATATTCATTGAAGACATCATTCATGACTAAAATATTTTGTGCCATTGCTGAAGATATTAGATATAAGAATAAGGACACCCCCTTCTTCAAGGTGATCCTCTGAAAGTCAAACTGCCACTCTACTGTGCATGCAATTGATCTTCCCTGACATCACAAAATAATATAACCATCATGGTAGAGATCTTGAATGATAGGTTCCCTATGGGTCCTCCCTCGAGTGGGCCCATATTTTTGTAATCCTCTCCCAACCTCTCTCAACCCTATTTGGGTGCATGAAAATAATCTTCTTGCATGCACACCTGGCCTTACACGCCAACCTCAATCTTGCGCACAACCCTGACCCTTGAGAACAATCCTCCAATCTTATGTATACCCATTCTTTTCAGCTCCATGACTTTATTTTATGTCAAAGTACCATGTATGATCAGCCTTTTCATGAAATCCCCATGTATTTCATGCAACACTTGCGTAAAACCCTTTAAACATACATGACACAACTTCTTGGTCCCTCACAAGGTGTCCCCTATGGCTATAGTGCAAGCATTTCAATACCTTTTTCTTCTCTACATAGGTACTATAATGTATTTTTCTTCTTATCAAATGCACACATACATGTAACTCATGATTGACCACTATTATATACTATTGAAATATGGAATTACTAAGCCACCCCCTACCAAGGGTGCATGAGCTGCGGTTATGTAAGTCCATAGGGTTAGGAGTGAGTCCCCTACGCCCATGCTGCATGATGTAAAACTGTCTAGAACCAATTTCCTCAGCAGATGATGTTAAATTGCATTCATACGAAATGAAATTCACACATGATTCCCCATGTACACTCATCATGGGATGCCACCACCTCCCACCATGTTGGGAAATCCTCCCATATAAGGTATCTTCCATGTGTAATCCCCACACACCCCATGCCACAAGAATAGGATTCTCCATGTATGAATCAAAAGTAATGATATCTTCATCACAATGAATTATATCATAATCAATTGTAATGACATCCTACTTGGGTATCTTACATGCATAATCCCCACACCATCACTCGTTGGTGCATCTTTCACACCATGACCATCAGGTCTACTACTTCCTCTTTTTTCTCACATTGAGAATGACTCATGTGGGCTTAGAGGTTAGTATTGACCATGAAATCAAACCTATAACCATTTAGGAATCCTTCCTATAGTAATACCCAATCATATAAGATCCCTTTGGACTGCTTCCACGTGTAAGACCCAATCATGTCCCCTAAAATGGGCCTCCTTATTGGGTTTAATCCCCAATACCCCTATTTTAACTATGTGAGATTTGATTCCCAAACAACTAGGATATGTAAGAAGCCTCCCAGAGGTGTAAACCCATCACCCTAACCACTTCATCCACTCTATCCACTCCATCCATATGTATCCAGATCTTTACCTAGGCCACCAAATCTTGGTAAGATCATGCCCATGCCTGGAAGTCACATATCCTCTGGGTCCCTTTGGGCCACATTCATGCGTAATCCCCATCCCCATCATCACTAATCCTATCAACACTCAAAAATATCCCATGAATAATCCCCAAAATATCCAACCAATATCAATCCTCTTGTGATGGGTAGCACCCATGCATAAGCCCAAAACCATCCCTTACTGATGCGCCTTTCACGACACGGGCAACCTTACCACATGATGTTAAACTATGTGGACCAGTCCCATCACACAACATTAAAATGTGACATTGAACTACATGGGTTTTTATCCTTGCCTTCTAAGGAGGGTATATAGGAAACCTCTCTGAGGTTCAATGCCAATCAATGGTAAACCTTGGTGCTCCCTCCTAGGGATGAACCTCATTGATCAGCCTCCATGGGTCATTCTGATCAGTCTCATACCATATTGACAAGATTTTAAAATCAAGACCTATTTCATACTACTACCTCATGATAAACATGGGATGCTTTTGGTGACATCCTTTTAAGATATTAACCTGCATATTCAAATACCTCATTCTAAACACGGATACATGAGATGAAATCCTAGGAAGATATGCCTTTGGAATTTAGATACCTCATGATCGACATAGAATGGATTCGGTTCCATACCCAAGATGACTCTATGAGATTCCATTTAATGAGGAATAATACAGGTGACCAATATTACTAGCATCCAAATATGCCAATAATGCTTAATGTAACTACTCTCCTAACCGAAGTTTGATGATTTTTCAAGACCATTTGGAATGTCTAGATAGAAGTAGTGTAATTAACCGGTTTCTACAAATACATGGCCCTAATAATGAGTTCCATGAACATGACTTAACTCTATGTGGTAGAATCAGACTAGAAGAAAAATTATAAGGAGGAATCCTCAGAAAGATAAACTGACATCCCATCATCCTATTTCAATCAAGGACCAAACATCGCCATTGAAAGTGATGAAATATTCTCACCTTTGAAAATTGGGAATGAGGAGAAAAAGAATGCTAAATCAATGTGAATCAGAATGCACGATGATGTGCCCCAATGAAAGTGTCAGAAACACCTACTTAAATTTAGGATCATAAATTGATGAATATTATGTTCACACAAGCATTCATTTTCATTTTCTATACGAATGTACAAATCTATATCTCCAATTATATCCTAATAACTCTCTCTAATTTAGGGTTTATAGTTGAAAAAAATAATCAGAGAGTTTAAAGGGGATTGAAATTAGACATTAAGGGTTTCAAAAATATATATTTTTTATTCTATTTATTAAATAATGCACCTACTGTTTCCCATCCTTAGGGCATGAAATGAAAACCATGTTTACATCACCCCTAGGGTAAACTTCCATTCCAAACAAAACCGGAACATTGATTTTCTAATATGGGGATCTAGAGAGTTGGAAATTAAAATATTTTAGGAATGAATGTTTGAATTGACTAAAAATAATATATTTTATTTATTATAATACATTCAAGTTTTTTATGCTAATATAATGATAGTGTCCCATTGACTTACTCATAAAATATTTTTAAAAATAGTCTAAATGTTCAAATTTCAAAGACATGATTTGTTTTATCTTTTACACATTCATGTATTTTTGTCCCTAAAAAACAAAAACTAATTATGAAAGTGAGGGAACTAAGCCCACATCTAATTCTCACATTCCCATGATCTCTCTTAATGGTTCCCATTATACCATAGAACACACAATAGTACTATTCCTTGGACTTGAAGGGTCCTCTCCTATGGGTCCTTGATCACCATTTTGTAGTTTAATAAGGTATATTCATCCTATATATCCTGATGACCCTAAAAGGTGACACATTAAAATTCATGCACATATCTACTTATATATAACACATGGAAAATGTTATGCACATTTTCCAACTATGGGGGTAATGATAGGTAGTAAGCAACCTCAACTACCCAGATTTGGATCTGAAATATACTAATGAATGTAAGAGATAACTTAATTACCCAACTAAACCTCTAAAAAGTGTTTCATAGTGAGATCTTTAGGTTTTCATGATCTCCCTCATCAAACTCCAAAACCCTTTTTATTTTTTTGCGTTGGACTTTTGATGGATTTGAGCTATCTTAATCCACTCACAGATCATATGCACCTTTTATGTATTAATTTGAACCAAATCCAGACACATAAGTGATGAACATACAATATATATATACATACGGGTGACCTATAGGATTTCTTATATAGTGACTCAATAATTTCCATGCCAATAATGGAGTGATAGTTGTTTTTGTATGTGAATTCCACTAGAGTTAGGCAATATACACAACTCTGACCAAAATAAATAATGTATGCTCTTAATATATCCCTGACAAGTTGAGCAATCCACTCAATCTGTCCATATGTATATTTATGGAATGTTATAATCAACCATAACTAACAGCTGAATTCCTCATATAAGATTCTCCATAATGAGGATGATAATCAAGAATCTCAGTCATAAATGATCATTGAGGGTTTCCTTTGTGGTTATAAAATATTATCTACATACAAGTGTCCCAATATCTATTGAAATTTACTCCTAAATAGATAGTAATTTGTCTTAATTTTTTAATTGTTCAATGAGCACCCAAATTGTATCATGGACTCTTTTTTGTTTGGGATTCTATATACCACTATGCATTGAATGTTAAGCCACTAGAGGCTCAAATATGAAATAAAGTTCAGAAATCCAGAGATTGAATTATATTGAAATGTATAATGTATCAGAACATTTAATTAAAACCACATCTAATCCATAATATCACTCCTAAATTATCCATAAAATAAATTCCATTGAATGAAAATAAAAAATAACAAATACATGACACAAAAAAAAACACAACACATAGAAATTAGGTGGTACATAAGTTAGTCATAATCCATTAGGGAACTCACTGATCTTTAATTAATGTAGAAACTATGTCACAAGGAAAACCTATATTTTGGTAACCCTACCCAGCCTAAGTTATAAGGGACTCCAACCAAATGACTCATTTCAGACACCTTACTTGAAAAACTACATCAACGCCTTACGATAATTAACTCCTACCATAAGTGATCTCTTTAAAATGTAACACCCTAAGATTTGGGAAAATAGTTTTTTATAAATAAATTTAATCTTTTTGATATTTTTCAATACACACAAAACTAATTTTATCTTGTGTTACTCATAATAATGAGTTTATCTTGTGTTACATGTAACATTGAGTTTAAATGAAATGTGACATACTATTAAAATATTATTATTTAATATGATAGGAATCACATAGAATTTGGAATGAAAGTTACGAATACAATTTAATAAATTATTAAAAAATATTTTTTACACCGATATATAAAATTAATTACTTAGTGACCAATTAATTAGAAATGAAAATAATAACCATTTGAAAATAAAGGAAATATTTTTATTAAAACAATTTTTATGTGCAAGAACATGTTTTATATCAATAAATTAAATAAATAAATTTTGGTAAATGATTTTAATTTAATTTAAATATTATAAAACATTCATCATTTGTTTTTTTCTAGATAAGAGATAAGAATAAAACCAATTATACTATTAAAAACAATATTTTTCTAAAAAAAGTTTTGTCGCCTTTTTTCACACTAATTTTAAAATTAATGTTTTATAATTTTAGAAAATTTATTTTAAAAAATGAAATTTATACATAAAATCATCAGGTAAAAATTATCTTGGAGTGAATATTTATTAATTTTATAAAAAAATCAATTTTTAATGAATGGTGAAAATATTGGTTTTATTAAGAACAACCAGTTCTTTTAAAGCATTTAAAATATTAAATATTATTTTAAGATGATTTTAAAAGTAAAATTAGTTCAATTTTATATCTATCAATCCAATTTTGGTCATTATAATCAATTTTATATTGAATTTTTATATAAAAGGTTTCTAAACTTTTGAACATTTTCTCATTAGAAAAGCGCTTTCTTGTCGAGTTTACTGATTTAACTTTAAATTAAAAATTTATGATTATATAAATAGAATTTAGGAAAATGGATTCCATATTTTTAATTATCATAATTTATATTTTATAATAATTTAAAATTATTTTTTACCATTATGAATAGTAAAAGCATTAAAAATTAATTACCCCAGTTAAGGTGAAAATGAGTTTACTAGGGGTTAAACTAAAAATATAGGGGTAAAAAATGCCCAAAGAAATGTACAACACTCATTTTATGGACATATTTAGACCTTATATATTGTAGTTTCAATCATGGAAAATTTTTGTTCCTTTTTTCATGTGAAAAACATGGGTACACCTTTTATTTTTTAAAATTACAAGTGTGTCACTCACCTCACTTATAAAAGGAAACCCCTATCACATCCTCTTCACACTTCCAAAACCCATTTATTAAAAAAATAAATACCAAAATAACTTAATTAATTACCTCATATCATTATATATTCCATATTTTGGTTATATATATTTCCTATTAAGCCTTTTGATGCAAACCAAAGGAAGTTTTCCGAAGAAGAGGTAACATCCCTAACCGAGCATTTTATTATATTTATTCCTACACTTTATTAAATTATTATTATAAAATGATTATATAAAAAAATAAGTATCTAGTACATACTAATATTTTTTTTGTAATTTCATAACCTAAATCCTTATCCTCTTCCATCAAATATGATACAAAATCATCACTCATGTGTACAGTGGACTACCGCCTTAAGAACTGATGTTATTAGTTTTCCATAACCACCTCTCACAGATGGATATAATTATGTATTTAATATTTATATATGATATTTGATATATTTTTATACCTATTTAATTATAATACCACATATACCTTCTTACCTCCCAACCCATTGGAAAATAATAATGTCGCTCGCGTGTATGAGGGACTACTGCCTCATGAATCAATGTAATGTGTTTTTCATTTATGTTTTACTTGGATAGTAATAATGTTATATTAAATAAATATATATGATATTTTTAAAATAATTATTCATTTTTAATTATGATATCCCATATACCTTCTTACTTTCTATTCCATGGGGGATACGATAACGTCGTTCGTGTGTATGGAGAACTACCTACTCACACAGTGATGTGATTCTTTTTTCACATAAGTTTTACATGGAAGGAAATGAGGGATAAATTTAATGAATATATGATATATATATTTCATATAAATTATTTAATAATTGTAATATATTATTTACCTTTCTTTCGCTTCATCCATTGAGAAAATGGAAACATCATTCATGTATACATATGACCTACCATCTCCATGAACAATATATTTCATATTCCATATCTAGATTTTATGAATTTTTGTAAATGAATATATAATGAATATATATAATTTTAGTTAGATAATGGAACCATTGTCAAATTAATATGACTAAATATAACAAATAAAAACATAAACTTTAAGCAAAACACTTATTGTTTGAAACATTATTCAACATAGAATTATTAATAAACAGGTAATAAAAGGTCATAAGAAAATAATATATGGTATTATATAAAAACTTATGGTTATATAATATATTTATAAAAAAAATTTATTTATTTTATTGTATTTTTGATTTTTTATGAAGTATATCTAGACTTAAAGTAAGGGATTTCCATCTCACTATTTACATTTTTGAGACACATTCCATATTCACCACCTATTTCTTCTATGCGTGTTATATAATGACCATGGATGTATTTTATTATTCATAAAATAAAAATTATTGGGATTGTATAACCATTTTAGGATCTATATTTCATTAGGTTTATGATTTAAAATTTACCAAAGCGGTAAGAGTTTTTTGTCTCAATTTGCCTTCTTTGGGACATAAGTTTTGTTATGCACACTATCTTATTTTATGGGGTGTAAATAAAACCCATTCTAACATGTAATATCATGAATTTATTTATTCTAATGATATTATGTGTTTCATGTAATGTTATTTTTTCATGGGTCTTATGATTCAATGTTACCAATGTTGTAAGGGTTTTATGATACAATCTCATCACGCATCAAGATTATTTATGATTATTCTTCCAATGATGAAATATTAGGATCTATATATCAATAAACCCATTAATTTTGTTATAATATGGTCATGTCATGAGAATAAATTTCTTTCATTCATTTTATACTCTTTATGTACTCAAGAGTTGAAAAGAATGTTTTTATGAAAATATAATTTTATCTCTCCCTTCAGTCAAAAATAATTTTTCTTATAAAATAATGTCTCCTAAAAATATTTTCAATTTTTTTTTGTAATATTATAAAAATGATTTATTATAGTAATTTAAACCCATTTTTGAGTTTTAGAACATGTTTTGAAAGGAATTTTCATGTTATTTTGTAAACAAGGCCCATTTGAATTTTACTAAAAACGTGAAAAGAATATTTTTTATAAAGTATATGACATGAACATGATTTCCACCAACATGACCATTATTTTATTTCAAGATTAATTTATACGTATTAAATATTATTTTTAAATAAAATCGATTTTAAAATGTTTTATGTTTTTAAAAAACATTTTTTCAAAGTGGAAGGGATAATTTCCTCAAGAAATTATTTAAATGATCTTTAAGGATTTATTTATAAGTTTCAAAGTTTATTTTAAACGAAAAGTATTTTGAAAATAGTTTATATTTTAAAAGTGTTTTTCAAAGTGTAAAGGCTATTTTATTCAAGAAATATTCCAAGTGATATTTCAAAATCATTTTCCATATAAAATGACAACATTTGATGTCACTTATGCTTTACTCAGTATATGATCCAAGGATTCCATTATTATTCTTTATCTGGATGGTTTATGTTTATGATGACAAGATTTTTCTGAAACCCATTTCTATTCAATGGGTAATACCATGATAAAATTCTTACGAAAAAAGATTCTATTTTCCAACGGGTTATGATTTTATGAAATGTTGAAATGATTATGATTTTTTTTTCTTTTCCATAGGTTATGTTATGAAGAAATTTTTATGAAACCCATTTATTTTCACAGGTTTGATAAAATGAGTGTTTTATTTCTTTTGAACACATATGTATGTTGTTAATTATGTGTAAGTGCTTATGTAATAACCAAGGATGGTGCTTACATTATATCCAAGATGGTTGGGACCTAAATATCCCTCAAATTCATTGGGTGAGTACTGATGTATCATGAGATAGTCTTACCAATGAGCATAGAACTACTAAGGAAATGATTTTCTATTCTTATGTTTATGTCACAAATCTACACATTATGCTAATGTTATGATCTCATGGATCATGTTATTTGATTCTTTTATGATTAATATATTATAAAATACCAATATTTATGTAATGAATCAAGTTTATGTTCAATGAAATGTGGGGTATGGTTTTTAATATTTCATTCTCATGTTCTAATACCCTTATTCTCATGTTATGCTTATGTTATCACTGATATGTCCCTTTTTTAACCTTACTTAGCATAAGATATCACCATTTCTTGTATTTTCTTTCATCATGTTATGAAGAAATTTATTATATATGATATGTATAATAAGGGTGGTAGTTCTGAAGAAATTATTGGGACATGATGCAGTTCACAGATGAACCAATTTTTTATGTTTCCATGTTTCTAAAGGAACTACACCTTTAAAGTCATGAGGAACATGTTTATGAAATTTATTTAATATTAATTTAAAAAAATGTGATATTTATGTATGAAAAACACAGGTCACTACATTAAAGCCTTCCATGGGATTGAACACTATCATTCAGTTTTCTTTCAATGGTTTTTCATAACACATTTAGTCTTCCATCTGAAACAAAAATTCTCAACCCATTATTATAGAATAGATTTATAACATTTAGTTGGTAAAGACCATTTGCACCACCTTTTGGTCTCTGTGAAGAGACTATGTTTTAACCCAAGACACACTAAGAGGGGAGGTTTTATTAGGGTGTTAATATTTTTTTGATAAATGTTTTCCCCATGTTTATAGGAACCCAATAAACCTATCTAATTTAATTACATATTTTCCACCTCCATCAGTTCACTTACATTGAACTTTCCGTGCTAACTACTTATGATTAAGTCTTTCTCAGTTTTACAACTTGAATGTCACCTATACATTTGAATGAATATTTACTCAGAATTGTATAATTAAATTCTGAGTTTATGCTCTAGAAAATCCCCTCAATTTTTATCTAGGGTAATACCTTTTTTAGGTTTATAGCTTTTCCCATGTCCCAAGATTCACCGAGATATAGTTCACCCATATCTATATCTTTTCCATGTTATGTTTTTTAGGTCCCCACCTTTTACTGAGGTAAATTCCATATATCCCCATTTCTATAGATTTAGTGTTCTTAGATAAGTTCACTCGAGTTTGTTCATGAATCCCCCTTCACTCTGGTTAGGTTCATTCAACTCCCTTTTCTCTGATCAGGTTCAAGTAAAATCCTTTTTCTTAGGTGAGATATCTCAATTTTTTTTACCATTCTATGGTTCAATCAGATAATTTCATAAACCATCCTTCACTCTACCTAGATCTTGATACCTTCTATTCTATTAGTTTTCACCCATATAACTTCTCTCTAGTACCTTTCATGAAAGTGAATCCACTTAGTTATTCCTTGTACACTGATAGATTCCCTAATCAAACTTCTAATTTTTCATTAACTCAAAATGTGGAATTAGGGTGATATTTATAGGAAAACAACCATTTTAGCTCAACCTTTCTCTGTTGAGATACACAATGGGTCATTTTTAAAACTTCTACATATGTGTGGTCCTATAAATTTCATAGTAACTGACTCTTATGAAACTAGTGATCAACACCCTACTATAGTAGTACACAATACTTAGTGTAAGATCCTATCTTGACCATTGTCTTAATTTCACACAATTCCCTACTCAACCAATGCATGACCCGCATGTTAATCCCAGATCAACTAATGCATGATTGTTTCTTAGTCTAGTGAATATACACTAATACTAGTGTGAAATATATTCTTTTATCTATAATAAAAATTGAAATTTCCTTTTATTTATCACAGCTAAATATTTTAAAAACACTGGAAAAAATATCAATCTACTTTAAACCACCTCCTTTATCCATAAAACTCCTTCATCAACCCAGAAATGAATTGGTAATAAATACAACATAAATCTGAATCTTATATCACCTAGGTTCCAATATTTTCCATGTTTGGTTTGTTTTTATAACAAAGTGAAATTAAATTCTTCATAAACTTATCACATATTCCAATTTTTAGTGAAATAAATCATCCATCAATCTAAGTATACATAATCAATAATTGATGTGGAAAACAAGATTTCAAGAGAGATTATATTCCTTATGTCATTCCTTATTCGAGAACTCCCATTATCTCCCATATTTATAAAGTTTTAATCATTAATTCCCACACCATATTCATAAAATTTACTCCCCTGATTGTGAGAGGTTTTCATTGAAATAACTTTGATATCACATTAATTTTAGATCTTTAAGATTGAATTTCACAAAGACTTTTCATCCTAGGAAAATAAATAAAAGACATTGAACCCAACACACCTTAAAAAACATATAAATAATTATATACAAACTAGGAAATGGGAATATTGTTCCTCCTAAAACTGAGGAATGTGGTTAAAAATTGAGTTTCAACCTATGTTTCTCAAATTCTAGAGTGTTCAATAGTTTTTTCCTGATATCTATCACTAATTTATTAGTGTCAACATGATCTATTTTGACCAAACATTAATTCAATTTTTCATTGATGATGTGATATAATATTTCAATATGTTTTGTGCAAGAGTTCTATATAATAATTTTCATGAGATCAAGCACACTTTTGATGTCACAAAATATCACTGCTGGAAACTTCACTTTATCATCAGTATGCTCTAACTATTTTTTCATCTAGAGGAGATTTTTACATTCGTTGGTCATCGAGATATATCCAGATTAATTTGTTTTAAGACCTATGATCTCCTTTTTCTTACTCATCTATCTAACATATTTTTTTTAAAGGAAAAATACACTACCAATTGTTGACTTATGATCTTCGTTATCACCAACTTAGTCATCACCAAAAAACACTAAAATTCCATGATCCTTTTTTGTTTCATAGCAATGAAGATCATATGTTCAAAAATTTTATTCTTTAATTCTATGTTTTAATATTATTTTTATTTTATTTTATGGGAAACTTTTATATTTTCAGGTTTTGTAAATAATTTGTGATTAATTGTGAAAATGGATTACTTTTTTATCTTTAAGTGTTTTTTTATCATTTTCTTATTTCAACAATGACTTTATATACACTAATAAAAATTGAAATAATTCCAATTTTAGGATTTATAAATTTATTAAATTCATTTCAATCAACTAGACCTAGATTTGAATCAAACAATATGAGGCCTAAATAAATTTCACAAGTAGGGCCTCAAAATATATAAATAGTTTTGATTAATTTTAAATATAATATAATATATTAAAAAGTAAAACACCAAATTAGATAAGATTTTATGAAAATATAGAAATGTGGATGAAAAAATTTTACTTTAATTTTAATACTTCAGATACTATCATCTTCAAGTCCATAAACACATGGGAAACACGAGGACTGGAATTAGAAGTGTTTGGAGGGACATAAAAGTTTTTATTAATAATCAAGTTATAAATTCTTTTGTTAATTTAAAATGGAGATTAAATTATCTATATAAGCTATTAATAAATATTTGAACCAAAATTTAGAATAACACTTTTCATGATTCTACCATTTAATTTGGAAACAACAATTTAAGGTTTGAAGGAAAAATATGGTTGAAATATGACCCCCTCATGCCTATAAATAAGTACATCCACTTAATTTTAAATGATTTAATCATTCTCAGTACTAAAGGAGGGATTTTATGTTGTATTTTCATTCTAATTCTATAATTTAAATTAGTTTCTCATTCTCTTATTCTTATCTCTTGTTTAATTATTTTTTACCCCTTTTTTAATCACACCTCTATGAAAATAGAGAACTAACTTTGTATATTTTTTGAATAGAGTAAGTTGTGTTTCACTTCGTGTTATTGTACATAAATGATTCTCATTATTTTAAAATATGACTTTTTTAGTGGTTAAGCTGATTTTCATATGTATTCTCTCTCTTTTCCCTGATGTTAACTTCTTCTTACTATTTATCCTCATTCCCCTTATTCATCATTATAATGCTGCATATGGTGTACTAGCATTGCTGTGATGTTGTAAGGGATATTATCCTATATACAGAGGGTCGGTGTGGGGTAATATTTAATAAAATGCGAAGGTTTGGAGTCATTTTTATGAACTCAAAATAACAAAAAATTCTTTATTTCTCTCTAAATTCCTTATTTCTTTTATTCATCTTTTTTATATTTTTATATCATATATATATATATTTTATATGAATTAAAAATACCTTATTGTATTAGATTTCCTTTTTATTATATTTTAGTTATAGATATTGAAAGTATATTGATTTTTGGGTGACCTCCCTAAAAGGTCAACCATAGTGTGCATGTTATGTTGTAATGTAAGATCTCAGATTCTTCCTTAAGGTATGTTATTCTCTACTATTCAGTTTAATCCTCTTAGTTTCATTAGATAACTGTTTACCATGTTGATAAGAAGGATCATAGGTGTTCCAGGGGTTCAAGGCATGAAAGAGGAGGAAAAAGGAGTTTTTTGGGCATGTTGCACGGTTTGCGCACAGTTAGAGAAAACCATGAGAAGCATCCTAGGTATCCTTGAAACCTTGGATAGAGGGTTACACATGTTTGGTGCATGGTTAAGATAACTATGTGGAATTCCTAGGAAACCATAAAATCCAACTTTTCTTAGATAGTAGCATGCACACAGTTTTCATATGGTTTGGCAAATTGTGTGAGAAAACCATGCGACCCAGTAAAGTTGAGAAATTTACAAAAATTCCATTACAAGATCTTAAACCCCAACTTGTGATTCTCCAATATTTCACCCTATTCAAACCTTGTGATGAGATTGGGATACCCAAGCTTCCCAAAGGTGGTTGTCCTTCAATTCTTGGTCATTTGGGAGACTTTTGGTTACGGATTGAAGCCCCAGGTAAGTCAAATGAACCCCTTACTTCTCTTTTATAGACTAGGGTTTGTAGTTTCTTCCATATACTTCCTAATCCTTAAATCCCACTTTCTATGATGAAACCTAGGATGGGGCTTCAACGGGTGTTTGAATCTAAATCCAAGGCTAAATTTAAGAGTGTGTTCATCTTTGTATTCGAGGTAGGTGGTCTATAAGTTATATCCCATAGTTTTTTATATATTTTCACATGTGTGTTGAGATCTTTCCTTCATATTGTTATTTTTTTTGTTACATTGAGTATGATTTGTTAAATTGGGTGTTTAAATGATTATTAGAACCCCTTACTGTACCCTTGGGATGTGTCAAGGATGAATTGAACGATTTTGGGCCACACATGGTGTGCGCCGACCTTATCGAACCTAAGAATTGGTAAAGTTAAGTGTGATATTGACATGTGATAACATATATCCCTTGTTGAACATGCTAATATGTTTAGTTGAATTTGAAATGTAATGTTGATAGTTATGCCTAGTTTGGAAATGTATTAAAGGGTTTTTTTGGAAT
This sequence comes from Viscum album, assembly GCA_963277665.1. Taxonomy (NCBI): domain Eukaryota; kingdom Viridiplantae; phylum Streptophyta; class Magnoliopsida; order Santalales; family Viscaceae; genus Viscum; species Viscum album. Next base: position 220,796,493 of record OY728165.1, read on the forward strand.
GACTTAGTATTCGGTTAATTGGGTAAAAGGAGATTGTGTCAAAAGGGTTATGAATTGCGTTGAGTTGAAAAAAAGAATTAGTATATATGAAATGATGAACGTTTTGAATTGGAAATGGATTGTGAATTTAAGAACATGTAAATGGGTTCTAAAAAGGGAATTGATGAATATTCATAATGGGTAAATACATTGGAATTATGAGGTATACATAATGGGTTGAATATGATAAAGTGGTTGTGCTAAGTGATATAAGAATTGTACTTGAAATGCATAAGTTGAAAATTCTTGTGAAATTATAAATGGGAAAATTGGGTTAATACATGGTAATTGTTGAATGTTTGTTAAGGTGTGAAAATTAATGAACAGATTTAACAAGTTAAGGCATGAGAATGGGAATTGGGTCAAATGGGATTTGAAATTTAAATAGTAAATGTATTAATGGGTTATTGCATAGTATTAATTCCCATATTTATTGTTGTGTAGTGTTATTGACATTGATATTGGTTATGTTTTTTCTGTTATGGTATGATCGTAATATGTATTTGTTGTGTTTGGTAGTGATATGGTTTGTGTGGTGAATGGATGGATTAGAATGTTCACATGGATTGAGGTGTGAGATAAAGTAATGAGGCTCCTCCCATGGGTCGAGTTGGATTGATGCTCTAAATTTACCCATAATTCACAAATTAGGAAAGGGGATGGAGCTTTGTTCCCCTAATGGTTGCATTCCACCCCGACCGAGGCTTGAAGGTGAGGTTATTGTGATTTTGTGATATATTATTCCTAGTGAGTAAGGGACATATTTATCCCCTTATGAGAAATGATAAATTCAATGAACCTTTTATGAATTATGTAAGTGCCTAACTTATGAAATTCATGATTGATGATGAACTAGTAACACAAGAGACATAATTAATTGGAGCCTTGGTTTTTAATAGCTAAGTAGAGATTTTTAACTAGTGGCCCCCAAGTTTTATTTCATTTTCTTATTATTTATTTATACTTTCATGAAATATCTATTAGACTAGATATTTTTTAGACACCATTGGTGGTGGCCTTCTGAGTTTTACTCATACACCACTCAGGATGCCTTCTGGCATCTGAGCAGATTTCATTATTCTAGGTTCGGGTATGGGCAAGGGCTAGTGCTTGGGAGTTGAATCGGGCTTGCGATGTACATGGATGGGGTTCTATACTTAGATTCATAACCATTTGGAGGTTTCTCTTATTTTTTTTATTTTTGACTTCTTTCACTTGTGGAACTACTAGTATGGAATGCCATCGTTATATTTGACTTGGGGTTTGTACCCTATTTTGGGGATGCATGGTTATACATGTTCATTGTTTTTCCATATTATTTTTTCTATTTATGATGATATGTGTTATGAATTACTCTGTTAAAGATGATATAGTCTCCCCACGTGACTCATTAGACCCTCTCTACTAGTTGACAACCTTTAACATATAGGGAGGTGTGCTTGGGGTCATGTGATGACTCGTCTCGGGGCACCGGTTTAGTGGCTTCTAGGTCGGGAACATTACAAAGTGTTATCATAGGTGTTTCTTTTCTTTTTCTCCTGTCTTTCTATTTTGGGATGGTATATTGGAGGCTAGGAACTATCAGGCCTTGGTAATGACCTCATTCTTGGGAGTATCTAACCCATGTACGGGGGAAAACCCAAGTTTCCAAGGGTGGGAATTGTTGTTTTTGATGTGTGTTGTTACAATTGGATGATATTTCACAATTGGATAATGCACATGGTGTGTGATGTAATTGATTTTTGATATCTTACTCATTGATATAATGGAATGAGGTTGTGCATTCATGAATCATCTTAGGTAGCTAAGGATATATATGGCATGCATCACGATAGATACACATGAAGATGGGTGTGTGGGGCATACAGAGTAGAATTCATTTTACTTTTTTGACAAATTTGATGGAAAATGGAGTATAATAGTGGTAATGTAAGTGGGGAAATGAAAATAATGTAAATTGATAGTTAAGGACTAATGTGTAAAGAAATGTTATGACTATTTTAACATTTTGGGCCATGGTAAATTGTAAAGATTTAATGGTGTCTAAAAGAGAAATATTTTCTTAGTGGTGGAAAAATAGTTAATGAATCTTGATTAATGAAAAACTTCATGAGTTAAAATGATGGTTATAAAAAGTTTTGAAATGGGAAATGTTCCTAAGAGAAAAGAATTGTGTTGTAAAAGAGGAAATGCTTTAAAGGTCTGTTCGATGAAGGATTTGTGATTAAGAAATTTGGTTTTCCCCGTTTGACAATAACCAATAATAAAAAGGGTTGAGGGTAGAAGTAGTGATGCAAACACATTCACTGTAATAATGTGTGTAGAGTGGGATAAATATATAGGGAAGTGAATTCTTAGATTGTAGTTTATAACGATTGGGATTTTTTGAGATAATTATTGAATTTTTTTTGGGGAATTTTATTCCTATTAAGTAGGAATTTTGAGAAATTTTGGTAAATATAATGTTCTAAAGAACATACCTTTGTGCATTCCTCATTGTGTCTTTAGTTAGGTGAAATTCTTGAGGTATTAAGGTGTTGTTCAATAATGTGATTGTTATAATCCTTTTGGGATATACAGTGTATATAAGAATGTGTGTCTTGGTTGTAGTGTCATTAGAGATGGCTGTTGTTGTGGGTGTAGTGACCCATGTGGGTTTAGGCCTCACGAGTTGTGTCTCAGACTTTTGAGTGGGGGTTTTGGATTGTGGTGCTAATGTATGTGTATAATTATATTTGTTATAGAGCCTATAGGAAATGTCCACTTGGTGTGATATGCACAATTTTTATTGGAATGGGTGTGAGAGTGCTATTTAAAACATTTAATTGTTTGTAGCTCAATGTGTGTGCGAATCAATGGGTTTTGGCCATTGTGACTCTGATTTACAGAACCGATATCACTCGACTTTCAATGTGGCCTCTGAGAGAGGTCATACGGGGCTCATAGTGCTCTTGGGTGTGTGACATATGGGCTGATGATGGACCTTAACATTGGGATATGGAAGACGTCGTCTAGTCCCAGTTATCCTAGTGGGATGAGTGGGAAGGTCGATGGTTTGGTGATGTGACTTGAGTTATGGGGAGGCATTGGTAGTTTTAGGTAGATCAAGGGTGACCTCATTGAAGGCTAGCTCAATGATGTGGGTGATTTAGAATAGGAGGCATGGAAAATGTTTCAAAGGTGAAATTGATGCCTACTAGTACCTTTAGGATTTAGTAAATGGAATTACATGGATTCCTGACCCATTAGTTTGGACAACAATTAATGGAGAGCATGATGTTATTTTTAGGAAAAATGGACAATGATGACTGAATCATGGTTAGATACTCATATTGGAAGATGAAACCCAAGGATAGGGTAGTCATATAGATAGGCTTGTTTTATCAATGGTTTGGTTGTTGGGTGAGGAACTAAGAATGACTTGAGTTGATGAGGCTGACTAACCAAGAGGCATAGTTAGGTGAGTAAGTGAGAATTGGGATATGCCTAGGTGGTGGCTATCTTATGGGAACTAAATTTAGTATTATAGTGGTCAAATAAAGGTATGAAACCTTGAGGGATCTAAATGGTATAGATGTGGGAACACACTATAAGGGAATGAATTCAAGTGGCATAAGCGTTTGTTGTTCCTTATAAAACCAAAGCATGAACCCTAACCATGTGAAAAACCATTGGTTTTTGACTATAAATGAAGACCATGGTGCTCAGTCATTAACTGTTAGGAATACACTAAGAGAAATTTTGTCTTATGGTGGAATTAGTACCTCAAGAAACCTTAGTTCCTGACTTCTTGACAGATGGTCATAGGGAATTGGTGAATCTCAGTTCTCCATCACGCTTGAGTGGTGGTGGTAAAATTTCGACAAGAGGTGTGCAGTAGGGAAGCCTAAAATCATTATTTGATCATGGTTTTCTATCATGGGAGGTTATATTAGAAATAGATAAATTGGTGGTGGTGTTCTTCGATGAATTTTAGCATACCTTAGCTAGTGATGATCATGACCAACATCTTGACATCGTTCTTGGTACGTTCAGAAGCAATATATTTATGCCTAGAAACATAAAGTTGATTTTTCCAGATGAGGTACATCATCAAGTTTACAGTCATTAGGGTGGTATACGAGAAGTGGGATGGTGGGAAGCACACCATTGATGGTTTAGGGCTAGGTCCTTGGGATGGGATGAGTGTCGATGAACACCGTGGTTACCACCCATGGATGCCGGGAGTAGGCACTAGTTGATGACCAATTTCTTATCCTAGAGAGGTCTAAACAACCATGTATATGTTATATGGTTCTACTTATGATATAAGAGTGAACTGTGGTGGTTGGAGTTCCAAGAGGAAATCAATGGTAATGACACTCCTACGGTGGGGAGTGATGCACCAATCTTAATTGTGGGGAGGAGAACGTTGAGATGATTTAGAAGCACCGGGATTCCAATGAGGAACTTGTGAGGAGAAGACTGGGTCTCTCAGAAATTCCATGTAGGCCTTGACTATGGTGGTTGATTGATCCAAGCATTGACTTGGGACTCAGGGTAGTTATGAATGAAATACGAGATTCTTATGTTTAGTCATTGAAGAGTGTGGTGAGATATAACAACGATTTGTGGCATGATAGGTTTATTTTTATAGCTCTAATGGAAGTCAAAAGTAGAATCAGGTAAGTTCCCTTCAGTGGTTTTGAGTGCATTTAAGTTCAAAGTAACCTTGTCCATGTGATGTAGTGTTGTTCCAATGGTGAAACTAAGCATTTTAGGATGAGTCAATTGGGGAAGCTTGACTCGACTTTGAGCAAGGGAAAAATGTGGAGTGTGGTAAATCAAATTCAGTGGATACTTTGGGAGGAGTAGTGTGTTTCAATGTTTGGAATAAGCTTGAGTGAGAACTGAGCCTTATTCAGTTAGTGTATGAATAGTAGGGCGCTAGTGTTGGAAATGTTGGTTGGGATGGTGGAGCCGATGATGGTTTGAAGGGTAGTGGTTCCACAATGAAGGGATTCTATAGGAAGTTAGGGATTGACCTCAATGTGTGTGTTAAGTATGATGTTAAAATAAAGTTAAGATTCCGATCATCTTTTGTAGGGTTTAGAGGTTCCAAGTAACTAAATATGGTGGAGAGAAGGATATCAGATAAATGGTTGGTTGATGACTTGATTAGAGTTTCGGGTTGGAAGGAATCAAGTGGTCACTGTTCGGGTGAGTTGGCCTGGGTAGTGGGCATCGACATGGGTTTAATCAGTTGAGTACCAGGAGTTTTAGTTTTGTTTCGATGAATTTTTATGGAATTGAACCATTGGTAAATGTGATTGGAAAGATTGTGTGTTTTCCTCCAAGTGATATCGGGTTTGGTCACCGTTAGAGTTTTGAAAACAAATTAAAATGGCACTAAGCGATTCGGGTCATGATTTGCGGGGGGGATTGGACCTGTGGGGTGCCGATTGGTTCCTCCACAGTGGTGTGTTGTTGTTTTTGATGTTTCCACGTGCTGTGAAATAATAACTATTTCATATATTTTACCTATGAATTCTAATCGTTGAGGTATAGTTAGAGTCGATGTGACCTTTGAGGAGTATCCGACTCATGTGGTGTTTTGTAGTGAGAAATTACTATGGGAAATGAAATTCCCTTAGTTTAGGTCTTATGGAAACATGAAAATGTTTCCGAGGAAACTCGGGTAAGGGAAAATGGATAAGAGGGCCTAGGGGCCTGACCTCCTATTAAATAAGCTTAGTGATGCTCATGAAAAGCAGCTCGAGGATGAGATGTTATAAGGTGGGGAGGTTGTAGGATACTAGATTATTTCTTAAGGTATGTTCTTGTATACACTTTTTTTAGGCCACTTATTTTTATTAGATAAGTTTTTCCCAAGTCCATGAGAATGCTTCAGGGTGTTCCAGGGGTTCAAGGCATGAAAGAGGAGGAAAAAGAAGTTTTCTAGGCATGTTGCATGGTTTGCACATGGTTAGTGAAAACCGTGAAATGTATCCTAGGTAACTGTAAAACCTTGGACAAAGTCTTGCACATGGTTATCACATGGTTAAGATAACTATGTGGAATTACCAATTAAATATGAAACCCAGATTTTCTTAGATAATAGCATGTAAATGATTTGCACACGGTTTTGAAAACTATGTGGGTAAATAGTGAAGCCTAGTAAAGTTGAGAAATTTACAAAAATGACATTACAAGATCTTAAAACCCAACTTGGGATTCTCCTCCATTTCACCCCTAAAACCGTAGTGACAATATTAAGAGAACCATGCTTCCCAAGGGTAGTTCTCCTTAGATTCATGGATGTTTGGAGCACCGTTGGTTGTGGATAAAATATCCGGGTAAGTCTAACACTCCTCTTGCTTCTCTTTTCTGGATTAGGGTTTGTAGTATCTTCCATATTCTTCTGACACCTTAAAACCCTCTTTATCTGGTGAAACCTAGGTTTGGGATTCAAGGGGTGTTTGAATCTGGATCCATGGCTACATTTAAGAGTGTGGTCATCATCATATTCAAGGTATGTGGTCTACAAGTTATATCCCATAGTTTTCTTATATATTTGTTCATGTGTGTTGATATCTAGCCTTCCTCTTGTTGTGTATTTGTTACCTTGAGTATTATTTGGTAAAATGAGTGTCTAAATGATTACTGGAACCCCTCACAATCCTTATGGATTGTGTTGAAGATGAATCGAATGTTTTAGGGTCACCCATGGGGTGCGCTGATCTTATCAGATCTAGAAATTGGTAAAGTTAAGTGTGAAATTGACAAGTGATTATAACGACCCATACTTTACATATATTGTTAATACTTCAAAATTGAAGCATACTTATTACAACATATAATAAAACCACGAAAGGACCGTATAGGTATAGTGTCTTTAGAAACTTGGAAACATAAACAACTGGTTCATAAAGCATCAACTTTTCCTCCCACTTATTTCATCATATCTAGAGTCCCTTTTTGGCATATCCTACTTAATAACCTTCTTCCTGAACTGGGGAAAGAAAACATACAAAAGGGTGAGCTCAAATGCTCAGTAAGGGTAAACAAAAGAAATATCAATCACATCTTAACCTGAAAAAGAGATCATAATTTCCTAACATGGGATAAATCATGGCAGTGAAATGTAATCACAATAATCATAACTTAAAACATGAAACTTTGTGGCATACACACATAATCATAGAGAATCATTTCTTGTTAGTCAAGACTCATTGCCAAGACTATCTTAGTGGAAAAAGTCCCTTTCTGAACCGAGTCACCCTCGTTTCAGTCCTGTTTCACTGAACCGGTATAACCTACCGTTCCATCCATGTCTATCTCATCAGATATAAAATCTTTACCCAATGCATTGGAGGGAGATATAGGTCCCACCCATCTCATAATGATACCATTCTTATGTGTTCCACAAAATCATAAATCATACATCATTGCATAACCCATGTAATACAAATGGGAATCTTAAACATCATGAAATCATAAAAAAATTCATATAAGATAAAGGAATTCATAAAAATATTTCCATCACAACATAATCAAATCAATGTAAGAATAGGGATAGAAACAGAATCCCATATTATCTTAGATGGAAAATAATTTTGATAAAAAACTTGAACTCCATTCTTGAGGAAAATATCCTTTCTACTTAAAAAACAATTTCTTTTCTTAACATGTCATACAATTATAAACTAAAAGAAGTTGATCAAAAATAAACTTGAAAACTTATAAAGGAATATTCTTGGAAATAATGTTTTAAAAATCCATTCTTGCCGTATAAGTTAAAAAAACATTCTTCGTACTTTTTTCGGAAAAGTCAAAAAGTACCTCGTACGAAAAACGACAAAAGATTCCTTTAATATCTTTTACTAAAAAATCACCAAAGGGTAAAATTGGATATAAACTATTGTAGAAGGATATAAATATTACATGTTAAGGAAACATGGATGTGGATGATAAAATACACCCCAGTAAATACCAAAGTATAAACAATCTCGGATAAAAATGAGATTGTGATATTTCCCTTACCTTAGGTCCGTTTTGCTTCGTAAGTGTCTGAACCTCCTGTATAATGATTTAAATAATGTTATTTACTTATTCCAAAATCATACTTATTTTTATGATATCATATATGGTTCACTTATGACTTTATATTACCCGTTCTTTTGTAAATTCCATGTTAAAGAAGCGTTTTGGGTAAAATCGTTTCATTTGTCATCCGTGTTTTGAATTGTAATTATTCATATGATTGATTAGATCATAATTAATTAATTCCAGAATATAAAACATGATTTATATATAATATATATTCAGAATATACATTTATATAATAAATTAGTAAATGGAAAGAAATACACCGTTCATGGAGACGGCAGGCCGTACGTACGCATGAACGCTGTTTTCGTTTCCTTATTGAGTTGAATGAAATTAAGTAGATGACATACATATATACATAAATCCAGTAGATTTATAATGTCATATATTTCATTATTATTGCTTATATATACTTTATAATCATTCTTAAATGGTTAACATGGAGAATGAATCTCATCGCGTCGTGGAGACGGTAGTCCGTACGTACGTACGAGCGATGATATCATTTCCATAATTATTGAATTGAATTGGAGTGGATGATAAAATATATCAGAATCATTATGATGTTATAATAACTATGTATAGTTTTTCTTTACACCATAATACCCATCCATGTAAGGTGTTGGTGGAAAAACAGATTACACCAAGGCGTGGAGACGGTATTCCGTACGTACGCAGGCGCGGTGATTTCGTTTTCCGTAGGATGGATAGATGGTGAATTAGGATTGTTTCATACTTATAATAACATATCATTATATGAGTGATACTGATGTTATTACTTCATAATGAAACAACCTAAGAAGAAGAAGTGGAAGAAGAAATAAAGGTGAAAGAATCGGTAACGGAAATTACCTCTTCTTTGAAGCGCCTTTTTGAGATCTCCTCTTAAGGAACTAAACATGGTCTTTGAGGAAGACCATAACCTCTAGGATGTTTCTAGGGAAGTGTAGAAGAGAATTTGTCAGGGGTTCGCCGAGCTTGAAGGCTCAAAGTTGTGTGAGGAAGAGAGGGAGGAGGTGCCCTTTTATAAGGGAGGAGAGGGGCACCTTTGGAATAACTAAAAATATTATTTTATTATAAAGTCAAGTTCGGTTTTAAATAGCTCCAAATTGATTTATTTCGAGGCTAAGGTGGGGATGGGTCTAAATCCTCTCATCCAATAGAATTTAGACAAGTTTAGGTTCCTATTTTAACCTTATCATTTAGATTTAACATTAAGTTAAATAATTTTACTTTTACCGTGTCTTCTTGTGTTCTTATACTATAAGGTTAATAAACATACTATATCAAGCCAAACGAACCCCAAGTTGTTTATTATTAATATATATAACCTTATCTAATTCATTTGGCCGAACCTTAGATTTTTAGGAATAAAATAACAATTAATAATATAATATTTGTTTTTAAAAACTACTTTATGTCAATTTTGACACTATTTAGTAATTGATTTTTGTGAAAATCCTAACAGAAAGATAAGTTTGAAAAAAGTTAATTTAATCAATACTAACATTTCATATTAACCTATAAAATTAGTTTAATTCATAAAAAGTCTCAAATTATATTTATTTGAGTATTTATAACATCAATTATGTCAATATTTCATTAATAAGATAATTACTGCATCATCGTTGTGTCATAAATAAATTAAAATATTTAATGTCTAAAAATTACAAATAAAATACCATTATGTAGGAAATCTATTAAGCTTTCTAATTAATATTTATAGTCGAATTTATCTTATGTATAACCCTATATTAAAAATGTTTTATTAAATAAACTTTGATTTTAACTCTTTTAACTCTTCTTTGAATTAAATAATAATAAATGTCCTAATCTAATCCAAGTGGGCCTAAATGATCATATTTTATTCCTAAGGTTGTTTTTGGTCGAATTAAACTTATCCAATAGAATTAGGACATGTGTTAGGGTAATAATAATATCATTTTTACCCTTAATTACCCTATTTACTTTTAACCGTGGTAAATAAAAGTAAAAAGTTACTATTCACCAAAAAATATTTTCATCTCATTGAACCACATTTTACTTACTGACATCAACCGTGTCTCTCGGATTATTGAAATTCCACTCAAAGAAGCGGTAAAATTAAGTTTTATGAAAAATTCAGTTTTTTTAACTACCACTTAGTGGTTTCACTATTCATCAAAAATTGAAAGTTTTCAGAAAAATATCAAAAATTAGGCCTAAGCTATATTTGATATTATGAACTCAAAAATGATTTCTATTTTACCAAATTAAAAACATATCAGTTGAATTAATTAATTTAAAAATTAATTCCCGTCGTCAAAACAAAAGGCGTGTTTTTAAGAGATAATAACTATCAAAAGATTGACACCTGTTTATAACTGGTTTAAATGTGAAATTACATCCAATTACCAAAATTGTATTAAATTGTAAAAATATATTCTAAATATACTTTAAAACCACTCAAATTAATAATTTATCACTATTAATTATTTTGATTGAAAAAGTTGTTTTTAATTAAAATTTAGTAATTTTCACTATTCATCAAAATATGAAAGTTATCCGAAAATTACCAAAATTTCACCCTAAGCTAATTTCGATATTCCGAATCCATAAATGAAGTCCATTTTTAAAAATAAAAGTTACAAAATTTCAAAAAGTGGTTATTACTATTCATAACGGCTAGTTTTAATAATATCTTAATAGCATATCGTTGTTTAGCGAAACTTGGTGTTGCGTACAACACACGCTATCGTGGAAGGTCGCAATTGCGTGTAATTCAAGCCAGGTCAGAGATGTGTGTTGTGAAAGCTCCTTTTGGTGTAGCATATAACACAAGACATTAATTAAATTAAAAAGAATATTTTTCATAAAATCTCGGGGTGTTATATTCTACCCCCCTTAAAATGAATTTCGCCCTCGAAATTTGTCTGGGTTATAAATGGTTTACTATTCGAAAGTTTCTTTAATAGAAACCCACATCGTAAAAAGGAATACCATAACCAATCTTTAAAAACAAAAGTATGAAACGTAACGGTTACCCAAATAAACTAATCACTGGGTTTCCACATAGTTGAAAATATGGATATGGAAGAAAAATCTAACCATCATGTTCTGATGGAGAGTGGTAGAGAACATGTCTATGGAAAGGCCAACAATCACAAATCTATAAATTTTTGATGATCTAAGGTACCATCTGATTAATCAGATATAAGATCACTAGGACAACATTTTTGGTTTTCAAGATCATTTCCCTAAAGTTGATGAAATTGGAGTTAGAAGAAATACTTTCGTGATTTTGGTATAGTCTCACTGTTTGTCGTTCTTTGGACAATTTCTACTTCATCTATGAAAGAAATGAAGTTGAATTTGTCATTCGTGATTTTTTAGCAGATCATGTGATAGAATGATGGGTCATTCCATCTGTCTCAAACAAAAGGTTAGAAAAGTTATCAAAAAATACATAAATCCATCTATAGTGAGATTAATGATATATGGTTCCTAAAATGAACTTATACTTCATATATCATACTGCTTAATATAATAAAACTAGTTTCTACTAAACAGGGACTTCTTGTAGGCCAGTGGTAGGCAATAAAGGCCAGTCGCACTTCAGTTGTGGGTTCGATTCCCACAGCCTTGTCCGAAGCGATGGGCTGTCGCCCGTCCTGCAAGTTGTCCTTTTTCTAAAACTACATTACTAAAACATCCCATCAATAATATCGAAAAAAAACTTTAATCCTTAAACAATACTAAATTATGTCCAACATAATCCATTCTAATCTTTAGGCTTATCCATAATACTTCAGTCCACTCTTATAATATAGTGAAAATGATTACCAGAGATTTAATACCATCGTTGATCCCCATATATCATAAGATATGTCTTGTTGGTCACATTCTAAACATTAAAAGGCCTTAATCATGTATTCTCTTGAATACCCATTGAACCTTAGTGAAAACATGAATGTAGTTAAAAGTTAAGACTTTCCACATACCAAAATCCTCAAAATTCTATATACTCAAACCATGATATCACTTAGTCCTTATATCAATCACGAGCTCATGAATACAATCAAACATCTCATTATCTTCTTGTACCTTCATTATGCGCATATCATCTACTTTCCAAAAATATTTCAATCACTTTTTTATCCTGGTTACCAATATCATATAATTATTAAGAACCAATACATAGATATTCCAAAATTCCACAATACCATAAATCAGATTCCATGATACTATTTTGAAATCCCATTACATAAACACTTATTCATTCCACCACATCGTTGTCATATTCGACATTGCCAATAGTGATCGCATGTGACTTCCCTTTGTCCTTTGCCTTAAGCGGTTGCTCATGTCGATCATCACTAACCCTTGGATTAGGGCATTTATTAGCATAATGCCCCATTTCCTTGCACTTGAAGCATTGAAGTGTTGGTGGTGCGTTCTCTGCAGTGTTTGCTTTATTCACATCATTAGAAACCCTTTTTTCCATTACGTCAACACTCAACTACTCTATGACCTTCTTTTCCACAATTAAAACATTTTCCAGTCCCTTTAAGACAATCTCCACCATGCTTCTTTCTACACTTTGTGCATAAGGAAACATTCATCTTCTTTTCACCATTATTCTGAGATTTATCCTTGAACTCCATCTTTCGTTTCTTGTCAAAACCATGAGATGGATATGTAACACCAACTTCCATTTCTACCTTGATAGCACAACGCACAATTTCTCCATAGGTACTGAAGTCTCTTATAGCTAATGACCTTCGAAGACTTGGTTTTGAGCCACTGAAAAATCGATCAACTTTACTTTCAGGTTGGATGATAATGCCAGATGCATACCTTGAAAGTCTTGTAAAATTCGCTTCGTATATACCAACAGATTCATCATCCTTCTGCTTCAGCTCAAGAAACTCCTTTTCCATCTTTGTTCTATGAATACAAGGGAAGTACTTACTGAAAAACAAGTTCTTGAACTCGTCCCATTCCATGGACTCAATTTAATCTCTTGGCCTCGTATTCTTGATAAGATTCCATCATTGATCAGATTCACCTTCCAAACAATATACTGCTAAGATGACTTTATCATGTTCAGAACATTGAAGAACTGAAAATATCTTTTCAGTGGTACTGATCTATTGTTCAGCAACAAGTGGATCGGAAGTCCCACTGAAAGAAGGTGGACGTTGCCCCATGAAGGACTCAATAGAATATGGTTACCTTCTCTGCTCATTTGGAAGTCCAGAATGATTCATAGCTTGTGTAAGTATAGCAATAAGATTTTTCACTCCATCTCCCATAACATTTGTTTTTTCAGGAGGACAATCATTGCATTGTCCATTGCATTGATCAACACGGTTCCTTCGGGTTCCAGCCATCGTCTAAAATTCAAAAAGAATAGTGTGAGAGGCAAAAATCATGCTAGGGAAAACAACATTATAAAGGTGGAGTATCCTCAATATCTAACATCTTAGGTTAAATTCTAAGATCGTTACCGTAGTTCTAGGACTATATCCTATACGTATACTTATCCTTAGGGACATCCCTAGACATACCTTAGAAATATCTCTAGGGATCTCACTAACGTTTTCGCATCCTAGTTTCCAAAGGTTGACTAAACCTTTCCTCTGATACCAACTGTAGACGACCCATACTTTACATACATTGTTAATACTTCAAAATTGAAGCATACTTATTACAACATATAATAAAACCACGAAAGGACTGTATAGGTATAGTGTCTTTAGAAACTGGGAAACATAAACAACTGGTTCATAAAGCATCAACTTTTACTCCCACTTATTTCATCATATCTAGAGTCCCTTTTTGGCATATCCTACTTAATAACCTTATTCCTGACCTGGGTAAAGAAAACATACAAAAGGGTGAGCTCAAATGCTCGATAAGGGTAAACAAAAGAAATATCAATCACATCTTAACCTGCAAAAGAGATCATAATTTCCTAACATGGGATAAATCATGGCAGTGAAATGTAATCACAATAATCATAACTTAAAACATGAAACTTTGTGGAATACACACATAATCATAGAGAATCATTTCTTGTTAGTCAAGACTCATTTCCAAGACTATCTTAGTGGACAAAGTCCCTTTCTGAACCGAGTCACCCTCGTTTCAGTCCTGTTTCACTGAACCGGTATAACCTACCGTTCCAGCCATGTCTATCTCATGAGATATAAAATCTTTACCCAATTAATTGGAGGGAGATATAGGTCCCACCCATCTCATAATGATACCATTCTTATGTGTTCCACAAAATCATAAATCATACATCATTGCATAACCCATGTAATACAAATGGGAATCTTAAACATCATGACATCATAAAACAATTCATATAAGATAAAGGAATTCATAAAAATATTTCCATCAAAACATAATCAAATCAATGTAAGAATAGGGATAGAAACAGAATACCATATTATCTTAGATGGAAAATAATTTTGATAAAACACTTGAACTCCATTCTTGAGGAAAATATCCTTTCTACTTAAAAAACAATTTCTTTTCTTAACATGTCATACAATTATAAACTAAAAGAAGTTGATAAAAAATAAAATTGAAAACTTATAAAGGAAGATTCTTGGAAATAATGTTTTAAAAAACCATTCTTTCCGTATAAGTTAAAAAAACATTCTTCGTACTTTTGTCGGAAAAGTCAAAAAGTACCTCGTACGAAAAACGACAAAAGATTCCTTTCATATCTTTTACTAAAAACTCACCAAAGGGTAAAATTGGATATAAACTATTGTAGAAGGATATAAATATTACATGTTAAGGAAACATGGATGTGGATGATAAAATACACCCCAGTAAATACCAAAGTATAAACAGTATCGGATAAAAATGAGATTGTGATATTTCCCTTACCTTAGGTCCGTTTTGCTTCGTAAGTGTCCGAAACTCCTGTATAATGATTTAAATAATGTTATTGACTTATTCTAGAATCATACTTATTTTTATGATATCATATATGGTTCACTTATGACTTTATATTACCCGTTCTTTTGTAAATTCCATGTTAAAGAAGCGTTTTGAGTAAAATCGTTTCATTTGTCGTCCGTGTTTTGACTTGTAATTATTCATATGATTGCTTAGATAATAATTACTTAATTCTAGAATATAAAACATGATTTATATATAATATATATTCAGAATATACATTTATATAATAAATTAGTAATTGGAAAGAAATACACCGTTCATGGAGACGGTAGGCCGTACGTACGCATGAACGCTGTTTTTGTTTCCTTATTGAGTTGAATGGAATTAAGTAGATGACATACATATATACATAAATACAGTAGCTTTATAATGTCATATATTTCATTATTATTGCTTATATATACTTTATAATCATTCTTAAATGGTTAACATGGAGAATGAATCTCATCGCGTCGTGGAGACGGTAGTCCGTACGTACGCACGAGCGATGATATCATTTCCATAATTATTGAATTGAATTGGAGTGGATGATAAAATATATCAGAATCATTATGATGTTATAATAACCATGTATAGTTATTCTTTACACCATTATACCCATCCATGTAAGGTGTTGGTGGAAAAACAGATTACACCACGGCGTGGAGACGGTATTCCGTACGTACGCATGCGCGGTGATTTCGTTTTCCGTAGGATGGATAGATGGTGAATTAGGATTGTTTAATAATTATAATAACATATTAGTATATGAGTGATTCTGATGTTATTACTTCATAATGAAACAACCTAAGAAGAAGAAGTGGAACAAGAAATAAAGGTGAAAGAATCGGTAACGGAAATTACCTCTTCTTTGAAGCGCCTTTTTGATACCTCCTCTTAGGGCACTAAAATTGGTCTTTGAGGAAGACCAGAACCTCTAGGATGTTTCTAGGGAAGTGTAGAAGAGAATTTGGTAGGGGTTGGCCGAGCTTGAAGACTCAAAGTTGTGTGAGGAAGAGAGGGAGGAGGTGCCCTTTTATAAGGGAGGAGAGGGGCACCTTTGGAATAACTAAAAATATTATTTTATTATAAAGTCAAGTTAGGTTTTAAATAGCTCCAAATTGATTTATTTCGAGGATAAGGTGGGGATGGGTCGAAATCCTCTCATCCAATAGAATTTAGACAAGTTTAGGTTCCTATTTTAACCTTATCATTTAGATTTAACATTAAGTTAAATAATTTTACTTTTACCATTTCTTCTTGTGTTCTTATACTATAAGGTTAATAAACTTACTATATCAAGCCAAACGAACCCCACGTTGTTTATTATTAATATATATAATCTTATCTAAGTCATGTGGCCGAACCTTAGATTTTTAAGAAAAAAATAACAATTAATAATATAATATTTGTTTTTAAAAACTATTTTATGTCAATTTTGACACTATTTAGTAATTGATTTTTGTGAAAATCCTAACAGAATGATAAGTTAGAACAAAGTTAATTAAATCAATACTAACATGTCATATTAACCTATAAAATTAGTGTAATTCATAAAAAGTCTCAAATTATATTTATTTGAGTATTTATAACATCAATTATGTCAATATTTCATTAATAAGATAATTACTGCATCATCGTTGTGTCATAAATAAATTAAATTATTTAATGTCTAAAAATTACAAATAAAATACCATTATGTAGGAAATATTTTTATCTTTCTAATGAATATTTATAGTAGAATTTATCTTATGTATAACCCTATATTAAATTTTTTTTATTAAATAAACTTTGATTTTAACTCTTTTAACTCTTCTTTGAATTAAATAATAATAAATGTCCTAATCTAATTCAAGTGGGCCTAAATGGTCATATTTTATTCCTAAGGTTGTTTTTGGTCGAATTACACTTATCCAATAGAATTAGGACATGTGTTAGGGTAATAATAATATCATTTTTACCCTTAATTACCCTATTTACTTTTAACCGTGGTAAATAAAAGTAAAAAGTTACTATTCACCAAAAATTATTTTCATCTCATTGAACCACATTTTACTTACTGACATCAATCGTGTCTCTCAGATTTTTGAAATTCCACTCACAGAAGTGGTAAAATTAAGTTTTATGAAAAATTCAGTTTTTTTAACTACCACTTAGTGGTTTCACTATTCATAAAAAATTGAAAGTTTTCAGAAAAATACCAAAAATTAGGCCTAAGCTATATTTGATATTATGAACTCAAAAATGATTTCTATTTTACCAAATTCAAAACATATAAGTTGCATTAATTAATTTAAAAATTAATTCCCGTCGTCAAAACAAAAGGCGTGTTTTTAAGAGATAATAACTATCAAAAGATTGACACTTGTTTATAACTGGTTTAAATGTGAAATTACATCCAATGACCAACATTGTATTAAATTGTAAAAATATATTCTAAATATACTTTAAAACCACTCAAATTAATAATTTATCACTATTAATTATTTTGATTGAAAAAGTTGTTTTTAATTAAAATTTAGTAATTTTCACTATTCATCAAAATATGAAAGTTATCCGAAAATTACCAAAATTTCACCCTAAGCTAATTTCGATATTCCGAATCCATAAATGAAGTCCATTTTTAAAAATAAAATTTACAAAATTTCAAAAAGTGGTTATTACTATTCATAACGGCTAGTTTTAATAATATCTTAATAGCATATCGTTGTTTAGCGAAACTTGGTGTTGCGTACAACACGCGCTATCGTTGAAGGTCGCGATTGCGTGTAATTCAAGCCAGTTCAGAGATGTGTGTTGTGAAAGCTCTTTTTGGTGTAGCGTATAACACAAGACATTAATGAAATTAAAAAGAATATTTTTCATAAAATCTCAGGGTGTTACAATGATAATGTAGATCCCTTTTTGAAAATTCTAATATGTTTAGTTGAATTGGAAATGGAATATTAAGAGTTATGAATTGGTTGGTAATTGATTAAATGATTTTTTTAGAATGACATGGTAATGGATTAATTAGGTTAAAAGAGATTGTGTTAAAAGGGTTATGAATTATGTTGAGTTGACCAAAAGAAATAGTATATATGAAATGATGAACGTGTTAAATTGGAAATGGATTGTGAATTAAAGAACATGTGAATGGGTTTTCATAAGGGAATTGATGAATATTCAAAATGGATAAATACATTTGAATTATGATGTACACATAAGGGGTTAAATGTGATAAAGTGGTTATGCTAAGCAATATAAGAATTGTACTTGAAATTAATAAGTGGTAAATGCTTGTAAAATGATAAACGTGAAAATTGGGATAATACATGGTAGTTGTTTATTGTTTCTTAAGATGTAGAAATCGATGAACATATTTAATGGGTTAAGGCATGGGAATGGGAATTGGGTCAAATGGGATTTGAAATTTAAATGTTAAATGTATTAATGGGTTATGGAATAATACTAATTCATATGTAGATTGTTGTGTAGTGTTATTTTCATTGATATTGGTTATGTTTTTTTTGTTATGGTATGATTGTAATATGTATTGGTTGTGTTTGGTTGTGATATGGTTTGTGTGGTGAATGTATGGATAATCACGTGCACATGGATTGAGGAGTGGGATAAAGGAATGAGGATACTCCCACGGGTCGAGTTGGACTGATTCTCTTACTCCACCCACAGTGCATAGGTTAGGGAAGGGGACAAAGCTCTATTACCCTGACGGTTTCATTCCACCCGGACTGAGTGTTCGAGGTGAGGTTGTTGTGATTTTTTTATATATTATCCATTGTGATTTAGGGACATATTTAGTCCCTTATGATAAATGATAAATTCCCTAAAACTTGCATGAATGATGTGAATTTATTACTTATGAAATTCATGATTGATGATGATCTAGTAATACAAGAGACATAATGAATTCGAACCTTGGTTAGTAATAATTAAGTAGATATTGTTAACTAGTGGACCACAAATTAGATTTCCTTTCATTTTTATTTATTTATAATTTCATGAACTATCTATTAAAATGGATATTTTTTAGACACTGTTGGTGGTGGACTACTGAGTTGTACTCACACCCTGCTCGATCCTCCTTTGGGTACCCAAGTAAATTTCATTGTTTCAGGTTCACATATGGGCAAGGTCCAATTCTAGGGAGTTGAGTCAGGCTTGGGATGTACATGGATGAGGTTCCAGACTTGGATTCATAACCATTTTTGGATTTACAATTTTTTTTTATTTTGGATTTTCTGCACTTGTGGCACTACTAGTATGGAATGTCATGGATATATTTGATTTAGTGTTTGTACCTTGTTTTAGGGATGCTTGGTAATGTATGCTCATTGGTTTTCCATTTTTTTCTTCAAATATTTATGTTGAGATATGATGTGGATTACTCTAGTAAATATGGTATACTCTCCCCACATGACTCATTATACCCTCACTACTAGTCAGAAACCTCCTGCGTATTGGGAGGTACGTTTGAGTTCATTGGACGACTTGGATTGGGGAACCGGTTTAGTGGCTCACGGGTTGGGGATGTTACATGTATTATTAGTAAAATAATAATTTATTGATTAGGGATTCACAAAAAAAATCTCTAGTGAATTTTGAACCATTTCCAGTGAGTATAAAGACAATCTCACTATGTTTAAAAAAATATCACAAAAAATCCTAAATTTTAAAAACTAGAAAAATTGATTTTCATTGGATATATTACTTTTCTTAAATCAAAGATATAATTTTATAGTTATTTATAATGTTATTGGAATGTTAAATATATTTATTATTATTCTAAAAAATAATCATGGAGGAATTAATTAAAAAAAACAAAAAATATTAAAGAATTGAGGATTCAAATGGAAATTATTTCCTCTTCCTTGATGAAATTTGAATCTCAAAAATAGGCTAAATAAAATTAATAATAAAATCTTTAAAATCAAAACTTTTGAATAAAAAATCCCTATAAAGATTAAATTATGATGGAACTACCGTTGAACCCATACATACCATTTATAGAGTAGGATAAAGAATACTAATTCTAATTGATGTAGATGTGGTAGATTAAGATGAATTGGATGGATATTTAGATGGCCTTTTAGGAACTAAATTATCATGTGATTCTACCATATTTGAAAATAGAAAATCAGTAGCACTCTACCAATCTATATCTATATAAGAATACATGAATAAAGTTATTGAATTTGAAGAAAATATGAAGGATATTTACTACATACCTCTTTCTCCAACAACCTAACTCAATGAGTCACTGAGAAATGAATATGAATTAAAAGTCGATATAATGCATGGATATAATATTTTATTAAACAAATTGTTTCTATTTTTTAAGAATAAATTGAGTATTACCTACCACTTATTTGATTTTTTTTATATTTGGATAACACATGGATCTTCTTGGAGGAAGATAATAGAGAATATATACTTACTGAGACCGAGTCCCCAATGGTCCTACTTAATGAAATAAATTTTTTAGTTGACCTATTTAAAGGGGAAGTTTTTTATATTGATTAATTTTCTGTTAATTTTATTCAAAATGAAATTTTTGCTGACTTCCTATTTGTTGAAAAATTTAATATAGAAAAAATAGTACAAGCCTTGGAAGTTACTAAAGAAGGAACCAACTAAGAGGTGGTGGTTAAAGGAAAATAATATCTTGAGGAGATCATGGTGATTCAAACTTCATCCTATTGATAAAATTCCATAACGGATGGAGGTGGAAACCATGATAGTAAATAGTGACCCCACTACCTTCTATTTACCCCCAATATACACCAAATTCTATCTTTCTTCTCTATTGGGGGATCATACTTTTCTTATTTTATTTATTGGTTTCCACATATGAAATTAACTTATGGATGATGGGATAAATAAAATGTGGTGGTTCCCAGAAAAAAACCATATTATTTTTCAAATTAGGGATAAAGTGTGGTAATTTCTTAACTAGGGGTAGTACAAACCAATAAACCATTGGGGAGGGGGGCTCAAATCAATTTCAATCCATTTCATTCTTTCCCGTAATCCTTTTCTCTTTTTTATTACATTAAATTTATTATATTTTGTAACTTATTTGTTTTTGTTTTAAAGTAGTAGAACTAAAGATATAAACTCAAGGATACCAATGAAATTTTAACTCAATTTGTATCTTAACTTACCTTTTTGATTTTACACTTATTTTTTTTATTTGAACTTAAATGAAGGATAATTAAATCATAAATTTGGGGGTTATCAGTTGGTTATTAATATTTTTATGTGCTTCCTTTTTGTATTTTACACTTTTAAAATCTATAATTTTTTCATTTTTTGTTTTCTATTTTAATTTTTTGAGTGTTTCTATGATTCTTTAGTGGAATTTAATACTTCAAGAAATTGAAATCATTTTATTATTTTTGGAACACTACTTGATTTGAATATTTAAAATTTTAAAATATTTCTTAATGGTTTTTGTTTCTTAATTTCAAAATATCTAATATAGGAATGTTTTATTGATTGTGAAACTCAAACAAACAAGTATTATTAAAAATGAACATCTTTCCCAATATAATATGATTTAATCCCTTTTTATAGATTATTTACATTTTTATTTATCTTGAGAGATTTTATTCATGTTGTGTTATCGAAAACTTGTAATTTTTTTTTCACTAAAACATTTTGCGTTCGTATAATTTTTTTATAGAATTTAGGATTTTTTCTATCCACATTTTCAACTTGATACCTACCATTTACTTATACCCTATTTTATATCTTATAATCCATGAATTTAATTATAGGTTTAATCCAAATTATAAGTTTATTTTTCCTTACCTATCTTCATTATGAAATTTTTTCATGGATATTTCAAGTTTGAATTTGGGAGAAAGGACTTTAGTGTATGTTATTTGAGATGAAATTCATAAAAATTTGGTGTGAGGATTGTGTCATTATTTTTGGAAATGGAAGTGAGAAAAATGGGTATGAGTTAATATTCATTAAATTTTATTCATTTCATCCTATATCTTCAATTTTTTTTAAAATAAAATAGATTAAAATAATATACAAAAATAAAAAATGGAGATATGGTTGAATTATTTATTATTATTACTTTTATGAATAATTAATATCTCAAAAATTGGGGTCATAAATGGAAAATAATTTATTTTATATGATTTTTATCTCATCCTCCATGAAAGAAGATTAAAAAAAAATAAAAAAGAAAATAACTAAAAAAGGCTGAATTAGGATGAATTCATTCATTGTATTCCTTGCTTGACTCAGGGATCAATTATTTAGAAAAGGATTTTTGGTGTGTCACATAAGTAAGGGGAATCTAGTGAGGTATATTTACAGTGGCTTCACTTGAATATTTATGTATTATGCTTAATAATTCAACCTCCACTTTTTACCTAAATTTTTTAAATGCGTTACCCATCAAGCCATACCCTCCATTACATTGTGGAAATTATTCATGATTGAACGCATTTTTTTTTTCAGATTTTGGTGTGGGCATATTGTAATTTTTGAAAGCCAATAGAGATCAAACATGTTATTTAGAATGAGAAAAACTTAATATCAAAATTATTTAGTGAAGATAAATACATTTTTGGGGAGGTACGTATGACACACACATGGGTATTGACATGATATTGAGTGTAATTTTATGAATAACTTTGGGAAATAAGGAGTTGGGATCCATATAGGTGGTGTAATATTTTATTTTTTATGTATGAATTTAGTGGTGTGTCCATTTATGCCTTGAAAGGTTTTGTTGTCCTTCATAGAGATGGTTTCCCAAGTCTGTAATGGCTATGTGTGAGGGATTGAGGAAAATCATAATTTCATAAATTTTATTTTTTAATTAAATGTTTTAATCTCTAAATTTTTATTTTTAGGGAAGTTTTCAAATTATTAGTTTTTAGGAATAATATG
Organism: Viscum album; assembly: GCA_963277665.1. Classification (NCBI taxonomy): domain Eukaryota; kingdom Viridiplantae; phylum Streptophyta; class Magnoliopsida; order Santalales; family Viscaceae; genus Viscum; species Viscum album. The sequence continues at coordinate 220,819,473 of OY728165.1, forward strand.
ACATTCTTTGTAAAAATGGATTAATTTTTAATCTTCCAATATTTTTTTATCTTTTTCATATTTCATTCATAAACATAAATTCTCTAATCCAAATTAAAAAAATTCATTTTTAGAATTTAAAATATTATGGGATATATTTAATTTAGTTATACCTTGAGGTGGATGTTAAAATATAAGTCCTAGATGAATCTCACAAGTGAGGCCTTGAAATCTGTTCATAATTTCGATGGATTCTAAAGACGAACCTAATTTTCAAAAAGTTATACACCAAATGATATAAAATTTTAAGATATTATATATATGAGTTTAATTAATATTTTAATTAATTGTGACTACTCAATATTTGACTTAATTAAAGGCTATAATGTTATGTGAAACTATAGTATTTGAATTTCAAATGTCTATATGGATAGAAAAGTTTTCATTCAAATCATGATCATAACATCTTAAAAAATGTCCAATGGAACTCAAATTTTGCAGATCATTAGTTGATATTTTGTAGAAAAAATTTACAGAAGAACACTTTTTGATATTAACCCATTTAATGATAAAAAAAATAATAAAATTTTGAAGGATAAATTTTGAACCAAAAAAATTCACCCCTCATGTCTATAAATACGTACTTCCACTTCATTTAAATTTTTTTATAAATTTTACATTTCTAAGGAGGGATTCAATTTTTTATTATTCTTATAATTTTATAATATATATTAGTTTATTATTATCTTATTCTTCTATCATGTTTTATTATTTTATTTTTCCCTCTTTGTGAATCTCATCACATCAAAAATATTTATCTAAATTCAAATCTTGTTTGAAGGGTGTGAGTGCTATTTTTTCTCTGAATTATTGTGATTAAATCATTCTAATTATTTTCCTCTTAGATTTTGGTTGTGGTTAAATAGATTAGGGTATACAGTCACTTCTTTACCCAATCAATAAAATTATTCTTCTCATTCATCATTGTTCTTATCCTTCCTCATTACAATACTACATACGATGGAGTATCATTTTTGTGATTATAGAAAATGGAACCTTATACACATTTTAATTCAATATTTTTAATGTAAAATTTCATAAATAAAAATCAAGGATATATAGGTGAAATGTATTTGGAATATTAAGAAAATAAATACAAAAACATAAACATAACTACGTCTTCATTATTTATATATTAGAAAGGTGTTCCTAAGTATAAATGATATTCTAATAATTCTAATGGTAACATGGGAATATAAATAAGCATAGACATGATCTATAAATCCTAATAAGGGAAAAATATGTTAGTAAAATACAACTACTGAGAGAAGAATCTTAACATGATATCATAAAGAGGATTCTCATATAACATCAAAAGAAAGAATAAATTAAAAAATAAGTTGAAATTATAGAATTTTGACAATGACATAAAACTTGACATCATAAGTATAAGTCAAGGCTTACCTTTAAGACAATATAACATAATTTTATAGTCTAACTATATATGTATCATACATAGTATCTCATGAGATGAAAACCATACCTAATGTATTGGAGTGATATCATGGTTCACCCTTCATATTCATAACATGTATATGCATATATGTTATATATAAGGAGATCAAACATAGGGCATAACAATAATAAAATCTCAAGAAAATAAAATGGGTTATATAATCTTGTATTATATAATAATAATATATAATATCATGAATAATCACATGAAAGAAGTTATTGAGAATTCTTATACATTAATAAATGAATAAATAATCTTACATCATGAAAATGATGTTCATTTTAATTGAGGACTTATAAAATCTTGGAAAATTAGGCCTCAAAATGAACCTCTTAATAAACATTTTAAGAAAAGGTTAACGGATCTTTAAAAAGGGTAAGATCATAATAATTTCCTTCAAACTAGAAATAAACCTGAATTTTTTTCCTTAAATTAAATGAGTTATCTTAAAATCTATATATGGTTAAAAACCATTGGATGGAGAGGTACATAAAAAGATATAATAATTAGACTAGTTTGCTGTAAAATGGGTTTTATTAAAAGAATAAAATAAGAATGGAACTTAAAGAACATTAATTATCCCCCAAAAGGAAGTTAAAGTAATCTAAGTACATATATAAGGAACATATTTACAAAATATGGAACATTTAAACAAGATTAATATTGAGGTAAATGGAGAAAAATAATGTGGATGAGTAACCCAAAAGAATGAGGGTGGTATGGAATAACTCTTAACTTAGGTCCTTAACTTGTTCAGTTTAACCGTATAACTCCCAAAATAACCAACATAAATTTATTTAGATTTTTTAAATTAAATTAAATTTATTACTATTATTTTATGGTCATTTAAAATCTTTTTATTAATTCATCATGTTTATTCATACTCACGGGGCTTTTCATTTCACAGTTGCAACACCACTTCAGTTTGTGGATAATTATGGAAGATCCCTTCATATGGGACTAAAAATATACAATAGAAATGAAATTATATTCATTTAATTATAAATTTTTTAATTTCCCCAAAAATCCATATGTATTTTTATATAGGGAGGATTCATTTAGTATAAATGTTATTTCTATATTGTTAGTTAATTTAGGGAGCTTTACCAACTATCTAGAACTAGATTTTTTTATTTAATTAATTGATTATTCATACGTTCCAAAACATTAAATAAGTTATAACATACTTATTATGAACATTTTAAAAGATAAAAATATTTCTATTCAAATCCATGAAGGTAGTGGTGAAAACAAGATGTGTCATCCATGGAGGTATTGAATCAACCAAAACATAGATGACATTTTCATTTTAAAAAAATAATAGAAGGTTATATTATGTATATTACATTAATATAACATAAAATAAGTATATAAATAATAATTATGTTATTATAACAAAATTGATATAAAATATTTGATGAGACATAAGAAGAAAGTAATTTAAGAGATTTTGGTTGAGAGTGCTACCTATTACATTGTATGTTGACTCTTATGATATTCCATAAGACTCCTTATAATGGTATTTTGTTAAGATAAAAAACTTTATACATGGAAAATATGGTTAAGGATAGACTTGGGTAGATTTTTTTCATGTTAAGAAAATTAGAGTGTGATGAGAAGAGAGGTGGTAAATGGTGGTATTTATAAGGGAAGGAGAGAGATGTGTTTGAATATAATACTCATTAGTTTATTATATTTTCTCACAACTACCAATAATTATGATTCATGTGAATATATATATATATATAAATTATTACATGTGATTTTGAGATAATGGTTTCTTACACCATCCCATATGTAATAAATCATGTATTTAATTTTAATTAAAATCTCGTATTGTATAACATTTCATTATTCACAAAAAATAATTTTTTTAGAAAAATACAAAAAATTAACCCTAACCATATTTTTATGTGATTATTACAAAAATTATATCCATTTTGTGAAAATATGTTTCAAAATTTTCTAAAGTTTACTTTTAAATAAAATATTTATCTAATGAAAGATACTAATTTTTATGAAAAAATCATTCTTTTAACGCATTCAAAAATTTCATGGGACAATATATAGTGTTTTATCAATTATATTAGATTTATAGTTTTTATAGGAACCTTTTATGAAAATAATTTTTATTTCAAAATTCTAATTTTACTATAAAAATGTCTTTTAATGAAAATAAAACATATACATTTTTCTAAAAATTAAAATTATGCTTTTTTGGTAAAACATTATTTTATTATATTAAAAATATAATTTAATTTTTATTTGATTAAAATTTATTATATTATTATTTCATAAAATATTTAACTATTATTTTACTATTTCAATGGTATAGTTAACATTCTAATAAACATGTTACTATTTAAAATGGTTATATTCAAACGATCATATAGGTTTTATACTCTCTATAAATACCTCCAATTTACATCATTCATATCTCACTTCAATTTCTATGAAGGTTCAATATTATTTATTCTAAAATTTAATATTATATTACTAACATTCTATTTCCTTTTTATAGTGTTGTTCTTGAGTTTGATAATCCGAGGAGATTGAGATGATCCAAATTTTTCTATTCTAGTTATTTTATTTTTTTATATTTATTTTTCCATTATAACATTGTGATTTTTATTGGGTTTAATGAATACAAAAATAAAATCTTATCATTTAATGAAATAAAGTGTTTTCATTGTGTTTTATACTATTTTACATTACTAAACATGTCACACATAACTTTATAAAAATAAAATTCTATATATAAATTTATATGTCATTACATTCTTCTCCCATTCATAAATCGTGCCCTCAAAATTTTATTTCATACCCTAAAATATATGAGGTTACTTCGATTTCATCACTTATCTGTGGTCCCATATTTCCTTTTCAAACTTATATTCCTTCCATAATACTTTTACTAGGTTACTTTTCTTATTTCGTAGAACTGTTTCTCGATAATCCAAGATCTTCATTGGCTTATCCTCATATGAAAGATCATTCTTCAATGGAACCACATTTGGATTTAGTACATGTGAGATATTTAGTGTGTATTTACTCAAGAATGATATGTAAAACACATTATGAACTTTAGAAAGGTTAGGTGGGAGTTCTAGTCTATAGGTCACAACTCCCAAATGATCATGAATATTAGAGGGGCTTATATATCTAGGACATAACTTTTCCTTTTTCCTAAAACCTTAAGACCTTCTTCCTTGGTGATATAAAAAGGAACACATTATCTATGACATGAAACTATAGGCCTCATCGTCAATTGTCTGTGTAGGTTTTCTACCAACTTTTTACTGATTTCCTATAAAGATGAATATTCTGAACCTTATCTATTATCACTTGGACAAGATCTGGTACTATCAAATTCCTTTATCCAACTTTATTCCAACATGTTGGAGTCCTAAAATGTTTCCCACATGTAGCCTCATAATGTTCCATTTTAATGATATAATAGAAATTCTTATAATATGATAATTATACTATGTAAGGTTTTAATCCAAATATACTTGGAGATCCATTGAACATGATCTCAGTATATCCTATAGAGATTGAGTGGCTCTTTCAGAATGACTATTTTATTGAGGATGATAAGTAATACTAAAACCTGATTCTATATCCAATGCTTACTAAATAATTCTCAAGAACATCATGGTAACCATCAGATATTGATGAATTATAATGTAGAGTGGCACTCCAAATATCCTTACCACTTATCTTAGGTATATATTGGAATGCTAGTCATGATAAAATTCCTCCTTAATAGAAATTAAATGGGCTGAATTTTAAAGTAAATCAGCTGCAACCCAAATGGATTTATGAATTTATATGTATTGGGGAATCCTATGAAAGAAATACATTTTGATATTCCCCCATTTACATACAGTTATGGGTAATTATTGTGTCATACCCTTAATTTTTTTTCATCAAGACTTAACTTGTTGGCATATCTAGCATTGAGATACAGACTCTACAATTTCCTATTCATGTTGTCTTAGGAAATGTTTTTTAGATCTATATATATCTTATTTATAACCAGATGAATAAAGATGGATGAACTATGTGAATCTTAAAAAATCACCTTCTTCAATTATGGTTTTTACGGGACAAATATTTTGGTTCTAAACCTTATAATTTTATCTTTATCAAAGTTTTACTCTAGAATATTCTCTACCTTTCTCTATAGATCCACATTATTTATCTAAGCCTCTTTGATCTTCACATGGATGTTTGGTTGAATAGATATTTGAGAAATTGATTATGATTCTCACTCCTTTATGATCCCCATGTTTATTCTTTTAGTTTATAATAAAATTAGATCCCTATAAATCCACACCATGGATAATGTTTCATGATCCTTTTTACTTAGAGGATCTGCCAATTTATTCATGTTATCGAGGTGATGATGGATTGAATATTCTTAATCCTCGATTGGCCCCAACCACCTTCATTGGTGGATGTTTAGATCCTTTTGTGGGAATGTATACTTGGGGATCTTATGATATATATATATATATTACAATTTACTCTATTGAGATAATGCCACCAAATCCTCAATGCCAAAATTACTGTAGCCACTCCATATCATATGTTGGATAATTCTGCTAATGGTTTTTCAACTCTAAATAAGCATGTACTATCAATTTATTATTTTACCTGATGAAATATCCTAAGACCTTATCTGAAGCATCATTGTATATCAAAAATCCTTCACCATATTTTAGTAGTGTCTATACAAGTGCATTGATTATAATTTGCATCAACTACTTGAATCTCTCTTCACATTCATTAGTGTAGATAAACTTTACACCATTCATAGTTATCTTGGTTTGGGGAGTTTTACAATCATGAAAAGTTTCTCAAAAATCAATGATAATACCCATCCAATCTAAGGAAACTATGAATCTCTCTTATATATTTTTGTATCATCCATTCTTCAATACCCATGTTTTTGAATTTCCCACATATATACCCTCACTTATGATTACTTAACCCCTGAAGGATATTTTTTGTTACCAAAATTAACACTTAACTTAGAAAACAATTTCACCTTAATTAATGTATTTTTCACAATAATCAAATACTCCTCATGTTTCTCTTTAATATTGGATTATATAAAAATATTATCTCTAAATACTACCAAATATTTGTCAAGGAAATATCTAAATACTCTATTTATCAAGTATATATACATATATATATATATTTCTGAAGCATTAATGAGTCTGAAGGGAATCACTATGAACTCATAATTTTCAGACCTTGTACAAAATGAAGTTATGGTTATATCCCCCATCCTCATCTTTATTTAATGATACCCTAGATGAAGGTCCACTTTAGAGAAGTATTGGGAACCCCATAACTGGAAAATCAAGCCATTAATCCATGACAGTGGATACTAATTCTTTGTCTTGATTTTTTTTAAATAACAATAATCAATGAATATATTCATTGACTTATCCTACTTCTTGAAAAAGAGGACCAATGCACCACATGGTGAAGCACTTGGGTGTGTGAAGCCCTTTTACATATTAGATTAAAGTAAATTATTTTGTTATTCTAGTTAAATGGAAGTGATTATATAGGGATTCTTGGATATTGGAAGATATATATATAATCTCAATTGATAAATGAACCTCTCAATGATAATGAATACTATATAATTATTTGGGGAACACATTCCCTTATAATAGGATTGTCTTGAAAAGTGGTCCCTTAATTTGACTCAATAATTTAAGTTTGTTAGGTCCACTAGGCTGGATACCCTGAGAGGGGGGGTGAATCAGGGTATGGCTAATTGAAAATTAATGCCCGTTCTGATCTTATTTCACTATTAAGAAAAACACTCTTCCCTCTTTTTCCTGCTGCACGATATAAACAGAAATTAAAGCAAGCACAGGACACAACAATTTTACTTGGTTCACCGCTAAGGGCTACGTCCAAGGAGCATACGCCGATGGGTTGTCGGTCGTACCAAATTCCACTAATCTTCACTAGCTGTGGATTACAAGGTTCGGGCTAGATCACTTCTATGCCCAGGCTCACTTCCTTTACAATGTTTAGGGTCAGCTCACTGCTTTCCCAAGGGTCACTCCCTGTCTCTCTCTCTCTGGCTCACTTCCGGTGGAGAGGATCACCTTCTTCCTCTTCCTAAGCTCACTGCTCTTGGAAGGAATCCACTCACAGTTTATAGACCTGTAGGTCTCTTCATTTGCATGAATGAATGCATATTCTCTTGTATGTAGATGCTCTGTTGAAGTACAACTTTCACCAGCAGATGAATCTCACTTTGCACCGGATATACCGGGCAACCTCAATCTTTACACGCAACCCTTACGGTGTGTCGCGCGCAATTTCTATGATTTGCGCGAAATTCCTTTTTCGCGCAACCTCCAAATATTACGCACAGCCTGGAAACTGCCTTGCGCGCAATTCACTGCTTTTGCACGATATCCACTTTTCGCGCAACCTTCCTTTTACGCGCCAACACCAACAATCTGCGCAGCCTTAGCTTTTCACGCAATAGCTGACTTTACGCGCAAACTTTAAGTTTACACGCAACACCCTTTCTAACATCAATTTCGCACACCAGAGATCGGGTATTTTCTATGTCTTGAACTCTCCTGAATGGAGGAGGGTCACTTCATATTTATAGGAAAAATCGACCCCGCGCGAAAAACCCTCCTTGAGCGCGTAATCCGCTTTGATCGCGAAATACAAATCTTCCGCGCACAACCATTTTCCGCGCACTGCTCCATAATTTCGCGCACCTCATGCCTTTGCCATTTTCCGAGCTTCGGACCTCGAAACACCTCTTGAGCGAAAAACTGCATCCCTTTATTTCGCACAATCCACACGAATTTCGCGCACCGCGTAATTATTTCGCGCAGGTCTCCAAAATTGCGCGCGCCTAATGCCTTTGCCGATTTTCAAGCTTCCGGCCTTGAAACATCTTTTGCACGAAATACTTCATCCACTATTTCGCGCGCCACTTTAATTTTTCGCGCACGCCTCCAAAATTTCGCGCGCCTCATGCCTTTACCGATTTTCAAGCTTTCGGCCTTGAAACATCTTTTGCGCGAAATACAATTTCGCACAACCTGCTGTTTTGCGCGCCACACTTCAAGATTTCGCGCAACCCGCTAATTTTGCGCGCCACGCTTAATTTTTCGGCGCACCTCTTTCATTTCTCTCTCCTCAACCTTTGTCAAAAACATATCACTCCATTTTCCATTGGCGATTTTCAGGCCCATAAATTTGGCAAACACTGGAAAACGGCGCCACCTTGTATCTGCTCTTTTTGTACCGCCTCCAGATCATCCATTCCTTTGTCAAGGTTCTTCAATCAATCATGGATTGTTGAAAGCATTGAGAGCATCCCTTGAACCCGACAAATCACCATTTAAACCCCCTTTTTCAACACACTCATTCACCCTGGTTTTCTTTGTCAACAAACACAACATAGATGTCTGCTTTGTCAACAAACACAATCACCTCAAAAATGTTTCAATGATACCTTGAGGGATTTTTTCCCAACAATCTCCCCCTTTGGATTTGTTGAAAACTCTTCTATGGAAAGATTCATCATTAATTCTTCATCCACTATTCACCTCATTGCGATTCTGATAGCGATCAAGGATTTACTCAACACATACTCTAAGCCCACATGAGCAATGATCGTCGTGAGAAACAAGAGTAAATGAGAAGTTCATCAATGAATCACTTCATCTCTGACATCCACTGTTGACACCGCACTGATACCAATTTGTACTAAACTGATACCAATTGTCGATGGACTTGTTGGAAGACAAATGTTTGGTTTGGAAGTATTCTTACCACTTTCCAACACCTCTCTTCGGCTTTTATCACGATCCTCAGCTATCATGATATCTATTCTTTGATCGATCACTTCTAGCATCTTCAGATTTAATACACTCCCCCTTTCTCATTGCCCCCCCTTTCTGGCTACTCCACCTGTCAGCTTCTCCCCGTATCAATTAGGATATATCAAATCTCCACACTGTCTCCCCCTTGAACAATCACTATTTTATCCTCCTTTAACAAATTAACAAACCCTTTTCTCCCCCTTTGTCAACGAACCCAAAGGACACTCCTTTGTGGTCTGTAACATAGTAGAGAACACATATCAGCATATTAGGGAAAAAAACATCATACCTCGGGGAGGGGGGGGGGGGTGGGGGGGTCCCACATCCACACTATTTCAAGTGTGGGGAATCGACTGAATTCCTAGAGCTACTCGATGCTTCTCAAAAGCATCCATGGGTAAGGCCTTTGTCAGAATGTCTGCAACCTGTAGCTCTGTAGGCACATACTCCAACTTCACGATTCCCTGCTCAACCTTCTCCTTGATGAAATGATACTTGATCTCAATGTTCTTTGTCCTTGAGTGATGGACGGGATTTTTACTAAGATTTATAGCACTTGAGTTATCACATTAGATTCTGATCGGAGACTTCACTTCAACTCCCATATCTTCAAGCTGCTGCTTTATCCACAATAACTGTGTGCATGCTTGAGTGGCAGCAATATACTCAGCTTCTGCGGTGCTCAATGAAATGCAATCTTGTTTCATGCTTAGCCAAGAAATACACAATCCACCAAGATAGAATGCACCACCTGACGTTGATTTTCTATCATCTGCTGAACCGGCCCAGTCTGCATCAGTATATCCCAATAACTCTCTCTGAGATTTGTCGTTATATGTCAAGCCGAAGTCCACCATGCCCTTGATATACCGAAGTATTCTTTTCACTGCATGCATGTGACTTTCCTTGGGATTACTTTGATATCTTGCTGCTTGGCATGTGGGGAAAACAATATCAGGCCTTGTCGTGGTCAAGTACAACAGACTTCCGATAATTTTCCTATATTCTGTGATATTAACTGCCTTGCCATCCTCATCTTTTGATAATCTCATCCGAGTAGCAACCGGAGTCTTCATCTCCTTGGAATTATCCATTACAAACCTTCTTAGAACCTCCTTGGCATATTTGGATTGGGAAATAAAAGTGCCATTACTTCCTTGTGTCACCTGTAGACCAAGGAAAAACGTTAGCTCTCCAATCATTGACATTTCAAACTCATTTTCATGAATTCGGAAAACTGTCTGCACTGAGCTTCATCTGATCCGCCAAAAATTATGTCATCGACATAAACTAGCACCATCATCCTTTGATTACTATCATTGCTGAAATAGAGGTTGTAGTCAACTCCTCCACGCTGGAAACCAAGCTTCTTCAAGTACTGATCAAGCCTTGAGTACCATGCCCTTGGTGCTTGTTTCAGCCCATACATCGCCTTCTTCATCCTGCAAACTTTGTTCTCATCCTCATGAATGAGAAAACCATCTGGCTGCTCAATATACACCTCTTCTTCCAGAACCCCATTCAAGAATGCGGATTTGACATCCATCTGGAACACTTTGAACTTTCTTTGCACTGCTATGGCCAAAAATAATCTGATTGTCTCCAGTCTTGAAACCAGTGCAAATGTCTCATCAACATCTATTCCCTCTATCTGGGAGTATCCCTTGCACACTAGTCGTGATTTGTTCCGAATCACTATGCCATCTTCATTCATCTTGTTGCGATAGACCCATTTAGTCCCGATGACATTCTTGTCTGATGGCCTCGAAACAATCTCCCATGTCTGGTTCTTCTCAATCTGATCAAGCTCTTCATTCATGGCCTGAACCCAGTTTTCATCTTCAGCTGCATCAGAAAAACATTTCGGCTCCACTTGAGACAAAAACGATGCATGCTGTGATGATTTCATTCTTCGAGTCTGAACTGGAGCTGTTTGATCACCAATGATATTCTGCCTATCAATTTCAGCTCGACTCTTTGGCTTTCTCGCAGACACCGACTTGACACTTTCTACTTCATCATCAATATCTTCTTCTGAGTCAGCTTCTACCACTTCTGCTCCCCCTGGGTTGCTTACCTCATCATCACTTTCATCCAGGAACTGTTCACTAGATCGTTGAGTATTCTGCTCATTTTCAACTATAGTGACATCATTGCTTTCAATGATTTTTCCCAGCCTTTTGTTGAAACATTTATACGCTTTGCTTTTCTCAGAATAGCCAAGGAATATCTCTTCATCTCCCCGTGCCTCAAACTTCCAATGATGTTCTTTGTTGAGAATGAAACACTTACTTCCAAAGATTCGAAAGTACTTCAACGTTGGCTTCTTTCCGTACCACAGTTCATATGGAGTCTTCCCTTGCTTCAGACATAACAGGGACCTATTTGAAACATAGACCGATGTTAGAACTGCTTCCTTCCAAAATTTCTCTGGCAGGTCCTTATCAATAAGCATTGTTCTGGCCATGTTGTTGATGATCCGATTTCTCCTTTCAACTACTCCATTCTGTTGGGGAGTTCTTACTGATGAAACTTGATGCCTTATCCCATGTTTCTCGAGATAGTTTTCAACCTGACTGTTTGTAAATTCCGTACCGTTATCAGTACGAAACTTCAGAATTTTCTGCCCAAGCATCTTTTCTGATTCCCTCTTGTACTGCTTTATGCAACTGAACACCTCTGTCTTATGGGTTATGATGAATACCCAGGCCATTCTGCTATAGTCACCAATGAAAAGAACATAGTACCTTTTCCCATTTATAGCTCGTGGTGAGATAGGTCCACATACATCAGCATGCACCAATTCAAGTACTCTAGTTGATTTCTGTTCCTTTGGCTTGTATGTCTTTCTGATGATTTTCCCTTGTTGAAAATCATCACACGTATGAGTGCGATCACGTGATAGTTTGGGGAAGTCTCTAGCAGCATCACATTTAACGAGATCCTCCATAGATGGTTGGCATAGATGACCAAGTCACTTATGCCATAGCTGGTTTTCTTCCTCTCTAGATAAAAGACAAGTATCTTCTTTCCCACCTACAAGATAGAGATTTCCCTTTGACCTTTTTCCCTGCAGAACAGCTGCTCCATCTTTTCCTTTCACAACACACATCTTCTTGGTAAATTGGATAGAGTGCCCAGAGTCACATAGTTGACTGACACTGAGTAGGTTATGACTGAGACCCTCTACTACCAAGACATCAGCACGTCTCATCTCTTTGCCCCCAAACTTGGATTTCCCTGAGCCAACAATCTTCAGGCCTTCATCATTTCCAAATTTGAAAACTCCTTCTTTGTCATATTTGATGCCTGTAACAAGATCCTTATTACCCGTCATGTGGGATGTGCAACCACTATCAAGGATCCAAACACCAGATCGATCTGATGCTTTAAGGGAAATCTCCGCCACCACAGCCTTTTCATTTTTCTTCTTCTTGGTCCATACTTTTTCTTTCACACTCGGCATGGATTGAGGCTTCTGTTCTTTCTCAGAGTATGATGGACCACCCTCATCTTGCAGAGCTGCAAATCTGTTATGAACTTTTAACTCACTTGTTGGTTTATTGATCTGCTTCTTGCTAACATTTTGATTATGCTTTGACACATTTCTCTGAATGGTTGAAGTGCAATACCTAGCCATGTGTCCAAATCCTTTACACCAAAAACAGTGTCCTTCAAAATGTGTTCTGGAAAACAGTTCTCTATTTGGTTTCTATCTCTGTTCATGTTCCCTTCTGTATCTCTTGGATATGGAACACACATACTGTGAATGTCCCATTTTTCCATAGCAATAACACCTGATATAGGATGCATTCCCTCGTGATATTTCAGCACTATGATTTCCCCTTTGGGATCTCTGAATATTCTGATTCTGTTTTGTGCCCAAATCAACCTTCACTTTCGGGATGAGTGCTTGCGGTCTGACTGCAATTGTCGCAAATTTTTGTTCTTGACTAAGCCCAGAAACAACCTTAACATCTGAGCTCAATTGCTGCTTCTTCCCTACTGAACTGATAGGCTCCGCTTTCATCTTCTCTGTCTTCTGAATGGCCTGCTTTTCGGATATCACATTGGGGGTCAAGAGTTTATCTTGATCCTTAAGTTTTTTTTCGCAGACTGACCACTTCTTCTTCAAGATCTTTGATACATCTAACCTGCTCCTTTCCTGTGTTAGTCAAACAATCATTTTCCTTCTTTTGTTCCTCAATTTTAAGCTTATACTCAACAATATTTTCTGAGCTCTCTGGTGTTGAGGATTTTAGTCTTTCCATTTCTTCTAACAGCTCAGACTTTTCTTCATCCTGTTGTTGCATATAGAGTTTGGCATCACGAACCACTTTATTGGCTTTCTTCGTTTTGGCTCTCCAAACATCTATCTCCTCAAGATCTGCTTCCAATTCGGCTTCCATATCAATTCTTCCTTCAATTTCTTCTTCTTCTTTAGCATCAGCTTCTTCTACCTTTTGAGAACTACCAACAATTTCCACCAAGGCATTTACCCCACGATCTCTGCAATTTTCTATTTCCTCAAATTCTTCATCCTCAGACTCGTCTTAACTTTCAAATTCTTGTGAAAGAAGATTCTTTTTCTTGAAGAAATTTCTCTTGAAATGTTTCTTCCCTTTTAAAAAAGCTGAAGTCTTCTTTTTAGGAATTTCAACGTCATCATCATCATCATCTTCTTGAAACTTCTTAGGGCATCTTGCCGCAAGATGACCAACCTTTCCACATCTAAAGCATTCTAGTGGAAGTTTACCTTTAAACTTTCCTCTTCCTCTTTGTGGATTTGAAGAAAGGAATGACATCACCTCATCTGTCTCTTCTTCTTCATTAGAATCTTCAATGGTGAGCTTCTTCATGGCCTTAAATGCCACCTCTTTAGACTTACCCTTTTCCACAGCCTCATTATCATCGTTCCTCATTTCATATGCAACCAAGGTACTGTGAAAATTGTCCAATGTCAGCTCTTTTGGATCTTTATCTTCTAGTACTGAAACTTTCGGATTGAACCGAGGTGGAAGTTTCCTCAAGATATGATTTACAATCTTTATGTCTTCAATGACTTCTCCCAGACCTCGCATATCTTCCACAACAATGTTTACCCTGTCAAAGAATGCGTCAACAGACTCATTCGGGTTCATTTTCAGATCTTCATATTTGTTCCACAACACCTGCAGCTTTGCCTCTCTGACTTTTGTGTCCCCTTCATATATATTCAAAAGCTTTTCCCACATGGAATGTGACATTTTGCATGACATCACCTTTGTGTAGATAGGATTGGAAAGGGCTCCCCCTAAGGCGTTGATTGCTTTGGAATCAGCATCCAACTCTCTATGCTCAGCTTCTGATAAAGCACCACTATTAATATCAGCTGTGATACCATGCATAGCTACTGAAAACACATCCATTCCCAAGGATCGGAAATAGTGTTGCATCCGATTCTTCCATATCTGAAAATTATATCCGTCGAAGATCGGAATCCGTTTATGATTGGTTACCTCCATTGAGAGAAGAACAAATTTCAACCTCCCTCTGATACCACTTGTTAGGTCCACTGGGCTGGATACCCTGAGAGGGGGGGTGAATCAGGGTATGGATAATTGAAAATTAATGCCCGTTCTGATCTTGTTTCGCTATTAAGCAAAACACTCTTCTCTCTTTTTCCTGCTGCACGATATAAATAGAAAGTAAAGAAAGCACAGTACACAGCAATTTTACTTGGTTAACCGCTAAGGGCTACGTCCAAGGAGCATACGCCGACGGGTTGTCGGTCGTACCAAATTCCACTAATCTTCACTAGCTGTGGATTACAAGGTTCGGGCTAGATCACTTCTATGCCCAGGCTCACTGCCTTTACAATGTTTAGGGTCAGCTCACTGCTTTCCCAAGGGTCACTCCCTGTCTCTCTCTCTCTGGCTCACTGCCGGTGGAGAGGATCACCTTATTCCTCTTCCTAAGCTCACTGCTCTTGGAAGCAACCCTTACGGTGTGTCTCGCGAAATTTCTATGATTTGCGCGAAATTCCTTTTTCACGCAACCTCCAAATATTACGCGCAGCCTGGAAACTGCCTTGCGCGCAATTCACTGCTTTTGCGCGATATCCACTTTTCGCGCAACCTTCCTTTTACGTGCCAACACCAACTTTCTGTACAGCCTTAGCTTTTCGCGCAACAACTGACTTTACGCGCAAACTTTAAGTTTACGCGCAACACCCTTTCTAACTTCAATTTCGCGCACCAGAGATCGGGTATATTCTATGTCTTGAACTCTCCTGAATGGAGTAGGGTCACTTCATATTTATAGGCAAAATCGACCCCGCGCGAAAAACCCTCCTTGAGCGCGTAATCCGCTTTGATCGCGAAATACAAATCTTCCGTGCACAACCATTTTCCGCGCACTGCTCCATAATTTCGCGCACCTAATGCCTTTGCCATTTTCCAAGCTTCGGACCTCGAAACACCTCTTGCGCGAAAAACTGCATCCCTTTATTTCGCGCAATCCGCACGAATTTCGCGCACCGCGTAATTATTTCACGCAGGTCTCCAAAATTGCGCGAGCCTAATGCCTTTGCCGATTCTCAAGCTTCCGGCCTTGAAACATCTTTTGCGCGAAATACATCATCCACTATTTCGTGCGCCACTTTAATTTTTCGCGCACGCCTCCAAAATTTCGCGCGCCTCATGCCTTTACCGATTTTCAAGCTTTCGGCCTTGAAACATCTTTTGCGCGAAATACAATTTCGCGCAACCCGCTGTTTTGCGCGCCACACTTCAAGATTTCGCGCAACCTGCTAATTTTGCGCGCCACGCTTAATTTTGCGGCGCACCTCTTTCATTTCTCTCTCCTCAACCTTTGTCAAAAACATATCACTCCATTTTCAATTGGCGATTTTCAGGCCCATAAATTTGGCAAACACTGGAAAACGGCGCCACCTTGTATCTGCTCTTTTTGTACCGCCTACAGATCATCCATTCCTTTGTCAAGGTTCTTCAATCAATCATGGATTGTTGAAAGAATTGAGAGCATCCCTTGAACCCGACAAATCACCATTTTAACCCCCTTTGTCAACACACTCATTCACCATGGTTTGCTTTTTCAACAAACACAACATAGATGTCTGCTTTGTCAACAAACACAATCACCTCAAAAATGTTTCAATGATACCTTGAGGGATTTTTTCCCAACAATCTCCCCCTTTGGGTTTGTTGACAACCCTTCTATGGAAAGATACATCATTACTTCTTCATCCACAATTCACCTCATTGCGATTCTGATAGCGATCAAGGATTTAATCAACACATACTCTAAGCCCATATGAGCAATGCTCGTCGTGAGAAACAAGAGTAAATGAGAAGTTCATCAATGAATCACTTCATCTCTGACATCCACTGTTGACACCACACTGATACCAATTTGTACTAAACTGATACCAATTGTCGATGGACTTGTTGGAAGACCAATGTTTGGTTTGGAAGTATTCTTACCACTTTCCAACACCTCTCTTCTGCTTTTATCACGATCCTCAGGTATCGTGATATCTATTTTTTGATCGATCACTTCTAGCATCGTCAGATTTAATACACTCCCCCTTTCTCATTGCTCCCCCTTTCTGGCTACTCCACCTGTCAGCTTCTCCCCGTATCAATCAGGATATATCAAATCTCCACACTGTCTCCCCCTTGAACAATCACTATTTTATCCTCCTTTAACAAATTAACAAACACTTTTCTCCCCCTTTTTCAACGAACCCAAAGGACACTCCTTTGTAGTCTGTAACATAGTAGAGAACACATATCAGCATATTAGGGAAAAACACATCATACCTCGGGGAGAGGGGGGGGGGGTGGGGGGGGGGGTCCCACATCCACACTATTTCAAGTCTGGGGAATCGACTGAACTCCCAGAGCTACTCGATGCTTCTCAAAAGCTTCCATGGGTAAGGCCTTTGTCAGAATGTCTGCAACCTGTAGCTCTGTAGGCACATACTCCAACTTCACGATTCCCTGCTCAACTTTCTCCTTGATGAAATGATACTTGATCTCAATGTGCTTTGTCCTTGAGTGATGGACAAGATTTTTGCTGAGATTTATAGCACTTGAGTTATCACACTAGATTCCGATCAGAGACTTCACTTCAACTCCCATATCTTCAAGCTGCTGCTTCATCCACAATAACTGTGTGCATGCTTGAGTGGCCGCAATATACTCAGCTTCTGCGGTGCTCAATGAAATGCAATCTTGTTTCTTGCTTAGCCAAGAAATACACAATCCACCAAGATAGAATGCACCACCTGACGTTGATTTTCTATCATCTACTGAACCAGCCCAGTCTGCATCAGTATATCCCAATAACTCTCTCTGAGATTTGTCGTTGTATGTCAAGCCGAAGTCCACCGTGCCCTTGATATACCGAAGTATTCTTTTCACTGCATTCATGTGACTTTCCTTGGGATTACTTTGATATCTCGCTGCTTGGCATGTGGCGAAAACAATATCAGGCCTTGTCGCGGTCAAGTACAACAGACTTCCGATAATTTGCCTATATTATGTGATATTAACTGCCTTGCCATCCTCATCTTTTGATAATCTCATCCGGGTAGCAACCAGAGTCTTCATCTCCTTGGAATTATCCATTCTAAACCTTCTTAGAACCTCCTTGGCATATTTGGATTGGGAAATAAAAGTGCCATTACTTCCTTGTGTCACCTGTAGACCAAGGAAAAACGTTATATCTTCAATCATTGACATTTCAAACTCATTTTTCATGAATTCGGAAAACTATCTGCACTGAGCTTCATCTGATCCGCCAAAAATTATGTCATCGACATACACTAGCACCATCATCCTTTGATTACTATCATTACTGAAATAGAGGTTGTAGTCAACTCCTCCACGCTGGAAACCAAGCTTCTTCAAGTACTGATCAAGCCTTGAGTACCATGCCCTTGGTGCTTGTTTCAGCCCATACAACGCCTTCTTCAGCCTGCAAACTTTTTTCTCATCCTCATGAATGAGAAAACCATCTGGCTGCTCAATATACACCTCTTCTTCCAGAACCCCATTCAAGAATGCGGATTTGACATCCATCTGGAACACTTTGAACTTTCTTTGCACTGCTATGGCAAAAAATAATCTGATTGTCTCCAGTCTTGCAACCGGTGCAAATGTCTCATCAACATCTATTCCCTCTATCTGGGAGTATCCCTTGCACACTAGTCGTGCTTTGTTCCGAATCACTATGCCATCTTCATTCATCTTGTTGCGATAGACCCATTTAGTCCCGATGACATTCTTGTCTGATGGCCTCGAAACAATCTCCCATGTCTGGTTCTTCTCAATCCGATCAAGCTCTTCGTTCATGACCTGAACCCAGTTTTCATCTTCAGCTGCATCAGAAAAACATTTCGTCTCCACTTGAGACAAAAACGATGCTTGCTGTGATGATTTCATTCTTCGAGTCTGAACTGGAGCTGTTTGATCACCAATGATATTCTGCCTATCAATTTCCGATTGACTCTTTGGCTTTCTCGCAGACACCGACTTGACACTTTCTACTTCATAATCAGTATCTTTTTCTAAGTCAGATTCTTCCACTTCTGCTCCCCCTGGGTTGCTTACCTCATCATCACTTTCATCCAGGAATTGTTCACTGGATCGTTGAGTATTCTGCTCATTTTCAACTATAGTGACATCATTTCTTTCAATGATTTTTCCCAGCCTTTTGTTGAAACATTTATACGCTTTGCTTTTCCCAGAATAGCCAAGGAATATCCCTTCATCTCCCCGTGCCTCAAACTTCCTATGATGTTCTTTGTTGAGAATGAAACACTTACTTCCAAAGATTCGAAAGTACTTCAACGTTGGCTTCTTTCTGTACCACAGTTCATATGGAGTCTTCCCTTGCTTCTGACATAACAGGGACCTGTTTGAAACATAGACTGATGTCAGAACTGCTTCCTTCCAAAATTTCTCTGGCAGGTCCTTATCAATAAGCATTGTTCTGGCCATGTTGTTGATGATCCGATTTCTCCTTTCAACTACTCCATTCTGTTGGGGAGTTCTTACTGATGAAACTTGATGCCTTATCCCATGTTTCTCGAGATAGTTTTCAACCTGACTGTTTGTAAATTCCGTACCGTTATCAGTACGAAACTTCATAATTTTATGCCCAAGCATCTTTTCTGATTCCCTCCTGTACTGCTTTCTGAAACTGAAGACCTCTGTCTTATGGGTTATGATGAATACCTAGGCCATTCTGCTATAGTCATCAATGAAAAGAACATAGTACCTTTTCCCATTTATAGCTCGTGGTGAGATAGGTCCACATACATCAGCATGCACCAATTCAAGTACTCTAGTTGATTTCTGTTCCTTTGGCCTGTATGTATTTCTGATGATTTTCCCTTGTTGAAAAGCATCACACGTATGAGTGCGATCACGTGATAGTTTGGGAAAGTCTCTATCAGCATCACATTTAACGAGATCCTCCATAGATGGTTGGCATAGATGACCAAGTCGCTTATGCCACAGCTGGTTTTCTTCCTCTCTGGACAAAAGACAAGTATCTTCTTTCCCACCTACAAGATAGAGATTTCCCTTTGACCTTTTTCCCTGCAGAACAGCTGCTCCATCTTTTCCTTTCACAACACACATCTTCTTGGTAAATTGGATAGAGTGCCCAGAGTCACATAGTTGACTGACACTGAGTAGGTTATGACTGAGACCCTCTACTACCAAGACATCAGCACGTCTCATCTCTTTTCCCCCAAACTTGGCTTTCCCTGAGCCAACAATCTTCAGGCCTACATCATTTCCAAATTTGACAACTCCTTCTTTGTCATATTTGATGCCTGTAACAAGATCCTTATTACCCATCATGTGGGACGTGCAACCAATATCAAGGATCCAAACACCATATCGATCTGATGCTTTAAGGGAAATCTCCGCCACCACAGCCTTTTCATTTTTCTTCTTCTTGGTCCATACTTTTTCTTTCACACTCGGCATGGATTGAGGCTTCTGTTCTTTCTCAGAGTATGATGGACCACCCTCATCTTGCAGAGCTGCAAATCTGTTCTGAACTTTTAACTCGTTGGTTTATTGATCTGCTGCTTGCGAACATTTTGATTATGCTTTGACACATTTCTCTGAATGGTTTAAGTGAAATACCTAGCCATGTGTCCAAATCCTCCGCACCAAAAACAGTGTCATTCAAAATGTGTTCTGGAAAACCGTTCTCTGTTTGGTTTCCATCTCTGTTCATGTTCCCTTCTGTATCTCTTGGCTATGGAACACACATACTGTGAATGTCCCATTTTTCCACAGCAATAACACCTGATATAGGATGCATTCCCTCGTGATATTTCAGCACTATGATTTCCCCTTTGGGATCTCTGAATATTCTGATTCTATTTTATGCCCAAATCAACCTTCACTTTCGGCTTGAGTGCTTGCGGTCTGACTACAATTGTCGCAAATTTTTGTTCTTGACTAAGCCCAGAAACAACCTTAACATCTGAGCTCAATTGCTGCTTCTTCCCTACTGAACTGCTAGGCTCCGCTTTCATCTTCTCTGTCTTCTGAATGGCTTGCTTTTCGGATATCACATTGGGGGTCAAGAGTTTATCTTGTTCCTTAAGTTTTTGTCGCAGACTGACCACTTCTTCTTCAAGCTCTTTGATACATCTAACCTGCTCCTTTCCTGTGTTAGTCAAACAATCAATTTCCTTCTTTTGTTCCTCAATTTTAAGCTTATACTCAACAATATTTTCTGAGCTCTCTGGTGTTGAGGATTTTAGTCTTTCAATTTCTTCTAACAGCTCAGACTTTTCTTCATCCTGTTGTTGCATATAGAGTTTGGCATCACGAACCACTTTATTGGCTTTCTTCGTTTTGGCTCTCCAAACATCTATCTCCTCAAGATCTACTTCCAATTCGGCTTCCATATCAATTCTCCCTTCAATTTATTCTTCTTCTTTAGCATCAGCTTCTTCTACCTTTTGAGAACTACCAAGAATTGCCACCAAGGCATTTACCCCACGATCTCTGCAATTTTCTATTTCCTCAACTTCTTCATCCTCAGACTCATCTGAACTTTCAAATTCTTGTGAAAGAAGATTCTTTTTCTTGAAGAAATTTCTCTTGAATTGTTTCTTCCCTTTTACAAAAGCTGAAGTCTTCTTTTTTGGAATTTCAACGTCATCATCATCATCATCTTCTTGAAACTTCTTGGGGCATCTTGCCGCAAGATGACCAACCTTTCCACATCTAAAGCATGCTAGTGGAAGTTTACCTTTAAACATTCCTCTTCCTCTTTGTGGATTTGAAGAAAGGAATGACATCACCTCATCTGTCTCTTCTTCTTCATTAGAATCTTCAATGGTGAGCTTCTTCATGGCCTTAAATGCCACCTCTTTAGACTTCCCCTTTTCCACAGACTCATTGTCATCGTTCCTCATTTCATATGCAACCAAGGTACTGTGCAAATTGTCCAATGTCAGCTCTTTTGGATCTTTATCTTCTAGTACTGAAACTTTCGGATTGAACCGAGGTGGAAGTTTCCTCAAGATGCGCTTTACAATCTTTATGTCTTCAATGACTTCTACAAGACCTCGCATATCTTCCACAACAATGTTTACCCTGTCAAAGAATGCATCAACAGACTCATTCGAGTTCATTTTCAGATCTTCATATTTGTTCCACAACACCTGCAGCTTTGCCTCTCTGACTTTTGTGTCCCCTTCATATATATTCAAAAGCTTTTCCCACATGGAATGTGACGTTTTGCATGACATCACCTTTGTGTAGATAGGATTGGAAAGGGCTCCCCCTAAGGCATTGATTGCTTTGGAATCAGCATCCAACTCTCTATGCTCAGCTTCTGATAAAGAACCACTATTAATATCAGCTGTGATACCATGCATAGCTGCTGAAAACACATCCATTCCCAAGGATCGGAAATAGTGTTGCATCCGATTCTTCCATATCTGAAAATTATATCCGTCGAAGATCGGAATCCCTTTATGATTGGTTACCTCCATTGAGAGAAGAACAACTTTCAACCTCCCTCTGATACCACTTGTTAGGTCCACTAGGCTGGATACCCTGAGAGGGGGGGGGGGGGGGGGTGAATCAGGGTATGGCTAATTGAAAATTAATGCCCGTTCTGATCTTGTTTCGCTATTAATCAAAACACTCTTCTCTCTTTTTCCTGCTGCACGATATAAACAGAAAGTAAAGCAAGCACAGGACACAACAATTTTACTTGGTTCACCGCTAAGGGCTACGTCCAAGGAGCATACACCGACGGGTTGTCGGTCGTACCAAATTCCACTAATCTTCACTAGCTGTGGATTACAAGGTTCGGGGTAGATCACTTCTATGCCCAGGCTCACTGCCTTTACAATGTTTAGGGTCAGCTCACTGCTTTCCCAAGGGTCACTCCCTGTCTCTCTCTCTCTGGCTCACTGCCGGTGGAGAGGATCACCTTCTTCCTCTTCCTAAGCTCACTGCTCTTGGAAGGAAGCCACTCACAGTTTATAGACCTGTAGGTCTCTTCATTTGCATGAATGAATGCATCTTCTCTTGTATGTAGATGCTCTGTTGAAGTACAACTTTCACCCGCAAATGAATCTCACTTTGCACCGGATATACCGGGCAACCTCAATCTTTACGCGCAACCCTTATGGTGTGTCGCCCTCAATTTCTATGATTTGCGCGAAATTCCTTTTTCGCGAAACCTCCAAATATTACGCGCAGCCTGGAAACTGCCTTGCGCGCAATTCACTGCTTTTGCGTGATATCCACTTTTCGCGCAACCTTCCTTTTACGCGCCAACACCAAGTTTCTACACAGCCTTAGCTTTTCGCGCAACAGATGACTTTACGCGCAAACTTTAAGTTTACGCGCAACACCCTTTCTAACTTCAATTTCGCGCACCAGAGCTCGGGTATTTTCTATGTCTTGAACTCTCCTGAATGGAGGAGGGTCACTTCATATTTATAGGCAAAATCGACCCCACGCGAAAAACCCTCCTTGAGCGCGTAATCCGCCTTGATCACGAAATACAAATCTTCCGCGCACAACCATTTTCCGCGCACTGCTCCATAATTTCGCGCACCTCATGCCTTTGCCATTTTCCGAGCTTCGGACCTCGAAACACCTCTTGCGCGAAAAACTGCATCCCTTTATTTCGCGCAATCTGCACGAATTTCACGCACCGCGTAATTATTTCGCGCAGGTCTCCAAAATTGCGCGTGCCTAATGCCTTTGCCGATTTTCAAGCTTCCGGCCTTGAAACAACTTTTGCGCGAAATACTTCATCCACTATTTCATGCGCCACTTTAATTTTTCGCGCACGCCTCCAAAATTTCGTGCGCCTCATGCCATTACTGATTTTCAAGCTTTCGGCCTTGAAACATCTTTTGCGCGAAATACAATTTCGCGCAACCCGCTAATTTTGCGCGCCACGCTTAATTTTTCCACGCACCTCTTTCATTTCTCTCTCCTCAACCTTTGCCAAAAACATATCACTCCATTTTCCATTGGCGATTTTCAGGCCCATAAATTTGGCAAACACTGGAAAACGGCGCCACCTTGTATCTGCTCTTTTTGTACCGCCTCCAGATCATCCATTCCTTTGTCAAGGTTCTTCAATCAATCATGGATTGTTGAAAGAATTGAGAGCATCCATTGAACCCAACAAATCACCATTTAAACCCCCTTTGTCAACACACTCATTCACCATGGTTTTCTTTGTCAACAAACACAACATAGATGTCTGCTTTGTCAACAAACACAATCACCTCAAAAATGTTTCAATGATACCTTGAGGGATTTTTTCCCAACAAAGTTAGATTTGGTTTCTCACAAGGAAATAATGTTTATTCTTGATAATAATTTTCAAAATAAGATTTATCCTCCTTCTTATACTTATATAGAATCATTGGATGATTTAGGAAAGTGATTTCCTTCTCATGATAATTGATTTTATCCCTATATATGAACAACAAATCTATGCATGATATTGCATGAAATTAAACTAAAGGGAATGTGACAAGTTTTTATTGGAGATTTATTGAAAAAATATTTAATATTGAGGAGTAATATACTTTAGAATAAATAATTTCACTATTATATTTTTTCACCGATAAATCAAACTCCCTGTTTTAATGTGATTTTTTAATATTTCTATTAAACTATCATGACATGAAATAATTCTTATAACCATAATAAAATAGTATGCTTAATTTATTTAATGAATACCATCATAATATTAACTATTTTTTAGGATCTATCATAATAGTAGTGATAACATAATCCTATCCATACTCTATTGGCCTTGGAGGTTGTTGTCATCCATTACCTTTGATAAACCTTGGAATAGGCCAATTATTTTCATTGTATCCATGTTCCTTATGATTGAAACATTAGACCATAGGTTGAGGAATGATGTAAACCTTAATTTATTCCATCATATTAGTGGAATTAATTATATCCCTTTGAATTTAATTATATTAATTACTTCCCCTTACACACTCGATACAATTCCTTTTCCCCTTGAGATAGATTCCAAGATGTTTCTTCCCACACTTATGAAACAAGGGTAGTTGGATTCTCTTTCCACCATGAGGATTATCTAATGATTCTATAGAGTTAAAATATATTCTATTATTATTATCTCTAGTCACTCAAGACTATTTATAATCACTAATATCCATCTTGACTTTAAGGGAACAATGAAAATTTCCTCATAGCAATCAAAGTCTCAAATTTCCAATGCTTTTTGAACTCTCAACTACAACCCGTTGAAGAAATAATCAACCTTACTTTCAGGGTCAATGAAGAAGAAGGAGGCATACCATGAAACCCTAGTGAAGTTTTCCTCTTAAGATAGAGAGTTAAAGGGACTCCCTCTCTATTTTAAGACATAGAGTGTGAGGAGAATATTTAGTGAAAATATATTTTTTTTTATCCTTTATATTCCATGGATTCATTGTCTTCCTTGGGATGTTTATTATTGTTCAGTGTCCACCACTGACTGAATTCTCCCTTTATATAATAAAAATATAGTAATAATTTCTCTTATTATAAACATTATAGGACCAAAAATATCTTATAAATGTAATTTATCCATTGTTCCATGATTAGTGGATTAAAATATCTACTAAAATTCTGTTGTCATTTTCATATAAAGGAATCTAAAAAAACTTGTTATTTCTTAGGATAAGTAGGGAGTTTACATTATTCATGTTATTTCTCATAACATGAGTTAGTTCTTCTAGTAATTTCATGAAGTTATCAACTACACCTTTAATCATATTTAGCATTTTATTTTTCCAATTATCACATTTCCCATCACATGCATTGTTGACACGATTCCTTCCATTTCCATCCATTTTCTAAAATAAAGGAATGTTTGGGTGGAGGATAAATGATTCAATATTAATATAAAAAGGAAAAATAATTAACATTTATGAATAAAATATATTACCTAGATTATGAATCTATATGTTTCAATACAGGTTAACCATGGTCATTTTCCAATTAGGTTTCCATAACGAAACATTTACATAATTCATAATTGTCTGTACAGATGTTGTGAATCAACCAAATAATATCCCCTAAGAGTGTCAAACTTAGTGTACAGTAAGTCCTAGTTCACATTCCTCGGGTGAAGATTATGTTTATATTTAACCATCCCTTTTTTAGGATTATTACCCCTAGGTTCATCTATTCCATAACGATATACACTTGTATTATATACACATAGATTTCATTTCTTAGAGACCACGAAATTCTTACTCTATCAATATTTATTATGTTTTCCTATACTTATAGTTTTCCTTAAGGTTTTCACTAATTCTTTACAATCCTATTCCCCAAAATATAACAAGATATTTCTATGATACCACCTATAGTAACCCAAACCTTATACACATTTTATTTCATAATTTTCAACAAACAATATCATAAAATAAAAACCAAGTATATAGAGATTTAATGTATTTGTAAGATTATGAAAATAAATAAAATAAAATAAACATAACTATATATTTGTTATTTTAATATCCAAAAGGTTATCTTAAACCCTAATGTCCAAATAATACCACAAAACATAACCTAGGGATATATATAATGAAAGGGGTGATCTATACATCCTATAAAGGAACAAGAATGTTAGTGAAATAAAAATTCTGATAGAATAGGCATAAAATAATATCATATTGAGGAAAATAACATAACATAAAATAGAATAATAACATAAAAGGAAGGATGTAATTATAGAAATATGGAAAAAACGTAAAACATGACATCATTAGCACAAGTCAAGGCTCACCACCAAGACAACATAACATAATGCGATAGGCTAACAACCTACTCACCATAATTGGTATATCTTAAGATGAAAACATTACCTAATGAATTGGGGATATATTAGGTTTCACCATTATAATTCATAACATTTACATTCATATGTGTGAGACATAATGAAATCAAATAAAGGGAATTATC
The DNA here is from genome assembly GCA_963277665.1 of Viscum album. Classification (NCBI taxonomy): domain Eukaryota; kingdom Viridiplantae; phylum Streptophyta; class Magnoliopsida; order Santalales; family Viscaceae; genus Viscum; species Viscum album. The sequence goes on from OY728165.1 coordinate 220,846,370, forward strand.
ATAAGAAAATCCCAATAAAAGGAAATGGTTAACATAACATTGTATTAGATTATAATCAAATGGAATATCATAGATATTCTATTGAAAGAATGGATTGATAATTTTTGCAGATTAATAAATGAATAAATATTATTATTCCATGAAAATTAAGTTCATGTGAATTGAGGATATATAAATGGGTATAAAATTATGTTTCTAAATGAACCTCTTAATCAGGGTTGTAATAAAAGTGTAAATAATATTTAAAGAGGGTATGAGCATAATAACTTACTTAAAAACAAAAATGAACCTAAATTGTTTTCCATAATATAAATGCATGTTTAAAAAAAATATATGGTTAAAAATCATTGGATGGTTCGACATATAAAAAGATATAAGAATTAGGCTACTTTGATTTTACATGGGCTTTCTTAAAATAAATAATTAAGAAGGGAACTTGAAGAACATTCATCATCACAAAAAGGATGGTAAAGTATACTAGGTAAATATAAAAGGAACATATATATAGAATATGGAATACTTTCATGAGAATAAATAGTGAGAAGGAGTGAAATATAAAGTAAATATGTAACCGAAAATAACAAGGGTGGTTTAGAAGATCCCTTACCCTAGGTCCTTGACACATTCTATATGATTGTACATCTTATAGAATAGTCAAATTAAATTTTTTAAATACTTTCTTAAGATTTTTTTTTCAAATATATTTTATTTATTACTATTATTTTATATTAATTTAAAAACATTTTATTAAGACATCATGTTTATTCCTCCAATGGAGGGTGTTCGTTTCATGGTTCCAAGGCAACTTCAGTCTAGGGGTAATTATAAAATTTATTATAAAATGAGACTAAAAATCCATAATTGATATGAAATGATATTAATTTATTGATATAAGTTTAATTTGTTTAAAATATCCATATATGTTATGATATAGGGATTACTCATTTAGGAAAAATTCTATCATTACATGGTTAGTTAATTTAGGCTTCTTTACCGACTATCATGAACTAGATTATTTTTATTTCATTTCATGATTATTTATACAAGAAAAAATAATTAAGTTTTAATTTAATTATTATAATCATTTTTAACTATAATAAATTTTCTATAACAAGTCATGAAGGCATAAGTGAAAATGATAGATGTCATCCATAGATGTGGTGAACTAACCAAAACATGGGAAATGTTTTCATTTTAGAAAAGATGATAAGATGTTAGATTATGGATATAAAATTAATATAAAAATAGTTTAGTAAATAAATAATAAAAATTTTATTATAAAAACATGGATAGAATATATTTGTGAAATCATAAGAAGCAAGAAATTTAATATATTTTAGTTGAGAGTATTACCTCTTACTTTAAATGTGGACTATTATGCTACCCCTGAAGGCCCCTTAGAATGGTATTTTGGTAAGAAAAAAGCTCTTTGGGCGTGTGAATGATACATGGAGATAGGTTTTGGTAGATATTAGTCATGTCAAGTAACTTAGAGTGTTTTTAGAATATGGGTGGTGAAGGGTGGCATTTATTAGTATAGAAGAGTGGTGTTTTTGAATATAATACTCATTAGTATTTTACTTTTTCTCAAGACTACCAATAGTGAGGATTGTTATTACTATTTAACAAAATTTTAGCATGTGAGTTTAATATACTGTTTTATTATATCATCACATATTTAATTAATCACATATTTACTTATAATCTTAAATCCTATATTTTATTGTATTTCACTAATCACTTAAAATTAAACTATTTTAAAAAAATACCAAAAATTCACCCTATGATAATTTTTACATGAAGATTAAAAAATGATATCCAATTTTTTAAAATAATTTTCTAAATATTATAAATTTAAATTTTAAATAAAATCATTATATATTGAAAAATAATAGTTTTTATGACATAACCATTTTTTAACCCATTGAGAAATAATTCAGGATATCATAAAAGTATATTAAAATTAATATGAAAATATATAGTGTTTTATAATACTATTTTATAAAAATAAAGTTTATTTCAAAAGTCTAAATTTACTATAAAAATGTATTTCAATGAAAATAAGACATATATATTTTACTAAAAATTAAAATTACGATTTCTTTTTTATAAAAAATTTATTATATATTTTTGACACTTTTTTTTCATAATATTTCGATATAAATTTCTTAAATTATTATTTCATAAAATACCTAACTATTATTTTTTGATTCTAATGTTTTAATTAATATTCTTACGATTTAGTTACTTTTATTAATGGTCATATTCCAATAGTTATATATGTTTTATACTCTATATAAATACCAATAATTTATTTATTTCTCTATTAATTCAATTTTAATGAAAGTTAAATATTATTCATTATAAAAATGAATATTACATTACTAATTTTATATTTCATTTATAATTTTTTTTTCTATTGTGATATTTCTAGGATATCAAGATGATATAATTTTTCCTATTCTAGTTATTTCATTTTTTTCTATTTTATTTTTCCATTTTAATATTGGTCATTTTACCAAATTTAATTATTTAGTAAATAAAAATATCATAATTAATGAAATAAAGTGTTATCATTATGCTTTATAATAAACTACATTAATAAATATGTCACACCCACATATATTAGTGAAATAATATATATTAAAATTTAGGTTTTTATATTGATGTTGTAAGGGAGATTATCCTGCATATAGAGGGTCTATGTATGGTAATATCTATTATGGGGGGGGGGGAGTAGTAGGGTTGATCTCTAAATTAAATATAGTAATCATAATGATTTTTAAAAAACAATGATAACCTCATCTTTAATTCCCAAGAATAATAACTTCTTTCTTTCTCACTAACTTCTTTGTCTATTTTTTTGTTCTTTTTTTATATCACACAAATATATTTTTATCATTAAAATTATAAATCCCACATTATTTTAGTTTTAATTTTTATTATATTTTAGTTATAATTAGTGATGATAAAATAATAGCGTTGTATGAGTGGCCTATTTAAGAGATCGACCCTAAGGTTCCCTCCATGCTGTATTAATAATAAAATTTGAATTTATGGATAAGTGATTCATGAAATATAACTATTATCACATTTGTTAATGAAAATTTTAAAGTTCCAAAATTGTATCCATGATTCATTTCACTAATAAAAGATGTTATTATTTTATATTACTTTCAAACTAGGTTGATATGGATTCTATATAAACTATATGCGGAAGAGTTATTTTCAGATACAATAGAATATCAATTATTATTTTGTACAAGGAAGAATCCAAATGTTTCCCATACTCATGAATTATTAGCTTGGTTTAAAACACAATAAAAGTTATCGTATTCTTAGAGTCATGCATGTTAAATTTCCTAAGTATTTATCTGACATTCTTAACTCATGAGATGAATGTGTAATATTTTGTTTTTAATCACCTATAATACTAGAAAATATGTAAATACATAATCATTGAAATTTAAAATTTAGATATATTGGGATTAGAAAACACATATATCTATTTTATTTCACTAAAAATGATGTTTTCCACATATATGTGCACCATGAAATATTCTTCTTTGGACTTATTCACTTATAAACTGTGATTGAAACCACCTCTTTAGAATTAATTTTTTTTCAAATATGAATCCAACTATGAATTTCATTATTGTGGTTCATACTTCTAGCCGTACATAGACTTATTTAACCTATACAGCTTAGTTATAATATTCTTCATCATAAATCCCATAGGATATTCAATATAAACATCCTCATTAAGAAAATAATTCAAGAATATTGTCTTAAAAACCATTTGATAAACCTTGAATCATATTTAAAGCACTACACCTAGAAAGATCCTGATCAAATCCAGTCTTTCCAATAGGGGAAATTTTTCTTCAATATCAATTCCTTTAATATGAGAATAATATTTACATAGAAATCATGAATTCTTTCTAATCACATTTATATAATCATTAAAATTGTACTTAAAATCCACTTAGTTATGATTAAATTTTGATTTTATAGCCCTTCAAAAAGCTCCCAATACCAGTTCTTATCAATTGGATATAGTTCTTTATTCATGGACTTAACCCATGACTCATATTTCACTACTTCATCAATGTGGTTGGTTTCAATATATACAACATGGTATCATGTTATATTTTTATAATTTTTTTTGAGTTGGTGTAGATATATATCTAATTATATTGGAAGAATCAACCTTTACTCTTCTCTTTCTCCTCTAGGGTGCTTATTATACTTATTCAACAATAATTTCCACCTCTGAATCTGCATAAGAGTCCCCATTATTCATACACCTCTGAAAAACTTATGGACTTATACCAACATAAATTTCCTCTTCTTATTCTTTTTATAATACGTTAGTTCTTGAAAGACTTGAATTATTTAAATCTTTTTCCTAGTCATAAGGACACCATTGATATTAATAATTTTTATCAACCTATTTCTATACCATTTTTATACCTTACTCTTCCCTGAGTATCCTAGAAAAAATCCTTCATCAACAAAATATGTATACATTACTTGATTTACATATTTTATTCTAATGGAGAATTTAATAAAAAAGAGTAAAAAATGTTTCTATGATGGATTAAACTCATACCTTTTTTGATATATGGTCTCTCCTTCCTATAGATTAACAACACCTAGTTTCTAGTGTATACCAAAACTTGTACCAACTCTTTCCAATAGTGGTGGGAGATGCCACATTTAATAAGTAGTGTCTTTTCCATATATACCAATTTCATTGTTCAATGACAACATTCTACTGTGGAGTTATAATATATATGAAACTTGAAGTTTTATTCTACTCTCTTCTAGGTGGTTCTATAACTCAATGGAAGTTTATTCCATCCATTTTTTAGACTGAAATGTTTTAATTATTTATTCAGTATAATTTTAAACTCTTCTTAGATACATCATTATGCATTCCATGAATTATGTCTTACTTTTTTATAAAAATTTCACAATCCATTATGACGTAGTCATATATGAAAATAATGAAATATATTTCACCATGTATTATATATATATTCCATAGAGAACACATGTATGTGTAGATCAAATCAAGAAAATTCAATTTTATTTTGTTTTTTGACTGGTTAGGATTTCAATCTTTTTTTATCCACATGAATAGAACACATCTATTTTCACTATATTTCATTAGTTTTGGAGTGAATTCCATATATTTTAGTTTGGATAGGTTATCCAGGATTTTTTGGTGATGTTGGCCTAACCTCCAATGACTTATGTTGTTATCTTCACTAAAATTAAGGATACATGTGTTTTCTTAACCATATACCTAGTATAAATTGTTTTTTCGTCCTTCATATCATTTTAGTATTTTTATTTTTTCATTTGGTAAAGAATATTTTATATTTGAGTGTAACATCAAGACCACATTCACAAAGATTACTCACACTTAGGAGGTTGTATCAAAGTGCATCCATAAAGAGCACAATTTTATTCATAAGTTCACTACCCATAAGATGGTTATTTACAATCCCTTTGATCCTTAACGACCACTCATTACTCAAATTTACCATTCCATCAAAACATAACTTTACATTTTTCATAAGATTATCATTGTTATTCATGTGTGGTGAGAACCTACAATCATGTATCCATGTGCTAACTTTCTTTGTAACTTTGAGCATGATTTTAGATAGATTGGATTTATCCCTCATTTTAATTTATTTTCATTAGATTGTAGGATATATTTTGTTAAAATATGGACTTTCTTACACCTTTCTAGCTTGTGTTGTATAGATATACTCATATTTTTACTCCAGTAGAGAGAATTTTTTAATTTACATATCCCTTTTAGATTATTTTATACTCATCTATATTCAACAACCATGATGATAATATATTACACTTTTCAAAATGAAATCATCATTTCTATTTCAAAAAATTATAAAATAAAAAATAATAACTATAAAAAAATTTATTCCAAGAGATGGAGGATAGGGTTACATTTTTATTTATTGATTTTCAGAAACTTCTCATTGAAAATAGATCCTTTCTTGTTTATAATAGGACATGGTGTGGCTTAAATAGCAACAAAATTGAAACATTATGAGAGGAAAATTTTCACTAGTACCCCTGTTTATTTTATAACATTTGTGTTATTCCTAATGATATCATACTATTCACAAGTACGGTAAAATATACATGTATAAAACCCAAAATATAGCAAAACGGTTAACCTTAGGATCACTCTCAAGGAAGTAGTGTCAATTTACCGAGTGGTAATTCTGAAAATTGTTTTCAGTTCTTGTATTAATTAAAAAAATAAAATCAAAATAGATTGAAACAGTTTTGGAAAACATAGTGAGGGTAAAGAAACAATGAATGAATGAATAATAGATGAAAAAAAAACATGAAGAACTAGAAAAACATAGAAATATAGAGAAAACAATTAGAAAGAACCAGTTCATCCCATGTCAATACACCCTCAACTCCTTATCATAGATCTTATTACGGATATAATAAACAATTCTCAACTCACTCAGTTCATGGTCAATGGATCAATTCACAAACCTCTATCACTAAAAACATTGATTACTCATGCACAAAATCACTTCCAACCCACGAGCACTCTCCAAATTCAAAGAAATTTCGAAATCAAATCACTCCAAAAAAGAATTTATTCTTGACTGAAGTGATCGTTGAAGGATCAATAGTCTCACAATATCACCTAACCACTTAGTCAAGAAATTAAAAAAGAATATGGAGGAAAAGGATCAATATAAAATGTAATGAAACCTGATCTGGTTCAAGAACATGCTCTTGCACAACCCAATTCACATTCATGATCTCGTTAGAGTTATAAAGAGATAATAATTGTTGTGAAGTGTGGATATAAAGGAAGAAACAAGATTCACTTCTTGAATCTGGGATCACTAAATAGATATCCATTACTAGAGATTCTATATCCCAAAACGAAGAGGATAATCTAAAAAAACATTATAATTATAATTAAAAAATATAAAGAGAATTATGTTTTTTACGTAACATAAAAAATGAAAATAGTGAAAATGTGACGAGGAAGAAGAGAAGAGGACCCCATATATAGGTGTATAGAGGGTTTCCATGTCCAGGGTTATTGAACAATAGATGAGGATCTCCTCCTATTCGTAAAATAAAAAAATAGTAAAATATAGATACATACTAACAGGAAGCAACATAATCCATGTGGCGTGTCTTCATGTGTGCATCACGACCCTTTAGTGAATTCCTAGTGAATATAGTCGACCTCTTACAACAACCCCAATCTTTTTTGAAATTTCTCATGATTATTATCAGTGGCCAGAATCATCATCAAATCACTACCAAAATATATAATAAAAGGAAATAAAATAAATAAATTATTATTAATAGTGCTGAAGAAATATATAAATATATACCTATATATTTATATAATTATTATGATTAGTATTTATGTGTGTGTGTATATATTTATAAATATGATATACATTATAACTAAAATTATTGTTATTATTTTAGAAATATAAAAAATATTTAAAAATAATGATAATATTAATAATATATATATATATATTAATTTATTTATACCTTTTATTGAAGAAAACATTATATATATAATATAATATAATATTTATATTTATATTATTTTATCATTATTTTTATCTTATATATATATATAATATAATAAAAAAAGAAAAGGAAAAAGGGGAGGGGGTGTTCGATGAGTAGAGAAAAAAGGGAGCGGGAGGGGTCGGTTCAGGAAAAACGGGGGAAGGGGTCAGTGGCTTTGGGAAATTCTAGCAGGGTGAAGGGATTTAACTGCTTCAATGAAGGTGAAATCTACAAGTTTTCTTTGACATAATTCTGATGAAAAAGACTTCGATCATGAAAGATAGGGGTGGTGATTTCAGTTTCTAGTAGGAGGGAAGGGCTCATGTTCTTCAATAAAAATGAATCTATGGTGGCACTTCAACGGATAAGTGGGGATTGATCCAACTCAGCTTCTCTTATTCCGCTGACATGACATGTCTTCTTCAATAATGGTGATGACATATCCTCTTTTTTGAACAAACCAACTCATATTACTCAGTGTCGTAGTTAGAATACTCTTAAGGGGATGATTCCCTAGGAATTATCGATCAACACATGAAATTGGCCTTCGAATGGTGAGATATGGTTCGAGATTGGTTTATGCAATTCATTGATTTATACAACCATTAGAGATTTGATTCCATTTCCATTGATTTTTTCTTTTTTTACTGTTTATTTGGTGTTTAATGAAGGAGGTACTATCAATAACGGTGGGTGGATGATGGTGGAGGCACCATTAGGTTCCTAGTGGTGGATTGAGAAGCAATGGTGGGTGTGGTTTGAGTCGTTTGTGAGTCAAGGAGCCACCGTTGGGGTCGACAGTGGGTGGATAGGAGTCACCGTCAGACAAGGGGTGGTAGAGAGTTGATTATAGGTGGTTTGGATAAGCCACCATTTGGGTCTGTGAATGGTGGGTGTGGTTAGCTCTGTACATAATGGTAGGTGTCATGTTCTAGTAGTGGGTGAAAATGATGGCGATGGGTTGGATACTCTGTTTTGATACCTCTAGTGTCTAGAGGTAGGTCAGCACTATATTTTGGCGACGATGAGGCATCAACATCACCTCTTGTAGGAAACTAAATTTGTATAACAAAAATAAAAAACTGAATAAATAAAAAAATAATTTAACAAAATAAAAAAATTAAAATAAAAGAATAAATAAAAAACAAAGTTACAAATTGATTACATTTAGATTAAAACAATGATTAAATTATATTATTTAATTTTAAAAAAACTAAATTAAAATAAAAAATGATTAAATAAATAAGATAATTAAATAAAAATATTATCTATATAGAATAATGATTAATTTAACAAAAAAAATTAATTAAATAAAATAATAAATGAAATAATAAATTTGAAAAACATGAAAAAAATGAAAAAATGAAACAAATAAAAGAATGAAAAATTATAATTTAAATTAAAAAATAATAAGAAATGAATGTTAAAATACAATTAATTAATTAATTTTTATTTTTTTAAAAAATGAGTAAAATAATCATTAAAATATATATTTACACAAAAAACATTCTTTTTAACAAGTAAATTAATTAAATAAAAAATCCAAAAGTTATTAAAAAAACATTTTTTAATAATAACATGTCAATAATATACAATAAATAATGTGGCAAAGTGAAGTGAAAAATAGTCACATAAAACACCCCCATAATTAAATATTTTTTTCCTCAAACAAATGAATGTTTTTTCTTTATAAAAAATTTAAAATGATTTTCCACATTCCATTCAAAATGATCCTATCTAGATATTTAAAAATGGAGGCATAAAACCAAAGATAAGTCAGGATTTTCAACGATTGTGTTTAAAAGTGGTACTGTCTAAATTAAATGATATAAGGAAAATTGAGGGCACATTGGATCATCCACTATTTATGATTTCATTCCTCCTATATGAATTCACCCACTATACTACTTTAATTCTATCTTGAGTTCCAATTTTATGAGTGATAAAAGGATAGAAAAAGTGGAAAGGAACCTTCAATTTACACTTTCTTTTAGGTTCTAAAAATAAAAGTTCATTTTTTTTGAATTAATTGATTCACTAAAATCAAATGATATTAATATAATTTAATTACCCCCTTTTTCATTTGGTTTTAAAATTACCATCACCTTATTGAACTCATTTTTTAATTCTCGGAACTTTATTGTATTTTTTAATTTTATATCACCATTTATGTATGAAAATAACCATGTAGATACACTTATTTGATATGTACAGAGGGATAACACACACACCCAATGTCTAGAGTCCCAGATATTCACCATGGGATCACATTTTCCCACTTTACTCTAATTTCGAATGACTTATAAGATTTCCATTTGAGTTGGCTCCCTAAAGTGATTATTATTTTTTATTTAACAAAGATGATACCCCTAGGTTTGAGTTAATGTTTATTGGTTCCTAAAGTTATGATCATATTTCCAAAAATATCTATCATAAATAACTCCCTCTATCTATTCTTAAATAGAAGATCCATAACAAAAGTAAGCAACACCACTCAACAATCCCAGATCTCCAATTATTTTAGAATTTAGTTCAACCCTTAAGAACCCACAAGTTGTTATATGATATTCATGATAAAATATGAGTGCCAAGTGAATCCTAAGACCTTCATTTTGAAATTATATGATAATTTTGACAATTTTTTTGAAAAAAATAAAGGGGTAATTTGATGTGTCAAGAATTTAATCACGACATAACAAAGAAATAACCCTCTACCACAAAGTTAAAACTCAACATTATTCCAAATGTTGACTCCTAAGGGATGATATAGTTAATTTTAAATTTGATAGGAAATTTAGTATTACAAAAAATATGTGGAGGGGTTATATGAATGTTCACACTTCACCTTCACACAAATAAGAAAAAAAATGCAAACACAGAAAAAAGACCCATACTAGACACCACCAACAAATCAAGTGATTTTTTTTGAAAAGTTCATTCTTAGAATCCTTATAAGAATACCAAATATTTTTCATTGAATTTTAAAGAATATCACGATAATAAATGTTGTACAACTATAGAAAAAATAAAGTGAATGTAATGGGTTATAGTAGATTTCACAGTGCAGTTCACCATAATTTTCAACTCACTAGATTCTAGAAAGATAACACCTCGCAAGAAATAGATTTAAATATTACTATAAAAAGGGAATTACACCATACTTAATCTCTAATATAATTAAATATGAATGTGTATATTGAAAAGAAAAAATATAATTAAAAATAGTAATTCCTTGAGTTTGGAAGATTCTAGTATTTTTCTTAGCTCAGACACATGTGACCTCCCTTGGTTTTATATTTGAAAGATCCCTAGAAGATCATTTCAAGTTCCAAAAGGTGTAAACAGATTAACATTAGTCTTCAAGATTAACAAATCAAAGTAAAATTCAACCAAAGTGTGAGTTTGGGAGTGTTATCCAGTAAATCCAATGTGGTGCTCCCTTTGGTCTTGAATGACTATCACATGAAGTTACTGACTGATTATGGTACTACTAAGAAAAACAAAAAAAATTAAAATATCAAGTATAAAGAAACTAAAACAAGATACTAAAATGGGTAATCTTGTGATAAACCCAAATGGTTCTTTAGTTTCAATGCCGATGTGGAAAACCTTTGCGTTAACCCAAGTCTGATGGTGGATATGGATTCTTACTTAGGAACCAATATATGTGCTTCTTTTCAACTTTTATGCTTTTCCATTGATGAATTACCACATGTACAGTTATAATAAAATCCATGAAATTGGAAGTTGAGTACTATTATGGAGTGATAAAAGGTAGAACAATATGTATGGGTACTTCTCCTCTTTAATAACTTGTGGTTGAGGGTGACCATGTTATGGGAATGAATAACTTAGATGATACTTACCCTCTGGTTCAATCCAATCAAGTATTTCATCTTGTAAAAAAGTTTTATCATTCAATTCTAATCCAATGAATAGTCATAACACCTCCTCTTTAGTAGTAGATCTCAAACTAGAAGTTTCATCCAGAATTTAGAGTTTCAACAGTTCCTCAGTAGATTCAGCCTTCTATTCCTCTCTAACCTCTAGGAAATCACAAAAATGAAATAATTTCTTAATAAATATAATCAGAGAAATAGAATCAAGACCAAATTCAATATAATAAAAGTTCAATAAAAAATATATTCTTCAATAAAATTCTTAACTCCCTACAATAGTGTATTTTTTTAGCTTCCTAACACAACAATGATCCTAAGAGAATGTCTAGGACAGGAGTGAGGTTTTCAACCTCATCCAACGTCTCTTCAAAACTTATCAACTTATTTTATTTATCTTCCATGGAAAATTATATGGTGTCTTGTGATGGATTGACATGTTGTGACATGAAAAAATCATTAGAAAAGTTAGATCCTAAAAAACCATCAAATGAAGTGCATGAAATAAAATGATCTTCCAGATTGTGCCTAGATTTTTCATTATCTTCATATCCCATATTCTATCATCTCATGAAAATATCCTCATAATGTTGGTCTTTCATCTCCATCCTTAACTCTAGGGGTAGTAAAATTTCAAATGTTGGAAACTCTTGTTCTTCAACATAGAACTCATGGAAAAGGTGAGAAAACTCTTTAAGTTCCTTAACAAAGGATTTTAAATTTTTTGGTCTCAGCTCCTCCTTAAATTATTGAATAAGTTCTTCAAAATCATATGGATAAAAATTATGGGACTATTTCATAAATATATAAGTAATAAATCTAAATAATTTATCTAAGGGTCTTGGTGGTCTAATTATTTTTCAATTTCTGAGATTTTTTATCTAAAAAAAATGGAAAAAACACCAAGGAAAATGTTGCTTCCTCTAAAAACGTGCCAAAATTTGATCTCATACTTTTCATGAGGAAAATAAAAGATATATTTATATATCCCAAAATATTTTACAGTGGATAACCTTAGGGTTTCTCTCAAAGAAGAAATGTCGAATTCCCTAGTGGTAATTCAAAAAATCTTTTTTATTTTTTGTATTAATTGAAAACATCAAATCAAAATAGAATGAAACACTTTTGAAAAATAGAGTGAGGGTGAAAAATTATTGAATGAATCAAAAATAGAGGAAACAAAACAACATAAAGAACCATAAAAAATAGAAAGACCGAGAAAAGAGTTGGAAAGAACAGTTTCAAACCTTGTTCAGTTGACCCTCAACCACCCATCATAGAACTTCTTAAGAATAGACTATAAAATTCTCAACTCACCCAGTATATGGTTGATGGATCAATGCAGAAAACTCTTTCCCCCAAAACATTGATCAATCACGTGCAAAATCACATCCAATACATGAGCAATCTCCCAAAGTGAATAAATCTCCAAATCATATTACTATATCCTAGATTTTCTTTCAGACTGAAATAACCGTCAAAGGATCAAAAGTCACAGATCCTCACTTAATGTGACAAAACAATAGCATAATAATAAAATTTACTTTCTTATGATTATTTAATATAGAATAAATCACTTAAAATAACTTAGATAACACAATACATACTTTATAAATAAATAATGAATGAAATAAGTGGTATTTATAGAAATTAATGAACTTAAACTAATGGAAGAGTAACAAAAAATTTGGGATAATAATATGACCATTAGGAATAATAATCTGATGAATAGAATAGAAACCTCATCTATGAATGTATAAATAACTCTAAGAATATTATAAATGAAAATATGATATATTTATATCATTGTATAAGTAAATAAATTCTTTAAAAATGATAAATTAAGAATTGGTATTTTTATGAAACATAAATGTTTATATACAAATTTTTAATTATTATAATGATTGAAAAGAAAATTTATTTTCATTAAATAGGTTAATAAAATAATATTTTTTTCTTAGGATTATAAGATAATTTTTTGAGATATTAATTAATTTTTCAAAATTTTATAAAATTAGTTATAATTTCCAAATTGGTATTTTTGAAATAAAATAATGATTTTAATTAAAAATTAAATTTCTCCTATTTATAAATTTATTTTCATAAAGTGGATTTCATTTCAGAATTCTACATGTCTAAAAATGTTTAGGGTGAATTTTTGGGATTTTTCTAAAATAGTTGAATTTTTAGTGAATAGTGAAATTTGATAATTTACGGTATAAGCTAAATATATGAATTATTGAGTCATGTATGATGTATGAAGGATATAATCATCACTGGTTAAAACTAAAATTCACTAGTTACTATATTTATTCACAATAATCTATACTATTAATAGTCTTGATCCAAAATAATAAAATAATGAATAAAATAATAAAAAACACCCCTCTCCAACACTATAAATACCACCCATCACCACCTCTTTTACTCACACCTATAAAGTATTTAATCTTGTAAAAATTATACCAAAAACTCTTCCCTAATATGTCCTCAATATTTAGGAGCCTTTGTTCTCAATAAAATATCAAACCTAAGTGCCTTAAAGAGGTTCTCAAGGTGAATAATTCATGAGGTAAAAACTTCTTTATTTTTCAATTAATTTATTTTCTTTTATTTTCATCTCCTCACATTAACTTATCCAAGTAACATGAAAAATCTATTATATTTTATATATTATAATTTTATTGTGTTAATTTAAGAACTCATCATAAATTCTCTTCTCATCTCCCTTTTATTATAAAAATGAAAACCTCGTCCGCGAGGTTTTGATTTATCACCTTTAAGTATGAAAAATTTAAATTTTCCATTACATCCTTCAAGGATTGTCATAAAAAATTTTTATGGTTAAAAAATATTACAATATATTAATTATAGATTATTTAATGTTGTATAACCAGTATATATACAAAATATTTATTAATAATTCAAAACAAGTTCGCGATGATCCAAAAAATATCAAAATAATCTAAATAGTTATCATTAATGTTTTATATAATTAATCATCCTCAATTATAGAAAAAGTGATATATATGACCATTTAATATTTTTTAATCACATTAATAACATATAATTTTAATTATGTATAACCATTCTCATTTTACATGATTTTCCATACACGTATACAAGTTAACCGATCATGAAAACCAAGGAAATGAACACTTCCAAATGATGAAATTGTATTCTACAACTCATATAAAAGGCCATAAATGAACTTAATAAAAATATAATAAATAAAATACATGTATAAAAGGTTCTTAATTAATTAATTAACGGATTTAATTTGACTATCTAGGACATTAATATTAAGTGAAAAACACTTTCATACATAAGGTAAGGGATCCTTTCCAAACCTCCATTTTTTCCTTTGAGTTATGCTTTCTCTCCCATTATCTCAATCAAATTATTTTTTATTTTTTATAAATATTCTAAGTTATATTTATATATTAAAATTTCATGTATCCAGATCAATACATCCTTATTTTATGGGTAAATTCATGTTTTAAAAAGGTTCCCTTCCAAATTTATCATGATAATAACACCTAATTAAATAATACTTCCCAATTTCTTACCCATTTTCAAGTGAAAACCATAATCTATTTTAAGTATCCATTTTTGTCTAAAATAACTCATTTTATCATGAAAAACGTTCTTGGTTCATTTTTTATTTTATACAAATAATTATGACTTTTTCCATTTTAAAGAATCTTTAAAATTTTTACTTAAACTGCACCGAAGTGGATCATTTCTAAATTTTAGTAAACATTATTTTTACATGTTTTCTCATAAATTTGACATAAATTATAATGTTTTATTTTTATATTCCCTTATTACTGTCCATGTATTATTTAAATCCTTTCTTTCATTGAAACCTATATGATATTCCCTTTTTTTATGGCTTGTGACATGGTTACCATACCCATTTATTTCCCTTGGTAACCCTTATGTTTATTCACTATGTATGATTCTTCATGTGTCAAACATATTCTTGAACAAGTTAACATGGGTGTTCCCATATATCACTCCAATTCACTAGATAATTTTTAGTCTCATGATACATTATGTGTAATGGTCTTGGTGGTTAGCCTTGACTCCTCCCTTATGGAGAAAATAATGGATTCTCAAATAAATAATGCTGAAATTTTGAAAAATGAGGTAGCTATCTGAAATCGGAAATCCTCAGAGTTCAAAATGGATGATAAATGATTCATGATATTTTGGTCATGAAAATGTGCACCATCCAATGTAGAGATAAAGAAAGATATTTTTAATGATGCACATAGATCAACCTTCCTATTCACCCAGGGGGAATAAATATGTATTGAGATATATAGGAGAATTATTAGTGGGACAATATGAAGAAGGAGATTTCTGAATATACATCAAAGTTCTTGGTATGTCAGGAAGTGAAGGATGAAAGTAAAACTTATAAGGGGATGATGCAACCATTACTAATGCAAATATGGAAGTGGTAAAACATCACCATAGAATTTTTCACTATAATTCCAAGGAAATCCAGAGGAAACAATTCTATATGGGTTGTTGTAGATCGTATAAAAATGAAAGCTCACTCTATTGGAATTTTAGAGGAATTATCACTCAATATAAATTCAAAGATATACATCATATAATTAGTGAGGCTGAATGGAGTACCACTATCAATTATATTCAATTGAGATAGGGGATTTACCACCAAGTTCTAGAAAAGTCTCCACCATGCTCTAAAAATTGAACTAGACTTCACTACAACCTATCATCCTCAAATAGATATCCAATCTGAGTAGAATATTTAGACACTAGAAGACATGTTGAGTGCTTGTTCTATGGAATTCAAATGAGGATAGGATCAATATCTACCTCTTATCGAGTTCTCTTACAATAATATTTTCCAATTAAGCATCTAAATAGCTCAATATGAATCCCTTTATGGGAATACATATAGAACACTAGTGTGCTAGGATTAAGTTGTTGAATGTAAGTTGCTAGTACATAAAATTGTTGAAGAAATGGTGGAAATGGTGAAAACCATTCAGTATCACATCAGGGAATCCTAAAGGAAATATAATATCTATGAAAACAATATTTAAAGAGACCTTGAGTTTAGGATTGGAGAAATGGTATTCCTCCTCATATCTCTATGGAAGAGGATCATGGGATTTGGGAAGAAAGGAAAGCTAAGTCTTGGTACATCGGACCATTTGAGATTCTTGATTGTGTAAAAGTTGTGACCTGTCTACAAGCACTTCCACCAACCAAGTCTCAAGTACATGATGTATTACACATATACCTCTTCAAGAAGTACATATCAGTTCCCTCACATGTATTGAATTTAGAGGTGGTTTTGATGGAAAATTATCTTTCTTACAATGATAATCAAGTGAAGATCTTGGATCATAGAGAGAAATTTATATGCAACAAGATCACCCACTTGTTCAAAGTATAATAGAGAAACTATAAGTATGTAGAGGAAACATGGGAACCAGAGGAAGTGATGAAGGAGAGGTACCCTCACCTTTTCCCCTTATCTTGTAAAATGAAATTTCAAGGGTGAAATTTCATAATGGGGGAAGAATGTAACTACCTGGTATTCTATCAATGAAATTTTCTTTATTATAATTATTTCATATAGTATAAATCACATAAAATCACTTAGAGAACACAATTTTAACTTTATAAATGAAGAATGAATCAAATAATAAGTATTTATAGAAATTAAGGACTATAAATTAGTTGAATAATAACATGAACTTTGGAATAGTAATATGACCCCTAATAATAGCAATCCAGCTAATAAAATAGTAACCTCGCCTATAAAAGTATAAATAAATTTAGGTATCTTAAAAATAATAATATCATATATTTATATCATAGTATAAGAAACTAAATGCTTTAAAAATCATAAATTAAGTGTTGGTATTTTTCTGAATCATAAATATTTATATAAAATTATACAATTAATATAAATATTTAAAATAAAATTTATTTTTATAAAATAGATTCATAAATTAATATTTGTTTCTTATGATTATAAGATAATTTTATGATACCTTAATTATATTTTCAAAGTGTTATAAAAATAGTTATAATTTTAAAATTGGTATTTTTCAAATAAATGATGATTTTAATTAAAATTAAATTTCTCATATTTAGAAAATTATATTAATAAAATGGATTCAATTTTTGAATTATACACACTGAAAAATTTCTAGAGTGTTTTTTTTTGATTTTTCTAAAATAGTTGATTTTTTTATGAATACTCAAATATGGTATTTTATAGTATAATCTAAATACATGATATATTGATTAATGTATGATATATGGATTATTTAAGAACCATTTTTTTGAAATCACATGCATTAGTTACTTTGTTTAGTAATTATAATCCACACTATTGACATTCTTTCACCCAAATAATAAAATAATGAATACAATAATAAAAAATAACCCTCTCCTCCACTCTAAATAACACCCCTCACCACCTCATTTCCTCAAACCTCTAAATATTTGAAGCTTTTAAAAATTCTACCCAAAAAACTCCAAAAGTGTCTTCCCCATGTACAAAATCCTTTTTTCTCAATAAAATATCAAACTCAGGTTACTCAAGGAGGTTCTCAAGGATAATAATTCAATAGAAAAAACCCTCTTTATTTTTCTTTTAATTTTGTTCAATTTATTTTATTTTATTTTACTATTCTAACCTCAAATTATCCAAGTGACAAGATAAATCCAGTATATTTTATATAATTTATTTTTTTTGTTAATTTAAAAACCCATCATCAATTATCTTCGACTCTTCCTTTTATTATAAAAATGAAAACTTCGTCTGTGAGGTGCTGATTTGTCGTTTTCATGGACAAATTTTTTTCATTTTTCATTATTTCCTTTAAGGCTTGTCATAAAACCATTTTTATGTTTAAAAAAAATATTTTAATACATGTATTAAAACTTATTTAGTAATATATAACTAGTATATATTCATAATATTAATTAATAAAACAAAACTAGTTCATGATGATCGAAAAAATGCCAAAATAACCTAAACAGTTATCATTAACATTTTATCAAATGAATCACACTCACTTATTAAAAAAATGATATATTAGAAAATTTAATATTATTTAAGTTCATTAATATTATAAAATTTAATTTCTGGATAAAAATTGACATTTTACATGATTTTCCATACATGTATACGAGTGAACTGATCATGAAAACTAAGGAAATAAACACTCTTGAATGATTAAATTATAGCTTATAACTCATAATAAAGGCCATAAATAAACTTAATAAAAATATAATAAATAAAATAAATGTAGAAAAGGTTCTTAATTAATTAATTGATTGATTTAATTTGATGATTTAAGAAATTAAGATTAAGTAAAAAACACTTTCATACAAAAGGTAAGAGATCCATTCAAAACCTCCATTTTTCCTTGAGATTACGCTTTATCTCTCTTTACACCAATGTAATTATTATTTATTTTTATATAAATATTCTAAATTCTCTTTATATGTTCGAAACTCAAGTATTTATACCATCACAACCTTCTTTGATGGGTAAATGTATGTTTTAAAAAGGCACCCTTCTAAATTCCTCCAAATAAGCAAGCCTGATTAAAGGGAACTTCCCAATTTTTTACCCATTTTCAAGTGCACTAAATTATCAAGTTTAATCCAATATTATTTCTATAAAATCACTCATTTTATCATGAAAAACTCTCTTGGTTCATTTTTTTTGTACAAACAATTATGTTATTTTTAATTTTAAAGAATCTTTAAAATTTTCCCTTAAACTTTCCCAAAGTGGCTCATTTATAAAGCTTCTTAAACATTATTTTTACATGTTGTCACATAATTTTGAAATAAGTTGTCATTTTTATACATATTTTATATTATTAATGTTCGTGTATGATTTAAAACCATTCTTTCAGGGACAACTTTATGATATACCCAGCTGTTATCCCCTGGGACATGATTACGATACCCTTTATTTTTATGGGTAACCATTAAGTTTATTACTTATGTATGATTATTCATGTATAAAACATATTCATGAACATTGTATGACGGGTAAACCCAAATAACACTCCAATTCCTTGGGTAATGTTTATTCTCACAAGACATATTGTGCAACGATCTTGTTGGTTAGTCTTGACTCATACTCCTCCATGGTCTTGGTGGTTAGCCATGAATCATGCTCCTCCATATAAAATGGTCTTGGAGGTTAGCCTTGACTTATAATTATATCATGTTGATTGCTTTTACCACATTTATAAGATTTCATGATTACATTATCCCATGTTCTGTATGTTATGCTTCTATATGTTTATACATGTTCCCTACATTTTTTATGTCTTCATGTTTTGCCTTGTAACCCATGTGTTATTATTTATTCATATGCTTATTCCCTTATTAGTAGTTTTTGATCATTCCTTTTTATTGTATTACCCAAGTTTTCCTATGCAGATGTAAGAGGTTAATGGAAGTTATTATCACATTATGGGAATGAATATCTTAGATGAGACTTACCCTCTGGTTTAATCTAATCAATTATTTCCTCTTGTAAAAAAAGTGTTATCATTAACTTCTAATCCTATGAACAGTCCCAACACCTCCTCTTTAGTAGTATATCCCAAACTATAACTTTCATCTAGAATTTGGAGTTTCAATAGTTCCTCAGTATATTTGGCCTCCTATTCCTCTAGAACCTCTAGGAAATCAAAAAAATTCAATACTTTATTAATAAATACAATGGGAGAAATAGAATCAAGAACAAATTCAATAAAATAAAAGTTAAATAAAAAATATATTCTTTAATAAAATCCTCAAATCCCTATAATAGTGTAATTTTTCATCTTCCTAACTGAGAAATGATCCCAGGAGAATATCTATGACATGAGTGAGGTTTTAAACCTCATCCAACGCCTCTTCAAAACTCATCAACTTATTTTATTTATCTTCCTTGGAAAATTATATGCTGTCTTGTGATGTATTGACATGTTGAGACATGAAAAAAAATTTAGTCAAGTTAGAGCACATAAAACCATCAAATGAAGTGCATGAGATAAAATGATCTTCCAGATTGTGCCTAGATTTTTCAATGTCTTCATATCCCATCTCCTGTTATCTCATGAAAATATCCTCATAATGTGGATCTTTCATCTCCATCCCTAATTCTAGGGGTAGTTAAATTTCAAATGTGGGAAACTCTTTTTCTTCAATATATAACTCAGGGAATAGGTGAGAAAACTCTTTATGTTCCTTAACTAGGGATTTTAAAATTTATGGTCTCAACTCCTCCTTAATTTCTTCAATAAGTTCTTCAAAATCATATGGATACAAATTATGGAACTTTTCCCGAATTAGATAAGTAATAAATATAATGAATTTATCTATAGTTCTTGGTGGTCTAAATATTTTTCAATTTCTTATATTTTTTATTTTTTTATTGAAAAATGGAAAAAACACCAAGGAAAACGTTTCTTCCCCTAAAATTATGCCAAAATTTGATCTCAAACTTTTCATGAGGAAAATCAAAGATATATTTATATATGAAAAAATATTTCACAGTGGATAACCATGGGGTTGCTCTCAAGGAAGAAATGTCGAATGCCCTAGTGGTAATTCAGAAAATCTTTTTGATTTTTATATTAATTGAAAATATCAAATCAAAATAGTATGAAACACTTTTGAAAAATAGAGTGAGGGTGGAAAATCAGAAAGTGAATGAAAAATAGAGGAAACAAAACAACACGAAGAACTAGAAAAAATAGAAAGACTGAGAAAAGATTTAGCAAGAATAATTCCAAACCTTGTTCAGTTGACCCTCAACCACCTATCATAGATATTCTTAAGAATAAACTATTCAATTATCAACTCACCCAGTGTATGGTTGATGGATCAATGTAGAAACCTCTATCCCCCAAAACTTTGATCAATCATGTGAAAAATCACATCCAATACATGATCACTATCCCAAAGTGAATAAATCTCTAAATCAAATAATTATATCCAAGATTTTCTTCCTCACTAAAATGACCTTCGATGGATCAAAAGTCCCAGATCCTCACTTAATGCAACAAACCAATATTAAAACAATAAAATTTCCTTTCTTATAATTATTTAATATATAATAAATCAAATAAAATAACTTAGATATCAAAATACAAACTTTATAAATGAATAATGAATGAAATAAGTTGTATTTATAGAAATTAATGAACCTAAACCAATGGAATAGTAACATGAAATTTGGGATAATAATATGACCTTTAGAAATAAAAATATAAAGAATATAATGTAAACCTCATCTATTAAATTATAACAAAATCTAAGAATCTTATAAATGAAAATATGATATATTTATATCATTGTATAAGTAAATAAATTCTTTAAAAATGATAAATTAAGTATTGGTATTTTTATGAAACATAACTGTTTATATAATTTTTTTAATTAATTTAATTATTGAAAAGAAAATTAATTTTAAAAAAATATATTAATAAATTAATATTTTTTTCTTATGATTATAAGATAATTTTATAAGACCTAAATTATTTTTTCAAAATTTTATAAAATTAGTTATAATTTCCAAACTGGTATTTTTTAAATAAAATAATGATTTTAATTTAAAATTAAATTTCTCATATTTATAAATTTATTTTCATAAAGTAGATTGTATTTTTTAATTCTACATGTCTAAAAATGTTTAGGGTGAATTTTTGGGATTTTTCTAAAATAGTTGAATTTTTAGTGAATAGTGAAATATGATAATTTACAGTATAAGCTAAATACATAAATTATTGAGTCATGTATGATGTATGAAGGATATAAGAATCACTGGTTCAAACTAAAATTCACTAGTATCTATATTTAGTCAGAATAATCCACACTATTAATAGTTTTGATCCAAAATAATAAAATAATGAATAAAATAATAAAAAAACACCCCTCTCCAACACTATAAATACCACCCATCACCACCTTTTTCACTCACACATATAATGTCTTTAATCTTGTCTAAATTATACCAAAATATCTTCCCTAATCTCTCCCCCATATTTAAGAGCCTTTGATCTCAATAAAATATCAAACGTATGTGCCTTGAGGAGGTTCTTAAGGAGAAACATTCAAGAGGTAAAAACCTCTTTCTTTTTCTATTAATTTATTTTCTTTTCTTTTCCTCACCTCACCTAACTTATCCAAGTAACATGAAAAATCTATTATATTTTATATATTATAATTTTATTGTGTTAATTTAATAACTTATAATAAATTCTCTTCTCATATCCCTTTTATTATAAAAATGAAAACTTCGTCCGTGTGGTTTTGATTTATCGCCTTTAAGTATAAAAAATTCTAATTTTCTATTACCTCCTTCAATGATGGCCATAAAATTTTTTTTATAGTTAAAAAATATTATAATATATTCATTATAGATTATTTAATGTTTTATAACCAGTATCTATACATAATATTAATTAATAATTCAAAACAGGTTCGCGATGATCGAAAAAATGTCAAAATAATCTAAACAATTATCATTATTTTTTTATCTAATTAATCATCCTAAATTCTATAAAAAGAGATATATAACACTATTTAATATTCTGTAAGCTCATTAATAATATATAATTTAAATTATGTATAACTATTCTCATTTTACATGATTTTCCATACACGTATACAAGTGAACCGATCATGAAAACCAAGGAAATGAACACTTCCAAACGATGAAATTGTATTCTACAACTCATGAAAAAGGACATAAATGAACTTAATAAAAATATTATAAATAAAATACATGTATAAAAGGTTATTAATTAATTAATTAATGGATTTAATATGATTATCTAGGACAGTAATATTAAGTGAAAAACACTTTCGTACATAAGGTAAGGGATCCTTTCCAAACCACCATTTTTTCCTTTGGGTCATGATTTCTCTCCTTTCATCTCATTGAAATTATTATTTATTTTTTATAAATATTCTAAATTATATTTATATGTCCCAATTTAATGTGTCCATATTAATACATCCTTCTTTTATGGGTAAATGCATGTTTTAAAAAGGTTCCCTTCTCAATTTATAATGATAAACACACCTAATTAAAGGATACTTCCTAATTTATTACCCATTTTCAAGTGAACTACATAATATATTTTAATTAAACATTTTTTTTGTCTAAAATAACTCATTTTATCATGAAAAACGTTCTTGGTTAATTTTTTATTTTATACAAACAATTATAACTTTTTCCATTTTAAAGAATCTTTAAAAGTTTTACTTAAACTGCACCAAAGTGGACCGTTTCTAAATTTTATTAAAAATTATTTTTACATGTTTTCTCATAAATTTGACATCAATTATAACGTTTTATTCTTATATTCCATTATTAATATCCTTCTATTATTTAAATCATTTATTTCACGGACACCTTTATGATATGCCCTTTTGTTATGGTTTGTGACATGATTACCATACCCATTTCTTTACCTTGGTAACCCTTATGTTTATTCCCTATGTATGATTCTTCATGTGTCACACATATTATTGAACATGTTATCATGGGTGTTCCTAGATATCACTCAATGCACTAGATAAATTTTAGTCTCATGATACATTATGTGTAATGGCCTTGGTGGTTAGCCTTGACTCATGCTTCTCCTTAAGAAATGGTCTTGGTGGTTACCCTTAACTCATGATCATACATGTGAAATGGAATTGGTGGTTATAATTGACTCAAGATCCTCCATGTGAAATGATCTTGGTAGTTATCATGGACTCAAGATTATTCCATTTTGTATATTTTTTCCACATTTATATGATTCCATGATTACATAATCCCATGTTCTTTATGTTATGCTTCTACATGTTTATTAATGTTCTATGCCTTTTTATGTCATCATGTTATGCCTTATAACCCATGTTCCATGCTTTAATCATATGTTTATTCCCTTACTAGGCTTTTTATATCATCCCTTTGTTCATATATTCCCCAGGTTATCATATGAAGAAGTAAGAGCTCAATGGAAGTTAGGAGCTCATTATGAAGATTAAATATTTTTTTATTTTGGCTCTATGTTTTTAGTTTATATACCCAATCGTTCAAAGACACTATAATTTATTATACTTGGTCAGTATTTGAAGGCTAGTTTTTCTTAGAATCATGTTATGATATGTGGAAAAGGCTAGGTATATTATAGTTTTTATCAAAGGAATGTGTAGTTACTTTTTGAGATTAAGACTAGATAACTTTATTAATTACCCTAGGGACAATTCTATCACCATGGATAACCTTGATTAAAACTTAGGGAATCAAAATTTAGGATATAATTTTCATTTATAATTTTATCATTCTCTGTTCAAAGATTTATTTTTACATTATTATTAGATAAGTATCCAAAACACCATAATTGAAATTTCGTTTTCTTAGTTATTGGATTGAAATAGGAAAACCCGTGCCAACAATCAATGTGATAGGAAATGTGAAGATTTCTCTAATGAAATGAAAAATATTATGTGAATGATCACCCAAAACCTTATGATAGTACTTCCTCAAATTGATTAATTTATGAATAATAACTTGAATCATGTGTAACTCCCTCTTTCTCCTAAGAAAGAGAAGGTTGTGTTTCGATCCTTTATGAAAAAGGCCTCCCATGTTTAGTGTATATTCCAATCCTATCCTCATAGAAAGATGAATTAAATCCATTGATAAGATATAATCTATCATCCAGTGATTGTAAGATGAGAAAGTTGAATTGGAAGTCTATTGTTTTGATGGGGAAGATAATCAATGGTGGACACTGATCAAGAACACAAAGTCCAAGTAGGAAATTGATTCCATGGAATGGGATGTTTTCATGAAAATATTTATTAATAAATATTTTCCTCAAACCCTATATCTTAAGGTAGAAAGGGAGTTACACATAATGAAGCAAAAGGAAGACGAGTCTATCTGGGTGTATGCATAAAAATTCACAAGACTTGCATGATACACCTCTGGATTTTTTAGGAACACCTAAAGCAAGGTGGATCATTTATTTAGTGGACTAATAGCGATCCTATGAAAAGAATTGGATATTCAAGACATTTATATCTATGAGAATATTGTTCATTGTTCCCTTAAGGTTTAAAATGAGATATGAGACTATCAATAGTCACATATTTCTAGAGATAAAATGTGGAAAATAGAGTTTAATATGGGAGTATCAACAGATAAATCTCATGATGGAAAGAAAACCCAACATCCTGCATTTCAAAATTATAGGAAGAAGTATCTTGGAAACATTCTAAAGGGAACTAGTAAATTCATCAATTGTGTAAGAATGGGGAATGTGGTTAATAAATTCTAAAGGTATATAATGAATCCCATTAATGTGGAAGAATAAAGGAAGGTTAAGAACAATTCTCAACCTATAGTATAGTGTTTCAACTGTAAAGAACATGAGAATTATATGAACCATTTCCCAAATTGAAGGGTTTTTGGAGGAAGTCAACAACAAAAACATATAAGGAAGAAAATAAGGGAATATTCTGTCACTACTACTGAGGTGGACCCTAATAATGATTTTTTGATAGGTATGCTGATTATTTATTCAAGAATAGAGAATATACTATTTGATTATGGTTTCATGTATTAATTCATATCTTGCAAGTTTATTAGAACTATTTAGGTGCCACCTAAAAATATGGAGGTTAGTTATCTGTGAGAACAGAAAATGGGTCAATTATTGCATTCAAAGTATATAAATCCTACCTATTTAATGATTGTGAATTGAACCTCCAAGTAAATTTTGTCTTACTTCCTTTGGTGTAGTTTTATGAAATATCAGGCATGGATTGGATATGTTTATAAAAATCCTACATTGATTGTTGAGAAAGGGAGATCACTCTTTACATCCTGAGGTAACCTTTAATTCTATTAAATTTTGAGGAGATGGATGAATTTCCATATGAATAAATACCTCAATTGTGGATATTATTGCCTTATGAAAAATCCGGTATAACTAAAATGATTGAGACAAAAAATATAATCATGCTCAAAGAAATTCCTATTGTGAGGGACTATAATGATGTGTTCTTCAAAGAGTTTCCTAGTCTTCCCCCCTGAGAAGTTGAGTTTTCAATTGAAATAATTATTGGATCTTTTCCTATATCAAATAAACCTTATAAATGGCCACTGTGGAGCTGGAAGAATTGAGGAAGTAGTTATAGGAGAATCTCAACAAGGGTTTTATATGCCTAAGTGCTTCACTATGGGGTGCTCCAGTCCTCTTCATCAAGCATAGGGATGGATCAATGTGCCTATGCATTGATTACCCCAATCTCAATAAAATAATTATAAAGAAAAATTATCTCATGCCAAGATAGATGAATTTTTTGATCAACTAAATGTGGCCATGTATTTATCTATGGTGAATCTTTGGTCAAGATTTCCCAAATTAAAGGAGAATAAATAAGGTATTCCTAAGACTTCATTTCGAACAAGGTATGGACACTATGAGTTCTTATTAATTCCCATAAGACTCCATAAATCTCCAAATATTTTCATGGATTTAATGAATAGAGTATTTAGATATTACCTCAAAAAATTTGTGGTAGTATTTATTAATGATATTATGATATAATCCTAGAGCAAGGAGAAACATGAGGAGCATTTGAATACTATGGTGAAGAAATTTTTAAGGGAGAAAATTTATGCAAATTATAGTAAATGTGAGTTTTATATGGAGTAAGTATCATTCTTAGGGCATTAAATCACCATTAAAAGAATATCTAGGGACACTTCTAAGAAAAATGTAATCAAGGAGTGGTCAAGGACAACATCTATAATAGAGATCCATAATTTCCTTGGTCATGTTGGGTATTACAAACATTTTATGAAGAACTTATCATGACTATCAAACCCAATGAATAAGATGAATTTGATGGGAGTTAAGTTTTTATAGACCAGTGAATGCAAAGACTGCTTCAAAGAGTAGAAAAATAGGCTTATCACTACACCAAGGATCACACTAACCAAAAGTGGGGATCTCTTTTTAGTGTACAAAAATTCTTAAAAGAATTTATTAGGATGTGTAATAATAAAAATGATAAAGTGATAACATAAAACTCAAGGAAGATTAAAATTCATGAGAAAAATAATCCCACACATGATTTGGAGTTGGTAGCTATGATATTTGTGTTGAAAATTTGGAAGCATTATCTCTATGGGGAGAAGTTTGAGATATATACAGATCACAAGATCCTAAAATATATATTCACATAGAAGAATATTAATATGATCTAGTGATGATTCTTAGAGATCATCAAGGATTACTAATGCTCAATCCAATGCTGTCCTAGTACAGAAAATAAGGTGGAAGATGATTTAGGTAGAAAAGATCCTAGATTTTTATCAATGGTGAGAATTGGGAAGGATCCAATCTCATTAGACCTATAAAGGATTGAAATGGGAATCATTAATGAAGTAACATAATCAATACTTTATCAAATGATTTCTCCACTATCCCTTATAGAGAAAATAAAGGATGCTCAAATAAATAATGTATAAATTCAGAAAAAGGGGGAGGCTATCAGAAATGGGAAATCCTTAGAGTTAAAA
Source organism: Viscum album (assembly GCA_963277665.1). Lineage (NCBI taxonomy): Eukaryota > Viridiplantae > Streptophyta > Magnoliopsida > Santalales > Viscaceae > Viscum > Viscum album. The sequence continues at coordinate 220,874,483 of OY728165.1, forward strand.
ATGAATGATAAATGATTCATGATATTTTGGTCATGAAAATATGCACCATACAGTGAAGAGATAAAGAAAGGTCTCTTTAAGGATGCACATAGATCAACCTTTCTATTCACCTAGGGAGAATAAATATGTATTGAGATATCTAGGAGAATTATTAGTGGGACAATATGAAGAAGGATATTACTGAATATACATCAACATTATTGGTATGTCAGGAAGTGAAGGATTAAATTAAAAAGTATAAGGGTGTGATGCAACCATTAATAATACAAATATTGAAATGGGAAAACATCACCCGAGAATTTTTTCACTAGACTTCCATGGAAATCTAGAGGAAACAATTCTATATGGGTTGTAGTGGATCATCTTACAATGAAATATCACTTTATTGGAATTAGAGAGTAATTGTCACTCAATCAACATTCATAGATATACATCATAGAATTGGTGAAGCTGAATGGAGTACCACTATCGATTATATCCAATTGAGATAGGGGATTTACCTCTAAGTTATAGAAAAGTCTCCGCCATGCTCTAAACATTGCGCTAGACTTCACTACAACCTATTATCCTCAAATAGATGTCAAATATGAGTAGGATATTTAGACTTTGGAAGACATGTTGAGTGAATGTTCTATATACTTTAAATGAGGATAAGATAAACATCTACCTCTGATCAAGTTCTCTTACAATAATAGTTTCCAATTAAGCATCCAAATAGCTCCATATGAATCCCTTTATGGGAAAACATATAGAACACTAGTGTGTTGGGATTAAGTTGGTGAATGTATGTTGCTATAACCTAAAATGGTTTAAGAAATGGTGGAAATGGTGAAAACCATTCAGTATCACATCAAGGAATCCCAAAGGAAATAGAATATCTATGAAAACAATCTTTGAAGAGACCCTGATTTTATGATTGGAGAAATGGTATTCCTCCTCATATCTCTATGGAAGAGGATCATGGGATTTGTGAAGAAAGGAAAGCCAAATCTCGATACATCAGACCATTCAAGATTCTTGACCGTGTAAAAACTTTGACCTATCTACTAGAACTTCCACCAACCATGTCTCAAGTACATGATGTATTCCACATATCCCTCTTGAAGAAGTACATATCAGATTCCTCACATGTACTGAATTTTGATGTGATTTTACTGGAAAATGATCTCTCTTACACGGAGAATCCATCAAGGATCTTGGATCATATAGATAAATTTATATGCAATAATATCACCCAATTCTTCAAAGTATTATAGAGAAACCATAAGTACAAAGAGGAAACATGGGAACTAGAGGATGTGATGAGGGAGAGGTACCCTCACCTTTTCCCCTTAGTTTGTAAAATGAAATTTCAAGGATGAAATTTCATAATGGGGGAAGAATGTAACTACATGGTATTATATCAAGGAAATTTTCTTTATTATAATTATTTCATATAGTATAAATCACATAAAATCACTTAGAGAACACAATTGAAACTTTATAAATGAAGAATGAATTAAATAAAAGGTATTTATAGAAATTAAGGACCCTAAAGCAATTGAATAATAACATGAACTTTAGAATTGTAATATGACCCTTAAGAATAGAAATATGGCCAATAAAATAGTAACCTCACCTATGTAAGTATAAATAAATTTTGGTATCTTAAAAATAAAAATATCATATATTTATATCATAGTATAAGAAAATAAAAGCTTTAAAAATCATAAATTAAGTGTTGGTATATTTCTAAAACATTAATATTTATATAAAATTATATAATTAATATAAATATTTAAAATAAAAGTTATTTTCATAAAATAAATTCATAAATTAATATTTTTTTCTTATGATTATAAGATAATTTTTTGAGACCTTAATTAATTTTTCCAAGTATTATAAAAATAGTTATAATTTTAAAATTAGTTTTTTTTGAATAAATTATGATTTATTTTAAAAATTATATTTCTCATATTTAGAAAATTATATTAATAAAATGGATTCAATTTATTAATTATACACACTAAAAAATTTCTAAAGTGAATTTTTGTGATTTTTCTAAAATAGTTGAATTTTTGGTGAATACTAAAATATAGTATTTTATAGTATAAGCTAAATACATGAAATATTGAGTAATTTATGATATATGGATTATGTAAGAACCATTGTTTTAAAATCACATACATTTGTTACTTTATTTATTCATAGTAATCTACCCTACGGATAGTCTTTCACTAAAATTATAAAATAATGAATAAAATAATCAAAAATACCTATCTCCTCCATTCTAAATAACACCCCTCACCACCTCATTTCCTCACACCTATAAAGATTTGAAGCTTGTACAAATTATACCCAAACATCTTCAAAATTATCTACCCCATGCACATAAGCCTTTGGTCTCAACAAAATATCAAACTCAAGTGCCTCAAGGAGGTTCTCAAGGATAATAATTCAAGAGGCAAAACCCTCTTTCTTTTTCTTTTAATTTCTTTTCAATTTATTTTATTTTCTATTCCTCTTATAACCTATAATTATCCAAGTGACATGATAAATATAGTATATTTTATATACTTTATTTTTTTTATGTTAATTTAATAACCAATTATCAATTATCTTCTCCTCTCCCTTTTATTCTAAAAATGAAAACTTTGTCTGTGAGGTGCTGATTTATTGCTTTCAAGGACGAAAATTTTTCATTTTCCATTACTTCCTTTAAGGCTTGTCATAAAACCATTTTTATGGTTACTTTTTTTAATACATGTAATAAAACTTATTTAATGTTCTAGAACTACTATATATTTATAATATTAATTAATAAAACAGAACTAGTTAGCGATGATCTAAAAAATTCCAAAATAACGTAAACAAATATCATTAATGTTTTATCAAATGAATCTTACTCCATTGTTAAAAAATGATATATTAGACCATTTAATATTATTTAAGTTCATTAATATCATATAATTTGAATTCTGGACAACAATTGACATTTTACATGATTTTCCATACATGTATATGAGTGAACTGATCATGAAAACTAAGGAAATAAACACTCTTGAATGATTAAATTATATCTTATAACTCATAATAAAATCCATAAATGAACTTAATAAAAATATAATAAATAAAATAAATTTATAAATGGTTATTAATTAATTTATTAATGGATTTAATTTGATTATCTAGGAAATTAAGATTAAGTAAAAAAGCACTTTCAGACATAAGGTAAGAGATCCATTCAGAACCTCCATTTTTCTTTCGGATTACGATTTAGCTCTCTTTAACCCAATGTAATTATTATTTATTTTTAAATAAATCTTATATATTATATTTATATATTCCAAACTCAAGTATTTAGACCAGAACATCCTTCTTTGATGGGTAAATGTTTGTTTTAAAAAGGTACCCTTCAAAATTCCTCCTAAAAAGAAAGCTCGATTAAAGGGAAATTCGCAATTGTTTTACCCATTTTAAAGTGCACTAAATTATCAGGTTTAATACACTATTATGTCTCTAAAATTACTCATTTTATCATGAAAAACTATAATGGTTCATTTTTTTATACAAACAATTATGTCCTTTTAAATTTTAAATAATCTTTAAAATTTTCCCTTAAACGTCCCCAAAGTGGCTCATTTATAAAGCTTCTTAAGCATTATTTTTACATTTTGTCACATAATTTTGACATAAGTTATCTTTTTTATTCCTATTTTATATTATTAATTCCCTTTTATGATTTAAAATCATTCTTTTAGGGACTAATTTATGATACACCCAGTTGTTATGCCTTGTGACATGATTATGATACCCCTTTATTTTTATGGGAAACCATTATGTTTATTACTTATGTATGATTATTCATTTAGAAAACATATTAATGAATATTTTATGATGGGTGAACCCAAATAACACTCCAATTCCTTGGGTAATATTTATTCCCACAAGACATCATGTACAAGGGTCTTGGTGGTTAGCCTTGACTCATAATTCTCCATGGTCTTGGTGGTTAGACATGAGTCAAGATCTTCCATATACAATGGTCTTAGAGGTTATACTTGACTCGTACTTATATCATGTTGTTTGTTTTTACCATATTTATATTATTCCATGATTACATTATCCCGTGTTCTATATGTTATGCTTCTATATGTTTATACATATTCCATGCCTTTTTATGTCTTTATGTTATTCCTTCTAACCCATGTTTTATTCTTTTTTAATATGCTCATTCTATTTTTAGGATTTTTAGCTCATTGCATTTTTCTCGTATTACTATAGTTATCCTATGCAGATGTAAGGGGTCAATGGATGTTATGATCACATTATAAGGATTAAATAAAATATGTGTTTATTTTTATTCCATGTTTTCCATTTTGTATACCTATTTTTCAAAGGAATGTAACTTTGAAATCATTGGATTGTATTTGAAGGCTAGTTATACTTAAAATCACATAACAATATGTATAAATGGTTAGGTCTGTTATACCTGATCTCCTGGTCAAGTAATTCAAGATAATAAGGAGAAAAGGATCATTATGAAAAGAGAAGAAACCCAATCTAGTGTAAGAATGCACTCTCACACACCACAATTCACCTTGACAATCTTCTTAGAGTGATTAATAGATGACGATCATCATGAATTACATATCTCCAAGAAGATTTGAGATTTACTTCTTGAACCTGGGGTCACAAATTAGATCTACATTTTCGGAGATTCTATATCACAACATGAAGAGGATAAACCAACAAACATCATAATTATAATTATAAAATAGAAATAGAACTACGATCATTAAAAAACATAAAAAATGTATAAAATAGTAAAATCTGAAGAGAAAGTATAGAATAAGATCATATCTCAGGATTTTGAGAGGGTTCTCATGTCTTGGGTTATAGAAGAAGAGAGGAGGATCTCCTCTTATTGAGAAAAAAACAAAAAAAAAAGACCTCATAATAGGTAGCATCATTATCCATGTGGTGAATATTCATGTACCTGTCATTAGCATTCAGTGAATTCCCAGTGAAAGTATTCAACCTCTTGGAACAACCCCACTCTTACATTCAATTTCCCACAATTATCATTAGCACCCACAATTATCCTCAAATCACTACCAAACAACAAAATAAAAGAAAATAAAATAATTTAATGATTATTATTAGTGATGAAGAAATATAAATACATAAATATATAAATTTATATATTTATTATAATTAGCATATATGCGTATACTTATATTAATAGGATATAAATTATAATTATAATTGTTTTATTTAGAAATATAAAAAATATTTTAAAAAATGTTAATATTAATAATATATATTTAATAATTTATATATATGTAATATTACAAAAAATAATATATATATAATATAATATTTAAATTTATTAATATTTTTATCATATATATAAAATATAATAAAAAAACAAAAGTAAAAAAGGAGGGGGATGTTCAGTGAACAGAGAAAGGGGGAGGGGTCAGTTCAGGCAGAATGGGGGAAGGGTTTGTCGACTTTTAGAGATTCTAATAGGGGGAGGGCTTCAGTGTCTTGGGAAAAGGTGGATTCTATAAGGTTGCTCTGATATGGTATCGATAGAATTGGATTTGATAATGAATGATAGGGGTAGTGATTTCGGGTTCTAGTAGGAGGGAAGGGCTCATGGTCATCAATAGGTGTGAATCCATTACAATGCTTTAATGGATCCATAAGGATAGATCGAGCCCAGCTTCTCTAGTTCTAGCGAGCATGAAATGACTAAACTTATTGAACATCGATGACAATGTATCTTCTCCAAGGAATAAACGAGATCAGATTCCAAGGTGTCATGATTGACATCCTATAATGGTGATGAATACCTGGGAAGTATCGATTGGTGCGTGGAATTGGCCTTAGAATGGTGAGATATGTTTTGGAATTGGTTTCTAAAATACATTGATTTTTTTTATCGTTGAAAATTTTATTATTCTTCCTTTGGGTTGTTTTCTTTTTTACTGTCGTTGATTTAGTGGTGGATGAAGGAGGTGATGTCTGCAATGGTGGGTGGATGATGGTGGAGGAACAATTGGGTTCTTGGAAGTGATTTGATGAGCAACGGTGGGTGTGGTTCAGGCTGGCGGTGAGTTAAGGATCCACCATTGGGGTCAACAATGAGTGGAGAGGAGTCACCATGAGACAAGGTGTGGTGGAGGGTTGATTGGAAGTGGGTTGGATGAGCTACCATTGGGGGTTTCTAATAGTGGGTCCAATCTTCTCTATACTTGATGGTAGGTTTCCTATTCTGATGCAAAAGCTGGTGGTGGGTTGGATACTCTGTTTTACTACCTCCAGAGTCTAGTGCTAGGTCAGTCCACTATTTTAGCGATTGGTGAGGCAGTGAAAGCACCTCCAGGTGGCGATTGATTTTTTTTTAAAAAAATCTGAAGAAATAATAAATTGAAGTATTTAAAAAAATTAAAATAAAAAGATAAAACAAAAAAGGTTACACATTAATTATATTAATATTAAAATATTGAATATATTAAATTAATTAATTTGTGACAAAATCCAAATTTAAAACATAAACAAGGGAGTAAATAAAAAAATCAAATAAAAAGATGATTTAAATTGAAGAATGACTAATTAAATTAAAAAATTTATCAAATAGAAAAATAAATGAAGTAATAATTTTTAAAAGTACAAAATAATGAAATAATGAAACAATTAAAAGAATGAAAAAATCTAATTTAAATTTAAAAAATGAATAAAAAATTAATGTAAAAATACAATTAATTAATTAATTTTAATATAATTTTAAAAAGTCCAAAATAATCAATAAAATACATATTTTCACAAAAAAATCATTGTTTTAGCAATTTAATACAAAAAAGAAAAAAGTTGAAAATTATTAAACAAAAACATAAGAATAATAATAATAATAAGTTAATAAAATATGAAAATTGATGTGGAATAGTGCATTGAAAAACAACCCTATCACCTAAGTTGTTGAAGGCCTTTAAAAATTGAGGACTACTTTTTGTCATCTTCTTTCTATTGTTCTGATTTATCACACTTCATGTTTTTGACGTCTTAGTGTTGGTTCCCACATAATTAACATTATTCTATCATTTTCTATGATATTTAACTATTCTTAATTTATATGACTCTACCTCTATGTCAATCCCATATTTTCCCATGTATTTGGACCTTTGATCATCTATAATTTTCTCAATACCTTCCAAGCCTCACTTGGAACTCTCTAAAATTTCCACATATGAAAAATTTATAATTTTTTTTTGTTCTTTGATTTACTTTATTTAACCTATAATTTACATTTTATCCTCATAGAAATAACCTATGTTTTAAGAGAGTCTATTTTCACGGTATTATCTATCATACTAGCATTAAATTCATTAATTAACCTAGCCTATTTTACAATATTTAGCTTGAAATTATCCATGATTGTGTGGTTGATTTCCTAAATCTACCTATATCTAGACAATTTCATCCTCAAGATGATCCAAATACTTAGACAATTCTTTCAAAAATACATTGATTATTTGTTTTTTTCCTTTGAATGTCGATCTCTTCAAGAGACCCCTTAATTTTTTTAAATTGACATTGACAACACCTTTCTTGTAAATTGTCACATTCCTTTCCTAATTTTTCTTTTCCAATAGTTTTCATCAAATAATCTTCAACATATTATTTTAATTTCATTTCATTTTCCTCCATACAACCTTTTTCCCCATCTTTTTAGTTGGTCACAAAGATCTTCCTTTGAATATTTTTTCTAGATGACATTTTTATTTTAGAGTTAATTTTGGGAATGAATTTCCTTCAATGTTTTTTATGAGTTTTGTTACTCTGTCGTCATCTTATAACCTTTTTGGGAACCTTGCAGTAGTATTACCAACTTTACCACTTCAAAATCATGGTAGAGGCATCTTTCTTTTAAATCTAGTTTTTTATATTTTATTTTTTCTAGCCATAATGGATAATAAATAATCACCCACATTATCTTAATCATCACTTAATTCTATGATTTCAATTTGTTTTCATATCTCTCATGGAAATCTTTATATTCTAATGTCTTTTCACTCCTTCTTGATTTACCAACATATCATAATCCACTAAACTACTAAGAATATCATTAAGAAATAGTTTTGTTAAGTCATTTCACTAAAGATATGATACTTTTGGATTATATAGAGTTTGTATCCATCACAAAATTTTCTTAACAATATTGATATATTTCACTTATTCTTCAAGAATTCAAATTTCTCTAGAAACTTTATTAATATAACTAAATAAATTTTATTCATTTTGATCAGTATGAATTTTTAGATCATTAAACATATTAGGTAACACTTTAGATAGATCTTCCATCATCTTGATGGTACCTTTATTTATATCATCTAATTTATAACACATGTCCTTGGTATAATTATAACTCATCACTTTCAAATATATTTGACCCAGAGGGAATCTAGTTAAAGCTTTTTGAGATTTGAAATTAATATCTACAATATTTATGTTAACTTCAGTCATGGACTATCTGTAGAATCAATGACTTGAATACCATGAATAATGGAAATAAAAATTCCATCCCAATAGATTTATGATATGATCTTATCATACTTTTCCAAATCTAATTGTTGCTACTATAAAAGAAATGAACTACTTTGGTACTAACTGTATTTTCCAAGAGGTCATACTTTAGGAAAAAAAATTTCAAATTGGTAACCTGGCACATATACCACTTGTCTCAACTTGAGACTCCCTCAGTGGTGAGGGGTGAATTTTAGTGAAATCATTTTTTATGAATCTTTTCCCCATGTTGGTATGAAATTGTTAAAACAATCCAATATAATTTCAAATTTATCAAAAACCACATAATTGAAAATTAAAATAGAACCCAATTTTTTTACTATATTCACCACTAAGGGATAGTCTATAGATCATATGATGATAACATGTCAATTATATATGAATCCAATATGCTTTACTAAATTTTGTGGATTAAAATCCATTACAATGGTCTCTTCATAATATACTCACTACCTTTCTAAAAAATTGAAGGATAACAAAACACCTCCGTATAATCTCTTTTTTTCAACCTATCCCTTCCCACTACTATATATAAAGTCTTCCTCAATATATCATCTATAAGGTCACATAAAAATTTGAATGAATATTGATTGATAATTGAAAAATTAAATACCAAGTTTGATATTCTAAATTACCCTTTGGAATTTCATATAGGAAAAGACTTTTATTAGGTATAAAAATTTCATCAGGTCCCTAAATTCACTCAGGTATATTTCTCTTAGGTATTTGTATTTAACTAGGCTTATTCACTCAGGTCCCTACCTTTTTACCTAGATAAAATTTTTCCCAAGTCCCTTAATATTGATTCAGTGTACTTAAGTCAGTTCTCTCAAGTTTGATCAGGAACCCCCCCTCACTCTAGTCAGGTTCTCACAACTGCCCTAGCTCTTATTAGGTTTTTATAACTCCATTTTATTAGGTGAGTTTTCTAAAATCTATTTACCTTTATGAGGTTCACTCAAATCACTTCGTACAATGTTCTTCACTTTACCCAACCCACACTAAGTTATTTTCTTTGTTCCTTCACCCAAATGGCTTTGCTAAAATCCCTTTCATGTAACTTACTATGCTTAGGTATTACTTACATTTCAATAGGGCACTCCATACTTCTATATTTTTTTTAATTATGTCCTAATTAGGTATTGGACCAATATTTATAGGATAAACCCCCCATATTAACTCAACCCATCTACTTTGATACTTGGGGCATGCGGTTTTTGTAGATCATACCTATCCCTTATGCCTTGACTCACATAACACATGATTAGTGAAAAATAGAACATGATTCCTTGCTCCACTAGTACACATGACTTATAGATGGTTCCTAGATTAAACAATTCTTTAATTGTACACAATTTCAAACTCTTCCATGTATAAATTTCATATGGATTTCCACTCGACTAGCATATGAATATTTCAAAAACTATAACCAAGTCACCCATGCAAGCATGAAATCCATGATTTTAATCAAGAACCACCTACCTTAATCTTATCTTCTTTTTTCAACTCATAAATGAATTGAAAAATAACACTACATAAATCTATAAATTATATCACATTGGTTCCAATATAAAACCACTTAGATTTGATATTTATGGGAATCCTTCCACTTTCCAAAAGGCAACCCCCACCTTAACTGGTCCTTCCAATGAAAATGTGGGATACTAAAACCTCTTCTAATAGTCTTTTATAAAAATTCAGAAAATATCAATATTTTTAACCCAAATTTGTATAAAGTAATCATGATCATAGCTTGGGGTTTCTACTATTTCACTATTGATGTGATCATGGTAAAATTTATAAAGAATTTTTAGATGATAGAATAATAAATAATCCTACTTATAAACATGGAGTATTTTTAGAAGATAATACCCCAAACAAGGTCAACAAAAACTTTTCAACACCTTTTAGTGTTATAAGTTATGTCTCCTCAAACATTAAGACTTTCAACCAACATATCTTTCAAAAATCACACTTCTTTCAAACATTCATCTTCTAGATACCAATTTCCAACCCTCTATAAAATAATTTTGTACTTTCTACACTATGGTTCTTCTTTAATGAAGGTTCTAAAACTCCTCAAAATTATTATTATGGAAGTAAAATCCACACTATCATGTATCCTCATCAAATATGGAAAAATATTCAATGGACCTTGGAAAATAATCCCAAATTTAAAAGTTTTTATTAACATGTTACTTTTATTTTGAAATAAGAACACCTCTACCCATCATATTCAGTCAAAATAGATTCCCATTCTACAACTTCCTTTCTTTATAATCCCACTTCACTAAGATGAAATTATCCTTCCAAATTTATAACATCTAGAAAAAATATCATTTTCACACTTTTCCATAACTATGAGTCCCTATGTGAATCTGACACTAGCAATAATTCTTCTCTTATTTCTCTATCTGATTATCAATATAACGTTATGTCTGTCTAAGACCATTACACATACCTTCTTTCTATTCCTTATCTATAAAAAATACCACTTTTTCAATAATCATGAGCGATTCTCAAAAAATCATAAAAAAACTCCCAATTTTTTTTATATATAAAGAGTTTTGAGGAACCAAAAGTCTTAAAAATGACTAAAAATGGTTTGGAAACCAATTGGTATAAAAAGATACCCCCTCTCACTTTTAGGATTTATGAATCATCGAGAAGCTAGAATTATAGAATAGTACTTCCGAACATAGTATTTTCCTACCAAATACATACTTTTTATGAAATTTTATATTTAGAACCGAGTAATTGTCAAATTTCATTTACTAATTCTTCATTTTCTTTAATTATATTAAAGTGATTTACAATAACATTTCCATCAAATTCATATTTCAAAGTCATATTCTATTTATTTTGGGCACATTTTTAAGAACATTTCCCCATGCTTTTCTATCATTTTACCTACTATACTAACAACATAACTTCTTATTAATTCAACTTCAATAGAACTTAAAAACACTCTAGAAGTAACAAACATACACCCTCCAATGTTTAAGGCATCCACTATTGAACATCGGTTTCAACCTACCCCATTGAAATACCATCCTCTAAACACAATGACACCCACAAAATATGAATGGTCTAAGGGTTGAAAAATATATTCTAGAATTATCCTACAAGGACAAGGATATAATGATATTTCTAAATAATAATATGCATCACCTGATCTCAGATATGATCAATCAAACTCAATAACCTAACCAATGATATAACTTATTGGGGATTTGATGCACCACCAACCAAACGTAGTTAAACCAATAAAAAATCAAACATAATATAAGATCTAAGACTCTAGTGATTGGAATATCCCTATGAGTCTGATGTACTAGGACATATAAGATAAACCACGCGTAAGATACCACCCAAAATCAGTCCAAGATCAAAAAGTACAAAAATTACACGGATAATAATCATGAAAAATAGATAAATGACATAAAAATAATAAGTAAAATACATGAAAATTATATTATTTAGAGATTAGTACTAACCTATAATGGAACACTATAATCATTCATTAATAGAGGAAATGAGTTACAATAGAAGCCTTTATTTTGGTAACTCAAACTAGATTAAGTTACAAGGGACACTATCTAGACAAATCCTCTTAGACAACCTATTATAAGAACCATAATAATGCCTTCCTGTGTAAAAATATTAGTATAAGTGCTCTTTTGGGACGCACCATATAGGGATAAATTCCACCTTATCATCCATCCTTTCAATGATCTATCATAGCACCTCCACTCCATAATCCAAAACACAAATTTTAGAATATTCTTATACATGAGATATGTTTCTTCAAGTCAGTAATATATGATTACACCGCCTTCATATATTTATAGAGAGACTAACACTTAGATTTTATATTAATGGGAACCCTACCACTTAGTAAAAATAAACTAACACCTCAATTGGTACTTCTAATGAATAGTTCATGAATCTAGAAACTCCATGAATTTACCATTTACATCTCAACACTTTACCCAAACCTAAACATTGATGAAACCACATCCCATTTCTTCCAGATCTTATATGTTACATAGAAAACTTCCATTTTGTTTTCATCACTCTATCATCTAGAACATGGACACTCCTCAAGAATGTGTGTCAAAACATTTCTCCTTTCAAATTCTCAAAATTGAACACCACTACTTATTAATCAAGGTTAAATTCTACAAAATTAACTTTGAGCTAATTTATGATTAGTTGAATCCACTTAGCTGAATTTTTTCAATTTCATCCACTAACAATAAACTGAAAATCCATTTCAATGGTATATTTTCTCCACCCAGTTTCCCCAAGTGATTCTTCTTGAGACTTAACTCCTAGAAATACTAAAACTTAACTAAAAAACAGCTCTCAAAAAGAAATATCACTCTAAATAGAGGTCCCATTATGAATACCATCGATATCTGATAACACTTCTACTCTATCACATCAAGGACATGGAAAAAACTGACTAGAACCTGATTTTATGTCTTTACATATTAATAGGTGAGAAAATTTTGAGATAGAACCAACAATAATTTTCATCATATATGGACACCGATACTAACACATAAGTTCATGGTATTTCTTCATCACACTTAGATGCACTACTAATGTGAAGTGTGGAACTATCCCTATCCTTGATAATGTAGCATGACCAAATCATTATCCAACCCTAGAAGATGATATTATGCTTCTTATCTTTTAAAAAATCTATTATGTGCCTCTTCTAAGGTTATTCAGTCATTCATGACCTCACAACTAATGTTTCATAAAAATTAATCCCTCATTAACTAAATAAGTGAAGGTGTTATCCCTATCAACCATAGATAAATGACATAATACTTGTATACCTTAGATATATGCATCACTATCAACTACTATGAGGCCTCCTCTGTTAACTTCACACTAAATTTATTTATATGGAATTCAACCACCAAATTAACCTTTCCCTAGAGTATATAAAATTTCAAAGTAATAGTCCTATTGGAATTCCAACCAATGCCTCTATATGTGAAATATATCTCACTAAAAGAAGATATAAAAGATAATTTTTTTCTATATAGATTATAAAATACTCACTAAGATGGTAGTGAGTCTAAGTGTTCAAGGAAATTCCACTAACATGGTTTCTAGATAACGAGTCATGAAGTTAAACATGTGTGGTTTTAGCTTCCGAGACCCCTGAGCAATCACTACTTACCTTTATATTAACATGAAACCAATCATAATCCTAGAGAAATCATAGAACACTACATACTTGAATCCTTTTTTTATAATCCATTGAATATGAGAACTCATTAACAACTTTATCTCCAAAAAACACTATAATATAACTATAACTAAATGAATGGGACCCATTTTGGGTAAGGTAATTCATGGGAGTTGTAATTTTAGAAAAATCAACCACAAATCATTAATAATAACACTTTAACTCAAGAAATATCTACATATAAAACATGTTCCAATGTGTCTCACAAGATAACCTAATCAATATTTTCCAGGTCTACATTTAACACCCCCTTTGATATGAAATTCCCTTGGAAGTATACTCCCTAATTCTACAAATAACACTTTAATATTTTGTTAAAGAGATGATACTATCAAAAAAATATATTAAAATACCTATATGTTTATCATTCTTGTACTCTAAAATTTAATTGTAATAGATACCATCATAAACTAGTCTAAGGGTCCAAATATCTACTTTATGAGGCCTATAAACACTAATTCATTGTTATTCATGCCAAATGTAATTTACATAAAATCATAATTCTCATAATGACATTTGAATACTTTTTTCAGGATATCCTATATATAATCCTAAAGGTGGTGATAGTAGGAACTAAGATCTAACATTAAAAAAAATATGCTTCATCTTGTTGGTTAAAGAGGTCTTCAATATAGGATAGATGATATTCATTCTTTACTATCACTTGATTTGAGATGAAATTGTCAATAAAAATACTCAATCCTTCCTATGCCTTCTTGGATAACAACACGAGAGCTAACCAGGGGGACATATTGGGTCTGATGAAACCTTACTCCATAAAGTCCCCTAGAATAACTTTTAGTTCCATGAGATATTTCAAGTCCATATAATAATCCAAAAAATATATCAGGGTAATCCTAAGGTTCAAATCAATGAAAAAGATAATTTTATGATGATGTATAAATCATAGAATATCCTTAGGAATGATATCCATGTACTTATCCGTGTATATGGGAAGCTAATCATATGAAGCAACCATCACATAAAAATATATGATATCCAACTAATGGGTGATTATAAGTATATTTTTATAGATATTTTACACATTCCTAAACTGATGGTCACACTCACACATGTTGTAAAAAAATTGATCTATCCTCATAGTGACACACTTCTCTCCAATAGTAGCTATCTATCATATTATACATTGAGGAAAAATTTTCCATTCCAAGGATTAAATTATTATTATTTATCACGAACACAAAAATATCCCAATAAAATCTATCCCAACTAAATTCAATATCACATCGTCAAAAAAGGTGGGTGAGTGTATGATCACTTCCTGTAAGAGTTTCATAAAATGTGGAATCCCCTGATTATGGAATTACTTTTAAAGTGGAGGTATATCTATTATGGAACCCTAACCTATCTCTACCTTATATTAGGTTGTATAATCCTAGTCTAGATTCTATTATTCTCTACATGACTAAAAAAATCACATATCAAGATAGGATAGATACTCTATGCGACTCCTATATTACTAAAACTTAAAATTATGACCACACATGATAATGCCTCTGATTTTGTGACCCTGAAATCAATCATTATATGATTGAAGATAACGATTCTTATCCTGGATTACCTTAACTAGATATTGTGACCTGATAACACTCCTAAAAAATTTCGCAATCACCAAATACCTCTCTCAAACTCTATCATATATAGGGATGTACATAGGAAAAGACTTAGATCAGATATATCTATAGAGGAAATGATAAATTTTACATTCATGAAGTAATAAACCATGATCCATGTACATATATTACTTAATGAGGTTAATAAACCTCACAACATTATTCCCAATGGACATGGTACCCAGTAATAAAACCAATATCTCATGGGAATGTACTATCCTCAGGGTAGTTGGGTAATACTCCTCAAGAAAGAGGTTCCTGAACCTTGACCATGGAAGAGTTTCCATATTATGGGTCTATATGATTAAAGTTATCCAATGAATCACTTCACCATGTAGATGATTGAATTATGGCACCACCATTTGATCAGTAGGTGTTTGAACCAAGAAAAACACTCAGATTACTGCCTTAAGCTAGACATTTTCTACTTTTGGTTTTGAATCACCTCATATCTTAAGTGGTTAATACCATAGAAACTCATGATGTTTGATCAATATATGTGTATAATATTACTATCCCATTGTAATTATCCCTACACAAATAGCGGAAGAACATCCATCTACACTATGGGTAGAGGGGTTTCTCATTGCATCAGTGATAGAGGATTGACTCCCTACTCACTTAGTTAGGAAATCTAATGTTTTGGTCCTTGTATAGAATCCTCAAAGCTTATCTAGTTAGTGATAAGTGGATATCATGTAGGAATAATCACATCATGACTCTACCTAGGGACCCTATTTTAATGTCTAAATGGTGGATCATTTCAATTGAAAATAGTAATTTATGTCATTAAATAATATATAAGAAGATGATTCAAGAAATGAGAAGAAAACAATTACCAACTCTTATATGATGCATACTATATATTTTTCTTACCCTATAACTGGTTACTCAAAGCACAAATATTAAAAAAATATCATCATATTCCGAGTGAATAGATACATCAGTTGATGAACTAACACTAGGTACCATATAATGAAGTAAAAACTAAATACCCCTTGACACCTTTGTTTTGGGACAAAGAAGATTATAGTTTTTTTGATGGGATTATGTGATAAGAAAATGTTGGTTTGGCTTGTTATGAATGTATAATGTTTTCTCACAAGTGTTGTATATTTTTATCTAACATAAATCACCTTACATTGTTAAAATTTTAAACAAAGGTGATCGAATATAGATGATCATCTTGAGTTTACTGGACTGAGTCAATCAGATGAACCTTACCTCTATTGGGTGATTGGTCTTAGTGTTGTGTTGAATAATTATCATATCATGATTATATTTTCTATGAGATATAGTGTTCTACGAATACAATTGATGATGATTTACTATTCTTTGAGTTATCAAAATCATGTTTATTGATATTTTTCATGATCCAATATTATGTAATAAGTTTATGCTATGATGAACTATATATTTTACTAGATTGATGATTACTAGTAAAATTTGAGACCATTAAAATTAAAAATCATAAAGTAAAAAAGTTTCATGATTTTAATTTCAAAGTTTTTGATGTTTTTGAGTTATTTTGATATGAAATTTTATCAGTAAATCATTTGTGAAATTGTTTTACCATAATAAACTTATCTAAGAACAAAAAAATATACTTGGTAATTTTATCAGATAAAGACCATTAGACTATCTCTTACATTGTCATTGGTTTAAGTCCATTAGACTAACCATTTGCAAAGTTGTTATAAATTAGGATGCCTATATTTGCTTAATTTCTATGAGATAAAATGATATGAATTTTTGATTTGATGCTTTTATGGGATGATCATACATAAGTCTATAAGTTATCAAATATAGAGTTGTGGTTAAATTCATTAATAATATTTTTCTATATGAATTTCATCGGTCAGATGTTGGTGTGATAAGGAAATGGTCAAAGAGTTATGATACACGTTATTGGATTGTGTAAGTTTCTACCGAAAGACTTTGTATATGTTATTATGAAGTTTTTAAGGAATACATAAAGTTTTATAGGAATAATGGATGTAGATTTATCTGTTGGAAGTATTGCTACTATGTTTTACAGGATCAATTAGTGGTATAAAATTATACCAATTTAAATGACTTTAGTAAGATTTCATAAACATATCAAATGAAAAGATATATAAGTAATCATCCAATGATACTAATATCATGGAGGAAGATCATGATTCTCATTAAGTCCTAAGAGAGTTTAAAAAAGTATGTTATCATTGAGTCTTAATGAAATATCCTATCTTTTAATAGAATTAAATATGGTTAAAGGAAGGAAGTCTCTAACCAAGATGTTTTAAATTTTGGTGTGGAAATTTGTAAATGAAGTTTTCATATTTCCCTAAATTATTAGAGATGGTATGCCTATATATATTGGGGTTTTCAATTGAGGTGAATGATGAATTTTATGGAAGTGATGTGAAGTGCTATATAATTGGAATGTAAATTAGACAGACATTATAAAATGGAATTGGTATGATTAATATTGGATGATGTGTTCCCACCAGTTGGTATTGTATGGATAGTGTAAAGAAGCGATCAGAGAAACAATTTGAAGAGGCATTAATCAGAAAGATAACATATGGAGCTTCATATTAGGTGTTATCATATAGATAGAGTTCTATGGTGATAAAATGAATAATTAATTTGAAGTGATATCATTCTATAAGAAGGAACCATATAGATTATACTAGATAGACATTAGATGGATTATACTAGACTGGACCATTAGAAAAAACTACTATCAGACTAAAGAAGGTTCTTTCCCAATACTATGTAAGAAAGTGAAGAATAATTAGTAATTTATAGAAGGCAAAGTTTAAATAAATTTCAATAAATATAGGACAACATTCTGAAGAATGTTAGTAAGGGTTATTATAGTTGAAAAAACATTATTATGTCAGTTTTGTTGTGTGAGGAGTACAATCACTATCTATTGACTATAATGTTATGAAAGTGTAAGGATAATTATTTCTTGATAAAAACACCCAAAGGATTTTTGGTGTGGTTTTTATGGACTTGGATTATTTCCAAACCATACTAAGGAATAACTACTATTATTGAGTAGTGGACCTTGTAAATAGTTGCATTCTTGTGGTTATGATTATTTTATTGCTTTAAATAAGGGTTATATATCTCTAATAGAAGGTTAATATTGTTTATTAATTAGTAAAAAATAAAAAATATAAGATTATTGATTCACACCTCCCCTATTAGTGATAAAAAATCCTGAATTTTCATTTCAATTGGTATCAGTGTGAAGGTTTCCTTCATTAACTCTTTACCGAAGCATGAATAAAAGACATGTTTCTATGGTTGTTTAGAACTTTGTGAAGAGTAAGATGATTTAAACCTTTGATGGGAATAAATATCATATCTATATGGATATAATGTTACATTATATCATGTTTATTGGTTGTGAATTTCTTGAGGTTTCTCATGTTTAAGTTGTTCCATTAATTACTTCTTATAAGAATTTTTTTGAGAATGACGGGTGATCCAAAAATTCAATACTTTCATTACTCTATGAATGTGAGTTTCTTAGAGTTAAAGAAATTTGAATGGCTAAAGGAACCTAGGAGAATCTAAAGAATATAAATGATTTAAATGTGAAATTAAATAAATAAATGTTACAAATCTAGAGATTGAAGTATAAAAATCATAAAATGGGGGTTGCTGAATTTGTAGATGAATTATTTACAAGGATGAATGATATTTTAAGAACAATAATATTTCTTCGTGAGAAGTTCGAAGATTAATCCATTATTGAAAATATGTTAAAAAATTATTCCTGATAAATTTGATTCCAATGTATCATCAATGGAAGATAGTGATCCTAAAACTCTATATATGGATAACCAACATATTATTCTAATCACTTATGAAATTAAAAGAGACTATTCTATAAATAACAAATAAAAATGGGTTATTGATAAATTTCTTTCATGTTTTCCAATAAAGGAATATTTGAAAAAGTTATCTAGTAAGAAGCTAGTGACTCTAACATCAAAGATTATATTAGTATTTTTTTTGATGAATTTACTCTTTATTTTCTAAAAGGGTAAAAATGTTCAAAGAAAGTAAAAAAATAAATATACCTATGAAGTGATTAATTTTCATATCTATTTAAAATTCTACTAAATATTTACAAGACTTATGAAAGATGAATATTGAGATGATGTGTATGTAAAGAAGATGAGATATATAAAAAAGAAGTTATAAAAATCCATGTTCGGTAAAAATAAAAAGGGCAACATGTTCTCTAGATACTATAAGAGATAAGTTTTTTCCTTATAGGAGGAAGATAATTACAGTGAATAATAAGATAAAAACTCCAATGAAAATATTACTGAAAAATTACTTATTTCAAAAGTGAATGATTAAAAGTTCACGAGTGATGAAACTAGTTTATCTGAATAAGAAGAATAAGATACGAAAATGTATTTTATTCTTAAGAGATAGTTAGAATAATGTCTTTAAAAAATTTATACTTGAGAAGGATAAAAATAATTTTAAGATAGAAAATATTTCAAGAATAAATAAATAATATTTTCTTAAATAATAATACAAGTTTTATAAATATATTGATGATCTAAAGAAGTTACTTGATAACAAAATAACCTTAACATCAATCTTGAATAAAATATAATGGTAATGGATAACTATTTATACATCATTCAATAATTTTTTTAAAATATAGAAAGGAATTATAAATTTTAAAAATTCATTATAATTTTTTTTAAAGTTATAATAAGTGTAAACCTCAGTGGAATCAACAAAAATTATACTAAAATCTTAAAAATAAGGATGAATATGTTCAAAATTAAAATAAATCAACAAGACCATGTTTGTATCTAAATAAGTGGATTTAAAAATCATGAAGTCTATAAGGTTTCAAAATCTAAAAAAAATCTATTTTAATTGGAGATCTTGATAAGGCTGAGAATAAATATAAGTAGAAAAAGAATATTTTAGGAATTTATCAAAACATTGGTATACAAAAAAGGTCCATGTTGGATGGTATGAAAAACTATGGAAAGTGGAACACAACTCAAGATAGTATGAAAGTTACAAACAAAATTATTCATTTTAAAGTTACTACAAGTATTTTATAGGCTTTGGGAATATGAAAAGGATTTTTTGGTTTAATCATCAATGATACAATGAATCCAGGAGAAGTTGGAGGTATATTTTTATGGGGAGTAAACCCACTCAAATAAAACACCTTGAGAAAGTTACTTTAAATACTTAAAATAGATTCCAATCCTTGAAATATATTTTTGGAAGATGTGACTAATCTACGCATGTTGGAACAAGATAACTTTTATTGATATAGGAACATCAACTATTATTTAAACAATATCAAAAACCACATGAGAAGGGAAAAAGGAAAATAAATTTTATATTTGTTGAAACTAATCACAAATCTACAAAGGGAGAATTTCCTTGGATATTGGACAATGGGTTTTTCTTAATACCTAAATAAATATTTAATGTAATTAACTAATTTGAAAAAATATATGGAGGGGGAAATGAATTTTAGAAATTATTTGTCTCTCAAAATCAATGTTGTTAGATTTTTTGTCATTGAGAAATAAAAATTAAAATCCAAAAGAGTATTATTTGTTGATGGGATGAAATAAATTTTGATGACTTTTTCTCAACATTTATATGAAGTTAGAAAAGTTTTTTTAAAGATATGGTTTCATTATGAAATTAATTGAATATTGGAAAATTGTTATGAAAAGAAAACAAACTAATCGAGACTTGTTTCAAGTTGGGGATGCAGAGAGTTTATGCTATTTGATCATCATAGAGGGAAAACAATTACCGAATAAAAGGTTGAGAAATATGTGTTAGAGAAATAAGAGGAAGCTAATAATGAGAGAAAGTATTCATAATATTCTTAACATGATAAGAAAAATATATTAGTGTTGGTCTATATGTTTAAAAGGAAATATTATAAACTCATTAAATTAGATGGTTGAGATTCATCCAATTCTTCCCTTGGAGAAAAAATACATGGACATATGTGGGACATTGAGAAACCAATAAACAAAAAAATAAAATTAATTTATTAATTTTATTGATGACTTTACTTCCATTTTATTTATTATGTTTTTGAAACATAAATAAAAGATTCTCAAATATTTAATTATTTTAAGATAAGTGAAGAAAACGAATGTGAATATTATGCGAGGAAGATTAAAACTGATAATAGTGTTGAGCATTAGAATGGGAATATCATAGATGATCTTGAAAATGAGGAATTTTTTCATGAATTTAGTGTACTATACATATCAAAATAGAATGGTTTTATGAAAATAATAAATAAAAGTTTTGTTGAGGTGGCATGAACAATGTTGATGGAATAAGATGCTTCTTGATACTTTTGGAGACATGATATCAAATAATATATTCAAATTTAGAATCTATGTTACCATATAAAAAACTATTAAATGAATTCTTATGAGATATATTACAAAGAAACCCTATGTTTGAAATACCTAAGGGCATTTGGTAGTTCTTGAATTATTATAATAAAAGGTGAAAATCTACGGTAGTTTGAACATAGAGGTGTTGATTAAATAATTCTTTTATACTTTCATAATAGAATGGGATAAAAATTATATGATAAAGAAAACATAAATATTGTTTACAATGAAGATATAAAAAATATTGAAATTTTTGATTAGGAAGAATCATAGTCAATTATAGATACAATATGAAGTGAATATGAAGTGGTTGTAGTTGAACATGAAAAAATTCTTAAAGGTAATAATAATGTTGAATATACTAAAGATGAAGATCATGAATCAACTATCTAAAGTGATGATGAAAAGTTACATTCATCTCATCCAAGACTAAGGAAGAAAGTTTAATTCCAAAACATCATTGAGATAAAAAATAGTCCAAAACCTAATGAACATCATGGTTAGTATGCAGTACATCCTTATAACCAAATATTGAGATAAAATATGTTGAATAAGACATTGAGCATCAAGATTTGGTTGATTAAATGAGTGAAGAGTTAGATTAGATTGATAAGAATGATATATGTGAACTTATACCCAAACTAGATTATAAAAACCCCAAACCCATTAGCCTATAGTTAGTGGTTATTTTAATACAATGTCATAGATACAGGAGATCACATCACCAAAGATCGATCGGTTTAGTTTTCTTGAAGAACTATATACATAAATGATTACCTTATTAAGTTGGTAATTAAACATATCACATAAAAAAGAAAAAAAAACTACTTCCTTGACACTTATTCAAGGATTTTATCTTCCTAACCAGGGGAATGAAAAAAAATAAAAGGGTGATCTAAATTTCTCAGTAGGTTTTACATGAATCAATAGTAAGTGAAGCAAAGTAAATAAGGCAAAATCAATATGGAAAGGTAAATAACTAAAAAATATATTCAATCAATATACAAATAATGAAAAAGAATCCATAGATTTTTCATAGTGAAAATATCATGTAGTGTAATATCTGAATGATGAATGAGGAAAATTATTAATTATTAGATTTCATGTATTTGGAATAAGAACCATTATGTTGTGAAGATGGTTTAAGTCTGTGGGTATAATCCAATATGATTATTCTTGGAAAAAAATAACAAGGGTTTGTTCCCAACTATTTTATCTCATGAGACCATCAATTAATTGAGGGGCTATCTATAATCAGGCTCCCCTATAAATAAAAGTCCAAATAATTCTTCATACATAGGTTCAATTCATGAATAATATGACTATTCAAAATATCTTTGTTGATTATAAAATATGGTTTTATTAATATTTCCCAATTAAAACAACATTAAAAGAAAAAATATATTTAAAATTGGTATATAGATAAGACAATAATCATTTTCATGACAAAATAAATATGGATAATTTATAAAATCTTCAATTAATGGTGACTATTAATAAAAAAAAATTATACATACACCACACCCAAGGAATAAGTGCTGAATAAGGCATAACAAAAGGGAATATAATAATGATGTCCATTAAAAAATGGATTTAAATAATACTTGAAAATTAATTTGTGAAAATGGTTATAGATCATGATAAATGATGTCCAACTAAAGTGAAAACATGTAAAACGAGTTTTTAAGAATCTTTAGAAATGATCCTCTTTAGTGCGGATTAAGGGAAAATATTAACGAGTATTAAAGTGGAAAAAATCATAATTGTTTTCATAAAAACATAAATGAAATAAGACAGTTATTCATGGTAAAAATTGTTTTTTATGAAAAACAATGGTTTCTTAAAATAGATTATGATGTGTACTTGAAAATAATTAAGAAACTGAGAAGTTCCCTTTAATCAGGTTTTCTTATCTGGAGAAATTGAGAAGGAAACCTTATAAAGCATGCATTTCCCAAGAAAAGAAAGAATAATTAAGTTAGGTATATATTTTTTGGATCAGAGAAATATAATTTATGAGTATAAAATAATAATAATAATCAAGAATTTCATTAGGGTAAAGAGAGAGAAAGTGTAACCCAAAGGAAAAATGGGGCTTTAGAAAGAAACCATTACCTTCTACCCGAAAGTGTTCTTCACATGCAATTAATGTCCTAAAAAATGAAATTAGATTCATTAGTAATTTAATTCAGAACCTATTAAAGATTTATTTTATTTATTATAATTTTATTAAGTTTATTTATGGACTGTTTTATTAGTTAAAATTCCATTTTATCGTTCGGGAGTGTTCGTTTCCTTGGTTTCCATGATGGGTTCACTTGTATACATGTATGAAAGATCATGTAAAATGTAAATAATTATCTAGAATTGAAATTATATGATATTAATGAACTTATATATTATTAAATGGTATTATTTATCATTTTTTCTATATATTAGGATGATTATTTAGATAAAAAATTAATGATAACCGTTTAGATTATTTTGGCATTTTTTGACCATCATGAACTAGTTTTGTTTTATTAATTAATACTATGAATTTTTACTAGTTCCAAAACACAAAATATTTTTTAATAAAAAATTTTAAATATTTTTTAACCATTATAATTTTTTTATTACTAGCCTTGAAGGCATATTATAAAATGAAAAATCATTATCCATGAAGGTGGTGAATCGACACCTCTTGGAAGATGTTTTCATTTTTAGAAAAAATGGGGGAGAAGAGGTAATTGATGGTGGATATTCCAAAAAAAATAACATTATAGTATATATAATATACTATAGTTATCAAGTTACTTTGTACAAGGTAGGTGAGGTAAGGATAAGAAAAAAAAGTAATTGAAAGAGAAAGAGAGAGATAGAAGGTTTTATCTCTTGAGTGTCGTCTCCTTGAGAACCTCCTTAAGGGACTCGGAAATGGACTTTTGGTGAGAATAAGATTACTAGAACATGGGGAAGAGGTTTGGGAGAGGAATTGAGAATAATATTAGGTTGCTCTAAGTATTATAATATTTTTAGAGTAGAGGCGGTGAGGGGAGGTATTTATAGTGGTGGAGAGAGAGGTGTTTTTTTATTATTTTATTCATTTATTTAATATTTTTGTTTTAAGAATATCTATAGTGTTGATTCATGTGAATAAATACAGTAACTAGAGAATTTTATTTTGAGATATTGACCACTTACGTCATCTATGACTCAACCATGACTCAAAAATTCTTGTATTTGGATAAAATTTTAAATACCATAAATTACCATATTTCACTTATTAAAAAAAATTAAACTATTTTAAAACAATCCCAAAAATTAACCCTAACCATTTTTTTGCATGTAGAATTTAAAAATAGAATCCATTTTATGAAAATAATTTTATAAATATGATAAATTTGATTTTTTTTAAATCATCATTAATTTGAAAAATACCGATTTTAAAATTATAAATGATTTAATGACACTATGAAAAATTAATTAAGGTCTCATAGAATTATAATATAATCATAAGAAAATAAATATTAATTTATGAATCTATATTTTGAAAAGAAATTTTATTTTAAAACATTATATTAATTATAAAATTGTAAATAAACATTTACACTTCACAAAAATGTCGACACATAATTTATCATTTTTGAAACATTTATTTACTTATTATATGATATAAATATGTCATATTTTAATTTATGAGATACCTAAATTTTACTCACAATTTCACAGGTGAGGTTATTATTCTAATGTCCACATTACTATTCCTAGTGGTCACATTACTATTCCAATATTCATGTTATTATTTAATAGTATATCGTGGTTAGTTTAAGCATGGTATTTCATACAACATTAGCTATTGAGTAAAATGGACTTATATAATAATATTCATACCATAAATCTTGGGGTGTTATATTCCTTCCACTGGAAATTTCATCCTTATATTTTTTCATGAATATTTCCTTCTAAACATATGTGGGTGGTTCTTCTTCATAACATCCTAATGTTCCCATGTTGATTTTCCCATTTTATGGTTTATCTGAAGAACCTTTAGTAGTCGAGTCTTTTGATTTCTCAATAATTTCTCTATTGTGTCAAGAATCTCGATATTCTATCCATAGTAAGATATATCTAGTTTTATTACTATTTTTCATAAGCGAGTGTATGTGTTGGTTATGAAATGTATTTCAATAAAAATGATGTGTGGAACAGATAATGAACTTTGGAGAGACTTGGTGATATTGCTAATTGCTAATCTATAGATCCAATTACTTCCTAAATTTCAAATGTTCTGATGAACTGAGGGCTCAATTTCACTTTCTTAACAAACCTTATGAAACTCTTCCGTGGAGATACTTTTAGAAATACATGATCTCTCACTTTAAATATAAAATCCTCTCTATGGTTGTCCGCATAACTCTTTTTCCTAATCTGAGCTACTTTAATATGATCTTGAAAATTCTTTATCTTTTTCATTATCTCTTAAATAAGTTATAGTCTTATAATTTTACTCTAACTAAATTCATTTCAACATGTTGGTTTTTGAAATATCTTTGTATATAATTCTTTATACGAAATAATTTGAATACTAGAATAGAAATTGCCATTGTAGGAAAATTCTACCAAAGGTAAATACTTATACCATATACCTTGAAAGTCAAGTGATCATGACCTCAACATGTCTTATATTTTGTGAATATTTCTTTCAAACTATCCATCAATTTTAGGGTGATAAGTAGTACTCTAATTAATATCAATATCCGAAGTCTTCAGAAGACACTTCCAGAATTTTGATATAAAACAAGGATATCGATCAGACATAGTCAATAGATTTTCACAATAACGTCTTAAAAATTCATTAATATAGATTCTTTATAGGTACTCAAGAGGTAAATATTCTCTTATAGTAAGAAAATGTGTCGAATTTGTAAGGCGATCCATAGTAACCCATGTCATATCATTATTTTTGGAGGTCTTCTATAATCCAGTGATGAATTATATAGAAATTTCATCCCACTTATACATAGGAATATATAGAGGTTGCATAAATGCTCTAGTATGTTGTCTCATATACTTTAATTGTTAAAAAACTAGGAATCTTGACACATACTCAGTAATTTACCGCTTCATATTATCCCACAAAAAATAATCCTCCAGATCTCTATACATCTTAGAAGAACCAGGGTGTACACTGAAATTTGAGCTATGAGCATCATCTAATAGTTCTCTTTTTATCTCAAGTATTGATGAAACACAAAACCTCTTTCCAAATTTTATAATTTCACCCTCACACACGATATCTTCTAATTTTCCATCCTTAATGAATTTAATTTTCGTTTGAAAATTTTCATCATTAGATTTATAATTTTTTATCTTCTCAAAAAATATAGTTTAAGAATAATTTAAAAAATGATTTCTTTTTACCATTCCTTAACAATTCTCATATCTATATTTAGTAAATACATGAATATAGAATATTTCTGAATCCACATTTGGGTTAGAATTTCATGATCTTTACTACTTAATGCATTTTATACCATATTTTTTCCTAGCTGGTAGTGTATTGAGTAATAATAATATTTGAGTAACTCAAGCCATTATCCTTGCCTCATGTTGAGTTATTTATATGTAAATATGTATTTCAAACTCTAGTGATCCATATATATCTCAAAAATTTCACAATAGATATAGTGTCTCCATTTCTTTAGAGAAAAGATTATGGATGCTAACTCAAGATCATGAGTTGGATAATTTTGTTCACGAGTATTCGGCTTCCTTGAAGCATATGCAATAATTTTTTTTACATAAGGACACAACCCATTACTTTCTTATATAAATCATTGTATACTAGAAACCCATGATTTCCTGTTGGTAAATTCAAAATTGGTGTATTGAACAATATTCTATTCAATTATTTAAAACATTCTACACATTCTTTTATCCATATGAACTAAACTTCTTTACTTGTGAGACTGGTTAATGGGTTAGAAAATCAAGGTAAATTCTTAGTGAAACACCGATAGTAACATGATAAACCAATGAAATTACATAACTTTTTTATGTTCATTGGAATATGCCATTCTTGGATTGTCTTTGACTTCACAGGATCAACTGGGATTCCATTATCATGAACCATCCTAGTGGGGCCCATGTTTTGATTCACCAAGACAACCTCCAGTAGGCCAGGGGATATTGATTAGCACCAAGTAGGCATATCCCTAACATTGGGGGCATTTCCTAAGTACCTGTACAGACACACAAATCCCCAATCCAACAAATGATGAAACATAAAAACCACTAAGGAAAAAAAGATGCATACATACAACTAAACCCAACCAATAGAGTACAATATAAATTAAAGTGTTGAAAGTAAACTGGGCTCGAATACAAGACCAACAAAATAAAGAGTCTATAAACTTAAAAGTCCAACCAATAAGAAAGAAAATTGGCATATGGACTGCTTCTCGTAGCCATAAGAATGCATCGGCCTATAAAGAATCTCCTAAAACTCGGTCTTGTCTTTGTCCGCCCTGGTCCCCTTCAAAAGGCTGCTCATCTGCACAAGAAATGACACATGAGGCCAAATAATATGCAGGGATGAGTATAATAATACTCAATAAAGGACCCTGAAAACAACAAAAAAACACAAAGTAAAGGTACATTCATCTCTACACAGTATATGTATACAAAACACATAACAAGAGAAACATATCGATATACTCAAAACCCAAACCTGTATTCTAGAGGTAAGTCACAATGACTGCATACCCATGCTAGGGATTTAGTTCGAAGATTTAATAAAGCACTCGTCCAGGATAACTGACTCCATGAGTCTGATAGCTCTGATGAAGTCCATCTGAGAAGTACCATTTGTCGAGAAGTTTCATGAGAGAGATAGATGCACTGATATATCTAAAGAGAGAATAGATACACTCATTCTGGAAGAATTCACTCCTGAGTGGGGAAAGATCATGATACACAGATGAGGATCACTACGATGACCTTGGAGTATACCATGAATATTATAGATTCACTTTCTAAGTATAGGATTGGCATCCTATAGGATTGGTCACGTCGATACTTGACTCTACATAGGGACAAGAATGGGTATAGGTCTTTTCTTTTCTTTAATAATAAAATGAGACTTCATCCCCAACCATTAAAAAAAGTATAAGGTGTGTAGAAGGGTATCACATCATGTCCTCTGACCCTAATTAGTGCTTATGTACAACAACCTATGTCCAGAAGATCATGTCATGTAAAAATGATATACACAACATGTATAAGAGTAACATGACATTTCATACTATGCAGGGGATTATTCCTATATGATGGTCATGTGCCCGTACACGTCTTCAACTTGTGTCTTCGAACCCATGTACCGGTACACGGGGTAACCAGCATAACCGACCTGGTCTAGCCATCTGGTGGTGTGCATGCTGTGTAATCCACCCCATATATGTGTATCATCCGAGATATACACCGAAGTCCCACATAGATACTTACAAGCCATGTGACATCTGTCACACACCATGTCATCGCTTTCTGTATCACAGAACCATAGTCGCCACTGAACTAGTCCCACACGCCGTGTTCTTTGGAGAACACGCTGTGTTCCTCACATTTTTCTAGAAAATTGCATTCTTCATCCCAGGTCTCGGTTGATCTTTAAACCCTTGATTTGTCCTCCCATTCACCAAGAAACTCAAGATCCAAGGTCACCCCACCATTAAAATGCCTATTTGGTATGTTTTGGGCCTTTGATTAGCTCCAGAAACTCATTTTGATCATCTGTGTGAAGAACGGTCAAAGAATGATTTCTTCCAAACCATGTTAATTAGTCTGTCTCCATCATCTTCACACCTCCATTTTTTCATCACGATGTCAGATCTATGATTTTGTATTGTTTCATTATGAGATGAATGCGCAACAATCCATTGTACATAATCCCATAAAGAACGCAAAGAACTCATTGGTTTGCGAGAATAAATTCATAAAAAAATCGAGGAAAAAACCTATGTGGTTGTTCTTTATGATGTTGATCCACTCCCATTATAATGATCAATAAGAACAAAACAACATTGAATCAATCCCTGAAAACAACCCACAAAACAACCCTCCCATAAGAACGATTGAACCATGGGTCAACTTGTTTGTGGGTCGATCCGCGTTCCACATTTAAATCAAAGAAATGAGGAAAAGATAGAATTGAAAAATAATACTCCATACCTCAATCGTCGATGAAGGTTGGATTTTCTGCCATTGTCGGTGAGATCCTCTGACCTTGCTACACATTGATCCATGAGTTTTCATTCATCATCATTCATCGAGAAATTTCAAAGGGAGACTCCTATCCATAGCTCCAGAGGATTTTAGTGAGTTTTCTAGGGTTATTTACCAAACCTCGGACTCCTATTTATTTAAAACCATAAAAAATGTATCTAAATATTTAAAATGTTTAAAATAAAATAAAATATTAATTTATTCAATTTTCTTTAAAACATAAAAAAATTAACTTTTACAGCCGACCCACACCAGTCGCTGTTATGCCTCACCTAAGGTAAATTCGCTGCTTTGATTGGAAGAATTTTATTAGATTTCTGATCCAGTCACCAGTTTAAAAGTTATTCCACTATTCTAGAAAACCACTTACACGTGCTATTTAAAAGTTTAATTTATTTCAAACATTTATTTCAGGCTCTTCGAGCCTTGGAATCAAACTTCATCACGAAGCCTAGTCTTGAAATAATTTCAAATAATATTTATTAATAATACATGGAAAATCTGAGACATTAAATTCCTCCCACCTTAAGGCCTTATGTACTGAAAATACAAAATAAAAGGCTAAAAGAAGATGTGGGTACTGTGCATGAATATGATATTCCTACTCCCATGTACTCTCCTGAAGATTCATGTACAACCACCAGACATGAACCAAGGGAATCACTCTCCCAAGAATGATCTTCTCATTTTGATCCTCGATCACTACAAGGTAATCTATTGAGTTCTCTCCATCCTCAATGTCTATCTCACCCCAGTCAATGACGTGTGGCATATTGTGCACTTACATCCTCAGCTTCAATATTTTTAAGACATCATGTACCCAATACAACTATGGTGGTAGTTATAGGATGTAAAACACATCAACAACTCCCCATATTATCTAAAAGGGGTTGATGAACCTCAGAGACAACCTACTTCCATGACCAAATCAATGAAGCCCTCGATGAGGTGAGACCCAAACAAAGACATGGTCTCCCTCCTCGAACTCCAGAGGTCTATGTTGTCTATCCGCATAAGAATTCTACCGGCTCTGTGCAGTATTCATCTACTCCAATATGATATGAACCTTCTTGGTGGTATCTCAAACCAACTCTGGACCCATGAGTGCTGAATCTCTAGAGACGGTCTAGCAAAGAGGTGACTGAAATGGTCACCCATATAAAGCCTCAAACTGTTCCATACCAATTGTGGAGTGGTAGTTATTGTTGTATACAAAATCCACCAGTTGTAGGTGGGCCTCCAAACTGTAACCAAAGTTCAAGATATAGGTCTGCCCCATATCCTCCAAAACCTGAATGTTTCTCTTGGTTTGAACATCTCTCTAGGGATGGAATGCTGTGATCAAGCATAGCTGAGTCCCAAACACCTCCTGTAATCCCTTCCATAACTGGTATGTGAGAAGAGAAAATCAATATGAGACTATCGTCGAAGGGATTTCATGAAACCAAACTATCTCCTATACATAGAGGCATTCCAAGCTCTCTACGAAACTCTTCTCCCTGATAGATATGAAGTGGGCCGACTTGGCGAGTCGGTCACTGATTACCTAGATGAAATCGTGTCCCTTGGATGTTTGTGGTAAGCCCATCACAAAGTTCATTGATATTTCATGCCACTTCCACTATGGAACTTCTAGGGGGTGAGCTAACCCCGCTAAAACCTAGTGCTCAAACATCACCTATTAGCATGTAAGGCATCGAGGAACAAAATCTGTTATTTCTTTCTTTATTTTGGTCTACCAGAGTTGATGTTATAAGTCCAGGTACATTTTCTCCACTCCGGGATGTACCAACAAAGGGGATGTAGGAAACTCACTTAGAACCTCCTCCCACAACAATGTTAGTATAACTATGCATCCTCTAAAAAGAATGATATACTCCCCACCATGAGAATATCCATCAAGATAATGTCCTGTAGACAACTGAGAACATAAAATATCAAAGTCAACATCCCAAGCTATGACTCCCTAACTCTCCGTAAGATTGGAGGGGTGAAAACCATCAACCAAAGATATCCTTCATCATCTCCATCCATGAAGGATAACTGTAGCGTGACCAACTACCCCAATGCCTCACTCAAAATCTGCGAACTCAATATCCTTCTTAGAGTATCTGGAACAATGTTCCACTTCGCTGGAGGATAGATGATCTTGAATTCATAATCTTGGAAGAACTATAGCCATTACCTCTGCCTGAAATTCATATCCTTCTACGAGAATATTTACATGAGGCTCTTGTGGTCATATTAGATGATAAACTACTCTCCCATTAGGTAGTGCTACCACATCTTCAATGCAAAGACTACCGCTACCAACTCAAGATCATAGGTCATGTATTGTTTCTCATGTGGACTTATCTAGTGTTAACCATAGGAAATAACTACCTATCTCGGCATTAGAACATAACCAAGCCTAGTAACTGATGTGTTTTAGAAAACTATGTACTCGAAAACCTTCCCTGGTAACCTCATGATTGGGGAACTCATCAAACTTTGCCTCAACTATTGGAAAGCCTTCTAGAACTTTTCCGTCCATACAAAATGTTGTCTCTTTTGGGTCAAATCTACTACCGATGCTGATATCCAAGAGAAATCAGGTATGAATATTTGGTAATATCCTGCCATCCCAAGGAAGATCTACACCTCCTTCACACTCCTAGGTGGATCCCATGCTAATACTTCCTTGACCTTGGCTTGGTCCACTACTACTCCACATGCTGAGATAAAATTTCCTAGGAAGTGGACCTCCTATATCTAGAACTAGCA
Source organism: Viscum album (assembly GCA_963277665.1). Lineage (NCBI taxonomy): Eukaryota > Viridiplantae > Streptophyta > Magnoliopsida > Santalales > Viscaceae > Viscum > Viscum album. The sequence goes on from OY728165.1 coordinate 220,907,401, forward strand.
CTTAGAGAAATTTCCATAAAGCCGGTGCTCTCAAAATATATCTATTACCATCTACAGGTCTCCCGCATGCTCCTCCTCTAACACTAAGTATATAAGGATGTCAATGATGAAGACTAATACGAACCAGACTAAGTACAGATGAAAGATCTAGTTCATGAGTCCCATGAACACTGTGGGGGAGTTCATCACACTGAAGGGAATCAACAAGTACTCATTGTGACCATATAGTCATATGAAATTCATCTTCTATATATCCTCCTCTCGTACTGGTAACTGGTGGTAACCCGACCAAAGGACAACCTTCAAGAAGCACCGCTCCCCTCTTAACTGATCAAAGAGGCCACAGATCCTCTATAGTGGATATTGTTTCTTCACCATTACCTGATTTAGGCATTAGTAATCCATGCAAAAGCTCAAACTCTTGTCTTCCTTCTTGGAAAACAAAACTGGGGATGCCCAGGGTGAAACACTAGGTCTTACAAAGCCATCACTATGATAATCCTCCAACTACAACCTCATCTCATGAAGCTCTATGGGAGCCATCCGATATGCCTGCAGGGATATCAGTTCCCTCCCAATGTGTAAGTTGATGCAGAATTCAATCTCCTAGTGGGAAGGTATTCCTGGAACATTGTAACGACCCAATCTTTTTGAGTAGTATATTAACTTACTCTTATTGATTTAATAAGATGTTAATGGTTAATGCAGAAAGAGGAGTCGATGGCTTCATCCAGTAGACTCAACCCTTACGAAGCCCACTTATCAGAGCTTGGGAAGGAGGTAGCATCTGTGGGCTTCGCTTTGGACCAAGCCCAAGCCGAGCTCCAGCATGTCAAGCTTGAACGAAAACGCTTGCAGGAGAAGTTCAAGTTAGTGGAGATTGCTACTAGGGCAATGTTATCTGAGCCTCCCTCAGATTCTCTCACCATATCACACCTTACACTTAGGTCTTATGCCAGTGTTATAAGGGGCTATGTGATGAGACCCTAGTTTCCATGTGTAATCCTCTCGGGTGAATAAATTGAGATTTCTTCCTTTAGTGATGTTTGTGAAATTTCAAATGCCTAGATAATTTTAGAATGTATTTTATTGATGATTTTTTAAAAAGGGATATTTTGAAATATTTATGTAAACCCTAAATAACTAATGATGTGTAATGATTTTCAAAAAATGGTCTTCTACAAAAGTGTTCATTAAGGAATTTGGAGTCTAATAAGATCAACTTAATTTTTGATGAATAGTAAATTATGAATAGTGATTTTACGCTTAGGATTAGTAATGTGACCAAATGGATTAGTAATTTTCACTTAAAGAAAGTTTTAGTATAATTTAGACACCTTGGTTAAGTAATGTGATTCAATAAAATGTGTAAATAACGGTTTCATAAATTATTAATCAAGTATTAGTTTTTTTGGATGAATAGTGTTTTTTAATTAAAAATTTAATTAAAAATAATTAGAAAATTATTTTTATAAAAATGACTTTATTTTTGAACTCAGAGCATCGATATTATGTTAAGGTAATTTTTGGGGATTTTTCTGAAAAAAATGAATTTTCGATGAATAGTGTTTTTATTTAAAAATTAAATTAAAAATATTTAGAAAAATATTTTTATAAAATGGATTTCATTTTTGAAATCAGAGCATTGATATTTGGTTAAGGTTAAATTTTGGGATTATTCTGAGAAAGTCGAATTTTCAGTGAATAGTAAAAATACCGTTTTAGGGTTTCGGTATGTTTAATGACATCATAATGATGTCATGATGATGTCATGAGATCTTTTGAGGGTTGGCCGGCCAAGGGTGATGAATTATTGTTTTGGGGGCCCCATGTGGCCTAACTCCATGATAAATGCCAAGGGAGAGCCCATGGGTTTGAGAAAAGCACATGTGAGGTGTCCTTTGGCCATTAATGCTTTGTCCCCTCACTTTCCCTATAAATACCCACCCTTTCCTCCCTTTGTTTTCACTCCCAACTCTTCCCCAACGAAGTTCTGGTCTTCTTACCTTCCAAAGAGTCCTCCCAAGGTGCCCCCAAGCCCTCAAGGTCCAATCCTTTGAGTTTCAAGAGTCACGTTTTAAGGTAAGGGATCCGACCCCTCTCTTTCTTTTCATGAAATCTCTTTTATGTCATTCCTTTTATGCTCCATGTTTTTATGTGAGAGGATGTTCTTTTATATTCCTCTTACTGCCCTTTCATGTTTATATGATGAGAGATCCCCTCTTACTCTCATCATTTCGTTTTATGAAAGTTTAAGTGACGCCGTTAGGCTGCCGAATTTTTAAGGGATTCTTTCACCCTTCTCATTTTTCAAGTTCAATTTTCATGTCAAGTCTTTCAAGTTCCTTTTTATTATGTTGGGGTATGATCTCTATATCAATCATACTGATCTCTTATGATCATATGATGAGGGACCCTTTTTGATCTTGTCAAATCATTTTCTTTTGAAGTTAAGTGACGCCGTAAGGCTGCCGAATTTTCATAAGAGAAATCTAATCTTTTTCCTTCCATGTTTTTCATTTCAAATGGTATGTCCCTAAAATTTCGTTACCATGTCCATATGTCCTTCTTATTATTTCACCCTACTGTTTTATGGGTCATTTATGAGTGGGTGACCCATGTCCCCTCTCATTTCAACGTTTTCTAAAACCCCGAAACTTAGCCGTTATGCTGCAGAATTTTCCCCTCAAAATGCCTCTCTCTTTTCTCAAAAATTATTTTATGTTATAAAGTGAATACTCAAAGCTCTTATTTCTACAAAGGTATTCACATATATATCAAAATGTTCCATTTTAAATTCTGGGATTTACATACATGAGACCCGCTTTCCCTTTCCGTGGGTTTAAAGTGACGTAAAGATCATGTCTTTAAAGCAGTTTTTAAAACGTTATGATTATGAAATGAAACCCATTTATTTTATGCTATGTGGGTTATTTATGAAATGTTTGATGATGATATATGTGGCTCACATGATAATAAAGGCAAATTTAAGGGTGCGCCCTGATAGCGCTCCAATGCATTGGGTAATGATGTAACCACTAGAGATTACAATTTTCACGATACCTTGGTGAATAACCTTGGTAATTTTCAAATGACACCTTGGGGATGGACCTTGGTGATATGTTCATGATTGTCTATGTTAAATGATGTAGCCACATCTTCAAGTTATGAAAAATGTTATTTTTATTATGAAATGCCTCATGATTTCTTCCTCATGCCTTAAAGTTCTTTTCATGTCCTTATTGAAGTATCTCATGTTCACATGTAAAATGTTCCTCTTGTTTCCCTTACTGGGCCTTCTGCTCACCCTTTCTTTTGATGTATGTCCCCAGGTTATGAGATGCAGTAATGAACCTAGAATGAACATAAGGAGACGCCTTGCAAGTGTTTAAGAAGAATGTTTTATGTTTTTTTTATGTATTATGATCCTTGTTTCCAAGACACTAAACCTTAACGATCCTCCGATTTGTGTAATGTAATGAAAGTTTTTGTTATAAAATGGCGGGATTCCATAGTTGGTATCAAAGGATGGTTTAGTTATTTGTGGAAATTAGGATATAAAAACTTTAGGAAGAACCCTATAGAAAAGTTTAAATATAGGAAAACTTCCTGGTATTTTGGTAAGTATTGAGTAAGTGGTCTATCAAACAAATACATCCCTGTCTGGATACGAGCAGGTAGAGGCGGCTCTGGCACAGATGTACATAGGGGTAAAACCCGAAAACACCGCTTTGAGCTAGACTCGAACGGGAACTGGTGCACGATAACGGGCCTTGCTGCACTCTTGGTTACGACACTCCCGGGGGATATGTTTGGTTAATCACATGCTTTTTATGAATCATTATGAAGGAATTATAGAGAAGTATAATTGTCTAAGCATGAAGTCTTAGTTAAAAGATTCATAAATGAAATAAGTTTCTCACTAAGGTTTTATTCTTTTAGAAAATGGCGGGCAATAGGAGAAACCGTGCCGATGGTGACCGCAATGCACCATGTGCTGACGGCCCTCCGATGGAAGATGGAATGGAAACATTCATGCGGATGATGAACCAACTGACTCAAGTTATGAGTAATAACTTGAATCAAGCTGAGAGGCCGACCTCACCACGAAGGGAACAACTTTCTGTTGAGTCCTTCATGCGTCAACGACCGCCAACATTCAGTGGATCTACTGACCCATTGGTTGCGGAACAATGGATAAGCTCCATTGAAAAGATCTTTTCTGTACTTCATTGTTCGGAACAAGAAAAAGTCACCCTTGCTGTTTACCGCCTAGAGGGAGAAGCTGATCAGTGGTGGTCACTGATCAAAAACACGAAGCCACGAGGAGAGATGGAAGCTATGGAGTGGGAAGAATTTCGGGGAATTTTCTTTAACAAGTATTTCCCTCGTTCCATGAGAACGAAAATGGAGAAAGAGTTTCTCGAGCTGAAGCAGAAGGAGAACGAATCTGTCGGAAGCTATGAGATGAACTTCACAAGGCTTTCCCGTTATACCTCAAGCTTTGTCATGGACCCTAATGGGAAGGTTGATAGATTCTTTGGCGGACTACGACCACATCTGCGGAAGAATCTAGCCAACAGGGACTACGATAGCTATGAAGAAATAGTTCGAAGTGCTATGAAAGTTGAACTAGAGTTTGGGGAGACACAGTGGTCTCACAAATCTAATGAGAAGAAGAGAACTCTAGAACCGAGCCTGGGAAGAAGTTTTGATCAGGAAAGAGGTGGAAAGCATATGCAACATGCCACATGCAATAAATGTGGGAAGAAGCATCCGGGGAACTGCTTGATCGGAAGTGGCAAGTGCTATAGGTGTGGAAAAGAAGGCCATATTTCTCGAAATTGTCGTGGTGATGTGAAGCCTCAACTTCCCAACACTAACGACAGAGGAAAGATGGTTCTGGCCCTACCCGAAGTCACATTCTTCAAGTGTGGACAGCTTGGGCACTTTGCTAATCAATGTCCAAATCCGAGGGCGGTGGAGGGGAATCACCATCAACCTCAGCAGAGGCCAAGGGAGCAAGGTCGTGCTTTCGCTATCACAACAACTGAAGTTGAAGTTCCGAACGATGTGGTAGCAGGTACTCTTGTTGTCCTCTCAAAACTAGCAAGTGCTTTATTTGATTCTGGTTCTACGCATTCCTTTATTTCTTCCAAGTTTGCAAAGAATATAGAATCAATCCCCGAATTGCTTGAGGTAGAGTTGTCAGTCAAGACTCCAAGTGGGATTATCCATGCATCAACAGTGTTTAGAGACTCTAGTGTTTACTTTGGTGAGCACAATCTTATCGCAAATCTAGTAGTCATCCCCATGATGGAATTCGACGTTATACTAGGGATGGACTGGCTCTCAAAGTATAATGCTAAGATCAAATGCAGAAGTAAGGAAATCTCAGTAGTCTTGAATGAACGACCTACAGTTATCTTCCGAGGAGAGATATCCCGAACTGATCCCTATCTAGAAGCACCTCCTATAGCTTTCTTTATGGAGTTAATCGGTGATGAGGAAGAAGGGAAGGGGAGCATACAAATTGAAGATGTTCCGATTGTTCAGGAATACATGGATGTATTTCCTGAGGAGTTACCTGGACCTCCCCCAGAAAGAGAGGTAGAGTTCTCCATTGAACTCGTACCTGGGTCTCAACCGATATCAAAGACTCCGTATAGAATGGCAAATGTGGAGCTAGAGGAGCTAAAGAAACAACTCCAAGACTTGTTGGAGAAGGGGTTTATCCGACCGAGTGTGTCTCCTTGGGGAGCACCAGTTCTCTTTGTGAAGAAGAAGGATGGATCAATGCGGCTATGCATTGATTATAGAGAACTGAACGGGATCACAGTGAAGAACAGATACCCTCTTCCAAGAATTGATGATTTATTTGACCAACTTCGTGGGGCTCAATTCTTCTCTAAGATTGACCTTCGATCTGGTTATCATCAACTGAGGGTGAAGAAGGAAGATATTCCAAAGACTGCCTTCCGATCAAGATATGGGCATTATGAGTTTACTGTTATGCCCTTCGTCTTGACTAATGCTCCTGCTATTTTCATGGATTTGATGAATAGAGTCTTTAAGGACTACCTTGATAACTTTGTGGTAGTTTTTATTGATGATATTTTGATATATTCAAAAAGTCGTGAGGAGCATGAAAATCATCTGAGGGTTATTTTGAAAACTCTACGGAAGGAGAGGCTCTTTGGGAAGTTCAGAAAGTGTGAGTTTTGGTTACAACAAGTGGCTTTCTTGGGGAACATCGTAACCAATGAAGGTATCTCGGTTGACCCTGCAAAGACAATGGTTGTGGAGGAGTGGCCTCAACCCACAACAGTAACTGAGATTCGTAGTTTCCTTGGTTTAGCGGGATATTATAGGAGGTTTGTGAAAAACTTTTCACGGCTTTCTAATCCACTAACTAAGTTGACTCGAAAAGGGGTTAAGTTCATCTGGACAAAGGAATGCGAGGAAAGTTTCCAAGAGCTGAAGAAGAGATTGGTTACTGCACCTGTGTTAACACTACCCTCTATCGGAGAAGGATTCGTTATTTTTAGCGATGCATCTCTGAAAGGGCTTGGGTGCGTCCTCATGAAAAATGACAAAGTAATTGCTTATGCATCTCGACAGTTGAAGATTCATGAGCAGAATTATCCTACGCATGATCTAGAGCTGGCGGCAGTTGTTTTTTCTCTAAAGATATGGAGGCACTATCTTTATGGGGAGAAATGTGATATATACACTGACCACCAAAGTCTAAAGTATATTTTCACACAGAAAGAATTGAACATGAGACAAAGGAGATGGTTGGAGCTTATTAAAGACTATGATTGTTCAATTCATTATCACCCTGGAAGAGCAAACAAAGTCGCAGATGCGTTAAGCAGGAAAGATCCTGTTGTTCTGGCAACAATGAGGATCCTGGGAGATCCCTTGATTAAAGATCTAGTAAAACTGGACATGGGAATTATAAGGAAAGGGACATCATCAACCCTATCCCAAATGATTTCTCAACCTTCATTACTAGAGAAGATCAAGAAGGCTCAAAAAGAAGATCCTTTGCTGCAGGAGAAGTTCGAGGCTGTAAAGGATGGGAAGTTCCCTAATTTCAATATTGATCAAGAAGGTGTATTGAAATTTCGTACAAGACTATGTGTTCCATCTATTCCGGAGATAAAGAAAGAACTGATGGATGAAGCTCATAGCTCTACTTTCTCTATACATCCGGGAAGCACTAAGATGTATAGAGACCTTTGTGATCATTATTGGTGGGATAACATGAAGAGGGAGATTGCCGATTACACTACAAGGTGCCTGGTGTGTCAGCAAGTAAAGGCAGAAAGACAACTTCCTAAGGGGGTATTACAACCGCTACCCATACCAGTATGGAAGTGGGATAATATCACCATGGACTTTGTAACTGGTCTCCCAAAAACATCCAAAGGAAACAATGCGATATGGGTTATTGTGGACCGTCTCACCAAGACAGCCCATTTTATCTCTATTCGGGAAGATTTCTCTCTGGATCAGCTTGCCAAGATATACGTGAAGGAAGTGGTAAGGCTGCATGGGGTACCACTATCCATCGTATCTGATCGTGACCCAAGATTCACATCAAAATTCTGGAGAAGTCTTCAGCATGCTCTGAATACTGAATTGAATTTTAGTACGGCCTATCATCCTCAAACTGATGGCCAATCTGAAAGGACTATTCAGACACTCGAAGACATGTTGAGATTATGCTCAATGGAATTTAAAGGTGGATGGGATCAACACCTCCCATTAGTGGAGTTCTCTTATAACAACAGCTTCCATGCGAGTATTCAGATGGCACCCTATGAAGCTCTGTATGGAAAGCGGTGTAGAACTCCTACTTGTTGGGATGAAACTGGTGAGAGGAAGCTTCTTGGGCCTGATCTCGTGCAAGAGATGACAGAACAGGTTCATGCCATCCAACAACACATAAAGGCTGCTCAGAGTCGGCAGAAGAGCTATGCTGACAATCGTCGAAGGGACTTGGAGTTTGGTGTTGGTGACAAAGTCTTCCTTCGAATTTCTCCATGGAAGAGAGTCATGCGGTTTGGGAAGAAAGGGAAGCTCAGCCCTAGGTACATTGGCCCCTATGAAATCCTTGATCGCATAGGAGCAGTGGCCTATCATCTAGCACTTCCACCGAACCTAGCTCAAGTTCATGATGTCTTCCATGTATCTCTCTTGAGGAAGTACATACCCGACCCTTCGCATGTACTGAACCCAGAGGTGGTACAACTTGAACATGACCTCTCTTATGAGGAGCAGCCAGTGGAGATCTTGGACCGTAGAGACAAGGTTCTACGAAACAAGACTACCCACCTTGTGAAAGTGTTGTGGAGGAATCATAAATATGAAGAGGCGACTTGGGAGCCTGAGGAAACAATGAAGCAAAAGTACCCTCACCTTTTCGACTAGGCCTCAAGTGTAAATTTCGGGGACGAAATTTCTTAAGGGGGGAAGAATGTAACGACCCAATCTTTTTGAGTAGTATATTAACTTACTCTTATTGATTTAATAAGACGTTAATGGTTAATGCAGAAAGAGGAGTCGATGGCTTCATCCAGTAGACTCAACCCTTACGAAGCCCACTTATCAGAGCTTGGGAAGGAGGTAGCATCTGTGGGCTTCGCTTTGGACCAAGCCCAAGCCGAGCTCCAGCGTGTCAAGCTTGAACGAAAACGCTTGCAGGAGAAGTTCAAGTTAGTGGAGATTGCTACTAGGGCAATGTTATCTGAGCCTCCCTCAGATTCTCTCACCATATCACACCTTACACTTAGGTCTTATGCCAGTGTTATAAGGGGCTATGTGATGAGACCCTAGTTTCCTTGTGTAATCCTCTCGGGTGAATAAATTGAGATTTCTTCCTTTAGTGATGTTTGTGAAATTTCAAATGCCTAGATAATTTTAGAATGTATTTTATTGATGATTTTTTAAAAAGGGATATTTTGAAATATTTATGTAAACCCTAAATAACTAATGATGTGTAATGATTTTCAAAAAATGGTCTTCTACAAAAGTGTTCATTAAGGAATTTGGAGTCTAATAAGATCAACTTAATTTTTGATGAATAGTAAATTATGAATAGTGATTTTACGCTTAGGATTAGTAATGTGACCAAATGGATTAGTAATTTTCACTTAAAGAAAGTTTTAGTATAATTTAGACACCTTGGTTAAGTAATGTGATTCAATAAAATGGGTAAATAACGGTTTCATAAATTATTAATCAAGTATTAGTTTTTTTGGATGAATAGTGTTTTTTAATTAAAAATTTAATTAAAAATAATTAGAAAATTATTTTTATAAAAATGACTTTATTTTTGAACTCAGAGCATCGATATTATGTTAAGGTAATTTTTCGGGATTTTTCTGAAAAAAATGAATTTTCGATGAATAGTGTTTTTATTTAAAAATTAAATTAAAAATATTTAGAAAAATATTTTTATAAAATGGATTTCATTTTTGAAATCAGAGCATTGATATTTGGTTAAGGTGAAATTTTGGGATTATTCTGAGAAAGTTGAATTTTCAGTGAATAGTAAAAATACCGTTTTAGGGTTTCGGTATGTTTAATGACATCATAATGATGTCATGATGATGTCATGAGATCTTTTGAGGGTTGGCCGGCCAAGGGTGATGAATTATTGTTTTGGGGGCCCCATGTGGCCTAACTCCATGATAAATGCCAAGGGAGAGCCCATGGGTTTGAGAAAAGCACATGTGAGGTGTCCTTTGGCCATTAATGCTTTGTCCCCTCACTTTCCCTATAAATACCCACCCTTTCCTCCCTTGGTTTTCACTCCCAACTCTTCCCCAATGAAGTTCTGGTCTTCTTACCTTCCAAAGAGTCCTCCCAAGGTGCCCCCAAGCCCTCAAGGTCCAATCCTTTGAGTTTCAAGAGTCACGTTTTAAGGTAAGGGATCCGACCCCTCTCTTTCTTTTCATGAAATCTCTTTTATGTCATTCCTTTTATGCTCAATGTTTTTATGTGAGAGGATGTTCTTTTATATTCCTCTTACTGCCCTTTCATGTTTATATGATGAGAGATCCCCTCTTACTCTCATCATTTCGTTTTATGAAAGTTTAAGTGACGTCGTTAGGCTGCCGAATTTTTAAGGGATTCTTTCACCCTTCTCATTTTTCAAGTTCAATTTTCATGTCAAGTCTTTCAAGTTCCTTTTTATTATGTTGGGGTATGATCTCTATATCAATCATACTGATCTCTTATGATCATATGATGAGGGACCCTTTTTGATCTTGTCAAATCATTTTCTTTTGAAGTTAAGTGACGCCGTAAGGCTGCCGAATTTTCATAAGAGAAATCTAATCTTTTTCCTTCCATGTTTTTCATTTCAAATGGTATGTCCCTAAAATTTCGTTACCATGTCCATATGTCCTTCTTATTCTTTCACCCTACTGTTTTATGGATCATTTATGAGTGGGTGACCCATGTCCCCTCTCATTTCAACGTTTTCTAAAACCCCGAAACTTAGCCGTTATGCTGCAGAATTTTCCCCTCAAAATGCCTCTCTCTTTTCTCAAAAATTATTTTATGTTATAAAGTGAATACTCAAAGCTCTTATTTCTACAAAGGTATTCACATATATATCAAAATGTTCCATTTTAAATTCTGGGATTTACATACATGAGACCCGCTTTCCCTTTCCGTGGGTTTAAAGTGACGTAAAGATCATGTCTTTAAAGCAGTTTTTAAAACGTTATGATTATGAAATGAAACCCATTTATTTTATGCTATGTGGGTTATTTATGAAATGTTTGATGATGATATATGTGGCTCACATGATAATAAAGGCAAATTTAAGGGTGCGCCCTGATAGCGCTCCAATGCATTGGGTAATGATGTAACCACTAGAGATTACAATTTTCACGATACCTTGGTGAATAACCTTGGTAATTTTCAAATGACACCTTGGGGATGGACCTTGGTGATATGTTCATGATTGTCTATGTTAAATGATGTAGCCACATCTTCAAGTTATGAAAAATGTTATTTTTATTATGAAATGCCTCATGATTTCTTCCTCATGCCTTAAAGTTCTTTTCATGTCCTTATTGAAGTATCTCATGTTCACATGTAAAATGTTCCTCTTGTTTCCCTTACTGGGCCTTCTGCTCACCCTTTCTTTTGATGTATGTCCCCAGGTTATGAGATGCAGTAATGAACCTAGAATGAACATAAGGAGACGCCTTGCAAGTGTTTAAGAAGAATGTTTTATGTTTTTTTTATGTATTATGATCCTTGTTTCCAAGACACTAAACCTTAACGATCCTCCGATTTGTGTAATGTAATGAAAGTTTTTGTTATAAAATGGCGGGATTCCATAAACATCTTCTCAAAAGACGTCCTTATACTGCGCCACAACTGTTGGGAACTGAAAGCTCACAACATATGTTTCTCCAAGGGTAAAGCTAGAGAAATCATGAGTGATCGGCTGTACCCTCATAAGAATGATCCCATTATATGCTTCCTAGGATTAATTTTCACTAAAAAAGGAAATCCTCATTCCATCTCTGCAGAAACACCTCACTCTTCTCTTAAAGTAGTCAATCTAGGTGTGGACCGAAGATAACATATTTAATATGAGAATGACATTGTAAGGCCTCGATGCTAACACTAATAGGTTCCAACTAAAACTATCACCTCCAAGGGTAAGATCAAATTGTCGAAAAAGATGTGTGATCATTGTGTCTCCTACCATAGGTGTCTCCAAGCATATGGGTTGAGTCAATTGCTCTACGGGAATCTCAAGGTATCACAAAAGACATATGGAGAGGAAATATTGACTTGAACTTGGGTCTATAAGAATGGTAACTAAGGTATAAATGATATAGATCATAACTCCGATCATCCCTAGCGTCCTTGGGTCATACCCCTCGACCTCATGTAGCTTCCCCAACCCCCAGCTCCCTAATCCTAGTGCGGAACTCCTAGGGGTGGTGGTGGAAGTTTGTCAAAGAGTATACCACCTCCTGAAGTTGTCCCTGATCCTCTTCAGCGTCCACCACATAGAGGTTCTACCTACTCCACTCCCTATCTCTACCTTTGTGGTCCATACACCACCTCCATGTTAGCAACTTGATGGGTTGGGATGTCCCTAGTGAGATTTCCTCTTCCGTCGCCTGAGTAGAATCACCTCTCTCTGGGATGATTGGATCCAGCCTAAGCGTCCTAGACTAAAAATCCCATGTCCTGGGTCCTCCAATGAATTCTACCTCATCCTGATCCTTGTACCTGACATCAGATACCTACTACCAAGGTCTCTGCACATGTCTTCCTATAGATGACTACTACTGGTTGTCTCTGCTCATCCAAGAAGCTATTGACCACCAAATATTTCTCGAGCACTTTTATACAAGTCAAAATTCATAAAGGCATGACACTATATTGGATGTCATATAATAAACCTTACTCTATGGTCTGAGATCTAAAGTACTGATCCCTAACCATATCCATCGAGTACCTGGCGTGGTTGGTGAATCTCAAAGAATAGTTAGTCATCGTTAAACTGCCCTGCTGGAGCTGAAAAAGCACTTAGATATGCACTCCTCTTAGTATTACCAAAGAAAACTCCTCCCTAAAGAGTCAATCTAATGATCTCCAAGAAATATTCTACTCGTCGTGAGTCTGCATGGTCAAAATCCATCATTTTCCTACCGATCCCTGAAGAAGGCTCACTTCTAGGATCACCATCTGGTCCGTTGGTGTCCTCACTAGATGAAAAACTCTGCTCACAACTTCAAGCTAGTACTTATCCACATGAGTGTCGAGATTACTTCAGAACTTCAGGGTTCTATGTCTCAAAAACTCATAGAGCGTGCTCAGCCTGTGCTCTAAGTTTTCTGGTACTACAGGTACAACATGATGCTCCACTGGTGGTGGTATTGAAGATGCACTATCTAGAGGTAACAATTGGGGAACTATTTCCTGAATTAAATCCTCATAAACAATGGAGTCATCCTCATGATTGAGATGCTGAATCGTAGTGGGTATGCATCACATAGGCATCCTATAATGAAAATAGATGTACCAAGGTCAAAGAATATATATTGATATCTGATACTAAAGGACATGGGAAAAATAACACATTACTATATGATCCATGTACCATTATTTTATTTTCCAGCAACTAGTGTTCTCATATACCCAATCGAAAAGTAAGTTATTAGAGTCTTGGTGTGTGGATACATCAACCGCTCACACTAACACTAGATCCCGTAGCTAGAAAGCCGAACTCAAAACACTTAACACTTTTTCACCAAACCAATATCACAGACTCTTGTTCCTAAGGTTGAACTAACCACCTATGATACCACTATGTCATTTCCTATCCTATTGGGGCCCACACCACGACTCCCCAAGCCTGACTCCAATAGGCCAAGGGCTGGTTACAAACATCGATTAGGAATATCACTAACATGGGAGGAATTTCCCAAGTACCTGTACACATTTCCAATCCCATAATTAATGATATGTAAAAACCATTAAGAAAAATATTATTGCATACAACTAAACCCAACCAACAGAGTAAAACAGAAAGTAAAGTGTGGAAAGTACACTGGTACATAATACAAGCCCACCAAAATAAAAAGTCTGAAAACCATAAATTCCCACATGCAAGAAAGAATATAGGTATTGGGACAGCTGGTCAAAGCCATAGGAACACCTCAGCCTGTAAGGATGTTCCCAAAGCTCGGTTTGGTTTTGGTCTACCCTGGACTCCATCAAAAGGCTTCTTGTTTTCCCAAGACACGACATGTGCAGGCAAATCCCGTGAAGGCGTGAGAATAAAAATACTCAGTAGAGGACCTTAGAAACCACAAAGAGATACATAAATTAAAGGTATAGTAATATCTACCAAGTATATGTCTCAAGAACATATAATAAGAGAAACATCCAGATATACTAGAAACCTAGACTTGTAGTCTAGAGGTTAGTCACAATGACCATATACCCACACTAGGGATTCCATTCGAAGATTCCATAAATAAATCATCTAGGAGAAATCCCTCCACGAGTCTGATAGCTCTAATGAAATCCATCCGAGAAGTACCATTCTTCGTGAAGTTTCATGAGAGAGAGATAGATTCACTAATAGATCTGAATAGAGTACATGTACACTCATTCTAAGAGAACTCACTCTTGAGTGAGGAATGATCACGATACGCATATGAGGATCACTTCCAGGGCCTTGACCTATACCATGAATCATCAAGATTCACCTACTATGTTGAGGATCAGCATCCTGTAGGATTGGTCACATCGATTCCTGACTCTACATAGGGCCAAGTATTGGTAAAAGATGTCACTATGGCCTCTCATAGGGACTCTGACTCTATCCATAAATTCCTGCTGAATGGATCATACTACTATGGATAGAAAAGACACCTGACCTTCAGTGGAATGAGAAAAGGGGGTAATAAACCAAACTAAAATTGTCCAAGATACGGTGGACAAGGATATCAATCTGTGTACAAGAAAGTACACAATGTATTGAAGGGTTAGACACTATGTCCTCTGACATCGGGTACTGCCCGTGTACAACGGCCCATGTTGAAAAGAGCATGTAATGTAAAAATGATATACATGGCATGTAGAAGAGTAACACACTCTGTCCTACTATCCAGGGGCTACTTCATGTATGTTGGACAAATGCCTATATATAGCTTCAACCAGTGTCTACTAACCTGTGTACCGGAATATGGGGTAACCTGCGTAACAGGCCTTGTCTGGCCGTGTGGTGGAGTACATACTGTATACTCCACCTTGTGTCTGTGTATTATTAAGATATACATTGAGTCCTACATAGGGAAACACATATTATGTGACAGAACATGACACATTGTGTGATAGATGTCACATAATATGTGTGTCCCTATGTAGGGTGGAGTACATGCTATGTACTCCACCTTGTGTCCACTAGTTTTTCATGATGTCAGATCTATGATTTGGGATCGTTTCATTGTGAAACAGATGCATAATGATCCATTGTTTATAATCCTGTGAAGAACATGAAGAACGCACAGGACCAGAAGTAGATATTCATAAAAAAATCAATGAATGAACCTCCATCGTTCTTCATTACAACATTGATCCAATCCCATTGAAAGGATCAAGTAGAATGGAACAAAAATGATTCATTTCCAGAAAGCAACCAACAAAACAACCCTACAACAAGAATGATCAAACTATGGGTTAACTTGTTCATGGGTACCTGAGTCCGTCCTTTAAATCAAAGAAAGAGGAAAACTGGAATTGAAAAATAACAAACCCTACCTCAGTCATAGACGAAGGGTGGATTTTCTATCGTCGTCAGTGACATCCTCTGACTTTTCTGCACAGAGATTCACGAGTTGTCGTTCATCCCTATTCATCGAGAATTCTCCATGGCCAGATCCTCTCCAAATCTCCAAAGGATTTTTGGGAGATTTCTAGGATTATGTTCCTAACCTTGGACTCCTGGTTATTTAAAACCACAAAATGTGTCATTGAATCGTTAAAACATTTAAAATAAAATAAAATAAATTGTTAATTTATTTTATTTCCTTTAAAACATAAAAAAATTAAATTTTCTGCCGAACCACACCGACTGATGTTAGGCCTCATCTAAGGTAATGTTTCCACTCTAAATGAAAAAATGTCCTCATATTTTTAATCCCAGCAACCGTTTAATTTTTATTCTGTTTTTTCAAGATAACCTCTCACGTGGGGTATTTAAAAGTTTAATTTATTTCAAACATTTATTCTAGGCACTCAGGGCCTCAGAATTGAATTCCTTCACAAATCCTAGTTTCAAAATAATTCCATATAATATTTAAAAATAATACATAAAAAATTAGATACAATACATCCATCCTCAAAGACAACATGGAAAATAAAAAAATTCACTGAATCCATAATTCCCACTTTCTAAATTTACCATGTAACTCTTTCCTTCTAAGAGTCTCTATAATAATCCACAAGTGATTCTCATGGTATTCATAGATTTTAAAATACACCAAAATATCATCAATTAATACAAAAAAAAAATCATCAAGATATTCCATGAATACTATGTTCATTAGATCCTTGAAAAAAGAGGGTGCATTAGTTAATCCAAATGGAATTAATATAAACTCATAATGTTTATACCTCATCCAAAATGCTGTATTTATAATATCTTCCTTCTTTACTCACAATTGATGATACCCATAAAGAAGTTAACTCTCTGATGAATATTAAGATGTGTGAATTTGATCAAATAAATCATCAATGTGAGGTAGATGAAACCTTTTCTTTATTGTAATAGCATTGATTTATCTATAGTCAATGCATAACCTCAAGGATCCATATTTCTTTTTAACAAAGAGAATAAGGGATCCCCATGGAGAAATAATTGGGAAAAAAAATCATTTATTACTCAACACCTCTTGTTATTTATTCAAATCCAAAAATTCTATAGTTGTAATTTTACAAGGAGTATTTGATATTGGTATTGCATAATTGATTATGTCAATGGTAAACTCAACATCATGCCCTTGGGGGTTTCCAGGAAATTCTTCATAAAATACATAAATGTGTTCCCATACAATTAGTACATCCTCAATTTGAAGATTACCATCCTCATATCTAGATGATGTTTTCTCTTCCTCCCTAAGAACTTCATTTAGTAGATCTACTGGGGGTGGATCTAGATAATATTTAGATGATGAAGTTTCTACTCTAAAGATAAGGAATTATATATCTTCCTCACTAATCATAATTTCCTTCTTCTTAAAATAAATATTTTTATCATATTTTGAAAGCTAGTCTATACCAAGGATTATATCAAATTCAACCATAGGTATGATGACAATGTCAACAAGTAAATCACATTTATGTTTCATAAAGTGGGATGAACAATATATTTTTGTTGCAGTGAGACTTCCCTTATAAGATTTGACTGATAACTCCCTTATTAAATCAAAAGGGAAATGTATTATTTTATTTGAAAATTTAATAAATATAAAATAGAGTGATGATACAAAATCAAATAAAACATTGGATAAATTTTAAGATAGGATTATTGTGCCCGCCACCACATCATTGGGTACTTGTACTTCAGCTATAGTGATCACATAAGCTTAGCCAACTCCCCTTTGCCTCTTCTATTGTATATTTTATTGATTATTGGGAAATTTATATGAATAATACACCATTTAATTATAGTTGAAGCACTGAACATATTTTATTTGTTTCTTCCCCTTCCATTCATTAGCTTGATGGACCTTTTATCTACACTTATAAGAAACTCCCATTCCTTTGAATCATTTTGTAGTATTATTCTTCCCAAAAAATGTTCATAATGGGAATTGATTCATTCCACTATTCTTCTTTGATGATTCACCTTTTCCATGGTTATAAGAATACCTCTTATTCTCTTTATATTCCTTGAACATATAAGATCTAGCAAATTCTTTGTCCATTTTGATGGAACTTAATACTATTTCACCATATGATGAATTTTTTTAGAAGCATATGACCTTTGGAGAATTTTCTTAATACCTTCCAATAACTTATCAATATTTTCTTCCCAATCACGTATGTAATCTATAACATACCTGTATAGTCTGGTGAAGGTATCCTCCTACTCTACAACACTCACTTCTTCCTTTTTTTGAGATAAGGAATTTTATCTTCATTTTAGTTTTTTGCTCATAAGGGAAATATTTTTCAAACAACATTTCTTTATGTTTTTTATATTCCATGTCTTCTATTCTATCTTCCACATTAGTATTATAGATAAAATACCTCCATTGATTATCATCACCCTCGAGGTAATATACCACTAATACTACCTTTTCCCTTTTATCACATCCAAATTCCATAAATATTTTTCCGAGGGACTTAATCTACTACTCATCTACCACTAGATTAGTAGTCCTAATAAAATATGGGTGCTTATTCCGTATGAATCAATCAAAAATAGGTGTAGTATGGTTATTATTCATAACCCGAGTAAGTTATCCTAATATAGTAAAGACATGATCAGATCCAACACTAACAATGTTGACTCGCTCAATCTGGAAATCCTTAAATTGACATTGGATATTTATTCCATTTCTTCCATTATGAACCATAACTATAAAATGATACACAATAAGTTAACTCATAATCATCCTGATTATTGAGAAAAAATAAAAAAAGGAATCATTATGATACTCATGTTCATTTAACATCTAGTTCCCAATGTTTTTACTAAAACTTCTCAGATACAAACTGTAACAACCCCAAACCTAGTATCCCAGTGTCAATGGTTATTTTATTATAATGGAATCGATACAAGCGATCACATCACCAATTATCGATCCATTTAGTAGTATTGAAGAACTAGATACATTTCTAGTTCCTTTATTACATTGGTAATTAAAAATAGAACATAACAAAGTAAAACAAACTACTTTCTTGACACTTATTCAAGGAATTCATCTTCATAACCTGGGTAAGTAAAATAAATTAAAGGGTGAGCTCAAATTATTATTAAGGGTTATATGAATCAATAATATGTGAAGAAAATTGAATAAGGCATAATCGATATGGTAAAGTAAATAACTGAATAATACATTCCATAAATCTACATAGAATGAAAAAGCATCCTTACATTTTTTTCATAGTGAAAATATCATAGGGAGTAATAATTTAATACTAAAAGAAAAAAATTATTAATTACTAGATGTCGTGTATCTGGAACATGAATCATTATAACATTAAGAAAATTTATGTCTATGTGTATAAACTCATCCGATTCTACTTGGAAACAAACATGAAGGGTTTGTTGCCAACTATTTTGTCTCATGAGACCTGTCAATGCATTGAGGGGTTATCTATAACTATTCCCCAACCATCAATTCAATTCCAAATAATTATTTATATATATATTTAATTCAAAAACAATATGACCTATCAAAATATTCATATTTAGTAAAATATTTGGATTTATCAATATTTCCGTAGTTGAAACAACATTCAAAGAAAAACTGTATATAAAAATGGTATAAAACTAAGGAAATAATCATATATATATTATTAAATTAATATGTATAATTAATTAAATCTTCAATGAATTATGATCATTAAAAAAAGGGAAGTAGAAATACACCATACATAAGGAATATGTGGTGAATAAGGCGTAACAAAAGGAAATATAATATTTGTGTCCATCAAAGAATGGATTTAAATTATAAATAGTCATTAATTAGGGAATATGGGCATAGATAATGATAAATAATGACCAACTAAAATGAAAAAAATGTAAAATATGTTTTTAAGAAACTTTATAATTGATCCTCTTTAGTGCGGTATATGGAGAAATATTTAAGAGTATTTAAAGAGGAAATGAGCATAATTCTTTTCATAAAACTATAAAGAACTAATATATTTTTTCATGATAAAAAGAGTTTTTTATAAAAATAATGGTTTATTAACATATATAATGGATTTTAATTGAAAATGGGTAAGAAGGTAGAAAGTTCCCTTTAATTGAGGATGCTTATAGAGGGGAATTAAGAATGAAACCTTATAAAACAAGTATTTCCCCATAAAATAAGGAATAACTGAGCTTGATACATATGTTTTTATTATAAAAAAATATAGGAGTAGTACATAAAAATAATTAATAATTACATTGTGGTAAAGGGATAGAAAGCGTAACCTGAAGGACAAATGAGGGCTCAGAAAGAAACCCTTACATTCTGTTTGTAAGTGTTCTACATTTTCTCTTAATGTCCTAGATAATTAAATTAGATTAATTAATAATAAAATTCATAACATATTAAACTTTTATTTGATTTATTATAATTTTATTAATTTCATTTAGGGAATTTTTTAGGAGATATAAGATTCAATTTCATCTTTCTAGAGTGTTCGTTTCCTTGGTTTTCATGACTGGTTCACTTGTATACATGTATGAAAGATCATATAAAATGAGAATAGTTATCCAAAATTGAAATTATATGTCATTAATGAACTTAAATAATATTTAATGGTCTTATATATCATTTTTCTATATATTAGTATGATTCATTACATAAAACACCAATGATAATCATTTAGATTATTTTGGAATTTGTTCGACCATCACAGACTAGTTTTGTTATATTAATTAATATTATGTATATATAATAGTTATAGAACACTAAATAAGTTGTAAAATAATATATGAAATCTTTTTTAACCATTATAATTGTTTTTTTAATATCCTTGAATTTTGTATTAGAAAATGAAAAATCATCATCCACGAAGTTGGTGAATCGACACATCTCGGATGCTGTTTTCTTTTTTAGAACAACAAGTGGAGAGAAGATAATTGATATTGGATATAACATTAACATAATAAAATTAATGTATATATATGATACTATATTTATCATGTTACTTTTTATATTGGAGGTTAGGGAAGGATAAGAAAAGAAAAGATATTGAAAGAGAGAGATAGATAAAGTTTTACCTCATGAGTGTTGTCTCCTTGAGAACCTCTTTAAGGAACATGGAAATGGTCTTTTTGTGATACTAAAAAGACCATAAGACGTGTAAGATGTTTTATAGAGGAATTGGGTATAATATTAGTAATATCCAATGCTTATAAGGTGTGAGGAGGAGAGGATGTATTTATAGTGGAGGAGAGAGGTGTTTTTTTATTATTTTATTCATTTGTTTACTATTTTGGATCAGGACTATCAATATTGTTAATTATTGGTACTAAATAAATTAACTAGAGCTTTTTTGTTTGAAATAGTGTCCAGTTACATCATCAATGACCCGAACATGATTCAAAAATTCATGTATTTGGCTAAAATGTTAAATACAGTAAATTATCATATTTCACTATTCGCAAAAAAATTATACTACATTAGAAAAATCCCAAACATTATCCCAAACCATTTATCTATGCGTAAAATTAAAAAACGGAATCCATTTTGGGAAAATAATTTTCTAAATATGATAAATTTAATTTTTAATTAAAATGATCATTTATTTATAAAATACCAATTTTAAAATTTTTACTGACTTTAGGATACATTGAAAAATTAATTAAAGTATCATAAAATTATCATATAATCATAAGATAGAAAAATATTAATTTAGGAATATATTATTTGAAAATAAAATTTCTTTTAAAACATTATATTAATTATACAATTTTAAACAAACATTTATGCTTTACAAAAATGTGAACACTTAATTTATCATTTTTAAAAAATGAATTTACATATTATATAATATAAATATATAATAAATTAATTTATGATATTCCAAAATTTTATTTATAATTTCATATTTGAGTTTATTATTCTAATGATCAAATTATTATTCTTAGTGGTCACATTACTATTCCAACGGTCATGTTAATATTTTATAGTATATCACGATTCGTTTAAGCTCGATGTGGCATGCAATATAAGCTGTCATGTAAATTTAATTTATTTAAGAAGATAAATAACATAAATATTGGTGTTCTATATAGACAATAATAATTTTATTTGTAAAAAGTGGGTGTTCTGAAACAAGTTGAACGAAAAAAGGTATGTGATAAGAAAAAAGGTGCAATTTGTTTGAAAAGGTTACTCACAAATTGATGGCATTGAATTTTATGAAATAGTTGATCCAATGTAAATATTATAAACTAATAAATTATTTCTTATTATCACTACAAAATAAAGTTATAATATTTTCTAGATGGTTTTCATGTCAAAATTTTCTTTATAGATATCAAGGAAGAATTTTATATTGAATAAACATGTGGATTTATGCTTGGTAAAGATGAATGTTATGTTTTCAAGTTATAGAATTCATTTTATTGGTTGAAGAATGATCTAAGGGCATGATATTTTAAATTGGAAACTTTATTAAGGATGCTGAACTTCTATAAAGGTAGACTTGATAAAAAAACATTATACAAATGAAAATCAAAAAGGTTTCACTCGTTGTGAATGTTTATTTTGATGAGACTCTATTTTCAAGGAATGAAAAAGAAACATGTGAAAATTTTGATGAGGAGATGAAGAAGTTATTTGAAATTTCCATGATAGAAGAAATAATATACTTTATTTGATTACAAATCCCCCAAAATAAAAAGTACATTTTCTTATCCCAAGATAAGTATTCTAAGTAACTTCTAATTTAGTTTGGCATAAAATATTCCAATCATGATTTCATACCCATATCAATGGGAAAAATGATGAAAAAATATTGGAAAGGAAAATATGTAGATTGTATAGAGTTTATAGATTTAGTAGTAATATTATTATATATAATAGCTTCATGGATAAATATAATGTGTTCTGTTACATTTTTTTTCTAGGTGTCAAAGTTCCCAAAAATAATCTCATGTTATGGAAGGAATACAAATTATTAGATATATCAAAGGCATAATTTATTTTAGAATAAAATATCATAGCTCATGAAAGATTTAACTATTTGGTTATACAGATATAGATTGGGAAGTTTGTTTTGATAATAGAATATCCACATATGGTTGAGTTCTTGTTTTGAGAGAAAGATGTGTGAGTTGGTATACAAATAAGAAAAATTTTATAACCCTTATCACTGTATATTTTGAGTATAAAAATACCACTCAAGATACAATATAACTTATGTGGATGAAGACACATTATTAAGAAATGTTTTTTGATGTTAATTTTTCACTTCGCTTGGGTTGGGGAAATAAATGTTCTATAAATCTCACTAAAAACTCAATAAAACATTCTAATCCCAAGTTAATTGATATTAAATATCACGTCATCAAATAAAATATGGAAATAAATGAACTAAAGATTGTTTTTGTTCCTAAAATGGGTCATATTGTGGATAGATTTTGTAAAACCATGATGAAGGGAATGTTTCATAAGATGATCTTGATAATGGTTGATTAAGCTACCTCTCCTCAAGCTAAGGTTTGCGAACTATCCCCTCTATCATATTGTCTTTAGATTGTGTTTTCAACGGGGGAGTAAAGTTGTATGATAAATCTATAAATCTATTAATTGGTATGTGCTTAATATTTTTTAGTAAGAGAATATATTAATGTGAAGTTTTTAAAAAGGAGTAAGATATGATTTTAGAATGTGTGAACTATTTTAATTTTTTTAAGTGGTTTTAGGAAATTTTTTTCTTATAGGTTGAAGTTGTTTTGTTTATGAAAGTTCAAAATGAAAGGTAAAGTTTTATATATTTACAAGAAAAATTTCTAAAGATGTGTAAGAAAAGTTTCTTAAGACACTTGTTATGAACATCATGGTATTATTGTTCAATGATTCATGTATCCTACACTAATTTCCTACATGTAGGCTTGGAATTTTTAGATAAGTAATTCCTTACTTGAGTTTCAAAATTTTAGTTTTTTATGTTCTATGGTTGAAAACAAAACCAGGGGGGATTTTTGGGACTAAGAAGCTTAGAGATGTTTTGAGGTAATGTTGTGATTACAAGATATTGGTTAGTCTTGTTATGAATGAAGTCTGTTTTCTAAAAAGGTTAGTCCCTGGATTTATAACACAAATCACCTTACTTTTTTAAGATTTATATCGAAGGTTATCAAACATATATAAACAAATTGAGTTTAGCAGACCATGTTCATCAGAAAAACGTTACTGGCCTAAGGTGTTCAGCCCAAGTGTTGTACTAAATTATTATCCTATCATGCTTAAAAATTCCATCTGATAGAGTTTTCAACAAATAAAACCAATGAATCTTTTTTTTATCAAAGTTTCAAAAGTTATTTCTATTGGATGTTTTAATGATACAAGATTATGTAGAAATGTAATGCTACAAATATCTATGTAGTTTACTAGATTGATGATTATCAATAAAAGGTATAACTATGAAAAGTAAAAATCTTAAGGTAATATAGTTGAATGATTCTATGTTCAAAATTATGAAGGCTTTTATTTTTCATGGTATGATGTTTTATTAGTCAATCATTTTTAATGTTTACCAATTAAAATACAATTATCGAAGAAACAAAATGGTAGGCATTGGGGAATGTCTTTGGACAAAGACCATTAGACAATTTATTACAGTGCCATCAGTCTGAGTCCATCAAACGAACCATTTTAAAAGTTATTTGAAAGAAGTATACCGATGGTTTTATAATTTCTAACAGATGAAACTATAAAAGTCAAGATGTGAATCTATTATAGGGTGATCATATGAGAGTATCCGAGTCATTAGACAGACGGTTTTGGTTCACATTATCCGATGGATATTTCTATATGAAGATCATCTATTAGAGGTTGGTGCAGAAATGAAATAGTCAAATAGATCTCATGCAAGTTATCAGATAGTGAAGAAGTCTATTATAAGTATTTCAAGATGCACCTATGAATTTTTCCAATAACACATGAAGTTGTGTAGAAATACCATATGGAGTTTCATCGATCAAAAGTTCCTCTATGAAGTTTTTCAAGATGGATGAGTAGTATAAAGGTGTACTAGTTTGAAGTAATTTAAAAATATATTTTAAATATATAAAATTTAATGATTTTGAGGTAATCCTTCAACATTCCTAAAATCACAGAGGAAGATTTTTATTCTTGCCGATTTTTAAGTATGTTTGAAGAAGAATATTATTAATGGGTCTTAATGAGACATCCTATCTTTTATAATAATTGAATTTGGTCAATGGAAGGAAGTCTCTGAGTGGGATGCTAAATTTTTTTGAGCAGAAAAAATTGATTTTTTTTTTCAAATTTCCAGAGATTTTTATAGATTAAATTCATATATTAAAGGAATTTTTCTTCCAATGTGAATGATTAACTTTATGGAAGTGTATAAAAGTTTTGTAGAATTGTAAAATCAATCTGAAAAACATTTTAAATTGGAATCAATTTGAAGAATATTGGATAGAGTCTTCCCATAATTTGGTATCAGATGGATGGTGTAAAAAAGAGATTAGAAAAATAGATTGAAGTGGAATTATTTAGAAAGATACTAGATAAAGTATCATATAAGGTGGTATTAGAAAAAAGTTTGTTGTGGTGATCAGATGAACAAAATATTAGAAGTGGAATCAATTTACCAGAAGGCACTAGATGGAGTATAACTGTAACAACCTGAAATTTTGAATAAATCTTGTTTCCTAAATTTTGTGTGTTATTTTATTTCATACTCAACAAAACTTTTTCATTTAATAAAATGAGTATAATTAAAATGATATTGTTGGGTTTTGACTATTATATGACCGTTAGTCAGAATAACCTTTGGAAACTAAATGTTGGGATTATCGTCTCTAAATACAAGTGATCTTGGTTAATTAATATAGAAATAAGATTAGATGGCCTCATCCAGTAGTCTCAGGACAATCGAAGCCTATCTAACAGAACTTGGGAAGGAGGTATCACCACTGGGCTTTGCTCTGGACTAAACCCAAGCCGAACTTCATCGGGTGAAGCTAGAACAGAATCGCCTTCACGAGAAGTTCAAACTGATAGAAATTACTACTCGTGCAATGTTGGCGGAGCCACCCCAAGATTCTCTCACCTTATCACACCTTACTCTTAGGTCCTATTCTTGTGTTATAAGGGGCTATGTAAAGAGACCATAACATCCTTGTGTAATTCTTTGACTTAAATAAAAATTGTGATTTCTTCTTATAATGAAGTTTGTGAATTTTCAAATGTCCGGATAAATATAGTATGCGTATTTTTGATGAATTCTAGAAAAAATATATTTTAAAATATTTATGTAAACCTTAAATAATTATGTGTAATGATTTTCAAAAAATTGTCTTCTAAAATTATGTTCAGTACGAAATTTAGAGTCTAATAAGATCAACTTAATTTTTGATGAATAATAAATTATGAATAGTGATTTTATGATTAGGATTAGTAATGTGACCAAATGGATTAGTAATCTCACTTAAATAAAGTATTAATATAATCTAGGCACCTTGATTAAGTAATGTGATTCAATAAAATAGGTAAATAACTATTTCAGAAATTATTTGTCAAGTATTAGGTTTTTCAGGTGAATAGTATTTTTTAATTAAAAATTAAAATAAAAATATTTAGAAAATTATTTTTATAAAATTTAGTGCATTTTTTAACTCAGAGCATCAATATTATCTTAAGATAATTTTTGGGGTTTTTTCTGAAAAAAATGAATTTTCGGTGAATAGTGTTTTTATTTAAAAATTAAAATAAAAATATTTAGAAAATTATTTTTATAAAATGGAGTTTATTTTTGAATTAATATCATTGATATTATGTTAAGTTAAATTTTTGGGAGTTTTCTAAAAAAGTTGAATTTTCAGTGAATAGTAACCTACAATTTTAGGGTTTCGGTATGTTTAATGACATCATGACTGCCTCATGATGATTCCATGAGATATTTTAAGGGATGGTCGACTTGTGAATATTAATATAATGTATTAGGTCTCCCACGTGGCCAAAATAATGAGGAAATACCACTTGTTTTTCCAATACCACCAATGAGGTGTCCCTTGGCCATTAATGCCTTGTCCACTCACTTTCCTTATAAATATCAAGACATTATATCATTCTTTACATTCCAAAATCCTCCTAAACTAAGTTATGGTCTCCTTACCTCCCAAGGAGTCCTCCAAAGGTGCCCTAAATCCTCCCAATGTCCCAAACTTTAAGATTTCATAGTTACTCTTCAAGGTAAGGGATCCTACCTCTCTCTTTCTTTCCAAGTACTCTCTTTTATGACATATCTTTTATGCCCCATCTTCTTATGTTGGAGGATGTTCTTTTATATTCGTCCTACTATTATTTTAATTTTTATATGATGAGATACCCCCTCTTTCTCCCATCAATTTATTTTAAGAATGTTTAAGTGGCGCTGTTAGACTGCCGATTTTTTAAGGGATTCTTTCACTTTTCTCATTTTTAAGTTCTATTTTCATGTCAAGTATTTCAAGTTCATTTTTATTATGTTGGGGTATGATATATATATATCTATCATACTGATAATTTATGTTCATATGATGAGAGACCCTATTTGATCTCATCAATTCATTTTTTTTGAAGTTTTAAGTGACGCTGTTAGGCTGCCGAATTTTCATAAGAGAAATCCTATTTTTGTCATCCTTCAAAGTTTTCCATTTCATATGGTATGTCTTTCAAATTTCATTAAAATGTTCTTATATACATTATATTATGTCCCTATACTATTTTATGGATCATTTATGAGTGGTTGACCCATGTCCCCTCTCTTTTCTGTATTTTCTAAAACCCTATAACATATCCGTTATGCTGCATAATTTTCGTCTCAAAATGCCTCTCTCTTTTTCTCAAATTCTTTTATTTTATTAAGTGAATACTCAAATATCTTTCTTATACAGGGGTATTCAAATATATATCAAAATGTTCTATTTTAAATTCTGGTATTTACATACATGAAACCCACATTCCTCTTCCGTGGGTTTAAAGTGACTTAAAGATCATGTCTTTAAAGGAGTTTTTAAAACATTAGGATTATGAGAGGAAATCCATTTCTTTTATGATGTATGGGTTATTTATGAAATTTTTGATGATTATATATGCTTATAACATAATAATAAAGGAAAATTTAAGGTTGTACCCTAATAGCGCTCGAATGCATTTGGTAAATACTTAATCTCTAGAGATGACCACTTTTAACGATGCCTTGGTGAATAACCTTGGTAATTTTTAATGACTCCTTGGGGATGGACCTTGGTTAAATGGAAATTATTGTCTATGTTAAATGTTGTAGCCACATATTCAAGTTATGAAACATGTTATTTTTATTATGATATTTCTCATGATCTCTTTCTCATGCCTTAAAGTTATTTTTCATGATTTTTGATGTATCTCAAGTTATCAGGTAAAATGTTTCCCTTGTTTCCCTTACTGGGACTTTTTCTCACCCTTTCCTTTGATGTATGCTCCCAGGTTATGAGATTATCTAATGAAATTAGGATGATCAAATGAAGAATCCTTTCAAGTGTTTAATAAGTATGTTTTTTTGTCATGTTTTAAGTTCCTGGTTTCCATGACGCTAAACCTTAAATATCCTCGGTTTTGTATAATGTAATGATAGTTTATGTGATAAAAAGGAGGGATGCTATAGTTGGTATCAAAGGATGGTTTAGTTATTTGTAGAAAATAGGATATGAAAACTTTAGGAATAAACCTATAGAAAAGTTTAAATATATAAAATCATCCTGGTATTTTGGTGAGTATTGAGTAAGGGGTTGCCAAGAAATACATCACTGTCTGGATACAAATAAGTAGAGGTGGATCTGGCACAAATGTTCATAGGAGTGAAAACTCTGAAAAGGTGTTTCAGTCTTGACCCGGGGTAACCTGGTGCATGACAACGGGACTTTCTACACTCTTGGTTTGACACTCTTGGGGGATATGCTTTGGTAAATTCATAAGCTTTGTATTAACCCTTATTAAAGGGACAAAGATAAAATAAAATAAAGATTCACATAAGAATATATGATCATGGATAACCTAGATTGGAACCTAGAGGATCACAAGTTAGGGTATACTTTTCTACTACAAGTTTATCCTTCTATGCTTTATGTTTCCTTTTTATGATTATTGGATAATTATTTAAGCCCCCTAATTATACTTTCTTTTCTTAGTTAATGGCGAGAAATGGAAGAACATGTACCAACAACCAATGTGATAGGAAATGTGACAATTTACCTATTAATATGATAGAGATGACGAGAGATCAAGTTGAACATATTGTGATTATGCCAAACCAGCTATCAAAAATCACAATTAATAATTGGTACCTAGTTGAATGCCTAAATTAATAAAGGAAGAAGAAGACAAAGTCTCAAGGATGTTCATATGATAAAGTTGATAAGGGAAAGAAGACCCAATTTCTTTTTTACGAAAAGTGTGGGATGAGCCACCAAGGAGAATGTCACAAAAGAAACAGGAGATGTTTTCAGTGTGGGAAGATAGGGAATAAAGTAGCAAATTTCTTTAAAAAATAGATAATGTGATGAATGGAGATAAGGTTCAATCTAATGTACCTTATACTATTCAATGTGGTAAATGTGGAGAAGTTGGACATTATCCAAGGCAATGCTCTCTTGGAAGGTATGAGAAGCATTATGAGCATCAAAAATCTTCAAGGACAAGGGAACGATGCAAGTCCTATGCTGAGATGGATCCTGATGACTGAAGTACATGTAACTTCTTCGCAATAATTGTCTATATCATGTTTTATTTTAGTTCGTGCCCTATAAGCATATCTTTAATGTTTTCGAAGAACATTGAGTCACTACCTAATATGGTTTTATATCATTAAGTAAAAAATCTATTGTTATGTACCACATGTTGATGTTGTGAAGCTGTTCTTCTTGAAAAAAGAGTTGATTAGGGTATTAAAAGATGATTATTATTTTGGAAGACGTTCATTATTTTGGGAACCCTATATGATCGAGGTAAATAGATTACTACAGTATTTTCTTTTAGGAGTAAAGGTTGACTTATATTTTGAAGAATCGATGAATTTAAGGTGAACTTATAGGAATTTAGGTTACTTATGAAAATGATTAACCTATCTATGGGAAAATATGTTTAGGTTAGTTACTTTTGTTATAAGATGTTAGGAGTGGTGGATGTTGTTTGGAGATAAACGATAATGTTTATATTGGAAGACTATGTTATCAAATCCTTTTTGTATTTGGGTTTCAATATTAGTTTGTTTTATTTTGAGGATTTTTAAGGACAGTTATTTATGGAATGGTCTATGATGAACTTTGGGTAGTACCGTGGAATTTCGATGATTTAAAAGTAGTTTCACTTCCTATGGGGTTCTTTATTTTTGAAGAGTTGTTTTATCTTACCCTTTATGTTTTTGGGATAATGTTTAAAGATAGAAGAAATAGATAGTTAATCTTTTGTGGATTATTTGATTCTCTGGAATATGATTCATGTGCTTTTGATGAGACCAAGTGTTTTTGAATGCTCATCGTCTGGAGAAAAGATTAGTTTTGGTAGAAACTTATTAAAGGATGAAACTATACTTGAAGGAAAGTATATTTCCTTATTTTCTTATTATATATAGTAAATGAATTCCTCAAAATTATTAAAAGGAACGTAAAACAAAAACTTTGTTGGTTTGAGTTTCCTTCTAGGTAATCAAAGACCATTTACACACATCATAAGTTTGTGGTTTTTTATGGTTAACTTTATCCTAATCATGTTTTCTATCACTCTCCCTCAGAACATGACCCTTTGTTTTTTTCTTCCATATCCATGTTTTCCTACATGGAATCCTAGTATGGGTTAACTCGGGTGACCTTTGTACTTTCCTTTCTTTCTTTTAAAGTAATAGTTTTTCTGACTCCTTTTCCGATGTGGGAATTTCAATGAAATTTCTAAGCCCAATTTTAAAAATTGCGAGGACACAATTTCTTAAGGGGGGAAGAATGTAACGACCTGAAATTTTGAATAAATCTTGTTTCCTAAATTTTGTGTGTTATTTTATTTCATACTCAACAAAACTTATTCATTTAATAAAATGAGTATAATTAAAATGAAACTATTGGGTTTTGATTATTATATGACCATTAGTTAGTATGTACTTTGGAAACTAAATGTTGGGATTATTATCTCTGAATACAAGTGATCTTGGTTAATTAATATATAAAGAAGATTCGATGGCCTCATCCAGTAGTCTCGGGCCAATCGAAGCCCATCTAACAGAACTTGGGAAGGAGGTAGCACCACTGGGCTTTGATCTGGACCAAACCCAAGCCAAACATCATCGTGTGAAGCTAGAACGAAATCGCCTTCATGAGAAGTTCAAACTGATAGAAATTACTACTCGTGCAATGTTGGCTGAGCCGCCCCAAGATTCTCTCACCTTAGCACACCTTACTCTTAGGTCCTATGCTAGTATTATAAGGGGCTATGTAACGAGACCGTAACAGCCTTCTGTAATCCTTTGACTTAAAATAAAAATTCTGAGTTCTTCTTATGATGAAGTTTGTGAATTTTTAAATGTCTGAATAAATATTGTATGCATATTTTTTATGAATTCTAGAAAAAAGATATTTGAAAATATTTATGTAAACCTTAAATAATTAATTATGTGTAATGATTTTCAAAAAATTGTCTTCTACAATTATGTTCAGAACGAAATTTAGAGTCTAATATGATCAACTTAATTTTTGATGAATAGTAAAGTATGAATAGTGATTTTATGCTTAGGATTAGTAATGTGACCAAATGGATTAGTAATCTCACTTAAAGAAAGTATTAATATAATCTAGGCACCTTGATTAAGTAATGTGATTCAATAAAATATGTAAATAACTCTTTCAGAAATCATTAGTCAAGTATTATTTTTTTAGGTGAATAGTGTTTTTTAATTAAAAATTAAATTAAAAATATTTAGAAAATTATTTTTATAAAATGGAGTTCATTTTTGAACTCAGAGCATCGATATTATGTTAAGATAATTTTTGGGGTTTTTTTCTGAAAAAAATGAATTTCTGGTGAATTGTGTTTTTATTTAAAAATTAAATTAAAAATATTTAGAAAATTATTTTTATAAAGTGGAGTTTATTTTTGAATTAATATCATTGATATTATGTTAAGTTAAATTTTTTGGAGTTTTCTGAAAAATTTGAATTTTCAGTAAATAGTAAAAATACAGTTTTAGGGTATCGGTATGTTTAATGACATCATGACTGCATCATGATGATACCATGATATATTTTAAGGGATGGTATACTTGTGAATAGTAAGATAATGTATGAGGTGTCCCAAGTGGCCAAAACCATGAGGAAATACC
Source organism: Viscum album (assembly GCA_963277665.1). NCBI lineage: Eukaryota > Viridiplantae > Streptophyta > Magnoliopsida > Santalales > Viscaceae > Viscum > Viscum album. Next base: position 220,939,210 of record OY728165.1, read on the forward strand.
ACTTGTTTTTCCAATACCACCAATGAGGTGTCCCTAGGCCATTAATGCCTTGTCCCCTCACATTCCCTATAAATACCAAGCCATTATCTCATTATTTCCTTTAAAAAATCCTCCTCAACGAAGTTCTGGTCTACTTACCTCCAAAGGAGTCTTCCCAATGTGCCCTCAAGGCTCCCAAGGTCCCAAACTTCATGATTTTGAAGTTACTCTTCAAGGTAAGGGATCCTACCTCTCTCTTTCTTTCCAAGTACTATCTTTTATGTCATATCTTTTATGATCCATGTTATTATGTTGGAGGATGTTCTTTTATATTCATCCTACTGTTCTTCTCATGTTCATATGACGAGAGACCCCGTCTTTCTCTCATCAGTTCATTTTAAGAATGTTTAAGTGGCGCTGTTAGGCTGCTGAATTTTTAAGGGATTCTTTCACGCTACTCATTTTTAAGTTTTATTTTCATGTCAAGTCTTTCAAGTTCCTTTTTATTATTCTGGGGTATGATCTCTATATCTATCATAATGATACTTTATGTTCATATGATTAGAGACCCTATTTTATCTCTTCTATTCATTTTTTAAGTTTTAAGTGACGCCGTTAGGCTGCTGAATTTTCATAAGAAAAATCTTATTTTTGTCTTCCTTCAATGTTTTTCATTTCATATGGTATGTATTTTAAATTTCATTACCATGTTCTTATATCCAATATATTCTATCCCTCTACTGTTTTATGGATCATTTATGAGTCAGTGACCAATGTCCCTTCTCTTTTCAACATTTTCTAAAACCCTATAACATAGCCGTTATGCTGCAGAATTTTTGTCTCAAAATGCCTCTCTCTTTTTCTAAAATTCTTTTATTTTATTAAGTGAATACTCAAAGCACTTTCTTATACAGGGGTATTCACATATATATCAAAATGTTATATTTTAAATCCTTGTATTTACATACATGAAACCCACTTTCCTTTTCTATGGGTTTAAAGTGACATAACGATCATGTCACTAAAGCAGTTTTTAAAACGTTATGATTATGAAAGGAAACCCATTTCTTTTATGCTATTTGGGTTATTTATGAAATGTTTGATGATGATATATGTGGCTCACATAATAATAAAAGAAAATTTAAGGGTGCGCCCGGATAGCGCTCCAATGCCTTGGGTAAAGACATAATCTCTAGAGATGACCATTTTTAACGACGCCTTGGTGAATAACCTTGATAAATTTTAATGACACCTTGGGGATGGACCTTGGTGAAACAGAAATGATTGTCTAAGTTAAATGTTTTAGCCATATCTTCAAGTTATAAAACACGTTATTTTTATTATGATATTCCTCATGATCTTTTTCTCACGCCTTAAAGTTATTTTTCATGACTTTTGATGTATCTCAAGTTCACATGTAAAATGTTTCCCTTGTTTCCCTTACTGGGCCTTCTTCTCACCCCTTTCCTTTGATGTATGCTCCCAGGTTATGAGATGCTGTAATGAACTTAGTATGAACAAATGAAGAATCCTTTAAAGTGTTTAAGAAGAATGTTCTATGTTTTCATGTATTATGTTCCTGATTTCCAAGATGCTAAACCTTAAAGATCCTCGGTTTTGTATAATGTAATGAAAGTTTATGTGATAAAAGGCAGGATGCTATAATAAAAGATCAAAATCAAATTAAACCATCGGACTCATTGCCATTAAACTGGAAAAGTTTGATGTATTTTTTTTGTCCAAGAATGTTATGAAGAATAATTACATTCAAGAAAATAACTTGTGATGAAATTTTGAGAAGCATGGTGAAAACATACTGAATCCTATTGGTGAATGTTATTATAGTTGTTACAAAAACATTGTTATATCATTTTTCTATGTGATGTGAATATGCAATGTCAATTGAATATAATGATACTCAGGTTTCATGATACTCCCTTCTTAATATAACCACCTAAATTTCTGTTTTCTAATAGTTTTTGTGGCCTTAGATTATTTCTATACCATGCCAAGGACAATATACTCTTATTGAGTAGTGAAACCTCTAAATTCCTATTTTTATGTGGTTGTTCTTGTTTTCTTTCATTCTAGTACATTTATATATATCTAATAGGAGTTTAATGTTGTTTCTTAAGTTAGAAAACAAAAAAAAAGTGAATATCAATTAATCACCCATCTGAATCATAGTGATCACTTCCCAAAGTTCCCAAAACGACCACACATGACACTTAAGTCTGAACTGTATCCCTAATACAAACCCTCACTTTTACAACTCTAAAATGACTCAACACACCATGAACCAAATTGGAATGGTTTTGAGATGATTGTATCACCACAAGCCTATTGTCAATTGGAGAGGGGCTACTGAATAACATTGATTATACATATCACATAAGATGGGTGGCCTTAGCCTATTATAAATATACACCACCATGAGTCTCCATGGGATATAATAATTCAAGATAGATGAATAAACCAATTGGATTATATAATCCATGGGGAAAAAGTAATCATACACAAATAATAAAAAAATAAAACAATATAAAATATGGGTAACAAAGGCCAAATATCCAAAATGTAAAACTAACCTAGATAACTTGAGATGATGATGAATCCTCAATAGACTGCTCCCACTCAAACCCTTCTTCTACCTGTTACCTATGGGAATCACTAAAATACTTCTCTATTGACTATGTATCCACTAAAATAACTACTAAACTACTCATAAACTGCATAAGACATGTCATGTGTTGGAGAAACACCCATTCATGGATGAGTATATACATACCTAGTAGGATGCTTCAAAACCACAAGGGATAAATATAAAAGTTAGTCTACTTAATACTAAAATGGAAAGGATAACCCAAAAACAATTTAAATTAAGTGAACAAAGAAATATAAAAGTTTATTACCATGAATATCCCAAATACATAAAAATTGTCACACCCACATGTCACTATAGCCATATGTTTAATAACACTTTATTTTGGTTGAGTGTCCTTTAAAGAATTTTGGAGTATTACCTTTGGCTTTTATTTTTTATGGATTTTTTTGTTAGTGAACAACTTGTGTTTGATCACCACACAACTAGTAGAAACTATGTGTATTAACATTACATGGGTTCTCTTTGAAATATTATTGGAGTACAAAGTATAGTACAAAATTTGAGATAACCCTTATATAACCCTTGGGATATCTTATTGGTGGTTTATTATTTTTTTCTTTCTGGGTTTGCTGTGTATGGGTAGAGCATGGGTTAGGAAAAAACTATATGAATCCAATTAGAAACCATTTTAGGTGCTATATATTTTATTAATGGGTTGTGTGTAGTTGGGGTATAGTTAAGGGTAACCATGTGTCCAAACAGTGAGAGTGTGTAGTGGGTTTCCAATAGTTCCCACAAAGTTGGTGCTTGGTTTACAAAACCATGATGAATGATAATGAAGACTATCAAGGTGGTTAAAATTTGGGGTTTTCAGGTTTTTAATCAGTCGTTCTAAAAGGGTTATGGCCCATTTTATTTTCCTTGGTTTAGCTAAGCTAGGGTGCATGGGAGGTAGATTATCCCTTCCTTGGATAATTTTATGCCTCTCCAGCATTTTTTCATTAAGTTTTTTCTAGGTAAAGTGACTTTTTGTCTTGGTTTATTCATTTCCCCTCCCCCTATTATTTCCATTTTAAATTTTATCCCTCCCTATAAAACCAAGAGGATCAGATATTTTCATTTAGGTTTCAATATGGTTTCATAATTAGGGGATTTGTTATTTTGTATTGCTTCAAACTCCTAGAGGGTTGTTCAAGAATCCACCACCGTGTACGATGAATTTTGACTTAATTTATATTGATATAAGGAAAGTTTTTTTTATTTTATTAAATTGACATCACATTGTGTGATTATTAGTTTTAAATGATTTACTTGACAAGTTAATTCTATATGTTTCATTTTTTTGGGATTCTAAAGTGAGATCAAGCTATATCATCACTTAGATTAAGAATTTTACTTATAATTTAAAGTATTACTTTAAATTTCAAGTGATGATAAATAATTTCAAGTATGTTTTTAAATAAATATTGGTGGATGAAGTGTCTTGGCCCTATTTGGGCCCTGAAACAATTTTGAACATGTTATTATGTTCTTTTAAGGTTTTCAATCAGTATTTCAAGAAGTAATTGAAATGATTAGTATTTATAAGATGATGGAATTTTCTAAAATAGTTTAATGTTTTAAAAACCTTGACCCCATTTGGGTTGTGTTTTGAATTAGAAAATCGTGTTTTATGTGGTTGTATATTTTTAATGAAAAATGTATTGAATATTTAATTTGTTTTTCTAATGAGATTTGGGTGGTTTTTTGGAAGATTATTTTTAAATTGATATTAAGAGTTTGATTATTAATTTTGGTATAAAATGGTATTTCAAACCATTAAGAAATGACTTGGAATACTGATTCATTTTTATGAAGACCAATTTATAACTTTTAATGATTTATAAATGGCATGGGTGTGTGTGAGATCCTATTGATCCCTTTTGTTAAATTTTGACACTATGTGTTTTATTGTATATTACCTGATGTTGATTTTGAACTAATGGGAATGTTGTATAATTCATGAGATATGAATGGTATTCTAAAAGGGGATGTTTCTTTAGATGGTGTAGAATGTGAGGTAAGTTTAACTACTTATACTTTTGATTCTTTATTTTTGGATCTTTATGATTTATCATTTTCATGGTTGATGTTTTGGTATTCCTAGGAAAATCAGAATATATCTATATAAGTGTAATATTTATTGTAACATGTAAACTGACTAGGAAGTGTGACTATTATACCAAGTGAGATAATGGAATGTATCATGTCTTATTAGACTCAATGAGACAATATAATTGATTGTGTACCATGGTAATAGTGTTATCTAAGGAGGTTTATATATTAATAGTTCAACGAGACTACTAGTGATGTGACAAGTTCTTCAGTACTAGCCTGGGTTTTGTGCAGCTATTCTAGATCATTTTACTTGAGTATTATAAAAATTAAAAAAATTCTAGGATTCCATATAAGATCATTTAGGGGATTTAATATGATACTTGATTGTATCCCATAACCCTTGTGTTATTAATAGAATATATGGTTTTAATGGTATATTTTTCCCTTCTTGTTGATTATAGAGTGCATGTCTTAATTGTTTCCCATTTTGGTTGTTGTTTGTTACATTTTTTAAATGACTTTGAATGGTGTATTTGGAATGTTTTAAATGAATGGAAAATGATGGTTTTTTAAAGCCTTATAATTCATCATCTCATTCTAAAATTGTTCTAAATAAAAAAATTTAAACCAGTGTGTGGGTTTTAAAGCATAGTTTTAGGCTATTTCATCGAGTTCATTTTCAAATGGTTTTCAAGGGTGTTCTATAAAACTATATCGTTTTCAATTACTTCTTTTAGGTTTAAAGGGTTTTTGAAGAATTATTATTAATGAGTTGATTTTTAAAAGTGGATTGTTAAATGGGAGATCTAGAAAGGGTAATTTAGCTAGGGGAAAATGTTTTTCCATGTAATTGTTTTATTTTAAAAGAGAAATAAAATAATAAATATTTAAATGGAAATATGTGATATTATTTTTATTACCCATTAATGAAAAAATTATTTTATCTTCAATTTTAAAATAGAATATATGGTTTTTCATTTTTAAGGAATAAAAAAAATTTTGTGGTGTTTATCTGCTAAGCTCATTTTCACTCAAACCCTACATACACCACTTGGTATATACTACAATTTGGATTCTTTTTAGGGGGATTGTATTTAGCATCCCTCATGTTGTGGAGTGGGTTATTGAGGATGTTTTTATTGGGAGATGGAGAGTGAACAAGGGTCACAAAGAGATTGTGTGTATCAACTTTTTTATTTCTTAGAGATGTATGTATCCACTATATTTTTGACCCTTTATGATTCATAGTGTTTAAGTTTATTCATTTATGTTATGTGAAAAAAACCGTTTGTATTAATGAGGAATTACAAAGAGGGGGGAGGGGTAGAATCAGTGATTCTAATTATTTTAATTTTTTTGGGTGCAACCACCCTTGTCAAAAATTAAAGTGAATATTGATAACAATTAAACACACCCACACATAGTAAGGGCATAATTAATTTACAAAGTTCACCTCTCATAACGATAATGCTAGTATTTAGAATTATTCAAATTCCACTAAGATCATAATACTCATAAGTTTCTATATGTTGGTTAAAAAATTAGTGTTTATCATTGAACTCAAATTACATCAATTTTTTTTACTGTGATAGTGAATCCCGTATAGAAACAATAAAATAGAATTTGATATCAATAAGATGAAAACCTTCCAAATATGGAATTAAATTATTGATGTGATGCTTATACTATTATTTTTTATAACATTCAAATATTTTAAAAAATAAAATATTGTATTATACTGTATGCGATACAAGAACCCAAGCATAAATGAACCATAAAATATATTTCTTTAAATTTAATCTATTTTTTTGCTTATGATATATGCATCCCCAAGTTTAAATGAATTGTATATCATTATAAACTATTGTTTAAATTGGAGGGTATTAATAGTAATAACAAAATTATAATAATTATATAGTTTACACAATTATAAATTAATTTTAATGGTTATATATTTATTAAAAATAAAATAATAATGATTTGAAAGAAAAAGAAATGTTTTCTAAAAAATAGTTTTTTTTTTCTAAAAAGCGGGTTGGTTATGCTTTTCACACTTACTTTAAAATAAATTTATACCAATTTTGGAAAATTTATTTTAAAAAATGAATAAAATTTCATAAATTTTAAAGTAAAAAATATCTTAGAGTGATTTTTTTATAATTTTATAAAAAGAATAATTTTTAAATGAATAGTGACAAATACTGGTTTTTATTGAAAACTAAATTTTCATTTAAGTCACATTAACTTCCCATTTTGATTTATTTTTTTAAAATTAAAAATACATAAATTATATTATAATAAATAAAATTTAGGGCATTGGGATAAATTTTATGTTAAATTTTGATATTAATACTTTCTATACGTATGAAAACTTGTCTTTGGAAAACCATTTTTTCATAACATTGGAGAGATTAATTTTAAATTATATTCTACAATGTTTTGAGTTGATTTTTGAAAAACTATGTCCATATTTATAATTTTAAAAATTAATATTATATAAAAATTTTATCTTAATTTTTGGTCATAATGAATAATAAAAATAGTAAAAGTTAATTATTGTCCTTAAGGTTAAAATATGTTTACTAGTGGTTAATCTAAAATGATAAGGGTTAAAATGGACTAAAAACTTTTATAATTCCTATTTTATTGACCTATTTAGACCTTATCAGATCCATGGATTGGTAATGAGCCATTTTGGATCCTTGTGTCATGTGAAAAATGTGGGTATCGATTTTTCTTTTAAAAAATTCCAAGTGTGTTCCCCCACCACTTAGAAAAGGCAACCCCCTTTCTTATCATCTTAATATTACAAATCCATTTGTTTCAGAAAATAACTTACCAAATATATTTTAAAGTACCTAAAAATATTATAGAGTTATTTCTTGAATAGAAATCCAACCTAGGAAGGCATTATGTATAAACCTAAAGAGGTTTTCTGAAGAAGAGGTAAAGTTCTTAACCATGTGTTTTCGTTTTACTTATTATTCTAACTCCTTAAAATATTCTCCAACTATAACAACATAACAAATATTATATAATATATAATTAATTTACATAATTTAATTTAATAACCTATATCCATATCATATTCCATCAAACGGGAAACAAAACCATCGATCGCATGTATGACAGACTACCGCCTCACAAACCAATTTTATTAATTTTACATCACAGATTCTTGTAGATGGATATAATGATATATTTAACATATTTATTTTATATTTATGAAATTAAAATACTTATGAAATCATAATATCACATATAACTTCTTACCTTTTAATTCATTGTAAAACAATAATGCCACTTATGTGTGCATGCAGACTACTGCCTCCATACAACGATGGGAAATGTTTTTCATTTTATTTTGTCATAGATAGAAATAAGGATATATTTAATGGATAAAAATTAAATATTTTATATAATAATGGTTATTTAATTGTGAAATATTATTCACCTTTCTCATGATCCTTATATTGGAAAATAGAGACAATGTTTATGCATATGTACGACCTACCGTCTCTATAAACGATGTAAGTCATTTTCCCATATCTAACATTTATGGACTATTATATATACTCATATAATGATTATATATGATATTTATAAAATATTAATTTTTTAATTATTTAATCATTATAAAATAAAAATTACTAAAATTTCGAAACCACAACATACATGAATAATGAGGCAATTATCACATAAAGTTGTAATTTTAACAATGAATTATTAACGAACAGGTAAAAAAAGACTCTAGGAAAATCATATATTCTATGAAATATATTAATAAATTTATATAACATATCTATAATAAATATATATTTATTATACATGATTTAGAAATATTTATGATGGGAATTGGACCCAAGGTAAGAGGTTTTGTCTCAATTTCCCTTCATAAAGGCGTATTGTAATATAACGAACTTATTTCTTTTATATAATGTATGAACTACCCATTTTACTTTTTATATCATTAAAATACTATTGAAATTGTATTTAAAGTTTATTTTTATGTTATTTCATTCTTGGGGAATATGATTCAAATGTTAAAAAAGCATGTACGCGTTTTTCATCTCACTTTTACGTCCTTGAGAATATTCCATATCCACAACTTATTGCATTTTTGTGGTGTATAAACTTAAAATTTGATATGTTATATCATGAATCTATTTATATTAATGGTATTTAGGTATTCATTATAACTTATTTATTTAATGTGGTCTATTATTCAAAAGTTACCAAATAGGTATGGGTTTATTTCACAATCTTATCATTATACCGGATTGTTTATGTTTAAGTCTCCCTAAGAATAATTTTTTAATATTTCTATCATAAATAAAATCCATTTTTATATCCTACAGTTATTCATGGGAATTTATTGTAATATTACTAGTTTCCAATGTTTGGTAATTAAAAATATTGAAGAAATATTTTTAAGAAAATACGACTTCATTTTTCTCTCTGATCAAAAATCCTTTTTCTTCCATATCGATGTTTTCTAGAAATATATTAAAAAGTGTTTTTAAAATTCTCTAAATGATTTATTGATGATATTTTTACTATTTTTTTACTTTTTACAAAAAATTTTCAAATGAATTTTCCGGTCATTTTCAGAATGGGGTAATTCTAACCTTTTTACAATAGTACGAAGTGAATATTTTTTTTAACTTTTTAAACTTATACAGAATTAACATATATCATGAACAATCATTGTTTTGAAGATTAATTTACAAGTTTAAAAGGTTATTTTTAAATAAAAATATTTTAATAATAATATAGAATTTTTTTTTAAATTTATAAGGTAATTTTACTGAAGAATGTTTTTAATGACATTTTTATGGTATTTGTATTCATCAATTATAAGAAACCCAATTTTACCTTATGATGCCTTGAAAATATCTTATAATGATACCTATTTTTTTTCTCTAGATGGTTTAGGATCAGTTTGATTGGTGATGTACTATTTTGATACCATTCTATATATTAGTTTGGATGGTTTATGATTATAATTATTAATTGGGTAAAGTATTAACATTTAATATGCTTGTTCTTTCAATATGATTTTTTATGTTGATTATGTTTCACCCTTTAATATGAGGAATGTACCGAACATAGTAAGTGATGATCATGGCCTGCTATATCTCCTTGATGTATCAGTAGGTCTCATGAGATGAACTAGATTGGGTATCTGTATAAAGAATTACCCATTTATGTAAGATGTCTTGGAATGAGTCCTTTATGGTACCATTATGATGTCCATGATTATGAATTTCCACCTTTTGAGACTAGTAATTGATGTATATGTGATTATTCTGTTATCTAAAAAATCCATTGATAAGTTTCAAGATTATGTAAGTAATTATATGGAATAATTTTGATCTTTAGTTATTCCAACCATATTATTCTTCATGTTTATGTTATTGATTAAATAGAATGTGTTTAATTTATTTAACTACCCATATTTATTATGCCTTATTTTTTTTATGATAACATCCACTTTATAGGTACCCTTAATGGGAATTATAGCTCAATCATTTCTTATATTTCTTTTCCCCTAGATTCCAAGAGGTATATAATGATTGATGTGTAGGGATATCATAAAGGAAATAATGGTGTAATCAAATAAAATATGATTTTTATTGATGTTTTAATTTGTAAAGTGAAAATAAAGTATGTATCTATTTAAACAAGACTACTAAAATATTTGTTTCTTCGATATGTGATACCTTGTATCAAGTGCCAATGTAATAAAGTAACAACAAAATCTAGGCTATTAGGGTTATGGTCATTGCAGTTGGTATCAAAGTAAGTTTAGTATAAAACATGTTAACTAGATTTGGGAAATCAAAGATTAGATAATATAACCCTGTGAACAACTTAGAGGATAAGTCTAAGTATAATATAAAATCCTCTAATTTTGGTATGATAGATACTATATGGATTTTACTAGTAATAAATCCCTCTAAGGATACTATAAGTGGATTTGGTACTAAAATAGTTTTACCTAGGGGTAATAATGATAAAATGTGAATACTAGGATTTTACTTGATCGTCACCTAGTGCACAACAATGAGCTATACCACACACCTAGTTTTACACTCTCAGGGGATATTCTTTAGATAACTCATTTTTTGTTCACAGACCATTATTAAGAATTGTATTACATAAAATCAATTAATGAACTTGTTAAAACCTAATATTTTTTATATGGAAAAGAAATTTTCATAATTTAGACATAATATATGATTATATGGGTTTCTAATATGATTATTGTCAATCACAAAATGCTTTTTGGTTATATTCAATGTATGGAAACTAGAGGAATCCTATTAAAATTGAATATAATAGAAAATGTGGTGATTGTGAGAAAATTAATGGGATTATGACTGATGTTAAAGATATTATGATTTTTCCTAACCAGTTATCCTAATTTATGATTAACAACTGATACCTTAACCAATTATTAGACTCACTAAAGAAGAGAAAGATGAATTCTTCTAAGTGCTTGAGTGGTGGAGACTGTAGAGAAATAAAGGGCCAATTTTTTTTCGTGTTTTCAATATGTAAAAGTGAATCTAGTGGAATAGTATCAAGGGAATGAGAAAATATTTTATGTATAGAGAAGATGGAAATAAATAAATTAATTGTTGAGAAAAAATTAAGAGTCTAATAGATGTAAATAAATTTTATCATAAAGTTTCATTTATAGTTTTTTATTTAAATGTGGGTAACTTGGGAATTATCTTAATAAATTCCCTATTTTAAAGGTTATATACTAGACCAAGGAAGGACCTTTTTTATACCAACCATTTAAGTAAAATGGTTCAATTATTTATATATTGGGATTCAATAATTATGTTGTAGATGTATTTTCTCACCAATGGTATTTTGGTTATATGGATCATAAAACATTATAGGATTATGTTAATTTTGGAATAATATATGTCTTTATATAAGACCAACTTAAGAGTTATAGATACCATCATGGGTTTATGATATTAACTCTGGTTATAAGTTCATTGTATTAAACACCCCTTTTAGGAATTATGTGATGGGAAGTTATCACGTTTAGGGTTATTTTTAGAGACATTTATTGTAATAAAAACCATTGGTTTAATATATGTTTTAATGAAAAAGTTATTTAAGGAGGAATTACTATATATTTTATGGGAATAAGTTTAAAATTATTGATAAACTTTAGGGTTAATATAATCATTGATTTTAAGGTAATAATAGTAAAATATGATAATATGATTTCCTAAAAAAAATTCATATTAAAAACCCTTGGAATTCAAAATTTATTGGATGAAAAATGTTATTTTTGAGAATATTCATCATATTTTTGGGAAAATAATATCAATTATATTAATATCGTTATAGGAAATGGATAAAACACATACTAGGTGACAACCCTTTGCATACGGCAAGACTATAGGGTTTGAGCCCACAACTGGAGGCAGAAAAGGGCTATTCACCGACCATTGGAATATTTGATGTTCTAGTAAACAAGAAAATGTTTTTACTTAACTTATTTGATGGATAAATACATATGGAATGTAGTAAGTTTAACTTTAGGTGTTATTTTTTAGGTTTAGATATTTAAGTATTATATTGGATAACTTGTACTAACCATTTTAAATTTGGTAAATATTTAGAGAAATATGAAAGGACTAGTCACACTTTTATGGATATTATGACCCATTTAAATTTAATTTTAGTTATTCAGACATAAAAAATTCATCTTGGTTAATCATTTCTTGGTGTTTGAAATTAATTAGAAATTTATCAAAGTAAATCCAAAGGATGAAATTATAAGTATATTTTCTCATGTTATCTATCATGATAGTAATTGAATCCTTAAACTCTAGAAAAATGATATTAAAATAAAAATTTTATCCTATGAAATTTGGATTAAATGAACCAATTGTACATTAAATCATCAAATATTTATTGTTTTGTGGTTATTAACTTTTCCTTAGTCATTCACTTTCTTGTGATCAATGATCTCTGTCACTCTCCACAATTATTTACCCTTTTCTTCCACATATGTATATATATATATTCACTTCCCAATAATGTTTTTTACATGGATAAATAGTAATTTGATTTTATTGATGACCATTTTACTTTTATTTCTCTCTCATCAATATGACCTTTTTTTTAACAATTCTCATAATTTTTTGATTTCAAGAATGTTATTTTCTAATAACGAACCATTTATTACCAAGATCATTTTAAAATTGTAAGGATGTAGTTTATTAAAGGTTGAGAAAATGTAACACCTAGAGATTAAAAAATAAAAAAAAAAATTTTGATTCAATATGTGATATTAAACACCAATATTAATCATTTTTTGAAATATATTTTATTAAATTTAATCTTTTTGATAGCTTTCGATACACACAACCCTATGTCTAATTGAATCGTATACCATTATAACCTAGAAATTAAATTGTTGGGTTTGAACAGGACTAAATAAATTATGAAAATTATATGGCTTAAAAATTTATAACACAAATTAAATTGTTATTTATTTATTTGAAATGAAATAATAATCATTTTAATGAAAAATAAATGTTTTTTGAGATACTGTATTTTTCTAATTGGTGGTTTTTTCGAGCTTTGAAAAAATTCATTAAAATTAATTTTTATTAATTTGATAAAATTTATTTTATGAAAATAAAATAATTTTTGAAATCATCATTTCAAAATTATCTTTTAGTGAATTTTGGTGAATTATCTAAAAATATAAATTTTTTGATGAGTAGTGAAAAATACTAGTTTTTAAACCATCATTTTCAATTAAATCATTTAAAAGTTCCATATTGATTTAAAATTGCTTCAAAAGTAAAATTAATTAAATTATATAATAATAAATACAATTTATACCATTTAAATCAATTTAATAATTTATTTTTATATTAAAAATTTCTATACTTATGGAAACTTTTCTTTGGATACCCATTTTTTGATCACGTGTGAAGGATAAATTATAAATTTAATTATACCACCTATATGAATTGAAATTGAAAAATGGGTTAAATATTATGAATAATAATAATTATTAGTATATAATAATTTTAACTTCATTTTTGGTCATAAACAATAGTAAAAACAGTTTAAATTAATTATCATTGTTATGGTTAAAATGAGGGATTAAATTTAAAGGATAAAGGTTAAAATGACTTATAAACATATATAATTCCTATATTATGGCCATATCGTGACCACATATTCACTATGTTTATATAATGAGTAATTTTGGGGTCTTGTGGCATGTAAAAAACATGGGTATCACTTCTTATTTTAAAACATTCTAAGTGTGTCCTCTCCCCCACTTATAAAAGGACACCTCCTCTCCTATCCTATTCAAAATCCAAAATCATTTTAGTTTATAAAATCCTTAAAGCAATATTTTTTTATATATTTAACCACATCCTATTGTCGTTTTTATATCATAAATCCAATCTAGTAAGGCTTTAGGTATAAACCTAAATTGGTTGTCCGAAGAAGAGGTAATGTGTTTAACCATATGTTTACATTTTACTTCTTCTTATAACTCCTTAAAATATTCTCAAAATTTGATAAAATAGTAACTATATTATATCCTATATACTTATAGTTTATTATGTTAATGCAATAACCTATATACATATCCTCTTACATCAAATGGGAAACTAAATCGTCGATCGTGTGTACGGCGGACTACCGTCTCACAAACCAATATAATTCATTTTCCATCACCACCTATCATAGATGGATATAATAATGGATTTAACCTATTAATATTATATTTATGAAATTAGTATAATTTTTTAATTATAACATCACATATAAATTATTATCCACCAATCCGTTGGAAAACAATAACTTTTCATGTGCGTTCATGTAGACTACCGCCTCCATAAAACATTGAGAAATGTTTTTCATTGTATTTTGACATGGATAAAATTAAGGATATATTTAATTAATATAAATTAAATAATTGGTATAATAATTCTTCTATAGAGGTTACATATTATTTTCCTTTCTTATGTTCTATCTCTTAGAAAAATAGAAACATCATTCATGCGTATGTACGACCTACCATCTCTATGAATGATGTAACTAATATTCCATCTCTAACTTTTATGGAAAATTATAAATAATTATATAATTACTATATATTACATTTATATCATGTTTAAAATTATGGAAATTAAATAACCATGATTAAAAAAAGGGATTAATTTCCAAACCAAAACATACATTGAAAATGGAGAAATTATCACAAAAAATAGTGATATTAACAAAGAATTGTTAATAAACATATCATAAAAGACAATATATAAATAATATATAGTATTAAATAAATTATTAATTTTATATAACATATTTATAATAAATATAAATTTATTTTAAATGAGGTACAAACACGTATGAAGGAAATCAGACCCAAGGTAAGGGATTTTGCCTCAATTTATTTTCATTGATAAATATTGTAATGTTATGCACCTAATTTATTTTATATAGTGTATATACTGACACTTTTACATTTTATATCATGAATCTATTATTTTGAATAGTATTTGAATTTGAATTTTAATTAATTTCATTAATGTGGAAAATGATACAAAACTTACCATAACATGTAAGGGATTTTCGTCTCACTTTTAGGTCCATGAGAAATATGTCATACTCACAACTTATTTATTTTATGTGTTATATATAATATACCCCTGATATGTTATATAATAAATATCTTTATATTCATGGTATTTGAAATTTTATTTTAAACTATTTCTTTCATGGGGATTATGATTCAATAGTTACAAAATTAGAATACAAACGAGGAATAAAAGGAATATGAATAATAAAGAATGATGTAGCTTGATAATCATACTTGGGAATTGTAGAAACAATATAAAACACTGAATAAACATTGTCAAAGCTAAATATGCCAAGAAATCAAAGTGGAAAAATTATCATAAAGGAATCAGGTTCACTCTTAGTCCCAATGTGGCGTATCAAGATCTTAAACGTTACCCAATGCATTAGAGTGCTACCTGGGCACATCCATCAGATTCATTTCATTATCATGCTTAAGTGTGCCACATAAATCATAAAAGATGGATTCATTCATCATCATAATTTATTCCATTATTAAGGAGTGTAAAATATATATGTGTAAGTCCCCAATGAATATTTCTATGTGTATAAATGTGAAACCCATGATTGAAAAATGGGTAAGGTATTTACTACATAATTATTTTGGCATGGAAAATCATGGAGAAGTTTTGGTTGCATAACAGAGTCACATGAAGAATCATAAGAAAAGTTTGATGGGTGATAAGGGGGTATATCTTAACATATAAATAAAATGGGATGTAATAGGGACATATAAAAAAATATCCCAATATTATAAATTGGAAATTGAAGTAACAAGTTATTGATGAAACTTGAATAAAGAAATGAATCCAAACTATATTACTACATGATAAATTGGGTACATAAAGGATCATATGAGTCTTAATGATAGTTAAAGGGGGATATCTTCATTTATAAATTTAATTTAATTTAAGGGGAATATGTAAGAACATATCCTAATAAAATAAAATGGAATTTAATAGACATAACATAAAAGAGGCGCTTAAATGGAAATGAGAAGAGACAAATCCCTTGTAGAATTTTGGCATAGTACCAGATTAGGTGAAGGGAAACATGAGACTAAATAAAATATTTCTAATTAAAATAATATACATTGGACAATATTTTATGTTTATAAATCAACTACATCATAAAACATTTCAATTAAGAAGAAAAATTCCAAATAAGGTTCTTGAATTGAATGAAAGGGAGGAATGTCCCTTACTTGAGTGTGTGACTTCAAAATCTTGGTAGGGGATTCTTGAGTGATTGGGGGTACCTTGGGAGAACTATATAGAGTTTAAGGAAGATTATTTTCATTATCCAAGGAGTTTTAGTGAAGATAGGTGGGAGCATGGGTGGGTTTATATAGGAAAAGAGGGGTATTTCATTATTATTTAGGTTTTGGACTCTACATAATAAAATATTGAATCCCACAGACCATCCAATGGTTTTTGCCCAAATATTATTCCAAAACGGAGTTTTTCTCATTATTTAATGAGTTTGAGGCTATAATTTATTAAAATAATTACTTTTATTATATGGAGGTGAGTTGCACTCAAAAAGAAAGGATTTTAAAACCATAAAATATATTATAAGTTTTGTAGGATTCATAATGGATTTAGAAAATAAATAAAATAAATAAAAATATAATTATTTAAAATATAAAACATGTAATTCATCATTTAGCCCATTTATGATAATTATTAAATCTCTTTATGGTCATTATGATGTTATAAAATAGAAATTGTATTTATACAATATTTAATTTGTACCAAAACATTTTACTTTTTTGGAAAATTATGAAAAATATACCATTAGATAATTATGACATTATGATTCCAAAAATAATATTCATTTTATCTAAATAATTTTATCAATATTTGATTTTTCATTTTTAATATAAAATTATCTTTTATTATGAAATGATAGGTTTTTGACAATAATAGTTTTGAAACCCTTATAAATATTACATTTGACTTCATAAAAATTATTTGATCATTTATATTTAATAAAAATTATTTGTAATATTAGAATATTATTTATTTAAAAAAGACATTAATTCATAAATTTATTAGTTGAACTTAAATATTAACCAAAAATACATTTTTTGCTTTATTTTATCAAAATAAAAATCATTTTAAAAGTAAAAATAATTGGTTGAAAATATATTAATTATTATATACAAAAAAGAAAATATTAATATTTCTTGGGTCTTGATACAAATCCATTTAATAAACCAAAAAATTACATAATAGTAATGTATGAAATGGTGGGACTTTCATGAGGTAGTTTGGAAAACATGGTTTGGGTTGTGATCTCAATGAGCTTGAACTTCTCCAGTAAGTAGTTTCTATCATTTTTAATTTTTTGGATCTCATATTGAGATTGGTCAATGGGAAAATCTATGAAATACTATCCCTCTAGAAAGTTATGATAAATGGGATTCCTATGTTAGGATCATATTGGTTGATGCCATCACTTTCTTCGTTTACGTCAATTAGATTTGTTAAAATGCTATATTTATACTACTAACATAATCATTTTTCAATGAGCATATTATCAATGAAAATTATTCTTAAAGGTATTTTAAATCCAATAGGATATAATAAAACAATATAAGTTCTTGTTTTTTATATAACCATATTTCATGATGAGACATTTAATTAAATCAAAAAGGATAATTTTATTTATAACAGTTCAGGTCATTAAAATATTCCCCCTAAAGAAATTTACCCTTTGAAATTTTAATTTCCCACACTAAAATAGATGAGGGTAACTTCACTTCATCACCTCCTTAGGTTCCCACATTTATTCTTCAAACTTTTGGTTTCTCCACCACACTTTGACAAGGTTCATTGTCTTATTTCATAGAACATTTTGGCTATGATCTAATATCCTCACCAGATGCTCCATAGAGGGAAGATCATTCTCTAATGGTACCACCACTAGATTGAGTACATGTGAGGGGTCTGATATTTAATTCCTTAAGAGGAATTCATGGAATAAATCATGTTCTTGATATATGATAGTTGGGAGTGTTAGTCGATAAGCCACCACTCCTATACGATCAAGAATCTCAAAGGGGTTGATGTATCTTGGAATAAGATTTACCTTATTCCCAAATCTCACCACTTTATTCCATGGAGATATAAAGGGGAATAAAATTTCTCCAACATCAAACCCTAGGTCTCATTGATAATTGTTAGCATAACCCTTTTATTGACTCTGAGCAGCTTTTATGTGCTACTGAAAGGTCATTACATTTTCCACCATTTTATTACCCTTTTCAAGTTCTAGTAGTTTTCATTCCCCAACATTATCTCAACATGTTGGTGTTATTCACCACTTCCCATAAATGTCTTCATAGGGTGGCATTTGGATTTTGGAATAGAAACTTTTATTTTATGAGAACTCGAAAAGAGGAAGATATTGGTCCCAAATTCCTTTCAAGTCTAATGAACATGCTCACAACTTGTATTCGAGTTTCTAAATAGTCCACTTAGAGTTGCCATAAGTTTGAGGATGATATGCCATACTTAAGATCATATCTTTGTTTTGAACTTGTGGTAGACTTTTACAGAACTTAGAAGTGAATCTCAAATCTTGATAAAATAAAATAAATAGTTGTGCTTTATGTAGTCTTACAACTTCTCTGATGTATCTCCATGAAAGTTGATTTAATAATAATTCCTTTGGAATTGTGATAAGGTGAGTTGTATTTTCAATATTATTTATAGCAACCCATATAGAATTCTCCCCTAGATGTATTCAGAATTATGGTGGAAAATTCTACAGTGATGTTCTCCCATTTCCATCTTGGTATGGGTAAATGTTACATTATCCCTTTAGACTACTGCCTTTTAGTCATTACTTTCTGGTATACCAGGCACTTTGATGTATATTCAACAGTCTCCTTCTTCACATTTTCCCACCAATAGTGTAAATATCTTGATATATCTTTGTTCTTCCTAGTTTAATGGATAAATTTGAACTATTTGCATCATCCAATAGTTCCCTCTTTAACTTAAGATTTTATGGAACATGTATTCTTGACAAAAATCTCACAATTCCTTTTCATTAATTTTAAACTCTGAGTACTTCCCCTTTCTCATGTATTCCACCTTCTTCTAAATTTCCACATCATTTCTTTGTCCATCCATTAAACTTTCTAAAATATACAGTTGAGAAATAATTTTCAAAGGATTAATGATGTTCCTTCATTTATGATTCCCATTTCCACCATTTTTAGGTCTAAGAATATTGGATCCTTATCAATTATAATCATTGATAATGATATATGATCATTTCTACTTAGAGAATCCTCTACATTATTAGATTTACAAGGATGGTAGTGTATTGATTAGTCATAGTCATTGATCATATCTAACCATCTTTTCTAGATCATATTCAAATCTTTATGTATTAAAATATACTTTAGGCTTTTTAAATCCATATATATCTCACACTTCTAGCCATAGAGATAATTCCTATATATTTTCATTGCAAAGATTAGACCTTCCAACTCAAAATATTTCATGTGATTGTTTTTCTCATGAAATTTCAACTTCCTTGAATCATAGGCTATGACTTTGTATTTCTTCATTAACACACATCCCGATCCATTCTTCAAAGCATCACTGAATACATAGAATATTTATTCACTTGTGGTTAGTGTGAGGACATTCGCAATGATGAGACTCCCTTTTAACCTCATGAAGCTCTCTTCACATTCATAATTCCAAGAAAACTTAACCCCCTTCAGAGTTATCTTGGTAAGAGGGTTTGACAATCATGATAAATTTATCACAAATCTATGATAATACCCATCTAACCCAAGGAAAATACAGATATCTATCATAGTTTTTGGGACCGTCCATCCTTAAATTTATTTCATATTTTAAGGGTCCACAAATATCTTATTTATTTGGATGATATTACTCAAGAAAGATACTTTATTCAAACATAAATAACATTTTCTATAATTGTGATAAAGCTTCGCATTTTATAGGGTCTTTAGCATAGTTCTCAGATTCTCCTCATGTCCTTCCTTGATTTTGTAGTATATTTAAATACCATCTATAAATACTAGCATGAATTTTTTGAGGTAATATCTAAAGACTCTATTAATCAACCCCATGATAACTTCCAGAGCATTAGTAAGTCAGAATGGAATCCCTGCAAACTCATAGTGCTCATACCTTGTACTAAAAGAGGTCTTGGGGAAATTTTCCTTATTCACCCTTACTTGATAATATCCCAACCACTAAATATCCACCATAGCGAAGTATTGTGATCCATGTGAATAATAAAAAACTTCATCAATCCGAGGAAAAGGGTAATTTTTATTTATCATGATCTCATTGAGCTCACAATAATTAATGTAAAGGTTCAATTACCCATCCTTATTCTTGATAAAGTGGAATGGTGCACCCCACGGGGAAGAAATTGGGCATATGATCCCTTTATCTAGATTCTATTATAGTTGTTTATTAAGATACTCATGTCTCAAAAAAACATTTTATATTGATTATTGGATAATGTAAACTCCCCATGTATAAGATCAATTAAAAATTCAACCTCTCTGCTAGGAGGAAGAGTAGACAATTCCTTTAGAAACACATCCACATATTCCCTCACAATAGGCATGTATTCAGGGATGGTTCTTTTCTTAGAATTAGTCATTTGAGCTCGATATTCATTCTCATAGGGATATAATATCCCTTCTTGAGATGATTGTGCTAAAAAAGATTCATTCTCCTCCTCACATTTGTACAGAATTGGGGGTTGATTTTCAAAATGGAGAGTGATTTCCTTATCATGGAAATTTATGTTGGATCTACATATGGAAATCCCATCTATGCCCATAATTTCATCTAATTCCACCAAATGAAGTATGATAAGGTTCTCTGGGATATTTAACCCACAAAATTTGATAGGGTATGAGTTATATACTAGGGGTGAAATAATTTCCCAATTTTCCATTTTCACTGATATATGTTCTTCTATTCTTGTTGGTGGTGTTTGAATAGTTATAATAAAATTTTGTGATATGAAGGAGTGCATAAAACCATAATCCAAAATTACGTTCCCTATTATTGAATGAATAACTAATGTATATGTTAAAACTTTGTTTTTGGGATCCACCTTAACAGTTGTGATGGAAAAGGTCACCCTTTATACCTTGGAGGTTGTTGGTTGTCATCGAAAGCCCATGGCTTAGGGAATTGGTTTGTATAGTTCCATGGTTCCTTATAGTTAAAGAAATGAAAAATGAACTAAGGATTTACTGGAATATTCCTTTATGCTGTCTCTTTATTAGGATTATTCTATTGGAAATTTATATCTTGTTTTCATTCATTCCTACTCCTAAATCATTTCTTCATTCCACTTAGGTAATTTTCAGGGTTCTTCTTCCGGCATAATTGATAAGTGGGATGTTATAATTTCTTGGCACCATTCAATTTCTCCAACAGACCACCAAAATTATATTCCACTTTACAATTATTATCCCCATGATACCCTTGATATTCACTAATCTCAATTTCAACTTTTAGGGTACATAAAAAAAATTTCTTCATAGCTATCAAAGTCACAGATTACCAAGTATTTTCATATGCTAGGTTTTAGCCCACCAAAGAAGTGTTCAACCTTTCATTCAAGAGTAATGAAAAAGCTAGAGGTGTATTGTGAATGTCTTATGAAGTTTTCATTATAAAACCTGGTAGATTCATCATTTTTTTCTTGAGGGAAAATAAATATCATTCCATTTTAATTAAAATAGTGAAAGTAAAATATTTATTGATTTTTTTTAGAATTCCTTCAACTCCATCACTTTGATCTCTTCCTCAGTCTTCGTATTGTTGATCAAGTACCATCATTGAACAGCTTCTCCCTCCTTATGATAAATAGCCAATAGAACATTCTTTTGCTCAGAACATTAAAGGATGGAGAATTTATTTTCAATGGAGTTGATCAATTTTTCCATGATTAAGTGATCAGATAATCCATTGAAAGTAGGAGGACTTTTCCACATGAAGCTCTGAATTGCGGATTATTCTCTCTTAGGGTGGTTTGTGCACTCCTCTTGTTCTAGTTATCTATTTAGAACCCTATTCAGTTGAGAGAGTATCTTTATAAAGTTTGCGATTCCTACTCCCATTGGGTTGGGAATATCATTAAGGAAATCATCACATTGCTCATTGCATCGATTATTTAATTGATTCCTACTATTTTTGGTGATTGGATTTAATAAAGGGAAAATTAAGAATGGTTATTTTTAAACTATTAATCACATAAAGGTTAATCCAATTGTATTAATGGTGAGATTTATAAATTACATTTATTTTATTAACTTGTGAATCTATAGGATTCAATCTACATTATCCATGATCTATTTCATGAAATATAATCTTATAGGATTTTTTGTTCCATTAAAAATGATTTATAAAGAGATTATGAATTTTTCAAATCATATCCCCTAGGCGTGTCAAACCAGGTGCATAGTAAGACCCATAGTTTTGTACCAAGTTACCCCCAGTTAGGTTGAGAGTGCCTTGTCGATGTTTTCACTCATAGGTACATATATTCTATAAGCACGTCCACTTGTAGTATCCAGATGATGATGTATTTTCTTAATAAAGAAATTAATATACAATAACCAAAATTTTGGGATGTTTTCTTATACATAGTCTTATCCCTAAGGATTTTGTTAGAGTTTTCTAATCCTAATACAAAACATAATTAAATATTTCTTCTGATACAAACTATAACATCCATAATCCTTATTTCAAATTAATACTTGATTTATTACATAATAATACACTTTATATAACATGGATGATAAATAAGTATAGTGTCTTTTGGAATCTGGTACATTACATAACAATAGAAAATAGTGAATACAACACCGTTATTGAAATATTTTTAACAGGCTCAAAATACTCTTTTGAACTTAAAACTACATGGGATAACATGGGGAAATACATAAGAATGGGGTGAGCTATAAATCCAAGTAAGGGAATAAACATGGAATAAGTGATGCATGTCAGAAAATAGGAGTATCAATGGGGAATAAAATTAACCTGAATAATAAGGCATTATATATCATTATAATCATATCATGAGAAATGTGAAAACTACATAAAACCCTGAATAAACATAGGTCAAGGGTAAACCCACCAAGAAATCATGGTGGAAAAAGTAACCTAAATTAAATAGGTTCAATTCCTTTCCCATAGTGATGTATCATGATACTAAACATTAAACAATGTATTGGAGTGGTATATGGGAACACCCATTATATTCATTTCATTCTCAGGCTTAAGTGTGCCACATAGATCATAAAACATGGATTAATTGATCAACATATTTTATTACATAATAAAAATGTGCGGAATACATATGTGTAAGTCCAAAATAAGTAAGTATATGTGTATAAATCGAATACCCTTAATATTAAAATGGGTGTGGTATTTACTACACAATTGTTTCGGTATGGTAAATCATTGTGAAATTTCGGTAGCATAACGACACCACTAAAAAATAATAAAAATGGGTTGGTGAGAGATAAGGGGTATCTCATCACATAGACATAAAATGGTAAGTAATAGGTACATAGAAAAACATATCCCAATATTAGAAATTGGAAATTGATGGCATGCATTATTGAAGAATCTTGAATAAAGAAAATAATCCAAACTATATTATGGCATGGTTATGACTATACATAAAGGATCATGGGAGTATCAATAAAAGTGAAAGTGGGATATCATCATTTATACATTAAATTTATAGTAAGGTTAATATAGAAGAAAATATCCCAACAAAATAAAATGGAATTTAATAGACATAACATAAAAGTGGTGCTTGATTGGAAATAAGAAAAGTGAAAAATCCCTTATAAAATTTTGGCATAGTAATGACTTAGGTGAAAGTCAAAATGATAGAGAATAAATGATCCCTAATTAAAATAAAATCCATTGGATTGTAAGGGATTTTTATAAATAAATTACATCATAAAAAATTATATTTTTGAAGAAACATTCCAAATATGGTTCTTTAATTGAAAGGAGTGGAATTTCCCTTATTTGAGTGTGTGACTTTAAAATCTTTGGAGGGGATTCTTGAGATTATGGTAATAAGGACCCAACCTTAAACATTATATAATCTAGCTATTTTAACTAGATTTCACTTATTTACATCTGCCAATATTTTTTCAATTTATAGTTTTAGAATGTTATGCTGTAACTCATAAATATCATCCCATAAGCATACAAAGTGGGTACCAATAAAACATTATCCATTTCTTCCAAAACCTAAAATATTTGTCACAAAACAACAACATTATTTCTTTGAAAAATCTTCATAACATTTAAATGGACGTCCTTATTTTTCTAAAAGATCCTTATAACCAGTGTTTTTTTTAAAAAAAGTAGGATGATCATAAAAACCTCAGTAAGGGATATAAAATGAAGGAAAGAAAGCATTAGTACTTTGATACTTATAAACATATGAAATAATTTTCACAAAGACATAATTCTCACCCATATATACTTTTTAATGCATAATATTTTCATAAAACATTAAAGAAAATATATAAAACTATAAGGGTATATTGGGGAATTACTTACTTATATTGTAACCCTTATGGATACCTTATGATTTGTAACCCTAATGGATACCTTTAAATGTGACCCTCATAACTACCTTATGGTGTAACCGTCATAGTTATAATTGACGTAACCATATAGAAGACCCCCAAAATACACATACCTAATGAATTAGAGAGAAATATAGGTTAAAACCTCCATAATAAAAACATTCCAAGAACTAGAACATGATCAGAAAATAGGAATAATTTCATAAAAAAATTACTTTTGAATTTTGTAAATTAGAATTTTTAAAGAGGATTTTTAAAGGAATGTCCCTTGCAAATATCATATAATTGATATGAGAAATTAATAGAATTAAAGGAATATGTGAATAAAATTTAAATATAAATAATAAAACATAATATAAAAAAATTAAATACACAAATAATCTTAGTACCACATAATCAAAGAAGTAGAAAGTTAACCCAAAGAATGGAAATTGGGTTAAGAATTTCGTTACCTTAAATTATTCTTACTTGAAAATTGTTTAATACTCCAGTATAATGGTTGAAAATTGATATTAATATCTTAAATAAACATATTCATGTTTATAACACCTTATATGATCATTTGATAACATCATTTTACCCTTTAATTATTAATATTTTTTCTTTTCATTCTTTCGGGTGTGTTCTTCACAAGATTTCCATGGTCAGTTTGTGAAGGATTTCCTTGTCCAATGGAAGTAAAATTCCATTAGATGAACTAAATGATATTAATATATTTCAATAATATTGAATTATTTCATAAATAATTTGGGTTATATGGTATGAGGACGAATCATTAGATAAATCATCATTGATATCCATTTAGATCATTTTGCTTGTTCTTTGATATTCAAGAGCTAGTTTCCTTATATAACATAATATTATGTATATATGATAATTATAGAATATTAAAGAGGAAATATAATATAATTTAAAAATATTTTCAACCATTAAAATGGTTTTACAACCATATTTGAAGGAAGCAAAGGAAATTGAAGACACATCGTCCATGATGTCGGTAAATCGACACATCACAGACGATGTTTTTATTTTTAAAATAAGAGGAAGAGGAGAGGAATAATGATGATAAATTTCTCCATAAATAGGAAATAACCTAGAATATATTTGATTTTGGAGCTTTAATTATTCTTTGATAATGGGAGAGAAGAGGGTAAAAGAAAATAAAAGGAATTGAAATGAAACAAGAGAAAATGAAAGAGGATTCTTACCTCCTGATCTCTTCTTCTTGAGATTCTCCTTAATGCATTTGGTTTTGGCCATTTTGGTGAGACTAAAAGGTCTTGGAAATGGGTAAGATACTTGGGAAAGGTATGGGGTAGAATTTATACAATTATCAAAACTTGGGAGGTGTGAGAGGAAGAGTGTGTGAGGGTGTTATTTATAGCAGAGGAGAGGAGGGGTTTTCAATTATTTTAATCATTAGTTTGATATTTTTTCTCAAGACTATGAATAGTACTGATTATAATAACCAAAAATAGAAAAAAGATCATGTGGGTTCTAAAAAATTGTTCTTACATCATCCATGATGCTATTAATATTTTATTTTACATATAATGTTTATATATTGTAATTTACCATATTTCACTATTCATAAAAAATTTGAGTATTTTAGAAAAATCCCAAAAATTCACCCTAACCATTTTTCAAAGTGTAGAATTCAATAAGTAACTCCATTTTTTCAAAATAATTTTCTAAATATGATAAAATTATTTTTTAAATAATATTATAATTTATTCCAAAAATAACAATTTTAAAACTATAACTCATTTTATATTACCTTGAAAAATTCATCAAGATCTCATTATCTTATAACCTTAAGACAATAAAATAATAATCAGATTTCTTATTCATAAAGGTCATATTAATATTCCTATTAATTTTCATAAGGTTATTTTACTATTCTCTAAAAAAACAAGTTAAATCTATCAAACTCCAAATAACCTACTAATCGCAACTGTTGATGTCTATTTAAAAAAAAATCAAATCATAGAAGTGGAAAAATTATTTTTAACAACTAGTTTGTAACTATATCCTTAAAAAATACATCATTTTGAAGAGACTTAGTGTTTCATGAATTTTAATTTACTTTTTAAAACCATGGGGTGTTACATTCTCTACACCTTCTAAAAATTATATCCTTATAATTTTATTTACTTATTAAACAAATGAGTGTACCTTTCCCTCATAGCATTTTCAAATTACCATGTTGCTTATTAAACATTGTGGTTTATTTACAAAACGTTTACCTGGTGGATTAAATTATTCCACAATACTTTTTCTCTTTGATCAAGAATCTTAATAGGTTTCTCTTTATAAGAAAGGATCTCATTCAACTAAACTACTTTTAGACACAAAACATGAGATGAATCTGACACGTACCCTATCAATATTGAAACATAGAAAACATTGTGTACCTAAGATAAAATTAGAGGTAATGCCACTTGATAAGAAACTAGTACAACATTATCTAGGATTTCATAAGGTCCAAGGAACTGTGGACTCAAAATTCCATTCATACCAAAGCACATAACACTTTTCCATTTTTAGATTCTAAAAAAAGATTATTACCTACCTCGAAATAAAAGTCTTTCCACCCATCATATTCATAATTTTTATTCCTAATCTATTCTATCCTCATGTGTTACTAGATTATCTTCACTTTCTCAACCACTTACTCTACTAATTCTAGTCCCATAAACTTCCGTTCATTTACTTCATCCCAAAAATCCGGTGTTCGACACTACTTTCCATATAATGCCTTCAAAGGTTCCATATGTATACTGGAATGAAAACTGTTGTTATACGAAAACTCAACTAAAGAAAGATGATGGTCCCAACTTTCTTGGTAGTCCATTGAACAATCTAGAACCATATACTCTAATGTCTGAATTGTTATACTAGTCTGTCCATTATATTGAGGTTAAAAAGTAATGATAAAATTTAATTCTATGACCAATGACTTATTAATTCCTTTACAAAAGTTATAAGTGAACCTGGGATCATGATCGAATACAATGGAAAGAGTAAATCCATGTAGGTTCACAATCACTTTGAGAAACAATTGAGAAAGATGATCCAAAGACATAATATCTCGAATAAGAAGTAAATGAGAAGATTTAGTTAGTTGATCAATAATAACCCATATTGCATTGTTACCTCGAGAAGTCTTTGGTAGTCCCACAATGAAGTACCTAGATATATTATCCCATTTCTACTCTAGAACAGGTAAAGGTAGAAACATCCCCTTAAGTAACTGCCTCTCTAATTCAACCTGTTGACATGTCAAAGATTTCATGGTAAAATCTACAATATCTATTTTCATTCCACCCCACCTGTAATACTATTGAAGGTCTCTGCACATCTCTATGCTACTATGATGAACTGAAAATGGGGAACTATGAGCTTTTCACAACAATTCCTTCCTTATATGAGAATCATAAGGCTCACATAATCTCTTTCCAAATCTTAGAAAACAATATTTATCAAGGTTAAATTATAGAAAGTTACCCATTTTAACGAATTATACCTTTTTCTGTAACTCCCCATCACCCTTGTATGCTTTCTTAATTCTATCTAACAATGATTATTGCACTGTAACCTAAAACAAAATATAGTAATTTTCTACACCAAAAACATCTAAGAAAAAATTCAGAAAATCATTAATCAAGTGGTTATGTTCCAAGTGTAACATGGTTAATAATGTATTATGTTTTCATATCAAGGAATCCAACAATTTTTTTTCTTTTCTAGGATGGTAATTGATAATGAAGTCATAATCCATTATCAATTCAATCCATCTTATCTGCATCATGTTTAATTCCTTCTAAGTGAATACATATTTCATACTTTTTTGGTCAGTATATATTTTACATTTGGATCCATATAAATGATGTCTCCGAATTTTCAATGTAAAAACCATAAATACTAATTAAAAATCATGTGTGGGATTTTTTAACTCATGAGTTTTTATTTTTCTTAAAGCATATGCAATTACCTGATCATTCTGCATCAGAACAAAACCAAGACCCTTTAATGAAGCATCATTGTAGATAAAAAACTTTCCATTTTTGGAAGGTAGGTTAATAACTAAAGAATTCACCAATCTTATTTTTAATTCCCAAAAACAATCATGAAATTCTTTTGTCTTGGAGAATTTATCTCCCTTTAGAGTTAAGTTAGTCAATAAAATAGATCACTATGCCATGTTTTCAACAGACCACTAATAATAGTTTTCCAAACCAAGAAAAATAAGAATCTTGGTTATATTTGTGGGTCTTTTCCATTAATCAAAAACTTTCATTTTAGCAGGATCAAAATTTATGCCATCTTTAGAAACAATGTGACCAAGGAGAGAAATTTATTGCAACCAAAATTCACACTTTCTAAATTTCCCATATAGTTTATTTTCTTTTATGGGTTTTAAAACAAATATTATATGTTTTCCATGCTCCCATTTACTTCTAGAATATACCATAACATTATCCATAAAAGCAACCAGAAAATTATCCAAGACCTGATGAAATATTATATTCCTAATATACATGAATAAAATAGGTGAATTAGTTAACCCAAATGGAATAAAAAAAATTCATAATGACCATATAATATTTGGAATGTAGTATTTGGGATTCCTACTTCCTTTAATTTCAACTAATGGTACCCTGACCTCAGTTAAACCTTTTAAAAATACTATTCTCACTAGAGATGATCAAAGAAATCATAGATATGAGGAAAATGATACTTTTTTAAATAGTGATGTAATTAAAGGCTCTATATTAAATGAAAAGTCTCATTAAACCATATTTATTTTTTAACAATCACGATAGAAGATCCCCATGGTGAAGTACTGGGTTAGATGAATCCTTTATTTATTAATTCCTATAACTAATTTTTTAACTCTCAATGTTCTATTTGAGCCATTCGATAAGTGGGATTTGAAATTGTCTTAGCACTAGTAACCAAGTCAATAGTGAATTCAACTTCTCAATCAAGTGTAACACTGGGTAACTCATCAGAAAAAATATCATGGTGTTTATTTACCACTAAAACATCATCAATATGAACAATTGCATTTTTTTCAACAATATGAGCAAGATAACTTTCATTCCCATGTTTTAATATTTTAATAGCTTCATGATATATTATCAATTGTATTAGTTCATTCTTATATAGAAACTTAATCACTTAAAAAAACAACTTCATTAGATGGACAATCAATCATAGCATGATAAATAGAAATCCAATCCATATCTAGAATGACAAAAAACTCTAATAAGCGGAAACAAAAAGGTTTGTAGGTAATGCATTTCCATAGATAACAAATGGAAGATTATTATAATGCCTTTTTGCTGTAATATTTCCCCTTGTTTGTTAGCCATAAGTTCAAGTCTCATTTCTTGAGGTGAAATTTCCAATTTATAATAAAAGTTCTCAAACATAAAAGAATGTACAAACCCCTTATCAATAAAGAAATTAGAAAATTCTGGTAAACAAACAAAGTACCTGATATCGCTTCATTGGATGGCCTAACCTCTGCTAATGTAGTCACAAAGGATCTCACTACAACTTTCTTCTTATAGTCTGGCTAATTTTCATCATTTAGATCTTTCTTTGGGTATGAATTTTCATAATGACCCATCTGACCATATTTGAAAAACTTTAATGTTTTCTTATAAATATTTTTATTTAGATCATTTTAATTACAATATCGATCCATATGTCCAAACTTACCACATCAAAAACACTTCCTAGTTTTGGTAAGACATTAACAAGGGTCCTTTTTACCACAATTTACCCAAACTAAAAACTGAACTTTCTTACAATTAGATTTATTTGGTTGATTATTACCCATCACTTTCCATATGGACCTCATCTTCTTGCTGTTTTAAAAGTACACATGATCATCATAATACTCCATTTATATCCTCTTATCATATAAAAGAAGTTTATTATAACTTTTGAATTCTTGGTAGTACAATGACCTTCAGTATATTAGCTTCAATCCTGAGTAAAAACAATTGATTTTTCTATCATGATCCATAATAATATTTGGATTATAAATCACTAGTCGGGTGAAGTTAGATTCATACATGGGAAAAAATCTTCCCCTTTTTGCTTAAATTAAAGGAATTGATTCTCCATCCTAAGTCAAACCACCTTTGGAAAAAAAATCAAGGAAAAGACTTTTAAATTCATCCCACTATAAGGCATAAGTCTTCCCTCTATTCCTAATATTCTTGACCATTGAAAACCACTAGTCATATTTCACATTAAAAATAATAAATGGAAAGGCGTAACTTTTGATTATCTAAATATCCCATAACATCAAATATATTTTAAGGGGATTTAATCCATACTTCAGCTACTATTAGGTTAGAAGAACCACTAATATCATGAGGGTGATTCCTTATAAAATGTTCTACTATCATCATGTTATTTTGTGGTAGCTCTGGTTGTTCTATTTCATGGATTCCACCACCATTTATTGCCATAGTTAGTTGATCCATTACTTTCACAAACTACTCAGTTCCAGTTCCCACTATTCCCAATTATGGATTATGAAAGATATCACCCTCTCAGTTCCTTCCAACTTCAGATTCCCTATTTCTTCTAGGGAAAACCATTATGAATAGACATATAATATATGAAGAAAATGGTAATATTTAAATTCTATACCATTTCAACAAAAACATAAGTTGAATATAATTTATGGTATTCTTTTAACATAAAACTAACTCCTAAAGTTATCTAAAACTTTATCTGATATAAACTATAAGTATCTGACCTTAAACATTACATAATATAGCTATTTCAACTAAATTTCACTAATTTACATTCCCATTGATCTTTTTAGTTTATATTTTGAGAAATTTAGGACATAACTCATACATATCAACCCATAATCATACAAAGTGGGTACCATTAAAACAATATCCATTTCTTCCACAATAATTTTTTTAACATGAAATAATAACATTATTTCTTTGAAAAATCATTATAACATTTAACTCAACTTACTTCATTATCTTAAACATATATATAACCTATGAAAAAAATTAAAAAACATGGTATGAACATAAAAATATTAGTAAGGCATATAGAAATAAGGAATAAAACAATTAGTCCTGGAATACTTATAAACATATGAAATAATTTTCACAAAGACATACTTATCACCCATATATACATAATTTGTGAAACATGATATTTCCATAAAACAATGAAGAACATATATAAAACCATAAGGGTATCTTGGGGAATTACTTTCTTTTATTGGAACCCTCATGGATACCTTATGGTGTAACCATCAAAGTTACACTTGGAGTAACCATACAACTGAACTCTAACTTACACATACCCAATACATTAGATAGAGATATAGGCCCCAAACTTGATCATAAAAAATTCCCATTATCTAGATAATAATAATAAAACATGAATAATTTCATAAAAACATTTCTTTTGAATTTCGTAAAATAGAATTTTGAAGGAGGATTTTCAATGGAAAGTCCCTTAAAATTATCATATAATTGATATGAGGAATTAATATAATGGAAGGAATATGTGTATAAAATATAAACCCACATAATAAGAAATAATATAAAAAATTCATTACATAAATAATCATTGTACCATTTAATCAAATAAGTATAAGTTTAACCCAAAGAATGGAAATTGGGTTTTGAATTCCCTTACCTCGGGTTATTCTTACTTAAAACCTCTTTAAACCCATTGTATAATGGATAAAAAGTGTTGTTAATATATTAAAGAAACATATTCATTTTATAGGAACCTATATAATCACTTTATAACATCGTTACACCTATTAATTATTAATATTTTATTCTTTTCATTGTTTCGATTGCATTCTTTACATGATTTCCATGGTCGGTTCGTAAACGATTTCCTTATCAAATGGAAGAGATATTCTAGAAGTGGAAGTATATTGTATTAAAATGTTTCCAGAATATTTAATGATTCCATAAATAATTTTGGTTATATGGTATGAGGATGAATCATTAGATAAATCATTAGTGATATCGGTGTAGATCATTTTGGCGGTTCACTGATAATCCCGAATTAGTTTCCTTATTTAAAGTAATACTATATATAGGTTAACTAAAGAAGATACAAGAGTATATATCATGAAATTTAATTTTTTTATACATTTAAAATTGTTTTTCAACTAGAATTGAAGGAAGTAAATGAAATTTAATACACATCATCCATAATGTTGGTAAATCGACACATCACAGATGGTGTTTTTATTTTTAGAATAATAGGATGAGGAGAGGAAGAATGATGATGAATTTTTCCATAAACATGATAAAACCCAAAATATATACGATTCTAGAGCTTTCAGGACTCTTCGATAAGGTAAGGGGAAGATAGTATAATAAAAGAAAAGTAATTGAAAAGGAAACACAAGAAAATGAAAGAGGATTATTACCTTTTGATCTCTTCTCCTTGATATCCTCATAAAGGCCTTTGGTTTTGGCCTTTTGTTGAGACCAGTAGGCCTTGTATGTGGGGAGGAGCCTTGGAAAAGGGATTTGGAATAATTTAGACAATTTTCAAATCTTGATAGGCGTGAGAGGAAGAGGGGGTGAGGGTGGTATTTATAGTGGAAGAAAGGAGGATTTTTCCATTATTTTAATCATTAGTTTAATATTTTTACTCAAGACTGTAATTAGTGTTGAATATAGTGACCAAAAATAGTAAATAGAGCATGTGATTTTGAACTATGTGTTCTTACATCATCCCTGATGCTAAGAACAACGTATTTAACATATAATTTATATATATGGTAATTTATTGTATTTTACTATTCATAAAAAATTCAAGAAATCTAGAAAAATCCCAAATATTAACCATAACCCTTTTTAGATGTTTATAATTAAAAAATGAAATGAATTTTATCAAAATAATTTTCTAAATATGGAAAAATTAAATTTTATGTACAATCAGAATTTATTCCAAAAATAACAATTTTAAAACTATAACTCATTTTATATCACCTTGAAAAATTAATCAAGATCTCATTATATTATAACCTTATGAAAATAAAATAATAATACATTTACTATTCATTGGGGGTATATTACTATTCCTATTACTAATCATAAGGATATTTTACTATTCACCCAAAAAAACAAGTTGGTTATATCAAACTCCAAATAAATTACTAACAGTAACCATAAATGTCTGTTTTTTGAAATTCAAATCATAAAAGGGGTTAAATTATTTTTAACAGGTTGTTTATAACTATCTCCTTAAAAAAGTGTCATTATGTAGAGACCAAGTGTTTCATGCATTTAAATTTATTTTTAAACCCTTGGGGTGTTACATTGAGGGAAACATAGGAGGACTCCAGAGAATGGATGTCAGAGTATGGTCATGTTCAAAGGAGTTTGAGTGAATAAAAATGGGATCTTGAGTGGGTTTATATAGGAAAATAAGTGATTTATTTATTATTTAGGTTTTGGACTCTATGCAATAAAATATCCAAAAAACAAAAACCATACCATGGCTTTTCCATTATTTTCTGCCAAAATATAGTGTTTCTCTTCATTTTATAAGGAAATGATCTAATGTATTAAAATAATTCCCTTTCATATGTGGATATGAGTCACACTCTTAAAGAAAGGATTTTAAAACCTTAAAATATATTATATGTTTTGGAGGATTCATAATAGATTTTCAAAATAAATAAAATACATATGTTAAAACATATATTTGGAAATCAATACCATTTAGAGTAATTATTACATTACTTTAGGGTCATTATGATGTCATAAAACAGAAAGTATATTTATATAATTTTTAATTTTGACTAAAAAATTCCACTATCTCAGTAAATTATTAAAAATTCACCCTTTGATAATTATGATATTATGATTCCAAAAATAATATTTATTTTATCTAAATAATTTTCTAAATATGTGAATTTCCACCTTTAAAATAAAACCAAAATTTATTAAGAAATACTGGGTTTTTGAAAATAAGAGTCTTCAAAACCTTATAAAAATAACATATAACATCATAAAAATGATATGATTTTTTATATACGATTAACATTATTTAATAATATTAAAATAATATTTATTTCATAAATCCATTAATTCATAATTTCATTAGTAAAATTTGAATATTAACCAAAAATATAATTTGTGCGTTATTGTATCAAAATAAAAATCATTTACAAAGTAACACTAATAAGATAAAAATATATTTATTATCATATAAAAAAATAAAATATTAATATTGATAGGGTATTGATACATATCCCTTTAATACACCAGAAAACACTCAAAGAGTAAGGTGCATGATAGTGGGACTTTCATGGGGTTTTTTTTGGATAACATGGTTTGGGTCCTGATCTCGTTGAGCTTGAGATTATTCTATAAATAGTTTCCATCCTGCTCAAGTAATTGGTTATAAGCTTGGAATTGGTTAAGGTAAAATCTTTGAAATGTTATATTCCTTAGAATATCTAATAAATGGGCTTCATAGGGTTCAATCCTATTAGTTGAGGTCATCACTTACTTTGTCTATGTCAATTGGATTTTTTAAAACCCAATATTTATACAATTCACATAATCAATGTTCAATGACTATATTATCAATGGAGATGATTATTAATGGTATTTTAAATCAAATAGGATATAATAAAACTAAATAAGTTCAGGTGTCTTCTATAACCATATTTCATGATGATTCATTTAAATAAATAATAAAGGGGAATTTTATTTATTACAATTTGGGTCATTACCTGGAGCCCGCTATATCCCCTTGATGCATTGATAGGTCTCATGAGACAAAATAGTTTGGGTATTTGGTTAAGGCCTTAACAATTTATATATGATGTCTTGGTAATAGGTCATAAAGGAATGGTTATGATGTCCTACACTATACATTTATTCATTATAAGAGTAGATATTCATTTCCATGTGATTATTCAATTAGTTATAATATCAATGGATAAGTTTCATGGTTTTATCACTATTTATATAGAATTACATTGATCTTCAGTTATTCTTTCCATATTATTCTTTAATTTAATGTTATTGATTAAATAACATGTTTTTCATTTATTTACCTTTCTATGTTGACTATGCCTTATTTTTTCAGGATATCTTCAGCTATACACATACCCTCACTGAGCATTAGAGCTCACCCATTTCTTATGTTTCCTTTCATCAGTATGAAAATAAGTGTATAATGATTGATATATAGGGACATGATAAAGGTAATAATAGTATACTGAAATAAAAAACTATGCTGTATTTAATTTTCCAATTTTAATATGAAATTGAAGTATGTATCTAGTTTACCAAGACTACTAAACTATTCATTCCTTCAGGATGTGAAACCTTGTATCATGTACCAATGTAATAAAGTAACCACCAAATCTGTGAAACTAGGTTTGAGGTATTCACATTTTTAAACCAGTGGAAATATATGAAATATATCGTCACTCTATGACAATATAAACAAAAAAAACATCTTATTCTCTTCCACTTCTCTTCTTCTCCCTAACTTCTCAAAGAATTTCTTGTCATTTAATCGACTTATTTTCACAGAATCACATCTATTTAAATTTTAAATTCAAATTCAAATTGAAATCACAAACTTCCTTAAACTCCTCTTTTAAACTCAAATATTTGATCTTAATTAAAAATATCATAATCATAGAATTTGAAAATGGTAGTTATTGAATACTAAAGTGACCACTAATGTGAAAAGATTAATACAAGTCAGAAGATCTCTTAAAAACATCCCAAAAATATCTTATTTGGTGTGGTTAGAGGGACTATAATGTAACCTTTTAGTTTAAAGTATTTTTCACATAACTTCTTCAAAAGGATATAGTGTAGATATTTTCAAGTCTATAAAAACATTTAATTTAAGCCAAATACACTTTGTGACATCATCTAGTCAATGTGGAATAGACCTTCATGGATTCACTATACGAAAATGTTGTCATATAATTGTGATGTGGAGGTCCCAAAAATTCCAGAACCACTGAAAATTTTCTACAGTCCTATGTAGCGTATACTTCTCACTGCGACATAGTCCTTTATAATTTTTCCTTGACTATGGAATGTTCATAGGATCTACTACATAGATATATCTTATTTTAAAAAATCACTAAAATCCATCAAGTCATGCTCTTCATCATGGATAGCTTACAATAGTGTTGAGGTTTCCAAAACTTCATAGCCACTAAAATTACTCAATCCAAGAAATTTGGATTGGAACTTCATTAAGATGTAGAGAAATTTTGTTTAGGACTCCTCTACTATTTAGAAACCCATTCTATGGGGGATTTTGGTATTCTATGGCATAGTCCAAGATTCTGTGGAATGAAAACGTACTCTAAAACATCTCTACTTTCCCTTAAATATTTCTTGCATCAAAAAATTCATTCACGATATATAGAAACTAAGAATGTTTCAATTTTCATCATATGATTTAACATAGAATAAGATCTATTCATTCAAAACAAAATCAATAATTTGTAATCATATTCTCTTTACTAAATATTCACCCTCAAAAATCACAACCACCATGAAATAACATCTTTTTCTCAACAATTTCCCCCATTGGATTTTTTTGGAAACCAAAGAATACAGATCACTATTATAATATGAAAATATAAAAATGTACCACTATTCAATAATTCTTAGCCTACGTGATTTAACTCGGTGTAGGAAATAAGATTATTGAATAAGTAATTCCATGATTTCCATAATACTGTGATCTCTATGTAGCTTTCTTTAACATTAACTTCACAATATTCATAATGAACTTCATGATCACATAAAAAATTCTTTCAAACTTTATATTTTACTAAAACCACTTACAATAAAATATTATAAAATATCATACATCATGAAATTATATCTGAAAACTTTTAATGACTCTCTCTAAATATATTATTTCTTAAAGTTAACACATATCATTGGATACTCCACCAAAACTGTATAACCCCCCTTTGAAAAATAATAGGAAGAAAAAAATGAAATATTTAAGTTATCAAATTTTCTCGCCCTTTGAAAACAATATCGAAAGAAAAGAAAATAGAGGGGATAAAAACACCATAACATTGCCCTGTTAAGAGTGAGGTAAGACACTTAACTTTAGAATAAAATTTGAAAAATCTTCCTTTATAAGTGTCTTGGTGAACACATATAACATTTTATACTTTGTAGAAAGCAATTATAATTTAAATTAATTTACTCTAAAAGCTCTTTGATGACATAATGTTTTTATCAATGTGCTTGGACTTTGAAAACTAAAATGGGTTTTTTGAATGTTTAATAGAAATTTGATTGTGACATCACAAAAGTATTGGAAACTTTACTTTAAATTTCATATTTTCTAGTAGATTCTTCATCCATATATATTGAGTTGATGTATTAGTGGAAACCATATATTCAACCTCAATAGTTCTCAAGGTTACTAAATTTTCCTTTTTTAATGTTAATAAACACATCATATTCCAAAAAGGAAATATCTATCAAATGTTGAACTCTTATTATCAACGAATCCTCCCCTATCTACATCCGAATAAAAAAATTTAGGAATCTTTGTTTTTATATTACATTTGATCCAAAAATATATTATGCCATTCATTTTTCTAATAATTCTTTTTCTATCCAAAAAATGAGACTCTTTTGGTGCACTTTGATACTTGGCACAAATTTTAAAAACATATATTATATATGGTCTTGAAGCTATCAAGTATAGTAAACTTCCAATCAACTTCTATAATTATCTTTGATTAACTTATTTTCCCTATTCATATTTTTATTATTTTTTTCTACTGATATTGGTGTAGAAATAGGAATTGAATCCTCCATTCCAAGCTTCTTCGACATTTCATTGACATACATTTCATGAGATAGAAAAATATAATCAATCAATCTAGAAATTTTTATACCAAGAAATCATCTCATCTCTAAAATAATGAAAATTTAAAAAAATATTATTCATTTATTTTTTGAATTCTTCGCACACTCCTTTATAATTTTTCAGTAAAATAACTTAATTTACATAAATAATGAAAATGATAAATACATCGTCATCATCTTTGGTATAGATATTATTTTCAACTCCCCCTTTTCTAAAATTTAACTTTCTAAGGATGGTTTTCAGCTATAATACCAAGATCTTGGCGCTTGATTTATCCCATATAAATCTTTATTTAACCTAAAAATACAATTCACATATTCAATAATAAATAAACCACATGTTTATTCAATATAAATACCCCATTACAGTTCATCATTGAGGAAGGATAACTTGATATCCATTTAAATGATCTTTCAGTTCCTTTATTCTACAATGCTATGACAAATTCACATGGCTCTATGTCTTGAAACTGGTTCCAAATTTCCTAGAAGTCAACTCCTTCAACCAGTAAATAAACCTTACACACCAATCAATCTTTATTTCTCATTTGTATACATTTTTCATTCACCTTGTTTTAGAACACCCACCTTCCAAAAATAATGATCTTTCTTTGGGATTGGGTACTAATTTCTATATCTCATTATTTTCAATTTGACCGAGCTATTCATTCACTGAATTCATTCACTGAATCAATCCACTATTTATGTTCCATTACTTCCTACAAATCTTTCATCTCAAATTGAGAGAACAATGTGGCATGATAGATTTTCTTTATAGTTCTTATAGTTTGAATCTTTTGTCTTTAATTTCCAATGATATTTTGGACTTGAAATTGTATTCTAAACATAGGATTATGTGAAATATATTTTTCTTCATCACTTGAATTTTTAGAGTTGAATTCTTCACCTAGGTCATCCTCATTATTCTTACAATTTTATGAAGATCCACCTTGTTATTTCACCAAAAAAAATTCATTATCTTCACATCTGGAACGTTATTATTCATCATAGTTTACTTTATTTATGTGCTACATCACTTTTACATAAAAAAACATCAAAAACATTTATTTTTTATTTTTTAAAAAACTATATTCTCTTCCATTTTCGTGGATAATAAAGAAACATACCTTCAACAACCCTTCTTTTAAATTTTCCTGGATTTTCACCTTTATGATCGATAATACAAGGGCTGCTAAACACTCTCAGATACTTCAAACAGAGATATTTCTTATAATAAATCTAATAAGATTGAATATAAAAATTTTGAATATAAAGAAATTTTTTTTTGGATATGAACAAATTCTCTAATGGCTTGCCTCTATAAAAAATGAGATGTATCATACTCTATCAATATAGATAGATCCATCTCTATGAGACCTCCATTATTTCATTAAACAACATCATTTGGTTATGTTGTGTATAGTGTACTAAGTTCATGATGAATTCCACGTTTTTGAAGATAGGATACAGATATTCCTCTACTATACTCATCACTATTGTAAGTTCTAATATTCTACAAAGAGCATCCACACTCTTTATCTTCCCTTGTCCTAAAAATTTTAATCCTTTTTAAAGCCTTTGATTTATGTTTCATAAATATAATACATGTAATTTTAGTAAATTCACCAATAAATAAAATATAATACTTATATAATTTTTTTAATACTTCCTCATAGGCCAAAAAATGCCAGAGTGAATCAACTACAAAGGATAAGTTGCTTGCATTTCAACCTTCTTGTACGGGGTATTCAAAATTTTTACCCTTTGATAAGTTGAACACATCCGATTACTTTCAATTTTTAAGTTACAAACATCATGGACATTATTTTCATAAATAATATGACAAATGTTCCTTTGTAAAAGATGACCAAGTCTTTGATACCATAATTTATTTATTTTTTCATGCTTAAATAAAAAAAATCCAGCATCACGAATCTAAAATAAATTACCACTTGTTTGATGTATATTTGTCAAGACACATCCATATTTCAATATATTAACAAATACCCCATATTTATGAAATATAACTTCATTCCCCTCATCACATAACTGAGAAAAAATAGGAAGATTGTGTTTTAGTCCTTAAACAAATTATAGGGTTTTTGGATTTTAACTGATCCTTACCAATTATTGCTTATCCAATACCTTTTTTTGAGTCTCCCATATTTTAAAAAGGCCAAAAAACCTTATTTACATTTTTCAATATCAATTATAATATTTAGATATTTTTTAATATGAGAAGAAAAAACCCTTTCCAAAATACATGGATATTCTCCTTTTGTTGCATTGAATGGAACATAACAAACCATATATTTTTCATTAAGTTTCTCCTTATTATTCTAATAATTATCATCACTATCCCTTGAGAAAATTTGAGATCATAAAATAAAAAGACACCCTCTTGAAAGATGACCATGTTTCTTATGTCATTCAAAAATCTATTCTATTGGTTGAAATCTATTTTCCATTCTTAATTTTAATTTCTTAGGATATCTATGAATTATTCTATTTTTAAAGAGATTAACCCCTTTAAAATATTTCTTTAAAACCATATAAACTAATAATTATATTGGTAATTAAACCAAAATATACTTTCCATGTGTGAAAAATCTCCACATTTCCAAAAAATAACTATAAAAATATTATTTTTATTTATAAACATCATGCTATCCAGTAATGTGATCTGGTCATTCAACCCTATTCCCATAATTAATTTTGGATCCATTATAAAAACCAAAATTTTAGTGGAATTATGAATCCTTCTTCTTTAAATTCAACTTCTTTTTATTTCTTTTTTTCTTACCCATTATTTGTATTTTTTTTCATTCATGTCGATGCACTTAGAATTTTTATAATTTATAAAATCACATGTTTTTTTATAAACATGGAATTCCTAATTTTATTCTTATCCTTTGATAAATAATAAGTTATATCAATGTTTTTATTTTCCTTTGTGACAAATTTCTACTGGTGTTCATGGGCCTGCTGTTTTCTTTCACTTTTCCCAACTTAAAAAATATAGTTCAATAAATTTATCTAACTTTTTTCAAGATATTTTTTCATACTCATCATTTTTTTGTAAAAGATCAAACTAATTTTATTTCTCTTTCATGCATTCTTTTATCTTGACTCTTCAATTATTCTATTCAACAACAAGATTATTCAATTTATCAATTTTTTCGATAAAATAAAATTTTATTCAATATTAGACGATTCATTTCATTTAGAATATTGATTTTACTTCATTAGATATTTATCACCTTTTCTATATTAGTGATCTTTGTGAGAAAAACCTTCAGTTATCTTTTTAGAAAAAATTACATCATATTTTCATCAATGTCTTCAACTTTACTGTAACTTTCAGTCGTGAATTATTATTTATTCACCTGAGAAATAATTTTTTTCATCAAGATATCTTATCATATGTATTTCCTCTTCCTCATAATATTTTTCACCAATTTCACATTTAGATAAGAAGTTATATTTTTTGAATTTTGTGAAAAAATTACTCTTAAATTTATATTAATCCATTATATTTTCAAACTTTATTGATATCTTCATAAAGACTCTCTCTATAACTTTTTATTCTTCATCATCGATTCCATATTATTTTATCTTATGAAAATTTTTAACAAAATGTCCCAATAATACACACCTATGAATTTTATTATAATCTTAATTTTAAACCTTACCCTGAATATTCTCAAATTTTTAGAGATTAAAGACATCTTATTATCAATAATCTAACTCAAATCAAATTCATAATCAGAATAATCAACATCATTATAATAAACCTTTTTTCTTATGATTATTTTAATTGTAGGCCTTAAAATATATTCATTTTTCATAATTTCCATTTTTATTGGGAGAAAAACAATTCCTAAACTTATACGAAATGATAATACTTTGATAATTATCGAATAGAAGTGATTCTGGATCCCTGTATTCAAGATTAGGGAATTTATCATCAAATATATCTATTAAGATGCAATGTATCTTATCAAACACTATCGTATCTTCCAACTTATCACCATAACTTCTAAGTGAACTCAAATTATCATTAACTCTTATGTATAAGTCATCACCAATTTCATCTTCTTTTATTTTCATATCTTTATATTTTAATCTATAGATCTACAACATAAATTAATTGACCATATTATTTCAATCATCGATATTTAAAAGCTTATCCCAAATTCCTTTGGATTTCGTGATACCTCTGAATTTGAGAAATTGATTCTCAGATAATGATGATAGTGAATAATTCCCAGCAAGACCATTATTATAAATATTCATTATATTTTTTTTCTGTTAAAGAAACATTCTCATCATGAGGTCGAAACCCAATAGTTTTAGTCTCAAGAACTTTCAACTAAATTAATAAAAGGTAAGAAAATATCATGCCCTTTTAGATGTAATATTTTTTCTAT
Organism: Viscum album; assembly: GCA_963277665.1. Lineage (NCBI taxonomy): Eukaryota > Viridiplantae > Streptophyta > Magnoliopsida > Santalales > Viscaceae > Viscum > Viscum album. Next base: position 220,982,521 of record OY728165.1, read on the forward strand.
AAAAAGTAAAAATCCCCCTTTTGTTCACTAAATTTTTATTTTCCATGACATACACCATGAGTTTAGTGACACTTACATCAAATATATATATACTTATTCTCAAACATTAAATAGAAAATAACTATTGGGGATAACCTTGCCCTAATTCCAATTTAAATAGAATCAACTATATCTATGTGGAACCAATAATGGAGGGGTGGGTGGGGTGGGTGAATAAGTGATTCTTCTTAATTTACATTTTCTTGGAGAAACAACCCTCAGCATCAGTTAATGTAAACCTTAATCAATGTTCAACTCACACACAAAATAAAGGAAATATAGATTAATAAATTTTACCCTTCATAATGAGGAGAGTTTTTGGAATGATCCTAATTTTTCTGCGATCATAAAACCTACTAGTTTATATATATAGGAACCATGATTAGAGTTTATCCTTGAACTTGTACTAAAGAAAGTCTCTCCACTGTGATATTACAACCTATACTAAAATAATAAAACTAAATTTGAAATCATCAAGAAGAAAACCTTCCAAACATTTACTTTAATTATTGATGTAGTGCTTCTCCTATCATTATCCAAACTCTGGAAATGAATTAATGATATATTCAATTTGTTTGAATATAAACAAATAATAATAATAATAATAATAATAATTATTATCTTCTTCTTTTCTCCTACTTCTTATTTTCTAACCATTTTCCTTCTGAAATTCTTCTCATTCGATCCATTTTTTTTTCAAAAAAAACTATACAGTTTAAATTTTAAATTAAAATCAAATTGAAATCACCATATTCTTCAACTCCTATTTCAAAATTATACTTTTGGATCATAATTTAAAAGATCATGATCATAAAATTTGAAATTGGTGTTTATTAGAGACTTAAATAACCACAAAATTCATTAGACAATTTCATGTTAGTACATTTATTGAAAACCAACTTGGAATTCCATTAATAACATAGTCATAGGGCTTAAAATGAAACATGTTATTTTTAATAATTTTTCATATAACTAATACACAACGATATGATGTGGTTAAGGTGATACAACATGGAGATCATCATACCTTCATAACTATTTAATTTCACCCAAATCCACTCAATAGCCTAGTCTGGTAACTGTGGTAAACCCCTTCATGGATTAAATAGACTACAATTTTGTCCTAGAATTACTTAATTTTGGTCCCAAAAAATTACATAACCAAAGAATTGTTTCTATAGTGATATATGGATTGGAATTCTCACTACTACATAGTCCTTCAGTCATTTTCTTTATTAAGAGGTGGTAACAATAATTTCAGTGCGGAGGTCCATTATTTACCAAAACCATTGAAATTAATCATGCTTAGATATATTTTGTGGATCAATTACTATAATTTGATGGTTACCAAAACTCCAAAACCACACAAATTATTCATTTAGAGATCTATGGAGTGGGTATTCACCACCGTGTAGAGAACTTTGGTTGAAGTCTGCACTATGAAAAGTACTTTTGTTCTATGGAGTAATCTATTCTTTTTCAGCATAGTCAAAGGCCCTACATCATAGAACCATACTATATATAATCTACCCTTATCCTTTAATTATTATTTCATCATGAACTTCACTTTTAACATATATAAACTAAGAATAATCCAATGAGAATAATTTAATTTAAATTAGAATACTATTTTTTTCTTCAAAAACAATATACAATATACTTAATAATATCCTATTAACCAAATCTCTATCTTCAAAAATAGATAAAACCATTAAATTACATATTGGGTTAAATATTATTTTTATTTTTTTATGTTATGATTCCCTTTTTTATTATTTATTATCCCTTCATTTTCCATTTTTATGATATATTATCTGATTAAATGTTTTATTATTGGATGAATTATTCTTTATATCTAGAGTGAAATATTTTCCAATGATTATCTTTGAGATCTTGGAACTAATTGCAATCTAGTGGAAATAGTGAAGGTGCCTTGGGAATGTCTCAAAGATTCTTGGGTGCTTAGATCAAGGGGTGTCATAAGATGGTTCATTAAAAAATGGTATCAAATAATCTCATCAAGTTATTTTGGGATTTTATGGATATTTTGGAGACTAGGATCATAAAAAAAACACGATTGGAAGGTGCAGTAAAGTTCATGGATAACTATTAATCATAAGGAACCTCAAGTTTTCAAGGGTATTTATTGTAGAGTCTTTATTTTGTATTTAATTTTTCATATATTTGACATATCGTGATATTTTTTGATGATTTTTGAACCCCATTGAGTGTATTGGAGATTTTGGGGTTTTTTTGAGTTTCATTTGTGTAAGTAGTGATTGAACTAGGGATTTATGGTTATACCAAATGATCTAGTAGACTGCGTGTTACCCATATAGAATGGTTATGTCACCATGGCAGTTTATGTGGCATGTTTGATGAATAGTTTACTAGCCCATGTGGAGACACTGTGAGCAATGCTATTTCTTCTCTGGATTTATGATTTTACCCTATTTATTTCTTTATTGATCCTAATGGTTTTTCCTATTTTTGTGTAATTAATTAAAGGATTAATTGTAGTTAATTAAGGTTATTTAATAATGTTTTATTCTATATTTATGCTTGAATGTTTTGTTTTTTATTTTGAAATTGATTTCAATCTGAGGTACGATGAAAAATTTTACGTTTATATTGGGTAAATTGAATTTGGGTTTGTTTAAAATGAACGTAAGTTATTTTTTTAGGGTGAAAAAGGAATTGTAGCTTAAAAAGTGGAATTTATAGAATATTGAATTTTAAAATTCAATGTTTATAAATTGGTTTGTTATCATTTTTTTAAGTTATAATTGATTTCGAAAGGAAATTTTGAACTTATTTTGGGATAAAAATGGATTGTTTTATTTGGAGGTATTTTTCTAGAAGTGTTTTTTCATGAGTATTAGTTCTATTAAACACTATAATCTTGGGATGATTCAGTTTTTAAAATGAGGCCTTTTTAATAATTTAAAAGTGAAATTTTTTTTTCAAAAGGTGGTTTTATTTAATAAATTTTTATTTTAAATAATAGGATTTTTAAAGATATTTGTACTGGTAAATGGGTGATTTTGATTTGTCCCTTTGGTTACGAGACCATTTTTTTGGTTAAGTGGAACAAGTATCTTTTTCCATGTCCCATGATAGTTTCTATATGACTCTTAGAAAGGTCTTAATAAATGGTAGGGTGTTCTCATTGTTCCTAGATGTATACATCAATGTTGGAAGTTATTCCTAGACTCTATATAGAGGGGTGGATCTAGATCCTCTCTTATGATCTTGGAATTATGTGTTTTCCCTAGGTGGTAGCCTATTTTGGGTGACTTTATTTTGTTCTCAATCAATGATTTATTAGTCTCCATCTTAAAAATGGCAATAAATAATGGATTGTTCCTAAATAAATATATATTTTATGGATGGTATTGGTTTTTTAGATGTTGTGAATGAATTTATATTTTTAGTTTTCTTTTCATAGAGATTTAGGTGTTTTATAGTGTTGCGACCATTTTTTGACCAGTATCTTATTATGTTGATCATGAGTAACCTTTGTGTTTGTGATTGGAGAAATTATGATGGAATATTTCATCATGATGTTAAGCACTCAAAGGTTCAAGCATTGTTGTTTTCACAGTGTGATATTGTATAAGGATTGAATTCATACTTTAACTACTGAGTATACTGACACATGGTAATAAAACCTTGGATTAACATGACTTATAATACATTAATCACATGATTTAAATATTATATCTCATAATATATTATCAAACCAAGGATTTAAAGGCTTGGTATCTTTGAGATTAACTATATAAAAATATTAATTTGTTACACTTGAAAATAATTATCCATAATCATACTCTTCTAAATCATTTTCTAGATATCTCACATAATATATCATGTTCATAACCTGGGGATTATAAACATAATAAATGGTTGAACACAGATGCTCAGTAAGGCAAAAAAAAAAACCATAACATGAAGAATAACATGATGGAGTCATAAATATTATAATAAAAGTGTGTATAATACCTTTAAAAAGAATACATAATCTTGAAAACAAGGTATTTCATGGAAACGAATTGCATCATGATAATTTAGCATAACTTGATGAACAATATAGAAATGAGGCATATCCAGATAATTTTCATGGAAATGTGGAACAACTATAAGAATAATAAAACTTGTGTGAGAAAACTCTTTATAACAATGCTTAAGAGAAAAAACTCATTATTCCCACTCTGGAAAATGTGAGCAAACCCATCATTCCCACACTTGTTTGAATAACCACATTATGTCAATGGCTGAGTATATCAATAGATATAAATGTTAACCAGTGAATTGGAGATCAATACGAGACCACAACTATCATCATCCATACATATATGTGACACTTAACATTAATCATAATCATATATTAAATAATACATATTAAATTAATGGGTTTCTTAAACATATCACATAACATGAACTTAGGAAATCATAGAATAACAAAATCTCATTTTACAAAATTTTTCATAACATGATAACATATTTAGGATGATCAAAACATCAGTTCTTGAGAGATACAACATGGAGGAAAAATAAAAGTGATGTTACAAAAGTTTTAACAAAATATTTTAAACATCTATATAAAAGTTTAAGTGTAAGTTACAATAAAAAAATTAGTGGAAGGAATAAAAATAATTTAAAACACATTTTTATAGAGAGTTATTAATAAAAATTCCTTGAAAAGACATAATTTCCATAAAAAGGATGAGTGAAAATACTTTGAAAAATTAACTTGTAAAATGAATTATTAATAATCAAACCTTGAAAAAAAAATTTATTAAAAGAAAATTTGGTGTGGATGATAAAACCTTTTATTTTCAAAGGATGTAAAAACATTTAGAACATTTAGAAATAACCTTATTGAAAACCAAAATCATTAAAATGATGATGTAAAATTTATCTTAAAATGATTAAATATGAGAATAATGATCATTAGCGGAATTGTTTTTTTGAGTTTATACTAGATAAAGGATAACCATTAATGGGAACTAAAAACATATATATGGAAGAAAATCTATTAAATGAAATTATAATTATTCATAAAAAATGAATTTAAAAAAACAAAAAAAATATAGAGGGATGATAATTGGTTGTGAAACAAGATTCCAATATAAAATAAGGTGTAAATATATCATTAAATCATTATAGGTTAGAATAGATCCATTGAGAAAGAAAATAGACAAAGAAGACAGATTATGACCAAATTAATGGAATTGAGTCATGAAAACCCCTTACAACTTTAGTAATTTTTTATTCAAAATCATTGTATGAATTAAAATAATTTGGTTTTTTAGATTCCATGAATAAAATCATGGATTATTCTAAAATTCATTCATTGTCAGAATATACACCATAAAAAATAAATTAGTGCATAACACTAAAACATGTCTCAATGAAGAGAAGTTGAAACGAAAACCCTTTCCATGATTCCTTTCATATTCGATCATAATATAACCCCATATAAAAGAAAAATAACTATATTAATATCATATTATAAAACTTTAATCATAGATATTACCTTTTTTAATACATATTAATTTTTTCATGAGTACATTAATTAGTTATAGCATATTATGACCATCGAGTGTTAATAACTTTAACTATTTTGTGAAATTTTAATAAAATTTATATAAATAAATACTATTTTATAAAAAAATTAATTAATTATATTTCATTTAAGATTATATAATATATGAATATATTGTAATAAAATTCTATTATTTTATTCCATATGTTTTTTGGTTACGTTATGAGAAAACAGAATTGATAATGGCATATTTTAGGAAATTTTCCTAAATAAAAATTATACTTTAATAAAGAGTTGAATACATAATATAATAATTTTATAATAATAGAAAAATAATTATTTTCTTATTATTTTATAATTATATTAGTTTTCATGTTCCTATAGTCATCCATTATAGTGTTTTAAAGCAGCATCCATATAAGTAGTTAAATTGACTAAAAATTGTACACGCTTTAACTTGATTGGTGAGTATGATTAATGAGGAATTTCTTTTGAGAGAATATAATTATAAAAAAATAATAACGAAATTATTTTAATATAGAATAAAAAGAAAAAGTGATTCTTTATGTAGTGGTAGCCCGCACAAAGACACATGGTTGAAATTCATTTGTTAATATAAGGGGAAGGAAATGAATAACTAAGGATTCTACAATTATTATAAAAAAATATAAGTACACTAATTATATTAAATTAATCATATTATTATGGTGATAATATATTTTAATTATTAATATTAATAATTAAAAATTAAGAAGGATATAATAATTTTATTAGGGACTTGATTTTTCTGTGGATGTCCCCTTGAAATTAAGGGGATTAGGCTTACTATTACTACCCATGGGATTATGTTTCTGGGAGAGTGTTATAGGGATATAAAAAGGGAATATTCTATTAGTGTAATTGGAAGGATATGTGTGTTTTTTAAAGGTTCTAAGTGGTCCCCTTTTATAAGAGGGGGAAATGGAACTTTTGGAAACACCCATAATATTTCAATAATCTCATAACACTATTCCAGTGTTAATGGATCAAATTATTTTAAATTATATAGTTTATTGTATGTTTGGGTATATTAGCTCTAAAAGTTTTGTTTAAATACACATTTTAAACATTTTATAGGGTTTCTTCCATTAATTTTATAAATTTTTTATTTTACTTTTAAACTACGTAACTAGTTTTTATGTAAGTGATTATCAGTTTTATGTAACATATAACATAACCTATATATATAAATTTGGATTTTATGAAACTAAATTTAACATATATTTAATCCAAATCAATTTCTAAATAACATAAAATTAACATTTAAATTGAACGAATTAATGAGTAGAAAAATTGTTTTAGTAGAAAAATGACATTTTAGAAAAATATGTATTTTTAAATTTATTTAGTATTGATTTCCAATTAAATGAGTGTTAATATATTTATTTAGGTTTTTTTACATAATTTTATAATCCTTTTTTAAATTAATCATAATAGTTTAAATTTTATAAATAAAAAATAAATTATGTATATTAATAAATGTTAAAATTTAAATATCCAATATTATAATCATTTTATCAAATTAAACTTCTTTTTTATGGAAAAAAATCTTAACATTAGTGCATGTAAAGTGTAAAACCCCATTTTCAAGAAAATTATATTTTTAACAATAATGTTTATGTATAGGAAAAAATTTTCAATTCCATCGATTAAGCTTGAGTTTATAAATTACTAATAGTATTTTAAAATGATTTATGATATTTTATGATATAGGAGTTTATATTAAAAATGATTTAGAAATTTCTAATGTATTCATAAAATTTATGACATTAATAAAATCTTTATTTTCACAACTCATGTAAAATCAATTTTTTTTAGAAAAATATAAAAATTAAATCCGAAGATAATTATTTTGTCAAAAATTAAAATATAAACTGAAATTTATAAAATTATAATTAGATAATTTTTAAATTTATTTATTTAATATAAACTATATATTATAATTAAAATGAATTTTATTGCAAATAACCTTTTGAATATTAACTCATATTAATTATTTTCCTTCTAAAAGTAACAAATATTAATGGTTTACCATATTATTGTTTATTATATCTTTATTTTTAATTTATTCTTAATATGTTGTGGGTTTTTTTTATGGTCGGTGTAATGTGTGACAGAAGTTATAGAACATAATATGTATTTTAAATGATCCGAAATATCAGGTCGTTAAATTCTACCCCCTTAAACAAAACAAATCCTTACAATTTAATTTTCATTTACTAGATTGAATATATAAGGGTTGTGAAACGATTTACTTGCCTCAATATATTAACTATAATGATATATGATTCTCAATACCATAGGTAGGATAAGAAAATACTTAATTTCCCTAACTATTAAAAGAATATGTATCACATAGGTAGGTATTGGGGCCCGTGTGAAGGAATCCATTTTATTCTTAGAAAATTCATAGTTGACCTTGCACAAATAAATTGTCATGATTTATTCAGATTTTATTTTCTATTATTTCAGAAATTAATGTGGATTGAAAGTAAATATGGCCATTCTATTTAGAAAAAAGTCCTTTTTTCTTTTTAGAGGTGGATATTAAGATTTACACAATGTTTATTTTCTGAAAAATAATAATCATACCACTAAATATTTTCTTTAAGACCTATATCATTTACAGGGGTGACCTGATGCCCTAAGAAAACATCATAGATACAATATAGTTGATATAACTAAAATATATCCACAAATTTTGGTTTCAGGGAATGTGAAACCCAATTACCACTATCCTATTTATCAATATTCATTTCATAGGTTATTCCTTCATGTTAGAGTATAAGAGTTTTTAGATTACTTCCATCATTATAAATACTTCGGTTAGGGAATTGTCTTAGATAATAACCAAGTTATTTGAACATAAGTCATTTAATTTTTTGGGGTGACCTTGTATGAGTATTATATTATTTCCTCATATTAACTAAAACATTCATTTTCTTATAAAGTTTTCATTCTTGATAGACTCTTTTACCACAATTAAATCATCTTTTAGTCCTTTTGATGCTATTAACTAGGCGTTTCTTTCCTCATGTTTGACATATATAAAATTGATTATTTTTCCTTCATTATCTTCAAGATTTGATCTTTTATGAGACACTATCTTTCTTGTCTTTTGTGTGTTTAGATCTTCAACTATGTTCATATTGCTAATGATATGCTGTGATAGTTAGTTTATGAATAATGATAGTGTTTCTCATTCAAGCTCCCATTTCAACAGTTTGTTTGTTGAGGTAAATTTATTAATTATACCTCATACCCACATTTCCTTATAGATTTATCCATTAGTAAAAATAAAAAGGTTGGAATGAATGAAAATTCATTAACAATATTAGAGAATGTTATCATAATCCTGAAAGGAATTTCAACCATAATGTTTCTTATACTTTTACAATATCTCATTGTAATACAGTTTGTTTAGTTAAACCTATATCAATAATAGTTTTATCCATGTTACTTTATATTGGATTATATTATGATCCAAAAAGTATCTTGGAAATAAACACTTTATGGTTCTTCATAAAGAGCATATGATAAACCAAAGCATATAACCTAAGAGTTTCAAACTAGGTGTGCAGTTAGGCCTCTTTTTTTGTGCAATAGGTGATGATTGATTTAATGCCCAATACACCCTTTTAGGGGTCATTACACATAGGTACAAATGTTCTAGAGTTTGAATCCACTTGTTGTATCTAGAAAAATATGTATTTCTAGGGAAAACTATCTACTCAAGACTTTTCAAATAATCTAGGATATCAACATATACATAGAGAATAAACTCTAGGGTTTTTAATAATTTTATCTAACCTAATAAAAAAGGTAACTAAAATATTCCCTAAAAATAAAAAATTTTAACTACAAAATAACTAAACACTATATTGATAGCCACTAAAGAGACTAGAACTAAACATGAGTTAAATAATAAATTAATCACATGATTTGAATATTACACCCCACAATAGTCTCTAAAACCATGGACTAAAAGGTTTAGTGTCTTTGAGATTAACTACATAGACATATTATTTTATTACACTTGTGAGACATTATCCATAATTATAGTCCTCTAAACCCTTTTCAAGATATATCACATGATATCAACCTCTTTATAACCTAAGGATTGGAAATATAAAAAAATCTATGAGGTTCAAAACTCTATATTGAAAAAAATATAATAACATAAAGGAAAGCATGAGGTAGATTTAAATATCATAACAAAAGACCATGATTCCATAGATTATAATCACAAAATATGTTAGAGAAACATAAGATTATAAAAATATCACTAAGGAAGCATGATAGATATAACCTGGATCAAAACACATCTCAATGGTCATATAACATGATATAATGACATAAATGTGTAGAATAATCTAAATAAAATACATAATATTGAAAACATGGAATTTCAGGGAAATTAAATGCATCTTTAAAATTTAACATTTCATAAAAGAAAACGTAAAAATGTTTCACATATTGATAATATCATGTAAATATGGAATTAATTGAAGAATAGAAAAACAAACATTAGAAAACTCATTATTCCCATGATTATATAGAAAACTAATTATGTCCAAGCCTAGAAATGCGAGTAAAACCATCATTCCAACCCCTATGTGAATAAACTCATTATTTACATGTATTACAATCTCATTGTATATAAAGATATTCCAATTCATTTTAGGTTGATATTAGAACCCATATGGCATCATCTATATAATTTTTCACCACATAACATAAATCATCATCATATCTTAAATAACCAATGTAAAATAATTAGTTTCTTAAAATTATCACATAACATAAACTTAAGAAATCATAGGATATAAAAATATCATTTTAAAAAAGCATTCATAATAAGATAACATACAAAGGATGATCAAATCAACACTTCATGAGAGATAATCATTAAAGGAAAAATAAAAGTGATGATAATTTCTTTTCATAAAACCTCTAAATCATTGTTATAAAAGATAAAGATAAAAAAAAATTGAAAAAAAATTTTGTGGACAAGAAGAGAATACTTTTTAAAACCTTATAATAGAGAGTTCATAATAAATGTTCCATTAAAAGTGGAAAATCATTAAAAAAGGAGAAGTGAAAATACATTAAAAACATTAAATTTTAAATTTAATTTATAATAAAGAAACCTAGGAAAATAAATAAAGGTCATCAAAAGAATATTTTTAGTAGATGATAAAACCTTTTATTTTGAAAGGATGATATTTTATTAATATTTTTAAATAACCTTGTTGGAAACCCACATCATTAAAAGTATGATCAAAAATTTGTTTTAAAATGAATAAAATGGATAAAAAAGATCATTGGAGTTTATTTTTTTTTAGTTTCCACTACATAAATTATAACATTTATTAGAAGTAAAAATGTGAAAATGTTCGAAAAATCTATTAAATGAAATGATAATTATTGTGCAAAAAATAAAGTTTAATGAGAAATTAGAATCCTTAAGGAATATGGTTTTTTGACAAAAACTATTTCCATGTAAAATAATTTGGAAATATATCCCAAAATCATCATATTATAGAATAGATCAATCATGGAAGATAATAGACAAAGGAGAGTGGTTATGACTAAAGGAAGGTAATTGAGCCAAGAAAACCACTTATGATTTTAGTAATTTTTGAATTAAAAGTAATTGGAAGTGTGAAAAATGTATAGTTATTTAAATAAATTGAATTAAATCATGGTGTGTTCCAAAACACATTCGTGGTAAGTATATACACTATTGAAATAATAAATTGGATCTTTACATGAAAGCATTTCCCAATGAAGAGTAGTTGAGATGAAAAACCCTTACCTTGTTTCCTTGATTATTCAATCACCCTCTAAATTCCTTTAAAAACAATAACCAACCTAACATCCCATTAAAAAACCTTAACCATAAATATTAATCTTTTTAAACCTTATTATAATTTTTTTATCATGATTACATTAATTAGTTATAGGGTATTAAGAACCTCTGGTGTAAATAACTTTTACTGTTTTGCGCATGTTTAATAATTTAGATATCCATAACTATTATTTTATAAAGATTTAATTATTTATATATAATTTAATATTAAAATATATATATATATATATATCATATATTAATTTAAAATTTTATTATTTCTTTCAATATTTTCTTTGGTTACGTTATGTGAAAACTAAATTAATAATGACTTATATTGATAATTTTAGTGACCAAAAATGATAATTTAAGAATAAGTTAAATAATTTGTAGAATATTAAAATAACTATATAAAAATAATTACTCTATTATTCTATTATAATAATATTAATTTTCATGTTCCCTTAGTCATCCATAATAGGGTTTCAAAGCATCGTTCATGTAGTTGGTTAAACTGACCCGAACATGAGCAGACTTTAACTTAAATGGAGAGTATATTTAAAGAGGTGTTTATTTAGATATAATATAATTATAATAAAAGAATACTGATATAATTTTTATGATCTTATTATGTCTAAATAGTTTTTAAGACTTATGTATAATTAATGAAAAAATACAAGAAAAATGAAAAAAGATGGTTCGTGGAGGAGGTAGTCTGCACAGACACAATTTAAGGTCTCTTTTTTTATTTAAGGATAGAAATGGATAAATACATTTTTTAAAATTAATATAAAAATATATAATTACACTATTTATATTATAAAAATATTATTATTATTGTGATAATATATTTGTAATAGTGTGATTTAGAAGAGAAGCTAAAGAAGGAGATAATACTTATGTTAGAGACTTAGTTTTTCCTTGGAAGTTCCCTTGAAATCACATGTTTTTAAAAAATATGAGTGAAAATGGTTTTATTATTGAAATATAGGATTATTGGTAGGAAAAAACGGTATATTTTCAAGAATAAATTCTATGAAAAGTCGTTTTTTTAAATGGCATAATTGATCCGCTTTATAAGAATGGAAAATGACACTTTTGGAAACACCCTTTATATTTTAATAATTTTATGAAATTATTCCTTGGTAAATAGATCCAAAGATTTAAAATAATTGATTTTGGGTAATATTTGGGTAAATTAAGGAACCAAAAATTCTTTCCAAACCTATTTTACATATGTTATAAGATATTTACCATTACACTTTTTCATTCTACCCTTGTACTTTTAAACTTGGTAACTAGATTTTAACTAAGCGGTTTTATGATTTATTAATCATAAAACAAAAACTATGTAATAAAATTTGAGTTTTATTGAACTAAATTAACATATATTTAATCCAAGTGAAACTTTAAATATTATAAAATTAACATTCCATTTAAAATAGATAATGTGTATAAAAAATATTTTTATATAAAAAAATACATTTGGACCATTATTGATTCATAATATTATTTAGTATTGATTACCAATTATATCAGTGTTAATATATTTATTTATGTGCTTATGAATATTTTTATATTCATTATTTAAATTATTTACATTAAATTAATTCATTATAATTTTTTTTATATTAACAAAACAATAATTTTTTAAAAACAATTCACCATTATCATGGTATTTAACATTAATATTATCAATCTAAATTTTATAAATAAAAATAAAATTTTCCATATAAAATAAAATGAAAATTAGAATCTCCAATATGAGAATAATTTTATCAAATTAAATTTCTACATGTATGAAAATTAATCTTAACGTTTTCACATGTAACAGGTAAAAACCTGTCTTCAATAAAAGTATATTTTTCTTATATAAAGATTATGTATAATATAAAATTATCAATTACATAGATTATAATGAATTTAAGAAAATTATTATCATTAAATTATAATTTATTCAATACTAAAATGAATTAAAAACCTTATTTAATTATGTTGTAATTAATTAAACAAAATAAGAAAACAATTCCATTCAATACTCTTTAAATATTCAAAATGTTGATCATGAGTTTATAAATTCAAAAATAGTAATTTAAAAAGATTTATTCTAATTTATAATATATAATTTTGTAATAAAATTTTATTACAAAACCTTCAATATATTCATATAATAAAAAAATTTCATAAAAGTGATGACATTAAAAAAATCGATTCTTTCATTATTCACCTACAAAATGATTATTTAACAAAAAATTTAAAAATATTTCATAAGATAATTTTATTATGTGGAATTAAAAAAGTAATTTTACTCTAACAAATTTAAATTTAAAATTTTAATAGAAAATTTTTAATATAAATAAAACAAATTTTATGGAAAATATTCTTTTTAATATTTACTCATATTACTTATATACCTTCTAAAGGTAATAAATATTAATGGTTTATTATATCAGTACTTGTTATATCATTATTAAAAATTTATTTATAATACTTTCTGGTTTTATTATGTTGGTTGTATCTTGTGAAACAAGTTATATAACATAATATGAATTTTAAAGGATCAAAAAGCTCAGGTCATTACATAGGGTTTAAAAACCATGGTGTTTATTATTATGACATGATTGTGAGCCATTATTGTGGGTTTTTTGAATAGATTTTGCGTTATTGTTTATGATGTTTTCCATTTTTAGATGATATATTATTTTTACGGTCATATATTCTTGGGAGTTAGAGCCGATTTATTGCTATTTTGGAGTGGGAGTGTGTATCTTATATTAATTACACAACTTTAAGAGATTTTTAAATAGTTGGGAAACCTATAATAAGTATCAATTTCTTTTAGACCTTAGGGGTTTTTTTGGGATAAGTTTTTCTTGGATATGTGGGTGTGTTTTAGGATTTGTTTTGTGGAATTGGTGACAGATAGAGTGGATTGTTTCCCTTTATTTTTATTTTGTCTTTATTTTAATCCCAAAGATTTTTTTGGGATATAATGTGGAATGGTTTGAAGTGTTTTCACACTCACATTTCACTATAGAAGTGTATTTGTAATTATTTTGTTGTTCTTGTGGGTCTATTAAAATAATATTGAGATTTGGATTTGGATTTTATTTTTTATAAAAATGTTTTGTACATGAACTACTTGTTCATGGTTATGAAACGGTTAGTATATACTATATGGATGACACTTATATGGGTTCTCTATGACACATTATAAGTGCTCAAGGTTTCATAAAAACTATACGAAGAACCATACTTATAACTTAGGTTCATTTACATGCAATTAATTTTTTTCTTTCACAGTTTTATGTTAACAGGTAGTGCACAGGTTGGGTCCAGACTATGTGGGTCAGAAATATAGACCATGGAAATTGAAAAAACTATTCTCAGTGGGTTATGAATAGTTTATTCATAGTTTGGAGTAATCATGTTTCTAAGCTATGTTAGTGTGAAGTGTATTTATATTGGCACCCACACAATTAAATCATGGTTTACCAAACTACACAACCTAACCTCTCAGACTTTTTTTGTGGCTAAAATTGGGTTTTTTTCTAGTTTTTACCACAATAATATTTAACAGGATTTGGTATCAATTGTTTCCTTGGTTCATTTGAGCAAGGAAATTTTAGGGGAGGCTTTTACCTTTATCCTTGGATACTTTTAAGACTCTCCCACCTTGTTTCCCGTGGATTTATCATGGTAAAGTCCCCTTTTTCTCTTGGCGTCACATTTTTTCTTCCCAATCTTCAATCCCCTTTTTTCTTCCAATGTGACATAGAGGTCACCGGGTTTAGTTATAAGGTTCATGATGGTATATTCATGGTGTTTTTTTTAGGGATTTGTTTAGTCTACTTAAGGAATATTTGAGCATCCACTTTTAGGGGTGGTGTCTTTCAGTTTGATTGCCATTGAACCGAGGTTTGTGTTTTTGTGTATTTTCATAAATTGACATCTCATTGCATGATTGGTGGTTTTTAATGATTTAATTTTCAAATCATTTCTACATGTGGTATTTTGATTGTATTTTAAAATGTTTTCAAGTAGTATTTTCACTTGGTATAAGAGTTTTCATTGGAATTTCATGTTATATGTGAAATTATAAGTGTTGATAATTTTTTTATATTATAGTTTTAATAAAAAGTGGGTTTTAATATTTATTAACACCATCTTGTCCATGAATCATGATAGAACTAATTTTATTCAAGTTTTAAAGGGTTTTATTCAACATTTCTAGTGGTACTTGAAATTACACAAATTTATAATATGTGGGAAAGAAGTCACAAATAGGTTGTTATTATTTAAAAATCTTTGACCCAATTTGGGACATGTTTTGAATTGGTAAAGGGTGTGACAATATTTTGGTGATTTTTAATGAAAAATGTCTTGACTCATAAATTTGTTCTTTTAATGGGTTTTGGTTGTTTTTAAGGATTTTTTTAAATGTATCTCAAGGGTTTGATTATAAAGGATAATTTGAAATGAGATTTTAAACCATTAAGAAATTACTTGGAATCTTGAGTCTTTTTGATGAAGTCATATTTGGAATTTTGAATAATTTAAAAATGGTGTAGGTGAGTGTGATACACTCTTGAGCCTTCTTGTAAACTTCTATATATAAAACCCCTAAAAATTTAGAATTAAAATAAAAATGTTACTACTTACGTCAACAAGGTGAACCTTTCATTTTGGCAGCATAATTGATTAGAACTCCATAGTTAAGAATACTTGTCATGGAGTAGTGATCAGGATGGATGATCTCCTGGGAAGTTTCCCAGGGTGCGTGTGAGTGGGTAAAAACACATTAAAAATACAAGTTTTAATTTATGGGGATATTCATTAGTCAGATGAACCATTCAGGCACATGGGTGTGCCCCATGGAGGGGACCACATGTATGGGGGAAGCTAGTGGACCTAACGAGCTAGGACCCAATGACCATGTTAATGAGTGCTGTCTATACGGTCAGTGGGGCCTAATTGTTACATTAGATTCAGAAGAATAAACCAAACTTATGTTCGGAGGCACTGCCTAGTTTGGGATGTAGGGTACATAATGAGGACGTTATTTTCTAAAGTGGGGCCAAATTGTTACATTGGTATTAGAGGAGGAACCCGATGTTATGTTTAGCGGCAATTCCTTGGTTGGGATGTAGGGTAAATAATGAGTATTTTGTGATTTAAAGGTGGTTGGGGGTGAATATAACACCTTGTAATGATAAATAGTTAAAATAATAAATGTTATGACTCATGTAAAAAAGTGGTAGCTTTATTTTCAGGAGACTACCTAATTATAACCCCATAGTCAGGTGTATTTATTATGGAGTAGTGATCTGGATGGTTGAACTTCTGAAAATCATCCCATGGTGTGAACAAGTGACAAAAAATCACACTATAATGAACATGTGTGTTTATTTATATGACCTATTCGGGAACATGGGTGGGCCCAATAGAGGTGAACGCATGTTTGTGGGAAAACTGGTCATACCTGGAAGGCCAGGACTAGACAACCATGTTAAGGTTGGGTTTATGTACTTTTTGTTGGGCCCGATTATTACATGACCTGAAGGGGCACATGATTGGGTCTTAGGGAGGGGAATGAGCGTTTTTAGGGAAACTAGTGGTATTTGGTGGGAAATGACCCAACAAACATATTAAGGCAGGGTGTCTGTGTTGTTAGTAGGGCACAGTTGTTACATGACCCCAATGGTGTAATTATTTATTTCATGATGTGGATTTTGGAGAAAGGGGAATGTTGTATAATTTATGTGATATAAATTTTATGTAAAAAGAAATTATTTCTTATAAGGTAGTATATGGTGAGGTGAAATTTAAAATTTATTCTTTTGATTCTTAGTTTATTTATTTTCATGATTTCAAACCTCCTTGGATAATTTCATGGGATTCATAGGGTACCAGGTAGATATATTAATTAGTTCAAGCCTTAGTTCAATTTTATAACTAACTGGGGTGTGTTAAAGTTAGACTGAGTGGGGTATCAGAATATATTATGGCTATTTAGAATGATTAAGATAGTTGAATGTATTGAGACCTATCATAGATGTTTTCTCATGAGAGGTTTATCTTTAGATAGTTTAATGGGACTACCAGGGACATGATAAGTTCATTAATTCTAACCTTGTTTTTGTGTGTCTAGTTATAATTTCATTACTTGATTCCTAGGAATGTTCCTATGAAACTATGTTTCTACTCATTATTTTCTAAAATATTTAGTCATTTTTTTACATGTATCCTCAAAAGATTGTGTGATTTTAAGGTACCTATAGCTTGATTCATTTCTTATTCCATTTTAATTGATTATATAGTTCTTATTATATTTATTTCCCATTTTTTTAGATGGGCGCTTTTAAACATTTTATTCCAATGGGCTATTTGGAATGTTTTAATTGAATAGTAAAGGTTATATTTTTCTATAACTTTAAAGTCTCTCTTTTTAATTTGAAAGTGTTTTAGAAAAAAATATTTTAATAAATGTGTGAGTTTTAGGGTGATTTTTTAGGCCATCATATTGATTTCATTTTTTATATTATTTTCATAGGGTTTCTAGAAAATCTGGTGGTTTTTAAAATATTCTCTTATGATTTAAATGTGTTTTGAGAAATGTGTGTTTATAAATTGGTTTTTAAAAGTAAAATGTTAAATGGGTAATCTATAATGGATGATCTTAATTGGGAAAATGTTTTTATAATTGATTATTTTCCCCTAAAAACATAAAGAAAATGGGAATGTTTAAATGACTGAATGTGATATTTTCATTTTCTAAACTGTGAATGAATTTTTTCTATTGTATTTTAAACATTCATATACAACTTTTTATTTATAAATAACTAGACAAACTCTATGGTTCTTGCCTACTGGGCTCAGTTTCACTCACACCCTACATACACTACATGGTTTATAGAGGTATTTTTTATTCATTTTTAGGTTCCTAGTATTTTTTGGCCTTAATGTTGGGGTGTAGGTCATATATGATCTTTTTTCTTGGGATTTGGAGAGTGAACAAGGGTCAGATAGAGATTTTGGGCATTTTTTTTCAGGTTTGGGAGATGCGTGTATCAGATCTATTTTTGGACCTTTATGAAATTTAGAGTTTATATTTATTCACTCATGTTTTTAAACCTATGTATATGATGCTTCCTTTATTTATTATTTAGTGTCAAGTCATCTTACTTTCATAGGTTGTAGAGTTTGATAATATATTTTATTATCAAGTAGTTTATTATTTATATTTAGGGTGAAATCATTCCAAATAATTTTATTTGAGAACATGAACCTATTTTATAGCCTAAGGAAGTTATAATAATGCCTTGGGTATGTCCCAAATTAGCTCAGGTGAGCAGACCAAGGGATAAGAAGGGTTGGTTTGTGATATCAATTAGCCAAAACAACACTAGAATTTGAACTACCAATCAATGAAACCCATGTCACTTATCAAAAAGAATAGTAGTGGAACCATAACTCATCAAAGGAAATTATTAATTGAGGGAGTAAACAACCCCAGTGGAGTACCCATACCTCATCATGTAAGGAAAATTAAATGAGGTTCTACTTAACTCTATGTAAAGAGATACCACACCTCATGAGTGGGGGAGTACCTAAATCTATATGTTTTGTAGGAGACCTAAACATTGTTTTTTTTAAAGGTGTACCAACACCAATCCCAATTTAGAGGACCCACATCCTAATAATAAGAGATAATAGTTAATGTTTTCTTAAATATAGGGGAACCACACCCTTTCATAAGAATTTCGCTCGAGGAATTCCTAACAATGTGTCCACTTTTATCATTATGTTCAAACCAAGTTGTTATACCTATATAACTAAGGAAACCAAGACTGACCTCTTCTCTTTCAGTATCACCTATAATATTAATAAGGGATATTCCATCATGTTCTATAAAGAGAAACAATGAAAATTAAATACTCACACACACAAATCAGAGTCACAGGTAGGAAGTTGTGAAGACACCTATGATAGAAAAGTACGCGACATATAATTTTAGGGTCATAGTATGTATCCCTCGGGAAGTAGGTTAGTATTTTATTTTCACTAAACTATTGTGAATGATGATATAAAATACATTTATGAGAGGGTATATGGTATATGGTACCTTTGGGGTTACTCAGTGTGTACTTTAGAAATCCAAGCAGTGTTTGGGATAAACTACATGGTTTTCCCAAGGTTAGGTACCTGATGTGTTTTTCTAGTGGATCACTTGGTGTATATTTCTAACTGCCAAAGTTATGTGCCCATAGTACATAGTATTTACATTGGTCCACATGGCCTGTGGTGTCGAACAAAAATTTATCCATTTACTTTTATGCATGCTGAACCAGACAACATAGGACTACACAACATGTGTATATGAAGTACAACCTGTGTGAAATTAATCTTAGTTTAAAACCCTTAGTACTATTTTAATCATTATTCACAACATGTGGATTGAAATATGAAATTTTTTTATTGTGTATTTAACCTAATGATCTACCATTTTTCCTAAAATAAGACTTATCTAGTTCTTTTAAATTTTATTACTTATAAAATATTCCCTTTGGCCTTTTATAATTCTAACACACCCACAGGTTCAAATTTATCCTTTATTAAAACCTTTCCTACTATATATGTTTAAAATCTACTCGAAATTGATCCCACGCTTCCTGATTGCATAACTTCCCACTAGATATCACAAAACCTCATATATAATAACATAACATATTATGACAACTATCTTGTGAAACCTCATTGTCACGACCCGTCCTCGGGGCCCGTGCCGTGACTACCCCAAGCCCGCCTTCCATAGGCCAGGGGCTGGCGACTAGCACCAAGGCGTAAAATCCCAATAAACAGGGAAGGCATTGCCTTTATAAGTAACAACCACACAGAGTCAGCAAGCGGAAAGTAAAGTGCAGAAAAGTAAAGGGGGCCGGAAATACAAGCCCAACTGTAAAGTACAACTGAAAAGTAATGTACAGCAACTGAAGAAAAGACGGCGGTCTCGTGTCGTCCACTGGCAATCCCACCTGAAGGGTGGGTACAGATAGCCTCCAGGCTCCTCGGGTCCCACGTCCGCTCCGAGCACGTCCCGCCCAGTGGTCCACCTCCAGGTACCGTCCTGCTCCAGGCCCCAACCGTGATCAGCGCTGTCCGTCGTCTGCAACCAACACAACAAGGTGCGGGCATAGCCCGTGCAGGGGTGAGTACAAGCTACTCAGTAAGGACCCCGAGACCCCCGAAGGTCTCCCGAAATCCACAAAGGATATAGCACAAAAGAAAGATGCAATCACGAAGTAACATCTGACTCGACTTAGGTATATGCCCATACATATACCTAAGTCCCCAATTCTAGCTCTGCTCACGAGCTCAAGAACAACTCAATCCACAAAGGAAAGCAAGACTCAAATCCACAAGGAGAGTAAATAGTAAATCCACATAGGATAGTTCAACACAATCCACAAAGGAGAGTAACATAAGATTCAGCTCAACCAGGTATACTTTTTCAGATGACGTCAAAGATGATCACTGATCCATCTAAGTCGTCGGACCCACAAAGGATCGATAGGTACTAACCCCCGCAGAAGACCCACACAGGATCGGGCTCACACAGAACCTGTAGGCAGTGGCTCACACAGAACCGGTAGTAAGGACCCACATAGGATCGGGCTCACACAGAACCTGTAGCACTGATCCACGTAGGATCGCTGAGTGCAGTAGTCGACGCAGTCCACTGAGGATCTCTGCACAGTCGTCGCCGCAGTCCACGAAGGATCTCTGCTCTGCCGTCGTCGCAGTCCACGAAGGATCTCTGCTCTGTCGTCGTCGCAGTCCACGAAGGATCTCTGCTCTGTCGTCGAAGTCACAGCCAGCGCTAGGGTTCCCGCACAAAGCGAGCTCATTTAGGAGGGTCCGCTCCACGAGCCGAGAGGCTGATACATCAACTGACACGTAGTCCGAAGTTGATGTATCCAAAAGTTCCGTATCGACAACAGGATCTCAACGCAACAGACGGCGCGTCAATCGGACGCCCGGTCTGAGAGTTATTGGCATTTTCGTCCCAGGGGCCCGGTTGGTTTTTAGGGAAAAACCGACCCGACCGTACTCCGCCTGTATCCGATCCTCGGGCGGAGTATGCCAAAAGTTCCGTCTCACTTAGAGGAAACTACCACGGCTGACGGTACGTCGTTCGGACGTCCGTAGCTCAAGTTATGAGCGTTTCTGCTCCGGGGGCCCGGTTGGTTTCGTGTACGAACCAACCCGGCCGAACCCAAAGTCTCCCGAAACCTTGAGTATAATATACCGAAACGACCGTCTCGATCCAAGGATCGCGTAGCCGCTGACGGTTCGTCAATTGGAGGTCCTAGGCCCAAGCTATGGGCAAAGGACCGAAGAGGGCCCGAAACGGGGGTTCCGGGCCCGGGGCGACCCGGCCCGAACCCCCCCTGGGGTCGGCCGAACCGGGTCGGCCCGAACCGGGCCGACCCGAACCGGCCCGAACCGACTCGGCCGGGTCCGGTCCGGCCTGGGCACGGCCCGGCCGACCGGACCGGCCGGCTCGGCTTCGGCCGAGCGGCCGAGCAGGCCGCCGCCGCGGGTTTGACCCGCGGCATTTGGAGAAACGCGGCCCCCGCGGGGGGCCGCCTGTCACGCGGACGCGGCCGGGCCGCCGCGTCCGTTCCCGGTTCCGCGCGGCCGCGGAACCGGCCGCCACCGCCGCCGCGGCTTCAGCCGCGGCGGACTTCCTCCACTGCGGCGCGCCGGGCGCCGCCGCCTCCGGTCGCCGGCGCCGCCGCGCCGGCGACCCGCGCCGCCGTTGGCTTCCGCGGGCCGCCAGAGATGCTCCGGTGGCCCGTTTTGCCTCCCGTCTGCGCCGATGCCCCTCCCGGATGCCGACCTTCACTGCGGAATCAACGGATCGCCCCTGCCGCGCGGTTTGTCGTCGTCCGTCATATCCGCACAACAAAAGAGATCGGCGGAGGGTTGTCGGGTCTTGTTCGTTAGACCCGCACCCTCCGCGTTAGCCATAATCAACGGGAGAAAAGAAAAAGATGATCAACACATGATCCAAAAATTTTATTTAAAGATAAAATTGTTCGTTTGAAACCGACTTTTTAAATTTTCAAGAACGTTCACGAGAAAATTTAAAAGGGGTAACTTTTCCAAAATAAATCCCTACCTTGATGATCGTCGAGCGCGGGCGTTCTTCGCGGAAGAGATCGTCGCGGAAGAGATCGATCGTCGCGTCGTCGCGGGAAGGTGTCGCGTCGTCACGGAAACCGGCGTTGAGCCGGCGAGCTCAACGAATCAAGAACAACAGATTTAAATTATTAATATTTAAATCTGTGTTTCGTTTAAAACCAAATAAAAGAACTTGAGAGGAAATCCGAAAGCACTCACCTCGAATGGTCGGTGATCGGAGATCGGAAATCGGAAGAACGTCTCGGGCGAAGGCGTCGTCGACTTCCGGGTTCGGCGTTCTTCGCGTTCTTCGCGTTCTTCGCGTTCTTCGCGGAGAGGGTGGAGGCTCAGAGGAATTGCACAACGATAGCAATCCTCCAAAATAGACAAGTTTGTCTATTTTATTATTTTTGCCAACAAACGTAAAACGCGTAAGTAACGACCCATTTAATTCGTTGAATTAATTCAACGAGCGAAACAGCCCATTTAATTCACGAAAGAAACAGCCCATTTAAATGGTCTGTTAAGAATTAAAGAAACGCGTCGGTTGACTTTTCAGTTTCTTTGACGGGTTTTCACGGGTGCGTTACTTAGCGAAAGAAACGGCGGGGCTCGTGCGGGCCCCACCTCACAAATATCCTATCAAGGGGGTAGGATATTTCTGGATAGAATCCTATCCAGTTCAACACAGTTCAAGCCGCCTTTAAGTGGCTTCAAGTGGCTTCCAAGCAGCTTAAGTGATATAAAATAAAGTTGTCGCACAAATTTATTTTATTTCTGACTTAAAGCCGCAAAATTTAAAAACCACGTCTGAGCAAACGCAACTCCGGAAGAGGCGTTTCTAAGCAAATACCGGCGCTGCGATTTCATCGGTGCCCTCAGAATTTGATTCCGGGCACCGGTTCAAAAGATAGAAAAACCCGCTCGTCCGTTCACTGAACGTACCCGAGCCAAAATTCGGAAATTGATTCCGGGCACACCGGGCCTCGGAATCAGGTGCCGTCTGAAGCTGCGCTCTTGTAAAATTCCAAAGAAAATTAAGAAAAAAATTTCCTTGAAATTTGCGGGTCTGTACATTACTCCCACCTCAGGGCTTTACGTCCCCGTAAAGATACATCAAAAACTAGGGGAACAAACGGGGGTACTGAGCACGCATCTGAGCCTCCCGCTCCCAAGTGCTCTCCTGGAGGTTCCCGTGCTGCCATCTGACGCGCACAAGAGGAATCGACCGCCCACGTAGGACCCGCTCCTGTCGATCCTCGATCTCCACTGGGACCTCCGCAAAAGTCGCCCCATCGTCCACATCCATCTCCCCAAAGTCGATGATGTGCGTCGGGTCGTGCACGTATCTCCTCAGCTGAGACACGTGGAAGACGTCGTGCACCCGGTGCAACTGAGGTGGTAGAGCCAGGCGATAAGCCACCTCTCCTATCCTGCTGAGGACCTGGAAAGGCCCGATGAAGCGTGGAGACAACTTGCCGCCTCGGCCAAATCTCCGTAAACCACGTCGAGGTGAGACACGCAAAAAGACGTGGTCGCCATCCTCGAACTCTAGTGGCCTCCGCCTCCTGTCAGCATAAGACTTCTGCCGGCTCTGAGCTGTCCTCATCCTCTCCTGGATGATCTGGACCTTCTCTGTCGTGGCTCGGACCATCTCTGGTCCCACGAGTGCTGACTCCCCAGGGTCTGTCCAGCACAACGGTGATCTGCAGGGTCTGCCGTACAACGCCTCGTATGGTGCCATCCCGATGGTGGAGTGGTATCTGTTGTTGTACGCGAACTCCACCAAGGGTAGGTGGTCCTCCCAGCTGCGACCAAAGTCGAGAACACATGCACGGAGCATGTCCTCGAGTGTCTGTATTGTCCTCTCCGTCTGACCATCCGTCTGAGGGTGGAAGGCTGTGCTCAGATGGAGCCGCGTCCCGAACGCCTCCTGCAACCCCTTCCAAAGCCGGGAAGTGAAACGAGCATCTCGATCGGAGACGATAGACGATGGCACACCGTGAAGCCGTACTATCTCCTGGACGTAAAGACGTCCCAAGCTCTCCACTGAGCCCTGCTCTCTGATGGGTAAGAAGTGTGCCGACTTGGTGAGTCGGTCGACAATCACCCAAATGGAGTCGTGACCTCTGGAAGTGCGTGGAAGTCCAGTCACGAAGTCCATAGATATGCCGTCCCACTTCCACTCCGGGACCTCCAAGGGCTGTACCAAGCCTGCTGGTACCTGATGCTCTGCCTTCACCTGCTGGCAGGTGAGGCATCGCGAAACGAACTCTGCCACAGCTTTCTTCATGCCCGGCCACCAGTGCTGTCGTCTGAGATCCTGGTACATCTTCGCCACTCCGGGATGCACCGCCAAGGGAGAAGTGTGAAACTCTCTCAGCACCTCCTCTCGTAAAGCGACTGGTACGAAGGTACGTCCTCTGAAAAGGATGTCGTGCTCTGCTCCAAGGGAGAAACCATCAGGCGCCTGACCTGAGGATATCAGTGCACGCCGGGTCTCACAGTCAGCGTCCCCACGCTGAGCCTCTCTGACCCGCTATAGAAGTGGAGGAGAGACTGTGAGAGACTGAAGAAAGGCTGCTCCGTCTCTATCCACGAAGGATATCTGTAAGGAGGCTAGCTGCTCCGTCGCCTCCTCAAGTAGCTGAATTCCCGACCTCCTGCTGAGGGCATCGGCTACCACGTTCCCCTTCCCAGGAGTATAGACTATCTCAAAGTCATAGTCCTGGAGGAACTCAAGCCATCTTCGCTGTCTCAGGTTCAGGTCCTTCTGAGAGAAGATATACCTGAGACTCTGGTGGTCAGAAAAGACTGTGAAGCGCTCGCTCATCAGATAGTGCCGCCAAGTCTTCAGAGCGAAGACCACTGCTGCTAACTCCAGGTCATGAGTGGCGTAGTTCTGCTCATGCGGCCTCAACTGACGTGATCCGTAGGCGATCACGGCCCGCTCCTGCATCAGGACGCACCCGAGTCCAGTCCCTGACGCATCGCAGTAAACTACGTATCCAACTCCCTCCTCAGGCAACCTCAAGATAGGTGCGCTGGTCAACCTCTGCCTCAGCTCCTGGAAGCTCTGCTGACATCTGTCTGACCACACGAAGGGTTTCCCCTTCTTCGTCAACGCTGAGAGTGGTGCCGCAACTCTGGAGAAGTCTGGCACGAATCTCCGATAGTATCCGGCTAGGCCCAAGAAGCTCCGCACCTCTGTCACGCTCTTGGGTGGCTCCCAAGCTAGCACTGCCTCGATCTTCGCGGGATCCACTGCAACTCCCGCCTCAGAGATGACGTGTCCCAAGAAATGGACCTCACGTAACCAGAACTGGCATTTTGAGAGCTTTCCATAAAGCTGGTGCTCTCGGAGCGTGTCTAGCACAACTCGCAGGTGGTAGGCATGCTCCTCCTCAGTCGTCGAGTATACCAAAATGTCGTCAATGAAGACCACGACAAAACGGTCGAGGTATGGCTGGAAGATCCTGTTCATGAGGCTCATGAACACTGCTGGAGCATTGGTTACGCCGAACGACATAACCAAGAACTCATAATGGCCATACCGACACCTGAAGGCCGTCTTCTGCACATCCTCGTCTCGAACTCTGAGCTGATGATAGCCTGACCGGAGGTCTATCTTTGAGAACCACCGCGCTCCCTTGAGCTGATCGAAGAGGTCATCAATCCGTGGCAGCGGATACTTGTTCCTCACCGTCACCTGATTCAGGCGACGATAGTCGACACATAGTCGCAAGCTCCCGTCCGCCTTCTTGGCGAACAAAATCGGGGAAGCCCAGGGTGAAACACTGGGTCGGATAAACCCCTTGCTCTGCAAGTCCTCCAACTGTACCCGAAGCTCCCGAAGCTCGGCGGGGGCCATCCGATATGCTGGAGTAGATATCGGGGCTGTCCCGGGGTACAAGTCGATGTAAAAGTCTACCTCTCTACGAGGAGGTAGCCCTGGAACGTCGTCGGGAAAGACGTCTACGTACTGGTCCACCACTGCAGGAAAAGCTGGACTCCGCACGTCCACTGCTCCTAGGATGAGGCTAGCCAACTGATGAGAGATGGGCTGCACTCTCCTCCGCGGAAGTCCATCCTGTGCTGCAAAGGTTCCCTTCTCTCCGGTGAAGGTAAACCTGCTCCCGTCGGTGCGAACACATCGCACCTTGCGCCTAAAACAGTCGATCTGGGCATGAACCGTGGATAGCCAATCCATGCCCAAGATGACGTCGTAAGGCCTCGACGCCGCTACAAGGAGATCCCAGCCGAAGCTCTCGCCTCCTAGAGTAAGCTCACACTGCCGGCACCAGTGCGTAATCGTCGAGTCTGCTCCCGTAGGAGTCTCTAGCCGTAAGGATCGAGCCAACGGCTCTGTCGGAATCTCCGAGCTCCGAACAAGGGCAGAGGCTATGAAAGAGTGACTCGCTCCTGTGTCTATAAGTACTGCAGCAAGGGTAGAATAGACACAGATCGTACCTCGAATCATCTCTGGCAAGTCGGGGTCGTAGGCCTCCACTGCCTGGAGCTGGGCCTGTCCCTGCCCGCCAGCTCCCTGTGGTCGAGGTGGCCCTCCAGGTGGTGGTGGGGGTAGAGCCTGGAAGCGTCGCCCACCACCCGCTGCTCGGCCAGCTCCTCTGCCTCGTCCGCCTCCTCCCTGCGGACCGCCACGGTCGACCTTCTGCCTCTGCCTGGGTGGCCCCTCCACCGTCTGCTGCTCCTCTGGTCGGCGAGTCGGGCAGTCACGAGCCATGTGACCCTGCCCGCCGCAGGTGTAGCACAGCCTGCCTCTCGGAAGGCTGGCACTCCGCTGTGTGCCCCGCACTGCTGAGCCGGTGTCCTGAGGCCGTCTGCGTGGGGGTCTGGTCTGCCTGGACCCGAGAGTCATCCGTCGGCTACCTGCTGCCGAAGACTCAGCTACCTGTCGCCCTGTGCTAGGTCTCGCCGCTGAAGAAGGCTCTGCCAGGAAGCTCTCGATCAGGAGGGCTCGCTCCAGCACTCCCGCCTGGGTCGGAATGCTGAGGGAGATCAGCGACGCCCGAATCTCCTGTCGCAATCCCTGCTCGAAGGTCCGGGCCCGGAAGAAGGGGTCTCGTACCATGTCGGTCGAGTAGCGAGATAGGTCCGTGAACCTCGCCGCGTACTGAGCGACCGTCATGCTGCCCTGGCGCAGCTGGAGAAGCTCCTGGATGCGCACTGCTCGGAGGGTGGCCGGGACGAACTCAGAGCAGAAGAGGCTCTCGAAGTCCGCCCAGAGCAGGGATGCCTCATCGTGAACCTGGAGCATCAGGCTCCACCATCGTCCTGCCGCCGCCTGCAGGAGGCTCGCTGCGAGAATCACCATGAGATCCGCTGGTGTCCTCACTAGCCTAAAGGTCCGCACCACCGCCTCTAGCCAGTCCTCGGCGGCCTGGGGGTCCGCCTCACCGCGAAACCTGGGCGGTCGCTGGCTCTGAAACTCGTGCAGTGCCCTGAGGCGACGTGCATCGTCAGCGTCTGGTACTGGTAGCATCGGTGGCTCGGCGGGTAAGGCTACCGCCGGTGCCACTGCTGGCAAAGGGCCTTGTACCGAAGCCTCGTCGCTCGGTGGGCTGCCGTCGCGCCCTACACTCGGAACCCTAGTTGGCTGTCGTCGCGGGGCCATCCTGAAAAGGAGAACAAGAGCACCACAGTCAGAACAGTATACCTGGTGAGCTGACACAAGTAATCACAAGGAAAACTTGAGACTTTCATGAAGCAGATCAGTATACCCGGTGAGCTGACACAAGTAATCACAAAGAAAACTTGAAACACACACGCAATCAATGTTTTCATGCATTAAGTCGGAAATCAGGAGTCAGGGTCCTGGTGTACGGATACGTCGGCCGCCGCACCAACACTGGGCTCCCTGAACTGATAACCACACTCAATACACTAAACACTATTTCTTCACATAGAAAGAAAGGACGATCAGAGTTTGCGGTAGAACCGACCACCTCTGATACCAATTTGTCACGACCCGTCCTCGGGGCCCGTGCCGTGACTACCCCAAGCCCGCCTTCCATAGGCCAGGGGCTGGCGACTAGCACCAAGGCGTAAAATCCCAGTAAACAGGGAAGGCATTGCCTTTATAATTAACAACCACACAGAGTCAGCAAGCGGAAAGTAAAGTGCAGAAAAGTAAAGGGGGCCGGAAATACAAGCCCAACTGTAAAGTACAACTGAAAAGTAAAGTACAGCAACTGAAGAAAAGACGGCGGTCTCGTGTCGTCCACTGGCAATCCCACCTGAAGGGTGGGTACAGATAGCCTCCAGGCTCCTCGGGTCCCACGTCCGCTCCGAGCACGTCCCGCCCAGTGGTCCACCTCCAGGTACCGTCCTGCTCCACGCCCCAACCGTGATCAGCGCTGTCCGTCGTCTGCAACCAACACAACAAGGTGCGGGCATAGCCCGTGCAGGGGTGAGTACAAGCTACTCAGTAAGGACCCCGAGACCCCCGAAGGTCTCCCGAAATCCACAAAGGATATAACACAAAAGAAAGATGCAATCACGAAGTAACATCTGACTCGACTTAGGTATATGCCCATACATGTACCTAAGTCCCCAATTCTAGCTCTGCTCACGAGCTCAAGAACAACTCAATCCACAAAGGAAAGCAAGACTCAAATCCACAAGGAGAGTAAATAGTAAATCCACATAGGATAGTTCAACACAATCCACAAAGGAGAGTAACATAAGATTCAGCTCAACCAGGTATACTTTTTCAGATGACGTCAAAGATGATCACTGATCCATCTAAGTCGTCGGACCCACAAAGGATCGATAGGTACTAACCCCCGCAGAAGACCCACACAGGATCGGGCTCACACAGAACCTGTAGGCAGTGGCTCACACAGAACCGGTAGTAAGGACCCACATAGGATCGGGCTCACACAGAACCTGTAGCACTGATCCACGTAGGATCGCTGAGTGCAGTAGTCGACGCAGTCCACTGAGGATCTCTGCACAGTCGTCGCCGCAGTCCACGAAGGATCTCTGCTCTGCCGTCGTCGCAGTCCACGAAGGATCTCTGCTCTGTCGTCGTCGCAGTCCACGAAGGATCTCTGCTCTGTCGTCGAAGTCACAGCCAGCGCTAGGGTTCCCGCACAAAGCGAGCTCGTTTAGGAGGGTCCGCTCCACGAGCCGAGAGGCTGATACATCAACTGACACGTAGTCCGAAGTTGATGTATCCAAAAGTTCCGTATCGACAACAGGATCTCAACGCAACAGACGGCGCGTCAATCGGACGCCCGGTCTGAGAGTTATTGGCATTTTCGTCCCAGGGGCCCGGTTGGTTTTTAGGGAAAAACCGACCCGACCGTACTCCGCCTGTATCCGATCCTCGGGCGGAGTATTCCAAAAGTTCCGTCTCACTTAGAGGAAACTACCACGGCTGACGGTACGTCGTTCGGACGTCCGTAGCTCAAGTTATGAGCGTTTCTGCTCCGGGGGCCCGGTTGATTTCGTGTACGAACCAACCCGGCCGAACCCAAAGTCTCCCGAAACCTTGAGTATAATATACCGAAACGACCGTCTCGATCCAAGGATCGCGTAGCCGCTGACGGTTCGTCAATTGGAGGTCCTAGGCCCAAGATATGGGCGAAGGACCGAAGAGGGCCCGAAACGGGGGTTCCGGGCCCGGGGCGACCCGGCCCGAACCGGGCCGGCCCGAACCGGCCCGAACCGACTCGGCCGGGTCCGGTCCGGCCTGGGCGCGGCCCGGCCGACCGGACCGGCCGGCTCGGCTTCGGCCGAGCGGCCGAGCAGGCCGCCGCCGCGGGTTTGACCCGCGGCATTTGGAGAAACGCGGCCCCCGCGGGGGGCCGCCTGTCACGCGGACGCGGCCGGGCCGCCGCGTCCGTTCCCGGTTCCGCGCGACCGCGGAACCGGCCGCCACCGCCGCCGCGGCTTCAGCCGCGGCGGACTTCCTCCACGGCGGCGCGCCGGGCGCCGCCGCCTCCGGTCGCCGGCGCCGCCGCGCCGGCGACCCGCGCCGCCGCTGCCTTCTGCGGGCCGCTGGAGATGCTCCGGTGGCCCGTTTTGCCTCCCGTCTGCGCCGATGCCCCTCCCGGATGCCGACCTTCACTGCGGAATCAACGGATCGCCCCTGCCGCGCGGTTTGTCGTCGTCCGTCATATCCGCACAACAAAAGAGATCGGCGGAGGGTTGTCGGGTCTTGTTCGTTAGACCCACACCCTCCGCGTTAGCCATAATCAACGAGAGAAAAGAAAAAGATGATCAACACATGATCCAACAATTTTATTTAAAGATAAAATTGTTTGTTTGAAACCGACATTTTAAATTTTCAAGAACGTTCACGAGAAAATTTAAAAGGGGTAACTTTTCCAAAATAAATCCCTACCTTGATGATCGTCGAGCGCGGGCGTTCTTCGCGGAAGAGATCGTCGCGGAAGAGATCGATCGTCGCGTCGTCGCGGGAAGGTGTCGCGTCGTCGCGGAAACCGGCGTTGAGCCGGCGAGCTCAACGAATCAAGAACAACAGATTTAAATTATTTATATTTAAATCTGTGTTTCGTTTAAAACCAAAGAAAAGAACTTGAGAGGAAATCCGAAAGCACTCACCTCGAATGGTCGGTGATCGGAGATCGGAAATCGGAAGAACGTCTCGGGCGAAGGCGTCGTCGACTTCCGGGTTCGGCGTTCTTCACGTTCTTCGCGTTCTTCGCGGAGAGGGTGGAGGCTCAGAGGAATTTCACAACGATAGCAATCCTCCAAAATAGACAAGTTTGTCTATTTTATTATTTTTGCCAACAAACGTAAAACGCGTAAGTAACGACCCATTTAATTCGTTGAATTAATTCAACGAGCGAAACAGCCCATTTAATTCACGAAAGAAACAGCCCATTTAAATGGTCTGTTAAGAATTAAAGAAACGCGTCGGTTGACTTTTCAGTTTCTTTGACGGGTTTTCACGGGTGCGTTACTTAGCGAAAGAAACGGCGGGGCTCGTGCGGGCCCCACCTCACAAATATCCTATCAAGGGGGTAGGATATTTCTGGATAGAATCCTATCCAGTTCAACACAGTTCAAGCCGCCTTTAAGTGGCTTCAAGTGGCTTCCAAGCAGCTTAAGTGAAATAAAATAAAGTTGTCGCACAAATTTATTTTATTTCTGACTTAAAGCCGCAAAATTTAAAAACCACGTCTGAGCAAACGCAACTCCGGAAGAGGCGTTTCTAAGCAAATACCGGCGCTGCGATTTCATCGGTGCCCTCAGAATTTGATTCCGGGCACCGGTTCAAAAGATAGAAAAACCCGCTCGTCCGTTCACTGAACGTACCCGAGCCAAAATTCGGAAATTGATTCCGGGCACACCGGGCCTCGGAATCAGGTGCCGTCTGAAGCTGCGCTCTTGTAAAATTCCAAAGAAAATTAAGAAAAAAATTTCCTTGAAATTTGCGGGTCTTTACACTCATTCTCTACTGCCACGTGTAAATCAGCTTTCATAAGCTTGGATACTGCTAATTTATTATTTCATGAAACAATAACTGAATTGATGACAATGGAGAAGGTTAATGAAAAATTGTATTGAACATGGGAGAAATAATTGGTGACAATGAATGTTAGGTGGTCGGTGTGAAGGTCCAACTAATATTTATGAGATATAGATTTTCCAATGATGAATAATGGGAGGGAAATTTTAGATTTAAAAAAAAATAAGAATAAATCAAAGAATTAGATATTTCCATTATGTTAATAAATTAAAAGTGAAGGATTGAGAATAAAATTGAAATATTAACAAAAAATGGAGTAAAAACCTAAAATAACAAGCCCCACCTCTCTTTTGGATCATCCATTGATAATAAATGCATCCACACCTCTATTGTTTATCCCTTTAGAATTCAAAAATATTATTATTTGATTCTCTCCCAATCAATCTATCTACTCTTTGGTTTATAGTATGTGACCCTAATTAAAGAGTTTAATGGGTATTACATAGAAAAATTTAGAGTTTTGAGGATATAATTTTTTTTCATTTATTTATTTAATAAATAATACACCTGTGACTTCCCGTCTGAGTGGTCTAAAAATGAAAAATATTATTACATCACCTCAATAATAAACACATATTCCAAACACAATAGAGAAATAAGTTTTCCCACCCATGTATCTAGTTTATAGGAAATAACAATTTCCTATAAAAACATGTTCATGGAGTAAACATAATATATTATATTTATTATAATATATTTTGGAATTTGGTATACTAATCCAATTATTCATCTTAATTACTTACTCATAAAACACTTTTAAGAATATTAAAAATATTTTGACTATAGAAATATAGTTCTCTGTAGAAAAATTAAAACATTAATGTATTATTGTGGAAATTTAGAAATGGGTGAATGACTGCTATGGAATAATTGATATAAGTGAATATAATGTTTTAGTCAATGGAAAAGAGTTGATCTAGGACAAAAAATTAATAATATTGTGGTGGATGGGGAGAACTTTACAAAATTAAAGGAGAATAAATTTCAACCATGCAAGGACTACTCCTCTATTCCTAAAAATGTTTCTATGTTTACTACCATGAAGATGATAATATCATAATTTAATTTAATGAAGAAGAAAAAATAATAATAGATACAAAAATAATTTAATAGATTCTCAATGATGATCTCAAGATATGGTTTAATATTCAAATTGATGTGATGTTCTCAAATATAGTTATAGGAAAATTTAGTTTTAAAGAATAATTGAAGGACGCTGATCATATTATTACTTGAATTGAAGATTTTTTTTGATTTTATCTATATCATAACACCATTGGTATCTCATTGAACGAATTGGAAGTTATTTTTTATAGAGTATAACCGAGTTCAATATTGATTTGTTTATATACCACCCTTGAATGTATTATAGTTTGTCCCTTTCCATAAAAAATTTATTTCATTTACAATAGAGTTTTATTTTCTACACATAAAATTGTTAAAGGATAATTAATTAATCAATACCAATATTATATGAATAACTTATTTAGATCCATAAATGTATAACCATTACATATATAGAATATTATATTAAATAATAACTGTAGATGCATCATTGACTAATCTATGGATTATTATATATATATATATATTAAATAAAACATTTTAATTTATAATCATAGATATATAAATGTAATTATTTAAATAAATATTATTTAAACTTTTGTATATTATTTTTATTATATATTTTAATAATAACTAAGATCACTTTGAATCAATACTTTGATCGAAAGTTATCTAAGATATTTGGATAAATAATTTCAAAAACTCATTTTTGTGACTATTTTAACAATATATTATCAATAATATATGAGAATATAATTAATATTTATTAAAAAACCTAAAAAATGACAACATCTAGTCCCTCTTGTGTATGCATAATCATTATCCTATTGTCCATGACATCAAGTATTAGATCATGAAATGGTTTATTTCATCTATTTACACTCATATAATTTGATTATTGATCCATAGAGTAAAATAATAATATAAATATAATGTATCAAATTTTACCATACACATTTTATCTATACTAAATTAAAATCCATGATGTCTAACTTTCCCCACAGGAGTAAAAAACCCCATCTAGGCTTCAAGTGATGTCTTTCCATGAACATTAACACATCTAGAAAGAATCTGATTTACACATTTTAAGAATGATATAGGATAAAATATAAATATTAAATGTTCTTAAGAAAATATTATCTTTAAACTTCCATTAAAATAACACATGAATAACATCCCAATAGAGAAAACACTATGAAATTAATGGGATTATCCATGTTGTTATTCCAAATTCAGTCACATTGTTTAATAT
This sequence comes from Viscum album, assembly GCA_963277665.1. Taxonomy (NCBI): domain Eukaryota; kingdom Viridiplantae; phylum Streptophyta; class Magnoliopsida; order Santalales; family Viscaceae; genus Viscum; species Viscum album. The sequence goes on from OY728165.1 coordinate 221,017,025, forward strand.
ATCCAACCCCTAACCCATGACTACATTATATAAAATTGATAAAATTACTTAACCCTTATCATCACATAATAACTCTTAATTAAATTATAGTTCATAACATGTGATATAATTAGATATCATTATATAGAAAGAATATTATTATCACAATACAATGTGTAAAAGAAGTAGGCCATAATGTGCTGATAATGGAAGAGTTCCTCTTTATACAATGACATACAATAAAACTATTTCTAAAAACTGTAAAACTATATATAGGGTATCTATATCATAAATTTGAATAATCAAAATCCTTTCCTACACCCTTACACATCATATCCCCTTCATGCTGACATTATAATATTTTTGGAAAACCACACCCATCCACATTTTATTCCAATATACTTCAAATCATCCAGAGAGAAGACACATGTGGCTTTGAGTAAGAGGAAATGGGAACACAAAAAGTAGGGAGGGATTCATGGGTGGTGATAAGGGTTTTCAAAAATGTATGGTCGGTGTTTTTTAATATATTGAGGTAGAAGGAGGGTCTTGTTACCATGTTTATTAGCCAACATAGTAGGATGATATTTTCAATGGTGACACTTCACATTGCTGGTCTTTAAACTCATCGTATATAAACTTAAAATAGAATATGATGTGTTAAAAATACCTTATTTATAAAGTAAGTGAAATATTCCTATGAATCTAGAGATTTAATATATAGGTTAAATAATAGATTTTAAGGTAGAATTTAATAAAAATGGTTGGGAAAAATAAAAAATTATAAGTAATTATTTTCATTATTTTAAAATTCTAATAACTAGGTATAGATCTAGGTGAATGCATTTTAAATATTTTTATAATATAAAAAATTCATTTTAATACATCTATAACAATAAAAAGTAAATTCAAAAAATTAAACAACATTTAGAGAATGATGTACCATAAACTATTTAAAAAATATTTTAGTGTTTAGAGGTTTTGAATATAACTATATTGGTGTGAGAAATGAACAAACTATAGTTTTGGGTTGTTTATTTCACATGTGACCCACCAAAGAGAGGTTTGATGCACCTAGAAAAGTGTATAATGGTATTATAATCCTAGAAAATAATAAAACATGGATGTTCATGTGGTTATAGAGGGTATATAAATTTCTATAAAAATCAGGATATATAGATTAAAATATTAACATATGTATGATGTCTATTGAAAATATAAAGGAATATTTGTAAGGAATTATTGAAAAAAAAAGTTTTTGTCTATGGTTACAATGATCATCATCTACTTAATTAATTGTTTTCCTTTAGTAATCATAAACTCATTGAATTTTGAATAATATTCATTCAATAAAACCCCATTTTTATGGTTACCATAGATTATTTGGGATTGTTTAATATGTATGATAAATATTTAAATTAGAAATAATGTTTATGAAATGTATATTTATAGGAAATTCATATGGTTATGTGGGAAGTAAATATTATATGAGATAATGTAGTTATTCTAAATGAGTAAAAATAATACATTCAACATTTAATTAAATTAACGTGGTTAAAAAAAATAAAACTCATGATGTTGTACATCGAACATCATGAGGTTTTCTAGGTATCAATGGAAAAATTTTCCCCACTAGAAAGAAAATTCAAAAAACATCTCTAGTAACGAATAATCCAATTTAGGATTCAGGTATTGGTTTTAACTAAAAATTGACTATTAATAGGGATAATATGTTTATAATCCATTCTATGAGGTATTTTCATGTTTATTAAGATTTAAATCGTAAAATGATATAATTAAAATGAAACAAAAAGTTATAACAACTCTATAACTAATATGAAATCTAAAAAATGGCTTGAATCTATGAAATAAGAGATGAATCCTCTTATAAAAGATCGTATTTGTTACCTTGAAGAAAAATTAGATAAATCTAAATGAGTAAGATTGAAATATATATTCAAGATGAAGAGAATTTTAATAAATAATAAACTAAATGATAATGAAAGGTTATTAGTAAAGGGAATATTATAATATGAATATATTTTTTACATTTTTAATAATAATAAAAAAAATTTAAAAAATATATTCACTATAACTAACAACATATCTAAACTTCCACCTCAAATTAATAGATTTAAAATATAACTTTTATATAGGTAATTAGATGGTTTAATTCCTATGATGCTTGATGAAGACTTCACAAAAGACTTTAATTAACATCATTTTTGACATTAATAACCTTATATGGATTAAATTAGGTTTCAAGATAATTGTGATTATTTTGAATCTCATATGCTAGAAAATAATTTTATTATATGTTGTTTTGATGAGTGTATTAGTTTTAAACAATACAGTTATATTAAATTTTAATAGATATAAACCTTATCCAAATGAATTAATAAAAAATTCTATAACATATTTTTTACAATATCCAACCATTCAATTGAATTTAATATACAAGAAATGAATAACATACATGTTTATATGATCAAATAATTCTCCACCTCCTTCTTTATTTTGGTTGACGAAGATAATTAAGAAATATCCAAAAACACATTCTTCCTAATGTATATATAGGTGGAGTTAAAATTATAATTATTAAGTCAAATTTCCACTTTATCAGGATTTAATAAAATCACATAGTTATAGAGAATTGAAAAAAAGATCTTTGGTTGAAGGTGTTTCCAAAACATTATTAAACATCACTCACAGAAACACATTCCTCCAAGACTTATCCTCTCTTTATAGCCTTTAAAGATGCTCCTTGTAATCTAAAAAAATTCTTAAACATTTGGTTATCATTTAAAATATTTCAAAAAAATTTTAAAATGTTACAAATCCTTGTAAATTATAGTTTAATTTTCAATTAGTAATTTAATATTTAACCAATGAACATAGATGTTCAAACTACTTAAACATTATTAAATGTTTTTTCAAAGGATCATGATATTTTACTGTGGGATAAACAAGAAATATACATTAATTATCATATAGAAAATGAACTACATACCATGAGGAGGCCTTAGTATAAAAGATCACATAAGATTTAGTAGGGGTGAATTGATGAATGTTTTTTTCTCTTCTATTATTTTAAAAGGTTCGCCATTCAAACATGAATGACTACACCCTTGGAATAAACCTGAAACTAGATGGTATATTCAAGATCATATTATATGATATGGAATGGGATGTCATATGGTTTAATATACTAAATATAGAGGAAAATTTTATTCCTATTCGGTATATTGTTTGTTACGATATATTTATATTTTATCCAATTCCTTGTATACATTAAATGAACATATTATAAGTGTTGTAATATAAGGAATCTTATTATATGATTCATGTGTCACTCTATGATTGATTGAAGTAGTAACATGTTAAGTATTAGTTGTTTGAATCTATTATATATTAGAAATTATTATTGATAAATGTTTTATAATATGAAACACATGATATATTTTTATGGCCAAAGGGATTATACATTTTATAATCATAATCATTTCTCTAACATTAAATAATGTTTGAGTAAATACATTAATACATTACAGTGTACTAAAAGAATATATTAGAAGGATGATTCCATTAATATGGATGTTAGATTGATCTAACTCTATTTTTGATTCTCACTGATGGTCTCTTCCTCCTCAATACATTGCTACCAGAGGTACTAGTATACTACGGTTGTGAGGAGGATCCATCCAAAGTGTTGGGTGACTCAGATCAACTAATGGATACACCATAGTGGTAAGAGTGTATTTTTATATGCCTAGTTATCTTTATCAATCACTGATCAAATACAATAGTAACAACCTTCTTCTATTTATAGTACACATTATTTATTTACTAGTTACATGATTTTGGGTTTTCATCATATGTAATTCTTAGGAATTTTAGGTTCATAATGTATTCCACTAGTTAGAGTAAGTGTTGTTAAATACTTAGAAACATATTTGCAGTATTAGAGATTCATCCTGGTAACTAATTCTAAAAATTATTTTTAAAAATAATATTTATATTTATTTTTTGATGTAGTATTAGATATCATTAAATATGATATATAAAATGAACTAAGGATTCCTATATGATATAAAATGTCATATGCTATGAAAAGAAGACATTATATGATTTATGGTATTAAAAAATGAGCCAGTATACATCCTTTTGTTTCATATTCCATATCAAATGATATTCATAGTCATAGAAAACAACATCATCAATTTCAAATATTTTATAGGATGAAAAATAAAATATAGTATCATAATAACGATACTGATAGTAACCATTGAATAAGGCATTCCAAACATAGTAGGATTTATCACAAACTATAATATCTCTCATAAAATATCATATATAATAGGTCCTATGATGCCTTGTGATATAATGTATATATTCAAATGTGGCTTGTTGAATAAATTAATTTTTCTAGTTTTTGAATTATGAATTTAAATATATAATTTATAGATAGTCTTCAAATTATGGAAAAATGTATATTGGGATATTTATTTAATTTATTTAATGTTTTCAAAATAATTAACTATAAATGTTTTTAGTTTATTATTAAGTGATTTTGAATCATTTATTAAATAAATGATAATAAAATTTATGTTTAATATTGAACACATTTGATTTATTTAGATGGATTATATTTTTGATATAACAGATTTATATGGAAATTATAATATTATTTTTGAAGTGTTTTCAATTTGAAAATAATTTTAAATATATAAGAGTTTATATTAAATTATATACTATTAATAATAATTAATTTGAGTTATTCAAATTATGAGGCCTTATTTTGGAAAATTTTTTAACCATATCAAAAGGAGTTTTGATAATTGATATGATCAATCTTTAAATAATAAATATGTGATATTTTAGATGTTTTCATAATATAAATGAATTTTTCATAAATAATATATTAATATTTCAAATATAAAATAATTAAGTAAATTATATATAATAAATAATATAAAGAATTTCATATTGGGAATAAATATGAAGTACTTATGTTTTTTCTTATTTTGTAATTTCAATAATGAATGGATAAATTACAGTGTTTATAAATTTATTTTTTTATGAATATCTCATAAATAGTTTTCTTCATGTTTAAATATTTTAATTTTTTATTTATTTTGTTTATTATTTGATCTATTAATGAATTTGATTATTATATTATGAATTAATGAAATATCTAGTTTAAAATTGTTAAAAAACTTCTATAAATTATCACACATGAATTTAAGAACTTACATGACAGGTATGAAAAATTATTTAGTTTTCTTATAAATCAATATTATCTTATACTTAGTTATAAACTAAAATTAATATTTTAATTATAGTTTATATGTATTATGTGTTATTCTATTATAGAATCGAAGTCGTTCTTTATTAAAGAAACCCTAGGTAAATGGAATTTAGGTTGGATTTCTCGATGGATCGAGGACTTATACATTATCTATAAAAGCGAGGGATGGCTATATATCCCTTTAAGCTTACACTTATAGGGATTTTTTATTTCATATGATTCTAAGACTTTACATGGAAATATTTCATTCACCTTATGCATAGAATGTAAATAGATATATGTGAATATAGTTGGCCTGTGATTTGGATTAATAATAGAAGCTTTGAGTTGTGTAAAGTGTGAGACATCAATATGATTTGATGATATTGATTAAGTGTAAATCATATGGATTTGATTTTAAATCATGGGAATCATGATTTTATATAATGGTAATAAATGAGATAAGATAGTTATATTAAGTCCCCCTAAAATTCAAAGCATTAGATTCATCCAAATCAAACACTTGTTACGTCCTTGATCATCTACCCATACAGGTTCATTGAAAAAAGATACCCCTAGATTATCTTGTGTATGGAAAGAAAATAATGGGGTAACCTAAGAATTTTGGGCCTCATTTTTGCTGATTTATTTTGGTCCCACGTAGTGGGTAAACCCTAAGAGTTAGGACACTAGAGGAATGATTTCATTTTTATCCATACGATGGAATAGATAAAGGATTGTTTTTTCAACCATTCAAGATTCACATTTGATTTCATTGACATTTTTGTCTTCCAAAATAGCTAAATTGATGAGGTTAATTCTAAATTGTGGTCAGTTCTTAGTGTAATATATATATTTTTCCCATTAATGAATATAAAGAATTTAAAAGGGTTAATAATTTCAGTGGGATATCATTTAGTAAAACTTCTTATTAAATGAATGTAAAACAAGATACACATATGATAAATTTTTTATCATAGATAAATGGAAACATAATCATAGATAATTACATTTAGACCAACCCTATAGAAACATATTTTCTTAATTTAAAAAACTTATTGGAATGTTTTAAAAATAAAATAGTTTTTATTAATAAAGGAAATGTTTTTGTGGTAAATTAATCTCATCGAAAATATAATTATTTTGATGTTTCTCAATATGTAAATATAAAATAATATTAGAAGTATAATATAATTTACTTATGGTTTTTATAAAATTGTTTATATACAATATAAACAAAGAAACTTAAATCCAAAACTTATATTCTCAATTTGATTGTGTGCACCAATGACTATGATAAATTAATGGTTTCCTTCAAGTATATTTTTTATAAATGAATTTGTTTAGTAAATAACCATTGGAAATATTCAATAAATGTGAATGAGTTCCTGAAATCATTATAGTATTTTGTGAAATTAGTTAGAATAGATTAATTAGGGCATATGACTTCCTAGTTCTGATTCTATATTGATAGTTTAAATAGGTAAAATTTCATAATAGAGGCAGAATAGATATTTTTAAAGTTAGATAATGTAATTTCAAAATATCCACTTAATTTCATTTAATATTAAGGTAAAATAAAGAAGGAATGATGTTGGTTATATATTATGGGACTAATAAGGATTATTTAAGGGGTTTGATAAACTCCATATAAATCCATTTTAGATATCAATGTTATTGAAATCAATTCAAATATTTGAAAGAGTATTTGAAAATAAATGAATAATTTAAAAATTATATAAATACAAAAGAATTTAATATCAATTAAAGGATTAATATATCTCATAGATTATATTCAAATCGTGCATTAAAGGGTTATTGAATTATGAATATGAATGTAAAGGAATTTCTTAATCCCATATAAATATAAATAAATTATGTGGGTTTTCATACTATTTATCTTATATTATAATAGAAGTTGTTTTTTAACATAGTTATTATGAAAAATATCATATAATTATTGAAATACACATAAATTATGATTCATCATATTCTATAACACACTTGAAAAAAATATAATGGTAAATGGAGTATTATCTAGGATAAAAGAGTTTATCCAAAAGTTTTAAAAATATTAGGGATATGATCACATCAACCATAAATGAAATATTTTAATGAATAAATTATTAATTTTCATAATAATTCACCAATAATATAAAATACTATATGTGTTTTAGGTATAATAATTTATTTTATATTTCTCCCCACTAGGAAGAAATTAGTTCTATTTAATTAATATAAAAGGTTTATATAACATAGAATGATATTTTGAAAAGAATAGTGCTTAAGAGGATAGTAGGAGTCTATTTAAACTTAGAGTAGTTAAAAGGTTAAAATATTAAATATTATAATAGTTAAAATGAAATAGTTAATATGACATAGTAACCTCTCATTTTTAGGGTGTATTAGTAATGAAATTGACATAAGGAATTTCAATTTTTTACCAATATGATCTCAAGGAAAAATTTTGATGTAAAAGTTCCCAAAAAAATTATGGTGAAGTGGTTTGAAAGAGTTATATGTAGAAAAACAATTTATTAACATCATTAATTTATATATTTTCAACCAAATTAGTTTGAAAAATAAGCTGAAGGAGTAAAAAATTTGGAATATTATTATAAAGTATCACCATTATTCAGAATAAATTTATTCATATATGTTACTCACTAATGATTTTAATGGGAGGGGTTTTTCATATGATAACAGAGATTTGTGACAAGATTTAGATAGAGGTGTAAAATGACTAAGAAAACTGGACAATTGTAGTAAAAAATGGCCTTTCTCATAGTCTATCATATATGATATTTTTATAAAGACACTTACGTATGGTTTTTAGTATTTTTAAGAATTGAAGATTATAAAATATACATTTCTATAAATAATAAATTTCAATTTTTTGTTAATTTATGTTGGATGAATAAATTATGTGATGTGTAATGATATTTAACCTCTTAAATTATTAATTTTATTTATCCCTAACTAATGTTTATAATGAATTATTGTATGTTATAATTAAAATTTAAGGTTGTTATAGGGAGGATTTCAAATAAATATATAATAAATTTTCAGGAGGCACAAAACCATTTTTGTGTAATGGGTGAAACTCTAGGTATACCACATAGAGTTCCATAAACTATGTATTTGGTATACTAGGAGTTCATGTTTCATAGTTTGGATTTATATATACTTGGATTTAGAGAGATACCTAGAACTATAACCATTATACTTCAATACAATTCTTTTAAAATCCTTGATACTTAGCTAATCAGTGGTTGTTAGGGATATTACTAATTATGTCATTGATAGGGACTTTGCCATGACAAGAATTTTACTATCATATAATGAGTGTGAAATTTGTGTCCTTGGTTGATATAGATTAAAGGAGTGTAAAATCATTCAAAGATAAGAAATTTGATATACTTATCTATCTTGTTTAGGGTCATGCGTTATGATAATTCACATATATGAGTGGCATTTGATGTGTTAACAGATCTAGTTATTTTACACTCAAATAATGGTGAGTGTATGAGTAACTATATGGGATTTGTAGACTTCATATCCCATGGTTTTTCAATGTGTTGAAAAAAGGTATCCTATGAAAATATATTATTTTTTACAAAAAAACTAGTGGACATAGGTATAAATATATATGTATTTGATAGAGAACACACTAGGACCCTTTATTTACTATGTAATACTTATTCTTTGAAAGTGAACACTCATTATTTAAAGTTATGAATTTTGGAATTCCTATATTTTTTCCAATGCTACAAAGGCCCATGGGATCCGACTTTATGGATTACTAAATATTGATTGTGTTTAATAGAACATAAATAGTTTCTATAATTTTTTTAGTGTTTATACAGAAGGATTATTGGATGGATATTAAAAAGATATTTCATATGATGTGATACATATTTAATTTATGATAGATTTCAAAAAGTGTCTTAGAAAATATAAAAATATGTTTGGATAGAGTTTCAAAAGTTATTGCATATGATACATTATAATGTAAAATAGTACAAAATCTATATGTATTTAGTGAAAAATGGAGATTGACGGTGATATTTTCTAAATAACATATAAATATGATATATTTTAGCACATATCATATGAGATGATATGGGATATCATATGGTAGTACATCCAAAATGTAATGGCATAATTTATGCCTTGTGGGTATATTGTGACTTATGATACAATGGTATCATAGACACTATCTTGGATATATCATAGGGTCATATTATAAGGGTTATAATATAAGTAATCATACTTTGTGATTCATGTTTCACTCTATTATTGAATGATAAAGTAAAATTTTAAGTGGTTTACATTTGAAACTCTTGTGCATTGGTAATCATTATTGTAAAATGTTTTATGTATTCAAATGTATAGGAGATTTGGATAGATAAGGTGTTATGAGAATTATAATTACACACATTAATAGAGTAGTATGAAATAATAGATTAAATACTTGAATACCCAAGAGTGTTTTGAGGGCCTGTATAAGGAGGTTGATTCCATCGAGATGGATGTATGAGTGATTTATGTTTCCTTAAAACTATACCCCAAACCCTCTTTATCCACCATCCTTTTCTATATGAGGTACTAATATACCATGGTTATGAGGAGGATCCTTTTCATGAATTGGGTGATTTATATCATCTCATGGATACAACATGGAGAAAAAAATTCATTAGTTGTTCATATGGATCTTCATAAATAAATGATCAAAGAAAAAAATAATCTTATTATGTGTATGGTACACATTCTTCATTTTAAACTTATATGGTTTTTATTTTTCATAGAATTTTGTTTTTGGGAATTTTATGTCTCTAATTTCTTTAGGTACTTAAAAAATGATTTTTTGGTCCTTAAAAATATATAAAAAACACCCATGGACACATGATTCACTAAGTAATCATAGTGAATAAAAATATGTAGATTTTTATCTTTCACTCATTAAAAATGAAGCCACTTAAAATTTTCAAGTTTTAAAAAACATAAGATAAATCAAGTTGAATGAATGAAAAATATATGATCATCTTTGATCACTTATTCTTCTCATAGAAACTATGACATTTTAAAGAGTGTTCCCTTTAAAATTTGAGATAATTATACAACTGACATTAATCTTATAGAAAATAATTAAAATATTTCTACACAATTAAATCTTATAAAATAATTTTTTTAATTATAATCACCAATAATAAATTGAATTTATCATTTTATAAGAGTTAATAACATGAAATTCCAACTTCAAGAATCATATCCTCTCTTCGATATACTGTCTTGAGTTGAGTCACTTCTATCTAATTCTCTTCCAACCTATGAATCACTACTACAAATTTTTTTCACTTATTTTTTGTCAATTTAAAAATATATATAGTACATTAAAAATCATTGGGTATTTACTCACATTATGACATAACACAAACATTTAAAAAATAGTTAACAACATCTGATTTCAAAATTGAATTTAAAATATGAATAATTATGTTGTAGTATATCCCAGTATTGCGTAGTTTAATTTTATAAAATATTAAAAATTGTAACCCCTGTCCTAAAAAATTTCACACATCAAACTTATAATCATTAATATATATGATTATAATCATTATGATATATGATTATAACATAATTAAAATTCATAATTAATAAAACAATTCTTTTTAAAAATCCATGGCAAGAAAACCATGGTTGAATCAATTTGTTGTAACCACCAGTGAGTACACATAAATACTAATTTATATCATTATAGCATGATTATAATGTTATGTTTTCTAACCTAATAAATATATATACTCTCATAAATCATAAAATTGTAAATTTGTAATAGATTATTTCATTTTACCATGAAATTTCAATATAAATTGCACATAAATATTGTGGTGTGATATATATAATCACAATATGATTGATTATTGATCCACAAATTAAAAAATTATATCTTCAAAACATAAAATTAGTCTCATACATCCAATGGAATATTAAATTATTTTTATCATCCAATTTGGACCAATTTGGTGAATTTTTGAGTTGGAAACAAAATTATGCATAATTTTGGACAATGTATTATATCCAAACCATGACTCATACACATTAATTATTAAGCCAATTTTATTTTTTAAACATGACATGTAATGTTATTAATCAATTTACTCCTTTATAATTTGTTGGAAACCAATGAATAAAACATACAATAGAACTCCATAGCTCTCTTATCATCCACATACATTAATGAAATGATATCGAGTTCATATTTTACACTTTGAGACGATTTTAATTATCAAAATAGTAACTATTGATAACAAAACCTAACTCTTCAAATTTAGTAGAATATAGATATAAATTCAACCAATCCACTCATTAGTAGAAATGCGATTAAAATTAGTCAATTATTAGCATATTTAAGAAAACATGAAATCAGTAATAAGAATTATTAAAATACATTCTAAAAAATGTCCATAAAACTCACATCACTCACACTAAGAACTTTTGTACCAATTTTTTAATAAATAAAAATTTATGAAAAAGGTTTAAAATGATCTCTATAAAAATTTATTATTTTTCATATATATGATTATAAAACTTTTATCATTTATACATCTACTCAAAAATAATTTTTATAATTTCCCTTTCTTATATATGTGATATATTTCATGAACACAGAATCAACTGACACATTAAAAAAATACAATTTTATCCAACCTACACAAGTTGAACTCACATATTATGACACACACACACACCTTTGGGAATATGAAATTCATATGCTCCCATTTAGTATTATCCTCTTGAATAAATTATCCCCCTATCTGGTAAAAAGAATGTTACATTGTATTCATGCCATCGTATACCCATTTAAAAGTATAAATCTAAAGGATAATAGGGAAGGGGACATAACACACACCTCAAACTTATAAGGCATGAGGTTGAAGTCCCATTACTAACCTCAATTTCTAAAATGTATCTCTAGGAAATTATTTTGCAAAAAAATCATACACTTTCTTCTTTATGGGGAAAAACTCAAACTAAAAAATTCTATTTACCACCCATTATTTTATTAAATGGTACTCAATATAATTTGATCAAGAGTAAGAAATTATATACTTTGATAGGTTAATAACCCATTATTTTTAACAGTATATCGACAAATATAACTTCATTTATAATATTAAGTCTTAAAATGACTCCATATTCACATCATTTTATTCATATCTTCAATCATAACCACATACTCCAGTTCTACTTTACTCATAGTCACATTATTTTAGCTCTTTTTGTTTTAATAAACACACTTTTTTCTTATTAATAAAATCATAACTAACATTGATTTTTGATAGTTAGTACTTTAATCCCAATTAGGATTGAAAAATATAAAAACGTATTTCTTAACTATATTTTAATAATCTACCTCCAAATCATTAGTACATTTATATACCATATGATTCATTTTACTATAATTAGTTGAGATTATTTTTGTGTACACTAATATAAAGAACATAATGAATCACTATACATTATATCAAATAGTTAATATTTTAAATAAAATAAACTTCTTAAAAGTTTAGAAAATTTGTTTTTATTAAATTATTTAAATTCACCATCCATAGAATGTTCTCATCAAACATATTGTGGAGTTGAAATAACATTTGAATCTTGAATTGAAAATTTATTCAATAATTTTTGAGTACTTTTTTCTTAAGAAATAAAAATAAGATATTTTCATCGAGTTATTTTTAAACACATGAATTATCTCAATTATATAATTGTTGAAATATCAAAACCATTCTTTATAAGAGTATAAAACTCTTTTTAAAAATATTTATAACTTCCATAAACAATAATATCATCAATATAAACTATGCTGACGAATGATTTCTTTGAATAATATTTTACATAAAAGTTGTTCTCCTCGCTTTCTTTCCTAAATTCTAGAAACATCAAACATATATCTATATTTGAATACTATGTTCTTAGTGTTTTATTAAAAAATTAAAAATTAATCATCAAATACACATATGAAACATAATCACTAAGTGTAAATATATTAGGTTTGTCAATATAGAACTCTTCTTTAATCGCTCCATTCAAAATTGAAAAATTATCAATCATATTAAATATCTCACATCACTTTTTAGTGATGATACCAAAAGTTATTTTTAATTAACTTAATTAATCCATATAATTTTGTATATAGTATTCCATACAAAACAATATCATCTTACTCTATTCCAATTCACTTATTTCATTATATTTGTTCTAGAACACTGACTCTATTTCAATAAAATTCATATCTCATGGCTTAAGAACCAATAACCAAGTGTTATTCTTTATAACTAGATCCAATTAATAATTTCATTCTTTATCCACTCATGATGATTATTTAATTTATTTACATTCCCTGGTTCATATTTATAATTTCAGTTGGAAAAATATGTTATCCTTAATGATATTCATGTTCAAACTATTATATTTTTATCAATAATGATTTTATGACCCTCCACCCATTTTCTCAAAATTTTATGAATTGATGAATGTTTCTCTTATTCACTTTATAATTCTTAGTAATCTTACTCACATTTATATTTATTAGTATAACACCCCAAAAATTTAGTTAAAAATAATACTATAATATAAATCATACTTGACATTTAACCTCTAGATTTATGCGAATTAATATATACTATAAAAATACTATAATTTAAATGTGATTTTTAGAAAAAAGATTTTAAATTGGAACAAATGAATAGTAATACCCACATTCTAAAAAATATGTATAAATATTTTATATAATGAAAGTGTATTGATTAATTCATAATAAATTAGCACTCAATTTTCAGTAATGTCATTTTTAGATTTAAAATGCATTTTCCTCAAAAATTGTTTTAATTGAATTTAATGACAAAATATTATAATTAATTTTTTCCAATTTTACAAATTTTTATTTAATTTTAAAATATAAATTTTGAAATTATAATATCCAAATTATCTTAGACTCAAATTTTGGGATTTTTCTAAAAAGATTGATATTTCAATGAATAGTGAAATACAAATTTTATTAAATAATATTATTTATTTTAAAGTATTTATTGTGACATATGAGGCCTGGTCACTCATAAGTAACTAAACCTAATTTATGGTATGGCGTCAAGTGTGCCTCCCCATATATCAGTGACTACATGGAAAATCATGTTCAATTACTTATGAGTGAACTGGGTCCAAGACATCACAAAGTGGCATCGTAACTTTCTTTTCATTTATATTACTATTTTGGGATGGTATATAGAAGAATTTAAAGTTTTATAACTTCGTAATAAGACATAAATGGGTGTATATAACCCATGTTTAGGAGAAAAACCATGTTTCTATAGATGAAGATTGTTTTTTAAGATTTCATTGGTTATAGTTGTACAACTTTCACCATCGGGTGACAAACATGATTTATGAATTCTTTTATGAATATTTATTTTTAACCCTATACCTATATGGAATGGGAGAATATCCAAATGCATCATCAAAAGATCTTCAGGATTTATATATCTTGCATAAGTTGTGCCATGATTATTTTATCTTATGTATTTTAGGTTGCTTATCATATGTGTTTTGATTATTATATCTATAAAATTTATAGAATTTCATGCAGGGAAATGATGAAATAATTATTTACATAATGTCAATTTAACAACCTAAATGGTGTTTTTCTACATATATTGATGATGGAACCTTAACTAACAAATTATGGAATTTTTAATCCATGAAAATTTAGTATCATTTTCTGAAACATTAGTTGGTTATGATTAAATGGATGAAAATTATAATTAATAATGTTTGTAACTATATATATTGTTAATGATGATCCATATAATAAAATCATATTGGGTGGTATTATTACATTTTTATACCAGATGTAAAGGCTGGTTGCAGCTACATGAATTCCAATTATAGCTTTTAAATACATTTACTTATAACTTCGGTACGAAAATACATATAACACGACCATTATATATACATATATATGAATTTAATAATTTTACATTTTAAAGGAAATAATTTCAGTTAAATGGGTATTCCAATTACAACTTAAAGAGAATTTTCCTTTTTAACTTTCAATTGCCACAAAATATAACTGAAACTTATGATCAAAACTTGGAATCTTTCCATATACCCTAACCTTAGAATCTAGTGGTCCGCTATCATGTATCTAGTATTTAGGTCACAAGCCTATAATTTTTTTCTATCAATAAAACATTTTTCCTAGAATATGTTATTTTGTGTTTTCTTAGAATTTTATATATATGTTTTATTGAGGGCCTTAAGTTGAGTACCAGGAAGGTGAATATGACTATGCTCTTGATGTTGTGGGACCTGACCCGACTGTGGTTCCACTATGGAACCTCTAGTATTACCACCTATTATACCATGTTTGGGAGCTCATCCTCAGTCTAGAGAGAGTTTCTTAGTCCTAGCATAGTCTATGTATGGAGCTCCCTGACCAGCACCAACTATTTTAGAGTTGTTAAGGGAGTTCCAAAGGAAACACCCACTAACATTTTTGGGAGAAGGAAGTCCCCAGGTTGCTGAGTCATGGCTATCAACTATGTAATCGTTCTTTGAGTATCAAGAGACACCATTAGAAATAGGGTGAGCCTCATAGTGTATATTCTTTGGGGGGTCTTTTAGGCGATGTTGGGATGTTCTTACTTAGTAAGATTAACATCAGGGTATAGTTTGGAGCAGTTTTTTGACCACCTTCGATGATTACATTTCCTTGATTCCCGACGATCCAATCAAGATAAGGAATTTATACACATAGATAAGGGTACTAAATATATTATGGAATATTTATCTCACATCACTAAGATCTATAATTGTTTCTCCCACTATTCTCAGTGATGAACTATCCAGAGTGAAATAGTTCTAGGATGGGATTAAGTATTCCATCTGATCACAGTCGAATGTCTTATGACTTTCTATTTTTACTAAGATGGTAAATCATGACCTTATTTCTGATTAAAAACTAAGATAGTCAGATGGTATAGGGAGTGGTATTTTACCACATAAGAAGTGAAGTGATTCATCTAGTGGAAGGAAACTTCTCTTAGAGCCCTCTCATGGGGGTAGTGGTAGTTAGGGTGTGTACCCTCATAGTTATATGATCTTCCATAAATTTAAATGGAAAGGCCTCATGATTCCTTGATGTGGTAGGGTTCCATTAGAGTTCTGAGCCTATAGTATATTGATCCATATCAATATATTTCACTAGACCATTCCATTGGTTCCTAGTGGGTTAGGATCAGAACTATATCCAAATTATGTAGTGGGATCAATGGTACTATTCTATGTCAGGAGATGTAGTACCACTGATAATATAGAAAAAGGAGTTGTATAAGGCCAAGGAATATAGAGTTATAACATGTATTTCCAACATAGAAGACCAAATTAAGGATGTCTATTTATAGATAAGGGCCATGGATCTGACCAGTTATATATAGTGAAACGTATATCAGATGAAAAGAGTGATGAACCATCTATAATATAAAGTTTGATATTAGTATCATTTACATCAGTAACTTATTTTTTGACATAGGAGATTCATAATACTTTATATATGTGGCTATTAGGGGAATTATTAGTATTCAATTTGATCACTTTTGTAGATAAATTTCTCTTTATACATCATTGGGAGTAATTTTATAATGTTTTTTCTGATACAAGGAGTGTCCCCTCAATATTTGTGGCTACCATTTCTTATAGAACCTTTTTATCCTTGAAGTGTTAGGTTTTGACATCATTCGAGGGATGGAATAATTAGTTCCTTATCAGTAAAATATTGATTTTTTATCTTTTAATGGTGTCTTTAATATCACCTAAGTGTGGTAGATATATTCATAATGGAGAATGGTACGTCCAGGTAAGTCAAGAAGGAACATTGCATCATGGGATGGGTGGAGTTTCGACCAATATTTCTAGTATCTTTCTTAATGATCGAGGAGTATGATAGGATGTTTTTTCTCCACTTGTGGACCTTTCCAGATATAGTTTTCATGAAAAACATTATGGGAAACCTATTTATAGAGATGTTGATTCCACCATTAATCGTTTTTTTCAGCATCTATACCTCTATATATGATGGATCCTACTACGATTTCTAAACTCAAGAAGAAGTTAGAGGGCTTGGAATCCCTTGTGTTTATACGAACTTATACTTCATCTTGAGCTTCACATTTTCTTTTTTATAATATCGTGAGTGGTTCCTTATAGCTATATACGAATTACGTTTAGTTAAATCAGTTTACATTTATGAACCAGTACCCAATTGCACATATAGGTGATCTCTTAGATTAGCTTTGAGGATATATAGTCTTCTCAAAGACTGATTTGAGATCATGCTATCATCAATTAATGGTTATACCCTTAGATATACCATGTATGAAATTCCAAAGTAGTTATATCCTTTTTAAATAATGGTTAATACTGCTTAGTTTAACGAACACACTAACTATTTTCATGGCCTTAGTGAATCGGGTTTTCCACCCATACTTGGATTCTTTTGTGTTTTTTTGATATCATAGTGTACTTTAGTACTCAAAACCATCTAGCTAATGTACTTGGTATCATTAAAATTAAAAAATAGATAACCAAATATATACTATGATCACAAACTAGAACTTTTGGACTGATAATGTTCACTTATCGGGTTACAATATATCATAATGAGGAGTATCTATGGATCCATAGAAGGTGAGAGATGTTGTTTCCTAGGAGCGTCCTAATAAAATCATTGATATACGAAGTTCTTCAGGGATACTTGATTACTATAAGTGTTTAATTCATAAATTATCATGTATTGAATCACTACTTATAGGCTTGACTAAGAAAGGTGTAATGTTTATGTGGTTCAGATATCATGAGAAGGCCTTTTATGAGTTTAAAGTAAGGTTATCCTTAATATAGATCTTGGTTCTACCATATCCTAGTTGAGGCTACACAATTTATTATGGTTCATAGGGTAGCAGGATTGGAGTTATTTTGATGCAAGGGGAATGTGTCATATCATACGGGTGTCATCAATTGAGGCTTTATGAGTATAATTACTTGAGTCGTGATCTCAAGTTAGTAGATGTTGTTCATGATTTACACAATGGGAGAAATTATCTACTAGGAGAAATATTGTTTTTACAAGAACCCTAAGATCCTCAAATACATATTTACTTAGCATGAATTTAACCTCCCAAAGTGAAGGTGGGTTGAATAATTTTAGTCCTTTGAAATTTATTTTTCTTAAATTATAGGTAAGGGATATGTAGTTATTGATTATTTTAGCCAACATAATTAGACTCAATTTATTCTGTAATTTATTAGTGAGTGATAATTGATGGGTCTTCTTTAGTAAATGAACATGGATGTTTTGGAGTGTCATGAAAGAAATTTTCTCATATAATTGGTAGTGACTTCATTACTTATGTGTTGAGTGAAGAGGAGGTTACTCTAATGTCATGATGGTTTAGTCCGAAGGGATAGTGTTTTAGGTGAGGACCCACAACTAGGTTGGATTATCAATGAGGATGGGTTCCTTCATATCAATGGGTGTGTTTGGGTTTCTAAAGACATGATATAGGTGTTATTGCAAGAATATCGTGTTTCCAAGTGGTAAGTATATCACAACCTCACTAAAATGTATCATTAAATAAACTTTCAGTATTGGTGGCCATAGATGAAAAGGATATTATTGGTTTTTTCTATGTTTTCTACCTATCAGTAGGTGAAGGTGGACCATCATTGAAAAACTAGCCTCTTACATTCGTTACCCATCCTGGAGTGGAAATGGGATGATATGACTATAGATTTTTTGGATGAGATTTCCAAATACACCTCAGGGAAGTAATGTCATATATGTTAGAACAAAGGATGTTGTTTTCTAGAAATGGAGTGTGGTTTGTGTTTGTTTTCAGTCCCCACAATTAAAATCGAGGAGTTTTAAAGGAAAGGGATATTACAGCCATATTGAAGGTGACTTCATTTCCTAGTCTTTTTCAAATTATTGGATCCAAAAATTGGAGAATAAAGAATTTTTTTTGAAAAGGATGTCACACACAATTCTGAAGGTGTATATGAAATCTGCACATAAGGTATGTTTCAGTATAATCACATCAAAATATAGAAAAGGAAAAAATGATATGAATGATTTAAAATATTCTTAGAAGATAAGGTTTTGCATAAGTGTCTTATATTCCCAATGCGACATCCAAAATGGTTTTACATGACCTTTAAGAATCTTGCGTGTAGGGTCGTCGATACCTATAAATAGGCGGCTACCCCCATTCCATACTTTGAAATTTTCAATAAAGATCTAGTGTCTCTACCACATAAAATAGTTTCTCATGGGGGAGTTGAGCGCAGTAAATATTATGTGCAAAATAATCCTTGAGTCGATCAAGAATATGTGAATCTTGTAGTGTGGCTGCATAAAAGATATGGGTTGCGCGAAAGACATCTTGTGTGATAATCCCAAAACTTGTGCATAAGAATAGGTGTTATCCAAAAGTTCTGTGTCGAGATTTAGTTACGCATTGAATATCCAGTTTGTTTGTTCAGTGCTTTCAAGGTCATAAATTCAGAAAAACGGTGCAAGAATAGTCTCTTACTAGATATGGAAAAATAATTCAATGACAATCTATTGAAGTGTCATTCAAGTAGATAAACTGAATAAGTATTGACCCAAGGTGGTGAGTTTGGGAGATTTGAAGGAAGCATTATGATGGAAAAAGTGATATATCCCTAAAATATTTTAAATGTAGCATTCTAAGAAAAGAATGACTTTTTTTGAACACTTGTATTCCAAAACTAGTGAATATTAGTGTATTTTGTTAGGATCAAAACACTATCGACATATTCTCCTTGAACTAGAACTTATTCGTGAACTAAGTAAAAATGATATGTTGTCTTTATTTATATGAATGTTATATTGTTGATCGAATTCATCATATAGGTTTTACAAGTTCCAACCAATGTGGGAATAAGATCCTTCATATTAAAATAAAGAGTCGATACCCTGATCCACCCCGCCCCTCTCAGGGTGTTCAGGGGGTCTTATAGTATGAGCAGTTTCTGATAGGATAATGTTGATATACCACTTATTTCCTATCTAATAGGCCTTATTAGTAGATAATATTGAGAGAAATTATGTCCAAGAGATCATATGCCTTCATGGGGTTCCATGTACAATTGTTTCAGATAGGTATTCTTGGTTTACTTATTAATTTTTTCAAGGGATACAGAGTGCTATTAGTTCACATATACTTTTAAGTACATCATACTACTGTCAAACTGACGGTCACTCTGAGAACATTATATAGGTACTAGAAGACATGATTTGATCATGTGTCCCTGATTTTTGAATCTCATGGGAAATAAACATAATTATTTCTTAATTCTATTATAATAAGAGTTTCCAAGTGACTATCAAGATGTATCTATACAAGGAACTCTATGGTAAGCCATTCCATTTTCCTCTATGATGGTTAGAGGTAGGAGAGGCAACACTATAGGGACCTTATGTCATTCATGAGACATCAGAAAAGGTATATTTGATTAGGAAATATACAGATAAATCCCAGAATAGTATGAAGTCATATGTTGATTTTTTATTATGACCTCTAGAGAATGAGGTGTGAGATCAGGTCTTCTTGTGTGTTTTTTCTAGATCAGGTCATTAAAGGATTCAAAGTAAAGGTAGTCTATCACCAATATTCCTATGGCCTTTTGAGATCTTGAATAGTGTCGAACTGATAGCATATCAGGTAGCCCATCCTTAGCGATGCCAATATTTACATGATTTCTTTCTTATTTATCCACTTTTCTATTATTATTTTGAACCATCTAATTATTTTAATCCTAAGGAAATTAAGATAGAGGAGGATGCATCTTTTGAAGAGTATCTAGTTCATATCCTAGATTTTATAAAAAATAAACTCTATCACAGGACAATTCCTTTAGTTTGGGTACTATAGTATCATGACTATATACATGATGAGATATAGTAGGGAGATTCTAATATACATGCTTAGTGGATAGAGTTATTATGGGATACTAATCAACCACCCATGGAAGTGAAACTTGGGGAAGAGCTTTATTAAGGAGGGTAGGTTACAACATCCCATATTTTCATAGAGATACACATCCTTTTATTTTATTATTAAACTCTTGTTTTACCATAATTAAATTTCAGAAAGAGGTCATAGAGAATTCAAAAGTGTTCGGGCCTGATTTGGAGCATGAAGTAAAGTTCTTTTAAGAAAATGGGTGAGGTGTAGGGTAGTTTCATTATTATCACTAACCATGAACCTCAACCACGCATCCCTATAAGGTATAAGAATAGTGAAAAAACTATCAAATATAGGAAACATGTCGACAAAAAACTTTAATAAATTTTAGAGTTACCACACATGGGTTTTCTTTATTCCTATAACCATTATCCAAACCCTTTGAGGTGTGGGTATATGGATAGTGGTGAACACATGGGTTTTCTAACCATTTGGAAAAACTGTGAACTCCTTTAAAATTATGGAAATTTTAAGTTTTAACCTATATCCTTCAAACCTTTATCCTTTTAATTTTTATTGAAACTAAACCATATAGAGATCTTCTTTTCATTATCCTCTAGTCATTATTGAATATTCATCATCAAGAATATATTTCGATCATTGTCAATTGAATTAAATCCCCCCTCAATAAGTCTAGAACACATATTTCTTCTTTTTTCAGTTTTCTCTTCTATCTTTGGGGTTATTTTCATGTGACCTAATATACCCTATTTTTAGGGTGTTTGTATAGTTTTCCATTTTCTCTCATTACAGCCCAAACCGAAGTCCAATAATGGTTAAAGATTCTCTAATTAGGTTAAGGTAGGTGGTTTACTAATTTTACATAAAATTGGCACATGTTTAATATTTTTCATTTATTTTTTACATGTTAGACTTTACATGTGTTTCTCCTAAAATTATAATCCATATAAAATATTTTCTATAACTAGTCCTCCATGTTCTTGAGACACTTTTACGTCTTTGGATTTTGATAACATCTACTTAAACCACCCCTTTAGGTGTTTTTTTTAAATTCTTAGAAACCAAGCATTTATCTTAACCAAAATATCCTCAAGGTTTGTTTGGTCAAATACTTGTAAAAGAAATGAACAAATATGATTTAATTTAATTTTTATATGGAAAGGATATGTCCCTTGGTACTATTAATCTTTCTAAAATAAAAATATCTAATAGAATAAATTGAATTGATAAATAAACTGGATATATCTTTTAGAACTTAATCATTTTTTTATTCAAAGTTATTATCCTGATCCTAGGTCACTATTAAAGGTGTGGTAACCCTTGAGAAAGACTTTAATTCCAAACCTATAATGACTTGGTCAAACTTATAGGATTTCAAATGATTAATTGATGTGATTTATAAGTGAGACAACACAATTTATCTCAGTCAATACCTTAGTTATGTTAATTCCTTGTCTAGACACAAATGATCCACTTTCATACTCAAAAAATGAGAATGCCTTTGACTATATCCTTGGATTTTGATTGATGTACTCAGATACAGAATACTTTGGATTATCTCCATAGGTTCCACTCAAGTCTATCCCAAGGACACGTTAGATTTTTCCTCAAGCTCATCTAGAAACTCATAGGGAGAAATGACATGGTTTCATATCTTAGATTACACTCATACCCCTTATCCTAATATCTTAGTTTATTTTTTTAAGTTGGATTGAACTTCGATCGTCATGGATGCCATGGTTCTCCCATGATTTCCTTATGATTATTATTTACGGTCACATTGGCTATGTTCATTAGGACCTATACCAACTCATGACCATACAATTAGACAAATACAGATTAGGATAAATCAATTTGGGTTAGCCGAGTATCCCAAAATGAACCCAATCTCAACAAAAGTCTTATTTAATTACTTATCTTTATTTACTATACATGAACACTATTTTATTTTATATTCAAAAATAGGATTTTCATTACAAACCATTGGTGGTGGTATACTACATTTTACTCACACCCCCATTAGGCCACCGATTGGTACCCAAGAATATTACTATGATGTTGATAAAGATAAAGGGAAGTTCCCATCTATGGATGCTTTATTTATTTTAATACAGGAGTTGGGAGTAGATAACAGAGAAAGTAATCAAGATGTGTATGCAGATATATGTTTTTTATATTTTTGTTTCTATTGTATATAATGATTCTATATTGTATACCTATCTGCATCCCTTACTATTTTCATTTTTGTATCATGATGAAATCATTTATATATGCTTCTACTGTTTTCATTTCATTCATTATTATTGGGATGGTATATTTTCTACTACCTTATAGTTAATTTTTATGCCATTTATTACTTATTATTTACCACATTTTTGTACATTGATAAATAGGGTATTGTATCTATATTATTCTACCAAAGACCCTCACTGGTATTCGGAAACCTTTGGTATACATGGAGGTATTCTTGAGATCATATGGCCTATTGGGTTTAGATACTTATGAGTGAACTTGGACGGATATGTCCCATTTACAAAGTATCTATTTGTTGAATTTATTTTTAAAATTTTTAGTAGATTTTTATTAAATATTATCTATTTAATTTTATTTAAATTAACATTATTCTTAATTTTATTATAATTTTTGTTTATACATATGAAATAGTATTTTTGGAGAACCATTTTTCATAAAATTTAAAAATTTTATTTTTGGATGAAATTTATAAAATTTATAGGAATTAAGGGTGATGAAATAAAATTTTATTATATATTTAGAAATCCAAATTTATCCTATGCTTAATTTTTTAGATTTGTTTGTAGAAGTTGATTTTTTAGTGAATAGTAAAAAATACAGTTTTTAGGAAAAAAATTATCTTTTATAACATTTTTATGAAATAATTATGACATAAAAATTTATTAAATTCATGAAAATAATAATATATGATAATATTGTGTAAATATTATTTATGAAATAATTCTATTCATATAGCTTATAAATTTATTCATGATAAATTTAACAGTCATTATCAATGTTGACTCAGTGCTTACACAACACTGAAATAGTCAAATTTGATTTCTGAAGGAAATAATTAAGAATTAAAAAGTATTTGGTAGAATTAGTTGATAAATATGAAGCATTATTTATGATTTTTGTTTATAGATATTAATTTTAGAGTTATGGAATAAGTGATTTATCCAAATTCTTGTGCAATGCTTGTCAAAGGCTAGAAAAGTGAAACTAATATATGAAATAAGTTTTCATGATATGGATGAGTTTAAATATAGCATATGAAACAATACATATGATAAAAATGGTTTACAATATTTTTTTTAAAATAAATATAATTATCGAAAACATTTACACCATGATGACACAATTTATATGAAAACAGAATAATAATTATATAAATGATATTAAAAATATTAAGAATAATAATATATTAATTAATAATTGTCTTTTGAGATTTTTTTTGATGAATATACAATATTAGTTATGTGTTAAAATTTTAAATTCTAATTTCATTACGATATTGATTTCATTAAATTCAAACTATGTGAATAGTCCTTAAAATAAAATTAATGGTATATTATGTTAATTAATATTTTAATTAATGATTTTAAATTCCTAAAAATGTTATATTTTTCCATGTGAATGTGATATTGTCAATTATATCAACAATTTTCCACTTATTGGTCACTTTTTGTTTTATAATAATTGTTTTGAGTCTTATAGAGTAAAAAACATTGATATCACGATAATCATTGAAAGAGTTAACAAGGTGGCATAAAAATATGAGATAAGGATAAAAAATATCTAATTTTATACCAAATTTTTTATATGGGTATTTTGAATAATAATTATATTATCTTATAAATATTTCATTTTGGAGACACTTGAACCAGGAAATTAATTTATATTAATTTAATACTTTAATTATTTATAAGGGTGATCCTTCCCTCAGTTATAAAAGAAAACCTCATATCATATCTTGATCACAAATTTTAAGCATTATATTTTGGCCATAAAATACCCAAATATATCCCAAAAATACCTCCCCACTTCCACAATTTATTGGTATCTCAGAAATTCCACCCAAAAAGTCTTAATGTGTAAGTCAAAGGTGGTCTTATAAATAAGAGATAATAATCTTGAAAAAGTGTTTTCTTTTTAGTTCTTCTTGTGACAATTTAAAATATTTTTAAATCATGGTGAAATAATAACATCAATATCTATAATATACTAAATTTTTTATGGATTTTTTATAACCCTTTTCATCTCATTTTCCATTTTAGGGTGATGAAAACACTAGTTGTACGTACGAGTGGACTACCACCTTAATGTAGCAATGTGTATCTTTTCCATCACCGCGTATCATGGATATTTATAATCATATATTTTAGGTATATTTTTTTTATAATATTCATGAAATAATTATCATTATAAAAATATAATATATTATCTGTTTCTTTTCCCTTCAATCCATTAGAAAATGATAATGCCGTTTATGAATCTTTGTGGATTACAACCTTCACAAAGAAATGTAATTCATTTTTTCATATACTTATTTAATGGATGTTTCTAAAATTTTATTTAATTTTAAACAAAATAAAATTTCATTATTAATATTCTGAATATGATGGAATAACGAACCATTCGACCATAAGTAACCTACCATATTCATTTTTCCATTATGAATGGATGATCTTAAAAACACCCAACGTTGAATTAACCTATTATGTAATTAAATATCTAAATAATTTAAATTAAATAAATGGTTCAATGATAAAACAAAAAACATTTAATTTTTTGAAAATTAAATAATTAATATAATTTTATTATCCAGGTGTTAATAAGATACATAGAAAATATGTACTTGATGTAAGGGGTTTCTAAAGTCAATTTTATTTCCTCAAGTTAGAACACTTCGTGATAAACATTGTTATTACATGATTATGTGTAGTTGATCTCTAAATTTTTTGATGATTTATTCCCAATTTTTTATATATATTTAAATATTTACACATAATCACTTCATATATTTATTATCACTTAATACATTTTTTTTAATCTTTGATAGGGTCTTATTTTTCTCAATATCATTTTATTGAGACATGTTTCATGTTGTGTAAGGACCCATCCTTAAACATCACATATTACAGTGACTTAAGACTATAATTAACTTTCATTCATACCCAAATATACTTTAGGATCAAGGTTTTATAGAATTCGGAAAACTATTACAAAGTAAACCCATAAATTACTAGTGGGAAATTCTATATAGCATCTAGTTTTTTTACAAACCAAAATTATTTAAAATAAATAAAGATTTATTTTCATGATAAATCATCACATTTTTCATATTCACATAATCATTTTGCATAATCTTCTTTAAAACCTGTGAAAAAATTTAAAATTTGGTATGAGAAAAAAATCTCAATAAGGGACAAAAAAGAATGAAAATTGTTAGTCAAGTTAAAACCCATAAAAATATTAGAAACAAACCTTTTTACCTAGAAAAGTGATCATATTTTTAAAAATATCATTATCTTACCTTTTTGGAATAAAATTATTCCAATGAAAACTAATTATAATGAATATTAAAATTAATTAAGTAACTTGGGTCATAATTTTTCACATCACTCTTACAAATTGAGTAAGCAATATTGTTAACCTCCAACTCTGAAGTACACAATTATTAGTAGGTTATAACGTAACCACTTATCCTTGGTTTATCATGGAGCCACCCATCATTAGTTTATCATGGAACCACCAATCATTGTTTTAAAAAGGAACCGCCCATTATCATAAAAATATTCCATAAACCATATCGTAAAAATTAAATATTAAATGTTGCACCATAAAAACATTCTCAAGGAAAATAACCCTTTTCATTTTTAAATCACAAATTCCAGTAAAATTTCATACATACAATGGGTAAAAATTACTTTGAAAATGAAAAATTATAATTGTAAAGAAAACATTAAAGTATTGAGTCACCATGAAATATGAAAAGTTTCTCATTCCAGATATATAAATATAACATTCATTTTATCTTTGGTAAAATAGTTGAATGATGAATTTTAATAGAGGGGTTTTAAAAGAAATGACTATACATAAAACCTTAAAAAGATTAATTTTTGAGATTTTTTTGAGAAATTATCAAATTCCCTTTAAAACAGTAATTTACATATAAATAAATTCATATAAATAATTTTGAAAACATGTACATAAAATATAAATATTTAGAAAATAAATATTTAAGAAATTTAAGACAAGGGATTTTAGTTAAAGAGTCCCTTACTTTATGTCCAAGTCATCACGTACGTTACTTACCATATTGAATAATAACCATAGGTTAATTATTTACTTTATTGAGAAAATTTTTCGTTTTTATTATTCCTTTTATTTCACTTATTACTATATAATTAAAATTACTTAATTATTTATGTTCATGTAAAATTCCTTGATGATATTTGGTTCATAAGTCCCAAATGACCTATTTATGTTGATTGTGGACAAATAGATAACAATTAATTCATATCTAGAATAATATTCCTTAAATAATTATCACTTTAGTAATTATAAAATACTTATAAATAAAACTATGAATTATCATTGTGAAAAATAAATTATGTTATAATATTGGGGACAGTTGGACGTACGTACACAAGAGTATTGTTTCCATTTTCCAATTATAATTATTGAAAAAGGTAAGTATAATTATATATCTCCAAAATTATAATAATATAAAAAATATTATATCAATTATTTAAATATACCAATACGTATCATTCATGTCATATGGTGATGAAAAACAACTCATATTGCTTCGTGGAGGTAGTGGTCCACATGTACACATGAACGACATTATGAGTTTTTTCACATGAAAAGTTAGTAAATTAAGTGATATAATATCTTAAAATAATGATAAATATATCATGAATATAATATATAAATATTAATTCTAGAATTATCACATGTCTTGAGATATGGTGACATAAAACTAATTTCATCAGTTCATGATTTAGTAGTCCACCATACACATTAATAATGAATTCTTTTCCCATTTGATCAAAGTGGAGAAAAATATGGGAAATGAAACTAACATAATAATATATCAGTATATTAATGATACTGGATTTATTATTTTGGCAAGGTTGAATAATATTTTAAGGATTTTGAATAAGTAATAAACTAGAAACATTTTATTAAAAATGATACCTCTTCTTAAAAAAACAACATTTGATTCACACCTTAAGCCCTGCAAGGTTGGTGTTATGCCTAAAATAATGCCTCTATAATTTGGGGAGGGATTATAGTAATGTATTTGGTTAGGTATTTTCTAAACCAAATAGGTTTTTATATATGATGTATTGTAAAGAAGATGTTCCCTTTAATAAGAGAGTGGAGGCACACTCTTGGAATTTCAAGAAATATTATAATACAATATGGTAATTATAGAGCCAAAGACATATAAATGGAATATAAATTAATATGGTACGAAATTTAAAACCATATATTATCCCATTTTATTCTTATGTTTTTTCAATAATTTAATAATATATTAATTCTATAAATTATCCTTATTGTCAACTTTGAAACTATTCATCACTTGGATTTTAGAAACATCAAAAAAGAATTCCAAATTAGAAAAAAAATATTTTATTATATATTAAAAATTTCAATGAAATATATAGATTTTTATCATATAAGTTATATAAAATTATATTTATTTTAATAATTTTAATATCATTTATTTGATTTTACTGTTAATCAAACAATAACTACATCAACGTTGTGCAAACATTTAAGGTAATTATTTTTCCCTAAAAGTCATGAATTAATTACCATGATGAATATAAATATTTAGTATTAAAAAATAATATTTATGGTCTAATATAACTTCTATATTTAAACATGTGAAAAATTGTATACTTATTAAAAACAATAGTGTGACGTCTTTGAATTTTTATTAAACAAAATACTGTAAAAGTATTAATGTAAAAACAGTGGCTCCAAAAGGTCATAAATTCAAACCATGGAAGATTATGGTCGAAAATTAGTCATAAAATATATTTGGGGAATGTTTTAGGCTCATTTTAAACCATTATCCTATTATTTTTACCCTTAATTACTAAATTTACCCTTAACCTTGGTAATAAAAGGTTACCATATTACCCTTCATATCGACGAAATTATAAGAGAAAGATTTAATAAATTTGGAATCAGTGATTCTAAATGTGGAATCAATTTTGAAAAATAAAAAACACATGATTTTGATAATTTAATTCAAAATTAAA
Source organism: Viscum album (assembly GCA_963277665.1). Classification (NCBI taxonomy): domain Eukaryota; kingdom Viridiplantae; phylum Streptophyta; class Magnoliopsida; order Santalales; family Viscaceae; genus Viscum; species Viscum album. The sequence goes on from OY728165.1 coordinate 221,046,661, forward strand.
TCGAAAAAATGCAATGAATAATAGTTTTTCAGAGAAATTTGATTTTTAAATATAATATGTTTTATATTAAATTCAAGCATAAAATCCATTAGAAAAACTATAATGGGATTATTTTAATAAAAATTTTAACAAACTTAAATTTAAAACCAATCCAAAAGATAATTTTAAAATTTAAAAACCTTAAAAATTAAATACAACATTTGATAAAACTCAGTATTTTTCATCATTCCTTGAAAAATAAATATTTTAAAAAAATTCACAGAAAAATTATACTAAGTTAATTTTTGAAATATAAAAGCAAAAATTATGTTTATTTTGTCAAATTTTTTTTATAAAATTTCTTGAAATTAATTATAATATTCATTCACAAAAAGATGGAAAACCCATTTTTGAATAAAAAAATTTTATAAAGCATAAAATGAATTAATGAAAAAATTTATTATTATTTTATAATAATATTAAATAATAATATTGAGCTGGATCTATATATACTTCATAAATAAATTATCCTTATTGATACATGCCAATCTGATGACTAGGTTATAAGGGTTAGATTTAAATAATATTGTTTTTTGTTTGTTTAAGCTCAATGTGACATATATTTTTTTTTCTATGGAAAAATGTTCCCTTTAAAAATATTAAAATGTTAAAGTATCTCCCATTCTGGAAGCTCAATTATTGAAATTTTGAACTCGTTCTTGGTAACAAGGGTTTGAATTTTCAAAGTACTTTTTTTTGAAACCCACATCATAGAAATGATTCAATAGAGCTTCCTTTTGAAAAGAGATAAAGGAAAGTGTGATGGTTACCTAAGATAACACAAACTATATTTCAATGAAGGTAATTATGGATATAGAATAAAAAACTAACATTAAATGACTGATAAAGAGTTATAGAGAACATGGTCATGAGGAAGTTAACCTCCATAAATTCATAAATCTGTGATGGGTTAAAAGACCATTGATTTCTTGATAATAAATGTTAGTAGGTAACATTTTTATTTCAAGATACTTTTCTTAGAGTTAAGGAATTATTCTATGAACTAAAATTATTACATAAGGAAACATAATTATTTGAAATGTATAGTTTTTACCTTTAGTCAATTTCACTACAATATCACCTTTTTCTCCAAACAATAAGAATTTAAGATGATTGTTTTGTTCCTGAAGCATTAGAATCAACTTATTTGGATAAAAAACTCAACAAAATAATAACTATTTATTCCTATTTTCATTAGGAATAACCAAAATCAAAATTGTTAGTATAATATATGACTATTATCGATTAAATATAAACCATTATATGATGAAAAACTACATTAATATTCTAAATTAAATAGTAATATCCAAAGTTCAAAATAGATCATTCAATAAATAAATATCAAGAAAATTTCTAAAAAATATTTAATACAAAGATTTGAATCCAAAAAACCAGAAGGAATTTATTTGACAGTCTTCTGAGTTTAATTTTAACATTTATCTTCAAATCACATAAATTACTCTTAAATTATCATACCACAATAAATATGCCCAAATCATATAATCTCTAGTATATGCACACCATTACCATAAATACCAAAAATCAACATTAATCCCCAATAAAATCATATATGCTTCAATAATATAATTCATCCATTATCACAAAAATAAAATCCCACATTATTATATTTACCATAATCATATAGGGTTCCTAAAATAGTGAACATCTTGTAAAATAACATTAATCACTTAATCCCAAAATTATTTTCTAATCCCATGGATAACTATTTGATAAAAAATATCTTCCAAAAATGAAAATAAAATTTATATTTCACATAGTTTAAATAAATAAATAAAAATTCATACTAATCAAGACATCACGTTGGCTAGTGGCTGGTGCTTAACCCTTATCTCCCATTAGTTATGGGATCAAGACCTGTGGCCTTATAGAACATGATGGGTTGTCACCCAGTATGTGAGATGTCTTTTTTTATCGAACTATATAATTATTATATACTTCCTAAAATTATAATTAACATCTTTAAAAGTAAATCCGTCATTAGGGATAATGTTTTAACCTCAGATTTTATCTCATACCTTCCATTTTTCATCCCAAAAATTAATAAACTTTAATTACCTTAAAATTTAAATGTATCAAAAAATAGGATTATCCAACTTAAAATTTCTCACTTAAAACATTAAAATGGTTTTCTAAGATATTTAACTTATGTTCAACCATAAAATTATAAACACATGCTGATATCCATAACTATTAACAGTATCCCACTTGAAAATATCCTAATTTACAAAGTTATATATACCCTGTTTTGATACCAAATATAAGGAACCTTCCTTAAAAATTACATATTATTTTTCTTAATACTATCATTAACTTTCATTCATACACAAAAAACTTTTATATCTAGAGTTTTTAAGAATTAGGAGAAGCTACTACAATGTAAATCCATAGACTAAAAGTAGACACTTATATACATCACCTATTATTTACATAAAAAAGTCTTTAAAATAAAAACTAAAATAATAGTAACTGATATGAAATAAATAAAATCATTATTATGGTGGAAAAAAATTAAATAATTTCTTAGAAACAATCCTTTTTTACTCAAAATGGATCATTTTTCCATAAAGATCATTATGCTACCTTTTAAAAGTAAAATTATTTCCATGAAAACTCTTTAGAAAGAATATATAAGTTAAGTAGGTAACTTTGGACATCATTTTTAATATGACTCTTACAAACGGAGTAATCAATACGGTCATCCTCCAACTCTATAGCACCATATTCATTTGAGGTTGTAATGTAACCATCGGTCCCTAGCTTATCACAGAATCATCCGTCATTTGTTAATAATGTATGAACATTTCCTTAGTTTATCACAAAACCACCATCCATTGGTTTATAACAGAACAAAATATCATCATAAAAAATTCCAAAGAACAATATAATAGTCATAAAACATGAAATCATGCCTCATTAAAAAATTCTCTTGGATGGTAACCCTATTCATTTTTATATCACATATTTTAGATATAATGTGCACATACAATGGAAAAAAATTCTTTAAAACTGAAAAATTATACTTGTAAAGAAAACATCAAATTATTAATGGTTCATGAAAGTAGGAAAATTTGATCATTCAATATAAGTAAAAATAAAATGTAGTTTTACTTTTGTAACAATGTAGAAAGAATAATTTTAAAAGATGGTTTTTTTAAAATAAAGACCCTTAGATAAAACCTTAAGAAGATTCATTTTTTAAAACATTTGATAGAAATTAAAAAATTCCCTTTTAAAAAAATTCATTTCTATATAAATAAACTCATATAAATCAATTTAAAAACATAGACATGAAATAGAAATATTTAGAAAATAATTCTTTACAACATTTAAAATAGAGTTTTTTAGTTATAGAGTCCCTTACCTTGAGTCTGAATCATCTTGTACATTCTCTATCATCCTGAATAATAAAAATATATTTATTATTTAATATAATAAAAAACGTTTTCCTTTTTGTTATTAATTTTATTTCACTTATTTCCAGGGTATAATAATTACATATTTATTTAAGTTTGAGTGAGATGCTTTGATGATATTTTCTTCATAAGTCCCAAACGACTTCAGTATGTTGACTGTGGTAAAATATATCAAAATTTCATTATCTCTAGAATAAAAAAATGACATAATTACTAATTTAAAATTATATTATACTTTTAAATGCAATCCTGGATCATTTTTTGTGAAAATTTATCTACGCTACAATTATAGAGACACTAGGTTGTACGTACACATAAATAACAATTTAATTTATCAATAGTCATTATAAAAAGAAGGTGAGAATCATTTTCTATTTAAAAAATTATTATGATATCATAAATATCATATTCATTCATTAAATGTACTTATATGTATCATTTATGTTATATGGTTATTAAAAATGAATCACATCGCTTCCGGGAGGTGGTAGTCTAGATATACACATGAACGACATTATAATTTTTATGTGAATGGAAAGGTAATAATTTTAATTATATATTATCTTTATAGAATGATATTTATGTCATTAATATAAAATACAAAAATTAATTCCATCATTATAACTAGTCTTGATAGATAGTAATGGAAAACTAATTATATCGATTAGCGAGGCCGTAGTCCGTTGTACAGACGATGATAAATTCATTTCCCATTTGATGGAAGTGGAGAATGATATGGGTCATTATAATAACATAATTACATATAAGTATATGGAGGAAACTTTATTTATTATTTCAGCATGTCGGAATAATATTGGAATGTGGTGGAAGAATAAATAAAATAGAAACACTCGATTAGAAACAATACCCCTTCTTTAAGAAATCACCTTTGATTAGCACCTTAATCCTTATAAGGTTTGTGTTGGGAAAAAAAATAAGGCCTAAGAATGTGGGGAGTGATTTTATAAAAGTATTTGGATAGGTATTAGATGAACCAAATATTTTTTATGTGTGATTTATTGTGAAGAAGAGGTTCCCTTTTATAAAAGAGGGGAGGGGTACTATTGGAATTTCTCAAAATTAACAAATATATTAAAGAAATTATAGAGACACACTTAAAAATGAACTATAAATGCATATGGTAAGGAATTTTAAACCAAATATTATCCTAACTATTCTCAATTAATATTTGAATTTTTTTTTAAATAATTTAATAAAATATTAATTCCATAAAATATCTATATTGTCAAATTTGATTCTATTATTTACATGGACTTTAAAAACATCAAAAAATAAGTCCAAATTTTAAAAATATTATATATTAAACTTTTCAATTTATTTTAAATAATTCTTGGATCGAATTAATTATTTAAAAATATATTTATTTTAATATTTTAAATATCATTTATTTGATTTTCCATTAATTAAATAATTACTCCATCAATGTTGTGGAAGATATATAGGTAAATATTTCATCCCTAAAAATTAAAAATAAATTATCATGATAAATTTAAATCTTTTATATTTAAATATAATTTTTAAGTTCTTACATATGTTTTATATCTCCTTATATTAAAAATATTATACATATTAAAAAAAATAGTATGAAATCATTGAATTTTTATTAAATAAAATACTACAATGATCTTAATGTGAACCAAGTGGCTGAAAAAGGTCATAAATTATACCCATGGATAATTATGGTCTAAAATTACTCATAAAATATAATTTTTTAATGTTTTTGGATCATTCATTATTCTTTATCATATTATTTTTACCTTTAATTAAACGATTTACCCTTAAATGTTGTAACAAAAATGTACAAGATTACTATTCAAATTGTCCAAAATTAAATGTAACCTATTAAATAAATATCGAAGCACTAATTAAAAAATTTTAATCCATTTTTAAAAATTCAAAACTCATAAGTTTCATAATTTAATTTAAAATTAAAATGTAAAAATGAAAAGAAAACATTTTTTTAGAAAAATTCAATTTTTAAATATAAAATATTTTTATACTAAATTAAAGTATAAAATCCAATTAAAAAACCATAGTTATATTATTTTAAATAAAATTAAACTAATTAAAATTTTAAACTAATCCAAAACATAATTTTACTTTTTAAAGTCTTTAAAAATAAAATATAAGTTATAAATATTAGTATTATTCACTATTCTGTGAAAAATAAATATTTTTTGTAAATTTTAAAAAATTCATCCGGAGATAATTTTTACATTCAGAAATTAAAAATTAATTATATTTTTTCAAATAAATTTTCTAAAACATTCATAAATTAATAAAAATATTTATTCGAAAAATGCAAGAAACCAATTTTTAATGAATTTTTTTTTTGAATAACAAAACAAATTTTAAAAAAATTATGTTAATATTTTATAATAACTTAAAAATAAATATATATTGGGTAATATATATATATATATATTTTTAATATATAATTTATTCCAATTCATACCATCCAATTTAACTACTGGGTTATAATAATCAAATTTAGAAAATAATAATTAGTTGTTCATTTAAGCTCGATGTGGTGTATAATGTAGGCTATCGAACATAGCGTTCCATTTTAAAATCTTGGGATGTTATATTTCATAAACCATGATTTATTTTTAATTTTTACATATTTCCTTATGAATGAATTTTGATATTTTACTTCATAGAATTCATCATATTTTTATAGCCATATGATATTCTTACTTTCAATGAATTTGGTCGAAAGTTACCAAACCGGTAAATAGTTTATATTACAATGAAATTTATTTTCAAGATTAGTTATGTTCAAGGTTCCTTTGGTAGAAATTATATGATATTAATTTATTTAACCACATATATATTCTTATTCCCTGGTTATTTATGATATTTACCTGATTTCCTTTCATTTTACACTGTCCAGTAATCCAGAAGATCATAATAATGTTTTTAGAAAAAACAACTTTATTTATCCTTTAGGTTGAAAACATGATCTCTTACATATCTATATCCTTCAAAAATGATTAAGAATAAAGATTTATATTTTATTATAGTGACTTAAAGTATTTTTAAACTATATTTTACTTTCTTATAAAATTATTAAAAAGTAATCTTTAAAATGTTATCATGTCGGGTTATTTATGACATTTAAAAATGTGTGAAAGAAATATATTTTTAACATTTAACAAATAAATAAAATTTTCCACAATATTAAATATAACTACCTTTGATTATTACATTATAATTTTAATGGTCATTTTCAATAAAAAACATTTTCTTATTTTTTGTGACTTTTTTTAAAGGTTCCTAAAGAAAGGGATATTTTATCTCTATTTTTAAAAAAGTTTAAAAATTATTTGTTTGGAGGTATTTTAATCTATTTCAATATACATTAATGATTCATATTCTTCTTCTGAAACATGATCTTATTATACAAACCATCATATTTATCTATATTAATTAAGATTATTTAAAAGAGATTTTCATGTAATTCAATTGTTTTATACAGGTAAGTCAAGTCACAAATGAATTAATGCCATTATTAAATGAATGTTAGTTGAAATTAAATATTCAGAGTTTTACATTCCTGTATGATAATTTTACATTATTTATGATTATGGTTATGATCGATACGACTTATATGGTAGGTTATATTAATACATATTATATAGATGGTGATCATGATATTTCTATTTAATGCATTTTGTAATGTTTTTTATCTTTAAAGGTAAGAAATAGGGAGTTAACCTGGGTGGTTTCTCCAATGGATTCAACTAGGCTACAATTATTTATAATAAAAGTGAACACAAATGATGAAGATAATTTTCCAAGATACCAATATATTTTTTCTATACTAGATATGAGTTTTTAATGGAACCTTTTATTAGGATTCACATTAGATGGATTATGATTATTATTTACAATGACTATTTACATTGTTAATGATTTATTCCATGTCGCATATTTAATGTTCACATTTTAGGGGTATAAATTCCATTATGTAATGCTCATGAACATTGAATATATTGTTATACCCTTTATTCTCATCTTCTGCTCACTGAAGATATTCAATTGTTAATACCTATGTTAATCCTTATTGATCATTTGAGATCACCCTTATTAGGTTTATTTTCCCCAATTTATAAATAAAAATGTAAAATAATATTTTTCTAAAATGGTTTCATGTATGTGTTGATGAAGACTTAATGTGAATAAGAAAATGTGGGTATTGCGGAAAAAATGCTCACTAAAATAAACATGTATTGTTATTTAAGAGTTTTTCATAATTCTCTAAAACATTAAACATAAATGGTCATTGGGTAATTATGTTATCCAATATTTTATTTTGATGTCGTATTTATTATATTACTAAAATTGTGTCACATTTATTGGTATTAGATCCAGAAATGTAAATTTTATGTTTTTAGCACCATATTTGGGATTGTGGGTTTATGGTTGAAGTAGTTGGTATTCGAGCAGAGTTTAGATAACTATAGATAATATAATGTTTTCATGTGAGTATAAATTAAGAGTTATGGATACTGTCATAGGTTTATAAGTTTATGTATTATCATAATCTAAATGGCATACATGCCCCTTTAGATGTTGATCTTTTTGGGTTCTGTGTTCTGAATGTGGTTTTTGAACTTCGAACTTCGAAATTGGGTATCCAGTGATTTTGGTTCCACCATACGGTATTGGTTACTGCTCAAATAGAAAGGCTCATTTTGAAATTAAAATTAAAATTGAATTTTTATTTAGGTATATGTAACCTTTAGGTTTAACATAAATAATTATTTTTGAATAATTCTGTTATATTTTTGGCGATGTAAGCTGAAAGGAACCAAATACCCTTTGGCGATTATTTAATGTTCAATTTATTTTGGTTAGTTGAGAAATAATTTTATTTATTTATGGAATAATATAAGTTAAAACCTTTCTATTATTATACAAATTTTGGCGTTAAATATATTATTTCATCATATGAAGGATTATTAATTAACCTGTGCTAATGATTTGGGATTTCGTAAATAAATGAGGATTATATTTTTTATACTTGTCTAGATTCTGTGATATATTAAATGTTAATGCTTTATACAAAAGAAAGATTTAGTTTTTATACTTATCATTTGGACTAAAATATGAGATAAATGTGAAAACTTATTTAAATATTCAACCAAATAAAGAAATTGCATTTATGGATTTGAAGAAATAAAGTCAGTGTATTTTCTCACATTCTCTATTTAAATGATAAATAGATCCCTAAAATTTAGATAAATATCCTTGAAAATGAAAATTTTTCTTATACAATAATCCTTTATGATTAATTGAGATTCCTTTTCACATCTCATTGATTTATGGTTTCTCGGTCATTGTCTTTCTCATGATTATTTACTTTTTTGTGATTAATGTTCTCAATCAGTCTTCATCATTATTTTGAAACTAATTTTCGCCTCCAAATCAAATTTCCCCCCCACTAATGTTATAATATTTGGAAACCTAGTTATATGTTATTCCAAGTGACCTTAATATTTCTATTTTAATTTTTTTTTAAAATGTTTTATTATCACTTTTTTATCACGTGTTTCTTTAGCAATGGAAAATATAAATGTTTCTTTTCACTTCATGATTGTATGCTTTATCATCTACTCCCTGAAATTGATTTAAAAATAATAATTTAATACCTATTATATAGAACATGATAAAATTTCTAGGAAAACGTTTCTTTAAAGGCTTATAATGTAAAACCCAAAAAAATAAGTTTACAATAACACCATTCTCGATAACTTGCATTACATGTAATACCAAGCATTAATTAAAGTGTGATATGCTATAAAAATATTATTAATTAAATGTGATCATAATAAACTAAAATTTAAATTAGAATGTATGAATATTAGTAACAAAATTATGAAAAAATATAAATTATTTTTATAATGAAAATATATTGATTTATTTATAAGCAATAAGTACTCAATTTTCAATAAATTCATTTTATACTTCTAAATACTTTTTCTTCAAGATAAAATTAATTATATTTGTGATAAAATATTCTAATTAATTTTAGCCTTTCTAATAAATATTATTTGCTACGAAAAGATCTCATTTTGATGTTATTATATAAAATATATTTTATAGTGAAATTATGGAATTTTTCTAAAAAGATTTATATTTTAGTGAATATTGGAAAATAATAATTTTATAGAAAACTACCATTTATTTTTAAGTATTAAAAAAGTATCATTTTATTCAGAATTTATTTTAAAATGTAATTAATTATTTTTTATTAAATATAATTCAATTAATATTATTAAAATTAATATTATTCTAAATTTCGGTTTCAAATCACTATTATTGTGATAAATGATTTTTTTCTCAGAAATCGTTTCTCATCACATTTTTTGGGTTTATTTTAAAATAAATTTATTCCTATTTTATAAATTTAAGTTTCTTAAATAGATTTTTTTTCATAACTTAATATTTATCCTAGAATTAATTTAAGATATTTTTCTGAAGAATTTAAATTTTTGGTGAAATGAAAAAATGTTTTTATGAAAAATGTTATTTTTATGACATATTTATGACATCATTATGATATAAAAATATATAAAAATTATCGAAAGAGTCATATATGATGATACTAAAAATATAAAAAAATTTATTCAATTCATATATATTTTAATGTTTTCCAAGATAAATTTGATAATAATTATTAATGCCAATGTAATGATTGTAGATTAATATAAATGTCAAATTTTATTTGATAAGATAACAATTATGAAGGTAAAAGTCTTTGGTACATTTTTTTAATAAAATTATAAAGTATTATTGGCGATTTTCATAGATCAAAATGAATTTTCACTTATATAACAACTCACTTATCCTAATTATTATGTAATGCTTGCACAAGGTAAGAAAATTAAAAATAATATATTAAATAAATCTTCATGATATGGATGAGTATACATATTAATTTTGAATGAATAAACAATATTAAATTATATATTTTAATTTTTAGTTTAATAATTTGTTTTTTTACAATTATTATAATTTTTAAAACCATTTATTCTATGATGACGCTTCATTTATGAATATAAAAGATAAAATATGAAAAATATATGAAAAATATTAAAAATGATAACATTTTGATTAATTATTACATTATTTTTTAGATAAATATAAAATATTAGTGGGGTGTTAAAAGGTTTTGTCCTTATTTTATTAAAATATTTATGCCATTAAAGTGAAACTGTGTGAATAGTCCCAAAAATGACTTTAGTGGTAAATTATGTTAAAGAATATTTTATTTAATTATTTAAAATTCATTGAAAATATTTTAGTTTTCTAAGTTAATTCGATATCATCAATAATATAAACCATTGTCAAATTATGATTAATTTTTCCTTTCATAGTCACATTCTTAACTCCTAAAGAATAAAAATATTTGACCAAATAGTTATCATGAAAAGAGGTAATGGGTAGGGTGAGGGTAAAATTAAGAAGGGTGATAAAATCAACTAAAATTATCAAAATTTTATTTTATGAGAGTTTTTTGAACCATAATCATCCTATATTAAAAATATATGAATTTTTTCCCACATTAAAAATAAAGCTAATTTGTAATAAATTAATATTTTTTGTAATTTCATGGGTTACCCTCCCCTCACTTATAAAAGGGAACCTCTTATCCACTATTACTCACAAATTTTGAGTACTATAGTTCAAAAAAACCTACCAAAATATCTGAAAAACATCAATACCCACTTACTAGATGTCTTAGTATCACCAAAATACCAACCTTGATGTATTAATGTGTAATAGAAAGGTGGTTATCGAAAGAGGAGGTAATTTTCTTAAAATGAGAGTTTTCATTTTTATTCTTCCTATAACTCCTTATAATATTATTAAACCATGATGATACAAAACCATAAGAATCTATAAAATACTAAAAATTTATTATGAATATGTTAAAACCATTTTCATCTTCTTTTTCATCTTAAGGGGAATGAAAACATTGTTCGAGCATATATGTGGACTACCACCTCCAAGAAGAGATCTCTTTTGTTACCCATCAATGCCTCTTATGTATATTTATAAATATAGATTATATATATAGATATTATATTAATTAAATAATAATAATTATTAAAATATAATATATAATATTTTTCATTACCTTTCCATGCATTGGAAAATGAAAATGTTGTTGGTGCATACATGTGGATTTCAATCTCCATTAAGAGATGTGATTCGTTTTCCATGTACGACTTTCATAGATGGTTATAATTTTTTTAATGAATAAAATTTAAAATTATTCCATGGTTATTATTTTTTATATAATGGGAAAATTACCTTTCTGACCATGATCAACCCATTTACTCATTTTTCAATTATGAACCAAACATCCTCAAAACATATGATGTGGACTGAAAACAATTATTTAATTAAAAAAATCATTGAAATAAATAAAATAAATGATTTAATTATATATTAATGAAACAATAAAAGATTCTTGAATAATTAAATAATTAAAAGAAGTTTATTATACTGGAGTTGAAGTACACACATAGAAAATCTGGACCTAAGGTAAGGGGTTTCTTAACTCAATTTCCTTTCATTGAATTATAACACTTCTTGATTGACTTTTTTATTCCATGATTATGTGTGAATTGATCACCAAATTGTTTTATGATTAATTTAAACTTTTATTTGGATTTAAATATGCGAATTTATTCACATCATTTATTAATTATCACTTCAAATGTTATGATATTTGGAAGGGGTTTATTTGTGTCAATATCATTTTAATAAGATATGTTTCATGTAATAATGTGTTATTTAATTATATTGTTTATATATTAACATATGAGTAAATTTTTACATATTAATTCATTTATGTCATGGTATTTATAGATCCATAACATATTATTTCCTTCAATTACTTTTTATTCAAAATTTACCAATGTGATAAAAGCTTTATGTTACAATCCCATTAATTTTTGGGATTATTTATGTTCAGGATTTCAGTAGAGGAAAATTGTATGATATTAATTTCTAAAACTTTATCTCAATTATTCCTCTCTATATATTTTTTATTTTATATAATATTTCCTTTATTTTTTCCTCCCTGTGGTACATGAAGAGATCAATTTTTTTTTACAAAAACAGACCTTATTCCGCCTTTAGGTTAGGTGCCTTTTCTCTTCCATATCCATAAAATTGAAAAAAAACTAAATAATTTTCTTTTCTATGTTATAATAACTATTTAATGTATTTTTAATCTATATTTTACTTTATTATTAAAGGAGTATAAAGCTAACATTAATTTTTTTCCATGTTGGGTTATTTGTGACATTTTAAAATATGTGTGAAAGAAATATATATTTTTCAATATTTACTAAATGAATTAAATTTACCAATATAATAAATATTCCTTAATTTAAATATTATTTTAAATGTTTTTATAGTTATTTTAATTTACCCACATTTTTTCAAAATTTTGTGAATTTTTAGTTTTTTAAGGTTATAAATGAAAATGGTATTTTACCATATTCTTGTTAAATGTTTTAATAATTATTTTAAAGTTATTATCATATATTTAAAATTCATTGAATGTTTCTTCTAATTAATAGGGAATATGATCCTATGATACATCTATATATTTTCTATGTATGGATTATTATTGTTTTAAATATTACATCACATAACCCATTTCTTTTCCATCAGTAAATTAAGATATAAAAGAAGATAAGTTTTCTCTAAAATATCAACGATTAAAATGATAGATTATACAAGATATACTAACATATGGTACTTGGAAATTATTTATGATAATAATTTATATCAACATAGATCATTATGATGGGTGATACTGATACATATTATATAGTAGGTGAGCACGATACAACTCTCTAATACATTTGGAAATGTTTCTTATCATGGATAGAAAGAAAGAGGTAGTCCACTAGGGAGGCTTCTCCAATGGATTTTATTAGGATCCATTTATTTCTAAGACGAGTGAACATGGGTGATGAAGTTAATGTTCTGTGATACCAACATGTTTTCTATATTATTTCTATAAGTTCCTATTGGTTATTTTTGGTAAATATTAACATCACATGGCTCATGATTATTTTTTCTTACAACTCTTTCCTCTGTTAAAGCTTTATTCCATGTAATATGTTTAATGATTTTGATATTTATGGGTGTGTATTATCTTATGTAATTCTAATGAACTTTGAATATGTTCTCATACCATTTATGCTCCTCTTTTTCTCACTAATGCTATTAAATTATCAATACCTATGTTTTACATTATTGATAATTTTATATAACCCTTCTTATGTTTCTTATTCGTATGATATATAATGATTTAATGTAAGATTTTTCTAGAAGGTTTTCATGTGGGTGATGACATAGACATAATGTGGAATAAGAAAAGTTTAGTATAATTAAAAAATTATCACATAAAGAAATGGGTATTTTTATGTAATGGTTTATTCCGGTTTTATTAAACTATTAATATTAAAAGTACTTGGGTATATAATTGATCTGATATTTCTGTTTGATGTTTTATATTTTGGATGGAAAAAATTTGGTCATGTTTATAGGCATAAAAACCCCAAATATAGAGTTTATGATTTTATCACTGGATCCAAGAGTGAGGGTTTGTGGTTATAATAATAATAATAAATTTCACTAATTTTTAAAATTTCATCGTTTTGTTTTACCAAATTAGTACCTTATTCATCCTATTCCACCAAAATATTCTTCTTTACATACTCATTAAAATAGTTCTCAAAGACTATCACATCAATGATATCAACAAGAATTATTGATTATTTATTTTAACACAAGTTACCTCTTTTATTTAATAAATACCCTATGAAGATTCCATATACTGTATGATGCTCAATTTTTTTTTATTATGAACCACATTTCTCTTTAAGGATATAATAAATTTCAAATACAATGTAGTACTCATTACTGGGGCTCTTCTTGTAATGTATCTAAAAAAGATACATGTATAAATCTAAATGAAACAAACTCTAATTTAGGATCTAAATTTCTATTCTAATTGAGAAATTATTAAAAAAGTAAGACATTTTTGTTCGTCCAATATGGTGTAAGCTATCACTACTAAACATATATTCTTCCTTTTAGTAATTTTTTTGGGGGTGTATTGTGTACTATATTCAAGTAAATTCCATGATTATCCAAGTATGATTCAAACATCCTTCTTGTATAATCATCCACATTATCTAATAAAAACTTCCTCTCTAGATAGCCATATTCATTCTATGAAATCCATCAAACACTATTAAAACTCTTAAAATACTTAGTCTTATATTCCCTGAACATAATAAATGTGAGTTGATTAAAATCAGTAATGAATGATATATAGTACTTATCTATGTGTATTTATTTCTACTTCATTAATCAATATATTATGGATTGAATCCAATCCATGAGCTATGTTATTTAAATCTATAAATTCTTGTATAAAGAAATTTTTTTGCAATGTAGATTACATCCATTTCCTTTCTCTTATTCACAAAAAAAATATCTCAAAATAATTTTAAATTATTTTACTTTTAAAATTTTCTTTTGCAATATGACTAAATATTTGATTACATAAATTAATTCCCTTCTTTAAACTCACATGACATGATTTTTTAGTATATCAAACCATAAATAAGTTTCTTTGCATTCATTTTCTCTCAATAAAAATATTATAATATTTCAAATGCTTCACTAATAATTCATCCTTCAAGAATAAAACCAGATTTTAATTATAAAAAATTTATGATAAACTATATAAGTCATTCCTCAGTCCATCAAAAAAGGGTTATTGCATTTCATCCTTTTATAACAAACATCCCTCAAACCAAAACCATTTATTTTTGGAGATCCATCATTTAAAAATAAAAAAATCATTAAAATATTTAAAACTCTTCAAAATAAAAATATTAATTATAATATGAGATGGTATACTACTATAAAATATCCAAGGTTGTTCCTTTAGGGATGAAGTTTACAAGGACCCTTGTTTTTCTGGACTTCCTATTTTGATAATAAATTTGATTTTTTGATGGAAGATGCTTGTAAATGGGTTAAATGGTCTTTTACCATGGTAAATAATCTTATATAATTTTTCTGGCCACTCTTTTGGTCCTAGTATAGGTTGTTTACCCATGTATAAGAGATCTATAAGAATCCTAATAGTTCTATTTTTTTAAAAATAATTTATAATTAATATTTAATAAATTAAATATTAAATTTCTCATACTTGTTCATTCAGATGTATCTTTTTATCAAAGAAATAGATTTATTTTATGTATTCATCATTGAGTTAGAAAAGGAATGTTTAGTCTAGGCAAGACATAAACTTTTGTTGAGCACCGAGGCCGGCTTGATCCCATTATTTATTTATTTTTGTTTTCTTATTTTCTTTCTTTTCTTTTTTTATCTTCTTTCCTACTCCTTCTCAAACATGCCTCCCCTAAATATCCTACAATTCCAATCGATTGATATTTAAAATAGGTATAGGGTAAAGGGAGAGATAAAGAGAGTGAGAGAGAGAGGGAAGGGAAGATATGTACCATTGCGAAGCCCTTTCCCCACTTGATTGATGTGCGACAGTTATGGACTACGAAATTGAATGATGCTTTAGGGATTTCTTCCAAAAAGTTGGCCGATTTATGTTTTCACCATATATCCTCATTGGTTTGTTCTTTTCAAAAATTAAATCCCTATTATTCTTGTATGAGTCCCCTTGTGGCCGAATCTGTTGATTTGGAAATGAAAATGGGGGATTTGAGTGATCTGGGGGTTTCCTGTTCGAGAAAACCCAACAACAAGACGTGTATTCCAGGGGAAACATTTTTTGTTCTTACCATTCATATAAGATGTAATTTAAAGAGTGAACAAAATTTATAGGGGTATAGACGCCATGTAATGGTACTTAGCTGTCTAACTGAGTACCCCGGCCTGATTACCTATATATGGGTACATGGCCGTGTTGATTGTATGACCAAACCCTATGTGGGTATTATGCCATGTATAATTACACATTCTAGGAATGTAAATGGATAGAGTGGTTAAGGGACCAAGGAATTTACCCTATGTTTGAAACACCCCATGTACACACCTTACACACTGTATAACTAGGGCTTTTCCATGCACGTGCTGATAAGAGTACATGCCCATGTGGCACGTTGGGAGTACACACTGTGTATCGAGGGTGATAGGTCGTGTACTTATCATTTTCAACCCTTTGAGGGGTTTTCATGTTCTATTTCCCAAGAGGTAAAGTTGGACTCAAGAGTAATCCATTATGAGTTGTTTTCCAGCTAGATTGCCATGGTAAAACCCATGGTGAATTTCCAAGACTCCTAGTGGGTGTTTGGGGATTCTATCTAAATGGATAGGTTTCTCCTCCAGAAAATATATATTTTTGTCTTATAAGAGAGATACATGTCATGAATGATAGGTTGGGTTGGGACTAACCTAGTTTGAGACTTTTCTATGAGATGGGATGAGTGATATATTATATGGTCGATGCATTCATGGTTTTCCTTTAAGGAAATATCTCTTATGAGATGTTCTCATCTATCCTAGGAGGCTGTGAGAAATGTTGTTATTGAGGATCCCATGTCGGATGACTCTATCTTCTTTTTGGTAGCCAAGGATCCCATGATGGAAGCCATTTCTTATATGATGATCTAGGGAGTCACTTGTGGGATCCATTACATTTTTCTATTTTTAGGATTCCTTCGTTTTCATGTCATTCGAGGACCCCATGTAGGATTCCTCCTTGACCTTTTATAGCTACAGATCCTGAGTAGGATGCCATCGATTGTGTTTAGAAAAGAGGATCTTGAGTAGGATTCATGTTCAGTGTTTGGCTTGAGGGACCTAGTGGGAGCTGCTATTTGACTAGCCAAGAATTGTACGTCGGGTTTGGGTAGAGATAGTAGTAGGTTCCACCTTAGAACCCGTGATGAACTGAAAATACCATGGGGTTGTGGATGGAGTGTTGGGTTGGGGGTTCAGTAAAACCTCACTCGTTTTTTATGCTTTGGCATGGTTATTATGGATGAAAAGATGGTTACCATAGGTGATTTTTTGTTGGTGGTTGTTGAGAAAAAACTGATGAAGCTTTCATTAGTTTGTATACTCAAATGTTCTTCCTAGGATCCGTATTACTTCTTGCGATTCCCAGACATTCTCACATGGGATCCAGATTCTGATCCATTTTATTAATAATATTTTCTGGTATACATAGAGGTACTACTTGATACATTTCTATTGAGGCTGGTTGTATATATATATATACATATATATTATCATATATATATATATTTAGGATGTCCAAATGTGTTTCCAGCTATCTGAATATTGAGTCTTACGTGTATATTTTTATGCATTGAGTGATACTTGGATTCCCTATAATAAGAATTATCTGGACAGACTCATAGGCTAGTTATATGTGGTGGGGATGATTACGCTCTCCTCAACCAATGATTATGATATATGGGATTTATGTACATGATGATAATTGATAAGGAATATTTTTATCTCCTTGATATGGGCATGGAATCCCAGATTTTATTTGGTGGGGATGATTATGATATCCTCATCCCATGATCGAAATGATTACACTCTTCAGGATTAGTTATGAGACTCAACGGGTGTAGCATGGTGTCTCATCGATGAGTTCTGTTTATATGGGAATGGAGACCCAAGAATTGTTGTAGATTATTCACTCCTTAGTGGTTGGGATGAATATGATATCCTTGACATATGATCGAGATTATTACACTCTCCTGGATAAGTTATGAAACTCAACGAGTGTTGCACGACATCTCCCCAGTGACTTCTCTCTTTAAATATATCATAGGGGTAAGATCCTTAGAGAATATTTGAGTTCTAAATACCATGACCTAGGGATCACACATTGGACTTGATTTTTATGCATGGGTAGAATGGAGACTAAATCAGGGGCCTTTTATATGATGTCTAAACATACTCCTTGGAATCCTTCTTTATAAGAATTACAGTCGATATACAATACCCTTTTTTATAGGATTGTTTGTTGGTAAATGGTGTGTTTATTTATAATATTTACCAATGGTACATGGTATCCTTCTTTGTAGGATATACCATTGGTATATGGTTTCATTTTTAGTGATTCGAGGTGAGTATGATTGAACCCAGGCATTGGATTAGTATCCCCTGTGCCGATGTAGCTTGATTAGAGACTTTTCGGGCATTGGATGAGGTAGGTATATGTAGATTGAGATTAGGGACCCATAGATCAACGTGATGGTATAAAACTTGAGTGGCATGATGTCCAACTAAATTACCTTTCACAGGATGTCTAGGAGATCTAGATTATGGACCCAAGGATCAACTATTGATGTGGTTTCCTGTTGTTTGATTCACATACTCATGAATAATCATATTTATGTATATAGGTGTAGGTATGGGATTATAAATGTATACATATATAGATATGGACATATATGGTGGCACATTTCCAGTTGATCAAGATTATAGACCTGAGGTTTTATTTTGGCTTCACGTTCTAGTTTACTTATATTCAGTTGTTCCTTAGCTAGGCTGAGCACATTGATTTTTTCACGCACTTATAGCAACACATTTATAGGTTTCTTGTTGGGGAGGCCTACTAATATTCTTTCCCACCTCTATAGACACACCTCGGTGTACATGTTGACCATATGTATGATTTTCATGTTGATCATGAGTTGCGTGGTTGATAGGGTTGGAGTCCATAGTTGTATGTTTGAGCATAGTTTCTCAATAGTTCTTCTGATTAGGCTGGTGTTGTTATATAGTGTCTCAAGAAAGGGTACACAGTCTAGCTCATAGTTAGTAGTAGAGACCTGTATTTTTAATTTCAGTTTATTTTTTACTCATGTATATTTATTTTCAGCCCAATGGGTGACCAGTGTTGTATTCTATGGATAGCTGTTCAGACCATTATATCATTTTCATTTTTTATTACTGCATGTTCAGTTTTTTACTGCTTCCACACTCTATTTTACTTTCCTATGTGTATGTTACATAAAAATTTTCTTCTATTTCCTACTCTGATATGAGGGAATAGTATCCTCAAAATCATACCCTATTACCTTATTGATAGTCATTAGCCTTTGTCGTATGGGGAGGCACACTTGAGGTCTTGTAACCCACCGTCACAGAGCACCAGTTTAGTGGTATTCCGGTCAGGACATTACAAATTTAGAGTAACATTAGAAAAATATTCATATCTTCCTCAATATTAATATCCAAAAACAATTCAATGTGTTTATTATAATTTAGGTGCATCTATAGGATATTAAATAAATCCTCCACATAATGAACTTATTGTTCTCTTATTTTATAAAGTTCATTCAGTAATTGAAATTGATTCTATAATTTTACTTTTAATGTTTCATCTAGATTTTTAATTTTTTCCTATGAGTGGGATTCCTATCCCTAAACGTTAGACTAATATATTTTTTTAAATCCATGATTTTTATTATATTGAACCATAATTTCCTTTCCATATGATTGAATTTATTCTAACAGCAACAATTTCTATAAAAAATACATTTATCCAATTACCTACTTTAATTATATTATGAAATAATATTTTTTCCTTTATATTTGTACATTATTATAAGATAATTTATGATAACATTATATTTTTCATTCTGAGTAAGCATTGAATTGAAAATAATATTTCTAGAAAAAACATATTTATAAAAAAATTTCTGATTCCACAAACATAATCTCATTTCCCTTATATTTATCTTTGTCTTTCTTATTCATAACTATATGACCTTTAAAATATATAACAGATGTTTTTTTATAATTAATATTTTCACCAAAGTCCATACATGTATCACTTGTCTTCTCAATTACCTTTGATATTTAACTAACTTCTTGAATATTATTTTTGGAATAAGACCTGAACATCATTAAATGATTTGTAATATTCATCATTTTTTTTTCTAATTATATTGATGTCATTTATTTTATTATTAAATTTTCTTCATTAGTTATGTATTGATATAATTCTCCATGATAAATGAGAAATTTTATTTATAAAAAAACTCCATTTCAAGTCTCTCAAATACTAGGATTAATAATTTATCATCCAAATAATATACACTTATGTAATTTTAAAGAGTTTTGGCCTGGATCAGGATAAGGAAATAGGTACACCTTATAATACTTCTTATAAGATGAAATTGGATGAAACTGGAAAACCAGTTGAAAATATTATTTATAGAAGTAATATTGGGATTATTATTTACCTTGTTATGAATCGTCTATCCTATATTTTGAATGTTTATATTTGTACTCATTTCAAATAAAATCTTAAAAAATAAAATTTAAAATATATTTTAATGTTTTTTATTTTTGTAAAAGGATATGAAAATCATGGTTTATTTTATCCTAAAGGATCCAATTTTAATCTTTCATTTTTTTAGTGATTCTAATTATGGGGGATTTCAACATTAAAGGAAATGTAAATGATGGACTTGTAAAATTCTTATACATAATTTAATCTCATAGAGCAGTAAAAATAAAAATTAAGTTTCTATTTCTATAACCAAAGTGGAATATATATCCATACAGATTTGTTTCACCAATATTATGTGAATGAAACTAATTGTATTATATTTTGGGATAAAATTTCATCATATTTCATGTAAATGTGGAAATTATAATTCTACAATAATATCTATAAATCTTATTCAACATGCAAAAACTAAGAAAATTAATATTAGAAGTCACTAGTTTGAAATACCACTTTCAAAAAGAATATAACCTGTTATAATATATTATCACATTTCATTAATTATTTTATATTTTAAAAAACCCCTTACTTTATAACATTTTAATTTCATTAAATGGGATTTAGAAATGGATTGATTTTAATTGATTTTCTTATCACTTCTTTAATATGTTTTCTATTATAAAAGATTTATTTTTATTGAAAATATTTTATTTTCTTTAAAAAAATTGTTGAATGTTTTTTAAAATATTTTTTTATGATCACTTTAAATATCTTTTTTCATGCTTTATCTCTCATTAATCTAACCATTTTTGATTATATAAATTTTGTATTATCAAAAAGGGCGAAAAAAGTCTAATATATATGTGGAATAAAAGTATCATTTCAATGAAAAATTAAAAATGTTTTTTAAAAGTAGTAATCTAAGTAAGCTTTATCATGGGAATTGTGATATCACGTATAAAAATGGGGATGATATCTTTTTAAAATTTAATGGTTTCAAAGGAAGAGAAAGATCTTTATTCAATGGGATAAATATGCATTAATAGAAATGGTATTTATAAAATATTCTATATTTTCCCTCTTATTATTTATTATTTATTCTTCACATCTTTATTGGATTTTTATATTTATTTTAAATCTTAAATGAGTATCTCTAATCATAAAAGGGGTATATTGTTGAATGTCTATTTTTTTATGATCACTATCCCTAAAAGGTTGTTTAACCATTGTTTTTTAGTATATTTTTGATTATTGTGATTAGGAATATTCTTATGGAACAAATTGAACAAAAAGAAAAGAATCCAAATGATAATTTAGGGTTAATTTCAAGACACTCACTACCTAGAATCATTATCTAATTTTTAGGGGTTCACCGACTAGCTGGTCGTGGAGACAGTAGCACTTGCAGTCCTGTTAAACCCACCGGCTAGCCGATGGATCTTAATTGAAACCTAGTAGAATTTGGATATTACCATTATGATATTGTATGTTCACTAGATAGATATTATAATTAGGAATCTATCTAGTGGATTCACACTAGAACAGTTAAAAACATTAATTTTTTAGTTTAAAAGATTTTATTCAGCTCATTAATGTATTGAATCGACCGAAGGATCCTACAACCCCTCTTAAGGCCATAAATAAACACTAAGGGATTATTTGATCTCATATATGAAACACAAGAAAACAAATTTTCACTAAACAATTCTTGATCCATCTATAATGATATTTAGAAACAAATCTCCATGAAAACATTCATTCTCTAAAGGCAATCAAGCGTCAACTTCTATAATTCGATTTCAATTTCATCACTTCAATAATAATTTTTATTTTTATTTATTTTCATAATTATTAATGGATATTATTCCACTATATTTCTATCTATACCTCTTTCCCTATCTCTTTATCGTTTATATTATTCTAAATCATCAAGATTTATTTAAGTTATTTGTATATGTTTTGTAAAAAAACCTAATATCTTATACTTTTTCTTTGGGTGATCACCACCATTAAATTGGGGGTTCTTGGTTCATTTTTCCACTAAAACTAGATGTATTATTATTTTATTCTTTTTTTTCCATTAAAAACATGGGATAAATATATCCCTATCATTCTTTCTTGAGGGGAGAAGACCTAAGGTTCCTTTCATCAGCTATTGTAGAACTCCTTTATCAAAGTGTGTCTTTTTAATTTATAAAATTTATTTTCTATTTCTCTTAATATTTTAATTTACATTATACTCAATTTAATATTATTTTCCAAATGTTAAATTGATTTGTTTCAAGATAATAACATTTATTTTATATAATATCTTTAATTTTTTTAAAGGCAATCCAACCATCCCTATTTCAATTTTGCTTTGACTTATAGTTTTCACACCCAAAACCATTACATAGAAACCAATTCCATTAAATAATTTTATCGAATAGATTGTGGACATCACCCATAAATATAGATTTTAATACAAACCAAGAATTTTAATTTCCAAAAGATATTTGACATGGGTTATGCAATAAAAATAGATATAATTCATTTAGAAAAAACAAGCCTTCAGCGAAAGTGGTAAATGAGGAGAATCCATCTACATACGATGAATGTTACATAAAGAATAATATCATGATATTATAGGTTTTGGATCCATTTTTATTAAATATATGGATACTAAAGAATATATATCAAAAAATTCTTTAAATATTAGTTTCAGATAAGAAATCCATGATATAGTGTTTCTCTTATGAAAAAAATGAGATAACTAAGGATAGAAAGGTAAAGCGAGACTCTTAAAAAAATCTCTAACATCCAAAACAATTTATTAAATTGAAATATTGGACTAAAATGAATAATTTATTAAATTATACCAAGATAGATTCTAAGGGTCATTAGAGTTGGATAATAGATGAAGAATGTGGGCTTTAGGGGAGCATGTAGGATAAAAAAATGTTTCAGAATTAAACAATATCATCACATAGTTCATTTTCATTACTTTTAAATTTTTTTCCAACCATGCAAATAACCTATATCCCCAAAACAATCAAGTTTCATGGTTAGGATTAATTTATTGGAAAACCCATGAATGAAATATGCACCTACATTGAAAACCCCTCTCGATATCACATAGTAACCTAGAGAATGATTTATAGTTTCCCCAAACCATGCACAAATTGTGTGCCTCCTAGAACCCTACCAAAACATCACAAAACCTCCCAGAAGCTCCTAAAACTAAATAAAACAATTATTTAACTTACAAAATACATAATAAAATAAATAAATACATCATACTAGGGGGTATACACTCTCCCCACCATGGGTAATGTTTCCTCTAGAAGATAGAGGTCGGTTGTTCCTTGGAAGAGTTTACGCCAATGATACAACATGAACTTTTCCCACTCCCATGTTTCCTCCTAAAGTAGACCATACTTCCATTATATACATAGAAAAAAATTTATCTACCTCAAAAAATATTTTATTTTATATATAGAATATGACCAAGTTATGAATAAGGGTAGCATTAATTTTAATGGTGTCATATTCCCATCATATGAAATTGATAAGGTTAAAGGGTTAATTCATTAACTAGGATACATTGAAAAATTTATGGTTAAAAATGATTCTTTGTTATAAGGAAAACTAATATATATGTCACCAATATGTTCTATGATCTCAAATGGATCAATGTACAAAGGAACCAATTTTCATTTATTTCCAAAATAGTAGAGTCCCAGTCTTGGGGATATTTTCAAGAATAGATAGAAAATAGAGTCAAAAGATAAGGGTCATCACTATTAACATACATACAATTTCGATTGATTCTAGTCCTTTAACATTAGTTTCCAGAAGATATGGCTTTTAATAATTGTCTCAGGTAAAATAATTGGTTTTATAAATTATGTTTCTTCAGTCTCTACCCAATAAAGAATAAATTGATATGGATAGAAATGCAATTCTTCAAATGGTTCCATATATATTACACCTTGATAACTTTTTTTATTTGAAAACTCCATTGAAGGAAAATGATCTTCTTTTGTAGTAATAAAATCCATACCACGTGGTAAAAAAATATGTTACAATGTTTGGATTTTATGTTCCATATGGACATCTTTTTGTGTATAATATTCCATGTTCATTATCAATTGAGTAATAAGGGCTTCTTCCAGGGTTTTCCAAAACCATGATGTGAATCTAGAGTTTTGGTCAAAGAAATAGATATTGGTACTCCATGAAATTTTACCACTTCATTGATAAATTTTCGTCCAAGTCTTCCACTATATTGGATTATTGAATTAGATTGA
The DNA here is from genome assembly GCA_963277665.1 of Viscum album. Classification (NCBI taxonomy): domain Eukaryota; kingdom Viridiplantae; phylum Streptophyta; class Magnoliopsida; order Santalales; family Viscaceae; genus Viscum; species Viscum album. The sequence continues at coordinate 221,071,728 of OY728165.1, forward strand.
AATATACCGATATAGCGAGTTGATCTCCAATCACCCAAAATTTTTTAGGATTTTGTAGTGTCTATGATAGATGAGTGAAAACGTTTATAGAAAAATATTCTTATTTATATATTTTAAAAGAATATAAATTATATTTCATGCTTTTCATTGGTTTTTAGCCTGTACCTATTTGTAATAAATACATATTGTAACATAATAATCCTATTTCCAATTCATACTTGTCCACCAAAATGGGACATTATTTTTATATACATCTTCATAATACTTAGGTGAGCCAACCATTTTGTATGATGATAAGAAAGAAAAAAGTTTTTCATGGAGTGATTACAGAATTAAGATTATTTTTCAAAATTGAAACACATCATTTTCATCCAGTGTCTTGAACTCAATGTTCTGAACATAATAGATTTTTCACCTCAAGGAAAGGCATTTTTGGTGTGATTTCTAGGACTACTCGATCAGACTCACTAAATAAAAAATAAAAGTAAAAAAAATAAATGTTTTCCAAAATTATATTCCATGAAATCTAAAGGTATATAAAAAATTAATTCAATAATATTCCACGAACATGGGATTCTCTAACCACCTCATTCTATGATATGTAAATAAAATCAGTAGTAAACAAATTTACTTTTCTAAGTGTATAAACCAAGTCAATGTTGAGATTATAGAGATATTCCATTAAAGAATAATTTCCTTAGGTTCAGAAACCCTTGTAATAATATGTGTTTCAAACTATTATTATCCATAAATATGGTGAAATCTTCACCAAATAGGTAATCACACCACATTTTCAATGTGCCCACCACCACAACTAATTCTAGTTCATGCACTTGATATTTCTTTTCATGCATTTTGAATTGTCTTGAGAAATAAGATATGAAATGGTATCAATACATGTGAACTCAACCCAGTATGGATCTAGATACATCACAATAATACATATACTCTTCTTAGTTTTTCAAAAATTATTATAGGTTCCTAATTTCTCTGAGCCTTAGGCTCTTAAAATATTTTTTGAAAAACCACATTAAATTTAAATAGGATAAATTTTATTATCAAAACATTCAAAGGAGAAGTGAGAATTGAGATGTCTGGGAAAAAATAATGATAATACCTTTCAAATATTAGAAAGCTTTATATATCCAAGATATTCTTAGATTATTTCAATGAAATTAATACTTTGATTTTTTAGGATCATTTGATATACCTATTCTAAAAAATACATGATTAAAAAAATTATCCTTATTTTTCTAGAAGTCACAGTTAGAGAGTCTATCTTAAATTTGGTTCTCAAGCGATGTACCCACCACAATATCTATGTGTTTCTCATGGAAATTATAGTTTTAGAGTATAATAAAATATCATTAAAAAATAACACTGCCAGTGATACCTGATAAATTTGGAGGATATGACTCATTAAGGGCATGAAAACTGCAAGTTCACTTAAAATCCTCAAGGTTATGAATAAATATTCATAGTGACCATAATGTCTTTGGAAAAATATATTCATAATATCACCTTTCGTAACCCTGAATTGGCGATACCCATATAATCGATCAATTTTAGATACCCATCCAACTCCCATTAATTGATTAAAAAGGTCATATATTTGAGGAAGTTGGTATTTTTTTGTTATCATTAAAAGATATAGTTTGTGATCGTAAACATATAAACTTATTAAACCATATAAATTCTTTGAGAAGATAACTATAGTATCCCATGGTGATGATCTTGGATTGATGAATCCATTGTTTTTTAGTTATTACAAATAGACCTTTAATTATTGTTTTTTAGTTGGTTCCATTATATATAATGGAAGAGAAATTAAAATCATTCCCAATAGTAAAATGATAGAAGATTTTATCTCCCATTCAGGTGGTAACATAGAGAAATCATACCAAAATACATAAAGTTATTAGTATTCTACAATAGGAAGACTCATATGATGATTTTCATTAGTATTAACCAAAGAAATCATTTCTTGCTAAGAATATATATTTCCATAAATTATTTTCAATGGAAATTATCTTCTAGAATTTATATGCCAAATCCATTTAAATAAATGAACAATGCCATTTCGGGATATTAAGGACACTTTTTGGGTGTTACAGTCGATATAAGATTTGAATTCAACCCACCAATATATTCAAAAAATTGAATCAAATATATCCAATTCCAAGACTATAAATTCCCATAAAAATTTAACCACATCGATGTTAATGGGGTAGGTTAAAGAATTAAATCCTTTTCATTCCTATTTCCTAATATTTTTTTGATGATCAAGACATGAGGTATTATTTCCACAAAAAACCCCAATTGATTTACCTCATGAGAAGAAATAAATAAATGAGATACATCATTATAAAATAATAAAATAATCATAGTGATGTTCATAATAGTGGCACCCACAACATCGAGATATCTGGTTGGTCATCTATATTCAAATTCTTTTCTCCATATAGTTGTCAGTAAGTTCCATAGAGTAATCCTTTTCTATGTGCTGAGGTGGTGTCAACTAGTCAACTATGGTGTTTTAAGAATCATCCTGAGTTTCTAAAATATAGAGTTAAGAAATCTTTTGATGAGATCCCCTTCGTAAAGATTAGTATATCCAAGACCGATTTGATCCATTTGCATCCATTGAATTTTTAAGTTTCATGAAATAATACTTGTGGTTTTCTTTTCATCCACAATTTTTGCATTCTTCAGGAATAGTTATACATTCACTTTTAATGTGCATGAATGATCAAGATTTAAAAAAAATAGTTTCATAATACAATATGGGAAAAAATACTCTAGTTTGATGTTCATTTCATTGGTTCTATTCTTTCATAAGAGTAGGTTTACCTCCTCCTCTAATTCCCAATATTGATGTTCCCAAATATAACTATGAAGATAAATGTGTTAAATATACTACCACTTCAAGTTATGTCCCATTATACCATTTTTTCTCTATTTAACATGTTTATATAATCATCGATTAATAACCTGACCACTATTGAATGAATATATAGTCACAACCCTATCTCAAAAATACACACCTATAGATGTGTGTTAGTTTCTACCTATGGATTAAAAGGAACTAAGTTCATTAAAATATATATGTATTATAACAAAATAAAATTTATATGCATGAGACAAAATAAATATATCATTTTGGTTAATATGATGATATGAAGATTAAATTGTTTTTTTGAAAAATTCTTCAAATCCTTCCAATGTAACACTATGCAGTGGTTATACTGAACAAATAATTTCCTTTAATGACATATGAGATAATTTGATATCTATACCACTAGATTCAATTTTACATTATTTAGTATTCTATGGAAAATGAAATTTTTATTTATTCTATTAATCCATTTTTCTTCTCAATCATGTCCCGAATCCCCCCAAAATATCATTGGATTTTTTTTTTCTGAAACTACAAATTATGATTAGTATGACATGGTTTCCTCTTTAGATTCTATTTTTCAATACCCAAAAATGTTGTTTATAAGTTATTAGTTGACCCATGGGGTTTTTTTAACATCATTCATTGTGATACCCTCTTATTAATATCAAGGTCTTATAGTTAGTTCCATTATTCCATAACCACAAACACAATCTCCAGTCAGTGTCACATGTTTCATTAATCCTTAGTTGTTAATTTTATTACAAAAAAAGGAAGGTTTATTGTAAAATAATTTCAAAATAACTAATTTTAAATAACATAAGATTAATTAAATCCTAGTAGTAATTATCTATAAGGATGTATGAAACCACACACTCATCTACTAAAATCAATATGATGAGTTGACCACCTGTATATTAGTTTTTATCAACACTCTTAAATCATAAATTACTTTGTTAACATGATGTTTAAAATAAAGAGGTTATATACATATTTTTAGTAAATAAATTTCATGTCTCAACACATGCTATCCCCTTGATACCATTCTAAAAGTTGAACCATAACATACTGATACCATTTATAACATACCAACCAAACCCATTTTCTTAGGAATTAAATAAATGAAACTAACATTTAGAAACATTTCTAGTGAACCAAAGGTGGAAAAATGTTCAGGAATTTACTAAATCACGATGAATGATATCCCCTTAAAGAAAAAACCTGTTACTAGACCAAATGTAGATACATAATATAGTGAATGATACAAACTAGAATACATTCTTAAAGTATAAAATAAATAATTAGTAGAATAACATAATAGAAAAATAATAGAAGGATAATGTCCTAAGAATAATAAAATTGAAGGTAGATAACCCTAAAGGAAGAATGACCCAGGGCACTAAGGTGGAATTACTCTAGACTCCAAGACTAGATTGCCGCCCTAAGATCCAACTACACACATACATGAACACATTATCATGAAGATCTAATGGTAAAATAGGAATCCTTCTCCAGACCTATATCATGATACATTGAGTCTTCATACACAATAAGTTGCATATGTTGGGGGTGAGTATACGACATAGTCGAAAAACCCCAAGACTTCCCCAAAATTTCACTAAAATAAGATATTGTTAAGCTTATATTTTATTTAAAATAGGCTATGAAAAGAAATAATGAAACCAATTTATAAATACACGTGTATATATATATATATCAAAAGGAAATGACATAACTCAAACTAAAACCCACCCATGAAATGAACCCACACACCCATGCCTAACACCATTCAAGGAAACCACAACCTAACGCCCCCCCTGAATAGTCTGAATTGCAAGTGGTATCCATACCCCTAGTCCCAAGTCTTCACCTGATGACATATTCCAATGTGTCACAAAATTTGGAAGAAAGTCTATATCTAAACCATATAGATATTTCCATATTCATATGAACCCAAACCCCCCACGCTAATTCAATGTTCTCACACCCAAAACCATTAAAATAAAAATTAATTCAATTAAATCATTTTATAAAAAATCATAGTGGGTGCCAACCATAATTATAGATTATGAGAACAACAATGTAATTAAATTTCTAATATATTTTTCATAATTTTTTTTCTAAAAAAAGCAGAGGAAATTTATATAGAAAAGAACGAGCCTTCACATTCAAGGAGAAAATGGAAAAATAAGAGAAGCATCCTACCTGTTATGGGTTCAACATAAATAATGACACCATGAACACAATGATATGGGATCCCCATTTAATTCCATCAATATATTCAAAATATTATTTATTGAAACATACTATATACCATATATATGACCATATAAGCCCTAATATAGGGGTCATCTCATAAGAAAACAAGATAATAAAGGAGGTAATTGGGGAAAATATCTTACATTAGATCTTCAAGATCCAATGGACTATAATTTATTGTAATCAATAATCAGAACGAATAAGTTCATAAAACATTCCTAGGTAATGGAAAAGGATAAATATCCTAAGAAAAGATATGGTAAATGAGTGTTTTGGGGGATTCTGTAGGTTAAAAATTAATTTTTCAGAATTAATAAATCCTGTCACGTGGTTAGGATACATTTTTTGGAATCCTATACACCATGTGTACATATCACATCAATCACAAAAAAAAAATTAATAGATAGGATAGATAGTCTGACCAAACCATGGAGCAATTGTGCACATACTTAGAACACCCTTATCTCTCACACATTTATCTAGAGGACACCGAATGGTTTCCCTAAACTATGTGTAAAACATATACCTTTAAATACCATATAAAAATATAGAAAAACCACATAGAAGTTCCCCAAAATCTATATAACAATTATGTAAATTGAAAAATACATAATTCAATTGGAAAATAACTAAAAATGGTGGTGTACACTCTACCCAAAATTGGTCTTTCCATCACAAAGAACCTGGAGGTCGATTTTTCCCTAAAAGAGTTTAGGACATAGATTTAACATGAGCTTTTTCTAGTCCCAATTTCCCCCTGATAAAGAACATGTTTCCATAATATCCATGGAAAATAGTTTTTTATGCCTCAAAACAAATTTTCTTATCTATCTAGAATAAAAATTAGAGCATTAATAAATGTATCATCTAGTTAAAAGTTGACATGGTCCCATTGTATCAAATAGATAGGGTCATTATATTTCTTCTTTAACTAGGGTGCATGGAAAATATAATGAAAAATATTGAATCTCAGTGGTAAGGCTAACTGATATGCAATTTCACCTATGGGTTCTAGGATCGCAAATGGTCTGATGTTCCATGGAGTCACCAAACATTTATTTCTAAAATGGTGTTGACCTAGTATCAAGGATACTTTTAAGAATACATGGTCATCAATGTAAAAATATTATGGTTATAGATGATGATATTCATTTTTTTTCTAACAACACTACACCATTTCAATTTGTATCTTTATTATCACTACAGGAAAAATGGCTTTTTGCGACGGGGGCTTTTTCCCGTCGCAAATAACTAGTTATTTGCGATGGGAAAATCTCACCCGTCTCAAAAGGCATGGCGCGCATAGCGCGCCAAACCGCGGGAAAGGTATTTGCGACGGGTGGTAAACACCCATCGCAAATAGTCGGCGGCGGTAAAAACTATTTGCGATGGGAATATACCCCCGTCGCAAATAGTGTGTCGGCAGGTTGTTATTTGCGACGGGACCCGTCGCAAATAACTATTTAACCGTTGACCGTGATAAATGCGGGTTAATGTATTTGCGACAGGACCCGTCGCAAATAATATTATTTGCGACGGGTATACCTGTCGCAAATAATCCCATCGCAAATAAGCTAACCTATAAATACCCCCATCCGTTTTTTTTCATTCATTCTCAACTTCTCTCAAAACTGTTTACAGTTTATTAAGTTTAATTTTTTTTGCAGAGTTGATATTGAAGTCTTCAACAATTATCGGAGATCAACTTCAAATCCATTTTAAAGGTACTTATGTTATTTTTAATTTAATATTTATTTTAATTTTTTTATTAGTTTTAATTATTATTAATTAGTTTTAATTAGTTGTAATTTAATTATGTTTATATTGTTTTGTTATTTAATAAATTTAAGTTATTAGTATTCATAGTTAATGGTAATTAGGTGTAATTCATAATAATTAGAAATAATTAATAATGATTAGGAATAATTAATAATAATTAGTAATAATTAGGAATAATTATAGTTATATATATATAGTTATATATATATAGTTATATTTATTCGTATATTAATATAGATTTATATTAATATAAATATATTTGGTTATATGAATAAATATATATATATATATATATTTATTCATATATTAATATATATATTTATTCGTATATTAATATATATTTATTCTATTTATATATATATATATGTAGTTATAAGTTTTTATTCGTATATTTATTTGTATATTAATTAATATATATTTATAAGCTTAGTTTTAAATAAATTTATAAAATATGTGTTTTTATGTGTATTTATAAATAAATAAATAAATAAATACATATATACAATACAGACACACACACATACACATACACACACACACACACACACACACACACACACACACACACACACACACACACATATATATATATCTATATATGTATAGTTATGAATGAATACATAGAAATGAGGGGGTGAAAATCCTCTGAGAATGTTAAAACGACTATAACTTCTAATCCGTAAGTCCGTTTCAACTCCACAACCAGTCAAATCGAAGAACATGAAACGATCTTCGATATGATATGCAGTACAGTCCAAACGGACATCCGGATCGGATGTTATAGTCGTTTGAATGTTAAAAGGACCATAACTTCTAATCCAGGAGTCTGTTTCAGCTCCACAATCAGTCAAATCGAAGAACATTAAAAGATCTTCGACATGATATATGGTAGAGGTTTATCGGACATCGGGATCAGAAGTTATAGCTGTTTGAACGGTGAAAAACCGGGGTGCCCCGACTAAAAACTCAGTTTTGGAGGCCTTCGGGGCCTTTTTGGGCCTCGAAAAAACCTTGGACGGGTTGTACCCGTCCATAGGGCTGTAGAGCTCGTCGCAAGCTTCGATTTGATATGCTGTAGAGCTCAAACGGAGTCCCGGATCAAAAGTTATGGCTGTTTGAAGTTTGGGTTTCATTTTCTTCTTATTTTCCATCTTTCATTAATTTTTTTATTTTTTTTATATTCAAAGAGTTATTAAATGACTATTAGTTGATAAAAATTAGGTAATTATTAATTAAGAATAATTTTTAATTTATTTTATAACCCTCTTTTACTAAACATCTTATAAATTAATGTTATATTTCCATAGATCCTTTCTAAAACGTATTTATAAAATAAATATTATATTTATATCAATATAAATACGTTTATTAATTTATATATTAATAAATATTTTTTTAATTTTTTAAAATTTTTTAAATTTTTTTTTATTTTTTTTATTATTATTTGCGACGGGAATATATTTCCGTCGCAAATAAGTATTTGCGACGGGCCCATCGCAAAAGTTTTTTTTAAAAAAACCACAAAACTATTTGCGACGGGCCCTTTTCCCGTCGCAAATAAGTGTTTTTGCGACGGGCCCGTCGCAAACATTTTTTGTTGCGACGGCGTTTTCCGCAACGGGCGATTTGCAACGGAGCCCCTTCGCAAAAGGCTATTTGCGACGGGATCCCGTCGCAAATGACCCGTCGCAAATGCCTATATTTCCTGTAGTGTATATAGACTTTAATAGTAGTCTCATAGAAAATAAATAGTCTAATAAAAAAAGTACCCCATGTCTCTACCCAACAAAGTTGATATTTACAAGTAAAATCAAATATTTTCTTGCATGAGGATATTTATATCATGTTTTGAAAACTATTATTTTATAAAATCTTCATCAAAGGAAAATTATCTTCCCTTACTCAAATAAAATTCATAACACATTATTAGAGCATATCATTTAATGGATTAATTATACCTTCTAAATTAAAATCTATTTGTGGATGATATTACATGCACATGGTTAACAGAGTGAAAATGGATTATTCTAAGGATTCATAAAATCATAAATTGAATATAGGGTCTCAGTTATAGAAATATATATCAATACTATAAGAAATTTATTCTCTTTCCCTAATATAATGTTTGTCTAAGTCTTACACCATATTTGACTCAGGAATTGGAATGAAAGGTGAAAACATGGTGATTGGATCCATAATCATCCAAATTACATCATTCTTCCAAAGTGCCCATATTAGACCAGTGCAAATTTTTATGGTAATTTATATCTATTTCCATATTGGAATTCACATATACTATATCTTATCAGCTAGTTGATGGAATTTATCCTTTACCTATTGGTAGGTGATAAATCATGTAACATCATCAACCGATTTTTATTTTTTAATTGACCACCAAATGGGTCTTGAAAACTATATAACTTTTTTTAATAGTTAGGTGAAACACCCATTTTGAATGATGATAAATAGAAATAAGTTATTCTTGGAATGATAATAAAACATAAATTTGATTCTAAAAGAACATCACAGAGTTTTCATCAATTATCAAGAACATAGTGCTCTATCCACAACTGTGTTTAGACCTAATGACTAGGAATGATGGGTTTTATTTATGATCCTCCTTGATCTAACAAAATAAATAGAGAATAAGAGTAATATGAAATAAAAAAATTCTAATTTTATTCCCTACAATTGAAATGCATGACATCAATTTCTCCCATAAGATTCCCATAGTAAATATCTTCTCATAACACCTCATTATATGATTTTTGAATCAAATAATTAGCCCCTAATTTTTTTATAGGTTTATAAACCAAGTTATTATAAAAAATATAGATATATTATTTCATGCGTCATTCACTTAGGTTCAATTATCGTTGTGAAAAGAGGTGTTTCAAGATTTTATAATCCATAAACATGGTGATATTTTTACCAAATAGGTAATGGACCCATGTTTTTAATGTGTAGACCATAATAACTAATTAGAGCTTGATAAATATATAACTCCCAATGATGAGGAAAAAGATGACCAAGGTGGAAAGAAAAAGGACCCATCAACTTTTCCAGAAAGGAAGGAAACCTATGGTGTTCGTGAGTAGTCTGGAAGTGATAAAGATGACATAGAGGAATAATGAGGGCTTCTCCAACAATTCAAAGAATAATTATAATAATAGTCCTTTATTTTTAATGTACCGTAAATAGGATGACAAAATTGTTTTAAGGAATCATAGAGTTTATTCAAATGATGAGAACAACTTTTGGATTGGAAATCATGATCAGATGTTGACATGAGGAATCGATGAGGGGGAGATAAAATTAGAGTACATCCTGATGTGGGAAAATATGGATGGAAATTCTGAAGACCTTATAAATGTTGATCCATACACTGACATAAAATATATTGATTGGAGTCTTTATAGGGTGAATAATTATACCACTTTTAAATTTTTATGGAATGGTTAAGTGGTTTATTTTATGATTTGAGCTGGGAATGTTTTCTACTTTCTTGGTTCTAACTTATCTGTTAAAATTGTTTTTTAGAAATAAAAATAAAAATATTAATAGTATAAACAGTGATATAGATAATTCATTTCATGTGTTTTTAATTTAATTAATCCTTAATCTATGACACAACCTCCCTACATGAGAACACAACTATGTTCATATTCAAACACATTACAATATAACACATATCCTTATCAGAAATTAGGATAGATAAGGATAGGTGTTTAAAGTGAGATAATCCATAAGCTCTTGAATGTATTTCTATAAATCCCAATTCCTTTTGAAAGGCACACCTTTTCTTTTCAATGTAGTCTCAAGTGGAGTGATAATTGAGAAGTCCCAGACAATGTGATCATATCACCATACTAATATCAGAAAATTTTATATCTAAAATACATTCTTATGTTGTTTCTAATAACTTAATACTATTTTTGAGGATCAAATAATAAACATCTTTTATAAATTATATGAACAAGAAAACACAACTCATGTTATAATAAGTCACAATTATAAAATTCATTATAATTTAATAAATCACATAATGTAATAAACAAAATCCTTATGTGAATATCATAGTCATTTCTAGTTTGATAGTACACCAAAATATTATTAAAAAATACAACAAAAAAATAATTTAGATACTTATTAAAGATATGTTTAATTAATTAAATGAAAATTGAAGGTGAATTTATAATTTCAAAGGTAATGATTACGTATTCATAGTGACCATAATGGATTAGGATACCTGTCTTGATAAAAATCTATTTCCTAAATTAGATATGGTGTAACAGAGATCGTAGTCCAATTTTTGGAGAACCATTTGACTCTCATAAATTGATCAAAAAGGTAATTGATTTAATGACTATAGTAATAATTTTTTATTGTAACTTTATTAAATTTTCCATAGCCAACACATAAATAAATAGAACCATCTACCTTCTTTAAAAAGAGGATAGGTGTGGCCCAAGGTGATATTCTTGGTATAATGAATCCCTTGTGTTCCATTTATTTTTTATAGGCCTTTAATTATTGAAATTTTGGTAGTCCAATTTTGCTTGTTTAAAGGTAAAAAATATATATTCCAAGGAGTGGATTGATAAAAAATCAGGTTTTCATTTGGGTGGTATCCAAAAGAAATTTTTCAGAAAGACATCAGGGAATCAATCTACTATAAAAGGAATAATCTAACTCCATTTTAATCTATAGCACCCAACTTCATCACCGCAAGTTGAGACGATATAGTTACATTCACTATTAACGAGTTCTCTAATCTTCCTTTATTCAAATACCTATCCACTTTGATTAATTAAATAACACCAATCTAGGATGTTAAGGTTACTTTTTAGGAATAAATGCTGATATAATCTTTACATTCCACCATGCTTTCAATCAAAAATATCAAATTGATTATTTCCACTTCCAATATAGTAAATTTCAAAAAATATATGACCTCATAAATGGTCATGGGATATGATTAATATAAAAATACTCTATATTACCATTTCACAAGAGGATTTTTCATGATTATTACATAAGGAATTATTTTCACATGAAACCATAATTGATTTACTACATGAGAAACAATAACAGAATGTGATCTTCCAATATGAAATAACACATTAATTAGAGTGTAGTTGAGAGAATGGTACCTCACACAATCTAGGGACCTAGTTTATATGATATATTCTATTACACAACTCTTTATATGTTTCATTCATCCCCACATTGTAATCCTTTCTTCCCTAGTGAGTTTGTGTCACCTAGATGACTAAGGTGTTCTTCGAATTATCCTGAGATGCTCAAATATAAGGGATAGAACTATTTTGATGATACTTTCATGGATTATCATGAGTGATATGAGACTGATTTGACCAATTTTTTACATTTTAACATCACAAAGATCATATAACAATGCTTGAGGTGTCTTTTCTATCCAAAATTGTGAAAGTATAGAGGTGGTTCTATATAATACCTATTTTATTGGGAATGATCCGCATTGAAAACAACCTAGTTCAGTACTGTTATGTGGTGGAAAAGATAATGGAATGAAATTATAGTTCTTTAGTTCTCTACTTTCCTAGGATTGGGTTTCCCTCCTATTGTTGTTTTAACATTAATGATTCAACCCAAGCATATTAAGAAAAAGGTGTTTACTACAAATATACTCCATGATATTCCCCTTTATTCCACTACATCTCTATTGACCTTGTATATAAAACCATAAATTAGGAATATAAACTCATTTTAATGAATATAACTTCATTTCCCTACCTCGACGGTACATACCATCAGATCTGTACAGGCTGCTACCTCGAGAAAAAAATGAACTAAGTTTATAAGATCAGTTTCATGTTCTATTACAAGTATATTTACTATCCTTTGACTAAAGAAATATATAATTTTGGTTACTCTAAATTTATGGAGATAAAATTGTTTGTTGACTAATTCATTGAATCCCTCCCAAGTAATTCCTTGTTTGAGTTTTTCTTGAATAAATAATTCAGACCATTGAAAACCAACAACTTACATAAAACTAATTTCAATTTTATATTGGATTATTTTCTAGTGAAATTAAAAATTTAATTGATTATATTAATCAATGTTACTATTTTCTCATGATCTAAATGCCACCAAAAGATCAGTGTATTTTGTTCTTCTAACTTCAAAGAAGGATTGGTATGGCTTATTTACCCAATTTTATTCCCTTTGTAAACAAACGAATATTATTTTACAATGCCACGAACATGTTCTTAACTCACCTATGGTATTTGTACAATAAAATTTATGTGACCTCCTCTTGTTAGTTTCTAGGTATTATAATTGGTTCCATTTCACATGAACCACAATAATGATCTCTTATTAGTTATGGCATATTTATTTAATAATTAGTTATAGAGAATATTGAAAAACAACATGAAAGGCCACAGAAACATTATTTGAAAAAATGGAAATAACATAGGAATAATGAAATAATAATGGAAAGTCTCTTTACTAATGCATGATATTAATTACTGATCGAATAAACCCATGATAATGAGTTAATGACATTTCTAGAAGCATTTATCAACACTTTTTATACACAACCCACCTTGGTAAATTTAAATTTATAATAAATTGGTTTGTTTTGTATCTTTATGGTATACATTTTTTGTCTCAAAACATATTATATCATTTCTAACATACCAATAGAAAGATAGTAAAAAAATGATACCATTTATAACATCCCAACTAGACCTATTAGATTGGGAAGAACTAAAATGACACTTACTTCAGGTGGTGTCCTCAGAGAACCAAAGGATAAAAATAAATGTCTGTGGATTTATTAAATCATGGGGGATTATTTTCCCTTAAATAAACTACAAGAAAGAAGACCGTATAAAAGAGACAAAATATTTTTCCTGATGAAAACCATAATAATCTCTATATTTATAACCAAATAATCATTAGAGAAATAGAAGTACAGTATGTATTAATAGATCTCTATAATCCCCAGAAAAATAAAAATCAATATAGATAATAATAAAATAAAAATGAACCAATGAACTAAGGTAGAACCTATCCAAAATCAAAGAATTGAATGCCACCCCAAGATCCAACTCCACACATCCCTGACAACGATATCATGAATCTCCACCTGTAAAATAATATACCTTCCCCATACTTATATATCTTGATAAAAAATGGATGCATAAACACCAAAGTAAAAATGTAGTGGGAGAGTATACAACATATTATAAAAAACCCATCCTCAAATTACACTAAAATGAGAAATATTTGAAAATTATCAAACAAGTATAGAAAGCACTATTGGGGGGGGGGTGAATTATTCATTTTATATTTTTTTCAAAATTTTTTAATCCCTTACACAAATTTGGTAAAGATATCATCAAACATAATTAATCAAATACACGTTATGTTCTTAACAAGGTTTAGCTCTAAAAGGATGACTATGTTCTCAGTGTATGGTGTTTTTTGTCCTACATACACTATTATTATTTAATTATCAAGGATATACAATGCCAAGGGTATAACCTTGTAAATGATACAAGATGCTGGAACCAAAAAGAAAAGTACGGATTTTTACTTTTTGAATAGAAGAAGCAATAACATACCTACAAAGATAGATCAAAAATAAAAACATGATATTTTTCATATCTTAATATATCAAGATATTATACTTCTTCACACGAAAAAAATTCAATGGTTTCACTCAACACTCATAAATATTTCATCACTCACTCAAACATTTTCTTAAAAATAGTCCCATCTATTTTTTTCTTTAAATATTCAAAAGATGTGTGAATATAATTTACACATATATTAGAACTTACAATTACTCAAGGAGTCTCAAAATTCATTTTTAATTAACCCCTAAAACATTATATTAATATAATCTCCTTAAATATCATTATTGAAACTCTAATTTTCATTGTATTTCATATTTCCTCAAAACGATTCTGAATGGATGACATTTAATGGATTCTGTGATATTTTATTATCAAACACTCATTAAAATATATAAATGAATCAGGTTTATTCTTAATTCACATGGTAAATAATAAAAAACTTTATTATATTCCATAACTCATAATTCTACTCAATTCTCTCTGCTTCTTCAAGAATATCATATGCATTGAATTATCATGGCCTCTATTCATTTCTTCACCAAATGTCACCGATTAGAATTCACTTTAAAATACATTCTTGTATAACATTTTTAAACTAAAACTTCCACATAATATATTAAAAACTTAGGATCACATATTAATACAAGAAAAATAATTAATACAGAATGTAATACTAATTTAGTGTGAACCCTTTATAGATATTTGACCTTTACAATGTGGATAAAAGCAATATAATGATCACAGATTAAATTATCTTGACATTTATTCAATGAAGTCCTATTCAAGTGAACCATAATATTTAAATCCTAATTATTTTACTTGAATTAATGTAACTACACATTCATATATGATGATCTTATGGAAGGTTCATACTCATAGAAGGTTATTTCATAGTTTATACTCATGTGCATAGAGGATCTATGAAAGTCTCTGAAAAAATAGGTATCACAGAAGCTTTATGAATATTTTTCATCTTATAGAGGATAAATTATATTTCAGTAGCTCAGTCTCACATGAAAAAAACTTGAAGTTCTCATGGAAGCTCCATCTTCACTCAAAGTTAATCCCAATACTAACAAAAGGCCCATGCTCTATCATACTTATGGACCATGCTGATAGTCGATTATCATCTTTATTTTTAATTATATAACCATCCTTTTTCCTAATTTCATGTTTATCAACCCTATAATCATCTCACATTGGGAAACTTCAATTCATTCATGAATATAATGTGACCACTAGTTTATAGACATGATTCATATTTGGATATATAGTTACATTCCCTCATGTGGTTAACTTTGGCTATACAATATCATTCAAATTCCATACATTACTCCAATAAGTTGGATAAAATAAATAATTTAGTACTAAACTCACATATTTATTATCATTAATCTATGTAGAATTATCTTACATGGTTCAGTTCAGTAACACAATATCATTATTATATGTTACAATATTCCCTTATATTATCCCAAACACCTGCGTGAGATAAGAATTCTCAAACATAGAATCATTTGACTACTTTGGTTTTCCTACACTGTTAAATTTTTATATGTGTAGAAATGTCTATATAGAAAATTTGGATATGTGGATCTACATTTATGTTGTATGTCCCTTATGCGAATATCTATAAATATAGACTTTACTCAAATCGATTAAGCTTTTTCTTTAGCAACCTTCTAGGCCTTCTCAATCAGTTCAACACTACTCAAAATTATAGTAGATAGTGTGCCTTCATCCATCAAAATTTATCTTTGATTATTTTTACTATAATTAAAATAGTCATCATAATAAATATATATATTAACAATAAATACTATATCATCCTCCAGAGTTATATAATCTATACAATTTGTTTTGTTGTCAATGTTGTACTATATATTCCTCTCCTCCAACTAATTGAAAATAAATTCAAAGAGTTCAAACAATGGGTGCGAACAAAGATTACTCAAAACATAAAGTCATAAAATTATCAAATCCTTGTCTAAGTGATGTAGATCAATGTTGAAAACAAGGGTGATTAAATAAACTATATATGTTATCTTTAGATAACTTTTTCTCACATGTATAAAGAATAAATATTATCTGAATGTGTTTCTTGTAAAAATCAATACATATAATAAATTAATTCAAAATAAGAAGAACATTGTTTCTCCACCTAAAGGTCACATATTTTCAATGATAAATAAGAAAAAGGAAAAGTAGGTTATTTAAAATATATTTCAAAACCACAGTATTGTGGCGTGAGCTAAAATTTCATTTACAACCTCATTATTTCAAAGGATTTATTTGTGGGAGGCTTGGTTTATATATCAATAATGTATTTCATATATGGAACAAGATTGATCTTAAAATAACCAAAATGCACCCTATCATTTGAAAAATTATACTTTATATCCTTTTTTAGACATAGAATAATGAATTTTATTTTTAGAGAGATTGATGGTGCTTTGGTTATTATAGCCAAACACCAAAGGATATCTAGTTTTATATCTATATGCTCAATTTCTTTAGTCATTCACACTATTAAAGTAGTTTCCTATATAACATACACATATTTGGTATTATATGAACTCAATTTCACTATTGGATGTTTATTTTAATGCCATGAAAAACATTTATTACCAATAAAGAACACTTAATCTGATGTGGATTTTTTATCATTAACATTTCCATCACATTAATCATAATAAACACCATTAAGACTTAGTCCTAATTTTTTCATGTATGACAAACCCATGTTGGATGTATTTTAAATATATATTAGTATTATATTAGCATCCATTAGATGAGATTAATTTGTATTTGAATAGAATCTATAAAAAAGTAAAAAATTACACCATGACTGGACAAAAAGTAGTTATATATAATATATTTCCAATGAGTTATCTAGAATACTTCTCATTCACTATTAAATTTTTTGTTATTTTTTATATTTGTTCCCTCTTTTATTATATGAGATACTCTTCTTACTTCCATCATGAAAAACCTTTTCAATAACTCATTTTCATATTTTCTTATGAAATGATAACATGACCAATAATATGGGTTATTTATAACCCCAAGATGAATATCATTTCTCCAAGAAGTGATATCTCAAAAAAATTCTTAATTGAAAAATAATTATAACATATCTTTTTTATCACAAAAAATATGACGATATCAACATGTACAATCAAAAATAATGATGTGGTGATGATCTTATTTATAAATATATTTCTATAAATATGTCCATTCTTGAAACCCATTATTATAAAGTATTTATTTAGAATGAAATACCAATACCATGGAAATTTTTTCATCCCATAGAGTTCATTTTTTAGTTTTCACACCTTACTGTCATCATTATCAAACAAAAAACCTTTAGATTGTTATATGAAAAGTCATTAACTTAGTTCACCTTTATGAAATACCGACCCTACACTCATCTGAAAATTTAGAAATTCCACTAATTATAAATTTGATGAATTGTTTTATCATTTCAAGCTTGTAAACTGGGGAAAATATCTCATCAAAATAAATTCCCCAACATGATAATATCCTCTACAAATATATATAAATATATTTCTTTCAATACGTCCATTTTTTGTTAATTTATTCTGAAAAACTATTTTTTTTCAAATGATATTTTTCTTTATTGGTCTTGGATAAGCTTTCCATGATTTATTTTTCTCAATTTAATCTAGTTATTCATTAATATATTGGATCCAATATTTTTTTTCAAAATATAATTAAATATTTTTAGGCTCAATTTTTGAGAGTAGGATAGTGTGACTAGTTTCTAAATTTTTTTCTTTAGGTCTAAATACCCAAATTATGCTCACCAATTATATTTCTAGTATCTACATTGATGTTTTTTATTGAACCTATACTTGTAAATTTATATCTTCCATCTTCATCACTAGTTTATGAAAATTCTATATCATATTCATGATGTATTCTAATATCGTATTCCAATTTTATTGATCTCGCATTCAATAAATCATCCTCACTATCATTTATAACATAATTTTTGACATATTCATTTTTTAAATACTAAAATGTTACCATAATGAACAATTTTATCATAATTCTTGTTTAATATCTATATAAAATACCATTTGGTGTGTAACCAATAAATATTTATTTATCTACATTTTAATTAAATTTACTTCTACTTATTCAATTTCTTTTTTTATCAAACATGAACTCCCATACACTGTAAAATGTTTTACACTTTGTTCCATTCTGATCCACATTTCCTAGAGAGAAATATCTGAGTTATTATGAAAAAAATATTTGTTTTGAATAATTACTACTATATTGATAATGTATATCCAAAATAATATTGATATTTCATGTTAATTTAGCAATGTGTTAGCCATGTCAACAAGTATTAAATTCCTTATTTTAGCTACCTCATTTTATTGAGGGGTGTATGGAGAACTAAATTCTAATTTTATTCTATTTTTTCAATATATTCTGATAATTTTCATTTGAAATATCCATTAACATTGTATTATATCAATATTTATAATTAAGAACCTATTTTTTCATCCATCCTCTCGAAAATTTTAAATATACCTATAGATTATGACTTGTGTGACATAAACATAATATATTTCTTTCTAGTTATTACATCAATTATGGTTTTGAAATACCTCTCTCCACTTGGTGATTTCTTTGTCTTTGGGACACATATATCCATATGAGTGAGATCTAATTATTTTTCAGAATGAATATATTTTTCTTAATGCTTTTCGTTCATCATTTTACCCTTTCTTAATGTTTTTAAAATACTTACAATGTATTTCTTCAAGATTGGAATATTTATTCCCGATTATTCTTGAATTAACTTCATCATCTCCTTTTAGATATTATTTCCAATCCTTTTATTCAATAAACCATTATTATCCTAAAAAGAGTTAAAAATATGATTTTGATACACCAACCTGATAAATGATTCATTGAATTATCATTACCATTTTGATAAAAAATTCTTTTATTAACCTCTATATAATTTTTCCATTTTTCAAAAAATTAATTCTTTACCATCATTACAGATCTTTCACACACTTAGAAAGTTGTTGTTTAATCCATATATAAATAATACATTACATGGATTGTTCTAATTCTATCAATGTTTTCTATTTCCAACACCATTGAATTTTAAAGAGCTTTCATTCCAAAAATTAACCTCTATAACATTATATTTTTTCACATTAATCAAGTTATTTAGATATCCTATCATGTGTGAGGAGTAGTAGTTATCCATAATCCATGGATTCTCAGTTTTACTTAGATTAAATGAAACTTCAATAACCCGTGTTCGATGTTTTCAATTTTTATTTTTATTATTACTTATTATATACTAGTGATTATATTTTTGGGGTTTAAATAAAATAATAATAATTTGGGATATTTCGATCCTCACCAAATATCCTATATGTTTCATGTAGACTATCGAAGATGTTTTTTATATTAATTTTCCCTTCTAGCAGTTAGTACCAAAATCAAATTTTCTCTTACAATTACTAATGTATCCCCCTTGATGTTTTCTCATTCCTTAAACTAGGTAGATACATATTGAAAAAATATTTATGTACTTTATGACCATGCACTCAGTAATGCAAACAATAACCAAGAAATATTATTCTTTGATAAAAGTTATGACGATATAAATAATTATATAATTCTTCATTTTTTTAATGTGATGAATAGTTTTAACTTAAAATTTTCACAAGTTTATTCTTTATATTTCAATGAAAAATATGATAATTTTACTTTAATATTTATCAATACAAGTATTAAGTGACTTTTTATTCTCTTATAATTATTTTGTACAAGACACATCGATTTCATTCCATGATATCTTGATAAATAAAGACCTTATTATGAGATGGGATATTAATGTTAGTCTTGATTTCTTATTCACCATATTGAATACCATAATTGATAGATTTATACTCATTGTAAAATTATCATGTTACTTCAACAACCTTTTTGTAGTTAAAATAAACTTTTTCTTCTACCTATTTCATCTCAACAATGTTTTCCCTAATTTTTCAACCTCTTTATCTATAAGAATAATGTAATAGGAAATATCATATATAATCTCCTTTTTCGTTGTATTATTAGGTTCCATACTTTTAAATTATTAAAAAATATTTTCATTCTGAACTAATTTTTGATATTATTTAGTTCTTATGTTAATATGTAAGGCTCATTTTCATCCTTGAAGTGTTTTTCAAACCCAACATTATTTCAATTCTAAAAGTATTTTTTTGTAGATTTACTTCATTATTCTGTAGATTAGTTATTTATTTGAGTATCATAACATGATGATTCACTCTTATATATTTCTTGGGACATGTGAAACTTATTAATGGAATCCATTTGTGTGTCCTTATCATCAATATAATCATCACTACCTGAAACATCTTCTTCAATAGATTATATGTTCTTTCTAAAAGACTAGTGAAATTTTATTTTCACCCTTCAACTATGTTTGAATTATTTTCAATAACAATCCTTTGTAAAATATGACTTTTTTATTTCCCAAATCTCTATCTTATTTTTTTAAAATTTTAGGACAATTGGTAGAGAAATGACCAACATTACCACTATTGAAACATTTATAATGAAACTTCCCTCTGAATTTTCCTTTTCCTTAGTGTTTTAATTTTCCACACATAATAGAAATATTTTTTTCATACTCTTCCAAATACTGTTCTTCATCTTAAAAAAATTTCATCTATAAATTCAACTGCCATCAGATATTTATAAGAAATCCATTTTTCCATATTTATCAGACTTTTGATATTAGTTAATATTCTCATTTCATAATTAATAATAGTGGTGTTGAAATCATCAACAATGAATTAATAAAGATACGTTTATTCTAATTATGTTACCATAAAATCAAATTTATCTACTACAATTCTCTTGTGATTTTTTGAAATAGTAGATTCATCAATTGTTTCCTTGAAATTTTTAATAGAGCTCACAATGAAATTGAATGTCATAAATAATCCATCAACATATTCATCTTCTTGAATTATTTTATATTCAAATTATTATTGTCTAATTCAATATATTTATTCCTTTACTTTATTATTCCCTTCATAAATACTATGAAATTATTTTAATATCCCATTGGATGTTTTTCATCCCAAAAATTTAGTTCATTCCTTATCAGAAAATGATGTGAGTAAATAATTTATATTATTTCTATTACTCTTTGTATTATTATTATCAATAGAATTGCATGAATAAATCTATTTATGATATTTTTATGCTTTAAGAGAAACCTAAAAAACATACTATACTAGGGATAACAGAAAAGGAATAATTCTACAACATCTATAAATGAAAACCCTTAGCAACAAAGGTAGGTATTCTTTTCTGATTACGATAATTTGGGAGGTCCATGGTAGAAAAAAGACTTTAAGGGAATACTTGTAGCTCTGATGCCAATTTAAAAAGAATTGACAAGCCTAGAAGGAATTGGAATGGGGGGGGGAATCCTAGATTTTTGGAATATTTTCAAAGTTGTTATCATTTATTCTTATTCAGTAGAGATATTATCAAACATAAATAAAAAAGGAAGAAATTTTATTTGTTAATGAGGTTATCCTCCATAAGGATGACAATATCCTATGTGTATGGGGTTTTTTGAGCCCCCAAAAAACTACTATTATTTTATAATCAAGGACAAAAATAGGAATGTTTTTGGTCTTGTACATGATACAAGATTTTGGAACCAAATAGAGAAGTGTAGATTTTTTCTCACTGAATAAAAGAAACAATAATATACCATTGAGGATTAATCGCAATAAAAAACAACATATTCTTTGGATCTTAAAATATCTTGATCTTTTTCTGCTTCAGAAAAAAGGCTTAAATGGATATGACAAAAACCCATAAATATTTATTCACATGCTTATCAATTATCATACTAACAATATATTCTATCATTTTCTTTAAATATTACCAAGGCATGTTAATATAATTTACACATATATAGAAACATTAAATTAATCAGGGATACTCAGTTTTTTAACCATTGACTAAAAAATATCAAAATTGAATTTCCTTAAATATTTTTCTGTAACTCTATTTTTCTTTGAATTTTATGAATCTTAAAAATATTTTAGAAGAATTTTTGTTAAAAAACATAATTAATATTGGATTATCACATTCTCAGTAAATAACCCAAAGGACCTAGGTTTTATTCTACTCTTATAAGATAAACAATAAACAAATTAATTATTTTTCGTGGATCATAATCTTCCTCAATTATGTATTATTTTTTCATGAATATTACATGATTTTAAATCCCATGACCAATATTAATTTCCTCATAAAATATCAACAAATTTATTTTATCACATGATTAATATGCACATGAAACTATGTGCATGTATCACACTTTTGAACTCAAATTATAAAACATCCTCCTAATAAAATATGAAATATTTTGAATGTATATCATATATTTATTATGGAATGTAACACTACTTTAGTAATACCATTCATTGATATATCTACTTTATAATGTGGATAACGACTCTTAGAAAAAAGTCAATACAAATCTAATTACTATTGCATTTATTCAATGAAATTGAGTTCAAGTGCATCACCATATGTACATTAAAATTTATTTTCAGGAATGAATGTAACTCTAATTTCATATATGGTGAAATCATGGAAGGTATCTACTCATGGATGGTCTATATGGAATTCATTTTCATTTGAAAAGATGATATATGGTGGTCCCCCAAAAAATCAATGATGGTCTCATAGAATCTCTCTAGATATTTCACATTTTACAAAATATTCATGCACTTGTGGTATCTCATTCACTCAAAAAATGCTATGTGGTTCTTACAAAAGCTCCATTTTCATTCACAAATGATCTTTATAATCACATAAATTCGATACTATCAGATGTGAAAGGACCCTACTGATAATTGATTCTCATCTTTTTTCTTCATCATATAACACTTACTTATCCTCATTTCAAGGTTATCAGCCCTCCTTTGATATCACATAAGAAAAAATATGATGTATTTGTGAATCCGGTTTGGCCACTAGTTCTTGAACTTAGTTTTTCTATTGCTGTTTTGAAAAATTCCCTCACATTGTTCACTTTGGATAAGTAGTAGAATTTAATTAATTCAAAACATTTCTTTATAATGTCCTAAATGCCAACGTGAGTTCTAAATTCAAATACATATTATCATTTAGCTACCTCTAATTCCATTTCTTTCTTCACATTAGCTATACAGTGTCATTTGTCTATGTCAAAACATTCCTTTATGTTGGTACAAATTCTTGAATGAATATTGAATTCAAAAATGCAGTATCATAAATCTATGTAGATTTTCCTTCATCGCTAAATTTTCATGCATTCAGAATCATCTATGATGGAAATTTGGTTATGTTGATATATAGACATGCTAGAGTTCTCTTATGGGAATCTATAGAATTCTAGACACAATAAGAAATAATAATTTCTAACAATAGAAATTTATTTATAGGTAGAATAGTTTTTGGAAAAAAGACCAATTAGAATAGATATTATGTTGTATTATTATTGATTTTAAGTAAGATAACAATTTTTTACTATCTGATATATCTGTTGATATTGATCATTTAATGCTAAAAAATATTTTACATACAGTAAAACCTATTTCTTTATTATATAAATAATAAAATTTTTTACCAACAATTTAATCTATTACTACTAATTGTTATCACCATAAATTTTTTAACCATTATAAAAATATGTTGTAACAAATTAATCAAAAGCATAATTTATTTTACTAAAAAATAATAAATATAAAGTATTTTCATTAAATGTTGTGAATTATGAATGTTTTTATAAAATAATATAATGATAAGTTTTATTGAAAAATTATATCTCTGTGATATATATAATATTTATATATTTCATATAAAATTTATTCAAAATTAGTATAATTTTTGGATACTTGAATCAAATCAAATGTACAATAGTAAAAACTAAATAAGGCAAGAAAGTTATATATAAACACATTATATGTATACAAAAATAATTTTTTATAAAATATATATTTAATTGGAACCTGCTTTTTCTAATGATCCAAATAATGTTTATTATATTAATAATGAGAACACAATTTTATGATATCATATTATTTCTTAAAGATCAAGAAAACTATCTAATAATAAAAAAGAGCTAATATTTGTTAAAATATGCCATAGTAGTTAAATTCTACTACTGTAAAACAATCTATTTTCATGATTATTCCACAATAAGAATCCTAATACCATTACATTAATGCCACCATCAGACTTCTACTAATTTCATAATCACAATACTACCATAGTCTTAATACTACTAGGTTGTGCCACCGTTCTGTTACCGTAAGCCTTGTGCCATTGTTAATTCAACTATTCCACCTACAGGTCTTCTACTTCCATTCATGATACCACTATGACTTTTACCGCTATATATTCTACTATTCTTTGTGCTACCAATGATTTTTGTTACCACTAGACCATGCTACAATTTTTTTACACCACCATCAGAATTTATCCATCGTTAGTTTTCTATGGTTATTGATATATCCATTAAAATTTAATGCTTCCAATGTCTAGTTTATGGGAGATAATGTAGTCAACCTCACATTATTTTTATTAATGATTATTCCTATCCCACTACATGAATGAATTTGAGACTATATTAGTGATTTACTAATTTTATTTTCTGTATGAGGATTTAGAAAATCATTATTATTATTCAATGGATAATTGTACCAGAAGAGTTATTTATTCTGAAGAACTCTCTCACGCAAATAGATTATGTTATTTAGCTATTTAGATTCCACATATATACTAATAAATATGTGTGTGAAAGTGTGGAATAAAAAAAATATCAAGAAACTTTCATATCTTGATTCAGGAGATCTACATAGACACAAAGGATAACCTTACGATACTGTATTTTCCTAAACATTAAGAAAAATCTATTCAAGATCCTCATCAATCAATATAAAAGGAACATCAAGCATCTGATGCATTAAAGAATAAGTAACACCATATACCTATATATATATATATTCATTTCGTCTCTCCTTTAATTCTCAAAGTTGAGCATTGTGTTGTGTTTTCATACTTATTTATACACACTTTATCATATTCTTTAATTAGAGTGTTCTAGACACACACCCTAAATTTTATTCCATTTTTATACCCATAAAAACCATGGAAGAGGTCATGTGAGTCATGTGTTGTATTTATTCTCATGTATAATTTGAAAAGAGGATTTTATCTTATATATATTGTGTGTTTTTGTTTTTATACCTCTTCTAGGCTGTGGATTAGATTATTTTTTTTATAATCTGCTTGTATGTGGGTGATTAAAAAGAGGAGGGGATTAAGTGACAACATGAGACTGAACCATTGTTTATTATTCTATGTTATTTTTTATTTCAATGATGAAATTAATTTTATTTTTATATCTATGAATAAATTATATACTTTGATAGTTAATCTTAACTAGTCTTTATATGAATTATTTGATTAAGTAATTCAATTTCAAAAGTTCACATAATTTCAAATATTATTTTAAATTAGAACTAATCCTAATTTAAAAAATATTTTAAAATAGAAATCATATATTTTACTACTATTTTGATTAATTGAGTTGTTTTTATTTAAATTGGTTTATTTTTTAAAATAATATTGAACAAAAACTTTTATTAGGAACTTAATTTGCACTCCTCTTGAGTTACTCACTCCGACCAATATTTGGATTCAAAGGATCTCAAATATCTATTCAAATGCAATTTATTTATCCTTTAAAGATATAAAAGTTCTGTTATTTCTAAATTTAGTTCTCTATAGACAATAGAAAATAGGGTTATGCTACCTATAAGACTCATTTTCTAATGGAATAAACTATACTCAGTGGGAAATTAAAATGAAAATGCCTCTTGAAATCAAGGGTTCTGAAATCTAGACTTCCATTGAGACTAAATACGAATTTCCTAAAACTTCTAGAGATAATAGGGATGATACTACTAAATAATAATATAATGATAAATTTAAATGTAACAGCACATTATTTCATAGTATCTGATCTCTTTAAAGAGCATGCGCTACATGCAACACTGAGTTTGGGCACATCAAGAATTACCAAACTAGCCGTTCAAAAAACGATTATGAGTAGTATTAACTGAATTTTGAATTTTATATACTCCATAGAATTTTAGAATCCATATTATATTTTTCTTAGACATAATATAAGACCAAATTTATTTTCTTCAGATAAAAGAAGTATTTTAGAAAAAATGAAATTTTACTACCTTTTAATAGAGAACCCCTTTTAAAACCAATATTTTCAACTTTTTTATATTCAATTTAATTAAATCAAATTGTTTTTTAGAAGAGGGACATAAAAACATTAGTTTGGATAACGTTTTAGTACTTTTCTGATAACTTTCATATTTTGATGAACAGTGAAAAATACAAAATTTTAATTGAAAACAACCTTTTTAATTGAAATAATTTATAGTGTTAAATTATGAATTTGACTGGTTTGGATGTATAATTATATTATATTTTAATTATTTAATACAATGTAGGTCATCATATGTAATTTCACATTTAAATTTGACATAAACAAATGTTGATCTTTTGATAGTTTCTACTTTTTAAAAACACTCTTTTGGGTTTTGACAATAGGAATTAATTTTAAATTTATTAATTAAACTTCTATGTTTTGAATTTGGTAAACTAGAATTCATTTTTTAATTTGGAATATCAAATTTTGCATAGGTTGATTTTTTGGTATTTTTCTGAAAACATTCAATTTTTGATGAATAGTGAAAAACACTCCTTTAATGATTTAAACTGGCATTTTATATAAATAATTATTTATTTTAATTAAATATATTTTATATACAAACAAATATATAATACCTATATATGTTCAATGTAATTAATTGGAGTCATTTTATAATAAAATTAGATCTATATAATTTTATTGAATTGTTTAACATCTTTTACCCACCTACTAGGCACATTTCTAAATTTGCAGAAAACGTAATTTTACTACTTTTGTGAATTGAATTTCATAAATCTGAGACACTGTTGTAATTAGTAAGTAAAATGTGGATCAATAAAATGAAAAAAATGGTGAATAGTAACTTTTTACTTTTATTTACCACAGTTAAAAATAAATAGGGCAATTAAAGGTCAAAATGATATTATAATTACCCTAACACAAGTCCTAATTCTATTGGTTAAGTGTATTTTGAACAAAAAAATCCCTAGGAATAAAGTATGATACTTTTGGTCCATTTGGATTAGATTAGGAAATTTATTATTATTATATATATAGAAGAGTTAAGAGTGTTAAATTCAAAGTTTAATAACTAAAACATTTTTAATATAGAGTTATACATAAGATAAATTCGACTATAAATATTCATTATAAATCTAAAACTATTACCTACATAATAATATTTTATTTTTAATATTTATATTTTAAGTAAAAAATTTTATTTATGACACAATGTGATGTAGTAATACTTTATCAATGAAATATTAAACTAATTGATATTATAAATATAAAAATAAATGTAAATTGATACTTTTGATGAAATCCATGAATTTTATAGGTGAATATTACATGTCAGGATTTATTTAATGTATTTATTTCAAAGTAATCTACTTGTTATGACTTTCACAAAAACCAAATACCAAATAGTGGAAAATTAACATAAAAGTGTTTTTAAAAAAAATACTATATTATTAAATGATATAACAATCATAAAAATATAAGGTTTGGAAAAAGGAATTATATAATCATATATATTTAATTAATGAACCACTTGAGGTTTTCTTGGCTTTTTTATCATAGGTTTGTTAACCATCTTTTATAAAAATACAAGAATCTATGGTAAAAGTCAAACTATTTAACTAAGAGATAAATCTAAAGGATAAGGTTAATATGGTGACCTAAACCTATCTATAACATATTAGTTGACAAGTTTAGACATATCCCCACCTTATCTTCGAATCAAATCATTTTTTATCCATTATAAAACGAATATTATTTAATAATAAATTAATATTTTAAACTTTTCCTAAAGCGACCCTCACCTGTCTTATAAAAGGGTACTTCCCCTTCTCTCAAAATCACACCGCCAAAGCTATTTGGATTAGATAACACCTAACCAAATCTCCTCCCAACATCCCTCACATTAACCTGGAGTCCTTACCTTGATCATAAAGCCATCCTAAAGAGATCTTTTGTTGAAACCAAAATGAAACACCCAAAGAGGAGGAGGTTAAACGTACCCTCAACCAAAGGAAAATGCGAGGTAAGGGTTAATTCCTTTATCTCATTATTATCTGAGATTATTTATGTGTATGTATTTTCAGATAAATATTTATTATCCATATTAATGTTTTATAAAATACATTCCAAAAGGATTTTTTTAAGTTACCCTTTAACTAGAACATCATTTTAAATGTTTTAAATCTTTATTCTTATAAATCTTTCTCATTATAATACATGTTCTCAAAATGGTTTTAAGGATTTATTTATGTGGACATGATTGTTTTAAAATGTTAATTCCTTTCAAAAGGTTCCAAGTTGTATGGGAAACATTGATTCAAAAATCTCTTTTATAGGACTCCCACTATAAATGTGTGACTTTTAAATGATTTCAAAAAGAGGGATATTTCTCACAAAACGTTTTACTACTCATGTTAAACTATGTCAACATCTTTTACTGGATATTATTCTTAATTAAGGTTGATTTATTATAATACAATCTTCCATATTGTATTGAATGAGTTATGATATTTTTGACAGTCAATGTGCTATTTTTATACCCCTCATCGTTTATGGTTGAAGTATTGATATTTTGTATGCTAGTTTTAATACGATTGTTTATGTTATGTTTCATCATTTTCATATGAGGAATGAAGTTGAATTAGTAAGTGAGCGTTTGAGAGCACTATAGCTCCTCGATGCATCGATAGGTCTCTTGAGGCAAATTAGTGTCTTGGAACAAGTCCTTGGAAAAAAATTATTTGTATTCGAGGCACGATGCCTTGAATATGTGGTAATGATGTCCGACGTTAGGCATTAAATTATTATGAAATTAATTATTACATGTGATTATCTGACTAGTAGAATATTCATGTGCATAGTTATATGTTAATGTTTGATTTATTTTCTCCATATTATGTGCACGTTTATTTTTAAAAGGCTGTTGTTTTTATTGTACATGTTGCCTTAAAATTTTATAGATTTTGTTAAATTATTTACCCTTACTGAGCATCTGAGATCACCCATTTCTTAAGTTTTGTTTTCCCATGATTCCAAGAAGTGTATTATGTTTGATATGCATGTTAATCTTGGGGAATAATGCCATTGTAAATGGTTTATTTATGTTATGTTTTTTGATGGAATGTATAATGAAACATTCATGCACGTAGTCGATTTTCCAAGACTACTAAACTGATCAGTCCTTCAAGACTTAATGTCATGTAATCATGATAGTGTATTAAAATAATACACTGGCTCTAGGCTTCTATGGTTGGGGAGTTACATTAAATCCTTGAATTTCTTATATAGCTCTTTGGGTTATTATGAATTTAATAGAATTTTTGCATGTACAACTGCTTTTGAAAATTGGGAAACTTTAGCTATTTGTCATGAAGTAACATATAATGTCAAATAAATATGCATAAATACCTATAATATTAATTATGATACTTTTATAATGAAACTTGACGGACCTATTTGTAATATGTATCTCATGTTCAATGAGATCATGATGAAAATGAACTATTTGGGGAAACCTGTTTCAAATAAATAACAAGTTATATTCCTATTAAGGTGTCTATCAGATGGATGGAGAGGAACAAAAGTGTCAATTTAAGAATCACGTGATGTAATAAAGTCACCTATTAAGAAGAGGATATAAAAGATGATGATTTATTAGGGGGGACACAAGGTAAATAGAGAAGAATAGAATGAACCAAAAATAAAATCCATTGCCTTCAAAACTACTTCTTCAAATAAAGAAGAAAAGATAAAATATTCCAGTTCATGTGATGAAGAGTCACCTACTGACAATGTTGAATAAATGGCCCATTTGGCCAAAAAATTACAAAAAATTTATAAGAGGAAGTATTTATATAAAAAACCAAACTATAGAAGAAAATATGATAATAGAGGTAATTGGATAAAGGACTGTAAGAAAAATGATAACATGAATGAAACAGTTTTATATAGGTTCAGGTGAAAAGTTCATGTCAAATTTTACTTCCCTAAGATAAAATTATAGAATATGTATGATGATAAGAAAAAGAGAGACAAGAAATCAATGAAAGAAACTTTAAGATCTTTCGAAGATATTTTTAGTGATTAAGACTCAACCTAAGAGAATAATATTGGTAGATCTAACATGTGTTTCATGAAAAACTCATCTAAGGAAGTTAATGAATGTACTTCTTCTCCTTTACCTAGTTCTAATCATTCTATAGATGAAAATAGTGATGAAAACTTGTCAAATGATGAAATTTTTGAATACTGAAATATTATAGAAGATAATTTTAATGTGATTAAAGTTAAATATAATATTTCTAAGAAACATTATGCCTTAGATCCTAGTTTTAAAAAAGAACATACTATTTGGAAAGATAAAAATGGAATGTTGTTAAAAGATAACAATGAGTAGAGGTTATCTAATGAGAAACTAAATAAATATCTTGAAATATTTACAAATAGAAGAAATAAATTTACTCAAATTATAGTAAGTAATACTAATCGAATGTACACTATCGGGAAAGGGTGTCAACCTGAATAAAGAAGGATCATTAAATAAAATATTCATAGGTCTAGTTCCAAAAAATATTTAACAAGTTAATTTTCATTTGGACATAATTTTTTTTTTCACAAGTTTAGAATCTTCTTATAAGAAACATATTTAGAAATTACGGGGTCCTAAATCCTTTATTAGAAACATTTTTTGACCAAAATTTGTTTTGGTACCAAAGTCATTTTTGGTGAAATATTTTCCTTGTAGGAAACTTTCCTGAAAAGATCCAGTAAAAACATATTGTACTTGTATATTAAAAATTAGAGATACAAGATTAGATATTATTCAAGGTAAAATAACCTGATAAATTTTGATGGTGGACATGTCACCTTTGGAGACAATCCCAAAGGGAAAATATTTTTCCTTAGCCAAATTAGAAATTCTAACTTTATTTTATTTTACACTATTATATTTGTAGATTTTATAAAGTAAAATAATATTATAATATAATATTCATTTGATGAGGTTTTTACTATTGATTTTGAAAGTAATTATTTTAATTTATTTGATTCCAAAGATTCTTTAATATTACATCATTAAGAAATAATAATGTCTATATTGTTCATTTAGATTCATTGTTTTCTGAAAAATGTTTCCTGTATATGTTCCTTTCAAAAATAAAATTGGATTTGGAATACGGGACTAGGGCATTGAAATATTCATTCAATTATAAAGATAATTGTAAAGGGTTAGTAAAAGATCTACCTCAATTAGAATTTCTAAATGATAAAGTTTGTAACCCCTATCAAAAAGGGAAACAACATAAAATCTATTTCAAATATATTAAAGAAGTTTCAACTTCTCAACCACCATAATTGGTTCACATGTACTTATTGGTAACTTATATAGTTTTTATATTAAATAATAATAACTATATTTATGTTATTGTAGATTAATTTTCTAGGTATACTTGGGTATTCTTTCTAGCTTATAAAATTGATGTATATTCTTTATTTTACCATGTATAAAAAATAGTAGAAAATCACAGTGGACATAGAATTAGAACCTTTTGAAGTGATTATTAACATGAGTTTGAAAATAAAAACATTGAATATTTTTATAAAAAAATTTCAATAGTTATAAATTTTCTACTCTTAGTGCCCCTAGAGAATAATTTTTTCGTAGAAATAAGAAATACAACTTTTCATGAAATATCCTAGACCATGCTCAATGATGATGACATACATAATCATTTTGGGAAAAATATATAAATACATCTTGTTACATAATGAATAGAATCTTAATAAAACACATATTAATGAAATATCATTATGAATCATGGAATGCTTGAAATAAAAAGGTTAAATACTTTATAGGTTTTTGTTTTAGAGATTTATTCTTAGTACTAAGGTTACTCTTGAAATATTTTCTCCCAAGAGTGATGAAGGAATTTTCCTAGGTTATAGAACTTATAGTAATTAATCTTAGGTGTTTAATAAAAGAAAAAATTATAGCAGAATATTTTAATGTCATAATTTATTAAAAATATACTCATGATCCTAATATTCCTTTTGGAAACCTTGAGGTTGATCTATTAAATATGAACATCAATGCCAAACATACTGAAAATTCTATAAATCAAGTAGAAAATTCATTTAGTTTTAAGGAAGAACATAAACCTGTAAAGGATAATTAGTTTTCTAGCCTTTCTTTTCCTAGATATATTAGGTATCATTGATACCATTATCTATATACTTTATATGTATATCTATATAGAGGAACTCGAACTAGAGCTTCTCATAGAAACAAGGTTGAACATCAAGCATTATGGTCATAGATTATACCTAATAACATCAATGATGAAATTAGTGAATAATTTTCGGTGATGACAATACAAGAAGAACATGATAAAGTTGATCAAAAAATGTTTGGTAACTATTAGTTATACCTAAAGACACTATGGATATTGAGAAAAAGAGGGTGTTTATAGAAAATTTGGATTAGACAACCACTATAGTCAAAAATAAATTTAGGTTGTTAGAATATGGATATAGTTAAGAAGAGGTTATAGAATATTTGGAAACCTTTTCACTAGTGGATAGAACAGAATACATCATAATAATACTTTCCTATGTTTTTTTTTGATTTTATGCTATATCAAATGGATGTCAAAAGTTCATTCTTAAATGGTTATATAGTTGAGGATGGTTTTGTTGAATAACCCTTAGATTTAAAAATCTACATTATCAAAATCATGTTTTTAAATTAACAAAATTTTGATGCGTTTTAAAATAGGCATCTAGATCTTGGTATGATAGGTTCAGCTCTTTTATAATTTCTAAATGTTTTTCAAAATGTAGATAAGATTCAAATATTTTTAGAATAATAATTTCAAAAGATATTTTAGTTGTTAAAATTTAGGTTGATGATATTATTTTTGGATCTTCCTAAAATTATTTGTGTACTATTTTTCTAAAATGATGAAAAGTAAATTTGTAATGAGTTTAATGGGAGAACATAAATTCTTAATTGGGTTTCCATTTTTCAAAATAAATATGGTATTAATTTAAATCAATGTAAGTAAACTAAAGGCCTTTTAAAATGTTTTGGTTTTGATAAAACTAAATTTAGAGATAATTCTATGATTACCACCAATAATTTAGATCATGATGAAATTATAAATCCAGTTGATCAACCCAATTACAGAGGTGTGGTTGTAGTATTTCTATTATTAACTGATATAAGGCTAGATATTATGTTTCTTATGTGTATGTGGACCTATTTTCACAAAAATCATAAAGAATAACATTTACTTATTGTTAAAAGAATTTTCAAATACCTAAAATATATAACCAATTTAGGATTGTTTTATCCTATAAGAAAATAATTTTACTTTTCAGTAATTCATTTGAGGATTTTAGTGGTTGTAAGTAAGGTAAAATAAGAAACTCTGAAACTTTTCATCTGTTAGGAAAGCCTCTTATATCATGGTGTTGTAAATTCAAAATTTGGTGGCACTGTGTACTGCTGAGGATAAAATAAAAAGTTATAATAATTTGTTGTTCCCATATTATGGGGA
Source organism: Viscum album (assembly GCA_963277665.1). Lineage (NCBI taxonomy): Eukaryota > Viridiplantae > Streptophyta > Magnoliopsida > Santalales > Viscaceae > Viscum > Viscum album. The sequence continues at coordinate 221,106,183 of OY728165.1, forward strand.
TAAAGCACACATTACTAGAATATTTATATCAATTTAGATGTTTCCCTTTATATTATGAAAACACAAGTGTGATAAATATTTCAAATAATCTCATGTCTCAATCTAGAAAATATCATATTGATATAAGAAAGGAATTTTTGATAGATAATTTCCAAAAGAGTGATATAATTCCCGAATTCATAGGAATTAAACATCATATTATTAATATTTTTATAAAAACCTTAATTTATTCGATATTAAGATAAGTCAAACATGAATTAATAATGATAAATTTGAATTAATTATCCCCTATTGAAAAATAAACTACTGAACATGTCACCGTTAGACAAGCCACCACTGAGATGATCCACCTTTGAACTGATCCACAATTGAGCTGGTCCACTCTTGATCCAATCATTCATTGAGTCGATCCACTTTGGAGCTAATCCACTATTGAGCTAATCTCCTATTAAGATGATCCACCATTGGAATAATCTATCATTCAAATGATCTACAATTGGTTGATCTACCAGTATCTATTTTTCAACAAATCCTAAAATTCCATTTTAACAATTTTATTTGTTTTATTCATTTTTATCTTATTAAATTTTGGAATTAGAATCCCTAAATGATAAAATTTGGAATTAAAACTAATTTCAGGTCACTCTATCACTCGATCCTACCCCCTTGAATAGTTTATACTTAACTTCTCATGAACTTAAACCTTATCTTGATCCTATATCACCCTTCATTTTAGTAAAATCAAATGAGTTAAGAATCCTTTAGTGCCATTTCCTTAAATATCATAGTCTAATAAGAGATCTCATAAAGAACTGAGTTGAGCTTCAGTCAAACTGGAATGCCAATCCTGAGAACTGAGAGTTGTAGTAGAAAAAGAAATATATGTGAAGTGGAAAATGTAGAGCAATTAATTGATACTCAAAGTGATTAAATATCAAGGTTGGTTAGATTAGTTCTCAATAAATTACATACATTTTTATTTGAGTTTATTTCAATAGTTTTACAAAATAAAGATTATATCTTTTGAGAATTTAAATATTTTATTTGGGGAATGATAAATGGTAAAGAGGTTAGCATTTATTTGAAACAATGGGTTATGTGTATTAATGTGCCTCACTAAGGAGTTTCTAATAAATATAAAGGGCTGATACCATTTGATACTGAACTATTTGTATATTAGGTTTCACTAATTTAAGTCATTGGGGATGGTATAGTACAATGGTATACTTTTACTGAAATAGATGGTGAATGAATAATTCTGTTTAAATTCATTCAAAATTTGTTATATCATGGGAAATGGGATTTTAGAACAATGAGGTATCTAGATATATATATTTTATTCCTCATAAAAACTGAGGATAAAATCAATCTCAGTAGATATATTATAGTGAAGATGTTGGATATATGCATGTCCTCTCAATAATACAATTCATTGATTTATCCTAGGTTGATTTCATCTATGTTGGAATCCAAGGTATTAGTTGATAAAGAGGAATAATAATACGTAGGTTTTGGTTGTTTTTGTTTAAGGAAAAAACACATTTAAAATAATTATAGTTAATTGATTCCATGATGATAAGATGGGTGGATGATAATGAAAAGTAGTATAAGGATTTTAATCATGCAGACAATCATACCAGATACAAGACTGATTTTGATCATGACATGGAGAGAGATGTGATTGTGGTTCATTCAGATGAGTATGTGGAAGAAGAAGTGGGAGAAGTTGAAGAGGTTTCAAATTCTATTGAAGAAGGCAGTGATCTAGACATTCCAAAGATCCTAGTTGTTTCTTATGAACTATCTATTCCACCTACTTCTTTCTCTACTAGAGAGAGTCTCTTGAGTGAATAAGATGAAGATGAGGAGTCTGAAGTCTCTAGAGAAGAACATAATCAAAGTTATTATGAAACCTATAAAGAACTGGTATAACTGTATGATGATGAAAATGGAGATAGTGGGGATAATGGAAATGGATATGAACCTCATGACTAAGAAGGCCATGATATTGTTGTTGATGATGATAATGTTGATAGGAATTAGTCACATCAACCTTATGCTATTTATTTTTTTTCCAGCTAAATTTATATTTGTAGAGGGATATGTTTTTATTCAGGATTATAGTGACAATTCCTCTATTAGAGGAGAGACCATGGTATCTTTTTAGCGGAAATAATCCATAGGTACTTCCCAAAGGTTAGTGTAGAGAGATGGGCCTTCAATTTCTGCTAAGGATAGAGAAAAATCTAATGAAGAGCCTTCATAGGGTTCCAAATTGCTTGGAATTTCATATCCAGATTCATATAGAGATTATGACACTGAAGATGATCACAATAGTCCCCCATATGGCGTAAATTCTATCTTAGAAAGTGTTGGAACATATCCAAAGGGCTATTCAGTTGAAAAAATTGATGATGATGGTGTGCTGCATGCCTTTCCTTCTAATTCTTTAGTTGTTAGATCAGAGCATGAAGTGGATATCATGCCTAGTCTAGAGATATCATCTCCACCATTTATTGATTATACCTTAGTTACATTGTTTATATGTATAGAGTTGATTTGTATATCTTTGTAGATATATTTATTTTAGATTTCCGTGGTATTCTGAGATCTTATCCACCTCATGTTACTCAGCTCATTAAAGATAATTCTCGACACATTTTTGAGTTGGTTAATTTCTATATTTATCCCAAGATGATTATAAATATTTAAGAAGTTAATGTGGAAAATAAAAGACAATCCAGTGAGATGGAATCATTGAAATATTTTATGATGGTGATGAATGCCTCTTTTACTACTAGCCATACTGAACTTTTAAAGAGGATGTAAATATTTACATATTATATTTCATCTAGATCTACTACTATATATCATTTCTCAGTTTATGGGGAGATGATCCGAGTCATGTTTAGATAGGAGTTATGTTCCATTATGGGAGATATCTATACTTATCATTATGAGGATCTATACCAAATTAGATAGTATGATGAATATATATTAACTAGTAAAGGATTGATGGAATGAATCCTAGATTGAAAGGGAAACCAAAACCAATAATAAAAAATACTATATTTCTATGATATATATATATAAATGTTTAATTATCACTTTAGGGTTTTAAGTGGTAACTTAAGAATGCCACCTATCACTAGGGCCTTTAATGAACAGGTAGAACAACTCAAATTCTAGGTTCCTCTTCTAAAGTTGTTCGTGGAAGAGAAAAATAACATCATAAGTGTAATAGAGAGAGTTGTAAATATAATCATATACTCTGTTAACCTCATGAATCCATTATTGTATGTCTCATGTACAACTATTGTTTCACTTGGGAATATTCTTATGTCAGATCTCACTTCTACAACCTCTCATTCTTCTATACTGCTTCATATTCATCCATTAAGTGTGTCTGTAACAAAATTAGTTAGACATCTAAGACCACTGCTGATATGAGAGATACATGTGAATACCTCAGCCCCCTCATCTTCTAAATCGATGCCTCCTACCTCTGGAAAAGTTGAACGGAATATTGATCCTACCTCCGGAGTTTAGAGTGATTTAGAATAAGATTCAACTTTGATATGAATTTTTTCCCTTTAGATATTTAATCTGATAAATTATGTATTTTATTGAATCCACTCTATTCCACTTCATCTCTTGGATTTATTCTTTATTTTATTTTAATTAATTTTATTTTATATTTTCATTTTGATAATACCTAAGGGGGAGAAATTCATTGAATGGAATTTACCTTTCATGTTTTATATTTTGTAACGCCCCGACTCCAGATACCCAGAGTCGGTGCATTATTACATAACATTGGCATGATGACAAGAAAGATCAAGTCTCGAAAGGCCGATTAGTTTAGTAGCCTTGGAAACACTAGATATACTCATAAAGTTTACATTACATCATAAAATGAATACTACAACAATATAATCTCTATAGTCCATACTTTTATCCCCACATACTATCCCGACATGTCATTCATAAATTACTTCTTCACATCCTTGGAAAAATAAAACATAGAAAAGGGGTGAGCTCAAATGCCTAGTAAGGATAACAATATAGCAAAAACTTTCAAAAATAAGAATAAACATTTAAGGCAATGTATAACTAAAACAAAAGCCTTTTAAACTTGAACTTCAACATAGTATGGAAAAAATAAATTGAAATATTGCCATTTAATTATTCACATGGATATTGTACTAATCTAATAATCACATGCAATATCAATAACCACTTTCATAATGATGGAATGCATAATGCCAGACTATCATAACCACATAGCCAAGGCCTCATGCCAAGACTACAAATAAGATTTTGTTAAGGCCTTGTGCCAAGACACTAGTTTGTCTCATGAGACCTACCGATGCATCGAGGAGCTATAGCGGGCTCCACCCGTCACATACTAAGTCCAATGCATTCCCATATGAAAAGGTTTAAACATAACATAAACATTCATATTAAAACTAGCATACGAAATGTAAATACTTCATCCATAAACCACAAATGGTATAAGAATAACACATCCACAATCAAACACATCACAAAAACTTCAAAACAATATGGAAGTTTTGTATCATAATAAATAAACTCCAAATAAACTTAAAATCCATCAAAGGATGTTGACGTAGATGAAATCAAAACTATTTGAGATAAATATATCTTTTTTTGAAATCATTTAAAAGTCACACATTTATTAAGGAACTAATTTAGAAGAGATTTTTTAATCAAAGTGTCCAATACCACTTCAAAATTTTTGAAAAGAAATATATTTTCATAACATTCATGTAAATATAAATAAATCCATAAAATAATTTTGAAAACATGGAAATTAATTAAAAAGATTTAGAAAGATAAATCTTTAAAACATTTAAAATTCTAAATTTGATAGAGAGTACCTTTCAGAAAATCTTAAAATATTAATTTTGAAATCATTTAAAAGTCACATAATTATAAAATAAAACATTTACTTTGAAAATATCCTTATAATATTGTAAGGGAAGCTTCGAAAATTTTATAATGGCAGAAAATAGCCACACCCGCCATATAAGTTAAAAAAACATTCTTACCTTAATTCTGTCGAAAAGGTTTAAAAGGAACTTGTTTGGAAAACGACAGAAGGATACCTTTATAAACATCTTATAAAAAGTCAAACAAGGGTATTAATGACTTTAACCCACATTCTATAAAATAGTATGAATGTTTTGAAATACCCTTTCAAGAAACATGGATGTGGATGATAAAGAGGTCCCAGTAGAAAATTACGTATAAACAATCTCAGATAATGAAGAGATTGTGAAATAACCCTTACCTTGTAGTTTTCCTTGGTTAGGGGTAGGTTAACCTCCTGTATAATGGTGAAATAATTGTTATTAAATTATACAAGAATGATATACATTAATATGATATCATATATGATCTTATAACATTGATTTGTTAATAATATCTTAGTATTATCGTTGTTTCGGGTGTTAACTTACTCATTTTATTTTATATGTTTTGTTATTTAAGCCGTGTTTGTCATGGATAAGTTGTATCTTAATCATATATAGAATGATATCAAGTCCATAGATACTATTATTAATCATCAAATGAGAATTAGACTTGAATGGATACGATAGAGAATGAATCTCATCGCGTTCGTGGAGACGGTAGTCCGTACGTACGCACGAGCGACAATATCATTCTTTTGATATTAAAATAATATATAATTCGATGTTATATCATATATACAGAATAATTATATTGTTATATTTATTATTTACATGAATTACATATCTTTATTATATCCATCCAAATAATAATTTATTGAATGACAATTACACCACGACGTGGAGACGGTAAGCCGTACGTACGCACGTATGGTGACATGCAATTAAAAGGATGGATAGAATACTGAATATGGTTGTACCATATTTATAATAACATCACAGTATATAGAAGATACTGGAGTTATTATTTTATAATATAAATAATAAATAAAGAAGAAGTTGAAGAAGAAAGAAACTTGAAAGAGGGTGGTGAAAACATTACTTCTTCTTCAGGTTCTTCCATTTGATTTGATCAAAAGGGATCCTTAGGTTAGATTTCTGATAAAAATAAGCCCTCTAGGTTGTAGTGAGGGAAGTTCAGAGAGTATTTGGGTAGGGTTTGGCCGAGCCTAAAGGATTTGAATGTGTGAATTAGTGAGAATGGGGAGTTCCCTTTTATAAGAGGGGTGAGGGGAACCTTTGGAAAAGCTAAAAATATTATTTTATAATAAATTAATATTAGGTTTCTAATGGCTCCAACGTGGATTATTTAAAGGTTAAGGTGGGTATAGGTCGAAAACCACTCAACTAATAGAATTTAGACAGGTTTGGGTCACTATATTAACCTTATCTTTAAGTATAAACTCTTAGTTAATTAGTTTCACTTTTACAATGTCTCTTTGTATTTTTATATTATATGGTTAATAAACTTACAATATACATCCAAGTGACCCCCAAGTGGTCCATTAATGATACAACTATCATGATATAAGTCTCTTTGACGAACATTAGATTTTGAGGAATTTAATATCAATTAATGTAACACCCCGACCCCAGTTACCTAGAGTCGGTGCATGATTACATAACATTGGCATGATCACAAGAAAGATCAAATCTCGAAAGACCGGTTGGTTTAGTAGCCTTAGAAACACTAGATATATTCATAAAGTTTTACATTACATCATAAAGTGAAAAACTACTACAAAAACATATTGTCTCCATAGACCACACTATTATCCCCTCATAATATCCCTACAGGTCACTCATAATTTACTTCTTCACATCCTGGGAAAAATAAAACATATAAAAGGGGTGAGCTCAAATGCCCAGTAAGGATAACAATATAGAGGAAACTTTCATAAATAAGAATAAACATTTAAGGGAATGTATAACTAAAATAAAAGCCTTTTAAACTTGAACTTCAACATAGTATGAAAAAAATAAAATGAAATAATTCCATTTACTTATTCACATGGATATTCTACTAATCGAATAATCACATACAATATCAATAACCACTTTCATAATGATGGAATGCAAAATGCCAGACTATCATAACCACATAGCCAAGGCCTTGTTCCAAGACTACAAATAATATTTTGTCAAGGCCTTGTGCGAAGACACTATTTTGTCTCATGAGACCAACCGATGCATCAAGGAGCTATAATGGGCTCCACCCGTCACATATTAAGTCCAATGCATTACCATATGAAAAGGTTTAAACATAACATAAACATTCATATTAAAACTAGCATACGAAATGTAAATAATTCATCTATAAACCATGAATGGTATAAAAATAACACATCCATAGTCAAACATATCACAAAACCTTCAATACAATATAGAAGTTTTGTATCATAACAAATCAACTTCAAATAATCATAAAATCCATCAAAGGATGTTGACATAGATGAAATCAAACTCTTTTTAGAGAAATATCTCTTTCTATTTTGAAATCATATATTTATAAAATAAAACATTTTCTTTGAAAATATTCTTATAAGATTGTAAGGGATGCTTCAAAGATTTTATAACGGCATAAAATAGCCGCACCCGCCGTATAAGTTAAAAAAACATTCTTACCTTAATTCTGCCGAAAAGGTTAAAAAACACCTAGTTTAGAAAATGGCAGAAAGATTCCTTTATAAACCTCTTATAAAAAGTCAAACAAGGGTATAAATTTCTTTAACCCATATTCTTTTAAATAGTAAAAATGGTTTGAAATACATTTTTAAGAATCATGGATGTAGATGATAAAGAGATCCCAGTAGATTATTAGGTATATACAACCTCGGATAATGAAGAGATTGCGAAATAAACCCTTACCTTGTACTTTTACTTGGTTGGGGGTAGGTTAACCTCCTGTATAATGGTGAAATAGTTGTTATTAAATTATACAAGAATCATATACATTAATATGATATCATATATGATCTTTTAACATTGATTTGTTAATAATATCATAGTATTATTGTTGTTTCGGGTGTTAACTTACTCGTTTTCTTTTATATGTTTTGTTAAATAAGTCATGTTTGTCATGGATAGGTTTTATCATAATAATATCCAGAATTATATCAAGTCCTTAGATACTATTATTAATCATCAAATGACAATTAGACTTGAATGGATACGATGGAGAATGAATCTCATCGCGTTCGTGGAGACAGTAGTCCGTACATATGCACGAGCGACAATATCATTCTTTTCATATTAAAATAATATATAATTGGATGGTATATCATATATACAGAATTATTATCATGTTATATTTATTATTTACATGAATTATAAATCATTATTATACCCATCTAAATAATAATTTATTGAATAACAATTACACAACGACGTGGAGACGGTAAGCTGTACGTACGCACGTATGGTGACATGTTATTCAAAGGATGGATAGAATACTGAATTTTGTTGCACCATATTTATAATAAAATCACAGTATATATAAGATACTGGATTTATTATTTTAGAATGGAAACAACAAAGGTAGAATAAGTGGAAGAATAAAGGAACTTGAAAAAGGGTGGTGAAAAATCATTACCTCTTCTTCAGGTTCTTCCTTTTGATTTGATCAAAAGGGAACCTTAATTTGGCTTTCTGAATAAAGGAAGGCCTCTAGGATGAAGTGAGGGAAGTTGAGAGAGTATTTGGGCAGAGTTTGGCCGAACCAAAAGGCTTTGATGGTGTGAGTTAATGAGAAGGGAGAGTTCCCTTTTGTAAGAGGGGTGAGGGCACCTTTGGAAAAGCTAGAAATATTATTTTATAAAAAATTAATATTCGGTTTCTAATGGCTCCAAAGTGGATTATTTAAAGTTTATGGTGGGGATGGGTCGAAAACCACTCAACCAATAGAATTTACACAAGTTTTGGTTACTATATTAAACTTATCTTTAAGTATTAACTCTTAGTTAATTAGTTTCACTTTTACAATGTCTCTTTGTATTTTTATATTATATTGTTAATAAACTTAATATAAACATCCAAGAGACTCCCAAATGGTCCATTAACGATATATCTATCATGATATAAGTCTCTTGGCCGAACCTCAGATTTTCAAGAATTTAATATCAATAAATAATATAATATTTGTTTTAAAAACTCTTTTTTGTCAATTTTGACACTATTCAATAATTGATTTTTTTTAAAAATCATATCAGAATGATTAATTCGAAAACAGTTAATTAGATCAATCCTTACATGTCATATTAACCTAGAAAATTAGTGAAATTCATAAAAACTCTCAAATTATATTTATTTGGGTATCTACAATATCAATCATTTTAATTTCTCATTATTATTGTAATTACTGCATCACCATTATGTCATAAATAAATTAATTTTTTTAATTTCTAAAAATTATAAATAAAATACCATTATGTAGGAAATCGTTTTAGCTTTCAATGGAATATTTATAGTCTAAAATCCAACACATATAACCCTATGTAAAAATTTTCTTTCTAAAAGATATATGCTTGTGTCATTTTTGTATTCATTTTAACTTAATTAAAATAAAGTGTCCCTATCACTTACAAGTGGCACCATGAGGTCCCAAAATCGACCCAAAGATGCCCATGGTCGGACATGTATCAACCAATAAGGTTAGGAAACGTTTTAAGTTAATTTTTTATTATTATAATATTATTTCTTAACCCGTATTTACCGGATTTACCCTTTAACCATGTTAAATAAAATATTTTCCGAAGTAATTATTCAAAATGTCTAAAAATAAAAGTTACATGTTTACACAATTTGATCATCCTGATTCCAAATATGGAATCCATTTTTCCAAATTCAAAACACAGAAGTGGCAGAAATTAATTTAAAATTAATTCCTGCTGTCAAAATAAAAAGCGTGTTTTTAAGATATAGTAACTATCCAAAGATTGATACTTGTTTATGTTCGGTTTAATTATAGAATTATGTCCAAAGACCAAAATTTTATTAAATGGTAAAAATATATTCTAAATATACTTTAAAACCAATCAAATTCATAATTTATCACCATTAATTATTTTGATTAAAAAAGTTGTTTTTAATTAAAATTTAGAAATTTTAACTATTCATCAAAATATTAAAGTTATCCAAAATGTACCAAAATTTCAACATAGGCTAAATTCGATACTCCGAATCCAAAAATGAAGTCCATATTGAGAGATAAAATTTAGAAAATTTCAAAAAGTAGGTATTACTATTCATAACGGCTAGTTTGATTGGTTGTGGTGTGTTAGAACTCGATGTTGCGTACAACACACGCTATCAAATTATTCAACGAGAAATGTACCATAGAAGTCTGGGGTGTTACAATTAATAATATAATATTTGTTTTAAAAACTCTTTTTTGTCAATTTTGACACTATTCAATAATTTATTTCTGTAAAAATCATAACAGAATGATTACTTCGAAAAAAGTTAATTAAATCAATCCTAATATGTCATATTAACCTAAAAAATTATTGGTATTTATAAAAAGTCTCAGATTACATTTATTTGGGTATTTATAATATCAATTATTCTATGTTTTCATTAATTAAGTAATTACTACGTCACCATTGTGTCATAAATAAATTAAATTATTTAATGTTTAAAAATTATAAATAAAATACCATTATGTAGGAAATCTTTTTAGCTTTCTAATGAATATTTACAATCGAATTTATATTATGTATAACCCTATATTAAAAATGTTTTAGTAAATAAACATTGATTTTAACTCTTTTAACTCTTCTTTGAATTAAATAATAATAAATGTCCTAATCTAATACAAGTGGACCTAAATGATAATATTTTACTCTTAAGATTGTTTTTGGTCGAGATACACTTGTCCAATAAAATTAGGACAATCGTTAGGGTAATATTAATATCATTTTTACCCTTAATTACCCTATTTACTTTTAACCGTGGTAAATAAAAGTAAAAAGTTACTATTCACCAAAAATTATTTTTATCTCATTGAACCACATTTTACTCCTTGATATTAACCATGTCTCTTGGATTTTCGAAATTCCACTCAAATAAGCGGTAAAATTATGTTTTATGAAAAATTCAGTTTTTTAACTACCACTTAGCGGTTTCACTATTCATCAAAAAAATGAAAGTTTCCAGAAAAATACCAAAAATTAGGCCTAAGCTATATTTTATATTATGAATTAAAAAATGATGTCTATTTTACCAAATTCAGAACATATCAGTTTCATTAATTAATTTAAAAATGAATTCCCGTCGTCAAAACAAATAGCGTGTTTTTAAGAGATAATAACTATCAAAAGATTGACACTTGTTTATGTCTGGTTTAAATGTGAAATTACATCCAATGACCAAAATTGTATTAAATTGTAAAAATATATTCTAAATATACTTTAAAACCACTCAAATTAATAATTTATCACTATTAATTATTTCGATTAAAAAAGTTGTTCCTAATTAAAATTTAGTAATTTTCACTATTCATCAAAATATGAAAGTTATCCGAAAAGTACCAAAACTTCACCCTAAGATAATTTCAATATTAAGAATCCAAAAATGAAGTCCATTTTGAAAGATAAAATATATAAAATTTCAAAAAGTAGGTATTACTATTCATAACAGCTAGTTTGATTGGTTGTGGTATGTTAGAATCTCGAAGTTGCATACAATACACGTCATTGCATTATTCAAAGGGAAATTTACTGTGGAAGCTTGGGATGTTTCATTGTAAATTTTTGATGTCCCCATTATAAAAAGTAAATTTATTTAATCAAATTGAATATATAAAAGTTTAAAATATTGGATTTAAAAAGGGTTCACTATTAAAAGTTTGTAAAAGTGAAATAATGAAAATGAATTTGTTCTTACATTATGTCTAAGAAACTCATAATATGGATTCTAAAATTATAAGGATTATATAAAGTTTAAAATTTAGTTAATAATATTCATAACCTCTTTTGAATGGCTTCTTTGGTAAGTCATGGTGCGCTTGAACTCGGTGTTGCGTGTAGTGCAAGTTATTGAATTATTTTGAAGAAATAACAAACTATGAAATCTTGGGGTGTTACATTCTCCCCTCCTTCAATAAATTGCATCCTCGCAATTTGAAATTGTTCTTCAAAAATAAAAGGTTGAATGTAGAAAATATCTTTGTGGGAAAACCCACATCAGAAATTGGGTTAATAAAATTTAGTCTTAATAAGAGGAAAAGAAAAATGAAAGGGTCACCACCAAATTATGATCTCTATTCGAAGAACATTGGTGGAAATTAGAGACATATAATTGGAGGAAAAACGTAAATATTTATAGGTAGTGATTTAGGTCATCAATCAAAAACAAGTGTAAAATTGAGGGTCTTAAATTCATCAATCTATGATGATTTAAAATACCATCGGTTCAGCAAAACATATGGTATTAGGATAAAACGTTTTTTGTTTTAAGATCCCTTCACTACAGTATACGAATTAATTTCTTCATTGAATAAGAGAAGAAGAAAAATATATAGTTGACATGTAGATTCTCATCCTTTAACTAAGTTCTACCATAAACTCATCTTTCACTCTAAAAGATAATAGAACTTAAAAATAATATTCTATTTATCCTATTCGTATAGGGTTAAGAAATGAATTTGTAATTTATCTAGAAGGACCATTAAAAAAATGATATTATTCAATCCAGGACATCACGTGGGTCAGTGGTAGGTGATATACCCTTGTTACCCTTCGGTTGTGGGTTCAAGTCTGGTGGCCTTGCCGGACGCGACAAGTTGCCGCCCGACCTCCGGGTTGTCCTTTTATGGCAATCCAAAATAATCCAAACTAGAACTATCCAAAATACTTCAGTCCAAAATTTATAAGGAAGGTAAACACAATGAAGATCCTTTTTTCCGCGTAATAACATGTGAACACCTTCATCATGTATTCTTTTAAAACACTGCAACATTTTGAATTACCATGAAACCTTATTGATTACATTCATGATCCCTTATTCCTTAAAGAATAAAAGATATACTCTTTCAATCAAAAATGTTGTAAACCCAAACAATGATAGAATATACAAATCATTAATTAGTTTCAAGGTAGTCAAGAATATCCAATATAATTTTTCCAAATCAATCATGTATTATTCTAAAATCACTACCTCGGTATCAGAACCATATTATGGTTTATCTTTCTCTCAACCATATATTTTCCAAAAATTTAACCTGCTATTGAGTTACTTTTCTTTGTTCCACACAATCTCAAGTCCTTAATGAAATAGTACTGCAGTAAAATCCTTATATACTCCATAATTATTATAACAAGTACATTTTTGATACAACACTCAAATGACATAATCAACATAAGGACTCTAATCATTCCTCTTCATCTGTGGTAGTATCATAACTTGATTATTATCCAATAGCATCATTTGCGGCATAGTCTGATTACTGGGACATAGGTTCGCGTAGTGTCCAAACTCCTTGAAAATGAACCACTATACATTTGAAACCATTTTCTTACCCTTGCTGTCACGTACTTTGGGCCCTTTTCCTCCACACTTATAACAAAATCCCATTCCTTTCATGAAAGTTCCAGGGTGTTTCTTCCCACAGTTATCACATATGGGAAAATTCTTCTTTTCCCTCTTCCCTTTATCCATATTTCCCTCTTCCATCCTTTTCTTCTATTGCTTCCCTTCAAAGTTATTAGACTCAGTAAACTCTTTACTTATCTTATCAACACATGATATTATTTCGTCATATTATGAAAATACATGGGAGACTATTTCTCTTATAAATTCTGGCTTAAGACCATGAAAGATATGATCCTTCTTTTTCTTTGGATCATGTGCATTGCTGGAGTTCTCATTCCTTCTACTGGGTGCCATTTCTAAACAATGGCATACTCTAGATTAGTTTATGAATAACAATACCTAATCCCAAACTTGAAAAAAACATAACCTAAATTAAATAGTTTATGGATATAATCCATAATCACAAAAATGTCTCCTTTGAGGAAGTATTTACTCATAAACCCTTCATAATGGTTTGTATAGAAAATGAGAATTATCCTAAGCATATCCCCCGGGAGTGTCGTAACCAAGAGTATAACAAGGCCCGTTGCCGTGCATGAGTTCCCGTTCGAGTCTAGCTCGAATCGGTGTTTTCGGGTTTTACCCCTAGGTACATCTGTTCCAGAGCCTCCTCTACGTGATCATATCTAGACAGGTATGTATTGCTCGGAAAACACACAAAATCTCTACAATACCAAAATTTTAGGAAGTTCTTATATACTAATCCTCATAGTTCATCTTAGGTTAATGTGCTCTAATCAGAGTTTATCTAAATCTAGCTTCCAAGGTTTGTACTAAACTTCCTCTGATACTAACTGTAACGCCCCGACCCCAAATACCCAGAGTCGGTGAATTATTACATAACATTGGCATGATCACAAGAAAGATCAAGTCTCGAATGACTGATTAGTTTAGTATCCTTGGAAACACTTGATATATTCATAAAGTTAACATTACATCATAAAACAAAAACTACAACAATATAGTCTCCATACTTCATACTCTTATCACCTCATACTATCCCTGCATTTCATTCATAAATTACTTCTTCACATCCTGGGAAAAATAAAACATAAAAAGGAGGTGAGCTCAAATGCCCAGTAAGGATAACAATATAGCGGAAACTTTCATAAATAAGAATAAACATTTAAGGCAATGTATAACTAAAACAAAATCCTTTTAAACTTGTACTTTAACATAGTATGGAAAAAATAAAATGAAATAATTTCATTTACTTATTCACATGGATATTCTACTAATCGAATAATCTAATGCAATATCAATAACCACTTTCATAATGATGGAATGCATAATACCAGACTATCATAACCACATAGCCAATGCCTCGTTCCAAGACTACAAATAAGATTTTGTCATGGCCTTATTCCAAGACACTAGTTTGTCTAATGAGACCTACCGATGCATCGAGGAGCTATAGCGGGATCCACCCGTCACATATTAAGTCCAATTCATTTCCATATGAAAAGGTTTAAACATAACATAAACATTCATATTAAAACTAGTATTCTAAATGTAAATACTTCATCCATAAACCACGAATGGTATAAGAATAACACATCCACAGTCAAAAACATCACAATAACTTTAAAACAATATGGAAGTTTTTTATCATAAAAAATAAACTTCAAATAAACTTAAAATCCATCAAAGGATGTTGACATACATGAAATCAAAACTATTTGAGAGAAATATCTCTTTTTTTGAAATCATTTAAAAGTCACACATTTATTAAGGAAGTACTTTAGAAGAGATTTTGAATCAAAGTGTCCCATACCACTTTAAAACTTTTGAAAAGAAATATATTTTCAAAACATTCATGTCCATATAAATAAATCCATAAAATCAATTTGAAAACATGGACATTAATTAAAAATATTTAGAAAGATAAATCTTTAAAACATTTAAAATTCTGATTTTGATAAAGAGTACCATTCAGAAAATCTTAAAATATTCATTTTGAAATCATTTAAAAGTCACATAATTATAAAATAAAACATTTACTTTGAAAATATCCTTATAATCTTGTAATTTAAGATTCGAAAATTTTATAATGGTGGAAAATAGCCGCACCCTCCGTATAAGTTAAAAAACATTCTTACCTTAATTCTGTCGAAAAGGTTAAAAAGGACCTTGTTTGGAAAACGATGGAATGATTCCTTTATAAACATATTATAAAAATTCAAACAAGTGTATAAATTACTTTAACCCATATTATGTAAAATATTAAGAATTTTTTGAAATACACTTTCAATAAACATGGATGTGGATGATAAAGAGGTCCCAGTAGATAATTACGTATAAAAAACCTGGGATAATGAAAGGATTGTGAAATAACCCTTACCTTGTACTTTTACTTGGTTGGGGGTAGGTTAAACTCCTGTATACTGGTGAAATAATTGTTATTAAATTATAAAAGAATCATATACATTAATATGATATCATATATGATCGTTTATAATTGCTTTGTTAATAATATCTTAGTATTATCGTTGTTTCGGGTGTTAACTTACTCATTTTCTTTTATATGTTTTTTTACGTAAGACATGTTTTTCATGGATAGGATGTATCTTAATCATATCCAGAATGATATCAAGTCCATAGATACTATTATTAATCATCCAATGAGAATTATACTTGAATGGATACGATGAAGAATGAATCTCATCACGTTTGTGGAGACGGTAGTCCGTACGAACGCAGGATCGACAATATCATGCTTTTGATATTAAAATAATATATAATTGGATGTTATATCATATATACAGAATCATTATCATGTTATATTTATTATTTACATGAATTACATATCATTATTATACCCATACAAATAATAATTTATTGAATGACAATTACACCACGACGTGGAGACGGTAAGCCGTACGTACGCACGTATGGTGACATGTAATTCAAAGGATGGATAGAATACTGAATATGGTTGTACCATTTTTATAATATAATCATATTATATAGAAGAAACTGGAGTTATTATTTTAGAATATAAATAACAAATAAAGAAGAAGTTGAAGAAGAAAGGAACTTGAAAGAGGGTGGTGAAAACATTACCTCTTCTTTAGGTTCTTCCTTTTGATTTGATCAAAAGGGATCGTTAGGTTCGCTTTATGATCAAACTAAGGCCTCTAAGTTGTAGTGAGAGAATTTTAGAGAGTATTTGGGCAGGGTTTGGCCGAGCCAAAAGGATTTGAATGTGTGAATTATTGAGAAGGGGGAGTTCCCTTTTATAAGAGGGGTGAGGGGCATCTTTGGAAAATCTAAAAAAATTATTTTATAATAAATTCATATTTGGTTTTTAATGGCTCAAAAGTGGATTATTTAAATGTTAAGGTGGGGAAAGGTATAAAATCACTCAACCAATATAATTTATAATGGTTTGTGTCACTATATTAACCTTATCTTTAAGTATTAACTCTTAGTTAATTTGTTTCACTTTTACAATGTCTCTTTGTATTTTTCTATTATATGGTTAATAAACTTACTATATACATCCAAGAGACCCTCAAGTGGTCCATTAATGATACACCTATCTTGATATAAGTCTCTTGGACGAACCATAGATTTTGAGGAATTTAATATCAATTAATAATATAATATTTGTTTTAAAAATTCTTTTATGTCAATTTTGAGACTATTCAATAATTGATTTTTGTAAAACTCATAACAGAATGATTACTTCGAAAAGTGTTAAATAAATTAATTCTAACATGTCATGTTAACCTATAAAATTATTGGTATTTATAAAAAGTCTCAAATTACATTTATTTGGGTATTTATAATATCAATTATTCTAATTTTTCATTAATTAGGTAATTACTGCATCACCATTGTGTCATAAATAAATTAAATTATTTAATGTCTAAAAATTATAAATAAAATACCATTATGTAGGAAATATTTTTATCCCTATAATTAATATTTAAAATCAAATTTATCTTATGTATAACCCTATATTAAAAATGTATTAGTAAATAAACTTTGATTTTAACTCTTTTAACTCTTCTTTGAATTAAATAATAATAAATGTCCTAATATAATACAAGTGGACCTAAATTATAATATTTTACTCCTAAGATTGTTTTTGGTCGAGATAAACTTGTCCAATATAATTAGGACATGTGTTAGGGTAATATTAATATAATTTTTACCCTCAATTACCCTATTTACTTTTAACTGTGGTAAATAAAAGTAAAAAGTTACTATTCACCAAAAATTATTTTCATCTCATTGAACCAAATTTTACTCCTTGATATTAACCGTGTCTCTTGGATTTTTGAAATTCCACTCACCGAAGCGTTAAAATTATGTTTTATGAAAAATTCAGTTTTTTAACTACCACTTAGTTGTTTCACTATTCATCAAAAAATGAAAGTTTCCAGAAAAATACCGAAAATTAAGCATAAGATATATTTTATATTATGAATTAAAAAATGATGTCTATTTTACCAAATTCAGAACATATCAGTTGCATTAATTAAATTAAAAATTAATTCTCGTCGTTAAAACAAATAGCATGTTTTTAAGAGATAATAACTCTCAAAAGATTGACACTTGTTTATGTCTGGTTTAAATGTGAAATTACTTCCATTGACCAAAATTGTATTAAATGGTAAAAATATATTCTAGATACACTTTATAACCACTGAAATAAATAATTTATCATAGTTAATTATTTCGAATAAAAAATTTGTTTTTAATTAAAATTTAGTAATTTTCACTATTCATCAAAATATGAATGTTATCTGAAAAATACCAAAATTTCACCCTAAGATAATTTCTCTATTACGAATCCAAAAGTGAAGACCATTTCAAATGAAAAAATTTTAAAAAATTTAAAAATTAGGTATTACTATTCATAACGGCTAGTTTGATTGGTTGTGTTGTGTTAGAATCTCGAAGTTGCGTACAATACACGTCATTGCATTATTCAAAGGGAAACGTACCATGGAAGATTGAGATGTTTCATTGTAAATTTTTGATGTCCCCATTCTAAAAAGTAAATTTATTTAGTCAAATTGAATATATAAAAGTTTAAAATATTGGATTTAAAAATGGTTCACTATTAAAAGATTGTAAAAGTGCAATACTAAAAATGAATTTGTTCTTACATTATGTCTAAGAAACTCATAATATGGATTCTAAAATTATAGGGATTATATATGGTTTAAAATTTAGTTTATACTATTCATATCCACTTTTGAACGGCTTGTTTGGTAAGTCATGGTGCGCTTGAACTCGGTGTTGCGTGTAGTGCAAGTTATTGAATTATTTTGAAGAAATAACACACTATGGAATCTTGGGGTGTTACATTCTCCCCTCCTTCAATAAATCGCGTCCTCGCAATTTGAAATTGCTCATCGAAAATAAAAGGTTGAATATAGAAAATATCTTTGTGGGAAAACCCACATCAGAAATTGGGTTAATAAAATTTAGTCTTAATAAGAGGAAAAGAGAAATGAAAGGGTCACCCCCAAATTATGATATCTATTCAGAGAACATTGGTGGCAATTAGAGACATATAATTGGAGGAAAAACGTAAATATTTATAGGTAGTGATTGAGGTCATCAATCACAAAAAAGTGTAAAATTGAGGGCCTTAAATTCATCAATCTATGATGATTTAAAATACCATCAGTTCAACAAAACATATGGTATTAGGATAACACATTTTTAGTATTAAGATCCCTTCACTACAGTATAAGAATTAATTTCGTCATTGAATAAGAGAAGAAGAAAAACATATACTTGACATGTAGAGTCTCATCCTTAAACTAAGTTCTACCACAAACTCATTTTTCACTCTAAAAGATAATCGAACTTAAAAATAATATTCTATTTATCCTATTCGTATACGGTTAAAAAAATGAAGTTATAATTCATCTAGAAGGACCATTAAAAAAACGACATTATTCAATCTAGGACATCACATGGGTCAGTGGTAGGTGATACACCCTTGTCGCTCTTCGGATGTGGGTTCAAGTCTCACGGCCTTGCCAGACACGACGGGTTGCCGCCCGACCTCCAGGTTGTCCTTTTATGGCAATCCAAAATAATCCAAACTAGAACTATCCAAAATACTTCAGTCCAAAATTTATAAGGAAGGTAAAAACAATGAAGATCCTTTTTTCCACGTAATAACATGTGAACACCTTCATCTTGTATTCTTTTAAAACACTGCAACATCTTGAATTACCATGAAACCTTATTGATTACATTCATGATCCCTTATTCCTTAAAGAATAATAGATATACTCCATCAATCCAAAAATCTTGTAAACCCAAACAATGATAGAATATACAAATCATTAATCAGTTTCAAGGTAGTCAAGAATATCCAATATAATTTATCAAAATCAATCATGTATTATTTGAAAATCACTACCTCGGTATCAGAACCATATTATGGTTTATCTTTCTCTCAACCATATATTTTCCAAATATTTAACCTGCTATTGAGTCACTTTTCTTTGTTCCACACAATCTCAAGTCCTTAATGAAATTGTACTACAGTACAATCCTTACATACTCCATAATTATTATAAAAAGTACATAGTTGATACAACACTCAAATGACATAATCAACATAAGAACTCTAATCATGCCTCTTCATCTGTGGTAGTATAATAACTTGATTATTATCCAATATCATCATTTGCGGCATAGTCTGATGACTGGGACATAGGTTCTTGTAGTGTCCAAAATCCTTGCAAATGAAGAATTGTACATTTGAAACCATTTTCTTACCCTTGCAGTCAAGTACTTTGGGCACTTTTCCTCCACATTTATAACAAACTCCCATTCTTTTTAGGCAAGTTCCAAGGTGTTTCTTCCCAGAGTTATCACATATGGGAAAATTCTTCTTTTCCCTCTTCCCTTTATCCATCTTTTCCTTTTCCATAATTTTCTTCTCTTGCTTCCCTTCAAATCCATAGGACTCAGTAAACTTTTTACTTATCTTATCAACACATGATAATATTTCTTCATATGATGATAATACATGGGAGACTATTTCTCTTATAAATTTTGGATTAAGACCATGAAAGATATGATCCTTCTTTCTCTTTGGATCATGTGCATTGCTGGAGTTCTCATTCCTTCTACTGGGTGCCATTTCTAAACAATGGCATACACTAGATTAGTTTATGAATAACAATACCTAATACCAAACTTGTAAAACACATAACCTAAATTAAATAGTTTATGGATATAATCCATAATCATAAAAATATCTCCTTTGAGGAAGTATATACTCATAAACCCTTCATAATGGTTTGTAAAGAAAATGAGAATTATCCTAAGCATATCCTCCGGGAGTGTCGTAACCAAGAGTGCAGCAAGGCCCATTGTCGTGCACCAGTTCCCATTCGAATCTAGCACAAAGCGGTATTTTCGGGTTTTACCCCTAGGTACATCTGTACCAGAGCCACCTCTACCTGATCGTATCCAGACAGGGATGTATTTCTTGGAAAACTCACAAAATCTCTACAATACCAAAATTCTAGGAAGTTCTTCTATACTAATCCTCAATGTTTATCTTAGGTCTACGTGCTCTAATCAGAGTTTATCTAAATATAGCTTCCAAGGTTTGTACTGAACTTCCTCTGATACCAACAGTAACGCCCCGACCCCAGATACCCAGAGTCGGTGCATTATTACATAACATTGGCATGATCACAAGAAAGATCAAGTCTCGAAAGACTGATTAGTTTAGTATCCTTGGAAATACTAGATATATTCATAAAGTTTACATTACATCATAAAATGAACACTACAACAATATAGTCTCCATAGTCCATACTCTTATCCCCTCATACTATCCTTGCATTTCATTCATAAATTACTTCTTCACATCCTGGGAAAAATAAAACATAGAAAAGGGGTGAGCTCAAATGCCCAGTAAGGATAACAAAATAGAGGAAACTTTCATAATGATGGAATGCATAATGCCAGACTACCATAACCACATAGCCAAGGCCTTGTGCCAAGACTACAAAAACGATTTTGTCAAGGCCTTGTGCCAAGACACTAGTTTGTCTAATGATACCTACCGATGCATCGAGGATCTATAGAGGGCTCCACCCATCACATATTAAGTCCAATGCATTACCATATGAAATGTTTAAACATAACATAAACATTCGTATTAAAACTATCATACGAAATGTAAATACTTCATCTGTAAACCACGAATGGTATAAGAATACCACATCCACTGTCAAACACATCACAAAAACGTCAAAACAATATGGATGTTTTGTATCATAATAAATAAATATCAAATAAACTTAAAATCCATCAAAGGATGTTTACATAGATGAAATCAAAACTATTTGAGAGAAATATCTCTTTTTTTGAAATCATTTAAAAGTCACAAATTTATTAAGGAAGTACTTTAGAAGATATTTTTGAATCAAAGTGTCCCATACCACTCCAAAACTTTTGAAAAGAAATATATTTTCAAAACATTCATGTCCATATAAATAAATCTATGAAATAATTTTGAAAACATGTACATTAATTAAAAATATTTGGAAAGATAAATCTTTAAAACATTTAAAATTATGATTTTGATAAAGAGTGCCTTTCAGAAAATCTTAAAACATTGATTTTGAAATCATTTAAAAGTCACATAATTATAAAATAAAACATTTACTTTGAAAATATCGTTATATGCTTGTAAGGGAGGTTTTTAAAAATTTATAATGGCGGAGAATATCCCCACCCGCCGTATAAGTTAAAAAAACATTCTTACCTTAATTCTGACAAAAAGTTTAAAAAGGACCTTCTTTGGAAAACGACAGAAAGATTCCTTTATAAAAATTTTATAAAGAGTAAAACAATGGTATAAATTACTTTAAACCATATTCTGTAAAATATTAATAATGTTTTGAAATACACTTTCATGAAACATGTATGTGGATGATAAAGAGGTCCTAGTAGATAATTACGTATAAACAACCTCAGATAATGAAGAGATTGTGAAATAACCCTTACATTGTACTTTTCCTTGGTTGGGGGTACGTTAAACTCCTGTATAATGGTGAAATAATTGTTATTAAATTATACAATAATCATATACATTAATATGATATCATATATGATCTTTTACCATTGATTTGTTAATAATAACTTAGTATTATCGTTGTTTCGGGTGTTAACTTACTCGTTTTCTTTTATATGTTTTGATACATAAGCCGTGTTTTTCATGGATAGGTTGTATCTTAATCATATACAGAATGATATAATGTTCATAGATACTATTATTAATCATCAAATGAGAATTATACTTGAATGGATACGATGGAGAATGAATCTTATCACATTCGTGGAGACGGTAGTCCGTACGTACGCATGAGCGACAATATCATTCTTTTGATATTAAAATAGTATAAAATTGGATGGTATATCATATATACAGAATCATTATCATGTTATATTTATTATTTACATGAATTACATATCATTATTATAACCATCCAAATAATAATTTATTGAATGACAATTACACCACGACGTGGAGACGGTAAGCCGTACTTACGCACGTATGGTGACATGCAATTCAAAGGATGAATATAATACTGAATATGGTTGTAACATATTTATAATAACATCACAGTATATATAAGATACTGGAGTTATTATTTTAGAATAGAAATAACAAAGAAAGAAGAAGTTGAAGAAGAAAGGAACTTGAAAGAGGGTGGTGAAAACATTACCTCTTCTTCGGGTTCTTCCTTTTGATTTGATCGAAAGGGCTCCTTAGGTTAGCTTTCCAATAAAACTAATGACTCTAGGTTGTAGTGAGGGATGTTTAGAGAGTATTTGGGCAGTTTTTGGCCGATCCAAAAGTCTTTGAATGTGTGAATTAGTGAGAAGGGGGAGTTCCCTTTTATAAGAGGGGTGAGGGGCACCTTTGGAAAAGCTAAAAATATTATTTTATAATAAATTCATATTCGGTTTATAATGTCTCCATAGTGGATTATTTAAAGATTAAGGTGGGTATAGGTCGAAAAACACTCAACCAATAGAATTTAGACAGGTTTGGGTCACTATATTAACCTTTTATTTAAGTATTAACTCTTAGTTAATTAGTTTGACTTTTACAATGTCTCTTTGTATTTTTCTATTATATGGTTAATAAACATACTATATACATCCAAGAGTCCCCCAAGTGGTCCATTAATTATAAACTTATAATGATATAAGTCTCTTGGCCAAACATTAGATTTTTAGGAATTTAATATCAATTAATAATATAATATTTGTTTTAAAAACTCTTTTATGTCAATTTTGACACTATTCATTAATTGATTTTTGTAAAAATCATAACAGAATGATTACTTAGAAAAAAATTAATTAAATCAATTATAACATGTCATATTTACCTAAAAAAGTATTGGTATTTATAAAAAGTCTCAAATTACATTTATTTGGGTATTTATAATATCAATTATTCTAATTTTTCATTAATTAGGTAATTACTGCATCACCATTGTGTCATAAATAAATAAAATTATTTAATGTCTAAAAATTATAAATAAAATACAATTATTTAGGAAATATTTTTATATTTCTAATGAATATTTAAAATAAAATTTATCTTATGTATAACCCTATATTAAAAATGTTTTAGTAAATAAACGTTATTTTAACTCTTTTAACTCTTCTTTGAATTAAATAATAATAAATGTCCTAATCTAATACAAGTGGACCTAAATGATAATATTTTACTCTTAATATTGTTTTTGGTCGAGATAGACTTCTCCAATATAATTAGGACATGTTTTAGGGTAATATTAATATCATTTTTACCCTTAATTACCCTATTTACTTTTAACCGTGGTAAATAAAAGTAAAAAGTTACTATTTACCAAAAAATATTTTCATCTCATTTAACCACATTTTACTCGATGATATTAACCGTGTCCCTTGGATTTTCAAAATTCCACTCACAGAAGCGGTAAAATTACGTTTTATAAAAAATTCAGTTTTTTAACTACCACTTAGTAGTTTCAATATTCATCAAAAAATGAAAGTTTCCAGAAAAATACCAAAAATTAGGCCTAAGATATATTTGATACTATGAATTAAAAAATGAAGTCTATTTTACCAAATTCAGAACATATCAGTTTCATTAATGAATTTAAAAATTAATTACCGTTGTCAAAACAAAGAGCGTGTTTTTAAGAGATAATAACTATCAAAAGATTGACACTTGTTTATGTCTGGTATAAATGTGAAATTACATACAATGACCAAAATTGTGTTAAATTGTAAAAATTTATTCTAAATATACTTTAAAACCACTCAAAGTAATAATTTATCACTATTAATTATTTTGATTAAAAAAGTTGTTTTTAATTAAAATTTAGTAATTTTCACTATTCATCAAAATATGAAACTTATCCCAAAAGTACCAAAATTTCACCCTAAGCTAATTTTGATATTATGAATCCAAAAATTAAGTCCAATTCGAAATATAAAATTTATGAAATTACAAAAAGTAGTTATTACTATTCATAATGGCTAGTTTGATTGGTTGTGGTGTGTTAGAATCTCGAAGTTGCGTACAATACACATCATTGCATTTTTCAAAGGGAAACATACCATGGAAGCTTGGGATGTTTCATTGTAAATTTTTGATGTCCCCATTCTAAAAAGTAAATTTATTTAGTCAAATTGAATATATAAAAGTTTAAAATATTGGATTTAAAAATGGTTCACTATTAAAAGTTTTTAAATGTGCAATACTGAAAATGAATATGTTCTTACATTATGTTTAAGAAACTCATAATATGGATTCTAAAATTATAAGGATTATATAAAGTTTAAAATTTCGTTAATACTATTGATAACCTCTTTTAAACGTCTTGTTTGGTAAGTCATGGCGCGCTTGAACTCGGTGTTGCGTGTAGTGCAAGTTATTGAATTATTTGGAAGAAATAACACACTATGAAATCTTGGGGTGTTACATAGTTCATATTTTCAAAAATAAGTTTATGTATGTAATTTTATTATTCTCTTTCAAGTGCTTTTATTTCAAAACATATAAAATTAAAATTTTGAAATATTAAGCAGATATCATTACTTATTCCTATATTTTTCTTCATATTTGTTTTATAAAATTCCATTAATTTTGATCATCAAAAAATGGGATATTATTGGAACCTCCTTATTTTAATGGTCACAAATCATGTTTATTATGTTTTAATTGAGATTACTATTTTTCGATACAATATTATTTTTAAAAGATGAAGAAAATAGGGTAGGTATTGAAAAGAACTACTGTTGTTTCCAATATTACACCATTAGTTCAATTCTGATACCAAAAGACTTGCTACCTCCAAGATCATGCCACCAATAGAAATTTACTAACTTTAGAGAAATGACACCATTAGACTCCTATTACTGTTAGAATCAAGCCACTTCCAAAGTATTACTACTACCTGGTTGTTCCACTATCAGTCTGTGCCACCATTAGAGTTCTACTGACGTCAGTCGTGTGGTACCGTTAGTTCAACTATTCTACCACCAGGTCTACTACCGCTAGACATGCCACCACCAAGAATTCTACTGCTAGGTCTACTACCACCAGATGTTCTACTATCATTTTTTCTATTATTTACAGTTTGTACTATTGGACCATGCTACCATTGCTTTATGCCACCATCAAAATTGATCCACCAACACTCTTATTATCATTGTTGTTCTATCCATTCATATTTATTACTTCCAATGGATAGTTTATGGGATTTAATACTATCAGTCTCATGTGGATTTTATTAATGATTATTTCCAAACCACTCTTGGAATTAATTGAAGGGTAAGTCAAAGGTTTCCTTATTTTCTTCTCATTAATTGGATTTAATAAATTTTTTTTACTATTCTTTAATAGAAAATTGGACTTAAGAACTATTTAATCTTAATATATCTCTCATGTTAGTGGATTCCATTATTTAGTTGTTTAGATGCTTCATACATACTGATACATGTGATTTTGAATGTTTGGAATATACCTAATATCAAGAACCTTTTATAAACTTAGTTAAGAGATATATACAAATAGAAAGTAGAACCTTACAATACTCTTTTTTGTTGAACATTCATTGAAATACATTGATGCCTTAACTAAGAAAAATGATAAGAACATCATGAATCAGAATGATTATAAACCAAGAAACACTACATCACATTATTTATACTTATTTTCTCCCTCGGTTCTTTGTTATATTGGATAAGTGTGACGTGTTTCTCTTTTTATTTGTACACATTGTATATTTCACATTAACTAGAGTGTTCTAGACACACTCACTCAGATTTTATAAATTTTTTATACCCATATAATGTAACATCCTAGATCTGAATTCCCCTCAACTGGTGCCCCATACCCAGTTGGCTACATGACCTCAAGCACATTTCCCAAAATGCTAGAAGCTGTTGACTAGAATTGAGGGCCTAGGGTGTGATAGTGGGTAAATATTCCCTAATTGGAAGAGTGTAACAGAACAGAATAATAATATACAATAGAGGAAAAAGTAAAACATATATAACTAGAATGAATAGTGGAAGACTAATAAGATGAATAACCAAACATCACTCAATATTAATGATGATACAACATGTCACATGTTCTTGGAAATAAGCCAAACAAGTAGAATATAGTAAAAAAAGTACAATTCGAAAAATCACAAAAGAAACAAAAGAAAAACATGAAGCATCATAGGACTCAGTTCAGTCCCATGTTCTCCAACTACTAAGTATCATATCAAGTGCCTGTAGAAGGGTTCTTTTCCTGATCAATGCCTACATTCATATAATCTATTGGGGACCAAAAGAATGACCCAAAATGGGTGTGAGACTAAATCCTAGTTGGAAACCACCAAAGTTATGTGCCAAAATTTCAGTGAATTAATATAATAGGAAATATACAATAGTGAAAGCAATAAATAGTAGGTAATCAGAAGTAAGCACAACACATGTCTCAAAAGTCAATAGTAAACTAGTATATGTGAGGACTGAATCCAAGCTTGTGATTTGTCTTAGAAGATATGTCATAAGTCATTTAATTTCATTATACAATTTGTAACTGTGGTTGGTCCTGAAATCATATTGTGGAAAATCAAGTATCACTTTTAGTGTGTTTGACCAAAACAGTATAACCAAGGTATAAAAAACACTAAACTAGATCAAAACAAACTATATAAGAATTTCACCAGTCGATCAAGTTCAAATCCTCTTGTATTAGCATTTCATCATGTACTAGTGTCAAAACCAAGTATATAATCATTTCAGCATCTACCAGGGCCATGCTCAGTGTATAAACATTGTTTGCCTGAAAACAACATAGCTAACATACACTATTACATGGTTAACAACATAATAACTCACATGGGTTACTCAAATCACAATACTGACATGTTAATTAAACTATTATAAGGCATAAACATGTATTGTCTCCCATGGTTAAACCATTCAATTAACCAATTCCATTTTAAACAAACTAAAAAGTAAATCAAAGGCATACCCATAGGCATCCTAGTCCAAACAGCAAAATGTCAGTCATCTAAGGGAGAACCCACCCACAAGGTGGCCCTTAATCAAGTCAAACAATATTAAACATAATTTTGTTCAATTAATAAATTACCAAATCAATATTAGAAAATACACGAGTCAATTACATTTAAGGAGACACCTTATTCATGGTCATGCGACACTCCAATATAAATAACCAACATGAAAATTCATGAAAACCACAAGACCACCTACCTCATCATAGTATGACTCTCCTCATCTAGCATCATGCTTTTATATGACCTAGAATGGGGTTAATCTATAAAACAAGAAAAAATTATAAACCATTGAAAATTAAATTGAGAGAATAAATCAGAAATTAAGGTTCAAGAGGAATTGAGAGATCACCAAGGGAAATGCAATGGATATGACAGTGTTCAAATCTGAGATCAGATGGTGAATTATGAGCCAAAATCCTGTTCAAATCTTCGGGGCACACTGCTCATCAATCAGAAGGTCTGTTTATATATTTTTGGAGAAAAGTCATACATCCTGACTTATTAATCAAAAAAAATTTACACAAAATGTACTTGAGATTACATTCCATGTCTGTATAGTTTTCTAGCCCGACCATTACGTGAATGTGTACTAGGATTACATTGAATTTATCCTTAAATACACAGTGTGTACCCATTCGTACATTGTGTGTAGTCATGAGTCATTTCATATAAAAGGTCTGCAACTATCCCCTCTACCTATTTTCTATCATTTTCTTTAGTATAAAATGAGAAGGAAATATCCATTCCTCAACAGAAGAACTGAGTTCTTACAAAAATCCTCCAATAAAGCAATTATTACATGAATTTCCCTTATAAGGGTGGTGAAAATATATCTCAGAACAAATCTGGACACTACGATTGTATGTCAGCCTCCCTCTCCCAAGTCTCATCCTGTAATCGGCCTTGCTGACATAACACCTATACCAAAGGAACATACCATCCATGAAGAACCTTCATGATAAGATCCAAAATAAAAATTTGATTCTCCAAAAAATATGAATCCTCCTAAAACTCCACCTCCTCAGGATGAAAATTATGTGACAGGTCAAAAAAGCAATGGTGCAGTTGAGATACATGGAGGACATCATGAATAGCCTAATACTTATGAGGTAACTGCAAATGATAAGAAATCGGTCCAACCCTCTCTAGAATATAAAATGGACCAACGTACCTCGGAAAAATTTTACCCTCTCTCCTAATTCTATTATGTCCCAACCTCGGTTCAACATGCAAGAAAACTCGATCCCTGACCTCGAACTCTAGAGGCCGTCTACAACGATTTACAAAAGATTTCTTGATGGTACAGCACAGTATCCATCCTCTTCTAAATGAACTGGACCTTCTTGGAAGTGTCCTTCATGATATGTGGTCCCAGTAAGGTTACCTCACCCACCTCTAGCTAGCACTGGGGTGATCATCATGACCTACCATAAAAAGCCTCATAGGATTCAATCTCTATAGTCTCATAGAAAACTATTATTGTAGTAAAATTCAACCAATGGAATATGATTCTCCCAAGATCCCCCAATGTCTTGGATGCATTCTCAAAGAATTTACTCCAACACTTATATCGTACGCTCTGATTGGCCATCAGTATGGGGGTGGTATACTGTGCTTAGAAGCCCTTGTGTACCCAACACCCACTAAAAACTCTACCAGAAATGAGACGTAAAGAATTCATCCCTATCTTAAATAATAGAATGAGGGACCCCAAGAATTCATACCACCTCATGAATACACAAATTTCCAAGATGATCGATAATGAAGTATTTCTTGATCAGAAAGAAGTGAGTGAACATTGTAAATCTGTCAAAAAAACCCATATGGAATCATTGCCTTAGGGTGACCATGGTAAACCCATCATGAAATCCATTTTGAAATCATCCCATTTCCACTCCATAGTATCTAATGTCTGTAAAATACTATCTGAACACTAATTTTCTATATTCACCTGCTGATAAGTGGAACATCTCGTAACAAAACCTTCCACCTCTCTCTTCATACCTGGCCACCAGTATTGACGGTGCAAGTCACAATAAATCTTGGTAACTTTGGGATGCACTAGCCATGATTAAGCATGAAACTCCAGCAAAAACACCTCACGTTGGTCCACTAGAACCCAAACACATCCATGGATCTATAAGAACTCATCATTAACCACTGTCCAACTATAAGGTGGATCCTGACCTTCTGCACTATCCCGTAGGACTAGGCCCTCTGAATTTGACACCTGTATCATCCTCACTCTATCCAAGAGTGTAGAACTCACAACTAAAGATGTAATGAATGTCTTCACCTGACTATCATGCACCTACAAGATCTTCTCAGAGAATAACACCACAAGCTTCCACTCGCTACTGGCCTCCTGTACTGCCTGCATCTAATTCCTCTTTCTCAGTGTATCAACCACTTCATTTCCTTTTCCAGGAATGTAAACAAGTTCAAAGTCAAAAGACAAAAAGTATTCCACCCACTGTCGCTACCTCAGAATTAGATCACACTTATTAAATATGAACTTGATACTTTTTTGGTCTATGTACACCACAAATCGCTCCACCAATAAGTAATATCTTCAATAGCACAAATCATGAACAACTACAGCTAACTTGAGATCGTCTGTCAGATAGTTCCTCTCATGTGGCCTCAACTACCGATACCCGTATGCAATGACTCGATTCCCCAGCTTAAGAAAAAATCCCAGCCTAAAATATGATGCATCATTGTATACAATATAGCACCTGCCCGACTCTGAAAAAATTAGTATCAGTGCTGAAGTTAATATCCCTTTCATCTCTTGAAAGGCTTTCTCATAAGAATACAACCATACGTACTTTACACCCTTATTTATTAATCCCATAATTAGCACTACTAATCATGATATGTCATGTATGAAACACCTATAGTAACTAGCTATCCCCAGTAAACTCTGCTCTTCAAAGACGTTCTTGGGATGCTCCCAGATAACTACTACTCTCACATTCTCCAGGTCCACTAATACTCTTGTCTTCGAGATGATGTGACCCAGGAAATGAATCCAATCCATCCAGAAGTGGCTCTTTGAGAACTTAGCATATAACTGATGATCTCTTAGTGTATTCAAAAGGATATCAAGGTGGTTGGCATGGTCATGTCAATTGTGAGAATAAAATGAGATATCATCCTTGGAAACCACCACAAAAGTGTCAATATAAGGATGGACTACTTGGTTCATCCATTCCATGATGACCGCAGGTGAATTCATGAGACTGAATGGCATAACCACATACTCATATAGACCATACCAACTATGAAATGTGATATAAGGTCTATTGAATGATCGATATCATACCTTGGGATATCCTAACCTTAAGTCAAATTTTGAGAACACCCAGGCTCCTCGAATCTAATCAAATAGGACATCTATCGGTGGAAAGCGATATCAGTTTTTAACCATCACTTGGTTCAGTTTCAGATAATCCATACATATCCTGAGGTCACTATCAGCCTTCTTCACAAAAAGAACTAGAGAACCCCACAATGATGTACTGGGTCGAATAACCCACTTTGCCTTTAAATCCTCTAGATACCTCCTGAGTTCTTGAAACTCTGTCATAGCCATCCTATAAAGATGAATGGATACCGGTGCAGCTCATGGAAATAGACTGATCATGAACTCCACCTCTCTCTCTAGAGGTAACCCAAAATAATTATCTGGGTAAACATCCATAAAATGATCCACCCCTGGAAGGAAATTTATATGACTTGTTCTCTGGTCATCTAGAGATAAACTGGCAATATATGTTATCGTCCCACTCATCCCAGAATGCTCGGGTCCATCTCGGCTTTCCTGTACATCCCAATCTCCCATGTATAGAATCAATATACCTCTGGTGATGAGAAACTCACCCTACAATGATAGAAATAGATAAAATCTTGAAAGGAAACTTTCCAATCCATTACAAGGATGAAATAAAATCCTTTCATCTCTAAGGCATAGATATATCAAATGAACTGACACCCACCAATCTCAAGGGGTCACTCCTTGCACTGCCACACACCTACTGTTCTAATCCCTAACCGATTGTATAGTTTCATAATGTAATCAGAAGTAAAAACAAGAAGCCTTATGCTCTCCATTATGGGAAAAAATATGAAACTTTGTAAAGCCCCTATATCAAATAGCTTTTAAGATAAAACAGTGGCGACTAGAATAGTACCTATGACAGTAGATGTTTTTTGGATCCTACTCCCACCGGGTCTACTACACTGCAAAAGTCTGTCCTATACTGTGTCCTTGTTACACAACCAGGCTACCATAAGCTGATCCACTCTGCTATTTTTAAAAACACAAGGTCTGGATACCACAACCATGATCAATCCCTCGACCTTAATGGATTGATGTATTCCAGTTCCATGACTGGTGAGATGTTTTAGGCCCTACTCCAGAACATGGAGTCTGTGCATATCCTTTCCCACTAGCCATTGGTGGAAACGTCCTACAAAAGAACCGTAGATGACTCATATTTCTGAAAGATAAACATTTTACTAGGTCTATAGGGCAATAAGGTTTTGTGTACCCAACTTTTCTAAACTAGTAGAAACTCACCTGGATACCTGAAGAAATGTTCTGAATACTTGGTTTTCCACAATTAAGCTCCAAATGATGATTTCTACTCTCTATTAAGACAATACCAGATCTCAGTGCGGAACCACCCTGAATCTCTCCTTTAGATTCCCTCTGATTTGATTTGGTAATTAGTTCCTAGTTTACTATTGAAAATATAGTAGTCTGACAAAAGATAATCCCCAGTGATCGAATGTCAGACATGGGACCATCCTAAAATTTCTTATCCTGTGAATGATCGTCACCCATTATAACAGGTGCGATGCATAGGAGCTCTGTAAAACGAGATGATTACACCGTAACTGATAGAGCACCCTACTCCATATGCATGAACTCCAATGTTTTTTCGGCCCTCAATATCTGAGGATAGAAATAGTAATATAAGACTCTCTAGAAGTATTACCAAGGTATATCTTGATGATTACTCATTTGAGTAACCATATACCACCACCTCTTAGAAAAATCAAGCATCATATAAGTCTCTAGATTGACCCTCTACTCAAGAGGCATATCTAGATTCTCAAAAATAGATAACATGGCCTTTACCTAGGACGCTGCAGCCTATGGTCCCCCATCCCCAGAGAACATGGGTGGATTTTTCTGTTGGAACACTCTAGTCAGCTCATCCAGAGAAGTGGTAGGCTAAGGTGCTCCCTAGAGTGTCTGCATAAAGTGTGTGAAGCTATCGCAGAATTGTGAATCATCACTTGCATCTGGTATAACATATGGTTCCACAATTGGCATAATTAGAGGGTCCACTAGTATCCCATGTCATACCACCTATGGGGTATGATCATCGCCACCCTCTTAGTGTATTATTGGAGGTC
Organism: Viscum album; assembly: GCA_963277665.1. Taxonomy (NCBI): domain Eukaryota; kingdom Viridiplantae; phylum Streptophyta; class Magnoliopsida; order Santalales; family Viscaceae; genus Viscum; species Viscum album. The sequence goes on from OY728165.1 coordinate 221,139,778, forward strand.
GTCGTGTTGGTATTAATCTATAAACTCGAGCACATACACCATAGTGTAAGTTTATTTATCAATGTAAATAGTTGAATTGTGTACAAAATAAATAAAAGAAGAAAATTCTCAAATGTTTGAAAATGTAGATTATATAATGTGTAGAAACAACACATGGAGTGTACCCTCAAGGTCTTATAGAGGGATATACTCCCACTAGCCTAGGCGTGTAAACATCCTAGGTATATAACATGTCATCCCGAAACACGACGTTCTCCTTTAAACTCTCACATGGTCATTATAACATTGCATTACTTGGTCGTGTAAACATCATAACTACATGGTGTGTCATCCAAAAACACGACATGTAATCAAGTTCTTCCTCTGAGACAAGAACTTCTACATGGCCGGACTCACAGTATTTCTACCTACATAAAACTACACAGGGTGTACATAAAGAACACAACGTGTTTTGATAAAAACTCATTAACCTATGTTTTATATCACATGACTGGTGACACAGTTATATAAAACATGACGTGTACTCAGAGTACATGGCATGAACTTGTAAAAGTTTTGTTCTTCCCAAACCGAGGAACAAATGGAATGTGTTCGTATGACCACACACCATGTTGTCACGGTTTCCAGACAGTAACCCTCCAAACCACACCGGAACCCTTGTTATTGAAAAATAATGCAACGGTATTCCGAATTACAATCCATGGGGCCCATAATCCCTGCAAAACAAACCTTTCCAACCAAATATAACACATAAAAACACAATTTATGTCCCACTATTGATACATGATCCCCCAAATTCTCATTAAAGGGGGATCATACCCCCAAGGATCAAATTTGGCATCCATCCAATTAAAACATAACATGTATCAATACACCTATCACAACAGTATGCATATCTACCACATTACCTATCACAATAGCCTGCATATCAAGCACGACATCTATCACAACAACATGCAATCAGTAATTCTCTCTAAATGGCATGGAATAAATGCATGGCATTTGATTTTCTAACAAGTTTATATGTGATGCATGGGATGGAATACCCTCATATCATAAATTAAAAAAAAATAGAACCACATCGATATAAATTATAACAGTGCAGAAAAAGTGTGTCACCCAATAGTGAAATCAAATCAAATATAATAGCTTAAAATCCAAAAATTACAATTTCATTTGAGGTAATTTGGATTTTCATTATACAAATGGTAGCTACTCGTAGACACAACTAATCACCATACTCCATTCCATTCATATCCCTGTCTAATGTCTCAATACAATAAAGAAAATGAGAAAAAAAACTCCTTTGATACAACTTTATAACATCCCGGATCTAGATGCCACTGAACTGGTGCCCCTTACTTGGTTGGCCACATGGCCTCAAACATATTTCCCCAAATTCTAGAGGTTACCGACTAGCAGTGAGGACCTAAGGTGTGATAATGGGAAAACTATGCACTCATTGGAAGACTGTAACATAGAGGAAAAATAATATACAATAGCAGAAGAATTAAAAAACATATAACTTGAATAAATAGTGGAATACTGATAAGATAAATGACCAAACATCACTCAATATAAAAAATGATACAACATGTCACATATTCTAGGAAACCAGCCACGCCAATACACAGTAGTAATACATAGTATAAGTCAAAAAAGGAAAAAAGAAACAAGAGGAAACTAAGAATCATTTCAAGCCTCGACTAAGCCCCACACTCTCCAACTCCTAAGAAGAACATCAAGTACCTATATCATGGTGATTTCACTAATAAACACCTTCAATCATATAATCTATTTATGCCCAAAAGCTTTACCCAAACAAGGTGTCAGACAAAATCCCAGTAGGAAACCACCAAAGGTCTATACCAAACTATTTGGAAATATATATAGGTCAATGTACAGTATTGAAAGAAGCAAACAGTTGGTACTCAAATGTAATCACAACAAATGAGTCAGAAGACAATGGTAATTTTGTTTAGGTGAAGAACAAATCCAAGCTTGTTCTTTGGATTAAAAGATGCGTCATAGGTCTTTTCATTTCATTATTCAATTTGTAACTGAGTCCATTCTGGACATCCTAATTTTTAAAATCATGTATCACTCCTAGTGTGTTTAACCCAAACCGTATAACCATGGTATTACATAACCCCAAACTAGATCGATCCTAACTATATAAGCATTTCAGGAGTCAATCAAGGTCAAGACCAGGTGTATAAGCATTTTAACATGTGAAAGGGTCAAAACATGGTATATAAGCATTTCAGTATGTATCAGGGCCAAACTTGGTCTATAATAATTTTAGCACAAAAACAACACATGCAACTTACTCTATTTCATGGTTAACAACCTAAAAACTCACATGGGTAACTCAAATCACAAGCTTTCCATGTATATTAAACTATCAAAAGGCATAACAATTTATTATCTCATGTGGGAAAACCATTGAATTAACAAATTCCATTTTAAATAACCTAAAAAAGAAATAAAAGTCATGCCTATAGGCATCTAAGTCCAAACAAATAAACGTCAGTCATCCAAGGGAGAACACACCCACAAGGTGGTCCTTGATCAAGTTAAACAATCTCAAACATGATTTATTTCAATTAATCGATTAAAAATTAAAAAATTAAAAAATAAATGAGTCAATTACATTCAAGGAGACACCCTATACATGGGTGAGTGACACTCCAACACAAATAAACGACATTAAAATTAAAGAAAGGCACAAGACCACCTACAATTTCGTAGTAAGACTCTCTTCGTCCAACATCAAGCTTTGATTAGACATTGAATGGGGTGGATCTACTAAATGAGAAAAAATTCTCAACCCTTGATAACTCAATATAAGAAATACATCAAGACGAAAATCTCGAGAGGAATTTAGAGATCACTGAGGGAAATCCAACGGATCTTACGGTGTTAGAATCAAAGATCAGATGACGAATCATGAGCCAAAATCCCGTTGGGATCTCTTGAATGTGTTGCTCGTCAAAGGGGTGGTCTGTTTCTTTCTATTTGGAGAAATGATGTTCTCCCCTACTTATTAATCATTTTAAATAAGTACATAGTGTATACTTTAGATTGCACACTATGTCCATCCAATTTTCTGGCCTGACCATTAAATGAAAGTTTACTAGGATTACATGGTGTGTATCATTAAATACATAACATGTAGCCATAAGCACATGGCATGTAGTTACCATTCACACAGTGTTATAGAAATAAAACCATCCCAGAGACATCTTTTTCATCATTTTCGTAAGTAAAAATGGAAAAAAGAAATATCCATACCTCAAAGGAAGAACCAGTTTCTTACATAGAAAATGTGGAACAAGTATTATGAGGTATATATTGTATTTATTTTCACTTATTACTATGGAAGATGATTTGATCTTTGAAAACATGTGTTCTTCTATTGGTATCCTTATTCTAGGTTTTGGGTCTAATTATTTGTATAATAATCTTCTTTGAAGTATGTGATTTCATGTTGAGGGGATTAAGTCCCTGTTTAAGGATGAACCACTTGTTTATTTCATAGTGATCTTTTAGTTTTGTTTTTATTTATTTTAAAGAAAAACCCAAATTTTAATTTTAAATTTATAAAAAACATATACTTTTAAAGTTAATATTAACCAGTGGTGATATAAATGATTTGATTAAGTAATTTGATTTCAGAAGTTGAAGTAATTTCAAATATTAAATTAATTTAGCTCTAGTCCCACTTAGAGAAATATTTTGAAATATAAAACATTCATTACACTACTTTCTTGATTAGTTGAGCTATTTTTAATTAAATTGTGGGATTTTGTTTCAAATAGTTTCAAGAATATTTTTTGGGTACTCAATTCATTCCCTTATTGAGTTACTCTCACAAAACAACATATATAAATTTAATTTTATTTCATTGTATATAAGTTATATATAAATTTATTATACATCATGATGTTATTTTTAAATTATACCAACAATACGATTACCTCTTCCCTAAATTATAAGTCTCATGTCATAGTGATCACATCAGTATTACCTTTTCTTCTATTGCCACACCTCTACATGGTTGATTTCATTATCATTTTAAATATATTTAATTCCATCTTTGAAATATAAGCTATGTCGTTTTGAGATTATGAAATTTCAGAGATTTTTAATAGGAACACGGTTAGTTCAGGGCTAGTAGAATCCATTCAAAAACTATGTGACTATATCTATCAATTGATAGAGCTAAAACACACTACTTATAAACGCTTTCCTGAAACATGTTCTCTTCCTGTATAGTATGGCCAATGCCTTATAGTAGGGGTGAATGGTTGGCAGACGATTTGAAAAATTGTTAGGCTAAACCATGCATAAGGCCCTATTAAAAATGAAGTTATTAATATTGTTTTTATTATTATTTTATTATTATATTATGATTTTTATTTTTCTTTTATCCACTCATTTTCTACCTATGTCTCCCCACCCCATCCCCTTCCTATTTGTGTCACGTTCCCTTGATAGGAGGAACCACCACCACATGCCTATCTCCTCTTCTGACCCTAAAATTTGTCCCTCTCTCCTTCCAATATCACAACGGGTCTCCTCAATTAGCATTCAATCCCCTCCACTTTGTTCTTATTCTATTTTCATTATTATTTTCTTTTAATTCCTCATGGTGTGCATGACCCATCAAACCCTAACCCGATTTTGGGTTTTTATGTTTTAGTTCTTGATATGTAGAGTTTGTGAGCCCAAATTGTTGATGGTGAAAAATTTATAATCGATTCTGGATAGGGTTGTTATTTTCCTTATTCTTTTTCTCAAATTTAATTGTATATTTTGTGATTTTTTTGCTTTTTCATTATTTTCTAGAGTGCCTTGGACTTGGTGGAGGTGTAATAATGCCACCATTTTCCTAGGTAGTGAATTATAGACTAGTTATCCTTTGTCTAGCCTTTAAATAGAAAATTATGATTTCTTGATTGTTTCAATGATTTTATTTATTGTGTGAAAAATTATGTATAACATAGAAAACAATTTTGAAAAAATCAATTGTTTTATTTCATTTTTCTCACTTCTGCTTCTATTTACGCTAGGCATTTTATTATTAAATCAAATCTACAAGTTTTTTTGGAAATGTCAAGTATCTGAGTTGTGTGATTGATTTTTAAAATGGAATATACTATGTAAATTGGGATGTTCATGGACCTTTTGGCCTTTTGGAAAGTTTCCAACCAAGGTAAAATGGAATGTTTGATTTCCAAATAGATTTAAAGTGGTTTATAATTGCATTATTCTTATAAATATGAATTATATACTTATGCACATTTATTTATATATATTTATCTATAGGTATCCTATTATTACAAATTCATTATAAAATAAAAATATTTTAAAATAAAATAATTGTATTTGATAATGTATACAACAAGCAACAATAATCTTAAATAACCCATGGAAAATATTTTATAAATATGATAGTTATAACATAGAAATTGAATTAAAGAGAACGAATAGAATTAAATGAATTATGAAATATATTTATAGGGTTCATAATAAAAATAAATTTATTGATAAAGTTTTAGTAAATACTCATTAATATTTTTTCTAGAGTCATTTTATCCTTCAATATATGATTTATTGAAAAAGAAAATTTATTTATTATTATGTTAACATATTATTAATTTATATAAATTTTAGAAATTTAAATCTATAAAACGTTTATAATTTTTCAAATTATCATATCAAAATTATCGTGTGGTGAAATTTTGATATTTTTATAAAAGGTTGATTTTTTAGTGAATAGTGAAAACAATGAATTTTCAAATACTGTTATTTATTTTCATTAAATTATTTATATTTAAATTCCCATTATTATTTAAAATTGATCTAAAATAATAATTATTATTATTATTTAGTTCTATTTAAAATAATTAATTTCATTTTAATAATATTTATACTCGATTCAGGGATAAGTTTATTTTTAGGCTTAAAACACATTTTTCATAAAATAGTTTTTAAGTACATAAGTTCCTACATATTAATTAATTAAAATAAATCATAGTAATTATTACTATAAATGAAATTTATAGATTATATTTAACTATATTAATTTAAGTCATTCAAATAATTATTACAATTCATCATCTTTTTCTTGAAAAATTCAATTCTCAAAAAACCACTTTTCAGCACATTTTTCTATTTTATTTTGAAAGTAAATTTGACCATTTATATGAATAAAATTTAATAAAATGATCTCTATAAATGGGGCCAGTATAATAAATATTATGTAATTAGGTCAAATTAATTTCTTACCATAATTATTAGTAAATAATTTAAAATTTATTTACTGCGATTAAGGTAAAAAAGTTTTGAGCTTTTCATTCCCTTTTGTTAAAATTAAGTGGAATTTTTATTTGAAAATTATATTTCATATGATACATCAGTGATTCAAAATTATTTCATATTTATCATTTTATTTTAGGCTTAATGGAAAAATTACCTCAGTTAAAAAACTAATTACTATGGTAGGAATAAAATTGGTAAACGTAAGAAAACATAGAGGATAATGGAATAACATGATTAAAAAAATTATTTTTTGGATATCTGGATATAAATTACCTTCCCTCCATTTCATTATTTATAAATTTTGGATACACTCGGTTTGATTTTGACTTCACATTATTTAATTGTTTTGGGTAATTACAAAAAATCGAGTCCTCAATTAAAAAAGGGCACCCCCTACCCTCATATCTTGTCACCTATAAATCAATTTAGATTTAAAAAAATCTACAAAAAAATCTCTATAAAATTATTGTACACAATATATATCTATTTTTCTTTCCAAAATACCATCCCTAGGTTCCTTAATAAGAGACCCAAAGTTGGTTTTTCTAAGCGAAGGTTACTGTCTTCACTAATCTCTTTCTTTTTTACTTATTATTTTTTGAAATTAAATTAAGTGTTAACAGTTACAAAATAGTAAAATCAGTATATCAAAAATATTTATATGTTATTATTTATATGTTATAATATATTTCCAAATCCTTCTCCATCAAATGGAAGAATAAGCCATTGATTGTGTGTATGATGGACTACCACCTCACGAACTGATGAAATTTTATTTCCATCACCGATTAACATGGATAGAGATAATGATAGAAATAATAAACATATTTGATAGATATTACCTGATATTATTTATTTAAAATTAACACATCAACCACTTCCTTATCTTTTCACCCTTTAAGGTAATGATATTATTGCTCATGTATACATACGACTTACCAACTCCATGAAGAGATGCAATTGATTTTCCATGTAAAACATTAAATAATGGCTATAAAAGTGAAAAAAGAATATGTATGATATTTAAAATAGTAATATAATTCTATATGTGATGGATATATATCATATTCACTATAATAATAACTTTTATGTAAAAACATGCATGATAAAAAAAGAAGTTAACCCCCAAAACAATGGTAATAAAGAAATATTATTGACGAATAAGAGATGATATGTTATAAGAATAAAATATATGATATTATAAATATGTATATTGTTCTGGTATAAGTTAATAATTTTTTTAAAACCATTATAAATTAGGTTAAATCATGTTCCACTAAAGGTAAACATGAAATAAGGTATTTTGTCGAAATTACCCTTTATTGAGGCATTTTTAATGTTAGGCACCTAATTTATTTTATAAAGTGTATATATTTCAACCTTTTCATATTATATCATGAATTATTCATACATAATTTTATTTTAAGTTAAAATTCACTTTTCTTCATCAAATGGGATTTTGATTCATGGTTACCAAACGGTAAGGGGTTTCATAACTAAATTTATTTTCAGTAGGATATAATATTCTTCACTGTTTTTATATTAAAATATAATATTTTTAATGGATTTTGATTATTTTATGTTTTATTTAAACTTGTTTCATGTGGATTTGAATTTGAAAAAAATAATCAATTAATTGATTATTTCCCACTTCGAATTCATGAAATTTGTAAGAGATTTTGTCTAATTTTACATTTTATTGAAACATATTTGTTATTATGAACCTATTCACATTTATGTGGTGTATATGATGACCCATTTATATATTTAACACAAATAACTATTTATTAATGATTATTAATTTTTTGATAAGTGAATTATTTCTTGGAGTTATGTTTTAATAGTTACTAAAGATGTAAGAATCTATTTTATAGTCTCACTATGTGTTTTGATTTATTTTATTTTTATTTAAGTAATATTATCATTTATCCTCTAAAAGATCCAATAATTTACTTATTCAATAGATATTTAATGAATTTATTTATTTTATTCCAAATGTTTCTGTCATTGGTACTTGTTTTAAGAAAATAAATGATTAAAATAAAAAAAATATTTATCTTTTAAACACATGTTTTTCTTCAATTCCCATTTATTCAATCCTTTTTTAAAAATTAATTTTCTTGACACAAATGAATCATTAAAAAATCATAAGTTATCCATGAATATTCGAACTTTTATTAAATTAAGATTTCTAATATTTTCTAAAAGGTATGTTTTCAATTTTTTTTAAAAGACAAAAGGAATGTTTTCTAACATATATAGTGATAACAGACTTCCCCGCCACCACAAAAATTTTATGAAATTTATATTATTTTACATATTTTAAATTTTTTTACAAATATAAATATTTTGTGAATTTTTTTTAAATATTTCACTTTCATACTTTTAAATTTTATAAAATTCATAAATTTATCTTGAAATCTCTATTATCTTTGGATGTTCACTTTATCTTTGAACGTTCATTTTCATGGGATCATTAGAAATTAAATTTACTTTAAATATACATATTATTTATCATGGATATTATTATTTTGTAAATTATATATCATTTCTAAACATATTGTTTGTATTTGATAGTTATTTTATTGACTTGGGAAATCTTGTTATATCCATATTAATTACTCAATAAAAATATTTATTTATAAATAATATTTTACATGAATTAAATAAATAATTCTATAACTGAGGAATTATTTAGACATATAGTGATTGATGGGGCCTAGAATTATATAGCCCCTCAATGCATCAACATTTCTCATGAGACAAATCTGTAAGCTGGAATTAAATGTGTCATTACCTATTATTTTAAATTATCTCTGTGAAAGTATTTATGGTATATATATATATATAATGTTTTCTTAGATCATGATGTCTAATATTAAGAATTTACTTCATTGATAATTTAGTTATTATTTTCCAAGATAATAAAATATTGATATTATCAATTTATTATCTTCAATATGATGTGATTATTTATATGGAATTATTTCATCGTCATTCATTCCTACCATATTGTTCTTAATTATCATGTTATTGATTAAATGGAATGTTTTTTTGGTTATTTAAATTTCCATATTGATTATGACTTACTAATTCATGATAGCTTCCACTGTACAGAACTCTTACAGAGTATTTGAGATCACACCTCTCTTATCTTTATTTTTTCCAAAATGAGAGAATGTTTATTATAATTTATATATAGGTATATGTTAATGGGAATAATTGTGTTCTCAATGAAAATATTATGTTTAATTTTATTTTGGGAAATGTAATGTGAAATTTTAGTATGTATATAGTTTTCAAATACTAAAAAACTATTCGGCCATTTGGGATGTGATCAGTAGTTTATAGATCCAATGAAATAATGTATCTACTAACTCTAGGCCTCTAGGGTCAGAGTATTTATAGCAAGTATCAAAAATAGTTTAGTAGAAACCTTGGGAACTAGATTTACGGAAAAATAGATTAGATAACATAACCGTATGACTAAATTTTAGGATAAGTCCAAGTATATGATAATATCATAGTGGTTTGTTAAGGTAGAGATTATGTTGTTTTCCAAGAAATAATTCTTATCTGGATACTACATGGGGATGTAGTTCTAGCACAGTTTTACCTATGGGTAATAACTCCGAAAAGGGAACATTGGGATTTAATTTGATCATCACTTGGTGTATGACAATGATCCTTATTGTAGCTATAGTTTGACAATCCTGAGGGATATTCTTGTGTTAAGACACATTTGACTTATGAAACAACATGATGGAGTTGAATAAATGATGATGATGAATGAACTAGGTAAATACAATGGTTTCATAGTATAAAAAAAAGATTTCATGATTTAGATATCCTATAAATATGTCATGATTATTTTGTTACTTTCTATGATTTTTATTTATCACACCAAGTTAATTGGTTTTAGTCAACGGATGGAAGCAGGAGAAATAATGTTAATATTAAATATGATAGAAAATGTAGTTATTTTGAGAAACTAAAGGATATAATGACTAAAGTGAATGATATTGTGATTATTACTAATTAGTTATCATGATATATGATTAAAAACCTTCAGCTTAGCTAACTCCCACAATCACTAGAGATGAGAAGGGAGAAGTTCACTATGATCTTAGGTGGTGGACACCATGGTAGAAAGATGGCTTAATTTTCTTCATCTAACAAATTTGTAATGTGACACGAAAGTAAATGTATCAAATTAAAGGGAAAATTTCTTATGTATAGAATATAAGGGTATAGATTAATGAATTGATGTGAAAAATGAGGATTTTAATAGAGAGAATTAAATTTCATCACAGAAAACTATTTATAATTTTTATCTTAAATTTGGGGAACCTGAGAATTTTTCAAGTCAATTTCCTCTTCAAAAGGTTAACCTTTATTCTTAAGAAGTACCTATTTTATACCAATCATTTAAGTGATAGTATAGAAGTGTTTATGTATTTGGATTTTAGAATTATGTTGTATAAGAAACATGAAATATCTAATGATTTTGTTAATTATTGGAAGAATATATTTTTTCATATGTGATGAAATAAAGAGTTATAGATACCATATTTGGTTTATGCGTTTAAGATTGATAACATGATAAAATTTTCTAAACACCCCTTTTTGGGTTTTAACTGATGAGATTTTCATATTATTAATGCAATTTTGAGAGATTTTTTTTATATTGAGGTATATTTAACCATTAGGTTCAACATGAAGTATTATTTAAGGGAACATAATCCCTTCATAAGTTTAAAATTATTGATAACCTTTACGTTTAACATAACCATTTATGTTAAGGTAATAAAAGTTAATTAAAATTATTTTATTTCATGGAAATGTAATTTATATAGAGAAATATTATGGATAAAAAGTGATATGATGTCTAATGTTTTTTTTGAGGATGTTAATATTTTTTTCATGTTATAATAATTATATTAAAATAATTTTATTATAAAGTATATCCCTCATTTCAAGTGACAACTTGTCACATTAGGTGAGGTCACGAGGCTTGATCCTATAACCGAAGGGTGATGTGGGTGTACTTCATAATACTAGACTAAATTATGTTTTAGTTAATATGAATTTGATTTAATTAATTTTTCAATGAAAAATGATTAAGTTTAACTTTGGGTGTCACTATTTATGTTTAATGATTAATTTATTATATGGGAAAAAAATTTCTAAATGTTTTGGTTTTTATAAATATATAGAGTCATGCAGAAGGAATTATCACTCTTTTATAGAAATTATGATCCATTAAAATGTAAGTATAGAGCTTCAAGATTAAAAAAAACATCTTGGATATTAATTTATTAGAGTTTGGGATGAAGTTATAATTTATCAAATGGGAACCCAAGGATGAAATGTTTTATATAAAATAATAAAATATCAGGTATATTTTTTGGTGTTCACTATATTAATTTTAAAATAGTAACTAAAATCTATGAAAAGATCTTAAAATAAAATTTTTTCCTATTACCTTAATATTGGATGAATATATTGTCTTTTAAAAAATCAAATATTCATGGTTTTCCATCATTAACTTTCCATTGATCATTAATCTTCTTGAGATCAATGATCTCTATCACTCTCTAAAATTATTTACAAATTTCCTCCATGTCCTTATTTCCACATCCCACCAATTTCCACAAAAATGGAAACCTAGTTATGTGTTATTCCATATTACCTTCAAATTTCCCTTTCCCTCTTTTAAGAGGGAATTTTTATTAACCATTTTATGATGTAGGGTTTAAACAAGGTTGTTTCATATTTCAAAAACTTTTTTAACACAATATTATAATTTACAGATTTTTTTTGTTAAATGTGTAGAAAATTTTACCCACTGAGATTTTAAAATAAAAATAGTATGTTAGATAGTGTATAGGAACACAATACCATGCCTTAACAACCCACAAAATATATTATTTAAATATAATCCTCATAACATAACCATTTAATTATATGGTATGAATTAGATTTAAATAATGATAAAATGCATATATATGTAATGCCTCGACCCCAGTTACCTAGAGTCAGTGCATTATTTTAATACATTGGCATGATTACATGGTCTCAAGTCCTGATGGACCGATTAGTTTACCCATCTGGTAAAATATATTACATACATGAATGTTACCTTAAAATTTCTAACATACTGTAACGCCCCGACCCCAGTTACCCAGAGTCGGTGCTTTATTGCATAGTATTGGCATGATCACAAAAGATAATGTCTCGAAAGACCGATTAGTTTAGTAGCCTTGGAAACACTAGATATAGTCATAAGTCTTACATTACATCATAAAGTAAAACAAAACTACAACATCTTCTCTTTATATCCCCTTATATTATCCCTGCAGGTCATTCATAATATACTTCTTCACATCCTGGAAAAATTAAAACATTGAAAGGGGTGAGCTCAGATTCCCATTAAGGATAACAATATAGAGGAAGTTTTCATAAATAAACATTAGCATTTAAGGCAATGTATAACTAAAACAAAAGCCTTTTAAGCATGAACTTTAGCATAATATGGAAAAAGTAAAATGAAATAATGCCATTTACTTACTCACATGGATATTCTACTAGTCAAATAATCAAATGAAATATCAATAACCACTTTCATAATGATGGAATGCATAATGCCAGACTATCATAACCACGTAGCCAAGGCCTCGTGCGAAGTCAATAATAAGATTTTGTCAAGGCCTCGTGCCAAGACACTAGTTTGTCTCATGAGACCTACCGATACATCGAGGAGCTATAGCGGGCTCCACCCGTCACTTATTAAGTCTAATGCATTCCTCATATGAATAGGTTTAAACATATCATAAACCATAACATAATCATATCACATAAAAAATGCATAAAGGAAACATAAAATTTCCACATTTCAATCACCAGATATCAATACCACACATTGATATAATAAAAACATTATCAAACCCATTTTCAATACCAAACTAAAAGAAAATTAAAACTTGGTATTTATTTTTCATTTAAAAAAAGTTATGTCTTGTAGAGGAAGCCGAAACCCAAATAATGGCCATGGCGGCAGAGAAGTCGTTGTCGCCGCATACGTATGACAAGAAAAACATTCCTTTTTTTAGTAAAACACTTCGTATAAAAATATTCCTTTTGAATAAACTTAAATGTCAAAGGGGTTTATACACCATATAAAGGAAAGTTGTGTATAAAACCAAATATGCCTCAATGAAAGGAGATTGAGACGAAGTCCCTCACAAAGATCATTTTTTTAAATAAAATAGATCTATTATGTGTATTCACTATAATTACACATAAATTAAGTACAAATACAATATAGGACATAATAATATCATTATATAATTTGAAATTAGGAGATTATCCCAAAGAATGGAAATTGGGTTAAGAAGTTCCCGTACCTTGCGTCCTGTCTTGACTCGACCGTTCATTAACCTCATGAATAATACAATAGAGTTAATTTATAATTTCTTAAGAACCTTTTCCAGTTTTAATTCCTTTTATATCACTTATTACCATGTTATGAACATTATGTAATTATTTAAGTTAATAACGGTAGTTTTGTCGATCTTTTGGACTTGAGTCAAAAATAAACTTCTTATAATTACAAGTTGTTCATGTGGTGAATTATCCATTATATCCAGAATTATATTCATGATATTGATATCATATATCTAATATATATCCAGTATATACATGCATTTATAATATTCCATAACGTTTAGAGGTAAGAAATGAAATGCACTGTTCATGGAGACGGTAAGTCGTACATACGCATGAACGCTACTTTCCTTTCTATTTCGTATTTAGTGAAATCATAATGATATAAAGGTATATTATAATTCCAATATAATATCATATATAATATCATTTACTCCATCCTTTATACATCCCACATATGGCATTAATGATTCAAATCACTTTGAGGGGGCGGTAGTCCGCACTTCCTAAAATGAAAATATCGCGTTTACCCATAATGGAAAAAATAAATGTATGCCATTAATGAAAAATAATGAACCTTAAGTAAAACATAAACACATTATATATCATATATAAATAGAGTTAAATCTTAATGGACACCTTTGAAGGTGTTATATGAGTGTTGAACAATCATCGTTTCGTGAGACAAAAATTCACCATCCACAGAAACAATATGTTCTTTAACAATTAGATGTAGGTGTGTGTAAGTGTAGCTCGAATAATTCTTATAAAAACATATTAGTATATTGAGTATACTGGTTTTGTTACAAAATAAATGAATAAAAATAGTTTATGTGGTTGGATAAGCAAAATAAAACAAAATAACATAAGAGAAGACATTACCTTAAAATCGGGTAACTCTTTTGATTTGAGCCAAAGGATTCCTTGGGAAGACTTCTGATGAAAGTTAGGCTTCTAGGTGTAGGGGAGGGAAGTTTGGAGAGTATTGTTTTAGATGTTGGCCGAGCCAAAAGGCTTTGATAGTGTTATTAAGGTGGTAGTGGTGGGGGCCTTTTATAAGTGGAGAGGAGGGGCACTCTTGGAAAGTAATGAAATGTTACTTTATTATACAATGATTTCGGATTTTAAAGGTCCCAAACTTATATATTTCGTGGATAAGTTGATAAGGGTTCTAAATAAACTCATCCAATTGGCTTTGGACAAGTTTAATTCTTAGATTTTACATTATCCTTCCATTTTATTAAAATCGTTAATTAATGAGGTAATTACTGCATCATCATGGTGTCACAAATAATTTAATTTATGTAATGTCTAAAAATTATAAAAAAAATATCATGATGTAGGAAATCTTGTTAGATTTATAATGAATATTTATAGTGAAAAATATGACTTGTATAACCCCATTTAAAAATTGTTTTATTAAAACAACTTATGTTTATGACATTTTTATTTTAACTTTAAATAAAAGTTATTTATGTCATTTTCCTACCAAAGTGCCTCCATGGGGTCCCCAAGTTGACCCATGGATTTTCTTAGTCGTCCATGACACATCCAATAGGGTTAGGACCAGTATAAAGGTCATTTCGTATTTTTATAATACCATTTTTACCATAAATTTCACTAATTACCTTTAATCGCGATTAATTAAACTTAAAAGTTACTATTCACCAAAAAAATTATTTTAATCCCATTGAACCAAATTTTACTTCCTAATGAAAACCATGTATATCGGATTTTTGAAAATCAAATCATAGAAGTGGTAATATTTCATTTAAACGAAAAATCTGTTATTTAACAACCACTTAGTGGTTTCACTATTCATAAAAAATTGATGTTTTTCAGAACAATGCCAAAATTTTTCCCTAAGCTATAATTGATATTCCGAATTCAAAAATGATTTCTATTTTAAAAAATTACAAAAATATAAGTTGAATTAATTAATTTTATAATTAATTCCCGCTATCACAACAAATAGCGTGTTTTTAAGAAACAATATATATCAAAAGATTGACAATTGTTTATGTCCAATTTCAAAGTGAAATTAATTATAATGACCTCCATTGGATAAAATGTTAAAAATATATTCTAATTACACTTTAAAATCACTCAATAGTATAATTTATCACTATAAATTATTTTGATTAAAAAATTTGTTTTAAAGTATTTTTTACTATTCATAAAAAACTGAAAGTTCTCATAAAATTACAAAAAATTCAACATAGGATAATTTCGATATTACGAATACAAAAATGAATTCCATTTTGAAATATAAAATTTCTATAATTTTAAAAAGTGGTTATTACTATTTATAACGGCTACTTTGATTAGTCGCGGTGTGTCAGAACTCAAACTTGCGTACAATGCAAGCTATTGCATTATTGAAAGAGAAGCATATCGTGGAAGCTTGGGGTGTTACATTCTCCCCTCCATCAATAAATTGCGTCCTCACAATTTGAAATTTTTCTTTGAAAGGAAAAGGTTGAAAATATAAAATACCTTCGTGGAAAACCCACATTAGAAATAAGGTTAATAAAAATAAAACTTTAAAAGAAAGAAAGATTAGTACAAAGGTCACCTGAGATAGCCCATACTAGTATTCTATGAAAATATGGATATAGAAGAAAAAAAACCATCATGTTCTGATGGAGAGTTGTAGAAAACTGGATTAGGAGAAAGTTAACCATAAGAAAATCACAAACTTGTGATTGGTTAAACGGTCATTGAATCCCAGTTGGAAAAGTTAACCGGTAACGTTTTTGTTTTAAGTTACCTTTTATAATGTTGAGGAATTTATTTAAGAGATTTACTAAGAATGTAAGGGAATATACATACTTGTCATGTGGACTTTCATTCTTTAATAAATTTTTACCACAAACCCATCTTTCACTCAAAAATGTAATAGAACTCAAAAATATTCTATTTATCCTAATTTTATAAGGTTCCAAATATTAACACATACCATTTAGATTAGTAAAACTATTTTGTAATAACCAGGGACTTCCTGTAGGCTAGTGGTAGGTAATAATGGCCTGTCACACTATGGTTGTGGTTTCAATTCCTGCAGCTTTTTCTGACTCGACGGGTTATCCCTCGACCTGCAGGTTGTCCTTTTCCTAAAAATATAGTATTATAATATTCCAAAAGTAATCTTCAGGAATGTTTTAACCTTAAACAATACTATCCAATGTTCAACTTAATCCATTCCAACCTTTGTAGTTACCCAAAATACCTCTGTCTAGACTTTCTTTAAAAGGTCTCTAAATTCCAAAATCAATTGTATCATCAGATTCCTCAAACAAGGTAAAGTTTCTCTTATTGTCACATACAAAAATATGATTACCTTCATCATATTAAAACCTTAATGAAAACAAGAAGTACTGTAGTACAATCCTTATATATATCACATTATTCTTATAACCATAATCTAGTTCTTGAGTCGAAAAACACAAATACAATAATTATTCAACTTCATATGTAGTAACAACATAAGCTTGGCCTTGATCCCTTGGCCTTTTCTGAGGTAAGTTTCCCTGACGCTTAGGACATTCATTTGAATAATGCCCCATTTCCCTACAATTGTAGCATTCAAAATTGAGAGCCTCTTTCTTTCCCTTGCAATCACGAACCAGTTGACCTTTTTATCCACATTTATAACAAACTCCCATTCCTTTTAGGAAAGTACCAGGGTGATTCTTTCCACAATTATCACATAATGGAAAATCCTTCTTTCCCTTTTTCCCTTTATCTGTCTCTTATTCCACCGTTATCTTCTTCTCTTTCTTTACTTTGTTGTCATAAGACTTAGAGAATTCCTTTTCTGTCTTCATAGAACATGAGACAATATCTTCGTACGCTGAGAAAGATTGTGATACTAAAGCTCGACGGAGAAACGGTTTTAACCCATCAAATAAACAATCAATCTTACTTCTCGGGTTACGTATATAATCTGCAGCATGTCTTGCTAACCTTGTAAAGTTGGCCTCATACTTTGCGACATTCTCATCCTCCTTTTGCCTCAGACTCAGAAATTGCCTTTCCATATCTGATCGATGGTCACGAGGAAAGTATTTTTCTAAGAAAATTTACTTAAACTCCCTCCATTCCATACTTGATACGTCTTCATCTTCCTTTGTGTTTTGAATCAGCGACCACCATTGATCGGCATCTCCAGTGAGCCGGTAAACTGCTATGACAACCTTCTTCCTTTCGCTACTCCCCAAGGTGTGGAATATTTTCTCTAAGGAGTTTATCCATTGCTCAGCTACTAATGTATTTGTACCCCCATTAAATGTTGGTGGTTGTTGCCTCATGAAGTGGTCTGACATTGATCCTCCACGTTGCGGATCAGGGTGCTCCATACGAGTAAGGTTATTATTCATAATATGAGTGAGTTGTCCCAGTATGGTGATAAGTTGATCAGCACCAGTTGTATCTCCAGCTCCACAATAATTGTCTTGAGCAGGAGGGCAATCCCTACATAGAGTGCGTGTATTTATATGATTTCCATTCCTCCCACTAGGCGCTATTTCTAAACAATGGCATAAACTAGATTAGTTTATGAATTAAAATACATAATTCCATACTTGTAAAACACTTAACATAAATTGAACTATTTATAGATATAATCCATAATCAAAAAAAGAAATTTTTTCTTTGAGGAAGTATATACTCATAAACCCTTCATAATGGTTTGTAAAAAATATGAGAATTATCCTAAGCATATCCCCCAGGAGTATCGTAACCAAGAGTGCAGCAAGGCCCATTGTCATGCACCAGTTCCCGTTCGAGTCTAGCTCAAAGCGGTGTTTTCGGGTTTTACCCCTAGGTATATCTGTGCCAGAGCCGCCTCTACCTGCTCGTATCCAGACATGGATGTATTGCTCTGAAAACTCACAAAATCACTATAATACCAAAATTATAGGAAGTTCATCTATATTAATCCTCAAAGTCTATCTTCGGACTATGTGCTCTAATCAGGGTTTATCTAAATCTAGATTCCATGGTTAGTACTAAACTTTCTCTGATACCAACTGTAACGCCACGACCCCAGTTACCCAGAGTCGGTGCATTATTGCGTAGTATTGGCATGATCACAAAAGATCAAGTCTAGAAAGAACAATTAGTTTAGTAGCCTTGGAAACACTAGATACATTCATAAGTCTTACATTACATCATAAAGTAAAACAAAACTACAAAATCTTCTCTTTATATCCCCTTATATTATCCCTGCAGGTCATTCATAATATACTTATTCACATCCTGGAAAAATTAAAACATTGAAAGGGGTGAGCTAAGATGCTCAGTAAGGATAACAATATAGTGTTAGCTTTCATAAATAAACATTAAAATTTAAGGAAATGTAAAACTAAAACAAAAGCCTTTTAAACTTTAACTTTAGCATAATATGGAAAAAGTAAAATGAAGTAATTCCATTTACTTACTCACATGGATATTCTACTAGTCTAATAATCACATGAAATATCAATAACCACTTTCAAAATTATGGAATGCATAATGCCAGACTATCATAACCACGTAGCCAAGGCCTCGTTCCAAGTCTACAATAAGATTTTGTCAAGGCCTTGTGCCAAGACACTAGTTTGTCTCATGAGACCTACCGATGCCTCGAGGAGCTATAGCGGGATCCACCCGTCACTTATTAAGTCCAATGCATTCCTCATATGAATAGGTTTAAACATATCATAAACCATAACATAATCGTATCACATCAAACATGCATAAAGGCAACGTAACATTTCCACATTTCAATCACAAGATATCAATACAACACATTGATATAATAAAAACATTATCAAAACCATTTTCAATACCAGAATAAAAGAAAATTTAAACTTGGTATTTATTTTTCATTTAAAAAAAGTTATGGCTTGTAGAGGAAGCCGAAACCCAAATAATGGCCATGGCGGCGGAGAAGTCGTTGTCACCGCATACGTACGACAAAAAACATTCCTTTTTGTCTTTTAGTAAAACACTTCATATAAAAATATTCCTTTTGAATAAACATAAAAGTCAAAGGGGTTTTTACACCGTATAAAGGAATGTTGTGTATAAAACCAAATATGCCTCAATAAAAGGAGATTGAGACGAAGTCCCTCATAAAGATCATTTTTTTAAATAAAATAGATCTATTATGTGTATTAAATATAAGTACACGTAGAGAAAGTACAAATACAAGATAGTACATAATAATATCATGACATAATTTTAAAGTAGGAGATTAACCCAAAGAATGTAAATTGGGTTAAGAAGTTCCCTTACCTTGCGTCCTGTCTTGACTCGACCGTTATTTAACCCCCTGAATAATAAAATAGAGTTAATTTAGAATTTCTTAAGAACCCTTTTAAAGTTTTTTATTCCTTTTATATCACTAATTACCATGTTATTAACATTATGTAATTATTTATGTTAATAATTGTAGTTTTGTCGATCTTTGGTACTTGAGTCAAAAATAAACTTCTTATAATTACAAGTTGTTAATGTGGTGAAATATCCATTATATCCAGAATTATATTCATGATATAGATATCATATATCTCATATATATCCAGTATATACATGCATTTATAATATTCCATAATGTTTAGAGGTAAGAAATGAAATGTACTGTTCATGGAGACGATAAGCCGTACGTACGCATGAACGCTACTTTCATTTCTATTTCGTATTTAATGAAATCTTAATTATATAAAGGTATATTATAATTCCAGTATAATATCATATATAATATCATTTACTCTATCCTTTATACATCCCATATATGGCATTAAAGATTCAAATCACTTTGAGGGGGCGGTAGTCCGAACTTCCTAAAATGATAATATCGCGTTTACCCATAATGGAAACAATAAAGGTATGCCATAAATTAAAAATAAAGAACCTTAAGTAAAACATAAACATATTATATATCATATATAAATATAGTGACATCTTAATGGCCACCTTTTAAGGTGTTATATGAGTGTTGAACAATCATCATTTCGTGAGGCAGAAATTCGCCATCCACAGAAACAGTATGTTCTTTAACCATTAGATGTAGGTGTGTGTAAGTGTAGCTTGAATAATTCATATAAAAACATACTATTATATTGAGTATACTGGTGTTGTTACAAAAGAAATTAATAAAAAGAGTTTATGGGGTTGGATAAGCAAAATAAAACAAAATAACATAAGAGAAGACATTACCTTAAAATCGGGTAACTCTTTTGATTTGAGTAAAAGGCTTCCTTGGGAATAATTATGCCCAAAGTGAGGCTTATAGGAGTAAGGTAGGGATGTTGGAAGATTATTTGGGCAGAGGTTGTCTGAGCCAAAAGGCTTTGATAGTGTGAGTAAGGTGGTAGTGGTGGGGGCCTTTTATAAGTGGAGAGGAGGGGCACTCTTGGAAGCTAATGAAATGTTACTTTATTATACAATGAGTTTCGGATTTTAAAGGTCCAAAACTTATATATTTCGAGGATAAGAAGATAAGGGTTCTAAATATACTCATCCAATAGGCTTTGGACACGTGTAATTCTTAGATTTTACATTATCCTTCCATTTTATTAAAATCGTTAATTAATGAGGTAATCGCTGCATCATCATGGTGTCATAAATAATTTAATTTATTTAATGTCTAAAAATTATAAAACAAATATCATGATGTAGGAAATCTTGTTAGATTTATAATGAATATTTATAGTAAAAAATATGACTTGTATAACCCCATTTAAATATTGTTTTAGTAAAACAACTTATGTTTGTGACATTTTTATTTCAACTTTAAATAAAAGTTATTTATGTCATTTTCCTACCAAAGTGGCTCCATGGGGTCTCCAAGTTGACCCATGGATTTTATTGTTCTGACATGACACATAAAATAGGGGTAGGACAAGTGTAAATGTCATTTGATATTTTTATAATACCATTTTTACCTTAAATTTCACTAATTAACTTTAATCGTGATTAATTAAACATAAAAGTTACTATTCACCAAAAAATTATTTTAATCCTATTGAACCACATTTAACTTCCAAATGACAACCATGTATGTTGGATTTTTGAAAATCAAATCACAGATGTGGTAATATTTCATTTAAACGAAAAATCAGTTATTTAACTACCACTTAGTGGTTTCACTATTCATAAAAAATTGATGTTTTTCAGAAAAATGCCAAAATTTCATCCTAAGCTATAATTGATATTCCGAATTCAAAAATGATGTATATTTTACAAAATTCCAAACATATAAGTTGAATTAATTAATTTTATAATTAATTCCCGCTATCACAACAAATAGCGTGTTTTTAAGAAACAATATATATCAAAATATTGACAATTGTTTATGTCCAATTTCAAAGTGAAATTAATTCTAATGACCACCATTGGATAAAATGGTAAAAATATATTCTAAATACAATTTAAAACCACTCAATAGTATAATTTATCACTATAAATTATTTTGATTAAAAAAGTTGTTTTTAAGTATTTTTCACTATTCATAAAAAATTGAAAGTTCTCAGAAAATTACAAAAAATTCAACTTAGGATAATTTAGATATTACGAATACAAAAATGAAGTACAATTTGAAATATAAAATATCTATAATTTTAAAAAGTGGTTATTACTATTCATAATGGCTACTTTGATTAGTCGCGGTGTGTTAGAACTCGAACTTGCGTACAATACAAGCTATTGCATTATTGAAAGAGAAGCGTATCGTGGGAGCTTGGGGTGTTACATATACGACATAGAATAAATAATCCTTTGAGAATGCCATTTTTCTCTTAGATTAACCCTGCATCTCAATCATAAAACACTTATTCGGATCCTTGGAAAATAAAACATAAGAAAGGGGTGAGCTCAGATGCTCAGTAAGGGTAAATAATTTAGCGGAAGCTACAAACATTTAAGGCAAGATGTGTAAAAAACAACAACATTTTTAAACATAAACATGGACACAATATTGTAAAAATAAATAAAACATTACCATATTAACATGCACATGTATATTCTACTACTTTAATAATCACATGTAATAACTAAATTCATAATGAGGGAATGTATAGTGCTGGACATTCTGAAACATTTTGTCAAGGCCTCGCACAAGACATCAAAAAATGATTTAGGCCTCGACCAAAACTATATATCAAATTGGGAAAGGACTCAGCCAATTACATGTCTAATTGTCTTATGAGACCTACCGATGCATCGAGGAGCTATAGCGGGCTCCACCCATCACTTACTAAGTCCAATAAATTTTTCATATGAAAATGATGAAATATAACATAAACATTCGTATTACAACTTGCATACGAAATGTCAATACATTAACCATAAACCATGAATGGTATAAAAATAGCACATCCACAGTCAAACATATCACAGAATCTTCAATACAATATGAAAGATTTGTATCATAATAAATCAACTTCAAACAAGTTTAAAATCTATCAAAGGATTTTTACATAGATGAAAATGATTTGTAATACTCAGTGAGAGAAATATACCTTTTTTATGAAAACATTTAAAAGGCACACAATTTAAAAAGGAAGGCATTTAAAAGCATTTTTTAATCAAAGTGTCTCATAACACTTTGAAACTTTTGAAAGGAATTAAAATTTTAAAAACATTCATTCCCATATAAATAAATCTTTAAAAACCATTTTGAAAACATGGACATTAATGAGAATGATTTAGAAGAATAAATATTTAAAACATTTAAAATAAAGATCTAGTTAAAGAGTCCCTTACATAAAACCTTAAAATATTCCTTTTGAAATGATTTTTATGAAATATGGACATTGATGAAAAATATTGTGCAGTAAATACATACTCATAAACAATCTCAGATAATCATGAGATTGAAGAAGTAACCCTTAACTTGTACTTCCTTTAGTCGAGGGTACGTTTAAACTCCGGTATAAATACTATAGTATGTTATTAATTTATACTAGAAACATATTAATATTTATGATATCATACATGATTCAATTATGAGTTTATACTTCCCATTTAATAATAATTTCCATGTTAAATTAACATTTTGGGTAATATTCACTTTCTTTATCATACATATTTTAACTTGTTACTTTTGATTGTATCACTTAGATCATGATTTAAATACTTCCAGAATATAAAAAATCATTTATATATCAAATATATTTATAATATAAATATTTATAATATACATATATATGAAATGGAAAACACCATTTATAGAGACGGTAGGCCGTACATACGCATAAACGTTCTTTCCTTTTTCATATCGTATTGAACGACACTAAGTGAATACGATATATGAAAGTACACACACACACACACAGATATATATATATATCTTCAGTAGCATTATTATTTCATATATTACATACTTATTAATTATATATATATTTTTATAATCATTGTTGAAAGGCGAACGTGGAAATGAATCTCATCGCGTCATGGAGACGGTAATTCGTATGTACACACGAGCGACAATATAATTATATTGATGGAGAAATAATATGTAATTGGATGGTATATTATATATAAATAATCATTATCATGTTATGTTTATTATTTACACCATTTAAACTTATTATTATACCCATCCAAATGAGGAAGTGTTTGAATAACAAACTACATGATGACGTGGAGACGGTAATCTGTATGTACGCACGTATGGTGACTTTTTCATTTATATAATGGATAGAATAATGAATATGGTTGTACCATTTTTATAATAATATCATAGTATATATAATATAATAGAGTTATTATTTTAGAATGGAAACAAAAAATACATAAGAAGTGGAAGAAGAAAAGGATATGAAAGAGGTGATAAAATATTTACCTCTTCTTCGTGTTCTTCTTTTTGATTTGATCAAAATGGATCCATATTATTGATTTCTGACTAAATGAAGGCCTATAAGAAGATTATAGGGAATACGGGACGATATTTGGGTAGGGGTTAGCCAAGACAAATGGCATTGAAGGTCTTAATTTGAGAGATGGTTAAGTACCCATTACAAAGAGGGGTGAGGGGCACCTTAGGAAAACATTGAAATATTATTTTATAATTAAATAATTTTATTTTTATAAGGATAAAAAAAATTTTATTTAGAAGATAAGGTGGGGATGGGTCGATATACCCTCAACCAATAGGTTTTAGACAAGTTTAGGATACCATTTTAACCTTATCATTTAGATTTAACACTTAGTTTAATAGTTTAACTTTTACCGTGTCTTCTTGAATTCTTACACTATATGGTTAATAAACTTACTCTAAACTTTTAAGAGAACCTAAATTAGATCATTAATTACATATATTTTATTATTTAATCCATTTTTTTGAACCTTAGATTTTAAAGAATATTATATCAACGAATAATATAATATTTGTTTCAAAAACTCAATTATGTCAATTTTGACATTATTTATTAAATGAATTTTTTTAAAGTCCAAACATCATTATTACTTCGAAAAAAATTCATATGTTATATACTAACATTTCATATTAACCTATAAAATTAGTGTAATTTATCAAAAGTCTCAAAATACATTTATTTTGATAGTTTTAATATCAATTATTTTAATATTTTATTATTAAGGTAATTTCTGCATCAACATCATGTCACAAAAAAATAAAATTATTTAATGTATAAAAATTATAAATAGAATATAATTATATAGGAAATATTTTTATATTTATAATTAATATTTATAGTAGAATTTATATTATGTATAACTTTATATTAAAAATTGTTTAGTTATTAAACATTGAATTTAACTCTTTTAACTCTTGTTTAAATAAAATAATAATAAATGTCCTAATCTAATCCAACTGGAAAAAAGAGAACCATATTTTATTTATAAGGTTTTTTCTTGTAGAACTATACTTATCCAATAGAATTAGGACATGTGTTATGGTGATAATACTATCATTTTTACCCTTAACTACCCTATTTACTTTTCACCGTGGTAATTAAAAGTTAAAAGTTGCTATTCACCAAAAATTATTTTAATCTTATAGAACCAAATTATACTTACTGATGTCAACCATGTCTCTCGGATTATTTAAATTCAACTCATAGAAGCGGTAAAATTATGTTTTATGAAAATTTGTAAATGCTCTTAGAAGGTGGGTAAAAACGTTAAAAAGTTCGACAAAATTTTATATATCTAAACATATTATAAAATGAATACAATGAATTATGTTTAACATATATAGGTATTATGTATCTATTTTCACCTAAAATAAATTAAATTAAAATAATTATTTATTTAAATAAAAAGTTGTTCTTAACCAATAACGTAGTGTTTTTTTCACTATTCATACAAAAATTGAATGTTTTCAGAAAAATACCAAAAAATAAACCTAAGCTAAGTTTGATATTCTGAAATAAAAAATGAAGTCTATTTTACCAAATTAAAATCATAGAAGTCTAATTTATTAATTTAAAATTAATTCCTATTGTCAAAACCAAAAGGCAACTTTTTAAAAAGTAAAAACTATCAATAGATTGACTTGTGTTTATGCCAAATTCAATTGTGAAATTACTTATAATGTCGTAAATTGTATTAAATTATAAATACATAATATAATAATAATTCCAAACCATTCAATTGCATAATTTATCACTATTAATTATTTCGATTAAAAAAGTTGTTTTTAATTAAAATTTAGTATTTTTCACTATTCATGAAAATATGAAAGTTATCAGAAATGTACCAAAAACATTATCCAAACTAAATTTTTATTTCCTGATCCTAAAGAATAATTTAATTTCATTGAATCTATAATATTGTCAAATATTGGTTTAAAAAAGGTTCGCCATTAAAAGGTGGTAAAATTGCATTTTTAAAAAAATACTTATTTTATCTGAAAAGAAAGAATTTATTCTTATATTATGTATTTGAAACACATACTATGGATATTAAAATTATATAAGGTATATATGATTCAAAATTCTGTTAATACTATTCATAACCACTTTTTAAAAGGTTAGTTTAATAAGTTGTTGTGCGCTCAAACTCGGTGTTGCGTGTAGTGTAAGCTATTGAATTACTTTAATGAGATAACGTACTATGAAATCTTGGGGTGTTACATATATGTCCCAAAAAATTCAAATTTATTGATAAATTATTATTAAATAATCACTTAGTTGTTTTTAAAGTCATTTTATCCATAAAAAAATATGATTTCTTAAAAAACGAGTTTTATTTATTTTTATGTTTAAATAATCTTAATTTATGGAAATTTAGAAAATATATTCTATAAAATGGGTATAATTTTTGAAATCATCATATAAAAATTATTCTTTGGTAAAATTTTTAGATTTTCTCTAAAATGTTGATTTTTTAGTGAATAGTGAAAATACCAAATTTTTAAATACTGTTATTCATTTCCATTAAATTAGGTAATTTTAACATCACAATACTCTTTTAATTTTAATTAAAATTTTAAAAAATATTATTTAGTTGTATTTAATATTATTAATTTTTTTAAACATATTTATTCCCAATTTTTGTATATATTTATGCTTAAAAACTTATTTTTCTAAAAAATGTTATTAACATCATGATGTTTCTAAATTATAAATCATTAAAATAAAAAATAATTAGGAATGATTTAAAGGAAATTTATAGATTATATATCTAACTATATTAATTTAAATCCATATAATTATGATTACTAGTAATGTAGTTAATGTAATATTATCTTATGCTTCAAATATTTATTTCTTGAAAAACCATTTTTGACACGTTTTATAGTTTTAATTTTAAATTAAATTCTACCACTTCAGAGAATTTAATATCATAAAATTTATTGTATATTTGGATTTATAATAATTAATATTAATTAAAAATTTATACATAATTTTTGGTCCTAATGATTAGTAATGATAGTAAAATTTATTTACCGCAATTAAGGATAAAATAATGTTTTTCATGTTAAATGCGCTTGTGATAAATATAATTTTCCACACACATGGATATTTTATTTTTTAAATTGGACTTAATATTAATAATATATTATCAAAAATTATCAAATAAATATCTTTTTAATTTAGTATTAAAGAATAAATTACTTAGGTTAAAAACCAAATTACCATGGTGAGGAATAAAATGGTAAAAGTAAGTTAACATAGATGATAATGGAAGAAATGTTCAAAACATGTTTAGTTTTATTATTTTGGAGGTTTATATTGACCTAAAACTCCCTAAAATCTATTACTTATCATTTTTTGAGGCACATGGGGTCAGAGTGACTTTCCATTGTTGATTAGTTTTGTGTGTTTATAAAAATGTCACTCCTCCTCAATTATAAAAGGGAATCTACCCCCCTGACATATTCCCAACTATCAAGAAATTTATCTTGATGATTCCCCAAACAAATGTCTCCAAACATCATTATACCAATTTTACAACTTATGATACTTTTAAAAGGAAAACCTTAGGAACCTTAAAAAGAGATCAAAAGGAGGTTCTTCTAAGAGAAGGTAATTGTCTTTACTTAGATCATTTTTTATTACTAATTCATTTTCCACATTAAATTAGGTATTAATAATATAAATACAATATCAAAATTATCTCCAATACACTAATATGTTATTATGTTTATGTGATAATATTTTTTCATCTTCTTCTCCATCAAATGGGAAGAAGATTTATCGCTCATGTGTATGACAAACTGCAACCTCATGAACTGATGTAATATAATTTCCATCACCTAATAAATTGGATAATAATAATAATGGAAAAAAGAATAAATATGATAAATATGAAATCATATGAATTATTTAAAATTAACACATCATCCACTTCCTTACCCTTTCACACATTAAAGCAATGGTATCGTCGCTCGTGCGTACTTACAATGTACCATCTCCACGAGGCGGTGCAATTTGATTTACATGTTAAAACTTGAAGAATGGTTCTAAAAATTAATCTAATGAATAAATATGATATATAAAGAATTACTAAAAATATAGAGATTATTTATCTATATCCCATTGATACTAACTAAAACACACTTGACAAAACATACATGTGGTGACAAAACAGTTGACAAAGGAAACAATGGTCATATAGAAATATTATTAAGGAATTGGTGATAGGATGTTATTACGGAATCATATATGATATTTAAAATATAAATATGGTTATTTTATAAGTTAAGAACATGTTGAAAACCATTATACAAGAGGTTAAATAACATTAAACTAAAGGGAAATGTGGGGTCAGTTATTTCATCTCAATTACACTTTATTGAGGCATATTTTAACGTTACGAACCTAATTTTTTTTATAGTGGATATATTGATGATTTTTCATATTATATCATCAGTAATTTATAATTCATGATATTCTACGTTATGATACATTTTACTTCATCCAATGGGATTTTATTTGAATGTTACCGAGTGGTAAGGGGTTTTAAAACTCAATTTTTTTCATTTGGTTATAATAGTTTTTCACTATATTTGATATTAAATTATTATGTGTGTAATTAATTTGGATTATTTTATATTTTATTTACAATTTTTCTATATAGATTTACATTTAATATACATAATAAATTCATTTATTAATTCTCACTTCAATGGTATGATCTTTTTATAGGAATTCATCTAAATTTACAATCCACTGAGACATATTTGTTCTTAAACACCAATTCACTTTCATGTGGTGTATATTATTCCCCTTTAATGAATTTAACAAAAATAAATATTTATTCATGATGGTTATTTTTTAAATAAAAGTCTATTCTTTCAAGGGGATTCAATTTAATAGTTACAGAAGTTGTAAGATTCTAATTTAAAATCTCACTTTCTTTTGGGATTGATTTTATTTTCATTAAAGGAATCATATCATTTATCCATCATAGAATCCAATTATTTTCTTATCCTCGAGATATTTAATTTTTTCCATGTTTTATTCAAAAATTTCATCTCTTTGGTACTTAATTAAATAAAATAAATGTTTAAAATAAAAACTGATTTTATTTCTCTTTTAATCTGATATATTTTTCTTCAATTTCCATGTTTTTAAAAATTGTTTTATAAAAGCCCTTTTATTTACTCGAATAATTAATTATAAAATTTTTATGTTATCCTTTAATTTAGAAAATATTTTTTAAGGATTCATTCTACGATTTTACAAAAGGGGTGTTTTTAAATTTCATTATGACAAACCAAAAGAAATGTTTTTTAATGTTTACAATAACAAAAGACTTCTCCACTATCATAATCATTATAAAAAATTTAGATTCTTATAAAAATTTTCAATGGTTTTATGGAGATAAAAAATTTATGATTTTTTTTATATTTCACTTCTATTCCATTTATTCTTATAAAGACATGAATTTATCTCAAGATCTATTTTATCTCTCATTGATTTTGTGATTGTTTGATTTACCTTGATATATTAACTTTCATATGATCATTGTATATTATATTTATCTTAAATAAAAATATTATTTATTATGAATATACTTATTTCTTAAACTGTATATCATTTCTACATACAATGTTTCACTTTAATAGTTATTTTATTAACTAGGGAAATATTTTAAAATCCATATTCTTTACCCAATATGGATTTTTAATGATAAGGAATATTATTAATTAATTAAATAGACCATTAGATAAAGAAGTAATAATTTGGACATGAAATTATGGGTGGGGACCAAAATTATACATTCCATCTATGCATTGATAGGTCTCATGATATAAATCGGTAAACTAGAATGAAATGCATCACTACCCATAGTTTTAAACTGTCTTGGAGAAAGGTGTTGATGGTATAGATATCATGTTATCTAATAAAATTCTATCCAATATTAATCATTTCCTTAATTGAGAATTTATTTATCATTATCCATGATATTACTACATTGATATTATCCATTTATTATCTTAAAGAAGGTGTGGTTATTTGTATAGAATTATTTGATAATCATTGATTCTTGCCATATTACTCTTTATAATCAAGTTATCGATTAAATGTAATTTTTTAAAGTTATTTACCATTCCATATTGATTATTACTTATTGACTCGTGATATATTTCACTATAATAGAAGGAAGTGTATTAAAATCTATATACATGGATATGCTACAGGGAATAAAGATATTACCAAAGAATATAATATGTTTTATTTTCTGTTTTCAAATGTAATGTTAAATTAAAATTTGTATCTAGTTTTCCGATACCACTAAACTATTCATTCCTTTAGGTTATGATCACCTGTAACTAGTACAAATGTAATAAAGTAACTTTAACATCCCTAGGACCCACCCTCCCAGATCTAGTGCTGAAATTAAAAACATTACAATTCTAACTTTAATACTAGTGAAGGCCACCCCTTTTTTCCATCCAAAAAATTCAACATTAGAAGGAAATATTGGTTCACTTACAATCTCAATGAACTTTTAGGATTATAGTTTTAGATAATTTAAAAAAACATCCAAAATAAAAAAAAGTGTTTTTAAATGTTTATTTATCCCACTTAACCAAAATTTACCTATTTCAAATAACGTCATCATCATCATCTATATGAAACCCCTACAGAAATAATCTGTTTAACATCAATATTTATAACCTAGGGAAAAAAGAAACATATGATGAGCGAGCTATAATTTTTAGTATGATTATGTAATGACCCGCTAATTCTCATTGGCTTGAGAGTACAATGACTCATTACTTGTCCTTAATAGACATCCCCAAGATTCCAAAGGCTGGAAATAAATGTCGAAAGGTTTCAAATACAAGTGGGGGATGATTTACCTTTTTAGAATAAATCCACTAACCAAATCGCTCACTATATGATGCATGAACAAATAAAAGACAACACAACTACTTTATTCATATCAAAGACACTCTAAAGTATGAAACAATGTAAGATCAAACCTGTATCAGAGTAAATAGTGGATAAACAGCTAAACACTCTCAAAAGAACACAATGATCCATTATCTACAAGATAAAATCTCTATAATCACTGAACAACCCTAGTTTCAGGAGGTGGTACTAAAAACATGTGATAATTTACCTATTCCCATGTCCTGGAAGATAGAATCTGCAAAAGCACCAATGTAACAAAATAGGGGTGAGTATAACACTCAGTATTTTCTCCACAATGACTTCCCCACTCACACTACTAGTATAATAGAGTTATCAATATTTAAATAAAAAAGATTATATGAAAAAATTTCTCAAAAAAGTTTATAACTAAATAGAAACATGTTTCCAAAACCATTGTTAACCAAAAGCATACAAGTGTAATTGAAACCAATTATTCCAAAAAGTTATTTTTTCCAGAAAATAAATAAACAAATATTTAATATGACTTCTCAATATTCCTTTTTCATACCAAATCCATTCCACACATCCACACAACCAACCATGCATGCTACGTGATGATAGTTCCATACTCATGAGTGATTTGTCATTGATCTACTAATTCATCAAAAGTTAATTATATCCCATGTTCCATGAACCCTTTTTCACTAATATTAAGGTCATATTTCAATAAAGCTCCATATATGAAACCTGAACACACACACACCACATATGCTTAGAGATCATGCCAAAACAATCCTTTAAATAAAATATCATTTTTATTGAAAACTATTTTCATTAAAACCATTACAATGCCAAATAATTTTAATAAAAAGTATTTTTATTGAATCCCCATTCTCAATAAAACCATTTAGAAGTTCCATAAAATACACCATTTTATATCATCATTTAAAATCCATAAATTAAAATAATTTTCACCACAATTTATCGAGATTTCACAAATCTACCAAAAATGTTATATTATAACTAAAGAGATTTATTCCATGTATCAAACCAGGATTTCAAAATAAATATAATCCAATTTACTTAATTTTAAACTAATTTAATCAATTATAGAAATAGGATATTATAGTTAAGACACCTACCTCGAAGGTTTTGACGAAAACCGACAAGGGACAAAGAACGCACACACAACCAGGTTTAAAATCCTAAAAACTACCTTAGATCTCTTCTCCTACCATCAACAAAACCAAATATAATCATATTTGGAATCCCCCAACATAGATCTACCCATAACTAGCATAGATCTGAAAAATAAAAGGGATATGAGAATTAAATCTATGAAACGGTATAAGAATGGTGAATAACATAACTTACCGCAAGAATCGGGCTTGAAAACACAAACAGAGGGATCTAGATCAGTTCAAAAATGCATGGGAGAGATTATATGACCTTAAGTGGAGAGATATATAAAATCATGTCTGTTTAAGAGCAATAAGGATGAAGTTATAGGCAAAAACAAGTTAGATCCACTTTTTTAGGATCTCTCTTAAAACCATGCGTACAATTAGTTTGGATGGTTAGACAAACTGTGCACTAACCATGCATTAGCTAATCTCTATAAAGACCCTATCATGACCTCATCACATGGTATCCTTGGCTGTGTGCACACCGTGCTAAAGATCTATACCTCAAACCTGCTACTATTCATGGTTTCTCCAAATATTTGTGGACGATTTGTATAAAACGTACAAAACACGTGCACCTCTCATTTATCCCCCAAAACATATTGAAAGATCATAAAAATTTACAAACATTCCCGCTTGTACTATATAACCATGAAAGCACAAATAAAGGGTTATATACCAAAAACCATGGGTACTGCATTCTCCCCCACCATATGATTTTTCATCCCCTAAAAGTAGAAAACTATCGCTACCCTGAAAGAGTTCTAGCCATTGGTCTTTCATTTCCTCCTCACGTTCCCAAGTCTCTTCTTGAATATGACCATGTTGCCATTAAACCCACACTAGATTGATTATTTTTTCATGAAATACTCTCTCTTGTCTATCCATAATCTACACCAATATATGTACCAATGAAGAATCCAAAACTTGTTCAACTTGATCCCATCTGATAACATGGTCAAGATCAACATGGTACTTTTTCAACTGTGATACGTGGAACACATTATGCACCAAACTAAACCATGGTGGTAGTTCAAAATGTTATGAAACCTCTCTAAACTATTATAGTATCTCATTGGGGAATATGTATCAAAGAGATAACTTTCCCTACTTCCCAAAATGAGGGCATCCAAGCCTTGGAGAGATCCTCAAGAACACATGATCACTCATGGAAAATGACAATGACTGTCGATGATGACCTGTATAAGATTTTTGACAACCATAAGACATCTCCATCCTCCTTTTGGTCAGATGGATCTTCTCTACTACTTTATTGAAAAGCCTCTTTCGGACCTTTGATGTTTCACCTGTTTCCACGCAACATAGTGGAGAACAACAAGGACACCCATACAATGATTCAAATAGAGCCATATGTATCGAGGCCAAATAGTTGTTATTATATGAGAACTCCACTAAGGGAAATCTCTAATACCACAATCCATCAAGATCCATTATAAAATCCTACAAAATGTTTTCCAACACTTTTATCATCCGTTTGGATTTCCCATCCTTCTGAGGATGATACGCGACACTCATATTCAACTGAGTGCTAGAGGAATTATGTAAGGATTTCCAGAAATGAGGCATGAACCTCAAATCTCTATCTAAGACTATTAACACTGGTATTACATGTCTCTTTACCACATGTTGGATATAGATTTTGTACATATCCTACACCATTTGACATTCATGAATTAGAATGAAATGATCCGACTTGGTAAGATGATCCATTATCATACATATGGAATCATGTTTCCAAACATTTATTGGGAGACCTATAGCAAAATCCATCGCCATCTGCTCCCATTTCCACATTGGGATATGTAAAGACTATAATAAACCTCTTGGTCTCAAATTATCAACTTTAACTTGCTAACAAGTTAAAAACTACGAGATGAACTCAAACACCTTCTTTTTCATGTCTCTCCACCAAAACTATGTCTTCAAGGCCTTATACATCTTCTATGTTCCTGGATGTACAGATTATCTCAAATAGTTGTATGAATGAAGATGATGATTAGTAAAATCCATAGTTACAACCATTGATCTCTCAAATAAAAAATTTAACTCCCATTAAGCTTCCACTCCTCAATAGTCTCCCCACTATTGAGTTTTGTTCTCATAACCATCAATTTTGTATTATATATGGGCGCCTATTTAACCATACTTCCAAAATGAGGAACAAGATTAGTTGAAAAGAAAACCAAAACATCACCTTGGCCTTCATATTCTACATGCATATTGGCTAGGACTGACATCAACTACCATTCATCCAAAGCTTCATTCACTAAATGAGTATATGAATATCTACTCAATGCATCTTCCACCAAATTTCCTTTTCAAAATTTTTACATCAAGTCAAAGTCCAACAAATTGGAGATACTCCATCTATATCTTTTTCCTCATATTCAAATCTCACTGTGAGAAAATATGGTTCAATATTTTGTGGTCTGTTTAAACAGAAAATTTATCACCAAAGAGATAATTAGGTCATGTATTTAAGGAATGAATTAATAATCATAATTCCAAGTCATGTGTTGGATAATTGTTCTCATTCACTATCAATTTCCATGAACCATAAGCAAATACATGGAATCTTTGCATAAGAAAATAGCCTAACCCCGATTTGGAAGCATCATAGTACATCACATATCCCTGTCCTCATTCTGGAAAAATCAAGATATGTGTCGAAGTAAGACAAAATTTATGCTCCTAGAAAGACTTATGGCATTAATCTTTCCTTTGGAATGAATCATTATTCTTTTTCAATGATTTCTTTGGAAATGGTATCCATGAGAAATCATGCACAAAGAGTTGGTAATAACCGTCTAGACCATGAAATATTCGTATCTCAAAGACATTCTTTGGTGGTTTCCATGAGAAAAACTGCTTATATCTTTTCCAAATCCACCGAAATAACTTTTTTAGAAGTCACATGGCCATGAAATAATACCTTTTGTATCGAAAAATAACATTTAGATAGTTTGGAATACAAATATTGATCTCTCAATATTTGTAACAATGTCACCAGGTGTTCCTCATGATCAGTCCTTGTCATTAAATACACAACGATGTCATAAAAAAACACAACAATAACAAAGTCTAGATTTTTCTAAAATATCTGATCCATCAAATCCATGAAGACTGCTGGTGCATTCATGTGACCCAATGGCATGACTACATATTTATACTGATCATATCTTCCTCTGATAGGTATCATCAGAATATCTTCCTTCCGAACTCACAATTGATGATATCCTCATCGCACGTAAATTTTAGAGAACCACCATGCTCCCCTAAATTGATAACATATCATCAATGTTTGGAAGTGGATACCTATTCTTTATCATAGCTTGGTTAATCTTACAATAATCGACGCACAAACGAAGAGTTCCATTTGCTTTCTTCATGAAAAAAACCGGGGTTGCCCACAATGATGTACATCGTTAAATGAAACCCTTTCATTCTAGATCCTCCAATGGAACTTTCAATTTCTTTAACTATATAGGTTCTATCCTATAAGATAGAAGGGATATAAGACTGGTCCCCAGAACTAGATCAATCATAAAATCCACTTCCCTTGTTGGTGGTAACCATCATAGGTTTTTAGAAAATACAACGGGAAATTGATCCACCACTATTGGAAAAAAAGACATCATGGATCTATTTTATGAATCGCAAAGTCAATGACGTCAATTGGTAAGAGATCATTCCCACCACAGGGGACAATAATCTAGTTGCACCCTTCATCATGACGTTCTCTCCTACGAAGAGATTCACAATACCGTCCTCAGTCATGAATCTAACTATCCTACTATAACAGTTGATGTGAGACTTGAACACTATCATATAATACATACCTATGATTATATCATATAAATCCATATATGACATAGATAAGTCCCATTTCATCTCAACTCCATCAATCGTTATTGCTCATGCTCTACACAAAAGGATTGACATTCTCTTTCACCGAGAGAATTTTGCAGTTTTATCACAAAGGAAATCATTTCAATTTTTAAACATAGCAGGTCAACAAAATGAGAATCAATGAAGGAATGCGATGCAATGATATCAAACAAAACATACAGAAAGGTAGGATTCAAAAGAATCATACCTTTCACCATTTATTTTCCAACCTAATCATCCACAATCATCTTATCAGCTCTATACTATTTCTTCTTAGATGCACTCTGGTCTTTGTTTCCTTTCTGAGATTTCCCTTACTAAGGGGTCATCATATTCCAAGAATCACCATGGATAGATTTTTTATATGACATGACTTATTTTATTGGCTTTTTCCTATCAAAGCATAAGATGGTTGTGATGACTGATATGTGTCTCGATCACCCAACCTCGGAGCACTATGGAAAAAGTGCTTATGGTGTACCATCTTGTTGCAATTATGGAATTCTCTTGGTGGTGTTGTACACTCCCACATTATGTGGTAAAAAAACCACATTTGTAGCATCCTTATTGTCTCTTTGGTCATGGAGGATGATTTACTAATCCTGCTATTGGATTCTGAATCCCACTCCCAACTTGGAAATATGTATCTCTTTTTTTATTGCTCCAACAATTAGAGTTTCAACCATTTCCAGTAGGGATTATCATAATTCCTCCTCCCATAGCTCTTGAGATGTCTCTCTCGACCACTACCTCTCTGTTCACCATCCATGTATGGTCATTAATACAGATCACCATAATCTTCAATCGAATTTCATGCCTTATACCTTATTTGAATATGCATACCTTTAGGGACACACTCTCCACAACTTATGGTCTAGAGTGTACTAAATTAATGAATTTATTTGTATAGTCAATGTGAAAGATATTTTCCTACTCCAGTCAAAAGAAGTTTGTCATCCTCTGGATCTTGAACGTGCAAGGATAAAATTGATTATTATACAATTCCTCAACATCCTCCCAAGTAAAGAATTTATCAACTTCAGCATGCAATTTTATTTCCCCCCACTAGCGTGAAAGATCCTGAAGCATATACATCGCTAGCTGGACCATTATCTCTAGCAGTGATCCAATGAACTCAAAGATACCATCAATAATACTAATCCACACCTCCTCCTTCTCGGGTTTAGAATCACCCTAAAATAAGGATAGATTCTTATTCATCAACTGGATGGAATGGTCCACTTGCCTTGCCTCATCCCTCTGGTACCCAGTGTCCATAGCTTGAAATTCTTGGACAATACTTTCAACCAGCTCTTGGTTCACCTTTGGCTCAGGTGCAACCAATTTTTCTATAGCTTCTTCTAGTTGGTTTCTATGAAGCCTACCAGGTGCCATTTTCTAAATAAACAACAAACTCAGTAAGTATCACTCACTAGAAACATTTTGATAAATATTTCAAATTCAACCACATAAACTATCACAATGTTGTTTTCCAAAATTTACACCTTTATACAAAATCATAAACCATTAATCCAAATGAAATATGCAATCCTAGTGGGAATTAATTCATCTACAATGCACGACATCCACATATCATTGGATAAACCCATAAAAATGAGATTATGGTATCTTTTAAGAGTCTCCAAAACACTTATGTACCCCCACACCCTAGTAACTTGATGTTAAACATAAATGGGTTATCTATATCCTTTTATGCTATACATTTAGTGTCTCAAAAATCCTACTCCATTTTAAGATGAAAACCCACATAGTAGACAAGGATGAATCAACTCCAAGACCAAGAATGTGAAATATTCTTGTTAGTCAAAGACCAAACAAGATGATACCATTTATAACGAACCACTAATTCTCATTATCTTGAGAGTACAACGAGTCATTTATTGGCCTTAACCGACATCCCCAAGATTCAAAAGGATAGAAATAAATTCTGAAGGGTTTCAAATACAAGTGGGGGTGGTTTTCCCTTTTAGAATAAAACCATTAACCAAACAACACAATTTTTGATGCATGAACAAATGAATGACAACTCTGGATTGACCCATTCCCAAGTACCAAAATGTCAGACCCATTGCGTCCAATCCCTTCTTCATTTGTGAAAAACCTCAGGCATTCCTTGCGCACAACTCCTCCGAATTGTGCGAAAAAACTTTGGCATTCCTTGTGTGAGACTCCTCTGACATTCATGAAAAACCTAGACCACATTTTTCATGCAAAAATCCTCAATTGCCTGCTCACCTGGACTTTTACGCACAACTGGTCAAATTGCGCACCAATTGCGAGAAAACCTCTCCTATTGTGCGCAAACCTTCAGTTCTTCTCACCGTAGCCTATGCTACGTAGCATCTCCATTTGTGCACAAGCCTCCCTCCTTGTGCGTACTCTTTCACTTTGATGTCCCTCTTCCATACATCTTGTTTTGTTGCTTCATACACCCAAAACATCTACATTACACAACATTCTCCCATATGACTCTATAGGTTTGTATGAAGTGACTTCAATGTCCCTTGGTTGGCGATTCCCATTTCATTGATGCACCTCATGCTTATTCACATAGACACACTAACGACTATTGATTCTTTACATATCCATTCTAACATGGACCCCTCAATGGATCACTCCATAACACTCCCTCACTAGGGCATTGCTGATGTTGTCCCTTCATTAAGGGTGGGTGGGTATCACTTATGTATGTCTTAGGAGGTGTAGTGTAAACCCACCTCATCTGACTTGTATGACGTTAAACTTCCAAGAACCATCATCCTCAGTACATGATGTTAAATTGTGGCCTCACCCAGTTTTTAATACGTGGGGTGCCCCATCTCAGACATTCTCTATGCCCAATGGTCTCCACGGGAGTGAGATCATTCCTCACAGGGAATGAGATCTTCTTTATCGAAGCGAATTCTGTCTGTAGGGATAGGGAAACAACCTTGATTTAAGCCCCTATCCTTTCTTGCAGGAGGAATAATCCCTACTCCTCCTATCTTCTTCTTGGCTAAAGACCAGAGAGGGGGGAAGTGCACTAGATCCCTTCTTTCATTATTGCCTAATCCACCCACCTTTTGGATTTGTTGCAACCAGGCCTCAATCCTAGAGTAAGTCCCAATTTCCATATCCCTAGGCTGCTAACCACGCATAAGCCCCTATTTCCTCTATTGGCAATAGACCACACGTAAGCCCCAATTTTCTTTCTAAGCCTCTAACCATCTGTTAGCCTCACTCCACTTCCCACATATTCATCTTTCTTGATGTGATCTCCATGTCTTTGTTGCCTCTTGTTTCTCACAATGAGCATGAATCACGTTGTCTTAGAGTAAGAAACAACCATGGAATCCTTATCAAGAAGCCTTGAGTGTAAGTCCCAGAAACCATCCCAAACTATGAGGACTTTGATCCTTGCCAATTCAAGGTACATAGGAAGACTCTTGGAGGTTCAAGCCCACCATCCATTGGTTCCTACCATCTTCACATCGGTTCACCAAAACCATCTGGAACTACGTGGACTTTGATCTTTTCCAAGGAAAGGTATATAGGAATCCTCTAAAAGGTTCAAGAGCACCATCCATTGGTACTGAAGCCCCTTCACGTCAGTTCCCACCATTCCGAACTACATGGACTTTGATCCTTGCTAAGGTATGGTTCATAGGAAGCCTCCCTGAGGTTCAAGCCCTACACCCATTGGTTCAGACGCCCTTCAAGTCGGTTCACCAACACCTCCCTCGAACAACGAGGACTTAGATCCTTGCCAAGTGAAGGTATATAAGAAGCCTCCCTGAGGTTCAAGACCACCGACCATTGGTTCTAACTATCGTAATGTTGATTTACCAAAACCATCTGGAACTATGTGGACTTTGATCCTTGCCAAGGCAAGGTACATAGGAAGCCTCCCTGTGCTTCAAGACCACCATCCATTAGTTCCGAGCCCCCTTAACGTCGGTTCACACCATTATTAAGTATATGGACTTTGATCCTTGCCAAGGTTAGGTATGTATGAAGCCTCCCAAAGGTTTAATACCAACACCCATTGGTTCTGGTGCCCTTCACGTTGGTTCCTCAACACCTCTTACGAACTACATGGACTGTGATCCTTGCTAAGGCAAGGTACGCAGGAAGCCTCCCTGAGGTTCGATCCCAACTCCCATCAGTTCCGACCCCCTTCATGTCATTTCACCTTTGTCCTGCATGACATTAAACTATACTCCCTTTTATTCTCACATGAAACTTAATTGTTCCCCGACCAAAGGTAAGTCATTGTGTCCCCAGACCAGGTGGTATGTTGTTGTGTTCCCCGACCAGTGGTAATCCATTGTCAACCCCAACTGATGGTAAGCCGTGGTGTTCTCCAATCGACGATAAGCTATTGTACTCCCCTTTGTTGGGACCCACATATCTGGTCAACCCTCGAGCTTCAGACCAACCTCGTGATGATAACCATGCATAAGCCCTAGTATATCATTGAGTCGTTGTCCTCTATGCACACCCTGATCCTATACCACACCATAAACTATGTAGACTTTGATTCCCTACCACAGGGATACATAGTAGGTCTTTTAGAAGCTCAATAGCAACATCACTATCACCCTCAATTTGACTCTATCTCATCCTCCATCCACTTCACTTAACTATCCATTATCCATCTTGATTCCTACCCAGTCCACCACATCCTTGTGAGATCATGCCAATTCCCCTCCGAGAATCAGTGTGTCCTCTAGGGGTCACACCCATCTGATCCACTCTAGTCAGTGTTCCGATCAATCTAATCTATCTCTGCTAGACGTTAAACCTGCGGCATACCATTTTTTAAACATTGGAATCTGAGGAAAACCTCAGAGACATGCCTATGGAATATAATTCCCCACACTCAACGTGGGACATGATAGGCTTCCACACCCTTGAGAAGCCCTATAATAAGGGGAGGAAACCTAGATTCTCTAGTGTCCCAACGTCCAGACACGCTAGTGATGTCAAACATGACTACTCCCCTGACCGAAGGTTGTTTCCCTAACTGGACCCCTTGGAATGTCCTGAAAGAAGAAGTGCAATTAACCGGTGTCCATGAAGATATCACACTGGGAAGAGTTTCACAGACAATGTCTCAATCTATAAGGGAGACTTAGACTAGGTAATGAGATCTGAGGAGGAATACATAGAAGGAAGAACTAACATCCCATTATCCTATGTTGATCAAGGAGAAAATTTCCCTGAATAAGGAACATATGCCGCTCGCCTTTGGAAAACGGGAATGCGGGGCAACACCCAGAACATCCTCATCCTCCTCAAGTAGATAGATGTGTGCGCCCCAACGAAAGTGTCAGAAATATAAATAGTGAACTCGACATGAAGTTCTTCTCCTCAATGTGGAGATTAGTAGCATTCGAGGCATCAGTGGACTAGTGTTTCATCAGATCTAGTTATTCGGTGCTAGGTACTGGCAAGAAAATAGTGGTCCTAGCATGAAACTCACCTGAAGTTGGGGAAGTTAAATGTTGAACATTCCGGTCTATGACATTGTCAGAGTGTATCCTTCTTACCATCCATGGGAGACAGAATGGTACTGGGGCATTCGACGTTGGTTTCTTTGTTTCAACACTAATGGTTTAATCCACCCGATCTTCAAGAACTAAGATGTTGTATCAGGAATCTGATCACCACCCACCCACCGACATAGGGGTAGGGGTAGCACCAACGTGTCAATCCCGCATGGCTCGACTACATATGTGATAGTTTCCACACATGCATCTACTGGGAACCCACTCCCCATCCCCCCTTCCGAAAACATTAAATGAAGGGTAATAAACGACCTCAAATGCCGATATGAGGAGGAGGAGATTATCCCATCTCGGGACATGGCTTTCTAGGATTTATAGGCATCTGCACCTCGTCGCCACCAATTCCCCTATGGGCCACATAGAGAGACACTTCTCCCCACCCCAATGTACAATCGTTCCAGGAGCTTCTCCCCAGAACGCCTTGATGACTCCCTTCCCTATGCCGACAAGGTAAGGGATGTTTGGGCAAACCCGTCCAGGATCATGTTCTAGGGGACCCCAAGGAGGACCCCACAAAGTCGTGCTAGTGCCACCACCTAGTCCTACGGATTGAAGAGTAGGTAAGCTATGTACCTACATCATCGACCTAGGTTCGGATGACCTGACACCAGTGTCGGGCACAAGCTGAGGAGGACACCCTCCATGGGGAGTCATCGTCAGCAACAACTATGTCCCGGGCCACCACCAATGTGTATCGACAACCCTATGTGTACACTGAGTAGCGGAACTTATATACTCAGCTCGGATTGCAGACCCTACTGTCCAATGGGTACGCTGGGTCGACTCTCTCGGTCACCGACGTAGGTAGTGGCTGTCGTGGACCAACCCGTGGTAAAGAAACCCATTAAAAAGATCGTCCACATACTGCCACCACTGAGAATGTTGGGCCTCTCCGCTTCCATGCACAATACAGAGGTCTGCCCCGTGCCACCCTTAATCTTAATGTGCCCCCCACGGTAGTGACACTCAGTATAGAACCATATCTCATGCTCATTATGTCGGGTATGGAGTCATTACTCCTACCACAGACCACCTATGTGGGGATGTTACACATCCAGTCAATCTCTAGTGTGGAGTCCCTCCCCATGTCCTTGTAGCAACTAGAAAATGTCCACCTCACCTCAGCAATCATATGAGTGAAGGTCAGCTACACATCACCAGCACCCAGCACGGAGGTCCTACCCGTGTTCAGCTAGACCAGTACGAGGACCCTCCTCATACTGATGATACCAGGGGAAACAAGCATGGAGGTCCTACCTATGATCCTATTGGCTATAGCGGAGGTCCTACCAACTCCATCACTTCCTGAGGAGATTCCCACTGCACATTAGTCAGTGGGTACGAAGGTCCTCCCTGTGTTCCTTTTGATATCTTTCCAGGTTCTCCTCGCAACCCAGCTCACTCAGGTGTAAATCCTCTCTACCCCAGCACTAGTATAACCGATGATCCTCCTTATTTCGAAAATCTACTCTATCCTGAAGAACTATCCCATGGTAGGAGGGCGGTTCATCGCCGCCATAAAAAGAATTCCGAGAAGATTCAAACTGAGATCAAACCTGTCAGCTTCTAATATACTGAGGCGAAATATGAATTAGCGGTGGGACCCTCTTCTAGATCCTCTATGTGAAGGACTAGGGTAGGAATAAGATGCATCAACCACATACTTCCAGAATGTAAGGTCCATTGGATTCCCGACTCCCTACATAGGTATATCTAGGAGGACGAAAACTTGGCAACCTCACAGGTTCCAACCATGTAATCACCACCATCATCACCAGAAGAACTCTCTACCTCAACTAGAGATCATGAAGAGCTATTCTGGGGACCAATGGTAGACAAAATGAAGTGTGGTCCATCGTTAGAAGCTGTTGTCCCTACACTAGAAACTTTTTTCATCAGAATATCTTACCGAGATGTGGTGGCTAAGTCACTACACTCTTTGGAGGATAACCCGAGATTTGGCAGTTTGACAACTCGC
The DNA here is from genome assembly GCA_963277665.1 of Viscum album. Taxonomy (NCBI): domain Eukaryota; kingdom Viridiplantae; phylum Streptophyta; class Magnoliopsida; order Santalales; family Viscaceae; genus Viscum; species Viscum album. The sequence continues at coordinate 221,183,975 of OY728165.1, forward strand.
TCGCCGTATTCTCCACCGGCTAGCCCACTATCCCAGCTGCTTTCTTCAGTAATGCTACCTGTTCCCCAGTCACCTCCGGTTGACAAGTGGGGAAATGAAGGTCCAGACCCCGAATCTGGACAAAGGAGTTTGTGGGATATTCTCGCAATGGACTATTTCTCTAAGATGTTTTGGCTAGTTGCAGCATAGAATTTCAGTGTGCTATAATCATCCACCCCTGAAGAGATTAATTCTTTCTGTCAGACCCTCTTAGTGACTCATTTCGCTCATTTTCATCAACATTTGGCCTACCCCAAGAGTCAGGATCACTTCAAAGACATCAGTGAACAAATGTTGTTTGGTTGATTTGGCTTCACTCACCATGGCACAACAACCTGAGTCATGAGGCTCCCATAAGACCCTTGAACAAAGATGCGCTCAGAGATTTAAATTTCTCCACATGATAATCAAGGAGGCTTCTCCCCACATGAAGAACTGTGGTTGGGGATAGTACTCAGCCCTCCATTTTAGTCTCATCTGGCGCTATCCCAATTGTCATAGTGTCATAGAGGATATGCATCCGGGTATGGTCTCCGTAAAGATGGCCGACCTTCCGGGGGCGAGAACGAGCTAGAGATTATAGTAAAGAACCCCCCCCCCCCCCCTGAGGGAGTTTCAGACCTCTTGGACCGATTGGGAAGGATTACTAATCAATAGAGGATTCTACTGGGTCGTATGGTTCCTACTGATGCATTATTCCTCAGCCGAAATACCAAAAAGGGTAAGGAACACCTAAGAGCCATTAAACCATCTGACCCATCTGGCTTAGTGCAGATGGTGGAAGATGATTCTGAAAAATCCATGTTGCATCAGCAACTCTCTGAACATAAGAAGATGGTTGACGACATCCTTGATGAATGTGCTATGGAGCGACGACCAAACTATGATGATCCTTGATCGAGGCAACATGGTAAGGAACAAATTTCCCTTGATGAATTGCCTCTAGGGTACCCTGACCATCCTGCCTACAAAGACAGGGTTGAGGCTGGAATATATGGAAAAAGGGCGCGGTATGAGTCACCAAATCCACCCGAGCGACGAGACAATCCTCGGGACCCAGCTCAGTTTCCCCCAGATGCTCCACAGGCCGTTCAACCAGCTGCTCCATGAGCCACTAGGCCTGATTATCATGTTGAAGAACCTGCCAACGCGCTAGTGGTCAGGGATACCTATCAAGATAGGAACCCCCACTCAGATGATCCTATGGTGGCACTAATCACTCACCTAAAATCATTGGAGACTCAATAGGTGGCGGTCCTGACTGATGGAAAGCCATATCCAGTGTGGGTGGATATTATGCTAGCACCTCCAGGTTTCAAGAATCCTACCTTTTCCCCCTTCAACAGGATAAGGGACCCACCACAACACCTGGCCCACGTTATCTCAAGGCATGGACCCATGTTGGGAATTCTAGTGTAGTAGGAAGCTTCCAAAATCCGGTGTTTCGTACAGATATTGGAGGGGCCAGTGTTCCTCTGGTACAACTTGATCCCCATTAGATTAGTAGCCGGATGGAAAGACATTTATAGGAAATTTCAATACTAGTTCAGTTCCACTACTAGGAAGACGAGTGTCACAGACCTCTTCGAGTGAAAGAAAAGTCCTAATGAGAGCGTTGCAAACTTTTTCACCCAGGGGAAAGGGCTCACAAACTCTCTTGACATGCCAATGACTTAGAAAAAATTGATGACGATGTGCATATGGAATGTAATGATAGAACCAGCCCCCTCTTTGATCACCCAGAACTACCCTGGGGGATTCCGAGACTTCTCTGATAAGTCCCAGCCCCTAGAGGAAGCCTTACAGTAGGCCAAACTGGCATGTCTATTGCCTCCTTCAATCCCAATGGGAAGGGTCACCAGGGCCAGGCCCGCCACAGTGGCTCAAATATAGGCCCCTAGGAAACTAGAGTTGTTACCAGTGTAGAAACCTCCACAGATTCGTAGAGGCCCTCCACCTCTTGTGTAGCCTCTGGCCCAGTAGTTACCACATTAGAATTGGTAGGTTCCCCCACACAATCATATGCCACCACCTAGGCGAGATTACCAGGATCCACCTACTTGACATGCTCCTCCAGCCCCGTGTATGGGTCAGGCTCCACGGTCCCATTTCCTGGATAGGAGGAACCAGACCTAATTGTTCAACAAGGATCAAGTCCCCGATTATTTATGCAGTGCCTTGGAGTAGGAGATTGTATGCTTTCGTGAGTACAAGAGGCCAGAAGAGGCAAAACCTCACTTATTTCCCTAATTAATTCCTCTATAACTGGATCATGGGACACACCCTCAAACAGTGCAACGTGTTTAAATGCTGTCTTCAAGACAAGGTGGATAACAATATAGTCAAGTGAGGCCCAACTCCGGCACGGGTGGCATGTTTCTGTGAAACTAGATAATAGTAGTGACAATGAAGGAAAATGGAACTAGGTTTTTAACCACGGGTACTAGAAGTATGATGACCAGATGGATCGTAAAATAGTCCCCCGTTCCTATGGTATTATCCCTACACTTCTGAATCGTCCATAGCCTTCAGAAGTTGTATCTACTACTTCTGTATTGTCATCCTAGTAGTCCCCTTCTCAGAAGAGAAAACACTGACGGTGTAAGGGAGAACAAAATCCCCTGCCAATGTCGTCATCATCCCATACTCTCGACGATTTCATTCCCCCGGAGAAGGAGATACCACCCAGAATTTTTCTAGTAGTGGAAGACTCTTAATGTGATGGTCAAGGGTACGCCTTGGTTAATAACTTAGAGAAGGTAAACCCCTACATGATTCCTGATGATGAGGAGTTCCAGGAGGGTCCTCCCAACGTCCCCAATCATCACCAGTGTCGATGGAGCCATGGATATATTAGCCATCAGAGTGCCTTGGTTAGTTCTTCTAACCAGGCTGTGCATGCTACTAAAACCAGGAAGTAAGCTCAGTGTAGAGCTCCACACATGCAACCTTCTCATCTTGAGACATCAAGTCCGCCTTCCCTATCATTCGTGTTGTTGGATAAGACAGATCCACCTTGACTGCGTCATGATTAGCCACACTTTCCTCTTGGCCATCCTCAGTCATTGGGCCCTCAACCGGTAGTCACTATGTAAGCTTCCACTAGTGAGCAGTGGGATATTCCTAGAACTAGTCAGCCGCCAGTCTAGCCGGCAGGGCCCACCATACCTCCTATCATAGTGAAACCTTCGGTAAGAATAAGTTCTCACCTATCATGAAATAAGGATGTTCTCAAACATCTTTCTAGCATTCTATCAAAGCTTTCCATCCTTGAGGCCCTTCACCTGTCATCATATAAGCATGCGGCCCTCGCTGAGACTTTAATAAGCCCCCTACAGTTTGAGACGGAAGTAGAAGCCACAAAAGCCTTTCATAATGAGGCAGTCAAGAATGCTGAATGCCAGACCATCATCTCTTTACCTAGAGAAGATAAAGGCTCTACCATACAGGAGAAAAGTTTCCCATTGTACATCACCGACAAGTTCAATGGCTTGGAGGTTCATCGCTGTCTTGTCGACATGTGCTCTTGAATCACCCTAATCCCGAGTCAGACACTACGAAAACTGGGTTTGTCTAAGGATGATATGAGTCCCTCAAACCTAATTATCCGAAATTATTATTGGAAGAATAAGTCACCAGTCGAAAATATCCTTTTGAAGACCCTGTTTGGTGGTCTAATTTTCAGAACCGATTTTATGTTTGTCTCCCAGGACATCATCTACAATGCGTTGATGGGCAGGCCATGGCTCCACCTGCATGTGTTAGTTCCCTCATCATATCACTAGTGCCTCAAGTACTCCCTTAATGGTCGAGTGGGCATGATCCAAGGGGTATTTTCTCAATTTTCCTCTTGTCAATCCGACTATCAGGATGCTGACTACTACTTGTGCAAAGACAAGCAGACTCAGGCTAATGAGGTTGAGCATGCCACGACCGCAACCAACCCATGGACAGATCTAGATGACCCTTACATCTTTCCCATCCATGAATTGGGGGCAACAACTCCTATAATGGGTCAATGATTCATTATTTCTAGAATGAGGGGGGAACACATTCCCATGTATAATTGACGCAGGAAGACCACCTCATACTTTTACACAAATCAAGGTCAGGTGATCCCTGAGCTTCCTACTCACATAAGGCATTAGGATGTCCACCCCATGGAAACGAAAATACGTCTTACTTTCTTGTTTATCCTGGATGGAATTAACTGGAAAAATCCATTGTACCATTGTTGCTTCGATATAATCAAGCATAGCCCCTTTGGCCGAAGACTGGATGTGATCAGATCAACAACCTTCATCGCTATGGTATCAGTAGCACAGGAGCTCCCCAATGTCCACTGCCACTCAGGCATGTACCAGCCTCCCATCGATATCTTTCGACTTAGAATAAACTCCTCCCACTGAGGATCCCACCTCCATAAGTGAATAAGAGGATTTAAAGGATTCTCCCCACCTTTAAAGAGGGAATCTCTTCCACGGTTGATGAATTGGTACACATGATCCTCGGTAGCGAGGAAGATCCAAAACCCACCTTGATCATTGCTGCCATGGCCCTCGAAGAGAACCAACAGTACCTAGACTTACTTAAATAGCAACATGATGTTTTCACCTGGATTTATAATGAGATTACAGGACTATATCTTCATATAGCCATCCACCGCCTCAGTCTCCTGGTAAATCATCGTGGGTTCAAGAAACCTCCCAGAATGATTCACCCTTCTCACGGTGCCATGGTTGAGGTAGAAGTTGAAAATCACATCAGATCCAATTTCGTTAGGATGTCTAGTATCCCAAATAGATGAAAAACATTGTGTCGGTCCGGAAAAAGAATGAATAGATCAAAGTATGCTTCGACTTCCAGGATTTAAATCATCACTGTCCAAAGGATGACTTTCCCTTCTAGTGACATAATTGTTTATTGATTCCACAGCTGTGTTCCAAACCCTCTTTTTCATGGATGGGTATTCCAGGTATAACCAGATCCGAATGGATCCTAAGGGTGATGATTCTACAGCCTTCAGTGCACTGCATGGTACTTTCTGTTACCAAGTCATGCCATTCGGTTTAAAGAATGCAGTTTCCACCAATCAGTGGGCTATGCATCACATATTTTAGCCGATCCTTGGAATGTTGGTGGAATGTAACATGGATTATCTAGTGGTCAAATCCCACTAGCATCAGGACCATTTCAAAGACCTTGTGAAAGATTTTGGCTTCCTCCGATCCCGCCATCTGAAGATAAATCCATTGAAGTGTGCCTTCGGGGTCACCTATGGAAATTTTCTTGGCTTCGTTGTCTGATATAGGGGCATTGAGATTTACCAAGATAAGATCAAGGACATTAGCTAGATTTCTCCCCCATGAAACCTCTGGGAGCATCGAGGTTTCCAATGCCACTTGGAATATATACACCGATTCATCGCGAATATAGTAGATAAGTGTAATCCCTTTTGTTGGATCATGAAGAAAGGCACTATATATGGGTTGGGAAAATAATTTCAGACTACATTCAAGGAAATCAAGTATTACCTGTTCCAGCCTCCGGTCTTAATGCCACCCATCTCCAGAAGGAAACTAGTCCTTTACTTGACCGCCCTAGAATGGTCTCTCAATGTCCTTCTCGCCCAGAATAACAATGTGGAGGTGAAGAACAATCTTTACTATCTAATATGTATGCTCCTCAATATGGAAGACAGATACTCCTCTATCAAGAGTAGTTTCCTTGCGCTGGTATTTTCAGTACAGAAATTGCGACATTACTTGCATCACCATGACGCACAACTAGTGTCACAAGTAGATCTGCTGAAGTGCATCCTGAACCGCCCCATGTTGACAGGACGTCTTGCCCAATGAGTAGTGATTCTCTAGCAGTTCGACATCAGGTTTTTACCTCATATGGATATTAAGGGGCAAGCATTTTTAGGCTTATTTTCTGCCCATCCACCACATATGGAGTTGTCCCTGGATCTCGATTTCCTCGATGAAGTGATCCTCTCGGTAGACCAAGCCATGTAGTGCTGGAAAATTCACTATGATGGAGCTTCTCGAGGACCCACCAGTAGATGGATCAATGGCCCCAGGAAAAACTAGAGAAGGCCAGGGTATCGTCTTCATTACCACAGCACAAGCCATTCTTCTGTTTTCATTCCTGTTGTCAGAAGGCTACACTAACATTGAGGTACAGTTTCAGGCTCTCATTACTGGCCTTGAGATGACCCTTGATATTGATGTGACCCATTTACATGTGAAAGGGGACTCCAAACTAGTCATCAAAAAGATCAATAGTGACCATGTCATTAGAAATCTAGAACTCGTACCCTGGTTGGAACACACTCTCCATCTAATGTCCTAGTTCTCATCTTGGCCAGAAGTTACTCATATCCCTCGATCTCAGAATTGTCGAGCTGATGCCCTGTCCAGCCAAGCTGCATTACATGTAGAGCCCGAACATAATGATATGATTATCCACATGGAACAACAGAGATTCATTACTCCCATCACACCAGATGATGATGACAGCCCACTAGTAAGTCACCTTACCACCGAAACCTCCACATCAAGACCCGCAGGTCCCCCGAATACAGTGATTAAAGTGACTCCTGACTAGATAACCTCCTTTTTTGATTACCTCAAAATGGTAATCTACCAACAGATTGGACTGAGCACGAGAAAATTTGACCCCGTGCGTTACAATTTACCCTCCATGACAGTCTTAGTTGTGAGTGGATCCTTTTCAAGCATGAGTTTGATGGGGTTCTCTTCCATTGCGTTAATGAGTTGAGATTTCCCATGTCATGAAGGAGGTTCATTCTGGTTCTTGTGGGGCTCATTAGACCGGGCCAAAACTGTCTCACCAGATCTAGAGACTAGGGTATTTTTGGCCCTCCATGATTCATGACAGCATTGAGTTCTCCAAAATGTGCCATGCGTGCCAAATTCATGCCAACTTTTTTGCATCGACCGCCAAATCATGTCCACACTACCATGTACTCTTATACATTTGTGGTATGGGGACTCCACGACATGGTACCATATCCACTGGCGACAGCTCACCAGTGTAGGTTCATATTGACCACTACAAATTTCTTCTCCAAGTGGGAAATGAATTTCCACTCAAGGAGGTCAAAGCTCATTCCATCATTGGCTTTGTGAGCTCCAACATCATCTACCGATTCATAGTCCCTCACACCATCCTCACCAATAATGGATTGATCTTCTGGGGTACCTAAGCTGACGAAACTAAAATGGTTGGTCAGAACAAGAAGTGTTGTCTGGACAAGCTCCCCAATACCCTCAGGGCTTATCATATGAAAACTCATAATTCCACCCATGTTACCCCCATATTACCTGGTATACAAAACAGAGGTCATTCTACCCATCGAGATTCAATTTCCCTCATTGTGCATAGCTATATATGATCATCAAGAACCAGATAAAGTAGCTGAAATTCATCTGGATGGGTTGGAAGTGCTCGATGAGAATAGGATTTGTGCCTTGCACAATCTGGAAAGGCATTAGAACTAGATATCTAGAGATTTCAACAAGAAATTTCACCTCCGCTCCATCTTGCAAGGTGACTTGGTGTTAGACATGAGGACACCGATGATACATGGAAGGAAACCACCCAAGTTGGAACCCAAATGGGAAGGTCCTTAAATCATTTACAAGGTTTACTCCAATGGTGGATACTCCCGGGTTACCATGGATGGTGAGCGTATAACTCGTCCCACCAATTCCAAGTTTCTCAAGCAATACTTTGCCTGAGCAAACCGGGTCCTACATGACCTTAAACTATCTAGTCCTACATGACCTTAAACTATGTGTCATCCTGTATGACATTAAACTGTATGTCATCCCGCATGATGTTAAACAATGTGTTGTCCCACATGACGTTAAACTGTATGTCATCCCGCATGATGTTAAACTTTGTGTCGTCTCGTATGATGCTAAATAGTATGTTGTCCCATATGACGTAAAACAATATGACATCCTACATGATGTTAAATATATGTCATCTTGAAAGACATTAAATTGTATGTCGTCCTACAAGAAATTAAAACAGTAAGAAATACATATGTCTTGATTCCCGTCCTCATGGGATGCGTAGAAACGCTCAGATGCTTCGTCTCGAGTCTTGCCCCATGTTTTCTCTTTGACTAACCCCCCTAGGGATGGTTCTCATGGAGTATCCCACATGGTGTTCTGTAAGCTTCTTTCCCCCCACTCATGTCAAGATTACGATGATTTCACTATGTTCCCCTCCTTGTTATTCTGTTTCTCTAATGTCCTCACCACACGATGCTAAATTGCATGGCATCTAGAACTACATATGGCTTTATTCCCATCCTCATGGGATACATAGGAATGCCAGACCATTTCGTCCTTAGGCCCATCCCGAAACATTGGGATCCCCCATTTGGTCGAAAAACATGGGGTGGTGCATGATTTTCCCCTCATTCACAACGAGGTCATCATGACCATATCTTGTATCCCTCCTCCAAGAGGATCCCCACCTCATCTACATCCTAGTTTGACTTTAAGTTTCATAGGCACATTTATGATCCCCACACTATATCATTTTGGGTTTCCATTACCTTTCACGTCTGAATGGACCCCACCCAAATAGTATGTTTACTTTTCCTAAAGGAACTCCCATCATTTTGAGCCAATTCCCTCGACGACCTCAAACAAAAAAGTGATATAAATCCCGCATTACAAATATGGTCAGCATTTGATGCTCATTTGTTTTTCCCATTTCAGGTCAAATGATAAGGATGACATGTTTTGAACATGATCAATAGTTATCCCCTATCTTCTTGCCAACTCCACCGATCCTTAAATGTATTTTACATGATTCACATCATTTTCCACTCCATAATGTCCAAGTGGTATTACAACACTCTTGGCACTGCCCCTCAATGCGCATTTGTGAATTAGGAGGAAAAAGATATAGTAAGGTGTCATTTAGTACCCCGCATCGACATCCCATTACATGTATATTATGTGTTGCAAATACCTCTTCCACCATTGTTTCCCACACAGAGTTTGACTCACGTGGTCTTAGGTGCAAGATTGGCGTTTGTGCTCACTTAAAAGAGTGACACTTCTTCGTGGTCCGAGCTCTAAGACCTTAAACTAAGATCTCCTAATTCATAATATTCTAGAACTACTTCTAGCTTGATTCCAATGCTCATGGGATACGTAGGAATGCCAGGAAATCTTGTCTTGGGGTCCAACTCAACTGAGGGCTCGTCTCTCCTACCCCATATTCCCTAACCTTTTCTAGCCCCTTGGCATGAGGTTTCTTTCTTGGAATCGCACGTGGTGTGATGTGGGCCTCTCCCTAATTAACTCTAGGTATGCTTTATCATGCCGTGCACATAACATCTTGGTCCCATAACAAGACCCTAAACTGTGACATTATCATGCTGGACGCACGGTGAAAAACAACCCTACATCATGGTGTTCTCATCCAAGCAGACATCATGTTTGGTGTCGATCAAACACCATACCATTTTTCAACAGTTGAATACAACTTGATTCTTATTGTGATGCCTAGACATTCTTTCCTAGGTTCTTCACTTCACAAAAAAATCACACATTCATCCTAAAGGATAGACAAGATCTATCACATGATGCTTCTTTCGGTGCAAGGGCCAGACCTGCACTACCTTATTATCTTTGGAACTTGTATCTTACCATGCCACCCTTTGAACTACGCATGGATTGATTCCCATACTCATGGGATACTTAGAAACTGTTGAGTCAATAAGGTTTTCCTTATGACTTTTACATTCCTTCTTGTTTTGAAAATCATAAACACCTTTCTTTAAGGAAAATTTCTTTTATAAGGAAAATTGCCTTTTTAAGGAAAATTGCTTTTATAAGGAAAATTGCTTTTATAAGGAAAGTTGCTTTTATAAGGAAAGTCGCTTTTATAAGGAAGATCTCTTTTGTAAGAAAAGTTATCCTTATCATATTTTCATTCATATATTTCTTAAGTATATGTTTCGGATTCATTTCCATATTCTCGGAATCGTATGAAATCTTAAGAAGAAGCATTCTGTTTTAGGCTCTGAAATCTGGATAAGAAGTGTAATGAAGTTCTACTCCGAATTCTGGATAAGAACTCTCATTACGAGTTCTGATGATGAATTCTCATATAGAATTCTGATGACGAATTCTCATTACGAATTCTGATGATGAATTCTCATTACGAATTCTGATAAAGAATTCTCATTACGAATTCTGATGATGAATTATCATTATGAATTCTGATGACAAGTTCTCATTACGAATTTTGATGACGAATTCTTATTACGAACTCTGATGAAGAATTCTCATTACGATTTTTGATAACAAATTCTCATTACGAATTCTGATGATGAATTCTCATTCTGAATTCACCTATTAAACAGAATCTGATCATCTTTGCTTTATACACTCTGAATTTATTTAGACTCCGAAAATTATTTTTGGTTAGACTCCGAACTTTCATTTTTCTTACGATTTTATAATTTGTCTACTCTTTAATATTTTTCTTACACTCCAAACATTCACTCCGAATCATCACTCCGAACCTTTTTAAGTTAGACTTTAAACGATGTCATTCATTCTGTTATACTTGTTTTTTTATCAAACGATGTCATCTATTATGTTATAAACTAACCGTTGGTTAAGTTACACATGTACAGGTTCCTCCGATTTTTAAGGAAAATATGACCGTTGGAAAGGAGGCCGACCTTGCCTATAAATATGAGCTCATTTGAAAGAGCTCGAGAGATAACTGATGACTGATGAATACCTTCTTCGACATTGTGAATACATGCTGTTGAAGTGATTTCTACAGAGAGAGGCTCTTATCAACAATCAAATCTTCGTGCGACTCTGAATGTTGGTGATTAAATTCGAGGACTTCCAGGGATAGGAAGAAAGAGGTTTCCAACAACTTGAAGTTGAGGGCTTCCTTGATGAGGAAGATAGAGGTTTCCAACTACCATGAAGTTTAGGGCTTGAGGGGATAGCAAGACATAGACTCTGATATTCGTATCGAGGGCTTACCCTGGTGTGGGTAAGACAGACTTTCTTGAAAGTATAAATCAAGGGACCTTTATCTAAGGTTGTTGGATACCCTTCTCTTTGGGTTAAAAGAATTATATCTTTTTACATGTAGTTTTACTACTTGTTTGTTTCCGTTGCATATTATATTGTAAGGAAAGTATAACTTTCTTATACTTCCTTACTTTTACTCCGTTTCATTTAGATTCTATACGCTTTAAGGTAGAATCTCATATTGTAATCTTTTGTTAAGTTTCAATTTCCGGAACCATATTTCCAGAACCTACTTTCAGAATCTCTTTCCAAGTTTTCATTTGGTGTTAGAGGTGTTGTGAAGTTGTTTAGTTTAACTTTGTTAAACATAGCCCTTTCCTTTGTTTAAGGAAAACATAGTTATTTGTAACTTACTTTAAAGGTTCCAAAGGAATTTTTATAGTGTACAATTCACCCCCCCTTTTATATATTGAGCATCTACATCATTATTCCGATCCTACAATTGGTAATAGATCAGGTCTCTAAAATAATTGTACTCACATATAAGTTTTTCTTGATCACTTTCTCATTCTGGATTTGTCATTTCGAACTTTGTCATTCCGAACATTCGCATTCTGAACTTTGTTTACTACGAATTCTTTTTCTAACAAGTTTGTGTGCCAAAGGTTTTTTTAAGTATGGCAGGAATTAATGTTGGTTCCATTGATAATATAAATCCTACAAAACCACCAATATTTGATGGTAATGACTATGAGTACTGGAGAGATCAAATGAAGAATGTTTTTATCAATACTGGAGTGGACAAATTTGTTATGCTTACTGGAGATTATAAAATTCATGATAAGGAAGTTAGAACTTTTACTAAACCAGAAAAGAAAGAGTATCAACTCAATTATAAGGTACGCAATACCTTACTTTGTTCAATGACTAGAAATATATATAACCAAATTTCTTCTTATGAAGAAGCTAATTGTATATGGAATAAGTTAGAAGTTACACACTTTGGAACTTCGAAAGTGATTGAGACTAGGAGATCTATGCTTAAAGATGAATACCATGGCTTCAATTTTCCTTATGGTGAACCAATCTGTAAAGTTCAACAGAGATTTATGACTATTGTCAACAGTTTACAGTCTATGGGAGAGAAAGGGTTAGATGATGATACACTTGTGGATAAGATAATTGATATTATGCCCAATGAGTGGGAATCCAAAAGAACAGTTATAGATGAGAACAGGAAGGTCACTCAAATTTTTCTTGATGAGTTATTTGGAACTCTTCTCCAACATGATACCAGAATGAAGAGAGATGCTGACATCATCAAAAAGAAAATTTGGAATGGTACTGTTGCTTTTACAACAACATCAAATCAGATGAAAGCTAAGACTCCTGAGAGAGTAACGAGATCCAAGTCTAAGAAAGTTATTTTCCAATCAGAATCTAGTGAGAGTGAAGTTTCTGAATGTGAGTTAGAAAATCTGGCTCGAAGGATGAACAAGATAGCTGGTCAGATAAATTTCCAATCCAAGTATAAGAAAAAGGAAAGGAAAGATAGGAAAGATGGAGAAGTTATTTGTTATGAATGCAAGAGAGTTGGACATATTAGACCAGATTGCCCTTTACTCAAATAGAAAGAAAGGAAAGAAAAGCATTCAGACAGGAACAGAAAAAAGTATTATAAATCCAAAGCTAAGAAAGTTCTAAAAGCTAGTGATACCTGGAGTGCCAGTGGTGGTTACTCTTCAGATGAATCTTCTGATTACGAATCTTCAGGACAGAAGAATCTTGGTCTTATAGCTAGATTACCTATTGATAATCATTGTTTTATGTCTAAGGTATGAAATGCTGAATCGTTGACCAATGTTTCTTTAAATTCTAATGATAGTAATTATTATATCTCCTCAGATGAAGAAAATACTTTACCTACTTATGAACAAGTTTCTAGGTTTGCGGAACTTCTTGAAATTGAGAATTCCAAACTCAATAAAAAACTTGATAAGGAAAACTCTCGGAATAACATTCTTACAAAATAGATATCAGATCTTTCTAAAGATCTTGATAGGAAAAATGGTGACTTTGAAAGTATTTCAAAAAATCTCGAGGAAGTAAGTTCTAAGAAGAAAAAACTTTCTAAAGAGTTAGAAAAAGTAATTTCTAAGGAAAATGTTTTCGATCCTAGCTCTATTTCTAAATCTAATGATTTTGAGGATAAAAACTTGTTTATAAAACTCAAGTCTGAAATTTTTTCCTTAAATAAGTGTTTATCAAACTTTACCCATGGTAAGGAAAATTTTGATAAAATGTATTCCCAAATTAGACCTTTAAGAAATAAATCCGGATTTGGTTATACCCATGAAAAACCAATTTTTAGTAACAATTATTTTGTTCCTCAAAGTGCCCCATTTTGTACTAAGTGTCAATGTGGTGGTCACTGGGCAAATAATTGTTCATTAAACAAAACTCAATCTCTAGGATTTCACAAAGATGACTTTTCTAAGAAGATGTGGGTTCCTAAAATTTTGTTATCTAGAAATCTCAGATCCAAACAAGTTTGGATTCCGAAAGTCTAATTATCTTCTTGATTTCAGGAAAATAAAGAGAGTACCAGCAACAATACATGGTACATGGATAGTGGATGTTCCCGGCACATGACTGGTAACAAAAGCGATTTTGAAAAGATTATCAAAACAAAAGGAGGAAAGGTAACATTCAGAGACAATGCTAAGGGAGAGATTGTTGGTATTGGTAATATAGTCCTTTTAGGAAGAACTTTGATTTCAAATTTTCTTTTTGATAAGGGTATTAAGAACAACATCATTAGCATAAGTCAGTTATGTGATGAAGGTTACCTTGTGAATTTTAGGAATGATAAGTGCTTAGTTCACAATTCTAAGGAAGAATTTATTCTCTCAGCCAATAGGCATGAGAATGTTTACACCTTAAATTTTGAAGACCTCAGGATCCAAGATTTACCTTGCCTAAGTGCAATGGAAGATCATTCCTGGTTATGGCATAGAATACTAGGTCACTGTAACCTTAGAAACCTATGTAAACTCACTAAGAAGAAACTAGTTAAGAATCTACCAGAGCTTAGATTTGATTCTTCAAAAGTTTTTGATCCTTGTCAATATGGAAAGAAACATAAATCTAGTTTGAAATCGTTCGGTGAAGTCTCAACAACAGATGCATTACAGTTAGTGCACATTGATCTTTTTGGTCCAACACAAACTATAAGTATTGAAGGCAAATACTATGTGTTTGTTCTAGTTGATGATTACACTAGATTCACATGGATTTATTTTCTAGAAAAGAAATATGAAGATTTTTCTTATTTCAAAAGTTTTAGAGCTCAAGTTAAAAATGAGAAAAACCTTCCATTGAAAAATTTTCATAGTGATCATGGAGGATAATTTCAAAATTCTGATTTTGAAACTTTTTGTAGTAGAAAAGTTATTACTCACAATTTTTCAGCACCTAGAACTCCTCAAGAAAATGGTGTAGTTGAGAGAAGAAATATAATTCTTCAAGAGATAACTAGAACCATGTTGAGTGAATATTCTATAGCTAGAAATTTCTGGGCTGAAGCTGTAAGTATTGCTTGATATACTATAAATCGAGTTTTGATTAGACCTTTTCTTAATAAAACTCCTTATGAGTTATGGAATGGTAAAAAACCAAGACTATCCTACTTCAAGGTTTTTGGTTACAAAGTATTCATTTTGAATACTAAAGATAACTTACATAAATTCACACCAAAATACGATGAAGGAATTTTCATAGGTTATTCCACAACTTCTAAGGATTATAGAGTTTTTAATAAAAATACTAGTACTGTTGAAGAAACAGTGCATGTAAAATTTGATGAGTCTGATCCTTTTGTTTTTAAACCATCCCAGCCTACATCCTCGAATGTGTTTTCAAAAACTGATTGTCAACCTTTGATAGAAGAACCTCCTGATAAGGATAATGTTTAAGAATATACTTCTAAAAAAATTTCCCCAGAAGACTTTCTACCCTATGTTTATGAACAAGCTTTTCAAAACCCAAATAAGGTGTTTCTTAAGAATCATCCCAGTGATAGTATCATTGGTGATGTAAATCAACCTGTAAGGACTAGAAGTTCCTTAGGAAATGAAGTAGAACATCTAGCATTTTTTTCCAATTAGAACCTAAAAGCACTGATGAAGCTTTATGTGATGATGATTGGATCAAAGCTATGTAAGATGAACTAAATGAATTCAAAAAGAATAAAGTCTGGACCTTGGTTGAAAGACCTACAGAAACTTCTGTTATTAGAGTAAAGTGGGTCTTCAGAAACAAATGTGATGAAAATGGATTCATAGTAATAAATAAATCCAGACTTGTTGCTAAAGGCTATAATCAGCAAGAGGGAATAGACTATGAAGAAACCTATGCTCCAGTAGATAGACTTGAATCTATTCGTATTCTACTTGCCTTTGCAGTATTCTTTAATTTTAAACTTTTTCAGATGGATGTGAAATGTGCTTTTCTTAATGTTTATGTCCAAGAAGAAGTTTTTGTTGAACAACCTCTGAGATTTGAAGATACAAAACATCCTGGTCATGTTTTTAGACTTACCAAAGCTCCGTATGGTCTTAAACAAGCCCCACGAGCATGGTATGATAGACTCCCTGGATTTTTGCTTCAAAATAACTATGTTAAGGGAAATGAAGATCCAACTCTTTTTATAAAGAAAGATAAGAAAAATGTTTTGATTGTTCAAATTTATGTTGATGACATCATATTTGGTTCAACTCAACAATCCTTAACTGACTCTTTTGCAAGTCTAATGAAATCTGAGTTTGAAATGAGTATGGTGGGTGAGTTAACTTTTTTCCTTGGTTTTCAAATTTCTCAAAAACCAGAAGGAACCTACATATCTCAACATAAGTATATTAAATATCTTCTTAAAAATTATGGTTATGACAACACTAAGAGTATTAGTACTCCTATTGGTACCTCAAACTCTTTAGATCTTGATGAAGTGGGGAAAACAGTAGATCAAACATCTGTTAGAGGTATGATATGAAGTCTACTTTACATAACAGCTAGTCGACCAGACTTAATGCTATCAGTATGCTTATGTGAATGATATCAATCCAATCCTAAGGAATCTCACTTAAAGGCAGTAAAAATAATTTTTCGCTACCTTAAAGGAACCATGGATCTAGGATTATTTTATACTTCTGGAAATGATTTTGTTCTAAAAAGCTTTTCTGATGCTGACTTTGGTGGATGTAGAATGGATAGAAGGAGTACATCCAGAACTTGTCATTTCTTATGAGATTCATTAGTTTCTTGGTCCGGCAAGAAGCAACATTCTGTAGCACTCTCCACTACTGAAGCTGAATATATAGCAGCTGGAAGTTGTTGTGCTCAAGTGTTGTGGATGCAACACACATTCACAGACTATGGCTTGAGTTTTACTAAAACTCAAATTTTGTGTGATAAAACAAGTGCCATTTCCTTAAGTTAGAACCCTGCAAATCACTCTCGTGCAAAACACATAGATATTAGGCATCACTTTCTTAGGGATCACACACTTAAAGGAGATATTATTCTTCAGTTTATCGGAACACAAGATCAACTTGCTGATATTTTCATAAAATCTTTGCCTTCTAATAGATTTGAATACATTAAACAAAAGTTAGGAATGATAACTATAAGGTAATAATTCTTCATTAACTTTCTGTTGAAAAAGTCTCCTTACAGTAATAAACTCCTTTTCATAGGGGGAGTACATTTTATTGTTAGAGTAACTATGTTTTTCAATGTTTGTTTTCAAACTTTTTGGAACTAAAATTCTGGAATGGTAATTTTCGGAACTGAAATTTTCAGAATGGATATTTTCATATAGGAAACTTCTGGAATGGAAATTTTCATATTGAAAACTTCCGGAATGGGAAATTTCGTACTGGTATTTCCATAACGAGATTTTCGTACCGAGGTTTTCATAATGAGCTTTTCGTTTTTCAATTTATTGTAATGAAATTTTTGTACTGAGTTTTCCGTACTGAGTTTGTTTTTTGTAGTGAGTATTGCGAACTATGCCTTTTCGTAGTAAAGATTTTTTGTAGTTTTTGTTTTAGAATGTTACCCATTACGAATAATCCTCCTATGACAATCCGAAAGGTATGATTCCCTTACTCTAGTTTTCATAGTCATACATTACTTACTGGAATTTTCATATATTTTTTTTCAGATTATAGTTTTCTTAAATATTTGTTTTAATAAAAACCTCAAAAGATCAGATTCAAGTTTTCTTGAGAATTGGTTTTCAACCGTCAGATCTGATCTCTGCTTGTCACAACCGTTCGATCAACTGAGGTAGTTGAACCGTCTTCTCGTTGCCTATATAAAGGGGACCCCAAATGGTTGTCTCACATCAGTTTTCAAGCTCTAGCGTCCCGAAGCTCTGCCTCTCTGTTTTAAGACCATTCCGAACTTCAGAAATCTCCGTTCAAAACTTCATATTTCTTCGTTCCGAACTTCTCAGAGGTCTTCAGATCCGAATGTATGTGGAAGTAGCTTCTCAAGACATGTCTTCCTCTAAGCCGATTTCGAAGTGGTTAGTATATAGAGAAAGGTTGGTTCATCCTTATTTCTTCAACAAGTATTATTCTCTTATATCCAAGAATATTAAGCTCAATGGATGGGAAGATGTTGCGGTGTCAAAGCCCGAAAATAAAGATGAAGTGTTTTCAGATTTGCTTATAGAGTTCTATGAGACAGTTTCCTTCCTTAAGGAAGATGGTAGAGAGAAGTTGTCATTTAAGTCTTATGGAAAGACTTATAAACTTTCTTATGCCAAGGCAGCTAGAATTGTAGGGCTGAACAATGAAGGAGAAGCTGAGTTTATTTCTCATGTGTTGCCGGATTCAAAGGGAAGCTTCGACAAGGAAAAGGCTTTGGACACTCTCGGATTGTCAGATGATAAGGCTCCGAATATTTCTTCTCTGTCTACAAATTTCTGGATTCTATAATTATGGGTACAAGTCCTTATCATACATAGAAAGAGTGACAAAGATAGTTTGAAGAAGAGTGAGATCTACATCCTAGATTTTCTGATAAATCTAAGGAAGTTTAATCTGATGAAACACATTCTTATTACCCTTGAGAATGTTAAGAAAGGGAATCTGAGAGCTCAGATCATAATGTATCCAGCAATACTCTCAAAGTTGATAGTTCGGTGCCTTGAGTCTTTCAAGGAGGCTTACAAGTCTAAGCCAAGAGTTTGCAATATTATGTTGGTGAGTGATGGTACTCTCAAAAGGAAGGATGTAGCTTTTGAAAAGAAGACTTGTCAGTTTATTGATTTACCTGCTCAAGAAGAAGTGGTTCCGAAAGTTGCTGATCCGGAAACTTCTAAATCAGCGAAGAAGAGGAAGTTGAAGGAAGTTGTAGTTAAAGCAGAGAATCCCAAATTTAAGGAAGTTCATTCCGCACCTCCTAAACCAAAGAAGAAGAAAGCTTACCCAGATGAAGTAGTTTCCAAGTGGAGGGAAATCAAAGAGAATAGAGTTCAAGGGGAGCCTCAGTTTAGCTTGGATCCTACGGAGGCTAAGGCCTTGAATGAAAGAACTAAAGATGAGCTATAAAAACAAGTGAAAGAAAAGAATCTTAAGAAGAAGATGTCTGAAGCTGAGGTAGCTCAGGCTTTGTTAAAGTTTAATGAGATGGTTTCAGCAAACATTCCTGTTCCGAGATCTTTTTCTTTGGAATCTCTACCTGAGACTCCAAGAAGAAAATTTGTTGCTCCGGAAGAGGCAGTAGCTAAGCCTGTTGAGGAAATAGAGCAGATTGAGCATGTGGAAGAAGAAGAAGTTGTTGCTGAAAGAAGTGGTGAAACTGGAGATGTTTTGAAACAAGTAGATGATTATAAGGGGACACCTTCAGAACATTTGTCACTCCAAACTTCAGAAGCTGAGTCTTCTAAGTTAGTCACTCCAGGAAAGGATGAGTAGAAAGGAGAAGAAGAAGTATCCTATCGTGTAGAGGAAGAACAACTTCTACATGATATTTCTCAAATGGAGAACGTAGAAGGTGGTGCTCAAAAAGTTACTGATGATGAAGACAATGTTGTTCAAGTGTGTGACAGTTAAAAGAGAACTCCGGAACAAGACTCCATTCCATAAAAGGACAAGTGAAAGCAACTGGTTCTTGATACCCCGAGCTCAGTAGTTGTAAAGAGAAGGGAAGTGGGTAGTTATTCTAAGAAGAAGGTTGAGCATTTTGAAGAAGAAAATTCTCCAAGAAAAGTCTCAGATTCAGTGTCATCTTCTTTGGGGCATGACTTTGTTGTTCAGTCATTAAAGAAGTTGGTAAGTACTATTCCAACTTTCTCAAGTATTGATTCAAGATGACAGATGCTCCAATATGCTTTGAATCAGAAAACAGACTCCGTATCTATGGTTATGGACAAATGTGTTGAGATAGAGGCTCAGTTTAAAACTTTATTTCTTAGCTATGAAGCCCATAAAAGATCCTTCAAGAGGATGACTAGTTGGTCGAGGAATACTGTGGAAGATATGAGGCTCTTTGATGAATTCCAAGATAATGTGAAGGATTCCTTTGAGACAAAAGATAGGAAGATAAATGAACTTACTTTATCCTTTGAAGAAAAGTTGACAGATGAAAAGAATTTCCAGATTCAAGAAGTTAGAGATCTAAATGGGTAGCTGAATTCTGTTTCTCAAAACTGGAAGTATGAAAGGGATCATCAGATTGAGTTTGAAGAAAAGTTGAAGGCTCAGGAAGAAAAGAATAAAACTCAGGAAGAAAAGCTTAAAGACCAGGAAGAAAATATTGAAGCTCAAAATGCAAGAATTGTTGTGTTAGATAAGCAAGCTAAGGAAGACCATAAAGACTTGAAGAAGATAAAGACTATTCTTAAGGGTCTCATGGTGAAGGAAAAAGATCCAAAATAGATAGATCTGATCTTTTTTTGTATCTAAATTTCTTTGTTTCCGAGCTTCCAAACTTAATGAAATTTGTGCTTGCTCATTTATTTTGTTGTTCCTACTAATTTTTCAAGTACTTTGTTATATTTTCCATTCCCTTGAATTCTTTTGAAAATCACAAAGGGGGAGAAGGGAAAGAACCCTAATAAAAGGAGAAAAAGAATCTTAAAAAATGGTGAGAAAGAAAACCAACTCTAATAGAGTTTATCTAAGGGGGAGTTTTCCATTAAAGAAGACTTTCTTATTCTTAATGAAATGTCATTCCGGAAATCAAGAATACGATCCTTAGAGTTTCAAATCCTAATGGGGAGTTAGTCGTATTCATTAACATCCATAAGCAAAGGGAGGTAAGCCGTAATGTTTTCTTTCTTCTTAGACTTTCTTTCATAGGGATGTTTGTGCTTTCCAAAAAGGGTGAGATTGTTGAGTCAATAAGGTTTTCCTTATGAATTTTCCATTCTATCTTGTTTTGAAAATCAGAAACACCTTTCTTTAAAGAAAATTGCTTTTATAAGGAAAATTGACTTTTTAAGGAAAATTGCTTTTATAAGGAAAATTGCTTTTATAAGGAAAGTTGCTTTTATATGGAAAGTCGTTTTTATAAGGAAGATCGCTTTTGTAAGAAAAATAATCCTTATAATATTCTCATTCATATATTTCTTAAGTATAAGTTTTAGATTCATTTCCATATTCTTGGAATCGTCTGAAACCTTAATATGAAGCATTCTGTTTTAGGATTCGAAATCTGGATAAGAACTGTAATGAAGTTCTCTCCGAATTCTTGATACAAACTCTCATTAAGAATTCTAATAATGAATTCTCATATTAAATTTTGATGAAGAAATATCATTACAAATTCTGATGATGAATTCCCATTACGAATTCTGATGACGAATTCTCATTACGAATTCTAATGATGAATTATCATTACAAATTCTGATGACAAATTCTCATTACGAATTCTGATGACAAATTCTCATTACGAACTCTGATGATGAATTCTCATTATGAATTCTGATGACAAATTCTCATCACGAATTCTGATGACGAATTCTCATTCCGAATTCTCATTTGTAATTCACCTATTAAACAGATTCTGATCATCTTTGCTTTATACACTCCGAATTTATTTGGACTCCAAAAACTTTTTTTGGTTAGACTCCGAACTTTCATTTTGCTTACGGTTTTATAATTTGTATACTCTTTAATATTTTTATTACACTCCAAACATTCACTCCGAATCTTCACTCCGAACTTTTTTAAGTTAGACTTTAAACAATGTCGTTAATTCTGTTATACTTGTTTTGTTATAAAAGGATGTAATCTATTTTGTTATAAACTAACCATTGGTTAAGTTACACGTGTACATGTCCCTCCGATTTTTAAGGAAAATATGACCGTTGGAAAGGAGGGTGACGTTGCCTATAAATAGGAGCTCATTTGAAAGAGCTCGAGAGAGAACTGATGACTGATGAATAACTTCTTCGACATTGTGCATACATGTTGTTGAAGTGATTTCTAGAGAGAGAGGCTCTTATCAACTCTCAAAGCTTCTTGTGACTCAGAATGTTGGTGATTACATTCGAGTACTTACAGGGATAGGAAGACAGAGGTTTCCAACACCTTGAAGTTGAGGGCTTCCTTGCTGAGGAAGATAGAGGTTGCCAACTACCTTGAAGTTGAGGGCTTGCGGGGATAGAAAGATAGAGACTCCAATATTTGTATCAAGGGCTTACCCTGGTGTGGGTAAGACAGACTTGCTTGAATGTATAAATAAAAGGACCTTTATCCAAGGTTGTTGGATACCCTTCTCTTTGGGTTAAAAGACTTATATCTTGTTACTTGTAGTTTTACTACTTGTTTGTTTCCACTGCATATTTTATTGTAAGGAAAGTATAACTTTCTTATACTTCCTTACTTGTACTCTGTTTCATTTAGATTCTATACGCTTTAAGGTAGAATCTCATATTGTAAACTTTTGTTAAGTTTCAATTTCCGGAACCATATTTTCGGAACCTACTTTCAGAATCTCTTTCCAAGTTTTCATTTGGTGTTAGAGGTTTTGTGAATTTGTTTAGTTTAATTTTGTTAAACTTAGACCTTTCCTTTGTTTAAGGAAAACATGGTTATTCGTAACTTACTTTAAAGGTTCCAAATGAATTTTTAAAGTGTACAATTCACCCCCCCTCTTGTATATTGAGAATCTACATAATTTTTTCGATCCTACAGAAACGGCTGGGCACATTGCCTCGGGCCCATCCTAACTTTCACTTTTGGTCCCCGAACCTAGACGTTTACCGGGGAGCACATTGTGGTGATACAAACTCCTAATATCCTCACTCATGTCAGTTTTAGTTATTATTTCACTACGTGTCTTCCTTCTTCAATTCCTTCATGGTCCGAGCTCTATTACCATAAAATAAGACCACTTTACATCCTTTCGGAAAGACGTTAAATTGCACGACATCTCCCAGAACAACATATGGATTGATTACCATACTCATGGGATATATAAGAACGACTTGACATCTTATCTCCTGGTCCAACCATAGGAATCTAAAATCTTGTCCCCTCTCTTTAGGGCTCTAGGCCTGAACCCTTTTGGGAACATGTGGTGTGGCGAGTACCTCCGGGGTTATCAATCACATTAGGTTTTTCAACAGTCGCACCATGTGACTCCCATGACTTTTCCCAACCTAGTCTTAATTCTATGACCCTAAACTATGATTTCTCTATGGGAACTACACATCAGATTTGGCTACTTTGCCTCCCTGTGCATAGTCCATTAAATCAGGTCCCCCTTTATGGCCCATCCAATGACTATTAGGTTGGAAACATGCGACCCTAGGACCCTTGCCCTTTGAAAAGTACCTAACTCCCTCTATTCGATACGTCTTTTTGTCTTACTATGATTTGTTAGGACAAAGAGCCTGAAGTGTGGAATTTTTATAGGGACATTCCCTCATTCCATGTCCAAGCATCATGAGCCTATTATTTGGATCCCCATCCTCTTCTACATCTGAAGGGACCCCCTTTATAGCATGGTCTCATGATGCATTGGATTACTTACCATCTTGGGCCAACATCCCTGAGGAACTCAGATGAAATTTGTGACATGTCCCTTGTTTCGAATATGGTAAGCAGTCGAACCACATTTTCCCACCCCCATTCCAGGATAATGCGAAACATATAATGTGTTTCGAACAAGGTCAATTGTTATTCGCTATCGTCATGCCACCATCATTGTGGTCCAGATCTCGAGCATCATGATTCACATATTTCCACTTCTTTATGTTCAAGTGGAATTCCAATATACTCATCTTTACCCCTTCCCGCATCTAGGTGGGTCAAGTAGGCATGTTGAAATTACTTTTATGTCATTAACCTAACATCTAATTTCCCCTAAAATGTGTCTTCTTGTGCTTGGAATGTCCCATCACTACCCCTTGTTTCCCACATCGATCATGACCCACGTGGGCTTAGTAGTTCTGGTAGGGAGTGTACTGGCGCAACCATGCCACACACGCCTTTCATCGTCCTGCATGACGTTAAACTGCACTCTCAGAACTACATGCGTCTTGATTCCCATCCTCATGGGGTACATAGGAATACCTAGGAACTTTGCCTCAGGTATAGATTAACCTTCATTTTTGGTCTCTCGACTTGAAAAAACTTTCTCCCGGGATACGTTGTGTATTTTAGACTTCTTATGTCCTCATTCATGTTGGGTTTATGGATACCACGTCACATGCTTCCTTCCTGAGATCTTCCCTTTCACTTCCCATGATATCATATGATGTTAAAATACACAATTCCATTTGTCCTCAACAAATGACATTAAACTGCTATTCTACCCTGAGAAAGTTCAGGATGCCCCATGTTAGTCATGGGATGCACCAACTCCCATGCAAGAGAGGATTTCCCCTACCAGTGTTGGTCTCCATCAGTTCCATGGTTAAGAACTATGTTTGTCTTGATTCTCATCCTTATGGGATACATAGTGATGCCCAGGAATTTTGCCTTGGACCTAGCCCCAGGGTCAGTTACCCTTCTGTCTCCTCGGGCGCAATCTTAGTCTAGGTAGTTTGACCTTTAAACTATGTTCATTGTCCTCACCGTACGACATTTAAACTATTCATATCATCCTTATTGGTATGACGTAAAACAATAGAGAATTCCAGGTCTTTCCTAGAGAGCTACTATTCATAAGTATGTTTGATACCTGAGTAGACAGATATTCCCACCTTACATGTTTCCACCACGGTGGTGTGATTTCCAGAGTGTTAGACTCCATTCGAACTACCCATCACTCCACACTCCATGCTTTTCATGCCCTTTATTCATACCCTTATCATATTTCATGAAAAAAGGAACCCCCTAACAGTATGGATGCTTGGCCTATGGCTTGCCTATGGCTTGCCTACTATCCTAGTCCAATGTCCTGGAAGACTACTGGGTAACATTTTGAGTCAAGCCCTATGTTTCGAAAATGGTCAGCAGTCATCCCGCATATGTTATCCCCATTTCTGGCTAAACAAATATGGATGCTATGTTTCAAACATGTTCAATAGTTATCCTCCATTATCACGCCACCTCTACAATGTCCCAAATATTGTGTATCATGATTCATCCTTTCCACTCCCTTATTTTCAGATTAATTCCAACGCCCCTGACGTTACCCCACCTGTGCACTAGAGTATATTGGGGAAGTGATAGTTTTACTTTTCTGAGGACCTTATTCTATAGTATGGTCTTCTCCTTTATTTTCAGAAGCCCGGATGGGTCGTTTCCACCAAGGGTGTCTGATGTATTATTGGCACTCCAACATTCAATCAACGTAATAGTGCAAGCATACCTTGTTTCTCACATCAGGAATGACCCACGTGATCTTAGGAATAGATTGCTATTTATTTCAAGAATGTGGTCATAGTGCATTAAAATAAACAATCTAATAGTCTATCCATGCATACATTTCAGATATGGAAGTAGTAAAGAAGGATATGTTTATGGGTTTTGCCAAAACATGGCCCTTAAAGATCAACGTTTTTGATGTATTTCTCTAGCACCGATACTTTATGGTTTGTGGCCTCCAGGATTTCTTCCTGTGCCATGAGAACCCTCTCTTCATCAGCGTTTGCAGAGTGCAACCCATTGGCCATAGCCTATGCTCATGCCTGTTCAATTTAGAGTTCAGTCATTTGGTGACCCACTTCTACTATCTGCTCTTGGGTGTCCGCTAACTGGGATCTCAATTAATCAACGAGCTCAGAGAAGTTTTCAATGAATGCCTCCATTTATTTCATCTTTATTTCAAGCGTCGGACATCTTGATCATCCTTTTGGAATTACTTGGTATTCCCTAACTCCTTCAGGAACCAGGAAATGTCGGAGCATTGGTTGTTTTCCCTTACCTTCTCATCCATGTTGTCACAAATTGTAAAGTGAAGACAGTGGGCATCAACCCCTCCAACATAGAGAAAGCGCAACTAGGTGTGGAGTGATCCCCTCCATTTTATCCATTCCACCTATGGATGACTGAAGATGCATTTGATACAGTTCCACCCATTGTGTTGCATCTTCCATCTCTAACCGGATACTTCCAAATCCGAGTCATCCATATCCTTGGGGTCTGTAGGCCGATAGTTGGGGAATACAACCAAGAGATCAGCCAGAAGGTTTCTTCCAGTGCTCT
Source organism: Viscum album (assembly GCA_963277665.1). NCBI lineage: Eukaryota > Viridiplantae > Streptophyta > Magnoliopsida > Santalales > Viscaceae > Viscum > Viscum album. Next base: position 221,209,743 of record OY728165.1, read on the forward strand.
TCTCAAGGGATTAGGCTCCTCAATATGCAGGAGGCCTTCTTCTCTTGCCTCATCCCTGGAAACTTCTCCCCCACCAACATCAGACCTTTCTACGACATTGATATCATGAGTATCCACACCTCATTACTCACTATGTTCCCGAGCTGGCTCATTTTGAGAAGTGGGTCTTGAGTGGGTCGGTGCGTTCTCCATCGAGGTATTCACGAATAACCTTGATTCCATGGCTTTTCAAGCCGCAAATGCTGTGATTACTTCCCAAATACTCAACACCCTGATCAATTGTGATCTCTAATGGAAAAAACAAATGTCTAATTAATAAAACTTACAAGAACTCAGCGCATCGGCCTCTAGAATTTCCATCTCCCTAGAAGTTGTCACTGTGGGAAAACCTTCTGTGCTCATCTACTCAATAATGAGTGTTATCTCCCCACCTTGCTCTATTGGTGCATCCTACCTCCCCTCCGGGTGTAACTTCATGGTCGACACCAATACACGCCTAAGCAAGATAAAATAATCCAATTGAAGATTATGAGGAATGGAAAGAGTAAAAGGATGGATAATCATTGATACATACCTCGAGTAGCTCAGTCATGTCTATATCAGAGCCAACAATCTCACCTCTCTCCTGAAGACTCCCTTGGTCGGTTATCCCTTGACACTCTCCACCTCCATGCTCCTCTTTAGCTTCCCCTACTTCTTCTCCTTCTCCTTCACCCTCTCATTCCCCCTCCTCCTCTTCTAACTCGATTCCCTCTAGCTCATTGTCACTATCATCACCCCCAGACAACATTATTTATGGATCCTGATCTTGGTCGAGCATTATCTCCCCCAGGAGGGGTGGTTTTTCACGCCGACCCTACTGGCGTGCATATGCATCAATGGACGTCAAATACATGTGTCGATGAATAAAGTACACATTTCCATCAATATGAATAAGTCCAACCCTTGGGAAATGGATTCCATCTCATACAATCTTTTTCCAAAGGGCCTCGGTGCCCATAAACTACTACAGGGTCAACCAGGCTGACCGCAGTGCGGGGAAGATTACATCATCAGAAGGATGAATTAGGTACCTTATCTACTTCCCAGGAAGCTCCCTGACTACTCCGTGATGTTGTTTGCAAGCCCCTCTTCCCCCAGATGATGAAGTTTCAACCACTCCATGTGACGTTCCTGCTGCTATAGTTATGAAATTCCCTGACCCAGTTGCCCGACTTACGCCCAGCCTTTCCTCCCCGATGGATCCTTGTTTGCTCTCTCGCTTCCCAGGTTCTAAAATGTCCACCTTGAGCTATTGGACTTGCATCCACAGAATCCTTTCAGGGTATTCCATAGACCAATTTTCATCATATTTAATCAAAAGTCCCATATCAACTCCCGTGGGGGGGGGGGGAGTAATGACTTCGCCAGAGCCAAAAGTTGTAAACATAAACCACATTTGGTGAAGAACATAGGGATGCCTCTCCTCCCGTACCTATGCATACACTTTCTTTGGAATCTAATAGAGGCATCCAAACATCCTAGAAAACATTGATGGCACGTAAGGCTCACAGGGAATCTTCCCGTCAACCCCGGCCATAGGCACCCCACCTCTAATACTTTGGAAGTATTCTCTTTGCTCTTGTGAGCCTTGCTCGTTGTCTATCATCTGGACAGCCAGGGTAGGGAATGGACTAAAGGTAAAATTGGAAAGATTTCCGATCCTGATCCCTACTAGCTCTTCATTGAGCATAAACAGAATGAACCTAACAATGTTCAACATGGAAGGTCGTATACCATTATCGTGGGGAAGAATGGCATCTGTAAAGGTGTATCCGCCACAGTGAGCCATGATCCAACCATAAAGGATTTTTAAAGGGCCACAGATCCTCCTTGGTGAACCCCTCTCAAAATACACACTAGGATGGTGTAAAAATGGGCCAAAACAGGGACCCCCCATGTTAAACCTATTATTAGCAGCCATAATACCATCCATCACCAATGTTGCTGGATGAACTCCCCTCCTCATGTCCCTCACTGGAAAGAGCCACCCACTTAGAAAGGTTTCAAGAAATATCACATACAGATCATTTGGGTTACATATTTCTCTCACACTAAAACCCCATGTTTGATATTCCCCTGCCGTACGGATCCTCCAGTATGACCCACTCTTGCTTCTCTATGCCGTTGTTGGACACTTTCTTCCTTGCCCTTGCATGTTGACATTCAGGTATTTCTGTGGAAACATGATGAACCACTTTGAGTAGGTGATGTTATTCATAATGTCCTTGACCGCCAGCCTCTCCTTTTCCAGCTCTAATAGATGCCATGTCAACACGGGAGTACGTGATCTGTCTCCCCAGATGTTCCTTGCCGGGAGGAATTCATCATACTGGTGCCCATCCAAAGGAATTCTCCCGATGCAATGAACATCCCAAGGGCATATACCTACCTTCCCATAGTGGAGATAGAAGGTGTTAGTATCAGGGGACCACCAGGTAAATAGCTCCGGCCTAAGTTCAATCTAGCAGTAAAAATGGAACTACGACATCCACACCGCCTCGAACAACCAAATGTGCCGTAGTTCATCCCCAATCTGATCACAAATTTGGCATACCCAATATGCACAGGCCCACTCACCTGTGAAGCTGCCTCCAGACCTCATGTCCTAATACTAGAGATAAACTTTAGTCTAATCGGTGATTCACTATCGGGAAGTACATGCATAATCAGTCGGAGAATCCTCGGTGACCGTCTCATTCCCCAATATGGTCCTGGTCTTGGGGTTCAAGATGTAAACATCCATGTGCCTTGTTTCTCTAGTTGAATAGCCGTTGTTAGTAATTTTATATCAAGGAAGATCATCCTCATGGTTCACCCATGATGTCGGTGTATTGACTTTGAATCCAGGCATGGTACCTCCTCTAAAATATTGAAGTCCCATATGAGTAGGCTTTCCGACATCACATACTCCTTCTAGGTTGGGTAAATGGGTTGAAGAGAGATTGGTAGTTGGATACAACCTTCTGGGAACCATAAGCCTCAGTGTTCACAACCATCTTTACCTTAGAGTGGAATATTCAGATTCTCTTTCATCGTCAGCTCGATTAGCAGCCATCTTCTTCTGGTAAGGTTCGAAGGAGGTCACGTGGAAACACCGGCATAATGTGTGAAAAATTAGAAATCGGCGCAAAAAAACTGAGGTAGTGGAGTAAAAAAAACGAACTCTGCGAATAAAATCATGACCAAAGACATGGAATTACATGCAATGGATGTCATATTACGTGAAAAGTAAGAGAGATCTTTCATGCAAGAGAGCTCCAGACTTGTTGCGTGAGAAAATTCATTCGGTCTTTGGGATCTGCAAGAGTTTTTATAGGTTTGGAGTGGGGTTTACGCACCCATGCAATGCGGGTTACATGAAACTTCACATTTTTACATGAAACATCAGAGTTTTTATGTGCAAAATTAGTTTTGTGTGCACACCGACCTCAGGAGATGTGACATGTTAGTATTTCCCTCGAAAACCGACCTTTTCATTACCTCATAGGTCTGATTCCAAGAGGGGGAATTTGTAGACGCTGAAATGTTCTTAATGCCTAAAGAGGGAATTTTCGGTTGAAATGAAGACATATTTCGACTCGGTGATCAATTCTGGGGGGAAAAGAAGTGCCACATAAAAAATCCAAAAGGTGCATGAAAAACATCTCTCTCGTGAAAAAACCACAGTATCTGAAGATGTTCTCCGCGTGGATGTAGAAACTTGTACGCATCTGACACCATGCGAGGAAACTTGTGTGCAACCAATACAGGGTGAAGAATCTTCCGCGCAGTCGACACCGGGTGCAGAATCATTCACACAACTGACACCAAGTGGGGAATCATTCACACCACCCAACTTCCACATAGACCCAATGACCCCGAATTCTTATAAATAGAAGGGTGACCCTTCGACTTCTTAATGCTGAAGAATCAAAACTGTCTCCTTTGTGTTAAATGCACTTCTCCCGCACGAGAAATATGGAAATCATGTATGGGATTTTCCATGATAGGTCTTCCAGGGGTCCACCTTCGTGCGGGACAACTCTAGTTTGACCCTCACCCAAGTCCCTAAAATTTAGACCCATTGCACGCAATCCCTTCCCCTTGCACACAAAACCTCAGGAATTCCTTGCACGGAACTCCTCGGACTTGCGCACAAAACCTCGACCACCTTTTGTGCGCAAACATACTAAATTTCACAAACACCCGGCCTGTTATGCGCAGCAGGTCCAATTGCGCGCCAATTTCATGAAAAACTCTCTTATTGCTTGAAAACCTCCGGTTTTGCTCATCGTGGCCTTTTTCACACAGCTGCCCTATTTTCATGCAAGCTTCCCTCCTTGTGCGTACTCTTTTTCTTTGATTCCCCTCTTCCAGACATCATCTTCAAGTGGTTCTTATGCCCAAAACATCTACATTACTTAACCTTCTCCCGTAAAACCCTCCAGGTTTTTACGAAGTGACTTGAAAGTCCCTTGGGTGTTTCTTCCCGTTGCATTGCCTCACCTCATGGTTCTTTTCATGGGAATGCTATCAAATATTTCTTCTTCGTATAGCCATGATAACGGGATCCCCTCAATGGATCACTCCATAACATCCCCCACTACGACATTGCTGAAGCCTTCCATTCTTCAAAGGAGGGCTGGTATCTGTTATGTAAGTCCTAGGGGGTGCGGAGTAAACCAACCTCATTAGAGCTGAAGAGAGTTAAACTACCAAGAACCATCTTCCTCAGCACGTGATGTTAAACTGCGGCCTTGCCCCATGCATTATACGCGGGGTGCCCCGTCTCGGACAATTTCAAGCCCACTAGTCTCCACAGGATTGAGATCATTCCTCACATGGAATGAGATACTCTTTATCTGAGTGGCATCTATCTGCGGGGAAAGGGAAACCACCTTATTGTAAGACCCTATCCTTTCTTGTAGGAGGAAACATCCATACAACTCCTATATTCTTACTGGCCAAAGACCAAAGAGGTGGGGATGGGCACCAGAGCCCTCCTTTCATTGGTTCCAAATCCCTCTCCATTTCGGTTTTGTCTCCACCGGGCCGCTATCCTGGAGTAAGTCCCAATCTCCATCTCACTGGTCTGCTGACCATGCATAAGAACCTGTTTATTTTTTGGGCTACTAACCACATGTAAGCCCAAATCCACTTCCCACAGACACACATTTCATGATGTGATTGTTAGGACTTTGCTGCCTCTTGTTTCTCACACCGAGCATGGCTCATGTGGGCTTAGAGAAAGCATCGACCATGGAATCCTTCTCGGGTAGCCTAGAGTGTAAGCCCCAGAAACCATCCTGAACTACAGACTCTTTGATCATGCCAAGGAAAGGTACGTAGGAATCATCCTTGAGGTTCAAGACCCCATCCATTGGTTTCTACCATCTTCATGTCAGTTTACCAAAACCTTCTGGGACTATGTGGACTTTGATCTGTGCCAAGGAAAGGTATGTAGGAAGCCTCAACGAGGTTCAAGCCCACCATCCATTGGTTTCGATCCCCTTCATGTTGGCTCCCACCATTCTGTACTATGTGGAATTTTATCCTTTCCATGTTAAGGTACCTAGGAAGCCTCCATGAGGTTCAATCCCAACACCCATTGGTTCTGATGCCCTTAACGTTGGTTCACCAACACCTCTCCCAAATTACGAGGACTTTGATCCTTTCCAAGGAAGGGTAAGTAGGATGCCTCCCTAAGGATCAAGCCCACCATCCATTGGTTCCAACCATCCTCATGTCGGTTTACAAAAACCATCTAGAACTATGTGGACATAGATCCTTGCTAAGGCAAGGTACATAAGAATCCTCCCTGAGGTTCAAGCCTACCATGCATTGGTTCCAACCCCCCTTCACGTCAGTTCCCACCATTTCGAACTATGTGGACTTTGATCCATTCCAAGGTAAGGTACATAGGTAGCCTCCCTGATGGTCAATACCAACACCCATTTGTTCTGACGCCCTTCACATTGGTTCACCAACACCACTTCTGAACTACATGGGCTTTGATCCTTGCCAAGGAAAGGTAAATAGGAAGGATCCTTGAGGTTCAAGACCAAATCCCATTAGTTCCGACCCCCCTTCACATCGGTTCAACTTCGTACTATATGACGTTAAACTGTACGCCCTTTTTTCGCACATGACACTAAACTATTCCCCAATCGGCAGTAAGCTGTTGTGTCCCACATCCAGCGGTAATCCATTGTGTTCCCCGATTAGTGGTAATCCGTTTTCAACCCCAACCGGCAGAAATCCATTATGTTCCCCAATCGACAGTATGCCGTTGTACTCCCCTTTGTTGGGACCCACATCTCTGGTCATCCCTCGAGTGTCAGACCTACCTCAGCCTTCTAACCAACCATAAGCCACAATATATCATTGGGTTGCTATCCTCTGCACACACCCTGATCCTATACCCACCCTGAACTACGTATAAATTGATTACCTGCCACAGGGATATGTAGTAGTTCTCTTCAAGGATTAATCCCATCATCACTGTCACCCTCAAGTTGACTCCATGTAATTCTCATTTCACATCACTTTACCATCTATTATATTTCTTGATTCCTACCCAGGCCGCCACAACCCAATGAGATCACGTCAATTCACCTCCTAGCATCAGTGTGTCCTCTAGGGGTCACACCCATCTGATCGACTCTAGTCAGTGTTCCGATCTATCCAATATGTCTCTATTGGACATTAAACCTGTGGCATACCTTGTGTTAAACATGATAAGATGACAAAAACATCGTATACATGTTGATGACATATAATTCCCCACAGTCGATGTGAGATGCCTCGAGCTTCTACACCCTTGAGAAGCCCTATAATAAGGGGATGAAACCCAGACACACTAGTGTTCCTGCGTCCAGAAATTCCAATGATGTCCAACTTGACTACTCCCCTAACCAATATTTGTTTCACTGACCATACCCCTTGGAATTTCCTGATAGACGCAATGTAATTAACCGAAATCCATGAGATATGGAACTAGGAAGTGTTTCATGAACAATGTCTTAATCTATAAGGGAGACCCAGACTAGGTAACGAGTTTCGAGGAGGAATCCACGGAAGGAAGAACCAATATCCCATCACCCCGTTTCGATCAAGGAGAAAAAATCCCTGAAAAAGGACTAGATGCTGTCCACCTTTGAAAATAAATAATGTGGAAAAACAATCCCCACGTCCTCATCTTCCTCAAGAATATGGTTTCCTACACCCCAACGAAAGCATCCGAAACGAATGTATATTCATTCAAATAACTCTGGAGGAAATAAATTCCAGAAATAATAGTTCACAATCCTAGGGCCTATATTCATCTCAGAATTTAATCAGAAACATTAGAGGATCCCTAAATAGTTTAGGTGGTAATTAATGAGAAATTGTTTAAAGGTAAACATTTTCCTAAAAAATAATTATACAATGTTATGTTACTGACTTTTCATCCTCATAATCTATAAGGAATTATTATTTTTTATATTCATTGAAAATATATACTCTTTAAAATTATTCTAATAGAATGAAATACCATAAACAATGGTTCTTAAGTCTATTATATGCATGCATATTTTAAAATCATTGGAATCATTGGTGCTTTATTAAAGCATATATATTTGATTTTTTGAGAAATCTTTTATTGTTAAAAATTCTCCAAAAAAATTATTAAACAATTTTTTTACTGAATTCTTAGTCCTATATTATTTTAGTACATGTTTTTTTTAATTTAATTGGAAATTAATTTTCATTTAATGAAATCTAGAGGAATGAAATTATAGAAACATAGTCACTCAAACCAAGCCCCTTCATGCCTCATGGAATTTCACAGGAATCTTTGGAGCTTTAATGAAGTGTTCTAGTAGGAATTTGTGAGAAATTTTTTAAAGGTAATAATTTTCCTAATAATTTTTTAAAGAATGTTATTTTATTTATTTTTCACTCCCATAAAATAGTTGAATTTTATCTTTTGAAAAACACCAAAAATAAGTTAGTTTTATTTGTTATAAGAAGTTTTGATAAAGTGTTTTCAAATTGAGGATAATTATTATGTTCATTTCATGGTAGTAGCCTCATATTTTTATGTTGTTCTTTGGTTATTGTAGATATAATGGATATGTTGGGGTTCCAAAATTTTACCACAATCGAGTTCATTTATTTTTTATAGGTTTTGTGGGATATTGTTTCATGATTCATGTTAATTGATTTTCCATAAAAATTCATTGGATTTTTCATGTTTTAAAATTTTGAAGATTTGAATTAGATGAAATGAGCAAAAAATATGATGGAGATCTGGATGGGAGAAGAGTTCCTTATTTTTAGATATCATGCCTTTGAATATAATGTTTTATTCTTTGATTTGTCTCTTGTTATTCTTATTTTAATCATTATTTATGTCACTCATAGATGTTTTTTTTATTTCTTGAAACCATTTAGGTAAATAGAAAAACTAATTATGATTATTATTTTGAATTTTCTGATATGTTCTTTTTTATATTTCTCATAATGAGTAACATTTAAATAATATCAAAGATGATGTTTTATTCTTCTTATTATTAAAATTTTATAAGAATTTCACTCATTTTTATAAATGATTTGAAAAAATAATTGGAAAATTAATCTTGTTGATTATTGAGTCTGTTTTTATTGAAAATACATTATGATGATCAACTAATATAGTTGAAGGAGATTATATTCTTTTCAATGGTATAATTGGAATTTATACTACAAATTGAATTAATACTATAAATTTTTCTTCTTTATATGTGATGAAAATTTTACGTTGTCACTTTGACGATTTTGATAAAAGTGTATTAATCTATATTAGTAGTAATTGAAGTGGTAAGAGAAGGATTTTTTGTAATCTACATGATTATCCCTTATAGAAATTTGGAGTATTGTGATGGAATTTTGACTCATCATTATGCAATTAGTAGGGTTTTATAAATTTTATCATTTTACTACTTTTCAAGTAAAGGATTAAAAGTGGATATCTGATTGATGTTTATTTCTATAGAAGATGTGCATAAAATTGATAAGGTGGATTTAATTTCTCATCTGGTGGTGTACATGAACCCAACTAACCAATTTTATAGGTATTCCATATTATAATTTTTTTGTATAAATCATTTATTCACACTCTCTTTAATGTGGTATGTGAAATTGTATTTGGATTCAATATTTTTTATTCCAGAAGTATTTCTATAGTTATAGAGATTCACTTCACTACAAGCATGTTAGAAAATGTGAGTAGGTAGTGTTATGAATTTTTAATAATTATTCAAATGATGTCCAAAGTATGTTTTTCTAGATTATATCATGTTAATCCATTTTATGTAATGGAAAAAAATTGGATATTTCATTAATATTTAGTCATTTGACATGTCTGCATAAAATTTAAAAGGAAGGTGGATTGAATGATTGGTCTAGTGATGACCAGAAATCCAACTGACTTAATAAAATCCATTCATGTGCATCCCCTATTTGTTCTTGAGCAGTGTGAGTAAATATGTTCATTTTCTTCATCATAAACACCATCAAAAAATGGGCTAATGGATTACATGTTATTATTATTTGGTTTTTGTTGGAAGAGTATAGAACTATTTTTTTTCATTTACATTATTATTTTTCAAATTGCACTAGATTTATAATACTTGGGTCTAGTTTTTTCTAATATGTTATGTTTTTTGTTTCACCGATGAAGTGGAAATCTATCTTTTAGATGTTTCATTAAAACCAATATTGTGATTTTTATATAATAATTAAAATTTAAATATTATGTATCATTATATTATTGAATACAATGAAATATATAAGATAATAAGAACACATATTTTCTATTTAAAAAATATATTAGATTCAGATATCAATGTTGGTATTTCTTCATGACCAACATATATGTTATCTATCAAAATTATTATTGTTATTGAAACAGATATATTAATCTATCTCAGTAAAATTTAGTGATTGGGTTTTCCAGAATTTAGCGATAGGGACATATCTATTTGTAAAACATTTTACCAAAAAATGGCACCTTTACCAAAACATATACCCCTGTTAGAAAAAGTTAAATATTTTATGATGAGACATCACAAATAAGATACTTGTCTCCAATTCAACCAAATTCTCCTTCCTCTCAATCACATCAACACTTCTGAAAATTATTTTATATAGTTAGCCTTTATCTATAAAAACCTTTCATTGATTATTTTTAGGATCAATGAAATAATAATAAAAATTGAGATAAACATTGATAATAAATTCAACATCATACTTTATGGATCAATAATAAATTATATCATGTTTTATTTAAAATAGGAGAAAAAAATAAATAAAAATGTATGATATAAATATCATAAGGAATTGAAATAAATCACCCCAGAACACACCCATGATAGTAACCCACACAAACATGCATAACATCAAACCATGAAACCACTTCTCGATGGCTCCTCTGAATAGTTGAACTTTTGAGTTACATCTGTCTCTCCCGTCCTAAGTTTCCACCTGATGACATTATCCAATGCTCAATAAGATTTTATACTATGATCAAGTGTATCAAACATAGTCATTTTCATATCTATATGGTCTCAGAACCAGTATGTTCATTCTATGTTCTCACACCCATTATCATTACATTAAAAATCAGTTCCATTAAATCATTTTAGGGAACACTCTCTACACATATCCTAGATTATAGATTCTATGAAAAAAAATAAAATGTAATTTGAAAAATATATTTAAGATGGTACTTTAAAAAAAATAGAGTCAATTCATTTGGATGACAATGAACCTTCACATTTTACAATAATCTATTAAAATAACTGAAGTTTCATACCTCTCATGTGTTTTGTAAGAAGAATCATACCATGATACCATAGATTCAGGCTACCCCTTTCTCCATTGATGGATTACAAAGAATATTTTTTATAAAATAATCTAATACACAGATTTGGGATTAGAATCCCTAATCTAGGGATCTTCGTATGAGAAAATGAGATAATCAAGAAGAGCGATGTAGAATAAGACTCTAACCTTCTTTGAGATCCATCGCTCACTAATCCATAAAAATTGATTAAAGGAAAGAAGAATATCTTCTATAAATCCTAATTAATAGAAAATGGTTGAGTTATTAGAAGTAGAGAGGAGGAATGGGGGTTTTAGGGGATTCTATGGGTTAAAACATATTATTTATAATTCATAAATTATATTTCATGGCTAGGTTTCATGGTTTGGAAAACAATGTTCCAACCGTGAAAATCAACTCCTTATAAAAAATCATAAAATATTCATGGTTAGAATGAATGTTTTAGAAAAACTATTCACCAACTATGAACCTTTATAAAAGTCACCTTCATCCCCAATATAGTTACATGAATAATTCAGCATGGGTTTTCCAAATCATTCACAAACCATGAACCTTATAAAATTCTAAAATAACATTCCAAAACCACCTAAACGGTCTTAAAACTCAACCAAAACATTATTTAATTAAAAATTACATAATAAAATATGGAAAAAACTCTTACATGGGATATTACATGCCAACATAAATTTAATATAATTTTGATATATATTTATAATATTTGCTAAAATCAAGGAATACAGACTCTAATTATGGAGTGTTGAAAACCCTTAAAAAATATGTAAGAATAATTACTCTATCAAAAATAAAACTCTAACGAAATTACATTATAGTAAATCTCATTACATTATGTTTTCTTTTTCACTTTTTAACATCTTTTAGAGTATGAAAAATAAATTTTTTGTATCAAATAACTAAATAATATTTTTTATTTCTATGAATTACGACATAATTATAAATCTTTATAATCTACAAATCCAATTCCAAATACATGATTTCCCATCCATACCCTCGACACCATATTATAACGTCCGGCATGAACACCAGAAAACCAATACATTGCATTACATCATGATCCTCATTTCATTTTTACCATCCAAATAATATTAAAATCCAACTACAAATCATAATTTAGTAAGAATTATGAAATGATACTTTGGATACCAATTTAAATAGAAGATACAAATAAATACTAAAATTTGGTATATAAAATCTAAAAATGATTTATTTTAAAACTCTATAACATTTCCAAACATATCTTCATAACATAAAAATAGTCCCAAACATCCAAAAGATTTTGACATCTTCTTTATCAACCAATTTTAAAAATCTTGTAATTATTTTCTTTAAAAAAATGTCAACATGACGTGAGACTATATATTCAGTACATTTACAAAATCACGATGTAGTGGCCTTCACTATGTTGGGGTTTACAAAAACATATCCCATGACCTGGTTAATAACATCACACCTTAGTTTATATTTAGTGTATATTTATACCAATATCCCATTTTATCTAAAGCTTTATAAACAATAAACAATTTCACATTATATGTAGAGACCCAAAGCCTGACGTACATGGACATTACATTACTTTTGTGGAATACTTAGTACATAAAAAAACACACACACAAATATCGTAATAGTTTAGTGTCTTTTGAAAATCGGAATATAATCTTCTAATCGTGGTGAAATATCTTCAACATCTCCCATAAAGATCTTCCTTTTTTTACCTAAAACCTTTCTTTATATCCTGGGGAAAAGAAAACATAAAAGGGTGAGATCAAATGCTCAGTAAGGGTAAGCAAAAGAAATATCAATCACATCATATTCATAAGAACATAACATTTTGGAAATCTTAACCTGCAAAAAAGAGCATAATTTCATAACATGGGATAAATCATAGTAGTGAAATGAAATCCCAATAATCATAACATAAAACATGAAACTTTGTGGAATACACACATAATCATAGAGAATCATATCTTATTAGTCAAGACTCATTGCCAAGACTATCTTAGTGGAAAAAGTCCATTTCTGAACTGAGTCACCCTCGTTTCAGTCCTGTTTCACTGAACCGGTATAACCTACCGTTCCAGCCATGTCTATCTCATGAGATATAAAATCTTTACCCAATGCATTGGAGGGAGATATAGGTCCAACCCATATCATAATTATACCATTCTTATGTGTGCCACAAAATCATAAATCATACATCATTGCATAACCCATGTAATAAAAATGGGAATCTTAAACATCGTGACATCATAAAACAATTCATATAAGATAAAGGAATTCATAAAAATAATTCCATCACAACATAATCAAATCAATATAATAATAGGGATAGAAACAGAACTCTATATTATCTTAGATGGAAAATAATTTTGATAAAACACTTGAACCCCATTCTTGAGGAAAATATCCTTTCAAATTCAAAAACATTTTCCTTTCTTAACATGTCATACAATTTTAAAATAAAAGAAGTTGATTAAAAATAAACTTGAAAACTTGGAAAGGAATATTCTTGGAAATAATGTTTTAAAAATCCATTCATGCCGTATACGTTAAAAAAAACATTCTTCTTATACTTTTGTTGGAAAAGTCAAAAAGTACCTCGTACGAAAAACGACAAAAGATTCCTTTCATATCTTTTACTAAAAACTCAAAGAAGGGTAAAATTGGATTTAAACAATTTTAGGTGGATGGAAATAATATTACATATTGAGGAAACATGGATGTGGATGATAAAATACACCCCAGTAAAATCCGAAGTATAAACCATCTCAGATAAAAATGAGATTGTTATATTTTCCTTACCTTACATCCGATATGATTTGTATGTGTCCGAACCTCATGTATAATGATTTAAATAATTTTATTGAATTATTCTAGAATCATACTTATTTTTATTATATCATATATGGTCATATTCTTAGCTTCTTAGTAGTAATATTTCATTGCTAATTGTTATTCGGGTGTTTATAACTTTTTGTTCTTATGCGTGTTTTGTCGAATAAATTCTTATTATTCTCTTTAGGTTATAGATACCTTATTTCCAGAATTTTATTAGTGTAATATATATCATATTAATTCATTAAATTCATTTATATAATCATTATGAAATGAAGATCTTGTAGAATGAGTCGCATCACATCGTGGAGACGGTATTCCGTACGTATGCACGAGTGATGATATCATTCCTATGATCGTGGAATTGTATTGGAGTGTATTTATACTATTTCGGAATCAATATCACTTTATAATAGTCATATATAGTCATTATTTAAACCATTATACCCATCCAAGTAAGGTGGTGGTGGAAAATAGATTACACCACAGCGTGGAGATGGTATTCTGTACGTACTCACGCGCGGTGATTTCCTTTTTCCGTAGGATGGATAGAAGGTTAATTAGAGTTGTTTCATATTTATAATGACATATCAGTATATAAGAAATACTTATGTTATTACTTTATCATGAAACAACTAAATAAGAAGAAGTTGAAGAAGAAAGAAATTGAAAAAGATCGGTAATGGATATCACCTCTTTTTGACGCGCCTTTTATTAACCTCCACTTAAAGAACTAAGGATGGTCTTTGAAGAAGACCAGGACCTGTAGGATGATACTAGGGGAGTGGAGAAGATAATTTGGCAGGGGTTGTCCTAGATTGAAGGCTCAATTTGGTGTAAGGAAGAGAGGGATGAGGTGTCCTTTTATAAGGGAGGAGAGGGGCACCTTAGGAAAATCTCAAAATAATATTTTATATTAAGGTAAAATTCGGTTTATAATGGTTACAAAGGGTCTTATTTCAAAGATAAAGTGGGGATGGGTCGAAATATTCTCATAAAATAAGATTTAGACAAGTTTAGGTTATTATTTTAACCTTATCAATTAGATTTAACTCTAAGTTAAATAATTTAACTTTTACCGTGTCTTTTTGTTTTCTTACACTATATGGTTAATAAACTTACCATAACAAGCCAAACGAACCCCAAGTTGTTTATTATTAATATATCTATCCTTATATAAGTAATTTGGCCGAACCTTAGATTTTTAAGAATTAAATAACAACTAATAATATAATATTTGTTTTAAAAACTAATTTATGTCAATTTTGACACTATTTAGTACATGATTTTTATAAAATTCATAAAAGAACGATAAGTTCTAAATAAGTTACTTATATCAACAATAACATGTCATATTAACCAATAAAATTAATTTATGTCATAAAAAGTCTCAAATTACATTTATTTTGGCATTTATAACATCAATTATGTCAATATTTCATTAATAAGACAATTACAGCATCATCTTTGTGTCATAATAAATGATAATTATTTAATCCCTAAAAATTCTAAATAAATTCCTATGATGTAGATAATTGTATTATATTTCTGTAGACTATTCATGTTCTAAGTTTCATGAATTGTATAACTAAATTAAAATTATTATACTTATAAGATTTAAGAAAGTGACATGTTGTCAAATTCTTTGGTTTTAATAATAATTAAATTATTTTCATGGACAAAAGTCCATAAAATGAATCTAATACGAACCTTAGGTTATATGGGTCTACTTTTAGCCATCCAATAGGATTTTTACAAGTGTTAGTGTAATTTTATAATCTTATATTTACCCTTAATTACCCGATTTACCTTTAACTATAGTAAATAAAATTTACCGTAGTTACTATTCACAATGCCAAAAAAAAAAGTATCTTATTAACATAATTTGGACCCAATGATTCCAAATATGGAATCCATTTTTCCAAATTCAATACAAAAAATATGCAGAAATTAAATTAAAATTAATCCCGTTGTCGAAAGAAAACTAGTTTTTCTTTAAAACATTGCAAAAGATTGAATTGATTTAACCTACGAATTCAAGGTAAAATCAATGCTAATGACATAAATTATATTAAATGGTAAAACTATATTCTATTTATACTTTAAAACCATTAAATATTATAATTGAACCACATAAGATATTACAATGAAAAAAGTTGTTTTTAATTAAAATATAGCGTGTTTTTACTATTCATTAAAATATGAAAGTTATCAGAAAAATATCAAAACTTTATCTAATGTAAATTTTTATATCCTGATTCAATAGAAGAATTTTATTTTGTCAAATTGAACTTCTAAACATGTCAAAAACTAGATTTAATGTGGGTACGCCATCAAAAGGCGGCAAAACTGCATTTTTTGAAAAATATTTATTTTACCCGGAAAATTTATTTTGTTCTTATACCATGTTTTAGAAAATGTGTAAGATGAATAATAATGTTATAAGATTCAAAATTTAGTTAATACTATTCATAAAGGCTAGTTCATAATAATTTTATAATAATATATCGTTGTTTAGTAAAACCCGATATTGCGTACAACACACGCTATCGAGGAAGGTCGCGATTGAGTGTAATGCAAGCCAGGTCAGGGTTGCGTGTTGTGCAAGAATCCTTCGTTGTTTCGTATATCATAATCCAAACGTATTTCATTTATACATTGAATTTATATATATATACTCAATTTTTCGTAGAATAACTATTATCAAAATTGTGTGTAACACGATCCAAGAATAGTGTTGCGTATACAGCAAGCTAATACGGTGTTGCGTATAGCGCAAGGTAATCTTGGTGTAGCATACAACACAAGACATTAATGAAATGAAACGGATATTTTTCATAAAATCTCGGGGTGTTACATTCTACCCCCCTTAAAATGAATTTCTCCCTCGAAATTCTTCGAGGTTATAAATGGTTTACTATTCGAAAGTTTCTTTAATAGAAACCCACATCGGAAAAAGGAATACCAAAACCAATCTTTATAAACAAAAGTATGAAACGTAACGGTTACCCAAATAAACTAATCATTGGGTTTCCACATAGGTGAAAATATGGATATGGATGAGAAATCTAACCATCATGTTCTGATGGAGAGTGTTAGAGAACATGGCTATGGAAAAGCCAGCAATCACAAAGCCATAAATTTGTGATGATCTAAGGTACCATCTGATTCATCAGATATAAGAGCAATGGGACAACATTTGTGGTTTTCAAGATCATTTACCTAAAGTTGATGAAATTGGAATTAGAAGAAATACTTTCGTGATTTTGGTATAGTCTCACCGTTTGTCGTTCTTTGGACAATTTCCACTTCATCACTTAAAGAAATGAAGTTGAATTTGTCATTCATGATGTGTTAGAAGATTATGTGATAAAATGATGGGTCATTCAATCTGTCTTAAAAAAAGGTTAGAAATGTTATCAAAAAAAATACATAAGTCCATCTATAGTGAGATTAATCGTATATAGTTCCTAAAATGGACATATACTGCTTAATATAATAAAACTAGTTTCTACTAAACAGGGACTTCCTATAGGCCCGTGGTAGGCGAAAAAGGCCAGTCGCACTTCGGTTATGGGTTCGATTCCCATAGCCTTGTCCGATGCGATGGGCTGTCGCCCGTCCTGCAGGTTGTCCTTTTTCTAAAACTACATTTCTATAAAATCCCATCAGTAATATCGAAAAAAGTTCTATCCTTAAACAATACTTAGAATATGTCCAACATAATCCATTCTAATCTTTAGGCTTATCTAAAATACTTCGGTCCAAGCTCATAGTATAGAGAAAATGATCACGTGAATGCCATCATTTATCCCTCATATATCTTGTTCGTCACATTCTAGTCATGTGAATACCATAATCATTTAATCTCTTGAAAACTGAATACCCATTGAATCTTAGTGAAAACATGAGTGATGTCAAAAGATAACTCTTTCCACATACCAAAATCCTCAAAATTCTATATACTTAGTCCTTATATCAATCATGAGCTCATGAATACAATCAAACATCTCATTATCTTCTTGTCCCTTCATTATGTGCATATCATCTACTTTCCAAAAATATTTCAATCACTTTTTTTCCTGGTTACCAGTATCATATAATTATTGAAAACCAATACGTAGATATTCCAAAATTCCACAATACCATAAATGAGATTCCATGATACTATTTTGAAATCCCATTACATAAACACTTCATCATTCCACCACATCGTTGTCATATTCAACATCGCCAATAGTGATCACATGTGACTTACCTTTGTCCTTTGCCTTAAGCGGTTGCTCATGTCTATCATCACTAACCCTTGGATTAGGGCATTTATTAGCATAATCCCCCATTTCCTTGCACTTGAAGCATTGAAGTGTTGGTGGTTCTTTATCTGCAGTGTTTGATTTATTCACATAATTAGAAACCCTTTTTCCATTACTTCGACACTCAGATGCCCGATGACCTTCTCTTCCACACTTAAAACCTTTTCTAGTCCCTTTAAGACAATCTCCACCATGCTTCTTTCCACACTTTGTGCATAAGGAAACATTCATATTCTTTTCACCATTATTCTGAGATTTCTCCTTGAACTCCATCTTTCGTTTCTTGTCAAAACCATGAGATGGATATGTAACACCAACTTCCATTTCTACCTTGATAGCACAACGCACAATTTCTCCATAGCTACTGAAGTCTATTATAGCTAATTCCCTTCGAAGAATTGGTTTTAAGCCACTGAAAAATTGATCAACTTTACTTTCAGGTTTGATGATAATTCCATATGCATACCCTGCAAGTCTTGTAAAATTTGCTTCGTATATTCCAACAGATTCATCATCCTTCTACTTCAGCTCAAGAAATTCCTTTTCCATCTTTGTTCGAAGAATACGAGGGAAGTACTTACTGAAAAACAAGTTCTTGAACTCATCCCATTCCATGGACTCAATTTCATCTTTTGGCCTCGTATTCTTGATAAGATTCCACCATTGATCAGCTTCACCTTCCAAACGATATACTGCTAAGATGACTTTATCATGTTCAGAACATTGAAGAACTGAAAATATCTTTTCAGTGGTACTGATCCATTGTTCAGCAACAAGTGGATCAAAAGACCCACTGAAAGAAGGTGGACGTTTCCTCATAAAGGACTCAATAGAATATTGTTCCCTTCTCTGATCATTTGGAAGTCCAGAATGATTCATAGCTTGTGTAAGTATAGAAATAATATTTTCCACTCCATCTCCCATAACATTTGTTTTTTCAGGAGGACAATCATTGCATTGTCCATTACATTGATCAACACTATTCCTTCGGGTTCCAGCCATCGTCTAAAACCCAAAAAGAATATTGTGAGAGGCAAAAATCTTGCTAGGGAAAACAATATAATAAAGGGGGAGTACCCTTAATATCTAACATCTTAGGATAAATTCTATGATCATTACCGTAGTTCTAGTACTGTATCCTATACGTATACTTATCCTTAGGGACATCCCTAGACATACCTTAGAAATATCTCTAGGGATCTCACTAACGTTTTCGCATCCTAGTTTCCAAAGGTTGACTAAACCTTTCCTCTGATACCAACTGTAGAGACCCGAAGCTGACGTACATGGAAATTACATTACTTTTGTGGAATACTTAGTACATAACAAAAACACACACATAAGGATCATAATAGTTTAGTGTCTTTGTAAACTCGGAATATAATCTTCTAATCGTGGTGAAAGATCTTCAACATCTCCTATAAAGAACTTCCTTTTTTTACCTAAAACATTTCTTTATATCCTGGGGAAAAGAAAACATAAAAGGGTGAGCTCAAATGCTCAGTAAGGGTAAGCAAAAGAAATATCAATCACATCATATTCATAAGAACATAACATTTTGGAAATCTTAACCTACAAAAGAGAGCATAATTTCATAACATGGGATAAATCATAGTAGTGAAATGAAATCCCAATAATCATAGCTTAAAACATGAAACTTTGTGGAATACACACATAATCATAGAGAATCATATCTTATTAGTCAAGACTCATTGCCAAGACTATCTTAGTGGAAAAAGTCCATTTTTGAACAGAGTCACCCTCATTTCAGTCCTTCTTCACTGAACCGGTACAACCTACCATTCCAGCCATGTCTTTCTCATAAGATATAAAATCTTTACCCAATGCATTGGAGGGAGATATAGGTCCCACCCATCTCATAATGATATCATTCTTATGTGTTGCACAAAATCAAAAATCATACATCATTGCATAACTCATGTAATAAAAATGGGAATCTTAAACATCGTGACATCATAAAACAATTCATATAAGATAACAGAATTCATAAAAATAATTCCATCACAACATAATCAAATCAATGTAATAATAGGGATAGAAACAGAACCCTATATTATCTTAGATGGAAAATAATTTTGATAAAACACTTGAACTCCATTCTTTAGGAAAATATCCTTTCAAATTCAAAAACATTTTCCTTTCTTAACATGTCATACAATTTTAAAATAAAAGAAGTTGATTAAAAATAAACTTGAAAACTTGTAAAGGAATCTTCCTGGAAATAATATTTTAAAAATCCATTCATGCCGTATAAGTTAAAAAAACATTCTTCTCATACTTTTGTCGAAAAAGTCAAAAAGTACCTCGTATGAAAAACGACAAAAGATTCCTTTCATATCTTTTGCTAAAAACTCAACTAAGGGTAAAATTGGATTTAAAGAATTTTAGGTGGATGGAAATAATATTACATATTGAGGAAACATTGATGTGGATGATAAAATACACCCCAGTAAAATCCGAAGTATAAACAATCTCGGATAAAAATGAGATTGTGATATTTTCCTTACCTTAGGTCCGATATGATTTGTACGTGTCCGAACCTCCCGTATAATGATTTAAATAATGTTATTGACTTATTCCAGAATCATAATTATTTTTATGATATCATATATGGTCATATTCTTATCTTCTTAGTAGTAATATTTCATTGCTACTTGTTATTCGGGTGTTTATAACTTTTTGTTCTTATGCGTGTTTTGTCGAATAAATTCTTATTATTCTCTTTAGGTTATAGATACCTTATTTACAGAATGGTATTATTGTAATATATATCATATTCATTCATTCAATTCATTTATATAGTCATTATGAAATGAATATCATTTAGAACGAGTCGCATCACATCGTGGAGACGGTATTCCGTACGTACGCACGAGTGACGATATCGTTCCTATGATCGTGGGATTGTATTGGAGTATATGTATACTATTTCAGAATCAATATCACTTTATAATAGTCATATATAGTCATTATTTACACCATTATACCCATCCAAGTAAGGTGGTGGTGGAAAATAGATTACACCACGGCGTGGAGACGGTATTCCGTACGTACGCACGCGCGGTGATTTCCTTTTTCCGTAGGATGGATAGAAGGTTAATTAGAGTTGTTTCATATTTATAATAATATATCAGTATATAATAAATACTGATGTTATTAGTTTATCATGAAACAACTAAATAAGAAGAAGTTGAAGAAGAAAGAAATTGAAAAAGATCGGTAATGGATATTACCTCTTTTTGACGCGACTTTTCTTAACCTCCACTTAAAGAACTAAGGATGGTCTTTGAAGAAGACGAGGACCTCTAGGATGATACTAGGGGAGTGGAGAAGAGAATTTGGCAGGGGTTGGCCGAGATTGAAGGCTCAATGTGGTGTGAGGAAGAGAGGGAGGAGGTGTCCTTTTATAAGGGAGGAGAGGGGCACCATAGGAAAATCTCAAAATATTATTTTATATTAAGGTCAAATTCGGGTTATAATGGTTTCAAAGGGTCTTATTTCGAAGATAAAGTGGGTATGGGTCGAAAGCCTTTCATCCAATAGGATTTAGACAAGTTTAGGTTATTAATTTTACCTTATCAATTAGATTTAACTTTTACCGCGTCTTTTGGTTTTCTTAACATATATGGTTAATAAACATACCATAACAATCCAAACGAACCCCAAGTTGTTTATTATTAATATATCTATCCTTATCTAAGTCATTTGGCCGAACCTTAGATTTTTAAGAATTAAATAACAACTAATAATATAATATTTGTTTTAAAAACTAATTTATGACAATTTTGACACTATTTGGTACATGATTTTTATAAAATTTATAACAGAATGATAAGTTACAAAAAAGTTACTTATATCAACAATAACATGTCATATTAACCTAGAAAATTAATGTAAGTCATAAAAAGCATCAAATTACATTTATTTGGGCATTTATAACATCAATTATGTCAATATTTCATTAATAAGACAATTACTGCATCATCATTGTGTCATAATAAATTATAATTATTTAATCCCTAAAAATTATAAATAAATTCCTATGATGTAGATAATTGTATTAGCTTTCGGAAGACTATTCTTGTTCGAAGTTTCATGAATTGTATCACTAAATTAAAATTATTATACTTATAAGATTTAAGAAAGTGACATGTTGTCACATTCTTTGGTTTTAATAATAATTAAATTATTTTCATGGAAAAAATTCCATAAAATGACTCTAATCTGACCCTTAGGTTATATGGGTCTACTTTTATCCATCCAATAGGATTTTTCCAAGTGTTAGGGTAATTTTATAATCTTATATTTACCCTTAATTACCAGATTTACCTTTAACTATAGTAAATAAAATTTACTGTAGTTACTACTCACAATGTCCAAAAATAAAAAGTAGATTATTAACATAATTTGGACCCACTGATTCCAAATATGGAATCCATTTTTCCAAATTCAATACAAAAATGATGCAGAAATTAAATTAAAATTAATCTCGTTGTCGAAAGAAAATGAGGTTTTCTTTAAAACATTGCAAAAGATTGAATTGATTTAACCTAAGATTTCAAGGTAAAATCAATGCTAATGACATAAATTATATTAAATGGAAAAAATGTATTCTATTTATACTTTAAAACCATTCAATATTATAATTTAACCACATAAGATATTACGATGAAAAAAGTTGTTTTTAATTAAAATATAGCGTGTTTTTACTATTCATTAAAATATGAAAGTTTTTGGAAAAATATCAAAACATTTTCTTATGTAAATTTTTATATCCTGATTCAAAATAAGAATGTTATTTTGTCAAATTGAACTTATAAACATGTCAAAAAATAGATTTAAAGTGGTTGCGCCATCAAAAGGCGGCAAAACTGCATTTTTTGAAAAATACATGTTTTACCTGAAAATTTTATTTTGTTCTTATACCATGTTTTAGAAAATGTGTAAGTCAAATAATAATGTTATAAGATTCAAAATTTAGTTAATACTATTCATAAAGGCTTGTTCATAATAATATTATAATAATATATCGTTGTTTAGTAAAACCCGGTATTGCGTACAACACACGCTATCGAGGAAGGTCGCGATTGCGTGTAATGCAAGCCAAGTCAGGGTTGCGTGTTGTGCAAGAATCCTTCATTGATTCATATATCATAATCCAACCATATTTAATTTATACATTGAATATATATATATATACTCAATGTTGTGTAGAATAACTATTATCAAAATTGTGTGTAACACGATTCAAGAATAGTATTGCGTATACTGCAAGCTAATACGGTGTTGCGTATAGCGCAAGGTAATCTTGGTGTAGCATAAAACACAAGAAATTAATGAAATTAAAAGAATATTTTTCATAAAATCTTGGGGTGTTACATTATATCACATAATTTTTATTAAATAATGAAACCATATCTAAACTCTTTTTAGATGTCCTCCATATATTTAATGTCTCGGACCCCTCTGGTCCATTCCTTTGCTAAAATATGGTGTTTGATCTATTTTAGAAGTTCAAGTTGACTTATCCACATATGTTTTCAAAATTTACAAACTATTTCATGAAACAGTGTCATGAAATAGTGTCGCCTCCTTTTCCAAATTTCCAAACTATTTCATGAAACAGTGTTATAGAACGGTGTTACTTTCCTTAAAAAATTTCAAAAAATTTGAGGAAATGTTGTCATGAAATAGTGCCTCTTCCTTTTCCATATTTCTAAAATATTTCATGAAATTATGTCACAAAATGGTGTCACTTCCATTAACAAATTTCCAAATAGTATAACAAAACAGTGCTAGGAAATGATGTCCCATACTTTTCCAAATTTCCGAACTGTTTCATGAAATGGTGTCATGAAACGGTGTCACTTCCTTTTCCAAATATCTAAAATATTTCTTGTAATTTTTTCAAAAAATGAATCACTTTATTTTCCAAATTTCTAAATTGTTTCATGAAATAGTGTCACGAAATGGTGTCACTTCCATTGAAAAAATTCCAAACAGTTTCATAAAACAATGTCATGAAATGGTGTCAATTCCTTTTCAAAATTTCCAAAATGTTTCATGAAATGGTGTCATGAAATGGTGTCACATCTTTTTTCAAATTTCCAATATGTTTCTTGAAATGGTGTCAATAAACAGTGCCACTTCATTTGATAGATTTATTAACTATTTCTTGAAACAGTTTCACAAAACGGTTATACTTTTCTAAATTTTCAAACTATTTCATGAAATCGTGGCATAGAAATTGTGGCACCAAAACAGTTTCTTAAAAAATGTTTTGGGAACTATTTCATTTCCATTGTAAAATTTCTAGTTTTTTATATATTTCCTATAGTTTTTTCCATTTGACATTACCTTTGATGTAAAATGAATTAAAAGTTTTGTTTTTAGGGATTTAAGGCCGATTGAAAGCCCATATATTATATATTAATTTTTCCTAATAGTTTGGAAGCCTGCACTTGGTAAACATCTGTGATCTTTGATAGACCAGATATTAAAGAAGAATTCAGCATATATTATACCGATCTCCATTAAATCTTTGAGAGGGCCTAGATATCTTCCTCCCTTTTCATCCTTCTAGTTCCCTAGCGTGATATGCTCAATACTTTTCTTCCTTCCCATTGGATCTGTACATCGTGACAGAGCCTTGGATCGTGTCTTCCATGGTGTTTCATACTCCTGCATGCACACCCCCTATTTTGGTGCAACCAGGATGTGTCGATCTATATTTGATATATGGTATGATCTACCGATGTTATTTTAGATTCCACTCATTACATTCCTCCATTCAATGTTATGGAATGCGATCTACATGTCTCTAATGGATTTTTCATGGGTTTTGGTTGGTGTGGTGGTGTGTCTGCACCCTCGGGTGGATGTAGATTTCTAGGGGAGGTGATCATGATCTATTGTGTTTTTCGTTCTCATGTATAGAACATCCGAAACTTTTTGAGGTAGGCGATTCTTGGAATCTCAATTATTTTACATTAAACTCTATAGTTATTATGTTTTAGAGTGATGGATCATAATAGAATTTACATAATAAATATTTGAACTGGATAAATAATTCAGTATCAATTGTATGTTGTTGCCTCTTATTTTGAGGGATAGTGGGACATCTATGATTTATTTTTTTTTTATCATGTCGTTCTTGATGGAAATTGGTAAATAACGTAAATCCAAGAATAATTGTAAATTAATTAGATAATGACAAATGGTTATGTTTTTGAATCTATTTGTTTATTTGGTAAACTGTTGACAATCGAATGGATGTAGTTAAGCATGTTTAAATCAACCTGCTAATTCAAGATGGATTAAATAACTTGTTTTTTGATAAAAGATAATGCTTTGCATGGTTATTAGTTACCCACTTGAAATTAAAGGCCATGATACTTATTATTGGAGTTGTGAGTGGTTGTTGTGTGTGAAGCATAAATGCCTCTCTCGGGGCCATGGGCCCAACTGCTTATTCATTTTTTTTCCTATGACTTAGGTTGTGGTGTGAGCCTGGGATGGATGATCCTTGGAGGTTATTGTGGTATATGGGGAAGTGAGGCATAGGGGTAGGTGTAACAATTGGGGCCTAGAGTATATAGATGCCTTATTTCATGCATGTGGTTGTTAGGGTGGACATCGGTGATGATGAAACATGTCGGTTATAAATATTGGATGCTTGCTGAACCTTGTTGGTTGTTTATCTTCTTTAGTTTCCCCACTACTTAATGAAGATGGTCTTGGTAACCCTCTTTCAAAAAGAGGAAAAGACACACTGGGTATTCCCAGTGCATTAAATGTTTATATTCTCGAGGATGGATGGGTCCATCCTCCTCCTACAGGTGGAAAGGGCTTGATGGGTAGTCCATCTACTCACCATGTTGATCCCATTATGTTTGGTATATTAGTTTTTATCTTATGTAATTTCTATAATTATGATAAGTTAATAATGGAAAAAATAAATGATTGAATAAATGATGTTTTCCCATGGGTTTGGAGCTTGATGTGATGAAATGATGAGGTAATATTTCTACGAAGGTGTGGACTTGGTTTGGTTATGTATGGAGGGAATGAAACTTAGAGTGATGCCGATGAGACATAATATGGAATTAATAATGGTTAATTAAATGTTAAATAATTAATTAAATAAAGTTAAACTGATAAAAAGGGATAGGTAACTTAATATCACCCTTTAAATGGCTATATGCTTACATGATATATAGTCTTAACAGTGGCAGCCGAGTGTCTGAGAGACGTTAGCTGCAGTTGAGTCCATGTCTAGGTTTTTCCCATAGTGTGGTTGTGAGAAATAATATATCATGTTATTTTTGTGTTTCTATATTCTACTCTACAATGTCAGTTAGTGAAACTGACACCATAAGGATTCTGAGCCCTATGGGGGTGTTTTACCCAACATCCTGATGGGAGGATGGATGGATGACTACCCCCTTTGGCCCCGCTCTCTTCTCATGGAATTTATTTGTGCTAGTTGGAACGATGGTTAGTTTTTACCATATATGTGTGTAGAAGGATGTAATGGATAGTGGTTATTCACACACATATATTTTGGATATGTTTTCTTATGGACAACTACAGGTGTGACATGTATTGTCTAGGATGGCTTGGGGTTCCTTACTCGGTGTATGGGCTGTAATGGCTTGAGGTCTAATATCTGATGTACGGTTCATGTTATAGGAGCTTTGGAGGCTTCTAGAATCTACCTAGTTACTTTGGTTATGTGGAAGTGGTGGTCATGTTTCAGAAGGTTCATTTTGTGGTGCTACTCTTAGGTGTCTGCGGGAAAGAAATTTTGGAGAGAGATGCTTAGGACGTGCGATATTGGGGAAAATCAAAAATCTAGTGGGGGAGTGGTAGTGAGGTACACTTATTAAACTTTATTATATTTTATACTCTTTTATGAGATAATAGGTGAGATTATCCATGGTCAGGCCGAGAACCTAGTGTGCCTATTTAGGTGGTGAGTTAATTTCCCTTGTTGTTCACTATGCTTTAGCATGCTTTTATTACTTTCTCACAAGAGGATAGAGGGAGGATCCTACTATGTATATTGTTATACTCTCCCCACAGAAATACAACTATTTTTTTCAGGACACTGAGATAAGGTTGGAGATCAGGCTGGTTCCTACTGGTTTGGGGATTTTAGAGTTGTTCGGGATTCACGGTTGTGGATGTTTTACTTTCTTTTGGTACTTCCAGTTTTACCCTTTAGTTGTATTAGTTCATTCATTACATTACATATATGTAATTGGGATTATTTTATAGTGCATTCTGAGTTGTAGTTGGTTGGTGTTTGTATTATCTCTCTCTTTCACATGTGTTTTCTCAAAGGGTAATTCCACCAATTTGTGTGTCTTCTATACCCTCAGTTCTAGTCACTAACTCAGGGCCTACTAGATGTGGGAATTAAGTGTCACTAGCTACTTTCTCACATCCCCATCCCAGGAGCGGTACACTTTGTTGGGGGGGGGGGGTCGTGACAGAGTGGTATCAGAGATCTGGTTGAGGGATAAGATTTTTTTTTGTGTTAGGCACATGTGAGGTTGCATGGGTTGGAAGGGAAACAATGTTAGCGAAGTTTAGAAAGCTTTATAAACACTAGAGACCGAATGAGACACAAGTATTTAGGGCCCCCTGGGATCTGATGAACAAAACTTTATATTTATAGTGGATACTAAATGAAGTGATATGAATTACAGGGTAGTGACCTAGGTAAGGATAATGCATCATTCTTCTTTGAGCCTATGATTGAATGGGTAGACCTTGTGATAGGTTAACCTAAAATTAATAGAAGACAACAATTCATTAATGTTGAGTCTTCCATATTATAGGATTAAGAGCTATAATTGGTTATTATTTTACAGTTATGGCTATAGGTCAACATCCACATCGTGTTCATATAGAATATGTCCAGTAGGAGGAGCCAAGAGATCTTTGTAGAGTGGTGGTTGACGATTACCACACATGGAGGAGGACACTCCGCGAATTTCAGTGAAAACGTCTACATAATGAGGGATTATATTCGGATGTAGTCAAGAAGTACTGGTTAGAGGACATTGATATAGCTTTCAAATCAATCCATTCTAGGAAGGAACATTGGGTATAATTGGTTATGAAGATGCTGCATGGGGTAGTAAGGCAATGGTGGTTCTTGTTCCTTGGAGATCGTAAGGATTCCATGATCTCATGGGAGGAGTTCTGATTCAAGTTCAGAGTCGAGTTTATTTATTTGAACATGAAGGCATCCAATTACTAATATCTTATTACCCTTTAACAGGGGATCTTCTATGTGCGATAATTTGGAATCCATTTTAAGAAGCTTTTACGATATTTTTTGGACCTGTTTCTAGATAAGGAGGACAGGACGCAACATTTTTAAGATGCTTTGCATCCCAAGATCGAGCGCCTGGTTTAGCTATTAATTCTGAAGACATATCATGAGGTGTTGTAGAGGGTATAGGTCATCGAGATAACATTATCCTAAAATGTATTTTCACGATAGGGTAGTAGTCAGGAATCCTCACAGAGTAGAGCTGTGGTATGTGGTTTCTAGTTTTTAGGGAAGTGGAGTTTCTGTTCGGCTGGGGGTAGGTCTCATCCCTATGCATCTCAATTTTCTAGGGGCCGTAGCTGTCAAGCTTTTTCCAATTGGTTATCGACATATTATTCTTATGGAGGTCAAGGTCATCAGTTGATAGAGTGCTTGAAATTTAAGAGAGGTCAATGTTCACATGGTGTTCCACTACAGGTTCCTCTATTGAGGTAGTTCTGGCCAAGGAAATTGCAGCAGGTTACACCATCTTTGGATCAATAGAGAGAAAATGGGGTAGGAAGAAGAAAACATTGGTATGCTCCCCATCCTCTGAGATCAGAGTGCAGCCATGGTGGTGGTTGTCATTCGGGTCAGAGAGGTTGTGGAGTAAGTCATGGACATCTTCATGATTTAGTGTTGCTAGCACCATGCGATCTAGACATCGTTCGAGGTACCCTTTTCTTGTTTTCTACATTGGTGTATTCCTTGTCTGACATAGGATCTCTAAACTCCTTTATATTAAGTTCACTTTTCAATGTTTTTTGGACTTTAGGAAGAGAGGATTCTATTACCCTTTGAATTTACTACATCAGTTAGAGGTCGAGCTGACCTGTTTTAAGTATGTAGAGACCACAAGATGGTGCTGGGGAAACACTGCTCTTGGGGGGAATCCCTATGGTTATGGATACAACCCTATGATTCCATAATCGACATGGATTTCTTTTATTTTATGATGGTTGTTTTTGATTGTTTCTAGATGTAGGTGGTGTTCTTAGATGATGATGGAGAGCCTTCACTCTTTGTTGGTTAGTGATAACCTTGAATGTGTCACAAGTATGCTCCTTCTTTTTCACCCTTGATGGATTAGATGATGTTGATTTAGTCATAGGTTCAACAGTTGGTGTTTCCAAGTGTTGTGGAAGAATACCTTGATGTTATTCCAGAAGTGGTTGAGGAATTACCCCCTCGATGAGAGATTGTTTTCGAAACCAAGCTACAACCATGAGTGTATCATATCTCGATGTTTCGATATAGTATGGTGCCTTCTGAGTTTCAAGAGCTGTGTATACAACTCGATGGTCTGTTTTAAAGTGGTTCTTTTTGGCCGAGTGTGTTTCCATGGGTTGAATGAGTTTTCTTTGTAAAGATGGTTGATGGAAGTTTGCGATTGTGTGTTGATTATCATCACTTGAACCAGGTGACAATGAAGAAATACTATCCTCTTCTATAGATTGATGATTTTTTTTACCAGATTAAGAGTGCATGTTGGTTCTCGAAGATCGAATTGAGTTCAGGGTATCATCAGATGTGAGTGAAGGATGAGGATATCTCGAAGGCTACTTTCCGTATTCATCATGGGAATTATGAGTTCTTGGTTATTTCATTCGGTGTTATGAGTTCTCCAAAAATGTTCATGAGGCTGTTGAACGATGTGTTCCATGAGTTCCTAGATATGTTTTGGGTGTTTTTCATCAATGATACCCTCATGTACTCTGCGTATGAGGAGGAGAATATAGAGCACTTGCCAGCTATTTTGGGAGTTCTTCATCGACAAAATCTATTTGGGAAGTTTTCAAAGCGCATGTTTTGGGATGAAGAAGTTAGATCTTTTGGGCATGTTGTGTCCCAGAATGGAGTAGTTGTGGATACATTGAAGATTGAATCATTTGTTTCTTGGGAATCCCCCAAGACAGTGATATAGTTGCATTGATCATGTGGTCTTGTAGGCTAACACTGGAGGTTCGTGGCCAATTTCTCTTGGATTTCAACTGCTCTAACAGCGTTGAATAGAAAAAATTAGGTGTTCATGTTGAGAAATCAGTGTCATTTATCTTTTGAGGATATGAAGGATAAGATGGTCAGTGCTCCAGTTCTTTGTCTACCAGTAGAGGGAGTTTGGTTTGATGTTTTCTATAGTGCTTCACATCTTGGGTTAAGCTGTGCTTTTATACAACATAGATCAATAATTTCATATGGATATCGATAATTGAGTCCCTATGAATGTAAATATTCCACCAATGATCTTTTATTGGAAGTAGTTGGATTTTCTCTATTGTTGTGGAGACATTACCTCACTGGAAAGTGATTTGTGGTTTTCACTGATCATAAAATCTTGAGGTATGTTTTCTCCCAGTGTGACTTGAACTTGTGGAAATGTCGGTGGATGGAGTTCTTAATGGATTACGACTTAAAAATTTCATATACACCAGGTAATGGTAATGTTGTAGATGATGCGTTTAGAAGGAAGTCATGTAGTGATGCAGTGCATGAATCTGGTGATTCTTGGAGAGTGATGGATGATCTTTCAGCATTAAATATGAATATGGAAGATGTTTAGGTTAGAGGTGTTCTTTTCTAGATGACGGTGCTGTCATATTCGTGGAAGTAGGTCGAAGAGTCCTAGTTAGGGGATGTTGAGGTAGAGGTTGGGAGATACTGATTTGTTTGTGGTGAATCCCCCGATGGTTGGTATGAGGTTGAATAACCTCGTGTTTTGTTTAATGGAAGGCTTTTCATTCCTTTTGTGTTGTTTTAGATGGTTCTCAGGGAGTTCTATGGTTCGCCTTTAGTGGTACATCCCGGTGTGATGAAAAAGTACCATGACTGGAGGAGTTAGTTTTGGTTGATTGGGTTGAATCATGCAAGTGTAGAGTTTGTGTCTTGATGTTTAGTCTCCCATAAGGTGAAGGCTGAGCACCATGTTCCTGGTGGTTTGCTCCACCCATTGGATGTTCCTTATTGGAAGTGGGAGGACATGTCGATGTGATTTGTTATCAATTTACCTCTAAATCAGGGAGGATATGATGCTTTGTGGGTGGTAGTGGATTTCATGATGAAACCATCCAACTTAATAGTGATCAAGTAGTCGAGATCAGTGGAGGTTTTGTTGAGGAAGTATCTAGAGGGGGTGGTGAGACTCCATAGAGTCCCAAGGATGATCATTTATAATTGAGACCCATGTTTTACCTCAAGGGTGTGGAGAGGTCTCCATCATGATTTCGGTTCTTAGTTATCCCTTAGCACTACTTTTCAAATGCAGATAGATGTTTAGAAATATCGGATCATATAGACTCTTGAATACATGATTCACTCATGTGTCATGGATTTTGGAGGTTCGTGGATGAGACACTTACCCTAGGTAGAGTTCGCTTACAACAACAGTTTCACTCCACCATTAGTATGGAGCCATTTGAATCCCTTTATAATGGAAAATTCCATTCTCTGTTGTGATGGAATTGGGTCATATAGTCTACAATTATCTTTCCATAACTGGTAACGAAAACAATAGATATGGTTCAGGTGATTCGTGAGAAGATGAAGGTAGCACAAGATTTTCATAATTCCTATGTTAATCATTAGAGGAGTCCTTTGGAGTTTTACGTTAGGGATCATGTGTTTCTGAAGGTGACTCCTCATCATGGGTAGAGAAGGTTTGGTCATGGTATTAAGATTTATCCCCATTTTTTGGGACCTTCATGGTTTTGTATAGTGTTGGGGCCATGGAATATCGAGTAGCACTTCCCCCATAGATGAGCTGGATACATGAAATCTTTCATGTGTCATAGTTTCCCTCGTTCTCTTGATGAAGACAATCATATCATCTATTGGGGTGATATTGGAATTAACGATGTTGTGACCTTCTAGGAGTAGCCTGTAGTGATCCAAGACCACATTGAGACAGTATTATGTGGGTTTGATATTCACTTTTTTCATGACTTGTGTGGACACTGTGGCATATAGGAGAGTACCTGGAAACAAGAGTCATAGATATGTGCACCATAACCTAAACTGTTTTATATTTATTTCATATCCTGTAATGATTTTCATCTGTGGTTGTAGAACATTCATGTTTATAAGATGGATTTATTTTGTTGCTTGTTTTGGATTTCTCTCTTTTGAGAGGTATCTCAAATAATGGTATTGGGAACCCTTTTCCATTTTTCAATCTAGGTTTTTTTTATTCTCAAGAACGAGAATGTTTTGAGAGGTATCATATGTACGGGCCATGACCTCTATGGTGCATTCATTTAATGAAATTTGGTGTTTGAGCTATTTTTGGAGGTTAAGGTGGAGTTTCCACAAAAAAATTCTAAATTTTAAAAATGCATCATGAAATGGTGTCACGAAATGGTGTCACTTCCTTTACCAAATTTCCAAAATGCTTCACAAATTGGTGTCACAAAATGATGTCACTTCCTTTTTCAAATTTCCAAACTGTTTCATGAAATAGTGTCATGAAATGGTGTCACTTCTTTTTCCAAATCTCCAAAATGTTTCATGAAATGGTGTCACCTTTCCAAATTTCCAAACTGTTTCAGGAAACGATGTCACTTCCTTTACCAAATTTCCAAACTATTTCATGAAACGATGTCATTAAACATTGTCACTTCCTTTTCCAAATTTACAAACTATTTCATGATACAGTGTCATGATACTATTTCACTTCATTTTCTAAATTTCCAAACTATTTCATGAAATAGTTTCATGAATCTGTGTTAGTTCCTTCTCTAAATTCCAAAAGGTTTCACGAAACAATGTCACATACTTTTCCAAATTTCCAATAAATTATATGAAATAGTGTCATGAAACAAAGCCAATTCCTTCACCAAATTTCAAAACTATTTCATGAAATCATGTATAGAATTGGTGCCCCTTCCCTTTCCAAATTTCTAATCAATTTCATGTAACCGTGTCACAAAAACAATGCCACTTTATTTTCCAAAATTTCAAACTGTTTCATGAAACTTTGTCACGAATCAGTGTCAATTCCTTTTCCAAATTTCCAAACTATTTCATGAAATTATTTCCTAGAAATATTGTTTGAGAAACAATGGCATAGAAATAGTGTCCCAGAAAAAGTGGCACAGAAACAGAGGCACCGAAACAGTTTCATGAACAGCGTTTCCAGAACTATTTCATATCCTCTGTCAAATTTCTAGTTTCTTCTATATTTCCTACAGTTTCTCATGTTTGAAATTCCATTTGATGAAAAATGAATTAAAATATTTGTTTTAAGGGATTTAGGGCTTATTCAAAGCCTATAACTCATATATTAATTTTTTCTTAATAGTTGGGAAGCCTGTACTCGGTAAAAATGCGTGATCTTTGACTAATCCGATCTTAATGGAAAATTCAGTGTATCTTAAACTACCTACCCTTTAAATCATAGAAAGGTTTGATATATATTTCTCCCTTTTTCTTCCTTAATTTTTTCTAGTGAAAGATGGTTGAGCCTATCCTTCCTCCCCATAACAGTCATTGATAGTGTTGAAGCCTTGGATCATGTCTACCCTGGAGTTTCTTCCTACTGCATGCACACCCCCTATTTTAGTGAAACTAGGAATTGTCGATCTATCTTCGATATAAGGTATGTTCTACCACCATTATTATGAGTTCCTCTCATTCTGTTTCTCCTTTCCATGTTATGGCATGTGATCTCCATGTTTCTAATGGATCTTTCTAGGGTTTTTGTTGGTGTGGTGGTGTCTATGCATCCTCAGGTGGATGCAGTATTCTAGGATAGGTGATCACAATCTTTTGTGTTGGACATTCTCCTAAAAATAACATATAAAAACATTTGAGGTAGGGGATTCATGGATTCCAAATTCATTTACATGAAACTATAGAGTTATCAGGTTTTAGCCCACTGGATCAAAATGGAATTGACATAATAAATATTTGAACAAGATAAATAAATTTGTATCGATCGTATGTTATTTCCTCTTGTTTGGATAGATAGTGTGATAACTATTCTATCTTTGTTTATAAAGTAGTCCTTGATGGAAATTGGTAAAGAATGTAAATTCAGGATAAATTGTAAAATAATTGGATAAATATAAAGAGGCACATTTTTTAAACTGATTAATGTTGTGGTAAACTATTGATAATCAAATGGATGCAGTTATGCATGTTAAAATGAATCAGATAATTATATATGGATTAAATAACTATTTGTTTGATAAAAGATAATTCGAAGAATGGATTTGAGTAAACCTCTTTCTAATAAAGTCCATGAGCCTTATGCTTGAAGATATGAGTGCCCGTTGTGTGTGAATGCTAGATGCCTTGCTTAGGGCGGGGAGACCAGTTTCATGTTGATTGTCTTCCTGCAGCTTCTATTGTGGTGTAAGCTTGAGATGGCAGAGACTGAGAGGCTATTATTGTATGTGGTGTAAAGAGGCCAATAGGTTGGGGTAGTGTTTGATGCCTAGAGTGGAAAGATGTATTTTTTTATGCATGTGGGTGTTAGGGAGGACACTAGGGATGATGAAACAGGTCACTTATTAATGTTGGATGCATGTTGAACCTTGATGGTTGTTTATCTTATTTACTTTTCCCAGAGTTAAAGTCAGTTTTTATTTATTACCCTCCTTCTAATGGAGGAAAATATGTGTAGTGTATGCCACAAGATTTTTGTGTTCAGCTACTCAATGATGGTTGGGTATTTTCTCTTGTTATAGGTGTTAAAATCTCGATAAGTAGTCCATATACCCACCATTTTGAGTCCCTTAGGTTTGGTGGCTTATTTTTTCTTTTCTAGAATTCCAAGAATTATGGGAAAGTAATAATTATATTGATAAATGGTTTAATAAATGATGTTAAACCATGGGTTCTGAGTTTTCCGGGATGCAATGTTGAGGTAATATTTTATAGAAGTTGTCGACTTAGTTTTGTTATGCCTCAAGGGCATGAAACAAAGCATGATGCCAATGAAACATAATTAGGAATTAATATTGGTTAATTATTTTTAAATAATTAATTACATAAAGTAAACTGATAAAAATGTATAAGTAACGTAATCTCACTTGTAAAATGGTTATATGCTTATAGGATATCTAGTCTTGACAGTGGCAACCGAGAGTCCGAGAGAAGCTAGATGCAGTTGAGTCTAAGGCTAGATTTTCCCAATTTAGTGGTTGTGAGAAATAGTATACCATGTTATTTTTGTGTTTCTATATTATAATCCACCATGTTGGTTCGAGAAATTCACAACCTAGGGATTTTAAGACCTAAGGGGTGTTTTTTTCCAAAATCTCAAAGGGAGGACAGATGAATGACTACCCCCTTTGCCTCACTCTCTTCTCTTGGTAGTTACTTGTGCTGGTTGGAACTTCAGGTAGTTTTCCCCAAAAATGTGTGTAGTGGGATTTACAAGCTTCTGGTTATCCACACACCTATATTGTCTAAATAGTTTCATATGGACTATTATAGGTGTAACATGTATAGGATATGATGGCTTGAGGATCCTTAATCGGTGTATGGGCTATAATGGCTTGAGGTATAATACCCGATCTATGATACACATTACACAATCTGTGGTAGATCCTGGAAACTACCTTGTTACTTTGGTTATGTGTACATGGTGGTTATGTTGCACAAGGTGCATGTTGTTGTGGTTCACCCTGGTGTTTGTGGGAGATCCTTTTTAGGGAGAGATTCTTAGGACGCGCGCATTGGGAAAAACAGAAAACCTATGGGGAAGTGGTATTTGGGTACCCTTGATAATATTTTTTTATATTATATACACTTTTTTGCAATAATTTTTGAGAGTAGCCATGGAGAGGCTTGGAACAATGTATACCTATTTAGTTGGTGAGTTAGATTCACATGTTCTTCACGGTGTTTTAGCATGCATTCATTAATTTTTAACAAGAGGCTCCGTGGAGGATCCTACTAAGTATACTGTTATACGAAACCTACATAAATAGAACTATTTTTAGGTCTCTTGGATAAGGATGGATATCTAGCTGGTTTATACTAGATTTGGGTCTGTAGGTGCTTTTTGGGCCTCATGGTTGCTTTTATTTTACATTCTTTTGGTACTTGCAGTTTTCCCTATCAGTTGTGTTCCTTCTTGAATCACATTAAATATATTTAATTGGGTATCTTTTAAAGTGCATTTTGAGTTGGATTTGGTTGGGTTTTGACTTATCTCTCTCATTCACTTGAGTTCTCTTAGAGGGAAATGCCTCTCATTTGTGTTCCTCTCATTTGTGTTCCATCAATACTCTCGGTGTTAGTCGCCAACCTAAGGCCTACTGGAGTCGGGAATCAGGTGTCACTATCTCCATTATCACATTACCGGTCCAGGAGGGGTACACATTGTGGGGAGGGGGTCATGATAAAATTGGATTTTTTGAATCTATAAATAATTTTAATTATATATGAAATAATATTTAAAAACATTAGAAATTTATTCCAATTTTTTTAGATATCCTATAGAACAGTTTTTGAGTAGCTAAGAAATTATTGTAAAAATAATTACTGTAAAACATAAAACCCATTATCATAAGAAAATATGAGATCCCACAATTTTTTTTATTATTTAATTAAATATGATGTCTCTAATATATAATTTTAAAAAAATAGTTTCATTTAGAAAATCACCATTATTACTCAATTTATAAAGGGATCTAGAGATATCTATATTGAATTCATGTATATTCATACATATGAACATGAAATTTATTATATATAATATATTTAATAATATAATCAATTTTACCATGGAATCATGTGACAATGTGAAATATAGATATTCAATATCATATTTCCTACTCATATATTCTCAATTCTCCAAGCATAGACTGGCCAAACAGATGAGAATTGTATTGTCCTTAAATTTATCTATTAATTTTCATTAGATAAATATTATTTTGATATATTTTTATATATACAAAAAATAAATAAACCATTATATATGAAAAAAAACTTACCATTATTATATATATTTTAAAATTTTTTGGTATTAAAGGATGTAACCATATTATGAAATATAGAAACAAAAGGAAAGAAATAGAATTGTGTAGTGGAAGTCTCCCATATGAAGCTATTTTATTAGATCTTGGAATGTAGGTATATTCTATAGGGTTTTATATGAATAAAAAAAATCCATATTTGAATAATTATGGTATGAGTGAAATCATATGCGATATAAATTCAAGATTAAAGAAAATTCCCCGTGATCTCTTCTTACCAAATCACCTCCCTCGATTGCTTCCAAAGAATACCATATTCTTATATCATAAGCAGAGATCTTAATTTGATATGTAACATAAAATTATTATTATATTATGAAGTATTTAGTAATATATTATGTTATTTATCCCATGTATTTTATTCATTTCACATTATTACTTTTAAAGGAAAAAATATTATTTTTCAATAATATTAACATTAATTTATATTTTTTATTTAAAAAATTAATTTATATTTTTTAGAATATGAAATATATTAAATTGATTTCATTTTTTATTTATAATCCCAATATTTTCTTTGTATAATTTTTTTGGGTTTTTTGAAAATATTTGTTTCATGTGAATAGTGAAAATACAGATTTTTCTAAAACCATCAATTTTATAATATTATCATAATAAAAGAATGTATTAAATGTTTTTGTAACATTTTATAATAAAAAATATATAATTATAATTAAAATAAATCAATTAAAATTATTATTTTGTAAAAATAAAACCCATGTTTTTTATTTTGGAACCTTGAGTAATATTTTACCCCAAAACTGATTTATTTGCTTATATTAAAAAATTTGGTTTTATCACTTGTATAAATTAAATAAAAAAACATATTTGATATTTTAGATAAAAATTATAAATTTATTTAATAAGGTTAATTTAATTTTTTTGGAATAAAAATATGATTAGAAAGATTAAAGTTAATGACTCTGATAATGGTAAAATTGTTATTTTAAAAATTGTTCTATTAATATACTTTTATTTTTACATTGTAAAATAAATTAATAAATTATATAAAATAAAATTGATAAAATTTTTAATCCTTAAATTAAATATTTTGTGATTTATTCAATTGTTAATCTGAACTAAATACGATTAAAACACTTAATAGAGAAAATAACATTTTTCTACAAAAACATTTTTTTAAATAAATAATGATTTAATTTAAAAGTTAATTTCACATTATATAGAAAATTTATTAGATAAAGTGGAGATTAAATTTAGTTTCCCAACACCTAAATTTAGGAATTTTGGTTATTTTGTATTTTATTATTAATATATATATTACTTTGTTAAAAACTAGTTACCGGGGTAAAAACTGAAATGGTAAAATGAATATCATAATGTAAAATAAATAAAAAAATGTTGAAAATAATTATTTTATAATTTATTTAACTTATAAAAACTCAAAATCCTATATTTCACAAATTTGAATCTTTTGACTCTTGAATAGTGTCATTCCATTACTGAAAAATAATAGGCATCCAAAAAATTGATCATTTCTTTACTTATTAAATAGGAACACTTCCACCACTCCATTATATCACCATAACATATAATTACATCCAAAAAATACACCATTTTATTATTTTATATCCCTATCTCATGTTTATTATTCTTTTTTCTCAATTAGAAATTATAAGGCCTCAATTGTTAAGAATATTTCCAAGAGAAATATCTAATTCTCGATTTATGTATTTCTTAGTCTTTAGTCTTTTATTGTTTTTATTACTCTTATAAAATTCATATAGGAACCCTATTAAAATGGCCTAAATAATATTAATATAATTTAATGAAATTATATTAATGGAAAAAATCATTGTCCAACAATTTCCGACCACTAATAAAAACAATACAATATTGATCCTGTGTACGTGCAGACTACTGTCAGCAAGAAATGATATGGATCATTTTTCATTAGTTAACATAATGGTAGGTAACAAAGAAGTATTTAATGGATTGATATACAAAATATTTCGCAATTATAACTTGTAGATACTAATTTTTCAAATATCATCAATTCATCACATTTGTAGAGAAATGGAATTATTATTCTTTTGTATGATGAACTATCTTCTCCACAAATTAAAAATTTCATTTTTCATCACTACACATAATGGATTGTTATATTAATGAATTTATTAAATATTTATGAAATTTATGAACTTTTTCTGATTCTTAAAAAATTATATAACATCATATAAAATCATATCCATACTCATTAAATCATTATTACACACTCTCATTTGAGCCAAATTTTACCACCAAGGCAAACAATATTATAAGTATTTAACCAAAAATGATTAAAGAATTTTATATAATGGTAATATCATTTAATAACAATTAATTGAATATTTTTTAGTTGCTGTATCATTTTTTAGGAGTATTTAATACATTTATTAAAATATCAATTTTTGATCATTAAACACGCCAGAACTATTTTTTCGTAATATTATTTTTTTTCAAAAACCATATCCATGTATTTCACCAAATGAATTAGGAGATAAGGAATCATTGAAAATGATTAATCTACCTTTAATAATATATGAAAGATTAATTTATGGAGAATATTGAATAACAACACCACTACTACAATACCAGTTTAAAAGAATAAGTATTACTCACACTCAATATTGAAAATATATAATTAGTAAATAACATGCATGTGGATAATAATTATAAATTATTTTTAAAAAATGCTATTGATATGAATAAAGTTATGAAATATGTGATTAATATTGAGATATTTAATATATAAGATTTTATAGAATGGTTGTGTAATACAAAATACATGTTAAGGGTTTCTTGACTAAAGATTTATTTCTTTATAGATATTTATTATTATACGCCTTGTTTTACTTAGAATGGTGTCTCCCCCTGGGAGTCATCCATAACACATACACACATTTTGTATTTGGAGTGGATCCTGAGTGGAAAACCCATCTTCTTATATCCAAATAATCATGGTTCAAATTTTTGAAAGCCCATTGGGGGATTTGTGATGTTGGCAGTGATGCATGAATACCGCGGGAAGGCAGTGACATATGCATGATTCATGTAGGTGATGACGTAGGACTGACATCATACTGGTGATGAAAGTTGTAGGATTCAGGAATAAAACTGCACTGGGCCATCAGACCATGTTCATGGGGCACGTGGCCTTGGGCCTCTGGGATATGTAATAGATCTCCCTATACCTAGAAAGTAAGAGGTATTTTCTTTCTAAATAATAAGTGGATATGACCCCAATTTTTTTAAAAAAAATAAATTTGATCCTTTTACTTCTAATAAAAAATTATCAAATCCAAATTTTATTTCCCTATTTAGGTTGTGTGTTTTCAATAGAGTAATTTCATAATATTAGATGTTTTTTAACATCCAAGATATATTTATTATATACCACATCAGGTTTTCTCGATAAAATATTATATGTTTTTGAAGATTCCATTGTTGGATATTTCTTAAAAAGAAATGATTTAACATATCTCAAAAAATTTTCTTTGAGAATATTTGAAAATTAATTTTCAATTGTTACAGGTGACTTCACCGCTTAGATGTTTTTATAAAACTATAAAACTAAAGATATTATTTAAAAATTTTCCAAAAATCGATTTCCCAAATCTTTTCTTCTTTTCCCCATGTTTAATGTTTATAAATATTAATTTATTTTATTATTATTTTATGTTTTTATTTAAAAACATATTTCATGGAAAATGAGTCATTTTAATCATTATTTTTAGAGGATAATTATACCATTTTTCAAAAAGTATTCTTCATAAAACAATTGATTCTTTACCTATGATTTCAAAAATGGTAAATATTAAATTTCTATAAGATAAATAATCAACAACTACTTTTTTCATTCCTAATCATCTACAATGTAATGACTCAAGAATTTATAAATAAATTTCCCTTTATGATTTAAATTAAATGTCTTATTATGTATTATGGTTATAGAAAATACATGCACTTATTTAGTTTTATTGTATCCTATCGGATTTTAAATACTATTAATCATATTTACATTGATAATATATTCATTTAAAATTGATATTGTTAGTAGTATAAATATTGGGTTTTGATAAATCTAATTGACACAACAAAGGAAGTGATGGCCTCAACTAGTAGGATCATACCCATTGAAGTCCATTTATCAGAGCTTATAAGGGAGATAGAATCTCTAGCGTTTTCCCTTGAACTATCCTAAGCAGAGATCCAACCACTTTAGAATGAGAGAAACTTTTTATGGGAGAAGTTCAAGCTCATCGAGATCATGACCCACGACATATACGTCGAACCACCCCATGAATGTATCATCGTCACGAACATTACACTTCGAGAGTTTTTTTGGTGTATTAAATGGAAATATATCAAGACCATAATAAAATGAATATTTATATTTTATTTTTACTATAATATTTTTCTTATTTTCTTCTTATCATTGCATTATCATAGCATTATTATTGATTTTTATCCTTATACAATAAAACAGAAATTGAATTTTTAAATGGTATTCAATTTCAATTAAGACATTTATTTCAATGAATTAAGAGTTTATTGAAATAAATAATATTTTAATAAAATTTTAGTATTAAATAATATTTATTATTTATAAATGATATTATAATTTTTCTGAAGTCAAATGTGATATTTATAAGTGTTCAAAAACTGTTATTGTCAAAAGAACACCTTATTCCGCAATAAATGTCTATTGTTATTTTAAAAGTGAATATAAATATATTAATTAGATTATTTTGATAAAATGAATATTATTTTTGGAATTAGTACATCAAAACTATCCAATGGTAAATTTTTCATAATTTTATGTGACATTTAGATTTTTGGGTAAAAATTAACCCCTGTATAAATATACGATGTGTATTATGACATCATAATGACCCAAAGGTTGTGTAATAAATACTACAAAGTGTAACCAAGACAAAATATATTTTTATTTTAAAAATATTTTTTATTTTATGTTTATTTTATTAATTTTATAAATCCTTTATGAATCATCCAAAACAATTTCATTCTTTAAAGTTCTATGATCATTTCTTTAGGAGTATGACTCACATCTACATGAGCAAGGATATTATTTTATTAAGTTAGGACCCTGAATTTATGAAATAATTAAAACCAATCCCATTTTTTAGAAGCCATCGGAAATAATAATGGTATGTTTTTTGGTTTCAATTATTTTATTATATATGTCTGAAACATATTTTGAGAAAAATAAAGAATTCCCCACTCATTTATTATAGAAACCCATCTAAAGATCCCATTTATATTCACTAATAATACTTTACCTATGTCATTTCTCTTACCTTACCTCTCTAGATTCTTCCCAAGGTTCCCCCAAGTTCTCAAGAATCTCCTCCCAAGCATTTGGAGTCACACTCTCATGATAATGATTCTTTTCTTTATCCTCTTTATTCAATTATATTATTTATCTTATGTATTTTATATTCATTTCCTAATGTTGAGATATGTTATTTCATATTTATATTACTATAAATTTTATGTATAAATGATGATAAAACCCTTTTAATCTCATTAATCCCTTCTTTGAACATTTATACACCCTCGTTATGCTGCCAAATGTTCACAATGATTTTCCATGCTAAAAAATGCGTAGTGAATACCCATACCAAATACAAATCAATGGAATTCCACTTTATGAACTTATAAATCTTTATTGGTACATAAATTTATTTATTACACACTTCTTGATGTTGGAATAAAATACTATGTTGGGTAAATCCATGTTTTATGATCTATGTGGCACACTTAAGCGTGAGAATGAAATGAATGTGACGGGTGCACCCATAATTATACAGCACTACAATTATTGGTGTAATGTTCTTGTCTCATGAGACAACGAGAAAGGGATTAAAGTGGAAACCTAATCCATCATGGGACTTTTACCATCATGATTTCTTGGAATTAATCCTTCAACTATGTTTATGATGTCATGTTTTAAGTTGTCACATTTCCCTTACTTCCTTTACTTAATCATGCTATATCATGTATTATTATTCATGTTTATGATTATCACCCCTTTTATGCCCCATTTATATTCCTATTTTTAACATGTATTAGTTTATTTATGTTATTCCATATTTATTACTTTACTGGGCATTGTACCTCACCCCTTTCTTATATATGACCCTAGGTTATCCCATGTAGTGTTAAGTACAAAAGAATAATATGATCATATTAAGGAAGGTTTCAATAAATATGACATATTCCCTATTTTAATCTACTATTTAATAAAAAAATATTTCCAAATTCACTAGAATAATCAATCTTTTGGGTTATATTAAAGGTAATATTATGTAATAAATCATGTATTAATGTGAAATAATGAGTTGAGTTGTTATATTCAGTGTATAACCATAATGTTTTTCCAATTATATTTCTCTGTAAAAACCCTAATTTTGTACCATGTATTTATGGGTGTTCACCAAGATACCATACATTGATTTTTTGGTAGAAATTAATTTTACCATATACCCTTTATATATATGGTATAAATAATATATGTTTTATTTTCATTATTGAATTGTATTTTCCTATAATTTTACTTATAATCATTGGACTTGGATTTATTTTTCATGAATTTTCAATGTTAGGATTATTTATGGGTTTATAAATAATTTAAATATTTGAATCAATTTTAAAACGATTCAAAAAATAGATCATTTTCATGTAATATCTATGATATGATTAATTAATAGCATTGTTTTCCATGTGATTTTTTATGATTTGACAAATCAAATGATTTCAAGTGGCACTCATATGTAGGGATAATGATGGGTGGGGTCTTATTTCACCCTCCAATGAATTATTTAATGTTTTATATGTCATTATATAATGTAGAATGTGAATTCCTTGATATTCTTACAAACTAATGTGTGTGCCTTATTGGATTTTCCCATACACTAAAGTGTTACCCTTCTTTCATATGTTCAAAAAAACTAAGGCGTGTGACTTCAAGGATATGCCCAAAAACTAAAGCATAGGACTTCTTAGATATTCTCACAATATGATGATACCATAAGTTTATATGTGTTCCATAGTATTATGCTTATTATTATGACCATATTATGTTCTTAGGGATCATGTTAATTGACTCACATTTCCATACTCTATTGATTTATTTGTTATGTTACTTCATATTATATTCCATGAATCATGTTTTATGATCTAAACATTATTGTATATGATTTTTAATGTATATTTAATATAACTATATTCTCATCTTCTGTTCACTTATGATCTCCCATTGTTATCCATTAGGTTTAACATTACTATGAATTTGAGATCACCACTTTATTAGGTTTCCATTTCCCTAGGTTATGAATAAAAGTACTAAATATGATGCTTCTAGAATATTATATTGTATGGATAATTTATGGAAGATATTGATGACTTTTTATGGATTAGGTATTTATGTAAATAGTCTAAATAAATTGAAAATCTTATGGGATTGTTAGTTGTTATTTAAACCTAATTATCTAACACATTAGACATAAAATGT
This sequence comes from Viscum album, assembly GCA_963277665.1. NCBI lineage: Eukaryota > Viridiplantae > Streptophyta > Magnoliopsida > Santalales > Viscaceae > Viscum > Viscum album. Next base: position 221,254,654 of record OY728165.1, read on the forward strand.
ATCAAGAATGTATTATAATGAAATATTTTTATATGTCATGTAATTAATATGGTAACATCCACAGGGTGTTATAAACAAATCACAAGTCATCCATCCAGATAGAAGAACACATCACATACCCCTCATCCAAATAGATTATCACATCCCATGTCTCTTGACTAGTATTAGATATATATTTCCTTAGTATATCTTAATTGATAAACCAAAATTTATACTGATAATATATGAGGAAGAATCCTATATTGGTTAAACCATAACCAATGACATGATCAACAAAAGACCTTACCACCAACATTTTAACTCATAATTAGGGACGTTGTAAGAAATATATTAAAGCGTGAATGTTCTCATGATATGTATTATTTTACCCTGAGTTAAATGGGATTATTATGAATCATACACCTTTAGTTTACAAAAGAATGATTGTATAACACTCAATAGGGGTATATTTTGTTGGTTATCAATCAAAAAAATATTTTTAGGCCTCATGAATTAATTCAATGTTTATTTATAAAAATTATCAATGAAAATCCTTAGATTTCATCACATCATAGAAGACACCATGAGGAAAATTTATCAGGCACAACTTAAAGTTATAATTTCAGTGGATACTTATCATTTAACTTTATATAATATACATAACCAATATTAAATAATGATAATTAATATATCACTTTTATATAAGATGATATATTTTAGATATTCTTAAACTCTTTAAATATATTAACAAACCATATATATATTCAAATTAAATATTACACTACATGATAAACCATTAGAGAGAATTTATACTTTCTATATTCTTATGGGTATTTTAAAACCATTACATCACTACGTATTTCTTTACATAACACCACAAGGACATTGTATAAGCCTTCCAACTGAAATCGTTTAATTTATTAATATCATTGAATAAATAATACATTAATAATTATTATATTAGAATTAAAAATAATTTTGTATAACTATTGGAAAATAATATTTAGAATTCATTACATAAAAACATCTAATTTTATGATTTTTTTAACATTTAGTATTTTTCATTATCTATAAATATATATATGTTCACCATCATTATCTTTGGAATATTTAAATTTTATTTTAACTTTTAGATCATTAACCATAACAAACCATTTTTATTAAGTTCTTTCAATGACCCTAAATCCTCTCATAGGTATATAAACATACAAAGTGACATTCATATTAGATTAAAAAAATATCATTATTAATTTATTAAAATTTTAACATCTCTATGTTCAAACAAACTCCCAATTTCGTTTTAGAAATTTTTTTTATCCAAAATATATGTGAAAGAAATAAAATCATATGGCCTGTTAAATAACAAATATTTAATTTATATAAATATTTAATAAATAATTTTTTAACTTATAATTTTTGGAATTCTATGTATAAGTAACATATTCTGAAACACATGTTTTGTTGTATAATATAATCCAATATTGGGAAGTGGGAACTCTTTTCTTGTATTATAATGAATAATTTTTGTAAACTCTTTTATCTTGGTTATAAAACTTTTATACATATTGTTATTTCCAAAACAAGTTATATAATTAGATTACTCAAAAAGTGCATCATCCCATTACTCTTCTGGTAGGTATGTTTTTAAACTTTACATGGTTTTCCTTTTTTGTTATATTAGTATGGCCAGGGAGGGATTGAGATGATATCTATAATGGAGAAGTCAAAGTTTTAATGGATTCATAGAAAATACTTCTCATTTCTACAAACTATTGGAGATTTACACACCATGTGAAATGGTTACAAACCGTTTAAATATTAAAATCATAATAATTAATTTTTATCAAGAAGTGGCATGTTTTTTAGTGATTAATAGAATTTTCAATTTCACAATTTGTAATTGGGATACACATCGTGTAAAACCATGATATTTGTTTCTAAAAAGGAAACATGGATGAATTTATTATTTACTCCTATATAATTTCTGTCTCTCAACATAAAAGAATTTCCTAGGTGATTTTAAATCCCTTAATCCCTTCATAGTCTTCTTGATCAACGATTGATCATTTTTGTAGTTGTGGGGTGAATTTCTGGGTAAGAATTCTCCTTATGTATTCATATATTTCTATCTATATCCTTTTAAGTTTGATATATCTTATCAAGATTGATGGATCTATACCATGTGTTGTTGAATCTTGTTTCTAGGTTGACTTCCTAAATCTTCTATGCCTTATTTCTAGTCAGCGGTTTACATTGTGGGAATTGTGTTTCCATGAAATGTAGGTGGTTTTGTTATGATGTCCAAATTTTATTTAATAAGAATTTATTGATTTAATTTCTATTTTTTTGATTTAAATTAATTTTCTTGAAACTGGTTTCAATTGGTTTATCTAAAAAACCAATTCCATTGAATTAGGGAATATGGTTTTGGCATGAAATTGGGATAAATTTCTATTTATTGTGAATTAAGGTGCAATGAATAAATTTATGGAAACTGATGAAATATAAATTGTTTAATTTAAATTTAAATATGTGTTTGAGGGAAAGTTGTGGAAATTAATATGATGAAATTGATTTCAATCTTTATTTGATAAAAAATGGATTAAAATGGTATTGATAGGTAATTTTATGTTTTATTTTGGAAAAAAGAATATTTTTTTATTGAAACCTCAAGTTATGGTTTTTGTATAGAAATTGGCATATTTGAAATGGAGAATTGAAGGAATTATACTTTAAGCTGATTTAATATAAATTTTTCATCAATTTTTGTACTGTAGAATATGTAATACTTAGGTAGTAAGTGATTTATTTGGAAAAAAATTTACTATTTTCAACATTATAAAACATTATTGAAGAAAATCACATCCATTAATCAATGGCGAAGATTCATATTTTTCCAAAGTTCAAATGGGTGTATGTACAAATTACTATGTCACCATGAGTGTGGGGTCCCTATAGCCTGGAACTATCATACCTTCTTAGGAATTTGACGATGTTACTTGCATGTTTGTATTTCAAATGAAAATATGGAATTATAGTGAAATAATATATAAGATTTTAGATTTATATAAACCTTTTTATATAAAAAGGGTTTATTTAATCTTTTTTTATTGTATTTCCATCCCATGAAATGTATTCCATATTTTGAAATGTAAATCATGATTTTCTTAAATATTCTTTTCAAATTCCAAACAACTTTATATGGAAATTTAAATATCTCTATTTGGTTAATTAAATGTTGGAATCTATTATAGAATCCATGGTGAGAACCTACTAGGCATTTTGATCACTCCCCACCTATACCATTAGGTGTTTGTAGATTATATCCTTTTAGGTTCGAGTAAGGGAAAAACACCACTTGGAGGTGGTTCTAGCTATTGATCTATTAACATGAAGAGTTGTGAATTTTGGGACATGGGCTGTTTTCATTTAGTTTTTTGGTACTTTACTATAATGATTTTCGTTTTTTATTACCTTCTTGATTTTGGTACACTACTCTCAGTGTATTTTCTTTTGTATGTATAGTGTCTTGTTATATTTCTTCCACAATGTTTGGGAAAAAACATTCAAAATTTCATTTTGTATGATGTCAGGTGCAAGTCACCGACCCATGGGGATTAGGAATTCCTTTAGAGCAATGTCAATACTATCTTAGTTTTTAGGTAACTAGGGTACTTGGGTTTTGTGTGTGTGGAAAAGTGGTATTAGTGGTCCTGGTTGATATTTTTTTATTAAAGTCGCTATGAAATTGTAAAATTATGTTAGGACATAAGAGGTTGTTTTGATTGAGTTTTTCGCCATTACTCATCACAGTGAACGTTATGTCACTAGGGCTGGTTAGGTAAATACTTCTTGAGTATTAGTTCTATTCTTGTACCTAATTTTCTTTCATAATATTGAATACCAAATATTGTTTGTCAATTTGTTGGGATTAATTTCACTATTTATATATTTTACTGTTAATCTATTATTTTCCTTATTTTCATCCGATATTGTGTATCAACATGTCTATGAGAAGACATGATAATCAGATCCAGGAGGAAGTTATTGTTGATCTTCAGTGAAAAAAACCTATTGTGGACCTGAATCTAGTTGATGTGATTGGGCGTACTATCCATGTTTGTGGAGAGGCACCACCACTAGTTCCCGTTTAGGCTATAGCTGTGGAACCTCGAAGAGATGATCTTAGGAATCATTATCAGAAGTTACTTTACCAAAATCCACCAGCACTCAAGGGATTAAATGATCCTCTAGAGGATGAGGAGTGGTTTTCACCACCAGTCCCCAAGGGTCTTGTGCTGTGACTACCCCAAGACCACCTTCAATAGGCTAGGGGATAATGACTAGAATTGAATAGGTGTATCCCAAAATGGGGAGAAATTTTCATAAGTACCTGTACACATGCACACACCTCCAAGAAAATTGATGAACTGAAAACACGTATTAAACAGGGATGAATTCCACTAAGAAAACTATGGTGTACCCGTACAAAACTAAAAAGTAAATATGACAGAATACAGGACCAATTGAAAAAAAAGTAAAAAATCATGGAACTCATCCATAGAAAACCCTACATAAGGGGTAGGTAATGTAAGCTATCAGAAAGTTGTTGAAGTGAACCACACACGTTGGACCTACCTAAAGCACCACCTGTCTCTGAACTAATAGGGACACTATCAATGATTTGGATCCTCTACACAAGACACGACACATGCGGGTGAATAAATTGCCGGGGTTAGTAACACAATACTCAATGGGGACCTTGAAACCACAGAGGAAACACCAATATGAAAAATACATGATGTACACAATAAATTAAACACAAAAAGCATACTAGAAAGAAGCACACTAAGTAATACACTAAGTATACTACCAAAGAGACACATGAATTAAAACCTCTAAGAGGTAAAATCAAGAGAGTCAGTAGAGTAATATAATACCATGTATAGGTCTATAGTACATAAATACGATTGTCATAAAGATTAAATACCCTCCAGTAGTGATACATGGAATGTCGGTATCACACAGAGTGTAGGTAACACATAGGGTGTTACTAAAACATGGACTGTTGGTAACACACATAGTGTAGATAACACATGGAGTGTTTTTAACACATGCAATGTCTTCAAAGACTAGTGGACTCACACCCTTCTGCGATTGGGGAATACTAACTCAGTCATGGTAAGATACACTATTTATGTAAGACAGATAGGCTAGGTAAGACACACAGTCTAGGTAATCACATAGGTTCAAGATCGTACCTAGCTGGATGATTCCATCCTTAGAATGATCATTCGTAGAGAACCAAATCCTTAGCTAATAGGCCATACAACAACTTCCACAAAAATTCAATTAGAGTATCTCATGAGGACAAACTCATCGGAAAGGTCCAAACTTCAAAAATGGATCGTTATATAGACACATAGTTTGATAGTTATGAGAATTTTCATGAAAATGGTTTCGTTCGGTCTGACCTGGCCAGGCCGACCCGACCCTCCGGGTTTGACCCGACCAGTCGAGCCTGGTCTAAGTAAGCTAGGCCCAACCTACTGGGCTACCTGGGGCAACTCAGCTGTTCCAGTCTATCCTGATTCTTGTGGGATGATTTTCTCCATTGGGTGTGGATCCCTATTCTCCTGAATGCGGCTTCGCCGCGTACAGTTGTGTCAATTATATTGGACCACATGGCGTGTCAGGTACACATGCCACTACTGATCTACATGTCCAATGGATCCCGTAGATTTTTCTTAGGCCCCTTCACAAATCAACGTGGCACTGGAGAGCCGTGTCACCCTGCCATGGCTGTCTGCCACGGTCGCGGCCCACCTGGCCGTGGCCCCCAAATGCAGCCCACAGACGCACAACCATTGTTCTCTCCCGTTCCAGCTACTATGAAGGCGGCTGCCCGAAACCACTTCCTCCTACAGCCTCATATCACAGGTATCCTACCCCTAGCCATCAAACCAGCTTCTCTTCCAGCCTCCAACTACTACCTCCTACCACGGGGTGATCCACTACCACGGTCCCATCTACACTTTGGGTCACTATTGTCCCCGCCGATAATTGAGCCATCAACGATTTTGTTGGGTCTATGTAGATCATTGTGCAACAAAGAACAAGAAATCATTTGTGGGAGAAAATTCATCACAAGAACACCTAAATAATAGATCCAGACCATTGTTTGTGTTGGACCAAATTCATTATTATTAGCAAGATCAATAAGAATGAATTAAAAAACACAAAGATCAAATTACCATATTAATCCTACATTTTTAACCATCATGCATAAATGATAAAACCGTGGATCACTCTATCCATGGGTTGGTCTATGTTTTTCATTGAACTTATGAATGGGGGAAGAATTATGACAGAAAATTAACACCCTAACTCAATTATTTTGGATCACTGTTAAAGAACGTTCTCCAGGTCATCATTTGTCGACGCTTGATCTGAATTCTGATCATCGATCCATCATCAATCAATTCAATCTTCTGTATCCAAACATCCATCACCAGCGAGAGCCTCATCCATTTGTCTCAGAGAAACTCTGAGTTTATGAGGATAACTCTAGATCTATAACAAGGCTTATTAAAAAAAGAATCTTTTACTGTGTCAACATGTAACATCTAATTTAAAATATTTTATTTAATATTTTAAATGATATTGACATCCAAAAACTATCTTTCACCCTTGACCTGTGTCGGTCGAGGTTGGGCCCTTCTTTGGGAAAGCACACCCTCACAACCTCAATGATGGTCTCATATTTTCAATATAAGTTACCTTTCATGAGATAAAATGATTTTAAAAATAAAATAATTTTATTTATGGTTACATCCTTTTTGATTTTTTTCCACATAAGACATGTTTAGACTAAACATAAGTCACGCATAGGGTAAACCTATTGCTCTGAACAAAACAGTTCCCTCATATTTTTTATCTAGAAACTTGTTTAAGAGTTATTATACTTTTTTAGGATTACTTTTCATACTTGATATTTAAAGACATAACACTTTTCTTTAAACCATTATTGGCACACAGAACCTTGTAGTCACATGCTGTCCATGCACTTGGATGTGGAATTTTCCCAATTAATTTCTAAAAATTTAACTGAGAAAATATAATTCATTAAATTATCCTAGACTAAGGGTTTACATCATGGAAGTCCAAACCAAGGCATTCCCAAAAATATTAGAGTATGAGCATGAACTTGAGCCCCTCGTTCCCATTTGTTGTTCAACAGATTATTGTGCTTCCACCGAGCATGCACTAAGGGAATCATCTAATCAGAGAGGGCTCTCTCCTACAGATCCATAATCTCTACGACTAGGATGAAAAGTGAGAATCCTGATCAGAACTATCATCTAATAGATTCCATGGAGTCGAGCTATCTCCAACACGTAGAGGCATCCCAATCACTCTACCAAACTCTGCTCCCAAAAAGCTAAGAAGTTACCGACTTGGTGAGTTGGTCAACGATTACCCAGATGGTATAGTGTCCCCTAGATATCTATTATAATACTATCACAAAGAACATCGATATTCCATCATACTTCCTTTCTGGAACCTTAAGGGGAAAATGGATACCCCTTCCAAGCATAGGTGCTCAACACGGTGAGTTGACAAACCCCGAAATTGATTCAAACAAGTTCTCAAATTTTATATCAATAGGTAAGCCCATCATAAACCTATTCTGTCATCCTTGGTGTCCTCCTTGACACCCACACGAAAATCTCGATGAATCTCTCCACTCTAGGAATCCACTGTTACTACTGTGTGTCCTCTAAAAGGAATGACATGCTTCCCAAATTTCGAACATCCATCAAGGGGAATTCCTCTTGAAAAAATAATAATGTAACGTATCACCATCAGTGTCATCAAGTCATGAAACCCTGACTCACTATAATAGAGTATGGGTAACAACCGCAAACTAGAGGTAACTACATCATCTCTATCCACAAAAGATAACAGTAGACAATCCAACTAATCTATTTCCTTATTCGTTAGAAGTGAACTTAGTCTCCAGGAGAGAAAATCTGCAACCACTTTCACCATCCCATGAGTATAGAATACCACGAAGACATAGTCTTAGAAGAACACTAGCCAAAGCCTCTATCTTAGGTTTAGAGCATTCTGATAAAATATATACTTGAGAATTTTTTGGTCTGATTAGATGATAAACTATTTTCCCATAAGGTAGTGTCGCCTCATCTTGAATGCGAAGACTACCACTGCCAAATCATGGTTATGGGTCACATAGTTCTATTCATGTGGTCTCAACTACCACAAACCATATGAAATCACTACGTTCCCCTAAACTAAGAAACACCGATGCCTAATTTTTAATTCTTCACAAAACACCAAGTACTTGACACCCTCCAGTATCAATCTCAGGATGTTAGTGATTATCATACTCTATATTAGCTTCTAAATGATCTCCTGCAACTTCTCCATCTAGATGAAAGGTCTCACATTTCATGTCAAGGATATCATGAATGTTAATAATTTAGAAAATTAGATCATGGACCTTTGATAGTACCCATCCAACTCAAGGAAACAACACACCTCGGTGACTTTCTTAGTTGGCTCCTAGTTAAGAACCACCTATATCTTCACTAGATCTATTGTAACTCTAGACTCCAAAATGATGTGTCCCAGAATGTGTACCTCTTGTATCCATAACTAACAATTAGAAAGCATTTTGTAATTATGGTGCTCTTAGAGTAAGTCTATGACCATCTTTAAGTATATCGCATGCTCCTCCTTAGATAACTATTACAACAAGATGTCATCAATAAAGACCATTACAAACCAGTCCAAGTACAACTAGAAGATCCTATTAATGAGTCCCATGAACACTGTTGGGGCGTTATTCATGCCAAAATACATAACTAATTACTCTTAGTGATCGTACCACCAACTGAAATCCATCATCTCGATGTACTCATCCCATACACGAAGCTAGTGATAGTTTGATATGAGGTTTAACTTCAGGAACCATTTCTCTCCCTTCAAATAATCAAAGAGATCATTGATCCTTGGTAGAGGATACTTGTTCACCCCTTTCACCTGGTTTAGGTATCAGATGTCCACACATAACGTCAACCTCCCATATGCCTTCTTGGATAACAAAACTGGGGCTACCCATGGTGAAAAAATAGGCCTCACGAATCCATTTCTCTGCATGTACTCCAACTATACCCTCAGCTCCCAGAACTCTATGGGTGTAACATCCCAAGCTTCCATGGTACGCTTCCCTTTGAATAATACAGTAGCGCGTGTTGTACGCAACTTCAAGTTCTAACACACACCACAAACAATCAAACTAGCCATTATAAATAGTAATAACCACTTTTTAAATTTTTATAGATTTTATCATTCAAAATGGACTTCATTTTTGAATTTGGAATATCAAAATTATCTTAGGTTGAATTTTTGGTATTTTTCAGAAAACTTTCAATTTTTGATGAATAGTAAAAAAACACTAAGTTATAGTTTAAAACTGAATTTATTTTTAAATAATTATGTATTTTGTTTAAATTTAATTAATGCCAAAATAGATACATAATACCTATAGAAGTTTAATGTAATTTCTTGGAGTTATTTCAGAATATTTTTAGATATATAAAAAATTTATTGAACTTTTCACCGTCTTTTACCCACCTCCTAGGAGAATTTCGAAATTCACATAAAACATAATTTTACCGCTTCTATGAGTGGAATTTAAAAAATCTGAGGGACAAGGTTAATATCATGGAGTAAAATTTGGTTCAATAAGATAAAAATAATTTTCAGTGAATAGTAACTTTTTACATTTATTTACCACGGTTAAAACTAAATAGGGTAATTAATGGTAAAAATGATATTAATATTACCCTATCATATGTCCTAATTCTATTGTACAAGTATATCTCGATCAAAAACAACCTTAGGAATAAAATATTATCATTTAGGTTCACTTGGATTAGATTAGTAAATTTATTATTATTTAATTCAAAGAAGAGTTAAAAGAGTTAAAATCAAGGTTTAATTACTAAAAGATTTTAATATAGGGTTATACATAAGATAAATTAAATTGTAAATATTAATTATAAAGATAAAAATATTTCCTACATAATGGTATTTTATTTATTATTTTTAGACTTTAAATAATTTAATTTATTTATGACACAATTGTGATGCAGTAATTACCTAATTAATGAAATATAAAAATAATTGATATTATAAATATCCCAATAAATATAATTTGAGACTTTTTATGATTTAAAAAAAATTTATAGGTTAATATGACATGTCAGTATTGATTTAAATATGTTTTTTCGAAGTAATCACAGTTTTATTATTTTCACAAAAATCAAATACCAAATAGTGTCAAAATGGACATAAAAGAGTTTTTAGAACAAATATTATATTATTAATTGATATTCAATACAAAAAAAAACTAAGGTTCGGACAAGAGACTTATATAATGATATGTGTATCATTAATTAACCACTTGGGGGTCTCTTGGAGGTATATAGTATGTTTATTAACTATATAATATAAAAATACAAAGAGACATGGTAAATGTCAAACTATTTAACTAAGAGTTAAATATATATTATAAGGTTAATATAGTGACCCAAACCTGTCTAAAATCTATTGTTTGAACTTATTTCTACCCATCCCTACCTTAACCATTAAATAATCTACTTTGGAGCCATTATAAACTGAATATTAATTTATTATAAAATAATATTTCTAGCTTTTCCAAAGGTGCCCCTCGCCCTTCTTATAAAAGGGCACTCCCACTTCTCTCAATTTCACACCTTAAAAGCCATTAAGGTCGGCCAAACTCTGCCCAAATACCCTATCAAATATCCTCCCTTCATCCTAGAGGCCTTCCTTTAGTCATAAAGGCAACCTAAAGAGCCTTTTTGATCAAATCAAAAGGAAGAACCCGAATAAGAGGTAATGTTTTCACCATCCCCTTTCAAGTTCCTTTCTTCTTCAACTTCTTCTTTCTTTGTTATTTCCATTCTAAAATAATAACTCCAGTATATTATATATATTTTGATGTTATTATAAATATGGTACAACCATATTCAGTATTATATCCATCCTTTGAATGACATGTCACCATACGTGTGTACGCACGGCTTACCATCTCCACGTCGTGGTGTAATTGTTATTCAATATATTATTATTTGGATGGGTATAATAATGATGTGTAATTAATGTGAATAATAAATATAACAAGATAAGGATTCTGTATATATGATAGACCTTACAATTATATATTCTTTTAATATCAAAAGAATGATATTGTTGCTCGTGCGTACGTTCGGACTACCGTCTCCACGAACGCAATGAGATTCATTCCCCATCGTTTCCATTCAAGATTAATTGTCATTTGAAGATTAAAAGTAATGTCTAAGAACTTTATATCATTCTGTATATGAATAAGATAAAACCTATCCATAACAAACACGACTTATGTAACAAAACAAATAAAAGAAAATGAGTAAGTTATCACGTGAAACGACGATAATACTAAAATATTATTAACAAAACATTATTAGAAGATAATATATGATATCATAATTTTGTATATGGTTCTTTTATAATTTAATAACCATGTCTTAACTATTATACAGAATTTTAACAAACCATTGACTATGGAAAAGTACAAGGTAAGGTTTTATTTCACAATCTCTTCATTATCTGAGGTTGTTTATACGTAATTATCTAATGGGACCTCTTTATCATCCACATCCATGTTTCTTATAAATGTATTTAAAATCATTATTAATATTTTAAATACTATGGGATAAAGTCATTTATACCCTTTCTGACTTTTTATAAGAAGTTTATAAAGGAATCTCTCTGTCGTTTTCCAAACATGGTCCTTTTTAACCTTTTCGACAGAATTAAGGTAAGAATGTTTTTTTAACCTGTACGGTGGGTACAACTATTTTCTACTATTATAAACCCATAAAATCTTCCCTTACAAGCTTATAAGAATATTTTCAAAGTAAATGTTTTATTGTATAATTATGTGACTCTTAAATTATTTCAAAATAGAAAGATATATTTCTCTAAAAAGGGTTTTGATTTCATATATGTCAACATCCTTTGATGGATTTTAAGCTTATTTGATGTTTATTATTATGATACAAAACTTCCATATTGTATTGATGGTTTTGTGATATTTTTGGCAATAGATGTGTTGTTTTTATACCCTTCATGGTTTATGGAGAAAGTATTGACATTTTTTATTCTATTTTTAATACGAATGTTTATGTTATGTTTAAACCTATTCATATGAGGAATGAATTGGACATAATATGTGACGGGTGGAGCCCGATATAGCTCCTCGATGCATAGGTAGGTCTCATGGGAAAAACTAGTTTCTTGGCACGAGGCCTTGAAAAAATCTTATTTTTATTCTTGGCACAAGTCCTTGACTATGTGGTTATGATAGTCTGGCATTAGAAATTCCATCAATATGAAAGTGGTTATTGATATTGCATGTGATTATTCTACTTGTAGAATATCCATGTGAATATGTAAATGGCATTATATCATTTTATTTCCGCCATATTATGCTGAAGTTCAAGTTTAAAAGGATTTTGTTTTAGTTATAAATTGCCTTAAATGTTTATGCTTATTTATGAAAGTTTCCACTATATTTTTATCCTTACTGGGCATTTGAGCTCCCCCTTTCTATGTTTTATTTTTCCCAGGATGTGAATAAGTATTTTATGAATGACCTATAGGGATAGTATGAGGGGATAAGAGTGTAGACTATGGATACTATATTGTAGTAGTTTTCATTTTATGATTCAATGAAAACTTTATGAATATATCTAGTGATTCCAAGGCTACTAAACTTATTGATCTTTAGATACTTGATCTTTTGTGATCATGCCAACGTTATGTAATAATGCACCGACTCTGGGTAACTGGGGTGGGGGAATTACTATTGTTATCAGAGGAAGTTTAGTACAAACTTTCTAAGATGAATTTAGATAAACTCTGATTTGAGCACATAGACCTAATATGGACTTTGAGGAATATTATAGAAGAGCTTCCTATAATTTTGGTATAATAGAGATTTTGTGAGTTTTCTGAGCAATACATCCCTGTTTGGATACTAGCAGGTTGAGGTGGCTCTGGCACAGATGTGCCTAGGGGTAAAACCCAAAAACACTTCTTTGATGTATACTCGAACGATAATTGGTGCATGACAATGGGCCTTGCTGTACTCTTGGTTACGACACTCCCGGGGGATATGCTTAGTATAATTCTCATTTTCATTACAAACCATTATGAAAGGTTTATGAGTATATACTTCCTTAAAGAAAACATTTTTATCATTGTGGATTATATCCATAAATAGTTCAATTTATGTTAGGTGTTTTACAAGTATGAAATTATGCATTTTGATTCATAAACTGATCTAGTTTATGCCATTGTTTATAAATGGTTCCTAGTGGATGAAATGGAAACCGTATCAATGCATGCACTCCATGTAGGGATTGCCCTTATGCTCAAGATAATTATAGTGGAGCTGGTGATACAAATGGTGCTGATCAGCTAATCACCATATTGGGACAACTCACTCCGGTAATGAATAATAACCTTACCCGTATGGAGCACCCTGATCCGCAGCATGGAGGATAAATTTTAGATCGCATCATGAGGCAACAACCACCATCGTTCAATTTGAGTACAAATTCCTTAGTAGATGAGCAATGGATAAATTCCCTAGAGAAAATATTTCCGGCTTTGGGGAGTAGTGAAAGGGAAAAAGTTATCATGGTAGTTTACCACCTCACTGGAGATGCTAATCAATGGTGGTCCCTGATTCAACACAAAAAGGAAGAAGAGGAAGTATCAAATATGGAATGACTGGAGTTCAAAGAACTTTTCTTAGAAAAATACTTTTTTCGTGACCATCAAGAAGATAGGGAAAGGCAATTTCTGAGTCTGAGACAAATGGCGGATGAGAATGTCACAAATTATGAGGTTAACTTTACAAGGTTATCAAGGTATGTGAGAGATTATATACTTAACCCAAGAAGTTAGATTGATTGTTTCTTTGATGGGTTAAAAGAATTTCTCCGTCGAGAATTAGTCTTACAATACTTCTCGTCATATGAAGACATTATCTCATGTGCTATCAAGATAGAAAAGGAATTCCCCAAGTCTTAGGACTTTAATGCAAAGAAAGAGAAGAAGAGATCTGCTGATCAATTTGGGAATGGAAATAAGGGGAAGAAGGGAAATATTGAATATACATCCTATAGTAAATGTGGAAATAAACACCCTGGCACTTTCTTGAAGGGAATGGTATTCTGTTACAAGTGTAGTGAAAAAGGCCACCAAGCTCGTGATTGCAAGGGTAAGAAGGAAGCTACCGATGTTCATTGCTACAATTGCAGGGAGATGGGACATTATGCAAATTAATGTCCTAAGTGTCAGGGGAACATACCTCATAAAAGGAAAAGGGATCAAGGATAAGCTTATGTTATCACTAATGCTGAGTTAGAATCTCTAAAAGACGTGGTGACAGGTAATTTAATGGTTTACTCAAGTTTAGAAAATTCATTATTTGATTCTGGATCATCGCATTGTTTCATATATTCCCAGTTTTCTAAGAAAATTAGATATTTCCAATTTTATTTAACAAGGGAGTTCTCAGTTAAAACTCCTAAGGGAAGTATCACTGCAACAAAGCTTTGTGAATCAGTCCCCAATAGAGCACATAAATGTTCTTTATCCACTGATATCATTGTCATACCTATGATTGAATTTGATATAATCGCAGGTATGGATTAGATTTCAGACGTTGATTCAAATATTTATTGTATGAAGAAGAAGGTTACTATTTTTGATGATGATGATAAGGAACACCTTATCTTAAGAGCGGAATCATCACCACCTAATTATTACCTAGATCCACCCCCAGTAGATCAAATAAATGCAATTATTGGGGAGGAATAGAATGAAATGACTGTGGGTGAGGAAAGGAATTTTAAATAGAGGATGTACCTATTGTGAAAGAATATGTAGATGTGTTTCTGGAAGATTTACCTGGACATCCTCCAGAATGAGAAGTTGAGTTTTCTATTGATTTAATCCCTAGATCAAGGCCTATATTGGAACCCTTTATAGAATTTCCACTGTAGAATTAGTTGAAATAAAGAAACAACAAGAGGAATTGAGTAATAAGGGATTTATTCACTCTAGTGTTTCTCCACGGGGAGGCCCTATTATTTTTGTTAAAAAGAAAGATGGATCTATGAGGTTATGTATCGACTATAGGGAGATCGATGCTATAACAATAATGAACAAGTATCCCCTACCTCGCATTGATGATTTATTTGACCAACTGCATGGAGCTCAATACTTTTCAAATATTGACCTTCGATCAGGATATCATCAGTTGTGTGTGAAGAAGGGAGAGATTTCGAGGGCAACATTTCGATATAGGTACGTGTATTACGAGTTTACAGTAATGCCTTTTGGATTTACTAATGCACCCTCTCTATTCATTGATCTAATGAATAGAGATTTCAAGGAATATATTGATGAACATGTGGTGGTATTTATTGATGATATATTGGTATACTCCAAAAGCTATGAAGATCATGAAAATCACTTACGCATTATGCTGAAGGCTCTGAGAAGACATGAATTATGTGGGAAGTTTAGCAAGTGTGAATTTTGGCGTCAGGATATTTCTTTTCTTGGCCATATTTCCTCTAAAGATGAAATATCTATTTACCCTTCTAAGACCAAGGAAATCCAAGAATGGACTACACTGATGAGTATAACTGAGGTACACAGTTTTATTGGTTTAGCAGGTTATTATCGATGTTTCGTCCAGAATTTTTCCCGGTTGGCTAACCCATTAACAAAGATCACACGTAAATGGGTCAAATTTGTTGGAAAAAAGAGTGTAAAGAATGTTTTGAAGAACTGAATAGAAGATTATTCAATGCTCCTATATTGAATCTACCATCGGGGAATTATGGGTTCATTATTTATAATGATGCATCGAAGAAAGGACTTAGTTCTGTCCATATGCAAAATGATAGGGTTATTGCCTATGCATCACGATAGTTTAAAATTCATGATCAAAACTATCCTACTCATGATATCAAGTTAGCAGCTGTGATCTTTGATTTGAAGATATTGAGACACTACCTCTATGGTGAAAAAACTGAGATTTATACGGATCACAAGAGTTTGAATTATATTTTCTCACAGAAAGAACTCAAAATGAGGCAAAGGCGATGGATTGAACTACTAAAGGATTATGATTGCACGATACACTACCACCTGGGGAAGGCAAATAAGGTGGAATATTCATTGAGCAGAAATGATCATGGAGTTTTGAACATCATGAGAATTGAAAGGGATTATATTTTCATGGATCTAGTAAAGTTGGATATGGGAATCACTATGGAAGGTGAAACATGAATGTTTTTTCAAATGATTTCCAAACTATCTTTACTAGAAAGGATTAAGAGTTCTTAGACCAATGATAAAAAATTCCAAAAGAAGATTACAATAGTGAATGATGGGAGATTGAGTGAAATTGTGTATGAAGATGGAATTTTGAAATTCGGGAAGAGACTTTGTGTTCCCGATATACCAGATCTAAATAGGGAATTGTTGAATGATTCTCATAGTTCCAATTTCTCTATACACCCTAGGAGCACCAAAATATATAGAGATTTGAAGGAACATTTTTTGTGGGACAACATGAAGAGGGAGATTGCTGATTTTGTGTCAAGATGTATGGTTTGTCAACAAGTGAAAGCTATAAGGCAATAACCTGAAGGAGTCATGCAACCTCTTCCCATACCGGAGTGGAAATGGGAAAATATTATGATGTAATTTGTCATGGGGATACCAAAGACTCCTAGAAGGAACAATGAAATATGAGTTATTGTTGATCATCTTACCAATTCAGCACATTTTCATTCTATTAGAGAGGTTCTACAACTGGAAAATCTAGAAAGACTATATATTAATGAAGTTGTGAGACTTCATGGAGTACCCCTATCGATTGTTTCTGATCGTGATCCCCGTTTTCCTTCAAGATTCAGGAAAATTATTCAGAAAGACTTGGACACTGAACTTCGTTTGAACACCACCTACCACCCTCAAATAGATGGAAAATCAGAATGGACTATTCAAACCTTAGAAGACATGTTGAGATCTTTCTCACTTGACTTTCAGGGTACGTGGGATCAATATTTACCTCTATTAGAATTTTCCTATAACAATAGATTTCATTCAAGTATTCAGATGGCACCATATGAAGCATTATACGGAAAGAGATGTCACACACCAACCTATTCGAATGACGTTGGTGAAAGAAAACTTGTAGGCCTAGAACTAGTGAAGGAAACAATGGAAAATGTAAAGGTAATCCAAAACCACATCAAAGAAGCTCAAAGTAGGCAGAAGAGCTATGCCGATAACCGAAGGATGGATTTAGAATTTCAGGTAGGAGATCATGTTTCCTTTAAGGTATGTCCATGGAAGGGAATTATAAATTTCAGTAAGAAGGGTAAATTGATTCCCAGGTACATCAGACCTTTCGAAATTCTAGAACAAATTGGGGCTATAGCTTACTGTTTGGAAATGCCTCCAAGTCTCTCCAAAGTTCACGATGTGTTCCACATATCACTGTTGAGAAAATACATGCCTGACCCAAAGCATGTACTCACCTATGAGGAATTAGAACTAGAACCTGATATGTGTTATTGTGAAGAGCCCATCAGGATTCTTGATACAACAGAACAAGTGCTGAGAAACCAGACAACTCTTCTGGTAACAGTTCTATGGAGAAACCATAAGATGGAAGAGGCAATGTGGGATCCTGAGGGAATTATGATGAAGAACCACCCAATTATTTTCATGCGGTAGTATTCTAGAAATTTAGAGGACAAAATTATTTTAAGGAGGGGAGAATATAACACCCCAATCTTCCATGATACGCTTCCCTTTGAATAATACAGTAGCGTGTGTTGTATGCAGCTTCGAGTTCTAACACACACCACAACCAATCAAACTAGCCTTTATGAATAGTAATACCCACTTTTTGAATTTTTATAAATTTTATCTTTCAAAATGGATTTCATTTTTGGGTTTGGAATATCGAAATTAGCTTAGGCTGAAATTTTTGTATTTTTCTGAAAACTTTCAATTTTTGATGAATAGTGAAAAAACACTGAGTTATAGTTTAAAACCGAATTTTTATTTAAATAATTATTTATTTTATTTAAATTTAATTAAGGTAAAATAGATACAGAATACCTATATAAGTTCAATGTAATTCATTGGAGTTAGTTCAGAATAATTTTAGATATATAAAAATTTTATTGAACTTTTCACTGTCTTTTACCCACCTCCTAGGAGAATTTAGAAATTCACATAAAAAATAATTTTACTGCTTCTATGAGTAGAATTTCTAAAATCCGAGAGACACAGTTAATATCAAGGATTAAAATGTGGTTCAATAAGATAAAAATAATTTTTGGAGAATAGTAACTTTTTACTTTTATTTACCACGGTTAAAAGTAAATAGGGTAATTAAGGGTAAAAATGATATTAATATTACCCTTTGACATGTCCTAATTCTATTTTACAAGTGTAAATAGACCAAAAACAACCTTAGGAATAAAATATTATCATTTATGTCCACTTGGATTAGATTCAGACATTTATTATTATTTAATTCAAAGAAGAGTTAAAAGAGTTAAAATCAATGATTAATTACTAAAATATTTTTAATATCAGGTTATACATAAGATAAATTCAATTGTAAATATTAATTAGAAATATAAAAATATTTCTTACATAATATTATTTTATTTATACTTTTTAGACATTAAATAATTTAATTTATTTATGACACAATGGTGATGCTGTAATTACATAATTAATGAAATATTAAAATAATTCATATTATAAATATCCAAATAAATGTAATTTGAGACTGTTTATGAATTAAAATAATTTTATAGGTTAATATTACATGTTAGTATTGATTTAATAATATATATTTGAAGCAATCATGCTGTTATAAGTGTCATAAAAATCAAATACCAAATAGTGTCAAAATTGACATACAAGAGTTTTTAAAACAAACATTATATTATTAATTGATATTCAATTTCTAAAAATCTAATGTTCGGACAAGAGACTTATATAATGATAGTTGTATCATTAATGGACCAATTGGGGGTTTCATAGAGGTATATAGTATGTTTATTAACTATATAATATAAAAATACAAAAAGACATGGTAAATGTCAATCTATTTAACTAAGAGTTAAATATAAATGATAAGGTTAGTATAGTGACCCAAACCTGTCTGAAATCTATTGGTTAAAATTATTTCGACCCATACCCACCTTAACATTTCAATAATATACTTTGGATCCATTATAAACATAATAGGAATGTATTATAAAATAATATTTCTATCTTTTCCAAAGTTTCCCATCACCCCTCTTATAAAAGGGAACTCCCCCTTCTCTCAATTTCACACCTTCAAAGCCTTTTGGATCGGCCAAAATCTACCCAAATACCCTCTAAAATATCCTCCATTCATCATAGAGGCCTTCCTTTAGTCAGAAAGTCAATCTACGGAGCCCTTTTGATCAAATCAAAAGGAAGAACCCAAAGAAGAGGTAATGTTTTCACCACCCTCTTTCAAGTTCCTTTCTTCTTCGACTTCTTCTTTCTTTGATATTTCCATTCTAAAATAACAACTCTAGTATCTTCTATATACTTTTATGTTATTATAAATATAGTACAACCATATTCATTATTCTATCCATCCTTTTAATGAAATGTAACCATATGTGCGTACGTACGGCTTACCGTCTCCACGTCCTAGTGTAATTGTTATTCAATATATTATTATTTGGATGGGTATAATAATGATGTGAAATTCATGAAAATAATAAATATAACATGATATTTGTTCTGTATATATGATTTAACTTCCAATTATATATTATTTTGATATCAAAAGAATGATATTGTCGCTCGTGCGTACGTACGGACTACCGTCTCCACGAGCGCAATGAGATTCATTCCCCATCGTATCTATTCAAGATTAATTCTAGTTTGATGATTAAAAGTAATGTTTAAGAACTTTATATCATTATGGATATGAATAAGATACAACCTATCCATAAAAAACACGACTTATGTAACAAAACATATAAAAGAAAACGAGTAAGTTAATACCCAAAACGAAGATAATACTAAAATATTATTAACAAAGCATTATTTGAAGGCCATATAAGATATCATAATAATGTATATGGTTCTTTTATAATTTAATAACAATGTTTTAACTACTATACAGGAGGATAACATACCATAGACTAAGTAAAAGTACATGGTAAGGGTTTATTTCACAATCTCTTCATTATCCGAGGTTTTTTATATGTAATTATCTACCGAGACCTCTTTATCTTCCACATCCATGTTTCTTAAAAATGTATTTCAAATAATTCTTAATATTTTAAAGACTATGGGATAAATTAATTTATACCCTTGTTGATTTTTTATAAGAATTTTATAAAGGAATCATTCTACCATTTTCCAAACAAGGTCATTTTTAACCTTTTTGAATGAATTAAGGTAAAAATGTTTTTTTAACTTATATGGCGGGTGCGGCTATTTTCTACCGATATAAACTCGTCAAAGATTCCCTTACAATATTATAAGAATATTTTCAAAGTAAATGTTTTATTTTATAATTATTTGACTCTTAAATTATTTCAAAATATAAGGATATATTTCTCTAAAAAGTGTTTTGATTTCATCGATGTCAACAACCATTGATGGATTTTAAGCTTATTTGAAGTTTATTATTATGATACAAAAAATCCAAATTTTATTGAATGTTTTGTGATATGTTTGACTGTGGATGTGTTATTTTTATACCGTTCATGTTTTATGGAGAAAGTATTGACATTTCCTATGCTATTTTTAATATGAATTTTTATGTTATGTTTAAACCTGTTCATAAAAGGAATGCATTGAACTTAATATGTGACGGGTTGAGCCCGCTATAGCTCCTAGATGCATCAGTAGGTATAATGAGACAAACTAGTGTCTTGGCATGAGGCCTTGAAAAAATATTATTTGAAGTCTTGGCACAATGCCTTGACTATGTGGTTATGATAGTCTAAAATTATGCATTCCATCATTATGAAAGTGGTTATTGATATTGCATGTGATTATTAGACTAGTAGAATATCCATGTGAATAAGTAAATGACATTATTTCATTTTATTTATGCCATATTTTACTGAAGATCAAGTTTAAAAGGCTTTGATTTTAGTTTTAAATTACCTTAAATGTTTATGCTTATTTATGAATGTTTCAGCTATATTGTTATCATTACTGGGCATTTGAGCTCACCCCTTTCTATGTTTTATTTTTCCCATGATGTGAAGAAGTATTTTATGAATTACCTACAGGGATAGTATTATGGGATAAGAGTGTGGACTATGGATACTATATTGTTGTAGTTTTCATTTTATGACGTAATGAATACATTATGAATATATCTAGTGATTCCAGGTCTACTAAACTAATCGGTATTTTGAGACTTGATCTTTTGTGATCATGATAATGTTATGTAATAATGCACCGACTCTGGGTAACTAGGTTCGGGGAAGTACAGCGGGAGCCATTTGATATGTAGGTGAATATATGAGTACTTTCCTGGGGTACTGTTCAATGAATAATTCTACCTCAATGTGAGGAGGTAGACACGAAAATCATCCAGAAAGATGTCCTCATACTCTTCAACCACTACATGAAATTGAGGGTTTGTCTAATCCACTACACTGAGGGTCATGCTATAATTGATGTGTGATCTTCTGTAGCCTTATACATGCGAGTCCATCATACACTTCTCAAGTTTCCTTTTCACTGATAAAGAGAAATCTGGTTCCATATCCAAAGGTACACCACACTATATGCCTAAAATAGTTGATCTTAGCATGAATTGTGGATAACCAATCCATACCCAGTATGATGTCTTAAAGCCTCAATGAATCCACCAAGAGATAGTAACAGAAAATTTCACCCCCAAGAGTATGGGAACACTATCGGCACCCATATTTGATCATAGATTCTCCTCTCGTAGGAGTTTATCAGCATAGTGATCAAGTCAACGGTTCTATTGAAATATTTATTTATCGAATATGGGTTGTGGTGAGAAAAGAGGGAATGGAACCCGTGTATATGATAGATACAACTAGGATGGAAAAAACACAGATTACACCTCTAATCATCATGGGAGTCTCAGGTTCATAAGCCTTCATCACCTAGAGCAAGTTTCACCCCTGTCTACCAGGTCCCTAAGCTCGAGGTGGACCACCTATGGGTGGTGGTGGTAGTGCCTCCAACCTCCTTACACCTCCTACCAATAGTATCGATACTCTTCCAGGTCCGCCACTAGGCATACTGACGTATTCTAGCCTCTCCCATTCCCTCAACAGTCCCTTGATTGTCCTTGGTTGATCATATGGCTAGTCGGGAAATCTCTATACATATGTCCCCGACCGTAGAACGAGTAGCATAGTTTATCCCTCAGCTGAAATTCATATTCATGGGAGCCTTGAACCACTGATCCCATGTCTAGGGGTCATCCCTAGACTTTCTAGTTCTACTGGACCTCTACGTTAGCTATTAACTGCCTGCTGCTGAAGACCCAGCTTCCTGATGCCCAATGGTAGCTCCTAGAGCTGGTTCCTGCTCCTCAAGAAAGATCTCCACTATTAGAGCTTGCACCAACACCCCATAATGTGTAGGGATTCTAAGGGATATTATAGATTCGATGATCCCCCCGATGTAGTCCCCACTCATTGGTATGGGACATAAGGAACAAGTCTCGCACTATATTGATGGAGTAGCGAGAAAGATCCATGAATATCACTGAGTACTCTGCTACTGAATGGTCGCCCTGCCACAGGTGAGGTAGCTCTTGTATATGCATAGAGTGTAACATCGCATGAAATAACTCCTCCCTGAAGAGGTTCTCAATGTCTATACAAGATAGTGTCACCTCCTCGTGCATCTAATTCATCAGACTCCATCATCTCCCCCACCGAGCCCTAAAAAAGGCTTACGTCTAGGACTACCATCTGAACATGAGGTATCCTCACTAAGTGGAAAACTCATGTCACTACCTCAAACCAATCCTCAGCTACCCAAGGATTTGTCTCACCTCAGAACCTAAGAGGTCACTTCCATATGGAATTAATCAAATGCGCTAAGCCTATATGTATCCTTTACTAGTAAAGATGGTAAGAACTGATACTCTCCAGGTGGTTGTATCGCTGGTACACCACCAGGAGTTGCAATGTCTGGAAACAGTCCCTACACTGATGCCTCATCACTCGATAGAACATCCTCGTGGTCATGCCCTAGAATCCAAGCTGGATGCCTATGTGGAAGCATCCTGAAATAGAACAATATGTACCATGACAAATAGAGTATACCTGGTGAGTTGACACTGACAAGAGAGGAACATGATAACACACTCAATTCCCATGTGATTCATGAACCATTAATTTCCCTTGAAACTATAATTTTCATGTTATGAGTTGGAAAAAAGGATTCAAGGTCCTTGTGTATGGATACATCGGATGCAACACCAATACCGGTTCCCCTAGATTGAATGATGAAGTAGAAATACTTAACATTGTTTCCTCGAAGAAAGAGTAAAACCGACTGACCTTTGATACCACTCTATCACGACCATTCCCTCAGGGCCCATGCTTGGACTACCCCAAGAACACTTCCCATAGGTCAGGTGATGGAGACTAATTAGAAATAGGCATATTCCACAAAGGGGAGTCATTTGACTAATTAATTATACACAAACACACGCCTCCAAGAAATGTTTTGAAATAAAAACATTGAGTAAACCCTGGTGCATGACACTAACACAAAAACTGAGTAACAAAACCAAACTAAAAAGTAAACGATCCAGAATACAAGACCAACTGAAATAGAAAAGTACCAGCTCTTAGATCTTGTCTGAAGAAAACCCTTCCTAAAGGGTAGGTATTATAATCTTTGAGAATGCCTCTGAGGTGTACCACATCCTTCAAACCTCCCTGAAGCACCACCTATATCTAGACCACCAAGGACTCTATCAATGTTGTTGATGATCTTCACAAGACATGACATGTGTGGGTGAAGACCATGTATGTCTGAGTAACATAATACTTATTAGGGACCCCAAAACAAGAATGGTAACACCACTAAGAAAAATACACAATATATACCACAAAGGAAACACAAGATGTATACCACAAAGAATAGCACTAATCTATACACCATGTAGAGTACCAAAGAGTCACATGAAGTAGAAAATATAAGAGGAACATTCAATAGAGCCACTAGAGTCATCTCACACCAGGTATAGTTCTATGGTACATAAAAATTATTATCTTACGAATCCACAATACCCTCAAGGAGTAACACATGGAGTGTCAGTAACACACGATGTGTACGTAACACATAGAGTGTAGGTAACACATGGAGTGTGGGTAACACATGGAGTGTAGGTAACAAACAGAGTTTAGATAACACCCATAGTGTTGGTAACACATGGGTTGTCATCAAAGACTACCAGACCTACATACTGGTGGAACTGGGGAGTACCGAATCAGTCTTGGTAAGACATAGAGTCTAAAAAAGACACACAGTCTAAGTAAGACACATAGTCTAGGTATGACATACAGTCTTGGTAAAACACACTGTATAAGAAAAACACAGAACCTAGGTAAGACACACAATCAAGGTAATTAAATAGATTCTAGGTTGCAGCAAGATGGATGATTCCATCCTTAGCATGCTGGTTTTAGGAGATCCTACTTCTAGAACCAATATTATGTACACCAATGTCCAAATAAACTTAGTTAGATTATATCAAAAGGACCACCTATTTGAAAAGGTCCCAACACTGTAAATGGATCATCAAATAGATACACAGTTTTGGAGTAATGGACATTTTAGTGAAAAGGGGTTGGTGGGCTCCAGATCTGGTTCGACCCTATCTGACTAACCCGACCCCATCAGGCAAACCCAACCCAACCGGGTCTGTCGAACTACACCACCAGGTTCGACCCAACCCGTCATGTGCGACCTGACCCACCAGGTGTGACTGGACCAGGTAGTTCTGACCAGACCCAGCATGTCCGCCCGACCCACCAGGTTCGACCCCACCCACTGGGCTGACCCAACCCGACACGCTAGGCCTGAGCCGCCTCAGAATGACATAGATCACTAGGCCACTTTTGACATCATGGTTGTTCCGGTCCAGCCCACCGCATGCAGGATATTGTGATTTGCTAGCCATATCCCACCCTGGTTGTGATTATTGAGTCTCTGGCATGCGGCTTAGTCATGTGATGCTGGGTTAACGAAGCCGGTCCACATGAACAGTGGATCCCACAGGTCTACTCTAGGTCCCTCCTCAAACCTTCATCGCTTCGGCGAGATGTGTCCCTCGGCCAAGGCCTCATTCCAAGTCCCTCCACTACGACTATCTGCCACTACTGTGACCCTCCTGGACGCATCCCCCGACCACCGCCGATGACCACACCTTTTTCGGCCTCTCCATCGTCAGTGGCCGCCTAGAGATCCCTCCACCCATATCCTCTTATCATAGGCCTCCCTACCACTGACCATCAAGCTGGAACCGATGACTTCCGCCACCCGTAGCCTCCTACTATGGGCTGATCCGCTGTCATGGTCCCATCAGCACCAGAAGTTGTTGTCGCCAATACTGGTCATCGAGCCGATGGCCATTGTACAAGGACTTCATGGATTATTTCTCCATGAATCAAGAGAAATAATTTGTGGTAGAAAATGAATCACATGAACACTTGAAGAATAGGCCCACACCATTTTTCATGTTTTCCTAAATTCTTTATTGTTAGGAGGATTAGAAAGAATGAATTAAAAATCCCAAAGATCTAATTCCTATATAAATCCCGCATTTTTAACCATCCTGCATAAACAATCGAACTTTAGATCAACTTGTTCATGGAAAGGTCAATGTTTTTTGTTGAACATAAGATCAAAGAAGGAATTCACCAAGATAATAAAACCTCTACCTCGATTTGGTTTAATTGATATTTAAGAACGATCTCCACATCATTGTTCATCAATGCTTGATCTGAATTCTGATCCCTGATCTGTCATCTCTAGATTCGAGCTCTGGTCTCCAAACATTCAATTCCAGCGAGATCCTCCTCCCCTCACCTTAGAGAAACATTAAGGTTATGAAGATAACATTGGATCTCTAATGAGGATTATTAAAAAAAGAAACTATTTCGTCATCAACACATAATTTAAAAGTTAAAATATTTTTATTTATTATTTTAAATGATGTTCTCATCCAAAAACTATCTTTTTTCCTTGACCTGCACCAGACGAGGTCTAGAACCGCCTCGAGAAAGAATTATCTCCTGATCTTAGCATTGGTCTTAGATTTTTAATCTGATTTACTGTTCATGAATTATAAGTATTTAAAAAATAAAATAATTTTACATAATTATTTTATTTATTGTTATGTCCTTTTCAGTGTTTCCCACCGCAGCCCCACGCTGAAAAAAATTAAGTCATGCATAGGGTAAACCCACTACTTTGAACTCAACAGTTCTCTCATATTTGTTTATCTGAGCACTTATTTAAGTGTTATTCCACCTTTTCAGGAAAGCCGCTCACACACTTTATTTAAAAACATAACATTTTTCATTGATCCATTCTGAGCACACCGGGCCTTGGAATATCATGTTATCTCTTCACATCATCTTTGAAATTTCCCAATTAATTTATAAAAATAAAACCGGGAAATTCTACGTCATTAAAGTAGTTGAGAAGAATCAAAAAAAATTGTGTTCTTGGAGACACCTGTTGAAATCAATGTGAATTGTGCCACCTTCATGATAGAAGGACCAAAAATAAGATAGTTGGACATTAAGATGATAGAGAAGAAACATGAGGGTTTAGAATGGAAATATTTCAAATCTCTTTTCACCGACTAGTTTTATCCAGATTTGACACTGTTAGACAAAATATATGTTGTTTTCCAAACATAATATGGGTGATAGGACCATTATAGAGTATGTGAATCATTTTTTTAGAGCTAGTGAATTTTTAACCTAATATTGTATCAAATAAGAAGACTAATACTTGATGGATTGAGTTGGAAATTCAATAGGATATTCATTCTTAGGATTTTTTACTGATGATGCCTTCTTATGATTATGTGATGGATATAACACTAATGATAGAAATGGATCTAGATGGAATGTTAGTGTAAGCGAGAGTTTCTTTATCTCCTAGTGGAATCATGGGTTCTTTTAAAGTAATGAGTAAGCATGATGATTCTCTTGGGGGTTCTTGACAACCTGGGTCATTCCAATTCTCCCATAGTGTCAGGAAGAAGGACAATGATTTTCTAGCAGTGTGGAATGTCAGGGAATTAGAAGAGGATTTACACTGAGGCACCCATGAAATTTTATCTTAAGGATGTTCAGGTCACATACAGAGGTTCTAACATGTATTTTCCACTCTGTGTAGTGGAATGAAGTCATCAGTTGTTCTCAAAACAGCAAGAAAATTAGATGCTTCACCTAAAAAAGGGTTCCAACCACAGGAATCCAGAAAAAATCTTCTTCATGTATTAGAAGAGTATCTAGAATAAGTGAACATGGATCTAGTGACCATGAGAGTTACCATTACTAAAACTTCTTCATTAGTGACTAGTCTATTTGATACTGGTGCATCTAATTCATTTATTTCAACCCATATTGTTAACATGCTAAATATTCATATAGAGATTTTATATTGTGCAATGGATATTACTACACCTCATGGCACAAAGAGTGTGATTAGGGTCTCTATAGTCCCTCATATATTTTTCCCTACCAGATGTCAAGATTTCTTGGATTTTTTTGGTTCTCTACATGAAATTATTTGACATCATATTCATAATGGATTGGATCATTTCCAATAAATCTTGGATTTATTGCTATCTTCGCTGGGTCCCCTTAATATACCAAGTGTTGTGTTTCATGTCTTTCAAGGATAATGGTACCCAAGGTAGACTAGAGATGGATGTACTTATTTGAATTTGTGGACATTGATATTTGTGTTTTCCTTTGATCTGGAGTAGGAATAGTTAAATAGTCATTTCCCTTCAGTGGTCATCATGATTCCCAATGTGTTTCCTTATAATATCTATAGTTCTCCACTAGTAAGGGAGGTTAAGTTTTCTATTGACATAATATCTATTACTCAACTAGTATCTATTCCCTATTACCATATGGTAGGATATAAAATGAAAAAGTTGAAGTCCTAGTTGGGTGATCTTCTTGAGAACGTATTCATATGCCAAAGAATGTCACCTTGGGTGACACAAGTTCTCTTTACTAAGAAGGCTGATGGTTCACTTTTCCCTTGCGTAGATTACCAAAAGATCAATTGATTTATAGAAAAGAATAAATATCAAGTTACTTGGATTAAGGATATGTTTGAAAAATTGAAAGGGGAAAAGTGGTTCTTGATGATTGATCTCTTATTTGGTTACTATCAGTTGAGGATAAAAGAATCCAACATTTAGAAAACCAAATTTTGGGGGAAGGTACAAAAATTATGAGTACCTTGTTATTTCCTTTTGTCTAACCAATGTTGATACTGTTTTTACGGATTCGATCAACATGATTTTCCATGAGTATCTTGATACCATCATGGGGGTAGTTTTGGATGACATCCTTTATTATTACATGTCCAAGGAGGATCATGTTCATCATATGAAAACAATTATGAGTTTATTGATAAATAAATGAATTTATGTTGAGCTTTCAAAATTTGATTTACAGATTAGGGAAGTGATATTCTTGGGAAATGTGGTGTTGGAACAAGGAATGTCATTTGATCCTAAAAAGGTGAAGGATATTATGAATTGGGAGAATCTACAAAATATCTTCTAGATTTGGAGCTTATTTGGCAGAACTTGATATTATCATTGGTTCATGAAGGACTTCTCAAAGATTTCTTCTTCGATAAATGAACTATCATGGAAGGGAGTAATTTTTTCTTAGGATTATAGGTTTTAGAATTTTTTATCATGCCAAAACATGTTTTTACCAATGCGTTGGTGTTGACACTTCCTGGGGTTGGGTAGTGCTATATGGTTTTCTTTGATACTTCAGGTTCAGGTTTGGGATACATTCTTTTGTAAGGTGATCAGTTTTTCACTTATGACTCATGTTAAGATAGTCCACCTGAGAAGAAAATTATCCAACCTCGACCCTCAAAATTTCAGTCACTATGAACGTGGTTAAGTGTTGGTGCCATTAACTTTACAGAGAATGTTTTATAGTGTATTCATACCACAAGAGATTTAGTTATATCTTCTATAAAGAAATATTTAAATTTGTTATAGAGGAATTGGGTGGAATACATGTAGTATTTTGATTTCAAAATCACCCATATCCCGAGGAAAGGGAATTTCATTTCAAATTATCTATGTAGGAAAATTCCAACCCAGTTTGTGAATTAATCATCGGAGAGTGAAACTTGATGGATCTCTTTTCAAAATTTCATATCAGAGTCTAGGAATTAGGGTCGAAGGTTTCATTGGACAGTTTTTTTATTAACATCAACAACTATAGAATTGATTATTCAGTAACATAATCCTGATGATGAGTTTTTTAGCATTAGAAACTCTCTTAATGGTTCAAAGACTATTCTTTATTGGTCTTTCCCCAAAGAGGGCTTTATATGCTTTAGATTTTTTTTTCCGGTACCATATTAGGTAAGCAAAGCTATAATGCGGGATTTACATAGTTCCTAGGGATGTGCACCCATGATCCACAAAAGATGTTATATGACATGCATCAGTAGTTTTAGAGTCCAGGTATGAGATGAGCATTGCTGAATTTTTTCTTCATTGTTTTACATGCTAATAGGTCAAAGCGGAGCACCATAAGTATTCCAGTTGGCTTCTGCCACTTCTAGATCCTACTTGGAAGTGAGATGAGATCTCAATGTACTTTGTGGATGGAATATGATTTACTAAATGTAATAAAAATTCGATATGGGTTGTGATCGATCATGTGACCAAATTGGCACACTTTATACCCATTCATGATACAACCAATGTTGAGGAGTTGGGAAATCTCTATGCGAAAGATTTTGTTCATCGGCACAGAGTTCCATCTACTATACTTTTTGATAGAGATCCTCTATTCAGTTATCATTTTTGGAAAGGCCTTCAAGTCAAATTGAAATTTTAGTTCTGTTTGAGAAAGACATACCATCCACAGTCAGATGGCCACATAGAAAGTGCTATACATATTATTGAGAATATTCTTTCCACTTGAATTCATGATTTTTTGGGGGCATGGGATGACCATTCAGGGATGGTTGAGTTTTACAATAACAAAATTACCAGTTTTCAATTATAATGACCCCTTTTGAGGCCTTGTGTGGATGACCATGTAGATCTATGCTCTATTGGTCAGAGATTAGTGAAGGTTCTGTAGATAGACTATGCTTGGTTCAAGAGATGAAAAAAATGATTCTGTTGATTCAGTAGAGAATTTTAATAGTGTAGAGTAGGTATATTTCTAATGCTGACCATCATCATAGAGCATTAGAATTATCAATTGGTGAATTAGTATTATTGAACATTTCACCTTGGTTCGGTAACACACGTCTTGGGAGGAAAGGGAAGATTTCTCATAGTTTTGTTGGACCTTTTGAGGTTATTGATTATGTGGAGAATGTTTCTTATTATTCAAATCATCTTCCATAGCTGATGTCAATACATAATTTCTTCCATCAATATTAGTTATGTAAGAATATATCTGATTCATCTCATGTTCTAATCTTGAGTGATTTTGAGGTTGATCCTGTTTCATCCATGATTGAATGACCAATCAGGATAGTTGATTCTGAAACCAAGCTGCTTCATGGATGAGATATACCTTTGGGACATGTGTTATGGAAACAAAGTTCTGCTTCTTATTAGACACGGGAGTGTGAGTCACTGAAATGAGATCAATGACCTTATATTTTCTATTTGGAATCTTCTAGATATGATTTCTGGAGATAGAATGTTTTTATTGTAGAGAGGGTGTAACATCCCATTACTCTTTTGACAGGTACATTTTAAAACATTTTGTGATTTTTCTTTTTCACTGTCTGGATAGGGCCAAGAAGGAATTGGGAGGTTATAATGGAGAAGTAATAGATTTTTTTAATTATCAGAAAAAATCAATTATTTCTACAAATTTAGGAATATTTACATAATGTGTAATATGGTTACATGCTATATAGATAATAAAATGATAATAATTTGTTTTTATGAATAGGTGATGGTTTTCATGGTGATAAATATAATTTTAAACTTCAAGTCATGTAATTGGTATAAACGTCATGTAGAACCCAAATATTTTTTTAAACATGAAACACAAATAAAATACTTATTTACTCCTCTCTATAATTACTTACTCTTGACCCAAGAGCATTTACCAAGTGATTTTGGTGCCCTCAGCCATTCTAAATTATTTCAATCAATGATTGATCGTTTTTTCGGTTATGGTGTTACAGTATAAGTAATTGTTATCCCAAAAACATAGTATATTTACCTTTATCTCCTTGGGAGTCTGATTTACCATCGTGGTATTTATGGATATATACCATTTGTTGTTGAATTTTGTTTCTAGGTTATGTTCCTAGATCTTCTGCACCTTTTTTATAGTCGGTATTTTCTATTGAAGAAATAGTGTTTCCGTGAAAGGTAGGTTGTTATTTTATGATGGAAAATATGATTTTACATGAATTTATGGATTTAATTTCAATTTTTTTATTTAAATTCATTTTTATGAATTGTATTTCAATTGGTTTATTTAAAACCCCAATTCCATTGAATTTGGAAATTTGATTTTGGCACGAAATTGAGAAAACCCCCCAATTTCAGTGAATAAGATTGTGTTTGACCAAGTGATTGAAACCGGGGAAATTTAAATTGTTGAATTTAAATTTTGAAATTTTTCTGATGGAAAATTCCTGAAATTAAATTGATGAAATTTATTTCTTATTTTATTTAATAAAATTGGCATAAAATAGTTTATTTTGGATGATTTGAGTTCTATCATAGAAAAATGGCATGTTTTTTTATTAAAAATCCATGTCATGGTATTTTAATACAAATTGGAATATTTGAAATAGAAAATGGGAATAGTTTTATATTAAATAGTGTTAAAACTAATTTCCCATCATTGTTTTTGTATTGGAGAACATTCAAGACTTAGGTAGTCAGTGAGTTATTTAGGTGACACTTTATGATTTACGAAACTCCAAAACATAAATGAAGCATATTTCATACCTTAAAAAATGGTGAATAGTCCTATTTAGACTCAATTAAAAGGGTAATAAGTACATATTATTGTGTCACCTTGATTGTGGGGTCCCTATATCATAGAACTACCATACCTTTATAGATTTATGACCATGTTTCTCACTTGTTCGTATTTTAAATGAAAAAATATCATTTTTGTGAACTTCTTTACATGCCTTAAATTTTATATAAAATATTTTATATGAGATGTGTTTATTTAAGCCATTTTAAAAGTATTTACAACAATTGAAACATATTCTATATTTTGAATTATAAATCAGGATTTTCTTAAATATTATTTTGAAATGTCAAACCTATTTATTGGAAAATTGAAATCTCTTTGTTTGGTTAATTAAATGTTGGTGTCTATTATGGAATCTTTAGTGAGATCCTACCAGGATTTTATCTCACACCATACCTCTGCCTTTATATGTTCTTAGATTATCTCCTTCCAAGTTTGAGAAAAGGTGAAGCACCACTTGGAGGTCATTCTGGATATTAATCCATGGGCTTGGAGAGTTGCATTAGTTTGGAATTGGGCTATTTTCATTCAGTTTTTGGTACTTTTAATTGTAATTTGTGTTGTTTATTACGTATTTTATTTATGGTAAACTAATCCCTATGGAGATTCATTTGTAGGCATACTATCTTGTTATCTTGACTCTGCAATGTTTGTGAAAAAATCATTCACACAATCTCTTTTTATGATGTTATGTTCTAGTTGTTGACCCATGGTGATAAGGTAGTCCCTTAGGGTTATGTCAATACCTACTCGTTTATCAGGTTACCATGGTACATGGGTTAGTTTGAGATAGAAATTATTTTTATTAATACAATAATATTATATTATTCATAAAATAATCGTTTATAATAAATTCCTCTAATCAAATTATTTAAAATAATATAAAAATACACATTTATCCAGATCTATTTCAAATTTGTATTAATCCCCTACATCTACCTCAATGATATAATAACCACTTATTTCACCACGTTAATGCATAATTTATTATATATATATAAACTTTTATTTAATTTTGACACTTTTTAAATATTCATAATAATTGATTAATGAACATTTGGTATCATATACCATTATATTTAGAATAATTGATATTTATAACTTTGATACTTGATATGGGATTTTCATAATGTTTTTATAACCATTTAGGTATACTGAAATACTATATCATTAATTTTGATGATTTCTAAAATTGAAACATTGAACTTCCTTCCCGAATCCTTGTTTAGTATTAAATAACCTATAATGAATATTAAATCCTTCATACTTCTTCTTCCTACTTAATAATATACACTTCTTTACTATCATCACAAAGATTGAGCATGGACCTCCCATGTTCATCTTAGCTATTTTTAATATATTGGGAAGATCAGGAAAACTTCTTTTGAAGTCATTTATGTAATAGATAATAGAATAATCATAAAACCTTTTTGACAATGTTTATAGAAATAAATCATATAGGTTGATCTACTTATAAATGATACTCCATCCTCTCCACATCATTAATGTACCCAATTATACTGAGCACATGAGTAGTGACTATAGTTCCTTTAGTTATTTGGTATCGAAATAATTCTTTTGATATTCCATTTTATTAGCATTATCACATTAAAAAATGACCCTTTTAATGTTATTAATCGTCTTTAACATATCCATTCTCTATTGTTTCATTTATAACATATGTATGATGGATTAATATATAATATTGGTGATATTAAGTGATTCATTATTATTATTTGCAAAATAATTCAAACTATTTATTAAACTACATCACTAATTGACTAACTCTAATGGGGTTATCTAATATATAAAACATTTCATATTTCTTAAGTATTATTATAAAGATGTTGTAGTAGTACAATATGATTATTACATTAAGATTATCCTTTTAATGAATTTATATAAAGTCAAAGCTGACAATGATTCCAATTTTATCTACTATAAATGATAGTTTTATATGATTATCATGTTTTTTAATCATTTAATAAGGTTTTTTATAAATTTAATCCAACTAAAATGATAACCCATTTTATTTCACATAATATCTTTTTATGGGATGGGATCTATATTTGAATATAAAAATGAGTTTCTTAAACCTTGATTTAATTTTATAATTTTTTATACCACACCCATTTAACAAATAATAATGTCATGGTTATCAAAATATCCACAAACCATGACTATTTTTCACAAAACACACCCTGGTTCAATAAAATAAATCATTTTTCTATATTATTCATATATTCAAAACATCAATCCAAATATAATGAATGTTTCACTAAGACTAATGTTGGGTTTAATTCAGTAAATAAATTGTCAAAACATTGTGAAAACAAACCAACAAGACCTATTTTATATAAGAACTATACATTCATTTGAATTTAATAAAACATAAATGAATATCAAAATTATTTCTCTAGGGAAACTAGAAAACATATTATTTACCATGGGGGATGAATATCCCACAAAATTAGAAAATGTATTCCATCATCTTAGTTTATTCAAGGGTTGATTGATTCTATTAGGTATCAACAAATACTTCTCTTTTGATTATAATATATTATAACTTTAGAGTTATTGAGAAGAGATGAATAGAGCTTCAATTCAAGGATTTCACATAACACTATTAGGAAATACACACATTCACACATTGATCTAGTGTTGAGCCTATTTATATAGCCTTCATGAAATTTACTTGGAATTATATACATTTCATAAATTCCTTGTTATTATCAAAAAAAATTCATAAATGTTTAACATCGTTACAACTCCATGTAACATAAAATTCAATCTCATATTTATTTTTTAATGTTTACATAATTAATATGGATAATAATTCTACTTAAACATCATTACATGATATTTTAACCAATCAAGGTAGTTTATAGTGGGAGAAATAATCTATTGACTTGAATTATCATAAAATATTTTAACATAAATGATTAGAACCATTACATGGTTACCTTCATTATTAAGTGGCGTACTTTAGCACAAACTAAGACAAGATCAATACCTTCTAACATCCCAACCCTGGTGCCACAAACTGTTTCCCTGATCTTGTTGGTTACATGACTTCAGGCATGCCACCCCGTATGCTAGAGGCTTCCAAGTAGCACTGAGGGTCTAATATTGATCATGGGGAGACTATACCATCTTTATCAAAGTATCATAACATAAAAAATAAATGAGAATAAATAATTTAAATATCTAATAATCAAACAAAAATAGTACCAAAATATAACTAAAAATGAAAATACAATATAAAAACTCAACTGTAGATATGCCTTTCCGAATTACATTCCTTGTTTAAAAAAACCAAATGTAAAGACACTGACAACTACCAAGTGGGTAGTAAACTACATCTGGGCCCCTCATCCAAACTCCATCCCAAATAATCCATACAACACAGGTCCCTTTCCCTTATCCTATCCTGCAAACATGAAGTATATTCAGGTAATGATCTGGAATATTGAGTAGGGTGTGTGTATAGCTTAGTAGTCCACCATGAAAGGCATCTAACACAATATCCAGTCAAAATATTATATGTAGTTGTATAAAGAATAAAATACAAGTAATAAGGTTAAAAATGTACATTTATTTAATTACTTATTTTTAACCAAATAACACCCCCGGGTTCTCGAGGACACTCTAACCATATCATATATCACAATTCCATTATTACCATTCATAATTCAAAATTTAATGGAATTGTTACCACACATAATTCATAATACATGAATTAATTCTATAGTTTCCATTCATAATTTTATAATTGAATGATATTATTTCCATTCATCATTTCAAGTAAAACATGAATACCATTGTTGCCCTTCAACACTACATGCCACACATGAATTCCATTATTACTATTCATCATTTCAAGTCACACATGAATTCCATTATTACAATTCATCATCTAATGTCACATTTTAATTTCATTGATACCATTCATCATTTCATTAATCAATTACATGATTAATTATTCATATCCCCCCCATTAATTAATTTGATATTTAATTAATTACATCATTGCCATTAATTAATCCACAAATTAATTAATCATATCTGTTCCATTATTTTATTCAACAATTAATTAATCACGAAAATTCCATTAATTAATTCAATAATTAATTATCAACATCAACCCCATTAATTAAATCAATAATTAATTAACCATATCAATCAAATTCATAAGCCTCACAATCGATAATAATTAATTCAACCAATAATTATTCCAATTAAACAATTTCAATATAACAATAATTAATTCAAAATACAATTATCCAATATCAATAATTTCAATCACTCCATAATTAATTCAACAATATATTTATTCCAATTCACAATTTGAATATAACAATAACAATTTCAAAAAATAATAACTAAATTTAAATAATCCCAAATACTCCATAATTCAATCAAAAATTAATTATTCGAATTCATAATTTCAATATAACAGTAATTAATTCAATAATTAATTATTCAATTTAAATAATCTCAACCATCCTATAATAAATTCAAAAATTAATTATTCCAAATCACAATCCCAATATTCCCCATTTCATAATAACCTAAATTAAATAATTTACCAAATTAATTAATTTAGTATAAGAAAATCAATTGCTAAGAATATAATGGAAATTCTATAATTAAATACTCAAAATTGAAATCAATACTTTGGGATTTTAATAATAGACCACCAACCTCATGGTTGATGATAAATTCATACCCATGGAAATCACTAATTTTAGTGGAAAAACAATGAATAACGAGATCTTGATTCAATTCCTAGATCCAAAATTTAGAAAAATCAAGATCTAACAAACCTAGATCAAGATAAAGATATAAAAAGGGATAAACATCCTTCTTTTATTTGGGAGAAGAGTGGGAGATAGAGAGATATCTAAATGGGAAGAAACCACATACCCATTTAGTTCATATATTTAATCCAAGCAACGAATCACAAAGAATGGATGTCATAAGCCTTTTGAATTCATCCTCGAGCCTCCAAACTCAAGAGAAGACATTAGTGGATGAGTCGGGGATGATTTGGGGTTAAATTGGGGGATCAATTATATTGAAAACTAAATTGAAAATTAAGTTAAAATTCATATATTGTTTTCTGGGAAGGGGTGGATAGTTTACCCAACCATAAACCTTAATCGTGTGTCTCTTCTAGGGGGTTTATAGTTTCTCCCAATAGGGTTCATGGTTTTAAAAAATGTGCACCATCTGTGAAAACCCTCTACATCCCGGGTTGGATGATTTGCTGGGTCAGGGCCCACAAGTTGGGGAAACCTTGGGCCAACCGTGCACATCCCTCCTCCGAAAGTTTACAATTTTTACCCAAACACACCCCAAGGTAAGACCCAACATGTACACAAAACAAGGCAAAATAGTACCAGAAAAATGATGAGGATTCTCCACAAAATGTCAGGATCTTAGAATATCTCCACTTTATAATAAATATTCATCAATCTATACTCTAAAGAATCTCAATGATTTTGAATCACAAATATTAGGCCCATAATACCAAAAGTATTCTTCTCTCTCCCATGTTTTCTCCTAAACATATCCATGCTTCCAAAATACACAAACTATTGACATAGTCTTTCCCCACAACACATTCTCGCTACGATCAGACACACATATAAAATTCTCCTCAAAGGATGCATCTATTCTAAGATAACATCATCCACATCAATAACATAGGAATGGTGTGGGTGATACCGCTAAAATTTTGACACATGGAAAACATCATGAATAACAATGTATCTCTATGGAGAGCCTATTGGTACCCCACTGACCTGGTTCTCTAAACAACCTCAAATAGTCCAACAATCCTTGATACCCACTTACTCTCTCTCTATATCCTGTAGTGACCCATCCTAGGATGGAAATAAAATAATGAACCAACACCATCTATAAAATATATGGGTAATCGATGTTTATTAGCACATGACTACTTTCTACTTTGATATGTTGCCATATGATTCTGAATCAACAATACCTGCTTCAGTATCACCTGCATGAGACTTGGAAAAAACTATTCTGACTAACTACCTCCCTCCAGTTTGGAGGTGATCTTCATGACCTACCACAAATATCCTCCTATAGTTCTATCTATGTGGTTTGCTGATAAATATTTTCTTAGGATAACTCCTAAAATGCTCGTTGCTTTTTCCAAGACCCACCAATGTTTTAGAAACATGCCTAAAAAATATCCTCAATAACATTTATAGTACGTTGTGACTTCCCACCTATATATGGGTGGAATTCTATACTAAAAAAACGTGCATACCAAGAAAATTTTGTAATCCATTCCAAAAGTACAAAGTAAAATGTGATTTAAAGTATGGAAGACAAGTTTATGGCACCCCTTGTAGAAAAACTATATCACAAGAATACAAGTATCTCAGTTTATCCGCTGATAAAGTCTTGCACACTGGCAAGAAATGTTATAGCTTTTTCAAATGTTCCACCACCACCCAAAGAGTGTCATCCATCTCAAGCATCCTTGGGTATCCCACCA
This sequence comes from Viscum album, assembly GCA_963277665.1. Lineage (NCBI taxonomy): Eukaryota > Viridiplantae > Streptophyta > Magnoliopsida > Santalales > Viscaceae > Viscum > Viscum album. The sequence continues at coordinate 221,293,648 of OY728165.1, forward strand.
TGAAATACATGGTTATTTCATCTCATTTTAATTTCTGAATCGGAAATAGATGTAGCAAACCACCAGGTTCTTGATGCTCAGTCTTCACCTATTGACAGGTGTAACATCTTTTCACAAACCTTGCAATCTCTTTTTTCATGCCCGACCACCAAAACTTTCATTCTCAGTCACAGTATATTTTGGTCACACTTAGATGTACCACCCACATCAAGTCTTAAAACTCATACATATGCTCCTCTCATATTCTCAAAGGCACAACAACCTGAATCCTGACATAGATGACCTCATCCTAATTTATCATCTAGACTGAAAGTGTCTCCTCACCTTCATGTCTTTCCCTCAAGGCCAAATATTATGGATCATCATACTTCCTTTCCCTGGCCCAATAGAAAAGTGTTGAATCTATTGAAACTGATTGGAGGTTCATCTTCACTTAACTCTCTTAAACCACATAATACACCTCATCCAGTAAAATCAACATTTTCCAGAAAGAACTATAATTTCGAATAGCTTTATTCGGTTTTTTTTGCTTACAGAGTTAGCCACACAATTTTATTTACTTAGTGTATATTCTAGCATAAAATTGAATGACATTAAATAATCCACCCATCTATGATTATATAGATTAAAATATTGATTCGAAATGATATACTTTAATATCTTGTGATCCGTATACATAGTTAACTTTTCACCCAATAGATAATCTCCCCAACACTTCAAATCTTAAACCAATATAGTTAACATGAAGTCATGTGTAAGGTATTTTCTTTCATATGGCCTCAGCTACTAAGAAACATATTCCACAACTCGATCCCCCTACATCAAGGCTACTACAAACACGATCCTAGAAGCATTACCAAACACCATATACTCATCACCTAGATCTAATAAGATCAAGATCAGTGCTGACCTTAAGTTATTATTCAAATACTAGAAATCATTCAAACATTATTACAAGCAAGGAAAATTTATCCCCTATTTTGTGGATGAAATGTTTTTCTATCAAATGGGAAAAGTTTTGAATGAACCTATGATAATATCCAGCTAATCAAAAAATATACAAATATTGAAAATGTTCTTAGTAGTATCCCTAGATACAAATTCTTGAATCTTCCTTGAGTTCAATAACAAACCTTAATTAGAGATGATGTGACCAAATAAGTTCCATTGATCATCCCAATACTAACACTTATATATCATGGCATATAAAAAATGTTCTCTTAGTGTACTCTGGTCAATGTAAAGATGTTGGGAATGATCATCATGGGTATTGGTGTCCACAAAGATATCACCAATGAACACAATAAAAAACTGATCTAGGTACATATGAAATTTTATGTTCATCAAGTCCATAAACAATGAACGTGAGTTCTTAAACCCAACAACATTATGACGTACTCATATAGACTATACCTACTTGTGAAATCAGTACTTGATATATCAGAAGTTCAAAGTCTCAAATGATGATACCCTAATCTCATGTCGATCTTGGAGAATACACAAGCTCCCCTCAACTTGTCAAATTAAACATATATTCATGTAGTAGGACATTGATAATTCCTTGTAATCTGATTCAACTTCAGGTAATCTACATCGATGTTTGAAATCTCGTCACCCTTCATAGAAAACAAAACTAAAGAACCACAAGATGGTATAATAGGATTGATAAACCCTTTATCCATCAAATATTCTAGCTGAATATTGATCACTTGAATCACAATTTGTTCCATTCTGTATGGTGGAATAGAAACTAGGATAACGCCTGAAATGATCTCAATAGAAAATTCCATATCTCTATTGGGCACAAACCCTAAAAAGTCTCCAAAAAACACATACTGAAACCTATCCAATATGGGTGGAAATAAATCATACATTATACCTCCATCATTCATCAATATACTATAAATTGGGAGGTATGCTCCCACCATTGCTGATGAATATTCCCTATACGCACCACCAAGATATCCCTCTCCCCATGGTGTATGTATTTTTCCCCATTATGTGACATAAACTTCTCCTCCTATGGTAGAAATATATGTGGACTCATTATGCTTCTAACCAGTCCATACCTAATTTTTTTGAAGCCTAACATATAAAGGATGTAAATAAACCATATAAAATGACACTCACCAACCTAGAGAGAACACCCTTTTCATAAAAAAATTTCCCTCGATCAAACTTCCAAAGGTGTATCTACTATCAACACCCCTACTCACAAAATCCACCGTCAGGATCAAACCATTCAAATGTTTTTCAGAAATAAAGGAATGATATGAACTAGTATCAAATAATGAACTAGATAATATGGATTCTACAAGAATTGTACATATCACTATTGATGGTATAGCCTTACTATCCACTGGCGTCGACTTAATGGAATGGAACTGTCCTTCCCCTATTTCTGGTAATGGATCCTAAGTCCCCTGAGATGCACAACTCTTCTAATACAAGCACTCTTACCTTGATTTTCCATATCCAATACCCCTATCACCACAACCAGTAGAACTTTAGATACTGGACTGATATGGTGCAAAAGATATTTTTACCAAAACCTGTTTCTATCAAGGTCCTCCATTACTAACCATAAGTCATGGGTTCTAGTTGAACCTCTATATATATACCATATTTCTGTAATATCATAAATCTATTGGTGATCTAGAACAATTTATACAACAGTGGACCTACCTACCCCAATAATGATAGAAAATTTGGTTAAGGTCTTGGGTAACAAACACACCCCCCTGGACACTATTCTTGCTATTCCCCAATATAACTCCGTTGTAGTGATACTTCTTTCTCTCAAAATACATACAGCTTGACTGCTAAGAAGAAACAATCTTTCCTACACTATAATTATCATTTAGGTTCCCATTATCTAAGAGATATTGATCCACCACCTTTTTAAATTACTTTAATAGAAATAGGTTAACATGGGGTAATAATCTCACATTTACTTTCATCCTAGAAATTCCTCTCAATATCTCTCTCATCCCCTACCAGCACTATAGAAAAGAAATACATGTTCGTAAAACATCCAACATATTCCATCATAGACATACATTACAGATTTAACCTCCTGAACTTAGCTTCACTGAATTTCCTCAGAATCTCTGGATAAAAGTACTATAGTAACTTCTCCAAAAATTCCTTCCATCACTTACCATCTGCCTCCCTCATCCAAGCCTAAACATCCCACTAGTGCTTCACTAATCCTCACGACATTTAAGTAGCCAACTTGACCCTCAGTTAAATATTAGTCTCAATGTGGTAAAGTACAGTCTAGATAGAATCACTTTATAATTCATCTTCCTCCATTCCAACCTCTATAGTAAGAGTCAAAGGGGGATATAATTTAAACTTCCACATCAGACCAAACATGCTTGTCACAACCATCACCAGGTCTCATTCTATGAATTTCAAAAATTGAGCAATGTTCTCTCAGAACTTCTCTCCGACCTCTTCACCTGGCACTACCAGTGCCTTGGGTTACTCTACTAGAGAAACATCTCCGGAGATGTCCCCCTATCATCCTCTAAACAAGTGTTTTAAATGATTAATTTCTCTACAATCCAAAACATAAGTGTTAGGAAAGATATCACAACATTAACACATTGATGTAGGAGTAAATCACAATAATTCAAAAAAATTCTTTTCACTAAACCCTCACCACATGGTCAAAATAGAGCCGATATCAATAACCTTTACGATTCTACCACTTGGTCATGTTTAAAAAAGGATAAACACGTTCTCATTATTAAAATTTTACATATGACCCCCATTTATTTACATTTTACATCATTTGGTAGATCAATTTTAAAATCATGGAAAACTGTTCAATTTCAATAACATACCAAAAACAAATTTTTCCATGCGTGCCTAAATTGACTCTTGTCCAAATATAATCTTGAGTTCCATGAATGATGAATGCTTACACACCTCTCATGCCATTATAGTCCATGAGTCCAATATCATAAATCCCAGAAAAAACTATCACACCACACAACAAGTGTGTGACAAGAGGTGAAATATCATCAACTGTAATGACACACATCAATAACAGTAATCCCACCATGGGTACATAGATTTTACCCTCATACATAAGTTAGCTACTCCTATGAACGTGCTCTTAACCAAAACCCAACTCATAATATTCTCTAGTCGACCTTTCCATAAATAGTAATAAAAAATAAAATAAATGAAAACATTTTTGAAACCAATTTATAATGTCCTGAACTAGGTACAGACACTGGTTCCCCAAGCCAGCTAGTCACATGACCGCATGAGTTCCTTACTTTACGAAAGAGGATAAAGACTAGAAACATGGGTCTAATACTGATCACTGGGAGACTATACCATCATTATCAATGTAGCACAATAGTGGAAATAAATAAGAATAACCATATCATATAACCAATAAGAAAACCAAACTAGTACCACAAGATGATCAAAAATATAAATACAATATAAAAATTGAACTATATATATGTCATGCTAATGTAAATGCCATGTTTCGAAATGAGAACAAAAAATTAAGGACATTGACATCTCCAAATAGGGTTATAAACTACGCATGGTTCCCTTATTGATCCTCCATACCAAATCAATCATATAAAATAGGTTCTTTGAACTTATCATATCATGAAAACTTGAATTCTATTTGGGCAACGATTAGGAATCCTGAGTAGGGTATGAGTACGGAAATATAGGCCAGCACCACCACCATCTAAAACAATATCTAGTCAATATAGTACATGAAGTTGTATAATGCATAAAATACAAGCAATAAGGTAAAATGTTTACATTTATTCAATCTCTCTTTTTTAACCCCATAACATCCATGGGTTCCTGAGGACACCTAAACCATATCATATATCATAATTCCATTTTTACCCTTCAAAATTCAAAATTGAATTCCATTTTTATGATTAATACTTTATAATACATGAATTAATTCAATTATTACTATTCATCATTTTATAACTAAATTCAATTGTTACCATTTATCATTTCATGTCACACATGAATTCCATTTTTACCATTCATTATTTCATGTCACACATGAATTCCATTATTACCATTCATCATTTCAAAATAAATCCATTATTATCATTCATAATTTCATGTCATAGTTGAATGTCGTTGTTAATATTCATCATCTCAAGTCACACATGAATTCCATTATCACCATTAATTATTTATATAATTAATTCAAAAATTAATTATCCACATATATCTCATTAAATAAATAAATAAATAAATAATTACATCATTCAAATTAATTAATCTAACCATTAATTAATCACATTAGTTAAATTAATTAATTCGACAATGAATTAATAAAATCAATTACATAAATTAATTGAATAATTAATTTACAAACTCAACCCTATTAATTAATTCAACAATTAATTAAAAATCTCAATCAATTTCATAATCATAACAATATCCAATAATTTATTCAACTATTAAATATTCCAATTCAAAAATTTTAGTATGAAAATAAATAATTCAATAATTAATAACTTAATTCAAATAATCTCAATCAATCAATAATTAATTCTATAAATAATTATTCCAATTAATAATTTCTATATAACAAAATGTAATTCAACAATTAATTATTCAATTTCAATAATCACAATCACACCATAATTAATTCAATAATTAATTATTCGAATTCAAAATTTCAATATGAAAATAATTAATTCAACAATTAATTACTCAATTTCAATAATATTAATCACTCCATTATAATAAAAAATTGATTATTCTTATTCACACTCACAATATTAACAATTTCACAGTTCCCTAAATTAAATAATTCATCAAATTAATTAATTAAATATATGAAATTCAAATTATAATCATCTAATTGAAATTATAGAATTATAAACATGTAATTGAAATCAATACATTGGGATTTAAAAAATAGACCACCTATCACAAGATTGACGAAAACGATCGCCAATAAAAATCCCTAATTTGAAAAGAAAAAAACAAAGAAGAAAAAGTTCTTGATTCAATTACTAGATCCATGATTTAAATGAATAATGATATAAATAACCAAGATCTAGATCGAGATCTAACAGTTGAGAAACATCCATATTTTATTCAGGAAATGGAGAGAATGATATATATATATATCTAAATGAGAAGAAACCACATACTGATGAGGTGTAGATATTCAATACTTGTTTTCAATCACGAAGAACAGAGGTTGGAAGCCTTCTGAATTCATCCAAGAGCCTCCAAAATTTAGGGAATATATTAGTGGTCTAAGAGGGGGTGACTTGGGGTTAATTATGATGTTTGGGTATTTTAAAATCTAAATTTTTTATTAATTAATAATTTGTTCATGGTTTGCTGGGTAGGGGTGCACAGTCTAAAAAATCGTACACCTTAACTATGATCCTCTTCTGGGTGGGGTGGTGCATGGTTTCTCTTAATAGAGTGAACAGTTTGAAAAAACTGTGCACCAACCTTGCAAACCCTCTCTTTACATGGTTGCATGATTAGTTGGGCCAAGGGTGCACTGTTTGGGGAAAACATGCTTAAACTGTGCACATGACCTCCTCATTCCAAAATATCAAATTTTCACCCAAATACACCCCAAGGTAAAACCCAAAAAATGTACTCAAAACTAGGAAAAAGAGTTCATGAAAAATATCACTAGACTTCTCCAAAAAAAGGTTGGGATCTTACAATCTCCCCAATTTGTAATTGCTCATCATCACGTTTTACTCCAAAGAATCTCTAAGATTATGAATAAAAAATATCTATCTACTGAGCCCGCATGTCCACTTCTCTCTCCCATAATTCCTTCTAAACACAGTCATATTGTCATAATAAATGAACTATTGACATAGTATTTCCATGCAAATCTTTCTCATTTCTATCCAACACATGTATCAGATGCTCCTCAAAGGATGCATGTATCCCAAGCTCAACATCCCCCACATTGATCACATGAGAAGGGTCAGGGTGATACAACCAAAGTTTTGACACATGGAAAAAATCATGCATATCACTATATATCTATGGAAGAAACAATTGGTATGCCACTAACCCGATTCTATCCACAACCTCAAATGGTCCAACAAACCTACGTGCTAACATTCCAAATCTATGCATCCTACAGTTACCCAACCTAGGGGACACTCGAAGGAATACATTATCAAACTCTATGAAATATTGGGGTAATTCACTTCTATCAGCATAAAAATTATATATACACCGAGATGTAGCCATATGCTTCTAAATAAATTGTACCAGATCTGATGTCTCTTACATGAGACTCAGTTCCAATAGCTCTGACTCACATTCCTCCATCTTGCATAGAGGTAATCTGTATGGCCTACTATAAAGTGTCTCATATGTTTTCATATAAATAGTAGCATGGTAACTTTTGTTATAGGTGAAATGCACCAATGCTAGGTGATTTTTTTATGACCCACCAAATTCTAGGACACAAGATAGAAACATATCATTAAGAATCTGAATAGTACATTCTAATTGCTCATATATCTATGGGTGGAACACCATAATCTACAAAACCTATGTACTAAGAGAATTTTGTAATTCATTCCAGAAGTGTGAATTAAAATGTGAGTCGTGTTCTGAAACTATAGTTGTTGGCACCCTATGCAAGTGTACTATCTCCAAAACATACAATTATCCTAGATGCTCTAATGGGAAAGTATCCTGTATAGGAAAGAAATGTGCTACCATTTTCAAATGGTCCAAAACCACCCAAATAGCCTCATTCTTATAATGTTTACTTGGGAGTCTCACAAAAAAATTCATGGTAACATCATCCCACTCATATTTTAAAATAGGAAAGGGTTTTAGCAATCCATTTGGTCATTGATAGTCATCCTTCATCTTCTAATAGGTGTATCATCATTTTTTAAACCCTAATATCTCATTTGTTATTCCTATCATCCAAAAATATATTATAGGACCCAAAAATTTTTGGTCACACTTGGATGTACTACCAAATTCGAGGCCTGAAACTCATGCATCATATCCTTGTGTATGATTGTAGGCCCAACAACCCGAATCCTGACTTATATGATCTCATCCTCATCTATCATGTAGTCTAATGTTGTCTCCCCACCATCAATGATTTCCCTTAAGACCAACCATTCTATATATTCATAATTAATTTCCCAAATCTGGCTAAAATATTTAGACTCCACTGAAACTGATATGAGATCCATCTCCTGCCGACCCTCCGTAACCACAACATGCATTTCATCCAGTAAAGTCATCATCTTCAACTCAGCACTAGACTCCAGAACTACATGAGTCCTAGTTATACTACTTAAAGAATCATCCACAATGTTTGAAATGGAATATTCTTTTAATCATGTACATAAAAACTCTAAGTGCTTTCATTAAACCAAAATATTTTATGATAAAATCATATCATCTATATTTTATTTTAAAATTACTCCTCAATGTAACACAAGTTCAAACGTAGAAATGATGATACATTGATCTCAAGTAGATCATGAAGAATAGACAATATACCCTCAATTAGTTAAAGAGATCATCAATTTTTAGAAGAGGATATCCATTTTTTATATTTATCTGATTCATTTTCTCTTAATGGACACATAAACACAAACTCCCATCAATATTCTAAGAAAAAAACACTGGATAACTTTAAATTGATGTAAAACAATGGATAAACCTCATATCCATGAAATTCTTCGGCTATATCTTGAGTTCTTGAATCACTTTCACTGTCATTTTTAACTATTGAATAGAAACCATGTCAATGTCTGACATGAGCTCAATAGTAAATCCCATATCTCTCTCAGGTGGAATCCATGAGAAGTATTTTGGAAAAAGTTCCTAAAACCTATATACTATAGGTGGAAGGACATTCTAATTTAATCCTCCATGGTCCATAAATAGACTATTAACATGGGTGGTAAGATCAGCCAGTTTTGGATGAACTATCCCTACACAGCCAGCCTAGATATCCCACTCCCATAGTGGATGTAGTTTTCACCCTTAAGTGATGTAAATGTAACCCTCCCGTGCTAAAAATCTATGTGGGCTTGGTATACTACTAACCAATATATACCCAAAATTAGTTCAAATCCTAACATATAAAGTATTTAAATATCCCATAGAAAACAATACTCCCCAACCTCAAGAGAACACCCTTTTCCTAAACAAATGGATCTTGATCATACACCCATTATTATATCGTCTATCAACATATTTTTTCATGAACTCCACCGCCTTGATAAGACCATTCCAAATTTGTGTTGAAATAATGAAATGAGAGGCACAAGTATCAAATAAGTAACTAGCTATCATAGAATCTACATGAATAATACCTATTACCATCAGTGGCTCAACATTTCTATCCACAAGTGTAGGATGAAGAACATGTAACAGTACTTCCCCTCTTCCTTGTGATGAAGTCTGAATACCCTAATCTACACCACTCTACAGATACGGGCACTCTTTCCCTAAAGTACCACATCCACTACCTCTACTACCACAAATAGTATAACATCAACTTCAAGACCGATATGTTGCCGAATATCCCCTTACTACACCCTAGTTATTTATAGCACCTCCATTACTAATAAATTTTCATGGTTTCCTATATTAATTTGGTAGATGTATCATTTTCTCACATGATCGACACTCTACTGGTGGTCGAAAACAGTGTACATGACAGTGGCCCTCTCTACCGCACTAATGAAAGAAAATCTGGATAAGGTCCTGAGTAGATGAACCTTCCCCATGGAGACCGTTCATTCTATTCCCCTAGTTAACACCCTGATATAAATTCTTCTTACTATCGGAATACATACCACCTAACCAACCTGTAGAAAACATTTTTACTACACTAGAATCCTTCTTAAGGTTCCCATTACCTATGAGATATTAACCCACCACCTATGCAATTTTTTTTTACTAAAATAGGATTTACTTGGGATATAGTCTAACATTTAATTTCATCCTAGAAACCCATCTCCATAATTTTCTAATCCCCTGCCATCACTGGAGAAAAGTGCTCCCAGTTTGTAAAATTTCTTTCATAGTACATAATAGACATGATCCCCTAGTTCATCCTCCTGAACTCCAATACACTGTGTTGTAATTATGTCTCTTAATAAAAGTGTTCCAGGAAATTCTAAAAAGATTACTTCCATGTCATCTCATCTTCCTACCATGTCCGGGCCGTAACATACCACCGACACTTCAGTGATCCTCACAACACGTAAGTGCCCAATTTTACCCTCTTCTCAATATGAGTCTCTAAGTGGTCAAGTATATTCTGGAGAGACTCAACCAAGTACTCATTTCCCACTAGTCCACCCTCTCCAGCAAAAGTCAGATGGGTATGAAATTTAAACTCCCTTATTGGATCAAGCATGCTTTTCAAAATATACCCAAGGGTTATTTCCAAGAATTTCATTAATTAATCAATGTTCTCTTATAATTTCACTCTAATATGCTCACGTGGAAATACCAGTGCCTTAGGTTACACTACTAGAAGAACATCTCGAGAAATGTCATCATGTCATCCTCTTAACAATATTCATCATAGAGGAATATATATATTTATATATTGACAATCACATTCCTTATGGTATGTAAAACAACTTTAACACAGTTACATAAGATTAAATCACAATAAGGCACAAAAATTATTTTCCCCAAACCCTCACCACACTGTCAAAACGGAGGTGCTATCACAACCCATAACCATACTTCCTCTAGGTCATGATTTAAAAAGGGTAAAATCATTCTCATTATTCAAGTTTCACATTAGACACCCATTTATTCACATTCTGTATAATTTTTCAATTTAATATCACAAGATAGTAAAACCATTTCAAGATCAATAACTTAACCAAAACCAATTTTCCCGTGCATTACTATAACTACATATGTAAAAAAATAATCTTGAGTTCCTAGAATCATGCATGCTTATACAACACTCATTCCTTTATGGGCCAAAATTCCAATCTCAGAAACCTCAGAAACAATTATAAAAATACAAAACTAGTGCATTACTCGAGGTAATACAACATCAACTATAACAACACTCATCAATAACAACAATAACACCATGGATACATGGATTTTACCCTCACACATGGGTTATCTACTCCCATTCACAATTTATTAACCAAGACTAGATTCCTCTTATTCTCATATCTACCATTCCTCAAATAGTTAGACAAAAGAAAAGAAAAGAAAACTCCTTTGATACCACATTGAAATGTCCTAACCTAGGTGGGACATACATGTGCCCTGAGTCGGTCGTTCACCTGACCTTAGGAATACCCCCTATAGTACTGAGGCTATTGACTAGTAGTGAGGTTATAATATTGATCATGTGGAGACTATACCCTTTTTATCAAAGTAACACAATAGTAGAATTAAATAAGAATAAACAAATGATATGACACATGAGAAAACCAATCTGGTACCACAAGATGACCAAAACTGGAAATACAACATCAAAACTAAACTATAGATAGGTTATGGTAGAGTATGTTCCATGTGTAAAATGAAACCCAAAAAGAAAAGACAATGAAAACTCTTATTCAAGTACCAAACTATGTATGGTTCCCTCATCCATGATCGATACCAAATCATCCATTTAATAGAGATCATTTTTCCCATATCATATATTGCAAACATGAAGTCTATTCAGGTACCGATTATCCAGCCCAAGATGGGTGTGAGTACAACTCAATAGTTCACCACCAACAGAGTCCAAAATAATATCCAGTCAAAATAGTTTATGCAGTTGTACAATGAGTAAAATACAAGAAATAAAATAAATAATTTACATTTATTCAATTACTCTTTTTTTAACCACAAAACACCCCTAGGTTATCGAGGAAACCCAAAATATATCATATATTAAAATTCCATTTTTATCATTCATAATTCATAATTGAATTCTATTGTTACCAGTCATTTTTCATAATACATTGCTGAATTCTAATTTTATCATTCATCTTTTTATAATTTAATTTCGTTGTTACTATTCATTATTTCATGTCACACCTGAATTAATTTGTTACCATTCATAATTTCATGTCACACATGAATTCCATTATTACCGTTCATCATAAAAATTCACACATGGATGTCATTGTGACCATTAATCATTTGAAGTCATACATCAATTCAATTGTAACCATTCAAAATATCCAGTCACACATGAATTCCATTGTTAGAATTAATCATTTTATTAATTAATTCTAAAATTATTTATTCTCACTAATTAATTAATTAATTAATTAAATAATTCCCATTAATTAATCCAAAAATTAATTAATCACATATTTCCATTAATTCATTCAATAATTAATTAATCACATCAATTTTATTAATTAATTTAACAATTAGTTAACCATCTAAACTGTTTTAATTAATTCACAAATTAATTAAGCATCTCAATAAATTTCATAATCATCACAATATCCAATAATTAATTCAACCACAAATTCTTCCAATTCAATAATTTCAATATAATAATAAACAATTCAATAATTATTTATTCAATTTCAATAATCTCTATCAGTCTATTATTAATTCAAAAATTAATTATTCCAAATCACAATTTCAAGATATCTATAATTAATTCAACAATTAATTATTAAATTTTAATAATCTCAATCACTCCATAATTAATTCAGTAATTAATTATTCAAATTCACAATTTAAATATAAAAAAAATTAATTCAACAGTTTATTATTCAATTTAAAAAATATCAATCACTCCATAATTAATTTAACAATTATTTAATCAAATTCACAATCCCAATATTCCCTATTTCAAAATTCCCCCAATTAATTAATTGAACAAATTAATAAATTCAATATAAGAAACACAATTATTAATCATCTAATAGAAATTATACTATTACATACATGTTGTTGAAATAAAATATTTTGGATTTGAATAATAGACCACCTACCATAAGATTGTTGATAAACACTCACTAATAGAAATCCCCATTTATAATGAAACAACAATAATGAATGAGATCGTGATTCAATTCCTATATCCATGTTTTTAATGATTCAAGATCTGACAAAACCTAGATATTGATTTAGATCTAATAGAGGATAAATATAATTATTTTATCCATGAAGAGGATCATGATAGATAGATAGATAGATAGGGAACTAAAGGGAAAGAAACTGCATACCTAAGCGGTTTAGATCTTCAATCCAGGCCTCAAATCATGATGAATAGAGTTCCAAAGCCTTCATAATTCGTCTAGGAGCCTCCAAAAATTATGAGAAAATGTTAAGGGTTTAGTGGGTGTTAATTTGGTGTTAATTGGGGGTTTAGGTATTTTGAAAACTATATTTTGGATTAATTAAAATTTTGTGCATAGTTTGTGGGGAATGAGTGCACAACTTCCAAAATAGAGCACCTTAGCCATGCACCTTTTCTAGGGGGTGGTTGATTTCTCTTAATAGGGAGAAATGTTTAACAAAATTGTATGTCAGTCGTGAAAACCATCTTCGAATAGTATTGAATGGTTTGTTGGGTTAGGGAACATGGTTTGGGGAAAACATGCACCAACCATACAAATTACCTCCTCCTTCCAAAATATTAAATTTTCACCTAAAACACCTCAAGGAAAAACCCAAATAGAAATTCCTAAAAACTAGAGAAAAGAGTACCCAAAAAATGCCTGAGAATTTTCCACAAAAGCTTTGGATCTTACATACCTCTGTATCATGTTCTATATCCAATTTATATTTCTATAATATTGTACCATTAGTGATTTATTTTTTATATTAATGATATGATATAAAAAATTAAATCCATTGATTAAAAATAATCTTTTAAAGACATTCTAGAATCACTATTAAAAGTAAAAATATTTTTATTATGAAAAAATAATTTTTATATTTGGAAATTCATAAAAAAAAGGTGAAAAATATTTTTATCTTATACTAATTATATAATTAATGTAATGTAGAAGTTCGTGATAAATTTTTTTTACACTAGTAAGTACTTCTATATGGGGACATTTTAAAATATGTGTTTATAAAAAAATTGTAATAATAGGTAGGTTGTTAGGGGTATGATAAAGATAAACACCCACATAATTGCAGGATAGAAGGATATGTCATAGACCCCCTCTTGGGATAACACATCTAAGAATCCACTTTATTACAAATTGTGGCCCGAAGGTCTGGTGAGATTGAAATATCACTACATGACCCAAATTCTCTATGCCACATCATTATAGAACTGGGTCATCCCCCATACCAACATAATACCATCTGTGTTAGCATGAATATGTCATATTTTATTTGTATCATCCGACATCACCACCTACATCACCACTTCCCACATAACTGCCTGTGTCACCACCTACAAATCCCCACCATGGGCTTCTAGGAATCAAGCTCTATCCACTTGAATGAGGAGGCCATAGGTGAGTACCACAAAACCATGACTCGGGCCACAAAACAGTAGTTGGTCGATGAGGTATTGGTGAGATCCACACCATGAAATTCCCTAGCCAAACCAACCACCTACACACTGATCGTCCCCAACTAAATTCTAGTGTGGTAGGATATGAACCTACACAAGTTCCATTTGTGGGTAGTATAATATTGAAATGGAGTAACTTGATCGACCCTTGGTCAAAAATAATATTTAAATGATAAAAAATGAACTTATATTACCTATATTCAGTATGCTAACATTATTTGATCATAATTTATATTATAGTGTATTAATGGACTAAATTTTCTTTTTCCAGAAGTATGTTATGATATTAATGGATACTTTTTGAATACCTTATTCATAAGACCCTGAATGGTAACTAAGCTATCTTTCTAGTACTCATCACCCAAGATTATATTATTGATATAATTTTGGTAAAAGTCATAAAATTCAAGTTTATATAGACTCTAATTATACTACTATTATTTTAATTAATAAGTCCATAATTAGATTTATAATTACTATTTATGATGAATATATTCCTGGATAAATGTAATATGAAACGAATTAAAGAATTTTCCAAAATTCAAGTGCAATAAATAATGTTCATTTATGTTATTAATGAAACTGTATAGTTTAAAAGTGTATTGAAATAAATTTGATTATATATTATGATTTTTAATTCTAAAAGGTGTCATAAACATGTATAATAATCTGGTTTTCATGTTAGGCTTATGTAATTACATATTATATTTTATTTCATTAGATAAATAATTGAATAATATAATTTTATTATTGATAAAATTATTATATAATACAATAAAATTTATATGATTACATAGAATCACCTCAATAAAAAATTCAATAACTTCATGAACACTTTGGGTATGAAATTCTTGCATTAATATTTAACATGAAGGTAAGGGGAATATAATTCTCTAATTTTTTTAATTTATTAGTTTTGTATATATATATTTTGAATGTTAGTTTAATTATTTTATTATTATCAATTGATTATATTGATTTTTGTGATGAACATGAAAATGTAATGGCCACCAATATTGTACCATCACACTGAGGGGGAGGGGGATGGGGGGTGTAAATCAATGTGAAATAGTTTTACCAAATTCTATTTTCTAATTCAATTAATCAACTTAATTTTGTAACCTTCAGACATGTTAGGGAAAATGGATGTACTTATAGATATCCAACATGAATAACTATATGAAAAATAGTAAATTAAAATGAGGGTAAAAAAAATTTTATAGGGTTCTATTGAACTATGGTTTTCTAACACTTGTAATGATTGGGTCGAGTTCGACACATAAATATACCCAATTATAATCAATTGAATACAAGTGTGATACACATCATACTTAATTACAATTCTATATCTTAGAATGCCTATAAAGTCTCTTGATTAGTTTTACAATCTTATGAATGGTTGTTTATAATATTTCCCACAAGTTTATAACAGGTCCACTGTAACTTATTGATTAATATGATCTTTAATTTTCTCTAGGACGTAACCACATCAACTACAAAATATTCTACCTTATTTCGAGTTTTCAAAAACAAATTTATATTATGTTATTATGACATGCCTAATACTCTCTTTATCATATATAACTAGCTATAATGATTGAATTATGTAAATAGAGGGTTCCTTCGCATTTACTTTATCCTTTTTCATAAAAAATATATTTGAAAACCAATCTATAATCATTATTAGTAACATCTCATTTATTTTTTCCTTAATATTATTTTTCTTATTCAAGATCCCTGACATATAAATTATGAATATGAAGAAGT
Organism: Viscum album; assembly: GCA_963277665.1. Taxonomy (NCBI): domain Eukaryota; kingdom Viridiplantae; phylum Streptophyta; class Magnoliopsida; order Santalales; family Viscaceae; genus Viscum; species Viscum album. The sequence continues at coordinate 221,309,927 of OY728165.1, forward strand.
GTAAACTTCCATCAACTTTCAACTTATCCCTTTTCCTTGGATTCTATGAAATATATGTGTCAAAGTTTATGTATTTACTCCAACTACTTCATCTTCTTACCTGATGCATCAGATATACCTTACATAATATCATTGAATTTTATCTCACTCTATTTATTTGATAAAAAGGATCTTAAATATAATATAAATACCATTTTATTCCTATGAACTCTTCTATACACCATATTTTAGTTCTTCTTCACCGATTATTTTCATCTTCTTAATAGATATAGTGGATTTATTTCCCATGATATTCAATCTATAACTTCCCATGTGGGGATCTTCCCATGATCTCAACTTCTATTCATTCTACCAACATTCTTCAATTGAAATTACAAAAATACTAGCACCAATTATCATCTTCATAGTGTACATGATCACATCCAGAATATTATATTTTAAATCTATGTCGATACCAGTAAAATACATCACAAAGAAAAACTTCAATTATTTTATTCATGAATGATTTCAAATCATTGAATTTGAAATACAAAAATATTCACACCAATACCCACTCAATTTAATTTCCTTTAACTTCCATTATTAATTATATTGGATTGCATACCAATAATCATCATGAAAATATTTAATACCTTAATATAATACCAATATTTGTTGATTTTAATCATCTAAAATCATGAAATTTATAAAACTAAAAAAATATTATTTATGAAAAAGAATATTTTAAGTATCACTCTGGTAAGCTCAAATATTTATGTGTGCTCTAAATTATCTTTCATATTCTTGAGTATATATTCTATATGATCATTATATTCATACATTTTCTCAAAATTAGGTATTAATTTTCATATTTTATTTATCATCCATAATAAATTACAAATCACAGTGGTTCTAATAATTTTTTAAATTTTGACTCTTCATTATCATCCATTTAAATGTAGGCATGACAGTTTTCTAAAATTTCCCCATAAAATATTTTATATCATCTTAAAAAATTCACATATCATCTTGAATATATTAGATTTCACCTATGAAATTTTACATATTTACTTTTAAATATTCTATATTCTCTAAACATTTTACGTATCTCATTCTTGTTTTGTCTATTTCGCAGTCTATCATAACCACTAACATTTATCTTCCCTATACACTATGTCTTATTTTTTATCTCTAGAAAAATATATTTTCAATATACATGAAGTTTTTTTATATTTAGATCTCATAATTTCTTTTATATTATATAGAAAATGTAAAAGATAATAGTGAGCTTGAGTAATTTTCTAATATTATTCGTCAAGGAAAAACCTATGTTTTCATATATCAATTTTATATCTTCCGCTCATAAATCAAAAAATTATATAAATAATATTATAAAAAATTCAAGAATCCTTTGGGTATCTATAATACAATCTTTTATTCTAAAAAAATCATAAATGACTTCATAAATATATCAATCCTTTAAAATGTACTATAACATAATTCCCACAGCTTACTAAAACACATGAGTACAATTTATTGAGTATTTAATTTATTTTCCACTTCCACATTGATTATAGATTTTTATTCTCAATTATTTAAGAATCATCAATGTATGTTAGTAAATATACATAATATCTTTCTATAAAGATCACATAGTGAAGGTTTATCACTCTTCCATCCATATTTTAAGCCTCTTCAGTCATAAATCCTTAATGTTTTCAATACCCTATTTTCAAAATCATACAGTATCATAGAGTAGAGTGGTCTATAATATTATATTATAAATTTAAATTAATTATTTTTAATTAAATATTAGTAATAATTAGATATATATAAAAAATTATATCTATAAACCTCTTTATCCAAAACTCCAAGTAGGAGATACTTTTCCATTATAAATATTAATTACCTCTATGAATGGATATGGAATAATATATTTAATGATAGTTAGAAAATACAATGACCCTAATAACTCCAATACACAACTCATATTAATTAACTATTCAACCACCCTTTTCACAAAATAGTTCATGAATTTTGGGATACCTCAATTACATCAATCCTTAGGCACTTTATCTATCCAAACACCTATGGAATGATTTATTTCTCAATAATAACATTGCGTATTGACAAAAAATAAAGTTAATACACTACATTGGGCTCATCAATACACCTTTTTAATTTGTAATCAATAACCTTAATACTTGAATAAAAATTATTAATAAATTATTAGTAGTTCTTAACTTTTATCTCCCCATGATTGATAATAAATATAAGGCATAAAGAGTAAATAGGAATTAATTCTCAACTCATTTCCAATGAATGACAAAAAATCTATATTCCATACCCTTTGAAATTAAAACTGATTCAATTAAGAAATGTTTGGAATCATATTTTTTCTATGTGATGAAACATAAATTAATCAACTCTAATTCACTGTGAGATAGTTCATTGTATTAAAGAAGAGTTAAAAAATAGATATAAAATAGTTAAAAACATTTAATGGTAGTTAAAAAGTGATTTTAATATATAAAATGTAACAATTAGGGCTCTAAATATTGATTTTTATAAAATCGATGTTGAAATTTGTGTTAAAAATGACATATGGAGGGATTTAATTTTTTTTTTCAAAAACCTACATTTAATGCCCTCACACATGGGTTTCAATACTAGTATATAATAAATCTATCATATAATGAGATTTTGATGTTGGTTTTTGTAAAAACCAATGTCAAAATCCCAACTCGCTTGGAATTAATTGTTATAATTTCATGAAACAAATGTTTAATGTTGTAACAGCCCAAGATTTCATATTATGTTATCTCTTTAAAGTATTACAATAATTTGCACTATACACAACACTGAGTTCAAGTGAACCACGACTTACCAAAATATCCGTTCAGAAAAAAGGTTATGAATATTATTAACCACTTATTAAATTTTATATATCATATATAATTTGAACTTTCATATTTTTGTTTCTTATAAATAATATATGAAATATACAAATTTTTAGATAAAAAATGTATTTTTCAAAAAATGCATTTTCTCCGTCTTTTAAGGGATAATCCTTTTTAAATCCAATATTTTATTCTTTTATATATTCAATTTAGTGAAATTAAATTATTCTTTAGTATAGGGACATAAAAATTTAGTTTGGATAAATTTTTGGTACTTTTATGATAACTTTCATAATTAGATGAACAGTGAAAAAATACTAAATTTTAATTAAAAACAACTATTTTAATTGAAATAATTTATAGCGTTAAATTATAAATTTTAGTAGTTTTAGAGTATAATTAGATTATATTTTTATCATTTAATATAATTTAGGTCATTGGATGTAATTTCACATTTAAACTGGACATAAACAAGGGTCAATATTTTGATAGTTATTATTTATTAAAAACACGATTTCTCTTTTGACAAATGGAATTAATTTTAAATTAATTTTTTCCACTTATATGTATTTAATTTGGAAAAATGGATTATATATTTGTAATCAGTGGGTATAAATTGTGTAAATAGATAACTGTTATTTTGAGATATTATGAATATGTACTTCAGTAAATATTTTATTAACAATGGTGAAAGGGTAAATCTGGTAAATTAGGATAAAAATAATATTATAATAATATTAAATTGCCCTATCACCTGTCCTAACCATATTGGATGATATATGGCCGACCATGTGAATCATAGGGTCGATTTGGGGACCCCATGGTGCCCCATGGGTGTGATAATGACATTTTATATTAATTATTCTAAAGTAATGTCAAAAATAAAAAAAGCATGTATGTTTTAGTAAAACATTTTTATATGGGGTTATATAACTGATATCTTAGACTATAAATATTCATTTTAAATGTGAAAATATTTCCTAAATTATTCTATTTTATTTATAATTTTCAGACACAATATAAATATATTTATTTATGACACAATAATTATGCAATATTTTCTTTATTATTAAAAGAATCAAATAAATGATATTGTAAATATTAAAATAAATATAATTTGAATGTTTTGAGGCCATAAATTTTTTTAGGTGAATATGACATGTTTTTATTGATTTAATGTTTTTTTCCAATTAATAATGTTTTTTTGACTTTCACAAAAAAGCCAAATACGAAATAGTGTCAAAATTGACATAAATGAGTTTTTAAAACAAATACTGTAATATTAATTAATATAATATATTTAAAAATCTAAGGTTCTCCCAGAGAACTTATATAATGATAGGTATATCATTAATAATGTACATGATACTCTCTTGGATTTTTATAGTAATATTATTAACCATTTATTATAATAATACAAGAATACATGGAAAAAGTTAAACAATTTAACTAAGAGGTAAATCTAAAAGATAAGGTTAATATGGTGACCCAAACCAATATAAAATCTATTGGTTGAGATTTTTTCGACCCATAACCACCGTAGACTCGAAATATATCATTTAGGAGCCATTAATAACCGAAAATGAATTTTTTATAAAATAATATTTCAATCCTTTCCTAAGGTTCCCGTCACATCTCTTATAAAAGGGAACTTCCCCTTCTCTTAATTTTTCATCTCCAAAGCCATTTGGATAATCCAAAACCAACCCAAATATCCTCCCAACATCCCTCACTTCAACCTAGAGGCTTTAATTTGATCATAAATCCAACCTAAGGATCCCTTTTGATCAATTCAAAAGCAAAAACCCGAAGAAGATGTAATAATTTCACCACCCTCTTTCAAGTTCTTTTCTTCTTCCACTTCCTCTTTCTTTGTTGTTTCCATACCAAAATAATAACTCCAGCACCTTCTTCATACATTTATGTTATTATAAATATGGTACAACCATATTCATTATTCTATCTATCCTATAAATGACAAAGTCACCAAACACGTGCACGTACGACTTACCGTCTCCACGTCGTGGTGTAGTTAGTTATTCAAACACATCAATATTTGTATGTGTATAATAATGAGTATAACTAATGTAAATAATAAATATTACATTTTAATGATTCTATATATGTGATATACCATCCAATTAAATATTATTTCACCATCAATATAATGATGTTGTCACTCCTGCTTACTTATGAATTACCGTCTCCACGAACACGATGAGATTCTTTCCCCATCACAATCATCGAAGAATAATTTTCAGTTTATGATTAAAAATAATGTTAAATAACATAATATAATTCTGTATATGAATCAAATAAATCCTATTTATAACAAACATGGCTTAAACAACCAATAAAATAAATAAAAATGAACCAGTTAACACGCGAAACGATGATACAACTAAAATATTATTAACAATGCAGTATTTGAAGATCATATATGATATCATAATTTTGAATATGATTCATGTATAATTTAATAAAAATGATTTAAATATTATAAAGGAGTTTAATGTACCTTCAACCAAGGAAAAGTACAAGTTAAGGGTTAATTTTACAATCTCTTTATTATCCAAGGTTGTTGTTCCGTAAGTATCTACTGGGACCACTTTATCATCCACATCTGTGTTTCTTAAAAATGTATTTAAAAACATTTTTACTATATACTATAATATGGGTTAAATTCATTTATACCCTTGTTTGAATTTTTATGAAATGTTTTTAAAGTAATCTTTCTGTCTTTTTCCAAACATGATACCTTATGACCTTTTCAAAAAAATTAAGGTAAGAATGTCCTTTTTTAACTTATACGGCAGTTGCTACTATTTTCCACTATTATAACATTGTCAAAACTTCCCTTACAATATTATAAGAATATTATCAAAATAGATGTTTTATTTTATAATTATGTGACCTTTAAATGATTACCAAATAGAAAGAGGTATTTATTTTCAATAGTTTTGATTTCATCGATGTCAACATCCTTTGATGAATTTTAAACTTGTTTGAAGTTGATTTATTATGATACAAATTTTCCATTTTATATTTAAGGTTTTTTGATATGTTTGACTATGGATGTATTATTTTTATACCATTCACATGTTATGGTTAATGTATTGATATTTTGTATGATTGTTCTAATACGAATGTTTATGTTATGTTTCAACCTTTTCATATGAGGAATGTATTGGACATAGTAAGTGATGGGTGGAGCCCTCTATAGCTCTTTGATGCATCAATATGTATAATGAGTCAATTTGATTGGGAATTGGGCTAGGCCTTTCCCAATTTGATATATTTTTTTGGCTAAGGCCTTAATCATTTTTAGACGTCTTGGCCAAGGCCGTGACAAAATGTTTCAAAATGTCTGGTATTATACATTCCCACATTATGAAAATAATACTGATGGTCATGTGCTTATTCGACTAGTAGAATTACCATGACTATGTTTTATTATGGAATTATTTCCTAAGATCATATTTCTACCTTAAAGTGTTCATGTTTATTATTTGTAAAGGCATGTGTTTTCAATTATTCACCATGCCTATTGTTTTTGTTATCTTCCGCTAAATTATTTACACTTATTGAGAATTTGAGCTCACCCCTTTCTTATGTTTTATTTTCCTAGGACTTCTAAGAAGTGTATTATGATTGATATGTAGGGTTAATCTAAAAGGGAATAATGGCATTATCAATGAACTATATATGTTGTATTTTATTTTTGAAATTGTAATGTGATGTTGATGTATGTAATTTATTTCCAAGACTTCTAAACTGGTCGTTCATTCAGGACATGATTTCCTTGTATCATGCCAATGTATTAAAATAATTCACTAACACTAGGTAACTGGTGTCCAGGCATTACCATTAGTATCAGAGAAAGTTTAGAAATAACCTTGGATACTAGATTTAGAAAAACATTTATTAAAGAACATTACCCTAAGATAGACTTTGAGGATTGGTATAGAAGATCATCCTAGAATTTTGGAAACGTAGAGATTTTGTGACTTTTCCAGACAATGCATCCCTGTCTGGATATGAGCAGGTAGAGGTGGCTCTGGCATATATGTACCTTGGAGTGAAAACTGTGACAAAGAGTTTTGGGCTTGACCTGAGGTATCCAGGTACACGACAGTGGGCCTTGCTTCACTTTTGATTATGACACTCCTAGGGGATATTCTTTTAAAAATTCACATTTTCATTTCAAGACATTATAAAGGATTTATGAGTAAGTACTTACTCAAAGAAAACATTTTTATTAATATGCATTATAAGCACAATCTTTTCAATTTATGTTAGGTATTGTACTAGTTTGGAATTATTAATTGTGATTTATTAACTATCCTAGTGTATGTCATTGTTTAGAAATAGTTCCCACTAGAAGGAATGATAACTCCAGCAATACACATGATTCAATGAGTGTGAAGAAACAAATATTTCATGATATTAAGACATACTTTAGAAGGGAAATTGTCTCCTACATATTCTAATCATATGAAGATATAATATCATGTGTTAATAAGATTATTAATGAATTCCTTGAGTCCTATGGCTTTAAAGGGAAGGTAGAGAAGAAAATTTTGGTAGAGAGAAAGATGGTTAAAGGGATGAAGGGAAAGAACAATTTTCCCATTTTTGATAACTGTGGAGAGAATCTCCTTGGAAAATTCATTGAGTGAATGTGAGTTTATTATAAGTGTGGTGGAAAAAGATACAATGTATGTGATTGAAATGGTAAGAAAAATGTTTCAAATGTAAAAATGATACATCTGGAAGGAGTTGGAACACTAAGTGAATCAATGTACCCATCATCAGAGTATACCCAAATGATGCTATTTGATAATATTAAAGTTATGATACAACCATAGATGAAGAGGAATGACTAGAGTTCTTATGTTCTTATTAAATAATTATTTCATTTGAGTGTTGTATAGATTATTTTCCGATTATATGAATTATGGAAATACATAAGGGTTGTTATGTAGTACTATTTCATTGAGGATTTGAGATTGTATGGTACTATGAAAAGTGACTCAATAGAAGGTTAATATTATTGGAAAATATGTGGCTGAGGAAAGATAAACCTTAATATAGTTTTGATACTGAGGTAGTGAGTTTGGAATAATATATGATTGATTTGGATAAATTATATTGCATATTCTTTATTACCATGAAACTGATTAATGATTTGGATATTCCATCATTGTTGGAGTTTACAACATTTTTGGATATAAGGAGTATATCCAGAATTCTACAAGGAATAAGGAAGCATGAATGTAGTCAATAAGGTATTATGGTAATTCAGGGTGCATCACCTACCACTAGCCCAAGTGATATCCTGGTTTGAATAATGTAGTTTTTTTTAAAATGGGCTGACAGATGAATTAAAAATTGATTTTTTGGGCACCCTATATGATTATGATAAAAATAATATTTTTGAGTTCTATTATCTTTTGGATTGAAAGATCAGTTTGTGGTAGAAATTAGTTATCAGATGGAAATTTACTTGTCAAGTATTTTTTTCTACTTATTCTATAAAGAATTAAATTATTAACGTTTAAGGAAGGTATCATAAAACCAAAAATGTTTTATCCTAATACCTTATGTTTGGTTGAACCAATGATATTTTAAATCATCATAGATTGTTGGCTTTGAGGCCCTCAAATTTACAATTGTTTGTGATGATGAACTCAATCACTCTCTTTAAATATTTATGTTTTTCCCTATTATGTGTCTCTATTTTCCACCAATGTTCTCATAATCGAGATCATAATTTGGTGGTGACTTTAACATTTTCCTTTCCCTCTTATTAAGAAAGAATTTTTTTTAACCCTATTTACGATGTGGGTTTTCCACAAATGTATTTTTCTATTTTAACCATTAATTTTCAAAAACCAATTTCAAATTGTGAGGACGCAATTTTTTGAAGGTGGGGAGAATGTAACACCCCAATATTTCACAGTATGGTATCTCTTCATAGTATTACAATAACTTGGGCTACATGAAACACCGAGTTCGAGCACACCACAACTTACCAAACTAGCCGTTGAAAAAAGAGTTTATGAATAGTATTAATCACATTGTATATTTTAGATATCTGATATAATTTTAACATTAATATTATGTGTTTCTTATACATAATATAAGAAAAATTCAAATTTTAAGATAAAATAGGTATTTTTTTAAAAAAATGAAGTTTTTCCACCTTTTAATGGAAAACCACATTTAAATTCAAGATTTGAAACTTTTATATATTCAACATAGTGAAATTAAATTCCTCTTTAGAATAGGGACATAAAAATTCAGTTGGATAAATTTTTGGTACCTTTCGGATAACTTTCATTTTATGATGACTTTCGAAAAAAATACGGAATTTTAATTAAAGTCAATTTTTTTTAATCAAAATAAATTATAGTGTTAAATTATATATTTTAGTACTTTTAAAATATCAATACATAATTTTTTTATCATTTAAGATAATTTAGGCCATTTGATGTAATTTCACATTTAAAGTGGACATAAACAAGTGTCAATCATTTGATAGTTATTATTTCTTAAAAAACGCTTTCTATTTTGACAATGAGAATTAATTTTAAATTAATTTCTTCCACTTATGTGTTTTTAGTTTGGAAAAATTTATTCCATATTTGGAATCAGTAGGTTCAAATTGTGTAATTAGGTAACTTTTATTTTATTTACCATGGTTAAAGGGAATATCTGGTAAATTAGAGTAAAAAATATAATAATAATAATATTAATTACCCTAACACATGTCATAACCCAATTGAATGATACATTCCCGACCATGGGCATCCTTGGGTTGATTTGGGAACCCCATGAAGCCACTTGGGAGTAATAATGACATTTTATATTAATTAATATAAATTAAAGTCAAAAATAACAGAAGCATGTATGTTTTAATAAAGCATTTTTATATGAGTTATATAATTGATCTATTAAGCTATAAATATTCATTAGAAAGATAAAAATATTTCATACCTGAAGATATTTTATTTATAATTTTTTGACATAATATAAATATATTTATTTATGACACAATAATGATGCAATATTTTCCTTATTAATAAAAGAATCAAATAAATAATATTGTAATTACTAAAATAAATATAATTTGAATGTTTTGATTCCATCCACAAATTTTCGAGGTGAATATAACCATTTAGGATTTATGTAATGTATTTTTTTCTAAGTAATAAAGTTTTTTTGACTTTCAAAAAAACCAATAACCAAATAGTGTCAAAACTGACATAAATGAATTTCTAAAACAAATACTACAATATTAATTGATATATTATTCCTAAAAATATAAGGTTATTCCAAAGAATGTATATAATGATAGGTATATAATTAATTAACTACATGAGGTTAAAATGGGGTTTTATTTTAAGTTTATTAACCAATGGTTATAATAATACAAGAATACATGGAAGAAGTAAAACTATTTTTCTAAGAGTTAAATATAAATGATAAGGTTAATATAGTGACCCAAAATTGTCTAAAACATATTGGTTGAGAGGTTTTTGACCCATCCCCACTTTATTCTCGAAATGAATTATTTTTGATACATTATAAATTGAAAATTAATTTATTATAAAATAACATTTCAATCTTTTCCTAAGGTTCCCCTCACCTCCCTTATAAAAGGGAACTTCCCCTTCTTTTAATTTCACAGCATCAAAGCCATTTGGATCGACCAAACCCTACCCAAATATCCTAAAAAATTCCTTAAATTAAACCTAAGGGCCTTAAATTAATTAGAAATCTAACCTATGTAGCCCTTTTAATCAACTCAGAAGGATACACCCAAAGAAGAGGTAATAATTTCACAAACCTCTTTCATGTTGTTTTCTTCTTCCACATCCTATTTATTTATTTTTTCCATTTAAAAATATTAAATCCAGTACCTTCTAAAAACTATGATGTTATTATAAATATGGTACAACCATATTCGTTATTCTATCCATCCTATAAATGACGAAGTCACCACACGTGCGTACGTACGGCTTACAGACTGCTCATCGTGGTGTAGTTTGTTATTCAAACACTTCATTATTTGGATGGGTATAATAATGAATATAAATAATGTAAATAATAAATATAACATGTTAGTGATTCTATACATATAAAATAATTTCCAATTATATATGATTTCACCATAAAAATAATGATATTGTTGCTCGTGCGTACGTACAGATTACCATCTCCACGAACATGATGAGATTCTGTGCGCATCGCAATCATTCAAAAAAAATTCAGTTTATGATTAAAAATTATGGTTAAGAACATAATATCATTAAATATATGAATCAAATACACCCTATTTATAACAAACACAGCTTACGTAACCAATCATATAAAGGAAAACGAATTAGTTATCATCTGAAAAGATGATACTACTAAAATATTATTAACAAAGCAATATTAAAAGATCATATATGATATTATATTTATGAATATGATTCTTGTATAATTTAATAACAATTATTTAACCATTATAAAACAGATTAATTTACCCTCGACCAAGGAAAGGTACAAGGTGAGGAATATTTTCACAATCTCTTTATTATCCAAGGTTGTTTTTACTTAAGTATATACGGGGACCTCTTTATCATCCACATTCATGTTTCTTAAAAATGTATTTGAATTTTTTTTACTATTGACTATAATAAGGGTTAAATTCATTTATAACTTTTTTTGAATTTTTATAAAATTGTTTGAAAGAAATCTTTCCGTAATTTTCCAAACAACGTACCTTACGACCTATTCGACAAAATGAAGGTAAGAATGTCATTTTTTATCTTGTATAACGGTTGATGATATTTTCAACCATTATAAAATCGTCAAAGCTTTCCTTACAATCTTTTAATAATATTTTCAAAATAAATGTTTTCTTTTTTTATTATGTTACTTTTAAATTATTTATAAATAGAAAGTGGTATTTCTTTCAAATAGTTTTCATTTCATCTATGTCAACATCCTTTGATGAATTTTAATCTTATTTGAAGTTGATTCATTATGATGAAAATATTCCATATTATATTTACGTTTTTGTGATATGTTTGACTATGGATGTGTTATTTTTATGCCATTCATAGTTTATGGTTAATGTTATGATATTTCGTATGCTAATTCTAATAAGAATGATTATGTTATGTTTCAAACTCTTCATATGAGGAATGTATTAGACATAGTAAATGGCGGGTGGAGCCTGCTATACATCGGTTGGTCACATGAGATAATTAGACATGGAATTGGCCAAGACCTTTCCCAATTTAATATATGGCTTTGGACGAGGCCTTAATCATTTTTAGACGTATTGTCCAAGGCCTTGACAAAATGTTTCAGAATTTCTAGCATTATACATTCCTTCATTATGAAAATAATATTGATGGTTCATGTGGTTATTTGACTAGTAGAATACCCATTACTATGTTTCATTATGGAATTATTTACTTAGCTTATATTTCTGCCATAAAGTGTTCATGTTTATTATTTATAAAGGCATGTGTTTTCAATTATTCACCATGTCTATTGTTTTTGGTTTTCTTCTGCTAAATTTTTTACCCTTACTGACCATCCGAGCTCACCCCTTTATTATGTTTTATTTTTTCAGGATTTCCAAGAAGTGTATTATGATTGATATGTAGGGTTAAGCTAAAAGCGAATAATGTTGTTCTTAAAGAACTATATATTTTGTATTTTATGTTTGAGATTGTATTGTGAAGTTGATGTATGTAATCTATTTCCAAGACTGCTAAACTGATCGGTCTTTCAGGACATGATTTCTTTGTATCATTCAAAGGTATTAAAATAATGCACCGAATCTTGGTAACTAGGGTCGGGGTGTTACAAAAGCTTATAACTATTTTTTAATAATTAATAAAATTAATGATTCTAGATTTTCACACAAAAAACACCAAACAAAAGCTCCATACAATAACTTGAGTAGTAGTAAAACACATTGAGAACTCTTTCAAAATGTCTCAAAAATAATATAAACATAACTGATACAACATCTAAAATATATTAAAACATAGAAAATGTTATGTAAATATATTTTTAATGTTGTTTAACTCATTTTTAGAATTTGAAAAAACAAAAAAAATTATTCACCAACATAAAGTGTCATGAATATAAAAATAAAATATATTTGTATGAATTAAAAGTGTTGTAATAAAACTAAAATTTTCAAAACCTATTATTGTTCTAGTCATGATTATCTTAGAAATGAATCATGAATCATAATACTCATAATCATCTCCCACATTGACAAAATCTATTTATGGGATAATAAATTTAAAATAAAAACAATAAATATGGACAAAAAAATGTATTCACTCGTATAAAATCTATTTACCAAAACATTCACATGTTCAATTAATATTGGTTTAATTGTTTAATAGTGAGTCATGTTGGACTCAATCAACGACCTATTGAAATTTTAAATATTAATTATGAAAAATATGTAAAATGAAAATATTAATATTTAAGAATAATACCAAAGAATAAAACTTACTTTTTTAAAATAAACTTATATCATCTTCAAACACTACCCAATAAAGAGAATAACCAATATGTATTGCTTCTATTTTGGAAAAAATTAATTACATCCAATGTCCACAAAAATATAAATATTACATTATTAATAATAGTATAATTAATAGTGGTTTATAATTATATATATGTCCTTACCAGTTATGGAATTGAGAAAAACATGTAATATTATTTTTTAATCTTTTACACACACACAGACACACACAGATATATATATATATATATATTGGCTTCCGAGTTTGTGTATTACAGATTCATTCAAAATTATTATGTATCCATGAAATCATAAAATAAAGTGAAGTCGTAACATATTAAAACAAAGTGGAGAAACATAATTATAAAAATAAAAAATTAATTCATTATAACTATTGTTTACTTAAAGAAATCAAATTTATAATTGAAATTTTCTTACATAGGAAAGAACTAAAACATGGATCCATCCCGTTGATCACCTTTTTCTAAATTAATTATATCATTTATAAAAATAATTAACACATACTTTCATCAAAAAAATTTATCACTCATTAAAAAGTATAATAAATATCAATAATATGATTATCATGTGTTAAATTTGTTAATCCATCAATATCCACTCATTAAAAAAGTATAATTATTATTTAATACATTAAAAACATGCGTTGACTTTGTTATCTAATTAATATCAGAGCGGTATATGAAGGTGTTGGTTCTTGAAAATTTTCTTTCCTTTGAAATGATTCCTTTGATTTTAGATACTTTTATAAAAGGTAAGGGTAATAAAAAATTATAAGTAATTATTAATTTATTAAAATATAAGAAATGATAAAGAATACATATGTCATGTGTAAACTGATGAAAATGATAGGCTTGTCAATGTAGAAAATAAAAAATACTACATCCAACTATGGACACCTCTTCAGAAAGTAGTGGAACATGAAATATTGGATCAATAATATCATTTACTGATACTCATCCCAGAACCAACTCAAAAATATGGTAATATATATAATCCCCAATTTTTTTTACAATTTCATATGCTTCAATATGCACATGGTTCCTAGCTATAACTAACAATACACAGTTAGGTCTGAATGAGGTGGTGACAGATATGAGTAGGCACCCCATTTGCCGCAATAATTCTATAAACATAGCTTTTACATGTGATTTAGTTTTATCATTTGTAAAATCATTCAACTATATAATCTTATGCTTTATAGAATCTATTTCTCACTTGTATTCTTCCCCACTTCACCCCACTTCACCCTCCACCACTTACTATAATCGGTGCTGCCGTATGACTCACTATCGGCCACCAAAACTCCTGAATTTGAACCCTCCAACCAAATATGATGAATTTACACCTACCAATTAAGCACTGTTGTAGATCTACCATCAAAGTTTCTCCTCCATACATGGGTGAAGCCAATGAGGTTGCCGCTGCTTCCTACCAGACCACATCGCCTCTCCCCTGTATCGCAAAGACCCAAGTCACTCTTTAACATCCTAGGTAAATAAAGAAATAATACATTTTCATTTTTAGTAATATATGTAAATTAAATATTAATTTTACTTTAAATGGGTTGCTATGTTCAATGGCTTACCCGATACGCAACAACATGTTTCTTTGAAATCGTACGTTGCACAATAATAATATAATAATATTATTTTGAATGGTAGTTAACGCCACACTATTATATTAGAAGGAATTAACTGATCTAACTATAATATGATTATAAATGTTTGCTAAATGTTTTTACATTTATCCAAAAAAAAATTAGAGGCTTAAAATGTGAAGCATTCTAATTTTAAGTATAAATACTCTAATAATCTTTAAAAGGTCAATTTACATCCTTTTGATGACTAACCATATTTAAATATAGTTTTGGTCAATTTTATATTTTTTTTACAAAACAAAATTCTTCTTTCGAATTGGGACATCTAAATTCACTTTGGGTAAAAGTTTGGTATTTTTCCGATAAAATTCAATTTTTGATGAATAGTGGAAAATAATGTATTTTAATTCAAAACCACCGTTTAATCTAATTTACTAATATGTTTAGATTAACTTTTTAATTGGTTTTAAAGAGTAATTAGATTATATTTTTACCATTTAAATTAATTTTTTTATTGGAATTAATTGCACTTTGAAATTGGATATAAACTAGTGTCAATCTTTTGATAGTTATTATTTCTTAAAAACACACATTTTATTTTGACAACGAGAACTAATTTTAAATTAATTTCTGTCACTTTTTTATTTAAATTTGGAAAATTAGATTCCATATTGTGAATCAAGAGGCCCAAATTGTGTTAATATGTAACTTTAATTTTATTGATATTATGAGTATTTACATTAGTAATTATTTTATTCACCATGGTTAAACTGTAAATCTGGTAAATAAGGGTAAACAAATATTACTATAATAATATAAAATTACACTAAATGGTGTCATAATCCTATTAGGTGATACAAATACGACCATGATCATCCTTGGGTCGATTGAGAGACCCCATGGGGCCCCATGGGAGTGACGATGACACTTTATTTCAATAAACTTAATGTAAAGGCAAAAATGACAAAAACAAATATATTTTTCTATATTTATTTTTAGATGGGGTTATATAAGTCATATTTTTTACTATAAATATTAATTTGAAATATAAAAATATTTCCAACATCATGTTTTTTTTATATTTTTTAGACATCAAATAAATTAAATTATTTATGAAATAATAATGATGCAGTATTTACCTCATTAATATATAATTTAAATAAACAAGATTATAAATATTAAAAAAATATTGAAAACCAATACAATTATTATTGGATGATTTTATTTCTACCATTATTCATCTTATATTCAACTTTAATTAGTTTTTTTTCTTCAGAAACAAAAAATCATTGTATAATAAAATATAATTTTTACACATTCCTAAAGAGCCCCTCCTCCCACTTATAAAAAGCCCTCATTTCTAACTCAATCCTCACAACTCTCAAGCCCCTTGGGTCATCCAAAAATGACCCTTATAATCTCTTAATATCCCTGTATTTCACATAGAAGCCTTAACGTAGGCATAAGGCACTTCAATAAGTCCTTTTGATTCACACCAAAGGGAGTTACCCGAATTAATGGGAACTATTTCTCTTAAATTAATTTCTCTTATTTTACTTCTGAAACCCCTAAAGACTCTTTATTCTTTTCTTTTATAACAAAAAAAATTATCCTCAATATTCTAGTATGTTTTTATTAGAAGTATTCAAACAACACTTACACACACCTCTATCCAATGGGTAAAGAACATACTATTTCTGTGGTTGGCAAACTAACACCAAACGAAACGATGATTGTTCAATTATCTTCTACCGCCTCTCATATAGGCCATCAAGAGGGAAATTTATTTATATATGATATATATTATGTTTATTTTATCTTTATTCTTCTGTATTTTTAATTTATACGATACCTCTATGGTTTCCATTATGGGTAAACGCGATAATTTCATTTGAGGAAGTGTGGACTACCGCCCCTCAAAGTGATATGACTCGTTAATGCCATATGTGGTACGTATTAAGGATGGAGTTAATGATATTATATATTATATGATACTGGAATTATAATATACCTATGTATCATTATGTTTTAATTCCATTAAAATAGGAAATATAAATGAATGTAGCGTTCGTGCGGACGTACGACTTACCATCTCCATGAACAAGGTGTTTCATTTCTTACCTAAAAATGTTATGGACTATTATAAATACATGTATATACTAGATATATATGATATATATGATATCTAAATCATGAATATCATTATGGATATAATGTATTTTTTTCCACGTGAACAACTTGTAATTATAAAAAGTCCATTTTGGACTCAAGTACCTAATATCGACAAAATGACCATTATTAACATAAATGATTACATAATGTTTATAACATTGTAATAAGTTATATAAAAGGATTAATAAACTTGAAAATGATTCTTAAACCAGTAGAAATTTTATTTAGTTTATTATTCAAGGGATTAAAGAACGAACGAGTCATGTCGGACACGAGGTATGGGACTTCGTCTCCATCTTCTTTCATTGAGGCATATTTTGTTTTATACATGACTTTATTTTAAACAGTGTATAAAAAACTTTGACTTTTCATTTCATTCAAATATAATCTTTTACTACGAGGCGTTTTACGAAACAACAAAAAAGAATGTTTCTTTTTAACGTAAGTGGTGACAATGACCTTTCCACCGCCGTGAGTATTATTTGATCTTTGGATTACTTAACAACCCGTAATGTTTTTAAAAAGAAAATTAATACCTTATGATCTTTTATGTATTTTGGTATTTAAAATTGTTTTGATAATGGATTTGTTATGTCAATATATTTAAATGATATATTTTGTTTGAAATGTGGAAATTTTATCTTTCCTTTATGTTTGTTTCATATGTTATGAATGTGTTATGGTTCTTGGGAATTATTTACATATAGGGGTGATTCCATGATAAACCTAGGGTGGGTGAGCCCGAGATATCTCCCCAATGCATTGTTTAACGTGACTGAGGTAAACGTGAATGTTTCTCCTATGAGATTTATGGAAAATACTGTGATGGGTATTCCAAATGTGAATCCCTAATTATCTATGAAATCTATAATGTATGTATGTTATGGATGCCACAAGTAAAATTTATGATTTGTGAATACTATGTGTTATTCAGAAATCTTATGTTTTCATGAGGTATGCAATAGAGTTTATGTTATGTATGTATTGATGGATTAATGATTTCTTTCTTTATTTTATAAACCTTACTATGATTTTTATGATCATCTCATGTTTTGATAGGTTTTTCAAAGGACATAATGATTGATAGGGTCAAGGATGTGATCAAGGAAAATTCAAGTTGTCTAAATGTGGAAGTAGACATGACACTCTTTTTTCAAAGAGTTTATTTATGACAAAAATTGCAACTAAGTAGAAGTGTCTACCTTGTAGTTTTTGAGATATAATGTAATAGTTATGGCCTAATTCTATAAAACTATAAACCTGAAAAGATCCTCAATGTGAATTATTCACTTAATTCAAAATTATGTAATGATTAAAGTTGGGTCCTTATAGTTGGTATCAGAGGTCGGTTTAGAAAACTTAGGAGTTATAATATAGTTAAATTAATATCCATAAATTATTCTTAGTTTATGTTATGATTTAAATGATATAGAATTTACATATTACTATGTTTCTTCCCCTAAAATATTTCTATGTTTAGAATGGTTTTCCATAGAGGAAACATGGCAGCTATGTTGGGAAGACATCAGGAGGAAAACAACCTCCCAAATCAGTAACCCGAGATGGTCAAAATTGGAACATAACATGTTTTTATAGTGATGGCACAATTGATTTACACTATAAATGGCGGTGTTATCCATGCACAAGATCAGACAGATCAACACCAGAGGAACATGTCTGTAGTGGATCATTTCATGAGTCAACATCCCTCATCATTTAGAGGATCATCTGACCCTGTGCTAGCAGAATGGTTGATTAAAGCATTGTAGAACTTTTTTGATGGCATGGGGTGTTCGGAACATCAAATGGTTTGTCTATCCGTTTACCATTTTGAAGGTGAAGCTGATCAGTGGTGGTCGATGCTGAAAAATATCAGGGAGAGTGAGGAGATTGATACTCTTGATTGTGATGAATTCAAAGGTATGTTTCTTGAGAAATATTTTCATAAGGTGGTTCATCTTAGGATGGAAAAACAATTCTTAGAATTGAGGTAAGAGGATGACTCAGTGGATACTTATAAAGAAAAATTCACTGGACTGGTAAGGTATGCTACAAATTTCATACTAGATCTTGATAGTAAAATAAATCCTTTTTACTCAAGATTAAATCCAAATTATCGAAGGTCTTTAGTTTCTCGTGAGTTCAAAGGTTATGAAACACTTGTTCATTGTGAGGAGAATGGTAAAATGGAGTTTGCCGAAGATCATATGTTCTCT
Organism: Viscum album; assembly: GCA_963277665.1. Classification (NCBI taxonomy): domain Eukaryota; kingdom Viridiplantae; phylum Streptophyta; class Magnoliopsida; order Santalales; family Viscaceae; genus Viscum; species Viscum album. The sequence goes on from OY728165.1 coordinate 221,329,361, forward strand.
GAAAAACAATAGAATAAGTGGTCGAGGTGACAGGAAAAAGGGAATAACTCTTCAAAAAATCTAATGGTAAGAAACATAGGTTTTCAGTTTGTGAAAAATGTGGTAAAAAGCATGATGGGGAATGTCTTTTGAATTCAGGTAAGTGCTACCGATGTGAAAAAATGGGACATAAGGATCATAATTTCCCTGAAAAAGATCAAGGTAATTGTAAGATAAAATATGATTTATATTAAGTAAAATGTTTTAAGTGCAATGAAATGGGTCATTATGCAAATGAGTGTCTAATGAAGAAACCATCTAAGGGAAAGCAACAAAACTACATGAAGAAAGGGGTGCTGAAATCCTTTGTAACTATGTCAGCAGATTATAGGCCATTGAATGAAGTAATATCAAGTATACTATTTTTTGGTTCAGATTATGCCAATGTGTTGTTTGATTCATGGTGTATAGACTCTTTAATTTCTGAGAAGTTTTCTAGTAAATAGGGAATTCCATATCAAGACATGAATACATAACTTATGGTAAAAACACCTGGAGGAAATGTTGAGACAAAAAGAGAACATAAGATCATTTTTATCCTTGTGTGTGGAAAGAATCTACTTGCAAATCAAATTTTTTTTCCTCTAGTAGAGTGTGTTGGTATTTTGGGTATGGATTGGATTTCTATTTATCATGCTAAGAATGACTGGAGAGCTAAAGAGGTTTATTTTTAGAAATATTTTCAGTTTGTGTTCAAGAATGAACCCTTTATTTTGATAACATATCAGCAAGCTGAGAAACCAGTAAAATATGGAAATGAATGTTACCTTGAAAATATTGTTGAAAATAATAGAACTGTTAATATTAATGATGTGCCAATGGTAAATGAGTACCTTGCTGTTTTTCCTGAGGAGTTGCCTGGTATTATACCTGATCGCGAAGTTGAATTTACTGTTGACTTAGTATCTGATGCAAAACCAATTTCCAAACCCCCTTATCGAATGGCTCAAATTGAACTTTCGTAGTTATAGAAGAATTGCATGAGTAATTGGATAAAAGTTTTATTCGACCTAGCACATCACCATGGGGCGCTCTTATCATATCTGTTAAAAAGAATGATCGTTCAATAAGACTTTGCATTGATTATAGAGCATTGAATAATATCACTATTAAGAAGAAGTATCCTTTTCTTCATATTAATGATTTGTTTGATCAGCTCCAAGGAGCTCAGAACTTTTTGAAGATTGAATTGAGGTCAGGGTACCATCAGTTGAAAGTAAAAGAAGAAGATATTCTGAAGACCGCGTTTTGTACTAGATACGGACATTATGAATTTGTAGTTATGCTTCTTGGATAATATTGTGGTTGTCTTCATTGATTATATTTTGATTTTTTATAAAATTAAATAGTAGCATGATAGTTATTTTAGGGTTGTCTTGCAAACATTAATAGAAAAGAAACTGTATGGGAAATTTTGAAAGTGTGAGTTTTAGTTACAAAAAATTTCTTTCTTTGGTCACGTTGTTTCGAAAAATGACATAACTATTGATCCTGCTAAAACAAAAGTGGTTGAAGAATATCCAAAACCCACAAATATAACTGAGATTAATACTTTTCTGGGTTTTGTAGGTTATTATCGGAGGTTTTTTGAAAATCTTTCTCAGTTATGTAGCCCTTTTAGTAAGTTAACTTGAAAAGGTGTTAGGATCATTTGGACAAGAGAATGCGATGATTGTTTTCATGAATTGAAAACAACATTGGTGAATACTCTGGTTTTGGAACTTCCTTAAAAATGGTGAGTTTGTTATCTATAATGATTCTTCATTTATAGGGCTTGTTTGTGTCCTTATGTAAAATGGGTAGGTAATTTCTTATGATTTACATCAATTGACACCACATTAGTTAAATTACCCTACACATGATTTGGAATTAGCTGCAGTTGTTTCTGCTTTAAAAATTTGGAGGCATTATTTGTATGAGGTAAAATGTTAAATTTATACTTACCACAAATGTTTAAATTATATATTCACTCAGAAAGAATTGATCATTAGATAGAGGGAAAGAAAATAAAGTGGCTATGATATACCATCTGAGAAAATTAAATAAAGTGGTATACTTTGAGTCGGAAAAGTAATGCTACATTAACCATGTTGTGTTTGGAATGAGATACTTTGGTTTTTTATTTGATGAACTTCGGAATAGATGTTGTTATTGTAGGAAATTCTTCTATTTTGTTTTAGGTGTCAGTGAAATCATCTCTATTAGAAGAATTATGAAAGCACAAAAGGAATACAATGAGTTACAGAAAATGGTTGAGATGGTTCAAAAGGGTAATTTTCCTGATTTTATTGTTGATAATGATTGTGTATTGAGGTTTGGGAAATGATTATGTGTGCCTTGTGATTCACAATTTAAGAATGAGTTGTTATGTGAAACTCGTAGTTCCCCATTTTCAGTTCATCCTGGTTGTACTAAGATGTACAAAGATCTTTGGGAGTATTACAGTTGGGATATAATGAATAGAGATATTTCTTATTTTACTTTGAAGTGTTAGACCTATCAGCAGGTTAATACATAGCAAAAGTTACCAAAAGTGATGTTTCAGTCTTTATCGATGCCAGAGTGGACATGGGAAAATATATCCATAGACGTCATTGTGGGATTACCAAATACATCACGAGGTAATAATGCAATCTGGGTTATTGTTGATCGATTGACTAAATTTTCTTATTTCCTTCCTATTCGAGATACTTTGTCTCTAGATAAACTTTCTGTGTTGTATGTTAAAGAGATAGTCTGGTTGCATGGAGTTCCCCTCTGTATTGTATCTGATCTTGATCACAGGTTTACTTATAACTTTCGGAAAGGCCTTCAGAAGTCGTTGGGTACTGAATTAAACTTTAGTACAACTTTTCATCCTCAATCAGATGGACAGTCAGAACGAACAATTTAGACCTCAGAGGATATGCTACGTTCTTGTTCACTGGATTACCAGGGAAGTTGGGACCAACATATTTCTTTGGTATAATTTTCATAAAATAAATTTTTTCATTCCAGTATACAGATAGATCCATTTGAGGCATTATATGGAAAGCATTGTCGAGCTCCATCATTTTGGGATGAATTAGGTGAAAATAAGATGATGGGATCAGAATTGGGAGAAGATAAGACAGAAAAGGTTCAGTTGATTCAGGAGAACATGAGAACAAATCAGAGTAGGCAGAAATGTTGTGCGGATAACTAGAGGAAGGATCTCTCTTTTGAGGTAGGTGATCATTTCTTTCTCAAAGTTTCTCCATGTAAAAGTGTGATGCATTTTGGTAAGAGGGGAATGTGGAGTCTGAGGTTCATTGGACCTTATAAAATCCTTAAGAAAATTGGATCAGTTACTTACAGAGTGGATTTACCTCCATTTTTTTCCCTGGTACTCAATTTTTTCATGTTTCGATGTTGAGAAAGTATATGCCACATCCATCTCATGTTTTGAGCCCATAGGTAGTCCAGTTGGAGGAGAATCTCTCTTAAGAGGAACAACCAGTCAAAATTCTTCACCGCAAAGAGCAAGTGTTGCGGAATAAGTAAATTCACCAGGAAAAGGTTTTGTGAAAAAACCATATGGTTGAAGAGGCATCATGGGAATCTGAAAATGCAATGAGGGATAAATACCCCCATTTATTTGATATATAAATAAATTTGGAGGAAACAATTTCCAAAACGGGGGAAGGATGTAACATCATAGGTAAATAAAGAAATAATAAATTTTTATTTTTATTAATATTTTTAAATTAAATATTAATTTTACTTTAAATGGGTTGCAATTTTTGATGGCGTACCCGATATGCAACAATGAGTTTCATTGAAATCTTACTTTGCAAAATAATAATATAATATTATTATTTAGAATGATAGTTAACACCTAGATGTTGTATTGGTGGGAATGAACTAAAATAACTAAAATCTGATTGTACATGTTTTTTAAATGTTTTTACATTTATCCAATAAATTTTAGAGGCTTAAAATGTGAATTAATCTAATTTTAATCATAAATACTATAATATTCTTTAAAACCTCGACTTACCACCTTTTGATGACGAACCCTCTTTAAATCTATATTTAGTCACTTTTATATGGAATTTTTGACAAAATAAAATTCTTTTTCAGAATAGTGACATCAAAAATCACTTTGGGAAATGTCTTGGTATTTTTATGATAAAATTCAAATTTTGATGAATAGTGGAAAATACTCTATTTTAATTCAAAATTGTCTTTTAATCTAATTTATTTATATAGTTAGATTATATTTTTAATTGGTTTTAAAGTGTAATTAGATTATATTTTTACCATTTAATAAGATTTGGGTTTTTGGAATTAATTTCACATTGAAATTGGAAATAAACAAATGTCAATCTTTTGAAAGTTATTATTTCTTAAAAACACGCATTTTATTTCGACAACAGAAATTAATTTTAAAATAATTTATGCTACTTATATGATTTGAATTTAAAAAAATAGACTCCATATTTTAAATCAGGAGTTCCAAATTGTGTAAATAGGTAACTTTAATTTTTAGACTTTATGAATATTTACTTCCGTAAAGATTTTATTTACCATGGTTAAAGGGTAAATCTGGTAAATAAGGGTAAAAAAATATAACTATAATAATATAAAATTACCTTAACTGGTGTCCTAGTCCTATTTGTTGATAAAAATCTGACCATGAACATCCTTGGGTCGATTTTGGGACCCCATGGGGCCACATGGGAGTGATAAGGACACTTTATTTTAATTAACTTAAAGTAAAGGCAAAAATGACATTAACAAATATCCTTTTGTAAATTAATTTTTACATGGTGTCATATATGTCAAAATTTAAACTATAAATATTCATTGTAAATATAAAACGATTTCCTACATCATGGTATTTGTTTTTTAATTTTTAGACTCCAAATAAATTAAAATATTTAGGACACAATAACGATGCAGTATTTACCTCATTAATAAATGATTTAAATAAATAATATTAAAAATATTATAAAAACATATAAACACTATCAAATTTTTATTGGATGATTTTATTTCTACCATTAGACATAATATATTCTACTTTAATTAGTTTTGGACCTTTAGAAACCGAATATCATTTTATAATAAAATAATATCTTCACACTTTCCTAAAGAGAGAATCCTCTATCTTATAAAAAGCCCTCACTTATAACTCATTACTCACACCTCTCAAGCTCATTGGCTCATCCAAACCCTGACCAAATAATCTTTAAATATCCCTATATTCCACCAAGAAGACTTAACTTTGGCATAAGGCACTTCAAGAATTCCTTTTGATTCAAACCAAAGAGACTTACCCGAATTATGGGTAACAATTTCTCTTAAATTATTTTCTTTTATTTTACTTCCCCAACCACCAAACACTCTTTATTATTGTCTTTAATAACAATACCAGTATCCTAAATAAAGTAGGATATTTTTATGAGATGTATTTGAACTACACTTACACACACCTCCATCTAATGGGTGAATAATATACTGTTTTTGTGGATTGAAAACTAACATCACATGAAACGATGATTGTTCAATTATCTCCTACTGCCTCTCATGGTGGCCATTAAGATGGAACTATATTTATATATGATATATATTATGTTTATGTTATATTTATTCTTCAGTTCATTTCATATATATAATACCTTTATGGTTTCCATTTTGTGTAAATTCGACAATTTCATTTGAGGAAGTGCGGACAACCACCCCCTCAATGTTATATAACCCATTAATGACATATGTAGGGAATATATAGGATGAAGTTAATGATATTATATATGATATTATACTGGAATTATAATATAAATATGTATCATTATGTTTTAATTCCATTAAAATAATAAATAGAAATGAATGTAGCATTCATGTGTATGTACGGCTTACCGTCTCCATGAACGGTTCATTTCATTTCTTACCTCCAAAGGTTATGTAATATTATAATTACATGTTTATAATGGATATATATTATATCTAAATCAGGAATATTATTCTTGATATAATGTAATTTTAACCACGTGAACAACTTGTAATTATAAGAAGTTCATTTTTGACTCAAGTACTAAATATCAAAAAAACAACTATTATCAACATAAATGATTAAATAATGATTATAAAATGGTTATAAGTGATATAATATAAGTAATAAAACTGAAAAATATTATTAAGAAAGTATAAATTAACTTTAGTTTAATATTATGGATATTAAAGAATGAACGGGTCAAGTTAGACACGAGGTAAGGGACTTCGTCTCAATCTCCTTTTATTGAGAAATATTTTGTTTTATACACGACCATCTTTTATACGGTTTATAAACACCTTTTAAATTTAATTTCATTCAAATATAATCTTTTTCAAAGAGGAATTTTTCTAAACACCAAAAAATAATGTTTTATTTTTATCATAAGCGGTGACAATGACCTTTCCGCCACTGTGAGTATTATTTGATCTTTGGCTTATTTAACAAGATGTAATATTTTTAAATTGAAAATAAATATCACATACCCTTTTACATATTTTGGTATTGAAAATGGTTTTGATATGTCCATATATTTAAATGATATATTGTGATTGAAATGTGGAAGTGTTATCTTTCCTTTATGTTTGTTTCATGTGTTATGAAAATGTTATGGTGTTTGGGTATTGTTTACATATATAGGTGGATTAATGATAAAACTAGGGAGGGTGTGCCAGAGATGTCTCTCCAATGCATTGGGTAACGTGACAGAGGTAAACATGAATGTTTCTCTTAAGAGATTTAGGGAATATACAATGATGGGTATTCCAAATGTGACCCCGTACGTAGCTATGAAAGTTACAATGTATTTATGTTATAGATGCTAGGATATACCTTTATGTTTTGTGATTACTATGCGTTATTCATAAATATTATTTTTTCACGAGGTATTTAAAAGAGTTTATGTTCTATATGTATTAAAGGACTAATGATTTATTCCTTTATTAATAATTGTTTCTAAGGTTTTTTTTCTCATCCCATGTTTTGAAATGTTTTTCACAAGACTTATAGGTGAATAGGGTCAAGGATGTGATCAATGAAAAGACATGATAACTAAACGTGGAACTAGACATAACTCATTTTTTGAAGGGTTTTTATCATATAAAAAATTGAAACTAAGTATAAGAATCTACCTTGTAATTTTTGAGACGTAATGTAATAGTTATGGCCAAATTCTTTGATCCTCTAAACCTGAAAAGATACTCAATATGAACTATTCATTTATTTCAACATTATGTAATGTTTAAGGTCGGGTCCTTATACACACCACTACAAAACCCCAGGGCCAAGCCGTCGATCACCACTTTCTACCTCACCATTTCAACCCGACCTCCTGCTGCCTCCCCGCTGTCGAAGCCACCTTCACCCGAACCCTCCTCTATCGTGAGATCCTTCCCCCATCTCTATTATTATGATACCGAACCACCTCCACCATTTCCCCCTTATTCCCTTCTCGTTGACCCCCACTCAATCTCTTTTATTTTAATTTTTTATATTACTTATATTATAGTAAATATATTATAATACATGATAATAATAATAAATATAATAATAATGTTATATATAATAACCTATAACAATAATAATAATTACATATTACATAATATGTATTAAAATTAATATAATTAATATAATATAATTTTTAACAATATGTTATTTAGTTTAAATGGATTAATATTTTAATCATATATATATAAATACTAATAATTATGTATAAATTACTATTTCAAGTAATGTATATAATATTATATATAAGTAATTAAACATTATAATAATTATTATATATATTACAAAAATTTAAATACTTTTAATAGGTACATGTAAATAAATAAACGTTATATATTTAAATATATTTTTATTTTAATTATAATAATATTATTATATTTAAAAATAGTTACATTTTGATGAATTTTCTGGAGTTTCTTTTGTTTTATTTTTTTAAGCATTGGGGGAGGAGTTCGTGGGAACTTCATCTCATATTCATGAGGCATATGTCATTTCAAGAGGGATACAATTTTACCGGGAAATTAAATTAATGTTCGTGAACATCACATTAGAGCACGACACATGGAAAGATGTTGCCTATTAGGAAATATTTTATCTCCAATTTTCTTATTTTTTAAAATAAGAGGAATTATTGTTTCTTGTTCAAGGGGGGGGGGACACCTCAAAACTCATACCATTCACCATATCCCAAAAATGAGAACAACTCTTTGACATTGGATATGGGGACCCTCCTCCTTCTTCATTTCCTATAGCTCGGTTTTTGGTGTTTTCTTTTTTATTCTGTAAATAACATCACCATCTGCATGTTTTTTGAATTAAAATGTTCTTTTTTCAATTATGATTTGTTGTCTATTAATCCGATTTTTTAGTTAGGATCTTGATTATGAAAATGTAAAGAACTAACATGTGGGTCATGATTCAGGTTTGGAAACCCAAAACGATTTGGCGATATGATCTTTAATGTAATTGTCCTCTTCCTCTTCCCCTCAGAAGATCTCCTCTGTGAATTAGGCTAAGAAAGAGTGAAAATGAGCATAGAAATAGTTTTCTACTCTTTTTTCTAACTTATTCAACCCTTTCTTTATCGATTTCTTGAATAGAGAAATTGAGTTGGGTTGTGCAATTTTATGGCGTCAATATAGTCATTATGTCCTGTGAGAATTTCTTCCCAGGTTGAGTTGGTTAGGAGATTCATTTTTTCAATATGGAGGGATTCTTGAGCACTGAAGAAATCAAGTGTTCATGTGTTCAATTTTAGGTGATATTGGTGTGTTATCCGAGTTATCGGTCATGCACTGGGTGAGGTCGAAGGTTGTTGATTTATTTTTCAGTTGATCTATGATAGAATTTTATGGGTGGATCCCCCTAGATTTGGGCCTTGTTCTCACTGATATTTTATATGTGTCTCTCTGTCTGACCTTGTTCCTCTTGTTGTTCTTCATCTTTTGTTGTATTTAATAATTCAATGTTTCACCACCCACACTATTATTTTCATCACCATATCTACTATTTTAGTTTGATGTTTTCAAAATATAAAAAGCACAAAAGGATTTTAGGAAATAGCACCTAGGAATTCGATAATGCTTCCCTGAGAGAGACCCTATAGTTAGCCACTATGCAATATTTTTGGTCTTATAAATGTAAACATAACCGTAACCATGACAAAGATGATGTCAAATTTCAAAAAAAAGATTCTCAAATTTTATATTAGCCATTTTAATTTAATAAATAGAAACATGGAAGATAAATAACAATTAATTATAGATAATCTCATAAGACATTTAATTTATTTGTTCAGTAATAAAAATTAAATTCTTTTCATGCTCCCCCATTAGTATTTTTCATGACTATGGTGAGGATATAGAGGCCCATGTTGACAATATTTAGATATGATGCTTGACTTGGATCATAGTTCATTAAATTTTTTTACAGTCATTTGATCATCTAATAATGGATACCCTCCATGTGGCTATGTAAGATGGTTTAAATTTTTAGAATTTACCTTTTGTTAGATTTCATGGAGTCCTGTCACATAAGAAAAAATTAACTATTTCTCAAGTACTTCAAATAATTATAAAAAAATAAATATTAAAAATAGTAATTTCATACCAAAAAGGGTTCATCCGAAAAACATGAGAAATATTTTTGACTTGTCTATATGTCCAGAAATCCATATTTATTACATTAATCTTAATTTAGTTTACTCCAAAAAATATAATTAATTTTAAAATTTACATAAAACATGTCTATCTTGTTTTTTCTAAGGATAAACACATTTTCCTAATTTTCTTCATCTCTTAATAGTTAAAATTTAATCTATAGTTTTATATATTAAATATTATTTATATGACATGCATAATATTTAATCCTTTTGCGAATAAAATAAACATGTTTATAAATTCTACTATAATGGATCCCTATAACTGAGCTTTCACTGATTGGTGTATGGTCATCAAATCAAGGGATACAATAACTATCTTACAATCACTCTACAAACCCAAATAACTCCTAAACTACATGTCATGTTTGCTGGATGAGTGGTATTTATCATAAAACTCAATTAGGAACCTTTTCTCCCATTTTGAAAGAAATTGGTTTGATAAATGAGTAATAATATTCCGACTATCTTTAGGTAGAATCCTCTATCGAGAATAAGAATAAATGTACATAATTTAATGAAATATAGGTTTAATTTTAATTAAAAATTTTATAACTCTAGATATATTTATATGAAAAAATACGCATACCATGGTTCCCCAATAATGTTGTTTGTAAATTTAAGAGATATATATCACTTAAATGAACTTTGGTGTTCTAATATTTCACTAAAATTGAATAATATTTATAAATAAAAAATATATTTTTCATAATTGAAAGATAAACATTTAATTTTTGAATTTTCAACCAAATAAATATGTAACTAATGTAATGATTGTAAAAAGTAATGAATAAATAATAGAAATTAATATCATATAATTTTTTTTAATTTCGTGTACATATATTTGATTATAAATAAATAAATATTATAATTAATGATTTTATTCTCTATTGTAGGAAATAAATTATAAATATATTTTTAACAAAATAGTATACCTAAAAATTCAATAATATAAAAAATAGTCACAAAAATTAATAAATGAAAACTTTTTCAACTGCAAAATGTATAATGAATTATATTATTATAAAAATTATAAAAAAATCCCTTGAAAGTCTATATATTTAAATATAAAATAGAAAAAATAATGTTTTTAACAGTTTTATTTCTGTAAAAAACAGATATTTACCTGATTAATTATGAGTGTAAGGGAGTGTTTTCTCATATTCATTCTATGTTATAATTTCATGTTGCAAAGTATATTTTTACTTACAATAATTATTATCATTAGGAAATTGTGTAATAGATGACGAAATGACACTTATTTATTCAACATCATTAACAATATCACCACCAAAACAAATATTCCCCCTATAAAAAAAATTCTGATCATTTAATGGGTCAAAAACAAAAAATATTAATTTTTCACGCATCACCCTGATAAATGATTAATATTTTCAAATTTAAATTTTAAATTAAGATCTTTAAATCTATACTCACCATGTTTCACACAGTTTCTACATTCAACCCTATGATAATTAAATACTTTTTTCTCAATATTTTATATAATAAATCACCCAAATATCCTAAACAACTCAAAAATATTTTCTAAATTTTTGGTTTTATATATTTGGAACATAAAAAATGCACCGTGTTAATGAAAACCATTACTTCACTATTTTCAATGGTAATCTTTCCAACCTTTTTTTGTTTAAATCAAATAACCATTAATAACAAAACCACACCATGTGATCACATTCACACTTTCCCCCTAATAACCATTCCAATTTTTTTGATATAGATGAATTAGTGTTGAATTTATCTGTAAGTGATGAATCAAATTTGTTTTTATATTTTTTGTCAACCAATTATTATTTATTCATGTATATAATACCAGCAATAAAGCAATATATAGTGTCAAATATGGTTGAAACTCACCTGATTTTTCAACATGTATAAATGTGAATGGATCACTTCATCATGAGGAATTAATTGTACCTTTAATCCATATATCACATTAACATCACTACAAACTATATAATATTGAGATATAAGAAGTCTAATATACTCTACATCAATAAAATAATTAGTATATAATTTAATCACCTTGCATATATATATTTTTCAAAAAATAGAATCCTTTGTTCAATACAGTTTTTTAAACATCCCATCAAAATTTTCATATATCTTTAGAAAGGCTACATAAAAGGTAAATAAATAATCCCACATATTCTTATCCCTTGCACCAAATGATTAAACAAATGAATGAAAATATATATTTAAAATGATGGTGGAAAATATATTTCTTGTTTAAAATGTTTGAGGGAAACTTCATTCTTCAACTCATTTAATAAATTTTTATATTTGAATTTCTATAAATGTAACTCAAAAATATTCAAAACCTAATGATAGACTATTAGGTATATATCAACAACATGTGACATAGAAAAACTGGTAGCATCTATTGCAATAATACATGAATGGAAAGATATTTCAGATTATTTTACTTTAAATCCTTCTTTGATTTTTTACATTTGAATAAAACTAACTAGGTACTTTAATACCTTGAAGATATTGAAAAAAATTAATCTTCTATATATTTATTAATGTGTTCCAAATAAGTGTAAATATGTTATATTTTATTTCATAGTGGTTTTTGACTCCAAACATATTCACATAGTTATCAAGTCTAGTCCAATATACAATATATCATTTTTTATTTTCCTTTATATTTAAAAATTTAGAATTATATTTTTACATAAGTTTTTCTTAACATGCGTAGTGTTTATGTTTGTTTTAACTCTAAAAATTTCTTACAAGTTTACTTGAATAAAATTTATCATTTGATCCATATATTTGATTAATAACCAGATATTATTTTCTTTATAAATGGGATATAAATGTTTTTCACCTTTCAATATTATTATTCAGTTGAAAATAGATGTCGGGAAAAATCATACTTATGTGAACCATTACATTCCATTCTTAATATTCAATAATGATACTCCCTTAACAAAAATCTTTGATGCCCCATGTACACTATATTTATTCCATTACATAGTTGATGATATATTGTGCTCAATTTTTAAGTCAGATAAAATTTATATCATTGAAACTGTATCAAGTTAAGTATCTGTTTCATGAACCAAGATTTCACTATATGTTTTCCATAAATAAACAACGTGTTTTAAAAACACTCTATACACAAAACACTTAATTGAAATGATACAGTGATATATTTTATTAAAAATATGACCCATGATACCAAGATGTTGAATTAATAGGCATTAATAGGATAAAAAAATTATTTAATATTAATATAATAAAAATAATGGCTACTTTTAATACTAATGTTAGTCAGTTAGTTCATAAAAAACTAAAAAAATTATTTTATAGTTAAAACTATGTTATTCTAAAATCAACATGATATTCTATGAAACTATTTATATTATGATTAAATGATAAAAAATATAATAAAAATATTAATTATTTATTACCTATAAATTAATTATCAAATAATAATAAATAATAACCAATGAATAGTTAACATTTTAAAAAGATATTTTCCTATATAAATGATTTTCAACTATATATTATGATAAAATTTAAATACAGAATTGTAAAATTATAGAAATTTAATACGAAAAAATGAACATTATATTTGGATTAATAATAATTAAATAATCTTATGGTGGATTTCATTTTTTTTCTAAGATAATTCTTTTTTATGTGAATAGTTAAAATTATAATTCTTACAAATAACAAGATTTTTTTGACATTATTAGTATATAAGTACTACATAAAAAACATGTAAACCTATTATTTGACCTAATATATGTTTTATATGTACCATTTTATGTTTGAAAATTTTATTTTTAATTTACAAACCTATATTTTTTTGTTAGAACATAAGTTAATTTCTCTTTGAAACTCTTTTTAACACATTACACAATTAGTTCTTTCCAAATTAATATTAATCACTTTTAGAAATGGAATAAATTAAAATGGATTTAAAATTTTGAAAAATTATATCCAAATTATTAAATAAGGACTAATTTTTTCTGCATAAAGGACAAGTTACTTTATGTAAAAATTAGATACCATAATAAAATAAAATAATGTAAAAGAACAAAATATAATGGTAAAGAGTTGAAAATATGTTTAAAGCATTTTTATAAATAATTTTTATAGGATATCTTAACCTTATAATTTATCCTCTCTGGTATTTATCAATTTTGGATTTAATTTCCATTATTGTGACATCCAATTAGTAAGATGTTATGGGTATTTATAAAACACCTATCCCTTTTCAATTATAAAAGGGTATCTCCTTCCCCCATATACAATCACACAAAAACCCACTATTCGTGACCTAAAATTTACCAAATACACTCTTATTATCCTTAAATAGGTTATGGAATCCTTAAAATATCATCTCTCTATGGTTTCAGTCCCATTTCAAAGGAGATAATTCATGTAGCGAGTTAGGATTTTTGAACTGTACCTTTCTAATCTTTATTTCAATATTTGCATTTATTATTCCTAAAATTCTATTAGGTAATCTCAAAATGAAAACATCAGTATCATTAGTTTAATGATATATTATTATAATTATGGTATTATCATTAACCATCTTTTCTCTTTTCCATTAAGATAATTGAATATGTAGAACACACACAAGTGTAGATTACCATCACAATGAAGTAACATACTCATTTTACATCCCTAACTAACATGAATGGTTAAAATATTTAAATTAATATATAATTAGGTTATCTATATATTATTTAATATTTTTATGTGATAAACTATATTATTTATCTATCACATTCTTTGAAAATAGAAAAAATGATCCATGAATAGGTGGGGACTGCCACTTCCATGTAATGGTGCATTCTACTTTTCATTACCACCTTTCATGGCTAGTAATAAGAAAGGTTTTGAAGGATAAAAAATGCTTTTATTAAATTATCATGGTTATTTTATGAAATATTGTAGTTCTTATTAAGTATATGAGAAATAAACTATCATCATAAAATCAAACAATCATACTATGAGTAAAATGATCTCTTCAATATAAGTAAATGTTCTTTATGAAAAATATTCTTCTTATAGTTCTTTAATTTTTTTTAATTTCAAACTAATTAAGGATAAATAAAATCAATATTATTCTGGTAAAATGTTTTGATATCTTAACCACCTCATATTAATCTACTAATCATGCTATGTTCATTGTTTGGTCGGCTTAACCAAATATTTGAACAATGATATGAAATTGTTGTTAGAGTTTGAATCTATGTATTAATTCTTTAATTGTTTTTCATTTGATAAATTATTATTTCCTTACTTCAAATAAATTTAATTTTTATTTATAAATATATCTTAATATTTCATTACATAATATATCATTTATATCAATCATTTATTGTTCCTGTGCAACAAAATCACTACACGCCATGTAACTGAATGCATAACCATGTTGTAGATTTTTAATTCACAAAGCCACTATGAATCACATATATAATTCACTTAGTAAAATCACATTTGTGATGATTTTGGATAAGTGATCCAATTAATTGAATCACCCATATTTATTTTCCTATATCAATTAACCTTACATGAATCGTATATGTTTATTTTATTATGTAGACTTTATTACTCGAATCAGTTATATAGATTAATATTCCTACGTCAAAATAACTTCCAAGATTTTTTCCAATGTATTTTAATATTATTGTTATGATATATTATACTCTTGTTCACATCCACAATAGCTTCACTAGAAACTATTTATTTTTAATGGAAGTATTTCACAGTGTTGGTAGCACATTTCCTTACTACCCGATAAGTGTGACATACCAATCAAGACAGTGACGGAAATTCCAATGCATGAATGGAAGATCTCTTACAAGTAACAATATATCAACTTTAATGATATCTCATGCAACAGTATATCAACAAATGTAGATCATACCGATGGTAGATTACCAAATGGTAGATCTTTTTAAATGGTATCTTGTGAGGACAACAACCAGGCTACTACTATGTATTTCTCCATCAACTGTTAGTTCAAATTATATATCCTAAAAATATTGTTTAATATTTTAATTTTTGTATTTGAAATAAATATTATATAGATATTAATTTAACATATTCTTTAGTCAAAAATATAAGAAATTGTTGTGTTGGTTTTTTTTGAATGTATATACTGTTTTTAATACACACATGTGTTAAATTTCATACAAAAAGTATGTAAATATGGTGCTCTATTTTAAAAATATTTTAATGTTTTAATAATGTATTTGTTATACTAATCTTTTTGGAAGGATTATAATTTCATTTCATATAAAAATAGAAACAGTTAAAGTTATTTTATATACAATGTGAGTTTTCTAAATACAAATAATGGTAACATTATATTTATAATGTTTTAACAAGTGAAATAAAATAATTCGATATCTTGACACTATGATATGATATTGCAGTTAATGATTATACACGACTAATTGTTTAGAGATATAATGAAGGAATTAAAACATCTACATATAGATTATTAAATTATAGTTTAGAAAAACACTAATTTGATACATTATTTCTAATCAATAGATCAAGAAGCTCTATGACTAATGATTTCTTGCTATGATCATTAAAAGACATATACTCTACAATCATATATTATTGTAGAGATCAATAGCATGCAACCTCAATGTTCTTATCATCAAATATTTCTTATGGGTTTTATTTGTATTTTTTATCTTCAAATTATTGTATTATTTATATATTTTTAATATGTTCATGTGTTGTTTATAACCTTACCCATTAAAATTTAGTCTTGTTTATTTTGTTTATTATACCACATAAAAGGATGTATGGGTTGTGACTGTCGATCAAATGGCAGGTCACATACAAGGTTCAAGGATTCTATAAAAAGTATAGTTTGTACCTATGGGTATTCATAAATGGAAGAGTCTATAATAGGACCCCACACCTTTAAAAGTGAGTTTATTAGTGGCCACTAATATTCTAATGGAGTATAGAAGGTTAAGGAGTAGACTATTATTGTAGTGGTCGGAATGACTATAAATCTTTACGTTCTTTCATTTTATTTATTCTACTTTAAAAATATTTAACAAAGATGTGACAACATAATAATTAATAAATAAAACTCATATTATCATTATTTTTTTATAAATGACTATTCAACCCCCTCTATTATTTATTTTATCCTCTTATGTTCAAATAATTGCTATTAGAGCTTTGTTAATATCTCTGTTATAATAATAAATAAAAAAACTGTTTATTATAACCCTTATATATATATATTATTTTTTATTTTAACTATTCTCTAACATGATCATAGAATACATAACAGTACAATGAATAACCTTTAGTTCTATAAGATGGTAGGTGACAATTCTGATGAAGGATAGATACAACCAAAACCTCCAGTCTTCGATGGAAGTGACTATGTGCAAGGACTCAAGCTTAATCATTTAATATTCTAGTGCCATTGAAATAGAATTCACATTATTATGATTCCAATGATCTTTTTTATTTTTATTTTTGGAGAATTAGGATATAAATACATGAAAACTAATATATTACAATGTATACACTTTTACACCATTTCAATTTTCTAACATTATTAATCTTTAAAAAACATGATTGTTTTTCAAGAAATAAAATGAAAAATTTAAAATTGACTTCTTTTTTCTCTAACCCATCCTTAAACCTAGGGAAAAAATTTTATTATGTGGGGTGATAAAAAAATATCTAAAAGGGACATATAATTGTAAATATTCTATTCTTGTGAAAATATTAACAACCCATGAAAAATATTTTCTTAAAAACAAAGCTTTTGATCCCAAAATAAAACAGAATTTTCTTTAAAAATTGTTATCATAACTTTTTAAATCAAATGATTTACAAGAAAAATCATTTAAAATAATAAAAAATTATTATATTTTTTTGGGAAATCATTTATAAATCACTATTACAATCACTCTTAAAATGGAATAACCATACGGTCGACTTCCACATCAGGAGAACCAAATGCATTGGAGTACTATCTAGGTTCACCTATAATATAAGCTATAAATGGACCACCTGAGAGATTTAATGGGGATAAACCCTTATTAAATAATTTTCATGTAACATATCATGAATTAAAACCCTGAAAACGCTATTAAACCCATGTTCAAAACACTTTTGTATATCAAAATACAATTTTCTTGTAAAAATCACTTTTAATATCGAAAAACTGTACACATAAATAAAGAAACCAATTTATTTGAAAATAACTAATAAAAATTTTAAAATAAACTTCAAATTATTGAAGTGTCCTGATAGTGGTAAATACCACTCATTCCACATAATCTAAAAATATATCCCTTTTCACTTTTTAAAAACTAGTAGAAATACGAACATTAAAAAATAATTTTTAAGAGAATGTCCCTTACCCTGAGTCTGATTCATCTTATCCGTTATTTATATTTCTAAATAAAAACTTATGTTCTTTTATAACTGTTTAAGAATATTTTTAAATTTAATCTTTTAATTATTTTATTTAATATATTTTTATATAAACTTTATCAATTACTTTAGTTAACTGTGGGTATTTTAGTGATAACTGAATCATTAGTCCAAGATGACATAGGTTTGTTGACTATGGTCAAAATAGATATTAATACACAATATCTAGAATAAAATTTAGGAAATTATTATCATTTTTTACATCATTTATAATTTTAAATACAACCATGAAAAATGGTTAGAAAAAATGATCAATGTTATAATCTTTGAAACGGTAGGCTGTAAGTACGCATGAGTCACATTTTATTTTTTCAGTCGTCACTATATAAATAAGGTAAATATTATTTTGTGTTTAAAAAAATCATCACAAAACTATATATATAATATTAATTATTTAAATATACATATATATATATATATATCATCCATCTAATATGGTGATGAAAAACGAATCACATCTCTTCGTGGAGGGGGTAGTCCCCATGTGTGCAAGAACTGTGTTATCATTTTTCTATTCATGGAAAGGTAGGAAAAAAATGCTATATTATCTTTTAATAATGATATATAAGTAATTAATATCATATATAAATATTAGTTCCGTCATTGTAAGCAATCATTGGATACATTAAGGGAAAATAATTACATTTGTTCTTGAGGAGGTAGTCCTTCGTACACTGAAACAATGAATTCAAGCACCATTTGATAGAGGATGAAATTGATATAGATCATAAAAATAACATAATAAAATATAATTATATAGAGGATAATGTATTTTTTATTTTACCATGTTTTAATAATGTGTGTGGGATTTGTAAGAAGAAAACAAACATAATTGCTTGATTAGAAATGATACATCTTCTTCAAAAAATCTCTTTTTGTTAACACCTTAAGACCAGTAAGGATAATTTTGTTCCAACAGAAATACCTATATAATTAGTTTTGGTATTATAGGAAGGAATTTAAGAAGTTTTTGAATCAAAATGGGTTTTAATCATGAATAAAAGGGAAGAAGATGTTTCTTTTTTTTTATAAGAGAGGGGACAATCACTCTTAACATTTCTCAAAATACTAAAGTAAGATAAATTAATTTTCAAATAAAATAGATGAAAAGCTAGATATTTTGAATATAATATGATTATTTGACTAAATATAACCTTAAAATAAAATTAATACATTTTTTTACTATATTTATACATTCACCTTTTTGTTTTTAACCTAATTTAACATCATTAACTCTTACCATGAAAACTTTCTTTTTTACTCTTTAAGGGCCAATATAGTTACTATAAAATAAGAAAACTCCCCATATATAGAAACAGTTAATATTTTAAACATTATATTAACCAATTAGACAAATTTGATATTTATAACAATTTTATATAATCTAATAAAATACTATTTACTATAAAATATCCACAATGTCAATTTTCAGAAGTATTCATTACATCGGCTTTAATAATTTGAAGAAAGCATATAAAAATATAAAATATATATATGTTTTATTATTTACCTGACATGTTAATGGAATATATTTAATTCATTTATCAAATTTATTTTCTAAAATTATATTTATTTTAATAGATTTAATATATTTTATTTTATTTTTCCAATAATTGAAAAATTATTGTATCTGTGTTGCGCATACATTTAAGGTAATAATTTATTCCAAAAATATTTAAAAAAAATTTAACATGATGAGGGTAAATATTTTAGTTTCAAAAATACTATTATAGTCAAACATATCCTATGGATAACACCATATTTAAAATTTTACACTTTTAAAAAACAAGAGTGTGACGTGTTTGATATTTCATTATATAAAATAATGTTAAGGTAATAATCTAATCCATAAAGACCCAAATATTCCTAAATAAGACCTTTGGGTGATTACTATTGATATATAATCATTAAGTTATATTTATTTATGTTTTCTAGTCACTAAATAATAACTGTCATTTTTTAACATAAATTACATTATTTACCCTTTATTGTTGTAATCAAAATTAGAATTTTCCAAAAACTAAAGGCACCAATTTACTAAATTCAACCCCAATAATTTCTAATATTGTTTTTAATTTTCTAAATTTAAAAAACAAAAGTTTCAAATTTAAATTTAAAATTAAACCAGTAAAATGAAATAAAAATTTTGTTTGCTTTCAGAAAAATACGCTTTTAAAATATATTTTTTTATACTAAATTAAATTATAAGATATATTTAAAAAACTATAATTGGTTTATTTTAAATAAATAATAAATTAGAAATATTTAATACTAATCCAAAACATAATTTTATCTTATAAATACTTAAAAATAAAATACATTTTTTAAACAAAAAGGATTATTTTTCACTATTCATTCAAAAATCAATATTTTCATAAAATTATGAAATATTCATCCTAAGATAATTTTTAAAATATGAATTTAAAAATACAATTTATTTTTAGATTAAAAATATATAATTTAAAAAAATTCAATGAAATATTTTAAAAATGAGGTTAATAAACCCATTTTGTTTTTGATTTTAAGAATTACATAATATGTTTATAATAAATATAACTATATAATTCCGGAATAATAATAAATACTAAAATTACTTATTCTATCATTACCTGGGTTGTTACATTATCTCCCCTTATTGAAATTAAGTCATCATAATTTTGTACTTGTGCTTGGTTACCAGGCTTCGAATTTTCAAAATACATTTTTTGATAAGCCACATCATAAAAAGGGTCAATTAAACTTTTTCAAGAAAATATTTAAAGGGAAGTAAAAAGGAAATACTTAATTGAACACATTATGTCTCCAAGTGGGAAAATTTTGTTTTTAAATGAAAACATGGATATTCAATGGGAAAATAGATCCCAAGGACTGATATAGAGTGACAGAGTACATAGTCATGAGAATGTTAACCATTAGAAAATCATAAATCTGTGATAGGCTAAAACACCACTGATATCTTGGTAAAAAATTCAACTGATAATGTTTTTGTTTCAAAATACCTTCATAAATTAAATTAATTCCATTTTCATCTAGACTAAGAGAATATTAATGCATTCTTACAAGGAGATACTATAATATCCCAAACTAATCATTACTTTCCAAATATCAACACATATCATGAAATAATTAATTATTCATAAAATTCATCAAAATATTTTAAATTAAAATTGGAACCAAAAAATTAAAAGGATTTGATCACAAAGTCTTGCAGGATAAATTTTAACATTTATATCCTAACATAATCAATCATTGTTAATATCTCATAACAAAATTGTAATTTCTGAAACAAAATAATATCCAAAATATGATAACCATTCCCATAAATAATAATAATCACTATAAATCCAAAATAAAATCATACATGTTTTTAAAATATTTTTCATCATTAATTCCTCAAATGATGTCCCATAGTATTCTGTTTATCATAATCATATAGGGTTTCCAAAATAATGAACATATTCTAAAATAACATTAATCACTTAATCCCCAAATCACTTAATCCCCAAATCACTTTCTAATCCCATGGGTATCTATTTGAAAAAACATGTTTGAAAATTGAAATTATCCTTTATGCATCATTTATTTAAAATAAATAAAAATAATTCACACTAACCCGATCATTATGTTGGTGGGTGGTAGGTGGTGTACCCTTATCACCCTCTGGCTATTGTTTCAATCCTTATGGACCTTACAAATGTGATGGGTCATCACCCATACCGAAGGTTTTCCTTTTTGTGAAAAAATATTAATATGATCATTATAAAATTTAAAAAATGTGAGAAAAATCCTAAAAAATAACCTTAATACATTCAATGGTAACAAAATGTTTTAATTTCCAAGGTTTTATATTATGTTTCATTTTTCATCCTAAAAGGTCATAACACATAATTACATAACAATAAAATAACTTTTAAACTATAAAGGTTACCTATAACTTTAAAACATTTTCCACTAAATTTAAAGGAATTACTCTTAATATAACATTTTCAATGAAACCAGTACATAACAAAAGGGTTGTACTACAATAAATTCTTCTAAAAATACTTTTAATCATATTAATCATTCAACACCTAAATCATGAAAGGGGTGTCAAATAAATTGATCATAATAAAAACCATTTAATATAAACCCATTATTGTATGCATAAATCATCAGTTTACCACACATAAAAATTTTATAACATCTAAATTTTTCTAAACCCTCATATACTTCCTACTATATAGACCTAAAATTAATCAATAAATATTCTAGGGTCTTTAAACTAGAATTAAAATTCATAAAATCATGATTATATTTTTAATTTATAGTTATAAGGTATTAGGTTATAACCCTTTCATAACAACTCATATATTAAAAATTAGAAAATTTTACTCAATATCCATTTTTTCATAATATTACACTTTTAAAACAAAACATCATTTCTCTTTATGACATATATTCACATATTTCAACATGACTTCTAATTTCCTCTGATCCATGCATAAAACTTGGGATTTTTTTAAAATGATTTTTGGGAACATAAAACAGAAAATAAATATCTTAAAAAAATAATTCTTTTTGTCTGGTGAAAAATAGGAAATCCATGAAAAATCTTCCTTAGAAACATACATTTTTGTCTGAAAAAACAATCAATTTACCTTAAAAAAATTAATCTGACCTTTTTAAAACAAATTTTGTCCATGAAATCTTATTAGAAACATTAGAAAATTAAAGTAGGTGCATTGTGGAATCATTTCCATATCACTCTTACAATCACTCTTATAACCACTCTTACAATTACTATCAGAAATGGAATAACCATATGATCACGTTCCATCTTGGGAGAACCCAATGCATTGCAGAGCTATCTTGGTGCCCACATTTTATAAATGGGATCACCCATGATCTATAATGGTGATAAATTCTTAATAAATAATTTCCAACTACCATATCATGAATAGAACCCTTTATAACTCTTATAAACACATGTTCAAGACACTTTCATATATCAAAATTCCATTTTCTTGTAAGAATCATTTTTAATATCTAAAAATTGTTCACAGAATAAATAAATCATTTATTAGGAAAGAAAATTTAAAAATTATAAAGGAAACAACAAATAATTTTACCATACTAAATGTGGGAAAATATTCTCATTATATTTATGTTAAAAAACACTATTTTTTTAAATTTTTAAAAAGAGTATAAATTGGATCTTTAGAAGAGGATTTGTAAAAAAAATCCCCTTACCTTACGTTTGAATCATTCCCCATGTGATTGAATAGAAAATGGATATAATTAATGCCACTAAAATAATAAAATATAGATTTATGTATATCATAATATTTATTATTTTATCATTTTTGAATAACATTTTTGGGATGTGAATGAAGAATCAAAATTGAAATTGTTGATTAAAAACGAAACCTCTTATTTGGACAATCTCCTTTAATTAACAACATAAGACTCCCAATGGTGGTGTTATTCCTTGAAAAATAACTCTAGAAAGAAAGTATATATAACACGATGGTATTTTGGAAGGTATTGGAATACCAGTTTTTATGTGTGATTAAAAGATACGAAGATGTGATCATTTACAAGAGAGAGGAGAGGTACTATTGACATTTCTAAAAATATTAATTTAATAAAAATTTATTTTCTATTAAAAATGGATCTAATGTAATTTATTTAGAAAATAAGATGGGTATCAGATGAAATAACATCAAAAAATAAAAATAATAAAAATTTTGATTATATTTTTACCTACATATTTTTGTTTTAACACATATTTAACACCTTTAACTCTGACCATAAAAATATTTTTTTGTCTTGGATGATCAATATAGTTAATATAAAATGTAAAAGAAAACCCTATATGGACCATGGTTGATATTTTAATCATTTTTCCAATAAATTAAAACATTTTTATATTTTTTGTGAATTTTATAACATTTAATTAAAAATTATTTACCATAAAATATACATAATGTCAATTTTTAAAATGATTCCTTACTTTTACATTAATAATATAAAGACAACATATAAAATTAAAAAATCTTTTTTATTATATTCTTAAAATTTCAAGGTAAACAATAAAATTATCTAATCATATTATTTATCTCAAATTGTATTTATTTCAATATTTTTAATATTAATTATTATATTTTTTTCAATTATTGAATAAATAATGTATCGTTATTGTGATATAATTTAAGGTAATTATTTTTTTTCATAAAAAATTATCAATACATTACCATGATGAAGATAAATAAATTATGTTTAAAAATAATATTTGTAGTCGAACATGTCCCATGTATTACAATATATTAGAAATATTTCACTAATTCAAAACAAGAGTGTGACATGTTTCAAAATACTTTATATAAAATACTATAAAAGTCATAATTATATCTATGTGGCCCAAAAATTTCATAAATTTGACCCTTGGATGGTAATGGTCGATATATTGTCATTAAATAATAATTATTTTAGTTTTTGGGTCATTTAATAGTTTATATATCTTTATTTTCAACCTAAATTACGTGATTTACCATTTACCATGGTAACAAAAATTTCCAAGGATACTATTCATCTATTCAAAAAACAAAACTATGATATTTACTAAATTTTTACCCACATATTCCTAATATGGAATCTAGTTTTCAAAATTAAAAACAAATATGTTGTATAATATAATTTTAAAATAAATCTAAAAAAATGAAATGAAAAACTATATTGTTTTTTTCAGAAAAATGGCACCTCTAAATATAATATGATTTTATAATAAATTCAAGTTGAAGATTCATTTAAAATACTATAAATAAATTATTTTAAATAAAAATGACCTTCTTAAAATTTCAAACTAATATAAAATACAATTTTCTCTTATAAATACTTTAAAAGAACATATAGTTTTCAATAAAAAGCATAATTTTTCACTATACCTTGAAAATTTATTATTTTAAAAAAATTCTAAAAAACTCATCATAAGATAATTTTGACATGATGAATTTAAAAGTGGAATTTATTTTTTAGATTAATGTTATATAATGATATAATTAATATTTTAAATAAAATATTTTAATAAATTAGTTTTATTAAACTGTTTCCTTTAGGATTTAATAAATACATAATATATTTAGAATGAATATAACTTTATAATGAACAAATATAATTGAATATTAATTTTTTTTATATCATTAACGGGGTTGTAATATTATAGATACTATAAATATGAAATGGAATCCTAGTTGAAATAATAATGTGTGGATCGTTGGACTGTTAGATAGAAACCATGTGAGTTACCCAGAGATGATCTAGATAAACTTGTAGGTAATGATATGACAAGGTACGTTTTTAATTATAAAGTTAAAAATATTTTTTATTAATAATTTATTTGAAGTCTTTTTTTCCATGTCTCATCTTATAAGACAACCTAATAATTATAGAGAATACTTCAATTGACTCACTATGGTACTGAAAATCTTAAGATAACCCAACTAGGAATGGTTTAATTAGAATACCGAGACTTTATGATTGGAGATAAAGAGTTGGTAAACCCGACATTAAATTAGTTTATAAGTTGTAAAAAAAGTATATGTTCTCTAGGTGAAGTACTGGACAATAAAACTTAATAGGAAAGAGTACTAAGGAATCTTCCAAAAATATTTTATCCATACAATGTGTTCATCTATGAGAGTAATAATTTTAAAGAGTATACATTAGATGAACTAATATGATCTTTGTTTTAGTATGAAATAAATTTTATTGTGTTTGATGATTATCCTTTAAAAAGAAAAGGTATTTCTTTTAAGTTCAATTTCAATATAATCTCTAACATGTATTATTTTGAGTTATAGTGAAGTGAAAAAGATATGGATAAATTTAGAAATAATTTTTTCCAAGTGCATGAAAAATAAAGGTGGAAAGAGATGGTTGAAAATAATCTTCAAAAAAAGATATGAAAATGGTAATTATAATAATAGAAATTATTTTTTAGATTTAAAATTTTATGAGTGAAAGAATAAAGGGAACATTATAATAGACTAACACAAACTCAAACATCTAAATAAAGAAACAGATAAAAGGATAAAATAAAAGAATGTTTTTGGAGGTTGGGATTGCTCAAATAGTTATAAATTATGAAATGATTTTAGACGTGAAAAGGTGAAAATAAACCTTCACTTAACGGGTATAAATTGTGATGAAACAATACTTATAATTATCAAGGGCTCATGTTATTTAGATATTTCATACTCTAGGAACATGAATTGTGATATTTTCAAATTTAAATAATTAAATTAATGTGACGGTGGCCTTATCACTATGGGAGACAACTCTAAAGGTAAAATTAAAGGTTTCAGTGGAATTTGATTTCTAAAACTCTTATTATTTCATATTTATTATTTGTAGATGGTTTACAACATAATCTAATAAATATATCAAAACTTTTTTGATTAAGGAATAAATGTTATTTTTAATAATAAAAAATGTATAGATATGAAAAATAATTCTACTTTATTTTCTAAAAATAGAACATATAATATTTATATTAATTATTTCTATAATATAACCAAACAAGAGGTTAAGTGTATAATTTTTTTAGAAGTATATGAAATTATATGGAATAAGAGGCTTGGGTATACAAGTTTATGAGTATTTCACAAATTCTCAAATCATGAATGTCTTCTACAATTTTCAAAAGTTTGTACAAGTAAGTATTCTATGTGTTATTCCTATTTAAAGGGAAAGCGAAAAAAGGAAGATTTAAATATTTAAATGATATTTGTAATACTAGATATTCAGAACTATTACATCTTTACTTTTTTGGACCTATAAAACCTATTAGTTTTGGTGGTATGTATTTTATTAATTTTAGATAAATTCAATAAATTTATATGTATTTATTTACCATCTCATAAAAAGGAATCATTAACAGAATTATATTTTTTGTAATATTATTCAAAAATGAGAAATTTATCAATCATCTCTATCAAAAGTGATAAAATGGTGAATATTTTAGTTTATATTTTTATAAATCTTGTGAATAAAATGGATATAATAATTTTTTTCACCCCATATGATACAACTCTAAAGGCCCTGAATTTCCACGTATTTTTTTAATTAAATGGGAATTTTACGAGTCCACAAAAATTGACGGCGCGTGATTCTGAGGGTGGGTGTTACTGGAATCAATTTCTGAATTTTTTTTTGGGTATGTTCAGTAAATGTATTAGCGGTTTTTTCTATCTTTTGAACCAGTGCTTAGAATTGAAATATGAGGGCACCGTTGAACTCGCAACACCAATATTCTCCTAAGAATACATTCACCTCGATAGCAGTTAGTCGAGGGTGAAAGTTAGTTTTTTGTTTTTTCGTGGAAATAATAAAATAAAACAAACTCATGTTTTATTTTATTTTATCTAAGAAAACCACCCAAATGGAAGTTGAAGGAGGGGACCACCAAACCTTAACCTCCCATGAGAGGATATGGTAGTGGGTCCCACCCGAACCAAAACTCCCACGAGAGGTTACAGTGTTGGACGAGCTAAGACTAAACCCCCCAATGAATTGTGTAAAACCTCTCAACTCCCTCATAAACAAGGGAGAGCCTCTGACCTCTTCCACCTTGATTGGGCCAACACGCATGCCATTAATGTGCCAACCATGTTTTTAATTATCCTTTTTGAAGTTTATGAAAACAACATAATAGATTATAAAATCTATTATTCTTGGCTACATAATATTTTTTTGGAAATAGAGGATGGAGATTTTGAGAGAAAATCTATTGCCAACAAAAAAGTAGTTTCTCCAATGAAGGATGAAGAACACGTTCTGGCAAAAAAGAACACCGGCAAGGAGCATCTTTGAATTCTTCCTCAGAAGAACCTTGCAGAAGAAACTAACGTTGGAAATCCTTGATGACTGACCTTCCCTCCTCATCATCATCAATGAACTGATGCACGAGCTCGAGATTGGAAGTGCGTGGCGGACGCAACAAACGGCGAAATATTCGTCTTCTTCCTCGTGACTCCATCAAGGAACAACGAAGAAAGTCAGTGGTTTAATTTTATTTAAGTATGATTTATTCCAATGTTAGTTTTTTTCTTTCAAAATGAAGAATGAGGACGTTCTCCTTTTTCATGAGGGTTGTTTTGCTTTTTTCTTGATGAACTGATTGCTACTACCCTAAACACGGAGCGTGCAGGTAAAACTAACATGGCCCGAACCCCCGCTGATCTTCTTGTGGTGTTCACCGAAACGACGTTGAAGGAAACAACCGTGCCATCCGCTGCCTCAACGACCTGCTCCGCCACCGCATCATTCCGACCACTGACCAAACCGGCCCCTGCACCCCGGCCACGCCGCACCCCGGCCTTGCCGCACCCCAGCCGCACCACCCTCGCTGTCCGCGCCGCACCCCAGTCGCGCTGCCCTCACCGGCCGCGCCCCCACACCAACCATGCCCCCGCACTGGCCACGCTACCCCCAGCTGAACTGGCCACGCCCTCGTGGTGCCCCAGCCAAACCGACCCCTCACACTGCCCTTTCGGGACGAGCTGCCTCGGGCCAGGCCGAGCAGCCCCGCGTCCTTGCGGCTCTCCGCGGTTCCTCGAGACCTGCTGGGCTGGGCCCAATGGGCCTGGCCGAACCCAACGGCCTGGCCCGCCAAATGGGTTAGGTCGGGTCAACCAGAACCGGGTCGGCCTAGACTGGGTCGGGCCGGGTCGGTCCGACCAGGTGGGACCAGACCTGAGCCCACTACGACCCTTTACTTTCTTTTGGCCATATCTTTGGCTCTGGTCTTCCGTTTGACAAACCGTCAGTGGCACTGGTAATCTTGAAGCGTGGAGGTCCCTTTGAGTATTCCCCACTAGAGTTTTTGGAATTTTTGAGATACGGCCAGGTTAGATCATGCACGAATCCAACCGAGACCCGAGACTAAATGGATAATAACTCACAGACCGGGCATTCGATTGGCGCGCCATCAGTTGCGTTGAGACCTCTATGACGTGGCAGACTTTGGGATACTTTTTTTTAAGACTTCATGGAAGTTGGAGCATCGAACAGTAGCTTGTGGAGTGGATATTCTAGAGATGAGAGAGCTTTAATGTGGGAACCTAGTAGATGGCTGAGACTTGATGATTGTGGACCGATTAACTAAGAGTGACTCAACTAGCCTGGTTGGGAGTGCCTGGTTGTGGCGGTAAACCCATGGAAGAGGAGCACCTGGTTGTGGTGGCAAACTCGCGGTACTCGATAGGAGGAGTACCTCTGAAGGCTATAAGGGGGAGCACCTGGTTGTGGAGGCAGACCCACGGTGTAGAGCGCCTCTGTGTGATACAGCAGACCCAAGGTACTCGACAGGAGGAGTACCTCAACAGTCCAAGGTTAGTGGTAAGTGCCTAGCTGTGGTGGCAGGCCCACTGTACTCGATAGAGGAGGAGTTCTCCAGCATCTGAGGGATCGAAATGTTTCTACCACTGTAATAAAATCCTTATTGAGATGAGTCAGTTTTTCTTTGCTTTCCTCATGACTGAGATAAATCACTTGGTAACAAAAGTATATTTATGACAATATACCTATGTAAGGTTATATGTTGATTTCATATACTGTGGTTTATCCTTGTATGATTTTGTGAGACCCTAAGGGTTTCGGGGTCCCTACCGAGTATCGTTATACTCACCTCTGCACCGGATATACCCACACCTCATTGTGTTGGATGCAGATGACAAACAACGCTGATTGAGGCTAAGAGTACCAGTACTCAACGGTACCTGGTGGTGGACCTTATGTCGAGTTGGAACACGGAGGAGACTAACAGAAATGGAGTGCTGAGGATGTTATCTGTACCTACACTTAAGGTAAGAATCCTGAAGTGTGACCAAACACTTGTTTTTCCTTTCTTCAGTTGTATTTGTACTTCCAGTTCCTTGTACTTTACAATTGTGCTTGTATTTGGGGCCCCATTTAGTTTTCATCACTCTATTGTAATACAGTTTACTTAGTGTTTTTGTATCCAGTTGTGTTCTCTGTTGTGTGCATTTACAGGTTATAAAGGAAATTCCTTCCCGGTTTTAGGGAATTATGCCTTTGGTTCTAGTCGCCAGCTCTTGCCCTATGGTAGGCGGGCTTGGGGTAGTCACAACATGGGCCCTGGGGGACAGGTCATGAAAAATTGGTATTAGAGGAGTTGGTTCTACCATAGAACGTTGGACTGTGATCTTTTCTGGGAAGAAATAGTGTTAAGGTTACTGAGTGTGGTTTTCAGTTTAGGGAGTCCAATATTGGTGCGGAAGCCGGTATATCCATACACTAGGACCCAGAGTACTTATTTCTAACTCAGTCCATGAAAACACTGATTGTGTGTGTGTTTTCAAATGTTTTCATTAAGTCAGCTCAACCAGGTCATCCCACCATGTATAAATTTTGACCATGTTGCATCTGTTTCTTTCAGGATTCCTCCATGCGGACGATGAACTATAGTCCCGATAGTTGTACGTATGGATAGCCCACCGAGTGATGAGGCCTCAGTGTAGGGCCTTTTTCTAGCAGAGGCACCAATGGTACCTTTACCCGTTGGGCCACCGATGCCACCAGCCCTAGCAGTAGATGGTTCACATCGCTTGATCACGTTGCATGAGTTCCAACGCCAGAGGCCACCCAGGATCTAGGGAGAGTTAGACCCACAGGCGGTTGATGATTGGCCATAGGCCATGGTGAGAGTTTTCCAACTATTTGGGACACCAGCATACCTCATAGTGATTATTGATGCCAACCTTTTATAGGTATCATCAAGAAGATGGTGGAGCATGATGCTCCAAGTCCATGACAAGATGATGCTTATCTGGGCAGACTTCGAGAGCCTGTTCCAAGCAGAGTTTGTTCCTATTACTCTTCCTGTAGTGCGCTTCCAGGAGCTACTTCGTCTGCACCAGGGAAGCATGACTGTAGCTCAGTACTCATTGGTGTTCACAGACCTCTCACGCTACTCCGCTGATATGGTGCGGGAAATATTCTTCAGGGCTCGGACCATTGAGTAGGGAATCGAGCGGGAGATTAGGACTTCAATAATCTCACTCAGCACCCGACGCAGGTGGGGTGTTAGAGTGAGCCCTCATAGGGGAGAGTTTCCTTGCGGAGCAGTCTCCAACAGTAATATCCACCACTAGTCGACACGTAGTAGAGTCTTCTATAGTTGGCCGCAGACATATGTCAAAATTGTCCAAGAGGACCAAACCTATAGGTGGATGACCGCATGACTCAGGATCGTTTGTGCGGGGCACCCAAAGCGGAGATAGACATGCTAGGAACGGGCAATGTTACTCATGTGGGGGCAAGGTAATATGACTCATGACTGTCTGACCAGTCGTATGGATGATCAGAATATGGTCGAAGGACCGCCCAGGCAGAGACAAAGATTCGGTCGAGGCGGTCTGTAGGGAGTAGGCAGACGTGGCAAAGGAGCTGGTCGTGCAGCTGGCGGTGGGCGATGTTTTGAGGTGTTTCCACCACCACCAGGAGGTCCACCCTGATGGAGCCTTTCACTCAATCCTAATGGATAGAGACTCCTAAGGGAGAATATTCGATGATTATGCACTAGTTCTGACAGTGTGAGCTTACTCTAGGAGGCAAGAGCTTCGGCTGGGATCTTCTAGTAACAGTGTCGAGGCCTCATGATGTTATATTGGGTATGGACGGGTTATCTACAATCCATGCTCAGATTGAATATATTAGGCACAAAGTGCAGCATGTCTGCACAGATGGAACTAGGTTTACCTTCACCAGTGAGAAGGGAGCCTGTGTAGCACATGATGGAGTTTCTTGGAGGAGAGTGCAGCCGATCACTCATCATTTGGCTAGCCTTACCCTCAAAGCAGTTGATGTGGGGAGTCTGTGCTATCCTGTAGTGGTAGACTAGTACACGGATGTCCTCCCTAATGATGCTCCAGGTCTACTCCCGCATTAAGAGGGATACTTTTACATTGACTTGTACCCCAGGATGACAATGATATCTACACCAGTGTATCAGATGGCTCTTACAGAGCTTCGTGAGCTATGGGTACAGCTAGAGGACTTACATGGGAAGGGATTCATCTGGCCCAATTTGTCTCCCTAGGCAGCCCCGATTCTATTAGCCAAGAAGTCGAATGGGAGCATGAGGATTTGTGTTAACTACCATCACCTGAACCAGGTGACCGTGAAGAACAAGTACCCACTCCCGAGGATTGATGAACACTTTGATCGGTTGAAGGGATCACGATGGTTCTTGATGATAGACCTCAGATCAGGCTATCACCAGCTCAGAGATCAATACGAGGATGCGCAGAAGGCAACTTTATGATGTCGGTATGGACAATATGAGTTCTTGGATATGACTTTCAGCATAACCAATGCTCTTGTAGTGTTCATGGGACTCATGAATAGGATCTTCCATCCATACCTTGATCTTTTTGTCATAGTCTTACTTGAAGACATTCTGATCTACTCCACTACTAAGGAGGATCATACCTATCATTTGTGGGTAGTAATAGACACACTTCGAGAGTACAAGTTTTATGGTAAGCTCTCAATGTTCCAGTTCTAGATCCGAGAGGTTAACTTTCAGGGATATGTCATATCAGATGCTAGATTTACAGTGGATCCAGCAAAGATTGAGGCGGTAGTTTCTTGGGAGCCACCCAGGAGTGTGACGGAGGTACGGAGTTTCCTGGGTACAGCTGGATACTACCATAGATTTTTTAATGACATATCCGAAGATGAAGAACCACCCTTAGCCTTGACGAAGAAGGGGAAACCCTTTGTGTGGTCAGAGAGATGCTGGAAGAGATTTTAGGAACTGAGGCAGAGGCTGACTAGTGCCCCCCATCTTGAGGCTTCCATAGGAAGGCGTAGGGTATGTAGTCTAATGCGACACATCAGGGTATGGACTCGAATGTGTCCTAATGAAAGAGAGAGTTGTGATCACATATAGTTCTCGACATCTAAGAAAACATATCTAGAACTACGCTACCCATGACCTGGAATTATTAGCAGTGGTTTTCACATTGAAGATGTGGGGACACTATTTGATGTGCGAGTGCTTTACAGTGTACTATGATTACAAGAGTCTCAGGTATATCTTCTCCCTGAAGGACTTGAACCTGAGACAGTGATTTTGGCTTGAGTTCTTTCTGGACTATAAATTCTAGATAGTCTATACTCCTAGGGAGGGAAACATTGTTGCAAATGCACTCAGTAGGAGATCTGGTATTCAGTTTCTGTGTGAGGCGACGGAGCAGCTGGCCACTTTGTAGATATCATTTGTGGATAGATATGGGGCAGCTTTCCATTAATCTCTTACAGTAACTCCTCCACTCATTCAGCGAGTTAGGGAGGGACAAAGTGAGGATGCTGACTACGGGACATGACATGCTTAGATATCCATAGGGCATACACCTGATGGATTTTATGAAGGTGAGGAGCACGTAATCCTTGTTAGAGGATGTACCATGATACCAGTGTCAATTCAGGAGGAAATGTTGAAGAAGTTCCACACATACCCTCTAGCAGTACATCCGGGATTAGTGCAGATGTACCAGGACCTCCGATGACAAAACTCGAGGCTGGGAATGAAGAATGCAATATCATAGTTTGTCTCTCGGTGCCTCACTTTTCAGCAAGTGAAGGCAGAGGATTAGGTACCCGCGGGCTTGGTTCAACCATTAGGGGTCCGAGAGTGGAAGTGAGTTAGGATATCCATGGAATTTGTGACAGGACATCCACATACATCTAGGGGACATGACTTCATTTGGGTGATCGTCGACCAACTCACCAAATTTTCCCACTTCCTACCAATCAGAGAGAAGGGTTTAGTAGAGTCCTTGGGACACCTTTATGTGCAGGAGATTATACGGCTACATGGAGTACCTTATACTATTGTCTCCAATCGTGATGCATGTTTCACTTCCTGTCTATGGAAGGGATTGCAAGAGGCTTTCAGGACATAGATTTGTTTGAGCACGTCCTTCCATCCTCAGATAGATGGACAAACTGAGCGGACCATTCAGACCCTCAACGATATACTACGTGCTTGGGTCATTGACTTCGGTCATAGATGGGAGGATAAGTTACCTTTGGTGGAGTTTTCATACAACAACAACTGTCACTCCACCACTGGGATGCCACCTTTTGAGGCGTTATATGGGTGACCCTGCAGATCACCCTTGTGCTGGGCTGACCTAGGGAAGTCAGCACTGCTTGGTCCAGGGATGGTACAGGCTACCACAAAGAATGTGCAGATCATCCAGGAGCAGATGAAGACTGAACAGAGTAGATTGAATTCATATGCTAACAAGAGAAAGAGACCTCTAGAGTGCGAGGATGGTGACCAAGTCTTTATACGGGTCTCACCCCGACAAGGTCTACGAAGATTTGGCTGAGGTGGAAAGTTATAACAGAGATTCATCGGACATTTTTAGGTCCCTAGTAGAGTTGGCGAGGTGGCATATCACATAGCTCTACCACCTCAGTTACATTGGGTGCACGATGCCTTCCACGTATCCCAGCTAAGGAGATTCATGTACGTCCCTTCTCACATTATCGATCATAGAGAGATGGACATCGATGATGGGGAAAATTTTATGAAGGATACAGTAGATATTGAGGATCGATAGGATAGTGTCCTCTATGGACAGTCGATACCTCTGGTACACATTCGCTAGAAGCACAATAACCTCCAGGAGAGCACATGTGAGTGGTAGGATGAAATGCGTGCTCAGTACCCCCACGCGTTCCCTTAGTTACGAGTTGTAGCTTATAGGGATGTAAAGCCCTGAGGTGGGGAGAATGTTAACACAGGGAATTTCCATGTAATTTATTTAATTAAATGGAAATTTTATGAGTCTGTGAAAATTGACGGTGCGTGATTCTGAGGCTCGGTATACCCAGAATCATTTTCTGAAGTTTGTTTTCGGGTACATTCTATAAACGTACAAGCGGGTTTTTTCTAACTTTTAAACCGGTTCTCGGAATTAAAATATTAGGGAATCATTGAACTTGCATTGTCGGTATTCACCTAAGAAGACTTTCACCTCGATGACAGTTGGTCAAGGGTGAAAGTTAGTTTTTGGGTTTTTGTGGAGATAATAAAATAAAATAAATGCAAGTTTTATTTTATTTTATCTAATATAACCACCCAAGTGGGTGTTGGAGGTGGGGACCACCACACCCTAACCTCCCATAAGAGTTTATGGTGGTGGGGCCCACCCGAACCTAACCTCCCATGAGAGGTTATGGTTTGGGGACTACCAGGGACTAAACCCCCCAATTAATTGAGGAAAACCACTCAACTCCCAAATAAATGAGGGGGATCCTCTTGACCTCCTCCACCTTGATTGTTCCAAATCACATTTCATTAATTTCCCAGTCAAGTGTTTAATTATCCTTTTGGAATTTTTTGACAATGACTTAATAGATTTTAAAATATATTATTCTTGGACAACTATTCTTTTGTGGGCAAAGGAGAAAGGAGCTTCTGAGAGAAAATTTCTCGCCAACGATGAACTAGTTTCTCCAATGAAGAACGAATAATTAGTTCTTGCAATGAAAAATGTCAGCAAGGACCATCATAGCCTTCTTCATCGGAAGCACCTTGTGGAAGCAACCAACGTGGGATGTCATCGACAACTGACCTTCCCTCCTCATTGTCCTCAATGAACAGGTGCATGAGCTCCGGATTCGAAGTGTATGAAAGACATGATGAATGATGACAACTCCATCTTATTCCCCGTGACTCAGTCAATGAACAACGAAAAAAGGTAGGGGTGTAATTTTATTTAAGTATGATTTATTCCCATATTATTCCTTTATTTGAAAATGAAGAGCAAGGATGTTTTCCTTTTGTGGTAGGGTTTTTGTGCTTTGTTCTGGATGAATCGATTCCTTCCACCATCAACACAGAGGGTGCAGGACGAACTAATATGGCCCCACCCCCCACCGATCTTATTATGGTGTTCTTCGAAATGGCGATGAAGGTGATGAAGGCAACGACCATGCCACCGGCGACCTCAGCGACCTGCTCAGCTCTCGTGGCATTCGACGACCGACCGAACCAGCCCCCGCGCCCTGGCCACGCGGCTCACCGACCGTGTCTCCCTCGCCAGCTGCGCCGTCTCGCTGGCCACACTGTACCCTGGCCGCGCTTCCCTCGTTGGCCGCGCCACCTTGCCGACCACTTCGCCTTGCCGGCTGCACCGACCTCACTTGTCACGTCGCCCTCACCAGCTGCGC
The DNA here is from genome assembly GCA_963277665.1 of Viscum album. Lineage (NCBI taxonomy): Eukaryota > Viridiplantae > Streptophyta > Magnoliopsida > Santalales > Viscaceae > Viscum > Viscum album. Next base: position 221,365,792 of record OY728165.1, read on the forward strand.
CCCCACACCGGCCGCACCGCTATGTTCTGGCTCGTAGCCCTCGATCGAACTTGTTGCGCCCTCATGGCACCCCTGCTGAACTGGCCTCTTGCGACGCCCTTCCAGGCCAAGCCGCCTTGGGCCGGTCATAGCTTCCCCATGCGCTTGCGAATCTTCGGGGTTCCTCACAGCCCGCTAGGCTAAGGCCAGGGGGCCGGGCCGAACCCAATGGGCCGGCCCGCCCAACGGGCCAGGCCATACCCAACGGGCCAGGCCATACCCCCTTTATTGTTTTATTATGATTCATCTTGATCTTAATAATTTTATATTTCTCCATTATTTAACATTAAAAATCCTTTGAAATTATCTCTTTTATCTCCTTGAGTATAATTATTTTTAATACAAATTTATTTCCATGGTTGAATTCCTTTTGCAAAAAATTAGAATATTTTTTGAGTAAACATGATTCTCCTGAAATGATGATGTCCCATCCATATACATGTTTAACATTCCCCAAAATGTTCTCGTATAATATTTTGAAACTCTATTATATATTAAATCATTTTAAAATCATGATTCGATTTTTTTAAAAATAATATAAAATTACTCTTTTTCAAATGTGGGTTTTCAACAATGTCATTTCAAAATATTAAAATGTTCTATCAATCGTTTCATAATAGAATTTATTATCTCTCACTCCAAATTAATTTTTATAACCTTTATATTTTATAAAGAAACATTTATTAATAATTTCTTTTAAATAAATTTTTTTCAAAAATATTCACTTTACCTTTTCCAAAATTAATTTTGAACATGATCTGAAACATCTTTTTTTAATGAATTTTTTTTTCTAAGAAATCATTTTATGGTTCACTAATATTTTTATGTTTAACCAAAAATAATTTATTTCGATGTATTTTATTTTTCATGAAACCATATAAATTTCATTATGAAAATATATTTTTTGGTGATTTAATTTTGGGTATCTATAATTTTCATCTTCAATGCCAATTTTGGGGATACAATATGAAAATGTTGTTAAACAAATTTTTCTTTTTATGGGAATTTTATGATATAATGAATGATTTTATTCATGCAACACACATATTTCCATATTATTATGGGGTGGAGTCTTATATATCCATCCAATTCATTATTAAATGTTTAATATCTATTGAGATCAAGAAGGAACATGGATTGTATACCACGACTAAAGTGGTACACTGGCTGTAGCTCAAGACTATAGAGGTACAACTGTTTTTTTTGCAAGACTATAGATGTAATAAAGTTGTAACTCAAGCCTAAATATGTTCAGAGGTTGTTTACTGAGACCAAAAAGGTTCATAGGATATATTTCAAGAATAAAGAGCGTACATGGTCTTTTATCTGAAGACCATTTTGATATGGGAATCACATTTTCATACTTATTCCACTATGTTATTTTATTTTCATATGCTTATGTATATTCTATTTTTAAAAGATATTCAAAATTATTTTCTCTTTTCTTTAATTAAACGTTGTTTTTATATCCGTAATATATATGAAAATATTTTTATGACTCCTTTAAGATCATACTGTGGACATATTTTTCTATGATAATTTTATCATACATTCCTCCCCTTATCTATGTTGGCTCACCAAATTATGTTCTAAACCTTATAATTCATTGAAATATTTTAATTATAAAGTATTTGAGCTTAACCCTTTCATATGAATCTATTGCTTTGATTATGAGATTGAACGTAGTTTATGATATTTTTAGAATAAGGTCTAGTATGTTGTAATTATGATGAAATGATCACAAGTGTTATAGAAATTGATGATTATGTAGCTAATAGACAAAGTCACTAAACATATCAGTTTTTCATAATTATGTGATTATTATGAGATATAACACTAGAATTTTTTGTATTTTAGTTAATTTTATCTTTTTTCATCTCACTTATTATCAAAGAGAGTATTTAATTTTAGCTCAGGGCCTAGGAGTGTCGGTATGGGGTGTGTCTGTTGGTATCAATGTAATGTTTAGTTATTTTATATGGTTTTATTTATATATTTTCGGTGGTTAATATTAGAAAAAATTAGTTAAAACTATAAAATCAATTCTAACGAATAAGTATAATTATAAGAGAACATCGTAAAATTTTTGTAAAGTAGGGATTTCATGGGTTTCCTAACAATTACATCCCTATTTTGATACTAAAAGTGGATATAGGATTTTTTATTGATATAACTTGGGGTAATAACCTAGAAAAGTGAATATTGGGTATTAACTCAATTTTTTTACTTGGTTCATGAAAAAGAGACGTAACTACACACCTAGTTTGAAACTCCTAGGGTATATACTTTGGTAAATAAAATTATATTTATAAGATATCATGAAAGGATAATTATGATAAGGAATTAACTTAAGAAATATATGATACACTGAACTAAATAATCCAAAATTTGACTAAGAGGGAATTTGGTTAAATTAAACTCTAATTTGACAGTTTTAAAAAGTCTCACATTTTTAGGTCATGTCATTCCTAATTCCCTTATGATATAAATTTTGACCACTATTGATTAAATATTTTGGTTTTAGAATTATATTGGTAAAGGAAAAACTGAGTTAACATTTCATTTGATAGAAAATTAAATGATTTTAGGAATGACAAACTAAGCGGGATAAAAAATTGAGTGACAAAATTTCTTGCAATGACATCATAACATATAAATAATTATATATACATTTTAGATATATATAAATAACTATGGAAGTGGAAAATATTTATTGATACTTTAATGATACAAAATCTACTATCCATTAGTGGATCTTATAATCCCCTTATTGTTGAGTAATGTATTACTATGATGGATAATTTATTTTTGTTCTATAATGATAATAGTGTAGGAAGGACATTTTAGTTATTTATTATCTACAAATTGAGGCTGAAAAATTGTGGAAACTAAATTAAAAAATGAAAAATAAGAAATAATTTAACTATATAGAATGATATAAATTCAAAAGGAGATATTTTAGTAAATACTTCATAAGATATATTCACATGAAAATAGAGATATAATTCCAATAGTTGAAATAAAAGGTTGAGGAATCAGTGAGTACCTATGAAGAATGATTCATGAGACTCCTATAGTATACCTCTAATATAATTTTTGATCTCTGGTGTAATATTTGGTGCCCTAAATCCAAGTCACTGAAAATATGTAATTATAAGATATATTAATATCAAGGATGTGGTTATTGAATAAAAAACTTGAGGATGAAATGGAACCATAGAATCTCATTATTGACATGGATTTGGGGATAAGAAAAGAAAAATTTATTTTCTAGGGGAATTCATATGAAAAATAATATGGAGGAATGAATATTTATTTTTACACATGCAGAAAATGTGGGAACAATAATAGGGGACTATATCTATTGAATAATTATATGATTCATGTAAGGAAGATAATTTCATTGAGTATATGGATTCAAAAGAGTTATGAAAAGGATAAACAACAAAAAAATAGTATTTACCGAATGTTAGTTCAGAATGTGTGTGATGTAGACAAAAGTGCGGGGGGGGGGGGGGGATAATTGTTACATTTTAAAAATCTTGAAAATATTAAAACTTCCATCTTAAAACGAATCAATCCTTTCTTTCTCTCTTAACATTAAGTGAGTAGTGGAAATAAATAAATGAAATTAACCTAAGGATGTATAGTGATTTGAGTCACATAATTGCCCTAGTACACTCCACTAACTCTCTACTCCATGAGATTGGTGATTTTCACTGGTTGGGCCTCTTACCATGAGAAATTCCATAACTATGTAAATCTAGGTGATTCCTTATAAGGCTTTTACAGGGACTTCTAGTTATTTTATAGGGAAACACACTATCCGTATCTTAGTTTGAGAAGCCGACACTCCGCTACAACTATATCCACGCATTAAATACTCCACACAATTGATTGAGATTTATTTTTTTCTGGTACATTATGAACTTCATAGTTGTAGTAACAACTGATATATGAAATTAGATCTTTAATATAGCTCGACAGTAGTAGCAAAATAATTTCACTGTCAAGTAAGCTTCTTCATCGTTAAACATCAGAAAATAGATAAGACAATGTTTCTGTAGGATTTTTTAATATTTACACTGTAATAGAATATAAATAAATGATGATGTTAAATTATCTATTCAAAATATTATAGCTTTAGTATGAATATTTTTATCACCTTCTTTTTAAGAGAGTATTCATCTCTCTACTTTTATTCGTTGTGTATTACTTTCTTTCAAAAGATATATATATATATATAGATTAAATACATAAAAGTTGTAACAATATTTCTCTTCCTGAAGATTCCCAAAATAAATAGATTTAATTGTCATAATAAATATCCCAAAGAATATCATAGCACCATTTCCTCTTTATTTAGGTAGAATAAATCTCTAATAAATGAATTCAAAATAATTTGAATAACTCCTTCAATAATAACCCCATAATAATTTCAAAGATGGAAAATTTAAAACTCCTATTTAAATTCATTCAATCGAATTTTAAAAAAGTCAAAAAAGTTAATAAAAACTAGAAGTAGAAGAAATCATGAATATATGAAATCACATCAATCAAAGAGATTCATAACATCCTTTATAAATAAGAATGATTTAATCAATTTCTTGAGGGAAATTGAATCAGCCGTGAAACATATTTATAGAAATCATTAATACTAATATGAACATTGTAGAAATCACATCAAATATCACATATTGAAAACAACATCACTGAAAATTCAAACACGGGGTTCTATCATGTAATAAAAAAATAACAAATGTAGGGTTGAAATTCATAGCATAGAGTTCTTTTTCATAGCGTAGGGTTGTTTCCAACATATGGTTCCTTTGCGTAGCATATGGAACAAAGGTATCATAAAGGTGTTGATCCAAACATTCATCCTTGTCATTATAAAAATCCAAACGTAGCATTGACTAATCATACATTCAAATTCTGAAACATAGGTTATCAAATAGTAATTCTAGACCCCAACATAGGGTTGATATTCCTTAAGTTTATAATTCTTGTAATTTAGGGTTACTGATCCTTGCAAAAATAATTTAGTGCAGGCTTGATGATCCATACATGGATTTATCAAATATAGGTTTTATGCCATATATTATGCTTACCAACGTATGGTATGAATAGTGTTTCTAAACAATGGGAACAACTTAACTTCATACTTCATAGATTTTTTATCCATTTAACATCAGATTCAAGCTTAATCCCATAAGGGGTATTTTTATTAAATTCAAGATCATTTCCAATTATTCATGATGTGAATCAATCTGACATCTATAACTGAAGATATAGTAAAAAAATAGAAGCTATATGATAAGGAAAAACTGCTTCTAAAATAGAAATCATGAACGTGAGATAATTTATTGACCATCTAAATGAATTTTTTAGCCTTCAATTTAAACTGATGAAATCAAGATAAAATTATTTTTTTCTGTCTCACTAGTATTTAAGTGATATCGACATCTTTAGAACTTGAATAAAAATAAATACTATAGGATTTCAAATATGTTAACTATACAGTAGAAAAAATTATTTAGTAATTTTTGGGATTTGATAGAGTATGCAAATTTTCTTTTCAGACTTCCACATAAACTAACGATGTTTAGATAAACTCCTTATCTATAAAAAGATATAATTCCCTCATAAATCCATTAAATATAGCTCAAGATATCATCATAATTCTGAATTGACTTTTAGATGAGAACTGAAATATCATCTAAACAATTTGTAACATCTTTAGAGATATTTTTCACCATCGAAACAATTGAATTGGATTTAGACATAAACATATTTAATAAAGACAATCTTATTATATTTCCAAAAAAAATAAACATTGTAAGAACATGATCACTATTTCTTCATATATAAAATAAATAATTGGACATACTAAAACTAAAACACTTAATAAATCTACTAGAAAAGAAATATTGATGGGTTGGAGACGTTATCAAAACTAAATAAAATGATAATGAAAAAGATCCAATGAACATTCTCCTCCTTTTTAATAATTACCAAACCCTAAATTACTACCAACTATTTACCCCCCTTTTTGTAATGATATAAAAGATACGATCTTGAGTAAATTAAATAATACAATATATTTACTCTTTTTTATAAATAATTGGAATTTGAGATTTATGTAAAAATAAATAAATAAAGAAAGATATAAATAAAAAATAAAAAAATTGAACAACAGAATTTTCTTCCCACATTTAAAAATATTTAAAAAATCAATTTTTTCATCATATTTTAAATTATAAAAATAATTTTATTAAAAAAAATTTAAACTTGAAGAATAATATTTTTTAAATATATAAAATTTTAAAATTTATTTTTTTATGTATTTTTTATTTGAAAAATATTATTTTATGAATTTCAAATTTAAAAATTAATTTTCTTTAATAGTTATAGATTTATATTTAAAATTTGTAAATTTAAAACATTTGAAATGTGGAAATTTATATTTATTTTTTAAAAATTAAAAAATGAGTTGTTTAAAAATATATTCTAAATACATACAACAATATAAAATCCACTAAATTTATTCCTCAAAAAATTTAAAAACTGATAATCAAGGATCCATAAATATAATAACAAATATATATTATTAAATTAATAACGAGGGTTTGCAATGATTGTATTAAACCATTTAATTTATTCCATAATAGTGAAACATTTAATGAAATGATAAATATTTAAAATAAACCCCCCTAAGTACAAGAATTAATATTTATTATATTTAATGAATTTAAATAAATTATGTTCATGGAATTTAAATAAAATATTTTCTTTAAATAAATTAATAAAATAACAATAACAATAAATAATTTTTAAATAATTTAATTAAATGATTTTCAATGATTTTAAATAAAATATCCTCAAAAAATATAATTAAAATATTTTAAATGAATTTAACTAAAATTTTACAAACATAATTGTAACACCCCAGGTAAATAAAGAATAGACATTTTCATATTTATCCATATTTTTGAATAAAATATTAATATGACTTTAATGGGGACGCTATGCTCGATGGCGTACCCAACACGCAACAACGAGTTTCTTGGGAATCTTACGTTGCACTCTAATAATAAAATAATATTATTTTAAATGGTAGTTAACATGTAGCCATTATAATGGCGGGAATGGATATAAATAACTAAAATATGATTATATATGTTTTTTTAATGTTTTTACATTTATCCAATAAAAGCTAAAGGCTTAAAATACGGAAAGAATTAAATTTTAGGTGTATATGCCCTAGTTTTCACTAAAGGTTCACTTATCACCTTTTAATGGAGAACTGTCATTAAATATAGTTTTGATCACTCTTATACATTCTTTTGGACCAAATAAAACTCTTATTAAGAATCGGGACATCAAATTTTACTTTATGTAATTTTTTGGTATTTTTCCGATAAAGTTCATTTTTTAATGAATAGTGTAGAATGTTGTGTTTTAATTCAAAACCTCTTTTTAATCTAATTTATTTATATTATTAGATAATATTTTGAATTCGTTTTAAAGTTTAATTAGAAAATATTTTTACGATTAAATCCAATAGTGGTCATTGGAATTAATTTCACTTTGAAATCAGACTTAAACTAGTGTCAATCTTTTGATACTTATTGTTTTATAAAAACACGCTATTTGATCTGACAGCGGGAATTAATTATTAAATTAATTAATGTGACTAATATGTTTTGAATTTTGTAAAATAGACCTCATTTTTGAATTCGGAATATCAAATATAGCTTAGGGTGAATTTTTGGTAATTTTCTGAAAAACTTCAATTTTTGATGAATAGTGAAACCACTAAGTGATACTTATAAAAACTGATTTTTCATTTAAATTAAATTTTGCCATAATTGTGTTTTGATTTTAAAAAATTCAACATAAATGGTTGTCATTAAGAAGTAAAATGTGGTTCAATGAGATTAAAATAATTTTTTGGTGAATAGTAACTTATTAAGTTTTTAATCGTGATTAGTGGTAATTAGTGTAGTTTAAGGTAAAAATGATATTATAAGAATGTGAAAACACCATGAAACTTGTCCTAAACATATTGGGTGAGTCATGGCCGACCCAGACAAGCCATGGGCAAACTTGGGGACCCCATGGAGCCACTTTAGTTGGAAAATGACATTAATATATTTTTATTTAATGTTAAAATGAAAATGACACTAACATAAATTGTTTTACTAAAATAATTTTTAAGTGGGGTTATACAAGTCCAAATTTTGATTAAAAATAGTAATTGGAAAGCTAAAAATATTTCCTACATCATAGTAATTTTTTTTTATAATTTTTAGACATTAAATAAATTAAATTATTTATGACATCATAATGATGCAGTGATGACATCATTATTTAACGATTAAAATAAAATGCAAAGATAATGTAAAATATATGAACTACAAATGTCCAAAACTTATTGGATGGGTGGATTTCGAACCTTTATAACCTTATCCACGAATTATATCAATGTGGGACCTTTTAAAACCGAAACACATTTTCAAATAAAGTAATATTTCTTTACTTTCCAAAAGTGCCCCTCCTCTCCTCTTATAAAAGGCCCCCACCTCTACCTCATTTAACACACTCCTCAAGCCTTTGGCACGGCCAACCCCTGCCCATATACTCTCTCCACATCTCTATCCTCATCCTAGAGTATTCCCTTTGGGCATAATCCTTTCAAAGGAATCTTTTAGGCTCAAATCAAAAGGATTTACACTTTTAAAGGTAATTCATTCTCTCATGTTCATTTGTTTTATTTTGCTTCTCCAACCCCCTAAACTCTTTTTATTTATTTCTTTTGTAACAACACCAGTATCTTAAATATACTAGGATATTTTTATAAGATTTATTCGAGCTACACTCTCACACAACTACATCAAATGGTTAAAGAACATACGGTTTCCGTGGATGGCGAATTTCTGCCTCCCGAAACGATGATTGTTCAACATTCTTTTAACACCTTCAAAGGTGGCCATTATGATGTCACTATTTTTTTTATATATGATATATAATATGTTTATGTTTTACTTATGCTTCTGTATTTTTCATTTGTGTCTTACCTTTATGGCTTCCATTATGGGTATACACGATATCTTCATTTTAGGAAGTGCGGACTACCGCCCCCTCAAAGTGATGTGATTCATTAATAACATATGTGGGACGTATAAAGGATGGAACTATGATATTATATATGATATTATACTGGAATTATAATATACCTTTATATAATTATTATTCCATTATATAAAATACAAAATAGAAATGAAAGTAGCGTTCATGCGTACGTACGGCTTACCGTCTCCATGAACGGTGCATTTCATTTCTTACCTCTAAATGATTATGTAACGTTATAAATTAATGAATTTACTGGATATATATGAAATATATGATATCTACATCATGAATAAAATTCTGGATATAATAAACATTTTGCCACACGAACAACATGTAATTGTAAGAAGTCCACTTTCGACTTAGGAACCAAACATCGACAAAACAAATATTATTAACTTAAATGATTACATAATGTTTATGACATGGTAATAAGTGATATAAAAGGAATAATGAACTTGAAAAATGTTCTTAAGGAAGTATAAATTATCTCATGTTTATTATTCAGGATATTAAAGAACGATGGAGTCAAGTCGGACCCGAGGTAAGGGATCCTACTCCTCTCTTTCTTTTCAAGTACACACTTTTATGTCATTCCTTTTAAAGCTCACCTTTCTTGTTATTGGGATGATATTTTATATTACACTTACTGTAATTTTTATGTTCATGTGATGAGAGACCCTATTCTCTCTCATCAATCCATTTTGGATGTTTTGAGTGGCGCTGTTAGGCTGTCGAACTTTCGTAAGAGATCTAACCTCTCTCTTTCTTTTTAAGTACTCTCCTTTATGTCACTTCTTTTAAGATCCTCTTTGTAATGTTGGGGGATGTTATTTTATATTACTCTTTCTGTAAATTTTATTTTAATGTGATGGGATACCCTATTTGATCTCATCAATCCATATTCGGATGTTTTATGTGGCGCTGTTAGGCTGCCGAGTTTTCGTAAAGGATTTTTCATCTCACTTTTATTCACGTGAGATTTATGCTACATTTGCCACAAATTCCATTGAGTGGTGTATGTACTTCCGTTTATTATAATCTTTGTGTAATATAATTTCATTTATGAGTATTTACATCAATGATCTATTGTCCTTCTTTCATGGGGTGTATGTTTTGAAAGATACCCAAGTCGGTAAGGGAACCTTTCACCCTCCTCTTTTTTAAAAGACTTCTTTTGTTGGGTCTCTTAATTTACATATTGTTATGTTGGGATATGTTCTCATATTTCCTTATTGATTTAAATTTTATGTCCAAGTGATGAGATACTCTTTTTATCTCTCATCAACTCATTTTGATGTGATGTCGTTAGGCTGTCAAGGGAACTTTTTAACCCAATTTCGATTTCTTTGGGTTCAACATGTAGTCATTGAATATATCATCCATTGAATATGTGTGAATGACCTTTTATTGTTTTACACGTAATATCCACTTATATTGGGTGTATTTATATTTGTCACACATATTTTTGAGATTGATTTGTCCTTAATTTAAGGATACCTTCTTTATAAGGGATTTCATCACATTTGACATTTCTATTGGGGGTTCATTGTTGTTATGCACCAATTCACTCTTATATGGTGTATATACTATCCTTTGGAGTATTATATCATGAATCCTTTTATTCTCATGATATTATAAAGTTCTGACTAAATGTTATTCCTCGATTATTGTATTCAAGTGTCTCTAATTTTGGTAAAACCCCTTTAACCAAAATATCGTTTTAAATGTTTTAATTATTTGTTCTTATTAATATCCATGTTTTCAAAATGGTTTTAAGGATTTATTTATAAGGATATTAATGGTTTAAAATGTTAAAATCTTCAAGGTGGTATGGGACACTTTGATTCAAAAATCTCTTTATTAAATGTTTTAAATGGTTTTGGAAATGGTTTCTTTTTGAATGGATTCATTATTTCAATATACTAAAATGTTATATTGTGATTGAAATGTGGAAATTCTATGTTTCCTTTATGCATGTTTTATGTGATACTATTATGTTATGGTCCTTGGGCATTTTTATGAAGAACGGGTGGTTCCGTGATAAACTAAGGGCGGGTGAGCCCGTTATAGCTCTCCAATGCATTGGGTAACGCGAAGGAGTGAAACGTTAAGGTTTCTCCGAAGAGATTTAGGGAATATACTGTGATGGGTATTCCAAACGTAACCAAGAGGGTTACTCCCCATGTAAGAATGTTATGAATGCCTCAATTTACCTTTATGTATTATGATTTCTATGATTTATTCATGATTTGATATGCCTATGTTTTATGGGTAAAGTATGATTTCATTCTTATTTATACATGTACTCATGTTTCCTTTCCATATCTATATATCCCTTACAGAGATTTTTATGCTCATCCCAAGTTTTTGAAATGTTTTTCACAGGTCAAGGGAAGGGTACATGATGTGATGACAGTGTAAAGGATGTGTCAAGAAAGAATCCATGTTTTATTTTAAATATGTTTCCGTTGATGGGAAGAATGAATACTGTCTTTTATGTAACCACTTTGTTTAAATGTGGAATGTAATGCAAGTTTCATGATCTAATTCTCTAAAACTCTAAACCTGAAAAGATCCTCAATGTGTAATCTTGTAATAACTCAAGATTAAGTAAGGTTTAAGGCTGGGGCCTTATAATCATAAATAAACAGAACAATTTATTCAAATAATAGAATAATTTATCACAAACAATGAGAGATTAATATAGCACATGCAATTAATTTAAATAGTCAAACATTAAACACTGTCTTACATGAAACATATGTAAAATCTTAATAAAACATTTGAAGGTCTTATATTAAGAAAAAAATCAATGAATTAATTTATATAATAAAATAATTGTGCAAAAAATGTTAATAGTTGAAGCATGAGAATAAAAAATAAATTTAAAGGAATAAAATATGAAACAAAAAAATTTCCCCTGGTATAAAATTTCGATTGAATTTAAATTGAATATGACAAAACAAAAAATAAAATACTTCTTGGATTAACTATACTATCTCTAATAACAATTATATTTAATAGAATAAGAAATAAGAATATAATAAATTCCCATTATTTTTAAATAGCCATTTGATGATATAATGTTGATGTTAAGTGAAGCATACCAACAATGTATCAAATACACATTCTTTTTCATACCCATATACATTTGGGTCCAACAGTTTCAACAATTAATTATTTAGGTAACCAAATATTATTATTGTGATCTAACATTTTATAATTAAAACTAGATAATTATTTTGAATAATAAACAGACATTACACTATAAAAATGAAGTTTTCTAAAATAACATTCATGAAAATAAAGGCCATAAATACCACAATAAAAAAATTTAATATTAGACATGCCTTTTCTATTTGAACCCGGAATAACAGAATTTTTATATAATTTTGGATTTTCTCTATTACTACAAATATAATGTTTTCCTTTTGAATTTTATTTTTACAAATAATTTTATTCAATTAATTCTCTCCCTAAATAATATTTTATGAATACTTCTTTAAATTATCAATTTCATCCAAAAATTCTTTAATTTTAGTTTCATGTAGATCATAAGAGATTTTGGAGGAATTTGATCTTAAATCTACAATCTATTTTGACAGGCATTAATTATCAATTAATATAGCATCATATGATTTTATAATATTTTTATACCTTTAATTTAAAAACTAACATTTATCTTGAATAAATAAAAAAATATTATTATGTTAATCATAAGAAAATCTTTCATAATTAGAACATTTTGAGTAATAAGATTGTACCTCATTAGCATGATCCATAAGACATAAAGTAACTTTTTGATTTTCATGCTTAGCTTCTATGATTTTTGTAGATTCATTAATTGAATCTTCATACGCATTACTAGTAGACATTATTCATTTATTTCCTTTTCATTTATATTCAAGTTTCCTTTGAGATTTAAGAAAAGGATAGTTAGGTCTCAAGTGACCTTTCCTTTTACACTCATAGGATCTGACTTATTTCTCATTATTCTGCTTCAATTTATCTTTTCTCCTTTATATAGATTTCCAAATATTTAAAAATATTTTGTAGCACATCACTTGAACCCGAATAGTTATAATCTGTATCAAAATATTAATCCATAGAAATGTTGACTACAATTGTTTCCTTTTTGATAGAAATATGATTTTCAACTTTTTCTTGCATCTATACTTCATAAAACATCAAGGTTTCTATCAATTCTTTCATCATTAATTCTTTAATTGGTTAGGATTTTCAAATAATAGCTGATATGAAATTCCAATTAGAATGTAAAACACTAAGTACATTTAATGTATGATCTAGTTCTCGAATGGCTGGTCTCAAGGAAACATCATCATTAACAGCTTCTTTTAATCTTTTATTTATCCAAGTGATTCTCTCATAATATTGCATCCTGGATGTTTCGAATTTAAGTTTTTCAGTATTGTAACTTTGTTGTTTCTATATTGTCAGTTCCTACATATGAATCCTCAATAATCTACCAGATATCATATGCAACAGTACATTGAGAAACACAATTAAATTTATTTGGACCATGAACACATATAATTGAATTCATGTCTTTTAAATTAATATCATAGACAACATCCTTACAAATATCCCACATTTACAGTTCTCTAGGTATTTCATATAGTTTGAAAATATTCATATAAAATTTAAAACCAAGATTCTTTCAATATATAATAATGAAAGCATTCCAACTTCAATAATTATCACCACTAAAATAAGGATCACAAACCATCGACATAACTTCTCTTAAATTTTCCATTCAGAATTATATTCGTCTTAATCTTTAACTCGGGCTTGTTAGATCCAAAAGAAATTAGCAGAGCCCTACCTTTGATAACAATTATTAGAAACGAATGGCTATGATGAAGACAAAGGAGGGGGGGGGGGGTGAATTGTGACCTTTAAAAAATCTGGACAATATTAAAACATCCCTCTTGAAATGAAGCAATCCTTTCCTTATCAGTTCAAGTCGAGTGATAAGCAGAAGTAAATAAATTAAAAGAACATAAAGATGTATAGTGGTTTAGGGAACATAATTCCCCAAGTCCACTCCACCAATGCTCTAGTACATGAGTTTAGTGATTTTAACTAGTTGTTCCTCTTATCACAAGACCATCCACCACTGAGTACATGTAGATAACACCTTACAAGGATTTTATAGGGCCTTCTCATTCTTTTACAGGGAACTGAAATATCAATAGTTTGTTCTAAGAAGCTGAAACTCCACCACAAATGAGTCTAAGAATCCTCTACTCCACCAAATCAATAAAGATTTATTTTGTTGATGGTACAACTAAAAATTCATAGTTGTTGAAAAAACTGACTGATGAAATCAAATATTCAGTATAGGACAATTGAATTAGTAAAATAATCTTCAATATCGAGTAAGATTCTTCATCTTTTAAAATAGAAAATAGATTGGAAATTTTTTTTCTTTCAAGATTCATTCATCTTTACACCGTGAAAAATATGAATAAACAATGAAGATTAATTATATCACCAAACCGTCGAACTATAGTATACATATTTTCTACACATTCTTTTTAACAGATTATTCACGTCTCCACATTTCTTTATTGTGTATTCTATTCATGCTAAAGAGAGATTTATATAAAGAATAAATATCTAGTAGCGGTAAATGCATTCCTATTTCATAGGATACCCTAAATAAATAGAGTTAATATCCTTCATAAATATCCCCTAGAATAGCGTAACACCATTGTATCTTTATTGTCACAGAATAAATCTCTAATTAAGGCATTCAAAATAATTTGAATAAATCCTCCAACAATATCTATATAATTATTACAATGATTAAAAATATAATAATCATATTTTAATTCTTTCAAACCTCATTAATTATAGGCTAAACAGTTCCTAAAAACTAGCATCATAATAAATCATGAATATTTGAAATCAAATCATTCAGTTAAATTCATAATGTCTCTATAAATAGGAATGATCTAATCCATTGCATGTAAGCCTTTGAATCGGTCGTAAAATAGCTTTATAATGATATTTAACACTAATAAGATTTTTGTATAAATTGCTTCAAATATCATGGATTTAAAACAACATTTTTGAAAAGACAAACATAAGGTTCCTTCACGTGACAAAAAATACCAAATGTATGGTTGATCATTCTAGCGCATGGTTCCTTTGCATAGCACAGGGTTCTTACCAATGTATGATTACATTGCGTAGCATTGGGAAAGAAGTAACATATGGATGATTAACCATATATTCATCATCATCAGTATAAAAATCCAAACATATAATTGATTAACCATACATTCAAATTCTTGAATGTAGGGTTGTAAACCGTAATTCCAGACTCCAGTGTAGGGATGATATTCCTTACGTTTATCATTCACCAAAATTATGGCTGATGATCCATACCAAAAATGTTCATCTTAGTGTTGATGATCCATACACACATTTATCAACCATAAGGTTAATTCCTTACATTACACTTATGGTTGTAGGGTATGGATAGTGTTTCGGGAAAATGCGAACAATTTAACATAAACCATCACAGATTTTTTTGAGCCCTCTAATATTAGATACATCCTTAATCCCAGAAGACATATTTTTATTCAATATGATGATATTTAAAATAATTGATGAATAAAATCAATATGATGTCTATTACTCCTAAAATCTTCAAAAAAAGAAGCCATGTGATAAGGAAAAAACTAAAACTAAAACAGAAAACCAGAACATCATATAATTTATTGACCATCAAAATGACTTTTTTAGGCTTTAATGTAAACTAATGAAATCAAGATAAAATTATTGGATTTCCATCTCACTAGTTTCCAGGTTATTTTAACATCTATAGAACATTCATGAAAATAAATACTATAGGATTTTAAATTTATTCACTTTATAGTTTAAAAACTGCTTTTGAAATATTGGTGATTTTTAGAGTATCAAATACTCTTTTTTATACTAAAAAATAAACTAATGATGTTTATATAAAGACCTTATATTTACAATGGTATTATTCTTCCACAAATCTGTTAAATATATATTGAGATATAGACATACATACAAATTGAATTTAGGATGAAAATGGAAATATCACTCGAAGAACTCGTAACTGATTTGGTAATTTGTTTCACCATAGAAACAAATGAATTGGATTTAGACATAATGTGATTAAATAAATACAATCTTCTTATATTTACAATAGAATAAACACCATAATAATATTATCACTATTTCTTTAGATATAAAATAAATACTTTGAAATAATAAATCTGAAACACTTAACAATGTTATTATAAAAACATGATTAATGGGTTGATGTAATTATAAAAAATATATATAATGAGAATGAAAAGGACACACTGAACATCGAATATAGGTAAATCTTTTTTCCAATGCTTTAATTTTAAGGAGTATGGGAATTATTCCATAATATTCATAAAACCAGGGGTTAATGATGACTACCAACATTCCAAATCACCAATAATAGGGGAACCATAAAAATACTATACAATCTCTATGATTGGATTCGATCAAGAATTTTTTTGGATGTTGTTGATTATTGAATAATTATCTTCCACTTTAGATTAGTGATTATCTTATTAGATTAAATTTATATTAAATTTAGTAATTCACATAATCCGTTAAAGGGAATTGAATTACCAATACAATGAATTATTATTAAAGAAAACCTCTAGCTTTAATATTATTGTATCCATTGTGGATGCTTTATTTTTCATCCTTTAAAAAAATTTGAGTGATTTTTGGAAATGGAATTTCTAAAAAATTTTCAAAATGTGGAAATGAAATTTCATATTTCAAATCAAAATCTGATCATCAATAATTATGAGGCTAAATATAACCTCTTAAGGTAAATTAATCATTATTTTTTGTTAGAAAAAAATCAATACTTATAGTTGAGTTTCATTTTCTTCCCTATGTTAGTAAGATTGATACATCATTCTAAAATTGAATAAAAATTCATGTCTACTATATAGGTACACTTAATTTTTTTATTAGTATGTAATTACTAAAAAATTGAGAGAACGCCATTAATTTGCGGGGGAGAGTGTAATGACCTAATATATCACTCTATTTTTTCCTCAAATAATTAATGTATTGGATAACATTCTCTATATAAGACACTAAACTAAAACAAAACTGTGATATTTTTATAAAATAATGATCCTTGAAAACTAGAAGATTAATTAAGAAATAGTAATAGTGTAAAATACATTAATGAATATTTTTATATTTAAATGAATTAATTATTTTAATAAGAATGATATTCAATTAGAATAATTACGGAAACTAAGAAAATCAGTTTATATTTAAGGATATATTATCTATAAAATGGATATTTTTTTTCTTAAAAATAAATATATTATGATTAAATAATAAAAAAATAAATTTATAATATGAATAATATATTATATGTAAATTATTTTTTCATTGATAGGAAACAAAAATGTAGAATAGTAAATAATTGTAAATGTAGTTTTCCAATATAAATATTTTTTGCAATAAATTTTTTAATTTTATATAAATATTGGATTCGCTCATTTTTGAAATTTAATTAGAATATTTTTTCATTATTTTTGGATTGAGAAAAAAAATCACATTAATATTATTTTTTATATTTTGTTCATAGTGAATTATTTTTGAGTTAATAGTTAAAAAACACATTTATATAAAAATTGTGACTTATATGACATTATTAGAATATAAGTATTACATATAAATTTTTTAAACCTATTATTTGATCAAAAATATAATTTATAAGCAATATTATACATTTGAAAATGTTATTTTTAATTTAAAAATAGATATTTAATATTTTAAAAGAAGTTACTTTTTCTTTAAATTGTTTTTAATATATTACATAATTATTTTTTAAATTGTTTTTAATATATTACATAATTATTTTTTTAAATTAATTTGTAGCACATTTAGAAATAGAATATACTAAAATGGATTTATAATTTGTAATAATCGGTTCCATGTTATGTAATATGGGTAATTTTATGTTTTTGGAATAAAGGATAATTTTATATTGGTAAAAACTAGTTGCTATGGTAAAACAAATATGGTTAAAGTGAAAAATATAATGGTGATGTTTTTAAAACATGTTTCCACAAATCTAGTTAAGGTATTTTTTAACCTTATCATATCTCTTCCCCATTTTCCTAATTTTTAACCAATTTCATTTTGAGTGACTTTCCATAAGTAAAAAAGTTGTGCGTAATTACAAAAAAATATCCCCTTTCACATATAAAAGGATATCCCATCCTCTCACTTCCCTCCACAAATGGACCTCCTATGTTTAGCCTACAATTTGGCTAATCCTATGAAAAAAAGTCATAGAAAATTTAAATTGGCTATGTACTTATCAAAAGAACATCCCCAAAGGTTAAAACCCCTTTATAGAATAGCTAATCCAAGTAGTGAGGTATAAATTTCAAACCACTCCATTCTCATTTTTATTTTTTTATGTGTAATTGTTCATCCAAAAATTCCATTACAAAAAATTAAAGTTATTATATTAATATAACTAGTATTAATATATGTTATTATAATTTTGGTACATGTATTAACCTACTATTATAATTCACATTAATAAAAACAATAACATGAGACATATATATGTACAGACTACCACATCTATGAAGTAAAATGTTTTTTTCATTCACTAACTAACATGGTATTTTAAAAATTTAATTTAATACATAGTTTTGATAACTATATCTCATTTAAGATTACTAATTGATAATAAAATATTATTATCTCTCCCATTCTAATGAAAATTAATACATCATCCATGCATACATGCAGATTAATGTCTCCAAAGAACAATGAATTCCACTTTTCATTACTGCATTTCATGGTTAGTTCTATAAATGAGTATAAAAGATAAATATAATATCTATGAAATAATTTTTTTATAGAATGATAAATTTTACAAACTATTAATGACATGAGAAATAAATTATCATCTTCAATTCAACTATTAAAAATTATAATACTATAAAGAAAATGATGTATTCTTTCTATGTAATATATTATATTAATTATCATATTCTTTTTCATCCTTCAAATTCTAATATATAACAATAATTAACACTAAATAATTTTATTATACTTAATTTATAATGATATGAAAATTATATCATGGATTATTATGGTTACATAATTACCAGTATAATATGACATAAATATTTAAATGATGATTTATTTTTTGTTATGGGAAATGTAATTTAAGTATTCATCTTGTTAATTAAGAAAACACCTTTCATTCATTACGATAATCATAACATGCTCATTATTGATTTCATATTCAAGGATAGAGAATTAGACCATCATGAAAAGAGTTTGAAACTATATAAATCACTATAAAATAATGACTCCAGTATATTAAATAATCCTGGAATGATGAAATTTTGATAAATACCGACACCACTATTAAAAAAATAGATGATCAAAATTACAAAAAAAACAAGATATGAGAAAATTGGTAATAATTAACTAATATACATATAGATATTAATTATTTATAATCTGTATAAATGACTATATGTTTGAATATGGTTATGGAACAAGTTAGTTTGATAGTTATGTTTGTTATAAAGAAGGTTAGAGTGAATTCGTGGAATTCATGATATAAGGTAAGGGTTCTCATATCAAATTACACTCTTTGTGAAATGATTTTTATCATACGCCTAAATTCAATTATATTGGGTATATATTTTCTAATTAAGATATTATATCATGGTATAAATTTTATTCACAGAAATTTACATTCAATTTAAACCAATCAATTCAGATACCTATTTATATAAATTCTCTATGAGTTGAATGTTTTTTTGTTAAATAAATTTTCATTAATTGAGTTATAATTGTTCTTATTAACTAATTACATATATGTTGGGTAAATTATAATCTTTGATTGTATTAGGTGGTATTTTTTTTATCGTCTGGGGATTTAAATTCTTACCACTTAAATACATGTTTACTTGTTTCATAGTTCTTATCTATAAGTGATTTTTTTAATTCAGACTTCTTTTGTAGAGTTTTATAGTATCGTCTTGAACAAAGTTATTGTAAGATATATATTTAACTCAATTTAAAGATTTATATGATATTATATCATTTATTTAATAGTGGAATATTATTATTTATATAAATCTATTTTTATGAATGAATTCCATTTTGGAAAAATTATAATATGATATGAATAAATCTCATCCCTATTAAGTGATGATTTATCTTCAATATCCATGTTTAACCTTCATTTCATTTTTATCCTACTGTATTTTGAAATAATATTATGCATTAACTCATGTGACCATCATGTTTCCATTTACCATTTTTCAAAATAAAAATTTATAACTATTTTCACAATGTCAGTTTTCAAGGATTGAATTTCAAAATACTAAAAATATTTTTCAAACCATTTATAATTAAATTTTTTATACTCTGATACAAATAAACATTGATGGATTTAATATATATTATTCAAAATTTTATTGATCATTTTTTCAAATAATTTTTTTTTCTAATGTCTTTAATTTACCTTTCCAATAGTGAATTTTGAATATGATCTAAAAAAATTTCTTTGAAAATAATATTAAAATAATTTAATAAATACACTTTATGGTTTCACTAATCTTTTAATCTTTATCATAAATAGATTTATTTCCATGGAAATAATTTTTCATAAACTACCATATAAATTTTCTTATAAAGTAATCTTTTTTAATGATTAAATTCTCTATATTAATCATATTATAACTTAAATTTTATTTTAGTGATACAATCTGGAAATTTTTTGAAACATACTTTTCTTATCATGTGTTATTTAAGATATAATGAATGACTATTTTCAAGCGGCATGAATATGTATGGGTGGTTGATGGGTTCTATAATATTTCACCCTCCAATGCATTGGATAATGTTTAAAATATCTTAATTCTGAGTAGGTATTCGAGTTGTAGCCCATGCCTGGAGAGGTGCACGGGTGATAGCCCAATCATAAAGAGGCCCCTAGGTTGTTTTCATAGAATAAAGAGATAAATAGGTTTTATTACATGACTAAATAGGTTTTCGTGTTGTTTCCTAATTCTAAAGTGGCACACATTTTGTATCCCAAGCCTAAAGAGGGTACACAAGTTATTATCCCATGCCCACTATGATATGAAAATCAAGTCGTGATCCCTACTCCACAAGATGATTTTGTTTTCACATGTTTATATTTTTGAAAAATGTCAATGACATTAAAAATTATTTTCTTGTTTCCGTGATTCATAATTTTTTTATATTCTTCAGAGCTGAGATATTATTGTTAAAGCTCTTTGATGACATTACCATGGCCTTATGCTCTTATGATAATTTTATTAGATATTTGTCTCCTTAGATGTATTATATCACATGATTATGATCTAACCCTTATACTACATTGAAATATTTCATTTCTTAGAATTTGATCTCACATCATTGTGTTTACAAAACCTAGTTTATGATGATGATCATATTTTATGATAAATATAGACAAAATCCTGGTATGGTATGATTATGATGTAATATTCACAAGTATTTTCGATTAATCTGGATATGTATATAATATATAAAGACAATAAAGAAATTGATAATTTTTTTTGTGACTATTGTGTGATATATCATTTAAAGTTTTTTTATTTGATGTTTATTTTTCTTGGTTCATCTCCATCATTATCAAATAGAGTCATTTAAGAATGTGTTTTTAGATTTGGGATTGAGTGTGTGGGTCCAGGTTTCTCATTCCTTACACTAGAAACTTATTTTTAGGGAGAATTATCTATGAATGAAAAGGAAAATTATCTAGATTATATATATAAAATATTTTAACAATTTTCTCCAACATAAATTTAAAATCATTAATCAACAGTGATAGATAAACATCAATATCATTTCCTTGATACTATGGTGTAAAAATCATGAATCTCATCATTATATAATTCCTCTTCATACATATCTATATGTAAATGTTAAATAAAATTAACATAACAAGCCAAAAACTATGTTGGATAATGAAGATTTAGTATTTTTTCATTCCATCCACCTGTAGTCCCATCCTGATATTTCTGGCATTTTTTGTAAAATTAGAATATCCATTATTAAATGTCATCCATTATGGTGAATTAGTAGGGTGACGTAGGCTTCCATCAGACATTTGCTTATATTTATGTCATATGCGAATCATTGAATCAATTGATTTTTTATATAAATGATTTAAACAAGGAATTATTGTATGATATCCTCTTTTTTTGTGTGAAACTTTATTTTTATTCTTGAAAACGAGTTATGGTTACATTTTTATCTATTATAGATTGTGATGTCCCACATTTTGTAAATTATGATAAAATTTCATGTTACTTTCTATACATCGCACAATCATTGGAAAAAAAGTATTTATTTATACCACAATCCAGTTGAATGTAATATTTTTTTCTCTAAAATTTGATAATGGAATCTCATTTCCATTTTGATGTAACTATTTTAAAAGTTCAAGCAATCTAGTGAAGCATTTATCTATCCAACCATTTCTGTCATTCAAGATAACTAATCTTAGTATTGATAAAAAAACTAAATTTTGTGCCACTTCGTAATAGTGTTTTCTCAACATCTTGAAATAATGATTAACTATTTATTTTATCAATTCTTTTAACACTTATACTGAGAATTTATTATATAAGATAATCCATTGTCACATTTTTTACATCATTGTCATCATTAGATCTTAAATGTATTGTTATTTTATAATGTAAGTTATAATATATATAGTAACGATTAAAACCATAAAAAATAGATGTTCTTTGGTTTCATTATACAAAAATTTTCTCCTATTCAAATACATCATGTATGGGTATAAAATCAGATATATTTTTTTGAAAATTTCATATTGAAAATTCTGTGGAATGTTTCCCACCATTGTCATATTCATCACCAATTGTTCAGGCATTTATCTAATTATGATATAATAATTCAATAAATTTAAAATATTATAGTTGAATATATTAAAACATATATATATAGATAAAATTAAAAAATATTATCATATAAATAATAATAATGCCTAAATTAGAAAAAAACAATTTATTAAAAAAAATTATAATTGGGAAAAAAATTCAACCAAAAATAATTATAGAAGACACATAAATTATATTGAAAAAAAAATAACTTAGAAAATTAAGAATATAAAATTATAATAAAAAACAAATTATAATGATAAATAATTTATAAATACAAATAAATATAAATATAAATATTTAAAAATAAAATAATTATAAAAAATTAGAATAACAAAAAAATTATAATCTTTAAATAAATTGAAAAAATATATTGTTAAGAATGATATATATATATATATATATAATTAAATGAATGGATAAATGTAATTTAATGCTAAAAATCAATTAATTAATTTTTTAAAAAATAACATACAAAATATAGTGGTCGATGTTTGAAAATACCATTTTAATTCTAAATAATTCACTCATAGAAAAGGAATTAAGAGGAATAGTGTAATATTAAGGAGAAAAATTGCAAATATATATAGGAATATCGATCAAATGAAATTGTTGAAGTGCAGTCATAATTCAAATAGATTATTGATTCTATATAAGGAATGAATTCGAGGTCTATTAAAAAAGAAAATCGATGGATGATTAATGATAAATAATGAAAAAATTAGTATAAAAATTAAATGAAATAATATCATGTTTGGGATGGGTGATATCGTGAGTTGATAGGATTAGAGTTTCAGATAGAAAACATCAAACAAATGAGGATGTGGTCATGAAAATCAGTTTTTTTAAATATATTATAATTTTTTTTTGAAAAACCCACACATAAAATTGAATCAGATTGAATCTTAATACTATTATTTTCTAAAGGTGACACTAAAATTTATTTTGAATCACATTTAATGTTTTTGGTTTCTAAAAATGACATGGAAATACTACCATGTAACTTTTAAAAAATCAATATCAAAACACCAATAGATTATTTTATTTTTCGATAAACTATCTGTAAATACATAATCATTTGATTCTAAATATATAATTTCGTTTTGGTGGTTATTTAAGCATATTTTAAAAATTATCACCTAAACATTACTCAGTAATCATGTTAGAAAAATTCATGTACAATAATGTTAATACCTCTTCAAGATACCTTCAATCTCAATAAAATCACCCCATTAAAAATAAAATTTGATTCAATAATTTTTTTTTGGAATGTGATTATCATTCCTTAAATTTAGCCATGTTTATAAAATCATTATTCACATGAAATAATTATAGTATGAAAGATACTAAACACAAATCCACATCAGGGATAATATTTACGGATCATGCTTATGGGTATTTCTGTTAAAAAATGACATTTAAGAATATTTTTTTCCATCCCATTTGAAGTATTTCAAGGTGGAATCATGATACAAATAAAATCACTCTATAATGGGTAATACTCCATATTTTAAAAGTTCTATAATTTTTTAGTTCAGATTTATATAATCAAAACCATTAATTCAATACACAATGAAACATCAATAAACATTTGTATGGGAATAAGGTGGATTCTTCATTAGGTTTAATGAAAATAATAGATTAGATATCCTTTTCTCCACCTAGAAACTATTTTCTATTCCTTTCCAATTTTTTGATAAAAATTCAGTCTTGATACATCATTTATTATTTATAGTTATGAATTAATTGGTAATATGATCATGTTTTTTAAAATATTATTTACTTGGGAAACTGTACATTTTATATTATATATCAAATAACTTTCTCTCTCTTTTTATCCATGTTACAGAACATATCTAGTTGGGATGAAAAAATGATCATTCATTTTTTTGGAGCCAATATATTTTCTTGATTTCTCCACATGGATTCTTAAAAATCACTGAGACACCCTTATTTTGAAAATTATCAAATTCTTCTTATTATATGTCTTATATAAAAACCATGTTTTTTTCTTTTCTCAAATATATTTTCTTTATTTCATTAAATTTATCCCTCTAATTTTATTTTTAATGACTTATTATTAAATTTATATGAAGTGGAATTTAATTCCATGCTAGATGCAACACTTTCTTAAGGAATAATCTTTCATAGATTTCATTTTGGGTGTGTTTTTTTAATAAATTTTATTTTTTACACCCCCATGAAAACTCTAATTCACTTTATTCCTTATTTATTAGTATTTAAAACCATCATTGTTCTTGAGAATTTTTACTATTATTAGATATAATTAATAAACACTCATACTCATTGTGGACACCTTTGTTAAAATGTCCACATAAATTCTCTTAAAAGTGAAATTTATTTGTTTGTGAAGTGATTTTTTTATTTAATTGTCTACATCTTTTCAATAAGAATATATTAACTTTAGATATACCACATGGAAAATTCCTTATTTTTTAAAATAATTGACATGTTATACTAATTATCTATGGCCTTATGTTTAAATATTTTATTGCATCACTAGGGACCCAAAAAACATGTTATCTTGCCTTTATTTTTAGTTTTGATAGATTTTTTACCTTAATATTTTTGGACCAAATAACATAATGTTTTTATTATTTTTGGGATAAATTATACTTTCACCTACTTACAAACACCCTTGATATAATAGATAATTTACTATAATTTTCCCTACTCATATATGAGATTATTTTGAGTTATAATATGAACAGGTCATGTAAACAATGTTAGTAGAAATATATTTTTCTAGAAAAAGGGTTACATCTTTCATTGAACATAAAAAATAAAGGTCCTCATATGATCTCAATAAATATTTACCAGATGAATGGGTCTATTGTTAATGTAATAATCCTATTAAAACCATTAATGGAAGCACAAATCTTATAATATTCCGGGTAATTTTCCACTAATATCATTTCTAAAATTTCCATTTTTGACATTCAATTCAAGAAATTAAATTTTTATTTTGTTATTCTAATATTCAAGAGATTTCACTATATCATCACATTTCTCTTGCATCTATTCGACTTGATCATCAATAAACTTAAACATTTCATTCAAGGAAATCTAGTGCTCTTTTATCCCTTATCCGTGATTTCCAAAAGAGTATATTTGATATTCATGGAATTTCTTTAAGTTTCTTATAGTTTTTGGATCATATCTTCAAAATCATTATTTTTATCATCATTCTCATAAATTACCCTTTCGTAATAAATATTTAGTACTAGAGGAAAATTATTCATGGATTAATGTGTACTATTCATTGGATTAAACAAATGTGATGAGTGAATCACATTTTGAAACTTTTTCTACCAATTATTTTTATATTGAATTAGTTTCCATCTTCTACATTGATTTATTATCATGCAGATAATGAATCATAAATTGACTTGTAAAAACCAAAATAGTGACATTTCTCAAATAATCTTATATTAAAAAGTAAAAAATAGAAATTGATTTTATAGAAGCATACTTATCATATATTTGTTATGATTTATCAAGAAGAGGATTCTCAATAGATATATAAGAAAAATAAATAAATAAATTAAATTTAATTAGTATTGAACCAATTTATCATTTCTCATTTGTGATAATATTTTAAATTTCATTACTTATTTATTCTTTTAAGGGTTAATGGTTTCAGTTAAAACCTTTATTTTGTTATTGATTGTGATATAAATTATATAATCTATTCAAGGGACCCCAAAAAATTATTCAAATATATTATTCATGTAGAATAGGTAAAAAATTTGGGAATTTAAATTGATCAAATTAAATGTGGATCCATATGCTCTAACACCCCACGTAATTCCCAATAGGATTTTTCAGTCACACTAAGAGGGGAAAGTATTGGGGAGGGAGTGAATCCGTGGGAATCAATTTTTTGAATTATATTTTCTATTCCTATTACACCTATTAATTTTCAAATAACTTCTTCTATTTAGATGAATGTTTTTTTACTCAGTGAATCATAACCCCCCATACAACATGTAAAGATTTATATAAACAAGATTAATATCATAACTTGTTTTTACATGGTTCAATCCAAATGTAGGTATATAATCATTATTGTTAATTATGAGACATAGATATCCACTTCTATAATTAAGTTAATACTGATGGAAAAGGTATCATCCTTAACCCTAATTTTATCTATGGAAAATGCTATACATTCACGCAACTAGTTTTTCAATCTTTAAATCCATTCTATATAATGGATTCTATCAGTTTAAATTGGTTTCTATAAAAAAATAAAGAAAAAATCACTAACTTACCATAGTATAATACAACATCATATTGTAATATATTTTTATTCAATTATATTCATAAAAATCCAATTATAATTCACTACCACAATTTAAAAATAATTCTCTTCATCTCTTCTCACTATTTAAAATTATAAAAAATATTTATAGTAGGTCCATTCATGTTAAATTATTCAAATATCACATAATATGTTCAATTAATAGAGTATAATAAATAATAATATCATACCCTTGATTCATATATTAATCTTATTATTCATCTTCTTCAAGGGCCTCAACAGACATGTTATTAATAGGTAGTAGTGCGGTCTTTTCTATACTCCTTATTTATCCTTCATATTTGTCTTTATTAATATAAGTGTATCATACATAAATTATTCACTATTATTTATTCTACTTACATGATGAACATGATCTTCTATTCAAAATATCTTTAGCTTCTCTATCACTCTCTTTACTTGATACAAATGATATTTTGTAGAATACAAAATTTTATTTCTTCCTATGATCACTTCGGCACACTAATTATCCTCTACTCCCCCACCACCTCCTCCTCTTATATTCATATTATTAATTGACCATTTTGGGGTTTCCCCATGATATTAAATTATTAACTACTCATATTACACTTTTAAAATTGATATAAATTTTAGTAACTAAAACTTTTCATAAAATAATATTACATCTTATTAGATGAATATTTATTACATATCATTACGATCCATGCCAAAACCATAAAGTTTTATGTACTTTGGAAACCTAGATAGAAATAAACTACAATAAATAAATATTATATCACACTTATTTCTTCAAAACTAGAACCCTTATTTGAAATATCATTCTTAAAACCTATCATTATATCCTGGAAAAAATGGGACATAATAAAGGGAGAGGTTATATATTTCATAAGGGTAAAAATGAGATATTAATCAAGGATAATTTTTAAATATAGCACGGGCATAAGAATTTGAGGACTTGAGATTAAAATTTTAAAATCATACTAATAAATTAATTTGATCATAATCATGAGTCCTGACATAAATCATGGAACCTCATAAGACCTGAATCATAATAGAATCAATGATTATATGCCATGAGAGTTTAAAATTGGAATAAGATCTTGTAAAAATGGATTCATATAAAGCGTGTAATAATCATAATCGTAGAAATATTTTGTCCATGATACCATCTAGGGAATTCATTATAATTTTTTATTGGGATAAGCACCCATATACCTACTTTGGGCTTAGGATAACCTCTAGTTTACCCTTATTAGGGTTGGTCTAGACACATGTATAACTTATTTTTTTCTTGACATAACCCCTCATGTACGATTTTATCTCATGAAAAATTATCTTTATAAAATTAATTTAAGGGCTCTAACGGATAGACCCTTTAGATAATCATAATCTATTCTTATGTCTGTGATAGGATCATGAAAAAATTTATCATTTCATCATAACTTAGTGCATGGAAAATAAAATGGGTTTTATAAGGATTTCATAATCATAATTAAAAATAACTCAAATAATGAATAAGGATACTAATATCGGATCATATCCATTGTAAAACATAGGAATCATTATACGATACAATTATAAATTAAAATAACATTAAACAATCTTTGAAATATTTCTAGTGGAAAGTTCCATTTTCAATTTGAAATCAATAATATAAAATGTAAAAATTTTAAAAAAAGTTGGGAATAAATTTTGTTTTAAAATAATTATATAAAATTATTATAGAGTATCTAAAAAAACTAGAATTCATAAAATTAGTAAAATTCATTTATACGGTGTATGTTAAAAAAATTCCTTTCACATTTTATGAAAATGTCAAAAGTACCATGTTTAGAAAATTAAAATAAGATTACATTTAAAATTTTTAATATAAATTCAAAGAGGGATAAAAATTAATTTATAAAATCATTAGGTAATGGTAAAAACGTTAATGATTTTTTTTAAATATGTATATGGAGGAAAATTATTACCAGCAAAAGAGAGAAATAATTTATCTTTTCATTAAAAAACAACTCTCAGTTTATTTAGTACTTAAAGAGAGAAAAATGAAAGGAGAACATAAAATATACCAATGTAAATATATTATAAGAAAAAAATACAATATTTATTAAGATATATTATATAAAATAATCATTAAAAAATTTACCATAATCAATCCCAATACAAAAGAAATTGTAATGTAAAACCCTTATCACTTTAGTAATTTTTTAATCATAAACCACATATAATAATTAACATAATAAAACATTAAATTACTTTAATAAAATTATATTTATAATAAAAAATATCAAATGGTAATTGTATACACCAAATAAAATAAGATAGGTTTATAACATAACATATCTCTCATAGAATAGAATCTAAAAGGATAAACTCTTACCACATTGGTAATATTTGAATCAAAACACCTTTTATGATATAATTTAAAAATAAAATTTATATA
This sequence comes from Viscum album, assembly GCA_963277665.1. NCBI lineage: Eukaryota > Viridiplantae > Streptophyta > Magnoliopsida > Santalales > Viscaceae > Viscum > Viscum album. The sequence continues at coordinate 221,395,721 of OY728165.1, forward strand.
GAAATAATTAATAATTATAAATGATATAACATGTAAAAGTATCTGTATAGTCACCTCATAAACATAAATAGGAGAATAACGTCAAACCTATAGAAACCATACTATATGTCTCTAATGATTCATAATCAATCTAACATCCATCATAATAAATTATGATTTTACAAAATTTTAATAAAAAGACTTTTATTCATTTATAATATCATATATGATATAATTATAATAGTTCAAAACCTATTTATTAGTAATTATCATATAAAATCCTCATTTTTGAGTGATAATATTTCATTTTTCATTAATGTTTCAGTTTGAATGTTATGAAACATACACATTCATCATTTATTAAATGATATGAATAATATTAATTATTTAATAAGTGTCATATTTAAATATTGTAATTTTTTTTATACATTCATATAAAGAGGTGATGAAAAATCACTTTGTGGTGACGATAGTCCGTACATACACATGAGTGATATTTCCTCATTTTGATTGATGTAAAGAAATAAGGATAAATAATAATTCAAATTTAAAATATAATTATTATATAAAAAATATCATGTTTACACATTAAATATACCATTATTACTATCCATGTAAATAGTAAATGAAAATCACATCACATCACTTCATGTGGGTGGTAGTCCACATATATTCTTGAGAGAAATTATCATTTTCTAATAGTTGGTATGGTAAAAAGTTATATACAATATTATAATTATAATAAAATAATTATATCATATATAAATATAAAATATATCATAACAACCGACCATGAAATATGGTGATGAAAAATTAATCATATTAGTTCGTGGAGGCTATAGTCCCTGCGTATGCATGAGCGATACTTTCAGTAAAAATTAGCTAGATAAGTGGTGAGAAATGGTTGGGAAATCATTTTAGTAACATATAATTATACATATAATACTATGTTAATCATGTTTTTATGTATATATTATGTTTATATAATGTGTAAGAATATTTTTTTGAATGATCTTGGTTAAGATTTATTCCTCTTCTTTGAGATACATCCTTTAGATTACACACGAGTTCTAGATTGATTGGTATTAGGAGTTTTGTAGGGGATATATAATGAATGTAATGAATATATTATGGTCTTAAGAACGTTTTTTTCTAATATATTAGTATCAAATTGTGTGAATAATGGAGAATAAGAGGTTCCCTTTCATAAGTGAGTAGAGGGACACATATGTAATTACATAAAAAATTTCAATAATACAGGGTGATATTAATGCGAAAGTGAAAAAATAAACAACTATTTGAAGAAAACGTATTATATGGTTGGAAAATATTCTAAAAACAATAATTAGAAATTTTTATGTGGAATTACTACCCTTATCTCTTAGTTTAAGCCCACTGTAAGCCTTTTTTAACCTTAATGATGGATACAAAATTTAACTATTTTTAAAATTCATTAGGAGAAAAAATTATGTTGAAAATATTAAATTATATTGAATATAATTATTTCAAATTTTGAATCAATTTTTTTAGAATCAATTTCTATATATATAAAAATTTAATTTTAATTAATTGCGTAAAACCAAACAAAGATCCCTTTTTTAGAAATATGCCTTTAACCCTAAAATTGAATTTAAATCCCTTGATTTGACATAAAAAACCCATCAAATTAATGTAATATTTTTATCCAATATATAATATAAAAATAAAATTTAAAAAATTAATCAATATATATATAATTATTTTATTAACATAAATAAACAATGTGTTCATAAAAATAATTTTTATACAAATGTGTTTTTAATCCCACAGAAGAACTTATACAGAAAATGAAGTATAACGATGATTACAATGAAATTAGTTTTATTATTTAAAATTAAATGATACTTATTTTCCTTTAAAATCAAATTACAAACACAACTGGGCTTTTTATTACTATAATTAATGAAAATAATTCATTTTTTACAAATATTAGTATTTTTCACATTCACATAAAAATAAATAATTTGTACAATGACCTAAAAATATAAAGTTAAGCTATTACTATCTAGATAATTTAAAAAAATTTATTAATTTTATAAAATAAAATTTCTATAAATGGAATAAATTAATTATAATATATGGGAAAAAATAAATAAAAACAATTTGTGATGAATTTTTTAGAAGCATAAAATAATTATGGAAAAATAATAATTTATTTATTCTGAATAAATAAAAAAATTATTATATAAAACATTTATAAATGATTTTCATAATGTGGTTATTCTTATTTATACATTTAATTTAACAATAAGATTAAAAAATTAACTTTTAAATAATAACATTATTATTATATATTCAAGTGTGTTTAATGCTCGGTGTTTCATGGAAATAATGATATTGACCGTAGTATTTTTTTAACTAACTTTTTTGGGGTGTTAAATTATCCCCAAAGAATAAATTTAATACTTGTAATATTTTTATCTCGACAATAAAATGGTAAATTTTTTAAAATACCTTTATTTAAGACCCACAACATAGAAATCATTAATAAACCATCCTTTAAAAAGGGGAAGGGGAAAACATAACTGTTTCCTAAAATAACTCAAAATAGTTTTACTAGATAAATTTAACATTGATGAGAAGTTAAAATATGGACATGGATGAGAAACATAGCATTTAAAGAATAATAGAGAGTGATAAAGAACATGATAATGAGAAATTTAATTACCACAATGCCAAAAATCAGTAAGAAATAAAGAAGAACATATAGTCATCAGAAATTAAAGTAAAAGAATAACATTTTTAATTCAATATAATTTTCCTAGAGTTGACCAATTAATTTTATATCAATATTGAGAACATGAGAAAATATACTTTATTTATTTCCATCCCTTTATTAAGAATAATATCATTCTTTGGTTGTTATTCAATAAGTTTGAACTTATATATCATATCTTACTATATGAAATTAATATTAAAGAATATTTTTTCATGCATGAAGTGATAAAATTTGGTTTTAAGAGATCATAAGTTACAAAAAATATTGAATAGTCATTCATACTATCTCTAGATATTTACTAAGACCATCATTGTTTGTTAAAATTATTCAATACTAAAAAGCCTTCATATAATGAAATAATATATTAATACCTAAAACCAGAACAATTACAACCAATGTTCAACTTAAACAATTCCATAAAAATTAAACATTAATAATAAGCTAGATATGTCTGACTGAATTCAAAATTCCATAATTTAAAAAAAGGCAAATAAATATCCAAAATCTACATAACATTAATCTCCAAAAAACATAAAATAGCTACTAATTTCACATAACAAACATGTGAATACTATGATCATATATTATCTTAGAACATTATAATAACATGAATTACTATAAAACATTAATGAGAACACAAATTATTCCAATTAAGAACTCTATCCATATTCCTTAAATAAAATCATAGGCTTCGGAATATATTCTATAAATCAAAAAACTGATTAAATATTCATCAAAGATAACATAAATCACATTAACATTAATTAACTAATCAATTACAAGGTCATAAATACTCTATAATTTACTTTTTCATTATAAATCATATATTTATCTTAATTGAAAATTATTATAAATATTTTAGACACATAAACAAGTTTATCTATACGTCAATCACCTTTTTTTTCAAAAAAAACCTTACAAATAAATCACATTTCCAAGATATCATTAACATTAAATGTATTCTTATAAATCCCTAATTAAAAACCACTACAACAAAATCCTTAGATTCTTAAAGATTCTTATTACCGGAATATTATTAGTAAAACATAATTCTCAAATTCTAATATAGAAAAAATCAATCATTTCACTTTAACGATTTTTATTACATTGGCCCTTCTTTTTCTAGTAGTTATCCCTCAGATTTGGCCATTGACTCAGATAATTCCTAGTTACCAACACATAGGAATTTTATACTATAAATGGTACCATACGATGTACTTTATTTTCCTCTATAGAAATATTTTGTCTTTATAAACAATTACATGATCTATATAATTATATTCCACACATAAAACATCATCTTGTTCCTTTAAGATATTTATTAGGTGCTTCTTCCCACATTCTTGATATATATGAAGATTAAGATTCTTCCCACCATGGTCTTCTTAAAACATAATTTTTCTTTTATTTGGTTCATTTAAAAACTCAACTATGTATTAGTTATTAATCGTATATCAAGATGGTTTGATAGGAAAAGTCATAACTTTTCATATTCAATATCCAATTTCATTTTGTTTCTCATGAGGAAAATCATTGCATTATCTATCTTATTTAGTACTACCATGAATCCTCGTAGTTCGAACCATTAACAAAAAAATAATATTTTGAGAAAAAATATTCATAGTTAGTAATCATATAATTAGGAAAAATCATTTATATGGTGTCTAAATCGGGATATATTTTTTTAAATCTATGAAAAAATTGGTTTTACCTAGATCATCCATGGTCATTATCTTTTCAAATCCCTCACCATGGTATATAAATAAAATTTAATGTATCCCAAGAATATCCCATGGGGGTGTCTTTTAAGGTATGAAATATTTGGTCCAATCATCATGAATAAGTAACCATCAAGTTAACACCAAATATCCCACATTTAGAGTTCTTACCCCAAGATTAATTAGTGTAAAAACTACATCTAAATGCTTATATATAGGATAAGATGTAATTTAAAAGAAAACCAAACTCCATTATTTACAATAATTTATGATGTTCTTATATAGTTAGGTTTATTTTAATGTTTTTAAATAATAATTTAATATATTAGTTTCCAAAAAGAAAATAAACCTTTATTTGATACCATCTATAAGAACCAAAACATTTAATACATATATTACCTCTTATTAGATGAATATCCATTATATATAATTGTGATATACACCAGAATTGTAATGGTTTAGTGTCTTTTTACACTTGTTTGTATAAGTAGTTGGAACATAAATGATCCATACTTTCTCCCACTAAGTACTATAAAAATAACACCCACTTTATTCATAAAATACATAAAACCCCTATTCATATCCTATGGAAAAGGAAACCTAATAATTGGTGAGGTCAAATTTTTAGGATGGGTAAACATGGAAGATATCAATTATTTATCATTTTAAACATATCATGTGAATAAGGGTATGATGACATGAACTAAACTTTTTAGAATCATACATTGGAATTCATTGATAATAATAATGGGCCATGTCATAAATTGTGGATGTTTATAAGACATAAATCATAAAGCAATCAGTGAACATGGGCCATGAGAGCATAACTTTGGAATAAGATCATTCCATAAACAGTGGCATAAGCTATGTCATAATCATAATCATAGAAATATTATGTTAATAATACCCACCAAGACACTCATAACCTATTATTCTTTGGAAAACCACCATTTTACCTACTTTGAAAATGATAATAACTCATATTTACCCTTTTTAGGATTGGGATAAACATCAGTGTAACCTATTTTGGCCTTAGGATAACCGACCATATATCATTTGAGCTCATAGAAAATTAATATTTTCCCAATTAATTAGAGGAATATAACTAACCAACCAATAAAATAATCATAATCCATTTATAGTAAAAAACATGATCATTAAAACATTTATCATTTCATAATATCTTTACCTATGGAAAAGAAAATGGTTTTCATCATTATTTTATCATCACAATCAATAACCACCCATATAAAGAATAAATATGTTAAAATTTGATCATATCCCTAGTAATTAATTATAAAAATATAAGGTTTTCGGTACAGATAAAAATAAAATTCTAATAAAATTGTAATATCATTGTAATATTTCTTTTTGAAAATACCATTTTTGTAACATACTGGTTCATGGTACAGCTCTTGAAATGTTTTTCAAGTTCCTTGTTCAGGTTTAGATATTGTTTGAGAATTTTCCTTTGGAACTAGGGTGGGTTTTGTATGTTTGATTATTTCGTGTCATGAAAATTATTCATGATTTCAATACATATCATGATATAATCCATGAAATTGTACCATGATGAGAAAATAATTCAGGTTGTGATGGAAATTCACATCATGAATTGCTTGAGATCATGATTATTCACCCGAGGTGTCATCTTTTTCAGTGTACACAGAACTTGGAAAATTACTGTAACTAATGGAGGATTTATAATGTGAATTCCTCATTACATTTAGGTATTCGTGTGCTTAATCAAAAAGTCATTAAATTCTTTGTGAAACCTCTACACTCAAAACCTTAGGTCTACACCGAGATTTTTATGATGATTTCTTCTCTTTGAGATGTCTCACTGTACCTTTTGATCAATAGTGAGTTTAGTCATCATGGTTTCCAAAATGTCTTCAATATCATTCATTCACAGTGGTGTGTTCATGTTTTTATGTTTTAATTTATGTTTTATCTTGATGACAAGTGATCTATGATTTTATTGATGATCTCATTTGCCTTTATTCCTTGTTAGAATTTACAATAGTGGGTGCTGATTTTTTTTTTATTAAAGGTAGGAAGTTCCATAATGGTTTACCCTTCAATTTAAACCCTATATTTTTATTGATTTTAGTTGACATATTAAATGATTTAGAAACACTTATTTAAGATGATTAATGTTTTATTTCTAAAAGGGAAATGAGGATTGCTGATAACCCCATATTTTAGAGGAATTTAAATTTTTGGGTGGATTTGGGAATAAATGATGGACTGATTTGATGAAATTATTTTATATTGAACCATAAGATAAATGGATTAAATTTAATGATGATAAAAATGAATTAATTAATGAAAAACAATGATTTTAGTTTTAAAATGTTGAAGGATTTTTGAAAATTTAAAGTGGGGAATTATAATTTGATTTAATTTAAAATTATTTATTTGCGCATGATAGATAAACTAATTTGGGAAGAACATGTGAGAATGGGTTGTTAGGGGGTAATTAATACAATCATTCTTGGATATAACCCCCTAGAAATGGATTTATGATGAGAAAAATGAAATAGACATATTGCAACACGATTTCAAGGATGAAGAGTTGAGTCATGACAACCTAAGATGAGGAGTGTGTTCACACGTTGAGGTGATATAATTGATTGAGTAGTGTGACAATCATATTTCAAGAAACTAACACAATTCATTTAATATTATCCTGGTTCTTTATGGTGTTTTAATTGATTATGCATTCTATTGAATATTGATCTCTTTTATATATAATAATTGATTTATATAAATATTTTATAAAAAAATTTCATTTATTACTATTTTGATACATCTTCCATTATTTTATTTGGAAGCATATTTCAGGGAAAATATTTAAATGCCTTTCCATAGTGGTGGGCCTAGGTGGGTGGAAAGTTAAGGGAGAGTGGACTTTTCCACCATTGACAATAAATCTGAGACAACTAGCATACACTAAACAGAGGCACCAAAATAAGAATCTAGATGGCTGTATTTTGGTGTTATATAAAAGAAAAAAAAATAACGATACAGATGTCCCTTGAGTGTCTGTAAAATTTCATCCAAAATGGATATTTAGTTCATGAGATATGTGTAAAATGGTGGTCTGTTTTTCTGGGCCGTAAAATCTGGCCCAAAAATTATAACTCTAAATTGGGCCACCTAGAACTCCCTTAAAAAATATTAATTATCTATTTTCACTTTGGGATGAAATTTTCAAAATGACATCCACTATCTTTAGATAAATGTTGAGAATCTTCAGGCTCAGATCTTGGCCACTATATTCTCTTTATTAGGTTACTGTTCAGTTTAATTTTTAAAAATTGGGTAGTCATGAAAGACCATTTTGGTGGTTCTCCAATGTAAATATTCAAGAACTCCAAAATCATGAATTATTATTTATAGAATGGAATTCCTGAAAATTAAATATGGAAATAAAATCAAGGCTATTTTGTATTTTTGGGGTTGTTTAAATACGTACCAAGTAATAGTTCACTTTAACAAAGAATTTCAATCATTGTGTGAAATGATGTTCAACATGTAAAATGAACTAAAATGGAATTTATGAATAATGAAGCACATGAATATTATATATATTAAAAATTAATATTAGCCTCATTCAGTAGCGAATCACATCCCCATCATGACTTTGGCTAGTCCCGAGAAAAATGTATCTAAAAAATATAAAATTTGAATTTCCTTTTCCAAAACATTTTAATACACAATGATCACCAATAACCCTTATACAAAACCATCATGAAACCCCTGAACATATTTTAATACAATACAGTTTCATAATCATATCCTATTCCCAATCCCATTATATTGTTCAAATTAATCACTATATATCCACCAATATCAATTAAGCACGAAGATGTGTTGTGTATCATAGTAGACATGGGGATTAATTTTTATTCAAGGGGAAAACTATGGAAGCACATGGTGGACTCACATTTCAACATTAAGATGAAAATTTTTTTGTAAATTTTTTTTATAGTAATTGAAATTAAAGTTAATAGAGTTAACCTATGCATCGAAACATTGTCGATGACTCCCAGACTCAAAGACCTTAGGGCCCCAAGTGAAGCCCACATACTCAGAAATCATCTCGAGTTAACTATTTAAATAACAAAGTCAAATTACCACAAATAGAATAAAATTTTTAACTTCAGGCTAGAAAACTATGGAGTCCCGGTCCCCTAGTTCCAAAAGCCACACATTAGGTGATTTCATTGCTCTACCCGCATGTTTTTTTTTCTGATTTTTTTTGTTTTTTTGGTTTTCAAATACTCATATTAAAAATAAAATGATACAAAACCTATGATATTTATTTGGTGGACCCCAAGAATAAAAAATAATATACCACTATCCAAAGGACGTGCGTTTTGATTTATTTGGATGAAAATATAAATGAAAACATATCACAATAGATAGCCAAACTTTTAAAAACTCTATGCTCGTGAAATTTAAAAATGATCAAAATCAGAAGCGGGGAATGCTATATTATTTTATATTCAATTTAAATGTATAAAATTTGTATTATCTTGTTCAATGTTAAAGGATCTTTTCCATCCATTATGACACATAGTTTTTTCAAATCATTTTTTACACAAAATAAATTTTTTTATTTCATCTACCCCCAAACATAATATAACACTGTCCCCATTGTTTGATGAAAAGAAAATTTAAAAGGGGGAAGAGGCAGATAAAGGAGGGTCAAAAGGAAATTTAAAATGAGGATCATGGAATGATGTCAACTGGTGGTTGAAGTTGAGGTTCATAGTGAGCCAATTTTGTCATTTGATATCCATGTCACTCAGAGAGTTCCCTAGTGGAAAAAGGAAAAACAATCAAAAATATATATATATATATATATATTCATATTCATATAAAAAATAAAAAATAAGTATATATACAAAAATCATAGTATATGGATGCACTATAAGCGGTAGGACAGTGGTAAGCGCGTGCCCCTGTCTCCGTTTGGTCCCAGGTTCGAGTCCTTCAAACATTGATGGTTGTGAAGAGGTTTTCCCCATGACCTATGAAATTTCATTATATATATATATATATTTAATTGTTATATATTTTTTTTATTTTTATTTTAACCTAAAAACCCATAAAAATTAAATATACTGATGATACATTATCATCTTTTTAATTTTCTGGGTAATGTATTACTCAGGAATTACACCACGTGACACAGATGAATACGATTCTCCCCTTTCATACCCATCCATACTTATAATATATGAATATTTCAATAGTCTACAATACTATCATATTCAAAGATAAGTATTTTTTTTAATATTAAATTGATTTTTTAATAAAGATGATTCAAAATAATTGGAACCATCAAAACCATAGGTTGCCTCCTGTGAAACACTTATGTTTAACGTCATTAGTGTGAAATGGATCCTAAATCTATCAGTATTTTTCTGGTTCATAGGTTAGATTAGTTTAATCATCCTTTTTTCCTATTTATTGAATGATTCAATGAATGGTTCTATTATATTACTATTGACCTTGAAAATGTGACCACTTGTGCGATCATGAATCTCTATTACCCAATGGGGGCTACACATGATGCACTATGAATGGACTTGACCATCTAGACCTTATCTTTCCCATGTGTAAATGAAGTTTTGAACTATACAAGATCACAAAATTTCCTAGTTTGAATTGTTTTCCTTTTAGATTTCAAGATTCGTAGGCTTGAACTCTAGATTTTTTTATTCTTGATTTTTCGTAATCCATCATCCTAATTTCCTCAAGTTTATTAAGATATCATTTCCTCTTTTCTTCATTCAAAGAAATACCTAAATTCATTTTTTGATTGCCCAAAATGCCTTATTCTTACTTTCAACAGTTAAAGAGAATGTTTTTCCATAAACCAACCTATATTCTGACATTCCTAGTATGGTTTTGAATGCTATACGATATTCTTAAATGGAATCCAAGAGTTTGTCAGACCAATCTTTCCTAGAGGGATTGACCGTTTTTCAATAATTTTCATAATCTCCTTATTTTATAACCCAACATGACCATTGGTTTGAGGATGGTATGTAGTGGAAACTTTATGAGAAATCCCATAATTAAAAATGAGTGAAAAGAATGGGTGGTTGTGGAAATGAGTTCCTCTATCACTCATTATAGCCCTAGGAATTCCAAATCGAGGAAATATGTCCTCTTTTTGAAATTAGATCACAGCATGATGGTCATTGGACTTTGTGGGAATGTCCTCAACACATTTTGTTACATAATCAATTGCTAATAGAATGTATAGGTATCCTCTATAGTTTGAGAAGGGTCCTATGAAATCAATTCTCCAATAATCAATGATTTCAACAACCAGAACGGGAGTGATGGGTATTTTATTTCTTTTGGTAATGGGTCACAATGGCTTACACTGATGACAAAATTTTCAGAATTCAAAGGAATCCTTAATGTGGTTAGGCCAATAGAAACCACTTTTGAGGACCTTTTCAGTTGATTTATTTGAAGAAAAGTGGCCTCCACATTCCTCTCCATGACAAAATTTTAGAATGGACTCTTACTCGGACACAGGAACACATCTCTTAATGATTTGGTCCGGAAAAAACATTAAGAGGTAAGGATCATCGAACACATTGTGTTTGACATCAAAAAAGTCTTAGCTTGGGTCCCTAAAAATTTTGGAATGTCACCTATTACTAAATGGTTTTCTATGTCAGCATACCATGGGAAATCACTCACTGAATAGAGGTGCTCCTCTGGAAATGAATTAGACATAGAAAGGTGATGTGATTTGTCTTTGAATTCCATCATAGAGAGGTAATAAACTACAAAATTTTCAACACCTATTTTTTACTTAATGGTTAAATCTAACTTTAGAAGAAAAAGGACCCACCTAATCAATATATCCTTGGAATCCTGTTTTTGGAAAAGGTATTTCAGGGATGAATGGTCAGGGAAGACAATGATGGGTTATACTAAGAGATAAAACCTGAATTTATCTAATGAAATGAAAAAAATCAAGGAACTCTTTCTGAGTTGTGGTGTAGTTTATTTGTGCATCATTTATGTATTTTCGTTTAGAATAAATTACACATGGATTTTTCTCACACAATATTCCAATGAATGCTCTTACATCGATGTAACTAGCATCACACATGAGCTCAAAAGGAAGTTTCCAATTCCTAGATTTCATGATAGGTGGAGAGATAAGAGATGACTTGAGTGTAGAGAATTATTCCTCACAGCTTTCTGTCCATAAAAATTTGTCATAGTTTACTAATAGAGAAAAAATTGGTCAAGAAATAGAGATGAAATTTCTAATAAACCATTTATAGAGACCAACATATCCTAATAAGGGCCATACTTCCTTAACAGTTTTAGGAGAGATAATGTGGAAAATAATTTTTACCTTAGTTTTATCAACATCATTCCCTCTACCAAGTACCAGATGGCTTAGAACAATTCCTTTCATTACCAGGAAATGACATTTTTTAAAATTTAGGATGAGTTTATTTTCCTCACATCTTGACAAAACCGATTTTATATTCAGAAGACACTCCTCAAAAGTATCCCCAAGGATTAAGAATTCATCCATGTATACCACTAACAATCCCCCACCATGTCTTAGAAGATTACCATCATGCTCCGCTGGAAGGTACCAGTGGAATTACATAACACAAAGGGCACGCCCTTTAAGGAAAAAGTATTGAATAAACAAGTGAAGGTTGTTTTTCCCTGATCCTCTTGGGATACCTCAATTTTAGTATACCTTCATAATCCATCTAAGAAGTAATTTAATTGATGACGCTCCCCTCGCTTGAGGACTAGATCAATAAAGGGAAAGGGGAAATGGACTTTTGTTGTACAATAGTTTATCATTATATAGTCTATAAAGACTCTCCATCAACTATTGACCCTTGTGGGGAGAAGGTATCCATCCTCATTGGTGATCATAGTAATTCCAGCTTTCTTTGGGACAACTTGAATAGGGCTTACCCACTGACTCTCAGCTATGGGGTAGATGATACTCACTTTGAATAACATAATAAGGTATTTACTTACAAAATCCATAAGATTTGGATTGATTCTTCACTGAAGTTGACGACATGGTTTGGAATCAGATTTAATAACAATCCTATGAGTTACAATGAGTGCGCAAATCCTAGGAATTTCAGGAAGGTTTCATCCAACTGGTTTCTTTTTCATTCTTAGGACATCCAGAAGAATCATCTCTTGATTGGATTCATGAGAGGATGAAATGAACATAAGAAATGCTCGATTTTCCCAAAAGAACACAAACGTGAGTGATAAAGTTAAGCCCTTAAATTTTAGATCATATTGGTTATCACGTTCCATGAAAAGTTGAGACATTGTATGGAACTCAGTTTCTATGTTTAGATTTATTGATTGAATTTGTTCCTTTTGAATAGAATATTCATCCAATAAATTATCCAGAGCAATGGTATTAATGGTTATGGAATCAATGTTATTGATTTCACCAATTTTATCATTGATCGATGATTCTAGAAAATTATCAATAAATATATCTGACTGAGATTCAATCCATGGAGAAAAATTTCCCTCATGTGAACAAAGAAAATAAATCTCTTCTGAACATAAACATCCTTTAGAAATTCCTTGATGTTCCTAGAGTTCACTATCAACACTACCAATCCAATTAACCACATGGATCTTCATTATCCCCAATTTGAGAGTATTCATTATAGATGTTCATGTCTAGACTCATGTTCTCGATGTTCAGTATCATGTACGCATTTCAGACTCGGATGACAGAGTTGATTATTTCTATAAAGGGACAACCAAGGATGATGGGGGTTTTATCCCTAGTACCTAAGGTTGGGTGATTTTCATGTACAATGATGTTAGCTAGGTAAATTAATTTTTCAACTTTCACCAATAAGTCATTTAATACCCCCTTAGGAAGTCAAACACTACGATCAGCAAGTTGAAGAGTCACATATGTGGGTTGGAGTTCTTGGAGCCCTAAATGACAATACATGGCATAAGGAATGAGGTTCAAACTGGCTCCCTAATCAAAAAGTTCACTGACAACATGGATCTCTCTTATCTCAACATTGATGTATGGACATCCTGAATCTTTCAACTTTGGATGAATGGTCCTTTGAATGGTGGTACTCACATTAGTAGCCAAAAGTACATGGATTTTATATGAAAATTTTCTTTCAAAAGTGCAGAAGTCCTTAAGGTACTTTGAGAAGGAAAGAATGGTTTGGATTGCATCTAGAAAAGAGATGTTCAACCTAACCTGATATATTATTTCCATCATAATTTAATTCTGTTTTGTTTTAGATTTTCCTCTCATGCATTGAGGGAGGGGAGAATGATGTTTGATTTTTTTTGTGTGGTTGTAGTTCCCCCACATTCTCATTGGGGTTTTCAGGATATATGGGTGGTCTTTCATCCTTTTCATGAGTTTTTTAAGATTTTAATGGTTCTGTAATGTCTTGTTCAGGTTTCTCAAGGGATTTCCCACTTCATAAAACAGTTACTACATCGATTTGTTCATTATAGTTTTGTGTGTAAATAGATTATCCCCATAAAGTTGAGGATGGTACCACCTGAGAAGGAATGGGTGCCTTCCGTGTTTTAATGGTTTGTAGTTCATGTTTAGGGGATGAGACTTCTGTGTTCATTATCTCCATTTTTTACACAACAATTCATGGATTGGTTGAGGGACAGATTGAGTAGGGTCTTTTGAAAGTTGGTTTATTCTAGAAGGATACATATTTTGTTGGATTGGTTGTATCATGGGTTGTTGGGTGGGTTGTTGGTATTGGATAAGAGGATGTTGGTATTGGGCTATTTGCGGTTGGAATTGGTTATGGTTTTTGAAAATTTGTGTATGGTAGGTGTTTGGTCCTTGTGGTTGGATTGGTTGTTGATTATCTTTCTAGAGAAAGCCTGGGTTGCCATTATACCTTGTGTTGAATGTGTTTTGGTATTGAGTATTTTGGAAGGTTATGGAATTGACATCCGTAGGTGGTACTCCTCAAAAACATCATTAATGGAAGGTATGGTTGGGCAGTTTTTGGTCTTATGGTCATGTTTTTCACAAATTTTGAAAAAAGGGTCAACAATTTAAATTTCATGGATGTTCCTAGGCTAAATTTCCTTGACCTTCCTAGTGAGTGCAGAAAGTTTCCCCCTAAGACTTTCCTCCTCCCTAAGTGTGTGAATTCTACCAGATTTTTGTGTCTTCTCATAGCCTGGTGATGTACCCCATGTCTGGTTTTATTCGCAAAGGATTTCTATATACTCATAAGAATCATTTAAGGATTTTTTTAAAGGACCAATTATACATCGTGTCATTGGATTTTTATTTCCCCAGGCCCAACCTTTCATATAAAATTCTCACTTGTTCAGGAATATAAAAACCATGGTGTGGAACCATGTTTATGGTGTCTTTTAACCTCTCCCATGTTTCATAAAATGACTCTCCCTCTTTTTCAAAAACATTTTGGATGCTCTTTTTAAGTAAAACTGTTTGGTTGTGGGGAAAGTATTTTTTGTTGAATTATCATTGTAATTGGTCTCAATAGTTGATGAATGATGGTATAAAATTGGTTATCCAATTTTTAGGTCTATTCTTTAAAGAAAAATAAATGAGCCTCATCATAGCAGATTCTAGTTGATGTGGGGGACACATGGTTTTTCCAATTCCATTGAACTCATCAGCATGAAGGTAGGGCATCTCGAACTCCATTCCATGGAATGTGGGAAAGTGGTTTAGGAAATGAGGTTAAAAGATCTAGTTCATTTCCTAAGGAATTGTGTCTATATCATTTTGGGTCTTTGGTCCATGTAAGTGTGAGGTGATCATATATGGTTTGATCGACTGTATTCCCCAAGTTTGTGGATGCCTCATTTGGATTTTCATTTTGGTTCCCACCCATGTTTATGAGCTGGTTTCATTGAAGACCATCCATTGAAATGGGCTCAATTTTTGACTTTGGATATTTTAGGAAGATTATGATCAAATGTAAAGTGTTACCTTAGTGTAATTGACTCCCCAACCCTAGGAATATCTACCCTAACTAGACGTTTTGATTGGTGATGAGTGTATGTGGACATGCGCCAAATGAAAAACACGAGAAAGAGAAAAGATAAGAGAATTTGGATGAGAAAAGAAGAAATGTGGGAGAATAGAATGGGTGTTGAGATGACTTACTTGGGTCCCCAGCAACAATGTGAAAAAAATTTCTTGCCCAAATTTACCATGTTTTTAGGGTTAAGCTGTATATTGTAGTTTATCTTGGGTTATCGAATCCTCAGAGACCTAATAAGTAACCTACATACACGTACATTCTTTTGAATTTTTTGTCTATGAATTATCCAAATTCAGTTGATTTTTTATGGGTTTTTGTGAAAGATAAAGGACAGAAGTGAATTCAATTTAAAATATTGAGTTGATCCTTGGTGGGGTGGATTGGAGGAAATTATTTTTTAATGGTTTCAATTTCTTATATTTGAGATGGTTTTTTCAAGAAGATAAGATAACATCATCACATTATAGTTTAATACCAACAGACCATAATTATAATCACCTATACACTGGGAGGATAAATTTAATGAGAAATTCAAGGATAAGGTTCTTATTATCACTTGAAGTATATGACCTTAAAATTCAATAAGGATGAAGAAGTTTTAAAATAATCAAATAAAAATCACAATTAAACGAAGTTATTAAACATTAATGGGGTCATAAATAACATCCCATCCATTCCCTTACTACTCCTGTGGTTCAACCCATAAGAGTTTCATTTCCTCCATTGATTATATGGTTTCAATGGAATTGGTAAGTAGACTCATAAGGGAGGAAATGGAGAAGTAAAAAAAGAAAACCATGAAATAACGATCACTCCACCATTGTGTGATAATTTCAAAAGGTTTGAGAATCATTGGGCTCATATCCTGGCCTATATAGTGTCATTATTGGGATGTTGTCTAGTTTACTTTGCCCAGATTGTGTTGTTATGAATGTCCGTTTTGGTGGTGTTACATTGTGAATCTTCAAGTACTCCAAAAGCATGAATTGTTCCTTATAGAAAGGGATACCTTAAAAAAATATGAAGATATAATCATGGAAATTTTTATTTTAAGAGGTGTTTAAATATTTACCATTCAATAGTGCACTTTAACAAAGAATTACAATCATAATGTGAAATGATGTTCAAAGTGTAAAATGCACTAAATGGTGTTTATGAATAATTAATAACATGAATATTATATATATTAACAATTAATATTATCCTCATTCCATGGATAATCCCAAATAAAATGTAATAATTGAAAAACTAGAAAAATTGCAGTATTCAAGGTAACTAGGCCCTGTACACAGAATAGCTACTCCGAGGAACAAATTATTACCAACTACCTATTCATTTTTATCCCTATATATAGGCTCAAAATATTTAAGAAAATTAGAAATGAGAATCCTTTAATACCACTTTGTAATTTCTTGGTTCTAGTTACTACCCAAAGGTGCCCCGTAACCGGTTGGTCACAAGACCTCAAGCGTATTTCCCCAAATGCCATAGGCTGCCAAATATCATCTAGATACTAGAGATAATAAAGGGGAAAATATGATCTCAATGGAAGTTTATACACAATGGAATACAAATATTAAATGGTAGAGGAAGTAGTAATACCATATACCAGATGTTAATAATGGAAGACTGATAGCATGTAAGGAACTGAAGAATATATATAAATGTAACATGTTGTATGTTTCTAGGAAAGTATACAAACAAGTAAAAATTCTGGATATACAATAGTAAATCTAATGTATAGAAAAGAGTTAAACTCTAACATCATCACAAGCCTCATCTTGGTCCCATGATATATATCTCCAATAGCAATCATGTACTTAATAAAGAATGGTACTTTCCCTTATTTATGACTAGAACCAAATAATCTATTTGGATCAAGAAACATGACCCAAATTGGGTGTGAGATGAATCCCAGTAGGAAGAAACCAAAAGATCTGTTCCAAACTATTAGTGATTATATATGGTAGGTAATATGAAAAATGAAGCAATAAACTAGGAAGTACTCAAAAGTAAACAATCCTACTGTTTCCAATTACATTCATTTACATTTATTAATTATTCAATACATTGAATAATGTTACCTCAGGATCTAGCCTATGTTCTATGTCCCTATGTATAATAATATATACAGATGTCTTAGAAGAACATATAAACAATAAGTTATACTGTGTCCAAGATCGTGCTTTGGCTTTCCAGTCTCATCACACTTATACATATTTCATACGAAACCCTCTAGGAAAGTTCTCATAGTCTGACTCCTCTGGTTCAACATATCATCATCAATTCAATAAATAATGACCCTCTGGGAAAGATCACACAACCTAATCCCTTTGGTCCACATAGCAATAATCATTTACAAATGACCACCTGGGTAGCTCTCACAGTCAATACCCCTTGGTATGATTAAAAAAAATAAATTTTAATTACCACCTCGAAGCTCTCATAGTCAATTCCCTATGGTCCAAAATTCATTTAATAATGACCCTATTGGTATCTCTCATATTCTAAACCCTCTGGTCTGTGACCCCCCGAAATGTATCACATTCAATACCTCAATTCAACATAACCAAAATTAATATATAAATTAAACTACATACGGATGATATTGCCTCTAAATTCCCCTTTGTTCAATCATTCACAATGCGAATCACATGCATCTTAGATTATGATCATATCCATCCTAACAAGCATGGAATGGGAAACAAGAAATCCTAATAGGAATTCTAGACCAAATGACCATAATCAAACAATTATGGGAATGCATGCAAGGGGTGTCACATAACAAGGTACCTAACCTTACGCATAAGAAATAGCCATTTCTCGATCAAACAAATTATAGAAGTTATTTAACGGGGTTAAATTAGAAAACTCGCAATACTTTAAACATGATTATTCAGAACATTAAGCATATATAATCTAAATACAATAAAAAAAGGCAAAAACCACCTACCTAGATGTTGTATGATGAACACTCATGAATGTTAGCCCTTGAAACATCAAAAAATGATGTAGATCTACAAAATTGTTAAAAATGATCAACCGTGAAATAATCACAACAGAAGAGGAATTTGGAAGCAAGAAAATTGAGAAAGAGAGAACTCACTGGCCAGAATCCAATGCACTGGGAGGTATCTCAATCAGAGCTCGAATGGAGAATAAAGAGGATATCAGAGTTCTTCGTCCATTCTTTGACACTCCAGTACGAACCAAGGAATGATGAAATGTGTTCTGGAGATGAGACGCGACCTGGAACTGACTCATCAATTAAAAAGAAATGTACATGGTGTTTTCATATAATATAAACATTTTGTACTAGTCTAAACTAGCCCCTACTTTAGGTGCTCTGCAAGGTCACCTACAAGACCCTGTACTCGGCCGTTACACGACCAGTACACGGATACACGCAACAATTGGGTACATGATGTGTACTCTTAAGTACACAACATGTACATAGAAAATTTGAAAAATATTATTTTTTCCTAATAAACAAAATGAAGTAAGTATCCATACCGGAAATAATGATTTGGGTTCTTACTAAATTCATAATTGAAATTTTATTCCTAAACAATCCCGATAAAAACTATATTGTAATGCAAAGCCGTTAGTACTTTAGTTACTTATGAATAAAAAACCCCATGAAAGAAAAAACATCAAATGAAACATTAAACAAAATAAATAAATATATATAATCCTGATATAACATAATATTTTTTTATAGAACTTTTGAAATGAGTTAGGTTTATAACATAATATATGTTATAAAGAAGTAAAATTGGAAGTATAAACCCTTACCACTTTGGTAACATTCAAATGAAAACCAATTGGATGAAATAATTTGAATTATAAATATATAAATACAATTAATTAATAGTTATATTTGACATAACATGGTATAGGATCATTATATACAACAAATAAACATAAATAGGTTTATAAAATCAAACATATCTCAATGAAACAACATTTAATAGAAAAACCATTACATTATATCCAAATTGAGTTTTAAGCACTATAACCTACTGTATAATAAATGTATAGTTATTTTATTTTTATAAAATAATCATTTACACACTTATAATATCATATATGATCAACTTAGTATATTTTAACACCCATTTATTAAAAATTGTTTATTAAAATTTTCTTCTCTAAGTGAAAACTATTTCATTTTTCAAGTATGTTTCAATTCATTAATTTTAATACTTGACCTATCATCATGGTTTATTTTTTTATATAATATAAATAATTTTATAAGTATCATTTTTATCATTAAATTTACTTTTATAACCACTTAGATAGACTGGTGATTAAAAAGCATGTTGTGGTGATGGAAGGTCATATATACGCACGAGTGATGTAAACACATTTGGATGGATGTAATGAAAGAAAGGTAAATAATAATTCCCATTTAAAAATAATAATTACTTCATAAATATAATTTATATTATTTAAATATATACTTATTACAAGTAATTTTGTTTTTAAATGAGAAAAAAATCATTTCACTTTGTAGAGGTCGTAGCACACACGTACGCACAAGTGACATTATCAATTTCCAACGGATGGGATTGTAAGAAGGTATATAATATCTTATTATTATATAAGATTAAATATTCCACAAATATCATATATAAAAAATTAAAATCATTATAAAAGGAGATCCTGAATTATGGTGATGTAAAATGAATCATATTACTATGTGGAGGTGGTAATCCACAGAAATTCATGATCTATACTTTAATATCACATTTTATAGAGAATGGTTGGGAAAATTATAGGGCCATTCACATAATGAAATATATAAACATATTTATGATAAATTATTAATCAATTTTCAATTAATAAAATAGTATTAGAGAAGGTATATGAACATATAAATGTGAAATATCTTACTTATGATTGATACCACTTCTTTGAGAGACATCCTTTAGCATAAACCTTATGATTGGAATGATTGGTGTTAAGAGATCAAAAATGGAAATATGATGAATTTATGGAATGTAGAATGTTTTTTGGGGGTATTTATTGCCCTATTTATAAGGTTCAAATTTTTGAAATAAGGGTCGATACAAGGTTTCCATTTATAGGTTTGAGGAGGGATACCCATGGAAATACTTAAACAATTTCAATAAAACAATATCAATTTCATGATAAAGTAAAAAAACTACAAATTTTTTTAATGATAAGTTAATATAATTTTTAAATATCTTCAATAGATAATAATTTGACATGTTTATGTGGAATTCATACCCTTATCTATTACTTTAACCCCTGGTAAACCCATTTTAACCAAATCATGACAATAAAACCGTACTATTTTTAATATTTATTATGACGAAAAATTAATTTATCCATATTAAATTATATCATGTATGATTATTCCAAATATGAAATCTATTCTAATATATTCAATATCCATAACTGAAAAAATGTAATATTAAATAACCATGCAAAATGCAATGAAAACCCTTTTTTAATTTAGTGCATTTTTTACTATACAACTGTATTTAATTCTATTACATTACATCTAAAAAAATTAAAATTAATTTTAAAAGAATTTATTGAATATATAATTTATAAATTTATTTAAAAATGTTAATAAATACATATTAATTTAATGTATTAAGATAAAAACCCAATGGGCACATAAAAACAGTTTCTAGTGAAATGTGTTTTTGAATCCCAAAAATGAAATTATACTAAAATAAAGTATAATTTAGTTTTATTTATAATTAGTTAAATGATTTATAATTATTTTATTCCTAGGTTACCTAATTATAAATTTTAAAACACAATGATACATTTAATTGTAGTTTTATTAAAATTGATATTTTTCACTATTGACTTAAAAGAAACGAACTAATAGAATATCACTTCATCACTAGAAAATTATGAAAATAAAACCATTACTAGTAAGGATAATAGGGATTTTATATATTCATAGGAAAATTGGGTTTTTATTTTAGTAATATCACTATCATTATTAACTATGTAACATATATGCATTATGGGGACCTCATGTTTGACATGATTAAAAATGACATATGTGTATCCATTCAAATGGATCAAAAAAGCATATAGATTCTAAAATATGAGATGAAACAGGTTCTTATAGTGGGATAGTCGTTGAAACTAATAGAATCCAATGGTCTTTCTTGTATATTTATAGGTGATATACCTTCTATCCAGTTAAAAGAAGATGTTGGGGTAGTGTTATAAGGCATCAATATTTCTGTTGCAGAAAATAAGGAAACAAAATTTTCTTCAAAATCTAAGAGTGAAGTAGGAATTAAAAAATTATTAAAATAATTATTTAAAAAAATATAAGGGGTAATAAAACTAAAAAAACTCAAATGAAATTATATTTCCAGTAATTATAGGGACTATCCAACCTTGGCATCATGAACTCCCTTTGGCTTATTTTAAGAAAAAATTACCCATGATTTATTTGGTTATCTGAGCCAAAGATAGGGTTTTCTGGTAAGGTTTCATCCTTTGATAGAAGTGGATATCTGTCTTTCAGTATAAATTATACCTTCTCTAAAATTTGAATATTATGGATTCTAGTTGATATTAGTGTTGATATTACTTTCATTGTTTGTGCAGATGATCAGATTATCACATGATTCTTTTTAGTTTTTCAAAGTAGCATTTATGTTCCTTGGATTATGTTTTCAATAGTTATTTTGATATAAGAGTACATTTGATACAAATCATACATCTTTATAATACAATTAATGATTTTTATATCATTAGTATACATTTTAATTAAATCTTATAGTATGATGAAAAGCTTGTTCTAGTTCCTCATTCTATTGCTATTTAGGATTTCAGAGCTTCTATTTAGGAATGAAATTTGTTTTGGAAAAATCACCTTGGATCGAAATTTTATTGATATAGAGATAATTAAAATATTATGATGTCTAGTAGAATTTACAGGTCCATTTTTAACGATTCCTCACTAAAATCATGGATATTTATATCATGTGTATCATTTGAAAGACATATTTTTGATCCCCACCCAATAATTATGTATTTTTATGAAAAATAATAGAGGCCACCACTATTTGTTAGGTTTAATAACATTTGTATTCGACAGCCTAAATACAGTAAAATAGAACAAGATAACTAGACCATGATTTATTTCAAAATCAATCCCATGGAAATCATTTGGAAGCTAAAATTTATCAAAATGATACTAAAATATTGGAGCATAAAACTTTTCTGTTATCTAGAAATGGATATTGACTCTCTCAAACACTCTCTTCACCTTCTCCAAGAGTAAATTACTATGAACAACATCTATGGTAACATTGATCATTAATTTTAAATTTATTATAAGATCAATTAACTTATATAGCTCAAGGATAACATCAAGAACAATTTTCTAGAACCAAATGTCTCACAAATTATGATAGAAACCCCAAATTTTTCAAATATCTTCCTAGAATTAGAATGGATAATAGGCCTATATATCTTCTTAATGACGGGGAATGACTATTTGATGAGATTTCCTTCCTTTACAATCATTTTGTTTTTTTACATGATTTTCTCTAATGGATCCCTATTCATTCATATATCATAAAAGGAATCATTCGTAAAATAGTTAATGATGAAATAAATATCATTCTTACCTCAATTGTTTTGGAATTTTTAATTTAAGAGGTATTCTTTTTTCCTTAATAAGGTGTTCTACCATGGTCTAGATGGCCTCACCAATAATTTTTTTTCAAGAATACATGGATTTATTTTAGTATGATGTAGGAAAATTGGTTAACCATTTTTTATGCGTAGAACTCCCACACAACGTATCAATGCTCAATTCCTTTCCTTGATTCCAATAGTGGAAAATTCAAGTGATATTAGTCAATTTTTTCCAATTTCGTTTTTCAACACCATCCATAAATTAATGGAAAAAATTATTACCAATATGATTTCTATAGATTTAGAAAAAATAATTTCTTTGAATCAATTCTGATTCATCAATAGAGGAAACATTCAATATTTCTCCATCACTACCTCTGAATGTGTTAATTTTACAAGAATACCACCAAGGGGGTAATATTTATTTATACGTTGATGCGTAAAAAGCCTTTAATAATATGGATTTGGGTATTATTGGTAAATAATTAACATGTTCTATCTCGGATATGAGGTTTATTTATAGGATTAAAGCCCTTCTTGGATATTCTGAAATCTCAATTCTCATAAATGGTCCTCCATAAGGTTATTTCACTTTCTTTTGGAGTTTTAACTAAGTTGAAGCCTTATCTTCCATAATATTTTCTATCGTAGAAGATTATCTTAGTAGTTTCTTGTTTATATGGTTGATAAGGGAGATTTGAAGACTATCATGGATGAAATAATCATATTTGTTTCTTCTCATTTTTTTATACCAGTGATATCATTATTTTTACCGAGGGTAACAAATGAATCACCATAAACAAAAAAAAATAAATATTAATTTATATTTTTTTGGTTTTGGAAATAATTTGAAACAAACAATTCAATTTTTTATGTAAAAAAATAACTAATACTAGGAATTTGAGTTTGATTAATGATTTGGGAATTTTATAATGTTCTATCCATTTTGTATTTTTAGGTGTTACCATGTTCTGGGGAAGATTTATAGTGACTTTATATTGTCATATTCAAGGATATATTAGAATCATCTTTGCCTCATGGAATGGTAAATCCCTCTCATTGGTGGGAATAAATTTTCTGTTAAAGCATGTGGTTGTCAATAAAATTGTCTATTATTTTTGCAGATTATAAATTTCCTACCTCCTTTCTCAAAAATTACAAAAAAAATTGGAATTGTTTTTTTGGAGTAGATGCATTCTAGAAAGAATGTTATAATTGTGACTTTTAAGAAATGTTGTAAGACATATTCCCTCATGATTTCGGGTATAAAAAATCTTTTCTTGTTTAATCAGTCTCCTCAAGATTACTTAATTTAGAGAGTCATCTATAACAAATCAGAGTCCTTTGGATTTCATAGATATATAATATTGGAATTATTGAGGGATATAAAATCAAATTATATTGACTCCTCCATCTATATGATTCTAAAAACATTCTTTTCAATGATCTATATTCAATCACATCTACTAGATAATTTACCTCTCAGATT
Source organism: Viscum album (assembly GCA_963277665.1). Lineage (NCBI taxonomy): Eukaryota > Viridiplantae > Streptophyta > Magnoliopsida > Santalales > Viscaceae > Viscum > Viscum album. The sequence goes on from OY728165.1 coordinate 221,420,396, forward strand.
TCATGCCCCATTATAGTATTATATTTCCCAATGGTTTCAAATGTGTTTTTTTTCATGGAACTAGACACACCCAATTGTTCTGTATCCATGGAGACATACAATCCAAAGGCAAGTTCTTGTTAGTTTTTTGACCAACACTACTTGATAATTAACATTTTTTGAGAGGATTGGATATCGGTCTCATCACATCCTTCTTGGGAAAATTATTGCATACTTTGGGACTCTATTATAGATTTAAGATATGTTCAGTAATAATTCATTAATTTCCAAGTATGAAGTAGGTCATACCATGATTAATAGTCAATTATTAACATGTATAGATCTTATAATCATTTGTATGTATCTGAGGTTCTTCATCAATGGAGATATCTGTATGTATGTGCGGTTCTCTGTTGATGGTATCCTCTTATATGCTGCTATGATATTCTTCGGTCACTATTATAATGTTGTTTGTATCTAGGCCCCTCAGTGGGGCACTCTAGAGTTTATAGTCATCCATGGAGATAAAAATTTACTATAGAGTTTATCATCACCCATAGATATGGGAGTTGGTTTGATATTAGGAATGAAACCATTGATGGGTTTCTTACGTATCATTGTGAAATGAATATAAACCCATATAGTTCAGTTCCACTTAATGGGGTCATATCATACCTTTCATGGTCATGTGATATGGACCAAACCATATAGTTTAATGCCCTTTTGTAAGGATGTCTATGCAGAGGATGCCTAGTAAATGTTTGGTGTGTGAATTGCGTCAAAACAACCTAAGGAACATGGAATAGATCTGAGTTCCCAAGTTCAATTAGACCCTCATGGGGATATGACCCAAAATAACATTTTTTATTTGGTGTGTTGGGTTTGAACCTTAGGGAGGCTTCTTACATATCCCATTTGGATGGGAATCAAAGCCCACATTGTTTGGTGGTGAGGACCCACACCTATGGAGGCGCTAAATGGTATGTCTTGTAGGGGAGAATGATCCTTTGAGATTATGGGTAGGGATTACTCTAAAGAAGGTTATCCCTTATGAAGGGACTATGAAAGATGTTTTGACTCATGGTGATTTTGGGTCCTGACGCATGGTTTACTCCTAAGGAGGATAACCAGATTAATGTAATTATGATTTAGAAATATTCCAAAGGAGTATTCCCATTGAGCTTAGGCCCTATGTGTGTTTCTTTTATATCCCAATTAGCAGGAATCAGAGTTCTCATAGATCATTATTTCAGGTTTATTGTGTGGGTGCTGTGATCATCACTAACTTATACGCCCATGTGAGTTATGCTTGATGTGATAAATAAGAGGAAATTAGAAGAATCAACAAATTAAAAACCTTTCCTCCAATTTTTTTTGAAGAGGCCAGGGCTATGGTAGAAGAGGCTGAGGATACGGTGGAAGAGGAGGGGGATACGATAATTCCCTCTCTTCACATTAAATTATACGCAACTCCAAGGGAAGAAAGGAATGAAGATAAAGACACAGTTGTAGATATGAGCACAACTCTAGTATCCTAAATGAAAGGTAAAGCGATTTATATTAGAAAAATTCCCTATGATCAGTTCTGTAGTGTGAGGAGGATCTAATAACATGTTGGATGGAAAAGAAAGTGTGATCCTAATACTCCCTGTTGGGAACTGATGGTAGTATGTCTTAGAGACGAGAAGGGACAGTCATGGTCATATCCCTGGAATCTATGATTGGTAACTTCCCAAAACAATCTATAGGGTAGGGGTCCTCGTGGATTTAGATATAATATATACATGTTCCATGATGATCCAAACCATATGGTAAGACATGTGTGGGAAAACTCTGATAGCAGAAATAGAAATCCAAAGAGGGCATACTATGGCATGCCTTTCCCATGGTTTTGTAAGTTATGAGGCCTTGGTGGAGGTTTCATCATGGTATCTTTTAGAAAATGGAACCAAAGAATGGGGAGACATACCATAGGTAGATTTGGAAGAGGTCTCAAAGGGTGAATCACATAGGTCATATGCATATGTGATCATTGTAGGTATGCCATGCAGGTGGAATGCATAGGGCTTATGAGGGACTGAAATTGATTCGCACAGTGGGTATAAGCATGTGCAAGTTGGATATGCATCAGGAAATAGGCTAATAGGGTGAAAACAATTAGGTGAGGCTTTATCCAAGACACCCTGGGTCTTCTCAAATTCATCTAAAAGGGTCTCATGCAGGTCCCTGACTTGGGATATGGACCTCCCGTTGGTGGTTTATGCTTAGGGGATAATGGTAATTGTACAAGGGTCTTTTGACTTTAGACCTTGACGAGACATTGATCTTGATTATACCCTATAATTTTCACTTATCTCATGTTTTAGAGAGATACCTAGAAAAAATTCAGAGGACCTCAGTGAAGATGCTGCGCAATGAGAGATCCAGGGGTTCTTTTAATTTTCCAGTTGTCCAAATGAGGAGCCTAAGGGTCCTATTTATAGGCAACCTGGGGACCCATGTTGAAGGATCTTTTCTGCGTAGGTCCACTACGTCGGTCTACAACATAGATGTCTCCTGTAAGGGTGGAAAAATAACTTGTCTAAAAAGGTCCTTGGTATAGTTTCCCAACATTGGTGTACGACGTAGGGGGTTTCACCTTCTAGACCGCATCGGCAGGCCCTGCATTGGCCTCTTGGAATGTTAGTGGTGGTTCGTGTATTTCCATTTGGACATGTATCTTAGATATTTTTAGGGTTCCTTGAAATTTTAACATGATCACGATTCTCTTTATATTTTTTTTTTCATCCTTTATTAAAAAGGAGTGTGAACAACCCCCCCCCCCCCCATGAGTGGATCCGAACAAAAGTGGAGTGTCAAGTCATGAGTTAAAAAGAAATAGAGAAAAGATTATGAAGTATAAAATACTGGATCTCATATATCCTCTAGCTGGGGTTCCCACATAGGGGTTAGGTGTAGGTTGGTGGCATTGGTGAGTAGTGCAGGCTGACGGTGTCTATGAATATACCCTTGACTTTGTTGTTTTCTTCGCATTTGATGTTTCCGATCATCGATCCCACCAAGAAGGCTATTAATCCAAATACATCATGTTGTACTTTTTCAAAGTTCTCCCAAAGTATTTCTCAATGTACATCCTCCTGATTGATGAGGATTCACAAAGTCACCATGGTTGATAGTGTAGTGCTGAACTACCTTATTGAGGGACCTTGTCAAGGGACCTTCACGGGAAAACTTATCGAGGGATCTGTGTGGGGCACACTGTCAAGGGACCTATGTGTGGAATTTCCATTAAAAAATTCATGGATTATTATATGTTAAAATTTTAACTTTCTAATGTAAATATTTCAACTTTATGAGAGAATTTTTTGTCATCTTGTCGGTTTTCACATGGCTACTTTCATGACTACAACTGGGTAAGCTGCTACATGTCCAAATTTAACGATCAAAGCTATCAGACCATATTATTTTGATTCCATGGAGACTAACCTTCTTAATATGGATAAGTGTTTTATTATATATCAACATGAGCATCCGTGAAGTGACTAATTGTCTCTATATGGGAACATGCTTTCATGGGATGCTCATATTATACTGTTTAATAAATACTTCCCGGTGACTTGGTTCATGAAGTATATCAACTCCCCCTGTGCCAACACTTTATGAAGGGTGTTCACATTAGGAATGGAAAAAAGCCATATTGGATTTATTTTACATCTTCTTGGATACACTTATGATATGATGTCACAATTCATAGAGACAATACCTCATTCTTATGAATCGACCTTTCATTATTTGAAGACAGACCAATCTCATGGATGAATAGAAGACTGGGTCTTCCACTCTGAAGAGGGATCCAATCTTGAGTTGATGTTAGTGTTTTGGGTGTGTCAAACATGTGATGAGATTAAAAAGGAGTTGTAGGATGTTCATATATATGAGGATATTTGGGTAGGATAGACTTATGTTTAAAAGAAGCATGATATCATTCCCGAATTATTGAGCGGTTGGAGCCCATAGAAAAATTATTTGGACTTAACACATGGTGAATTCAGCCTCAGTTTGTGGGATGTCTATCAAATATCGGGGGCCCCCATTCTTGGGGAAATGTATGATTAATTTATCCCACCAAATACAAAATGTGGTGATGATGATAAGATTCCATCATTGTCTCATGATATATTCAAAATAGAAAATAAGTTATAGAAAGAAAAAGATCTTCAAACCAGGGCTGACGTCTATAATGAAATTTGGATTGGGGATTTCTTAGAACTAGAAAAATATAGTGGTCCTACATTAAGGATCCCTACTATTTCCCCACTGTAGATAATCGTGGTATTTCATGATTGTTTTTTCCACATTAGAAATGGGTGAATACACACATTGGGTTTAAAAGGTTAACCCCCAGAATAATACAATGGTTCACCAGGATTTCATTCATTCCATGTGGTTAAGGATTTATCTACTTTCAGTCCTCATGTATGGTGGCTATGTGAGGCTAGTGACTTTTATCATTGTTGAAAAATACGAATAGTGGAAGTACATAAGGTTAGATACCCTAGTTTTAGCAAGAATCTATCACTATTTTTTACATTTATACATATAAAAGGTATTTTTTTACTGTTTCATGTCTATTCTAGGTGCTGTGGGGAAGGATTGCAACACATTTTAGAACATATTCAGTGTTAAATCCAGTTAATATACATGACATCCGATTTTACGTCTTTTTCCAAAATTTTCTGGGATTCATCCTCTGAACATATATTCTGATGAGTTGTTAAAGGAATTTAATGTATCTGTAAAACTTAGTGTCTTTCTATATTATAACCCACCAACTAGAATTGTTATCGATGATGGTATGAAAAAAAATTATGAGGTGAGGGAATATATGATAACATGCAAGGAAAACATACTACTAACCTATATTGATAATGAAATTATATACGAGTCTTATGCTCCGTATTAGTTTTCTAGCCAGTTTAAATGTCTTCAACATTAAAGAACCTTTCTATCTACCCAAGTTATACATGAGAATAATCTGATGATACCTTGACAATTATGGATCCTGATGTCTCTAGAGGTATCCAAAATATCTATCATGATACCTCCATCAAAGGCATCAATTGGACTGGAGGACTGATATGCCAAGGTTTGGGTTTCATTATACCCTCAAGGGTCATTGACCAAGGGAACATATCAGGGAGAGGTTACAATAACTATTCTTTATGGAATACATAGTATGAATTCCAGAACTAAAGATGATGTGGAGGCTATAGAACCATAAAACATTATCGTAAAAGGCCACCAAGTAAGCTAGGGTTATGGTGATAACACATCCAGTGTCAGTGATGTATAGTCGCCAACATCGACAAGAGTTTCCTATCTTATAACTTCATTTTTATACAAGCTAAATGAGGCTTGAAGAGGCTTCCCCCATGGTGTTCATTTATTTTTCTCTATATCCATCTATATTTGAGAAAAAATATATGCGAACCGTATCCATCCAATTTTGGGAAAGAATGACTCGTGATATCAACGATGTGTGGGAGTTTCTACAAGATGACCATAGAATCCAAGAGTAGGGTGACAATAGATAACCCTCTAATTTTCATCATGTTAATAATTCAACTGAGGTAACATAGTATCTCAAGAACCAGGAGGATCTAATATATGTAACTAATTATCATGTCCCGACCTTAAAGAAAGTATCAAACATGTTGGACCAAGGATTAATTTAAGGGGAAATTATTCATCTTGGGGAGTAGTGAGACATTTAAATTAACCATAATGATGATTTTCACTTTTATTCTTTCTCTTTTATGCTATTTCATCCACCATCAGTAAACTTGAGGGGATTTTGTTTTGCAATATGGTGTGGGGAAGGGAGGAGAGGTAGTAATAGAGGCTCATAGTTCACTGAATTGAAGACTTATAGGAACCCCTATTATGATGATTGATGAGGCCCCTGAGTCCCCAAAACTCTCTCTATGTGAGAGGAAATTTATGGAGGTGAAGGAGAATAAAATTCCTCATTTTTTACCTCATGTCTCCACTTCCAAGAAGAGTAGTAAATTATTTTCACTATCTTGTGAGAGAATGTGAAATATATCATTAAAGTTGGTCCGGAGAATTCATCACAGTGATTATTTGTGATGTAATTCAACACTAAAACAATTTTGACACACCTTTCTGACCAAGGTTGTATTTTTGTAGAACATGCATTACTATCCTCCCATAAGGGATATGTTACTAGTCATTAAATAGTTATGAATGATAATCTGGAGTAGGTAAAAATTCATACTTATGAATCTTTTACCTTAATGGACGAAGTTTCAAGGGGTAATATCGCATCTACTCCTACTTCTACTGGGAAAGAAGAAGGTCACAATAATGTCAAATGCACTTCTTTTCTCTTCCACATGCTATTTCTATCATTCTTCTCTTTATAATATTTCTTATCTATTTCTATCACCAGATGACTCTATGGTAGTTAATGTTGGTACACTTGTTTCTCTAGAAGGGGGAAATGAGGACCCTAGGAAGTCCAAGGATGTTGTTGGTGTTGATCCTGACTCTACAAGGCCAAGCATTATCATGTCAGTTGAAGCATTGATGGAGAAGAACATCAGCATAGCCAATATGCATCCTGAGCCACATTTCATAGTCATCCTAAATGGTTGGGATAAAATGATATAAAAATCCATAGGTCATGAAATGATGGATACTCTTCATCCAGATATTGATATTATAGGATTCGTTAAGAAGTTATAAAATATTCTTAAGGAACTAGATAGATGCGCGTTTCCTCATTATAGATTTGTCCACACATAGTTGTTCTTTGTTTATATGATATTTCACTTCAAATTTCAAACCATGCATCTCTTTTTTTGTAGAGAACATTAGAAATCCCCTAAATGAGAAAGGAATCCAAATACATCATAACCATACTGATTCCAGAGAGGTACTGAATGATAATACAGAATTGGGAGGTTCTCCAAAACCTCTCGTCCTGGTGTTCGAGCAAGCATAGAAGAGTATTCCTCTCCAAGAAGTATTCACTCAAATTATTGATTCTGGGAACATTATGGAGGAATCTACTCAGGAATATAACTTATTACCAGATAAAGGTCACCTAAATCCTTGAAAATTATTTATTATTTTCATTCAATGAAGATAAAAAGGGTTCTAATTCATCATTTAGGATCGTCAACTTCCATGGTTAATTCTAAGTGGCTTCTACATCATTTCAACTAGTACCAGAAGATGAAGTAGTATCTGCTTTAAAGGGAGTAGAATAGGGATCCCCTTTGAGTGACTTGGTTCTGGAGTATGTCCCACCCCATGATAGGGCTCTGAGTCATACATAGTGCTATAGGATTCTATTAGTATCTAATGTTGCAGGACGTGGAGAATCATCCAGAAGATAATTTCCATGACACCTCTGGAAGAACTTCCTTGATAATTTGGAAAACATTAATCTATGTTTGGAATATCAGTATTTAGTGAATTTAAATAATATACAATCTACCCTGCTATAAAAGAGACCATTTTCTTGAGGGAGCAAGAGAATGAGCTTTAGTAAGACCTCAGAAAGGCCAAAATGCTCACCATTATTGATGCCTTTTGAGCTGTATTATCCCAATCAGAGGCAAATCATAACACAAAGATGATGTAATTTAAATGGAAAATCAAGGATAAGTATATTCATGTTTCTTAACATTAGTAAGAGTAAAATACTATTCAGGATGGACTAGAAAAACTCTAACAATCATTAGGGGAATCCCAATTGGAAGGGTTAACTACCATTTTTGTTTCCATGGCAGCACATCGTTGGGTTGAGGAGACTGAAGATGATCAATTGACTGAGCTTAAATGAGTGGTTGATAGGGATTGAGAGGCTGCTCAATATATGAATAGTTATGTTGAAGGTTTCTTGTAATATATGACAGAGATATTACATCTCTTATATGATCCTCTTATTTTTCTCCATAAATAATAAGAATTTTGTTTCTGATCATATATTTATTCATCCCTAATATCTTATTATAAAACTATTACTATAGATAATCTTTATAGTATTAGATATTCATACCAGCTATTTATAATTACAATAATTGGGATGGGGGGTTAATAACTTTTACCTTATCAAAAGGGCCTAGTGAATGTAGTTTGACTATTACTAGGGTCGTACAAAGGACCAAAAAAACTTTATGTCATTTGTGTCATCACCGTAATTTTTTCCCAAGATCGATATGGAGGAGAATTAGTGGTTAAGACATCAATTTTTTTATAGGATTCCATTTTCATGATTTCAGCCTAACATTATTTGCACCTTTTTACTTTTTATCGCTCAATATCACCTAAACCGTATAGAGCATATGTCTAGCGAGCTAAGACCTAACTTCTTATCCAATGTTCTCTTTGTGGGTTTTCAACATAGTGTGTGTTGTGTTTCTTTTTGTTTAATATGTTAAGAGTCATGTGAATAAGACTACTAAGGCTAGTGTTTTATGTCGAATATCATTGACGATAATGATTAAAATGATGACCCAAACAATGATTGCGAGTCATGAATGATGTAACATTATTTACATTCCTCAATGGGGAATCTTGCAACACAAATTTGTGGTTACCAAATCCAAAACATGGTATTCTTGAATATTTGTGGTCTCTCCCGTGAAGAAGTTTCCAATACTTGAAAAACCCATTATGAGGGATTTTTATTCAAGACCAATTGGGGAACGTATTATATGGTCAAATAGTGGAATCCTTAGGCTAAAAGACCCATTATGTAGGAAACCTATGGAAGGATAACTGGGGCACATACTGCAAAGTCGGGTAAAAGAGTTCAAAAGAATTCCAAAATTTTATTTTTGATGGACCAAGAAAGTTTATGATATGGATCTCTCAAGACCACATTGGGTGGGTTTTATATAAAAATATTCCTTATAATAAAGGGATCATCATTATTGGCATGAACCATGAATTGGGAACTACTCCGACATGAATTTGAATTGTGGATGAGAGTAAATATTTTTAGATAAACAATTTCAAAACTAGAATGATTCTTTTTGAAAAAAGATGAAGGTATCATTCAGTTTAATGTCACGTGACTAAAACATTAAACATGTAGTTTAACATCTTACAATATGGACTTTATGCTATTTATATTAAAGTCAAGAAATAAGGACATTATTCTATGCATTTTATGTTCATACATCAGGGAAATTATGTTGTGCAGTTTAATGTGATGTAGTAAAACCAATATGCTCTTTAGTTTAAGTTCATGCAGTAAGGACATTATGCTGTGTTGTTTTAATTCAAGAATCAAGGACCTTAGTGGGTGTAAATTTAATCTCTTTTAGATTCAACAGAAGGTTCAATGGTTCTTCAATTCTTGGTAAACATTCTAAAAATGTGATATTATATTCAGGTATGGAAGGATAAAGTTATAACCCTTAACCAGGATATCTCTGGATCTGAAAATGGTATAGGAAAAAGGGCGTATGGCATTAGAGGAGGTCTCTCTCAAGAACCAAGTTACCACTGCATGAAAAAACCATTATGGGTGATTTTTTATGCAAGTATAGCTTGGTGACATACTACATAGAAAATAGTGGCATCCATAGGCTGATAGACCTGTTATGTGGGAAACATATGCATGGTCTATTGGGGTGAATACTTCATAATAAGGTAAATTAGCTTTCAAAATTCATAAATTCTATTGCAAACAGCTGATGAATGTTTTTTGGGATTTGGATCTCCCCAAATATATACTTTCGATTGTTCAGAGATGTACCTAAATATATATGATGTGTTTCAAGTCCTGACGTATAATGAATTGGGGTAAAAGAATATCTACGAAGTTCTATACCAAGCATAAGAATTATGGTGCTTATTGTTTTAGGTCATAAAACTAGGACAATAAGATAATGAGAATGATGGATGGAACATTCTCAAACAACCCAAGATCATTCCAGTATGTTTTGAACATATGATGGTGGAAAATGTAAAACAGGTACTTAAAGACTTTTAGGTTGGGAGAATGGATATGAGACAAATTTGTAGAGGATGACTGCTGATTTTGAATTGAGGGTTATGACATATCATCATCAACTATTAAAGGGATATAAGAGGATTCTCTCAATAATGAAGTTACCGCAATGTGAAAACCCATTATGAGGATTAATTTATGTAAGGGAAATTAGGGAACATAATTCATTGACAAATAGTTTCATCCTTTGGTGAATATGCCTATTATAGGGGAAACTTTTGCAATGTCAACTAGGGCATGTACTGCATAGTCTGGAAAATGATATATCTGGTATAGAACATTCGGTTACCAAAATTCAAGGAAATATTTTAAATATTTGAAAGTATTCATGATTAGGTGTATTATTTGAGAAAGGGTCATTTCCCAAAGCACAAAGGAAGGGTTTGGAACAATACTATCTTGGAATTTGGGTCCCTTGCATAGATATGAAAAATATGTAGAAGGGGAAAATATCTTTTTTCCTTGGTTGGATTTGTAATGAGTGGACCCAAAATAGAAGGTACAAAATATATTTTTAATGTATTCTAGAGAGGAGAAATTTTCATTTACCTTTTGGTTGGGACAAAGGACTAAGTCCTAGCCTTCACTACATATTTCAATAGAATGAGAAACCATGAATTTTAAAGTCATGCAGCGAGGACATCAGCCATGCAGTTTAATGTTACGAGTTAACAATATTATCTATGGAGTTTAATGTAATGTTGTAAGTAAATTAGGTGTTTTTTTATGAAGAGTGATTGAATAATGTGGATAATGTTGGGAATAGGTCACAATAGTCATTATGTATCCTGTCGAAGAAATAATAAACCCACATGTAATTCTAATAGATATGGGTTTACGTATAAAATGAGAATTTGTATTGGATCTACTCATGTAGATCATACTTATAAATAGGATAATATAAGTTTGTCAACGTTATGATATGGATGGGCCTATGATTGAAGATAAAAATGTCATTACATATCTCATAATGGTGAGAATCAAGCCACACATAGTTCTCAAATGAAGGATCCCCCACATTGATTGAATTCATAAGTGTATTATAATGGGTTTTATTGAATATGAGATCATATATCAGATGAAAAATTGTATTAAATATCCTCATATAGATCTGAATCATACATGAGGAAAAGAAAAGAGGCTTTTATTTTCAAAAATTGTGGTTGGACCTTGTATTAGAGATATTAGAATCACTACATATCCTAATATAATGAGAATCAATCCACACATAGTTCTTGGAATCCCATTAATTTTAATGTCATGCTGTATGGGAAAAGATGAGCTAATGTGAAAAGACATAAATATTTTTGATGGGCCATGGTATAGGACACATGAATCACTACTTATCTTTTTTTAAGAATGAATCAAAACACATGTACTTCTTGAAGAAATGTTCCTTGTACATGTTTGATTTATACACATAGGGAATTAAGGGGATTTTATTCTTGTTGTTGTGGTCACGGATGGACCTAATATTAGAGATCTGGGCATCACTATGTATCTAATTAGAATGAGAATCAAGCCACACATGTTTTTTAAGATGTTTCCCCACACCTAATGGGTTTTGATGCGGGGAAGGGGGTTTAATGTTTTCTAAAACTATGTTTGGGTCCATGACCCAATATGGAATGAGAATCAAGCCATGTATTTTTTGAATAATTTCATGTATAGGTTTGGTTCTTATATAGGGAAGAGAAAATTTCCTCCTTATGGTTGTGACTAGGCCCGAGTTAAAGATATGGATATCACTACATATCACATTAGAATTATAATCAAGCCATACATAGTTATTGATAGTGGTTCCCCACGCAGGTCTGATCCAAACAAAGGGAAAAATAAGGATCAAGTTCCACTAGGGAGTAGGGATGATATGAGTTAGGCATACCATTAGAAGCATCAAATCTTTTGAGGGACCAAAAATAGAATCTAATTATGGTTTCTTGGGGTGTTTTTTCCCCAAAATGAAAGTGGTTTTAACCATATCATTTAATGTCATGCGGTGAGGAGAAATGGTGTTTTGTAGTTTCAGGTCACGCGACTAGGACCTCATGTCATGAAATTTATTGTCACGAGACAAGTATGATGATGATACACTATTTAACAACACACCACATGGAAATATATTGTATAATGCAGTTTAACATCCTACAACAAGGATTAACTCTTTGTAATTACATAAATTACTTCTTCAAGATCCTTGTATTGGTTGGAGTTCTAGTGTGTTCCCCATAAACTAATATTAAGGAATACACTATATTAGAGTGGACCTTATGGATGGAGCATGGTCTTTAACACATTGAATAATTATTGGATGCTTCTTTCCATGTAAAATTTGAGTCCAATGAACCAATACCAATTCTCCTTAGAGGAATAATTTTTTATTTAAAGCTCATCCTATACTAGTTTGATAGACTTACATGTGATTCAATATATTCATTCTCATTTTGTCGAGTCACTCTATCTCATCCTGTCATTTAATGATTTCCCATCTATGGATACATGATCATAGATGTAAACTTGGAGTAATAGAAATTTAACCTCAATGGGCGGGGCTACTTTTGTTCTATAAACCAATTAATATGAGATCTCTCACATAATAGTACGTTTTATAGTCTAGTAAGCCCATAAGGAATTCCAGAGTTTGTTAGTCTAAGACATTTTTATATTTATCCACTGTTTTGGAGTATATTTTTCAAGGTCTTGTTGACAGCTTCTATATATAAAGTAGATACATCATGATAGTGGGATGAATGGTTGTATTTAGTATTGTACTCTTTATACAACTTTTGTACCTTAGTAGAAAATAAATTGATTCCATTGACCATAAATATGGTACGTGGGACACTAAATCGTGTCACAAAGTTATCTTTTACAAAGACAACAATGATTTAGATCTGAATTATTTAAGGGGTATTGCCTCCACTCATTTGGGGAAGTAATTGGTAGCATTAAGGATATAATTTAACATCCTAGATATAGTTAGGGTTTAGGATCTAACAACATCCATTCCCCATGTAGAAAATGGCCATGAGTATTGGACTATATGCAAAAACACTGGGGGTTGGTGAATTAATTTTTCATGCACTTGATAGGAATGAAATTTCATAGTGAAATCTATGAAATCTTGTGTCATCTAAGGGCATAAGTATCCAAGCATTCAGATTTGACCAAAAAATGTTATGCCCTAATTGGTGGGCCCCATATTATATTACATGTACTTCTTCCATGATAGTCTTAGTCTCTTCTCATCAATAGATCTGAAAAAGACTCCATCACAACCTCATTTCTAGACAGCTTTCTAGTGATATGTTCCATCATAAATAATGATATGTGTTGCTCACCTTCGTATATGCTATCATCAAACTCTGTCTAGTGGAAGTGATCTATCATGGAGATATTCCATTATGGTTGTCATTCATCTCATGGTAGGGATATATGGATCACATATGGGAATGATTTCATTAATATCTTCTATTCTCATATTAACAAAAGTGAGACCATTTGGTGGTGGGATGTGCTAATGATTACATCATCCCGATTCAGATATGCCAAAGTTGTAGCTACATTTACAAATACATCTTCCTGGGCATTTTGTGATTGTGGGACATGAGCAAATGTTGGATTTGAGGGGAATTCTACCACTTAACCTCTGACATAATATCATAAGGGATCCAGATACTCTATTCTAATGGAATAATCAAAATTTATTTTCATTATTATTAATTTTGAATCACCATTCACCTCTAGGTGGTTCACCGATACATAGAGTACCTGTTGTTGTCCTATAGTGAGAGCATGATACTATACATCATTTTTGGTACCACCATTTGATAATAGGAAAGAGTATGGAAACCATTCCTTCTCTTAGGAGATAATTATAATTCCTAAACCATGTTTTCTGAGCCTAGGGTCTTAAATTCTCCGACCCTTTTGACTCTAGCAAGCACCATCAAAATACATTTTCCATGTTCGAGGGATGTTCTAAATAGAGAATATTTCACTATCAGGTAGTTCAATATTTGATGACATAACTTCTGCAGATGGGTCCTCATTAAGGAAGTCTTCCAATCCCTAGCTTTTTAATGCTTTTTGAGGTAAAAAATTTATATCTAACTACTTCAGAATAACATCCCACCATGCTAGAAATCCTATCAAAATAGCACTGTGGAGGATAAATTTTAAAAAATCATTGTGAGAAACCAAATAGAAATCATGATTCTATAGATAGTACATCAACATTTTAATGGAAAATATTAATGCTAGAACGAACTTCTCAATATCTGAATATTGATTTCCTGTGACAATAATTGTTCTACTAAGATAATAAAGGCTGTTTTCATTCCCAGTATCATTGTTTTTTCAAGGAAAGAACCCAGTGATTGTACTAAGTCTATCACGTACCTAATTAGTGAATTTACATCAATAGGTGGAATCAATACTACTGGGATGAAGATGTAATTTTTTTGGGTATCAAATGATTCTTGGCATTCATCGCTCCTATGATAAGTGACCCCCTTATTCATTAATTTTTAGAAGGGTAAACACTTTACAATGAAGTTGGATATGATGTAACGAATGTTGGTCAAGGTTCATTGAAGTCCTCTAAAATATTTCATGTTTTTAGGAGGTAACATTCCAAGGATAGATTTATTCTTCTTATGATCAACTATGATTCCATGATGGCGTATTACAAAGATAATAAATTTTCATGAGGTTACACCAAAATCACTTTTCAAGGGATTCATATTCATATTATATTGTCGAAGAATTTTGAAGATGGTCTTTAGGTCATCCTGGTGGTGAATAATTTTTTCAGGACATGACCACTAAATCATCAACATAGCATTCAACAAAATTTCCCACAAAGGGGTTGAAGATGTGATGTATATCATGATGGTATATGGAATGAGTGTTCTTTAAGACAAAGGGCATTACCAAATAATAGAATACTCCCTTAGGGGCTCTGAGTGATGTGGTTTCTTCATCTTATCAGGCCACAAGAAATTTTTTGTACTCTATGTAGAAATACAGGAAGGTGTGGGCTTGATAATAGACCATTGCATCAATTAGGATTTCTGTAATTGGAATTATGAAATCATATTTTGGATAATGATAGTAGATATCTCTAGAATCTATTCAAACTGTAATTTTACTACTCTTTCTTTTTATTATGATAATGTTGGGTAATCATTTCGGGTACTATACCAATCACATAAAATCATCCTTGATGAGTTTTTCCACTTCAGCCCCAATTTTGGAGGTTTGAGTTGGGTGCATTCTCCAAGCTACTTGCTTGTATCCCCAATGATCATCTTGAAAAACCGATTAACGGGTGGCCAATTTAAGTTCAAGGATTCGAATCTATATGAAATTATAGGAAAACACATCCTATTGCTACCTTAGGAACGAGAATTATTCCTCTTGTTATTTGTATGTCATGGGTGAAGAAATTAAAGTGGGGAATGGATCCTATTTTGTACACAAATTAATTTCCTTGAGTTTACCCAAAGTGGCGGAGATTCCTACATCAAATTATTGAGGAGAATGAATGAGATATTATTCTTCATCATCTTCATCATCTTCATAATTCTACACTACTTGTTCTTATTCCTAGGAATGATATGATTAAAAAAGTTCCTTAGAGGGAAGATGGAAGCTTCCATTTGAAAATTCAGTGGATAAGGTAATCATTTCGGGCTCACTTGCTAGAATGAAGCCTTGTTGTAGTCTTGAAGGATAAATGAGGGGCTGAGAATGAGTCTCCTCATGTTATACTATAGTTATGGTGAAATATTCTAGTCTATATGATGTAACATGTATTTTTTGGATCTCAAGGGAAGATATGAAGACACTTTCATTTGATTTGTCTCCATCACATGGAGAATTGACAATTTCTTCATCGCCACCAGGATCAACTACTGTGATTGAAATCACAAAATCTTCGGAATGAATTATTGAATTTAGACCCACCATTTTAATTTAATAAATTTGAAGCATGTAATTTATACTGAGCTACTTGATAGGGTTAGTTGTGATCATCTTCAAGCCATTTAGGGTATTGATTCTGGTGGCATCCTTAACCATTGATTGTTTCTCCCTATTCTGATAGAATACTACATCAATGTATTGTGTTTCGAAAAATTTATATGGGGCCTCATCACTATTCAATGTCCCAATTTGAAAATTGATAGAATATTTTTGATGTTGGTGGTATGAAAAAGGAAGGGTCTAATGCTGATGTAGCGAAGGTCTTCCAACGAAAACATTGAAAATTGTGTCCTACTGAACAACTATTAACATTGAATTGAAAAAAACCCCAAATTTGGTTGTGAGTGTAACATCCCAGTTTTGGGTGCCACCCATAGGTTCCCCATACCCAGTTGGTCACATGGCGTTAAGAACATTTCCCCAAATGTCAGAGGCTACCGACTAACAGTGAGGGTCTTGGGTTTGATATTGGGGAAGCTCTTACCTCATTGGTAGAGTAATGTAATAGCTATAAATAGATAACAACAGCCGAAGAAATAAAAATACCATACATTAGAAAATAGTGGAAGTAAATAAACAACTATATATATATATATATATATCAATAATGATTCATGTAAAATGTATCTAGCATTATATCCAAACAAGTCAAAATGCTGGAAAACAGTACTAAACCAAAGTATATGGAAAACAATTAAATAATTCCAATAGCATCACAACCCTTAGTTTGGTCCCATTCTCTCCAACATAGAAGTCAAATACATGAAGTAGAAGGGATATCTCCCTTATCCATACATGCAATAATATAATCAGTTTGGGCCCAAAAAACCTAACCCAAACAAGGTGTGAGGCGAAACCCAATATGAAACCACCTAAAGACCTGTTCCTAATAGTCATTGAATATATATGGTTGGAAATAAGCAAAAATTAAGCAATAAACACAGAAGTAATCAAAAGTAAATAGTCTTATAATTTCAATTACATTTAGTTACATTTGTCAATTAATCAACCCAATTGTACCAAGAAACCCTCTAGAAAGTTCTCATAGCCTATCCCCTATGGTTCAACCAACCAATCTCAAGTGACCCACTAGGTACATTATCATAGCCTAACCCCTATGTTTCAATATATAAAAGGATACAATGAACACCTAGGTAAGCTCACATGGTCTAACCCCTCTAGTATAATGCAAAAAAATACACTATAAGGAAGCACTCAATGTCAATTCCACATGTGGTGTCATAACAATATCTATAGACACTCTGAGGGAGCACGTAATGTCAATCCCCCCTATGGTCTCTCAATGGTAACTATAGAATCTCTGAGGGAGAACCCAACATCAATCCCCAATATGGTCTCATAGCATGATAAAGAATAATATACACTATGGGGAAGCTATCAACGTCAATTCCACCTTATGGTCTCACTACACTAGGTTCCCATATCCCTATGTAAAGAAATTGAGAAAAAATGATATTTAGCATCCAAAGTAAACTAACAAGTACTAGTTGGCTAAACAGATACAAATCATTTCACAACATCAGATACATCACTCCCTCCTAACAACACTAGGAATGGAAAGAAAGAATCCTAACTAGAAAAACTTTACCAAATGGTAAAACTCCAATAAAACATGTGAAAACACCTCTATAGAAAGGTAAAATAACTGTATTTACAAACAAGAGTCCAAACTCAAGCGAACAAGAATAACTGGAATTAATAGAGTTAAAATCCCTAAACACGCAATACCCAAAACTAGGGTATTGGTCAATTTTGAATATATTATTCAATGACTAACTACGGAAAGGTACAAACCACTTACCTCGGTATTTTACGATCAATATACTCCGCTATCATCCCATTAATTGACCCAGAACATCGTAGATATACCAAAAAATACCAAACCTTCAACCAAGGATATCTCATGAAAGTGGAGAAATCAAGGAATGAGGCCCTAGAAGAAGGAAGAAATCACCGTGGTGATTCCAGTGCGATCGAAGATGGTTGATTTAGAGAAAAGATGGTCGATCAGGGGCTCGTAGAAGAATCACACCCTATGGTTTCACCTGGGTGAGATGAGTCGAGAAGAAGGAATTTCTACTAATTAGACGTGATCCCTCTACGATTTAAAAAATAATAATAAAAGTACATGGCATGTTCATTTAATGTACACACCATGTACATTCATTTACTGGGCCCTACTTTAGGAAGTCTCTAGTTCTCCCCACCCAGACATGTACTCGGCCGCTACAAGGCAAGTACATGGTCACCTGTTACAACTGGGTCCACGACATGTACTCCTAAGTACACAGCGTGTACTCCTTAAATTTCCAGAATCTCCACTTTTTCTGAAAAACACCTAAAATCAAAAAACATACCTAAAAAGAAGATCCGAGATTTATAAACTTTACCACTTAAATAAATTCATCCCAGAATTTTCCTATGAAGAAGGATAAGAAGAAGAAGAATCCTCAAATAGCTCTAGCCACTATGATTACATATCAACATCCCTCTCCAAAGTATCATCCTGGACATGCCGATGTTGCCATAGAACCCATACAAGTGGAACATACCAGCCATGGAGAATCCTCACGCTACAATCAACAATACATATAGGATGCTCCTAGAATGATGTATCCACCTCCAACTCAACCTCCTCGGGTTAAAAAACATGGGACGGGTATGAGAAGTAATGCCGTAACTATGAAATGTGGAGGACATCGTTCATATCCCGATACCTCTTAGGTAACTACAATCAATAGGAAATAGGCCCAACTCTCTCCAAAACCTCAAACGGTACCACATATCTCAGCGAAATCTTTCCATGTCTCCTAAACCCCATGTGTCCCAATCATGGTGAGACACGTTGGAAAACCTGATCTCTGACCTCAAACTATAGAGGCAATCTCTATCAATCAACATAAGAAATCTCTCATTAATGTGCAGTAGCCATCCTCTTATGAATAAACTATATCTTCTCTCTGGTCTCTTAGACAATATAATGTCCCAACATAGCGACCTCTCCTACCTACAACCAACATATGGGTGATCAACATGGCCTACCATACAAATCCCCATATAGTGCCATCTGAATAGATTCTTGAAATAAATTATTATAGGAATACTCCAAAAAAAGTATGTGATTTTCCCAAGAAACTCCAAAATCTAGGATGAATGCTCGATGAATGTCCTCTCGCACCTGAATAGTTCCCCTGAACTGGCCATCTATATGGGGATTGTAAGCTATACTCAAAAGTACCAGTGTACCCAATGCCCTCTGTAGTCCCTGCCATACCCAAGAAGTAAAACAAGCATCCCTGTCTGAAACAATGGAGTGAGGGACCCCTTGTAAACATACGATCTCTCAGATGTAAAAACATCCCATCTCATCCACATTGATGGTCTCCTTGATTGGTTAAAAGTAAGAAACCTTCATGAGTCTATCAATGACAAACCAAACTACATCATTCCCTTGAGGTGACCTTGGTAAACCTATCACGAAATCCATCACAAAATCATTCCACTTTCACTTGGGAATGTGTAACTACTGTAAAATCCCTATTGGTCGCTGATGCTCTTCCTTCACCTACTGATAGGTGGAACACCTCATGAAAAACATAGAAAAATCTTTTTTCATACTGGGCCACCAATACTAATGGTGTAGATATCGATACATCCTGGTGATGCCAGGATGAACTTCCCAAACTGAATAATGAAAATCTCGCATCTGCTCCTCACCTATGTATTCTTACACCCATATGAGCCCATGAAAGTGCAAGACTTCATCCTTACTTATAGTCCATCCAAAAATAGGGTCTTATCCTGACAAACTCTTTCATAGAACTAGGCCTTCAAAATCTAATAGCTGCCTCATTCACACTCGATCAATTTCAGTAGACGTAACCACCACAGAAGAAAGAAACGCCTTCCACTGTCTGTCGTGAACCTCCAAATGCATCTCAGAGAACAGAGCAATAAGATGCCACTTACTAATAGCCTCCTGAACTTCCAGTATCTGAGTCCTCACACTCGACACATTAGCTACTGCATTACCTTTCACAGGTGTGTAGGCAAGCTCAAAATCAAATGATTGGAGGTACTCAAGCAACCTTCCCTATCTCAAATTTATATCACATTGAGTGAAGATGTACATGAGACATTTTTGGTTAGTAAAAACCACAAAATTATCTCCCAATAGATAATGTATCTAACCATTTAAAGCATGAAGAAATGTAACCAACTCAAGATTGTGCGTTGGGTAATTGCTCTCTTGTGGACTCAACTACCGAGACCTGTACACAACGAATCCTTCCCTCGAAAAAGAGCACTACTCACAACCCAACTCCTGATGCATCAATGTAAATAGTATAGATCATGCCTGTCTACAAAAAAACTTATATCGTTGCTGAATTCAACCTCCCTTTCAGATCTTAAAATGCTGAATCACATGAATATATCCACATGTACTTCACAACATTCTTAGTTAGGCCCATCAGTGGCATTGATATGCATGAAATGTCTTGTATAAATCATCTATAGTAACTAGTCAGACCTATAATACTTTATACCTCAAAGAAGTTCTTTATATACTTTTAGGAAACTACTGATCTCACAGTCTCTAGGTCTATTGATACTCATGTCTCTGAGATAGCCTGACCCATGAATTGAATTTGGTCCATCCAAAAGTGGCATTTTGAGAGATTAATATATAACAGATGATCTCTTAGTGTACTAAATACTATCTAAAGATGGGGGCAATGTCGTGTCGAGTATGATGGTACATTAAGATATCATCCACAATGACTACCATGAAAGAATCCAAGTATGGATGGATTACTCAGTTCATCCATTCCTTGAAAATGGAAGGAGAATTCAATGAGAAAAAATGGCATAACCATATACTCATATAGACTATACCTACTCCAATAGGTTGTAAGAGGTATATCTGATGGTCTAACACAGAACTAATGATAACTGGATCTCAAGTCAATCTTTGAGAACTCATGGGCTCCTCAAAGATGATCAAAGAGATCATCAATCCTCAAAAAGGAATATCTGTTCTTGACCATCCACTAGTTCTACTTCCAATAATCCACACAAAGTATGAGGGGACCATCCACCTTCTTCTCAAATAGGATAGATGAACCCCATTGAGAATTGATGGGTCGGATGAAACCCTTTTCCAGTAACTCCTCTAAATGCTTAATGAGCACCTGTAACTCTGGTGTAGCCATCGAACAAGGATGAATGGACACCAGTGCCGCTCCTTGCAGAAGCTCAATAAATAACTCCCCCTCTCACTCTAGAGGCAAACCTGAAAAGTCCTCTAGAAAGAAATACCTAAAATGATCCATCACTATAGGAAAGTCTGACTGTGAGGTCCTCTGGTCATCCATATATAGACTTGAAATCTAGGTTGTAACTTCTCCTAACCCATGAGGATCATGTCCTTTTATCCTTTCCTAGACATCCCATTCTCCCTTATGTAAGAACAAACCACCCTCTGGGGATGTGAAACTCATCTTATGTCAATAGCAGTCAATAACAGCCCGGAAGGGAACTGAGCTGTACATTAAGAGAATGAAATCATATTCTATCATCACTATGACATAGAGGTCCTAGAAAAAGTGACACCCACCAACCTCATGTGGAAACTCCTTCCACTAACGAACATTAGTTGTCCTGGTCCCAAACAGAGTGTCCAATGTCAAGACATTAGCATAAGTAATGTTATAGAGCCCAAGACTCTCCTCAACAACAACATATATGAAACTATATGAATCCCCCACATCGAAGAGTGAATAATCTAAATTTGAGGAAAGTAGAATCGTACCTAAAACCATAGAGGGTCCAAGATCCTAATACTGTTGGGTCTACTCCACTGCAAATGTCTTGCTTGTAACATGGCCCTATGACCCTACCAGACAACCTTGAGCCGATCCACCATATTTTCATTGAATTCCTGATGACTGGATACTATGGTTACAACCTCCACCTTTCCCTGAATGGATGAAAGAAATCCATTTCCCCGACTGATAAGAAACTGGTGGAGCTGATCTTGAACGAGGAGTCAATGAGAGACCCCTTTCACCAGCTTCTGGTGAGAAAAACTGACAGAACGACTAAAGTTGACCCATATTTCCCCATGATCAGCACTCCTCTAGGACTCTCGGGCAATGTGGCCTTCTGTGACCACCCTTCCAACACTAGTATCTTACCACCTTGCTATCTGATGGTGTATCTCGCCTACTCGGATCTCCCCATGTAGACTCCCTATAGAGATTTCTACTATCATCTGGGGAAGCCCCAACTCTTGATACTGAAATGCCCAAGCCCACTAGTCTAGAATCCCTTAGGTTGCACTCTGTGATCAGTTCCTGGTTGACTATAGAATATAGGGTTGTCATCCTGAAGATGTTAACCTATGATCAAATGTCATGCCTAAGACAATCCTCAAACTTCTATGTTAGGAAGAGATCATCACCCCTAGAATGTGTGTGAAACACTGCAAATTTGTAAATTAAGAAGAATAGTCCAAGACAAAGAGAGTACCCAAATTCAAATGCATGAACTCTCGGGCTTGGTCGGTCCTCAAAGTCTCTGTGAAGAAGTAATCTTAGAAGGTACGATAGAACAACTCCCATGCCATAACCTACTAGAATCCTACCTATGAGATCAAATCCCACCATCTTATGGAGGAATCCTGAAGCATATAAGTAGAAAGATTCACCCTCCTATTTGGAGGTGTCTCTATATGATCAAAAATAGATATCCTGAGGTGCTCTATAGCCTTAGAAAGTGGGAGGATGATACTGGTGAAAGACCCATGTCAAGTCTGCCATAGATGGGGCAGGATAAGGTGATCCCTAAATGTTTTGCATAAACCTCATGAATCCTTCTCAGAACAATACATCAACACCTATATCCATGATGATGGCTAGTTCCAAGACATGCACAATGAAAGGGTCTTCTCATAGACCTTGATTTACAATGTCCAGTGCTTGCTTGTTTCCCTATATATGGTGTACAACTGGAGGACATCGTGGTGGCCTGACTCTGCAAGGTCAAGTGTACAACTTTGTTCAATATTATCAAGGACTAAAACATAGATGTGTTACAATGTAATAGGATAAGGAAATCATTCAGGTTTTTTAAAATAAGGATACACTGCATTTATGACCCCTACACAGAGTGTTCCTTTAAGTATTCACATGGGTGTGTACTTCTACCAACCTTGTTTGTGTAACAACCCATACACACGGTGTGTTCTCCCAAGACAAAACATGTACTTGAATCGTTTTCCCCTGCCCAAGTTCTTCTAAACAACTATCCCACTGAATTCTCCTAGAACGAGACTACACTGCATGTTATTTCCAGAAACAGTGTGTACTAGAAGGATTTCACCGACCTGTGTTGTTAGTCACACGGTTGGATACATGGGTTACTCTACACAGTGTGTTCAAGTTTGACATGATGTGTATAACCTATGTTTCATCCATCAATTCCATTAGTCACACTGGTGGACGCATAGTCCCAAAAAAGGGAATTTATATACAATTCACAGCGTGTTCCTCCAAGGATTTCCCAAACACATGTCTCTGCCAACACATCCAGTGACACTATTAGAGAATACACGATGTGTACATACAATACATGAAGTGTACATAAGAAAAACAGTTCCTTC
Source organism: Viscum album (assembly GCA_963277665.1). Lineage (NCBI taxonomy): Eukaryota > Viridiplantae > Streptophyta > Magnoliopsida > Santalales > Viscaceae > Viscum > Viscum album. Next base: position 221,444,098 of record OY728165.1, read on the forward strand.
CCGAATAGTAGGATACATGGTGTGTATTCCACAATACACACCGTGTATTCTAGGTTTTTCTAGATATTAAGCCTTAGAAACTACTTTGAAACAGAGGAAAACACTGAAATGAACCTTAAAGTGCCAAAATTCCATCCTTGAGGGTCCATACTCCCTGTGAATCATAGTTTGGAATCTTATACATGTCATATACTAGCATAACAGTGAAATGATAAACAAAATTCCAATCCATGATGGCCCATAACACCTTAAGAACCAATGTTTTGTGATCATTCAAACAAACCTTACACAATAAGAAATACCATATCAAATAACATGTCTTATATATAGGAATCTATCACAAAATTTGGCATATATAGAACAACATCTATCAAAACAACATGCAATCGATAATTCATTGTAAATATCATGAAAAAAATGCATGAAATATGATCTCCAAAAAGTTCCTATATGATACATGAGATGACATAACCTCATAACATTGGTTTGCAACAGAAATAGAACCTCAATATTGTCAACATAAAAAGCACAAAACATGTGAATCAACCAATAGTGAAATCAAATCAACATTAATAATTTCAAAACTAAAAAACAAATTGCAATATATAAGGTAAATTGGTTATTCCCTATACACGGGTTAGCTACTCCCATGAACAACATATTACCAACCACATATTCCATAGTATTCTTATCTATAGGCTCTAAACAACAAGTCAAGAAGAAAATAGTCCATTTGATACCAATTTGTAATGTCTCGGTTCCAGGTGCCTCCCAGAGGTTCCCCATACACGGTTGGTCACATGGCCTCAAGAACATTTCCTAAAATGCTAGAGGATGCTGACTATCAGCTAGGGCCTTGGGTGTGATAGCAGGGAAACTATTCCTTCATTTGGTATAGTAATGAAGTGGAATGAAACATATAACAGTAGAAGAAGCAATAAGAATACCATACAGTAGTAAATAATGAAAGATTGTAAGTAAATAAATAACTACAATATATATATATATATATCAATAATGATTCCTGTCACAAGTATCTTAGAAAATAGCCAAACAAGTCACAATGTTGGAATACAGTACTAAACCAAAGTATAAGGAAAAAAGTTAATAACTCCAGTAACATCAGAAGCCTCATCTTGGTCCATGCTCTCCATCTCTACAGTAATCTAGTACCTGATGTAGAAATGCGCGTTCCCTTATATATACCTATGGAAATATAATCTGTTTGGGCCCAAAATCATGACCCAAATAGGTTGTGAGATGAATCCTAGTAGTCAACCACCCAATCCTCTGTGCCGAATAGTTTGTGAATATATATGGTAGGCAATAAATAAAAACGAAGTAATAAAAAAAGAAGTACTCAAAAGTAAATAGTATTATAGTTTCAATTAAATTCAATTACATTCTTAAATTAATCAACCAAATGAAAACATAAAACCCTCTGGGGTGTTTTCACTGCCTATCCCCTCTAGTTCAGCTAACCAATCTCAAGTAACACTTTGGGTATGTTCTCATAGCCAAACCCATCTGGATAAACATATACTAGGAAACAACGACCACCTAGGTAAGATCAAATGGTCTAACCCGTATAACCTTATGAAAACAAATACTATACGAGGAATCAATCACTGTTAATTCCCCATATAGTCTTTTAATGATAAACTACAGACACTTCAAGGAAGCACTCAACATCAATTCGTCATGTGGTCTTATAACAGTAACTATAGACGCATTGAGGGAGCACTCAATGTCAATCCTCCATGTGGTCTCACAATAGTAACTATAGACACTTTGAGGGAGCATTCAACATCAATACCCACTATGTTCCTACAGCATGATAAATAATTATACACTCTGGGGAAGCCCTCAACGTCAATTCACCCTATGGTCTCACTAAACTAGGTTCCCATAACCCTATTTAAAAACATTGGGCACAATCGATGTTCAGTGGACAATGTAAAACTAAAATTACTATTTGGATAAACCACTATAAATAATATTAGAGAAACAAATAGATCTCTCCCTCCGAACAACACTAAGCATAGAAATAAAGCATCATAACAGGAAAAACTAGACCAAATGGTAAATATCAATTAAAAAATGGGAAAACACCTCCAAAACATAGAAAAATAACCATATTTTCAAGTAGGAGTCTTAATTTAATATCAAAATCATAGCATGCATCAATAGGGTTAAAATCTCTAAACTCACAATACCCCAAACTAGGATAATGGGAAATTTTTCACATATAATTAAAATACTAACTACGTAAAGGCACAAACCAATTACCTCTACATTGTATGATTGATATACTTCAGCATCAGGCCTTTAATTATCCTAGAATGTTGTAGATATACACAAACATCCAAATAGTTCAACCAAGGATATCTCACGAAAGAGGAGAAATCGAGGAATGGGGCGCTATAAGAAGTATGAACTCACCATGGATATTCTAATGGAATGGACATCAGTTTATTTATAAAAAGGACAATCGATCGAGGGCTCAGAGAAGAATCATGCCATATAGTCGTTCCATGATGAGACGAGTCGGGAAGAAGGAATTTCTGCCAATTAGACTTGACTGCGGTCCAATTTAAAAAATAAAATGAAAATTACATAGCATGTTCATTTAATTTACACACCATGTACATTCCTTTATCGTGCCCTGGTTTAGGAGGTCTCGAGGTCACCCCACACAACCATGAACTAGGATTTTATGTGTCCGGTACATGGTCAACAATGGAAACTTGGTACATGATGTGTACTCCAATGTACATGGTGTGTACTCCTTAAATTTCCAGATTCTTCTCTTTTTCCCAAAAACAGAAAAAATCATGATCCATACTTGAAAAGAAGATCCAGGTTCTTACACTAAGTATAAAATCACCAAGAGGTTCTTTCTCATTATTTTCTTAACCCTATATCATTAGTGTGGAGGGATACAAGTTGGATTCAGTGAGACCAAATTGGTGAAGTGTTTAGATCCGACTGAGATTTACCCTATATCCATTGTCAATGTAGGATCATCAGACATCAATGTCATTAATATCATAATATAGGTATAGGGGCCTAATGTGTCATTGTATGACCATATCATTATTATGGTCTATGAAAGATATGACCACATGTAATTCTTCCAGATCATTATCCACAAGGTATACCTCCATGAAAACAACCTCAATGTCAAACTCTTGAGTGCTTGACAAAGACTCTATGAGTGCTTCTTGAAGGAGTTTCGATAGACTCAAGGTATCTAGGATTGATATCTAGGCTTGTAATTAGAAAATTTTCTTCAAAAAATTATACTTTTGATCTTTTTTTCTGATCTTCCCATCATTGATATGCTCTTTGGTAGGTTCCTTGAGAGGTGATGTTCCAAATGTGGAAGGATAGTCTTTTGGTCCAGGAACTAGATGTTCTTTTAATCATCGTGGATTGGGCATGCTAGGTCTTCCTACATGCTGATGATGATCTTGTATAACCACTAACTGATATTCTAAGAACTTCATGTTAGGTTTGACCCTATCATGAGTTGGTGAATTCGAATGTTCCCACTGATATCAGTAGAGAGATCTCCCATGAGTCTCGTCTGTGTAGACGATTCGAGTAGGGGTTTGGTTGAAGTAGTGGATCTTAGAATGACCACATCATCCCTAGTATCCTAAATCTAGATGACTCTATCCTTTAGTTCCCCAAATAATTATAAGGAAATCAGGTTCATAATTATACTCATCACATGAGAAGGGATCCATTAAGTGAATAACATTAAAAGAACCAGAGATCAACCCTTCCTCTGATAAATATTATTCTAGAAGAGTTGAATCTTGTTGTGTCATTTTTAAGGTAATTTCCTCTGATTTTGGGATGGTTAGCATAAAATACTAGAATTTTAAGTAAATTTATTTCTTTAAATGAGATTATATTCTTCTGTTTTCTCCTTATCCTTTTAGCCACTCTATTTTTAAGGATTGGCCTCCAGAGGATTGGGCTTTTCATGAAGAAAGATTTATGGTATCAGAAGAGGAAAGAGAAACAATCAACCATTTCAACTATATTCATATAATGACATGAGTTTTAGTGATTTTTCTTCTGTCCATCTAGTCACCATACATCTACATATTTATTATTTTAACTTCCTACCAGTCACTTTTCTCCTTCTAATTGGTAGTAGAAACCCATGCTTCCTTGGATGGTGAATTTTTAACTTCACTTTCCTAGAGTCCACCATCATTTGTATGATTTCTTTAGTGTAAAACCACTCTCGGATGGGATACCCTAGCATTTGATAGAAGGGGAAATAATTTTGTATATCTTTTCCTCTTCTTTTTCTGTCTTATTGAGATTGGGAAACTGGACTATGTTGTTTCCCAAATTTTTGATGAAGTATATGGGGAGTAGGTCATTTTGAAAAGAATAGACATTGTTTCTCTACTCCTCAAACTATTTTTCCACAAATACTTTTGAACATCTTGACAAGGGGATCATTTTTTTTAACATTCAAAATGTAAAGCCCTTTGGTATGGTGCCGAAATTGAGGTATGAGAGGGTCCATGTGCCTACTTAAGTGTAACTTTTGTGGCATATACTTTTCCTTTTCTCCTTAAATGAGATAGTGGAGTCACTCTTGAATTGGATTTGGTCATTGCAATGGAGTTTTCCACCTATTGAGGAATTGATGAATGATCCCAAAACCCTCCTTTGTATTTCATAGGGATTAACGATATGCAGAACTCATCACAAATATTTTCTACACAGACATGAAAAATCTATTCTTGAGGGAGAAGTGGGTTCAAGGAGTATGTCAATCCATTCCACTGAGAAATGAAATCTAACACCCTTTCATACTCCCTTTTTTAAGTTCATTAGAATAATGACTATTGTCTTATACAACGTTGATCTTTACTAGAAGTGGAACATATGACGGCGATCATTACATCCAGTGATTGATCAAAACAGAAAGCTCATGTACCATACAAAGGATGGACCCTACAATGATTATGCAAAGAATCTATGTTTTACTGCCTCTTTTTCACTCAGGGGTCCCCATGAAGTGATCATAGAGAGAGACAAAATGGATCAAATGTTGCTCCAAATCTCCCAAGAAGTTGATGATTGGAAATGTGGGATTCTCAAAGATTGGTGGGGAAGGGGATGGATCCACCCATTTTGGGTGAGCCTTATATTATGGTTGTACTAGGGTGTTCTTTTCTTCCATATATTCCGATCAAGATGTTAGTTACACCATGGTGTTCGTAAGCACTTGAGGAATGTCCGGATGAGATGGGACCTGAATAGTTACGACAACTGGAGCCTGAACCAATGTAGTGGATGGTAGAACCAATGGTGGTAGAACTTATAGTATTTGATATTGGTAAACCATAAGGACAGTCCTGTAAAGATGGGCTTGACCCTACACTAGTTGTGCACCCAATGGAGGGAATTATTGATCTATTACTACGAGATCCAAATATATTGGTGCCTGATATCCCATGCTGTGCAGATATTCCCTGCATTATTCATTTTTTATTGAAAACCTTTTTTTGGGGTGAGATGACTGGAAGTACGAGTTGAGGATATTCACGCTGATCATATCTGACAGGAATATTGCCTTTGAGTAACTACTCATTGAGTCTTCAGAACTCTCTCACCTTGTCCCCTTACTATGAAAATATTTCCTTTAGTGAAAGAGATTTATCATCTCCAGGGTAAGGTGAGAAGTAGTATGACCCTTACCTTTTCCCCTATTAGGTTCCATTTGAGGATGTATAGGTGTATTAATGGAGGGGATGACCAAATTTTGGGTGATCCTATGGTTTTGGGAATGCACACCTACTCAATTCATTTCATTTTAGACCATCTCATGAACATGGACTTCCACCCCTCACTTTTCCGAATCGATCTCATTTTTTTATGGGTCTTTAAAAATGATGCTTATAATGTTTACTGATGTTTAGCACATAATAGCTATTACAATGGTATCTTTACAAGATTAACTTCTTCAACACCCTCCATGAGACCTTGTCCTCTTAATTGATGATTCCATAAGATCCATTTGATGGATAGAGACCCAAAGGGAATTCCAAAAGAGTTTAGTGGTGCATGTTCTTGGTGATTGTGTTGGATCACATGAATAGAAAAATTGAGATTATTCACTCTGTAGAATCTTCCCTAATCTGGAGAAATCTTATTCTCATAGAGGAGGATATTATTAAGGTGAAAAATCCACCAGCCCTGATGGTTGTAGGATTTTCTTACTATGCCTTTACAACCCTTCATACCTTGTTGGATAACCCCATTGTTTGGGTTAACCCACCATCCCTATGAGATAGGGTTTCTCCCAAACTGTTGTAGACGATATTGCTGCAACTAATCTTCTAATTTTATAGAATATTGTCTAAATGTAAGACATTTTCATTATTCAAAACACACATAAATAGTCCATTTTAGAAAACTGTTGTTTAATTTCTCACATTTCTTCATTTGGAAATTTGACATCCTAAAAACATGATTCTTTCTTGAGGTCCCCATATGCTTGATGTAAAAGTATCTCAACAACCTAGTCTCTTCTGGCATGATATCAGTAGGATTCGATTGAGGACCGTTCTAGTTGAGCATATCTTCGGTCATGAACATATTTTACTTGTTGTAGCTAACCTGGGTAAATGAAATTTCATGGTACCAAATTTGGTAGGATTTTATAGCATGGGAGCGCAGTGAAATGAATTGCTCCATGTATACTACATCCTATTATATGAACACTAGATAGAGAATCTGCAATCTTCTTTCACAACCTCACTAATGCATCAAGGCATGTACGTTGAAAGGCTTCTTACTATTTCCTGATATTTGGATGTCAGGAAGACATGAGATTCCCAATCAATTAGGCATTTCAATCTTTTTATTACCCAGACCTGAGTTTGATACTCATCATTAGGTAATATTTTTCTATATGATGAAGAGTTTACCATAAATTGAGGTGGATGTCATGCATACAATCTTCTACTAACATCTCTCGAATACTCTATTAATGGGTGGATAACGGCCATAAAGATATTGGTTTGTCTTCATTTTTCTCATTGTTTCTTAATGTCTAGAAAATAATCTTCTTTTTTCACAAGAGGTCTCATGACTTTGTTTGACTAGAGTGAATGCTGACTGATTGTTTTTCAATAAACAATGGTATTTGTTGGTATTTCATCTTCTATATTGGAAGGTAAATAACTTAATGGTGGATGATAAAATGAAAATTTACTTCAATAATATTTTGGTGGATAAAGGATTTCACCTACCAGTAGTAAGGCATCATACATGACTAGCCTAGTATTTTCAAGTGCCTCACGATTAGAGTAATTTCTCATCACAACATTGTCAGTTAAAGGATTCTCTTGATAATGATAATCTATACTATGGAGAGAAATTTCATAGTGAACTCCTTTATGGGGAGGACCACCATGGTGGATTAATGAAAGGATAAGGTCATCCTTTTCCTTGGTATTCTTTCCACACAGAGGGTTACCATGGATATCATCAAAAGATAAACTCTCAAAATCGATTGAATTTTTTACATGAAGCAGGAATTCTTAGTGATGTGTCTAATGAGGACCTTCATAATTACTACTACTACACCTATAATTTGGTAACTGATGGTGGGATCTTGAACTATGATTGAAAAATGTCTAATGGTTTTAAGAACTCCATTCCAAGTAAATCCTGATCATAGATCATCTCTTGATTTTCCAATCATATTTGAGGAGGATTCTTCTTTGAATAATTTTTATGAATGATTGGGGACACTTACTGGGAGAAGTGGTTATAATGGGAATGTTTTTGTTAGATACTTAGAGTGGATATTGGAATATCCTGGTAACCTCTAATTGGAGTGGGTGTATGTTTCTAATCTGACTGTCTGTATATTATAGGAGAGTCTTCCCCATGACCCTCCCAGATGAGAGCATAGGTCTGTGTTTCCTCTAGGGTATTATTCTAATGAACCATCCAATTTGTGGGATAGAGTTATGTGTTTATCCGTCAAGAACAAAATTTTCCACTATGATGATATCCTAGAATTACTATAGGATATTGGAATGGATTTTCATCTCCCGTTCACCATTACAAAGATAGTCTTGGTGACTTCAATGGATGGAATTGGGATATATTCCCATTCCAAATTAGGAGTAGGTGTATATACCTACTATTTTCATTCATTTCCATCCAGTGGATATTGAAATTACTTTTATATGATGGTGGAGGGTTGAGTTTTCCCTCTTCTTGTTTTCAGGATTTTCTGACTAACATCTCCATGTGTTTCCAAATGAGGTTACATGTAGGATTTATGGATGCAGGATGGTGTCTGTGCCCACTCACTTTTTTTCATAAAACATGGCTAGTATAATTTTTTATATGCCTCTAGTAGATTTTATTTATGGTCTTGGTGGGTGGAGGCTGGATTCTGTTCCTACGATCAGGTTGCCGCAATATTTGGCTGATAGTTTTTATTTTATACTGCCAGGAGAGTCTATTGGCTAGCTGAATGGAAAAATTTGGGTGTATGTGATTGCTCACTGTTTTCCAAAAAAAATGTGTTTGTGGGATTCTCTAATGGGGGAAAAGGAGTGAATCTTCTCCCTGTTAGATAGTTGTTTTCCCCAGCATGATATCTTTCACGCCTGATTTTAAAGAACATTTTCCTATTGGCTGGGGATAACAACCTAATTATACAATGGGTTAACTACCATGCAACAATGGAAGAATTGATAATTTGTTGGATCCCTTTAAAATGACCATGGGTAACTCAGAGAAGGCCGAAGATAGCCTATTTATCCACCTACCTGAAATATGGGAGGAACTTGTTATTACATTCTGTGGATAAGCTCCTGAAATGTTGGAAGATGGTGGTCAGCGTCGTCTTATTCAGGAGCATCATTCGTCATTTACAAAACAATCGGTGGTGCCGATTGAGATGGGGGCCTATTGGGAGGCCTTCAGGGTCATCATTTCGACATTTTGATTTTACTCTTAGACCAATGAGTTTGAGACCTGAAGTTTAATATGCTAATTTGGAGATGGAATCTTTCGTGTGGATGTGGACCTGACTTAAATAGCAGCTAAGGTATTCATTGGTGAAAACATGAAGGAGGCCAGTAGATCGAAGGGAGTTCTAAAAATAAGTTCCGTTATATATATTAAAAGCACAAAAAATGATCTTATGTCAGAGCTAAATATCATTTTAGTGAATAAATACTTGATTTATTTATTTCTCTGCCACTTTTTATTTAAAAGTAGTATGGACCTGAAAAGTGGGTGATACTATCATCATGGATAAAGATACACATCAGGTTCACCATTTTTTGTTTCCCTCTAAATTCATTCCCTGTGATTTTTTTCTATTTCTGAACGTTTTCCAATGGGTTTTTTCATGGTTCTAAAAAGACCCAATGGTTTTGTACTAATGGGGACGTTCTTTCCAAAGGCAGGTTATTGTTAGGAGTTTTTACTAACGATGCATGGGAATTTTCATTTTTCAGGAGGATGGGAGGTCAGGCTCATCACACCCTTCTTGGGGAAATTATTTCGTACTCCAAGACTCTTTTATAGAATTAGGATATGTTCATAAATCCTTCATTAATTCCAAGGAATAAAGTAGGTAAACCCATGATTTGAAATTAATTATTATCATTTATAGATCTTATAATCATATGTATGTATCTATGTTTTTTCATCAATGGAAATATCTGTATGTAATTGAGGTTCTACAATGATGGTATCCTCTTATATAATGCTCATATATTGTTTGGTCATTACTATGATAATTCTATTTTCTAAGCCACACATTGGGGTACTCTAGAGTTTATTGTCATCCATGGAGATGAAAACTCACTATGGAGATCATCATCATCTTAGAAGGTGGGAGTCCTTTTGATTTTGGGATCAAACCCTTAGATGGCCTTCCAATACATCCTTGTGAAAGGAATTATAACCCACATAGTTTGGTGCCACTTAATGGGGAACATAATACCTTTTAAGGTCATGTGATAAGGATCCAACCATATAGTTTAAGATCATGTTGAAAGGATGTCGATGTAGATGTTTCCTAGTCAATGTTTAGTGTGGGACTTATAGAAAGAGATACCATTGAAATTAAAAGAGATATGATTTTCCATGTTGAATTAGACCCCACTGGGAATATTGCCCAAAATATAGTGTTGATTTGGGGTGTTGGGGGTTTGACCCTTAGGGATATTTTCTATATATATGATTTGGATGGGAATTAAAGTCCACATAATTTGGTGGTTATTACCCATCCTATGAAGGCACTAAAAGGTATGTCTTTCATGGGATTATAGACCTTTGATATGATCGGTTGAAAATTACTCATAAGAAGGATATCCCATGTGAATTGAAAAGTGAGGGATGTTTTAACTCATGGTGGTTTGGGTAATTAATTCAGGGTCTACATTAGAAACAGATACATAGATTAATGAATTATTATTGAGACTTATTATTAAGGATGATTCACATTGATCTCGGGACCCAAATGTGATTCCTATGTATCTCGTTTAGTAGGAATCATATTTCTCATAGTTTAATAATTCAGGTATATTATGCAGGCATCTTGATCATCACTATCCTCTAAGCTCACATTATTCATCCTTGGTGTGAGAAATAATATGAAGTGTAATATTTGATAAAATACACACATTTCCTTCTATGACAGTGGAAGAGGATGGGGCTTTAGCGAATGAGGATGTATCTAGGACACTTCCCCCCATTACCATTATATTAAACATGAGTCCATAGTAATGAAGGAATGAAGGTGAAGGAAATGGTGGTAGAGAGAAGAAATACTACAACCTCCTACATTAAAGGTTATGGTATTACATTAGAAGGGATTCCTTATGATCCATTCTATAGTGGGAGGAGCATATAATATTATGTTGGATGGAAAACCAAATGTGATCCTTACCCTCCATACTAGGAACTCAAGGAACAAGGTCTCATAAATTAAAAGGGATAGATATGGTATTATCCCTAGAATCTAAGACAGATAAATTCCCAACACTATCCCTATGGTTGTGGTCCTCATCACCATATATATAAAAATCTACATCCGCACTGAGGATCTAATCGGTATGGTAGGACCAGTGCATGAAACCTATGAATGTCAAAATACAAATCCAAATGTGGGAACTCTGGTGTGCCTTTTCCCTTGGGTTTGTATGTCAGGAGTTCTTGATCGATATCTCATCTTAAGACCTTTCAGATTAGGGAACCAAGGAAAGAGGATACCTTCCATAGGTAGCATTGTAAGAGATATCAAAGGGTAACTCATTTAGGTCCCGGGCATAGGTGCTCAACATAGGTATGCTGCCTAGGTAAAACATGTAGGGCCTAAGTGGAATTGAAGGTGCATTGAATAGGGGGTATATGACTATGTGATCTAGATATGCCTTAGGTAATATCCTTCCAGAGAGACAACACTTGGGGGAGGCTATATCCAAGGCATGTTGGGTCTCGTCGGGTATTTCAAGAAGGGTCTCATGTAGGTTTCTGATTATGGAGAGGGACCTTACGCATGTGGATTCTACTTAGTGGAGAATGGTTTTCATGTATGTGTCTTATGTATTCAATCACTGAGGGTAATTTTATCTTTCTTATCCCATTTAATTTTCCATTATCTCATGTTTTATAGAGCTACCTGAGACATTTTAGGGGGCATAGGAAAATAAACTACACAATGAAATCTTTGGGGGTTCCTTAAAATTTTTAGTTATCCAAATGAGGAGTCTAAGGTTCCTATTTTTTAGAAATTAGTGAACCTTAATAAAATCATATTGTCCATAAAGTTTCATAGCATAGGTTTTCAACACAACTCTACTATATAGGGGTGGAAGAGTAACTGGTCTACGTAGGTCGTCGATGTAGGTTCCGGATGCCGGTGAATCATGTAGGGGGCTTCACCTTCAAGACTATGTGGGAAGGGCATGCACTAGCCTCTTGGAGAGTAAGAGGTGGTTCACAATTGTCCATTTTTACAAGTATTTCACCAATTCTTAAGGATCCTTGAAAATTTTAACATGATCATTTATCTCTTCATAATATTTTTGTCCTCCTTTATAAAAATAGTGTATCAATAATAATATAAGTTATTCCCTATGAATTTGGTTTGAAAACTAGACATTAACCACAATGGTGAATATGTTAAACTCCTTTGATCAAGTGATATATATCAATGTAATAGTCAAGAATAATATGAGATGCGCTGAATCCATCTTAGATGATTTTATTACGACAATTTCTAATTATAATTTCACAAATTAGGTGGACATTATGATTTTAGAATTAAAAAATAATTCCTTTATTGACACAAATATTTTCTATAATCATGAGATACATGGTTCTCCCAACTAGATCAGATATTTCAATAATAAATGGATTTTTTTTTTCCAGGTTTACTCTATTTTGTATGATTTCCTTTTCTAAAATTCCTGATTCCGCCTTAAAAAATTCATCATCACCCACTTCTTGAGATTCATGCTCCATCACTGACATAGAGTGGATGAGGATCATCTCTTTTTATGATATATCATAGCCTCAACACTTTTGAATGTGGTGTTTGATATTTTTGAGATCCACCCTTTAAAAACTTTCTCAATTTCCATCCACATGAAGTTCTTATTCAAACTCTCAATGTGTCAAAAACTGATGAATATTTTCAAGGTGCCCCTTGTAGAACGTTTCCACAACCTCTAGTGTGGAAGGAACAAGATGATCCATTACTTAACCTACTTCAACATTCATTCAAACACTGATGTCGTCTTTTTGAAAGTGAAAAATATTATCTCACTTAAAAATATATAGTCCAATAACTTCATTTTTGTCTTCTTAGTGTAGAGATTCTTGAAATTTCTAGCTAACTTACATCCCCCACTTGGAATGATGGAGCTATTTTTGGAAGTCAGCTTTCCTTGCATGGTGTAAATACAATTTTGATGGATATTACAGTGGAAATCCAAGACATTCCATATTTGGGTTTGTTTACATGGATCATAATAGGGATTTCAATGGTTTCCTTTATGGCCCTTATAGGGTTTACACTTCATTGGAGGATGAAATTCTTGGATTAATCAATGCAGTTGAAATAGAAATTCAATGGATTTTAAAAAAATCTATTGTTTGAGTGTGATTATACAATGATTTTATAGAATATTAAATTTTTTAACATTCAACCATCCTTGAAATTTATTATAGGATGGTCATATTGATTGGATGATCCCTCCCCACTGAATTATATTGTCACACATGTGTTTTGTAAATCTAACTCGCTTATTGACGTCCATTCCAAAATTGGGGTGAGTGGTGATGTTTCATTTTATATAACATGTTACCTATCGATTTTATTCCACACTTTCAAAGAGATAAATGTAAAATACCTTCCCTTAGACTATTGTATTTTTTTATAATATCCCTGATACTTGTCACATATAATTGTTCTCATCTTTTTTTAAAAAAATATATTCACTAAAAAATAATTACTTTCATAAAAATCACAAAAGTTCAACATTAGGTAATATTTACATTTTAATTTCAAAAATTATATTCAATTACTAAAATTAAATTTCTAAAAAATATTGAAATTAATTAGAATCTATGTGATGAAAATTCAACATAAACAATTTTCAGGATGAATTATTTTTGAACAGTAAAATGATTTTACAAAAAATCAAGTACAAGTTTATTATGCATCATTAAAAAAATTTAATTGTATAAAAATGTTATAAATATTTTTCAAAATGTCGTTATTCATATTCAGACTAATAATTTAATAGCTGGGATAAATAGGCCATATTTTTATGAAATTATTTTTGTAGTATATCAGAGTTCATTTAAAACTCAGTGTTGTGTTTAAAAAATGATATCAAGAATAATATTCTATTAAACTAAATTTTTAGTGTGTTAAATTAATTATACTCATTATTTTTAGATTATTTAGTTTACCAACCAAAAACAACCACACAAATTATCATCTTCCAGTTATATACGATCATATATATGATATTTTCATTTAATTATTCCCTAGAATTGAGAAAATATATATAATAAAAACACTTATTTTGATATAAATGAATGATTTAAAATATTTCCATTTGAAATCCCAGAATTTCCACACCAAGACCCTCTTGATTTATTATAATTTAATTATACTTTATATTCATCTTGAATAAATACTCAATCATCAACATCATGTTATTTAATCAGTGAATAAAACATATTTTTTACTATTATTATAATCTTTTAGAATTATGAAATTTTCAAACAATGATCTCCAAACCTAGATGACACTTGAAGGTTCCCTGATATGGTGGGCCACATGACCTCATGCGTGCCTCTCTATATACTAGAGGCTACCAAATCAAAATTAGGGCCTACGATTTTTCCATGGGAAGAATGCTTACTCATGTAAGAGTGTAGCACAATATATATAATAATAAAGATAGGTGAATATCAATAGAAAAAAATAGTAATTATTAAACAAGACTAGAAACAGAATATAAGTATTATCAACCATTAATAATAGTCAACTAAAAAGCTAAACATCATTATATATAAAAGATGATGTTGAAATTTCAGTTCTCTATAAAATAAGAAAACATGTATACCTATAAAAGGAATGAATTTAAAATATATTATGTATGAAATTTAAATAATATATGAAACTATCCAATAATCCCATGAATTGGCCTGATCATCGAGCAATAATTTCAATCCAATGTATACAAGAAAGCTAAGTGTCTAAGGAAGAAAATTTCCCCTTATCCATACATGTGATTATATAATCTATCTAGGTAACAATGGAACCATGGATAAGATGTGATATAAATCTCAGTAGGTCACCACCAATAACATATATAAAAACCCAGTTTATGAATATAAAAAGAACAGTATGCCGATATATATTTATAAATGTAAATAATTCCATAATAATAACTCATACCTACTTTATCCTCAGATGGTAATGCATCTGAATATGAGATCATTTAATTAAATCATTTATGTTCAATTTATATTGATAAATAATGTTAATGTGTTAGAAACATTTAAATATATCATAATAATATTATAAGAGGATCCAAGGTGAAACCAAGGCATCCGTGACCTTAAGGGCTTGTTAACTCATTGTAATAACTCATACAGTCTGGCATTAAAGGATCTAAGTGTAATCAAGGGAGATATCTAATGGAATTACACAACAAATGTGTCTAAATAATTAAATTGACCTCATCTATGTTAATATCTAGATAAAAATGGTGTAACACCCCAATATTACATTGTAAGTTATTTTATTTAAAGTAATTCAATATCTTGCTCGACATGCAACACCGAGGTCGAGCGCACCACGACTTACCAAACTAGCCGTTCAAAAAATAGTTATGAATAGTATTAACTTCATTTTGAATTTTATATACTCCATATAATTTTAAAATCCATATTATGTGTTTCATAGACATAATTTAAGAACAAATTCAATTTTTCAGAATGACGATGCAGTAATTAGGTTACTAATGAGAGATTAAAATAATTGATATTATAAATATAAAAATTAATGTAAATTGAGATTTTTGATGCATTACACAAATTTTATTGGTTAATATGACATGTTATGGTTTTTAAGGTATTTTTTCTAATTAATCAAGTTTTTTTCACTTTTTTAAATATCAAATACTAAATAGTGTCACAATTGACATAAATGAGTATTTAAAACTAATACTATATTTTTAAAAAAATATAACATTTATAAAAACATAATGATCTTAAAAAGGAATTATATAATTATATATATTCCACTAATGATCCACTTGAGGTTTTCTTGGAATTTTATAGTATGTTTATTAACCATTTAATAAACAAATACAAGAAGACACAGTAAAAGTTAATCTATTTAACTAAGAATTAAATCATAAAGATATGGTTAATATGGTGACATAAACATGTCTAAAACCTTTTAGTTCAGAGTATTTAGACCCATACCCACATTATATTTGAATTAAATCTATTTGTAGACATTATAAAGTGAAAATTATTTTATAATAAAATAATATTTCAAGCATTTCTTAATGTGACCCTCACCTCTTATAAAAATGGTACTTCCCCTTCTCCCAAAAGAACACCTCCAAATCCACTTGGATCGGCCAAAACCTGATCTAATATCCTAGAAAATACACTCACATGAACCTATAGGCTCTACTTTGGTCAAAAATCCAACCTATGAATCCATATTGATCAAATCAAAAGGAGCACCTGGAGACAAGGGAATAATTTCATCACCTCATTCAATGTTCATTTCTTCATCCACTTCCTCTATCAATGTTGTTTCCATAACAAAATAATAACTCTGTTACCTTTAAAATACTATGATTTTATCATAAATATTTTACAATCATATTAATTATTCCATCTATCCTATGAATGAAAAAGTCACCATACGTGTGTACGTACGACTTACCGTCTCCAAGTCATTGTGTAGTTTGTAATTTAACACTTATTTTTTTGGATGGGTATAA
This sequence comes from Viscum album, assembly GCA_963277665.1. NCBI lineage: Eukaryota > Viridiplantae > Streptophyta > Magnoliopsida > Santalales > Viscaceae > Viscum > Viscum album. The sequence continues at coordinate 221,460,657 of OY728165.1, forward strand.
AAATGAGTAGAACTATTGAAAATAATAATTATGAAATGTTTATTATTCTGTATATATAATAGACCATCCAATTACTTATGATTTCAACCCTAATAGTATGATTTTGTCGCTCATGCGTACATACGGCTTACCGTCTCCACAACGTGATGCGATTTTCTTCCACATCGTAACCATTAAAGAATAATTTTAATTTGATGATTAAAAATAATTTTTAAGAACTTAATATAATTATGTATTTTAATCAAATACATCCTATCCATAACAAACATGACTTACGTAACAAAACATATAAAGGAAAACAAATCAGTTAACACCCAAAATAATGATACTACAGTAATATTATTAACAAAGTAATATTAGAAGATCATATATGATATAATATTTATGTATGTGGTTGCTTTATAATTTAATAACAGTGATTTCACCATTATAAAAGAGGTTAACCTACCCTCTACTAAGGAAATGTACAAGTTAAGAGGTTTTCATCTCACTTTTTATTCCCGTGAGATTCATTCCATATTTACTACTATTTTATTTTGTGTGGTGTATGTAATACCTGTGATTATATTATTTCTGTAATATAAATTAATTTATGGGTATTTACATATTCATTTTATGATCCTCATTTCATGGAGAGTATGTTTCTTAAGTTACCAAATCGGTAAGGTAAATTCTAATTTCAATTTTCACTCATTGGGTTGACACATACTTCAGTGATTACTTTACACCACAATAATGTGTGAAATCATAATTTTTTTATTTATGTTATAATTGACCCACCCCTTTGTGTTGATATACTTTTGATACACATAATCACTCCATTTATAAATTCTCAAGTCATTGATATGAATATGATAAGGGAAATCTTAACTCAGTTTCCATTAATTGAGTTAATCATCCAAGTCATTGGTATTGTTTTTACAAGAATATGTATGAACGTAATCTGATTTATTTACAATTAATATCCAATTATATTGAGTGTTTATATTTTTCACACATAATTATTTCATTAATTTCTCGTTAACCTAATGATACAATCTTTATAGGGTATTTCATCTTAATTTACATTCTTTTGAGGATTCTTTGTTGTTTGATTCCAATTCAGTTTTATATGGTGTATATACAATCCTTTGAAATATTATATAATGCATAAATTTATTATCATGACATTATATTGTTTTGATTATTGTTATTCATCAATATTTTGAATTCAAGTGTCTCAAATTTGGTTAGGAACACTTTAACTAAAATATCATTTTCAATTATTTAAATATTTATTCTTCTAAATCTATATCATTAATGTACATTTTTGGAAAATGGTTTTCAGGATTTATTTAGATGGATATTAATGTTTTAGAATTAAAATTACTTTGATATTTTAAAATTGTTATGGGACACATTGATTCAATAATCTATTTTAAATGATTTCTTTGATAAATTGTGTGACTTTTAATTGTTAAAAAAGGGGATATTTCTCTAAAATAGTTTTACTAATAATTTTAATCTATGTAAATATCCTTCATTATTCATGATTGAGGTTGATTTATTATAATAAAATCTTCCATATTGTATTTAATGTGGTTTCTTTGAATATAGATGTGCTATTTTTTATACCATTCATTGTTTGTGGTTAAAATATTGACATTTCATATGCTAGTTTTCATATGAATGTTAAGATTTTGTTTTTACCTTTTCATATGACGAATGAATTGGGATTAGTAAGTGATGGGTGGAGCACGCTATAGCTCTTAGATTCATGGGTAGGTCTCATGGGACAAACTAGTGTCTTGCCACAAGGCCTTGACAAAATATTAATGGTAGTCTTGGCATGAGGTCTTGACTATGTGGTTATGATCTCTAAAATTATGCATTCCATCATCATGAAATTAGCTATTGATATTATATGTGATTATTTGACTTATATAATATAATTGTGAATAAGTAAATGAAATTATTTGATTTATCTTTTCTATATCATGCTGAATTTTAAGTTTAAAGGGCTTGTGCTTTAGTCTTATACACAACCTTAAATGTTTATGCTTATTGATGATAGTTTCTACTACATTGTTATCTCTACTAAGCATCTGAGATTACCCCTAACTTTTGTTTTATTTTTCCAAGAATTTGAAGAAGTATATTATGATTAACCTACAGGGATAGGCAAAATGATATGACTGTGTTTAATGGAGACATAATGTTTTTTCTTTATTTCATGATATAATGTAAAAATTATATATTTATCTAGTACATCCAAGGCTACTAAAATAATCCATATTTTAAGATATGATCTCTTGTGATCATGACAATGTTATGTAATAATGCAGCGACAATGGGTAACTATGGTCGGGGTGTTACGGTTGGTATCTTAGGAAGTTTTGTATAAACCTTGAAAGCTATGTTTAGAAAAACTCTGAATAGAAAACACTACCCTAAGATAGAATTTGAGGATTAGTATAGAATAAAATCCAAAAATATCACTAATATAAATATAATATGGATTTTACAAGAAATACATCCTTGTCTAGATACGAGCATGTAGAGGAGGCTCTAGCATAGATGTACCTAGGGGTAAAACCTAAAAACACCCCTTTGATCTAGACTCAAATGGGAACTGGTGCATGAAAATGGTCCTTGCAGCACTCTTGGTTATTACACTCCTGGGGGATATTTTAAGGATAATTCAAATTTTTATTACAATACAATTTGAAGGATTTTTATATAAGAAGATAATAAATAACCTTGATTAATCATAAGGTGTTTTAGATTGAAAATAATGTGTCATGATATTATTTAAATGATTTTATGACTATTGTTACTCACACAATGCTATCTAGTTTTAGTCAATGGATGGATTCCAAGGAATTCATAGTAACATTGAACATGATGTACAAGGTGCGAAAAATGGTGGAAATGAGAAACTAAATGGAATGCTGATAAGAATAAATGATATCGTGTCCATGTCGAAGTTGTATTCCAAAAATATGATCAACAATATATACATTAACCAACTCCCAAACTCAACAAAGAAGAGAAATGAAGAGAATGATAAGAGCTCCAACTGCGGAGACCATAGAGATATGAAAGCTCAATTTCCATCATGCTAAAAATGTGGAAGGAGACACCCAAGAAAGTGACACAATGGAACAAAGAAATGATATTTTTGTGGGAAATAAGAACATAAAGTAAAGAATTTCCAAGTAAAATTTATGAGTACTATGGATGAAAATAAAAATGATCTTAACAATCCATTTACAGTAAATTTCCAAAAATGTAGGGGACCATGGAATTACCCGATGCAATAACATATTCTATAGGATAACATCTTAATCAAGGAAGAACCAATGCGAAAATGAATGTATGGTGAATTGATTAAAAGTATTAATGAACTTTTTTGATTTTATTACATTGGAAGACATTTCTCTTGTATGTGTAACCCTAATGTTTGTTATGTGAAAATTCTATTTGAGGAAGAATTAGCATTTCTTTTGTGGATATAGTTATAATGAACCATTTGGGTTTATATGATTCTTTAATTTGATGGAATTATAGGTTATTAATTTTTGGGATGAAAATATGAGGTATGTGATCACATTTGTTGTTAAATTATGTTATGGTTATTTTGAGAAATTTTTCTCATTTTGAGAATGTTATAATTTGTTTTTGAAAAAGGACAACACACATACCATGTGACTACCCGTTGCATTATACAATGCTACGAGAATCGAACCCACAACCAAAGTGCGACTGAGATTTATCACCTACCACTAGACTACATGATGTACCTCATTAGTATGACTAATTCATTTTAGTTAAATGATTTTATTTGATAAATATAATTTTATTTGGTATATTATGTTCAATCAAATGGATATCCTTAGTATAGGAAAATTATTTAGTGATTTAGTGATAAATGTTATTTTAGAAGACATTTGCTCAGTTGGAAACACTATAAGACTAATAAGAATAGAATACTATAGTATTTAATTTGAAGGGTAATGGTGGATTTTTAATTTAATTTTGTAAGAGTCTATGTTTTTTATAGAGAGTAATGTTATTGTAATCTCCCAGACCAGGGTGCCACGCAACGGGTGCCCCGAGCCCGGCTCGCCACGTGACCTCAAGCACATTTCCCCAAATGCCAGAGGCTTCCAACTAGCAGCAAGGGCCCATGTCTGATAGTGGGGAAACTGTGCCCTCATTTGACAAAGTGTAGCGCAACAAAATTTAAATAAATCATACACCGACAACGGAAGCAGAAAACATAGACAGTTGAAATAAACTACAGCAGTGGATATAATCAACAATATATAAATGATGATGATACATGTTTCAAGTTCTAAGAAAGCAGCTAGAACATGTTATACATCAATACAGTACAACAAAATACAGAGTACCACAAACAAGCAAACAACTGGCAGCGGCATCGTGAGCCTAGGCTCGGTCCCATGCCCTCCTACTTCTCAGCAACAGTCAAGTACCTGTATAGGGACTCTTTCCCCTATCTACACCTACATCAACGTAATCTGTATGGGCCGAAAAGCGTTACCCAAATAGGGTGTGAGAAATATATCTCAGTAGGCACCCACCAAAGGCCCGTGCCCGACTGCGTGTAAGCATGCAACAACAGTGTGAAACAGTAAAATGCAATAAAGTAAGCAGTACTCAAAAGTAACTAACTTAACAGTTTAATTTCTATTTTATTATTCATTTAATCCATTTAATTTAGTGACATTTTTTGCTCAACAGCACCAAGCCCTCAGGCCAACCAGAACTGTGCTCTCAGGCTAAAATAGTAAACCACGCCCTCAGGCTTTCCCTCAGGCCATACAGAATCCAAACCGAAGGTATTTCCCTCAGGCGTAATAGAATTCTCGCCCTCAGGCATACAAAGTGTCGCCTTCAGGCACAGATGTCAAGCCCTCAGGAATGAAAGGTTGCCCTCAGGTAGAATACCGACAGCCCTCGGGCTAAAATAGTCACTCCCTCAGGCCAATCACAACAACTTCCTCAGGCTAAACAGGCAACTGGGCCATGCCCAACATATCAAAAATGCAGTAGACAAGAAATTCATCTCAAGGCAATTCTACAATTACTATATTTAAGGCATACCCTCGAGTATATTGGCCAAACGGCTAAACAGAGGAACACACCCCTTAGGATGGTCCTGGATCCAAAAAATGATCCCAAACAGCATTTTTACAACTATATTTAATTACCTATACAGTTCTAGGTAGTTAAATTAGCCACAACCTCTTCCTCACGACACCCCAATATGGGTTCGTAGCTCAAAAACGCACAAAAACGCACGACAGTTAGAAAAATAAAACCAAGCCACCTACCTTATACACCAATGAGGGTTATACACGAACGTCGGTTCCCGAAACTCCCAAGAACGGCGTAGATCTGACGAAGAACAAAACCCATTCAAACGCAAATAACTTACGTTAGGAGAAAAATTGGTAATAACGGTACCAGGAGAGGAGAGGGCTTACCCGTGCAGTTCCGACGAGATCATCCGAAGCTGAATCAGATTCTAGAAGAACACCTGGAGGATCTTCAAAGATCTGGCCTCCTCCTTTGGCTCCAAAATGGATCAAATGCCTCCTCTTCCAAATGAGGAGGCTACTGCCAGTTTTAAGCCGAACAAAATTACACGTCATGTACTTCGGAGTACACGGCGTGTACTTATTTAATTTAACAGTTCATTTGGCAGCATCGCCACACTGTTCATCCATCGACCTGAGTACACGACATGTACTCCCAAGTACACGGTGTGTATTGTCGCCCAGATGGCGGTTACTCCACCACCTTACTATTTAAGCCTGCCGATTGACTACACGGCGTGTAAGTACCACTACACAGCGTGTAATCGGTTCCTACACCCTTCGTCGTCGGCATGGCTACACGCCCCGTGTACTCATCCCAACACGGCCAAAAGTACACGGCGTGTGGATAAAGTACACGGTGTGTAGTTCCAAAATTTAGGATTTTCCCCATTTCCGTATTTTTTCAAAAACACTTAAGGAAAAGGATAAAGAAGAAGCTCGTACCTCAAAAACAAGAACCAGGTTCTTACAAACATCCTCCCTTTTTGCAATTCGTCCCCGAATTTCCCTTCCAAGGGTGATGAAGATAAAGCTCAGAACAACTCTGGCCACTGATCACGTACGTCGGCCTCCCGCTCCTAGGTCTCGTCCTGCACTCGGCTATGCTGCCATAGCACCCCTATGAGAGGAACTGACCGGAATAAGAGAACCTTCTTTCTCCTATCAACAATACAGATCAGATGCTCATCAAAGGAAACATCATGCTGAAGCTCAACCTCCTATGGCTGAAAGGTTTGAGATGGGTCTGAATGGTAGTGACGCAACTGAGACACGTGGAAGACGTCGTGCATGGCTCGGTACCGCTACGGCAACTGCAACCGATAGGCAACCAGCCCGACTCTCTCCAGAATCTCAAATGGTCCCACATATCTCAGTGAAAGCTTACCCTACCTCCTGTTCCATTTATGTCCCAGCCTCGGAGAAACACGCAAGAAAACCTGATCCCCGACCAAGAACTCCAAAGGTCATCTCCGCTGATCAGCACAAGACTTCTGACAAGACTGTGCGGTAGCCATCCGCTTCCGAATCAACTGGACCTGCTCAGATGTCTCCTGCATGAGCTATGGCCCCAATAAAACTGCCTCACCTGCCTCTAACTAGCACAAGGGTGATCTTCATGGCCTACCATATAATGCCTCGTATGGTTCCATTTAAATAGTTTCCTAAAAACTATTGTTATAGGCAAACTCGATGAAGGGTATATGCTTCTCCCACGAGCCCCCACAGTCTAGGACGCATGCGCGAAACATGTCCTCTAGAACCTGTATCATCGACTCTGACTGGCCATCTGTCTGAGGGAGGTATGTTGTGCTCAAAAGCACCTGCATACCCAGCGCCCTCTGAAAACTCTGCCAGAAACAAGACGTAAAGCGGGAATCACTATCTAAAACGATAGAACGAGGGACCCCATGAAGAGGTATGATCTCTCAGATATACAGCCTTCCGAGATCGTCCACACCGAAGGTCTCTTTGATCATCAAGAAGTGAGATACCTGTGTGATTCTTTCCATGACAACCCACACAGAATCATTTCCTCGAGGTGACCTCGGCAAACCCGTCACGAAATCCATCGCGACATCATCCCATTTCCACTCTAGAATGGGCAACTGCTATAACAACCCAGCTGGCCTCTGGTGCTCTCCCTTCACTTGCTGACAGGTGGAACATCTTGTAACAAAACCAGCTATCTCTCTCTTCATACCCGGCCACCAGTACTGAAGTTTCAAGTCTCTGTACATCTTGGTAACCCTGAGATGAACTGCCCAAGATGAAGCATGAAACTCCCGCATCATCTCTTGCGTATATCCCCTGAAACCCATACTCTTCCATTTAAATGTAAATCCTCATCATCGCCTATCATCCAATCGGGAGGAGGGTCCCCACTTTCCACCGACTCTCGTAGAACTAGGCCATCTGAAACCGATAGCTGCCTCATCCTCACTCTGTCCAGGAGGGTAGAAGTCACAGCTAATGAGGAAAGATAAGTCTTCCCCTGATTGTCATGCACCTCCAAATGCATCTTAGAGAACAAAGCCATGAGCTCCCACTCACCGCTGGCCTCTTGCACTGCCTGTATCTGAGTCTTCCTTCTCAGTGCATCAGCTACTACATTACCTTTTCCAGGTGTATAGGCAAGCTCAAAATCGAAGGACTGTAGGTACTCAAACCACCTTATCTCCCTCAGATTCACGTCACGTTGAGTAAAGATATACTTGAGGCTTTTGTGGTCGGTGAAAACCACAAAATGATCCCCCAACAGATAGTGTCTCCAACAGCGCAACGCATGAACAACTGCAGCCTACTAGAGATCATGCGTCGGGTAATTCCTCTCATGTGGCGTCAACTACTGAGACCCGTACGCAACAACTCGATTGCCTTGCATCAAAACAGCCCCCAGCCCCATCCCTGATGCATCATAGTAAACTGTATAGCTCTTACCCTGCTCTGGGAGTATCAGGATCAGTGCTGATGTCAACCTTCCCTTCAGGTCCTGAAAATTTGCCTCGCAAGCTTCCTAACAAATGAACTTCACACCCTTCTTAGTCAGACCTGTCAATTGTGCTGCTAAGCGGGAGAAGTCCTGTATGAAGCGCCTGTAGTAACCATCCAGCCCTAAGAAACTTCGTATCTCAAACACGGTCTTAGGCTACTCCCAGGAAACTACTCCTCTCACCTTCTCTGGGTCTACTGCAACTCCTGCCTCTGAGATAATATGACCCAGGAAGTGAATCTGTCCCATCCTAAAGTGGCACTTTGAGAGCTTAGAATATAGCCGATGCTTCCTTAGTGTACTCAATATGATCTCAATATGGGTGGCATGGTTGTGTCGAGTGTGAGATTACACCAAGATGTTATCCATGAATACTACCACAAATGAATCAAGATACGGATGAAACACACGATTCATCAGAGCGATGAAAACTACTGGCGCGTTCGTCAGTCCGAACGGCATAACCGTATACTCGTATAGACCATACATACTCCTGAAAGCTATGAGAGGTATATCAGATTGTCTAATGCGTAGCTGATGATATCCGGATCTCATGTCAATCTTCGAGAACACTCTTGCTCCAAGAAGCTGATCAAACAGATCATCTATCCTTGGCAAGGGATATCGGTTCTTTACCATTAACTGGTTCAGCTTCCAATAATCCACGCAAAGTCTGAAGGTACCATCCACCTTCTTCGCAAAAAGGACCAGAGAACCCCAAGGAGAAGTACTGGGTCAAATAAATCCCTTTGCCTGTAACTCCTCTAACTGCCTCTTGAGCTCTTGCAACTCAGGTGTGGCCATACTATAAAACGGAATAGACACCAGTGCTGCTCCTGGCACTAGATAAATAGAGAAATCCACCTCACGCACCAGAGGTAGACCTAAAAAGTCGTTTGGGAAGACATCCCTGAAACGATCGACAACTGGATGGAAATCCGTCTGACAAGTCCCCTGATCATCAAGATATAAGCTCATAATCTGGGATGTGACTCCACCTCGACCATGATGCTCTGCTCCAGCTCGACTCACATGAACATCCCATTGGCCCTTTTATAGAAACTCTCCACCCTCCGGTGACGTGAAACACACCCTGAGATGATAGAAGTCTACAAAATCTCGATAGGAAACCAACCAGTCCATGCTGAGAATGAAATCATAGCTCGTCATCTCTAAGACATAGAGGTCCCAAAGGAAGTGACACCCACCATCCTCAAGGGGCACTCCTTTCACTGATGCACATCAGCCGTTCTAGTCCCCAACGGAGTGTTTAGCATCATGATATCAGAAGAATAAGAAACACCAATCCTAAGGCTCTCCACAATGGGTACAGATGTGAAACTATGCATAGCACCCATATCAAAAATTATTGAAGACAAGATAGAAGCTACTAGAATAGTACCTCTGACTGTAGAAGGTCCAAGATCCTGCTCCTGCTGGGTCTGTCGCACTACATATGCCTGACCAGTGTTGCGGCCCTGTGACACAACCTGGATACCCTGAGCTATCCCGCCCTGCTGCCTCTGCGACCCTGGTGTCTGGCTACCACGACCACGACCACCATCTCTTCCTGCACGCCCTGACGTATTCCAGTAAAAAGCCACAAGTACTACTCCCACATGCAGAGTCTGCACAGAACCCCTCTCACTAGCCACTGGTAGAAACACCCTACAAAAGTGCTGCAGATGAACCATCTTGCCGCAAGCTCGGCACTCCACTGGGTCTCGTGGACACTGCGGCCTCTTGTGCCCCTCTCTGCCACACTGGTAGCACCGGATCAGGCCACCTAAAGAAGCTGCATGGCTGGTACTGCCACCCTGAGAGAAGTCCATTTGTATCTTCCTCTTGCCAGTTGAAATAGTACCAGCAACTGGTGCTAAACTGCCCTAGCACACACCAATAGATTCCCGCAGGTTCCTCTCTGTAATCAGCACCTGATTCACAATCACATGTACAGAAGGCAACCTGAAAACATTCACCAGTGCTCGGATGTCATACCAAAGACCATCCTCAAAATGTCTGGCTCTCAACGTCTCATCACCCACCAGCACGGGTGCAAAGCGCTGAAGCTCCGTAAAACGAGCAGAATAGTCCATCACTGACATAGCGCCCTACTTCAGATTCATGAACTATCAAGCTCTATCGTCCCTCAGCGTCTCGGGAAAAAGAAGTCATAGAAGACTGCCTGAAAATCTTCTCACGCCATGTCCCTGTGATGCTCTGTCTAGGTGGTAACATCCCACCACCTCTTGGCGGAATCACGCAGCATGTAAGTCGCGAGCTTGACCCTCCACCTTGGAGGTGTCTCCAAGTGCTCAAAAATAGTATTCATCGATCCTAGCCAAGACTCTACAGCCTGCGGTCCTCCATCCCATGAAAACGTAGGCGGATGCTGCTGCTGAAAGACATGCGTAAGCTCGGCCATAGATGTGGTAGCCTGTGGTGCTTCCTGAAAGGTCTGCATGAACCACAATAAGCCTTCACGGAACTGTGCCTCCGCGCCTATGTCCGGTATAACAGTTGGCGCCACATCTGGCTCTACTGGAGGATCAACTGGTAGCCCATGGCCCACCATCTCTGGAGTATAATCGTTGCCGCTTTCCTGGAGAAAAACTCGCGGTCATCTCAGCGACATGACACTACAAGGTCAAAAGCACGCCTCAAATTCAATATTAGAAAGACTGAAAGCGAAGGAACCAAAAAGGAACAAGAGGAAGAAAGCATGTCAAAATTTTCAAAACAAGACTACACGGCGGGTACAATGACTACACGACGTGTACTTGACTTTCCTTCCCCTGCCCGGATCCTTCTACACGGATAAGCCACACGGCTTCCATTCAAGAAAACTACACAGTGTGTATAATATCTACATGGTGTGTACGGTGTTATTTTCCAACTTCTCGTGTCTTCGGTGACCCGGCCGACTACTCGGCTTAACTCAACATTGTGTGTTACACATGTACACCGCGTGTACAGCACCCTGTTTCCCAGCCACACGGCTAACTCCACATGGTCTGTCCTCGGACAAGACTACATGGAGTGTACCATATGTACACGACGTGTTCAAAGAGAGGTGGCATTGGCCCATGTTGTTAGTTACACGGCTGAGTCCCCAGGTGACACTACACGACATGTCTATAATTGACACGACGTGTTATGTCAAGGAGTTCATCGACCAGAGTTGTTAGTTACATGTCCGGACTCCGGGTCACACTACACGGCGTGTCCAAAAACTACACGACGTGTTTTACCCAAGTCCTTCCCTACCCTGTGTCGCCACCGACACAGTTTGTGACATAGGAAGTGACTATATGGCGTGTACTCAGGGTACACGGCCTGTGCTCAAAAATTTTATTTTTCTTCCCGAACAGAAGAACATACACGGCGTGTATAAAAATACTACATGGCTTGTATACTGGGTTTCCAGACCGTATGCCTCATAAACATCCCTAGAACTTAGAAAATACTGAAACTAACTCCTAAGTGTCAAATTCTGACCCGTGGGGGACCATACTCCCCATGAATCAAAGTTTGAAATCTTATGTGTGTTATAACCAATAAATAGTCAATGATCCACCAAATTCTGGTAAATGAGGGCTCATACTCCCCAAAAACAGAATTTTTTCATTAATTCTATAAACAGGCTCACATAAAATTACCCTATCACATAGAAGGTATTTTATCAAAGCGGCTATCACAACATCATGCTTTTCTAGCACAACAACTATCACAACAACATGCGAATTTATAATGCACCTACATGGCATGGAAACTATGCATGGCATGTGATTTCTATAATGTGCCTATATTATGCATGAGACGACATACCCTCATCTCATCGGGTTGCAACTAAATAGAACCCACATATAAAATATAAACAACACAATATCAAGTGCGTCAGCCAACAGTGAAAACATATCAACCGTAAAATTGAAAAATCAAAGGAATTAAAAATACTAGGTAGACTGGAGTTTCCCTGTACACAGGTTAGCTACACCAGTGCACCACTTATTACCAACTATCGTTCTGTCCTATCCTTGAATACGGCTCCAAATAGTAAGTCAAAGAAAAGAAACCCTCTGATACCACTTTGTAACATTCCGGACCCGGGTGCCACGCAACGGGTGCCCCGAGCCCAGCTCGCCACGTGACCTCAAGTGAATTTCCCCAAACGCCAGAGGCTACCGACTAGCAGCGAGGGCCCGGGTCTGATAGTGGGGAAACTATGCCCTCATTTTTGAAAGTGTAGCGCATCAGAATTTAAATAAATCATACAATGACAGCGGAAGCAGAAAACATACACAACTGAAATAAACTACAGAAGTGGACATAATCAACAGTATATAAATGATGATGCTACATGTTTCAAGTTCTAAGAAAGAATCTAGAACATGTTATACATTAATACAGTACAACAAAATAGAAAGTACAACAAACAAACAAACAGCTGGCAGCGACATCGCGAGCCTAGGCTCGGTCCCATGCCCTCCTACTCCTCAGCAACAGTCAAGTACCTGTATAGGGACTCTTTCCCCTATTTACACCTTTAGCAACGTAATCTGTTTGGGCCGAAAAGCGTGACCCAAACTGGGTGTGAGAAATATATCTCAGTAGGCACCCACCAAAGGCCCTTGCCCGACTGCATGTAAGCATTCAAAAACAGCGTGAAATAGTAAAGTGCAATAAAGTAAGTAGTACTCAAAAGTAACTAACTTAACAGTTTAATTTCCATTTTATTATTCATTTAATTCGTTTAATTTAGTGACATTTTCTGCTCAACAACACCAAGCCCTCAAGCCAACCACAACCGTGCCCTCAGGATAAAATAGTAAAACACACCCTCAGGATTTCCCTCAGGCCATACTAAATCCAATCCGTGGGTATTTCCCTCAGGTGTAACAGAATTCTCACCCTCAGGCATATGATGTTTCGCCCTCAGGCACAGATGTCAATCCCTCAGGCATGAAAGGTTGCCCCCAGGTGGAATACCGACAGCCCTCGGGGTAAAACAGTCACGCCCTCAGGCCAATCACAAAAACACCCTCAGGCTAAACAGGCAACCGGGCCATGCCCAACATATCCAAAATGTAGTAAAAAAGCAATTCCTCTCAAGTAAATTCTACAGTTACTATATTTAAGGCATACCCTCGGGTATCCTGGCCAAACGGCTAAACAGAGGAACACACCCCTCAGGATGGTTCTGGATCCAAACAACGATCCCAAACAACATTTCTACAACTTTATTTAATTACCTATACAGTTCTAGGTAGTTAAATTAGCCACGGCCTCAGCCTCACGACACCCCAATATGGGTTCATAGCTCAAAAACGCACAAAAAACACACGACAGTTGGAAAAATAACACCAAGCCACCTACCTTATACGCCAACAAGCGTTATACACGAACGTCGGTTTCCAAAATTCCCGAGAACGGCGTAGATCTGACGAATAACAAAACCCATTCAAATGTAAATAACATACGTTAGGAGAAACATTTGTAAGAACGATAGCAGGAGAGGAGAGGGCTTACCCATGCGGTTCCGACGGGATGGTCCGAAGCCAAATCGGATTCCAGACGAACTCCCGGTGGATCTTCAAAGATCCGGCCTCCTCCTTTAGCTCCAAAATGGCTCAAATGCCTCCTCTTCCAAATGAAGAAGCTAATACATGTTTTAAGCCGAAAAAACCAAGTACACGGTGTGTACTTCTGAGTACGTGACATGTAATTATTTCATTTAGCTGTTCATTTGGCGGCACCGCCACACTGTTCATCTGTCGACTTGAGTACATGACATGTACTCCCAAGTACATGGCGTGTATTGTCGCCCATCTGGCGGCGACTCGACCGCCATACTATTTATGCTTGCCGACTGACTACACGACATGTAAGTACCACTACACGGCGTGTAGTCGGTTCCTACACCCTTCGTCGCCGGTATGGCTACACGCCCCGTGTACTCACTCCAACATGGCCAAAAGTACACGACGTGTAGATAAAGTACACCACATGTAGTTCCAAAATTTAGGATTTTTCTCAATTTCCCATATTCTATCAAAAAACACTTAAGGAAAAGGAAAAAGAAGGAGCTCGTATGTCAAAAATATGAACTAGGTTCTTACAGTTATTATGGTAAATTATTAACCTATCATAGAGAATATGTGATTTGGTTAATTACACTTCTATATGAGACTTTAAGAGTAGTTTATTTTTTTAGAGATAAATACTAACATTTAATATGAAAGACCAAGTAATTAAATTTTTCTGAGTTTTGTGTTTTAATCTTAGTTTGGATTATATTGATGGATTTTAAGGATAATTTTTTTTATTGAATTGTCTTTATTTAGCATTGGGTATTGTATTTGAATTTTGAAAATTAAGATTAGTATTTCGTTCTATAAAGGATTATCCATTTTGGGGATCATATGATCTTGTACTTACCACTTGGTATTGGTTAGTCTCTATAGACAAGGGAAATATATAGTTCATTCTTTATGAATATTGTGATTCTATAGAAGTGGATTCTATCACTTTAGGTGTTTCCAAGTCATATTTAATATTCATCATTTGGATAAAAGATGAGTTAGTGGTAGAAATTTATTTAAGGATGAAACTACATTAAAAGTAAGTATATCTCTTTATGTTCTCAGTAAATCTCATAAATAAATTCCTCAATTTTATGAAATTGAACTTAAAAAAAACGTTGTCCGTTTAATTTCCCTACTGGAAAACTAATAAACATTTAACCCATAAAAAGTTTTTGGTTTTCTTGTTGTTAACATTATCCTGATCATGATTTCTATAAATCACCACCAGATCTTGATAATTATTTTATCTTCCATATCCATGTTTTACTACATGTAATCCTAGTATGGGTTATTTCAGGTGACCTTTGTTCTTCTATTTTCTTCTTTTCAAGTGATAGCTTTATTGACTCTTTTTTGATGTGGGAATTTCAATGAAGCTCCCTAGTGTAATTTTAAATATTGTGATGACAAAATTTTTAAAAGGGGGAAGAATGTAACACCCCAAGATTACATAATAAATTAATTTCATTAATGTAATTCAATATCTTGCGCTACACTCAACACCGAGTTCGAGCGCACCACAACTTACCAAACGATCCGTTCAATAAATAGTTAGGAATAATATTAACTGCATTTTGAATTTTATATAATCCACATAATTTTAAAAACAATATTAATTTTTTCTTAGACATAACATAATAACAACATAAATTTTTCAGGTAAAAGAATTATTTTTAAAAAATTGAAATATTACCGCCTTTTAATGACACACCCTTTTTAAATCAAATATTTTACACTTTTATATATTAAATTTGAAAAAATAAACATCTTCTTTAGAAGAGGGACATAAAAATTTTAGTTTGGATGAATATTCAGTGCATTTTTTATAATATTCATATTTTTATGAATAATGGAAAATACGAAATTTTAATTGAAAAAAACTTTTTTTATCGAAATAATTTATAGAGTTAAATTATATATATGAATGGTTTTTAAGTATAATTAGATAATATTTTTAAAATTTAATCCAATTTTGGCCATTAGATGTAATTATTCATTTAAAGTGGACATAATAACTTATCAATCTTTTGATATTTTTTACTTTTCAAAAATCTGCTGTCTAGTTTTGACAATGGGAATATTTTTTAAAATTAATTAATAAAATTTCTATGTTTCTAATTCTGTAAAACATATATTTTTTTTTGAATTTTGAATATCAAATTTATATTTGGGATATTTTTTGGTATTTTTCTAAAAACTTTAAATTTTTGATGAATTGTGAAAAACACTACGTTATTGTATAAAACCGACATTTTATTTAAATAATTATATTTATATAAATTTAATTTGAAGTCTAAATAGATAAAAAATACCTATATTATACCAATTTAATTCAGTGAAATCATTTTATAATAAGATTATATATATATAATTTAATTTATCTATTTACCGTCTTTTACTCACCTTTAAGGCACATTTACAAATATGAATAAAAAATAAATTTTACACTTCTATGAGTTGGATTTCAAATATCTGAGAGACATGGTTGAGATCTGTAAGTATAATATGGTCCAATAGGATGAAAATAATTTTTTTTGAAGAGTAACTTTGGAATTTTATTTACCAAGGTTACTATTAAATAAGGTAATTAATTGTAAATATGATATTATAATTACCAAAACACATGTCCTAAATATATTTGATAAGATTATTTAGAAAAAAATAAACCTTATAAATAAAATATGAACCTTTTTATCCACTTGTATTAGATTTGGACATTTATTATTAATTTATTTAAGGATGAGTTAAAAGGGTAAAATTCAATGTCTAATAAATAAAACATTTTTAGTATAAAGTTATACATGTGATAAGTTAGACTATAAATATTGATTAGAAATATAAAAGGATTTCCTAATTCATGGTATTTTAATTATAATTTTTAGACATTATATAATAAATTTTATTTATGAAACAATGATGATGCATTAATTATCTTATTAATGAAAGATTAAAATAATTGATATTATAAATATCAAAATAAATTTAAATAGATACTTCGGATGCATTACATGAATTTTATAGGTTAATATGACATTTTAGGTTGATTTAATGAGTTTTTTCTATGTAATAATGTTTTTTGACTTTTACAAAAACCAAATACTAAATAGTGTCAAATTTGACATAAATGAGTATTTAAAACAAACACTGTATTATTAAATGATACAATATTCACAAAAATATAATATTTGTACAAAGAAATTATATAATTATATATATATATGTGTGTGTGTGTCATTAATGAACCACTTGATGTTTTATTGGAATTTTATATATGTTTATTAAAAATTTAAAATAAATATACAAGAAGACCATGCAACAGTTAAACTATTTATCTATGAATTAAATCTAAACGATAAAGTTAATATGGTGACCTAAACTTTTCTAAAAAGTTTTGGTTGAGAGGATTTAGACCCATACACACCTTTTCCACGAAATAAATTCATTTTGTTCCATTATAAACTGAAAATTATTTTATAATAACATAATATTTCAGGATTTTCCAAACGTGACCCTCACCTCTCTTATAAAATGGTACTTTCCATTCTCTCAAAATCACACCTCCAAAGACATTTGGTTCATCCTACCCATTCTCAAATATCATCCCATATAGATTCCATACATTGATCATAGATCCAACCTAAGTATCCCTTTTGATCAAATCAAAACGAAGCACCCAAAGAAGAGGTATTAAATTCGTAATCTCTTTCAATGTTTTTTTTAATCTTCCACTTCCACTTTCATTATTGTTTCCATAAAAATAATAATAAATCGAGTATCTTATAAAAAATATGATGTTATTATAAATATGGCACAACCATATTCATTATTCTATCCACCGTAAGAATGAAAAAGTCACCATACGTGCATAAGTACGGCTTACCGTCTCCACGTTGTGGTGCAGTTTGTTATTCAACACTTTATTATTTGGATGTCTATAATAATGAGTATAACTGTGGTAAATAATAAATATTAAATGTTTATGATTGTATATATATAATATAACATTAAATTACATACGATTTCACCACTAATAGAATGATATTGTCTCTCGTGCGTACGTACGGATTACCGTCTCCACGACGTGATAAACTTTTGTTCC
This sequence comes from Viscum album, assembly GCA_963277665.1. Taxonomy (NCBI): domain Eukaryota; kingdom Viridiplantae; phylum Streptophyta; class Magnoliopsida; order Santalales; family Viscaceae; genus Viscum; species Viscum album. The sequence continues at coordinate 221,478,438 of OY728165.1, forward strand.
CCATCACATCCATTACAGAATAATTTTAATTTGATGATTGAAAATAATATTTAATAACATAATATCATTACTTATATGAATAAAATACATCCAATCCATAACAAAAATGACTTATATAACAAAACATATAAATAAAAATGAATTAGTTAACACCCAAAACAATGACAGTACTACAATATCATTAACAAATCAATATTAGAAGATCATATATGATATAATATTTATGTATGCAGTTCTTTTATAATTTAACAACAATGATTTCACAATTATATAGGATATTAAACTACACTCTACTTTGTAAAAGTACAAGGTAAGGGGTTTTCATCTCACTTTTTATTCCCGTGAGATTCATTCTACATTTTTCACTATTTCCTTTTGTTTGGTGTATATAATACCCAGGATTATATTCTTTGTGTAACATAAATATATTTATGGGTATTTACATCCTCATTGTATGATCCTTCTTTAATGGAGTGTATGTTTCGTTAGTTACCAAATTAATATGGGAAACTCTAATTTCAATTTTCACTCATTGGGTTTTACACATATTTCATTGATTATTTTACTCCAAGATTATGTGTGAAATCACTATTTTTTTATTTATGTTGTAACTTCCCCTCATCTTTGCATGGATATACTTTTGATACATGTAATCACTCCATTTATAAATTATCAAGTCAATGATATGATCTTGATAAGGGAAATCTTAACTCAATTTCCCTTCATTTAGTTAATCATCCAAGTCATTGGTATTGTTTTTCAAAGAAAATGTGTGAATGTCATCTGATTGATTTACACTGAATATAAAATCATATTGAGTGTATTTATATTTGTCACACATAATTATTTCATTGTTTTATCCTTAAAATAAGGATACAGTCTCTATAAGGGATTTCATCTTAATTTAAATTCTATTGAGACTTCTTTGTTGTTTTGCACCAATTCACTATTATATAGTTTATATACTATAATTTGACATATAAAATAATGGAAACCTTTATTTTCATTATATTATAATGTTTTTATTAATGTTATTCCTCAATTATTTTTATTCAAGCGTCTCTCATTTGATTTGGAACTCTTTAACTAAAATATCATTTTAAATGTTTTTATGATTTATTCTTCAAAATCTATCTCATTAATGTCCATGTTTTAAAAATGGATTTAAGAATTTATTTATATGGAAGTTAATGTCTTAAAATTAAATTTTATTTCAATTTTTCAATGTTTTTTGGGACACTTTGATTCAAAAAAATCATTCATACAATTTCGTTGATAAATTGTGAGACATTTAAATGTTTTCTTAAAAAGGGGATATTTCTCTCCAATAGTTTTACTGATAATTTTTATCTATGTCAATATCCTTCCTTATTCGCGATCTTTGATAATTTATAAAAATACAATCTTCCATATTCTATTGAATGAGTTATGTTTGACTATGGATGTTCTATTTTTATAACATTCAGGGTTTGTGGTTAGAATATTGACATTTTGGATGCTAGTTTTAATACAAATGTTTAGATTATATTTTGACCTTTTCATAAGGTGAATGAATTGGACATAGTAAGTGAAGGGTGGACCTCACTAAATCTCCTCGATGCATCAATTTTTCTCAAGAGATAAACTAGTGTCTTGGAACAAGGCCTTGACAAAATCTTATTTGTAGTCTTTCCTTGAGGCCATGACTATATGGTTATGATTTCTAAAATTATGCATTTCATCATTATGAAATTAGCTATTGATATTACATGTGATTTTTTGTCTAGTATAATATCCATGTGAATAAGTAAATAGAATTATTTGATTTATCTTTTCCATATTATGCTGAAGTTGATGTTTAAAAGGCTTGTGTTTTAGTCTTATACATTGCCTTAAATGTTTATTCTTTTTTATGATTGTTTCTGTTATATTGTAATCCCTACTAAGCATTTGAGCTCACCCCTTTCTTATGTTTTATTCTTCCCAGGATGTGAAGAAGTATATTATGATTAACATGTATGGATTAGACAAAGGATATGTGTGCGTTCAAAGGGGACAAAATGTTGTTTTTCATTATTTCATGATGTAATGAAAAACTTGTGTATGTATCTAGTAATTCCAATGATACTAAACAAATCGATCTTTAGAGACTTGATCTATTGAGATCATGAAATGTTATGTAATAATGCACCATCACTGGGTAACTCGGGTCGGGGGGTTACGCATGGATGAGCCCAATGGGGTGAATCCATGGTACTACGTGTTCGAAGATTTCAAGATGGATCCATGGAGTGTATCCAATGCATCCTAATATATATTGTGATAGTGAACGGATCCAATAACCTCATGTTTAACATCCTCTAGTATATAAGGACCATTTTCAATGGTGAATATATCAATTGAAAACCAGATCCTTGAATTATAATGGAATCCACTTAGCGATGAAGGAATTCCCATGGGCACCCATGGTTGGCTCAAGCCTCACCACTCCTATAAAGATTAAAAGGTCTATATGCAATAACACTATATTCATGTATCATTATATAATTTTGGACATGTAATACTCATTCCATTTAATAATCCACTAGGATTATTCCATTCCCTTTCATGCCAAGTGAAAAGGTCAAATAATGTAATGTAACAAATATCCATTAATTATAAAAATAAATCCCATGTAATATGTGTACATATATACAAGACAATTATTAACTCATTCAGATCATTTTATTACCTTTCATTCAAGGTAACAAGGTTAGATAGGAAATTCAATGAATTAAATTAATTTTAAATGTCCAGTCAATGGGGTATCTATACATATACTCTCCAATTAAAAATTTATAAGATCATTTAATTGTAAATAAACACTTACCTTAACAAGGAAATGTGTAAAACACACCTAGAAATTGATTAAAATGTAGTAATAAGGTATAACACGGTACAAAACCTATTTGGGTGGAAGGAATTCAGCTACCAACCTCTAACAATGTGATGAAAATTTATTAAATGGATCTATAATACCTTCAGTGAGTTTATAAGTAATGAATATGAATTTATTAGGAAAACAATAGTGACATTGATGTGCACATATAGTTGAAAATATTTAAGGAAAAATACATTATGGTAAAAAGTAATTGAACACATAACATAAGCCTATAACTTTTTCCACATCCAGTATATGTCTTTAGTTTTGTCTGGACATTAGGAATGTTGAAGAATAAATCAATGCCCTAAAAAGAGGGCATATTACCTTACATAAAAATAGAAACATCAAGGGGAAGATAAATAATGAGTTGAGCCTACAGAATGAATCACTTACTAAGAGGAATCCAATTATATGAACAAATATTGACTCCAATCTCATATAGTGATGAAATCAAATAACATAGTAGGAATAATCTTGAGAGCACCAGCATGAGGTAGGAATACCAATTCCATTTAGTGGTGGAGGAGATAAAAGAAACCTAGTATATAATTTTTTTTGGGGAGGATGGTAATATCACCCCTCTTTAAAGGGGTCACATATATTGGCTGCATGGTTGGCCAAACCATGCACAAACCCTGTGTCATGAACTTCCAATAGAGAAACCTCATGTGGTTCAACCATAGTGTTGGAAAAACCATGTCCCAACTGTGATTAGATCACTGTCCAGAGAGGGAACCCATTCAGGTTGAGAAACTATATTACAAACATGCCATTTGCATCTACTAAAAAATGGACACATCATTAATGGGAATGATTCCATGGGAATATGGTTAGGAAAAAATATTTACCTTGATTTTCCCTCTGAAACTCCCCACATGGTTACGAGAAACGATGTGGTTTGGGCAACATTGTTTCTTCTAACCGTGTGACCTAGTGTTTTCTTCCACGGGTCCAATTTAAAATATCCGAACAAACCCCATAAATCACTTAAATCATATATGAATTCATTAGGTATCCATTATTGCTTCAATATAATGAAATAGAATAAAAGTTAAAGGATCTATACCATATATAAAAAAAGATTCTTATATTCTCTCCCCATAATGGAATTCAACCGCATGTTTTCCTTCCAAGGGTGGAATAATGTTGCCTAAGGACTACTCCGACCAAGGAGAAAGTATGTCAGCCACCCACTCCCAAGTATCATACTATAAAAATACATGATTCCATAGCACCCATAATAAAGGATCATGGCATAATTGAAGATTCTTCAAGCTCTGGTTAACATGGCAGAAGGGATAGTCCTCACACCGAGCATCAACATATAACTCCACTACTTTGAGATAAAAAAGTAAGATATGGGTTAGAATGATATTGAAGAAGCTATGAAAAATGGATGATGTCTTGAATATATCTGTACCATTGAGGTAATGAAAATTTAGATCCTACTTTTTTGACTCTATCTATAATCTCAAAAGGCCAGACAAAATGAGGTTACAACTTCCCCAGCCTCTATATCCATCTATTCCCAATCCCGGGTCATGGTAGTATGATTTATATTTAGACTATGAATTATACATATGTTTTTTCTCAACAAGACCTTCTATAAAGTCTCATGCATGAGACGATGACCTAGTATTACTACCTTTAAACATCACATGTGTAAACGAGATGAACTATCATATAAGACCTCATACAGATCCATATGAATTATTGTATGAAAGCTATAATTATAGGAGAACATGATTAGAGGAATATGATTATAGCAAGAACCATCGATATCAAGAACTCATATAAGAATCATGGCCTTGGAAACTTATACTATCCGTTCTGAATGGCCATCATTCTAAAGGTGAAATGATATGGTCAAAAGAAAATGTGTACCGTAAGATCACTATAACACCTTCCAGAACATCATTATGAAATAAACATCCCTACATGAAAAAATAGTAAATGGAAACCTAGGTATCCATATGATCTCATAGATATAAAATCTTCCCAGCTCATCAACAAAAAAATTGACACAAATAGGATGGAACTGGGATACTTTACTCAGTCGATCTACAACTACACAAAATGCATCACTACCTTGAGGTAACCTTCAAAATCCGACCAGAAAATCCATACCAGCATCGTCCAATTTATATTATGGGGCCATAAATGGTTATAAAAATCCATCATGTCATTTGTGCACCACCTTCACCTACTGAAATGTGGAACACCTAGTGATAGAACCTATTATCTGGCATTTAATCACTCGACATCATTACTAGAGATTAATTTCACAGTACATATTAGATATGACTAGATGAACTACCATCTAATAAGTGTTTCACTGTCCTAAAAATACCTACCTCATGTATGTAATAACCTAGACACGTCCATTTACGTGTAGGATGCTATCTCTATCAACTATCCAATTTGGTGGCAGGTCCTAACTGAAAACACTTTCTTGTTAGACGGACCCATTAGGATCTGAAAACTATCTCCTATTTACCCTATCTAGGAGTTAATTGGTAACATCAAAGGCTAATGAAAAATGATTACAATAACTCTCATGATACTCTAGATGTATCTTAGAAAATAAGGCCATCAACTGCCATTCATAACTGTATTCCTTTATGGCCTGTGCCAGAGTTTTATGGCTTAGCATATCGACCCCTACATTGTCGTTTATAGGCATATAAGAAAACATAGAGTCAAAAATAATTATGTTATCCAACCCATATTTTATATATTTGATTCATGTCATATTTTTTAAATATATATTTGGGGCTCTTATGGTCTACATACACCATAATGTTATCAACCATCAAATGGTGTCTCTGAAAACTCAAAGCATTGAAAACTAATGCTAGATTAAGGTATTGCATCAGGTAATTACTCTCATGTGGTCTCAACTATTGATAACCATATACAAAAAATCCATCATCCTATATTATAAATGAACCCATCCTGATGCTTGATGCATCATAGAACATGTTATATCCTCTAACAAGATTTTGAAAAAACACAATAAGTGAAAATGAATGACTTCATTTCATCTCTTGAAAGGGTTTCTTGCATGATTAAGACCACGAGAAACTCAAAACCTTCTTATTAATACTAATAAGCGATGAATAATGGAGTGATATTTCCTATATGAAATTACTTTAATATCCTTCCATAAAAAAACCATATATCAAACACATTCTTAGGCTTCTTCCAGAACACCATAGAACTCACATAATCTTATCCAATGTATACTCATGATTCTGATATAATATTACCAAAGAAGTGAACTTTTATGATATATAAGTGGCACATAGTATTATTATAATATATCCTATACTCACTTAGTGTATTCAAAACAATATAATGATATATAGAATAGTCACTTATTATATGAGAATATATAGTGATTTCATGCATGAAAACCATGAAAATGGAATCTAGATCGGGGTGGAAAACCCTACTCATGAAATCCATGAAAATGATGGGAATATTAATAAGACCAAGAAACATTATGAGATACTCATATAAAACATAAAATCTTTTAAAATCCACACGTGGTATATCCAAAGGCCTAAATCACATATAATGATAGCCCAATCCCAGGTTGATCTTCGTGAAAACCCTTGATCTTGAAATCTGGTCAAATAGGCCATCTATCATAGGAAATGGATATCAGATCTTAATGGTATGCTAGTTCAAAAATCGGTAATAAGTATATATCCTAAGGGACCCATCCTCATTATTGGTGTAAAGCATGGGTCAAAACCCAGATGAAGTACACATCTACATAAAACCTTTGGAATCTAAATACTCTAACTATTTCTTGAGAAGATGGTGCTCAATTGGTTCCATCCTAAATGGAGGAATAGACACTTGATCCATTCCTAAAAAGGTTCAATCATTTAATCTACCTCCCTATCTAGATGTAAGTTGGAATAATTGTTGGGGAAAACAACCTTGAAATGATCCACCATGGGAGGAAACTCTATCAGATGTGTTCCCTTCTCTTATAGGAAATGAGTATAAATTTAGGCGGTCACACCCCATATCCCACGGTGCTATAGTGTATCTCTACTTACATACATGTAACGACCCGAACTTTTCAATTATATTTGTTTCCAAATTATGTGAGTTATTTTATTTTATACTCAACAAAAATATATCCTTTAATTAATGAAGTGGGTATAATTAAAATGAGACCGTTGGGTTTCGACTTTTATATGATCGTTGGTCAATATGACCATTGGAAACTATAATCTTAACATTGTGTATTTATAAATAAGGTTATCTTGGTTAATTAATACATACAGAATATTGAATGGACTCATCCAGTAGACTCGAGCCATATGAAGCCCATCTGTCGCATCTTGGGAAAGAGGTAGCATCATTGGACTTTGCTCTGGACCAAGCCCAGGCCGAACTTCAATGTATGAAGATTGAATGAAATTAACTAAGGGATAAGTTAAAGCTGATAGAAATCACCACTCATGCAATTTTTTCTGAGCCACCACAAGATTCTATCACCATATCACACCTTATACTAATGTCCTATGATGGTGTTATAAGGGGCTTTGTAAAGAGACCATAGTTTCTTTGTGTAATCCTTTTATATAAATAAATTTTTATTTCTTCTTATGGTGAACTTTTTGAATTTTAAATTTTCCAGATAAATATTGGATGTATATTATTGATGTTTAGAAATAAAAGGGCATTTTAAAATATTTTGTTATTCTTTAAATAATTAATAATGTGAAAGGATTTTTTTAAAATGTTATTCTACAGTTGTGATCAGGGATAAATTTAGAGTCTAATAAGGTCAACATGGTTTTTAGTGAATAGTAAAGTAGGAATAGTAGCATACCCTTATGAATAATAATGAATAGTAATGAATATTAATATTAACAAAAAAATAGAAACATCACCCATGAATGTTTAAATACATTTTAGACATCTTAAAAGTGAAAAAACGATCATAGTTTATGTTTTGGTATTTTTGAAAGCCATAAATATTTTTTTTACAATTTTATAATTAATTTAATAATTTAAAATGGAAATGTATTTTCATAAAATTTAATCATAAATTTTTACATTATTGTCTTATGGGTACACAATATTTTTATGGGACCTTGATTACTTTTTTATTATGTTACAAAAGGAGTTATAGTTTAAATGTTGAATTTTTGGAATAAATAATGATTTTGTTTAAAAATTAAATTCAAAATATTTAGGAAATTGTTTTCATAAAATTTACTTCAATTTTGAATTCAGTGAATTGGTATTAGGTTAGGGTGAATTTTTGGGATTTTTTTGAAATAGTTGAATTATCGGTGAATAGTAAAAATGCAGTTTTGAGTTTTGGGTGTTTAATGACATCATTAATGATTTAATAATGATGTAAGCTTTCTGGTCGACTTATTAATGGTGATATATGATATGAGGTGTCCCTAGTGGCCAATACCATGGGAAAATACCATGTTCAAGCCCATGGTTTTGCAAATACCACGGATGAGGTGTCCCTTGGAAATTAATAATTTATTCACTCACTTTTCTTATAAATACCAAGACATTTCCCCCATTCATTTCTTTCCAAAATCATCCTAAACGAATTTTCTCTCTCCTTACCTCCAATGGAGTCCTCCCAAAGTTCCCTCAAGCCTCCCAATGTCCCTAACTTCAAGCTTTCGAAGTTACTCTTCAAGGTAAGGGATCCTTTCACCCTCCTCTTTTAAGTCATGAATTCCTTTATGTTCTGCCTTCTAGTTTCCATCTCTTTATGTTGGAGGTATGTTATTATATGTTATCATTACTGTAAATTTCATGTCTAATTTATTAGATACCATTTCTGATCTCATCAATTTGTTTTTTGAATTTTTAAGTGACATCGTTAGGCTGTCGAATTTCACGTAAAAGAAATCACATCTTCTCATTCCTTTCATGTTTCCTTTTATTGTTGTGTGTCATTAAAATATCCATACCATGTTCTTATCTCCATGTTATTCTGTATTTATATTTTAATATGATTTATTTATGAGTGGGTTACCCTTGTACTCTCTCTTTTTATAATTTTATAAAACCATGTCATATAGCCATTATGCTGCAGAAATTTCATCTCAAAATTTCAATCTCTTTTTCTCACGAAATTATCTTATTTATTTATGTGAATAACCAGACAAATTTCGTTTCTATGGGTGTTCATAAATTTATAAAAAATATATATTTTATTCTGTAATGGACATACATATACCCCTCATTCCCTTTCCATGGGTTATAAATGATATAATGATATTATTTTTACAAACTTTTAAAACATCACGATTTTGAAATGAAACCCATTTCCTTTATTCTATATGGGTTATTTATGAAATGTTTGATTATGATCTATGTGGATCACATGAATGTAAAGAAATATTAAGGGTTCACCCTGATAGTGCTCCAATGCATTTGGTAAAGAATTAATCTCTAGAGATGACATGTTTCACGATACCTTGGTGAATAACTTTGATAATTTTTATAACACCTCAGGGATAATCCTTGGTGATATGTTCATGAATGTCAAAATGAAATGTTGAAGACACATATTAAAGTTATGATTGACGTTCTTTTTATCATGATATTTCTATTCTTTCATTTCTAATCCCTTTATTATTTTTATCATGTTCTTAATAATATTGCTCAAGATCACATGTCAACTATTTCACTTGTTTTCCTTACTGAGCCTTCTGCTCACCTTTTTCATTGATGTATGTCTCCAGGATATGAGATATAGTAGTTTTACATAGGATGAACCTATGATGAAGACTTACGAGTAGTTTAGAATTTTTTTTATGTATTTTTCATGTATTATGTTCCTGATTTTGAAGACACTAGACTTTAAAGATCCTCTGTTTGTAAAATGTAATGAAATGTTATGTAATAAAAAGGAGAGATGCCATAATAGAAATCCCACTCACACTTTTTATGATAAGTACCATCACGTAGTGATGTAAATGGAACCTGCTGGTGATATAAGTTGACAATGTAATGAAAGGGAACCAATATATTCATCTTGAGAATAATAATGATGCCTTTCATCTCGAGTGTGAAGATGTTATATATGAAGGGAGAACTGCCTACCGAAAGGGGCCAGTCTCTACATAGGTGTATTAGTTGAGACTAACCACCGAATAGTGTTTCCAAGGTTATCCAACCATTGAATTTTTGAATCTCCAACTCAAGACATTACATGGTCTGTGAGAGTTAAAGGATTGAGAGTAGACTATATAAAAATAATAAGATATGATAGTTGAGGAAACTAAAATAGAAATTCACACATCTAATATTCATTTACAATGATCCTTGGGTATTAGCTTTAAAGAATGAAATTGGACTAACCCACAACCTTGAGCTATAGCAGAACCATGCTGATTTTTTCCACTATACTGGAATTGATTATAAGAAGTATAGATACAATGACCATAACCTCATCCTTGGACTATTCTATAGGTGGTACCCCAACTTCCTTTCAAACATGGAATAACTAACCCCTCTCTTGAAAATGGATTTTATTTGGACCCTCTAACATTTGTAGATGGTGGAAAAGTACAATATAATATCTGAATATGTCCCATACAACTATAAGAATGACACTATATAGTGTCTCCATTACACTGAGGTTTCATATTCCCCTACTTCCCACAAAAATGGAATATAATGGAGGTTCCAATGTAGAATAATTGGCCTCCACTACACTAATGAGAAACATCATGGCTACACTTCCTGCTACTGGAAGAACTACTGCCCTATCTTGACATTATACCTCTATACCCAATATTACAAGCTTCTCTCAATTTTCACTATTGATAATATACTAATCATTAGTCTTATAATAGGTAGATAAATGAAATATATTCACCAATGAGTGGATGTAACACATGAAACTATCTTCGAAAAATATCAACCGTGATAACACATCATTGGCTAGATGTAGTGAAAATAATTAATAATTAGTAAGATTCACTAAATAGTCCATGAAGTACATAAAACCCCACTCCAGGTGTATAAACACTCTGAATCAATAAACTCCCAAAATCTAAGGAAAAAAGTAGTCATAGAAGGTAGTCTATAAGTCATGCCAAACAATTCCCTGATGATGGATACCCTATTTAATCACATCCCACAAATGCTTAGCCATATCACTTATCATTCAGATGGAAATATGACACCCATATTTGTTTGTGTCTATGCATCCTTGACAATTAAAATCATATCCTCAAACCAAGGCTCAGTAACTATATTATTTCCATCTCATGAGAAGATGGGAGAATGCTATTATTGAAACTCACTAATCAGATCATCCATAGTAGGTGTAACTAATGTAGAACCCGACATAGATATCATTAGATATAGAAAAACCCCTAAAATATGAGTTTCATTTCTAGTTCAGGGATAGATAACAGTGCCTCATGTGGAACTTCTATTGGCTGGACTAGCAGTTTTAGCCCCACCATCTCTAGAGCATGGTCATCGCCACCCTCCTAGTGCAAGAATAGAGTAAATCATTGGTAATATCTCTAAAATTGAAAAAAACCAACTCATAACTTGATTTAGATTGGAAATATAAACTAGAAAAAAAAGATAAGAAAAGGGCTCATTAACTTGCATACTATCCCAACTAACCACTTAGAAGGAAACGGAGTTTATAAGTGTTTAATCTTTTCATTATATGGGTTCCAACATACGAAAGGTTCAATAACAATTCCTGATGGAAAATACTCCTCAATTTATAGTTGGCCTCTCTGTTTACTAGAATCCATCTCTTTTTATAAAAAAAAATTTTATTTTAAGTTATGTGTTCTTATATACACATACAAAGGTTAGATTAAATTGATTGTCATTACCAGTAAATAAGGCCTCGTACACCTTATCACTGAAATCGAACCCCATTTAATATCAATTAGCTGTCATACATTTGTACATAAAATGTACCATGTAAAATGTAAAATGTATTGACTCATTATATACCCTCCCAAATTCATAAGGTTCCTTACACATTATAATTGAAATTATAAATCATGTGATTTTATCTAAATCTAAACTCATGTGACTATAGGTACAAAACAAACATGGGTAGAAACTAGATATTTGATATGACACCATCAACTTGTATAGAAAAACATTATTTATATTGATGATTAGATTTCTAGTAACTAATTCCCATAACATACAGAACATATTATAAGAACAGACATATATAGGAACTATGGCTCACTCAACAATCACAGAAAAAACAAGAAATGGAGGAAGTGAAATGAACCTACATAGCATGGCATATACATGTAATGTGAATTCTAGGTGCCTATAATGATGAATGTAACAATGCTTCCAGCCTTACCCATTGAAGGTAAAAATCTATAAATCATACCAAATACTAGAATTCATGTTCATAATAAAATAGTTAATATATATAAACTACATTTAGCCAAAAACAAAACACAAATTCCCATTACCAGAAAACATGATATTTATCCCGAACATGGGTTAGATACTCTTAGAAACGACTTATTAGAAAGCTCAAACATGATTTTAATATTCTTTCTATATTACAAAAAATAATACAAAAGAAAATAAACCAGCTCTAATACCACTCTGTGACATCTCAACCGATGTTCCACTCGATAGTTCCTTGAGTTGGCGGGGCACATGGCCTCAATAATACATCCCCATATGCTAGAAGATACTGACTAGAAGAGAGGGACTGAGGTGAGTCCATGAAGATTCTATTCCCTAATTTCATATTAGATCACAAAAGATTTAATAAAAATAGATCGATACAAATAGTATAACCACAATAAATAATAAACCAAACTTTCATTAGGAGTTAATTATAACCAACCATCAATAATAATCTACTCAAAATACAAAAAATTTCATATATAAAAAACGATGATGATATTTCATGTCTCTAAGAAATAGTATGAAATTCATACATTGAAACATGATGATTGTACAATACTTTCTATAAGAATGAAAAAATTGAAAAAAAACAATCAAAGTCTACCGAGAACTAGCTCATTCATCTGCTACAAAGCTCCATTATAAGAAAGAAAAAAATGCTATGTGTACATAGAATTATGCTTCCACTTCTCCATACATGTGATCATATAATTAGATTAGGTACAAACCGCGATCTTGATAGGATGTGGGATTATTCTCATTTCGCCACCAACAATGCTGTCTATAATAATCAATTATGAGAATATAAATTGAATAATGTGAAGGTATATATATAAATGTAAAGAAATACTATTATAATAACTAATACCAACTTCAATCTCAATAGGTAATATATCAAAAAATGAGATCATTAAATTAATTCTTTTAATCTTATTATATATATATAAATCATCTGAATGCGGCAACAACCCTAAATTAGATCATCCAAGGTGGAAAAAGGAATCCTTGACCTCAGGGTTTAACCAAATCATCATATTAACTCTTTAAGTCTATAAATAAATGGTATGAGTTTAATCCAATGAGATTTACCAATGCATTAAATTATAAATGAGTCAAATGTTTTCTATAGAGAATGTTGATAGTTAACATAGGCTAACCATAACTTGGCCCAATGGGGTGAATCCATGGCACTACAAGACCGGCGACATCAAGCTAGATCCATGTGGTGTATCCAAGGAATCCTAATATCTAGATAGGTAGTAAAGGGTTCCAATAAAACCATGTTAAGAATCCTCTTGAATATAATTACTATGTTTGAAGGTGGGTATATCCCATCTAAATTTGCTCCATGAACCATAATAACATCCTCTTGGTGCTAATGGAATTCCCTTAAGAATCCAAGTTTGGAACATGTCTGAAAACCCTTATAAATACACAAAGGTCCATATGAAATAAGAATCTTATAAATATATCCTTATTTAATTTAGTCCATGTAATACTCATGCAATTTTACAATCTATTAGTTTCATTATATTTCCATTTATCCCATGTGATAAGGTCAAATAAGGACATGCAACCAAGATCCATTAATTAAAACAATAGATGGAAAATAATATCTATACATATATACTTTCCATTTATTAAATCATTAGGTTCATTTTATTACCTTTAATCCAATGTGGCAAGGTTAGATAGGATATAAAACCGATGAAATTTATTCTAAAAGTCTAGGAAATGATGTATATATATATATACATTCCAATTAAAATTTCATAGTTAAGCTAAATTATAAAAGAACACATACCATGACATGACAAATGGAAAATGAACCTGAACAATGAATAAAAGGAGAAAGAGGGCATAAAGTAGTACACACCATAAATGGGTGGAAGGAATTGAATTTCCAACCAAGAAAAATGTGATGAACATGTTTAAAAAGGGCTCTAGAATATGAGCACAATGATTATAATTATTAAATATGAATTTCTGGGGCAACTCTAGGGGAAACCAATAAGAACACATCAAGGGAAATTCATAAATGATAAGGCCTTAAGGTAAAATCCTAAGACCACCAACCCTAAGAGTTTAGTACTATCCTTATCTAGTGTTGGCCCATAGTTTAACCTAGATCATAAGAAAATTTATGAATGGACCAACACCATAAAAAATAGGTCATATGATCTTGTGTCAAAATAGCCACATCGAGGGGAAGATAAATAATGAACTGTGCCTAAGGACTGATGCACTTAATGAGAGGAATCCAATAATATAATCTAATCTTGATTCAGATTTAAGATGAAAATGAAATTGAATAACCCTAGAAGATGTATATTTAGCGCATCAACCTGAGTGAGGGAGATCAATTATATCTACTAGATTATGAGAAAAAAATAAAATTTGGTTATAATAAAATTAGGTGAAAATTTGTAAATTCACTAATATTTAAAATGGATACATGGTTGAAAAAACATGAAACAACCATGTACAATGAACTACTGATATAGTGGCCTCACACAGTCCAGCTACATGGTTGGACAAACCATGAACCAACCATGTTTAGCTCACTCTCGAGAGAGATAACCTATATGGTTTGAGAAACTGTGTGACAACCATGCCATATGTCTCTGATAAAAACTATGGACATCTTTCATGGGAATGAAACCCAGGGTGCATGGTTAGGGAAAACCATTCATCCTACATTTACCACTAAAAAACTCTGTACAATTAGGTGAAACCATGTGGGATGGTCGGCACAGTTTTTACTAACCATGTGGCCCAATGTTTTCTTCCATCAGACAGGGATTCAAGCTCTAGAAATGCCCCAGAAACCTCCTAAACATCCATTACCTCATTAGGAATCCACAATATGTCTAAGATAATGAATTATAATAAAATTTAAAGGATCCATAACTCATATAAAATTCAGATTCTTATATAAAATTATGTATTTTATATAGGAAATGGAATATATTATATATCACTTCAGCGAGATCAATTATCTTATGAATGCTCTAGAATATCGTTAATATCCTCAAATATATTTTTAATATTCTAATGATAATATTATATATTTTGAAAAAAAATACTTCGCATTCCATTCTGTATCTTCCATATTGGTTGAAATAAATTATTTTTTATTTTGGGCATGACACATTAAAAAAAATCAATGCCTAATTTTCATTATCAATGTTTGCCTCATACATTTGCAAATTTATCCATGAAACACCTTCCTTATCAGCTAAAAAATAATATGTATCATTTTAAATATATTTCATTCCACCTATGAAATAGTATGCCATAAATTTTAATTCTTCTATATCATCCAAATATCATACATAACTTAGTGAGTTTTCTTCCTTACTACAATTGAGAATGAACTTTTTCATATATATTTCAAATGTGATGAGATAATTACGTTATATTAAGAATAGATTACATATTATCTAAAAGATGTTAAATATTACAAAGTTAAATACATAATTTCTTATGCATCATACATATAATGATATGTATCATAGTGATCATGATTACATTAACAAATTACTTATTTTGATAAAAATCAAACATTTTCATTTGTCAATTTTTCAATTTTGACTCAGAAAAAAATAACTTCAACAAATAAGATCATAACCCATTTAATCCATATCATTGATTTTTTAATCACCCAAATTATTATCAAACCTAAAAATGACTATAAATATAGAGAACCTTAAAAATTATCATATAAATAATTCCCAAATCATGTTACAACATATGATCAATCTTATTTGAGTATTTTAATATATTTCCATTTCATTATTAATTCAAAATTCAAAATTATCATTCCAAAAACATTAACCATGTGTGTTATTAAATATAAATCATCATTTATTCTTAATAATAGGTGGATGGATACTCACTCCTCTAGATATATTTTTTATTTCATCAATCAGAGTGCCTCAATCATTTCAATAGAAATCTTTTAAAACTCATCATGTATCACATGGTTTGTAGTGCTCTCATATCCCATAAAAATATTTCATTGATAATAATTAATTCAATACAAATAATATTTATAGGTGTAATATTACTTTTTCTATGACCTCATCTATCCAAAGATCCATGAATTCAATTTTCAATATTCATTACCAACATGAATGGATCTCCAATAAAATAATCATGAACCTGGATAACATAAAATGATTATAGGAATTCAAAGATGCATCACATCCAAATGATAATTGCAATTTCAAATTTTTATAATACACTTCCTCAAATATTTTATTCTTAAATCACATAAATCATTGGGTTCTTAATCTTTTGAAACACACAATGACTACTTAAAAAATTAAAAATAACTTTTATTATGGACAAAAAATAAAATCAACACAACCCATCATTCTCTGTAAACTTGAAATGTTACTACTTAGATATTTTAGTAACATATACAACTGTAATGTCTTTAACCAATCAGGACACTTGATACTGACTATGTGAAAATTCATAATACTATTGATCACCTGGTGTTATCCCTTAACCATTAAAGTCTGTATAGATTAAAAAACAAAAATACAATAATGATGAAATAGTTTGAATACTCAATACTCCTAGAAATCACATCCATGATAAAAAATATGTTGTGGAATACTATAAAAGTAATGTATACATACCACACAAAAATGAACATAAAAACATACTCAATATAATAAAACAATATATATTAATAATCCACCCCCTTGATGGTCTATAATCTATTAGTATCTAATAAACAAACTTCACTGCTCCATTTAATCAAATAAAGAAACATCATATAAACCTGAAACTCAATCAAAAGAATCTACATAGACATAAAAATTCCCACATAGTGGGAGAGTCAAAGGCCAAAGAGGATTTCCCAAAAGTTTACGAGAACCCCCTTCATGTGAAAATCAACCAAGCTATACTTATATTCAATAAAACATTCCCCAACCTAAGAAAATTTATTGAACCAAATTAATAAATAAAATCCTTAGGAATAATAATAGTGAAACATTTAATAAACCAAACCATATTGAAGTCATATATCATATTAAAAAAACTATACACCGTGAACTCAATTAGTCCGCTCAATCTCATCATATTCCTAAGGTCATGGGAGATAATCAAGAATGGGTTTCAATAACTCATCAGTGGACTAAACACTCCCAATACTCAATATTATATTACAACAAGGTCACTATAACAAAATCGTAGTTTACTAAAACCTACCTGCATAATTAACGTTGTGGCCTCAACACCCAAGTGGGTATTTTCCAACATATCCCCTTCTCATTATCGATTAGGTCCCTAGGCCGATGTGGGAGATTTCTAATCTCATGGATATTACCTCATATAAAACAAGTTAAAACAATTATTATCCAATTAGATATCCTTAAAAATGTATAAAAAATTATGCACTAATAACATAAAAACACTTACCCTGTTCACCACAATGTTGTAATCATTAATAATAAAAACCTCTCATTAAATATCAAACAAAAGAAAACAACATTAAAATCTATATATCTATATTTGAAAAACATCAATAATAACCCAAATCTAATAAAAAAGATGTTAATGGACTTATTTCAAATCATACATTAAAATTTAACCAATTTTCATGAAAACAAACCCACAGCCAAAAAATACCACCTTCCTCTTTTTTTTTTGCAAAAATGACACACACCAAATAAAATTTGGGAAAATCATTTAATAAACATAATTAAATATTCATAAAGATAAGATATAATTGTATTAAAAATTAAATAAAAAACCACATGATTTTCCTCAGTATAGAATGAATGAGAAGCCTCCTACTATAACCCAATGATAAAGAAATACCATTATTCCAAACCTAAGATCCCAGATCATAATGGAGACCTTAAAAACCTCCTAAAAACCCACATCAAATGAAAACATTTTCTAGTTAATAGATGAAACCCCTAAGTCAAAACTGAATATCTAGATGGAATAAAATGGAGTAATAACATGGAGTGAAATAACCTTTATCCAATACCCAAATATTACATGACTTAAAGTTGAAGAAATATGAAGTGAGTGCTATAGTAAAAAAAATTATAATTTAATGACTATATTCTCTCTCATGAGTTATAGAATTAATGGGGAATAATATAAGATATTTAGGTTTTAAAAATATATTTTCGGAGTAATATTAATGGCTATATGACTAGACTATAAGGCCCTGCGTGGACTTGTTTCAACCATTTATAGGCTATGTACTATCGAAAAAATTATTGGTCATGTTTATCCAGATTTTATGGTCACAAGAGACTATGAATAAACCATTACTATCCCTATAGATAACCTCCCTAGAAGGAATACCAGAATAAATGTCCCTTAGGACCATGTATAGGCAATGAAACGCCCCTTTAACATCTAAATCATACCTCTAACCACTACAAAAAACTCCAAAATTCACATTCCACTTCATTATTCCCCCAAAACTTTCATATAACATAAGAATGCCTCAAAATATGTTTTTCAATGTTCTAAACCAACGTCATATAAATTTTTCCTTCAATTCCCAAATCCCGAGACTCATGTTTATACCATTCAAATATGTATTTATTACTAAAAAACATGTAACATGTCAATACATCAAACAACCATAGAGAAAATAGGTATGCAAAGTCTCCCACCTTTATTATTTTCTCCTTAATAATCTAGTGGACATGTCAAATAACTAAATCACATTTTCTAAAATGATAACAATCAATGGGATCCACACCTTAAATGATTCCCTTTGATGGTAAAAATACATCCATATAATTATATCCACTATCCACTTTTATAATATAATTACTAGAAATAACCATGAATTATAAAAAAAACATTGCACTACCCACTATATCTGGTTAAACCTGTGAAATGTCACCCATGACCTAAATAAAAAAATAACATATAAAATTCAATATAGTGGTGATGATTTATGAATACCTTAGCCTCACCCAAAAGAGTACCTAAATGTAACCACTTGTAATTTAATCTAAAGAAATATCAATAATTATGACATCACCTCCCCAGGAAGGTCTACACTCACAAAAAAGCATCGAGTGATTTTTAATTTTCCTACTAGAGATAAACCTAGGATGAACAATAAACCCACATATATGAAAAAATATTACTCAAATAAATTTTAATAAGATCATTCAATAAAAGTATTTAAATTAAACCATAGAGTTCAAAGAGAACTCATCAAAACCATTATACAACATAGAAGACACATTCACCATAGATACCAACTCTATAATTTTCAATCTATTTAACCTCAAAACCAGAAGATAATATTAAAAGTATTCATTATATGTATTTTACATAACAATTAATCACATTTCTCACCCTAACATCCACCTAAAGGGAAATGGGAGGTCAAATTATTCTATAATACCACAATAGTGTAATCCTTAACCTATAAAAATAATAAAAGTGAAAAAAAATCCTAAAACCACCACAAATCAATTGACCCAATAAAAAAAACAAATCACTACACCAGAAAAATCTGACCAAAATTTAAATGACGAATCTAATTGATCCTAGGTATCTAAATCTTATGACTTTTATATGCACTACCAAATTCACAGAAAATCAATATCAAAATGCAATCATGGTTCATTACTCCATATACCGTGAAGTTTACCCTATAAAACCTTTAAATTATTCCAATTGAACCAAGAGAACATATATTTATTAATTATGTAATTAAACTATTACAATTCCCATACCCCAATTATACTGACCACATATCTCAAATATTTATATACCCACACTCTTATTTTCCCATCATACAAATATATTTATTTTCTACTACGAAAATGATAGATAACTTCATATCCTCATACCAATAAAAGTATAAATAACTCAATCCTCACCTCACACAACCCAGTATATGTGAACATACTTATTAAAAAACATGGAGTAACCATTTCCCATTCCCCCAACAAATTTAATGAAACTTATATCAATAATAGATCCTGACTATACCATTACTCAACATAAAAACACAAATAGAAGACTATCAATGATTTCCTAAAAATTATTCCAAAAAATGGTTATTCAATACAATAAATTATATTGAATAATATTATTAACTCAAACTATATTTTTATATATCACGACTCTAGGCGGTAAACCTTCATTAAAGCAATGCACAAAAAATAAAACATTGAAACAAAAGTTAGGATAAGTGATTTTTTATGAAATTTGATGATCTAAACATAGGTCATCACCTACTATCCTAAAAAAATGACCAATATATCTCACTTAGAGTACGTACACTCTCTCATTACCATTTTTTAAATATGTATTTTCTATAAAAATTATACTAATAGTAATTTAGTGAGAAAACATCCTCAAAATTTATATAACCTTTTCACTATCAATATAAAATATAAGAGAAATCCAGTCCACATTTAGATTTCTTAACCAATATAAAAAATATCATTACTTATGAGAAATTACTTCTGAGATAGATTACTAATATTAAAGTATCTATGTAGGAAAAATGTGTCAACAAAATTAAAAAACCCAGTTTTATCCATAAACTGGAATTTCACCAGAACAATGCTTTGTACAAAAAATAATTTCACAGTATCGGGAATAATTCTATGATTTCCTAAAACACCTGAAACATAACATCACATCACCCACTTAATTCTCTTAAAAATACATTATTGTGAAAAAGCACATATTTTTGAAAATATTTTATTTTTAAATAAATCCATGGAAATGTTTTTTTAACAACAACCATAACCATTATATCACAAACTATTAATAAAAATACTATAATTTCACCAACAACTACAATAAAAAAGTTATTTAAAAGTATCCACCATAAAATAAATCCCCACATGGATTTTGTTTCAAAATTCTTTTCAAATATTTTCTAATTCTTTAAAACATAAATCCTAACTAAATTTCACAAGTATATCACATAAAAAATTTAATATCTAAAAAGATAAATTATTTCAACAGAATATAATCATGCTAAAAATTATCTTTCAAATTTTTTCAATTTACTATGACAATTCAATAAATTGAGTTCATCCCATTATAAATGAAAAATACCCAATTTCAAAACTACGCTAATTGAGCTAAATTATTGAAACAATGTTATTGGTTTCAAAATATTAATATACATTGATATCATTCCAAACCACCATTAATTTTTTTTGAAAATGAACATTTATTGCTTTTATAATTCTAAGTCAGCAGCTGACAATTTTTAAATTAATTATTTGAAAACCAAAAAATATTCCAGTTTAAATTTAATTTGAAAATCTATCACACATTTTATTATAGAAACCCATGATGCCCTTAAATTTTTTAACACCCCAAATAAATTCCCAACATGAATATTCCATTTTATTAAACACAATTTTACTGAAAAGATAATTGAGAATATTTAAAATAAAATTATTCTTTTACACACCCAAAAGGGATGAATTAAATATTACATAATTCAATAAATTATGTCAAACATTTCCATTCCATAATGTGGAATATAAAAATAAAAAAAATTTCCCACCACCAAGTGAGACATTTAGCCTTAGTTATAAAGTTTATTATTGACTATCATATTTATAAATTTTCAAACATTTTTATTAAATCCAAAATTTTATCATTACAACTCAATACCAAGTACTAAGATAAGTTGTGGTGAAATTAAAGATCCTATCAAAGAAACTATATAAATTACCAAAAAACAACCTTAACCGAGGAAATTACTACTACAATTTCATAACCATGTTCTTACACCTTTATCCCTAAATGACCAAAGTAATATTTCTCATGAAAACATTTTCATTATTAATGTTAATAAAAAATGTAACAGGAATCTCCATTTTAATGTGTTTAATTTATTTTGAAACAAAAGACAATAATAATCATATACAGTAGAATATATGTCATGAATTACATACAAACACAATCTATGTTGACTAAAACATCACATATTAGAAATAATACCAATATCAGTCCCCTATATCAAAGAAACCTCAAAAATGAAAACCAAACCATACAAACACTTTTATATTGTGTAAAACATCCCATTACCCAATATATTTGGTAATTCATGTGTAACTATAATGTTGTTGATTAATAATATTTATAGTATACATCTTATGTCTAGATTCATCCAATATTTATGCCTACAAAACCCTAACTAAACCAAAATAATACAATTTACAACATTCCAACATAATTATAGTACTCAAACATGACATAAAGTCATGTTATAATTCTATGGGGTCCTTGGTGTCATTCCTTGAATTCTAGAGGCTTGATAGATAAACAGACACACCCACAAAATCCATATTTCACTATATAAATACCCAATATATCCGACAACCTCATAAATAATAAATAATACAAAATGAAATAACATAATTGAAATGAATACATAATAAAATGTATAAAAATATAATTAAAAAATATACCTTGGTACAACACAAAACATTACAAATAATCCCCCCCATTGTCGACCTATACTCCATTATGTTGGTCAGAGAATGATTTCACTAAGATCAATGAGTGGGGGATAGAGTTATTTAAAATTTTATCACTTATAACTAAGAACTTTTAAGGCATGATAATTTATGATGTTTTATTATCCTAAGAGAACAATGTAAATAAAATTAGTGAGTAAAAGATCAAACACATGAGATTTAGAGTGGTTTAGGGAACATATATCAACCAGTCCTCTCCACCAATCCTCAACTCATTGAGCATGGTGATTTTACTTGAAACAACCCATTTCCCAATGATTTCCTAACTTAGTACAAGAAAACTTCACTAATTACAATAAAATGATATTTCTTAGTCTCCTACAAGGATTTAGAAAACCATTATCCTTCAACATTTAGTGAAAGGATTTCTCACTTATAGTGTGGTTCTTTTTTACTTTTATATTTTATTTTTTTTCAAATAATATGGTTGATATTATCACATACCTTTCCATAATATAATATAATATAATATCAGGTCTTGGAATAAAATTAAAAATGACCTTTTATGAAAAATAACTCATCAAGATAATTGAGCAAAAATTATTCGATTTGATTTTATTCTTCGGATACATGCACCCTTTTGTAGTGTATAGATTTTAGAATAAATATGTAATACTATATTTAATAAAATGAAGGTATTATTAACATCCACTTAATGTACTCCAATGGTAATTGATAAGCATATTTCAGAATGAAATAGTTTATTCTAGATGATTACATATCCGAATTCTAAATATTTGAAATCATGTAGCTGAATTGATCCATGTAGTTGTTCTTCACGTAGATGGATTATTAGCATTTCAAAATCATGTATCCATATTTAACACATAGAAAAGTTCAATGTAGTCTAATTAATATCATTTATATTTGGAACCACATAGCCAAATATCCCATAGATATTATTCACATAGGTTATTTCATCACATAACCGACTCATGTAGACATTTAATTGATGTACCCATTTTCATAGGTATGTGATTTATCTACGTAAGAGATCCTTAAATTACTATTTTTGTGATTTAACAGATTTATATATGTGACTCCATTATATAAATGATTTTCCCACATATCTAAATATTCATGTAGGTATGGTCCTTATTTTGATGAATTTTACAAACATAAAATTATTTTAGAAAACATATATAATTTCTTAATTGAAACATAATGAACGTAAATATGAATAAACCCAGATGAACACACATAAAAAATCATCATTGTAAACATTTAAAGGGTTTATATCACCATAAAAATATAAATTATATGGGATATGTTGGAACAGAATTTGTAGTCCAACACATTAGAATCCTTTTAATGACATCTTATACTCCATCCAATCCAAAAAAAAAATTTCCATAAAACATACAATTTATAAAACATCACCTACATAATAACAATAATTCCATTTATGTTGTAAGTACAATTCCTAGAATGATTTCCAAAAAACATCCCGTGAACCATATTCATGTGAAATTAAAAAAAAAATCCAGAAATAAATTTTATAAAACATTTTCCAAATCATGATATTTTTTAACACAATATTTTTAAAATAAATCATAAAAAGAAATAAAATATTATATAAAACCAAACTACCAAAAGGAATAAATAACATTAGAAAAACCCACAACACCACACATTTGATTACGTCTCTGAAACATAATATCATTCATATAACATGAGAATAATTTATGAATGTGTTCCATCAATTAAAAATTTGAATGAATACCAAAAAATCTCACCCATCCATTAACAAAAAGTTATTAATACCCAAGTAAGAGTTTCCAAAAAAAATCATATGATCATTACTAATGATATCTCCATTACCCAGTGGGTGTGTCCCAATATATCAAATTGTAATTATTGATAAGGTTCCCACAACCAAGTTGATGTTCCTCATTTTCATGGAAGAAACCTTATCTAAAATAAATTATCAACATTATAAACCTATAAAAATAATAAAAAATTAATAAACAACTTAATGCCCCAATTCAAAAATAATATCAAACTCCTGAAAATCAGTACACCAATCACCATTAATAGATAAATCTAGTGAAACTACATGAAACAATACTAATGAAATCAAAATTAGAGTATCTCTATATAAAAAACCCAGAAACCATTCAATCAATAGATAGGTTAATAAAGTTTAATTAACTCATAATCAACACAATAAAAACAATTCAAAACCGGATTCCCATGATTTAATAAATATTGTAACCAAAACCATATATATATAAAATGAAGAACATGTTGTCTACCCTACTCCATAAATCACAAAAACCATTTAATACTTTTATATTCTTGATAGTGATCTATATGCATCATCTAATGGATTCATGACTTCATGGTGTATCCAGGGGTTAACATAATCACCTAATGATTTGGTGGAGAACTATAATGTAACATCCAAACCTAATAGCCACTAAAATAGTGCTTCGAACTTATGAATCTTGTGGATTCAAGAGTTCATCACAATATGCCAGAGGCCATCGATAAGTAAGGAGGGTCTATGATGGTATGGTGGGGACATTATACCCTCGTGATTAGATTGGAACACATTAGTATAAATGATAAAATATGTAGTGGTAAAAATTATTCGGAAAAGATTTACTATCCAAATCCAAGGGTAATATCTTAAAATATAAACGAATCCACATCCTATACCATACACAATACAATTTCATGCTTGTATGTTATAAAAAGGTAATAAATGGGATCAGAGCAGCAGAAACATAAAACATGATATAAAGACATGAAAAATAGATTAAAATATTTAAACAATATAATTATGATCATAATTATGATCCTCATATATTTTACACCATATTAGTATGGATAAATAATGTGACCATAGATATCTACTTTCCCTTTTCCCTTTTCGCCTCTATGAAGTCTTTCCATGTAACAATTTGTTACCCAAACATAGTGTGAGATATACTCAATAGTCCACCACCAGTGGTGTCTAATCCTATAGAGTAGTTTAATATATAATTAACTAGTGTTCATGTTATAATATAAATAATTAATGAAGTGCATAACTCAAAAGATGGATTCGGTTGTGAAATGGTCTCCCATTCGATAGCACTTTCTTCAGACAAAGGTAGAATGTCACTAAAATATTATCATTTATATTATTAATTTATAAGAAGGTATTGTGACCCAGATCATATAAATGGAATCCTTTTTGTATTATATCAATATAATGGATCAAAATGTCCCATATATTTTATAACTTGTCGAAGAAAAAAAAATAAGTTCATCATTTAGGCAAATAATAGACATAATCCATGTATAATATTTGGCATGGTTGATACATCACCTTGATTAATTAATCATTTAATTTATTATAAACCTAATCATATCTATATAATTCTCTATTAGGAACATAGATATCACTTTAGTTGTACCCTGAACCCATCACCCTATAATCCCATCCATGTAATCCCACACAGGAATCCATTTATCCCTCTTGGAGTGGTATAATGTCATTGCACTCTAAGTCCATCCTTGGCATCCCACATATGAATCCAAAGTGTCACTCATGGAATAATATAAGGAAATAACCTCTTATTACATCAATAAAATTTTAGGAAAATAACTCAAGTGTCACTCGTTGAATAATATAAATATCTTCCCTTTGATAATGTCCTTGGAATTCAAGGTAAGGAACGCAAGTGTCAATTGTGGAATAATATAAAGCACTACCCATTGAGTATGTCTTTGGTATTACATGAAGGTAAACCAAGTGTCACCCATTTCACAATATGATTCCATTCATATATATATATCACTTTAATTCAATGATCCCAATAATCCCTTCCATGGAGTTTTGAGTTGGAACCCATGTATCACACTCGACAGGAATAGCTAATGGTCATGGATATCAATATAACAATACTATTTAACAACATAATCAATTCATTTGGTCATTTCCTTATATGTAAAAACTATAACATGCATGAGAAGTATCAAGGCCTTGGGATGTGTACTCACCATTCTGATTCGATGTCAGTTCAAACCATTCTTCATTCATTTAATTATAACTTCCTAAATACAAGAGGAATGAAATAGGAATCAGATGGTGATTTGATTAAATAATTAACATTCAATAATTTATCACATAAATAAAACTCCCATGTGATTTTTCTAATTTAGGTTCTCAGCCACTAGTGTTACTAATCGACCTCAAGGGTTAAGTAGGTTAATAAACACACATTAAATATAAGTAAAAATCATTTTAAGAAACAAGGTATAGAAAAACTAGTGTGCGTATTAAGAACACAATGTATAGAAATCTATACATTTAGTGAAAATAAGTAAACCATGTACATTAGATATTTAATTCTCTATTCATATATTATCTACCTTTAACTCATTCAAGAACATGATATATCAATGGAATATAAAAATACCAAGAAAATAAGGCATATTATTAAACATGAAAATCACCCAATATATGGTGAGATAAACATGGAAAATAATTCAATGGAGTATAAGGACCACTAAGAAAAATACAATGTGATGAATGATACTGGAT
Organism: Viscum album; assembly: GCA_963277665.1. Lineage (NCBI taxonomy): Eukaryota > Viridiplantae > Streptophyta > Magnoliopsida > Santalales > Viscaceae > Viscum > Viscum album. Next base: position 221,505,820 of record OY728165.1, read on the forward strand.
TCTTAGTCTAGAAGGAGGAGATATAAAGGAGACTAGGTGTGAAGGTGGGGGATATCCATTTCCAACCTCTATGTAGGAAAAGGAGGAAGAGTTAAGTTAAAGGAGGGGTACTACCCCATTCCTAAAAAGGCTAAAACATATTCATGATTTTAATGGGGTTCACATAATGAATTTAATTCACATCTTAAATATAATTCATGGGGCTATGAAAGAGAAACTCACATTGTGAATTGCAATAATGTTCTAAATTTAAATCACATCATGAATTTCATTAGAATCATGATTTGTTTCTATAGCTTGGATCATTCCCCCTAATAAATACATTCAAAAAACTAAACTGACCTATTTGAAGGCTCAATTACTATGGTCTAACCCCAAAAGTCATATTAAAAAATGGGTTGGTAAAATTTCAAATAATATGTAAATTTATAACATATTAGGAAATAATAACCTCCCCTCCATAAACAAATAATTCAAAATTTTATCTTCTAAGGGAGGTAGAGCATGATATGAGAATATATATTACAATTGAGCATGTATTTTAGCCTCTGGATCCTAGGTATCATCATCCACATGTCCATTCATCCATAGAACTCATACAAGAGTGACTAACCTAGATCAGAGATCCTTCATTCTTTGATCTATGATATGTAGTGGATACCCCTCAAAAGAATAATTAACATCTAACCCAAACTCATTAGGATGGAAAGCATGATAGAATGCTTAATGATAATTAAATGTTTGTAAAATATGGATGAAATCATGCATAGTATTATACTTATATTGAAACTAGAACTGATAGGCTACTATCCCAAATCTCTACAAAATCATGAATATCCCCACCTAATAAGGTGAAATATTCCATTTATTTGAGTTACTACATTTCTAATTCTTGGAAAAATATTAAAGGTACCTAATCCTGAACCTATAAATCGAGTCTTTGAAGGTGGTGACCATCATAATTCTTCTACCTAGTATGAGCTATATCCATACACTTCCTCATATGTTTTACCTTATATGAAGTCTCCTGAACAATATGTGGTCCCAATACTGCTGCATCTCCTACCTCTAACCAGCATAGGGGTGAACAAAACAACTTACTATATAAATACTCATAAATATACATATGTATAGTCACATATAACATATTATTCTAAGAGTTATGAGTGAGAGGTAAGTGTTTATCTTATGAAACTCCAAAATTTAGGACACATTCCAAGAGAATGTCCTCTAAAACCCATATCGTATTCACTGTCTTCCCCTTAGTCTATGGGTGATAGGATATAATCAGTACTACATGTCAATCTAGTTACCTCTACAAATCCTAATAGAACCATGATTTAATGTGACTGTCTACGTCTGATGTGATAGTACGTTGAACTATGTGAAGGCATATGATCACACTAACCTATAACATTCCAAGATCATCGACTAAAATCTTATTTATATTGCGTGAGAAGTGAGAGTGCGTTTTCAACCTGTCTATGACCAACCATACCATGTCAGATCTTCAAGGTTACCTATGAAATCATATCACATATTTTGTGGTGATGTCATCCCATTTCCACTCAGGAATGAGAATCAATTATAAAAGATTAGTTGTACACTCATGTTCCACCTTCACATATTTAAAGGTGAAATGACTGGTAAAAAATATTGATATATATCTTTCATTCACAGTCACCAATAATATTTAAATTAGTCCTGATAAATATTAGTTGTACCATGATGTATTGACCAAGAAGATGAATACAAATCTCTTAACATCTTCGCATGTATGACCACTGAAACCAAGAAATGTTCATGAATGGAAAAAATATCATTCACATCAAAGACCCAAATAGGTATTAGGTCCTTTCCTAAAATACTTTTTGTTAAGACTAATCCCTCATGATCAAAATGTTTCTTCATATTCACTATATCCATAAGTGAATAGGTCCTTGATAATAATGCAAGTTCCAGTTTACTATGATGGTCTAGAACCTCCCAATGCATCTCATAGAATAGGGCCATCAATTACCATTGACTATTTTCCTCACAAACTACCTATGACTAAGTCATTCAGATTAGATAATTTGTAAAATAATTTTATTTACTAGGCATATAAAATAGTTCATAGTCAAATGGCTATAGGAATTCTACCCATATTCACCACCCAAGATACAATTCAAATTGTGTAAATGTACATTTGAGGAATTTATGACATCTGTATACCTCAAAATTATCTCTTGAAAAGTAGTGAATCCAATAATTCAAGGCATTAACCAAAACAACAAGGTTGGGATTGTGCATTGTGTAATTATGATCTTGATTCCTCAGCTGACATTACGCATCACTACTATGAAACAAATCTTTAACAATGATTATATTTACTAGTTCTAGAAACAAAACGACTAGAAATGAACTATTTATCAGCCCTAAGGAAAGAACTAATAAACATAACCTTTTATCGATGCTTTATTTTTAGGGTTGATAATGGGTATCCTTTATCAGCACGTTATTTTTATTAATGATGATTGGTACCCTATATCATCGCTTTATTTTTAGCACTGATAAATAAATCATTCATCAATTATTTTTTAGCACTAAAAAAGGGTCCAAATTAATAGAATGAAATAAATAATAATTTAAAAATAAAAAATAATTTTATTTAAAAAACATTACAAATTTTATTAATTAAATAATTATAAAAAATGAATAATTTGATTATACATTAGTAAATATTAAAAAATTTATTAACTAGATAATGATGATAATTAATGTTATTCAATTGTATATATTAAATATATATATATATACTAATGTATATAAATAAGATTTATACATTTCAGAATATTTATGCGCTTTACATTAAATAGTAATATATTTATTGAATAATGGTTTATAAATTAAAAATAATATGAATTAAAATTATTGACTAAATGCATAGTACTTGATATATAATTGAATGTCATTTGATTATTCAATTTAATGTAGATTAAATATATGTTATAATGATTTCACATATACGTAATTAATACATTTTCATATGTAATGCACATACATAAAACTTATCCATTTTTTCAATATTTTTAATGTGTTCTTATTCTTAATTTATTTTGTTTCACTTATTTTTAACATATATTCATTCACATAAAATTAGATATTCATTAATAATGTTAAAATAATATTTGTAAAAAAAATTATAAATAAATATATTTATAAATGCACATTTACTATATTTATAAAATTATAGATTTATAATTTTATAAAAATAATTATTTTGTAAAAGTATTTGTATAATAATAAATAAATAATTATATATAATTAAATATTTATTGAATTTATTATAAATTTACTAAAATAATGAATATATTTACTATATATATATATTTATTAAATATATATATAATTATATAAATATAATATAATGATATAAATATTATTTTTTAAAAATATTTATATATTAATAAATAAATAATTAAAATATTATAGTAAACATATTTAAAAAGTAATATATTTAATATATTTATATTTATATATATGTGTTAAGTATATATAAATATTTTCATTTTTTTATTTATAATTGTAATTATAAATCCTTTATCAGTTCTTAACTAATAAGCACTGATAAAAGCGTCATCATTAGAGGTTTTTTCACACTTCCAAAGATGAGGCTTTATCAGAACCCAAAAAAGGAACTCAGAAAATTAACATTTATCAACACTTTTTTAGCACTAATAACGACTTAACTTTATCAACAATTATTTTTAGGTGATGTTAAATGTTTCCCTATCGAATCTAAAAACCTAACCATGTGTGAACCCATCGTGATATCAAAATCTTTCTGCGGAAGCCACCCACTACAAGTGCTCCTCTATAGTGAATTAAACATGAAATCACACCACTTGAATTCCTCTTGAACATCTCATCTCACATTTGGTGTTCAATTGAAGTTAGGGTTTTTTAATTGGGTTTCAGATTTTCTTTTACCTTTCTAGGAAGGCCTTCCGATTTTCTTTGTGTATTTTTGGTTTCATTTTTGATTTATTCATTGACCATGTCGTTACTAGTGGTCCGGTGAGTCTATTTTAGCCAAGTAGGCCTCCAAATGTTCTCAGTTCCCAATTATGATTTGAATCTTGACATTTAATAGAGAGTTTATTATTTCTAGACTTGATGGTGCCACATGGAGTCATATGTAATTTATTTAGTTGTTTTATTTAGTTTACATTTCCCAAATTGATTGCCCAAAAATATCATACTTATTTTTAATTACTTATTTTATCAATGGTATTTCATAAATTTGAAATTTTTGAAAATTAAACTGGGTATTTTGTGTGTGAGGGAGTTAATGGCAGGGATATGGATTTATTTATTATTATATTTCTTTATATCTTCTTTTTTTCTAGTAATCTAGGTTGGTGTGTGAATCCAATGTGTGGATGCATCATGGATTTTTCATTTAAACATTCATTTTACTAGTTTATTTTATTTTTTTGAGAAAAATCCTTCCCACTATGTTGTTTTTTATGCCCCGGTTCTTGTTGGTAGCTTGAGGGGGATCGAGAATGTCCATTAGACACTATCATGTGGTAGATCAGGTGTTTTTTATATGGATGTCTTGGTTTTTTTAGAAACTATATTTATTGTTAAATGTGTTATACCTTTTCTCAATAATCTAACATCCTATATCTTTAAACATTTAAAAATAATTTTTTTCCCTCTTTAGATTAATCCAACATTATTTATAAATCATTTTAATAGTAATATATAAAATATATGTACTATTTTCCAACTACTTTATAATCTGTCATAATCATCCTACTCACCCTCTCCCAAAAATTTAAAATAAAAACATCCATTTGAGATTACTCATTTCTAGTTATACCACTTTCTTTGAGACCTATATAACACAATAAGACATTATAATTTCTTGCTCAAAAATATATATTTTCAATAATTTATCCCATTTTCAGTATTTAATTAACTAATGACAAGTTTATTTACAATGAATCATGTTGATACCTTGCTATATGACATATAAAAAATGTGTATGTCAAACCATTTTATTGTAAACAAGTTTGTATGTAACTAATCTCCCACACTCCCTGATATATATTGGAATTCCATACACAACATTAGATAATTTTATTCAATTTTAAATGGGTTTAAACTTGGGGTTTCAATCATCCTTTTTAAATCTATAGAATACTTACCTCACATACATGGATTAAGAAATAAATATCCCAAGAATTCCATGAGTCACCTTTAAACTATGGAAAATGTTAACTCACTAATCATCAATATTTTTCCAATGGTCATTATTTATGTAGAAAATTATTACCATCATTCATCTCTTGGAACTCTATTTTTTATGTCATGGACATTGATAAACATTTTCAATCTATGAATAAAATTATTTTTATATAATGACTATGATCAATTCCTCATTTTTTAAGTTAATGTTTCTTAGATAATTCATATAACAATCAATATCAAGCTATTTGTTCTTGTTTCAATTCATAACTCACCTTTTTCAATTTAAAAACATTATTTTCATATTAGTGAATGAAAAAAATACCTGTTTTGGTTTGATGTAAACTTCATATTATTGCAATCCATTATTAAATTTTAATTTTACATCGAGTTACTGTATGTTGAATTTCGTTGTGATGGGTTAATGTAGTGATATAACATCCCAAGAGTCTTGAGATATTTTCAAATATTGATATAACAATAATTTTAAATGTAATAATTCCAAAGGTTATACATCACTTGTTCTTATACATTTTTATACCATCTAGTTGATTGAACGAGAGCATATTATTCTTGTTTATCATATTTGAGTTGCTTATTAATATTAAATTGACTATATTATATTTTCATTTATTTATCGGATTTAAGAATGATTTGATGTGTAGTTATTCTTTTATTATTTTCAATTACCTGTGTTCTTCAACATACTATAATTCTTTGAAACAATCAAATGTTGAGTTTCCTTTATTATAATTATCTATAACATTTACTTCTAATAATCAATATATTATGTATATTTATTTCTCTATTGTATAAAATTATAGTTTTATGAGACCAATAAGATTGATATTAACCCAATATTTATTTATGATAATTGTTTGACAAAAAAGATTGAGATGAAGTTAAAGAGTTCATCATGTTTGCAAAAGAACATGCAGACGACACCACAAAAATCCATTGTTTATGTATACGTTGTATTTATTGAAGACAAATTAGTCTGGAAGAGTTGGAATAAAATTTGATTTTTCATAGAATAAATGAAATCTATAAATGATGTACAAAACATGGGAAAAAATTGAATTTGGACATTGATTGAGATTCTACTATCATTTATTTATCATTTGATATGAATACCTTAGTAATAGATAATGGAGATCACATGGAAGAAATGAGAATGTAAACTGAAGATGACATTCGTGATTTTACAAAGTTGTATGAGAAGTTTAATTGATTTTCCAAGAAAACATTGTATATTGGTTGAACAAAATACACAACACTGTTAGCTACATTGAAGTTATATAATTTGAAAAATGGTAGTGGATGTAGTAACAATATCTTTAATGAAATAGTTCATCTTCTGAAAGATATACTAGAAGAAGGAAATGAACTACCATGGAAAAAATAAGATTTCAAATGAATTATACGTCCAATGATAATGATAATTAAAAAAATACAAGCTTGTCCAAACGATTTCATATTGTTTCACAAGGACCATGAATCACTCAAAAAGTCCCACAAGTGTCAAATAGATCGACACACGAAAATGAATCTTGTACCTTGAAATCTATATGTTAATTTATAATCATTAAATAGTTTAGAAGACTATATAGAATTCCGGAAACCAGAAAAAAAATTAACATCACTTATAGATACACGAATTAAATATGGGAAACTACGTCATCCAATAGATTATACTCAGTAGATGAATATTGATTACGAGTTTCTCAAATTTGGAGATGAGACAAGAAACCATCATCTTGCATTATCTATAGTTGGAATAAATCATTTTGGTCTATAGAGTAGTACTCACATTACCTGGATCGTAATATTGTTAAATCATAACTTAAATCCAATGTTATGCCTGAAGAAAAAATACATAATGTTTTATCTTCTAATATCTAGACAAAAGTAGCTCAGTAATGATATTGATGTTTATTTTTCTACATTGATTGATGATCTAAAATTGATGTGGGATACAAGTATTAAAATGTATAATGCTCATAGATGTGAGTAATTCATAGGGAGGGGCGTGTCGTATAAAATGATAAATGACTTCCCCACTTATGGAAATTTATCAGGTTATAACATTAAAATAATGAAAGAGTGTACCATTTTCAGAAAATTCATGTACTTAGTTAGGATGAAGCATTCTATAAAGACTGTGTTATTAGGAAATCATAAATTTATACCTCGATAACATAAATACCAATCCGGGATGATAGCATTCAATGGGAATATTGAACATGTTAAAACACCTTCTCCCATAATATGAAATCAACTTCACAAAAAAGGAAATAATAATGACCCCAATTTTGATAAACCATTTTTGAAAAACATTAAAAAAATCAGTTGGAAGAATATATTAATTTTCTATGAATTACCATATTAGAATTATTTTTGTGTTAGACATTTTTTATGTTATTCATGTAAAAATTATATTTGATAGTGTTGTTGGAGCATTATTTAATGTTCTTAGAAAAATGAAATATGACATCAAGGATATGTTGGACATGAATGGAATAAAGATAAGTGAAGACCTGGCACAAATAAAGGATAACAAGTTTACTTTTCTTAATTCAATAGCTTTCACTATATAGAATGGAAATTTTTTTATTTTTTCGTTTTTCTTTAACTATGTAAAAGTTTCATAGTGGTATTCACCAATGATCATGAATTCCATTTCAATTACTGATTTGAAGTTACAAGGGATAAAATCACATGAATTTCATGTTTTGATGCAAGATTTAATTCTTGTTACATTCCAATACATTCTGACTCAAAATGTATGACATACATAAACCAGACTCCTCATTTGTTTCAAAAACATATGCATAATATTTATATAACTTAAAAAGTTTCCCATCATGAATAATAATAATACAGTCATATTTTGTTAATTAGAGATGTTCTTCTCACTATCATTCCTTGATATAATGTACCACCTAATGGTTGACTTGGTCTGAGAGGTTCAACTCTGTGGTATTGTCAACTAAAGATAGATATACTTCATTGAATGGTATAAGAATATTTGTAAATGGTAGGTGAAGAATTGAAGTTGGATAGAAGGTGGTATTGGGTAATGATATATTATTGAATAAGTTGTTTACTTATATACCAATTACTTATCTGTTTATGAATCCATCGGTCTCCCAATGTATTTTCATTATGAACGTCTTATGGGAAAAGGTATTTTCTAAAGGGATGTTGTTGCAGTTATCTTGACAGAGTGGGTGAAATAACATATTTACATATTACATAATAGTAAATAGTTTTATCTATACATCAAAACCGACAATGAAATTCTTAAATATTTGAATCCACAAAAGGGTGAGGGATGGATATCAAATAAACATAATCAATAGCTTATAAGATGGTTCAAGGATAAAATTTGTAAGATGTTATATGAAAATCTGAATTTTATTGCTGAACAAATTCAATGGATCGCTAATGGATTTAATGAAAATGTTATATCCTAAACTGGTTTTGTAATCAATGGATATAAATTCTATAAAAAAGAGCACAATGAATTTAGTATGAGGAAAAACTAAGGTGTTACAATTGTGGATGAAGCGATGGACATATATAGTTTATAAGAGAGAAATAAAATTTATGAAAATATGTTCTATATTGGCAGTTTCTAACATATAAATGAGTTGGATTATTCAACATTTCACTTGAAGCATTTCCATTGAAAATGGGTAGACAATATCAATGGATTGAAAGACGTTTAAATGAGATTTGTTAATGTGATGTTCATTGTAGATGGGAAAAAATACTAGTATTTCATAATGGAATCACAAAGAATGAATGTATTTTTTTTGTCTCTAATTCAAAAAATAAGAAATGGTCGATTTTACTGCTGGGGACTAAATTTTTTTTTGAGCCAGATGAAAATTAAATCGATGATGACCATTTCTTTTTGACATCACAATTAGTTCCTCTTGGTCCGAATATAGACAATGTCTTGTTTCTTAGAGGGGACCAAAAATAGGGGATTTGGATTCTCGATAGAGGAACAAAAACCATGAAAATTTAAAAAAAGAAATAGGGTTCAATGAGAAGGTAAATTTGCTCTTAATATATTATGTTTTTCCTCATAATATTATATATCCTCTACTACATTAATATATTATTAATTAAATTATTGAATACTCATGTAGACAATGTCTAATTCACATGATGGTAAAAACTGTAATGAAATAAACCCTTCGGAATGATTTAAAGGTAATGTTATAATACTCTTTCTCTATTTTAAAAAATTTATATAATGAAATGTTGATTTACTTTTCATTATTCAGTATAGATTTCATTTATTTTAGAATATTTTTTCCATGTGTCATACCTTAGAAAATAAGCAATGATGATGTCTTTGATGAATCACAGAGATAATATTGATGTTTGAACACTAAAATCATTGTCCATAGAATTAATTTATTATTATATATATATATTTACTTTATTTATTTTTATTATTACTCACATAAAAATTGTTTTTTATACAGGTGGATTCTCTTGTTCATGTTGGGGTGATCTGTCCAACTTTCATGATTCTTATCCCTAAAAAACGTTTCACCTCTATAGTGGTTCATTTAAAACGTTCTTTCATGTTACCCCTACTGTCCCAACAAGAATAGAAACGATGTTGCATGTTCTCAATTACAGAGGAAATCTTGATGTTTTCATAGTGAAATAATTGTACATAAATTTAATGTATTATTTCATATTTATGTTAAATTTATTTATTTTTAGTATTAATCACATAATAATTTTTTTCTTATATGGGTGGATTATTTTTTAGTTGTGTTGAAAAGTCCGAAATTCATGCTTCTTCTCCCTTTACACCTATTCACCCCTAGAATGGTTCATTTATCACTTTATTTCAGCATACCTCCAATACCTTTTCAGGAAGATAAATGAACATTCCACTCCTTAATTACATATGTAATATTGATGTTTTCACAGTAAAATCATTGTCCGTATAATAATGCATTTTTTCTTAATTTTGTTTAGTTTATTTAATTTTAGTATTACACCCATAATAATTGTTTTCTAATATAGGATCATTATTCTATTTGAGTTGGGTGCTCTGTATATCATTCAGGATTAATCTCACTCAAAACATTTTCACACCTGTAGTGTTCCATTTATGACATTCTTCCAAGTTCTCTCCACTACCTTTGTATGAAGATAAATGGCGTCACCTCTACTCAATTACAGAGGTAATCATGGTGTTTTAAATGTAAAATAATTATCCATAGAATTAATGTATTGTTTTATATTTATGTTTAATCAATTTATTTTTAATATTAATCACATAACAATTATTTTCTTATACAAGTGGTTTATTTTTTTTGATTTGGGATACTCAGTCCATCAATGATCATATTCTGCACCAAAACTTCCACAAACTTCTTCTTCATCAAAACCATTTATCATTATAGTGTCAAAATTTATTGCTTTTAATCATGTTCCCACCACTTCTCATTAAAATATGAAATCTTGATATTTTCATAGTGAAATAATTGTCCATATAAATAATTTATTATTTAATATTTTTGGTATATTTATTTTATTTTAGTATTTCTAATAATAATTTATTTCCAATTTAGTTGGATTATTATTTTTAGTTTATGTTTTTTATTCGTAATTTCTCATGCAGTGTTGGTAGTTCCATAAAGTATTTCAGTAGAAATTGTGTTAACATTGAGAATTATGATTGTTTTGATACTTTGGGGCATGTATGAATTAGGATATCCTCAATCCAATACAAGATGAGACTGATATTACTCCAAGTACATCTTTCTATTTTAAATTGACACTAATTTTAATAAAAAATAAAACTGAATAAATGTGTCTACTATTAATTTAAAATTGATGTAAGAATTTAAAAATATTCATTCATTAAGAACTGAGAAAACACGCTTTTATTTTCATAATAATTTTGTTCATCATTTCATAAATCCTTTTTAAGATATACGAATCGGTATCACATCAAACCAATACCTGATGTGATCTATATGAGTCAAAGTGCATGTTTCATGTTCAGAATAGTATTTTATTAAAAAAGAAAAGGAATATTCTCATAACTAAGAGAAACCATTTAGTGTTTTTGATTATCTAGTAAAACAATCAATTAGTGATTTAGAACATGTAAGAATCATCTTCAGCTCAATCCAATGTACGATGTGAAATTTATTAATCAAAGTGTGCATTTATTTATAATTTACATTATTTTTAGTAAAAACATATACAATAACCTACTCAAATCTGTAAAAAAACATTAATATTGCTTTGATACTTTAGAAAAACCATCCATAAGTGATTTGAGATGTACATGAATTAGAAACACCTCATATCCAATGAATATTGTGACTGTTATGACTCCAAGTGCATATTTTTATTTATAATTGAGATAAATTTTATTAAAAATGAAAAATTACAAACTCAAAAAATGAGAAAAAAATATTCAAATTGATTAAATACAATAGTGAAATGATCCTTAAGTCATTTGTGATGTGTAGGAATCAGCCGTACATCAATCTGATTCGCAGAATAGCTAGTAGTACTAAAAGTGAAACTTTTTATTTAAAAATGACATTAGTTTTAGTAAAATTAACAATTTTTGTTAATATGTATCACTTTATTATTAAAAACAATAGAATCAGTTTCTCATGTTGCTGAATTGTTTTTCTCAAGAAGGGGTGGTTTTTTTAGCAATAACATTAGTCAGGATATGATTGAAATATAAGGAACATTTATGTATTTGAGAGCTTGAAATAATTTGTATTTATGTAATTGAATGAACAAATGTATGAAATTTCTATAATATAGTGTTTATTTCTATTTTTTGTTTTGTAAATTAAATTTCAGTTAAATCCTGTTTTGGGACGTTTTCTTGTGGATATCTTGTGTATTTATGGTGTTATAGTGTGTTGTTACAACACACTACATTATTGACCTTTGTCAGTGCTTTTAAAAGCATTGATAAAGGTCCCATTTAGAAGTACTATAAAAAATTCTAATAGATAACCACTTTATTAGCACTTCTAGATGCACTAATAAAGGTCTATTTTATCAACACTAATTAAATAATTTATAAAATGTTCTTTATAAATTCTTATATAAGCACTGATAAAATGGACCTTTATAAATGCTTCTATAAGCACTAATAAATGACCAGTGATTTTAAACCCACTCATGTAGTTAGTGCTTTTATAGTGTTGATAAAGTCTATTTCTAGCACTACAATGGCCAGTTTTTTAGTAGTGCATATTCCACAACTTGATCTCCATGCATCAAATTGGCTCCTAGACCAATGATTTATGCATGAAAATAATCATTATGACTTCTTTGTTTTTATAGGTTCATGATTTCTGTTTATATTATCCTTACATTCATCTTCTGAATGACCATATCACATTATTCAAACCATTAAAATTATACTCCCTTCTTGGTCATGATCTTAATATAAGATTCTAGGCATAAAAAGTCCCACATAATGATCCTATAATTGATAGACTTCTCTATGAAACTGTATATATCAATGAAATTTTTTGGATTCTCCCAACAAAAAACCAATCACACCTTATCTAGGTCAATGGATAATCCTAATAAAAAGATAATGCGACCAATGATATTGAATTTATCGATCTAATAGTTAAAATTCCTGAGCCGAATGTATAGATGGTGCCCTTTCATTGTGCTCAAAATGATATCAATATTTTGTGAATATTCAATGAGTAATTGATATCAATGATTCTCCTAGAACTAGTTCAATAGTATACTCTACCTATCAACCTGGAGGTGGTCCCAAAAAATATTTATAGAAGAAATACCTAAAATGGTCAATTATTAGAGTGATAATAACATAACATATTCCATAAACATCAATATACTGGCCAGAAATTTGGGTTTTCAACCCACCTAGTCTACGATGTTTGGGTCCATCTTGATATTCCTAGACATCCCATTCACCCATGTAAATATTACTAATTACATTTGGTGATGTGAAGGACACCCTACGATGATATAAATCAACATATGTATGACAGAGAACAGACTAGTCCATCATAAGAATGGTTTCATTCCCTGTCATCATTAGGAAAAAGAGAAAAAAAGAAATGATACCCTCTTATCTTGAGGTGCACTAGATGCACCGACCTGTAGTTTTTGATCGAACATCCAGTGGGGTGTCAAGTGTCATTACTACAAAAAATACTTAATCATGATCCTAATTCTCTTCAAAATAATATAATATATGGGGGTGGGGGTGGGTTTGGGAATCACCTCTATAAAATAAATCAGAAGATAAATTAGAGGTAATTATTATTTCCCTTATAAGTGTAGAAAAACCCGAACTCTAATACTCATGGATAAACTTCCTTTCATATATATAGCAAAGTCAGGGACCCTGAGAGACAACCTAACTACCTTGGGTAGGCACACTCTATATTAACCATAAATCATGTCTCTCACAACATTGAACACAACCACCTCCTCGACCTAATCACCTGGTAGTACTATAGTTCCATTCTAGAAGAGGTGTTTCTGACCCTACTCCAAAATTCAGAGTTAGTGAAAATCCTATCTCATTGACTATTTGAGGTAATTATCTTCCAAATCACTAAAGATCACCCAACTATAAACATGAAATAAAGTCAACTAGTTCCTTGAAAAACTAAGGATTTATATATCTTATCCAACAACACTAATAGAATACCACCAATCTACCTGAGTGCACAATCTGGTTGCAGTTACTCCTAAGAGAAAACTCTAATAATTCTTCTTTTCATTGGTTTAAGTAGTTTCTAGTATAAGAGGAAAACAAATCATGATCATACCATCACACTTTCTTGGGTTACAATCTATAATATGTTTTGTATTCAATATCATTCAGTTGATAGTCAATTAGAATACCTTCACCTATAATCATATTTCTTAGCAAAGACCATCCTCAAATCATATATACTTGGATTACTGATCACATAGGTGGAAAATGTGAAGATATTGAGGTCTTTGAAATGTGTGGCGTATTTGTTTTCAAGAGGTATCTAATGATACATAAAATAATAGAGAGAATGGACTATATCAATTAATTTCTATGTTATGGACTGCCATCCCATAAAAAAGTGGGTGAATGATGCTGCAAAAATTCCCATGTCAATTGTGACATAACAAGGGGAGGTCATTAGATTACCTTAATTGATTACATGAGTCTTAAAAAAAACTCTCGAAAATGGGAATTGATTCCTAGATCCGGTATAATAGGAAATGATGTAAGTGGAACTGCGTGGGGTAACACTGGTGGCTTAGGGCCCACCACCTTTGAAGCATGGTCATCACCGCCCACTGACCACATGACAAGAGGATTTTGTTGTTTCATATCTATATAAATTCTAAGATCACACCTCAGATAAGGTTTAATAATGATATAGATCAGATATATAAGAATAACATAGGTACATGCCATTCTTTATAAGAATATCACCCCTTTTCCTTTTCCAAAATCTAGGTTTGGGTGATGTATAAGTCCATGAAAAACCACAAGAGATGCTATATACTGCCCACTACTATGGTAAGATTAGGGTCAAGTTATTTGTTTCAATTCAAGGGTTCCAGTATATAGTGTATTAATAGAATGTTATAGAGGAAAACACCTTTATCTAGTAATTTGAATCACCATTTATTGGAAACCAATTCATTTAATTTTGAAGAATCATTAGCTTAAACACATTTATGTATAAAATGGACCATTTAGATGAGTTACCATTACTATGTTTTGAACCACTATACATTACAAGATGAAATTGGAAAATACTATAACTCTAACCATTCTATTACATTATGTATCAGAAATCAACATGTTTATAATGATATATCGATTAGATGTATCATCATTTCTTATTTATAAAAGTATAGTCCTTAAAAATTGAAATTTGCATCCATTTAATAGTATCTAACTATTGATTCATCTCATGAAATCATTTTTACATAGTTGAACAAGAGATAATTGGTTAATTAATGTTTAACCATTAATCTATACAAGAAAACATGATTTAGTTTGATGAAGATAGTTTAATTAGCCAATTATTTATCCCATTTAACCCATAGAAACATTATTCAAATAATATATATCATAGTCGAAGCACTATAACATGTTGTAGGAAATGAACGTGGTATAATAGATATGGAATGGCATATTCATGACATGTTAATTCATGTGTTCCTATAACGATGCAAGATATGATACCCCTTGCCTCATCGAGATATGGATAAAAGGAAAACCATCATAATAACAACCATAATAATCCCAAAAATAATGTTTGACACATAGTGGGGAAATCAGTTCCACTGTAACTAGAAAAAACCTGAAGAAAAATATCCTATCCTAAGTAATTTGGATTTTCTCTATATATGGGTTAGATACTCCTATGCACAAGATCATCAAAAAATTCTAATACATTCCTGGTAAAACATTTAATAAACTAAATTTTACTATTAATGGAAAAGATGCTCTAATTATACTATGTTACATCTCAATTGAGGAGATAGTAAAATGAAGCACTAACATGGTTCACTATGTGGTCCTAATCATGACACCCCATATTCCAGAGGATTCATACAATTAGTTAGGGTATGGAGGAACAAAATTATATAAAATATTAAAATAATAAGGTAATACTTTCATATAGATAATTTTATATCCCCAAAGTCATGGAAAATATCCTAAAAAATAAATATATGCACATACACATTCATGTTCAAAATTATGTCATGTTTGTATGCTATACAAAAAAACAATACATAGGATTAGAGAACTAGTCGCATAAAAACATATAATAAAAATATGAAAAATAGTCAAAATCTATCTATAATATCATCATGAGTATAATATAATTAATATTTAGATATACTCCATCCTAGAATAGATAAATAAAGAATACATAGTTGGAATATTTCCCCTGTATCTTCATGCATCCAAGAAGTCTTCCCGAGTTCTAATAAGGATCCTAAACAGGTTGTGAGATATAATTAGTATTCATACACAAATAGTGTCTAATGATATCAGTTGTGTGAATATTAAAATTATTAGTGGGCATTTAAGAATATAAACTGTGAATAAAATTCATAATTCAAATGTTTTATTAGTTCCGAAATTGATACCCATCTCATACCACCTATTTCGATTGAATACAAAATTTCCCTAAAAGATAATCAATTTTAAGTACAATTTATAAGAATGAATCGACACCTATCTCATCTCAATGGAGTCTCCTATGGATAACGTTATTATAATTTATGAACACATCCCATAAAATTTATATCTTGAAAAAGGAATAAAATTTGGCCATCAGTTTTGTAAATATCTTACCAAATACAAGTATTCTCTTTGAGTTGGCATATGCATTAATTTTATTAATTAATCAATTTATTTATTAGAAACCTGAACCTATATAAATTGTTATATATGAATAAACAATGTATCATTCCAAGTTTATTATAAACCCATCCCCACACAATCCTGTCAATAGAATCCCACATAGTAATCCCGATACCACTCTAGATGTGGTATAATTTCATTTCCCTATGAATCTTTTATTAGTTCACCACATAAGAAACCCAAGAGTCAGTTGAGGTATAATAGAAGTTACTAACCTTTGAGTCCATCCATGGAATTCCTTATAAATAACACAAGTGTCACTTGTGGAATAATATAAGCACTTCACTTTGAGTCTTCCCCTATAATTACTTGTAAGAAACCCAAGTACCACTCATGGAATAAGATAAGGAACTAATATTTATTTCCATAGATGGAATTCCATGTAAGGAAGCCATGTGTTAGTTATGGAATAAAAAAATTCCATTTATATATATATATATATTTCATTCAATGGGTATAATAACTCATCCTTGTGATTCCGAGTTGGAACCCATGATCACCCTGGACATGGCATAATGAATGGTCATGGTTTTCAATCTACCCATACAATTTAACAATGAATTAAATTCTATTTCTCATTTAATTGCATGGGATTACACTAGAATTCATGAGAAGGATCAAGGCCCATGGATGTGAACTCAACATTCCTTATTTATTTTAATTCAAATCATTCTTCAATCCTTTAATTAGAATACCTAAAATGTAATGGATAAGAAACAAAACCCATGAGGTGATTTGATTATAGAAGAAATAGTTAATCATTTATACAATTTAACAACTCACCCATGGGGTGAATTTAATTGAGGTTATCAAACGCCAATGGTACTAACTATCCCCATGGTTCATGTTGGTCAAAGACCATACATTTAATATAAAAACCCCCATTTTACAGAGAGACACAATACAAAACGGGTGCCCAACATAATAAAACAATGTATAAACAACTCAAATTTTAGTGGAAACCATTAAACCAACTATATTATATAGACAATACTCTCAACATATAATATCTTCCTTTAGCATGGGATAGAATAAGAGAAATATAAGAAATAGAAAAAATCCATGAAAATATTTCATATTATCATTCTTGAATATCACAAAATATATGGATAGATATACCAATAAAATGATTGAGTAGAGTCTGGGTATTACTATGAGGAATTAAATTTGATAGACAATGCTAGATTCATACATGAGATGAATGATATTTAAAGGAAACTATTTGAGGTGGAGGGGATCTCTATTGTAAAACTACTATATGGGAAAATGAGTTGGAGTTATGCTATAAGAGGGGTTACAACCATTTAACAAAAATGGTAATACATATTCATGATGTGAATATGATCCATATAGTAAAGTAATTAAAACTGTTTTAAATTTCACCGGGTCTAGATAGAATAATTCATGTCTTGAATTCCATTCATGAACAATATTGTTTACATAGCATGGATCCAACCACATACTATGTTACTTCATAAAGTAATACCATATGGATTAAATTCATGGATTCTAGGGTTTAAGAGAAATGAAAAAATAAAAAATGTTTCATCTAAATTTAAAATAATCCATACCTCTCTTAAAATTTTGGTCATTACATTAAACACTCGACTGTATAGTAATTATTATTATGGTGAATGAGAAATAATGTGATAGATATCATATAAAAATTATTATTATAGGACTAGAGAGTATTATATTCACCCATCTCATGTTTACAATATATTTTTATAGTCCCCTGGGAAAATCATGATTTATACTTGAATTTCATCTTATGTATTATAATGCATGAGTGAATTCCTTTAATTACAATAATTATAACACTTAGCCACCCATATTTTCCATGTGGTTCATATTATAAAATTTTCATAACAAATAACATATTATTCATGAAATATTGATGAATGTTAATATTTAATAACAAAATTGTAATCATTCATAGAGTGTTAAAGTAAATCCTAAAATGATTATCTACTCATAACATTTCCATACGATATAACTATATCATACAATATAATAGGCTTAATGTTTTTTCTTGAAATATCTACTACATGACATAAGCCATACCAATATCATTTATTATGATATAACAAAATTCATCGCATGGATATACACTTTAGTGAATGTCTCCACCAATTTGCCACTTGTAATAAAATATCATATTCAAAGATTCAATTCACTTCATATTGTTTTATATAAAATAAATTTTTTAACTATACCTATTTTTTTGGGTATCTATAAATTTTTTTAGGAAAGTTATCATCTACAACACCATGTATCAATTAATATGAAATAAATTTTTAATACCTATATAAAAATCATTTTTATTAAACTGTAAATAATTTTTAGAGAAAAACTCTATGTAAAAAAATCATTATTCATTCAACCAATAACACTTACTTCATGATACAAAAACGTATTGGAAGTATTATGAATTCTTGAATTCATAAATTTAATCAATGAGTGGCGTATATCAAATCAACAAAGCCACTCATGCTACAATGGGATATGATGTGATATATATCAAATATATGTATCTATACTACTATATGAACTTCCTATATCATATGAAATAATTAATTTTTATATCAAGTAATAATAATACACAATACATGTGATGACTATATAGATACTCATAAATTCTTGATTATTTATGTTTAGACTGACCTAGTTGATAAATACATCACATTTCATTCACTAGTGTTTATGAGCACATCACAAAGTACACCCCCAGTAGATAAACTCTTTATATATCCAAAAAAGGTGTGACAAAAAATTTCCATAGTCCTCATTAATTGAGATCCCATATATCATTCTCGAAATATGAGAGGAAAAATCCAATCTTTGTTAAGATCCAACCAATGGAATAATAAATAACATACCCAATCACTCTATAATTATCTAAGTCGGAAGGTATGTATAATAAATGTCTGAATGTATGATAGTTCTAATGCTACGTATCTTGTAAACCTCAATCATTGATAAAATCTAAATATTAACTATGCACCCCAAGTATACCAAATACACAACGCATTAAAATTTCTATGGTATACTTCCTATATCATCTATCACGCAAAAATTTTTTTATGCCACATGACAATATTTTCTATCCTGATACAATAATCATACTCAATAAAAAAGTAATATTCCATCACAACCAATAATAAACCATGATAAATATCTGTTGGGGAATAATCAAGGTCATATATTGATAAGTTAATTATTATTTATCATTATGATATATATATATATATGAAGTCGTTATGAAAAAATGATTACCTGATGTTTTTTATTTTACATATAATTATACATTTATAATATTAAACACTTTGAATAATACTAAAAAAATATAATTCCCCATTTAATCATATCTCATATGATATACTTTGAAATAAACAATATTTTTTCTCTACTTTTATGGTTTTATTAATCACATTTAATATATAAAAAATTCCTATAATGTTTCTATGTATCAGTCTAATTAAATTCTCATACTAAACACACTCGTGACCACCATGTTAGAAGGAAAAATTTTGAAATATGGTGAGACATAGAACACTTATTATTAATGATAAAATCCTTGGAAAAGTATACCAAGTTCTTATCTGGAGAACATATAATGTTACAAGGTGAATAACATCTATTTTATGCTAAAAATCAAACACCCCTACCCAAGAAATCAAGTTCTACTAATTTATTATTTCATTGGTACCAGATTAATGTGATCACACCATCCATGATTTATTAGTTTATTATTCATAGAAATCAAAATTCATACATGAATTCAATATTATATTGGTAATTAAAATCAAATCAATAAAAAAATTCCCACATCCTTGAAAATCATTTACAGACTCCTTTTCTATATCTGGGGGAATGGAAATCCTAATAAAGGGTGAACACAAATTCTTAGTAAGATAATGTATACAACCGAAACATTCATGAGTAGATGATGTTGAATAAATATGAAATAGTGGATAATAAAATCCCAGGGAAATTCAATCAAAAATTAGAGTCAAAATTATATCCATGGATAATAACAACTTATCAATCACATGGATTATTAAAACTAAATTCTAAATAAAGAAAATTCATAAATTCTGATATTTGTCAACTTTTTAGAAAGGCCTTAGCCGAGTTATCATGAAATAATACCATAAAGTCCTCTCAATTGAGACACCTATCTAAATAAATGGGTTGGTGTAAACCAAATAATGATATAATATAGCCACCAATTTTTTCTCATGAGACCCATCGATGTAATGAGGTGATATCTATAACTAGTCCCCACCTATAACATACAAACCTTATGAATTCCTCATATTTAGATAGATCAATATAATTTTTTTTCTAAAAATAATCTTCAAGACCACAATTATATATTTTGAATCATGAATTTGAAATATCAATATTTCTTTATGAAAGGAAATAACTTACTTATTAATGTCCCTTTAAGTGATACCACATATAGAAATGGTATACCATTTAAAAATAATAAGAAGAATAGGAATTATTCTATCTTAATCCATGATATTAAAAATATTAACATCAAGGATAAATATAACATCCAATTAATAATGGATATTTATATAGAAAATGAGCATAAGAATGTAAATTAACCCAAAAACAGTATAATCCATTATCAATAAAATATTATAGAAGGCCATGGATTCATAAAAAAAGATTTTTTTTTCTAGAAGAGACAATAATTTTGAAAACAAAAAACAATCAATAAATAAAAAGACATCCTTGTAACTCTGTTTTGTAATAAAGATATATATTTGTTTTTTTCATTAAATTATGAAAATAATACATTATACTTGTGTTATATTTTAAATTAAAATTAGAAAAATATCTAGTACATTAAAATCCTAAAAATTAACAATGGAAAAATATAATGGAATTGTAAAATCAAATATTATTCGTTATGGTGGGAGAATTCATTAATGTGGTGTATCTTAAAACAAGATTTTATTTACACCTTCAGTAAAGAGTACATCATTAAAAAACTACCAATAAGTTTCATTTTTAATTATTTTTATAGAAATTAAAACATGGGTAAAAATTAATTTACCCAATGTATGTAATAAAGTGTAAAAAATCATGAAAAATTTATAAATGAAATATAGTCATGGAAGAAAAAGTGATGGAAGACAAACTTCCAAATATTATTTTTAAAATAAATTTCCTTACATACAAATTAATTTATATTTATTGGTACAGTAAAGTGATAAATTGAGAATAAAAATTTAATCCCCAACAAAATCCAAGGAAATAGAAATATATGGGGTTAAATATATTAGGATCATATAATCATCCCAAATGAAATATGAAAATATAAAATCCTGAAATAAAAAGAGATTATAACAAAAATATCTTATGACATTAATAAAATTTAAATCTAAAACCATAAAAACAGTGAAATTGAAATGAAAAAATAAATACCATTAATAAATTGTAATTAATGATATAATATATCAATGGTTATGTATATATACCATGTAAAATAAATTATGTTTATAATACAACATGTCTCATTGAAGTAGGAATAAGATATAATTACATATACATTAAGTGCAACATGGTTTGTATTCACTCTTATTATATGGTATACCAAAGTTATATTTATTATAAATATATAATTAATTTTTTCATAGTTATAATACCATATATGATTAACATATAACCTTATATCTCCTATTTATTAAAAATTATTTATTATCACCATCATCCCATGTATTATCTCTTCTTTTCATCAAACATGTTTTGGTTTAGTAGAATCTGTCCTTGCACATTGTTCATGGTTTCATAATCTCTAGAATATTATTTATTAAATAATTATAATTATCATACATTAAATAAAAAATTAAAATCATTCCTGAAAGATGGATATGGGAAATAAACCACATCACTACGTGAAGGTGGGTTTCCACACATATACATGAAAGACGTTATCATTTTATACTGGATGTAAGAACAAGATCACAGATAATATGATATAATTAATGAATCTTAATTATGACATAAATATAAAATATATTTATTAATTACATATTAATTCACATACAAGTAAAATAGTGATGAAAAATGAATTACACCTCTACACGGATGTGATAGGATGTACGTATATTGGGGAAACGTTATCATTTTCAATTGGATGGAAAAGAGGTAAAAATGGTTTTACCATAATAATAATAACATATAATTTTATTTTTGAATCTAGATTGATTATTTTAGGATTCAAGTAATAGATTTTTAGGAAGTGTAATAAGAAATAAACTTTAAAATAATTAGGTAAGATGATTAGTTATTCATTGTGAGACCTCATTTGTATTACATATTAATCCTTATTAGGATTGTCCAAAGGTAAAGGAAGAATATAAAGAATACATTTATTTCATTTTAGAAGGTATTAGGTATTTTTTTCTGGTATATAATGATAAAACATTAATAATATAGAAGGAGTTGTGTAGTTATTTTATAAGTGAGGATATAACACACATAGAATTACTTACAACATTTAAACATGATTAATGTATATCATAAGTTAATTTATTCCAAATAGAAATTTATTTTATAAAAATGTTTATATGGTCAAAATATAATAATTTAATAAAATTAAATGAAATTTTGGTTCCATTTTAAACATTATCATTTGGATTAATCCCTTCATTAAACTTTTTTAACCCTAACTGTGGCAAGACAATGTTTAGATATTGAGGGATATAAATTTAATTCTAATTTGAAATGTAGAACGTAAATGGTATGTGAATGAATCATTATACCATTTCACTTCGTAGTTTTCCACATTCAATAATTTTATATTTTTAAATCATTTAATAAAATATTTTATATCATTAAACAACATTAAATACATTTTTGGACTATTCAATTAATTGACATTAAATACATAAATCTATAAAATGGAATTTTAATATAAAAACAATTAAAACAATTTATAATTTATTATTACCTATTAAATTCATGGAATAATGCACTTTATCTAAAAAACATTATGGTTATTATTTTTAAAATCAATTACATTGATTTTCCAATAAATTTCACATGAATTGTATCGGTATTGCATACGTGTTTAAGGTAATAATAACATAATTAATTATTTTTTAAAGTACATTAATAAAAAGTATATTCATATTATAAGTAATCATTTATTACTAGGACTATAGTTAGATATTCTAATGAAAATTTAATATAAAAATTAATATAAAGGGAGTGACATTTTTCATTTATTCATTACATAAAAATATATATATGAAATTACAAAAGGAAAATGTCACAAAAATTACATATAATCAATTTTAGAATGGTAATTTTTGAATATAATTAATCCCATGAAATATATAAAATTATGGGGTTGATTTTTTAGACCTTATAATATTTTTCTACTACTAATTAACTTGTTTTACTCATTACCATGGTGTTAAACATTTACCGTGGTTTCTAATCATTATGTTTTACAATTAAATTAAATTTTTTAAAAAATTTGAAACTCTTTATCCAAATTGTGGAATAAATTTTCATTAGTAATATTCTATATGTGGAAGATATAAATTTTAATATAAATACTCAAAATGTAATGAAAAACATTTCTTTATAAAAATGCATTTTTATTCCCAAATATGATCTTATACCAAAATAAAATATACTTATGGTTAAATTAAATTAATTAAATTAATTATTATAAAATAAATCTTAATTTACAGTAAAATAAAATTAAGAACATCGTGTTACTTTTATATTAAGTTATATTATGAAAAGAAATGTCATTTTTTAAAAAATTTGTATTTTTTCACTATTTATTCATAAATCAACCTTTTCATAAAAATATCAAAAATTAATTATAATAATATTTTGAAATAATTATTTCAAAAATGATACTCAATTAATAAATAATATTAATAAAAAATCTAGAAATTAATTATATTATCTTCACACAAAATTCAATCGAAACCTTTTTTGATGAAATGAAATTTTAAATCAGTAAATGATTTTATTCGAATTCTTTAAATAGTAACAATTAATAGATCAATGTTAAATTTATTAATTTATTTCATTATTAATGTCAGGGGAATATTTTCTACTTATATTTCATAGTTTCTTAATATATATTTATAATAATCAACCTGATATATTGGTTGTAATAGTTATATTTTTATAATACGTTTTCATTGTTCATTTAAGATCAGGGTTACATGTGTTCTATATTATAAAAAATAGAGTTATTTTAAAATAAAATATAAACTAAAATTTTATATTATTACATATAACTATTTCCTTGTTGATCATCATCATTATTCCTCGACCATTTTGAATCCATTGAAATGTTTTGGCAACTAATGTAA
The DNA here is from genome assembly GCA_963277665.1 of Viscum album. NCBI lineage: Eukaryota > Viridiplantae > Streptophyta > Magnoliopsida > Santalales > Viscaceae > Viscum > Viscum album. Next base: position 221,530,858 of record OY728165.1, read on the forward strand.
CTATTTACATTAATATTTTACAAATATATCCTAAAAGCCTTTTAGGATATTAAGAGACATTAAATTTAAATTTTGAATGTTATAATATTATATTTTATATACATAAAAATATCTAATTCTATACATACCATCAACAACCTCTTAAAACTACATTCCATTAAAAATATGACGCTTTGATTTAAAAACTAACTTGTGAAAAAAAAACATTATTTTATTGAAGAGATTTATTAAAAATTTAAAATTTTGTAGAAATATAATATATTAAATTATATGTTTTTAGACTAGTGTACTTAGAAGAACATTTTTTTTAAAATTATTCCCTTAATGGGTTGTGGGATCACATCACATATATTTTATCAAATATTTTGATATTTATTATTCAGGACAAAAAGCATTATCATCATCACAATCTCAAATATGTTATATAATATATGGAATCATGAACTATGTTCAATGAATCAATCAACACACATCAATACTTTTCTAATTAACAATCTACCTTATCATATAAGAGAAATAAGAAACAAATACACGTCCATTTCAAATTCATCCATGCCTAATATAGTTTTCCTTTGCATCTATTCCATAATTTAATATCCATTTTATATAATAATAAAACTCAAACTAGAATCTATTTCAATTATTTATTTAATTTTGAATTCCAATATTTTTAAAATATGTATAAAATAAAAACATTCAATCTTATACCTTCAAAATTGAATAATTGATTTATATAACACTAACACATACCCCAATATCTTCCTAGAGTTTACATAATACTTCAATCATCCTAAAATTTTATAATATATATAAACTTTCCCACACTTTATGAATAATCCTTTTAGTTTAAATAGATATTATTAGGTACATAATAATAAATTGTCAGAATTTAAATCTATATTTTCTTCATCCAATTTGAGAATTTCACATTTTATACCATTAAAACTGCACTATAAGAGAGATATCACATGCCTAATTCATCTATCCTCAACAATTTGAGAATTTAGTGTGAAAATATATTGAAATTATTAATATTACCAATATATTTCCAATAATAAAAATCTAAAGAATTCAAAAAATGTGAACGAGTATCATAAGAAAAATTCCATCGTACCAAGCCATTAGCACAGTTAATCATATTGAGTATATGAGTGGAGACTAATTTTACATAGTCTTTTTTCAAATTATTAATTTGAAAACAGATGTGAATCATTCTATTTTTCTCATAATAATAAATATCAATTTGTTTAACAATAACAAAATTTCATTATTCAAAAGGTGATTCTCATACACATAAATATATCCATTATCAGTCAAGAATAATTCATATGTTTTATACTAATTTAAGATAGTCCATACATTAAGATTCTAATATTTATATGAAGGATCTAAAATTCATGTTTGAAGATGATAATGATATTCATTTACAACTGTCTCTTTTACCTATTGAGTATCAAATTCAATATTTATTTAATAAGGACATTTATTAAATATGGCCCCACAAAAATGACGAACCCTCTAAAACTCATCATTTTAACTAATGATCCTAGATCCATATTTCAATACATTGGGAGTTAAATTAATTACTCATATCACTACATAATATTTTATGTTATCCATTTTATAATCTTTTTATATATGTATATAATATTTTAGAGTGAACAACTCTTGACCAACTCTATGATATATATAGACTCAACTCTATCCAAATGGTATTCATCCCAAGGGTTTCTAAGATTGTGTATCCTTGTGAAAATGAATTAAAATGGCATCTAACTCTTTGTATTACCCTATTACATCCATTCCCCAAAAAATATAGTACACAAGAACCAAATATTAATATCGAACTACCTGGTTTGATGATCTAGGTCTTGAAAAGAGTTTACATTGGAAGGAATCTGATACATAGTGTCATGACCCATCCCCCGGGGCCCGTGCTGTGACTACCCTAAGCCCGCCTTCCATAGGACAGGGGCTGGTGACTAGCACTGAAAGGCATGTTGGCCCAAACTGGGAAGGCATTTCTATATAACCTGTAAGCACACACAACTGAGCACACATCATGATATGGGAACAAGTCAACTGTATAGGAAAAAGAGTGCTGAAAGAAAAATGGGGGCCATAATACAAGCCCTACTGTAAAGATACAAGTACAACTGAAATACAAAACAACTGAAGAAAGAGAAAAGACAACTACTAGATCATCCTTCGAGGTTCCTACCTGAACGTTATGCACAGATCACCTTCTTAGCACTCCACATCCACCCGTCTCCTCTACGCACCGACATGCAGAATGGTCCACCTCCGGGCACCGTCCAGTCATGGTACACTCAGCCTCACTCAGCGATGTCCATCATCTACATCCAAAACAACAAGGTGCGGGCATAACACATGCATGGGTGAGTATAAAGATACTTAGTAGGGACCCCTAGACCCTCAAGGTCTCACAAAAACCACCAAGGATAAACCACAATGTATGAAATCAACATATAACCCTACTTATGTATATGCCCATATAGATACCTATGATATAAAGAAATCTATCACAATCATGAGGAAAACACATAGATAATGACTCAGATCATGCCAGGATTTATTCTTAGGGTAGTATCAAGTAATATTCCCAGTGACATCGTCGAACACATCAGCTGCTGGAGATCCCATCTTCTATCGAGTATAGTGGGCATGTCACATCACACATAGTCACTTCCCACAAAAATTGAACTGCTGAGGTACTCCTCATATCGAGTACCATGGGTCTGTGTATCACAGAGGCACTCCCCACCATGGGTCTACCGTGTCACACAGAGGCACTCCTCCTCATGACTTGCTGAGGTACTCCTCCTGTCGAGTACTGTGGGACTACCGCATCACACATAGGTTCTCCCCACCGTGGCCTGCTAAGGTAATACTCCCCTCGTGTACTGTGGGTCTACTGCGTCACACAGAGGCACTCCCCACTATGGGTCTGCCGCATCACATAAAGGATCTCCCCACTAGGCCTCTTAAGTCACTCCAAGTCAAAAAGCTCAACAGGTGTCAAGTATCAGCCAGATAATGCGTTCCCAAACTATGCTCACTCATCTCCAGGAGGATCTGCTCCATGAGAAACTGGTCAATACTCCCACTACCACAATGTCCCACTAAGAAGCATCTCAAAGGAAAGCCACGTAATACCGGTCTCAACAAAATTGAAAGTGCGTCAATCATATGCACGTTCTGTATGTTATAAGACTTTTAGTCTTGAGGGCCCGATGGGATTCATGCATGATCCAACCCGACCATTTTCCAACAATTATCCAAATATCCAGTGGGGTATAATCAAAGGGACCGACTCGCTCAATGATTTCATGTGTAGTTAAAGGTTCGTCAAATGGATTTCCGGTGCCAAAGATATGGCCCATGTAAATTAAATGGGTCGTAATAGGTCTGGTCTGACCTGGTTAGAGTGCCCCGACCTGACCTGGCCTGGGTCGACCCGGTTCTGGTTGACTCGGCCTAACTCGCTGGATCAAGCCTGGCTCGTGGTGCAGACCGACCCAGTGGGCGGCCTAATAGGCCACGAGGGCCGCAGGTACCGCGCTGCGGTAGAGGTCACAGGTCGGCTCGACCGCAGATGGAGGCTCAGACGCGGGGGTGTCGTGAGGGTGCAAGATGGTTCATCCAGGCCCGAGGTGGCTCAAAGAGGTCATGGGTGGCATGACCTGGGAAGCTCGGAGGGTCGCAGGTGGCACTGGCGGGGCGTCTTGGAGGGCCGCGGGCGACTCGGTTCTGGCGGCTCCGAAGGCTACGGGCAGTGCAACTAGGGCGGCTTAGTCGATGGCTATGAAAGACAGCGGTGGCGGCGACACAACCCGGTCGGCGGCGGTAGCTAAGCCCTGGCGGTAGTGGCTGTGGGAAGTACGGTGGGGCGTGGGATGCGGAGCCATGGGATGCAGTGTCCATGGGTGTCACGAAGTAGCTTGGCCGTGTGGGTACCGTGAGGGCATGGAGGTCGCGAGGCGGCGGTGTCCGCGGGGCAGTGTCATTGCGTCGTTGCCTTCGTCTAGTTCAACCACACAAATCATCACAAGATTTATGGAGGGGTCGGGACATGTTTGTTTAGCCCGTACCCTCCACGTTAGGGTGGTAGCATATGGCTCCACCCGAACATAAAGAAGAATGTAATGCTTAACAACCTCCCAAAATTATTTATTCCCAATCACGAAATAGAATTCAAGGGATGAACATGGGAAAAGTATTCATACACAAATAAACCCCTACCTCATTCTATTGATTCGTTGAATATTGTCTACAGGAAAGGAGATGACGTCATTGGGAAAAGATGGATGTCGGTGACGTCGGTGTTTCCTCAATCATCGATTCCATGATGCTGAAGACGTTCATCGTCAACGAATGTCTCGTGGAAGAATTAGTAGTCGATGTTGGCGTTATTGTTTGTATTTCTTAATTGGAGAGCTTTTCTACAAGAGCTCTCCCCTTTTCCAAACATTTCCCTCAATCACCCTAAAATGAAAATAGAGAACTTAATAATTTAAGTTTGTTAAATTAAATTATGTTGGCACATTTCATGTTGGCACAAAATTAATTGGCTTAATTAAAGTATGGTGTTTTCACAATTAATGTGGAGGAAGCTCAAGAGGATCTTACACCATCAAGAGGGAGTTGAGTGGTTTCTCCCTCATTAGGAGGGGAGTTGAAGACGTTTAAGTCTCAGGTGGTCCCCACCACCATAACCCTTCATGGGAGGTTAGTTAGGGTGGTCCCCATCATCATAACCTTTCATGAGAGGTTTAGGTCTAGTGGTCACCACTTCTCAACATCTACATGGTATAAAAATAAAAATAAATGTTACACAATTTTATTTTTATTTTATACTTTCTTGAATATGTGAAAATATAACTTCCAATATCGACCTACTACAGTCGTGGTGAAGGTCTCATTAAGTGAATATCGGCACTGTGAGTTCAAAACTGCCCTTGGATTTCAATTCTGAGAAGCGGTTGAAAAGATAGAAAAACCCACTCGCACGTTTACTGAACTTACCTGAAATAATGTTCATTAATTCATTCCGGGAACTCTGGGTCTTGGAATCACAAGTAATCAATTTTCACGGGCTTGTAAAATTCCAATATATTTTAAAAAAATTACGCTGAAATTCTTGGTCTTTACATTCTCCCCACCTTAGGGATTTACGCCCCTGTACGCCACAAATCAAACAAGGTAAACAGGTGAGGATACTGAGCACGCATCTGAGCTTCCCGCTCCCATGTGATCTCCTGGAGGTTCCTGTGATGATAGTGAATGCACACTAGAGGTATGGACTGCCCATGTAAGACACTCTCATATCGATCCTCAATCTCAACTAGAACCTCTGAAAACATCGCCCCATCGTCGATGTCCAAATCACCATGGTCGATGACGTGAGAAGGGTCATGCACGTTTCTCCTCAACTAGGATACACAAAAGATGTCTCGCACCCGATGCAACTGAGGTGGAAGAGATAACTAGTATGGCAACTCACCTACTCTGTTGAGGACCTGGAATGGTTTGACGAATCTCAGAGTTAACATGCCTCCTTGACCAAATATCCGCAAACCTCGTCAAGGATTGACCCATAGAAATACGTGGTTACCATCCTCGAACTTCAGAGGTCTCTGTCTCCTATCAACATATGACTTCTGCCTGCTCTGTGAAGTCTTCAGCTACTCCTGGATGATCTAATCATTCTTTATGGTAGCCTATACCATATCTTGTCGCACTAGTGATAACTCCCTTGGGTCAGTCCAGCATAAGGGTGATCTGCTAGGTTTCCCGTACAACGCCTCGAAAGGTGTCATCCCAATGGTGGAGTGATACCTGTTGTTGTATAAAAAATCCACCAAAGAAAAGTGTTCCTCCCAGCTACAACCAAAGTTGAAGACGCAATCACATACCATGTCCTCGAGGGTCTGAATGGTCCGCTCAGTCTGGACATCCATCTGAGGATGGAAGGTGGTGCTCAAATGTAGCAGCGTCCCAAAAGCCTCCTACAACCCCTTCCATAGCTGGGAAGTAAAAAATGCATCACGTTCAGAGACAATCATCGAGGGTACTCCTTGTAGCCACACAATCACCTTCACATAGAGGCATCCCATGCTCCCTACAGAACCCTACTCTCTGATTGGTAGGAAGTGGGATGACTTGGGGAGTCGGTCAACGATCACCCAAATCAAGTCACGTCCCTTGAATGTATGTGGAAGTACTATCCTGAGGTCCATGGATATCCCATACCACTTCCACTCTAGGACCTCCAAATGCTGAACCAATCCTGCCAGTACCTGATGCTCCGCCTTCACGTGCTAATAAGTGAGGCACCGAGAAACTAACTCTATGATTACTTTCTTCATTCCCAGCCACCAATTCTATCGTCAGAGATTCTGGTACATCTTCCCCACTCCTATATATAAAGCTAGAGGGGAAGTTTGTAACACACTCAACACTTCCTCATTAAGTTAAACTGGTACCATGGTACGTCCTCTGAAGAGGCTAAAGTGCTCCCCACCTTCAAAAAATCCATCATGAGCCTGTCCTGTGGATATCTGAGCACGTCATGTCTCGTTGGAAGTGTCCCCACGTAGCACCTCCCTAACTCGCTGAAGAAGTAGGGAGTGACTATAAGAGACTGTAGAGAAGTTGCTCCATCTTTATCAAAAAAGGATATATGTAAAGAATCTAGCTACTTCTTCACCTTGGCTAGCAGTTGTATACCATACCTCCTACTGAGTTAATCTGCTACAACGTTCTCCTTCCCAAGAAAATAGACTATCTCGAATTCATTGTCTTGGTGGTACTCAAGGCAACGTCGCTATCTTAGGTTCATGTCCTTTTGAGAGAAGATATACCTGATAATCTTGTGATCATAGTACAATTTAAAATTCTCTCCCATCAGATAGTGTTGCCACATCTTCAAGGCAATGAACACTGCTACAAACACCAGGTCATGGGTAGTGTAGTTCTGGTCATGTTGTCTCATATTTCAAGAACCATATGTGATCACGTATTTCCCCTTGATCAGAACGCATCCGATTCCGGTCCCGGATGCGTCGCAGTAGACTACGTACTATATTCCCTCCTCCGGTAGAATCAATATGAGGGCACTAGTCAGCCACTGCCTCAGCTCCTGAAAACTCTGCTAGCATCTCTCTGACCAAATGAAGGCTTTCCTCTTCTTCGTCAAGGATGATAGTGGTGCCGAAATTTTGGTGAAATCTAGCACAATCCTCTGGTAATATCCCGTCAAACCCAAGAAACTCTATAACTCTGTCACACTCCTGGGTGGCTCCAAAGAAAGTACTACCTCAATCCTCTCCGGATCCACTGAAACTCTACCCTCCAATATGAAATGTCCAATAATGTGAACCTCTCAAATACAGAACTGGCACATTGAGTGATTACCAAAAATTTGGTGCTCTCGGAGTGTTTCTAGTACTACTTTGAAATGATAGGAATTCTCCTCCTTAGTAGTCAATTAGATTAGAATTTCATCAATGAAGTCTACTATAAAACGATCAAGGTATGGATGAAAGATCCTACTCATGAGTGCCATGAACACTGCTGGAGCATCGGTCATGCCGAATGGCATAACCAAGAACTTGTAATGGTCATACCGACATCTGAAGGCCGTCTTCTATATATCCTCATCTCGCACTCTGAGCTGGTGAAAGACTGATCTGTGGTTTATCTTCGAGAACCATCATGTTCCCTTCACCTGATCAAAGATTTCTTCAATCCTTAGGAGTGGGTACATGTTCTTCACGGTCACATTGTTCAGATGTTGATAGTAGACACAAATTCTCATGCTCCTATCCGCCTTCTTGGCGAACAAAATTGGGACTTCCCAAGGAGAAACATTAGGCCAGATGAACCCCTTCCCCTATAAGTCCTGTAGTTGTACCCGCAACTCACGATGCTCCATAGAAGCCATCCAATATGCTGGTGTAGATATCGGTGTTGTCTCGTGGTATAATTCAATGTAAAAGTATACCTCTCTATGAGGAGGTAGACCCGAAACATCATCAGGGAAAACATCTGAGTACTGGTCCACCACTACCGGATAGCTTGGACACTCCACATAAATAGATCTAATGGTAGGGCTACCCAACTGATGAGCGATCAATTACACTCTCCTCCTGGTAAGTCCATCATGTGCTGCAAAGGCTCCCTTCTCACTAGTGAAGGTAAACATGGTCCCATCCATGTGGAAGCACTACACTTTTCACCAAATACAGTCAATCTAAGAAAGGACCTTAGATAACCAGTTCATACCCAAAATGACGTTGTAAGGCCTCAACACTACTACTTGGAGATCCTTGATGAAGTTCTCTCCTCCTAGAGTAAGCTCACACTGCTGGCACCAGTGTGTAATCGTCGAATCCACTCACATAGGACATTCTAGCCATAAGGATCGAGTGAACAACTCTGTCGGAATCTCCGAGCACTGAATGAGGGAAGTGGCAATAAAATTATGACTGGAACCTTTGTCTATAAGTATTGTAGCTAAGGTGTAGTAGACATGGATCATACCTCGTATCATCTCTGAAGCACCGTGATCACAGGCCTTAGCTTCCTGGAGATGAGCTCTCCCTTTTCTGCCTACTTCCTAATATCGGGGTGGACTGCCTGGTGGTGGTGGCGGTAACATCTCGAATCATCACCCACTGCCGGCTGCCCAGCCAACTCCACTGCCACATCCTCATACTCCCTGCGGATCTCCTCAGACAAACCTCTGTCTCTATCTGGGTGTTTCTTCGACCATCTTTGGATCATCCGTACGACATGTCAGATAGTCACGAACCATGTGGCCCTGCCCGCCACATGAGTAACACTGCGTGATCCCTGCCTGGCTGGTTCCACCTCGGGTGCCACACACAACTGATCCTGAGTCATGCAGTTGTCCACCTGTAGGTCTGGTCCTCCTTGACCTCTTCATCATCTATCTGCTTCCATCTTATGAATACTATGATAGGTGACAACTGGTAGTGGGTCGCGTTACTGATGACTACTCGGCAAGGAAACTCTCCACCAAGAGGGCTCTCTCTAACACCCTCGCCTGCATCGAGATGCTGAGTGAGATCATCGAATCCTTGATCTCCTACCTGAGCCCCTCCTCAATGGTCCGAGACCTAAAGAAAGGGTAATGCACCATATCAGTGGTGTAGCTTGAGAGGTCAATGAACCTCACTGAGTACTGAGTTTCTGTCATGCTTCCCTTCTGCAGATGAAAAAGCTTGTGTTTGCGCACTATAATAAGAGTTGTTGGGACAAAATCTCCCCGAAACAGGCTCTCGAAGTCTACCCAGAGAAGAGTCACCTCATCATGAACCTAGAGCATCAAGCTCCACTATCTGTCCACAACATCCTGTAGATGTATAGTGGCAAGGATCACCATGAGATCGGCTGGGGTCCCTATGAGTCGGTATACTCTCGCCACAGCCTCCAGAAAATCCTCTTCCACATGTGGGTCTGTCTCCCTCCTGAACCTGGGTGGCCTCTTGTGCTGGAACTCATGCAAAGAAATCAAGTGGCGTGCACTCTCTACTTCTGGGTCTAGAGGCATCGGTGGCCCAATGGGTAATGGTGCTACTGGTGGCTCTACTGGTGCATCTATTGGAAGAGGGCAATGCACCAAGGCCTCATCGCTCAGTGGGATATCAGTGCGTGATACTCTCGGATCCCTATCTTGAAGTCTATGTCGAGGCATCCTAATGAGAAATAGGTGTGACATGGTCAATAAGTTATACCTAGTGAGCTGACATAGGAGATTGCAATGAAAAATCATGGAAACCCACAAACAATCAGTGTTTTTGTGCACCAACTCGAATGTTAGAATCCACTGTCTTGGTGTATGGATACGTTTGTCGCTGCACCAACACCAGATTCAATAAATTGATTACCAAACTCACTACTCTTAACAAAATTTCTGTTAATATAAAGACCAAATTAATAAGTTATATGGTAGAACTGACTCCTCTGATACCAATTTATCGTGACCCGTCCCCCATTGCCCATGTCGTGGCTACCCCGGGCCTACCTTCCATGGGCCAGGGGTTGGAGAGTAGCTCTGTAAGGCATATTCCCAAAATCTGGGAAGGCATTGTCTTTATAACCAGTAAGAACATGCAACCAATAACACTGAAAGATACAAAAACAAGTCAACTATATATCAAAAAGAGTGTTGAAAGGAAAAAGGGGGCCAGAATACAAGCCCAACTATAAAGATACAAGTAAAAATGAAATACAAAACCAATGAAGAAAGATGAAATACAACTACTAGATCATCCTCTGAGGTTCCTACCTGAGGGGTAGGTACAGATCCCCTCCTCAACTCTCCACGTCCACCCATCTCCTCTGTGTACTGACATGCCGTATGGTCCACCTATGGGCACCGTCCAGTCCTAGTACTCTCAGCCTCAGTCAGTGTTGTCTGTCATCTGCATCCAACACAACAAGGAATGGGCATATCCCATATAGGTGTGAGTATAACAATACTCAGTAGGGACCCCGAGACCCTCATGGTGTCACAAAAACCACCAAGCATAAACCACAAAGTATGAAATCAACAGATAAACCTACTAAGGTAAATGGCCATACAAATACCTAATTTATCAAGTAATCCATCTCAATCACGAGGAAAACACCGAGATACTGACTTAGATCCCATGAGGATTTATTCTAGGGGTAGTATCATGTAACATCCCCAGTAATATCATCAAACAACTTGGCTACATGAGATCCCCTCCTCTATCGAGTATAGTGGGCCTACAGCATCTCAAAAAGGCGCTTCCCACAAACCTTAGACTGCTGGGGTACTCCTCCTATTGAGTACCGTGGGTCTGCCACATCACACATAGGTGCTCCCCACCATGGGTATGCCACGTCACAGAGAGGCGCTGCCCCTCAGGACTTGGTGAGGTACTCCTTCTATCGAGTACTGTGGGTCTGCCGCGTCACCTAGAGAATCTCCCCAGTGTGGCATGCTGAGGCACTCCTCCTATCGTGTATCATGGGTCTTTCACATCACACAGAGGTACTCCCCACCATGGGTCTGCCACGTCACACAGAGGCACTCCCCACTGGGCCTTTCAATCACTACAAGTAGAAATGGTCAGCAGTTGTCAAGTCTCAGCTAGCTATTGAGTTCCCCCACTAGGCTCGCTCGCCTCCGGGAGGATCCGCTCCACGAGCTACTGGTCGATACTCCAGCATCCCTGAAGTCCCACGAAGATGCATCTCATAATACTACCATGTCATTGAGGCCTAAGTGCAAAATATAGTGCGTCAATCGGATACCCGGTTTGTAAGTTATGTCCCAAGTAAATTAAATGGGCTGTATCCAGTCTGGGTCCGGTCTGACCCCGTCGGACTGACCCGACCTGACCAGGTATGGGTTGACCCGGTTCAGGTCGACCCAGCCTCTCCCACTAGGATCTGCCCAGCTCGTTGTGCGGCCCGGCCCGCTGGGCGGTCGGGCCCGATGAGTGGTCCAGTAGACCGCAAGGGCCGTGAGGGCCGTGGGTACCGCATGGTGGCATAGGTCGCGGGTCGTATCAGTCGTGGACAGTGTCTTAGCCACGAGGGTACCTCGAGGGTGCGGGATGGTTTGAACCAACATGAGGTGGCCCGAAGAGGCTGTGGGTGGCGTGGATTGGGAATCTCATAGGGCCACATGCAGCGTGGCTTGGGCGGCTCGGAGGGCCACGAGAGACTCGGCTAGGGCATCTCAGAAGGCTGCGGCCGGCTCAGCCGGTGGGTTGGCGGGATGGCAGCGACAACTAGTTAGACGGAAGCAGTGGCACAGCCCAGTCGGTGCCGGTGTCTTGACCCGGACATCTGTGGTGGCTCAGCCCTGTCGGTGCCGGTGGCTCAGCCCAGACGGCAGCGGCTGTGGGTGTCGCAACGGGGCTACGGGTGGCGGAGCCATGGGGCACGGTGGCCATGGGTGCCGCGGAGCAGCTCTACCACATGGGTGCCGCAAGGGCGTGGAGGTCACGAGGCGGTAGTGGCCAAGGGGCTGTGTCGTTGCACCGTCATCTTCCTCACATTCAACACCACAAATCCTCCCAAGATTTGTGGAGGGGTCAGGCCATGTTTGTTTAGCCTGTACCCTCCGTGTTAGGGTGGTAGTATATGGCTCAAAAATAACATGAAGAAGAACGTCAAGCTTTACAACCTCCTGCAATTATTTTTTCCCATTCCCGAAAATGAATTCAAGGGAAGAACGTGGGAAAAGTATTTATACACACATAAACCCCAACCTCATTCCTTTGATTCATTGAAGATTGTTTGCGGGAAAGGAGATGATGTCAATGGTAAAAGACGGAAATCGGTGACGTTGGTGTTTCCTCGATCATCGGTTCATTGACACTGAAGATGTTCTTTGTCAACGAATTTCCCGTGGAAGAAGAAGGAGTCGAATTCAGTGTTCTTCGTTGGAGAGCTTTTCTCCAAGAGCCCTCCCATTTGCCAATCATTTCCCTCAATCCCACCAAAATGTAAATAGGCAACATAATAATTATATTTTGTCAAATTTAATTATGTGGGAAAATTTCAAGTTGGTAGAAAATTAACTGGCTTACTTAAAGTTTGGTGTTGGCACAATTCATGACGAGGGATCTCAAGAGGCTCTGCCACAATAAAGAGAGAGTTGAGAGGTTTCTCCCTAATTAAGAGGGGAGTTAAAGAGGTTTAAGTCTCAGGTGGTCCCCACCACCATAACCTCTCATGGAGGGTGAGTTCAGGTGGTCCCCACCATCATAACCTCTAATGGTAGATTTAGGTATGGTGGTCCCCCCTTCTCAAAATCTACTTTGAATAAAAATAAAAATAAAAGTTACCCAATTTAAATTTTATTTTATTCTTTTATGAATATTTGAAAAGCTAACTGCCACCCTCGACCTACTGCGATCGAGGTTAAGGACTCCTTATGTGAATACCGACGCTGCGAGTTCAATGGTGCCCTTCAATTTCAATTCTGAGCACCAATTCAAAAGTTATAAAAACATGCTCAAATGTTTACTGAACGTACCTGAAATAATGTTAATAAATTTATTCCAGGCACTCTGGGCCTCAAAATCATGTGTCGTTAATTTTCGCGGACTCAAAAAATTCCGATATATTTAAAAAAATTACCTGTAAATTTTGGGTCTTAACACTTTTTATATTTTAATAGGATTTAATATCACTATATTATATCAAGAACACCCTTTATATGTATGAATTATTCGAGTGATTTAGTTTGGAATACTATTCCTTACACTAAATGATTTTTTGGAAAATAGATAATGTGTTACTCATTATATAACTCATAACTTTTCTTACCAACCCATATTAAAATCTATCTTTATTGATGCATATTTGAGTTACTCCATTGAATAGGGTACATGATACCATTTATGATAATGAATTTTAATCAATTGCAATCAATAATCCCTTCATGAGTAAACACAGTGTGACAAACATCCCACCCCTTTATTTATCAAAAAGAAATAACCCTCCATAATAGTGAACATTTTGATCTAAATTCCATCAAACAAAGTATAATTTACTTAATATTGAATTTATTCAATCATAATTCTATAAATTAATATGTATAAATCATATTTAATAGCTTAATTAATGATCATAAAATAATAAAATCTAATGTCAAGGTAGAAGAAAACTAAAAAAATTATCATACTAATTATAATCCTCCTTATATTGATGTATGGAATTTTATAGAATCAATTTAACTATTCAAACTAATTTATTTTTTAATACACAATATAACAATTATATTCATGAATAATGTAGTGAATAAACTAAATAAATGACCAATTCAATATTTTAATCATGAGATAAACTATATAAGGGAAATTCATATAAAAATTATCCATGAACACTCTATAATGTGTTATACATTATCGTCATTCAATTATCAATTACATGTTAACAGTTAATATTTATTCCCAACATAAAATCATTATTATTATTCATTATATTTCGTATAAATATATAATATCTAATATATAATCATTATATATATTAACTATTCATATATTATGTAAGAATTAAGAATCATATATATTTAATAATACTTATTCCTTTGTCATATCAATTATAAAACACATTTTTAAATGGTTTAAATTAGTTTCTCATATAATAAATATTAATTTTTATAATTGAAATTAAATTATAACAAACAATTAATAATTTCAAATATAAATTTTTTGCATTTTACTTTATTTTTTAATTTAAAACATTTTATTAAATACATTTTTATTTACTCATCAACATTTTATACCTAAAATATATGGTATGCCATATAATTTGAAAAATATATTTAATATTAACATTTAATATTATCTGTTATTTATTTGATTAATGATTCAAAAACACATACAAATTAATTATAAAAATTATTATTGATTAATATGCAGAAACTATTTAGAATTAAATAAAATAGGTAAAAGTTCTCATAATTTATAAGAATATTTAAAATTGTATAATTAAACACATAATTGATAAATTTAGATAAACTAAATATTCTTTCATATAAAATCCTATGATATTTATGTATCATAATAAATATTTGGAATATTATATACCATATTTTATGATAGATAACCTTCTGGTTTTTATTTAATGCATTATTGCTAGGGATTCATATATTATGATATTTCTTATATCATATAGGTGACACGATACTCTGTTTTGACAACATGGAACACTTTATTTATAATGGGGATTCCATATATCATATATTATGATATATCCAAAAATGAAGGAAATTATCTATGTCAACCACAAAAAAAAACACCATATCATACATAATGACGCTATCAGAGTCTTTGATATTTCATATCGTATGGCTATTCAAAACTAATAAATAGTTTTTAATGACTTGGATTCTGACTTCATTTTTTTAATCATTATTTTTTGGAATTATTTTTGGAATCAATAAATATGGTGATTATTTTATATCACTAGTTGGTTTATATGGATTTATTAACACTTACTCAACATGGTAGAAGTAGTTATAAATACAATTCTTATGTTCTTCCATGTATTGAAACCAGAACTATGTATAAACGAAAAAAAAAAGAAATAAATATATGCCTAACATAATTGATCACCACTACCACCATCTTAATTCATGAATGTAACACCCTAGGTAAATAAATAATATGACATTTTCATATTTATCCATATTTGTGAATAAAATATTAATATTACTTTAAAGGGGACGATATGCTCGATGGCGTACCCAACACGCAACAACGAGTTTCTTGGGAATCTTACGTTGCAATCTTATAATAAGATAATATTATTTTAAATGGTAGTTAAAATGTAGCAGTTGTATTGGTGGGAATGGATATAAATAACTAAAATATGTTTATATATGTTTTTAAATGTTTTTACATTTATCCAATAAAAGATAAAGGCTTAAAATACGGAAAGAATTCAATTTTAGGCGTATATGCCCTAGTTTTCACTAATGGTTCACTTATTGCCTTTTGATGGAGAACCGTCATTAAATATAGTTTTTTTCACTCTTATACATTCTATTGGACCAAATAAAACTCTTCTTAATAATTGGGACATCAAAATTTACTTTGTGTAAATTTTTGGTATCTTTCCGATAAAGTTCATTTTTTTAATGAATAGTGTAAAATGTTGTATTTTAATTCAAAACCTCTTTTTAATCTAATTTATATTTATTATTAGATTATATTTTTAATTGGGTTTAAAGTGAAAATATAATTTATTTTTACCATTAAATCCAATAGTGGTCGTTGGAATTAATTTCACTTTGAAATCAGACTTAAACTAGTGTTAATCTTTTGATACTTATTGTTTCATAAAAACATGCTATTTGCTCTAACAGCGGGAATTAATTATTAAATTAATTAATGTGACTTAAATGTTTTTAATTTTGTAAAATAGACTTTATTTTTGAATTCGGAATATCAAATATAGCTTAGGGTGAATTTTTGGGATCTTTCTGAAAAACTTCAATTTTTGATGAATAGTGAAACCACTAAGTGGTACTTATAAAAACTGATTTTTCGGTTTAAATGAAATTTTGCCATCTTTGTGATTTTAATTTCAAAACTCCAACATACATGGTTGTCATTAAGAAGTAAAATGTGGTTCAATGGGATAAAAATAATTTTTTGGTGAATAGTAACTTATTAAGTTTTTAATCACGATTAGAGGTAATTAGTGTAGTTTATGGTAAGAATAATGTTTTAATAAAAATAAATGACCTAGACACATGTCCTACCCTCATTGGATGTGTCATGGCCGACCAAGACAATCCATGGGTCAACTTGGGGACCCCATGAAGCCACTTTGGTTGGAAAATGACATAAATATCTTTTTATTTAATGTTAAAGTAAAAATGACACAAACATGAGATGTTTTACTAAAACAATTTTTACATGGGGTTATACAAGTAATAATTTTGACTATAAATAGTCATTGGAAATATAAAAATACTTCCTACATCATAGTATTTTTCTTATAATTTATAGACATTAAATAAATTAAATTATTTATGACATCATGATGATGCAGTGATGACCTCATTATTTAATGATTTAAATTAAATGGAAAGATAATGTAATATCTAAGATATACACATGTCCAAAACCTATTGTATGAGTAGATTTAGAATCCTTATCACCTTATCCTCTAAATACATCAATTTGGGACCTTTAAAATCCGAAACCTATTTGAAAATAAAGTAACATTTTGTAACTTTACAAGAGTGCCCCTCCTCTCCTCTTATAAAAGGCCCCCACCTCTACCTCTTTACCCACACTCCCAAAGCCTTTGGCTCGGAAAAACCCTACCCATTTTGTCTCTCCACTTCCCTATATTACTCCTTGATGCCTCACTTTGGGCAGAAGTCTTCTCAAGGAAGCCTTTGAGCTCAAACCAAAGGGAGTTACCCGATTTTAAGGTAATGTCTTCACTTGTGTCCTTTTGTTTTATTTTGCTTCTCCAACCCCATAAACGCTTTTTATTCATTTATATTGTAATAGATCCAGTATCTTAAATATACTAGGATGTTGTTATATTAAGTATTCGAGCTACACTTACACACACATACATCTAATGGTTAAAGAACATACTGTTTCAGTGGATGGCGAATTTCTGCCTCCCGAAATGATGATTGTCTAAAATTCTTTTAACACCTTAAAAGGTGGCCATTAAGATGACACTATAATTATATATGATATCTAATATTTTTATGTTTTACTTAAAATTATGTATTTTTCATTTATGGCGTACCTTTATGGTTTCCATTATGGGTTAACGCGATATCTTCATTTAAGGATGTGCGGACTACCGCCCCCTCAATGTGATTTGATTCGTTAATACCATATGTGGTACATATAAAAAATATATTTAATGATATTATACCATATTGGAATTAAAATACTATTATGTATAATTATTTTTTAATTCCATTAAATATGAAATATAAATGGAAGTGGCGTTCATGCGTACGTACGGCTTACCGTCTCCACGAACAGTACATTTCATTTCTTATCTCAAAATGTTATGTAATATTATAAGTACATATATATAATGGATATATGTATGTAATATATTACATCTAAATTATGGATATCATTCTGGAATTATAACATATATATATCTCTCTCATTTTGTTTTAATTCCATTAATATGACAAAAAAATGAAAGTAGCGTTCATGCGTACATACGGCCTACCATCTCCATGAATGGTGCTTTTTGTTTTTTATCTCCAAATGATATGTAATAGTATAAAATGATTATTTACTGGATATATATGATATTTTAATCAGTAATACTATTCTGGAAATTATTTACTCATATCTATATGGGCAATCTTTTTTCAAACAAGTTCATTTTTGACTCATGTACCAAACATCGACAAAAACGTCTGATATGAACTAACATTATTAAAAAATTATTATAACATTATAATATTTGATATGAACTGAATAATAATCTCTAAAGGAGGTACTTAGGCAATTATGAATTGACCAAAGTTTATTATTCAGGAATATAAAGAAACGAACAAGACAAGTTGGACTTGAGGTAAGGGATCCTACTCCTCTCTTTCTTTTTAAGTACACTCTTTTATGTAATTCCTTTTAAGATCATCTTTATTGTTATTGGGATGTTATTTTATATTAATCTTACTGTAATTTTTATTTTCATTTGATGAGAGACCCCATTCTCTCTCATCAATCCATTTTGGAAGTTTTAAGTGGCGCTGTTAGGCTACCGAGTTTCCGTAAGGGATTTTTCATCTCACTTTTATTCCCGTGAGAATTATGCTACATTTGCCAAAATTTCCTTTGAGTGGTGTATGTACTGCCCATTATTATACACTTTGTTTAGTATAAATTCATTTATGGGTATTCACATCTTCATTTTATGACCCTTCTTCCATGGGGTGTACATTTCGAAAGTTACCCAACACGGTAAGGGGACCTTTCACCCTCCTCTTTTTAAAAGACTTATTTTGTTATGTCTTTTAATTCACATACTATTATGTCGGGATATGTTTTTTTATATCCTTGTTGATGTAAATTTTATGTCCAAGTGATGAGATGCCATTTTTATCTCTCATCAACTCATTTTCTGAATTTTGAAGTGATGCCATTAGGCTGTCGAATTTTACCAAGGGAACTTTTTAACCCAATTTCGATTTCTTTGGGTTCAACATGTAGTTATTGAGTATGTCATCTTTTGAATATGTGTTAATGACCTTTTATTGTTTTACACATAATATCCACTTATATTGGGTGTATTTATATTTGTCACACATAATTTTGAAATTGAATTATTTTTAATTTAAGGATTCCTTCTTTATAAGGGAATTCATCACATTTGACATTTTTATTGACACTTCTTTGTTGTTATGCACCAATTCACTCTTATATGGTTTATATACTATCTTTTGGAATATTATATCATGAATCCATTTATTTTCATGATATTATAATGTTCTGACTAAATGTTATTCCTCAATTATCGTATTCAAGTGTCTCTAATTTTGGTAGAACCCCTTAAACCAAAATATCGCTTTAAATGTTTTCATTATTTGTTTTAATTAATATCCATGTTTTCAAAGTGGTTTTAAGGATTCATTTATATAGATATTAATGGTTTAACATTTTAAAAGCTTCAAGGTGGTATAGGACACATTGATTCAAAAATCTCTTTATTAAATGTTTTAAATGGTTTTGGAAATGGTTTCTTTTTGAATGGATTCATCATTTCAATATACTAAAATGTTATATTGTGATTGAAATGTGGAAATTTTATGTTTCATTTATTCATGTTTTATGTGATACGTTTATGTTATGGTTCTTGGGCATTGTTATGAAAATGGGTGGTTCCGTGATAAACTAAAGGCGGGTGAGCTCAATATAGCTCTCCAATGCATTGGGTAACGCGAAGGAGTGAAACGTTAAGGTTTCTCTGAAGAGATTTAGGGAATATACTGTGGCGGGTATTCCAAACGTAACCAAGAGGGTTACTCCCTACGTAAGAATGTTGTGAATGCCTCAAGTTACCTTTTATGTCTTATGATTTCTATGATTTATTCATGATTTGATGAGGTATGTTAAAGTGCTTATGTTTTATGGGTAAAGTATGATTTCATTCTTATGTATATATGAACTCATCTTTCCTTTCCATATTTTTATAAACCTTACTGAGATTTTTATGCTCATCCCATGTTTTTGAAATGTTTTTCACAGGTCAAGGGAAAGGTACATGATGTGATGATAGTGTCAAGGATGTGTCAAGAAAGAATCCATGTTTTATTTTAAATATGTTTCCGTTGATGGGAAGATTGAATACTGTCTTTTATGTAACCACTTTGGTTAAATGTAGAATGTAATGCAAGTTTCACGATATAATCCTCTAAAACTCTAAAACTGTAAAGATCCTCAATGTGTAATCTTATAATAATTCAATATTAAGTAAGCTTTAAGGCTGGGGCCTTATAGTTGGTATCAAAGGTCGGTTTAGATAACTTTAGAGGTTAGGGTATTCTATAAGCATAAGTGGTATTACCATAATGGTTAGGATTTCAGAAAGAGTCCTAGTTTTAGATAAAGTGAATGAGTAAGTATATCTTAGTGTTTATATTCCTCATTAGTTCATGATGGTTTTTTGATATACTCACACTGACCATTTTGGTTTTAGTAAATGGCTGGATCTAGCAGGCATCAAAGTAATAGTGGATGTGAAGGAAACTGTGACAGTTTTTTGAGCATGCAACTGAATGATATGGGATATGCAATGAGAACTCTTGTGATTATCCTCAACCAACTATCTGGAGTCATGATTGACCACCTAAACCTTGGTGATTTCTCTAAGGCATCATATATGTGAGAAACAAATCCCTACAGAAGTACAGGTAATAATCATAAAGGTAAGTGTGTTAAAAAAACTATGTGTCAAAGATGTGGAAAGAAACACCTAGGAAAATGTATCAAAGGGACAGAAATATGCTATAGATGTGGAAATGAAGGTCATAAAGCAAGAACCTGCCATGGAAAAAGGAAGCATCCAGTTGACTCGAGGAAAGGGAAAGATGTTCTTTCTGAGGGATCAATTGAATGTTTTAAATGTGGTGTGCATGGTCATTATGCAATCACATGTCCTATGAGGAAGTTTCTTGAATGGGATCACCAAGAGCGTACAAATGTTTGTTTACCAATACCTAATGCCATTTCAATTGAGGATGAAGAAACTGACAATGACCAATCAAAGGTATGTATTATTTCATGACTTTTGTTTTCATATTTTGGAATCTTAGGATATGATTCATGATTTTGTATGTAGGAAAGAGGTATTTCGGAATAAGTTGGAAAGGAATGGTTAATAGATCATGAAGAATGTTGAATGAGTAAGATGTCAACATATAAGGGATTCAAGAGTTATGGTGAAATTCTTAAGAGTATTAAGTCTCTTTTGATGATGGGGTTACATTAGAAGAATTTTTATATTATGTGTAACCCTGATGTTTAATATATGCAAATTTTATTCAAGGAATAGTTATCTTTTCTTTGTGGACATAGTTATATAAAACCATTTGGGTTTATATGATCCTTACTTTTGAGGTAATTATGGGTTACTATATGTTATGATTGAAGTGAAAGGCATGCGTTAAAATTGAGGAGAAATTATGTTGTGGTTATTTTTGATGATTTTATCCCTTTTTGGGGAATTATTTGAGAATTATATAGTTTTGAAAAAAGGACAACACGCAGACCGTGTGACTACCCATCGCGTCGGACAAAGCTGCGGGAATCGAACCCACAACCAAAGTGCGACTGGTATTTATCGCCTACCGCTGGACTACGTGAAGTCCATGGTTATTTTGACTGGTTCTTTTTATTTATATGATTTTATGAGTTAAGAGTAAGTTTATTTTGGGTTATTTATTAAAATTAATAACCTATCATGGAGGATATGTGATTAGGTTAATTACTTTTCAATACGAGACTTTAGGAGCAACTGATATTGTTTGGAGAAAAATGTTACGATTTAACTTGGAAGACTATGTGACTAAATCCTTCAAATATTTGGGTTTCAATCTTAGATTGGTTAGTTTGAATAATTTTTTGGACAAATTGTTTATCGGATGGTCCTCGTTGAACTTTGGGTTTTGTTGGACAAATTTTGGAGATTAAGCATAGATTTTCTTTTTAAAGGGTTATCCTTTTCTAGATTATGTGACCTTATACTAACCTTTTTGGTTTCGGTTTTGGTTAAATCCTAAAGACATGGGAAGTATATAGTTCTCTTTGGTGTATTAGGTGATTCTCTAGAAGTTTATTATAGTACTCTAAATGCGAATAAGTCTCCCTAAATACTCGTCTTTTGGAAAAAATATGAGTTTGATTAAGGAATCTAGTAAAAGTTGAAAGTCAACATGATAAGTGATTATGTTTCCTTATGAATAAATTCTTCAATAAAAAGTAACTTAAAACAAAAATGTTTTCTATTAACTTTTACTACTGGGGAATCGAATACCGTTTAACCCATCACAAGTTTGTGATTTTCTTATGGTTAACTTTCTCCTAGACATGTTTACTATCACTCACCCTCAAGAACATGACCCTTTTCTTTTTCTTCCATGTCCATTTTTTTCTACCTGGAATCCTAGTATGTGTTAACTCGGGTGACCTTTGTACTTATATTCCTTTATTTTAAAGTGATTGTTTTACGGACTAGTGTTCCGATGTGGGACTTTCAAGGACATTTCCAAGCTCAATTTTAAAAATTGCGAGGACACAATTCCTAAAAGGGGGGAAGGATGTAACACCCCAGGTAAATAAAGAATATGACATTTTCATATTTATCCATATTTGTGAATAAAATATTAATATGACTTTAAAGGGGACGGTATGCTCGATGGCGTACCCAACATGCAACAACGAGTTTCTTGGAAATCTTACGTTGCACTCTAATAATAAAATATTATTAATTTAAATGGTAGTTAACATGTAGTCGTTGTATTGGTGGGAATGGATAGAAATAACTAAAATATGATTATATATGTTTTTAAATGTTTTTACATTTATCCAATAAAAGATAAATGCTTAAAATACGGAAAGAATTCAATTTTAGGCGTATATGACCTAGTTTTCACTAAAGGTTCACTTATCGCCTTTTGATGGAGAATCGTCATTAAATATAGTTTTGTTCACTATTATACATTCTATTGGACCAAATAAAACTCTTCTTATGAATTGGGACATCAAAATTTACTTTGTGTAAATTTTTGGTATCTTTCCGATAAAGTTCATTTTTTTAATGAATAGTGTAAAATGTTGTATTTTAATTCAAAACCTCTTTTTAATCTAATTTATTTATATGATTAGATTATCTTTTGAATTGGTTTTAAAGTAAAATTATAATATATTTTTTCCATTAAATCCAATAGTGGTCGTTGGAATTAATTTCACTTTGAAATCAGACTTAAACTAGTGTCAATCTTTTGATACTTATTGTTTCATAAAAATATGCTATTTGCTCTGACAGTGGGAATTAATTATTAAATTAATAAATGTGACTTATATGTTTTGAATTTTGTAAAATAGACTTCATTTTTGAATTCGGAATATCAAATATAGCTTAGGGTGAATTTTTGGGATCTTTCTGAAAAACTTCAATTTTTGATGAATAGTGAAAACACTAAGAGGTACTTATAAAAAACTGATTTTTCCGTTTAAATGAAAATTTTCCATCATTGTGTTTTTAATTTAAAAAATACTAAATACATGGTTGTAATTAAGAAGTAAAATGTGGTTCAAATGGATAAAAATAATTTTTTGGTGAATAGTAACTTATTAAGTTTTTTATCGCGATTTGAGGTAATTAGTGTAGTTTATGGTAAGAATAATGTTTTAATAAAATGAAATGACCTATACATATGTCCTAACGTCATTGGATGTGTCATGGCAGACCGGGAAAATCCATGGGTCAACTTGGGGACCCCATGGAGCCAGTTTGGTTGGAAAATGACATAAATATCTTTTTATTTAATGTTAAAGTAAAAATGACACAAACATGAGATGTTTTACTAAAACAATTTTTAGATGGAGTTATAAAAGTAATATTTTTGACTATAAATAGTCATTGGAAAGATAAAAAGATTTCCCACATAATAGTATTTTTCTTATAATTTTTAGACATTAAATAAATTAAATTATTTATGACATCATGATGATGTAGTGATGACCTCATTATTTAACGATTTAAATAAAATGGAAAGATAATGTAATATCTAAGACCTAAACATTTCCAAAACCTATTGGATTAGTTTATTTCAAACCCTTATCACCTTATACTCGAAATAAATCAATTTGGGACCTTTAAAATAAGAAACTCTTTTGAAAATAAAGTAACATTTTCTAACTTTACAAGAGTGCCCCTCCTCTCCTCTTATAAAAGGCCCCCACCTCACCCTCCTTACCTACACTCCCAGAGCCTTTGGCTCGGCAAACCGCTGCCCATTTTGTCTCTCCAATTCCCTCTCTTACTCCTTGAAGCCTCACTTTGGGCAGAAGTCTTCCCAAGTAAGCCTTTGAGCTAAAAACAAAGGGAGTTACCCGATTTTAAGGTAATGTCTTCACTTGTGTCCTTTTGTTTTATTTTGCTTCTTCAACCCCATAAACACTTTTTATTCATTTATTTTGTAACAAATACAGTATCTTCAATATACTAGGATGTTTTTATATGAAGTATTCGAGCTACACTTACACACACCTACATCTCATGGTTAATGAACATACGGTTTCTGTGGATGGCGAATTTCTGCCTCCCGAAACGATGATTGTTCAAAATTCTTCTAACACCTTCAAAGGTGGACATTAAGATGACACTATATTTATATGTGATATCTAATATGTTTATTTTTTACTTAAGATTCTGTATTTTTCATTTATGGCGTACCATTATGGTTTCCATTATGGGTAAACATAATATCTTCATTTAAGGAAGTTCGGACTACCGCCCCCTCAAAGTGATTTGATTCGTTAATACCATATGTGGTACATATAAAGGATATATTTAATGATATTATACCATACTATAATTAAAATAATATTATGTATAATTATGTTTTAATTCCATTAAATATGAAATAAAATGGAAGTAACGTTCATGTGTACGTACGACTTACCATCTCCATGAATGGTACATTTCATTTCTTATCTCAAAATGTTATGTAATATTATAAGTACATATATATAATGGATATATGTATGTAATATATTACATATAAATTATAGATAACATTCTGTAATTATAACATATATATATCTCTCTCATTTTGTTTTAATTCCATTAAGATGACAAAAAAATGAAAGTAGTGTTCATGCGTACGTACGGCCAACCGTCTCCATGAACGGTACTTTTCGTTTTTTATCTCCAAATGATAGGGAATAGTATAAAATGAATATTTACTGGATATATATGATATTTTAATCATTAATACTATTCTGGAAATTATTTACTTATAACTACATGGGCAATATTTTTTCAAACAAGTTCATTTTTGACTCATGTAACAAACATCGGCAAAAACGTCTGATATGAACTAACATTATTAAACAATTATTATAAAATTATAATATTTGATATGAACTGAATAATAATCCTTAAAGGAGGTACTTAGGAAATTATTAATTGACAAAAGTTTACTATTCAGGAATATAAAGAAATGAACAAGACAAGTTGGACTTGAGGTAAGGGATCCTACTCCTCTCTTTCTTTTTAAGTACACTCTTTTATGTCATTCCTTATAAGCTCATCTTTATTGTGACTGGGATGTTGTTTTATATTACTCTTACATTAATTATTTTTTCATATGATGAGAGACCCTATTCTCTCTCATAAATCCATTTTGGAAGATTTAAGTGGTGCCATTAGGCTGCCGAGTTTTCGTAATGGATTTTTCATCTCACTTTTATTCCCGTTAGATATGTGCTAAATTTGCCACAATTTCCTTTGAGTGGTGTATGTACATCCCATTATTATACACTTTGTGTAGTATAATTTCATTTATGGGTATTCACATCTTCATTGTATGACCCTTCTTCCATGGGGTGTACGTTTCGAAATTTACCCAACTCGGTAAGGGGACCTTTCACCCTCCTCTTTTTAAAAGACATCTTTTGTTATGTCTTTTAATTCACATACTATTATGTTGGGATATGTTCTATTATATCCTTATTTATGTAAATTTTATGTCCAAGTGATGAGATTCCCTTTTTATCTCCCATCAACTCATTTTCTGAATTTTGAAGTGATGCCGTTAAGCTGTCGAATTTTACCAAGGGAACTTCTTAACCCAATTTCGATTTCTTTGGGTTCAACATGTAGTTATTGAGTATGTCATCTTTTGAATACGTGTGAATGACCTTTTATTGTTTTATACTTAATATCCACTTATATTGGGTGTATTTATATTTGTCACACATAATTTTGAGATTGAATTATCCTTAATTTAAGGATACCTTCTTTATAAGGGAATTCATCACATTTGACATTTCTATTGAGACTTCTTTGTTGTTATGCACCAATTAACTCTTATATGGTTTATATACTGTCCTTTGGAATATTATATCATGAATCCATTTATTCTCATGATATTATAAAGTTCTGACTAAATGCTATTCCTCAATTATCGCATTCAAGTGTCTCTAATTTTTGTAGAACCCCTTTAACCAAAATATCGCTTTAAATGTTTTAATTATTTGTTCTTATTAATATTCATGTTTTCAAAGTGGTTTTAAGGATTTATTTATATGGATATTAATGGTTTAACATTTTAAAAGATTCATGGTGGTATGGGACACTTTGATTCAAAAATCTCTTTATTAAATGTTTTAAATGGTTTTGCAAATGGTTTCTTTTTTAATGGATTCATCATTTCAATATACTAAAATGTTATATTGTGATTGAAATGTGGAAATGTTATGTTTCCTTTATGCATGTTTCATGTGATATGTTTATGTTATGGTTCTTGGGCATTGTTATGAAAACGGGTGGTTCCGTGATAAACTAAGGGTGGGTGAGCCCGATATAGCTCTCCAATGCATTGGGTAACACGATGGAGTGAAACGTTAAGGTTTCTCCGAAGAGATTTAGGGAATATACTGTGGTGGTTATTCCAAACATAACCAAGAGGGTTACTCCCTACGTAAGAATGTTATGAATTCCTCATGTTACCTTTTATGTCTTATGATTTCTATTATTTATTCATGATTTGATGAGGTATGTTAAAGTGACTATGTTTTATGGGTAACATATGATTTCATTCTTATGTATATATGAACTCATGTTTCCTTTACATATTTTTATAACCCTTACTGATCTTTTTATGCTCATCCCAAGTTTTTGAAATGTTTTTCACAGGTCAATGGAAAGGTACATGATGTGATGATAGTGTCAAGGATGTGTCAAGAAAGAATCCATGTTTTATTTTAAATATGTTTCCGTTGATGGGAAGAATTAATACTATATTTTATGTAACCACTTTGTTTAAATGTGGAATGTAATGCAAGTTTCATGATCTAATCCCCTAAAACTCTAAACCTAGAAAGATCCTCAATGTGTAATCTTATAATAGCTCAAGATTAGGTAAGGTTTAAGGCTGGGGCCTTATAATGAACATGGGGAATATCTCTTAGATGTAGCTAATAGACACCATCCTACATGGTGTATCCATGGGATTATGTAATATAACAATGTTCAGATGGGTCTCTCCCTATCTCCACATTATAGTAATTCATCTAAATGTAAAGGTGTAAGAGGATGAGAGAACTCAAGTAGGGAGAATCATTCATGTATTATAAAGGCTTGATACAACCATATCCTATTTTAAACAACTTTTTATATCCCATAAAGACCCACCAATGTTATTCATGTATTAACTCATAAATTTAATAACGTATATGTGAATTTCTTCTGTTGAAACTATTTTCACCCTCATCCAAAAATATTCTCCATGTGTTTCTCTTAAAAAATATCCATAATCAATGATATATTTGTCATATTTAATTCAATAATGAAACCTTATTTCAGTTAATTTTCAATATATTATTGAGCATTAAAGTGAATCAAGCTACATGATTCTAATCCAAACATTCACATATGATATTACCCCATCATATCGTATTGTAAACATAATCAGATAGAATGATATATATATTTCTCAATATATGATATAAAAAAATAATTTCATATTTTATATCCAAATACATCACATATATATTGACATTAGGGAAAATATTAATCATTATTAACCCTATTTCATATAATAATATAAAAATTCACACATTTTATATAAGGAACCCCTACAATTAAAAAGATACCCCCTTTACACTTATTTAAGAATCAACACACACGGAAAATAATTTAATCCACACAATTAAATCATTTAAGATATATAAAATATGTTAATTGAAACAAAACATTTAATATCATGTAATTTCCCACCATGCATACTAAGTATATATCCACTTACCAAAACTCAATGATGAATCTAATTGTCACCACCAAAACCATGATCCCTGATCCTCATCTCATCTAAAAATACCTAGAAAAATAATCCCCATTTATATAAAGCACTTCCCCATTCCACAAATAATTCTACAAATCAAAATCCAATATTTAGAGGTAAATATGATATATAATGGACCTGATGAAACAAACATTTGGTCCAACACCAAAAACTTATATGATTTGATATGGAAAAAATTATAGGGGGAGAGAGATGGAAAACCAACCCAAATATATCATGAAATCCCAAATATCAATATAGATAAAACATAGAGAATAAAATAGGGTATTATGGTTTTAGAATTAAAATTTGGTAATATATTTAAAAGATACATGACCTGACATCATTGGTTCCATAGATCACACATTGAACATGTTGTCCTCCTTTTCGAACTCCTAGGTTGCATGGTCATAATGTAAAGTATAATGTGACTGTGACATGACTATATGGATGCTATGTTCAGAAAAATATATTAAAAATTATTCGATCAACTATATGCTCCTATGTGAACATACACCAACTACCCTTCTACTTTTGGACAACCATTTTGGATACACGGTCTGACTGCAGAGTCTCAAGGACCACACAATGAAAATTAAACTACCTATTTGGGAACACACATTCCACGTACAACATCTTTAAACACCCCCAAACATTTCTATGAAAGTTTTATATTCCAACACATCTTAAATTCATTAATACGAATTAAAACACATTTGAAAATTCTTGAAACTGATTTATATTATATATTTTCATTTTTCATCAACATGTAGTCTGGAAAATGATATACTAATACTTAATGAAATCTTATATGTTTTATTTATGGTTACTCTCTTAGAAGTATTTTTTTAGGATTTATAATATTAATTTTTTGAGTTTTCCATGTTTGGATAGTATTTTTGTAATTTTTTACCCCATGTTAAAATAGAAATTTTAACCAAGAAAACAACCCCAAAAATTAATTAGATACTTTCCCTCATATTATAATGGTGTGTGAATATTTGGGTAGAATTTTGGAATGTGTTAAAGGAGTTTTGATCATATAAATATTGATGATATTTTTTGTTAATTAATTTTTTCACATGGTTTTTAATTAGAATATTAATGAAAATGGTTATTTAGCTTAGTAGGCTATCAAAATTTTTAATTACACCATTATGTTCAAATAATGTCATTTTCCATATTGGGGACTTTTTTGTGATATATAGGGACCTCAATTAAAAATTATTTTTAAAATCTAATATATTAATAAATTTATTAATTTATTCATCAAAAATTAATTTAGTTTTCTATAAAAAAGTATTTAGGATTTAAAATATATCTATATAGTATTCCTCAGGACCTATTTAGTCAATGTTTATTCTAGTTTATTTATCATTATGGACCTTGACCATGTGCATTTTTATGTTTTTATATATTGATCTACTATGTAAATTTCTCATTTAACATGTGGATTGTGGATCTAAAGTTATTATTTTCTCCAGAAAAAGGGATTAATGGTAGACCCCTTATATAGTGGAATCTCTGAACTCATATGAAAATTTTATATGTGTTCCACTAATGTATTCACTACAATTGGTATCTAATTATATGATTATATTGATTTAATGATATTTTAAATTCATTTAATGAGTATTCAAAATTTTAATATTAAATTTTTTATAATGAAGAATATTCATCATGAACAATATTTATTGGGCCTATACATGTCCACCCAAATACATTTCCATGACCACAATACTATGATGGTTTAGACATAATGTATTTACCAGGAGGAACATTATTAACCGATAGAAGTTAAAAACTACTCAGTTTGGTGTCTCAGTGTAGTGGAATCAAAAAAATAGTGAATAGACCAATATTAGATTTCCTATTATATATATATGACATAAAAAAGTTGTATCAATATTTTGATAGCGATGGATCTTTTATGAATGGGTGGCGATGATTCAGATTTGTTGAGAATCAGTGATGGTGCAAGATACATAGATGAATATAGTGTTGGAAAGGAATGATTCATTTAATAACACTATTTGTTAAAAATAGATTTTTTATGTAAAGGTGATATTTATCTCATTTTCATGATTCCATGGATGTTTGAATAATGTTCTGGAATGTTTTTTTGGGAATCTAGGATTTTTTGGTGCCTTTTTAAGAGTTCATGGTTCGAATTCATGGTTTTTATGTGTTATTCATTTAATAAGTAACCATTCCTGCTATCCAAGTTTAGTCCACATGGTTTTTAATTGTGAGTCATTCCCACATAACCATTTATCCTCAATATGGTTATAAAATATAGTTTGTTTAAGTGTGTTTCCTTTCCCACATTACCATGATTCCTATGCATTGTTGGGTTGCAATGTTTCTTTAAGATTGAATCCTTTCCAAATGAACCTTGAATCATATACATTGTTTTTTTATGTTTTCTATTTTTAATAGGAAATATATAGCTTATGTCAGATTCGACTTCCATATTAGAACATGGTTTGAAAAACTGTGTGATCAAACAACACACACATGAATTTAATGATGCCAATCCATCCATTATGGCCCAAAACCCTTTAATTTTCCATTATTCTTATCCCTACACCTAGGGATATCTTAAAATGCACTCTAAAATATTTTCAAGGAAAATTAAATGTAATATTTTTGTGATTTTGATGGATCTAGAATGATCAAATAATAAAAATTATAGATCAGTGATCATTTTCCCCCCGTTATTTATGTTGTTGTTAGATCTCTTCTTCCTTGTAATTGATACATGGAATGAGTTTGTGGTGGTCATATATAATTTCCTGTTCTCAGATTCATGTTATATTGACACAAGATCAACCTCTTATGGAAAATTTGAATGAGATCCTACATTCAATATCGATCTTGAAATCATTATTCCTCAAGTGATAGTTAATTGTTATGTCAATCATAATGAATGAGTCCTCCTGGTGAGTCTTGTTCCTGAGATCCATGATGTCTCTATTATCTTTGAATCATATTCTTGTTGTTAAATTTATGATTGATTAATAATTGGATAGATCCGAATTAAACAATTGGATGATAATTTCTCTAGTTCAAGAATTAATTTTCCATTAATGATAGGGCTTTGGATCAACATGTCTAAGGGATGTCTTGTGATTATGAACAAATAAATTTTATGGGAATTGTGAATATGGTACATTGAATTGATTAGTAATTTTACAGTTTAATTTTAATTTTATTAAATTTTTGTTTTCCCCATTTTCGTAGAATATGTATTTTCCAAGAATCAATTTGGAAGTGTGATACAAACCATTCATGTGGTTGGCCATGGTTCTGGAAGATAGTGATATTCGATAAGTTCTTTTTCAAGAATAACTATCTCCATGGGTTTTAAAATTTATTATATTCATTAATTTAATACTTATTTACTTATAATTTATTATTTTTAATACATTGTATTGAAAAAATCTTTTTGGCTATCAAAGTAATATTAATGGTTTGTGATGACATATGGACACAATCGTAAACATAATATAATCTAGTAAATTTCTTTAAAATTCAATTATTTACATTTTCAAAGATCTTTTCAGTTTTGATTTTTATAAATTAAGGGAATAATTTCTACATATCGGCCAATAATCATGAAAATAGGATATTAATACAACAATATCCATTTTTTTAATACAAAAATATTTAATAAAAAACAAGAAAATCTAATAATGAAAAATCATCACAACATTATTATTGGATTATACATTTCCCTTAACCATCCTTAAACCCTATTAAAAACATTATAAAACTTGGTAAGAGTGGAAAACTCTCAATAAGGGATATAAAAAGAAGGAGATAAATTGTTAGTATATGAATACTTATAAACATATGAAATCATTTTCACAATAACATTCTTCTCACTCAATAAGGATCATACAGTTACATTGTGAAACACATGATATTTCCATAAAACATATAAAAACATAAATAAATCATATAGGTTACTTTTCTAATTACTTACTTAATATTTTATACCTTTTTTATACCTTATGAATTGTAACTATCATGGCTTCCTTACAATGTTACACTCACGACTACCTTATGTGGTAACCATTGCAGTTACACATGGAGTAACCATAAAAATTAATTCAAACATAAACATACCAACTGAATTAGAGGGAGATATATGTCCGAACATTAATCATTTAAAATAAAAAATAACCCAAACATAATTATACTCATCTCATATAAATCATTCTTTTTAAAAAGAAAGGAAATTAAAAAGAGGTTTTTTAATGAAAAGTCCTTTATAAATATCATATATTCGATCTAATAATTGATAAAAAGAGTGGATTATGTCCTTCAATTGTGAATCCACAAAATGAAACATAATATATTAAAAAATTCAGTTCATAGATAATCTTATTACCACATAATCAATAAAATATAAGGTTAACACAACGAATGGAAATGATGTTAAAAATTCACTTACGTCAGGTTCATCTTACTTAATCAATGTTTAATACTCATTTATAATTTTCAAAAGAGTGATATTAATATTTTATAGAAACATATTTATTTTTATAACACATTTTATGAACATTTTATAACATCATTCTACCAATTTTGTAATAATATTTTGTTATTTCCATTGGTCTGAGTGCGTTCATTGCATGGTATCCATAGCCGATTGGTAATGGATTTTTCTTGTTGAATGGAATAAGGCCCCCATAAGTGTAATAAAATGGTATTAATAGGTTTCTATAATATTAAATTATACCATAAATTATTTTATTATCAAATATGATGATGAATCATTAGATAAAACAGTAATGATATTCATTTAGATCATTTTGGCGGTTCTTCGATAATCGCAAAATAGTTTCACTAAATAATAAAATATTTTTTATATATGTTAATTAAAGAACATAAAATATGTTATATAATAAATTTTAAAATATTTTTAAACCATTATAATGGTTTTATGACCAGTAATGAAGGCAATAATTGATATTGAGAACAAATCATTCAGGACGTCGGTCAATTGAAACATCACAAATGATGTTTTTATTTGTTGAATAAAAGGGAGATGAGAGGAAGTATGATCATGAATACTTAAATAAACATGATAAAATTACATTATATATAAGACATTGGGGTTTTAATTCATCTCTGATAAAGTTAGGTGATGTGATTTTTAGAAAATAAACAACAATTGAAAAGAAAAGAAAAGAAAAAGAATGAGGATTTTTACCACTTGAATTTTCTTCCTTGAGAACCCTTTTAAGGACCATGGTTTTGAACATTAGGCGAGAAAAGTTGGATTTAGATGATGGTAAGAATATTGGTAATGGATTTTGGTAGATATTAAGCATGATATAATGCTTTTTGGTTTGAGGAGATGAAGTGGAGGGGTGGTATTTATAGTGGAGGAGAGGGGTATTTTCTCAATATTATATTCATTAGTTAAATAATTTGGCTAATGATAGTGAATATTTTGAGAATAATCATCAATTATATTAAAATAATAATGTATTGTTCGATATTTGGGGCTTACATCATCCTTAAATCATCCATGCCTCAATAAATCATGTTTTTAGCTTATATTGTAAATTATCATATTTCACCATTCACAAAAAATTCATGCATTTTTTAAAAATCATAAAAATTAATCCCAAACATATTTTGACATGTAGAATTTAAAAATGAAATCATTTTTTAAAATAATTTTTTAAAGATTAGAAATTTAAATTTTACTAAAAATCACAATTTATTCTAAAAATACAAAATTTAAAACTATTACTAATTTTATAGCATTCTGAAAAGTTATTTAAATTCTCATAAAATTACCTTATAATAATAATACAATAAAATAATAATTTATGAATATATTTTATCAAAATATATTTCCATTTAAATCGTTATATTAATAATAGAATTGTAATTAAATATTCATCACTGACAATTATACCAATACTTAATTTATAATTTATAAAAAAAATATTTACTAGTTCAATGATATAAAAATATAATCCTTTAACTCATAAGATGGATAAATTTTAATTATAAATTTTTAGTTTAGGTTACTATTCTATTGCCAATAATATTATTTCTAATGGTTATACAACTATTCTTAAGTAAAAGATACTATTCTATCTATTTAAAGTCCATAATTTCCTTATATTCCACTATTTCATAATAAATTTATATTCAATTTAATTATTTAATTCCAAAAAGAGAAAAATTATTTTATATATACTAAGGTCATTTAATTCACCCCACCTTCTATAAATTTCATCCTCATAATTTTTATATAATTATTAAACAAGTGATGGTACATTTTGCTCAAAGCAATTTGAGATTCACATGTTGCCTCTTCAACCATGTCATTTCTCCACAAACCAATAATCTAGTTAATCACCTAATCACACAATACATGATCTATATGATCAATAATCTGAATAGGTTTCTCTTAATATGAAAGGTTCTCTTCCCTATGAACTAATTTTGGGCTCAAAACATGAGCATAATCTAGAAAGACATTCTCTACATCAAAACATGAAAAAATTATATACCTGAGATAAAATCATAGGTAAAGCTACTTGATAGGTTATTGGTCCAACTTTATCAAGGATTTCCTAAATCCAAATGAATCGTGTACATAGCTTTCATTTTTTATAGAAATGCATAACACTTTCTAATGGTGAGAAACTAGGAAAAACAAAATCACCCACCTCAAAAGGAAATTCTTTCATGCTATTATCTGTATAACTTTGCTGCCCACTTTGAGTTGACCTCATGTATTTCCAAACCATATTCAATTCTCAGCAACATCCTCTACTAATTTTAGTCCCATAAACTATTTTTCCAAAAATTCATCCCGAAATGATAGAGTTAGACACCACATTTTATATAATGCCTCAAAATGTTTCATCTGTATAATGGAATGAAAACTATTGTCATATGAAAATGAAATAAGGAAATATGATGATCCGGAATTCATTAGTAATCCATTAAATATTCTCAAAGAATGTATTCCAAGGTTTGAATTGTTCTCTCGGTCTATCCATCAAATTGAGGATGAAAATTAGTGATGAAGTTTATTTATGTGCCGAATGACTTCTGAAGCCTTTTCCATATGTTATATATTAACCAAGGAACTCGGTTAGATACTATTTATAGAGGAACTTTATGTAACATGACAATATCCTTGAGTTATAATTTAGAAATATTATACAAAGATAAAGTATCTTGAATAGGAAGGAAATGTTAATATTTTTTCAGTTGATCAATAATAAACCAAATCACACTATTATATCCAGATATATTTGGTAGTACCACAATATAGTCCATGGATATATTTTTCCATTTCAAATCTAGAACATGAAAAGGATAAAACATAGCTTTCAGTAATTGTCTATCAACTTTGACCTGTTTACATGTTAATCATTTCATGGTAAAATTTTCTACATATCTTTTTATTACACCACACTAGTAATAGTCCCAATGGTCTCGGTATGTCTTTGTACTATAATGATGAACTGCAAATTAAGAACTATGAGCTTCACACAACAATTCCCTCTATATCTTGGAATTCGAAGGCACACATAATCTATTCCCAAATCATAAAAACAAATCGTTATCAACACTAAATTCTATGAACTAATACCATTTAACAAATTCTACATTTTTTTGTACCTCTACGTCTTCTTCCAGACATTACTTAATTCTGTATTTCATAGATGGGTTCCCTAAATCATTAAACAAAATAGATGAATTTTCTATACCAACATGTTCCAATAAAATAATAATCATATCATTAATAAAGAATTTTTTTCAAATGAATAATGGTTAATGATTCATGAAATTATTTACTCAATGAATCCTCCACATTGTTTTCATTTCAGGATGGTAATACGTTATGAAATCATAATCCTTTATCAGTTCAAGCCATATTTTTGGCCTCATGTTTAATTCCTTCTATGTGAATATATACTTCATAGTTTTATGGTTAATATATATTTCACATTTGGATCCATATAAATGATGCATATAAATTTTCAAAGGGAAAATCACAAATACAAATTCTAAATCATGTTTGGTTAAATTTTACTCAAGAGGATTCAAATTTTTAAGCATAAGCAATTACTTGGTCATTCAGCATGAGAACAAACCATGTCCCTTCAATGAAGAAATATTGTATATAAAAATTTTACCATTTATAGAAGGAATGTCAAAAATTGAATCATTCACTATTATATTATCCAATAAAAAAACATTACATTATTTTATCCAAATAAATTTAACATCTTTTCTTGTTAACTCATTTAGTGGCCAAGATAACCATGAAATTGTTTTAAAAAAACCATCAGTAATAACCTACCAATCTAGAAAAAATATGAATCTCTATGAAATTTTTAGGTCTTGGACATTATTCAATTTTTTTTAAGGATAAAATTTTATTTTATCCTTATTTAAAATGTTCCCAAGGAAAAAAATATTCCAACTAAAAATCACATTTTCTAAATTTTCTATATAACTACTTTTCTTTGAGAGTTTTCAAGGAAATTGTTAAATATTTGTTGTGATCCTCATCACACTTATAAAAGACAACAATATCATTAATAAAAACAAAATAAACTTATCCAAATATTAATGTAATATTCTATTCATAAGATCCATGAATATAGTTGGTGAATCTTTCAAACTAAAGGTAATAAAAAAACTCATAATGCACATATCTAGTATGAAAAGTTATATTTGGGTTTTCATCTTCTTTCACCTTCAAATGATAGTAACCAGATCTCAATTCAATCATGGAGAAATAATGATCCCCCAAGAGCTAATGAAGAAAATCATTGATATGAGGAAAATGATGGTTATTTTTAACTGTAATGTTATTCAAATCTCTATAATAAATGAAAATGTTCATGAAACAATATTTATTTTTAACAAAAAAACAGAGGAACCCCATGGTTAAGTGCTAGGACCAATGAATCCTTTATCAAGAAACTCATGCAAAAGATTTTTTCACTTTAAAAATCTCCACATGGGCTATTAGATAAAAGGATTTTGAAATTGGAT
This sequence comes from Viscum album, assembly GCA_963277665.1. NCBI lineage: Eukaryota > Viridiplantae > Streptophyta > Magnoliopsida > Santalales > Viscaceae > Viscum > Viscum album. The sequence continues at coordinate 221,568,017 of OY728165.1, forward strand.
TAGCATCAAGAACAAAGTCAATAGTAAATTCAACTTCCTTATTACGTATAACACTAAGAAAGTCATCATAAAAAACATCTGCATATTATTTTTCCATCGACACCTCAGTAATATGAAAATTTCCATTATATTCAAAAAACTGAGCAAGAGAACTTTCATTTCCATCTTTTAATAGTTTCCCAACTTCCTGATGTTTAATCAATTGTATGGGTTCATTTTTTTGTACAAACTGAAACTCTTTGTGGAAAGAAATTCATTTTCTCTACAATAAATATTAGCATGATAGGTAAAAATCATATCCCTACTGAGAATGATGTCAAAATCTACCAAGGGGAAACCAACTATGTTTTTAGGTAATGTATTTCCACAGAAAATAATATGAATATTCTTATAATGAATTTTTTTAGTAATATTTCCCCTGATCTTTTTTCATTATTTTCCAGTCACATCTCCTAAGATGATATTTCAAATTTACGAGAAATTTCTTAGAAATAATGGAATGTGTGGACCACATATAGAAAGAGAAATTAAAAAAACATGGGTAAAAAAAAATACCTAATACCACTTTATTAGATGGAGCAACATCCTCTGACAATGTGACAATGGATCTCACTACACATTTCTTCTCATAATCATGATTCTTTCTATCACTCCGATCTTTCTTTGGGTATGTATTTTCGTAATGACCCATCTCACAACATTTAAAACACTTTATATTATACTTATAATGATTAATATTAAGCTCATATTCATTACAATTTTGTGCCATATGTCTAAACTTACCACATTGAATCATAACATTTGAATTCTTGGGAGGCTAATGACCATCGATATCTTATTTTCCGTCCTATGTAAAAATTATTGATTTTTCTATCAAGATCCAAAATAATATATGTAGTGAACCTTACCAATTGGGTGATGTTTTATTCATATAGATCCCCTGAATCCTCTCCCTTTCCATCTAACCTATGTTGAACCATGTTACGAAAATAATTTTTTAGAAAAATAATTTTAAATTCATCTTATTCAAAGGATTAAATCTTATCACTATCACTGATATTTTTAACCATTGACCACCAATAGTTATATTCACCTTCAAAATGATAAATTTAAAGAATAACCATTTGATTATCTGAACACCCAATAACATAAAATATCTTTTCTATGTATTTAACCCACCCTTAAACTGACACTGAGTCATAAGATCCCCTAAAAGCAAGAGGGTATTTCTGTATAAAATATTCTACTATCATCATTTTTTTCTGGTAGATTTGGTTGTTTTCTTTCATCGATTCTACCACCATTTATATCTTATGTAAATAGATACATTACTATCATAAACTATTTAGTTCCAATTCCCATCATTCTAGGTTGTTGATTTGGAATGATATCATCCACTCAAGGCCTTTCTACTTTAGATTCCTTGTTTATTCAATGGAAAACCACTCTAAACAGACATATGTAACATGATGAAACATGAAAATCTTCAAATTATTTATCATTTAAACATAAAAAAAGGTAAAAACCATTTATTTTATTCTATTAACATCACCTTAACCCTTAAAGTTATCTAAACCCTTCCCTTATAACAACTATAAGGACACAACTTTAAACATTATATAATATAGTAAATTCAGTTGAAATTCACTTCTTTACATTCCCAAAGATATTTTTAGTTTATAATTTCATAAAGGCATAGAATAATTCATACATATAACCTATAATAATACAATGTGGATACTACTAAAACAATATCAATGTTTTCATAATATTAACGTTTTTAATTAATAACATGAAAAATAATCATGAAAAGTCATCACAACATTCATAATCTATTTTCATTTTCTCTTAAACATCCTTGAAACCTATGAAAAACATTTTAAAAATTTTGGTGAGTAAAAAAATATAATTAAGGGATATAAAAATATAGAGAAACCATTAGTACATGAATACTTATAAATATTGGAAATCATTTTTATAGGGATACTTCTCACATGATAATATCATTTTGCTAAATAGTGAAACACATGTGATTTCCATAAAACATATAAAATCATAATTAAAACATAATGGTAACTTGTGTCCTTACATAATTAATACTGTACTCCTAGTGTCTACCTTATGATATATAACCCACATGACTACCATACAATATAATCCTCGTAACTACCTTATAGTGTTAGCATCACCGTTAAACATGATGTAACCATACGACTGACATCCAAATTAAACATGAAGAATTCATTGGAGGGAGTTATAGGTCTAATCATTAGTTATAAAATGTTCCCAATAACCGGAACATAGTCACAAAACAAGATTACTTACATAGTATAAATAATTCCATAAAAAAGGAAAGGAAATAAGAAGAGGGATCTTAATGAAAAGTCAACTGTAAATATCATATATTTGAAGTGAGAATTGATACAATGAATGTAATATGTGGATAAAATATGAATCCAAATAATAATAAATAAAATAATCAAAAATTAATTTCACCAATATATTACAACATAATCAATAAAGTAGATGTTTACCCTATATAATTGAAATTAGGTTATGAATTCCATTACCTCGGGTTTGTCTTACTTAAAAATTGTTTAAAACTCATGTATAATTGTTAAAATAGTGTAATTAATATTTTCAAGAAACATATTTATTCTTATAACACCATGTATGATTCTTTTATGACAACATTCCACCCATTTATTAATAATTTTTTGTTATTTCCACTATTTCAGGTGCATTCTTTTCATGGTTTACATGGTCGGTTCGTAATTGAATTTATTTATCGAATGAAAAAAAAATGAAAAAGTGTACTTAAATGGTATTAATATGTTTATATAATACTAAATTTCACCATAAATCAATTTTTACATAATTGATGTTGAATCAATAGGTAAAACATTAATTATATTTGTTTAGACCATTTTAGCTATTTTTTTATAATCATGAAATGATTTCATTATTTAATTTATCATTATGTATATATATTAATTAATGAACATAAAAAATGATAACTAATAAAATTTATAATATTTTTAAACCATTAAATTTTTTTTATGACAATTCATGAAGGAGTTAATGGAAATTGAGAACACATCGCCCACGATGTCGGTAAATTGAGACATCACAGAAAGTGTATTTATTTTTAGAATAAAAGGAAGAGGAGAAGAATTGTGATGATGAATATTTATGTAAATAAGAAAATATTAAATTATATAAAAGATAATGTAGTATTAATTCCACTTTTATAAGTGTAGGTGAAGATAATATATCGAAATAAAAAGAAATGAAAAAAATAAAATTAATGTGGATTTTTACCTCTTTAATTATGATCCTTGAGAACCTCTTTAAGGCCCTTGTTTTTTTTCTTTTGGCGAGAAAATAAGGTTTCTTCTATGGGTAATGATCTTTTTATGGGATTAGGGATGAAATTGATCAAGCCAAAAGGATTTTAGGTGTGAGGAGAAGAGGTTGTGATGGTTGGCACTTATAGTAGAGCAGAGGGGTGTTTTCTCATTATTATATTGATTTGTTTATTAATTTATCTTAAGAATATGAATATCATTAGAATTATAATAAAATATACTAACATAATGAAGTATATTTGGAGATTTTGGGCTTATATAATTCTTAAATAATCAATGAATTATTAAATCATGTATTTAGTTCATTTCATAAATTACTATATTTCACTATTCACCATATATTCATGTATTTCATAACAATCAAATGAAATAAAACCAACCATTTATCGATGTTAAAAATTCAAAAATGAAATCAATATTTTGAAAATACTTTTCTACATTTGATAAATTGAATTTTTAATTAAAATCATAATTTATTTTAATAATACCAATTTTAAAATTATACTTATTTTATAGTATTTTGTAAAATTAATTAAAGTCTCATAAAAATATCTTATAATAATAAGACAATTATATAATAATTATTGAAAATATTTTATAAAAATTTGATTTATATTAAATTTTAATATTAATAACAAAATTGTAATTAAATGTTCACGAACTAACAAAAATTCTACCAATTAATTTATAATTATCACAAAAGAATCATTTACTTGTTCAATGATATAAATATATCAGATTTTCACTATTAATGTGTATAAATTTTATTATAAATTTATTTGGTGAGGTTACTAATATATTGACCATATTGTTATTCCTATTGTTCATGTTACTATTCTAATGGACAAGTTACTATTCCATCAGTTTAAAGTCCATAATTTCTATAAATGAAAATTATTCGTTATACATTTATAATTAATTTAACAATATAATTCCAAAATGGATAAAAAATATTATATATGTAGCTGTGTCATAACAGTTGAGTTGGATAAAATAGATGGGAGTTGTTTTTAGGGGAGTTATCTTTATTTGAGGTCGGTGGTATTGTATACACTATCCCATGATATTGTGCATGTTTATTTTCATTTGGTATGGGGTTCTCCACCATTGGTGAATAATGTATAAATTAATAATATGTTATTAATAAAACTTATTGATTAATTAATTAATGATCCTTATGAATTAATTTATTAAAAGGACCATTTCTACATGGTGATGAGGGACACACTAAATATTTTTGCAATGGATCGATACTAGACACTGATAGATTAGGATTGACCACATATGTGCACAAAAAACATGTGGAAACTATTGATATGTGGTTGTTCTACATGATACATAGATCCTATAGGTCCACGATTGATATTTTTTATCACTTGTGTGTGCATTCATATCCTATAGGCATTTATGATGATTTATTCTATGTGTATGCTCAGTTTCCTAATATATAGAGTTTTACCTTGATCAAATGTGTAGATATTATGAATCATGATGGTATAACATGCTATTCATATATGATGTTTTTTCCATGAGTATTCTTATGTATCATGTTATACTACGTTTGATGATGATCACATGTAATGATTGTTGCTACTAAAATCTCATCATGATATTCGTGTTGTGATTTTAAAGGCTCAACCCTACTTTATGTATTACAATTCCTTTAGAGGCACTTCCCTAGTACTTATAATAGAAGAACCTCCATGAAAGGGGTGTTTAATTTATAAGGGAAAATAAACAAAACTTGTGAGAATGATGTAAACAGACCTAAGAACAGTGTATGATAATTACGACCCTAATTCCTAACTCTAGATAGTGACTCTATGGGTAAAAATACCTCATCAATGTCAAGTCTAATATAAAATACATTCCTTGTGGATACTGAGTGTCTTGTGTATCGATGTCCAATGGTTTTCATGTCACATGTTCACTCAATGGTGAGTTAATATCATGTTGCATGTCTTCTCAATTTCTATAGGATACTCAGTAGTATGTTAAATTTATTCCTAGAGGATGAAAAGGAGATTATTCAATAAATGACTAGAGGATCCAAGTGGCATGTTCACAAGGTGAATTTTATATTTTGAGCTCTATGTTAATTCTAATCCTTATGCTGAGTAACATATGATGTATACTTATTATTTATTCATGGTCACGTTTTGTATAATCACAATTTATTCTTGCATGGAGATGAAATAGGAAGAAACAAGTGTTTAAAAAATCATGGAACACATACATACTCTTGATATATCGGTGTTGTTGGTTGTTTATTATTTGTGATTATATTCTATTCTTGGGTTGTTTTATATTTCACATTTATTTTTGATGATATTTTTACATGAAAATACATTGTATTGTAGTGGTTGGGTACATGAATAAATGTGTGGTACGCTGTTTAGTTTTACTCACACTCTTCTTGGGTGACCATAGAACATTTTTCCTAGGTATACATAACTTCTTTCATGTATTTTTTGGTTCAGGGACTGAGATAGTTATTGAGTGGGGTAGAATGACATGATTCCATAGACTGTGATAAGTTTATGATGGGTGTTTTCGAGCCTCATCTAATGTTTACTTTATTCAATTTTTTATATGTCATCATCATGGTGTGTTATCAAAGTTCTATTTATAACGCCCTGACCCCAGATTCCAAGAGTTGGTGCATTATTACATAACATTGGCATGATAGAAGGAATCATGTACCAAATGACCAACCGGTTTAGTATCCTTATAAGTACTAGATAAATACATAAGTTTACATTACATCATTAAATAAAAACAACAACATTGTGACCCCTTTGAACACTCTTATATTCAGTACCCTATTTCTACAGGTTAATCATAATATACTTCTTTTCATCATGGGATAAATAAAACATAAGAAACGGGTGAGCTCAAATGCTCAGTAAGGATAACAATATAGCGGAATCTATCATAAAAAAGCGTAAACATCTATGGAAAATTATAAGACAAAAACACATGCCTTTTAAACATAAACGTCAGCATAATATGGAAAATATAAATCTAACAATTCCATTTACATATTCACATGGATATTATACTAGTCAAATAATCACATGTAATTACAATATCCAATTTCCTAATGATGAAATGCATAATGCTGGACATCATAACCGCACAGTCAAGGCCTCGTGCCCTGACTGAAAACTAGATTTTGTCAAGGCCTTATGCCAAGACACTAGTTTCTCTCATGAGACTTATTGATGCATCGAGGAGCTATAGAGGGATCCACCCATCACTTACTAAGTCCAATGAATTCCTCGTATAAATTTTTTTACACATAACATAAACATTTGTATTAAAACTAGAATACTAAATGTTAATAATTTAACTATATTCAATTAATTTTATAAAAATAACACATCCACAGTGAATAATATCACAAAAACTACAATATAGAAGATTTGAATCACAATAAATCAACTTCAAACATGTGTAAAATCCATCAATAGACGTTGACATAGATGAATTGAAAACTATTTGAGAGAAATATATCTTTCTATTTTGAAATCATTTAAAATTCCCATAATTATAAAAGAGAACATTTATTTGGAAAATACTCCTATAATAAATTAAGGGAAGCTTCGATGGTGTTATAACTTTGGAAAATATATTCACTCTCTGTATAAGTTAAAAAACATTCTTTCCTTAATTTTTTCGAAAAGGTCGTAAATGACATTGTTTGGAATAAGATAGAAAGATTCCTTTATAAAAATAATATAAAAATTTAAACAAGGGTATAAATGACATTAAACTATTGTCTAGGAAATATTAAAAATGTTTTGAAATTCATTTTTATGATACACTGAGGTGGATGAAAAAGAGGTCCCAATAGATAATCATGTATAAACAACCTCAGATAATGAAGAGATTATAGAATTAACCCATACCTTGTACTTTTCCATGATCGAGGGTATGTTATCCTCATGTATAATAGTTAAGTAATTTTTATTAAAATATAGAAGAACCACATACATAAATATGATATCATATATGATCTTCTAATATTTCTTTGTTAATAATATTTCATCAGTATCATTGTTGCGGGTGTTAACAGATTCATTTTCACTTATATGCTTGGTAACATATGCCATGTTTGTTATGGATAGGATGTATTTTATTAATATACATACTGATATTACGTTTTTAGACTTTATTTTTATTCATAAAATGAATATTATTCTTGAATGGTTATGATAATGAATGAATTTTATCATGTTCATGGAGATGGTAAGCAGTACGTACGCACGATTGACAATATCATTCTATTGATGCTGAAATCGTATGTAAATGGATTATGTATCATATATAAAAAATAATTATCATGTTATATTTATTATTAATATCAATTATACTCATTATTGTACCTATACAAATATTAAAGTGTTGAATAACAAACAACACCACAACGTGGGGACGGTAAGCCGTACGCACACAGGTATAGTGCGTTTGTCATTAATAATATAGATATAATAATTAATATGGTTATACCATATTTATAATAACATCATTGTATGTATAAAGAACTAGATTTATTATTTTGGTATGGAAACAACAAAGAAAGAGGAAGTGGAAGAAGAAAAGTACTTTGAAAAAGGTGGTGAAATTATAACCTCTTCTTCGAGCGTTTCATTTTGAGTTGATCAAAAGGGATCTTTAGGATGGTTTTATGATCAAAGTAAGGCATCTAGGTAAATTTAAGGGTATTTGGGAAGATATTTGAGCAGGTTTTGGCTGAGAAAAATGGATATGTAGGTGTAATTTTGAGAGAAGAGGAAGTACCATTTTAGATGAGAGGTGAGGGTCATTTAAGGAAAAGTTTAAAATATTATTTTATTATTAAATAATATTCATTTTCTAATGGCTCCGAAAGGATTTATTTAGAGTCTAGTGGGGGGATGGATAGATAATATCTCATCCAATAGGTTTTATACAGGTTTAGGTCACCATATTAATCTTATCTTTTAGATTTAACTCTTAGTTAAATAGTTTAACTTTAACCATATATTCTTGTATTATTATAATAAATGGTTAATAAACATACTATAAAAATACAAGAGAACCCAAAGTGGTTCATTATTGATATATATAATCTTATCTAGGTCCTTTGGACTAAAATTGGTTTTTTATTAATGTTATATCCATTAATAATATAGTATTTGTTTTAAAAACTAATTTATGTCAATTTTGACACTATTTAGAATTTGGTTTTAGTGAAAGTCGTCACAACTTAATCACTTCAAAAAAAATATCAAATCAATCCTAACATGTCATAATAACGTATAAAATGTTTGTAATACAAAAAAATTCTAAATTTACAATTATATTAATATTTATAATATCAATTATTTTAATCTTTCAATAATTGGGTAATTACTACATCATCGTTGTGTCATAAATAAATTTAATTATTTAATATTTAAAAAATATAATTAAAATACCACTATGTAGGAAATCATTTTACATTTACTATTAATATTTATAATAGAATTTATCTTATGTATAACTTTATATTAAAAATGGTTTTGTTATTAAATTTTGAATTTAATACTTTTAACTCTTCTTTAAATAAAATAATAATAAATGTCCTAATGTAATCCAAGCGTACCAAAATGATCATATTTTATTCCTAAGATTGATATTGGTCTAAATAAACTTATCCAATAGAATCAGGACATGTTTTAGGGTAATTATAATATCATTTTTATTTTTAATTACCCTATTTACTATTAACCGTGCTAAATAAAATTCAATAGTTTCTATTCACATAAATTTATTTTCATCTTTTTGAACCAAATTTTACATTTTGATTTCAACTTTTTCTCTCAGATTTTTGAAATTCAATTCAGAGAAGTGGTAAAATTATGTTTTATGAAAATTTGTAAATGTTCCTAGAAGTTGGGTAAAAGACGTTAAAAGGTTCAATAATATTTTATACATCTAATTTTATTATAAAATGAATCAAATAAATTACGTTGAACTTATATAGGTATGATGTATCCTCTTTGACTTAAAATAAATATAAATAAAATAAATAATTATTTAAATAAAAGGTCAGATTTAAACCATAACCCATTTTTTTCACTATTCATCAAAAATTGAAAGTATTCAGAAAAATACCATGAAATCACACTATGATAATCTTGATATTTTGAATCCAAAAATGAAGTCAATTTTGAATTTTTTTTTTAAAAAAGCATGTATTAATATTCATAATGGCTAGTATGATTAGTCGTGGTGTGTTTGAACTTGATGTTTTGTATAACACAAGATATTGTATTATTCAAAGAGAAACGTATCGTGGAAGCATGGTGCGCTCCCAAATGGGGAGGGGAGTTTTAGCTTCTCCATCGCACTCGATTCCTTCTTATCTCCCTTCTTTCACTCCTTTCACAGATCCATCCTCCCTCCCCCTATTTCCTACGATTGATATAAGCCCCAAGGTTCAAGCCTTCTTGAATGGTGCGCTCTCGGTACCTATTTCTCATCTGGAGTTCATGGAAGCTTCCGCTCTACTGAATCTCACTTTGGTTTCCCGATTCGGAATGACTCTCCCATCTGTTGATGCATTCGACCTGTTTGTGTTTTCATCATGGAAGATACAGGATCACGCGATTGTTGGCCTTTTAGATGTGAGACACATCCAGGTCTGTTTCTCAAATGAACAAGACCTGATTTATTCTTGGGCCTTTGCTCCGCGCAATATGGAGGGATCTTGGTTTTCTCTATTCCAGTGGTCCTTCTATTTCCATCTAAAGCATGACCCTCCGACCACAGCGCTCTGGATTACTCTACCAGGACTGCCTCTACCATTCCAGAATAGGGCATTCTTTGGTAGATAGGTAATATGCTAGGCCACTACCTTTGTTCGGATTCTCTCACAAAGGCTATTTTTCATCTAGTTGCTCCTAGGATATGTGTTGAAGCTGATCTATCTGAAGGCCCACTGGAAGCTACCGCCATTGTGATCGAGGGCGAGCATCGCTGGCATAAAATGGTATGTTATGACCATTGGACCCCTTTCTGTTTTGGTTGCTATCGAATAGGACATGAGGCTTCCAAATGTCATCGTATCCTTTCAGTTGGATTCCAGAATACGCCCCCTTTCCAAATAAGGGTGATGAAATTGCAGTCAGCAAGGCCAATGATGTTCAACCGGAGATGGGAGAGGATGTTAATGGATTTTAACGCAAATTCGATACAAATACATCTGCGTTGGGGGAGAACCAAGGGGTATCTTATCATTCGGCTCTCATGTGCAAGGAGAAAAGGAAGAGTGACAATACGAAGGTGGTAGATGTTTATAATCGTTTGAAGCATGACCTGGGTATACACATCCAGATTAAGGATCTAGGTGATAATGGGGGATAGATCCTTGGACATCCTGGCTGTAATGACTTAGAAATCTCAGTCAGTGCCCCCCCTGGGACAAAGGAAGTGGACTTTGGGGATGTAATCAGAGAAGAGGTCGAGTCTTCTAGAGCTTCATTGTAGGAGGCACATGCTACAGTTTCATTTCAGGTACAAGGGAGGAAGGGAGAGGTCAGTGTATTGGGTCCATTGGACCCAAACACTTTCACTTCAAAAACCCCTTCCCACCTGAAGACTATGAGTATTGGAATGAAGAATGGTCTGTAACTAGGAAAGGCGAAGGCATCGGTCCGGAAGAGTCCCCCCAAAGAAGGGCCAGTAGTCGAGTTGGGAAACCACTTTGAAGGTTTGTATGTTCGAGAACCAAAACTAGATCAAGAGGAAGAGGATTCAAGTGATGACAGTTAAAACCAATTATCTATGGAATGTATGGAAAGAATTCAAGGGAAAGGTCATCATAGTCCTAGAAGGATGAAAGGGAAAAAATGAAATAGAGACTCAAGGAAATGTATAGTGGTCAAAGGGAGAAAACCAAAGGGACGCAAGGATTATTCAAACTTGCCTAAACCAATGGAAACTAGGTCGGGTAAGAAAGGTGGAAACAAGGAAAGCAAGACCTCTCAGAATGGGGATGGTGGAGAACAAAGAGGTAGAACATGAATAGATAAGGAAGAAGATGGGGAGTGCTTGAAGCTCATCCTACATTCCAAGGATGAAATGATTGAGAAAGAGGTCAAGGTAAATGCGCAAAAAATGATATTGAAAGAATTTACGAAAGAAGGTTGCAAGTTGACGCCAAGGCGGTGCAAGAGGTGTGGTTAGAAAAACAAGACAGAATCCTAGCTCGTGGCTTCAACCAAGGTAAAATAAACTTGGAGGAATTCATACAGAAAGTGGACAGAATGACTACTCACCTTGAAGAGCTCATCATCGTGGATTCAGACACTCAGATTAGTACATTTCACTATGAATTATATAGACTGTCTAATTCTAATAATCTTAGTATCGTGTTTAATAAGTTTGTAAGCTCTTTCAGCACGTAGTAGTACCCTTGTTTTGTAAACCTTGGTTTCCCACTTTTTTCCTTAAAGAGGCATAATAAAATCTATATTCTAGGGTTCCCACATTGCCTCTTCCATCATATGGTTTCTCCAATGAAATTTCACCAGACAAGTCATCTAGTTTCTCAACACTAGTTCTTTGGTATCAAGATTCCTGATAGGCTCTTCACAATAAAACATATCGGCTTCCATTTCTATTTCCTCATAGGCGAGTACATGCATTGGGTCATGCATTTATTTTCTTAACAGTGATACGTGGAACACATCATGAACTTTTTTGAGACATAGAGGCATTTCCAAACACTAAGCTACTCCTCCAATTTGTTATAGAATTTTGAAAGGTCTGATGTACCAGGGACTTAATTTTCCCTTCTTACTAAATCGTAAAACACCCTTCCCTAGAGATACCTTCACAAAAACCTGATCTCCTACTTGATGTTCCAAATCCGTCCTTCGGTTATCGGTATAACCCTTTTTCCTACATTGATCTTCTTTGATGTGGGTTTTTATAGTCTTCAATTTTTCCATTGTTTCCTCAACAAGTTCCGGTCCTACAAGTTTTCTATCACCAATATCATCCTAACATGATGGTGTGTGACATCTCTTTCTATATAACACATCATATGGTTCCATCTGAATAATAGAATGAAAGCTATTGTTATTAGAAAATTCTACCAATGGAAAATATTAATCCCACATACCTTTAATGTCATGTGAGAAATATCGAAACATTTATAATAATGTTTGAATAGTCCGTTCTGATTGTACATCGGTTTGTGGGTGGTAGGCAGTGCTCAAACAAAGTTCATTATCTTGGGATTTCAGATTTTTTTTTCTAAATCTTGATGTGAAATGGGGATCATCATCCGAAACAATAGATAGGGGTACACCATGTAGTCTTACAACATCATTAATATATAGTCTTTCTAAACGTTCAAGTGGTAAATCTTATCTTATAAAAATAAAATGTACTTCCTTGGTAAAACGATCAACAATGACCCATATTGCATCATTCTTTCTTGGAGTCATTGGTAGACTGTTGACAATGTTCATCGTAATATCATCCCATATCCACTAAGGTTTGGGAAGAGGTTGTATGACTCATCTCGGATGTTCTCTTCCATCCTTCACCAATTGAAAAACCATACATCTTGACACATAATCAACAATCTACCTCTTCATGTTGTCTCACCAAAAATGATCCTTCAAATATCAATATATATTAGTGATACCATGGTCTATAGAGAAATTGGAGCCATGATCACTATCCAACAATTCCCTTTTTAGATTAGGTATGTCAGGTACACAAAGTCTTTTCCCAAATTTTATAATCCCATCATCATATACGATGTCGATCAATCTCCCATGCTCCACATCATTAGTTTTCTTTTGAAAGTCCACATAATCAGTATGCGAACTTTTTATCCTTTATAGTAATGATGGGTTGGAAACCATTTGAAAAAGTATTAATGTTTCACCTTACATGATTATTCCCATAACCATCTTTACTAGATACATGAACATAAGATCCCTTTCAACTCTCATCTTGTTCAAATCTCCATAATCCTTTCTTCTCAAAGAATCTGCCACCATTTTTTCCTTCCCCAGGTGGTAGTGTATAGTGAAATCATAATCCTTTAGTTGTTCAAGACATTGTATTTTCCTCATGTTGAGTACTTTTTATGAGAAAATATAATTCAAACTCTTATGATCGGTATATATCTCACATTTTTCACCAAAGAGATAGTGTCACCATATCTTCAAAGAAACAATTATAGATGCTAAATCACGATCATGAGTGGGAAAGTTTTGTTCATGAATTTTAGCTGCTGTGATGCATAAGAAATAACTATATCATTCTTTTTATGGGAAAAACCAAGTCATTTCATTCAAGAATCACTATAAATAACAATACCATTATTCCCTGATGGTAGAGTCATGATAGGTTCGTTGAATAATCTTATATTCAATTCTTCAAAACATTCTTCACACTCTTTTTTTCCAAAAATAAATTAACCCCTATACGTGTGTGCTTGGTTATTGGGTTACCCAATCGGGAAATATTGTGGATGAAACACTGATAATATCATGATAAACCAATAAAATAGTGTACCTCAGTTATACTCATCAGTGCTTTCCATTCATGTATTGCTCTTGTATTAGAAGGATCAATAGAGAATCCATCCTTAGAGACAATATGGCCATGAAAAGAAATATCCTAAATCTAGAATTCACATTTGATAAACTTCCAATATAATTCATTTATTATAAGAGTATTTAGAATAGTGCACAAGTTATTTTCATGATCTTCAAAGCTTTTGGAGTAAACAATGATATCATCAATAAATACCACAGGAAATTCATCAAGATATTCCTTGAAAAATATATTCATTAGATCCATGATGATAGACGGTGGATTAGTCAGTCCAAAAGGAATTTCTATAATATCATAATTCCCATAACTGGTATGAAATGATGCATTCAGAATTCCTTCCTTCTTCACACACAATTAAAGATATCCAGATCGAAGGTCAATCTTTGAAAAATATTGATCTCTATGAAGTCGATCAAATAAATAATCAATCTGGGGTAGGAGAAACATGTTCTTTATAGTTATATCATTGATCTCCCCATAGTAAATTCAAAACCTCATAAATCTATATCTCTTCATAACAAAATGAACACGGGCTATCCATGGAGAAACACTGGGGAGAATAAATCCTTAATTACTCAATTCCTATAGTTTTTTCATTAGTTATACTAATTCGACAATGTCCATTCTATATGGGGTCTCTGATATGGGCCTTGAACTAGGAATTAAATCTTTGGAAAACAGAATTTTTCAATCTGGAGGATGTCCAGGTAAATCCTATGGAAACACGTCACTATATTATTGCACAGTAGGTACATCCTCTATTAGAACATTCCTTTCCTCAGCCAATGTTATTTCATTCTCTTCCTCCCCAATAAGTGAATTTATTGTAGCTACTAAGGGTGGATCTAGATAAGAATCAGATGGTGATGTTCCTACTCTAAATATATGGTACTCTTTATCATCATCCAAAATCATAACCTCATTCTTCTTACAAAAAATTTCACATGATGGTCTGGAAAAAATCCATACTGATGATTATATCAAATTCAATCATGGGTATAATGATGAGATCATATGATAGAGTACATTTATATTCATTAATGTTAACTGATCCACAAAACATCGTTGCAATAATAATTCCCTTAGTATTTTTTACCGACAACTACCTTGTTAAATCCAATTGGAAATATCTACATTTTTTAGCCAACTGATATAATATGAAACAATGTGACGATCCAGAATAAAATAATGCTTTGAATAAATTAAAGGAAACCATTAAATTACTTGCACCCACATCTTTTAGAGATTCAACTTCAGTAGTATTGATCACATAAGCTTATAATTTTTTCCAGGGCCTTTTCTGAGGTAAGTTTCCCTGACAATTAGGACATTTATTGGAATAATTCCCCATTTCTCTTCAACTATAGCATTAAACATTGACTGCCTCTTTATTACTCTTTCAATCGTGATCTTGGTTGCCTTTTTCACCAAAATTTTAACATACTCCCATTCCCTTCAGGTAAGTACCCGGGAGTTTCTTACGATATATACTATAGGATGGAAATTAAACTTTTCCCTTCTTTTCACTTATGTAAATTTCTAGAGTTTTCATCAGATCTCTTCTTCTATTTCTATGCTTTAATGTCACAAGACTTAGAGAATTACCTTTCTGTCTTGATTGCACATGAGAAAATATCTTTGTACGAGGAAAGGGATTTTGAGACTAATTCTCAACGGAGAAATGGTTTTAACCCATAAATGAATCAACCAATAATACTCCTTGGGTTATGTATATAATCTTCTGAATTCCTTGATAACCATGTAATGCATGCCTTATAAATTGGGACATTCTCATCCTCATTTTTCCTCAGATTTAGGAATTGTCTTTCCATACCCGCTCGATGGTCACGAGGAAATTATTTTTCTAAGAAAATCTATTTAAAGTCCCTCCATTCCATATTTGATACTTCTATATATTCTATTGTGTTTTGAATTAATTACCACCATTGATCTGCATATCCCATGAGGGGATAAAATGCAATGACAACTTTTTCCCATTCTCTACTCCCCAATGTATGAAATATTTTCTCTAAAGAACATATCCATTTCTCAGCTACAAATGTATTTGTAGTCCCATTGAATTTTGTTCGTTTTTTCCTCATGAAATGGTCTAACATTGTTCCTCCACATTGTGGATCAGGGTGCTCCATATGGGTAAGATTATTATTCAAAACCTGAGTGGGTTGTCCCAGGATGGTTATAAGTTGTTCAGCACTGGTTGCATCACCAGCTCTCCAATAATAATCATGAGTAAGAGTGGTATCCCTATATAGATTACGAGAATGGATATAGTTTCCATAACTTACACTAGTCCCCATTTCTAAACAATGGCATACACTAGATTAGTTTATGAATCGCAATTCATAATTCTAAACTAGTAAAATACATAACATCAATTGAATAGTTAATGCATATAATCCATAATCATAAAACATTGTTTTCTTTGAGGAAGTATTTATTCATAAATCCTTCATAATGGTTGGTAATGAAAATATGAATTATCCTAAGAAAATCCCCCGGGAGTGCCGTGACCAAGACTGAACCAAAGCCCATTGTCGTGTACCAGAATATCTCTAGTCAAGCCCGAAACTCCTGGTCAAAGTTTTTCATCCTAGGTATATCTATTCCAAATACGCCTCTACCTTTTCGTATCAATACAGGGATGTATTTCTTTTAAAATTCACAAAATCTCTACATTACCAAAATTCCCCAATGTTCTTCTATACATATCCTCGAAGTCTCTCATAGGGTAACATTCTGTAATCATAGTTTACCTAAATAATGTTTTCATAGTTTGTACTATACATTCTCTGAAATAAAATGTAATCCCCTGATCCAAAATTACCCAGAGTCAGTGCATTATTAAATAACAATAGCATGGTACAATGAATCATGTTCCGAAAGACTGATCAGTTTAGTATCTTTGTAAGTACTAGATACATACATAAGTTTTACATTACATCATGAAATAAAATAAATTGTGTTCCATTTGAATACTCTTATATCCATTAGCCAATTCCTGCAGTTTATTGTTAATATAATTTTTCGCATCCTAATAAAAATAATAAATAAGAAATGGGTGAGCTCAGATGCTCAGTAAGGATAAAAATATAGAAAAAACTATCATAAATAAGCATAAACATCTAAAGCAATGTATAAGACTAAAACACAAGCCTTATAAACATAAACATTAGCATAATGTTGAAAAGATAAATCAAATAATTCCCTTTACTCATTCACATGGATATTCTACTAATCGAATAATCACATGTAATAATAATATAAAATTTCATAACGATGGAATGCATAATGCCGGAAATCATAACAACATGTTCAAGGACTCGTGCCATGAATAAAAATATGATTTTCTCAAGGAATTCGACCAAGATTATAGTTGGTCTCATGAGACCTACCGATACATCAAGGAGCTAGAGTAGGCACCACCCTTCACTTACTAATTCCAATGCATTCCTCGTATGAAAAGGATGAAATAAAACATAAACATTCGCATTAAAACTAGAATAAAAAATGATAATACTTTAACCACAACACATAAATGGAATGAAAATAACCCATCCACAGTCAAACATATAAAAAAACCTTCAATAAAATATGGATTAATTGTACCATAATAAATCAACTTCAAACATGTGTTAAATCCATCAGAGGGTGTTTACATAGAAGAAATAAAAACTATTTGACATAAATATATGTTTCTGTTCTGAAAACATTTAATAGACACATAATTATAAAAAAAATTATTTTTATAATATTATTATAATATTTTAAGGGATTCTTTGAAAGTGTTATAATGGCAGAAAATAGCCACACTCACTGTATAAGTTAAAAAAATATTCTTTCCTAAATTTTTCGAAAAGATCATAAAGGACCTTATTTCAAAAACCACAGAAAGATTCCTTTATAAAAAATATATAAATAGTAAAAAAGGGTATATATGACTTTAACCCATAGTTAAGGAAATAGTAAAAATGTTTTCAAATACATTTTTATGAAACACAGGTGTGGATGATAAAGAGGTCCTAGTAGATACTCTCGTATAAACAACCTTGGATAATCATGATATTGTAGAATTAACCCTTACTGTGTACATTCCCTTGATCGAGGATACATTAAACTCTTGTATAATAGTTAAATCATTGTTATTAAATTATAAAAGAACCATAAAAACAAATATGATATCATATATGATCTTTTAGTATTCATTTGATAATAATATTTCTATAGGATCATTGTTTCGGGTGTTAACTGATTCGTTTTCCTTCATGTGCTTGGTTACATAAGACCTATTTGTTATGTATAGGATGTATTCGATTCATATCCATAATGATACTGTGTTCATAAAAATTATTTTTAACCATAAAATAAAAATTATTATTGAATGGTTATGATGGAGAATGAATTTTATTGCGTTTGTGGAGACGGTAATCTGTATGTAAGCCTGAGTGACAATATCATTCTATTGATGGTGTAATCATTTTTAAGTGGATGGTATATCATATATATAGAATCATTATCATGTTATATTTATTATTATCATCAATTATACTGATTATTATACCCAAACATATAATGAAGTGTTGAATAACAAACTACACCATAACGTGGAGACAGTAAGCCATACGTATGCACGTTTGGTAACTTAGTGAATCATCGGATGAATAGAATAATGAATATGGTGATACTATATTTATAATAAAATAGAATTATGTATAAGGTAATAGATTTATTATTTTGGTATGGAAAAAACAAATAAAGAGGAAGTGGAAGAAGAAAAGATCATTGAAAGACGTGGTGAAATTATTCCCTCTTCTTCGGGTGCTCACTTTTGAGTTGACCAAAAGGGATAATTATGTTGGATTTATGATCTAAGTAAAGCCCCTAGGTATATGTGAGGGTATTTGGGAAGATATTTGAGCATTTTTTTTATCCAAATGTCATTGGAGGTTTGATTTTGAAAGAATGGAAAGTAACCTTTTATTAGAGAGGTGAGGGTCACTTTATGAAAATCTAGAAATATTATTTTATTATAAAATCATATTCAGTTTATAATGTCTCCAAAAGGATTTATTTCTAGGATAAGTCGGTTATGGGTCAAATAATCTCAACCAACTGGTTATATATAGGTTTAGGTCACGTTAATAACCTTATCTTTTAGGTTTAACTCTTAGTTAAATAGTTTAACTTTTACCATGTATTCTTGTATTATTATAATAAATGCTTAATAAATATACTATAAAAATACAAGAGAACACCACATCGTTCATTATTGATATATATAACCTTATATAATTATTTTGGTCAATCCTTAGATTTTTAGGAATATTATATTAATTAATAATACAATATTTTATTTTTAAACTCATTTATGTCAATTTTGACATTATTTAGTATTTGGTTTTTGTGAAAGTCAAAAATACATTTTCACATTGAAAAAAATTATTCAATAAACCCTAACATGTCATATTAACCTATATAATTCGTGGAATACATCAGGATTCTTAATTTAAAATTAAATTAGTACTTATAATATCAATTATTTTTATCTTTCAATAATATGGTATTTACTACATCATCATTATGTCGTAAATAATTTTAATTATTTATTTTATAAATTTTTTAAATAAGATACGATTATATATGAAATATTTTCAGCATTCTAATGAATATTTATAGTTGAATTTGTATTATATATAACCATATCTTAAAAATGGTTTAGTTATTAAACATTAAATTTAATACTTTTTACTCTTCATTAAATAAAAAATTAATAAAAGTAATAATCTAATCCAAGTGGACGAGAAGGATTATATTTTATCCCTAAGGTTGATTTTGGTGGAAATAAACTTATCTAATATAATTAGGACATGTGTTAGGGTAATTAGAATATCATTTTTATCTTTAATTACCCTATTTACATTTAATTGTGGAAAATATAATTCAACTGTTACTATTCCACACAAAATATTTTCATCTTATTGAACAACATTTTTACTTATGGATTTCAACCCTGTATCTCAGATTTTTGAAATTTAAATCACCAAAGAGGTAAAATTAAATTTTATGCAAATTTTCAAAAGCGCCTAAAAGGTTGGTAAAAGACATTAAAAGGTTCAATGAAATTTTATACATTTAATTTTATAATAAAATGACCCAAATAAATTACATTGAACTCATATTGATATTATGTTTCTATTTTGACTTAAAATAATTTTGAATATAATAAATAATTATTTAAATAAAAGGTCAGTTTTAAACAATAATGCAGTGTTTTCACTATTCATCAAAAATGGAATGAATTCAAAAAAATAAAAATAATCACCCTAAGCTAATTTTGATACTTTGAATCCATAAATAAAGTCCATTTTGAAAAATAAAATTTATAAAATTTCCAAAAGTGGGTATTACTATTCATTACATCTAGATTGATTGGTCATGGTGTGTTAGAATTAAAAGTTGTGTACAACACAAGCTATTGTATTATTTAAAGGGAAATGTACAGTGGTAGCGGGGGTGTTACACTATTTTTTTTATGAATGTTTGATTTTATTATTTTCAAATTAATTCGGGTCTATTTATTTTTTATATTCATCTGTTGAATCTAAATGCATATTTTATATGTTATGTTATATCTATATTAGGTTCACTCTCATAGAGGGTATAGTCTCCACATTATCTAACTTATACACTTGATTCTAGTTGTAATCCTAGGGAATACAGGGAGGTTTCCTAGTGGTCAGGTGGCATTCCATCTTGGATCTGGTGATTCAGTTCCGGATGCTAAAAAGTTGTTTGATAGAAGCAATTTTCAATTCATATATTAAGAATTTTATATATTGGTGATATAGATATGTGAGATAGATTTTGATGAAACTCACATAGGTGTGTCACAAACACATTTTCCAAGGTATATACATGTTACTAGGGCTTGGGATTGATGTTTTTGGTTTTTTCTATTGTGGTTGTTTTTTATTTTTACCCTATATGACACACATGGATTTTTAGATTCAGGATTACATCAATATTGGAATCTTTATTATATTTTTAATAAGAACAAAATACATATTATTTGACATGTAGGATTTATTGGAAATATAATATTCTTATGTGTTATTATACTGATGATGGATGAATCATCAATTTAGGTTCGACAACATTTTGTATTTTTTCTTGTATGAGTTCTTGGTAACATTCAATTTAAATGAACTCCCATGTGTGTGTACATCTGTTAATGGGTAATGCAACTATACATTATGGTTCACCTAGGTGATTGTGGGGATGAAGAAAGCTACGGTGAAGTGATGGAGATGATAATGATGATGAAATCCCCCTATGAATAGGATGTGCATTTTTTCATGATAAGTCATTGTTAAATGATATTGTCTGTAATAAGAATTTTGTGCGAGTATCCATTAGATGGTTTTGGATTATTAAAGTTTCCAAATAATTCCTATGTTAATTTATATTTATTGAAAGTAATGGAATTTCATTTTAATGAACCTTTAATCTAAGGTCCCCCAACATAGTCAGTTTAATAGTTAACAAGTCATGGAATATCATAGTGATTTCCGTAGATGATGTTTTATTTGTAGTGACCCTCAGTTAAACCTTATTTTACGTTATGTGTAATACCTCATTTGAATAAATGTGACTTTAGAAACTAGATAAATTGTTACAATTATGATTGAAATAAACCTAAGTGAGGATATTCCTTCGGAAGGGATAGTAATGATTAATGTATTATGGGATGTTTTTGTAGATGAAAATTCCTAGAAGATGTGACTAAATTTAAAAAGGATTAAATGGAAATCGTTTAATTTCATTGTGAGCTAGGTGTATAGAAAACCTAGAGTGATCATACATGTGTTATATGGTTGTTTTTCAGAGTACTTGGTTTCGTGTTATTTTAAAGGAAAAACCAATGTTTGATTTGTCTATCAATCCGGAATGAAACTCTAATTATATGCTCAATGAAGATACTATGTGGTTTGATGATGGGATGTTAGAGAATTGGTGAATTATTAGCATCTTGAACTAAAATTCTTGTGATTTGGGGTTCCTGTTGAAAACTAAAAACAAGGAATTTACTTTTTTGAAGTAGAGAATTGAATGTTATCATGTTGGCGTGATACAACCTCATTATATATGAAGTTAAAAAAGATAGAACATTTGTCCTATATGTCCATATGTTATGAATCATCCACTATATCGGTGTAAGGATTGGCATTGATGTGAATTTCTATAGAATAATTAATTCATGATATCTCTGATTTTATTGTGCATTAGGTTAGTTGAATTTCATGATATGATGATGAGCAGACACTTGAAAAAGTATTATTTTTTTATGGAACCTATAAGAGGTGGCGATGATAGTAAACTAATGAATGGGGTTTAGGGTATCCCATCCAACAATCATATAACACGTTTGATATTGATCTCATAGGGATGGGATGTCAGAATTGTGTGGGTAGTGATGTCTCTAGGATTGAAGGAGGCATCGATGATTCAATAATGAATCAGTGTATTACTTTGTAGTCAAGATGAGTTTTTTTTCTAGTAGAGATGGTGTGGAGTTAAGTAAAAACATTCCTTAGGGGATGATGATACATGGTTCAAGAGTCATAACCAATTCCAATTCTAATGTTGTTCATGATGTGGTGGCTGGCATTGATGGGAGAATGTAATGGAGTAGATTCTATGAAATAATTTGTTTCATAGTTTGTGGTGTTTTTCCTACTAATTAGTATGAATTGATAGTCACATTTGTTCATTTAATTTACTAATAATCAATTAAGTGAAAAATTAAAATAGTGAATTCACTCTAAGGAGATACATAAGGTTAATCATATAGGGATCATCAGTCTGGTAAAAGGTGAATTAACAATCTTATGGGAAGGCTTGTGGACTGTGAAAGACTGACTGTTGGATGTTCATGGGAACTTTGAAATATCAATGTGCGGTAGAACCCTGAAAATATTGTTCCATGAATAATTTATGCTATTATATTAATATGTTACACTTTATAGATTTTAAATGTGGGATTAAGAATAAATAAAAATCAACATGAACTAAGAGGGGGTTCGATCATTGGTGTGTTGGAACATAATTTTGGTCTTTGTTACTAGTGAAACTGATTGATAAATTAATATGGAAAAATAATTAATGGTCTATTAATACATAATTGGGGATATAGGTTTAGCTTAATGATTACACATAAGCATAAGGAATTATGGACATCGGGTCATAGAGTAATGATTTTTAATCCTTATACATTGGTATGATGTTAGTTAGAAGTGTACCGACTGGTGTATCTTCTTTAACCTGAATTTTGTTGGTTGGAATTGCATTGATATAATTATATCATGTAAATATGAGGTGTTTAAAATTATAAATGAACTTTATAAAAGTTCTATATGATCATTTTATGTCTAGTTAGTAGGGACTCATTGAGTTAGCTCAGAACTAGAAATGTTGTTTTGGTATCGAATCTAACACATGTCTGGAATTGATCAAGCATGGTGGTACTATACAACATGAGGAATTTAATTTTAATACCAAATTTTTTTTACTTATAGTAATTACTATAATTTGGAGCACCTTGAGTCTTCCATAAGAATAATTGGGAGAGACTGTGGTATGTTGACTTAACCAATTACGGAGATCATGGTCTTGATGTTGGACGTCAGTGAGATCATGTTTCAAATTTTTGTGTTTATTTATAGATTCATGTAGAAGGATCATGATGGTACCTCCAAGATGAGAATGTCCAAGAGGATGAGTTTTCATTCAATTAAGGAACATAGAGAACAATGTGGGAAGGCTGATTAAGGTGAATTGGGAGACATCTTTCATGTTCTACCACAACTTTTTGAGGAACAGAAGTGATATGGTGTGGATATTATAATAACATACATAGTTATGTGCGGAAATTACTATGTAAATTTCATATTTTATCCCTTTTTAGATACTTGTATTATGGGTGAAGTTCCATGAAATATTTAATATTATTTTGGTGTTTTGAGAGCCTTTTTAAGGGTTCATGGTTAGACCACCCAATTTTTTATTGTGTGCAACCTTTCTTCAATAACCATGAAAACATCTCAGATTTAGGTCTCATAGTTCTATTATGTGTTCATGATTTCCTAGATAACCCAAATACCTTTTCATGGTCTGTTTAAGTGTGCAATCTTTCCCAAGAAATCAATTAACCTAGGAATGGTTAGGTCATAGGGATTTTTATGCATTTATATTTCTCTACAAGACCATATGACCAAATCTATAGGTTATTATATGATAGCTTTTTGGGTTGAGAAACCATGTGGCTAAATCATTAATTCATGAATTTAATGATATTAATCCATTTATTGAGGCCCAAAACCCATCCATTTTCTCTCATTAGTCATATTTAACCTAGAGATATTAACTAATTAGATTCTAGAGGAATTTCTAGTCAAATAAGAACTCTTAGTTTCATAGTATTATTGCACATGTAATGTTTAGATTATTGTAATTTAATTATAAGGTTATTTTTTCTCCTGTTGTTTAATTTCTTTTCAAAATGCCTCATATTCCACTAAAGAAATACATAGACTATCTCTTTGGTTGCTTGATATGATGAGGTGTTCTTCAATTAATGTAATATTAGAAAAAGGTATAGCTCTCTTAGAGAATATTTGTGAGATCATTTATTCATCATTTATTTTGATATCCTTTATCCTTAAGTATAGATAAATGATTTTGTTGTTCATTGTGAATGAACCCTCTAGGTAATTTGTTGATCATGCAATCCATGATGTCTCAATTCTCTAGAATTCTATTCTAAAGGTTACCTTGATTATGGATTAATCATTATCTAAATCTTGATTAATGAACTTGATGACAATTCCACTAGTTCTTGATGGAATTTATTGATAATGATGGGGCATTGGATCAACATGAATATTTTGTGCCTTAAAATGATTAATGTAAGTCATTTAGGGGAATTATGACTATGGTATGTCCCATGGTTGCATTATTAGAATGTTCTAATTTAATTACATTAAAATGGAATATTCCCTTTTTTAATGTGATATTTATTTTCTATAGAATAATATCAAAGTTGTTAAATATACCTTTATGGGTGGTTATCCTTAGTTCGGGCTAGAAGGTGATATATGGTATGTCCTTTTTTTGGTATGCATTTTTCAACGGGTTTTAAAATTTTTTATATTAATTTAATTAATTAAACATAGTTGAAATTAATTATTGCGAAGGTATGGTCTTGTGTAGAACATTTTGGTGATTGATGGTGGCTGAATGCACTTGGATGAACCGAAAAAAGTCACTGGGAATTGCTTGTTTGGGTGATTTTTCTATTTGAGGTAGGTTGTCTTGTGTATTCTACCCTATTATATTATGAATTTTTATTGTAATGTGTTATGATGATCACCACATTGGTATAATAAAAATTAATTTAATAATTTATTATGAATAATAATTAATTCTTAGTTAATTTATTATTGATCTTTTTACTATAATTAATTAAAGGAACCAGGTGTATTGTAATTAGACATGGTGTAAAGGGCCATTAAATCCCCTTGTCCACTAGATTGATTATAGTGACCGATGTTTGAGGAATGACCACTGATTTATTCAAAGACATCATGGACAATCATGATGTGTGGTTTGGATATGTGATACCTAGATCTTGTAAGACTGGGTATGATGTTTTTTATCACATTTTTGTGCGTCCATAGCCCATGGGGCCATGTATGATGATCTATTACATGATTATTCTTAGTATCTAAATAGATGATATTTTACATTGATCACATGTTTTGCTAATATGAACCATGAAGATATGCCCCAATCTTCTTATATGAAACATGAATCCATGAATGTACGTACATAACATTTTATTCCATGTTTCAGGATGCTTACACATTATGATTGTATCTAATGATATCTCATCATGACATACTTGTATTGCATTTATATTCTCTACCATGTTAAATGAATTAGAGTGCCTTTAGAGGGACTTCTTTGTTATATAGAAGATGTGGACTGTCTTGATATGTTTATTTCCCATAGAGGGGGAAGTGTTCATTGTTATTGTAAAAAGATATAGCTGGACATGAGAATAGGGTAGGGGAATTATAGTTTCGATTCTCAACCAACGGAAAAACCTCTCGGTGTATATCGACCTCATATTTATTAAGTGTAATACATGGTCGATGACTCGTGGATGCCAAGAAACTTCTTGTGTTGATGCCACATGGATATCATGTATCATGTCCTTTTGATTCCTAGTGAATGTTTGGTTATATTTTCTCTCAATTTGTAGAGGATACGAAGTACGAAGTTCACTTTATGCACAATGGATGCCATAAATCATGATAAAACAATGACTAGAGGATTATTAGTGGCATGTTCAGAAGATGACTTACAGATGTTGAGTATCATGTTCACATTAAGTCTTATTATGATTAACATGTGATCCATAATTTTTTCTTTTTCTTGATAAAATTTTTCATCCACATATTTTGTTTTAGAAAGGATCAAAAACATGAACGAAAAGGGGATTGATGTATTGGTAATCACACATATGTTCGACATATGGTTGTTGTTTTCTTATTTCTTCTTAGTGACTATAATTTATTCTTGTGCAGTAATAGATTTAATATTTAATTTATGATGATCTTATCACGTTAATATATTATTTATTTTTTATAGTTGGGTATATGAAAACTTGGGTGGTACCTTATTGAGTTATACTAACACACTTCATAGGTTGTAAGAACACTTTGTTACCTGAGAGTCACTCACTTGGTACATGTATAGGATGGGCCAGGGCCTAGGTTGATAATTGAGTGGGATAGATTAAAATGAGTTAAGAGTGTAGGATGATATGAGTTCGGGCATTGTAGCACTATTTTTTACATTTTATCTCTTCTATATTGTATCAGTGATTAGCTTGGTGGGTGATCCGTGTTTTATTTTTCCATTGTGATCATTAGATTTTGTTTTATCGACATTTATTCATTATTGGGGAAATTTTATATTAATATAAAACTATAATTTTTTATGTTATATATTTAGTTATATATTTTTTTATTCATAGATATAATGGATGGTACAATACCCTATGATCAACCTTAAACTATTACTACTTGTCAATAGCCTATGGTGGCTCAGACCTGAAGATTCTGGTTGGGATTCTACAGTTGATATAGATATTACATCAAAAGGGGAGGTGATAATCATCGAATGGAAGAATGGTTATTAAATATATGGAAGGGGTGTGGATTATGGTTTAGAGAGAGTTAATGGTTGAAACTTTCGGAAAATAGGGCACAACCACATAGTCATCATTCAAGAAAAGAATGTAACAACTGATGAGGGTGAGCTTAGGGTTCTAGTGTGATGCTAGTATAACGTGAAGAATAATAAGAGGGATAATTTGTAATAGTGATATTTTTAAGGATGTTTATATTAATTTATGATAGTTTATGGATTTAATCATGTTGGATAAAAAAATGGTTGATAACCTGGGACAAAAAAATTTGAGGACACTTCCTAGACCATTTCCATGAATATAAAATGATGGTGATCTCAATATATCGATTCACTAATCTGTATGTTATAGTGTATGATACCAACATTCTATGGACAATTCTTGTGATTTTTGTAGTTACATGTTTTTCTTTATTAATTAATTTTTTAGGTGTTACATTTTGTGTGTTCTTTGGTGAAATTGGAAAAAATTGGAAAGAAGAATCGAATTTCATGGTTGGCACAAGGTTATCCCAAATAATGCTCCTACCAAGAAAACATGAAAACCCAAAACGAAGGGATTTACATGGTTGGCACATAGTTTGTAAAAATTTCCACCATTTTAGGAGTAACCATGATCCCCTTAGAAGAGGCACACGTTTTAAGTGCACAATTTGGGAGACCGTGCTCCCCGGCCCAAGAAACCATGATTGTAGTTTTTGTTACACAAAAAATTATTTTAGAAACACACAAACTCCAAGTATTAACCATAAATAGAACCCAGCTCATTGATAAATGAATAATAAATATTTTGGAGGTTCCTACATAGATGCAAAGCCCATATTACTTCCATTATTTTTGATTCAACGCTCATATTGAAGATATGCACCACTCCCATTAAGAGATTGTTATTCTATGTGTGTCACGACACATCCCTGGGGCCCATTCCATGACCATAGCAAACCCTCCACACATAGGAAAAGGGATGAAGACTAGAAACGTGTATGCATACCCACAGGTGGGAGGCATTTTCCCTAGTACATGTATGCACACACATGTCCCCAAGAAAAAGTTGAAATTGAACAAACTAAGTAAACATGGATGCAAAAAACTAAGAAAAACCAATCAATGTAAAGTATGAAAATGAAATAAAAATGGTCCAGAATACAAGCCCAACAAAAATAGAAATGTACTGGCTCTTGGATCTCATATACAGAATATCCTACAATAAGGGTAGGTATAGTAAGCTATCTGAATGCCGATGTAGTATACCACGTGTATCAGGTCACACTAAAGCACCCCTATCTCTAGCCCACCAAGGAACCCGTCAATGATTCTGATCATCTACATAAGATACGATATGTGCGGGTGAAGCCCGTGCATGGGTGAGTAAAACAATACTCAGCGGGTATCCAAAACCACAAAGTAATTACAAAAAATAAACCACAAGTAATAAGACGGTGTATACCATAAAGAATAACACAAATAAAAACACCAAGTAAACTACAATGGAGGAACATGAAGTGTAGCTTATAAGTGGTACAGTCAAGAGAGTCACTTGAGTCCGATCACACCAGGTACAAGTCTTTGTTACATATGAGTAATTGTAAAACAAATCTAGTGTACCATTATGTAGTTACACAAGGAGCATTGGTAACACACAAAGTGTAGCTAACACACAGTGTGTTGGTAACACACAGAGTGAAGGTAAAACATGGAGTGTAGAATACACACAGAGTATTGGTAACACATAGAGTGCCGTCAATGACTAGAGGACCCAAACCCTATTGGGATAGGGGAGTACCGACTCAGAGTTGGTAGGATAAAAATTATATATAAGGAACATATTATATTAAAGAAATGTATTCTAGGTAATTACATAGCTTCTAGGTCACAACCAACCACAAGATTCTATTCTTAGAAAACTTTTTATGGGAGTACCTACTTATTGAGACAAAAAGGCCATACTCCAAAATCCACGAAAACTCACTTAAAGTACCTCAAAAGGACCGCCTCATCGTGAGGGTCCCAACTCCACAAACGACTCATCAAATAAACACACGATTTGAGAGTCATGTGTGTTTTTTTTGTGAAAATGGGTCGGTTAGGTCTGGGTCCATTTTGACTTGGGACTCATATGATTTGATCCACTGGGTTTGGCCAACCCCACCTAGTTTGGCCCGCCCTACCTGGCATGACCCGACTGAACAGGTTGACCTGACCCACTAGGTCTAGACCGCCCCAGCTGGGCCCTACTCAGCTCGCTACTAGCATAAAACCTGCTGACATAGATGCGAGCCAGTTTGGCCCACCTAGAAATGACAACTACTACATCCTTTCATGATGTGTGTGGCCTACTAGCTGCATTTCCCTAGGTCAATGTGGAAGGATCAAATATCACGTGGTCTGTCTGCGTGACCTGGTCCACCTGCGGCTCAGCCAAAGTTCCTCCATTCAATGCGGCTCAGGGAGCCACATCCTCCTACCACTACGAATTGAAGTCACAACCTATCATCAGCACCTGCTATCATGCCCCTTCATGACCCTCCACCACTGCACGTCAAGCCGGTGGCTGTATTCTACCATGTGGTCGCACTGTAATGCACCATCGCTGCACACTACCACCAGTGACTATCCTTCTGCGGGTCACCGGCCGCACACCAGTCCATCGATTTTAGAAATAGAATCATTTCTATAACCCTCGGGTTATTTTCTTCATCATCATGAGATCCAATTACTCTTTCCATCACTCTAGGGTCAAAAAACAAAATGAACGACTTTGAAAAATATGTTGTGACCATGAGGGTCCACCAAAAAAGAACGTAAGAATGGGGAAGATAGATAAACATAAGAACACCCATCGAATATAACTTCACCATGTTAATGTTGGTGTTGGTCCATTCCTGTCATAAAAAATATGAAATAGAATCAAAATAATATTCTATAAATCATCCACATTAATCTTGAATTTCTAACTTTCTTGCACGAATGATCAAACACTGGACCAACATGTTCGTCGGTTGGTCAACATTTGACATTATAAACAAGAATGATGATATAATTCATGAGAGAAAATAGACCCCCTATCTCTAGGATTAGATCGATCATTGAAGAAGTTTGATTCATCTGTTATTCATTCATCAAACCATCAATGCATATTCTAAATCTGATCTTTGATCTGCCACAAGTTCATCATGCGACGACGAGAATATTTTCTAAAACATTTTTTTTCAGAGCCTCCTCAGATAGTTAATATGATCTCGAATCCCAGTCAAACTATTATATGAAGAAAATAATTTCAATGTCGTTGTTTCACTGAGTTGTAGTGTTTTTTTGGTGTTTCATTTATGAATTCAAACAACTACTATGTTGTGGTGTCACGGTGCCGCTACATCACAATTTAATTTTAAAATAATATTTTTCTATGTTTATTATATTTTCCATTAAAATATCCCAAATAGATTATCCATAGTTGACCTGTGTTGGTCTAAGTTCGGTCCTACCTAAGCAAATCACGCTGCTCTAAACACAACAGTGCCCTCAGATTTTAAATCCAGCAAGTCATTGAAAATATAATAATACCACACATGAGAGAAATTTCTAATAAAGTTAAAAATAGTTTGAATATTTATTCCGGGCACCACGGTCCTTAAAATAACGTTTTTTAACTCATGCTCTGAAAATAATCCCAGATAATTTTCAAAAAATTTACAAGGAAATTCCTAGAAAATACAGTGTCGTTTCCTTTCACTTACATATTCTTCTCCCATCCATTAAAGGGATGATTCCACCTTGGGTTTTAGATGTGGATATAGTTTTTACGTTTCATAATCTATTTAACCTTGCCTCTAGGAATTGACTCAATATCTCATTCTTCATCATGGGTTTGACATATCTGTTTCAATTTGTGGGTTTCCATTGGGTAATTCCTCATCAACAACAAGAGGAAGGAGGTGTAAATTCCTATCCCATAGTATTAATTTAATTATTTTTTTATTATTTTTAGAGTTTCAGTTTCTAGGATTGGGAAGTTCGTTGATAGTTGTATTGATTTTTTCAATTTCCATGTTTTAATAATTTAATTTAATTTTGGAAAATTTAATGGTAGAATATAATTATTTAATTTTTTAATTAATGAAAAATATATTGGTATTGTGACATTGGATTTAATTTCTATTAAATAATTTGTGATTTAATAAATAGAAATTATTTTCATTAGCCAAAGTTTATATTAGATTATTTAATTATTGAATTAATTAATGGATTCTTTTTTAATAAGGAATTAATAAATTAAATGTTTAAATAATTAATTTATTATAGGGATTATGGTATTGAAATAATTAATTGGTTAATCAATTAATGAATTGGGTGATTGTTCAATTAGTGTGTTTTTGAACTAATTGACTTTGGAAATTATTTGATGGGTTTTTAATCCTTAATGGTTACTAAATATTAATAAGCGGGTAAATGGTTATTAAACATGATTTATGTGACATATGTGATGTTAGTATATATGTGATATTTTGATATATGTGATATAGTTGTGTGGGACATGGTGTATTATATAAAAGGCCATAGTGATAAATTGATTGTTAAACATGTGTCTGACATGGAATCATGCATCAAAATAACATAGTGATAAATTGATAAATAAATGTGTTTGGGACATTGAATTATTCCTCAAGAGCCCATAGTGATATATGTGTATGGGATAGGGACTACGGATCAAAATCACAATGTGAGCGAAATGTGTGTGGGATAGTGACTGAAGATCCAAATACCCATGTGTGCTATATGTGTGTTGGATAGGGACTAAGGCTCTAAATACCCAAATTAGATATGAGTATTTGAAATGAACTAAGACTCCAAATACCCATTTGAAATTTGGGTGTGCGATAGGGATTGAGTTTCTAAATAGCCCAGGTGTGTTAGACATGACCTTATACACCCATGGGTCAGAAACAGACTATGGTTCCATGTGGTGTGATATGATTGAGTGAGATGATAAATGATAACCATGATATAGTAATCTGTTTTAGGCACCAGTGTGTGATGAAAGTGGTATTTAGTGTTAGGGTGTCCTTAGAAATATGTTATTTTATGTGGTTTAATTAGAAAAAAACTGAAATGTGATAACTATTTACATATGAACTATATTTTATTCTTTAAATAATTACATTCAATGTAATGAAATGGATATTGTTTTAGACACTGTTGGTGATAACCTATTGAGTCATACACACACCCTACTCAGGATTTCTGATCAGTACCCGAATATATTTCATTGTTGCAGGATATGATAAGGGAAAAAGTAATAGTTAGATGGTTGAGTTGGGGTTGAGCATTGATAAGTGAACCAAACTTGGTTTAGGGACCAACTTGGGAGTTTTGAGTTCCATTATTTATTTTTGGTTTTTTCATATTGTCTCTTGAAATGTATTTGTAATGATATATTTTCTAATTTATTTTTTGAGATTTTATTTCCTATTTTGGTCACCATGTGATACTTGTTTGGTTTTGTTTTTTGTTATATCATTTGGTTAATAATTATTTATTTATTCTATTTTTTAACTTTGATAAAGAGGTTATTTTATCCTCATTGTTGATATTAGACTCTCACTACTAGTCTGTAACCTATGGCATATTGTGAGATGCACCTGAGTTGATATAGAAAACCCACAAGGGGTACCAGAGTTTGGAACCTAGTTCGGGATGCTAAAAACGTTTTATCAAAGGAAGAAGTATTTTATTTTTGTTTTTTCATAATATTTTTGAAAGGAATATAGGAGAATAGGATGAGTTGAGGCTTGCTTAAGAGTTCATGAATTGGAGAAGCTACCCCATGTATGAGGGTAAGATCCATGTACCCATGGTGGGATTATTGTTATTATTTTTTGTTGTTATGGTTGGGGGTTATTTTAACATCGGTGATGAACATGCAATGTTATTTTATTATTTTTATTGAGATATAATAATAAATGATTCATGTCTTGGTATGTCAAGATTTTTTAGTATGCGTGCATCATTTTAGGTACTCAGAAAATATTGTGACATGCAACATTTCAGCCTTGCATGGGAAAGGGAGTTTTGGGAAGGTTATTAAAGTTGAAATGCCTTCCATTCTTGTGTAATTGAAATGAAAAATGTTCTTATTGTGAAATTTTACATGTAAAAACAATTCAATATGTGAATAAATGGGTGTCTAATGTGAAAACGTAATATGAGAATGTCATTACTCTAATAAACCATGAACTAGATGTAGAATGGATAAGGGTAGTGATAACACCTCAATTTTCAACCGTGTGGTAGGGAATAGGGGGAATGACTTGATATAGATTATTGTGAATCCCTATTATTTTATCTATGTTAAAGTGGTGTAATATTTCATAATATATGTGTTTGGAATTATATATATATGCCTCAATAATATATCTTGTTGGGAGTATGACTAGAGGATATGGATATAGATGATTTACCAATAGTGGAACCTGAGGCATTGATGGTGCTACGTGAGGATGTCAAAGAGAAATTAAGAGAGAACAATTATAACTTCATGCAGTTTATGGAAAGGGACCCAAGGTGGGATGTGAAAATAATGTCTGATATGGAACATGAGTTTTAGTTGGATCACCCAAAGACAATCACTATAGAGGTAGTGCATGAGGAAGAAGAGTTCTGTATTGAGTCCATCCAGACTATACTTGACCATTGGGTGACACCTACAGAGAAGAGAGACAAGTAGATTTCATATATGTTATAAGGATTAGTGAATCAATTGTGGGATGTTCAGTCTAAGAATGAGCATTCATATGTTATGGTGTGGAATAAATTTTTGAATAAGTTCCTAGGAATATTGTGTGCATAGGCACAGAGAGAGGAGTGATTAGCTAAGTTAATGTGTTTGACAAAGGGAAGTATGTCCGTGATAGACTATGCTAGTTGTTTATAGACTTGCAACACTTTTCTCTAGAGTAGGAATGGGATGTGATTTCTATGAAAGGATGTTTCTGTTACGGGCTTTAATGTGATATTATATCCCAAGATAACCCATTTTGGTTGATGATGTTCACTAAGGTGGTGGATCTGACTCTCATAACTAAATAGAATATGAAAAAAGAATCCAGTGGAGGGTGGGTGGTTGTTTCTAGAGTGTATAGAGGTATGTCTTATGAGGGTATGAAGCATATCTATGGTAATGTTAACTAGAATAGTGGAAGCAATTAAAGGTTTCCAGGGGGAAGGATCAGTTACTTAGGATCTCATCTAAATTCTATGTCACCAATTTATTCGGTCAAGACTATTTCAGAGACACTATCCCAAACCACCAATAGTGTGTTGATATTTCGGAAGGATGTGACATCTACAGATGTTCTGCAGGATCCTATGATAGATGGGTAATGATGTGGCAGCCAGACTGAACTAGAGTATGAGATGAGGTTCTTCTACAATGTATCCATATAGCGACCCAATTATGATGTACATGGATATTACACTTATTTTATAGGATACATAATATATGTCTTAAAAAGTCACCCAAATACCATATTAGTTTAGTGTATTTGAAAAATTGGAACATAATCTTCAATCTTGGTGAAATATTTTCTACATATCCCATAAATATCGTCTCTTTTTTCCTATTTAAAACATTTATTTATATGCTAGGGAAAAGAAAACATAAAAAGGATGAGATAAAATGCTCAGTATGGGTAAACATGGAGATCATAAAATAAAACATAAACATATGAATGTAAAAACATGAACATAGAGTTTAAAATCCACCTCTTGAGTCATTATATAAACCTTGGAAGTACATAAGGCATAGATCATAAAAGAACATTAATCATAATAAAATGCATTGCTATAAAACAATGAATTATTGTAAACAAATAAGCACATAATACAACAACCATTATAGCCATGTAATTTATGCCAAGACCATCATAGTGGACAATGTCCATTAAGGAACCCGTTTTACATTCCGTTCTAGCCATGTATTACATAACCATATTTACTTGTCGTTCGAGCCTCATATTACTAAACAATATTTACATTCTATTCCAGTCATGTTTTTCTCATGAGATATAAATCTTTAACTGATGTATTGTAGGTAGATATAGAACCCACCCATCTCATAATGAAATTATTCATACATGTTCCACAAAAACATAAACCATTTATCATAGCATAACTCATGAAATAGAATGGGTTTCATAAACATCATTCCATCATAACATAATCCATATAAAATATAATTTGATCATTAAAAAAATGAAATAATAGAAATAAATAGGATAAAATAAAAACCTTATATAAGAGTGTTACTATAGATGGATAATAATTTTGATAAAACACTTGAACTTAATTCCTATGGAAAATATCCATTTTCTTCAAAAACATTTTCTATTCCCAAAATGTGACTCGATTTTAAATGAAAATAATTTAGTTAGAAACACACTTGAAACCATGTAGTAGAATCTTTATGAAAATAAAGAATTAGAAAGACGTTAAAATCCATTCATGCCTTATAAGATAACAATACATTTTTCTTGTACTCTTGCCAAAAATGTCAAAAAGGTACCTTTTATGGAAAAAAATGATAGATTCATTCCATGCCATTTATTAAAAATTTACAAATGGGTATAATTGACTTTATAAAATAGTAATGTAATATATATAATATTAAATATTAAGGAAACATGTGAAAGGAAGATAAATATACCCCCATTAAATACTTACCTATAAACAATGTCAGAAAATAACGAGATAGAAAAATCATCCCTTAACTTAAGTCCAATTTATTCTGTATGTCTCTGAATGTCCTATATAGTGGGATTAAATATATTATTAACTTGTAACATATCCATAAAAAATTTTATGACATCATATATGATTTACTTATAACATTATATTACCCCTTAATTTATCAATTCCATGTTGAAGCAATGTTTTGCGTAATAACAGTTTTATTTATCATACGTGTTTTGACTTGTTATTCATGATATGTTTACATAGATAATGATTGAATTACATAAAGCATGTAAAAAATGATTTTCATATCTTATATATTCAGTATATAAACATATATATCAGATAGATAAATGAGTTGGAATACACCATTCATGGAGATGGTAGGCCATATGTTAGCATGAACAATGTTTCCATTTTCGTATTGAATTGAATGGATGAAAGTAAATGAAATATATATACACATATAAATAAATACAGTAGATTTATTTTTTCATATATTTCATAATTATTTATTATATATACCTTATAATAATTATTGAATGGTTAACATGGAGAATTATTTTCATCACGTCGTGGAGATGGTATGTCGTACGTTTGAACAATAGATGATATCATTCCCTTGATGGTTAAATATGGTACAATTGGATGGTATATGAATTTTAGAGATTACTTATTCTGTTATATTCGTTATTTACATCAGTTAATCTCATCAATATACCCATCCAAATTATGTGTTGGTGAATAAACATTACACAATTTTGTGGAGACTGTAACCTGTATGTACACACGCATGGTGATATTGTTATTTGTAGGGTGAATAAAAATAAGGTATATAATTATCCCATAATTATAATAACATATCATAATGTATAATATATTTTAGATATTAATATATTAAGGAAACATCATAAAAATAGGAAGTAGATGATGAAATAAATGTTGAAAGAGGTGACAAAAAAATTAACTCTTTTCGGGTATCTGTTTTTCGTATGCACAAAAGGGATTCTTAAGATGCCTTTAATCCTAAAGGATGGCCTCTAGGATGAAGTAAGGGATGTTTGGAGGAGATTTGGACAGGGTTTGTCTGAGAGAAAGGGATTTGGAGGCATGATTAAAAGAAAAGGATATGTGCCCTTTTATAAGAGAGGGGAGCGGAACCATTGGAAAACCATGAAGTATTAATTTATTATAAATTCATTTTCTATTTATAATACTCACAAACTAATTTGTTTATAATAAAATATGGTTATGGGTTGAAATAACCTCATCTAAAAAAATATGAATTTTTGGATTTTATTTTCAACCAAATCAATTTGATTTACCATCATTTAATCTATTTAATTTCTTCTTGGTAATAATGTTATAAATATTAAATTTTTATAAATATTTAATTATGTGTTTTGAATTATCTATAATTGGATACATTAGAAATTTTAGACCATATAATCTTTAAATTTTAATTTGTAAATATATTTTTTATTTTTAAATAATTTCATAATATGTTATCATTATAAAATATCAATAGTGTCAATTTTGATACTATTCAATTATTTGACATTAAATAAAACCCAAACATGAGATAAATTCGATCCAGAATATTTAATTCACTCTTAAAATGTCATAATAACATATAAAATTCGTTTAGAACATTAATATTTTCATAGGATATTTATTTTCAATATTTTAAAACCATTTATTTGTTATTTCAATCAATAAAATGATTTCATCATCAATATTGTGTCATAATTAATTGGAATTATTTAATCCTTGAAAATTATAAATAAATTTACATGATATATATAATTTCATCATATTTCTTGTATAATATTTATTTTCAATTTTTTATCATATTTGAAACTATACAAAAATTATAATACTTATAATATATAGGAGAGTGACATGTTGTCACCTTATTTGGTTTTAATTATAATTACATCACTTTTATTTAAAAAAAATACATAAAATGAATCCATTCTGATGTATAGGTGATATTGGTCTATTTTTTTTTCTCAAATAGGAATTTTTTCTAGTGTTAGGTTAATTTTTTTATTTATATCATATTGTTAGATACCTTATTTTACCCGATTGACATTTAACTATGGAAAATAAAAATTAACATAGTTACTATTCATAATATCCAAAAAAATAAAAGTAACCAATTGATGAAATTGGACACACTGATTCCAAATATGGAATCTATATTTCAAAATTCAAAACAATGAAAGGCATTAATTAATTTTAATGTAATTCCAGTTGTCAAAACCAGAAACAGGGCTTTTAAGAAGTAAAAACTATCAAAATATTGACCTGTATTTATGTCTAATTTAAATATAAAATTACATTAATTTTAAAAATATTGAGTAAATAGTAAAATAATAATCCAATTAAACATTAAAACCAATTAAAAAGATACTATAACTATATAAATAAATTAGAAGAAACTGGAGCATTGAATTAAAATGCATTTTTTCACAATTCATTAAAAGATGAATTTCAACGGAAAAATACCAAAATTTAAACAAGGTAAATTTTGATGCCCCACTTCCAAATAATAAGTTTATATTGTCAAATATATCTTTTAAAATTTTCAAAAACTATATTTAAAAAGGGTTATCCATCAAAAGGCGTTTAAATGTTCTTTCTTTGAAAAATACTTATTATATGAGAAAAATTAATTTTCTTCTTATATAATTTCTATAAAATACAAATGTTTAATGATAGTGTTATATAAAACTTAAAATGTGGTAATTACTATTCATAACGTCTGGTTTATATCCTATAAAATAGTAATATTTTAGTAATATGTTGTTATTTAGTGAAACACGGTATTGGGTACAACACAAGCTATTGAGGAAGGTCGCTCTTGCGTATAATAAAAGAAAATTATATTGTGGCATATACTGCAAGATAATATATTGTTGTGTATAGATCAAGATAATATTTGTGTAACGTAAAATATAATACATATTTGAAATAAAAAAAGAATTTATCACATAAAATCTTGGGGTGTTACATTATACCCTCCTTAAAATAAATTTCACCCTCTAAATTCATCGCGGTAATAAATGTTTTACTACATGAATGTTTCATTCACAGAAACTGACATCCTAAAAAGGAATACTAAATCTTCATTTTAAAATTGAATACTAGAAACATAATAGTTACCCAATGATAATCATCACTGGGTTACAACATATGAGAACATTTGAGGGAAGTGAAATAATTGATATGGAAGAGAAAAAAAACCATCATGTTTTGATAGATAGTGTAAGAGAATGAGGTCAAAGAAAGTTAACAATAATAAAGCCATAAATTTGTGATGATTTAAGGGACCAACTGTTTCATTAGATAAGAATTTACTAAGAGAACATTTTTTTCAAGATCGTTTCCCTAAAGATGAAAATTTTAGAATGAGAATAAATACTTACACAATTTTTTTACAATCTCTCTCTTGTTCATGCCTTCAACAATTTACACATCAACTGTTATTTAAATAAATAAAGTAGAACATTTCATTCCTGAAGTGATAGCAGATCATACGATAGAATGAATGGTCATTCTATCTATCTCAACAAAAGGATAGCTGATGTAGTAAAATATGCATAAGTCCACCTATATTGATATAATACATTAATATAAAAAAATCAACTAAAAAATAAATTATACTATCCATGAATGGATAAAATTTCAATCCTCCTGAAAGAATGAAAATAAAGAACTTTACAAAGAGGATAACTAAATATACATATCATATGTCTCCCATATCTCATTAGGTAGTTCATGGTTGTCACATTACAAACATGTGAATACTTTAATCATGTATTTTATTAAAACATGATCATAACATGAATTACCAATGAATTTGAGTGAAAACAAACATTCTATAAAAATTAACTCTTTCCAAACACAAAAAGTACCAATAATTTTATATAATCAAACCATGATATCACTTTTCCTTTTATAATTCCGGAAGTCATTTCCACTATCAAACATATCATTATCTCTTTATCCCTTCATTATGCGCATATCACATGACTTCCAAAACTATTTCAGTCACATTTCTTATTTATCGGTACAATAAAATTAAGGAAAACCACAATGGACCAATACATTGATATTCCAATATTCTAATATAATATAATTTAGATTGCACAACACTATTTTGGAATCCCATTACATAAACACTTAATCATTCCTCCACTTCATTGTCATACTCTACATCACCAATAGTGATATCACATGACTTCCATTTTCTTTTTACCTTAAGGGGTTACTGAAGTTGATAATCATTAACCATTGGATTATGGAATTGGTTAGAAAAATTCCCCATTTCCTTATTGCTGTATAAATGAAGTGTTGGTGGGTGCGTTCTCTGTAGCCTTTTCACTATTCACATCACTACCAACCATTTTCCAATTACATTGGAACTCAAAGCATTTTTTAAATTCTTTTCTACACATTAAACATTTGTGAGAACATTTAAGAAAATCTCCACAATGTTTCTTTCCACACTATGATCATATGAAAACATTGATCTTCTTTTCACCATTGTTTTTCAGATTTTCCTTGAACTCTATCGTTATTTTCTAGTCAAAATAATGACATCGATATGTAACACCCAATTCTATTTCTACCTTGATATCATAAAATAGAATCTCTTCATAGATTCTAAAGTCTCTTTTTGATAATTCCCATTTAAGGATTGGTTTTTAGCCCCTAAATAATTTATCAAATATACTTTCAAGTTGGATGATAATGCGAGAAGAATACCTTACAAGTCTTATAAAATTTTCTTTGTATTTACCAATAGATTCATAATCCTTTTTCTTATGCTTAAGGAACTATTTTTATATTTTTTTTCAAGTAATACGAGGAAATTTTTCATGACCCGTCCTCGGGGACCGTGCCATGACTATCCCAAGCCCGCCTTCCATAGGCCAGGGGCTGGTGACTAGCACCAAGGCATAAATCCCGGTAAAAAGGGAAGGCATTGCCTTTGTAAAGTAAACAAGCACCACAGAGTACAAGAGGAAGAATGTAAACAATAAGTAAAAACTGAGTACAACAGTAAGTACGGAATGTAAAAGGGCCGGAAATACAAGCCCAACTGTAAAGTACAACTCGAAAGGGAAAACAGCAACAGTAAAGTAAATCCGCTACACCGAGCTGTCCACTGGAAATCCCACCTGAAGGGTAGGTACAGATAGCTCCTCTGCTCCTCGGGTCCCGCCGTCCGCTCCGAGCACGTCCCGCCCAGTGGTCCACCTCTAGGTACCGTCCTGCTCTGCAAGCCTCAACCACGATCAACTTTGTCCATCGTCTGCAACCAACACAACGTAGTGCGGGCATAGCCCGTGCATGGGTGAGTATAAGCTACTCAGTAGGGACCCTAAGACCCCCGAAGGTCTCCCAAAATCCACAAAGGATAAACCACAAAGGAAAGATACAATCACGAAGTAACAACCGACACTACTTAGGTATATGCCCATACATATACCTAAGTCATCAATTCCAATACGCTCCAACCTCCGAGCCCAAGTACAACTCAGTCCAAACAAGAAAGTATACGTATTCCACATAGGAAAGCAAAACGTAATCCACACTGGATAGGACAACACAATCCACAAAGGAGAGTAAACATGATTTCAGCTCACACAGGTATACATCGTCGAAAAGGTGAAAGAGATGATCAGAAATAGATACTGAATCATCTAACCTGGGACCCACATAGGATACAAGACCAGCACAGCTAGGACCCACATAGGATACAAGAGCAGCTGTCTTCATTGATTCATCTATACTGGGACCCACATAGGATACAAGACCAGTATTGAATCATCTAAGCTGGGACCCACATAGGATACAAGACCAGCATAGCTAAGACCCACATAGGATACAAGACCAGCTGTCTTCATTGATTCATCTATACTGGGACCCACATAGGATACAAGACCAGTATTGAGTCATCTAAGCTGGTACCCACATAGGATACAAGACCAACAAAGCTAGGACCCACATAGGATACAAGACCATATGTCTTCATTGATTCATCTATACTGGGACCCACATAGGATATAAGACCAGTATTGTATCATCTAAGCTGGGACCCACATAGGATAGAAGACCAACACAGCTAGGACCCACATAGGATACAAGACCAGCTGTCTTCATTGATTCATCTATACTGGGACCCACATAGGATAAAAGACCCGTATTGAATCATCTAAGATGGGACCCACATAGGATACAAGACCAGCACAGCTAGGACCCACATAGGATACAAGACCAGCTCTCTTCATTGATTCATCTATACTGGGACCCACATAGGATACAAGACCAGTATTGAATCATCTAAGCAGGGACCCACATAGGATACAAGACCAGCACAGCTAGGACCCACATAGGATACAAGACCAGCTGTCTTCATTGATCGCAGTCCACTGAGGATCTCTGCACAGTGGTCCTCGTCGAAGTTGCAGCCAGCACTAGGGTTCCCGCACCCAGCAAGCTCGTTCGGGAGGGTCTGCTCCACGAGTCGAGAGGCTGATACATCAACAGACACAGGGTCCGAAGTTGATGTATCCAGAAGTTTCGTATCGTCATCAGGAACTCAACGTCGCAGACGGCGCGTCAATCGGACGCCCGATCAGAGAGTTATTGGCTTTTTCGTCCTAGGGCCCGGTTGGTTTTTTGTAGAGACCCGAAGCTTAACGTACATTGACTTTACATTACATTTGAGGAATAATTAGTACATAACAAAAAAACACACACACAAGGATCGTAATAGTTTACTGTCTTTGGAAACTCGGAATATAATCTTCTAATCGTGGTGAAAGATCTTCAAAATCTCCCATAAAGATCTTCCTTTTTTTAACTAAAACCTTTCTT
The DNA here is from genome assembly GCA_963277665.1 of Viscum album. Lineage (NCBI taxonomy): Eukaryota > Viridiplantae > Streptophyta > Magnoliopsida > Santalales > Viscaceae > Viscum > Viscum album. Next base: position 221,610,898 of record OY728165.1, read on the forward strand.
TATATCCTGGGGAAAAGAAAACATAAAAGGGTGAGCTCAAATTCTCAGTAAGGGTAAACAAAAGAAATATCAATCACATCATATACATAAGCACATAACTATTGGAAATCTTAACCTGTAAAAGAGATCATAATTTCATAACATGGGGTAAATCATGGCAGTGAAATGTAATCACAATAATCATAACTTAAAACATGAAACTTTGTGGCATTCACACATAATCATAGAGAATCATTTATTGTTAGTCAAGACTCATTTCCAAGACTATCTTAGTGGACAAAGTCCCTTTCTGAATCGAGTAACCCTCGTTTCAGTCCTGTTTCACTGAACCGGTATAACCTACCGTTCCAGCCCTGTCTATCTCATGAGATGTAAAATCATTACCCAATGCATTGGAGGGAGATATAGGTCCCACCTATCTCATAATGATACCATTCTTATGTGTGCCACAAAATCATAAACCATACATCATTGCATAACCCATGTAATACAAATGGGAATCTTAGACATCATGACATCATAAATCAATTCATATAAGATAAAGGAATTCATAAAAATAATTCCATCACAACATGATCAAATCAATGTAATATTAGGGATAAAAACAGAACCCTTTATTATCTTAGATGGAAAATAATTTTGATAAAACACATGAACTCCATTCTTGAGGAAAATATCATTTCTTCTTCAAAAACACTTTTCTTTTCATAACTTGTCATACAATTATAAACTAAAAGAAATTGATTAAAAATAAACTTGAAAACTTATAAATGAATATTCTTGGAAATAATGTTTTAAAAATCCATTCTTGCCGTATAAGGTAAAAAAAACATTCTTCGTACTTTTTTCGGAAAAGTCAAAAAGTACCTTGTACGAAAAACGACAAAAGATTCCTTTCATACATATTACTAAAAACTCACCGAAGGGTAAAAATGGATTTAAACAATTTTAGGTGGATGGAAATAATATTACATATTGATGAAACATGGATGTGGATGATAAAATACACCCCAGTAAATACTTACGAATAAACAATCTCGGATTAAAATGAGATTGTGATATTTCCCTTACCTTAGGTCCGATTTGCTTTGTACGTGGCCGAAGCTCCTGTATAATGGTTTAAATAATGTTATTGACTAAGTCCAGAATCATACATATTGATATGATATCATATATGGTCATATTCTTAGCTTCTTATTAGTAATATTTCATTGTTACTTGTTACTCGGGTCTTTATTGTCTTTTGTTCTTATGCGTGTTTTGCCGAATAAATTCTTATTCTTCTTTTAAGGTTATAGATACCTTATATCCAGAATGGTATTAGTGTAACATATATCATATTTATTCATTCAATTCATTTATATAATTACTATGTAATGATGATCATGTAGAACGAGTCGCATCACATCGTGGAGACGGTATTCCGTACGTACGCACGAGCGATGATATTGTTCCCATGATCGTGGAATTATATTAAAGTGTATTTATACTATTTCAGTATCAATATCACTTTATAATAATCATATATAGTTACTCATTACACCATTTTACCCATCCTTGTAAGGTGATGGTGGAAAATAGATTACACCACGGCGTGGAGACGATATTCCGTACGTACGCACGCGCGGTGATTTCATTTTTTCGTAGGATGGATAGAATGTGAATTAGGGTTGTTTCATATTTATAATAACATATCAGTATGTATGTAATACTGATGTTATTACTTTATCATGAAACAAATAAAGAAGAAGAAGTTGAAGAAGAATGAAATTGAAAAATATCGGTAATGGATATTACCTCTTTTTGACGCGCCTTTTCTTAACCTCCACTTAAAGAACTAAGCATGGTCTTTGAAGAAGACAAGGACCTCTAGAATGATACTAGGGAAGTGGAGAAGAGATTTTGGCAGGGGTTGGACGAGCTTGAAGGCTCAAAGTTGTGTGAGGAAGAGAGGGAGGAGGTGCCCTTTTATAAGGGAGGAGAGGGGCACCTTTGGAATTCTTAAAAATATTAATTTATAATAAATCTAACCCCACATAAAAACCTCCAAAAATGATTCATATTCGAAGATTAGATGAGATAGGGTTGTAATATCATCAAACAATCAAATTTAGACATGTTTGGATCTTATTTTAAACCTTATCATTTTGATTTATCCTTATTTAATCTATTTAAGATTATTTGTGGTAATAAAATTCTAAATTTTAAATTATAACAAATAATTACTTATTTGTTGTTAATTTTCCATAATTGTTTACTTTATAACATTATAGACCATATAAATATAAATTTATAATTTTTAAATATTTTTGTGATTTTTAAACAATTTTATAATATGTTATTTTTGTAAAATAACAATAGTGTCAATTTTGAAACTATTCATTTATTTGAATTTAAATAAAATATATACAGAAGATATGTTCGAACTAAAAACTTTAATATATTAATAAAAGGTCATATGTATCTATAAAATTAGTGTATCACATTAAATAGTTCATATAATATTTATTTTATTATTTTTAAAACCATTTATTTGGTTTATCTCTTAATAAAATAATCACTACATCATTTTTGTATAATTATTTAATATATATATTTGTTGTATAAAAATTTAAAATAAAATCCTATGATGAAGATAAATATATTACCTTTCACAATAATACTTGTACTCGAATTTATCATCTTAAAATCACAATATTTAAATTGTTATATTTATTAAATTATGAAGGTGATAACTTTGGAATCATTTAAAATAAAATAATATAAGTGTCATAATCACTTTTATAAGGCTCCAAATGGTCAAATATTCGACCATTGGATTCTTATGGTTTACATTTACATTTAAAATAAGTTTTGGTTAGGTATTTGTGCATTTTATGGTCACTATTAGTTTAATAAAAACAATATTCTTGATTTTTTCACTAGATAAACAATTTCTGCATCACTATTGTGTCATAATTAATGATAATTATTTAATCCCTAAAAATTATAAATAAATTTATATGATATAGATAATTTCATTAGCTTTCTGGAGACTATTCATGTTCTAAGTTTCATGAAGTTTATCACTAAATTAAAATTAATATACTTATAAGATTTAAGAGAGTGACATGTTGTCACTTTCTTTGGTTTTAATAATAATTAAGTTATTTTCATGGACAAATGTCCATTAAATGATTCTAATCCGACCCTTAGGTGATATGGGTCGACTTTTAGTCATCCAATAGGATTTTTACATTTGTTAGGGTAATTTTAAAATATTATATTTACCCTTAATTACCTGATTTACCTTTAACTATGGTAAATAAAATTTACCGTAGTTACTATTCATAATTCCGAAAAATAAAAAGTAGCTTATTAACATAATTTGGACCCACTAATTCCAAATACGGAATCCATTTTTCCAAATTCAATACTCAAAAGATGTAGAAATTAAATTAAAATTAATCATGTTGTCGAAAGAAAACAGGGTTTTCTTTAAAACATTGCAAAAGATTGAATTGATTTAACCTACGAATTCAAGGTAAAATCCATGCTAATGACATACATTATATTAAATGGTAAAAATATATTCTATTTATACTTTAAAACCATTCAATATTATAATTTAACCATAGAAGATATTACGATGAAAAAAGTTGTTTTTAATTAAAATATAGCGTGTTTTTACTATTCATTAAAATATGAAAGTTATCGGAAAAATATCAAAACTTTATCTAATGTAAATTTTTATATCCTGATTCAAAAGAAGAATATTATTTTGTCAAATTGAACATATAAACATTTCAAAAACTATATTTAATGTGGGTGCGCCATCAAAAGGCGGTAAAACTGCATTTTTTGAAAAATACTTATTTTACCCGAAAAATTTATTTTGTTCTTATACCATGTTCTAGAAATGTGTAAGATGAATAATAATGTTATAAAATTCAAAATATAGTTAATACTATTCATCTCGGCTTGTTCATGACAATATTATAATAATATAACATTGTTTATTAAAACCCGGTATTGCGTACAACACACACTATCGAGGAAGGTCGTGATTGCGTGTAATGCAAGCCAAGTCAGGGTTGCGTGTTGTGAAAGAATCCTTCGTTGTTTCGTATAACAGAATCCAACCATATTTCATTTATACATTTAATATATATATATATATATACTCAATGTTTCGTAGAATAACTATTATCAAAATTGTGTGTAACACGGTCCAAAAATAGTGTTCCGTATACTGCAAGCTAATATGGTGTTGCGTATAGCGCAAGGTAATCTTGGTGTAGAATACAACAAAAGACATTAATGAAATTAAAATAATATTTTTCATAAAATCTCGGGGTGTTACATTCTACCCCCCTTAAAATGAATTTCGCCCTCGAAATTCATCGGGGTTATAAATGGTTTACTATTTGAAAGTTTCATTGATAGAAACCCACATCGTAAAAAGGAATACCAAAACTTATCTTTAAAAACAAAAGTATGAAATGTAACGGTTACCCAAATAAACTAATCACTGGGTTTCCACATAGGTGAAAATATGGATATGGAAGAGAAATCTAACCATCATGTTCTGATGGAGAGTGGTAGAGAACATGGCTATGGAAAATCTAGAAATCACAAAGCCATAAATTTGTGATGATCTAGGGTACCATCAGATTAATCGGATATAAGGGCACTAGGACAACATTTTTGGTTTTCAAGATCATTTCCGTAAAGTTGAAAATTTGAATTAGAATAAATACTTACTTTATTTTGGTACAATCTCACTGTTGTTCGTGCCTTGAACAATTTACACTTCATCTCTTAAATAAATGAAGTTGAATTTGTTATTCGTGAAGTGTTAGCAGATCATGTGATAGAATGACGGGTCATTCCATCTGTCTCAAACAAAAGGTTAGCAAAAATTATATACATAAGTCGATCTATAGTGAGATTAATCATATATTGTTCCTAAAATGGACTTATACTTCATATATCATACTGCTTAATAAAATAAAACTAGTTTCTACTAAACAGGGACTTCCTGTAGGCCAGTGGTAGGCGATAAAGGCCAGTCGCACTTCGGTTGTGGGTTCGATTCCTACAGCCTTGTCCGACGCGACGGGTTGTCGCTCATCCTGCAGGTTTTCCTTTTTCTAAAACTACATTACTATAACATCCCATCAATAATATCGAATAAAAAAAACTTCTATCCTTAAACAATACTCACGTATGTCCAACATAATCCATTTCAATCTTTAGGCTTATCCATAATACTGCAGTCCACTCTCATAACATAGTGAAAACGAATATTTAATACCATTGTTGATCCCCATATATCATAAGATATGTTTTGTTGGTCACATTCCAAACATTCAAAGTCCTTAATCATGTATTCTCTTGAATACCTTAGTGAAAACATGAATGTAGTTTAAAGTTAACACTTTCCACATACCAAAATCCTCAAAATTCTATATACTCAAACCATGATATCACTTAGTCCTTATATCAATTATGAGCTCATGAATACTTTCAAAAATTTCATTTTCTCCTTATCCCTTCATTATGCGCATATCATCTACTTTCCAAAATATTTGAATAACTTTTCATGGTTAACGGTACCTTAAAATTATTGAAAACCACAACAGACCAATACACCATAACAGTACCTCAACAACATTATTCTTGAATACCAATACATAAAAACTTCAGTCCATCCACTTCAATGATTGTCCTAGAATAATTCCTTCCTTAATTTAGAAGTAACTTTTTAGGTCAGGGCATTGAGTTGGGTAATGCCCATGTTCTCCACAAATAAGACATTGAACTCCACAACAGTCTGTCACTCTATGACCCTTTTCTCCACCCAGATAACATCGGTCCCTCCATTTGAGGTATTCCTCAAGGTTCTTATTCCCTTCTTTAGAAATCTCAATCTTCATTTCTTTATGCTCCTCAACATGCGAACATGCATAATAGTCTATCTTCCTCTTCTTTGATGAATTCGGTATACCACTAAATTTCACCTTGTTAATCATATATCGCGATGACTGATTTGGCATAATCACAATATCTTTCTCTCTAGGCATTACATAATTTTGTTTCTCATAGTCACCAATTTGTCCATTGGATTCAATGTTAACCAAATTCCGTCTGGTTCCCTCCATTAACTAAAACACAAAAAGAATTCTGTGAGAGGCAAAAATCATGCTAGAGAAAACACCATAGTAAAGGGGGAGTACCCTCAATATCTAACATCTTAGGTTAAATTCTAATATCGTTAGCGCAATTCTAGTACTATAACCTATACGTATACTTAACCTTAGGGACATCCCTAGGAATACCTTAGAAATATCTCTAGGGATCTCACTAAAGTTCTCGCATCCTAGTTTCCAATGGTTGACTAAACCTTTCCTCTGATACCTACTCTAGAGACCCGAAGCATAACATACATTGACTTTACATTACATTTGTGTAATACTTAGTACATAACAAAAAAACACACACACAAGGATCGTAATAGTTTAGTGTCTTTGGAAACTCAGAATATAATCTTCTAATCGTGGTGAAAGATCTTCAAAATCTCCCATAAAGATCTTCCTTTTTTTTACCTAAAACCTTTGTTTATATCCTGGGGAAAAGAAAAAATAAAAGGGTGAGCTCAAATTCTGAGTAAGGGCAAACAAAAGAAAAATCAATCACATCATATACATAAGCACATAACTGTTGGAAATCTTAACCTACAAAAGAGATCATAATTTCATAACATGGGGTAAATCATGGCAGTGAAATGTAATCACAATAATCATAACTTAAAACATGAAACTTTGTGGCATTCACACATAATCATAGAGAATCATTTCTTGTTAGTCAAGACTCATTTCCAAGACAATCTTAGAGGACAAAGTCCCTTTCTGAATCGAGTAACCCTCGTTTCAGTCCTGTTTCACTGAACCGGTATAACCTACCGTTCCAGTCCTGTCTATCTCATGAGATTTAAAATCATTACCCAATGCATTGGAGGGAGATATAGGTCCCACCCATCTCATAATGATACCATTCTTATGTGTGCCACAAAATCATAAACCATACATCATTTCATAACCCATGTAATACAAATGGGAATCTTAAACATCATGACATCATAAATCAATTCATATAAGATAAAGGAATTCATAAAAATAATTCCATCACAACATGATCAAATCAATGTAATAATAGGGATAAAAACATAACCCTTTATTATCTTAGATGGAAAATAATTTTGATAAAACACTTGAACTCCATTCTTGAGGAAAATATACTTTCTTCTTCAAAAACACTTTTCTTTTCATAACATGTCATACAATTATAAACTAAAATAAATTGATTAAAAATAAACTTGAAAACTTATAAAGGAATATTCTTGGAAATAATGTTTTAAAAATCCATTCTTGCTGTATAATTTAAAAAAACATTCTTCGTACTTTTGTCGGAAAAGTCAAAAAGTACCTCGTACAAAAAACGACAAAAGATTCCTTTCATACATATTACGAAAAACTCACCGAAGGGTAAAAATGGATTTAAACAATTGTATGTGGATGGAAATAATATTAAATATTGATGAAACATGGATGTGGATGATAAAATACACCCCAGTAAATACTTACGAATAAACAATCTCGGATAAAAATGAGATTGTGATATTTCCCTTACCTTAGGTCCGATTTGCATTGTACGTGTCCGAAGCTCCTGTATAATGGGTTAAATAATGTTATTGACTTATTCCAGAATCATACATATTGATATGATATCATATATGGTCATATTCTTAGCTTCTTATTAGTAATATTTCATTGTTACTAGTTACTCAGGTCTTTATTGTCTTTTGTTCTTATGCGTGTTTTGCCGAATAAATTCTTATTCTTCTTTTAAGGTTATAGATACCTTATATCCAGAATGGTATTAGTGTAACGTATATCATATTTATTCATTCAATTCATTTATATAATTACTATGTAATGATGATCATGTAGAACGAGTCGCATCACATCATGGAGACGATATTCCGTACGTACGCACGAGCGATGATATTGTTCCCATGATCGTGGAATTGTATTTAAGTGTATTTATACTATTTCAGTATCAATATCACTTTATAATAATCATATATAGTTACTCATTACACCATTATACCCATCCTTGTATGGTGATGGTGGAAAATAGATTACACCACGGCATGGAGACGGTATTCCGTACGTGCACACGCGCGGTGATTTCATTTTTCCGTAGGATGGATAGAATGTGAATTAGGGTTGTTTCATATTTATAATAACATATAAGTATGTAATTAATACTGATGTTATTACTTTGTCATGAAACACATAAAGAAGAAGAAGTTGAAGAAGAAGGAAATTGAAAAATATCGGTAATGGATATTACCTCTTTTTGACGCGCCTTTTCATAACCTCCACTTAAAGAACTAAGCATGGTCTTTGAAGAAGACCAGGACCTCTATAATGATACTAGGGAAGTGGAGAAGAGATTTTGGCAGGGGTTGGCCGAGATTTAAGGCTCAATGTTGTGTGAGGAAGAGAGGGAGGAGGTGCCCTTTTATAAGGGAGGAGAGGGGAACCTTTGGAATTCTTAAAAATATTAATTTATAATAAATATAACCCCACATAAAAACCTCCAAAAATGATTCATATTCGAAGATTAGATGATATAGGGTTGTAATATCATCAACCAATCAAATTTAGTCATGTTTGGATCTTATTTTAAACCTTATCATTTTGATTTATCCTTATTTAATCTATTTAAGTTTATTTGTGGTAATAAAATTCTAAATTTTAAATTATAACAAATAATTACTTATTTGTTGTGGATTTTTCATAAGTGTCTACTTTATAACATTATAGACCATATAAATATAAATTTATAATTTTTAAATATTTTTGTGATTTTTAAACAATTTTATAATATGTTATTTTTGTAAAATAAAAATAGTGTCAATTTTGAAACTATTCATTTATTTGAATTTAAATAAACTATATACAGAAGATATGTTCGAACTAAAAGCTTTAATATATTAATAAAATGTCATATGTTTCTATAAAATTAGTGTATCACATTAAATAGTTCATATAATATTTATTTTATTATTTTTAAAACCATTTATTTGGTTTATCTCTTAATAAAAGTATTACTACATCATTTTTGTATAATTATTTAATATACTTATTTGTTGTATAAAAATTTAAAATAAAATCCTATGATGAAGATAAATATATTACCTTTCACAATAATACTTTTACTAGAATTTATCATCTTAAAATCACAATATTTAAATTGTTATATTTATTAAATTATGAAGGTGACAACTTTGGCATCATTTAAAATAAAATAATATAAGTGTCATAATCGCTTTTATGAGGCTCCAATTGGTCCAATATTATACCATTGGATGGTTATGGTTTACATTTACTTGGCCAATAAGTTTTGGTTAGGTATTTGTGCATTTTATGGTCACTATTAGTTTAATAAAAACAATATTCTTGATTTTTTCACTAGATAAACAATTTCTGCATCACTATTGTGTCATAATTAATGATAATTATTTAATCCCTAAAAATTATAAATAAATTTATATGATGTAGATAAGTTCATTATCTTTCTGGAGACTATTCATGTTCGAAGTTTCATGAAGTTTATCATTAAATTAAAATTAATATACTTATAAGATTTAAGAGAGTGACATGTTGTCACTTTCTTTGGTTTTAATAATAATTAAGTTATTTTCATGGAAAAATGTCCATTAAATGATTCTAATCCGACTCTTAGGTGATATGGGTCGACTTTTAGTCATCCAATAGGATTTTGACATTTGTTAGGGTAATTTTAAAATATTATATTTACCCTTAATTACCCGATTTACCTTTAACTATTGTAAATAAAATTTACCGTAGTTACTATTCATAATTCCCAAAAAAAAAAGTAGCTTATTAACATAATCTGGACCCACTGATTCCAAATATGGAATCCATTTTTCCAAATTCAATACACAAAAGATGCAGAAATTAAATTAAAATTAATCCCGTTGTCGAATGAAAATGGGTTTTTCTTTAAAACATTGCAAAAGATTGAATTGATTTAACCTACGAATTCAAGGTAAAATCAATGATAATGACTTAAATTATATTAAATGGTAAAAATATATTCTATTTATACTTTAAAACCATTCAATATTATAATTTAACCACATAAGATATTACGATTAAAAAAGTTGTTTTTAATTAAAATATAGCGTGTTTTTACTATTCATTAAAATATGAAAGTTATCGGAAAAATATCAAAACTTTATCTAATGTAAATTTTTATATCCTGATTCAAAAGAAGAATATTATTTTTTCAAATTGAACATATAAACATTTCAAAAACTATAATTAAAGTGGGTGCGCCATCAAAAGGCTGTAAAACTGCATTTTTAAAAAAATACTTATTTTACCCGAAAAATTTATTTTGTTCTTATACCATGATCTAGAAATGTGTAAGATGAATAATAATGTTATAAAATTCAAAATTTAGTTAATACTATTCATAACGGCTAGTTCATGACAATATTATAATAATATAACATTGTTTATTAAAACCCGGTATTGCGTACAACACACGCTATCGAGGAAGGTCGTGATTGCGTGTAATGCAAGCCAAGTCAGGGTTGCGTGTTGTGAAAAAATCCTTCGTTGTTTCGTATAACAGAATCCAACCATATTTCATTTATACATTTAATATATATATATATATATATATATATACTCAATGTTGCGTAGAATAACTATTATCAAAATTGTGTGTAACACGGTCCAAGAATAGTGTTGCGTATACTACAAGCTAATACAGTGTTGCGTATAGCGCAAGGTAATCTTGGTGTAGAATACAACAAAATACATTAATGAAATTAAAATAATATTTTTCATAAAATCTCGGGGTGTTAAATTTTTAAGGCAAAACCAACCCGACCGTACTCCACATGTGTCCAATCCTCGGGCGGAGTGAGCCAAAAGATCCATCTCACTTAGAGGAATTCAAAAAAGTCGACGGCACGTCAATCGGACGTCCGGAACTCATGTTACGAGCGTTTCCGCTCCGAGGGCCCGGTTGGTTTCGTGTACGAAACAACCCGGCCGAACCGAAAGTAATCCAAAACCTTGAGTGCGATATACCGAAACGACCGTCTCAATCCAAGAATCGCATTTCTGCTGACGGTGAGTAGTTTGGAGGCCCGTATCTCAAGTTACGGGCATTTTACCGAAAGTGGTCCGAAAACAGGAGTCTGGGCCCGGGCCGACCCGGCCCGACCCGGGTCCGACCTGGCTGGGCCCGGCCCGACCCGGCCTGGTCCGGCGTGGTCCGGTTCGGTCCGGCCCGACCGGCCAGCCGCGGCTCGGCCAGCGTGGCAGAGCCGATTCGCGGGCGGGGTGCGCGGCTCCCCTGCCCTTCGCCGTTAATTGAGGTCAGCAGTTCGCCGCCCACCTCCTTTCTGGCGGCGCGCCTCCATCGCTGGTCGCCGGCGCCGCCTCGCCGGTGTGGCGTGCCGCCGCCGCCTTCCGGGGACCACCGGACGCACTCTGGTGGTCCGTTGCTTCTATCGTCTTCGCCTATGGTCCCCCCGGGACCCCACCATCATTGTGAAGGGATTCAAACACCCAAACAGACTGCTTCGTCGTCGCCCGTCAATCCGCACGTCAAAAACGAAACGTGTCGTCTTCGTGGTTCTCCGGCGTGACGCGTTGGCGCCGTGCCCCTTCGTCGTGGCTCGACTCCGTCCGCGGATGTCTTCGGGTTTCTCCGCCGTGACGTGACGGCGTCGCGCCTTTGTTTGTTTTTCATGACGCGGCGCGACGACGCCACACATTACTTGTCGCACGTTTCCACGCGGTGCGATGGCACCGCACCACTCCCATTTCAATCCACAAAAGAATCCAACAGGAAATAAGAAGGAGGGTCGGCCGTGTTTGTGCGGTCCGTCCCCCCTCGTGTTATTCGATAACAAAAGGTCATATTTCACGAAGTTCTTCAAGGCAATAAACACGAGCAATTTAAATAATAACCATCAACATCAAACCACATGATTGAATGATCCGCGGATGAACCCGGTATTGGTTGGTCCACGCTCATCTTTCTTTTCTCAAAAGATAAGAGAATTCCAAAAAATAAATTCCCCTGCCTCGTGTCGTCCTTTGTTTGTTGACAAAGTCGCGAGATGGTAGTGTCGCTGTAGAACGGTATCAATTCCGTCGTCGTCGGAGTGAGCGCCGTCATCGATGGCGACGTTCCCTGCGGTGATGCCTCCTCCCTTGACGCGGAGAAAGAAGAAGAGAAGGCACGTTGTTGGTGCCTTCGCGTTCTCCGTCGGAGGGTTGGTGTTCATCACATTCTTCGTCGAAGTCTCGACGTTCTTCAACTATGGTGATGGAGTTCTTCAAAACTAAGAGCTTCCTCTCTTAATATCCTCACTTAAACAAGCAACCTAATAAAATAATCTCTCCCATTATTTTATTAACACATTCCAAGCTTTTCAAATTCCAAAATTCAAATAACTTAATTAATTTAAGAAGTTGAACTCATTAATTAAAAAGTGTTGGCATGCACTTAAGAGGGGGAGAACTTCAAGAGTTAAAGGGAGATTAAATGGGGGGGGGGGTTAAAGGAGAGTTATAGGGATGTGAAAGGTTGGGGCTCGTGTGGGCCCCACCTTTCATGTATCCACTCATGGGAAGTTGGTTGGTCATGGGATCCACCAACAACTTCCCATGGGAGAGAATAACTCCCAAAGACATAAAATAAAATTGTTCACACAATTTTATTTATTTTAAACTAAAACCCCAAAAACAAATCTCAACCCGCTTAAAACGAAACTGTGGTAAAGGTCCCCTTAAGAAATTACCGGCGTTGCGAGTTCATCAGTGCTATCATATTTCAATTTCGAGCACCGGTTCAAAATATAGAAATTCCCGCTAGCTCGTTCACTGAACGTACCCGAGCCAAACTTCGGAAGTTGATTCCAGGCACTCTGGGCCTCGGAATCAAGTGCCGCCAGAAATCGCGTTCTTCTAAAATTCCAATGAAAATTAAGAAAAAAATTTCCTTGAAATTTTCGGGTCTTTAAATTACTCCCACCTCAGGGATTTACGTCCCCATAATGCTTCAACACAAACTGGGGTCACAAAAGCGGTACAGAGCACGAATCTGAGCCTTCCACTCCCATGTGCTTACCTGGAGGTTCCCGTACTGCCAAAGAAAGCTCACCCGAGGAATCAATCGTCCTCGTAGGATCCACTCCTATCGATCCTCGATCCCCACTAGAACCTCCGTGAAAGACACCCCATCGCCATCGTCCAGCTCCTCATGGTCGATGATATGCGGAGGGTCGAGCACATATCTCCTCAGTTGAGATACGTGGAAGTCGTCGTGCACCTGGTGCAACTGCGGTGAATGGGTCAAGCGGTAAACCACCTCGCCTACCCATCTGAGGACGTAGATGGGTCTGTTGAACCTCGGAGATAACTTGCCTCCTTGGCCACATCTCCGTAAACCTCGTCGATGTGAGACCCGTAAGAAGACGTGGTCGTCATCCTCGAACTCCAGAGGTCTCCATTTTTTGTTAGAACTGAAACTCAAAATGACTGCTGTTATGAGGGTAAGGTTGACCGACTCAAGAGTGATCGGTCGCACCCTCTTGTGCAAGAGTTACCCTGCACATCCTGGGGTTTCCTTTTTCGCTGACCAAGGAAAACCCATCCCGACGGCGTAGTTAAACTACAGCCTTTTTGCCTAATACCGTCAATTTGTGTATGAACTGTGATTGCCCAGTCCATACTCGAACCAATGTCATAAGGCCTCGACGCTGCTACCAAGAGATTCCAACCGAAACTCTCGCATCGAGGATCTGACCACACCGTCGGTGTAAGTGTGATTATCGAGACTTCTCCCAAGGTATCTCTAGACGTGAGGGTCAAGTCCACGGCTTACCAGAAACTCTAGGTCTGGAACAAGATTTGTGAAAGCAAGGAATGATTCATATCGATGTCCGTTACTAAAACAGCTAGTAGTGGACACAGACTGTCCCTTGAATCATTTCTAGAGCCATTGGTTCACACTCCTTGACCGCATGCAGCCGCACTCTTCCTCCGCCCTCCAGCTTCTCTAAGCATGGCGGGAATAACTAAGGCGGGTGATTGTACCATGTTAGGATGTACACCACCTCATGCTGCTCTCCTAGATCTAACTCCACGTCTGCTTCTTCATAGACTCATCTCTCCTTAACATTTTCTCTTCTTGAAACATTTTCCACACCCAAGTCTCCGAGACTGGTGCCAGTTTCCAGCTTCCCACTGCAATCCTTCAATGACTGCATCCATTCAGCGAAAAGATTCTTAACCACAAAGGTTCTTTCTAGCACCCTAGCATAAGTAGGAATGCATAGAGAAAAGGTGCTGGCTCGGATGCCCATAAACACACCACGCTCAGAGGTTCGAGCTCTATAGCACAGATCAAAACGCATTCATCGAGTACTCAGAACGTTCGGTACGCCTTGATGAATTCCCAGATATCGATACGTCGTCCCGCCGAAGCTGTATAAGCTCTAGAAAACTCTCAGCCACCTCCTCAAGCTAGTCCTCAGCTGCCTTTGAGTCAGGTTTTCCTCAGAACTTGAGGGTAACTGATGCTGAAACATATGTAAGGTAGTAAGCCTACACGTGTCACCTACCGGTACCGCCAGTTGTATCTGCTGACCAACAGGTAGTGATGTATAGATGACACAATACCCGAAGGCACTATCTCAGGCATCGGTCCACGTACCGAAGCCTCATCACTATGTGGACCATCCTCATGGTCATTCACTGGAAAACACAAGTAGCCAAGTCCATTATCCACTCCACTGATGTCTCAGCTAGGCGAAAAACTCTATCAATCGCCTCCAACCAGTGTTCTGCTGTCTGGGAATCTGCCTCGCCTCGTATCCTCGGAGGCCACTACTGCTGGAACTCGTGCAACGCGCTCTACCAGCGTGCACAGTTCGCTAGTATGGCTGGTGGCATCTGCTGCCCAATAGGTGGTGGTGCTGCTGATACACCACCCGAGGGTGCCAACATAGAAAGAGGGCCCTGAACCGGAGCCTCGTCACTCGGTGGGCTGCCATCGAGTACTCACTCGGAACTCCAACTGACTATCTGTGTGGAGACATCCTGAACAGATGCGACATGGTCAACGTTTATTCCTGGTGAGCTGACACAAGTAATCACAAAGAAAACTTGAAACAGACATGCAATCAATGTTTTCGTGCATTAAGTCGGAAATCAGAAGTTAGGGTCCTGGTGTACGGATACGTCGGCCGCCACACTAACACTGGACTCCCTGGACTGATAACCACACCCAATACGCTAAACACTATTGCTTCACATAGAAGAAAGATCAGAGTCTGCAGAAGAACCGAACATCTTTGATACCAATTTGTCACGACCCGTCCTCGGGGCCCGTGCCGTGACTACCCCAATCCTGCCTTCCATAGGCCAGGGGCTGGTGAGTAGCACCAAGGCATAAGTCCCGGTAAAAAGGGAAGGAATTGCCTTTGTAAAGTAAACAAGCACCACAGAGTAGAAGCGGAAGAAGTAAACACTATGTAAAAACTGATTACAACAGTATGTACGGAAAGTAAAAGGGCCGGAAATACAAGCCCAACTGTAAAGTACAACTCGAAAGGGAAAACAACAACATTAAAGTAAAGCCGCTACACCGAGCTGTCCACTGGAAATCCCACCTAAAGGGTAGGTACAGATAGCTCCTATGCTCCTCGGGTCCCGTCGTCCGCTCCGAGCACGTCCCGCCCAGTGGTCCACCTCTAGGTATCGTCTTGCTCTGCAAGCCTCAACCACGATCAACGCTTTCCATCGTCTGCAACCAACACAACGTAGTGCGGGCATAGCCCGTGCAGGGGTGAGTATAAGCTACTCAGTAGGGACCCCGAGACCCCCGAAGGTCTCCCAAAATCCACAAAGGATAAACCACAAAGGAAAGATACAATCACGAAGTAACAACCGACACTGCTTAGGTATATTCCCATTCATATACCTAAGTCATCAATTCCAATACGCTCCAACCTTCGAGCCAAGTACAACTCAGCCCACATAGGAAAGTATACGTATTCCACACAGTAAAGAAAAACGTAATCCACACAGGATAACACAACACAATCCACAAAGGAGAGTAAACATGATTTCAGCTCACACAGGTATATATCGTTGAAAAGGTGAAAGAGATGATCAGAAATAGATACTGAATCATCTAAGTTGGGACCCACAAAGGATACAAGACCAGTTGTCTTCATTGATTCATCTATACTCGGACCCACATAGGATACAAGACCAATATTGAATCATCTAACCTGAGACCCACATAGGATACAAGACCAGCACAGCTAGGACTCACATAGGATACAAGGCCAGCTGTCTTCATTGATTCATCTATACTGGGACCCACATAGGATACAAGACCAGTATTGAATCATCTATGCTGGGACCCACGTAAGATACAAGACCACCACAGCTAGGACCCACATAGGATACAAGACCAGCTGTCTTCATTGATTCATCTATACTGGGACCCACATAGGATACAAGACCAGTATTGAATCATCTAAGCTGGGACCCACATAGGATACAAGACCAGCACAGCTAGGACCCACATAGGATACAAGACCATCTATCTTCATTGATTCATCTATACTGGGACCCACATAGGATATAAGACTAGTATTGAATCATCTAAGCTGGGACCCACATAGGATACAAGACAAGCACAGCTAGGACCCACATAGGATACAAGACCAGCTGTCTTCATTGATTCATCTATACTGGGACCCACATAGGATACAAGAGCAGTATTGAATCATCTAAGATGGGACCCAAATAGGATACAAGACCAGCACATCTAGGACCCACATAGGATACAAGACCAGCTGTCTTCATTGATCGCAGTCCACTGAGGATCTCTACACAATTGTCGTCGTCGAAGTTGCAGCCAGCACTAGGGTTCCCGCACCAAGCAAGCTCGTTCGGGAGAGTCTGCTCCACGAGCCGAGAGGCTGATACATCAACTGACACAACGTCCGAAGTTGATGTATCCAGAAGTTCCGTATCGTCAACAGGAACTCAACGTCGCAGACGACGTGTCAATCGGACGCCCGGTCTGAGGGTTATTGGCTTTTTCGTCCCAGGGGCCCTGTTGGTTTTTAAGGCAAAACCAACCCGACCGTACTCCACCTGCATCCAAACCTCGGGTGGAGTGAGCCAAAAGATCCATCTCACTTAGAGGAATTTAACAAAGTTGACAGCACGTCAATCGGACGTCCAGAACACAAGTTACGAACGTTTCCGCCCCGAGGTCCCGGTTGGTTTTGTGTACGAACAAACCCGGCCAAACCCATAGTAATCCAAAACCTTGAGTGCGATATACCGAAACGACTGTCTCGATCCAAGGATCGCGTTTCCGCTGACGGCGAGTCGTTTTGAGGCCAGTATCTCAAGTTATAGGCATTTGACCGAAAGTGGTCCGAAAACGGGGGGTCCGGGCCCGGGCCGACCCCCCCTGGGTCAGCCCGAACAAGGTCGACCCGAACTGGGTCGACCCGACCCGGGTCCGACCTGGCAGGGCCCGGCCCGGCCCGGCCCGGTCCGGCATGGTTCGGTTCGGTCCGGCTCGACCGGCCGGCCGCGGCTCGGCCAGCGTGGCCGAGCCGATTCGTGGGCGGGGTGCGCGGCTCCCCCTCCCTTCGCCGTTAGTTGAGGTCGGCGGTTCGCCGGCCGCCTCATTTCTGGCAGCGTGCCTCCATCGCCGGTCACCGGCGCCGCCTCGCCGGTGTGGCGTGCCGCCGCCACCTTCCGGGGACCACCGGACGCACTCGAGTGGTCCGTTCCTTCTGCCGTCTTTGCCTATGGTCCCCCCGGGACCCCACCTTCACTACGAAGGGATTCAAACTCCCAAAGGGCATGCTTCGTCGTCGCCCGTCAATCCGCACGTCAAAAATGAAACGCGCCGTCTTCGTGGTTCTCCGGCGCGACACGTTGGCGTCGTGCCCCTTCGCCGTGGCCCGACTCCGTCCGCGGATTTCTTCGGGTTTCTCTGCCGTGACGCAACGACATCGCACCTTTGTTTGTTTTTCACGACGGGGTGCAACGGCGCCGCGCATTACTTGTCGCACGTTTCCACACGGTGCGATGGCACCGCACCACTCCCATTTCAATCCACAACAGAATCCAACATGAAATAAGGAGGACGGCCGGCCGTGTTTGTGCGGTCCAGCCCCCCTCGTGTTATTCGATAACAAAAGGTCATATTTCACGAAGTTCGTCAAGGAAATAAACACGAGCAATTTAAATAATAACCCTCAACATCAAACCACATGATTGAACGATCCGCGGATCAACCTGGTATTGGTTGGTCCGCGCTCGTCGTTCTTTTCTCGAAAGATAAGAGAATTCCAAAAAAATAAATTCCCCTACCTCGTGTCGTCCTTCGTTTGTTGACAAAGTCACGGGATGGTAGTGTCGCTGTAGAACGGTATCAATTCCGTCATCGTTGGAGTGAGCACCATCGTCGATGGCGACGTTCCCCGCGGTGATGCCTCCTCCCTTGACGCGGAGAAAGAAGAAGAGAAGGCATGTCGTTGGTGCCTTCACGTTCTCCGTCGGAGGGTCGGTGTTCATCACATTCTTCGTCGAAGTCTCGACGTTCTTCAACGATGGTGATGGAGTTCTTCAAAACTAAGAGCTTCCTCTCTTAATATCCTCACATAACCAAGAAACCTAATAAAATAATCTCTCCCATTATTTTATTAACACATGACAAGATTTTCAAATTCCAAAATTCAAATAACTTAATTAATTTATGAAGTTGAACTCATTAATTAAAAATTGTTGGCATGCACTTAAGAGGGGGAGAAGTTCAAGAGTTAAAGGGAGATTAAATGGGGGGTTAAAGGATAGTTATAGGGATGTGAATGGTTGGGGCTCGTGTGGGCCCCACCTTTCAAGTATCCACTCATGGTAATTTGGTTGGTCATGGGATCCACCAACAACTTCCCATGGGAGAGAATAACTCCCAAAGACATAAAATAAAATTGTTCACACAATTTTATTTATTTTAAACTAAAACCCCAAAAACAAATCTCAACCCGCTTAAAACGAAACTGTGGTAAAGGTCCCCTTAAGCAATTACCGGCATTGCGAGTTCATCGGTGCTATCAGATTTCAATTCCAAGCAACGGTTCAAAAGATAGAAATTCCCGCTCGCTCGTTCACTGAACGTACCCGAGCCAAACTTCGGAAGTTGATTCCGGGAACTCTGGGCCTCAGAATCAAGTGCCGTCAAAAACCGAGTTCTTGTAAAATTCCAAAGAAAATTAAGAAAAACATTTCCTTGAAATTTCCGGGTCTTTACAGAATTAATTTTGGAAAAATATTTTCTTGAACTCGTTCCATTCCATGGATTCCATTTCATCTTGCTGCCTTGTATTCTTGTTTAAAATCCACCGTTGGCATACCATAACTTCTAAACGACAAATATCCAAAATGAATTTTTCATGTTATGAAGAATGAAGTATGGAAAAATATAATTTCAATAGTTGTGATCCATTTCTTATGATCAAGTGGATCACGAGACCCACTGATGGATGGTGGACATAGCCTCATAAATGACTCAATATATTTTTGTTCCTTTCCCTGCTCATTTAGAAGTCCAGAATGAATCATATCTTTTTTAAGTATAGAAATAATATTTTTCATTCTATATCCCATAACTTTTAGTTTCTCAGGAAGAAATTCATTACATTTATTGGTGCATTGATCGTTAACACGGTTCCTTTGGGTTTCATCCATTGTCCAGAACCCAAAAATAATTCTGTTAGAGGAAAAAATCACAATAGGAAAATAAAAAATTCAAGGGGGTTACATTCAATATCTAACATCATAGGTTTAATCATAGGTTATTCATTATAGTTACCTTAATTATAGTACTGTAACTTATAGTTGGACATACCCTTAGGGAAAACCCTTTATATACCTTAAAAATATCTCTAGGGATCTCAGTAATGTTTTCGCATCCATGTTACCAAAGGTTAACAAAACCTTCACTCTGATACCATCTAGAGAGACCCATTCTTGATGTAATGGAAATTACATTTATTTTGGGGAATACATAATACATGACTCAAATAGACAACCAAAGACCACATTAGTTTAGTGTTTTTGGAAACATGGAACATAATCTTCTAACATGGTGAAACATATTCAATATCTCCCATAATGATTTTCACCTTTTGTTTTACATCCTAAAACCATTCTTTATATCATGGGGAAGAGAAAACATAAAAAATGGAGAGCTCAAATGATGAATAAGGGTATGATGGAGAACATAAAACAAACTGTAGACATTAGAATGTAAAAACAAGAACATTGAGTTTAAATATCAACATCTTGAGTCATTATATAAACCTTTGCAGTATGTAAGGTATAAATCATAAAGGAACATTAACCATTATAAAATAGAATTGGAATTAAATATGGAATTGTGTCAAAAAAATAAACATATAATATGATTTCAATAGAAGCCAAGGCATTCCTGTCAAGACTATCATAGTATACAAAGTCCCTTATTAAACTAGGTTTACTTGCCCTTCCATCCATGTATTACTAAACCAGAATTACTTGTCATTCCATTTCTGTATTACTGAACCAGATTTACATTCCATTCTAGTCATGTATATCTCATGGGACATAAATCTTTTCCATAAGAATTTGTGGGATCTATAGTCCACACTAAACATATAATTAAATAATTCTTTCATGTTCCAAAAAAACATAAATCATTCATCATAGCGTAACCCATGAAATAAAATTGGTTTCGTAAACATCCTTAAATCATAACATAATACATATAAAAAATCATTCCATAATTAATACAATCAAATCATAGTAACAATAGGTATATAAACATAACCATATTTTAGAGCATCATTTTATATAGATAATAATTTTGATAAAACACCTGAACTTAATTCCGGGGTAAAATATCCTTTCTTTTTCAAAAATTTTTTTAATATCAAAATACCACACAATTTTAAAATAAAAATAATTTAGTTGATTAAAAATGAAAACTTATAGAATAATATTCATTGAAATAAGATGTTATTAATATGTAAAAATATATTCATTCCATTTGACGTAGAAATAAATTCTTATCGCACTCTTGCCATAAAAGTCAAAAATTACATAGTATGGACAATCAAAGGAAGATTCTTCATACCGTTTAATAAAATTTCACAAATAGGTTAAATTGACTTTAAAAAATAGTATAATAATATATATAATATTATATATTTAGGAAACATTTAATGGATTATAAATATACACCATTAAATACTTACATATAAACAATTTAATAAAATAATGAGATTGCAAAATTATCCCTTATAATAGGTCATATTTCATCTATATGTGTCTAAAATTACTGTATAGTGTGTTTAAATATATTATGTACTAGTAAAGGAACAATAATAATATTTATGACATCATATGTGATTCACATATTACTTTATATTACCCATTCATTTATCAATTCTGTGTAAATGTAATGTTTTGGGTAATAATTGTTTTCTTTATCGTACTTGTTTTGACTTGTTATTCATGATATTATTTCTCATATCATGATTTAACTAACTCCAAAATGTAAAAATAATAATTTTATTTCATATTTATTCATTATATAAATATATATAATAGATAGATAAGTGAAATGAAATACATTGTTCATGGAGACGGTAGGCCGTACATACCAATGAACATAGTTTATTTTTTATTATATAAATGAATTGAAGAAAGTACATAACATATATATATATATATATAGTATATTTATTATGTAATATATTTCATTCTTATTTATTATATATACCTTATAATCATTCTTGAATGGTTAAAGTAGAAAATGACTCTCATCGCATCGGGGAGACGGTAAGTCGTATGTTCGCACGAGCGACGATATCATTACCTTGATGGTTAAATACTATGGAATTGGATAATATATGAATTTTAACGAATAATTATTACATTATATTCCTTATTTAAATCAATTATACTCATCAATATACCTATTAAAATTTATTATTTTTGAATATTGATTACACTACTACATAGAGAAGGTAAGCCGTATATACACACACATGGTGACATTTGTATTCATAAGACGGATTAAAGGAGGTATAATATAATTAAATAATTAGAATAATATCTCATAAGGTATAATATACTAAATTTATTAATATATTTTGGAATCAACATAATAATATGATGTAAAAGAAGAAATGTATTTTGAAACAGGTGATAAAACAATTACCTCTTTTTTGGGTACCTCTTTTTTTATGCAGAGAAGGGCTCCATAAGATGAATTTATGCCCAAAGGGTTCCCTCATGGATGATTTTAGGGATTTTTAGTGGTTATTTACGTAGTTTTTTCTGAGAAAAAGGTCTTTGGAGGTGTGATTAATATAAAAGGATTGGTGCACTTTTATAAGAGAAGGGTGGAGAACCTTTGGAATGTCTTGAAATATTAATTTTTGAGAAATTACTTTTTGGTTTATAATGATCCCAAACTCATTTATTTCAAAAATAAGATGCATATGGGTCTATATCATCTCAAAAAATAAATTTTTTACATATTTTTATTTTATTTTAAACCTAATCATGTTGTTTTATCCTTATTTATTATATTTTATTTTATTTGTTTTAATAATATTATAAATATTAAATGGTTATAAATACTTAGTTATGTGCTTACCATTTTCCATAACTGGATTACTTATTAAATTTTAGACCATAAAATTTTCACTTATTATTTTTTAATATTTTTGTTATTTTTAAGTGACTTAATAATATGTTATTTTTGTAAAATATCAAATGTGCCAGTTTTGAAACGATTCATTTGTTTGAAATTAACTAAAATCCACATAGAATATAAATAAAAAGAAAAATATTTAATACAGTCCAAACATGTCATTGTCACTTATAAAAATATTTTTGCACATTAATTAGCTAATATGGTATTTATATTAATTTTTAAAAAATCATTTATTTGATCTTTAATTCAATAAATTAATTTCTACATACCTGTTGTATCAACATTAATTGTCATTATTTAATATCTACAAGTTCTAAATAAATTTACATGATGTATATAATTTTATTATATTTCTTGAGAAGATTTATTTTCTATGTTTTATTGTATGTATCTCTATATTAAAATTATAATAATTTTAAGTTATACTAGCGTGAAATTTTTTCACATTCTTTAGTTAAAATCATCATTACATCACTTTAAAAAAAGACCATTAAAATAATAAATTCCGACCCATAGGTGATACTGGTAGACATTAATTCATCGAATATAATTTTTTAAGGTTTTATTTTAATTTTAATATCTTAATCATAATGTTATTTATCCTAATTTTTTGGATTTACCATTAACTGTGGTAAATAAAAATTTCTGGTGTTACTATTCATAACATCCAAAATGATAAAAGTAACATATTAACAGAATTTGTACCCATTGATTCCAAATATGGGAAAAAATTTTGAAAATTAAAAACATAAATGTTTCATTAATAAATTTAAAATTAATTTTCGATGTCAAAACCAAATAGCATGTTTTTTTAATAAGTAAAAACCATCAAAATATTGACGTGTGTTTATAACCAACTAAATTGTGAAATTACATCCAATGACCAAAATTGGATTAAATGATAAAATAATAATCCAATTAAACTTTAAAACCAATTAAAAAGATAATATAACTATATAAAAAATATAAGAAAAGACAGTTTTGAATTATATTGAATCATTTTTCATAATTAATTATTATATTAATCTCATCAGAAAAACATATAAATTTCAACCAAGGTAATTTTTGAATTCATTTTAAAAAATATGATGTTTATTATGTCAAATAGAACGTATATAATTTCAAAAAGTTATATTTAGAAAGGGGTTTCCATCAAAAGTTGATAAAATTATATTTCTTTGAAAAATACTTCTTTTATCCAAAAAATTGATTTTTTTATATCATGTATAAAAAATAAATTATATGGATGTTTATGTTACACACAATTCAAAATGATGTTAATAGTATTCCTACAATCTAGTCTATATCCCATTAAATAATAATATTTTAATAATATATCATTTTTTGTAAAACTTCGGTATTGCGTACAATGCAAGCTATCGAGGAAGGTCACTCTTGCATGTAAATCAAGTCATGTATAGTGTTTCATATGTTTCCAGACAATATGGTGTTATTTATAGCACAATATAATCATGGTGTAGCATATAACACAAGAGAGCAAAGAAAATAAAAAGGAATCTATCATATAAAATAATGGGGTGTTATAATTAGTCTTGTAGTGGAGTTCTACTAGCCATGGCGGTAGAGGTAGTGGATGTGAAGCTTCTAGTAAAGAGAACCCATATCAGCAGATCAATGCATCTCAAGGGACTCATATTACATCATAGGAAATAGGGGTAGGGTAGTTTCATGCCATTTAGCCTACATTGGTTGATAGTGATGTTGGACCATCCCCAATTAGAGG
Source organism: Viscum album (assembly GCA_963277665.1). Classification (NCBI taxonomy): domain Eukaryota; kingdom Viridiplantae; phylum Streptophyta; class Magnoliopsida; order Santalales; family Viscaceae; genus Viscum; species Viscum album. Next base: position 221,635,547 of record OY728165.1, read on the forward strand.
TATTATTCTTATGGTTATACACATTCTAGTTCTGTATTTGATATTGGTGACTCTAATTACTTTATGTCTACAAAATCAATGAATGGTTTGAGCATTGTTTTTGGTTTTTGAGTGGGTTGATGACTATAGATACATCATTAGGAGTATGGTTGACAGACATCTATTTGGGAAAGGATGTTCTTTTTTGAGGTTGGTGTGTATCATTTCTATTGTGAGAAAAACATTCTAGATATTTTTTCATTTGACCAAATTATGGGTATGGAATCGCTAGTCACATACCAAGCCTACCTTTATTTTCACTACATGAAAGGGAATTTTACATATCCTGAGTGTGACAAATATATTCACCATGGGGATTGAGATATCTAAGCAGGCCACACAAGCCATGTTCATCAGCAAATGGGGTGGGGGGAGCTCCCCTCCTAAGATTCTAATCTAATGAAATATTATGGGTGTAAGTAGAATGATGTCTTTCCACATTGAGTTATAGATTTTTGGATGTGTTTCTCGAAGACTTATTTAGGATTCTACCCGATAGTGATGTGGAGTTTATAATTGAGCTCATACCTAGGGCTGAGCTGATTGCTATTACACCATATTGAATAACACATATAGAGCATCAGGATTTAAAGACTCAGTTGGAAGAGTTTATGAAACAAGGGTTTATCCATCCATGTATGTCTCCATGGGGTTCTACAGTTTCGTTTTCAAAGAAGGATGAAAATATTTTTCTATTACGTGTTGACTACAAGACGTTAAACCGAATGAATGTGAAGAACTAGTGTCATCCTTTGTTAATTAATGATCTATTTGACCAGTTCAGAGGACCTTTTGTTTTTTAAAATATCTAATTGATATTGGGGTATCATCAATTTAGAGTTTGACCTTATGATATATTGATGAATACATTCAAGAAAAGGTAGGACTATTATTAGTTTTTCTTGATGCCATTTAAGTTGAAGAATGCACCAAAAATGATTATGTTATTCATGAAAATAATCTTAAATCCATAAGTGTATCAGTTTTATGTACTTTTTGTGGGTCACATATTGGTGTACTCTAAAACTCCTGATGGCCATGTCCAACATCTTAACATCATCCTTTGTACACTGAGAGAGCTTCAGCTTTACTCTATGCTTCCAAAGTGTCAGTTTTGGATTGATCAAGCACACTTCATATGTCACCTCATCTATAAGAAAGGTGTGTCACTGGACCTAGATAATGTTCTAGAAGTTATTTCTTTGGAACATGCCTATATTTTATTTCGATATTCGTATCATTCTAGGTTTAGTAGGATATTATTAGAGATTCATACAGGACATTTCTTGATTGTTATTATCTATTTTGGGCTTGACAAAGATGGGGAAAATTTTTTTTTTTTTTAATAATGTGATATTTCTTTCCCGGTGTTGTAGAAGTGTATTTCATCAGTACCAATATTGATCCTATCAAATATAGGTGAGGAGTATAAGGTGTTTTGTGACACCTCTCGGATCTATCTAAGAACAATGTTGATGAAATGAGATTGAGTTATGTAATAGGGGTCTCAATAATTGATCATTCATGAATGGAACTATGGTACACAAAACCTCTAGTAAACTATAGATTTTTATGATATAATGTTTTAGTGAAATTATATTTTTGAAGAGAATTTTACTATGTATACAAATCATAAGATATTAAATTCTAACTTTTTTCGGCGAGACTTGAATCTCCCGAATTGGATATTGTTTGTGTATATGGAGGCATTTTGATTTTAGAATATTGATACTGCCACATTTAGAAGAAAAACATAGACTCAGGAAGTTCAGGAGTGTAGTTTTGAGTGGAAGATGATGACTGTACTGGAATAGATGCATGTTATGGTTCAATGGATTTTGTAAATGATGAATCTCATATTAGTTTTAGTAGTGTCTATACTTTTTAAATTGATCAGGGACTGGTAGTATGAGGATCTGAAATTCTTATCATTGAGGGAGATCCTAGAAGGTGGGGAGTCACATACTGATTGGTCCATAGATGAGAATGATATCATATATCTGGGGAATCAGTTTGTTGTGCCTATGAGTATGTGGGTGGATCTAATGAATTAATTTCATCCCTCAATGTGGGTGGCGTATCTTGGCGTGATAAAAATTTACCATGAGCTATAATGATTTTTTTGTGGCTAGTTATGAAAAGAAGATAACAGGGCTCGTGACCTGATGCTATAGTTGTCAACAGGTTAAGGTCGAGCATCAATGATTTGGTGTTTTACTACTCTTTCGTCCCATTTTAGTATAGAAGTGGTATGATTTTACCATGGTATAGTTGGTTGTTCTCCCAAGTATACCTTTAAAGAATGATTTTATATGGATGGTTATGTACCATTTGGAAAAGTAGAACATTTTTTACCTATGAGGGAGACTCTCTTAGTGGAGTAGTTGGGAGACTTATATATTCAGGAGAAATTCCATCTGCACGGGGTATCATAGAGTATTATTTTATAACTAGACTCATGCTTTACTTCTCACTTCTAGCAGGGATTATATAAGGTGCTTGGTACTCAAGTTTTACTGAGTATGGAATTACACTAACAGACAAATGAGTACTAAAAATGTACTATAAAGGTACTTGAGTATATGATGTGACTTTGTGTTCTTGACTTGAGATGTTCTTGGGAGAATCACCTAGATTTTTCAGAGTTATCCAATAACAAAAATTATAATGAAACTATAAAAATTGACCCATCTAAGTCTCTTTGTGGTAGGACATGCAGATCACATCTATGTTGGATGGAGGCAAGTGGGTTAGAGTTGTTGGGTCTGAATCTTGTACAGGAGAAGTCATAGAAGGTTTAGTTGATTTGGAATGTTAGGGATAAGGGACATAGTTGACAGAAGTCATATGTTGATAGACTTCGAAGTCCCCTAGATTTTTTATAGGGAGATCTTGTATTCATACGACAGTCTCATAGATTGTGTCACCAAAGGATTTGGAGACATGGCATGTTGGCACCTAGGGTTATTGGACGATTTGAGGTAGTGGAGAGAATTGGGCTGATGGTGTACCAATTGGACCATCCACAATGGTATATTGTAATGCATGGAATTTTATCACATGTCAAAACATTGGTGGTATCACCCATAGCATTGTCATGTGATCCAAACAGATGATTCTATGCTTGAGATAGATACATATTTTGAGGAGCACCAGATAAGTGTGTTGGATAACAGTGATAATGTTTTTTGGGGAATTTCTATGCTAATAGATCATGTTTTCTAGCAACATGGACATGTTTAGGAGGATACATAGATTATAGAAGAGAATATGTGGGCTAAGTGTCCTGATCATTTTCTCTTATAATCGTAGAGATGTTTGGGAGTACACATCGAGGATGAGATATTATAATGTTGTATGATTATAAGATCCTGGCCTTTTTTAGAGGTTTCTAAGAATTGTTTTTAGGTACTCTTTTTTCCATGATTAGATTAATTTTTTTTTGTGGTACATTGGGGTGTTTTGGGGAGAAATTGGAAAAAAAATTGGAAGGAGGAGAGGTAGTTCATGGTTGCTATACAGGTTCTCTAAGTCATGCACCAAACTTTGTAAATCATGAAAACCAAAAAAAGGGGATACACATAGATGTCACATAGTTTTCCAAGACATTCTCCCTTTTATAAGTAACTGTATAACCCCACTTTTGGATTCGTCTAGTTTAGATTCCATATTTGACAAATCGTGCAACCCTTCTTAGAAAACTATGAAAAATGTTTTAGTTACGATAAAAAAATATTTTAAAAATGCCCAAACCACTAGTATTAACCCCAAATACACTCTAGATCTACACTAAATTTAATATCTCTTTTTAGAGGCTCTTAAATGGATTTCAAGAATTTATGACCTTTGTTCTTAATGATTCGAAGTCCAGATGGATGATATAAACCCCTCCTAGTAAGAGATTCTTATTACGTATGGTTTACTTTCTCTTCCCCTTTATTCTCAAATTAGTTGAAGGTTTTTTTTGAACTGTGGGTTTTAGAGATAGATATAGTTTTGATGGATCAATATGTGTTTAAATATGTTTATATAGTTTTACTCAAGTTTTAGTTCTTCATTTTGGGTTTTACCTATCTGTTTCAATTTGGGGATTTTTTGTTGGGTGATCGTTGATCAATGAATTGAGTTGGGTTGTCTTAATTTCAATACCATAAACTTAATTTAATTATGTTTATGTAATTGTGAAAATTTGAATTTCCATTAGTATAATGTTACATTGATAATTTAATTTATTTTCTATAATTTCCTTATTTTGACAATTTAGGTTAATTGGGGAAATTTAATAGTGGAAATGAATTAATTAATTATTGAATTAATAAATGGGATATTGGGATTTTGAAAATGGATTGAATTGTAATAATTAATTTAAAAATTATCTAATTGAGATTTTTGGGATTATGTTAAATTGGATTAATTAATGTATTGTTATTGATGTTGAATTGAACTAATGAAAAGTTGAATTAAATAATGGATTGAGGGATTGTGGAATTGACTAATTAAATTGGTAAATCAATTAATGAATTGGTTCATTGGAAAAATAATGTGACCAATAATTAAATAAAAAATGAAATTATGAGATAGTTGGTTAAACATTGATGTTTATGATATAGTGATAAGAGGGTGAATGTTGATTAACCTTTATTGATGTGATGTATATTATATTGGTATATATGTGATATCAGGATATATATGATATAAATTTGTGGGAAATTGTTTTCTATATCAAAAGATCATGGTGAATAATTGTTTGATAAATGTGTGTGGGAAGATGAAAAATGAATCAAAATACCAGAGTGATAAATTGTTTGATAAAGTTATGTGGGACAAGGATAGATGACTCCAAATCTTCTACTGATCTTAGCGTGTGAGAAAGGAATTGAAGCTCCAAATACCCAAGTGTGCTAAATGTGTGTGAGATAATGAATGGGGCTCTAAATACCCATTTGCGCTAAATGCGTGTTTGATATGGACTGAGGCTCCAAATAGCAATATCAGATACACGAATGGGACAAGGACAGAGTATCCAATTTCCCATGTGACATTCGAGTATGGGATAGTGATTAAGGCTCCTAATATTCATGGGGTGTTAGACACGATGTTCAACATCAATGAGTTCATATTGGACTATGGTTCCTAGTGTCCATGATATTATTGAGTGACATAATAATTGATAACCATGATAATATGATGTGGTTGAAATGTAGGAATGGGAAGAAATAGGAATTTTGGGTTTTAGAGTCCTTGGGATCTTGAGTTTTTATGTGCTTTAATTAAAGAATAATTGAAATGTTATAACTATTACTTATGGATTGTACATTACTCTCCATAAAAATGCATACACTATTTTAGACAATGTATTATTTTAGACACCATTGGTAGGGGTCAAATAATTTTTACTCACACCATAATCAGGCTTCCAGATCAGCAACCAAATGGATTTCATAGATTTAGGACTAGATAAGGGTAAGATAATTTTATATATAGAATAGTTGGGATAAATCATGGATGAGGGAACTGGACTTGGTTTTAAGAATGACTAGGTAGTTTCCAATATCATTATTTAGTTTGGGGTTCATTATATTATATCATGACATGTATATGGTATGACATATTTCTTACATTAGTTTTAGATATTTTATTTACTATTTTTTTCATCAGTTGTTATTGGTTTGGTTTAGAAATTTTTAAATCATAATGTTAATTTTTATTGATTTTTATTGTTGTACTATTCCGATAAAGAGGGTATAGTCTCTTCATGATCGTTATTAGACCCTCGCTGGTAGTTAGAAACCTTTTGAAAATGGGGAGGCATGCCTGAGGTCACGTAGTGAATTAGCTTTGAGAACTGTTGTGTGGCACCCAGGTCGAGATGTTACAAATGGAAATACTAAATTAACAATTTTGATATGGATGTTCATGTTAATAATCCATTTATTATTTTACAATTATTATGCATGTGTAGCTTTCAATAGGATATAAAATGTTGAAAATAATTTGAAGATCATATAGGATAACAAATATGTCATGGTATGATGCATAGATTGTGTTTTTGAATACAATACATTAAATTATTCAATCCCCTATATTATATAAATTTGAGAGTATGACATGGGATTTGGTTATGGGTAGGAATAATAATCCCATTTTATAAGTATCCATAAGAAATTGATGTATTCAAGAATAAGATACCCCCTCATGTCAATGATCAAATATTAATCACAGGATAATGACATAGACTATTCTATATTATGTGACTTGTCTAGATGATAGTGCTGATGAGGAGTCAAGGATAATTATTATGAGTATGTAGATGAACATAATATTTTATCTGTGATATTTATTAAATTACCCCTAAGAGGATGATATGTGTCAAATTTTCCTTAATTAGAGGATTATCCTCTGAGAATGATAGGATATTCTCTATAATTCATGTTTCTCATCTTGATGTTGAATATGATGATGTTATACTATTAAATACGATAATGAATCGATGATGAGGATAATGAATTGATGATTATGAATGGAATTATGATCCGACATTGATAATGAGGATTATCATATTGAAAATATTGGTAAATATTTCTTGGATGATTATTATAAAATTAGAAACATGGTGATTGCTGCTACATTTAACTCCTTATATATAACCCCGTGATTATATTGAACTATTATCCTTACTAGAAATTTCTAGGATATTTCATATTGATGTGGTCTCCATTGAGGTTTCTAGCAGTGGGTAGTGTGACTACATGGGAGTTGTGATGACTATGATGTGAGCAATATTATAAACCAACTATAGTGACAGGGATGGTTATACATTCTAAGATGTGAAGAGAGAAATTCAATTCCCATGGGATGGCCAAATATATATTGGTTATAACATTTTTATTACCATTATTCTAATTAATAATGTGGTATTACTAACAAGATGAAAATTTGAGTACCACTAATGTACAATGCTAACCATGAATTCATATTTCTGAGTGGTTACTTGTATTTATTCTTGATTTATGTGAATAAAGTACTAATCCCTACACTACCATTACCCGAATTTGTATTTATTAGGTGTGACACCACACTCACTATGTTGGAAAGTGTGATTTCCTACCCATATGACTATTATCATCATTACATATCTTTTGATATAGAGTTACCATATATGACGGTAATGGGAGTACCCATAATGAAAAATATTGGGGATTTTCATGATGTGTCCATGTGGTTTTTGTTTCAATGAGGAGAAAGACACATGGTTGATTTCGTTCATGGGATGAGGTTATGAGTCGATGGTTAAAGGCTTGGTTAGAGGGGTTTAAGGTGCCTTTATTATTGTTTTTTCATGATTGTGGTGTATACTATATTTATTATACCAATATTTCAAGAAATGATGCTTTATTGTGAGTTGGGAATTATTATTACAGTGGATTGTCAGTTGGGGTTTGTATATAATTTTATAGTGACTTATTTATCCCTTAGTATGGGAATATGATGAATTCAAATCAAATTTTGTCTAGGATTTCAAATCTTTGGGGAATATGGAATTTCAATAATGTTTATAGAAAAGGGTGATGAATATATTCCTATGAACATACACAAATCACTTCCAAAATACATGTATGGGAAGAGTATTCTTCCAATAAGATACTCATCATGTATGAGATCATTATCCATATAATTATATCAAGGGTATGATGATTTCAAAATCTGAGTTGGGATTATGGAATCACATGGGGTGGTTTGAGTGACTATTTTAATTATTTTACAATCATTAAATATATATTAGAGCTTATAATGATTAATTGTATATTTTTTTCCTTAAAGAATACTTGTATAAATTAATATATATTTGTGTTTGAGGGGGCTGATGGAAAAATTTTGAGATTGTAGGTAATCAATAAGATACATGTTTTTGAGAAGACATGAATTGAAACATTTTTATAATTTATACAAAAAATCCTCTATAGATATGTGGGGTATATGTCTATTATGAAGATAAAATTCCAGATCAAGGATTTATTGACAACTTTCTATCTATCTTAAGTTCCAAGAAAATATAATTATTTATATATTCCTTTGAATATTAAATTATATTATGTGGGGAACAATTAAGCATATTTTCTAGTTGATATTGTTAGTTTTTTTACTTACCAAAGTGCTATTCATTATAGAAGAAGAATAATATTATATTCATTTCATAATTATTCCCTCTTAGGGTGAGATGGATGTAACTAGCAGATCCCTAGAATGATGTTATTATATTTATGTTTATCCTATTGGGGAAAACATTTTCTATGAAACATTCCTTCTTCGTGAGATTATTTCATAGTTGGAATAAAAGTGATGGATCATGATCATTTAGGCTTATCAGATGAGTAACTTCACCAAGATAGTGTGTTCTATATCTTATTTATTTATTTTAGTTATTAATTTTGATGATACATATTTCTTATGTTATTAAATTTTTTATGTGTTTCTCAATTGGTATTTTTCAGACACATTGATGTGTTTTTATTAGGTTTTTTAATGTAATGTGTGCATGGAATTTGACAAACCATTTTTATAATAAAATATTATTTATTTGAATTAGATTATGAAATCACTTCATGAAATTATTTATGAATCATTATTGGATTATTATAATTATGATTGCAAATTTATATGAATTATAACCCACCCATTATGTAGTTATTTGTTAGATATTAAAACGTAATTGTGAAAATGATAGTTTATATTAAGTTCAAAAGATATATTTTTAAAGCATATGGATACAATTAAAAGTTATTAAAAAGTATATAAGTGTGTAATATATTAAAATTTCGTATGGGTGGATGTCAATATTGATGAACACTAGGATTTTGTTCCACCATAAGGAATTTATTTTTCTAAATGAATTTATTTAATCTATTTTAGGGTCAGTTTTTTGGTAGTCTCATTCCTATTGTTTTTTAAAGTCTTTTAATGGTCATCAGAGAATCAATGAATTTATTTAGATATAATTATTATTGAAATTTATTTTAGTGTGATATATTCTTAAAGATACAAGGAACATGAGTGTGGTGTTATGGAAAAGGTATTTTGTATAATTTTGAAGGATTCCATTACATCCACTTGTTTGAGAGAATTAATGGTTATTATAGAATGATTCTTTTTAGAATTTTATTTTATTAATAAATAATGAAATATTCTATTGAGATACAATGTGTCCTTACTGAAATCAAGGTAGTTAGTGATAAAATGGGAATAAATGGTGTGGCAATAATAAAATTACTAATGGTGCTTTTAATGTGTTTTAGATCATCAAGAATGAAATGATGAGATCAAAATGTTATCATCGTTAATAAATATACTATATCGGTGTATCCTATCAATAGAGGATGAATCCAAGGTATTTCATGTGTAAATGAATCTTTACGGAAATAACATATATTGGATTAGTGATTATGAGCATGTAACTTCCATGATCTAATGATAAGGTTTTTAATTTTTTTCCATTTTTGGTTAAATAAGGGGTAATGCGGTCATAAATAACATTCCAGTGATGAAATTATTATCATGAGAAAGGAAAAATTAATATTTTTTCTTATAAATATATCACTTTATAGTATTATCTTGACTAAGTATCCATAAAACATGATATTTGAAATGATTATAAAAGATTTCATAACAAAGTGGCCAAAGAGTCTATTTATGATTATTTTATTAATTATTATCCTATTGAATTGAATAATTTTTAAATATTTCATTGTATATATATATATGATAGATGAAGTGTGTTACCATCCTTTATAACAAGATATATACATGGGTTTAGGTAATCATATTTTCAATACCTTCCTCAACAGAGGATGATTTTCTTAAGTGATGCTTTAAATACAATTAGATGTGATGGTGACCCATCATTGTAATCTGTTGAAATTTAGAATTTTAATCAATTTAATCATTTAGAAGGATGATGTTTTTAGTGAATTATGTTGTGGAATATGAGTAGGCAAGGCATCATGGAAATGATAAAATGAGAAATGCATAAATCTTCTCTTCTTGTGTTGGGGAAAAAATTAAATATTACTCCATGGCTAGGGTGATGGTTTTGGGAGAATGATATGAATTATTGTATATTTTTTTGATCCATTGAGATATTTGATCTGGTTTGAGAGTTTCCTAGTTTATACATGTTGGTATATTACCCTAATTTCATGTGAGGGTGAATAGTTTTTTTGGTATAATTTCAATAATGGTGAATGAATAAAAATAATAATAATGTTGAATAAAAGTTGGATTATGAATTCACAATTTGTTTATGTTGCGATCCTTCTAATTAGTTTATAAATATAGGATGTTTTGGTTCATATTATCAATTAAATGACTTTAATATTGTGCCTTACCATAGTCATTTGATTGTTTCCTAATGTAAATATGGTCCACACCTTTTTAAATTTAAAATTTTAAATATAGTCATGTGGACTATGAAAGTTCATTCAACAGATATCCCAGGGTATTAAATACGTTTTTTTTCATTTCAATGATTAATTTTGTTAAGGTGAATCTATCATAAATTTTTTAAATTTTAGTTTTTTATGAATTTTATGGAATCTTTTGAGAAAAATAGTAATTTTTTATTATGTGAATGAGTCTAATAAATTTTTCCTTGATTTACATCGATCATTTAGTTTGTTATTTACCCTAGGGATTGATTTTTGTGCGAATGGGATATGTTTTTTGATTCGATGATTAAATTAATTAATTAATTAAATCACTGTCACACATATGATTATTAGAATTTTGAAAAAACTTAATTTTTACAAAAAATATAATCCCGAATTGTTTTTTATGACATAGTTGAGTTTAGATTTCATTGTTCAGTTACATTGATAATGCCATTCCAGTTCCATTTTATGTTCTAAATAGTTGGTTTCAAATCTCGTTTTACTATTAGACATGTGGATTGGGGAACCGACCTTGGAATCTAACTTTAATAATAGGAAATTGTGGTCCCCCACTAGGTATGTTCCTCTAAAATACACGTTTAATTTCTAATTAATCAATCTAATATAATCCTTGTAATTTTTAATTATTTCTTAGACAATATTTATCAAATTATCATTTAAATTTATTTGTTGGGTATTAAAAATTTTAATATTAAATTTCTTTTTGAAAAACATTGCTCATCATATAAAGTGTTCATGCTACATATACAAGATGGGAATTAAATTACCCTATATCTGTTATATTACAATGGTTAATGTATAATCATGTTTAGTCGAGTTCATGTATTTAATGACAGTGAATAGTGGTATGTAGTCATTTGGTCATCCAAGTGTAGTTGTGATGATAAAGGAAGGATAATCAGAGGAATTTTACAGAGAATTATGCATCGATAGAATCAAATTTGTGCATCATTGTTTTGTGGATGATTTGTTGTTTTTTATTAAAACAGACGAGGTGAATACTTGGATTAATTTATAAATTCCTGATATATGTGAAGGGTAGTTTATGTGACATGGATATTATAGCTTGCATTATGATGGACTATATGAAAATTGACCATGGGCATGTGGGAATGGAAAATGGATGAATCCTATAGTTATAATTATTTTAATATTAATAGTAGTATACAAAACAAATCAAAGGCCGATTTTGGATAAAATTTTATTAGAGCCTATGAGTCATCTATGATATCGGGTTTAGTTTAGGGAAGAACAATCATTGCGGTGGGCGATGAACCTAATAAATGGACTCTTTGGTTGACATGTGTGTTTGTGTTTTTTAATAGTTAAAAATAATATTATATATATGCATAAATTTGAATCCATGTATGATTTTAATAATTAGATATTTAAAATTTATCTTTTTCCCACACATATAGAAATAATGATCTTTTTAGGACATTAATTTTTTTTTGTCGAGTCTTTTTTTCAGTGAAAGACATTATGTGGTGTAGAATGATAAATATACCATTATTATAAACCATTTTAATAATTAAAATAGTACATTATATAATAAACTCAAAATTCCATTATTTGGGTGATTTATTTTCATTGGAATCTAGCTACATAAAAAATTATTTTACAATGCTTGTGAAAATTTTCCCACATTCCCATCATACTAGGTTTTTATCAAAACATATCCAATCTAAAATCATAACCATTAATTATAAAATGAAACATAATAAAGGGGTTATATGAAACACTTATTATGTAAAAAATTAAAATATCAACATTTTATTAACGTTGAGAATGAATTTATATAATGAAACATGAGTTATAGAGAAATATCATATTAAAAGAACATGGAAACAAAAAAATATTTCATATGGGAAGATATGAGAATACATAATCCCACATGATTAAACCTATAACAATGTTTAAATATTGTGAAAACATGGAACATAAATCATTATCCAAGTAGTATAGTATAGTCAAATATCAGTGGAGTGTGGTACAAATTCCAGAATATTAAAAACATTATAAATTATGAAACAACACATATTTTCCGTAATAGATTAAGTATGAAAAATAATATACTATTGATGATCAGGAATAAAATCCTATTTTACAAATTTGATCATGTATATCTACTCATTTCACTATTACCATAGAATATTTAAATCTTTATCCAAATCAATTGAGGGATATATAGGTCCCACCCATACCATAAATATTAATCAAACAATTTTGAAACACAAGAAAACTTCAAATCATCACATCATAAAAACCTAAAAAATAATGGGTTTAAATTATTTTTTGAATGGAATCACATAAAAAAGCACATAAACTAGATAAATATAATAATTAATAAATCAATCAAATGCAGGACCTCATAAAATCATTTTTACGGTGATTAATAAATCATAACATCTTGGTAAATAGTTATATTTGAGATAAAAAGAGAAAATTTAAATTTTAAAAGGGAGCAACATTGATTATAAATAAAATGAAAGCATGAAGTTTACATGAATTAATACATATTAAGTTTTCAAAATAATAGTGGAGAACATTGGAGGTTTGTGAGAACATATTCTTGAAAGAAATAACGACTTAAACGATGTCAAATATTAAATGAATTGAAATTATACAAAACAAATTTTAATTTTATGAATAATAAAGCCTTTTAAGGAAGTGGATTTGAATTAAAAAATCATTTTCCAAAGGAAAACTAATGTTTACATCATATGTAATTTTATTTTCATTGAATATAATGAAAATGTATGTTCTAAATTCAAAAGAAACTGAATAACTAATAGAATGAGATTTGAGTTCCAACATACCCCTATGTTTACATTTTGATTTCCTCAAAACTTCTTTAACCTCCATTATAATGATATTATTTATCTTAAAAACCTATCTTATAGAATTATTCATATTCTTACTCCTAATTTTATAGTTAGTCTCTATATGTTTATTATCTATTTGATACGCATTCATGACTATTAGTGTAAGTAATCTTATTCTGTTTGAACTGGTTTCATAATTAGGGAGTCATTAATCATTATTATAATAAATTTCATTATTAATATATAAAATTAAGTATTTAAATTTATTTTATACTATATTTTATAGTGGTTAATTTTCATTCAATGAGAATTTTAGTTATAGTTCTTATTGAAAAAATTAGTGATTTGAAGGTTTTGATGATTTTTAACAAATGAATAGTTGTGTCCTAAAAGATGATTTAAAAGGTTATATTACCTATACAGAAGAAAAAATAATTAATTACATGTTTTTATCCAATATTATGGTTTTAACTACATAGTTGATCGAAATTTATTTCATTTTTCAATTAGGTGGTCAAATAGACCCAATATGAATATGCAATAATCTATTTATGTGTATTTTTATAGAATAGATAATTTTTTTATAATATCAGTATAACAAAATAATTTTAATATTTAGATGTTATTATTTTGAAGAATCAGAATCAAGAATATTTTTTTGAATAAAGAAAATAAGAAAGAATTTTCCACTTATTCATAATGAAATATTCCACATGGTATATTAATTTTAGGTGGTATGTTATATAATGACTACATGTTGAAAATATTACTTCTATAATGATTAATTTAAATTTCTTGAAAATGAATCAAGAAATAAATAACATTTCAATTCACTTAACACATTTATATAACCATCCCTAAATATTTGGTAATGAATAATTAAGCATGTTGTTCATAGAGGTGGTACTCTATATAGCTTCCTATATGTTGGGATCAGATGAAATTCCAAATGATTTTTTGTTTTATAATTTTTTGGATGGGAGAGATATTGAATCAGCTTAAAAATACAAATATGAGAGTTTTAAAATTTAAACGTGATGTTTTTAGACTTGGTTAATAACTGAGAGGTCCCCTAGGTGTTTCATCGTGTTTTGGGAGTGGGAGAAACTAAAAATTTAAATCAAGAAGAACCGGTCAGGGTTCCTTATTTATCTGAAACTGGGCAGCCCACCTGGTTAAATAGTGCATTCCACCTAATGGAGTTGGAGGTATTATATGGTTTAATCTATTCGTGTGATAGGATCCACATGGACACACATCCTTTTGTAGGTCTTGTACAGAGGAGAAAAACAATATGTTAACATGGTTTCCTAATCCATGTGCATGAACCGTGCAACCCCCCTTCTTAAGTAGTGAATCTTGAAACATTGGTGCACTGTTTGGCGAGCTATGTGTCCAAACCATGCACCTCATTAAAGGGGATGTAATATGCCATTTTAACCAACCAACTATATTTCATTCTTACTCATGTACTTTTATGCTCAACCACATGGATAACCTCTATTTTGGAGCTCATTTATTGATCCTATAGGTATGAGGAGATCTACCTCATACATATTATTTTTTGAAAACAATAAAAAATGTTGAATAGTTGTGTGTGATTTTTCAACTCCTCCTACATCTGTTATTAATTTATATTCTTATCTCCCACACTATCTTCGTGTTATAAAATTATCCATATTTTTAGAGATAAGGATCATTTATTCAATTTATGTCAATAAAAAATTAATCAATCCTTAATATTGGATGTTTGGTTCATCCAGGTTATATGTTAGGTGGGCTACATATTTTTTCCTTCAAGTATCACCATTTATAAATAACACCATTGTTTAACATGATTTTTTTACAACACCTCTAAATTGTTATATTTATTTTTTTGGGCCCAATGCCTAATGTTTAGTGGCCCTTACACATTAAATTGGACATATTAATGAAAATAGAACTTGATTTAGAGATTCACATAAAGTTGTGACCCAGTGATACCATTAAATTAATTAATGGGTTATCTAATGAAGCCCCTTGTGGAGGTGCATTGACTTCTAAATTGTAAATGTGTAGTTTAAATCAAATATGGGGGGATTTTAAACCCATATATATATACCATAGTGACCAAACCATCTACTATATAGATAGAGAATAATTTCTATATAAAAAATAGACGAATTACATGACATACTTCTTAGTGTGTTCTATCTTATATTGCATGTATGGTGTTATCTACCATAAGAAATCCACCAAGATTTATTACTTTTGTTAAATGTGTATTGTTCCTTTATAATGGAAAGTACCTCCACATAATTATTAAATGACATGATACAAGTTATGTCATGATTAGTACATGTCACTTGTTTCCATATAATTTAAATGGTTTCGGGCATGACCCTATTATAGTATTTGTCTGGTAGGGTTGTATTCTTGAGTATGTGGTCCTCTTTACTTACTTAATCATGGATGATAATGATGAATTCTTAAGGAAATGTCCCTTCTTCATCATTAAATTTGAATGATTAAAATGATTTTTTAAGCCTTAAGTGATACTCGGTTTCCTTTTTATGGAATTCCCTGGATGCGATTATAGATAGTTAGGACATTAAATGCCAGGATCAATACATGTTATGTCTTGGTCATTCTCACCATGAGGTATACTAACTTATATATGAGTGATAACATTTCCAATGGGAGAACCTATGGATTGGCTTAGTGAAATGATGGTATCCCTAGGCCCCAAGTTATAGTTAATCCCCTTTGTGAGATACAAGGTACAAGATCAGAGGGGTATTTTTTTACTTAATTTTTTTTATTGGTACTAGGGATTACATATATGGATCACCAATTTTAGAACCCTTTCAATTTGAATAAATGTTACGATCCTTGAGCGATACTTGGTTTCCTTTATATGGTTTGCCATGGACATTACAAGGATGATGTAAAATTAAATATAATAGATTCTAATTTTAAATAAATGATAAATGAATATTATTTAATGTAAAAGATGGTTCATCTAAGAAAATAAAATATCAGTGATCATTACATTGTTACAACAAAATTACTGTAATCTATTGTTACATCACAACAAATATGTAAAGTTTAGACTCATTCAGTGACATTCAAGTTTGAATGAAGCTGGTATGGTCAGCTAGGTGTCCTTGAGGAACATGAGATGAATTTTTATCAATATTTATTTTTTTATTTCAAATGTTTCAATTATAACTGAATACTATGTCGTTTTATATTCACATGTTAGATTAAGATTTAGAAATCATTGGTGGTTGACTAATGATTATATATCACTCCCTACATGGGAGTGCATTACACTGGAATACATGAGAAGATATCATTTTCATAGGTCATGGGATAATTTCTTATTATGTGCATTTTAGCTAGGAGATAGAAGAACAATACTGAGCTAACACTCATGTTGCTCATGGATTTCACCAGGAGGGTTTCTTATTCCATTTCCTTATATTGTATTTTTATTTTATTACCCATTGTATTTTACTTATTGTAATCATAGCATCATTTGAGAATTAATTAACAGTTATATACTAGTGCTGTCCACTCTTGTTCATTTATAATATTTATCTTTCATAGTTTCAAATTTTCTTGATACTACATCATTCTTTCTAGTTTATATCCCTAATACAATTGTCGTACTATGATCTTAATGGTATAGTCTCCCCACCATACCACTATTATACCCTCACAACTATTCTTAATCCTATGGTGAATGGTTAGGGGCACTTGAGGGCATGTAATGATTGGTCTAGCTACTGGTATCATAGTAAGCCAGGTTGGGACATTACAAAGTGGTGTCATAGAATTATTTTTCCCGTTTTCTTACGATTTTGGGATAATATACATGAGATTGGGAATGTGTTGGTTCTTGGTAAAAGGAATTTCCTTGGAGTGATCAACCCACATATATGAAAAATTACAATGAGTCCAGGATATGATTGTTGTTCATGCAGTTCTTTCTTACAGATGATTATGATTTCCGCTTGAGTGAATGATGGATATTCTAGTACTTACTGATTTATGGGATTATAGTATTTTACCCATGGACTAGTATGGCAAGGATGTAGCATTACAAGAATAATTATTGAAACCTAGATATTTCTCAATCCATATATATTCCATGTCACATAGATTGAATTTCATAGCCATTTGAGATTCATTGATGAGAGTAATGTGTTAATTAGTGTTATTTTTATATTCCATGTTAGGTATTTTAGCAACCTGATAGTTATATCCATGTCAATGTATTCCATTAGTCTTCTTGATTATATAACACGATTTGTGAATTTTTTACTATCTTTTCTTATACAACATTCTTTTATGATTTATTTTTCATTAATTTCTAATATACCATGGTTAGGTGAGTATTTACAAACTAATGAGATTTATATCATTTTTACGGTATTCCATGGTTTAGGGTTTTCTCTATTTAAGTATTAGTTTCCATGTATAATTATCAGGCATATAATATTATTTATCATGTTTCCTTGTATTTAATACTAATAATAGTAGGACTAATTATAATTTTTTATACCATTTGTTATTAAGGATATATCGTAAACCAAAATGTTTTCTTCTGCATAGATTTATTGTGGCACATAAAATAAAAAATCTTGACATGTTTGATCCATAAACCATTGTTTAAATGAGATAAATCATTCTTAGTTGCGATTAAATAGAATCCAATTTATAATATATAAACTGTATGCGGTCTTTATATATTGGTAATTGGTAAATCAAATATTCAAAATTATATATATAAAAAATTTAAAATACCTCGAGACCATGGAATAAATATAAAATCTATTAAATTATTACTTTCACCTTTATTGGTTTCCTTATAATAGCTTGTATCTCTATAACTAGGGATTGATTAATTGTAAGAATAAAATCCTAAATACAAAAAATGTACCTAAGTAGGTCAGTTAGGGAATGCTTTCTATAGAAAGAACCCACTAAGGGTGTTTTTAAATCCTAATGTCAGAAATTTAGGGGGTTTCTTTTAGTTGAACCCAAAATGGATTTACAGGACCCTGGTAGGTCACCTTATTTTTTTATGCCCTGGTATTTAACCCCATGGGGGAATGTCTGTACTATATAAGAAAGGTTATTTATGTTTTTGAAATCATTTATATGATTTTTCTATAAACCAATGGTGAAATCTTATTTGAGCAGTCACCTCTTGATTTAATAATATGTTACCTACTTTGAGAATTATTATTTCTAAGGATTATATTAAAATAAATTCCATTTACAACCTAAATGATATCTTCCAATGTATATTTTAGTTTAAATTTACATAAACTTATCGAATTTTAAAGTCTTATATATAAATGAATGACTTAAAATGTTGGTTTATGAAATAAATTTTCGCATAATGATGGGATTTCAGATAAATTTTGATTTTTAAAAATAATTATTTTATAATTTTCCTCATTCCATTAAAATGTTAGAAAAATAAATCAAACAATTAAAATTTACCTTATAACTATTGCTTGATTTTTTAATAACCGAAACTTGAGAATGTTCTACATTCAAATGTAATTAAATTTGTTGGACCAAATAAAACCTCAAAATGGAGACCTTAGTTTTTAACATCTAATTATAGTATTTTAGTTGTTTCCATGTGTAGATTCTTTGAATCAAGAACATTTAATTTTCCCACAGGTTCATTCAAACTAATGTTTAACCCCTTGGCCTAGTGATTATTTAGTCAAGACCAATTGGTAGGATCTACATCTTATGCATCAGTATGGGGAAAACAAGATGTATCTAGAACCCTTATAACTTTAAAAATATTTCTTAATTGTTGTGAATAATTTAAAAAATGTGGTGCTACTTGGGTTTCATTTATATCAACTCTGACCCATAGTTTCTAAAAACAACAGATGATTTTAATGGGTGGACATATGGTGTTTTAACCATTATTAAGGTCATGAGGATAAGGTAAATCTTATTTCCTGCTAGCTGGATATTCCTAAGGCATGGTCAAACATTTAGTTAGTCACACAACCATTCTTTTTAGCAATGGATGAATCAAGAGATCTTTGGAATGTTTATAGTATTATGGTATAATAAAACTATGATATTACGGTTTTAATGGATCATAAATTATTGGATGCATTGATGTAATAAGCTTATGGATTATATAAAGGATATTATATTTTTCCAGTGAATCCCCATATCAATATTCATTGGTACACACGATATTTTTAATGTTTCTAAATGGTGTAATGACAATGTTGAGTTTAGTGGAATCATTAAAGCCTTAACCTATTATGATTCATTCACCAATCATCATTGGAATAGAGTGACATGGGAGTTAGAGGAGATCAAACTCATCCTAATTGTCAGGATGATTTTCTGAGGAGAATCACACGTTTTAACTCATTGGATGTTTTTTTTAGCTTTAATTACTGAGGATATGATTCATTTGGACATAACTCAAGAGGTGTGAAACATGTACACCTAAACATGAGACAATTATAGAATGCTTTCCTATTGGTAGACTGAACTTCCCTTGGTTTAACTACCTCTAATATGGTGTTTCAAATCTCTAGGACCCATGGTATGTTATTAATGGAGCATGATTCAAGTAATGAATCCCACTTTTTTAGAAAATTTTATGAAATGGATAGTCATAATTTTGGGAGTGATATGAAAATCTATAAAATATGTGTCAATCCATGTAGAAGGGAAACAACATAGAAGGACCCAATGGAAATGGTTTGTGATGTTTTTGATTTCATTGAGGCTGATATGATTTGAAATATGGTGATTCTTTCAAGAAAATACGTTGATGATAAGGTTGGTTGTGTGAAACCTTTGAAAAAAACCATTGATAAGGGATGGATTTCGGTGTTTATACATGCGTGGTCATGGGGTGCATCAAGTGGCAATGAGATTTTGATAAGTCAATGATGATCCATTATTAGGTGTAGTCATGGTCATTTTAAATAGGATGACCAGTAATGGTTTCAGTTATCTTCTTTCTTATAGTTGGAAAATGTGGGTCCAAAAACATACTAAGAACTTCATCCATTATGTAAGGGATGTGTCGTGGGTCTTTTTTGAAATCATTTTAATCATCATGGTGTACTATTTTCTTAGTGATGATCATGTACCTTATCTTGACATTTTCCATGATACACTAAGAGACCATCAATTATATGATGTTCTAAATTTAAAATAAATTGGTATTGATAATTAACCTCAATCAGAGTTGAGTGTCAAAAGCATGGTTGTTTTTGTAGCATATTATTCCTTAGTGATACCAATATTCCCATGGAAGAATGCCCTGGATGAACTCACAAACACCTCTTATTTCCTTTGACTTAATCACCAAGTGGATGTAGATATAGAAATACATATTTATCTTTATGAGTAGACATTTCATATGTGAAATGATATATCACTTGTAAATAATATAGTATGGTTAGCCTTGGATGAGCTCCTTGTAATCTAGTTGGTTATTTTTATGTTACCCCAGACTTCATTCATGCTTGGATAAGGTGCATAAGTAGAAATTTTCTATGTTTTCCAAATTATGTGTACAATGATGTTCATGCCACACCAAAAATATTATCAAATGGATACTTTGGCATGAGATGTCATCAGAATATTGTTACATACTTCGGTGAATGTGGTTAAGGTAAGCGGAATGTTACTTAGAGGATGTTATTTTGATTCTATTTGTGTTATAATAAAAATATATGATGATGTTTTTTAGATAATCACCAAGAAGGGGCTCTACATTTTTATTCAAGTAAATTTGATGAGGTAATTGATGAATTGATATTGGAATGTCATCGGGATGATATGATTCTAGTGTGAGTCAGTCGAAAATTTTATAAAAATCCGGATCTACATTGAAATATGAAGTAGATTAGGATTCGACCGTTAAATCTATATAGTAATTGTACCAAAAGATTTTTTAGAATTATTAGGACATTATTTGATATAAAATTATGGTGGTGAAGATACCATCATACTGAATTAGAATTTTGAAAAATAGAAACTATGATAGGGACCTCCATAGGATGGGTGGTTAAATAGATGAAATTGATATCGTGTATTAGGTTAGATGTGCTAAAAAAGTATCTTCTCAAAGTTAATTTTTGAAGTGTGATCACTGGATCATGATTCAAAATATTATATGCCACATGTAAAAGAGATTATTAGAGATGATTTGGGTGTTTATAAATGAAATGTGACTATTTGTAGGAAACTTCACGACGTGAGTAGGTGAGGTGTTTTTTTCATTATTCCCCCAAGGATTCTATGGGATGTGAAGTTCTAAGGTAGTGAGATTTTAGCATCCCATGATTTTTGATAGGATGAAATTCTAATGTAATTTTAATTTTATCATTTTTTGGATGACACTGTCCTTAATCTAAGATTCAGAATCTAAATTTGGGAGTTGGGAAACTCATACATGTTGTTTTTAGACAAGTATAATGTCCTGAGTGGCCCCTCTGGTGTTTTACTGAGTTTTAGGTGTTCATGGATCTGAAAAATCAAACTCAAATAAACTAGTTAGGGTGCATAGTTTGTCTGAAACTGTGCAACACAACTAGTGAAACCGTGCAGCCATTATAGTGGAGCAAGATGTCTTGCATAGTTTCTTCTAACTTTGTCAGAGGATACACATGGAAAAGAATTCCTCTTCAGTTCTTAAACGTATGAGAAATATATATTTTTTCGAACCCTTTACATCAAATGTGTGGTGATTTTTCATGACCAGTGGCACATCCACTATTGAAGCATGGTGTGGCCAACCATGAAGACAAAATTTATCTCTCATTAATGGGTATATAATTTACCATTTCCCCCTCCAACATTATTTATTACATTCTCATTTCTTATTCCTATCACCCACACACAATACCTCCCTTGTGGAGTTCCTCCCTTCCTCTACTAAGTATGAGGATATCTAAATTATAATATTTCTATTTTTATCACCATCTGGTGTGTTGGATATATCATGAGGAGTCTACAACCCCTCCTTCCTATCTTCTTCGATTATCTTCTTATCTCCTATACTATATTCAGGTGAGATCATTCTCCCTATTTCTATGGTGAATGTACATTTCATTGATTTCATTCAAACCGAATTCAATAAAACCTCGTTATGGTATGTGTGGTTTGTCCATGGTATAAGGTAGTAGGTACATTAATTATTCCCTCAATGTATTCCCATTTATAAATTTGTTGTGGTGCTTAATGGTAGTATTTATGTACGATGCCTAATAAATTTTATGTTTAACTATTTTGGTTGAAACGATTTGTGTTTAGTGTCCTTTTTGCATTATATTATCCATGTTAATAGAAATGAATAATGAATTTCATCAGAAATTACGGTAATGAACCTTGTATGTTTTTAAATTTATTAATGGGTTTTCTAATGAAACTCTTCATCGAGGTGCTATATTTTATAAAATATAAACATGTAGTTTAAATGAATTGTGAGATGATGTGACACCCCCAATATATCCCTTAGTGACCAAACACTTTACTATGTGGTTAGGGACTAATTTATGTACAAAAATCATGATAAATATTTTTCAATCTTATTAGCATGACCTATCTTATTTTTCTTGAATGGTGTAATTTTACTTAATAATTCCACGTTAACCAATTACATTTATTCAATTCTTAGAATTACTTTATAAAGGAAAGGATCCCACTTAATTAATTAAATTACATATTTTTTGAAATTTCATTATTAGTAAATGGAATTTATTTTCCTAATGATTAAAGTGGTTTATGGGCATTCCCTCTTAGAGTACTTGAATGGTAGTGTGGAATGATTTAGTATATGGTCCTATTTAATTCACCACTTTTGACTGAGGATGAGGCATTCAAAAAAAAATTCCTTCTTATTCATTAAATTTATATGACTAAATAAATTGTTAAAACCTTGGGCAACACTCAGGATCCATACTATGAAACACCAAGTATTTTCCCATATGTAGTTGAGACTTTATATGACAAGAGTGATACATGTTATATCTTTGATGGGATCATCGTGCAGTCTACCTAACTCCATTAGAGTGATATTGGTTCCTAGGGGAGAACCCGTGGAGGGGTTTAATGTTAAGATGTTTACACTTGGACATGAGTGATACTCAATCCCATTTGTGAGATACCAAGGATGGGATCAGAGGTGACCGATTTTTCTTAGTTCCAAGGGTGATACATAGGATTCCATTTATGGATCACCGAAGATATATTAATTCATATTTGGATCATTGTTACAATCTTAATAGGATAATTGGTTTCCATTATAAGGTTCACCAAATATTGTCTTGAGATTTTGTATAATTGAATATAAGAGACCCCAATTTTAAATAAATAAAAATGACAATTAATTGAATTTATTGAATTTTCAAAAAGTAAAATCACTATTTAGGGCCCATTTCACTATTTATAAATAATTATGATGACCTATTATTACATCACATAAAATTTTTATAGGTCACCTCAGTGAGACACATTCTAGTATAAGCCAAAGCAGGTATGGTTATCAAAATGCCAATGAGGATCCTGATCTATCATCTTTTTTCTATTTCTTTCTTATCCTGTAATTATACATAAACACCATTTATTTTTATATTTATAGGTTGGATTATGCTTTAGACACCATCAGGGGTGGCCTAAAGAGTATATATCATACCATTCTTAGGGCACAATTGCACTGGTGTACTCCATAAGAACTTATTTGTAGAGGTCTAGGTATTATTGATTACATTGTTCATTACACATGGGAGATAGAAATACTAGACAGAGCTAGTACTTATGTTGTTAATGGATTTTCCCTCAAGGCTACTTATTCCTTTTCCAGGTTCTATACTGTATTATACTACCTATTGTATTATCATTCATAAATATGTAATATAATTTTTATATGCATGAATAGTTATATATTTGTTCTCTACACTCTTGTTAAATTATTATTTTTATCTTTCAATGATTGACATTTATTTTATATTTATTATTATATTTTTTATTGGTTTATAACTCTTATACTTTTATGCTACTCTAATCATGACTGTATATTCATCCCACCATACCACCATTAGTCCCTCATTGGTATTTGATATCTTCTGGAATATGTGGAGGTGAACATGAGTCTAGGTGATTTCCAGTCTAGATACTGGTATATTAAATCGGGTCGAGTCATTATGACCTACACATGCACAGGAACAAAATTTTCATTTTGTTGATTTAATAAGATGAGAATGTATAAAGTTTATAACATCAATATAATAAAATTTCATAATATTATTTATATTTATGACATTATATACATATTTTTATAATATTTTGATGAGGTGGATGAAAATGATACAGAAAGGAAGTAAAATGGTATGTAGTTATCCAATTAGAAATTTAATCTTCTCTTAAATTATCCTTTATAAATGAAGGACTTGAGGAACATTATTGAGGATATAGGATGAAAAAGTTTATATAGGATGTAAAATATGTAAATTGGGTATATTTTTAGGATAATTTTGAACTATGGGTTTAGATTTGATAATAGTTGAAATGAGACCATTTTATAGGTGAAAAGTGGGACCAATATTGGGAATATAATGTTAGGAAAGGGGTAAGAATGGGATTTCATGAAATTTAGACATTTTAGGTTGAGAAATGTTGGTGAGACTTTTGGTTATGACTTTCCATCCTAAAAAATGCATTCCAGATGTTCTATGGGTCATAGAGATTTAGTAAAATTTGAGCCATATTAAACTACGCATTTCAACACTTATTAATCATGATTTATTATTAATCATGATTATTGCATTATGAATAAGAATTTTAAATAACAATTTTAACTAAATATAAAAATTTTAAATCCAAATATTGAATCCATTTAATCTAATTCATCTTGTAAATATGAGAAATTCGTTTTTAAAATTTAAAAATATAATGTACAGAAAAACTATTTTTGAAAAAAAATCTATAATCATTAATAGATTTTAATCTTATTTAATATTTATTACAAATTAAATGAGTGTTAATTATATTCTATATATGATTAGAAACATATTAGATTATAAATTTTTAAAATATATATTTAATTAAAAAAACAAATTGTTTATAAAAGTATCATTCTTTAAAAAATATCAATTTTATCAAGGTAAAAAATATTTAACATTGAAATTTTATTAATAAAAATAAAATTAAACCCCTCACCTAATATGATAATTTTTGTTAAAAATGTTTTAATAAATTTATATGAATAAATTTATACAAGTGATGAGAATTCATTTTCATATAATCATGTATAAAAACCAGTATCTTCTAGTAATAAAATGAATGTTGGTTTATTATACATTTTTATATTTTTCCTATAAAGATATTTATTATATTTATACCCACCAATTTAATTGTTATAACTGAAATGGTTAAAAATTTTATTAAGATAACCTGATTTTTATTTTATTTTTTTGTTTCATTCAAGGAATTGTACTCATACATTATTTAATTAAGTATAATTATTTACTAAAAAATGTGTGTTTTTACATATTAGTTTAATATATTGATTATGACCCCTTATAATAAATTTAAAAGACACTAAATGAACCTTTTATAATATTTGAACATGATAATGGCCTCTACTTATTGATATAAAAATTTATAATTGATAAGAATAACAAATTGTGTTTTTGGATATGTATATGTATGTGGATAATATACTAATTTTTTTAATTTCCATGTCTTATTTTTAGATTTCATAGGGACCAAAATCATATAAAATAATGTTATCTCTAAGGAATAGTTATATAAAATGGTATGTGGTTTCAATTCTTCATCTGATTTTGACAGAATTCATTCTCCATCCACAATATTCTGAATGGTCATGAGTGTGAGATGAAGTGTCATTGATCAAATGATGACCCTCCAATATAGATATATCAAAATTTATATTATTATAATTTCCAGGATTATGAAGATAATATTGGATCAGGGATAATTATACTGAGTATAAAACCTAACCAATTGTTTGATATATGATAGATGTTAAATTACTCAATAGAATATGATATGTTTCAATGTGTCTTAAATTATAGGATACTCCTATATGAATATAATGAAATAATTTATAATAATAGGATTCCAAAATAATGATAAATAAGATAATGTATTTATATTTAATATAAATATGACCCAATGATAAGAATAATGAATTGATGAAGATGAAGAGGATGATCACTCCTTGATGATTTCAAGGTCTTAGATACGTCTATCAAATTTCTTTTCATATTTTAAAGTTCTTTTGTTGTTTGGGGAATCCTAGAGAATGATATATTGAGTTTGGAAATTAACATCTAGAACCAAGACATGTTCAAATTTGAACTATACTTCATAGTTTCAGAGTTTGGTTTATATCCTTAAATGAAAATATCATCCTAATAAGAGAAGTTCATGAGGATTCATTCACAACATATAAGGTATATTTAGGATGTGAATAAATTGGGGTTTGGAATTGGTGAATCTATCACTGAAAATAGAACATTTGAACATGAATTTTTTGATGAGAATTAATTCTATGTTTGGTGGATCTGGGAATTTCTTTTTTCTATAGTCCTTAAACCTAGGACATTCAAAACATGAATGTCACGTTAACACTATCAATTTATTCTTGGAATAATTATTGAAATGATAATTGCACCATCTAATTTTATCAAAACATGAATTTTTTCCCAAATTTAGGTATCTATATGTGTTCTATCAACATATTTTAATTTCCATTCAATATGAAATTATCAACATATTCCCTATATAGATATATTGTGATCTGAGGTGAGTTTTCCATCCTTTTATTGTGGCTTATTCTCCAATAGATCTAGTTTCCTCATCTTATTTATTTCCATTTTATATATATTGATCAAATTTTTTTTATGGGGCCATTTTTTATTTTTTATTTATTATTGTTAGATATTATTGTGGGGATCTAGTTTCCATACATGAGAAGTGATCAGAGATTTTGGTTGTTTGTCTATTCTCAGTTACATTACTTCAAATTCCTATTGGTTGGGGATTTATGGAGTATCAACTTTTTTATTTGAAATAATAAAGAAATCATGATTTTTCTCTTTGGGTGAGGGTGTAATAAAAAAACATTAAATCATATTAATTAATTAAATGGTTATGGTTGTAGATAATGAATGTTTTTCCTCTATGATAATGGATCACATTTTATTTTTTTTCTAGATAATGTTCTATCAATGTTTATGAATTTTTTAAAATTATTTTTTGTTATGGTTTATCATGTTTAATTTGATGAAAATTTTTAAATGATGTAATGATAGTAAAAATTGGTTTACTGAAGATCATGAAGTTATAAATAATTAATGTTGATGATAATCAAGAGGCATATTACGGAATTTTTTTCCTTAATTTCAATTAAATTATATGTTAATTTATGACACATATTTAATTAATTAAATTATTTTAGTATTTCATTCTATAGGTTTAAAGTGGTTTTAGTATTTTGAAAAATAATTGGTTAATAAATGATTGTAATAAAACTAGTGTATTTATAAATATAATGGTTTAGAGCTGAGCACATCTATTTTCTTATTATGTTAAGATGCCTTGTTTTTGGGTCCCTAATTACCTATTCAGTCAATTTATTAGTTTATTCATTATTTTTTCTCCAGATGTGAGGATTTAAATAATGAATAATGTGGGCATAGATTTGATAATGAGTTAAATATATACAGTTGGGTATCCATGTGTTTCTCACAATAGTTCAATCCAATTAGAACATTATGCATGGCGATATGTATGGTGTTGGGGATGGTACCGGGTTTGATTAAATAGTTTGAATCTGGGATTGATTATTGCTGCATTGAATGCTTTATTCCACCATTATAATGTTCTACATAAAAGAAAGGATTGGTGGGTTTCTTGTTTACCTATAGTCTTCTCCGCATTGCTTGAGGAAGTTAGCTATTCTTAGTTATGAGTCAGTTTTATGGTATATTATGATGTTTCAAAGAGTATCTTTAATTTTGGAATGATAATAATTAATAAATATTATTTCCCATGAAGTTTTTTCTTGAATGGAATGAAAATTTTGATAATCTTGTGGAACTGATGAATTTTTTAGATTATACATATATGGCATGGAATTATCTGGTTCGTCAATAAAATTTAAATAAAATAATGTTATTTAATTCTGAATAAATTAATTAATTTAATATAAAAATTTAAAATAAATGTGATAATAAAAATTAAATCTTCTGGATTAATTGTGTTTCTATAGGATACTTAGTCATAAATAGTGGTATTTGGGTGTCTCAATGATGATATGCACTGTTTGTCCTAAGAATAAGTTAATGATAAAAGTATGATTACATATCCTATATGTTTTGTGATATCATAAGATACCCAACACATGTTTGTAGTGTGGCCAAAACCTAGTAGACTACAGGAGAGTGGTTTCCCCATCATTTAGGTTGGTGAGGAATGGATGGATTACTACCCCTCTGACCCACATTATTCTACTAGTAATATTATATATTGAAATTCAAGTTGGTTATATTTTCCCATATATGTATGTATGAGGATGCAATGGATTATCTTTATTTAACTCAAATTTTATTTTGATATAATAAATTATGTACTGCTATAGGTATTACTTTTATGGGATTTGTTTTGTTGCGGTATAATACACTACAAACGAGCTACTGTGGATCCTAGAAACTGCTAAGTTACTATTGAAAGATATGATTGGATGATGGGATGCATATGATTCATGTTATGTGATGATGATATGAGATGATGAATGAGATTAATGTTATAAAACATTTTCTATGGTTTTTTCAGGATATATATTTTGGGAGACAGATTGATCATGATGTACAGTGTTTGGGAAGAGTGAAAAAATAGTGGGAAAGTGGTAGTATGGTATGTTATTTTTATATTATATTATATGATCTATTGAATGTGATACTTATTTAGAGATATCCATGGGGAGTATGAGAACATAGAATACTATTTTAGGTGAATAGTTGGATTCACTTGTTGTTCAGTAGGATTTAGCATGATTTCATTTTCTTTATCACGATAGGCTTCTTGGAGGATCATAAAAACTATACATGTTATACTTACCCTACATATATATAATTTCGTTTTCAAGCCTATAGGTACTAGTTTTTGATCAGGATATACTCTACAAACATTTGGGTTGTTCCATATTTTTTGTCTTTCATGATCACTAGAGAGGATTATCTTTTGGTACATGTAGTCCACATTTTAATTTGTTTCAATTGTTCATAATTACATCCATGTACTTGGGATATTTATTTTCTTTTAACTTTTTAAAACGTTATATGATTTTATATATTTTCTCACATATATATTACTATGGAGGTCAATGTCTTCCATATATCAATATGATATACCCTTGGCGCTTATCACTAAATGATGTCTAATTAGAGGAAGGCTTCGAGAATCATTATCTATAGACTTTCTATACTGGACTTGAAGGGGTACCATTGGTGGGAGAGGGTTGTGAAAAAGTTGTACAAATGATTAATTTTTAGGGATATGATATATATTTGTTGTATACATAGTTGAGGATTCCATGTGTTGTTCGGGAATAAATTTTAGCTATGTTTATTAAGAAATTTAAACAAGGGAGACTGACTAGTATATTGGTTTTAGGGCCCACAATGGTTTTATTCAATAACCTTTATTTATACAATGCCTAAAATGAGAGGTGATACTAGGTGGGGGGAAGAGACTAAGGTATTGATCATGCATTATGTTTATTTTCTCCTATATTTTATATTGTTATACAATAGGATTAGGTTAAACCTTATATAAATAAATAATTAAAATGATCATAAATAATACATATTAATGGTTTAGGGGTCCTTAATATTATTTTTGTAGTTATGGATCAAGGTTGATGTCCTCAGCAGCTTCACACTTATGATGTTTAGTAGGGTGTGCCTATATATTTCTATATATTAGAGGTAAACAATAATGATATTTGGATGAGTAAACTCTATATTTTTTAGTTATAGAGTTTACATAAGTATAAAGGTCCTTTTTCTAACTCAATGACTGAGGAACAATTATATTTGTTATAGATATACTCCATTTTGAACTATTCTTAGAAGTAGAACTGGGATTTACTAGAGGCGATGATATTATGTTCAGTAGTGAGGTAGTAGTGGTTATTATTCATTAGTGATCATGAGGTGTCTGCATTATTTCAAGATATGATTTTAGATTAGTTATGAGAAGAGTTTCTTTCTTTGAAAATATAAATGTCTTGTTTATAAGAGTTCTTTACCCTTCTAAAATGGAGTCTTATCACACAAAAGTTCAAGATCTATTTCCATACCTTTGTTCATTATGAATTATACCTGTTTTCATAAGTGGAATATAGGAAAATGAATTTTTAGGAGGATTTTCATCAAATGATCCCTCAGAAGTTCAACCCATTTATGATGTTGACGTATCTAGTGGTCCTAGAAAGAGAATATGTCATTTAAAGGATTCCACAAGGGGAAAAAATTTCATAATATTGGGGTTATTTGGATTCCTTTCATAGTAGATCTATGGTTTAGAGTTCCCACATTCCTAGAAATAATAGGGTTTTGAGATCCCTGGGTAGGTGATATCCCTTATCGTGTAGTTTCTTTGGTGTTGGCATCCCTTAGGTCCCTTGAAAGGGGTAAAATTAATGTTACTATTGTAGCAGATAAGGTTAACAGTGGTGATAGTGCCCGAATATTCTAAACATATAACATATAATTGGTGCTCTTCTCCAAGCTCTTCCATTGAAACAATTTTAGTTGAGCTATCAGTAGATGTGTACTTCTTCTTTGTATTAGTATATAAGAGATGATGTAGAAAGATGAGAGCCCTGATATTCCCCTCTTCCTTAGAGAGAAGAGGTTGGTTTCGTTGGTGTTCATTATTATGGTTAGAGATGATTTGGAGCTTCTTATTCTCACCTTCATGATCTAGAGTTTTCAGCAATTGGAAAGTCATATGTTTTTAGAGGTACCATATTATTTCATACTACTTGGTTGTTTTATTAATTTGATTCAAGAGATAAAAAATAATTTATATCACCGTCACATGTCCATGTCATTTTTCTTGGGGAAGATAGGCTTCCAGTACCCATTGTGATTACTATTCTAGTTAGAGGTCAATATTATAGTTATCATGTTTTTAGATATTATGAGATAGTGTTGGGAAAATATTGATCTTGGGAATTTTTTCTATATTTATGAATACATTAATATGAAGTCATCCTATACAAGGGTTGGTTATCTTTAGTAACTTGTTATAACGACCCAAACTTTACATACATGGTTATTACATTAGAATTTAAGCATACTTACTACAACATATAACAAAACCATGAAAGGACCGTATAGGTATAATGACTTTAGAAACAGGGAAACATAAACAACTGGTTCATAAATCATCTACATTGTCTCCAATTTATTTCATCATATCCATAGTCCCTTTTGGAATATCATACTTAATACCCTTCTTCCTGACCTGGGGAAAAGAAAACATACAAAAGGGTGATCTCAAATGCTGAGTAAGGGTAAATAAAAGAAATATCATTTATATCATATTCATAAGAACATAACATTTTGAAAATCTTAACCTCCGAAGTGATCATAATATCCTAACATGGGATAAATCATTGAAGTGAGATATAATCCCAAAAATCATAACATAAAACATGAAACATTGTGGCATATAGACATAATCATATAAAATCATTTCATATTAGTCAAGTCTCTTTCCCAAGACCAACATAGCGGACAAAGTCCATTAATGAACCGAGTTTTCTCCTATTTACAGTCTTGTATCACTGAACCAGTTTAACATTCCATTCCAGCCATGTCTATCTCATGAGATATAAATCTTTACCCAATGCATTGGAGAGAGATATAGATTCCACCAATCTCATAATGAAACAATTCTTATGTGTGCCACAAAATCATAAATCATAGAATAACCCATGTAATAAAAATGGGATTCTTAAACATCATGCCATCATAAAATAATCCATATAAGATAAAAGGAAATCATAAAATTATTTCCATAATAACATAAACAAATTAATGTAAAAATAGGGATAGAAACAGAACCCTATATTATCTTGGATGGAAAATAATTTTGATAAAACACTTGAACTCCATTCTTGAGGAAAATATCTTTTCTACTTCAAAAACATTTTTTTTTCTTTCTTAACATGTCATACAATTTTAAACTAAAAGAAGTTGATTAAAAATAAATTTGAAAACATGTAAAGGAAGCTTCATGGAAATAATGTTCTATGAAATCATGAAAATCCATTCATTCTGTTTAATTAAAAAAACATTCTTCTCGTACATTGGACGAAAAGTCAAAAAGTACCTCTTACTAAAAACGACAAAAGATTCCTTTCATATCATTTACTAAAAACTCACCAATGGGTAAAATTGGATTTAATTTTTTTTTAGGATAGAAATAATATTACATATTGATGAAACATGGATGTGGATGATAAATATTCCCCAGTAAATTTTGAAGTATAAACAATCTTGGATAAAAATGAGATTGTGAGATTTTCCCTTACCTTAGGTCCGATATGCTTTGTACGTGTCCAAACCTCTTGTATAATTATTTAAATATTGTCGTTGACTTATTCCAGAATCATACTCATTGTTATGATATCATATATGGTCATATTATTTTCTTCTTATTAGTAATATTTCATTGCTACTTGTTATTCAGATGTTTATTGCTTTATGTTCTTATGCGTGTTTTGTCGAATAAATTCTTATTATTCTTTTTAGGATTTAGATACCTAATTTCCAGAATGGTATTAGTGTAATATATATCATATTTACTCATCCAATTCATTTATATAATCATTATTCAATGAAGATCATGTAGAACGATTCACATTACATCGTAGAGACGGTAGGCCGTACGTACGCACGAGCGATGTTATCATTCCCATGATCGTGGAATTGTATTGCAGTGTGTGTATAATATATAAGAATAAATACCACTTACAATAATCATATATAGTTATTATTTACACCATTATACCCATCCAAGTAAGGCGGTGGTGGAAAACAGATTACACCGCGGCGTGGAGACGATATTCCGTACGTACGCACACACGGTGATTTCATTTTCCATAGGATGGATAGAAGATGAAATAGGGTTTTTTTATATTTATAATAACATATCGGTATATTAGTGATACTGATTTTATTACTTCTTAATAAAACAACTAAAGAGGAGAATGTAGAAGAAGAAATAAATTTCAAAGAACCGATAACGGATATTACATCTTTTTCAACACGCCT
This sequence comes from Viscum album, assembly GCA_963277665.1. Classification (NCBI taxonomy): domain Eukaryota; kingdom Viridiplantae; phylum Streptophyta; class Magnoliopsida; order Santalales; family Viscaceae; genus Viscum; species Viscum album. Next base: position 221,669,225 of record OY728165.1, read on the forward strand.
CTTTGAAACCTCCTCTTAGGCCACTAAAATTGGTCGTTAAAGAAGACCAAGACCTCTATTATGTTACAGAGGAAGTTTAGATGGGAAATGGTTAGGGTTTGGCCGAGCATGAAGGCTCAAAATGGTTTGAGGAGGAGAGGGAGGAGGTTCTATTTTATAAGAGACGAGAGGGGCACCATTGAAATGATAAGAAATATTAATTTATAATAAATTCAAACCCCACTTAAAACCTCCAAAAAATGACTCAAATCCGAATATTAGATGATATAGGGTTGTAATCTCATCAAACAATAAAATTTAGACAAGTTGGGAATTTATTTTAAACATTATCAACTTGATTTATCCTTATATAATCTATTTAATTTTATTTGTGGTAATAATATTCTAAATTTTAAATCAATATAAATAATTACATATATGTTGTGAATTGTCCATAATTGTATACTTTATTACATTTTCGAACAAATAAATTTTAAATTAAAATTTTTATATATTTTTGGTGATTTTGACCAATTTTATAAAATATAATTTTTATAAAATAACAATAGTGTCAATTTGGACATTATTCCTTTAGTTCAATTTAAATAAAATATATACAGAATATATGTTAATTCTAAAAGATTTAATAGATTCATAAGATGTAATTTTTTTCTATAATATTAGTATATCACATTAAATAGTTCATATAAAATTTATTTTAATACTTTTAAAATCATTTATTTGATAGATCAATCAGTAAAATAATTTCAACATCACTATTGTGTCATAATTAATGATTATTATTTAATACCTAAAAATTATAAATAAAATCATATGATGTAGATAATATTATTAGATTTCTAGGGACTATTTATATCCGATATTTTATGTTGTTTATAACTAAATTAAAATTATTACACTTATAAGATTTAAGAGAGTGACATGTTGTCACTTTCTTTGGTTTTAATAATAATTATATTATTTCATGGTCAAAAGTCCATGAAGTGAATCTACTCTGACCATTAGGTGATATGGTTCTACTTTTATTCATCCAATAGGATTTTGAAAAGTTTTTGGGTAATTTAATAATCTTATTTTTACCCTTAATTACCAGATTTACCATTACCTCTAGTAAATAAAAATTACCGTAGTTACTATTCATAATATCAAAAAAATAAAACTAACCTATTAACATAATTTGGACCCACTGAATTCAAATATGGAATCCATTTTTCAAAATTTCAAACACAGAACTTGAAGTAATTAATTTAAAATTAATCCCGTTGTTAAGAAAAAGGGTTTTAGAAGATAAAACATTGCCAAAGATTGAAATGTTTGTACCTATGAATTCTATGTAAAATTAAGGATAATGACATACACTATATTAAATGGTAAATATATATTCTATTTATACATCAAAACCATTCAATATTTTAATTTTACCATATAAATTATTGCGATGAAAAAAAAGTTTTTTTTAATTAAAATATACCGTGTTTTTACTATTCATTGAAATTTGAAAGTTATCAGAATAATATGAAAAATTTATCCAGAGTAAATTTTTATATCCTGATTCCAAAGAAGAATTTTATTTTGTCAAATTGAACTTATAAACATGTCAAAAACTAGATTTAATGTGGGTGCGCTATCAAAAGGCGAGAAAACTGCATTTTTTGAAAAATACTTATTTTACCCAAAATATTTATTTTGTTCTCATACAATATTATAGAAAATGATTAAGATGATTAATAATGTTAAAAAATTATAAATTTAGTTAATACTATTAATAATGTCTAGTTTATATAATATTTTAATAACATATTTTTGTTTAGTGAATCTCGATATTGTGTACAACACACGCTATCGAGGAAGGTTGCTTTTGCGTATAACCCAAGCCAAGCTAGTGTTGTGTGTAGTGAAATATTACTTTTATGTTGCGTATAACATAAGACATAAAAAATATATTTCTCATAAAATATCAGGGTGTTACACTTATATATTTTATTGATTATTTAGACATGTTTTGTTCTAAAATGCTGAAGAATATCTATTAGTTTTAATTTTCAAGTAAGACCCTTACATGGGGTAGAGGCATGTTCCATCGTTATCATCCTTGTTGGATGAGTTGATGAGGAGTTTATTGGAGGTTAATCTATAGGTGTTTTTGAGGGGGTGTAAGTGTTCTCAAATGCGTTTCATGGGGATTTTGGGGCATTAATACCATTAAGAGATATTGAATTTGGGATAGGGATACATCCATGTGCTTCACTGATCTTGATGTGGCCCAATTGGATTATGCCTTGTGATTTATGATATCTACGGGTAATGATAGAATATATTTAGAAAATAATCTTTTTAGGTGACTGTGTCACATTAGGGGGCTCTAATTCTATTTTTGAATAATAATGTTGGAGTCCATCATACACATATTTCTTATAATAACTTGAATCTAGTGAGAGTGTATAAGGATGATGGAATTCATCATTTATATATGAATTATCAATTCTAAAATATTGATATAGGGTCAGGATATAATTAGATGTAGTTGAAAATCGAGATATTATGAAGGCATATTTTTGATGTTGTTATGAGAATTAATAGTTTATTTTGAATCAATTTTGTGAAAAAAATTATTGAGATGTTCTTATTTGTTTGATGAAAAATTTGTTCAGAGTGTTTCTAGATTGGTTGATGGTTGTTTTTATAATGTATATCTTTGTGTACTATACATATGATGAGGAGAACACAAGGAATCATCACACACTTTTGAGATTTCTTCATCATTAGACGTTATTTCGGAATCTTTCAAAGTGTGAAATTTGAGATCATAAATTTCATTACATGGGGAATTTTATGTCTCAATGAGAACTGGTTGTTTTTTCTTCATGGATAATGGAATTGATTTCTGGTGATTCCTCTAAGACATTAATAGCGGTTATGATTTATCTCGGCCATTCAGGTTATATAAGTGGGTCATATACAACTTATCATAGACCTAAAATACAAAAATAGATTTTAATGTAATTTATTAGACATTATTATAGACTAGTAAATATATTAAAGTTTTGATTACTAGAAAGAGAGTTTGTTAAGTTCTCAATTTATTCATTTTAGCGAAGAGGGAGTTTCGTTTGAGGTTTTATGTGATGCGTCAAATCAATTTTTGGTATGTTCTTTGATTATTCCAAGATTATTAGTTTCTTATATGGGTTAATAGATATGATACCATGTGTTTAAATGGTCCACCCATGATCTTAAGTTTGTAGAAGTAGTGTTTTCCATGTAGTTTTTAGGACATAACCTCAGTTGATTGGATTTGTTTGTCATCAATAAACATAGGAAACCTGGGCATTTCTTCTCCAAACCTATCCTGAACTTGCAACAAAGAATGTGGATAAAGTAATTTCATGATATTGAAATTAATATTTAATATACACCATGAATGATTAACATTGAAGGTGATGAATAGAGGAAGAATTCCTTCAATGATTCAATGATGGAATATGAAGATTCATAGAGAGTGGTGGATGATCTATAAGTAATAAAATGTGATATATTATAGGATAGCAGTAGATGTCACCTTTTTTGATGATAGTATGGTTTTAATTGCTGCAACATGTAGAGGATTCCATACTGGTTGATTTTGAGGATGCATGAAGAGACTAATTTGTCTTTGGTGATTCCCCTAGTGACTGGTCTGAGTATAAAAACGTTGGGTGTTGTTCTAGGGTATTATTTTTATTCCTTTGGAAATGCATGAGGTGGATCTCTATGAGTTCCTCAAATCAACTTTAATAGTAAATTTTGTTTTTTCCAAGGTTGTACCCAACAATTCTATAGATTTTATGTACTTATGTTTGGACTTCAAAAGGTGAAGGTATAGCATTGTGGTACTCATGTTTTTTTCTATCCATTCTATGTTACATAGTATAATTTTGAGGAAATATTGATAGAATTCATCATCAAATTACCTTTAGCATAAGGACGCTATAATTTTATATTGGTGATTTTGGACAAGATTTTGAAATCAACCCACTTTATAGTGATCATGGAGTCAAGATCAGTAGATGTTTTGTCTGGGTAGTACCTTGAAGAGGTGGTGGGACTCCACAAAGTCCCAAGGATGATCATAATTGATTAACATACTCATTTTACCTCCATGGTGGGGAGTGGTCTCCAACATTATTTTGGATCTCAAAAATTCCTCAAAAAATTATTTCATCCATAGATAGATGATCAGACAAAGTGATCTATTCAAACACTCGAGGACATGCCCCACATGTGGGTCATATATTTTTGTGCTTAATGGACGAGTCACTAACCCCTTGTTATGTTTTCATAAAAAAATATTTTTCACTTCACCACTGGTATGGAACCATTTGAATCTTGGTATGAAAAACCTTTCTATTCTCCTTTGTAATGGATGGAGGTGTGAGGGTTGTAATTCTCATGACTATACTATTATAGAGAGCGACATAGATAGTTCGGGTGATTATGAGAGGATAAATAAAACACCTGATCATAAGAAGTCCTACACTGATCAAAAGATGAGTCCTATGAAGTTATAAGTTTGAAACTTTGTTTCCATAATGGTGTCTCGCAATCATTGTAAGAAATAATTTTGTATTGGGATTATTATTTTTCCCATGTTTGTGGGTCCATTTGAGGTGTTATCTCATGTTGGAGAAATGGCATATCATATATCACCTACCCCAAATATAATCTATATATATGATGTTTTCAATAAGTTATATTTTAAAAAGTATATTTATAAAATATATCATGTTATAAATTGGAGATAAATTGATAGTTTTTATGATACAACCATTGATGAACAACTCGAGGATATCTTGGAATACAAGGAAATGTTTTTCTGTGGATGTTATATTCATTTAGTTTATGTTCTTTTTTTGAACTATAGAGGGGAGGTGGGAACCAGGGAATGAGATTCACTACTCTGTGATTAGGATCTGATGTTTTTTTGTTTAACCCTACTATTTCAGTAATGATCATTATTTTTTATAAAACATTATCTTGTTTATGAGATAATTTATTCATCCTTGAATCCTTGTTTTTTGCCATTTTATTTTTTGACAATCATTCCACACAAGAGTTTTTTTCGATTTAGTAATTTTGTTACATTGATTTGTGCATTATTCACCACAGTAAGGTGGTTGAAATCATGCGAGGAAGAGATTCATAGGAGGTATATCATGATGTTGGTGTTTGAATGAACCCTTTTTCATTCCTTTATCTTCAGGATAGGTTTTAAATTTTTTAGAACGAGACTTTTTGGAGAGGTATGTAATGTAAAATTAGAGTTATATTTATCAAATTCTTTCATTTGTTTTAAAGGTCCATATTTCTTTTGCGAATCATTGACTAAGATCTATGGAGTTTGGTAGATGGAATGTAAAACCCAGAGAATACTATAAATTGATGTGTAGTCCCCTGCATGGGAGTTTGGTTCACATCCCCAATAGGAATTTGTGGTTTTAGAAGACAAGTTTTATGGTTGTTGCTCCCAATGTGTACTGTATATTCACAATGTGAAGCGATTTGTATTTAGAGTTAATGAATCTATGTTTTTGAGTCACAACATGAACAAGAAGTCTATATTGTGAGTCAAGTCCATGTTGAGATGATCTAGGAGAACATTTTTTTCACTAGGACTTAAATTGGGACATTAAAAACTTGAATGCCCCTTTCATCCCATGAAATGATTTCTAGAATAAATACTTTAAAGTGTCTGAATCTATTTCATTTTAAGAAAAAATATAATTTTTAAACACTCTAGGACCCCAAATGAGTTCTCTTAAGGAATTTTTTCCATTTTAAAAGTGATTGATCCCCAAAATCTTGTGTTTTATCTATGGTATTCCAAGGGGAGTTTTCAATATTTTTCTTTTGGATTATTCTATAGCTGGTCTTTTCCATCCAATTATATGTTTAAATTCTGTGGAATTTAATATCCATTATCCAAATAGAGTTATTTTGATTTTATTTGTTTAATTAATGGTGTATAGTTCTTATAGGGATTTAGTTTCCTCATTAGAGAGGTGATAAGTGATATGTGTTATTGTTCCATTCTCGACCAAGGAATGTTTAATTCCTTGAGGAATGGGATTTTGTGCCTCTCTGATGAGTTTTATTTGTAATAATATATCAATCTTTATTTATCTCTTTTTCTGATGGTGTAATTTACCAAAACAATAATTAAACCATAATAATGAATCACATAGTAACTTTTGTAATGAACATATGTTTTTTCCACTATGATAATGGTTTGCCTCATATTTTTTCAAGACATCATGATCTTTTTTTATTATTTGTTTATCATATTTTTATACTATGTTTTATAGAATATTATTTTATGAAAATGGTTAATGAATTTTGAGATGGTAATAATTGGTTGTCTAATGAACATGATTCTAGAAATTCATTCTTTTGATTATAATAAACATGCATGTTAATAGAATCGTTCATACAAAAAGTTATTGAAACTATAACATTTTCATTGAAGAATTATTAAATAATTAATATCATTCAATAGTCAATTACAAGGGTTGTTTGTGGCTTTATCATTTGATAAAATAAATGATTAATCAATAAAGGTAATAAAACCTATTTTTTTGGTAATGATAAATGTTTGGGATTGATCACGGTCATTTTCATGTAAAGGCTGGACGCCTGGTTTTTAGTTCCCAGATTCCCTCATAACTACTATTTATTTTGTCTACCTTCTACAATATCCTTGGATTTGATAATTTTTAGGTTACATGATCTGATTCGGGGTAGTTGATGGTTTATATAGATATGGATGGGGAGGCTGTTGGATTTGGTACTGGATGACATCTGTGGGAGTGGGATGCTTGGTGATTTTGATTGTGATGTCAGGAATGAATCTTGGATTAATGGATTAAATTTAGGATTTACCATTTTTATAACAAAATATGGAATCCTTCTTGATAATTTTATGCTTAAAATCTTGGATTCACTAGTATTATTATTACCTTTATTCTATTCCCCACTTGTTGAGGCAGCTAGTTTTTATTGGTTATGCACCTCTTTTATAGAATAATAGGATATTTACTAGAGAACTGAGACATATTGAATGATTAAAATTAACAATTTTTTCAGACCATTTGGTAGGTTCATGAATGGAAGGGAAATATGGATAGTCATTTGGGACCGTGGAATTAGTTAGATTATGCCTAAGGTCATGAAAATCAGAAGGTTTTTTATGAAATGTGAAGGTAATAATGTTAATTAATGAAAAATAAACTAACTATCTAAACTAGAAATTGTTAATGGAATGAAATAATTAAATGAATTTCTTTTGGAATGCATGTGTACTTATAGGATATCTAGTCCATTGTTGTGGAAGTCAGGTGTCCATGAGATAATAGAGGTGGTTTTGAATAATACTAGACTAGTTCCCATAGTATAGTAGTAAGAAATATTATATCCTTAATTTTATTTGATTTCATACAGTTCCCCACCCATTTTGGTAGGGAGAATGAAACCCAGTGGACTATGGGAGGTCGTTTTACCTAATATATTGGTTGGTGAGGAATGTATGGCTATATACAACATCTGATCACACTATCTTCTCCAGGTAGAATTATGTGATCATATTCATAGTGGTTATATTTCCAAATATATGTGTGTAGAGGGATGCAATGTCTGGTGGTTATTTCACACAATTTTATCTCAATATATATTATAATTTAGAATAATATATACAGGTGGTGTATGGGATTTGATGGATTGAGGTATAATATATTCCATATGGGTTGTGGTTGTACCCAAAAACTACTCTATTATTATATTGATATGTGATAGGATGATGTGGTGCATAAGGTGCATGGTATGTGATGATGAGATGAAGTGATTCATGATATACATGTTATGAGACATAGAGTTAGATATTTTAGAGGGATATGGATTAGGTTGTTAGATATTGGGGAAGAGTGAAAAAGTAACGGTGAAGGGGTAATGTGGTACCTTATTTTAATATTATATTATATGATCTCTTGTATGGAATACTTGGAAAGTGATATCCATAGTGAGGCTTGTAATTATCTTACATTTTTTAGGCGACGAGTTTTCATAACTTATTATTTACTTGGGTTTAATATGATTTCATTATATATTGCTAGAGAGGCAATAAGGGGGATCCAAATGAGTTTACAGGCTATGATCATCATATGCATATTAATAAATGATTTTTTAGGTTTACATGTGTTGTTTGGTGACCAGGATGGAATTTAGTATCCCATGATTTGTTCATGAGATGTTTGGGATTTTATGGTCAGTGGCTAGGACTATATTGGGGTACTTTTATTTTTTCTTTTGTATTTGTTTCAGTTCGTTGAAAATAAATGTATGTACTTATGATATTTATTTACATTTATATTGAGAATGATTTGTTTGATGTTTCAATCTTATCAATATTTCCCCTAACATAGAGGTTAATAGCACCCATATATGTGTATAATATATAGTTGGTTCTTGTCACAATCCCACTGAATATTGGAGATGATATGTAGGCATCATTATCTTCATTTTCTCATTATTAGACATGGAGGGGTACTTTTAGGGGGATGGGGGTTCTTAAAATGATAATGATATTGGCTATGGTAATGATTTCATTGATAATTTAGGTGAAATGTTTGATATGATGGTTGATGATATGTATAAATCCATTATACAATTGGAAGTGGTAACCTAGGTCATTTATTCTTGATAAACAATCGATTGATATGTTAAAATGATGTAATATTCATAATTGGATTTACTGGGTGGAGGGTTGTGTTATTACTTGGTATTTTTTATCAATTTTTCTTCATTGAACATTTTCGTACTAACACATTGGTGTTATGGATTGTATTTCATTCTAGAGGAGTACACATGATACTAATGGGAGTGTTACCAAGAGTTTTCCCATACCATATGAGTAAGTTACATATTTCATTCCATGATGCCGGTGTACCACACAAGATACTATTTGGATAATCACTAATGCAAATGATTGACTATGAAACGGGATCTGCGGGTGGCTATTTTTATTTATTATTATTTTATATGATGAGATTACCAATCACATTTAAGACATTGTGAGTGGGTGGTTTTGGGTGTCACCAAACACACATTGAGTCGGAGAGTTATTGTAATGGATGACTATAATGACCCTCCCTCCAAGAATATCCCTCCTAGGTTGGAAATGAAGAAAGGGAGATAAATACCCTCCATGTACCAAATCCAATAGGCTTTGGGTTGGAGAATATCACTGATGGAGTACAATATCACAATATGGGAGGCATTACCCTTTATAAAGAAACCAGATTGGGTAATTGGATGTGCAACCAAAACCTACTTCAAGACATCTATATTAGAAAAACCAAAAATCACCCCACAATGAATGTGTAAATATAACTAATACAAATAGAATAAAGTCTCTAAAATAAATAATAAAAAGTAATGCTAAAGTTGTGACACAATAATGGTTAAGGATCAAAGCAAGTAATGTCCCACACGGTCCACCTAATCCTCTTAAAAACCTGAATTTTTTTATATATAATCAGGGTGATAATATAAGTATACTTAGTAAGAAAACAAAAGTATCACATGCACAAGAGGAAGGATCGTACTAATATACCCATGATAAAACAACATAACTTATAAACAACTAACATATTGACTAACAATAACCCCAAGCTCACTAAGGCACGCTCACCAAAAATACAATCTAATTTATATAATATAATATAAATAAAATTAATTATAGGGCACCCCGTACCACTTCCCCACTTATTAGACACTCTCACACTCTAACAATAGATGTCCAAGAGCTCCCACATCTCTTGAATATACCACATCACATCCCACCCGCACACACCTGGGCCACAGAAAACATCCCACTTGCACACACTTGGGACTCAAAACACATCCCACTCACACATTCCTGGGCCTCACAGCATATCACATCTCATCCTGAAGAGACCTAGGATATCACATCACAACTCATCCCAAAAACAACCAGGACACCACATCACAACTCATTCAGAAATATACATGGGACACCACAACACAACTCATCCCTAAGACACCTGGGATACCACATCTCATCGCATCCTACCAAAATAATTGTGGTTCATCATCACTTGGAAGAGGGATCAGGGAAGTGAGGGCGTCCAACCAACCATCCTCCCACGAGGATATAGGGAAAGACATCCCTCGAATGACTATGAAGGTATTTGGAACATGGTGGTCAACATGGGTGGGGTGCATATAGGATTCACATGGAAAATGCAAGTATATATGTATATATATATTATCAAACACGCAATCCCAACATATGGTTTCTCAAAAAAAAATTACAACTCACAACGAAGTTATATTTGTTTCCACCTCTAAATGCATAGCACCACACATCTAGCCACAACCACCATTTTTAAATTTCCAACCAAACTCATTTTAAAATTTTGCATTAACCTTGTTTAACTATACAACCCAAAATTTAATTATCTTTTAACCCTTTTTGTTCCATTAACCAAACCAACCCAAACCATTCCAAACATTATTAAACAATTACTTATTTCTTCCATCACCACTCGGGCTTCTCGAACAAGGAAACCACATAACACAAATGGATCAAAATACTTATCATACCACCACCTCACCACCCCAATAGCATGTCCAACAAACCACATCCCTTCCACCCCAAAAGAACTGCCAAAAAAACCACATACTTACCACTCCATGTCACTGTAACACCCCAAGCTTCCACGATACGCTTCTCTTTCATTAATACAATAGCTTGCATTATACGCAAGTTCGAGTTCTAACACACCGCGACTAATCAAAGTAGCTGTTATGAATAGTAATAACCAATTTTTAAAATTATAGAAATTTTATATTTCAAAATGGACTTCATTTTCGTATTCATAATATCGAAATTATCTTAAGTTGAATTTTTTGTAATTTTTCGAGAACTTTCAATTTTTTATTAATAGTGAAAAATACTTAAAAACAACTTTTTTAATCAAAATATTTTATAGTGATAAATTATAATATTGAGTGGTTTTAAAGTGTAATTAGAATATAATTTTACCATTTTATCCAATGGTGGTAATTGTAATTAATTTCACTTTGAAATTAGACATAAACAATTGCCAATCTTTTGAAATATATAGTTTCTTAAAAACACACTATTTGTTGTGATAGCGGGAATTAATTATAAAATTAATTAATGAAACATATATGTTTGTAGTTTTTAAAATAGACATCATTTTTGAATTCAGAATATCAATTATAGCTTAGGGTGAAATTTTGGCATTGTTCTGAAAAACATCAATTTTTGATGAATAGTGAAACCACTAAGTGGTAGTTAAATAACTGATTTTTCATTTAAATGAAATATTACCACTTCTGTGATTTGATTTTAAAAAATAAAACATACATGGTTTTCATTAGGATGTAAAATGTGGTTCAATGGGATTAAAATAATTTTTTGGTGAATAGTAACTTTTAAGTTTAATTAATCGTGATTAAAGGTAATTAGTGAAATTTAAGGTAAAAATGGTATTATAAAAATATTAAATGACCTCTAAACTTGTCCTAACCATATTGGATGTGTCATTTCCGACCAAGACAATCCATGGGTCAACTTAGGGACCCCATGGAGCCACTTTTGAAGGAAAATGACATAAATAACTTTTATTTAATGTTATAATAAAAATGCCACAAACCTAAGTTGTTTTAGTAAAACAATTTTTAAATGGGGTTATACAAGTCATATTTTTGAAAATAAATATTAATTAGAAATATAACAAGATTTAATAAATCATGATATTTGTTTTATAATTTTTAGACATTACATAAATTAAATTATTTATGACACCATGATGATGCATCGATTACCTCATTAATTAACGATTTTAAAAAAATGGAAGGATAATGTAAAATATAAGAATTACACTTGTTAAAAGCCTATTAGATGAGTATATTTCAAACCCTTATCACCTTAGCCTCTAAATATATAAGTGTGGGACCTTTAAAATCCGAAACTCATTGTATAATAAAGTAACATTTCATTACTTTCCAAGAGTGCCCCTCCTCTCCACTTATAAAAGGCCCCCGCCACTATCACCTTACGCACCCTGTCAAAGGATTTTGGCTCGGCCAACCTCTGACCAAATACTCTCCCAACTTCCCTCACTTACTCCTAGAAGACTCGCTTTGGGAAGAATTCTTCCCAAGGAAGCCTTTGGCTCAAATCAAAAGAGTTACCCGATTTTAAAGTAATGTCTTCTCTTATGTTATTTTGTTTTATTTTGCTTATCCAACCCCCTAAACTCTTTTTATTCATTTCTTTTGTAAAAAAAACTGTATCTTCAATATACTAGGATGTTGTCACAATATGTACTCGATCTACACATACACACACCTACATCTAATGGTTAAAGAACATACTATTTCCGTGGATGGCGAATTTCCACCTCACGAAATGATGATTGTTCAACACTAATATAACACCTTCAAAGGAGGCCATGAAGATGTAACTATATTTATAAATGATATATAATATGTTTATGTTTTACTTAAGGTTCTGTATTTTTCATTTATGGCATACCTTTATTGTTTCCATTATGGGTAAACCCGATATTTTCATTTTAGGAAGTGTCGATTACCACCCCCTCAAAGTGATTTGAATCGTTAATGCCATATGTGGGATGTATAAAGGATGGAGTAAATGATATTATATATGATATTATACTGGAATTATATTATACCTTTATATCATTATTATTTCATTAAATACAAAATAGAAATGAAAGTAGCGTTCATGCGTACGTACGGCTTACCGTCTCCATGAACGGTGCATTTCATTTCTTACCTCTAAACGTTATGGAATATTATAAATGCATGTATATACTGGATATATATGAGATATATGATATCTATATCATGAATATAATTCTGGATATAATGGATATTTCACCACATGAACAACTTGTAATTATAAGATGATTATTTTTTACTCAAGTACCAAAGATCGACAAAACTACCGTTATTAACATAAATAATTACATAATGTTCATAACATGGTAATAAGTGATATAAAAGGAATAAAAATATTGAAAAAGTTTCTTAAGAAATTATAAATTAACTCTATTTTATTATTCAAGAGGTTAAGAACGGTCGAGTCAAGATAGGACGCAATGTAAGGGAACTTCTTAACCCAATTTCCATTCTTTGGGTTAATCTCCTAATTTCAAATTATGTCATGATATTATTATGTCATATATTGTATTTGTACTTTCTTTATGTGTACTTATAGGGAATACACATAATAGATCTATTTATTTAAAAAATGATCTTTGTGAGGGACTTCGTCTCAATCTCCTTTCATTGAGGCATATTTGGTTTTATACACAACTTTCCATTATAAGGTGAAAAAACCCCTTTGACTTTAATGTTTATTCAAAAGGAATATTTTTATAAAAAGTGTTTTACTAAATGACAAAAAGGATTGTTTTTCTTGTCGTACGCATGCGGTGACAACGACTTCTCCACCACCATGGCCATTAGTTGGGTTTCATCTTCCTCTACAAGCCATAACTTTTTTTTAAATGAAAAATAAATACCAAGTTTTAATTTTCTTTTATTTTGGTATTGAAAATGGTTTTGATAATGTTTTTATTATATCAATGTGTTGTATTGATATCATATGATTGAAATGTGGAAATGTTTTGTTGCCTTTATGCATGTTTTATGTGATATGATTATGTTATGGTTTATGATATGTTTAAACCTATTAATATGAGAAATGCATTGGACTTAATAAGTGATGGGTGGAGCCCGCAATAGCTCCTAAATGCATCGGTAGGTCTCATGAGACAAACTAGTGTCTTGGAACGAGGCCTTGACAAAATCTTATTGTAGACTTGGCACGAGGCCTTGGCTACGTGGTTATGATAGTCTGACATTATGCATTCCATCATTATGAAAGTGGTTATTGATATTTCATGTGATTATTCGACTAGTAGAATATCCATGTGAGTATGTAAATGGAATTATATCATTTTACTTTTGCCATATTAGGATAAAGATCAAGTTTAAAAGGCTTTTTTTAAGATATACATTGTCTTAAATGTTAACGTTTATTTATGAAAGCTTCCGCTATATTTTTATCCTTACTGAGCATCTGAGCTCACCCCTTTCAATGTTTTAATTTTTCCAGGATGTGAAGAAGTATATTATGAATGACCTGTAAGGATAATATAAGGGGATATTAAGAGGAGATGTTGTAGTTTTGTTTTACTTTATGATGTAATGTAAGACTTATGAATATATCAAGTGTTTCCAAGGCTACTAAACTAATCGGTCATTCGAGACTTGATCTTTTGTGATCATGCCAATGCTACGCAATAATGCACCGACTCTGGGTAACTGGGGTCAGGGAATTATAGTTGGTATCAGAGGCAGTTTAGTACTAACCTTGGAATCTAGATTTAGATAAACTCTGATTAGAGCACATAGCCCGAAGATAGACTTTGAGGATTAGTATAGAAAAACTTCCTAGAATTTCGATATTATTATGATTTTGTGAGTTTTCCGAGCAATAAATCCCTGTCTGGATACGAGCAGGTAGAGGCGGATCTGGCACAGATGTACCTAGGTGTAAAACCCAAAAACACCTCTTTGAGCTTGAATCGAACGGGTACTGGTGCACGACAACGGGCCTTGCTGCACTCTTGGTTACGACACTCCCGAGGGATATGCTTTGGATAATTCTCATATTTTATACAAACCATTATGAAGGGTTTATGAGTATATAATTCCTCAAAGAAAACATTTATTTTTATGATTATGGATTATATCCATAAATAGTTCAATTTATGTTAAGTGTTTTACAAGTATGGATTTATGTATTTTAATTCATAAACTAATCTAGTTTATGCCATTGTTTAGAAATGGAGCCTAGTGGGAGGAATGTGAACCATATAAATGCACACACTCTATGTAGGGATTGCCCTCCTTCTCAAGATAATTATTGAGGAGCTAGAGATACAACTAGTTCTGATCAACTTATCACCATACTGGGACAACTCACTCAGATTATGAATAATAACTTTACTCGTATGGAGAACCCTGATCCGCAACGTGGAGGATCAATGTTAGACTGCTTCATGAGGGAACAACCGCCCACATTTAATGGGGGTACAAATCCATTAGTTTCTAAAAAATGGATAAACTCCTTAGAGAAAATATTCCACACCTTGGGGATTAGCGAAAGTGATAAGGTTGTCATAGCAGTTTACCGGCTCACTAGAGATGCCGATCAATGTTGGTCGCTGATTCAAAACACAAAGGAAGATGAAGATGTATCAAGTATGGAATGGAGGGAGTTTAACGAAATTTTATTAGAAAAATACTTTCCTCATGACCATCGAGGAGATATGGAAAGGCAATTTCTGAGTCTGAGGCAAAAGGAGGATGAGAATGCCGCAAAGTATGAGGCCAACTTTACAAGGTTTGCAAGACATGCTGCAGATTATATACGTAACCCGAGAAGTAAGATTGGTCTTTTCTTGGTTGGGTTAAAACTTTTTCTTCGTCGAGCTTTAGTATCACAATCTTTCTCAACGTATGAAGATATAGTATCATGTTCTATCAAGACAGAAAAGGAATTCTCTAAGTCTTATGACAACAATTTAAAGCAAGAGAATAAGAGAATGGTGGAACAAGAGACAGATAAAGGGAAAAAGGGAAAGAAGTATTTTCCATTATGTTATAATTGTGGGAATAATCACCCTGGTACTTGCCTAAAATGAATGAGAGTTTGTTATAAATGTGGAGAAAAAGGTCACCAGGCTCGTGATTGCAAGGGAAAGAAAGAGGCAATCAATGTTGAATGCTACAATTGTAGGGAAATGGGGCATTATACAAATGAATGTCCTAAGAGTCAGGGAAAATTACCTCAGAAAAGGCCAAGGGATCAAGGAAAATCTTATGTTGTTACTACAGATGAGGTTGAATATTTTTGTATTTGTGTTTTTGGACTCAAGTACTAGATTATGGTTATGAGAATAATGTGATATATATAAGGATTGTACTGCATTACTTGTTGTTTTCATTAAGGTTTTAATATGATGAAGGTAATCATATTTTTTTATGTGACAATAAGAGAAACTTTACCTTGTTTGAGGAATCTAATGATACAATTGATTTTGGAATTTAGAGACCTTTTAGAGAAAGTCTGGATAGAGGTATTTTGGATAACTATAAAGGTTGGAATGGATTAATTTGAACCTTGGATAGTATTATTTAAGGTTAAAACATTTCTGAAGATTACTTTTGGAAAATTATAATACTATATTTTTAGGAAAAGGACAACCTGCAGGTCGAGGGATAACCCATCGCGTCGGACAAAGCTGCAGGAATCGAACCCACAACCATAGTGCGACAGGCCTTTATTACCTACCACTAGCCTACAGGAAGTCCCTGGTTATTACAAAATAGTTTTACTAATCAAAATGGTAAGTGTTAATATTTGGATCCTTATACAATTAGAATAAATAGAATATTTTTGAGTTCTATTACCTTTTAGAGTGAAAGATGAGTTTGTGGTAAAAATTTATTAAAGAATGAAAGTCCACATGACAAGTACGTATATTCCCTTAAGTTCTTAGTAAATCTCCTAAATAAATTCCTGAACTTTATAAAAGGTAACATAAAACAAAAACATTGCCGGTTAACTTTTCCAACTGAGGATTCGATGACCGTTTAACCAATCACAAGTTTGTGATTTCTTATGGTTAACTTTCTCCTAATCCAATTTTCTACAACTCTCTATGACCCTGATGGTTTGTTTTTCTTCCATATCCATATTTTCATAGAATCCTAGTATGGGCTATCTCAGGTGACCTTTTTACTAATCTTTCTTTCTTTTAAAGATATATTTTTATTAACCTTATTTCTGATGTGGGTTTTCCAAAAAGGTATTTTATATTTTCAACCTTTTACTTTCAAATAAAAATTTCAAATTTCGAGGACGCAATTTATTGAAAAGGGGAGAATGTAACACCCCAAGCTTCTACGATACGCTTCTATTTCAATAATACAATAGCTTGCATTGTACTCAAGTTCGAGTTCTAACACACCGCGACTAGTCAAAGTAGCAGTTATGAATCGTAATAAGAACTTTTTAAAATTATAGAAATTTTATTTTTCAAAATGGAATTCATTTTTGTATTTGTAATATCTAAATTAACCTAAGTTGAATTTTTTGTAATTTTCTGAGAACTTTCAATTTTTATGAATAGTGAAAAATACTTAAAAAAACTTTTTTAATAAAAATAATTTATAGTGATAAATTATACTATTGAGTGGTTTTAAAGTGTAATTAGAATATATTTTTACCATTTTATCCAATTGTGGTCATTAGAATTAATTTTACTTTGAAATTGGACATAAACAATTGTCAATCTTTTGATATATATTGTTTCTTAAAAACACGCTATTTGTTGTGATAACGGGAATTAAATATAAAATTAATTAATGAAACTTATAGTTTTATAATTTTTTAAAATAGACATCATTTTTGAATTCGGAATATCAATTATAGCTTAGGGTGAAATTTTGGCATTGTTCTGAAAAACTTCTATTTTTGATGAATAGTGAAACCATTAAGTGGTAGTTAAATAACTAATTTTTTCATTTAAATGAAATATTACCACTTATGTAATTTGATTTTAAAAAATCCGACATACATGGTTGTCATTAGGAAGTAAAATGTGGTTCAATGGTACTAAAATAATTTTTATGTGAATAGTAACTTTTAAGTTTGATTAATCACGATTAAAGGTAATTAGTGAAATTTAAGGTAAAAATGGTATTATAAAAATATGAAATGACCTTTAAAATTGTCCTAACCCTATTGGATGTGTCATGGCCGACCAAGAAAATCCATGGGTCAACTTGGGGACCCCATGGCGCCACTTTGGTAGGAAAATGAAATAAATTACTTTTATTTAAAGTTAAATTAAAAATGTCACAAACTTAAGTTGTTTTACTAAACCAATTTTTAAATGGGGTTATACAAGTCATATTTTTTACTATAAATATTAATTAAAAATCTAACAAGATTTCATACATCATGAGATTTGTTTTATAATTTTTATACATTAAATAAATTAAATTATTAATGACACCATGATGATGCAGCGATTACCTCATTAATTAACGATTTCAATAAAATGGAAGGATAATTTAAAATCTAAGAATTACACTTGTCCAAATCCTATTGGATGAGTATATTTAGAACCCTTATCACCTTATCCTATATCTATATAAGTTTGGGTCCTTTAAAATCCTAAAATCATTGTATAATAAAGTAACATTTCATTACTTTCCAAGAGTGCCCCTCCTCTCCACTTATAAAAGGCACCCACCACTACCACCTTACTCACACTATCAAAGCCTATTGGCTCGGCCAAACTCTGCCCAAATACTCTCCCAAATTCCCTCACTTACTCCTAGATGCCTCAATTTTAGCATAATTCTTCCCAAGGAAGCCTTTGGCTCAAATCAAAAGTGTTACCCGATTTTAAGGAAATGTCTTCTCTTATGTTATTTTGTTTTATTTTGCTTATCCAACCCCCTAAACTATTTTTATTCATTTCTTTTGTAACAAAAACAGTATCCTCAATATACTAGGATGTTTTTATATGAATTATTCGATCTACACTTAGACACACCTACATCTAATGGTTAAAAAACATACTATTTCTGTGGTTGGAGAATTTCTGCCTCACGAAACGATGATTGTTCAATACTCATATAACACTGTCAAAGGTGTCCATTAAGATGTCACTCTTTTTATAAATGATATATAATATGTTCATGTTTTACTTAAGGTTCTTTATTTTTCATTTATGGCATACCTTTACTGTTTCCATTATGGGTAAAGGCGATATTTTCATTTTAGGAAGTGCGGACTACCACCCACTCAAAGTGATTTGAATCGTTAATGCCATATTTGGGATGTATAAAGGATGGAGTAAATGATATTATATATGATATTATACTAGAATTATAATATACCTTTATATAATTATGATTTAATTAAGTACGAAATAGAAATGAAAGTAGCGTTCATGAGTACGTACGGCTTACCGTCTCCATGAACGGTGTATTTCATTTCTTACCTCTAAACGTTATGGAATATTATAAATGCATGTATATACTGGATATATATGAGATATATGATATCAATATCATGAATATAAATCTAGATATAATGTATATTTTACCACATGAACAACTTGTAATTATAAGAAATTTATTTTTGACTCAAGTACCAAAGATCGACAAAACTACCGTTATTAACTTAAATAATTACATAATGTTCATAACATGGTAATAAGTGATATAAAAGGAATAAAAAACATGAAAAAATTTCTTAAAAAATTATAAATTAACTCTATTTTATTATTCAGGAGGTTAAAGAACGGTCAAGTCAAGATAGGACGCAAGGTAAGGGAACTTCTAACCCAATTTCCATTCTTTGGGTTAATCTCCTACTTTCAAATTATGTCATGATATTATTATGTCTTATATTGTATTTTTACTGTCTTTATGTGTACATATAGTGAATACACATAATAGATGTAACATCCCAAGTAATTAATGAATAATAGATATTTTTATCTATGTCTATTAATTATTAAGATAGTGTTTTAGAGGCTTAAAAAGAAAATAAATACAATCTTATGCATGGAATACACTATTATTCTTAAAAGATTGATTTACTACCTTTTGATGGAAAACCCTTTTTAAATAAAACTTTTGAAAATTTTATAATCTATATTTGCCAAAATAAACCTATTCATTATGATTGGGACATTGAAATTTACATTGGATAATGTTTTGGTATTTTTCTGACAATGTTCATTTTTTAATGAATAGTGAAAAAATACTGCATTTTACATCAAAACTGATTTTTCATTTAATTTAATTATATGGTTAGAGTATCCTTTTAATTGGTCTTAAAGTGTAATATGAATATATTTTTACCATTTAATCCAACGGTGGTCATTAGGATTAATTTCACTTTGGAATTGGTCATAAACTAATGGCAAACTTTTCATAGATATTGTTTCAAAAAAACCTGCTATTTGTTTTGACAACGGGAATTATTTTTACATCAGTTATTGCAATTTATGTGTTTGAAATTTGGTAAAATTGATTACATATTTGGAATCATAAGGTCCAAATTATGTAATTAAGTCTCTTTTATTTTTTGGAAATTATGAATAGTAACGATGGTAATTATCATTAATTATCTTGATTAATGAGTAATCAGGTAGTTAAAGATAATAAAATGATATCATAATAATACAAAAACCACAAAATGTATCCTAAGGCTGCTGGTTGTCTCATGGCCGACCATGGGATGCCTTGTGCCAAACTTGGGGCCCCATGGAATCACTTTTGTGAGAAAGTGACTTTTTATCTTTTTATTTTTAAAGAATGTTAAATGTGACAAAAAATGTATCACCTAAGTAAAATATTTTTAATTTTTTCTACATAAATGATATTTTGGACTATAAAAATTCATTAGAAAGATAAAATTATTTCCTACATCATAGTTTTTTTTTTCAAAATTTTTAGACTTTAAATAAATTAAATTATTTATGACATCATGATGATGCATCGATTACCTCATTAATAAAGGATTTAAATAAATTGAAATGATAATGTAAAATCTATGACCTACACATGTCCAAAACCTATTGGATGGGTGGATTTAGAACCCTTATCACAATACCCTCGAATTATATCAGTGTGGGACCTTTTGAATCGGAAAATCATTTTCAAATAAAGTAACATTTCTTTACTTTCCAAGAGTGCCCCTCCTCTCCTCTTATAAATGGCCCCCTCCTCTACCTCCTTACCCACACTCCCAAAGCCTTTGGATCGTCCAAACCCTGCCCATTTTGACTCTCCACATCCCTTTATTACTCCTTGAAGCCCCAATTTGGGCAGAAGTCTTCCCAAAGATGATTTTGAGCTCAAACCAAAGGGAGTTACCCGATTTTAAGGTAATGTCTTCACATGAGTCCTTTTGTTTTATTTTGCTTCTCCAACCCCTAAACTATTTTTATTCATTTATTTTGTAACAAATCCAGTATCTTAAATATACTAGGATTTTTTTATAAGAAGAATTAGATCTACACTTACACACACCTACATCTAATGGTTAAAGGACATACTGTTTCCGTTGATGCAGAATTTATGCCTCCCGAAACGATGATTATTCACCATTATTTTAACACCTTCAAAGGTGGCCATTAAGATGTCACTATATTTATATATGAAATTTAATATGTTTATGTTTTCCTTAAGATTCTGTATTTATCATTTTGGGCATACCTTTATGGTTTCCATTATGGGTAAACGCGATATCTTTATTTAAGGAAGTGCAGACTACCGCCCCCTCAAAGTGATTTGAATCGTTAAATACCATATGTGAGACGTATAAAGTATGTAACTATGATATTATATATGATATTATACTGGAATTATAATATACCTTTATATCATTTTGATTCCATTCTATAAAATACGAAATAGAAATGAAAGTATCGTTCATGCGTACGTACGACTTACCGTCTCCATGAACGGTGCATTTCATTTCATACCTCTAAATTATTATGTAATATTAAAAATGAATGTATATACTGGATATATATGATATATAAATCATGATTATAATTCTGGATATAATGGATACATGAACAACTTCTAATTATAAAGGGTTTATTTTTGACTCAAGTACCAATGATCGTTAAAACGACCGTTATTAACTTAAATAATTACATATTGTTCATGACATGGAAATAAGTGATATAAAAGGAATAATGAACTTAAAAAAGGTTCTTAAGCAAGTAGAAATTAACTCATGTTTATTATTCAGGACATTAAAGAACGATCGAGTCAAGTCAGACCCAAGGTATGGGACTTCGTCTCAATGTCCTTTCATTGAGGCATATTTTCTTTTATACACAACCTTCTTTTATATGGTGTATAAACCCCTTTGAGTTTTATATTTATCCAAAAGGAATATTTTTTATACGAAGCGTTTTACTAAACGACAAAAGGGAATGTTTTTGTCGTATTTATGCGGCGACAACGACTTCTCCGCCACCGTGACCGTTATTTGAGTTTCTGCTTCCTCTACAAGCCATACCATCTTTTTAAAAGAAAAATAAATACCATGTTTTACTTTTTTTTTTGGTATTGAAAATGGTTTTCATAATGTTTTTATATCAATGTATTGTATTTATATCTTGTGATTGAATGGTGGAAATGTTTTGTTTCCTTTATGAATGTTTTATGTGATATGATTATGTTGAGGTTCTTGGGCATTATTATGAAGACGAGTGGTTCCATGATCAAATAAGGGCGGGTGAGCCCGATATGGGTCTCCAATGCATTGGGTAACGCGAAGGAGTGAAACGTTAAGGTTTCTCTGAAGGGATTTACGGAATATACTGTGATGGGTATTCCAAACGTAACAAAGAGGGTTACTCCGTACGTAAGAATGTTATGAATGCCTCAAGATACCTTTATGTCTTATTATTTCTATGATTTATTCATGATTTGATGAGGTATGTTAATGTTCTTATGTTTTATGGGTAAAGTATGATTTCATTCTTATGTATATATGTACCCATGTTTCCTTTCCATATTTTTATATCCCTTACTGAGCTTTTTATGCTTATCCCATGTTTTTTGAAATGTTTTTCACAGGTCAAGGGAAAGGTACATGATATGATGATAGTGTCAAAAAAGTGTCAAGAAAGAATCCATGTTTTATTTTAAATATGTTTCCATTGATGGGAAAAATGAATACTATCTTTTATGTAACCACTTTGTTTAAATGTGGAATGTAATGCAAGTTTTATGATCTAATTCTCTAAAACTCTAAACCCGAAAAGATCTGCAATGTGTAATCTTGTAATAAATAATGATTAAGTAAGGTTTAATGCTGGGGCCTTATAGTTGGTATCAAAGGTCAGTTTAGATAACTTTAGGAGTTAGATTTCTATTAAATGATAATCCAAAAATATATTTTTTTGAAATGATATAGCATTTGAAGATTACCATGTTGCTTCATCTAAGATATATCTGTGTTAAGAATGATTTTTCATAAATGAAATAGAGCAACTTTTTTGGGAAGGCATACAGAGTAGAATGTCTTTCCGAATCAGCAGCTAGAGATGGTCGGAATCAGAATTGAGCAGTTTACTGCAGTGATGACCCAGTTGAATCAGGTGATAAATAGTGGGTGTGTTTATGATATTTTGGTGTTTTCTAAAAGTAAAGAGGAGAATTAAAGACATTTAAGGGTTATTTTGCAAACCTTAAAAGAAAATAAATTGAATGGGAAATTCAGCAAGTGTGAGTTTTGGTTGAAACAAATATATTTCCTTGGTCACATTGTTTCTAAAGATGGGATAACCGTTGATCCTGAAAAAACAATGGTTGTTTAAGAATGGCCAAGAGCCACAATTGTAACTGAGATTCGTAGCTTCCTTGGTTTGGCAGGCTATTACTGAAGGTTTGTTAGAAATTTTTCATGGTTATCTAGTCCAATGACTAAGCTAACTCGGAAGGGTGTTAAGTTTATCTGGACAAAAGAATGTGGTGATTGTTTTCAGGAATTGAAAAGAAGATTGGTGAATGCTCCAGTTTTGGAAATACCTTTCAGGAATGGTGAGTTTGTTATATACATTGATGCTTCATTGAAAGGACTTGGTTGCGTCCTAATGTAGAATGATCAGGTAATTGCTTATGCTTCACGACAGTTGAAAACTCATGAGGTAAATTACACTACACATTATTTGGAATTAGCTGCTGTTGTTTTCGCTTTAAAATTTTGGAGGCATCATTTGTATGGAGTAATGTGTGAAATATATACTGATCACAAAAGTTTAAAGTATACATTGACTCAGAAAGAGTTAAACATGAGATAGAGGAGATGGATGGGTTTAATCAAGGATTATGATTGTACAATTCATTACCATCCGGGAAAAGCAAATAAAGTGGCTGATGCTTTGAGTCAAAAAAGTAACGCTTCATTAGCAATGTTGCATTTAGAACGTGATCTTTTGGTTAAGTATTTGATGAACTTTGGCATAGAAGTTGTTGGTGTAGGATGTTCTCTTGTTTTGTTTCAGGTATCAGTGAAATCTTCTCTATCAGACAGAATCAAGCAAGCACAGAATCAAGACAGTGAGTTGTAGAAAAAGGTAGAGCTGGTTCAGAAGGGTAAGTTGCCTGAATTAAACATTGATAGTGATTGTGTTTTGAGATTTGGGAAGAGATTGTGTGTGCCTTGTGATTCATAGTTGAAGAGAGGGTTGTTATGTGAAGCTCATAGTTCTCCGTTTTCAGTTCATCCTGGAAGTACTAAGATATACAGAGATCTGTGGGAGTATTATTGGTGGGATGGAATGAAAAGAGATATTGCTGATTTTACTGTGAAGTGTTTGACATGTCAACAGGTTAATTTAGAGCGACAGTTACTGAAAGGGATGCTTCATCCTTTACTACTGCCAGAGTGGAAATGGGAGAATATATCCATGGACTTTGTTGGGGGATTACCGAAGACATCTCGAGGTAATAATGCAATCTGGGTTATTATTGATCGCTTGACTAAATCTGCTCATTTCCTTGTTATACAAGATACTTTTTCCCTTGATCAACTTTCCCAGTTTTATCTTAAATAGATAGTCAGGTTACATGGAGTTCCCCTCTCCATTGTATCTAATCGTGATCCCAGGTTCACTTCTAACTTTTGGAAAGGCCTTCAGAAGTCGCTGGGTACTGAATTAAATTTTAGTACAACATTTCATCCTCAATCAGATGGGAAGTCAGAACGAACAATTCAGACCTTGGAGGATATGCTACGAGCTTGTTCGATGGATTATCAGGGAAGTTGGGACAAACAACATTCTTTGGTTGAATTTTCATATAATAACAGTTTTCATTCCAGTAAACAGATGGTACCATTTGAGGCGTTATATGGGAAGCGGTGTCGAACTCTAGCTTTCTGGGATGAAGTGGGTGAAAGGATGTTGATGGGACAAGAATTGGTAGAAGAGATGACAGAAAAAGTTCAGATGATTCAGAAACACATGAGAACAGCTCAGAGTAGGCAGAAGAGTTATGCATACTACAGGAGGAAGGATCTAACTTTTGAGGTTGGTGATCATGTTTTTCTCAAAGTCTCACCATGGAAAAGTGTGATGAGATTTGGTATGAAAGGAAAGCTGAGTCCAAGGTTCATTGGACCATATGAAATTCTAGATAGAGTTGGATCATTTGCATACCGGGTGGCTTTACCTCTGAGTTTATCTCAGTTACACAATGTTTTTCACGTTTCGATGTTGAGAAAGTATATACCAGATCCATCTCATATTTTGAGTCCAGAGGTAGTTCAGCTGGAAGAGAACCTATCTTATGAGGAACAACCGGTCCATATTCTTGACCACAAGGATCAAGTGTTACGAAATAAGGTGATTAATCAGGTAATGGTTTTGTGGAAAAACCACATGATAGAAGAGGCAACATGGGAATCGGAAAATGCAATGAGGGATAAGTACCCCAATTTATTCGATAAGTAAATAAATTACGGGGACACAATTTTCTAAAGGGGGGAAGGATGTAACATCCCAATTAAGTAATGAATAATATATATTTTTATCTATGTCTATTAATTATTAAGATAGTGTTTTAGAGGCTTAAAATGAAAACAAAGACAATCTTATGCATGGAATACACTAATATTCTTAAAAGATTGTTTTATTGCCTTTTGATGGAAAACCCTTTTTAAATCAAACTTTTGAAAATTTTATAATATATATTTGTCAAAATAAACATATTCATTATGATTGGGACATTGAAATTTACATTGGATAAATTTTTGGTATTTTTCTGACAATGTTCATTTTTTGATGAATAGTGAAAAAATACTGCATTTTACATCAAAACTGCTTTTTCATTTAATTTAATTATATGGTTAGATTATCATTTTAATTGGTCTTAAAGTGTAATCTGAATATATTTTTACCATTTAATACAATGGTGGTCATTAGGATTAATTTCACTTTGGAATTGGTCATAAACTAATGCCAAACTTTTAATAGATATTGTTTCAAAAAAACCAGCTATTTGTTTTGACAATGAGAATTATTTTTAAATCAATTATTTCAATTTATGTGTTTGGAATTTGGTAAAATGGATTACATATTTGGAATCAGGAGGTTCAAATTATGTAATTAATACTCTTTTATTTTTGGACATTATGAATAGTAACGATGGTAATTATCATTAATTATCTTGATTAATGAGTAATCAGGTAGTTAAAGATAATAAAATGATATCATAATAATAAAAAAAGACCACAACATGTGTCCTAAGTCTACTGGTTGTCTCATGTCCGACCATGGGATGCCTTGTGACAAACTTGGGGGCCCCATGGAATCACTTTTGTGAGAAAGTGACTTTTTATCTTTTTATTTTTAAAGAATATTAAATGTGACAAAGAATGTATCACCTAAGTAAAATATTTTTATTTTTGTCTAAATAAATGATATTTTGGACTATAAATTTTCATTAGAAATCTAAAAAGATTTCCTACATCATAGTATTTTTTTCATAATTTTTAGACTTTAAATAAATTAAATTATTTATGACATCATGATGATGCAGCGATTACCTCATTAATATAGGATTGAAATAAAATGAAATGATAATGTAAAATCTATGACCTACACATGTACAAAACCTATTGTATGGGTGTATTTAGAACCCTTATCTCCTTACCCTCTAATTATATCAATGTGGGACCTTTTGAATCTGAAAATCATTTTCAAATAAAGTAACATTTCTTTACTTTCCAAGATTTCCCCTCCTCTCCTCTTATAAAAGGTCCCCACCTCTACCTCCTTACCCACACTTCCAAAGCCTTTGGATCGTCCAACCCCTACCCATTTTGTCTCTCCACATCCCTCTCTTACTCCTTGAGGCCTCACTTTGGGCAGAAGTCTTCCCAAGGAATCCTTTGAGCTCTAACCAAAGGGAGTTACCCGATTTTAAGGTATTGTTTTCACTTGTGTCCTTTGGTTTTATTTTTCTTATCCAACCCCCTAAACTATTTTTATTCATTTATTTTGTAACCAATACAGTATATTCAATATTCGAGGATGTTGTTATAAGAATTATTCGAGCTAAAATTACACACACCTACATCTAATGGTTAAAGGACATACTATTTCCGTGGATGGCGAATTTATGCCTCCCGAAACGATGATTGTTCAACATTCTTTTAACACCTTCAAAGGTGGCCATTAAGATGTCACAATATTTATATATGAAATATAATATGTTTATGTTTTCTTTAGGCTTCTGTATTTTTCATTTTGGGCATACCTTTATGGTTTCCATTATGGGTAAACACGATATCTTCATTTAAGGAAGTGCGGACTACGACACCTCAAAGTGATTTGATTCGTTAAATACCATATGTGGGACATATAAAGGATAGAACTATGATATTATATATGATATTATACTGGAAGTATAATATACCTTTATATCATTATGATTCCAATCTATAAAATACGAAATAGAAATGAAAGTAGTGTTTATGCGTACGTACGGATTACCGTCTCCATGAACGGTGCATTTCATTTCTTACCCCTAAAGGATTATGTAATATTATAAATGCATGTATATACTGGATATATATGATATATACATGATGATTATAATTCTGGATATAATGGATACATGAACAACATGTAATTATAAAGGGTTTATTTTTGACTCAAGTACCAATGATCATTAAAACGACCGTTATTAACGTAAATAATTACATAGTGTTCATGACATGGAAATAAGTGATATAAAAGGAATAATGAACTTAAAAAAGGTTCTTAATCAAGTAGAAATTAACTCAAGTTTATTATTCAGGACATTAAAGAACGATCGAGTCAAGTCGGACCCAAGGTATGGGACTTCGTCTCAATCTCCTTTCATTGAGGCATATTTTGTTTTATACACAACCTTATTTTATATGGTGTATAAACCCCTTTGAATTTTACGTTTATCCAAAAGAGATCTTTTTTATATGAAGCATTTTACTAAACGACAAAAGGGAATGTTTTTGTCGTACGTATGCGGCGACAACGACTTCTCCGCCGCCGTGACCGTTATTTGAGTTTCGGCTTCCTCTACAAGACATACCTTCTTTTTAAAAGAAAAATAAATACCATGTTTTACTTTTATTTTATTTTGGTATTGAAAATGTTTTTCATAATGTTTTTATATCAATGTGTTGTATTGATATCTTGTGATTGAAAGGTGGAAATGTTATGTTTCCTTTATGCATGTTTTATGTGATACGATTATGTTGAGGTTCTTGGGCATTATTATGAATACGGGTCGTTCCGTGATAAACTAAGGGCGGGTGAGCCCGGTATAGCTCTCCAATGCATTGGGTAACATGAATGAGTGAAACGTTAAGGTTTCTCTGAAGAGATTTAGGGAATATACTGTGATGGGTATTCCAAATGTAACCCAGAGGGTTACTCCCTACGTAAGAATGTTATGAATGGCTCAAGTTACCTTTATGTCTTATGATTTCTATGATTTATTCATGATTTAATGAGGTGTGTTAAAGTGCTTATGTTTTATGGGTAAAGTATGATTTCATTATTATGTATATATGTACCCATGTTTCCTTTCCATATTTTTATATCCCTTACTGAGCTTTTTATGCTCATCCCATGTTTTTTGAAATGTTTTTCACAGGTCAAGGGAAAGGTACATGATATGATGATAGTATCAAGGAAGTGTCAAGAAAGAATCCATGTTTTATTTTAAATATGTTTCCATTGATGAAAAAATGAATACTATCTTTTATGTAACCACTTTGTTTAAATGTGGAATGTAATGCAAGATTTATGATCTAATTCTCTAAAACTCTAAACCCGAAAAGATCCTCAATGTGTAATCCTGTAATAACTCAAGATTAAGTAAGGTTTAAGGCTGGGGCCTTATAATAGATATATTTTATTTAAAACAAATGATCTTTGTGAGGGACTTCGTCTAAATCTCCTTTAATTGAGGAATATTTGGTTTTATACATAACTTTCCTTTATACGGTGTATAAACCCCTTTGACTTTTTCAATTATTCAAAAGGAATCTTTTTATATGAAGTGTTTTTTCTAAACGAAAAAAAGGAATGTTTTTCTTGTCGTTCGCATGCGGCGACAACGACTTCTCCACCGCCATGGCCATTATTTGGGTTTCGGCTTCCTCTACAAGCCATGACTTTTTTTTTAAATGAAAAATAAATACTAAGTTTTAATTTTTTTTATTTTGGTATTGAAAATGGTTTTGATAATGTTTTTATTATATCAATGTGTTGTATTGATATATTGTGATTGAAATGTGGAAATGTTATGTTGCCTTTATGCATGTTTTATGTGATATGATTATGTTATGGTTTATGATATGTTTAAACCTATTCATATGAGGAATGAATTGGACTTAATAAGTGACAGGTGGAGCCTACTATAGCTCCTCGGTGCATCGGTAGGTCTCATGAGACAAACTAGTGTCTTGGCACGAGGCCTTGACAAAATCTTATTGTAGACTTGGCATGAGGCCTTGCCTACGTGGTTATGATAGTCTGGAATTATGCATTCCATCATTATGAATGTGATTATTGATATTTCATGTGATTATTTGACTTGTAGAATATCCATGTGAGTAAGTGAATGACATTATTTCATTTTACTTTTGCCATATTATGCTAAAGTTCAAGTTTAAAAGGCTTTTGTTTTTGTTATACATTGCCTTAAATGTTAATGTTTTTTTATGAAAGCTTCCGCTATATTGTTATCCTTACTGAGCATCTGAGCTCACCCCTTTCAATGTTTTAATTTTTCCAGGATGTGAAGAAGTATATTATGAATAACCTGCAGGGATAATATAAGGGTATTTGAAGAGAAGATGTTGTAGTTTTGTTTTACATTATGATTTAATGTAATACTTATGAATGTATCTAGTGTTTCCAAGGCTACTAAACTAATCGGTCTTTCGAGACTTGATCTTTTGTGATCATGCCAATGTTACGCAATAATGCACCGACTCTGGGTAACTGGGGTCGGGGTGTTACAGTCACCATCCCAAAATCTATACCAAAAATCACAACACATAATGAGATATTTATAGATTTATAAAGGATATTTTATCACAGTAAACATTAATTTTGGGGTTTTATCACACAAACCAAAATTATTGGGAAACCATTTCATTAGGAAAGTATAAGTAATTAACCAATTTCCATTTAGGGTGATATCACAACAATAACAACCAAATTAGAAATCAAATCACATATATATAGTGTAAACAAAATACCCCAACGACAACAATTTTATATAGGGTATCATGCTTGTATAATTCAAAATATCACAAATAATATAAAATCCCCAAAGCATTCAAATAAAATTCCACTTTACCCATTTAATTCAATTAAAAAAATTTATATCATTATTTAACCAGGAACAAACCCAAACCATATGTAAATAGAAGTAAACCCCTCCTTCATGATACATAATAAGGAGAAACGTGGAAAATCCTACAAAAAATAATCTTTGTTGACTCACTATGCATCATAGGGTGAAGATGAATGCCCCAAAACTACCACCACACCATGAGGAACTATAGATCATCCCACACCGTACCCAAATCCATCCAAATAAAACCCAACACAATCTCTAAACCAAAACAACTTCACCACAATTAATACCTTTGAGAATAATGTTAGAAAATAGGTGAAAAAATAGGAAAAATCACCATAGATCATAGATAGAATCCCACAGATAGATCCCCATAGAAAGGAATCTCCAAACGTAGAAGGAGAATATCGTCAAACACCTGAAACAAAAGATGCACCACTGGCCGTAGGGTTGGGAGAAATCCTAATCTACTAAAACCTTTAAAACAACAAAAGGTCAGGGAATTACACGACAAGAAACACCCTTTCATGTCATGTACTCCCAAGATTCCAGGTTATATAAAAAAATGCATCGCCAATTTATTTTTAAACAGAAAAAATAATCACATTATAAACCACCCTTAGACAATATGTGAAACCTAATTTCATGTCATGTAACACACTTACCTAGTGTTCATTTCTTGCAACAATTCTGCTGCACCTCCAGCTTGCAATAACAATTTATGATACCTCCCTCGCACTCCTCCAACCACCAAAACAATTAAAGTATTGAACCAGGAAGGCCCATACCATTACCCTAGATAGCTCTCAAATGGTTCTCTACATTAAGAATCCAAATCAAATCCCAGAAGGAAATTGGTCAAAATAAACACCCCGAAAGATAACTCTCAAGGATATCATCATACCTCAAATGCTCAGACAATACAAAAACACCAACCCAACCCACACTACCACAAAACCACTACATTACCATCTATACATCCACATAGCTCAAACCAACCACTAATACAACTAATGAACAACACTGTCCCAAACACATGAATCAAGGAATTTTTTCCTCCAGGTCGACATACAATCCTCTCTTGGTGGCACTGAATCATCAACATGTGTTCAATAACACCAATGTTAATACATATTGATTAGGAATCTTATCCTCCAACTTTAATATGTCAGTACTTTATCACACATCACACCAAAAAATTCATAAACCAAGGAAAAAACCAATCTCATAAATAAAAAGATCCAAATATAACATCATAAATAAAAATAGAGAAAGGGAAAAAACAACTATGGGTACTTAGAACACATCTTTATCTAACACTACCATGTACTATTCTCTTGGATACCATTCCTACATAACACATGAACCAAAAAAATGGTATGTCCCTGTTGTGCATTCTCTTGGAAATCATAAATCTCCATGGGCAAATCCAAATACCTCAGGTCATCCTTGATATCCAAATCTACCCAGTTAATGAAATGATATTAATCGTGATGAAACTGATGAAGTTGAATGATGTGAAAGTTGTCATGGATCCATTCTAAATACAGTGGTAATGCCAACCGATACACCACCTCACCAACATTCTTGAACACCTCAAAGGGCCCATAAAACATGGGATAATGATCACTCCCTATGCCAAACCTCCTCTACCCGCTTCAAGGGGAATCATTTTTGAACATGTGGTCTCCAACCTCAAACTAAAAGTTCCTCCTCCGATGATCATCATACGACTTATGCTCGATCTTTGATACCATCATCCTCTCAAAAAAAGCAAGTATTTTTCAGTCGTGGTCTAGACCACATTGGGTTTAAGAAAAATTGCCTTCCCAACCATAGTCCAGCAGAATAGAGAATGACACGGTATCCCATACAAATCCTATAATAGGGTCATGATAATAAAATATTGATATATATTATTATATGTAAACACTAAAAAATGGAACATGATGCACTCATGATCCCCCTAATTCCAAGACGAACACCCAGAACATATCCTCCAATGTTAGGGTAGTCTGTTTTGTCTTCCTATATGTTTGAGTGTGGAAAGGAGTGCTGAGGTGTAACTGAGTTCCAGAAGCATGTTGTAATACCCAAAATACTCGTGAAGAAAAATGTGTTCCCTAATAAAAGACAATGTACCATATAAATCCATGAAATTACATCATCTAATCCACATACCTCTAAACCAATGCATCCATTAAGCCCAACTCCTTAATCACTAAGAAGTGAGATGATTTAGTCAAATGATCCTCGACCACCTAGATAGAATTACATTATCCATAACTTATGGGAAAACCTATGATGTAATCCACTAAGATGTTATCCCATTTCAACTCGATAAAATCCAAGGGTTGCAAAAAACCTCCCGGAACATGATCCTTGGCCTTTAGATACTAGAAAACAAGTCACCAAGATGAAAATCATCTACTTCCCATTTCATTCTAGGCCACTAAAATTGTTCCCTCAATACACTGTAAATTTTGGAAACTCATGGGTGTACTTCTAATGGTGAGCTATGAAAGTTAAGAATAACTCCCATGCACATTTCCAAAAGAAAAAACAGACCTCCTTGAAATAACATCGGGTTCTGATTATCCATCATCCATCCCTCTGGTTCTAATAATAATTTTTTTTTTCTAAGAATAATATTTATATTTTATTAGATAAAAGTTTGTTTTTTATAAATAATTGATGATTAATTTTATGGATATTTCATAAAAATATATTTAATACTTATTACATTACTTATTTTTCTATATATACTTTAGAAAAATAACTTGAATAAAATTCATTTAAAATTATTCATACATGGTTTTGGTGCTATTTTTTTGAAATATACACCTTGGTTTTCTGTATTTTTATCAATAATTAGATAAATCATATATTTTATATTACTTTCACCATGGTAATTTTTTATTCATAAGTATTTTTTACTGTATAAAATATAGTCTAGACTGGAAATAATGTTTTAGGCTATAAAAATTAAAATTGACATATCTAAATAAATTATTTAACAAATCCTTCTTTTTATTAATGGAGAGTAATATTTTAGGTATAATATCATTTTATATTAAAATATATATAGTACACCATATATATTTAAAGTAGTTTACCTTTCAATCAAATATTCATCTATAAAATATCGAAAACATTGGCTCAAATTAGTTTCCTTCACCACCATAGTTTTTTAGGCCATCAATTAATTAGAATCAGTTTTATTAAATAAATGATGTTTTAAATCCACTATGAATTATTTATATATTGGGAAATTATCAGGACATCATTTAAATTATTAGTGGTTTATTAAATCAATTTTTTATTTGAATTAACAATGGTTTTAACAACCACGCTCATTATAGTGATAGATTTTGGATTTTTAGCCAAAATTAGTACTGTTTTGAAGCACTCCAAAATAGGTTTCGATGTATTCTACGTAATTGGTGCATGTTTTTCAGCACATAAGTGTTCTTAAGACACTATGAACACATTAAAAATTCTTATTTATATTTATGAAAATTGAAATTATTTCAAATCACCTAATCATTTCAAAATTCAAAAATTACGTAACTAAATATGCTAATTCCTATAATATAAAAACAACATGAAATTGTACAGTTATATATATTTTTATAGAAATTTTTTAAATAAAGGGAACCACTATATGATATTATATAGTTTATAGAGATACATGACAAAACATACAGCCATTATTATTTTAATTTAATAATTTTGAGGCAACATTCATGTTTTTACTAATAAAATTAGACACAAATACAATTAAGGGGAACTACCTTAACATCTAATCCACATTGTTAGGAATGATAGCATTAATGATTCATGCTAGATCTACTCTTTATTTTCATACATATAATAGTCCTCTTGTATAAATATTAAATATAATAATGAAAAATAATTTATTTCATTTATATCTAGATTATAGGAAAAATAATTATCATAATTAATATTATATGTTTATCTTGTTTAATAAATGTGTTTTATTCATTACCAATTAATTTATGTCTATTAATTATTAAATTTTACATGGAATTGTCTCAGTCAAGATCTGTAATATGATATCCTACACACTCCCCACAACTAAAAAATTCTCACCCCAGGTTGTCCTTATCAACTTACATGATAACTACTCCAATATTCAGATAGATAATCCCTAAAAATATTCTTTAGGCACCCTAGACATGTCAAATGGAATAAATGTCAAAAAATTAGTCCTCTAAAAAGTAGCTGGGAAACATCATATAGATGGGAGTGTTTGCGATAGATTATTCGTATTCATAGTTGTTGTAGAAGAATAAGTCCTAACATTAAATATTTTTTGATTTAATTATTCCCCTATCATTAAATAATATAAAAAAATATTGAACTTGATTGTAACGCCCTGACCCCAGTTACCTGGAGTCGGTGCATTATTACATAACATTGTCATGATCAGAAAAGATCATGTCTCTAAGGACCGATTATTTTTGTAGCCTTGGAAACACTAGATACATTCATAAGTCTTACATTACATCATAAATTTAAATACTACAACAATATAGAAACCATATTCCACAATCATATCCCCTCAGACTATCCCTGCAGGTCAGTCATAAAATACTTCTTCACGTCCTCGAAAAAATAAAACATAGAAATGGGTAAGCTCAGATGCTTAGTAAGGATA
Organism: Viscum album; assembly: GCA_963277665.1. NCBI lineage: Eukaryota > Viridiplantae > Streptophyta > Magnoliopsida > Santalales > Viscaceae > Viscum > Viscum album. The sequence goes on from OY728165.1 coordinate 221,704,494, forward strand.
ACAATATAGAAAAGACTTTCATAAATAAGTATAAACATTTATGGAAATGTATAACTAAAAAAATCCGTTTAAACTTGAGCTTCAACATACTATAGAAAAAATGAAATAAAATAAGCCCGTTAACTTATTAACATGGATATTCTACTAGTCTAATAATCACATGTAATATCAATAACCACTTTCACAATGATGGAATGCATAATGCCAGACTATCATAACCACATAGTCAAGGCCTTATGCCAAGACTACAAATAATATTTTTTCAATTCCTAGTGCCAAGACAATAGTTTGTCTCATTAGACCTACTGATGCATTGTGGAGCTATAGTGGGCTCCACCCATCACTTACTCAGTCTAAGGCATTCCTCATAGGAAAGGTTTTAAACATAACATAAACATTAATATTAAAACTAGCATACAAAATGACAATAATTTCTCTAAAAACCATGAATGGTATAAAAATAACACATCAATAGTAAAAAAAATCACACAACCTTCAATAAAATATGTATGTTTTTTATCATAATGAATCAACGTCAAATAAACATAAAATCAATCAAAGGATGTTGACATAGATGAAATCAAAACTATTTGAGAGAAATATCTCCTTTTTTTAAATAATTTATAAGTCACATAATTATAAAAGAAAATGTTTACTTTGAAAATATTCGTATACGCTTTTAAGGGAACTTCTATGACTTTATAATGGCGAAAAATAGTTGCACCCGCTATATAAGTTAAAAAAGACGTTTTTACCTTAATTTTGTCGAAAAGGTCAAAAAGGACCTTGTTTGGAATCCAACGGAAATATTACTTTATAATAATAATATAAAAAGTAAAACATGGGTATAAATTAATTTAACCCATAGTATATGAAATAGTAATAATGTTTTGAAATATATTTTTAAGAAACATGGATGTGGATGATAAAGAGGTCCCAGTATATAATTACGTATAAACAATCACGGATAATGAAGTGATTGTGAAATAAAACCTTACCTTGTATTTTTCCTTGGTCGAGGGTAGGTTAACATCCTATATAATGGTGAAATAATTGATATTAAATTATACAAGAATCATATATGATATTTTTACATTGTTTTGATAATAATATCTTAGTATTATCATCATTTCGGGTGTTAATATATTCGTTTTCCTTTATATTCATTGTTATATGAGTAATATTTTTTATGTATGGGATGTATATTATTAATATATAGAATTATATCAAGTATTTACAAATTATATTTTATCATCTAATGAAAAATATTTTTTGAATGGATACAATGGGGAATGAATCTCATCGCGTTCGTGGAGACGGTAATCCGTACGTACGCAAGAGAGATAATATCATTTTTTTGATATTAAAATAATATATAATTGGATGTTATATAATATATACAGAATAATTATCATGGTATATTTATTATTTACATGAATTACACATCATTATTATACCCATCCAAAGAAAAATGTATTGAATAATAATTACACCACGACGTGGAGACGGTAATCCGTACGTACACATGTATGGTGAAATAAAATTCAAAGGATGGATAGAATAATGAATATGGCTGTACCATATTTATAATAACATCATGGTATATAGAAGATACTGGAGTTAATATTTTATAATGGAAATAACAAAGAATGAAGAGGTGGATGAAGAAAAGAACTTGAAAGATGGCGGTGAAATTATTACCTATTCGTCGGGTTCTTCCTTTTGATTTGATCAAAAGGGATACATAAGTTGGATTTATGACAAACATAGGGAATCTAGGATGATGGGACGATAGTTTAGAAGGTATTTTGGCAGGGTTTGTCCAAGCCAAATGGCTTTGAAGGTGAGAATTAGAGGGAAGGTGGAGTGCCCTTTTATAAGAGGATTGAGGGGAACCTTAAAATAAATATAGAAATATTATTTAATAATAAAATCATTTTCGGTTTCTAATGGATCCATATTATATTATTTAAAGGTTAACGTGGGGATGGTTTGTAAACCACTCATCCAAAAGGTTTTAGACAGGTGTGTGTCACTATATTATCCTTAACTTTTAGATTTAATTCATAGTTAAATAGATTTACATTTTCCATGTCTCTTTATATTTTTATATTATATAGTTAATAAATATACTATATACCTCCAAGAGAACCCAAAGTGGTTCATTAATGATACATATATCATTATAAGTCTTTTGGCTGACCATTAGATTTTTAGGAATATTATAACAATTTATAATATAAAATTTGTTTTAAAAACACCTTTATGTCAATTTTGACACTACTTAATAATTGATTGGTGAACAAGTCTTAAAAACATTATTAATTAAAAACAAATTTATTTAATCAATATGTACATGACCTATTAATCAATAAAATTCATGTATGGCATAAAATACTTCAAATTATATTTATTTTAACATTTATAATACCAATTATTTGATGCTTTCATTAATAAGGAAAATACTGCATCATCATTGTGTTATAAATAAATATAATTATTCAATGTATTACAATTATAAATAAAATACCATTATGTAGGAAATATTTTTATATTTATAATTAATATTTATAGTTGAAGATATAACATGTATAAACATATGTAAAAATTGTTTTACTAAAAGATACATGCTTATGTTTTTTTTATTTACTTTAACTAAATTAATATAAAGTGTCATTATCACATTCAAGTGGCTCCATGGGGTCCCATAATCGACCCAAATATGCCCATGGTCGGACATGTATCATTCAATAGGGTTAGTACACGTGTTAGGGTAATTTAATATTATTATAATATATATTTTTTACCCTTATATAGCAGATTTACCCTTTAACCATGGTAAATAAAATATTTACCAGAGTAATTATTCAAAATGTCTAGAAATAATTGTTACCTATTTAAACAATTTGGAACTCCTGATTATAAATATGTAATCTATTTTTATAAAGTCAAAACACAAAAGTGGCATAAATTAATTTAAAATTAAATCTCGTTGTCAAAACAAAAAGCACGTATTTTAAGAAATAATAACTATCAAAATATTGACACTTTTTTATGTCTAGTTTAAATGTGGAAATAAGTCTAATGAACAAATTTTAATTAAATGGTAAAAATATATTCTAATTCTACTTTAAAACGACTCAATAGTATAATTTATCACTATAAATTATTTGGATTAAAAAAATTTGTTTTTAATTAAAGTTTAGTATTTTTCACTATTCATCAATATTGAATGTTTTCTAAAAAATACCAAAAAATTACCCTAGGATAATTTTGATATTCCAAATATAAAAATGAAGTCTATTTTGAAAGATAAAATTTATAAAATTTAAAAAACTCAATATTACTATTCATAACGGTTAGCTTGATTGGTTGTGGTCGGTGTTAGAACTCGAAGTTGCGTACAACACACACTATTGAATTACTCAAAGAGAAGCATACCATGGAAGCATGGTGTGTTACATTCTCCCTGGATTCAAATAATTTCATCCTTGATATTTCTAGAATATTACTGCATGAAAAGACTCGGGTGGTTCTTCATCATAAGTTTCTCGTGATTCCACGTTGCCTCTTCCATCTTATGGTTTCTCTATAGAACATTTACCAGAAGAGTCGTCCGGTTTCTCAGCACATGTTCTCTAGTATCAAGAATCCCGACGGGCTCTACACAATAAGACAGATGAGGTTCTAGTTCTACATCTTCATATGTGAGTACATGCGTTGGGTAAGGCATGTATTTTTTCAACATTGATATGTGGAACACATTGTGAAATTTGAAGAGGCTTGGCAGCATTTCCAACCAGTAAGCTACAAAACCCAATTCATTATTGAATTTAAAAAGCTCTGATGTACCTAGGACTCAATTTTTCCTTCATACCGAAACATATAAAAACCTTCCATGGAGATACCTTCAAAAAAACATGATCTCATACATGAAATTCCAAATCCTTTATTTTGTTATCGGCATAGATGTTTTGCCTACTTTGAGATGCTTTGATGTGGTTTTGGATTACCATCGCCTTTTCCATCGTTTCCTCCACCATTTCTTGACCTATGAGTTTTCATTAACCAACATCATCCCGACAGGTTGGTGTGCGACATCTCTTTCCGTATAACGCTTCATATGGTGCCATATGAATACTTGAATGGAAGCTATTGTTATAGGAAAATTTTACCAATGGTAAATATTGATCCCACATACCCTGAAGGTCAAGTGATCATGATCTCAACATGTCGTCTATGGTTTTAATAGTCCGTTCTGATTGTCTATCAGTTTGGGTTGGTAAGCAGTGCTCAAACGAAGTTCATTATGGAGGGATTTCTAAAGACTTTTCCTGAATCTTAATGTAAAACGTGGATCACGATCAGAAACAATTGATAGGGGTACTCCATGAAGTCTCACAACTTCAGTAATATATAGTATTTCTAGACGTTCAAGTGGTAGATCTTCTCTTATAGCATGAAAATGTGGTGACTTGGTAAGATGATCAACAATGACCATATTGCATCGTTCCTTCTAGGAGTCTTTGGTAGTCCCATGAAATAGTCCATCAGGATATTATCCCATTTCCACTCAGGTATGGGAAGAGGTTCAATACTTCTCTAGGCTATTGCCTTCCAGCTTTCACTTGTTGACAGAACATACATCTTGACATAAAATCAGCAATCTCCCTCTTCATGTTGTCCCAACAAAAATGTTCCTTCAATTCTCTATACGTCGTAGTGCTACCAGGGTGTATAGAGAAAATTGAACTATGAGCATCATCCAAAAATTCCCTTTTTAGATCAGGTATATCAGGGACACAATGTCTCTTCTCAAATTTCAAAATTCCATCTTCATTCACAAAGTCAGTAAATCTCCCGTCATTCACAGCTTTAATCCTTTTTTGAAACTCTTCATCATTAGTCTGAGAACTCTTTATCCTTTATAGTAATGATGGTTTGGCGACCATTTGAAAAAGGTATTGATGTTTCTCCTTCCATGGTGATTCCCATATCCATCTTTACTAGATCCATGAAAATAGGATCCCTTTCAACTATCATCTTGTTCAAAACTCCATGATCATTTATACTCAAAGCATCTTCCACCTTATTTACCTTCCCCGGGTGGTAGTGTATCATGAAAAGATACTCCATTAGTAGTTCAAGCATATCCTTTGCTTCATGTTGATTTCTTTCTGTGAGACAATATACTTCAAACTCTTTTGATCAGTATAAATCTCACATATTTAAACATAGAGATAATGTATCCATATTTTCAAAGTAAATATTACATTAGCTAATTCAAGATCATGAGTATGATAGTTTTGCTCATGAATGTTTAGCATCCATGACGCATATGAAATAACCCTATCATTCTGCATAAGGACACAACCAAGTCCTTTCATTGAAGCATCACTATAAATAACAAACCTGTCATTCACCAATGGTATAGTCAATATAGGAGCATTGACTAATATTATATTCAGTTATTCGAAACATTCTTCACAATCTTTTGTCTAAACAAATTTAACTTCATTACATGTGAGATTCGTTAATGGGTTATCCAATCGGGAAAATTTTTGGACAAAACTTCGATAATAACTTGCTAATCCAATAAAACTGCATACCTCAGTTATACTCATTGCTGCTGGCCATTCTAGGATTGGTCTTGTCTTAGAAGGATCAAAAGATATTACATCCTTAAAGAGAATATGGAAAAGAAAATAAATCTCCTGAATCTAGAATTCACACTTTCTAAACATCCCATATAACTAATGTCTTCTCAGAGTCTTCAGGATAATGCCCGAGTGATTTTCATGATTTTCATAGCTTTTGGAGTATACCAGGATATCATCAATAAATACCACTACAAAGTCATCTAGATATTCTTTAAAAAACTCTGTTCATTAGATCAATGAAACAAAGGCTGCATTAGTCAGCCCAAGAGGCATTACTTTAAACTCGTAATGCCCGTACCTGGTTCGAAATGATGTTTTCGAAATCTCTTCCTTCTTCACACGCAACCGATGATATCCAGATCGAAGGTCAATTGATGAAAAATATTGATCTCTATGAATTAGGTCAAACAAACCATACATGTGAGGTAGGGGATACTTCTTCATTATTGTTATAGCATTGATCTCCTTGTAGTCGATGCACTACCTCATAGACCCATATTTCTTCTTAACAAAAAGAATAGGGGATTCTCATGGAGAAACACTAGGTTGAATAAATCCGTTATTACTAAATTCCTCTAGTTTTTTCATTTGTTCCACTAATTCCACAGAGGCCATTCTATAAGGGGTCTTCGATATGGGCCTTGAACCAGGAATTAAATCAATGAAAAACTCAATTTCTTATTGTAGAGGATGTTTAGTTAAATCTTATGGAAACACATCAATGTATTCTATCACAATAAGTATATCCTCTATTTGAACATTAATTTCCTCACCCATAGTCATTTCGTTCTCTTCCTCCCCAATAATTGAATTTAGTTGAGCTATTAGGGGTGGATCAAGATACGAATTAGGTGGTGAAGATTCTACTGAACAGATAAAGTGTTCATTATCATCATCAAAAAAAATTGTAACCTCCTTCTTCTTACAATAAATCTTCACATCATGGTCCGAAAGCGAATCCATACCAAGGATTATATCAAATTCAATCATGGGTATGACGATGAGATCAATAGATAAAGAAAATTTATATGCTCTAATGGGAACAGATTCACAAAACATTGTTGTGATGATATTTCCCCTACGAGTTTTAACTGGAAACTCCCTTGTTAAATAAAATTGGAAATATATAATTTTCTTAGCAAACTAGGAATATATGAAACAATGCAATGATCCAGAATCAAATAAATCATTTTCTAAACTTGAGGAAACCATTAAATTATCTGCCACCGTGTCTTTCAGAGCTTCTACATTAGTAGTAGTGATAGTATAAGCTTGGCCTTGATCCCGTGGCCTTTTCTGAGGTAAGTTCCCCTGACGCTTAAGAAATTTATTTGAATAATGTCCCATCTCTCTACAATTATATCATTTAACATCCATAGCTTCTTTCTTCCCTTTGCAATCATGAGCTTGGTGGCCTTTTTCACCACACTTGTAACAGAATCCCATTCCCTTCAAGCATATTCTTGGGTTTTCTTCCCAAATTTACTGTAAGATGGATATTTAAATTTTCCCTTCTTCCCCTTATTTCCATTTCTAGAGTGATAATCTGATCTCTTCTTCTCTTGCTTTGCTTTATAGTCGTATGACTTAGAGAATTTCTTTTCTGTCTTTATAACACATGAGACAATATCATCATACGACGAGAAGTATTGTGAGACTAATGCTCGATGGAGAAATTGTTTTAACCCATCAAAGATACAATCAATATTAATTCTTGGTTTACGTATATAATCTACATCATGCCTTTCTATCCTTGTAATGTTAGACTCATAATTTTCAACATTTTTTTCATCCTTTTTCCTCAAACTCAGAAATTGTTTTTCCATATCTACTCGATGGTCACGAGGAAAGTATTTTTGTTATGAAAATCTCTTTAAACTCCCACCATTCCATATTTGATACTTCATCTTCTTCCATCGTGTTTTGAATCAATTACCACCATTGATCAGCATCTCCAGTGTGCCTGTAAACTGCCATGAAAACATTTTCCCTTTCACTACTCCCCAAGGTGTGGAATATTTTCTATAAGGAATTTATCCATTGCTCAGCTACTAGTGGATTTTTACACCCATTTAATGTTGGTGTTTGTGGTCCCATGAAGCGATCTAACATTGGTCCTCCATGCTGCGGATCATGGAGCTCTATACAAGTAAGGTTATTATTCATTACCTGAGTGAGTTGTCCCAGTATGATAATTAGCTAATAAACACCAGTTGCATCACCAGATCTACTATAATTATCATGAGCAAGAGGGAAATCCCTAAATGGAGTGCATTCATTGATACAGTTTTCATTCCTTCCACTAGGCTCCATTTCGAAAAATGGCATACACTAGATTAGTTTATGAATCGCAATACATAAATCCAAAATTTTAAATTACTTAACATAAATTGAACAGTTTATGGATATAATCCATAATCATAAAATTGTTTTATCTAAGGATTCATATAATCATAAAACCTTCATAATGGTTTGTAAAAAAATTTTAATTATCCTAAGAATATCTCCCAATAGTGTCGTAACCAAGAGTGGACAAAGGCCCTTTGTCGTGCATCAGTTTCAATTCGAGTCTATCTCAAAGTGGTGTTTTAAGGTTTTACCCCTAGGTACATCTGTTCCAGAGCCACCTCTACCTAATCATATCCAGAAATGGATGTTTTCCTCGAAAACTCAAAAAATATCTAAAATACCAAAATTCCTGGAAGTTATTCTATACTAATCCTCAAAGACTATCTTAGGTCTATGTGCTCTAATCAGAGTTTATCTAAATATAGAATCCATGGTTTGTACTAAACTTCCTCTGATACAAACTGTAATTCCCTGACCCCAGTTACCTGGAGTCTGTGCATTATTACATAACATTGGCATGATCACAAAAGATCAAGTCTCGAAAGACCGATTCGTTTAGTTGCCTTGGAAACACCAGATACATTCATATGCCTTACATTACATCTTAAAGTGAAAAACTACAACAATATAGTCTCCATAGTATACAATCATATCCCCTCAGACTATCTCTACAGGTCATTCATAAAATAACTCTTCACATCCTGGGAAAAATAAAACATATAAAGGGGTGAGCTCAGATGCTTAGTAAGGATACCAATATAGCGGGAACATTCATAAATATGTATAAACATTTAAGGCAATGTATAAATAAAACAAAATCCTTTTAATCATGAACTTAAGTATAATATGGAAAAAATTAAGTGAACTAATTCCATTAACTTATTAACATGGATATTCTACTAGTCGAATAATGACATGCAATATCAATAAACACTTTCATAATGATGGAATGCATAATTCTAGAATATCATAACCACATAGTCAAGGCCTTGTGCCTGGACTAAAAATAAGATTTTGTCAAGGCCTTGTGCAAAGACACTAGTTTGTCTCATGAGACCAACCGATGCATCATGGAGCTATAACAGGCTCCACCAATCACTTATTAAGTATAATGAATTCCTCATATGAAAAGGTTTAAACATAACATAAAAATTCGTATTAAAACTAGCATACGAAATTTCAATACTTTCTCCAAAAACCATGAATGATATAAAAATAACACATCCACAGTCAAACATATCACAAAACCATCAATACAATATGGAAGTTTTGTATCATAATGAATCAACATCAAATAATCTTAATATCCATCAAAGGATGTTGACATAGATGAAATAAAAACTATTTGAGAGAAATATCTCCTTTTTTTTGAAATCATTTAAAATTCACAAAATTATAAAAGAAAACATTTACATTGAAAATATTCTTATAATCTTGTAAGGGAATCTTAGATGATTTTAAAAAGGAACTTGTTTAGAAAATGACAGAAAGATTCATTTATAAACATCTTATAAAAAGTCAAATGAGGGTATAAATTACTATAACCCATATTCAAAAAAATAGTATGAATTTTTTGAAATACATTTTTATGAAACATGGATTTCGATGATAAAGAGGTCCTAGTGGATAATTACGTATAAACAATCTCAGATAATGAAGAGATTGTGAAATAAAACCTTACCTTGTATTTTTCCTTGGTTGAGGGTAGGTTAACCTCATGTATAATGGTGAAATATTTGTTATTAAATTAGACAAAAATCATATACATTAATAAGATATCATACATGATCTTTTAACATTGTTTTGTTAATAATATCGTAGTATTATCGTCATTTTGGATGTTAGTGAATTTGTTTTCCTTTATATTCTTTTTTATGTGAGTCATATTTGTTATGGATGGGATTTATCTTATACATATCCAGAATGATATCAATTCTATAAACATTATTTTTAATCATTTAATGAAAATAAGTCATGAATGGATACGATGGGGAATGAATCTCATCGTGTTGGTGGAGACGGTAATCCGTACGTACGCACGAGCGACAATATGATTATTTTGATATTAAAATAATATATAATTGGATAGTATATCATATATACAGATTCAATATCATGTTATATTTATTATTTACATGAATTACACACCATTATTATATCCATCCATATAATAATGTATTGAATACTAATTACACCATGATGTGGAGACAATAATCCGTACGAACAGACGTATCGTGAAATGTCATTCAAAGGATGGATAGAACAACGAATATGGATGTACCAGATTTATAATAACATCATAGTATATATAATATACTAGAGTCATTATTTTAGAATATAAACAACAAATAAATATGAGGTGGAAGAATAAAAAAACTTAAAAGTGGGTGGTGCAATTATTACCTCTTCTTCAGGTTCTTTCTTTTAATTTGATAAAAATGGCTAATTATGTTGGATTTCTGATCAGTGGAGGGCCTCTATGATGAAGGGTGGACAGTAGAGATGGTATTTGGGTAGGTTTTGGTCGAGACAAATTTATTTGACGGTGTTAATTAGAGAGAATGGAGAGTTCCCTTTTATAAGAGGGGTGAGGGGAACTTTAGGAAAAGCTCGAAATAATATTTTTATAATAAAATAATTTTCGGTTTATAATGTCTCAAAAATGAATTATTTAAAGGTTAAGGTGGTTATGGGTCAAAAACCACTCAACCAATAGGTTTTAGACATGTTTGGGTCACTATATTAACATTAACATTTAGATTTAACTCTTAGTTAAATATTTTGACATTTACCATGTCTCTTTGAATTTTTATATTATATGGTTAATAATGGAAATATATACCTCCAAGAGAACCCCAAGTGGTTAATTAATGATACACCTATCATTATATAAGTCTTTTGTCCAAAACTTATATTTTTAGGAATATTATATCAATTTATAATATAATATTTGTCTTAAAAACAATTTTATGTCAATTTTGACACTATTTAACAATTGATTTTTGATAAAGTCTTAACAACATTATTAATTAGATAAAAATTAATTTAATATATCCTAACATGTCATATTAACCTATAAAATTAATGGATGTCATCAAAACGTTCAAATTATGTTTATTTTATCTTTTATAATACCAATTATTTGATTCTTTCATTAATAATAAAAATAATGCATCATCATTGTGTCATAAATAAATTTAATTATTCAATGTCTAAAAATTATAAATAAAATACAATTATGTAGTAAATATGTTTATATTTCTAATTAATAATTATAGTTTAAGAGATAACATGTATAACCCAATGTAAGAATTGTTTTACTAAAAGATATATTCTTATGACATTTTTTTATTTACTTTAACTTAATTAATATGAAGTATAATTATCACTTACAAGTGGCTCTATAGGGACCCAAAATCTCCCCAAAGATGACCATGGGCAGACATATATCATAAAATAGGGTTATGACACGTGTTAGGGTAATTTAATATTATTATAATATAATTTCTTTACCCTTATTTACCGGATTTACCCTTTAACCATGGTTAATAAAATATTTACCCAAGTAATTATTCAAAATGTCAAAAAATAATAGATAACTATTTACACATTTTGGAAATACTGATTCTAAATATGGAATCCATTTCTCTAAATTGAAATCACAAAAGTGACAATAAATAATTTAAAATTAATTTCCGTTGTCAAAACAAAAAGCATGTTTTTTATGAAATAATAACTATCAAAAGATTGACACTTGTTTATGTCAAGTGTAAATGTGAAATTATATCCAATGACAAAAATTGGATTAAATGGTAAAAATATATTCTAATTATACATTAAAATCACTCAATACTATAATTTATCACTAAAAATTATTTTGATTAAATTATTTGTTTTTAATTAATGTTTGGTATTTTTCACTATTCAGCAAAATTGAATGTTTTCTAAAAAATTCCAAAAATATACTCTAGGATAATTTCGATATTCAAAATCCAAAAATGAAGCCCATTTTTAAAGGTAAAATTTATAAAATTTCAAAAAGTGGGTTTTACTATTCATAACGGCAAGTTTGATTTGTTGTGGTGGGTGTTAGAACTTGAAGTTGCGTACAACACACTCTATTGTATTATTCAAAGAGAAGCGTACAATGGATGCTTGTGGTGTTACAATGATATATAATACAATATATTTAATTAATTTTAAAAATATATTTTTTGATTACTTGAATTGATGTATTTTATGTTTAAAAATAATATGGATTAATAAAAAATTAATGAGGGTTGAACCTGAATTTATGCAATTCATTATTTTGAAAATTATTTTATTGGAGAATATTAACATTATTTCATAATACTAATTATCCCTTGTAAAATTGACCTCATCATTATTATTTTGGATATTGAGATTAAGATATTTTTGTTTATGGGGTTCACTTCCAAAAATAAATTCTTAAACATCATCTATAATATTATATAATTCACTTGATTTCATATGTGCTAAAACACTACACCATTTATTGACTCTATCATCCACAAAATATACCATTATATCTTGTGATTCATGGATATATGGATTTTACTATTCATGTTTACTAGTATCGATAAACTGAGATAACATAACAATGGGAAAATTTAATAAATATTTCTTCAGGCCATTATAAACATTTTCCCACATTTATTTGGACAATAATACTAAAAACAGTCCCTGATTATTTAATTTTGTAATGTTAGTGAATATTATTAACTATTAAAAATGTACTAATTTTAATAATATTCCAAAAATATTATGTTTTCAAATAATATTTATTTCAAACTACACAAAATATAATCTATTAATATTATCTGAATAACATATTTAAACATATTTCAAGTGCGAAAGAAAAATATTTCAAATCTCTAACACTAAAACATGACTATGAACATTCATTATTGACAAATATGAATACAAAAACACATTTATTTAATGAATATAATAATTTCAACATAATATGACTAAAAAAATTTGAGTAGAATATTAATCGATAAGAAAATAAATCAATTATATCATAAATGTTATCTTTTGTTATGTCTTTATAATTTACAGTATGAGTCCAAATTCATTCCTTTATTTGTATCTTCTATTATCCATTGAATAAATGGTGAATATTATTGTTTAGTATGAAATATCTACATGTTTAACATATCAATTATCCCAACTAGGTTATGTACCCTCTGGGGGTGCATTAGGGTAAGATGAACTAAAACAACTACCCCTAGAGATCCTATTTTTTTTTGTGGTAAAAATGGACCCCCTCTCTATTTTTCATAATTATGTATGAAAAAATGAAATCATATATTAGAAAATTCAATTTTACCTTTTCCCCCTCTATGGGAAACATCAAAAGATTAAACATCGGAAATGTGCCAATGTATCAAATCTAGGAAGTTTAATTTCCAAATTACATTTTTCGAGATAGATCACTTCAATGCCTAGGCTCGCTACCTTTATAATGTTTAGGGTCAGCTCACGGAATTCCCAATGGTCACTCCCTAACTCTTTTAATATGGTTCATTCCTTTTTTAATTGTTACGGAATGGACCCACCCATTGTTTATGGATATGTGTGTCCTATCATTATCTACAATGAATGCATCCACAACTATAGGTAGATTCATTGTTGAAGAACCTTTTCCGTATACTATTAGATTAGTGAAATTTATGTCATGAAATGTTTTAGTCCCTTCATGAACATTCTTGTACTCATCGTGAACTACCATGCATCCTCCATGAGCTTCATTTATTCCTCTATGAACTACCTTGCACCACATGGTGCGAGAGCTTCGCGAACAACCATTCCTTTATATAAAACCTATGCATTATGGATGAATAATTATTCCATGTAACATTGATGCTTTTTGAATCCCTTTTCATATTTTTATTCGCAAACTTACTTTTTTACTGAATTGATCTCTCACGAAATACTTCCTCTTTCACAGAATCATCTGTCACGAATTCTTCTCCTTTTTTGGAATTCTACCTCACGTACTACATCACACATCCCCAAATTATTCTTAGAATGTTATTTTTTCCAATGAAATTATCTCTTCTCAATGATCTAGTTAGGAAATTTAATATAGGAAAATAGATCAAAAAATCTCACTAACACGAATTACCCAAAACATCAATATATTACAACATTCACCATAAACCGCTATGCGGTCCACATAATGCTTTAATCTTTTGTGGAAACCATTGTTATCTGCAAAAAAAAACCATTTACAAGATAAATGTTCACTTTATCATTTCTAGAAAAGATATGCCTTCCCTGAATTGACCACATGGAACTCAAAATCACCACCCTAGTATGAAAAACCTAAACCTCCCCACAAAAATCATTTGCGGTTCACATAGCTTGGTATGTGGTCCGCATAGTGCTTTTATGTGAACACAATTCCATTTTCTATTCCACATAACTTTTTTCAGTCCAAAACTCCACTTCGCATCCCACACATTACACATTGAGTTCTATGAACTCCATTGAGGAAAACTTTCCTTTTCCATAAAACAATCATTGAATTTTGTAGAATTTTTTTTGGAAAACTCTAGGAAACATAACCAACATAAAATTATGTTTTTGAAACACAAAACATATTTGAACACAATCATATGGTTTTTTCAACCAACAAAATCACCCAAAAAACTTTGAGACGACACTCAGAAAATTTTTTTCCAACAGGAACTCTATTTGTGTTAATGAAAGTGATGATATTATCCCAAACTTATGATCATATATTTAAAAGTTATCTGATTTGATATGGGTATATAATTTATTTTCATGACCATAAATATTTCTAAATCTTATAAATAATTACTCAATGCTATTCCAATACATTATATAAAATTTTTTATAGTCTTTCGATATATGAACTATTAAAATATATCCTTATAATTGAATACTATTTCATATATATGACATAAAATTACAATAAAAAATAAATGTTAAAGTGGAGTAAAAAAATCATATATATAATTAGTTTTTTAGTCAATTCATAATGATAATAATGTTTTTTTTAAAATTACTCTCTATAGGTTACAACCTTGGACAATGTATGAGATCCGAACCTAAATTTCATAGTAAAATGTATAGTTAGATTTGGAATCATAGTAAAAATGTTGGGAGAAATAAATTTTCCAATGAAAAAATGTTGATATTTAATGATATTGCCAAAAAATGTTTTGCGGTATGAGGATTTGAGGATTGGTGGATGAATACCAAGGGAAGAGGATATTTTCATATCATCTTCCACTATAATGAGAATCAGTGTCCTGTATGGAGCTCTTATTCCATTCCATTGAGGCCCAATATTATATGTATGGAAGAGTGGGATCAAATTTTTGACCTCATCATTATAGGGAATACTCACACGTTGGTATGAATTTTTATTTTTAGTATATACTATTTTTAATGTAATCCTCAGATTAACTGGTATAATTCTTCATAATATGTAAATACGAATATAGATTGCATGAAAACTGATAATACATGGTTTTAACAATTTTCTTGATTTATAGTTGAAGGTGACATGGTTTTCACACTCACTTAGGTAATGGTCCTCACCATAAGAGATGATAGTATTAAACATTAGTTCTTATATTAAATGTTACCAAAATTTTGATGGGAATATAATTGATTTTTCCCATGTGGAATTTGAATGAAATTAGTCCAAATTTTTTAGTATGTGAAATGTTAAGGTACATGATCAACCTAACAATAAAAGGGAAATTGGAAA
Source organism: Viscum album (assembly GCA_963277665.1). Classification (NCBI taxonomy): domain Eukaryota; kingdom Viridiplantae; phylum Streptophyta; class Magnoliopsida; order Santalales; family Viscaceae; genus Viscum; species Viscum album. The sequence continues at coordinate 221,720,271 of OY728165.1, forward strand.
TGGGAAGGGGAAGGCATATCCTCATACCAACACTAAAGACTCTGCAGGGTCTATCCATATACCCAACCCACAATCTGACATGGTGGATGATGGATCCTCCGATCTACCTTAGGTTTCTATAATCAATTAAAAAATATATTTAAGTAAGGAACCAGGTTTTGATAGCTATTTGTCTTCCCATATTGGATTTTTCAGCTAGAAGTAGTTTCTAAAGTCCTTATCTTTTGCAAGTCATTATTCCTTGGTTGTTTTTGACTTTAATTCATTCAAAAACATGAAGGAGTATGTGTATGACCTACACACACACATGATGGATGCATTATTCTATAGAAGGTATGGTGATATTGCCTCTATCTATATCACTCATATTGAACTATATTTTTATCCTCATTAGGAGACTGTTATTCTTATCACACTAGAGCACGATATAGAGAATGTTCATTATAAGATTTTTCATGACTTAATGAACTTGGATCTTGATCATATTTCATATAACCTAATAAAGGGGAACATTCATGGGCATACTATTATTAATTCATACATGAAAATGTTTGGATGAATGTTACTTCTTTATATTATTGGATTTCCCTATCTTTGGTAATGTTAATAATGGAAAGTAGGATCCTATGGATCATATAGTGATTATTTTCACTCCCATATAGTGTGTTACATCCTTTTTAAAGAATCAAATTTTATGGTCTCAGATAAAAAGTCCAGTCATGAGAGGGAATTTCAGGCTGAATGTCCTGAGATGGATGGAATTGTAGATTATAGAACTATGGAGAAGCATCAACAAGGATCGTTTTTAAGAAAATCCTTGAACATGCCGAAAACGTTAGTTGAAGAGGGGTGTGTACTTTCTCATGTGGAAACATATATTTTTCATTACACATAAAAAGACACTGAAGGAAAAAGTCAAGAGCATACCGTCATTATTCTTGAATCCAAAAATTGAGAAATTGACCCATCAAAATGAGAATGAGAAGCCTTTTTCTCAAGTCTGATTTGGATAATATGCTAAGAGGAATATTATTAAGGAAATTATTATGGGAATATATAAATATCCAAAAAGGATCACTTGAGTTAGTGGATGATTATGGGATGTTGATAGGGAAGCCTTGTCCATATTAGATGCTTCCTATGATCCCTAGAGATTAATGATGAATGCTTAGAGTGTTGTGTTGTTAATGGAAATGGAAAAGGGATGTGAAAGATAAGTAGAGTAGGATTCAAAAATAAGTTGGGCCCTCAATCTAAGGTATAAAAATCTCTATATAAATTAATATTATTCATTGGGACCATCAAGGGATTGGGAATTACCCTATATTCAAGGCATTGGGATACTTCATTGTGACTAATGAACCTATGACGCTTGGTCATGCGAAACCAAAAATGAGGTATTACAATTGGAATGATTTAATGCGGACCTCCCTTGGCTACTATATTATTTGTAATATCTAAAATGATTGTGAGGATTAGAATATCTGGGTTCTAAAGCATGATATTATTTACCTTTACTATTGTAACAAAATTAAACATGATATATTAGATGATATTGAGATTCATAGGATTATTATGTCTATCTATTTATCTAGTCCTTCAAATTTTATCTCAATATAAGAGATATTTTGAAGTATTTAGTAGGGATATCCAATTAAATTCCTTAGAGATTGGCAATTCTGGGTGTTTTTATCACTTTCCTATGACCCGATAAAAAAATGGTCACCCACTACAATAGGCTATAATAATATAAAATTTATTCTTTTATTGATTGATTTACATTGTATGATTTAAATTTTATGGGAGGAATCTACACATGGTGCAAGTGTACTATTTTTCAGAAACCATCCTGGGTACCCAAGTTTCCCGATAACGGAGCCATCCCTAGTATTGCACGAAGGGCGTTCTCAATCCCAACAGGTCAATGACTAGCACCTGGAATCAATCAACATGAAAGTGGGAACAACATTTCCACAAAACAAAGAGGAAGAAAAAGATACAAGATAGTATTCATAACAAAGGAATCTCCAATGGGAGTAAAGTACCAAAATACTACAAGGCATAAAAGCCCAATATTCTAAAACCAAATCACTCAATGGGAAAAAAATCACCTAGGATCCCTAAGTACAAAACTAACCATGAAAAATAATCCATAACTACATCCTCCTCCAAGATATCATTCCCCCTTACTCAAACATGGTAGAAGGAAGTCTAAAAAATGAAAAAGGAAAAACATGGCTGTGAGCCTAAGCCGAGTATGACACCACCAAAGACACCATAAGAGATTCCAAATATAGATTATTAAAAGAAAATGTATCAATGTTTCAAGTTAAATAGGTTTGGAAAATAAAAATAATATTTCAACAAAAAAAGATATACATTTTTAAAATGATTTAAATTTACATTTAAAAGACATGATTTTCATTAACAATGATGGAACAGTTCAAAAAATGACTTATGTAAGACATTTATATAAAAGAGTTTTTACAAATTCAGTAGGCATGTAAAGCAGTTCCAACAACATTTTCATATCTTTATATCTGAAATATAAATAAACAAACGAGCAACATAATCATCTTAAAAAATATACGATAGTATTAAACAACTATTGTATCATGCACTCTCATAGTGGACACAACAAAATGAGTATACTCATGTCTCCATGACACTGTAATGAGGTGACTCGTAACCCTTCCATTAGATTCCACATTGGTATGTTATTGAATCTTGTCTTAGTGTAGTGTGTATCCAAATAACTCATCAACTTCATATGGTGTTCATGTGCTCTTACATAATGGAAAATTTATTTTTAGGTTACCTAAAGTACAGTAAATCCCATTCTTTCATTTAAAAATTAAGAATTTCATTCCATTTAAAACCAAAATAGATTTCATTCAAAAATATGACTCTTTCCCTAGATAAAACTGTTGTGTTTCTATCAAATCATTTTAATCCATTATCATGTGTTTTAAATCTATTCAAAACTAATTCAATCCTTTTCAAAATTCATTTTTCGAATAAAATAAACAATTTAATTTAAAACATTTCAATCAAATACAAAATTTATATGTAGTAATCTTAATAAACCAATTTCCACAAACCCAACCAAATTCAATGTAATTGTAGGTTTTCCCAATTTTAATGACAAAGACAATTTTAGATATCCTAATTAGTTGGAATTGGGTTTTATCAAGTCAATTGAAATAATTATTATGAAATTTAATTTATATCATCAATTGAAATAAATCATAATATTAAATGGTAATCAAATTATTCAAATTGAGATGAAACCACCTACCTATTTCTTCAATAACAACACTAACAACAACACCCTTCAATGAGAAATTTGGTGAAGGAGATACTAAAAACCATCCTAGAAATAATATCTGACAGTGTTTGGAATGGATCTATAATTCTCAATATGATCCATAAAAAACACAGAGGTAAGAAAGAGAGAAAGTTAAAAAATGAGGGAGAGCACTAACATGTGAATCACACAATAATAGAATGGATGATTGAATGCCAAAGGAATGGATTACAGAAGGATGGGAGCCTTGACAAATTACTAGGAAGGGTTTTGGGGTGGAGAGCAATGAAGATCCAATGAATAGAATGAAACAAGACAACCGCACATGTGACATAGAACTAGGTATGAGATGGGTCAAGACAAGTTCCAATTGGTCACAACATGTAGTCCATACTAGATTACTTAAATTGAACAACCCATCGAATCAGGGTAAAAAACAACATTCTCACCATACATGATGTGTAACCATAATTCACGATGTGTTCCATGTCACATCGTGTTCATCCCTTTCAAGAATTGGGAACAACATTTAGTACACGATTTGTATCCTAGGTACATGACATGTACCTTATATGAAGTCTTCAAAAAATCTAGAATACAACTTCTTAAGGGAATTGAACTAAAGGGGAACTTATAGAAAGGGGAAACCTACACAATAAATTTAACATTATGTTATAAGCTCCCCACCATAAAAACGTTCTGCCCCCGTAAAGACTATGAAGAGGCTTCCATGTCAATGATATTCGTCCACTGCTCTCTCATCAGTAACTCACATCCCCATGTCTCATGAATATCACAGACTTGCTTCCATTATACCAGAACCAAAGGTATCATCCTCTCATGAAGTACACATGCCATGGAATCAACTATCCAGATTGTTCTCTCTACTGATAAATCAGTCTCGATCTCAAGATCACTCCTACTCAAAACTTGAAATGGATCAGAAAAATACATTATTAGCTATGATACATGGAACATGTTATATATGGAAATCAGCTAAAGTGGATGTTCCAAATGGTATAAAACTTTTTCCACCTTATCAACAACCTCAAAAGGTCTGACAAAATGGGGAAAAAGCATCCTATGCCTCCCAATCCATTGATGACCCAACCGGGGTGAAACATTCATGATTACATGATCACCAACTAAAAACTACAATGGTATGTGACAAAGTTCAGCATAAGACTTATATCAGCTATGTTATTTCAATATCCTCTAAAAATTAGATGAATCTTAGCTATCGTCTCTTGCACCACACTTAGTCCAACCAAGGATCATTCAACAACCTATGACCAAGACAATGTAGATCTACATGGCCAGCCATACAATGCCTTGAAAGGTGAATTTTTTCTTCACTGAATGGTATCTGTTTTAATACGAAAACTCAACCAATCCTATGTCATCATCCCAAGGCCCATCGATGTCGAGAACACAAGGGCAAATTATATTCTCAAGAATCAATATAAAACATTATGTCTTTCCATCCATCTGTAGATGGTAGGCCATGCTCAGTCAGACATGAGATCCTAGTGCCTCTTGAAGGACCCTCCAAAATAGAGAAGTAATCCAAGGATCCCTATCAGATACTATAGTAGATGTAACTATGTGAAAGTGAACAATATCTTTTACATAGAGATTTCCTAACTCCATAACTTTGGATGTATCTTAAATGTGTATAATGTGAGATGACTTGGTCAGCCTATTAATATCTACCCATATTGAATTATTATTTCTTAGGGTATGTGGAAACCCAAACACAATGTCCATAGAGATATCATATCGCATTCATGTAGGGAAGGGATGTGGTTGAAGTAAACCTGAAGATTCTCGTTGCTCAGACATATGCCGTTGGCATGTTAGCATGGAGAGACAAACTCAGAAATGTTATGTCTCATACCCAAAGACCATAATTACCACCTCACATCATATAAATTTTTTTTGGTTCCTGTGTGCACAACCCCCTGTGAGTTATGGTAATTTCCCATCACAACAGTTCTTTCTAATAACAAAACAATGAAGCACTTATAATAACATATAACCCATTATTTATCGAAGGAGGATAGGAAAAAATACATCCCCAACATAAAGGGATAATCTAATGTTACAGAACTCATCATCAAGTTATTGATCTTCATGATTCATCCCGAGAATATCAAAATTCAATTGAACACTGGCCCAAGATACCTCATCCCCATAATCTTGAACTTAATTATGCAACTGTGCAAAGATAGAGATCAAATTCCACTATTTTATGGATTCATTAAATTCCTAGGATTGAATATTTTTGTTCAACTCATTTGCAATGACATACCCTTTCCCGGGGGTATATGTGATATCAATTTTGGAAGACTGCATATACTCCACCAAATGCCTCTTCTGAAGATTCAAATCTTTTTTAAATTATATTTATCAAATGAAATTGTGGTCTGAGTACACCATAAAACATTCACCAAAAAGGTGTTTCTGAAATCCCTTATATGGTTGCATCATTAATAAATGTTGTAGGTTATGGGTAGGATAATTCTTCTCATCTGTCCTATGATGATGAGATCCATATTCTACTACCTGGTCACCCTACATAAGACTGAATCCCAAACCTGAACTAGATGCATCATAAAAGACCACATAGACCTGCCCAGATTTTGGAAGTGTCAACACAAGTGTAGTAGTCAAAAAACATTTTAGATCAATAATAGAACTATGAAATTTATCATTCCATGCAAACTTTACCCTTTTCTGAGTAATATCAGTCATTGGAGAATCCATCTTCAAGATGTATTTCACGAACGTATTATAATATCCAGATAATCCCAAGAAGATTCGAATTATGAATTCATTTTGTGGTTTATAACAAGTAATAAAAACTTTCACTTTTTTAGGATAAAAAGATACATGTTGTTCATACACAACATCTTCCCAAAATTTCAGTTCTCGAATATCGAAATCACACTTTGAAATCTTTTCATAATGGAGTTGATTTCTAAAAGGCTCAAAACTATTCACAGATGTTTTACATGATCCACCATAGAATTGGATTAGACAATAATTTATTCTACAAATACTACAAAAATGGTATATAGATACTCATGGAAAATATTTTTCATTAAGGCCATGAAACTGTAAGAGCATTGGTCAGACCACAAGGAATATAAATGTACTCATAGTAGCCATAACTACTTCAAAGTGAGGTTTTATTAATGTCATGTTATTTTATCATCAACTGATGGTAACTCAGTCGAAGGTTGATCTTTAAAAACCAATTCTTCCCTTTTGAACTGATCAAACAAATCGTGAGTTTTTGGAAATAGGGATTTTCACTTTATCATGATTTTATTTAGACCCCAATAATTGACACACAGGTGAATAGAACCATTATCATTGTTAGAGAAGACAACCAACATTTACCAAGGTGATAGAATAAGGATAATGAAGACTTTCTCAAGAATAATTTTCTACTTGGAATTCATCGCTTTTAGTTCAGCTGGATCCATTTAGTAAGAGGGAATACAGATTGTTTGAGTTCGTGGAATTAAGTAAATAGAATATTTAACCACACTCACTGGTCACAAACTAGAGAAATACATAAGAAAAACATAAAAAACATGATGCCGACTCATGGAAGACCACCAACCATTGAATCCCACTCTAGATGAAACGAAAATGAAAATTTCACATTCCACTATTCTAGATTAGAATGTCTGGCTCTACCCGACCTTGGGTCCCATTTTCCATGAATGAAAAGAGGTATACCACTAGGTGTAGTAAAATCTATTGAGTAAGGTAGTTTCACCATAGGAATGTTATGTATGTTTATGACATGAGATTAAATAATATCATAAGATGCACTAGTCTCAAAAATAGAAGTAACTAATGGTGATGCATTAGTGATGGTACCTCTCACAATTATTGGATCTGTGTCTTTTTTTTGAGGACTCTTCAACTAAGTGAAGAAGCTTCATTCTGGACGCATGTGGATGGAACACTTTTGAACATGAAGAATTTTATTTCCCTATAGTTTTTGGAGGAGAAGATGATCCTATCTCGCTATATTTAGTATAGAAATGGTGGAAGATCCTCTGCAAGTGTCCTGAACATCTGTAGGAACTACCGTTCTTTTCTACGTAAGTTAAAAACCCCTAGAATAGAATGGCTTTCCACACTAATAGAAAACCTTAAACACCCTCCAGAGATATAGGAGGTCTGAAATGACTCTTACGTTGATAACTACCATGAGAATCATCAAGATTCCATTTTCTTTTGAGGGCACCAATACTGCCAGTAGGAGAAAAAGGAACACCCATCAACCCTGAATCCCTATCCAGGTCCATCTCAACCACCATTTCCCAATACATCACATCACTATAATTGGAAAACATCAGTAAGAAAAATTGTGAACAGATATCTGGTTGATGTCCCAACTCAAACCATCAAGCCTTCATCCTCTCATTAGTTACAATCTCATGAGAAATACACACCTGATCAGTATAGCGATTTGAATACTCAGTCATGGCTCTATCGCCCTACACAAGCTTGATGAATTCTATAGCATTATCCAACACCATTAACTCTAGATATATTTTTTCGGTGAGAAGAACCATGATTTTTTCCACTCTAATACCTTGTTTTTTCCTTCTGTCACCATCATGTCCCACAATCTCCAGCTCTGTCTATCCAGTACGACAATGTCACACTTCACATTGACCGCATCAGTTGTCTCTAGAATCTCAAACAAATAGCACACAAATTCTTTATCATGATGGGAATTAGTGGAAACCTTAAAGGATGTTGGATTTTGGTGAAGGAAATATTGAGAATGATTATGAAGAACATCCCCTTAAGGATCCACAGTTGGAGCCCGAACTGGAACTAGAGGTGGTTTTTGTCCAGAGAATGGACTGTGTTCACAATCACCTCAACCAGATTTGGATCAAGACCATGATTTTATTGTTGAGGTTCAACATAATCTTATTCAGATATATAATTTTTATGTCTCCTAGAATGCATTAATATACACAAAATCTCTAAATAAACAGAAGACATTATATTTACATTCAAACTGAGTAGCAAGATAGATTAACAATTCTCCATTGATGAAAAAATGAGATTTGGATTTATCTATATCCAAATCATAATAAAAAAATGACTATAAATGATCCATAATACACCATTCCATATCCAACCCTGGTGACTTAATGTTCATTGTGGTTAGTGCTAGCTAAGAACTCAATCGTAACTACCACTAAGTGCAAAAAAAATTTCAAATATGCATACTAACATCACAAATAAGCTAAACTACAACCTATGATATGAATTTGTCACCAACAGACCTAGGTACCCTGGTAATTGGAAAACTAATCCATCCTTGGCATAGCCTGAAGGGTATTTTTGATCCACATGAATCGATGAATTCCACAGAGAGTCATAAAAAATGCATGTGGGAATGAATTTTCCTCAAAAAATAGAAGAAGAAAAAGATACAAAAAATTATGCATAACAAAGGAATCTCCACTAGGATTAATGTACTAGAATACACTAATGCATGAAAACCCAAAGTTCTACAACCAAATCACCAAATGAGGAAAAAATATAACCAGCCCCCCAGGACACAAACCACAATGACCAAGGTTCAACAAATAGATCCTCCTAAAAGAGATCCTTTCTCCCCACTGAAACGTGGAAGAGAAAAATATAAAAAAACCCAAAGTAAAAACTAGGGTGTGAGACTAATCCAAATAGGATACCACCAAATATTACATAACAGATGTGAAATAGAGATTATCCTATAGAAAAATATTAATTTTTCAGGGTAATAATGATTTGAAAATCGATATATTATTAAAAAAACATGCAATTAATTTTCAAAATGGAGGGAAGATGGTTTTAAATCAAATTTGTTTCATTAAAAAAGATGGAAAATTTAAAAAAAGTGGATCGATTATGACATTTATGTAGAACAGTTTATATAAATTCTGTAAGAACATAATGCAGTTCAAACAACATTCGAAAACATTTATATCTCAAATATAAATAAACAGCTGATCAACATAGTCAGTATCCAAAAGGTAAGATAGCATTAACCATGTATAAGATTCTATACACTTTTTGGATATACAAAATGAGTATACTCACATCCCCCTGACACTACTGAGAGGCGTCTCCTCACCCTACCATCAGGGATGTGACCTTCCAGTGGCATTTTATAGAATGATGTCAAAGCATAGAGTGTATAAAAATAAATCATGAACTACATAATGATTTCATGTTATCTTAAATTATGGGAATTGTTTTAGGTTCATTAAAATACAGTAAATCCAATTATTATTTTCTAAAAATTCTAATTTGTTTTCATTTAAAACCATGAAATGTTTTATTTAAAAACATGCATCTTTCACAATATAAGACCATTGGGTTTTTATCAAATTATTTTAATCAATTTTAATGATATAAAAAACCATTCAAAACAAATGACATCCTATTAACAATTCAATTTCACAATTAAATTTAACAAATTAATTGAAAACATTTCCATCAAATCCAAAATTTAAATTCAACAATTTATATTAACCCATTTCACCAAACCCACCCCAATTCCATTGAATTGGGGTATTTCATGATTTCCATGCCAAAACCATATCAAATATCCCAATTAATAAGATTTTGGTTTTATCAATGTAATTGAAATAATGTTTTTGAAATTGAATTTATGTAAAAAAATGAAATAAATCAAGCCATAAAATGGTAATAAAATTGGCCAAATTTGGATGGAACACCTTATATCATTCCTGAAAAACGAAACTCACAACGACACCTATAAAAAATAATGAAGGAGAAGGTGATACTGAATCTCAACTAAGAACAAGGACCCAACACCATAAGTCATGGATCTAGAAATCCCAATATGATCCATCAAAAACCCAAGAGGATAAAAATAGAGAAACTTGAAGAATAAGGGAGAAAAATTACCCATGAATAACCCCACGAGAGAAAGGATGATCATACTCCAAATTAATGGATTCAAGGAGGGGAACCTTGAAAAAATACTAGGAAGGGTTCTGGGGTCGAGAACAATGATGTGATGATGAATGTAATGAAACCAAATAGCTGCATGAATAACATAAAATTTAGTGTAGGTCAGGTCACAACTTGTTTCCAATGGTCATAGCATGTAGTCCACATCGTATAAGTTATGCTAAAAACCCCATTTCCCCATGTTAAAACCTAAAATCTTCACCTTAAATGATGTAGAACCACCATTCATGATGTGTACCGGTTCACATCTTATTCATCCCTTTCACGAATTATACACATTGGCTAGTACACGTCATGAACCTCAGGTACACGATATGTACCTCATTTTCATCTTAAAGAAAATCTAGAAACCCACTTTTAACAGCATTGAAAGAAAGGGGATCTTATAGAAAGTTAAAATATGCCCAATCAAGGTAATGATATATTACACTCTTAACATGAGGTAAGCCAGTAAAATGGTGAGTTGTCTTGTCCTGGTTGACAAAAGTAATGATTCGATTAATGTATTTGGTCTTGTAAAATCATGTTACTATTTTCAAGAACACTTAAACCTTTTTTGATCAATTTTTGGTTAGTGTTTGTTTTATGTATCGTCCAGAGGAATGTGGATTTTTTTAATGTTATTAGGCCATGATCAGTTGGTGCACATGTTTCTTACACCATGCACCCTTGTAGTCGAAACCGTGCAAACCCAAATTGTGAGGGATTTCATGGTTACCACATGGTTTAAAAAAATTTCTTCCCACAAGGGACAAAACATACACCCCATCAAATGGGTTCATAGTCATGGTGCACCGTCAAAAAAACATTAAAACCCTACAAATCTAACCATGCGAGTAATGATTTTTAATCAATAAAAATTATAAAAAAATTTCCTAAACACCCCTTTTCTCATGATGTCAATCCTAAATAACCACAAATTTATTTACAAGGTTGTTAGGTCAGATATATACACATATTTTGTCCCCCAAACACTCTCAAAGGAATAGAAAATCTAGGTGATCATCATTTGATTTATCTTTTGTTAGAGTTATTCTATCATTCATTCTCCTCCACTCTCATTGTATATCCATTGTAAGGTTTGTTCAAGATTTTTCTTTTATAATGCTATAAAATAATTGGGTTTAGATCATGAATATCCTTTTGATTCATGGATTTCTATTGAAAACCTTCTTCCATGGAGTTTCCCATTGTGGCCATTGTGAGATGTGATCTCTTTGTAAAGGTAGGTGATTACATCTATGTTTTTCTAATTGTATACCCATTGGATTAATTGATTTTATCCAAAAATATTTCAATTGTGTTTCAAAAATATAATACGATTAATATTGGTATTTAAATTTAAATGGAATTTATTTTGTGGGAAAACCACAAATTCTAATCAATTGGTGTCTGATTTGGATTTAACAGAAATTTTTGAAATTAATTTGTGAAATTAATTTTTCATATATTGATTAATTTTTTTTGAAAAGAACCCATTTTTTTATTATTTTGAAAAGATGTGAAGTTATTAAAAATCAATATTATGGTTTTTAAAGCGAATTTATATTTTGAAATTAAAATTGAGGCAATTTTATTTTAAAATATATTAAAGTAATTTTCCCAATATTGATTGTTTTTTGAGATTATGAAATACTAGGTAGTTTGTTTGTTTTTATAAATAGACATGCTAGGTTGGGATTTCCCTAGAACCATATTTATGCTTTATAAATCAATCAAACATAATTAGATAAATATTATCCTTAGTAGGATATTGATTAGTCCTCTCTAACTATAGTTTGAGGGATGTGTGTTCCCATTTATATTGTCACTATATGAGTGTTTTAGGATCTCATAACCTAGAATGATCATACCTATTGGAATATGATTTTGTTTCTTATTTGTGAATTATTTATATATATATATGACATTTTTTTGTAAAACCACATTACTAATTCCTCAAAAATTTATACAAAATGTGACATTTATAATTTATTATAATCCATTATTTGAAAGTGTACCATCACTTATAATGAAAAGAATTAATTTTCTTTAAATACACTATTGTACTACCCTGCCAATTTTCTATGAAAATGGAAAGAATGAAATGGTTTTTTATCATTAGAATCATATAATTGAATATTTGGTGAGATCTTACAGAGATTTTATCTCCCACACTACCTTTTCCTTTGGGAGTTTTTAAATTTCCTCCTTCCAAGTTTGATAAATGGGAAAGCACCACATGGAGGTGGTGATTTTTTATATCCTTATCTTAGAGTTCTCTTTCCATTGAAAATTTTTCTATTTTAACGTGTACTTTCCAGTATATTATGGTTATAACTGGGCCTTATATTCATATCTGAATCTATGTACTATTTCCCCATGGAGTTTTATTTTTAGGATAGTGACTTTTATCTTTAACTTATATTGTTTATGTATAAAAAATATTCCAAACATAATCTCTTAGGATGTTAGGTAATAGTATCCAACCTATGGGTATTATGAATTCCCTTCAGATTATTCTAGGTTTGGATAGGGTGTTATTATTATTCTTTTGTTCCTTATATCTCTCTCTTCATATCGCCTCTATAGGTGTCTTCATATATTCTGGTTATAGAGACATATTTTCTCCCTTTTTTGTATCATGAATCCAGTTTTTATTACAGTGGCTCAGTTGTCTACGTTCTCCATTAGAGTTTCCAATTTTTAGTGTTGTGATACGTGATCTCTATGTTAGGGTAGGTGGTTCTGTCTACGTTTGGACAATTATGTAACCCTTGATTTTTTTTATTTCAATTAATTTTTATTCAACTTTATATGGAAAATACAATTTTATTTGAATTGGAATTTAAAATGAAATGATAATTATTTTAGGGAAAAACAAAAAATCCCATTAATTGTATTGTGAATTTTTATTTTATGTAAATTGTGGAAATTTATTTTTGAAATTAATTTTGGGGAAATGGATTACTTTTTTTTATATAAGAATCCGTGGAGTTTTTGTTGAAAATGGATTAAAAATATTGAAAAACCTATGTTTTGGTTTTAAAAGATATATTGGCTTATTGATATGTGAATGGGTAAATTTAATTTTAATATTTTTAACCATTATTGTCTTATTTTTTATTGTTGTTTGAGAATATAAAATCTTAGGTAGTTAGTGAGTTATTTTAGAAAAACAAACGTCATCAGGATTTCCCTAGCATAAGCTCCATGCTTTAAAACTCTAACAAAAATGTTCCTCAACAGATCACATCCATTGTAATATGTTGATTAATCATTTCATAGCAATGTCTATGGGATGTTTATATATATTTACATAATCATAATATGAGTGTGTGTAGATCCCATTAACTATAACTATCGTACCTCCTAGAAAGAAACCTTTTTTATCAACTATGAATTATTTTTGACATATATTAATTTATTTGTAAAACTATTATACACATGTCTTTTGAATTTAAATAAACTATTTTATATAAAATTTTAACTTGTCCATTGTTGGAAATGATTCCATCACTTAAAAAGAATAATAATTAATTGTTTTAAATGTGATCCAATAATTCAATGCTTGTATTTTTTAAAAAAATGAAACAATGAAATGGTTTATTATTATTTTCATATCATAATAGAATAATTAGGAAAACCTTACTGAGATTTTAGTTCTCACCCTAACATTTACATTGGGACATTATATATTTCCTCATACCTATTTTGAGCAAGGGGAAAGTGCCACTTTGAGGTTGTGGTCGAAGGTATCGTACACTTTGAGTGTTGTCTCTATTATGAAATTTCATAAATTTTCTTGTTTTTTCTGCTATTTTGTGGTTGTAATTTGGGTTTATATACCTATTTTAATTATGGTACGTTTTCCTCTATGGATTATTTTTTTGATCATATTAACAAGTATCTCTTTCGTCTACTATTTATGGTCCAAAACCATTTCCACCATTATATAGTTGGATTCCAGGTGCTAGTTTCCAACCCTTAGGGAACAATAACACACATTAGGTTATGTCAAGATTGGATTGGGTTTCAAGGTTCTTGGGTATCCAGGGCGATTTGTGAAAGGTCTTATTCATCTAAATTGTTGCTCTGTTCACTACAAGATTATGTTGGATATTTTAACTAATATAACAATTTAAACTCCCCTTTACTTCAAGTTCAATAAATCATATCTTGTTGTTATTATATACACGGTAGTTATTTGAAATTATATTTAATATAAATATTTCGGCATCCCACTAATTAACATGTACATAAATATTAAACATGTAAAATTTATGGAAATGGAATTCAAAAAGGAATCTATTTCAAATATGGATAATGATATTAAGGATGATGAAAAAAATTCATCAATTCCAAAATGAAAATAAGAATTAATTTGTACCTTGTAGAGAGGATATCCATTCTCTCTATAATATTGATGACATTATTTCTATCAAGGAATTATTTGTTCTAGAATCAATACAACATCATATGGTTATATGAGGAAGAGAAAAACTTTATATTTTTTCATTGTTTTCAAATGGGAAACTATATCATGAAAGGGTCACTAACCATGAAATTAATGGGCATCTTTTCATCTATTATCTTGATATTTACAATACTTTGGTCACCTTATTTATAAGATTCTACTTAGAGATATTTGATGATTACACTCACAAAATGGTTGATATTATTGCACCCAATGTTGAAACTCATCAAAAAAGAATGTTAATTGAAACCTATATGGAGAGGGAAATGAAGACATCCCACTTCTCCTTGAACGTTGATGGCATGGAATGACTTAATGGATTTACCAGTAAATGTTTTATGTTTAATTGGGATATAATGAAATATGAGGTCATATATGCTGTGAGATATTTATATAATAATTACTACACACCTTATGGGGTTAATGACATATTTATTTCTTTCATTCCATGAAAAGAAAATACTCTAGATATTAAGGAATTTAGGGCATTTTTCTTTGGGAACATGATTAAAAAATAATATTAGAAAAATCACATCCTCACAGTTGGGAAATATAAAATTATATTTTGATAAAATAGAATCAGTTTGGATTTTTTCATCAAAAGAGAATTTATAATTTCTTTATCAATTTCTTATAATGTGTCAATATCATGAAGAAGTGGGTCAAAGATGAGATATATTCCTTCAAACATGAAATATTAATGAAATTTGATAAAAAATACTGGAGATTTTTGTTGAATTCCATTGAAATAAAGGTCTTCGTGATTAATTATTATTTTTTTGGATAATACCATTATAAAAATTTATAGTCCTTTCATTCATAATAATGGGTCCCCTAGAGGATTTTCCATTGGTCCATAGGGATAGGTAAGGGGAACCTCTTTCTGGACATCTCATTTATATATATATAAATTGTCTAATTTTTTCCTTAATGCTCTTGTGAAGAATGGTTTACACATTAAAACAATTTTAAAATGGATATTTTTACCCCTTTTCACCTTGTTTATGCTGATGACCAACATATTTTTTTGATGATGATAGATGATAATTATCATGCATCAAAATCATTTTTTCTCATTATGTTGTAATTTTTCACAAGTAATGAGTTGTAGTAAGTCCTTTTTGGTAGTGTGAATGGAATGTTTGTATCCATGAAGAATAAACATATGAGAAAAATTGGATTTAAGAAAGGGTCTCCTCCCTTCAACTATCCTGTGGTTCCTCTTTTATAGGGAAATTATAATAGTTTCGACCATTAACGCATTTAATCGAGGATAATTACTCAAATGTACACTAAGAAGGAGAAAACCTTGTCTCAAGAGGGGATATTTTTTGTTGTGAACTCAAAGATCACCTACATGTTTCTTTTGGAATTATCCATTTTTAAATGCCCTAGAACTCTTATTAAAGAGCATTAAACATTGACTTGAAATTTTCTCTATACTGCATCCACAAATGAAAAGGATATTATTACTTTTTCTTTTAACGAATGTTTTAATACCATTGATTCAGGGGGAATGGGATTTAAAGATTTATAAACTTTGAATGAATCAATTCTTAGTAAAATCATAAGGAATCTACTCTATTATAGTGATATATATTTTTATTTTCATTCCTATATATTAATATCAAAGTTTTAGAATGGATATTTCATGTATTTTACTTCATCTATCTATAAATCCATTAAATACTCATATCATGAGCTTATTCAATGCTCTATGTTTTTGGTTTTCAATAATTCTTCTCTTAATATTTGGAGGACATCATGGATGAACAAGCCTATGAGTGAACACATATATGTTCTTTCCACCATGATTCACTCTGACATTTATGAATTTCAAATTAATGGTTATTTGTAGGATTTTATTTCTACTCATATCATGTGTGAAATCTAGATATATTGTTATGTTGATATAGATGTTCTGATTTAGAATCTAATATCCACCAAAAAAATCACATATAGGTAATATTATAGATATATTTTTGATGTTAGGAGAAAATTTCCCTCATGGATGTAGATGGTTAGAATTCCATTTATCTCTCCATAACACATGGTGTTTCTTTATAGTATCTTAAAGAACAAACTTCTTGTACAAGTCTTCCCATAGAAAAAGGACTGCATATTTTTAATACATGCTACATGTGCCTAAAATATGGAGAATATATCAATCACATTTTTATATCCTATATAATTTCTTGCAGATTAATATTGAATATTAAAAATATATTTAGAATCTAGATGAAAATGGAAATATTTGAAGACATGATGACATCCATCATCAAACGTAGTAAGAGTGAGAAATATCATTTAATGGTGATTACTGTCATTGTTGCTACCATTTCACACATCAATAAAAAAATTCTATTGCATTTAAGAATCACATATCCTATTTTAATGAAGGAAAAAATTTATTATACCAGGTGGTAATGGATTTTTATAAAATAAAGGTAGGTTCCATAAAAATTGAAATCGCTAATATTGTTATTTAGGAATCATTGGGTGTCACTAGTAGTGTTATGAAACCGATGAATCTAATTAACATTAAATAGATTCCTCTGATCTCATTATGGATGAAAGTGAATGTGGATGATGCATATTAAAGTTCACTATGACCATCCAAAATTTTTGATGTCTTCCGCATCCATTAGTGATTTATTAAATAATGTTTTTATCTATAAAGTGGTAATAGATGAATTTTTAAGCTAAAATCTGGGAAATGATAAAAGAAAAAAAGTATTCTTTACAACATGCATGGTGGAAAATTTGGGTGGAATCCGATTAAACTATTTATGTGCATATTTTTATGAATCAATACAGGATTGTTCCGTACAGAATGCTTGAATCATGGATTGAATGCCCTCATATTATTGAGCAACTCCATCTAGTTTTCACTCATGCTTATAGGGAGACCAACTTGGTTGCTGATTCTCTATTAATAAAAATGAATTTTAGTGTCTATTTCAATATGGTCTTCTGATATTCAAGATTTTTATCACATATTCATGATTTGGATGTATGTGGTTTTTTTATTACATCATTTGTAAACCCTCTATGATGCCACTTTATCTATTTTATAGTAATTATTTTTTGTAATCGACATGCCCAGATGAGATGAATATTTGATTAAGTTTGATGAATTTATAATACATGATAATAAATGAATATATTTTTTCTGTTACGTAAGTGTTGTGAAATTTCTATAGAGGAGGATAGTGGGGTTGGGGGGAATTGAGTTCTCAATGTTTTCTATACATAAAACAACCATACATTAAGGTATGAATAATTCATATCATTTGTAATAAAAAATAATGATTGAAATTATAATATTAAGATAAATATATATGATAGATAATTTAGAGTGGTTCACATAATAATCATCCTCTCTTCCACTCCACCAATATTTCACTAAACATGTTTGGTAATTTTTATTACACATACCCATTTTAGGGAATTTATAGTTATGTTAAATGATATGTTACATGGTATAATGTTCCAGAGAATTGAAACTAGATCTCCCTATTCAAAACCATTCCATAGTCCCATCACATGAAGAATTAAAAGATAAAAGAATTATAAATATTAAAATTAATGGATTGATGTTGGATCATGACATAGTTGCAAGCTGAAATTAAGAGATAATAATGAAAATTCCAAATTGAAATAATATCATTAAGTAGAATCTTAGGAATTTCATTGATTTAATGCGATATGATTTTATGAATTGATAAAAAATATAAATAAAAAATATTTTTCATTAGAGAAATGATATGAATCTCTATTAGTAAGAATACCTTATTTGTCTTCACATGCGAATTTATGTTCTTTTTTTATATAACCATTTTTAAATTTGAACAAAGTATACATGTTTTACAAATGGTCAAGTGAAATAATCCATCAATATTTTAATGTAACATGCTATTAATTTTTGGGTGTCCTTATTTTCAAAATATGAAATGAACGGAGGTTGTGGTTTGTAGAAGATTTCTTCTTCAATGGATATTTTTAATCTGGGGGAAATGTGTTTTTTTCCAAATTTTCATTTCCTTGTTTATGAAACATCATTTCTCATACTTATAAAATAATATTTTGACTTCTTAAATGATAGAAAATTGCTGAAAGTGTATCTGAATGATACTCTAGTATTGATATCACAAATGTAATCATTCATAATATAATTGATGTGCATATAATAGAGTTTTTGTAAGTATTATTATCGTAATATTACTCTATAAACAAAAGACTAAACACCATCCCTAAAATGAATGATTTATTAGAAATTTTAATTTTTTGTGTATAAGATAAATTACTTGAATTATTATTTTTCATAAGATAAATAGAGATCTTGGTAAGAGAAAAAAATAGCTGAATAATAGTTTACTTCCACATTCCATGAAATGAATTATTTCTATAAAATAATTTCACTAATCCATGGGATAATATTCTTACACTGTATGTAAATTAATATACTATAATATTCTATAAGTAAATTTCATTCATCAAAAACTATTTTTTTGTTCAAGTTATGAGACTATCTATAAGATAATTTATTAAAACATAAGATAATTTTGAGGCCATAAGATAAAGACCTTAGGCAATGTTTTGATAAAAACTCAAAGAATTCAAGTAATGTAAAAATACGAGATATAATCATCAAATAATTATGATATATTTATTAGTAAAAAATGAGGATTTTATGAGAAACAAAATATTGAAGAGTTTATGAAATATGGTGGTGCATTATAATTTTATCAAACAATCAAACCCTATTTAAAGATGAAAACCCCCAAAAAACAACAATAAAAACGAACATATAAATACCCCCCTTTAAAAAATGTTGAGAAAACATTGTTGGGATATAAATATTTACAAAAATACTCCAATAAATTACCCTTCTTTTTTTCGACATCTAAAATCATGATTAAATTATAGGGAAAGCACATTTGATGTACCACATTAATGAGTATAATAAATTTCATTATAAAGAACAAAAAAGAATAATATTTTTTTTGGACTTAATAAATAATAATTCAATGAAAAATAAGTCAAAAATTAAAATAATTAAATAATAAAAATAAATGATGTTACTAAAAATATATTCAATGAACAATAAGTAATCATTTAATGAAAAAAAATTCACAGAATGAACATTCCAACATCCATATATCATCAAACACATCCTTTAATTAGAGTGTAAATAAAAATCATCCTTTCTATAGAATATCAATATGGTGATTTTTAAGTGGTACATCAAAAATATTAAATATTTTCTAGGTTAAAAATTTTAGTTCAGAAAAGGATTTGTGAAACATTCTCAATAAATATTAGTATGAAATACATCAGAATCGAAATAAACTTTGAAGCAAGATAGAACATGTGGGACTATATGTACTATACTACCTTAAATTATAGTAGATTATTTTTCTGCTTTAGATATTTCAAATTTATACATATAAGAGAACTAAAAATTTGATGATTTTGAATGATAAGAAATAAATGATGAAGATTTCAGACATATCATTAGAATAACTTTGGCATAAATGGACATGGTAACAAATAATACTTTCACACACTATGATGCACCAGGTTTGTGATCCTTAATTAAAGGTATAAGAAAAAAACAAACATATTAATGGAAGGGTTCATTCATGAACATTCTAATCATTTGTAGAATATTATTTCAACAGGATTCTAATTGAATAGTAAAATATTTTCATGATTTTGAGAAAATCCAATTATGTAACATTGAAAATTCAATTTCCTGGTAGAATTTTTTAACATCCTTATAAAAAAATCTTCCCATATGAAATAACTTCATCACTATTTTAAGCTAATGAGACAAAATTAATATCATGATCCAGAACTAGGAAACCCCATTTAATATTCGTAGAAGTAGGTCTCTCTAACACTTCAATAAAAGAATTATTTATTGGAGGTGAAGAATCATTTGAATGATAATAAAAAAAGTAATATTATCAACTTCCATATATGAAATGATATTTGTAATAGAAAAAACCACCTTATCCATTCCTGTCATATTGATGTGTTTGTCCTTCATGGTTTTTGAATTAATTACTTTGACAAAAGAAACTTTGTCAAAAATAAAAATTTTCAAACACTTTATCAGTCTATTCAATACTATAGATACTACTTCATCAAAAACTATGAATACAATGAAGATTATAAGATACATCATTTTTAGCCACATGTAAATTCTTGGTAGAAATAATATCATATTTCAAATAGGTAATCATGTTGTTCATAGTGTTATGTGGAAGTGCGACAACATCAAACATCTCAAATACTTGAACATGAAAAATAAATCCTTATTTCATTGATTTAGAAATTGGATCTACCCAAGAATCATATAAATGGGATTTGAGTAAGATCTTCAAATTATCAAAATATAACTGAGATACTAGACGGTGATGAGTTGTTAACATTATTCTTGGGTACTCAATCTTAGTTACCAACATATTCTTCAAGGAATCTAGATGAACATTTGGAAATAAATTCTCCCAAATAATACGACCATAAAAATTACATATACAAATGCAAACATCCAAAAAATTTATCTAAAAAATCAGCAAATAAGTTGGAGCTCAGACACTGTAGTTTAAAACATCTGTTATTTTCACCATGGTGATACTACTCCCAACATCAAAATGACAAGGATAAGTAACTTCTTGATTCTCTTCAACTCCTCAATTTTCTATCACATGAGAGGGTTGAGTAAAAAATATTTCTTTTTTCCTTGTTGTAAAAAAATAATGATCCCCTTTTAGAAAATATTATTATATTATTTATCCCATAAAATAATTTTAACAAAATCAATTCTCTATTAATTCTCTATTAAGACTCACTAGGTCAAGAAAATTAAATGATTAGATGTTAACACACATCTATAATGATAGTACATTCTTAAAAAATTCTAATTATCCTATTTATGTATAACAAAACCTTATATTTTTTGTAAATTTTATATTAATAGTAGGCATTTCTATATTATTTTATTTATGAAATTAAATAGATCCAAATTTAAGTACATGAGTTTGAAATATATTTTGATTCCCCATTGATTCGGATCTGTATGTATCTTCTTGTTACCTAATAGTAGTTGTATGTTAAATATCATTAGTGATTACTACCTTTACTCTTCTTATTATATTATCATTAGGTGCATCATCTATAGGGCCATTAAATAAAAAATTCACAATAATGTGTTTCGTTATTTTAGTAGAAATGATTGAAATTGAATGATTTGCCAAAACCTAATCCAATTCGTCTTCAATATCTTCATCACCTCTAACTACTAGAATGTCAGGATATAACAATAGTTTAAAACCGTTCGAATCAGCAGTAAAACCATTGGTATACCCTATACCAATGGGTTTCCAAACCTTTGGGTAGTTTAGCATGGGTATATTCCTACACAATTGATTATTCATCAACTGTTGGTATATGGCCCTTTAAAATGTTCTATAATTATGGTTTGTATATAAACAGTTTTTAATATAATCATTAAAATCTATAAAAACTATTTTTTAACTATGGGTATTGAATTTTTATAACTATTTTAATAAACTGTCAGTACACATATTATTTTCAAAGTTATAACAATGGTTCTAAACCATCGGTATAGGGGTTTTCTAGACTTTTGAAAAACATAAAGTAGCCTCCCCCCTCCTCTGCACATATGAACTATATATAGAACTTATATAGAGGATCCAATATATATCATCTATGTTTAAATAAATGATAAGATATTCATATTTCGATTTAGTGAATGTTATAAACATTGACCTTGTTGGTGATATAGAATATGAAACTAATATAGAAGAACAATATGATGAATCATTTGTTAAAAATATAGTCTATACTAAATATTTTATTGAATATCATCATAGATTCTAATAGAGGTGAGACTAAAATTTTCGAGAACATCCTGAATTCCCTATTACCACTGAAAAAATGGGAATCACCCAAAATAGTGAAATGTGTGATCATATATTATCCAGTGCCTAATTAATTAATTTTTTTAATTTTAATGGAATTATGCACCCAATATAATGTATAAAGAATTTATTTTAGGATAATTAATGTTGAAATACTAAAATACAGTATTTCTGATGAGAAAACTCTTTAATATGAGACTCATAATACTCCTTAGTAAGTATTTACCCAAAATGAAGAGGATATTGAAAAAATGGAGAGGATCCAATCATAATAAATAGTATTGTATTTTTAATTTAAATTCAACCGAAACAGGAAAAACTACGATTTTCAAAAACATTCTCTACTATAACTATAGTCAGACCCTTATCCAGAAGGTTTTCCAAAGATGAAATATGTTGTTCATCAATAATACACTTTGGAATGGAAATAATATAAGGATATATCTACTTTATTATCTTAGATATCCAACTAACTAACAATACCATAAAATCATATATATTCCAATGAGTCTATAATAACTCAAATGGAAGAAATAAAGAGTTTGTGTTCACCAATTATACTGAAGAAACAACAATATAAAAAATGGTTAGAGATGACTCGTGTTCTACGCAACATAAAAATCCATATGTTAACACATCAATGGTATTGGGAACCTAGAATATAATCTAACACACTCTGTATCATGTTGTGGTCCCATGATTTCTTCCATTTAAGAAATAGATAAATCTCGATAAATAATATTTTAACAAACATTGGATGGAATAGAATTGTTTTGGTACAACTAGTTACTTGAATGATAGGTCACGTGGTGGTAAGAACTCTTTCAGTAATTCAATTATTAGTTTAGTTTGTCACTAAGAATTAATAAGGGTGTGTGAGACATGTGTGTGTTAATATGGGCTCATGGGTTGTGTGGTAATTAGAACTAGGTTATGGATGGCATGGGTATGGGATCTCAAGTGAATATGTGTGTGGGTATGGAAACACATGGTAGGGAATGGGAGTATCATTGCAAGGTGGAGACATGAAAATTAAATTCATGGGAATTTGGAATGCTAGAACATGAGAACTAAAAGGAATGGAGAAAAAACATGTAGTTCACTTTACCACTATCTTTATATTAAAACACTCTATTTTCCCATTAATGTTTCACATAATTTTGTTTAATAAAAATTGAGTTCCAATATCTTCATAAAACCATGGAGATAACCATGACCATTATAACCTAGACTATATCCACTATATATTTTAAAAAAACTAATAACAATAGCATGGAGGATACTATGTAATGGTAAACCACTCTTAACATTTTATTATAACCACCAGAAAATAAAAAACATATTTATAAAAAAAATTATGGTGATTCTTCAAAAATAAGAAACTCAAAGACTAAAGATTTTTAAAACCTAAACCATCTAATTTTTTATTTTTATGGTTAAAATTAATTCAAATCTGTAAATATATTCCAAATAAAACAATGTAATATTTCACTATATTTCTTCACATTACTAAAAATCCATCACAAAATGGATGGATTTCCCTTTGGAAGTTATCCACAAAGAGTAATCCAAGATTAATTTTCTGTGATTTCAAGAATTTATAGTGTAGAGTTTTTTAATATATTACACATGGTATGAATTCTATATATTCATCAAAAGGGGAACCTTTTCATAAATTTGAATTGTTCACTGGAGACCCATTATAAAATATTATAATTAGATAAGTGTTTGGTTCGGTTAAGGGTGTGTAGGAGTGAGGTTTGGAATTTGGTGGGAAATTGAGAGACGGAAAAAAATTAAGGTAGCATGGAATGGGGGATGTAGGCTTGTTTGTATGAAATTTATAAAGAGGGAATAAGATGAGGTAATGGTAGAAATTGGGGGTTAAGGGATAAGAATCGAGCAACTTGAGCTTTTGGTACTGGGTTATTTTGTAAGGAAAATTGAAGATAGGTACGAGAATTATGGTGGGGTTGGATTGTGTGTGGAGGGAATGTATTTAAATGGGGAAGGGTAAATGGGTTGGATTTAATATAGATTAATCTCGAAAAGGGTGAAGGTTGGCATTATTTACCTTTCTATTTAATCAAATGGGTTGTGTTCAACCAATGTTGATCCTTTTGCACAAACTCCAAAGTCAAGTCCTACAAGCTAGTCGAAACCATCGGTATAGAGTACTCCAATTCTAGAAAGCAACATATAATAGCCCCCCCACTATAATTATAGTAAAAACATATTAAAATAATTCAGAAAAAACTAATGCATACAATATACAGAATACTACACTTGAAATCAAAACACATGAAAAAACCATTAAAACATCTACAAAAACAAAATATCATAATGTTCAATGCAACACCAGAAAAAAGAATAATGAGAGGGATATGTTTTTGGAATCAAGATACAGAATTATCTAGAGAATAGGGAACAATGGACTTGTTAGATCTATTACATGATCATTTCTTTCTTTTCATCTTTTCACTAGATTCCATGCAGGGGACCATGGATCCCCCTAGAAACATTGGGATTTACCCCTATTTGAAGAAGATTTTGTCTAGCAGTAGGCTTCCCAACCCCCCAAGGTGGCCTTTTTCAATTATAGAAATCTATGGGAAAATATGTTATATAAACGTAATCTTGTAATTTTAAGGTGACCTTTATGAAATAATAGAGGTAATATAGTCATTTCAATAGATGCACTCCATTTATGATAACAAACATACAAAATATCAAACATATATTCAGTCAAAAACTCATCAAAAATCAAATGTCATTAATATTTGTAAAAATGTAATGGATAAGTCCATTCCTTATAACAATCAATATCCCACTATCATCATCAGCCTCATCCTCATCCTAATCCCTATCCCCATCCTTGTCCCAATCCTCATTCATTCCCCCACCCTCAACCTCATCCTTACCCCCATCCCATCCCTTGTTCTCCACCTCTTCCTTTACCTCATCGTTGCCCTTGTACTCAGCCTCGTCCACTTCTGTTCCATCATCCCCTACATTTCCATAACCATATTCATATCCATCTCTATGAATGAAATCATCTCGATAGCCACTAGATCTACCTACTGCTGAACTATATAATAAATTCATTTATGACATATTTGTATCACATTCTATGACGATCTCTAGTGGAAGGGATGAACTTAAAACTATCATCATTATCATAAACTCAGTGTTTCCACTTTCAGTGAGTTCTTATAACTGTGTGAACCTTTTTACTACCAATTATTTCCATGCCATAAGCTTTTCCAACTTGGTGGTACTACAACTAGTACTTGAAGAGGTCCAATACCTCTTCAGAACTATAATATTTCCATGTTAGTAGCGTACTCTACCTCGGTTCTCATCACCCAAAACCTGATGTAAGTGATCATTTGGACCAAAATTTTATGGTTCTCGGGAATCAAGGGTATTTAAAGCATCCTATTACAAATATAAATAGATTATAAAGTTACAAATATATTTAAAGGTGAAATCAACAAAGTAAAACTTAATATCAGCCATTGTCTCGGTTCGTTAACTTCAATTCCATATTTTTCATTATACTCAACAATTTTTTTTCGCAAGGCACATGTCCTTTAATATTCAGTAAATCCCTCTATAAATACATTGAATACCTAAAAAAATAATTGAAAATATGTTACGAATAATGAATTTCATACTAAAATTATTCAAAAACATGAGTTATTTATTGAATTTTGAAGGAAATAATAAAAAGTGTTAGTCCAAAAGATAAATTTTAAATGACTGTCATACCTCGTTCCTCTTGTGATCTGACATTGTAATACGCCCCATTGTGTAGGGGTATTTTTTATCATCAAATTTTTTTTTGATTTTTGGATGCTCCCTAAATAAAATTAAATAATAAAAAATTAATTTTTAAATAAAAACATGAATATTTTCATTTAAAAACCTCAAATGTGATTAATACATTAATCTTAGTACTCATCTAATGATTAATCATTTTCTAAAAATGTTCTATCATAAAATCATCTATGATAGGCATCCCCTCTAAATATATTCCAACTCTATCATGACATCCAACATAAAATTCATGCTTATTTTCTATCCAAATCTCAGATAATTTCCTAAGGCATGCTGGCCACACACCCTCACAATCAATAAAATTAAAATGAATGTAGAACTAAAATATTAATTCATATAAATAAAATAATAATATGACATTAAAGACAGAATTTTTTTTACCCTTATGTGTTCCAAATAAATATCCTTGACTCTTTTTTGGAATGTGTCTCAATGAGAGAGGATTGACGAGATTTATGTTAGAGTATTTGGAAAGCATATCTAAAAAATTCTAACATTGCTACCCTGTTTTTTAGATCATTTGGTTGTCTTCATTGTAGTGCCCCATCAGCAGCATGCGGTGGTTCCACACCACACGCATGCATATATGAACACACTTACTATCATTACATATAGTTTCTATATAATAAAATGAAATATTATATAAATACAAGAAATAATGAAAATATAATATGGTTTATTTTTTTGGGTTCAATAAATATACTTTTGGTAGGCAGAGAAATGGGTGCTGCTAGATCCACAGACAATGAAGTAACATCACACTATTTAGGTGGTGTGGGTCTCAGTGTATGCTCTGTAGGCACATACTATGTGTGATAATGATTCAAAGGAGAAGGAATGAAGAATATTGTAATGAAGGATGTATAAGGAAAAGAAGATGGCATGGATGACTGGGAAAATGAATGATAAAGATGAGGACTTGGAATCATGATCAGAAATGGTAAATATAGGTGAGGAGGATCATATTTAAATGCTGGGGAAAACATGGGAGGCCTAGACATCTGGTGTGTCCCTCACAACACTATGGAATCAGAATGTGTGGTAGATGATATGTTAGTGGGAATTCTATGGTCTAATCAGGTACACCGATTAGAGCACCTAGCTTTCGTACCACCCCTCGTACCACTGGCATGGGTATTGGGGCCACTACAAGGCTTATTGTTGAATAAGTAGCTCCTAAGTTGTGTATCCTGAAGAAAATGTTAAAAAAAAATTAATCACATGGTAGTATATGTTATATATAAATATATATTTGAAAAAAAAATATTCAAAATAGGCACTTATAGAGGAATGCCCATCTCAGCCAATCAATCATTGTTGTTTGTCATCCTTTTTGTTCACATCTCCCCCATATGATTTATTTTCTACATATGAAAACAAATATGACTGTAAATAAAAAAGGATAACAAATTTGTAACCCAAAAAACAAAAATGTTAAGACATGACTTATTTTTCTTAGTTCATTTGGTTCATAATTTTGGTTAGGTAATTTAGCTATTTTTGGTTAGGTCCTTATTTTTATCTATTGGGTATTATATTAGTAAATTTAATAAGTCCATTTCAATTCCACTTGTTTTTATTAAAATTTAATTTTTTTCTATTGTGTTTGGTTTAATAGGATTGAATACAGTTCAGTTCAATATTGGAAAATCCTACTCAAATAAAACTATGACAATTAATTATTTAACATTCACATTAAGGTCATGTCAGATACAAAATATTTTTAATCAATATTATAGTATTTTGAATAGTGCCAACCTAAATGTCCCAATTCAAGATAATCCAAAAGAAATAAGACCACATATGGATGGTGCAATATATTTACCACTACAACTATAGTTTCAAAGTAATCCCTGAAAATTGAGTTATTGGAGTCATCATAAGTAACAAATGGATTGGGGAAAATTGAAGTTGGGATGGTATCAATTCCATGATCACCACCATTAAAAATATATCTTCAAATTACATCAATATTGAGAGAAAAATTAGGTTTAAAATTACATTTGACATTAATTTTTATTTCATCATTGATTCCAATACATATGGTTCAATTGTAGGAAGAGTGTAATTCGTGTCAATAACTTGAAATCCATAATCATTTACAAATGTTCCATTCATCATGATGTAATAAATCCACTGAAATTTCATCATTAGGACCTGACAATGAGAGTAATTGTCCAATATTAGTATTTTAAAAACTCCATAAAAAGATACATTTTCAAATCGTGTACTATTATTCAATGCACTATAATAAAAGTCTATTTTAGATTTTACCATAACACCATAATGTTGTGTTCTCATATTATTTAGTTATTAATTGACAATAAATCTGTATAAACTAATAAAAAATGATGAACATTCATGAATGAAATTTTTAGGAACTGAAGCAAAATCAATAATTTCCTCAGAGACAATGTAATGCCTCGTAAATTTCACTGAATTTTTTTTAATTCATTGGAATTTTACGAGTACACAGTTTCTTAAGGCACCTGATTCCGAGGCCTAGTGTGCCCAGAATAATTTTTCTGAAGTTTTGTTATGCTTAAATTAACGCTTGTAAGATGTTTTCTTGAAAAAATGGAATAAATAATAAACGGTTACTTGGATAAAAAATCTGAGGGAACCATTATGCTCAGGAAGGCGGGTTTACCCTAGGCGTGACTTTAGTTTAGTCGGCGCATGCCTCCTGTGAGAAAACTCGAAAATGGCATAACCGTAAATAAAATAATAAAATAATGTTATTTTATTTTTCAAATGCTTATAACTCACAAATGGTAACTCGGATTAAAAATCTGAGACCACCGTTGAACTCATGAGGGTAAACTTTCTTTTAGAAGATACTATCTTTGAATGGCGTGGGCCACCTGAGAATGTTAGTTTTTGGCCGTAAATAAAATAACTACGTCACAATTATTTTATTTTAAAACTCATAACTTCTAAACGGTAACTATAATTGAAAATAAAAGAGTACCGATGAGTTCGTTGGGGTGTGTTTCTCCTAGGTAGAGCCTAACCTTGATTGATGTGGTCGAGGGTGACTGATAATAATTTTCTGACCTTTTTTCAGGTACGTTCAGTAAACATACGAGCTATGTTTTATAACTTGTGAACTGGTGCTCGGAATCGAATTCAGAGGCAACTGTTGAACTAGCAGTGCATGTTTTCGCTTAAGAAGAATTTCACCTCGATAGTGGATGATCAGGTATAAAATTTAGTCTTTGGGGCTTTACGTGGGTTATTAAAATAAAATAAGTGTATAATTTTTTTTTTGATAAACACATTTCGTGCAGATAAATTGGTTAGAAGCTCCACTTTGGAGTTGGGGGTGGAACCGCCACACCCTAACCTCCCATTTAATGCGGAGGGAGAGAAAACCTCTAAACCCCCCCCCCCCATTAGTTAATTTTATTGGTCGATGTACAAAAAATTGCAGTTAGTAAATTTTATGGGTCGACGTAAAATAATTTTTGTCAGTTAATTGTATGTGTTGATGAAAAATTAATTGCTCTCAATTAATTTTATAACTTGATATAAAATTAATTTCTTTCAGTTAATTTTATGAGTTGACATAAAATTAATTGCTATCAGTTAATTTTATGTGTCGATGTGAAATTAATTGCTGTCAATTAATTTTATGTGTCAACATAAAATTAATTTTTGTCATATGTTTTGACGTAGGCTATGTGGGGGATACTTCTTGGCGTCCTCCCCTCTTATGTTCTGCTAACGCACCTCTTAAATTGTGTCAACGCAATTTAATTCGCCCAACCCTCTTTTTAAATTATGTAACTGCATCGTTGGAATTTAGGACAGTTCTAAATAAATGAACCGTCATAAATGAACCAATGGTTACATACCTCTCCCCCTCTCATATATATAGGGAGATTGGGAGAAGGTTTTGGGATGGATTCACCAAGCGACGAAGTGCTGGTAAAGTATCACGACGCCCGACACTTGGGGAAAGTATATCCTCTCCAATGAAGAACGTGAAGAATGCCGACGACGATCTTCCATGCGATTCTTCTTCAACCATCCTTCCGTAGACACCTATCCTCCGCAACATCGACAATGAACTAACGCATCTCGGAATTGGGGACATGTGGAGGACGCGACGAACGACGGCCTTCATCGTCTTCCTTCCGCGACTCCGCCAATGAGTGATGAGCAAGAAGTAGGGGTTTTGTTTTAATTTCTTTTTTCCTTTTTGAGGAATGAATGACGAGCATGGACCATCCTCTGCCCAGTTGATCCACGGATTTATCGTTCATGCGGGATGGAAGCAGGGTTATTTTCAGTGTTGGATTTGAGTTTGAATTCATAAATCTTGTTTGAGCCTCTAATGCGGAGGGCAAGGGCTAACAAACAAGCTTGTACCCTCCGCAGATTGTTTGTTTGTTTGTGCGCGTTTTGACGGGCGATGATGAAACATGACCGCAACGGCGTATGGAAGCAATCGCAGTAAAGAACGGGTTCTGCGAGAGCCATAGTCACAGACAACGGGAAAATCGGACCACCAGAGCACGTTTGATGGTCCGTGGAAGACATTGCCGGTGCGCCTCGTCGGCATGGCGGCACTGGTGACTGGAGGGGGCGGCGCCCCAGCTCACCACTAGAGGAAACCCGCCGCGGCACCAGCCGCGGCGGCAGTGTGACAGACCCCGTAGCCACGCGGGATCCGGGACGTTCGGGGGGTGGCGCCGACGTCAATCAGCGTGGAGGCCGCGCCTCCCCCGCTCGGCGCAACGCGCTCAGCCAATTGGCCGAGCCGCAACCGGCCACCGGGCCGGGCCGCCAGCACCGGGTCGGGCCACGCCAGCCGGTCTGGGCTGCTCCCAACCGAGCTGGACCCGGACCCGAGTCAGGTTGACCCGGTTTGGACCGACCCAGGGGGTGTTGGGCCGGGTCGGACCTGGCTCAGCCCCCCTATTTTCAGACCTTCTTCAGTTAAACGACTATATGATGAGTTTTGGACCTATGATCGACGCACCGTCAGTTTGGTAGGATTCCTCGGATCATGGCGGTCGTTTTGGTATATTACACTGAAGGTTTCAGTGATGTTTGTGTATGGCCGAGTTGGTTCGAACCTGAAACTAATCGGGCCCTCAGAGCGGAAACGCTTATAACTTGACTCCAGCCGTCCGATTGATGTGCTATCGACTTTGTTGTAATCCTATTATTGAGAATGATCTTTTGGAATACTTCATCTGATTTTTGGATGTAGTTGGAGTATGGTCACGTTGGGTTTATCTTAGAAACCAACCTGGCCCCTGGAACGGAAAAACTAATAACATTCAGACCAGACGTCTGTTTGATGTTCCGTCAGAGGCTTTGGTAATATCATTGAGAAACAGTCCCTTTTTGTATACCCTATGAGATTTTTGGGTACAGTTGAGATACGGTGAGGTTGGTTCGTACATGAAACCAACCGGGACCCCGGGACAAAAAGGCTAACAACTCACAGACCGAGCGTCCGATTGACACACCGTCTGTTGCATTGAGACCCCTATGACGAGGCGGTACTTCGTGATCCATCTTCGTGGAACTTTGTGATACTTTGAGTATTGACCGATGGCTCGTGGAGCGGACCCTCCCGGAGATGAGCGTACGGAGTGCAGAGACGTAGTAGCTGTAGATCTGATGACTGATTGAAGAATTCGGGTTGCAGTGATTCGATTAGCCCAGTGGACGGAGTGCCCGAAATTTTGCAGTAGACCCATGGTGGACGGAGCGCTTGGTAGTTGGCAGTAGAACCACGGTACTCGACAGGAGGAGTACCTCTGACGACTATTAGGGGGAGCGCCCGGTATTTGGCGGCAGACCCACAGCTGACGGAGCGCCTGATATTTGGCAGCAGACCCGTGGTACTCGAGAGGAGAAGTACTTCAGCAGTCAAAGGTTAGTGATTAGAGCATCAGAGTCATGACAAGGCTACTGTACTCAATAGAGGAGGAGTTCTCCAGCAGTTGTAGTTTCGTTAATAAATATCCTGTTTGAGCTGAGTCAATGAACTTTGTGTTTAACTCATGATTGAGATGGGTTACATGAAAACATAGGTATATGTATGGGCATATACCTCATTAAAGGTTATTTGTGGAGATCTTTCCTTGTGGTTTATCCTTGTTGGTTTTAGTGAGACCTTGAGGGTCTCGGAATCCCTACTGACTATCATTATACTCACCCCTGCACGGGCTATGCCCGCACCTCGTTGTGTTGGATGCAGATGACAGACAACACTGATCATGGTTGAGGCTTGTAGAGCGAGACGGTGCTAGAAGGTGGATGTTACGACGAGACGGTAACCAGAGGTGGACTTCATGACGTGATGGTACCTGGAGGTGGACATGATGATGAGACGGTACCTGGAGGTGGACTTTATGGGTAGACGGTACCCGGAGGTGACGGACCGACGTGGAGAGATGAGGTGGCCACCTGTACCTACCCTTTAGGTAGGGAATCCGGAGGATGATCCAGGAGCAGCTTGACACCTTCCTGTTGTTTTGCCTTTTTTCTTGTACTTTACTGTTGGGCTTGTATTTCCAGCCCTCTTTTTACTTTTAGCACACTTGTTATATTTCTTTACTTAGTGTTTTCTTTCGCTTGTACTCTAGTTGTGTGTGTGTTTATTTTTCATAATGGAAATTCCTTCCATGTTTTACAGAATTATGCCTTTGGTGCTAGTCGCCAGGACCTAGCCTATGGAAGGTGGGATTGGTGTAGTTATGACATGGGCCCCGGGGGACGGGTCATGACAAATTGGTATTAGAGGAGTCGGTTCTACCGCAGAACTTAGGACTCCGATATTTTATTTTCTATGAAGCAATAGTGTTAAGCGTACTGAGTGTGGTTTTCTGTTCAGGGAGTCTAGCGTTAGTGCTGCGGCCGACGTATCCATACACCAGGACCCTGACTTCTGATTTCCGACTCAGTGCACGAAATCACTGATTGTGTGTGTGTTTACAAAAGTTTTCTTTATGTCATCTCAAACTAGGTCAGCTCACCAGGTGTAGTCTTTTGACCGTGTCACATCTGTTTCTTTTAGGATGCCTCCTCATGGATGACCAGCTATAGCCATGAGGGTTGTACATACTAACAGCCCGCCCATCGATTAGGCCTTAGTACAAGGCCCTCTTCTAGTTGAGGCACCAGCGTAGGCACCAGCGGTACTACCACCCGTTGGGCCACCGATGCCCCCAGCCCCAGCAGCAGGCGATGCACGCCACTTGAGCATGTTGCATGAGTTCCAACGCCAGAGGCCACCCAGGTTCTAGGGAGAGATAGACCCATAGGCGGCTGAGGATTCGTTGGAGGCTGTGGTGAGAGTGTCTTCAGGCTAGTAGGTACACCAGCAGACTTCATTGTGATCCTTGCTGCCAGCCTCCTTCAAGAAGTAGTAAGAAGATGTTGGAGCCTGATGCTCTAGACACGTGACGAGGTGTCACTCTTATGGGAAGAATTCGAGAGCCTATTCCGGGCAGAGTTTGTACCCGCCACCTTTCGAGCGGGGAGGATACATGAGCTACTTCATCTATAGCAGGGCATCATGAGTGTAGCTCTGTACACGGTAAGGTTCACAGATCTCTCGCGCCACTCTACAGACATGGTACAAGACCCGTTCTTCTGGGCCCAGACCATTGAAAAGGGGCTTAGGTGAGAGATTAGAGCTTCAGTCGTTTCTCAAAGCATCCCGACATAGGTAGGGGGTTCGAGCGAGCCCTCCTAGTGGAGAGTTTCCTTTCTGATGAGACTCCAGCAGCGTAACCCACCCCTATTCGACATGCAGTGGAGTCTTCTACAGTTGGAAGTAGATATATGACATAGGGGTCCAAGAGGACAAGACCCACCAGTGGCCGATGACATGACTCAGGTTCAGTGGTGCGCAGCAACCGGAGTGGAGTCCAATCAGTCGTGCCAAGTTCGGGCAGTGTTACTCCTGCGGTGGGCTTGGTCACAGGGCACGGGACTATCCGACCCGCCATACAGACGCTCAGAAGATAGATGAAGATTCTCTCAGGTAGAGGCAGAGGTTCGATTGAGGTGGACCGCAAGGAGCAGGCGACTATGGCAGAGACGTTGGCCATGCAGCTGGTGGTGGACAACGCTTCGAGGTGTTGCCTCCACCGCCACAAGGAGGACCACCCCGACTGTAGGGAATAGATGGACATGGGAGAGAACAGCTTCAGGCATCTGAAGCATACGACTATGGAGCTCCGGAAGCAGGTGGACAGGAGCGGGACTAGTTCCAGGCATGGAGTCCTTTGTTCTTCATGCTTCCAGTTTCCGGGTTGTTCTTGTTTTTGGTTTTCATGTGTCTTTTTACAATGATCTGCAGTAATAAAAGACACATTTTATTGTGAGGTTTTTTTCCTGTCCTTTTGTATGATTGATACTAAGAGGTTATGGTTAAGACTATTGGCTTGACCCTCACTTCTACGATTCCTACTAGAGGGGACGTAGTAACCATGCACTGATGCTAATAGTGTGACTCAACCCTTGGAGGTGAGAGTAACGGTTGGATCTCTTGGTAGTAGCGTCGAAGCCTTACGACGGAATCCATGACATGGGGTGTACTGTTCATGTCAGGATTGACTGTATTAGGTATAGAACATGGTTCATCCAGGGGATGAGACCATATTTCCCTTTTAGTAAAAGGATAAATCTTAGCAGCTCATGTAGAACGTAGGCGAGGTGACTTACTGCATGTAACTTCCACCTCAGTTACACAGGGTGCACGACGTCTTCCACATATATTAGTAGAGGGGGTGTGTCCACGACCCTTACCACATCATCGACCATGGGGAGCTGGACATTGATTATGGGGAGACTTTCACGGAGGTTCCAGTGGAGATTGAGTATCGATAAGAGCGGGTCCTACATGGATGATCGATTCACATGGTGCATATTTGCTAGTAGCACGAGAACCTCCAAGAGATAACTTGGGAGCGGGAGGCTCATATGCGTGCTCGGTACCTCCTTTAGTTTCCCTAGTTTGTATTTTAGCTTTTTGAGGATGTAAAGCCCTCATGTGGGAGTAATTTAAAGACCCGTATAGTTTAAGGAATTGTTTTTTAAATTATTTGGAATTTTACGAGTATGCAGTTTTTGACGGCACCAGATTCCAAGGCCTGGTGTGCCCAGAATAATTTCTCTGAAGTTTTGTTATGCCTAAATTAACGCACGTAAACAGTTTTCCTAAAAAAGTGGAATAAATCTTAAATGGTTACTCAGATCAGAAATCCGAGGGAACCGTTGTGCTCAGGATGGCGGGTTTATCCTAGGCGTGACTTAAGTTTAGTCGGTGCATGCCTCCTATGAGAGAACCTGAAATGGCATAACCGTAAATAAAATAATTAAATAAAGTAATTTTATTTTTCAAATTTTTATAACTCACAAATGGTAACTCGGATTAAAAATCAGAGACCACCGCTAAACTCATGAGGGTATTTTTTCTTTAAGAGGATATTATCTTTAGACGGCGTGGGCCACCTGAGAATGTTAGTTTTTGGCCGTAAATAAAATAATTAAGTGACAATTATTTTATTGTAAAATTCATAACTTCTAAACGGTAACTCGAATTTAAAATCCGAGAGTACGGTTGAGTTCGTTGGGGAATTTTTCTCCTACGTAGAGCCTAACCTTGACTGTAGTGGGTCAAGGCTGACTGATAATAATTTTCCATACTTTTTTTTCGGGTACGTTTAGTAAACGTACGAGCGGCGTTTTATAACATTTGAACCGGTGCCCGGAATCGAATTATGAGGGGACCTTTAAACTCACAACGTGGGTTTTCTCTCAATGAGACATTCACCTCGACAGAGGATTATTGGGTATGATAGTTAGTCTTTGGGGTTTTAGGTTGGTTAATAAAATAAAATAAATGAATAATTTATTGTATTTTGTTAAACACATACCGTGCAAATAAAGTGGTTAGAAGCTCCACGTAGGAGTTGGTGGTGGAACCGCCACACCCTAACCTCCCATTTAATGGGGAGGGAGAGGAAATCTCTTATCCCCCCCATTAATTAATATTATGGGTCGACATAAAATAAATTGCTGTTAGTTAATTTTTTGGGTTGACGTAAAATAAATTATTGTCAGTTAATTTTATGGGTCGACGTAAAATAATTTCTGTCAGTTAATTTTATGTGTCAACATAAAATTAATTGCTCTCATTTAATTTTATGAGTTGATATAAAATTCGTTTCTGTCATTTAATTTTATGAGTTGAAATAAAATTAATTCCTGTCAGTTAATTTTATGTGTCGACGTGAAATTAATTGCTGTCAATTAATTTTATGTGTCAACATAAAATTAATTCGTGTCATATATTTTAATGCAACCTATGTGGGGGAAACATCTTGGAATCCACCCCTCTGATTTTGTGCCAATGAACCTCTTAAATCGCGCCAACACAATTTAATTCACCCGACCCTCTTTTTAATTTAAGTAACCGCATCGTTAGAATTTAGGAAGCTTCCAAATAAATGAACCGTCATAAATTTCACAATGGTTACATACCTATCCCCCTCTCCTATATATAGGGAGTTTGGGAGAAGGTTTTGGGATGGCTTCACCAAGCGACGAAGCACTCGTAAAATATCGGGATGCCCAATAATTGGGGAAATCTTATCCTCTCCAACGAAGAACGCAAAGAACGCCAATGGTGATCTTCCACGCGATTCTTCTTCGACCTTCCTTCCTCAGACACCTATCCTCCACAACATCATCAATGAACTGACGCATCTCGGAATTGGGGACGTGTGGCGAACGCGACGAATGATGGACTTCATCGTCTTCCTTCCACGACTCCACCAACGAGCGACGAGAAAGAAGTATGGGTTTTGTTTGAATTTCTCCTTTCATTTTTGAGGAACGAACGATGAGCGCGGACCAACCTCTGCCCAGTTGATCCGTGGATCGCTCATTCATGCGGGTTTGAAGCGGGGTTATTTTCAGTGTTGGATTTGAGTCTGAATTCTTAAATCTTGTTTGAGCCTCTATCACGGAGGGCAAGGGATAACAAACAAGCCCAGACCCTCCATAGATTGTTTGTTTGTTTGTGCGCGTTTTGACGGGCAACGATGAAACAAGAACGCAATAGAGTATGGAATTCGTCGTAGTAATGAACGGGTTCCGGGATAGCAACATGCACAAATGGCGGGCAAATCGGACCACCAGAGCACGTCCGGTGGTCCGCAGATGACATTGCCAGCGCGCCTCACCGGCGCGGCGGCGCCCCAGCACACTGCCGGAGGAAACCCGCTGCAGCGACAGCCGCGGCGATGGTGTGACAGACCCTGCAGCCGCGAGGGATCCTAGATGCCAGGGGGGCGATGCCAGCTAGCGCCGCCGGCGTCAATCAGCGGGGAGGCCGCGCCTCCCCCGCTCGGCACAATGCACTCGGCCAACCGGCCGAGCCGCAACCGGCCACCGGGCCGGGCCGCCAGCGCCAGGCCAGGCTGCGCCTACTAGCCCAATCCACTCCCAACAGGGCCGGACCCGGACGCGGGTTGGGTTGACCCGGTTCGGGCCGACCCAGGTGGTGTTGGTCCGGGTCGGACCGGGCCCATACCCCCTATTTTCAGACATTCTTCAGTTAACGGCCCATATCTATAGTTGTGGACCTCCGATTGATGCATCGCCCGTTGCGTAGGATTCCTCGGATTGAGATGGTTGTTTTGGTATATTAAACTCAAGTTTTCGGCGATGTTTTTATATTTCCGGCTTGGTTTGAACCTGAAACAAACTGGGTCCTCGGAGCAGAAATGCTTATAACTTGAGCTCTGGACGTCCAATTGACGTGTTGTCGACTTTGTTGGAATCCTCTTGTTGAGACAGATCTTTTGGAATAATTTATCTAAGGTTTGGACAATGTTGGAGTACGGTCAGGTTGGTTTTAGCTTAGAATCCAACCGGGCCCCTGGAACAGAAAAACTAATTACTTTCAGACCGAACGTCCGTTTGACGAACCGTCAGCGGATTTGGTAATCTCATTGAGAAATGGTCCCTTTGAGTATACCCTATGATATTTCGGGGTAAAGTTGAGATACGATCAGGTTGGATCGTACATGAAACCAACCGGGCCCCTGGGACGAAAAGGCTAATAACTCACAGACCGGGCGTCCGATTGACGCACTGTCTGTTGCGTTGAGACACCTGTCATGAGGCAGTCCTTTGTGATACATCTCCGGGGACTTTGTGATACATGGAGTATCGTCTAGTGGATCATGGATCAGACCCTCCTAGAGATGAGCATACGGAGTTCGGAGACCTAGTAGCTGTAGACCTGATGACTGCTTGACGAATTCGATTCAGAGTGATTCGATTAGCCCTGTTGATGGAGCACCCGGTATTGGTAGTAGACCCATGGCGGACGGAGAGCCCGGTATTTGGTAGCATACCCATGGTACTCGACAGGAGGAGTACCTCTGACGGCTATTAGGGGGAGCGCCCGGTATTTGGCGGTAGACCCACAGCAGACAGAGCGCCCAATATTTGGCAGCAGACCCATGGTACATGACAGGAGGAGTAATTCAGTTGTCTAATGTTAGTGAGTAGAGCCTCGAAGTCGTGATAGGGATACTGTACATAATAGAGGAGGAGTTCTCCAGCAATTTTAGTTTCGTTAATGAAAATCCTGGTTTGAGCTGAGTCAATGACCTTTGTGTTTACCTCCTGATTGAGATGGGTTACTTGATAACTTAGGTATATGTATGGGCCAATACCTAAGTAAATGTTATCTGTTGAGATATTTATGTGTGTTTTATCCTTGTTGGATTTAGATAGACCTTGAGGGTCTCGGGGTCCCTAATAATTATCGTTATACTCACCCCTGCATGGCCTATTCCCACACCTCGTTGTGTTGGATGTAGATGACGGACAACACTGATCATGGATGAGGCTAGTAGAGAGAGACAATACCCGGATGTGGACCTTACGATGAGACAGTTCCTGGAGGTGGACTTCACAACTAGACGGTACCTGGAGGTGGACTTGATGACGAGATGACACCCAGAGGTGGACTTCATGGCGAAATGGTACCCGGAGGTGACAGGCGGACGTGGAGAGCTGAGGTGGCCACCTGTACCTACCCTTCAGGTTGCGACTCCGGAGGAAGATCTAAAAGAAGCTTGAAACCTTCCTACTATTTTGTCTTTTTTCTTGTACTTTACCGTTGGGCTTGTATTTCCGGCCCCCTTTGTACTTTCAGCACACTTGTTATATTGCTTTACTTAGTGTTTGCTTCCGCATGTACTTTGGTTGTGTGTGTCTTTACGTTTCATAAAGGAAATTCCTTCCCAGTTATAGGGATTTATGCCTTTGGTGCTAGTCACTAGCCCCTAGCCTATAGAAGGCGGGTTTGGGGTAGTTACGACACGGGCCCCAGGGGACAGGTCGTGACAGACAAAGTCAGCAAGAAAACTCAATACTTAAAATTTGAACAAATATTAATCTTAATTAAATATTTATTTTACTAATTTATTAAAACAAAATTTCTACCAAAAAAACTTGTTACTAGGGAAAGTCTCTATTTTTCTCAGAGATAAATAATGATAATTTCTATTTATAATTTTTTTATGATTCCTGTAAATAAAATTATAAATAGTTTAACAAATATATATAATAACATGAGAGGGATAACATATACACGTATAATTTACTTACTTGATGTAATCATCGATAAAATCACATTTAAAAAACACTGTGTGGTGTTTCATCTCCCTCTCCTTATGGCTTAATGTCATTAATGTGTTTCAACCAAGAATTTCTAACATTTGAGGATGTGATAGAAAAATTGGTTCAATTATCTCATACTATTCTTCTTCATTTCTCTTGGTTCATTTCATTCTATTAGTATGACTAGAAAAATACGTTGACAAAAATCCATACATTCTTGAGCCACATAACCATTCATGATATAACCTTTGGGATAATTATTGTTTTCAACATATGATTTTAATATGTACATAAAAATTTCAGTTGGATACATACATAGAAAAGCTATTGGTCCTTTGAGAAGTATTACAGTTGGAAGATAGATAATAATATGTATCATGAATATGAAAATAGATCGATGAAATATTTTCCCTAACTCACAAAAAATTAATGGTGTATCTATGATAAATTTATCAAGGATGAGTTGGAAAAATTCTTACCATATATATCACAAAAAATGGCACAAACAAAAAACATACACCCTGTCATTATTGGAAAAACATTTTGGGTTGTTATTGGAATAAACTAATCTAGAAGGACATGATAATCATGAGTCATAAAATATTTAAACATCAACTCACTTATATTGACCATTTTTGATATATTTATTGAATAGACATCAAGAACATTAATAGTTTCCTTTAAATCTAGAAATTGATTTATTTTCTACTGGAATCATCACAAAATTTGTACATGGAACATTCCATTTATTTTCCAAGATACACACAAGATGAAATTTATGAATGATAACCTAATCCACCAATTCACGTTGAGATCATAATACATCATTTTTATTTCCCAAGACATTTAGAAGAATCAAGAGTAGGATTTTACATATATTCTTTTCAATGTGCATTACATTTATGTAATGATAGAACAAATTATATGACCATTATGTCAACTCAAATAATATTCTCTTCTTCATCTAATTGCAACTGATTTCATTTGAATTTTTTTACCTCTTTATATATTT
Source organism: Viscum album (assembly GCA_963277665.1). Lineage (NCBI taxonomy): Eukaryota > Viridiplantae > Streptophyta > Magnoliopsida > Santalales > Viscaceae > Viscum > Viscum album. The sequence continues at coordinate 221,761,541 of OY728165.1, forward strand.
AATTTGAACGTTCCTGACTGAATATAAGGAAATATTTCAATTCATTTTACAGATGTGCTCCAATCATATGCTGAGGTGGATCGTTGGCCTCGATGGTGTTTTCAAATATTCAATAATTATTTCTATATAGATGGTCCATTGGAAATAATTTTTTATGTAACATAATGAAAAAACATTGATGAAATTTTTGTCTTATGTATTGTTTATTCTCATACCAATATGTTGTGATACATTTACCTTTGTCCACTATCTAGACAACATTTCATAAGTATGAAAATAACTTATCATCCACATAAGCACAACACAATATGTTATGTTTCTTTTGAACACGCATTGTATGCACGCACATCAACATCCCAGAGATGTTTCAAATCTTTTTTAAAGATTGCTTGTATATGTGTATATCGTTTTTGGGATCATATGGTCCAAATATCTTCATACATGTGAAAGTGAAATGTTTTTTCATACAAAACCATGGGGAAGGACATAAATGTGTTTGAAAACCGGCCATGTATTGTGATAATTAAGAATATTCCAAAATAGATTAGAAGTGTAACATGAAAGAACCATCCTCAAATTATACATATAAGGTTTGAAATAATGATATTGAGGATTAAATATCTACCATGACAATCCATCTGTAGGGTGAACAAACTCATGATTATTTTTCCTTCACTCTGTATCTTTCTATCACATTTTTATTTATATTTCATCATACATTAAAATATTTTTGTGTGTTGGGATCAATAGAAAGTGACACAATAAATTATGTGTCACACATGATGGTGTTTCATAATCATTTAAATTCCATAGGGATATGCCACTTTTTAAAGAGTCTTTTCATTTAGCAGTTTCCTCCTCGATCAAGTTTCAATCTTTATGGAAAGCATGGTTTTTTTTAAATCCATGGTCCTAAAATAACATATATTCCATATAGTGGTTTGATGGGAAATCTACATCATCTATATGTAAGTTATTTACAAATGAAATAATGTAAGTGATTGTAGTATTTTAAATCCCATAAATAGTTTTCCTATGAAACAATTAGATTATAAATTATAGCTATTGAATTTTACCTCATCACCGATATACTCGATCCATTAAAACATCATTCAACCTATTCACCCAATCAACATCATAATTTTCATTAGATGCATAATGTGTTTATGTATCCTAGTCTTCTAGGTTTGAAATCCTTTCATTATAACGATGATGAATAAAAGGAAACCAATCATATAACAAATTCTCCAATCCATTATGCTCATTTGAATCATCAGCATTTTGAGATTCCATTTTCTCCTCATTGTGATATCATAAATAGTTGTTTCTAGAAAACAAAACCTGTTTACATGGTATTTGAATACTTCATGGCATACCGAAGGTATAACAACACAATTATAGCATGGGACATGTATGTGACCATTATATGAAGCATTTTCAAATGAAGATTCTGAAAAACTATACAAATTGCTTTGAATATTGCTTGAGATCTGATCAGTTTCATAAATCCAAATTCAATCTATTATGTAAAATATTGTTATAAGTCATTTCATGAATTAAATACAATAATATTGATGATTAATCAAAATTATATTCAAGTAAATTATAATTGTTAACTTTATATATTCCCATAATGGGCACACAACTCTATATGAGACTCATAATATTGAACTATACAAAATAATATGAATAAAAAAAATACTAGAAATATATTACCATGATATTAATTTCAATTATAAATATAATACCATGATATTGGTTGGGATTGTTTATTTTTTTTTGGATTGTGTCAGTGCATGTCTATTAGGGTTTTATTAAAGATTGTTCACCTCAGTTCATTTTTTTATCATCACTGTAGAATTTATTTTAATTAAGATCAATTTAGTTAACTTTATTTTATTTTAGTTAAATTTGTTGTAGTTTAGTGTCATTAAAGGTGTACTCTAGTCTACTTGGGGTCAAATGTAGTCATTTCACTTCAATTCAGATGATTTGGTCATGTATTTTTAGTTATGACATTGATAGGATTTTTTTGTTTTATTGGGTTTCGGTATAAAGGATTTATTGGTTCAGTTCATTTATTTTCAAGAATAGTTAGGTAGGTATGGTAAAATATAGCTTTCATGGGGTCTGATCAATTCCATTCAATTAGTTTATATAGTGGTACATCATAAAGTAATGATTTGGGAGATTTTGTGAATAATAGTGGATGTTATGGAAAATTGTTTTATAAAGACTATAATGGTGGATTATATCCTTATATCATAGCTATAAAACAACCCCTATTAGCACTATATTTTTCTCACTAATTTCACAATAAATCATAAAATTTAATGACATCTATAAAAATAATATTATCATTATTTAACGTGTAATATAGATCCAAAAAAATAAATATTTATTCAAATTAAAATATAGCATATATATATCATTAAATACATTGTCAATCATCACTACATCACTCCACAATATCTTCCACCAACTACAACCACCATATTATGATGACTCATGTCATATGTTATTCTTATATGATATTCCCTAATTTTTTATTTAAAATCCATGATTTTTTGGTTTTGGACTTCCTGGTTCAAAAATGGATGGTTTTAATGATTTTTCCCTCTCTTTCAAAAGGGATGTTTCTTAGTTGATATTTAAATATTTTGGATTCTAATTTGATAAGATGATGTGCGATTGTTTGAATCCAAACACCATTAAAAACCTTGGGTTCTCTTGTTCTTTATTATATTGTAGACACTATTCACACATCAAATGAACTTATTGTTTAATTAATATAGAATTTAAAGTCACCACATTGTTTTATGCGTCAATGTGATATAAGAACCAATTTGGGGACAAGAACCCTCAATGAGTTCTAATTCCAATTATTCGCATCTTCCCATGACATAACATAATTACGAGACACCACTACAATAAATATTTATTGGAGATGACTTATATTTTATGTTTCTACGTAGTTCCACTTAATCATTCTTTAAATCCTATGACATATTGACTCGATTTGTTATCACACAAACCCACATTTCCTATATGACAATAATTCCAAATAAAGATTGAATTATTTTTAGAGAAAATTTAAGTGACCATCCACCATAAAAATATAGTGAAAACCATGCTATTATAATATGATGAATCTCTGTCGATATCCTAAAAAAAAATTAAATCCCACAAACATTTGGGATTTTTTATGATAAACAACATTACATGGGAAACTATAATAAAATGAATACCAAAGGTAAGAGTTAAAACTATGATAATCAATCTATAGTTGTATTAACAAAATAAGATTCAAGGAAGGTATAAGAATAGAAAAATAACGGTATAGTGATTCTTGTGTGACTCTTATATTTGATAGGATTAAAAAGTTATTAGGAGGATGTGGTATTTCATTAAATTATTATTTTAATTTTAATTAATTTTTAAAAAAATATTATCATCGGGATACGATATATATAATACACCTCCACTCAGTACCTATCAGTCTACATGGGAGAACCCCTCCATTCAACCCCACATTGAGTTCCCAATTAACCAATGGCTATTTTATTTTTCATGTCACATATTACATGGCACTAATATTTGCTTATACATCTAAATAACTTTTAAGACAATTGAAATATTATAAAAACACCTCCAAATAAATCATCATGAAATAAAATTATTGATGAATATAGAAATGAAAAAACAAAATTATCTTGAAATAATCCGAAATGAAAAATGTAACATAAATCAATCAAGAACATATAACTCAGTTAGAGATTACCAATTTGAAGTGGAAGATCAAAAAATGACTTCAATATTGTTCCCTAGTTGGGAATAATGGTTTAGAAGCTGGGGAGAAGAGGGAAGTTTTAATTTACAGAAAATCAAAACACAAAACAACAAATCAATGAAGGTGGGACATAATAATTATGTTAGAACATATATATTTGATGTATAATAGTATTAAATTGATTTAATCAAGAAAAAATAAACTTTAGGGAAGAAGGGTTCACAGGCTGGGAAGAGGGGGGGGGGGGGCTAGTTTAGAGCAGCACTTGGGCGGAGCGATTCTTGAGGTGTTTGGTGTCTTTGGAAAAAAACATGCTAATATTTTTTAAAAACCATTGGTAAAACATAATTAAGTAGATCATATCCCAATAGTTTTAATAAATCATTTTTATAAGGTGGTTCCATCCCAATAGTTTTAGCCAACCATTGGGAAACCAATATCTAAAGATCCCTATAGAAATGGTTTTTTTTCAAACCGTTGGTATATGTGTGTTGGTATAGATGGTATTTAAAGTAGTTTCAAACTAGAGAAATTTTATTTAGAGATAAAATCCCTATGTACCCATTTTTATAGAGTACTATAGAACTAATATTTGATAGACCATTTCAATGAGATTCAATTTTAACATTTAATAGATTCATAACATTTATAAAGGTAAGTGATAAAATCTATAAAAGGATATAAATTCACAGAATTTTTTTAAACCAAACATTTATTCCATATAATAAATCATGAAATATTAAAACTCATCTATATCATTAAATAATATATAAATTAAATATCTAGAAACAAAATCTTCTCGAACTTACCAAATCACAAAGTGAATACATAGTGAATAAACATAATAAGAGAATTCTTTTCTGGCCCCAGATCCTTTACCACATTCTTCTCAACATCTGGAACTCCAAATTGATATTTTATAATCCCTAGAGTTTGTTCCTCATAGAGAAAAAAGAAATTGGTATTTAGTAAAAAAAACATCCCTAATAAGGATAATATAGTAATCTAGCTAATTATATTGATGATATACAAAAATCTGTCTAATTCACTACTGTAGTAGGTAGGTCTTCATTTACTACAAAATGAAAAAAATAATCCTTATCAAATTTATTTACTTATTTATCATAGAATAAAATCTCTATTATTTTATTATATATAAACTCCCATCCTTTATGATTTATAGATTTCATCAAAATTTTATTTCTTCTTCCCAAAAAGCTAAAATATATAGATTTCCCATGGAGAAACTTTCTCAATGACATCAATCATTTCGAACGATATCTAGAAGAAAAATCCAAATAGTTATTCTTTCTATGATAAAATAATTAAAATTATATGTTAAAGGATTTATGGGAATTATTGTAGGAAAATTAATGAAAAGGCTATGAGGCTTGCTTTTTTTTTTGGGATTTTTGTTAAAAGACTGATCTACAATCTCTCTCTATCTATCTCTCTTTTCTGATATACAAAATATAAAACATTATGCTGTGAAAATTAATCATAATAAATGAGAACATGTCTCTTCATGGATCAAAAATCACCAAAATAGGAAACCGTAAGAAAATATATATGAAAACAAAGGTAAAAATATATTTCCACATTGAAAATGATCAAGGGATTAATATGATTAAAATTAGGTAATATAAAATAAAAATATTTCATATTTAACAAAATATATTTAGCGAGTATCCAATCAATTATAGAAAATGTATGCTAATAGAATTTATTTTTAGATGATTTTCGATATTATATCTTCCATTTGTGAATGATCTCATAGGAAGTGATACCGTAAATCCTTGTTATTTTTTCTCAAATTAATAATTATATTTTGGAAATGTTTATAGTATTAGTTTTTATCAAATTTAATATATTTTTGATCAAAATTAAACTTAAAATCTATTTAGGTGTGTTTCATCCACAATAATTGTTCATGAAATCTAACAAGAATAATATATTCATCTTCTTTTGTTTAAAATGATACAGTGTTTTGCTTTTTTTAGTTGACTATGAAAATAAATATTTACCGTGAATGTGATGGTTCACAATGTACACATTATATCTAGATTACACCGAAAAAATTAGTATTTCAATATGAACTAAAATAAATGTCATAGGATTACAAATAATAAAATAATAAAGATATATTTTTATTTAAAATATTTTATTATTATTTAGGAAGTAGTCCAATGAAAATCTATAATATTTTATTCAAAAAATTAAAAATACATACTGATAACATAATATTAGGTTTGTATATAGTGAGATAAAAACGATTCTTATTATTCTTCTATATGCATTTTTATTAATTAATTTTCCATATTTATCCATTTTAATATTAAAATAATATTTCCTAGTAAATGAAGATATATTGTGGATATAATGTCTAAATATTTTAAAAAAATAAAGTAATAAATTTTTTTAGAAAATATTTCAAAAATAATTTCAGTATATTTTAACTCCATGGAAGTAATTTAACTCACACAAAATTTTAATTTCAAATTCAATTTTATTAACTTTTTAATGACCACTACATATATTTTGTTTTTTTAAATAAAGAAAACATCATCAATCTAATTTTTATTATGTAAAATTCCTTTTGATTATGTTTTCCTGAAAATATTGGGGTTTTATAATTCTAAATTAAATATATCTAAAAGAAGAGATGAACTTGATATTTCATACCAATCTCTACATTCTTTTTTAATAATATATAACAATTTTGAAGGTTTTATTAAGGAATATTTAAAATCAGGGTATTCAAAACCCATAGGTTTTTCCACAAAAACGTTCTCTATTAAAAAAAAGTTTCTAAAATTATATTTAATATATATTAAATATAAATTAATGATTATATGAAATGAATATTCTAAATGTATTTTAATAGATTCATATATAGAAAATAGGGAAACAATTTCCCTATATTCTATTTATTTTTCTTTATTTTAGCCTTCAGAAATTACTCTAGACTTATTTGTAGTAATTTCACCATTATTATCCTATTTGTTCCTAAATACCCAATTATTTTCCTTAATATGATAGTTAGAGGGTCTTCCAAATAGTTCTAATATCTTGTACCTCCTAAACTATTTTAGAGCTAATTACATAGAAACAACCCAATTTTAAAATTTTAAGGAATATCCTAGGGTTTTTGATTCAATCTAAGAATGAGAAGGAAATAAATCATCATGGATTCATAAAAATAGTCTAGTAATCACAAATACATCAATATTTCTTGTAAAAGATTCTAATGGACGATATTTATGGGTTCTATATTTTCTAGGAAATACACTTTAAGGTTTTTAAAAATCAATTCATTCATGTTTTGATTATTCATGATAGATTTATAACTCATTATCCTTTTTTATTCTAATAGATTCTCAAATTAGTGGTTATCCAAATAATTACTTATATTATCACTTTGAGTCTTTTTGTGATAAACGGTATCATTTTCATAATATTTAATATGATTATATTATTTAATTTCCACTGAATTATTATTGAATAAAACATAAGATTTTAATTTAGTATAATTTTTTAGAAAGGCACCTTCATTATCATTTAGATTGACCATCCCAAAATTTCCTTTGGCGTTGAAGATGTATACATTACATAAAAATATATTAATATATCTATACTTTGGTTTCCTTTTATTCTATAACCCATTGGTTATTTTATTTAAGATTGGTCTTATTAAAATATTGTTAAGGACATAACATGTTTTTTTAATAGCTTCATTCCAAAAGTGAGTGGGCATGCTATATTAGCATAACATTTTTCATGAAATATCATACAATGTACTATTCTTACATTCAACAAATATTTTTTTTCAGGGGTTTTATTGTTATCCAATGAATTTTAAATTCTATATTTTTAGAAAAAATAATTGAATCCACAATTATTATATTATATCACATGGTCACTAATCAAGGATATAATTTTGTAAAATTTTCCCATTTTAAAATTATTTTAAAATTAAATAGATATAGAGTAGGATTTACTATTAATTTTGAAAAATTAAACTAATTTAAATTGTGAAAAATTATTAAATATAACAAAATCTTAGGATTAAAGTCCTACGATTTCAATTATATATGTTTAATGAAATCCATATGGATTTTTTTCGACTAGTCTAGTAAGAGTAACATATTTAGTTATGTTTAATGTTGATTTATGTTTCATTCCCATTTGGAATAAATAACATAATTTCTTATTTTATAATTTAAGTTGATGGAACTGGGAAATTAAATATTTATTTGAATTATTTATAATGAGTTAACATAGAAATGTACAAGACATCTATTCCAGATCTAATATTCATTAATTTCAGTATTCAAACAGTTTATATATTTTTTACACAAATAAAATTGATCTATGTTTTAACAATTTTCTATTCTTGGTGATAAAAATTTAAGGGTTAATTTTTAAGAAAAAAAATTAATTATTATTGAAATTTACAAGATAATCATCATCACAATGTTCATAAATACATATAATTGTTTTCTTCAAGACTTAAATGTAAATAAATTATTGATGATAACTATAATTTATTTCCTAACCAATCCATCTCCAATCAATTTTCTATTATCATTTTGATCGAAGGGCACATAGACTCCACCAATCTTGGATAATGATGGGATGTTTTAAAACTATTCAATTATATGGCATGATCATCCACTTTACACATTCCCCTTCTCATTTTTATTATTATACCCATTTTCCTAAAAAATATTTAATACTTAAATGCATTTTAGTAACCATATTCTCTTAGGTCCTTCAATGTCAGTAGATACATAATTTGGAATCCAAATCTTATTACATCATACAGAAAATTTTGAACTAAATTTTGAATTATTTTTTGAAATATATAATTTTTTAGATAAAAAAATTAAGGATTTTTAAGACTATAAATATTGGAATAATGTCAAATTTCACAATTGTAAAAATAAATTACATTAGGTATACTTTTTTCCTTAAAACATTAAATAAAATAGGTTTTATATATCATAGGTTTATATCCATTACTGACAATAATTTTTTTCCTATTTGGTTTAGTTATCTTATAAATGTGATTGAGATTTATTTCTATCTTTAAAAAAATTGAAATCATATTTAAAAAAATATGCCTCATTTTGTAAAATGTTTATTTTATCATCCGGATTAGAATAACAGAAAATAGATTTGTCTAGTCATGTTTTTATATATGAAATCTATTTATTTAATGATTATATTTTCATTTATGACATCCTTATAAAACATTATAATATTTTTATTTAATTTTTTAATGATTTCACATTTATTTTAAATAATAGTACAATATTCAAATAATTATAAAAAGTTAAATCTTTAGTTTCAAAATCAGATCCATTCTTATTTGAATAGAATGAATTTACCTCTAGTGCATTTTCTATAAAGAACGTGTCAATTTTGTGATTTTAGAGTTTGTATTTAGAATCTAATGATGATTTATCATTGGAATATTATATATTAATTCATAAAATATTCACAGATATATTTTATATTTTTAAACATACATCCATTTTAAGAACATGTTTTCAATCATCCTTTATTTCTAGATGGTGCGGGCAGTCTGACTAAACATATCTACTCTTGATACAAAGATAACATGTGAATTATGTTGTATTTATATCCAAATTTAGGAAATTGTTAAATTATTTGAGCAATCATATTCTATTATTATTGAACAAAATGAACAAATTAGAAAATTAAGGAAGTTCACCATCAAAATCAGAAATGTTTGTGTATTCTTCATTTGATGGGTAGTAGAAAATTTCAACTATTTACATTCATCCTTTATTATATTATTCTCTTCAACAATAGTATAAGGCCCTGGCCTTAAACCTTACTTAATCTTGAATTATTACAATATTACACATTGAGGATCTATTCAGGTTTATATTTTTAGAGAATTAGATCATAAAACTCGCATTACATTCCACATTTAAACAAAGGGGTTACATAAAAGATAGTATTCATTTTTCCAATCAACAGAAACATATTTAAAATAAAACATGGATTCTTTCTTGACACCACCTTGATACTATAATCATATCATGTACCATTCCCTTGAACTGTGAAAAACATTTCAAAAACATGGGATGAGCATAAAAAGCTCAGTAAGGGTTATAAAAAGTATGGAAAGGAAACATGAGTACATATATACATAAGAATGAAATCATACTTTACCCATAAAACATATGAACTTTAATATACCTCATAAAATCATGAATAAATCATAGAAATCATAAGACATAAAGGTAACTTGAGGCATTCTTAACATTCTTACGTAGGGAGTAACCCTCTTGGTTACGTTTGGAATACCCATCACAGTATATTCCCTAAATCTATTCGTAGAAACCTTAACGTTTAACCCATTCACGTTACCCAATGCATTGGAGAGCTATATCGGGCTCACCTGCCCTTAGTTTATCCCGGAACCACCTGTCTTCATAAACAATGCCCAAGAACCATAACATAATCATAACACATAACTTAATCATAAAGGAAAGATAATGTTCCCACATTGCAATAACAATATAAAATTTTAAGATATTGAATCCATTCTAAAAAAACATTTTCAAAACAATTTAAAACATATAATAAAGATATTTTTTAATCAAAGTGTCCCATACCACTTTGAAGATTTTAAAATATTACACCATTAATATCCACATAAATAAATCCTTGAATCCAATTTTAAAACATTCATATTAATGAGAAATATTTATAATAATAAATCATTAAAACATTTAAAATGATATTTTAGTTAAAGGGTTTTTATCACAATGAGAGACACATGAATACAATAATTGAGGAATAAAATTTAATCAGAAATTTATTATATCATGAGAATAAAGGGATTCATGATATAATATTCCAAAGGACAGTATACACACCATATAAGAGTGAATTGGTGCATAACAACAATTAAGTCTCAATAGAAATGTAAAATGAGATAAAATCCCTTATAAAGAAGGTTTCCTTAAATTAAGGATGAATCAATCTCATAATTATGTGTGGCAAACATAAATACACCCAATATAACTGGATATTAAGTGTAAGACAATCAAAGGACATTCACACATATTCAAAGGATAAAATATTCAATAACTACATATTGATCCCAAGGAAATCGAAATTGGGTTAAGATGTTCCCTTGGTAAAATTCGACAGCCTAACGGCGTCACATTAAAATTCATAAAATTAGTTGATGAGAGAGAAAATGGTATCTCATCACATGGACATAAAATTAACATCAATAAGGATATATAAGAACATATACCAATATAAAAAGAAGTAAATTAAAAGAAATAATAAAATAAGTCTTTTTAAAAGTGGAGTGTGAAAGGTTCCCTTACTGATTTGGGAAACATTCAAAATGTACACCCCATGAAGGAAGGGTCATACAATGAAGATGTAACTACCCATAAATGAGAGTATATTATACTAATAGTAAAATAATTGGCAGCACATACACCACACAAAAAGGAAATAGTGGCCAATGTAGCGTGAATCTCACAGGAACAAAAAGTGAGATGAAAATCCCCTTATGAAAATTAGGCAGCCTAATGGCGCCACATAAAACTTCAAAAAATGGATTGATGAGACAAAATAGGGTCTCAATTAATATGAACATAAAAATTAATGTATTATGAATATAAAATAAAATACCCAAACATAAGAAATATGGGCTTAAAATAAATGACATAAAAGAGAGTACTTAAAAAGAAAGAGAGAGGTTGGATTCCCTTACGAAAACTCGGCAGCCTAACAGCGCCACTCAAAACATCCAAAATGGATTGATGAGAGAAAATAGGGTCTCTCATCATATGACCATAATATGTACATTAGGGGTAATATAAAAGAACATCCCAAACATAAGAAATATGAGCTTAAATGGAATGACATAAAAGAGTGTACTTAAAAAGAAAGAGAGGAGTAGGATCCCTTACCTCGGGTCCGACATGACTCGATCGTTCTTTAACATCCTAAATAATAAACTTGAGTTAATTTATACTTTCTTAATAACCTTTTTCAAGTTCATTATTCCTTTTATATCACTTATTTCCATGTTATAAACATTATGTAACCATTTAAGTTAATAATGTTTGTTTGGTCGATATTTGGTTCTTAAGTCGAAAGTGGACTTCTTACAATTACATGTTGCTCGTGTGGTCAAAGGTTCATTATATACATAATGATATTCATGATTTGGATATCATATATATCATATATATCCATAATATACATGTATTTATAATATTACATAATCATTTATAGGAAAGAAATGAAATGCACCATTCATGGAGACGGTAAGTCGTACTTAAGCATGAACGCTACTTTCATTTCTATGTCAAATGAATGGAATTAAAACTAAATGAGAGGTATGTATATTTTAATTCCATAATTATATTAATCAATTATATGTAATATAAATCATATATAATAACTTTAAATCCATCCTTTATACATCCCACATATGGCATTAACGAATCAAGTCATTTTGAGGGGGCGGTAGTCCGCACTTCCTAAAATGAAATTATCGTGTTTACCCACAACGGAAACCATAAAGGTATGCCACAAAAGAAAAATAAAGAAGCTTAAGTAAAACATAAACATATTATATATCATATATAAATATAGTGACATCTTAATGGACACCTTTGAAGGTGTTATATGAGTGTTGAACAATCATCGTTTCGTGAGGCAGAAATTCGCCATCCACAGAAACAGTATGTTATTTAACCATTAGATGTAGGTGTGTGTAAGTGTAGCACGAATTATTCTTATAAAAACATACTATTATATTTAATATACTGTAGTTTTTACAAAAGAAATGAATAAAAAGTGTTTAGGGTGTTTGGAGAAGAAAAATAAAACAAAAGAACACAAGGGAAGACATTACCTTTAAATCGGGTAACTCTCATTGATTTGAGCTCAAAGGCTTCCTTGGAAAATATTCTGCCCAAAGTGAGGCTTCAATGATAAAGATATCGATGTGGAGAGATGAAATGGGCAGGGGTTGGCTGAGCCAAAGGCTTGAGAGGTGTGTATAAGGTGGTAGAGGTGGGGGCCTTTTATAAGAGGAGAGGGGGGGGGGGGCACTCTTGGAAAGTTATAAAATATTACATTATTATCAAATGATTTTCGAGTTTATAAGGTCCCAAAAGGATATATTTAGAGTATACGGTGATAAGGGTTATAAAGCCACCCATACAATAGGTTTTTGACAAGTTTAAGACTTATATTTCACCATATCTTCACATTTTATTTAAATCATTCATTTATGAGGTAATCACTGCATCATCACGGTGTCATAAATAAATTAATATATTTAATGTCTAAAATTTATAAAAAAAATATCATGATGTAGGAAATCTTTTTATATTTCTAATGAATATTTATAATTAAATATATGACTTATATAACTCTATGTAAAAATTGGTTTCGTAAAACAACACATGTTTGTGACATTTTAATTTTAACTTTAAATAAAAAGGTATTTATGTCATTTTCCAACCAAAGTGGCTCCATGGGGTCCCCAAGATGACCCATGGATTATCTAGGTCGTCCATGACTCATCCAATGTGGGTAGGACATGTGTCTAGGTCATTTTATATTATTAAAACAATATTTTTACCTTAAACTACACTAATTACCTCTAATCGCGATTAAAAACATAAAAGTTATTATTCACCAAAAAATTATTTTAATTCCATTGAACCACATTTTACTTCCTAATGAAAACCATGTATGACAGATTTTATAAATTCAAAACATGGAGGTGGCAATGTTTCATTTAAACGAAAAATCAGTTTCTTTAACTACCACTTAGTGGTTTCACTATTCATCAAAAATTGAAGTTTTTCAGAAAAATACCAAAAAATCACCATAAGATATATTTGTTATTCCAAACTCAAAAATGATGTCTATTTTACAAAATTTAAAACATTTAAGTTTCATTAATTAATTTAATAATTAATTCCCGCTGTCAAAATAAATAGCATGTTTTTAAGAAACATTATATATTAAAACATTGACACTAGTTTAAGTCCAATTTCAAAGTGAAATTAATTCAATGACCACTATTAGATTAAATGGTAAAAATATATTCTAATTTTACATTAAAAACAATTAAAAAAATAATCTAATCATATAAATAAATTAGATTAAAAACGTGTTTTGAATTAAAATACATCATTTTTCACTATTCATTAAAAAAATGAACTTTATCGGAAAGATACCAAAAATTTACACAAATTAAATTTTGATGTCTTGATTCCAAAGTAGAATTTTATTTTGTCAAATATAACACATAAAATTTTCAAAAAGTGGATTTAAAAGAGGTTCGCCATCAAAAGGCGGTTAATCGACCTTCTAAAGAATATTAGAATGTTTATCCTTAAAATTGAATTCATTCACATTTTTAATCCTCTAACATTTATTGTAAAAAGTAAAAATATTTGACAAATGTACATATTAATTTTTTTGTTAGTTCTGTTCTTTCCCGCCATTACAATGGCTAGGCGTTAACTACCATTTAAAATAATATTATTTTGTTATTAGAGTGCAGTGTTAGATTTCAAAGGAACTCGTTGTCACGTATTGGGTATGCCATCAAGCATAGCGTTCCCTTTAAAGTAATATTAATATATTTTTTCACAAATATGGATAAATATAAAAAATTTCATATTCTTTATTTACCTGTGGTGTTACATCCTTCCCCCCTTTTGAGAATGGCATCCTCACAATTTCACAATTGGGCTTGAAAACTCCATTGAAAGTCCCACATCAGAAAATGAGTAAATTAAACTATCACTTCAAAAGAAAGAAAGGGAGGTACAAAGGTCACCCGAGTTAACCCATATTAGGATTCCATGTATGAAAATATGGACATGGTGGAAAAAACAAAGGGTCATGTTATGATGGAGAGTGATAGTAAACTTGTCTAGGAGAAAGTTAACCATAAGAAAATCACAAACTTGTAATGGGTTAAACGGTATTCGATTCCCCAGTAGGAAAATTTAACAGACCAAATTAGTGTTTTATGTTACTCTTCATTGAGTAATTAATTTTTGAGCTTAACTAAATCATAATGAAACATACTTACTTGTCACGTAGAATTTCAACTTTTACTAGATTCCTTAATCAAACTCATATTTTCTCCAAAAGATGAGTATTTAGGAAGCCTTGTTCACATTAAGAGTACTATAATCAACTTCATGAGAATCACCTAATCCACAAAAGAGAACTATATATTTCCCATGTCTTTAGAAAAAATCCCAAACCAAAATTGTTAGTATGAGATCAGATAATCCACAAAAGTATAATCCTTTATAATAAGAAAATCTATTCTTAATCTCCAAAATTTGTCCAAAAAAACCCAAAGTTCAACGAAGACCATTCGATAAACAATTGTCCATAAAATTATTCAAATTAAACCAAACTAAGATTGAAACCCAAATATTTGAAGGATTTAATCACATAGTCTTCCAAGGTACAAATTAACTTGTATCTCCAAATAACATCAGTTGCTCTTAAATTATCATATTGAAATGTAATTAACCGAATCACATATCCTCGATGATAGGTTAATCATTTCCATAGATAACCCAAAATAAACTTACTCTTGATTAATAAAATCATCTAACTAAAAATAATTAGTCAGACTAACCAGGTAATTCACGTAGTCCAGTGGTAGGTGATAAATACCAGTCGCACTTTGGTTGTGGGTTCGATTCCCGCAGCTTTGACTGACGTGACGGGATGTCACATGGTCTGCGTGTTGTCCTTTTTCCAAAACTATATAATTCTTAAAACCTTACCCAAAACGAGATAAAATATTCAAAAATAATCATAAAATATTTTAACCTCAAGTTTATCTCATGCATTTCATTTTCCATCATAGCATATAATAACCCATAATTACCTCAAAAGTAAGGATCAAATAATCTCTAATGGTTACCTTTATAATTATTACCTTAACTTCCACATCAATTGGTCATCTCGTACATGATGCATTACATATCATACCAAGGTTCAAGTGGTTGATCATGACTCCTTGATAGTTGGTTTAGAATAACCATGAGTTTCCTCATTGAATCCCTCATTTTATCTAGTATCTTAATCAGAGAACCACCACATTTTCCTTCAAACCTGTTGTCTCTTTGGTTCCTGCTAGATCCATCCATTCTAAAAACAGAAATGTCAAAGTGAGTATATCAACAAAACCATAATGTGATAATGAGGAAGTTAAACACTAAGATATACTTACTCATTCACTTTATCTAAAACTATGACTCTTTCTGAAATCCTAACCATTATGCTAATGTCACTTATGCTTAGAGAATACCATAACCTCTAAAGTTATCTAAACCGACCTTTGATACCAACTATAAGGCCCCGACCTTAAACCTTACATAATCTTGAATTATTACAAGATTACACATTGAGGATCTTTTGAGGTTTAGAGTTTTAGATAATTAGATCATAAAACTCGCACTACATTCCACATTTAAACAAAGTTGTTACATAAAAGATAGTATTCATTTTTACCATCAACAGAAACATATTTAAAATAAAACATGGATTCTTTCTTGACACTTCCTTAACCCTATCATCATATCATATACCATTCCCTTGACCTGTGGAAAACATTTCAAAAACGTGGTATGAGCATAAAAAGCTCAGTAAGGGTTATAAAAAGTATGGAAAGGAAACATGACTACATATATACATAAGAATGAAATCATACTTTACCCATATAACATATGAACTTTAATATACCTCATAAAATCATGAATAAATCATAGAAATCATAAGTCATAAAGGTAACATGAGGCATTCATAACATTCTTACGTAGGTAGAAACCCTCTGGGTTACGTTTGGAATACCCATCATAGTATATTCCCTAAATCTCTTCGGAGAAACCTTAACGTTTAACCCCTTCGCATTACCCAATTCATTAGAGAGCTATATCGGGCTCACCCGTCCTTAGTTTATCACGGAACCACCCATATTCATAAACAATGCCCAAGAACCATAATAAAATCATAGCAGATAACTTAAGCATAAATGAAAGAAAACGTTCCCACATTGCAATAACAATATAACATTTTATGATATTGAATCCACTCTAAAAAAACATTTTCAAAACCATTTAAAACATTTAATAAAGATATTTTTTAATCAATGTGTACCATACCACTTTGAAACTTTTAACATTTTACACCATTAATATTCACATAAATAAATCCTTGAAACCATTTTGAAAACATGGATATTAATGAGAAATATTTATAATAATAAATCATTAAAACATTTAAAATGATATTTTAGGTAAAGGGTTTTTATCAAAATGAGAGACACTTGAATACAATAAATGAGGAATAACATTTAATCAGAACTTTATAATATCATGAGAATAAAGGGATTCATGATATAATATTCCAAAGGATATAATATACACCATATAAGAGTGAATTGGTGCATAACAACAATGAAGTCTCAATAGAAATGTAAAATGAGATAAAATCCCTTATAAAGAAGGAATCCTTAAATTAAGGATGAATCAAT
The DNA here is from genome assembly GCA_963277665.1 of Viscum album. Taxonomy (NCBI): domain Eukaryota; kingdom Viridiplantae; phylum Streptophyta; class Magnoliopsida; order Santalales; family Viscaceae; genus Viscum; species Viscum album. Next base: position 221,778,925 of record OY728165.1, read on the forward strand.
CTCATAATTATGTGTGGCAAACATAAATACACCCAATATAAGTGGATATTAAGTGTAAAATAATAAAATTTCATTCACACATATTCAAAGGATAACATATTCAATAACTAAATGTTGATCCCAAAGAAATTGAAATTGGGTTAAGAAGTTCCCTTGGTAAAATTCGACAGCCTAACGGCGTCACTTTAAAATTCATAAAATTAGTTGATGAGAGAGAAAATGGTATCTCATCACATGGACATAAAATTTACATAAATAAGGATATCGAAGAACATATCCCAACATAAAAAGATGTAAATTAAAAGACAAAATAAAATAAGTCTTTAAAAGAGGAGTGTGAAAGGTTCCCTTACTGATTTTGGAAACTTTCAAAATGTACACACCATGAAGGAAGGGTCATACAATGAAGATGTAACTACCCATAAATGAGTGTATATTATACTAATAGTAAAATAATGTGCATTACATAAACCACACAAAAATTAAATATTGGCCAATGTAGCATGAATCTCACAGGAACAAAAAGTGAGATGAAAATCCCCTTATGAAAATTCGGCAGCCTAATGGCGCCACATAAAACATCCAAAAATGGATTGATGAGATCAAATAGGGTCTCCCATAATATGAACATAAAAATCAAAGTATTAGGAATATAAAATAACATCCCCAAACATAAGAAAGATGGGAATAAAATAAATGACATAAAAGAGAGTACTTAAAAAGAAAGAGAGAGGTTGGATTCCCTTACGAAAACTCGGCAGCCTAACGGAGCCACTCAAAACATCCAAAATGGATTGATGAGAGACAATGGGGTCTCTCATCATATGAACATAAAAAGTACAGTATTATTAATATAAAATAACATCCCAAACATAAGAAATATGAGCTTAAAAGGAATGACATAAAAGAGTGTACTTAAAAAGAAAGAGAGGAGTAGGATCCCTTACCTCGGGTCCGACTTGACTCGATCGTTCTTTAACATCCTGAATAATAAACATGAGTTAATTTATACCTGCTTAAGAAACTTTTTCAAGTTCATTATTCCTTTTATATCACTTGCTTCCATGTTATAAACATTATGTAATCATTTAAGTTAATAATGTTTGTTTGGTCGATATTTGGTTCTTAAGTCGAAAGTGGACTTCTTACAATTACATGCTGCTCGTGTGGTCAAAGGTTCATTATATCCAGAATGATATTCAGGATTTGGATATCATATATATCATATATATCCAGAATATACATGTATTTATAATATTAAATAATCATTTAGAGGTAAGAAATGAAATGCACTATTCATGGAGACTGTAAGTCGTACGTACGCATGAATGCTACATTCATTTCTATGTCATATGAATGGAATTAAAACTAAATGAGAGGTATGTATATTTTAATTCCAGAATTATATTAATCATTTATATGTAATATAAATCATATATAACAACTTTAAATCCATCCTTTATACATCCCACATTTGGTATTAACGAATCAAATCACTTTGAAGGGGCTGTAGTCCGCACTTCCTAAAATGAAATTATCGTGTTTACCCAAAATGGAAACCATAAAGGTATTCCACAAAAGAAAAATACAGAAGCTTAATTAAAACATAAACATATTATATATCATATATAAATATAGTGACATCTTAATGGCCACCTTTGAAGGTGTTATAGGAGTGTTGAACAATCATCGTTTCGTGAGGCAGAAATTCGTCATCCACAAAAACAGTATGTTCTTTAACCATTATATATAGGTGTGTGTAATTGTAGCTAGAATTAATCTTATAAAAACATACTAGTATATTGAAGATACTGTAGTTTTTACAAAAGAAATGAATAAAAAGAGTTTAGAGGGTTTGTAGAAGAAAAATAAACCAAAAGAACACAAGGGAAGACATTACCTTTAAATCGGGTAACTCTCTTTGATTTGATCTCAAAGGATTCCTTGGAAAGGATTATGCCCCAAGTGGGGCTTCAATGATGAATAGAGGGATGTGTAGAGATGAAATGGGCAGGTGTTGGCCGAGCCAAAGGCTTGAGAGGTGTGTGTAAGGTGGTAGAGGTGGGGGCCTTTTATAAGAGGAGAGGAGGGGCACTCTTGGAAGGTTATAAAATATTACATTATTATAAAATGATTTTCGGATTTAAAAGGTCCCAAAAAGAAATATTTAGAGTATAAGGTGATAAGGTTTCAAAATCCATCCATCCAATAGGTTTTTGACAAGTTTAAGACTTATATTTCACCCTATCTTCTCATTTTATTTAAATCGTTCATTTATGAGGTAATCACTGCATCATCACGGTGTCATAAATAAATTAATTTATTTAATGTATAAAAATTTAAAAAAAATATCATGATGTCGGAAATAATTTTAGATTTCTAATAAATATTTATCGTCAAAGATACGACTTATATAACTCTATGTAAAAATTGGTTTCGTAAAACAACACATGTTTGTGACATTTTAATTTTAACTTTAAATAATAATGTATTTATGTCATTTTCCAACCAAAGTGGCTCCATGGGGTCCCCAAGTTGACCCATGGATTTTATTGGTCGGCAGTGACTCATCCAATGAGGGTAGGACATGTGTCTAGGTTATTTCATATTATTAAAACATTATTTTTACCTTAAACTACACTAATTACCTCTAATCGTGATTAAAAACTTAAAAGTTACTATTCACCAAAAATTATTTTAATTACATTAAACCAAATTTTACTTTCTAATGACAACCATGTATGTCAGATTTTTGAAATTAAAAACATGGAGGTAGCAAAGTTTCATTTAAACGAAAAATCAGTTTCTTTAACTACCACTTAGTGGTTTCACTATTAATCAAAAATTGAAGTTTTTCAGAAAAATACCAAAAATTCACCCTAAGATATATTTGATATTACAAACTCAAAAATGATGTCTATTTTTCAAAATTCAAAACATATAAGTTTCATTTATTAATTTAATAATTAATTCTAGCTGTCAAAACAAATAGCGTGTTTTTAAGAAACAATATCTATTAAAACATTGACACTAGTTTAAGTCCAATTTCAAAGTGAAATTAATTCAAATGACCACTATTGGATTAATTGGTAAAAATATATTTTAATTTTACTTTAAAAACAATTCAAAATATGATATAATCATATAAATAAATTAGATTAAAAAGAGGTTTTGAATTAAAATAAATCATTTTTTACTATTCATTAAAAAAATGAACATTATCGGAAAGATACCAAAAATTTACAAAAAGTAAATTTTGATGTCTAGATTCTAAAGAAGAATATTATTTTGTCAAATATAACACATAAAATTGTAAAAAAGTGGATTTAAAAGAGGTTCGCCATCAAAAGGCGGTTAATCGACCTTCTAAAGAAATTAGAATCATTACGCTTAAAAAGGAATTCATTAACATTTTTAATCCTCTAACATTAATTGTAAAAAGTAAAAATATTTGAAAAACATACATAATAATTTTTTTTAGTTCCTTTCATTCCCGCCATTACAATGGCTATGCGTTAACTACGATTTAAAATAATATTATTTTGTTTTTAGTGTGCAACGTAAGATTTCAAAGGAACTCGTTGTCGCGTATTGGGTACGCCATCGAGCATAGCGTTCCCTTTAAAGTAATATTATCATTTTTTTCACAAATAGGGATAAATATAAAAAATGTCATACTCTTTATTTACCTGGGGTGTTACAATTAGCCTCAATTTCTTCCACGTACATCACAAATGTGATAATAATATATTTAATTTTTAAATCTCCTCTGATAGATGAATAATTAAAAAAAATGAAATTATAATCAATTTTGGTGAAAACATTGAGAAGTTTAAGATCTTTATTCTGTTAAGAAATATGAGTTTATAAGATAACCACATTTTATATGATTTAAATAAATCATCAACTCATCTGTGGGAATGGAACACCATTAATGATTTTCAATGATTCAAACCTCAATTTATTAGTGTGGGAAATTATTTTTCATATGTTATTAGAAACATTATAAGCCACTAATATTCAATTCCACATTTCACATGTTTTTTCACATTTAAAACTCCATTGAACACATCTAGACCATTCCCATATGGTGTTTAATTCATAGCTATGGAGTTCAGATCACATTGAGCCTCTAAAATAGCATCCCATTTTTATGGATATAATTATCAAACTTTTTAAGGATTGATATTGTTTTTGAAAACCATTAGACCTATGTTATTCAAATATATAATCATGCATGCCTTTTTAAATTTATTGTTTTATCATTGAAATAATGAGGACGTATCATAGACATTACTTATCTGTTATCCAAAATTGTCAAAAATAGATATATGAAATTCAACTAATGATATTTTCCAAATCAAGATGAACAATGTTTGATACAAATTTTTGTTTGGATATATTTTGTGGAATGACTCATGAAGGGTGTGGGTGGAATTGAGTTTTGAAAATTTTCTTATCTTAAAACAACACGGTATTATGATATAAATGATTCTGATATTATCTTATAAAATATATAAAATTAATTGAAAAAATTATAGAATGTTATAAAAAATAAAATTCATATTTTTTTGGGACATAGTGATCCTCTAGTATAATCTATAAACACATTACACATCTACTTTGTTGATTTTTATAATAAAACACATTATTTATTTATTGACAAGGTGAGTGAATGTAGTTATCTATTAGTTCAAAGTTAAAAGATATTTGAATAAGATATCCCCTTATATTATTATTCTATGGACTTAGAAAACTCAGAAAAACGAGTGACAGTAATTAAAAATATAAAAATAAATGGATTAGATCGCGTGCAACAAAAAGTTGAAAGAAGTAGCTAAAAATTAAAGAAGAAATATATAGAGAGACAAAATATCATCATGGAGGAGCTCAAGATTTTATTTGATTAGACGATATAAACTTGTAAGATGTGAAACATATATTCTTAATAATTTCCCTTTTAGAAATGCAAGAATATGTTTGTATATTTATATGTGTAACTTGAGTGTCATCACAAGAATTAAAATGTTATTATATTTATATTTCCCCTTTTTTGAATTTGAAATAGGTGGAGTTAAAAACCTAATGGTTTATTGAAATAATCAATTTTAAATTTTAATATCCTTTTTATCGTGTGTTAATATTTTATAAATATTGAATTAAAAGATGTAGAAGTTTGTAGAAAAATGTTTCTTCATCAGATATTTCCATTATTAGAACAATATGCCTCATCTAAATCATCCTTTACATATATATATACAAATTATTTTTTGGACACACATAAAATTATAGGTTTACATTAAAAAAAATGATTGATAGTGTGTGTAAATAATACTCAAATTATAATAATGTAAATTTATTCTTTTGTAAGATAATTTGATCTGTGTAAGACCAATATTCATGAAATAATTATCTCAAAAGAAACATCCAATTATTTAAATTAAAAAAACTTACTAGAGGAAAATTATTGATGGAATATTTTCATTTTTAGTGTGTGAGATAATTAACTTACAAATTTCCATTTAATAAGAAATATTAAGATTCATGTAGGGGAAAATAGAGATGAAAATCATTTTCTTTTAGTTTTTTGAGTATTACATAAATCCATAAGATAATTCTCTAGTATTTAAGATAATATATATACAATTTAATAAAATTCATATAATATAGTCTTTTGTAAGGTATGTTTCGTTTGTTTAATATGAATTTTAATATATGGGATGAAAATAGTTGTAATAGAATTATTTAATATCTATGAAAAATTCAGTCAAGTAATATATAGTCCATAGGAAATTTTTTGATTACAACACAAAAAATTTAATAATTTAATGAATATGATATATGGTCCTAAAATAGTCAGGATAGACATATTAGTAAAAATTGAGGATTTTTTGAGAAATAAAATATATGATGATTTTTTGATATATTTTGGAATTTAACAAGTCTTTACAAAAATTTTATATGGTAATATGTCATAGATTTCCAATGGTTTTAGTCCCTCTATAAAGAATTTGATATTCATGAATATAATGAACATGTAATTTATGATGTTTTAATTACACTAATCGAGAATTGTTATATGAATATCCATTAGGTAATTTCCCATTATTTAATATTCAAAAGAAAAATATTTTCCCCTATATTTTTAGTGAAATAATTATTATAGGATATTTCCCATCCCCACATAAAAATATTTCACAGTTTATTTTTAAATATTTAAAGTCCATACGACCATTAATATGATATTTTTATTTCCACTACTCCTTTAATATGGTGAATACCTAGTTTTCATAAACATTCTTTTCAATATGAATAAATTTATGATTATAAGATTATAATTTATTTTCATGGTAAGGGAGTTTAAAACATATAAAACATTTCTTACATTTTTATATTGCTTATGTTACCGACTAAATTTTCCCCCTAACATTCAATAAATAGTATTTCTGAAAATTTGTATAAATAGTAAAAAAATTGGCACATAATTTATGAACATGATATTATAGGACATGCATGACAAGTGTGTGTGTTCCATCCCAATAATCTTTACAATATAGAAATGTCAAAAATATTCCATATTAAATAAACATGAATTTTTGACAAGTTTTTTATAGATGAATCACATGTATCTATACCATTATTCCATAAATCTTGTATCAATTTCATCTGAAGTCAAAGGTATACAACGATGTCATTTGTAGAATTTTTCTTCATGAATGATCACTGAATTATAGAAATAATATATCATAATACACATCTATAGATGTATATTTAAAAGATTATAATTGGATATATGCTATATTTTGTGTTTTGAGTCTCTAATGGGTAAATTATACTAGTAAAAAATCCTAAATTCACGTTTCATTAAGATGAAAATATTTTTTTATATAGTTAATTACTGGATTTCTATGTATTAAATGCTATTTTTGATGCATGAAACAACCATTAATGTTTTCCATAATGTGAAAATTTATTTTCTCAATACTTTTTGATGACACGAACAATCATTGACCCAATAGTTTCAATGAAATTCAATGTCATAATATCACAAGTATTTTATTTATATTTTTTCATGGTAGGTTCACTGTGAATTACATTATGACTAATCAAATTTCTTATATATGTATGACACATAGTTTAATTTTTATCCAAATCCTCTCCCCAATACAATATAAATATTATAAGGAATTAATCTATCATTGAATTACAGATATTATACTTTTTTATATATTTATTCTTATCATAAAATGATTCTAGGGTATTAGGTAACAAGGTTTATATTACACCATTCTTAAATATGAATCAATAACAATGTAATATAATAACCATCATGAACATTATATAACTTCATCACATTCTTGTTAATACATTTGATTTCATAGGGTACATATATTAAAATTAAATTGTTAGCTAAAATACATGTAAGGAGAATAATATAGTAATACATAGATAAATGAATTAATATAATGTTTAGAGATCACATTCTCAACATAGAGACCTGAGAAAAAGATAAATATATAGCCTATCAGAAGAATGCGACATTTAATATTTAGAATAAATGTAACAAAAAAATCTCAAACATAAGTCAAGGATCACTGTCATGGAATCATGACAGAGTTGGGATATTCCCATTTTTTATTCCCTATAGATATCATTACTTGTGACATATGCATTACTAAATTCATTGTTAGTCTATATGATTCTAGACCCACTCATTAAATCATTACAAATCCAAAACAATGCATTATATATAAAAATAATATAATAAAATAGATCACAAGAAATTAAAAAGCATGAAAATTATAATAGATATTTACTATGGTGATTTTCAAGGAATATATATATACACTTATAATTAATGTATAAATGATTGAAAATATAATTAAGTCAAAGTAATCTATAAGAAGTGTTAATAAGAAATCTGATGGATAATAAATACTAATTCCTATCATTAAATTTATAATCTGAAAATTAGTGACCAATGAAACAAAATATAGTAAATATAAATTTAGAACATTAGAAATAGATGAGAAATAAATTTAATTAGTTTCATATGATTAGACATATATAGAATAAAATAATAGTGAGAAATTAAAAAAAGAAATTCAATTAAGAGAAAATGTATCAATAAGAGTACTTACTAAACATTTCATCACAGGTGAATCAAATATCATTAATTAAATGATAGTAAATATATATATAAATTTATTTATACAAATATAAGACATTTTATATGATAAGTTGAATAGAAAATACATAAAAATATTCTAACAGAGGAATATATAAATGTGGGAAAATATTATGTAATAAAGTGAAAAGTATGAATATAAATTTTGAAATATATGATGTTATAATAAATAAAAGTAATAATGTAAAAAAAGACATGAAAATCTATAAAATTTATAATAATATGTGACGGATTATGGTACCTTACTCGATGAATAGACTGGGATGGCTTGTTGTACAATATTTTATGTACAAAAAAATAATACATGTTGTGGTTTCTCCTAGAAACTACATGGTTTCTATATATAGGGTCATGATATTGTATGATGTGATGATATGATGCTTGAGGTTCATATTGTGGTACCTTACCAACGGGTCATCAGGAGAGCTTATTTTGTATGATAAGGCTTATGATGGGTGACGTTGGTGTAGTGGAGGAAAACTAGTGGGGAAGTAGGATGTATGTATGTTTGATGTTTCATTATGAAATTATATTCACTCTAATATGTGAAACATGGTGAAATTTATCCATGGTGAGACATGGAACATAGAATATTTTCTTAGGTTACATGTTAGTTTTACTATTTTTAACTTTTCTTTTGCATGCTTTCTTTATATGTTTTACAAGAGGATCCATTGATTATCCTATATAGTATATTTTTTGTTCACAAAAAGTATATATAAATCATTATTAGGGATTTTTTATAAGGATACTTATCAAGTATGACATTACTAGTTCATGGTTTTGTATGATCTATTTGGGCATCGTGGCCACTTCCATCCTTAATTTTGGAACATGTAACTTTCCATTCATTTCTTATAGTACTGTAAGTAATAGAATTCTTTCACATGAGATTTCATTATATGTATTTATGAGTAGTTGTAGATTGGTGTATCTGTCATATCTCCCCATTCTAAATATTACCTTATAGGGTAATTCCTACAATATGTTTTTTATTATACCCACAGTTCTAGTTACCAACCCAAGGTTTACTTTAGGTGGGGCTTGGCTAGTCATAATCTTCTTTATATCATTACTGGCCTCACAGGGGTACACATGGGGGGGGGGGTAAATCCAGAGCGGTATGAAAGGTAGATTGTGAGATATGATGGATTTTTTAGATGGAACCAAGTGATATTTCATGGTTTGGTAGGGAAATTGCGTCACCTATATTTAGTAAGAAATATAAACACATGAGACTGAATGAGTGACTAGTATTTAGAGCCCCCATTGATCTGAGGAATGAAACATTATGTCTATTAAGACTACTAAATGAATTAATTCTGGTTACATGGTGGAAACATAGGAATTGAAAATTCATCATTATTCTATTTTCATATTTATGAAATGGTTAGATCTTGGGATATTTTAAAACCTTAACAAGATAGGAAAAAATTAATTAATTAATGGAAAGTATTCCATATTCTAGGTTTAAGATCTCTATCAGTTTTTTCTTTCTGTATTCATGGATCCAGGTCTATGTCATCATCATGTTAACATTGAATATGTTTAGTCGGATGTTCTTGAAGGTCTTTGTAAAGTGTAGGTAGATGAAAATTATAGATAGAGGATTACACTCCAAGAGTTTCAAAACTATAGTTTTTATAAGTGTTATGTCTTCATACCAGATTTAATCAATGAATACTTATTGTAGATGGTTTATATAGGTTTATTTTTGATCAATTATATGAATAAGATCTTTATTACATTGCATGTGAAAATTATTCACGGATAAAAGTGTAATTACTGGTATGAAATCCACACCGATCTGGAGGAGTCGATTGTCTCATGGGACAAATTCTGAGATTTTTTCTAAACCGAGTTCCTTTGTTCAACCGTGAAGGTAGTAAGTCCCTTGGAGCTACATACCCTCTAACAAGGGAGTTTCTGTGTGTCAGTGATTGGGATTTTTTTCAATAACCTTTTGTGATATGGTTCACACATACTCCAAGATAAGGAAGCTTGGGAGATGCATTTTGAGGAGGGTTTGCATCAAAAGATATAGTTACAGGTCACCATATTAATGCTGATGATGTATCATGAGGTGCTGGAAAGCGATGAGGTTATTGAGAAGATGATGCCTAGAACAAGATCACCATAATATATATAAATATATGTATATATATTATTTTTCATGATGTTGATATATGGTCCATAGTTTGTAGTTTCCTAGATAGAAGAGTATCTAGTCATCAAGTGGTAGGTCCCTTCCCTCATAAACTCATTTCTCCTTGGGAGGTTGTTCTAAAACCACAAAAAAGGTAGAATATGCTTGTTTTTATTGTGTAGGATGAGCTCAACAGTGGTGAGAGTTCCCAAACATTCTTGGAAATCATCGGGTTGAAGGTGTTCTATACCAGGTTCACCCATTAAGGTAGTTTCATGCGGGAAATCATCAACGCGATGTTATATTTTGGGAAATGTATAGAGGAAATGGGGAATGGATAGTACATCACCTAGACACTCTCCATATTCAATGAGAATATAGAATCCATGAAGGTGACTATCAGAAGTTTCATAGAGGTTGTGTAGTAGGTTGTGGGCAGCTTTATGATTTTTCGTTCCTAGTGCCAAATGATCCAGGCATAGATTGAGGTACCTTTTTCTTGATTCTATATGGGTTTATGACTTTTTTGATTCATGAGGGAGACACATCATTATATCTCCATCCCTAATCCATGTTTTCACTATTGAGTAATAGTGGATTATAGTTCCCTTTGCATTAACTACACTAGTCAAAGGTCAAGATGACTTGTACTAATTAAGTAGAGATTTTGAGAATTAGTTTTGGAAGCACTGCTCTTAAGAAGATTTACATTGTTTATGGATATAGACACACATCATCATCATCATAATGGATTTTTATATATTCGTTGTAGGATATAATGGATTTCTTAATGAGGCATGCAATTTTATATGATGTCGATGGAGCACCATCACTGTTCATTGGAAAGACACCCCTTAATGGGATTAGAGGAATATTTTATCTTTGAATTCCACTATATTTGAGTTGATGATGAGTTCATCAGGAGTTCAATTGTTAATGTTTTCCAGGGTAATATAATATTACCTTTATACAATTCAAAATAAATATATAGAATTATCACATCACCAGGAGATTGATTCTGGGATCAAACAGTAACCTGACATGTCACCTATCTTAATGTCTCTATATAGGGGGGATCTTTGTCAGTTGTGAGAGCTATGAATATAAATCAATGAATTATTTTAGTGAGGTTGTATTTGGATGAGTGTCTCACCTTGGGGATTCTTTTTTTGTTCATGAATAAGGATCATAGGTGTTATTGTATTTGTATAAATTTCTATCACTTGAACCAATTGAGAGTTAAGAACAATTATTCACTTCATTAGATTGACGATTTATTTAATTGAATGAAGGGAGGAAGTTGGATTTAAGTAATATATTTGAGGATAGGATATAATTTTACATGTGTGAAGGATGATGATATTCATAAGACTTCATTCCTTCCTCATAAATAGCATTATGTGTTTACAATGATGTTTTTTAATGTGATTAATGATCTAGATATACTCGTGGGGTTGATTAATAGAGTGTAAATACAATTCCTAGTTAATTGGGTTTTTCATCCATAAATCCTTGTGTTATCCACATATGAGGAAGATAATGCAGAGAATCTAGATGTTGTTTTAGGATTTCTTCTTCATGATCTGATGATTGAGAAGTTTGAGAAGTTTGATTTCTGGGCTTTTGAAGTCCATTTTATCGGTCACTTTTTGTATCATGGGGTAGTAGGTGTGAATCCTTGAATGATATAGGAATTTTTTTTGTTAGTAATCCTCCAATATGGTAGAATAGTAGAGGATTTTCATTATCCTTGTATTCTATAAAAAGTGGGGTTTAGTCTATTTTTCTTAGGTTTCAATGACAATGATAGGTTTGACCATATATGATCATGAATAATTGTGGACTGACTAGTGTAAGTAAGATTTTGAGAACCTTAAAGAGATGTTTCTATCCACTATAGTATTTTTCTAGTAGAAGAGATCAATTTTAGGTTTTATATAAAGATTTATGTCGTGTATTGGGTTTCAGTATGATATAGTAGATATTTTTTGTTTATTACATTTATCAATAGTTATGTCCCCATAAGCATTACTATGACACCCATGATCTTGAGCAGTAAAATGTTGAAATTTTATTTGAAATTGTGGGGACGTTACGTGATCAATGGATGTTTTCATGTTTTTACTAAACACAATAGGTTGTGGAATATCTTCTCTATTTGTGACTTGAAGTTGTTTGATCATTAGTGGATGGAATTATTAATGGATTACAACATCAATATTTTAAATATGATAGGAATGTGAAATGTTTTAGCTCATGTACAAAGAAAGAAGTCACATAATGATTGTCATGTGTGAATCTAGAGACTCTAAGAGGGTTATGTATGAACTTTTAGTGAAGCATTATGGTGTGAGAGAGTTTGGTGTCATAGGTTGTCTTTTCCATATGACAGTGATTTAATATTTAGCGAAGAAGGTGGAGGAGTCCCAGATAGTGGATGGTGAGGTTAATGTCTAGAGGGAACGTGTTATTCTTGTAAATTCCATTGACGGTTGGTCTAAGGATTTACAAAAGTCAGTGTTGTTCACGAGACTTATTTTTAATCCTTAAATGATGCGTGAAATAGTTATCTATGTGTTCAATAACTCTACTTTGGTATTATATTCTATGACAATAAAGATGCACCAAACACTGAGAGAATATTTTTGGTGTCCTAGGATAAAGAATGTATTTTCAATGTTTGATTATTAAATTTTGGAAATCAAGAAGCTAAAGGTTGAGCACCATGTTCCTAGTGGTTTCCTACAACCATGAAATATTCCCCATTAAAATTTGTAGTACTTATTTATGAAATTAATTAATAATTTACCTCAATATCATAGTGTCCAGGATTCTATATTTTTGATAGTGGATCATTTGATGAAATCATCCCACCTTACAGAGATTATGGAGTAGATATTAGTAGAGGGTTTTTAGGGAAGTATTTGTAGGAGGTGGTGTGACTCCACAATGTACTAATGATGATCATCATTGTTCGGGGTACTCATTTTACCTTCATGGTGTTGAAATATTTACAACATGTTTTTGGCTCTCTGTTATTATTTTCACTATGTTTCATTCATAGAATAAAGGTTAGAAAAATCAGAAACCCAGACTCTTGAAGATATGTTGTAGTCTTTTGTCGTGAATTTTGGATGTTTGTGGATGAGGAACCTTTCCATGGTTGAGATTTATTATAATATGAGTTTCCAATTTACCTTTTTTATGGGGAAATTTGAATCCTTATATGTATGACATTACCTTTCTCCATTATACTGGATAGGGGTCAGAGAGGCAACAATTCACTATCCTGTAAAAGTATAGAATATGACATAGATGGAACATGTAATTCAAGAAGGAATAAGGTAGTGGAAGATCATCCTAAATACTATTTAATTCATAATAGGAGGCATATGTAATTCATAGGTATATAAAACATTTTTTAAGGTAACCCCTTATCATGGGATGTGATTTTTTTCTCATCTGAGTAAGATTTCTCCCATGTGTGTTGGCCCTTTTGTTGTGTTCATTTATGATGGAGCTATAGTTTATTAGAAAATACATCTCCTATAAATGAACTATATATATTATGTTTTTCAAATGACACAATTCCTTTGTTACCTTCATAAATAATCTATTGTAACTTATTTGGTTCAGATCGATGTGGACAAAGATATGGCCTTTTAAAAGACATGTGGAGATTTAGTACCTTTAGCAGAAGATGTTTTGTTGTAATGTTGTTTACTTTATTCATGACTTATGAAAAAATGATGGCTTGGAGGAGAGTATATGATAACATGAGTCGTATATTCCAATTTTAAACCCAGTCCATTAGGTCTTCCCATTGGACATTTTTCAATTTGTGGTTGTTAACTATTCTAGTTTATGAGATGGTTTCCACTTATTTATTATTGGTATCCTTTGTCTAGTTTGAGAGATATATCCCCTATGAGAGTGTTTCTGAGCGGGTTGTTATTCTTTTTTAGTTATACAATATTCCTCTAATGAGGTGGTTAAGCTCCTATGATGAGGAGATCCCTGAGAGAAATCTCACAAGGTGACTTTTCTGATGACAAACATTTTTTCTCTATGGATGTGGTTTTGGGTTTTCAAGGAGAATAATGTTTGTATAGGTATCTAATTAATGGGCCCAGATCAATGTAGTCTTACCCAATTAGTTTTCTGAATCCTATAGTACTCGTAGGAGTCCTAGATGTAATTAATAGGCTTTATCTATTAAAATAAGGAAGCATGAAGAATTCACGACATATACGGGTTTCCTTACATGAATGTGAGGTTCATGTCCGGTGTAAGGATGGTTCATAGGGTGATTTATGATGTGATATTAATCACAATTAAAAGGTTGTATGAGACATATTTGTTTGTGAGACATAAATACCGTATACAATATGGATTATTGAAAATGTTTCACTCTGTGAGAATATGTTTTTTATCTCACACTAATAAGATACAACACATTAGGTTTTCTCAAACACTATGACACTATATCTATTGATATCTAGATATCCCACAATATAAAATCTGTGTGTTTTATAATCCCATGGATGATGAATTATTCTTAGCGTTACATATTTGATCCTTTGTGATTTGAAGTACCTTCTACCAATTCTCTTGTAGAAATTTAGTATGGATCATCCTTCTTATCATTTTAATGAATTGATGGTTTCTGGTCATTGTTTTAATGAAATTTTATTGGTTTGCTGATGGTTTGGTAGATGCTAGGAATCATTTATGGGATGAATCTCTTGTGGGAGAGGTGATCAGGATCTATAATGTTGGTCTGTTCTCATGAGATGAATTTTGACACATTTGAGGTTGGGGTTTCATTTCATCACCTATTTATTTAAAGGAATCTGAAGACTTATCCTAATATATCCCATTGGTTGGAAATATTATCAGCCTCATAATTATAGATTTTTAGTGATAAATAATTATTTTAAGTGGTCACATGTTTTTTCTTTCAAATGAGATAGAAGTTTATCTTTTTCTTTTATAGATAGTGTCTTATTTAAGATTTTCTTTTTTTCACGTCTTGTGATTCTATGGATTATCATGTTGTTATTGATGAAAAATAGAAAAGAACATAAAGAGGAAAATAATTTATTAAATGGATTAATAATTAAATCAGAGCCATGTCATAATGAAACCTATGATTATTCAATTTCATTATAATCAAATTGATGAAATGAGAATAATTGTTAAATGTTTTATCCCTTGGGTTAGTGGAATGGATATTGAATGTTAACCATGATAATTCTTTTTGATGATATACATATTAATTAAACGTTATGTTAATTAGAATTATACTTCCACAAAAATTTTTTAGATTGTTTAAATGATAAGATAATATTAAATGTTTGATGTATTGTTATATCTTGATGACTTAGGATTTCTAGAATTGAATACCACTGAATAATGAATCAGTTATTTCACAAAACATTTAAATGTGAGATGTGTCGTGACTCCCTAATTCAGCCTCCAATCGGCCAGGGGCTAGTGACTCACCCCCAGATGGAATTTCACTAACATGGGAGGACTTATCCAATGTATATACAAACACACAAAAACATATCAAATAACCTAAAATTATATATTGTAAAACAACTGATAGAATACGCATGCATCTGTCTAATTCTCACAACTACAATACAATAACAAGCAATGGAATGTAAAAAGCGCTAAATACAACCACACTAAAATGTGTTTGGAAACAATCCCTACCTGAAAGTAGAGGTGGGTAATACATTCAATATACCATAAGAAGACACGTCCACATATCCGGATAACTAAACACCATTAGGTATTAGTCCATCTAGGACTCCTTCAAAAGGTTGAACATCTGCACAAGACATGACACATGCGGGTAATTTCCATGTAGGGGTGAGTATATAAATACCTAGTAGGTCACCCAAACACCAAAAATAATATATTTTTTTTATTAAAATCAACTATACATATTTATATTTGGACAACACATATAATAGGAATATGTAAATATACTCAACAAATACATTGAGTCACAAGGTAATGCAACAATCCTAACTGAAGCTTGTGATTCCCGATCCAATGTTAAAAATTTCAGTCATCCAGGAGAACATAGTCCAGAATTAGATAGAATGAATGATGTCTATTTGATTGTTTGTTCTCGTAGACACTCTCCATTGGATGTATACTCATTTATTCTGAAGAGATACAATACCTAGATAAGGATCAAACATTAGGATATGAGGTATAACAACAACTCAATATGGAATAAACCACTATGTAGTGGATTAGTGCTTACATAGTTTTGGTCATTATGATACTTATAACTACACCCAGGTAAGTAATATGATATACAATCTCACGGTGGGCCTCACATAAGGATTCCAACAACTCTATCCATGGAGCCTTTTTGAATGGATAACTATCCTATGTGTAAGAAATGATTCCATAAAAAGTCTTAGTAAAAGGATATAGGGAACACACCCTGTCAAAACATTTCAATGATATAGTGGAAAATTTCTCCCATCTATCTTCGAGGGGGTACATGAAATGTAATATTATTATAGGGCCTGCCCCTTCTACACCAGGTTCTGATCATGAAAATGCCCTGTCGCTATGTCGGTTTGAAATTATACAGCAAGCCCATAGTTGTGTACTTCAACCAGTGCCCAAGAACATAGATCTACCTATGTATTCCATGTTTGGATGTGTTAATATAGTATTACATTTCATACCCTTGACCATGTACTTCTAGCTGTGTTTATGTTTCCTTCGAGGTATATGCTGATAAAATGGGAAAAGGATCACATGTCGTGTGACCTAGTCACGCACATTGTGATACATAACTTATTTTAAAAACCCAAGCCACTGATTTGATGGTTCCAAATAATTTTTAGATCTAATATAAACTATGAGTCCTCTATATTTTCAAGAAATATAGATCAATATTTCATGAATTCTCCCACACTATCGAACAGTAATATGGCTACACACCTTGTTCGAAAACATGAATATACGGTCATTCAACCATTCCATTATTGAACATTGTATGATGGACCTTGAATCAATTTTAAAAATTTAATCTCTTCTCAAACCATCAATGTTTATCAATATGAACAAACCTCTATCCCAAATCCATATAATCCACTATAATTTCCTTCATTGGAAAATATCTATGTCATGGTGATACTAGATCTACAATATCGAATCATTGTGAAATGAAATGGGAGAACATAATTTGATTTTTTATTATTTTTTGAACCAAAAGAAAATGGAAATAAGTGACTATTAATGAATTAATTGAAAATAAGATCACACTCAAAATCACAAAGAATAAATTTTAACCAATTTTTATGTTTTCATTGAATCACTGTGATTAAAAAGATAAACTTAGAGATAAAAAACTAATCACAAATCAATTACCCAATATTAGATAAATCTAACCCTTAACCATAATACACATGATTAGTGTATCAATTTTCTTGATTGATGCACATTCAAAATAGGAATCCTAAACATGGATAAAACCAAATATACAAATTCCATATCTAGATATTTGATCAATCATTGATGAAGAACAAGGCGATGTAATTTTTGTTGTAGAGATGATTTGATTCCCTTGCACACTGATTGTGGAACCTCGATCCAAGTGTAATTCAACAGAGAGAGATCCTATAATCCTTTATCTAATGATTCTCCAATAGCTCAAGGTTCATCTGGTATTACATAGACTTCCATCATAATAGAACACCTATAGATGAAATTATTAAAATGAATCAATGGATTAAATAAAAGATTTTTAAATTATTTTATTCATTTTATTCCAATGATGATTTTCTCAAAAATTCACTATGATGAAAAAGGTTATGTCATGCATTAGGTAAAACCATCATTATAAATTCAACAGTTCCCTCAGATTTCCAATATGGGTCCCTGTCTAGAAGATATTATATTTTTTAGGAACACTATGTGCACCAAAATTTAATATATTTAATATATTGGAAGGAATTATTCTTGGCACATTGCGCCTTGGAATCATTTGATGTATTATTTCCTCTTTTGTAAACCATTCATACAATATCCAAAAAAAATACACAGGAAAAATTGAGTCACTAAATTCTCCCCATCATTGGGATTTATATCCTGTGAATCCAAAACATGTTGTCCCATAAGGATCTGTGGGTACTTATTAAGTATCTAATCCTTTTTCTCCAACGTTCTCTAATGAAGATTCTTATACTAGCACTGTACACACAGTAAAGGAATCACTCACCCATAAAGAAACCTCTCATACTGATCCTCAATCTATACCGAGTACACAATAAAGGTATCACAATTGTCAATTTCTAGCTCTCCCTATCTAATGATGTGTGATGTAACTTTCATCTAACTATTGAATTTCAATAGATAGAAGACATCATTTACCTAGTCTAAAAATTACATTAGTGATAAGAGGTATTCAGGATCGTTTACTCTACGTAGTGTCTAAAAAGTGAAAATAAATTTTAGAGATAACTTACCAACCTATCCAAATAACTATTATCCTCATGGAGCAGAAACTGTAAGAACACAGGGTCTCCATCATTGAACTCCAATGGCCTCCATCTTTTGATAGCATAGGACTTCTTGTAGACTTGTGCAATCCTCATTTTGTATTGGGCATTCTTCACTAACTCAGTAGTGACTCGAACCAAATGTCATCCTATGAGTGACAACTGTCCTAGCCCAGTACAACATTGTGGTGGATTGATAGGTCACCTATACAAGTCCATTAATGGTTCCATATCAATGGTGAAATGGTATTTTTTATTTTATGAAAACATAACCATGTGTTGGAAATCCTTCCAACTACTGCCAAAGTCCAACTTGCAATCTCGCAGCATTCCCTACCAGAACTAAATGGTCTAATCAGTGTGTCTATTAGTGTAGGGGTGAAAAAATATGCTAAAGTATAACTAATTCCCAAAATCCTCACTAAATCCCTTATATAACCGATATTTGAATCAATTATCGTAATCATAACATATTTTCGATGGAACTCCATGGAGTTTGACTATCTGTTACACTTAGAGGAGTCCTAGGCTCTCTACTGAACTATGTTGTTTGATAGCTAGGAAGTGGACTGACACGGTGGTCTAGTATATGATTAACTAGATTGAATAATTCCCCAGTATGTATGCAGTAACCCCATCATGAATTCCATAGATATCCTATCCCACTTCCACTCTATACCCTCATGGGGTTGAGATAAACTGACTAGAAATTGGTTCTCATCCTTCACTTGATGACATGTAAGTCATCAAGAGACAAACTCTATAACTCCTTTATTCATCCATGTCCCCCAAAATTTGCATTGAAGGTATTGGTTTATATTTTCCACAATTGAATGTCCCACCAAATCAGATATATGAATCTCTCTCAGAACCTCCTCCCACTACATCACTTGTAACATAATGTGTCTTTTAAAAGTAATGACATCCTCCCACCATCAAAAAATCCATCAAGAGAGTATAAAATGGAAATGAGATTATGTAGCATCTCAAAGTCATAAAACACATGTTCTGCATCCCTGAATGACTAGAAAATATGAAGGGTAATAATTATTGACTAGAGGTTTTCAACACAATCTCCATCAATAAAGGATAACCACAATGATGTTAACTACACTGCTACCTCATTTAGCAACAGCGAACAACATCTTCTACTCAAATCGTATTCTAATACATTCCCCTTCCTATGGGTATAGAAAATATTAAATCCATAATCATGGAAGGACACTTTCAATATCTTATGACTCGTGTAAGTATCCTTACAAGAGAATATAAAATTGAGAATAATGTTGTCATAATAGATGAAAAATCAATAACCCATTAGTTAGTGTCTACACTTATTTAGTAGGAAGTACACTACTATTAATTCAAGATGATGTGTCATGTAGTTCTGATCATGTGGTCTAAAATGATGTTAAACATAGGAAATCACAACTTTCCTCTACAATAGAACAACTCATTACAAGTTCCTAATGCATTTCAGAATACTACCCAATCAACACCCTCCATTTGAAATGTCAAGATGGGAGTTCTCATCAATCATTATACAAAATCATAAAAAAACTATAACCTCTCTGTCAACAGGAAATGATGAACCTTTTAGGTCAATTTTTTCATGGTATATGGTATCTTAGATAGTTTAGGTGTGAATCTCTAGTAAAATTATACATACACAGGGAGTCCCTACACCTCCATCACTCACTTGTGTTGTTACGAACATAACACTTGAACCACCTTCATTAAGTCTACTACTAAACCATATTTTTAGATAATATGTCCAAAAAATTTGATTTCCCAAATTGAAAACTAGGACATAGATATCATCCCATGAATATTTTTTTCTATAGGTATGTTCAGAAACCTCATGAAGTGTCTCACATACCCCTTATTGGACTTTGGGTACATGAGGTTATCATCATTGAATATTACTGAGAACTGGTCTAATAAAGAATTAAATATCCAATTCCCCATTCTCATTAACACTGAGGAGGAGTTATTCATGAAAAATGGAATGAAAATGTACGAAAAATGATTGTAGTGACATCTTAATTTTGTATTTGATATATCATTTTCCTCTACGTGCAACTAGTGATAGCCAAATCTAAGGACAACCTTAGGGAACCATCCTAACTATCTCAACTGATCAAATAAGTAATTAACAATAATATGTGGATACTTTATCTACACCATAACTTATTTAGGAACTAATATTCTACACATAACCTCAAGAACTAATTAACCTTATTGGAAAAAACACTACAGCTACACACGGTGTATCATTAGTTATAATATTGGACATTATTTTCATGTCCCCCAACTGCAGCCTTAGCTCATGAAGCTCTGCAAAATCCATCCAATATGATTGAATAGATATGAGTGTCATCCAAAGGTGTAGATCGATGCACATATCTTCCTATCAGTGAGGAGGTAATAATAAAAATTCCTCGTTAAATATTCCCTCAAACTCTTTCACCACTACAAGGAACTGGAAAATCATAACATCTGATACACCAAGGATCACTCTAGAAAAGAAATTAATAACAGTACTCACCCTCCTATGTTTTAGTCTATCTAGGATTTCCTAATTTTCCTTTTTTCCCAAAAAGGAAAAACTATTCCCATTGTTGCAGGCACACCAAATCCTCCTCCTAGAATAGTCGATATGGTCATGAATTGTGGAAAACTAGTCTATACCTAGGATGAAATTACAAGGAATTGTCACTGCTAAAATGAGATCCCAGTTAAAACTCTATCCTTGAACATTCTGGTATCAATTTTAGCATAGGTGTTTGATCAATGAGTCATCCCCGGTAAGAGTCTCTATGTGAAAGGGTTGGGAAAGGGCTCAATTAGAAAATATAAGTCAAGATCTAGATAAATTCTAATAAATAAATGATAAGAACCTATATCTATAAGTATTATAGATATGGAAGAGAAGACATATATCATACCAAGAATCATTCCCAGAGCCTCTATATCATATCTTTGACCACCTCCAACTACCAATAACCCTATCGTTCATCCCCTAGTTCATGGAATTGACCACCTATGTGTGGTGTTATTACTATATCTGTGTGTCTACCAACACCAGCTATTCTCTCAGTACTTCTAACACATCCTCTTACTTATATAACAATCTTCCTGTACTACTAACCCTACCTTGACGACCCATCCACTATCACTCTTTCATCCATACAATGAGTCACACAATCTCATGAAAGATGTACCATCTTATCACATGAGTAGCACATCCTATCCTTGGGATGACCAGACCTATCATATGGTCCTGGAACCACATAACCCCTATCATGGGACCACCC
This sequence comes from Viscum album, assembly GCA_963277665.1. Taxonomy (NCBI): domain Eukaryota; kingdom Viridiplantae; phylum Streptophyta; class Magnoliopsida; order Santalales; family Viscaceae; genus Viscum; species Viscum album. Next base: position 221,801,113 of record OY728165.1, read on the forward strand.
TCTAAAATTCCTCACCTGTCAAAGTCCAGGAGACTAAGGGTGGACCCATGCACCCAATGTCTGCATACCTATGTTCGGACGACCGAAACCACTATCTAAGTCTACTCAGTTAGGAAACCCTCAAATACCAAATCTCACTGTAGAATCCCAACATAGTTAGGGAAACATAGTGGTATAAATCTAGCTTGGATGTCCCTATACAGTCCTCAATCAATGAGCCAAACCCAAATAACTAATCATAAACCATATCCATCGACTACCTAGAGAGGTTGGTGAACCTCGATGAATGGCCATGTTTTTTCAGACTTCCCTACTATAGATATAGATGCTCCTAGATAAGTAAGACCCTAAATGTAGCTAGTGACCACTATTTTTTTAAAAGGACCCCAAAAACTATCCATGCTAGTTTTTCCTCATTATATAAATGGGTCTCCAATCCCCACAATTTTTCAGAAGATCCATGATGAAAGATAAATTCCAAAACCACTATATTATCTTCTAGTGGCTTGAAATGATGGAAAAATTGCATCACAGCCTCAGGATAATCCTTAGATGACTTTGTATTAGGACCACCTCAGAACCTGAGTAGCCACTATTTACAGAACTCGGGGAGTGCTCTTAGCCTATGCACCTCAACTATGGGTATTGTGGGTACCACATGCTTCTCAGTAGGTGTGGGTTAAACTAGTGTACCTCTTTGAGGTAAAACATATAAATCTAGTCCCTTTATCAATTATTCATCAATTATGTGGTTATTCATATTATCCTAGTTCTAAATACATTTGGCATAATTTTTTGAGGTTTCCTAAAATAAAAAATATGTACCACGATCAATGAGTATATCTGGAGAACTGTCCCAAGAAGGCCATGGAATCTGAAAACCATTCCTATATGATGAGTGTACCATTATTTCCATAAAACCTATGTTATCATGTACTGAGATGAATGTCAGGTGACCAGAGTCCTAGTGTATGGATATGCTGGCAGCAACACCCAAACTAGAGTCCCTGGCTTGAAATATGAACTCAGAACACTTTACACTATTTTCCCAATCCCATTTCACAGTCTCTTGTGCAAAGGTAGAATGTACTCTCTCGGATACCACTCTATCATGCCACATCCCAATAGAGACCATTTCACTACCTCCATTCCCTCCTCCAATTGGCCCGATTAATTGATTTTCACAAAGTACACATATCACAAACATGGGATTCCGTAGCCAATATACTTGTAAATACTCACACATATCCAAGCCCATATAATGCAGATATTTAAGAAAACTCTGAGGATATGAATTTATACATCTAAATACTATAATGAGAGCATGACAATAGTAATTTGAATTTAAATAAGGGAAAATAAAATCCCACCAAAAAGAGTATGAAAGAAATTCCGGAATGAATGTAATGATGGGGATTATTGTCATGATTCCATTGGAACTCACCTCAGTAGTTCTAAAACACTAAGAACCCTAAGGTCAATGTTCCTCTAGAACTCCCTCAAAAGGTCATGCATCTTCAGAAGTCACGAAAAATGAAGAAAACTCCCATGCAGCGGTGAGTACAATAGTACATAGTAAGACACCCCAAAACCACAAATTATGCAACAATAAAAATTACAGTCATCTCTACAAAAAAATTCATATACAACACATATTACTAGAATATACATATATACTCAACAATGACACAAAGTCTCATGGTAAAGTTACAAAATTAATGCCATCCTAGGATTGTAACTCAATGGTTCAATAAATAAATCACCTTGGAGAACACACTCCATGAGTCATATAGCACCGACGATATCCATCTGATAGGTAGTGTTTTTTAGGTCTTGTAGTTTGAAGGAAGCACTAGAAGTATGAAGAGATACAATACAAAGACTAGGATACCATTAAAGGAAAAGAATAATACCAACAATTCAATCTTTATTAATCCAATAAGTATATTATTTATTTTCATGTAGTGGTGGTAACAAAAATTCAGATAAATCCACGTATTGTATTAAGAAGATAAATTATCTCACTCCAAGCCTCACTAAAGCATTACAACAACTCAATCCATGATGTCCTAATTAATGGATCACCATCCTATGTGTTGAATTGAAGTACATACTAATTCTCAAGGAAATGATATAGGGAATAGACTCTAACAAAGTATTTCCAAGATATATAGTACAAAGGCTCCATGAAAAAATTGAAAGGGTACACAATGTGAACTTGTGTTACCTGATGTTTCCCTTTGGAAATAGGTTCTACCTATGTAAATTCCCAATTACTATTCCCACGTAAAAGAATATTTAATTTCTATTCCTGTATAAAAATTCCTTTAACCAAGTACATTGTTCTTCCAATGTATGACTAGTATAGTCATGTATATGTATTAGTCCATGGCATTTCCATGATCATGTACTTTTGGCAGTGTCCTTGTACATTATGTGGTAAATGATGACCCAATAGGAAAGGGGTCACATGTCAAGTGAAATTCCCACACACTGTGTGATAATTAATTTCCTCAAAAAACTCCATGGCCCACTATGAGGGTCTCCCATGGGATATTGGTCCGCAGTACAAATCGTGTTTATTAGAAATTTCCAAAAATTAGATTTAGATTATACAATTTCTTCAGTGCCTCCAACCTAAATCCCACCACCCTCCATGGCAAAAAATTTAAATACGTAGTCTTAAAAAATTTAAATCATCAAATTTCGGGTTCTAACCCTTGAATATATTTGGAATATGGCCTCCCTCTTCAAACCATCATTGAGCATCGAAAAAATACAAGGTATCTAAAATACCTATGATATTTTATTCATTCCATCATCACAAAATCTTTAGGTTTTCTATTATGATGAATATTTGGAATCAAATCCTTTCAACATGAAATGAGTGAAAATGTACGATTTCATGGTGTTCTTTGAACCACAGGCCAATGGAAATCACCCATGATGAATAAAAAAATAGGGAAGAAATGAAAAATCACAAAAATGAGGAAAAAATGAAAACCAATGTTCATATTGGACTTGATTTTTTGAAATTAGAATGACGAATTATGAGATAATAAATTAATCCCAATGAAATTTCTCCAATTCATTAGAAACCATACCCGCACCCACAACATGCATGATCTGTGAATAAATTCATTATTTGAATGATTCATCTTCATTATAGGAATCATGGACAAGGATAAATCAATATAAAAGAACACCCTACCTTGATTTTAGATTGATCAATGTTGAATAACAAGGATTCATCATTTTCATTGGTGATATCTTTTGATTTTGTTGAACAAAAATCATGGAAGAATGATCCATTTTTTTTTGTATGAGATAAAACCCCTAATTCTCTCTATAATAGTTCTCTAATATCTTCAAGGTTATTCGAGTAACCCTATAATTCCATCATTATTGAACACTTAATGATATAATTTTGTAATAGTGTCAATGGAATGAATATGATAATTTATTAAAGTATTTTATTTATTTTACAAATTTGATGAATTTTTTCCAAACACCCCGAGCCAAAAATGGTTATGTCACAAAGAATGTATAAAACATGTTTGGAACTCAATAGTTCCCTTAGACTTCTGATCCAAGCCCCTTTTAGAATATATGCAAATTTTTTAGGAAAATTGTGCATGAAAGAGTTTAATATATTTAATATATTTCAAACCTTTATTCAATGAACTTATTTCTTCATAATCACTTGGAATCTTAGTGTTTGGTCTTAGAAATATTCCATATACTATCTAAAAAAATAAATGAAAAATTTTGATTCACTGAAAGTTTATGGAAGAGTTAATATGAACTGATTGTGTGATAAAGATAAATTATAGGTATTGATTTTCTCATCTTCTTGAGAATAGTGAGTGCCTTGTGTTTGGAGTTTTTGGTGATAATTTGTGTGTGATGTCTGGATGCCTTATTTTAGGGTCTAGATTTACCTGTTGTCTATTTTTGATTATTTAATTCTACTTTTTAATGTTATCATTTTTTTAGAGTCACTATTTTATGTTCATTGGGGTTCGTAGGACCTGATGTGATTTGCCAATGTGATGACTAATTTTGGGATGGTTGGTGTGATGTGAGTGGGGACACTCAGATGATGTGGTATTAGATGATTCTTATGATGTTAATATACTTTCGGATATGAATATGGGTATCATGGACGACACATGAGATAATGGAATTGGTTGAAGCATGGCATAACCATTTATGTGATGGTGAGAGATGGTATTCTCACTTATGAATCTGCTTAAAGGTCAATGGTTGGGTTTCTTGAATTATCTACATTCCATTACCCTATACTTGAAGTAGATGGATATGCTCAGTTGGTTATTTTCCCTTGGTGGAATCTTCCGATGGGTTTACTAGAGTACATAGTTTATGGAATTACTATAATTATTAATATTTTTCTTTTAAACAATGGGTTTCATGTTATTGTATTGAAAATTATAAAATGATATCAATCTTGATAAACCCGGTAAATTGATTAGATTGTGCCTGGGGGGGCATCGACCTTAATCTAATGATTAATTTAATATAATGTAGACTAATATTAATCAAAAAATTAATAGGGAATAAATTAATTAGTAGATCTAAATGATAAAACATAAATAATTAATTAATGTAGGTATTTAAAATACATCCATGATTATATGATATTTGGTCATATTAGTTATAGATAAGAGTTTTGAAAATTTAAGGTGCACATGAGCCTAAGAATAGGTTATACCAATTGTGTGATTATGAGATATATTATATATTGTATATTATATAATTTCATATGCTACCACTCCCATGTTGGTTAGGTAAATTGAAACCTAGTGCAATATGTGAGGGAGATTTCCATAATGACTTGGTAGGAATATGGATGGCTGACTAACCCATCATTCCCTACACTCTAATCTTGTAGTTACTTATACAAGAATTAATGGTGGGCAGTTTTCCTATATACATATGTAGTGGGATATTATGTATTGCGATTACATCACAAAAATATATCCTTGGATATAGTATCCAACAAAGAAATATAGCTGTAATGTGTATATCTTCTGATGGATTATGGAACAAAACATAGTATATGTGCTATGGTGGTTTGAGGTATAAAACCCAATTTATGACACCCATCATACAAACTATATAACATCCTCAAAATGATTTGGTTATTGTATGTGGGGATGTGATATGAAATGATTTGATGATGTGGTAATCAATGTGCATGTTGTGGTCTCTTTCCTATGTTTCATCAGGCAGACTTATTTTGGATAATGATGTCTTAGGGAAATAGATTCTCGGTCATAGTGGAAAACAGTGGGAAATCTATAGTGGGTACCCTTGATGTGTCATTATTATATTATATTTTATCCTATTAAAGATACTTGGTGAGAGTTGTCCATAATGAGTCTTGGATCTTATTATATGTATTTTGGTGATGGGATAGTTATACCATTGTTCACAGGGATATATCATTACTTCATTATATATTACATCAGAGTATTTGGGAAGGATCCTATAAAGTATACTATTATAATTATCATACAGATATAAAAACAATTTTATGGGTCTGTTGGAGTAGGACAGAGGTCAGATTCGATATGACTAACTTTTGATTTTACCGAAGCAATTTTGGCATCATGTTCGCCATCGAACATACCTATTGGAACTTGTAGTTTCCTTTCAATTGTAAAATTACTATATGGAATTGAATTTTATCACTTGGTATTTCATTATATAAATTTATGATTAGATTTTGATTGGTGTATATTTCATAGTTCCCACTTCCATATGATATCTTACAGGGAAAATCCTTATATGTGTATATTTTTTATACCGTCGATGTTAGTCACCAACCTAGGGCCTAATTGTGGTGGGAATCAGTAAGTCACCATATCCCTTCTCATAATAAAAAATAATTTTATTATTAATTAATGTAATTTTATGGAAAAAGTGGGGAAACATTCATGTTCACGGCCGAATAACAACCAAAATAATAAAAATTAATTGATTTATTAATATCAAAATTTTATATATTAGAAACCATACACCTACAGAGACTCCATTTTCGGGCATCTACTTTAATGTCTTGATCATCCAAGATTAGGTCTTTAAAACATTATACATATTTTCCAATGTTTTTGTAAACCCTTCCACACTAATCTTATATTCATTGAAGCTAAATTTAAAAATGAGGTTTTTATTGTTGATCCATGTACTCTATTAAATATTGAGGTTAAATAACATCATTAAATCATCCATCATATTGAAATCCTAATTGGAAGCATTAAATTATATTTTAGCCTCAACCATTTCTTCATTATAATGGGAGTTGAAAACCCATACTTCCCTTATTTCAGTATTCAACTTGTTAGATACACCAACTATTCCATAAGGAGCCACCTATTCTGAGATCATAGAAAAATTTATGTCACCATCCTATTTAGGTTCCTTTACCAAACCATAATCTATCTCTTATATGTTCACTCAAGATATCATAATTTATTTCCTTCTATTGATATGTGAATTCACTATCCATTTCCATGTTATTTTTTATTGAACATGTTTCCATCAGCATAGTTAGCTGAGAATAGTCCTTGAGAACTTAAGAATTTATTCCATAAATACAATGCTACACCTTTAATCACCATTACCTATTTTCCCCTTCCTCCACCAAGTGGTGTGTATACCTCTTTCATTATCTCCGTAGATGTTGTCCCCTAAAGAATGTCTTGAAGTCTTATCCTCTGAGTCTTTCTAATGAGAACATTAAATCATAATAAGGTTAATCCATATGTTCTAATGTTTATATTCCCTTACAAGCTTTCAGACCATCCCCTTGGTCCTTAATTGAACCTCTATAAACAAAATTTTCAAATCTATTTATGAAATGGATTTTTGGATTGGTCATTCACAATCTCACCTTACATGTAACTAGAACCCAATACCAGTTTCCCAAATTAGTTAGTTAAGATGACTAATGTTTCCATCGTTATTCATGAATCATTTATTTAACCACAACCCCTATAATGAAAATTTCCTCATTTTTAGTCTCCAACACTACTTTCTATTGAATCACTACATTACCTACTATGAATACCCACTTCAGGTTGCTAAAAAAACATCTATATATTTCAAAATATTTCAGCTCAGTAGGTAATGTATCAGTATTCTTCTAATTATTGATCTCTCATTCCATCCCTCAAAATAATTTTATCCACAAAAGGTCCAAAAATAAAATTCTTGTTTGGATCCCCATCCTCCCATGTTTGAGTGCACAAAACCTCAGAGTAGCAACTTCGATACACTAAAACCCCTAATAGATTTTTTTCACTATATATTAGACTAGAGACGGGAGACACTTCATTGTCACTACATATAAGACTCACAACCCACAAATATAAATATTTCTATCTTCTCTATTTAGACATTTACAATGAGTGACCAAATTTCTTTTATGAATAATAGAAATTGATCTATGACTCGAAAATAACTGACTTCTTGTAACAAAATTCATCTCTTACAAAAACCCAAATGAACTAAAATTTAAATCACCAAATATGAACGTCAATCTAGATTCATGGATAAATAATATGTAAAATCAATCTATATTTTGTATCAGTGTTAATATAATTACATACATAGTTTCCTACAATTCTATGAATTGAAGGATTTTCAAATGGAAGTGGGAGCTATGGAAATATCACCTAAAAAACCTTCATCAATGCATCATTATTCATTTGGATGTCATAGTTCTACCAGAAAAGGTTTAACCTAAATCTTTTTCTGATATAGGGAGTGCTAGATAAGGCTAATAACAAATCACTCTTTGATGCAAACCAAACAGTGATGTTTCATTTAAATAGGAGACCCTCCATAGCTCGATCTTGAAAACCACATGATTTGAAAATGAATATATTGAATGAATACAATAATGGATGATGATTATTGAATCATGTAATATTTATTAGATTCAACAAAGATCAGGAATCTATGATATATGATGTTGAGATGCAAAGATAAGGGTAGACTTCAAACAATGATGGGACTTTAGGGCTATACAGGATCTGAGGGAATAATGGAAAGACATAGGGGTTAGAAAAATGGGGGATGTAATTGTACTGATCTCACTCAATGTAAGATAATGGACCCTATCTCATCTTAGGGTATGGGGTTGAGACAATTACCATCACATTCAAGGGACTGGGGAGCTTCTACCGTAGAGCATGCACCCAATAATTTGATCACATATCCCTTATGTCATTTCCATCCAAGGAGGGGAAATTATTTTTTTGGTGGGGGGGGGTTGTGAAACTAGCACACACCCATCATTTCATGCTCACATCACTCCACATATATCTAATTATATATTTAATTCATCAACACTAATACTTATCAAAAAATAAATGTATTTGTTCAGTAATAACAATTTATCATTGTTTCCACATATAATAGAACAACATTAAAGGTAGAATAACATTTAAATAAATTATATATGGTTTAATTAATAACAATATCCATGACAAATAATATGGATATTTTTCATAAATTTAATTTCTAATGATCACAAGAAAATGATTATTCCAATAGAAAATTAATTGTCTTAAAAATGAATCAAGAAAGTGAATATAAATAATTTCATTGGTGAAAATGACTATAAACCATCAATATAAAGAATAATTATAGTATCAAAAAAAATATACCAAGTGGTATAAAGGTAATATAAATGTTTTTTGTCATTTATGAATTGAAATACCATAAAAATATCATTAAAGTTTTTTTAGGAAAATATTATTTTTTACATTAAAAATATTTTTTATACTAAATGTTTAAAAAATATTTTGAAAATAATTTTCTCTTAAAATAAAATTTTAATCATATAAATTAATCTCTAAAAAATTTAATAATAATTATGGTGAAAATTTATATACATGTCATACTCATTAAAATAGTTATTCCTTTCAAATATTATGTAAAAGATATATGAGTCTTATCTAGAAAAATAAATGATGATTCATTTTACATTTTTTTGTAAAAATATGACATTGTTAAATTTTTCTATAATAAAGTATTTTTTATATTTATAAAAAAATGATAACTTTTTTTTAGAAAACTTGGTTTTAGAAGGAATATTTTTTGATAGAAGATACAAATGAAGTGGGATTTTATTTAAAATATTATCAATAATTATATGTTACAATGAGTTAGAAATTGTTACTATGACATGAAAAATAAATGAATAACTGGAGGATAATAAAATGAAATGTATTATATAGTCAATTATTAAATAATATCATTCTGTTTAATAATTCAAGCACAAACAATCTAGATTACGATGAAATTTTGAAATAATCCCCAATAAAGATCAAAACATTAATGTGAAAATTAATAAGGGAATAAATTATATGTATTAAATTTAAATAAAAAAAATTGGTAATAAAACATAATATGATCAAAATTAATTACACACATAAAATTAGAATATCAAAGACAACGAATAAATAATATAACCTACTGAATAGAAATTGAGTTATGTATTTTTTTACCATTGTATAACATTTATGAAATATCCACTAGAATGAAGTAATTCAAATTTAAACTTAAAATAAAATTAATTATTTGTTAATGAAGATATTAAATGTCAATGGGGTAGTATATACACCATATAAAATAAATTAGATTCGTGACATTTCAATATGACCCAATTAAGGGAAATTGAGATGAAGTCCCTTACATAAAGATTCCTTTTTTAACATGAATTAACATCCTGAATAATGGGTTTAAGTATTTAATAAATTAATATAAAACCATATAAATATTTATTAAACTATATATGTTATTATTATAAAATTTTCCCATCTATTTTTATGTAAATTTTCATTATTTTCATTGTTTAAGTTATTAATTACCATGTCTTCTCATTCGTGTTTGGTGATGACATTTAATGTTCATGTATATGTTTTATAATAATATCAACTATAGAAATATAATATTGCTATAAATATCATTATTATATATATATATGAAATATTAGATGCATTATTGAAATTAGAACATGGAGAATGGACCACATCATTTCAAAGAGGTGGTAGGTCGTATGTAGACACATGCGATATTATCATTTCAATAAGGGGTGAATGGGTAAGGTAGTGTGTGATATATTAATTTTATATAATCAATATAATGTTTCATATATCAATATATTCACTAAATATATATTTATTACTTTATATATAATGGAGAGGTAAAACTAAATCACATCACTTTGTGAGGTAGTAGTCAACCATACACACGAGTGATGTAATCATATTTTAAATTGAATGTAATGTAAGAAGAAATATTTAGAATTAAAACTAAATAATAATAATAATATCATAAATATGATATAAATATGTAATTTATTCTATTATATCCATCATTGAAAGGTGTAGATGGAAAACGAATTACATCAGTTCATGAGGTGGTATTTTGCAGTAAACACGATCGATAGTTTCATTTCACAATAAATAGAATATGAGATAGATATGGGTCCTTAAAAAATTAAAATATATCCTAATATTCATGATAATTATTTTATTATATTATCATATTTTAATAATTTCCGTAGGTGGTGGTATAATATTAAAATAAAAAATTCTCATTTAGAATGTTACCTCTTTATAAAAATTCATTAGCGTTTCACCAAAAATTTTCTATAATGGATTTATTATCAAATAAATTTATCTAGGGTATTGATACTAGAGTGGGGATGTTATTTTTTTAGGTATTTGATGATTGAAATGTCTTAGGAAGTGTGAATAGGGGTGGATAAGGGGTGTCCTTTTATATGTGGGGAAGAGGTATCATATAGAATTTGGGAAAATATTTAGTTACAATAATTTTTTATCATTTTATATGAATCCAAAAATTTTAAAAATACAACATTATCAGTTTTAAAATCTAAATATTTCCATCCAATTGGGTTTAAAATTTTATATGTCATCTTAATCCTTATCTTTTATGTTTAATCCCTTGTAAAATAAGTTTTTCCTTAACAGTGACTGATAAATATTTTTTTTTACTCTTAATATTTGTAAAAAAGCAGGTCGAAAATATTGAGTAGTAAAAATTAGTTTTCTAAATATGTCCTCCATTTTCCATATTAAACTAACCGATGTTTTGAAATCCAATTAAAATTATACCCCCAAATGCGATTAAAAATCGGGTTTCTAAAGAAACAATTATCATAAGTATAGAAGGTTTTAATATATAAATTAAATATTAAAATGTTTAAGAATAAAAAATTTATTTAAATTGAAATATAATTTATTTATTTTAAAATTAAACCAAATTCAAAATTAAACATATCTATTTAAATTATTTAAATAAAAAATTTATTTTCAATAAAAATTCATACTTTTAACTATTTACTGTAATTGAATCATTTCTGAAAAATATAATATTTTTTCATTATATAGTTTTGAGATGTTCATTTTAAAATTTAATTTAAGTTTTAAAAATAAATTCTATGTAATTTTTAAAAATTATTTTCAAACTATATGTGTAAATCATGACTAAACTGTTTTTGAGAAAAATATATTTTTGCAGAAAATATTTCATTTTTATTTAAGTGATTATTATTATATTTCTACTCTAATGTTATCCTAATTTTTTATCATTTTTTATTACTATTTAAATCAATAAATTTAAAGTCTGGTTTATAACTATAAATTATAATAAGTTCATTTATTCTTGGTGGTTTTATTTCCTCAAGCTGTCGAAAAGATTATATATAAGAAAATATATTTAATCGGTTGTTTAATCTCAGGGTTGAATGTTTCACACGCTATAAAATACAATGTATTCTTTTAAAATATCTTGGGGTAACATTCACCCTTAATTTATGGTATTGTAACTTATGGTTCACCTTATATAAATTCTAACCCCCATTTAGTTGATTGAACAAGTCATCTATCCTTGGTAGGGTTTACTAGTTATTTATCATTACTTTTTATGTTCGTGTTAATGAAGTTATAAACACATTGAACCATCCTTCTACTTGATTAATATGACCAGTGAATCCCAGGGTGAGGCACCTGCATGTATAAAATGATTTTCCATATTCTTTTGTGACTACATGTTATGCTATTGCAACTAAAAAGTGTAAATTCTATAAAAAATATTAAACATGGGAATATGTCCTAGTATAAGTTTAGTTGAGAAATCAAACTTCTTGTTAAGAGGAAGACCATAAAAATATATTGGAGATAAATTAGTGTAATCCCTCAAAATAACCTAATTCTTCAATATTATTTGATATAGATATTGTAGAAAAAAAATTAATATAATGCTCTTTTAAAAAATTTATCCTGGAGAGATTCATCATCCGCCTTATAGTTTTATAGAATTGAAGGATGAATAAGTATGTGGTGAGTGATATACCTCTCTTGTTGTTTTATGTTTTATTTATATAAGGATATACAATAAATACAAAATTTTTGTCAAAGTCCCCTAAACGAAGTAATAAATGATTTTCTAGAATAATTAGTTTACAAACATTGACTGGGGAGGAGTCAAATACTTCGTATGAAATCATTACTCAGATTTATCTTTTCAAAGTTAATTCAACACCCATTTTTTTACATGTTTATTTAATAGTTATACTAATTATTTATGATATAAAAGAATGTGTTGATATCGAATGTTATAGTATGTTCTCTATTCCTGAATGAATTATTTTTATAGTAGTCCCCACATTGTTTTTGGGATCCACTAGAACAATAGTGATAGAATATTCACTTCTTTGATCTCTAAAACCTAGAGTTTTTTTGTCATTGATTATCTATAAGAGACCATTGTATAATGTAATTGGATTACATAATTATCCTGATACTTATAGAGGAAAAAATTCAACATAGTCTGAGTGTTGATCTAAACCTTTTTTTCATCTTCAAAATTAGTGGGTTTAATTATTTCCCTCTAGAGATAGTCCGCCTAATTCCCTAATTTTTAACATTTAAATCATCTTTCAGTTACCAATAAATAGTTTCTATTATTTTTCCTCCCAATAATTTATTAGGTCGGGTGTTGGGTATTATCTCATCCATTTAATTTATTTGCTGATACCCCTAAATAGAACATAATGTTTTTGTCTATAGTCCAATGAGACCACTAAGAGTCCCTAATATCTATCTCAACATTGAGGCCATAATGGAAAATATATCCATAACAATCGAAGACTAAGATCACTAAATATTTTTATAAACTTGGTATTAATCTAATAAAGAATCATTCCACCATACATTAGTTGTTGATGAATAATATGGGGGCATTTTGTGCTTGATTTGTGATGTTTTCATCATACGCACTAATGGAATCGTCTAAATTTTTTGTTTCAGATCAAAGAACTCCCACTATAGTTTAAGATTCTTGGTTCCCAATAAATATTTTTAAAAAAATAATTTATTGTTTTATTTACTATCCATGGAATAAATCTTGTCCATTTACTTTGTGTTTTTGATCATTTTCTGCCACTAATGTGCTTGTCCATCAATACGATACATGGAACCCACAAAATTTATTTCTCTGATCATTAGATGGCAGAGAATATATTTCCCATGAATTTAATCCATTTATCTATGATTGTGGTATTAGAAGACCCACTATTAGTTAGTGGCCTTGGAATAATAGAATACATGACATCAACATGATCTTTCGTAGGAGGAGTAGTGAGTTTTCCATGATTCATATCATTATTTATAACTTGAGCTAGTTGATCCAGGACTTCCATGATGTTTTCATATCCAAACCCCAAAATATTATTCATATCATTGGGGAAATATTCAAATTTTACAATCATGTTATTTTTTGGAATGGTTTCTCCTATTTCCATATATTAACAAAATTAAGGAAAATAGGTTGAGAATACAATAACAAATAAACATATAAAAGAAAAATTTAAAAAATTACGAGGAATAAATTATAAATGTTAAGTATATCATGACTTTTTTGTAACTAGGTTTCAATCATGGTTAATAATATTAATTCATATATTATGTTTTCAAAAAAAATAATTAGTTTAATTCCATCATAATGTTGTATAAATATTTTGTGAATTTCAAAAACATATCCATAAAGAGAGCCAAACATTCTGTGAATGTAGAACTGTTTTTATTAGTCGAGTGATGATAGAGTCTATCATAATGCACCCTTTATTAATTTATTAACAATAGGTGTCACTATTTTATATCCACATACACATTTAGTATCTATATTAGGATGTATTTTCTTGTAAACCATTCTCTCCATACATCAACAAAATTTTTGAAAATTTTTAAATACATTGTATTATCATTAAAATTTTCTTAGGGGTTATCACTAATGTTTCATCATTTAATATTAGAATGTTATACTAAAAAATTCTTCTAATCCAAACTATAGAGACACAATCCCTCAACACATATTAGTACATGAATTTTAGACATAAATATCTAATATGTAAGTCCCACTGATCATGAGGCCTAGTGTTTTCAGAAGACTAGTCTCATATTAAATTCAAAGAAAAATAAAAATGGCATCATGATTTTATTCACTATAAGTAGTTCTTAAATCCATTTGAACCCCTAAAACATTATAGGATATCCTAGGTCATTAATAATATAAATGGGTGAGCTAAAAATACTTGAATGACAATAAACATGACAATAAAACATGAAAAATGGATCAAATGTATAAAATGATATGGTAAAAAGGGAAGTTTAGTAGTAATGAAATAGTATAATGACACATGAAACAAGGTACCATATTATTATGGAAACATAATAAATGCATGAGAAATATATAACGAAGAAATAAACAAGATTACATGAATTCTTTGTTGAAAATAGAACATGTTTGAAAATGTCCCACAATGGATTATGATTACTCCCAAATACTATACACGAGAAATTATGTATATAATACAATTTACTAATGAATTAGAGTAATATTTTTGAACACACATCCTAACATGTTCCCGATTTCTGTATTCCACATAAATGATTGAAATTATAATACATGACATATGATGTAACACCCCGAGACTATAAAAGAAAATTTTTTGGTAGAATAGTGTATATTGAACACTAAAAAAATCATATATGATAATGTTTCAATAATATAATTCTTTATATTTTTCTCATCATATAATTTATAACTCCTTGAAAGCTTAGAAAACATACAACCACATGACTAAATATATTGCAATATAGTATACTATAATTACATTTCCATTAAATTGGAGGCTATGAACAGTACAAAATAAATTTTAAAAATTCATAAGGATTAAAATTTATAAATTAAATTCAATGGATATATATTTTTTATAATCAATATAACAATCATTTTTATTAAAAATTAATTGTTTTCTAGATAACGTTTTTTCAAGATTTAAATAGTTTCATTTGGGTTTTAGCACTTATGTAAATATTAATATTTTGAAATTTAATATGTTTTCTTACAAAATGAAATTGAATTTTTAAAATTAGTATATAAAAATTAACATAGTGTGGTTTTTTTATTTTTTAGAAAAGATTCATTTTTCAACGAATAGTGAAAATATAAAATTTTAATTGAAAATTTCCTTTTAGATTAAATAATTTTAAAAATTAAATTATATTTTAAATTGGTTTTAATAAATAACTTGTTTAATTATATAAAAATTTAACAATTTTTGATTATTGGAAACAATTTTATGTTAAAATATGATATAAAAACATTTAAAGCATTTAACATATTTTCTTTGGAAAACCCACTCTTTGAAAAGTCCCCAGGTTTAAAAATAAATTGAATTCTTAAATATATGTTAATTGAATTTGAAAAATGGGGTCTATATTTTTTAATTATAAAAATTTATATTATATAATAATTTTTACATCATTTTTTACAATAGTTAATGGTAAAAATAGAAAAAATTAATTACCACGGTTAATGATAAAATAATTTTACTGGTTGTTAAACTAAGAAGATAAGGTTAAAAATGACCTAAAACATGTCCAAATATAATTTGATGAATTTATATCAACCTTATAACCACTATGGTTCCATAATGGACCATTTTGGAGCACCTGGGAATGTGAAAATGTGGGTAAACTTTATTTATTTCAGAAATTCAATGCGTGACCTTTCTGCAAATTATAAAAGGAAATTAACTCTCTTCACTTCTTCAAACCTAGAAAGTCATTTTTATCTCAAAAAACAACTCTAATATCTCCCCAATATTCATTGAAACGTTATAGATCTAATGGTCTGCCAACAATACTAATTACAAGGTCATTTATATGAGATCCAAATAAGTTATCTCTAAGAAAATGTAATTGACATAAAAACTAAATTTTGTTTTATTTCTTATTTTACACCATTAATTATGTATTAAAATATAAAATGTGAAAAAATAATAAAAAAAATACTTAGGTGTTCTTCTGTTGATAACAGAATATTTTTTCATCTCCATGTCAAGCTAATGGGAAACAAAATCCTCAATGGTGTCTTTGGTAAACCACTCCCTTACAATATCATGTAAATCATTTTACATATAAACATATAATGAATGAAAATAATGATTTATTTAATGTATATATATAAAATTTATGCTATTATTATTCTTATGGAGATATAATATAACATAAAACTACATACTTTCCATGTTCTTCAAATTACCATATCTTCGATCGTGTGTACGGAAGACAACCGCCTAGTAAAGCGATTCAATTTCAATATCAATTACGATTTACATGGAAGGTAATAAGGATATATTAAAGAATATAAGGGATATATATGAAATTATATTTATTTTTTAAAATAAATCTATCACACACATCCATACCCTTTCACCCGTTATGGAAATGATAATGTCACTCATGCGTACATGCAACTTATCATCTCCACTAACTGATGTGATCCACTCTCAATGATCGTTTTTGTAAAATGATTCTAAAATTTATCTAATTAAAATTATATTTGTAACAGAAATATTATTTTTAATATTATGGAAAAATATAATACGCTCATGATCTATACTTTCACTTAAAAATATGCATGGGAAAATAAGTTTATCAAGACATGAAACAATAATAATAACGAAGTATTATTAACGAATGAGTGATAAGTTGTTATAAGAGAATAATATATGATATTATAAATATGAATATGTTTTTTTAAATAATTAATAACATTCTTTAAAAATTTCATAGGAGGATAGAAAATGTTCAAACAAAATGAATCCTAAGGTAAGGGACTTCATCTCAATTTCTCTTCATTGAGGGATATACTAATGGTACACACCTAATTTCTTTTATATGGTGTATATACATCCCCATTGAAAAGTAATATCATGATTACCTAATAATTCACTATATTTTACATTTCAATTTCAATTATTTATGTTTATTATAATTAAAATATTTAATATAGTAAAGAATTTTATAAGTAAATTTCTTATGATAAGGGTTATATTAGGTCTTCATTATCTTAGATATTATAAGATTATATGTTTAATTAATTTTGAATATATTTTGTTTTATATCCATCTAATTTTTATGAATTTACATATGATTTACAAAATCAATTCATTGTTTAATTATTACTTTAATAGTATGATCTTTGTAATGGTTTATATCACAATTTTATTTTAATCAGGATTTTTGATAAATAAATTTAAATTATTTAAAATTATTTGATAATTCGATAATAAATACCATTAATTTTATTATCCTATTATTTATTATAATTTTTTCATGTGTCAATAACTATTTTTAAACTATTTGGTACTAAAAATGACTGATAAATTATTTTAAATAATATTTGAATTTATTTCACTCTTTAGTCAATAATCATTTTCTTTACCAAACAATTTTTCTAAAAACATCATAAAAATGTTTTTAAAATTATAAAAATATTTTATTAAATTCATTTTCATTCCATTTTTTAACATATTAGGAAATATTTTAAAAGTAATAGTTTTTTCTTTTCCAAACATGACACATTTGGAATTTACAGAAAATGTAAATGAATATTTCTTTGACATATACATCATATAAGGAATTTACATCCATCGGGAACACTCAATGTTTCATTTATTTATTATTTTAGATGGGTATTAGATTAAAAAAATTATTTCCCAAATATTTTGTGAAGGTTTATTTTAAAATACATTTCTGAAGTAAAATGGGTATTTTCCTGAAGAATTTTTTTATTTTTTATTGTATTTATATTCATCAACAAAAAAGACCTTTCCTAATATAAATTTTCCCCTAAGGATATTTCGTATTGATACCATCCTCATTACCTCTCTAATAATTTGTTGAAAATTTTACTATGGAAAGTATTAACAATATCTTTCTTGATTAATTTTTCACATCATAACTTTCCCATGATATATTCTTTTTGTTATGATCACTATACATTCAACTTCCACTATATTTACATAATATTTATCATGGACATTATTTTCCCTTAAACAATATACCATTAAAATTAATAGTTTTCATCATTGAATGTTATATAATTATTTGAGAATATACTGATAAATCTTTAATATTTAATCAATATAGATATTTGATCATAATAAACAGTATTCATTAATTAAATCAATTATTCTATATATTATGATTTATTTGGATATGAATAAATGACTGAGTCTATGTTATAGAAATCCCTTCGTTGCATTTGTAGTCTCTTGAGAGTAATAAATTGGGTAGCCTTAGTTAAATGGATTATTGTGTATAATAACCCTTGAATTTTAAATGATTCGTAAAAGGACATTGCAGTAGTTTAATCTTGATGCCTGAGATCATGATATAAAAAAATTAAGTATTTCCATCATTTATAATTCGGTTATTACTATCCCTCAATCTTTCTAAATTATATTATCTCTAGAGTTATTACATTTTATGTTTATTGATTAAATTTAATGTTTTTTTAGATATTTACCTTTCTATATTTACTATTCTATATCAAATCGTGATAGTCAATATATTGACTAAATTGGATGTGTGATTAGATATTTACCTTTTTATATTCAATTTTCCTTATCTAATTGTGAGTTTCAAGTTAATGATTAAATACAATGTGTGTTTGGATATTTACATTTTCATATTGATTTTCCTTATCTAATCCTAATTCTAAAATTATTTAAATGTCATGTTTGTTAATTTACATAACTTACCATTTGATTATTTTTATTGATTCATGATAGCTTCCACATTATGTAAATCCTACTGATCATATATGCTCAACCATATTTTTTTCCTTTCCATGGAATCCTGGTAGTGTTATATTAATTATACTAAAGGATATGATAATGGAAAAATGAAATTTTCAAAATAAAAATTTACATTGAAATTTTGTATTTCAAATGTAATTTAGGAAAGAATGTTTTATCCAGTTTTCCAAGACTAATAAACTATTTGGTCCGTCAAGATGAGAAAACATGTATATAATGCCAAAATATAAAAGTAACTAATGGCTCTAGGATAATAGGTTAACTTTTATTATATATGTAATCAAATAATGTTCTATACAAATGTTTAGAACAAGATTAATGAAATCATAGAATATGGAACATAACTTTAAGGGTAAATATAAAAGATAACTATAAATCTTATTGAGGATAAATATTATGTTTTTTTCTAAGAGATAAATCTCTATTTGGATACTACAAGTGGAAAGGTTATGGAATAGATATACGTAGGGTAATAAATCAAAAAAAAGGAATTTTGGGATAGACTTGAGTTACACCAAGTACATGAAAGTAGTCTTTATAATGAACCTAGTTTGAAACTATTAGGGAATATTATTTGGACAATTGAAAAATCATTTACCATCCATTATAAATTATTTGAATAGATGATAAAAATTAATGACCTAAGATCATATAAATGAGAGTTATATTAAAAATAGGGTTTCATGATTTAGAAATACTAGAAATAATTATATAGTTTTACCACTATAGTTATTATTGTCCACAATATTATTTTTAGTTTTTGAAAATGGGTAGATCCTAAATGAATCATGTTAACATTTAATATGAATGGATATATGGAGACTATGGGATACCAAATGGGTTGATGAATGGTGTGAAATATATCATGATTAAACGTAATTGTTTTAAATAGGGTACCTTGGCCAAATGACCAATGAAAAAAAAGGAAGAGGTTACACGAGTCTAAAAGGAGGCATCATATTAAAATCCTTATCATGAAGGCGAAGATAATCAGTGCGGAGATCATCTAGCTAAGTAATTTATTGGTTTACTCCCTAATTAGTGAGGCCATGTGCAACAATGTTTTCTTCATGATAAATTCCAGTGATGATTTCGTTTTTGTTGAGTATCAAGAGGATTCAATCGACCCAACTGGTAGTAATTGTCCACACAATATGTGTCACACCAATAAAAATATATTGGAAAATGGTATTCAATTTACTTTCTTTTAAGAGAATGGTCCAACCATAGTGATTTTCAAAATAAATCTCACGTATCATACTAATCATTTCAACCTTCTGAGAAGAGGCAATGATGCTGCTACCAAAAAATCACCCAATGATCTGACCAATGTGATTCCTTAAGATTTCATCACAACCTGTGGGACCAAGATTTACTTTGGCGGTACCATTCCTATTAACAAAATTCCTACTAGAAAAATGAAGTTGACAAAACATTTCAAAAGTGTGTTGAGGTTGGGAAAAAATTCCATCAATTTGAAGGCATCACAGAATTCCAAATTCATTCACAGTGTTTTTACAATGAGCCTTTTTCATCAATCCAGATTCACGTATGGAAATATGTTTCTTCATAGAACCAAATTATTTTATGATTGTAAAATTGGTATGATTAATAGAATTTATATCATCCAAGATCACTTGATGAAGCTCAGAAACAATAGAAAAGAAAGGGTTATTATTTTGCTGACAGCTTTCTATTTCATAACGTCTCTTTTGTTGAGAATTGATATAGTGGAGAATCAACTATCCATAGTAAAAAAATTAAAAATATAGTTCAAAAGAATAGAATCATTGGAATATAAAAGAAAGATATAATTAGTATATTCTCTATGTTGATTACAGAGTCGACATTTAGAGTAAAGCTGAATTCCAAATGATTGAAGGCACCTGTTTGTGGGAACCCTATTGTGAGAAAGGCTCCAAATAAGAGGGAATCTTGAAGGATTTATCCATGGTTTGTCAAAAAAAATTATCCAACCAATATCACTTTCAAAATTATGAAAAAAATGATTATAAACTATTTTTGGGTTAAGCATACCATTGGGAGAGGGTTCCAAAATTAAAAAGTAATCAATGTATGAAAAGGGAAATTTGTCAATGACATGCATAATGGTGTTAGGGATATGATCAATTTAAGAACATTTCATATCTATAAAATAATAATTGGTACTCCTAAGAGTTTGATAAGAATATATGAGGGAGTTATAGTCCAATTATCCAACTCGAAATTCATAGAGGAATCCCTAGAAACAATCCATTAGGAATTGTTCATAATTCTTGAATAAGATTGTTTAATGGATGTCCATATTGAAGAGATTGGGGAATTAAAGTTTCCATTACAGTGTTTTTCATTAAATACATTTTTTAGTGAGTGATAGAATTAGATTTATTGTAAAGAAGGTTCCAAGTGAGGCCAGCTTGAAGGGCCTCATTGAAGTACTTGTGAATTTTTATGCAAATAAGGCATTTATAAATAGGATAACAACATGTGGACTAGAGGACAGTCACAAGATTCCATTCTAGAGTGTTAAATATCTAGAAAAAAGTTTTGATTGATGAATTAATTTTTTTGATAATACTAGTAGGGAATTTATAAACCATCATAGAATAAACCATTTTAGAAATAATGGAAGATTTCACAAGGTAGATTCTTCCTATCATAGAGAGAGATTAATATATCTAAGAAGATAGATGATTAATAACATGATCTACAATTGAAGAATAGAAATACGACATGAGTATGGCACAAAAATTAGAACACCAAGATATGTAAAATTAAAATACCTTCATTTATACCTAGTTCACTGATAATATTAAGTTTTCTAATAGAATGATAGTTTATCACAAAGATTATAGGGGATTTGTTTCAGCAAATGGATTTCCCATAAACCTATTCATAAAGAGAGAGGGCACTATTTAGGTTTTAAATAGTGATTTTATCACAATATAGGAAAAAGCATGATATGATCAGCATGTAACAGGTTTTTGTGATCATTCACATTCCTAAAAATAGTAATGGTCATGAGATTCAATTCATCCACAAGATGAGGGAGTATGAAACGAAGATTGTCTTCCGTAATAGACAAATGAATGGAAGAGAGGGAGTCACCTTGGATAATACGTTTGGTTCACTTAAAATACCACCTAGAAGAGACATTAACCAAAATAGGGATACAGAATGCATTGAATTGGGTTCTGATTGCTGTGATAAAGGAGTCATTAAGACTAAAATATTGATGCACATTGAATATAAAACTCCAGTCCATGGTGTCAAAAGAATTTATAATCTCATGTTTAATGGAAATGTCACCCTCTATATTATCTTTGATTAATGTGTTGACACACTCACAGATAACACAAATGTAGTCTTGAATTTATATACCCTTAATAAATTGAAATTAGATCCAATAAAATATTTTGTCTGTGATAGTTGAAATCCTAATAGTAATGATTTTAGTGATGATTTTATAAAGACTGTTAATGAGATAAAGGGGCCTAAACAGATGAATCTCATATGTATTGTCCAGATTGGGAATTAAGAAAAAAAAAATTGAATTTAACCACGAGGTTGATACCCATTGGAAAAGAAAGCATTAAAAATCCTGAAAACATAAAATTCAATAACATCTAATTTTGATAGAAACCTTTTTAAATCTAGCAGGCCTCAAATCACTAGTAGGATTTAAACTAAAGAAAGTGTATTTAAATTCATGATCAAGGTGAATGATTAAATGGATAGTGTTATCCTCCACATTTACCATCATTGGAATAATCCTAGTTAAAAGGTTTTTGTATTTATTAGGGTCATTAATGATGGATTGAATGTAAGCGAAGATATGAATGGAAATATAACCCTCATTTTCTAAAAGGTTGTCCCCGTCATTTAAAAAGGTTATCAGTATGAATGATTTATTGAATCTTTGAAGAGGGTTATAAATCATAGTATTCCAATCACTTTCTGATGACTATTATACTTTACTAGCCTATTTCTACATGTTCTTTTTAATAGTGAGTAAAGATTTTATTTTTACATAAATGTTGATATCCTAGTTCAGATGAATGGTGAAATGTTATCTAGTGTTATTGTTTTGAAGATGGTTAAGATATTCCTCAATAAAAAGGATGTCATTGTTAATTTGTTTGGATTTATAACTACACCATCCATTGAGAATATTATTAAGGTATTTTAACATTGTAGAATAATTAAAGGTATCATTATAGTTCTTCATAGAGGACTAGAAATTTTTTATTATACCAGTAGATTCATCGTTAGAGAACAACATATTATTAAACCTGAAAGGGATCAAGGGTTTCATGTTTTTGGTGGAGATATTGACTAGAATGGGATGGGGATTCGAGTGAAGTTTCTGAACGGTGGTACTATGGATGGGGTCCCAATTATCTTAATCAAAGTGATTTGTGAATGATCTTTCTAACATGCTAGAGACCACATTATTATAGTACCTATGATAGCAAGTATATTTAAAACTGGTTAGATTTATTTCATCATGGACTCTACCTTCAATAGAAGTATTATATTGTCACATGGAAATAGAATCATGAGACGAACCAATTTTATCACTTGAGTTAAGGATACCATTGAAGTCCCCAATAAAAAACCAAGGCGTATTAATATTAGTACGTAAATAAGTAAGGTCATTACAAAGAAGAATCTTATATTGGTATCTATTAATTGAATAAAAAATAACTATGTAAAATAGTTCCATCAATAATAAATTCACATGTAAAACAATTCTCAGAATCATTAAAAACATTAACATTCTATATAGAAGACTAGGTCAAGATCCCGAGAGATTCAACATAGGATGAGTTTTTGGTCACATCAGTAAAAGAAAAACCATACTGGAAAAAACGGAGTATATAGTAGAGAAGTTAATTTGGGGCACAACAATATATCAAAATATTAGGTGATGAGTGTTAATCATTATTTTTAAAACAGTAAACATGTCAGAGTTGGTAATGCACAAAAAATTCCAAAAACGAATCTTTATTTGAACCATGTTTTGGAGTTATAAAAACCTATTTTCTTGTTTTATAACCCCTTTTTCATAGATGATATTCTATCCTCTTGTGTAGTATTTGGGATATTATTCTTCTCCTGCTTACTTTTAGAAGAAAAAAAGTGATTTTTAGAGTTACATGCCTTAAAACTGACCTTGGGTCGATCATGTAAAAAGGCAATCGTAAGAGAACCCACAAGACTATTACTAATAGTGTCATTATGATCGAAATTTTGAGTAGTACTAATATTATCAGAGGTCACAAGATAATTATTTTTATCAATACATTGAGAACCAACTATAAAATGATATTCCAAAGGATGAGAAGTTGTAAATTAGATATTTATAGAAGGTTGTACCTATTTTAAGATGTTTCCCATATCTGAATGTCATGGACTGACTGTCTGCCCAAAATATGTTGTGAATGGAATCTGTAATACTTCCAATCCTAGTTGGACTTCAGAAGTCATAATATAATTTTATTGCATCTTAATAGTTCCCAATACTAATGACATGTTGTAATTTTATTCATCCTTCACACCCATTGAAGAATAATCATTCATACTAGATTTTATCTGATTAAGGATATTTCCCTAAAACAAGGGTGTGGAGTCATTATCACATGTAGTTATTTTAGTGGGGGTCATAGGGATTTCATCATTTCAAAAGGATTAAGTGATGTTTTGGATAACAGATAATGGAACCTGCTCAGAGGAAATCATAATGTTCTTTCTGGTTCCAGCTTAAAAAATATCATGATCATAATGGGATTGAATAATAATAACTATGAAAATATATTCTATAATATATAAGATGTAGTGTTCCTCAGTAAAATATTTTTATTCTTCAGTCAAATCCACCAGGGAATTACTATAATTTTCTTCTATAATGGTTATGTTTATTTTTTATCTAGATTTCTGTTTTATTTTTAGATGATTCGGGTATGTCACAATGGGGTCGTATATTTCTTATTCATTATCATTTGATTCCATTCATGATCAATTGGTTGATTAAATTGATTCCTCAAAACCATAATATATTATATTGTGTGCCCAATAATCATACAAAGATCAATGAAGGGGTGTTTCATCACATACTCAATTATGATTTCAGTTTTAAATTCCTTAGCATTGAAACTGATTGTACTTGGAACCTTTGAATCCAAATTTACATTACACATGAACCTCCCAAATAGACCCAATTAATCATTTAATGTTCATTGGTCAATTTTATTTGGAGATCCAATTCAATAAAATATGTCATTCATGATTTTGGGCTTCCAAAAATACACATTAGGGCAATGCAATTAAACACATATTTATTCCACGGTGTTAATATGAGTATGGGGGTTTAAAGGCTAGTACCAATTAGATAGTATAAAGAAACCCATTTTTTGATTGGTATTTCTAGTCTTCCACACCATATTGAGGTCCTATTATGATTTTAATAGTCTAGGAAAATATCCTATACCAATCGGTATTAGATTGCAATCTAAGAAACCCAAACAGTGTTAAATAGGTTGTTTTAATTCAAGTAAAGTCCAATAATTGTAATATTTTAGATATAGTTACACACCATGATAGATATTTATAAAAATTTTATGTGTTATTGTAGGGAATTAGGATCAGCCTCTATTGGAAATCCTCTATCATCATGTTTCATGAAAAGGGGCGCTTTGGCATAGTTGATTTTTATAGATCTGTACCTTTTTGTGCATCAAGGAATGAGATCCCCCTAGATCTTTCTGCAAGAGAACGGGTAAGGTTATCCTCCAAAGTAGCTCCCTACTCATATAATTTAGTTTCATTGGTTGTAAAGTATAATTTTTTATTTGGATTGAATGATTCTATTATCATATAGATATTTTCAAGAGAAACCAATGATCATGAACAGAATTAATGATTAGGGTTTATAGGATTCATGTTCAGAGATGCACCCGAAGAGTATGAATCCATCCTTTTTCCATCCAAAAATTATTAATACATAATAATTTATTGAAAAATATGATTAAAACAGATAACTTAATCAACTATTAGACTCTCCAAAGAATTGAAGGATTGAGTTTCATAAGATCTTGAGTGGTGGAGACCCTAGTGGAATGAAGGATTTATTTTCTTCATGTTATAAATGTGGAAAAAGACACCTATATATCAAAAGAACATGAAAATGTTTGAAAAATAATGGCATGAATAAAATAATTTCATTGGAAAAATGAAGATTATGATAGAATGAAATAAATTTCCTCCCTGGGATCCATTTATCGTTTATTTTCTCAAATGTCGGGATCCTAGGAATTATCTATTTCAATGATCCATTCTAAAGGAAAAACCCTTGAACAAGGAAGGAATTATGTTAATATAATATAGTTGAAATATTTATGTATTGGGATTCCATAATTATATTATAGAGTAATTTGAATAAATACTATATTTGTTATAAGAATCATGAAACATATAAGGACTGTGTTAAAGTTTATAAGCATTTGTGTCTTAATTGACTTAATATTTATGGATACTATAATGTGGTAATGATTTTAATATTGATCAAAAGTTAAAATTTTTAAAATCCTCATTTTAGATTTTATTTTATGGGATCCAACTATGATTAAAGATATACTGGAATTCATTTATTATAATGAAACCCATTGGTTTAGTTTATAAAAAATAAATTTTAGGATTAATTCCTTTAATTTTTTGGATTTAATTTTAAAAATATTTGTAACATTTTTTGTTTATATTATATTTTATGTTATAGTTATTATTATTAATAATAATTTGGGATCATTATTTAAATTTTATTATTATATTTTTAGAAAAGTTACAACCCAGAAGATGGGTGAAAACCCATTTTCTTCTGTAAGGCCACGAGGCTTGAACCCATAACTAAAGGGGGAAATTGTAGTTTCAATTACAACTGACCATCAAGTTGGGATGGTTAATATATCATGGTATTTACATCAATGATACGATGGATAAATATTAATATTCAGCACGTCGTGTAACATTTGATGATTAGTTATAAATGTATTATATTGGATAACATATGATAACCATAGCAAATTTGGTAAATATTTTGGGATAAGATGATGAGTTTTCCACTATTTTATGAATTTTAAGATATGTTAGATATTAATTTTACTACAATAGGGGAAAACATAATTTCTTGGATTTTCATTTCATAGAGTAGGAGATGATGTAGAAATTGATCAAATCATAACCAAAGGATGAAATTGTTATTATGATATAGAAAGATACAATGAATTTATATTTCGTTATGTTAGTTGTCAATAGATTAATGGAATTCCTCAACATTATGAAAAGGGATCCTGAAATAAAATGTCATTCTTTTACCTTAATATCAAATGATTCAAATTCCCTTTTAAATCATCTCAGATTTATGGTTTTGAGGATCTTAAAATTACATCAATCATTTTATTACTTGTTGGAAATGAAATATAAAACATTCTACAAATATTTATTCTTTTACTCCATTTCCATATCTTCACTTTCCCCAAATACTCATTTATTTGGATACCTAGTTTAAGGACCCATCATTAAACACTACATATTCTCGTGTTTATATACTAGAATTGATATTTGAGGATCTTTTGAGTTTAACGTTTTAAATAATGATAAGAAACACCTACAAAGTAATAAAGTACATTTCCTGTGGAATATTTTAATAAGTTTAAAAAATTTGACCAAAAAAAGAATTATAAAAAATGGTTTCTTTGTATGATATATCATCACAATTTTCATCTTGTCCTCATCCTTGTAATGGCACATCATTTAACCCTATGTATAATATTTTTAAGCTTAGGGTGAGCATAAACTGATCATTAAGTCACATAAATGGAAGAAAACCATAATTCTTGGGAAAATCAAGGATCCCATTTAATATTCTTTCTGAAAATTCATAAAAAGATTTTAAAATGAAAAAATAGTTCTTTTGAATAAATAAAATCAATAAATAATATATCATGAAATTAAGACTATTTTAGGTATCTTATAGTATCATATACATAAAACCCTTTTAATCGGAATATCAATATGTCTGACTAACAATATAATTATTAACCAATGCATTAGAGAACAATAACGGGGGTGAAATTTGGTATTATCTATACTCGTTTCACATGTGAGCTAGAATAGGGATCAAACCTTCATGTAATATATGTTGGGACTACCATTTCTAATTAACTATAATGGGGTTCTACCAATCATATAAACAATACTGTGCAAACCCATGAGCTATAATGGGGATCAACCCCTCATATAAACAATATCGAGATCATTTGTTTAAAAAAAATTTCAGGTAAAATTTCATGAATAAAACACTTTCATCATAAAAACTTTTGAAAAAGAATTTTAATTTCATATGAAAAACATTTCATTATAAAAATACACTTTTCATTAAAAAACTATATTCAATTGAAAAATACAAAAATGAAAATATGGATTTTCATTTATGAAAACATGTAAGCTTCTAAAATAATCGATAAATTAAATAACAATCATTGGGGTAGAAAATTCCTTATCACAATTTATGTTAGGAATAAAACATTCATTTTTTTCACAAAACTCCATCAATAGTAGATAAAAAGATTCGTTTCGAAATAAATTGATTGAAATTAAAAATAGTGTTAAAATTTTCACTATATTTTTTAGATAAATATAAATAAATACGTAAAAACAATATCCTGAAAAATTACATGGTGAAAAATATTTGATAATTGAATATTAAAATATCCAAAGTGTCCCATTCCGCATTAAATATTTAACTCTTAATCCACATGAAAGAATAACATTTAAATAAAATTATATAATATGATAATATAAAAATTAATGGAATGTTAACTCAATGTTTTTGTATACAAACTGTATATAATAAGGTGGGTGTATAACATCTAGATATCCCTCAATGAGAGGAGATTGAGATGAGGTCCCTTACCTTGAGTTTGATTAATCACATCCAATATTTATTTTCGTAAATAATAAACATAGTCTATTTATTTTTTAATGAGAATACTTTTCATGATTATTTTTCATTTTGAATCACTTATTATCATGTTAAAACAATTACTTAATTATTTACATTCACCTCGTACCATTTGATGATATTTGGTACGTGATTCCATAATGGCTTCAGTATGATGTCTATAGTTAAAGTGGTTATTATTACATAATCCATAAAATAATATACATGGAATAATAGTCACTTATATATATAAATTATACTTTTGAATCAATCCATAATATAAGTATATAAAAAAATTTAACTATGTCACAATCATGAAGACAGTAAACAGTACATATGCATGAGTAACATTCCAATTTCCAAATAATCCTTATAGAAATAGGGTTTATATAATTTCATCTTCACAACGTTATAATAATATATCTAATTATATATTAATAATTTAAATATACTTATATATATCATTCAAGTAATTTGGTTATGAAAAACAAATGACATCTCTTTGTGAAAGTGATAGTTCACATGTACGCACGAATGACATTATCATTTTTCTGTTAATGGAAAATGATGAAAATAAATGATATATTTTATTTAATAATAAAAAATATTTCATTAATATCATATATATACGAATTCAATCAATAATATTTAGAATTATTGATATAAGATGATTGAAATTGAATTTAATCAGTTTGTGAGGCGATAGTCTGACATACACATGAAAAATTAAATACTTTTCCATTTTTAATGGAATTGATGATGGAGTTTTGTGATTATATTAACATAATAGATTTTTATTATATATATGATTATATATTTATTATTTTATCATGTTTGATTATTATTTTATGTATTCGGAAGAAAAAAAAATAGAAACACTTAATAAAAAACGAAAACTTTTTTTGGACAATCTATTTTTCAAAACACCTTGAAAGAACTAAAAATTATGTTTTGACCAAAATTGGAGCTCTAGAAAGTGGGGATATAATTTACTAAGTTATTAGGCCAGATAATGGTTAATCTAAATAGGTTTTTATGTGTGAATAAAAGAGAAGAAGAGGTCCCCCTCTATATGAGAGGGGAGGGGCACTCTTGGAAATTTTCAAAATATTAGATTAATATTAAATAATTTAATATATGAAATTTCTCAAAAATTAATAATTATAATATATGATGATTATAGGTAAAAAAATATATATCCATTGAATATTATACATGTTTGGACTATTTTTTAATCCTTTTTATTTTTAACCCTTATTTAATCTCCTTAACTCTTTCTGTGACAACATGTGTTTTTACTATTTAAAGGGTAATATATTTACTATAAAATGAAGAAAACCATAAATTAATCACTAATGAAATTTTAAAGCATTTAAAAATCATTTTTTCTGAATTTTATATTTTTATGATTTTTATATTGTTTAATGAAATTATATTTATTTTAAAATGTCATTAATTTCTATATTGACAGTATTCAGTAGTTGACTTTTTAAAAATAATATAAAAACTTCATGATTTCAAAAAAAAAAATTCTAAAAAATATATCATTTAAAGGTCATAAAAAAAATTATTTTATGAAATAAATAATTAATATATTATTTATTTTAATATCTAATTTCATATATTTGATATTTCCATAAATTAAACAATGAAAACATCATCATTATATAAGTCATTAAGGAAAATATTTATTACATAAAAAATAAAACTAAATTTCCATGTTTAAGATAGAATTTTTTTCATTTCCATATAATATTTATAGTAGAATGTATCATCTAAATAACTTTATATTAAAAGTTTATTGTTATTATTACATAAGTATGGCATCATTAACTTTTCAATCAAATAAAATCGTATAAAGGGATTTGAGACATCCAAGAAGCTTTCAGATTTCTTCGAATTAGACCAAGGATGTTTTTTACCATTAATCGTATAAAAAAATTCTGAAAAGTTTTAGGGTAGTTTCATATTATTGAAATATTATTTTATCCCTTAATTACCCGATTTATCCTTAATCATAGTAATAGTTTTTGTTACTAAGATTGTTATTCATATTTTACTAAAAAGGGAAATATTTATTCAATTTAGACCATATGATTATAAATATGGAATAATTTTTTGCAAATTAAAAACACATAAATTTGTAAAACTAATTAAAATTTTTATTCCATTAACATAATGAGAAACCATGTTTTTAAAATGAATATGTTCAAAAGATTGAAAAGTTTTTATATTCAAATTTAATGGGAAAATGAATAAAATGACCCAAATTATATTAAATGATAAATAATTTATATCTGCTTATTTTAATTGAAATTAGAAATATAATTTATCATTATAAACTATATTGAAGAAAAAAAAATTTCAATTAAAATGTAATATTTTTTTCCCTATCTATCAAAACATAAAACTTATCAAAGAGTACGATGCATTATAAAAAATAAATTTTAATATTATTTTATAAATTAATTGGTTAATTTTTGAAATATTTATTATAAAAGTAAAAAACTAAATTTAAAATAAGTTATCCTTAAAATTGAGTTAAAACTATCCTTTTAGTAAAATAATTTTTTTTGCATAAAAATAGATTGGTTGTAACATAATATATTCAAAATTCATGAAAATAATTCAAAATAATTTATTATTTAGATATATATATCATATTAATATAATTTTAAAATATGTATAATGTTTTTTCATTTGTATAACGCACTCTTCTGCACATATAAATTTCTTTGAAGAAAAAATTCCATTTTATTTTTGAAGGGTTTTTTCTATTTTTAAATAATTGGACACCAAAAAATAAATTAAATATACTCGTGTAAACAAAATTATCTTAAAATAGTTAGTATTTTTCATTCCATCTATTCAAATAGTTATGTTATAATAGTAACATTAAAATAAGAATATTAAATTGTTTGTTTAAGATCGATGTTGCATATCTTGTACGTTATCAAACATAATATTTCTTTATTAAAAACATATGATACAAAATTCTACCCCATTTTGGAAATAAGGCCCCAAAATTATTAATTAACGCTTAATTACTATGTTTTGAATTTTCAAAATACCTTCTCTGAGATCCTATATCACTAAAAGGATTAATGAAACATCAAATTTAAAATAAATAATGGGAATGACGCTGGTCCCATGAGATAACAATTCCCAGGGTTCTATCTAAAGAGACCTGGAAATGGAAGAGAAAAATAACAATCATGTTTTTAAGGAGCATTAAGAACAACATTTTTACGTGAAATTTAACATTGAAAACCCATAAATATATGATCGGTTAAAAGGAAATTGATTTCACATGAAGAAAAGTAAATAAATAATCATTCTCATTTGACATAATTTATTTAGAGGAGAGGAATTACATTACAATCCATGGTCATATAGAAATATAACTTCATGAAATATTTATATTTTATATGAACAATTTCATCCGCATAAAATTCCCATAATAATTATATAAATACATTAGAAAAATTGTAATCATCAAAGATCATATAAACCCTAATGGTTATCAATACCTCAAAACTCATATAAAAAAGTAATGGAATAATTCTACTTCAACAAAAGCCTAAAATAAACGGAAAAGCAAAAAAATCCAAAAAGGTCCTTATTCACAAATGATCATAAAACATAAATCCTCAGAAGATGTTGTTAAAACATTTATGTCACGGTAAACCTTTAAAACAAATCGGGCTCCATAGAGTTTCCCTCACTTCACCTGATGTTTCAAAATCAACTATAATAGTTGAAAAATAATTTCCCTAAACATTTGGTTTTGATCATGATTATTTTAACCCTGATGAAATAACATTTAATAAATATTAGAGTAATTCCCTAAATAATTGTAGCTAAAGAATATTAGTCTGACTCTCTATCTGTTATCTCATTGATGGATTATTTAGAAATATTTTTCTTATAATCAATAATCTACTTACCAAACATACACCACCGACAAAAATTACCTATTAGGACCTAGATTCCCCAAAATGTACGTTATCATAATTGGAACATGTTTTATTCTTACCTCTAGATTTCTTAGTTCGTTATTTCCCCATTTTATTTCCCTTTGGTAATTATTTAGTTTTGTCATGTTTTGGTACATACGTGTAGACAAACACCATCTACACCTTTTCATCACTATAACCAATTTATTATAACATTTAAATTATTGTGAGGCAAAATATCTTCATATAATTGGTTTCAATCCTAGTTAAAATATATTAATTTTAGTATAATTTTTTTGAAAAACATTAGAATATAAATTTCCAATATTGTGATGTTTTCTTCATAGGATACCACTAAATCATCATCCTTTTTTAATGAATTATACGATTTTGTTTTCCAAGCTCTTTCAAGAACCCTTAGGGAAATATTTTTCAAAGAAAATATTCCTAAATAATTTGCAATCCATTGAACTAATTTCATCTTTCTATCTTGTATTCTTATCCAAAACCACCACCAGTAAAATTTAATATCAAAACCATTAATGAAAATTGTTATGTTTTGATGTATCAAACAATCCAGGAAATAAAATATATTCTAAAAGTTATTGATAAATCATTTGAATACCTCATGGTTATATAATACATTGAATTATATGGGAATTTGCCTCATGAAATTATCAACTATAGAAAATTTCCATAGTGCTAGATCAGTTTACTCTCAATCATAGATACCACCACTATTTATATCTTGTGCCAACTGAAACAACACTATAATAATATAGTGTATTCTAATTCAAACATTATCATAATTATAATATGTAAGGATGTTTTACTATCAATGCTTTCAAATAAATTCATTTCTATTTACTCTGTGGAAATCCATTATGAATTGACCTAGTTTAGATTAATCAATAAGGTATTATTAATATTACACATCATTTTAAACAAATCATAATGTATAATATTCTAATAGAATTTTATGAACACTATGAAAAACTATAATATTTTATAAACCATCCTTTGATACCGACTATAATAATCTATCCTTAAACACTACATATTCTATTGTATTTAAAATCGAATTCACATTCATGGATATTTCCAATTTAATGTTTTAGAGAATTAGGAAAAAATTCTATAAATCATTCACATATATTGAATATTGGAAATTTTACATTGTATCCATTTTCCCACCAAGAAAATCATTATAAATGAATTTTTGTTTATTCCACGATATAATATCACCATTTTAAACATGTCCTCATCTTTGTCCCTTAAAATCCTATTACCCCATGAAAAATATTTTAAAACATGTATGAGGACAAACATAACCCTAAGAGACATAAAAAGGTAGAAAACCATTTGTTTAGTGGAAAGTATGAAAACCAATTTATTTCTCTTCAAGGATATGAAAAAAAAAATTCACATGGAACACATATTTGATTTCTTAAAGAAAAATCTTGTAAATTAAAATCAAGAAATTAAAACAATTTTACGTGACTTAAGGAATTGTATACATAGAAACCTTCCATCCCCATTAAATTTAAATAACCATATGAAAAACTAAAAATATTATTACTAATTAATTAATTGAAGAACTATAATGGGAATGACCTTTTTTAGAAGCTATAACGAGCATATATGTGAGCTACAATGGGGCTACAGCCTTCATTTATGCTATATTGGATTTACATGTATATCATGTTATATAATGGAGATAAACCATTCATATAAGTTGTATCGGGAAAATCTATGAGATAAAATGGGGATCATCCCTTCATATAAGCTATATTGAGCTCATCAGTTTCATTTAACAGTCATTTAACATTTTATGAATAACAAAATACTTCATAAAACCCTTTGAAAAATTCATTTAATTATATATAAAAAAAACTTTACTATATAAATATACATTTATTTTAAAAAATCTTTTTCAAATCCAAATTACCCAAAATGGAAAAAAAAATTCATTTAAGAAAACATGTAATATTAAAATAGAATTTATAAATTAAATAATATCCATGATGTTGGAAAATGTTTCATCACTGTGTTTGTTAAGAATAAAACACTATTTTTTTAATTTATAAAAACATTCTCTATAAAAACATAAAATGTATTTCTTTACTAAAACTTTTAATGAAATTAAATATATAAATAAAATTTTCTTTACTGGCCTTTTATATTTATTTAACTAAATATTTAATGTAATATCACAAATAATGACATGGCGAAAAAGATTTTATAATTTTAACATTGAAGGATTCCTTTAGCCCATTAAAAATTTGAATCATAACCCACATGATATAATATCATTTAACAAGTAATTAAAAAATACCATAAATAATAAATTAATGGAATTATAATTCAAATGGTATTTATTTACACATTATAAAACTAGGTGATTTTATAACATCAATATATTCCATAATGAAAGGAGACGGAGACGAAGTCCCCTACCATGCATCCGACATGTCACATAACATTTATATCTTATGAAATTGTTATAATATGTTAATAAATTATTTTATCTAGGAAATATTTAATTTCATTATATTTATATTACTTATTATCCTTTTACAACAATGACAAAAAAATTTGTTCACGATAAATGTTTTAAAGATATTTGGTACTAGACTACAAAATAAATTTGGTTTGATGTTTATATTCCAATTGTACATTAGTCTATCATATGAAGAATACTATTATTTAAATAATAATAAATTTAATAAATAAATTAATATTTCAAATCCATTAATTAATTATAGATATTAAAAAACGAACAACTCTTCAATCATAGAGATGGTAAGCCCAACGTATGCTTGAGAAACGTTTCAATTTTTTAGTGATCATTATTGAAAGAATGTATGTAATATTTTATCTATAAATTTATAATTATATATTTCATAATATATTAATCGTTTAAATATACATATATATATAACTCATATTATTTGATGAGTAAAAATGAATCACATCGCTTCATAGATGTGATCGTTCACACGTATTCAGGAACAACATTATCATTTTTTTCTTATAGAAATGTAAGAGTGTTAATTATATATTATTCATTAATATTAATATAATTTTTTTGAATATAATATATATTTATATTAATTAAAATAATATAAAATTCAATAGAGATAGTGAAGGAAATCGTATTTCATCAGTTAATGTGGTGGTAGTCCTTCGTACACACGAATAATTAATTCATTTCCCATTTGAGAGAGTTAGAGAAGGATTTTGGTGATGATATTAAAATAATAAATCATAATATATTGAAGATAATGGATTTATTACTTCATCATGTTTCATTAATATTTAAATGAGATGGAATATGAAACAAAACAGACACAATTAATAATGGTAGCTTTCTTTGGGACAATAAATTTTTTAAACATGTTGAGACAACTAAAAATACTGTAAAGACTAAATTGAGATAAATAAAATGTGGTTAAGTATTTTAGGAATGTATTTTTTAAATATTGGACAAACCTAATAGGTTTTAGGTTTTAATAAGTGAGAATAAAATATTCCTCTTATAATATAGGGGAGGGGAGCTCTTGGAATTTTTCAAAATATTAAAATAATATAAATTAATATTATTTTCAAGTTGGATTAAAAGAAATTTTTTATAATATAAGAGGATAATTTTTCAATATAAAATTATAAAATAAAAAATAAATGTTTCTTTTCTATTATTTAATACTTATCTTTTTTTATTAACCCTTATTTAATATATCTCATACCTACCATTACAACATGTGTTTTTACTCATGGATGACCAATTTAGTTACTATAAAATTTCAAAATATCCATAAATGTATCATTGATGAAATTTTATGCCTTATAAAAATTAGTTTTATGAATTTCATATATTTATGATTTTTATATCATTTAATATTTTTTAATTTAATTAAATATAACCGTAATTTATTTTTTAAAACGTTCATTACATTTGATTTTAAAAATATTATAATAACAAGATATTTGAAAATAAATTATTCTAAAATGTCAATAAAATATCATATTAGTCTATTAAACTAGTTTATTAAATTAATTATCTCCAATATTATTTATTTTAATATTTTTAATATCATCTATTCAATATTTCTATTAATTAAAAAATTACCGCATAATTATTATGTAATCATATATGGTAATTATTTCATTCTAATAAATTAAAAATATAATTACATGATGAAGATAATTTTTTTTATTAAAAAATACTTTTTATAGTTGAATATATCTTTTTGATAACATTATATTAAAAATCGTATAATTTTTAAAATATAACTATGACATCATGGACTTTTCTTTGAAATAAAATAATGGAATGGGACTAAAGTTGTCCAAGGGGCTCCAAAAAGTCATAAAATAGAACCACTGAATATATTATTCAACAAAAAATCATAAAATAAAATAAATGATTGTTTTAGTGAAATTAATTTTTATTTATAATAATTTTTTAAACCGTAATTACTAGATTTAAATGTAAATATGAAAATATATTTTTTCGAATGATACTATTCAAATTTTCCAAATATAAAATGTAAAAATTTACTAAATTTAGACTTTATAATTTAAAATATGGAATATATTTCCCAAAATTGATATCAAATAATTTACTATAATTAATTTAAAATTAATATCATTGATAGAAGGAGAAGATGAGTTTTTAAGGTAAAAACATTCTAAATATCGAAATGTTTTTATATCCAAATTAAATTTTAAATTTATTAAAATGACCTAAATTAGATGTATGTATAAACCATTTATCTAATTATACATTAAAAAATTAAAAATACAATTGATCACTTTAAATTATTTATACCAAAATTCTAATTTCAATTAAAATGAAATATTGTTTC
Organism: Viscum album; assembly: GCA_963277665.1. Lineage (NCBI taxonomy): Eukaryota > Viridiplantae > Streptophyta > Magnoliopsida > Santalales > Viscaceae > Viscum > Viscum album. The sequence continues at coordinate 221,839,165 of OY728165.1, forward strand.
ACTATTTATCAAAACATGAAACATTTCAAAAAATAAGAAAAATTCAACCAAATAAATTTTTTATATTCAATATAAAATTAAGAATTTTTTTTAAAAAAAATTATTAGGGTTTCAAAAAAAATATAAAACAAGTTCACCATCAAAGGGATTAAAAGTTTCTTTTTTATAAAAATTCATTTTTTAAATAAAATTGAATTTGTTCATACATGATGGATAGAAAAAACATAAGACAAATTATAAAAATTAGATTTAAAATATTAAATATATATATATATATATCATTAATATAATACAAAAAAATTTATTTTGTTTATTATTTTTTATAAATCCCATTTTTTCACATTTAAACAGTATTTCCGAAAAACTTATTCTTTTATTTTAAATAGGATTTTATTTTTATTTATAAATAATTGTTCACAAAGTAATTATTTTTATATACATGTGTAAACTATATTTTAAAAATTCAATTAATATTATTCATTTCATCCATTCTAAATACTATTTTATAATTTTAACATATAAATTACAATCTTACATTGTTCCCTTAAGCATGATATGGCCTGTCATGCATGCTATGAGACTTATTATTTAATTTTTTTTAATCAAGGTGTTAAATTCAACCCCATATTGGAAATTCTTTCCTCATAATATTGAATTCGGTGTTGGTAACAATGTTTTGACTTTTAAAAATACCTCTATTGAAATCCCACATTGAAAAAAGATTAATGAAACTTCCACATTAAAAAAAATAATGAGAAGTATGAAGGAGACATGAGATAATGATAACAAGGGTTTTATATAGAGAAAAATTGACATGTAAAATAAAACTAACAATAATGTTATCATGGAAAGTGATACAGAACGTGGCCATGGAAAAGTTAAAAACCATAATTTTGTGATAGGTTAAATGGCCATTTATTGATCTGTATAAAAAGTAAATAAATAATTGTTTTCATTAAAAATACTTTTCATGGAGTTGTGGAATCAATTTAATGTCTATGAGCATTGAAAATATACATACTTATTATATTTATATTTTATAAGAATAATTTCATCCTTATAAAATTCCCACAACAATGATTAACGTCCCTAAAAGTATATTTAATAATCAGAGATCTTATAGATCCTTAAGGTTATCCGTACCATAAAACTCATATCCAAATGTAAATGAATACTTCTCATTGAAAAAATCTACATAAAAATAATACTAAAATAAAATATATCAAAAAAGTAATTATTCAGTTATATTCACATTAATTAAATTCATAAAATAAATGTCTTAAACCTTGAACATACGGTTAAAATTTGAAACAAATAATACTCCCAAGAGCTACCATTGCTTTAGAATATGTTTCAATATAAAATGCAGCAGTCGAAAATAATTTCCCCACAACTTTTTGTTTGATTATCATTTCGATTTCCAACAAACGTATGTAACATTGGAAAAATATTAGGATAATTCCCAAACACATTGGTTATAATATGTGTTACAATTCAATGTATATATATTTTCTCATTGAGGGATTGTTTATAACATATTTCCTTATAGTAATTAACATTGTGACCAAATATAGCACACTTGTAACACATCCTAGATCCTAAAATAAATTCCCAAAAATGTATTTTACCATACTTGGATCATATATTAAGATTTACACTAGAGTTATGAGTTGGATTATTATCCATTTTATTCGACATTGACCATTTATTACACTTATAATCTTTTGGAACATAAATTTTGGAAAACTCCATCTACAATTTTTTATCACAATGAAACTCTTTCGCATAAATTTTAAATTCTTATTTGGAAATATCATAATATACTTTCTTTCAATCCTCACTAAAATAAATTATTTGTTCCATAAATATCCTAAATAAATTAGGACACAACATTCCAATATTTTATAGTTTTCTTCATTAAAATCCACTGAATCATCATCTAATTGTTTTAATTATAAGAATTGATTTTCCATAATATGTCGAGAAACCATAAGGAAATATTTTTTTAATGAATATATTCATAAATTATTCCCATCCTATAGAATAAATATCATATTTATCAATAATATTATCTACCAAAAACCACAATAAATCGTATCCACATTCAAAATCATAAATGGAATGGGTTACTATCTATGTAATGTACATCCATTAACTTCAAATATATCCTCTAGGGAATTGGTCCGTATTTGTTCTACCACCCCGTCAGCTGATTCATTGAATGATGGGGGATATTTCCACATTTAATTCTTCAACATATAAAAGTTACTCCCAGGTAAATTAGGATACTTTCTAGCATAGATACCACCTTCATTTATATCTTGTGTCAAAAGATCCATCACTAAAACTATCCGTTTTTTTCAAATTCTAGCAATATCAGCATAAATATTCATAAGTATGTTTTCCTCTCAATTACTTACCATTATAAATTCATATTTAGTATATGAAAAATCATTACAAATATACATAGTTTAGATTAAGAATATCAAAATTCTTAAAATTGAACATCATTTCAACTTAATCATAATGTAACATATTCTAAGGGAATGATATTTACAGTATTTTAGCCTATGAAGTTTCCTAGGAAATCCTCTTATACAGAATTTAAGAAATTTTAATAAAAAATTATATATTATAGTGTTTTTTATCAAGAATTTACATTTTAGGATGTCTTAAATTTGTTGTTTCTAACAATTAGGGAAAACTCTTATTATGTATACCCATACATTAAAAAGTGGAATCTTTCATTCAGTATCAATTTTCCCAAAAAACCAAACATTCTCAAAAACATGGATTATTTTCATGATATATCATCAAAAAAATTAATATTTTTATCATCCTTATCCATACTCATCCTTTAAACCTGTGAAAAATATATTAAAAACTCGGACGAGAACAAATAGATCAGTAAGAGAAATAAAAAGGAAGAAAATCATTTTTCTAGTGAAAAATACGTAAAACCATTTAATGTTTTTTGTTATAATGACAAAACCATTTTCAAATGAAACCAGATATGTTTTTTCTAATGAAAATCATTAAAATCTATAGCCAGAAGTTAAAAAAAATTTAGGTGACTTAGAAGATCATATAATTTAAACACTATCAAATCCCATTCAATTTTAACAACCATATGGTTGACATAAAATATTATTATTACCCAATTAATTAGATATCTATAATGGGGATTTCCCTTTGTATATTATAGATCGGTCTCACTAGTGAGCTACAATGGGGTCTACCCCCTTTATAAACTATATTGGGATCCCCCATTTGACCTGATCTATAATGTGGTTCATGAATTCATATAAGCTATATCAGGATCACTTGTAAGCTATAATAGAGATCAAACCATCATATAAGATGTTTCAGGCTCACCCATTTAATATAATATTCAAGTAACATTTCATGAATAAAACACTGTCATTAAAAAACCTTTTGAAATACACTTTTAATTCCCTATGAAAAACACAAACATATAAATTTTTTTTTTTAAAAAACCCATTTTAAATTCCAAAATACCCAAAATAAAATATTATTCCTTTCAATTAAAAAAATTATTATATCAATGGAAGATATAAATTTTAAAAAAATCATAGGGGTTGAAAAATCATCATTTCCTTGTATGTTAATAATATACTATTCCATTTTCCATTTTTTAAAATGTTTTGTATAAAACACATAAAAATATCATCTTTTAAAAACATTTTATGATATTAAAAGTAGACATGAAACTTCATTTATAATCCTTCTATATCTATATAAATAAATATATAAAATAATATCAATAATATTGACACGGAGAATGATGTTTTATTATTAAATCTTTAAACATTCATTTTGTGCCATATCACTTCTAACATTTAAATAATAATCCCCAAGAATGAATAAAATTTTAAAAAACAATAAATAAATTGATAATAAATCAATTCTTCTCTTGATAAGTCAATAGGTCTTTATATACACATTATAAAATAATGTGGGTGTATAACATCATGATATGCCTCATTGAAAGATAATTGGGACTAAGTCACTAACCATGTGTTTGAATCATCACGTATGAAGGTCATACTTTTAAATAATTAACATATGTTATGTATTTAATTTCCTGGGTATATTTTTATTTTTATTATTCCATTAAGATCACTAATTTTAATTTCATAACAATTAATTAATTATTAAATTTCACGTCAGACATTAGGATGATATTCAGTACTTAAGTCCAAAATGTCTTTAGTTTATTGTCTATAGTCCAAGTGGTCATTTGTAGCATATTTATATAACAATATTAAAGAAATAATAATAAATTTTATACATCTATTAAACATTTAAATCCATATATTAAATATGAAATAAAAATTTAACAATGTTACAATCTTGGTGACGGTAAGATGCCCATACAAATGATTAAAGTTTCTATTTTTAAATGACCATTATGAAAATATGGTAAGAATTATTTATCATTAACAAATTATAAACGTATCATTGATATCATATTAATCCTTTCAAATACTTATATATATCATTCATGTAATTGTTTTTGGAAAAATGAATCAAATTGCTTCGTGAAGGTGATAGTTCATATGTATACATGAACATCATTATCATTTTTATGTGGATGGAAAATTAATAACATAAGTAATATAATTTTATTTAATAATTTTAAATATATATTTTACATAATTTAAATATATACATTAATTTCATCATTATAACTATTATTGCGAGTTGGTGATTGAATACGATATTCCACGAATCACGAGGTGGTAGTCCTCCGCACACATGAACGATTAATACTTTTTCCATTTGATGGATTTGGAGTTGGATTCTAGTGATAATATTAATATAATAAAATTTAATTATATTTAAGATAACTAAATTTACATATTTTAATGATTGAAGAATATATGGTGGACTTGGAAGAAGAAACCAAACAAAAACACTTAATTAAAAGTGATACATTTTCATCAGACAATCTCATTTTCTTAACAGCATGATACCACTAAAGATGGTGTGATTCCTAAAATAAGAGATATAGAATATGGGGAGGGATTTTAGGAAGGCATATGAATAGATATTGGTTTATCCATATAATTGTGTTTGTGTGAATAAAAGAGAATAATAGGTACATTTTTAAAATAGAGGCGAGTGGCACTATTAGAATTCTTCAAAATATGAAAGTATTATTAATTAATAATTTATTAATAATGGATAAAAACAATTTACATATAATATATTATGATAATGGGCCTAAAAAATCCATAAAATTAAAATTAGACATTTTTGGATGTTTTTTAATCTTTATCTTCTCGTTTTAACACCTATTTTATATCATTAACTTTAACCCTTACAACACATATTTTTACTCTTTGAAGGTTAATATATTTACAATAAAATGTCAATAAAACTACAAATTCATAAGTAATGAAATTTAAAAACATATAAAAATCAATTGTTCTATCATTATATTTTTTTGAGTTTTAGATAATTTAATGAAATTTTATTTATTTTAAAATGTCTTTAATTCAAATTTTGACACTATTCATTACATGACATTTTAAAAATATCATAAATACAAGATAAATTCATGAATATTATTATACAGAATAATTATAATGTTAAATTTTATTGTTAAATACTTATATGAAATTACTTATCCCAAATTGTTTCTATTTTATTTTTTTGATATCATTTGTTAGATATTTCCATTAATTAAAAATTCATTACATCATCGTTGTGTAACACATTAAGGTAAAAACATCTTTACTAAAAATTTAAAACTAATTTTCATGATAATTAAAAATATTTATGATTTAAAAAAACTATTTTTAGTCAAATATATTATCTAACTAACGTTATTTTATAATTTCTACATTTATTAAAATAGTATTATGACATCATCTAATTTCCATTAAAATAACATACTATAATGGGATTGAATTCATCCAAGTGGATCCAAGATGTCATAAAATATTCCCATGGATGATATTTATCATCCATTACCCATCCAATGAAATTATTACATGTTTCAGGTAAATTTTCTATTATTTATAATATTGTTTTTACTATTAATTTCCAAATATATTCTAATGCATAGTAATTAATAAAATTACTAAAGTTCCTATTATTATTTTCCATAAATAATATGAACATATTTATAAAATTTAAACCTTATTATTAAAAATATATAATCCCATTTTTAAAATTAAAAACATCAAATAAGATAAATTTATTTTAAAATTAATCAGGTTGGTGGAATGAGAAAACAATTTTTTAATGTGAAAGAATTCAAAATATTGAAATGTTTTTATTGAAAAAGTTAATGTAAAATTGATTTTAATTACCAAAATTGGATTAAATGAAAAAAATATGATCTAATTATTATTTTAAACCAAATAAAAATATATATTTTCACTATATATTATATAGATGAAAAATGTATTTTCAATTAAAATGTAATATTTTTTTTGTAATTATCAAAATAAAAAAACTTTTAGACAAATACCAAAAAATAAACCAAATAAAATCATGATATTTTGATTTTTTAAAAAAATTTATTTTTTAAAATATAATTTATAATAGTTTCAAAAACTATATTTAAGACAAGTGCACCATAAAAAGGCGAAAAAATGCCTTTTGAGATAAATAATTCTTTTATGCGTAAAATTGTATTTGTTCATACATAATGTCAATAAAGAAAATTAGATTATTTTTAAAAATACTATTGAATATTATATAAATATATATATAGTTAGTTAATATAATCCAATAATATTAATTTTGTTTATTTAATGGTATAAAAAACAATTATGCACATTTAAATAGTTTTTTCAAAAAAACATGTCCTATTATTTTAAAAAGGGTTTTATTTTCATTTATAATCAATAAGTCACTAAAAATGTAATTTAATATAATGTGTAGAAAATATTTTCAAAATTAAATTAATATTATTCATTCCCTTTATTATAGAGGATAGGTATTAATGATAATATTTAAAAAACAATATTCATTTTTTCTATTAAGCTTGAGGTGGCATATGATGTACGGTATTGAAAATAGTATTACATTTTTAAAAACATTAGATGTTACCCCATGTATGTGTTATTATAGATGACCAATGTAATTATATTTACATCTTATCAACATGATTCATTGTTAAAATTATTTATTATGTGGATTTACAACAAATGTATTTTCAAATATCAACCACTTGATTACTGAGATTGAGATTGAATTTTCAGGATGTAATTTATTTAAGTGGGGTATAATTTAACAATGTAATATTTTAAAAAAATATAATTGAAATATATAGTGTATATGAACCAAGAATGTGATTTTATTTGATAATGTGTCACACAGATAATTTTTGATAATTTTTATATAAATTCGATCACTTTAATAGCATACAGAATACACAACCCCCTGACAAAATGAACTGTAATATAATATAACCTTATAACATAGCCATTAAATTGATGAGTATGTTTATTAATAAATAATTATAAAAATTATAGGTCTTTAAACATTAATAAATTAACTGTAACAAATATATACTGAAAATAATAAAAATAATATTCTTTCTAAAGAAATTTTTTTTTGAAAAACTACAATTTTCAAGGAAAAGTCTTTCGTTGATTTTTGAGAACATATATTAAAATTAATTTTCAAAAATATTAAAAAATTTATATAAAAAAGGAAATTTAATTTTTAGATAACAGTATTATAATTATAAATGGGTGATTTGTTTTGGATTTTTCTGAAATGTTTCATTTATCGATAAATACTAAAAATTATTATTTTTATTGGAAAAATTCATTTCCATTTTAATTATTTAAAAAATTAAAATAAAATTAAAATATGTTTTAATGTTTAATTAGTTAAAATATATTAAAATTTGACTAATTTAGGCCACTGTAATGAATTTCATATTGAATTATGATTTAATAATATTTTAGTCATTTGAATGTTCGTTGGAAAAACCATTTTCTTGACGCATCTACAAGGTTAATAATAAATTTAATTCTTCCACATCTATTATTTGAATTTAGAAAATAATTTTATACATTTTTAATTAAAATAATTTTTATTTTATTTTTTTATATATAGTGTTTGATCATTATCAATAGTAAATGTAGTAAAAATAAAATACCATTGTTGACGTGAAATATTGTTTACTTGGGTGTTAAACTAAGAAGATAAGGGTCAAACATGACCTAAAACATTTCAAAAACCCCTTATTTATATTCATTTCTACCCTCAAATATATAATTTCTCAAAGTAACCATTTTTGATCTTTTTTCATGTGGTAATTGTGGGAACACATTATTCCCGTCAAAAGTTCATTGGGTGTTATCTTCCCCACTTATATAAGGCAACTCCATAACACCACCTCATAAAAACTAACAAGTCATTAGGATGGAAAAAAACATACAAAAATATATTCCCAAAATCCTTATACACATTATAGAGATGATTTTATTCCAAAAATACCAACCATAGGGCCCTTTAGATGAGACCGAAAGTAGGCTTCTCTAAGAAAATGTAATTGTTTTAAAGAATCTATTTATATCTGTTATTATTTTTACAACATCAATTATTCCTCAACACATACAATATTATAAAAAATTATCTAATGTAAATTAAATTTTATTATGTTGATAGCATAATATTTTGCTATATTCTACTCCAACCAAAGTGAAATCAAATTGTCGATTGTGTATAGAACATACTACCACCTCACAAACATATGTAAATAACTTCCCATAAAAACATATCATGATTGTATATAATTATCTATTTATTTATTTATTTATTATATTTATGATATTATAATACTTATTTAATTATATCTTCAATAGAATTCATTATTTTCCTTGACAAATTAAAACATCTTTGCTTGTTTATAAAGCGGGCTACCACATTTTGAAGTGATGTGATTCATTTTTCAATTACAATTTCAAAGAAATGTTATATCATTAAAATTAATGATTATATATGATGTATGTGAAAACTTATTTACTATGAAAAATTAATGTATCAACCAATTCCATACCCTTTCACCCCTTACGGAAATGATAACATCTCTCGTACATAAATACGACCCACTATCCCCACGAAGCGATGTGATCAATTATCCACGTTAAAAATTTATTAATGAATTTAAAAATCTATATATTTTAAAAATTATACTTATAATATAAATATAATTATTTATCTTATTTAGAAAAACAATATGCTCAAGATTATGAACATTCATGTTAGAATGTCCATGAGAAAACAAAGAAGTTAAGAACTGAAACAATTGAAATAATGAAAAATTATTAATGGATGGGTAATAATACATTGTAAATTATATTATAAATATGAATATGGTTCTATTATAAACTCATAACATGATCAAACCATTATATATTTGTTCAAAACACATTATACGGAAAGAAATAATGAGTTATGGGAGTTCATCTTAATTTCACTTCATTGAGGCATATTGTAATGTTCTGAACTTTATTAAATTTATATGATGTATATAAAACCCATTTGAAATGTAACATAATAATTTCTTATTAATTAATAGTATTTTATTCAATAATTTGAATTATTTAAGGGTATTATACATAAAAGACTCCAAGTGGTAAAGAAATTCATAACCCAATTTTTCATTTTAATGGGATATATTACTTATTCATTGTGTTTGACATTATAATATTTTATGTGAAATTATTTATGACTATATCATATTTTATATTTACTTGATTTATATGTATTTAAATATTATTCACATAATTGATTCAGTAGTTAATTATCACTTCATCATTAAGATATTTGAAAGGGATTATTTCATAATATCATATTAAAATCGATTGTTTATTCTCTAGTTCATATTAAAAAATATTATAATTGGAAAATAAAACCCTTAAATTTTATTCTCCGCTACTTGTTTGGGGTGTTTACAAGTAATAATACACTTTTTTCGACTATTTGGTACTTAATATTATGGAGAAAATATTTTAAATAAAATATTACATTATTTTCTTATTCGGTCAAATTTTTTTATTTCAAAATCATGTTTTCAATAAATGTTTTTAATAATTATAAAAAAAGTATTCAATATATTTTTACACAATTTTTTTAAAAAAACTAGAAGGCGTATTCATTTCATTTTTAGAAAAAGGCATGTTTGGATTTTACTAAAAATGTGAAAGGAATCTTTTTTTAAATGATACGGTATGTGTGTAATTTACCACCATCATGGACAAAAAATGTTTTAAATATTAAATTATAATTTTAAATGGTTATTTTCAAAAAAACATTTTCCTAATATCTTGTAACCTTTTTGTTTTAAAAATATTTTGAAATATGAAAAAAAATATTTATCTAAAAAATATTTTAATGATATATTTATTGCATTTCTATTCATAAAATTAATAATACCTTTTTCATAATTAAGATACACTACGGAGTTTTTGTAATGATACTATCTATATTACTTATATGGGTTTTTTATGAAATGCTTGATCAGAGAATGTATTGACCTTATATTTCATGATTTATTTCTGTAATCATTATCTTTCCCTTGAAATAGTCACTTTAAAATTATCATTGGAAATTATATTTATCCTAAATATTCATATCACTGACCAGAGATATTATTTTTCGTTATAGAATATATAATCTCTACATATTGTGATAACTATTTAATATTTTTTCCCTATCAAGAGAAACATTTCAAAAAAAAATTCCTTTACTCAATTTAGATATTTTACGATACGTCACATTATTCAAAAATTAAATTGATTATTTGATATATGTTAAACTCATTGGACCAAATGATATGGATGACTACCAGTTATAGATATACCTTGAATGAATAAAATGTCTCATGAGGTGAATGAGTTTACTATCCTCAGATAAATTGTGTTTGGGGTATATTTATCAATCAGTTTTAAACTGTCTTATGGAAGGTCTTACTAGTTGTGGTACCATGTTTCATGAGAAGATGATGTAGAATAATTATGAATTTCATTAATTCACATTCATTTATTATTTTTTATTGTATTTTTTTAAATGAAACTATCCCTAAAACCAGTTCATTAACATATTACTAATTAAATTCAACATGTGTTCAAATATTTATAATTACCTATTAGTATTCCTTATTTAATCACAATAATAAATTAAGACATTTCTTTATTGAATGAGGTTTTAACTAAAAGTAGAACTATCATTTATTAAAAAAAATATTATATAATTCTGAAAAAATGTATTTTACCAAAGTCTCAGTGAATAAAGAAGATGTCTTATCTGGTACATAATTGATGTAATTCAATTCTAGATCATTTACCTTTTATTTTATGACCCATCTACCCAAAACGTTTCTTCACGATATGTGTGTGATGATAAAATCCATGGACACTAGATAATACATCATATTTAACCATCTAGTGGTCAAATTCCATAAAGGATGAATAATTGAATATCATATATATTTCACTACAGTGGTAGTGTCACATTTAAGAGAAAAGTATAACCATTCTCACTGCTTTACTATTTCATCATAATAGATAATATCATTCATCTCATTTCATGAGATGTCATGATCCCACATAGTCCATAGAGGAATCCTAATTCATACCCATTATGATTTCTGAGAACTAAACCATTTATATAAGGAATTGGAATCCATCTAGATGATCCAAATATATTACACATGATCCAGCATAAGAATGGTGGATTCCACATACATTATAATGCTCTAAAAGTAGGTCAATAAATACTGATATCCAAAATATGCTTAATCATAGAATAACCATGAATAGAGTTATCATAATTCCAATTTTATAGTTCATTTGTATTTTTCATAGAAATAATGATTTTAAAGAGGGATGACTTGAAATAGAATGAAATATTTTCATGAACACACTAATTATGGACGGACCATATAACAAGAATAATTTTCTAGAATTATAGGAAAAAGTGGTTCAACTCTTTTTTAATGATAGGTATCTTGATACATGCCATGAGAATCTCTTTTATGATTGCTTCATGTGAAATTTCCACTTGGAATAAGTCAGTAAAAATATAACATGGAGAAGAAGATGTATCAAAATTTAGGAATTATTGTTCAATATCACCGCATTATTTTTTACAAATTTCACATCTCAAACACAATTTGATGCCAACCGATTTCAAAATTTCATAACTATAAATTTTATAATATATAAACCTTCAAATAATACGGTATTTGGATGGGTTAATCCATCCTATACTCATTTTTATAGCCAAATTTGTCTTTTCCCCTGTAGATTTTTTCAATAAAAAGTTTTGAGTATATATTTACATTAATGGAAGGCTCCCAAACCAAAACATCATCACCACTAATGAATTTTTATCTTATATTCATTTCCTTAATTTAAACAATAAGTAATTCCAGGGAGTTCAACATCATCCCTTTGATAGAAAAATATTCTTCAGATGGTGGATCAGGAGAGTTAAGAAAGTTAAGAAGAGGCATACCTATCAAATTGTCTAACCAAAAATTCCAATTTGATTTTATATTCTTCAACTAGTTAGAGTTTAATGATATTCATTCATTTGAGGAATTGAGTGAGGACCATATAAATGTGTCTGTATAATTTAAATTTCCAAATTTGAGCCTAATAAATATTATATACATAAAAAAATAAGTCCCTCAGACTTTACATTTTCAAGACTCAACATGAATCTATCCTTTAATTAATTTATAAAATTAAAGATATTTTTTATACTAAGACCTCCATAATCAATTATTTGAAAACATTGATACCACAAGAATAATAGATTATTTTCACTAAAGATTGCTTCCATTCCAAATAATGTTTTTATAGATATTTTAATATTATTGACAGAGGAAGAATGATATTTTTAAAGTATGAATGAATATAAAATTTTTTACATAATAACAGCATTCACAAGAGGATACATCCTTCCATTGAATGAGTATTTCCTTCCTAGAAAGACAATAGGTTTCTAATATTTCTCATAATTTGATAAAATTGAACTGTACTTGTCATTCCCCAAAACATAGTAACACCATGATATATGAAAGGGAAAACTCCATCGTTGATCCCATAATCATTAATGATAACTCCTTTTTTAGATGTAGGAATAGTTAATCTAGTGTAAACATATGATTTATTCTAACCGATTATCTTACCACATTTTTAGGATGAGTGAGGTATTTTTTTTCTTTATAAAATTTCCATTATACCCTTGAGTATAGATAATAATATCATCAACATAAAAATGAGTGGGAGAGAAAATACATTTGGAAGCTCTGATGGGTTTAGGTTTTTTAGATTTAATCATGTTAATAAATTACTTCTTAAATAATCTATAGAAATATATGAAATCATGTCTAAGAGAGGTCCACCTTGTATAACTCTTATGGAACATGTGTATAATCCCACATGAGATCCAATGATGTGAACTGAGATTTGTGCGCGGCTTATAAGTATTTAAATATTGTTAATAAAAAATCTTCAAAACAAAAACTGTTTAACTCCTTAAAAACAAATAAACACTCAAGAATTTAAAAAGCATTTTTCACATCAAGATTTGTAGATATATTAACTCCTTTAGTTAATTTATGGAGAATATTTTAATAATGATAAGTGGTAAGAATACAACATTTTATAGTTATTCCTCTAAAGAAGAAAAAAACTACTTTGAGTATACAAACATGTTTTCAAAACTATTCAACCAGTTCGAGAGTATTTTTTGAATGATTATTTATATTGTGTTGACAAGATCCACATGACCGAAGATATGAATTTAATTTTAATTTTCCACTTATGGAATGGGTTAAAGATATTAAGCATTGATTACTTGTGTTGGAGTACCTCCATGGAAAAAATTATTAAAAAAATTTCAGACATCACAAGGAATAATTTCCCAAAATGAATAGAATAAATAATTTTGGAAACAATATGGTATACGAGAAAAGATAGAATTATGTCATAAGAAAACAGATATAATCTCCAAATAAATGGGATTTGAGTAAGGCTTACATTTTCAACTTGATTAATAAGCTTCATAATAAGGTCTTCCGTAATATTAATATAGTATTTGTCCCATCAAAATATATTTTATTTTTCCTAATCTATTCATGATTGTCAAATTATTTAAGTGGGGTTCATGTTTAGTTATTTAATTTTAAATGTTGACTATGATTGTTGATTCATGATAGATATATCATTATAAAACTCTTACTGAGAATATAATACTGAAATTCTTTCCTTCCCCATGAGTCTAAGAAGGCTACTATGATTTATATGAAAGGATATTCTAGATGAAATAATGGTATTCTAAAAAAATTTATATTGTAATTTTTGAATTATATTGTAATTTTAGACTCAAGTATATATCTAATTTACCAACACTACTAAATTATTTGGTCGTATGGGACTTGATCACGTGTATCATATGCCAAATTAGTAATTTACACACATGTAATGGTGTTGAAGATTCATGGACTTTACATAATAGTTATCCATTGATGGAAAGTGGGTTTCATAATCTTGTCTCATATCAAAATCAATAGTAATTTAATAATGAAGGAATTTGGTAAATAAACATAAACAATGTATTAAAAAATAAAAGGAAGGGATGATAGTATAGTTATATACTTTGAAGACAAATATAAATAATTTACACACATTTTATAACATTAAATAGAGAGATAAAGTTTTTTTTAGAGATAATGGTCATAATCCAATGAAAAGGGAGGTTTAGAGAGATCCCATACCTTGACCATGATTCCTCATGTGTGTTCTATATCTTATAAAATAATAAAATTATATTAATTATTTAACTGATAAAGATAATTTTTCATATTTTTATTACTCTTATTCAGTTCAATACAAAGTTATATTTAATAACTAATTGATTTAGGTTCAAGTGAGACGTTTTGACGATGTTCAAATCATATGTACATAATCACCTTGAAATGTGGTCTATGGTTAATGATATAATTGATTTCACCATATATATAACAATATTAGTGAAATAATTATGTTTTTAAGAAAATTATACTTTTAAATATGACCGTGATTTATGATTATGAGAAATGAATCACATTACAATCATGGAGTTGGTAGGATACATGTATGAATGTGTAACATTTCTGTTTTTCAATGAAAATAATGGAAAGAGTGTAAGTATTATTTTATATTTGTAGGGTGATAATTAAATAATAAATATCATATTATTTATTTAAATATATTGAAAACACCACCCGTATTACATGGTAATTAAAAATGAATCACATCGCTTTTTTGGGTGGTAATCCATTATACATATGAATACCGTTATATTTCTTCAATGGATGGTAAGGTAAGAAGGTATATGATATATTAATATTCAAAACTTATTATTTATTCAGGAATATAACTTTAAACCACAAATCTTTCATCACGAATATCCATGAATATTGATGGTAGAATATAAATTACATAGGTTTGTGAAGCGATAGTCCTCTGTAAATATGATTGATTGTTTTTCATCACATTTAATGGATGTGGAGATATATTTAATTTAAGAAATTAAAATATTAAAATATTATTATATTGGATATACTTATTTAATAATATCATCATTAATGAGTAAAATTTGAAGGATTCAGAAGAATAAACAGAAGAAAGTTGCTCAGTTAAGTACAATACATCTTCTTCAGATTACCTCTTTAGGATTATAACTTACACCCCTATAGATTGAATTTATAATAATAAGGGATTATATTTCATCTGGAGTGAAGTAATTAGTTTAACTAGATAATTATTGGCTGACACAAAATTCATTTGAAATTTAAATAGGTGAGGTGATGGGATATCCTTTTATAAATGGGGGAGAAAAACACTTGAAAATTTGAAATGAAATAGTTCTACCAATGTTTTACACATGTAAAAGATTCCAAAATGCCTCATTATCAAAAATTAGATGATATATGCTTGAAATATTTCCATAACATAATATTTTTACATGAATTAAGTCATTTTAAAACATATCAGTTCAGTTTAACCCATGGTAAATCTTTTTTAATCATAACCATGACAATTATTTTTTACTATTTTTACTATTTATAATGGAAAAAAAATGATGGGATTATTATGTAATAATAATTAATATGGTTCCAAATATTGAATAAACTTTTTCAAATTTAATTCATGTAATGTTTTAAATTTAATTTAAAATTATACCAACAAACACAACCAAAAATCAGTTTTCCAAAGAAATGTGTTCATATGTATAAAAAGTGTTAATATTTATTTTCTATATGAAATTGATTCTAATGAACAAAATTGGATTAATAATAAAATTAATTAACAATGATTAAAATTAGATAATTTTAATATAATATATTACATTGTAAATTTCTCATACAAAAAACAATTCTCAATAAAAACAATTATTTTTCAGTATTAATTAAAAAATATATATATTTTTAAAAATTTCTGAAATTAAATCAAAGATAATTTTGAACTTATCTTCCAAAATATTACGTTTGTATATTACAATAAATATATAAATATTTTCAAAAATTATCTTTATTATTCTTTAAAAAATCAATTAAAATAATATTGTTATAATTTTTTTTTCAAATCCTATGATGACATTACCAAAAAATAAGCACTTATTTATCACTATATTATCATTAATATTTAATTCCCAAAATTCTATAACTCGAATTTTTAACACCAAATTTAATTTCTATGTTAAAATGTGACTTTTTAAATAATAATATTAATAGTATATTGAGGTTTTGTTACAACTTCATGTTATGTATCATATACACCATCAAACTTAGATACTTTTTTAAAAACAACTTAGTTTGTTTAAATTTTTTAGAGTATTTAGTTATGATTTAATTAATATTTCATAAAAAACATGTATTTAGTAATTTAAAATGTTTATGTGACAAATATTTATATATTTTATTAGTTCATATCATTAAAAACAAAATAACCAATAAATTTAATTTTTTATATATAATTCATCTGATGATGTTTTTAAAAATAATCATTGAAATTAAGGGTTTTTATATTCAATCCACCATAATTAATGTGTGTCCTGGTATTTTTTACTCATTGATAAACACTTATCAATACTTCCCACATATTTTCACTATCTATTTTATTATCCACTAATTTTATTTTAGATTATAACATAGTTAATTTAAAATATTGAAACAACTTAAATACACACAAATTTGTGACCTTGTGTGACCATATTTGTTATACAAAACCTAATACTATTTAGTTAGTAGTATATTTTATTTTATACAATCTTAATGAATATTTATCAAACCTAACTCTCAAACAAATTTACTACTATCTAATTTAAAATTAAGTTCCATAATACCCTAATTTTGGATGTTGTGATATAAATACATTTACATTTTACTTATAACATGAAATAAAACCAACTATCAAAATCAAAATTTTAGATTCACTATAGAATAAGCACATAATACTCTATAAATATAGATTATACCATAATATGTAATCAAATCCCATAACATTAACCTCAAAAAATTATCATAAACTCTTTACCATATATGATCACCTGGATACATATATTAATGAAACAGTGGCATTTTAAAAATAATTAAAAGGAGTGGAATAATAATAATGAAAATAATACATAACTCAACACGAGTAAATGGAAGTGTATGATAGAATTTGTCACATAATAATAATATGATGACAAAAAAATCACAAAAATAAGTCATGTATTATTACAAAGATAAAATATCATAATAGACAATGAAAACTACATCACATCCATCCATCATGGAGTGGACAAGTGTAATTTCATTATTCCCACACCTAATGATATCTTAAGATATAGTGTAACAACCCAAGTTCTACGGTAAGTTTCTCTTTGAATAATGCGATAGCGTGTGTTGTACGCAACATCGAGTTCTAACACACCACAACCAATCAATCTAGCCGTTATAAATAGTAATACATATTTTTTAAAATTTTATAAATTTTATCTCTCAAAATGGACTTCATTTTTGGATTCGGATTATCGAATATAGCCTAAGGTGAAATTTTGGTACTTTTCGGATAACTTTAATATTTTGATGAATAGTGAAAATTACTAAATTTTAATTAAAAAAAACTTTTTTAATAAAAATAATTAATACTAATAAATTATGAATTTTATTGGTTTTAAAGTATATTTAGAATATATTTTTACCATTTAATAAAATTTTGGTCATTGGACATAATTCCACAATTAAACCGAACATAAAAAAGTATCAATCTTTTGATAGTTATTATATCTTAAAAACACACTTTTTGTTTTGACAGCGGGAATTAATTTTAAATTAATTTCGGCCACTTCTATGTTTTGAATTTGGAAAAATTTATTCCATATTTGGAATCAGGATGTTCAAATTGTGTAAATAGGTAACTTTTTTTTTAGACATTTTGAATAATTACTTTGTTAAATATTTTATTTATTATGGTTAAAGGGTAAATCCGGTAATTAAGGGTTAAAAATAGTATTATAATAATAAAAAATCACCCTAAAACGTGTCATAACCTTATTGGTTGATACAGTTCCGACCATGGGTATCTTTGGGTCGATTTTGGGACTCCATGGTGCCACTTGTAAGTGATAGGAACACTTTATTTTAATTAAGTTAAAATGAATACAAAAATGACACAAGCAAATATCTTTTAGAAAATCAATTTTTAAATAGTGTTATATATGTTGGATTTTCGACTATAAATATTAATTATAAATATAAAAAAATTTCCTAAATAATATTATTTTATTTATAATTTTTAGACATTAAATAATTAAATTATTTATGACGCAATGGTGATGCAGAAATTACAATAATAGTGAAAAATTAAAATGATTGATATTGTAGATACCCAAATAAATATAATTTGAGACTTTTTATGAATTACACTAATTTTATAGGTTGATATTACATTTTAGGATTGATTTATTTAAATCTTTTCTAATTAATCATTCTATTATGATTTTTACAAAAATCAATTATTGAATAGTGTCAAAATTGATATAAAGGAGTTTGTAAAACAAATATTATATTATTAATTGATATTAAATTCCTAAAAATCTAATTTGCGTCCAATAGACTTATATCATGATAGATGTATCATTAATGGACCACTTGGGGGTCTTTTGGATGTTTATAGTAAGTTTATTAACCATATTATATAAAAATACAAAGAGACATAGCAAAAGTGAAACTAATTAACTAAGTGTTAATACTTAATGATAAGGTTAATATAGTAACCCAAACCTATATAAATTCTATTGGTTGAGTGTTTTTCGACCCATCCCCACCTTAACCTTTAAATAATCCACTTTGGAGCCATTAGAAACTGAATATGAATTTTTCATAAAATAATATTTCTAGCTTTTCTAAAGGTTCCCCTCACCCCTCTTATAAAAGGCCACTCTCCCTTATCATTAACTCACACCTTCAAAGCCTTTTGGTTCGTCCAACCTCTGCCCAAATACTCTCTCAACTTCGCTCACTCCATCTTAGAGGCCTTCCTTTAGTCAGGAATCCAACTTAAGGAGCCATTTTGATCAAATCAAAAGGAAGAACCCGAAGAAGAGGTAATGATTTCACCACCCTTTCTCAAGTTCCTTTCTTCTTCCACTTCTTCGTCCTTTGTTGTTACCATTATAAAATAATAACACCAGTATCTTATATATAATGTGATGTTAATATAAATATGGTACAACCATATTAAGTATTCTATCCATCTTTTGAATAACATGTCACCATACGTGCGTACGTACGGCTTACCGTCTCCACGTCGTGGTGTAATTGTTATTCAATAAATTATTATTTGGATGGGTATAATAATGATTTATAATTCATGTAAATAATAAATATAACATGATAATAATTCTTTATATTTTATATACCATCCAATTATATATTATTTTAATATCAAAAGAATGATATTGTCGCTCGTGCGTATGTACGGACTACCGTCTCCATGAACGCGATGAGATTCATTCTCCATCGTATCCATTCAAGTATAATTCTCATTTGATGATTAATAATAGTATCTAAGGACTTCATATAATTATGGATATTATTAAGATACAACCTATCCATGACAAACATGACTTATGTAACAAAATATATAAAATATAACGAGTAATTTAACATCCGAAACAACGATAATACTAAGATATTATTAACAAATCAATGATAAAAGATAATATATGATATCATATTAATGTATATGATTATTGTATAATTTAATAACAATTATTTCACCATTATATAGGCGGTTAACCTACCCCCAACCAAGGAAAAGTACAAGGTAAGAGTTTATTTTTTCGCAATCCCTTCATTATCCGAGGTTGTATATACGTAATAATCTACTGGGATCACCTTATCATATACATCCATGTTATTTAAAAATGAATTTCAAAACATTTTTACTATTTACAAGAATATGGGTTAAAGAAATTTATACCCTTGTTTAACTTTTTATAAGAGATTTATAAAGGAATCTTTCCGTCGTTTTCCAAATAAGGTGATTTTTAACCTTTTCGGCAGAATTAAGGTAAGAATGTTTTTTTAACTTATACGGTGGGTGCAGCTATTTTCCACCATTATAAAATCTTCGAATCTTCCCTTAAAAGCTTATAAGAATATTTTCAAAGAAAATGTTTTATTTTATAAATATATGATTTCAAAATATAAAGAGATATTTCTCTAAAAAGAGTTTGATTTCTTCCATGTCAACATCCTTTGATGGATATTACGCTTATTTGGAGTTGATTTATTATGATACAAAACTTCTATATTTTATTGAAGGTTTTGTGATATGTTTGACTGTGGATGTGTTATTTTTATACCATTCAGGGTTTATGGATGAAGTATTTACATTTTTTATACTAGTTTTAATAAGAATGTTTATGTTATGTTCAAACCTTTTCATATGGGAATGCATTGGACTTAATATGTGACGGGTGGAGCTTACTATAGCTCCTTGATGCATCGGTAGGTCTCATGAGACAAACTAGTGTCTTGGCAGATGGCCTTGACAAAATCTTATTTGTAGTCTTGGCACGAGGCCTTGGCTATGTGGTTATGATAGTCTATCATTATGCATTACATCATTATGAAAGTGGTTATTGATATCGCATGTGATTATTCGATTAGTAGAATATCAATGTGAATAAGTAAATGACATTATTTCATTTTATTTTTTCCATACTGTGTTGAAGAACAAGTTTAAAAGGCTTCTGTATTAGTTATACATTGCCTTAAATGTTTATTCTTATTTATGAAAGTTTCTGCTATATTTTTATCCTTACTGGGCATTTGAGATCACCCCTTTTCTATGTTTTATTTTTCCCAGGATGTAAAGAAGTAAATTATGAATGACATGTAGGGATATTATGAGGGGATAATAGTGTGGTCTATTGAGACAATATGTTGTTGTAGTAGTTTTTCACTGTATGATATAATGTAAAACTTTATGAATATATCTAGTGTTTCTGAGGCTACTAAACCAATCTGTCATTCGAGATTTGATCTTTCTTGTGATCATGCCAATGTTATGTAATAATGCACCGACTCTAGGTAATTTGGGTTGGGGTGTTACAGTTGGTATCAGATGAAGTTTAGTACAAACCATGGAAGCTAGATTTAGATAAACTCTGATTAGAGCACATAGATTTATGATGGACTTTGAGGATTAGTATAGAAGAATTTCCTAGAATTTTGGTATTGTAGAGATTTTGTGAGTTTTCCGAGTAATACATCCCTGTCTAGATATGAGTAGGTAGAGGCGGCTCTGGCACAGATGTACCTAGGAGTAAAAACTAAAAACACCGCTTTGAGCTAGACTCGAACGAGAACTGGTGCACGACAACGGGCCTTGCTGCACTCTTGGTTACGACACTCCTGAGGGATATGCTTAGGATAACTCTCATTTTCTTTACAAATAATTATGAAGGGTTTATTAGTATATACTTCCTCAAAGAAAACATTTTTATGATTATGGATTTTATCCATAAATAGTTCAATTTATGTTAAGTGTTTTATAAGTATGCAATTATGTATTTTGATTCATAAACTGATATAGTTTATGACATTGTTTAGAAATGGTGCTTAGTGGAAGAAATGGAAATTTTATCAATGCACGCACTCCATGTAGGGATTTCCCTCCTGCTCAAGATAATTATAGTGGAGCTGGTGATGTAACTGGTGCCGATCAGCTAATCACCATACTGGGAAAACTCACTCAGGTTATGAATAATAACCTTACCCGTATGGAGCACCCTGATCCACAGCATGGAAGATCAATGTTAGATAGATTCATGAGGCAACAACCACCAACGTTCAATGGGAGTACAAATCCCTTAGTAGCTGAGCAATGGATAAATTCCCTAGAGAAAATATTTCTGGCTTTGGGGAGTAGTGAAAGGGAATAAGTTATCATGGAAGTTTACCGCCACACTGGAGATGCTGATCAATGGTGGTCATTGATTCAAAACACGAAGGAAGATGATGAAGTATCAAATATGGAATGGAGGGAGTTCGAAGATCTGTTTTTAGAAAAATACTTTCCTCGTGACAATCGAGCAGATATGGAAAGGAAATTTCTAAGTTTGATACAAAAGGAGGATGAGAAAGTCGCAAAGTATGAGGCTATCATTACAAGGTTAGAAAGGTATGCAGGAGATTATATAAGTAACCTAAGAAGTAAGATTGGTCGTTTCTTTGATGGGTTAAAACCATTTCTCCATCGAGCATTATTCTCGCAATCCTTCCTGTCGTACGAAGACATTGTCTCATGTGCTATCAAGAGAGAAAAGGAATTTTCTATGTCTTATGACATAAAATCAAAGCAAGAGAAGAAGAGTTCTGCTGATCAATCTGGGAATAGAAATATGGGGAAGAACGGAATTTTTGAATATCCATCCTGTGGTAAATGTGGGAAGAAACACCCCGGTACTTTCTTGAAGGGAATGGGCGTCTGTTACAAATGTGGTGAAAAAGGCCACCAAGCTCATGATTGCAAAGGGAAGAAGGATGCTACCAATGTTCAGTGATACAATTTCAGGGATATGGGACATTATGAAAATGAATGTCCTAATCCTCAGGGGAACTTACCTCAGAAAAGGCCAAGGGATCAAGGGCATGCTTTTTCTATCACTACTGCTGAGGTAGAAGCTCCAAAAGACGTGGTGGCAGGTAATTTAATGGTTTCCTCAAGTTTAGGAAATATATTTTTTGATTCAGGATCATCGCATTGTTTCATATCTTCCTAGTTTGCTAAGAAAATTAGATATTTCAAATTTGATTCAATAAGGGAATTGTCAGTTAAAACCCCTAAAGGAAGTATCATTGCAAAAAAAATTTGTGAATCAGTCCCCATTAGAGCACATAAATGTTATTTATCCGCTGATCTCATCATCATACCTATGATTTATTTTGATATAATCCTTGGTATGGATTGGATTTCGGGTTTTGATGTGAATATTTATTATAAGAAGAAGGAGGTTAAGATTTTTGATGATGATGATAAGAAACACCTTATCTTTTGAGCAGAAACGTCACCAACTAATTCTTATCTAGATCCACTCCCAGTAGCTCAACGAAATTCAATTATTGTGGAGGAAGAGAATGGCATGACTGTGGGTGGGGAAAGGAATGTTCAAATAGAGGATGTACCTGTTGTGAAAGAATATGTACATGTATTTCCGAATGATTTACCTGGACATCCTCCAGAACGAGAAGTTGAGTTTTCCATTGATTTAATTCCTGGATCAAGGCCTATATCGAAAACCCCTTATAAAATGGCCACTGTAGAATTAGTTTAACTAAAGAAACAACTAGAGGAAATGAGTAATAAGGGATTTATTTTCCCTATTGTTTCTCCATGGGGAGCCCATGTTATTTTTGTTAAATAGAAAGATGGATCTATGAGGTTATGTATCGACTATATGGAGATCAATGGTATAACAATAAAGAAAAAGTATCCCCTACCTCGAATTGATGATTTATTTGACCAATTGCATGGAGTTAAATACTTTTCAATGATTGACCTTCGATCTGGATACCATCAGTTGTGTGTAAAGAAGGAAGACATTCCAAAGGCAGCATTTCGAACCAGGTACGGGCATTACGAGTTTACTGTAATGCCTTTTGGATTGACTAATGCACCCTCTGTATTCAGGGATATGATGAATAGAGTTTTCAAGGAATATCTTGATGAATTTTTGGTGGTATTTATTGATGATATCTTCGTATACTCCAAAAGATATGGAGATAATGAAAATCACTTGCGCATTATTCTGAAGACTCTGAGAAGACATGAATTATATGGGATGTTTAGCAAGTGTGAATTCTATCTTCATGAGATTTCTTTTCATGGCCATATTGTCTCTAAAAATGGATTCTTTGTTGATACTTCTAAGACCAAGGCAATCCAGGAATGGCCAGCACCTACAAATATAACTGAGGTACGTAGTTTTATTGGTTTAGTAGGTTATTATCGACGTTTCGTCCAGAATTTTGCCTGATTGGCTAACCCATTAACGAAGCTCACATGTAAAGGGGATAAATTTGTTTGGAAAAAAGAGTGTGAGAAATGTTTCAAAGAACTGAAGAGAATATTAGTCAATTCTCCTATATTGACTCTACCATCGGGGAATGATGGGTTCGTTATTTATAGGGATGCATAGAAGAAAGGACTTGGTTGTGTCCTTATATAGAATGATAGGGTTATTGCCTATGCATCATGGCAGTTGAAAATTCATGAGAAAAACTATCCTACTCATGATCTCAAGTTATCAGCTATGATCTTTGCTTTGAAGATATGGAGGCACTACCTCTATGGTGAAAAATGTGAGATTTATACTGATCACAAGAGTTTGAAGAATATTTTCTCACAAAAAGAACTCAACATGAGGCAAAAGAGATGGCTTGAATTACTCTAGGATTATGATTGTACGATACACTACCACCCGGGAAAGGCAAACAAGGTGGCAGATTCTTTGAGCAGAAAATATCATGGAGTTTTGAACAATATGAGAATTGAAATGGATCCAATTTTCGTGGATCTAGTGAAGATGGACATGGGAATAATAAGGGAAGGTGAAACATCAATGATTTTTTAAATGGTTTCCAAACCATCTTTACTAGAAAGGAATCAGAGTTCTCAGACCAATGATGAATAATTTCAAAAGAAGATTAAAGCTATGAATGATGGGATATTGAGAGACTTTGTGTATGAAGATGGAATTTTGAAATTCGGGAAGAGACATTGTGTTCCCGATATACCTGATCTAAAAAGGGAATTTCGGGATGATGCTCATAGATCCAATTTCTCTATACACCATGGGAGAACCAAAATGTATAGATATTTGAAGGAACATTTTTGGTGGGAAAACATGAAGAGGGAGATTTCCGATTTTGTGTCATGATGTATGGTTTGGCAATAAGTGAAAGCTGGAAGGCAATAGCCTGGAGGAGTCACGCAACCTCTTCCCATACCAGAATAGAAATGGGACAATATTATGATGGAATTTGTCATGGGGCTACCAAACAATCCTAGAAGGAGTGATGCAATATGGGTTATTGTTGATCGTCTTACCAAGTCAGCATATTTTCTTGCTATAAGTGAAGATCAACCACGGGAACGTCTAGCAAGACTATATATTAATGAAGTTGTCAGACTTCATGGAGTACCCCTATCGATTGTTTCAGATCATGATCCCCTTTTTACTTCAAGATTCTAGAATAGTCTTCAGAAATACCTGGATACTGAACTTAACTTGAGCATTTCCTACCACCCTCTGACAGACGGGCAATCAGAAATGACTATTAAACCATAGAAGACATGTTGAGATCTTTCTTCACTTGACTTTCAGGGTATGTGGGATCAATATTTACCTTTGGTAGAATTTTCCTATAACAATAGCTTCCATTCGAGTATTCAGATGGAACAATATGAAGCGTTATACGGAAAGAGATGTCGCACACCAACCTATTGGTATGACGTTGGTGAAAGAAAACTTGTAGGCCCAGAACTAGTGGAGGAAATTATGGAAAAGGTGAAGGTAATCCAAAATCACATCAAATCATCTCAAAGTAGGTAGAAGAGCTATGCTGATATTCGAAAGAAGGATTTAGAATTTCAAGTCGATGATCATGTTTTCCTTAAGGTATCTCCATGGAAGGGAGTCACACATTTTGGTAAGAAAAATAAATTGAGTCCCAGATACATCAGACCTTTTGAAATTCTTGAACGAATTGGGGCTGTAGCTTACCGATTGGCGATGCCGCCAAGTATCTCCAAAGTTCACGATGTGTTCCACGTATCTCTATTGTGGAAATACAGGCCTGAACCAAATCATGTACTCACCTATGAGGAATTGGAACTGGAACCCGATCTGTCTTTTTGTGAAGATCCCGTCATGATTCTTGATACGAGAGAACAAATACTGAGAAACCGGACGATGCGTCTAGTAAAAGTTTTGTGGAGAAACCAAAAGATGGAAGAGGCAACATAGGAACCCGAGGAACTTATGATGAAGAACCACCCAAGTCTTTTCATGAGGTAGTATTATTAAAATTTAGAGGATGAAATTATTTGAATGAGGGGAGAATGTAACACCCCAAGCTTCTACGGTACGTTTCTCTTTGAATAATTCGATAGCGTGTGTTGTACGCAACATCGAGTTCTAACACACAACCAATCAAACTAGTCGTTATGAATAGTAATACCTACTTTTTGAAATTTTATAAATTTTATCTCTCAAAATGGACTTCATTTTTGGATTTGGAGTATCGAATTTAGCCTAAGGTGAAATTTTGGTACTTTTCGAATAACTTTATTATTTTGATGAATAGTAAAAATTACTAAATTTTAATTAAAAACAACTTTTTTATTCAAAATAATTAATAGTGATAAATTATGAATTTGATTGGTTTTAAAGTATATTTAGAATATATTTTTACCATTTAATACAATTTTGGTCATTGGATATAATTCCACAATTAAACCGAACATAAACAAGTACAAATCTTTTGATAGTTACTATATCTTAAAAACACGCTTTTTGTTTTGACAACGGGAATTAATTTTAAACTAATTTCTGCCACTTCTGTGTTTTGAATTTGGAAAAATTTATTCCATATTTAGAATCAGGATTTTAAAATTGTGTAAACAGGTAACTTTTATTTTTAGACATTTTGAATAATTACGTCGGTAAATATTTTATTTACCATGGTTAAATGGTAAATTCGGTAAATAAGGGTTAAAAAATAATATTATAATAATACAAAATTACCATTAAACGTGAACTAAACTTATTCGTTGATACATTTCCGACCATGGGCATCTTTGGGACGATTTTGGGACCCCATGGTGCCACTTGTAAGTGATAGGGACACTTTATTTTAATTAAGTTAAAATCAATACAAAAATGATACAAGCATATATCTTTTAGAAAGACAATTTTTACATAGGGTTATATATGTTGGATTTTCGACTATAAATCTTCATTAGAAAGATAAAAAGATTTCATACATAATTATATTTTATTTGTGATTTTTAGACATTAAATAAGTTAATTTATTTATGACAAAATGGTGAAGAAGTAATTACAATAATAGTAAAAAATTAAAATGGTTGATATTGTAGATACCCAATTAAATATAATCTGAGACTTTTAATGAATTAAACTAATTTTATAGGTTAATATTATATGTTAGTATTGATTTAATTAACTTTTTTCGAATTAATAATTTTGTTATGATTTTTTAAAAAATCAATTATTAAATAGTTTCCAAATTGACTTAAAAGGGTTATTAAAAAACATATTATATTATTAATTGATATTAAATTCCTAAAAATCTAATTATATGCAAAGAGACTTATATAATGATAGGTATATCATTAATGGAACACTTGGGGGTCTCTTGGATGTTTATAGTACGTTTATTAACCGTATAATATAAAAATACAAAGAGACATTGTAAAAGTGAAACTAATTAACTAAGAGTTAATACTTAAAGATAAGGTTAATATAGTAACCAAAACCTGTCTAAATTTTATTGGTTGAGTGTTTTTATACCCATACCCACCTTGAAACTTATATAATACACTTTGGAGCCATTAGAAACCGAATATGATTTTTTTATAAAATAATATTTATAGCTTTTCCAAAGGTACCCCTCACCCCTCTTATAAAAGGGTACTCTCCCTTCTCATTAACTCACACCTTAAAATCCTTTTGGTTCTGAAAACCACTGCTCCAATACTCTCTCAACTTCCCTCACTTCGTCCTAGAGGCCTTCCATTAGTCAAAAAACCAACTTAAGGATCCCTTTTGATCAAATCAAAAAAAAGAACCCGAAGAAGAGGTAATGATTTCACCACCCTTTTTCAAGTTCCTTTCCTCTTCCACTTCTTCTTCCTTTGTTGTTACCATTCTAAAATAATAACTCCAGTATCTTATATATACTATGATGTTATTATAAATATGTTACAACCATATTCAGTATTCTATCCATCCTTTGAATAACATGTCACCATACGTGCGTACATACAGCTTACCGTCTCCACGTCGTGGTGTAATTGTTATTCAATAAATTATTATTTGGATGGGTATAATAATGATTTATAATTCATGAAAATAATAAATATAACTTGATAATAATTCTGTATATATGATATATCATCAAATTATATATTATTTTAATATCAAAAGAATGATATTGCCGCTCGTGCGTACGTACGGACTACCGTCTCCACGAACGCGATGAGATTCATTCTCCATCGTATCCATTCAAGTATAATTCTCATTTGATGATTAATAATAGTATCTAAGGACTTGATATAATTATGGATATGATTAAGATACAACCTATCCATGAAAAACATGACTTATGTAACAAAACATATAAAATAAAATGAGTAAGTTAACACCCGAAACAACGATAATACTAAGATATTATTAACAAATCAATGTTAAGAGATCATATATGATCTCATATTAATGTATATGATTCTTGTATAATTTAATAACAATTATTTCACCATTATACAGGAGGTTAATCTACCCCAACCAAGGAAAAGTACAAGGTAAGGGTTTATTTCACAATCTCTTCATTATCTGAGGTTGTATATACGTAATAATCTACTGGGATCTCTTTATCATCTACATCCATGTTTTTTAAAAATGTATTTCAAAACATTTTCACTATTTACAATAATATGGGTTAAAAAATTTATACCCTTGTTTGACTTTTTATAAGAGGTTTATAAAGGAATCTTTCCATCGTTTTCCAAACAAGGTGCTTTTTAACCTTTTCGGCAGAATTAAGGTAAGAATGTTTTTTTAACTTATACGGAAGG
This sequence comes from Viscum album, assembly GCA_963277665.1. NCBI lineage: Eukaryota > Viridiplantae > Streptophyta > Magnoliopsida > Santalales > Viscaceae > Viscum > Viscum album. The sequence goes on from OY728165.1 coordinate 221,868,585, forward strand.
TGTGGCTATTTTCCGCCATTATAAAATCTTCGAAGAATCCCTTACAAGCATATAATAATATTTTGAAAGAGATTGTTTTATTTATAAATATATGATTTCAAAATAGAAAGATATATTTCTCTAAAAAGAGTTTGATTTCATCTATGTCAACATCCTTTGATGGGTTTTACGCTTATTTGAAGTTGATTTATTATGATACAAAACTTCTATATTGTATTGAAGGTTTTGTGATATGTTTCACTGGGGATGTGCTATTTTTATACCATTTATGGTTTATGGATAATTATTTACATTTTGTATGCTAGTTTTAATATGAATGTTTATGTTATTTATAATCCTTTTCATATGGGAATGCATTGGACTTAATATTTGACGGGTGGAGCCTGCTATAGCTCCTAGACGCATCAGTAGGTCTCATGAGACAAACTAGTGTCTTGGAACAAGGCCTTGACAAAATCTTATTTGTAGTCTTGGCACGAGGCCTTGGCTATGTGGTTATGATAGTCTGGCATTATGCATTCCATCATTATGAAAGTGGTTATTTATATTGCATGTGATTATTCGATTAGTAGAATATCCATGTGAATAAGTAAATGGAATTATTTCATTTTATTTTCACTATACTATGTTGAAGTTCAAGCTTAAAAGGATTTTGTTTTAGTTATACATTTCCTTAAATGTTTATTCTTATTTATGAATGTTTCCGCTCTATTGGTATCCTTACTGGGAATTTGAGCTCACCCCTTTTCTATGTTTTATTTTTCCCAAGATGTGAAGAAGTAAATTATGAATGACCTGCAGGGATATTATGAGGGGATAATAGTGTGGTCTATGGAGACAATATGTTGTTATAGTAGCATTTCACTTTATGATGTAATGTAAAACTTTATGAATATATCTAGTGTTTGCAATGCTACTAAACCAACCGGTCTTTCGAGATTTGATCTTTCTTGTGATCATGCCAATGTTATGTAATGATGCACCGACTCTAGGTAACTTGGGTCGGGGCGTTACATATAGAGAATTGGCCATCATGTTTGATGGTTACACACTTCCCCGACCACTTATCTCTACATAATATATTCAAATTCATGTAAGGCAAATTAAAAATAGAGGAAGAAATAATCCAATATAAATCCATATGAATTGAATGGATAACCCCTGATGAAAAAAATGGGTTTCATAATAAACTCATACATTATAGTATTCCATAAAATTTTATGTAATCAATGAAATGAGTTATAATTAAAAATATTGTATTGAATTAAATTCTTTAAATTATGTTAAAATAAAAACAATTTACATTCATAATTACATAAAATAGGGATAAAATCAATGATGTAATGCAACCCAACGGAATAAATGTGAAAGAGTGAAAAGTGGAATATGAAATATTACCACCAATGAATCTCATCACAAGAGAATTATGATCAAATATATAGATAATTCAGGTGAGTGATGTTTAAATACCCATGGAATAAAAATTTTAAAATAAAATTTGATGTGGAATAGAAATAATAACAAATTTTGAGAAGGAAAAAATTGAACTGAAAGAGTTTTATAATGATAATAGAAGGATATTCTTTATAATTTCATAGTAAAGAATATGAATATTATAAATAAATTATATTCCAAATGATTAAAAATGATGGTAAAATTTATAATTATATAGATTATGGGTTATACTAGATAAATGGAATATATAAGATAAGAGAATTAGAATGAAAAGATTGTTTTGATAACAATCTTACGTATGACTTAATTATAAAAATTTGAGTTCATAATAAATAAATAATTAAGAACCTAATAAAGTTCAGTATGATTATGGCACAGAGAATTATTTTAGACCCAAAATTAAACTCATTGGAATGATCATTAGAAAAAAGAGATATAATATCAAAGAAAATGATGAAGATAAAACCCCAAATAAGAATTTTGAGAGATATCACCTAATAATATTTATAAGGTATAAAATAAGTTTGAGAATAGAATACGTTTTTAGAATTCAATACATAGGAAATTATAAAATTAATATGCAAATTTTATTACAAAATACATATATAGATTAGGAAAGGAGGTTGGAATAGAATGGAAATTCAATGTAAGAAGTGAGATATAAGGAAAACCCCTTACCCCGAGTCTCAACTCAGTTCATATGTAATATATCCGACTAAAAAATGAACTTTATTAAATAAATTTTTTAATGAAGTGCTCATGATTATTTAATTTTGATTGTTCCATTATATAAATATATTTTTTACTCATAATTTTCATGTTTCCTATTTTGATCATTCAATACTATTCAATCCATTTTTCAAAATATTATTCAGTATAATAGTAAGATAAAATGGTATTAGTAATATGGTTCCATAATTTATAAAATATTCATTGTATGGATCCATGTAATTACAATGGAATAAGAATTTAATGATATATTTGACACATTCCAATAGGGACAAATTCAGATATGTTTTTTGTTATGGTAGTTTTTAAATGATTAATTTGACCATGTTGTTAATTTTTTATATAATTAATGTCATGAATTTTTTTTGTTATAGATCTTTTTTAAATAAATTAATTTACAATTAATTTTATATAAATATCTCAAAAACAAATTTAATTAAATCAATCAAAGGACGGTGTGAATGTATAACACCACCATTCAAATGGGTTTTATAACAAATTTCATGGTGAATGATATTTTTATATGGTGTTAGGAAAAAAAATTATATTAAAATAAAAATACATTATATTTCAATTAAAATACAATAATAAATCTAATATTTATGTGATTTTTTAATTATGGTTAAGAGGTTACTTAAATATAAATTAAATGGGATTTTAATTCTCAAACATTTTATTTGACATACCTCCATTGGAATAATAGTTAAGATGTCAAAAAGTGTATTTTGGATTGAATAAGGCCTTAAAAACCTGCCTAAAAGTATTTGTATTGATTTTTAAAAGTAATTAGTTTGTATGTGATGGGAAATTTTTGGGTTATTGATTTATATATTGTCAATGTAAAGGTGTATATTTGACTAAAATGATAAATAACTTATTATTTTTGCTTTTGATTATGAGTAATTTCTTTTTGATTGAAAATGTTAATAATATTTGAATTATTTTTATTCGATAATCTTACAAAACCAGATTATACCATGGGAATATTTAATTCCAATTAAATATTTATATTTAGTTTTTTACTAGAATATAATATTATAAATATTTATTTAAATTGATTTATTGGATTACTAATTCAAAATATTTATTAAAGAACTTATTTTACTCATAAAATACATTTTACTTATTAAAAATATAAATTGTCGATACATTTTTACATCAAATTGACATTATAATAATTACTCTTTTATCAATGACCATATATTTACTATTTATCTAAATTTATATTTTTGAAAAAATTATCAAAAAAATATATTAAAACTAATTTAAACATGCAGATTTAAAAAATGCGATCCATTTTATAAAAATGAATTTCAATAATATATAATTAGAATACTTTTTATACAATATAATTAAATGTTTCACTAATTATATTAAAACATACATTATTAAAAATTTACACATAAATATAATATAAGTTAAATATGTTTGGAAATCATTTTATAGTATATAAATATTTAGGTTTATTTAATTTACCTATGAAAAATATTACTTATCATACATTTTACAATTAAAATATTTTGGTCAATGTTTTTTTGGTTAGTATATCATTCTAATTTTCATTTACTATTCTAATTTTCATATTATGCTTCAAACATATTTAACCATTAAATGTAATTGTTTTGTGAAATAACCTAAAGATTACCTATTTACGGTGTTCAATCAATTTATTTATAATATTTAGTTTTCAATGAATTAATATTTTGTATGAAACATACATATATTTGATTAAACTAATTTATTGATTCATATTAATATAGTTTATGGTTTCATAAAATAAAAAATATTAGAAAAATATGAACTTATTATTTAAATATATAATTTTAGTGATTTTTTAAAAAATAATTTAAAATATATGATACCATATTATCTCCCAATTAAAATGAATGTATCTCCACAATTTATTTTTTCATTGATAAACACTTATTAATTTATTCATACATATGATAAAAAAACACTAAAACGAAATTTTTCTACTTTTATGACAAATGTGGTGGTAAAAGTGTAAACGAGAGTCCAAAGGGTCACCATGGGAGGATTAATGGGTGGGAAATTCTAATTTTTTACTCTTTAATAGAAAACTATTGTATATTTTTACTTTTAATATTCTAATTAGAGGTTCTTGGGTTATTTAAATAGTGTTTTAACATTGTTTAAGGTCTGGGTGTTGATTTAAGGGATTAAAAACCTATATTAACTTGGGTACATGTGGCAATGGTATTGTAGTTTGTGGTAATATGGCTCCTAATGTACCTCCTAGAGAGGAAATTCACTCATGGGTGCCACTGGTTACCCAATTTTTAATTTCCTAGTTCCGGGTGCCGCCCAGAGGTGCCCCATACATAGTTTGTCACACGACATCAATCACATTTACACATAACATAGAGCCATCCAACTAGTAGCGAGGGCCTTGGGTGTGATAGTGGGGAAAATATGCCCTCATTAGAAATGTAATACAGTAGAAATAAACAGATTAGAATAGTAGAAGCAATAATAATACCATACAACATTAAACAACAAAAGACTCAAGGAAAATTGGGCTTTGCATCAGATATATATATATATATATATATATATTAATAATGATTCATGTCATAAGTATCTAGGAATGAATCCAAACAAGTCATAATGATGAAATACAATACTAAAATAAAGTAAAAACGAAAAAAATAAATAAACAACTCCTATATAATCACAGTACTTAGCATGGTCCCATGCTCCCCAGCTCCATAAATATCAAGTACCTGACGTATAAGGGTGCTTACTCTTATCTATACCTTCAACAAAATGATCTTCTAGGGCCCAAAATCATGACCCAAACAGGGTGTGAGACAAATCTCTGTTGGTAACCACCCAAATATTTGTGCCTCACAGTAAGTAAACATATATGGAAGGCAATAAGTAAAATGAATCAATATACAAAAATGTACTCAAAAATAAACATTTATATAGTTAAAATACATTAATTTCCATTAGTCAAATTAAACAAACAATCAAGAACAATTAACCCTTTGGGATGTTCTCATAGTATAATCCCTTTGGTTCATATTTAATAGAGACTCTTAGAAGAAGAGCTCACCATTAATCCTCCATGTAGTCTTGTAGCGGTAACTAAAGACACTCTGAGGAATCACTAAATGTCCAATTCCCCCGGTGGTCTCATAATGTGGAAATATAGACACCCTGAAGGAGTACACAAGTCCACCCCCACTATAGCATCATAATGTAATTATAAACAGACACCCATGGAATTACCTCAACATCTATTTCCCCTATGGTGTAACTACACTAGGTTCCCACAGCCCTGTGTAAGTCAATCAGGTAAAAACTATATCTAGCTGCCAATGTAAATCACAAAAACTACTTGGCTAAACAAGTACAAATCATTTCACAACATCATATAAAATAACTCCATCTTAAAAATACTAGGAATGAAAATCAAGCTGCATAATAGAAAAAACTAGACCAACGGTCAATATCAAATATCATGGGAAAACACCTCCATCGTTTGGAAAAATATCCCTATTTGAAAAACCATTGTCCTAACTCATCTAGAAAATCATAACAGGCATCATCGGGGGTTAAAATCTCTAATCACAGAAAAAAAATCTAGGGTACAAGAAAATTTTACACATATAATTCAATGATTAACTATGGAAACACAATAACAACCTAGCTCGACATTATACGACCGATATACATCGACGTTGGTCCTTGAATCGACCTAGAACGTGGTAGATCTAAAAAAACATCTAAAATGATCATTCAAGGAAATATCAAGAATGAGGATAAATCAAGGAAGTAGGGTCTAGAAGATTGAAGAACTCATCAAGGCAATTCCAACGCAATTGAAGACTGTTGATTTGGAGAACAGATGGTCGATTAGGGGCTCGAAGCAGAATCACACCCTATAGTTTCTCATGGACGATATGAGTTGAGAGGAAGGGTTTTATGTAAATGATATGCAACCCCAGATGGCTTAACGAATAAAAATAAAAGTACGTTATGTGCCTTTTAAAAGTACATGATGTGTATATGCCTTCACTGATCACTACCTTAGGCGGTATTAAGGGCACCACACATGGACATGTACTCAGCCGTTACACGCCTTGTAAACGGTCACCTATGGCAACCAGTTATATGGCATATACTCTTATTTAAATAGAATGTACTCTTTAAATTTCCAGATTCTCATATTTATCTAAAAAATACACGAGATGAAAACCCCATACATGAATATAAGGTCTGAGTTCTGACAAATTTCCTTATAAAGGTTGCATAGAAGAATAATCCTCGAATATCTCTGGATACTGCAGTTGTAAAACGGCCTCCCTCTCCCAAGCCTCTTCCTGTACAAGCCCGTGATTATACAGAACTCGTACTAGAGGAACAAACCGGCTATGAAGAACCATTGAAATGTGATCAAAAATCAGGATAGGATGATCCTCGAACGATGCGTCCACCTCTCTATCAGTCTTCATGGGGTAAAAAACATGAGATGAATTTGAGAAGTAACATCATAACTAAGAAACGTGGAAGGCATCATGCATATCCTGGTACCTCTGATGTAACTGCAACTGATAGAAAAATAGACTGACTCTCTCCATAACATAAAAGTATCAAACATATCTCGGAAAAAACATTCCCTATCTCATAATCCTCATGTGTCCCAACCTCGAGGTGACATATAGAAAAACCTGATCTCTAGCCTCAAACTCTAGTGGTCATCTTCGTCAATCAACATAAGACTTTCGTCATGACTGTGTGGTATCTATCCTCTCCCAAATCAACCCCCCCAACATTGTGGTCTCATGAATAAGATAAAGTCACAGGATAGCTGCCAATCCTGCCTCCAACCAACATAATGGCGATCAGAATGGACAACCATACAAATCCTTATATGGTTCCATCTGAATAGTTTCATGAAAATAATAATTTTTGGAACGATCAACAAGGGTCAAGTGCTTCTCCCAAGTACTTCCAAAATATAGGACACATTCTTGATGCATTTCCTCCCGCACTTGAATCATATCCTCAGAATTTCTATCTGTCTAGGGATGTTAAGATGTACACAGATGTACCTGTGTACCCAACGTACTCTTTAGTCCCTACCAAACACTAGAAGTAAAACAAAAATCACTTTCTGAAACAATGGTGTGCGGAACTCCATGTAAACATAAAATATCCTAAATGTAAAACATTCCCAGATCATAAACACTAAAATCCTCCATGATGGGAAAGAAGTGAGAAACCATCATGAGTCTGCCAATGACAACCCAGACATTATCTTTCCATCGAGGAAACCACAACAACCCTGTCATGAAATCCATCACAACATCATTCCACTTACACTAAAGAATGGGTAATTGCTGCAAAATCCCTACTAGTTGTTGATGGTCTTCCTTCACCTTCTCATAGGTGGAAAATCTCATCACAAAACCATCATCATATCTCGTCATACCTAGTAACCAATAATGACAGTGTAGATCATGATAGATATTATTGACACCGGGATGAAATTCCCAACCTCAGGAATGAATGTCCCACATTACCTCTTCACATATATCTGCTAACACCCGTATGCATCCATTGGAGAACATGATATTATCCATTCCAATGGCCCTTTCCAAAGAATAGAGTCCTCCCATGACACACACTCCCATAGAAGTAGGCCTTTCGAATCTGATAACAACCTTATTCTCACATGATCAAGTAGAGAAGTGGTAACAACTACAAAAGAATGAAACATCTTCCCATGTCTATCGTGTACCTCATAAGGCATCTCAGGGAATAGATCCATAAGATGCCACTTATAGATGGCCTCATGAACGACATGTATATGTGTCCTCAAACTCAACACAACATCCCCTATGTTGTATTTCCTAGGCGTATAGGCAATATTTACATCAATGGATCAAAGGTATTCAACCTACCATTGATGTAAACAATTCAGATCGTGTTGTGTAATGATATATTTGAGACTTTTGTGATCAGTGAAAACCACAAAATTATCTTCTAGAAGATAATTTCTCCAAATGAAAAAGACATGAAAAACTGCTGCCAACACGAGATTTTTCTTCTGGTAATTCCTCTCACGTGGCCTTAACGGCTAAGACCCATATGCAACGACTCCTTCTCCTTGCATAAGGACTGCTCCAAGCCCGATACGTAATGCATCAGAGTAAACTGTATAACTCATTCCCGACACTATAAGAGAATTATTGTTGCGGAAGAAAACCTCCCTTTCAGCTCCTGAAAGGCTGACTTATAAAAATATTACCAAATGTACTTCTCTCTCTTCTTTTTCAGGCCCATTAGGGGCAGTACTAAGCATGAAATTTCCTATATAAAATTTCTGTAGTAACCATCTTGGCCTAGAAAACATTGTACCTAAATGATGTTCTTTGGATGCTCCTAGGATGTTATAGCTCTCACTCTCTCTGGGATTAATGATACTCTTGCCTTTGAAATAACATGACCTAAAAAGTGACCCAGGTCCCTCCAAAAGTGGAATTTTGAGAGCTTAACATATAACTGATTCTCTCTCAGTGTACTCAAAATGATCTCATGTTGTGTGGCATGGTCATGAGAAGTGTAAGATAACACCATTATTTCATCCAAAAAGAATACCATGAAGGAATATATGTATGGATGTAACACTCGGTTCATCGGTTCCATGAAAACTACATGTGTGTTCGTGAGACCAAATGACATAACCACATACTTGTATAGACCATACCAGCACCGAAAGGCTGTAAGAGGTATATCTAATTGTCTAAAATGAAATTGATGATAACCAGCTCTCAAATCAATTTTGAGAACACCTAGTATCCAAAATGATTATCAAATATATTATCAATCCTTGGTCAAGGATATCGGTTCTTGACCATCATCTAGTTCAACTTCTGATAATCCACACAATGTTTTTGGGAACTATTTGCCTTCATCGCAAAAAGGACAGGCAAACCCCTAGGAGAGGTACTGGGTTAGATGAAACCATTTTCCTTCCTCTCATCCAACATCTTCTTAATCTCATGCACCTCTAGTTTAGTTATCCTATAAGGAGGAATGGACACTAGTGTCGCTCTTAGAACAAGCTCAAAAAAAAATTCCATCTCATTCTCTATATGAAAAAATGAACAGTATTATAGAAATACATCACTAAAACGATTGACCACTAGAGGAAATTCCAACTATGATGTTCCTTATTCATCTAGATATAGACTAACAATCTAGGATTTCACTCCTTCAAACCCATGATGCTCAAATCCTCCTCTTCTTTCCTAGACATCCCATTTGACCTTATGTAAAAAGTATTCGCCCTCTGGTAATATAAATCTCACCAAATGATGATAGAAATCAAAAATAGCCTTGAAAGGACCTAACCTGTCCATTATGAGAATGAAATCGTAGCCTATCATATCTAGGACATAGAGGTCCCATAAGAAGTGACACCCTCCAACAACCAGAGGGAACTGATTTCACTAAAGTACATTAGCCGTTCTAGTCCCCAACAAAGTGTCTAATGTGATGATATTAGTAGATGCAAAGATACAGAGCCCAAGCATCTCCACAATATCAACAGATTTGAATCTATGGGAAGCCCATGTATTGAAAAGTGAAGAATGTAAAACTGAGGCAACTAAGATTTTACCTCAAAATGTAGAGTGTCTAGGATCCTGATCCTATTGGGCCTTATCCTCAACAAAAGTATAGCTGGTACCATGAAATTGTGACCTAGCCTAACCACCTTGAGCTAATCCACCATGTCGTTGCTGAAGCCTACCAATTGGAAACCACGACTGTTAGGTCCACCTTGGGATGAACATTCGAAAAAATAGCAGTTCCCTAACTGATGTGGGACTGGTGGTACTCCTCTGATATGAGAAGTCAGGACAGAACCCCTATCACTAGTATATTTTGAGAAAAAACTGATTGAAACATTGAAGATTAACCATATTCATACAAGTTCAACATTCCATTGGGACTCTCGAGCAATGTGGCCCCGTTTTCCCACTCTTCCTGCACTGGAAGCACACAACCTAGCTACTAGAAGAAGTATACCACTTCCTTGGGTCTCCATGATTAGAATCCCTTTGGCACTTTTTGTTGTTTGTAGGAGGGGTACTAACTTCTGTTGCTAAGCCGCCCTACTCACAACTGGAGAATACCACATATTTTGCTCTGTGATCTATGCCTGGTTGACTATTGAAGTGATGGAATTCAGCCTGAAGATGTTAACCAGAGATTGGATATCATACCTAAGGCCGTCCTCAAACAACCGTGCCCGAAATTACTCATCACCCCCTAGAATGGGAATGAAGTGCTACAGCTCTGTGAAGTGAGAAAAGTAATCCATGATGGAATGAGTACCATTTTCCAAAATCATGAAATATCAAGTTCGATCAACCCTCAAAGTCTCCGGGTAGAAGTAATCATATTAGGATAACTATAATTAATCCTAATCCATAACCTGCTAGCGTCCCACATGTGAAATCACATCCCACAACCTCTTGGCAGGATCCCAATGTATATTTGTAGAGAGCTTCACCCTTCTCTCTGGTGGAATTTCTAGATGCTCAATGATCAATAACATGGATTCTAACCATGATTCTGTAGCTTGAGGTACTCCTCCAATGGAGAAAGTGGGAGGATGATGCTGCTAAATAACCCACATTAATTATTCTATAGATGTAGTAGGATGTTTTACTCCTCGGACGGCCAACATAAACCTTATGAATCCCTCTCATAAATGTGCATTGACACATGTATATAGGATAATGGTTGTTTCCAAGATGAGCACAATTGGAGGATCTAATGGTAGTCCCTCATCATCCATGTCCGGTGTCTAATCACTACCCTATATCAAGAATATGATCAGAGGATATCATGGTGGAATGACATTGAAATGTCAAACAGACACCTTAGCTCAAGATTATCAAGGAATGAAACATAGAATTGTATGAGAATAAATGGATTAAGAAAGCATTGATGTTCATTAAAACATGGTAGACGACATGTATAAACCCCCACATGACGTGTTCCCTAAATTCATTACATGGGCATGTACTCCTAGAAACCCTATCCATGTGACACCCCATACACACAATGTGTTCTCCCTAGACATGGTGTGTACTTGAATCATTTTCTCTTGCCCGATTACTTCTACACATCAAACCCACACAGTTTTCCTAGAACGAGACTACATAGAATGTTTGTTCCAAACACGGCTTGCACTAGAAATATTTCACCGACTATTGTTGTTAGTCACACGACCAAATACTTTGGTTATACTAAAACACTAGTTTATGTTGGACATGACATTTATAACCTATGTTTCATCCATCTGTGTTGTCAGTCACATGGGTGAACATATGGTCATTAAAACACTATGTGTACGTTCTATAGACAGTGTGTTCCTACAAGAATTTCCCATCCCCATGTCTCTACCCACATATCTAGTGAAAAAATTAGAGACTACATGACATTTACATACAGTACAAGACTTGTACTTAAGAAAAACACTTCCTTCCAAAATAGGTGGATACATGGAATGTATACTCCAATACACACCGTGTATTCGGGATTTTTCTAGAATGTAAGCCTTAGAAACTACTATGAAACCAAGGAAAACAATAAAACAATAATTAAATTAACAAATTATGGTTAAAGAGATCTCATACTCCCCACAAATCAATGTTTGGAATCATATACATGTCATATACAAGGAATAACAATGAAATGATCCACCAAATTATGATCCATGAGGGACCATAACACCATAGGAACCAAATTTTGCATTCATTCAAAAGAAAACATACACAGTACCATACCCTATCAAATATCTTGTACTCTATCAAGGAATCTATAACAAAAACATGAATATCTAGCACAACATCTATCACAACAACATGAAATCAGTGATGCACCATAAATGGCATGGCAATAATGCATGACATGTGATCTCTAGATTGTGCACATATGATGAATGAGATGGAATACCTTCATCTCTTCAGGTTGCAACCAAAATTGAACACTAATATTTTCATTGATAACAACACAAAACATGTGAATCTCCCAATGGTGAAATCAAAACAACTGTAAAATTGAAAAACAAGAAAAGTTTTCATAATTGAGGTAAATTATCTTTTCCCTATACACGATTTAACTAATATAGATTGCAACTTCTTTCCAACTACTAATTCTTATATATCCCATGATATTGGATCCAAAAAATATGACAAGAAGAAATGAATCCCTCAGATACCACTTTGTAATGTCCCGGTTCGGGTGCTACCCAGAGATGCCCCATACCTGGTTGTTCACATGGCCTCAAGCACATTACCCCAAATGCCAGAGGCTACTGACTGGCAGTGAGGTCCTTGTGAGTGATAGTGGGGAAACTATTCCCTCATTGGCAGAGTAATGAAGCAGAAATAAATAGATAACAATAGCAGAAGCAGTAATAATACCATACAACAGAAAACAGCGAATGGCTGAAGGTAAATAAACAACTACAATATATATATATATATATCAAAAATGATTCATGTCACAAGTATATAGGAAATCATCCCAACAAGTCACAATCATAAATTTAGTACTAAAACATACTACAATGGAAAAAATAGATAAAAAAACTCCAGAAGCATCACTAGCCTCATCTTGTTCCCATGTTCCCTAGCTCTATAGTTGTCAAGTACCTGACGTAGAAGGGAGGTTACCCTTATCTATACCTACTACAATATAATCTATTTGGGTACAAAGGCATGACCCAAATAGGTTGTGAGATGAATCATAGCAGGATACCACCCAATGATCTGTGCCTAAGAGTCAGTGAATATATATGGTAGGAAAGAGGAAAAATGAACCCTTAAAAAAGTACGTTCTCAAATGTAAACAATACTACAGTTCAATTAAATTATTTTACATTCATCAATAATAAATAGATAATCAATAAAAAACAACCCTCCAGGAAGTTGTCATATTCTAACCCCTCTGTTTTAGTTTTAAAAAATACTCTTTGAGGAATCACTCACCATCCATTCCCCTTTCGGTCTATTGAAGGTAACTGAAGTCACTCTGAGGAAGCACTCAATGTCAAATTCCCACTATCGTCTCACAACATGGAACTATAGACACTCTGAGGTATCACACAATTCCATCCCACCTATTTTCTGGTAAAATAAAAGTAAACATACACTCTTAGAGATCCCACAGAATCCATTTCACCTATGGTTTAACTACACAAGGTTCCCACCTCCATGCGTTAGTAAATCGTGCACAAATGATATCCAGTAGCCAAAGTAAATCATAAGAACTATTTTTCTATAAAGCTAAAAATCATATCAAAACATCAGATAAAAACACTCCTTCCTAACAACACAAGGCATGTAAATCATGCAACATAACATAATAAACTAGACCAATGGTCAATATCAACCAACATTGGAAAACAAATCTATAGTATGAAAAAATAACCCTATTTACAAACAAGATCTCTAAATCAAGAAACCAAGAATAGAAGACATCAACAGGGTTAAAATCCATAAACAAACAATACCCTAGTCCGGGTTATTAGGCACTTTTGCACATAAAATTCAATGAATAACTATGAAAAGGAACAAACCACCTACCTCAGCATTGTACGATTGAAACAATCTGTCGTTGGCCCTTGAACTGACCTAGAACGTGGTAGATCTCAATAAACATATATAACTATCAACCAAGGATATCTCACGAAAGAGGAGAAATAAAGGGATGAGGCTGTAGAAGCATGAGTAACAAACTATAGAAATTCCAATGCAATAGAAGGAGGTTGATTCGGAGAAAAAACTGTCAATCGAGGGATCAGAGAAGAATTGTGCCCTACTGTCACATCTGGATGAGATGATTTGAGAAGAAGGGTTTTATGTAAATGTGTTGCGACAATAGTGTGACTTAACAAATAAAAATAAAAGTACACATTGTGTCTTTTAAACGTACCCATCGTGTATATGCCTTTACCTGGTTCGGCTGTAGGCGGTCTCCATCTTTCCCCACATGGCCATGTACTCGGCCATTACACGGCCAACACACGGTCACCTGCGACAACAAGGTACATGACATGTACTCTTATGTACCTGGCACATACTCCTTAAAATTGTAGATTCTCTTATTTTTCTCAAAAACACCAAAAAATAAAAACCCATACGTGAAAATATTGAAATGGTTCTTAGACACCCCCCCCCTATGAAATTTGTCCCTGAATTTCCCAATAAAGGCGGTGTAGATGAAAACATATTGAACAAATCATGAAAATATGATCTTACATCAGCCTCTCCCTCCCAATTCTCATCCTATAGTCACCCATATTTCCATAGAACTCATTCTATAGGAATAATCCTTCTACGAATAATCTTTGAATTATTATCTACAATTCAGATACGATGCCTCTTGAACGATGATTCCTCCTCTAGATCAATCATCTAGGGTTGAAAAACATGATACGAGTCTGAGAAATAACGATGTAGTAGAGAAACATGGAAGACATCATGCATATCCAGGTACCTCTGAGGTAAATGCTACCGATTGGAAACTGGCCCAAATCTATCCAAAACATAAAATGGTCCAACATATCTCGGTGAAAGAATGCCCTATCTCATAATCCTCTTGTGTCCCAACCTTAGTGTGAAACATAGAAAAATCTAATCTCAGACCTCAAACTCTAGATTTCATCTCCGTAGATCATCATAAGACTTCTGTTGTGACTGTGTAGTAGCCATCCTCTTTTGATTAAACTCGACCTACACTATGATCACCTGAATAAGACGAGTTCCTTGCATAGCTACCTCTCCTAACTCTATCCAATATAAGGGAGATTAGCATGGCCTACCTTAAAAATTCTCATAAGGTTCCATCTGAATAGTTTCATGAGAAATTTTATTGTTGGAAAACTCCATAAGGGTTAAGTGATTTACCCAAGAACCCCCATAATCAAGGACCCCTAATTGAATAATATCCTCCAACACCTAAATCTTATGCTCAGAAAAGCCATCTTATTGGAGATGTTAAGTTGTACTTAGATGTACCTGTGTATCCAGATCCCTCTATAGTCCCTACAAAGCCCAAGAAGTAAATGGGTGTCCCTGTCTGAAATAATGGAGAGCGAAACTCTATGTAAATGTATAATCTACCAAATGTACAACATTCCTTGCTCATCAACACTAAATGTATTCTTTATCAGCAAGAAGTGATAAACCTTCATGATTCTGTCAAGGAAAACCCATACTACGTCATTCCCTAGAGGTGACCTTAGAAACTATATCACAAAGTCCATGATGAAATCATAATAGTTCCACTGGAGAATGAGTAACTACTGCAAAATACCTGCTAGTTTCAGATGCTCCACCTTCACCTACAGACAGATGGAACACCTCATCAAAAAACCAGTAACATCCCCCTTCATAACTGGCCACCAATACTGATAGTGTAGATCACGATACATCTTGGTGACACCAGGATGAACTGCCTAAACTAAGGAATGAAAGTCCCGCATCAGCTCCTCATGTTTTTCTGTTGACACCCATACACATCCACTGAAGCCCATGATCTCATCCTCTCCCATGGTCCATCCCTAAATAGGGTCCTCTCCTAACAAACTACTTCATAAAACATTGTCATAAGAATCTAATAGTTTCCTCATTATCACCCGGTCAAGTAGATTGGAGGTAACAACTACCGAAGAAAAAAACATCCTCTCTTATCTGTTGTGCACCTCCAAATGCATATTAGAGAATAGAGCCATAAGCATCCACTCATTGCTGGCCTCTGAGAAATACCTGTATCTGCGTCCTCTAGCTTGTCGCATCAGCCACTATGTTTCCTTTCCAAGGTATATAGGCATGCTTGAAATGAAAGGATTGAAGGTATTCAACAAACCTTCAATGTTTCAAATTTAGATTGTGTTGTGTAAATATATATATGATACTATTTTGATTGGTGAAAAACCCAAAATGATCTCCAAGAATATATTTCCTCCAACTGTGATGGTATGAACAACTTCAGCCAACTCGAGATCATGAATCGGGTAATTCCTCTCATGTGGCCTCAACTACTGAGACCCATATGCAACAAATCCTTCTCCCTACATAATCACTTCTCCTAGTCCAATACCTGATGCATCACAATAAACTGTATAACTCTTCACCAGCTCTGAAAAAACTAGTATCGTTGCTGAAGTCAACCTCTATTTTATCTCCTAAAAGACCGACTCGCAAGAATCTGACTACAGGTACTTTTCACCCTTCTTAGTCAGGCCCGTCAGTGGCACAGCATAGCGTGAAAAGTACACTATTAAACATATGTATTAAACAGTTATCCCTAGAAAAAAACTATACCTCAAAGTTGTTCTTTGGATTCTCTGAGGAAACTATAACACTCTATTTCTTTGGTTCTACTAACACTCCTGTCTCTGAGATATCATGACCCATGAAGTGAATATAGTCCATCCAAAAGTGAAATTTTTAGAGCATATCATATAACTGATTATTTATTAGTGTACTCAAAAAGATCTCAAGATGTGTGGCATGGTCTTAATGATGGTGAGAGTACACCAAGATATTTTCCACAATGTATACCATGAAAGAATATAAGTATGGATGGAACACTTATTTCATCGGTGCAATGAAAACTGCAGGCACGTTCATTATACCGATCGACATTTACACATACTCTTATGAACTATACCATCTATGAATGGTTTTAATAAGTATATCTAATGTTCTAATGCTAAAATGATGATAACCAGATCTCAAAGTAAATTTTAAAGAACACCCGGGATCCTCAAAGCCGGTCAATGTTATCATCGATCCTTATCAAGAGATATCGGTTCATGAATATCAATTGGTTCAACTTTCGTAATCCACAAAAATATTGAGGGTATCATCTGCCTTCTTCACAAAGTGGACAGGATGACCCCAAGGATAACTACTGGGTCGGATGAAACATTTTTCTGCAACTCCTCCAGCTGCTTCTTGAGCTCCTGTAACTCTGGTGTAGTTATCCTATAAGGATGAATGGACACCATTTCCGCTCCTAGTACAAGCTCAAAATAAAATTCCACATATCGCTCCATGGGAAAACCTGAAATGTCATCTGGAAAGATATCCCTGAAAAGATAGACCACTTAAAAAATGACCAACTGTGATGTTCCCTAACCCATATATAAAAACATCATCCCTCCTAACCCATGATGCTTGGGTCATTCTCTACTTTCCTGGATATCCCATTCAGCTATATATAAAAACGATCAGCCCTCTGGTGACAGAATACTCACCCTATGGTAATGGAAATCAACAATAGCCTAGAAAGGAACTAACCATTCCATTCCGATAATGACATCATAGAAGGTCATCTCTAGGACATAGAGGTCCCAAAAGATGTGACACCCACCAACATCAAGAGGGGACTCCTTGTGCTAACGTACACCAGCCGTTCTATTCCCAAACGAAGTGTCTAGCGTCAATATATCAAATAATAAAAGATATAGATCCCATGGACCTCTACAATCGAAGTTGCTATTAAACTATGGGAAGCCCCTCTATGGAAAAGGGAAGAAGCTAAAACTGAGGAAACTAGAATTTTACCTCAAACTATAGAGTGATCAGGATCCTGCTCAGGGTGGGTCTGCTCTACTAAAAATTATCGGCATGTATCGTGGCCCTATGAAACTCCCTGACCACCATGAGATGATCCACCCTATTGTCACTAATGCTTGCCGATTGGATACCATGGCCGCAACCTCCACCTCATCCTAAATGGATGGAAGTACCCCAATTTAATGAATTATGTGGGAATAGTTTTCCTGCTCCGCTCAAAGGAGCTATGATAGAACCCCTATCACAATCTTCTAGTGAGAGAAAATAGACAGAAAAGCTGAAGAGAACCCATCATACTTTAATATCAGCACTCCACTGGGTCTCTCAAGCAATGTGGACTCATATACCCTCTCTTCCCACACTGATAACACACCACCTGGATATTATAAGATATATCCTGCTTCCTTAGGTCTCTACGTGTAGACTCTCTATGGTGCTTCATTATTTCAATAGGAGGGGTACCAACTCCGGATGCTGAGCAGCCTTGGCTCACAACTCTTGAATCCCTAAGATTGAACTCTTTGATCAGTGCCTGGTTGACTATAGTGGTGATGGATGTAAACATTAATATTTTCACCTAATATTGGATATCATTCCTAAGACCATCCTCAATCTTATTCACTATAAATAACTCATCACCCCCTTAAATGGGCGTAAAGCGCTGGGGCTCTATGAAGAGAGAAGAGTACTCCATGACCGATAGAGTACCATGTTTCAGACTCATGAGCTCTTATGCTCGATCATCCGTTAATGTCTCCAGATATAAGTAATCATACAATGCACAATGACACTCATCCAAAAACATAACCTACTAGCGCCCTGCTGGTTAGATCCAATCCCACCACCTCTTTACGGAATCCTGAAGCATAATCATAGTGAGCATCACCCTCTTATCTAAATGCATTTCAACATTCTGAATGATCGATAGCATAGCTTCTAAACATGATTTTGAAGCCGAAGGTCATCTTATCCCTGAGAGAGTGGGAGGACGCAACTACTAAAAACCTCATGTCAATTCCAGCATAGATGGAGCAGAATGCGGTACACCAAGGAAGGTCATAATAAACATCTTGATTCTATCTCCGCACTGTACATCGACTCCTTTATCTGTGATACAAACGGGTTCCAAGAAAAGCACAACTAGAGAATCTTCTAGTAGTCCAGAATTAACCATGCCTGGTGTCTGATCAGTACTCAGTATCTGTTGTAGAACTAGAGGACGTGTTGGTGGCATGACTCTATAAAGTTAAATGCACACCGTAGTTCAATATTCTCAAAGACTAAGACTTTAATGTGTAAGAATATAATAGGAGAATGAAATCATTCATGTTCCTTAAAACATGGCTTCAAAGCATGTATAATCCCCCCATGGCATGTTCGTTTAAGTCATTACATGGGTGTGTACTCCATCCAAACCTGGTCGTGTAACACCCCATACACACGACATGTTATTCCTAGACACGGCGTGTACTTGGAATCATTTTCCCCTACCCGAGTTCTTATATAAGACTAGACCCCATGGTTCTCATAGAACGAGACTACACATCATGTTTGTGCCAGACATGGTGTGTACTAGAAAGATTTCGCTGACCTGTGTTGTTAGCCACACAATAATATATATGTTATACACTACACAACATGTTGAAGTTGGACACGACATGTCTAACTTATGTTTCAGAAATGCACATTGTCAATCAAACGGTTGGACACATGGTCGATACAACACAGAGGGTATGTTTTACAAACGGTGTGTTCCTCCAAGGATTTCCCAATCTCATATCCCTTCCCACATAGCCAGTGACACGGTTAGAGACTACACGACATGAAAAAATAGTGCACAACATGTACATAAGAAAAATAGTTCCTTCTAGAATAGAAGGATAAGTGGCATGTATTCAAAAATACAAACTGTGTATTCTGGGTTTTTCCAGATAGTAAGCCTTAGAAACTACTCTGTAACCCAGAAAAACATTGAAACGAACATTAATGTCCCAAAATCTGATCTTGGAGGTCCCGTACTCCCCGAAATTAAAATTTAGGCATCTTATACATGGAATATACAAGGAATAATAATGAAATGATCTACAAAATTTTTAACAATGTGGTCCCATAACACCTTAGGAAACAAATTTTAGCATTAATTCAAAAAAACCATACACAATCGAATGCACTATCAAATAAAAGATACTCTATCGTGGAATCTATCACAACAACATGCATATCTACTAGAACATATGTCACACCATATGCAATCAGCAGTGCACCAAAAATGGAATTGCAAGAATGCATGACATGTTATATCTAGCTAGTGCCTATATGATTTATGAGATGGAATACCATCATCTAATAGAGTGGCAACATAAATATAACCTCAATATTATCAATAATAACAACAAAAAACATGTGAATCTCCCAACAGTGAAATCAAATCAAATATAAAAATGAAAAACTAGAAATGTTTCCATAATAGAGGTAAATTATCTTTTCCCTGTACATGGGTTTGCTACTCCCAGGAATAGCTTATTACCAAGTGCCCATTCCTTCCTATCATAGGCATTCGGCTCCAAATAGTATGTCATGAAGAAAAGAATCCCTTGGATTAAAATTTGTAACATCCCAATTTCGGGTGCTACCCAGAGGTGTCTCATACCTGGTTGGTCACATAGATTGTAGCCATTTTTCCAAATAGTAGAGGCTGTCAACTAGTAGTGAGGTCCTTGAGTGTGATAGTGGGGAAACTATGCCTTCATTGTTAGATTAATTCATTGCATATAAATAGATAAAAATTGAATAAGCAGTAATAATACCATTCAATAGTAAAAAATGGAAGATTGAAGGTAAATCGACAACTGAAGCACATATATATATATATATATTAAAAATGATGCATGTCACAGTTATCTAGGAATGCCGAAAAACAAGTCACAATTATGGCATACAGTACTAAACAAAAGTAAAATCGAAAAAGATATAATCAAATCCAAGAGAATTGCATGCCTCAACTTGGTATCATGCTCCCTAGCGCCATAGTAGTCAATTACCTACTGTTGATGGGAACTTACCCTTTGCAATACCAACTAAATTATAATATTTTTGGTCCTAAAATCATGAACCAAACATGGTGTGAGAGGAATACCAATAGGAAACCACCCAAATATCTGTGCCTAACAGTCAGTGAATATTTACGACATGCAATAAGAAAAATGAAGAAATAAACAAGGAAGTAATCAAAAGTAAATAGTCCAATTGTTCAATTAAATTCATTTAAATTCATCAAAATAAATATCCAACCAAACACATGCAACCATATGATATGTACTCATAGTCTAACCCCACCGGTTCAGATTTAACAACATCTCATAGAGGAAGCACAAACCATTAATTCCCCTTGCGGTTTTGTAATGATTACTAAGGACACTCTAAGGGAGCACTCGATGTCCAATTCCCCCAGTGGTATTGCAATGTGGAAATATAGACACTTCGATGGAGAACCCAAGTCCACCCCTATGGTCTCGTAACATAAATGTAAAGAGTCACTCCGGGAAATCCATCAGCATCAATTTCCCATATGGTCTATCTACACCAGGTTCCCATAGTCCTGTGTAATTCAATCGTGCACTAACGATATCCAGCATTAAAAGTGAATCACAAGAACTAATTCGTTAAACCGCTACAAAACATATCACGACATCAAATAAAATAAATCCATCCTAACAACACTAGGAATGGAGAGCAACCAGCATAACATGAAAAACTAGACCAATGGTCAATTTCAAACGACATGAGAAAACACGTCCATAGTATGGAAAAATAATTATATTTAAAAACAAGAGCCTTATCTAAAGAAGAAAAGCATAGCAGGAATGAACAAGGATAAAATCTCTAAACACACAATACCCAAATCCAGGGTATTGTGCACTTTTTCAAATAAAATTCAAAGACTAACTATGGATTGGCACAAACCACCTAACTCAGAATTGTACGATCAATATACTTCAGCATTGGCCCTTGAATCGACTACGAACATGGTAGATCTACAACAACACCACACACTTTCAACCATGGATATCTCATGAAAGAGGATAACTTATTTAATGAG
Organism: Viscum album; assembly: GCA_963277665.1. NCBI lineage: Eukaryota > Viridiplantae > Streptophyta > Magnoliopsida > Santalales > Viscaceae > Viscum > Viscum album. The sequence continues at coordinate 221,890,506 of OY728165.1, forward strand.
GCTCTAGATGAAGGAATAACTCACCATGGTGATTCCAACACAATATAAAACATTTGATTTGAAGAAAGGACAGTCGATCGGGTTCTTGGAGAAGAATTGTGCCCAATGGTTGCTCTTGGACAAGATGAATTGAGATAAAGGGTTTTTTTAAATGATACCCAACATTAATTTGATATAAAAAATAAAAATTATTGTACACAATGTGTCTTTTAAAAGTACACTATGTGTATATGACTTTAATGGGCCCCACTTTAGGTGGTTTCCATGTCATCTCACACGGACATGTACTCGGCCGTTATATGACTATTACACGATCACCCGCGAAAAATAGGTGCACGACATGTACTCTTATGTACAAGGCGTGTACTCTTTAAATTTCTAGATTCTCCCCTTTTTCTTAAAAACACCAAAAAAACCCATACTAGAAAATAAGGTATGGGTTCTTACATAATGAATCACGAAAGGGGACATTGTAGGATGAACTACTGTGTTTGTGGAAAAAATATAGACTTTTTAACTCAAAACCTTTTTATCCTCCTCATACATTATTTACACCTAACATCATCCAACACATTGAGATACTCATTTTGGAAATTTTTAGGTCTCCCTTCCTTATTAATTTTCTTTACTACTCCATGGTTGTATCAGTTTAAATTCTCAATTGGAAAAGAGGTTAAAACCCTACCTTCCTTTTTTATTTTATTCTCTACTGGTTTGAGATTTTAATTTGAGACATCTAAAATTGAAGGTGAAATATCATATTGGATTTGGGAATAAATATGTAAATTTTAAAGGATTCTTTTATTGGTCAATTTATATTTTGTTTATGAGTATTATTATTTAAATAAGTTTAGTAATAATATTTTCAAGGCTTTATGGGTTCATAGGTTGTGAGAAGAGAATAATTATGACACCTCATATTAAATTATTGATATTTAACATTTAATTATAATGAATATATAGTAAAATGAGAATTTTAATATTTCATGTTAGAAAAAGTTCTGACTTTATTGGATGAATATCGATTTTGAACATACTATTTCAAAATAAGACTTGAATGAATTTTTTAAAATTTTCATTGAAATAAGATATAATGAATAATTCAAAATGTAGTATTTAAATAATCGTTATTTTATTTATAATAATTTTTTGGAATATTTTTTCAATTATCTATTTAATTATTATAATATTGATAGAATTAGGATAAGATAATTTTTATGGAAAAGATTTATTTTTTAGAAAGGAGTTTTTTAATGCATATTGTTTTTTCAGACTATTTAATAAAAATAATATACATTAATAAATAATTTAGAATAAATTTAATGATTATATATTCTAATATATTAATTTAAATACATTTAATTATGATTACTTGTAATACACTTAATGTAAGATCATATTATGCATGAATAATTCATTTTCAGGAAAAATAATTTTTCTTCATGTTTTACAAGTTTCTTATTAAATTAATTTATGACAAATAATAAATGGAATTTAATAAATTAGAGTCTATAGTTGAAATTATAATTTCATAAGTTTTTTAACTATTAAAACTTCATTTTTTCTTTATGAGTATTGAAAATGTAAAAATTTGGTTATCATGTTTAAGGTAAAATTCATTTTAATTGAGGGCTAATCAAAAAAATATAATTGTTAAAATAACCTCCAAAACAATCCTCATACTATCAATTTGATTTTATTTATAATATAATATTATCAGTTTCTAATAATAATAAATTTTTAGCAATGTTTCCAAGAAAGTGACTCAATGATATTTTAAAACATTAATAATATAATACAAGTATTCACTTGAACATTTGTATAAATCAGCACCACTTCCCCTAATATATTAACACATCTTTAGTAGTTTAATTTGAATAAAAAATATATAAATATCTATAAAAATCCTTCTACATTTTATATAGGTTATCAATATTAAAAAATTGGACTCTAGTGTCTTTTAGGGGAGATATACAGATTCAGATTCCATTAATAGGTAATAATATTATCCAAACTGTTTAATTTTCCTTTTTCTTTTACCCATTTCAATTAAGTATTAACCATTTCAGTATAATAAAACATGTATGTTACATATAGAATGATTTCTTTTTATTTATTTCATAAAATTTATCAATTTCCATCTCTATCAAATTGGAAACAAAATTGTCACCCATGTGTATGGCAGACTACAACCTTGCAAACTATTATAAAATTTTCAATTCATTACCTAACATGCTTTATCATAATTAGGGAAATAATGAATATATAGGATAATTATTACATAATCATTATTCATAAAATTTAATATATCAATAACATTATTAATATTCCACCCATTAAAAACTATAATGTCACTAATGTGCCCATGTGGGCTCCCACCTCAATGTAGCGATGTGATTTGTTCTTCATGTATGATTTACAGAGATGAATATAAATATTTAATTAATGTATTTTATTTATATTTATATCATTATTGAAATTTTTTAGATAAAATTATCATGATCAATCGATAAGGAATAAGTATTTTTAATCAATACATATATGAAAAATGATACATTTAACTCCATAATCAATGATTATAATGAAATATTAGTAAACAATATCTAATATGAGGTTATAAGTGGATAACATGTGATATTATAAATATTTATACTGTTCTTGTATTTACATATAATAAATATAATGTTGTTATAATCTATGTTAAAACATGATCTGATAAGTGAATGTGTGGGGTATGTTATTTCATCTCAATTTGCACTCAATTAAGACATCATTGGTATTTTCAAATATTTTGTTTTATATTCTATATATAATACCCCATTGATTTATTAAATTGGAATGTTTATTTTTTAATGGTGATTAAATTTTGAATTAATGTTTACTCTTTCAATTTGGTACACTATAACGAACCAATGTTTTATCAATGAAATTCCCATTCTTATAATTATTTCATATAGTATAATCATATAATATTACATATAATACCCAAAAAAGCCTTTTAAATGAAGAATGAGTGAGAAAATGTATCGTAATAAGTTATGGAACGTATATTGTTGAAATAATAACTTGACCATTGAAATATAAATGTGACCCTTATGAATAGTGAACTGGCCAATTGTATAGTAATCTCACTAATGAAAAGTTTATATAAAATTTATAAATCTTATATGTGAAAGTATGATATAATTATATAATAGTATAAGTATGAAAATATTATAAAAATTATAAATTAAGTCTTGGTATTCTTGTAGGTCATTTATATTTAATTAAAATTATATGATTAAATTAATAATTTAAAATAAAATTAATTTTCATAAAATATATTCATAATGAATTATTCTTATTCTTATGATAATAAGAAAATATTAATAGACCTTAAATAATTTTTCAATGTGTTAGAGAAATAGATTTAATTCCAAAATTTTTATTTTTCAAGTAAATTATGATTTTAATTAAAAATTAAATTTCTCATATTTATAAAATATTTTTCATAAAAGTTAGTCCTCTTTTGAATTATGAACGTCTAAAATATGTTTCGGTGGTGTTTTTTGGATTTTTTCTACCCGAATTTTTATTGAATTGTAAATGACGATAATTTACGATAAAGGAAAAATAAATAAATTTGTGCATCAAAATCAAGTCATAGATGATTTAAATTGATATTGGTTCGAAATAAAATTAATTTGTTACTATTTTTGGTCACAATAATCAATACTATTCATAGTCTTGTGAAAAAATAATAAACTAATGATTAAAATAATGGGAAACACCACCTCTCCTCCACTATAAATATCACCCCTCATTAACTCCTCTCCTCACACCTCTCAAGCCTTATTCCATGTCAAAATGCCTCTCAACATACTCCATAATACACTATACCACTTCCAGAAACATTTTTATCTTAAAAATACCAAATCTTCTACCCTAAAGAGGTTCTAAAGGATGATATATTGAACGGGTAAAATCCTCATTTCATTAATTTTATTTTTCTTTCAAGTACCTTTCACTATTATTCTTTCCTCACCTACAATCATATAAATATTATTATAACTCTAGTAACATAAAATTGCTATAATTTTTTTTATTATAATGGAATAATTCATTATCCTCTCTCCTTTCCCGCCCCTTTTAGACTAGAAATGAAAACACTATCTAAGATGTGTTAATTTATCACATTCAGGTATGATAGGTTTTCAATTTCATTTGCCATTTTAAATTATGTCCATGAACCCATTTTTATATTTGAAATAGAATATAATATATGTATTAGGACTAATTTATGGTTTTTAATATTTTTTACACATTATATTAATTTAAAAATAAAAACGTGTTTGATGTGATAAAATTTTTTCAGTTAACCAAAATTAGTTATCATTAATGTCTTATAAAACAATTCATCATCACTCTAAATAACCAAATGAATTTTATAAACATGTAATATTATGTATGTTCACTAATAACATACTACTTAAATTCTGGACAACCATTCTCTACTTAAAATATTATCCTTACATGTATATAAGCAAACCAATCTTGAAAACCCCGAAATCGAATGCTCCCAAATAATGAAATTGAGCCTATTACCCATCCAAAAGGGTATGAATTAACATAATAAGGTTATAATATATAAATTAAATTAAATATATGTTCTTTAAATATTAATTAATGAATTTAATTCAGTTATCCAGTAAATTATTATCATGTGAATGAAACCATCAGACAAACGGTAAGGGATTATATCAGAACCACCACTATTCGTTCGAGTTGTTATATCTCTATTTTTACCCAAATTAATTTATCTGTTATTATTATGTTCGTCTTATAAATAATATAGAAATTCTAAAAAAACATGAATCAAGGTATAATCATTATTCAATTTTGGGGATTTATATGTTTTTAATTCGATCCATAATGAGTACTTCCTGATAAGCAAACTCGTTTAAGGGAACTTCCCATATTATTACCCAATTTCAATTACACTCTATAAATATTTTTTAAGCCAAATTTATTTTATAAAAATTGAATTATTATAATTAAAACCATCTTGGTGAACTTATGTTTTTATATAAAATATTATTACAATTTCTGTTTTAGGTAATATTTGATATTTTCTTTAAACCATAGTAAATATTTTTTATTCTAATGTTTCTTAAAATCTCTGTGTGCATGTAATAAAATATAATTGACACAATTTATCACAAAATATTAGTATTGTACCATATTAATTTTCATGAATGATCTATTAGCTTTCCCTCATTAGCACTTTTATAATTCGCCCATTTGTTATTCTTTAGGACGTGAATATGTTGCCCTATTTTTTCCGCAAGCAATAGTTATGGTTAATTATGATTGTCTATATATGACTATATATGTGGCATGGGTATTCATGTATATGTTATGTTGGGTGTGCAGAGATATTAATTCAATATATTGGGTTAATATCAATCTCATGATATGTTAGGGGCAACAATCTAGGTAGTTATTGTTGATGTGTGCTACCATGTGCAATAGTCTTGGGGTCAACCTTGACATGTTGTCCTCTTTGTGCAACGAGCCTTGACTTGTTGTAAAGTATTTTTTTCTTCCACATTACTGTGATTCCATATTTATATGATCCCAATTATATATGTTATGATTTTATATATTCAATTCCCTTTTTATATAATTATGACATTCCTTCTAACCCATGTTCTACTGCATTGTTCATATAAATATTCCATTATTATGCCTTTTAGATCATACCACTATTCATGTTATCCCTTGGTTATTGTACAAATATGTATGAGAAAAATGGAAGTTAGTATCTCCTTTTGATGATTAAATAATGAAATGTTTTATTTAGTCCCATGTTTTTAGTTTTATGCACCTTGACTTCAAACAGACTATAAATTACGATCCATGGATTGTAATATAATGATTTATTATGAATAAAATCATGTAATGACTTATGTAATAGGATAATGTCTCTATAGTTGGTATCATAGGAAAGGTCTGGTTATTTTTTATGAATAGTAATTAGGTACTTTAGTAAGAACCTTGGGGATCAGAAAATGAATAAGAAAACGTCATTTGATTTTGGTAAGTATAGAGTAAGTATTTAATAAATAAAATACATCACTTTTTAGATATTAAGAAGTGGATGTGGATCTAGTGCATATTTATTTAGGGATAAAACCAGAAAACACTGTATTGATGTAGAGTCAAATGGGAACTTGTGCAAGATAACGAGCCTTGCTGGAATCTTGGTTTTACACTTCTAGGGGAGATTATTTTTTAAATTCATTATCTTATTACAAAACATTATTAGTGGAACAAAAATTATAATCCCATGAAATTATATGTTAGAATAAATATCATTGATCACCTAAACTAAATCCTTGTAAATGAGAAGTTATGATATTTGTTTAATGATTTAATCCTTTTATATTTAAAGTATCCATTTTTATGCTTATTGCCTCGGTATTAAATATTCCTAATGGTATGTTATTTTCCTTTTTTAATGGTGGAAAATAGAAGATCACATTCTAATAATCAATGTGATATTAAATTTGATGATTTCACTAATGATATTTCTGATATGATTGGAGCTCGTGCTCAAAACAATTATGATATTACTTGATCACATGGCTCATGTAATTAATAATAACTTGAATCATGAGTAAAAACCTCCCCCTAGAAGGAAATAATATATTTCTATAGAATAGTTTATGTGGAAAAGCCCACCCTTGTTTAGTGGGTCTTCTGATCCCCTCTTCATAGAACAATGGATTAACTTCCTAGGAATGATATTATCTATCCTCTAGTGCTTAGACGAATAGAAACCCCTGATGGAAATCAAATATTTTGATGGGGAAGCTGATCAATGGTAGGAACTAATCAAGAATACAATGTACCATGAGGTAATTGATTACCTAGGTTGGGAGAAATTTAAGAAAATGTTTTTCAAAATATATTTTCTTTGAACCCTCTGTATCAAGATGGTGATAGAGTTCCTTTGAAAAAAGAACAAGGAAGATGATTCCATTAGGTATTATGAATAAAACATCAAAAGGCATATATTATATTCCTTTATATTTTTAATTAACAACAATATAATGTTGTATCACTTATTTATCATAATAAATCCCATTCTATGAAAAGTTATGGAAATTTGAGTCTTCAACAGTTATTAGAATAATGTCTGTTGTTCCCTAAAGGTTCCAAAGGATATAAGATACTCTCAATGGTCTCATGGGACTATTAAAAAAAGGTGGGAATGGAGTCTAATATGAGTGGTTTGGAAAAAATATCCCATGATGGAATGAAGATCAAACATCCCACGTTTGAAAATTGCGTGAATAAATAATAATTGGATATGTTGAAAGGGAACCAGAAATGACTTCAAATTTGAACAAATGGTACATCTGGATAAGAACTACTATAGAGTTATGATGAATCCCACTAACTCGGAAGAAGATAGGAAGGTTCATATCAACATTCATCCTGTAAGGTAGTGTTACAAATGAATAGAAGTTGTACAGTATGCGGAAAATTCCCCTAATCCAAGGGTTTTCACAGGAAATAAAAAAAACCTCCAAGGAGAAAAGGATGTGATTATAATATAACAAATTTTTAGGTGGATCTAGACAATGATGTGGTGGAAGGTACAACAGTTATTCAATCAAGAATAACTAATGTACTACTTTATTTTAGTTCTTTAAATTCTTTCATATCATGCATGTTTAGTAGAACTATTCAGAGACCACCTCAAAATATGATGATTGAGTTATATGTGAGAATAAGAAATGGGGAAATTATTGCATCCAATGTAAATAACTCCTCCTCAATTAATGTTTGTGGAATGGACCTCCCAAAAAATGTTGTTACACTTACATTTGTGGAGCTCTATTCTATTTTGGGCGTGGATTGGCATTCATCTTATAAATACAACATTTACTATTAGGAAAGTAAGATCACTCTTCACATCCAGTAGTATCTTCCAATCCTACACATGTTTATGGAGGAATATGGATATCCTTCAGAATTATCTTCTCATGTGTGGATTAGGTTTCCTTTTGAGAAATCATATCGTGCTAAATTGAATGAGACAAAGGAGATGATAATTCTCGACGATCTGACCATCATAAGGGATTACACTTAGGTATTTTTTGAAGAATTTACTAGTATTTATCCTAATCAAGAGGTTGAGTTCCCAATTGAACTTATTCCTAGGTCATTGCCAATATCAAAGACACCATATACAGTGGCCAATATAGAGCTATAAGTGCTGAAGAAATAGTTATAGGATAATCTTGAGAAGTGTTTTATAAACCTTAGTGCTTCACCATGAGGTGCGCTAGTCCTCTTCATCAAAAAGAAGGATAGATCATTGCACCTCTACATGATTATTTTAATCTTAATAATGTTTAGATAATTAACATGTATCACGAACTAGAGATAGATGTATTTTTTGATGTACTCTGTGTGGCCAATTATTTCTATATGGTGGACCCTCAATCAAGATATCACCTATTAAAGGTGAGACTAGAAGATATTCCCAAAAATGCCTTTTGAATCAGGAATGAACATTATGATTTCCTAGTGATTCCCCTAATACTCATTAATACTCTGAAAATAATCATGGATTTAATGAATATATTTTTTAGAGATCACCATGACAAGTTTTCGATAGCTATTATTGATGATAATATGATATACTCCATGATAAAGGAGGAACATGAAAAGATTTTTAATAGTACGATGATGACTTTGAGAAGAGATAAAATTTATTCAAAATTCAGAAATGTGAGTTTGGGATAGAGGAATGATCATTATTGGGGTATGTTATCACTAGAAAATGAATATATATGGAACCTTCCTAGACAAAAGTAATTAAATAGTGGGTTAGGATGACATCAGTAAGAGAGATCTGTTGCTTTTTGGGTATATCTTGGTATTATGAATGATTTGTGATGAACTTATCATTATTAGAAAACCTAATGTATTTTATGTCATTGAAGGGAGTGAAGTTATCCTGTACTCCAGAATGTGAGGAAATATTTAAGGAGATAATAAATAGGATTATCACTACCCTGATTCTCACAATCCCAATAAGTAGAGAATTTATTGTTATGTACAATGATTCTTTAATTCAATTCATATTTTGCGTGCTATCCAAAATGAGAAAGTGGTGTCCTACACCTCAAGGAAATATAAAATACATCAGCAAAACTATCCCACCCATGATATGGAGATGGTAGCTATGATATTTTCAATCAAAATTTAGTAGCATTATCTCTATGGGGAGAAGTGTGAGATATATAATGATCACAAGATTGTCAAATATATATATTCACACAATAATATATTAATGTGTTACATAAAAAATGGGCAGGTCATATCAAGGATTATGACTGCTCAATATACTATCGTCGTGGTTAGGAAAATAAGGTGGCAGGTTCTCTATGTAGAAAGGATCTGATATCTTTATGAATGATGATAATAGAAAAGGATCAAAACATATTAGATTTTAAGGGATTTATATGGGAATCATTAAGGGAGTAACATTATCAATACATTCCCAAATGGTTTCTCAACCATCCCTCATGGATAAAATAAAGGATCCTCAATGAAAGATGTATAAATTCAGAAAAGGGTGAATGCTATCAGAAATGCGAAATTATATGAGTTCAAGATTGAAAAGGTTGTATTTTTAATATTCAGGTCATGATTAGGTGTACTATATGATCCTGAGATAAAGATGGAGCTTTTGAATGACAAAAAGAGATCAACATTATCAATTCTCCCAGGGGGTACAACGATGTATCATGGTATCCGAGAATATTATTGGTGGGACAATATGAAGAAGAAGATTTTTGAGTATAAATCAAAGTGCCTGATATGTCAAAAAGTGAAGCCCGGAAGGAAAATTTATAAGGGGATTATTAAACCACTATCCATACCAACATGAAAGTGGGATAACTTCACCATGGACTTTTTCACTGGACTTCCAAGGAAATCTAAAGGAAACAATGTTGTATGGTCATTGTGAACTGTATTACAAAGAAAACTCATTTTATCACAATTTTAGAGGACTAATAATTAGATCAAAATGCACGGATATATATCCTATAGGTGTTAATGATGTAAGGACTAAAAATATCTATTTTATTATATATATATCTGAGATTCACATAGATGTTTTGGAAATGTCTCCATCATGCTCTAAGTGTTGAACTGAACTTTAGTATGTCCCATCATCCTCAAACTGATGGCCAATCTAACTGAACTATTCAGAAATTGGAATATATGTTGAGATCATGTTTTATGGGATTTAATGGAGGGTTGGACCAACATCTTTCACTGGTTTAAATCTCTTATGACAGTAGTTTCCACTCAATCATCTGAATAAGACCATATAAAGCCCTCTATGGGAAAAGGTACAGAACACCGACATTTTGGGATGTAGTCTATGAGTGTAAGATGATATGACCCCAAATATTAATTGAAATGGTAGAGATGGTGAATCAGGAACACATCAAGGTATCCCATAGTCGATAGAAGGGTTATGTAAACAATCATCATCAAGACCTTGAGTTGAATGATGGAGGTATGGTATTCCTCCAAATATCTATATGGAATAAGGACATGAGGATTGGTAAGAAATTAATGCTATGTCCTTGATACATCATCCAATTTATGATTTTTGGTCATGTTTGAGCTATGAAATATTAACAAACACTTACACCTACGATGTATAAAGTACATGATGTCTTCCATGTATCCCTTTTATGGAATTATATACCATATTCTTCACATGTATTGTCTTGAGAGGTTGTACAATTTGAGAATGATCATTATTATGAGTAGTATCAGGTGATGATCTTGGATCATAGGGATGAATTTATACACAACAAGACTACTCACCTAGTCAAAGTACTAGGGAAGAACAATATGTATGAAGTGGAAACATGGGAATTGGAGGAGGAAATGAATGAAAAGTACCAAAACCTATTTTCGGCATAGAATGTAATATAATATTTTAAGGGAAAAAAATTATAATGGGGGAAGAATGTAATGACCCGATGTTTTATTTATGAAATTACTCTTATAATTAATACTTATAGTATAATCATATAATATTACCTATAGAACTCAATAAATCCTTATAACTGAAGAATGAGTTAAACACATGATATCTCTAGAAGTTAAAAAACATACACTGATGAAACTGTTTAATGAATTTTGGAATAGTAATGTGCCCCTTATGAATAGTAAACCAACCAGTTGAATTGTAACATCAAAAATGACATTATAAATAAAATATATCCATATTATAAGTGACAATATGATATAAATAAATCGTATTATAAGTAAGAAAATATTTTAAAAATTAGTAATTAATTATGGTATTTTTATAAGTCAGGTATATTTAATTGCGATTTTATGATTTATATAATAATTTAAATAAAACGTTATTTTCATAAAATTTATTTGTAAATAGGTATTTTTATGACATATTATTATAATATAATCCTAAGAGACCCTAATTAATATTTCACTTTTCCATAAAAGTATTTTTATTTTTAAATTTCAATCTTTCACGTAAATTGTGATTTTAATTACAACTTAATTTCATATATTTGGAAAATTATTTTCAAAAAAAGAAATTAATTTTTATTTCTACACATTTAGAAATGGTAGGGGTGATTTATTGGTATTTTTCTAATATACATGGTGTTTTTGTGAATAGTAAAATATGATAGTTCACGATAAATGCTAAATAAATAATTTTTTTGCATCAAGATCGAGTCATGGATGATATAAATGGCCATTAATTGGAACTCAGATGATGTATTTTTTATTATTATTACATGAATTAGGAATATTCATTTTATACAAAAATAGTATAAATCTGTTGATTAAAATAAATGAAAACCCCTCCTCTACCTCACTATAAATACCACCCCTCCTTATCTCCTCTCCTCACACCGCCCAACCCCTACTCCTAGTCAAAATTCTGCCCAAAATATCTCCATAAGACCTTATCCCACGTACATCAGCCTTGGAATCATCATATCCTACCCCCTAAATGGGTTCTCATAGATGATATAATGACGATTTAAATTCCACTTTTCATTTATTTTATTTTATTTCATGTTCCTTCCTTTCCTTTCCATTCCTCATCTCATTTCATCCAAATGATATGATTTATCCAGTACCATATGTGTAATGTAATTTTTTCATGATAATGGAATAATAAATCATTATATTTTTATTCCCATTATTTAATACTATAAATTAAAACACCATATTATATGTGTTAATTTATTACCATCAAAGATGATGGGTTTTTAATATCTATTACCATCTTCAATTATAGTCCAGAAACCATTTTAATGGTTGAACCAGAATATAATATTTGTACTATGTCTAATGTGAAGTTCTATAATGTTTTGTAAATGTTATATTAATTTATAAAGAAAAATTCATTCTATGTGAACAAAAACCACCAATTAACCGAAGTGGTTATCCTTAATGTTTTATATATTGATTCATCTTCACTCCAAATAACCAAATTATTTTTATGACCATGTAATATTATATATTTTAAATAATAATACACTTCTCCAATTGTATATATACATTCTAAAATTGAATTTTTTTCCTTACATGTCTATAAGAAATCCAATCATGAAAACAAAGGAATCAAACACTCCAAAACAGTGAAATTAAGCCTCTTAACCCATAAAAAAGTAATGAATCAACATAATAAAGTTATAAAAAATAAACAAACTGAATAATATTTTAGGGAAATATTAACCAATGAATTTAATTTTGTTATCCACTACATTAATATCAAGTACAAAACACCATCAGACTTAAGGAAGGAGATTCTACCCGAACCACCATTATTTATTCTGGTTGTTCTATATTTCATTTCACCCAAATGAATTTATCTGTTATTATTATGTATAAATTATAAATGTTTTTTATATTCTCTATACTCATGTATCAAGGTCCATTCATCATTTTATTTTGGGCATATATATGTTTTTATGTGGTACCCTCCTCAATACATCCCGAATATCAAACCTGTTTAATGGAACTTCCGGAATTCTTATCGAATATAAAGTGTACTATATAAATATCTTTTAAGACACCATTATATTTATAAAAAAAATAGTTTTATTTGTAAATCCTTTTTTTACTTATGGTTTTATGTAAAATATTATTCGCTTTTCTATTTTAAGTGATCTTTGATATTTTTCTTAAACAAAACTAAAATGTTTATATTCTAAGGTTTCTTTATTGATATTTTTTCATTTTATCATTTTAAATTCACCTAAACTATAATGATATATTCTTATTATACTATATTAATTTCAATTCATGATATAATTCCTTTCCATAATAGACACAATGATGATACATCTATTTTTTATTCTTTTTGATGTGAATATGATATCCAATTCATTCCATGGGTAATCGTAGTGTTTATGTATGATTATGTATATGGAAATCATATTAATTAAAAACTATTGATGGGTTCACCAAGATAATGTTCTAATGCATTGGGTAAATATTATTCTCATGAGACTTAATGTGCAACAATCATTGTGGAAAGACTTGAATCATGCTACAATGTGCAATGATTTTGGTGATTAACCTTGACTTGTGCACGTCTATGTGAAACAAGCCTTGAAACATTCTAATGTTATGTTATATATTTCTTCCACATTACTATGACACCATGTTTATTTGATCCAAGGTTTATATTTTGTGATTCAATATGTTCCATGCCCTTTTAATATCATTTTTTCATTCCATAAAACATATGTTCTAATGCTTTATTCTTATTTTTATTCCCTTACTAGGTTTTTTAGATTATCACATTTTCCTTTTATCCGGATGTTATCCTAGGATGATATATTAGAAAAATGGATGTTTTGGGATATTTATGTTGATTAAATAATGAAATGTTTTATTTAGTCCCATGTTTACAGTTTTATGCACCCAGCCTTCCAAGACACTAGAATTTTCAACCATTGACATTTAATATGATGATTTAATATGCATAAAATCATGTAATCATATGTAAAAATGGCTATGGTTGGTATATAAGATTTCTGTTTTACAAAATAGTTAATAATTTATTTTACAATCTCATTTTTGGGGATAGAATATATTTTTTGTGGAAGGAATACTATAATTCATAATTCCCAAAATAAATCTATTTTCTTATACATTGGATATTTATAGATTTTTTTTGTTTTTTCCCAAAAATTACAAATATTTCAATTGAATCTAGGGAAAAAATGAAATGATGATCTTATTTACCTTTTTGATCATGTATATTTTTTTTCAGGACCTTATGTTTTCAAATTTTTTTATGAAAATCATTTTTATTCAATTGATTTATTAATGAAACAATATGTTATAATGTTAATTTTATTAATTTATAAAGGAATATTTATTTGGTATTTGAAATAGTTTAGTTTCTAATTTCATTAAAAATCATATATAGAATGTTTCACTTTATCTTATGTGGAGTAAATAGATTCTCCAACCACTATAAGTAATTTATGTTATTTAGCATCTTTTATATGGTTTTAATGTTATTATAACTAAAATTATTTAATGTAAATTTTTTAATGGTTTCTATTCTATTATGAACAAGATAATTATATATTTTTTAAGAAGAAGAAGAACAAATTACCGAAGTTTGAGGAAGAATGTTTTCTCAAAAAAATTTCCTTTTCTGTAAAACAGAAATCACCATAAACTGATGAATTTTATTCAATATTTATTGAATGCAATATACTGGCTTTATGTTATTGGACTGACTCTACATGATAATGTTTACCAAATGTGTTGTGATTTGACAAAGAATTTATCAACGAATGTTTATCCATGTTTTCAATCATGTTTAGTCATACAGAATGTTCAATAGTGTTAAATATAGTTACAATTTCCAATTATTATTTTTCCAAATATAATGACTAATGAATTTGTTTGTGATTCATGATTACTAATAAAGAGGATTTCACAGTGTTGGTATATTGATATTCTGTTATGATTTCATATGACGAATGCATGTTCTTTGATACCATATAATGTTTGAATTTTCATCAAGCATACCTATTTTAAGTCTTCCAAACATATGAAGTTTGATTATGTATGTAATATTGGTTAATATGTTTTGTCATTAGAGATGGATGTTTGTGAAGTCACCCAAAAATATTCAATGGTTTGACCAGGTTTATAATTTATTTGGTAGAAGGTCATGAAAAGTATCATTAGATATGAAAAGAAAAATTAATTAGATTAATTGAACTGAACATAAAAATTTCAATGAAATTAAGAAAATGATTTCATGATTATTTATAAAGAATTTCCGACAACCTCGCATAAAGAAAAAATTTCAAAAGGAATGTGTATTTGAGTCCTGAATTAAAACATTTCATTTGATGTGATCAAATAGATGTAACATCATGGGTTCATCGGTTAGATATCTTCATGTGAAGTAAATAGTCAAAGGTTTCTAATGCAAGTCAAAATATGAATGAAGTGTTTGGAAAATGACTTCCAAGTGATTCCTAGAAAGTTTTATAGGAACATTTGTCAAATATTCATTGGTGGAAAAAATATTGTATAGGTTTACTAGATTTATTTCTTGGAGGGATTCATAAAATAATTATAAATATATTAAAATTGATGATACATAGTTGACTATTCAATGTTACAAAAAACAAGGAGAAAATTTCCATTCTCATTAAGTCGTAATAATGTTTGTCAAAGAATATTGACACTGCGTATTAAGGTTTTTTTCAAAAATTTAACCGGTTTTAACATGGTCAATAGATTTGAGTTTCTATGGAGGAAACAAAATGATATATGTGGGATAGATGAATCTTATTTATTCACCTCTTCCATTATTCATGGAGGAACATCACTTATATATTGTGGTGAAGTTGATATGATTTTAAGTGCATATTTTTGGTAATTGGATGAAGTGTTGCAGAAGCATTGCATCTATTATAAATATAGATTTAAGTCTCATAAATTTAAATAACACTAAATGAAGTATTATTACCTATTATTAATCGATGTATAATACACAAAACTGATCAGATGAATAGGTTAAAGAAACTATAGAAAAATATTTGGATGACATGATCATTCAAACATATCTGATTGGAGTGCTTTTGCAGGGCGTTTCCACCAGTGGCTAGTGAGAGGGGTTTTGTGCAGACTCTGCATGCAGGACTAGGACTAGTAGATTCATAGAAGATGGGAAACTGGAATAAGTCAGGGCGTGCAGGCATGGATGGTGTTCATGGACATGGTAGACAGACACCAGGTTTGTAGAGGCAGCAGGGCAGGAAAGCTCAGGGTAGCCAGGCTGTGACGCAGGGCCGAGGCAATGGGCAGGAATATGCAGTGTAATAGACCCAGCAAGAGTAGGATCTCAGACCTTCTACAGTCAGAGGTGTTATTCTTGAAAATTCTGTCTTATCTTCAGTACTTTTTGATATGGGTGATACCCATAGTTTCATATCGGTAACCATTGTGAAGAGCCCCAAGCTATGTGTTTCTTTTTCTTCGGTTTTTATGATTCTAGACACTCCGTTGGGAGCTAGAATGGCTGGTATGCGTCAGTGCAACGAGTGCCCCTTGAGGTTGTAGGGTGTCACTTTCTATGGGACCTCTATGTCTTAGAGATGACGAGCTATGATGTGATTCTCGGGATGTACTGGTTGTTTCCCTTTCGAGCCTTTGTAGACTCCTATCGTCGCAGGGTGAGTTTCACGTCACTAGAGGGAAAAGAGATTATATAAAAGGGCGAGTGGGATTTTTAGGCGAGTCGAGCTAGACCAGAGCATCGTGGGAGAGGTGGTGTGACAGCCCAGATTGTGAGTTTATATCTAGATGATCAGGGGACTTGTCAAATGGATTTCTCTCCAGTTGTTGATCATTTCAGGGATGTCTTCCCGAACAACATTTCAGGTCTACCTCTAGAGAATGAGGTGGATTTTTCTATTGAGCTTGTTCCAGGGGCAGCACCGGTGTCCATTCCTCCTTATAGGATGGCTACACTAGAGTTGCGGGAACTCAAGATGCAGTTGGAGGAGTTATAGTAAAAGGGTTTCATCTAACCCAGTACTTATCCTTGGGGTATGCCAGTCCTTTTCAAGAAGAAGGTGGACGTTACCTTCAGACTCTGGGTGGATTATCGGATGTTGAACTAGTTGAAGGTCAAGAACTAATATCCCTTTCCAATTATTTGTGACATTTTTGATCATCATCGTGGAGCACGAGTGTTCTCGATGATTGACCTGAGATTAGGATATCATCAGCTACGCGTGAGACCATCGGATATACCGCTTACAGCTTTTCGGAGCAGATATGGTATGTACGAGTACTTGGTTATGCTGTTCGAACTCATGAATGCGCCATCAGTTTTTATGGCTCTGATGAATCATATCTTCCAACCTTATCTGGATTCTTTTGTGGTAGTATTCATGGACAACATCTTGGTTTACTCTTACACTCGACAAGACCATTCCAACCATCTTGAGATCGTCTTGAGTACATTGAGATAGCATAAGCTATATGCTATGATCCCAAAGTGCCACTTTTGGATGGACCAGATTCACATCCTGGGTCATATAATCTCATAGGTAGGAGTTGCAGTAGACCCAGAGAAGGTGAGAGCAGTAGTTTCCTGGGAGTAGCCCAAGAACATGTCTGAGATACGGAGTTTCAGGGAGCTGTCTGGTTACTACAGTCACTTTATACAGGACTTCACCCACTAAGAAGCACCATTGAGGGGTTTGACTAAGAAGGGTGTGAAGTTCGTTTGGTCAGAATCTTGTGAGGAATCCTTTCAGGATATGAAGGTAAGGTTGACATCAGAACTAGTCCTAATACTTCCAAAGCAATGGATGAGCTTGACAATTTACTGTGATGCATTAGGTATTGGGCTGGGAGTAGTGTTGATGCAGGGCAATCGAGTAGTTGCATATGGGACTTAGCAGTTGAGGCCACATGATAGGAATTACCTGACACATGACCTCATGTTGACTGTAGTTGTTCATTTGTTACGCTGTTGGAGAAATTATCTCTTGAGAGATCATTTTGAGGTTTTCACAGACCACAAAAGTCTCAAGTATATCTTTACTCAACGTGACATGAATATGAGACAGAGAAGGTGGTTCGAATACCTTCAGTCCTTCGACTATGAACATGCCTATACACCTGGTAAAGGTAATGCAGTAGATGATGCACTAAGAAGGAAGACTCAGATACAGGTAGTGTAGGAGGCCAGTGATGAGTGGCAGCGTATGGATTTGTTCTCTGAGAGGCATCTGGAGGTGAACGATATTCAGGGGAAGAACTGTCTTTCTTCTATAGTTGTGACTCCTACCCTCCTAGATAATTTGAGGATGAGACAGCTATCTGATTCAGATGGCCTAGTTCTATGGGAGTCAGTGGCAAGTGTGGACCCTCCTCCTGGTTGGATGATAGGAGATGATGAAATTCTGTGTTTCCATGGATGAGTGTGGGTTCCAAGGGATATACATGAGGATTTGATGCGAGGGTTTCATGTTTCATCTTGGGAAGTTCATCCTAGGGTTACCAATATGTTCTGAGACTTGGGACGTCAGTAATAGTGGCTAGGTATGAAGAGAGATGTAGATGGTTTTGTTACGAGGTGTTCTACCTGTCAGCATGTGAAGGCGGAGCATCAGAGGCCAGCAGGACTGTTATAGCAGTTACCCATCCCGGAGTGGAAATGGGATGATGTCGCGATGGATTTTGTGACCGGGTTGCCGTGGTCGCCTCAATGCAATGATGTCGTGTGGGTTGTTGTGGATAGACACACGAAGGTAGCTCAATTTTTTCCGATCAAGGAAACTTTCAGTGTTGAAAATCTTGATAAGTTATATATCTGCTAGATCATACTTCTTCATGGGGTCCCGCGTTCTATCATTTCATATAGGCACTCCCATTTTATATCTTGTTTAGGGCAGAGTTTTCCGAGGGCACTGGGAACACAGGTGCTTCTGAGAACAACATACCACCCTTAGACCGATGGCCAGTCAGAGTGTACGATACAGGTGCTTGAGGACATGCTTAATGCATACATCCTAGACCTTGGGGGCTCTTGGAGGAAGCATATACCCCTTGTCATGTTTTCCTACAATAACAGTTTTAAGGCAACTATTGAGATGGCACCACACGAGGATTTATATGGTAGGCCATGTTGATCACCTTTGTGCCGGTTAGAGGAAGGTGTGGAAACTTTACAGGGACCACATCTCGTGCAGTAGACTTCCGAGCAGGTCCAGTTGATTCATAAGTGGATGGCTACCACATAGTCTCACCAAAAATCTTATGTTGATCGCCGCAGACGAAACTTGGAGTTCGTGTTCCGAGATCAAGTTTTCTTACGTGTTTCGCCAAGGTTGGGACACCGGCGGATTAGGAGACAGGTTAAACATTCACCGAGGTATGTGGGGCCATTTGAGATTCTGGAGAGAGTCGGGCTGGTTTCCTATCGGTAGTAGTTACCACAGAGGTACCGATCCATGCACAACGTCTTCCATGTATCTCCGTTGTGTCGCTATAATTCAAACCCATCTCACATATTTCAGCCTGAGGAGGTTGAGCTTGAGGTAGATGCGTCCTTTGAGGATCATCTGATTCGTATCGTGGATAGGAGAACGAAGGATCTCCGAGGCTAGTCAGTTCCTCTCGTACGGGTTCTATGGCAGCATGGTAGAGTGTAGGATGAAACCTGGGAGAGGGAGACCGACCTACATGCTCAGTGGCCGGATTTGTTCTAATATTTATCTTCACCACCCTTGTAAGGGAAATTCAGGGAAGAATTTTGTTAAGGGGGGAAGTTTGTAAGAACTCGGTTCTTATATTTGAGGTACGAGTTTATTTTTTCTCTTTTCCTTAAGTTTTTTTTGGAAAATAAGGAAAATTGGGAAGAATTCTAAATTTCGGGACTACACACTGTGTACTTTTTCTCATGCCGTGTACTTTGGCCGTGTGGGATAAGTACACTGGGTGTGTAGCCATGTTGGCGACGAAAGGTGTTAAAACCGACTACACGCCGTGTAGTGGGTATTTACACGTCGTGTAGTCAATTGGTAGTTGAATAGTAAGGTGGTGGAAGCAGCTTCCAGCCGAGCAGCAATACACACCGTGTACTCTGGTTTCACACACTGTGTACTCATGTCGACAGATGAACAGTGCTACGCTGGCGAGAAGCCGTAGGAGGAACATTTAAAAAATAAAAACTACACGCCATGTATTTAAGAATTACACCCCCTGTACTTTGTTTTTTCACATAAAATGGCCAGTAGCCAACCCTGTTCTCATGATTGGCTTTGAACCAGAGGAGGAGTTGGGAGAGAGAGTCGGACCTTTGAGGAGCTCCAGACCAATTACGATGAATCCTTTTTCGGCATCGTCGATCTCCCTAGAACCGCGCAGGTGAGTTCTTCCTCCACCTTGCGTAGTTCCTGCCATTTATTTCTCTAAGGGACGTTATTTGCGATTGAACGGGGATTTCCTTCACCTCAGATCTACGTCGTTCTAGGAAAATTCATGGATTTTCTTTTGCTTATACCATTCATGGGCGTTTAAGGTAGGTGTCTTGGTGTTTAATTTCCAACTGTTGTGTGTTTGTGTGAATTGTTGTTCAACGAACCCATGTTGGGGTGTCGTATGGCTGAGGCCTTGGCTATTTTAAATACCTATAATTGTAAAGGTAATTAAATGTGATAAAAAACTGTTGTTTTGGATCGCTGCTTGGATCCATGACCACCCCGGGGGGTGCGTTCCTCTGTTTAGCCATTTGGCTAGGATACTCGAGGGTATGCCTTTATAATATGCTTATAGAATGTCCTTGAGAGGAATTTCATGTGTATTGCTTGTTTACATGTTGGACATGGCCCGATTACTTGTTTAGCCTGAGGGATGTGTTTTACATATCCTGAGGGCAGTGTATCTTTTATCCTGAGGGTAACATCATCTGTTCTTATGGGCAATAGACTCTCTGCCTGAGGGTGACACTTTGTATGCATGAGGGAAATATCTGTTATTTCCGTGGGCAGTTACCTACGGGTTATGTTTCTGATTACCTGAGGGTAAGGGTTTGTGTGTCTGAGGACACTGACTCTTTACATAGAAATTCACTGTGGTGGTTTCATTATAATGAACGATTAAATGAATATTAAAATGGAAATATAACTGTTAATGTTTGTTACTTTTGAGTACTGCTTAGTTTATTGCATTTTACTACTGCACACTATTGTTGCATATTTTCACACAGTTGGGCACGGGCCTTTGGTGGGTGCCTACTTGTATTTATTTCTGACACCCAGTTTGGGTCATGTCTTTGGCCCCAATAGATTACATTTCTGCAAGTGTGGATAAGGGCAGGGGTCCTTATGTTGGTACTTGATTGCTGTTGATTATTATGAGAGCATGGGACCGGGCTTAGTCTCGTGATGCTACCGTCTGTTTTGTTTTGTTTTTCTATACTCTGTATTGTACTGTATTGTATTGTTGTGTATCATGTTATGGCTGTTTTCTTAGAACTTGTGACATGTTACATGATTATCTATATAATTTTTGGTTATCTTTTACTGTAGTTGTTTATCTTAAATGTGTATGGTTTATTGCTTCCGCTATTGTTGTATGATTTTTATTTTATTCCACTGCGCTACACTTTGAAAAATGAGGGCCTAGTTTCCCCACAATCAAACATGGGCCCTCACTACTAGTCGGCAGCCTCTGTTATTTGGGGAAATGCAATTGAGGTCATGTGACCAACCGGGTTCGGGTCACCCATTGAGTGGAACCCGAAACTGGGATGTTAAAAAGTGGTATCAAAGGGGTGTTCTTTTCATTGACTTACTATTTGGAGCCTTAGTCAGGGATAGGACAGAAACAGTAGTTGGTAATAAGTTGTGATTGGGCATAGCTAACCCGTGTATAGAGAAAATCCAATCTACCTCTTATTTTTGCAATTTTTCTGATTTTTCAAATTTTACAGTTTATTTGCTTTTCTTTGTTTGGTGACGCACTTGTGATTGTACTATTTATATTTTATCTATGGGTTCTATTTAGTTGCAACCCGATGAGATGAGGGTATGACATCTCATGCATCATTTATTCACATGCTAGGAATCACATGCCATTCATAGTTTCCATGCCATGTAGGTGCATTAGTATTTGAATGTTGTTGTGATAGTTGTTGTGCTAGAAAAAGCCTGTTGTTGTGAGAGATGCTTTGACAAATACCAGCTATGTGATAAGGTATTTTTGTATGAGTCTGTTGATAGAATTGATGCCAAACTTTGGTTTTTTTGTAGTATGGGCCCTCATTGACTGGAATTTGGTTGATCATTGAGTGTTTATCTTGTAATAACACATATAAGATGTCGATCTATGATTCGTAGGCAGTATGGCCCCTCACGGAATGGAATTAGACACTTAGGTGTTTTTTCGGTATTTTATGGGTTCCAGAGTAGTTTCAGAGGCTTACTGTCCAGAAAACCCAGGATATATGCCATGTAGTTCCTCGGACACGCACCGTGTGATCTTCGGTTCATGAAGAAATGAACACTTTTTAAGTACATGCCATGTACCCTAAGTACTTTCCACGTAGTCTCTTCTCGTGTCATAGACCATGTGGGAAGGGACATGGGGAAGGGAAATTCTTGGGGTGAACACGTTGTGTAACAGATGTAGACACCATGTAGTGTTGACCCGGAGTCCGCCGTGTAACTAACAACATGGACGAAGGAGATGTTAAGACATACACACCATGTCTACTATGGAACACGTCGTGTAGTCTGACGTAGGGACCCAGCCGTGTAACTAACAACACTGGTCTAGGTAATCCTTTTGTGGACACACTGTGTGTATATGGAACACGCCATGTAGTTTGATGCGTGTATCAGTCCATGTAACTAACAACATGGGTTGGCGGAGTTCATCCAGTACACACAGTGTGCCTGAGGGACACGCCGTGTAGTCTTGACTGGTGGCAGACCGTGTGAACCTGACCGTATAGCTAGGAAGACGGAGTGGTGAACATGCCGTGTGCGGGTGTAACACACCGTGTAGTATCAAGCCGAGTAGTCGACCGTGCCACCAATGACACGGGCAGTTGGAATTTACACCGTACACGTCGTGTAGTTTTGTTTAACGGGAGCCATGTGGTTTAGTCATGTAGAAGGACCCATGAAGGGGAAGAGAAGTTAGGTACATGCCCTTTAGTCAGTACACATGCCATGTAGTCTTGTTTTTCAAATTGTGAAATGCCTTCTTCCTCCAGTTCCCCTTATGGTCTTTTCATTTTCAGTCTGTGTTAATCTTGATCTAAAGTGTGCATTTGAACTTGTAGAATCATGCCCCCGAGGCGACCATGCGTTGTTCGCCAGGAGAGCGGCAATAATTATATGCCAGAGATGGTGGGCCATGGGCTACCAGTGGATCCCCCAGTAGATCCAGATGCGGCATCAGTCGTTATATCGGACACAGGCGCGGAGGCGTAGTTTCGTGAAGGCATTATGCGGTTCATGCAGACCTTTCAGGGAGCACTGTCGGCTGCCATATCTATGGCTGAGCTGACTCGTATATTCCAGGAGCAGCATCCACCTACATTCTCCTGGGATGACAGACCACATGTGACATAGTCGTGGCTGGGGTCTATGAAGACTATCATCGAGCATCTTGAGATGCCTCCAGGGAAGAGGGTCAAGCTTGCGACTTATATGCTACGTGATTCCACCAAGAGGTGGTGGGATGTTACGACCAGTCAGAGCATCACATAGACATGGTGTTGGACAATTTTTAGGAAGTTTTCGATGGCATCTTCTTTCCCAAGATGCTGAGAGAAGATAGATCTCGAGAGTTCCCGAACCTGCAGAAGGGCGCTATGTTGGTGATGGATTATTCTGCTCATTTAACTGAGCTTCAACATTTTTCACCCGTTATCATGGGTGATGAGACGTTAAGGGATATAAGCTTTGTGGATAGTATTCGATATGACATATGAGCACTGGTGAATGTTTTCATGTTGCCTTGAGTACATGATATTGTAAATCAGGTGCTAATTATAGAGAGGAACCTCTGGGAAGCTAGTGGTGTGGGCCAAGGTGGTTCAGAACCAGTTTCTTGTACTATTTATACATTCAAGAGGAAGATACAGATGGACTTCTATCAGGGTGACTGTAACAACCCAAACTTTTTGAATAGTATATTAACATACTCTTAACGATTTAATAGAGATGTTAATGGTCAATGCAGAAAGAGGAGTCGATGGCTTCATCCGGTAGACTCAAACCTTATGAAGACCACTTATCAAATCTTGGGAAGGAGGTGGCATATTTGGGCTTCGATTTGGACCAAGCCCATGTCGAACTCCAGCATGTCAAGTTTGAATGGAAACGCATGCAGGAGAAGGTCATGTTAGTAGATATTACTACTAGGGCAATGTTATCTAATCCTCCGTCAGATTCTCTCACCATAGCACACCTTACACATAGGTCTTACGCTGATGTTATAAGTGGATATGTGACAAGACTGTAGCTTCTTTGTGTAATACTTTGGGATGAATAAATTGAGATTTCCTCCTTTAGTGAAGTTTGTGTAATTTCCAATGTCCGAATAATTTTAGGATGTATTTTATTGATAAATTTTGAAAAAAAAGGATATTTTAAAATATTTATGTAAACCTTAAATAATTAATGATGTGTAATGATTTTCAAAAAATGGTCTTCTACAATTATGTTCAGTATGAAAGTTATATTCTAATAAGATAAAATTAATTTTTGATGAATAGTAAATTATGAATAGTGATTTTATGCTTAGGATTAGTAATGTGACCAAATGGATTAATAATCTCACTTAAAGAAAGTTTTAATATAATTTATACACCTTTAATAAGTTATGTGATTCAATAAAATGGGTAAATAATGGATCCATAAATTATTAATCAAGTATCATTTTTTTCGAGTGAATAGTGTTTTTTTAATTAAAAATTAAAATAAAAATATTTAGATAAATATTTTTAGAAAATGGACTTTATTTTTGAACTTAGAGCATCGATATTATGTTATGGTAATTTTTTGGGATTTTTCTGAGAAAGATGAATTTTTAATGAATAGTAAAAATGCAGTTTTAGGGTTTCGGTATGTTAAATGACATCATAACTATGTCATGATGATGTCATGAGATATTTTATGGGATGGTCGACTTAAGGGGATGAAATATTCTATGAGGTGTCCCTTGGACATTAATTCCTTGTCCCCTCACTTTCCATAAAAATACCATGACATCCTCTCATCCATTCGACCCCAAAATCATCCTCAACGGTTTTCTGGTCTCCTTACAACCCAAGGAGTCCTCCCAAGGTGTCCCAAGCCCTCAAGGTCCCAAACTTTGATTTTTAAGAGTTAACTTTAAGGTAAGGGATCCGACCTCTCTCTTTCTTTTCAAGTAATCCCTTTTATGTCATTTCTTTTATGCTCCATGTTCTTATGTTGGAGAATGTTCGTTTCTATTCATCTTACTGCCCTTTTTATTTTCATATAATGGGATACCCCCTCTTGCTCTCATCAATTCGTTTTAAGAATGTTTAAGTGGCGCTGTTAGGCTGCCGAATTTTTAAGGGATTCTTTCACCCTTCTCTTTTTCAAAGTTCTACTTTCATGTCAAGTCTTTCAAGTTCCTTTTTATTATGTTTGGGTATGATCTCTATATCTATCATAATGAACTCTTATTTTAATATGATGAGATACCCTATTTGATCGTGTCAATTCATTTTAGTTTGAAACTTAAGTGACGTCGTTAGGCTATAGGATTTTCATAAGACAAATCTAATTTTTGGCTTCCTTCCATATTTTTAATTTCAAATGGTATGTCCTTCAAATTTCATTACCATGTTCATTTATCCTTCATATTCTGTCCCTCTACTGTTTTATGGGTCATTTATGGATGTTTGACCCATTTCCCCCATCTTTTAAATGTTTTCTAAAACCTCGAAACATAATTGTTATGCTGCAGAATTTCCGTCTCAAAATGTCTCTCTCTTTTTCTACAGTTCTTTTATTTTATTAAGTGAATACTCAAAGATATATCTTCTATATGGGTATTCACATATATACCAAAATGTTCTATTTTAAATTCTGGGATTTACATACATGAGACCCACCTTCCATTTCTGTGGGTTTTAATGTGACATAAATATCATGTATTTAAATAAGTTTTTAATACGTTATGATTATGAAATGAAACCCATTACTTATTTTCTATATGGGTTGTTTATGAAATGATTGATGATGATATATGTGGATCACATTATAATAAATACATGTCAAGGGTGCGCCCTGATAGCGCTCCAATTCATTGGGTAAAGACTTAATCTCTAGAGATGGCTATTTTTAACGACGCCTTGGTGAATAACTTTGGTAATTTTTAATGACACCTTGGGGATGAACCTTGGTGAAACAGAAATGATTTTCAATATTAAATTTTGTAACCACATCCTCATATTATGAAAAACATAATTTTTATTATGATATGCCTCCTAATTTCTTTCTCATTTTTTATTGTTCTTTTCATGACCTTATTAAAGAATCTCATGTTCACATGTAAAATGTTTCTCTTGTTTCCCTTACAGGGCCTTCTGCTCACACATTCTTTTGATGTATGTCCCCATGTTATTAGATGCAGTAATGAACCTAGGATGAACTTAAGGAGAATCCTTTCAAGTGCTTAAGAAGAATGTTTTATGTTTTTTTTTCATGTTTTATGTTCCTAGTTTCCAAGACACAAAACATTAAAGATCCTTAGTTTTGTGTAATGTAATGAAAGTTTATGTAATAAAATGCGGGATGTTATAGTTGTTATCAAAGGAAGGTTTCATTATTTGTGGAAATTAGGATATAAAAACATTAGGAAGAACCCTATAGAAAAGTTTAAATAAATAAAAACTTCCTATTATTTTGGTAAGTATTGAGTAAGTGGTTTATCAAACCAATACATCCCTGTCTGGATACGAGTAGGTAGAGGAGGCTCTGGCACATATGTACAGAGGGGTAAAACCCAAAAACACCACTTTGAGCTAGACTCGAACGGGAACTGGTGCACATTAACGGGCCTTACTGCACTCTTGGTTACGAAACTCCTGGGGGATATGTTTGGTTAATCAAAAACTTTTTATGAATCATTATGATGGAATTATAGAGAAATGTAATTGTCTATGCATGATGTCTTAGTTAAAAGATTCATAAATAAAATAAATTTCTCACTAAGGTTTTATCCTTTTAGAAAATGGCGGGCAATAGGAGGAACCGTGCATATGGTGACCACAATGCACCATGTGATGATATCCCTCCGATGGAAGCCGAAATGGAAATATTCATGCGAATGATAAACCAACTGACTCAAGTTATGAGTAATAACTTGAATCAAGCTGAGATGCTGACCTCACCACGAAGGTAACAACACTATGTTGAGTCCATCATGCATCAACGGCCACCAACAATCAGTGGATCTACTGACCCATTGGTTGAGGAACAATGCATAAGCTCCATTGAAAAGTTTTTTTCTGTACTCCTTTGTTCGAAACAAGAAAAGGTCTCCCTTGCGGTTTACCGCCTAGAGGGAGAAGCTGATCAGTGGTTGTCACTGGTCAAAAACATAAATCCACGAGGGGAGATGGAAGCTACGGAGTGGGAAGTGTTCTGGGGAATATTCTTTATCATGTATTTCCCTCGTTCCATGAGAACAGGAATGGAGAAAATATTCTCGAGCTGAAGCAGAAGGAGATCGAATCTATCGGAAGCTATGAGATGAACTTCACCCGACATTCAAGATATACCTCTAGCTTTGTCATGGATCCATGTGGGAAGGTTGATAGATTTTTTGGTGGACTAAGACCTCATCTGTGGAAGAATCTGTTCTACCGGGACTACGATAGCTACGGTGAGATCATGCAGAGTGAAATGAAAGTCGAGCTAGAGTTCGGTGAGACACAGTGGTCTCATAAATCAAATGACAAGAAGAGATCATTGGATCCCAGTTTAGGGAAGACTTTTGATCAGGGAAGAGGTGGAAGGCAAATGCAACATACCAATTGCGATAAATGTGGGGAGAAGTATCTGTGTCACTGCTTGATCGGAAGTGGCAAGTGCTACAGGTGTGGAAGAGGAGGCCATGTTTCATGGAATTGTCGTAGTGAGGTGAAGCCTCATCTCCCCAACACTAACGACAGAGGAAATATGGTTCCGGCCCTACCCGAAGTCAAATGCTTCAAGTGTGGACATCTTGGGCACTTTTATAATTATTTTCCAAATCTGAGGGCAGTGGAGGGGAATCACCATAAACGTCAGCAAAGGCCAGGGGAGAAAGGTCGTGATTTTTCTATCACAACAACTGAAGTTGAAGCTCTGAATGACGTGGTAGCAGGTACTCTTGTTTTCCTCTCAAAACTAGCAACTACTTCGTTTGATTCTGGTTCAACGCATTCCTTCATTTCCTCCAATTTTGCAAAGAATATAGAATCATTCCCTGAACTGCTTGAGGTAGAGTTTTCAGTCAAGACTCCAAGTGGGATTATCCATGCATCAACAGTGTTTAGAGACTCTAGTGTTTACTTTAGTAAGAACAATTTTATCGCAAATCTAGTAGTCATTCCCATGTTGGAATTCGACATTATACTAGGGATGGACTGGCTCTCAAAGAATAATGTGAAGATCAAATGAAGAAGTAAGGAAATATTAGTAGTCTTGAATGAACGACCTACAATTGTCTTCTAAGGAGAGATATCTGGAACTGATCCCTATCTAGAAGAACCTCCTATAACTTTCTTTATAGAGTTAATCAGTGATGACGAAGAAGGAAAAGACAATGTACAAATAATAGATATTCTGATTGTTTAGGAATACATGGATGTATTTCATGAGGAGTTACCTTGACCTCCCACAGAAAGAGAGGTAGAGTTCTCTATTTAACTCTTACCAAGGTCTCAACCGATATCAAAGACCCCATATAGAATAGAAAATGTGGAGCTATAAGAGTTAAAGAAACAGCTCCAAGACTTGTTGGAGAAGGGGTTTATCTGACAGAGTGTGTCTCCGTGGGGAGCACCAGTTTACTTTGTGAAGAAGAAGGATGGATCAATGAGGCTATGCATTGATTACAGAGAACTGAACAGGATCACATTGAAGAACAGATACCATCTTCCATGAATTGATGATTTATTTGACAAACTTCATGGGGCTCAATTCTTCTCCAAGATTGACCTTCTATCTGGTTATCATCAACTGAGGGTGAAGAAGGAAGATATTCTAAAGAATGCCTTCTGATCAAGATATGGTCATTATGAGTTTACTGTTATGCCCTTCGGCTTTACAAATTCTCCTACTATTTTCATGGATTTGATGAATAGAGTCTTTAAGGACTACCTTGATAACTTTTTGGTAGTTTTTATTTATGATAATTTGATATATTCAAAACGTCGTGAGGAGCATGAAGATCATATGAGGGTTATTTTGAAAACTCTGCGGAAGGAGGGCCTCTTTTGAAAGTTCAGAAAGTGTGAGTTTTGGTTGCAACAAGTGGCTTTCATGGGGCACATCATAACCAATGAAGGAATCACGGTTGACCCTGCAAAGACTATGGTTGTGGAGGAGTGGCCTCAACCCACAACAGTAACTTAGATCCATAGTTTCCTTGGATTAGCGGGATATTATCGGAGGTTTGTGAAAAACTTTTCACAGCTTTCTAATCCACAAACCAAGTTGACTCGAAAAGGGGTTATGTTCATCTGGACAAAGGAATGCTAGGAATGTTTCCAAGAGCTGAAGAAGATATAGGTTACTGCACCTGTGTTAACACTACCCTCTATCGGATAATGATTCGTTATTTTTAGTGATGCATCTCTGAAAGGCCTTGGGTGTGTCCTCATGCAAGATGACAAGGAAATTTCTTATTCATCTCGACAGTTGAAGATTCATGAGCAAAATTATCCTATGCATGATCTAGAGCTAGAGGCAGTTGTTTTTGCTCTAAAGATATGGAGGCAATATCTTTATGGGGAGAAATGTGATATATACACCGACCACCAAAGTTTAAAGTATATTTTCACGCAGAAAGAATTGAACATGAGACAAAGGAGATGGATGGAGCTTATTAAAGACTATTATTTTTCAATTCATTGTCACCCTGGAAGAGCAAACAAAGTCGCAGATGTGTTATGCAGGACTAATCCTATTGTTCTGGAAACAATGAGGATCCTATGAGATCCCTTTATTAAAGATCCAGTAAAACTGGACATGGGAATTGTAAGGGTAGGGACATCATCAACCATATCCCAAATGATTTCACAACCTTCATTACTAGATAAGATCAAGAAGGCTAAAAAAGAATATCCTTTGCTTCATGGGAAGTTTGAGGCTGTAAAGGATGGGAAGTTCACTGATTTCAATATTGATCAAGAAGGTGTATTGAAATTTCGTACAAGAATATGTGTTCCATCTATTCTGGAGATAATGAAAGAACTGATGGATGAAGCTCATAGCTCTACATTCTCTATACATCTGGGAATCACTAAAATGTATAGAGACCTTCATGATCATTATTGGTGGGATAACATAAAGAGGGAGATTGCTGATTACACTACAAGGTTCCTCGTGTGTCAACAAGTAAAGGCAGAATGACAACTTTCTAAGGGGGTATTACAACCGCTACCCATACCATAATGGAAGTGGGATAATATCACTATGGAATATGTATCTGGTCTCCCAAAAACATCCAAAGGAAATAATGCGATATGGGTTATTGTGGACCGTCTCACCAAGACCACCCATTTTATCTCTATTCAGAAAGAATTCTCTCTGGATCAACTTGCCAAGATATACGTAAAGTAAGTGGTAAGGCTGTACGGGGTACCACTATCCATCGTGTCTGATCGTGATCCAAGATTCACATCGAAATTTTGCAGAAGTCTTCAACATGCTTTGAATACTGAATTGAATTTTAGTACGGCCTATTATCCTCAAAATGATGGCCAATCTGAAAAGACTATTCAGACACACGAAGAAAAGATGAGATTATGCTCAATGGAATTTAATGGTGGATGGGATCAACACCTACCATTAGTTGAATTCTCCTATAACAACAGCTTCCATTCGAGTATTCAGATGGCACCCTATGAAGCTCTGTATGGAAATCTATGTAGAACTCCTACTTGTTGGGATGAAACTGGTGATAGAAAGCTTCTTGGGCCTGGTCTTGTACAAGAGATGACAGAACAGGTTCATTCCATCCAACAACACATAAAGGCTGCTCAGAGTCGGCAGAAGAGAAATGCTGACAACCGTCGAAGGGACTTGGATTTTGGGGTTGGCGACAAAGTATTCCTTCGAATTACTCCATGGAAGAGAGTCATGCGGTTTTTGGAAGAAAGAGAAGCTCAACACTAGGTACATTGGCCCTTATAAAGTCCTTGATCGCATTGGATCAGTGGCATATCGTCTAGCACTTCCACCGAACCTTTCTCAAGTTCACGATGTCTTCCATGTATCTCTTTTGAGGATGTACATACCTAACCCTTCGCATGTACTGAACCTAGATGTGGTACAACTGGAACATGACCTCTCTTATGAGGAGCATCTAGTGGAGATATTATACTGTAGAGACAAGGTTCTACAAAACAAGACTACCCACCTTGTGAAAGTGTTGTGGAGGAATCATAAATATGAAGAAGCGACTTGGGAGCCTGAGGAAACAATGAAGAAAAAGTACCCTCACCTTTTCGACTAGGCCTCAAGTATAAAATTTCGGGGAATAAATTTCTTAAGGGGGGAAGAATGTACCGACCAAAACTTTTTTGAATAGTATATTAACTTACTCTTAATGATTTTATAGAGATGTTAATGGTTAATGCCGAAAGTGGAGTCGATGGCTTCATCCGGTAGACTCGAACCTTATGAAGCCCACTTATCAGAGCTTTTGAAGGAGGTGGCATCTTTGGGCTTCACTTTGGACCAAGCCCAAGCTGAACTCCAGCGTGTCAAGCTTGAACGGAAACGCCTGTGGGAGAAGTACAAGTTAGTAGACATTACTACTAGGTCAATGTTATCTGATCCTCCCTCAGATTCTCTCACCATAGCACACCTTACACTTAGGTCTTATGCTGGTGTTATAAGGGGATATGTGTGGAGACCGTAGCTTCTTTGTGTAATCCTTTGGGATGAATAAATTTATATTTCCTCCTTTAGTGAAGTTTGTGAAATTTCAAATGTCTGGATAATTTTAGGATGTATTTTATTGATGAATTAAAAAAAAGATATTTTAAAATATTTATGAAAACCATAAAAAATTAAGGATGTGTAATGATTTTCAATAAATGGTCTTCTACAGTTATGTTCAGTACAGAATTTAGAGTCTAATAAGATCAACTTAATTTTTGATGAATACTGATTTTATTCCTAGGATTAGTAATGTGACCAAATGGATTAGTAATCTCACTTAAAGAAAGTTTTAATAGAATTTAGACACCATGATTAAGTTATGTGATTCAATAAAATGGGTAAATAATGGTTTCATAAATTATTAATCAAGTATCAGTTTATTTGGGTGAATAGTGTTTTTTAATTAAAAATTAAATTAAAAATATTTAGAAAAATATTTTTATAAAATGGACTTTATTTTTGAACTCAGAGCATCGATATTATGTTATGGTGATTTTTTGGGATTTTTCTGAGAAAGATGAATTTTCAGTGAATAGTAAAAAAATGCAGTTTTAGGGTTTTGGTATGTTAAATGACATCATAACTATGTCATGATGATGTCATGAGGTATTTTAAGGGATGGTCGACTAAAGGGGATGAAATATTCTATGAGGTGTCCCTTGTCCATTAATTCCTTGCCCCTCACATTCCATATAAATACCAAGACATCCTCTCATCCATTTGACGCCAAAATCATCCTCAACGAAGTTCTGGTCTCCTTACCTCCCAAGGAGTCCTTCAAAGGTGCCCCCAAGCCCTCAAGGTCCCAACCTATGAGTTTTAAGAGTTACGTTTAAGGTAAGGGATCCGACCTCTCTCTTTCTTTTCAAGTAATCCATTTTATGGCATTTCTTTTATGCTTCATGTTCTTATGTTAGAGGATGTTCTTTTATATTCATCTTACTTCCCTTTTTATGTTCATATGGTTGGATACTCCCTCTTTCTCTCATCAATTCGTTTTAAGAATGTTTAAGTGGCGCCGTTAGGCTGCTGAATTTTTAAATGATTCTTTCACCCTTCTCTTTTTCAAAGTTCTACATTCAGGTCTGGTCTTTCATGTTCCTATTTTTTTTGTTGGTGTATTATCTCTATATCGATCATACTGAACTCTTGTGTTAATATTATTTGAGACCCTATTTTATCTTTTCAATTCATTTTTGGTTGAAACTTAAGTGACGTCGTTAGGCTGTGGGATTTTCATAAGGGAAATTTAATTTTTGTCTTCCTTCCATATTTTTCATTTCAGATCTTATGTCCATCAAATATCATTACCATGTTCATATATCCTTCATATTCTGTCCCTGTACTGTTTAATGGGTCATTTATGAATGTTTGACCCATGTCCCCTCTCTTTTCAATGTTTTCTAAAACCTCGAAACATAGTTGTTATGCTGCAGAATTTCCGTCTCAAAATGTCTCTCTCTTTTTCTAAAGTTCTTTTATTTTATTAAGTGAATACTCAAGGCTCTCTCTTCTATATTGGTATTCACATTTATATAAAAATGTTCTATTTTAAATTCTGGGATTTACATACATGATACCCACCTTCCTTTTGTGGGTTTTAAAGTGACACAATGATCATGTCCTTAAAGAAGTTATTAAAACGTTATGATTAAGAGATGAAACCCATTCCTTTTATGTTATATGGGTTGTTTATAAAATGATTTATGATTATATATGTGGTTCACATGATAATAAATACATGTCAAGGGTGCACCCTTATAGCTCTCCAATGCATTTGGTAAAGACTTAATCTCTAGAGATGACTATTTTTAACGACGCCTTGGTGAATAACCTTGGTAATTTGTAATGACACCTTGGGGATGGACCTTGGTGAAAGAGAAATGATTTTCAATATTAAATGTTGTAGCCACATATTCATGTTATGAAAAACGTTATTTTCATTATGATATGCCTCCTGATTTATTTTTCATGCCTTAAAGTTCTTTTCATGACCTTATTAATGTATCTCAAGTTCACATGTAAAATATTTCTCTTGTTTCCCTTACTAGGCCTTCTGCTCACCCTTTCTTTTGATGTATGTACCCAAGTTATGAGATGCAGTAATGAACCTAGGATGAACTTAAGGAGAAGCCTTTAAAGTTTTTAAGAAGAATGTTTTATGTTGTTTTCATGTTTTATGTTCCTGGTTTCCAAGACACTAAACAGTAAAGATTCTCAGTTTTGTGTAATGTAATGAAAGTTTATGTAATAAAATGCGGGATGTTATAGTGGTAGTACCTGCCAGAAGATCATTTCAGGTGGCCATGTCATGTGCTGCTAGTGTGGTAAAGAGGGGCCCAAGTGATATCAGTGTCCATGATACATATTGGAGTTCCGAGCTTTGGACAAGATGGGTCATTTACTGCGCTTTCGTAGGTTGTTTCCACCAATAGCTAGTGAGAGGGGTTCTATGCAGACTCTGCATGCGGGAGCAGGACCAGTAGCTTCATACGAGTTGGGAAACTGGAATACGTCAGGGTGTGCAGGCATGGATGGTAGTCTGGTTTGTGGTACCCAGACACCATGATCTCAGATGTAGTAGGGTGGGATAGCTCATGGAAGCCAGGTTGTGTCTCAGTGCCGCAGAACTGGGCAGGCATATGCAGTGTAACATACCCAGTAGGAGTAGGATATCAGACCTTCTACTATTAGAGGTACTATTCTAGTAGCTTCTGTCTTATCTTCAGTACTTTTTGAAATGGGTGTTACACATAGTTTCATATCTGTACCTGTTGTAGAGAGCCTCGAGCTCTATGTTTCTTTATTCCTCCATTGTTATGACGCAAGACAATCTTTTGGGAGCAAGAACGGCTGGTGTGTGTTAGTGCAAAGAGTGCCTACTTGAGGTTGGAGGGTGTCAGTTTCTATGGGAACTCTATGTATTAGAGATGATGAGCTATGATTTCATTCTCTGGATAGACTGTTTGGTTCCCTTTCAAGCCTTTGTAGACTGCTATCATCGAAGGGTGAGTTTCACGTCACCAGAGGGTGGAGAGTTTCTATACAAGGGCAAGTGGGATGTTCAAGCGAGTCGACCTGGACCAGAGCATCGTGGGAGAGGTGGTCTGACAGCCTAGATTGCAAGTTTATATCTGGATGATCAGGGGACTTGTCAGAAATATTTCTCTCCAGTGTTTGATCATTTCAGGGATGTCTTTTCGGATGACTTTTCAGGTCTACCTCCAGACCGTGGGGTGGATTTCTCTATTGAGCTTGTTCTAGGGGCAGCACTAGAGTCCATTCCTCCTTATAGGATGGCTACACCAGAGTTGCTGGAGCTCAAGAGGCAGTTGGAGGAGTTACATGCAAAGGG
This sequence comes from Viscum album, assembly GCA_963277665.1. Taxonomy (NCBI): domain Eukaryota; kingdom Viridiplantae; phylum Streptophyta; class Magnoliopsida; order Santalales; family Viscaceae; genus Viscum; species Viscum album. The sequence continues at coordinate 221,926,131 of OY728165.1, forward strand.
TCTCATCCAACCTAGTAATACTCATTGGGGTTCACCAGTCCTTTTTATAACGAACCATACTTTACATAAATGGTTAATACTTCAAAAATGAAGCATACTTATCACAACATATAACAATACCATTAAAGGGCCGTATAGGTATAGTGTCTTTAGAAACTGGGAAACATAAACAACTGGTTCATAAAGCATCTACACTGTCTCCCATTTATTTTATCATATCTATAGTCCCTTTTTGGAATATCTTACTTAATACCCTTCTTCCAGACCTGGGGAAGGAAAACATACAAAAGGGTGAGCTCAAATGCTCAGTAAGGGTAAACAAAAGAAATATCAATCACATCATATTCATAAGAACATAACATTTTGGAAATCATACCCTGTAAAAGAGATCATAATTTCATAACATGTGATAAATCATGGTAGTGAAATGTAATCACAATAATCATAACATAAAACATGAAGCTTTGTGGCATACACACATAATCATAGAGAATCATTTCTTATTAGTCAAGACTCATTGCCAAGACTATATTAGTGTACAAAGTCCATTTCTGAACCGAGTTCATTCCTCATTTCAGTCCTGTTTCACTGAACCGGTTTAACCTGCCGTTCCATCCATGTCTATCTCATGAGATATAAAATCTTTTCCCAATTCATTGGAGGGAGATATAGGTCCCACCCATCTCATAATGATACCATTCTTATGTGTGCCAAAAAATCATAAACCATACATCATATCATAACCCATGTAATAAAAATGGGATTCTTAAACATCGTGACATCATGAAACAATTCATATAAGATAATGGAATTCATAAAAATTATTCCATCACAACATAATAAAATCAATGTAATAATAGGGATAGAAACAAGACCCTTTATTATCTTAGATGGAAAATAATTTTGATAAAACACATGAACTCCATTCTTGAGGAAAATATCCTTTCTACTTCAAAAACACTTTTCCTTTCTTAACATCTCATACAATTCTAAACTAAAATAAGTTGAATAAAAATAAACTTGAAAACTTTTAAAGGAATCTTCTTGGAAATAATGTTTTAAAAATCCATTCATGCCTTATAAGTTAAAAAAACATTCTTCTCGTACTTTTGTCGGAAAAGTCAAAAAGTACCTCTTATGAAAAACGACAAAAGATTACATTCACATCTTTTACTAAAAACTCACCGAAGGGTAAAATTGGATTTAAAAAATTGTAGGTGGATGGAAATAATATTACATATTTCAAAAATATGGATGTGGATGATAAAATACACCCCAGTAAATACAAAAGAATAAACAATCTCGGATAAAATGAGATTGTGATATTTTCTCTTACCTTAGGTCTGATTTGCTTCGTAAGTGTCCAAACCTCCTGTATAATGATTTGAATAATGTTATTGACTTATTAAAGAATCATACTTGTTGTTATGATATCATATATGGTCATATTCTTAGCTTCTTATTAGTAATATTTCATTATTACTTGTTATTCGGGTAGTTATTACTTTTTGTTCTTATACTTGTTTTGTCGAATAAATTATTATTCTTCTCTTTAGGTTATAGATACCTCATTTCCAGAATTGTGTTAGTGTTCTATATATCATATTTATTCATTCAATTCATTTATATAATCATTATGCAATCAAGATCATGTAGAACGAATCACATCACATCGTGGAGACGGTATTCCGTACGTACGCACGAGCGATGATATCATTCTCATGATCGTGGAATTGTATTAGAGTGTATGTATACTATTTAAGAATCTATACCACTTTAAAATAATCATATATAGTTATTTATGTTCACCATTATACCCATCCAAGTAAGGTGGTGATTGAAAATAGATTACACCACGGCGTGGAGACGGTATTCCGTACGTACGCACGCGCGGTGATTTCGTTTTCCGTATGATGGAAAGATGGGGAAATAGGGTTGTTTCATACTTATAATAACATATCCGTATATGAGTGATACTGATGTTATTAATTCATAATGAAACAACTAAATAAGAAGAACTGGAAGAAGAAATAAAGTTGAAAGAATCGGTAACGGACATTACCTATTCTTTGAAGCGCCTCTTTGAGACCTCCTTTTAGGGCACAAACATTGTTCTTTGAAGAAGACCAGGACCTCTATGATGTTTCTAGGGAATTGGAGAGGAAAAATTGGCAGAGTTTGTACGAGTTTGAAGGCTCAGTGTGGTGTGAGGAAGAGAGGTAGGAGGTGCCCTTTTATAAGGGAGGAGAGGGGAACCTTTGGAAATATAAGAAATATTAGTTTATATTAAATACCAACCCCACTTAAAAACATCCAAAACGACTAATATCCGAATTTTAGATGAGATAGGATTTTAATATCATCAACCAATAAAATTTAGACATGTTAGGAATTTATTTTAAACATTATCAACTTGATTTATCCTAATTTATCAATTAAATTTTATTTGAGGTAATAATATTCTAAATTTTAATTTATTATATATAATTACATATGTGTTTTTAATTTTCCATAATTTGACACTTTATGAAATTTTATACCATATAAATTTTAATTTATAATTTTTAAATATTTTTGTGATTTTTAAACAATTTTATAATATGATATTTTTAAAAAATAACATTAGTGTAAATTTTGACACTATTCATTTATTTGAATTTAAATAAAATATATACAGAAGATATGTTCAAAATAAAAGCTTTAATAGATTCCTAAAATGTCATATGTGTCTAGAAAATTAGTGTAGCACATTAAATAGTTCATATACTATTTATTTTAATATTTTTAAAACCATTTATTTGATATTTTAATTAATAAAATAATTTCAACATCACAATTGTGTCACAATTAATGTTATTATTTAATCCCTAAAAATTCTAATAAAATTCCAATGATGTATATAATTGCATTAGATTTCTGTATACTATTCATGTTCGAAGTTTAATTAAGTTTATCACTAAATTATAATTATTATACTTATAAGATTTAAGAAAGTGACATGTTGTCACATTCTTTAGTTTTCATAATAATTAAATTATTTTAAGGGAAATAATTCCATTAAATTAATCTAATCCGACCCTTAGGTGATATGGGTCGACTTTTAGTCAACAAATTAGATTTTTTCAGGTGTTAGGGTAATTTTATAATCTTATATTTACCCTTAATTACACGATTTACCTTTAACTATGGTAAATAAAATTTACCATAGTTACTATTCAGAATGACCAAAATTAAAAAGTAGCCTATTTACATAATTTGGACTCACTGATTCCAAATATGGAATCCATTTTTCCAAATTAAAAACATATAAGTTGCAGTAATTAATTTAAAATAAATCCCATTGTTAAGAAAACTGGTTTTAGAAGTTAAAACATTGCCAAAGATTGAAATGTTTTCACATATTAATTCAATGTGAAATTAATGCTAATGACATACATTATATTAAATGGTAAAAATATATTCTATTTAAAAATTGAAACCATTAAATATTATAATTTAACCAGATAAATTATCTCAATGAAAAAAATTGTTTGTAAATAAAAATTAGCGTATTTTTACTATTCATCAATATATGAAAGTTATCAGAAAAATATAAAAAAGTTATCCAAAGTAAATTTTTATATCATGATTCAAAAGAATAATTTTATTTTTCCAAATTGAACTTATAAACATGTCAAAAACTAGATTTAATGTGGGTGTGCCATCAAAAGGCGGAAAAAATGTATTTTTTTTAAAAATACTTCTTTTATCCAAAGAAACTAATTTTGCTTTCATACCTCATTCTAGAAAATGTATAAGTTGAATTAAAATGTTATAAAATTCAAAATTCAGTTAATACTATTCATAATGGCTAGTTTTAATAATATTTTAATAGCATATCGTTGTTCAGTGAGACTCGGTATTGCATACGATGCAAGCTATCGAGGAAGGTCGTGGTTGCGTGTAAAGCAAGCCAAGCTAGTGTTGTGTGTAGTGAAAGATTCCTTTGATGATTTATATAAAAACAAAATATTTCTCATAAAAGTATAAGGTGTTAAATTTTACCCCCCTTAAAATTAATTTCGTCCTCGAAATTCGTCACTTGTAACAAACAGTTGAGGATACCTCTCCCTCATCATATCCTCAAGCTCCCATGTAGCTTCTTCTAATTGGTGGTTCCTCCATTAAACTTTCACCAAGTGAGTGGTCTTGTTTCGTAGGACTTTTTTTCTACGATCCAGAATCTCTATCGGCTGTTTTTCATAAGAAAGATCTTGTTCCAGAGATACAACTTCTGAGTTGAGTACTTTTGAAGGATCAGTTATGTACTTTCTTAGGAGAGATACATGGAACACATCGTGAACTTGAGAGAGATTTGGCGGAAGCGCCAATCGGTAAGCCACCTTTCCAACACGATCCAGTATTTCGAAAGGACCAATATACCTAGGGCTCAGCTTTCCCTTCTTTCCAAATCTCATTACTCTCTTCCAAGGAGATATTCGTAAGAACACTTTACCACCCACTTCAAACTCTAGGTCTTTTCTTCGGTTGTTGGCATAACTTTTCTGTCGACTCTGAGCTACTCTTATGTGTTGTTGAATAGATCGGACATTTTCTGCCATCTCATCAACAATATCAGGTCCTAATAGCTTTCTTTCCCCCACTTCATCCCAAAAAGTAGGAGTCCTGCATTTCTTTCTATAGAGAGCTTCATAAGGAGCCATCTGAATACTGGAGTGAAAGCTGTTATTATAAGAAAATTCCACCAAAGGTAGGTGTTGATCCCAACCACCTTTGAAATTCATTGAGAAAGCTCTCAACATCTCTTTTAGATTTTGAATTGTTCTATCAGACTGACCGTCTGTCTGAGGATGATAAGCAGTACTGAAACTCAACTCTGTATCCTGAGTATGCTGAAGACTTCGCCAGAACTTTGAGGTAAACCTCGGATCCTGATCAGATATAATAGAAAGTGGTACTCCAGGCAATATTACCAATTCCTTTACATATATCCTGGCAAGCTGATCTAGAAAGAAATCCTCTCTAATTAAAATGAAGTGTGCAGACTTTGTAAAAAGATCAACTATGACCCAAATAGCATTATTTTCTTTGGATGTTTTAGGAAGTCCTGTGACAATGTCAATAGTGATGTTTTCTCATTTCCATTCTGGTATGGGTAATGGTTGTAACATCCCTTTAGACTTCTGTCTCTTAGATTTAACTTTCTGAAAAACCAAGAATCAAGAGACATATTCAGCAACATCTCTTTTCATGCCATCCCACCAGAAGTACTCTTTTAGGTCCCTATACATCTTCGTGCTTCCAGGATGAATAGAGAATGAAGAACTATGAGCCCTATCCAGCAGCTCCTTCTTTAATTCAGGGATGGGAGGAACACAAACCTGATTCCTAAACTTTTATTATCCTATCACAATCAAGGTTGAATTCAGGAACATTTCTCACCTTCTTTTGTAACTCGACATCTTCTTTCTATGCCTCTTGAATCATCACATGTATAAATGGTTGAACATTCATTTGAGAAAGATAACATTTCTCCCCTTCCATTAAAATTACAAGATCCATGCTTTGTAAATCCATAAATATTGGATCTTGTGTGATCCTCATCATTGATAAGCTAGCATGGTCTTGTCGACTTAATGTGTCTACTACCTTGTTTTCATTCCCTAGGTGGTAATGGATTGAGCAGTCTTAATCCTTAATCAGCTCCAACCATCTTCTTTGACGCATATTCAGATCCTTTTGTGTGAAAATATACTTTAAACTTTTATGATCACTATAAATATCAAACATTTCACCATAAAGGTAATGCCTCCAAATCATTAATGAAAATATTACTGCAGCTAACTCAAAATCATGAGTTGGGTAGTTTTTTTCACGGATTTTCAAATGTCGTGAGGCATAAGCTATCACCATATAATTTTTCATAAGAACACACCCCAATCCCTTCTTGGATGCATCACTGTAGATTAAAAACGTTTCTCGACTACAAGGTAGTGTGAGCACAGGTTCACTAGAAAACCTTCTTTTCAACTCCTTGAAATTATCTTCACATTCCTCCCTCCAGACAAACTTAACTCCTTTCCAAGTCAACTTGGTGTTTGGATTAGATAATCATGAAAAATATTTCACAAAACGACGGTAATATCCAGCCAAACCAAGAAAACATCAGATCTCAGTTACTGTTGTCGGTCTCGACCATCTTTTGATAACCTCTGTTTTTGCTAGATCCACAGATATCCCCTCTTTTGAGATTATGTGACCAAAAAATGCAACTTTTTGAAGCCAAAATTCACACTTGTTAAATTTGGCATAAAGATTCTCCTTTCTCAGGGTCTTCAATATGATTCTCAAGTGATCTCCATGTTCTTCCTTGCTCTTTGAATATAAAATAATATCATCTTTAAAGACTACCACAAACTGATCATGATAGTCTCTAAAAACACTATTCATCAGATCCATGAAGATAGAAGTGGAATTAGTAAGAACAAATGGAATCACTATAAATTCATAGTGTCCATACCTTGTACAGAAAGTCGTCTTGGGTATATCATCCCTTTTGATCCTTAATTGATGATACCCTGAATGAAGATCAATCTTGGAAAAGTATCGAGCTCCGCGTAGTTGGTCAAATAAGTCATCAATGTGCAGGAGAGGATATTTGTTCTTGATAGTGATGTTGTTAAGTTCTCTATAATCAACGCAGAGTCTCATTGATCCATCTTTCTTCTTAACAAACAGAACAGGTGCTCCCCAAGGTGACACAGTAGGGTATATGAATCCCTTATCAATATTCTCTTGGAGTTGCTTCTTCAATTCCTGCAACTCAATTGGGGCCATTCTATGAGGTGCCTTTGAAATAGGAAAAGCACCCTGTACGAGTTCTATTGAAAACTCAACTTCACGGTTTGGTGGAAGACCCGAAAATTCCTCCGGAAAGACATCATCAAACTACCGTACAATGGGAATATTCTTAATCGTGAGTTTCTCACCAACCATTTGAGATAAATAACCTTCATTTAGTGTAATCTAGACCCATCATATGGAAGAAATTTCCACTGGAAGGTTATGTTCATCCTTGCATCAATAGACGATCATAGATTGATCTGGAATATGAAATGTGACTTCCCTTCTTTGGAAATTTGTATGAGCTCCATATAACGAAAGCCAATCCATGCCATGAATCACATCAAATTCCACTATAGGAAGGATCACAAGATTTGCAGGAAGCACTTTCCCACAAACTTCAACCAGGGAAGAAATATAAACATTTGTTGCGACTGTTGTGCCATTATGGGTTGTCACAACTAACTCAACATCTAATTGTTGAGGTAATACGGTGATACTATTAGAAAATTCTTCAGAAATAAAAGAGTGGGTGGATCCAGAATCAAATAAAACATTTTCTACTTCAGAGTGGATGGTAAGTGTACCTTTCACCACATCATTATCGTACTCCACATTGCTGATAGAAATTTCATGTGACTTTCCTTTTTCATTAGCCTTAAGAGTTTTTTGACGTCGACCATCATCATCAACCATTGGATTTGGGCATTTATTGGCATAATGCACCATCTCATTGCACTTGAAACATTGAAGTGTAGTAGGTTCATTCTGTGTATCCCTTCCTTTATTTGCATCATTAGACATCTTCTTCCCATCATTGCGGCATTCAAATGCCCGATGACCTTCCTTTCCACATTTGAAACATTTACTTGTCCCTTTAAGACAACTCCCGCCATGTTTCTTTCCACACTTTGAGCATAAGGGAAAGATCATATTCTTTTCAGTGTGCTCTTTATATTTTCCATTGAATTCCATTTTCCTCTTCTTATAAAACCCATATGTCTGATGGGTTACTCCAATCTCCATATCACCTTTGAGAGTACATCGAACGATTTCCTCGTAGCTATTGAAGTCCCTTATGGCTAACGCCCTTCGATGACTTGGTTTTAAGCCACTAAAGAATTGATCGATCTTACTCTCAGGTTGGATAATAATACCAGAAGCGTACCTTGCATGTCTTGTAAAATTTTCTTCATAGGTCCCAACAGATTCATCATCCTTTTTCTTTAGTTCAAGAAACTCCTTCTCTATCCTTGTACGGAGAATACGAGGTAAATACTTATTGAAAAATAAGTTCTTGAACTCGTCCCATTCCATTGACTCAATTTCATCTCTTGGCCTCGTATTCTTGATAAGATTCCACCATTGATCAGCATCAACTTCCAAATGATACACTGCTAAGATGACTTTATCTTGTTCAGAACATTTAAGAACTGATAATATCTTTTCAGTAGTACCGATCCATTTTTCAGCAACTAATGGATCTGTAGACCCGCTGAATGAAGGTGGACACTGTCTCATGAAGGATTCAACAGAATTTTGCTCCTTCCTTTGCTCATTTGGAAGTACAGCATGATTCATAGCTTGAGAAAGTTGTGTGAGCATGGCTACAAGATTTTTCATTCCATCTCCAATAACATTTGGTTGCTCAGTGGGACAATCATTGCATTGCCTTCGCATTCCGCATTAACACGGTTCCTTCAAGTTCCAGCCATTGACTAAAACCAAGAAGAATAGTGTGAGAAACACTACATAGAATAGGAAAACCACATAATCAAGAATAAAATTGAACACTTAAGGTATTATCCTAGTTTATTCATGGCCATTTCTAAAACACTAAGATTGTGTTCTATGCTTAGACATATCCTTAGGGTTCTTACTAAGGCTTTCACATCCTAGTTTCCAAAGGTTGACTATACCTTTCCTCTGATACCAACTATAACGAACCATAATTTACATACATGGTTAATAATTCAAAATTGAAGCCTACTTATTACAACATATAACAAAACCATTAATGGACCGTATAGGTATAGTGTCTTTAGAAACTGGGAAACATAAACAACTGGTTCATAAAGCATCTACAATGTCTCCAATTTATTTCATCATAACTATAGTCCCTTTTTGAGATATCTTACATAATACCCTTATTCCTGACCTGGGGAAAGAAAACATACAAAAGGGTGAGCTCAAATTCTCAGTAAGGGTAAACAAAAGAAATATCAATCACATCATATTCATACGAACATAACATTTTGGAAATCTTACTCTGCAAAAGAGATCATAATTTCATAACATGGGATAAATCATGGTAGTGAAATGTAATCACAATATTCATAACATAAAACATGAATATTTTTGGCATACACACATAATCATAGAGAATCATTTCTTATTATTCAAGACTCATTTCCAAGACTATCTTAGTGGAGAAAGTCAATTTCTGAACCAAGTTTATTCCTCGTTTCAGTCCTGTTTCACTGAACCGGTTTAACCTCCCGTTCCAGCCAAGTCTATCTCATGAGATATAAAATCGTTACCCAATGAATTTAATGGAGATATAGGTCCCACCCATCTCATAATGATACCATTCTTATGTGTTCCACAAAATCATAAACCATAAATCATAGCATAACCCATGTAATAAAAATGGGATTCTTAAACATCGTGACATCATGAAACAATTCATATATGATAAATGAATTCATAAAAATAATTCCATTACAACATAATAAAATCAATTTAATAATAGGGATAGAAACAGAACCCTTTTTATCTTAAATGGAAAATAATTTTTATAAAACACTTGAACCCCATTCTTGTGGAAAATATCCTTTCTACTTCAAAAACACTTTTCCTTTCTTAACATGTCATACAATTCTAAACTAAAAGAAGTTGATTAAAAATAAACTTGAAAACTTGTAAAGTAATCTTCATGGAAATAATGTTTTAAAAATCCATTCATGCCGTATAAGTTAAAAAAACATTCTTCTCGTACTTTTGTCGGAAAAGTCAATAAGTACCTCGTACGAAAAACAACAAAAGATTCCTTTCATATAGTTTACTAAAAACTCACCAGATGGTAAAATTGGATTTAAAAAATTTTAGTTTGATGGAAATAATATTACATATTGAGGAAACATGGATGTGGAAGATAAAATACACCCCAGTAAATACCAAAGTATAAATATTCTCGGATAAAACGAGATTGTGATATTTTCTCTTACCATAGGTCCGATTTGCTTCCTAAGTGTCCAAACCTCCTATATAATGATTTAAATAATGTTATTGTCTTATTAAAGAATCATAAGTATTGTTATGATATCATATGTGGTCATATTCGTAGCTTCTTATTAGTAATATTTCATTATTACTTGTTATTTGGGTGTTTATTACTTTTTGTTCTTATGCGTGTTTTGTCAAATATATTCTTATTCTTCTATTTAGGTTATAGATACCTCATTTCCAGAATGGTATTTGTGTAATATATATCATATTTATTCATTCAATTCATTTATATAATCATTATTCAATGAAGATCATGTAGAACGAATCACATCACATCGTGGAGACGGTATTCCATACGTATGCATGTGCGATGATATCGTTCTCATGTTCGTGGAATTGTATTTGAGTGTATGTATACTATTTCAGAATCAATACCACTTTAAAATTATCATATATAGTTATTTATTTGCACCATTATACCCATACAAGTAAGGTGGAGATGGAAAATAGATTACACCACGGCGTGGAGACGGTATTCCGTACGTACGCACGCGCGATGATTTCATTTTCTGTAGGATGGATAGATGGTGAAATAGGGTTGTTTCATACTTATAATAACATATCAGCATATGAATTATACTTATGTTATTAATTCATAATGAAAATACTAAAGAAGAATAAGTGGAATAAGAAATAAAGTTGAATGAATCGGTAATAGACATTACCTCTTCTTTGAAGCGCCTCTTTGAGACCTCCTTTTAGGGCACTAAAATTGGTCTTCGAAAAAGACCAGGACCTCTAGGATGTTTCTAGTGAAGTGGAGAGGAGAAATTGGCAGGTTTTGGCCGATCTTTAATGCTCAAAGTGGTGTGAGTAAGAGAGGGAGGAGGTGCCCATTTATAAGGGAGGAGAGGGGCACCTTTGGAAATATAAGAAATATTAGTTTATATTAAATCCCAACCCCACATAAAAACTTCCAAAATGACTCATATCCAAATATTAGATGATATAGGGTTGTAATATCATCAAACAATAAAGTTTATACATGTTAGGAATTTATTTTCAACATTATCAACATGATTTATTCTTATTTATCAATGTAATTTTATTTGTGGTAATAATATTCTAAATCTTAAATTATTATAAATAATTACATATGTGTTGTGAATTTTACATAATTTTACGATTTATGACATTTTAGACCATATAAATTTTAATTTATAATTTTTAAATATTTTTTTGATTTTTAAACAATTTTATTATATGTTATTTTTATAAAATAACAATAGTGTCAATTTTGACACTATTCATTTATTTGAATTTAAATAAAATATATACAGAAGATATGTTCAAAATAAAAGCTTTAATAGATTCATAAATTGTCATATTTATCTATAAAATTAGTTTAGAACATTAAATAGTTCATATAATATTTATTTTAATATTTATAAAACCATATTTTTTGATATTTTAATTAATAAAATAATTTCAACATCACTATTGTGTCATAATTAATGATAATTATTTAATCCCTAAAAATTCTAAATAAATTCCTATGATGTAGATAATTGTATTATAATTTGGGATACTATTCATGTTCGAAGTTTCATTAAGTTTATCACCAAATTAAAATTATTATACTTATAAGATTTAAGAAAGTGACATGTTGTCACATTCTTTGGTTTTAATAATAATTAAATTATTTTCATGTAAGAAAGTCCATTAAATGAATTTAATCTGACACTTAGGTGATATGGGTCGCCTTTTAGTCATCCAATAGGATTTTGGAAGGTGTTAGAGTAATTTTATAATCTTATATTTACCCTTAATTACCCGATTTACCTTTAACTATGGTAAATAAAATTTACCGTAGTTACTATTCATAATGCCCAAAAATAAAAAGTAGACTATTAACATAATTTTGACCCACTAATTACGAATATGGAATCCATTTTCCCAAATTCAAAATATATAAGTTTCAGTAATTAATTTAAAATAAATCTCGTTGTTAAAAAATGGGTTTTAGAAGTTAAAACATTGCCAAAGATTGAAATGTTTTTACATATGAATTCAATGTGAAATTAATGCTAATGAAATACATTATATTAAATGGTAAAAATATATTCTATTAAAACTCTAAGACCATTCAATATTATAATTTAACCATATAAATTATCTCAATGAAAAAACTTTTTTTTAATTAAAAATTAGCGTATTTTTACTATTCATCAAAATATGAAAGTTATCAGAAAAATATAAAAAATTTATCAAAATTAATTTTTTATATCCTGATTCAGAAGAATAATTTATTTTTCCAAATTTAACTTATAAACATGTCAAAAACTAGATTTAATGAGGGTGCACCATCAAAAGGCGGCAAAACTGCATTTTTTAAAAAAATACTTCTTTTATCCAAAAAAGATGATTTTGATTTCGTACCTCATTCAATAAAATGTATATGTTGAATTAAAATGTTATAAAATTCAAAATTCAGTTAATACTATTCATAATGGATAGTTTTAATATTATTTTAATAGCATATTGTTGTTTAGTGATACTCGGTATTGCGTACGACGCAAGATATCGAGGAAGGTCGCGGTTGCGTGTAAAGAAAGACAATCCAGTGTTGTGTGTAGTGAACGATTACTTTGATGATTTATATAAAAACAAAATATTTCTCATAAAAGACTTCGGTGTTACACTTTTTGCGAAGAAGGCAGATGATACCCTCAGACTCTGTGTGGATTTTCTATAGCTGAACCAGTTGACAGTCAAGAACTGATATCCCATGCCAAGGATTGATGATATTTTTTATCAACTTCGTGGAGCACGAGTGTTCTCAAAGATTAAACTGATATTTGGATATCATCAGCTACATGTGATACCATCGGATATACCTCTTATAGCTTTTCGGAGAAGATATGGTCTGTACGAGTACTTGGTTATGTCGTTCAGACTCACGAACGCGTCAACCGTTTTTATGGCTCTGATGAATCGTGTGTTCCATCCTTATCTGGATTTTTTTGTGGTAGTATTCATGGATGACATCTTGAATTACTCTCACACTCTACACGAACATTCCACCCATCTTGAGATCTTCTTGAGTACACTAAGAGAGCATAAGCTATATGCTAAGATCTCAAAGTGCCAATTTTGGATGGACCTGATTCACTTCCTAGGTCATATCATCTCAGAGGCAAGAGTTGCAGTAGACCCAGAGAAGGTGAGAGAAGTAGTTTCCTACGAGAATCATAATAACGTGTTTGAGATATAGAGTTTCTTGGGGATGGATGGTTACTACAGATTCTTCATACATGACTTCTCTCACTTATCATCGCCGTTGATAGGTTTGAGTAAGAAGGGTGTGATGTTCGTTTGGTCGGAAGCTTGTGAGGCAACCCTTCAGGATATGAGCGGAAGGTTGACACCAACACCAGTTCTGATACTTCCAAAGAAAGTTAAGATCTATACATTTTACTGTGATGCAATAGGTATTGGGATGGGAGCTGTGTTGATGTAGGTCAATCGAGTAGTTGCATACGGGTCTCCTCAGTTGAGGCCAAATGAGAGAAATTACCCAACACAGGACCTGGAGTTGGCTACAGTTGTTCATGCGATGTGTTGTTGGATACATCATCTATTGGGAGAGAATTTTTTGGGTTTCAAAGACCACACATATCTCAAGTATATCATTACTCAACATGACATGAATCTGAGATAGAGAAGGTGCGTCGAATACCTTCAGTCTTTTGACATTGAGCTTGCCTACACAACTGGAAAAGGTAATGAAATAGCTGATGCACTGAGAAGGAAGACTCAGATATAGGTAGTGCAGGAGGCCAATGATGAGTGGCAGCTTATGGCTTTGTTCTCTGAGATGCATTTGGAGGTGCATGATATTTAGGGGCAGACATATCTTTCTTCTATAGCTATGACTTCTACCCTCCTGGATAGAGTGAGGATGAGACATGTATCTGATTCGGAATGCCTAGTTCTACAGGAGTCGGTGGAAAATGAGGACCCTCCTCCTAGTTGGACAATAGGCAATGACTAAATTATGCATTTCCATGGATGAGTGTGGGTTCCATGGGATATACATGAGGAGTTGATGCAGGGGTATCATGTTTCAGCATGGGCAGTTAATCTTGGGGTTACAAAGATGTAACGAGACTTGAGACATCAGTACTGGTGGATGGGTATGAAGAGAGATGTAGCTGGTTTTGTTACGAGGTGTTCTACCTGTCAGTAGGTGAAGGCAGAGCATCAGAGGCCAACCGGAAAGTTACAGCAGTTACCCAAGCCGGAGTGGAAATGGGATGATGTCGCAATGGATTTCGTGACCGGGTTGTCGAGGTCACATCGAGGCAATGATGTCTTGTGGGTTTTTGTGGACAGACTCATGAAGGTAGCTCACTTTTTGCAGATCAAGGAAACCTTCTATGTTGATGAGCTCGAGAAGTTGTATATCCGAGAGATCGTACGTCTTCATGGGGTCCCTCTTTCTATCGTTTCATATAGGGATTTCCATTTAATGTCTCGTTTCTGGAAGAGTTTTTAGAGGGCACTGGGAACATAGGTGCTTCTGAGCACAGCTTGCCACCCTTAGACCGATGGCCAGTCAGAGTGTACGATACTGGTGCTTGAGGACATGTTGCGTGCATGCATCCTAGACATTGGGGGCTCTTGGGAGAAGCATACACCCCTAGTCATGTTTTCCTACAATAACAGTTTTCAGGAAACTATTAAGATGGTACCATATGAGGCTTTATATTGTAGGCCATGCCGATCACCTTTGTGCTGGTTAGAGGAAGGTGAGGCTGCTTTACTGGGACCACGTCTCATACAAGAGACTTCTGAGCAGGTCCAGTTGATTCAGAAGTGGGTGTCTACCGCACAGTCTCATCAGAAATCTTATGTTGATCGCTACAGAAGTCCTTTGGAGTTCGTGGTTGGGGATCAATTTTTCTTACATGTTTCTCCATGGTTGGGACACAGGTGAATTAGGAGATAGGGTAAACCTTCATTGAGGTATGTGGGGCTATTTGAGGTTATGGAGAGAGTCGGGCTAGTTGCCTATCGGTTTTAGTTACCATAGAGGTACCAAACCATGCATGACGTCTTCTATGTATCTCAGTTGTGTCACTATCATTTAGACCCATCTCACGTCTTTCAGCCCCGAGAGGTTGATCTTGAGGTAGATGTGTCCTTTGAGGATAATCTGATTCGTATCATAGATAGGATCATGAAGGTTCTCTGAGGCCAATCAGTTCCTCTTGTATGGGTGCTATAATAGCATGGCCGAGTGCAGGATGAAACCTGGGAGAGGGTGATCGACGTACATGCTCAGTGGCCAGAGTTGTTCTGAGCTTTATCTTCGCCACCCATTGGTCGTGAAATTCGGGGACGAATTTCTTTAAGGGGGGAAGTTTATAAGAACCTGGTTATTATTTTTGAGGTACGAGTTTCTTTTTTCTCTTTTCCTTAATTGTTTTTGGGAAAATAAGGAAAATGGGGGAAAATCCTAAATTTCTAGACATCACACCGTGTAATTTTCCAAACGCCATGTACTTTGGCCGCGTGGGATGAGTGCATAGGGTGTGTTGCCATGTTGTTGATGAAAGGTGTAAAAACCGACTACATGCCATGTAGTGGGTATTTACACGCCGTGTATTTAGTCAGCAGGTGAATAGTATGGAAGTGGAAGTGGCCACCATTCGAGCAGCAGTACACGCCGTGTACTTAGGTTTCACACATCGTGTCCTCATGTCAACCGAGGAATAGTTCCACGCTGGCGAGAAGTAGCCGGAGGACCAGTTAAAAATTGAAAAGTAAAAACCGTGTACTTAATAAGTACACGGCGTGTAGTTTTTTTTTCTCCTAAAATGGTTAGTATCGTACCCTGTGCACAAGATTGTCTTAGAATCGGAGGAGGAGTCGATAGAAAGGTCTGGACCTTCGAGGAGCTCCAGATCGAGTACCGGGAATCTGTTTCCTGCACCGTCGATCTCGCTGGAACCGCGCGGGTGAGTTATTCCACCTCCTTGCATAGTTCATGCAAATTATTCCTCTAAGGGAAGTTATTTGAGTTTGAAGGTGGATTTATTTCTCCTTACATCTACGTCGTTCTAGGATGATTCGAGGATCATCGTTCGCCTATACCGTTCTGGGGCATTTACGGTATGTGGCTTGGTGTTTAATTTCCAACTATTGTGCATTTGTGAGAATCGTTTTTCCACGAACCCATGTTGGGATTTAGTATGATTGAGTCCTTGGCTGTTTTAAAAACCTGTAATTGTAAAGGTAATTAAATATGTTAATAAACTACTGTTTGGGGTTAATTCTTGGATCCAGGACCCCCCGGGGGGTGCATTCCTCTGTTTAGCTATTTTCCCTGGATACCTCAGGGTATGCCTTTATAATAATGATTATAGAATTTCCTTGAGAGGAATTACATGAGTATTGCTTGTTTACATGGTGGGCATGGCCCGATTACTTGTTTATCATGAGGGCGGTGTTTTACATAGACGGAGGTTAGTGCATCATTTAACTTGAGGGAAACATCTTTCGTGCCTATGGGAAATAGACTCTGTTCCCGAGGAAGAAACTTTGTATGCCTAAGGGAAATATCTGTTATGTCTATTGGTAGTTACCTGCGGGTTACGTTTCTGATTACCTAAGGGTAAGGGTTTGTGTGTCTGAGGACACTGACTGTTTACATAGAAATTCACTTTGGTGGTTTCCTTATATTGAATGATTAAATGAATATTAAAATAGAAGTATAACTGGTAAAGTTAGTTACTTTTGAGTACTGCTTAGTTTATTTCATTTTACAACT
Source organism: Viscum album (assembly GCA_963277665.1). Taxonomy (NCBI): domain Eukaryota; kingdom Viridiplantae; phylum Streptophyta; class Magnoliopsida; order Santalales; family Viscaceae; genus Viscum; species Viscum album. Next base: position 221,943,037 of record OY728165.1, read on the forward strand.
ACACACTGTTGTTTCATATTTTCACACAGTTGGGCGCGAGCCTTTGGTGGGAGCCTACTGGGATTTATTTCTCACACCCAATTTGGGTAATGTCTTCGGCCAAAACAGATTAAATTTCTGTAGGTGTGGATAAGAGAAATATAAGGACCTGGCCTTAAAAATCACATATTATTGAATTCAATGAATAATTCACATTGAGGATATTTTCTGGTTTAGAGTTTTAGAGAATTAGGACATAACTATGACATCTCAAATATTACAAAGTAGACACATCTACTCGGCTTCCATTTTTTTCACAAAATAAAAACTCTTGAACACAAGAGTCATGTCTAATTCCTTGTTTTAGACAGCCTGACATTTCCTTGATCCCATCTTTGACCCTATTCATCTTTATGTCCTGTGAAAAACAATTCAAATAATCTTGGGATGAGCATAAAAGGCTCAGTAAGGGTTCTAAAAATACGGAATGAAAACATTATTCCATGTATACATAAGAACGAATGAAATCATACTTTACTCATAAAACATAATAAATTTAACATACCTCATGAGATCATAAGATTTACGGATAACTCATAGAAATCATAAGACATAGAGGTAACTTGAGGCATTCATAACATTCTTACATAGGGAGTAACCCTCATGGTTACGTTTGGAATACCCATCACAGTTTATTCCCTAAATCACTTCGGAGAAACGTTAACGTTTAACTCCTTCACGTTACCAAATGCATTGGAGAGATATATCGGGCTCACCCGCCCTTAGTTTATCGCGGAACCACCCGTCTTCATAAAAAATTCCCAAGAACCATAACATAATCGTATGACACAAAACATACATAAAAGAAAACATAACATTCCGACATTACAATAACAATATAACATTTTAAGATATTGAAACAATGAATCCATTTTAAAAACCATTTTCAAAACCATTTAAAACATTAAATAAAGAGATTTTTGAATCAAATTGTCCCATACCACATTGAAGCTTTTAAAATTTTAATCCATTAATATCCATATAAATAAATCCTTAAAACCATTTTGAAAACATGGATGTTAATGATAAATATTTATAAGAATAAATAATTAAAACATTTAAAATGATATTTTAGTTAAAGGGTTTTTAACAAAATGAGAAACACTTGAATACAATAATTGAGGAATAACATTTAATCACAACATTATAATATCATGAGAATAATGAGATTCATGATATAATATTCCAAAGGACAGTATATACACAATATAAGAGTGAACTGGTGCATAACAACAATCAAGTCCCAATAGAAATGTAAAATGAGATGAAATCCATTATAAAGAAGGTATCCTTAAATTAAGGATAAATCAATCTCATAATTATGTGTGAAAAATATAAATACACCCAATATAAGTGGATATTAAGTGTAAAAAAATAAAAGGTCATTCACACATATTCAAAGGATGACATATTCCATACCTACAGGTTGAACCCAAAGAAATAGAAATTGGGTTAAAAAGTTCCCTTGGTAAAATTCGACTGCCTAATGGCGTCACTTCGAAATGAGTTGATGAGAGATAAAAAGGGTATCTCATCACTTGGACATAAAATTTACATTAATAATGATATAGAAGATCATATCCCAACATAATATTATGTGAATTAAAAGACATAATAAAAGAAGTCTTTTAAAAAGAGCAGGGTGAAAGTTTCCCTTACCGACTTGCGTAACTTCCGAAATGTACACCCCATTGAAGATGGGTCATAAAATATGTAAATACCCATAAATGAAATTATATTACACAAGGAGTATAATAATGGGCATTACATACACCACTCAAAGGAAATGGTGTCAAATGTATCATAAATATCACGGGAATAAAAGTGAGATGAAAAATCTATAACAAAAACTCAGAAGCCTAACAGCGCCACTTAAAACTTCCAAAAAAATGGATTGATGAGATCCAATAGGGTCTATCATCATATTAAAATAAAATTTACAGAAAGAGGAATATAAAATAACATCCCCCAACATTAAAAAGAGGAGCTTAAAATAAGTGACATAAAGGGGAGTACTTAAAATGAAAGAGAGAGGTTGGATCTCTTACGAAAATTCGGCAGCCTAACGGCGCCACTCAAAACATCCAAAAATGGATTGATGAGATAAAATAGGGTCTATCATCATATGAAGATAAAAAGTACAGTAAGATTAATATAATAGAACATCCCAATCATAAGAAAGATGATCTTAAAAGGAATGACATAAAAGAGTGTACTTAAAAAGAAAGAGAGGGGTAGGATCCCTTACCTCGTGTATGACATGACTCGATCGTTCTTTAATCTCCTGAATAATAAAATTTGGTAAATTTATAATTTCTTAAGGACCTCCTTTAAATATTATTATTCAGTTCATATCACATTATAATGTTATAATTATTGGTTAATAAAGTGAGTTCATATCAGACGTTTTTGTCGATGTTCGGTACATGAGTCAAAATTGAGTTTGTTGGAAAAGAATTTTCCATGAAGTTATTGGTACATCATCTCCAGAATATTATCAATGATTTAAATATCATATATATACAGTATATATTCATTTTATACTCTTCCATAACATTTGGATATAAAAAATGAAATGCACCGTTCATGGAGACGGTAGGTCGTACGTACGCATGAACGCTACTTTCATTTCATTGTCATATTAATGGAATTAAAACTAAATGAGAGATATATATATTATAATTCCAGAACTATATCCATAATTTAGATTTTATATATTATATATATATCCATTATATATATGTACTTATAACAGTACATAACATTTGGAGATAAGAAATGAAATGTACCGTTCATGGAGACGGTAAGCCGTACGTACGCATGAACGCTACTTTCATTTATTTTTTTCTGTATTCAATTGAATGACATAATTATTATATAAAGGTATATTATAATTCTAGTAGGATATCATATGTAATATCATTTATTCCATCCTTTATACGTCCCACATATGGAATTAAATAATCAAATCACTTTGAGGGGGCGGTAGTCCGCACTTCCTAAAATTAAGATATCGCGTTTACCCATAATGGAAACCATAAAGGTATGCCATAAATGAAAAATACAGAAGCTTAAGGAAAACATAACAATATGACATATCATATATAAATATAGTGAAATCTTAATGGACACCTTTGAAGGTGTTAAAATAATATTGAACAATCATCGTTTCGTGAGGTAGTAATTCGCCACCCACAGAAACAGTATGATCATTAACCAATAGACGGAGGTGTGTAAAATTTTAGCTCATATAATTATTATAAAAACATACTAGTATATTTATGATACTGTTTTTGTTACAAAAAAAGTAATAAAAAGAGTTTGGGGGTTGGAGAATCAAAATAAATCAAAAGAACACAAGTAAAGACATTACATTAAAATCGGGTAACTCCTCTTGGTTTGAACCAAAACGGTTCCTTGAAGAGAATTCTGCCAAAGGTGAGGCATCAATGATGAATATATGTATGTGGAGAGATTAAATGGGCAGTGGTTGGCCGAGAAAAAGGCTTGATAGGTGTGGTTAAGGTGGTAGAGGTGGGGGCCTTTTATAAGAGGAGAGGAGGGGCACTCTTGGAAAGTTATAAAATATAACATTATTATAAAATGATTTTAGGATTTTAAAGGTCCCAAAAGGATATATTTAGAGGATAAGGTTATAAAGTTTCTAAATAAACCCATCCAATAGGATTTTGACAAGTGTAGGTCTTAGATTTTACATTATATTTTCATTTTGTTTAAATCGTTAAATAATGAGGTAATGACTGCATCATCATGGTGTCATAAATAATTTAATCTATTTAGTGTCTAAAAATTATAAATAAAAAATATCATGATTTAGGAAATCGTTCTATATTTCTAATTAATATTTATAGTCAAAAATATTACTTTTATAACCACATGTAAAAATTGTTTTTGTAAAACAACACATGTTTGTGACATTTTAATTTTAACTTTATATAAAAAGGTATTAATGTCATTTTCCTACCAAATTGGATCCATGGGATCCACAAGTTTACCCATGGATTGTCTTGGTCTTCCATGACTCATAAAATAAGGGTAGGACATGTGTCATGGTCATTTCATATTATTAAAACATTATTTTTACCTTAAACTACAGTAATTACCTCTAATCGCGAATAAAACTTAAAAGTTACAATTCACCAAAAAAATTAATTTAATCTCATTGAACAAAATTTTACTTCCTAATGACAAACATTTATGTCGGATTTTTGAAAATCAAATCACAGAATTGGTAATGTTTCATTTAATCGAAAAATCATTTTTTTAACTACCACTTAGTGGTTTCACTATTCATCAAAAATTGATGTTTTTCAGAAAAATACCAAAAATTCACCCAAAAGCTATATTTGATATTCCGAAATCAAAAATGATGAATATTTTACAAAATTAAAAACATATAAGTTGCATTAATCAATTTAATAATTAATTCCCGTTGTCGAAACAAATAGCGTGTTTTTAAGAAACAATATCTATTAAAAGATAGACAGCAGTTTAAGTCTAATTTCAAAATGAAATTAATTACAATGAACACTATTGGATTTAATGGTAAAAATATATTATAATTTAACATTAAAACCAATTTAAATGATTATCTAATCATATAATTAAATTATATTAAAAAGTGGTTTGGAATGAAAATACAACATTTATCACTAATCATTAAAAAACGAACATTATCAGAAAAATACCAAAAAATTTCACAAAGTAAATTTTGATGTCCCGATTATAAAGAAGAATTTTATTTTTTCAAATATAACACATAAAATTTTCAAAATGTGGATTTAAAAGAGGTTCTCCATTAAAAGGCGGTTAATCGACCTTTTAAAGAATTTTAGAATGTTTACGCTTAAAATTGGATTAATTCGCATTTTTAATCCCCTAAAATTTATTGGATAAAAGTAAAAATATTTGAGAAACATATATAATCATTTTTTAGTTAGTTTCGTTTATTCTCGCCATTACAATGGCTAGGCGTTCATTACCATTTAAAATAATATCATTTTTTATTAGAGTGCAACGTAAGATTTCGAAGGAACTCGTTGTTGCGTGTTTGTCACACCATTGAGCATAGTGGTCCCTCTAAAGTAATATTAATATTTTATTCACAAATTTGGATAAATATAAAAATGTCATATTCTTTATTTACCCGGGGTGTTACATCCTTCCCCCCTTTTTGGGAATTGCGTCCTCACAATTTTAAAATTGGGCACAGAAACATCATTAAAAGTCCCACATCGGAACAAGAGTCGGTAAAACAATCACATTAAAAGAATGAAAGAGATGTACATAGGTCACTCGAGTTAACCCATACTAGGATTCCATGTAGGAAAACATGGACATGTAGGAAAAATTAAAGGTTCATGTTCTGAGGGAGAGTGATAGAAAACTTGTTTAGGAGAAAGGTAACCACAAGAAAATCACAAACTTGTGGTGGGTTAAACAGTATTTGATTCCCCAGTAGGAAAAGTTAATAGAATTTTTTTTGTTTTATGTAACATTTCATTGAGTAATTTATTTTTGATCTTAAGGAAACATACTTACTTGTCATGTTGACTTTCAACTTTTACTAGATTTCTTACATAAACTCATACTTTCCCCAAATGATGAGTATTCGGGAAGACTTGTTTACATTAAAAAAGCTATAATCAACTTCTAGAGAATCACCTAATCCACAAAAGAGAACTATATAATTCCCATGTCTTTAGACTTTATCCAAAACCAAAACCAAAAACATTAGTACAAGATCAGATAATCTAGAAAAGGATAACCCTTTATAAAAATAAAATCTTTTCTTAATCTCCAAAATTTGTCCAACAAAACCCAAAGTTCAACGAAGACCATTCCATAAACAATTTGTCCATAAAATTCATCAATTTAAACCATACTAAGATTGAAACCCAAATATTTGAAGGATTTAATCACATAGTCTTCCAAGGTACAAATTAACACTTATCTCCAAATAACATAAGTTGCTATTAAAGTCTCATATTGAAAAGTAATTAACCTAATCACATATAATCCATGATAGGTTAATAATTTCAATAGATAACTCAAAATCAACTTACTCTTAATTCATAAAATCATCTAACTAAAAAGAATAAGTCACACTAACCAGGGACTTCACGTAGTCTAGTTGTAGGCGATAAATACCAGTCGCACATTGGTTGTGGGTTCAATTCCCATAGCTTTGTCCAACGCGACGGGTTGTCACACGGTCATCGTGTTGTCCTTTTTCCAAAACTATATAATTCTTATAACATTCCCCAAAAATGATAAAATCTCAAAAAATAACCAAAAAAAATTTAACCTCATGTTTATCTCATGTCGTTCATATTCCATAATGACATATAGTAACCTATAATTACCTCAAAAGTAAGGATCATATAAACCCTAACGGTTACCTTTATAATTATTACCTGAACTTCCACATCGATTGGTCATCTCGCACATGATGCATTACAGAACTTACCAAGGTTCAAGTGGTTGATCATGACTCGTTGATAGTTGTTTTATAACAACCACGAGTTTCCTCATTGAATCCCCCATTTCATCTGGTCTCTTAATCAGAGAACTACCACAGTTTCCATCAAACCCATTGTCACCTTGGTGCCTTCTAGATCCATCCATTTACTAAAACCAAAAATGTTAGTGTGAGTATGTCAACAAAAATTATCATGTACTAATGGGGAATATAAACACTAAGATATACTTACTCATTCACTTTATCTAAAAACTATGACTCTTTTTGAAATCCTAGCCATTATGGTAATGTCACTTGTGCTTAGAGAATACCCTAACCTATAAGTTATCTAAACCAACCTCTAATACCAAATATAAGGACCCGACCTTTAACATCACTTATTATTGAATTAAATGAATAATTCACATTGAGGATATTTCCAGGTTTAGAGTTTTAGAGAATTAGGACATAACTATGACATCTTAAAGATTACAAAGTACACAAATCTACTCACCTTCCATCTTTTTCACAAAATAAAAACTCTTGAACACAAGAGTCATGTCTAGTTCCTTGTTTTAGACAGCATGACATTTCCTTGATCCCATCCATGACCCTATTAATCTTTATGTCCTGTGAAAAACATTTCAAAAAAACATGGGATGAGCATAAAAGGCTCAGTATGGGTTATAACAATACGGAATGAAAACATTAGTCCATGTATACATATGAACCAATGAAATCATACTTTACTCATAAAACATAAGCAATTTAACATACCTCATGAAATCATAAGATTTATGAATAACTCATAGAAATCATAAGACATAGAGGTAACTTGAGGAATTCATAACATTATTACGTAAGGAGTAACCATCATGGTTACGTTTGGAATACCCATCACAGTAATTTCCCTAAATCTCTTCGGAGAAACCTTAACGTTTAACTCCTTCGCGTTACCCAATGCATTGGAGAGCTATATCGGGCTCACCCGCCCTTAGTTTATCACGGAACCACCCATCTTCATAAACAATGCCCAAGAACCATAACATAATCATATGACACAAAACATGCATAAAAGAAAACATAACATTCCCACATTTCAATAACAATATAAAATTTAAAGATATTGAAAAAATGAAACCATTCTAAAAACCATTTTCCAAACCATTTAAAACATTTAATAAAGATATTTTTGAATCATAGTGTCCCATACCACATTGAAGATTTTAACATTTTAAACCATTAATATCCATATAAATAAATCCTTTAAACCATTATGAAAACATGGATATTAATGAGAAATATTTATAATAATAAATCATTAAAACATTTAAAATGATAATTTAGTTAAAGGGTTTTTAACAAAATGAGAGACACTTGAATACAATAATTGCGGAATAAAATTTAATAAGAACTTTATAATATCATGAGAATAAAGGGATTCATGATATAATATTCAAAAGGATAGTATATACACCATATAAGAGTGAACTGGTGCATAACAACAATGAAGTCTCAATAGAAATGTAAAATGAGATGATATCCATTATACAGAAGGTATCATTAAATTAAGGATAAATCAATCTCATAATTATGTGTGAAAGATATAAATACACTCAATATAAGTGGATATTAAGTGAAAAAAAGTAAAAGGACATTCACACATATTCAAAGGATGACATATTCAATAACTACATGTTGAACACAAAGAAATAGAAATTGGGTTTAAAAGTTCCTTTGGTAAAATTCGACAGCCTAACGGCGTCACTTAAAAATTAGTTGATGAGATATAAAAAGGGTATCTCATCACTTGTACATAAAATTTACATCAATAAGTATATTGAATAACATATCCCATCATAATAGTATGTGAATAAAAAGACATTACAAAATAAGTCTTTTAAAAAGAGGAGGGTGAAAGGTTCCCTTACAGACTTGGGTAACTTCCGAAACATACACCCCATTGAAGAATGGTCATACAATATGTAAATACCCATAAATGAAATTAAATTAAACAAGGAGTATAATAATGGGCAGTACATACACCGCTCAATGTAAATGGTGTCAAATGTAGCATAAATCTCACGGGAATAAAAGTGAGATGAAAAATCCCTTACGAAAACTCGGAAGCCTAACGACGCCACTTAAAACTTGCAAAAAAATGTATTGTTGAGATCAAATAGGGTCTATCATCATATTAAAATAAAATTTATAGCAATAGGAATATAAAAGAACACCCCCTACATAACAAAGAGGAGCTTGAAAGAAGTGACATAAAGGGGAGTACTTAAAAAGAAAGAGAGAGGTTGGATCTCTTACGAAAATTCGGCAGCCTAACGGCGCCACTCAAAACATCCAAAAATGGATTGATGATATCAAATAGGGTATCTCATCATATAAACATAAAAATTACAGTACTATTAATGAAAAATAACATCCCAATCATATGAAAGATGAGCTTAAAAGGAATGACATAAAGGAGTGTACTTAAAAAGAAAGAGAGGGGTATGATCCCTTACCTCATATCTGACATGACTCGATCGTTATTTAGTCTCGTGAATAACAAAATTTGGTCAATTTATAATTTCTTAAGGTACTCATTTAAATATAATTATTCAGTTCATATCACATATTATAATGTTATAATAATTGGTTAATAAAGTGAGTTCATATCAGATGTTTTTGTCGATGTTCGGTACATGAGTCAAAATTGAGTTTGTTGGAAAATAATTTTCCATGAATTTATAGGTACATCATCTCCATAATATTATCAATGATTCAAATATCATATATATTCAGTATATATTCATTTTATACTCTTCCATAACATTTGGAGATAAAAAATGAAATGCATCGTTCATGGAGACAGTAGGTCGTACATACGCATGAACGCTACTTTAATTTCATTGTCATATTAATGGAATTAAAACAAAATTTGTAATGGCCCGGACATCTTCGGACCATTCCTTTGTCAAAAAGAAGGCTACAAGTGTTCTAGAGGGTAAAATGGACTTTTCCCACACATTCCAGAATTTTCAAACTACACGCCGTGTAGTTTGAGTACACGATGTGTACCCTCTTGCCGGGTATACCACATGTGGATGGCCGTGTCTCTGCCACGTGGAGAAAATGGGTACACACCGTGTGTCCAGTACTACATGCCGTGTAGTCCCTCCCCGCGTATGCATTACCGTTTGTTGACAAGTCTTAGGTTGTGTGCCGCGTTATAGCCGTGTCCCTGCCGTGTGCAATAAATGGGTACACGCCGTGTGTCCAATCTACACGCCATATAGTCCTTCCCCGCATATGCGTTACCATCAAACTGTGTATTGACCAGTCAACGGCCGCTGAGCCGCGTTGGAGGCTGCGTGGAGACCGTATGAAAATGGTCAAGTACACGCCGTGTACCATTAGTACCCGCCGTGTACTTTTGCTTTTCACGCCTATAAAAGGAGGGGTCCCCTCCTCCTTCCAACTCACACCTCTCCTCCCCTCTCCTCTGAGCAGATCTCTCTTAAGAGAATCTAAGGCTCTTTCTTCCATAACTTTTTCGTCTGAATTCGATTTATGATCCGTTAGCGGCCACGGGATCGTAACAAAGAGGCGGAACATCCGAGATTGGATCCGTTGGCTTCCTTAGGCTCTTCCTTTCCACCCAAGGAGGTTTTTCCAGGACACCGACGAACGTCTTCTAAAGTTGATCCGGAGGAGCGTTGCGATCTAGAACCTTTTGAGGTAGGGATCTTACCTACATCTCTCTAATTTGTGCATCATGCGGGGTGGGTGTCCTCTTGTTTTCATGAGAAACAGTTGAACCATTAAATGAAGATAATAACTGGTTAAAGAACGGGGTTGGGAAGTTTGTGATTTCTATTACTTTATATCCTGTGATATTATGTTGTGAATTGAATGAGCTTCTGCCTACTGAAAATCACGGTCATTGGGGGCCTTTGCATGCGCAATTAAATGTTTCCCTATCATTCTATACCGTTTTTGTGGATGGAAACTTGGGGAATGTGGAAATTGGTTAATCATGTAATGTTGGATGATTAAATGAAAATCTGGAACCCTTGTGTGATCACCCCGGTTGAACAAAACAGAATAATGAACATGTGGGTGTCGTCTTGTTTTCATGGCATGTGATGGGGGTGTTTTGTGGGTTGTTGTGGATATGGTGAGCAGCGGGGCTGCGGTTGGCTTTGTTGTGGGTTTGTGTGAGTGTTGTGTTGGTAACGGGAAGCGGGGATGTAAGAAATGGTATTAAAGGGATGATGATGTACGTGGTTCATTGTGTTGTGGTTATGGTGGTTGGTAGCGGGGCTACGGGATGGGTTGAATGTGAACGGACATTGGGTTGTGTTTAATAAATAATAAATGTGGAAGAGTTAATGAATGATGGGGCTTGGTAATGAAACAGAAATAATAATTAATGGGTTGGTTTGTTGTTAAGAAGGGGTTTGTTGTAATGCGTGTGTTTCCCTAACATGTTTTGTGGATGGCAGGGATATGATTTACGAACGATTGAAGTGGTTGGTTGTGGATAGTTTCCCAGTAGTTAAGGAACCAATAAACTAATTCTGCTGAAACGTAAAAACCTTAATGGGGTTGGGGTTGTTTTTTGTATGCATGCTTCGTGGTAGCAGTGCCGAGGCACGTGCTCAATATCTCTTTTTAGAAGCCATAGGTTGGGCTGAGTGGTTGCTATATATATATATATATATATATATATATATATATATATATATATATCTCTATATCTTTTGTGTTTTATCGCACCGCACCCATGTTGAGAACTTAGTGTCGAACACTCCCATTTCATGGGAGAGGGTGTTTTCCCATAGTTACTAGCTCCTTCCTGCTCCTCCCCTAGGCTGTGATTTCTTGAGGCGACCTTACACCCAAGACTCTTTGGGTAGGTTTTGATTGGGGTGACTAGTCCCAAGACACTTCGGGTAGGCTTATAGACTATAATGGCTTGAGGCAACCTTACACCTAAGATTCTTCAGGTAGGTTTCGATTTCAGGCCCAGGTGTCTTCTGGCGAGTGTTCTGTTACTATTATTGTTCCCAAGAATCTTAGGGATGAGGCCCAGGTGTCTTCAGGCAGGGATGTGGTTGTGGTAGTGCGGCCCAGGTGTGTGCAGGCGGGATACGTGGTGGTGAGGCCCAGGTGTGTGTGGGTGGGGTATATGATTGTGAGGCCCAGGTGTGTGCGGGCGGGGAGAGTGTGACAGCGTCAGGATATTTAGTTAACTAAGGGGAAATGGTGCGGGGTACCCAATACTCTTGTTATTATACTACTACCTATTGTGATTGTGTTTGGGTGAGTGTGGCTGACATGGTTGGGTGGATAGATTTCCTTGTTAGGTTTCTTCTGTTGTTCTCACAGGACATTAGGATGTCTTCCCACTTGTGCACGAGAGCTTTAGGTTTCCCTACTGAGTATACTTGTATGCTCACCCTACGTTTACTTTCAGGTTTCCAGGAGGACTACCAGGGTCGTGCGGGACCCTACTAGTCATGCAGTTGGAGTTGTTGCAGTTTCTGTTCTCTTGTTTTCTTTTGGTATTGTACTTTTTGAGCTTTTTTTACTTGTATCTTTTTATAAAATTGTTAAAACATGCATGTGGGCTTGGTTTGGGTTTATTTCTATACACTTGCTCTTTTTCTTTTTGGTGGTTGACTCATCCTATTTCTCCATCCTAAATAATAAAAAGGGTAATGCCTCCCATATTGTGAAAACGCATACCCTTGGTGCTAGTCGCCAACCCAGGGCTTACTAGAGGCAGGACTTGGGGGCCATTATCTCCCTTTCCCCATTGCCAGCTCATGAGGGGAATCTTTGGTGGGAGGGGGTCGTGAGATAATGGTATCAGAGGTGATGGTTAAGAGATAGGATGATTTCTGGATTTAGGCACAGTGATGATTGCATGGGAAGGTAGGGAAACATTGTTAGTCTATCTTGGTGCATTACATAGGCCAGGGAAGACCAGCTAGGAAACAGGATGTTAGGGCCCCCCGTGATCCGATGCAAGGACTCTAAGCCTACCGAACGACCAAGTGAGACTACATTGATTGCAGGGTAGAGACCCTAGGGAAGGTGCATGCATCATCATGATTGTGTTTTACTTGATTTGGGTGTTCTGGGAAAGAAATTGAAATAAAATGATAAAATAAGACTTTGAGAAATTTCCTTACTACTTGGGCTTAGGCGATCCTTGTTTACCGTACAGCTATGGCACCTGGACGTCATCCCCGGGTGGCTCAAATGGCCGAGGCCCACCAGATCGAGGTGGTCGATCAGTTAAGGATTGATCGAGAGGAGGAAGATAACCAGTGGAAGAAGACTCTTCGTTCCTTCCAGCAGTATACCCTCAAGAAGTATGAGGGTAGTACTTCAGATACAGAGACAGAGGGGTGGCTTGAGGGGCTAGGGATTACTTTTACCTTGATCTGTGCTCTGAGGGAGTACTAGGTTCCCCTAGCAGTCAGTCAGCTAAGAGGTGCGGCGCGACAGTGGTGGATGCTCTACCATAGAGAGAGGATAGAGGCAGAGGTTCCATGGGATGACTTTGAGACGGAATTCCGAGAGGAATTCTTTTCTTCCATGATCTAGGCAGAGAAGCGGCAGGAGTTACTCTCCCTTCAGCAGGGGAGTATGTCGGTACAAGAGCTGGGGATCATGTTCAAGGATCTCCTACGCTTTGCTCCTGATCTCTTTCCAGATGAGGAATCTTGGGAGAGACATTTGGAGGAGGCGCTTCGTCCTTCGCTCCAGTATGTTGTCACCCCCTTCACTCTTCCGACATACTTGGCGGTGCAGAAGAAGGAAGAGGTCGTAGAGAGGATGCACTCGCTGGGAGGTGCACCGTGTGAGGTGTTCCATCCAGGTTCGTCAAAGGGGAAGGCAGTCAGCAGCAGGTCTCCTGCAACAGGACCTTCCAGGTTCAGGCCAGTGGGGAGGAGGACCCAGCAGTTCCAGTTCAGTTCTTCGGGTCCTCATCCCTTTTCCACAAGCCTGAAACCGAGGTGTTTTTCTTGTGGAGGTTTCGGTCACGTTCAGAGTCGGTGCCCGACCTGAGTTCAGTATGGTGGAGGTGGGCAGGTTCAGCGCCCACCTTAGCAGCACCAGTTGCCAGCGAGGCCCTTCCAGCAGCAGCAGGACCATGCTCCTCCGAGGGAAGACCTTGCAGGTGGAGGCCGACCTCAGGGTGCTCCTCAGGGACCTTGACCAGGGAATGGTCGGGGAAGTGGATGACATCAGAGGGGCAGAGGAGCTGGGCGTCGACAGTTGCACGCAGAAGAGTTGGCAGCTCCAGCAGGACTAGAGGTGGTGCGAGGTATGATTTGTTTGTTCAGCACTATTGTTTCTGGTTTGTGTGATTCGGGAGCTTTGCACTCCTTTGTTACACCTGGTCTAGCCCATGCTTTGGGACTAGAAGTAGAGAGACTTTCCGTACCACTGGTACTGAGTACACCAGTTGGGGGCCAGACCAGCTTATCTTTTGGTTGCCGGGGATGTGGGATGACATTGGGACCACATCGATCTAGTGGGGACCTTCTTCTATTACAAATGCAGCCATACGATGTCATCCTAGGCATCAACTGGTTTTTTTCTGTTAGTGTCGTTATTGACTACTTTCGGAGAAGAGTCATGTTCTCCGATGTGGATGGGAAGCGTGTAACTTTTGTTGGCAAGAGGAGCTATCAGGCGGGAAGCCAACGTGTGGAGCCTCTCCTTTCCTTGTTGGGAGGGTTATCAGTGGTTCCAGCTGATACAAAGATGATGGATATCCCGAAGGTTGTTGGGGAGTTCCTCGATGTTTTTCCTAAGGAGGTTGTGACTCTACCCCCCCCCCCCCCCGACGTGACGTTGATTTCGGGATAGAATTACAGCCTGGTGCCCATCCGATTTCGATGGCCCCTTATTGGATGGCACCTTCGGAGTTGCGGGAGTTGCAGATTCAGATTGGCGATCTGATGGAGAAGGGTTTTGTTCGACCCAGCGTGTCGCCATGGGGTGCTCCAGTTTTGTTCGTAAAGAAGGCAGATGGTGGTCTTAGGATATGCATAGACTATCGAAGGCTGAACCAGGTAACAGTCAAGAACCGTTACCCCCTTCAAAGGATAGATGATCTCTTCGACCACCTGAGGGGAGTAGGTTGGTTTTATAAGATTGAACTACTATTAGGATATCATCAGCTGAGGGTGGAGGACAGTGACATCTCGAAGCCAACTTTCATGTGTAGGTATGGGCACTTCGAGTTTGTAGTGATGCCGTTTGCAGTTACGAATGCACCTGCTGTGTTCTTGGGACTTATGAACTTTTTCTTCCAAGAGTTTTTTGGACCGGTTCGTCGTTGTGTTTATCGATGACATCCTGATCTACTCAATATCAGAGGAGGACCACGTTGAGCATCTCAGTGCAGTCTTGGAAGTCCTTCGACACCACCAGCTTTACGGGAAATTGTCAAAGTGTAAGTTCTTGACACAAGAAGTACACTTCCTTGGGCACGTGGTGTCTCCGCATGGAGTGTCAGTGGACCCGTCAAAGGTGGAGGCAGTTGTTTCTTGGGCAGCACCCAAGAGCGTGGTAGAAGTTCGTAGTTTCTAGGGGTTAGCAGGTTACTATCGGAGGTTCATTTCAGACTTCTCTCGAGTTTCTACTCCATTGACAGCTTTGACTAGGAAGAATCAAGTATTCCTATGGTGTGATCAGTGCCATAAAGAATTCGACTACCCGAAGGAGAAGTTGGTTAGTGCTCCCGTGCTTAGGTTTCCAGAGGAGGGGTTGTTGTATGAAGTGTTTTGTGATGATTCTGGCCTTGGTCTGGGGTGCGTGCTGATGCAGAAGAAGGGAGTGATTTGTTATGGGTCTAGGCAGTTGCACCCTCGTGAGCGTAACTATGCCACCCATGACCTGGAGATTGCAGCAGTAGTGTTCGCATTGAATTTTTGGCGATATTACCTCTTTGGGGAGTGCTTTGTGGTCTTCTCAGATCACAAGAGCATGCGTTATATCTTCTCCCAGCGTGACCTGAACGTACATCAGCGGAGATGGGTCGAGTTTCTCCAAGACTATGTCATTGAGATCTCTTACACTGAAGGTAAGGGCATCATTGTGGCTGATTCACTGAGCAGGAAGTCACATAAGGAAGTGATTCGGGAATCTGCTGATGCTTGGAAGGCGATGGGAGAGTTGGCTTCCCTGCACTTAGATGCAAGGGAAGAAGGTGTTAGAGGCTGTTTGTTCCAGATGATGGTGCAATCCTCCTTGTCTCAGTAGGTGGAAGAGTCTCAGTGGGGGGACTCTGAGGTAGAGGTGATGTGGGATCGTGTCGATCAGGGGAATGCTCCATAGGGATGGTCAGAGGACAGCCGAGATTAGATGCTTTTCTAGGGAAGGTTGTTTGTTCCGGAGGCAATGTGTGAGGGAGTTCTCCATGAGTTCCATAGCTCAGCCTTTGTGGTACATCCAAGAGTTTCAAAAATTTACCAAGGCCTGAGGGATCAGTTTTGGTGGCCCAGGGTGAAACGAGAAGTGGCAGAGTTTGTGGCTAAGTTCCTAGTGTGTCAGCAAGTGAAGGCTCAACACCGTGTTCCCGGTGGTTTGTTTCATCCTATAGATGTCCCCGAGTGGAAGTGGGATGACATCTCAATGGACTTCGTCATAGGACTACCCAGATCTCAGGGTGGTTATGATGCTATCTGGGTAATGGTGGATCGTCTGACGAAATCAGCTCACTTTCTAGCAATCAAGGAGTCGGGCCCGGTGAGTACCTTAGTACATAGGTACGTATACGAGGTGGTGCATTTTCATGTAGATCCAAGGACTATCGTCTCAGATCTGGATACTCGGTTTGCCTCACGATTCTGGAGGGGTTACAACATGATTTTGGTACCCAGCTATGCCTTAGCACTACTTACCACCCCCAGAACGACGGGCATATGGAGCAGAATATCCAGATGTTGGAGGACATGCTGCGAGCATGCGTGCTGGATTTCGGAGGATCATTGGTACAACACTTGCCTTTAGTTGAGTTTGCCCACAACAACGGCTTCCACTCTACTATTGGCATGGCACCGTTTGAGGCTTTGTATGGAAGGCCATGTCGTTCACCCATTTGTTGGGAAGAGGTTGGTGAGATAGGTTCTCTTAGGCCATAGGTAGTGTAGAGCACCACGGAGAAAGTCCATCTTGAGCGTGAGAGGATGAAGGCAGCACAGGACCGATAGAAGTCTTATGCTGATCGTCGGAGGAGGACCTTGGAGTTCGAGGTGGGAGACCATGTGCTCTTGAAGGTTTCCCCTCAATGGGGCCAGCAGAGGTTTTGGAAAGGGAGCAAGCTCTCACCTAGGTTCATCGGACCTTTTGAGGTGCTGAGGCGAGTCAGCGAGGTGGAATATCAGATGGCCCTGCCACCTCAGATGGAAAAATTCCATGAGGTCTTCCACGTCTCCCAGCTTCATTGGTACTTACATGATGACTCTCACATTATCGACTGGGGAGAGTTGTATATGGGAGACGATGCGACCTTCGAGTAGAGTCCAGTCAGAATCGAGGATCGTAAAGAGAAGGTTCTCCGTGGACATACTATTCCCTTGGTTCGCATGTTGTGGAGGTATGGCGGCCTCAAGGAGAGCCCTTTGGAGTAGGAGACCCAGATGCACGCTCAGTACCCGGAGTTTTTTTGACTTGTGTTTTCCCTTGTTCTTCTGAGCTTTGTGATGACGTTGTACTCTGTACCTTTGATATATGGAATTCTTGTCTTGTTAGTTGTGAGACCTTTTTTTCCTTGTTCCCTGGTAATGTGTAACATGTCCGGATGTGTGGGAAGGGGGAAAACCTGACCCTTAATCGAGACGCATTAATGCGGATGCTATTGAACCCGTGCAGGCGAGTCAGTGCCGCCTAAGGCAGATAATATCTCGACATAGGAGAAGGATTTTTTTCCAAAACCACCTATTCGGGATGTTCGAGTTGAAAACCCTAATGTATGGAAGTGGGAGGACCCAATCCTTAATCGAGACACATTAACGAGGATGCGATTAAACTCGTGCAGGCGAGTCAGTGCCGCCTAAAGCGGATAATATCGCGACATAGGAGAAGAAATTCCTAACACCTAATTAGGACTGTTGGTTGGGTTCCTCTTATAACGACGACCCTAAGAGGTATCTTATTGGGTTCCCCTAGGTTTGTTTTTGAATTCTCGGGGATGAGATTGTTTTAAGAGGTATCTGATGTAATGGACCGGACCTCTCCGGCCCATTCCATTGTCAAGAAGAAGGCTACAAGTGTTCTGGAGGGTAAAATGGACCTTTCCCACACTTTTTAGAATTTTGAAACTACACGTCGTGTAGTTTGAGTACACGCCGTGTAACCTCTTGTTGGGTATACCCCATTTGGATGGCCGTGTCTTTGCCGTATGAAGAAAATGGGTACACACCGTGTGTCCAGTACTACACGCTGTGTAGTCCCTCCCCGCGTACGGCTTACCATGTGTTGACCAGTCGTCAGCTGTGTGTCGCGTTGGAGCAGTGTCCCTGCCATGTGCAATAAATGGGTACACATCATGTGTCCAATATACACGTCGTGTAGTCCTTCCCCGCATATGCGTTACCTTTAAACCATGTGTTGACCAGTCAACAGCCGCGGAGCCGCGTTGGAGGCCGCGTGGAGACCGTGTGAAAACATCCGAGTACACGCCGTGTACTTTTGCTTTTCACGCCTATAAAAGGAGGGGTCCCCTCCTCCTTTCAACTCACAACTCTCCTCCCCTCTCCTCTGAGCAGAGCTCTCTTAAGAGACTCGAAGGCTCTTTCTTCCATAACCTTTTCGTCTGAGCTCTGTTTTACGATCCGTTAGTGGCCACGGGATCGTAACATCGAGAAAGAACTTCCGAGCTTGGATCTGTTGTCTTCCTTCGGCTCTTCCTTTCCACCCAAGGAGGTTTTTCTAGGACACCGATGAACGTCTTCTAAATTTGATCCGGAGGAGCGTTGCGATCTAGAACCTGTTGAGGTAGGGATATTACCTTCATCTCTCTAATTTGTGCATCATGCGGGGAGGGTATCTGCTTGTTTTCATGAGAAATAGTTGAACCATTCAATGAAGATAATAACCGGTTAAAGAACGAAGTTGGGAAGTTTGTGATTGATGTTACTTTATATCCTGTGATATTATGTTGTGAATTGAATGAGCTTCTGCCTATTGAAAATCACGGTCGTTGGGGGCCTTTGCTTGCGCAATTAAATGTTTCCCTATATTTCTAGACCATTTTTGTCGATGGAACCTTGTGGAATGTGGAAATTGGTTAATCACGTAATGTTGGCTGATTAAATGAAAATCTGGAACCCTTGTTTGATCACCTCGGTTGAACAAAACGGAATAATGAACATGTGGGTGTTGTCTTGTTTTCATGGCATGGGATGGGGGTGTTTTGTGGGTTGTTGTGGATATGGTGAGCAGCAGGGCTGCGGTTGGCTTGGTTGTGGGTTGGTGTGAGTGTTGTGTTCGTAACGGGCAGCGGGGCTGTGATAAATGGTATTAAAGGGATGATGATGTATGAGTTTCATTGTGTTGTGGTTATGGTGGTTGGAAGCGGGGCTGCGGGATGGGTTGAATGTGAACGGACTTTGGGTTTTGTTTAATAAATAATAAATGTGTAAGGGTTAATGAATGATGGGGCTTGGTAATGAAACAGAAATAATAATCAATGGGTTGGTTGGTTGTTAAGAAGGGGTTTGTTGTGCTGCTTGTGTTTCCCTAACATGTTTTTTGGATGGCAGGGATATGTTTTACGAACGATTGAAGTGGTTGGTTGTGGATAGTTTCCCAGTAGTTAAGGAACAAATAAACTAATTCTGCTGAAACATAAAAACCATAATGGGGTTGGGGTTGTTTGTTGTATGCATGCTTCGTGGTAGCAGTGCCAAGCCACCTGCTCAGTTTCTATTTTTAGAAGCCATAGGTTTGGCTGAGTGGTTGCTATATATATATATATATATAGATATCTGTATCTTTTCGGTTTTATCGCACCACACCCATGTTGATAACTTAGTGTCGAACACTCCCATTTCATGGGATATGGAATTTTCCCATAGTTACTAGCTCCTTCCTGCTCATCCCCTAGGCTATGATGGCTTGAGGCGACCTTACACCCAAGAATCTTCGGGTAGGTTTCGATTGGGGTGAATAGGCCCAAGACTCTTCGTGTAGGCTTATAGGATATAATGGCTTGAGGCGACCTTATACCTAATAATCTTCAGGTAGGTTTCGATTTCAGGACCAGGTGTCTTCGGGCGAGAGTTCAATTACTATTACGGTTCCCAAGAATCTTTGGTATGAGGCCCAGATTTCTTCGGGCAGAGATGTGGTTGTGGTAGTGAGTCCCAGGTGTGTGCGGGTGGGATACGTGGTGGTGAGGACCAGGTGTGTGCGGGCGAGATATATGGTTGTGAGGCCCAGGTGTGTGCGGGCAGGGAGAGTGTGATAGCGTCAGGACGTTCAGTTAACTAATGGGAAATGGTGCGGGTTACCCAATACTCTAGTTCTTATACTACTACCTATTGTGATTGTGTTTTGGTGAGTTTGGCGGGCAAGGTTTGGTGGATAGATTTCTTTGTTAGGTTTCTTCTGTTGTTCTCACGGGACATTAGGATGTCTTCCCACTTGTGCACGAGAGCTTTATGTTTCCCTACTGAGTATACTTGTATGCTCACCCTACATTTACTTTCAAGTTTCTAGGAGGACTACCAGGGCCGTGCGGGACCCTACTAGTTAAGCAGTTGGAGTTTTTGCAGTTGTTGTTCTCTTGTTTTCTTTTGGTATTGTACATTTTGAGCTTTCTTGTACTTGTACCTTGTTATAAAATTGTTAAAACATGCATGTGGGCTTGGTTTGGGTTTATTTCTATACACTTTCTCTTTTCCTTTTTGGTGGTTGACTCATCCTATTTTCCGATCCTAAATAAGAAAAATGGTAATGCCTCCCATATTGTGAAAACTCATACCCTTGGTGCTAGTCGCCAACCCGGGGCCTACTGGAGGCAGGACTCGGGGGGTCATTATCTTCCTTTCACCATTGCTAGCTCAGGAGGGGCATCTTTGGAGGGAGGGGGTCGTGACAAAATGAGATATATATATATTAT
Organism: Viscum album; assembly: GCA_963277665.1. NCBI lineage: Eukaryota > Viridiplantae > Streptophyta > Magnoliopsida > Santalales > Viscaceae > Viscum > Viscum album. The sequence goes on from OY728165.1 coordinate 221,963,706, forward strand.
ACTTCCAGAATGATATCCATCATTTAGATGTAATATATTACATATATATCCATTATATATATGTACTTATAATAGTACATAACATTTGGAGATAAGAAATGAAATGTACCGTTCATGGAGACGGTAAGCCGTACGTACGCATGAATGCAACTTTCATTTCTATTTTTTTGTATTAAATGGAATGAAATTATAATGATATAAAGGTATATTATAATTTCAGTAGTATATCATATGTAATACCATTAATTCCATCCTTTATACGTCCCACATATGGCATTAACGAATCAATTCACTTTGAGGGGGCGGTTGTCCGCACTTCCTAAAATGAAGATATCGTGTTTACCCATAATGGAAACCATAAAGGTTTGACATAAATTAAAAATACAGAAGCTTAAGGAAAACATAAAAATATTATATATCATATATAAATATAGTGACATCTTAATGTCCACCTTTGATGGTGTTAAAATAATATTGAACAATCATCGTTTTGTGAGGCAGTAATTCTCCATCCACAGAAACAATATGTTCTTTAACCAATAGATGGAGGTGTGTGAATGTGTAGCATGAATACTTATTATAAAAACATACTAGTATATTTAGGATACTGGTGTTGTTTCAAAAAAATTAATAAAAAGAGTTTAGGGGGTTTGAGAAGCAAAATAAATCAAAAGAACACAAGTAAAGACATTACCTTAAAATCGGGTAACTCCTCTTGGTTTGAACCAAAAGGGTTTCTTGAAGAGAATTATGACAAAGATGAGGATCCACTGATTAATATATGGATGTGGAGAGATGAAATGGGCAGGGGTTGGCCGAGTCAAAGGCTTGAGAGGTGTGGGTAAGGTGGTAGAGGTGGGGGCCTTTTATAAGAGGAGATGAGGGGCACTCATGGAATGTTTTAAAATATTACTTTATTAAAAAATGCTTTTCAGATTTTAATGGTTCCAAAAGGATATATTTCTAGCATAAGGTGATAATTTTTCTAAACCCACCCATCCAATATTTTTTTGACAAGTTTAGGTCTTAGATTTTACATTATCTTTTCATTTTATTTAAATCATTAAATAATGAGGTAATGGCTGCATAATCATGGTGTCATAAATAATTTAATTTATATAGTGTCTAAAAATTATAAAAAAATATCATGATGTACAAAATTGTTTTTTCTTTCTAATGAATATTTATAGTAAAAAATATTAATTTATAACCACATGTAATTTTTTTTAGAAAAACAACACATGTTTGTGACATTTTAATTTTAACTTTAAATAAAAAGGTATTAATGTCATTTTTCTACCAATGTGGCTCCATGGGGTCCCCAAGATGACCCATGGATTGTCTTGGTCGGCCATGACTCATCTAATATGGGTAGGATATGTGTCATGGTCATTTCATTTTATTAAAACATTATATTTACCTTAAACTACAGTAATTACCTCTAATCACGATTAAAACTTAAAAGTTACTATTCACAAAAAAAATTATTTTAATCTCATTGAACCAAATTTTACTTCCTAATGACAACCATGTATGTCGGATTTTTGAAAATCAAATCACAGAATTGTTAATGTTTCATTTAAACGAAAATAAGTTTTTAACCACCACTTCGTGGTTTCACTATTCATCAAAAACTGAGGTTTTTAAGAAAAATACCAAAAATTCACCCTATGCTATATTTGATATTACAAATTCAAAAATAGATGACTATTTTACAAAATAAAAAAAATATGTTGAATTAATTAATTTAATAATTAATTCCCGCTGTCAAAATAAATAGCATGTTTTTAAGACATAATATCTATTAAAAGATTGACACTAGTTTAAGTCCAATTTCAAAGTGAAATTAATTAAAATGACCACTATTGGATTAAATGGTAAAAATATATTCTAATTTCACATTAAAACCAATTTAAATGATAATATAATCATATAATTAAATTAGATTAAAAAGTGGTTTTGAATTAAAATTCAACTGTTTTCACTATTCATTAAAAAATGAACTTTATTGGAAAAATACTAAAAATTTACACAAAGTAAATTTTGATGTTCTGATTCTAAAGAATAATTTTATTTGGTCAGATATAACACATAAAATTGTCAAAAAGTGGATTTAAAAGAGGTTTGCCATCAAAAGGCGGTTAATCGACCTTTTAAAGAATATTAGAATGTTTACGCTTAAAATAGGATTCATTCGCATTTTTAATCCTCAATAATTTATTGGATAAAAGTAAAAATATTTCACAAACATATATAATCATTTTGTAGTTAGTTCCTTTCATTCCCGCCATTATAATGGCTAGGCGTTCACTACCATTTAAAATAATATCATTTTATTATTAGAGTGCAACGTAAGATTTCAAAGGAACTCGTTGTTGCGTATTGGGTACACCATCGAGCATAGCGTTCCCTTTAAAGTAATATTTTTATTTTATTCACAAATATGGATAAATATAAAAATGTCATATTCTTTATTTACCTGGGGTGTTACATTCAAGGTTCCTTATATAGGTACTTCATTGCTGCTGAGGAGTAGGGGAGCATGGGACCGGGCTTAGGCTCGCGATGCTACCGACTATTTTCTTTTGTATTTTTGTACTCTGTATTGTACTGTACTGTATTGTTCTATATTATGTTCTAGAAATTTTCTTAGAACTTGTTACATGTTGCATCATTCTATACAACTGTTGGATATCTTTTACTGTAGTTGCTTATCTTAAATGTGTATGGTTTATTGCTTCCACTGTTGTTATATACTTTTTATTTTATTCCGCTGCACTACACTTTGACAAATGGGGGCATAGTATCCCCACTATCAGACCTGGGCCCTCACTGCTAGTCGCCATCCTCTAGAATTTGGGGAAATGCACTTGAGGTCATGTGTCCAACCATTTTCGGGGCACCCTTTGAGTGGCATCCGGAACTGCGACGTTACACTAACCCCTCTGGTTTAGTTTTAAAAAAGTATATTTGTGGAATCAGTCACCATCTATTACCCCTACGGTCTATTAATGGTAACTGAAGTCACTCTGAGGAAGCACTCAATGTCCAATTCCCCATGTGGTCACACTACATGGAACTATAGACACTCTGATAGAGCACACAATTCCATCCCACCTATTTTATGGAAACATAAAAGTAAAAAGACACTCTTAGAAATACCTCATAATACATTTCCCCTATGGTCTAACTACACCAGGATCCCACCTCCATGTGTTAGTCAATCGTGCACAAATGATTTCTAGTATCCAAAGAAAATCATAAGAACTACTTATCTATAAAACTACAATTCATATCAAAAAATCAAATAAAATAACTCTTGCCTAACAACACAAGGCATGGTAATCAAGCAGCATAAATGAATAAACTATACCAATGGTCAATATCAAACAACATGGGAAAATACATCTATAGTATGGAAAAATAACCCTATTTACAAACAAGAGCTTTAAATCAAGCAACCAAGCATAGAAATCATCAATATAGTCAAATCCCTAAACAAACAATAACCAAGTCTAGGGTATTAGGCACTTTTTCACATAAAATTCAATGACTAACTACGAAAAGGCACAAACCACCTACCTCAACATTGTACGATTGATATACATTGCTTTTGGCCCTTGAATTGTCCTAGAATGTGGTAGATCTAAAAAAACATCTAAAACTATCAACCAAGGATATCTCACAAAAGAGGAGAAATAAATGGATGATGCTGTAGAAGCAAGAAAAACATACTACAGAAATTCCAATGCAATAGAAGGCGGTTTATTCGGAGAACAGACTGTCAATCGAGGGCTTGGAGAAGAATTGTTCCCTACAGTCACTTCTGGATGAGAAGATTTTAGAAGAAGGGTGTTATGTAAATGATATGTGACCCCAGTGTTACTTAACAAATAAAAATAAAATTACATGTTGTGTCTTTTAAAAGTACCCATCGTGTATATGTCATTACCTGGCCTAGCTTTTGGCCGTCTCCAGGTCACCCCACACAACCATGTACTCGACTATTACACGACCAGTACACGGTCACCCGTGAAAACAGGGTACCTATAATATACTCTTAAGTACACGGCGCGTACTCCTTAAAATTATAGATTCTCCAATTTTTCTCAAAAACACCAAAAAGTAAAAACCCATATGTGAAAATAAGGTCAAGGTTCTTAGACACTCCCCCCAATGATATTTGTCTCTAAATTTTCCAATAAAGGCGATGTAGATGAAATCTTATTGAATAGCTATGGAAACTACGATCTTACATCAGCCTCTCTCTCCCAAGTCTCATCCTATACTCACCCATGATTCCATTGAACTCATTCTATAGGAACAAACCCTCTACGAATAAGCTTTGAACTATGATCAACAATCCAGATATGATTCTCCCCGAATGATGCTTCCTCCTCTAGCTCAATCATCTAGGGTTGAAAAACATGATATGTGTCTAGGAAATAATGTTGTAGCAAAGAAACATGGATGACGTTATGCATATCCAAGTACCTCTGAGGTAAATACTACTGATAGGAAACTGGCCCAAACCTATCCAAAACATCAAATGGTACAACATATCTCGGTGAAATAATTCCATATCTCATAATCCCCTTGTGTCCCAACCTGAGTGTGACACATAGAAAAACCTGATCTCAGACCTCATACTCAAGATTTCATCTCTGTAGATCATCATAAGACTTCTGTTGTGATTGTGCAGAATCCATCCTCTTCTGAATCAACTCCGCCTACTCTATGATCTCGTGAATAAGATGACGTCCTTGCATAGCTGTCTCTCTTGCCTCTATCCAACATATGGGAGATCAGCATGGCCTACCGTAAAAATAATCATAAGGTTCCATCTGAATATGTTTATTGGAAACATTTATTTTTGGAAAACTCCACAAGGGATTAGTGTTTTACCCAAGAACCCCCATAATCTAGGACATCTGCCTAAAGAATATCCTCTAACACCTGAATCTTACGCTCGGACATTCCATCGTACTGGATATGGCATGTTGTACTCAGATGTACCTGTCTATCCAGATCCCTCTATAGACCCTACAAGGACCAATAAGTAAATGGGCTTCCCTCTCTGAAACAATGGAGAGTGAGACTCTATGTAAACATATAATCTCCCGAATGTACAAAATTCTTAGCTCATCAACACTAAATTTATTCTTGATCGGAAAGAAGTGATAAACCATCATGATTCTATCAAGGAAAACCCATACTATGTCGTTCCCTCGAGGTGACCATAGAAACCCTATCACAAATTCCATCATGACATCATAATACTTCTACTCGAGAATGGATAACTGCTACAAAATCCCTACTTGTTACAGATACTCCACCTTAACCTTCAGATAGATGGAACACCTCATCACAAAACTAGCAACATCTCTCTTCATACTTGGCCACCAATACTGACATTGTAGATCACGATACATCTTGGTGACACCAGGATGAACTGACTGAACTAAGGAATGAATGTCCCGCATCATCTCCTCATGTTTGTATGTTGAGACCCATAAACATCCACAAAATCCCATGATCTCATCCTATCCCATGGTCCATCCAGTAATATGGTCCCCTCCAAACAAACTCTTCCATAAAACTAGGTCATCAAAATCTAATAGTTGCCTCATTCTCACACGATCAACTAGATTAGAGGTAACAACTCCCGAAGAAAAAAACATCTTTTCCTATCTGTTGTGCGCCTCCAAATGCATCTCAAAAAACAAATTCGTAAGCTGTCGCTCACTGCTGGCCTCTAGAACTACATATATCTGCGTCCTATAGCTCAATGCATCAACCACTAAGTTTCCTTTCCCAGGCATATAGGAAAGCTTGAAATCAATGGACTGAAGGTATTCAACCAACCTTCGATGTCTCAAATTCAGACCATGCTGTGTAAATATATATTTGAGACTATTGTGACTGGTGAAAACCCAAAAATGATCACTAAGAATATAATACCTCCAACAGTGTAAGCTATGAACAACTTCAGCCAACTCGAGATCGTGCATTGGGCAATTCCTCTCATGTGGCCTCTACTGTTGAGACCCATATGTAACAAATCCTTCTCCCAGCATAAGCACTACTCCTAGTCCAATACCTGATACATCATTGTAAACTGTATAACTCTTCACCAGCTCTGAAAAAACTAGTATCATTTCTAAAGTCAACCTTTATTTTATCTCCTAAAATTCTGACTTGCAAGAATCTGACTACACGTATTTCGCACCCTTCTTAGTCTGGCCAGGCAGTGGCACTACTTAGTGTGAAAAGTACTGTATAAATTTTCTATATTAACCAGCCAGCCCTAGAAAAAACTATACCTCAATGTTTTTCTTTGGATGCTCTGAGGAAACTACAACACTCAATTTATTTGGGTCTTTTGATACTCTTGTCTCTGAGATAGCATGACCTACGAAATGAATATAGTCCAACCAAAAGTGACATTTCTAGAGCATATCATATACCTGATTATTTATCGGTGTACTCTAAAAGATCTCAAGATGTGTGGAATGGTCGTGATGAGGGTGATAGTACAGTAAGATATTTTCCACAAAGTATACCCAAAAAGAATCAAAGTATGGATGGAACAGTTGTTTCATCCGTGCAATGAAAACTGTAGGCACGTTCATTATACCGATCGACATTACCACATACTCATATTATCCATACCATCTCTGAATCATTGTAAGAGGTGTATATAACGTTCTAATGCTAAAATGATGATAACCAGATCACAAAGTCAATTTTCAAGAACACTCGGGCTCCTCAAAGCTGATCAATGTGATCATCGATCCGTGTCAAGGGATATCAGTTCTTGAACATCAATTGGTTCAGCTTTCGTAATCCACACAAATATTTAGGGTATCGTCTGCCTTCTTCACAAAGAGGATTGGAGGACCCCAAGGATAAGTACTGGGTCCGATGAAACATTTTCCTGCAACTACTCCAACTACTTCTTGAGCTCCAATAACTCTGGTGTAGTCATCCTATAAGGATTAATGGACACTAGTGATACTCCTAGTACAAGATCAGAAGAAAAGTCCATATATCGCTCTAGGGGAAAACCTGAAATTCCATCTAGAAAGACATCCCTGAAAAGATAGACCACTGGAGGAATGACCAACTGTGATGTTCCCTAGTCATCCATATATAGAATAGCAATCCGGGTTGTAACTCCTCCTAACCCATGATTCCAGGTCCTTCTTTTCTTGCCTGGACATCCCATTCACCCTTATATTAAAATAATCAACCCTCTGGTGATGTAATACTCACCCTATGTTGATAGCAATCAATAATATCCTAGAAAAGAACTAACCAGTCCATTCTAAGAATGACATCATAGCATGACATCTCTAGGAAATAGAGGTCCCTTAAGAAGTGATATCCACCAACATCAATAGGGAACTCCTTGTGCTAATGTACACCAGCCTTTCTAGTCACAAACAAAGTGTCTAGAATCAACATATCAGCAGATTAATAAATAAAGAGCCCAAGGCTCTCCACAATAGCAATTGCTATGAAACTATGGGAAGTCCCTCTATGGAAAAGGGAAGAAGCTAAAAATGAGAAAACTAGGATTTTACCTCAAACTATAGAGGGATAAGGATCCTAATCATGGTGGGTCTGCTCTACTGCAAAATTTTTGGCATGTACCGTGGCCCTATGAAACTCTCTGACCACAATGAGATGATCCACCATATTGTCACTAATGCATGCCTATTGGATACCCTGACCGCGACCTCCACCTCAACCTAAATAGATGGAAGTACTCCAATTTTCTAAATTATGTGGGACTAGTTGTCCTGCACCGCTCAAAAGAGCCATGATAGAACCCCAATCACCAGCTTCTGGTGAGTTAAAGAAGACAAAAAAGCTGAAGATAACCCATCATGCTGCAAGATCAGCACTCCAATGGGTCTCTCAAGAAATGTGGACTCATATACCCTCTATTAACACACTGATAACACACCACCTAGCTATTATAAGATATATCCGACTTCCTCGGGTCTCAATGGGTACACTCCCTATGATGATTCCTGTTGTTAGTAGGAGGGGTATCAACTCCGGATACTGAGCAGCCCTGGCTCACAACTCCTGAATCCCTCAGATTGAACACTGTGATCAGCACCTGGTTGACTATAGTGGTGATTGATGTAAACATGAATATGTTCACATAATATTGGATATCATGCCAGAGACCATCGTCAATCTTCCTCACTAGAAATAAATCATCACCCCCTAGAATGGGCGTAAAGCGCTCAGGCTCTATGAAGAGATAAGAGTACTCCATGACCGAAAGAGTACCATATTCCAAACTCATGAGCTCTTAGGATCGATCTCCCCTCAATGTCTCAAGATAGAAGTAATCAAACAAGGCACACTGTCACTCATCCCAAAACATAACCTACTAGAACCCTGCCGATTAGATCCCATACCACCACCTCTTTGCGGAATCCTGAAGCATATACGTAGTGAGCATCACCCTCTTCTCTAAATGTGTTTCCATATTCTCAATGATTGATAGAATGGATTCTAACCATGATTATGAATCCTGAGGTCCTCTTCTCCCTGAGAGAGTGGGAGGATGTGACTACTAAAAAACCGGCCTCAATTCCGTTATATGTTGAGTAGAATGCGGTACACCACGGATGGTCATCCTAAACCTCATGAATCCATCTCAGAAACTGTACATTGACACCTTTATCCAGGATACAAATGAGTTCCAAGACAAGCACAACTAGAGAATCACCTGGTATTCCCGGATTAACCATGTCTGGTGTCTGACCAGTACATAATATCTGGTGTAGAACTAGAGGACGTGTTAGTGGCATGACTCTGTAAAGTTATATGTACACCGTAGTTAATGATTCTCAAATACTATAAATTAAAAGTGTAAGAATATAATATGAGAATGAAATAATTCATGTTCTTTAAAACATGGATTCACAGAAAGTATAATCCCCCCCATGGAATGTTCCTTTAAACCTTTTCATGGGAGTGTACTCCTTCCAACCCTGGTCGTGTAACACCCCATACACACGACATGTTATCCCTAGACACGGTGTGTACTTGGAATCATATTTCCCTACCTGACTTCTTCTATAAGACTATCCCCCACGGTTCTCATAGAACGAGACTACACAACATGTTCTTGCCAGACATGGTGTGTACTAGAAGGATTTAGCTGACCTGTGTTGTTAGTCAGATGACAATATATATGGTAGACACTACACAACATGTTAATGTTGGACACGACATGTGTAACTTATGTTTCATAAATGCACATTGTCAATCGCACAGGTGGAAACATGGAACATACAACACAGAGGGTATGTCTTACAAATGGTTTGTTCCTCTAAGTATTTCACAAACTCATGTCTCTTCCCACATAGCCATTGAATCAACTAGAGACTGCACGACATGAAAAAAATAGTACATGTCGTGTACACAAGAAAAATAGTTCTTTCCAGAATAGAAGGATACGTGGCATGTATTTAGAAATAAACACCGTGTATTATGGGTTTCTCCTGATAGTAAGACTCAGAAACAACTCCAGAACCTAGAGAAACATTGAAACGAACATTAATGTGCCAAATCCTGATCTTGGAGGTCCCATACTCCCCACAAATAAAATTTAGGCGTCTTATACATGTCATATAGAAGGAATAATAATGAAATGATCCACCAAATGTTTATCAATGCGGTCCCATAACACCTTAGGAACCACATTTTGGCATTAATTCAAAAAAACCTTACACAATCCAATATACTATCAAATAGTAGATACTCTATCAATTAATCTGTCACAACAGCATGTATATCTAGCAGAACATAAGTCACAACAACATGCAATCGGTAGTGTACCCAAAATGGCATTGTAAGAATGCATGACATGTGATATCTAGCTAGTTCCTATATGATGCATGAGATGGAATACCATCATCTAATCGAGTTGCAACATAAATAGAACCTCAATATTATAAAAAATAACAACAAAAAACATGTGAATCTCCCAATGGTGAAATCAAATCAAATATAAAATTGAAAAACCATAAATGTTTCCATAATTGAGGTAAATTATCTTTTCCATGTACAAGGGTATGCTACTCCCAAGCACAACTTATTACCAAGTGCCCATTCCTTCCTATCGTAGGCTATCAGCTCCTAATTGTATGTCATGAAGAAAAGAATCCCTTGGATAAAAATTGGTAACATTCCAATTCTGAGTTCCACCCAGAGGTGTCTCGTACCTAGTTGGTCACATAGACACAAGCCATTTCCCCAAACACAAGAGGTTGTCGACTAGTAGCGAGGGCCTTGAGTGTGATAGTGGGGAAACTATACCCTCATTTTCTGTGTAATTCATATGATATAAATAGATAAAAATAGAAGAAGTAGTAATAATACCATTCAATAGTAAAAAATGGAATAATGAAGGTAAATAGACGACTAAAACATATATATATATATTAATAATGATGCATGTCACAAGTATCTATGAAAGCCGCTAGACAAGTCACAATTAATGAATATAGTACTAAAAAAAGTACAATGGAAAAAAATATAATCAAATCCAACAACATTGCATGCCTTAACTTGGTCCCATTCTCCCTAGCTCCAAAGCAGTCAAGTACCTACTGTTGATGGGAACTTACCCTTTGCATTACCTACACAATTATAATATCTTTGGGATTTAAATCTTGAACTAAACAAGATGTGAGAGGAATCCCAATAGCCAACTACCCAAATATCTCTGCCTAACAGTCAGTGAATATATATGGCATGAAATAAGAAAAATGATGAAATAAACAAGGATGTACTCAAAAGTAAATAGTCCAACAATTCAATTACATTCATTTAAATTCAACAAAATAAATTGCCAACCAAACATATGCAACCATATGATATGTACTCACAGTCTCACCCCTCTAGTTCAGATTTAACAAAATATCACTTAAGAAGCACTAACCATTAATTCCCCTTGAGGTCTTGTAAGAGTTACTAAAGACACTCTATGGAAGCACTCGATGTCCAATTCCCCTAGTGGTCTCACAATGTGGAAATACAGACACTCTGAGGGAGAACACAAGTCCACCTCCAATGGTCTCATAAGGTAAATCTAAACAAACACTATGGGAAATCCCTCATCATCCATTTCCCATATGGTCTAACTACACCAGGTTCCCGCGGTCTTATGTAATTCAATCGTGCACTAACGATATCCAGTATTCATGGTAAATCACAAGAACTACTTGGTTAAACTGCTACAAACCACATCATAACATCAGATAAAATCAATCCATCCTAACAACACTAGGCATAGAAAGAAACCATCATAACATGAAAAACTAGACCAATGGTCAATATCAAACAACATGAGAAAACACCTCCATAGTATGGAAACATAATTATATTTAAAAACATCAGCTGTAACTAAAGAAACAATGCATAGCAGGCATCAACATGAATAAAATCCCTAAACACACAAAAACCAAATCCAGAGTGTTGTGAACTTGTTCAAATAAAATTCAAATACTAACTATGGAATGTCACAACCCACTTAACTTGGCATTTTATGATCAATATACTCTAGCATTGGCCCTTGAATCGACTAAGAACATGGTAGATCTTCAAAAATTTCACAAAGATTCAACCATGGATATCTCACGAAAGAGGAGAAATCATGTAATGAGGATCTAGAAGAAGGAAGAAGTCACCGTGGTGATTCCAACACAATCAATAGTAGTTGATTTGGAGAACGAATGGTCGATCTGGTTCTTAGAGAATAATTTTGGCCAATGGTCGCTCCTGGACAAGACGGGTTGAGATGAAGGATGTTTTTTAAATGAGACCCGACCCTAATCCGACATATAAAAATAAAACATATTGTACACAACGTGTCTTTTAGAAGTACATGACGTGTATATGACTTTACTGGGGCCCACTTTAGGTAGTTTCCAGGTCATCTCACACAGCCATGTACTCGGTCGTTACATGACTAGTACATGATCACCCGCATAAAATGGGTACACGACGTGTACTCTTAAGTACATGGCATGTACTCTTAAAATTTCTATATTTTCCCCTTTTTCTCAAAAAGCCCAGAAAAAACCCATACCAGAAAAAAATTTATATGTTCTTACATAATACATATCAAAAGGGTACATTTTAGGACCAACCACTATGTTTGTGGAAAATATATAGACTTCCTAATTCAAAACCGTTTTATCCTCCTCTTACATTATTTAAACCTCAATTCATCCAACACATTGAGATACTCATTTTGGAAATTTTTAGGTCTCCCTTCCTTATTAATTTTTTCTACTACTCCATGGTTGTATCATTTTTAATTCTCAATTGGAAAAAATGTTAAAACCCTCCCTTCCATTTTTATTTTATTCTATACTAGTTTGTGATTTTAATTTGAGACATAAAAAAGTGAAGGTGAAATATCATATTGGATTTGGGAATGAATATGTAAAATTTAAAGGATTCCCTTATTTTTCCATTTATATTTTGTTTATGAGTTTTATTATTTAAATAAGTTTAGTAATAATATTTTCAAGGGTTTATCGGTTCATAGGTTGTGAGAAGAGAATAATTATGACACCTCAGATTAAATTATTCGTATAGAACATTTAATTATAATGAATATATAGTAAAATGAAATTTTTTATATGTCATGTTAGAAAAAATTCGGATTTTATTGGATGATTATCGATTTTTAACATACTATTTCAAAATAAGAATTGAATGAATCATTGAAAATTTTCATTGGAATAAGATATTATGAATAATTAAAAATATAGTATTTAAATAATCGTTAATTAATTTATAATTATTTTTTTGGAATACTTTTTCAATTATCCATTTATTTATTATAATATTGACAGAATTAAGATAAGATCATTTTTGTGGAAAAGATTTATTTTTCAGAAAGGAGTTTTTTAATGCATATTGTTTTTCATATTATTTAATTAAAATAATATACAATAACAAAAAATTTAAAATAAATTTAATGATTATATATTCTAATATATTAATTTAAATACATTTAAATATGATTACTTGTAATACACTTAATTTAAGATCATATTCTGCATGAATAATTCATTTTCAGGAAAAACCATTTTTCATTATGTTTTACAAGTTTAATCGTAAATTAATTTGTGAAAAATAATAAATGAAATTTTATAAATTACAGTCTATAGTTGAAATTATAATTTCATAATTTTTTAATTATTAAACCATCATTTTTTATGAATAGTGAAAATGTAAAAATTTGGTTACCATGTTTAAGGTAAAATTCATTTTAATAGAGGGAAAATCAAAAAATATAATTGTTAAAATAACCTCAAAAAAAATATTCATACTATCTATTTGATTTTATTTAAAATATAATATTATCATTTCCTAATAATAATCAATTTTTATAAATGTTTTCATGAAAATGACTCAAGGATATTTTAAATCATTAAAAGTATAATACAACTATTCCCATGAACATTTGTAAAAAATAGAACCACTTACACTAATATATTAACACATATTTAGTAGTTTAATTACAATAAGGAAAATATAAATATATATAAAAAATTATTCTACATGTTATATAGGTTCTCAATTTTATAAAATTGGACTCTAGTGTCTTTTAAGGGAGATATAATGATTCACTTTCCTGGAGAAGGTAATAATCTAATCCAAACAGTTTAATTTTCCTTCTTCTTTTACCCCTTTCATGTAAGTATTAACCGTTACAGTATAATAAAACATGTATATTAGTTATAGAATTATGTTATTATTTTTATTTCATAAAATTTATCAATTTCCATCTCATTCAAATTGGAATCAAAATCATCACCCATGTGTATGGCTGACTACAACCTTGCAAACTGTTGTAATTGTTTCAATTCATTACCTAACACAGTTTATCATAATGAGGGAAATAATGAATATATAGGATAATTATTACACAATCATGATTCTTAAAATTTAATATATCAATAAACTTTTTAATATTCCACCCATTAAAAAAATATAACGTCGCTCATGTGCACATGTGGGATCCCACCTTAATATAGCGATGTGATTTTTTCTTCATGTATGATTTACACAGTTGAATTTAAATATATAAATAATGAATATTTTTTATATTTATATCATTATTGTCATTTTTAGATAAAATTGTCATGATCAATCAATAAGTAAAAAGTATTTTTAATCAATACATGTATGAAAAATGATACATTTAACTCCATAATCAATGATAATAATGAAATATTGTTAAACAACATGTGATATGAGGTTATAAGTGGATAACATGTGATATTATAAATATTAACACTATTCTGGTAATTACATATATAAAATATAATGTTGTTATAATGTATGTTAAAACATGATATGATAAGTGAATGTGTGGGGTATGTGATTTCATCTCAATTTTCACTCAATTAAGACATCATTGTTATTTTCTAATATTTTATTTATATGCTATATATAATACCCCATTGATTTATTAAATTGGAATGTTTATTTTTTAAAGGATATTAAGTTTTAAATTAATGTTTACTATTTCAATGTGTTACACTATAACGAACCAATGTTTTATCAATGAAATTTCTTTTTTATAATTATGTCATATATTATAATCATATAATATTACATATAATACCCAAAAAACCTTATAAATGAATAATGAGTGAGAAAATGTATCGCAAGAAGTTATGGAATCTATATTATTGAAATAATAACTTGACATTTGAAATATAAATGTGACCCTTACGAATAGTAAACTGTCCAATTGTATAGTAATCACACTAATGAAAAGTTTAAATAAAATTTATACATCTTGTATTTGAAAATATGATATAATTATATAATAGTATAAGTTTGAAAATATTATAAAAATTATAAATTATGTCTTGGTATTCTTGTAAGTCATGTATATTTAATTGTAATTATATGAATAAATTAATAATTTAAAATAAAATAAATTTTCATAAAATATTTTCATAAAGAAGTATTTTTATTCTAATGATAAAAAGATAATATTAATATACCTTAAATAATTTTCCAATGTGTTAGAAAAACAGATTTAATTCCAGAATTTTTATTTTTCAAGTAAATTATGATTTTAATTAAAAATAAAATTTCTCATATTTATAAAATAAATTTCATAATATTTAGTTTTATTGTGAATTCTAATCATCTAAAAAATTATGGGGTGGTTTATTTGGGTTTTTTCTAAGAAACCCGAATTTTTAGTGAATAGTAAATGACAATAATTTACGATAAATGAAAAATAAATAAATTTGTGAGTCATGATCAAGTAATGGATGATTAAATTTGATATTGGTTTGAAATAAAATTAATTTTTTACTATTTTTGGTCACCAGAATCAATTCTATTCATAGTCTTGTGAAAAAATATTAAACTAATGATTAAAATAAAGGGAAACCCCAACTCTCCTCCACTATAAATACCACACCTCTTTACCTCCTCTCCTCGCACCTTTCAGGCCTTATTCCAAGTCAAAATTCGTCTCAACTAACTCTATAAGACACTCTACCACTTCCAGAATCATTGTTGTCTTAAAAATACCAAATCCTCTTCCCTAAAGAGGTTCTAAAGGAAGATATATTGAAGGGGTAAATTCCTCATTTCATCTATTTTATTTTCCTTCATGTACCTTTTCATTATTATTTTATCCTCACCTCCTATCATCTAAATTTTATTATAAATATAATAACATAAAATTACTATAATTTTTTTATTATAATTGAATAATTAATCATCCTCTCTATTTTCCCACCCCTTTTGGACTAGAAATGAAAAAACTATTTGAGATGTGTTAATTTATCGCATTCAAGTATGACAGGTTTTCAATTTCCAATACCGTTTAAATTTATGTCCATGAAACCATTTTTATAGTTGAAATAGAATATAATATATGTATTATGACTAATTTATGGTTTTTAATATTTTTTACACATTATATTTATTTAAAAAGAAAAACTTGTTTGATGTGATAAAAAATTCCCAGTTAAACAAAATTGTTATCATTAATGTCTTATATAACGATTCATCTTCACTCCATATAACCAAATGAATTTTAAAAACATGTAATATTATGTATGTTCACTAATAACATACTACTTAAATTCTGGACAACCATTATCAACTTCAAATACTATCCTTACAAGTATATAAGAAAACCAATCATGAAAACCCAGAAATCAAATGCTCCAAAACAAGGAAATTGAGCCTATTAACGCATCCAAAAGGGCATGAATTAACATAATAAGGTTATAATAAATAAATTAAATAAAAAATATGTACATTAAATATTAATTAATGAATTTAGTTTTGTTATCCAGTAAATTATGATTATGTAAAGGACACCATCAGAAAAATGGTAAGGGACTAGAACCTCCACTATTCGTTCGGGTTGCAATATCTCTATTTTTACCCATATGAATTTATCTGTTATTATTATGTCCATCTTATAAATTCTCTCTAAATTATCCAAAAAATGTATCAAGGTCTAATTATTATTATATTTTTGGTATTTATATGTTGTTATGTTGTTCCCTACAAAGTACTTTCTGATAAGAAAACTCATTTAAGGGAACATCCCAAATTATTACCCAATTTCAATTTCCCTCTATAAATATTTTTTACGCCACATTTTTTTAATAAAACTCTATTTTCAAAATTAAAACATTCTTGGTGAACTTCTGTTTTTATATAAAATATTATTACCATTTCTATTTTAAGTAATCTTTGATATTCTCTTTAAACCATAATAAATATTTTTTATTATAAAGTTTCTTGAAAGCTCCGTTTGCATGTAATCACATATAATTGACATAATTTATCATAAAATATTAGTACTGTACCATATGAATTTTCATGAATGATCTATTTCATTTCCCTCATTAGAACTTTTATAATTCTCCCATTTGTTATTCTTTAGGACATGAAAGTGTTAGCATAATTTTTCCACGAGCAACAGTTATGGTTATTTATGATTGTCTATATATGATTATAAATGTGGCATGAATATTAATGAATATGTTATGATTTTTTTGCAAAGATATTATTTCAATATATTGGGTAAAGATCCGTCACATTATAAGTTATGTGCAATGACCTGGGAAGCTATTGTTGACTCGTGCTACCATGTGCAATAGTCTTGGTGGTCAACCTTGACATGTTGTCCTCTTTGTGAAACGAGCCTTGAATTGTGCTAAAGTATTATTTTTTTGTTGCTTCCACATTATTATGATTCCATTTTTATATGATCCCAATTCTGTATGTTATGATTTTATATGATCAATTCCCTTTTTATATCATTATGACATGCCTTCTAACCCATGTGCTACAGCTTTGTTCATATTAATATTCCATTACTATATTTTTTAGATCATACCACTATTCATGTAATCCCTTGGTTATCGTGCAAATATGTATGAGAATAAAGGAAGTCAGGATCTCGTTTTGATAATTAAATAATGAAATGTTTTATTTAGTCCCATGTTTTTAGTTTTATGCACCTATAATTCCAATAAACTAGACATTACGATCCATGGATTGTAATATAATGATTTATTATGCATAAAATCATGTAATTACTTGTTTAATAGGATAGAGTCACTATAGTTGGTAACATAGGAAAGGTCTAGTTATTTTTGAAGAATAGTAATTGGGTACTTTAGTAAGAACCTTGGGGATCATACTATGAATAAGAAAACATCACTTGATTTTGGTAAGTATAGAGTAAGTGGTTAATGAATAAAATACATCCCTTTTTAGATGTTAAAAAGTTGATGTGGATCTAGAGCATATTTATTTAGGGGTAAAACCTGAAAACACTGTATTGATGTAGATTCAAATGGGAACTCATATAAGATAACAGGCCTAGCTGCAATCTTGGTTTTACACTCCTAGGTGAGATTATTTTGTAAATTCATAATCATATTACACAACATTATTAGTGGAACAAAAATTAGAATCCCATGAGAATATATGTTAGAATAGATATCATGGATAACCTAAACTGGATCCTTGTAAATGAGAAGTTATGCTATTTTTTAATGATTTTATCCTTTTATATTTAATGTATCCATTTTTATTCTTATTAACATGGTATTAAATATTCCTAATGGTATGTTATTTTTCATTGTTAATGGTGAAAAATAGAAGATCACATTCTAATAATCAATGTGATATTAAATTTGATGATTTCACTAATGATATTCCTGATATGATTAGAGCTGGTGCTCAAAAAATTATGATATTACATGATCACATGGCTCTTGTAATGAATAATAACTTGAATCATGGGGAAAACCGTCCCCCTCCAAGAAAATAATATGTTTCTATAGAATAGTTTATGTATAAAATACCTCCCATGTTTAGTGGGTCTTCTGAACCCATCTTTATACAGAAATTGATTAACATCCAAGGAATGATATTATCTATCCACCAGTGCTTAGATGAATAGAAACTCATGATGGCGATCAAATATTTTGATAGGGAAGCTGATCAATGGTTGGAAATAATAAAGAATATAATCTACCGGGTGGTAATTGATTACCTAGGTTGGGAGAAAACTTACAATTTCCTATATGAGATGCATCCATATTTTTAATTAACATCAATATTAAGTTGTATCAATTACTTAGCATAATAAATCCCATTCTATGAAAGGTGTTTGAATTTTTAGACTTCAACAGTTGTGAGAGTGTTGTATGTTGTTACCTAAAGGTTCAAAAGGATATAGGATACTCTCAATAGTCTCATGGGACTATTAAAAAAAGATGAAAATGGAGTCTAATATGAGTGGTTCAACAAAAAATATCCCATCATGGAAAGAGGATCAAACATCTCACATTTTAAAATTGTGTGAAAAAATAATCATGGGATATATCTAAAACGAACCAAAAATGGCATAAAATGTGAAAAATGGGACATCTGGATAAAAACTACTAGAGAGATATGATGAATACCACAAACGTGGAAGAAGATAGGAAGGTTCATATCAACACTCATCCTGTAGTGGAGTGTTACAAATGAATAGAACATAAACAGTATTCAGAAAATTTCCCTAATCAAAGGGTTTTCCAAGGAAATAAAAAAACCTCCAAGGAGAAAAGGAAGTGATTATACTATAACATATATTTAGGTGGATCTAGACAATGATGTGGTGGAAGGTACAATAGTTATTCAATCAATAATAACTAATGTAATAATTTAGTCTGGTTATATAAATTCTTTCATATCTTTCACGTTTAGTAGAACTATTCGGACACCACCTCAAAATATGATGATTGTGTTATCTGTGAGAATAAGAAATGGGGAAATAATTGCATCCAAAGTACATAACTCCTCCTCAGTTAATGTTTTTGGAATGGACCTCCCCAAAAATCTTGTTACACTTCCATTGGTGGAGCTCAATTCTATTTTGGGCGTGGATTGGCTATCTTTCTAAAAATGCAACGTTAACTGTTGGGAATGTAAGATCAATCTTCACATCCAATAGTATCTTCCAATCCTACACATTTTTATGAAGGAAGATGGATCTCTTTCGAAATAATCATCTCATGTGTGGATAATTTTTCCTTTTGTGAAATCATATCGTGTAAAACTAATTGAGACAACGGAGATGATAATTCTCAATGATATGACCATCATAAGGGATTACACTTAGGTATTTTATGAAGAATTTCCTTTTCTTTCTCCTAATAAAGAGGATGAATTCTAAATTGAACTTATTCCTAGGTCATTGACTATTTCAAAGACACCATATAGAGTGGCCACTATAGAGCTAGATGTGCTGAAGAAATAGTTATAGGATAATCTAGAGAAGTGTTTTATAAACCTCAGTGCTTCACCATAGGGTGTTCTAGTCCTCTTCATCAGGAAGATGGATAGATCATTTCAACTCTACATGATTATTTTAATCTTAATAAAATCTAGATAATTAACATGTATCACTAATCAGAGATAGATGGCTTTTTTGATCTACTATGTGTGGCCAATTATTTCTATATGGTGGACCCTCGATCAAGATTTCACCTATTAAAGATGAGGCTAGAATATATTCCCAAAAATTCCTTTTGAACCAGGTATGAACAATATGATTTAATACATATTACACTAATACTCACTAATTCTCTGAAAAAATCATGGATTTAATGAATAGATTCTTTAGAGATCACCGTGGCAAGTTTGCAGTAGTCATTATTGATGATAATATGATATACTCCATGATAATGGAAGAACAAGAGGATATTTTTAATAATATGATGATGAATTTGAGATGGGATAAAATTTATGCAATATTGAGTAAATGTGAGTTCGAGATATAGGAAAGATCATTATTGGGGTATTTTATCACTAGAAAAGGAATATATATGGACCCTACCTAGACAAAATCAAGTAAAGAGTGGGTTAGGCCGACATCGGTAAGAGAGATCTGTTGCTTTTTGGGTATATCTAGGTATTATGAATGAGTTATGAAGAACATATCATTATTATAAATCCCAATGGATTGTTTGACATGGAATAAAGTGAAGTTCGTCTGGACTCTAGAATGTGATGTAATATTTAAGGAGTTAAAAAAATAGGCTTATCAGTACCCTGATTCTCACAATCCCAATAAGTAGAGAAGTAACTGTTATATACAATGATTATTAAATTCAATTAATATTTTGTGTTCTATCCAAAATGATAATGTGGTATCGTACACCTCAAGGCAATAGAAAATACATCAGCAAAACTATACCACCCATGATCTGGAGATGGTAGCTATGATCTTTTCATTCAATATTTTTCAGCATTATCTATATGGGGATAAGTGTGAGATATATAATGACCACAAGATTCTCAAATATATATTCACATAGGTATATATTAATTTGTTCCTGAAAAAATGTGTAGAGAATATAAAGGATTATGACTGGTCAATCCACTATCATCCTGGTTAGGAAAATAAGGTGGCAGATTCGATATGTAGAAAGGATTCGATATCTTTGTCAATGGTGAGAATAGAAAAGGATCCAAACATATTATATTTTCAAGGGATTTATATGGGAATCATTAAGGGAGTGAAATCATCAATCCTTTCCCAAATGGTTTTTGAACCATCCCTCATGGAGAAAATAATGGATCCTGAAAGAAAACACGCATAAATTCAGAAAAGGGTGGAAGCTATCAGAATTGGGGAATCATATGAGTTCAAGATTGAAAAGGTTGGATTTGTAATATTTGGTTCATGATTAGGTGTACTATATGATTCTAAGATAAATATGGAGCTTTTGAATGACAAAAATATATTAACATTCTGAATTCTCCCAGGGAGCACAAAGATGTATCATGGTATCCGAGAATATTATTGGTGGGACAATATGAACAAAGAGATTACTGAGAATAAATCAAAGTGCCTAATATGTAAAAAAGTAAAGCCTGAAAGGAAAATTTATAAGAGCATTATGAAACCACTATCAATACCAACATGGAAGTGGGATAACCACACCATGGACTTTTTCACTGGACTTCCATGGAAATCCGTAGGAAACAATGTTTTATGGGTCATTGTTGAGAGTATTAAAAAGACAACTCAAATTATCACAATTTGAGAGGACTTATCATTAGATCAAAATGCACGGATATAAATCCAATATGTGTTATTGATTCATGGAGTAAAACTATATATTTTATTATTCAGATATCTAAGATTCACGTAGATGTTTTGGAAATGTCTCCAAGATGCTCTAAGCACTGAACTGAACTTTACTATGTCCCATCATCCTCAAACTGGTGGCCAATCTAAGTGATCTATTCATACATTAGAATATATTTTGAGATCATGTTTTATGTACTTTAATGGAGGGTGGGACCAACAACATCCACTGGTTTAAATCTCTTATAATGGTAGTTTCCACTCCATCAACTGAATGACACCATATAAAGCCCTCTTGGGAAAATGTATAGAACACTGACATTAAGGATGTAGTCTGTGGGAGTAAGATGATATGACCCCAAATATTAATTGAAATGGTAGATATGGTGAATCAATAACACATCCAGTTATCCTATAGTCGATAGAAGAGTTATTTAGACAATCATCATCAAGACCTTGAGTTGAAGGATGGAGGCATGGTATTCCTCCAAATATCTCCATGGAATAAGGTCATGATAATTGGTAAGAAATGAATGCTATGTCCCTTATACATCATTCGAGTCATGATTTTTGGTCGTGTTGGAGCTATGAAATATTAACCAAAACTTACACCTATGATTTATAAAGTACATGATGTCTTCCATGTATCCCTCTAATGGAATTATAATCCATATTCCTTACATGTATTGTCTTTAAAGGTGTTACAATTTGAGAATGATCATTATTATGAGGAGTATCGGATAATGATCTTGGATCATAGGGATGAAGTTATACACAGCAAGACTACGCACTTGGTCAAAGAACTATGGAAGAACAATACGTACGAAGTAGAAACATATGAATAGGAGGAGGCAATGAAATAAAAGTACCAACACCTATTTATGGCGTATAATTTAATACAAACTTTTTAGGGGAAAAATTCTTAACGGGGGAAGAATGTAATGAACATATGTTTTATCTATTAAATTACCTTCTTATTATTAATACTTACAGTATAATCATATAATATTACTCATAGAACTCAATAAAAACATATAAATGAAGAATGAGTTAAACACCAGATATCTCTTGAAGTTAAGAATCATATACTAATGAAATTTTTAGATGAATTTTGGAATAGTAATGTTCCCTTTATGAATAGTAAACCAACCAATTGAATAGTAACATCAGAAATGAAATTATAAATAAAATATATCCATATTATGAGTGACAATATGAAAAAAAATTAATCATAGTATATGTAACTAAATATTAAAAATATCATTAAATAATTATGGTATTTTTATAAGTCAGGTATATTTAATTGAAATTTTATGACTATTTTAATAATTTAAATAAAAATTTATTTTCATAAAATTTATTTTTAAATAGGTATTTTTTTGACTTATTATTATAATATAATCTTAAGAGACCCTAAATAATATTTCAAAGTGTTAGAAAAGTATTTTTAATTTTTTAATTTCTATCTTTCACGTAAATTGTGATTTTAATTAAAAAATAATTTCATATATTTAGAAAATTATTTTCATAAAATGAAAATAATTTTTATTTCTACCCATTTAAAAATGGTATGGGTGATTTATTGGTATTTTTATAATATACTTGATGTTTTTGTGAATAGTAAAATATGATAGTTCACGATTAATGCTAAATAAATAATTTTTTTGCATCAAGATCGAGTCAGGGATGATATAAATGGCCATTGTTTGGAACTCACATGATGTATTTACTATTTATTTACATGAATTAATAATATTAATTGTCTACAAAAATATTATTAAACTAATGATTAAAATAAACAAAATCCCCTCCTCTACCCCACTATAAATACCACCCCTCTTTTTATCCTCTCCTCACACCTCCCAACCCCTACTCTTAGTCAAAATTTTGCCCAAATATCTCCATAAGACCTTATCCCACGTACATCATCCTTGGAATCTTCACATCCTACCCCAAAAATAGGTTTTCAAGGATGTTATAATGAAGCGGTAAATTCAAATTCTCATTTATTTTATTTTACTTCATGTTACTTCCTTTCCTTTCCATTCCTCACCTCATTTCATCCAAATGATATGATTAATCCAGTACTATATATGTAATTTAAATTTTTCAAGATAATGGAATAATAAATAATCATAATTTTATTCCCATTATTTAATACTAAAAAATAAAACACCATCTTAGATGTGTTAATTTATTACCTTTAAAGATGATGTGTTTTTAATATCTATTATTATCTTCAATTCTAGTTGGGAAACTATTTTAATGGTTGAACCAGAATATAATATTTTTATTATGTCTAATGTGATGTTCTATAATCTGTTGAAAATGTTATATTAATTTGTAATGAAAAACGAATTTTAATGGAACAAAAACCACAAATTAACCTAAGTGGTTATCATTAATGTTTTATATATTGATTTATCTTCACTCCATGTAACCAAATGATTTTTACAACCATGTAATATTCAATATTTTCAATAATAATATACTACTAAAATTGTCTCTATCCATTCTAAAATCTAATTTGTTTTCCTTACATGTCTATAGGTAATACAATCATGAAAACAAAGAAAACAATCACTCCCAAACAATAAAATTGGGCCTCTTAACCCATCAAAAAATAATGAATCAACTTAATAATGTTATAATAAATAAATTAACTGAATAATATATTAGGGAAATATTAACCAATGAATTTAATTTTTCTATTCAGTACATTAATATCAAGTACCGGACACCATTAGACTAAAGGCAAGAGATTCTACCTGAACCACCATTATTCATTCAGGTTGTTCTATTTTTCATTTCACAGAAATGAAGTTATCTGTTATTATTATGTATAAATTATATATGTTTTTTATATTCTTTAAACACCTATATCAAGGTCCATTAATCATTTTATTTTGGGGAAATACATGTTTTTATGTGTTTCCCTCCTCAATATATCGCGAATAGCAAACCCGTTTAATGGAATTTCCATAATTCTTATCAAATATCAAGTGTACTATATAAATATATTTTAAGACACCTTTATATTTATAAAAAAATATTTTTATTTGTAAGTCTTTATTTTTTTACTTATGGTTTTATATAAAATATTATTCCCTTTTCTATTCTATGTGATCTTTGATATATTCCTTACACCAAACTAAAATGTTTTTATTCTACGCTTTCGTTAATGATATTTTTTCATTATATCATTTTAAATTCATATAAACTATAACGATATATTCCTATTATACTATATTAATGTCAATGAATTATATAATTCATTTCCATCATTGACACATTGATGATATGTCTAATTTTTATGCTTTTTCATGTGAATATGATACCCAATTAATTCCAAGGGTAACCCTAATGTTTATGTTTGATTATGTATATGGAAAGAATATTCTTGAACATGTTTTGATGGGTTCACCTAGATAATGCTCTAATGAATTGGGTAAATATAATTCTCATGAGACTTCACGTGAAACAATCATTGATGTTAGCCTTGACTTATGCTACCATGTGCAACGATTTTGGTGGTTAACCTTGACTTGGGCATATCTATGTGAAACAAGCCTTGAAACATGCTAATGTTATGTTATATATTTCCGACACATTACAATGACACCATGTTTATTTTATCCAATGTTTATATGTTGTGATTCAATATGTTCCATTCCCTTTTAATATCGTTTTTTCTTTCCATCAAACCTATGTGCTAATGCTTTATTCTTATATTTATTCCCTTACTGGGTTTTTTTAGATTATCACTTTTTCCTGTTATCCCGAGGTTATCATATAATGATATATTATAAAAATGGATGTTTTGGGATATTTATGTTTATTAAATAATGAAATGTTTTATTTAGTCCCATGTTTTCAGTTTTATGCACCCAGAATTCCAAGACATTAGAATTTTCCATCATTGACACTTAATATGATGATTTATTATGCCTAAAATCAAGTAATCATATATAAAAAAGGATATGGTCGGTATGTAAGATTTACTTTTTAAAAATAGTTATTAATTTATTTTACAATCTCATTTTTGGGGATTGAATATATTTTTTGTGGAAGGAATATTGTAATTCATAATTTCCAATATAAATCCATTTTCATATACTTTGGATATTTGTTGAGTTTCATTTTTTTTCCCAAAAATTACAAATATTTCAATTGAATCTAGGGAAAAATGAAATGATGATATTATTTAAATTTTTGATCAAGTATATATTTTTCATGACATTATGTTTTCAAATTGTTTTATGAAAATCATTTTTTATTCATTTGATTTATTAATGAAACAATATGTTATCATGTAAATATTATAAATTTATAAAGGAATATTTATTAGGTATTTCAAATGGTTTAGTTTTTTATTTCATTAAAAATCTTAAATAGAATGTTTCACTTTAACTTATGGGGAGTAAATAGATTCTCCAACCACTATAAGTAATTTATGTTATTTCGGATCTTTTATATGGTTTTAATGTTATTATAACTAAAATTATTTAAGTTTAATTTTTTTAAGCGTTTCTATTCTATTATGACCAAGATCATTATAGATGTTTTATGATTAAGAAGAACAAAATACTGATGTATAAGGAGTAGTTTTTTCTCAAATTTTTTTCCTTTGTTGTATAACATTAATCACCATAAATTGATGAATTTTACTCAATTGTTATTTAATGCAATATACTGGCTTCAGGTTATTGGACTGAATCTACATGATAATGTTTACCAATGTGTTATGATTGGAAAATGTTTTCATCAATGAATTTTTATCCATATTTAATATCATTTTAGTCATATATAATGTTAAATAGAGTTAAATATAGTTACAATTTCCAACTATTATTGTTCCAATTATAATGATTAATGAAAGTGTTTGTGATTCATGATTACTAACAAATAAGAGTTCGCAGTATTGGTATATTGATATTGTGTTATGATTTTATATGACGTATGCATGATCTTTGATACCATATAATGTATGAATTTTCATCAAACATACCTTATTTGAAGTATTTCAAATGTATAATGTTGGATGAAGTATGGAATATTGGTCAATATGTTATGTCATAAGAGATGGATGTTTAAGAATTCACCCAAAAATATTCAATTGTTTGACCAAGTATATAATTTATTTTGATATAAGGTCATGAAATTTATCATTAGATATGAAAAAAAATTAATTAGATTAATTGAACTGAAAAATAAATTCAATGAAATTAAGAAAATGGTTTCATGATTATGTATAATGAATATTGGACAACCTCGTATAAAGTAAAATTTTCAAAAGGAAGGTTTTTTCGAGTGATGAAACAAAACACATCATTTGATGTGATCAAATAGATGTAACATCATGGGTTCCCTAGTTATATATCATCATGTGAAGGAAATAGTCAAAGGTTGCTAATGCAAGTCAAAATATGAATGTAGTGTTTAGAAAATGACTTCCATGAGGTTCCTAGAAAGTTTTATAGGAACATTTGTCAAAGATTAATTGGTGGAAATAATAATGTATAGTTTTAATATATTTAATTCTTGGAGGGATTCATAAAATAATTATAAATATATTAAAATTGATGATGCATAGTTGACTATTCAATTCTACAAAAATCAAGGAGAAATTTTTCATTCTCATTAATTCGTAATAATGTTTTTCAAGGGATATTGACCATGCATATTAAGTATTTTTTCAACAATTTAAATTTTTTTAACATGGTAAATAGATTAGAGTTTCTACAGAGGAAACAAAATTATATATGTGGGATACATGAATCTGATTTATACACTACTTCCATTATTCATGGAGGAACATCACCTATATAAAGTGGTGAAGTTGATATGATTTTATGTGAATATTTTTGAAAATTGGATGATGTGTTGTAGAATAATTGAATCTATTATAAATATAGATTTGTGTCTCATAAATTTAAAGTACACTGAATGAAGTATTCTTACCAGTTATTACATGATGGATAGTACACAGAACTGATCAGATTAATTGGTTAAAGAAACTATAGAATAATATTTGGATGACATGATCAGTTAAACATATCTGATTGGAAAAATATTCATAATCCTAAATTACATTAACTAGACTATGTTTCATTGGATGTTTTATTTTAGATGAAGAAAATATATAAGGGATTGTTTCTTAATGAATTCTAGGAAATGATTATTATCTTATATAGTGAAATAATGAGAAGAATAACTTCGAATAAGATAAAGTGTGTATAATTTTCAATAATAAAAGTGAAAACATAACAAATCTTGTTAGAGAAGCTACTTATAGTTGTAAAAAAACTGTGTTATATAATTTATATGTGTGAATAGAATATTAACTATTGATTGACTATAGTTTTATGAATGAAAAATGTTATTCCCTAATTTCTGTAACAATAAAGGATTATTTTTCTAGTGTTTTTGGTAGTAATTTATTATTTCCAAACCTTACGAAGTTGCAGCTACTCTTAATGAGTAGTAATCCTTGTAAATTCATATTTTAATATAGTTGGGATTGTTTTACTTATTTTCTATAATAGTAATATCATTCGAACAGATGGCGAAATATGTTTCCTAACTAAGAAGACAAAAAAGGGATAGGATCTCTAATTTGATCTATCACCATATTAGTGATCACAATGATACAATTTTACAATCAAGTGGTATCAGATATAAGGATATCAATAATGAATACATGGTGATGCTTGATGAAAATAATGGTATCCTTGGATGTTCAAAACTATATTTACGATAATAAGAATCGTGTTTTTTGGTTGAAGGAACTATCATACCTGGAAAGATGAAATGATAATTAATTGTATGCTTATCTGGTATGAATCTATTTCAGATTATAATTATTATTTTATTCCTCATGATGAGGGTGTTTCTTTAATGTCTAATTATAAAAAAAAATTGGGTAATGATGTGTGGGAAAAAAATGCTACAATTTCTTCCCTCAATGAAAGTGATTTTCTAATGTTTATTGTTATTGGAATAACTAATGAAATCTGGGAAAATATAATGAAAATTTATGAGGGTATATAAAAGTAAATGAGATGATTTTACATATCTAGAGATTTATATATGAATACCATAAAAAGGGTGAATTTGATTCTATTGAAACATATTTAAATGATTTAATGTAACTATAAGAACTAGAAAATATTTTATTGAGAATTCAAAATATTTAGCTATTACCAAAAAAACATCTTAGAATTATTTTGGATACATTTGAAGCTAATGAGTATTCAATGTAATATTCAGATCTAAAACTATATATTTGGATAACATTTATATCATTATTATGACTTATGAAATGATATGTAAAATTGTTATGAGGAAAAAATAAAAGTGTGTTCAATAAATTTATTTCAAGGACGGTAAGAGAAAAAAAATATATGAACATTCTGGAAGATGATGTTATTTAATATTACCCTGATTTTTATGTTTGTATAAACATTATTGAATTTAGGTTCTTGTTTTATTAAAGGGTTAAAATAAGAACAAGAATGTATAATATAATGTTACCACTAAAGTGATTTATCTACAGTACCATAAAACAATTTGCTGAATTTTTTCTATACAGATGTAATATGAAGAGAGTAATGGACAAGGATAAAAAGTTTAGAAGATCCCTGAAAAAGAATGTACAAAAATCCACGACCCAAAAAAGGGGAAATGACAAGATGTTCTCTAAATACAAAAAGATAATTTTTCCCTATATGGGTAGAATATGATGGTAGTGATGAAGATACTTAAAATACCAATGATGATACTATTGAGGAATTTATCTTTTTATGAATGAATGAAAAAAATAAGAAGTACAAATAATAATTAGACATTAAGAATAAGAGTATCATTAAATATAATTTATACTAAATAGTGATATGAAATTATTTCAAGAAAATATTAATGGACTTG
This sequence comes from Viscum album, assembly GCA_963277665.1. Classification (NCBI taxonomy): domain Eukaryota; kingdom Viridiplantae; phylum Streptophyta; class Magnoliopsida; order Santalales; family Viscaceae; genus Viscum; species Viscum album. The sequence continues at coordinate 221,993,323 of OY728165.1, forward strand.
AAAACAAAAATAACAACTTAAATAAATTATTTTTTTTGAAAAATTATTTTGAATACATACTTGATGAAAAAAACAAAAAAATAAAATTGATTTTTGAAAACAAGTTATTTATTTATTAAGGAAAATATCTCAATGCCATGTTTGATGAAAAGATAAAGGTTAAGGATAAAGAAGATGATTTTTTTCAACAAATATATATTAATTTTTAGCGAAGAATAAAAAAATCAAAAAGTTAGTTTTAAATGCTACTGAATGTTATAAAAAATTTAACATCTAAATGATCAACAAAAATTAATGTCAAATGGTAAAAACAAGGTTGATTATGGTTTTAAGAAACATAATTTCACGAAAACCGTGTATCTTGTAAAAGAGTAGTGTTTATAATCATGAAATTTCTATGGTTTCAGAGTATAAACCAAATTCTACTTTAAAAAATGTTCCTTATAAGGATAGAAATAAATAAAATAAGTAGAAAGTTCATTTATAGCTAACAAAAACATTTATACACAAAAACATCCACGATTGATGGAAAGAAAGATAATGGGAATCTTGTAGACAATTTTAATCATTTTATAAGTTATAGAGGAAAATATTATTATTTTGGATATTGCTATTACTATAGAGGATTTTGAAATATGAAGAAGATGTATCGGTTAAATCAAACACAATATAATGAATCCAGGGGAAACTAGAGGCTTTGTTTTATGGAGAGTCGTCACATGAAATTAAGATTTCCAGATAAATCAATTTTGAATTTGGAAAATAGATTCAATTCCAAGAATAAATATTCTATAAATGATATTCACAATTGATTGAGTAAATACCATACATTTTTAGAAAGAAAATGAACTAATTTGATTATTTGGGTCTGATAGAGCTTGTTAGAATTAAATAAACATTAATCATCATGACCATGCATAATATATCCATTATAGAATGATAGCTAAAATTAGTATATATTATGGTTTGTGCCAAGATAAAGTTAATAAAAATAGAATAAGTGATTTCCTCTACCAGTAGGATTATACCATATGAGTCCAATATATTAGAGCTTTTGAGAGAGATCAAATTTCTAGGATTTGTCATTGACTATGTCCAATAAGCGATTATATAACTAAGGATAAATAAAATTTTTTATTGGATAAGTTAATGATTATCAATATCATGAATCTAGCCATGTTCTATAAGAATGTTCCACCACTGCACACCATACACTTATGATGTGTAATAAGGGTTTATATATATACCCTAGAATTATGGATTTTTCTTATTTTCAATTAAATAATGATTATATTTTTCAATTTTTATTACCAATTTGTATATTATTTTATAATATTATTGGTAAAAATTAGATGTTTTCATGAAGAAATCATTGTTATAGTTCTAGAAAAAATACAGATTTAACTATACCAATATTTTTATAAATTCTATATTTTTTTTTAAAAAAAAATTATAATTTAGTAAAAAAATTATTAAATGATATTTATTTAAATATAAATAAAAATATAATTTAATGAAATCCAACATAATTCTTATAGTTATGAGAAAATAGTTAATTTCGGTAAAACAAGTATTTTTATGTACAAATTTATTTTTATTTAAATGTTAAAATTCACATATATGGAATTTTTTTTGTTAAAATAATGATTATTTTTTAATTCATCACATCCCAATTGTCCAATGGTGATTTTTTTCTAAATATTTTGAGATAGTAAAATCTTTCGGTAATATCTAAATATGAAATTAATAGAGAGTCTATATTATGTCACCATAATTTAACAACAGTAATATAATAAATGACATAAAATCTATCCCCAAATAAATAATAATGTAAATTTTAATTTAATTTATTTTTATGTAATTTTATTTATTTTATAACCCTTCATAAATACATTATAACCTATATTATATTTTAATATTCTAAATTAAATTATTTTTATAAAGGAATCACTTACACATAACCACAGAAATTATTTTATTGATATCCTTTCTTATCCTTATAAAATTTTGAAATCTACTCTTATTTGGAAATAACCTTGGGTAAATAAAATTTGATGTTTTGGGGGTGTGATTATTTTACCATAAATATTCAAAAACCAATGTTTATAAATTATTAATCATTTTCTTTGTATTTTACTATAAATTCTAAATGCATGCCTGTCACAGGGCATTAAAAAGGATATTTATTTTTCATAGTGTAGAATAGTGGCCGACCAATTTTAGAAACATAAAATAAGTCATATTAGGTTACAAAAATTAGTAGGTATTAATGGAAAACCACAAGTACATACATAAATAATACTTCAAAACTAAATGAAAGAAAAATTAAACCCTAGCTAATGTACGAACCACCAAGGTCCCATTCCGTCCACCCTATTCAAAAGCTCTAACATGACCACTATGTTCCAGCTCCTAAGATCGAACACTTATATAATCACAGAAGAATAAAGTCTACAAGCACCCCTAAGGGCCTTTGTTGGTTTGTGAATAAATCTCAATATGCCAACACCAATATGTTCCAATCTTACATCTGTGATAATGGTGGATGTCAAAATGTATGTAATATGAAGAACATGTGTAATAAATAAGTACTCACTTCCCTTATGCTTACCAACCACAAGAGATCACGTTCATTTAGAAACACCATTAAACAATGTTCTCTTAATTTTATATATTATACACAATATGTTCTGGAATATATATAACTATAGTGATGATGATCCGTGGCATAAATCCCAAGGAACATAATATTGAAAATCTTATTGGAGAGCACTTAGGGCCTCCTATATGTGTATCATCGACACCTTATGCAAAATGACACCTCATGAAATCAATCATGCCACCAGCATCAAAGAGATATGCCCAAACTAGAACATGGTTCATTAGACCATAGCATAGATGATCCTCATCAGTTCAAAATCTCAACATTCAAGGCACAATGAAATCTTTCCTCTAATAAATAATCAGCGTGAGAATAATAACTGATGTCTTGAGGTACAATGATATCCATCCTCCAAATATCATGGAACATTAGCCAAATAAAATATGATGATCCTCATACCTGAACCAAAAATATTAATACCTTTAACTGATGGATCCAAATCATTTGAATGGATTTTTATATGAAGAACCTATAACCCCACTAATGGTCAACATCATCCAAACCCACAACTAATTGAGGCCTCTACCCATAATAGTTATCAACACCACCTCATCATTAGCGTCTTATATATGTTCACATGTAACCAATGGCATGATGGTCAATCAATGTGAGTGGAATTAACCTAATCATAGTACCTGAACCACATCATCCTGCACCTCATGCCATGTAACTATGTCACTCCACCTAATGGTCAATACCATTTCATATTACACAGGCTATAACTATAACATAATGACCTCATCACTTCATCCCAATGACCATGATGCCCATTTCATTCATAAACATCCCCCCATATGTATTGGGACTCACCCAACATGATGAATTATATCACCTCAGTCTTGGTGGTCACCACCACCTCAATCTTTGTTCCAAGCCAACAAAGTTCACATGGAACTGTCACAAACAATTTATATTATTCAATGTAATTAAAAAACACACCCAACCTAACCTTCAAAAGTGAACAAAATATTTTGACAAGGATTATACCATCCCTGGTAAATTAGGAGAATTCCACTTTACATCTCATTTGGTCAATTAAATTATTAAAAGAAAAGAATTAGATTATTCGGGTCTCTCTTAGGCAGATCAATAGTACACTCAAGAACGCACCCCTCGAAATATAATAAAATCAAAGGGAAAGCAAGGGAATAAATAACTCGTTATGGAAGAAAAGTTATCATATGATATACCCATTAACCTGAGATGGTTTAGAATAAATTTATGTTTTATATGAACATACTAATAATATGGTAAAATTGGGTGTAAATATTTAGTGTCTTATATGGAGAGAGAAATGATGAAAAGTGTATAGTGGTTGAAGGTCTTACCGATGTGTTTCCAATGAGACCAATATATTTCATATTAAATATTGGACAATGAGGTTACCTAAATTCCTATAAAATGGAAGGATGGGAGGATCTTCCCTACTATGATTATTAAGTGGTGGAGAAATGAGTGGGTTAGAAGAAATTAGGGAGGAGGGAAAATCTTAATTTCATACTTTTAAATGCGGTTCCTGATTATATCACATGGTTTTCATAGACATGTACTAACCATGTAAAATAAATATAAAATGGGACCTCCCATTTAATATATAGGGGCATGTTTTAGAAAACTATGCAGATCCTGTGCTGATGTAACTACCCAAGGCACCACCTCACACGACCATGGTGCATTGTTTCCTAAACGCTTCACATAACATGTGAATCACCTCAACATAAAATTGAAAAGTTACCAAAAATACATGAAAATACCATTTTTGGGTGGGAAAAACTATTCCCAATGCATTTTGAGGTCCCCCAAAGTTACTCATGAGAGGCCACATAGTTTGACAAAACCATGATCCCATGTTTACGTGTCATGACAAGTTGGGTTTTTGGGATCCGACACAGTTGACACCCATCGAAAACCATATATAACATTATTTCCCATCCAAAATATCTAAAAATAATGTATTGGTTTAAGAAAAATCATAGAATTAGGTTCTACTGTCATGAATTCAAATTAGGCCACTGACCAAAAAAGAAAATTCAAACCGGTTGTGGATTTTGATGCTCTACAAAAAACCCGACACATTAAAATCGCCCAGCATAAACATATCTCATCCCTGATCTATCCTGAATTACCTATAGATGGTACCTAACATACCCATATCTACCAAATTATACTTGTCTACACATTTCATCGTGTCCCAGGTCTAGTCCACTCAATGCACTCCCCGCCATTAGAGTAACCTACCTAGTCACATCCTACCCCAAAACTCAAATAATTCGATGGCCCACCAACAATAGCAGGAATCAAAAAGACCTCTTATGATGAATTTTCACTCATTCACATCATCTGGTTCGGAAATAATTTTTTTCATATCTGAAACACATATAATACCACATTTCATCACTGCCAAGATGTCAATTCACCTAAAAATAGAACATACACCCCATCGATTCTTGGATTCCAATTCACCTCCAATAGATCATGTACCACATAAATGCCCATATATTGTTTTGGTACCATGGAAATTATATATATATTGAATATTAAATAATGAAAACTTGCTAATCCTAATCTAGTTTGTCTAAAGACATCCCAATTACCTCATGCACTAGACCTAGAAATTCCATTCAAATGTTTCCATGCAAAGAATAGGATACATAGTAATGTTCATAATCGTAGAAAACCTCCATCCTCATTTATATCCTGTAGATTATCCATCAATTAGCCACAGACCCCAATATAGGGTCCCATAGCCTCTACCCTGACCTCTCCATGTAGCTAAATCTCCACTAAATGCTCCTAGAACCACTTTTGGTATAACCATATACAGATTTATATTCCCCAGTTTATTAATCCAACCTATAAGATAAGGCTTTCTACAAAACCTCTTGATATTACCAATGTGGTGACATGTCTGAAACTCCTTCAGTGTCTTATCACACTTCATCCGTACATGTCCCAAATTCCCTCACTTGATGCACAACATCAATGACCCACTCCTCAATGGTCTTCCTAATTCATTGCCCAAGATTCCCTTCTGTTATTCCCCATGAACCTTCTTTTCAGATATCTTAATCATTAAAACATTAATAATCTAATGTCGTCACTTGGATTGATTATAACATATGAGTGAAATTTCCCTCGGCTATGAGCACCAGATTCGCAGAATCTGAGAAAGATTCAAACCTGTATATGTTTACATGTACCTTGATGGAATTTAGTCTTCCATCATAAAAATTTCCCACTTTCAATATTTCATCTCCCACCAAGCAGTGTTAGAAAATATACAATTGAGTGAAATTATATACATATTCCCTGAGAGACATGTCTTTCTACTGATGGGTCAAGAACACACAAGATCTCTCTACACATATGGACTTCTTGATGAAGTGCACAAATAATCTATCCACATTTTTCTTCCAAGGTAGTCCCTCATTTTTGTCATTCCTTTCTCTGTACACCCCAAATTTTTTTTTTTCAGGATCTCTATGAATTTACATCACCAACCTCACCTTATATCCTATGGGTCTATCAAGTTCATCAAACATTCTCTAGACATACTCAATATAATTCTAAAACTTCTATGGTCCACCCTCACCAATAAATATTTCTGGGTGATGCAACTAAAAAAGTCTTTATTGGTATTTAATCTTTGGATCAGCTCCCCAATCTGTCATTTTGATGCCCTATATGACACTTAAGATGATCACCTAAAGCTTCACATCAGGACACAACCAAAAATATTTCATATCCTATAGTTTACTTCCTGTACTGGATAACGTACCTACGCTTGTGCATTTGGTTCATAAACATACCTAAAATTCATGTCCTCATACTAACCCTCAGGGACCTCTTCCTCGGAGTGCTCAATTCCACCATATCACTACCCTCATTAAACTCAAACAGATCCCATCTAGTTGGAATCCCGCTGAATTCCAATAAGATGGTTAGAAATATATAAAAGTATATAAAAATTCCACATATAGGGATATCTAAAATATCCATCACATCTTACCACCCTTACAGTCTAGTACCAAAACATTTTATAAGGCATATGGCCTCATGCTCTCTTACCGACGCATGTCACGGTCAGTTATCATGTGTAACTTGGTCTCACGGCCCCTTGCCTACCAACACGAGAGTCAAATAAAAATTATCATCAGATCTCATTCCCCCCACCTTCCCATAACTGGGCCATTCGTCAAATATAATCCATTTCAGATAATTAGTATGACACAAAAGTTGCTATACATGAAAAACTGTTTAGCTTCTTTGTTGATAATTTAAATAGATCACCCCTATCAATATTCCTTCCTACTCTAACCAGATTCAATCTTATATATCACTTCTATATAGTCACTTTACATCACATATTGATCTCATTGGAACCCCATTCCTAGGATGGCTGAGTATAATTCCACCCATGAGAGGCTAAATAATAAGGCATTATTTATCTTCGTTTATTTGAATTTTAAAGAAACCCAAACTTCTCAGAACAATCTTGTTTACCAATGTTAATCACTAGAAAAAAACATCATATGTTCTACTAATACTATCTCAATGAATTTTCACATCTCCTTTTCCACACTGGTCAAAGGGACAAATTACATATAATAACAATGATCACACCCAAGTGTAACACATGAGGTGGATATAAAATCTATTGTAAAGGATCAAAGAAGAAAATCAACCTCCCAACAATAGTGTCATGGTTTTCCCATACGAATGTGGGTAAATGAACCTAGAAACAATTTAAATACCAAATTCCAACTACAAAAAAGTCGATATTCTTTCATAGTAAATATAGTAAGTCAAAAAGTAACCATTTGATACCATTAGTAGCTTCCAAAATCTACTACAAAATAGAGAGAATAAAATACATTGATACAATTTGTACCTCCCCAACCTAGATTTCACAATAAACAATTATTTGTGATAGTTTAACACTATGTCTCTGGTGTTCCTACCCATACGCCAAATGATGCTAACTAGTTATGAGGGTGTAAAGGGGTGATAATGGAGAAACTATACCCGTATATGGTGATAATAAAAATTTCCTATATATATACATACACACATATATATAACCATAGAATGTTAAAAGTACAATATAATAAATACAAAAAAGGTAGAAGTGTAATTATAAATCACCATTAATAATTGAAATCCCTAATATGACAATACCATTTGATGAAACACAAAATAATTCACATCATTTCATACGTAATCATTGGTAATTATAATGGTCGTCTGTGCGTGACTGTAATACATACATTAATAAAAATGTCTTAATAATGGAAATAAAATGTAAACTCTAGTTAATTCAAGAGACCATATGTTCCATTTCCATCCATCCCATGAAAAATGCCCAACATGTCCAGAAAGGTCCATCTCTTGATCCAAGTCCCTTAATTAATCGAAAAATCATAAAGTCTACATGCATATTGAAGGGACCATGTATGGTGTGAGAATAAATATTAGTACAACACCACAAACGTGTTCCACTCTTACATATTCTTTTGTAATGGTGTTTTAAATGTAATTAAATGAAATCAAAATAATAATAAATAAGTACCCTCTACCTTATGCTCAACAACAACAAGGAATAAAAAACATGTGTTGTCTACTGCGAATATGCCACATCTTCCCAGTTATATATATGGAATACCACATCATTCTATATATATATAAATTTAGCGAAGTGGATTCATAAATACCACCTATTGAATAATTTGATTAAAATAAAATTGGAGATCCCTCAGGACCATCCCATAAATGTATCACTAGAAGCACGTGCCAACCGACAAGTTGTTTCATCCGTCATATCACCAACACCAAAGAGGCAAACCCGGACTAGCACCTTATCTAATAAAAATCTTCTCAAAAGAACCATGTAACCATAATAGCCTAAAATTTGAGGCACACTAAAATCAATTCTACAATAAATAATCACTGTCAGCTCAACTACCACATTCATATGGAACAATGATGTCCATCCTCCATATATCCTACCCCATCAGCTTCGCATAATATTTTGAGCCTAAATACACAATTGAAGGTCTCAAAACTACCAAATTATGACTCCTCACCATACATGTTGATTTCTATGGTAAGAACCTAAAACCTCATTAATGGTCCACACCATCATAATAGGTGACTAATGGAGGCCTCTACCCACATGAGACGTCAACAACACCTCATCATCTGAGTCTTATTTGTGTGCACCTGACTCCAATGACGTGTCAGCCAATCACGGTGAGAAAAATAACCCTAACATATTATCTAATCCCAATCATCATAAAAATGTGATCCCCAAAAACCATGTCCCTGAACCTTATTGTAAACACCATCTCATATCATAAGGTCCATGCTCATAACACGATGTCTTAATTTCCTCATCCTGATGATCAAGTCTCCCAACACAATTGTCAAAATTACCTCATATGTACTCGGAGTCATCCAATGTGATGAATTAAATCACTATAGTTCATGTGGTCATCACCACCTTGGTATTTGGGACATGTTTTCCATGTTCCTGTGGAACCATTTGAATTATTATATATAAGTCAACTTAATTTTTATAACCCACCCATCCTATCCTTCAACAATTATCTAAATCACCTTAAAAGGATTATACAATATATAGTGATGGAGGGTAATTTTAATATTCACATAATGTTATCAATTAAATAATTAAAAAATAATAATTATATAATAAAGGTATCTTAAAACATCCCATTGGATAACATAAAAACACAAAAACTGAAACATTGCAAGATCAATGGGAATGATAAGATCCTCCAAAACCATAATGGTAGATGATAACTCATATAATATGAGCCACTTATATGATCATATTTTGAAAAAATCTATGTTTTATGTAAAATTATTTAAAATACAGTAAAATATATTGGCTTGATTTTCACTATGTATGGTGATTTAAAATAAGAAATGAGGACAAGAAAATAAATATCATACTAATCTGTTTCTAGCAAGACCAATTGATCATCGATTAGAGCTCATATGATGAAGATACCTGAATATCGAGATTTTATAAGGATGGGAGGAGGTCACCATATATCAATGTTAAACCAAGGAGAAGAGGGAGGAAGATAAGAAATATAGTTTTTGGAATGATCACAATTTCCAATTTTTAAATGAGGTGTAAAATTAGCTCTCATGGTTTGGCCAATCATTATCCAACTATTCACAATCAATATCCTAAGTTATCTCCCACACATATGTCTAGGTACACATTTACCAAACCATGTGATGCTTATGAAAATGTTACTAACCAAGGAACCACCTAACATGGTCATGGTTCATAGTCTCCCAAACCATGTGCAAGACGTGCTAATCTGCTATGATAATAATTACATAGGCCTCACCTAATAATTCTCCCCTCCTATATATTTTGATAGAAAATGCTCAATGTATTCGAAGTTCCAAACAGATACTTATGGGAGGCCCCATGTATTTCCCAAACCAGGCACCACAGTCTACACCTTTTGACATGTTGGGTTTTCGGGATTCAACACACCTAAAACACATCATGGGCCTTGAGGAACGTGGAGGTCCGTATGAACAATCTAAAAAATCCTATAGATAATGAAACTCCCAGAATTAGTTTTTAATGTTATGAATACAAATTGGTCCATTGGCTAAATAACAAAATTCAAAAGTGTTGGTATTTAAGTAGGTTCTAAAAGCATAGGATGTTACATAAATAGCGGGAGGTCCAAAAAATCATTGACGATCAAGGAAAATATTTTTCAACTATAATAACATCTATGTTAGTTTCCTATAATTTGTTATATTCACAGGTCATTCCAAGAGAAATTGAAGAATCTATGGGGAATCAAGAGTGGATTGATTCTATTAATTAGGAGTTGGAACTAATTAAGAAGAAGTATTTGTGAAACATTTTATGGAATCAAAGATATAAGATTGTTATTGGTAATAAAATTATGTTCTTAAATAAGTTAGATGAAATAGTTTATGTGATAAAAAAATTCATGTATGGTTTTAGAAAGTTAATCTCATATTGAAAGCATTGATTTTGATGAGTCCATTACCCCAGTATAAAGGTTTGAAACTATGAATATATTTCCTATATTTGGTTGAAAATAAAATTATAAGTATTTTATATAGATTTTATGTAAAATTTTATTAATTTAGATGTTAAAAAATGTTTCTTTGGTAAAATCATGTGGCTTCACACTTGGAATAGATGAATTTTATGTGTGAAAATTAAATAATTATTTATATGGGACACATCAATTTCCCAGAGCTTCATATTCTAAATTGAATACTTTCATAAATAGTCTGAACTTCACATAAGGAAGAGTTGATTATAGTTTATAAATAAAAAAATCAATAAGGACTCATCATAATGATTATTTATGTTGGTGAATCCATATTCATGTGGAAGGATGATTAAAAATGTGAAAATATCATTGAAGAGATGAAGATGTTATTTGAAATGTATATACATGGATAAATGAATTAAATTTTAGTCTTAAAATTTATTCGAATAAAGAAATCCATGTTTCCATCAAAAGTTAGTTATGCTAAATGAATTATAAATTACTTTTCAATAGATGATTGAAATCATGTTCCCATACATATCTCAATGGTAAATAAGTTGTCCTAATATTGTGAAGCAAATTAGATTGATCTTAAAATGTATAGAAATATCATTATATGCTTATTATATTTATGGACATTGAGTAAATATAATGTATTTATTTTATATTGTGTTCTAGGTATAAATTTGAACAAAGAGAATATTTTATATTATGATAAACAATATTCATAGATATATTAATGGAAAAAATAACTTTTCGATGAAATAAAAATGAATGAGAGGGATTCATGTATTATTTACATAGATAAAAATTTGATTGGTTGTGTTGTTGATAGAAGATCCACATCTAGTAGAGTCCTCTTCTTGGCATAAATATGTGCGAGTTGGAATAAAATGAAAAAATAAATTAACTATAAGAACTATTGATAAAAAATATATTTATTCAACTAAAGAAGAATCAAAACATATGTAGATGAAGACATAGTTGGATGATTTGAAAGTTGATGAGAAATTCACCATTCACAGGGATTGTGTAATAAATGTACTAAAAATATCACTAAGAATCCAGTTTCAATTTCATGAACCAGCCACATTAGTGTCAAATGTCACTTCATCAATGTGTATGTTAAAAGAAATGAACTAAATATAAAGTTTATTCTTATAATGGAACAATTTTCTGATAAGGTGTAATCTATGATTTTATTATATTATTTTAAAAATTTACTGATGCAGATACAAGAAAATATATTCTTCTTGGTTTAGTTTTTCATTTATGGAAAAATTACAATTTGAATGGAAAAGTATGAAATGACTGTATAAAATGATTCATTAAGGGTGTAAGTAATTTTTCTCAACTAACTAATTATGGAAGCCATGGTATTTTTTCAGTAATTTTTTCTCTACACTTTGTTTTGTCATGAAGGAATAACATTTTTGGTTATGTAATCAATTTTCAGAGTTTTAAGGTATTATTGATTTATTTTCCTTTGTTGAAAATAAAATACTATGGGGGAAAATGTTGGGAGCACGATATTTTGTGTTATTTTTAAAAGAATATTAATGAATAATTATTTCATAGGATTAAGGTTTTATCAAAATATTTAATTATTTTGTATTTCATAAATCACCATATTTTTCTAAATTTAACATAATATGATCAAACATAGTATATCATCTCCATGTTATTAGTCAGACTCTGATAGATGATGTTTATCCATTTACTGTGATGAGAGAGATATTTTAGCGCTTAATGTTTATCTACATTTTCTATCATTTTCTATAAGATATAATGTCTAGGGTTGATAAATTTAAAAAATTTTATTTTTCATATAGTTCCAAATGTTATGACTTCTTAATGTGTTCTTGATCCATGAATAATTACAATGAGGAGTTCATGGTGTCGATGTACAAAATCATGTTACTATGTTTATTAATGTATACCATAATATCTGTATAGATCAATGTATGAAATTTCATTAGATATACATTTTTCAACATCTATAATATATACAAATTTGATGAAATATGGACTAGTTGTATCTTTGAAATTAAACAAAGGGAAATTTAAAAAGGCGTCCAATATTGGTGTATGGTTTTACCATGGATGTGTGTTATTTCGATAGATAGTCATCCTAAGGATCATCAAAAGGTTAAAATTAAAGGCATCAGAATGAGTGAAAAATATATATAGTTTTTAGTGTCATCATGATGAATATTGTTTACTCTAGTATGATGTATATTGGATGTCCTTGTATAGGGTACATGAGGTAAAAATAAGAATTATTTGAGTCATTGGAAACAAGGTTGTATTTAATGTGATTAAATATAGTTAATATTATGGGTTTACTATTTATATTTATCCATGATAAAGAAAAATTTGATTTTTTATAATGTAAGTCGTCAGATGAATGATCTGTATTGGAAAAGGCATTTGAGAGGTTCTTATGAAGATGTGTAGGAAAACGAGATAGAGTTTCATCAGATGTATGAATGTTATGGAGATATATCATATGGAAGTATTGAATGAATTTTTTAAATATTCCGAAATATATTAACAGAGTTTATTAATATTTTATCATTCTATGTTCATTATAAAATAGAGAAATATCATTATTCTCATCGATACATATTGAAGTTTGATGAATGATGTCAACATGATGTCTTAAAAAAGATCTTTAATATTCATAGGTTTAAATATATTCAACTAAAGAATGTTTCTAAGCATGGAACATAATGTTTTCTGTATGATATTTGAATATATTTTTGCACAATATCCTTAATTATTATTAGAATGTTGCATATATAAAGGGGTGAAGTGGTAGTGAATTATAGTGTTGATTGTTGGTGGATGGTCTAAGTGCTTATAAAGTAGATAATTGACTAGAAGAACATATGGAAGTGGAACAATTATAATAAAAAAATAGATAAAGTTGTCCTATTAGTTTTTATTACAAATATGGGGTGGATAACTGATCAAACATATAGGTTAAAAGTTACATATACTAACATTAGGAATGACTAATCGATCAAACATTGGTGATTAGCTGGATGTATTTAATCAGAAAAATATGGATGTAGAATGAGCCTCAATAGACATTTTATTTCGGATGGATAATATATCAGAAGGAAATTTTCCTAGAAATTTATAAGAAGTGTTGATTATTTAGTTCTATGATAGAAAGTGACAAATAAATTGTGTGAAGAGATAATATAAAAAAATCATTAAGGACATATGGAAAAAACTAAATCCTCTTATTGACGGATCCTATAATTATCAAAAAAATAGTTTTATATCATTTATCTATGTGATGGTTACTAGAAATATAGTGACACATACATTTCAAGAATAAATATTACCTTATTTTGAATATAAAATTGTTATATAAATTTCTGGTCGCCACCATAATCATATTGGTTTACTATCTATTGAAACATGGATGCGTAAACACACATTAACAAGAGATCTGCATCATCTCCGACATCATTCTTCATTACTATCACCCTTCATATACATATAATATTAAAAATATTTCATGATTTCTCAGGGAAGGAACACATTTAAAAATATAAGGCTAGATGGTTAGTAAGGGAAAGCATGGGAGATATAATTAACCACATAATCAAAAAATGTTCATAAGGCTATGAGAGCATGGTATTAAAATTTTAAAACTATAACTAGTCTATCATAAATCATAATAATGAAGCATTCCATAAATATATTTAGTTCATGATATATGAATCATAAAAAATAAAATAACACGAGTTGTGATAGAATATGATTGGCATAAGAAATAAGTTTTTGGCATACCCAAAAATATAGATAATCAATTCATTTTTCATGGTTCAACTCAAGACTATCATAGTTGATTGGTTAAAATCTCTATTCCATTATTTCCTCAGTTAAGATTCACTCACAATACTATCAAAGATGAATGAGTTCTATACTAAAAATGGTTGACTCTGTGTTCCAGTCTTTATTATCTCATGATATATCCATATTTACATAATTAAATTGAGGGATATAAAATTTCAGGCACACAAATAAAATAATAATAATCCATTGGTATGTGTTCCAAAATATCATAAAATAGTGAACATATATCATAAATCATAGAAAATAAATGTGTTTCATAATCATTTATACAATTCATCATGACAGAAGTCATGGAACATAAATGGATTTTATATAAATATCATTATAATAATAAAAAATTTCCATAAGAATTAAAAGTCTGATATAATAGGATAATAACCGTAGTAAATATTATGAAACATTAATATATGTAACCATAGATTATTTTTTTAAAGATCAGTTGAGAAATTACTTGAGTAAAATAAACTTTTTAGTTTGAAATCAGTAATTTAAAATATATAATATTTAAAAATATTAAAGACTATTTTTGAAAAAAACATTATAAATATATAATGGTTTCATAAAATATTTTAGTATTCAATATATAGATATATTACATTCATTCCATGTTCATTAAATCTAATATTATTTTAAAATTTGTAGTAAAAAGTAAAAAATACCTCATTCAAAAAATGATTAGAAGATTCAATTTTAAACATTTTAAAAAAATTATATTATTGGATAATGAAAATTTAAATAATAATCATATAGGTTTAAAAACATCATATAAATTATTTATATAAAATATGTATATGGAAGAAAATGTATTTTTGAATGAACAGATAATAAAATAAGTTTGCCTAAAAAATATTCTCTCAGTCTCTAGAGTTCTCAAGTATATGTAATCTAATTGAAGACATGTAATATATATAAACAAATAGCGATGACAAAATTTCATGATTTTCCTGTGAGTTGTATCATAACCTTTCATCGTCAGATACTTAATCATAATCCATCCGAAAAAACATTAGGATATTAATATAAAACCATTACCACTTGCTGAATTTTAAAACAAAAGATTCTGAAAGAGATAACATTATATGGATTTTTAACCAAAAAATATTCTTGATATTCATAAAAAAATAAATTCATGTATTTTATATAATAAACATAAAATACGCAAGCAGTTAATTTGTTGTCTGTCTCATAGAAATAAAAGTGAGTCAATTAACACATACCTAATGTCCCACTTTCTTCAAAATCAATGTATCCTATAATATAATTAATTTAAAATTATTATTATTATATAAAATAATAATTTACATGATTATAATACCATATATGATCATCTTATAATATTTCAATAATCAATTTTTAATAATTATTTTTTAAAATAATTGTTCCCAAGTATTAACAACATTGTTTTTATTGGAAGTTTCATTTCTTTTGATTTGACCCTTATACATTGATTAAGGTTCAATTATATCAAGATTTTTAGTAATGATATTAATATCATATAAATTATTTATATTTATATAGACACCCATAAATGGTAGAGAGTGAAAAATGAATTGCACCATTTATATTGACGATGGGCTATACATTTTCCTGAACACAATTTTCATATTTTGATAGATGGAATAAAAGTATGCCTCATAATAATTCACCTTTCCAAGAAAATTATTTTATTATATATATATATATATAATATATTCATTAAATGTATCCTTATTACCAACCATGTATGCCAGAAACGAAAAAGGGATCACATCACTTTCTAGAGGTGGTAGTCCACATGTATGCACGAGCGACATTATCCTTTTCAAATAAATCGGAATATGGGGTATTGTGTTCTTAAACTCATAATCATAATAATTAATTATATTTAGTATACATTATTAATAATAATATATTGGATATCATGGATATAGGGGAGGTAAGAGAAGATAAAATTTGAAAGAGGTCGGGTTAGATTATTGGAACATCTTCTAAATTCCTTGATTAGATTCCTCAATTATAACCCTTTGAATGAAATTTTAAGAACTAAAAAACCTATAAAACATGAAAATTTCAGTTCAGCGGATAATTTCGATATTTTTAGATGATCTTTTTGGTTTAAAATATGAGACAATGAGAGGAGAGCATGTGACCTTTTATAATCATGGGGAGGGGCCTCCATGGAATTATTATCGGTATTAAATTAATATTAATGAATTATCATGAAAATATTTAGCCAAATTTATATTATAAGAATTATTTATAATGATTATCTGATATCATATCATTAGATATATTTTTAAAATGTTTTCTTTATATTTTTCGCTGTATATCTTGGTAAACTCTGATAACCCTTTTCATAATAACTGTGATATCACTATTTTAACTATTTAAGGTGTCAATAATGTTACAATATAACAATGGGTGACCTATAAATGGAATTTGATTGATATTATAATCTATATCCCATTAAAATGGCTACATATAATATTTTTATTAATTTTAATTCATTTTTTGAAATATTGTTTATTATAAAATATCATTACGTTCATATTTTGAAATACATGAAGTTTTATAGTATAATATATGTAAAACTCATATGAAATGGTTATAAAATTAAATTTTAAGGATCAAATGGAAAATATGGTCTTACAATAATTATTATATTAAATTTCAATTGGTTTAAATATCATTTAGAGGATAGATTTTAGTTTAACCCCTTGGTTAACCAATTTCAATTTTAACTATTCTAATGAAATTTCTGATATTTAAGGGTTATAGTAAAACATATAAGGTAAAAAATAGATGATAAATTAAGAGTGGATTAAATTTGAGACCATTTATCTTAATAATTTTTATTTAGAAATATTCTTTTAATGTCTAAATAATTTAATAAAATATTGTTAAACATGATATACGTTTAAAGTAATATTAAAGAACTTTTCACCTAATTTGAATTTATATGTACTAAAAATGTAATTATATTAAACTATTAATCATTAAAACATATCTAATATTTTATATTTATCTTCAAATTTTTTGGTACCCAATAACTAAACCAAAATATTCTTCTTTTAGTGTTATTTAAAATAATTTATTGATTTTTTTTATTGTGTTAACATGAACCATAAATGCATTGCATAAAAAATTATGGAATTTATTTTAAAACATAATATTAAATATAAACTAAAAAAAATATTTCAAAAAAAATTATATGGAAACATAAGTTGTTATTTTCTCATTTAAAAAATATTTTAAATATTTAACTTAAGAGAGTGACATTTTTGAAATTATCCTTTACATAAATATTTTTAATGAAAAATTAATATATTAATGGAATGAAAATTTAATATTTTATATTTTTGGATGATTATGGATGAAATATACTCATAAATAGAAATTAATAAATTTTTGAATGAATTTAATGCCTCATCACATTATTATTATCGCTAATTAACACATTTTACCTTTACTATATAATTTTGATTTCTCAGTTGTTAAATTTCATATTGAAACAAGTGTTATTGTATTTATTATGATATTTTTAACTCCCAATTACCAATATAGTAACCATTTTTCATGATTTAAATTCTTTATGTGGTAGAAGATATTTTATTATACAAAAAAATATGTAATGGAGAATTTTTTTTAAAAAAATCCCTTCTAAGTATAAAAAAGTGTTTATACCAAATTCAACCATAAATTTGATTCTAATAAAATTAATTGGATCATTAATAAAATAATATAAGAAATATTACATTTAATTATTTTATTAAAAAACTAATATTTAATAATATTGAATCAATAATTAAATTTCATTGATAAATTTTGAGTTTTGATCTTTTTACAAGAAGATTAATATTTTAAATAAAATTCAAATTTTTTTTCTTTAAGATAATTTTGATATAATAATTTAACGAAGTAATATTATTATTTATGAAATTATTTTTATATATTTTCTATAATTTAGTTATAATAATAACTCAAAAGAACCAAAATACCATTTTTGACAGAAATGTATTTTTAACAATGAAATGGATGTTCTAAAAAAATAATTAATATTTTTCTAATAAAATATTGACAAATTTTTATCAATTATATCATTTATATATATGAAATAATTTGGTTAATTTTATTTATACCATAATATTAAATGTTAATGTCATAATTTCCATAAAATATTAAAATTCCACAGTTCGTTTAATCTCACATTTGAATGTTTTATAAGACATCAAACATAGTTTTATTTAAAAATATTGATGTTTTATATTTTAGTCCATTTAATAAATTATTCCTTTACAATTTGAAATTATTCCTAGTAATGAAGGGTTAAATATTTGATATATCATTTGTTAAAATCAATTATCTTAAAAATGGTTTATAAAAATTCATCTTGAAAATAGGGAAAGGGAATTATGAAGTCTATTTGATGTAACAAATAACAAGGATTCAAAATAAGATAAAATTAGAGGGAATTTAAAATATAGAGATATAGGGGAAAATTCATGTCCACATAATTAAAAATATTGATAGTGAAAATTGATCACTGGAATGTGAAATATATTAAGAATGTTGAAAACACTGATTTATAAATCAATGAGGTGGGAAAAGACAATAAATTCATCAAAAATGAATGTATCATGATAATTTTTTTTGTTTCAATATTATTTTAATATATTTATGGAATTAATATACCAACTAGAAAAAAAATATAAAGAAATATACTTACGTGAAAATTATAATTCCATCCTTAAATAAATTTCCCCCACAGTCTCATATTTTTCTCCAAACGATGAGTATTAAATATGAAATTTTTATGCTTGAAGCACTAATATATTTTAATTCTCTAAATAATCCAAAAAAGTATAACATGATACTCCTCCTCCATTTATTAAAAATATAATTGTTAACAAAAAATAAGATAATACCAGAAATAAATATACCATTATATAAAGAAATTAAGCATTTTCCATAAAACCTTTTTCAATAACTCCTAAAGGTTCAACACTAATTATTCAAAAAAATTCCAATTACCCTCAAAAAAGGAAAAAATATTGAATGTTTTATCAATAATGGTGATATAAACAATTTCATATTAAAACCCCACCAATTTAATTTAATTTTTCCCAAATTGTATTTGAGGTAAAATAAGAAAATAAACATAAGTTTCCCAAATATGTTAACCAAATAAAAAAATATTATTAATCAATATGATAAAAAATAATATAATCATAAAATGTTATCAAATTTAACAAAAAGGTAAATAATCAAATATTGAAACTAACTTGAAAGGAAATCATTATATTAACCATTAATGTTTTGGAAAACACCACCATTCCAAGGAATAACCTTTCAACCTTCATGGTTATCTGTATCCCAGTACCAGATAGACAATAATTAACTTAAAATAAAATCATATACAAAACCAAAGTGTTAGTTAGACCTCAATATTTTATTCATATTGAAAAAATGAAAGATTCAAATCACATCAATATCACATCACCTTTGAACTAAAAGGGGTATCAATTACTTTGATCTTATAATAAACAATAAAATTATAAACCCATGAAGGTATCCATAACGCATAAGTGAAACAAACCTAAAAATTAATATTATTTAACAAATTAAAAAAAATTGTCAAATTAAATCACATATAGTTGAATAAATTCTATAAATCCGAAATTGCAATACACAACAATAATGATAACCTAAATCTCTTTTTAATCAAATCACTAACCAATTTCAATGTTACAAACACTATACCATTTTGTTTATCAATTTTATATTTATCATTACCCCAATATTAATTATCCCCTTACTAGAAAACAAACATACTTGGTTGTTGGTACCATTCAACACAAGGTTTCAAATACATAATGTAAATAAACTTCTAAAAAATCATTTGCTATTTCATTATTAGTATATCTGTAATACAAATGATGAAATACTTATAAAATATAATCTTTTAATCCCAATAAATATGAACTGACATCATTTCATGTAAATTATTGTAATAACATAAATACATCCCTAGTATAGGATTAAACACTATTATTAAGTAATTTTATTAGATAATAACCATATTCCCAATGCAGAATACACTGAACTATAAATGGCACGTTAGGATATACTTCATTTCTCCCCATTTAATTTTTCATTTTCTTTGTAAATTAAATATTCTTTTCCTTCCTATTCACATATAAAATTATTCTCATTACTCTATGATATTTCCTTATGTGATTCTTCCCACAAACTATATAAATAGAAATATAAATATTCCTCCTTCCAAGGTTATCCTGAAATAAATTATTTATTATTAAGTGTGTTAGAAAAATCTATGATGTTGAGATTATTAATCATATAATGAGATAGATGATTAGTAATAATCGTATGTTTTGTCCTTCAAGATCAAATATTGTTTGTTTTCTCAAGAGGAGAATAATTACATTGTCCATGGTATTCTACTTTAATATGAATTCTACGAGTTATAGCCATCGAAATGACCAAAATATATTGTGTGAGAAAAAAATTAATAGTGTTAAATATTATAATGATGAAAAATAAGTTATTACTTGTCTGAATAATACTAAATTATCATCAATATATTACACCTTTGATTAATCCTAGGCCATTTATCATTATCCTCTTCTCAAATCCTTTGCTATTTGTTTTAAATAAAAAAAAAGAAAAACTATGAATATGAATGATATATGTGATATACTTCGACAAACTTTTTATGGATTATTACACCTAGATGCATATTTTCCAAAATAATTTCTACTTATACATCCCAGACTATGATTCATTACTAGGAAAATAATATAGTTTATATCATACCATATAATTATAATCTTTTCATATAAATTTTATTATCCCCATGGCTTTATTTGAATTTATTTATTCATAATTTATAAATATTGACTAAACCAAAATCTAATACCTACTATAATGAACCATATTCTTTATACCTAAATATTTCATCATTTTAGATGAATTTTCATTACATAACATTGAAATAAATTCTAATATCAAATAGGTTTATTTTATTGGGAAACAAAGATACTTAAATAACTCATTCATAAGAGATCTACTTTTTCTACCACTTAGTTCTATAAAATTATAATCCATATTAGAAATATAAAACATGAAATCATTCTTCATATCATATGGAATGAAAATAATATAAAGGGTGAGATATGATGCTTGGTAAGGGTACATAAGGCATATATCAAAAATCTTATAAAAATAAGATGATTATGGGGGTATTATAACCTGATGTTAACATTTGATAACTATAACCTACATATTATATACCACAATTTTAAATCATGACATAAATCAAGGTATATCATAATATTTGTATCACAAAAATTCATAGAACATGATCCATGATTGAATAATATTGGAATAAGAAATAAGATTGTGGGATATAAAAAATAATAAAAAATAATTTATTAAGTCAAGTATAACATCTAGAACTTTCCAAGTGTATTGGGTTCACTACCAATTCTATCAAATCCATAGTGGAGGTTCACTATTAAAACTATCATAATGGATATAGTCACTTATCAAATAGGTTTCACTCCCCATTAATGTCGTTATTATCGCATGAGATATCCATATTTACCCAACACATTAGAAGGATATAATATTCCTGATACATCTTTAAAATAACCATAATCCATTCAAATTTTTTGTATACGATCTTAACACATTAATCATCTATCAAAATCTATGGAAAATAAATGGGTTGCATAAAAATTTCATCATTTCATCATTTCATAACTCATGGAATTTGAAATAGTTCATTAAAAATATCATCGTTATAATGAAAAATCATTCATGTAAATAATAAAGATTATTTTATAGGGTCATATACATAATAAACATTATTTAAAAATGTAATATTTTTTGTAAATGTAATATTCCATTAAAATATCATTCATAAATTTTCTTGAGAAAGAAATACACATTTCAAATTGAAATCATTTATTTAAATTATAAAAATCCACCAAATATTAAGGAAAACTATTTTTTAAAAATATCTTTGAAAAAATACTATGTAATCATAAAATGATTGAGTGGTCTTGAAAATGAGAATTTCTATTTATGTTATATGAGTTAAAATAATAATTTGTATCACCTTTTTATAAAAATTCAAAAAGTACCATGTTCAAAAAATAACAAGTTGTTTCATTTAATTTTTTAAAAAAATTATTTTATAGAAAACTTTATCATTTAAATAAAAAAATATTTAAAAAATTGAAATAATTTTAATGAAACATGGAAATGAAGATAAATAAATTATTTTAAAATAGAAATAAATTTAGTTGTCTATAACATTATTATATTGGTTTACAGTGTACATTAATAGAGAGAAATGAAAGTAAAACATATAATGAAAGAGATAAAAAGAGTTGAATTAAATTAATGTGTTTTTTGAGAGGTATAACATTAAATTTAATCATACAAAACGTAATCATAAACCACCTAGGGAAACATTAATATTGTATCATTAAACAATTACCTCATTAAAAAAATTCAAATAAAAACTTCTTGATAGTGAGAACATTATATAGATATGTAAATACACATATTTTTATTAATAATCATAAAAAATACATTAAGGGATATAATATACACCAAAAAAATAAATAAATAGTGAATATGGAATGAGTCTCATAGAAGTAAATGTTAGAAGAGAAACCATTACCTCGAGATTTACTTGATTTGAAAGCGCTCAAAATGAATGAATATTTAATTTAAATATTTTATATTTATATAAATTTTTTTAATACATATAATAACATATATGATCCAATTATAAAATATAAATTCTAATTCATTTGTAATTATTTATTAAAATCATCATTTCCATATGTGAACTATTTTGTTTCTCATTGATGTTTCGATTTAATAGTATTGGTACTTATAAATTGATCATGGTTAATGAAAATTTAAGATATTAATAATGATTTAAATATTATATATATTCAATATATTTATATTTATATTTATCGATAATAGTTATAGATAGAAAAATTAATTACACTATTAATGGAGGGGGTATAGCTTATATAATCCAGAAATATGTATTTGTTTTTGGATGTATGCAATGAAAGAAAGGTGATTAACAATTAAAAATTTTAAGATAATTGTTATATAATTTTCTAATTATATATTAATTTAATAAATACTTACTATAATATATGTAACACCCCATGATTCTATGGTACAATTCTCTTTAAATAGTACAATAGCATGAATTGTATGCAACTTCAAGTTTTAACACACCACGACCAACCAAACTAGCCGTTATGAATAGTAATACAAAATTATAAAATTTTTATAAATTTTGATTTTCAAAATGGAATTCATTTTTTAATTTTTAATGGAAAAATTAGCATAGGTTTAATTTATATTATTTTTCTGAAAACATTCATGTTTTGATTAATAGTGAAAAACACTGAGTTATTGATGAAAACCGAATTTTTAATTAAATAAATAATTTATTTATTTAATTTTATATTATGGGAAAATAGATACATAATTCATATATATATGTTAAATGTAATTCATTGAGGTTATTTTATAATAATATTAGATATATAAAATATTATAGACCTTTTAACCATCTTTTACCCTTCTTCTAGGAACATTTGCAAATTTTCATAAAACATACTTTTACCGCTTCTGTGAGTTGAATTTCAAAAATACAATAGACACAGTTGACATCAGTATGTAAAATGTAGTTTAATAAAATGAATTTTTTTTTTGTTGAATAGTAGCTTCAGAGTATTATTTACCACGGTTAAAAGTAAATTGTGTAATTAAAGGTACGAATGATATTATAATTACCCTAACACTTGTCCTAATTATAATGGATTAGTGTATTTAGACAAAAACAAAAATTAGGAATAAAATATGATCATTTTGGTCCACGTGGATTTGATTTGTATATTTATTATTATTATTTTTAAAGAAAATTTTGAAGCGTTAAATTCAAAGTTTAATAATTAATCATTTTTAATATAATGTTATACATAAGATAAATTTGACTATAAATATTTATTAGAAATATTAAAACATTTCTTACATAATTGTATTTTATTTATAATTTTTAGACATTAAATAATTTAATTTACTTTTGACACAATGATGATGTAGTAATTTCCTTAATATTGAATAGTTAAAAATGGATATTAAAAATATCCAAATATATGTAAATTGAGACTTTTGATGAATTAAACTAATTTTTACGATTAATATAACATGTTAGGGTTGATTCAATGAATTTTTTTCAAATTAATCAAAAATTTACGACTTTCAAAAAAATAAAATATCAAATTGTTTCAAAATTGACAAAATTGAGTTTTATAAAACAAATACTATATTATTAATTGATATAATATTTCTAAAAATCAATAGTTCGGCCAAAAAATTTAGATAAGGTCAGATATATTAATAATGAAACACTTGGGTTTCTCTTTTATTTTTTATATAATGTTTATTAACCATTTATTATAGTAATACAAGAATATATGGTAAAAGTTAAACTATTAAAATAAGTGCTAAATATAAAAGATAATGTTAATATGGTGACATAAAACTGTGTAAAACCTATTGTTTGAGAAGGTTTTCGACCCATCCCAACCTAAGCCTCGAAATAAATCATTTTGGGGCCATTATAAACCCAAATTTATTGAATAATAAAATAATATTTCATTATTTTTTCTAGAGGCATTACATTGATCAGAAAGCCAACCTAAGGATCCTTTTGATCAAATCAAAAGAAAACGCCCAAGTTAATAATTTCACCACCTCATTCAAAGTTTTTTTCTTCTTCCACGTCCTCTTTATTTGTTATTCCCATACCAAAATAATAACTCCAGTTCCTTATAATTAAAATTATGTAATCATAAATATGGTACAACCATATTCATTATTGAATCCATCATATAAATGGCAAGTCAACATTCATGTGTTTGTACGGCTTACCATCTCTATGTTGTGGTTTAGGTGGTTATTCAAACACATTATTATTTAGATAGGTATAATAATTAATATAAATAATTTAAATAATAAATATAAAATGTAATGGATTAAGTATATATGACATACCATCCAATTTCATATGATTTCAATATCAATAGAATGGTATTATCGCACGTGCGTATGTATGGATTACCATCTCCATGAACGCGGTGAGATTCATTCAACATCATAACCATTCACGAATAAATTTCATTTAATGATTAATAAAATATGTTTTATGAACCTAATATCATTCTTGATATGAATCATATGCCTCTTATCCCTGACAAACATGGCTTACGTAACTAATCATATAAATGAAAAGGAAACAGTTAATGTCTGAAACAGTGATACTACCAATAAATTATTAAGAATTCAATATTAGAAGTTCATATATGATATAAAATTTATTTATATGTTTCATTTATAATTTAATAACAATGATTTAATTATTATATAGGAGGGTAACATACCCTCGACCATGGAAAAGTACAAGGAAATGGTTAATTCTACAATCTCTTCATCATCTGAGGTTGTTTATACGTGAGTATCTACTTGGACCACTTTATCATCCACATCTGTGTTTCTTAAAATTGTATTTCAAAATATTTTTTCTATTTTCTATACTATCGGTTAATGTCATTTATACCCTTAATTTACATTTTATAAAATGGTTATAAATTAATCTTTCCGCCTTTTTCCAAACAAGGTCCTTTATGAACTTTTTGAAAAAAATTAAGAAAAGAATGTTTTTTAACTTATAAAACAAGTGTGGATATTTTATACCATTATAAGACATTATAAGATTCCATTTCAATGTTATAAGAATCTTTTAGAAATATTTTTTTTATTTTATTATTATGTGACATTGAAATGATTTCAAAATAGAAAGAGATATTTTTCTGAAATAGTTTTGATTTTAACTATGTCAACATTCTTTGATGGATTTTACAATTGTTTAAAGATGATTTATTATGATACAATATTAAATATTATATTTAATGTTTTGAGATACTTTAGACTTTGGATGTGTTATTTTTATACCATTCCTAGTTAAGGGTTAAATTATTAAAATATAATATGATAGTTTTAAAATGACTATTAATGTTTTGTTTTAACCGTTTCATATGAGAAATTCATTGGACTTAGTATGTGACAGTTGGGGCTTACTCTAGCTTCTCGATGCATCGGTAGGTCTCATGAATCAAACTAGTGTCTTGGAACAAGGCTTTAGTAAAATATTATTTGTAGTCATGGAACGAGGCCATGACTATGTGGTTAGAAAATTTGGCATTATACATTCCATCATTATGAAATTGGATATTATATTTCATGTGGTTATTAGAATAGTATAATATAAATGTGAACAAGTAAATGGAATTATTTGATCTGAATTTTCCATATTATGCTAAAGTTTAATTTTAAAATTCTTATCGTTTAGCCTTATACATTACACTAAATGTTTATACTTATTTATTAATGTTTCGGATATATTTATATCCTTACTGAGTATCTAAACTCACCCCTTTCAATGTCTTATTTTTACCAATATGTGAAGAAGTATTTTATTTTTGAACTAAAGTAATAAGCTATGGATATAAGTGTTTTCATAGGGGAAAAATGTTGTTGATGTTTTTAATTCATGATGTAATGTAAAACATATGTATGTATATAGTATTTCCATGGATACAAAACTGATCAATATTTTTGGATATAATCACTTGGGATCATGACAATGTTATGTAATAATGCACCAACATTTGGTGACTATGTTTGGGGCATTACAATTGTCATCATAGTATGTCTAGTACAAACATTGGAATCTAGATTTAGAAAAACACTAATTAAGGAACATTACACTAAGATAGACTTTGTGGATTAGTATTGAAGAACTTATTAGAATTTTGGTAATGTAGATATGTTGTGTATTTTCCATGAAATACATCCATATTTGGATATGAGGAGGTAGAGGTGGATCTGGAACATATATACCTAGGAATTAGAACTCAAACATGGAGTTTTAGGCTTGACCAAGGGTATCGTGGTACACGACCACGAGACCTACTGCACTCATGGTTATGGAACTCCTGAGGGATATGATTCGGATAATTCAAAATTTCTTTTCAAACCATTATGAAGGATTTATGTGTATATACGTCCTAAAAGAATACATTTTTATGATTATGGATTATAGCCCTAAACTGTATAATTTATGTTATGTGTTTTACAAGTTTGGACTTTTGTATTGTGATTCATTAACTAATCTCGTGTATGTCATTATTTAGAAATAGTGCCTAGTGGACGGAATGGAAACTGTATAAACACACATAATATTGGAAGGAATTTACCTCCTACTAAATATATTTATAGTGGAGCTGGTGATGAAAATGGTGTTGATCATCTTATCATCGTACTGGAAAACTCACTCAGGTTATGAATAATAACCGAACCTATATGGAGCATCCTGATCCACAACACGAAGGATCTCTGTTAGACCGCATCATGAGAAAACAACAACCAACATTCAACAGGAATACAAATATATTTTTATCTAATCAATGGATAAGTACCTTAGTGAAAATATTTCAGGATTTGGGTAGTTGTGGAAAGGAAAAAGTTGTCCAGTCAGTTTATCACCACACTGCGGATGCAGATCAATAGTGGTTATTAATTAAAATGAAAAAAGAGAATGCAGAAGTATCAAATATAGAATGGAGGGAGTTTAAAGAGCTTTTCATGGAATAATACATTCATCGTGACTGTCTAGAAAATATGGAAAGACAATTTCTGAGTCAGAGGAAAAAAGTGGATGATAATGTCATAATGTATGAGGATAACATTACAAGGTTAGCAAGGCATATAGTAGATTATATTCGTAACCCAAGGAGTAAGATTTATTGATTCATTTATGGGTTAAAACTATTTTTTTGTCAGTAATTAGTGTCCAAATCCTTCTCACCATACAATGATATTGGATCTTGTGTTATAAAAAATAGGGATTTTCTATGTCTTAAGACTTTAAAGCAAAGAAAGAGAATAAGAGATCTACTTAACACTCTAGAAATGGAAATAATTCGATGAAGGGAAAAGTTGAATATCCATACAATGGTAAAGGTGGAAATAAACATGCTGGTAGTTTCCCGAAGGCAATGGGAGTATGTTACAAGTGTGGTGAAAAGGACACCAAGCACGTGATTGAAAGGGAAAGAATGATGCCATCAATGATGGCTGATTAAATTTTCCAGAAAAGGGGAATTACGAAAATGAATGTCCTGAGATCCAAGGAAACATAACTCAGAAAAGTCCCAGGGAGAAATTCCAAGCATAGGAAATCACTACTATTGAAGTTGAAGTTTTAAAAGACATGGTATAAGGTAATTTAATGGTTTCCTCATGTTTAGCCAATGCTTTATTTGATTCTGTATCATCGTGTTGTTTCATATCATTTGAGTTTTCTATTAAAATTAGATATTTACAATTTGTTTAACCAGGTAATTTTCAGTCGAAAATCATTATGGAAGTATCATTGCAAGAATATTTTGTGAATTAGTTCCCTTTATGGCATATAAATGTTCATTATATGCAGATATCATCATCATACCCATGATTTAATTTGAATTAATCATCGAAATGGACTGTCTTTTAGACCATGATGTGAAAATTTATTGTAAGAAGAATGAGGGTACAAATTTTGATGATGCTAATGAGTAACTTATATTTAGAGTAGAAACATTACCACCTGATTCTTATCTATATCCACCCCCAGTACCTATACTAAATTCAATTATTTGGGAGGAAGAGAATAAAATAACAATGGGTGAGGAAATTAATGTTAAAATTTAGGATGTACCAATTGTGAAAGAATATGTTGATGTGTTTCTATTGGATTTACCTGGACATCCTCTAGAATGAGAAATTGATTTTTCCATTCATTTAATTCCAGGTTCAAGGACCATATCAAAGGCCACTTATTTAAAGGGAACTGTGGAATTAGTGAAACTAAAGAAACAACTAGAGGAATTCAGTAATAAAGTAGTTATTCACCCTTGTGTTTCTCTATGGGGAGACATTGTTCATTTTGTTAGGAAGAAAGATGGATATATGAGGTTGTGCATTGACCACAAGGAGATCAATGCTATAATAATAAAGAAAAATTATCCCCTACCTCAAATTGATGATTTATTCGACCAACTTCATGGATCTCAATATTTTTCAATGATTTACCTTTGATTGGGATATCATCAATTCTGTGTGAAGAAGGAAGACAATCCAAATATTGAATTTTGTACAAAGTATGAGAATTACTAGATTATAGGAATTCCTTTTTGACTGACTAATGCACCCTATTCTTTCATGGATCTAATGAATAGTGTTTTAAAGGAATATTTTGATGACTTCATAGTAGTATTTATTGATGCTATATGGTTATACTCAACAATCTATGTGGATCATAAAAATCCCGTGTGAACTATTTTGAAAACGATACGAATAAATGAATTATATGGGAAGTTTAGCATGTGTGAGTTCTAAATTCAAGAGATTTCCTCTCTTATCCATATTGTCTCATGGGATGGAATCTCTATTTATCATTCAAAGACCAAGGCAGTCCAAGAATGTCCAGCACCGACGAGTATAACTGTGGTATGCCGTTTTATTGGTTTAGCATGTTATTATCATCATTTCGTGTAGAATTTTTCCATATTAGAAAAACCATTAACCAAGATCACATGTAAAGAGGTTAAAATTTTTAGGACAATAGTGTTTCAAAAATGTTTTGAAGATCTAGAGAGAAGATTTTTCAATGATTTTATTTTGACTCTATCATCAGGTAATGATGGGTTTGTAATTTCTAGTGTTGCATCAAAGAGTGGACTTGGTTTTGTCCTTATGAAGAATGATAGAGTTATTGCCTATGCATCAAGGAAGCTAAAAATTTTGGTACAAAACTATCCCAGTCAGGATATTGAGTTAGCAGCTGTAATATTTTCATTGATGATTTGGAGACACTATCTATATGGTGTAAAATTTGAGATATATACTGATAATAAGAGCTTGAAATATACTTTCTCACAAAAAGAACTCAACATGAGGCAAATGAGATGGCTCAAGCTACTCAAGGATTATGATTTCATTATAAACTACCACCCGGGGAAGTAAAATAAGGTGGAAGATGCTTTGAGCAGAACAAATCAAGGAGTTTTGAACATGATGAAAGTTGAAATGGGTCTTAATTTCATTGATCTTCTAATGAAGGATATAGGAATATCCATGGAAGGTGAAACATCAATACTATTTCAAAGGATTTCCATATAATCTTTACTATAAAGGATAAAAAGTTCTCAGACTGATGATTAGTTGTTTCTAATGAAAATTAATGCTGTGAATGATGTTAGATTGATTAAATTCGTATATGAAGATGGAATTTTAAAATTTGGGATGAGACATTGTGTTCCCTATATACCTGTTCAAAAAAGGGAATTGTATGATGATTCTCATAGATCATATTTCTCTATACACCCAGGTAGAAATAATATGTATATTGATTTGAAGGAACCTTTTTTGTGGGTTTACATGAAAAAGGGAGATTGCTGATTATGTGTCAAGATGTATGGTTTATCAATAGGTAAAGGCTGGAAGAAAGCATCATAGAGGAGTCATCCAACCTCTTCCCATACATGAGTGGAAACGGGATGACATTACAATTGATTTTTTCAAGGGGATACCCAATACTCCAATAAGGAATGATGCAATATGGGTAATTGTTGATTATCATACCAAGTCATCAAATTTTCCCTCTATAATGGAAGATTTAAAACATGAATGTTTAGCAAGAATATATATTAATGATGTTATAAGATATCATGGAGTACCCCTATAGTTTGTTTCTGATCCTGATCCCCATTTTACATCATGTTTCTCGAGATGTATTCAGAAGGAATTTGATACTGAACTTTATTTGAGCACTGCCTACCTACCTCAAACTGATGGACAATCAGAACAGACTATTCAAACCATAGAATACATGTTGGGATTTTTATTCCATTATTTTCAAGGTATGTGGGATTATTATTTACCTCTGGTATAATTTTCATATAACAATAACTTCCATTCATGTATTCATATGGTACCATATGAGGCATTATATGGAAAAAGATGTCGCATGCCAACTTGTTGGGATGATGTTGGTGAAAGAAAACTTGTAGGCCCATAAATTGTAGAGGAAACAATAAAAAATGTGATGGTAATCCAAAGGCACATCAAAGCAACTCAATGTAGGAAAAAGAGCTATGCTAATAAACAAAAAAAGGATTTAGAATATCAAGTAAGAGATCTTGTTTTCTTGAAGGTATCACCATGGAAGGGTGTTATACGTTCCAGTAGGAAGGGTATATTGAGTCCTAGGAACATCAGACCTTTCAACATTCTATAACAAATTCGATTTGTAGATTATTATTTCGAAATTCCTCCATGTCTCTACAATTTTCATGATGGGTTCCACATATCACTGTTGAGAAAATACATGTCTGACCCAACACATGAACTCAAATAATATTAAATAGATCTATAACACAACTTGTATTATTGTGAAGAGTCTATCAAAATTCTTAATACCAGAGAACAAGTGTTGAGAAACCGGACGACGCGTTTGGTGAAAGTTCAATGGAAAAACTATAAGAAGGAAGAGGTAACTTGGGAACCGAAGGCACTTATGTCAAAGAACCACCAGAATATTCTTATATATAAGTATTATAGAAATTTCAAGGTTAACATTATTTGATGGAGGGATGAATGTTACACCCCAAGCTTCTACAACACGGTTTTCTTTGAAAAATTCTATATCTTGTATTGTACGCAACTTTGAGTTCTAACACACCACAACCAACCAAACAAGCTATTAAGAATAGTAATAATGATTTTTTAAAATTTTATTGATATTATTTTTCAAAATGGACTTCATTTTTGGATTCAGAATATCAAAATTATATTAGGATGATTTTTTGGTATTTTACTAAAAACATTCAATTTTTGATTAATAGTGAAAAACATTATGTTATTGATTAAAAACGATTTGTTAAATAATTATTTATTTTATTTAAATTTATTTTACATCAAAATAGACACATAATACCTATATATGTTCAATGTAATTCATTAGAGTCATTTTATAATAATATTATATATATAATATTTTCTTGAAATTTTTACCTTCTTTTACCCACCATCTTGACGCATTTGAAAAATTCATTAAAACATAATATTACTGCTTTTATGAGTTGAATTTCAAAAATCCGAGAGAAACAGTTGACATCAGTAAGTAAAATGTGGTTCAATAAGATGAAAATAATTTTTGGTTTATTGCAACCATTGACTTTTATTTACCACGGTTAAAAGTAAATAGTATAATTAAAGTTAAAAATGATATTATAATTACAATAACACATGTCCAGATTCTATTGGATAAGTTTATTTCATCTGAAATCAACATTCGGAATAAAATATGATCCTTTGGGTTCACTTGGAATATATTAGGACATTTATTATTATTTTACTTAAATAAGAGTTAATAGTGTTAAATTCGATGTTTAATAACTAAACAAGTTTTAATAAACGGTTATAAATAATATAAATTATACTATAAATATTCATTAGAAATATAAAAATATTTCATATATAATGTTATTTTATTTATTATTTTCAATAATTAAATAATTAAATTTATTAATGACATAATGATGATACAATAATTACTTTATTATTAAATGATTAAAAAATTTATATTATAAATATCCCAATAAATTTAAATTGAGAATTTTTATGCATTCCACTAATACAATAGATTTATATGAAATATAATGTTTTATTCATAGAATTTTGTTTCCAAATTTTCATGTTGTTATGACATTTACAAAAACAAAATAACAAATCGTATCACAATTGATATAAATGAGTTTTTTTAATTACTATATTATTAATTGATGTAATCTTCCTAAAAATATGAGGATCAGAAAAAGGACTTATATAAGGTTAGATATATTAATAATGAACCACTTTAGATTATCTTGTTTTTTTATAGTAAGTTTTTTAATGATTTATTATAATAATACAAGAATACAAGGTAAAAGATAAACTATTTAACTAATAGTTAATTCTAAAAGATAAGGTTAATATTGGGACCTAAACCTATATAAAACCAATTGGTTGAGTGTTTTTCATCCCATAACCACCTTATCCTCGAAATAAATCATTTTGGATCCATTATAAACAGAACATTATTGCATTATAAAATAATATTTCATGCATTTCCTAATGTGACCCTCCCCTCTCTTATAAAAAGGTACATACTATTCTCTCAAAATAACAACTATGATTCCATTTGTATCATCCAAAACCCAACCAAATATCCTCCTAAATACTATCCCTTTTAAATATAGATCTTACGACTATTAGAAATCCATCATATAGAGCCCTTTTGATCTAATTGAAAGGAAAAACCCGAAGAAGTGGTAATAATTTCAACACCTCTTTCAAAGTTCTTTTCTTATTCCACTTCCTCTTTATTTGTTATTCCCATACCAAAATAATAAATCCCATACCTTATTAAACATATTATAAATATGTAATAACCATATTCATTATTCTATCCATCATATGAATTAAAAGTCGCTATACGTGCGTACTTACGGCTTACCATCTCCATGTCATGAAATAGTGTGTTATTCACACACTTCATTATTTGGATGGCTATAATAGTGAGTATAATTGATAAATAATAAATATAACATGTTAAGGATTTTGTATATATGATATACCATCCAATTACATATGATTTCATAATCAAAAAATGGTATGTCCATCATGAATATGTACGGGTTACAGTCTCCACATACGTGATTAGATTCATTCCCCATCATAACCATTCATGAATAAATTTCATTTTATGATTAAAAAATAATAACTTTTAAGAACAAAATATCATTCTGGAAATGAATCATATACATACTATCCATAACATACATGTCTTATGTAACAATGTATATAAATAAAAATTAATCAGTTAACACCTAATACAATGATACTACTGAAATATTATTAACAAATAAATATTAGAAGATCATATATGATATCATATTTATGTATGTGGTTATTGTATAAATTAAATAAAATTATTTAACTATTATACAAGAGTTTTACATACCCTCAACCAAAGAAAATTATATTTTAAGGGTTAATTCTACAATCTCTTCATTATCTGAGGTTGTTTATATGTGAGTATCCACTAGGACCTCTTTATCATCCACAACTATGTTTCTTAAAAATGTATTTCAAAACTTTTTTACAACTTCCTAGAATATGGGTTAAATTCATTTATACACATTATTTACTTTATATAATGTTTTTATAAAGAAATGTTTCCATCATTTTTCGAACAATGTATTTTACGACCTTTTAAACAAAATTAAGAAAATAACGTTTTTTAACTTATACGGCGAGTGCCAGTATTTTCTACCATTCTGAAACATTTGATTCTTCCCTTAAAATCTTATGTTAATATATTCAAAATAAATCTTTTCTTTGATAATTATGTTACTTTTAAATGATTTCAAAATAGAAAGATTTATTTTTCTCAAATAGTATTGATTTCATTCATGTCAACATCCATTGATGTATTTTACAATTGTTTGAAATTGATTTAATATAATTTAAACTTCCATATTGTATTGAAGGTTTTGTGATATATTTTACTATGGGGTTTTTTATTTTTATACCATTCATGGTCTATTTTCAATGTATTAACATTTACCATTCTAGTTTTAATACGAATGTTTATGTAATGTCTCAAACATTTCATATAAGAAATGTATTGGAATTAGTAAGTAATAGGTGGAACCCGATATAGCTCCTCGATGCATCGTTAGGTATCATGAGACAAAATAGTGTCTTTTTAGAAATCCTTTACAAAATATTATTTGTATTCTTGCAAGAGGCGTTGACTATGTGGTTATGAAGAATGGCATTATGCATTCCATCATTATGAAATAGGATATTGATATTACTTGTGATTATTCGAATAGGAGAATATAATTTCAATAAGTAAATGGAATTAGTTGATTTATTTTTTTCCATATTATGCAGAATTTTATGTTTAAAAGGCCTATGTTTTAGTCTTATACATTGCCTTAATTTTTTATGCTTATTTATGAATGTTTCCGCTATATTGTTATCCTTAGAGGGCATCTGGGATCACCCCTTTCTATGTCTTATTTTTCCAATGATGTGAATAAGTATTTTATAGTTGACCTATAGAGATAGGATAAGGATTAAAGTATGTTCAAAGGGGAAAAAAATTTGTTGATGTTTTTTTCATGATGTAATGTAAAACTTTTGTATGTATCATGTACTTCCAAGGCTACTAAATTGATTTGTCATTCAGGATTTGATCCCTTGTGATCATTCTAATGTTATTTAATAATGCCCCAACTATGGGTGACTAGGGTCAGGGCATTACAATATATAAAAATAGGTAATTAAGAACTGATCACAACACTCTATGGTGGTGATAATCTACATGTATGCACTGCTGACACTATATTTTTAGTGTATTTGAAGAATGTGTATTGTGATAATTACAAATAATAATAATGAAATATAATTAGGATTATTATTTTTCTTATTTTATACCTTATATCATTGATTTAGAGGACATTGAATAATAATTAAATTAAAATATGTTGGGTAACATGAATACCACCTTATCAATAAGTCTCTGTTAGATTCCCTATTCATGTCTCTCATAATGTTATTTTAATAATAATGAAACCTCTAGTTAGTAACTATATATGTTAAAAATATTAATGGGCATATTTTGGCCACGTTATAAGTATACAAATGTATTTGGAATAAAGGAGAAGTGGATCCCTTTAATAATAGTTAGTAGGGTCAATTGTGGAGTTTCTTAATGTGTTAGCATAATATAGATTAATTTCCCAAAATAAATGGTTCCAAATTGATATAATACAAATAAAAAATTAGGTTGGGATGATATTCTCTCATCCAGAGAATTTTGGATATGTTTTTATTATTATTTTACCCGTATTTATTAATTTTTACCCCATTAACGCTTATTAAATTAACATGATATCAATGTTTTTTTAAATTTCTATGGTTACGAACGTTTTAGTAAAAGGTCAAGTTAACCAAAAACGAATATGTTTAATATTATTTCAAATATATCAATCACTTGAATAATGTTATTATTTTTAATAAATTTAAATCACATATTAAATTATTGTTTATTATGAAATATAATTATTGTCATTTTAGAAAATACTTGAAGTATTATAAAATAACATGTGCATAACTCATAAAAATGGTAATGAAATGACATTGAATCAATTGTATGGAATATAAGGTATTAATATAATAATATAATCAAAATTTGATAGATTTAGATATCAATTTACACCTTATCATTTGGATTAACCCATTGTTATGCAATTTTAACAATAACTTTGTTAATTATATTTTAAAAATTAAAGTATTATTGTTTTATTTATAAGTTGTAAATTAGATTATAAATTTCTGAGGGGTAAAATTTTGTACCATTTATCTTCCTAATTTTCCTCTAACTATAATTGTATAATGTATAAATAATTTAATAAAATAGTATTTAACATAAAACACTATTATGTCATCTTAATAACAATTCACATTGTTTGTCTTTGAAAATAAAGTGATATAAATGAAATTTAAACACAAATGTTATACAATATAAAATACTATATATTATTATTAAAATTCACAAGATTCAGTAACTCACCCCAAAAAAAATTCTTTATATTTTTTAATCATTTACTAGATTTGTTACAAATTGCACACACATCATAGCTTTGTTTCCAAAACAATGAAGATAATTACTTCATCCCATAAAATTAAAAATAAATTAAAAGAAGAATATAAATTGATTTATAATTCATATAAATATTTATAACCAAAAATATTTTTTTTATCCTTTTTCACATAAAAATATATATATTAATATAATAATTTTGATATTTTTGAAATTATCCTTTACATTATTATTTTAAATATAAACTCTTAGGGAATTGATGAAGTGGTATCCATAGGTTCTACCCATCACCCTCTTTTGGAACTGGTTAAAGATTGATTCTTTCAATGTTTAAAGACTATTCATATTATGACACATGGTAATTCAACTCCATATCCAAGTTGAGGAAGAAGGGAGGGAAATGACTGTATTGTAAATCCAATTGGATCATAACATACAATCCTTTTTCATAGTTGGGATTTTATCCAAGTGTTTAATAAACCATATAATACTACTTGATACCCATGAAAAAATTGGTTGATAATTTCTAATTCACTATATCACAAAAATAGTAGTACTATAGTAAATGAACAATTCATCCAATATGGGCCACTGAGTTAGTAGATTTTTCCAATAGGCCATAGGGTCATCTGATCACCATATGTTTTTGGGCCACAGTGTAACGCCCCGACCCCAGCTACCTAGAGTCGGTGCATTACTTCGTAACATTGGCATGATCACAAGAAAGATCAAATCCCGAAAGACCGATTGGTTTAGTAGCCTTGGAAACACTAGATATATTCATAAGTTTTACATTACATCATTAAACGAAAAACTACTACAACAACAAATTGTCTCCATAATCCACACTATAAACCCCTCATAATATCCCTGCAAGTCAATCATAATTTACTTCTTCACTACCTGGGAAAAATAAAACATAGAAAAGGGGTGAGCTCAAATGCCCAGTAAGGATAACAATATAGCGGAACATTCAAAATAAGCATAAACATTTAAGGCAATGAATTACTAAAACAAAAGCCTTTTAAAATTGAACTTCAACATAGTATGGCAAAAGTAAAATGAAATAATGCCATTTACTTGTTCACATGGATATTCTACTAATCGAATAATCACATGCAAAAATCAATAACCACTTTCATAATGTTGGAATGCATAATGCCAGACTATCATAACCACATAGCCAAGGCCTCGTGCCAAGACTACAAATAAGATTTTGTCAAGGCCTTGTGCCAAGACACTAGTTTGTCTCATGAGACCTACCGATGCATCGAGGAGCTATAGCGGGCTCCACCCGTCACTTATTAAGTCCAATGCATTCCCATATGAAAAGGTTTAGACATAACATAAACATTCGTATTAAAACTAGCATACGAAATGTCAATACTTTCACAATAAACTATGAATGGTATAAAAATAGCACATCCACAGTCAAACATATCACAAAACCTTCAATACAATATAGAAGTTTTGTATCATAATAAATAAACTTCAAATAATCTTAAAATCCATCAAAGGATGTTGACATAGATGAAATCAAAATTCTTTTTAAAGAAATATCTCCTTTTATTTTGAAATCATTTAAGATCCATATAAAATAAAACATTTTCTTTGAAAAAATTCTTATAAGCTTGTAAGGAAAGCTTTAAAGATTTTATAACGGCGTAAAATAACCGCACCCACCGTATAAGTTAAAAAAACATTCTTACCTCAATTCTGTCAAAAAGGTTAAAAAGGACCTTGTTTTGAAAACGACGGAAAGATTCCTTTATAAACCTCTTATAAAAAGTCAAAAAAAGGTATAAATGAATTTAACCCATATTCTTGTAAATAGTAAAAATGTTTTGAAATACATTTTTAAGAAACCTGAATGTGGATGATAAAGAGATCCCAGTAGATTTTTACATATAAACAACCTCGGATAATGAAGAGATTGTGAAATAACCCTTACCTTGTACTTTTCCTTGGTTGGGGTAGGTTAACCTCCTGTATAATGGTGAAATAATTGTTATTAAATTATACAAGAATCATATATATTAATATGATATCATATATGATCTTTTAACATTGATTTATTAATAATATCTCAGAATTATCATCGTTTCGGGTGTTAACTTACTCATTTTCTTTTATATGTTTTGTTACATAAGCCATGTTTGTTGTATCTTATTCATATCCAGAATGATATCATGTGCTTAAACATCATTTTTAAATCATAAAATGATAATTATACTTGAATGGATACGATGGAGAATGAATCTCATCGCGTTCGTGGAGACGGTAGTCCGTACGTACGCACGAGCGACAATATCATTCTTTTGATATTAAAATAATATATAAATGGATGGTATATCATATATACAGAATCATTAACATGTTATATTTATTATTTACATGAGTTACACATCATTATTATACCCATCCAAATAATATTATATTGAATAACAATTACACCACGACGTGGAGACGGTAAGCCGTACGTACGCACGTATGGTGACATGTTATTCAAAGGGTGGATAGAATACTGAATATGATTGTACCATATTTATAATAACATCACAGTATATGTGAGATACTGGAGTTATTATTTCAGAATGGTAAGAACAAAGGAAGAAGAAGTGGAAGAAGAAATGAACTTAGAAAAGGGTGGTGAAATCATTACCTCTTCTTTGGGTTCTTCCTTTTGATTTGATCAAATGGGCTCCTTAGGTTGGCTTTCTGATCAAACTAAGGCCTCTAGGTTGTAGTGAGGGATGTTGGGAGAGTATTTGGGCAGAGTTTGGCCGAACCAAAAGGCTTTAGAGGTGTGAAGAAATGAGAAGGAGGAGTGCCCTTTTATAAGAGGGGTGAGGGGCACCTTTGGAAAAGCTAGAAATATTAATTTATAATAAATTCATATTCGGTTTCTAAAGGCTCCAAAGTTGACTATTCAAAGGATGAGGTGGGGATAGGTCGAAAACCACTCAACCAATAGAATTTAGACAGGTTTGGGTACTTATATTAACCTTATCTTTAAGTATTAACTCTAAGTTAATTAGTTTCACTTTTACAATGTCTCTTTGTATTTTTATATAATATGGTTAATAAACTTACTATATACATCCAAGCGACCCCCAAGTGGTCCATTAATGAGGAACCTATCATAATATAAGTCTCTTGGACGATCCTTAGATTTTTAGGAATTTAATATCAATTAATAATATAATATTTGTTTTAAGAACTCTTTTATGTCAATTTTGACACTATTCAATAGTTGATTTTTGTGAAACTCATAACAGATTGATTACTTCGAACAAAGTCCATTAAATCAATCCTAATATATCATATTAGCCTAGAAAATTAGTTTAATTCATTAAAAGTTTCATATTATATTTATTTGGGTATTTATAATATCAATTATTTTAATTTTTCACTATTTTAGTAATTACTGCATCATCATTGTGTCATAAATAAAGTAAATTATTTAATGTCTAAAAATTATAAATAAAATATCATTATGTAGGAAATCCTTTTATCTTTCTAATGAATATTTATAATCGAAAATCCAACAGGTATAACCCTATGTAAAAATTGTTCTTCTAAACGATGTAAGCTTATGCCATTTTTATTTTTATTATAGCTTTATTAAAATAATGTGTCATTATCACTTACAAGTGGATCCATGGGGTCCCAAAATAGACCCAAAGATGCCCATGGTCGAAAATGTATCAACCAATAGGGTTAAGACACGTTTTAGGGTAATTTAGTATTATTATAATATTATTTTTTAACCCTTATTTACCGGATTTACCCTTAACCATGGTAAATAAAATATTTACCGCAGTAATTATTCAAAATGTCTAAAAATAAAAGTTACCTATTTACACAATTTGAACATCCTGATTCCAAATATGGAATCCATTTTTCTAAATTCAAAACACAGAAGTGGCAGAAATTAATTTAAAATTAATTCCCGCTGTCAAAACAAAAAGCGTGTTTTTAAGAGATAATAACTACCAAAAGATTGACACTTGTTTATGTTCGGTTTAATTGTAAAATTATGTACAATGACCAACATTATATTAAATAGTAAAACTATATTATAAATATACTTTAAAACCACTCAAATTCATAATTTATCACTATTAATTATTTTGATTAAAAAAGTTGTTTTTAATTAAAATTTAGTAATTTTCACTATTCATCAAAATATGAAAGTTATCAGAAAAGTACCAAAATTTCACCTTAGGCTAAATTTGATATTCCGAATCCAAAAATTAAGTCCATTTTAAAATATAAAATATATATAATTTCAAAAAGTAGGTATTACTATTCATAACAGCTAGTTTGATTGGTTACGGTGTGTTAGAACTCGAAGTTGCGTACAACACACGCTACTGTTTTATTCAAAGGAAAGCGTACCGTGGAAGCTTGGGATGTTTCATTTTAAATTTTTTTGATGTCTCCATTTAGTCAAAAAGTTTAAAATATTGTATTTAAAAAGGTTTCACTATCAAAAGTTGATAAAAGTGCAATACTGAAAATGAATCTGTTCTTGCATTATGACTAAGAAACTCATAATATGGATTCTAAAATTATAAGGATTATATAAAGTTTAAAATTTAGTTAATACTATTCATGACCTCTTTTAATGGCTTTTTTTTTTGGCAAGTCATGGTGCAATTGAACTCAGTGTTGCGTGTAGTGCAAGTTATTGAATTATTTTGAAGAAATAACACACTATGAAATCTTGGGGTGTTACATTCTCCCCTCCTTCAATAAATTGCGTCCTCGCAATTTGAAATTGTTCTTCAAAAATAAAAGGTTGAAAGTAGAAAATATATTTGTGGGAAACCCCACATCGGAAATTGGGTTACTAAAATTTAGTATTAATATGAGGAAAAGAGAAATCAAAGGGTCACCACCAAATTATGATCTCGATTAAGAGAACATTGGTGGAAATTAGAGACATATAATCGGAGGAAAAAACGTAAATATTTATAGGTAGTGATTGAGGTCATCAATCACAAACAAGTGTATAATTGAGGTCCTTAAATTCATCAATCTATGATGATTTGAAATACCATCGGTTCAACAAAACATAGGGTATTAGGATAACACATTTTTGACGTTTCAAAATATCTTAGTTGAAATCCCACATCGAAAAATGAATTAATGAGGCCTCTATTTAAAATAATGAGTGGAAAGTATGAAGATTACCGAAAATAACACATACTAGGGTTCCATGTAGGAAAATATGGATATGGAAGAAAAAATCTAACCATCAATTATCTGATGGAGAGTGGTAGAGAACATGGCTATGAAAAGGCCAACAATCCCAAAGCCACAAATTAGTGATGATTTAAGGTACCATCTAGGACAACATTTTTGTTCTAAGTTTCTTTTCTTAATATTGAGGAATTTATTTATGAGATTGGCTAAGATCATAAGGAGATATACTTACTTTATAATTAGTTTTTTATCCATTAATAAATTTCTACCACAAACTCATCTTTCACTCTAATAGAAAAAAAAATTCTATTTACACTATTCGTATAGGGTTCCAAAAAAAAAGAATTTATAATTCATCTAAAAGATCTTTTAATAAAAACTACATTATTTAATCCAGGACATCTCGTGGGCCAGTGGTAGGTGATACACCCTTGTCGCCCTTCGGTTGCGGGTTCAAGTCTCGCAGCCTTGCCGGACGCGACGGGTTGCCGCCCGACCTCCGGGTTGTCCTTTTATGGCAATCCAAAATAATCCAAACAAGAACTATCCAAAATAATTCTATCCAAACTCACAGTCCAACTTTTATAAGGAGGGTAAACATAATGTAGATCATTTTTAACCCGTAATAGCATATGAATACCTTCATCGTGTATTCTTTTAATACACTGAAACATCCTGAATTACCATATTTTTTATTGATTACATTCATGCTCCCTTATTCCATATTGAATGCTGGATATACTTCATCAATCCAAAAATGTTTTAAACCCCAACAATGATGGAATATACAAATCATTAATCAGTTCCAAGGTAGTCAAGAATATCCAATATAATTTTTCCAAAATAATCATGTATTATTCGAAAATCACTACCTCGGTATCAGAACTATATTATGGTTTATCATTCTCTCAACCATATATTTTCCAAAAATTTATCCTGATATTGAGTCACTTTTCTTTGTTCCACACAATCTCAAGTCCATAATGAAATAGTACTGCAGTACAATCCTTATATACACCATAATTATTATAACAAGTACATTGTTGATACAACACTCAATTGACATAATCAACATAAGAACTCTAATCATTCTTCTTCATCTGTGGTAGTATCATAACTTGATTATTATCCAATAGCATCATTTGTGGCATAGTCTGATGACTGGGACATAGGTTCGCGTAGTGTCCAAACTCCTTGCAAATGAAGCATTGTACATTTGAAACCATTTTCTTACCCTTGCAGTCATGTACTTTGTGCCCTTTTCCTCCACACTTATAACAAACTCCCATTCCTTTCAGGCAATTTCCAGGGTGTTTCTTTCCACAGTTACCACATATGGGAAAATTCTTCTTTTCCCTCTTCCCTTTATCCATTTTTCTCTCTTCCATCCTTTTATTCTCTTGCTTCCCTTCAAAGCCATAGGACTCAGTAAACTCTTTACTTATCTTATCAACACATGATATTATTTCTTCATATGATGATAATACATGGGAGACTATTTCTCTTATAAATTCTAGCTTAAGACCATGAAAGATATGATCCTTCCTTCTCTTTGTATCATGTGCATTTCTGGAGTTCTCATTCCTTCTACTGGGCGCC
Organism: Viscum album; assembly: GCA_963277665.1. Taxonomy (NCBI): domain Eukaryota; kingdom Viridiplantae; phylum Streptophyta; class Magnoliopsida; order Santalales; family Viscaceae; genus Viscum; species Viscum album. The sequence continues at coordinate 222,037,607 of OY728165.1, forward strand.
ATTTCTATACCATGGCATAAACTAGATCAGTTTATGAATCAAAACACATAATCCCATACTTATAAAACACTTAACATAAATTGAACTATTTATGGATATAATCCATAATCATAAAAATGTTTTCTTTGAGGAAGTATATACTCATAAACCCTTCATAATGATTTGTAAAGAAAATGAGAGTTATCCTAAGCATATCCCCCGGGAGTGTCGTAACCAAGAGTGCAGCAAGGCCCGTTGTCGTGCACCAGTTCCCGTTCGAGTCTAGCTCAAAGCGGTGTTTTCGGGTTTTACCCCTTGGTACATCTGTTCCAGAGCCGCCTCTACCTGCTCGTATCCAGACAGGGATGTATTGCTCGGAAAACTCACAAAATCTCTACAATACCAAAATTCTAGGAAGTTCTTCTATACAAATCCTCAAAGTTCATCTTAGGTATACGTGCTCTAATCAGAGTTTATCTAAATCTAGCTTCCAAGGTTTGTACTAAACTTCCTCTGATACCAACTGTAACGCCCCGACCCCAGCTACCCAGAGTCGGTGCATTACTTCGTAACATTGGCATGATCACAAGAAAGATCAAATCCCGAAAGACCGATTGGTTTAGTAGCCTTGGAAACACTAGATATATTCATAAGTTTTACATTACATCATTAAACGAAAAACTACTACAACAACAAATTGTCTCCATAATCCACACTATAAACCCCTCATAATATCCCTGCAAGTCAATCATAATTTACTTCTTCACTACCTGGGAAAAATAAAACATAGAAAAGGGGTGAGCTCAAATGCCCAGTAAGGATAACAATATAGCGGAACATTCAAAATAAGCATAAACATTTAAGGCAATGAATTACTAAAACAAAAGCCTTTTAAAATTGAACTTCAACATAGTATGGCAAAAGTAAAATGAAATAATGCCATTTACTTGTTCACATGGATATTCTACTAATCGAATAATCACATGCAAAAATCAATAACCACTTTCATAATGTTGGAATGCATAATGCCAGACTATCATAACCACATAGCCAAGGCCTCGTGCCAAGACTACAAATAAGATTTTGTCAAGGCCTTGTGCCAAGACACTAGTTTGTCTCATGAGACCTACTGATGCATCGAGGAGCTATAGCGGGCTCCACCCGTCACTTATTAAGTCCAATGCATTCCCATATGAAAAGGTTTAAACATAACATAAACATTCGTATTAAAACTAGCATACGAAATGTCAATACTTTCACAATAAACTATGAATGGTATAAAAATAGCACATCCACAGTCAAACATATCACAAAACCTTCAATACAATATAGAAGTTTTGTATCATAATAAATAAACTTCAAATAATCTTAAAATCCATCAAAGGATGTTGACATAGATGAAATCAAAATTCTTTTTAAAGAAATATCTCCTTTTATTTTGAAATCATTTAAGATCCATATAAAATAAAACATTTTCTTTGAAAATATTCTTATAAGCTTGTAAGGAAAGCTTTGAAGATTTTATAACGGCGTAAAATAACCGCACCCGCCGTATAAGTTAAAAAAAACATTCTTACCTCAATTCTGTCAAAAAGGTTAAAAAGGACCTTGTTTTGAAAACGACGGAAAGATTCCTTTATAAAACTCTTATAAAAAGTCAAAAAAAGGTATGAATGACTTTAAACCATATTCTTGTAAATAGTAAAAATGTTTTGAAATACATTTTTAAGAAACATGAATGTGGATGATAAAGAGATCCCAGTAGATTTTTACATATAAACAACCTCGGATAATGAAGAGATTGTGAAATAACCCTTACCTTGTACTTTTCCTTGGTTGGGGTAGGTTAACCTCCTGTATAATGGTGAAATAATTGTTATTAAATTATACAAGAATCATATATATTAATATGATATCATATATGATCTTTTAACATTGATTTATTAATAATATCTTAGAATTATCATCGTTTCGGGTGTTAACTTACTCATTTTATTTTATATGTTTTGTTACATAAGCCATGTTTGTTGTATCTTATTCATATCCAGAATGATATCAAGTGCTTAAACATCATTTTTAAATCATAAAATGATAATTATACTTGAATGGATACGATGGAGAATGAATCTCATCGCGTTCGTGGAGACGGTAGTCCGTACGTACGCACGAGCGACAATATCATTCTTTTGATATTAAAATAATATATAAATGGATGGTATATCATATATACAGAATCATTAACATGTTATATTTATTATTTACATGAGTTACACATCATTATTATACCCATCCAAATAATATTATATTGAATAACAATTACACCACGACGTGGAGACGGTAAGCCGTACGTACGCACGTATGGTGACATGTTATTCAAAGGGTGGATAGAATACTGAATATGATTGTACCATATTTATAATAACATCACAGTATATGTGAGATACTGGAGTTATTATTTCAGAATGGTAAGAACAAAGGAAGAAGAAGTGGAAGAAGAAATGAACTTAGAAAAGGGTGGTGAAATCATTACCTCTTCTTTGGGTTCTTCCTTTTGATTTGATCAAAAGGGCTCCTTAGGTTGGCTTTCTGATCAAACTAAGGCCTCTAGGTTGTAGTGAGGGATGTTGGGAGAGTATTTGGGCAGAGTTTGGCCGAACCAAAAGGCTTTAGAGGTGTGAAGAAATGAGAAGGAGGAGTGCCCTTTTATAAGAGGGGTGAGGGGCACCTTTGGAAAAGCTAGAAATATTAATTTATAATAAATTCATATTCGGTTTCTAAAGGCTCAAAAGTTGACTATTCAAAGGATTAGGTGGGGATAGGTCGAAAACCACTCAACCAATAGAATTTAGACAGGTTTTGGTACTTATATTAACCTTATCTTTAAGTATTAACTCTAAGTTAATTAGTTTCACTTTTACAATGTCTCTTTGTATTTTTATATAATATGGTTAATAAACTTACTATATACATCCAAGCGACCCCCAAGTGGTCCATTAATGAGGAACCTATCATAATATAAGTCTCTTGGACGAACCTTAGATTTTTAGGAATTTAATATCAATTAATAATATAATATTTGTTTTAAGAACTCTTTTATGTCAATTTTGACACTATTCAATAGTTGATTTTTGTGAAACTCATAACAGATTGATTACTTCGAACAAAGTCAATTATATTAATCCTAATATATCATATTAGCCTAGAAAATTAGTTTAATTCATTAAAAGTTTCATATTATATTTATTTGGGTATTTATAATATCAATTATTTTAATTTTTCACTATTTTAGTAATTACTGCATCATCATTGTGTCATAAATAAAATAAATTATTTAATGTCTAAAAATTATAAATAAAATATCATTATGTAGGAAATCTTTTTATCTTTCTAATGAATATTTATAATCGAAAATCCAACAGGTATAACCCTATGTAAAAATTGTTCTTCTAAAAGATTTAAGCTTATGCCATTTTTATTTTTATTTTAGCTTTATTAAAATAATGTGTCATTATCACTTACAAGTGGATCCATGGGGTCCCAAAATAGACCCAAATATGCCCATGGTCGACCATGTATCAACCAATAGGGTTAAGACACGTTTTAGGGTAATTTAGTATTATTATAATATTATTTTTTAACCCTTATTTACCGGATTTACCCTTAACCATGGTAAATAAAATATTTACCGCAGTAATTATTCAAAATGTCTAAAAATAAAAGTTACCTATTTACACAATTTGAACATCCTGATTCCAAATATGGAATCAATTTTTCTAAATTCAAAACACAGAAGTGGAAGAAATTAATTTAAAATTAATTCCCGCTGTCAAAACAAAAAGCGTGTTTTTAAGAGATAATAACTACCAAAAGATTGACACTTGTTTATGTTCGGTTTAATTGTAAAATTATGTCCAATGACCAACATTATATTAAATAGTAAAACTATATTCTAAATATACTTTTAAACCACTCAAATTCATAATTTATCACTATTAATTATTTTGATTAAAAAAGTTGTTTTTAATTAAAATTTAGTAATTTTCACTATTCATCAAAATATGAAAGTTATCAGAAAAGTACCAAAATTTCACCTTAGGCTAAATTTGATATTCCGAATCCAAAAATTAAGTCCATTTTAAAATATAAAATATATATAATTTCAAAAAGTAGGTATTACTATTCATAACAGCTAGTTTGATTGGTTACGGTGTGTTAGAACTCGAAGTTGCGTACAACACACGCTACTGTTTTATTCAAAGGAAAGCGTACTGTGGAAGCTTGGGATGTTTCATTTTAAATTTTTTTGATGTCTCCATTTAGTCAAAAAGTTTAAAATATTGTATTTAAAAAGGTTTCACTATCAAAAGTTGATAAAAGTGCAATACTGAAAATGAATCTGTTCTTGCATTATGACTAAGAAACTCATAATATGGATTCTAAAATTATAAGGATTATATAAAGTTTAAAATTTAGTTAATACTATTCATGACCTCTTTTAATGGCTTTTTTTTTGGCAAGTCATGGTGCAATTGAACTCAGTGTTGCGTGTAGTGCAAGTTATTGAATTATTTTGAAGAAATAACACACTATGAAATCTTGGGGTGTTACACACAGGGCATGTAAGGCACTATGGAGTAATAGATGACATAGATTAACAATAAAATAGGTGCAATGCATATGATAGTCTATGTAGAATGACCTCATGCACCATTAAGAGGTGGGTTGGTAAAATAGCGATTGGTGCATTCGAAGATATCAACTAGATCTTTGTAAACATTATAAAAAGGTGTTTTATTTTATATAATTTAAAATGGAAACACTATGAGATGGATCTTTGCAGAGGGTGCGGGGAATCTTGTGAATGTTGTTGACCAAATATGGGAAGCATTGCATATTTTCCATCATCGTGGCATATTTATATGTAGGCGTTGCAGGGTGGGAAACCTAAAATAGTTACGGGTACACCATAACCATTCATTATAACCACAACCTAGACATGGGTTAAACAATGGTCTTCTTCCAGGACATTACTGTTTGAGTAATTCAATGAAGGGGATAAGGGTGGGGGTGGTAACAATGACAATATTGAGATCATGATATGATATTTGGATGCTCAATATGGGCCTTCATGGAAAATATTCAATCTATCAAGTCACATGACCTTAAAGCCATCAAAATTTTAATTACGTTTTGGGCCAATAGTCTTTCAGGTCATGTATGTGTTAACTATAATACTTATTAAAAAGAGTACCTTATTTCCACAATAAAATATTTATTACTACCCCTACCTATTTAAAATATATTATAATTAAAAAATCAATTGTAAATGAAAAAATGGTAATATTTTCATGGTCGGGATGATTAGAGATGAATAGTATTCATGAATTGAAATAAATTCAAGTGTTTAAATGAATTTTAAACCTTAACACATTATTTTTAACTCTTATTAACTCATTTTACCTTTACCTTGGAATGTAAAATTAATTTTGGTTAATATCCCTATTGAGAAAAACTAAAAGGTCCAATTAACTAGATTTATAAATATTGATTCTGAATATGAACTGCATTTTTCTGTGAATAAATATTATTATAGGTGGAAACTAGTTTAATATAAAAATTCAAAATTTGTCAAAAAATTCCCCTTAATAAAAAATTCAATTATATGTTTAAACAAGGTTTTATAAAATATTAAACTATATAATTGATTCTAATGAATTTTATTATATTATAAATAATATAATAGAATTAATTATACAATAAAACAATTTTAAAATAAAATAGTATGTTTTTAAATAATTTAAATAAATAATGTTTTAAATTACAAAAATATTGATTTTCTCTATGCATTAGAAAATCAATTTATTTTTAAAAAAAAACAATATCTCCCTCCCTGAATATTGTTAATCTAATTTTTATAAATGGTAAAATTTTCATAAATAATATAAATATTATATAATTTAATTATAATATTCTCTCACGAAATGTAATAAATGAATTTTTTTAATAAATCATATTGAATAGAATAAAATAAATTTACTAGAAAAATTGAGTGCCTCTACCATAACATTTTATCAAGTAATTTTTATTAATTATGAAATTTATATTTATTTCACAATTTGGTTACTTTTTTTATTACCCCCTAATTACATTTATATGTTATAACATTTGGAAAATAAAAATATTTTTTTGTTCATTTACTGCGAATGTTGCTTATTGTAAATGATATCGAACATAGTCTTAATTTAAATTATCTGGGTTTTACATGCACTAACGATTGAAATTAGTTCTATGAAATTTAATGTGTACTGTCTTCTTGCTATGTCAGCAAAATTTATTATTTATAATGCTTTGTGTTGGATTGGGTATTTTCAAACCATTAAAAGGACTAGCTATACTTAATGAGAAGTGAACCCTATAAATTCCTTGGTAAATTCAGTTATAGTTGTTTTATTTTCATAATATTATATTGATATCTCAATAATAGTATGTGAATGTTCCCAAATTAGATATAATTTCCTTAAAATTACAAACTACATGACATGTAGTTTGGAGAAACAGATGTCATGTCATCCACTATCCAGGGTGGGTAGGTATTGAGATTGATTTAAATAAAGTATACCGTTCGGACCTTCTACACAATATGTTGCTACTTTTATCATTTCTGACCATTATATTGAGTATATACATAGGAGGCCGTATGGCCCCACATGTTATGTATGATGGGTTACAACTCGTGTACTATGTAAAGTACATGGGACCATCAAGAGGACACACATTGAATACTAAGAAGGCCCCGACACACAATGTGATATATATTCAAACCTATTTAATTATTAAAATTCAAATATATGGTAAATGTACATTGAAATGGAAAGAGGACATGACCTTAAGAAGATGAGAAGAGCTGATTCTCAGCCTGACCACTATATGTGGTGTACCCTAGATGAATCACTGTGTATTTGGTGAACGGAATTCCATGTTAGAATGAATGAGATGGTCTATTCCCGACCAAAATAGATACACCATATACCCCATGTGGCATTTCATTTAATTATACAAGTGAAAGATAAATATCTTTTTATTCTCATATGAGATGCAATGTATATTTTGGCACCTTACCTCAAAACAAATTATTGTGAGTTCCGTAAAACCACAATATTTTAAGTTAATTTTTTAGTCATTCCTTATGAGGTTATTGTGATAAATCCCATAATTAGACTTGAATAAGAAATACCCTATACATATTAGTTTATTATAGAGTCATGTAATCCTCTTTGATGATTGGGGCTTGGTGCTCTATCATTATTCATCTATAGGTTAGTCTATGTATACCATTTATGACACCCATGGCATGTGATCCTCTTCATAGTGGGTTATACTAGAATATATTAAGTATCCCAAAGAGTTTATAGTTGTGATCCCAAATATATGAATTGGTATTTATTTTCATTCAATAAGTTGTTTCCCGATTGAGTGAGTATCTCAAGTTACCCTCTCAGTTTCCTTAGTGCTTCTTCCAAGATATACCTGGCAATTTTATCATATTTGATAAATTCCAATTTTGTAATAAGATCTTATTAGTGTGTTCTCCTAGAGGGTTGTTACATTTGAGGATATAATAGAATTATAGGTGGATTTTTAGGAGGTGACTTCACCTTGAGACCAATTTTATACCTTTGATCTTACTAATGTTTTAATATCATTTATTTTCTTGTATTTGTGACTTATAGATGAATTTCTCATTTGATTCTTTGTTTTTGGTGTTTTTGGGGGTTTCCTTTGCGGTATGTTTATACTCACACAATCATGATTTCATATGACACATGTAATTTCATCAGTAGACGAAAGGATTTTATATTCATTCGAAGGTTGACTAGTGGTAGGCAGAGTTTTATTATGACAGGCAGACCACATATGGATCTAGGAATTTCTATATGTGTAGTTACCCCGTCGTTGTCAGTATTGTGACATTTAATTCATTTTTATGGGAATATAATTAGTCATTTTTCTTTTTTAAGTATGTTATAATGTAATATTATGTAAGATAGATATTATATATGCACATATAGTATCATTTTTTTTAAATTATATATGTGTATCATGATGTGTGTTTTGAACAATAAATATGGGACATAGCCTCTTATGTTAGTGTTATTCACACTCAGCACTAGTTTCTAGACAATGGACCATTTAATTTATGCTTGGGGTTTTATTCTCGGAAAACTACTATCCAGGAAGGGCCCTAGTGGGTCAGGTCTTGAAAAGTAGGTATTTCTATTGATTTTCTTTTAATTTTTTTGAATATTTTTTTCTTAGAAGTGGTTGTGAAGGGATATAACCATATCATCCATTTCTTCTTTTTGATATGGTCACAACATGTATCATTATTTAAATTTTTTTCTGCATACTATTGTATTAAATTATTTCTATATAGTTCTTTATAAGGATCCATCTATAATATTGAGTAACATTTATTATTATATGATAATTTGATTAGAGAAAGGATTTGATCACAACCACCTTTAAAATCAGTAGTGAATGATATAATCATATAAAGTGTTTTGTATAATTTTAAGGTTATCTTTGGATCTTAATCAGATAAAATTGTTAGGGTTACCCTATAAAAACATCAACTTATTTAGTGAATATCTTTGAATGTTGTTCAAGTGAGATATCTTATCTCCTAGAAATTAAATGAACTATATTATATTGAATCATACTAAAAAAGAAATGGAATTGTGGATTTTATATTTCCTGGAGAGTTACCTGATGAAAACTGTGGTGATGTTCTTCCATTTTCATATAGGTATGGGTAATAATGTATTATTCCCTTATACATTTTAGATTCATCCTTAAATTGAAGACATAATTAGAATAAATATATATAATGAAAATATCCATTTTATTATTTTTCCCCTATAAATGATTCTTAGGATCACAATACATAATTGTCATTCCAGGATTCATAGGGAATTATTAGAAATATGGTCCATATAATAGCTCGTCATTTAATTATAGTATTTATGGGACACATATCATATTCCAAAATCCCATCATTACATCATAGTTGTAGATGAATGCTGGATCATTCCTTACACTATCTCTTAGATTAAAATATTCTTTTTCACCTCCATAATAGTAAAATTGATTTATGGTTGAATAATCATATGATAAAGGTTGGATTTGTCTCCATTAAATATAATTTAAAGTACCATTATTTACAAACTCATATATTTTGGATCTCATTTAAATTCTCATCATGGATTGTATAATAAGACCTTTCTAACTCAGATCCTAAACAACCATCTGTATAGTATTATAGTGTTAATTTATAAAGTAGTAATAAAACATAATCAACTTATTCCATTTCTATGGTTCACTTTGATATTTTCCAGTGTGAAATTGTAAAAGAAGATTTTATGATAAATTTTTATATCTTTATAATCACAATGAATCCATTTATAATATATTTTTAATGGAATATTAACATTTTGTTCTCTAATTCACAAGTTGTTTAATTTTTCTCAAGAACCATAAATTTCCTCGAGTCATACACTAGTATGATTCCATTCTTCATGATAACACATCTTAGTCGCTTATAATATTAATAATTTTACATTAAAAACATTATCTATGAAAGAGTAGTGTATTATCATATTCAATAACCAAACTTCTCTGAATCTCTTCGATTTTTTTTTTCACATTCATATATACTATGGAACTTGGTTATTTATTATAATAAAAGGGTTGATGAAATTGGTATCTATGAGACATTTCTGAAAATGCATCTATATATCTATCCAATTAATAAAAAACATGCATTTCTTTCACATTTGTGATGTATGAAATTTTATTATATCTTCCACCCTATATGAGACTACTATTGTACCCTAAATAGTATTAAAAAGACCCCTGAATGATAATTTACAATTAAAGAATTCAAATTTTATAACTTTTTAATTCAAAATTTCTATTATGATGGTCTTAATAAGAGTCCTCAAATTATATTCATGTTTTTTTACTTTCTCTTTTAATACATGAGAATATAATCTATAATGACAACCACTGATATATCAATTAAATTTATAAAGACTTTATTATGTGAAACCATGAATATTTTCATGGAATTAGTAAGTACAATTGGAATAAATATAAATACATAGTGTTCCTCCCTAATATACAAGGATATATTTTGTATATACTCTGTGTTTATCCATGATTTTTAACATCTATAAGTATGATGAGTCTTAGAAATATATTTATCTCCACACAGATGGTCAAACAAGTCACTAATATAAGGTAGGGGATACATGTAATTGATAATGATTTTATTATGTTTCTAAAAATGAGTAATAAAATGCATTAACCCATGTTTTATCTTACCAAAAAGAGAAGTGATCCACATGGTTATGTTGTTTGGCATATGAATATATTTTTATGATTCTCAATGACTTTCATCTTCAATTACTATAACTCAATCAGGTATATTCAATAGTGATTCAATTAAATATTTGAATTAATAAGAATGAGTTATATTGTAAGATATACATCACAATTATGGAAAATACTTTTAAAATAATCATAAATACATTGACATATTTTTTAAAAATTGTCATATCATCAATAATGAATTTTTGCCCAACTATTTGAGATAAATACCCCTAACAACTGGCTATCCACCACATATAACTAAAGTAATTTCCACTGGAATTTAATGGTAAAACATACAGAAATAAATGATCATAGGTTAATTGGAGATATAAATTGCGGTTTATCTAGATTATAAATTTATATGGTTTTATGTAGAGGGATAAAATTCCTACTTAAAATCTCATCAAATTCAATTTGAGTGTGAATAAATAATTTTTTTTCAAACCAATTACCAAAATCATTAACATGATATGAGATATATATATATATATATATATATATATTCAATCAAGCTTAAAATCTATCAAAGGATGTTGATATAGACGAAATAAATTTCTTTAGAGAAATATATATTTCTACTTTTAAATCATTTAAAAGACATATAAATTTAAAAGAAAACAATTTTTTTGAAAATATTCTTATAAGATTGTATGGGAAGATTTGATGATGTTATAACATTAGAAAGTAGCCACACCCACCATATAAGTTAAAAAAGGTATTCTTACCATAATTTTGTTGCAAAGGTCATAAAGTACCTTATTTGGAAAAAATGGAATGATTCATATGAAAACATATATGGTCAAATAAGCATATACGTGACTTTTACCCATATTTAAGTAAATTGTAAAAATGAATTTAATTACATTTTTAAGAAAACATGGATGTGGATGATAAAGAGGTCCCAGTAGATACTTACGTATTAAAAACCATGGATAAGTAAAGTGATTGTAAAATTAACCCTTTCAATATACATTTCTTTGGTCCAGGGTTTGTTAACCGCTTATATAATAGTTAAATCATTGTTATTAAATTGTGCAAGAATCATATACATAAATATGATATCATATATGATCTTCTAATATTTCTTTGTTAATAATATTTTAGTAGTATCATCGTTTCAGGTGTTAATTGACTCATTTTCTGTTATATGCTTGGTTACGTAAGAGATTCTTGTTTTGGATAGAATGTGTTTGATTATTATCCAGAATGAAATTATGTTTTTAAAAATTATTTTTAATCATAAAATTAAAATTATTTTTGAATGATTACAATGGGGAATGAATCTCATTGCCTTTGTGAAGACGGTAATCCATACTTACGCACGTGCGACAATATCATTATGTTGATTATGAACTCATTTGTAATCGGAAGGTATATCATTATACATAATCATTAAAAAGTTAAATTTTTTTTATTTACATCAGTAATAATCATTATTTTACCAATCCAAATAATGAAGTTATTGAATAAAAAACTACACCACGATGTGGAGATGGTAAGCCATATTTACGCACGTATGGTGAATTTGTCATTTATAGGATGGATAGAATAAATAATATGGTTGTAACACATTTATTATAATATCACAGTATGTAGAAGGTATTGTATTTATTATTATGGTAGGGAAAAAACAAATAAAGTGGTAGTGGATGGTAGAGAGTGGTGAAATTATTTCCTCTTCTTCAGGTGCTTCCTTTTGAGTTGATCAAAAGGGCCCCTTAAGTTGGTTTTATGATCACAATAAGGACTCTAGGACTATGTGAGGGAATTTGAGAGGATATTTGGGTAGGGGTTGGCCAATCCAAAATTCTTTGGAGGTGTGAAATTAAGAGAAGGTGAAGTACCCTTTTATAAGAGAGGTGAGGGTCACTTTAGGAAAAGCTTGAAATATTATTTTAGAATAAAATAATTTTCAGTTTCTAATGGATCAGAAATGAATTATTTAGAGTCAAAGGTGTGTAAGGGTCTAAAACCTCTCAACCAATAGGTATTATATATGTTTAAGTCTCCATATTAACCTTATCTTTTAGATTTAACTCTAAGTTAAATAGTTTGACATTTACTATGTTTATTCGTATTTTTATATTATTTGGTTAATAAAATTACTATAAACTTCCAAGAGAACATAAAGTGGTTCATTATTGATATATCTAACTTTATCTAAATATTTTGGCCAAAACATATTTTTTTAGTAATATTATATCAATTAATAATATGGTATTCATTTTAAAAATTAATTTATGTAATTTTTGAAACTATTCGGTATTTTGTTTTTGTGAAAGTCACAACAACCTTATCACTTCGAAAAAATTTATCTATTCAACCCTAATAGGCCCTGATAACCTAGAAAATTATTGGAATTCATCATAACCCTCAATTTACATTTATTTGGATATTTATAATATCAATTGTTTTAATATTTCATTAATAAGGTAATTACTGCATCATGATTATGTCATAAATAAATTAAATTGTATAATGTATAAAAATTATAAATAAAATTTCATTTTGTAGGAAATATTGTTTTATATAAAATGAGTATTTATCAACTAATTTCTATTTTGTCTAACCCTATTTTGAAATATTTTTAGTTATTAAACATTGAATTTAACACTTTTAACTACGCTTTAAATAAAATAATAATAAATGTCCTAATATAATCTATGTGGAGCAAACAGAATCATCTTTTATTCGTAAGGTTTTTTTGGTCGAATTACACTTATTAAATAGAATTAAGACATGTGTTAGGGTAATTATAATATTATTTTTACGGTTAATTACCCAATTTACTTTTAATAATGGTAAATAAGTCGAAAGTTACTATTCACCAAAAATTATTTTTGCCTTCTAGAACAACTATTTACTTACTTATTTCCACCACGTCTCTCAAGTTTTTGATAATAAATTAATAGAATATGTAAAATTATGTTTTATAAAAAAATTTAAATGCTCCTAGAAGGTGGGTAGAAAACGTTAAAAAGTTCAATAAAAACTGATACATTTAATTTTATAATAAAATGATTCCAATAAATTAAATTGGACATATATATGTATTATATATCTATTTTTACTTAAAATATATTTAAATAAAATAAATAAATTTTTAAAGAGAAGTTAGTTTTAAATAATAACGCATTATTTTTAACTATTTGGCAAAAATTGATAGATTTTAGAAAAATACAAAAAATTAACCCTAAGATAATTATTATATTCTAAATGAAAAAATAAAGTCTATTTTACAATATTGGAAACATAGAAGTTTCATTCATTAATTTAAATTAATTCCCACTATCAACCCCAAAAAGCGAGTTTTTAAGAAGTAAAAATTATTCAAAGATTTACATGTGTTTATGTCAAATTTAAATATGAAATAAATTATAATGACATAAATTGTGTTAAATGATAAAAAAATATTCTAATTTTACTTCCAAATGATTCAAATTCATAATTTCACACTATAAATAATTTTGATAAAAAAGTTGTTTTTAATTAAAATTTAGTAATTTTTAAGTATTTATCAAAATATGAAAGTTATCAGAAAAGTACTAAAAATTTATCCAAAGTAAATTTTTATGTCCCTATTATAAATAATAATTTAATTTAATTAAACTGAATATATAAATGTGGGAAATATTGGTTTTAAAAAGTGTTCACCATTAAAAGGCAGTTATATTGTATTTTTTGAAAAATACTTATTTTATCTGAAAAAAAGATTTTGTTCATATATTTTGTTTAAAAAACACATAATATGGATGTTAAAATTATATAGATTATATTAGATTCATAATTCATTTAATACTATTCATAACTTCTTTCTGAACGACTAGTTTGGTAAGTTGTGGTGCACTCGAACTCGGTGTTGCATGTAGCGCAAGCTATTGAATTACTTTAACGAGATAATGTACTATGAAATATTGTGGTGTTAAATCCCTTTAAATAAATTTCATTACATAGTCATAATAAAATCTTGATATGAAAGTAGATTAAGTTTTATTTATTCTATCAGTTTTATTAATAGTATTTCCAAGAAAATTGTATATTTATTTTTTATGATTTAATACACGTGAATAATTGGAGTCATTTTTATATATTTATACACTTATGTTAAATCAGAAACTTTCTTCATAGATATAAAATATATTATATAAATTTATTTTGGATATAAAGTATTAAACCACTGATGAACTAACTAATTTTTCATTCCTGGTTAATGAGAAAACCATAATCATATATTTCAATTTTGGTGAAATTTTCCCCATTTGTTCCATTGGATTCATTATCCTTTTACTTCAGTTACTAGAATCCACCTCTATTTAAGTGTGATTATTTCATTCAAAATTCCTTTATAAAAAAATTCATAATATATTCCAGTTTTATATAGTGAATTTATTTTAGTTATGCTATCTTATTGATAAGTGTCCACCATTGATTAGATTAACCACATATATATAGATATTCAAAACAAAATTCTGATGGTATTGGAATAGGATAATGGAAAATAATTTTTTTTATAGAATTGAACCATTACATAGAAATAATTGGATCATATGACCCAATATAGAAAGATGATAGTTAATATATAAAAGCCTCAATGGTGAGTTGTTCCCACATTTATTCAGTTGGAAGTTCGAAATGACTTTTTTTCAATTCATATCTTGATGTATTTTTGTCAGAAATTCTATATGATTTTGAATACAAGAATATATTCTATTTGTTCCCTCTATTTATCCCTATTTTTCCCTTGTATTACACAAAACAAAATTAACCCCCCTTTTATATCATGAAATTGTTATAATTGATGATTTTATTTTCATGAGTATGAAATGTATCCCAAATATATTGGGGTCTTCATGCACCATAAAAACCAAAATAATTAGTTGGTGCTTCAACACACATTTCTCCAATTTTAAAATAGTTATCAAACTAAAATGCTATAGTTTAGGCATTGACATATCTTCCGTGACGCAGTATCACTAATTCAATATATACTAAGCCATGGTACTTTATCACCACAACACAACCATCATATCTTATGAAATTATTTCAGTTTCCACAATAGAACAACAAAATATAGTATGTTGGTTGATTAGATCCAATTATTCTGGAGAATTAGATCATCCTTAACCCATCCTATTAACTTCCTGATACTTGATGTTGACTATAGAGTGAAAAAAGATATTTCAGTGTGTATTCTTATAAGAATTGGATAATCCAAAAATGATTGTTATCACAAATTTTCACCCTCCACATTGTAAGGTGTTGATATAGAATAGACACCATTATTACCTATAGTATTGATACATCGCTGTCATCATTGCGGTAGGGGTGCCTTAAAAAACTAGAGGCAATGAAACTATAAAAAATAGCACTACATCATGGATTTTCTGCCTATGGAATAATCTATAAAATCCTCAACTAACATCAATATTTACTCTCAAAATCCACGGAATTTAACCCTCTTACCACTATTTACTCTCAAATTACATGTAATGTGTCCACTCATATTGTAAAGACACATAACCTAGAAGCATAGAGTTACTAGTTACATTATTCCATTGGTTCTAGATACACATGCTTTTATCCAAAAGGTGTAAATATATTAAAAGTAACAGTTATATAAACTTAAATATGACTACCATATTATATTTGAAACAAAAATTATAAATTTTTTAAAAAATATCATTATATCCTCTTTTATATCCATGTATATCATTCAAAGTATCCCAATCTAATTTCTTGAGGAAGGGAAAAAATAATGGTGATATCAAATCCTTAGTAAGGGATATGTACAATGGATGCTATATGGAATTAATAAGAAAACTCATTATGGAAAGGAAAATAACTGAACTCACATTCCAATAAAATAACATTAATATCATGAATAGATAATTCTTTATCAACATGGATATGTATATAACTTAATACACGTGCCATGTAATCAATAGTCAGAGACTGTAATGCACCAATAGAAAATACAAAAGAAAAAATATTATGGATAATAATAATTAAAAAATTATAAATGATGGAATGACATAATTATTTTATTCAATGATCTCATTCATTATGATACATCTAATTTCAAGGCCTTTCATAAGGCTGGAAAATAGTATCAGTTGGAATACACCAAAAAACCCATTTGAATTGGGCTACCCAAATGATTCATCTTAAGAGATGATCGATGCATTGAAGTCCAAAATATAAAATGATCCAAACTCGTAACCTCATGTCCAACACATTTCTCATATATTAATGGACTGATAGAATTTTGGAACAGTAGCCCTTATTAGCAAATTTCATTATTGAGTAAGTAATATATATTAACTATAATTTTCCCATACTCTCATATAAATTTCAATGTAAAATACCGTATGTTTAAATTATATATATTTTATGTAATAATTATATACAAGATACATAATATGGGTATTTATGGTAAATATAAAATCTAGTGATAACATAAAAGTGAATACTTCAAGGGAAAGTTTACAATTGAGAAAATAATCCAAGAAAGAAAATTTCAAGACATAATTGGTAAAAAAATTACAATAGAACGAGAGAAGTAATAAAAAGAGTATCAATACAACATAACCACAGTGAATCATAAGCATTATAGAGGATTAATTTCATTTATGAATATACTTTTCAATGGTTGGGGTCGAAGCCGCATTATTTATTAAAGCAATGCCAAGACTTCTTTAACTGGGTAGAGGGAGACCCATTA
The DNA here is from genome assembly GCA_963277665.1 of Viscum album. Taxonomy (NCBI): domain Eukaryota; kingdom Viridiplantae; phylum Streptophyta; class Magnoliopsida; order Santalales; family Viscaceae; genus Viscum; species Viscum album. Next base: position 222,054,738 of record OY728165.1, read on the forward strand.
CAAATCCCAAAGTCCTGGTGGGCATTTATCCTAATAAGGGCCCGTAGGCCCAAATTTTTGGCATAATCCCATTATGTGAATAATACTTCAACAATACCCGCCTGTTATAGAACCACAGAGTAACCGCCACTACTATAGTGAACTGTTGCTGCTATAGTGCCTGATGTGGCTACTATGTCACCACTAGTACAGTATGCAACATTACTACTACAACCCTACTCCCAATGGGTTTTAAACCCCCATTTTTATGTATAATTATATGTTTTTTTCCAATATGCCAAACCCCAACTACATTTATGATTCTAAATACCATTAAATGTTTATAAAAAATATTCTTTAATAAAATATCCTTTTATACTTTGAAAATATTTCTAAAACCAAAATTTCACATAATATTTTTAGAATAGTTTTAATTTAAAATAACATTCGAAACATACATTATAATATTTTATGTATTTCTTTTTCATGATGGTAGTATATTCTATACCTTCTAATATTGAAAAAATAATGATTCCTTCCACATTTTAAAAAAAAACATGAATTGATTAAAAGAAAACTTAATGATTCCTTTCAAAATATATTGTTAAAAATAAAAAATCTGCAAGAATTATTTTAATAAATATTTTATATAACTTTCTGAATTATATTTTAAATATATTTAAAAAACTCTATTTTGAAATAAGAATAATTTTCGACAGAAGAGAAAAATGATGTGGGATATTTTGAAAATATTTTTCTCTCTAATTTTAAGTATAAAATTGTTAAAAATAGATAATATTACTTAACAAATCCACCAATGACTATAAGAGAATAAAATAATATTATATTATTTTCCAATTATCAAATAATTTTTTTAATGGTAATTCAATCATAAACCAACACAATTTTAATGAAATTGTGAAATAAAACATAAGAAATATCATAACACTAATGTGATAATTAAGCAATGAATTTATTATGTTATAGTATTTAAACACACAATAAAAGTGGGATATTAAACATAATACATTCAAAATTTATTACACACATAACCATATAATTTGAAATAAAATGAAGAAGTGATGTAATCTAATGAAAAGAAATTATGTTGTCACATTTTTTACACTTATAAATTATAAAGTCAAAAAACATTAGATAATTCAAATTTAAACTGAAAATAGAATTAGTTATTAAATAATTAAGATATCACATTTCAATGTTGTATTATATACACCATATAAAAGAAAATAGGTCCATAACATTACAATATTCTTTAATGAAGGGAAATTCATACGATGTCCCTGACCCCAAAATTTATTTTAGTTTAACAAAATTTGAGATCATGTGTAATGGTTTTAATCATGATATTAACATATAAAAAACAAAATTTTATATTTATGATATCCTATATGATACTCTTATGACATTTTACATGAATTTTATTAGTAATATTTTTTTATTTTCATTGTCTAAAGTCTATATTGTCTTGTTTTCACATTGGTGTTTTGTCATGGAAGATACAATTATTGGAAAAATTACATATATACATCATCTCTATAAATATAATATTTTTATGAATATCATATTTACTATGTAGTTAAATCTTTATAATCATTCATGAAGGATGTACATGAAAATTTATTCACATCGCTTCATAGAGATGGTGGGCGTACATACTCAAGAGGATCAATTTCATTCCTTTAATAAGTGAAATGGAAAGAAAGTGGATGAAATATTTATTTTAAAGAATAAATATTGTGAAATATATATCACATATATTAAATATATTTATCATTATTATCTTTCATATAAAAGACAAGTGACAAAAAGTATCAAATCGCATTATGGGGTGTAGTCTTCCGTAAACAGGAGCGAAATTATCTTATTTTAAAACGTTATTGAATGTAATAATGTATACTTGGTATTATAATAATATAATTATAATAATATCATAATCATTATATATAGACATTAAAAAAAATTTATATACAATCCTTAGATGTTTTGATGGAAAACGCGTTACGTCGGTTCGGGAGGTGGAAGTCTCCCGCACGTAAGATAAACGAGTTGTTTCCCATTTGATGGAAGTGGAGATTGATAACTATTGTTACATAAAATTAATAACAAATCAATATATAGTACATACTAGTGTTGTTATATTTAATGTTATAATACAAATTTTATGGAATTATAAGAAGAAATAAAATTAAAGAGCTTTGTTAAGAGAATTACTTTCTCTTAGAGAAACCACCTATAGATGTATTGTTTAAGAACTATAGGGATGGTATTTTACGATGAAAAATTGATATTGAATGTATAATTTTTTTGAGAAATTTATTTAGGATTTCTCTAATCTAATGGGATTAATATTTGTGAATAATTTATTGGAGGTAGTGGCCATTTATAAGTGTTGGGGAGGACACCTTTGGAAATTCTAAAAAGAGTAAAGTGCACCCAAAATTTCACATGTTTCTGGGATCATAATTGTGATAATATCAAACCATGTATGTGATAATCTCTATGTATGGAATCATAAGTTAGTTTGGTTATTTTGAGGTCATTTCAACACCCATATTATTCGTTTAACCCTCGGTAAACCTGTTTTTAACAGAAAGATGACAATTGATTTTCCTTGTTTATCTAGTCATAAATATAGAAAATTCTTTTTTAAGCTAATATAATATAAATTATGTTGAATATAAATAATTAATCCATTTTCCATAAATCAATCCACAAATTTTGATTAACTGAATTTAAAATTATACTTGTAGATGCATTGAAAAATAGGTTTTCCAATGAATCAAATTAAAAAATTTACTTTTTTTATATTATTATTTCATATTAAATTGATTCAAATGACAAAAAGTATTTCTTATATTATAATTAAAAAAATTGTAGTTGGAAAAAATTGAGAATACAATTTAGTTTGGAAAATAATATAAATAAAAAGGAAAATTTCAAATAAAAATCAGTACTTTTCAATATTCATTATGAAATTTTCATATAACTATTAAAATTTCAGAAAAAGATAATTTTATAATATTATTTCAAACATTATGTTAATTAGGACAAATAAATTTTTAAATTTTTCTAAAAATATTAATTTTAATGATATTACTCAATATTTTATGAAAGTATTTTCCTTAAACATGTGTTTTTTTCAGGAAACAATTCATATTGATTTAAGTGATTCTTATTTTTTATAATAAATAGGTATCTATTTATATTATTAATAAATTTGTAAAAAAAATTAATTTTTATAACTTATTATTTCTATTGATACCCCCAACATAATGTCTACGATATAATAATAAAGTTTATATATTAATATTCTAGTAGGTTGTTGGGTTTTTTTAAAACTAGTGTTTCCTGAATCAAAAGCTACCAAAGATATTGAATTTGAAAATTAAATACATCATAAAAAACAATATTGTTACATTTTCATCTAATCATGGTGTCATGTTTCTTATATTATATCAAACCCAATTTTCTCAATTTAAAATAATAATGGTTCACACGTACACCCCTGCATGGCCCCAAAAAAATGTGTGGACCACTACCTCCATGCTTCTACACCTATGACACTAGTCACTACTCCCATGCACACTCACCTACTCATTTGATTCATCATGGGAAATATTGGCAAGGTTTAATCCATTATCTATATTTCATTATGGTTAACTAATTAACTCTACTGTTTATTCATAGTAACTGTAGTGTAATACCTAAGATGTGATATAAATTTTTTTCTAATAATATTCCTATTAATAAATTCAACAATCCCAAACTTGTAAATATATTTTTTATATAAATATCACACCTTTAGTTTTTACAATTATCTAAACATGCAAAAAAAATTTGGAGATAAACATATATAAAATGTTTTATCAAAGAACCAATAATCATCAATTCATAACCCACATGTGTTATTCTTGTTTTAATACATTTGAGTCAAATAAAAAAATTCTGGATCACCTCTGGTCCTGCCGGAGCCGCCAACTCTGCTGTGTGGAACTGTCCAAGCCCAGCTCCTCTGCCTCTCTAATGTTGTACGCTTCCCCATCCAAGCCATGGTCGAGGTCCTTGAAGAGCGCCCTGAGGCCAACCTCCTCCTGCAATGTCTTCCCTTGGAGGGGCATGGTCCTGCTGCTACTAGAAGGGCCTCGCTGGCAACTGCTGCTGCTGAGGTGGGCGCTGCACCTGCCCACCTCCACCTTACTGAGCTCGGGTTGCGCACCGACTCTGAATGTGCATGAAACCTCCACAAGAAAAACCACGCGGTCCTGGGCTCGTGAAAAAGGGATGAGGACCCTAAGATCTGAACTGGAACTACTGGGGCCTTCTCCCCACTGGCCTGAACCTGGAAGGTCCCGTCGCAGGAGACCTGCTGCTAACTACCTTTTTCTTTGACGAGCCTGGCTGGTTCCCCTCTCGGGGTGCACCTCCCAGTGAGTGCATCCTCTCTACAACCTCTTCCTTCTTCTGTACTACCAAGTACGTTGGAAGGGTGAAGGGGGTGACAGCATACTAGAGCGAAGGACGAAGCGCCTCCTCCAAACGTCTCGCCCGAGAATCCTCATCCGGAAAGAGATCTAGAGCAAAGCACAGGAGATCATTGAACTTGATCCCCATCTCTCATACAGTCATACTCCCCTACTGAAGGTAGAGTAATTCCTGTCGCTTCTTCGCCTTGATCGTGGAAGAAAAGAATTCCTCTCGGAATTTCTTCTCAAAGTCAGCCCATGGAACCTTTTCCTCTATCCTCTCTCCGAGGTAGAGCGTCCACCACTGTCGCGCTGCACCTCTCAGCTGACTAACTGCTAGGGGAACCCAGTACTCCCTCGGAGCACGGATTAAGGTAAAAGAGATCCCTAGATCCTCAAGCCACCCCTCTGTCTCAGTATCTGAAGTACTACCCCCGTACTTCTTGAGGGTCTGCCGCTGGAAAGAACAGAGAGTCTTCTCCCACTGGCTATCTTCCTCCTCTCAGTCAATCCTCAACTGATCGACCGCTTGAATCTACTGGGCCTCGGCCGTCTGAGCCACCCGGGAATGACGTCCAAGTGCCATTGCTGTACGGTAAACAAGGATCGCCTAAGCCCAAGTAGTAAGGAAAACCCAAGGTTTTATTTTATCATTTCATTTGAATTTCTTTCCCAGAACACCCAAATCAAGTAAAACACAATCTGGATGATGCATGTACCTTTACTAGGGTCTCTACCCTGTAATCAATGTAGTCTCACTTGATCGTTCGGTAGGCTCAGAGTCCTTAAATCAGATCACGAGGGCCCTAAAATCTCTCGTCCTAGCCGGTCTTCCCTGGCCTATGTCACGCACCAAGAATAACTAACATTGTTTCCCTACAATCCCATGCAATACTCACTGTGCCTAACTCCAGACTTCATCCTATCTCTTAAACATAACCTTTGATACCATTCTGTCATGACCCCCTCCCACCAAAGATGCCCCTCCTGAGCTGGCAATGGTGAAAGGGAGATAATGACCCCTGAGTCCCGCCTCCAGTAGGCCCCGGGGTGGCGACTAGCACCAAGGGTATGAGTTTTCACAAGTTTGGGAGGCATTGCCCTTTTTATTTATTTAGGATTGGGAAATAGGAAAAGTCAACCACCAAAAAGGAAAAAGAACAAGCGTATAGAAATAATATCAAACCAAGACCACATGAATGTCTATACAATTTTATAACAAGGTACAAGTACAAGAAAGCTCAAAGTACAATACCAAAAGAAAAAAAGGTACAACAATAGCAACAACTCCAACTGTCCGACATGTAGGGTCCCGCACGGCCCTGGTAGTCCTCCTGGAAACCTGAAAGTAAACGTAGGGTGAGCATACAAGTATACTCAGAAGGGAAACCTAAAGCTCTCATGCACAAGTGGGGAGACACCCTAATGTCCCATGAGAACAACAGAAGAATCCTAGAAAAGAATTCAATCCACCCAACCTCACCGGCCACACTAACCAAAACACAAGCACAACCGGTAGTAGTATATAAGAAACAAGAGTATTGAGTACCCCGCACCAGTTCCCTTTAGTTAGCTACTCTTCCTAACGACGAACATCCTGACGCTGCCACACTCTCCCTGCCTGCACACACCTGGCCCTCACAACCGCGTATCCCGCCCGCACACACCTGGGCCTCATCCCGAAGATTCTTGGGAAAAAGTAGAACCTGCTTGAATATTCCTGGGCATATGCCACCCAAATCGAAACCTACTCGAAGAGTCTTATATGTAAGGTCGTCTCAAGCCATCACAGTCTAGGGGAGAAGGAGCAGGAAGGAGCTAGTAACTAAGGGAAAAACACCCTCTCCCATGAAATGGGTGTGTTCGGAACTAAGTTCTCAACATGGGTGGGGTGCGATAAAACACAAAAGATACAGATATATATATGTATACCAAACAAAAATCCCAACATATGGCTTCTAAGTAGAAAACTGAGCACGTGTCTCGGCATGGCTACCACGAAGTATGCATACAACAAACAATCCCAACCCCCTTTAGGTTTTCACGTTTCAGTAGAAATAGTTTACTTAGTTCCTTAACTACTGGGAAACTATCCACAACCAACCACATCAAATGTTCGTAGAACATATCCCTGCCATCCCCAAAACAAGATAGAAAAAACATAAGCAGCACAACAAAGCCCCTCTTATCAACCATCCAACCTCATTGATTATTATTTTCATTTCATTACCATGCCGCACCATTCATTAACTCTTCCACTTTTTATTTATTAATCACAACCCATAACCCGTTCACATTAAAACCCAACCCTGCAGCCCCGCTGCCAACCTCCATAACCACAACCTCACCAAAACCTGTACATCAATATCCCTTTAATACCATTTATTGTAGCCCTGATGTCCATTACCAACACAACATTCACACTAACCCACAACCAAGTCAACCACAACCCCACTGCTCACCCGATCCACAACAATCCACAAAATCACCCCCATCACATACCACGTAACCAAGCCAACACCCACATGTTCATTATTCCATTTTGTTTAATTGGGGTGATCACACAAGGGTTTCAGATTTTAAACAGCCAACTTTACGTGATTAACCAAATTCCACATTCAAAAACATTAAATTTACAAAAACGGTCTATAAAGATAGGGAAAATTTTAATTGCGCATGAAAAGGCCCCCAATGACCGTGATTTTCAGTAGGCATAAGTCTATTTAATTCACAAAATAGTATCACATGAAATAAAGTAACAGCAATCACAACTTCCCATCCCCATTATATAAGCCAGTTATTATCTTTATTTAATGGTTTAACTGTTTATCGTGAAAACAAAAGGACACCCACCCCACATGATGCGCAATTTAGAGAGACGAAGGTAAAATCCCTACTTCAACTGGTTCTGATCACAACGCTCCCCCGGATCAACTTTAGAAGAAGTCCGTCAGCGTCCGTCACTTCTGTCGGGTCCAGGAAAAACCTCCTCAGGTGGAAGTCGGAAAGGAAAGTACGAAAAAAATACAAAGGATCCAAGATCGCAAGCTCCGCCTCGTCATTACGATTCTATGGCCGCTGACGGATCGTAAATCGGAGCTCGGATGAAGAAGTTATGGAAGAAAGAGCCTTCGAGTCTCTTGGGAGAGCTCTGCTCAGAGGAGACGGGAGGAGAGGTGTGAGTTGAGAGGAGGAGGGGACCCCTCCTTTTATAGGCGTGAAAAGAAAAAGTACACGGAGTGTAATTTATTGTACACGGTGTGTAATCTGTTCTTTCACACGGTCTCTACACGGCTTCCAACACGGTTTCGCGGCTTTTGACTGGTCAACACACGGTTTAAGGGTAATGCATACGCAGGGAAGGACTACACTGCGTGTAGTTTAGACACACAACGTGTACTCATTTATTGCACACTGCAAGGACACGACTCCAACACGGTACATGGCCATTGACTGGTAATGTGTAAGCGGGGAGGGACTATATGGCGTGTAGAACTAGTCAGACGGCTTGTACTCATTTATTGCACATGGCAAGGAAACTGTCTGCAACACGGGGTATACCCAGGAAGGGGGTACACAGCGTGTACTCAAACTACATGGTGTGTAGTTTCAAAAGTATGGAAAGTGTGGGAAAAGTCTATTTTACCCTCCAAAACACTTCTTGACCTTATTTTTGACTATGGAATGGGCCGGAGAGGTCCGTCCCATTACATAATGAAAGATTAAAATATTTGATATTATTAATATCCAAATAAATGTAATTTGAGGCTTTTGTTAAATTACACTAATTATATAGGTTATTATGACATGTTAGGACTGAAAATATGAATTTGGGTCGATGTAATAATGTATTTAGGTCTAAAAACATTTTGAAGTAAATAATGTCAAAATTGACATAATTGGGTTTTTAAAACAAATACTATATTATTGGTAGATATAATATTCCTAAAAATATATTGTTTGGAAAAATGTCTTAAATAATATTATATATGTCAATAATGAACCACTTGAGGTTATATTGGATGTTTAGTGTATTTTTACAAACCATTTAGTGTAATAATACATGAAGACATGGTAAAAGTTAAACTATTTAACTATGAGTTAAATGTAAAAGATTAGGATAAAATGGTAACCTAAACTTATATAAAACCTATTGGTTGAGAGGAAATCAACTCATAACCACCTAAGTCTCTACATAAATTCATTTGGAGCCATTATAAACCGAATTTGATTGAATAATAAATTAATACTTTAATCATTCCCTAAAGTGACCATCACCCCTCTTATAAAAGGACACTTCCCCTTCTCTCAAAATCACACCATAAAAGCAATTTTGCCCGCCAAAACCTGACCCAAATATCCTCCCAACATCCCTCACATCACCTTAGAGGAATTACTTTGGTCAGAAATTTTCCTATGGATCCCTTTTGATCAAATCAAAAGTAAGAACCCGTAGAAGAGGTAAATATTTTATCACCTCTTTCACGTTCTTTTATTCTTCCACTTCTTCTTTATTTTTTGTTTCCATTATAAAATAATAACACATGTATATTCTCTATAATATGATGTTATTATAAAAATTATACATCTATATTCATTATTATATATATTCTATAAATGACAATGTCACCATACATGTGTATGTACGGATTACCGTCTCCACGTCGTGGTGTAGTTTGTTATTCAAACACATAATCATTTGGAGGTGTATAATAAATACTATAAATGAAGTAAATAATATTTATAACATTATAATTATTCTGTATATATGATATACCATCCAATTATATATTATTTCACCATCAATATAATGATATTGTCGATCGTGCATACGTACAGATTACCGTCTCCACGGCGCGATGAGATTCATTTTCACATTCACCATTCAACGTTGATTATAAAAATATATATCATTAATAATTATGTAATGTATGACATCATAATGATACTGAATATATATATATATATATATATTTATTTACTTACATATATCTTATTCACTTAGTTCCATTCAATACGACATTAAAATGGAAACAATGTTTATGCATACATACGACCTACCATCTCCCTAAACAGTGTTTTCCATTTCATATATATGTCTATTATACATATTTATATTCTAGATATATATGATATATAAATCATGTTTTTTATTCTAGATGTATTTAAATCATGATCTATGTGATACAATCTTAAGTAACAAGTTAAAACATATATGATAAAGATAGTGATTACTACCCGAAATGTTAATTTAAAATGGAAATTATTATTAAATGTGTATTATAAAGTCAAAAATGAATCATTATGATATCATAAATATTAATATGGGTTTGGAATAAATTAATAAAATACTATGGTCTGTATATAATAGGTTAAATGTACCTTCGAATATTGGAAGTACAAGGTAAGGGTTAATTCCTCAATCTCAATATTATCCGAGATTGTTTTTCAGTAAGTATTTATAGGGGAATATTTGTCATCAATGTCCACATTTCATAAAAATATGTTCAAAATGAATCTTTTATGGTTTAATGGAAGGGAATATTTAAATAGATATTCATTTAAAATGGTCTAAACATTTATTCTTCTAAATTATTCTCATTAATATCTAGGTTTTCAAAATGGGTTTTAAGGATTTATTTATACGAACATGAATGTTTTTAAAATGTTAATTCCTTTAAAAAGATTCAAAGTGGTATGGGAAACTTTGATTCAAATATTTTTTAATGTCTTCCTTTCTGAATTGTGTGACTTTTAAATGTTTTCATTACAAAGGGATATTTATTTCAAAGAGTTTTACAATTCATTTTCATCTATGTCAACATCCTTTGATGGATTTTAAACTTGTTTGAGGATGATTTATTAGGATACAAATATTCCATATCATATTGAAGGTTTTGTGATATGTTTGATAGTGGATGTGTTATTTTTATACCATTCATGACATTTCGTATGCCAGTTCTAATAAAAATGCTTATGTTATGTTTCATCCTTTTCATATGAAGAATGTATTGGACATGGTAAGTGACGGGTAGAGCCTGTTATAGCTTCTCAATGCACCAGTAAGTCTCATGAGACAATTAGATTTGGAATTGTATGAGGACTTTCCGAATTTGATATATTGTTTTGGCAGAGGCCTAAATCATTTTCAGACTTCTAGGCCGGGGCCTTGACATGATTTTTCAGAATTTATGACATTATGCATTCCCTCATTAAAAAATTAGTTATTACATGTGATTATTAGACTAGTAGAATATACATGTTCATGTTAATATGGTAATATTTTATTTATTTATTCCATATTATGTTCAAGTTTATGTTTAAATGGTTGTGGTTTTTATTACACATATTGCTTTAAATGAATATAGCTTCCGCTAAATGATTTACCCTTACTGAGCATCTGAGCTCACCCCTTTCTTATGTTTTATTTTCCCAGGATCCAAAGAAGTGTTTTATGATTGAGATGAAAGGTTAAGATAATGTAACAATGGAATTATAAAAGGATTATTTATGGTAATTTGTATGTTAGAAAGTGTAATGTAACGTTCATGTATGTAATCTATTTTCCAAGACTGCTAAACTAATCCGTCCTTTATTACTTGATTCCTTGTAATCATGGAAATTTATTAAAATAATGCACTGACTTTGGATAATGGGGGCTGGTGCGTTACAGTTGGTATCAGAGGAATTTTAGCAATAACAATGGAAGAAAGAACTAGATAGACTCTGATTAGAAAACATTACCCTAAGATAGGCTTGGATGATTAGTATAGATGAACAATCTAGAATTTATATAATGTTGAGATTTTGTGAGTTTTCCAAGCAATACATCCCTGTCTGGATACGAGCTGGTAGAGGCAACTCTGTCACAAATGTACCTAGGGGTAAAACCCGAAAACACTATTTTGAGCTAGAATCGAGTGGGAAATGGTGCACAACAATGATCCTTACTATACTCTTGGTTACAACACTCCTGTGGGATATTCTTAGGATAATTCAAATTTTCATTACAAGCCACTATGCAGGATTTAGGATTAAATACTTTTTAATGAAAAAATATGTATCATTATGGATTATATCTATAAACTATTCAATTTAGGTTATGTATTTCACATGTTTTGAATTATTCATTTTAATTCATAAACTGACCCAGTTTATACCATTGTTTAGAAATGACGCCCAGTAGAAGGAATGAGAACTACAACAATATGTATGACCCAAAGAGTAATAAGGATCATTTATTTCATGGGATAAATCCCACATTTAGAAGGTTAATATTATCCCACATATTATCAACATTTTAATAAATAATATCATGTGTTAATAAGACAAGTAAAAAATTCTCTGAGTCCTATGGCTTCGAATGAAAGAAAGAGAAGAAAATGACGGAAGTGGGAATGATGGATAAATAGAAGAGAGTAAAAGGGGATTTCCATATGTGATAACTATTGAATGAATCACCTTGGTAAATTCTTGAATGGAATGATAGTTTGTTATAAGTTTGGAGAAAAAGGACACCATGTACGTGATTTCAAGGGTAAGAAAAAGGTTTCAATTGTACAATGCTTCATCTGCTAGAAGTTGGGATACTGCGTGAATCAATGTAAAAATCCTCAGAGTATACCCCAAATGATGATATCAGATAATAATAAAGTTAAGACACTAACTAAGATGAAGAATAATGATTAGATTTGTTATGTTGTTATTAAAGAATTAGTTCATTTGAGTATTATATTAATTATGTACATGTTATATGAATTATAGAGTATATAAGGATTCTATTATAGTATTATATAATTTAGGACTTGAGAATGTGTGGAACCCTGAAAATTGACTCAATGGAATGTTATTATTTTTGGATAATTCATGGTTAAAAAAATAAAAAACATTAATATGGTCATGATACTGAGTTATTGACTTTTCAATAAGAGATGATGGATTTTTTATAATTGATATTATTGACATCCTTGAAACTGATTAATGGTTTGTTTTTTCATCATGGTTGGAGTTTACTTCATTTTTGGATAGAAGGAGTATATCTAGTATAAGATAAGGAATAAGGGTGAATGAATGTAATCAACATGGTTTTATAGTGATTCAGGGTGTTACCGTGTATTAAAAAAATACATGATGATGGTATTCAAATGATTTTACATGTCAAAAAAATGATCTTTATTGTGTTTACCATCCTTATAAATTTTGGAATGTTAGTTTGGATAGTATTATATTGGATATGTATAAAGGTTAGAATCAATTAATATTGAAATTAGATAATATTATAAATGATAAATCATTTCTTGATATTAATTATGGATTTTCATAAAAAGGACAACCTGAAGGTCAGGCGACAACCTGTCGTGTCTGTAAAGGCCATGAGACTTGAACCCGAAACCAAAGGGTAACAGGGGTGCATCACCTACAACATGCCTATGTGGTGTCCTGGCTTGTATAATGTAGTTTTTTAAATAGTCCAAAAAATGAATTACAAATTCATTATTTTTGGAACCCTATACCATTACGATAAATTTAATATTTTTGAATTCTATTATCTTTTGGAGTGAAAGATGAGTTTTTGATAGGAATTAGTTAAAGGATGATACCCTACATGTCAAGTATATATATATATATATATATGTATTTTTTCTTCTTATTCTATGAATAAATTAATTCATAAACATTATGGAAGGGATATTAAAACTAAAAATGTGTTCTCCTAATACCTTATGTTTTTTAGAACCGATGATATTTTAAATCATCATTGATTGATGGCTTTGATGCCCTCAATTTTACACTAGTTTGTGATTTATGACCTCAATCCCTCCCTATAAATATTTATGTCTTTCCTTTAATTATGTGACTCACATTTCCAAAAATAATTTGTTAATTGAGATCATAATTTGGTGGTGACTTTTTTATTTCTCTTTCCCTCTTATTAAGACTAAATTTTATTAACCCAATTTCCGATGTGGGTTTTCCACAAAAATATTTTTCTATTTTTACCCCTTTATTTTTGATGAAAAATTTCAAATTGTGATAATTAAATTTATTGATGGATGGGAGAATGTAATACCCCATTATTTCATAGTACATTATCTCATTAGAGTAATTCAATAGCTTGTGATACACGCAACACTGAGTTCAAGCGCACCACGACTTACCAAACTAGCCAGTCAACAGTGGTTATGAATAGTATTAACTAAATTTTGAATTTTATATTATCCTTATAATTTTATAATCAATATTATTATTTTCTTAGACATAATGTAAGAACAAATTAATTTTTTTTTCAGAAAAAAGAATTATTTTTAAAAAAATGCAATTTTACCGCCTTTTAATAGAGAACCCTGTTTAAATGAAATATTTGACACTTTTATATATTAAATTTTATATAATAAACATCTTAAATAGAATTAAAACATTAAAATTTAGTTCTGATAAATTTTTGGTGTTTTTCTGAGAACTTTCAAATTTTGGTGAACAGTGAAAAATATAAAATTTTAACTGAAATTTTTTTTAATCAAAATAATTTATAATGTTATTTTATAAATTTGAGTGGTTTGGATGTATAATTATTTTATATTTTTATCATTTAATAATATTTTTTTCATTATAAGTAATTTCACATTTACATTTCACATAAACAAATGTCAACCATTTGGTTGGTTATAATTTTTAAAAAACCCCGTTTTTTGGTTTTGGAAATGGAAATTAATTTTAAAATAATAAGTACAACTTCTATGTTTTTAATTAGGTAAATAATCATCATTTTTGAATTAATAATATCACAAAAATATTATGGAAAATTTTTGGTATTTTTCTAAAAACATTCTATTTTAAATGAATAGTGAAAAACACTGCGTTGTTATTTAAAACTGACTTTTTATTTAAATAATTTATTTAATTATTATAAGTCAAAATAGATATATAATACAAATATAAGATCAATGTGACTGATTGGAGTCATTTTATAACATGTTTAGATATATAAAATTTTATCGAACTTTTTACTATCTTTTACCCACCTCCATGGAGCGTTTGAAAATTTGAATAAAAAATAATTTTAGAACTTAGGTGAGTTGAATTTCATATATATGATAGAAACGGTTGAAATTAGAAAGTAATATGTGGTTAAACAAGATGAAAATAATTTTTGGTGGATAACAACTTTTGACATTTATTTACCACAGTTAAAGGTAAATAGGGTAATTATGTGTAAAAATGATATTATTATCACCCTAAACCATGAATTAATTATATTGGATAAATATAATTCAAAAAAACAACCTTAGGAATAAAATATTATTCTCTTTGGTCCACTTGGAATATATTATCACATTTATTATTATTTTATTTGATGAATAGTTAAAAGAGTTAAATTCAATGTTTAATAACTAAATCATTTTTAATATAGAGTTATGCATACTATAAATTCGAATATAAATATACATTAGATAGAGAAAACGATTTCCTACATAATGATATTTTATTTATATTTTTTAGACGTTAAGTAATTTATTTTATTTATGACACAATGATGACACTGTAATTATGTTAATAATGAAATATTAAAATTATTTATATTATAAATGTCCAAATAGATGTAATTTGAGACTTTTGATAAATTAAAATAATTTTACAGGTTAATATGGCTTGTTTGAATTCATCATATGAATTCTTTTTGAAGTAATAAAGTTTTTAGGACTTTATAAAATATCATTTATTAAATAATATCAAAATTGACATAATTGAGTATTTAAAACAAATACTATATTATTGGTTGATTTAATATTTCTAAAAATATGAGGTTCATCAAAAGGAATTAAATAATATTTTATATGTCTTTAATGAACCTCTTTATGTTCTCCTGTATGTTTAGAGTGTATTTATTAACCATATAGTGCAATAATAGAAGATGACATGGTAAAAGCTAACTATTTAATTAAGAGTTAATTCTAAAAGATAAGGTTAAAATAGTAAACTAATCTCTTCTAAAACCTATTGGTTGAAATTATTTAGAACAATAACCACCTAAGAATATATATAAATCCATTTGGATCCATTATAACCTGAATTTGGTTGAATAATAAATTAATACATTAATCTTTTCCTTAAGTGACCCTCACCCCCCTTATAAAAGGGTACTTCCTTGTCTCTCAAAATCACACCTTCAAATCCATTTGGATCAGCCAATACCTGCCCAAATATTTTCACAACCTCAATGGAATCATCATAAAGGACATACTTTGGTCCTAAATCTATCATATGGATCCCTTTTGATCAAATCAAAAGGAAAAAACCCGGAGAACAGCTAAATATTTCATCACCTCTTTCAAGTTCTTTTCTTCTTCCCCTTCTTCTCTCTTTGTTGTTCCCATTATAAAATAAAAACTCCAGTATATTCTATATAATCTTATGTTATTATAAATATTTTACAACCATATTCATTATTATGTTCATCCTATAAATGACAAAGTCACCATACGTGTGTACGTACGGATTACTATCTCCACGTCGTGGTGTAGTTTGTTATTCGAACACTTAATCATTTGGATGGGTATAATAATGGGTA
This sequence comes from Viscum album, assembly GCA_963277665.1. Lineage (NCBI taxonomy): Eukaryota > Viridiplantae > Streptophyta > Magnoliopsida > Santalales > Viscaceae > Viscum > Viscum album. The sequence goes on from OY728165.1 coordinate 222,070,770, forward strand.
TAAATGATGTAAATAATAAATTTAACTTGATAATGATTTTTATATATGATATAACATCCAATTCCATGTGATTTTCCATCAAAATGATGATATTTTCGATCGTGCGTACGTACAGATTATCATCTCCACGACGTGATCAGATTCATTTCCACACTCTCTATTCAATGATGATTTTAAATATATATATAATTAATAATTATGTAATATATGATGTAATAATTCTACTCAATATATATATATATATATATGTGTGTGTACTTACATATATATTATTCACTTAGTTCTGTTTAATACGATATCAAAACTGAAACAACGTTTATTCGTACGTACGACCGAACGTCTCCATAAACGGCGTTTTTCATTTCATATATATGTATATTATACAGATTTATATTCTAAATTATATGATATATAAATCATTTTTTATATTATGGATGTATTTAAATCATGATCTAAATGATACGATCAAAAGTAACTACTTAAAACACGTAGGATAAAGAATGTGATTTTTCCCCGAAATTTTAATTTAAGATGGAAATTATTATTAAATGGGTAGTATAAAGTCATAAATGAATCATGTATGATATCATAAATTTTAATATGGTTCTTTATTTATTTAATAATATACAATGGTCTTTATACAAGAGGTTAAATGTACCCTCGACTAAAAGAAGCACACAGTAAGGGTTAATTCTTCAATCTCATTATTATATGAGGTTGATTATGAGTAAGTATTTACTAATGAATATTTTTCATTAATGTCCATATTTCATTAAAATATATTCAAAAGGTATCGTTTACAGTTGTATGGATGCGACTATTTAACTAGATCATCATTTTAAATGGTTTAAATATTTATTCTTCAATTTCATTCTCATTAATGTCCATGTTTTCAAAATGGTTTTAAGGATTTATTTTTATGGACATAAATGTTTTTAAAATGTTTATTCCATTAAAAAGTTTCGAAGTGGTATGGGACAATTTGATTAATTTTTTTTAAATGTATTACTTTCTTAATTGTGTGACATTTAAATGTTTTCCTGAAAAAATAGATATCTCTCTAAACGAGTTTTACAAATAATTTTCATGTATGTCAACATCCTTCGATGGATTTAAAAATTGTTTGAAGTTGATTTATTATGATACAAATCTTCTATATTTTATTAAAGGCTATGTGTTATGTTTGACTATGGATGTGTTATTATTAAACCATTTATGACATTTTGTATGCTAGTTTTAATTCGAATGTTTAATTTATATTTCAACCTTTACATATGAGGAATCTGTTGGACACAGTAAGTGACGGGTGGATCCCGCTATAGCTCCTAGATCAATCGGTAAGACTCATGAGATAATTATACTTGGAAATGGCTGAGGCCATTCCTAATTTGATATATTTTTTTCGGTGAGGCATAAATCATTTTTAGACATCTTGGCGGGGGCCGTGACAAGATTTTTCAGAATGTCCGGCATTATTCATTCCCTCATAATGAAATTAGTTATTACATGTTATTATTAGACTCGTAGAATATCAATGTTCATTTTAATATGGTAATTTTTTATTTATTTTTTCCATATTATGTTCAACATTATGTTTAAAAGGCTTTTGTTTTTATTACAAATCATTCCTTAAAAGTTTATAGCTTCTGCTAAATTATTTACCCTTACTGAGCATCGGAGCTCACCATTTCTTATGTTTTATTTTCCTATGATCCGAAGAAGTGTTTTATGATTGAGATGTAGGGTTATGCTAAAGGAACAATGGCATTCTCAAAGGAATATTTATGATATCTTGTATGTTAGAAAGTGTAATGTAATGTTCATGTATGTAATATATTTTCCAAAACTACTAAACTGATCGGTCCTTCAAGACTTGATTCATTATAATCATGCCAATATTTTAAAACAATGCACCAACTCTAGGTAACTAGGGTCGAGGAATTACATAAATAGTGAATTTTTTTTGAAATAAATATTTACAATTTTATGAATATTATTTTTTAAAATAAATGTAATTTTTTAATTTATAATATATAAATTCTCTTATAGTTATTTTGGAATATTTTTATGAGAAATGTCATTTTTTTATAAATACTAGAAAATACATTATTTTGGATAGAACCCACTTCTTCACATAAATAATATTTAATTATATTTTAAATGGGTTTCTATATTGAAAATATATTAATTATATATATATATTAATCTATGTGGTTAGTTATAAACACTTAATGATCTTTGAATCATTTTTACTTTAAATACCCTCTATCTCGCAATGTCTGTAGGATTAGAATTAAATTTAAATTTCACCCTTCAAAGACATTAAACTTTTGAAATGGATATAAATGGTATTAATTAGTATAATATGTGTGGTTTAATAAGATAAATATAATTAATGACCAAATATATTTGTGAATGTGATTAAAATTAATTACGCTGATTAACTTAAAATTAACATAATAAAGGAATAAAACATAATATTTGGGACCAAAATGAGAATGGAGCATTTATAAAGATCATTAGTTGAAAATAATAATGCCATATCCCCCATTTGATAGAATTTCATGTGTTATTGTGATATTATCAAATAGAGGTTCCCTATAAAAAATTTTATGTAAGGAATAAGACAAAAAAATGGAATTTTCATTACCAATAACATTTATAAAACATTGATATATATTGAAAATAAATCATATTTTAGGTTATAAATATCATTCATAAATATAAATGGGTTATTATAATCACCATAATTTATCATTAATTTTTTTATATTATATAGTTACCTAAACTTCCTATGAAATGATAATGTAGCGATTATTTAGTCAATAATTATCTAATATAAATTATATTTTAAATATTAAAAGATAACTTAATTGATTCAATTTTTACCTCTAATTAATTTTTAGACGAATATTTCATTTTTCATAGTGTTTAAAGTAATTTATTTTATTTTCAATTTTTTCTATATTTTATAATTGAAACTAAATAAATAATTTCAAAATTGGCATTAATGTTATTTTAGGTTGAATGATAATTTATTTAATGAATTTAAATTAATAAAGAAACCCTACATTTTATAAAGATATTTTTCATGTTATTAAAAATTAAATATGGTCTATATATGGACCACTTCATATTTTATAATTATCATATTGACCCATATATTGTAAAATCATTTTAACATGGCTCATGTTAATGTAGTGTTTTTGCTCGTCATATGTGCTTATTTTAATTTTAATTCCCAAACCACTTAATATTTTTATTATCAAAAATATGTATAATATTTATAATTAAGTGGATGTATATTTTCTAAACAAATATCACTTAAATATATGATTAATGGTTTACCTACATAGGTTTGATATGTAGCGTCTTTAATTTAAATGAATATGATAAAATTAGGGAAACATAGACGTTGAATAAAAAAAATTATTAAAATGCACGTATTTTTGGGTGGTGGGAGTTTTTCTTGACCATTATTCCAATTTAATATATTATTTTTCCATTTTGAGACACATTAGTTTTGGTATACCTCCAATTAATGAATACCTTTTGGTATTAACAAGAGTACCACTACCCTTCCATTATAAAAAAGAAAGGAACTCTCCCACTTACTGAAACCTCTCAAACCACATTAGCTCTCACAAAATCTACAAAATCCACTTACAAAAACTATACCTTTCTCTTTGATTCTTAATATAGGTCAGTAAGAGTTCCATGGAGTCCCTTTGGTGCAAACCAAAACGAGTTACCCGATTATGAGGTAATACCCTCCTTCAAGATCCTTTCTTTTTATTTCAATTCACCATACCAAAAAATATTCTTATTATATTTTTTAAAATATAAATAGTATCATAAATATAGTAGGATGTGGTTATTATATGTTTTAAACCTACACATACAAAAACCTACATTTACTGTGTAATAAACAAATTGTTTATGTGTACGAAGAACTACCTCCTCATGAAATGATGATTATTAATTTCTTCCATTACCAACTCTCATAGTTGATATTATTATGATAAATATTTTTATATATGATAAAAATAGTATTTATAAATAATTTATTCATCAATAATTTTTCTTTAGAAAATTCTTTTCTACTTTCCATCTCATGTAAATATGATAATGTCATTTCAAAAAGTATGGACTACCTCCCCCTCTAAGTTATTCGATTTGTTCACATACTAAATGGAATGTATTAAGGATGTGTTTCATGAACTTATGTGATATATATGATATAAAACATCTAATGTTATAATGATATATATATATACACATATATATATGTATAGATATAATTTACCTTTTTTCATTTAATGCAACTATTAAATGGTAATAACATTTATGCATACGTACGACCTATCATCTCCTAGAATAGTGTATTCGATTTCATACATCTATATTCAATTGATTGTCATAATAAAAATATATTAATTATAAATTATATTTATATAACGGTTTTATTCCAATAATTCATGTTATATGTATAAGGACTGAAGATATACAAATTAAGTTACATGTGAAGAACAAAGTAGATATTACATGTAGTGAAACCATGCCATAGAATTGATAACAAGTGGGTAATATAATGTCATAATAAAAGCATATAAGGTACCAAATATATTAATATGTTTTTAATATATTAATAATAAAATTATATTTATTCTAAAAAAGGATTGTATGTGTTTGAAAAGTGTCAAGATACAAGGTATGGGAATTTCCTCTCACTTTTTATTTCTGTAAGATACATACATTATTCACCATACATTAATTTTTTGTTGCGTGTATACTGAAAATTTATGTATTACATGACTATTATATTTTAAATTATAGTCATTTAAAAATCTATTATATGAACTCTCTGTCATGGCATTTATGATTCAAAAGTTACCAAATTGGCTGGTCATTTTTGTCTCAATTCACATTCCTTGAGACTCATACTATGATACAGACCGATATTTTTATTTGAGGTTTACATAATTCATTTGAAATTTTAATTCATAAATATCACTAACTTAATAATATTTTATGTTTCATTTAATTTTACTTTCTTCAAATGTGATTATAGTTCAAAGTTACCAATTTATAAATGCTTATTGAAACAATCTCATCATTTTTGAGAAAATTTATAATTATTCTTATATTGTTGAAATATTATACTACATATCCCTATTAAATTAAATAGTTTTCTTCACCTCCTTTTATACCTGATATATTAATGTATTGGTACCATTTTTCTACTCTTAGAGATATAATATTGTTATGAAAGTTTTCTTAAGAAAGCCTGACCTTACCATCTCTTCAAGGAAAATTATTTCTAAATTTTTTTCATTCTTATTTTGCAATTTGTCAAGGAAAATATATTTAAAAATGATTTCAATCATTATTTATATGCTTTCAAATTATTTACAATGAAAAGTCATAAAAAATTCAGACTCATTTCATTAGTTCTTTTGTAAAATTATTTTAAAATTTTTTCAATATCTCATTATATGGTTTCAATGAAAATGGTTCCCAAAAGGGTATCGAAGAATTATTTATAATTATTCATGTTTATTTTCATGAAAATGTTTCTCAAAAAGTTTTTATGTTATAAATATCCATTTTTCAAAGAAGAAATGTTTTCATAATACCATTCCATGTTGTTTTAAATCAAAGATGAAATTATTTGATGTTACTCATGCCCTTATAGTAAACAATTCTATGGTTACATTAATTTTATTTCATGAATGGTTTATGTTTTGATGAAATGATTATTGTGACTCCAGCTTGTATCCTGGGGGTTATATTATCATGAAACATGCATCCTTTGACAAAATATGACTTGATGGTTAGGAAACCTAACTTTTTCCAATGGTAAAGATATGATTACATTTTTTTGATACCAATTTAATTTCATGGGTTAAGATATGATAATATATGATTTTGTGGCACAAATATGTATGATTTAATTATAAGAACGGTGAGACATATCTCTCCCTCCAATGGATTTGGTTAATATTTATATCTCATGAGATATAAATGGAAGGAATGTGAAATGAACCCATATTAGTAATATAGGTATGGAACTATGAGTAAACTTGGTTCAGTAATATAGGGTTGGAACTGAGTGTGAACCTATTAATGTAATGTAATTTTTGTACTATGTAGTCCTTGTAAGAGATTCCTTAACTACTAGGGAAATCTCTATATATGGTTATGTGTCATCTGTAATTCGATTAATTATTTCAACATTATTCATTCATGGATTATGTTATTTATTTCCTTAAGATTAATGTCTAATTTAATTTAAGGACTTATTCCATGTTTCGTGTTAATGATCTTTCTTATGAATCGTATGTTCTTCTATTTTCTAGATCTGGATATCAAACACTTATTCTCATGATTATGCTTTCATATCTCCCATGTTTTCCATCATTAATAATCCGAGATACCATCATTTTTATGATTAAAACCCCTAGGTTATGAAGATTGTATTACATTTGATGTTGATAATAAGAGGGCTATTAATAAAGAACATAGTGGAGATAATATATCTAATTTATGTATCAGTGTTTATGATTCAATGTTTTTTAAGGAACTAGACTAGTAACTTTTTTGGGAATCTGTTTGTACAATGTTTAGTGTATTCTGAAAATGTCATGTAATGTTAATGTATCAATACTATGGGATGCTATAGTTGGTGTCATAAGAATTATTTAGAAATCCTTTGGAAGCTAGGATAAGAAAACCTGAGTGATAACCCCAAGTATATTTCTAAGGATAAGTATAAAAACCAGGAAAAGTATAGAAAGCTATCCATGAATTTTTTGAAAAGGATAGAGAGAGTGGTTTCCTAGAAATACATCCCTATCTAGATACTACAAGTGGTTTTATATCTAGAATAGATGTACCTAGTAGTAAATACTCTAAAAATATGTTTTGTTCCTGACTCGAGACAATATGGTACACAATAGCGGGCATTACTGCATTACTAGTTTGACACCCTAGGGGATATGATATTGTAACTCATGAAATCCTCAAAAACAATATCGAACAATTTAAATATGTTTTTGATATGAATAAAATATTATGAACCTATTGCTTTAGATATTAATAATAGTTTCATGAATTAGACATCCTTTCAGTAATTATTTTTATGGCTATATGTTTTTATGCTATGATAAATAATGATCAAACTATGATTCTGGCTTTAGTTAGTGACTGGAACCAAAAGATATTGGAATAATGATGAATGTGATGGATGTTTTTCTATTGAGAAACCAAGTGGGAAAAACACTGGAGTGAAAGATGTTGTGACCATGCCTAATCTATTTTCACAGAACATGATTAGAAAAGTGCACCATGACCAACTCTCACTGTCAACAAGGAAATGATTGAAGGGTTTCATTGATATTTTGTGTATTGGATACCACAGATGACAAATTATTAATTTTAATTTGTGCAATGAATGTGTAAATAAAAATAAAAGCGAATGTCTTAGAGTACAAAGAAGATTTTTTGAATATGGAGAAGAAGTACACAAAGCATGTGACTATAATGAAAAAATAGAGTGTTTGTTAATAAAAAGAATAAAACTATTGGAATCCATAATGCATTATTGAATCTTAAGGGTTTCATAATCAAAATAAATGGTCATTATTTATCTCAATTTCCAAAGAGAAAAATCATAAATAGAATCATTAAGGTTTTGTGAGTGATGGTTATATTACTGATGATCAAGTGACTGAAGATGACATATAGAAGGAATTAGGTATTAAGTAATAGGATGAGGTATAATTATTATGGAGTTTGGATTAAGTGTAAAAATAAATGTTTATATATATTTTGAAATCCTCAATTATGTAATAAGAATTGTAAAATAGGAACGGATTTTCCAGTTTATGTATTTTTCTATGGATTTAAAAGTTTATTTTGAATGTTTTTGAGGGATTTTAAAAGAGATTTAATGATAATGTGATATTTTTATAAAGATACGATAACCCCTAATATGTTACTTGTGATAATATAATATTTTTTTGGATAATGATATGGGGGATATAAATAATTAAATTGTACGATATTGATTACATTGGAACTCATTAAGGACTTGTTGATAAGTAGTTCATGCTATCATGGACGATGTAAATTCATGTATTTGTTAATTATATCTAGTAATCTATGAAATAAGTAATAATTAATTTTATTTAAAAATGATTTATGGTAAATTAGGATTTTATCATGTTCCAAACTAATTTACCAAAAGGGTATTCACTTGTTTGCAATGGGACAACCAAGAGCCATTTTGTGATATATAGTGGAACAATGTTAAGTTCCTTTAATCACCTTATTTTGAATGTGATGTTTTATTCATAATAATAGAAGGTTTATAAGATTAAACATTTATAAAAAGGTTAATTTAATCATTAAAGTATTTTTTTGAGATCAATGTATTAGATCTCCATATCAGGATTCTTGTATATTGGATAACTAGTTCAAGCAATTGTTTTTATGGAAGATGACGATAGATGGGATGACTTATTATGGATCTCATGATGTCATAATGTTTCATAATTTCTAATTATCCCTCATTTAATTGAATGAGAAATTATGTGTAAGTTGATCATGGCACAACAAAGGGTTTGGTTTTCCTAAAATCATTCAATTAAATCTTTTTATGAAAATTCTCATTTTTAAAAAATGATCTTGAAACGAAACAATTTATCCCAGTACCTTTGTTTTTTATGAATCAGACCGTCCCTTAGGTCATCCTAGATATATGGATTTGTAATTTTAAATATTATCCCAACCATAATCTCTATAACTCTCCATTAGAACATAATGGTTATATTTCTCTTTCATGTCCATGCTATCACTTCCACTTATGTTCTATTATATTGGAATCTTGTTTTGAGTTTCTTTTGGTAACTATTATGGTATTATATTTCATTTATAATGAATTATTATTTTTAGTTTTTATTATTTGGATTTTTATGGAAATAAATATCCTATGCTACACCATTGATAACCCATAATAATTTCTATGGTGAAATTTATATTAATTGTGGTAGAATGTAACCCCAAAAGAATTTGTGATTTATTCTTCGAATTAATTTAATCATTGAAATAATTTAAATTACACACAAGACATTGTATAGTATTTTATTTAGATAAATTCAATATAAATAATATTGGAATATTTTATATGAGGAAACAATTTGATGATTCACAACACAAAACACTTATATTAGCTTGTGGTACACACAATAATGATTTTTCTTTTGTTACACAGAAGATTGAGTTTTACCACTTTTTATTGGAGAATCTATTTGAAAAATAAATTTTGTAACTTTTATGAATTATATTTTTAATAATGGAAATAATATTTGAATTCTGAATGTCAAAATTATATTTGGGTTAATTTTTATGATTTTTATGAGAAGTATCACTTTTTTATGATTAGTGAAAAATAATAGTTATTATTTAAAACCCACCAATTCACTTAAATATTTATTAATTATATTTGTAATTGGATTATATAGTCATATTAAAACAATTATACAAATACTAATCCAATTTTGTTTATTGGAATATATTTTTTATTTAAATTGAATATGAATACATGTTGAAAATTGGAATGTTTTTCTAATTTAACAACTTAATTTTTTACCACATCTATGAGATTAGTGTTAAAATTAATTTTCCCACTTCATGGATTTGAAATTTAAAAAATAAAAATAAATAGTTATAATTAATATGATATTTTTTTCCAATAAGGTCGACATAATTTTTGATCAAAATGCATAGTGAATGAGATTAAAAATAATTATGGTGATTAAGGTAAAATTAAACACAATAAGGTACTAATGCATAATATTAAGGACAAAAATGACATGGAAACTTGTGAAAATGACATTGGTTTCCAATAATAATACCATATCCCCACTCGGTTTTAATTTTATGGGTTATTGTGATATTATTAAATAAATGTTCCATATATAAAATGTTATGTAATGGAAAAATACAAAAGGGAACTTTCCTTAGATTTATTATTTATAAAACTATTTCTTATGTAAAAATTCACATTTTCTATTATACATATCATTTTGAAATATAAATGGTTTATTTTTATCAAAAATACTTGTATTAAAATTTACAACTGGATTTATTTACTAAAACTTCTTATGAAAACATGAATGTAGTAATTATTTAATTGATAATTACTCAAAAAAAGATACTATAAAAATTAATGGTGATGTAAAATGATTGAATTTGGTTTGTAATTAATATTTTTTAAATTAATATGTAATATGAAAAATAAGTTAACTTAATTTATATGAATTACAATATTTTTTTATATTATAAAATTAAAATAATATAAATAATGTAAAAATTGACATTAATGTTATTTTACGATAAATGATATTTTATTAAATAATTCAAAATTAATAAAAAACCAATATTATTACAAGTTATTTATTGTGATAATAATATTTAAATATTGTCTATTAATGGAGAAATTTATTTTTTAAAATTAACATCATGACCCATGGATTGTAAAATACTTTTATGTACAATGTGAGTTTAGTTTGGGTTTTCATGCATAACATATGCTTAATTATAAAAAAATTTAAAAAACACATAAGATTTTTAATTTTTATAAAATTTAACATATTAATAATTAATAGGTTCTATATTTTCAACCAATACTAACTTTTATCTAGTATTAATGGTAAAAATACCAAGGTTAAAAATTAGCATCACTAATAAAAAACAAAATGAAAAAATTAGGGAATAATAGAAGCTAAGGAACAAAATTATTAAAATGAACATATTTCGATGAGGTTGAGGTTACTAAAAAAATAATCACCCTAATCCATTGTTTTTTCATTATATAGTCACATTAGGTATGGTATGCCTCAAATTAGTGAATACCTTTTGGTATTTACAAGAGTGTCACTCCCCTTCCATTACTAAAGGCTAAAACTCTCCCACATCCTCACACCACTCAATCCACTACGGATAAAACAATATCATCCCAATACCCCCATCATAATACCCTAAATTTACCATTGAATCCTTACTTTGGGATAAAATACTTCCAAGGAATACCGTTAGGGAAACCAAAAAGGAGTAACCCGATTAAGAGGTAACAGCCTCCCTCAAGCTCCTTTTCTTTTATTTCCATTCTATACACCATAATATTTTCTTATTTCAAAAATGTATTAAAAAGTAGTATAATAAATATACTAGGGTTTTTTTTAATTCTAATGGTTTGACATACACAAACACAAACTTCAATATAATGGGTAACGAATATTCTGTTTATGTGTAAATAAGACCAACGCCTCACAAAAATATGACTGTTCATTTTTTCTTTACTGCCTCTCATGGTTGACATTATGATGGAAATTTTAATTATACATTTTAAAAAAGATATTTATAACAAATTTATGCTTTTTTAATTTTTATTTATAACATACATTTATCCATCCCATCTTGTGTAAATACGATAATTTCAGTCGGGGATGTGTGGACTACCACCTCTTCCAAGCGATGTGATTTATTCAAACACTACAAAAAATGTATTAATTATGGGTTTAGTAAAATTATTATATGTGTATGATATAATAATTATACAATATCTATGTTATATATATATGTATATTTAATATACATTATTTGGTTCATTATAACTATTAAATTGAAATAATGTTCATGCGTATGTTCGGCCTACCATCTCCATGAACGGCGAATTCCAGTTAATAATTATATATTATATAGATTATTATAATAAAATGCTTCTTAAGATATATGATATTTATATCATGGTTTAAAATCTATTTCTGATGATATATTTATATGGATGAAATAAATAACAAATTAGGACACATGGGAATGACAAAGCATATATCACCCGAAGTGAAACCTTAACAAATAATTATTGTTAAGCTGGTAATATAATCTTGTAACCAATCCATATAAGTTATTAGATAGAATAATTTGGTTCTTTTATATATTTATAATAAATATATATTTTTACACATTATTTTTGTATGTGTTTAATGAGTTTCTAGACACAAGATAACATAATTAAATCTCACTTTTTATTTTCGTGAGGTACTTGATTTATTCACCACCCATTCCTTTTATGTGGTGTGTAAACATCTCAAGGATGTATTATATGTTTCTTATAAAAACAAATATGGATATTTACATATCAATTCGATGATTTTTCTTTTATGGGGATTATGTTTCAAATGTTTCCAAATCTATAAGATTGTTTTGTCACAATTTACCATCTTTGAGGCACGTGCCATGTTATACACCTATATTCTCATATGAGTTGTACTTAATTACTTTTGACATTTATATAACTAATATACTTAATTTTCATTGTTTTTTAGGATTAATGTAATTTCAATTTCATACAAGGGTAGTATTGTTCAGTGTTACTAAGTGATAAGAGTTTATTAAAACACTCTCATAACTTTTTGGGAGTATTTTTTATTCTTATCCCTTTACTGAAATATAATAATCCATATCTCAGGATATTTCTATAATTTTCTAATGTTATGGTTATTCATTATATATATACGTATTGGTACCATTTTTAACTCTTTGTTATATAATATAGTTAAGAAAATGTTTTTATGAAAGCTCAACATTAACCTCCATTCAGTCAGAAATATGTGTTCCTTCAAAACCTTGTTTTCTAAAAAGTGTTTCCAAGTATATTATATTATTATCCAATAATCATTGAATAAAATTTTGGTTATTTCTGTATTTTACAATTTTTTCAATGTAATATTCTTTCCACATTATAAAAAATTCAATTCTTTAACCTTTTGTCATGTAAATGTAAATTTATTATTACCTAATATGTCTTGTTTGTATTTACTTTCCATCAATTTCTATGAATATTCATTTTAAATTTTAAAATGAAAATTTTAAATAAAATTTTTCTAATAATAATTTTAAAAGATATTGTTTTCCAAAAGTATCCATGATTTTTTTTAATGTTTTAAAAATATTTTTCTAGGAAGGATTCTTTCAATAGGTTTTAAGATTATTTTCTATGTTTTTATGGAAAAAGTTTTTCAAAAGTTTTTGAAGATTCATTAATATGTTTTCAGAGAATATTAATTAAAAAAATACATGGTTCATTTATATATTTTTAGGGAAAATTGGTTTCAATTTTATTTAATCATCTTTTATCTATCTTCAAGGAAAATTGTTTTCAATGTGTTTTCAGTATTGTTTTATATGATTGCAAATAAATTAGTTTCCAAAATTATTTAATGTCTTATTTATAGGCTTCAAATGTATTTTCGAAGAATTTTTTTTATATTATTTTCAAGATCTATAAATATTTCTTCTTTGAGAGATGTTTTCAAAACGTTTTCAAGACCTCATTATATTTTTTCATAGAAAATGTGTACTATTTCCTCAATGCATTGTTTAAATTCATTCATGTTTATTTTATAGAAAATGTATTTAAAAAGTTTTTATTTTTAAGGAGACTTTTATCAATGAATTAGAGATATATTCCTCATGAAATATTTTCAAAATATCATTACATGTTTTTTACATAGAAGAGGAAATATGGTGGTGTTACTCATTCATTTATTGGAACTGATCGAATGGTTTTATTCATATTTTTTATGAAGGATTTTTGTTTTGATGGAATGATGTTTATGCAACTGTTTCCATTCCACATGTTTTATGCTTTCAAAACCCATTTCATTACACGGGTTATGAATTGTTGATTATGAAACCAATATTTTTGAATAGGTTATTAAATGATTACATGTTTGTGATACTGATTTCATTTCATCAGTTATCAAATGAGTGATTATTCTTTATTGGAATAAGTGTGTATGATTTCATTTTGAGATTGGTTGGACCAATATCTCCCTCCAATGCATTGGTTAAATATTTATATAGTATGAGAAAGATTTGGCTTGATTAAGAAATGAACATAGTTTAGTACTACTAGTATGAAATGAAGAGTGAACATAGTTCAGTAATACAGGGATGGAAGAGGGTGCAAACCCAGTTCAGTAAAGGACATTATCCACTATGATGGCCTTGGAATAGATTCCATGAATACTGTAGAAATTATTATATATGATTTAGTGTCTTCCTAAATTTCTTATTTTATTCATATGTTATTCTTTCATGAATTATGTTCTTTATCTCATTATGATTCATGCTTTTTGAATTGAGAAGATTTAATCCATGATTTATGTTTATAAGCATTTATATGAAGGGTTTGATAATCTATTTTCATGAACATGTTCTCATACCCTTATGCTCGTGATTATTTTTACATATCTCCCCGGTTTACCCTTAATGTTCATCTTAACTGGCAGAAATTTATAATTTTCCCCAAGATACGAAGATATGTTGTATGATTGATGTGTCTTACAAGGGTTCTATTAATTTAGAACACAGTGGGAGATAATGTATCTCATCTATGGACATGAGGAATTAGATATTTCATCATTCTTTAGATCAATTTTTTGTGGTTTTTTTCAATGAAATATTATTGTAAACCATGCTTGTTGAATATCATGAAAAACATCATGACATAATCTTATGTAAAACTAGGAGATAATCAACATTACCCATTTCCATTTATATATAACTGCTCATTTGATTGAGTACACTTACCCGTGCATGTTATCTCAGATGGTGGAGGGTCAGCTAACCAGAGATGGTTACAAATATGGTTTCATGGGTGTGACCCAATAATGTCTTCTAGGATTGGATTTTTCTGGTTTTAGAAGACTATTACTAGAGATTTATCCATAAATTATCCCATATGGTATAACTAATGTTCATTAAAACCGAGAAGGTTATGATGTTTTTTGGTTTGAAGCTTGTGAATATGTCATCCATGGGATAAAGAATATAAATACCGCATCACTGATCCTCTCATTTTAAGATTCAAGAATGTAATATACCATTTCATATGAAAAATATAGAGTCTAATCACGTTAGTTTTGTTGCAATATGAAAAAGTAGATTCTTTTGGATCTAGATATCTTAGACCTCATTCGAGGAATTAGCAAAATCCAGATCTACAATTATTTTTTGTTTTACATGCCCCTAGATACAAAAATCTGAAATTTTGTGTGATTGGGTTATAGTGTATTAAAAACAAAATATCCTCTAGGATATCATTTCTCCATGGGAATTGATCCTTCTATAGAGGAGGGGGGTCATGTATCTATAGACTTCCAACTTTGAGTTGGATTATACTCTGGTTCAGGGAATTTTTTTCCAATTCCTTATTCTAGAATATGCAGACATATGTAGTCTGGGAGTTATGTGATGAATGGAGGATGATGAAAATCTTTTTAGAAACGAATCTATTATTTTAGGAGTCCCATGGATGATTAGCTCTGGCTTTTACAATTTTTATACTCTGGAATCTTGACCAACTAAAGACATAGAATTATATTATTTAGAGGTCATGGATATGATAGAATTTTTATGTGGTGGAACTTGCATGATATTATCTTGGAAGATGTTATTTTTTCTTATCCATAGCTGAGTATATTTTCCTACAATATTTCATGAGCTGATAATATGATATTATTATGCTTCTAGTTGGGCAATAAAAGTAGGTGTGAGATAGATTTTTTATGTAATTTATAGGAAGTACTTGTTTTCAGGAATGAAAGACATGGTGGTAGGCTCAAAACAGAGATGCTTCACCATTTAATAGATGAAGGCTGATCATTATAGGAAAACTATGCTATTGAAGCCACTTCCTATTCCATCATGGAAGTGAGAAGATGTAACTATGGATTTTCTAATGGGATTATATTGCACATGTCACCTAAATTATATATATGGATGATAGTGTAATGAATAAACAAGTTACCCATCCTTTTTACCATTATGAAGACATTAAATGTTGATAATTTGGGTTGTATTTTCATGGGGTATTAAGATTTAATGCAAAATGATTATAGAATAATTTTGTCTGATTGAGATCATAATTTCACCTCTAGGTTTTGGAAGGTTATTTATAAGTTGTTGGGATTGTATGTTCTATTGTATGAAACCTATAATCAATTGATCAATGGTCATATTGAATTGAAAAATCAGATGCTAGAGGATATGTTATGGGCATGTGTTTTGTATTTTAGTGGTTCATGGGAGCATAATTTAAAACTCATATAGTATTCTTCCAAATAAAATATTTAGAGACATTTTATTTTGAGTCATTTTATTCACCTATTATTTTGTTAGAGGATAGTGTGTAGTCACTTGTGATACTTATTTTTGTGAATGTACCTTCTGGGTAGGTTTAGTTTATCAAGTGGTTGTTTCTAATAATAAAGAATAAGTGTAAATTTTATAAGTTCTAATGGGGATGATATTTAATATTTGCGGTGGGTTATATAATTTTCTATCGGGTGTCTTCTAGGTTGGGGAAAACCATATTAGGAAATAGGGGATGCTAGCCCCCAGGGTTTTCAGTTTGTTTGATATTGTGGGGATAGTTGGTCTAGTTTCATACCAACCATCCCATGAAAATTGTTACAGTTACATAGATGTTGTGTTTTACATATAATATATTTAGGGATATAAACCATACCATTATCCTGCGGTGTAGGTTTACAAAAATGATATTTTAATGCCTTATTTGGGGATAAGTTAATGTGGATTGTGGACCACAATTTGATGCATCTTTAGAGAAATACTGTAAACGTTGTAAGAGTGAAGTGGTATCTATGGAATATTAAAGGGAAGACTTGGAGAGTTATTCTGATATGGTATTATAGATTCATTATATGATTTTAGATCCCCATAGTGATTTATGGATCATCATGGTGATCATCTATTTTATAGTGTAGAGGTTGTAAGATCCCATCTTTTTCTAGTTATAACCCTCTTTAGTTTTCTGTGAACAGCTTTTAGTTGTGTGTCATTCTTATTTAAAAAATGATTGTCTAGTTTCTATTAGGTATCAGGAGATTATTCATGTGTAAACTATCCTAATTATTTGGGAAATATCTTTCTTTGAATTAATTGAGATTGGGTATAAATTTGTTAGAGGCCTACAAGGATTCTCTATGGGTTTGAAAATCTTAACTGGTGGATTAGTGTTTTCTCTATTAAATTTAGTATATAATATATCTGTTGAAAACTTTCACATTATGAATGTGTTACTCGACATGAATTTTTTTTAGGAAAATTCCATGAATTGGATCAAATAATAGAACATTTAAATTCCATGGGACTGGTTCATATTGTGAAATTCCCAATTAGTGGTTTTTAATATTGGGAAAAATGTATTTTGCATATCTTACAAATCAATAAATTCCCCTCAAGAATGGTGTTCACGTTAATAATATCATGTAATAAGAAAGTTTATCCAAAACTACACATATGATTTTATATTTAATTAAATTCACAACCCCCACAATCAAATACTAGGGAACATTATATTCTTTTTGGGTGATTCCTTTTATTCTACACATCTTGGAATAATTTTTTATCAATAGTGAGTCTATTAGTTTTGGTGTTACACATTCCAACACTATATTCTTTGGTAGTGTGGTCATCTATTATCCATCGTTGAATCATGTTTTGAACTTGGGTATTGTGAGATCTATGATAAATTTATAATATCCACTACCTTATTTAATAATTGGTATTCCCCTGATAATGGTTCATTGTTAATTGAATTGTTGTGAGTGGTCTGAAACATATTCCTTTACCAAATTTAATTATATAGAATATATGAAATATGTGTGATCGCCCTGGTGTGATTTTCATGACCATATTAATTGGAAAAACCATGTTAATTAATAATATTATTTGAGACAAACCATTGGATTCTATTGGGTTAATATCCATATACGTTGAGACTCATGGACACCAGATGGGTGGGCCACCTATTCTCATTTTAGAGATATGGAGATCTTTACATAAATATTAGAGATCTGATGTAAATGATTATTGGTTATTGGATTATTTTTATGAATTTTAATTACATTTAAATTGTGTGATTCTTATGGTAGAAGCACATCATATTTGTTTAATTAATAGATATTTTATTGATTATAGGGTAAATGATTAATGAAACAGGTTTGATATATTTATATGGATTATTAGAAACATTGTTTTATTAATCATAACATAGAAGAGAATTCATCATTTTATGAACTGATCATTTCTCCTTGTCGTAATATATCTTGTTTGTTTGAAGGTGGGTTTTTTATTTTATTCATCTGTTTTATTCTAATGTGCCAACAATGAGATTAATTATATTGGGTTGGATTCTTAGTTTTATGTTGAGTTTTGATGATATTAATCATGATTTTTGTTGACACCTTTGAAATTATGTCAATATTTTCCCACAACCTGATTCTCTAGCGCAAAATTGATGGATTTCTAAGGGTGGAGTATATGATTATATAGGATGTTTGTAGACTGGGTTCACATTATTTGGACACATGAGTGTGAGATTCAAGGTAACCAATGAGCATATTCCATTTTTAATTTTCTGTTTTTTAGTTAATCTTTGGGGGATAATCTACCACCAATTGGGTGATCCATCCTAATGCAATCTGTTATACCCATATTCAGAGATACCTGATAGGGAACCAGAGTATGTTCGGCTAACCACCAGTGTTAACCCATTTCATGATTGTCAAAAGGTTTATTTCATCTATCATATTAATGTATTAAATTAACACCTTGTTATTGAACTTAATTCAAGCACAATTTTTCTATGGACAAAAATATTTAGTGAAAATAGTGTGACCTATTGATTTTATCTCACACTGTAGACAACCAGTTCATTAGTACACAAATATATTTTAGGGATCTTGTGTTGGACAAGGGTAAGGGATCCAATTATTGATTTTTAATTTTCTAAATGGGTTGGATCGTCGATATGGGAATTTCATTGAGTTTTATTCCAAGATCATTAGATTTGTTTTTTTAGTTCAATATATTATATATTTGTATTACTCTTACAATGTTATTTAGTTACATTCAACATTTCATTAAATTATTCTATAATTATTTGTATTAATTCACTTATTCCCCTCTCATCTTGGTTTCCTATCTATTTATTAATATTGATTATGTAATTTCCACTACATTACAATAATTTATAATTTTATTAATAAAATTTACCAAAGGATAAAGGCTCACTACTAAAATCTTTATACCCTCCCTGATAGTTCATATCATATGGAGTATAGGGATTCATACCTATGGTCACAAATCCTACCATCTTGGGAACATCAAGGATCAATGGGTTAGGGAAGTCACACATGAGAGATATCAATCGATGATCATATATTAGAATAATATTATAAAAAGGGTATCATGAAATGATTATAAATTATTATGATCATACCAAATCGATCATAGATCATTAATAAAAATTCAGGGAAAAAATCATTAGAATTTAAAAATACATGAGTCATAAGAATGTTGAATCATCTTTATAAACACATGACCCATGTAAGAATAACAAAATATGATGAAATTTCATAGTAATTGTGGAACACTAGTAATAAAATAAATCCATTACATTAGTCATGAATTACAAAAAATAATATTTTCATATAATGGATATAGCCCTATAATGAAACGAGTTCACTCCCGACCTCATTTCATTTTTGGGTGGGTTCACTGCCCATCATATTTCATATTATATCATGAGACATAAATCATAACCCAATTAATTATATGGTAATATAATTTCTTTTCCACTCAAAAAATAATGAAAACGACACATATGTGTGCCATAACATCAATAATACATTCATCCTTTCATGATATCATTATTAATCTATGGGAAATAAATAATTTTATAAATCATCCTTAAGACATCATCATCGTATTCCATAAAGGAAAATAAATTTAATGGTATCCTAACTTCAAATATGTAGTAAATAATTAGAAATATCAAATTATTTTGACATAAAAAAGAAATACCATTAAAAGGAATTTGGATTTTTTTTATAAAATGAGAAAAATATATTTCTCCATTTGATAAAAATTTAATTAAAAATTCACTAGATATTTATAATGTAAATATCGTTTAAAATTAAATTTTAAACAAGAAAAATAATGTGAAATGAAAGGAATAGTCTTAATAGAATGAAAATTTTTTCATGTAGTAAATTTGTTAACAATTATTCCATTAACAATATATGTAAAATATCCTAAGTAACATGTTCAAAATACATTGTAAAAATATATTTAAAATTTTATTAAAATATTTTAAAAGTAGTGGATGGTGAAAATAAATTTTCCCTATATAATAAAATATAAAATTTGTGAAAATATTTGAATGGAAATTTATATGAAAATAAAATTTCACCAACTAAAGTGGAGAAAGGATCAACTTTTCATGAAAGCAATATTAATCGATTTAAGTACGAAAAAGATAATAATTTGTGGAAAAAATTAAAAATATATAAATAAACAATTTAAAATAAAATAAATGGGTTATTAGTGGTAAATAGATTATAATTTTCCAAAAATAGAATAAAAAATCCTGATTTGAAATGATATTGAAATATAAAGCCTTGAACTGGGTCCTAAAATTCTTCAAACAAGATCTTATGTTATTATATGAGAAATTTAGATTTATCATAAATTTATACTAGGACTATATTTAAACATATATATAAAAAATAAAATCATTTATAAACTTTATTTACACATTTATTAATAATTGTTTATTAATGTCAATATTCGGGTGTAATCAATTTCATTTCCCAAGCATCTTATAGTTCAATGATTCGAATCCATACACCTTTTCCAGGGTCTCATAATCTATAGAACAATAATTTTGATATATTTATAATATTTATGCATTATATACATTTTTATAACCATTAACATTTTTTTGGGTATGAAAAATTTGTCACATCAATTCATAGTGATAATCGTTCATGCATACACACGAGTAATGTATTCATTTTTTGAAAAGTTGAAAATAATGAATGAAAAGTAATGATATATCATAAAAAATACAATAATATAAAAAATATCATATATATTCCTTAAATAAATCTATATGATCATCCATTTATGTAAAATACTAAAATTGAGTCACATTGATTCATTGAAGTGGTAGTTCACATATAAACTTGAATGAAATTATCAAGTATCATTTGATAAAATAAAGGTATAAAATGGTTGTACAATTTACATTAATTTTTTTAGCACAATAATGACATTAGTGTCATCATTTTAACATGGATATAAATTATTTTGTGCTATTCATAGAAGAAAAAAACTCAACATAGGCTGGAAATGATTATTACATATTCACTAGAAAATATCATTTTTCATTCACCTTATGACATAAATGGTTGGTATATATAGAAGAAAATAATCTATTTAATGGAAGAGTGGATTTAGGAAGAGATTTTTATTGGAATTTTCTTTGATAGATTGTTCAAAATGTAAAAATAAATGATGAATGAATGTTTCTTTTTATAAGGAAAGGGTGGAAAACATATTATTTGAACGTTATATAGGAAAAATATCCAAGGATACATTATTAAAATATAATGAGTAATAGAATAATAAAAGAAGTTATTTTATTTAAATCACATTAATTATGGGATATAATGTCAGAGGGAAGATTTAAAAACCAAGGACCCCCCATAACAATGAATTTATTAGTGATAATTCATTCCATATAGTTTTCCTCATGATAAGCATGTTTGATAACGTAATTTTTCCTAGAGCGAAAATTAATGTTTTTATCGATCGAGCTGTGAGAGTCCATGAGAGTTGAAATTTACCATATATGATGGATAATATAATGATGATGGATTCTCATTCCATCTATAATTTATTATAGTCACTAAATCTATAAAAAGATATCTCATGAATGAAACAAATAATTTCAGCTTCAAGGTATGATATATATGTCCACATGAACCATACAATCATCATATAATATTTACATTATGTACGTGAAAGATATAAACTCCTCCAAATGAACAATGATTCCTTTTTTAGGAACGATCATACACAAATTTTATCTAATTAATAAAATTAGTTTGGTAAAATACTCAAGAGTGCTAGTTGGAGGTTAAAAATTATGAGTAATTCCAAGTCTTCTAATGATTTTAAAATAATGGATAGAGTTATAACAATGTCCACTTTTCATCCCATTAGAATATTTGATCAAAACAATAAAACTTGCAAAAGTATATTGTAAGATAACATGAATTCCATAATGTGATATGTTATTTAGTCCAAACTATATTGAATTAAGACTCTCCACTATTATGATAAGATAGAGGTTCTTGAGTGCACAAAACAATGTAAATCTTGCACCTGATTTTAGTATATAGATAATTTATTAAATGACCGGTAGTGGAATATCAAATAGATTGTGAACTACCCTTTGTAGTGTAGAAACCATAACATAATTAATGAAAATATGATCTATATCATTCTAATATTGATTTCATAAATGAAACCTAGAATATACATACACAAAAATTATTTTAAATAAATCATAGATATGAATTCTATAATGAACTAACCTCTAAAAATAAGTCATGAGTGAAGGTAGGATCATTGAATTTTTAAACATCCTATCCACTTATAATCAAGACCAAAATCTACATTCATCAACTCATAGAACAAGGACCTACAAAGGATTCCATTTTTTCATGGTTTCCAAGTAAGAAAATCCATGTGTGGAGTAAATGTGTAATTATTGATCATATCTTAGAATTCACGTTGGAGGCATAGAAATGGTGAAAAAAAATCATTTATAGATATCTGAGAGTCCAATTCATCATCCAGAGTATTAATATTACCAATAATTGGTGAAACAGTTCCACTATTGATACAAAAACTGAGAGAAGAGTTTTTTCAAGATATATATATTTAACAGTTCATGATATCTAAGAATGAGTTTCTAATATTCAACAAGAATATTAAGCACATGTTTGTAGTGTTTTTTCAATTCAACCATTCAAGGAATATGTCCCTGAGAAATTATACAGAATTATATTTTCTATTGATTTTTTTTATGTTAACCAAAAATAAATAGCCTTGTTTTAACATTTATTGCTTTTTATTCCCAATTTCAAAATGGTTATTTTTATGAAACATTTTTTCCAGGAAATTTTTTTCATTTTTAGTGTCGGATTCATCCAATCTAGAAAATTTTCATAAAAAATCATTGATACCATTAATTAGACCTATAGTTCATTTATAAACCAAGAAAGAGTGTAACAATCTAGATGTATTTTTAAAATTTTCTAGGAAATAATTTTATCCATTGAGATAGTTCTTCCTTTCTGGGATGATATATTAGTGTTAATGAGATCTAAAATATTGGAAATGTGAATCAGCATTTCCCTCCCCAGGAATAGAGTAAATCCATAATAAATGAATGGAATGTTCCCTTCTATAATTCTTATAACCATTATGACAATTATTTTTTGTTGGTGGGGAATCCGTTCTAAAATAAGAAATATGAAATATTCCAAAATGAAAATCATCCTTGAGTCTCTTTAATATATATGAAGAGTGTTCCTGAGGATATGAGTGTTCCTTAAATTTTCTTTAAAAAAATAAAAACATCAACAGAATAAAGATAGTGAAGAAGAGCTATGAGAAACACGAATTCTTTTAAAGGTTTCATATTCCCCTAAAAAACTATATGAATCCGGAGTATATTGATATAAAATTATTATTTGGAAAAATTAATAGTTAAGAGAGGGTCACCTGCCTTACCCCCGAGAGAATTTAAAGTAACCCACGAGGAACCATTGATGGTCATAGAAATATGAGATAACCCTAAAATATATTTAATCCAACCAATGATATTTTTATTGAAACCAAACATCACAAGGGAATTATAAATGAAATTTGAATTCTAGTCATGAAAAGATTTTTTAATGTTATGATTATGGAAAATGTTAAAACAAAATCTTGGTTTTCCAAGATTATTTTCACACATTGAGGTCATAAAAATACAATACTGAATTTAAATTTCCTTAACAAATACAAACTAATTCCCTTAGATTAAATTATTATAAATATTTAAAATCCTATTTGATGAATTTTTCTAAATAGCTTATAAGTAATTCTAACTAGAGTAATGTAACTACAAATATGGATCTCGCAAAAATTTCAATCCTTCGGGAATATCATGAGTAATTGATCATTGTGACTATTTTGAATGGTACCCTTAAAAAAATATGGGACAAACTTAGAAACATCAACATGTATAACCGCCCTATCCTTAGAGAATAAAATGTTGGGAAGTACAACACTTATAGGTTCACTACTATGATTGAGGTTGAAAACCATATCATTGATGTAAAATTCGAGGGGAATTCTGGTTATTAGGGAGATGTATTCTAGGATTAAAAGGCTATGTATAATTCCACCAGTTAAATATTCTAAAATTTTATGTTTTTTGAATAGGTGGGAGTGATAGGAAAAAATGTGTTTTTTGAGGAACACATTTTTATTCATAATTTATCCTTTCACATTTAAGTTAGAGAGGATCCTATTGGATTTCATTTCCCTATAAAGGATTTAATAGAATTTTTAATTCATATCTCTATCATTAATCTATTTTATTATAATGGTTGCCTTTATAATATTTTTCTTCATATAGAGATGATAATTTATCTAGGAGGTAATATCAATCCCCCAAGGTATGTCCAGGATGAAATCTATGATAGTGGATCTTTATTAGATTTGTTTTTGTGATATTCAAAAAATATAAATACCATTTTATATTTTTCTAAAGTTGAACCTTGTCCAAATAATGAGATTTTATTTTATAATATTCAAATTTAGAATGCAACCCAAAATATCCCTTACAGTATAATAAGTGTTATAGATGTCTCAAATGATCATATACCATTCATGGGGTGAGGCCCAAGTATTATAGTATCAAAATGGGAGGGGTTTTTCGGCATCCCTTAACATGAATCAGACAAAAATTCAGTGATCGTATAAGTTAAATCATTGAAGGGTAGTGTTGGAGATGAAGCCATATATATTAAGATCCACAACATTAGAAAGGATGTGATTTTTTTCATGAAACCATTTCACTGAAGTGTATCATGTAACAAGTGAACATGGAATGTAATAGATTGATCTCTAATAGTTAATTTTGATCCATGAAAGCTCAAAATTCCCTGAGTGAGTTGGGGGAGTGAAAATCACATATTTTTTCATTGGGATAGAAGGTAGTGTTAAACTCCCCATGAATAATCCATGGGTCACCAATGATTCCCTTGATCTTGTCATTATGCACCCATAATTCAACTCTCACGAAGTCCATTTTTTGTGTAAAATAAATGAACAAAACTTGTGATTATCAAATTTCTAAAACAATAATTTAATTATTTTTTATTCATATCGTAGATAGAACCCCCAAAAAATTTGGAATGGTGAAAAATAGAGGGTTGCAACTTTGATATAACGTAGATGACACCTAACTATATGATATCCAATTTTATCCTGGAAAATAATTACCTGAGATTATGTATTCATTAGTTTATAGTGAAAAATATTATTGGGATAGTGATAAATGATATATTTTTTAATAGAGTGGCCGGACCTCAGGGGTTGGGAAGAAGCAATCTGTTGGTGGTCTTGGGACTGGTGACATGGGGGAGCCATTAGGTGTAAGTGTGACCAAGGACTCACATCTAGAAGTTAGTTTGTTGGTGGATACAAGTGGATAGAATGCAGGTGATTGGAAGGGGCCAGAGCCTATGCTTGAGGTTAATTTTTGCGCTGCACATTTTGAAAGTTGTCATGTCAAGGTGTTGGAAGTTGCTAATAGGTCTCAAAGACAGGATGCGAGTGATGTTGATGTGATGATTGTAATTGAGACTAAGAATTAGTTACATGGATTCGAATAAGAGAACTTGAATAAGGATTCTCATATAGATGATGGTGGAAGTGTGCTGTCAGGGGTTACTTCACCATTGGATGGAATTGGGAAGGAAGACATACGGCAGGGGACTCTGGATGGTCATGAATTAATGGAGCAGCATAAGTGTCTTCTCTTGATTGATCCTAGTTGTCAATATCAGGAATGCTCAGGAGGAGAAGATGGATTCCACATTGTTTATATTTCGGGAAAATGGGGGGATTACTCGGATAGTGGAAAGGATAATGGCAGATGCTTTAACAGGCCTTCGAATAGTGAGATTTTTCCTGGCAGGGTGCTGAAGTTGATCAGAAATTAGGGAATCATGAATGCTAAATAAAAAAAGGATAAGGAAGGACTACTCCAAATTACCAAAGCCGATGTCCACCAGGTCAATGGTTGGGGACACAGAGCTGTTATTCTTGGAATGAATGAACTCGCGAAGGAAGTATCTGAAGGTTTTCAACCATTATGAGAGTATGGAATGGGAATCAGCTACTCCAGAGGAGGATTTTTATCAGGGATGTGATGACGGGTACAGTTTCATTGATATTTAATCTTCTATTTCAGCTTGAGGTACTTGTTTACTGTTCATTTATTTTTATTAAATAAATGTTTAGGGGGTTATCCTCTGATGGAATTTCTTGAATAATAGAATATTCCACATGAATCAAATTCAATTTTTATGTTTATATTATATTTTTTCATTTTGATTTATTTTTTACTTGAGGAATTAATTGACTTTACAAATTTTTTGGAACTACTAGTTGTATCAAATTAGTGTCCAAAAAATCACTAAACCTATCAACAGGTACAATCTATGAAGGTTCATCAACATACAAATTGTTCACAATAATGTTAGGGATCATGTTAGAGGAGTTAGGGAAGAAAAAGAAGAGGAAAAGGGATGCTCCATTTATTATTATTCTTAGACCATTTTACTCTTGAGATTATATCAATTAATGGAAGAATAAAAAAGAAAATTATAGTCCATATCTGTGGAATGTCCAACCCCATTTGAAGAAATTACTGAATTAGAAGATCTAAATGTAGTGATATCCTGACCCTCAAATGAAGTCTGGTAAATAGATACTATGTCACCCAAAAATATAGGACTAGGTATAACAACTAGTGATTATAGGGTTTGATATGCATCCAAAGTGTTATCTTGTAATTCCAATGTTTTCTTGGAATTTTATACATTTTAAATTGGAATTATTACATTTTTCAATCCATATAAAGTGGTATAGAACCCAGTCTATTTCAGAATAGATACTTGGATAGGGGTATTTTATAGAGATAATGAATAAGAAGGATAATATTTAGCATAAACTAATGATAGTTTTTCCTTCACCGAATCAACTAATGTTTTTTAGGACTTTGACAGGTCACCATTGTAACGACCAGAATATAGAGCAACTCAAATGGTGCCTTGTACCCGGTTCCCCACATGACCTCAAGTGAGTTTTCCCAAACGCCATAGGCTTCCGACTAGAAGAAAGGGTCTTAGTGAGCCAGTGGGGAAATAATGCCCTCATTTTTTAAAGTATGCAGTGGAAGGAAAATATCATAAACAATAGCGGAAGTAGTAAAAATCACACGACAATTGAAACTGAACAGTAGAAGAAACGTATAATATAATAATGATGCAGCATGACACATGTGTCTATGGAAAGAAGTAAACAAAACAACGTGCTAAAATACAACTGAAACCTAAGTAGCAAAAGGAAATAGTAACTCCAGTAGCATCATGAGCCTAAGATCGGTCCCATGCTCTCCATCTCTAACCAGAAATCAGGCACCTATGTTAGAAGGGACGCAATCCCTATACACACCTGCAACCATATATAATGTTTGGGCCGAATAGCAGGACCCATACAGGGTCTGAGACTAATCCCAGTAGGCAACCACCAAAAGATATGTGTCCTATTGTCAGTGAGCAATATAGAAAAAGTAGTGGAAATAAATGCAGCAGAGAAAAAGGGGTACACTAAACTAAACAATCCTACAATTCTCCATTCACATTTATTTATTAATTTGATTCAGTAATTTATTCATCAACCTATGCATCTGGGAAATTTTTCTATAGCCAAAGGGAATAGCAAGTAACCCAACAGGTATCTCAGCAGACTACCTAACTATAGGCAGTACAAACCCAAGCTTGTTCTTTGGCTTGGTGGACTCATCACAACCAACCAAAAATATTTATTACACTGACCCTATGTGTGGATCATGTGGGAAGGCCCTTATGTTCAAGAATTCGAACAAAGGAAAAGACACTATGAGGAAGCACTCAACATCAATTTCCCCCTATGGTCTTGCAGCGATACTACATACTCTCTGAGGAAGCACATACGTCTAATTTCCCCTTTTAGTCTCGATTAGATAATTATCAGACCCTCTGAGAGATCACAAAGTCAATACCCCTTATGGTCTCGTAATGGTAATAATTAAATAGGCCCTCTGAAGAAGCACTCAACGTCAAATCCCCCTATGGTCTAACTACACTAGGTTCCCTCAACCCTAAGTAAATGAAATCGTATGTAAACAATTCATAGCAGCCCTAATTATTTTCATAAAACTACTTGGCTATTATCTACAATGAATCAAATTTATATAAATAGTAGGAAATACATGCAATCTTCTATATCAAGGCAAGCATGCAATGCAACAAGGTCTGCCTCATAGGCAACCTAAGCCAAACAGCAATAAATAGCCAAACAAGGGAAACACTGATGTGGAGATCCTCAAACATGCTAATAAGAAATTATTAATCATCTAATAACCTCATGAATATATGCAACCTACGTCAGATAACAAAACAGGATCAAAACCCTAACACGAGATACCCGATACATGGTTACCTGGAACTTTTGCGTGAAAAACTCAGAGACATTCAATGTAGGGCAACAAACCAGCTACCTCAATCCTAATAGAATGATATACTTGATCCTCAGCCTGTGAATCGGCCTAGAACGGAGTAGATCTGAAAAAATGTCTAAATTGTTCAACCTCAGATAACTCACACGAGAGGAAGAATAAAGAAACAAGGCCAAAGAAGAACCGAGAACCCACCGTTGTGATTCTATTGCAACTGATGGTGTTCGATTTGCATAGCCGGCGACAGATCTGTGGATTGGAGAAGATTCGGCCTCCTCGGACGCTCTGGGCTGAATTAGGCGGAGAAGATGATGAAAACAGGGTAGTGTCGCGACCCAAGACTAATTAATGAAATAAAAAAGAAACGTACATGGCGTGTACCTTGGTTTTCCGTACTCCGCTTTAAGCAGCCTTCACATCACCCCACACCGCCGTGTGTGTGGCCCAGACACGGCCTGCAGACGGCCTCATGTGGGAGAAAATTACATGGCATGTACTCATAAAGCACATGGCGTGTATTCTGGAAATTTCTAGGTTTTCCCATTTTTTCACAAAAATGACCATAAAAGGAAAAACATACCTAAAAAGAAGGTCCATGCTCTTACAAACTTCCCCCCTTAATGAAAATTTGTCCCCTAATTTCCTAACGCGGCGTAGAAGAAGAACCCTCAAACAACTCCGGCCACTGTGATCGCATGTCGGACTCCCTTTCTCAAGTCTCATCCTGTACACGACCATGCTTCCATAACACCCATACCAGAGGGATAGACCAGCCATGGAGTACCTTTCACTAAGATCAACAATCCTGATAGGATGCTCCTCGAATGATGAATCCAAATATAGATCAACCTCCTCGGGTTTAAAAGCATGAGACGGGTCTGAGAAATACCACCGAAGCTGAGAAACATGGAAGACATCGTGCATATCCAATTACCTCTGAGGTAACTTCAACTTGTAAGACCCCATCCTGACTCTCTCCAAAACCTCAAACGGCCCAACGTATCTCGGGGAAAGCATTCCCTATCTCCTAATCCTCTAATGTCACATCATCAGGGTAACATGCAAGAAAACCTGATCTCCGACCTTGAACTCTAAAGGTCATCTCCACTGATCAGCATAAGATTTCTGCCGAGACTGTACAATATCCATCCTCTTCTGAATCAACTCCACCTACTCTGTGGTCTCCTAAATAAGACGAGGTCCCAGCATAATTACCTCTCCCGCCTCCAGCCAACATAAGGGTGACCTACCGTACAATGCCTCGTAAGGTGCCATATTAATAGTTTCTTGAAAACTATTATTATGGGAAAACTCCACTAGAGGTATATATTTATCCCATGAACCTGAAAAATCAAGGACGCATGCTCAAGGAATGTCCTCCATCACCTAAATCATGTGCTCTGACTGGACATATGTCTAAATATGGTTAGCTATACTCAGATGTACTTGTGTACCCATAGCCCTCTGTAGCCCCTACCTGAAATGCGAACTAAAGAGGGCGTCCCCATTAGAAGCAATAGAACTCGGAACCCCAGGAAAGCGTACAATATCCCAGTTGTACAAATTTCCAAGCTCATCCACACCAAAGGTTTCCTTGATAGGTAAGAAATGTGCAACCTTCGTGAGCCTGTCCACTAAAACCCAAACCGCATCATTCCCTCGAGGCGATCTTGGTAACCCTGTCATGAAGTCCATCGCAACATTATTCCATTTCCACTCAGGAATGGGCAACTACTGTAGAATCCCTGTTTTTCACTAATTCTCTACCTTAACATGCTGATAGGTGGAGAACCGCATAACAAAACTAGCCACATCCTTCTTCATACCTGGCCACCAATACTGACGACCTAAGTCTCGATACATCTTTATGACACTAGGATGAACAGCCCAAGATGAATCATGAAACTCCCACATCAACTCCTCGCGTAAGTCTGCTGAAACCCATACGCGGCCATGAAAACATTACACCTCATCATCGACCACTGTCCACCCCGGAGTAGGTTCTCCATCTGACACACCCTCCTGTAGGACTTGGAATTCTGGATCTGATAGCTGCCTCATTCGAACTCGATCCAGAAGAGTACAGGTAACAACTATAGAAGAAATAACCGTTTGTTCCTGTCTGTCATGAATCTCCAAATGCATCTTATAGAACATAGCCATAATATTCCACTCGTTTTTGGCCT
This sequence comes from Viscum album, assembly GCA_963277665.1. Taxonomy (NCBI): domain Eukaryota; kingdom Viridiplantae; phylum Streptophyta; class Magnoliopsida; order Santalales; family Viscaceae; genus Viscum; species Viscum album. Next base: position 222,101,742 of record OY728165.1, read on the forward strand.
CCCGAACTACTTGTAACTGAGTTCTCATACTCAGTGCGTCTGCCATGGTATTGCATTTCCCAGTCATATAAGCATTCTCGAAGTCGAAAGACTTTAGGTAATCAACCCACCTCCACTATATCATATTTAAGTCACGATGCGTGAAGATATACTTGTGGCTCTTGTGGTCAGTGTATACCACAATATGCTCTCCCAGAAGATAGTGTCTCCAACAACGCAAAGCATTAACAACATCAGCTTACTCCAGGTCATCTGTAGGATAGTTCTTCTCATGTGTCCTCAACTGCCGAGATCTATATTCAACAACACGATCTTCATGCATAATCACTACTCGAAGATTGATTCCAGATGCATAAGAGAAAACTATATAACTCTTGCCCATCTCTTGTAAAACAAGAATTGGTGCTGAAGTCAATCTCCCCTTCAACACATGAAAGGCTGAATCCCAAGCTTCTAACCAAACGTAGTTTGCACCTTTCTTAGTCAAGCCCGTCAATGGAACTGCCAAGCGTGATAAGTCCTGTATAAACCACCTATAGTAACCATCCAGTCCTAAGAAGCTCCGTACCTCAAAGAAATTCTTCGGTTGATCCCAGGTATCTACCACTATCACCTTATCTGGGTCTACTGATATTAATATATTTGTCATTACATGACCTAGGATGTGAATCTCATCCATCTAGATGTGTTACTTAGAGAGCCTAGAATATAAATGATGCTCTCTCAGTGTACTCAATACGATCTCAAGATGGGTATCATGGTTGTGTCAAGTGTGAGAGTACAACATGATATCATCCACAAAAACCACCAAGAAGGAATCCAATTAGGGATGGAAAACTTTGTTCATCTGTGCCAAAGAAGACTGCTGGCATGTTTGTGAGACCGAACGACATAACCAAATACTCGTACAGACCATAACTGCTCTGAAAAAACTATAAGCGGTATATCTAATGGTCTGACACGCAACTGATGATACTCGGATCTCAAGTAGATCATCTATAACACCCTGGCTCCTCGATGCTGATCAAGAAGACCATCAATCCTTAGTAAGGGATATCGTTTCTTGACCATTAACTGGTTCAGCTTCTAATAATACACACAATTTTGTAAAGTACCATCCGCCTTCCTCGCAAAAAAAAACAGGTGAACACCAAGGGGAAGTGCTGGGTCAGATAAAACCCTTTTCAGGAAACTCCTCTAACTGCTTCTTGAGCTCTGGTAACTCAGGAATAACCATCCTATAAAGAGTTATGGACACCGGTGATGATCCTCACACAATATCTAAAGAGAAGTCTACCTCACGCTCTAGAGGAAACCCTAGAAAGTCTTCTGGAAAGACATCCGGAAAACAATCAACTACCAGAGAAAAATATATTTGAGAAGTCCCTTTATCGTCGAGGTATAAACTAGCAATCTGGGCTATAACAACGCCCAACCCATGATGTTATAGCCCATCTCTACTTGCCTGAAAATCCTATTCTCCCTTTTAAAGATACAATCTTCCCTCTGGTGACGTGAACCTCACCCTATGATGATAGAAATAGATAAGGGCCTAAAAAGGAACTAGGTAGTCTATTCTGAGAATGAAAACATAACCTGTCATCTCTAGGACATAATGTTCCCAAATGAAGTGACACCCACCAACCTCAAGGGGGCACTCTTTGAACTGATGCACACCAGCACTTCTATGTCCCATGGGAGAGTCAAGTGTCATCATATCTTCATAAGTAATGGTAGTATGTCTAAGGCTCTCCATTGTGTGCACAGAAATAAAACTATGAGAAGGTCCTATATCAAAAAGTATAGAAGATAAAACTAAGGCTACTGTTATCGTACCTCGCACTGTGGAAGGTCCAGGATATTGCTCCTGATGAATCTGCTCTACCGCAAACGTCTGGCCAGTACCACAACCTTGTGTAGCAGCCTGAGATCCCTGAGCTGATCCTCCTTAAGCCTGAAAACTGCATCCACAACCCCTACCTTGGCCTGAACGGCCTGTAGAACTCCATCCCCCGGTATGCTGTGGAACCGGTAAACCTGCTCTTATACGCAGAGTCGAAACTGATCCTCCTTCGCTAGCCGCTGGAAGAAGAACCTTGCAAAACCGATGAAGATGACCCATCTTGCCGTAAGATCGTCACTCTACAGGGTACCTTGGGAACTGGGGATTTTTATGCCCGTCCTTCCCACACATGTAGCACACAACATTTCTACCTGAAGGAACACGTCGCTTCGTCAAGTCACCTCGTGTAGACTCTCGGTGGCGCTTCCTCCTGTCAGAAGAAAGAGTACTTACTCGGGATGTTGAACCGCCCTGGATCACTACTCAAGTATCTCTTATATTTCTCTCCACGATCAACTCCTGGTTGACTATCAAATAAATTGATGTCAATTGGAAGACATTCACCTAGGATTTGATCTCTGGTCTGAGGCCCTCCTCAAACATCCTTGATAAAAATATCTCTTCATTCCCCAGAATGGGAGTGAAACGCTGTAACTCAGTGAAACAGTAGGGATACTACATAACTGATAGAGTACCCTACTGCATGTTCATGAACTCTCTGGCTTTATCGGCCCTCAGCGTCGCCTGGTATAAGTAGTCGTAGAACGTACGCTGAAACTCGTCCCAAGCAATTATCTGTTGGCACCCTGCTTGAGAAACTATGTCCCACCATCTATTGGAAGAATCTCACAGTATGTTAGTCGTGAGCTTCACCCGTCTGTCTGGGGGTGTCTCGAGATGATAAAAGATATAAACCATCGCATCGAACCAAGATTCAGCAGCCTGAGGTCCTCCATCCCCAGAGAATGTGGGATGATGTTTCTGCTGGAAGACTCGCGTAAGCTCTGCCATAGACTGGTCAGGTTGCTGAGCTCTCTAAAAGGACTGTATGATCCTCATGAATCCCTCATGGAACTGTGTGTACGAACCGGTATCCGAGATAACTTCCTATGCCATATCTGGCGTACGATAATCATCAGATCCCTAACGTGAAACGGTAGGATGTATTGGTGGCATGAATGTACAAGGTCAAAAGTCCACCCTTATTAACAACGAGCACAGTTTCAACATAAGAGAGTGAAAACAAAACAAAAAAGGAAAACTGTTAAAAATGAAAAAACATAGTTACACGGCATGTAGTCCCTATGCACGGAGTGTTCCATAAAGATTTTACTTGGGCATGTACACCGTCCAACCTGGCTATGTAAACCCCAACTACATGGCGTGTTCTTTTAATATAAACAGCGTGTACCATTCTTTTTCCTCCTGTCTGGTTACTCCTACATGACTACGTCACCCGGATTATCCCAGCCTAAGACTACATGAAGTCTCCATCCACTACACAACGTTTCCTTAAGGTTTTTCCGATGTATGTGTTGTTAGTCACCCAGACTGGTACACGGGCTACAACTACACGGCGTGTCAACAACGTACACGGCGTGTTGTCCCTAAGATTTTCCAATCAATGTATTCTACTACATGGCTACTTCATGTGTACCATTAATACATGGCGTGTCAACATGGTACACGTCGTGTTGTTCCTGATATTTTTCCGCCTAGGTATTCAACTACATGGTTGGATCACACGGAAGAAGAGTACACGGCGTGTACATCAAAGTACACGGCATGTAACTATGAAAATTAGTTCTTCCTGAAAATAAGAACTCATGGAATGTGTTCATAAGTATACACACCATGTAATCTGGGTTTATGGTCAGTAGGCATACAAAACTCCCCAAAACCACTGAAAAACACTGAAAACCAGCACCTTAGTGTCGAATTATGATCTATGGGGTCCCATACTCACCGCAAATCAAAGCTTGACATCATAACAATGCATATAAAAATTAAACAGTTTGATAATCCCCTAAACCACCAAATTCTGACCCTCATGGTCCCATAAAACCTCTATGATCAAAGCTTGGCGTCCATTCTAAATAAGCCGTAAGACAAAAAACACCCTATCAACATAGCTGGTATTTTTATCACATCAACTATCACAACACCATGCATAATCTATCACGACATCTATCATAATAGCATGTAATTTCTAATGCACCATAGATGGAATGGTAAAATGCATGACATGTGATTTTTCTAACCAATGCCTATATGATGCATGAGATGTCAAACCCTCATCTCATCGGGTTGTAACAAAATATAATCACAATCATATATACTGTAATAGCGCAAAACAAGTGCATCACCCAACGGTGAAATATAATCAACTGTAACACTTGCAAAAACCCTAAATTTTAATTACAAGGTAGTATAGCTTTTCCATATACACGGGTTAATTAACCCCAGGCACAGTTAAGTACCAACTACCCATTCCTTCCTATTCCTACCTATTGTCACCAAACAATAAGGAAATAGAAAATAAAGAACCTCCTTTGATACCACTTTGTAAGGACCTGAATCCGGAGCCACTCAACTGGAACCCCGTACCTGGTTTTCCACATGACCTCAAGCGCTTTTCCCCAAATGCAAGAGGCTACCGACTAGTAGCGAGGGCCTTGGTGAGTAAGTGGGGAAACTATACCCTCATTTGGTAAAGTATGCAGTAGAAGGAAAATAAAATAACAAATAGCAGAAGCAGTAAACATCACACGAAAAGTGAAACTAAATAGCGGAAGCAATGTATAATATAATAATGACATAGAATGACATATGTGTCTATTGAAAGAAGTAAACAAATCAACGTGTTGAAATACAACTGAAACCCAATAGCAATAGTAAACAGTAAATCCAGCAGCATCGCAAGCCTAAGCTCATTCCCATGCTCTCCAGCTCTAACTAGAAATCAAGCACTAGAGGTAGAAGGGTGACAATCCCTATCCAAACATGCAACCATATATCATGTTGGGGCCGAAAAGCAGGACATAAACAGGGTGTGAGACTATTCTTAGTAGGCAACCACCAAAAGATCTATTCCCTACTATCAGTAAGCAATATAGAAAAACTAATGGAAATAAATGTAGAAGAGAAACATGGGTACACTAAAGTAAACAATCATATAATTATCCATTCACATTTATTTGTTAATTTAATTCAATCATTTAGTCATCAACCAAAGAATCTAGAAAATAGCTCTATAGCCAAAGGGCATAGCAAGTAACACAACTGGTATCCCAGCAGACTACGTAACTACAAACAGTACAAACCCATGCTTGTTCTTTGGCTTTGCAGACTTGTCACAACCAGCCAACAATATTAATTACACTAACCATCTGCGTGGCTCACGTGGGCAAGCCCTTATGGTCGAGCATTCGAACAAAGGCAAATACACTCTAAGGAAGCACACAACGTCAATTCCCCCCTATGGTCATGAAGCAATAATATAGACTCTGAGGAAGCAATTATGTCTCATTCCCCCTTTAGTCACGATTCGATAATTATCATACCCTCTGAGAGAGCACACAGTCAATACCCTTTATGTTCTCATAATGTTAATAATTTAACAGTCCCTCTGAGGAAGCACTCAACGTCAATTCCCCATATGGTCTAACCAATCCAGGTTCCTACATCCCTGAGTAAAAGAAATCATACGTAAATGATTCGTAGAAGCCCAAAGAATGTTCGAAAACTACATTGATAATAGCTACAATGCATCAAAATCATATAAATAGTAGGAAATAAATTCAATCAAATATACCAAGGAAAGCAAGCAATGCAACAAGGTCTGCCTCACAGGTAACGTAATCCAAACGATGATAAATAGCCCAACAAGGAAAACACCCATGGGGTGATCCTAAAACATGCTGACAAGCAATTATTAATCATATAATAACCTTAAGCATACATCCAACCTAAGGAAGATAAAAAACAGGATCAAAACCCTAACCTGAGAAACCCGATACATGGGTACCCGACAATTTTGTGCCAAAAACTCAGCGACAATAAACGTAGGGAAGCAAAACAACTACATCAATCCACATATATTGATATACCTGAACCTAGACATATTAATCGTCCTAGATCGGAGTAGATCTGCAAAAACATCTAAAAATTTCAACCTTAGATAACTCACATGAGAGGAAGAATCAGGAAAAAGGGCCAAATAATAACCAAGAACTCACCGTTGTGATTCTATTTCCACCGATGGTGTTCAATTCAGATAGCTGGTGACAGATCGAGGGCTCGAAAATGATTCTCCCTCCTCAGATGCTCTGGGAGGAATTATATGGAGAGGAAGAAAAAACAAGGTTAAGTCGCGACCCTGGTCTGATTAATGTAATAAAAAGAAAATTACATGGTGTGTACTTTTAGAGTACACAGCGTATACCTTGGTTTTCTGTACTCTGCTTTAAGTGGCCTCCACGTCACCCCACTCGGCTGTCTGTGTGGCCCAGACACGGCTAGCACATGGCCTCACGCGAGATAAAAGTACACGGCGTGTACTCTGATATTTTCCATATTTTCCCCTATTTTATAAAAAACAACCAGAAAAGGAAAAACATACCTGAAAAGAAGGTTTGGGTTCCTACATCCATATAGGATTTATTATCAATATGTATTTCCCTAACTGTATCAGGCTCGGTTGCAATCACCAGATCTGTAATAGGGGGATTGGATGGTTGTATAACTTGGACCATCAAATATTCCATGGTGTATTTGGAAGAGTTCTCCCACTTCCAAATAATAATTGCACTGCAACTTTTGTTATTACTAAGATAATTTCATGATTTATCCTTGTGTAAAGTGGTAATAATTAATTGATTTTATATGAAGAAACAATTAGTAAAGGAGAGACTGACCATTTTAAAAACATCACAAAATAGAGGATGATATTCATACACCACTTTGATCACATATTTCATATCATGTTACACCTCATCTAACACATTTAGAAACATTGATTCCATATTATACTCAACCAAATGGAAAGCATAAAATTAATTTTCACCATTAATAGTTTGTTGGTCCATAATAATCAGAGTTCCCACACATGATAAAACATCCCCATGAATCATGAGACGGAAAGAAAACCAGTTATTCCCATGGAGGTTGATCCATATCTAGGATATGGTTTTTTTCTAGGTAAACGGGTTGTAGTTAATGTTCTAGTATCATATTTTGAACACTTGGTTTGAATTTTTACAGAAAAAATTCGAAGATATATAATGATATTTTGTTGAACTGAAGATAATTGGGAAAAACCTATTCTGATTAGAATATATTCCATCTAGATAGTCCCCAATGATGACTGATATTTTCATTAAGGTCATGGTAACTCTAGGGAATCTATCCCTTATTGAGGCTAATTTATATATAGGAAGGAAAATTTTATACATTTAATGTCTGTTGGAGAGCTACCAGATCCACCACCACTAAGAAAACACCATCATCTAATTTATTAAATGTTGTTTGTTTTATGAAATCCAACTTCACATAATGGGGAGATTCACAATGAAAATCATACAACAAAAACCCTCTTGAACTGGGATCACGATCGTATGCCAACATTAGGGTCGGGTTCCCATTGAACACCTTTATGGGATGCATCCAAATCTCCCACTATGGATAAAATTAAGTCATTAAACAATCTATTATCAACATAAAATCTGTATCTATTGTTCTAGGAAGTCTCCATATCGAAAAGGGGGTTCCCTCCCCATCAGCTCTTGGTGATGTTTATCTTTTGTTTTAGTGGGTATAAAACATTTAAATACATAAAACATTGAAATATATTAAAATCATATTGAAGAGTAAGTGGAAACAAGGAATAATAATTAGATGCTAATATAGGGGTGGGACCAAATACACCTCACTAATAATATTTTCCTATGTTATATATATATATATATATATATATTATAACATTTCTCAATGTTTATCCCCCATCTAGTTAATCCTATAAACAAATACTATGGTTATAAGCATTTATCATGTCTACTATTCACTATGAAACAAATAAAATTCAAATCACCAGGAAAATTGAACCGCTTATATCCAAATATTAAACCATTTAACCAGATTCATTTTATTTAAGTAGTACAAATTCATATTAAAAATTGGGTAAGAAATACATGAAAAATCATTTATAGAATATAAAAAATTTACACATTACACTAAACTTATTCTTTCTAATTTACTAGTAAAAAATATTAAATTAATTTTAGAATATTGTTTTGAATATATAAAAAATAATTTCAATAAAATAATTCATCAATAATGATTAATTTAATTTTTTTTGATAATAAAACATTACATGCATAAATATAATACTTCATAAAAAAGTCTATTTTTACCTCAAAATGATTCTATTTTGAAATTTAAAGAATTTGTAACTATATATTTATTTTTATACATATGTAAGAAATACATTTTCATAATTTTAATAGTCTAAAATAATTTTTCTAAGAAATATATATTATGAAAATAATTATTGTCTATTAAATATTTCAAAATAGTTTTATATGATCAATAATATTTAATATGTGAATTCAATATTATTATATAAAATTATATTTAATGTAAATTTAAAATGATCTTTATATTTTAATTTAAAATCAATATTCAAACATGTTCTTCTTTGTGTTCTTGATAATCTATTTTACAATTTTATTTATAAAAGGGAAATATAATTTGAAATAATTTGGTCTTACATTCAACCCATTTATAAGTACATATCCATCCAAAATATATTATTCCATATAATGAATATAAGGATAACTTTGCCTCATCACATCCTTGTGTTCCCATGTTTCTTTCACAAATTTATGATTCCTCCAGACAACCATATCCATGTGAGATATCTTTTTCCATAGAAATTTATATCAATGATCAATGATTTATATTTATTTTTGTTAATAAGAAATATTATTCCATAATGGTATTACCTATGACCATAGAATATATAAAATATATGCTATTTAATTTCTAAAAATTGATATAAGGAACAAATCATGATCTTGGAAGAGGTTTAGAGGAAATTCAATGTAATAAGTTGCATCATAATATAATCATAAAATTTAAAGGGACAAATAAATTTGGGTCCTAACATTATATTCATTAAAAATATTATAACAGTATTCCACGTAGATATTCAAATGAATACCATTTCATAAAATTCAGACACAATATCTCAATGATGATTGTAAGAATAACTTTTTAATTAACATTGAGGTTCCATGAGGTGTAACTGAATGGTTCTAAATTTCTCATCCATTTTCTCATATTGATCATATATCAATAGATTTAATTCTCCATATTCATCCTAGTATGTTAGAGTTATTCACTTAATTCTATATATAGCACTATAAGGATCCATATGAACTCATGTGTGAAATTAATTATTTTAAGATAATTTTACAAGAGGAAGGTGTTGATCCAAACCACATATAAAATACTTATATTAATCCCTCTATGTGTCTTATTGAGTTTTAATTCTCTTTCCATATTAATCATTTATTTTTTTATCATAAATTGTTATACAGATAAATTATTTATTCAAATATTGCAGATGAATTATATAAAAAATTATAGTAAATCTCAGATCTATCATAGATATGAATAAGTGTGGTACTAAATGTCACCTTACTAATTCTTACATATATATCATGGAATGATATTCACCATATAAATATTCATTGTTATGAATGAAATGTGTTTATTTTGCAATGAAGTTAATAATAATTAAAATAAATTTTCCCATTAGATGAATTGGGGTGTTACATGACGAAAACCATTGAAATGTTTTTCTTATTTACACTCATGTTTGTGTGAAGGTTATAAAACCCCCTAAGACTTCAGTTTCATAGACATAAATTACTATCAAACAAATAAAATCAATATATACTCCATGAAATATGTCTTCAAATTTTATGACGAGATATTCAGTATACATTATCTATATATCATTCTACTTCAATCATTAATAGATAATGATGGATTATGAGATTCATTCAACCACTCCTTCAATTCTGATATTTAAGGGATACACACCTGGTTCATTTATATGATCATTCCATTATGGTCATTTTTGAATTGAAAAAAAGTTTTAATATTCCTTATATATCTCCACATCTTTCTTTTGTACCTCATTATTCTTATAGATGATTGGATACTCACTTTAAAAATATTGTATCCCTCCAATTTCTTTATGATATGATGTTATATCCTATTAAAATCCATAATTATTTTATACTTTTAAATAACCATATTTGAATAATTATCACATTATTTATGAATAACGGTATCATCCACCCTGATCACCCTCCCATGTTTTTAATATAATTATATTTCATAATCTTTGATCTATTATAACCATCTCCTTATATAAATATTCTACCCTATCTATGTCAATATAAACATAATTATTTTATTATTTTTATATATCTCATATATTTTTCTAAAATTATAACACCACTATATATGTAAATAAAAAATTACTAATTTTAATTCTAAATCAAGAATTGTGTAATTTTACCCATGAAACATAAATTTGAAAGTATAAAAATCTAACAAAATGTCACTATATATGAGGAACCATTATGAATCCTTTTTTATGTATAATTATTGATCCCCAATCATTCTATATAGTTGGTTAGTGTGTATAATGGTGAACTAAAAAACCTTCTCTCTATTAACACTTAATTATCATCACATTTTTATATATATTGTGGTATGGTTCCCTTCTATGCCAACATAATTGATAGATTTCATACATGTGAATTGTTTCCATCAAATATTTACTATAATATAATATATAGAAGAAAACTATTTATTTTGGTCACAATGGATAGTTATATCTAATTATTAATAGCATTCATCTTTATGGGATACTCCAACATATGCTCTCTTGAATTTATGTGACCCATTATTGATAATGCTTTTTCTAGAATTCAGTTTTACTAAATTTTACATTTAACATCACCTCCCTTGGAGAATTTAACACAATACTTAAATGATATTCCTAAAATTCTTTAGTCATGGAATATATAATAATATAAACTATAAATTGTTCCAAAAACTAATCAACGTAATCCATGAAGTCAAAATTAATTTGATCTGTGAATATATTTATGGATTTTTTAATTCCAAATAGAATCATAATAAATTCATTGATTCCATAATTCTTATGGAATGGTGCCTTGGATAATTTAATCTTTTTGAGCCTCAAATAATTAAATCCATATTATAGGATAATCTAAAATAATGTGTGATCCTAGTAGTTTCTAAAATTAATCATCAATACATGGTATATGATACTTGTTCTCAATAAAAATCGTATTATGTTTTGGATAATAAATAAAAATTCGAACTGACCTATATTTTATCATATGAAAAATTATATGGTGTCCCCACGAAGATTCCCTTGACCAAGTTAATACCATATCATGATTGTAGTATATTTTTTCCATAAAATAATTTTATGATAACCCAAATCATTCATAAACATTACTTGATGAATTATTTCTTAAATATAAAAATAATACAACCTTATAAGATTCTAATGTAACATCCCATGTAATTATTAAATAATAATATTTATTATCAATTAATATTTATGAATTATATGGTGGTTTTACCTTAACATTGATTCTATGTCTGATCGCGTACTGAACATGAAAAAATGAGTTTTTTTTAATCTTACGTTACACACAAGACTATGTTTTTCTGAAAAATAATATATTATTAAAATTATTTTTTTAAGATGCAATTGTTACCTAGTCATTGTTTCGGAGAGAATGAATAGATCTAACTATATTATGTTTTTGTATGTTTATTAATTTTTTTCTATCATAAATTTTCTTTATGGTTTTATAATGAGAATAAATTAAATTTTAACCATAATATGCTTAAATTTTTTTAAAAAATATATTTACCGAGTTTTGATGGCGAAAACATTTTAAATTTGGGGTTTTTACTTATTTATGTAATATTTTATAAAATAAACTTATTATTTGAAATTAAGACATAATGTTTTACTTTGGTTGATTTTTTGTATTTTTCAGATAAAATTAATATTTTACTAAATAGTGAAATATACTACCAAAAAATATTTGTTTTTCTTAAGGTAACACTTTTAAGGAAAAGATGGAAACTAGAAAAGTATTCAAAGATAGTCAAGCAATATAATACGTCATAGATAAATCTATGATTTTACATTTATGCCTTTTAGAGACCTTACCTCTGAGGAGACTCCATTGGAGGATGGTAACCTGCTCATCCAGATCATCTTTGAGTAGGTTTTCAAAATTATAGACTATATTGTCCTAGATTTGGATGAGCTCTTCTACATTGATCTTTTTTCAGTTTAAATGATCTGCTAGTGTTCCATGTTGTTTTTGAGTCTAGTCATGCTGCTCCATGGAAAACATTCCCTTTATGCGCCTCCCATTAATCCTGTCAAACTCCTCCTGTGCAGTGATGACCTCTAGACCCTTGTTCGTGAATTCCTCGTTACCATCAATAATGACATCCCCCTCATCACATTCCATCAGTTCCATCCCGCTCTTAAGGATACCCGATTCTGAATGTTCCTTCTCAACATTCGTCTGGTAGATGACAGATGATTCCCTTACAGGGGGTTGTAGTTTCTTAGTAGAGTTTTCCTCCACCTGCTTGGGAACCCATGGAGGGAGCATAGCTTTTCTTGAGGATCTGGTAACGGGAGGACATGGCGTGAAAGAATAGTCTTTTTTTCAGCCTCCAAGAGTTCTGAATCAGCCCCTCTCTATTGATGAGTGTGTTCTTCCCCTTCCTAGAAAAGGATCTTATATATTCACTTACAATGTCAACTTCTTTGGACTCAAATATGCCGTCAGAATAAGTATCCCTATCATCCTGAGAAGCCTCCATCTTATCCCCTTCCTCAACTGCTTGATACTCTTAGTTCCCCAAAACTGTAAATAGATTTTGAGATTGGATTTCCATTTCTCCGGATTTCACCATATCAGTATAGGATGGCTTAGCTGGTAAGTTCTTCTTGGGAAAATCTGAGCCTCTAGTCTGTACAATACCGGGCCCCATAAATTGGGGCTGCTTATTCGTGTCCTCCCAAAGCAAACATTGAGGATGTCTGCCCAGACCCAAATCCTTACAGGCATCAATGCATGCCGGAATATTATTGGCAGAATTGGAAGAGACCAGCTGGTTGGATGAAGTAGAGTCCAAGGGAAGGACCCTCACCTCAACGTCGGTATAAGGAGAGTTGGTCAACACCTGAACCTCACTGACCAGCACGACCTACTCTGATCTACTTGGAAATGGGTTGAATCCTAAATCACGCCTTAGACGGGCAAAGACTTCAGAGACCCTCGGCTCTGATACATTAGCATTAGCACTCTTCCTAGTAGTTGAAGAAAACCCCAACTTTGGCACCAACGGAGCCTCCATAGGAGGACCCAACTTCAATGAACCAGCCCCACACACATCATCAACCATGCCTGAATTGACCGCAACCTAGGCAGTGGGGTCTTTATTAGGATCTGTCCCAAGTGGTTTTCTTGGGATAGAATCATGCCCTTTTCGTGTCCTATATCCGCGACAACAAGATGCAAGAAAGTGGCCGAACGGTGGATAATTCACGCAAAATGCAGGCCATGATTCAAAATACACCGGTTTCTTCCATCTGAATTCCTCTCCAACCCCAATCCAAATCCAGTCCACTGGAGGCTTGGAAACATCAACTTAGATACAAATTCGAGGATATATCAGGTTGAAAATAGCAGTAGTTCTACTGTTAGAACACAAATTCCATCCTACTATATTCCCTAGCATATAAATAATCGACAGATTTTATAACGGGAAAAGAAAATATGGAAATCTTACCCATACAACCATAGTAGGAACATCACGGTCCATGTTGAACTTGAAAGACCTCTGATGGAGGTAGAAGAAGCAGCCATTGAGGGACTAGTGAAATATACTACATTTTAATTCAAAACATTCTTTTCAACTAATTTATTTATGTTGATAGATAATCCTCACATATGGTTTTATGGAATAATTAGATTATGTTTTTATTATTTATTCGAATGCGTTTCATTAGTTGAATTTTGAAAAAAAAATTAAATAGGGAAACTATGTGATCTTTTGAATGTTTTACTTAAAAACCCCATTTTCTTGATCTATCAAACATATTAGTGATGAACCAAATTTAACCACGTATGTGAATTGATTTTTTTATAATAAATAAATAAATGGTTATACTGCTTTGGAAAATATTGGTTAAATAGAATCAAGAATATTTTTGGTCAATAGTAGTTTTAGTATTTTATTTTCCACGATTAAACGTAAATTGGCTAATTAAAGGAAGAAATTAAAATTCAAATATTATACAATTACACTTGAACATTTCATAACCATATTATATGAGTTATTTTTGGACGTTACCATCCATGGACTTAAATTGCGACCTTTAGAATCCACTTTGGTGTGATTATGACATTTATAAAATTTAATATAAAGTAAAGGAAATTTTTTAATAAATATTTATCTTATTATTTATATAAATAATTAATCTGGGTTTATAAAAGTTATCAATTAGAATATTAATATTCCTAAAAAATATATAAGGATTACATACACCATGGTAATTTGTTTTTAATTTTTAGAAATTAAATAATTAAATTTAATTATAACAAAACGATGATGCAATAATATATTTATTAAAGAAATAGTCAAATAAATAATATTAAGAGTATTAAAATAAATAAAATTTGAATTATTTGATTCAATTAAATAAAATGATGGATTAATATGACATGTTATTATTGAGTTCATTTTTTCAATAGAATCATGTTTTTATAATATATTTATAAAGTCATTTAATAAATATTGTCAAAATTGACATAATTCATATTTTCAAATATAAAATATATAATTGAATGAAATAAAATTGATAAATATTAATTATTATTAAAAAAAAGTAGATATAACTCTAAAAATTCTTTTAATGACTTATTTATTAGACACTTTGAATGATTTGGTTTTTGTTTTTACCACTTAGTGTAAATTAATAAATAAAATGGTAAGAGATAATGGGGTTAAAACAAAATGATAAGGAATAAAATAATAAAACAACATGTATAATTTTCATTGGATGATTTTATATAGATCATTAATAATTCTATAATAGAACTAAATGGGTTTGGTCCAGTTTAGAATTGATATTTAATTTATATTAATTTATTATTTTTTAAAAGTCTAATGGTTCCCATCCTCTCTTCTATAAAAATGCACCAAATCCGCACTATTACACTAACTTACAAAACCATTTTTTCCATAATCTTCCAGAAACCCAACCTAGAATCCCTAACCACATTCTTTTGGTATTATTTTTGGTATAAAACCCATCCATATAGGTGTTATGGGGTTAAGAATGGTGATCTGCTGAAGGAATGAAAATGATTTTATTTTAGTGTTTCTATTTTATTTATTCGTCTACTTATATCAAAAAATAATCTTCTGAGATGAAATAAAAAATTAATTATACTTGTTATAGTGAGATTTTATTATTTGTATATCATCATTGAAATCAATATCCAATTCCATTAAATGAGAACATAATTAATCGTTCATGCGTATGTGTGAACTATCACCTCCACGAACAGATCTAATTTGTTTCCATAAATATCTCTCATGAACAGTTATAATAATGAAATTAATGATTATATAGGATATTAATGACATAATAATAATTATAATAATGTAATATATCAATTAAATTCTTTCTTCCATGATCATAAAAATGATAATGTCGTTCATGCGTACCCATGAACTATCACTTCCAAAAAGTGATGTGACTCATTTTTATTTTTTTATATTACTTATATGATATATGTAAATATATTTAAATTATTAACATTATATTTATTATGATATAATAATTCTAGAATGATAATATAATACTTACCATTTTTCATTTATTACTAATGGAAAGTGGAATTTGTTACTCATGCGTACATATCACTTACCATCTGTAAGATTATAATGTCGCTCATTTTTTATAACTATACATCATGAATTTATTTATAAATATAGTTTATTTATAAAAATTATAATAATTTCATGAATATTATATGAGAGAAGATGTAATTATGACTACATAGGCTTGTGACATCATAAAATGTTCATTTTTGACTCACGTACCGATTATCGACCAAACGTATGACATGAACTAAAATAATTTACTAATTATTATAACATTTTAATTAATTATATAAAAATAATAATAATTTAAATTTTATGAATAAATTATAAATAATCAAAAAAAATTACTCATGAGGAACAAGGAACATAAGTGGAGAATCAAACTCAAGGTAAAGGACATCATCTCAATCTCCTTTTATTGAGGAATAGTTTGATGTTATACACCACATTATTTTATATGTTGTATAATCTGAAAATTTTAACTATGTTTTAATGAAAATGATTTCAAATGGAATCAATTAATATAATGCATTTTAATTTCAATACAAAATGAAATAAGGAATGTTTTTACCTTTTCGGAGAAAATTACTTCTCCACCACCATAAACGTTTTTTGATATTTTGCTTCCTCTATTAGAAATAATATTTTCAGAAGAAAAGAAATACATTATTCCATTGTGTGGTGTTTGGTTAATGAAAATGGTTTTTAATGTGGGTTTCATATTTCCATATTATGAAATAATTTCTTGTTATTGAAAAAATAATTTTATGAGTGAAATGTTGGTAATTGTAATATTTTATGAGTTATGACTATATAATGGTACGTGGAAATTTCACTGGAGGTTACATGATAAAACATAAATGGGAGGTTATATGATAAACTAGTGATGGTTGGTTTCATGATAACCCATTTATAGGTGGTTACATTATAACCTCTAATGCATTGGGTATAAAAGTCGGTAATATAAAAAGTATAGTTGTAAGAGTGATATGTGTGTAAATAGAATGTATGGTTATTCAATTTAAGTATGATTATGTACCATGTTAGCTTTATATGTTATTTTTTTCTTTTTATGGGTTTTATTTTATTATTTTGAGTATAAAAAGGGTAATAAATGAGATTATATTTGTTGAATTATATTTACTTCTTCATAAAGGATAAAAGTACTACTTTATGATAAAGTATTCATTGTTTTCATGTTTTCTCAAGGATAATATATTTCCATCTTTGTGTATACCTTACTAATATTTGTATGCTCATACCATGTTTTGAAATGTTTTTCATAGGATTTAATGTTGAAAAGAGACATGTATGGGATCAATGAAAAGTTATGACGACTAAATATGAAATTAAACCATGTTTATTTTTAAAAATATTTTGTTTTACTAAAAAATATATAATGACCAGAAAGGTCTAAATTGTTTTACTTATGTATTTATGTTTGTGTTTTGGCCTAAATATCTGAATATATAAACATGTAAAGATACATGAAGAGAATTAAAGTCAAATTCTTGACTTATATCTTGATAATGTTATGTTTATGGCCAGGTCCTCATATGTGAGGCCTAGTTTCTATGGGTAACTAGGTACATTACATAAAAATCTAAAATATTGAATCAAATCCCTGTGGTTGAAACATAAAATCATTTTCTTATATTTACTAATATTCTAAATCTACAGCAGAAAACATTGGGATGTATAGAAGAAATGATAAATTTATAAAGTACAGAAACATAATAATAAAAAATGACATGATGAATGTAATATGTGGGTGTAAATATGAAAATCAACGAGACATAAAGGTGGTGCGAATAAAAATCATGAATAATGAGGCATGATATGAAATGATAACATCGTGGAAACATAGGAATATGAAAATATCATAAAAAATGACATCATAAACATTAGTCAAGTCTAACCATCAATAAAACATAACATATTATACTCAGGATATCCTCCCATGAATCATTTATAGAATATCATAAGATAAAATAATTTCCTAATCCATTGTTGGACTATATAATTCTATTCCCACCCAACAATTTCATATCATCTACATGTGTATGTGTTCCACATATATCATACAACACAATGATACATTTATCACTTTGAAATATATTATTAATGGATTTAATTTGAAAAAAATGGAAATTTTAAATCAATTAAAGATATGTACAACTACATTATTACTATTGAGTGAAAATGAGGAGGGTTATTCACTATAGTAATCATGATCCTGGAAAATCACATGCTAAATTTTCAAGCATAATTGGGGTACATAATGATTCATGGATTGGTATAATATGGGTGAAAGAGTTATCTCATCACTTGAAACTAATAAGGATTGTAATAAGTATAGGTAAAAACGTTTTTACAATATATAGAATTTTTTTAAAAAATTCAAAATATAAATAAATTTTTTGGGTAAAGAGGAGAAGGTTAGGATCCCTTACCATGAATGGATGGGTGAGTAGTTATTTAATTCTATTTTCTATATCACCTCATTAACATCCTGGTCCTATTTGATCCTCTCATGAATGGATGGGTGAGTAGTTATTTAAGAAAGGTAGGATGGAAATCCTTTTATTATTCCCATGTTTATCTATTTCATGTATAAAAATATAGGACACCATCCATTCCTCATCCTGGATTGGGTTATAAGATCCTTTAAACTTATGGAATCTTCCACTTTTTTCTATATTTTAGGATGGTAATGAATTGGAAAATCATAATCCTTTATCATCCATAAAAATTTTATCAAAACATATTAATATTTTTAATAAATATATCCTTGAGGGTTTTATAATCCATATATATGTTACACTTTTCTCTACAGAGTTAATTTCACCAAATATTAAATTAGAATATCACAAATGATTACTCTAGGTCATGATATTAGAAGTTCTACTAATTAATATTTAATTTTTTCTAGGAATATCACAACATAATATTACTTGAGTACCCAAACCAATCTTTTTTTTGGATTTATAGTTGTCGATCATAAATCCTTCCCCATTGTTGGGTAATGTGATAATATCAGTTGTGATTAGCCATTTAATTATTTATTTAAATATTTATAAGCATTCTCTAATATTTACAAATTTGAATCCATTCTAATTAATCTTGGATGGTGGGTTTTAAAATGATGATAAGTTTCTCACAAATTAATGATAGTACCTAGCTAATCCAAAGAATCTACAAATTTCCATCATATATTATAGTCTTGTCTATCCTTCACATGAAAATGTTTTTAAGGAATCCATATGTATAATAATTCGAGTGATAAAATTCCCTAGGAATGTCAGTATCTCTTTTGAAAACTCATAATTACTATTATTCTCATACAAATTTACCATTCAATAAGTAGTTAGTATAGAATTCAAATTCCCCTCTTGTTCCTCCTTTTCTAGATAAGAATATAATCTATAAAGAATATAATTTTTGTTGAGGTAATCCTTAAAGACTATTTTTCTCAATTCCGTAAATATTTGTAGATAATTATTGAGTAAAAAAAATAATCACTATGAAATAATATTTCTTGTACATTGTGTAAAATGTATTCTTTTTGATATCTTCATTATCCTTTATTTTTTAGTATCCCAATTCAATATTCAACATAGAGAAGTATTTTTCACTATGTACCTAATTAAAATTGTAATCAATCTATGGAATAGGATCTATATCCTTTACTGCGATATTGTTGAGATCATAATAGTAAATATAGATGTGTAGTAAGTCATCCTTGTTCTAATAAAGAGGAATAGTGCAATAGTCTCTAATGTACATAGGAATGCATTCCCTGTATCCAGATTATCATATAATTTTTCACTAACTCTTGTTATTGAGTAAGGAACATTTTATATGGCGCATCAAATATTGGAAATGATCTGAGTAAACTCTAAATTGAGAACTCAAACTGTCGACTAGGAGGATGAAAACAAAATTTTGTAGGAAACTCATCAAAAAATTCCATCAAAATGGGAATTGCTTTAGGTATTATATTATCCCAAGTCAAAATCATTAGAGATATATACCTCTTCCCGTAGAGTAGTATTATTATTAACTGAGATTTTTATGAAAATGAGAATCTTCAAACTCCTAAAACATGTCTATAATTAGAGGACGAATTGTAATATGGAGCATGATTTACTTTTATTAGCAACTTATGTTAGATATAAATATATATATGGAACTATAATCAATAACTAAAATAGAATAAAATTATTCTTTATATTATAAATTTCGATGGAGAATTCAGCCTATAAATTTTAATGGGGATGAATTATACTATTAAAATGAAATAATTGACCCATTCACCATCTTAATTAATAATTCATAATCAATTTTTTGTTCTTGTGTTTCAATAGTTCAAATAAAATTTTTTGAAATGAAACAATGCATAGAACCTGGGAAGATAAACCAACTACTCACTAATTGATTTTGGATAAAATGATTTAAATTATCCATAATTGACTTAGGGATGTACTAAAAAATGTATAAATCAGTAAGCCTAAAAATTAACGGGAGAACTTATGATTGACATATATTCCTTAACTTATGAATTTATATGGTTCAATATAATTTTTCGTTGGTCTATATTATTATATAACGTATTAGGGAAATTTCCCCCATACTAATGGATTATAATGATCATTAGAATTTTACAATGAATATCCCCCATCTGTGTCAAATTTGGTTTGCACGAAGATCTATTTTCCATGCACTAGAGGATGATTTAGTTTAGATCAATGGGAGATTTTAAGAGTTATTACTTGTTACTACAATTTAACTAGATCCATATCCCCATGTATTATCCTTATAGGGATGCATTATATTGGAAACTACATAGTCTATAAAATACCAAAATTTAGGGATGTTTCCCTATGTATATACTCATCCCTAAGGATTTTACAATTGGTTTCTAACCCTAGTCCCTCAAAAACCAGACTTTTCTATGATACCAAATGTGAAAATGAATATATTTAATATGATAAATTTAATTATTTATTATATAATGATAATCTTAATAGAACCCCCCCCCCCCCCCCCCGTAGATTAAGTGGAATATTGTATTTTACTAATTAGAAACATGAAATAATAATTTAAAACCTTAGTACCACATCATTATTAAAAAAAATTGAACAATTCCTATATAATCCAAGAACATTTAAATCATCACGAGATCACCTAGGAATCCACTAAATATAATGGTGAGTAATAAAGAATTTAATTGGAATAATAAAATCATAAATAAATGAATGTATAAAATTTTAGTCAATTGGAATATTAATGAGATATATAATAGGATAGAATCATAATCCTAAATAATGAGTCATGACAAGGCATGTCATGTTCTAGACGACAAAATAATGTGTATAAAAATAAAAAATAAAATCATAAACATATTTCAAGGATAAAGGAAAAAAAATCATGAAATAGTGTTTTTAGGATAACCTCTAAAGACCCATACATAGAATATAATTAGATAATATTATTACATAATGCATTATAGGTCAACATAACTTTGGGCCCACCTTCCACATTCTTATTGTATACATGCATATGTGTGCCACATAGTTCATAAAATATAAGGATTATTTTGATAACATGAATTCTAAAATTTAGGGAGTTTCTATTATATACATGGAAATTACTAATCATTTAAGGATATATATAACCAGTTTAATACCATTGAGTATAAATGTGGAGGGTTATTTACTACACAAATATTTGGATGGAAAATTCATAGAGTAATTCCAAAACCCTAACATGCATACATAATGATTCATGGAATGGTTAAATGAGATTTAAAGGGTTTTATAATCACATAAAATTCATAAGGAAAATAATTGGTATGTGTAAAAACATTTGCATGAATGAAGAAATAGAATATTAAGGAAATAAATAAAAAATGTTATTGAGTAAAAAAATGAATAAAGAATACCTTGCATTGATAGGGTTCTTTTAAAATATTGAGATGGGATTATTACGAGATTGGGGGTACCTTTAAAGGATATGGTGATGTAAGCGTATATTAAATTCATTCTATATGTCTTTTTAGAGGAGAGTAATGGGCAGTTGGGTTGTCTATGTTGAAAATGAATGGATAATTATTTATTAATTTCAAATAATAGGTTTTTAACTGTAGATGATAAAGTAATTAAAACTAAAAACTATCCCATGATTTTTCCCATTTTATCTGATAAATTATAGTGTTTATAATAAATCTATATATATAGGAACTGAAAACATTACAATAATTCCTAAGGTGATGTGATGCTACCCATGTTCATAATTAATTTATTCTAAAACCATAAAATATAATATCAATTGTGTTGGATTCATTAAGGCTAATTAAAGTAATATTTTTAAATAAATATATATTATTTAAAAAATGGAAAATAATTTTGGTCATGGATATGCTTTATATCACCCATTTCATAACTTTGGGCATTCTTGGAGTTATAATACATATCATATACTTATTCTTTATTAATTTTATACCCAAAGTTTTTCTACCTCATGAATTTATGAAAAAATCCTAATTGGATAAATTTTATATCTGGATTTCAATAATAATATATATTATATCATTATAATTAGATAAATATGATAATTTACTATTTTAAATAAAAAAATTCCATTTATAAAAAATACTATTTTTTATAGTAATAGTTTTCTAAGGATTATTTAAATTAAATTTGATATCAAAAAATTATATTCCCATTTATATTTATTCAGTAATAACTTATAAAAATATTTTAATAAAAAATATTTATTGAAAAAATTCCAGATTTCATCAAAATACGGTCAGGATTGAAAACATATATTTCCCAAACATAGAATCTTTGTTTCAACATACGAAAATATTTTTTTATCTAAATCCTTATTTAATAATTTCAAACGTAATATTAATAATTTATAAATATAATAATTATTTTATTAAAATGAAAAATAT
Source organism: Viscum album (assembly GCA_963277665.1). Lineage (NCBI taxonomy): Eukaryota > Viridiplantae > Streptophyta > Magnoliopsida > Santalales > Viscaceae > Viscum > Viscum album. The sequence continues at coordinate 222,124,583 of OY728165.1, forward strand.
TAAAATTCACACTATTAGGTCAAGATAAATTTCACTTGGGTAGACTAGTGAATGACGTAACTATATGGTGTGTGATGAGGATATTTTCTTGGGGTGATTTAATAAACATGGCCGGATCATAAACACAATAACATTAAACTTATCTTATAAATATATTGACACATGCATCAATTATTTAATAATGTCATGGTCCTGGTTATGGGAAAAGGTCAACATTTCTATATCACTCTGAATCTATGATAAATGGACTTAATAGGATACAATACTACTAGTTGAGGCTATCACTACTTTTTCCATTACTATTGGACATTACTATAACCCATAATATACTAATTATAATGGTTATTATACAATATTTATGTTATTAATGGTCATAATTCTTAATGGTATTTTAAATTTTACATGATATTAATTGTAATGTATGAATATTACCAAAGTGGAGAATGTGTTTTCTATGACTATATTACATGATATTGAATATATTTATTCAAAAATGGAACATAATTTATTAATATTTGGGTAATTAAAATATTATCCAAAGAATTGTTATTATATTAGGAGTATTTTAAATATGCATAAAATTAGGCAGGAGATCTATTTAAAACTCAACAATGTGGTTTCATTGAATACATGAAAACTATTAAGGAAATATACATCTATATTACTGAATAATAGTCATGTCATCAATTTTTAAGTTCCAATTGGATGATTATGATGATATATTCTATTTTTATTAATATATTAATGAATCCATAAGGATTAATATGAAAGAAAATGTTCATATGAACGATTCTTACAAATTCAAACTAAATAACATATTCAATAAGGATGAATCATGGGATGGAAGAACACTAGAGCAAAATTATTTACATTAAAAGGATGGCCAAAATTAATGAAGATAAGTAATGTAAATGTTTTTGATGGATAAATAAGAAATAATGTAAATTTATTATATCCAAAAATTTACACATATATCTTATTATTGTAAAAACCTTTATCATTACATTAATGACTAGTTGTGAAGAAATAAGATTAACTATCCTCAGAATTTGGAGTTCAATATGTAAGAACCGATACATGATCAGATTAAATACCATTATAAAAACATGTATGGATATTCCAATAGAATATCTACAAAATAAATTAATCCAAAATATAAAATAATCATCATATATAATCATTGAATTGGAATATACTATGATTATTTAAAGGATAAACCACAGTAATGAATTGATAATTACTCTGTTATTAATTTTTTAAGTGTGTAAATACTTTTGATTTCATAAAAATTGAAATGGAATGATGTCTAGAATCACAAGACTATAAAGTGAACATGATATGCTGAATGATTTTTGGAAAATTATGCTATAGATAATCATGATAAAACCAAAAAATTGAACTATTCGAAGTTCTATAAAGAGATTCTATATATATATTCTAGAATGAGGGTCTTAATAAGTAAACAGTTTTAGAAGAATATTGTTTAAAAGTGTTGTATAGTTAATTCATCATAAGAATATCACTACTAAAGGAGATAAGTAGTGATCTCATCTATTTTAAATTAATTTTATATTTCTGATTGGAAGTTGAGGATATAAGTAAATAATCATAGAGATTGAAGTTTATGGATGAATAATTAAAAAAAATAAGAAAAAACAATGATAGAATCAGAAGGATCCTAAATTGGAGATGATTTTATTAAATTATATTTTATGAAGTAAATTTATGTTAATAATTATTAGATTATATAAATCCAAACACATATAGAATGTGCAAGTAAAATAATTGATCACAGGTAAGGACATGAGACAACCTGAATAAATTGAAGCTACAAACATTGGAAGCATGAAGCTGATGTTATGTAAATAATATTAAAAACCATCAATCCTAGTCTGAAATAAATGTTGATAAATCAGATATATACAAATAAAATAACATGAATCATATAAGAACAATATTTGATGAACTAAAGGATGGATGAGGCTGTGTTATTGAAGAGGGGGTAAAATAAAGAGGATATATATTCCATCCTAAGAACACTAATAGAAGAACTATAAAATTGCATTACTTTGATATAAACATTCCTATTTTGATGATATTGAGTAGGAACATTGAAGATAAATATTCAAGTAAAGAGCATCATTTATTAATGCAATGATCAATGGATGGGTTAATGACTTATTACACCATGTTTTATGATACCAGTAATATAATTAAATACAGATATATTCATATGATTTTTAAGGAAGTTAATTTAAAATATGACATTTCACGAATTTCAAATATAATCATACACATTCCCCATACTTATTGAACTATGCTTTCCTATAATATGGGTAAAAAACAGAAGTAGATTATATGAAAAAATAAAAACATTGAGATAGTTATTTGATATTAAAGAAATGATGTACTAGACTAAGAACATGAAATAGATGAATAGAGGGGCTTAGGTTTATAAGAAATCAAATTAATTTTATGGAATACTATGTGATTTCCTTGGACTCATAAGAATATATGGTGGGAATCTCTATTGAAATCAAATACAAATTTTTTGAAGTTATGGATGTCCATGTTCGTGGAAGTGGGAGATTCATAAGATAATTCCACTAGAATGAGGATATGGATAATGTGAATTTGATGTTTATAGTATGAGAAATAGTGATATGAATAAAAATCCATTATAATGTTAACGAATAACTTGTAATGACTAATGATTCCAATATAAAAATGTAAAAATTTTAATTCGAAGATAAAGAGTGTTTTCTCAACGTATAGATCAACTGTGGGATTTAATAGAAAGACCATTCACTTGAGTAATATATTGAATAATATGGGATATGATATTAACATCCCAAATAAATTTTTTATTGTTGAAAAAAATATTATTGGATTAATCTGATAATTAATAAGAGTCGAAAATACAAGGGGTATTCAATTATATTAACGTCTAAGCTTGTAAAAATAAATTTATTTTTTTACATTACATGATTTTTATTACATAATATAGATGTGGTAAGTATTTATAAGTAATATTCCTATATAAAAACTAATAATTATTTTTATATAAACAAAATGAACAAAAAAATTTAAATTGAACTTAACTTGTAAATGTTGGATACCCCTAATTTAGCCCCCATATGGGATACATGATCTCCTAGGAATCTCAATTGGTTTCCAAGAAAAGTCTACCTATATTTGTAAATACAATAATATTCTCATATGATTTTAATTATTTTACATTAAGTGAATATTTCTATTAGATGATTAAATATCTCATCCAAAATATAATAATGTTGATCATGAGTTGATGAATATAGAAGTTATCCATATTCATTGTAACATGGATGTTTCAACCAAAAATTTTCACATATATAATAATAAATTTAATCATACGTCAAATACATTAGCACGTAAAAGGAAATATAAGAAGGATTAAACACTACCAGAAGGTAATGATGGTTGTAATAATTCATCAAATCTAATAAAACATATCATCTAGAAGAACACTTTTATAGTTGTGGTATGTGTGATGTTTTTTTGGATAACTATTTTTAAACAATGTTAATGTATTACATAAACAATTTCCCTATTACTTTTTTCACATAGATAATAAAATTTACTTTAGGATTATAGAATGAAAAATCACACAAAAAAAGAACATCATGAGATAGATAAATCATAAAGAAAACAATTCTAGAAGTGAAAAAACTATTAACAAAAAACTAAAGGAATGTAAGAAATGGTATGACATTTTTAATATGTGTATAAACTTACAAAACAATAATTGAAAAATATTTTTTGAGGATGTTTTCGTAATAAAATTTGAAAAAAAAATCTCCCATTCACTAAAATATCCTTTAAATGAAAATTTTAATGTAATGAATAATCAAATAGATATCATGTAAAATGAGTAAAGAACCATAATATTTCCTTGAAAATGTGATTAATTTTTGTAGAGATGAAATAAAAATATTAAAAGTTAACTGTGAAGTTAAATTAAGGTGTCTTGAAAACATTAAGAAAATATTAAATTTAATATTCATTATGGAGTAAATCAAATTGAGAAATATTTGATCTACTAAAGTACAATCATAACATGAAGCTGATAAAAGATTAATGGCTAAAATTATAAAACAATATCTATCTTCTATAAATAATTTATCATGTGGTAAGAAATTTAAAAATCATTATATGTTCTATCTTCTTATATGTTGAGGAAACACTTATCCTCACTGTTTTGGAATCATTATGCACTAAATTAGATAATCTAAATAACATTATTTATAGTTTTGAATAGACTTTTGTGAATAATTTTTTTGTAAATAATCCACCGCTTATATTGTAGAGACCCGAAGCTTATCGTACATGGACATTACATTACTTTTGCGGAATACTTGGTACATAACAAAAACACACACACAAGGATCGTAATAGTTTAGTGTCTTTGGAAACTCGGAACGTAATCTTCTAATCGTGGTGAAAGATCTTCAATATCTCCCATAAAGATCTTCCCTTTTTTTTTACCTAAAAACCTTTCATTATATCCTGGGGAAAAGAAAACATAAAAGGGTGAGCTCAAATGCTCAGTAAGGGTAAACAAAAGAAATATCAATCACATCATATACATAAGAACATAGCTTTTGGAAATCTTAACCTGCAAAAGAGCTCATAATATCATAACATGGGATAAATCATAGAAGTGAAAATGAGATCCCCATAATCATAACATGAAACTTGAAACTTTGTGGCATGCACACATAATCATAGAGAATCATTTCTTGTTAGTCAAGACTCATTTCCAAGACTATCTTAGTGGACAAAGTCCCTTTCTGAATCGAGTAACCCTCGTTTCAGTCCTGTTTCACTGAACCGGTATAACCTACCATTTCAGCCATGTCTATCTCATGAGATATAAAATCTTTACCCAATGCATTGGAGAGATATATAGGTCCCACCCATCTTATAATGAATCCTTTCTTATGTGTGCCACATAATCATAAATCATACATCATCGCATAACACATGTAACAAAAATGGGATTCTTGAAACATCATGACATCATAAAACAAATCATATAAGGTAAATAAATTCATAAAAATAATTCCATCACAACATGATCAAATCAATGTAATATTAGGGATAAAAACATAACCCTTTATTATCTCAGATGGAAAATAATTTTTATAAAACACTTGAACTCCATTCTTGAGGAAAATATCCTTTTCTCTTAAAAATCATTTTTCCATTCTTAACATGTCATTCTACTTTAAACTAAAAGAAGTTGATTAAAAATAAACTTGAAAACTTGTAAAGTAAGATTCTTGGAAATATTGTTTTAAAAATCCATTCATGTCGTATAAGTTAAAAAAACATTCTTCGTACTTTTGTCGGAAAAGTCAAAAAGTACCTCGTACAAAAAACATCAAAAGATTCCTTTCATTTCTTTTACTAAAAACTCACCGAAGGGTAAAAATGGATTTAAACAATTGTAGGTGGATGTAAATAATATTACATATTGATGAAACATGGATGTGGATGATAAAATATACCCCAGTAAATACTTACGAATAAACAATCTCGGATAAAAATGAGATTGTGATATTTACCTTACCTTAGGTCCGATTTGCTTTGTTCGTGTCTGAAGCTCCTGTATAATGGTTTAAATAATGTTATTGACTTATTCCAGAATCATACATATTGATATGATATCATATATGGTCATATTATTAGCTTCTTGTTAGTAATATTTCATTGTTACTTGTTACTCGGGTCTTTATAACTTTTTGTTCTTATGCGTGTTTTGTCGAATAAATTATTATTCTTATCTTTAGGTTATAGATAATTCATTTCCAGAATGGTATTAGTGTAGTATATACCATATTCATTCATTCAATTCATTTATATAATCATTATGAAATGAAGATCCTGTAGAACGAGTCGCATCACATCGTGGAGACGGTATTCCGTACGTACGCACGAGTGATGATATCGTTCCTATGATCGTGGAATTGTATTGGAGTATATGTATATTATTTCAGTATCAATATTACTTTATAATAATCATAAATAGTTACTCATTACACCATTATACCCATCCTTGTAAGGTGGTGGTGGAAAATAGATTACACCACGGCGTGGAGACGGTATTCCGTACGTACGCACGCGCGGTGATTTCATTTTTCCGTAGGATGGATAGAAGGTGAATTAGGGTTGTTTCATACTTATAATAAAATATCAGTATATGAGTGATACTGATGTTATTACTTCATAATGAAACAACCTAAGAAGAAGAAGTGGAAGAAGAAATAAAGATGAAAGAATTGGTAACGGTAATTACCTCTTCTTTGAAGTGCCTCTTTGAGACCTCCTCTTAGGGCACTAGAATTGGTCTTTGAGGAAGACCAGAACATCTAGGATGTTGCTTGGGAAGTGGAGAAGGGATTTTGGCAGGGGTTGGCCGAGCTTGAGTGCTCAAATTGGTGTGAGGAGGAGGGGGAGGAGGTGTCCTTTTATAAGGGAGGAGAGGGGCACCTTAGGAATATCTCAAAATATTATTTTATATTAAAGTCAAAATCGGTTTATAATGGTTCCAAAGGGTCTTATTTCGAAGCTAAAGTGGGTATGGGTCGAAATCCTATCAACCAATAGGATTTAGACAAGTTTAGGGTATTATTTTAACCTTATCAATTAGGTTTAACTCTAAGTTAATTAATTTAACTTTTACCGTGTCTTTTTGTTTTCTTTCACTATATGGTTAATACACTTACTATAACATGACAAACGAACCCCAAATTGTTTATTATTAATATATATATCTTTATCTAAGTCATTTGGCCGAACCTTAGATTTTTAGGAATACAATAACAATTAATAATATAATATTTGATTTAAAAACTATTTTGTGTCAATTTTGACACTATTTGATATATGATTTTTGTGAAACTCATAACAGAATTAAATGTTCAAAACAAGTTGATTAAATCAACATTAATATATCATAGTAACCTAGAAAATTAGTGGAATTCATAAAAAGTCTCAAATTACATTTATTTTGGTGTTTATAACATCAATTATGTCAATATTTCATTAATAAGATAATTACTGCATCATCATTGTGTCATAAATAAATTAAATTATTTGATGTCTAAAAATTACAAATAAAATACCATCATGTAGGAAATCTTTTTAGCTTTCTAATGAATATTTACAATCGAATTTATCTTATGTATAACCCCATATTAAAAATGATTTACTTATTAAACTTTGATTTTAACTATTTTAACCTTTCTTTAAATAAATTAATAATAAATGTCCTAATCGAATCCAAGTGGGCCAAAATGGTCATATTTTATTCCTAAGATTGTTTTTGGTCGAATTACACTTGTCCAATAGAATTAGGACATGTGTTAGGGTAATAGTAATATCATATTTACCCTTAGTTACCCTATTTACTATTAACCGCGGAAAAAAAGTAAAAAGTTACTATTCACCAAAAAATTATTTTCATCTCATTGAACCACATTTTAGTCCTTGATATTAACCGTGTCTCTCGGATTTTCGAAATTCCATTCACAGAAGCGGTAAAATTAAGTTTTATGCAAAATTCAGTTTTTAACCTACCACTTAGTAGTTTCACTATTCATCAAAAATTGATGTTTTTCAGAACAATGCCAAAATTTCATCCCAAGCTATATTTCATATTCCGAATTCAAAAATGAAGTATATTTTACCAAATTCATAACATAAAAGTTGCATTAATTAATTTTATAATTAAATCCCGCTGTTAAAACAAATAGCGTGTTTTTAAGAAACAATATCTATCAAAAGATTGACACTTGTTTATGTCTAGTTTAAATGTGAAATTACATCCAATGACCAACATTGTATTAAATTGTAAAAATATATTCTAAATATACTTTAAAACCACTCAAATTAATGATTTATCACTATTAATTATTTCGAATAAAAAATTTGTTTTTAATTATAATTTAGTAATTTTCATTATTCATCAGAATATGAAAGTTATCCGAAAAGTACCAAAATTTCACCTTAGGCTAAATTCGATACTCCGAATCCAAAAATAAAGTTCATTTTGAAAAATAATATTTACTGGATTTCAAAAAGTGGTTATTACTACTCATAACGGCTAGTTTTAATAATATTTTTATAGCATATCGTTGTTTAGTGAAACTCGGTATTGCGTACTACACACGCTATCGAGGAAGGTCACGATTGCGTGTAATGCAAGGCAAGTCAAGGATGTGTGTTGTGCAAGCTCCTTTTGGTGTAGCGTACATCACAAGACATAAAAAAGAATATTTTTCATAAAATCTCGGGCTGTTACATTCTACCCCCCTTAAAATGAATTTCGCCCTCGAAATTCGTCGGGGTTATAAATGGTTTACTATTCGAAAGTTTCTTTAATAGAAACCCACATCGTAAAAGGGAATACCAAAACTTGGCTTTAAAAATTAAAGTATGAAATGTAACGATTACCCAAATAAACTAATCACTGGGTTTCCACATAGGTGAAAATATGGATATGGAAGAGAAATCTAACCATCATGTTCTGATGGAGAGTGGTAGAGAACATGGCTATGGAAAAGTCAGTAATCACAAATCCATAGATTTGTGATGATATAAGGTACCATATGATTCATCAGGTATAAGATCACTAGGACAACATTTTTGGTTTTCAAGATCATTTCCCTAAAGTTGAAAATTTGCTTAGAATAAATACTTACTTTATTTTGGTACAATCTCACTTTTGTTCGTGCCTTGAACAATTTCTACTTCATATCTTAAATAAATGAAGTTGAATTTGTTATTTGTGAAGTGTTAGCAGATCATGTGATAGAATGACTGTTCATTCCATCTGTCTCAAACAAAAGGTTAGCAAAAGTTATTAAATATACATAAGTCATTCTATAGTGAGATTAATCATATATGGTTCCTAAAATGGACTTATACTTCATATATCATGCTTCTTAATATAATAAAACTAGTTTCTACTAAACAGGGACTTCCTGTAGGCCAGTGGTAGGCGATAAAGGCCAGTCGCACTTCGGTTGTGGGTTCGATTCCTACAGCCTTGTCCGAAGCGATGGGCTGTCGCCCGTCCTGCAGGTTGTCCCTTTTTCTAAAACTACGTTACTATAACATCCCATCAATAATATCGAAAATCCTCTATCCTTAAACAATACTAACTTATGTCTATCATAATCCAGTCTAATATTTAGGCTTATACATAATACTGCAGTCCACTCTCATAATATTGTGACAACGATTACTAGAGATTTAATACTGTCGTTGATCCCCACATATCATAAGATATGTCTTGTTGGTCACATTCCAAACATTCAAAGTCCTTAATCGTGTATTCTCTTGAATACCTTAGTGAAAACATGAGTGCAGTTAAAAGTTACCAAAATCCTCAAAATTCTATATACTCAAACCATGATATCACTTAGTCCTTATATCAATCATGAGCTCATGAATACTATTAAACATTTCATTTTCTCGTCTTCATTATGCGCATATCATCTTATTTCCAAAAACAATATCTCAATCACTTTGAATACCACATCAATAAATATTGCAATACTCAATGATACAACATTATTTTGGAATCCCATTACATAAACACTTAATCATTCCACCACATCATTGTCATATTCAACATTGCCAATAGTGATCGCATGTGATTTCCCTTTGTCCTTTGCCTTCAGTGGTTGCTCATGTTGATCATCACTAACCCTTGGATTAGGGCAATTATTAGCATAATGCCCCATTTCCTTGCACTTGAAGCATTGAAGTGTTGGCGGTGCGTTCTCTGCAGTGTTTGCTTTATTCACATCATTAGAAACCCTTTTTCCATTACTTCGACACTCAGCTGCTCGATGACCTTCTTTTCCACACTTAAAACATTTTCTAGTCCCTTTAAGACAGTCTCCACCATGCTTCTTTCCACACTTTGTGCATAAGGAAACATTCATCTTCTTTTCACCATTATTCAGAGATTTCTCCTTGAACTCCATCTTTCGTTTCTTGTCAAAACCATGAGATGGATATGTAACACCAACTTCCATTTCTACCTTGATAGCACAACGCACAATTTCTTCATAGCTATTGAAGTCTCTTATAGCTAATGCCCTTCGAAGACTTGGTTTTAAGCCACTGAAAAATCGATCAACTTTACTTTCAGGTTGGATGATAATACCAGAAGCATACCTTGCAAGTCTTGTAAAATTTGCTTCATAGGTACCAACAGATTCATCGTCCCTTTGCTTCAGTTCAAGAAACTCTTTCTCCATCTTTGTTCGAAGAATACGAGGGAAGTACTTACTGAAAAACAAGTTCTTGAACTCGTCCCATTCCATGGAATCAATTTCATCTCTTGGCCTCGTATTCTTGATAAGATTCCACCATTGATCCGCTTCACCTTCCAAACGATATACTGCTAAGATGACTTTATCATGTTCAGAACATTGAAGAACTGAAAATATCTTTTCAGTAGTACTGATCCATTGTTCGGCCACAAGTGGATCAGAAGACCCACTGAAAGAAGGTGGACGTTGCCTCATGAAGGACTCAATAGAATATTGTTCCCTTCTCTGCTCATTTGGAAGTCCAGAATGATTCATAGCTTGTGTAAGTATAGCAATAAGATTTTGCACTCCATCTCCCATAACATTTGTTTGTTCAGGAGGGCAATCATTGCATTGTCCATTGCATTGATCAACACGGTTCCTTCGGGTTCCAGCCATCGTCTAAAACCCAAAAATAATAGTGTGAGAGGCAAAAATCATGCTAGGGAAAACAACATAATAAAGGGGGAGTACCTTCAATATCCAACATCTTAGGTTTAATTCTATGATCGTTAGCGTAATTCTATTACTATAACCTATACGTATACTTATCCCTAGGGACATCCCTAGACATACCTTAGAAATATCTCTAGGGATCTCACTAACGTTTTCGCATCCTAGTTTCCAAAGGTTGACTAAACCTTTCCTCTGATACCAACTGTAGAGACCCGAAGCTTATCGTACATGGACATTACATTACTTTTGCGGAATACTTGGTACATAACAAAAACACACACACAAGGATCGTAATAGTTTAGTGTCTTTGGAAACTCGGAACGTAATCTTCTAATCGTGGTGAAAGATCTTCAATATCTCCCATAAAGATCTTCCCTTTTTTTTACCTAAAAACCTTTCATTATATCCTGGGGAAAAGAAAACATAAAAGGGTGAGCTCAAATGCTCAGTAAGGGTAAACAAAAGAAATATCAATCACATCATATACATAAGAACATAGCTTTTGGAAATCTTAACCTGCAAAAGAGCTCATAATATCATAACATGGGATAAATCATAGAAGTGAAAATGAGATCCCCATAATCATAACATGAAACTTGAAACTTTGTGGCATGCACACATAATCATAGAGAATCATTTCTTGTTAGTCAAGACTCATTTCCAAGACTATCTTAGTGGACAAAGTCCCTTTCTGAATCGAGTAACCCTCGTTTCAGTCCTGTTTCACTGAACCGGTATAACCTACCATTTCAGCCATGTCTATCTCATGAGATATAAAATCTTTACCCAATGCATTGGAGGGATATATAGGTCCCACCCATCTTATAATGAATCCTTTCTTATGTGTGCCACATAATCATAAATCATACATCATCGCATAACACATGTAATAAAAATGGGATTCTTGAAACATCATGACATTATAAAACAAATCATATAAGGTAAATAAATTCATAAAAATAATTCCATCACAACATGATCAAATCAATGTAATATTAGGGATAAAAACATAACCCTTTATTATCTCAGATGGAAAATAATTTTTATAAAACACTTGAACTCCATTCTTGAGGAAAATATCCTTTTCTCTTAAAAATCATTTTTCCATTCTTAACATGTCATTCTACTTTAAACTAAAAGAAGTTGATTAAAAATAAACTTGAAAACTTGTAAAGTAAGATTCTTGGAAATATTGTTTTAAAAATCCATTCATGTCGTAAAAGTTAAAAAAACATTCTTCGTACTTTTGTCGGAAAAGTCAAAAAGTACCTCGTACGAAAAACATCAAAAGATTCCTTTCATTTCTTTTACTAAAAACTCACCGAAGGGTAAAAATGGATTTAAACAATTGTAGGTGGATGTAAATAATATTACATATTGATGAAACATGGATGTGGATGATAAAATATACCCCAGTAAATACTTACGAATAATCAATCTCGGATAAAAATGAGATTGTGATATTTCCCTTACCTTAGGTCCGATTTGCTTTGTTCGTGTCCGAAGCTCCTGTATAATGGTTTAAATAATGTTATTGACTTATTCCAGAATCATACATATTGATATGATATCATATATGGTCATATTATTAGCTTCTTGTTAGTAATATTTCATTGTTACTTGTTACTCGGGTCTTTATAACTTTTTGTTCTTATGCGTGTTTTGTCGAATAAATTCTTATTCTTATCTTTAGGTTATAGATAATTCATTTCCAGAATGGTATTAGTGTAGTATATACCATATTCATTCATTCAATTCATTTATATAATCATTATGAAATGAAGATCATGTAGAACGAGTCGCATCACATCGTGGAGACGGTATTCCGTACGTACGCACGAGTGATGATATCGTTCCTATGATCGTGGAATTGTATTGGAGTATATGTATATTATTTCAGTATCAATATTACTTTATAATAATCATAAATAGTTACTCATTACACCATTATACCCATCCTTGTAAGGTGGTGGTGGAAAATAGATTACACCACGGCGTGGAGACGGTATTCCGTACGTACGCACGCGCGGTGATTTCATTTTTCCGTAGGATGGATAGAAGGTGAATTAGGGTTGTTTCATACTTATAATAAAATATCAGTATATGAGTGATACTGATGTTATTACTTCATAATGAAACAACCTAAGAAGAAGAAGTGGAAGAAGAAATAAAGATGAAAGAATTGGTAACGGTAATTACCTCTTCTTTGAAGTGCCTCTTTGAGACCTCCTCTTAGGGCACTAGAATTGGTCTTTGAGGAAGACCAGAACCTCTAGGATGTTTCTTGGGAAGTGGAGAAGGGATTTTGGCAGGGGTTGGCCGAGCTTGAGTGCTCAAATTGGTGTGAGGAGGAGGGGGAGGAGGTGTCCTTTTATAAGGGAGGAGAGGGGCACCTTAGGAATATCTCAAAATATTATTTTATATTAAAGTCAAAATCGGTTTATAATGGTTCCAAAGGGTCTTATTTCGAAGCTAAAGTGGGGATGGGTCGAAATACTATCATCCAATAGGATTTAGACAAGTTTAGGGTATTATTTTAACCTTATCAATTAGGTTTAACTCTAAGTTAATTAATTTAACTTTTACCGTGTCTTTTTGTTTTCTTTCACTATATGGTTAATACACTTACTATAACATGACAAACGAACCCCAAATTGTTTATTATTAATATATATATCCTTATCTAAGTCATTTGGCCGAACCTTAGATTTTTAGGAATACAATAACAATTAATAATATAATATTTTATTTAAAAACTATTTTGTGTCAATTTTGACACTATTTGATATATGATTTTTGTGAAAGTCATAACAGAATTAAATGTTCAAACCAAGTTGATTAAATCAACATTAATATATCATAGTAACCTAGAAAATTAGTGGAATTCATAAAAAGTCTCAAATTACATTTATTTTGGTGTTTATAACATCAATTATGTCAATATTTCATTAATAAGATAATTACTGCATCATCATTGTGTCATAAATAAATTAAATTATTTGATGTCTAAAAATTACAAATAAAATACCATCATGTAGGAAATCTTTTTAGCTTTCTAATGAATATTTACAATCGAATTTATCTTATGTATAACCCCATATTAAAAATGATTTACTTATTAAACTTTGATTTTAACTATTTTAACCTTTCTTTAAATAAATTAATAATAAATGTCCTAATCTAATCCAAGTGGGCCTAAATGGTCATATTTTATTCCTAAGTTTGTTTTTGGTCGAATTACACTTGTCCAATAGAATTAGGACATGTGTTAGGGTAATAGTAATATCATATTTACCCTTAGTTACCCTATTTACTATTAACCGCGGTAAAAAAGTAAAAAGTTACTATTCACCAAAAAATTATTTTCATCTCATTGAACCACATTTTAGTCCTTGATATTAACCGTGTCTCTCGGATTTTCGAAATTCCATTCACAGAAGCGGTAAAATTAAGTTTTATGCAAAATTCAGTTTTTAACCTACCACTTAGTAGTTTCACTATTCATCAAAAATTGATGTTTTTCAGAACAATGCCAAAATTTCATCCCAAGCTATATTTCATATTCCGAATTCAAAAATGAAGTATATTTTACCAAATTCATAACATAAAAGTTGCATTAATTAATTTTATAATTAAATCCCGCTGTTAAAACAAATAGCGTGTTTTTAAGAAACAATATATATCAAAAGATTGACACTTGTTTATGTCTAGTTTAAATGTGAAATTAAATCCAATGACCAACATTGTATTAAATTGTAAAAATATATTCTAAATATACTTTAAAACCACTCAAATTAATGATTTATCACTATTAATTATTTCGAATAAAAAATTTGTTTTTAATTATAATTTAGTAATTTTCATTATTCATCAGAATATGAAAGTTATCCGAAAAGTACCAAAATTTCACCTTAGGCTAAATTCGATACTCCGAATCCAAAAATAAAGTTCATTTTGAAAAATAATATTTACTGGATTTCAAAAAGTGGTTATTACTACTCATAACGGCTAGTTTTAATAATATTTTTATAGCATATCGTTGTATAGTGAAACTCGGTATTGCGTACTACACACGCTATCGAGGAAGGTCACGATTGCGTGTAATGCAAGGCAAGTCAAGGATGTGTGTTGTGCAAGCTCCTTTTGGTGTAGCGTACAACACAAGACATAAAAAAGAATATTTTTCATAAAATCTCGGGCTGTTACATATATAAATGTGGATGTAAAAAATTATAAGATGGTTCCTCCTAATATGTCTGAAAGAATAATTTTAATTTCTAGAGAATTTGTTTTTTAATGATGTATCCAGTTTTCAAAACTCTACATAATGGAAGAATCCATGTCTTATTGTATACTATTAATGTAATATAATGTTCAAGAACATGTCCCTTTACATTTCATAAAATATTCTATGTAATAGAAAAAAAATTGAAAAAAATTAAGGGTGTATTAGATAAGATGGTAAGGGAAACCCATCTAATTACCCCCAATCCTCAAAAAAAAAAGAAATAAAAATCAGTGTATATCCAAAATATTTCATTATCTTTAATATTTTAATGGAAATTGATGAAGAATAGTTCTTGGGGACTGTTGGTTTAATTATATTAATAAAAAATGGATAATTACTTCTAGAAGGTGGCCAGAATAGTTCTAGGAAAATAAAAAGAAGATAGGATACCAGTCAACTATTGGGTGGAAATAAACAAAAGTAACATACAAGTTTCACTCATGATGAAAAAATTTTAAGATGTCAAAACCAATAAAATATTCATCTTTTATGGAAAAAATAATTTTTGTATAAATTTAAAATATCCATGACTGTTTGAGTTATCAAAAGATTATTTATGTAACAAATTTATTCAAATCGAGGATGACCGAAGGTGAATATAATGATGTCGAAAATCTATGATGAAGTAGTTTAAGTACATCGATAGTTACCTTTGATGTGTAACTTACAAGTTAATAAGATGATTTGTGGAAGGTGAATGTTGGTTGTCCACATCTCTAACAATTTAATATACATTTTTCTGTGATAATATGTGTTTTTTAATAAAAGTAAATTTCATTATAAGGAAGAATGTTTGGTGTGAATGAATTTTCTCACTAGAAGAATAAATATAAGTACATTTTGAATGATTATATTATTCTTTTTTTAGAATAGAGAATGATTAGACAGATTTTATAAGAATATGAAAAGAATAATTCTTATTCAATGTTAATTGATGTTAAATTGAATACTCCACACAATGTGAGAAATGAATGAAAATGAATGAAATTTATGACCCACAAGAAGATTGATTCTTTGAATATTTAGGGTAAACACATGAATGAAAATGATGATAATGTGAATACAATATTCTGGTTGAGAAAATTTTCGTAGTATTATTACACTAATTGATATAGTGGATAGTCCAATTTTCACCTCATTTATTCAAGATATAATACTTTAAAAGGGAATTAATGGGCCATAAATTCACGGGGATCCATAAAGTTAATTTTATGTACCCAGAGTCTGGATCTCAAAATGATTTTATAAAAACATTATATATCCTAAAAATCAGGATAATGAAATCTTCGGTCATCTCTATGGTATATTCTATATACTTTCACATCATTATATAAAAATTTATTTTTAAATTTGGTGGCATAAAATTATTTAACAATGTAAAAGTTAGAATTACTATAATAAGGAGGATAAATTTACAATAATTCATAAATATTTATGATCTATTTGTTGACATGGTTATAAGAAAATATTTTAAATGAAAATATATAGAACAAAAACAAAAAATTGGAATCTTAAAATGTTTGTGTCAATTTATAAATTTTGATGATCACTTTTTCATAATAGTTAATAACTGTTTTTTTATATAATGATTGTGGCTCACATTGAATTAGAATTAGTTGATATTTGGCATATTATTTTTAAAAAAGTGAGTATGAGCTTCTTTAAATGATTTAATGCTAACATTTTGTTCAATTGGGTATAAGAAGAAATGTATGAATAATGTTCTTTCCTCACATTAGAAATTTATATTGGGGTTTTGAAATTGGATCATTAATGAGGAGAGAAAGTTGATAAAGGATGTTCCTTATCTAATGGTCATGGAAGAAATATATGTTTTATTTATTTTGGTTATGGTGGAGGTTAATATTATCAAAAATTAAGAGAAATTTGTACTAAAAAAGTAGAAGTGGAGATTGAATTTCCCATAGGAAGATTATGATATATTTTATTTTTTACTAAGATTATATTTAAAATTCTAAGGGAAACTAGAAGGAAATAGTTCATAAGTATGTTCAAGATGTATTGAAAATGATGATCTTTTATCATATACAAGAAGACTATAGTTTAATTATCTACTTAGAATTGATCACAAAAAGAAATGGAGATATATAGAGTTAATTCTACTAACTGATAAAGGTGAAATAAATTGAGATTTTTATATATTAAGGTTGCCACAAATATTAGACAATTATATCACTATTCATAAGTGCATTCATGATTTGTGCTAAAGGATGTAGAATAATAGTCTACAATACATGGATTTAATTAAGTATGTTTAAATATATGGGGTAATTGATTAGACTAATGATTAGTAGGAAATAGATTATACAATAAAATCAATTAATGAATCTAATCTCAAATGTGAATACATCATAAGGTAATGAGAGAATTAAAAAAAAGATAATTTGAAGGATGAACATGACTGAGGAATTGATAAAGATGCAATTACTAATTCTTAAGATTATAAATAGTTTTTTTAATAGAAGTATGTAAAATGAATGAAGTGCAAACACATTTGAATAAATGTTGAAAAATATATGTTTAATGATATTTTTAATATTATGATATATGAACTATTGAGAAAATAAAAAACTAAAGAGTTTGGAATTAGAGAATGTTATTCTAAAAGGATAATTCAAGGCCACTAATGGTTTTGGAAGAACGAAATAAGATAAGGATTCCATATTATTTAATTATAATAACATTACTATAGAAGAGGATTAATACTAATCCAATGTATGTTGAATTTAAAAATTCTATATCACTAGATGTTTATGGATCATGGATAGAATCATGAAGTTTGGATGTAATTATCCACATCATTGGATGAAGATATAAAAAGTAATCAAAGAATGGGGAATCCTGAATGGGAATGAAGGAAAATGAAATAAAATTCAATATATCCAACTATATTGATAAATCAGGGATGATTCATATCCAATGTATCAGAGGAAATGAAAGAAAAAATAAATATTCTAAATTAAGGAATATAGAAAGACTAATTGAGTGTAATCTTATAAATTCAAATGATTGATTCCAAATCCGTATTTATTATAATATGATATTATTAGTATACTTTTAACTGAATTATGGGGAATTGAATAGAGGCAACTAGAGGAAAATGGGTATTTTTAGAAGAAAATTTTAAAATAATTAAAGGCTATTAAAAATTGTTTTTAGAAAAAAAGATAAGAATGGAAGCGGTATATTGATTCAAATAGTAGAACTCATCCCCCAATATTTCCATATTACATTAAATTGACATTAATTTATATATTTTTAGTATTTGTAGTTAGATGTTCAATGTGAAAAAATCAAGAATGGCGTGGTTGTGATTCAAGGAACTATCAATGAATGATTTGAGGATTATTTACACTAATATTTATAGGAGAAATGATCAAATTATATCTAGATGTTTTATAAGATATTTAATTTGGGTAATTAATTATATGAGATAATTTTAATTTCTAATATAATCTTATCAGTTCCCTGTATCAATCTATGGAACCTATCCTATAAAAAGTGTGAAGAATAATATAATGGATTGTATGTAAAAAGGTAGAATCGTGTGGGATAATGATTATCAATCAGAGGGATAAAACTAATAATCATTTACATTGAATGAAAATTATGGTCAATTTTTATAATTCTATACATTGATGCTCTAAATTAATATATAATATCCCAGATCCAGAAGATCATAATAGATAAATCCAAAGAAACATCAATCACTAATTTGTTGATGTTTCCGATGTTAGAAGTCAAAGAAGTTATAGCTTCGGTTTTCATTAAATAATAAATCAGATAGGTATGATGAGTGTGATGTTTATAGCTATAGATCAAGAGGAATTTGAAGAACCATCCAAGAAGAAGATCATGGGATTATTTTGATGACGGGTGGTTCAAGTTTAAAAAATTCCTACATTAATTTTTAGAGATCGAAGGACTCTCAAAGAGATACCTATACTATAGTACATAGTATAAATAACTTCTACTTGATTAATATAGTGTAGAATGTGGGTTCTGATAGTAACATACCACAAAACATAGTAATTGGGGAAATATATTTTTAGTGGATTAATTTTTGACCTGATGATAGTCGATACAATGAGAATAAGGTTCTCACATTGTGGCTAAACCATATAATATATATTCATGTTTCGTAGTTCACCATATTGCATAAAATAATAGAGAATTGGTGAGATAACATATGTAAAATCAATACATGTTAACTAATATTTTTGATATGGTCAATATAAATTATTTAATAATCTAAATGGAAATAATTGGAAAATATTGGATTCCCAATATTAAACCCCTCTCCCATCCAGGTGCCTATATAATCCTCTAGTTATATCATATTTTGATTATCTCAAAATCTATTTTTGGTAAATAAACCTCATAAATATGTAATAAGTCTTTTAAAATGGTTTTAATATAAATTTTATGTTTATATTTATCATCACATCAATAGATTTACATTGGTTAATTTAATGTATAAAATATAACTACACTTCCCCCAAAACATATTTGTGATCTATATAATAAAATACAATTGTTTCCCAAAATCACATCAAACTAAATTTGATGGAATGTCAAAATAAAATAAAGAATCATATATCCAAAAAATCTATCATATAGGTAGTTATAGTTAGGTGATGTCATCATTATATAATTATGTGTTTTCAATGACAATTCAATATCAAAATGTTGAGGTGATAATTTTTTATACATAAAATATTCATCACATAAAAATTAGCCATAAATTTTTTTGACTCAATATGGGTTTCCTTATGAATTTTCAATTCCTTCATGAAAAGGGGGAGATTATTAATCCATTAAGGTATCCTTATGACATTACCATTCCTTCTTTTTTTTGAAAATCACAAACACCTTATTTCAATGCAAAACTCATTTTACCCATGCTATAATTCCATAATGAAAATTTCCTTCCCAAACAAAATTCACCCCTACTGAGATATCATTTTTCATATCATAAATTTTCTAAGTGTAAAACTCGGATTGAGACTAAAAACTCAGAATCATATAATACTTAGATATGAAGAATTTTGTTTAAGACACCGAATTCAGGATACGAACTCTCCTGTAGTTCAACTCCAAATTTTGGATACGAACTCTCATGTTGTTCAACTCAGAATTCTGGATACGAACACTCATGAAGTTCAACTTTGAATTCAGAATACGAATTCTCATGAAGTTCAAATCTGAATTATGGTTACGAATTTCAGAGTTCTGACTCTGAATTCTGAATCATAATTATGATTATCAACTTTATATGTTCTGACTCCGAGTTCTCTGAATAACAGACTCTAAAATCCAATGAGTTCTGACTCCAAATTGTCATGAACTCTGACTCCGAACATTTCAAGTTCAGGATTGAAAGTATTGTTAAATCATGATTACTAATTTCCTTGAAATTTAGACTTCAGAACACTATAGAATTCAGGTTCCGAATTCCTACACAACAGAATCTGAATATCCTTTTTTTAAAGACTCCAGATTCATTTTTGGTTGACTCCAAACATTAATTTTCTTCACTTCAAATATCTGATTCTAGTAATTATTTCACTTGTTTAGTTATAAAATGATATTGTGCCTTCATTTATCAACTAACCATTTTTTGAGTGAAACGTGTACAAGTCCCTCCGAAATTCAAGGAAAAATATGACCGTTGGAGGAAGGATTAGACCGTTGGAGCAGTGACAATAAATAAAAGCTCATTTCAAAGAGCTCGATACAAAACTTGACAACATCATTGAAAACTGTGATTACATGCTGTTGAAGTGATTTATAGAGAGATAGGATCTTATAAACTCTCAGGATTCATGCAGAATGTTTGAACCACTTATTCAAAATTTTCTTCATGCAGATTTTCTTCGTGTGACTCTGATTATTGTTGTGTACAATCGAGGGCTTCTGTGGATAGGAAGATAGAGGTACCTACTACCTGATAGTTGAGGGATTGCGGGGATAGCATGACAGACTCTGATCTTCGTATCGAGGGCTTACCCGGGTGTGGGTAAGACAGACAATCATGAAAGTATAAATCTAGGAACTTTTATCCAAGGTTGTTGGATACCCTTCTCTTTGGGTTAAAAGATTTACTACTTATTACTAGTTTTGTTTCATGTTTTCCACTTCATTTTGTATTGTTAAGGAAAGTATAACATTCTAATAATTCTTTATACATGTACTCTGATTATATATGATTCTATACGCTTTATGGTATAATCTTAGTTGTTCTAAACTTTTGTTAAGTTTCATTTCCAGAATCAATTTTCTAGAATCAAGAATGTTTTTAGAACATAGAGGTGTTGTGAATATTTACTATACAAAATTTCCTTTGGGATTTTTAAATTATACAATTTACCCACCCCCTCCTGTATTTGAGCATCTCATACTTATAAATTTGATCCTACATTTGGTATTATATAGTATATCATACTCACATACCATCTCACAATTGGTATCAGATGAAGGTCTCAGAAATATTTATATTAACATATAAGTTTTTCCATACTCAAAGTTCTCAGAATAGAATTTTTGGATTCATACATCTAGATTCATATTTTTTCGGAATCTTTTATTCAGAATCACATAGTTCAGATTCATTCTTTCTTATAGATACATTATCTTTTTCCTTTATTAGGATATATTCTCTTTTTTACGGACTTATACCACTAACAAGTTTCTTGTTCCAAATATTATCTTAAGAATGGCATGTTTAAATATTGGTTCTATTGAAAATCTAAATTCTACCAGACCTCCTATTTTTGAGGGAAGTGATTATGAGTACTGAAGAGATTGAATGAAGACTTTTTTTATCAATACTATAATTGATAACAATATAATGCTGACTGGAGAATATAAGATTCCAAATAAGGAATTGAGAACCTTTACGAATCAGGATAAATCAGAATATCAACCAAATTTTAGAGTCAGAAATACATTGTTATGTGCCATGACTAGGAATATCTATAGTACGATATCTTTCTGCAAAGCTGCAGATAGTATCTGGAAGAAAATTTAAGTTACACATTTTTGTACATCTCAAGTCATAGAGACAAGAATAGCTATGCTGAGAGCTGAATACCATAGCTTTAAATTTACTTATGGAGAACCGATAAGCATTGTTCATGAAAGGTTTATGACTATCATGAATAGCTTACAATCAATGGGAGAAAAAGGATTGGATGATGATGCCATTGTAGATAAGATCATAGATATCATTCTAATTGAATGGGAGTCCAAGAGGACATCTATTGATGAGAACAGGAAAGTCACTGAGATTTCCTTAGATGAGTTGTTTGGAACTCTTCTTCAGCATGAAACTCGAATGATGATTGATGCTGAAAATGTCTAGAAGAAAAATTGGAATGGAGGAGTTTCTTTTACAACCACTTCTAAACATATGAGAGCCATGACCTTAGAAAGAGTAACCAGATCAAAGAAAAAGAATGTCATTATTCCATCATAATCACGTGACACGGAAATGTTTGAGAATGAATCAGCTAATATTTCTTGAAGAATGAACAAGATTGTAGCTCAAAGGAACCATCATAATATGTACAAGAAGAAAGACTATAGAGATAAGAAACATGGAGAAGTTACATGTTATGAATGTAATAGAACTGGTCATATCATACCTGATTAACCCTTGCTGAAAAATATGGAAAATAAGGAAAGGAATTTAGAAAGGAACAGGAAGAAATTCTATTAATCAAAGCACAAGAAAACTCTTAAGGATAATAATACTTGGAGTGTTAGCTAAGGAGATTCTTCAGAAAGTGAAACTTCTGAATATGATTCATCAGCATAGAAGAATATGGGTTTCATTTCTACCACTTATTTCCCTAATACATTTCTTATGGCCATGGTATGCTCTGTTGAGGCTTTAACAAATTTATCTCTTGATAAGAATTACTATTCTGAGAATATTACTTATAATGAAGATAAATCATCCTCATAAAATGAATAATTACTTTCATATGAAGATGTTTCTAGATTTTCCAAGTTATTTGAAGCATGAAATTTTAAAATTTCTATGAAATTAGACTAGTAAAATACTAGGGAAGAAATTCTTACAAAAGAGATTTTATATCTTTCTAAAGATTGTAGAGATAAAGATGAGTTTTTAGAAAAACGTTCTAAAGACCTTGAGAAATAAAATTCTGATAAAGAAGAACATTCTAAATATCTTAATAATGCTATTTTAAAGATAAATGTTTTTGATGAAAAATCTAACTCTAATGAAATGATTCCCGAGGATAGGAATTTAGTCATCAAACTGAAATCTGAAATATTTTATCTTAAGAAGTTCATTGCAAAAGTTACCTCTTTGAAGGAAAATTTTGACAAGATTTATTATCAAATTAAACCTCAAGGAAACACTACTGGAGAAGGTTATACTCACCAAAATCCTGTTTTCAAAAACAACTATTTTTTTACTTCTAGATCCCCTTTTTAAACTATGTGTCAATGTGGTGGGTATTGGAAGAAAAATTGCTACTTAAATAGAGTTTAATCTCTTAGGTTTCATATAGCTTTTTTTTCTAAAAAAATGTGGATACCAAAAATTTTGTTATTTATAAATTCCGGATCTGAGAAATTTTGGATTCCGAAAGTCTAATTTCGTTCTTATTTTCCAGAAAATAGGAAAAGTACCAACAACAATACGTGATACATGGATAGTGGATGTTCCCGACATATGACTGGTAACAAAAACTATTTTGAAATGACTATCAAAACAAAAGAAGGAAAAGTAAATTTTGGAGATAATTCATAGGGAGAAATTATTGGTATAGGTAACATCGTTCTTCTTGGAAAAACTTTGATTTCAAATGTTTTATTTATTAAGGGTCTTAAGCACAACCTCATTAGAATAATCCAGTTATGTGATAAAGGCTACATTGTGAATTTTAGGAATGACAAGTTCGTAGTACACGATTCAAAGGAATAATTTATTCTTTCTGCAAATAGGCAAGAGAATGGTTACACACTAAAGTTAGAATACCTTATGATTCAAGACTTACCTTTCCTTAGTGCAACGGAAGATCACGCTTGGTTATGTCATAGAAGGTTAGGACACTGTAACCTTAGGAACATATGCAAAGTCTCTAAGAAAGGACTAGTTAATGATCTACCAAAGCATATATTTGATTCTATAAAAGTTTGTTACCCTTGTAAATATAGAAAGAAACCAATATCTTGTTTTAAATCAGTGGGTGAAGTCTCAACTACTGATTCATTACAGATAGTGCATATGGATCTTTTTGGTCAAACACAAACTGGAAGCATTGGGGGAAAGTATTATGTATTTTTCTTAGTTGATGATTACACTAGATTTATGTGGGTCTATAACATAGCAATGATATCTGAAGCCTTCTCTTATTTGAAAAGTTTTAGAGACCAAGTGAAAAATGAGAAAATCCTTGCATTGAAAACTATCCAAAGTGATCATGGAGGAGAATTTAAAAATTCTGATTTTGAAACATTTTGTACTAGAAAATGTATTAATCACAAATTATTAGCACCAAGAACACCTCAACAGAATGGTGTTGTTGAAAGAAAAAAAATATAATTCTTCAAGAGATAACTAGAACCATGTTGATTGAGAATTCTATAGCCAAAATTTTTTGGGCTGAAGCTGTAAGTACTGCTTGTTATACTATAAATCATGTTTTGATTCGAAATTTTCTTAATAAAACTCGTTATGAGTTATGGAATGGTAGAAAGCCTAGACTTTCCTACAGTAAGGTTTTTGGCTGAAAGTTATTCATTCTAAATTATAAAGATAACTTACACAAATTTTCACCAAAATCAGATGAAGAAATTTTCTTAGGCTAGTCCACAACTTCAAAGGCATATAGAGTTTTCAATAAAAACACTTGTACTTTTGAAGAAACAGAACAAGTTAAATTTAATGAAATTGATCCTTTTGATTTTAAACAACCCCAACCTACATCCTTAGATGTGTTTTCAAAGACTGATTATAATCCTTCGATAGAAAATCCTTTTGATAAGGAAAATGAACAAGAAGATACTACTGAAACATTTACCCCAAAATATTTTCTACCATATGTTGATGAACAGGTTTTACAGAACCCAAATCAGCTATTTCTGTAGAATCATCCTAGTGATAGTATCATTGGTGATTTCAATCAACCTGTAAGGACTAGATTTTCCTTAAGAAATGAAGTCGACCATCTAACATTCCTCTCCCAATTGGAACAAAAAAACATTGATGAAGCTTTAGGTGATTATGATTAGATCAAAGCTATGCGAGATGAACTAAATGAATTTGAACGGAATAATGTCTGGACCTTTGTTGAAAGACCTAAGGAAACTTTTGTTGTTGGGGTAAAATGGGTCTTTTGAAATAAATGTGATGAAAATGAAATCATTGTTAGAAATAAATCTAGATTAGTTTCTAAAGGCTATAATAATCAAGAAGGAATAGACTATGAAGAAACCTAAGCTCCAATAGCTAGACATGAATATATTCATATTTTATTTTCCTTTGTAGCATTCTTCAATTTCAAACATTTTTAAATGGATGTAAAATGTGATTTTATTAATGGTTATTTTCATGTGGATGTTTTTGTTTGAACAAACTCCTGGATTTAGAGATACAAAACATCATGATCATGTTTTTAGACTTACCAAAGCTCTGTATGGACATGAACAAACCCCTTGTGCTTGGTATGATATACTTACATGATTTTTTCTTCCAAATAACTATGTTAAGGGAAATGAAAATCCAGCACTTTTTATAAAGAAAGTCAAGAAATTTTTTTTTATTGTTCAAATTTATGTTGATGACATTATATTTGGTTTGACTCAGAAATATTTCACTAATTCCTTTTTAGATCTAATGAAATCTTTGTTTGAAATTAGTATGATGAATGAGTAATCAATTTTCCTAGGTTTTTAAATTTCTCAAAAACCAGAAGGAATCTATATATCCAAACATAATTATATTAAATTTCTTCTTAAAAAGTATGGATATGACAACACTAGGTGTATAATTACTCTTATTGGTACCTCAAACACACTTGATCTTGATGAAGCTGGGAAACCAGTAGATCAAACAATTTTTAGAGGTATGATAGGAAGTCTAATTTACGCAACAACTAGTCATCCAGACATAATGTTTTCAGTATGCTTATGTGCAAAATATCAATACCATCCTATGGAATATCATTTAAAAGTAGTGGAAAGAAAATTTAACTATTTAAAGGGAACCATGGATTTAGGACTATTTTATACTTATGGAAATGACTTTGTTTTAAAAAGTTTTTCAGATGCTGACTTTAGTGGATGTAGAACAGATACAAAGAGTACATCTGGAACTTGTCATTTCTTAGAAGATTCATTATTTTCTTGGTCTTTCTTTAAGAAACATTCTGTAGCACTCTCCAATTCTGAAGCTAAATATGTAGCAGCTATATTTTTTTATGCTCAAGTGTTGTCGATGCAACGCACACTCACAGACTATGGCATGAGTTTTAATAAGACTCAAATTTTGTTTGATAACAGAATTTCCATTTCCCTTAGTAATAACCCTGCACATCACTCTCATGCAATACACATAGATATCAGGCGTCACTTTCATAGGGATCATGCACAAAAATGAGATATTATTCTTCAATTTATCAGAGTGGAAGATCAACTTGCTGATATTTTCACAAAATCATTACCCTCTGATAGATTTTAATACATTAAACAGAATTTAGGAATGACAACCGTGAGGAAATATTCCTCCATTAACCATATGTTTAACCAATATCCTTACAATAGAAAACTCTTTTTCATTGGGGGATTACATCTATTATTAATGTTTTTCAAAATTTTCTTAATTGGTTTTTCAATTTTTTCATAATGAAAATTTTTTGTAGTTGGTTTTTCAAAATTTTTCATAATGAAAATTTTCGTAATAAAGTATTCATATTTTATTCGTAATGAAAAATCTTCAAACCTAAAATTTTCGTAATGAAAAGCTTCAGAACAGGAATTTTTCATAATGAAATCTACAGACATGAATTTTTCGTAATGATATTCTTCAGACCTAAAAATTTCGTAATAGAATTTTTGGATTTGAAATTTTCATAGTGATGTTTTTTTCTCGTATTCATGATTTTTTTGGGAATCCAATGTACTTCAAGAAAAATATTCCTCATTACGAATAATCATCCTAAGGAATCCGAAAGGTATGGTTTCCTTCTTAAATATTTAGAAGTCACTTTTACTTTTTTTAGTTTCTTTTCTTTTTAAAATTTCTTGGATTCAAGTTTCCTTAAATACGAATTCATTCTTTTAAAACCTCAAAAGATCAGACTAAATCAAATTTTTCCTTGCTGCTATCATATTAACCGTTAGATCAGATCAAAGGGTTTCCCAACCATTAGATTTGAATTGGAATTTGAAAGGCCACTTCCATCGCCTATATAAAGGGGACCCCCGATGGTTGTCCCACATTGGTTTCCAAGATCTCGCATATTGAAGCTCCGCTCCTCTACAAAAGCTGGTTCCAAATTCTTCAGAAATGCTCAGTACGAATGTCTGCAGAAGTTCCTTCTTAGTATATGTCTTCAGTAATGCCAATATTGGAGTGGAAGATATATAGGGAGAGGTTGGTACACCCAAAATTCATCAGTAAGGATGACTCTCTAATTTCCAAGAACATCAAGCTCTGTGGATGGGAAGATGTAGCCATTTCTAAGACAGGAGATCAAGATGTACTCTATCTGGATCTTCTTATAGAATTCTTTGAATTATATTCCTTCTTCCAAGAATATGGTAGGGAAATTTTTTCCTTTAAGAGTTATTGGAAGACCTATGCACTCTCTTACACTAAGGTTGAAAACTTGGTGGGGCTATCATATGATGGGGAGGCATAATTTTGCTCCCACAAACTGCCATAGGTTGGAACTAGTTTTTTAAGGCAAAGGCTATGGAATTCCTCAGGCTCAATGATGTAAAGATAGAAAATACTTCCCATCTATCTACCAACAACCAGATTATACAATTATGGGTTCAAGGTCTCATTGTACTGAGAAAGGGTGATAAGGATACCCTTAGGAAAAGTGACATGTATATACATGACTTTTTAGTAAAACTCAGGAAGGTTAATCTCATGTGATACATCCTCATTACGATTCAGAACATCAAGAATGGAAATACGAGAGATCAGATTATTATATATCATTCCTTTCTCTCAATGTTGGTAGTTTGGTGCCTATAATTCTTCAAGATTATCTTCTGTTCCAAGGCAAGGAATTGAAAAGTTAGGCTGACCAGTGATGACACTCATAAGATGATGAAGGTTGGTTTCTCAATGCAGTCGAGTGAGTTCTATGATCTACCTGATTAAGAAGAAGAATCCAATCCAGAGAACGTTAATAATGTTGAACCATCAAAGAAGGCTGGTAGGAAAAGGACGTTAAAAGAAGTGGAAATTGACGATAAAACCCCTATGTCTAAGCAAGCCCAATTTGAACCTACAAAATCTAAGAATCAAAAAGTGTATCTGGATGAAGTAGTTGCAAAATGGAGGAAAGATAAAAAGACTCGGAAAGCAGGGGAGCCACAGTTTGGTTTGGATCCCGCTGAGGCTATGTCCTTGAAAGAAGAAGATACTAATGATCTAGAGAAGTTGGCCATGTAAAAGAATCTTAAGAAGAAGATTTTAGAGGCCAAAATTTGTCAATTCCCTCTAAGGGATACTGAAATTGATTTTGAAAATATTACTGTTCTGATGTCTTTTCTGGCGGAACAATTACCAGAGACTCTGGGAAAGAGGACTCTGGAAAAACAACAAGAGAAGACTCTGGAAAAGAAGAAAGTTGAAAAAGAAGTACAAGAAGTTGAGAGCAGTGGTGGATCTGATGATGTAATTAAGAAAGTTGAAGAGTATCATGAAAATGAATGTTTTTTAGAGATATTCTCACTCCGTACTTCTCAAGATGGATCATCAAAACCTGTTACACCAAGAGATGATGAGAAGGGTGAAGAGGAATTCAACAAGACATCTAAGGAAGAGAGTCACAATCATGACTTTATTCTTCCAGAACATATTGAAGCTGGTGTAGAGAAGGAAAAAGTTGATGAAGACAAGATTGTACAATTATCTGTAAGTGAGCATGAGTCTCCAGCAAAGGAAGATGTTCCAAAAGTTGATAATGGTAAACAAGTTATCTTTTACACCCCTAAAAAATATATTATCAGAAAGAATGAATTTGGAGGAACCTCAAATAGGAAGTTTTTAGAGTTAGAGGAAGAACCATTTCCTAGTAAATTGTCTAATTCGGAGTCATCTGCATTAGGACATGATTTTTTTGTCCAATCCCTGATGAAGCTGGTGGATACCATTCCGATCATTCCAGCAATTGAGTCTAGATACCAGATGCTTCAGCATAGTATGAATAAAAAATCAGACTCTGTATCTATGGTAATGGATAGATGTGTGAAGATTGAGGAAGAAATAAAAAATATCATTATCCATTATGAAGCCCACTGGAGTTCTTGCATGAAAATGACCAAATGGTCTAACAAGATTGTAGATGATATTGAAGAGCTTGATCAGTCTCCGAAATATGTTAAAGAAGGTTCTGATACTGAAGATTGAAAGATCAAGGATCTTACAAACCGTTTTCAGGATAATCTAAATCTCGAACAAAATAATAGGATTCAAGAGGTGAAAGATCTAAATGGGAAGCTGAGTTATATAGTTCAAAACTTGAAAACAGAGAAGGATCTCAGGAGAGAGATGCAAGAAAAGATTTTGAAACAAGATGAATTGCTAATTGCTCAGGAATAGATCGTGAAGGGATAGGAAGACTGGATCAAGTAATTAGAAAAGAAAGATGAGGAGTATTATAAAGAACTGAAAAAGATGAATACAATTGTAAAGATGCTAATGCCCAAGGAAAATGAAGCAAAATAAAATCTGCTACAATATTTTTTCGTATTCTCTTTTCCTTGTACTAAATCATCAAATCATAATGGAATTATGCTTGCCTGTTTTGTTTGGATGTCTATACTATTATTTCTGGTACTATATTTTTCTTTTCCATTCCCTCAAACGTTTTTTGAAAATCACAAAGGGGGAGAAGGAAAATAACTCAAAAAGGGAGAATGAAAAATCTAAAACATAGAAGAAAAAGATATCTATGTAAAGAATAAATATCCCTAAGTAAGGGGGAGATTATTTAAGTGGGAGTTTCTCATTACGAAGATTTCTACATTCAAATGAAAATTCCCTTTACGGAAATCTAGAATATGATCCTTAGAGTTCCAAAGACTAAGGGAGAATTAGTCGTATTCACCATTGTCCACGAACAAAGGGAGATAAGCTTTAATTTTAATGTCTATGAAATTATTTTCCATGTCCTTCTATTCTTTTTCGTAAGGATGTTTTTGGTTTCCAAAAAGGGTGAGATTGTTGAGTCAATAAGGTTTTCATTATAACTTTTCTTTTCCTTCATGAATAGGAGGTGATTGTTAAGTCATTAAGGTATCCTTATGAATTTACCATTACTTCTTGTTTTGAAAATCAAAAACACTATATTTTAAGGAAAAACTCATTTTACAATTGTTTTACTTCCATAAGGAAAATTTCCTTCCTAAGGAAATTTACCCCTACCGTTATCTCATTGTTCATATCATAAATTCTCTAAGTATAAAACTCTGATTGAGACAAAACCCAAGAAACCATATAATACTTAGATATGAAGCATTCAGTTTAAGAATCTGAATTCTGGATAGGAACTCTCATGTAGTTCTACTCCAAATTCATGGATATGAACTCTCCTGTCATTCAACTCTGAATTCTGGATACAAACTCTCATGTAGTTCAACTCTGAATTCTGGATACGAACTCTCATGAAGTTCAACTCTGAATTCAGAATACGAAATCTCATGAAGTTCAACTCTGAATTCTGGTTATGAACTTCAGAGTAATTTTAGAGACCCGAAGCTTGACGTACATGGACAATACATTACTTTTTCGGAATACTTAATACATAACAAAAACAGACACACAAGGATCGTAATTGTTTAGTGCCTTTGGAAACTCGGAATAAAATCTTCTAATCATGGTGAAATATCTTCAACATCTCCCAATAAAGATCTTCCCCTTTTTCTTCTTACCTAAATCCTTTCTTTATATCCTGGGGAAATGAAAACATAAAAGGGCTGAGCTCAAATGCCCAGTAAGGGTAAACATAGAGAACATAAAAGAATCCATAAACATGTTAATGAAAAAACTTGAACATAAAATCTAAACATCAAAATCTTGAGCAAATACATGAATCATGGAAGTACGTAAGGCATATATAATAAGGGAACATCAATCATGAAAAAATAGCATGGGAAAAAAACTTTTTATTTTGGAAACCATTAAGCACATGATATTATTTCCATGGTAGCCAAAGAATTTCTTCCAAGACCATCTTAGTGGACAAAGTCCCTTTCGGAATCGAGTTCACTCCTCGTTCCAGTCCTGTATTACTGAACCGGTTTAAGTTTCCGTTCCAGCCATGTATATCCCATGAGATATAAATCTTTACCCAATTCATTGGAGGGAGATATAGGTCCCACCCATCTCATAATGAAATCATTCTTACTTGTGCCACAACATAAACCTAAATTATTCATCATAACCCATAGAATAAAATGGGTTTCATAAACATCCTTCCATCATCACATAGTCCATATAGAAGAAATGGATATCATTTCATAATAAGAAAAGTTAAACCATGTAAATCATAGAGACATTATACTTGAAACATACACATATGAAATAATGTCATCTTATATGGAAAATGGTTTTGATAAACCACTTGAAATGAATTCTTGAGGGAAACATCCTTTCTTCTTGAAAATCATTTTCTTTTCACAAAATTCCATGAAATTTAAAAAGAAACAGATTTTGTTGAAAATTGTCATGAAATATTTTGGTGTATGATTCATGAAAAAAAGGCTTTATAAAACCGTAAAAATCCTTTCATTCCGTATAAGTTAAAAAAACATTCTTCTCGTACTTTTGTCGGAAAAGTCAAAAAAGTACCTCGTAGGGTAAAAAAAAGAAAGACTCCTTCCATACCATGGGGTAAAAGTAAAAATGGGTAGAAAATGGCAGTAAAAATACATGTAAAAACTTTTATAAAACATGGACATGGATGATAACAATAACCCCAGTAAATACTTACGAATAAGCAATCTCAGATAAAAATGATATTTGCAAAATTATCCCTTACCTTAGGTCTGACATGCTTCGTACGTATCTGAACCTCCTGTATAATGATTTAAATAATGTAATTTACTTATTAAAGAATCATATTCATTGTTATGATATCATATATGTTTCACTTATTACGTTATATTACCCGTTCTTTTATAAATTCTATGTTAAAGCAGCGTTTTGGGTAAAATCATTTAATTTATCGAATGTGTTTCGACTTGTGGTTCTTGATATTAATACTAATATCCTGATTTACATAATTCCAGAATTTAAAACATGATTTATATATAATATATATTAATCATAAACATATATATATTATAGATCGAAAAAAGGAATGAAATACACCGATCATGGAGACGGTAGGTCGTACGTACGCATGGACACTGTTTTCGTTTCCTAATTGAATTGAATGAAAATAAATAGATGACATACATATATATATATATACATAAATCCAGTAGCATTATTATTTCATATATTTCATTATTATTCATTATATAAACTTTATGATCATTCATGTATGGTTAACATGGAGATTGAATCTCATCGCGTCGTGGAGACGGTAGTCTGTACGTATGCACGGGCGATGATATCATTCCCATAATTATTGAATAGAATTGGAGTGGATGGTATAATATATCAGAATAAGTATGATGTTATAATAACCATATATTTTTATTTTTACACCATTATACCCATCCATGTAAGGTCTTGTTGGAAAAATAGATTTCACCAAGGCGTGGAGACGGTATTCCGTACTTACGCACGCGTGGTGATTTAATTTTCCGTAGGACGGATAGATGGTGAAATAGGGTTTTTTAATACAGATAATTACATATCAGTATATGAGTTATACTGATGTTATTACTTCATAATGAAACAACTAAAGCAGAAGAAGTGGAAGAAGAAATAAAGTTGAAAGAATCGGTAATGGACATTACCTCTTCTTTGAAGCGACTCTTTGATACCTCCTCTTAGGGCACTAAAATTGGTCTTTGAATAAGACCAGAACCTCTAGGATGTTTCTATGGAAGTGTAAAAGAAAATTTTTCAGGGGTTGGCTGAGCTTGAAGTCTCAAAGTGGTGTGAGGAAGAGAGGGAGGAGGTGCTCTTTTATAAGGGAGGAGAGGGGCAACTTTGGAATAACAAAAAATATTAAATTATTATAAAGTCATATTCGGTTTTTAATATCTTCAAATTGATTTGTTTCGAAGCTAAGGTGGGAAGGGGTCGAAATACTCTCATATAATAGAATTTAGACAAGTTTAGGTCATTATATTAACCTTAACTTTATGTTTTATCTCTTAGTTAATTAGATTGACATTTACCATGTCACTTTATATTTTTATATATACAGCTAATAAACATACCATATACATCCAATATACCCCCAAGTGGTCCATTAATGATACTCGTATCATGATATAAGTATCGTGGCTGAACCTTATATTTTTAGGAATATAATAACAATTAATAATATAATATTTGTTTTAAAAACTATTTTATGTCAATTTTGACACTATTTGGTAATTGATTTTTGTGAAACTCATAACAGAATAATTAGTTTGAAAAAAGTCAATTAAATCAATACTAACATGTCATATTAACATAAAAAATTATTGGAATTTATAAAAAGTCTCAAATTACATTTATTTTTGTATTTATAGCATCAATTATGTCAATATTTCATTAAAAGATAACTACTGCATCATCATTGTGTCATAAATAAATTAAATTATATTAAATATAAAAATAACAAATAAAATAATATTATGTAGGAAATATTTTTCTCCTTCTAATGAATATTTATAGTCTAATTTATCTTATGTATGACCCTATATTAAAGATGATTTACTTATTAAACATTGATTTTAACTATTTTAACCCTTCTTTAAATAAATTAATATTAAATGTACTAATATAATCAAAGTGGGCCTAAATAGACATATTTTATTCCTATTATTGTTTTTTGTCGAATTACACTTATCCAATAGAATTAGGACATGTTTTAGGGTAATAATAATATCATTTTTACCCTTAATTATCCTATTTACTTTTAACCGTGGTAAATAAAATTAAAAAGTTACTATTACCAAAAAAGTATTTTCATCTCATTTACCAAATTTTAGTCCCTGATATTAGCCATTTATCTCGGATTTTTGAAATTCCACTCACAAAAGCGGTAAAATTATGTTTTATGAAAAATTTAGTTTTTTTTAACTACCACTTAGTGGTTTCACTATTCATCAAAAAATAAAAGTTTCCAGAAAAATACCAAAAATTAGGCCTAAGATATATTTGATATTATTAATTAAAAAATGAGGTCTATTTTACCAAATTCAAAAAAAATCAGTTACATTAAATAATTTAAAAATTAATTCCCGTTGTCAAAACAAATAGCGTGTTTTTAAGTGATAATAACTATCAAAAGATTGCCACTTGTTTATGTCTGGTTTAAATGTGAAATTACATCCAATGACCAACATTGTATTAAATTGTAAAAATATATTCTAAATAAAATTTAAAACCACTCTAATTAATAATTTATCACTATTAATCATTTTGATTAAAAAACTTGGTTTTAATTAAAATTTAGTAATTTTCCCTATTCATCAGAATATGAAAGTTATCTGAAAAGTAACAAAATTTCACCCTAAGCTAAATTCGATATTCCGAATCCAAAAATGAAGTCCATTTTGAAAGATAAAATTTATAAAATTTCAAAAAGTGGGTATTACTATTCATAACGGCTAGTTCATAATATTATTATAATAATATCTCGTTTAGTGAAACTCTGTATTGCGTACTACACACTCTATCGAGGAAGGTCGTGATTGCGTGTAATGCAAGGAAAGCCAGGGATGAATGTTGTGCAAGCTCTTTTTGGTGTATCATACAATAGAAGACATTAATGAAATTAAAGAGAATATTTTTCATAAAATCTCGGGGTGTTACATTCTACCCCCCTTAAAATGAATTTCGCCCTCGAAATTCATCGGGGTTATAAATGGTTTACTACTCAAAAGTTTCTTTAATAGAAACCCACATCATAAAAAATAATACCAAAACATGGATTTAAAAACTGAAGTATGAAACGTAACAGTTACCCAAATTAACTCATCACTGGGTTTCCACGTAGGAGAACATAGGTGAAAATATGGATATGGAAGACAAATCCAACCATCATGTTCTGATGGAGAGTGGTAGAGAACATGGCTATGAAAAAGCCAAAAATAACAAAGCCATAAATTTTGGACAATCTAAGGTACCATCTGATTCATTGGATATAAGAGCACTATGACAACATTTTTGGGTTTCAAGATCATTTCCCTAAAGTTAATGAAATTGGAATTAGAAGAAATACTTTCGTGATTTTGGTACAGTCTCACCGTTGGCCATTCTTTGGAAAATTTCCACTTCATCTTTTATTGAAATGAAGTTTAATTTTTTCATTCATGATGTGTTAGAAGATCATGTGATAGAATGATGGTTCATTCCATATGTCTCAAACAAAAGGTTAGAAAAGTTATCCAAAAAATACATAACTCCATATATAGTGAGATTAATAATATATGGTTCCTAAAATGGACTTATACTTCATATATCATACTGATTAATATCATAAAACTAGTTTCTACTAAATAGGGACTTCTTGTAGGCCAGTGGTAGGTGATAAAGGCCAGTCACACTTCGGTTGTGGGTTCGATTCCCACAGCCTTGTCTGTCGCGATGGGTTGTCGTCCGTCCTGCAGGTTGTCATTTTTCTATAACTACATTACTATAACATCCCATCAATAATATTGAAAAAAGTTCTATCCTTAAACAATAATAACTTATTTATAACATAATCCATTCCAGTATTTATCTAAAATACTTCGGTCCAAGCTCATAGTATAAAGATAACGATTACTTGAAATGTCATCAACCAACCATCATTTATCCCCCATATATCTTGTTAGTCACATTCCAATCATGTGAATACCTTAATCATGTATTCTCTTGAAAAATTAATACCCATTAAACCTTAGTGAAAACATGAATGCTATAAAAAGTTAACTCTTTCCACATACCAAAATCCATAAATTCTATATACTCAAACCATGATATAACCTTCTCATTATATCAGTCATGAGCTCATGAATACTATCAAATATTTAATTTTCTCTGTATCCCTTCATTACGCGCATATCATCGACTTTCCAAAAATATTTGAATAACCATTCATGGTTACTAGTAATATTCATCATACACTATCAAAACATAAGGAAAGACAATAGTGTATCAATCCTTAGATGTCTCTTTATTCCATAGTACCATGAGATTACTTATACAACATTACACTTGATAAACATGTAATAATTCCACTACCTTATTAAACCATTGACCGAGCTTCAACAATTATTTCTTCTCACATATCATTTGTAGTCTCTTCATCATCAGAAACATAAATACTACCCATACAACCATACTGATTCTCTTCATGAGACTTTCCCTTAGGGCATTGGTTTGCATAATGCCCGTACATTCCACATTTATAACATTTAACCATTGCTGATGTTGTAGCAATACCATTATCCTCATCCATGGTGTTAACTGAATATTTTCCTTTGAACTTACTGGCTTTATGTCCTTCTTTTCCACACCTAAATCATCTTCCAGTTCCTTTGAAACATTCTCCTTGATGCCTCTTCCCACATGGCTTACATAGGGGAAATTGAACTTTCTTTCCTCTATGATCATCATGAAACTCCATCTTTCTCTTAGTAGCCGAGTCAGGAAACTTACCAAATTTGAGTTTATTGATCATATTATGAGATTAATGATTCGGCATAATAATGATGTTGGGACTTCCAAATCCCATTTCATTTGGTTTCTCATGAATAATATCATTCCATTGTCCATCATATCTTCCATTATCGTGAATTATCTTGTTTCCAGCTATTTTCTAAAACCCAAAAAATAGCGTGAGAGGAAAAAAATCATAATAAAGGGGGAGTAACTTCAATATCTAAAATCTTAGGTTTAATCTAACATTGTTACCATAATTCTATTACTATAACCTATTCTTATACTTAACCTTAGAGACTTCCCTAGACATACCTTAGAAATATCTCTAGGGATCTCACTAAAGTTATCACATCCTAGTTTCCAAAGGTTGACTAAACCTTTACTCTGATACCAACTGTAGAGACCCGAAGCCTGGCGTACATGGACAATAAATTACTTTTTCGGAATACTTAATACATAACAAAAACAGACACACAAGGATCGTAATAGTTTAGTGCCTTTGGAAACTCAGAATAAAATCTTCTAATCGTGGTGAAATATCTTCAACATCTCCCAATAAAGATCTTCCCCTTTTTTCATACCTAAAACCTTTCCTTATATCCTGGGGAAACGAAAACATAAAAGGGTTGAGATCAAATACCCAGTAAGGGTAAACATAGAGAACATAAAACAATCCATAAACATTTTATTGCAAAAACTTGAACATAAAATCTAAACATCAAAATCTTGAGCAAAGACATGAATCTTGGAAGTACGTAAGGCATATATCATAAGGGAACATCATTCATGATAAAATAGCATGGGAATAAAACATGTAATTGTGGAAACCATTAATAACATGATATGATTTCCATAGTAGCCAAGGCATTGCTTCCAAGACCATCTTAGTGGAAAAACTCCCTTTCTGAATCAAGTTCACTCAACGTTCCAGTGCTGTATTACTGAACCAGTTTAACTTGTCATTCCAGCCATTTCTATCTCATGAGATATAAATATTTACCCAATGCATTGGAGGTAGATATAGGTCCCACCCATATCATAATGAAATCATTCTTACTTGTGCCATAACATAAACAGAAATCATTCATCATAACCCAAAAAAACATTCTTGAGGAAAATATCCTTTCTTCTTGAAAATCATTTTCTTTTCACAAAATGCCATGAAATTTTAAATGAAAGAGATTTTGTTGAAAATAGTCATGAAATATTTTGGTGGAAGCTTCATGAAAATAAGGCTTTATAAAACTGTAAAAATCCTTTCATGCCGTATACGTTAAAAAAACATTCTTCTCGTACTTTTGTTGGAAATGTCAAAAAAGTACCTCATAGGGTAAACAAAAGAAAGATTACTTCCATACCATGGGGTAAAAGTAAAAATGGGTAGAAAATGACTTTAAACATACATGGAAACACTATTATAAAACATGGACATGGATGATAACAATAACCCCAGTAAATAATTATGAATAAGCAATCTCGGATAAAAATGAGTTTTGCAAAATTATCCCTTACCTTAGGTCTGATATGATTTGTACGTATCCAAACCTCCTGTATAATGATTTAAATAATTTAATTGACTTATTACAGAACCATATTCATTGTTATGATATCATTTATGTTTCACTTATGACATTATATTACCCGTTCTTTTGTAAATTCCATGTTAAAGCAGCGTTTTGGGTAAAATCATTTCATTTATCGTATGTGTTTCGACTTGTCGTTTTTTATATTAATACTTATATCCTGATTTATGTAATTCCAGAATGTAAAACATGATTTATATATAATATATATTCATCATATACATATATATATTATAGATCGATAAAAGGAATGAAATACATCGTTCATGGAGACGGTAGGTCGTACGTACGCATGAACACTGTTTTCGTTTCCTTCTTGAATTGAATGAAAATAAATAGATGACATACATATATATATACATAAATCCAGTAGAATTATTATTTTATATATTTCATTATTATTCATTATATAAACTTTATGATCATTCATGTATGGTTAACATGGAGAATGAATCTCATCGCGTCGTGGAGACGGTTGTTCGTACGTACGCACGAGCGATGATATCATTCCCAAAATTATTGAATAGTATTGGAGTGGATGGTATAATATATCATAATAAGTATTATTTTATAATAACCATATATAGTTATTCTTTACAACATTATACCCATCCATGTAAGGTCTTGTTGGAAAAACAAATTTCACCACGGCGTGGAGACGATATTCCGTACGTACGCACGCGTGGTGATTTCATTTTCTGTAGAACGGATAGATGGTGAAATAGGATTTTTTTTAATACATATAATAACATATCATTATATGAGTTATACTGATGTTATTACTTCATAATGAAACAACTAAAGAAGAATATGTGGAATAAGAAATAAAGTTGAAAGAATCGGTAATGGACATTACCTCTTCTTTGAAGCGACTCTTTGAGACCTCCTCTTAGGGCACTAAAATTTGTCGTTGAATAAGACCAGAACCTCTAGGAAGTTTATATGGATGTTTAGAAGAAACTTTGTCAGGGTTTGGCCGAGCTTGAAGGCTCAAAGTGGAATGAGGAAGAGAGGGAGGAGGTTCCCTTTTATAAGGCAGGAGAGGGGCACCTTTGGAATATCTAAAAATATTAAATTATTATAAAGTCATATTCGGTTTTTAATAGCTCCAAATTGATTTATTTCGAAGCTAAGGTAGGGAGGGGTCTAAATACTCTCATACAATAGAATTTAGATAAGTTTAGGTCATTATATTAACCTTAACTTTTAGTTTTAACTCTTAGTTAATTAGATTGACATTTACCATGTCACTTTGTATTTTTGTATTATATAGCTAATAAACATACCATATACAACCAATAGACCCCCAAATGGTCCTTTAATGATACACCTATCATGATATATGTATCTTGGCCGAACCTTATATTTTTAGGAATATAATAACAATTAATAATATAATATTTGTTTTAAAAACTATTTTATGTCAATTTTGACAATATTTGGTAATTGATTTTTGTGAAACTCATAACAGAATGATTAGTTCTAAAAAAGTTAATTAAATCAATACTAACATGTCATATTAACGTAAAAAATTATTCGAATTCATAAAAAGTCTCAAATTACATTTATTTGGGTATTTATAACATCAATTATGTCAATATTTCATTAATTTGATAACTACTGCATCATCATTGTGTCATAAATAAATTAAATTATTGTAAGTCTAAAAATTACAAATAAAATAAAATTATGTAGGAAATCTTTTTCTCTTTCTAATGAATATTTATAGTCGAATTTATCTTATGTATGACCCGATATTAAAAATGATTTACTTATTAAACATTGATTTTAAATATTTTAACCCTTCTTTAAATAATTTAATATTAAATGTCCTAATCTAATCCAAGTGGGCCTAAATGGTCATATATTATTCCTAAGGTTGTTTTTGGTCGAATTAATGTTATCCAATAGAATTAGGACATGTGTTAGGGTAATAATAATATCAATTTTACCCATAATTATCCTATTTACTTTTAACCGTGGTAAATAAAATTAAAAAGTTACTATTCACCAAAAAATATTTTAATCTCATTGCACCACATTTTAGTCCCTGATATTAACCATGTCTCTCGGATTTTCGAAATTCCACTCACAGAAGTGGTAAAATTATGTTTTAGGAAAAATTCAGTTTTTTTTTACTACCGCTTAGTGGTTTCACTATTCATCAAAAAATAAAAGTTTCCAGAAAAATACCAAAAATTAGGCCTAAGCTATATTTGATATTATGAATTCAAAAATAATGTCTATTTTACCAAATTCAAAATATATCAGTTACATTAACTAATTTAAAAATTAATTCCTGTTGTCCAAACAAATAGCGTGTTTTTAAGTGATAATAACTATCAAAAGATGGACACTTGTTTATGTCTGGTTTACATGTGAAATTACATCCAAAGACCAACATTGTATTAAACTGTAAAAATATATTCTAAATATAATTTAAAACCACTCGAATTATTATTTTATAACTATTACTCATTTTGATTAAAAAAGTTCTTTTTAATTAAAATTTAGTAATTTTCAATATTCATCAGAATATGAAAGTTATCCGAAAAGTGCCAAATTTTCACCCTAAGCTAATTTCGATATTCCGAATCCAAAAATGAAGTCCATTTTGAAAGATAAAATTTATAAAATTTAAAAAAGTGGGTATTACTATTCATAACGGCTAGTTCATAATAATATTATAATAATATCTCGTTTAGTGAAACTCGGTATTGCGTACTACACACGCTATCAAGGATGGTCGTGATTGCGTGTAATGCAAGGAATGTCAGGGATGCGAGTTGTGAAAGCTTTTTTTGGTGTAGCGTACAACACAAGACATTAATGAAATTAAAAAGAATATATTTCTTAAAATCTCGGGGTGTTACAGAACTAACTCTGAATTATGAATCAGAATTCTGATTGCAATCTTTCTTTGTTTTGACTCCGAGTACTCTGAATAACAGACTCTGAACTCCTATGAGTTCTGACTCTGAATTCTCATGAACTATGACTCCGAACATTGCATTTTCTGGTTCTGAATTCTTGTAAAATCTAGATTCCTAATTTACATAAAATTCAGACTCCAGAACTGTAACCCCCTGACCCTAGTTACCCAGAGTCGGTGCATTATTACATAACATTGGCATGATCAGAAGAAAGATCAAATCTCGAAAGACCGATTGGTTTAGTAGCCTTGGAAACACTAGATATATTCATAAGTTTTACATTACATCATTAAATGAAAAACTACTACAACAACATATTGTCTCTATAATCCATGCTCATATCCCCACATAATATCTCTGCAGGTCATTCATAACATACTTCTTCACATCCTGGGAAAAATAAAACATAGAAAAGGGGTGAGCTCAAATGCCCAGTAAGGATAACAATATAGCGGAACATTCAAAATAATCATAAACATTTAAGGCAATGCATTACTAAAACAAAAGCCTTTTAAACTTGAACTTCAACATAGTATGGTAAAAGTAAAATGAAATAATTCCATTTACTTGTTTACATGGATATTCTACTAATCAAATAATCACATGCAATATCAATAACCACTTTCATAATGTTGGAATGCATAATACCAGACTATCATAACCACATAGCCAAGGCCTCGTGCCAAGACTACAAATAAGATTTTGTCAAGGCCTTGTGCCAACACACTAGTTTGTCACATGAGACCTACCGATGCATCGAGGAGCTATAGCGGGCTCCACCTGTCACATATTAAGTCCAATGCATTCCCATATGAAAAGGTTTAAACATAACATAAACATTCGTATTAAAAATAGCATACAAAATGTCAATAATTTCACCATACACTATGAATGGTATAAAAATAGCACATCCATAGTCAAACATATCACAAAACCTTCAATACAATATTGAAGTTTTGTATCATAATAAATCAACTTCAAATAAGCGTAAAATCCATCAAAGGATGTTGACATAGATGAAATCAAAACACTTTTTTGGAGAAATATCTCATTCTATTTTTGAAATAATTTAAGAGCCACATAAAATAAAACATTTTCTTGAAAATATTCTTATAAGCTTGTAAGGAAAACTTTTAATATTTTATAACGGCAGAAAATAACCGCAATCGTCGTATAAGTTAAAAAAACATTCTTACCTTAATTCTGTCGAAAAGGTTAAAAAGGACCTCGTTTTGAAAACAATGGAAAGATTCCTCTTAAAAAAAGTCAAACAAGGGTATAAATGACTTTAACCCATATTCTTGTAAATAATAAAAATATTTTGAAATACATTTTGAAGAAACATGGATGTGGATGATAAAGAGATCCCAGTAGATTATTACATATAAACAACCTCGGATAATGAAGAGATTGTGAAATAACCCTTACCTTGTACTTTTCCATGGTTGGGGTAGGTTAACCTCCTTTATAATGGTGAAATAATTGTTATTAAATTATACTGGAATCATATACATTAATATGATATCATATATGATCTTTTAATATTGATTTGATAATAATATCTTAGTATTATCGTTGTTTCGGGTGTTAACTTACTTGTTTTCTTTTATATGTTTTGTTACGTAAGACATGTTTATAAAGGATAGGTTGTACATTATTCATATCCAGAATGATATCAAGTCCTTAAACATTATTTTTTAAATCATCAAATGATAATTATACTTGAATGGATACGATGGAGAATGAATCTCATCGCGTTCGTGGAGACGGTAGTCCGTACGTCCGCACGAGCGACAATATCATTCTTTTAAAATAATATATAAATGGATGTTATATCATATATAAAGAATCATTAACATGTTATATTTATTATTTACATGAGTTACATATCATTATTATACCCATCCAAATAATATTATATTGAATAACAATTACACCACGACGTGGAGACGGTAAGCCGTACGTACGCACGTATGGTGACATGTTATTCAAAGGGTGGATAGAATACTGAATATGGTTGTACCATATTTATAATAACATCACATTATATATATGATACTGGAGTTATTATTTTAGAAATGTAACAACAATGGAAGAAGAAATGGAAGAAGTAATGAACTTGGAAAAAGGGTGGTGAAATCGTTACATCTTCTTCGGGTTCTTCCTTTTGATTTGATCAAAAGGGCTTCTTAGGTTGGCTTTCTGATCAAACTAAGGCCTCTAGGTTGTAGTGAGGGAAGTTGGGAGAGTATTTGGGCAGAGTTTTGCCGAACCAAAAGGCTTTGAAGGTGTGATGAAATGAGAAGGAGGAGTTCCCTTTTATAAGAGGGGTGAGGGGCACCTTTGGAAAAGATAGAAATATTAATTTATAATAAATTCATATTCGGTTTATAATGGATCCAAAGTTTATTATTTAAATTTTAAGGTGGGTATGGGTCGAAAACAACTCAACAAATAGAATTTATACAGGTTTGGGTACTTATATTAACCTTATCTTTAAGTATTAACTCTAAGTTAATTAGTTTAACTTTTACAATGTCTCTTTGTATTTTTAGATTATATGGTTAATAAACTTACTATATACATCCATGAGACCCCCCAAGTGGTCCATTAATGATGAACCTATCATTATATA
This sequence comes from Viscum album, assembly GCA_963277665.1. Lineage (NCBI taxonomy): Eukaryota > Viridiplantae > Streptophyta > Magnoliopsida > Santalales > Viscaceae > Viscum > Viscum album. Next base: position 222,168,899 of record OY728165.1, read on the forward strand.
AGTCTTTTGGCCGAACTTTATATTTTCTGAAATTTAATATCAATTAATAATATAATATTGGTTTTAAGAATTCTTTTGTGTCAATTTTGACACTATTCAATAGTTGATTTTTGTGAAACTCATAACAGATTGATTACTTCGAAGAAAGTCAATTAAATCAATAATAATATATCATATTTTCCTATAAAATTAGTTTAATTCATTAAAAGTTTCATATTATATTTATTTGGGTATTTATAATATCAATTATTTTAATTTTTCACTATTATAGTACTTACTTCATCATCATTGTGTCATAAATAAATTAAAATATTTAATGTCTAAAAATTATAAATAAAATATCATTATGTAGGAAATCTTTTTATCTTTATAATGAATATTTATAATCTAAAATCCAACATATATAACCCTATGTAAAAATTGTTTTTCTAAAAGATATATGCTTGTGTCATTTTTGTATTCATTTTAACTTAATTAAAATAAAGTGTCCCTATCACCTACAAGTGGCACCATGGGGTCCCAAATTCGACCCAAAGATGCCTATGGTCGAAAAATTATCAAAAAATAAGTCTAGGACACGTTTTAGGGTAATTTAGTATTATTATAATATTATTTTTTAACCCTTATTTACCGTATTTAACCTTAACCATGGTAAATAAAATATTTACCGCAGTAATTATTCAAAATGTCTAAAAATAAAAGTTATCTATTTACACAATTTTAAAATCCTGATTCCAAATATGGAATCCATTTTTCTAAATTCAAAACACAGAAATGGCAGAAATTAATTTAAAATTAATTCCCGCTGTCAAAATAAAAAGCGTGTTTTTAAGAGATAATAACTATCAAAAGATTGACACTTGTTTATATTCGGTTTAATTGAAAAAATATGTCCAATGAAAAACATTATATTAAATGGTAAAAATATATTCTAAATATACTTTAAAACCACTCAAATTCATAATTTATCACTATTAATTATTTTGATTAAAAAAGTTGTTTTTGATTAAAATTTAGTAATTTTCACTATTCATCAAAATATGAAAGTTATCCGAAAAGTACCAAAATTTCACCTTAGGCTAAATTCGATATTCTGAATCTAGAAATGAAGTCCATTTTAAAATATAAAATATATATAATTTCAAAAAGTAGTTATTACTATTCATAACGGCTAGTTTGATTAGTTATGGTGTGTTAGAACTCAGTGTTGCGTACAACACACGCTATCACATTATTCAAAGAGAAGAGTACCGTAGAAGCTTGGGGTGTTACATTCTCCCCTCCTTCAAATAATTTCTTCCTCGAAATTTCTAGAATACTACCGCATGAAAAGACTCGGGAGGTTCTTCATCATAAGTTCCTCGGGTTCCCACGTTGCCTCTTCCATCTTATGGTTTCTCCACAAAACTTTTACCAGACGCGTCGTCCGGTTTCTCAGCACTTGTTCTCTCGTATCAATAATCCTGATGGGATCTTCGCAATAAGACAGATCGGTTTCCAGTTCTAATTCCTCATAGGTGAGTACATGCGTTGGGTCAGGCATGTATTTCCTCAACAGAGATACGTGGAACACATCGTGAACTTTGGAGATACTTGGCGGCATTGCCAATCGGTAAGCTACAACCCCAATTCGTTCTAGAACTTCGAAGGGTCCGATGTACCTGGGACTCAATTTACCTTTCTTACCAAAATGTATGACTCCCTTCCATGGAGATACCTTCAGGAAAACATGATCACCGACTTGAAATTCCAAATCCTTCCTTCGATTATCGCCATAGCTCTTCTGCCTACTTTGAGCTGCTTTGATGTGATTTTGGATTACCTTCACCTTTTCCACCGTTTCCTCCACCAGTTCTGGGCCTACAAGTTTTCTTTCACCAACGTCATCCCAACTGGTTGGTGTACGTCATCTCATTCCATATAACGCTTCATATGGTGCCATCTGAATACTCGAATGGAAGCTATTGTTATAGGAAAATTCTACCAGTTGTAAATATTGATCCCACATACCCTGAAAGTCAAGTGAGCAAGATCTCAACATGTCTTCTAAGGTTTGAATAGTCCATTCTGATTGTCCATCTGTCTGAGGGTGGTAAGTAGTGCTCATATGAAGTTCAATATCCAGGGATTTCTGAAGACTTTTCCAAAATCTTGAAGTAAAACGGGGATCACGATCAGAAACAATCGATATGGGTACTCCATTAAGTCTCACAACTTCATTAATATATAGTCTTTCTAGACGTTCCAGGGGTAGATCTTCTCTTATAGCAAGAAAATGTGCTGACTTGGTAAGACGATCAACAATAACCCATATTGCATCGTTCCTTCTAGAAGTCTTTGGTAGCCCCATGACAAAGTCCATCGTAATATTGTCCCATTTCCACTTTGGTATGGGAAGAGGTTGCATGACTCCTCCAGGCTGTTGCCTTCCAGCTTTCACTTGTTGAAAAACCATACATCTTGACACAAAATCAGCTATCTCCCTCTTCATGTTGTCCCACCAAAAATGTTCCTTCAAATCGCTATACATTTTGGTTCTCCCAGGGTGTATAGAGAAATTGGAACTATGAGCATCATCCAGCAATTCCCTTTTTAGATCAGGTAAATCGGGAACACAAAGTCTCTTCCCGAATTTCAAAATTCCATCTTCATACACAAAGTCTCTCAATCTCCCATCATTCATAGCTTTAATCTTCTTTTGAAATTCTTCATCATCGGTCTGAGAACTCTTAATCCTTTCTAGTAAAGATGGTTTGGAAACCATTTGAAAAAGTATTGATGTTTCACCTTCCCAGGTTATTCCCATGTCCATCTTCACTAGATCCATGAAAATTGGATCCCTTTCAATTCTCATATTGTTCAAAACTCCATGGTCTTTTCTACTCAAAGCATCTGCCACCTTGTTTGCTTTCCCCGGGTGGTAGTGTATCGTACAATCATAATCCTTGAGTAATTCAAGCCGTCTCCTTTGCCTCATGTTGAGTTCTTTTTGTGAGAAAATATACTTCAAACTCTTGTGATCAGTATAAATCTCACATTTTTCACCATAGAGGTAGTGCCTCAATATCTTCAAAGCAAAGATCACAGCTGCGAACTCGAGATCATGAGTAGGATAGTTTTGTTCATGAATTTTCAACTGTCGTGATGCATAGGCAATAACTCTATCATTCTGCATAAGGACACAACCAAGTCCTTTCTTTGATGCATCACTATAAATAACAAACCCATCATTCCCCGATGGTAGAGTCAATATAAGAGCATTGAATAATCTTCTCTTCAGTTCTTCAAAACATTCTTCACACCATTTTGTCCAAACAAATTTAACCCCTTTACGTGTGATCTTCGTTAATGGGTTAGCCAATCGGGCAAAATTCTGGACGAAACGTCGATAATAACCTGCCAAACCAATAAAACTACGTACCTCAGTTATACTCGTAGGTGCTGGACATTCTTGGATTGCCTTGGTCATAGAAGGATCAATAGAGATTCCATTTTTAGAGACAATATGTCCAAGAAAAGAAATCTTCTGAAGCCAGAATTCACACTTGCTAAACTTCCCATATAATTCATGCCTCCTCAGAGTCTTCAAGATAACGCGGAAGTGATTTTCATGATCTTTGTAGGTTTTGGAGTATACCAATATATCATGAATAAATACCACCACCAATTCATCGAGATACTCCTTGAAAACTCTATTCATTAGATCCATGAATACAGAGGGTGCATTAGTCAATCCAAACGGCATTACGGTAAACTCGTAATACCCGTACCTGGTTCGAAATGCTGTCTTCGGAATGTCTTCCTTCTACACACACAACTGATGGTATCCAGATCGAAGGTCAATCTTTGAAAATTATTGACCTCTATGTAGTTGGTCAAATAAATCATCAATACGAGGTAGGGGATACTTGTTCTTTATCGTTATAACATTGATCTCCCTGTAGTCGATACATAACCTCATAGATCCATCTTTCTTTTTAACAAAAAGAACAGGGGCTCCCCATAGAGAAACACTAGGGCGAATAAATCCCTTATTACTCAATTCCTCTAGTTGTTTCTTTAGTTCAACTAATCCTACAGTGGCCATTCTATAAGGGGTCTTTGATATAGGCCTTGATCCAGGAATCAAATCAATGGAAAACTCAACTTCTCATTCTGGAGGATGTCCAGGTAAATCTTCCGGAAATACATCTACAAATTATTTCACAATAGGTACATCCTCTATTTGAACATTCCTTTCCTCACCGACAGTTATTTCATTCTCTTCCTCCCCAATAATTGAATTAAGTTGAGCTACTGGGGGTGGATCTAAATAAGAATTAGGTGGTGACGATTCTTCTCTAAAGATAAGGTGTTCCTTATCATTATCATCAAGAATCATAACCTCTTTATTCTTACAATAAATCTTTGCATCATAGTCCGAAAGCCAATCCATACCGAGGATTATATCAAACTCAACCATAGGTATGACGATGAGATCAGCAGATAACGAACATTTATGTGCTCTAATGGGGATTGATTCACAAAACTTTGTTGCAATGATACTTCCCTTAAGAGTTTTAACTGACAACTCCCTTATTAAATCAAATTGGAAATATCTAATTTTCTTAGCAAACTGGGAAGATATAAAACAATGCGATGATCCAGAATCAAATAATGCATTTGCTAAACTTGAGGAAACCATTAAATTACCTGCCACCACGTCTTTCGGAGCTTCTACCTCAGCAGTAGTGATAACATAAGCCTGGCCTTGATCCCTTGGCCTTTTCTGAGGTAAGTTTTCCTGACGCTTAGGACATGAATTTGCATAATGCCCCATCTCCCTGCAATTGTAGCACTGAACTTTGGTAGCTTCCTTCTTCCCCTTGCAATCACGAGCTTGGTGGCCTTTTTCACCACACTTGTAACAGACTCACATTCCCTTCAAGAAAGTACCAGGATGTTTCTTCCCGCATTTACCACAAGATGGATATTCAACCTTTCCCTTTTCCCCTTATTTCCATTCCCAGATTGATCAGCAGGTCTCTTCTTCTCTTTCTTTGCTTTAAAGTCATCAGACTTAGAGAATTCCTTTTCGGTCTTGATAGCACATGAGACAATGTCGTCGTACGACGAAAAAGATTGTGAGACTAATGCTCGACGAAGAAATGGTTTTAACCCATCAAAGAAATGATCAATCTTACTTCTTGGGTTACGTATATAATCACCAGCATACCATTCTAACCTTGTAATGTTAGCCTCATACTTTGTGACATTATCATCCTCCTTCTGTCTCAGACTTAGAAATTGTCTTTCCATATCTGCTCGGTGGTCGCGAGGAAAGTATTTTTCTAAAAACAGATCTTTGAACTCCCTCCATTCCATATTTGATACTTCATCATCTTCCTTCATATTTTGAATTAATTACCACCATTGATCACCATCTCCAGTGAGGCGGTAAACTGCCATGATAACTTTTTACCTTTCACTGTACCCCAAAGCCTGAAATATTTTCTCTAAGGAATTTATCCATTTCTCAGCTACTAATGGATTTGTACTCCCATTGAACATTGGTGGTTTTTTCCTCATGAATCGATCTAACATTTATCCTCCACGTTGTGGATCAGGGTGCTCCATACGGGTAAGGTTATTATTCATAACCTGAGTAAGTTGTCCCAGTATGGTAATTAGCTGATCCGCACCAGTTGCATCACCAGCTCCACTATAATTATCTTGAGTAGGAGGGAAATCCATACATGGAGTGCGTGCATTGATACGGTTTCCATTTCTTCCACTAGGCTTCATTTCTAAACAGTGGCATAAACTAGATTAGTATATGAATCAAAATACATAATCCTATACTTATAAAACACTGAACATAAATTGAAGTATTTATGGATATAATCCATAATCATAAAAATGTTTTCTTTGAGGAAGTATATACTCATAAACCCTTCATAATGATTTGTAAAGAAAATGAGAGTTATCCTAAGCATATCCCCCGGGAGTGTCGTAACCAAGAGTGCAGCAAGGCCCGTTGTCGTGCACCAGTTCCTGTTCGAGTCTAGATCAAAGTGGTGTTTTCGGGTTTTACCCCTAGGTACATCTGTGCCAGAGCCGCCTCTACCTGCTCGTATCCAGGCAGAGATGTATTGCTCGGAAAACTCACAAAATCTCTACAATACCAAAATTCTAGGAAGTTCTTCTATACTAATCCTCAAAGTTCATCTTAGGTCTACGTGCTCTAATCAGAGTTTATCTAAATCTAGCTTCCATGGTTTGTACTAAACTTTCTCTGATACCAACTGTAACGCCCCGACCCTAGTTACCCAGAGTCGGTGCATTATTACATAACATTGTCATGATCCCAAGAAAGATCAAATCTCGAAAGACCGATTGGTTTAGTAGCCTTTGAAACACTAGATATATTCATATGTTTTACATTACATCATAAAATGAAAAACTACTACAACAACATATTGTATCCATAATCCACACTCATATCCCCACATAATATCCCTGCAGGACATTCATAACTTAGTTCTTCACATCCTGGGAAAAATAAAACATAGAAAAGGGGTGAGCTCAAATGCCCAGTAAGGATAACAATATAGCGGAACATTCAAAATAAGCATAAACATTTAAGGCAATGCATTACTAAAACAAAAGCCTTTTAATCTTGAACTTCAACATAGTATGGAAAAAGTAAAATGAAATAATGCCATTTACTTGTTCACATGGATATTATACTAATCGAATAATCACATGCAATATCAATAACCACTTTCATAATGTTGGAATGCATAATGCCAGACTATCATAACCACATAGCCAAGGCCTCATGCCAAGACTACAAATAAGATTTTTTCAAGGCCTTGTGCCAAGACACTAGTTTGTCACATGAGACCTACCGATGCATCGAGGAGCTATAGCAGGCTCCACCCATCACATATTAAGTCCAATGCATTCCCATATGAAAAGGTTTAAACATAACATAAACATTCGTATTAAAAATAGCATACGAAATGTCAATAATTTCACCCTAAACTATGAATGTTATAAAAATAGCACATCCACCGTCAAACATATCACAAAACCTTCAATACAATATAGATGTTTTGTATCATAATAAATCAACTTCAAATAAGCGTAAAATCCATCAAAGGATGTTGACATAGATGAAATCAAAACACTTTTTGGAGAAATATCTCTTTCTATTTTTGAAATCATTTAAGAGCCATATAAAATAAAACATTTTCTTGAAAATATTCTTATAAGCTTCTATGGAAAACTTTGAAGATTTTATAATGGCAGAAAATAACTGCACTCTCCATATAAGTTAAAAAAAACATTCTTACCTTAATTCTGTCGAAAAGGTTAAAAAGGACCTTGTTTTGAAAACGACGGAAAGATTCCTCTTATAAAAAGTCAAACAAGGGTATAAATGACTATAACCCATATTCTTGTAAATAATAAAAATGTTTTGAAATACATTTTGAAGAAACATGGATGTGGATGATAAAGAGATCCTAGTAGATTATTACATATAAACAAACTCGGATAATGAAGAGATTGTGAAATAACCCTTACATTGTACTTTTCCTTGGTTGGGGTAGGTTAACCTCCTGTGTAATGGTGAAATAATTGTTATTAAATTATACAGGAATCATATACATTAATATGATAACATATATGATCTTCTAATATTGATTTGATAATAATATCTTAGTATTATCGTTGTTTCGGGTGTTAACTTACTTGTTTTCTTTTATATGTTTTGTTACGTAAGACATGTTTATAAAGGATAGGTTGTATATTATTCATATCCAGAATGATATCAAGTCCTTAAACAATATTTTTTAAATCATCAAATGATAATTATACTTGAATGGATACGATGGAGAATGAATCTCATTGCGTTCGTGGAGACGGTAGTCCGTACGTACGCACGAGCGACAATATCATTCTTTTAAAATAATATATAAATGGATGGTATATCATATATACAGAATCATTAACATGTTATATTTATTATTTACATGAGTTACATATCATTATTATACCCATCCAAATAATATTATATTGAATAACAATTACACCACGACGTGGAGACGGTAAGCCATACGTATGCACGTATGGTGACATGTTATTCAAAGGGTGGATAGAATACTGAATATGGTTATAACATATTTATAATAACATCACAGTATATATATGATACTTGCGTTATTATTTTAGAATGTTAACAACAAGGGAAGAAGAATTGGAAGAAGTAATGAACTTGGAAAAAGGGTGGTGAAATCATTACCTCTTCTTCGGGTTCTTCCTTTTGATTTGATCAAAAGGGCTGCTTAGGTTGGATTTCTGATCAAACTAAGGCATCTAGGTTGTAGTGAGGGAAGTTGGGAGAGTATTTGGGCAGATTTTGGCCGAACCAAAAGGCTTTGAAGGTGTGAAGAAATGAGAAGGAGGAGTTCCCTTTTATAAGAGGGGTGAGGGGCAACTTTGGAAAAGCTAGAAATATTAATTTATAATAAATTCATATTCGGTTTATAATGGCTCCAAAGTTTATTATTTAAATGTTAAGGTAGGGATGGGTCGAAAACAACTCAACCAATATAATTTAGACAGTTTTGGGTACCTATATTAACCTTATCTTTAAGTATTAACTCTAAGTTAATTAGTTTAACTTTTACAATGTCTCTTTGTATTTTTAGATTGTATGGTTAATAAACATACTATATACATCCAGGAGACCCACCAAGTGGTCAATTAATGATTATCCTATCATGATATAAGTCCTTTGGCAGAACCTTAGATTTTTAGGAATTTAATATCAATTTATAATATAATATTTGTTTTAAGAATTCTTTTATGTCAATTTTGACACTATTCAATAGTTGATTTTTCTGAAACTCATAACAGATTTATTACTTCAAATAAAGTCAATTAAATTAATACTAATATATCATATTATCCTATAAAATTAGTTTAATTCATTAAAAGTTTCATATTATATTTATTTGGGTATTTATAATATCAATTATTTTAATTTTTCACTATTATAGTAATTACTTCATCATCATTGTGTCATATATAAATTAAATTATTTAAGGTCTAAAAATTATAAATAAATTATCATTATGTAGGATATCTTTTTATATTTCTAATAAATATTTATAATCTAAAATCCAACATATATAACCCTATGTAAAAAAATTTTTTCTAAAAGATATATGCTTGTCTCATTTTCGTATTCATTTTAACTTAATTAAAATAATGTGTCCCTATCACCTACAAGTGGCACCATGGGGTCCCAAAGTCGACCCAAAGATTCCTATGGTCGAAACATTATCAAACAATAAGGCTAGGACACGTTTTAGGGTAATTTAGTATTATTATAATATTATTTTTTAACCCTTATTTACCGTATTTACCCTTAACCATGGTAAATAAAATATTTACCGCAGTAATTATTCAAAAAGTCTAAAAATAAAAGTTACCTATTTAAAAAATTTGGACATCCTGATTCCAAATATGGAATCCATTTTTCTAAATTCAAAACACATAAGTGGCAGAAATTAATTTAAAATTAATTCCCGCTGTCAAAACAAAAAGCGTGTTTTTAAGAGATAATAACTATCAAAAGATTGACACTTGTTTATGTTCGGTTTAATTGCAAAATTATGTCCAATGAAAAACATTATATTAAATGGTAAAAATATATTCTAAATATACTTTAAAACCACTCAAATTAATAATTTATCACTATTAATTATTTTGATTAAAAAAGTTGTTTTTGATTAAAATTTAGTAATTTTCACTATTCATCAAAATATGTAAGTTATCCGAAAAGTACCAAAATTTCACCTTAGGATAAATTCGATATTCCGAATCCAGAAATAAAGTCCATTTTAAAATATAAAATATATATAATTTCAAAAATTAGTTATTACTATTCATTAGGGCTAGTTTGATTAGTTATGGTGTGTTAGAACTCAGTGTTGCGTACAACACACGCTATCACATTATTAAAAGAGAAGCGTACCGTAGAAGCTTGGGGTGTTACAAGAACACTATAGAATTCAGGTTTAGAATTCCTACAAAATAGAATCCTAATATCCATTGTATTATATACTCTGGATTTAGTTTTGGTTGACTCCAAATTTTCTTTTTCATCATTCTGAATATCTGATTTTACTTATGCTTTCACTTGTTTAGTTATAAGATGATTCCATGTCTTAAAATATCAAGTAACTATTGTTTGAGTGACAGGTGTATAAGTCCCTTCTAAATCCAAGGTAAAATATAGTCATTGGATGAGGGAGCCAACCGTTGGAGAAATGCCTATAAATAGGAGCTCATTTGGAAGAGCTCGATACAACACATGAAAACATCTTTGACAACCGTGCTAATATGCTGTTGAAGTGATTTCTAGAGAGAGAGGCTCTTATAAACTCTGAGGCTTCGTGCAAAAATATTGAATGGCTAGTTCAAATTTTTCTTTGCGCAGATTTACTTCGTGCGACTCTGATTGTTGTTGGGTATAATCGAGGGCTTCCGGGGATAGGAAGTCAGAGGTCCTGATACCTGCTAGTTGAGGGCTTGCGGGGATATACAGACAAACTCCGATATACATATTGAGGGCTTACCCTATGGTGGTTATGACAGACAATCTTGAATGTATAAATCAATGGAACTTTATCCAAGGTCGTTGGATACCCTTCTCTTTGGGTTAAAATATTTACTACTTGTTACTAGTTTTGTTTCATGTTTTCCGCAGCATTTTTTAGGGTTAAAGAAAGTATAACTTTTGTATACTTCCTCGTTATTGTACTCTGATTATATACAATTCTATATGCTTTTATGTAGAATCTTAGTTGTTGTGAAATTTTGTTATGTTTCATTTACGGAATGACTTTTTTGGAATCAATCACGTTTTTAGAACGTAGAGGTGTTGTGAATTTTGATTATACAAAATTTCCTTATGTATTTTTAAAGTATACAATTTACCCCCTCTTGTATTTGAGTATCTCAAACTTATATATTCGATCATATATTTGGTATTATAGAGTATATCATACTCACATATCATCTCACAAAAATAAAATCCACAAGGAATTTATATTCATATAGTGGAGGATATGAGTACCTTTCACTACTTAATTCATTTAATCAATATTTTCAATTGTAATTGCATTATCATTCCAGTTTTCCCTTATATAAAGATGGTGTTAACACCAATTTCCTTCACGCACCATATGATCTATTCACTAGTTGTAGTAATGATCACAAATAATTTATTTGTAGAATTTTAGTGTGGTTGGTTCATTGGGATGATCACTATCTACATTACTTTTATTCCCTTTCCTCCTAATATCTCACTAAAATTCAACTCCATAATGGCCTAACATTATACACTTGATACATTTACCATTCTCTTTATGAAAATTTCCCCTATGATTCATTCCAAACATATGATAAAATGGAAGATTCATTTTCTCCCCCCATCATCTATATTGTTAAATTTTCTATGAAACACCTTATATATATTCTTATCATAAGAAAGAGAATGATATTAAATTCAACTATTCTTATTTAACTTGAGAACACATAAAATGATGTCATCGTAAATAATAATGTCATTTATGGACAATACCATTTTGATATTTGGTATTAGGGAACTAAATAAAATTTTAAATATTTATTAAAGGATGATGATAAAACCATACGTGTAACCAAAATTTTCTATAAAATTTTCCACATAGGTACTAATAGATTTATCAATCTTATAATTACGCTCAAGGAAATCCATTATATTATTTTTAAGTCTCTTGGGAATGTATTTACTAAAAATTAAGATATTATACTCATTTCATTCCATAAATTAATTTTCTTTCTTCTTCCCACATATAAATAAAAATATTAAACCATCTATATACTTCAACTTCTAAAATATAGACAATGAAGATAAGTTTTTTAATTTTTATGCATTGAAAAAAATATTTTTTTTCAGTAGTACTGATTCATTGATCAACTAATAGTGGTTTAGAAGAACCATGAAATAAAAGTGGTTGTTTCCTTATGAAGACACATCAATGATTATCTCCTCAATTTATTTTTTCAATTCTAAGAATGAATTTTTCTTCGGAGAGTTCTGTGAGAATAACAATTTGATTATACATTCCATCTTCTATGTTGTTCAATTTCTCATGAATATAGTGCTTGCTTTGTCTTTGATATTCATTTATAACATGAATCCTTATGGTTCCAACCATTTACAAAAACAAAATAAAATCATAGTTATCATAAACATTCAATAATCATAGTGAGAATTAACATAATCATGATAATAATTCAATATATTCATTAAATTATAACACATTCTTATCCATCTATCACACAATTAGGTTCACGCTATCTCACAGTTAGATTAGAATAGGTTTCTATAATTTCTATCTTCACATTCATTATATCCATATATCTAGAAATTACTTAGACATGCAATGATACCAATAAAGTTGACCCATGGAAAAAGTACATATGTATTTTTATCATTTTTTGATGAAAAATTAATATATAACAAAATAAATCTCATCCTAGAACAATAATGGTTATGTATAATTGAAGAATTGTTTCATAATCAACATATTTGAAGAAGAAATTAAATGTCATCAAATTATTTAATCTCTCATTAAACCATAATTATGAATTTATTACTTATTACTATTATCAATGGACTAGGGAAAAATTTGAAACATAAGAGAGTGTGATCTCAAATGATCAATAAGGGTTAAAATAAAAGAAATCATGTTTTGATCATTTGAAATAATAATATAACAATACATGTATGAGGCTATGATTATTACATATTAATTTGATACCTAATCAGTTAGAGATCAATTATTAGCTTTCATGACATAAATAATTATCATTTGAAATGTTATGAGTAATATGTGTGTGGAATCATCATTAATAAATCATTAGCCATGAAATAATGTCATAATAAAAACAAAATATCATAGGAATTTTGGATAACTTAAAATGTGGAGACCCAAAGCTTGAAGTACATAGACATTACATTACTATTTTGGAATACATATTACATGACAGAAATAGACGCCCAATGAATGTATATGTTTAGTGTCTTTGAAAACTCGCAACATAATCTTCTAATCATGGTGAAAGATCCTAAAAATCTCTCATAAAGTTCTTCCCCTTTGGTTTTCTTACCTAACACCTTTATTTATGTCTTGGGGAAAAGATAACATAAAGAGGGTGAGCTCAAATTCTCAGTAAGGGTAAACATGGATAACTAAAAAACAATCTATAAAATTTTGAACATAAAAATGTGAACATAAAACATCAAAATCCTGAGCAATGACATAAATCTTGGCAGTACATAAGTCATAGACCATAAAGGAACATTAATCATGATAAAATAAAACATATAATTCTGGTAAAACATTAAGTATGTGATATTATTTCCATAGTAGCCAAGGCATTTCTACCAGGACCATCATAGTGGACAATGTCACATACTGAATTGAGTTCACTCCTCGTTACAGTCCTGTATCACTGAACCAGATTAACTTTCTATCTCCTAAGATATAAATCATTAACCAATGAATTTTTGGGAGATATAGGTACCACCCATATCAAAATGAAATCATTCTTTTATGTTCCACAAAATAAACATATATCATTCATAATAACCCAGCATATAAAATGGGTTTCAGAAACATCATACAATCATAACATAATACATATAAAAGAATTGGATATCATTTAATCATAAGAGAAATAAAACCATGTAAATAATAGAGACATTGGACTTGAAACAAAAACATACTAAATAATTTCATCATATATGGAAGATAGTTTTGATAAAACCCATGAAATTAATTCTTGATGAAACATCCCTTCTTCTTCAAAATCACCTTCTTTTCAAAAAATGCTATGATATTTTAATAGAAAATTATTTTGTTAAAAATAGTCATGAAATCTTTTAGAGTAAGCTTCATGAATATAAGGCTTTATTAAACAATAAAAATACGTTCATGTCTTATATGTTAAAAAAATTCTACTCATACTTTTAACGGAAATGTCAAAAAGTACCACGTATGGTAAACAAAAGAAAGATTCCTTCCACAACACAAAGTAAAAGTCAAAGAGGGGTAAAAATGACATTACACATACATGGAAGAATATTAAACACGTTATAGAAAACATTTTATGGGAATGGATGAAAAATATAACCCCAGTAAATACTTACGTATAAGAAATCTCGTATAAAAATGAGATTGCAAAATTATCCCTTACCTTAGGTCCAATTTCATTCGTACGTGTCCGAAACTCCTCTTCTTTGGGTTCTTCCTTTGGATTTGATCAAAAGGGCACCTAGGGATGGATTTCTGACTAAAGGATGGCCTCTATAATTAAGGGAGGATTTTGGAGAGGGCATTTGGATAGGGCTTGGCCGAGTAAAATGGCTTTGGAGGTGTGAATTAGAGAGAAGGGGAGTGCACTTTTATAAGAGGGGGTGAAGGGAAAATTAGGAAAAAAAATAAAATATTATTTAATAATAAAATCATATTCGGTTTATAATGGCTCCAAATTAACTTATTTCTAGGATAGGTTGGGGATGGGTCGAAATACATTCAAAAAATAGTTTTAGAAGGTGGGTAAAAGACCGTGAAAATTTCAATAAAATATTTATATATCTAAAATTATTATAAAATGACTCTAATGTTTAATATTGAACATATATAGCTATTATGAATCTATTTTAACCTAAAATAAATTTAAATAAATGATTATTTAAATAAAAAGACAGTTTTAACCAATAACTCAGTGTTTTTACTATTCATCAAAAATTGAATGTATTCCGAAAATACCAAAAATTTACCCTAAGCTAATTTCGATATTCCAAATCGAAAAATGAAGTCCACATTGAAAGATAATATTTAAAAAAATTTCAAAAAGTGGGTATTACTATTCATAACGGCTAGTTTATATAATATTTTAATAAGATATCATTGTTTAGTGAAACTCAGTGTTGTGTACAAAGCAAGCTATAAAGGAAGGGTTCTCTTGCATGTAACGCAAGCCAAGATTAGTGTTGTGTATACTACATGATAATACAGTGTTTTGTATTGTTAAAGAAAATCTTGGTGTAGCGTACAACAGAAGACATCAATGAAATCAAAAATACTATTTCTCATAAAATCTTGGGGTGTTTCATTCTACCCCCCTTAAAATGAATTTCTCCCTCAAAATTACTCAGGGTTATAAATGGTTTAATACATGAATGTTTCATTCATTGAAACCCACATCATAAAAAGGAATAATAAAACATAATTTTAAAAAATAATTGTAATGGTTACCCAAATTAAGTCATCACTGGGTTTCCATATAGAAGAACATAGGTGAAAATATGGATATGAAATAGAAATAAAACCATAATGTTCTGATGGATAGTGGTAGAGAACATGGATATGAAAATTCAAACAATCACAAAGCCATAAATTTTCGATGATATATGGTACCATCGAGGACAACTTTTTTTGTTTTCAATATCATTTTCCGAAAGTTTAAAAAAATGTAATTAAAAGAAATACATAGTTGATTTTGTACAATCTCATCGTTGGACATTCCTTGAACATTTTACACTTCATCTCTTAAATAAATGATGTTGAATTCTTCATTCTTGAGGTGTTAGTAGATCATGCGATAGAATGATATTTCATTTCATCTGTCTCAAACAAAAGGTAAGAAAAAGTTATTAAATATAAATAAGTCCATATATGGTGAGATTAATCATATATGGTTCGTAAAATGGACTTATACTTCATATATAATTCCACTTATTAAATTAAAACTAATTTATACTAACCATGGACTAACTATAGGCCAGTGGTAGGTGATAAAGGCCTGTCGCACTTCAGTTGTGGGTTCGATTCCCGCAACCCTGTCTGACGTGACGGGTTGTCGCCCATCCTTCAGGTTGTCCTTTTTATAAAACTACACTATTGTAACATTCCATAAATAATATCAGAAAAAGGTTATATCCTTAAACAATATTATCTTATGTCCCTCATATCCATTTCAAATCTTTAGACTTATCCAAAATACTTCAATCCAAGCTCATTGTATAAATAAAACGATTACTAGAAATGTCATCAACCAAGAATGTGAATACCATCATTTATCCCCCATATATCATATGATATATCTTGTTGGTCACATTCTAAACATGTGAATACCTTAATCATTTATCCTCTTGAAACATTAATTACCATAGAATCTTTATGAAAACATGAATGCTGTCAAAAGTTAACTATTTCAACATACCAGAATCCCAAAATTTCGATATACTCAAACAATGATATCACATTGTCCTTATATTAGTCATGAGCTAATTAATACTGTCAAACATATTATTTTCACCTTATCCATTCATTATGCGCATATCATCTTCTTTCCAAAAATAACTGAATAACCTTTCATAGTTACTGGTACCATTCAACATATACTTTCAAATACTTTATGAAAAAACAATAGTGTAACAATCCTTAGATGGTTCTTTATTCCATAGTACCATTAAATTACCCAGACAACATAACTCTTGAAAAACATACAATCATTATACTACCTTCTTAAACCATTGACCATGCTTCATTATTTTATTCCTCAATGCTTCTTTTATCTCATATATCATTTGTAGTCTCTTCATCATCATCATCAAAAAATACTACTCGCACAGCCCAGATGATTCTATTAAAGAGATTTTCCCTTAGGGAATTGGATTTCATAATTCCCCTACATTCATCATTTAAAACATTTAATCATTGTTGATGTCTTAGAAATACCATTATTCTTGTCCATGGTGTTAACTGAACCTTTTCCTTTGCAATTACTGGATTTGTGTCCTTTTTTTCCACACCCAAAGCATCTCCCAGTTCCTTTGAAACATACTACAAGATTCCTCTTGCCACATAATTTACATGTTGGAAATTGAACATTCTTTCCCCTATAATCATCATGAAACTCCATATTTCTCATATCAGTTGACTCAGGAAACTTACAAAAGTTTTGATTATTGGTCATATATTGAGATTGTTGATTTGGAATAATAACAATGTTTGGACTTCAGAATCCTGTTTCATATGGTTTCTCATGAAGAGTATCATTCAATTGTCTATCATATCCTACATTATCTTGAATCTTCCCATTTCCAGCAATTTTCTAAAACCCAAAAAAAAGTGTGAGAGGAAAAATCATGCTAGGAAAACAACATAATAAAGGGGGAGTACCTTCAATATCTGACATCTTAGGTTTAATTTTTAGATCATTACCTATATACTAGGACTATACCCTATACTTATACTGATCCTTAGAGACATCAAAAGACATACCTTAGAAATATCATTAGATATTTCACTAAATTTTTCACTTCCTAGTTTTCAATGTTTGACTAAACCTTTGCTCTGAATCCAACTATAGAGACCCAAAGCTTGATGTACATAGACATTGCATTACTTTTGAAAAATACTTAATACATGAAAAAACAGACGCCTAAAGACCGTATTAGTTTAGTGAATTTGGAATCTCGGAACATAATCATCTATTCATGATGAAAGATCTTCAACATCTCCCATAAAGATCTTACCCTTTGGTTTTCTTACCTAAAACCTTTCTTTATAACCCATGGAAAAGAAAACATAAAAAGGGTGAGCTCATATGCTCCGTAAGGGTTAACATGGAGAACTTAAAAACCATCCATAAACATTTGAACGTAAAAACAAGAACATAAAACATCAAAATCATGAGCAATGACATGATTCTGGGTTGTACATATGTCATAGATCATAAACGAACATTAATCATGATAAAATAAAACATGTAATTGTTGAAACCCATTAAGAACATGATATAATATACATAGTAGCCAAGGCATTGCAGCCAAGACCATCATAGTGTTCAATGTCCCATACTAAATCGAGTTCACTCCTTGTTCCATTCTCGTATCACCGAACAGGATTAACTTATCATTCCAGCCATGTCAATCTCATGAGAAATAAATCTTTACCCAATGCATTGGAGGGATATATAGGTCCCACCCATCTAATAATAAAATCATTCTTTCGTGTGCCTTAAAATAAACATACATCAATCATAATAACCCAATGAATAAAATGGGTTTCATAAACATCATCCGATCATAGCATAATCCATATAAAATAAATGGATATCATTTCATCATAAGAAAAATCAAACCATGTAAATAATAGAGACATTAGACTTGAAACAAAAACTTATTAAATAATTTCATCATATATGGAAGATAATTTTGATAAAACACATGAAATGAATTATTGTGGAAAATATCCTTTCTTCTTCAAAATCATTTTCTTTTCACAAAATCCCATGAAATTTTAGTAGAAAAGGATTTTGTAAAAAAGAGACATGAAATCTTATAGAGTAAGCTTCATGAAAATAAGGCTTTATGAAACCATAAAAATCCGTTCTTTCTGTATAAGTTAAAAAAACATTCTCCTCATACATTTAACTGAAAAGTCAAAAAATTACCATGTATGGTAAACAAAAGAAATATTCCTTCCACAACACAAAGTAAAGTCAAAGAGGGGTAAAAATGACATTAAACATACATGGAATAATATTTAACACTATATGAAAAACATTTTATTGGAATGGATGAAAAATATACCCCTATTAAAAACATACATATAAGAATTCTTGGATAAAAATGAGATTGAAAAATTATCCCTTACCTTAGGTCCAATTTCTTCCTTATGTGTCTGAAAATCCACTTCTTCGGGTTCTTCCACTTGATTTGATCAAAAGGTCTCCTTATGTTGGATTTATCACTAATAGAAAGCCTCTATAATTAAGAAAGGATTGTTTAGAGGGTATTCGGGTAGGGGTTGGATGATCCAAATGGATTTGGAGGTGTAAATTAGAGAGACGGGGGAGTGCCCTTTTATAAGAGGGGGTGAGGGGCCCCTTAGAAAAAACACAAACTTTTATTTTATAGTAAATTCATATTCAGTTTATAATGGCTCCAAAGTGACTTATTTCAAGGATAGGGTGGGGAAGGTTCGAAATCCTCTCAATTAGTAGGTTTTATACATGTTTAGGTTACCATTTTAACCATATCATTTATATTTAACTCTATGTTAAATAATTTATCTTTTTTCCGTGTCTTCTTGTATTCTAACACTATATGGTTAATAAACATACTATAAACTACCAATCGAACCCAAATTGGTTCATTAATGTAATATATATTATTATATATGTTTTCTGGCCGAACCATAGATTTTTAGGTCCATTATATCAATTAATAATATAATATTTTTTTTAAAAACGCTTTTACGTCAATTTTGACAGTATTTGGTATTTTGTTTTTTAAAAATTCATAACACCATTATTACTTCGACAAAAATTCATCTAAACAACACTAATATGTTATATTAAACATAAAAAGTTTTTTAATTCATAAAAAGTATCAAATTACATTTATTTTGGTATTGTTAATATCAATTATGTTAATATTTCATTAATAAGGTAAATATTGCATCATCATTATGCCATAAATAAAATAAATCATTTAATGTCTAAAAATTATAAATAAAATACCATTATATAGTAAATCTTATTATATTTATAATGAATATTTATAGTCTAATTTATCTTATATATAACCCTATATATTAAATGTTTTAGTTATTAAAAATTGATTTTAACTCTTTTAACTCTTCCTTTAATTAAATCATAATAAATGTTCTAATCTCATCCAAGTGGAACTAAAGGGTCATATTGTAATCATAATGTTGTTTTTGGTCGAATTACACTTATCCAATATAATTAGGACATGTGTTAGGGTAATTATAATATCATTTTTACCATTAATTACCATATTTACTTTTAACCGTGGTAAATAAAAGTTAAAAGTTACTATTAACCAAAAATTATTTTTATCTTATTGAAAAAAATTTTACTTAGTGATATCAAACATGTCTCACAGATTTTTTAATTTCCACTCACAGAAGCGGTAAAATAATATTTTATGTAAAATTTCAATTTCTCCTAGGAGGTGGGTAAAAAATGGTGAAAAGTTCAATAAATTTTTTTTATATATAAAATTATTATAAAATGATTCCAATGAATTACACTGAACATATATAGGTATTATGTATCAATTCTGACCTAAAATAAATTTAAATAAATTTTTATTTAAATAAAAAGTCTATTTTAACCCATAACTCAGTGTTTTCACAATTCATCAAAAATTTAATGTTTGCAAAAAAATACCAAAAATTACCCCTAGGATAATTTCGATATTCCAAATCCAAAAATGAAGACCATTTTGGAAGATAAAATTTGTAAAATTTCAAAAAGTGGGTAATACTATTCATAACGGCTAATTTATTTAATATTATAATAACATATCGTTGTTTAGTGAAACTCGGTGTTGCGTACAACACAAGCTATTGATGAAGGTTACTCTCGTGTGTAACGCAAGCCATGAATAAGGTTACATAAACTACAAGATAATATGGTGTTGTGTATTGCGCAAGAAAATCTTACTGTAGCGTACAACAAAAAACATCAAATAAATCAAAAATAATAATTTTCATAAAATCTCGGGGTGTTAAACATAATCATAGAAAACAATTTCATTAGTCATGTATAAGTAACAATGAAATCATGGAATATTAGAAAAACCACCAAAATTGAGTAGGTTCACTCAATAAAATATTTTCATTATTAGACTTCATATACTTTATTTTATGGTATAAATAATTTTCTAATTCATTAGTGTGATATAAATTTTGATCTCACTAATAAAATAAATAAAACCATAGCAATATATTCCATACTATTATAAACACATTCATAATGTCGTTACAGTGTATTTAAAACATGGGAAATAAATTTATTTTATGGGATAATTCATAGATCATCATTATCATAAGACATAAATGGGAATAAAATTTTATTTTATCATAATATCATATCCAATGTAAAGCATAAGAAACATCAAATGATATTTATACTCACAAAAAAATTACATTAATAGGTAATATTTACCTTTTAAATAAAACATGAGAAAAATATCCATTTCTCTTCATAAAATTTAAAATAAAAAACCCAAGAATATAGAGGAAATTATATTTTTTGAATGTAAAAATGTGCATATATTTTTGAATGTTTATATAAAAAAATTTCATGACTATAGGAAAAATCATATGTGTGGTAAAATTAAAACAATGGTTCATTTCATAATTTTTATAAAATGTAATAAATATATATTTGGGTAAAACTATAAAAATTCCATTTATACCCTTTGAAATTAAATTCAATTATTGATGATGTTTTAATTATATAATTATTTTATTTTATAAATGAAAATTCCAATTTTTTAATAAAACAAGAGCATTGATAAAAAAATTAATAAATAAGTTTCGATTTCCTTAAACACAATATATAGATCCTTATAAGTAAAAAATAGTGTAAATTGAACGTTAAGCATAAAGGCCCAAAAAATAATCAATGAATAAGAAAATATATGGCATTTAAAGAAGTAACCAGAAAATAATTCCCTCAAAATATTTTTAATCATAAAATGTATTGATTAAAAATGATATTGCAACATAATCAATTACCTCACTATTCTACAAAATGTACACTTGTATATATGTGTGTTTGTGTCAACATATATTGTACAACAGACCTATGCATGATAACATATTGTAGTTACCTTGAAAACTAACAGTTATGAGGAATATTTTTGTATAGGTAAGCATATGAAATACGATTAGAATAATAGTAATGGTAATTTGTAGAAACTGTAGTCATTAATACTATGTCGAAGAAATATGTGATTAATCTAATAGACTATTTTCTTTATTGATCAAATCTTTGAAAAGTAATGACCAAAATATTATACAAGGAATAAAAAAATGTATGATATACATTATGATCCTAAATTATTATTGTTATGATACATACATAATGGTATATGAGAATGCGTCAAGCCACCTAGTCATTCTTTTCCTTTGTTAGATCCAACAGACAACATTGACCAAGGTGCATATGGGTCGGGCACCATAAAAAATGAAGCATCTAATTATCAATAATATGTTTTAGTGTGACATATAGTGTGTATTTCAATTGTTTATATAGGTAAATTTAAATAGAACTAACCATTGTTACATAAATGTTATAATGAAATGTGTGTGAATCCATTCATGAATCTATTTTTTTGGTAGAGGTTCAGTGTATGGAGTTCCAAACAGACTACTAGATTCCACTGAATAATTTCTAGTAAATGTCACCACATATATTTTCAAATTTTAATGAAAATAGATGTTAAAATAATTATAATAAATGTAACATTTTAAAGTGAGTGTATTGGAAGACTCACCGATTTTCTATCATTCCATCATAAGTAGTCTGTTTTGTACCATTGCATCTGAATACATTGATGGGAAATACATTTTTCTATTTTTATGTGAATACAAAAGTTCAGTGACTATCATAAAAGTTGTTTATTACACATAATTTTGATTAGTCTTAAATTAATTCTGAAACATCCTAAAGATTCACTTGGATAATGAAAACCAAACTAACCATTGATACATAGAGAAGATAATGGCATACATGTGAATCCACATGGGATGTCATCAGTTGATATAGTTCATTTGATGTAGTACAAGACTGGTAGGTAGATGTCATTGAAAAATCACCAATAGTTGTTATCACTAATCATGTGGCATGTGTAATGTATGAAACTACTGAATTAAGGATATTAAGTTGAAAATTTCCATGTGTACTTAATATATAACACACAAACGGTCTATCATTCCTTCATGAGTATCCTTCGATGAAACCGTTCAGCTCTAGAGTTTGATGGAAAATTCTTGCTTGTTTTTATTTCTTTATATCATATTACCAAGGTGTGCCATGAGACCATATAATGCACAGTGGATAGTAAAGTGAATGTAATTTACATTATGGAGGAAAACACCTAATAGGAAATATATGTAATAGAACATACAAATCATTATTAGTAATTACAAAAGATGTAATTGAAGAGGGTTACAATAGTAGTAATGATTGTTGCAGAATACATGATCCACTAATCTAAAAATGTGATCAATTGAGGAAATAAAATATACGATGAACTTATAAAATATATTAAATGATCTAGTATCAAACTAAAATGGATGATTCACATACTACATGAACAAACTTTTTCCTCTACTCTATTAAATGATCTAGTTCTGAAATAAAATAAATGTTCTAGTCAACAATGAAATGAAAACCTACTAAAAAAATATGCAGTTTGATATCAACAAACATATTAAATCGGTAAAAACGCGGTATATGAAAATTTTCTTAACACTTCAGTAAGTAATCTAGAATTAATTTTTCATGAGTAATAGTAATTTATTTAAATATAATTAATATGAAATGTGTATCTTCGATTAAAAAAAATCTATAGTAGAATGTCAACATTTTTAACCAAAATGAGTTGGAAATTAGTTGTAAGGAAAAAACTATAACATACAAAAAAATTGATTAAAATTTTAATTCAGGAAATGAAAAATCAGACAACAAAATTTGCATTTGGATATCAACATGCATAACTAAAATGAAGTTGAAATATGATTCAAGGAAAATATTATAGCATATCATAGTAGAGGTATATTTTTGCAAAACAAGAAATGGAAAATCAGACAATGTAATCTGTAGTTTGATATCAACATGATAAACCAAAATGGAATAAAAATATGTTTCATGAAAAATCATAAAACATACCACAATAGATGATTATTTTTTTCAGACATGAAATGAGAATTTAGGCCACAGTAAATAAACCCCATGTATTATAGAACTGAAATGATTCCAGAAATGAATTTTCTAAGATTTAGGTTGTTTAGTATGTAGATAAGGTTATTCTTGATGCGAGAAGATAATGCGAGAGGGAATAGGATATTACGGATGCAAGGTGAGAAAGGAGGGTTACGTAGGTTGATTTTATAAACCAAAGAATACCATTAATAGAATTATGAAATTTCATGGTGTAAGGGGTTTGAAGGGCTGTACTAACAGCATAATGAAAAGGATATAAAAGGATTTAAGTTAATTGGAATGAAGTTAAATATGCATGTAGAAGAATAATACTAACATATCAGGGTTAGTTCGAATGGGATTCATGAACCGAAGAACCTATGAATGAAAATGCGAGTGGGAGAATGACCACATTGGAGAGGAATACTGAAACATGGATATGGATGACGATAGAGTACATAAATGATGAACTGTAGGTAAACTGGTAGGAGGATGGCATTGACATTAGGAGTTTATGGGAACCCTATGTCTTGAGGAGCTAATTCTCGACCATGAGTGGGAGAAGGAACACTGTGAGGATTGGATTTGAAACTGGGAGAAGGATTATTTCAGAGATGGAGGTAAATAGAGTGTGTGTTTATTAGAAGAAAGAGGTTGAAGGAGGTAGGCGTTTATGGGGACTCTTGGTCACAAATCATGGAACCCTCAGTGGGAACGGAAAAGGGAGGTAGAGAATGTTTGAGAAACTAGGCGGAGGGGAGACATGGAGTAGTTAACGAAGGGAATGTATGAAATATTTGATGCTATGGAACATGAAAGTGACAGGTGGAAGCTAGAATATGAGGATTATTATATATAGAAGATATTTATATTAATTAGGAAATTAATATTTATTTACTAAATTTGATAACACTATTCACACTTTTCAACTTAAAATCAAGGATTTAAAAGTCATACGTAAATAATAATATTTCAATGTTTTTTTTACTATATGTGTTTTTTGTAATATATTCTATCAAACATAATTTTATTTAAATATCATGATATTATATTCTCACCCCATCCAACCTTAAAAAAAATCCATCCTCAATTTATCTCATTAAAAAATACCATTGTTTAAATCTCACATATTAAAGTTGTTTAAGGAAATGTTCACATAAAAAGTGGAAAAAAGGGAAATACGAATGTAATCTAGAATAATAGATAATTTGGTTTCCAAAGTTAATAAAAATATGTGGGATTTCAAAATTTTGAAGTGGAATTAAATAATAATTACTAAATGTATATGGTGGGTGATAGAGATCAATGATCAGAAGTATGTGAATTATCTTGAGAAATTTAATGAGCAGAATACCTAAAATAAAAGTGGTGAGAAAAAGTCTATCTATGAATCATAAATGAAGTTAATAGGACACCATTTATTTTTATTAAATATCCCTTTACTAAATTATATGTGTTCATTTACCTTCTAGATAGTTAACATAATGAAATATACATAAATCATAAGTTTATTTTTATCCTTTAATCAACTTCAACAATAATCTAATATTTTCCCCAAATGAAAAGTTTCGAAAATGATTTTTTTCACAATTGAAGCATTAAAATCAACTTATAGTTGAAATCAAGGAATAAAAAAGTATAAAAATGTGTTCTTCATATCATTAGAAAATGAAAAATAACAAATTTGTCCCCACTAGGTAACATGATAACTGAAATGAATAAACCTTTATACAAATTAATAATACCTTAAGCTCTAAAATTATATAGTAATACCTAATGTAAAAACTAAAAAATCCCAAAAAAAAAGTGTCCATAATACTCTTTAAAATATTACTGAATAATATAGAAACCAAAATATTATAATTATTTGATCGAAAATTATTCCATGATAAAATTAAGATTTATATCTAAATAACATAAATAACTCTTAATGGATCAAAAAAATGTATACTCCTTGATTCAAAATTATCTATAATAGAAATATATTTCTTAAAATAATGTTATAAAAGATTAATTGTTTTTTCCAAAAGATAATTCATCCTTTACTTATTAAATAAAATTATATATATGACAAAATGATTTTAATTTATTTTAATTATATAATTTCCCACAATAGTGATCTTCAGAAAAAAAAATTCTATAGTTATATAGTAACCAAATCATTTCCAAATCCCATAGTGAGCTATATAGAAAGTAATATGTTCCAAAATTGTAATTGCAATGCCACAACATTAAATATTACATATTAATGAGTTTTAGTCAAGAATATAAATTCCTTCACATTGAGGACATTTTCAAGTTTAGATTTTATGATAATTATGTAATAATTTATACATAACATTACGAATTCATTAAATGTAGATAATACTAAAATAATAACTTTTTCTTTAATAATATTAATCATAAAAAATAAGAAATGATTTCTTTTTAATGAAAAATATTCATAATATTAATATTGGCGTCATATTTTTTCTTACAAATCCATGTAACTTGTGATTTATTTCTAAAAAATTGGATGACCACAAAAAGATCATTAAGGGAAATAAATAAACAAAGAAACTATCATTCTATGAATACTTATAAACCCATGAAATAATTTTCTCAAAGTTATACTTTTCAACCATACAACATAAGCTCATTATATTTCCACAAGAAATCATCAGACTTATGTAAAAATCCGTAGAAAACATAAATCATAAAGTTGTCTTGTGGAATCATTTAAATATCACTCTTACATTTATTGAATCTCTCACATTTATATTGGGGGTAAACATTATAGTTACATTTTGAATCCCAACTACATTATATTCCATTAATCTATTATGATAAACATGACATGTTAACTCAATCTCTTTACCTTGTACATTTGAGATCTATAATGGGATCACCTGACCTTGATTTATCATTGAACCGAAAACAATCATTAAAATTATTAGGATCCCTAAAATAATCAAAAAACATAAATCAGGAATAAAATAAACATAAAATTTTCAACTTGAAATAATTTATCATTTTACAAATACAAACACTCAGAAATGAATCAAAATTATTTTTTTAAAAAGTTATAAACATTTAAATAAATCCAAAAAAATTAATGTGATATGAAAGTTATAAATATGATTCATATTACATTTGTAAAAAATACATTATTCTTTTGTAAATATAGTTGAAAGTGTAACATTAAATCTTTTTTTAAATGAAAGTCCATTAATTTGGGTTTGACTCATCATGTATAATTATTTTTTTCAAGAATAATAAACATTTATTAGCTTTTTAATTTATTGAGAATATTTTAACGATTATTTTTCCTTTTATATATCTTATTATCATGTTATAACTATTAATTAATTATTTATGATCATGTCAGACATTCGGATGACATTTGTTACGTGAGTCCAAAATGAAATAGATATGATGTCAATAGTCAAAGTGGTCATGAGTACATCATCTCAAGAATAATATTATTGGAAATTTTATCATTTTTATATATAAATTTTACATTAAAGTCAAACCACTAGGTATGGTAATGAAAGAACGAATTACATTATAATCTTGGAGGATTTAGGTCGTACCCATGTCTGAGTAATGATTCCATTTTTCAATGATCATTATTGAAAAAATGAAATTATAATTATATTTCTCCAGAATGATAATAAAATCATTAAATTCATATTAATCATTTATTATTACTTATATATAACATTAATGTGTTCTGGTGATGAAATAAGAATCAGATGGCCTGGTAGAAGAGATAGTTCACATGTACGCACAAACAACATTATCATTTTAATGTGTACAAAATGATCAAATAAATAAATGATATATTATACATAAATAATGTAAAATATTAAAATAATATAATATATAAACATTAATTACATCATTATAAGTAGTCTTGAGAGAATACGATGGAAAATTAATTATATCGGCTTGCGAGGTGGCAGTCCTCCCTACACACGAATGATTAATGGTTTTCCAATTTGATAGAAGTGGTTATTTATTTAGGTGATTGTATTAACATCATAACATATTTTCATTGAGTATACTAGATTTATTATTTCATCAATAAGGAATATTATTTTGAGGAAGTTCATTTGGGAACAGAAAAAATAGTAAATTAAGAATGATATAATTTTTTTAGACAATCTCCTTTGGTTAACGCATTTACCCCTATTTGGTTAGAGTTAAAACTAAAATAAGAGCTCTAGAATGTGGAGGTAGAATCTCGGTTGGAATGCGGTTAGATCGAAGTAGAACCTAAAAGGTTTTTATGTGTGATGAAAATGGAATAATTGTATCCCTTTTATAGGATATGGTAGTGTCACTCTTGTAATATTTTAAATTATTAAACTAATATAAAGTAATTCACTATTAAAAATGAATCCAAAATGGTATATTTATAATAAAGGAATATTATGGGTAATAAAAATTCCATAAAATAAAAATTAGCGATATTTTTTATTTTTCTTTTATCTATATCATTTTGGTTTAACCCTAATTTTACCATTTAACTCTTATCGTTATATCATGTAATTTACACTCTGAGGGTGAATATAATTAATATAAAATTAAAAAAACAAATAAATGAATCAATTATGTAATTTTATGCCTTTTCCAAATCAGTGTTCTGAATTTTATATTTTTTGGAATTTAATATCATTTAACAAATTTTTTATATTACAAAATATCATTAATGTCAATTTTGGTACTAATCATTACATGTCATTTTAAAAATATCCCAACAGTATGATATATTTTAAAAAACTATTTTAAATCATATATAACATGAAAAAATAATATAGAAAGTTATGGGATGATTTTAGGTATCTCAAATTATATTTATTTTAATATTTATAATATCAATTTTTTTATATTTTATTTAATTAAATAATTACTACAGCATCATTGAGTATGCCTTTAAAAAAATTATTTCTCTCATAAATATTAAAGATAAATTTCCATGATTAAGATAAATATTTTATCATTAAAAATAATTTTTATATTCAAATAGATTCCCTATATAACCCCATATTTATAATATACAATTTGTTACAAAATTTATATTTGAATACACTTTTATGGAATAAAAAACAAAAAATGTATGAATATATAATCCTCTTTTATTAATACATTAATTAAATCCAATGTTGTTAGGATAATATAAGATAATGACCAGAAAATAATAAACTATTATATGATATAAAACTAAATTAATCTCAAATATTTAACAATAATACACACAGTTCATCATAGACCATGTGATATATAATTGTCCTTTAAATCAATCAAAATAATACAAAAAATATATTCAGACCCCAAATTATAATTATTTGATCACATAATCATCCAAATTACATCAATCCCTCTTAATGTATATTAACAAAAATATAATTACCTAAGTCAAATAATCTCTATAATATGATAACAATTTCAGCGAATAACCTGAATCAATTATGGCTATAATAAAATAATATTTTACTCTAAATGAAAATTCAACCTTTATTACTCACAATATTATATTTACAATAATATTTTAGGATTCTCAAAGAAGGTAATGTATTCTGAAATTAAATTTGTCACTTAATCACTGAATCTCTTTCTAATGTTGAGGTTATGTATAAAACATTGTACCTAAAATGACCTTACAGTTTTTCCATCATGTATTTTAAATAAAGAAAAATAATTTTATACTTACCATGACCTCACATAGACTAGTGGTATATGACTCACCCATATATCTCATCAGTTTTGAGATTAATTCCAATAACATTTCTTGAGGAGACATGTTGTCACATTGTCTGCGGGTTTTCCTTTTTATAAAACATTATTAATATTATCATTATTAACACACTAATAATGTGAGAAATACCATTAAAAAAACATTAATACATTTTAAACTCAATTTTTTTCATAACATTCATTTCACATCAAAAATTGATATATCTAAAATTACCGCAAAATAAAAGACCAAATAAACCCCTAATGATATCGATACCAATAAAATTATTTACAAAAAAGAGAAAATAAATTTTCCTTGAATAAAATTTACACATAACAAAAATATGGGTTATATATAACCCAAATTAAAAAATAATTCCAAAGTACTCCCATCATCGAAAGAGTATTAATAATTTTACACATTTTAACATCCTTAGACCTAACATATCTTTTGAAGGACATATATCTATAAATATTTATCCAACACCATTCATCAAATTATCATGACCATGCTTTTCCACCATATTCCTTAATACTTATTTCCTACAATCAAAGAGCTGGATCATATCCAAATATTTATAATGTAAAACATGAACCAAGAAATAATCTATACCCTCCGTATATCCTTTTTTATTTTCTCATCATCAATTGTAATGGAATAAGGTATTCCTTAGCAGATATCTATACAGTCAGTCTATTCATACCCAAGAGCCTTATTCCCAAGACATCTATTTTCATTATGACCATACTCACCAAATATAAAAATAAAATTATTAACTTGGGAATATTTTTTTATCTTTCATGGAGAAAAATTAAAACCCCATTTTTCCATGACATATTAATGTTCTATGAACACCTCTAAAAAAAATAAAATATCTTCCAATCAACTCAAGACATTTTCCTACATTTTTATTTCCACATAAATAACAGATGCGCTTTTGATGATATATAACTTAACAAAAAAATTTACCTATTTTTCCATAGGGATTTATTTATATATATAATAAATTTTAAAACTCACCAAGCGTCAAGTGTTTATTCATTACTCATGATAGTCGGTATAGAGTATTCAATATATTTCCCATTGTAGGTCCCATATCATTTGGTTGTTTATTTAGAGAACCACCACATTTTCGCTCAAATATATTTTTAATTCGCTTACTATTAGAACTAGCCATTTACTAAGACCCAAAAGGTTAGTGTGAAAAATAAATTCATAATGTCCCATTTATGAGGATCATATACATGGAAATATCCTTATTCAGGTTATTTATATCCCATTCAATTTTTCTAATATAACTATTACCCTTCATACAATGATAACCATAGTGGTAATATAAAACATGTATTGTTTCATTAAATAACATCCTAAACACTAAATTTATCTATATCATCTTTTAAAACATATAGTATGGATCCAACATTAAACATTACATAATCATTTATTAATCAAAAATTTAATTTCTTTCACATTGAGGGTATTTTAAAGTATAGAGTTTTATATAATTATTGAACAATTCCTACATAAAATACCACAAACATTCAATGTGTAACCAACAAAAACAGTATCCATTTCATCCATTATATATTTCATTTAAAATAGAACTGAATTTATTTTTTCAATAATAATATTCATAAAATTTATATTGACTTCCTCTTTTCTCTTAAAATTCCATATTCCAATTGAAAAACATTTTAAAACAATGGATGAGCCCAAAAGATATAGAAATGGATATAAAAAAAGAAACTTTTAATCAATGAATACCTATAAACCTATGAAAACATTTTCATAAAGTTATACATCTCACTAATAAAATATAATAT
This sequence comes from Viscum album, assembly GCA_963277665.1. Taxonomy (NCBI): domain Eukaryota; kingdom Viridiplantae; phylum Streptophyta; class Magnoliopsida; order Santalales; family Viscaceae; genus Viscum; species Viscum album. The sequence continues at coordinate 222,200,303 of OY728165.1, forward strand.
CTCCATCATACCTCATTAGATAAGAAGATTCCAGTTAAACTCAATAGAAAATAAATCAAAATTGAAAATTGTGGCATTATTTACATATATTACTTATATTTACTGAATCTCTCATGGCTACATTTGGAGTAACCTTCATTGTTACATTCGTAAAAACCAATGAGGTATATTCCCTTAATCTATTAGGAGAAACCCTATTGGTAAACTCCATGTCATTACAAAGATTTTTTAGAGAGATATTATGTTCTCACCAACCCTTAGTTTGTCACATAACCACTCATACACATAAAAATTCACAAAACCATTACATAAGCATAACAAATAATTCATACATAAAAGAAAAGTACCTTTTCCAATTTGAAAAAACATTTCATTTTTACAAGGCCAAACACTCATAAATGAAAAAAATTATTTTGAAATAAATTCATAACATTGTAAAGGAATTATGAAATCCTTAAATTGAAATGAAATTTATATAATCATTTAATTTTTTGTATGTCATAAAAAAATTCATTTATGAATTTGAAAAAATAGATGAATGTGTATCTTCAAAAGATGTTTTAAAATTACAGTCCCTTACATTATTATAGTATATTATTCCTTTATTAAGTTATTATCAGGGATTAACTATTACTTAATTATTTATGTTCATGTCAGACATATTGATGATATTTGGTACTTTTGTAAAAAATGATTTCATTATAATGTTAATAATCAATGTGATCATTATACATTCATATAAAAAATAATATTCATGAAATTATTATCATATTTATAGATAAAATATACAAGTAAATAAAACTAATTAATTGTCTATGAAAAATGAACTAACTTATAATGAAGGAGACGATAAGTCGTACAAACACATGAGTTTCATTTCCATTTTTTTAGTGATCATTATTAATGAAGATAATTATTATTTTAGGTTTCAAAAGTTTTAATTATATAATTGATATCACTTTATAAAATTCAATAATCTTATATATAACATTCATCTAATGGTGTGGTAAAAAATGAATCACATCTCTTCTAGGAGGGGATAGTTCGCACATACGGACGAACCACATTATCATTTTTATGTGCATAAAAAGGTAAGAACATAAATGATATATAGTTTTCAAAATAGTATTCAAATTCTAAATTAATATCATATATATAAATTAATTAAAACACTCTAACTACTCTAGGGAGATAGTGATTGAGAAAGAATTATATCAGTTCATGAAAAATATTAATTCTTTTCCAATTTGAAGGATGCAGAGATTGTTTTATTTGATGATATTAAAAATGAAATTTCATTATATTGTGTATAATATATTTTTTATTTCATTATGGTGGGATAATATTTTAATGAAAATAAAGATGAATAAAAAACATGTAAGAACCCAAAACTTTTTTTTAGGTATGTTTACTATTTTCCTGTGTTGTTGAGGAAAAGAAGAGTTTCGGGAAATTTTATAAGTACACATTGTGTACTTTATGATTACACACCATGTACTCAGTTACTGTGGTTATCTGTGTGTTGGCCATGTTGTGGTCGTGGCCACGACTATGTGAGGTGACGTGGAGGCCACCTAAAGTGGGGCTCGGTAAGGGAAAGTACATGTCCTGTACTTACAAAGTACATGCTGTGTAATTATTTTTTATTTCAGTAAACGAACCAGGGTCGTGACTGATAGATACAAAACCTTTCATCATGACCTAGTTCATCTGGGAGAAACCGTACGACCACAATCTTTCCCCATTCCCCATATCACACACCCGTTCTCCAAATCAACTATCGTCGATTGCATATGGATTTCCACAGTAATATCTTCCGTCTTCTAGAGCTTCATTTTCGGATTCTTCCCATTTCAAGAGTTATCCTCTGTTAAATGTTTTAGACCTTTTTGTAGATTTAAGACGTTCTTGGTCAATTCAAGGCTTGAGGTTCATGTATATAAGTCCTACAACACGAGGTCGGTGGTTTGTGACTTTTCATAGAATTTCATTGAGTTTTATGTGCAAAATTTCCCAATACCATTGAATAGGGGTATTTCATGTTTATGGTGTTAGCACTGTTAATTTACTACTATTATTTTATTCTTGAGTAGAAGTTAATTGAATATGAATAGTATTAATTTCTATGCTTGGATGTGTTTTCCCCTACATGGTTTGTTGATGTCAGTTTTGTCCGTCTTAGCCTGCTAGGCTGCCCTATTTTTTCCCATGCCTAGTATTGTAGGAATGAGTGTTTATTAATAACATGTTGTTCACTGTATACTATTAGCCTAGTAGTTCTTTAGGTTTACTTTGGCCATATTGTACTACTATGCTCAATTGACTTACACAGTGGAGTCAGAACCTGGTGTAGTAGACCATAGGGAGAACCGACGTAAGGGCTTCTCCAAAGTCTCAGTTTATACTATTACTATGTGAGACCATAGGTTGAATTGATATGTGTGCTTCCTCATAGAGTCTGTAGTTCCTCGATGCAGGCCAAAGGGAGAATGTGATGTAATTTATTCCCCCGAGAACTATTTTGTAACCAATACAATATTAGAGGGGGAATTGACAGCGAGTGCTTCCTTAGAGAGTCTGTTATTAAGCTGATCCATAGGGGTTTGAATTTATGTACATCCTAGAGGGTTTCTTGTGTTTGTTTGGTTGAACTAGATGGGTTAGGTTGAGAGTACTTCGCAAAGGGTTACCCGCTTTGATTAGTTGTTTACTTGAGATGTGGAATTGAATGCAATTGATCAGTAGGACTGTTTGATTTTTAGTACTTCCTTGTTTACTGATCATTTAATAATTTCTTGTACTATATATTCACTTACTGTTTGGCACAAATATTTTGGTGGTTCCCTACTGTGATTATTCTCACACCTTGTTTAGGTCATGCTTTTAGGCATAAACAGATTATATTTTTGTATTTATAGATAAGGTTAAGCGCCCTTCTACATCAAGTACTTGACTGTTGTGGATATAGAGAGCATGGGACCAAGCTGAGGCTTGAGCTGTAGATGAGTTTATCTATTTTCCGGTGTTCTTTGGTTTAGTAAAGTATTTTAGAGTTGTTACTTCTTTGATTGTTTTCATAGACATATGTATCACGCATCATTTATATATGTTCTCCACCTGTTGCTTACTTTTAGTCTTCCACAGTTTAATATTATATAATATTAATACTGCTTCTGCTATTGTGTATCTGTTTTAAGTTTGATGTGTTACTCTGCTAATGAGGGCATAGTTTCCCCACTATCAAACCCATGGCCCTTGCTGATCGTCGGCAAACTCTGTCTTTTAGGGAAATGCACTTGAGGCCATGTGACCAACCACGTATGGGGCGCCTCTGGGTGGCATCCAGAACTGGGACATTAAAAAGTTTTATCATAGGGATTTCATTTCTTCTTAAATTACTGTTTGGAGCCTATATTTATGGATAGGAAAGAATATGTACTTGTTAATAAGTTTTGTTGGGATTAGCTAACCCATGTAAAGGGAAAATCCAATCTACCTCATTATTGAAGTTTTTCTGATTTATCAATTTTACAGTTGATTTGATTTTTACCATTGGGTGATTCACATGTTTTGTACTGTTATTGATGATTTTATTGAGGTTCTATTTATGCTGCAACCCGATGTGATGAGTGTATTCCATCTCATGCATCATATAGGTACTTGTTAAAAATCACTTGTCACGCGTTCATGCAATGCTTTTTTTGTGTGCATTTGAGATTTCATGTTTTTGTTATACTCGTTGTGTTAGATATGCATGCTATTGTGAAAGATTCCTTGATTTAATACCTTCTTTCTGAGAGGGTATTGCACTGTGTAAGGCCTTTTCTGATTGAATGTCAAACATTGGTTATTGAGGTGTTATGGGCCCTCAAGAATCAGAATTTGGTGGAACATTGACATTTTTTTATTGTATATGACATGTATAAGATGCAAATCATTGATTCATGGGATGTATGGGCCCCTCACGGATCAGAATTTGAAACTTTCATTGTTCGTTTCAGTGTTTCTCTGGGTTTTGGAATAGTTTCTAAGGCTAACTGTCCAGAAAACCCAGAATACACGGTGTGTAATGATGAATACATGTCATGTGGTCTTCTATTCAGGAAGAAACTGTTTTTCTTAAGTACACACCGTGTACTATTTTTTCCTTCCATGTAGTCTCTAACCATGTCTCAGACTTTGTGGGTAGGGACATGGGGTTTGGAATCATTGGTAAAACATGCTGTATACTGGATTTAAACGTCATATTATAGAACAACATAACCGGACATGTCACTAATGACACAGGTCAGTTGAGTCTTTTCTAATACACATCATGTCCATCTGGAACCCACCATGTAGTGTGAGTTGTGTTTCCAGCCATGTCACTAACTGCATGGGTCGGTGAAGCTCTTCTAGTACACGTCATGTCTGAAACAAACATGCCATGTAGTCTTGTTCTAGGAGAGCCATGTGGCTTAGCTGTGTAGAAGAACTCGGGAAGGGAAAGAGAAGTCAAGTATACTCCGTATGTTTGGACAACACGTCGTGTGTTTGGGGTGTAACATGACCAGTTGTGGCAGGAGTACACACCCATGCAAAAGGCCTAAAAAACACGCTATGTGGGCATTATACACATCGTGTATCCCTGTTTTGGAAAACCTGCATTCTTTCTCTCACTTGTTACCTTCTATTAAATCTATATTTTAGTCCCTGTTAATAGTGATATAAGGTGTACACTTGACCTTACCGAGTCATGCCACAAAGATGTCCTCCGGTTGTATGCCAGTTGCAAGGTGGTGATCAGACAGTGGACATGGCTAATCAGGGACTACCAACAGATCCTTATGTAGTGCCAGTCTTGGCAGTAGACATCATTTGGGATATAGGTACAAATACATAGCTCTGAGATGTCATTATGAGGTTCATAAAGACCTTCTGTATAGTACCGCATCTTTCCCCGTCTATGTCAAAGTTGGCGTGAGTTTTTCTGTTGCATCATCCACCCACCTTCACAGGGGAAGGAGTACCTCAAGGTGCACAGTCACGGTTAAAATCAATGATTTCTATCTTCGATCATCTGGAGACACCTCCATATAGGAGAGTGAAGATTTCTACATATATGCTTCAGGATTCCATCAAGAGATGTTGGGATGTGATCTCGCAGGTGGAACTCCAGCAGGTTATGGCTTGGGAATAGTTATAGCATGCCTTCTATGACAAATTTTATCTAGAGTCATTGAGGTTCAATAGAGCCTGAGAGTTCATGAGTCTAGAGTAGGGTACTCTTTCAGTAATGGAGTATTCCTCTCTCTTAATTGAGATGTAGCGCTTCACACCTATTCTAGGAGGTGATGAGTTATTCCTAGTAAGGAAGATTGAGGATGGTCTGAGGCATGACATCTGATCTCAAATGAATTTCTTCAAGTTGAAGTCGATCACTTCTATCGTCAACCAATCATTGATCACATAGCGTAATCTATGGTATTCTGGAGTAGTGAGCAAGGGCCATTCGACATCCGGATTTAGTGTCCCACCTATTGAAAGCTGGAGGCGACGTAGTGAGCCTTCACGTGGTGATCAAAAGAGGCAAGCTACTTCTTCTGGTATCCTGATGGTGTGATACCAGTGTGGTAAGTGAAGACACACTGGGCCTCATTTCTCCAGAGACCTAGTGGAGTGCCAATCTTGCGGCATGATGGGTCATCTTTAGTGCTTCTGTCAGATCTTCTCCCCACCAGTAGGTGACATGGGGTCTTCCATGACTATGTGTTCAAGAGTAGTGCCACCAGTTACTCATCAGTCAGGGAACTAGAGTTATTCTAGCCGTTCAGACTGAGGTGGATGTCGTGGCTGTGGCAGCCAGTCACCATGATTCCAGCGACAACATGGTGGTCCAGCTCAGAGTGGTCAGGTAGGGTCACAAGGCCGTAGTGTGAGTCAGAATTTTGTAGTGGAGCAGACCCACTAAGAGCAGGATCATAGAACCTCTACATTTCGAGGTACAATTAAAGTGGCCTTCGTTTAAGCTTATATGATTTTCAATATAGGGGATCCCCCTAGATTTATATCTGTTTCTATTGTGGAGAGCATTGGTCTCTATATTATTTCATCAGCAGATATATTGACGATAAACACTATGTTAGGGACAAGAAAGGCTAGTGTACATCAGTGCAAGGACATCCCTCTTGAGGTTCGTGGGTGTCACTTCTCATGGGACCTATATGTCATGGATATGATCGGATATGACTCCATTCTTGTAATGGACTGGTTAGTTCTTATAACGCCCCGACCCCAGCTACCCAGAGTCGGTGCATTACTTCGTAACATTGGCATGATCACAAAAGATCAAGTCTCGAAAGACTGATTAGTTTAGTAGCCTTGGAAACACTAGATACATTCATAAGTCTTTCATTACATCAAAAAGTAAACAAACTACAATAACATGGTCTTCATAGTCCACACTCATATCCCTTTCTGACTACCCCTACAGGTCATTCATAAAATACTTCTTCACTTCCTGGAAAAATATTAAAACATTGAAAGGGGTGAGCTCAGATGTTCAGTAAGGATAAGAATATAGCGGAAGCTTTCATCAATAAACATAAACATTTATGGCAATGTATAACTAAAATAAAAGCCTTTTAAACTTGAACTTCAACATAATATGGAAAAAGTAAAATGAGATAATTCCATTCACTTCTTCACATGGATATTCTACTGGTAGAATAATCACATGCAATATCAATAACCACTTTCATAATGAGGGAATGTATAATGCCAGACATTATGAAACATTTTTTCAAGGCCTCGACCAAGACGTCTAAGATGATTAAGGCCTCGGCCAAAACCATAAATCAAATTGGGAAAGGGCCTCGGCCAATTCCACGTCTAGGTGTCTCATGAGACCTACCAATGCATCGAGGAGATATAGCGGGCTCCACCCGTCACTTACTAAGTCCAATGCATTACTTATATGAAAAATGGTATATAAACATTTAGGAATACCATTTTTTTTAAATACCATTTGAAATTAATTGCATTATCAAAATACCAGTTTAATTTTTAGAAGATACTTACATTTAAAATTGCTCAAATATACTCCAGTGTTTTTCTGAAAACATTATGCAAGCTTCTGAAAACAAAATAACTAATTCTGAGACTGCTCGACTAATTACAGGCCATTATGGGTCCACGCCTAATCCCTTCCTGTCTACCACACTCGAGAGTCAAGTTTTCTAACAACATTTTTAAGCTTGCGTTAAATACGTATACATTTTCACTGTATTTTCATACATTTGAGAGAAATATCTCTCTTTTTTTTAAATCATTTAAAAACAGTTATGGCTTATGGAGGAAGCCGAAACAGAAATAATGGTCATGGTGGCGGGGAAGTCGTTGTCGCCTCATACGTATGGAAATAAAAACATTCTTTTTTGTCGTTTAGTAAAATGCTTCGTATAAAAAAGATTCATTTTGAATAAACGTAAAAGTCAAAGGGGTTTATACACCGTATAAAAGAGAATTGTGTATAAAACCAAATATGCCTCAATGAAAGGAGATTGAGACGAAGTCCTTAAAAAGATCATTTTTAAAATAAAATAGATCTATTATGTGTATTCACTATAGGTACACATAAAGAATGTAAAAATACAAAATAGGACATAATAATATCATGACATAATTTGAAAGTGGAAGATTAACCCAAAGAATGGAAGTTGGGTTAAGAAGTTCCCTTACCTCGTGTCTGACTTGACTCAACCGTTCTTTAAACTCCTGAATAATAAACTAGAGTTAATATATACCTTATTAAGAACCATTTTCAATTTCATTATCCTTTTTATATCACTTATTACAATGATATGAACATTATGTAATTATTTAAGTTAATAACGGTCATTTTGTCGATCTTTGGTACTTCAGTCAACAATAAACATCTTATAATTACAAGTTGATTATGTGGTAGAATATCCATTACATCCAGAATTATATTCATGATTTAGATGTCATATATATCATATATATCCAGTATATACATTCATTTATAATATTACATAACATTTAGAGGTAAGAAATGAAATGCACCGTTCATGGAGACGGTAAGCCGTACGTACGCATGAACGCTACTTTAATTTCTATTTCATATTTAATGGAATGAAATCATAATGATATAAATGTATAATATAATTCCAGTATAATATAGTGTATAATACCATTTAATCCATCCTTTATACATCCCACATATGGCATTAACGATTCAAATCACTTTGAGGGGGCGGTAGTCCGCACTTCCTAAAATGAAATTATCACGTTTATCCATAATGGAAATCATAAAGTATGCCATAAATGAGAAATACATAAGCATAAGTAAAATATAAACATATTATATATCATATATAAATATAGTGACATCTTAATGGCCACATTTGAAGGTGTTATATGAGTGTTGAACAATCATCGTTTCGTGAGGCAGAAATTCTCCATCCACAGAAACCGTATGTTCTTTAACCATTACATGTAGGTGTGTGTAAGTGTAGCTCAAATACTTCTTATAAAAACATCCTAGTATATTGAGGATACTGGTGTTGTTACAAAATAAATGAATAAAAAGATTTTATGGGGTTAGAGAAGAAAAATAAAACAAAACAACATTAGAGAAGACATTACCTCAAAATCGGGTAACTCTTTTTTATTTGATCCAAAGGCTTCCTTGGGAAGAGTTCTTCCCAAAGTGAGGCTTCTAGGAGTAATAGGGGTAAGTTGGGAGAGTATTTGGGAAGAGGTTGGCCGATCCAAATGGCTTGAAAGTGTGAATGAGGTGGTAGAGGTGAGGTCCTTTTATAAGAGGAGAGGAGGGGAACTCTTGGAAAGTAAGGAAATTTTACATTATTACACAATGCTTTTCGGATTCTAAAGGTCGCACACTTATATAATTCGTGGATAAGGTGATAACGGTTCGAAATTCTCCCATACAATAGGTTTTGGACATGTGTAGGTCTTAGATATTACATTATCTTTCCATTTTATTTAAATCGTTAAATAATGAGGTCATCACTGCATCATCATGATGTCATAAATAATTTAATTTACTTAATGTCTAAAAATTATAAAAAAATACTATGATGTAGGGAATCTTTTTTGCTTTCCAATGACTATTTATATTCAAACGTATTACTTGTATAACCCCATGTAAAAATTGTTTTAGTAAAACATTTCATGTTTGTGTCATTTTTTTACTTTAACATTAAATAAAAGGTATTTATGTCATTTTCCTACTAATGTGGCTCCATGGGGTCCCCAAGTTGACCCACGGATTGTGTTGGTCATCCATGGCACATCCAATGAGGGTAGGACATGTGTCAATCTCATCTCTTTTTATTAAAACATTATTTTTACCTTAAACTACACTAATTACCTCTAATCGCGATTAAGAACCTAAAAGTTACTATTCACCAAAAATTATTTTAATCTCATTGAACCACATTTTACTTCTTAATGACAACCATGTATGTCGGATTTTTGAAAATCAAATCACAGAAGTGGTAATATTTCATTTAAACAAAAAATCAGTTTTTTAACTACCACATAGTGGTTTCACTATTCATCAAAAATTGAAGTTTTTCAGAACAATGCCAAAATTTCATCCTAAGCTATAATTGATATTCCAAATTCAAAAATGATGTCTATTTTAAAAAATTCCAAACATATAAGTTGAATTAATTAATTTTATAATTAATTCCCTCTGTCACAACAAATAGCGTGTTTTTAAGAAACAATATATATCAAAAGATTGACAATTGATTATGTCCAATTTCAAAGTGAAATTAATTCTAATGAACACCATTGGATAAAATGGTAAAAATATATTCTAATTATACTTTAAAACCACTCAATAGTATAACTTATCACTATAAATTATTTTGATTAAAAAATTTGTTTTAATTATTTTTCACTATTCATAAAAATTTGGAAGTTCTCAGAAAATTACAAAAAATTCAACATAGGCTAATTTCAATATTAGGAATAAAAAAATGAATTCCATTTTGAAATATAAAATTTCTATAATTTTAAAAAGTGGGTATTACTATTCATAATGGCTACTTTGATTAGTTGTGGTGTGTTAGAACTCAAACTTGCGTACAGTGCAAGCTATTGCATTATTGAAAGAGAGGCGTATCGTGGAAGCTAGGGGTGTTACATTCTCCACTCCTTCAATAAATTGCGTCCTCGCAATTTGAAATTTTTCTTTGAAAATAAAAGGTTGAAAATATAAAATACCTTTGTGGAAAACCCACATCGGAAATAAGGTTAATAAAAATATAACTTTAAAATAAAGAAAGATAAGTACAGAGGTCACCCGAGATAGCCCATACTAGGATTCTATGAAAATATGTATATGGAAGAAAAACAAACCATCAAGGTCTGATGGAGAGTTGTAGAAAACTAGATTAGGAGAAAGTTAACAATAAGAAAATCACAAACTTGTGATTGGTTAAACTATCATTGAATCCCCAGTTGGAAAAGTTAACCGACAACATTTCTGTTTTAAGTAACCTTTCATAAAGTTGAGGAATTTATTTAGGAGATTTACTAAGAACGTAAGGGAATATACATACTTGTCATGTAGACTTTCTTTCTTTAATAAAATTTTACCACAAACCCATCTTTTACTCCAAATGGTAACAGAACTCAGAAATAATCTATTTATCCTAATTGTATAAGGTTATAAATATTACCACATACCATTTAGATTAGTAAAACTATTTTTTAATTACCAGGGACTTCATGTAGGCTAGTGGTTGGTAATAAAGGCCCGTCGCACTATGGTTGTGGGTTCGATTCCTGCAGCTTTGTCCGACGCGACGGGTTATGCCCCACCCTGCAGGTTGTCATTTTCCTAAAACTATAGTATCATAATATTCCAAAAATAATCTTCAGAAATTTTTTAACCTTAAACAATACTATCCATGGTTCAACTTAATCCATTCCAACCTTAATAGCTATCAAAAATACCTCTGTCCAGAATTTCTCTTAAAGGTCTCTAAATTCCAAAATCAATTGTATCATTAGATTCCTCAAACAAGGTAAAGTTTCTCTTTTTGTCACATACAAAAATATGATTACCTTCATCATATTAAAACTTTAATGAAATCAACATGTACTGCAGTACAATCCTTATATATATATATCACATTATTCTAATAACCAGAATATAATCCATGAGTCCAAAAGCACCAATACATTAGTTATTCTGCTTCAACTGTAGTAATAGCATATGACTGTCCTTGATCCCTTGGCCTTTTCTGAGGTAAGTTTCCCTGAAGCTTAGGACATTCATTTGCATAATTCCCCATTTCCCTACAATTGTAGCATTCAACATTGATAGCCTCTTTCTTTCCCATACAATCACGATCCTGGTGACCTTTTTCTCCACATTTGTTACAAACTCCCATTCCTTTTAGGCAAGTACCAGGGTGATTCTTCCCACAATTATCACATAATGGAAAATCCTTCTTTCCCTTTTTCCCTTTATCTGTCTCTTGTTCCACCATTCTCTTTTTCTCTTGCTTTACTTTGTTGTCATAAGACCAAAAGAATTCCTTTTCTGTCTTGATAGCACATGAGACTATATCCTCGTATGATGAGAATGATTGTGATACTAAATCTCGACGGAGAAAAGGTTTTAACCCATCAAAGAAACGATCAATCTTACTTCATGGGTTACGTATATAATCTGCAGCATGCCTCGCTAACCTTGTAAAGTTAGCCTCATACTTTGTGACATTCTCATCCTCCTTTTGTCTCAGACTCAGAAATTGCCTTTCCATATCTTCTCGATGGTCATGTGGAATGTATTTTCCTAAGAAAAGATCTTTGAACTCTCTCCATTCCATACTTGATACTTCTTCATCTTCCTTTGTATTTTGAATCAATGACCACCATTGATTGGCATCTCCAGTGAGGCGGTAAACTGCAATGATAAACTTCTCCCTTTCGATACTCCCCATGGCGTGGAATATTTTCTCTAAAGAGTTTATCCATTGCTCAGCTACTAATGGATTTGTAACCCGATTAAATGTTGGTGGTTGTTGCCTCATGAAGCGGTCTAACATTTATCCTCCATGTTGCGGATCATGGTGCTCCATACGAGTAAGGTTATTATTCATAACCTGAGTGAGTTTTCCCAGTATGTTAATAAGTTGATCATCAACAGTTGTATCTCCAGATCCACAATAACTATCTTGAGCAGGAGGTCAATCCCTACACGGAGTGCGTGCATTGATACGGTTTGCATTCCTTCCACTAGGCGCCATTTCTAAACCATGGCATAAACTAGATTAGTTTATGAATCAAAATACATAATTCCATACTTGTAAAATACTTAACATAAATTGAACTATTTATGGACATAATCCATAATCATAAAAATGTTTTCTTTGAGGAAGTATATACTCATAACCCTTCATAGTGGTTTGTAATGAAAACGAGAATTATCCTAAGCATATCCCCCGGGAGTGTCGTAACCAAGAGTGCAGTAAGGCCCGTTGTCGTGCACCAGTTCCCTTTTGAGTCTAGCTCAAAGAGGTGTTTTCGGGTTTTACCCCTAGGTACATCTGTGCCAGAGCCACCTCTACCTGCTCGTATCTAGACAGGGATGTATTGCTCGGAAAACTCACAAAATCTCTATAATACCAATATTCTAGGAAGTTCTTCTATACTAATCCTCAAAGTATATCTTTGGTCTATGTTCTCTAATTAGAGTTTATCTAAATCTAGCTTCCAAGGTTAGTACAAAACTGCCTCTGATACCAACTATAACACCCCGACCCCAGCTACCCAGAGTCGATGCATTACTTTGTAACATTGGCATGATCACAACAGATCAAGTCTCGAAAGACCGATTAGTTAAGTAGCCTTCGAAACACTAGATAAATTCATAAGTCTTTCATTACATCAAAAAGTAAACAAACTACAATAACATGGTCTTAATAGTCCACACTCATATCCCTTTCTGACTACCCCTGCAGGTCATTCATAAAATACTTCTTCACATCCTGGAAAGATATTAAAACATTGAAAGGGGTGAGCTCAGATGCTCAGTAAGGATAACAATATAGCGGAAGCTTTCATCAATAAACATAAACATTTAAGGAAATGTATAACTAAAACAAAAGCCTTTTAAACTTGAACTTCAACATAATATGGAAAAAGAAAAATGAGATAATTCCATTCACTTCTTCACATGGATATTCCACTGGTCGAATAATCACATGCAATATCAATAACCACTTTCATAATGAGGGAATGTATAATTCCAGACATTCTGAAACATTTTTTCAAGGCCTCGTCCAAGTCGTCTAAAATGATTAAGGCCTCGTCCAAAACAATAAATAAAATTGGGAAAGGGCCTCATCCAATTCCACGTCTAGTTGTCTCATGAGACCTACCGATGCATCGAGGAGCTATAGCGGGCTCCACCCATCACTTACTAAGTCCAATGCATTACTTATATGAAAAATGGTTTATAAAAATTTAGGAATACCATTTTTTTTAAATACCATTTGAAATTAATTGCGGTATAAAAATACCAGTTTAATTTTTAGAAGATACTTACATTTAAAATTGCTCAAATATACTCCAGCGTTTTTCTGAAAACATTATGCAAGCTTCTGAAAACAAAATAAATAATTCTGAGACTACTCGACTAATTGCAGGCCATGATGGGTCCACGCCCAATCCCTTCCTGTCTACCACACTCGAGAGTCAGGTTTTTTAACAACATTTTTAAGCTTGCGTTAAATACGTATACATTTTCACTGGATTTTCATACATTTGAGAGAAATATCGCTCTTTTTTTTAAATCATTTAAAAACAGTTATGGCTTATAGAGGAAGCCGAAACACAAATAATGGTCACGGCGGTGGGGAAGTCGTTGTCGCCGGATACGTACGGAATGAAAAAAATTCCTTTTTGTCGTTTAGTAAAACGCTTCTTATAAAAAAGATCCCTTTTGAATAAACGTAAAAGTCAAAGAGGTTTATACACCGTATAAAAGAAAATTGTGTATAAAACCAAATATGCCTCAATGAAAGGAGATTGAGACGAAGTCCTTAAAAAGATCATTTTTAAAATAAAATAGATCTATTATGTGTATTCACTATAGGTACACATAAAGAACGTAAAAATACAAAATAGTACATAATAATATCATGACATAATTTTAATGTAGAAGATTAACCCAAAGAATGGATGTTGGGTTAAGAAGTCCCCTTACCTCGTTTCCGACTTGACTCAACCGTTCTTTAACCTCCTGAATAATAAACTAGAGTTAATATATACCATATTAAGAACCATTTTCCATTTCATTATCCTTTTTATATCACTTATTACAATGATATGAACATTATGTAATTATTTAAGTTAATAACGGTCGTTTTGTCGATCTTTGGTACTTGAGTCAACAATAAACTTCTTATAATTACAAGTTTTTTATGTGGTAGAATATCCATTATCTCCAAAATTATATTCATGATTTAGATGTAATATATATCATATATATCCAGTATATACATTCATTTATATTATTACGTAACATTTAGAGGTAAGAAATGAAATGCATCGTTCATGGAGACGGTAAGCCGTACGTACGCATGAACGCTACTTTCATTTCTATTTCGTATTTAATGGAATGAAATCATAATGATATAAATGTATAATATAATTCCAGTATAAGATAGTGTATAATACCATTTACTCCATCCTTTATACATCCCACATATGGCATTAACGATTCAAAACACTTTGAGGGGGCGGTAGTCCGCACATCCTAAAATGAAATTATCGCGTTTACCCATAATTGAAATCATAAAGTATTCCATAAATGAGAAATACAGAAGTATAAGTAAAACATAAAAATATTATATATCATATATAAATATAGTTACATCTTAATGGCCACCTTTGAAAGTGTTATATGAGTGTTGAACAATCATCGTTTCGTGAGGCAGAAATTCTCCATCCACAGAAACCGTATGTTCTTTAACCATTAGATGTAGGTGTGTGTAAGTGTAGCTCGAATAATTCTTATAACAACATCTTAGTATATTGAGGATACTTGTGTTGTTACAAAAGAAATTAATAAAAATATTTTAGGGGGTTAGATAAGAAAAATAAAACAAAACAAAATTAGAGAAGACATTACCTCAAAATCGGGTAACTCTTTTTGATTTGAGCCAAAGGCTTCCTTGGGAAGAGTTCTGCCCAAAGTGAGGCTACTAGGAGTAATAGGGGGAAGTTGGGAGAGTATTTGGGCAGAGGTTGGCCGGGCAAAATGGCTTGATAGTGTGAATGAGGTGGTAGAGGTGGGGGCCTTGTTTAAGAGGAGAGGAGGGGCACTCTTGGAAATTAAGGAAATTTTACATTATTATACAATGCTTTTCGGATTCTAAAGGTCCCAAACTTATATAATTCGTGTATAAGGTGATAAGGGTTCTAAATTCACCCATCCAATAGGTTTTGGACATGTGTATGTCTTAGATATTACATTATCATTCCATTTTATTTAAATCGTTAAATAATGAGGTCATCACTGCATCATCATGATGTCATAAATAATTTTATTTATTTAATGTCTAAAAATTATAAAAAAATACTATGATGTAGGAAATCTTTTTATCTTTCCAATGACTATTTATATTCAAAAATATGACTTGTATAACCCCATGTAAATGTTTTTTTAGTAAAACATTTCATGTTTGTGTCATTTTTTTACTTTAACATTAAATAAAAGGTATTTATGTCATTTTCCTACTAAAGTGGCTCCATGGGGTCCCCAAGTTGACCCATGGATTTTCTTGGTCGGCCATGGCACATTTAATGAGGGTAGGACATGTGTAATGCTCATCTATTATTATTAAAACATTATTTTTACCTTAAACTACACTAATTACCTCTAATCGCGATTAAGAACCTAAAAGTTACTATTCACCAAAAATTATTTTAATCTCATTGAACCACATTTTACTTCTTAATGACAACCATGTATGTCGGATTTTTGAAAATCTAATCACAGAAGTGATAATATTTCATTTAAACAAAAAATCAGTTTTTTAACTACCACTTAGTGGTTTCACTATTCATCAAAAATTGAAGTCTTTCAGAACAATGCCAAAATTTCACCCTAAGATATAATTGATATTTCGAATTCAAAAATGATGTCTATTTTAAAAAATTCCAAACATATAAGTTGCATTAATTAATTTTATAATTAATTCCCGCTGTCACAACAAATAGCGTGTTTTTAAGAAACAATATATATCAAAAGATTGACAATTGTTTATGTCCAATTTCAAAGTGAAATTAATTATAATGAACACCATTGGATAAAATGGTAAAAATATATTCTAATTATACTTTAAAACCACTCAATAGTATAACTTATCACTATAAATTATTTTGATTAAAAAAGTTATTTTACGTATTTTTCACTATTCATAAAAATTTGGAATTTCTCAGAAAATTACAAAAAATTCAACATAAGATAATTTCAATATTTGAAATACAAAAATGAATTCCATTTTTAAATCTAAAATTTCTATAATTTTTAAAAGTGGGTATTACTATTCATAACAGCTACTTTGATTAGTCGCGGTGTGTTAGAACTCAAACTTGGGTACAGTGCAAGCTATTGCATTATTGAAAGAGAGTCGTATCGTGGAAGATTGGGGTGTTACAGTTCTCTTCCTCGCTTTTGAAAATTCCTATCACCGTAGGGTGAGTTTCACAGCACCAGAAGGAAAATCGTTTCATCATAAGGGTGAATGGGATGTATATGTGAGTAAAGTGGGACCCGAGCATCATGGGAAGGGAGGAGTTGCAGCCCAGATTTCTAGTCTATATATGGATGGCCAGGGGACTTCACATATAGACTTTCCTCCCATAGTGGATCATTTTAAGAAGTCATTCCAGAGAACTTTTCATGATTTCCTCTAGAGTAAGAGGTAGACTTTTTTATTGATCATGTTCCAAACGCATCACTGATGTCCATTAGTCCTTATTGGATGGCTACAACATAGGTAAAGGAGCTCAAGAAATAGTTAGTGGAGTTGTAGGAAAATGGTTATATTTGAACCAGTACATCTCCTTGGGGTTCGCCTGTCTTGTTTGCAGAGAAGTCGTACAGTACCCACAGACATTGTATGGATTATCAGAAGTTAAACTAGTTGACAGTGAAGAACCGATATCCCTTTCCGAGGATTGATTATCTCTTTGATCATCTTCGAGGAGCCTGGGTGTTCTCGAAAATTGACTTGAGATCTAGTTATCATTAGTTTCACATTATACCATCTGATATACCTATCACAGCCTTCTGGAGTAGGTATGGTCTATTCGAGTATGTGGTTATGTCATTCGGTCTCATGAACACAACTGTAGTTTTCATGGAACTAATGAACCGAGTGTTCCATCCGTACATGGATTCCTTTGTGGTAGTCTTCATTGATGATAACTTAGTATACTCTCACACTAAACAAGACCATGCTACCAATAATGAAATAGTTTTCAGTACACTAAGAGAGCATCTGTTATATGCTAAGCTCTCAAAATGCCACTTTTGGATGGACCCGATTCACTTCTTGGTTCAAGTTATCTCAGATACATGAGTATCAATAGACCAATATAAAGTGAGAGTTGTAGTTTCATGGGAGAATCCAATGAATGTATTTGAAGTTAGAAGTTTTCTAGGGAATGTTGGTCACTACATACCTTTCATATAAGACTTCCCATGCTTGGCAGCACCACTGACGGGTCTTACTATGATGTGTGTGATGTTCTTGTGTCCAGATTCTTCTGAGTCAACCTTTCAGGAGCTGAAAAGGAGATTTACTTCAACACTGATTCTAGTTTTGATACATCCATACAAGAGCTACATCATTTACTGTGATGCATTAGGTACTAGGATGATATCGATGCTTATTCAGGGAGAGTGAGTCGTCGTGTACATGTCTCGGTAGTTGAGGCCAAATGAAAAAAATTACACGATTCATGATCTTGAGTTGGAAAAAGTGATTCATGCCATGCATTGTTGGAGACATTATCTGTTGGGAGATCATTTTGTGGTTTTCATCGACCAAAAAATTCTCATGTATATCTTCACTCAGCACGGCTTGAATATGATACCGCGAAGGTCGGTTGAGAATCATTAGTCCTTTGATATTGAGCATGCCTATACACCTGAGAAAGGAGACGCAGTGCTTGATGCCTAGAGCATGAGGACTTTGATTCAGCTAGTTCAAGAGGCAAGTAGTGAGTGGCATCTTATGGCTCTATTCTCGGAAATTCATTTGGTGGGGAACGATAGACAGGCGAAGACTATTCTTTCTTCTATATCTATTTACCCTACTCCTCTTGATTGAGTTCGAATGTGGAAGATATCAGATTCTAAAGGCCTAGTCCAATGGGATTTCTTGTTAGGAGAGGACCCTATTCATGGGTGGACCATAGGTCGGATGATATATTCCATTTTCAAGGGCTCGTATGGGTGTCAGCAGACATACTCGAAGAGATTATGTTGTACTTTCATTCCTCATATTGGGCAGTTCATCTTGGTGTCACCAAGATGTATCGTGATCTATACCATCAGTATTAGTGGCCAGGTATGATGATAGATGTTGCTGATTTCATCATGTGGTGTTCCCCCTGTTAGCAGGTGAAGGCAGAGCATCAACCACCATCATGGATTTTTCAGAAGATCCCCATTCCTGAGTGGAAGTCGAATGATGTCACTTTGGATTTCGTGACAGGTTTGTCAAGGTGGCCTTGAAGGAATGATGCGGTATGGGTTGTCATTGACAGACTCATGATGGTTTCTCACTTCTTCCTGATCAAGGAGACTTTTAGTGTTGATGAGCTGGGAAGACGGTACATCCAATAGATTGTACAAATACATGGGTTTCCACACACCACGATTTCATACAATGATGCACATTTTATTTCTCATGTCTAGCAGGGGCTTCAGAAGGCATTTGGTTCACATGTACTTTTGAGTACAACTTACCATCCCCAGGCAGATGTCCAGTATGAGTGTATGATTCATGTGTTTGAGGACATGCTTCGGGTAGGCATCATGGATTTTGGAGGTTCTTTGGAGAAGCATATACCTCTTTTTGAGTTTTCCTACAACAATAGTTTTCAAGAAACTATTCAGATTGAACATTATGAGGATTTGTACAGTAGGACAGGTTGATCACATTTATGTTGGGTTGAGGCAGGAGAGGAAGATATGTTGGGACATTGTCTTTCCCAGGAGACCATTGATTAGATAGATTTGATTCGGAAGAAGATCGATACAGAACAGTCTCGACAGAATTCTTATGTAGATCGACAGAGACGAGCTCTAGACTTCGAGGTTAGAGATCAGGTTTTAATGCGTGTCACACCGAGGTTGGGACATATGAGGATTAGGAGACAGGGTAAGCTCTCGCTAAGGTACATTGATCCATTTGAGGATTGGGAGAGATTTGATCCAATTTCTTATCAGTTGCAGTTACCTTAGAGGTACTAGGCATTTCATGAAATTTTCCATGTTTCTCATCTTTGGTGTTACTTCTCAAACCTCTCTCATGTTTTCCAACAAGAGTTAGTCGTGTTGGAGGTGGATGCATCATTTGAGGAGCATCCTATCCGGATTGTTGATCGAAGTACGAAGGTTCTGTGTGGATGGTTTATTCCTCTGGTATGGATGATATAGAAGCACCAGCGAGTATAGGAGTAGACTTGAGAGAGGGAGGATGATGTATGATCTCAGTGGCCAGAGTTGATTGGAAATTCTTCTTCAATGCTTCCATGCTAGAGAAATATGGGGACTGAGTTCATTAAGGGGGGGGGGAATTTTGTAAGAACTCGAATCTTCCTTTCAGGAATGTTTTTCTTTTTCTTGTGTGTTTGAGGAAAAGTGGAGTTTCATAAAATTTTAGAAGTACACGCCATGTACTTTATGAGTACATTCCTTTTACTCTATTATTGTCGGTAGCTATGTGCGGGCCATGAGGTGAGCGTTCACACAGCCGCATGTGG
This sequence comes from Viscum album, assembly GCA_963277665.1. NCBI lineage: Eukaryota > Viridiplantae > Streptophyta > Magnoliopsida > Santalales > Viscaceae > Viscum > Viscum album. The sequence goes on from OY728165.1 coordinate 222,220,355, forward strand.
TGAATTGGAGGCTGACTAAAGCGGGTCTCAGTAAGGTAATGTACACACGGTGTACTTATAAAGTAAATTCTCTATAGTTTCTTTTTATTTCCTAAAATGTACAGCGGTTGCGTCTAATAGACAAAAATCCCTTCTTCTTGACCTAGTTCATCCAGGAGAATCTATACGACCACAATCTTTCCACGATCCCCTAATCATGTACCCGTTCTCCGAATCGACTATTATAGATTGCATTGGAATCTCCACGATATGCTATTCCTTATTATAAATATTTTTTTCATGATTCTTTCACTTTTAGGAGTTATCCTCTGTTTAACTTTTTATTTTTTTTTGATGATCTATAGTGTTCTTGGGTGATTCAAGGCTTGAGGTTCACGTATAGTCATCCTACAACACTGAGCTATATGGTTTGTGACTTTTCATAGAATTTCGTTGAGTTATATGTGCCAAATTTCCCAATACCCTTGAAATTGGTATTGTGTGATTATGGTTTTAGCCTTGTTAATTTTCTGTTATCCTTGTATGCTAGATTAGAGGTTAATTGAATTTGAAGAGCTTCAATTTCTATGCTTGGAAGTGTTTGACCATGCATGTTTTGTTTAAGCCCGGTTGGTCCTACTTAGCCTATTAGGCTACCTTGTTTGTTTCCCCTGCCTAGTATTGTACGACAGAGTAGTTGTTATCTGGAATGTTGTTATGTTGTAGAATGTTATTTAAGTAGTTCTTGAGGTTAACTTTGGCCGTATTGAAATGCTATGCTCAAATGACATACATAGGGTTGTGGGAACATAGTGTAGTAGACCATAGGGAGAATGGACATAAGGGCTTATCTAGAGTGTCAGTTTTTACTGTTATGATATGAAACCATAAGAGGAATTGATATAAGTTTGTCCATAGAGTGTCTATAGTTCCTCAACACATGCCACATGGGGAATATGATGTATGTTATTCCACATAGTGCCTTTAAGATACTGATACGAGACTATAGGGGGAATTGAAAGCAAGTGCTTCCTCAGGGAGTCGATGCTTAAGGTGAACCAGATGGGTTAGACTGAGTGTACTTACCAGTGGGTTGCTTGTGTTTTTTTGGGTGAACCAAAGGTGTTTGGATGAGAGTTATTCCTAGAGGGTTACCTGCATTGATTATCTGTTTACTTGAGATGTGGAATTGAATGAAATTGAACTATAGGAACATTTACTTTTAAGTATTTCCTTGTTTATTTCTCTTTTACTTATTTCCTTCCATACATATTCATTGTCTGTTAGGTAAAAATATTTTGGTGGTTTCCTACTAGGATTATTCTCACACCCTGTTTGGTCCATTCTCTTGGGCCCAAAAAGATTATATTGCTGCAGGTATAGATAAGGGAAAGTTCCCTTCTACCTCAGGGACTTGACTGTTGTGGAGCTGGAATGAATGGGACCAAGCTGAGGCATGTGATGCAGAGGAGTTTATCTATTTTTTTGTACTTTGGTTTAGTACTGTATTTCTGCATTGTGACATGTTTGGAAGTTTTCCTAGACATATATATGATGCATAATTTATATATGGGCTCTAGTTATTTCATAATTTTCTTCTTCTGTTTTTTACTATTGTATGATATTACTACTACTTCAGCTATTGTGTATCTGTTTTACTTCCACTGTGTTACTCTACCAATGAGGTCATAGTTTCCCCACTATCACACCAAAGGCCCTCAGTTCTAGTCAGAAGCCACTTGCATTCCAGTAAATGTGCTTGAGGCCATGTTCCCAACAGGGTATGGGGGCCTCTCGGTGGCTTCTGGAACCGGAGCATTACAAAACACTTAATTAAGAATGGTACATTTTTTTCAGACAATCTCATTTGATTAACAATTTAACACTCATAAGGTGAGTATTATGCCAAAAATTAGATCTCTAAAGTGTTGGTAGGGGTTCTATGAAAAAATATGGGAAGATTTGGGTTGGAAAAAATAGGTTTTTATGTGTGACGAAAAGATAAGAATATGTGCCCCTTTATAGGTGAGGGGAGATACACTATAGGATTTTTTTAAATTATTAAATTAATATAATTTTTTTATTTTTGAAATTTCTCCAAAATGATTTATTTAATATATATTATGCTTACTGGTGGAAACCAGTAATTAAGTTAAAATTAGAAATTTTTTGAATATTTTTTTTTAATCTTAATCTTTTTGTTTTTACCCTTATTTAATTCTATTAACTTTTATCGTGATATCATTTATTTTACAATTTAATGGTTAATATAAGAAATACATAATTCCAAAATAAAAATAAGTCTTTTATTTATGACACTTTAATTTTTATTCCAATTTTTTTGTTAATTTTATTTTCTTATCCCTTTTTTATCATTAAATAATTGATTTTCTTTTAAATATCACTAATGAAAATTTGGACACTATTCATTAAAATAATTTTTAAAAATATCATAACGACATCATATTTTCAGTTTTTCAAAACACATATAAAATTATTATTTATTATATAAAATTCAGGGATTTATTTATACATCTCAAATTATATATATATTAATATTTTTAATATCATTTATTTGATATTTATTTTAGTTAAATAATTAATGCATCTTCATTATGTATGCATTTAAGTTAACAATTTCTATCCTAAAAATTAAATATAAATTACCATATTGATGTAAAAAAATTGTATTTCTAAATAATATATATTGTTTAACAAAGCCTATATATATCCTCATATAAAAAATATTATACTTGTTAAGGGGAAAAGTATGACAAATTGATTTTTCTTTTAATAAAATATTATAAATGGATTAAAGTCAACTATGTGGATCAAGGTGATCATAAAATCATTAAAATAAAGTTTTTGGTCTAAGATAATTCATGAAATATTTTTAGGACATGTTTTAGGGAAATTTTAAAATATTTATAATTTTATTTGAACCCTTAATTACCTGAATTACTCTTAACCACGGTAATATAAATTAAAACAGTTAAAATTATTATTATTCAAAAAATAAATGGGAATAATATACAAAATTTATAATTTATGATTAAAAATATGAATAAAAATTTTTAAAATTAAAAACAAAAAAAAATTATAAAATTAATTTAAATTCAATCCCATTTTTATGAGAAAAAATGTTATTAATGATAACAAATTCAATAATTTGAAATATTTTTATATCCAAATTAAATTTAGAATTCATTCCAATTACCTAAATAAGAATATATATTATATATAATTTATTTTTTTAATAATTTAATAATAAATTAAAAATAAAATTTTACACTATATATTATTTAGAAATAAAACAAATTTCAATTAAAATTTAGTATTTTCACCATACATAAAAACATGATTCTTATAAGGAAAATATCAAAAATTCATCCAAAGTAAATTTTGATATTCCTGTTTCAAGGAAACCACTAATTTGTTAATATGTAATTTAAAATAGAATCAAAAACTAGATTAACATCAAGTGCTTTATCAAATGTCGGTAAAACTACCTTTTTAGAACAATACAACATTTACGCCTAAAAATGAATTTGTTCTTAAAAAATTTCTAGAAACAAAAAGGGTGAATGATACAAATTTTATTATATATAAGATATAAAAATTCATTAATACATTCCATAAAGAGTTATTAGTTTATTTATTTATATAATACACAAATTTTGACATTTAAATACTTTTTTAGATGATCATTTTCATTATTTCTAAAAGTGTTTAATTTTCAAAGATAAAAAATTACTAAAAACATAATTTATTATATATACATGTGCAAGCCATATTTCTGCATTCTAATTAATTTTGTTGATCCTCTAAATTATAACAACTATGTTTTATTGTAATCCTTTAAATAATAATATTTAGATGTTCATTTATGCTAGAGGTGGTGTACCATGTATGATAATGAACCTAATAATTCCTTATCAAAAAACACATAATGTTACAAAAATAACCCATATTTAACAAAAAATTAAAGATAAGATAAAACCAAAATGTTTTCAATACATTTGTACTTATTTCCAAAAAATATAATGGCATTCTGGAATAAAATACTTTTTCAATAAATCTCATAATAAACATAAAGGTTATGTTAATATAAATGTCTCCAAAATAATCATAAGAATCATAGTCTTCCATTAATTAAAACAAAAAAGGGGTATTTTTCGGTCATTATTACAACAAACATTTGACATGTCATCCAAAGAAACTTATGTTTCTCACGTATCTATATGGTATATCATAGGTTTCCATAGGATCAATTCTATCATTAATCATAATCATTTATATTGAAAATTTGAATTAACCACTATAAAAAAATAATTTTCCTTACATGATTTTCACAATGGTTACCTATAATCGATGTGAAAAATAGAAAACATATCTTTTTTGACATCAGTTATTTGATAATTAACATTGAAAATTTGTTTTTCATGTTGGTTGTTTCTAAGATAGAGTGAAACAACATTATAATTTTAATGATATGTCAAACGAGGATATTGTTTTACTATATGATGCATCATACATCAATTTATCTTTCAATGTTAATCATAACTCTTACATTATTGATTAGGTTGCCTCAAATCTCTTCATACTTTGATCTGATGACCCTTAATTTATTTCATTTTTTATCCTCCACTATCAACCACCATCACCGGTTATCGACCACCTATTTAACTCTGTCTATGCCAACTTCTTATTGGCGTCACCTCATTAATCATCCCACTTATTAAATCTATATATTCTTTTTTCTAATTTCTAATTTTGATAGTCCAGTGTATTTTCATTTGTATTTACAGTTTTTATTTTTCATTGAGGTCACCTTATCTTCACTATTTGTATATTTAGTTATGATTATTCAGACATATATTATATTTTTAATTGAATAATTATTTATTTTGATGATGTAATTTTTAAATCATTATTTTATGAATATCTTCTAGAAATAATGTTTGATTATCGATAAATTCATTTTTAATCTATATTTGATTTATTGATTATGAATTGGTATTTTCGAGGTATATTAGATCATTGTGTTTTGATATATTTTATTGATAATTTATATTTATGTAATAATGTTGATTCTACAATACCATGTGATTTTTTAATAAATTATAATTTAATATTTTCATGTTTATACTTTTGTTTATTAATTTTTTTTATTATTTTTTGAAATATTTTATGGAAACTTTTTATTTTATTTCTTAAAATTAAATTTTATATTAACATCCAATTGAAAATATAGTATTTTAAATTATTATTATTTTTTATATATAATAATTAATTTATGATACATTGTAGCATTAGAATGAATTTTTGAATATAAAGAAGTTATTGATTCATCTTTTTTATTTACCTAAATTAAATGTTCTAATCTAGGAAATGTTTTTCAATATATTTTGGAAAAAATTTAATACAATTAAGTAGAAATGTATGGAAACTAATTATCATCAAATTCTCATGGTTTAAATCTCGGTTACATCCATTTGACATTTTATGGTGAAACTGTGAAAAGTTTAGGCTCTATTAGCGGGTCATGGATAGTTTTTTATTTGGATAACTCTTATTGAGGATTTAAAAAGTTATTCCATAGGTCATAATAATTTAAAATTGTTAAGAAATTGTTTTCTAAATATCAATATTTTTATAGTGTATGAAACATTTATTTCACCTTTGGAAAGATAGAAAAATAAAGTAATGATATAAAAATTTAAATGTAATGATAATTATTTTATTGTGCTACAATATTTGAGATATAATTAGTGGAAATATAACATTGGTTCAATACATTTGGAGAAGAGTATATGTTTTTTTTACTACAATATTGTAATATATATAAGAAAATAGTAAATATGAGTTGAATGAAATTTTATACCCTCTCTCAATTGTAATACCTCTGGATTTAGTTCCCACTAAAAATTAAATAGAAACAAAACCACCATCATATTGTTATAAATTATAGAAGAGCAATAAAATTGTATTCTATATGTTACTACATGCTAACAAAGTTATGTAGGGTTATTATAAAAATGTAATAAAAAAAATTTCTCCAAAAGAAATTTATTTTATAGGTATTAAATATCGATATTTTCACATCATGATAAAACATATCCAACAATTTAATTTAAATAGAATATTTCCAACCGATTTCAAAATGACAATCAAGAATGTGTGTTATTTTTTCAATTCAAACTTTAATAAATTAATTTATAATAAGTCATTGAATCTATTTAGTGAATAATTTTATACATTTCCAATTTAAAAAGTATTTTAGTCCATATTATTTTAATATAATTGTAAATTTAATTTGTTTTTGTGTATGAAATATATAATTTTTTACCGTTATATCCAATAAAAATATACCCTTTATATGGTATATATTGATATTGAAAGGATATGATATAAGTCCATATTGACTTGGATCCTCCAATATTGAGATGTATATTTATGAGGAGTTTGTAATTTTCATACAAGATATTTGTTTCCAATGGAGCATATTAGTTTTACTACATCTCACCATCAAATACTCAATTATTTGGGAAAGGGAATCCATGGATTGAATGAAAATTGTTGAAAAGTATACAGATAATTAAGGAATATTTACTTGAATTTTTAATCACAATGACGATGCTCAGTAATATATAATATTTCATATTAATATGTCAAATAAATTATATATAAAGACAAAACATATCTAGATTTTGATTATGCATATCAAAAAGTATTTCCATGCATTAAATATACATTCAATGGTAGATATTATGCACCAGAAACATGGAAATGTTTATTATGAAGACCATGTTAAAATTTTATTACACGGTCCAAGTATGATATTAAAGGTTATATATTGCATAAAAAATTTCATGAAAAAATAATTATAGTTCAAAATATTTGTGTATTTGTTTATTAAGAAGAAAATAATTTTATGAAATCTTATGAAAAAAATTCAAATTTCTATATAAAGTATATATTACGTAGAAATTGAAGAAATATAATAGGTTTATTAAATTAAACTTTGAGTTCTACTATTTAATTTTAAATGGGTTAAAATTAACAATATTTTAAGACGTAATAAATTCAAAATGAAATTATTTAATCTATATATATTAAATTACATAACTAATCCTTTTATCATGGAAATACATGGAAATAAATATTCTTTGTTTTTTATTCATTAAAAATCCAAGGTCTATCATTTTTAAAGGAAATTACCATTATATTGGTGATTCATAACTTTAAATAATGATTATTTATGTGATATTACTACTTCAAAGGAATCATTAATAAATAATTTTGATGAAAAAGTCATCTACGTTGTTTGTTCCACAATTAAAAATCAAGAGAATGGAATATGTGAAATAAATACATTATTAATTTCTTAATATTATATGTAGAATGTTTTGAGTTCTTTTTTCCTATTATTATATGATATAAAATGTCCAACATATTCATTTTATAATTTTTAACATAAAAAAATTATAAGTAATATTATATTTTTTCACCATATTTCGTTATTTGTGTTTGTATTATATTTCAGTTACTCAAATTCATATTTAACATTTAGATATTTATAATATTTTATATAATCATTATTTTTATTTTCTCTTTATCTTTTATTGTTTTTTAACAATTATTATTATTTATTTTAAAATTCAAAATAATAAAAAATATGGAAAATTATTATTTTTAGAATTCTATTAAAAATTTTAATTAACACGCCAAAATAATTGAAAAAATGAATTTTTTTAGTATTGCTTGGTTTTTTCTATCATTATGAAAATTTTATTCAAAATTTTATGTTATTTTTTGAACTACATTCCTCTTTTGCCTTCCCATATATCACTAATGCTGTTATATTTTCAGTTATATATTTGAGAAAATATGAATACATGTTGTAATTTTGTTTTATTATTATTGTAATATTTTTAATTTTTAATTAATTATATATCTAGTAGTTTCATCTCTATATTTGTGTACTAATTGTTTTTAATATTGACTTGTATGATAATTATTGATAAAACATCAAGGTCAAATCATGATTATGGGAAAGACCATACTCACACATCTTTTGAGGAGGCTCTTCATCATTCTGTACAGATTCTATCTACATCTATATGAGAAGAGTATACTTCTTGGGATTGTTAACATGGTAGCACACATTTACCAAATTTATCAGTTTCTAATAGCTAAGACCAAATAATAGCGATTTATTTTAATTATAATGATGTTCCTATGGGTCTAAATTAAAATAACATTATAATTTTATTAATGTGAAATATCATGTGAAAATTTGTATTTTAATTTTTTATTGATGATTTTTGACCAAAATTTCATCACCTCAAATATATGAGATAATTTTGGTAAGATCATATTTAATTATTTTTATTATCATGAGTTGTTTTTACTAATTTAGAATTTTTAACTTCATAATAGATGATATATGATATACCTAACCCTAGAGGATTCAGATTGAAATATTAAGATTTAGATGTTGGAAAATAGAGGGATTTTAAATCAACCCTCACATCAAATTTCATTTTTAGGAAAAAAATGGAAATATATTTTATATATATCCTCTTATATATGAATATGCATGGAAACTATTTTTCAATATTTGAAAACAGAAATATTTTTCGGTATGTTAATATTTATATTTTATATGTTTTTAATTTATTAATTATCATATTAATGATTAGTTTAATTATAATTTATATAAATTGAGGATATCTCATAAGGATATCGAATAACAAATTTTTTACCAACAAACAAAATCTCCCTTAGGTTATCTGTTAATTTAATAACAAATCAATGATAGGAAAAAATTCCAAAAATGACAGATGAATATTCAACATCCACTGAGGTTGACCCTCACTCTCCTCCAAGTATACATGTAAAATAGAAGAGGACCAAAATGATTTAAAAGGTAAAATAGATTATAGAAGTGTAAAGGTCTATTGTATAGTTGATTATAAGAAGTTATTACACATTTTAATTTTATTTATCTTATTTAAAATATTTATATATTTTGATTCACTAATGAATTTTAAGAATTATTTATACAAGAATCCGATTTAGATCAGAGCATATAAGATAACATTATACTTGAGTGTATAGAAGATGTTGTTACAATGGAAAATCCTGAACATGCAAGTAGTGTATGAAGATGTATTGAAGGATTATTAATAAAAAAATATTTATCCCACATTTCATCTTCTTCCCATGAAGATGTATATAAATGGAAAATTTAATCCAAAGAAAATAATTTTAAGAGATGGGTGAGATGATGGAGGATATGATCAGATATTTGGTGCAATCGATGATGGATACCCAAAAAATAGTTTCATGCTACAGATCTGATTCCTCCACCACTTCTTGTAGATTCGACCTTATTTTCACCAATTGATCCCACCCCTCCACCTTCCCCTCAATATCCAACTCCTATACTGAGTCCTAAAAAAATTTCCATTTATTTTTTTTTATTTTTTGTATCCCTAATAATATATTATTACATATGATATTAAATATTTTATTTATGTTATCGTTCACCATTGAAAAAAGATACAGTGAATCATAGGGTCACTACACGTGATATTATTGATATATCAACAAAAATACCATTTCATAAAGATGAGGTACCGACATTTGGAAAAATTATCATAAATTTTTTAATCTTTTCATCTAGAATTGTCTGATAAATTACCATTGAGGAATGTATGGGTTCTATCATTAATTTAATAATGGTGTTAAAATTGGTTTATCATTTTAATATTATTATATTTATATTTTTTTACTATAAAACGTTAATGGGATTAAAATATTGTATAGAAAAAAATAAGTAGTGGACTCTATAACATTAGATTATATATTTTCAAGGCTTGGAATATTATCAATATATTCATCTTTGTGTCTAAAATTTTTTACCTTCCGATGGATTTAAATATTTCATGGGGTAAAATAAAATAGACGAGATTAAAGGTGGTATCATGGATCTTGTAATAATTGATCTATTAGGAACCAATGTAACACCTCGACCCTATTTACCCAGCGTCGGTGCATTATTAAAATAACATTGGCATGATAACAAAAGATCATGTCTCGAAAGACTGATTGGTTTATTAGCCTTGGAATAACTATATATATTCATAAAGTTTTCATTACATCATAAAATGAAAACTAAAATAATATAGTATCCATAGTCCACACTCTTATACCCGCATACTATCCCTACAGGTCATTCATAAAATACTTCTTCACATCCAGGGAAAAATAAAACATAGAAAGGGGTGAGCTCAAATGCCCAATGATGATAACAATATAGAAGAAACTTTCATAAATAAGCATAAACATTTAAGGAAATTTATAACTAAAACAATAGCCTTTTAAACTTGAACTTCATCATAATATGGTAGAAATAAAATGAAATAATGCCATTTATATATTCACATGGATATTATACTAGTCTAATAATCACATGCAATATCAATAACCACTTTCATAATGATGGAATGCATAATACCGGACTATCATAACAACATAGTCAAGGCCTTGTGCCAAGACTATAAATAAGATTTTGTTAAGGCCTTGTGTCAAGACACTAGTTTGTCTCATGAGACCTACTGATGCATCTAGTAGTTATAGTGGGTCCACCAATCACATATTAAGTCTGATGCATTCCTCATATGAACATGTATAACCATAACATAAACATTCATATTAAAAATAGTATACAAAATGTGAATAATTTCTCCATAAACCATGAATGGTATAAAAATAAAACATCCACAGTCAAACATATCCCAAAAACTTCAATACAAAATGGATGTTTTGTATCAGAATAATAAACTTCAAATAAACTTAAAATCCATCCAAGGATGTAGATGTAGATGAAATCAAATCCCTTTTTAAAGAAATATCTCTTTCTATTTTGAAATCATTTAAGAGTAACATAATTATAAAATAAAACATTTACATTGAAAATATTCTTATAATTTTTTAATGGATGCTTTGAAAAGTTTATAATGGTATACAATAGCCGCACCCAACGTATAAGTTAAAAAAACATTCTTACCTTGATTCTGTCGAAAAGGTTAAAACAGATCTTGTTTGGAAAATGACAGAAAGATTCATTTATAATCTTTTGATAAAAAGTAAACAAGGATATTAATGAATTTATCCCATAGTCTTTAAAATACTAATAATGATTTCAAACACATTTTTAAGAAACATGGATGTGGATGAAAAAGAGGTCCTAGTAGATAATTACGTATAAACAACCTCGGATAATGAAGAGATTGTGAAATAAATCCTTACCATGTACTTTTCCTTAGTTGATGGTATGTTAACCTCCTGTATAATAGTTAAAACATTGTTATTAAATTATACAAGAACCATATACATAATTTAGATATCATATATGATCTTCTAATTATTCTTTATTAATAATATTTTAGTATTATCGTCGTTTTGGGTGTAACCTTACTCATTTTCTTTTATATGTTTTGTTACATAAGTCATGTTCATTATGGATAGGATGTATATTATTCCAATCCAGAATGATATAATGTTCTTAAACATTACATTTAATCATCAAATGAGAATTAATCTTAAATGGATACGATAGGGAATTAATCTCATCGCGTTCGTGGAGACGGTAGTCCGTACGTACGCACGAGCGACAATATCATTATTTGATATTAAAATAATATATAATTGGAAGTTATATCTTATATACATAATTATTATCATGTTATATTTATTATTTACATTAATTACACATCATTATTATACCCATCCAAATAATAATATATTGAATAACAATTACACCTTGACGTGGAGACGGTAAGCTGTACGTACGCACGTTTTGTGACATGTCATTCAAAGGATGGATAGAATACTGAATATGGTTGTTCCATATTTATAATAACATCACAGTATATAGAATATATAGTATTTAATATTTTATAATGGAAATAACAAATAACTAAGAAATTGAATAAGAAAGAAACTTGAAAGAGGGTGGGGAAAACATTACCTCTTCTTCGGGTTCTTCCATTTGATTTGTTCAAAATGGCTCCATAGGTTGGATTTCTGACTAATGAAAGGCATCTAGAATGAAGGGAATATATTTTAAAGGGTTTTTTAGAAGTTTTTTTCAGAGCCCAAAGGCTTTTAAGGTTTGAAATTTAGAGAAGGTGGAGTTCCCTTTTATATGATGGGTGAGGGGAACCTTTGGAAAAGCTGGAAATATTATTTTATAATAAATTCATATTCAGTTTATAATGGCTCAAAAGTGGATTTTTCAAAGTCTAAGGTGGGTATGAGATGCAATCCACTCAACCAATAGATTTTAGACATGTTTGGGTCACTATATTAACTTTATCATGTATATTTAACTAATAGTTAAATAGTTTGACATTTACCATGTCTCTTTGTATTTTTATATTATATAGTTAATAAACAGACTATATACCTCCAAGTGACCCCCAAATGGTCCATTACTGATAAAAATCTCATTATATAAGTCTCTTGGACGAACCATAGATTATTAGGAATTGAATATCATTTAATAATATAATTTTTTTAAACTCTATTATGTCAATTTTGACACTATTTTGTATTTGATTTTTGTGAAAATCATAATAGCATTATGACTTCAAACAAACATAATTAAATCGATACTAACATGTCATATTAACCTATAAAATTAGTGTAATTCATAAAAAAGTATCAAATTACATTTATTTGGATATTTATAATATTAATTATTATAATATTTCATTAATTAGGTAATTATTGCATAACCATTGTGTCATAAATAAATTAAATTATTTATTGTCTAAAAATTATAAATAAAATACCATTAGGTAAGAAATCAGTTTATCTTTCTAATGAATATTTAAAATAGAATTTATCTTATGTATAACCCTATATTAAAAATGTTTTAGTAATTAAACCTTGATTTTAACTCTATTATCTTTTCATTGAATTTAATAATAATAAATGATCTAATCTAATCCAAGTGGACCTAAATGATAAAATTTTATTCCTGAGGTTGTTTTTTGTTGATATTCACTTGTAAAATATAATTAGTACATGTGATAGGGTAATATTAATATCATTTTACCCTTAATTACCCTATTTACTTTTAACCATGGTAGTTACTATTCATCAAATATTTTTTTTATCTTATTGAACCAAATTTTACTCCTTGATATTAACTGTTTCTCTTGGATTTTCGAAATTCCACTCACAGAAGCGGTAAAATTATGTTTTATGTGAATTTCCAAAATTCTCCTCGGAGGTGAGTAAAAGACGGTGAAAAGTTCAGTAAAATTTTAATATATCAAAAATTATTCTGAACTAACTCCAATGAATTACATTGAGCTTATATAGGTATTATGTATCTATTTTGACCTTAATTAAATATAAATAAAATAAATAATTATTTAAATAAAAAATCGGTTTTAAACATTATCTCAGTGTTTTTTCACTATTAATCAACATTGAACGTTTTTAGAAAAATATCAAAAATTAACCCAAATCTATTATTGATATTCCAAATCTATAAATTAAGTCCATTTTGAAAGGTAAAATTTATAAAAATTCAAGAAGTGGGTATTACTATTCATAACGGCTAGTTTGATTGGTTTTGGTGTGTGTTAGAACTTGAAGTTGCATACAACACATGCTACTGTATTATTCAAGAAAAGATTACCGTGGAAGCATGGGGTGTTACATTTTCCACACCTTCAAATATTTTCATCCTCGAAATTTCTAGAATACTAAAGAATGAAAATACATGGGTGGTTCTTCATCATAAGTTCCTTGGGTTTCCTCATTGCCTCTTCCATCATATGGTTTCTCCATAGAACATTCACCATATGAGTTGTCCGGTTTCTTAGCACTTGTTCTCTTATATCATGAATCCTGATGGGCTCTTCGCAATAAGATAGATCAGGTTGTAGTTCTAATTCTTCATAGGTGAGTACATGCATTGGGTCAGGGATGTATTTTCTCAACAGTGATACGTGGAACAAATCGTGAACTTTGGAGAGACTTGGTGGCATTGCCAAACGGTAAGCTACAACCCCAATTCGTTCTAGAATTTCAAAAGATCTGACGTACCTGGGACTCAATTTACCCTTCTTACTGAAACTTATAACTCCCTTCCATGGAGATAACATTAAGAAAACATGATCTCTTACCTGAAATTCCAAAACCTTCCTTCGGTTATCGGCATAGCTCTTCTGCCTACTTTGAGTTGCTTTGATGCGGTTTTGGATTACCTTTACCTTTTCCATTGTTTACTCCACTAGTTCTGGGCCTAAAAGTTTTCTTTCACCAATGTCATCCCAACAGGTTGGTGTGCGACATCTCTTTCTGTATAGCGGCTCATATGGTGCCATCTGAATACTCGAATGGAAGCTATTGTTATAGGAAAATTCTACCAGAGGTAAATATTGATCCCATATACCCAGAAAGTCAAGTGATCAAGATCTCAACATGTCTTATATGGTTTGAATAGTCTATTGTGATTTTCCATCGATTTGAGGGTGGTTGGCAGTGCTCAAACAAAGTTCAGTATCAATGGATTTCAGATGACTTTTCTAGAATATTTAAGTAAAAAGGGGATCACGATTAGAAAAAATCCATAGGGGTACTCCATGAAGTATCACAACTTCATTAATATATAGTCTTCCTAGACATTCCAGTGGTAGATCTTATCTTATAACACAAAAATTTGCTGACTTGGTAAGACGATCAACAATATCCCATATTGCATCATTCCTTCTAGGAGTCTTTGGTAGCCCCATGGAAAATTCCATCGTAATATTGTCCCATTTCCACTCTGGTATGGGAATAGGTTGCATGAATCATCCAGGTTGTTGCCTTACAGCTTTCACTTGTTGACAAACCATACATCTTGACACAAAATCAGCTATCTCCCTCTTCATGTTGTCCCACCAAAAATGGTCCTTCAAATCTCTATGCATTTTTGTGCTCCCAGGGTGTATAGAGAAATTGGAACTATTAGCATTGTCTAACAATTCCCTTTTTAGATCAGGTATATCATGAACACAAAGTCTCTTCCCGAATTTCAAAATTCCATCTTTATACACATAGTCCCCCAATCTCCCATCATTCACTTCTTTAATCTTCTTTTGGAATTCTTCATCATTGGTCTGAGAACTCTTAATCATTTCTAGTAAAGATGGTTTAGCAATCATTTGAAAAAGCAATGATGTTTCACCGTCCATGGTGATTCCCATATCCAATTTTACTAGATCCATGAAAATAGGATCACTTTCAATTCTCATCATGTTCAAAACTCCATGATATTTTCTACTCAAAGAATCTTCCACCTTATTTTCCATCCCCAGGTGGTAGTGTATTGTGCAATCATAATCCTTGAGTAGTTCAAGCCATCGCATTTTCCTCATGTTGAGTTCTTTTTGTGAGAAAATATACTTCAAACACTTGTGATCAGTATAAAACTCACATTTTTTACCATAGAAGCAGTGTCTCAATATCTTTAAAGAAAATATCACAGTTGCTAACTCGAGACCATGAGTAGGATGGTTTTCCTCATGAATTTTAAATTGTCGTGATTCATATGCAATAACCCTATCATTCTACATAAGGACATAACCAATTCCTTTCTTCGATGCATCACTATAAATAACGAACCCATCATTCCCCGATGGTAGAGTCAATATAGGAGCATTGAATAATCTTCTCCTCAGTTCTTCGAAAAATTCTTCACACTCTTTTGTCCAAAAAAATTTAACCCATTTACGTGTGATATTTGTTAATGGGTTAGCCAACCGGGAAAAAATATGGATGAAACATCGATAATAACCTGCTAAACCAATAAAACTGCGTACCTCAGTTATACTCGTCGGGGTAGGAAATTCTTGGATTGACTTATTCTTAGAAGGATCAATATAGATTCCATCTTTAGAGACAACAGGGCCAAAAAAATATCCTAAAGCTAGAATTCACACTTGATAAACTTCGCATATAATTCATGTCTTTTTAGAGTCTTTAGGATAATACGCGAGTGATATTCATGATCTTCGTAGATTTTGGAGTATTCCAAGATATCATCAATAAATACCAACACAAATTCACCAAGATATTCCTTGAATACTACATTCATTTGATCCATGAATACAGAGGGAGCATTAGTCAATCCAGAAGGCATTACAGTAAACTCATAATGCCCGTACCTGGTTAAAAACATTTTCTTCGAAATGTCTTCCTTATTCACACACAATTGATGATATCCAGATCAAAGTTCAATCTTTGAAATGTATTGAGCTACATGCAGTTGGTCAAATAAATCATCAATGAGAGGTAGGGGATACTTGTTCTTTATTGTTATAGTAGTGATCTCTCTATATTCGATACATAACCTCGTAGATCCACATTTATTTTTAAGAAAAAGAAGAGGGACTCTCCATGAAGAAACACTAGGGAAAATAAATCCCTTATTACTCAATTCCTCTTGTTGTTTCTTTAGATAACTAATTCCATAGTTTCCATTCTATAAGTGGTATTCGATATAGTCATTGATCCAAGAATTAAATCAACGGAAAACTCAACTTCTCGTTCTGGAGGATTTCTAGGTAAATCTTCCAGAAAAACATATATATATTCTTTAACAATAGGTACATCCTCTATTTGAACATTCCTTTCCTCACCCACAGTCATTTCAATCTCTTCCTCCCTAATAATTGAATTTAGTTGAGCTACTGGGGGTGGATCTACGTAAGAATTAGGTAGTGATGATTCCGCTCTAATGATAAGGTGTTCCTTATCATCATCATCAAAAATAGTAACCTCCTTCTTCGCAGAATAAATTTTTTCATCATGGTCCGAAAGCCAATCCATTCCAAGGATTATATCAAATTCAATCATAGGTATGATGATGATATCATCAGATAAAGAACATTTATGTGCTCTAATGGGGACTGATTCACATATCTTTGTTGCAATGATACTTCCCTTATGAGTTTTAACTGACAATTACCTTGTAAAATCAAATTGGAAATATCTAATTTTCTTAGAAAACTAGGAAGATATGAAATAATGCGATGATCCAGAATCAAAAAATGCATTTGCTAAACTTGGGAAAACCATTAAATTACCCACCACCACATCTTTCAGAGATTCTACCTTAGCAATGTGGATAGAATAAGATTTCCCTTGATCCCTTGGCCTTTTTTGAGGTAAGTTCCCTGATGCTTAGGATATTCATTTGCATAATGTCCCATCTCCCTGCAATTGTAGCATTGGACATCGATAGCTTCCTTCTTCCCCTTGCAATCACGAGATTGGTGGCCTTTTTTCACCACACTTGTAACAGACTCCCATTCCCTTTAAGCAATTACCAGGGTGTTCCTTCCCATATTTATGGAAGGATGGATATTCAACTTTTCCTTTCTTCCCCATATTTCCATTCCTAGATTGATCAGAAGATCTCTTCTTCTATTGCTTTGTTTTAAAGTCATAATTCTTAGAAAATTCATTTTCTGTCATGATATCACATGATACAATGTCTTCGTACGACGAAAAGGATTGTGATACTAATGCTCAATGGAGAAATTGTTTTAACCCATCAAATAAACGATCAATCTTACTTCTTTGGTTACGTATATAATCTCTCGCATACCATTGTATCCTTTTAAATTTAGCCTCATACTTTGTGACATTCTCATCCTCCTTTTGTCTCAGACTCATAAATTGTCTTTCCATTTCTGCTCGATGGTCACGAGGAAAGTATTTTTCTAAGAAAATTTCTTTGGACTACCTCCCTTCCATATTTGATACTTCCTCATCATCCTTTGGCTTTTGAATCAGGGAGCACTATTGATCAGCATCTCTAGTGAGGTGGTAAACTGTCATGATAACTTTTTCCCTTTCAGTACTCCCCAAAGACTGAAATATTTTCTCTAGATAATTTTTCCATTTCTCATCTACTAAGGGTTTTATACTCCCATTTAATGTTGGTGGTTGTTGCCTCATGAAGCAATATATCATTGATCCTCTATGATGCGGATCTGGGTGCTCCATACGGGTAATGTTGTTATTTATAACCTGAGTGAGTCATCCCAGTATGGTGATTAGCTGATCAGCACCAGTTGTATCACCAGCTCGACTATAATTATCTTGAGGAGGAGAGAAATCCCTACATGGAGTGCGTGCATTGATACAGTTTCCATTTCTTCCACTAGGAATCATTTCTAAATAATGGCATAAAATTGATCAGTTTATGAATCAAAATACATAATTTAATACTTGTAAAACACATAAAATAAACTGAACTATTTATGGATATAATCCATAATCATAAAACTGTTTTCTTTGAAGATGTACATAATCATAAATCCTTAACAATGGTTTGTAAGGAAAATTATAATTATCCTAAGAATATCCCCCAGGAGTGTCATAACCAAGTGTGTAGAAAGGCCCGTTAATGTGCACCAGTTCCCGTTCAAGTCTAGCTCAAAGCGGTGTTTTCATGTTTTACCTCTAGGTACATCGGTGCCAGAGTCGCCTCTACCTGATTGTCTCCAGATAGGGATGTATTTCTTGGAAAACTCACAAAATATCTACAATACCAAATTTCTAGGAAGTTCTTCAATACTTATCCTCAAAGTCCATCTTAGGTCTATGTTCTCTAATCAGAGTTTATCTAAATCTAGATTCCATGTTTTGTACTAAACTTTCTCTGATACCAACTGTAACGCCCTGACCCCCGTTAAATAGAGTCAGTGCATTATTACATAACATTTTCATGATCACAAAAGATCAAGTCTCGAATGACCGATTAGTTTAGTATCCTTGGAATCACTAGATATATTCATAAAGTTTTCATTACATCATAAAATGAAAACTAAAACAATATAGTATCCATAGTCCACACTCTTATCCCCTCATACTATCCATGCAGATAATTCATAAAATATCTTTTCACATCCAGGGAATAAGAAAACATATAATGGAGTGAGCTCAAATTCCCAGTAGGGATAACAATATAGCGGAATCTTTCATAAATAAGCATAAACTATTAATGAAATTTATAACTAAAACAAAAGCCTTTTAAACATGAACTTCAGCAAAATATGGCAGAAATAAAATGAAATAATTACATTTACTTAGTGACATTGATATTCTACTAGTCGAATAATCACATGCAATATCAGTAACCACTTTCATAATGATGGAATGCATAATGCCAGACTATCATAACCACATATTCAAGGCCATGTTCCAAGACTACAAATAATATTTTATCAAGGACTCATGCCAAGACACGGGTTTGTCTCATGAGACCTACCGATGCGTCGAGGAGATATAGCAGGCTCCACCCATCACATATTCAGTCCAATGTATTCCTCATATGAACAGGCTTAAACATAACATAACCATTCGTACTAGAAATAGCATATGAAATGTAAATACTTTCTCCATAAACCATGAATGGTATAAAAATAACAGATCCATAGTCAAACATATCATAAAACCTTCAATACAATATGGATGTTTTGTATCATAATAATAAACTTCAAATAAGATTAAAATCCATCAAAGGATGTTGACGTAGATGAAATAAAAACCCTTTTTTAGGAAATATCTATTTCTATTTTGAAATCATTTAAGAGACACATAATTATAAAATAAAACATTTACTTTGAAAATATTCTTATAAAATTGTAAGGGATGCTTCGACGAGTTTATAATGGTAGAAAATAGCCGCACCCACCGTATAAGTTAAAAAAACATTCTTACCTTAATTCTGTCGAAAAGGTTAAAAGGACCTTGTATGGAAAACAATAGAAGGATTCTTTTATAAACTTCTTATAAAAATTCAACAAGTGTATAAATGACTTTATCCCATAGTCTTTAAAATATTAATAATGATTTGAAATACATTTTTAAGAATCATGGATG
The DNA here is from genome assembly GCA_963277665.1 of Viscum album. Lineage (NCBI taxonomy): Eukaryota > Viridiplantae > Streptophyta > Magnoliopsida > Santalales > Viscaceae > Viscum > Viscum album. The sequence continues at coordinate 222,240,299 of OY728165.1, forward strand.
TGGATGATAAAGATGTCCTAGTAGATAATTATGTATAAACAACCTCGGATAATGAAGAGATTGTTAAATAAACCCTTATCTTGTACTTTTCCTTAGTTGATGGTATGTTATCCTCCTGTATAATAGTTAAAACGTTGTTATTAAATTATACAAGAACCATATACATAATTATGATGTCAAATATGATCTTCTAATAATTCTTTGTTAATAATATTTTAGTTTTATCGTCGTTTCGGGTGTTAACTTACTCGTTTTATTTTATATGTTTTGATACATAAGTTGTGTTAGTTATGGATATGTTTTATCCTATTCATATCCAGAATGATATAAAGTTCTTTAACATTACTTTTAATCATCAAATGAGAATTAATATTGAATCTATACGACGGGGAATTAATCTCATCACGTTCGTGGAGACTGTAGTCCATACGTACGCACAAGAGACAATATCATTCTTTTGATGTTAAAATATTATATAATTGGAAGGTATATCATATATAAAAAAAATTATCATGTTATATGTATTATTTAATTGAATTACACGTCATTATTATACCCATCAAAATAATAATTTATTGAATAACAATTACACCACGACATAGAGACTGCAAGCTGTACGTACGCACGTATGTTGACATGTCAATCAAAGGATGGATAGAAAACTGAATATAGTTGTACCATATTTATAATAACATCACGTGAGTTATTATTTTAGAATGGAAATAACAATGAAAGATGATGTTTAAGAAGAAAGGAACTTGTTAGAGGGTGGTGAAAACATTACCTCTTCTTCGGGTTCTTCGTTTTGATTTGATCAAAAGGGCTCCATATGATGGCTTTATGAATAAAGGAAGGCCTCTAAGATGAAGGGAGGATACTTTAGAGGGTATTTGGGCAGATTTTTTCCGTTCCCAATGGCTTTGAAGGTGTGAAATTGAGATAAGGGGGAGTTTCTTTTTATAAGAGGTGTAAGGGGAACCTTTGAAAAAACTAGTAATATTATTTTATTATAAATTCATATTCAGTTTCTAATGGCTTAAAAGAGTATTATTCATAGTATAAGGTGGTTATAGGTCAAAAACCACTCAAAAAATATATTTTAGGCATGTTTGGGTCACTATATTAACATTATCATTTATATTTAACTCTTAGTTAAATAGTTTGACATTTACCATGTCTCTTTGTATTTTTATATTATATAGTTAATAAACATACAATATACCTCTAAGAGACTCCAAAGTGGTCCATTAATGATACACCTATAATTATATAAGTATCTTTGCCGAACTTCAGATTTTTAGGAATTGAATATCTATTAATAATAAAATATTTGTTTTAAAAACTCTTTTATGTCAATTTTGACACTATTTGCTATTTGATTTTTGTGAAAAATATAACAACATGATTACTTCAAAAAAACATAATTACATCAATACTAACATGTCATATTAACCTATTAAATTATTTTAATTCATAAAAAGTCTCAAATTACATTTATTTGGATATTTATAATATCAATTATTTTAATATTTCATTAATTAAGTAATTACAACATCACTATTGTGTCATAAATAAATTAAATTATTTAATGTCTAAAAATTAAATATAAAATACCATTATGTAGAAAATATTTTTATATTTATAATGAAAATTTAAAAATGAATTTATGTTATGTATTAACCTATATTATAAATTTTTTAGTAATTAAACCTTGATTTTAACACTTTTAACTCTTCTTTGAATTAAATAATAATAAATATCCTAATCTAATCCATGTAGACCTAAATGATAATATTTTATTCCTAAGGTTGTTCTGGGTCGAGATACACTTGTCCAATAGAATTAGGAATGTTTTAGGGTAATATTAATTTCATTTTTACCCTTAATTTTCCTATTTACTTTTAACCGTGGTAAATAAAAGTAAAACATTACTATTCATAAAAAATTATTTTTAGCTTATTGAACCAAATTTTACTCCTTCATATTAACCTTTTCTCTCTGATTTTCTAAATTCCACTCACAGAAGTGGTAAAATTACGTTTTATGTGAATTTCCAAATTCTCATACAAGGTGGGTAAAAGACGGTGAAAAGTTCAATAAAATTTTTATATCCTAAATTATTCTGAAATAACTCCAATTAATTACATTGAACTTATATAGGTATTATGTATCTATTTTTAACTTAATTAAATTTAAATAAAATAAATAATTATTTAAATAAAAATTCAGTTTTAAACTATAACTCAATGTTTTTCACTATTCATCAAAATTGAAATTTTTCAAAAAAATACCAAAAATTTACCCTAAGTTAATTTTGATATTTCTAATCCGAAAATGAGGTCCATTTTGAAAAATAAAATTTATAAAAATTCAAAAAGTAGGTATTACTATTCATAACAGCTAGTTTGATTGGTTGTGGGGTATGTTAGAACTCGTAATTGCTTACAACACACGCTATTGTATTATTCAAAGAGAAGCATACCGTGGAAGCTTGGGGTGTTACAGTCAACATGATAAATTTACTTTGAAAGTAAGTTAATTATTATATATATATTATTTATATAAAATTTCTGAAACTCTATAATAAATCTTAATTTTTGAGATGTTAACTTTATAGACTGTGTATTATGTATATTGTGACATTAGTTTATGAATTTATGGAGCAAACATGTATTTAAAAAATATCTATAACAAAGATGTATGATGACAGAATAATATATACAATAGCGTGACATCAACATAATGTAATTCATTATTGGATTTTCCATATCTTATAGGGTAAGAATCCTATATTTCTCAATGATTTATTTACATTAACTAAATAATAATATATATATATATTATATATTAGTGTTCATTGAATATAGTGTGTTTTTGTCTAATTTTAAATAAACCTTATTGGTAATGATCTACACATGGTGAAGTTTGAATAAATTTAACATCCTATTGAAAATGTATGTTTCATTCTTTTAATACGTGTATATTAACAAGGAATTTCCTTTTATTTCTAACATATAATTTTCAAACATTTAATGGTATTATTTTAGAGAGACAATATGAAAGAAGAGTTAAAAAGATAGAAAAACATAAAATAAAAATCATCTTCTATTTTATAATTACTATATTTTACATTATTGTACATATAATTTAATTCAAAATAGAATAATTGTTCTAAAAAAGAACTATTATCAACTAGAAATCATGGAATATAGATATTTTATTCTACGATATATATTTGAAATTATTTGAACCCATACTATTAATAATAATTAAACTAGATTAGATTTTATTATAATATTTCATTAGATATATCTTATAATTATATTGAGAATAATATTTAAATGATTTTTTTATTTCTATATTTTTTTAACCCATGCCATTATATTGAAACATTATTAAATAAATTATTATTTGAATGGGAAGAGAACTAGAATAGTTTGGTTCAATTTTAGTTTCTTTTTAATATATATTATAATGTTTAAAACTCATACATTATTGTAAAATTCATTTGAATATATGATTATTTATTTTGGTTTTATTTTACGGATAGGTTACACTATTTTATGGCTCTCTGTGACACATTTTATATTTCTTATACTGGTATTGTACTATTGGAAATAAGAATTTTAATTAAATTTTAAAAAAAGTAATTTTTTATATTAGTTATTTGACAATGAATTTAAAAACATTATTTATAATTTTATCCAACTATTTATATAAAAAATGACATGATATATTATTTATGAAGTATGTTACATCTAATAAACAATGTTATAAACTATTTATAACATTAGTTTTCATGTAATTGACATGATAAATCAACTCATATCTATGATAATATTGTAGTTTCTGTGTTGGTTTTAATTTAATGATATTAAAAAATGTATAAGTTTAGTTAAAAATAACAAATTTGAAAACCCTTATTTCAAATATAATTTTAATAATTTACCAGGGTAATAGATATTAATGAACCAATAAACATGATGTAAAAACCTTCTTTTTGTTCTTGTGAACCCAAACATAACCCCCTATAGTGTGAAACCATGTTCATAGTAAGGTAACACTCATCTTGAACAAGAATTATGCCTGATATATGTTCAATTAGAAATTTTTTATGTTATTTTTAATACATTAATCTATACCAAAACCACTCCGACTTATATTTTCCAGATAAAGATTTATCTCCTAAAAACAAAATAAAATATAACTTACCAAAACTATAAATACATATATACTCAATTTAAATTATAGTGTTAGGTTCTCTAATCAATATTTTCATTATTTCAAAATTCCAATGTTATTACTAAAATTAATTGTAAAGAAACAATAAAGATACAAACCCTATAATCATAGGGCTAGTCATTAAATTATTAAATTAACAAAATATAAATGGGATCACATCTATAAGGACCAAATAAATTATTAGTCTTTGTAAACAATATACTTCTATGAAGTTCATATTATATTTGAAAAAATATAAATCACAGTAACAGAAAAAAAAATTATACATCCATGATCTCATTCTACGATTATTTATTCATATCCCAGTGAATGGAATAAAAATAATAGGGATCTCAAACAATAATTAAGGTTTATTCATAGTAGATTCTATCATGGGTAAATAATGAAAAATAAATATGGGATGGTAAATAACTAAAAACACATCATATTTAATCAGTAACTTGAGTTTGGAGAATAATATAGAAAGAATGATTGATGAAAAAATAATTTTATATAAATAATCATATGTGGTTGATCCTTATCCAGGGATATCATAACAAGTAAAATAATCACATAGACATCAATAAATAATCTAATGTGGATGGAATGTATAATGATGGACATAATAAAATTAATATCATGGCCTCTTCCTAAGGCCATTAAAAAAAGGTAAGATTCCATCCAAATATAAAAAATAATTTCTCTGAAGATATATTTTGATGCATCAACGGGCTATAATTGGTCCCTCCCAATGTATACTATGTCCTATTTAGTGATCTGGTGAAAGTGGATAATAAAAATTCAATACATAATCAACATAAGAATTCATATTAAAAACCCAGGACACACAATGTTAATATTTTACTAGCGAAGAAGACTATTAACAATCGAGATAAATAATATATATTGTATCATTACATCATATCCCTAGTGTATAATATGTAAAAAAGGGTTATTGTCTTTTATTAAAAAATACCCAAATAAGTTCATTACAAACATTCACGATGAAATACCCTTTTCACATTGAAAATAACATTTGAAAACTAAAACACCATGATGTATGAATGAGTAATGATATAACTTGAAATTATTAATTACAAAAACCATATATTATAAATTTGGTCCATAAAATTAAACTAATAGTAAATGGAAAAAAATTTCTGTAAAAATACCTTACCTCAGGTCTGACACATCACTCACTTATTTATATTCAACAATAAAAAAATGATAATTTATTTATTTATTTATAATATATTTCATGTTACTTATTAACTTTAATTTAATTATTACCATGTTATACATAATTATAAAAGAAATTAAGTTCACATCATATTTTTTGATGATATTTTTATCATATGTGAAAAATTAATTCAGAAGGATGACTCTGTAAAAAGAGTTAATTACTACATTATATCCAAAATAATAATCATGAAATAATAATCATGTGTATAAATCATTAAGAATTTCAATGCAGTCAATTAAAAATGTATATGAAAAGTGAACTATGTTACAATCTTAGAGATGATAGGCAATATGGAAACATAACTAACATTCCCAATTATGAACTATTATTATATAAAGAAAGTAAATATTTTTTAAATTTTATTGAATGATAATTATACCATGAATATAAAATTACATAATTATATACACATATTTATTACATTCATGTGATGTGGTAATGAAAAAGTAATCACATAACTTCACAGAAATGGAAGTCAATATTTATGGACGAACAATGTTATGGTTTTTAAATAAATTGGTAAAAAATATATATGTCATATTAATTTTACTTATTCTTAAAAATATCAATAAAATTATATATTCATATTCAGTACTTCATTATAAATATCCATGAGAGAAGGTGATGGAATATGAAATCTGTTGGTTTACAAGGTGGTAGTCTGCCTTAGAAATGAATGATGATTTAGTTTCACAGATGATAGGAGAAAGTGATGAATGTATGTAATTATATTAGCTTAATAACATCCCACTATATTGTATATATATATTATTATTTAATATTATTTGGAGATTATTTTTTGGAGGTTGACTAATAAATAAAACTAAAACATTCACTTGAAGACTATACCTCTTCTTCTGAAAACATCATTTTATTGACAACATAAACCCTATAATGTTGGTATTATGAAAAAAAGACATCTAGTACTTGTTTAAGGATATAATTATATCATTTGTTATGATATTGAAAAAAAGAAGTATTTTCTAGTGTTAAAAAAATATATTTGTTGGTAACCTCTTATTTCTGAGGAGAGGGTCACTCCTAGAATTACAAAAATTAATAAAATAATATAAAATAATTTTTATGAGAAAATATTTTAAACTGATAAAATTAAAATACTAGGTGAGTTTGATTATAAATACTCCATTAAAATAATATTTTAACATGTTTTGACTATGTTTTTATGAATATCATTTTGTTTTAACCGTCCTAGTTTGCCTATTTGACAATTATGACTGTAACAAAGGTATTTAAAATTTATGGGTTATAACCCTTAACATAAAAGGTAAATTGGATCATGAATGATACATGGTTTATATTTTAAAATATATCTAAATGATTTGGTTAAAGATAATATTTTAAAAATTTATTGTCATTCAAAAAAATATTAATTATTATAAAATATCATTAATGTATATTTTCAAACTATTAATTTAGTTTTACATTGAAAACAAAAATAAAATAATTGAATTATACTATAATCTATTAAAACCACAATAAAATGTTCATTTTAATTAAAATATTCTTGGGGAATAATATTTAATTCATGTTATATTACTTTTTAATTTTTTAAAAGAACGTGTTTTATTTTTTTATTAATTGAAGAATTTTCTTGTCCATATTACACAAGTATTAAAATTATTATTTCATACCTGAAAAATAAAAATAATGTTCAATTAAAAAAGAATTAAATTTAAAGTAACTTAATTGTATAAATTTTTTTATACATATAAAAAATATAATATAAATTATAATGAACTAAATGAAATTTACGACATTATATTTTACTAATTTATTATAAATGACTTAATACCATTAAAATAATTTTAAGAAAAATATATTTATTCATTATGACGATGGAACAAAGTTAATGATACAATGAAATTAAATAATCTCTGAAGGTCATTTTATTATTCTTATCTAATTATTTTTAATATTAAAAACCCAAATTACCCTTTAAATGGCGATAATTATTTAATATGGAAGATATTCACTAAAAAAAATAAAAGGCTCATATTTCTAAAAAAACATCTAATTTCATATATGGAACAATTTTTTTATGGTTATTTAAATTTTTTTTTGAATTTAACTTAAATTTAATATATATATTATAGAGAAAAATATTTGTTAAGAAAATATCATTTTTAGGTGTAGAAATGTTTTAATAGAAAAATAAAATATACAATTGTTTCTATTTAACATAATTTTACTTTTAATAAAATAATATTACTAATGTTACATTGAATGTATTTTAAAATGAAAGTTTATTTTTCAAATTAATGGATATATATTATAGTTTTCAATGGAAATTATTTATTTTTCATAAAAAACCGGAAAATCAATCTTTTTAGATAAATCCAAAATGAAAAAATCCATGTTAATTTTGGAATAATGATCCAAAAAATTATATCCATTAGATGAAATATTATTTCATATAGTTCTAAAATATAATTATAATATTTTCGTACAAAATGAAATAATGCCAATTTTTAAATGGCATATTTGTTTTGAATAATTTAATTTAAAAAATATTAAGTAATTATTTAATCTAAAATTTTCAATACATTTTTACTGGGTAAGAAATTAATATATATTTCATAAATAATTTACTTTGATTTACACCATCCAATATAACAGTTAGGTTGTGTGTGCCATATTTAAAAAATAATATATAATTATTTATTTACGGTCGATGTTGAGTATCAGGTATGTTATCAAGCATAATATTTTTAAAAAAATAACATGTATTTACAATGTCCAAATGGGTAAACTAGTTCAATTGATGTACGATATTCATATATTTCCCCACATTGAGAATGGTGTCTATCAATTTTATGTAGTGGTTAACATAGACCCACTGGAATATGAAAAATTGATATTGATATACATACATTAGCACTGATAACCCCCATTTTCCATTCTTTCAAAAAAATCATTATGGGTGAATATATTTTACCATGAAAACAATAATATAAAATAATAAAATATTACATTTTTAAACCACTATCTAGATCACAAATTCCCAGGAACACCAAAACTAGAATATATCATATAGAACACCTTCATTCACAAAAGTTTGCTACTAATACCATTTATACTATCAATCTTTATTATAGATATTCCCCGTAAATTTAAACTAATATTGAAAATTAATAAAGATTCTCCATTATTCATATCTCTATATAGATATGGATAATTTTATTAATTCATCTAATTAAGTATATATCATTACAAAAACTCATGAAGGTATTACAAAATGAATCTAACATGGTACAATGATTTTATTTTGAACAAATTGAAATAATGAAGGGAATTTTTAGAAAAATTTCAATTAATATTCATATATTCATCCCAAAATCTTAGTGAAAAAGACTCTAAAGCCTTCTGAGGGTCATCCTGGATAGATTTTTTTGAAGAAGAATGATGGAAATCCTTCTGGGTAACATGGGTTATCTTATTATTTATTAATGAAATATTTGGATGATTTTGATGTTTTCAAAATTTAGTCGAGTCCGATTTAAGAGGAAAATCTTCTATAATTTTTTTATTGAAAATATAGTGTTTATTTTCTCAAACCAACCCAAGTCAACCTTCTACATCACACGGGTCCACCACAAAAAGTTCTAATGTGAGTTCCTTATCGATCTGGTTGGAAATAAACACCCATACATAAAATATAATAAAATGAAAATTAATTTTACATTAAATAGTCATAAATAAGTATAAAACACTTACAATTAATTTTATATGTTTCATTCAAAAGTTGGACATCGATGAAAAACAGAATAAGAATTTTAAAATAATAAAATTGTTTGCCAATTAATTATTATGATAAGTGTCTAAATAACATGTTACATTTTATTAATATGATGTCATAAATTTTTTTGATGAAAATAAAGTAAAATTTAAAATTGTAATAACCCAAACTATTAAAAACAAAATTAACCTTTTTATTGAATTAAATGTCTAATTATATAATATTTTAATTGAACAAGCATGCTGTATTTTTGGTTTATTATTTCCAAATGGATTTAAATAACTATTTGGTATCATTACCATTGATAATATAGTTGTTGAACAATGATCACTTGACTAGTATAAATAAAGGGTTTTTACGAAACCCTTTGTCACAGACAATGTAAGTGATGACCTCAACCAGTAGGATCATACCGTATGAATCCCTTTTATCCAAACATTTGATGAACATATCATTTTTATATTTTTTCAAGACCAATACCAATATGAGATAAAACAACTTAAGCATGAAAGAAACCGTTTACAGGATAAGTTCCAGCTCGTCAAGATCATGACCTAAACAAGGCTTTTCAAATAGCCCTATGAAATCCCCACCATCAAACACCATTGTTATTGGTATTACGTTGGTGTATTAAATGTATATGAATCTAGAACCTTGAAATAAGAATATTTACATTATTTTCTGTAAAATAAAGAATATATTTTTGGACTATTATTTTTACTTGGTAAATGATTTTAATTCCTGAAATGCATTTTTGGTTAATATTAAAATTCTATTACTAAATTAATTAAAAAATGGTTTTTTGGAAATAAATAATTTTTTAATAAAATATAAATATTAAATAATTTTTATTTAATAAAAATGACCGTATAATTTTTATGTAAAAAAATATAAAACATTATGGTTTTCAAAAACAATATTATTCTCAAAAACCCATCGTTTTCAATAAAGGTATGTTTTTATTCTAAAAGTGAAAATCCTAAATTTTGAAAATTATCCGGAAGTTAATTTTTCATAATTTTCTATGAAAATTAAATTTTATGGGTAAAAAATTATATAGAGTATAAATATAATTTGAGATTTATGTCATTATAATGGTCTAAATATTATTTTATAATAAACATAAATGTGATCCACTACCAAATACATTTTTAACCTTTTATATAATATGGGTTATGTTCATTTTATTTATTTTTAAATCAATTAAGCATCCATTGAAATTTATATTATATTTTTTGAATTCAAAATATTTTCATTAGTAGTGTGACTCACCACCACATAAAAAAGGGTATCATTTTAATAATTTTGGCCCTTCGACATATATAATAATTTATAACACTCCAATTTGGTATAAACCATGGGAAAAACCACCGAATGGTTTGTGGTTTTGGATATTTTATTATGTAGTGTCTAAAACCAAAATAATAAAGAACCCCCACCCCACTCTATTCCTATATAATCCCATGTGTGCTTTAAATTTTCTTAACCAAAAATCATTGGAAAACGTCTATAATATTTAATATACTCCATAGTGTCCTCCCAAGAAACCCCATTCTCCTAATAAGCCCCTATCAAGCCTTTGGTGTCACACACACAAGTAAAGGAAACCCACCTTCCTTTCATTCATTCAAATCAAAAATCTTTATTGAAGTTAGTATTAATAATTTCTATTGGTTATATTGTAATTAATTAAAAATTATTATCTTACTATCCAATTAATTAAAGTTAAATCAATTATTAGTTATTATATTTAATTTCAACCATTATCTAATCTATTACTATGCTAGAATTCCATAAGGGAAGCTCAGCTTCCACTCTCCCCTTTTATCATGAACTCATTGTAATGTTATATATATTAATTTAAATTTTATTATTTTGGGATATGTTAATCCATATACCCCCTTACATTCCATTTTATATATTATTTATTATATCCCCTTCCACTCTAATTTATCCTTCTTTAGAACCATTATGAACACATGTTACCATGCTAAAATACTGTAAGGGTTATTTTCAATATTATATTTCTTCATGATTCCTTATTAAGTTACACCTTCTATATCAAATTAATTATGTTGATACGTGTTTTTATATTTCCACATACTATCAATTTCATGTCCATATTATAAGATAATCATTTCACTATCATTAACCCATTTTATGAATTTTTATGTAACATAGTTATGGGGATGAAATTTCCCCTTGATATTCCATGCCAAAATAATTATATAGTTAATACCATGCCCCTTTTTCTGTAAATTTTATTTACTATTATGTGTATATCATTATTAATGGGTACATTCATTCATATATTTCACATTCCTTGATCATATAATAAATTTTTAGGCCGAATGAATCAATGTTGTATGCTTTATGTGGAACACTTAATCAAGGGAATGAAATGTTTATGAATGGTTCCCCTTGATAGCACTCCAATGCATTGGGTAATGTTCACTATCATGATACATCATTTGGAATGGTCATAGAAGAAATAATTGACTCAATCTTATCCATGTTCAATGATCATTGATGCATTCTCTCCAATCTGTATTGAGCCTTTACTCATGATCCTCCATATTAAATGATCCTCATCACATGATACTCCATGTGAAATGATCCTTGACTCATTCTTATATCAGTTTTATGTTTTTTTTCAAATTTCCAATGATATAAATATCATGATTTGTCATGTATTATTATTAATTATCTTTTTATTGTCCAGTGATATGCCTATTATCTAATAGGTATCATCTTTTTCATGTTCTGCCCTATTAATTTCCCTAACAAGGCTTTGTAGATCACCCATTTTTTATATTTTCCCCAAGAACTACTATACAATTTTAATTTCATTATAACATTATCATATTTTCAAGGATGATTAAAATAATGTTGTTGTGTCATATTTTTATGATGTGATGATTTGTACATAACTTCGAAATACACTAGACTTATCGATATTATGGGTTTTATAATTTCTAGTTTAATGAAATAAATAACGTATTTAAAATATAATAATGAGGATAATATTTGTAGTTAGTATTAGAGGCTATGCTTATTTTATCAGGATTAGGATTAGAAAACTATAGAAGAATCCTTGGGATTAGTGATTTCTAGAGAATGTCTTATAGATAATACTTCGTATAAGAAATCATACCTAAAGTTTGGTAAGTATAGAGTAAGTGGTTTATCAAGGATGTACATCCATGTATGGATAATGAAAGTGGACATTTTTCTGAAAGAGACGTACCTAGGGTTAAAAAGTCTAGAAAGACGTGTTGAGATAGACTCAAGGTAATAAGTTACAAGAGAACATACCTTACAATAAACATGGTTTGACAATCCTAGGGGCTATGCTTCAGTAAATTTATAATCTCTTTATGAACCATTATTAAGAGAACGAAACTCTCATAAGAAAATATGATCATGGTTATCCAAGATTGAAGCCTATAATATCAAAAGTAATGGAGATAAATTTAATATATATGTTATCCATTTTTTTTATTGGAATCCACTTTACATGTTGAAATTGTTTTAGATAATCATCCCAAATTTTATTTTTTTTATTCAATCAAGAGGCCCAAAATTAGAGGAATCATGTCAAGAAATGATGTGAAGGGAAGTGTGATGATTACCAAAATTAGATTCCCAACCTGATGGGAGTGGGAATCAAAATCATTATCATGATACTCTCTCATCTATCTCAAGTTCTATTTATAAAACGAGATAAATAGGATCACCCAAATCCCCTTATGATACAAAAAACTGGTATCGAGATCTTCATGAGACAAAGGCCAATTAAAATCAATGGATCATCCAATATCCTAATCATTGAACAATGGATAAGCATCACTAAGAATATTTTCCCTATACATAAATATTCCAAACAAGAAAAGAATCTTTTTGTTGTTTGTCATATGGAAGGATAAGATCATCAGTGGTGGACCTTAAAAATGATTAAAAATTCTGACGAAGATATAAAAAAATGATGATAAAGGAATTATGAAAAAAAATTGATAAACATTTTCCCCACACCCTTCGCATTATAATGGAATGGGATTTCCATTCAACCATGAAAAATGATGAATAATATAATAAGGGTGAACGGTGAATAAATCACATGACATGAATGAAATACAATGATTTTTTCATTACTCCTGAATGCAAGCTTGAACACATCATTTGTGAGATAAAACGTAGTCTAAAAAAATACCTCGTGGTCTGTGACTTTGATAGATATGATGAAACTGTCTGATGTGTCCTCAAATTTTAAATGGAGAATGGAGAATATCATGGGTATCATGGGGGAATGTATGGGAAAAAATATTTTCATTAAGGATATATAATATAGATAACTAATGGTGACAAAAAAATATCAATATACAACTAGTTAAGGTTGTGAGAAGAAAAACCCATGATATTCCCATAAGGTAATGAGAAAGTGGTTTTGGTGTGGGAAGGATAGAAACCTATCTCATAATTTCTGACTGAATAAACACACTAATATGACTGGGGAATGGAATGATCCAATCAACCCATAGTTCATTATTCATTGTCACATGTAGAAGGAACTAGAAATGTTTTTAATCAATTCCCAAAGCCAATGGTGTTTAAAGGAAACCAAAAACATTCAATGTTGTAAGGGTGATCTTTTTCCATCACTATCACCAAAGTGAATCCTGATAAAAAAGGGTGATAGGTAACCTAGTTATCCATTCATTAATATAGGATATAACTTCTTATTTTTGTTATATGAATTCATTTATATCATGAATGATTAGTAGACCAATCCCATCACCTTCAAAAATCATGGATGTATAGATGTCAGTGAAATTGAAAAATGGGAAAATTATTTCATCCCAAGTATATAACTCTTCCCATATAACATTTTGGGTGATAAAATTCCTTTTAGACGTTTTCATACAAACTTTGGTAGATTTTGATCCAATAATGATCATGGATTGAATTTCCCTATAAAGATCCATCATAAATTTCCCTAATAATGAAATAACACCCCATATGGAAGATCAAACACCATTACTATACCTATGAATGAAGGAAGGTAAATCTTATTTAGCATCCTAATCTCAAGCATGGATATTTTAGACAAGTGAGAATGTTTATATAGATTTAATTATTGATTCGTTGGAAAGTATCATCCTAAATGACATGCATATTATGAGGTAATACACTTATGCGTTTCCTGAGGAATTTCCCAGTCTTCCGCCTAGCTGAGAGGTCGAATTTATAATCAAACTTATAACTGGGAAATTACCAATATCTATGTTACTATAGATTATAGATTTTCTAGAACATAAGGAATTGGATAATAAACTATAGGAGAATATGGAAAAATGATTCTTACTCCCAAGTGCTTCACCATGGGGTGTATCAGTCCTCTTCACTAAGAAGAAGGATGAGTCAACGTTCCTTTTAATTGATTTTCGTGAGATCAAAAAGATAAAGATAATGAACAAGTATCCTTTTCTATAAATTGATGACTTATTTTCTCTACTACGTGGAGTGAAATACTTCTCGATGATGGATCTATGGACATGATATTAAAAGGTTAGGGTATAGAAGGGGGATATATGTAAGACTTCTTTCTGTTCAAGGTATAGTCCATATGAATTCATATTAATTCCCATTAGAGTCACTAATTCCCTATAAATCTTCATGAATTTAATGAATTGTGTCTTTAGTGATTACATAGACATTTTTTATTTTATTTATAGATTTTATTATAATATAATCGAAAACCAAGGAAGATAATGATAAATATATGAGGACTATGTAAATGACCCCACCAAAGGAGAAGCTATATGAATAGTACATAAATATTGAGTTCTGGTTGAAGGGAGGCTCATTCATGAGGAATATCATAACAAGTTGTGGTAAATATATGGACGCTTCCAAAAAAATGAAGAGTGTTTGAGGAGATCATCAATGACATATATTAATAAATTATTTTGGATAACTATATATTATAGCTGATTTGTGTAAAACTTATCATGATTGTCAAAACCTCTTTCCAAGATAAATACTAAGGGGGTGAAATTTTCTATGAATGATGACATTGAAGAAACCTTCATGGAGTTTAAAAATAGTATTATCACATCCCCTATGATCACACTACTCATAAGTGGGGGTATTTTCCTAATTTCTAGTGATCCCCTAAAGAAGGGATTGAGCTGTGTGTTGATGACAAAAGAAAAATTCATAATCTGTGATTCAAGGAAGTGGAAAATTAATGAGTAGAACTATACCACTGGAGATATGGAGTTGGAATCTGAGATCTTGACTTAAAATATAATGTGACATGATCTCTTTAAGGATAAGTGTAAAATATATACAGATCACAAGATTCTTAAAAATATTCCGACAAAAATAAAAGAATGTGCACCTAAGAAGATGGATAGAGCTCATAAAGGATAATGAATTCTCTATACACTTCAATAATAGGAATGAAAACAATGTTTTAGATTCTCTAGTTTGAAAGGATCAATCAATTCTATTATCAAGATAATTTATAAGGATCATATATTCTTAGATTTGATGTGTTTTTATATAGGAATCCAAAATAAAGGAACATCATCAATAATTTCATAAATGATTGCACAACCATATTTTTTGAAAAGGTTAAAGGATTCTATAAAATATGATGTGGGAATTCAAAAAAATAGAATCAATAAGAATAGTAAATCCTCAGATTTCAATGTTAATGAATATGAATATGTGAATTTTTTTCATGAATACATGATGCATCAATTCCGAAGAAAAAAATGATCTATTGGATGATTCACATAGATCGACTTTCTATATTCACCCTATAAACACAAAGATTTATCAAGATCTTTGAGAGACAATTTGATAAGTCTAATAAAATACAATATCACCAAATATACATCAATGTTTCTATAATGTAAGAAATTGAAGGCATAAAGGAAGAATTCCAAGGGCATGATGCAACCATTGTCTATAACAACTAGAAAATGGGAAAACATCACCATGGAATTTGTTACCCAACTAATGTAGACATCAAATAAGTATAACTATATCTGGGATATTGTGGATCGTCTTACAAATACATCACTCATTAGTGTGAGTTGAGAGGATTTTACACTAAATAATCTATCAACAGTATTTATCAGAGAGGTGTTAAGGATTCGTTGATTTTGTCTTATCGAGATCCAAGATTCACCTCTATATTTTGTAAAATCACTATTATGCTCTAAACACTACTTTGAACATCAATATGGCTTGTCATCTTCAAACTAATGGCCAATATATGAAGACTATATCAATACTTAGAAACATATTGAGAGTTTTCTCAATTTTCTTTAAATAAGGATGGGACCGACATCTTCATTTGTTCATGTTCTCTTACCACAATCGTTTATACACGATAATCAAAATCATCCCCTATGAATCCCTTTAGGGGAAGATTTAAAAAACACGTGAATGATGGGATGATGATGTGTAATTAAAACATATTGGTCCTAAAATGATTATTGATAAGGAAGATAATGTTAATAACATTCGGTATCACATCAATGATGCTCAATGTCCAAAAAATAGCAATGCAGAAAATCTATGATGTGACCAATATATTGTTGTTAGAGAAATAGTATTCCACCACGTATCTCTATGGAGAAGAGCGACGAGATTTGGGTAGAATGTAAAGCCTATTCTAAGGAAAATCGGTTCTTTATAGATCCTTTATCCCATTAGACTAGTGTCCTATTAACTAACACTACCAAAAAATCTTATTTGATATACATTATGCATACCATCTATTCCTAGTATGAAAGTACACACTAGACCCAAAACATGTACTAAATCTCGATGTGTTAGCATTGGATAATTATCTATCATATGAAGAGAAGTCGGTGAAGATCATAGATCATAGAGAAAAAGTTCTTTGAAATAATAGAATACCTCTAATCAAGGTGCTATTGAGAAACCTCATGTTTAAAGAAGAAACATGTGAATAAAAGGTGGTGACGAAGTAATGTTACCCACATCTTTTTTAGTGAGGGGAAAAATTCGAGAGAGAAATATTTATTAAAGGGGGAATAATG
This sequence comes from Viscum album, assembly GCA_963277665.1. Lineage (NCBI taxonomy): Eukaryota > Viridiplantae > Streptophyta > Magnoliopsida > Santalales > Viscaceae > Viscum > Viscum album. The sequence continues at coordinate 222,257,598 of OY728165.1, forward strand.
TAATGACCGGAACTGTTATAAATAAATTTACAATTTATATTAAATTAAATTTCTTATTATACAATTTGGTTATAGAAAAAACATGCACATATTTTGTTTTATTATATCTGATTGGATTTAAATGATTGTTAAGTAACATTACCATTGATAATATATCTGTTTAATATTGAACACATGACTAGTAAAAATTTGGGTTTTTTCATATCCATTTGTTATAGAAAAAGGATATGATGTCCTTAACCTGTTGGATCATACCATATAAATACCATTTATTAGAGATTCTAATAGAGATATCATTTTTGGGATTTTCCATTGACCAATCCTAAGAAATGATACAACATCATAAAAATGAGAGAAAACATTTATGAGAGTCATTCATCCTCATCAAAATTATGGCCGAAACCATGTTCTCGGAATGACACCATGAAAGCTCCACCATCACACACCGTACACTTAGGGTGTATGCTATTGTACTAAAAGGATGTATATAAAGACACTATAAATAGGAATATGTACATTAGTTTTTGTAAAATAATGAATATATTTATATCCTATTTTAATTAATTCATAAATGATTTTTAATGAACACATATTATTTTAATTTAATATTCAAATTCAATTAAAGAGTATATGAAATAGTGTTTTCTAATAAATAATATTTTAATAAAATAATATTATTATATAACTTCTATTAAATACTTTTATTAAATATGAATGATCATTTAATTTTAATGATTTCAAGATTAGTTTTTAAAGGGGTTCAAAAATTGTTATTGTCAAAAACCCAAATATTTCAATAAATATAAATTTTTAAATTAAAATTGAAATTTAGAAAAATTTGTAAAGTTAATTAGATAAAATAAATATTCTTTTTTGAATCTGGATGCCGAAATTGTAATATAGTTAATCTTTCATAATTTTTTATGACTGTTAAATTTTTGAGTGAAACATTATATACCATATAAATATAAATTTTCTTTTATGACAACATAATGACACAAATGTGATGTAATAAGTAATCTAAATGTTATCCACGACCAAATATATGTTTTACCTTTAAAATAATGCAATTATAACTATATTTTATTTATTTTAAAATCCATTATGAATCTTCCTGGTGTAAAACTATATAACAATATTTTAGAATCATATCTTTAAGAGTGTGACTCACATCCACATTATGAAAGGAAATATTTAAATATTTTTGGACACATAAAATTTAAAATATCATATAACACTAATTTTTTTTGGAATACATGGTACAAAACCATTGTATTTTTTGTGTTTTTGGATATTTTTTTACCTTGGGTCCAAAACCAAAATAATAAAGAGAGCTTCTACATTACCTATATAATCCCAAACCAGATTCAATTTATCATCACTAAAAATAGTCTTGGGACGTCCATACTATACAATCTACACCCAAATTTCCTCCCAAATAGCACCCAAGCTTCCATGAAGCCCCTAACAATACACTGGAGTCAAAAAGTCAAGAAGGGGATCCTTATCTTCCTGTGCTACTTTCAATTCAAGAATCATCCTTGAAATTATTCTTTATAAATTTAATAGGTTATATTTTTAGTAATTTATTAAAAATTACAATACTATAAAATTTATTTTAATTGAATCATATATTATTATCATCTCTCATTTTTAAATTTATATAAACTGTTACTATGCTGAAATTCTATAAGGGAACCTTATCTTTCACTCTCCAATTTTATGAATAATTTTTTCTAATGTTATTTAATTTAATTTCAATTTTATTATTTGGAGATATTTTATTCCATATCCCCCATACCTTCCAGTTTTTTTTATAAATGATTAAATCCCTGTTCAATATAATTTATTTATCCTATAAACCATTATCAATACCCATTACCATGTCGAAATTTTGTAAGGGTTATTTCCATTCTCCTCATTCTTCAAGTTTCTTTATCACGTTACACCTTATATGTCTAATTATATTTGATGGGACTTGTGATTCAAAGTAACCTTATTATCCATTTTAGGTCTACATTATGTGATATACCATTATCTCTAATCAACCCATTTTATGAATTTTTATACAAAACCATTATGATGCGGAAAATTTCACAGTGATTTTCCATGCCAAAATAATTGTTTACTGAATACCAATCACATTTTACTATCAAGGGTAATCACCATTATCAACATATACTATTTGATTGGGAAATAAATGTATGTATTACACATTCCTTGATCGTGTAATAGATTACGATGTTTAATGAATCCATGGTGTATGATGTATATGGAATAGTTAAGGATTAGAATGAAATAATTATGAATGGTCCACCAAGATAGTCTTCTAATGCATTGAGTAATGATTAGTATCATGATGTGTCTTATGAAATGGTCATGGAAGGTAGAATTGACTCACTATTCTCTATATACAATGTTTATTTCTACATGATCACCCATGTTCAATAAGCCTTGCCTCATACACCTCCATATAAAATGATCATTGGAAAATTATTGTGTCATCTTGTATGTTGTTTCCACATTTCCCAAGCTAACACTATCATGATATGTCAATAAATATATTTCATATTCCTTTTTTATCGTGTGAAATTACTATTGTATATAATGTATTACCTTATTCATGTTATGCCTTATTAATTTAACTTGTTGGGATTTATAGCTAACACATTTCATATGTTCGTCCCAAGGATATCCCATATAGTGTGAAGTATGTTGGAATATAATGATCATGTCACGAATTTTTTTAGTATTTTTGTTTAATACCATGTTCAAGATGTTATATTTGGTGAATAATTCAAAAATAAAATATGCCTATTGGTATATTGGGTTGTATAATGTGTAATTTTATTTAATAAATCCTATATTTATAGTTTAATATAGAGTTGGGTTATTATAAAAATTGATGATACAAATACAATACAAAATAAATCTGATGTTCCCAAATATTGAACCAAGAGTCACCTTGTGATCCAAGGATACCATATAACTTCAACATGATGATATAATCTATGAGAAAATAGAGTAAAGGATACCAAATGGAGGATATTGTTATTAAGATAAACACGAATATGAAGAATCCACTGAGTCTACCTACACCATATGGTATAGTTTGGGTCTGAGAAAAAAGCTTATTGAAATTTATAAAGGCCTCCATGACATTCTGTTTTTGAGATATTCCATAAACACTGGATTGTAATACATTTTATCAAATTATTGATTTTATATTAAATGATTATGAAATATTTGAATCCAGAATCTACCTTTTGAAAAACAATTACATTTACTTCAATGATAATGAATTATTTTCTGTAAATAAATATTAGTTGAAAATAACATATAAAATTCATTTATGTAACTCATTTGTTTCATGGGAATTTTTTTGAACCCAATCCCCATTCCAAAAATAAATTTCAAACTGATTTGAAATACTATAATAGTGAAAGAATAATTAATACTATAGGGTAATATATGTAATAGCAAACATGATTACCCATGAAATGAAATTTATACAATAATGAAAAATATAACCAATAAAATCATGTATTAATAAATTTATTTATAGAATTGATATTTATATGTAATAAACAATAAAATAGTAAATAAATTCAAAACACATGATAAATACAGATAAACTCATTTATCACATACCATGGTAGATTAGTAAATGAAAATGAAATTGAATAACTATCAAATATTATAACTATATAAATCTCTTTAAAGTATAACATATTTATTGTAATCACCTCATGTTGTAGTGAAATCTCGTAGATAAACTCAGTAAGAAATAACAAATTTCTCCTTTTAGCATGTCAAAAAAAATCATCCAGATTACTCTTCAATGCCCCATATAGAATAACTCCCAATATAAAAATAATGTCATATACTAACGGATGATGGTACAAGGGGACTAATAGTTAGTACAAAAACCATTTCGTAAACTTTAACCACAACACACAGGGTTCCCATGAAACAAGCTAATCACGTTGATGAAAAATTTAATATATCATTAATTTAAAAATAATTAACACATAGTAATCTTACTAATCATAATGTAAATATCCTAAATCACATCCATTCACCACTTTAATAATTATCCCATTAATAGTTTATGAAACATCAAATTATAGTCAAATTGATCTCATATTATAAATAATCTCATATAAAGAATGATTCACTAGGGATCAATCACATGATGATTCTTATGATGTGAATTCCTTTTATAAATGATTTATAAATGGAACATTAACATTCATCATATAAATATTATCATAAAAAACACTTTTATAGCCATTTGTAAACAAATATTGAACTTTAACCATCTTTCCAAAAAAAATACAAACACAAACATTATATGAAAATACACAAAATATTATATGTTTAAGAATATAATAATTATTGAAAAAAATTCATATTAATTTTTAATCCAAACTAAAAATAAGAAGAAAAAATAAATAAATCAGATAGATGTATAGGGAATGGTAAGGAAAAATTTCTAGTAAACACTTACTTAATTAAAAAATAACATTTTTTTTGAAATAATGTAACTAAAATTTATCAATAAACATAAAAACCCATTAAAACTATTAATTTTCATCGAAAATAATTTTAGTAATTTTAATAAACACATAGATGGAAAAAAATTAGTTAAAAATATAAGGGTACTAATCCAAAAAATCCCTCTACATCACAATGTATGATTACAAATAAAATTTGAAAACCAATGATATATTTATCATCGATTTCTTATATAGGTATATGTAATGGGAGAAGTTTTAATAAAACAAAATCATCAGATGGATGGTCATGAAAATGAAATTGAAAACCCAGAAAATCTGGAGATAAGAGAAAAATATTTATATTCAACACACCCCAAAAATCAAGAGCCTTATAGATTAAAAAAACCTAATATAGGTTTTCAACCACCACATTCCTAGTTAAAGAAAAAGAGAGTGAAATAAAAGATGATAATTGAAATACATAGACGAAAAAGAGATATAATGAAATAAATTAGCGAAAATAATAATTATAAATGTTTAAGGTGGTTAGAGACTTGAAATAGGAGGGAGGAGAAAAGTGATCCCCTATAGTTCAGGCATTATAATGGGAAAGAGAATGAATTTTAAACGTGTTTCTAATCAAGAGAGATTGAATAAGAATTTCAAAAAACATAATATATGGCGTGATACTTAGTTTAAAAACATTGTTAACCAAACCATGCACCAATAATGAGAAAGCTTCTATATCAACATGGAAATACCGCATGATTTAGTATTATTATTTACCAAACAATAGACCTAATTTTCATTATACATGGATGGAATTTCACTATACATAAGGTTACTCTACATGGATTACCATGAAAATACAATATTCGTGTATGGTTAATAATGCATAATATACGGTTTTATGGTTACACCATATTGTAAACTAATGAATATATAACCACAATACTATAAAAAACTCTAAATTTTAGAAAAATTAAAACCCATACATCACAAAATTTGGTAATTATATAATTAAACCAATTATTATGAAAACATTTCACTCTGATACTCTAATTATCCCACCATTTTACTTTATACACCTAAACCATCATCGTTGATTTATATAAATGAATAATAAAATTCATTACATATAGATAGATAAGATTAAAAATTCTAATATCATCCATATATATAATACATGAAGGATAAACTCAATGATATTTAATCAGAAAATAAATGTACAAAATAATATGATTCCCGAGCAATTTCAAAATTGATAATATCAACACATCACAATACAAATGAACATGAAACCCCAAATAACTAATTATAAATTTAATACTAGTAATAGTCCCCAAATTATTTTAGGATAATGATAACAATGTGGGATAAATGAATCTAAACTATTTTCAGGAAATCTCTTTGAGAAGCAACCTAATCCACAAACCCGATGAATCTAAAATTGAATACCCATTTAAACGATGTACCCATATACAACTAAAAATAAATAAGAAATTCGATAAAATGTGTTAATGAAATAAAACAACAATTATAGGATAGACTCAACTGATAAAATAATAGTATAAAATAAAAATGAAGGATATAATGGGTTACTTGAATAGGATCCATAAAAATACATTCCTAACCTAATTATGGTAGAAATTTCATCATTTGTTGATAAATTATTATTTATAATTTCAAGAGAATAAATCAATCAATAGTAGTGATGATAAAACATTAGAATCAATAGGTCTTAAAATATCTAAGAGAACCACATTTTAGGCATATGAGAGATAAAATATTTATAGGAAGTAAAATGATCGAATAAGATGATTCACCGACATCATCTGGAATTTAAAATTTTGGTTCATCTTGCATGTATTTCTTAATAAATAATGAACCCTCACTTTTATAGAAATGGGGAGTTCCACCACCCACTATAACATGCCTTGTAGAGGTAAATTCTACCTACACAAACTCATTGAATATATCCAGGAGTGAAGTTTGGTCATAAAAAGGCAATATAAACTTTTTAAAAATGATGGCCCCTATAAAATAATTGAGATTTCATTATTTCTATAATAAATAATATAGGAATGAAAGGATACTACAAAATGAAATGATTTTAACATTATATCACTATTTTCACAACTTGGTGGAGACATAAGGGATATATCACCTTCTTCACCCCCACATTTCCGAGTTAATTTTAGTTAATACATGTAGTCCTAAATAATTTTTATAAAATTAAATTTTAAAATGATTAAAAACAACAATATCACCCTATTACAAAATGATTATCTATAATAAGTATATGGTTTAATTATCAATTTATGGTTTAGGTGTTTCCAATAGATTCACGATACATTAAATTTTCTCTATCCAATTCATAGCCTCTTGGGGCCCTCGATCTCCATGATGTATTTGCAAATGTTGAGACCTCAATTCAAGTACATGTTTTAAATTATGTAAATTAATCCCCCATATAATTGTATGTAGTGTTTAGTTAGATTCAAAAACTAGTTAGAAATAATACAAACCAAGAGAGATATTAGCATATTAAAAAACACATGATTTGAAATTACCAAGATTGATCATGATTTTTAGGGAATTAATACATGAATTAATAAAAAATACAATACATATTTACTATCACTCATTATTTATATAACATCAATCAGAATAAATCACAATGTCAATACAAAATAATCACTAGAATAATGAATATCAATAATAAATAAACATTCCACTATTACTCATAAAACATAGAAAAACAAAAAAAAGGATTTTTTTTTATGAGTTGGAATTTTTTTTAAAAGTATCCATATTAATATATAAAATAAGATAAAACATCGTTACCAGGAAACCACATATCAAAAAAATATATTATTTGAAAAAAATCCATAATAATGTTCAAAAATAAATAAAACGTTATCAAAATTATAAAATTACATAAAAAATTCGTTTCTAATTTTACAAGTACCTCTGTGAAATAATTTCACATATAAAAAATAGTAAACTCCATTAAATTCAATTTGATGATCTCATTATCAATTTCAAAAACAAATTCTATAAATTATCCTTGTTTATCATCCCAATGTATCATCAAAATATTTTCAAATAATATTGTTGTATCAACAAGACTCGATTTAGTTAATCCCAAATAATATACAATATTAACCAAAGATATAGAAATATTAAAGGGTTTCATAATCCAATTACCTTGATTATGACTATTCATAGATTGGTTTCACATTTAGTTGGAAAATGACAAAAAAATTAAAACACCACTAGGAGTTTCATAGAACAATATGTATGAGATTTGTATTGTCTCCAACCCATGTAATCAAGTGGTGAATTTAGTTTATCTCCCTTTTCCACATAGAACTAAGAAAAAATTACATATTTTCCCATTAACTTAAATATAATTGAATACAAAATCAATTAAATTCATAATAAACAAAAATATCATAAAAATTAATATAAAATTATTATTCAAGGGATTGATTTCCCATTGTAAATTAAGTATGAGAACAAGATAGAGTTAGATGTGATATGCCTAAGATATTTCATTAATATCTCTAATATACCATTACTGCCCCATATAATAATTGGTCTTTAATACTTGCTTGTTAAAAACAAACTCAGGTCAACCATCTATGTGACCTAGTTCAGCTCAAGGTAACGACCAAGGTGTGATCTTGATCACTAAGGGTTATTGAAAAGAAAAATATCACCTACAAAATAAATAATAATTATTTCACCAAAATATAACAATAAAACGTGGTGGGACTATATTGAAAATAAAAATTTATGAATCAATAAGTTATAATTTCAAGAAGAATTAAAAATAAGTTTTAATCAATAAATCAAACCAAACAACAGCTAACAAAAATATCTAACTAACACTTTAAGAAAAATAAATCTTTATGATATAAGGAAATACTAAAAAATCACATAATATAATGGAATGTCTAATGTGGGTGATGCATACATGGTTCCAAATGAGATAATGGTTCCAAAATCATTAACCACGAGTCCATTTATAAATCATGGTCACCATCCAACATGGACATGGTGGTCAAAGCCATGATATTCTATACTAAAGGTATTATAAAAGAGGATAATCTCAAGAACATAAACATAAGCCTGTAAAATATGCATAGTTTAAAACACTATGTTGTATTAACATTGTTTTAGAAAAACATTCCTAGTAGTATTTAACCAAGGAATCCATTAAATTCAATTTATAATACATTATATAAATTTTAGTTTATAATAAAATAGATAGAAGTAATGATATTGGATTTTAAAAAGAAAAAAATAATATAACTCCTCAACTCCCTTATTATTTTATAGAATATTGATTTTATAGATAATTAATTATGTTCATGAGTGGAAAACTTTTACAAAATCCCTTTTTAATGAAATTAAAGTAACTAAATTATTTTCTGGGAGGACTCTCATTAATCCCCAATACCAATACAAAACACATTATCAATCGAATTTGAAACACTATTAGAGGGACGCTATTATACCGATTATATGTTAACGTGTCTAAAAGAAAACATGAATTTGTTTAATATAGAATTTTCATAAGATTTACATTAGAAACTAATTAAATCAAATATGAAAGAACAAGTACATAGATACAGTTATTATGAATATGTAATTGTAAATCTTGTAATGTATTAAAAACCATCATATAAGATAAATTTAATTATTAAATATCATGGTAGATGAGTAAATGAAATTTAATATGAATCATAATCAAATCTTATAAAAATGTTACTCAAAGTAGTATTTCATATGTATGTGGAACTGAATAGGTCATAGTAATAAAATCCTACCCAAAATTGGTTTAAACTAGAACCTAATAGATTTTTAGTGTATATTTAACAAAGAGAACCTAACAAACTTCTGATATCCCTATATAGTGCAATTCTAGATAAATAGATCATATGATATACTAGAGGATACTCGAAAGAGTGAAATCATAAATAGTATAAAAATCCTTCCAAATATGCCTCCATTATACCCATAGTTCCTATGATATTATATAATTATTGTGTATATACATTTATAATATCACCTATCACAAAAAAATCACATGGAACAAGATTACACAAGATAATTTAAATCATGTATCCCTTCTTCATACAACACATTAATGAACTGCACCATTCCATTTGCATAATCATTATGTAGTTTTTAAATAAATATATTAATATATGAAATTTCATCAAAAATCAAAACCCTAAAATCTCAAACTCAAAATGTAGTTAATGAAATAAAAATCATTTATACATCGTGTTAAAAAGGACATTAGTTTGGGGAAAATAATTAAAATGTATGTACTTTCTAAAAAACATCTTTCTAACACTTGGAAGAAAACCGCCATGTACAATTCAGTGTTACACATGACCTCACATGTTCATAAAGATATTATAGTGGTTGTTGAATATTAGGGAGGGCATATGGAACAATTTAGTGATATTATTCCCTCTGTACTGGGTAACATTGGAGTCTGATAACTGAAGAAATAAAAAATATTTCGATAATTTTAAAAACAATAATAATTAAAGTAGAAGAAGTGAAAATAAATAATTTCCAGGGTATAATTAGTATGTTGTATTAGGTAAATAAACCTAAACCTACAATAATAATATAATTTAAAGGTTATCCAAAAATAAATGTAGTAACATATAGCTCTAGGTCCATCCAGTATCATTTGTGACATCCTATAACCCCGCTGAACTGACCTCTATATCGCCCGTACCCTTCGTAGTATCTATAAGTAAGAATTCTAAATGATCACTAAAATTAACAGTTATGGTGTGAGTATTAGAAATGTAAAATGTCATAGACCAACCTGGGTAAACCCTAAACTAGTCACCCAAGTCGATCTGAATCATTGTTCAACAGGCGTTCCCGATCCTTTTAGACTAGAAACTAGTTTCGGGGCATCAATAAAAAAACCAAGGTAAATGCTTCTTACTATGTAATAAAATAGAATAGTGTAAACATATAGATCATGAAAATTGAATATAATATTTTTTAATGAACATAATTTTAAAAAAATTATAGATAATAGAAAACAATTCAATAAAACCAAAACTGAACCTAATGATCACAAAGTCTCCTAGTGCCCCTAAGGGTCACTCTATGATACCAAGACCATCCATCACCCATGGAAATCAAAACCAAGATGAAGCCTACACAAAATAATAATTATAATGAAGAACTACAGGTGTGAGTATTAAAACTCAAAATGCTTTCACCAGAAATCTATTTCCAATGATCTAATTATAAATAACTGTAAAATAAATTTTAGGATTGAAATAATATATATATAAATATTCTTTCACACACGTTTTACTCTTTTAAACCCAACAAGGAACATTTTACTTTTTCCACTAAAACCACATTCATTTTCAAAAGGAAATCATTTTCATTTTTGTGGGTAGATAAACATTTTCATTAAAAAGAGGGAGAATAGGATCATAAAACATTTAAAAAAAATTCACGAGCCTTTGACAACCAAATCATCTCATTCCAAAAGGATTAAATTATAAAAGAAAGAAATAAAAATGATTACATAATAATAGAAATTTAAAAAATAAACACACATGAGTAACCAATCAATCAAGAATCTCAATCATCAACTATAGAAAATTAAGCGGAAAACGAACATGAGATAACCATGGAGATTAATGTTACAATATATAATATACTATACATATTGAATGTTCCTTACGGCATTTCTCCCATAAAGACATTAATTATCTACCACATGCTCAATTCCACCCTAAATTGTTAGAATTAGGGGTATAGTCCCATAATAAAAAAAGAAACCCCTACTATGGTCCAATTGTCAGAGTGAAATCCTATTCTAGTGAAGAAAGTTTTCACTAAAAATCTCCTAGATATTACTGGTTCCCATGTATAGAGTAAATTGAGGGTCAATGAACAATGCCACCCAAGAATCCAATTCCATATACATATATCATACAAATGAAATTCACACAACATTTCCCCACAAGACACCTGGAGGAACAACCACTTCCATTATAACCAACAATCACAAGGGAACCTCTCATAATGGTGCTCCCATAACAATTAACATAACTAAGGCATGAACATTATCCAAGGAGGGTTTTCAGGATTTCCACACTACACAAAAATGAAAAACAAACCTCTAACACCATTCAATGATGAACATATTTTCAAATAATCAAACCCATATTTCTAAAGAGGAGGAAGCACACCATTTCTCATGTGAAAACCATTTATAAAATTTCATTTAGAAATTTATCCAATAATTTAAAATAAAAACCTGGTTCAACAAGATTAAAAATGGGCTACACACCATTATCACATGCTGAAAAATTTTCATATGCCCATACTCACTTTTTCTAAATCCAAAACAACTTAGAAACCCCATTCAAGAAGCCCAAAAAATCTTTTCAAATTCGACAAGTACATTTTCAATTCAGACCCATGCTTTTAAATTCAAAAATTAATCAGAAAGGCCAAACATGCTTTTTATGTAACACATTGTGTGCACATCTTAACCGAACATTACAAATTACATCAAAATTAGAAGGAAATCAGGTATCTTTAAATAAATCAAAAATTCTAAAAATCATAGATCACTATTTAACATATAGAAAAGTTGAAATAATCAAAAAATAAATGATTGTCAAATTTAATGGGAATGTGGAAACGAAAAAACTCCCTCAAATAACCGGTTCTTCATCAACACCAACCAAAAACAACTTTAAGATGGTTCCAATAGCCAAGAACACCAAAGAGAAACCATAAAAATACAAAACCCAAAATATAAACAGAGGAACACATGATCACTAGATATCAACGACCATGCAAAAAGAATAACAAATGAAAAAAATGTGAGGAGAAGGTAGAGGAATAAGTGAATAGAGGATTACCTTGATAAATCACCACCAAAACCTTGATGAACCCCATATACACACCATGTGGTAAAAGGGTAGGCCTGGAGAAGAAGGGAGAGTCTCTATTATTTTTTCAAAAACTAGGAGAGGATATAAATTAGAGTTTTGGGGTTTAATATACAGAGAGGGTGAAAGGGACAATTCACATTTTGAATTAACTTGACATGATGCGAAATTATCTTATGTTTTTTCACAAATCGAGTGGGAATTTTGCTTCCCTCACTTCCTTAGAATAATAATCTCTATGTTTGTCCTGTATGGTTTAAAAATCATTATTTAAACATACAGTTTTCTATATCCTCAAATTAAATTGTTTACACTTTTTCCTTAGAAATGGTGCACTGTTTTTTCTAACCATGCACCACCTTCATTCAACCCCAAAATCTAGAAATTTTACCCAAAACTCAATGAAAAATAAATATACACAGGTGGAAAAAAATAAATAATGTAACACCCATAAATTGAGGAAAAAACCAACAACCAAGAGATAAACCATTGTAGTGGAAAAAAATTAAATTATAGGTGGGGAAATTTTCCTCCCCTATATGATTTTTACCTCTAGAAAGCCACAAAATAATCCAGATGATCAACTAAGACAAAAGTATCCCACAATTGAATGATCCAACATCCCAAACTATGGACACCTTATCCAACACCAGAATGATACTCACACCTTATATCTGAAAGAAACCAACAAACCCCAAACACATCTTGAGAAAGGATTTTGAAACATGATATTCAACTTATAGATCTTTTCTTCGAGAAGGACCATTGGGAATACTCATAATAATAAAACTGTTTACTCTGTTTGAAGGATATTGAAATTAAATAACTCCAATTGAAACCAACCATTACGAATGTAGAACTAGAAAGAAAATATTATTAGCACGAGAGTCTATAACAGACTCCCAACCATTCGATACCAACCACCACTGATCATCTCCAGAATATAAGCACATCAAGATATTTTTTGGGTCTCTACAACATGATGAATCGAAAACAATAATCCAACCAACACAAGCCATCATTGGAAACCATCTATTGAAAAAAATGTGAATTCTTGACCTAGACCAAAACATTCCTGCACTGGCCAATCACTCCCACAAAATGGGGGAATTGGGTCCCGATGAAAGAGACACCAAATAGACAAAAATCCAACACATTATTCATCATTACTATAAAATGAAACCCAATACAAGTCATACAAAAACAAAAATAAAACCATCTATCATTGTTATCCACATATGGACCATAATGAGGGAATGGGGCCGCTACACCTTTCATAGAAAAATAGGTCCTTTCAAGATGAATAATATAAATCATATGAATATAACCAGAACCAATTCATGTACCTAATACAATTATATACGAAGTTCCTCCACACACTTATGATTCTGGATTACATAAAAGATTAACTACCATTACTGTATCTAGAGCCTTGATGTGTTTGTGCAGCTAATGCATCGTACTTAGAGGCCAATAATAATGGATCAATACTCAATCATTTAGTGTCATGAGTAGCCACACAACATCCCATGTAGAACTAAAAGAACGCATCAGATCATGGAAATAATATCTTTCCAAAAATGTACTATCACCATGATAATGGTTCAAGAGATACATACTCTATAACCAAATTTAATTGGAATGAGAAAAAATAGAAACCAGGTACACAAATAACACACCTCATTGTATTGTGGGAAAAATTTAAAACTACCAAATGAAATAATAAGATCCATTAAAACAATAGTTCTAAAGAGGATCATGACACAACACATCCATTTCAATTAAAAATGAACACCATAGAAGAAGTAAGTCCATAGGTTTATCAACTAGAGGGTTTTCTAATGGTGAACCACTCGTAGACACACCAAAAACATTCAACATAATATTTACTAGGGGTGTATAATAAAAAAAATGAAAACTATGAACTCAATCAAACCAACTCCTCATAAAAATTTAAAATTTAGAAACACCACTTAAACAATATTTCCATTTCATATGGAATCATTCTACATAACCATTGGTTTTAAAAACACAATTATTTTCCTCTTATTAACCCTTTCGAATGAAAACAAACTTGATGGGTTGCATACTTACAACTAGTATTGCAGGATTACTTACACATGATCATTACCATGCCTCCTCGAGAACTCATCAACTCATTCCAGTATAGAAATTCATCTTCCCATGTCACCATCTATCGGCATTCACATACATATATATGCATGTGATCAATCAATAGGGTACCAAATCTCAAAACAAGCTGTCACATTTTTTTGAAAAAAAAATTATACCATGTTCTCATATTATAAATCTAATTCCTTATTCAAATTTAACAAAGCATTTTAAAAATAAATAAAATATATAAATCAAAAATACATTTCAAAAACCACACCTAAATCCATATTATTCCATTAAGAATAATACTCATATGAATTTCATTAAAAACACAATTCATCCCATTTAAAATATTTACAGTCGCAAAAAAATTCTCATTCCTTCAAAAGAAATTTAATTAAAAACTCATTTCAGATAATTTATACCAAATTTTTCAAATAAAATCTTCTTTTAAAAAACTAATTTTGATAAAACCTATATATTGATAATAAAATTTCAATATCATTAATCCGATCTCTATTTTACCAAAAAAACATTTCATTAAATCCATTTCTAAAGGGATTCTTCAAAATCAAAATGAGAAAACATTTTATGTCATCCAAAAACAAAACCAAAACCACCTTAAATATTTTTTTCACAATTTCAAATCAATGGTGTTCAAAATTGGTCAAAAAATCAAGAAGAACCCAAACTACTCCCAAGGGGAAACTAGTGTTGATGGATTACTTGGCCATACGGTTGGAGGCCAAATTCCCATCATGAAACCATCACATATTGTCTTCAAGGGCTATATCCATAGCTCCACATGACATTCCAAGCCATAAAATATCCTTAATACCACTTTCCCAACCCCATTTTGTATCTCAATCCTTAAATATCCAACAAGAACTAGATAAAGAAACTAAAACATGAAGTCCCATTTAAAATCAACATTCGGTCTAGAAAGTGTTAGAAAACAACTCTCCCAGACCAACAACCTAAGATTGGATAGTCCTTCCCCATATAACATGAAATCCCAAATAATTAAAGGGTTCTCCAAAATCAATGTCCTCTAATTTACTAGCTTTATCTTATACTATTTTTTCATAATCCAATCTAGGCCATCCCCGAAATCGTCTCTCGAATTTGTTTGTGGGAAGGCCAGAGAGGCATTCTCAAACCTCACTGGTTGGTAACTAGTTTTTCAGCATCGATATAGAAACCACTAGAAGGATTCCTTCAAATGTATATTAATAGAGCATCAGAAACAAAATGATAATGCTAAGTAAATTGAATATTCCAAATTGAACATCATTTATAGAAAACTAAATATACAAAAAAACTATATAAGCGAACCCAAAATCAACATAAATAAAATAATGTCTCTATGTGGGCATGATGGCCACTCTCTGATACTAAGACCAACCATCTCTAATGATGATTAAAAAACAAGATGAGACCTGCACCAATATCTAAAAACAATAAATATATATAGGCATGAGTATTAAAACTTAACAGGTATACCCAAACAATGTATTCCTGGGGCTTCTAATTTATATAAAAGAAACATCAATTTCATGTTTGAATAAAAATGTTGAAATCTTGTTTTTATGCTCATTTTCCTCTTCAAGACAAAAAATGATTGATTTCATTTTTTCCATGTAAAATCACATTGCTCTCTAAAATGTATACATTATCATTTAAAAAAAGAATTTGTTTTCATTAAATGGGGGATGGTATGTATAAAACAATACAAATACATTTTTTATAATCTTTGAAAACCATCTCATAAAGATTCAATAGGATTACACCACACAAGATGGAAACAATAATGATCGCATAATAGGAGAAATCAAAAAATAAGCATAATAGAGTAACAAACCAATAAATAATTTCAATAATCTACCGTAGAAAAATAAAATTAAAAAGATCATGGGAGAACCTATGATTGTTGTTGAATAATCTAGAAAATTCTAAACATATCTACTCATCCCGATTGAAAGCCTCACTTGATGACACCAATTCTCACCTAAATGATTGATCGCACTCTACCTATCCTGACCAAGGGGCACTATCCCCTATTAAAAAAACTAAAAAATCTCCTGCTATAGTCCAATTTCCAAAGTGAAATAATAAAATTATGTATAAACCATTCACCGAAAATACACTAGCTATTCCATGTTCCCATGTTGAGAGTAATGTGGTGCCGAGCCAATAATTTCAAACAAGAATCCAATCACATGATCATGTTTCATAGAAAATAAATTCACACAAAAGGCCACCCTATAGAAACTGAAAGGAAAAATAAATTTCATTTTAAAAAATCTATCACAAGGGAGCCTCTCATCATGTGCCTCCCTGAATAATCAACAAAACTATGTCATGAGATTTCTCCAAAGAGGGGTTTCAAGACTTCCACATTTCAGAAAAATTTTAAACGTGCCTCAAACACCATTTGAGAAACATTATCTTTTAACGAATAATATCCTTTTTTTCAAAGACATGATATCATAGAATTTTCAATATTTAACAAATTTATAAAATTCTATTTAAGAGCTCATGTCACATTTTCGAGCCAACACCACATTCATAGAGACTCCAAAAAAGTCTACAAACCATCATCACACACCAAACCATTTTCTTCGGACCAACATTATCCTTTTTTAAATATAAAAACACATAGAAAAACCTTTCAAGAAACCCAAACCATCAATTCAAATTTCAAAAGAACTTTTAAAAAGTAAAACCATCCATTCAAAATCATTAGTTAATCACAGTACACAACAAGTCATTTTATCGAGCACTTGGTGTTCATTCTATAACGAAACATTACTATATACTAAAAAGAAATAATTAAATCACCAATTTTCATATAAATATTCATTATAAAAACATTACATCACTATTTAAAATATATTAATGAATAAAAATCAAAATATAATGATTCTTAAATACAAAGGGCCTGTGAAAATGGAAACCCACCACAAATCACATGCACTTCAACAATACGAACCCAAAAAAACTACGAAAAGGTTCCAAGAGCTATAAAAACCATGATAATCCCTAAGAATACATAACCACAAACATAAACCAATAAAAAAATCAATACATGATCCACAAGATCAATGTAAAATGAGAAATCAAGAAAAAATGTAAGGAGGAGGTAGGGGAATAAGAGAAGAGAGTATTACCATGAGAAATAACCCCCATACCCTGAAGGAACCTATGATCCACACTATAGAATAGTAGGGGGTCTTAGAGAATAGAGAACAGGCTCCCATTGGGTTGAATGATCAAGGGAAAGAGAGAATTGTGTGTCTTGGGTTAAAATCACAAGTGGTTATAAGAGACAATTCACATTTTTAATGACCTAGAACTGTTGCATGGATAGCATGCACAAATTTCCAAACCATTAACCAACCACAAGTCCCCCACTATCAAAGAGGAACAAGATGCATAGTTATCCCACATGTTTTACCGAACTGCGTGCAAACCATGTGGTCTACACTATCCAAATATGAAAATGTCTACATGGTTTCCTAGAAAAGGGAATATAATTTCCTCTAGTGTGTGTCAACCATGCACCACTTAAAATGAAGCCCAAAATCATCACATTTCGCAAAAAACTCATTAAAAATAATAAACCATGGAACATTAAAATAAAAAATAAAACACCATGATCTCAATAAAAAACCATGAACCCAATGATAAATTAGAACAGAGGATGAGAATAAAAATACAGGTGTGACATAAAGCAATCCAGTTCTTTATTTAACATAAACACATAATTTATTACACAAGATTAAACTTATCACAAACAAAAATATCAATAATTCTAGTGACTTTGGGATTTAGGTGAATTACATAACAACTTAAAATATGTAATGCATCATATTTATTGAGAACATCTATAACTTGATCATATTATTCGTATGTACCTGACACATCATGGGATAAAATAGTCATAAACATAAGATACAAGTGATATATAAATACCAATATAAATAAATGTCATTCCATGATGAATGTAATCCATGTTAAACAATATCCATATCAATGTGTCATAAAAGGGTTGAAAATCAAAAAAAAATGAATAATAAGACATGGTATAACATGATATCATAAAAGAAACCTGGGAAACATAGAAACAAGATAAAAAATTCATAATAAACATAGGTGAAGTCTAATTACCAAAAATTATTTATTAAAAAATTCCAATGATGGATTAGGTTCACTCAGTAATCCCTTGTATGAAGTCTCATTATACTAAAACACTACCCAATGCATTGGAGTGAAATATAATTTCATGTGCACTCATCACATTCATTTCAATCTTATGCTTAATAATATTTTTTCCATGACCAAGGATTGTAGAATCCATACATGTAACTCCCAATAAATTTTCATATGTTCATTATGGTGAACACCCTTGATAGAAATTTGGTATGGGTATTCACTACACATTTATTTGGCAATAAATATCATGGTGAAATTTCAGCAACACAATGAATGAATATAAATGTTCAGGGAAGCAATTGATAAGAGTTAATGGAGGCTCTAAATATTTATAAATAAATTTTATAGTGAGGAGAATATGAAATGACATATCAAAAAATTAGGAAATAATGATAAAATACATAAGATAATGAATATACATGTATAAAGAGGAGGAAAAAAGACCCCATTCTTTGAGAGTTTGGCTCCAAATGCTTGGGAGGAGATTATTTAAATATTGGGGGAACCATGGCAGGACACTATAGAGGGTGGGTTAGAGTAAAGTTGTAATCTTTCAATTTTCAGTGAAGATAAATTGGATACTTGTTGGGTATTTATAGGAAATGTGTGGCTAATTATTTATCATTTTTCAAACATAGGTTTTAGACTCTATTGAATTAAATAACCAAAAAAACAAATAGGACCATGGGGTTTTCCTTGGAGTTTTCACCAAAGGGGATTGGTTTTCAATATTTTATAATCCTAAGGGCTGAACATAATAAAATAGGACCTTTGGTTACGTGGAAGTGATTAATACTCATATAGAAATGATTTTAAAACCATAAAATATATTAATTGTTTTGGAGGATTCCTAATTTGTTTTTAAAATTAATAAAATAAAAATAAAATAATTTTTTATATGTTAAACCTATATTTGGTCTTGGATACCATTTATAGTATTTATTATTGGACCTTTTGTTAATTATGATTTCATAAAATAACATATATTTATACGGTATTTAATTTATACAAATTTTTTTTACTATCTCATAAAATTATAAAAAAATCATAATTGGATAATTTAAACAATATTTTTCCAAAAATAATATTCATTTTTAATAATATTTTTGTAGATATGTTCATTTACAATTTGAAAATAATAATCAATATTTATTTGAGAAAATTTAGTTTTTTTACAATAAAAGATTCCAAACCCCTATTAAAATTACAATTGAATTCATAAAATGTACAATATCGTTAATATTTTATTAATAATAATATTTTATTTTCATATTATTCATTTTAACAATTCATTAATTCAACAAAATAAATCACATAATTGAAATTGAATACTATATAAAAAATTAATTTGTGTTTTATTGTAGAAAAAAAAACCATTTACAACATAACAGTAAGAATAAAATGGAAAAATTATTCTATAGAAAAAAATAATAATAATAATCGGTTTATTATAATACTAATACAAATCCATATAATACACCACCGAACACTATAAGGGAATGGTGTCTGACAATGAGACATTCATCAGGCGGTTCATTGTACATGGTTTTTGCCATGATATCGATGATCTTGAAATTCCCCCATAAAGGATTCCCTCATTATTATGTTTTTAGATATCAACATGTTCTTTATCAAGAGAAATTTCTAGAGATTTTATATCCCTCAATAACTCCAATAAATGGTCTTTATAATGTAAGATCATAAGGGTTGAGGCCATCACTTCCTTTGTCTACGTTAATTGTATTTATCAAAACAATATATATATTCAAATCATATGATTACAATCCAATATTAATATTATCTATGGTAATAATTATTTTTGGGGTGTTATAACATGGACGATATAATAAAACCAAATAAGTTCATCAGTTTTCTAGAACTGTAATGCATAATAATACATTTATTTAAAATCATAATGGGGATTTTATTTAATAATATTCATGTCATTAAAATATCCCCCATTCAATAATTTTATCCCTAAAAATTATATTTTTCCTTAATAAAATTGATGATGGAAATTATGTTCCATTACCTTATTTAGTTCCCACATCGCTTCATCAAAAATGTGGTTTCTATACAATAGTTTGATCAAGTAAATTTAATTAGTTCGTTGAAGTTGGTCTATATGATCTATGATTGTCACTGAATGGAGCTCATATGAGAGATGACTATTTAAGTGTAAAACCTATAGATTGGGTACATTTGAGGAGTTTGGTACATACTTCCTCAATATGGATACGTAGAATATATCTTATACTTCAGATAGGTTAGGTGGGAGTGACAGTCAATAGGCCACCCATCCGATGCGATCAAGGATCTCAATGGGATCGATGTATCTTGGACTAAGATGTCATTTCTTCCAAAATACCATGAACATTATCCATGGAGATATATATATATATTAATACAATGTTTCCTACATAAAACTCTAGGCCTTATCAATGATTTTCTGTATAGATCTTATATCGACTCTATGTAGTGTCGAGGTGTAGCTGAATGATCTTTGGATTTCACACCATTTCTGCAAACATTTTATGACCTGATGTTTTTGTTCTAAATATCATCTGAAAATGAAGGTGTTCTACACTTCTTCCTATAAATGTATTAATAGGGATCTATTTGGTTGATTTTGTAGAAACTATTATTAAATGAGAAATAGACCGTAGAAATATGTTGGTCCTATTTTCCTTTGATGTCTACTATGAATGTTCTCAACATGTCCTCAAGTTTCTAGATATTACACTTAGATTATCCCTCAGTTTGAGGGTAATATGTTTTACTGATATATAACATAGTATTTAGAGTTGGTGGAGACTCTTCTAGAACATGGAGGTAAATCGTTGGTCTGAATTCGATACAATCTGTATTAGTGTTTCATGCAACCTCACCAATTCTCTAACTTATATCCATGCAATTTTAGTGACTGTGAGGTCCTATATAGCTGAAATACATTAATAATTATTTATACGATTATCCACCAAAACCCATTTTTAATTATTTCCAATTGAACATTTTGGATGAACAGTGAATAATTCCATGGTGATTTTTTTTCATTTCATTATAGGTATGGGTTGTGGTTGCATCATCCCCCTTGATTTTATCTTTTCATATTTCACTGTATCACATACAAGAAAAATTGATATATATTATGAGATCTCCTTATTCCTATTGTCCAAAAAATAGTTATCTCATAGATATAAATTTATCTTTATGATTCATGGATGGATTGATAAAGTCGAACTATGTACCTCATCAAATTTCTCCTTCAAATCATGATTTTACGGTACACATTGTTGGGAATCAAATATGAAATCCCATTATTAATTAACATTAAAATATGAGGATTTCCCTTTTCTTATAGAATGCAATTATTTCTAAAATCCAACAACATCCTTTTGATCATCCTTAATCCTGTCTATAAGGGATGATTGAGATATCATTTGTGAATGAATTTATGATGCTCATTACTTTTTGATTCACATGTCCATCATTTCCAAATATAAGAAGATAAGATTTATATCAACTCTAATCAATGATATAACTTCTAGATCATTTAATCATAGAGAATCTTCTCCTTTATTATCTTTCCCTGGATGGTAGTAAATTTAGTATTGACAGTCCTTGACTTGATCTAGCCAACTTCATTGGAGCATATTCAACTCTTGTTGTTTAAATATGAACATGAGGATTTTGTGATCCTTATAAATTCTACACTTCTTCCCAATGAGGTAATGTCATGGTATATTTAATGAGAATATCAATAAAGACACATTTAGATCATATGTTGGGTAGTTTTGTTCATGAATATTTCACTACATTAAAGCATAGTTTATGAATTCTTCATCATTAATTAACACATTTCATAATCCTTTTTTTCATAATCACTGAATACCATGACATGGTAGACACTAATGGGTTGTGTGAGTATTATTTCAGTAATAATCCTCCATTTGAACACCTTAATTCTCTATTAACATTCACTATTCAAAGAAAATGTGACACCCTTTTATGTTATCTTGGTTATATGTTTTGATAATCATGATAAAATTCTCACTAATCAATGATAGTTCCTAGAAAATCTCCAAAAACAACAGATATCATTCATTGATGTTATCCATGACCATCCTTCATTTTAATTTATATTTTAATGGTCTATAAATATCCCATTACTTATGATAATACACCCTCTGAATGAGACTTCCTTTAAATAGAACTCATATTTTATATACATGGAAAAAAACAATTCCGTTCATAAGGTTTTTAGAACAATGATAAGATACTCCTTATGCTCCTCTTTTCTATTGAACTGTATATGATTTTAATTTTCATATACTAATAAACATTTTTAATGTATTCTATGAACACTCAATTAATCATGTCCAAGTTTATTTTTTTATCATTAGTGAGTCTGAAGTGTATTATTAGTAACTCAAATCACCCATAACTTGTACGAAATGTATTCTTGGGGATATCCTCCATTATCACCCAAACATGGTAATATCTTGGCTGCAAATCCACGATGGAGAAGTATGGTGATCCATGTAGCTAATTGAAAAAGTCATCA
Organism: Viscum album; assembly: GCA_963277665.1. Classification (NCBI taxonomy): domain Eukaryota; kingdom Viridiplantae; phylum Streptophyta; class Magnoliopsida; order Santalales; family Viscaceae; genus Viscum; species Viscum album. The sequence continues at coordinate 222,280,958 of OY728165.1, forward strand.
ATCTATGGAATATGATACGTTTTCGTTATTAGGATCTTTTTGATCTCATGATAATCAATGAAGGGATGTATTGACCCATCCTTCTTCATGATGAAATGAATTGTGCACCCCATGGTGAAGTAGTTGACCATATGAACCCTTTATCTAGATTATCCCGTAGTTATTTCTTCTACTCCTAAAGTTGCAAAAAAACAATTCAATATAGAGTAACGATAATATCAATGTTACATGTATAAGATCTATTGAAAATTCAACCTCTTAACTAGGTGGAAGTCATTATAATGAATTAGGAAGAACATCAGTGTATTCACTGACAATGGTCATGGATTAAAGGATGATACTTTCCTTGGACTCAATATTTTGGGATAAATATGTTTTCTCATAGGGAATCAATATCCATGCAGTAGATGTTAGTGCTAAAAAAGATTCATCAAAACTCTATGCATTTTTACATAATCAAAGGTTGATTTCAGACCCAAACAGTGATTTCCATATGACAAAAATTTATTTTGCCTCTATATAGGGTAAAAATGCATTCTTAGATTGGAATAAAATTCCACTAAAGTGAGTTTCACAATTTAAGTACACATACCTTCGTTTCAAGTATGTTTTTTCTTTTATCTGGTGTTTTTGAGAAAGGAGGAGATTCTAAAATTTTTTGAAGTACACATCGTGTAATTCAATGCCGCGCAGGGCCGTGTGTTGGCCATGTCCGGGCCACACACACGGTTGTCTGGGGTGATGTGGAGTCTGCTTAAAGCAGAGTACGGAAAAACCTATTACATGCTGTGTACACTAAAAGTACATGCTGTGTACTTTATTTTTTTTTTCATTAAACGGACCGGGCCAACATATGACCACCAGAATCGTCTTCTTCTAGGTCCCGTTCGACCGACAGAAGTTGTACAGTGCTGGAAATCCTCCAAATCCCCGAGCCTCCATCCGTTCTCCGAATCGACCACCGTTGATTGTGTTGGAACTGCTGTGGTAATCTCTTCCTTCTTCTTGATCATAGTTTTCCATTTCATACTATTTTCAATGTTATTGTGGGTTGAATGGTTTTTGTTTTTTCATATATCTACGATGTTCTAACCAGATTCAAGCCTCCTGGTTCAAGTATATCGATGTCCTAGCATCACAGTTGGTGGTTTGTGCCTTTATGTTCAATGTCCTTGAGTATTATTTGATGATTCCACCAATACCCTTGAACGGGGTATTGCATGATTACTGTTTTACCCCTTTTGTATTCCTACCTTTCATGTAAACTTTTGTAGAGTTAATTTGGCTATGTATAGGGATAATTGTTACTCTTTGATATTTTTCCCATGATTTGTTCTATTTACGACCCTTTGGTCTTGTTTAGCCATTGGACGTTATACCTGTTTTCAATGCCTTGTGACTATAGGATGGAGTAATGTCCCCTGACATGCTTGTAATGATGTAGACTGGATATCCAAGTAGCTCTGTCGGTTTACATTGGCCATATAGCATTATTTTGCACTGACTTGAATGGGGCAGTGAGATCCTGGTGTTATATACTATATGGGATAGACCGAGTGCGCTTCCTAGAGAGTCTTGGACATTATAGACAATAGGGGATAGACCGAGTGATCTTTTGAGAGAGTCTTGGACATTATAGACCACAGGAGGATAGACCTAGTGAGCTTCCTTAGAGAGTCTAGAGCATTATCGACTATACGGGGGTAGACCGAGTGAGAATCCTCAGAGAGTCTTTGCTTTGTTATAATTTCCGTAAACCATTCTAGGCTATAGGAGGAATTGACCGAGTGAGCTTCCTCAGAGAGTCTGTGATCGACCTGAGGATATAAGAAGAATTCACCGAGTGAGCATCCTAAGAGAGTCTTTAGACCTTGGGGCTATAAGGGGAATTGACCACATAATCTTCCATAGAGATTCTGTGTCTACCATTGAATATAAGGGGAATTGAATGATCGTACTTCCTCAGAGTGTTTTATTTTTCGTACGACCAAACCAGAGGGGTTAGGATGAGTGTACTACCTAGAGGGTTTTTGGTACTTCTTGGATTGAACCAGAGGGGATGACTGTGAGTACCTCCTAGAGGGATTCTTGTTAGTGGTTATCTGTTTGCTTCACTGCTGCTTGTTGATCTGTGGATTGTTTACTATTGTGTATCATCATGTTTACTTGTTACTGTTTTCTGCTTACTGTATTATTACCTTCTATATGCTCACCGACTATTAGGCCCCGATATTCGGGTGGATTCCTACTGGGATTTAGTCTCACATCCTGTTTGGGTCATGATTTTTGGCCCAAACAGATTATATTGTTGCAGGTATAGAAAAGGGAACGCGGCCTTCGACATCAGGTACATGATTCCATTAGAGTAGGAGAGCATGGGGCCAATCCGATTCTTGCGATGGTGAGGTGTTGCTTATCTATTTTTCATTTACATTGGTTTAGTATTGTATTCAGCATTGTGACTGGTTTGGCTGCTTTTTTAGACATATGTATCATGCATCATTTCATATATATGTTTGTGATCCAGTTGTTTATTGTTATAGTTTTCCACTGTTTACTATTGTTGGATATTTACTGCTTCTGTTATTATTTTTGTTTTATACTTCTGCTGTGTACTCTTCTAATGAGGGAATAGTTTCCCCACTGACACACCCAAGTCCCACACTACTAGTCGGCAGCCTGTGGCATTCAGGGAAATGCGATTTAGGCCATGTGACCAACAGGGTATGGGGCGCCTCTTGGTTGCTTCAGAAATCAGGGCATTACAATGTGGTATCAGAGGAATTATTTTCTCTTGACTTACTGTTTGGAGCCTATTGTCGGGGATAGGATGGAACATGTACATGGTAATAAGTTGTTTTTGGGAGTAACTAACCCATGTAAAGCGGAAATCCCATCTACCTAGTTTATTGCAATTTCATTAGGTTTTGAAATTTTTACAACTAATATGATTTCACTATTGAGTGACTCACATGCTTTGTGATGTTACCGTTTTTTTTATTGAATTTCTATTTCTGTCGCAACCTGATGAAATGAGGGTGTGCAATCTCAATCATCATATAGGCACTTGTTAGAGATCACATGTCGTGCATTCTTTCCATTCCATCTAGGATTCATTAGTGATTTCTTGTTGTTGTGATATACATTGTGAAGATTATAAATGTTGTTCTGATAGATGCTTTGATAGAATATATTCTGTTTGATAGAGAATTTTTTTGTATAGTAAATTGCTTAGATAGAAGCCAATCTTTTGTTCTCGAGGTTTTATGTGCCCTCATGGACTAGAATTTTGTGGATCATTGCCTGGTTGCCTTGTTAAAACATGTATAATATTCCACGCTTTGATTATTAGAGAGTATGTGCCCTCACATGTCGGAATTTGGAACCTTAACTCTTGTTTTCTGTGTTTTTTGGGCTTTGGAGCAGTTTCTGAGCTATGGCCAAGAAAAAAACAGAATTAATAGTTTGTAATTTATTAATACATTCCATGTTGTTTTTAAACCGTGTCACTGACTATGTGGGAAGAAACAAGGGGTTGTGAAAAATATTCAGGAACACACCATGTAAGATACGTACACACCATGTTGTAGTGACTGTGTGTCTACTCATGTGACTAATGACCCGAATGGATGAAACATTGGCTATACATGTTGTGTCTTGTTGCCACATGTTGTGACACATAACCTATGTACCCGACCGTGTCACGAACAACACAGGTCAAGAAAACCCTTCATGTACACATTGTGTTCTCATGGAGCACGTCGTGTAGCCGCCGTGTTACTAACAAAACAGGATGTTGAAACCTTTTCTAGTACACATTGTGTCCTTCATAGACACGCCATATATTATAGGATTAACTGGACCATGTGGGTTAACCGTGTAAGGAGACACAGACATGCGAATAGAATTCAATTACATGCCGTGTGTGGGGACAACACGCCATGTGGTTGGGGGCATGACACGGCTAGTTATGGACGAAGTACATGCCCACATGAATGAATTAAGGGAAAACAACATGTAGGGAAATAACACATCGGGTAGTCATGTTTTACATAACTTGAATGCCTTATTTTTCCCATTCCTTCTTGTTCCTCTAGTTTTTCAAATCCATGTTAAATCTGAATCTAAGGTGTGCGTTTGACTTTGCAGAATCATGCCACCTAGACGGCCTCTGATTGACCACCAGTCACATGGGTGTGATCAGATGCATGATATGGCTAATTAGGGACTTCCAGTAGATCCTCCTGTTGTGCCAGCCTTGGCACCAGCAGTTATACCAGTGGCAGGCACCGATATGCAGTTTAGGGAAGGCTTTCTAAGGATGATGCAGACCTTCTAGAGAGTGCATCCTCCTACCCCGTCGATGGAAGAGTCAATATGGGTTTTCCCGCAACATAATCCTCCTACTCTATCATTGGATAGAGGACCTTAGCCTACAGAGTGATGGCTAGAGGCCTCACTGAAAATTTTCTAGCATCCGGATATATCTCTAGAGAAGAGAGTGAAGCTCTCTACCTATATGCTCCGAGTCTCCACCAAGAGGTGGTGGGAGATGATCTCACAGTCAGGGTGCCAGCAGAGTATGACATGGGATGAGTTTTATCACATCTTATACGATTAATTCTACCATGAGACATTGAGGGCCAATCGATCCAGGGAGTTCATGAGTCTGGAGTAGGGTACTCTTTCGCTTATGAAGTACTTGTCTCGCTTTACTGAGCTGCATTGTTTCACATCTATTCTATGAGGTGATGAGTTGTTCCTTGCACGAGAGATTGAGGATGGTCTGAGGCACGACATCCACTCTTAGGTGAATATCTTTAGGTTGTCTTCAATATCATCTATCGTCAACCAGGCACTGAACAATGAGTGAAATCTGAGGGATTCTAGGGCAGTGAGCCATGGTGGTTTTACATCCAGAGTCAATTTTCCTCCAACTGATAGCAAGAAGCCACACAGGGAGTCTACTCGAGAAGATTATAGTTGGCAGAATGTATCTTCGGGAAGACAGGTAGTATGCTAACAGTGCGGGAGGAGTGGGAATACTTGGACTCAGTGTTAGAGAGAGCCGATGGAGTGTCGATCATGTGGAAAGATGGGCCATGTTCATCATTTTTGTTAAATCATATAACACACATATGGTAGTAGGGGTTCTTCTATGACTTCGCATTCAGGAGATGCATCGTCAGTTTCTCACAAGTCTGGGAACTGGAGTTCTTACAGCCGTTCGAACCGAGGTGGCGGTCACAACTATGGTGGTCAGTCACCAGGTTACCAGTGACAGCATAGTGGATCAACTTTGAGTGGTCAACCAGGGTCATAAGGTTGCGGTACAAGCTAGACATTTGCAGTGGAGTAGACCCATCGGGAGTAGGATCTCAGCCCATCAATAGTTCAAGGTACGATCTTAGTTTCCTATGTTTTATCTTTATATATTTTCGATATTGGTTCTAGGCATAGTTTTATCACTATTTCTGTTGTGGAGAGCCTTGGGTTCTACATCTTTTCCTCAACCGAAACCTTGATGCTAGACACACCGTTGGGGATTAGAGTGGTTAGTGTACCTTAGTGCAGAGAGTGCCCTCTTGAGGTTTCAGGGTGTCATTTCTTATGAGACCTCTATGACATAGAGATGACGTGCTATGATGTCATTCTCGGAATGGACTTGTTAGTCCCCTTCCATGCAGTCGTCAATTTCTATCCCCACAGGGTGAGTTTCATATCACCAGAGGGTGGACCCTTTATTCATATAGGTGAGTGGGATGTCTAGGCGAGTCGAGCAGGACATGAGCATCATGGGCTAGGAAGAGTTACAACCCAGAGAGTCAGCCCATATCTGGATGACTATGGGAATTCACAGTTGGACTTTCCTCCAGTGGTGGATCGTTTTAGGGATGTCTTTCCAGAGGTCATTTCATGTTTTCCTCTGAAGCGTGAGGTAGAATTCTCTATTGAGCTCATGCTAGGAGCGGCACCAGTGTCCATTCCTCCTTATAGGATGGCTACACCTGAGTTATAGTAGCTCAAGATGTAATTGGAGGAGTTGGAGGAAAAGGGTGTCATCTGACCAAGTACTTATCATTGGGGTTCACTGGTCTTGTTTTTGAAGAAGGCAGATGGCACCCTTATGATTTTGGTGGACTATCGGATGTTGAACCAGTTGACGGTCAATAACTGATATCCCTTCATGTGGATCAATGATCTCTTCGATCATCTTCAAGGAGCCCGAGTGTGCTCGAATATTTACATGAGATCCAGTTTTTATCAGTTGCACGTTAGACCATTTGATATAACTCTTACATCTTTCCGGAGTAGGTATAGTATATACGAGTATATGTTTATGTTGTTCGATCTCACGAATGCACATGTAGTTTTCATGGAACCGATGAATCCAGTGTTCCATCCATTCATAGATTCCATCATTGTGGTTTTCATGGATGACATCTTGGTGTACTCCCACACTCAAAGTGACCATACTACACATCATGAGATCATCTTGAGTACACTGAGAGAGCATCAGTTATATGTTAGGATCTCGAAATGACACTTTTTGATGGACCATATTCACTTCTTGGGTCATGTTATCTCAGAGGAAGGAGTATTAGTAGACCCAGAGAAAGTGAGAGCAGCTGATTCCTGGGAGAATACGATGAACGTCTTTGAGGTGTGGAGTTTTCTAGGGTTGGATGGATACTACATGCATTTCATACAAGACCATTCATGCCTATTAGCACCACTGTCAGGTCTGAACAAAAAACGGTAGACGTTCTTATGGTCAGATTATTGTGAGTCAACCTTCCAGGAGATGAAAGGGAGGTTGAAGTTAGCACCGATACTAGTATTTATAGAGCCTAAGAATAGATATGCCATTTATTTTGTTGCTTCAGGTATCTGGTTGGGAACTAGGCTTATGCATGGAGATGGAGTCGTTGCTTATGGTTCTCGGCAGTTATGGCCACATGAGAGAAATTACCTGATGCACAATCTGGAGTTAGAAGCTGTTGTTCATGCCATACATTTTTGGAGAAATTATCTAATCGGTGAGCATTTTTTTATTTTCACCAACCATATGATTCTTAGGTACATCTCCACTCAGGGTGATCTGAATTTGAGATAGCACAGGTGGGTCGAGTATCTTCATTCCTTCGACTTTGAGCATGCATATACGTTGGGAAAGTGCAATGCAGTGCCTAATGCATCGAGAAAGAGAACACAAATATAGGTAGTTCAGGAGGCCAGTAGTGAGTGGAAGGTTATGGCTCTCTTCTCTGAGATGTATTTGGAGGTGCACGATATATAGGGCCATACTTTTTTTATCTTATGTAGCTTTTACCTCTACAATTCATTATCGAGTACAAATTAGGTGGCTATCAGACATAGAAGGCCTAGTCCTGTGGTAGAGTGTGTCCGGAGGGGACCCTCTTCCTGGATCGACAGTAGGTGAGGATAAGATCTTGTGTTTATAGGGATGTGTATTGGTGCCAGCGAACATACATGAGGAGCTGATGAGAGACTTTCATTCCTTAGTTTGGGATGTTCATCCCGGTGTCACCAAGATGTATCGTGATCTACACCTCCAGTATTGGTGGCTAGGTATGAAGAGAGATGTTTCTGGCTTTCTAATGAGGTGTTCCACTTGTTAGCAGGTGAGAGCGGAGAATCAACGACCATTGGGTCTTTTACTGCAATTACCCATTCTTGAGTGGAAGTGGAACGATGTCTCGATCGACTTTGTGACTAGTTTTCCAAGGTCACCTCTAGGGAATGATACTATTTTTGTTGTCATCAATAGGCTTACAAAGTTTGATCACTTCTTGTTGATCAAGGAGACCATTAGTGTTGATGAGCTAAGATGGCTGTAAATCTGTGAGATTGTACTTCTACATGGAGTTCCATAGTCCATTGTTTTAGACAGGGATGTGAGTTTTACTTCTCAGTTATAATAGGATATTTAGAAGGCTTTGGGTACACATGTACTTTTGAGTACAACATATCATCCCCAGACAGATGGCTAGTCCGAGCGTATGATTCAGGTGCTTAAGGATATGCTCCGAGCTTGTATTATGGACTTTGGAGGTTCTTTGGACAAACATATGCCTATTTTGGAGTTTTCCTACAACTACAGATTTCAAGCGACTATTCAGATGGAACCATATGAGGCTTTGTACGGTATCCCCTGCCGATCAACTTTATGCTGGCTGGAGATAGGAGAGGCGGCTTTGTTGGGACCACATCTTTTTCAGGAGACCTCAGAGCAGATGGATTTGATTTAGAAGAGGATGGCGACAACACATTCTCGATAGAAGTCTTATATTGATCAATGGAGACGACCACTGGAGTTCGAGGTCAGGGATCAGGTTTTCATGTGTGTCACATTGAGGTTGGGACACAAGAGGATTTAGAGAGAGGGTAAGCCTTCACAAGAGTACATCAGGCCGTTTGAGGTTTTGGAGAGGGTTGGGATGGTTTCCTATCTGTTGCAGTTACCTCAGAGGTATCATGCTATGCATGATGTCTTCCACGTTTCCCGGCTCCGATGTTACTTTTCAGAACTGTTTCATGTCTTTCAACCTGAGGAGGATGAGCTCAAATAGGATTCATCATTTTAGGAGCATTATATCCGGATTGTCGATCGTAGAACGAAGGTTCTCTATGGCCGGTTTGTTCCTCCGGTGTGGGTGCTATGGTAGCATGGGCGAGTACAAGATGAGACTTGGGAGAGGGAGGCTGATGTACGATCTTAGTGGCCGGTGATGTTCGGGGTTTCTTCTTTCATTCCTCGCTAGGCAAATTCAGGGAAGGTTTTCTTTAAGGGGGAGGAGGAAGTTTGTAAGAACCTGGACCTTCGTTTCAGGTATGTTTTTCCTATTTCTGGATTTTTTGGGAAAGGAGGTGTTACTGGAAATTTTTGAAGTACACAATACGTACTTCGATGCCGCGAAAGGCCCTGTGTTGGTCGTGTCTTGGCCACACACATGGTCGTGTGGGGTGATTGGAGTCCTCTTAAAGAGGAGTAAAAAATGCCTAGTACACACTGCGTACTCCAAAAGTACATGATGTGTACTTTTTTTCATTAAACTGACCGGGCTAACGTTTGACTGCCAAAATCGTCTTCTTCTATGTCTTGTTCGACTGAGAGAATCCATATAGTGTCGTAACTTCCAAAAACCCTTGAGACTTTGTCTGTTTCCCGAATTGACCACCGTCGATTGCGTTAGAACCGCAGTGGTGAGCTATTCCTTCTTCAAAGAAATTGTTTTCCAAAACATCTTCTTTTATATGTTATCATGGGTTGAACATTTTTTGAGTTTTCGTAGATCTGTTACATTCTAAGGAGATTCAAGACTCTTGGTTAAATTATATCAATCACATAGCATCATGTTAGGTGGGTTGTGACATTCCGTTCAAATTCCTTGATTATTATGTGAAAATTCCACCAATACCCTTGAACGAGGTATTGTGTGATTACTATTTTACCCCATTTGTTTTCTTGTCATTCTTATATGCTTGTGTAGAGGTAATTTGGCTATGTATAAGGATAATTGCTGTGATTGGATGTTTTTCCCATGCTTTGTTCTATTTACGACCTTTTGGTCTTGTTCATCCTTTGGCCATTATACCTGCTTTCCATGCCTTGTGACTGTATGATAGAGTACTGTTCGTGGACATGATTGTTATGTTATAGACTGGTTATCCATGTATCTATGTAGGTTTACATTGGACATATATCATTATTATGCACTAACTTGCACAGGACCACGAGAACCTACTGTTATAGAATATATGGGATAAACCGAGTGAGCATACCAGAGAGTCTTGGACATTATAGACTATATGGGATAGACCGAGTGAGCTTCCCAAAGAGTCTTGGACATTATAGACCATATGAGGATAAACCGAGTGAGCTTCCTAAGAGATTCTTGACCTTTATAGACATTACGGGGGTAGACCGGAGAATCTTCCTCAGAGAGTCTTTGTTTTTTTTTTGAATTTCCTTAAACAATTCTAGGCTATAGGTGGAATTGACTGAGTGAGCTTCCTCAGAGAGTCTATGATCGACCTGAGGATTTCAAAGGAATTGACTGAGTGAGCTTCCTTAAGGAGTCTCTAGACCGTGGGGCTATAAGGGGAATTTATCATGTGATCTTTCTCAGAGATTCCCTAACTACCTTAAACATTAAGGGAAATTGAATGTGCGTGCTTCCTCAGAGATTTTTATGTCTCGTATGACCAAACAAGAGGGGTTAGGCTGAGTGTAAGGCCTAGAGGGTTATTGGTACTTCTTGGATATGACTAGAGTGGATAGATGTGTGTACTTCCTAGAGGTATTACTATTTTTGGTTTGTCGTTTTCTTCACTACTGGTTGTTGATCTGTGGATTGTTAACTATTGTGTATCATCCTATTTACTGGTTACTGTTTACTGCTTACTATACTATTACATTCCATGTATAGCATCCCGCCATTTTATAACATAAACTATCATTTCATTACAAGGAACTAAGGATCGTTAAGGTTTAGTGTCTTGGAAACAAGGATCATAATACATAAAAAAAACATAAAACATTCTTCTTAAACACTTGAAAGGCTTCTCCTTTAGTTCATCCTATGTTCATTATGCATCTCATAACCTGGGGACATACATCAAAAGAAAGGGTGAGCAGAAGGACCAGTAAGGGAAACAAGAGAAACATTTTGCAAGTGAACTTGAGATACTTCAGTAAGGACATGAAAAGAACTTTAAGGCATGAGAAAGAAATCATGAGATACATCATAATAAAAATAATCATTTTTAAAACCTTTAAGATGTGGCTAAAACATTTAATATTTACAATCGTTTCGTTTCACCAAGGTCCATCCCCAAGGTGTCGTTAAAAATTACCAAGGTTATTCACCAAGGCGTTGTTAAAATGGTCATCTCTAGAGATTAAGTCTTTACCCAATGCATTGGAGCGCTATCAGGGCACACCCTTAAATTTGTCTTTATTTTCATGTGATCCACGTATATCATCATCAAACATTTCATAAATAACCCATATAGCATAAAATAAATGGGTTTCATTTCATAATCACAACGTTTCAAAAACTGCTTTAAAGACATGATCTTTACGTTACTTTAAACCCACAGAAAGGGAAAGCGGGTATCATGTATGTAAATCCCAGAATTTAAAATAGAACATTTTTTTATATATATGTGAATACCCCTTTAGAAATAGGAGCTTTGAGTATTCACTTTATAACATAAAATAATTTTGAGAAAAGAGAGGCATTTTGAGACGAAAATTCTGCAGCATAACGGCTATGTTACAAGGTTTTAGAAACTTTGAAAAGAGAGGGAATATGGGTTGAACAATCATAATTGACCCATAAAAAGGTAAAGGGACAGAATAAGAAGGATATATGGAAATGGTGATGCAATTTCAAGGACATACCAATTGAAATGAAAAACATGGAAGGAAGAAAAAAATTTGATTTCTCTTATGAAAATTCGGCAGCCTAACGGCGTCACTTAAACTTCAACAAAAATGAATTGAACAAATCAAATAGGGTCTCTCATCATATGATCATAAGAGATCAGTATGATATATATAGAGATCATACCCCAACATAATAAAAAGTAACTTGAAAGATTTGACATGAAAATCGAACTTGAAAAATGAGAAGGGTGAAAGAATCACTTAAACATTCGGCAGCCTAACGGCGTCACTTAAACTTTCATAAAACGAAATGATGAGAGTAAGAGGGGATCTCTCATCATATAAACATGAAAGGGGCAGTAAGAGGAATATAAAAGAACATCCTCTCACATAAAAACATGGAGCACAAAAGGAATGACATAAAAGAGGTTACATGAAAAGAAAGAGAGGGGTCGGATCCCTTACCTTAAAACGTGACTCTTGAAACTCAATGGATTGGACCTTGAGGGCTTGGGGGCACCTTGGGAGGACTCTTTGGAAGGTAAGAAGACCAGAACTTAGTTGGGGAAGAGTTGGGAGTGAAAACCAAGGGAGGAAAGGGTGGGTATTTATAGGGAAAGTGAGGTGACAAAGCATTAATGGCCAAAGGACACCTCACATGTGCTTTTCTCAAACCCATGTGCTCTCCCTTGGCATTTATCATGTAGTTAGGCCACATGGGCCCCCCAAAACAATAATTCATCACCCTTGGCCGGCCAACCCTCAAAAGATCTCATGACACCATCATGACATCATTATGATGTCATTAAACATACCGAAACCCTAAAACGGTATTTTTACTATTCACTGAAAATTCAACTTTCTCAGAATAATTCCAAAATTTCACCTAAACCAAATATCAATGCTCTGATTTCAAAAATGAAATCCATTTTATAAAAATATTTTTAATTTAATTTTTAAATAAAAACACTATTCATCAAAAATTCATTTTTTTTCAGAAAAATCCCCAAAAATTACCTTAACATAATATCGATGCTCTGAGTTCAAAAATAAAGTCATTTTTATAAAAATAATTTTCTAATTATTTTTAATTAAATTTTTAATTAAAAAACACTATTCATCCGAAAAAACTAATACTTGATTAATAATTTATGAAACCGTTATTTACCCATTTTATTGAATCACATTACTTGACCAAGGTGTCTAAATTATATTAAAACTTTCTTTAAGTGAAAATTACTAATCCATTTGGTCACATTACTAATCCTAAGCGTAAAATCACTATTCATAATTTACTATTCATCAAAAATTATGTTGATCTTATTAGACTCCAAATTCCTTAATGAACACTTTTGTAGAAGACCATTTTTTGAAAATCATTACACATCATTAGTTATTTAGGGTTTACATAAATATTTCAAAATATCCCTTTTTCAAAATTCATCAATAAAATACCTTCTAAAATTATCTAGGCATTTGAAATTTCACAAACATCACTAAAGGAAGAAATCTCAATTTATTCACCCGAGAGGATTACACAAGGAAACTAGGGTCTCATCACATAGCCCCTTATAACACTGGCATAAGACCTAAGTGTAAGGTGTGATATGGTGAGAGAATCTGAGGGAGTCTCAGATAACATTGCCCTAGTAGCAATCTCCACTAACTTGAACTTCTCCTGCAAGCGTTTTCGTTCAAGCTTGACACGCTGGAGCTCGGATTGGGCTTGGTCCAAAGCGAAGCCCACAGATGCTACCTCCTTCCCAAGCTCTGATAAGTGGGCTTCGTAAGGGTTGAGTCTACTGGATGAAGCCATCGACTCCTCTTTCTGCATTAACCATTAACATCTTATTAAATCAATAAGAGTAAGTTAATATACTACTCAAAAATATTGGGTCGTTACATTCTTCCCCCCTTTAGAAATTTCGTCCCCGAAATTTATACTTGAGGCCTAGTCGAAAAGGTGAGGGTACTTTTGCTTCATTGTTTCCTCGGGCTCCCAAGTCGCCTCTTCATATTTATGATTCCTCCACAACACTTTCACAAGGTGGGTAGTCTTGTTTCGTAGGACCTTGTCTCTACGGTCTAAGATCTCCACTGGCCGCTCTTCATAAGAGAGGTCATGTTCAAGTTGTACCACCTCTGGGTTCAGTACATGCGAAGGGTCGGGTATGTACTTCCTCAAGAGAGATACATGGAAGACATCATGAACTTGAGCTAGGTTCGGTGGAAGTGCTAGACGATAGGCCACTGCTCCTATGCGATCAAGGATTTCATAGGGGCCAATGTACCTAGGGATGAGCTTCCCTTTCTTCCCAAACCGCATGACTCTCTTCCATGGAGAGATTCGAAGGAAGACTTTGTCACCAACCCCAAACTCCAAGTCTCTTCTATGATTGTCAGCATAGCTCTTCTGCCGACTCTGAGCAGCCCTTATGTGTTGTTGGATGGCATGAACCTGTTCTGTCATCTCTTGCACGAGATCAGGCCCAAGAAACTTCCTCTCACCAGTTTCATCCCAACAATTAGGAGTTCTACACCGCTTTCCATATAGAGCTTCATAGGGTGCCATCTGAATACTCGAATGGAAGCTGTTGTTATAGGAGAACTCAACTAATGGGAGGTGTTGATCCCATCCACCTTTAAATTCCATTGAGCGTAATCTCAACATGTCTTCGAGTGTCTGAATAGTCCTTTCAGATTGGCCATCAGTTTGAGGATGATAGGCCGTACTAAAATTCAATTCAGTATTCAGAGCATGCTGAAGACTTCTCCAGAATTTTGATGTGAATCTTGGGTCACGATCAGATACGATGGATAGTGGTACCCCATGCAGCCTTACCACTTCCTTCACGTATATCTTGGCAAGCTGATCCAGAGAGAAATCTTCCCGAATAGAGATAAAATGGGCTGTCTTGGTGAGACGGTCCACAATAACCCATATCGCATTGTTTCTTTTGGATGTTTTTGGGAGACCAGTTACAAAGTCCATGGTGATATTATCCCACTTCCATACTGGTATGGGTAGCGGTTGTAATACCCCCTTAGGAAGTTGTCTTTCTGCCTTTACTTGCTGACACACCAGGCACCTTGTAGTGTAATCGGCAATCTCCCTCTTCATGTTATCCCACCAATAATGATCACGAAGGTCTCTATACATCTTAGTGCTTCCCAGATGTATAGAGAAAGTAGAGCTATGAGCTTCATCCATCAGTTCTTTCTTTATATCCGGAATAGATGGAACACATAGTCTTGTACGAAATTTCAATACACCTTCTTGATCAATATTTAAATCAGGGAACTTCCCATCCTTTACAGCCTCAAACTTCTCCTGCAGCAATGGATCTTCTTTTTTAGCCTTCTTGATCCTCTCTAGTAATGAAGGTTGAGAAATCATTTGGAATAGGGTTGATGATGTCCCTTTCCTTATAATTCCCATGTCCAGTTTTACTAGATCTTTAATCAAGGGATCTCCTAAGATCCTCATTGTTGCCAAAACAACAAGATCTTTCCTGCTTAACGCATCCGCGACTTTGTTTGCTCTTCCAGGGTGATAATGAATTGAATAATCATAGTCTTTAATAAGCTCCAACCATCTCCTTTGTCTCATGTTCAATTCATTCTGTGTGAAAATATACTTTAGACTTTGGTGGTCAGTGTATATATCACATTTCTCCCCATAAAGATAGTGCCTCCATATCTTTAGAGCAAAAACAACTGCCGCCAGCTCTAGATCATGCGTAGGATAATTCTACTCATGAATCTTCAACTGTTGAGATGCATAAGCAATTACTTTGTCATTTTGCATGAGGACGCACCCAAGACCTTTCAGAGATGCATCGCTAAAAATAACGAATCCTTCTCCGATAGAGGGTAGTGTTAACACAGGTGAAGTAACCAATCTCTTCTTCAGCTCTTGGAAACATTCCTCACATTCCTTTGTCCAGATGAACTTAACCCCTTTTCGAGTCAACATAGTTAGTGGATTAGAAAGCCGTGAAAAGTTTTTCACAAACCTCCTATAATATCCCGCTAAGCCAAGGAAACTACGAATCGCAGTTACTGTTGTGGGTTGAGGCCACTCCTCCACAACCATTGTCTTTGCAGGGTCAACCGAGATTCCTTCATTGGTTACGATGTGCCCCAAGAAAGCCACTTATTGTAACCAAAACTCACACATGCTGAACTTCCCAAAGAGCCTCTCCTTCCGTAGAGTTTTCAAAACAACCCTCAGGTGATCTTCCTGCTCCTCACGACTTTTTGAATATATCAAAATATCATCAATAAAAACTACCACAAAGTTATCAAGGTAGTCCTTAAAGACTCTATTCATCTAATCCATGAAAATAGCAGGAGCATTAGTCAAGCCGAAGGGCATAACAGTAAACTCATAATGCCTATATCTTGATCGGAAGGCAGTCTTTGGAATATCTTCCTTCTTCACCCTCAGTTGATGATAACCAGATCGAAGGTCAATCTTAGAGAAGAATTGAGCCCCTCGAAGTTGGTCAAATAAATCATCAATTCTTGGTAGAGGGTATCTGTTCTTCACTGTGATCCCGTTCAGTTCTCTATAATCAATGCATAGCCGCATTGATCCATCATTATTCTTCACAAAGAGAACTGGTGCTCCCCAAGGAGACACACTCGGTCGGATAAACCCCTTCTCCAACAAGTCTTGGAGTTGTTTCTTTAACTCTTCTAGCTCCACATTTGCCATTATATACGGAGTCATTGATATCGGTTGAGACCCAGGTACGAGTTCAATGGAGAACTCTACCTCTCTTTCTGGGGGAGGTCCAGGTAACTCCTCAGGAAATACATCCATGTATTCCTGAACAATCGGAACATCTTCAATTTGTATGCTCCCTTTCCCTTCTTCCTCATCACCGATTAACTCCATAAAGAAAGCTATAGGAGGTGCTTCTAGATAGGGATAAGTTCGGGATATCTCTCCTCGGAAGATAACTGTAGGTCGTTCATTCAAGACTACTGAGATTTCCTTACTTCTGCATTTGATCTTAGCATTATACTTTGAGAGCCAGTCCATCCCTAGTATAACGTCGAATTCCATCATGGGAATGACTACTAGATTTGCGATAAGATTGTGCTCACCAAAGTAAACACTAGAGTCTCTAAACACTGTTGATGCATGGATAATCCCACTTATAGTCTTGACTGACAACTCTACCTCAAGCAATTCGGGGATTGATTCTATATTCTTTGCAAACATGGAAGAAATAAAGGAATGCGTAGAACCAGAATCAAATAAAGAACTTGCTAGTTTTGAGAGGACAACAAGAGTACCTGCTACCACATCGTTCGGAACTTCAACATCAGTTGTTGTGATAGAGAAAGCACGACCTTGCTCTCTTGGCCTCTGCTGAGGTTGGTGGTGATTCCCCTCCACCGCCCTCGGATTGGGACATTGGTTAGCAAAGTGCCCAAGCTGTCCACACTTGAAGCATGTGACTTCGGGTAGGGCCAGAACCATCTTTCCTCTGTCGTTAGTGTTGGGAAGCTGAGGCTTCACCTCACTATGACAATTCCGAGCAATATGGCCTCCTCTTCCACACTTGTAGCACTTGCCACTTCCGTTCAAGCAGTTCCCCAGATGATTCTTCCCACATTTATTGCATGTGGTAAGTTTCATTTGCTTTCCACCTCTTCCCTGATCAAAAGACTTCCCTAAACTGGGCTCCAACGATCTCTTCTTTTCATTTGGCTTATGAGACCACTGTGTCTCACCAAACTCCAGCTCGACTTTCATAGCACTTCAAACTATTTCTTCATAGCTATCATAGTCCATGTTGGCTAGATTCTTCCGTAGATGAGGTCGTAGTCCACCAAAGAATCTATCAACCTTCCCATTAGGGTCCATGACAAATCTTGAGGTATAACGGGAAAGCCTTGTGAAGTTCATCTCGTAGCTTCCGACAGATTCGTTCTCCTTCTGCTTCAGCTCGAGAAACTCTTTCTCCATTTTCGTTCTCATGGAACGAGGGAAATACTTGTTAAAGAAAATCCCCCGAAATTCTTCCCACTCCATAGCTTCCATCTCTCCTCGTGGCTTCGTGTTTTTGATCAGTGACCACCACTGATCAGCTTCTCCCTCTAGGCGGTAAACAGCAAGGGTGACTTTTTCTTGTTCCGAACAATGATGTACAGAGAAGATCTTTTCAATGGAGCTTATCCATTGTTCCGCAACCAATGGGTCAGTAGATCCACTGAATGTTGGCGGTCGTTGACGCATGAAGGACTCAACAGAGTGTTGTTCCCTTCGTGGTGAGGTCGGCCTCTCAGCTTGATTCAAGTTATTACTCATAACTTGAGTCAGTTGGTTCATCATTCGCATGAATGTTTCCATTCCGGCTTCCATCGGAGGGCCGTCAGCACATGGTGCATTGCGGTCACCATCGACATGGTTCCTCCTATTGCCCGCCATTTTCTAAAAGAATAAAACCTTAGTAAGAAACTTATTTCATTTATGAATCTTTTAACTAAGACTTAATTCTTAGACAATTACACTTTCTATAATTCCTTCATAATGATTCATAAAAAGCTTGTGATTAACCAAACATATCCCCCGGGAGTGTCGTAACCAAGAGTGCAGCAAGGCCCGTTATCGTGCACCAGTTCCCGTTCGAGTCTAGCTCAATGCGGTGTTTTCGGGTCTTACCCCTATGTACATCTGTGCCAGAGCCGCCTCTACCTGCTCGTATCCAGACAAGGATGTATTTGTTTGATAAACCACTTACTCAATACTTACCAAAATACCAGGAAGTTTTCCTATATTTATAATTTTCTATAGGGTTCTTCCTAATGTTTTTATATCCTAATTTCCACAAATAACTAAACCATCCTTTGATACCAACTATAGCATCCCTCCATTTTATAACATAAACTTTCATTTCATTACACCGAACTGAGGATCGTTAAGGTTTAGTGTCTTGGAAACAAGGATCATAATACATAAAAAAAACATAAAACATTCTTCTTAAACACTTGAAAGGCTTCTCCTTTAGTTCATCCTAGGTTCATTATGCATCTCATAACCTGGGGACATACATCAAAAGAAAGGGTGAGCAGAAGGCCCAGTAAGGGAAACAAGAGAAACATTTTGCAAGTGAACTTGAGATACTTCAATAAGGACATGAAAAGAACTTTAAGGCATGAGAAAGAAATCATGAGATACATCATAATAAAAATAATCATTTTTAAAACCAATAAGATGTGGCTACAACATTTAATATTGACAATCGTTTCGTTTCACCAAGGTCCATCCCCAAGGTGTCGTTAAAAATTACCAAGGTTATTCACCAAGGCGTCGTTAAAATGGTCATCTCTAGAGATTAAGTCTTTACCCAATGCATTGGAGCGCTATCAGGGCGCACCCTTAAATTTGTCTTTATTTTCATGTGAGCCACATATATCATCATCAAATATTTCATAAATAACCCATATAGCATAAAATAAATGGGTTTCATTTCATAATCACAACGTTTCAAAAACTGCTTTAAAGACATGATCTTTACGTTACTTTAAACCCACGGAAAGGGAAAGCGGGTATCATGTATGTAAATCCCAGAATTTAAAATAGAACATTTTTTTATATATATGTGAATACCCCTTTAGAAATAGGAGCTTTGAGTATTCACTTTATAACATAAAATAATTTTGAGAAAAGAGAGGCATTTTGAGACGAAAATTCTGCAGCATAACGGCTATGTTACAAGGTTTTAGAAACTTTGAAAAGAGAGGGAATATGGGTTGAACAATCATAATTGACCCATAAAAAGGTAAAGGGACAGAATAAGAAGGATATATGGACATGGTGATGCAATTTCAAGGACATACCAATTGAAATGAAAAACATGGAAGGAAGACGAAAATTTGATTTCTCTTATGAAAATTCGGCAGCCTAACGGCGTCACTTAAACTTCAACAAAAATGAATTGAACAAATCAAATAGGGTCTCTCATCATATGATAATAAGAGATCAGTATGATATATATAGAGATCATACCCCAACATAATTAAAAGTAACTTGAAAGATTTGACATGAAAATTGAACTTGAAAAATGAGAAGGGTGAAAGAATCACTTAAACATTCGGCAGCCTAACGGCGTCACTTAAACTTTCATAAAACGAAATGATGAGAGTAAGAGGGGATCTCTCATCATATAAAAATGAAAGGGGCAGTAAGAGGAATATAAAAGAACATCCTCTCACATAAAAACATGGAGCACAAAAGGAATGACATAAAAGAGGTTACATGAAAAGAAAGAGAGGGGTCGGATCCCTTACCTTAAAACGTGACTCTCGAAACTCAAAGGATTGGACCTTGAGGGCTTGGGGGAACCTTGGGAGGACTCTTTGGAAGGTAAGAAGACCAGAACTTCGTTGGGGAAGAGTTGGGAGTGAAAACCAAGGGAGGAAAGGGTGGTTATTTATAGGGAAAGTGAGGGGACAAAGCATTAATGGCCAAAGGACACCTCACATGTGCTTTTCTCAAACCCATGTGCTCTCCCTTGGCATTTATCATGGTGTTAGGCCACATGGGGCCCCCAAAACAATAATTCATCACCCTTGGCCGGCCAACCCTCAAAAGATCTCATGACATCATCATGACATCATTATGATGTCATTAAACATACCGAAACCCTAAAACGGTATTTTTACTATTCACTGAAAAATCAACTTTCTCAGAATAATCCCAAAATTTCACCTTAACCAAATATCAATGCTCTGATTTCAAAAATGAAATCCATTTTATAAAAATATTTTTCTAAATATTTTTAATTTAATTTTTAAATAAAAACACTATTCATCGAAAATTCATTTTTTTCAGAAAAATCCCCAAAAATTACCTTAACATAATATCGATGCTCTGAGTTCAAAAATAAAGTCCTTTTTATAAAAATAATTTTCTAATTATTTTTAATTAAATTTTTAATTAAAAAAACTATTCATCCGAAAAAACTAATACTTGATTAATAATTTATGAAACCGTTATTTACCCATTTTATTGAATCACATTATTTAACCAAGGTGTCTAAATTATATTAAAACATTCTTTAAGTGAAAATTACTAATCCATTTGGTCACATTACTAATCCTAAGCGTAAAATCACTATTCATAATTTACTATTCATCAAAAATTAAGTTGATCTTATTAGACTCCAAATTCCTTAATGAACACTTTTGTAGAAGACCATTTTTTGAAAATCATTACACATCATTAGTTATTTAGGGTTTACATAAATATTTCAAAATATCCCTTTTTCAAAATTCATCAATAAAATACCTTCTAAAATTTTCTAGGCATTTGAAATTTCACAAACATCACTAAAGGAAGAAATCTCAATTTATTCACCCGAGAGGATTACACAAGGAAACTAGGGTCTCATCACATAGCCCCTTATAACACTGGCATAAGACCTAAGTGTAAGGTGTGATATGGTGAGAGAATCTGAGGGAGTCTCAGATAACATTGCCCTAGTAGCAATCTCCACTAACTTGAACTTCTCCTGCAAGCGTTTTCGTTCAAGCTTGACACGCTGGAGCTCGGATTGGGATTGGTCCAAAGCGAAGCCCACAGATGCTACCTCCTTCCCAAGCTCTGATAAGTGGGCTTCGTAAGGGTTGAGTCTACTGGATGAAGCCATCGACTCCTCTTTCTGCATTAACCATTTACATCTTATTAAATCAATAAGAGTAAGTTAATATACTAGTCAAAAAGATTGGGTCGTTACACCATGTGCTCACCGAATATTAGGCACATATTTTTAGGTTGTTGCCTACTATGATTTAGTCTCACACCCTGCTTGGGTCATGCTTTTGGGCCCAAACAGATTATATTGTTGTAGGTACAGACAAGGGAAAGATCCCTTCGTCTTCGGGTACTTGATTGCATTGGAGCAGGAGAGCATAGGACCAAGTCGAGGCTTTCGATACTAAAGAGTTGCTAATCTATTTTTCTTTTACTTTGGTTTAGAATGGGTTTCATCATTGTGACTTGTTTGGATACTTTCTTAGACATATGTATCATGCATCATTTCATATATATGTGTGTTGTCCAGTTTTTTATTGTTTTAGTTTTCCATTATTTACTATTGTTGGATATTTACTGTTTCTGCTATTGTATGTGTTGTTTACATCTGCTGTGTACTCTTCCAATGAGGGTATAGTTTCCCCACTAACACTCCCAAGTCCCTTGCTTCTAGTCAGTAGCCTCTGGCATTTGGGGAAATGTGTGTGAGGCCATGAGACCAACCGGGTACGAGGTGCCTCTGGGTGGCTTCTAAAACCAGGAGGTTGCACACAATGTTCACTGGGATGTTCATCCCACATATTTGAATGTTGGATAATTTATATACATGAGATGCAATAATTGTTCCATTTTTCATTTTCACCAAAAAAATCTACTATCACGACCCATCCCAGTGGAGCCCATGTCGCGACCCCACATTCCTGCCTTCAATAGGATATTGGTAGGTTCTAGCACTGAGTTTGAAAATCACTATAATGTGAGGCATTATCTAAGTACATGTACACATGCAGACATGTCCAAGACCAAAAATTTTGAAGCATAAAAACCATTAGGGAACAAAATTCATGCATAAAACTAAACCCAACCAAAATAGTAAAATAGAAGTAATGTGAGAAATGAAAAACTAGGCCAGAATACAAGCTCAAAAAACAAGAGTCCGCAAACTATACAGTCCAATCTGTAAGAATAATGAGGTAATGGGACTACTACACATAGACATAGGAACACTGAATCATGTAGGGAACTTAGAACTCTCATCCAAGTACCGGTCTTCCCTGGACTCCATCAAAAGGACACTCGTCTGCATAAGACATGACACATGTGATCAAAGCCTATGGAGGGCTGAGTACAACAATACATAGTAGTGGACACCAAAAATCCCCAAGAAATACCCAACATAAAGGTATAATCATCTCTACACAATATATGTATACTGAACATATATCAATAGAAACATATCTAGATATACTCAAAACCCAGAGCTGTAGTCTAGCGACAAGTCACACGACCTCAAAAACACTCTAGGGGTTTAGTTAGAAGATTCTATGAGGCACTCATCACGGAGAACTCACTCGATGAGTCTGATATCTCTAATGATGTCTTTTTGAGAATTACTATTCATCGGGAAAATCTATTAGAGATAAATACACTCATTCTGGGATAACACACACCTATGTGGGAAAAGGTACTGGTACACAGATGAGGATCACTGCTAGGGCCTTGGAGGATACCAAATATCATCCAGATTCACCTTCTAGGTAGTGTATTGGAATCCATTAAAATTTGTCACGTCAGCCTAGGGTCAAAAATTGAATAAGGATCTCGCTCTGGGCCTTTTTGAGGGATACCAGACACTATCTCGGAATATCCTGCTGAAGGGATGTTTCTACTGTGGATGGAAATGACACCTGAACTTTTGGTGAATGGGAAAAAAGGTGTACTAACCCAATGGAAACATTCTCAAGGAATTTGTGTACAAGGATATCATACCATGTTTAGTGGATATACATGGGATATAGAAGGGGCCACACACCAATTATCATGGTTCCAGGTACTATTCATGTGTAATAGACCAAGTCAGAGGAAACATTCCATGTAGAAATGTATTTACATGACATGAAGGGAGAATCCCACGCAGTGTCAGAGTTACCAGGGTCCACTTCCTATGCATGGACTTGGGCCAGTAGACGGCCTCAAATAGTGTATATCATCCCATTTTACTAGTACATGTGGTAACCTGTGCAACCGGCCTAGTCAGACCATGTGTTGGAGTGCACAGTTGGGTACTCCACCCCATGTCTCTTTATCATCTGAGATACCCATCGAGTACCTCATAAGGACCCACAAGTCCTGTTATTCAGAGAAAATGATGTGTCCCTACTTCCAGTATTGGAGAAACCTAGTTCCGTTGAGCCGGTCCCACATTGCATGTTCTTTGGGATACACACCGTGTTCTCTGAAAATTTCTAGAATCACTACTCTCCACCTACGTGCCTCCCATGATGCTCTATTCTTCAATACCGTTGGACTATCACCATGATACTCATGGTTTTATGTCTTATAGACATCACGAGGATGATTCCATTGGTTTTGGGTCTCTGAAAGGCCCCAAAACACTTTCAAATTCACCCACACATGGAATTGATGAAGAAAGGGAACTCTCGAAACATATCGATTCATTTGCTGATATTGTTGTCACACTTATGATGGGTTATCATGATGAAATATATTTGTTTGGGGATCATTTCATCATTTAATAGGTTCACAATGATCCCTCTCTCATATCCCCATGAAGAATGCGAAGAACAAGGGGATGAGGGAGGATGAAAAAAAAACAACAAAGGAAGAATGAACCCCCACCATCATTCGTTATACTGTTAATATGTTCTCATTAGATGGTTTAAACATAGAAATTTTGAAACCTAAAACAAGACCAAAAAAATCCCTAAAATAAAGCCAATAAAAAATCCCTCTCACATGAATTATGAGGCGCGGGTCAACCAGTACTTTGGTTGATTCGCTTAAATCATTTAATTTAAAGTACGAGGAAGAATAAATTTAAAACATAACCTCTACCTCAAGGTGGGATTGATCAAAGGTGAATGTATTACACAACAGTCATTGCCGAGATCCATCAACTCTGTTGGGGTAGTGATTCACACTATTTATTCTTCGTCACTCGTTATCGAGAGTTCGCTTCAATGCTCAAAGAATTCTCCAGATTATATCTCAATCATCTTCCACCGGCCAACATTTTATTATTCCATTAAAAGATGGAACAAGTTTCATTGTTTCATAATGCTGGGTCTCTATCGTTACAATGAGGAATAAATGAGTCAGCATTACTATTTCAGAGTCATTATTTCCTGTCCTGAATTATCAAAATAACTTCCCCATTGTTGTGTAACAGCGAAAGATTCCTTATAAAATAAAATTTACAAATTATTTATTTTATTTTCAATCACTAAAATACGAATGAAAATTATCTTTTTTTGTCACCCATCCTGGATGAGGTTACACCCATTCATAGGTAATTTCATCATCCCTGATGCATTAGTTCCATTATATTTTTAATCTCGGAATCCACATTGAAACTACCATAACCACGACCACATGACAATTCATATAACATACAAAAAATCAAACCACCATTCCGGGCTCACCGGGCCATGTAATAAGGATTTTTCTCTATACTTGGTATCTAAATAATTGTTTATAATATTTAAAAATAATATATGGAAAATCAGATACATTACATTCTCCCCACCATGGGGATTAGCATTCCCAAAAATTCAAAACATGGGCTACTAAAAAACATGTGGGTATTGGGCACTGATCTCCCACTCCCACATACTCTCTTAAAGGTTCTCAGGCATCCACCAAACATGCAGTTGTGGAACAAATCTCCCATTATAGATCATCTCTCATCGGTCCTCGATCTACACTCACTACTCTGCAAAGGTCACTCCATCCTCAATTTCTAGGACTCTGCAGTCGATGACGTGTAATGGGTCATGCACATACCTCCTTAATTGCGACACATGGAAGAGAACATGTACTAAGTGTATCATTAGTGGTAGAGCTAAGCGATATGCACCCGTTATAACATTGTGTAGTATCTAGAAAAGTCTATTGAAACTGGTAGATAGCGTGCCACTATGGTCAAATCTTGATAACCCTCATTCAGGGGAGATTCAAAGGAAGACAGGGTCTCCCTCCTCATGCGCTAGAGGAATCCATTTTCTTTCAGTGTAATAATTATATTGGCCTTGTGTGGTATTCTTCCAATCCTAGATGATATTTACCCTCTCTGTGGTAGCTCGCTCTATATCTGGACCCATGAGTGATGACTCTCCATGCTCGGTCCAATAAAGTAGTGACAACTATTTTATCTAATATAAATCCATGATCAGTTCCATACCAATGGTGGAGTGGTACATGTTGTTTTATGAAAAATCCTCCCATGGTAGGTGGTCCTCCCAACTGCAACCAAAGTCCACGATACACGATCACAACATATACTTCAGAACCTAAATATTTCTCTCCATCTGACCATATTTATGGGGATGGAACACAGTTCTCAAACATAGCTACGTCCAAAAGGCATCTTTCAATCCCTTCCAAAATCTGGACGTGAAGTGGGTTTTTCAATACAAGATTTTTTTCAAAGGTAATCCTTTAAGCCTAACTATTTTCTAGGTGTAGAGGCATCTCAATATTTCTACGGTGCTCTTCTCCCTGATAGCTATAAAGTTGTCTTACTTGGTGAGTCTGTCAACGATCATTGAGATAGAATCATTACCCTTTGACGTCTCGGGTAATCCATCACGAAGTCGCTCGATATTTCATCTCACATCCACTTTGGAACTTGTAGGGGTGAGATAACCCCGCTGGAACCTAGTGCCAGCCTTCACCTACAGGAAAGTAAGGCATATAAAAATGATCTATTCTATTACATTATTCATACATAACTAGTAGAACTACCGTCATCGATCATGGTAAATCTTTTTCAGGCCACTGTGTACCACCAAGGAAGAGGTATGAATCTCACTTATGACTTCCTCCCGTAATGCTACCGGCACAATAGTACACCCTCTAAAAATGAATTTGTGGTCCCCACATTGAGATTATCCATCAAGAGCATGTCAGGTGGATAACTGAGCACACAAGATCTCAATGTGAAAATCCCCTAGTTGTGCCTCCCTAACTTGCTATTTGAATGGTGGGGTGATAACCAACAACTGTATGTTAGTTTCATCTTCTCTATCCATGAAGGATTACTGTAATAGGTCCAACTGCTCCATGGGCTCATTTATTAGCTACGAACTCGATCTCCAACTTAGATAATCTTCCACATTGTTCCAATTCAAATGAGTATCGATGATCTTGAAATTGTAATCATAGAGGAACATTATCCAAATCCTCTGTCTCAGATTCAAATCCTTCAACTAGAAGATTTCTTTTAGGATCTTTTCATTATATTAGATGATAAATACCATTCCCATAAGGTAGTTTCACCAAATCTTCAACATGCAGACTATCGCTGCCATCTGAATATCGTGGGTGTCATAGTTATTCTCATGCGGATTTAGCTGGTGTGAACCATAAGAAATCACCACCAATCCCTTCATCATGACACATCCATAACTGATCCCTGATGCATTGCACAAAACTATGTACTCGACACCATCCTCTAGAAATCTCATTATTAGGGAACTTGTAAAAATATATCTCAACTGCTCGATAGCCTGCTCGAACATCACCGTCCACATGAATGGTTTCCCTTCCTGGTCAAGGCTTTCATTGGTGGTGAAATCCATGTGAAATCAAGAATGAATCTCATTCAATATCCTTCCATGCCATGAGAACTTTTCACCTCTGTCACGCTCTGAGGTGGTTGCCATGCTAACACTGCCTCTACCTTGGTAGGGTGCATAACTACTCTATCTTTAGAGATAACATGTCCGAGAAAGTGTACATCATAAATATAGAACTATCACATTGATAGCTTTCCATAAATCTTGTGCTCTCGAAATATGTCTAAAAATATCCACAGGTGACTCTCGTGCCTCTCCTTTAATGCCGAGTATACAAGGATGTCATTGATGAAGACTACTATGAGCAGTCCAAATATGGAAAGAATATATAGTTCATAAGTCCCATGAACACTACCGGGGTGTTCGTCATGGAGAAAGGCATCACCAAGTACACATAGTGAACATAAGGGAATATGAATGTCGTCTTCAATATATCCTCATCCCGGTACTTGTAACTGGTTGTAACATGATCAATGGTCAACCATCTAGAACCACTATAAGCCTTCTAGCTAATTGAATAGGTCATCAATCATCAGTAGTGGATACTTGTTCATCACCATCACCTGGTTCTGGCACTTGTAATCTATGAAAATCCTTAAATAGTAATTATCCTTCTTGGAGGACAAAAATGGGTCTGTCTGGGGAGAAACTCTAGGTCATAGGAAGCCCTTACCTTGAAAATTCTCCAATTTCACCCTCTATTTTTGAAGCACAATGGGATCAATTCGATACGATGGTGATGATATCTCTTCTATATCAGGGTGTAAGTGGATATAGAATTTGATATACCGGTGGGGTGGTAGTCCAAGAACACATTCGGTAAAGCCTTCCTCATACACCTACACAAATACTAGGAATTTGAAGCTCACAACATCTACTGATCCGAGGGTTTGACTATCTAACTCATGTGTAATTGTATGCCCCTCTTATGCATCATCCCATACTATGCCACATGTGTGGATTTTCACAGACAATGGAAATCCTTGTTCCATCCCTGTGGACACACCACACTCTTCACCTAAAGCATTCAATCTGGGCATGGACCGAAGATAACAAATCCATCCCGAGAATGACGTCGTATTGCATTGACACTACCATGAAGAGAATCTGACCAAAAATATCTCCTCCAAGGGTAATATCACACCGTGTTCAACGGTGTTTGATCATAAATTATCGTATCATAGGGGTCTCCAAGAATATGGTTCTAGTCAACAGATCTACCATAATATCAAGGTTTCGCACAAGACATGTGTTAAGGATGGAATAATAGTTACCTTTGTATATAATTATGAAAGCTTAGGAAGATAAATCCTAGATCACACCTCAGATCATCCCTGGAGTCCATCCATCACACGCCTCGACCACATGGATCTATCCCCACCCCTACCCTCTAGAACATTGAGCCAGGTGTGGACCTACTAGGACTGGTGGTGGAAGTAGATCAAAGTGTAACCCACCGCCTGCCACTCTACCTGCTCCACTTCCACATCTGCTGCCTAGCGGGACTATCTGCTGCACTCTCTGCCTCTACGTCGGTGGTCCATCCACTGCCTCTCTATCAGCATCTCCACAGGTCAGAGTGTCTCAAGAGAGATGTACCCTTCCATCAGACGAGTAGAATCACCTCTTCATATGCTTATTATATCCATCATAAGAGACCCAGGACATCGATCCCCTATCAGGGGTCCTCATGTGACATCTCCCACGCCCTGATCCTTGACCCAGATGTCTTCTTTGTACTGCCAAAGTTTCCTCCCATCTCTACCTACTACAGAATGCTAGTGTTTGTCTTTGTTCAACTAATAATATCTCGCTCCCCATGGCCTGCTCGAGCCCTATAGTAGAAATTGAAATTCATAGAGGAACGACTGTAGCTCGGATGTCCCACCGTAGACCTCACTCGATAGTCTGAGAACATATGTACAGATCCATGACCATATTCATCAAGTACCTACCAATTTTTTTGAACCTCAATGAATATAAATACAGCATAAAACTATCCTTTGGGAGATTAAGATGCTCTTGGATGCACAATTACCTCAGTGTAATAAGAGATAATTCCTCCCTAAAGAGTCTCTCAAACATTTTTCAGGAAAGTGTCTCCATGTCATGAGTCTGTGTGGTCATATTGCACCTTCATATCGCAGAACCTTGAAGAAGGACTGATTTGAGGATCACCATCTTGTCCACTGGTGTCCCCACTAGAGATAAAATACTAGTCACCACCTCAAGCCAGTACTCAACTGCCTAAGCGGCAGGCTCACCTCGGAACCTGAGGTGTCCCTGTCTATGGAAGATACATAGCGCTATCAGTCTGCACCTCTCATCTATCGGTACTAAATGAACAAAGGGCTTCTCCGATGGTGGTGTTATAGTAGGTTCCCCTCCTGGAGGTAATACCATAAGAACGGATCCATGTATCTAAGACTCGCCATAATGGGGGTCATCCTCGTGATCACACTACTGAATTCTAGTAGGTATGCATCTGGTATGCAAACAATAAAGAATCCTGATGTAACATGGTCAATGAGTATATCAGGATTCCTGACATGAAGGACATGGAAAACACAAACCATTATTATTTTATGCATATAACATTATTTTAATTCTCCTAAACTAGTGTTTTCATGTAACGAGTTGAAATTTATGTTATCAGAGTCTGGGTGTATAGATACATCAACCACCCGTAACATCATTGGATTCTCTGGTGAGAATATCATGCTTAGAACACATAACCATGTTTCCCCAAACAAAATCACATAGAATATATGTCTTACGGTAGAACCAACCAGCCACTGATACCACTCCTTCACAACCTATCCCAATGGGGCCCGTTCCGCGGCTCCCTAATCCCACCTCCAAAAGGCCAGGGGCTAGTGAATAACACCGAGTAAGAATATCAATGAAATGGGAGTCAATGCATATATACCTGTATGCATGCACACATCTCCAAGAACACAAATGAAGAAATGTAATAAATCCACTTGGGATCAAAATTAATACATACAACAAAACCCCACCAATAGAGTACAATAGAAGTAAAGTGAGGAAAGTAATACTGGACTAGAATACAATCCCTCTGAAAACAAGAGTCTGCAAAATCAAAAGTCCAATCTCTAAGAACTTAGATGTACTGGGACTACTACTCATAGACATAGTGACACCTCGTCTTGTAGGGAATTAAGAAAGCTTTGTCCAGTCCTTGTCCTCCCTGGACTCCTTCAAATGGTCACTCGTATGCACAAGAAACAAAATGTGGAGGAAAAGCCCACATAGGGTGAGTATAACAATACATAGTAGAGGGTCCCGAAAACAAAAATTAAGACTCAACATAACAGGTACAATAATATCTATATCATATATGTCTATTGATCATATATCAAGATTAACACATCCATATATACTCAAAACACAGACACGTAGTCTAGGGACATGTTGCACGACCACATACCAACACTTGGGGT
Organism: Viscum album; assembly: GCA_963277665.1. Taxonomy (NCBI): domain Eukaryota; kingdom Viridiplantae; phylum Streptophyta; class Magnoliopsida; order Santalales; family Viscaceae; genus Viscum; species Viscum album. The sequence continues at coordinate 222,311,207 of OY728165.1, forward strand.
TTAGTTTGAGGATTCCAAGAGCCACTCATACGAGAGAACTCACTCGATTATTTGATAGCTCTAATGATGTCCCTCCGAGAGTTAATATTCCTCAGAAAAATCCATGAGAGATAGATAGAATCATTCTGGGAGAACACACTCTAGAGTGGGAAAAGATCACAATACACAGATGATGATCACCTACAGGGCCTTGGAGGATACCACAACTTGTCCGATTTCACCTGATAGTTATAGTATCAACATATTATATAATTATTCATGTTGATACCTGACTCCACCTAGATTCATGAATGGATAGAGGATATTTCTCTGAGTCACTTGGAGGGATACCTAACTCTATCCCGAAAAGTCCTGCTGAAAGGATCGTACTTTTGTGGATAGAAATGATACCTGGCCTTCAGTGGAACAAGAAAAAATGGCTACTAACCCAAAGGAATCCTATCCATGGAACATTGGATTAGGATATCCTGTCATGGTTCTAGGATATATAGGGAGTGTAGTAGGGTCACACACTGTGTGTTGCGAATCTGAAAATTTCTCATGTGTAAAGGCCCGTGTCCGAGGGAATATACTATGTAGAAAGGAAAGAACATGGAATGTAGGGAAAACCACAAGCCATGTATGAGTAACTGGGATCCACTCTGTGTGTGTGGTCATGTACCTGTACATGGAATCAACTTATATAACTCATCCTGTGTAACTAGTACATGCGAGCCGGCTTAGTCTAGCACTGTGGGGGAGTACACAGCTGTGTACTCCAACCCGTGGTCATCTATCATCTGAGATACCAAATGAGTCCGGCCTAAGGACCCACGTGTCTTTTTCTTCATAGAAAACGCCTTTTAATCACTTCATGCATCGCAGAACCCTAGTTGTGCCTGAGACGGTCCCATGTGGAATGTTATTCGGGATTGTCATCATGTGATTTAGAAATTTCCAAAATCATTGTTCTCTACTAGTGTACCTCCAATGTGTCTCCATTCATCGATCCAGTTATCTGATCTCCCTAAAAATCAATGGTTTTGGTCACTCCGACATCATGAAGCCGATTTTGATGGTTTTGGCTTCCGATCGGCCACAAAAACTAGTTCTGATTCACCTGCATGATGAATTCTCGAAGAATGAGAACTCTTGAACCATATCAATTCATCAGTTTCTATTCTCATCGTCCCTCCACTAGGTCATCATGATGCTGGATCTCGGTTTTGGGAACATTGTACCCAGAAATGGGTGCATAGTGATTCCTCATTCATATCCACTAGAAGAACATGAAGAACGCAGGGAAGAGGGAGGAAAAAACAACAAAGGAAGAACAAACCTATTCCAATATTGATCGTGGAACTAATCTAGTCCCATTAGATGATTTAAATGGGGAAAATTAAAAACATCAAACAATAAAAAATAAATCCCAAGAAATAACCCAATAAAAAAATTACATCCAACAAGAACAAAGATGTGAAGGTCAACCTGTTGAATGGTTGACTCATGTTCATCAATTAATTTAAGGAATTTGGAAGAAATAATTTAAACCCTAATCCCATCCTTATTGAGGGATTGATTGCAAATGAAGGGATCATGCTACCATAGTCATCGAAACCCTTAAGCTCTATTGGCGTAGAAATTATCTCCTTTGACTCGTTGTCACCCATTATTGACTATTCTCTACAAAGATCCAAGAATTATATAGAGTTTTTCTCAATCTTCTACCAACGAAAAACATTATATTGATCTATTAAAAGGAGGGAACTTGTTTCAGCATTCCATCACACTGAGTTTCTGCCATTATGCTAATTCATTAATGAGTCATTATTTCTATTTCAGTGTCATTATTTCATGTCATTAATTATGTAAACAACTTCCCCATTATTTTTCCTTAATGAATGTTTCCAAATAAAATAAAAATTTTAAATTATTTAATTTTGTTTTATTTTAGTAAGAAACTTCTGGAAATTAACTATTACCTTCAAACTATTCTGGTTGAGTATAGATTGATTATTTGGTAATGTCATCATCCCAGACACAATGATGCCTCATATTTTTAACCTAGGAATCCTTTTGGTAACTTCCAAAACAACACACACATCCTAAATCACATAACTTAAAAAAAATTCAAACCACCATTCTATGATCGCCCGGCCACAGAATGATGTGTCATCTCCTTGCATGGTCTAGAAATAATTCAATCTAATATTTAAAAATTATACATGAAATTTATGAGACATTAAATCTATATATATGCTCTATGATGGTGTTTAAATAGTTCTACTAAACTATTATGATATAAGGGAATTCGTTGAACCATATATTAAAAATTATGTTTTTTATTATTAAATGAATAACTAGAATACCTACCACCATATTTTTTTGGATTCAGCTTTGCGTTTATGATAGAATAAGATATACCTTAATATCCTAGAGGCTTTCAGTTGTATCTGAAAACCCATAGAATTGTGCATTAGTTTTTGTTATTTCATTATCCTTTGAATTTAAGCAATGAAATATTCCATAAGTGTGAGAACAGAATTCCATTCCTCTACAGATTTAGTGGGTTTTTCCTATTAGAAATCAATAGATATGTGCCCTTAATTTTGGAACCCAAATCATTTTCATTCCCCACATATGCAATTTCTAGTGCCCATTTTTCCATTCATTATACTAGTGGGATGTTGAAATTTTATAGCACTGTCAGATTTATCCATCAGAATACTAGAATTAAACTCCAAATCCTACATCTTATCCCCATAATACCCATATGATTTTTCAATTTCCATTTAGAAACTAAGGGAATATCATACAATTTTTTCATAGATGTAATAGTCACGGATCACATGGGATTTTAGTATTCTATTACTTATCCTGCCAATGTTGTGGTCAATAGCCAGGTCAGGGTAACATCAATGCCGTAGGTGGATGATGCAAGAGTTTTGATGTTTTTTACACACCCTAATACATTCTTCATTTATTTTCATAAGGGAATAGAATTACCATTATATTTTATGTCACAGAGTGATAGGAACATATTTTTCAAAAACCATTTAATGGAATTACAGCCACCCAATCACATTAATCCCTACATCAGGTTTCATATTCTTGATCAATGTCCAACACTGATCATCTTCTCACTCCATTTGATCGACAATAAGTAGAACCATATCATTATTTGGAAAATGAATGCTGGAAAAGATGTTCTCAATGGAGATGATTAATTATTCCACAATTATGGGATCATATGAGCCATATATAGTGGAAGGACGTTGTCACATAAAGCTATCAATTATAGATTTTTCATTCTTACAGGAATTCAGGTGCTCCTACAAATCCATGATTCTCTAAAAAAGAGTGTGAAATGACAGGGTATCATCACAAAGATCAAAATTCAGACCCCCATTGAGTTGTGAATCTTGTTAGAGAATTATTCACATTTCCTGTCACATTGGTTATGTACCTAATTCCATAAATTTATAATAATTGAGTATAATAAATGGAAATTTTTGGATGATTGTTTTTAAATTATGAAGCACATAAATGAGAATATAGTGTAAATAAAGGGATAAAATAGAAATGATATTTAATTCATATCTTACGAATTTCTAGGTTTCAATCCGTTTTATCCATGATCTATATTTGAACATAAATTCTTATGGGAATTTTTTATTCCATTAATAATAATTTGTAATTATGTTATTTTGTTACCAATATATATCTCATGAGAGTATCGAACAATGTTTACAACAAGGTCCATATTCATGCCCCAGTTCTCAGATGATTTTTGCTCAATGTGGTCTTTTTGGGTTTTACCCCTATATACTACACATTCAGAGCCACATCTACTTCTAGTATTGAAATATAGATTTATTTTCTGAATAAACAACTTACTCTATATTTTAACAAAATATAGGGGTGTTTTCTTATGATTAGATTTATCCCAAAGTCTTTCATTAGAGTTTTATAATCCAAATACCATAAAATCAAAATTTTTACTTTTACACCAATGTTATCAATGCTTATCTTTATTTTATAAAAATACTTGATTTATTACATTATATTATATATAATAAAACCAAAATGATCAAGAAGCCGACTGCCTTTGGAAATGAGTTACATTAGATAACAACATAAAATAGTGAATAGAAAATCATTATTGAAACCATTCTAAATGTGATCATATTATTTAATTATACATTACACTTTGCAAGGGATAACATGAGGAAATTCAGGAGGAATGGGTGTGCTATAAAGCTGAGTAAGGGAATAAACGAGGAATAACATGAAGAATGTAATAAATGATAGAAAACAATCAAATCAATGGGGGTATAAGGGGATTTATTATAAAAAACATGAACAATAAGAAATGATATACCATGATAACATAAATTAAACATGGGAAATTCGAAAAAAAACATAAAATACATTATCATAAACATATATCAATGATAACTGAAAAGCTATCATGATGGAAATAGTATTGTGAAAGATTTGGATCACAACATAATCCCTTGCATGACATCTCATGAAAGTAAAATATTACCCAATGAATTAGAGTGCAATATAAGTCTAAACACACTCATCAATTTCATTTCATTCTCATCATTATGTGTTCCATATATATAATATATAATTGATTCAATCATGATAATATTTTATTAAATTATCAAGGTATGGGGAATAAATATTTGTTGGTATCAATCTAGACGTTTATGTGCATAAATGTGAATACACATGATAAAAATTTGGTATGGGTATTCAATATTGATATGTTTGGGATGGAAAATCACATTGAAATTTCAACAACAAAACAGGTGTGTATAATTTATAATGGAAGTTATTGATGATAGTGGAGTGGGTCTCTCTTCGATTAGATATAGAATTTATAGTATATGGAATATGGAATAACATATCCTAACATTAGAAAACGAAGATAATAGATATGAGAGAAATATGATATTTTCATAATGTTTAGAAAAAAAGAACCCTTACCTATAGATTTATATTCTATATTCTTTGGAGGAGAATCATGAGAAATTGGGTGATCATTATAAGAACTCTATATAGGGTATAAAAGATTAATTAATTTCTCCAAATAATTTTTGTGAAGCTAAATGAGAGTTTTTTATATGTTAAATGAGTGAGGAATTCTTTATCAATTCCCGAATAATGTTCTTAGACTCCATATTATAATTAACCAAAACCAGAAATATTCCTATTGTTTTTTGACTTGGTTTATGAAAAAAGGGAATTTTTCATAATTATATAACCCAAAGGTCTGAACATAAAATAATAATATGATTTTTATGGGGTATTGAGTCATACTCTTAAAAAATGGTTTTGAAACCTTAAAATATATTGTTGGATATATAGGATTTATAATAGCTTTATTAATTTAGTAAAATTAATAATAAAATCACATTACTTTATTGGGAATGATATATTTTTTCTTGTATAAACATTATATTTTTTATTATATCATATTTGGGTCATTATGATCTTATATTACACATTATATTCTTATATGATATTTAATTTTTACACAAAAATTCGACTTCTCATAAATATCTTAATTGAATTATATAACTAATTAGAAATGTAATTTTTGTTTTATTGTATAAAAAATTATTTATTATGTAAATATATGAATAAAATCTTAACATTATTATATTAAAAATAAAAATACAAATAAAAAATTTGATCATGATAGAAATCACATTAGTGCACTAGGAAATCTCATAAGGGTAAGGTTCAAGACAGTGATACATTAATGGGGTGGGGGGGGGGGGGTTAATGTACATGGTTTGATTCTTGACCTAGATTTGCTTGGATGTGTCGTTTAACAGATTTCTCTCGGGAATATGTTGTTGGATATTAGATTTGTATTGTATAAGGCAATATCCAAGAGTTACTATCTCTCTCAGATGATCCGATAAATCAACATCATAAGGTATGATCCTACTAGTTGTGGCCATCAATTCCTTTATCTATATCAATTGGATATATCAAAACACTATATTTATACTAATAATAATATCACTATTCAAAAACCATGTTATTAACAATAAAAATGATAAATGGTATTTTATATTTAATAAGATATAATAAAAAAAATAAACACATTCATTTTCCACAACCATAATTTATAATAAGATATTTTACTTAAATCATATGGAATGATTTATTTATAAATGGTTGGGTTATAAAAGTATGGTAGTACCCCACAAATTTGCCATGACATAATTTGATAAGATATAAAGGTGATTTCGATGAATGTAAACATGGTACATATATAAACAATAATATTTTGAAAAAGATCAACATATATTGAGTCCTTAAATATTTCACTACATTAATTGAAAACATTTTAGACAAAAAAATGATCTACCACCTAACACATCCCACGTGATTGAATAATCTAAAATATTACTGAACTATCCTTCTTGATGGGATAGAAAAATAAAGCTAACCATGAATATAGAACACTCCTCTTAGGGGAGTATTTCATGAGGCTCAAACTATAAACGCAAAAGTACATCTGAATTGAAACACAATATGATAAAATGAGAAATTGATATATCAATCATCACATAAAATAAACATATATCATAATCAACATACTCAACATGAAACCAATAAAATAATTGTTCTCACCATGATATTACTACAAAACATATGATATAAATAATTAAATATAAGTCATTTGGTATATACATGCACTCTAACAAAAAATACAAGAATATGTATATTATAACTGCTAAAGTAAAGGGGTCCTAACATTAGGTGAAATAATGATTATAAAAGGAATAGGGATCATCCATGTATCAGTGAAATAATTTATAATAGAACCATTAGGATTTAAATTGATTATAACTATTATATTGAGGTTGAATATAAAAAACACCAAAAATGGTAAGATAAAATCTTATCCTAAAATTTGATTTTCTAATGATTTTTGTTACCCATATAGTATGTGGAAGAAAAACCCTCAAATTCTTATTCTGATTCTATTGATGAACGCCACAACCCTCATTGGATCATGAAAAGATCCTTATATCCAACAATTATTTAAAAAATTTAATTAATTTTACAAGGATAAGGGTATTTATTTGATTATGATTAGAGAAAAACAAAATAAATTGGATTAATAATAACTTACATCTCTTTGGGAATCGAATAGAGGATTTAGAAATAGAGAGTAGGTCACCCAAATTAGAAAGAGGAAATTCTATGATATTAGGGGTCTAATGAGGAAAATTTGATTCAAAAATTGTGAAACATTTTTAATTGAATAAACACCTATCAAACATGCATTCTTGTAGGGAACTGTGTAACACAACTAGAGTGCTAGTGACCTCTAATGGCTTGTTAGTGGAAACATAGAATATATTATTTTGACCAAGTTCCCCTCTAACCAGTTAGTGGATTACTAATAACTAGATAATTTTTTCTATATTTTTCCTAAAATCTCTACAAAGTAAACATGGTGGCCCGTAAATGCCACATTTTATATACTATCCTGATTCCATCTTCGTAGACACCACTTAACAACCATAAATATATTGAAATCATTCTCAAATAATAATGTATATTTTTAAACAATCTCACCTAAAGTATTTAACAAAAAACTAAATGGATTGATAAAAGGATCCACCGCCACATAATCATAGTCTATTTATATTTATGCCACAAGAACATGAAAATATTTTTCAATATTTTATAGCTAACACGTGGAAAAAAATAAGGGTTCATTAAGATTTCTTAATCATAATCAATAAACATAAATAGAATGTGTAAATATTTCCTCATAGAATAGAATAACTAGTGGAATATAAGAAACATCAATGTATGTTTAGAAAAATGAATATATCTTTCAAATATTATTGCATTTTTCTTATTGAAAATACACATTCAATTTTTTATAAAATAATAAAAATATAAAAATTTCTAGAATATTATGGGAAATAATTTATTAGAAAAGAACCATAGAAAATATTAATATATGATCCTAGAAAAAATATTTCATGATATTTATAAATTCCATTCATATGCAATATGTTAAATTAAATATTTTTTTCACACCTTTGGTAAAAATTAGCTCAATTTGAAAATAAGATGAATATTCATTTTATCATTTTTTTAGATATCCAAATATTGGTTAATAATAGTATACCTTTATAAAACCATAATTATATATATTATCTCATTAATATTCATTAAAAATATTATTGTTACTCTAAATTTAAATTACAATTGAAAAATTAATTACATTACTTTGTATAGGTAGAATTCCACACGTACAAATAAGGGACGTTATCTTTTTTCCAATGGTTTAGAATGTAAAAACGTGATATGATATTATAATTATAATATAATAATAATTTAAAAAATATATTATAAAAAATATAGACCCATCATAATAACAATCAATTAATGGGGGGGTAAAAATTTTATTTTATCAATATATGGAGGTGCTATTCCAAACGTATATACGAGGGATACATTCATTGAAAATTTGTAAATTAATATAAGGGGTAATGGTGGTTGAATAATAATAATAACCTTTAAGAATATTTAAGGCAATTAAGTAATTATTTATGATGAATATCATATATTTAGTGGTGGTGGATGAGGAAATAATTTATATGATACGTGGTATAATTATTACAACTCCTTCGATTGGACCCCATTAGGCCCTTTCCTAATGACCCTTCAAATTGTATTTTAATAAGTAATTCACCTATAATACATGGATATAGATATTGATATGAGAAATTTAAAGGGTTAGGTTAGCTAGTTGGATCAATCTGTTGTAAATAAAATAGATAAGGGATGTCATTTTATAATGGAGGGAAATAACGCAATTATAATTACCAAAAAAATTAATATAATTAATGTATTTCGAAAGTATAATGAATATATATTTATAATAATTAAAAAATAATATATAGTTGATATATCATTATTAAATTAAATTCATATAGGTATTTCAGTCATTTTTTACCATATATTTTAATTTATACTTTTCATCAACTAATTTAAACATCAACTTCATCAATTGATTTATCAATATCGAAGGATTATAATTTCACATATTAGTTAAAAATTATCTCATAAATAGAAAAAGATCATTTTTTACCATTTCTCAACCTAATTATACACTTTTAAACTTTTTATGATTCATATATAATTTAACAAAATATTGTTTAGCATAAAATATTATAAACATAATTTCTTAAAATGATAATTTAAATTGAATTTAAAGACATGAATATAGTAATGTGATTTGAATATTCAGCATTCAAACAACCCTATTTTTTTATATTTATCTATTAAATTTATCTAAAACTATAACTCATGTAAAATAGTATTACTTTTAGTTTTTTTAATGAAAATTCATATGATTTTTATACTTCTTGAACAAGCATTGTTTTAGTGTTGTTTAAACATTTAATGAATTTATTATATCCTAAATAATTTTGACTAAATCACCATTTAAAAAAACAACTCTATATTTTAATTATTAATTTTTATCTTATATTATCCCTTTTATAAAATTAAATAATGAATATAGATAAACTAACTTCAGGGGAATGACTTTTTTGTTTTGTTACGTAAAATAAATATAAATTTCATTATAAACAGATATTGTGAAAAAAATGTCTTATATTAAAGCCGGAGATGCCTATGGAAGTATATAAAATTAAATAATAGAACATCATTTTTTATTTTGAGACCATATCTAATGGTTTATACATGTTTTATTAAATTTACCCTTACTGAGGTGACAAATATTTACTACTGTTGTTATAGAAAATGAAATAAAATTTAAGGAAAATATTCACCAAATACAAACATCCTGATTCCAAATATGGTATTTATATTTTATTATTCAATAACATGATGTGGTGTGATTCAATTTTATTATAATGGTCTAAAAATCAATGAAATATTGTTTTTAGTAAACAAATTATAAATTAAAAATATTTTTTATAACAATCATGAATCAAACTGATTCAAATAAAATTAATAATAAGATTTTAAATAAATTAGATTATATATCACATTAATACCGAATCGATAATATTTTGGGAATTTTAAACTAATTTTTTTAATAAAAGGATTTGAAATTTTTGGGGAAATCTATATTTTTCACTTTTCACTGAATAATCATCATTTTTAATAGAATTACATTATTTCATCCTATATTAATTTTGATAATATAATTTAAAAAATAATGTACATTTTTTTTAAAAAAGTTTTCTAAATGTGGAAGAAATTATTTATTGTATTTTCTCATAAACATAATAGATTCCATTTTTTGGAAAAATAATATTTTTCATTAAATATAATGACATTATTAAAAATAGAGTACTTTATTATCAATATATTTTCATTATCATATAAATGTATACATATTTTTTCAAAATGTGCTTATTCCTATTGGCACAACCAATTTAACAACTAGATTATACCGACATACTATATTACGGTTCATTTTGACATGGTTATGCATTTATGACAACCTATCAATGAATTTAAATTTATTTAATGAGAAAATATCATATAATATACGAGTGTTAAAATTTAGACCCCCAAAATAAATTTATCCATAAAATTGAATCATTATCCTTAATAAAACGAGGTTTTCTTTGTTTTATCACATCCTTAGGGTCCCATGTATCTTCTATAATTTTTGTATTCATCCATAGAACATAAACCAATGGATTAGTATTGTAGTAAAATAGATTTCTTATAGGATCCAAGATTTATAATGGTTTTTCATCATAGGTAACTTCATTGCCTAATTTTTTAACCTTTGAGTTTATTAGATGTGATTTATTTGGTATGTACTTCTTTAGGACAGATACATGGAACATATAATCTACTTGAGAGAGGTTCATTGGATGTGTCAAGTGATAAAATAATTTTCAAACTAGATCTTGAATCTTAAAGTGTAAAATATACCTTGTGATTAATATTCCATTTAATCTAAATATCGTAACCATATTCCATGGATAAATTCCAATGAATAACTCTCACTAACTCTAAATTATATATTTCAACGATGATTATAATTATAAATTTTATATCAAATCGTGAACTATATCAAAGTTATTTTTTAATTACTCTATCATTATCTACCATTTCATCATCTCAAACATGTCCTAACAACATCATTTCTCTAACTTCATCTCTATAAATTAGAGTTGTATAATTATATATATATAAAGATTAACATAGAACCCTCTAAATTCTTGAATTAATGCAAATGTTTTATGAATCTAATATTAGTGGACGGTGTTAATCCCAACAATATTTTAAATCCATAGAATATGAAATCATCATTTTCAATATAGATTTAATTTTTCTATTAGATAGAAAATATTTCTGAGAATTATTAGTATTATAGAAGAAACAATCTAAATATATATATTTATGCAGAAATAAAAAAAGAAGTTAATACTATAATCCTGATTAGATATAATATAATTTGATACTCCTTTTAATCTTTTTAGTTCATCTTAATATATTTTTTGAAAAATGATCAAGAAAAATATATGTTCCAATTGCAATGAATTAGGTTCTCTATATAAGAAGAATGACTATAACAAAAATAGCATTATGGCCTTTATAATCATTGGGTAGTCCATCAGAAAACCATAGTGATGTATTCTTGTTTCCATTCTAGCATGGGTATTGTTTTTAACACCTCCCATAGAATTATATCTCTTTGTCTTAACCTGATGACATACAAATAACCATGATATATATTCTATAATATCACTCATCATGTTTTCCAATAGTAAAAAATCATTCAGATCATTATACATATATTTACATCCAGGTATAATATATAATAATAAACTATGATCTTCAAAAAAATATTCATCATTAAATTTGGTAGTCATATGACACATACACAATTCTTGAACCATATCATTATATCAAAATCGTGGTTTATGTTTGTAAAATTTATTAATTACATTTGAAAAAAAACATATTACTTATGTATATATATGATATTAACATGAACATATAGATGAACACCCATTTTTTGAAGATAGTATTTTTCCTTATTTAAATATTTCCATATGAATCACTTAAAAATTGGGATATATTAGTTCACATGTAATACTCATCATATATAAGCTAGCATAATCTTTTCAACTCAGACCATATCTACCTTTTCAATTTTATTTTGTGCTAATTTATCAACCAGTCACAATACTTACTCAACTCTACCCACGTACCATATATAATATGTTTCCATTTCTAATGGAATATATTCAATAAACATTAATTATTTGTATATATATATATAACATTTTACATTGTAACAACAATTCCTATAAATCATTAATGTTAAAAATTCTATAGGTAGCTACAAATCATGAGTTATGTAATTTTTATCATGATCCCTCATTTTATTTGAGTTACAAGCTATAATTATATAATTCTATATCAGGATGCACCCCAGTACCTTAATTAATGAATAACCAAACATCACAAACCCATATCAAATTAGGGGTAATGTGAGAATAAGTGAACTGAATAACAATATCATTAGTCCCTTGAATCGTTCCCTGCATTCATCTATTTAACGGAATTTTTCTACCTCCAAATTATATCAGTTTTTTTGCATTATATAGTTTTTATAAATTTTGTAAAAAGAATCATTAATATGTTAACAAACCAAAAATACTATGTCTCTCAGTCATAGGGATGGTTAGATCCAACATTCATCGACTTACATCTTCTACGGATCCACCGATATACAATATCATGAGATTACATGTCCCAAAAGACAAAATTTTTTACAGCCAAAATCCATATTTGATAAATTATTCATACAATTTTTCATTTATTATTTTCATATATGTATTCAACAAGTGATATTTATGTTCTACCCTACTCATTGAATATATGTTAATTAAATATATAATGAATATTAAAAAATATCATGGAAATATCTATATGGTATTTTTATTAAATCCATGATGATTTTGGAAGAATTATTCGCACCATATAGATTCATTATATTATCATAGTGTCTATTTCTAATAAAAATTTTGTATTGAGTATTTTTTCAATTTGGGATAATAATTGATTTGATATAGGTTGAAAATCAATCTTTTAAAAAGAATGATCTCTTCATAAATGATCAAAAAATATAAATATGTGGAATAATATTGTTATTTTTGATTTTAATGTTTTTAAAATAATTTTAGAATCACATTGTTCCATATTTCTTCTTATAAAATTCAATTGGTCCACCCCATGGTGATTTAATTAACCGAATGAAGACACTTTAAAGAATATATGAGAGTTACTTATTCAATTTCTATAAATAATTTGTGGAATTTATCTATTGTTTCCTTGAAATATATGTAGCCCAATGTATTTGTTCTATTGAATAAATAATCTTCTATATTTTATGGAAGACTGCGAAACTATTCTGAAGAAACATAATAAACTAACAGAGTATAAATATCATTGACGTTGACTTTCTCCCAAACCATATGAGATAAAATCCCATTTTGAATATTAATTAATACACATATAATTGCTACAATTTCCATTGAATGGTCATATTTATCTTTTCACTAATAGGTGACAATAGGATGGTTCATAATATCAAACATGACTTACATTCCTTGATAACTAATATGGGATTGATGTAATGGAATCAAATCCATGCCTAAGATAATGTCAATTTTTTTTAAATAATATTTATATGGGTAACTTTTATACAAACATAAATGTTATATAAAAACTTACATTTTCTATCATTTATCCTTTAGAATAATGAAATAATGTCGATAAATATAATGTTCCAAAAATATTATACAATGAACTATAAATGGTACCCTAGGATAAAATTTATTTATTTCCATTGTACTCTTCATTTTTTCTCTGAATATCATTTCTTTATGCCATTCTAATCATCACATAAAAAATGTTACCATTCCTTTTATATAATAACCATGATGTCTCTTTCATAGTTTCTAACCTAAAAAATCCTTTATTCAGGCATTCTCTCCACCACATGATCTCTCATTAAAATATATAATTCTACTATTTGGTGAGACCAATAGTTCATTAAGATATAGGCTGTTTATCATATATCATTGTAACTAAATAAGAATAATGAAAATATTTTTCAAGCCAATATTCATCACAATTGGTTTCTCATAATAAAAAAATTATCCACCAAGTTCACTTTCAACATCGTTACTTGTAGTTTCTTCCATTGATTGGAACTAAAAAAATCATAGTTGGATGGGAAATAATCATATTGGGAAACCAGATAATCATGAAAAATTAATTGTATGATATAAAATCATGGAACATTGTATTATAAATATTACATCATAAGCAAAACCTTGCTCATTAATAGTCATCATTGATTCAAAATCCATAATAATTGCTCATAAATATAATGTGAGTTAGCCAAACAATATACCCGGAGGGGGTCAAACCATTTAAACCATAAGGGAGCACTCACTATATACTAGAATGATGGTTGACATATAGCTGAACAAGAATTTTTGATGTTATTTCCCATAGATTCATTAAATCTAGACTAAGTTGTACTTTTAGTATCTTGAGATGCATGTGTTATTGAAAAAATATACTTCTTCCCTTAATGTTACAATGGAAATTATAAAATATATAGTATCATATTAAGGGTTATTATTAATTTTTTCCCAATTTTTTTCAATGGAATCTAAATATTTCTCCAATACCCACTATAATGACCCATAACTTTCTTATATTAATATTATATATTATTTGATAAATATATATTATATACTATTATGAATTTTTCTATAACTATATGGGATCTGTGTCATTAGAAACATGAATGTATTGAAAATTATTAGTAGAAATGATTTATAGAATATCCCACATTGTATTTTGTAACAAGAAGATTTATTAGACACAACATATTTAAAAAATATCTTCATATCTCGATGAAACAAAAACTAAACAGAGGGTGAGATTTGAATCCTAGTATGGGTTAACAAGGGAGATATCAATGAAAATTAAAAAAGCATATGATCACAATGGGAATGAAATCATGATCTTACCATTTCAAAATCACACCATGTAATTCATAAATCATAAAATTTCAGTCATTGTATAAATTCTAGTAGTCTATATGACACGAATCCTAAAAGATTAAAAAACAACAATGAAAACCAAACATTGGAATAAGATCCGGCCATAAAAGTGTACCATGCTAGTGTTATTATCATTATCATATAATTCTTATTGCCAGGATACCCACCTTGACTTGCATATCATGATAAGATTTAACTAACTTCCAATGAAAAAACATTAATCTAGTTATATACTCTGGTATAATGTCTTTCTAGATTCAAATAACATTCCATGAATCCTATTTTGGAATTGGAATCACCTCTCAAGTACCTTTAAGTTCACAACACATTACACTTTTGGCAATTCATTAGAGGGATATATAACCCTTAGAATATTTATCACATTATCAGAAATCTATATATATGTACACCAAAAGATCATAAAAACATTCATCAAAACATAATCCAAGGGAAGGAAAATGGGATTCATTGAAATTTTTTCATTATAATAATAATAAATCTAGAGAAAGAAAAAATACTATAGCATTTGATCATACTCCCAGTAACATTAAACTAACATTACATGATTTTATCATCAATGAAAAAATAATTGAAAAGGGAATTTTAATATTTCTTGATAAAAATAAAATATTCATTTTACGTCATAATTTTTTTTACTAAAACACTATGGATTTTTAATATAAAAGAACCTTGAAAACATACCAAGGAGTATTCAAATCATTGAACAACAAAGACTAAGATAAATTTTGTTTGTGTTGTGAATGTTTAACAAAATATTCCATTAACATTTTTTTGTACAAATTATAAAGTATAGTTGTCTTAAAAGATAAAAGATATTACTTTTCCATTTTAATAGAAATTCAAAGGTGTGTAAAAATGAATTTGAAAAATAATTTTTGTTTCGTAAAAAAATTGATTGAAACATCATAGAAAACAAGGATATTGAAGGAAATGAATTTCTGAACAAATTAACATTTAAATATTCTTTTACACAAAAACATTCTTTCAGTAAATTATATAAATAATATGATAAATATTAATGTAAAATAAATTTATTATATTGAAATAAATAGAGTATAAAAATCAAATTCATTTTTCTGAAAAATATTATATAATTTCCTTAAATTTAAATTCAAACTTTAAGAGTCCGGAATAAAAGGAGATTGAAACAAAAATATCTCCCATAAATTTATACTTGATTAGAAGGATTTATAACCTCATATATGAAAAATTAAAATAGTTTATAACTAATTTACATTGTAATGTATATATATAAAATATCATATATGACCTACTTAAAAAATTTTAACGTCCTTGTATTAATAATTAGCTATTTATATCATTATCTATGGTTTTTAAGAGTATGATTTTATTTGATGATTAGGTTGATCTGTTACGGTCCTTATTCATTAATCATGTTTAGATAATATAATTAATTTTATTTATGATATCAATATAATAGATATTAATTATATACACATTTGTTATTTTATATAATTGTTGTGTATAAAGAGATAATTTACACCATTAATGGAGACAGTACGACAAACGTATGCATGAGTGTTGTTTTCAAATTTCCATGAATGAAACAAAATAAATTTTATTAATAATTTAACAATATAAATTATTATTATATCAAGTAAATTTATTTATTCTATCTTTATTATTACACACATTAAATATGAAATGAAAAATGAAGCACTTGTCTTTGTGGAGGATTTAGTCCAAACGTACTTATGAGTGTCGTTATAATTTTGTAATGGATAAAAAGGAAAGAAGTTATATGTGATATTATAATTTTAAAATAATCATATATTCGTAAAAATAATATATAACCTTATATGTGGACAATTTTTTTAAATAAAACATCATAAAACACAATCTAATCCTATTTTGTAAAAAAATGATTTTGTAAGCATAAAAATTAACTTATATTAATATAATTAGTATTACTGATTCAAATTGAATTATTTATATTATTATAAATCATATACATTACATTTCAAATTAATAACAAATCCTAAATATAATGGTAGTTTCGAAATTCACTATTTATTTGAAAAATGATTATATTTGAATTTTTTTAGAATTTTATAAAAAATAAATTATTTTAGAAAAAATAAAAATATTTTCCCAAAATTAATATTTAAATGTTTATTTACATTTTAATTTCAAAATTTTAAAGTTAATATTTGTTGAATGGTCTGACATTAATTATATTATTTTTTCATTGAAAACTATGAACAAATATTTGTATATAAATATATTTTTTTTAACATAAGGAATTTAATAAAAAATCAGTATATATATAAATATATTATAAATATATGAAACCCTTATCATTTTTTTCATAGTTTTGTTATTACTATCTATATTTCCAAATTATCTAAAAGGTTATTAGGATATACTATATTATAGATCATTTTAACTTGAGTTAGATTGTATTGCAACTTATCGAATATATTAAATTTATTTGAAGGGAAAAAAATGAGAAAATCACAGGGTGATATTAAAATATCTAGAATCCCTCATATGTTACATTTTTTTCTGGATTAAATAACTAGGATGAATTCTTTAATGTGAAAAAATAATTTTTCACTAATGTAAAAAATCAATGGATCTAATTTATTACAGTTGATCTAGGCCAATGTCTAATAACATCAACCATAGAAGGATATATTGATATACCCTCTCTATTTATAACATTACCCAAGTATGATACATTTTATTATTATAATTAATACATCATGAATTTGGAATATTGTTTATCTCTCCTTGAGACCATAAACACAATTCTCAAATGATCATAAGGCTCTTTCGTGTCCTTGGATTATATAAAAATATGACCTATAAATATTAAAAAAATTGATAGAAGCAATCAATATATAAAAAATTAATTAAATTCATATATTGTGGGAATTAATATGTCCAAATTAAATCAAAATAAATCCATAGAGTCCATTCCTCATATGGAGCATTGTATTAAGTATGTTTTCACCTTTTAACTAGAATTTAAATTATCTAAAATGTAGTTAAATCATTTAAAATTATATACCTCTTATTATGTAATGGAACAATGAAGAAATATGGTGAAATGGTTACATATTATTGGTCATGATATAATTAATAACCCTTTAATCAATTAAAATAATAACTGATCTAACGTACATTTTAATAAAATGAACCTGTTAACCCCATGGGGATTCATTTGTCATAATGAATCCGTTATCATAATTTTTGAAGAGTTTTTTAATTAATTCATGGATCATAATTAGTTATATTCTCTTGGAGTGTCATACAAATATGTGTAGTGTCTTTAATTAATTTATTAAAAATCAACTTTATGATTAAGTGGATTACAAGTAAAGTCTAAAAAATGAATATCAATAAACTAACATATGATAATAATATATTCAATGTAAGCTTTCTCTCAAACTAATGGAGATAAATAACCCTTATTAAAAGGATATAAGACCATTGGCTTGGAATTATTTTTCATTGGAAGTCCATATTAATACTCACTCAAAATATTGATAACATGGTTACTTATAATAATAAATGATACTTCCGTTATATGAATATTGATAGGTACACTACATAGAGAGACAAAAACACTATCTAAAATCAAATCTAATTTAACTAAATAGAGAATAACAATATTTTGTAAAATAACATTCCAAAAATCATTAATCATAGAGTAATAATATACTTATAATAAGATCATCTTACCATTAAGAGTTTTCACTTCTAATTCAATAGATAATAATTGAGGGTATGAATTTTAATTCATTGATACATTTTATGAAATATGGAAATTCATATAACAAATATTATATAAGAACATTTAATATTTGATAATACTTGTAAGCACCTCAACATTATTATTACATATTTAACCCCTTACAAAATCTAAAATGGTTTTCTTTGTAATTAGGAATCATTAAAATAAGTGATGATTCATGAAAATTACTTCCTATCATGTCTAAAAAATGGATCGTTCATTTGAACATTTGTCACAATAAGTTTAAACTTGGTCATCCAGGGTCATTATATATTCAAATATTTAAGAATTTTCCTAAATAAAATTTGAATTAACTTAAGGATCTCTTTTATGTGTGTATATCCATGTGTGAATTGTTATGGAACCTCATCATAGACATGTAATAATTGAGTTAATACATAATAATCTCCGTATAGTGTTTTTACCCATATGTGATTTCTTCCAAAACAACATCAACATTGTAGTATCCATATAGAGATGAATATTATAGAAAAGAATGATCCTTTCTTTTTAGTAACATGGATGTTCTCCTATATAAATTCTAACACTTAGTGTCTCTAGTAATGATTCCCGTTAAGGTTTCCCAAAAATCAACCACTAATGAGATTATAACTCACGAGACAAAATTATTTAATACATAATCTTACATCATATTAGAAGAATATTAAATACAACACATAATAAAACATAACCTATAACTATAAATATTTACATTATTTGGACACATGTTAAATAAAAATCATACATCACATAATATATTTAATATAACAAAAAATGGTATTATCACATTCTACAATAATTATACCTATTATACATAAAATTCTTCTTCATAACATAGGTAAAAAACATAATAATTTGTTATATTAGATTCTCAAATAGGGTAAACATGGGAGGTATTTGTGAAAGAACATATTTAAGAATTACAAGATCATATGTGTATACGAATATAATATAAAAATTTAATACTCATGTATTAAAATTAATTGATCATAGGTAGGACTTAAGGCATTTGTATTTCAAAATTCATTACTAATTAATAAATCAATGATAATGGTTAATGAGACTATATCAAAAGAATGTTAACATAACATAGATATTAGAATAACATGTTTCATATAATAATAATATTTGAAATCATATTTCAATTCTATTTACAAAGACATTCATAATTTTTTGGTTTTTGTATAACCAGTTATGTAACCTATTTAGGCTTAGAAAAACCACCCATGTACCATATTCTAGGCATGGAATAACCACATGTATACCCTATTTCATATATGGATTACATTAATGTACCATTTTACAGCATAAAATTTAAAATTACCCTGATAATTAGTGGGATATAATGTAACCACTTATTATATAATCATAATCCATCCACATGTGTTCCAAATGATCAAGAATGTATTTAAAATATCTTAATAACGTGTCCAATTGAAAATAAACTGGTTTTAATTAGGATTTCATCATTATAATCAATAACTATCTAGTGAAATAATTAATTTGGTAAATTTGGATCATGTCCCTAATAAAGATAAAGAATCATCAATGGATATTTTTATACATGAATATACCATTAATATATCAAGGATTTATTTCATAAATAAGATAAATAACCCATTTTGGAATCACCTGGTTAAAATATAAAAATTTATATAATATTTTAAGAAATAAAAGCATGAAAAATTATAAAGGAATATTTATTGAAAATTGTAGTCCGTATTTTAAGAAAAATTCATTCCTATGGTATATATTAAAACAAATAATTATGTCCATATCTTAAGGAATATGTACCTCATTCTGAATAAAATACGGAAATTATATTAATCACTTTTATAGAATTTCAAATCTAGATAATATTGACTATAATAAATCATTATATCAACTTAATCTTTTACCTGGATACATTTTAAAAAAATATTTCAAATCAAAGAGAAAAATAATATTGGATATCCTTTATAACATTATTTAATAATTTTAGGTACATAGAGAGATTTATATGACTGGAAAAATTTTAATTTTTAGATATAAAATGTGGAGAAGAAAAAAATAATATATACTAGAGCTGGATCATATAACTTCAACACAAAAAATTTCAATCCAAATTAATACTTATAAAAATTTTGATTATAACATAAATCAACTTCCAAATTGGTTACATTTTAATTGTAAGACTGAATAAATTAATAACATTAAATTAAAAAATAAATACAATGAATAAAAATATTTTATTTATATAACATATTAAAGGTGAATTATATACATAACATGATTAAATAAAAAATAATATTTGTAAAAATTTAAATTATATCATAAAACCCCTAAATATATGATAAATTTTTAATATTAAGCCAAAATAAATTAATAATTCTAAATTAAACACTAAATACCATGAATATAAATATTTTATTAATATAACATACAAATGGTTAATTATATACACCCCTTGAGTTAAACAAGTATTGAATATGGTATATGACTTCAATTATCATCATCAAGTTGTTAGTTAACAACATCATTTTTAATGTATGATTATATTTGATGGTTGTGGTCAATAAATGATGATCATGGTTTATGTATATTCAAAATAATAATAAATTAAAAAAATTATAACATTTAATCATTATTTATAAATAGGATAGAAAAAATGAATTACATCATTTCATGAAGATGGTAGTCTATATATATATGCAAGTTATATTTCAATTTTTATGCATACTGAAAGAAAGAAAGTAAAATAATAATTTACATACAATAAAACATAATTATAACATAAATTTTATATATATTCATTAAATCTACATTTATTAACATAAATTTTATGCATAAAAGACAAATTAATTAGATAAGTTCATGGAGGTAGTAGTCCACACATGCACCCATGGGACATTATCATTTTCCAAAAGAGATGAATGAACGATGAAAGGTAATATAATATAATTAATGAATTATAATTATGTCATAAATATTATACATAAAATATTAAATTTATCATAATAACCAACCATGAATTATGGTGATGGAAAATGAACCAGGTTTCTAAATGGAGGTGGTAGTCCACATATACACTGGAGCTATACTTTTATTTCCCATTTGATGTAAATTAAGAGGAAATTGGTTATCAAGTTGTCGTAATAATATATATTTACATTTAAAATATAGTATTAATTATGTTATTATGGATATAATATATTTATATGATTTAGATGAAGAAATAATCTTTGAATGAGTTGGGTTAGAGGACTGTATCTTCTTTAAAAAACATACTTTGGATTACACATTAATCCATATTAATATTTTATGAGGTCATGAAAAGGATATCTAGAATTATTTTAATGATGATATGAATATTATTTTCAATTTTTTTATGAAATATAATGTTTAAATTTTTTGATTTAGGAGAATAATAGGTTCATTTTTTATGTGAGGCGATGGAAATCCATGGAATTAATTAAAATATTTAAATAATATAATTTCACAATCATTTAAAAGATAAAAAATAGACATGACATGAAATATAATATAATATAACGATGAAATAATATCATTGAATAATATTTAGACAATTTTATGTTTAAATTGTTCCTTTATCTCCTTGTTTATCCCTTCGTAAACCTACTTTAAACCTATTCTTGGTAATTAGTTTTTGTTAGTATTTATTGTATTTATTATGAAAAAATTTAATGCTCATACATTTTTTTAAATTGTAGTTCCATGTGATCAATTAATAAAATAATAAAAAATTAATTTTGAATAAAATGCATAAAACATAAGAACTATTTTTGTGATACATATATTTTTATGTATAAAACTGCTTTTATATTCAGTTCGTGCCCAGAAAAAACATATAATTAAATAAAAAAAATTTAATAAAATATATAGTCTGTAAATATAATTAAAATATCTATATAATATTATTTAATCAATTTTTTATATATTAACACATTGAGCATGCTATAACAATTTTATGACAAATAAATCTCTTTACATGATGATGATTGTATCTTTATTCCTAACCATTAGATAATAATTATTTTAATGATTATTCATATATCCTCAAAGAAATTTATTAATGTAAAAACCGGAAATCCTATGGAAAATGTTTTATTAAAAATGTGGAAATTTTACGAGTCCGCAGTTTCTCACGGCGCCTGATTCCGAGGCCTGGTGTTCCCAGAATCATTTTCTGATGTTTTGTAAGGGTACGTTCAGCAAATGTACATGTGGGATTTTATATATTTTGAACCGGTGGTCGAAATTGAAATTCAAGGACATCGATAAACACACAGCGCAGATATTCACTTAAAGAGACATTCACCACAGTTGCGTTTTATCCGGAGTGAAGTTAATTTTTGGGGGATTTCTAAATTTAATAAAAAAATATGTGTAGCATATTTTTTTTAAATGTGTGGGGGTTAATTTCTCCAAAGAGAAGTGGGAGGAGCGGCCCACCCCCACATAACCTCCCATGGGAGGATATTAAGTGGTGGGGCCCACACGAGCACCTATCCCCTCAACTCCCCTTGAATCACTTTAACTCCCCTTGAATTTAATGAGCCAACCCAATCTTCATTTATTTTGTGTGGACTCTCCACCTTCCCTCCACCTTAAATGTGACAACACAATTAATTAATGCCCTAATAAATTAATTTGTGGTGTGATGAATTGTTTTGAATTAATTAGAAATGCATGGAATCATTAAAAAATTAGGAAGCCTATCATTTTATTGGATTGGCTATTATTCTATTGGGAGGCTTTGGGAGAATTAGAAAGAAAGTGGTCTTCCATGAAGAACATCTCAAATGAAGAATGACATCCTCTCCGACGAAGAATGAGGAAGACATTCGACCCCGGAATCGGCGGTGCGTGATGAGCGCAACGTATGACGTCGTCTTCGAATTATCTTCCCACAACACGGTCAAGCGAAGTTTGAAATCAAGGTAGGGGGATTTAATTAGTTTAAATTATTACCATTCTCTTGGACACTAAATTTGTTTGTTGGTGGAAATTTGTTATTATTTAAGGCAGAGGGTGCGGGCCGAAAAAACACGACCCAACATCCCTTCGTTGGTTCATATTGTTTGACGTCAGAGGCGGAGGAAGCGCAGTGTCGTCGCGCCATGCGGAGTGTAGCAGGTCCGCAGCTACGTCGCACAGCGGTGGAGATGCAGAGGCAGCCGACCGAGCCGGCCGCCATGGAGCCGTGCAGCGGGCCGACCAGCGGCCCCCTGGAAAACCATGGCGCCCAAAGGCACCTCGTGGAGGAAAACCATAGCCCGTATCTACGAGCCACTCGGCTAGAGAAGAACCGGCCGACCACATGCTATCCGGGCGGGACGAACCGGCCCGTTACAGCCGGCCAGGCTGGAGGATCGTGGCTCCCGTAGGCACCGCGCTACGGAGGAACTGTGGCCTGCAACTGTGGGCCGCTCGATGGGTGAACAGGCCGGCCACCTGCTGGCTGGGATAATGAACCGCATTACTGCTTGGCACTGTGTGGGAAGAACAGCGGCCCGATTTGCGGGCTGTGTGCGCCGGGATGAACTGGCTGGCTAAGGCCTACCGGGTAGAGGAGTGGCAGCACCGTACGGCGCCGCCTGGTGAACCGGACTGGGCCGCTCTACGGACAGGTTCCGCAGGTGGGTTGCGCCCCACCGAGCCGGGCTGACCCCCAGCCGGGACAGACCTGAAAAACTGGGTCGGGCCGACCCCCTAGCTGGGTCGGACCCGTCGAGCCAGGTCGGGCCGACCCTCTAGCCCACTAGGCTTGATGGTCCGGGCCCGACTTCGCTTAACTACGAATATATTCAAGACCGTGCGTCCGAACTACGTGTCGTCTACGGAACTGGGACCCTCGTGACGAGGTGGTCCTTTGACGATAATCTAAGTGTGTTTTGGGAAACATTGGAATACGGCCGGGTTTGGAACGACCGTAAATCCAATCTGGTCCCTAGAACAGAAATGCTAATATCTCTCAGACCCGG
This sequence comes from Viscum album, assembly GCA_963277665.1. NCBI lineage: Eukaryota > Viridiplantae > Streptophyta > Magnoliopsida > Santalales > Viscaceae > Viscum > Viscum album. The sequence continues at coordinate 222,336,085 of OY728165.1, forward strand.
CGTCTGATTGACGCGCGGTCTATCACGGTGAGTTTTTTAAGATGAGACAGAACTACTGGATACATCAAATCAGGACTACGTGATATTTGATGTAGCGACACTTGGCTCGAGGAGTGAACCCTCCTGGAATTGAGCGTGTTGTGTGCGGGAACCCTAGAGCTGGCAGCGATGACTACTATACCAGAATCCTACGTGGGTTCGACATCGACAACTACCATACCGAAATCTTATGCGGGTTCGACAGGGAAGACTACTGTTCTAGAATCGTCTATGGGTTGGGCAATTATGACTTCTGTTCATGTATCCTGTGTCGGTTCGATAGAGTAGATGGTCATGTATCCTGTGTGGGTCCGACAGCTTAGAAGGTCCTGTATCCTATGTGGGTCTGACAGCTTAGATGAATTGGTGACTACATCTGATCATTTCTATAACATTACGAATGATTTATACCTATGTGGGATGAGTCATTTATTTGAACCATTATCATCGTGGTGATTTACTTTACATCCTTTGTGGATTGGGTTGTGCTTGAGCTCGAGAGTTGGAGACGAACTGTGACTGGTAACTTAGGTATATGTATGGACATATACCTAAGTAGGGTTGGTTGATACTTAGCGATTGTATCTTTTTACTGTGGTTTATTATTTGTGGTTTTTGGGAGATCTTCGGGGGTCTTGGGGTCTTCTACGGAGTATTGTTATACTCACCCCTTCACGGGCTTCGCCCGTACCTTGTTCTGTTCTGTGCAGACAATAGATGACAGTGATCGAGGCTAAGGGTGATAGACGAGAGACTGCTCGGAGCTGGACTAGATGGGACGTACCGTAGGGATGAGTTGATCATGTTCTGAACCTGCCAATCATGTAGGATTCCTGGGCAGACAATCCAGGAGCTGTTTTCCCTTTTTTACTTGTACTTGTACTTGTTGTTTAGTTGGGTTTGTATACTATCCCACATACTTTCATCACAACTTACTTTTCTATTTTAGTACTTGTTGCCTCTACATCTCGTGTTGAGACCGCATGTTTGTTACAGGTTAAAAGGCAATGCCTTCCTTTTTTATTGGGAATACACCTTTGGTGCAAGTCGCTAGCCCCTGGCTTATGGAAGGCGGGTTTGGGGTAGTCACGACCCAGGCCACAAGGATGGGTCGTGAAAAATTCGTATCAGAGGAGTCGGCTCTACCACATAACTTGGACTCTAATTAATTTAACATCAATAGTGTTAATTTCAATGATTATGGTAATCCGTTTGGGGAAACCAGTGTTGGTGTGGCGGTCGACGTATCCATACACTAGGACTATGACTTCTGATCTCCCACTCAGTGCATGAAAATACTGATCACCTGTGTGTTTTCTTGAAAAAAATTTCATTGTAATTACTTTTTTCATCTCACCAGTTATATTGTTCTTACTGTGGCACACAGGTTTCTTTTCAGCATGGCCCCACGAAGGTAGCCAGTTAGGGTTCCATGTTTCGTAGGAGATGGTATCCCACCAACCATCGAGGACTCGGTGTAGGGCCTCATCACATCGGAGGCACCAGCAGTACCACTACCCGCTAGGCTACCGGTACCCCCAGCCTCAGTAATAGGGAGTGCACGCTGCCTGAGTGCATTGCACAAGTTCGAGTACCAGAGGCCACCCATGTTCCGGGGAGAGATGGGATCATATGCAGCTGAGGATTGGCTGGATGCTGTCATGAGAGTTTTCAGATTGGTAGGGATACCAGCCGACCTCATGGTCATCCTTGCCACGAGTCTACTACATGTAGCGGTATGAAGATGGTGGACCCTGATGGTCCAGGTGCATGACTATGAAATCATTACTCTGGATAGACTTCGAGAGTTTCTTTCACTCAGAGTTTCTTCCAGAAACCCTTTGTGCTAGGCAGATTCAAGAGTTACTTCATCTGCATCAGGGTAGTGTGACAGTAGCTCAGTACTCAGCGAGGTTCACCGACCTCTCATGCTAGTCCACAGATGTGGTATGGGAGCCATAATTTAGGTCCCAGACCTTAGAGCAGGGACTCAAGAATTAAATCAGAGCTTTGATGATTCCCCCCAGCATTCCGACGCAGGCGGGGGTGCTGGAGCGAGCCCTTCTTGTGGAGAGTTTTATCGCTGAGCAGTCACCAGTGGTGAGACCCACCACAAGGCGACACATAGCGGAGTCATCAAAAGCCGTTAGTAGGTAGATGTCACAGAGGTCAAAGCGGACCAGGCCAATAGGTGGTCGACCCCATGATATATGTTCAGTTTTTCGGGGCACACGAGACAGAGCCATTTATACGAGGAGCAGGTCGGGTTATGATTGCGGCGGGTAGGGCCACATGGCTCGAGACTGCCTAACCCACCATAAAGATGAGCAGCAGATAGTAGAGGGACCTCCCAGGTAAAGGTAGAGGTTTGACCGAGGTGGTCCACCAGAAGCAGGCAGACGTGACAGAGGAGATGGTTGAGCAGCGGGTGGTGGACGACGTTTCGAGGCTCTACCACCACCACCACAAGGAGGTCCACCACAACCACAGAGAGCTGGAGGGTTAGAGGCGGGCTAAGATCGAGGCAGTCAATGCCTATGACCACGGTGCACCTAAGATGATTTGAGGTACTATCTGTGTCTACTCCTCCATTGCTGTAGAACTTATAGACACAGGTGCGAGTCATTATTTTATTGCCACCACCCTCGTTCGGAGCTCAGAGATTCTGACAGATCCGTTGGCTCGATCCTTACGGATAGAGACTCTTACGGGAGCAGAGTTGATGATTACGCACTGGTTTCGGCAGTTTTAGCTTACTGTAGGAGGTGAGACATTCATCTAGTATCTTTTTGTAGCAGTGTCGAGGCCTTACGACGTTATCTTGGGTATAGACAAGTTATCCACAGTTCATGCTTATATTGACTGTATTAGGCGTAATGTGCAGTGTTCCCACACGGATGGGACCAGGAACACATTCCCCTACGAGAAGGTAGCCTTTGCAGTGTAGGACTGACTTAGGAAGAGGAGGGGGAAGCCGTTCACACATAGTTGGGTATTCTCATCCTCGGAGAAGTTGATGTGCTGAGTCCAAGTTTTCCTATTGTAGCGGATCAGTACGCGGATGAGTTTCCTGACAACATTCCAAGACTACCTCCTCACAGAGAAGTAGACATCTACAATGACATGTACACTAGGAAAGCACAGATATCTACTACAACATATCCGATAGCTCCCGCTGAGCTTTATGAGCTACGGGTATAGCTGGAGGACTTGCAGGGGAAAGGATATATCCAACCCAGTGTTTCACCTTGGGAATCTCTGATTTTGTTCTCCAAGAAGGCGGATGGGAGCATGCGAATTTCTGTTGACTACTTTCTCCTGAATCAAGTGACCATGGAGAATAAGTACCCTCTTCTAAAGATTAATGACCTCATTGATCAACTAATGGGAGCATGGTGGTTCTCTAAGATACACCTCATATTAGGCTATCACTAGCACAGTGTTCAGGAAGAGGATGTGAATAAGACATCCTTCGGATATCGGTATGGAACTAAAAGTTCTTGGTTATGACCTTCGGCATTACCAACACTTCAGCAATGTTTATGAGTCTCATGAAAATGATATTTCAGCCTTTCCATGATCGTTTTGTCATAGTCTTCATCGATGGAATATGGATTTACTCGACTACTGAGGAGGAGCACACCAACCATTTGTGGGTAGTACTGGACACACTCCAAGAGAACCAAATTTATGGTAATCTCTCGAAGTTCCAATACTGGATTCGACTCTGATGCATGAGTTGCAGTGGATCTAATGAATATTGAGGCAGTGCTTTCTTGGGAGCCACCCAGGAGTGTGAAGGAGGTGTGAAGATTCATGGGACTGGCTAGGTACTATCAGAGATTTGTGCTAGGTTTCACATGAGTTGTAGCACCACTTTCTGCATTGACGATGAAGGGGAATCCCTTCGTGTGGTCAGATTGATGCCAATAGAGATTTTATGAGCTGAGGCATAGGTTGACCAGTGATCCCATATTGAGGATACCATAGGAGGGTGTGGGGTACATTGTTTACCGCAACACATAAGAGACCAGACTAGGGTGTTTCATGATGCAGGAGAGATAAATGATCGCGTATGGTTCAGGGCAGTTGAGTCAGCATGAGCAGAACTACACTACCCATGACCTGGAGTTATCAGTAGTGGTCTTCGCCTTGACGATGTGGCGGCACTATTTGAGGGGTGAGCATTTTAGAGTCTACTATGACCACCAGAGTCTCAGGTACATCTTCTCATAGAAGGACCTGAACCTGAGACAATGATTATGGATCAAGTTCCTCTTGGACTATGACATTGATATAGTCTATACTCCCGGGAAGGGGAATATTATAGCACATTCTCTCAGCAAGAGATCATGCATTCAGCTTCTAGGAGAGGCGACAGAGAAGCATGCCACATTATAGATATCCTTTGTGGATAGAGATAGAGCATCATTTCTTCAATCTCTCATAGTAACTCCTCCACTTCTTCAGTGAGTCAGAGAGGCACGGTGTGGGGATTTTTATTGTGCAACACGACGTGTTCAGATATCTTCTAGGAAGGCCCATGATGGGTTTTTTGAACGTGGGGAGCACGTCATCCTTCTCAGAGGACATACCATGGTACTAGTTTCACTACATGAGGATGTGTTGAGGGAGTTCCACACTTCCCCTCTAGCGGTATATCCAAGAGTATAAAAGATGTATCAGGACCTCAGACGACAGCACTAGTGGCCGGGTATGATGAAGTCATTAGTAGATTTTGTCTCCTGATACTTCACTTGACAGTAAGTGAAGGAAGAGCACCAGGTTCCAGTAAGATTGGTTCGACCCATAGAGGTCCCAGAGTAGAACTGGGACAAGATATCATTGGATTTCGTGATGGTACTACCACATACATCTAGAGGACACAAATCTATCTGGGTGATTGTCGACCGACTAACCAAGTCGTCCCACTTCCTACTGATCAAAGAGCATGGATTAGTAGAGAGCATGAGACACCTATGTTCAGGTGATTGTACGACTTCATTGTGAGGCATCGACGATCATCTATGATTGGGATGCTAGTTTCACTTCCCAGCTATGGAAGGGGTTGTAGGAGGATTTTAGGACATAGCTTCGCTTGAGCACCGCCTTCCATCCTCAAATGGATGGATTGACTGATAGGACCATTCATACTCTTGAGGACATTCTCTGTGCATGTTTCCTTGACTTTCGTCACTGCTAGGAGGATCACTTACCTTTGTTGGAGTTTGCATACAACAACAGCTACCACTCCACCATCAGGATGGAACCATACGAGGCACTGTATGGCCAACCATTCAGATCACCTATGTGCGGGACTGACCCAAGGTAGTCATCACTTGTATAACCATAGATGGTGCAGGCTATGATTTAGAAGGTGCAGATCATCTGGGAGTGGATTAAGACTACATAGATCAAGCAGAAGTCATATTCTGATAAGAGACATAGACCACTGGAGTTCAAGGATGGAGAGCACGTTTTCCTACGGATCTCGCCACGATGAGGTCTGCAATGATTTGACCGAGGTGGAATGTTATCCATGAGATTCATTGGATCTTTCTATGTCCTCAGTAGGGTAGGTAAGGTGGCTTACCTCTTAGCTCTTCCACCTCAGTTGCACTTGGTGCACGACGCCTTCCACGTATCTCAGTTGAGATGATACGTGCATAACTCGTCCCACATAATCGACCATGGGGAGCTGGACATCGATGACAAGGCGACAATCATGGAGGTTCCAGTGGAGATAGAGGATCCCTAGGAGAAGGTCCTACATGGACATTAGATTCCTCTGGTACGCATTTGTTGGAAACATGAGAACTTCCAGGAGAGCACATGGGAGCAGGATGCTCAAATGCATGCTCATTACCCCCTTTTGTTCCCTTAGTGTGTGTGGTAGCTTACGGGGATGTAAATCCCTGAGGTGGGGAGAATGTGAAGACCTGGAAATCCTATGGAATTTTTTTTCTTAAATACATGGGAATTTTACGAGTCCATAGTTTATGACGACGCTGGATTCTGAGGCCCGGTGTGCCGAGAATCAATTTATGATGTTTTTTACGGGTACGTTCATTAAACATACGTGAAGGATTTTATATCTTTTGAACTGGTGCTCAGAATTGAAATATGAGGACCCCGATAAACTCACATCGCTGATATTCTCTTAAGGATACCTTCACCGCAGTTTCATTTTATCTGGAGTGGAAGTTAATTTTTCAGGGGTTTTCTAAATTTAATAAAAAATATGTGTAGCATATTTTTTCAAAATGTGTGGTGGTTAATTTCACCAAAGGGAAGATGGAGGTGGGGCCCACCCCCACATAACCTACCATGGGAAGAAATTATGTGGTGGGGCCCACATGAGCACCAAACCCCTCAACTCACCTTGATCCCCTTTAACTCCCCTTGAATTTAATGATCCAACCCACTCTTCATTTATTTTGGATAAACTCTCCACCTTCGCTCCCCCTTAATTGTGCCAACACAATTAATTAATTCCATAATTAATTAATTTTTTGAGTGATGAATTCTTTTGAATTCATATGATTTGCATGGAATCATTAAAATTTTATGGAGCTTATTATTTTATTGGCTTACAATTATTATGTTGGATGGATTTTAGATAATTAAAAAGAAAGTGTTCTTCCAACAAGAATATCTCCAATGAAGAAGGATGTCCTATCTCACGAAGAACGAGGAAGACGTTTGAGCTTAGAATCGGTGGCGTGTGACGGGCAGAAAGTACGAAGTCTTCTTTGAATTCTCATCCTACAACACCATTAGGCGAACATTGAAATCAAGATAGGGGGATTTGATTACTTTAAATTACTACCACTTTCTTCGATGATTACCTTGTTTGATCGTGTCCATTTGTTATTATTTAATGCAGAGGGTGCGGGCCGAGCAAACACAACCCGACATCCCTCTATTGGTTCATATTTTTTGACGTCAGAGGCGGAGGAGGCACGACACCGTCACGCCACGCGGAGGGTAGTGGGTTCGAGGAGCCGTCGCACCACGGTAGAGATGCAGAGGTGACCGACTGAGCTGGACACCATGGAGCCAGGCAGCGGGCTGACCGGAGGCCCGATGGAAAACCATAGCGCCCGAAGGCACCGCGTGGAAGAAAAATATGGCCCCCGGATGCGGGGCACTCGACTGGAGAAGAACTGGTCGGCCTCATGCCGGTCGGGATGGAAGAACTGGCCGGCTACGGCCAGGCAGGCTGGAGGACCACGGGGCCCAGAGGCCTCGCATGGAAGAGTAACCATGGACCGCCATCATGGGCCGCATTCAAGACGAACTGGCCGCTCAGGCTGAAGAACCACAGTGCTGCTTGGCGCCGCGTGGGAGGAACAGCAGCCCGATGTGCGGGCTGTGCATGCCGGGCAGAACCGGTTGGCTACGTCCGGCCGGGCAGAGGAGCGGCGGTGCTGCTCGGCACTGCCGGGCAAACCAGACCAGCCCACTCCACATGCCGAGTCCGCAGGTGGTCCATTCCCTACTGGTCCGGGCCGAACCCCCAGCCGGTTCGGACCCGCCGAGGCGGGTCGGACCGACCCGCCAGCCCACTGGGCTTCACGGGTCTGGCCCAACTGCGCTTAATTGCGAATATCTTCCAGACAACATGTATGAACCCTGCGCCGTCTGCGGTACAGGGACCCTCGCGGTGAGACGGTACTTTTGAGATACTCTAAGTTAGCTTTGGAAAACTTTGGAAAACGGTCGGGTTTGGAACGCGCGTAAATCCAACCAGACCCCTAGAACAGAAATGCCAATATCTCTCAGATTGTGCGTCTGATTGACACGTCGTCTATCGCATTGGGTTCCTTATGATGAGGAAAAACTACTGGATACATCAACTTAAGACTACGTGATTTTTTATGTATCGACACTCGTCTCGAGCAATGAATCCTCTTGGAATCGATAGTGCTGTTTTTGGGAACCCTAAAGCTGGGAGGAGTGACTACTGTACGAGAATCCTATGTGGGTTCGATAGCAATGACTACTATACCAGAATCCCATGTGGGTTCATCAGTGATGAATACTGTATCAAAATCCTCTATGGGTTCAACATTTCTGACTTCTGTTCCTGTATCCTGTGTGAGTCTGACAATGTAGTTGGTCATGTATCTTGTGTGGGTCCGACAGCTTAGCTGGTCCTGTATCCTGTGTTGGCCCGACCGCTTAGATGAATCTGTGACTACATTTTATCATCTCTATGAATTTACAAAATTTGTATACCTATGTGAGCTGAGTCTTGTCTTTCAGCCATTATCATCGTGGTGATTGACTGTACTTCCTTTGTGGACTGGGTTGTGCTTGGGATCGAGAGTTGGAGCCGGACTGTGACTATTAACTTAGGAATATGTATGGGAATATACCTAAGTAGGTTTGGTTGATACTTAGTGAATGAATATATCTATCGTGGTTTATCCTTTGTGGATTCTGGGAGACCTTCGGGGGTCTCGGGGTCCCCTCTTGAGTAGTGTTATACTCACCCCTACATGGGCTTCACCCAGACCTTGTTGTGTTCTGTGAAAACGACGGACGATGGTGATTGAGGCTGAGGGTAATAGACGAGAGACTGATTGAAGCTAGACTAGATAGGACATACCATAGGGATGAGTTTATCGAGTTCTGTAACTACCATTCAGGTAGGATTCCCGGGCGGATGATCCAGGAGTTGTTTTCCCTTTTTACATGTACTTGTACATGTTGTTCAGTTGGGTTTGTATACTGGCCCACTAACTTTCAGCATACCTTACTTTTCTATTTTACAACATGTTTCCTCTACTTCTTGTGTTGAGACTATGTGTGTTACAGTTTAAAAGGAAATTCCTTCCCTTTTTTTATCAGGGTTACACCTTTGGTGCTAGTCACTAGCCCCTGGCCTTTGGAAGGCGGGCTTGGGGTAGTCACTCCACGGGACCCGAGGATGGGTCGTATCAATTAATATATTTATATGGTGATAAATATTATATATATATATATATATATATATTACACCTAGAAATATTCTTTTCTAATAAAAAATATTTCTTTGAATAATAATATTATTTTATTAAATATTTCATGATTTTTCTTTTGTGAATTAAGATAAAGATTTCAATTAGGTTAAATATATATATATATATATATATATATATTCGATAATGTTTATAATCGTATTAAGAGTAAATTATCCAATGACTAGGCTATAATGGAAATAATATATTAGGGTTCATTTATATTTTTGGTTGTGTGTTAATAAAAATATTTAATTCTTAAAATTTATTTAAAAAAAGAAATAAAATCTTAGGGTTGTTACAAGGTATACAATAAAAATTCAAAAATAAATTATAATATTTATTTAAAAATAATTTTTAGTTATTAATTACATCTTTATAATAACTATGGTGATAATGTGATGAAAACCCAACACATTACTCCTTATATTTCGTAGTCCACATTTATGTAGTAGTGATTCATTATTTTTCTAGACGATTTTTATGATATCTGAATGGGGATTACCGTAAAAATAATAAAACATTATTATAATTAAGATACTCGACTGTTATATCTCCATGGATATGATAGGAATAATATATGTAGAAGAAGAAATAAATAAGAAGTAACATTGTTAAGAGTTATACAGTTATTTGGAAATCCTCCATTAACATGTACCTTACCCATATATGGTTTGTGTTATTGAGTGAACATGACATATTATATGAGTGTAATGATTGTATGAAATAATTTTTTTTGGTCTTTTCTGAGATATATAGATTAATTTTAGTGAATATGTGAGAATAGGATACTCATTTTTATAAGTGAAGAGACTGGAACACATGTAAATATTCTTATCTTTTAAATATTAAAAGTGTCTTAATATTTTTCAATTAGAACTAAAAATAGATAAAATTTTATTTAAGGTTGTAAGGGTAGAAATACCCTCTTAAAAAAGAAAATAAGATTATATTTTCTCACCATTTCTCAATTTTTTTATGACAACCATCTCAGATTAACCCTTTACAAGTGTGAAATGATTTTTATAAATTTTACTATTCTTATTGACAAAAAATAAAATTGACATAATTACAATATTTAAAACACCTATTTGAAAACATAAATTGAAATTTTTTATATTTAATATCTATAAATATAAAAGAATAATTTTTATATAAGTTTGAAAAATGGGACCAATATTATTATTCTGAAAATAAGTCTTTGAAGCATAAAAATGATGATAAACATAAATCATGTAGAAATGTTACTTCTATGTAATTAATTATATTATGATTAATAAAATGATTATTATGTTATATTAAAAAAAGATCATTTAATGTACATTATTAAATGAATATAAATAATATAGATTTAAAAATTGGCATTTTTAAATATTCGCCAAAAAATAAATAATTTATGTAATATTTAGAATTCTCAAAATAAGATAAAATCAACCATATGAATTAAAAAATAGAATATATTTTATTTTTATCAATAATAAAATTTATATATTTAATTTTATAATATAAACAGAATTCATTTCTTTTATAATAATAAATTAATTAGTTTTACATTGGGAAATAGTGTAGAGACATATTCTTTAGATATTATAGGAAGCTTCGTGTTCTTTAATTCTCAACCCCTTAAAGAATTACATCATAGAAATTGCAAATATTTTTTTGTTAAATAATTGTGGGAAACCTAGCATCATGTCTTCTTTTTAATGCCTTATTTCCCCCCTCATGATTCTGATTTCATTAAAAAAATTAACCACCCAAGTTATACACTTAACAATTATGTTATCTCTATTTTCAATAATACGGATAATCTCATAATTATACGATAAGTCATGTTTTATCCCTATTATGTCATAGGTGAGTATATTAATTGGATGAACCATGTATTTCCTCTATAAATAAATAAGGGAAACATCATGTACTTTAGGGAGGTTGGGTAGAATATCCAATTAGTAAGAAACAACTATAATTATCTCCAAAAGATAAAAATTAAAAAAATACCTATAGATTAAATTCACCTTTTCACTAAATCATATAAATTCGTTTTTGTGGAATATTTAAATAAAATATGATCCATTTCATGAAATTCCAAATCTATCTTTTAGTTATCTATATAAATCTTTTATAAACATTCAGCATCATTCATATGATTTTAAATACCCCATACTTTTAAAAATATATTTCAAAAATTTCCTGGCCTAATATATTCGTTTCTCTAACTAATTCATAATAATTTATATTACTTCATATATTCCCATACTGTGATTCATATGATTCCATTTATATACTATAACGAAGTCTATTATTTTATAAAAAAATAAAAATATACAGATACTAGTCCTACATAACAAAAGGCTTGTAAGATCCCATATTTTTTCATGTATAAATCTTTTATTTAAATTTTTAATAATGATGGGTTGTCTTTATTTTAGTTCAACCCATTAAAATTATTCCCCTTGTTAATTTTATTCCCCTCATTTTGACATGTCACGAATGTAGTTTTCAGCACATGTCAACATGTCATGAAAGTAGATTACACCACTTGTAATTGTCTTTCACCACGTGAAGTTTTTAATTATTATTTTTTGACATGATTGGAAGGGATATCTTTCTGAAAAAGGGGAAATTAATTATTAATTTCACATGATGTGAAATTAGAATTCTGGTTCTGTAATTTTGACTCCCATATTACTAAATACTGTTATCAAACACCTCATAACCCTCTCAACGCCCTTTTAATTTCCAGAGTTGCTCCAGGAACCACTATTTTAGAACTAACCTTCTCTACATGCATCCACATTGGTCTAAACTACTCTATAAATTTCAATATATGATTCAAGTCCCTCCACACACATCCCACCATGCTACATGTATTCTTCCACTGATTTTTGGGAGACCGATTTGATATGGAAGTGATCTCGCATTTGATCATGGATATCCATGCCTATATTTTTAAGACACACCTTTTAGTCATTAATTTTCATATAGTTCATTTACTAATATATTTTCTTGTTCGTATTATGAGTAATCAAGAAGATGATTACTATTACATATGTAGGAAATTTTTCACTGTTTTATCTTCATTCAAGGGGTCTGATCGATGTCATGTTCGTTGGAAAATTCTTGATTGATCTTTCTCAATTTGAGGATATTAATTGGCATGAATTCTTCATCACTGATGTTGAGGTTGGGGGTCTAAACTTCCAAAATTGTAGTCTTAATTATAATTCTATGTATGTAATTGTAAAATTTCTATTAGATGTTTAGAAATATCATTGTCGATTAAATTAATTAACTTATAGAATAAATTAATTAATGGAAAAAATGTATTTAGGATGTTATGATTTTAGATCATGAATAAATAATTATTAAATTTATTATAGATTTTTTGGGATTAATGATCTTGATTAATTAATTGTATAATTAATTGATTTCAGTTGTTTGGATTATGAAATTTTGATTTGAATACTTATTTTTAAAATTAATTATTGATATATTGAAATTGTAAAAGATATAAATAATTGTTAATTTATTGTAGGATTTTATTTTTGTGGATAATGATTGATTAATTGATAAATTTGTTTTGTTAATTAGATTTTGAATTAATTCACAGAAGGGATAAGATTAATTAATATTCTAATGAATTAAAGGGATAGATGTGGTCAATTAAATATTGAATTAATTAACAGAAGGGTTATGAATAATTAATTTGTGATTTAATTAAAGGGATAGACATGTTTAATTAATAGTTGAATTAATTAATGGTTTTTGAATGATTATATAATTATGAAAAAATAATTAATGGATTTTTTGTGATTAAATAATCATTGGGGAAATTAATTGAAATGAGTTATTATTATTTAATTAGGGTGTTAATTTATAGATATTGAGCAATTTAATTATTTTTTTATATAATTTATGTACTTTAAATGACCAATTTATTGTTTAATTAATGGAAGGGTTTTGTATAGTCAATTAATTGTTAATTAATTGATGAAATTATTGGTGAAATGGTTATTTTTTGTTATTATATTTACATTAATTATGAAATGTGGTAAATGGGGTATGATAAAGGGATTAAGTAGGAATAATGAGAGAGCTTCCATTATTTTTTTCTAAATGACTATGTGAGCCTTGGAAGAAGAAGATTGTTTTTATGTTTTGTTGGTTTTTGAAGGACTGTGTGAGCCATAGAGGAAGAATAATATGAGAGCTCATGATCGTATTTTGAATTACCATGTCAAATGTTGAGGGAAAATACTACAAGATATTTCCCATTTTTCTTTAGATGATTTTTTTCATCATTTATTATTACCCACCTTAAACCCTTGCGGCTAAATCCCATAGTGCACATTAATCATGGAAATATGGTTTACCTATTTTATATATTTGATAAATTCCTTATAGAATTTTGATAATGAATGGTAACATGGACATAAAAATTTGGGATAACCATTGGTGATGGTTTGGACATCTAAGAGGACCAATGTCTTTATTTTGGATTGGGTGTCCATGGGTACTCGAGAGAAAATGTGGTTAATGAATATGTAACTGAATAAATGCAATCTATAATTTATACTGCCTTATTTAGTCTATATAAAACTGCATACACATTTATTGATTGGTTTTCTTTTAGACACCATTTCTGGTGGCCTAATTATTTTTACTCACACCATACATAGGATGCCTAATCGGCACCCAAATATATTACATGGTTGTAGGATACGTTATGGGAAATGGCTATGTATTAGATGGATGAATGAGGTAGAGCATGAATGATGGAACCATACATGGTTTGGGTCCCACATGGGACTTGTCAGATTATTTATTCTTTTTATGATGTTTTTGATATTGACACTTGGTGCATACTTTTTCATAGCATGTATTTATCTTTATTGGATATTTTTTGTTCCTATAATTTTTTATCTAGATATATTGGAATTTTTTATGATTATATATGAATATATTGATGCTTATTTACTTTTTATAAGATTTTACTCCCATAGAAGATGATATAGCCTCCCCACGATTGACTTATGAGACCCAAGTAGATAGTTGGCAGCCTCTAGCATATGGGGATGTGTCCCAAAGGTCATGTGTCATTCTAGCTTGGGGAAATGGTTGTGTGGCACCCAGTACTGAACGTTACAAAGTAGTATCAAAGTAAAATTTTATATTATTCTTCTTTTATATTTATATTTGGGATAAGTAGACATGAGATAGGGAAAATATATTCTCTTGTTAATGAGATCATGCTAGGGTGTTTCACACCCATGTACAATAGAACATCTAATTACACAGGGTGGGATTATTGTTGTTGTTGTTAGCTATAACATTGGAATATTATTTCACCTTGGGTTACACACATGTTTTATGCTGTGATAATTATTGTTGAGATTTTTGATAATTGTCCCATAGTCTAGAATATCATGAGAGATGAGACTGCATGCATCATTCTAGGAACTCAGTATTTTTTAGAAACATGCATAATTTTAGTAATGCATGGGAAAATGAGTTTTTTTTCTAGTTTCTGAATATAGACTGAATTTCATTGATTTTGAAATTGAATTGAAAATGTCTTTTAATATGAATTTCAGAGTGGTAAAATTTCAAAAATAAGTATAAATGAGTATCTAAATGATAAAAATAATTGATGAGAATTTTTTTACTATTGTTTTCTTGAACCCACCAGTAGGATGGTTAAGGGTAGTAATAACACCCTATTTTGAAAATGGGGAGAGGGTTGGGAAAAGAGTTATTGTGGATTGTTTCAGTTTTCATATAACTTAAAATTTGATAATGTTGTGTTATGTGTCCTAATATGTGTTTTTGGAAATTTAGAGATATGCCTCTATGATGATTCTTTTTGAGAGGATGATTAGAGGAAATGGATATGGAATATACTCCAGTGGTGGATACTAAGGCCCTCATAGTTCTGTGGGAGGAAGCATGAGAGAAGTTTCGAGAGAACATCACTTATTTCATGAAATTGATTTAAAGGGACCTGATAAAGATTATGAAATGAATTTTTGATCTAACGAGGGAGTTTCAACTGTTGCACCCTCCAACATTTTATAGAGAGGGTGGACCTGAGAAAGTTGAGTTCAGGATTGAGTCCTTCCAGACTATAATGGACCACATGGAGAATTCTATTGAGAAGAGAGTGAAGATGACAACTTACACATTGGACGGATATCCATAATCATGATAGATAGATAGAAGTATGCAATGGATGTAATTCCAAAAGATGTAATTTGGGAACTTTTACCTATGTATGATGTGGCATGAGAGAGAAGTTATGTTCATGTGGTTGACTTAATGAAATATGTCTGTGATGGGTAATTTCAGACGCATTAATGATTTTTAGTGTTTTCATTTAGAATTGGAAAAATTTGTGACTACTTCATAAAAAATAATTCTTGAGGGACATAAATGTGGAATTAAATCCCAAGTAAACAGATTTATGGTTAAGAAGTTTACAGAATTGCTAAATTTGGATGCCATTTATGATGGGAACCTAAGGGATGTTTCTAGTGGAAAAAGGTGGGTTATTCTATATGTTTTGGAGGTACATCCTATAAGAGAAAACAATGATATTAGGGAACATTATCCCCATGTATTTGTAGGAATATTATCAATGGATAATGTTTCAATACAAAAGACCTTACCAGGGTGGTTTTCCACCTCTATGGTAGGATGCAGAATTTTTGGAAGCATTATTTCCAACTAGCAGTCGACATGTAAAACTATGGAAATATGGGACATCAATAGAGGTTCTATGATATCCTGAGGCAGACATTCTATATTAGTATATCTAGGAAGAATATGGGAGTATGAATGTTATCTTCCTCACCATATCAAGAGGGTTGTTATTTTCCTACTAGAAGTGGTGGTATTGGAGGTAGACGTGGTTCCTTTGGGAAAGAGATCCTGTATCTGCAGAGTGTTGTCACTCAGTGGAGTTAGAGTGCATCCTAGGGAAGAGGGGTAGTACAAGTACATGAGGCAAGTCCTATAATTGTGGATAGTGGGGTTGGACCGTCTATAGTGAGAGGTAATATTATTTATTTTCAACATTAGCTAGTTATTCATTTGGTACTGTTGCCTCTAATTCCTTTATATCTGAAAAAACCTATTAATGATTTGAGCATGGTGGTGGGGATTTTGAGTAGGGTTATGAAGATATATAAGTCATTGAGAGTACGGTCTAGATAAATCTATATATTCAAGGGATGTTCCTTTAAGATCAGGGAGTACTATATTCTATGTGATTTCTAAGTCCTTGACATGTCATGCATTGAACTAATTATGGGTATGGACTTGCTAGTTGCATACTGAGCCTACATGGATTGCTAACGTAGTAGGGTGGTGTTTATTTCTCCTAAGGGTGATGGTTATGTTCAACGGGGGGAGTGCGATATCATTATAATATTAGTCGAGCTAATGGCCCAACAATTTTGAGATATCACAGACCAAGTTTCTAGTTTATTAATATATTAATGACATGTAAAACATGAAATAATTCTACTGGTGGAGGTATAGATTCATGAGGTTTTACCGAAGGACATCTAAGTGTTTCCACTTGAGTTATATGTGAAACACACTATTAAGATCATGTTGGGTGTTGAAACAATATTTATTCTACTATGTTGAGTCATACCAATGGATTTTAAAAAAATCAAGACTTATCTAGAGGACTTAATGGTTATGGGATTTATCTCTTTGAGTACGTCAGCTTGGCATTCACCTATGTTGTCTATAATGATGGATGGTATGAAAATGAAACTCTTTGCCAATTATTGGAGGATGTTCAACATGAATATGAAGAACCTATGTTCTCATCAGTGTATAGATGATCAATTTGACCTCTTTAGAGGAGCTTGTGTGTTCTCAAAGATTGACTTGAGATTGGGGTATCATCATCCATGTATTCTGATTTCTGATATACCAAGGGCTAAAATAAGGATAATTTATATCCTATATGTGTTTTTTTAATTCCATTATTCTTGAAAAAAGCACTATAACTGTATATGGCCTTGATGAAAATGAACGTTCATCCTTACCTGGTTCACATTATTATTTTATTCATGATTGACATCTTGGTGTACTTCAAGACTCATTATTATCATGCCCAATACGTTGACATCATGCTTAGTACACCAAGAGGGAATCAGATATACTCCAACCTAACTATGATATATTTTTTGGTTGAATAGGTACACTTAATTGGACATATATTCTCTAAAGAAGGAGTGTCTGTGGAGCCAAAGAAGGTTCATGTAGTGGTTTCATGGCAATAACCTATTATTTTTAACAATATCCAAAACATTCTACAATTATTTGGATGTTATCAGTGGTTTATCGATGAATTTTCCCATTTTAAAGAACAAATATTTGGCATGACCATGATGGGGAAAAATTTTAATGGTATGAATAATGGGTGAATTCATTCTAAGAGTTATGAAGTGGTTGAAATCAGCACCAATATTGATCCAACTGGAATCAGTTGAGGATTACATGGTGTATTGTGACTCATCTAGGATTTTACTATGAGTTGTGATGATGTAGTAAGATCGAGTTATGTTGTATTTGTATCGATAGATGAGTCCACATGAAAGAAATTACTAGATTTACAATCTCATGTTGGACGTTATTGTTTATTTTTTCATGTTGTTGTGGCACATTTTGTTGGTAGAGATGTTTACGGTGTTTCCTAGTCATAAAATCATAAATTATATCTTCCCATAATGAGATATGAATATTTGGAAATATAGATGGTTTGAGTATATGAAGTCATTTGATTTTATACTAGAATATACCCCAGAAAGGGTAAATAGTGTGGTTGACACCATCGGTATAAAAATTAAGACTCGTGAGGTTCAAGAGTCTAGTGCATACTAGACGGGGATGATGTTGCTAGCTGAGTTGCAAGTTGTGGTTTTTGATAGTTACGAGCAAGTGACTATTGTATTAGTTTTAATGGAGTCTATGTTGTTTAGATGGATCCATGATAGATAGTATGAGGATCCAGAGTGCTGATAATAGAGGGAAGGAATTGAAGGGGGGAAAACACCTTCAGACTGGTTGATTGGTGAGGAAGAGGTCATCTACATGACTAATTGAGTTCTTCTGTCTATTAGAATGGGAGTGGAAATAATGCAGGAATTTCATGCCTCATAGTGGGATGTACATACTGGTGTGACCAAAATATATCAAGACCTATGAAGATAGTTTTGGTGGATGGGTAAGAATATGGAGTTATATTGAAAATGACACGAATCAACACGTATCAGTTGGTGAAGGAAGAGAATCAAGGACCCAAAGGATTACTACATCCATTTCCAATTCTAGAATGGAAGTGGGATGACATGGCCATGGATTTTGTGGTAGGCCTTTTGAATGTTGTTAGGAATAATGATGTTATACAGGTTGTTTGGGGTTGATTGAAGAAGGTAGAACATTTTATACATATACAAGAGACTAACCCAGTTGAATTGTCTACGAATATCAACATTTGAGTGATATTCCACATGTTTGGGATACATAGAATATTATTTCATACCAAGATGCATGTATTACATCAAAATTCTGCTAGGGATTATAGATGTTACTCGATAAAATTGTATTATTGAATATGGATTTCAACCTATACAACGATGGACAATCAGATCGTACTATACAAATGCATCAGGATATATTGCGGGAATATGTGCCTAACTTCCGTGGGTCATGGGATAAGCACCTAGATGTAGTAGAGTATTCCAATAACAACATTTATCAAGAAACTATAATAATTAAACCATAGAAATATATTTATGGTAGACCATGATGATGAATTCTTGATGGATGGAGGCAGGTGCGTCTGAATTATTTACACCATGTACTGTGAAGGAGAGGTCCGAGCATGTGTAGCTTATTCAAAAATGTATGCCTACTGATCAAAGTAGGTGGAGGTTATATATTGAATGAAAGAGAAAACCCATGCAGTTTATAGAGGGTGACCGTGTATTCCTTCGAGATTCACATAGCATGGGTCACTAAAGGATAACAATATATGGAAAGATAATGCCAATGTTTTTGGTAAATTTTGAGATAGTGAAGAGAATTGAGCCAGTGGCATACCAATTGGCTCTTCCACAAAAAATAATGTTCTACTCTTGATGTTTTACATGTATCAAACCTATTGTAGAATTATATGGACCCTTATCCTATTATTTATGTTTATGATGTTGATATTGAGATATATATGTTTTTTGAGGAACATCTGATACGTAAGATAGATCACATTGGGAATGTGTTTAGGTAGAAGTCAGTGCCTATTCATTATGTATTACAGAAGCAAGGACGTGTGTATGAGAAGACATGAGAATTGGAGGAAGAAATATAGGCTCAATGGCCCAATCGTTTTGAATTAGAATCATAGTGATTATTGAGAGTGCATCATGAGGATTGAATATTAAAAGGTGGTGAAGTTGTAAGATCCCATATTTTTTCATGTAGGATTCTATTTTTTATTTTTTGGTGAAGATGGGATTACAATATTGTAATTAAAAACATTAAAATTAAACCCCATGTAAAATGTTTTCCCAACATGTCAACATGTCACGAATAAAGTTTTATCCTCTAGTTGACATGTTATGAATGCAGATTATGCCACCTGAAATTATCTTTCAACACGTGTGATATCTAATTATTATTTTTAAATGGGTTGATGAGATTTAATTTGGAAAATGGGAAATATTTTTTTATTTTTGTGTGATGTGAAATTGGAATTCACGTTGTGTAATTTCATGCCCAACTTATTAAAAACTCTTCTATAGTGTCGTTCAACCATCTAAACCCCTATTTCATATCTATAGATTCCCCAAACACTACTAGTTTTGATCCAAAACGTATCTGTTCACCTTTTCCATGGATAAAAACTCATCCACAACATGAACTATTCGACTAACGACGCATCCCACACATCCCTCCTTATTGCGAGTCTTCATTCATTGATTTTCACGCATCTACGTTGATCTGAAAGTGATCTCCCATTAGATCATGGATATCCAGAAATAGATTATTATGATTTTATTTCCATTTATTAATATTATTCTAGATTTATTGCTGACAAATTATAAGGTTATTTTTTAGAGGAATCTAGAAGCGGATTGCAGTAGATGACATAAGGCATTTATCACATGTCCCTCCACTTTCACAGGTTCTTATCTCAACCCTGATCTTCAACGCATTCTTGATTGATCACACTCATTTTTGGGATTTTCATTAGTGATCATTCTTCATCCCCATTAACTTGGTAGGTGGCCTATAATTCAAATCCCATAGACTTGATGATAATTTTGACTATGTAATTGTAGAATTTCTATTATATGTTTAAAAAATGAATTCATGAATAAATTAATTACTATGGTGAATAAATTAATTAAATGGAATGGGGAAATAGGTTTTTGAGATTCTAGATCTCGAATAATTAATTTTTAAATTAATTATGATGTTATTTATATTGTTGAACTTGATTAAATAATAGTATAATTAGTTTATGGAAATTGTTTCGATTATGAAATTGTGATTTTAATAATTGATTTTTTGATTATTTATTGATTTTTGTAATTTGTGAATGAGATAAATAATAGTGAATTAATCATGGGATTTTCAGTTTGGGTATAATGATTAATTTATTAATTAATTAATTAAAAGGATTTATATGGTTAATTAACTGCAAAATTAATTAATATAAGGGTTTCGATTAATTAATTTTTTAATTAATTAATGTGATAAGTATGGTTATTTAATAATTTAATTAATTAATTGGAGGGTACTAATTAATTTATTTGTGAATTAATTAATTGGATAGGCATGGTTAATTAATTGGGGAATTAATTTCCAAACTATGAATAATTAATTAATTGAGGAAATTAATTAATTAAATTGATGAAATTAATTAATCGTTGTGTTACTTAATGGAAATGAGATATGAAAAATTTATTAGTGGATTAATTAATTGAAAATGAAGTAGTTATTTAATTATTGAATTAATTGGTCGATTTCAAATGACTTATTTAATGGTGAATTTTTTGAAGGGTATTGTATGATTAAATAATTGTTTTCTAATTATTAGAATGACAGTTGAAATGGGTATCGATTGTGATTATGATATCATAGAGTAGTTAATGGGATAACCGGGGTGTGAGAAAGGAATTAACTAGGATGACCAAGAGATCCACTATTATTGTTTTAAGAAGGACCATGTGAGCCTTCAATGAAGAATACATTATGATCATTTGTTTGTTTTATGAGGGACAGTGTGAGAATTCAAGGAATAAGACTGTGTAAGATTTTATTTTTATTGTTAAGTACTATAATAGCCATAGATAGAAAGAACCAAGATATATGTTCCATTTTCACTAGAATTAATTTATTCCTCAATACGTATTACATAATTTCGACCCTTGAGGTTAGAAACATAGTCCACATTACTCATTCCTATAAGATTTACATGTATTAAAAATTTGATAAGTCCAAAATGAATTATGATAATGAATGGTAACATGGGAATTAATTTTTGTGATATTCCATGGGGACGGTTCTGACTCCAATGACTGTTGAAATAGGTATTGTGGATTGGGTGTTCATGGAAACCTAAGAGAAAATGTATTTAAATATCGAGTAACTAAATAAATTCAAACTATTTACATTATCTATTGATTTATTACATATATAAAATGATAAACTATTATTTAATTTAATTTTTTAGACACCATTAGTGGTGGACTTCTGAGTAGTAGTCACACAGTACTCAGGCTACCTAATCGGTACCTGAATATATTACATAGTTTCTAGATAGGTTAAGGGTAAGGGCCTTGTGTTAGATGTTTGATCAGGATGGATTATTGATGAGGGAAATTGATGTGTTTTGGAATCCACTTGGGACTCGTCTGAGTCTTCATGCATATTTAGGGCCTTTAATATTGACCCTTGGCATGGACTTTATTATATCATGTTTTTATCTTCATTTGATTTTTTTGTTTTTTAATTGTTTATCTTGAGAAATTAGTATTAATTATGATTATATATGCTTCTGATATATTTTGTTTACTTTTTCTAGAGTTTTATTATGATAAAAGAGTCAATAGTCTCCCCACGACATACTTACCAGACCCTCGCTACTAGTCTGCATCCCCTAGCATACGGGGAGTCACTTATGAGGGCGTGTTGTGGTCCTGCTCGGGGCACTACTGCTTATAACACATGTTAGGATGTTTCAAGGGTCATGCGATTAAGATCAAAACATGTCTTATACTATCTTAGTTTCTCTTTTATAATTCCCATCAATTAGTTAATATTTTGTGGTGATCAATTTGATTATTCTATTGGGAACCTCTTAAATGATTCACCAAAATTATTATGTGAACTGTTGGTATTGATCTGATACAATTTATTGTGGCACAATTTAATTTCACACAAAAACATTAAAATAGAGTAGTACTGTTATTCTTGTGTTCCCTAGAGCATAATATTTCATGTAATTTAATTGAAGTTACATATATACAAATATATATATCTATATATTTGTTTTTTATCTAACGATTGTAGTATTTTAACATAAGTGTCTACTATTTAGAAAAAATTTACATAAATTACATTTAATATCAAAAAGGGTATAGTCGTTCTCAAGGAATAGTGATAACCTATAGATACCATGAAAGCTGTTTTAAATTTATGTTATATGGCCTAGATATATCATTCTTACAAGAATAAAATGTTTCCATATTATCAGTTTTTGGGATCTCATATGCATCGACGATTCTTCTCATAATTTCCTCATATAGTGATCTCATTTTAAAGATTTCAGAATGTCTAACCCACTAATAGGATCAAAAGAGATTTTAGTAGACTTTGGTAGATCATATCAATGAAAAACTATAAAGTTATTTTGACATAATATTATGATTAGTGGATTCTATTTTACTACATACTTTGATTCAATATGAAATCTATAAAATTTATATTCTGGTGATGGAACTTTTTTGTGTTTTCAATTGGTGGTATGACATAGATTTTATGATTAAGAACGATTTTATCACATATCAAATGAAGGGATATATTTTTCCTAGTTTATTATGATGGTATTATATTCACTAAATCGATGATCATGGTATAAGTAGATTATTTCATATAGTAAGTTAAATTGATGATAATTTAGAAAAGGATGATAACGTAATGTTTTTAAAGGGATCAACCATAGAAATTATATAAACCGAAATATTAATTAAAAAATTCATTATATAATTTTTGAGTTTTTTTAGTTTTATAGTTTTACATAATTAATTCATAACTCATATATAAAAAATCCATATAACACAAAAAGGACACATTTTATTTGTTTCTATTTTTCAACACATACAATGCATTAAACCAAAGTAGGATTTTTTAAAGAAAAATATTCATGACCTTCGACATGGATTCTTCATTTCCCTTACACGTAGTGAAATCAGGTAAAAAACCTTTTAAAATGGAGGGATTATCAAAAAAATTCCTATTAAGGGACCTAAAAAGAAGAAAATAGTTAGTTCGGTTAATGCATTAAAACCCATGAAAACCCATTTCAAAAAAACATAACATTTTACCTATAAATTCAATTATTATTGTTTTAAATAATTCGTTGATATTCCATTTTGATAAAAAATTATTTCCATGGAAACAACTTATCAAGCATAGAAAATTGATTTAGATTAATTGGTACTTCATCTCATAGAACCCTTATAGAACCATTAAAAACTGTTAATAATTTTAATTACAATTCAACCATCGTCCAATATAATACACTTTAAAACACAACAATTACACAATTGATTGGTTCAATATATAGGAAATCCTATCATATAAGTTAAAAATCAGATTAACCAATGCTATCTGAGAACAACCATAATATATAATATCCATGAACCAAAACATGAAAAATTTGTTTTTTGATTTCACCTTCTCATCATAAAACATTTGAAAAACTCTTTTAAAATCTTATAGAAATCACATTTGGATATAAAAATAGAATGATTAAATTAAAAAAATTAAAAATAAGGTTAGTTTTTGTAAAATGTAATATATGAATATTTTATTTCCATATAATACTTTTCAAAAAATAATATTAAAAACATGGACATGGAAAATAATGTGTTGTTTAGATAACCTTAAAAGAGAATTTTTTAATGAAAAAACCCTTATCCCATTAGAAATATCTAAATCACTAGTCCTGATATTGAATAACATTTAAAAAATTAATAAATACAATTATAAAAAATATTGTGATTATAAATCATGTTAATGGGTAAATATATACACCTTCTAAAATATTATATGTCTATAACATCCAGATATGCCTTAATTTTAGGAATTTGGGACAAAAACTCAAACCTTGGTTCTAAAACATCATGATCATTATTTTTCTTCCTAATTAATAATATTATGTCAATTATTTAATTTAATTAGATCCATTTTAATGTCTATTAATAAATTAGTTTCACATATTACAATTTAAAAAAATAACTTTATTATTTAAATTTACTTTGGCTGTTTGGACCATATTTGGCCTATGTTCCCAATTGACTTTGGTAGGTTTACAATTATCAATGTGGTCAAAAGATAAAACTCCATAGAATAAAAAAAATATTATTATTATTTTTCAATTATAATTTTTTTGAATACTCATAAATGATGGGTAATAGAAATTAAGTGCATTTCAATCATTGAGACTGTAGACCGTACATACACATGATTGGCATTTCCATTTATCAAAGATCATTATGGAAAATAGGTAAGTAATATCTTATATTAAACAAATTAAACTAATATCATATATAAAACTTTATATCTTAAAATATATTTATATATGTAATCCATATGGTGTAGTGATGAAAAGAGAATCACATAACTTTGGGATAGTGGTAGTCCACAAATACATGAATGACATTACCATTTCTCAGTGCGTCAAAATGGAAAAATGAAATGGATATATTATATTTTAAGAATTATAAATATGTAAATAATAAAATAATAATGTGATATATATCAGATATGTTAATTATGTCAACCCTTACTAACTTCTATGAAATGTTTTAGTGAAAAATGAATCACATCACATGGTGGTAGTCTTCTATTCACATTACCAACATTATAATATCAACTATAGAATTGAATGTAAAAAATAAATATATAATATAATTACTCTAGAGGTATAACTATTTCATAAATAGAAATCATATATTCTTTATCCATTATTATACCAACTATGAGTGGTGGTAATGGAAAAATATAATGACATCTTTTCATGAGGAGGTATTGATCCCCACACACAAATTATGATTTGATTACACATTGTTTAGATGTTGGTAATTTTTTATGTTATTAATTATTTATAATATAATCTCAAAATATTTAAGGCAGTAAGGTCATTATAAATTAATGGTTTAATAGAAATTAATTGGGATGATATAAGAAATAAAATAAAAATAGTCATTTAAGAACATCACCTCTTATTCATTTATATGTTTTTTGGTTTTAAACAAATTGATTCCTAATGTGGATTTACGACAAAAGTAATGAATTATGTATGATATGAGGGATTTTGTGGATTTATTTGGGTAGTTTTTCCATGATCCAAAAAGATTTCTATGTAAAAAATGAGAGGAGTAACTGATATTTTATAATTTAGTATGAGTAGAATTTTTTTAAATACCCAATATTAATCAATAAGGGGAGGTCACTATCACCTCATGTGGCTTAAAAATATATTTATAACGCACTGTATGGATGAAATGTGTCTAAGAAAACCTCCACCACATAAAAACCAATTTTTTACATGTTATTTATTCACCTTTATGTTTACTCTCTTTTAGAACATTAATTTCAACCATTGTAATTACTTTTTAATAGAAGTAATTATATTTTTATGTCTAAAACTAAAAAATTATTATTATATAACATAGACCAATTTATTTTAAATAATAAATAAAATTTAAAAATTTAAAATCTTATATTTTTGTAAAATTAAAATTATTACTAACAAATGTAATGTGAAAGAACACTACATTTAACGTTAGTGGTGATAATTAATTTTAATTCCCTTTATACGTTATTTTGTCAAAAAATATTAAAAAAATATTAAATTTTTTTAATAATATTGATTCTAAATATTAAATATATTCGATGAAATTAAATTCCTTAAATTTGGAGAATTTAATTGAAAATTATACCCACATATGTGGTGAAAAATAGTGGTTCCAAAGAGGAAATATTCAAATATTAACATATAATTATTCTAAAAACTCAATATAAAAGTAATAATAGAGAAATAATTTTGAATAATATATATATATATAATTGAAGAAATTTTTCCTTAAAATGATTTCATAATATAATTTAACATTGAAAATAATTCAAATTAAATGAAAGTTGTCTACTGAACATCAATATTTTTGGAAATATATAGATAATATGAATCATTTTAAAAAACTACTCTAAATCCACCCAATGATAATTTTCATTTTTTTATTTCAATATTTATATTCATTTTTTAAAATTATAATTTCAATCCTTATATATTAGACTTTTAATTAAATCCTAATATTAAAATTATTTAAATAAACTTTTACCCTTATGATATAAAATATTTTAAATATTTTTATTATGAATATAACTATATTAAAAAAATAATGTGATTTATTATATTTTTCACAGGTTTTACATTATTAATCTTTTTCTACAAATTCTTCCTCAAAAATATTATTATCTTATTAAACAAGTTATGATATTTTTCCATCATATAATATTTACATTGCCATGTTACATCTTCAAACATATGGTTATTATAT
This sequence comes from Viscum album, assembly GCA_963277665.1. Classification (NCBI taxonomy): domain Eukaryota; kingdom Viridiplantae; phylum Streptophyta; class Magnoliopsida; order Santalales; family Viscaceae; genus Viscum; species Viscum album. The sequence goes on from OY728165.1 coordinate 222,362,996, forward strand.
AAAACTTTAAATTAGTGAATAACCTTATTCAATAACACTTGTTATCTATATTTGAGAATCTAACCTAGATTTTTGTCACAAGAAATATTATACTCCATATGAACTAATTCAGGATTCAAAATATGTAATGAATCCAAAAGAAAAATTAACATTGAATCATGAAATATGTTATGCACCTATGATAAAATCATATGAAAACCCAATAAGTATGAAACTGGTCCATCATTCTATAGGATTTCATATGTTCTAATGAACCTTGGATTTATCATTCGACTTTTACCAAAATTCTTAAAAAAATTTCCATGGATATACATTGATAAATTCGTGTTCAACTACATAAAAAGATAGATTCCTCCTCTAGTTATCTGGAAAACATTTATTCCATCTCTTCAAACCCAAATGTTCTCTTTAATCAACTAAAAACGTTCTGTAATTTCATATACAAAAATCTTCGCACATGAACTTCATTTCTCTGAGACTATCATAGAAAGATGTTATTTGACACCGAAATACATTTAATTCCTAAAAAGTATGAATTTATATACGAAAATGAAATTTTTTTATATGATTACTCAACCCATGAAATTTGATGATTCAAAAATCCTTGGTAATTTATTGAATAAAAAAGAAACATATATTTTATGGTTTGATTTCTTTACTTAGAAAATCACTCAGATTGGGGATGAAAATATGTACATATATTTAATTTATTACCCAAAAACATATAAAGTCATTAAAATATGATATAAACCTAGGATCAAAGTCTGAAATAATGGGAAGACACAATCCATAGATCATTATATCTCCTTTAGATAAAGTTGAAAATGTTGATCCAAATACATAGTATAATAAATTGAATGGAAATGTGTAGATAATGATAATCGATCAATAAAATCCCAAATCATACTATTACATTGGGAAATTTCTAGTAATCCCACCAGGATATCCATTGATATATATTCTTATTTCTAGTATAGAAATGGAAATGGATGTATAATTCCATTTGATTAATATTATTCTAATTTAACATAATTATATGTTAAAGACTTCATTGTAATGTTAGTTATAACTTTTTTCTTTCCATACCGCCATTAATACTCCAGAATGCATCCTTAAATCTGCGTGCTTCCCCAGTGAATAAAGAATGGGGATCTATTATCCTCACTTATTAATTATTTTTCAACTTGGAAACCGAAGCCACACATAATATTTTTATAAATAATTAAAAACATTCTTCATCTTTATTAAAATCTATCAACTTACAAATATTAATGGATTATAACAATTCATATAAAAATTATCCACCTTTTTATATTTTTTTATTTTTTCTCACAATGTTGGATGCATTGAAACTTTAAACAAAACAGATGATGTAGCTAAATCCATAATTTTTAGGAAAAATTTATTAAATCATTAACCAAAGTGTCATTATCCACCCATAACATGGTAATCGTATAATTATTTTTTTTTCACTCAATGATTCATCCCCTTTATTTTATTTTACAATATGATAACGAATCATGTAATTATAATCCATGAGCAGTTCCTTCCATTTTATTTTCCTATTGATTAATTATTTTATGTCTGAATATGCACTTCATACTTATGGGATAGGAAAATATTTCACACATTACTCCATCAAAATTATGCCAAAAATTTTTTAAATAAAAAACCATACCATCTAATTATGTTTGGTTTTTATTGAAATTTAACTCATCGGTATTAACTATCATAATAAATAATAAATTAACTTATCATTATACATTAAGACACACTCTAGTCCTTTGAACGAAGAATCACTATAGATGAAAAATTGTTTATTTATTGAAGGAAATGCTAAAACAGGATCATTCACCATTCTTCAATTTAGATCCTAAAAATATAGACAATATTTTATCTAGAGGTATTTAATTACTTTTATGTTAACATAGTCCGTGGGATTGAAAAAATAATAATTTCTCTCAAAATAAAATCATTTGTAACCCTATTTTCAAATAAAGCTATAAATATATGTAATATTTGGGGGTCTTGGACCATTATTAAAATATTTTTGTATGGTAAATATCTATTTCATTTTTTGAAATAAAATGTCTACATAAATAATTCTTATACAACAAAAAATCATATTTTTCTAAATTTCATATATCATTTTTTTTGGTTTTCAAAACTATCCATATGAATCAAACAATTTTACCAAAGATTTTAGAATATACCAATATCTTGTTTATTAAAACAACCAAAATCTTTCCCAATAACTCAAAAAACCATATTAATAATATACAAAAATATGTAAGGTTCATCTTATAACTCAAAGGTAATAATAAACTCATAGTGCCAATAACTAGTATGGAATTCCGTCATTAGAATTCCTTCCTCATTCACCATGAGATGATGGTACCCACACCATAGGTCAACCATGAAAAATAATATTCTATTTGGATCTAATCAAATAAATCATCAATATTAGGTAAATGATACATGTTCTTAACAATGATGTTATTCAATGCTCAATAGTCAATGTAATGTATCAATGAAACAACTTACTTTTTAAAAAATTATACAATATTTCCCTCTTTTTGATGTATAATGGAGAATGAAACCATTATATAATAATTCATGAAATTAATTTTTCAATTATAAATTAAATACATTATCCATTCAACATGTGGTTTAGAAATATGTTTAGCATCATACAATATTTCAATAATAATCTCATCCTCCTGATCAAGAATAACTATAAGAAAATAATCCAAAAAAAAATCCATATATTCATTTACTACTAGAACATCACTAAATTAAATGTTTTATTCCTTTTAAAAATATGAGTTAGATATTTTTAAATATCATATCTAATCAATTTAAATTCATTATTTTATGATAAAAATTGCGTGAAATTATTAAATAAAACATCATTTGCTATAAAATCTATCTTATCATGATAAACTGAGAGAAAATTCATACCCAAAAGGATATCAAACTCACAAATGGAAATATTATTAGGGGTTTAAGGAAAGTTTATTTCACTAAAAATAATAGGAATATTTCAATTAATCTTGGATAATTTAATAATTCCACATGTAGTGTTCGAAATAAGTTTCATCTTACATTTATGATTTTATATGCCTAATTTAAATTCAAATTTCTTAAAAATTTAATCATTAAAAGATTCAAATTGAAATATTTCAATTTATCTAGTAACAAACATGTCACCACTTCATTTGATTGTCTAACATCAAAATTAGTAGAAAAAAATGATTTTCCACAAACTTTTTCTATCTATAATAATTTTTTATAGAATGATTTAATAACATCATGCCAATGTGAGCATAATGAACCAACTCATTTCAACAAAAAATGTCCCCATTGGATAGATATCTATTACCCAATTCATAGAAATTTTAGGATTCATTTCAATGAGATCACATTTTTTATGGGAAAACTTTCAACATTGTTAACACTCCCATAATTTCATAAGACATTCCCCCCAGTCCTATTTACTACATAGACAACAAGATGAGAAATAAAATTTCTTACCTCGAATTTTCATTGTTATATTTTTCCTTATTACCATCCATCCAAACTGATTATTACATTCTTCATCATGATTCACATATGTGGACACATAATCATTACCATTTTCCCTTTATTATTGGAATTTATTTCCCTTTAATAGTTAAATATAATTAGGGAATTATTTCTCATGTAAGTGGCCATTAAATGTATCCCATTACATGGAATCAAGATTATCTTTCTATCCAATTTTATTAACCAAAGTAAACATTCATTAAGCTTTACAATCAAAATAATAAATGAATGAGTTAAATTTTAATGTTCCAAAAATCCCATGACTAAAAATTTCTTCTCCAAATCATTGATCCATCATTTGGAAACCACAGGGATATGTGATTCACTAAAATATGGGGCATGTTTCGTTATGAAATAAAAATATTTTCCATAGTGCTTTTCCTTTTTAATATATTAGGGAACCAAGAATCAAAAATGGGTTATATAATCTTATCAAACATATGATACCATCCAAATAATACCGACATGGGAATCCATGTATCCCTTAAAACCTATAAAACTCAATTAATCATTTACCCAGGTCAAATTGAGATATCGATTCCCATAAAAATTCCCAATTATTATTCACCAAGATAAATTTTATTTGTAATATCCAAATAATTAAATATATAATATTGGTTAAGTCACAACATTAATAAACAATTAGTCGACTATTGACATTGTTGATTACCTAAACCACTTAATTTGTTTGATTAAAATATAAATGTTCTGTGCAATTTGAAAACACACCCAAGGGGAATTTTAATCATTAGACATGAATGGTATAATGAGTATATAGTTAAAATCATTATAATGGTGGTTAGGTTTAAAGTCACAGACCTAAAATCATGTAAATGGGTCAAAATGAAATCATGGTTGTGCTCTAAGTATGTTATTTAAGGGATTTTACAGTTCTGGAGAAACACATGGAAATCCTGACAAGTGGAATTGTTTTATAAATTTACAAACAATGAAAATTTATGGGAAAATAATATACACTGCCTACCATATGCATATACGGTTCCACTCACCCAATATCAGGATTCAATTCGAGTTAAAATGGAAAAAATAGAATAACCTCAAAAAGGCATAAAATAGAGAAAAAGAACACATATGGATTTACAGTTCTGTATTGAGAGATAAATGAAGAAGAGAAGAATGAAAAGACAATATATTAATAAATCCATTCCATGTAACCCAATGGTGATTGATTTGAATATGAATTAAAAAAGATGAATATGGATTAGGAGGGAGGAAATGATCTCGAGGATCCCCCCCACTGGGAATGAAATTGGAAGGAAAATAGAGGATAATTAAAATGAATGATGGGAAAGATCATTTCCATTTCTGTTAAGGATCCTCAACGATTGGCCTCAAATTTTGGAAACAATGATCCAAATATAGTTCCTCCTTCTCCAAGGTACAACACTACATACTGTTTGGACACATAATATGGTATAACCAATTGACAACCATGTGTGCTACTGGCTAAATGGTATTGATAGTGTGGTATTGAAAAACGACTAGGAAAATATTTTATAGCCCACACAGTTCTCATATACACACCCAAAAAATTATTTACGACCTCCTATCATGACCTATAGTTTTGAGAAACCATGATCCTTGGGAAATTAAATCGCATTGTTTACTTGCTCAGTTAATATAACAATGTTCCAACGATGTCGCTCATGATGAATCTAAAAAAACATATATTTTAAATATATATGCATTAAAAACTCAAAAAATCACATAATAAACATCCCAATACTCTCTAATCTACCAAAAAATAAATTTAGAGTGGTATACATGTCATAATTGTATTCCATGGATAAACAAAATATTCAGATAATCGAACAAACAAAAAAATCAAAAAATATTGGAAATTTATAACTCAATAAAAAAATTTACCACTTCATCTCCCTAACCTAGTAATTATCATTTTCAATAATCCATTATTAAATAATGAAAACATAAAACAATTAAATAGGGTTTTCAATATTATGTTTAAATGGCAACGTTTATTTTCTATAAAACGAAAAAACCTCAGTAATTCATCGCAATCATACGGTACATATACTATTTACACACGATCCAATTCTCTTAGCCAAGGAGGAAATATCTAAAAAGTTAATTACTAAAACCTTATAGATAAATACACAATATTACCATTGATTCTTTTATCATTATTCAGAAGAGGATCCCATATTAGGTTTTAACGGGTGAACAAACAATTCTAAGCCATGCCACTTGAACCATCATAATTTCCTTCCTACGTGCATATGTATCATTCTAATGAATCCTCCAACATGATAACCCAAACAAAAATCTTGACTACAGTTGAGGACACTACTTCTGGTCATCATTCCAATCCTAACAGACAACTCTATTTGAATTAGATGAAGATTGAAATCTATGGATTTCATTGAAAATCTCAGAAGACCCCTTCCATGACTCCAACTCAAACCCAGGATGTGTATGAAAATATTTGAAATAATATTTATATATCCCTTAATGAGTGATCTAGTTAAACCACCTAGGACTCAAATTTTTCAAAATTCCCTTCTATGATGATTGACGGATTTCAGAGGCCATATGACAATGTCATTCCGTGGAGGAAGATTGAGATCACATTGAGAAAATTCACTGAAACCTATAACCCACATCCAGTGAAGTATCCTAATTGAACAATCCCAAATTCTTCATACCAAATGACAGAAGTGGTCAAAAATGAAAATCCAAATTCTGATTCTACATTTTCATTACCCTTCTCTTAGATGATTTTTCTTCCAACGATCCATTATGAAATCCACACCATTAGGTATTCATTAAAACACTCCATGAGATCACATATAAGGAGTCCATTCATCAAGATAGTCAGGAAATTTATTTTATTTTTCAATGTATAACCATTTCGGTCTTTGTGTTCATAATATGATGTTAGGATAGGGTTCATTCTTGGCTCTATATCGGTACTACACTAATATTATTTATTTTTGTTCAAGCTTCTCTTTATGAGTGTCATTCTTATCAAAAATAATAGATAAATGCCTAGTTGAATTCCAAATAACACCATACATGGGTCAACAATCCATGAATATCCAAGTCTATTCTAGATTAGCCTTTTCCCAAGGAACTACCTTAAAATGTAACCACGCAAAACTGAAATTTACCGAAATTACATTATTTATTGTGTGTAATCTCTCTTACCACCTGACTCCCCACCCGACTCACAGTACCATAGGTATTTGATTTTTAAGTCCATGATCATAATTATTCATGGTACATTAGTGTTATTACAAAAGGATCTCTATTTGAAATAATTTTAAAAACAACATCGCCACATTCCATTATTTATCGAATGAACTCTTCCTCATAGAATTATTTTAAAATTACTTTTTTTAACATGATTACTAGATTTTTTATAGTTGTAACGGTCATTAATGAATTTTATTTTACGATCAGCTTCCTTCAACTTGGAATGAAATTTACTTCCAGACTAACATGATGCTACCAACATTAGCTGTTTCCTATTCATCACATCCCTAGAAATGGGAACAAATATCGCACCACACATTGTTGGACCACCGAAACTGGTCCATAGATGCAGCCAAAATTTTTTTATCAAGATGATTATAAAAATATTGTGAATCTAGTTTATCATTAGATCAATAGACATATATGTGATGCTCTTACTGATTCATGTCCACGAGAATCATAATAATTAGTCCTATGCCAAACCAAAACTAGATTGTTGGTGTTAATATGCTTGATTAATTTTAAAGCATCTCCATGTATAACTGAGAGATAACAAATTTTGATTTTGTGATCAAAGGTATAATTATCGCAATGATATCAAATCACCAATGTCACTCTACTGTAGAGTTATCCAAAAACATAGTGTCTATGAACCCACCACCCCTCTTCCATGAAGCTATAAAACTATACATTTTATGGTATAATGAAACATTTTCACTGAAAAATAGGTAGTTTGACATATTTATTTAATCTTCACATTCACTATGCCTAACAATAAATTCCACTACAATAGAAAACATCACATCTCCGCTAAACATTCCTACCATGAGATATCCCATTAATGTAAGAATCAGGTCCCATATCCAATAACGCATAGATCACTCATTCAACATTTCCAACATACTGAATTATATTATTACATGATCCAAACACCTTTAACTATAATTCAATTACTAAATGATGACATCTTTACTCAGGATGTTGTTCCATCACCAAAAGTCATAATTGTGTCATAAAAAACTCGAAAAAACCCTCTAATCAAAATACTTATGTAAAACATTTATAAATGCTTAATGGTTTTGAGGTCAGTACCTCTTCTGAGCATGAACTAATTTAAATAACGCACCGATCTTGAAAATAGATTCAATCCTGAAAATGAATTTACTATTAGATACATCATAATTAATATGTGGACACAACATAATAAAATTAAAATTAATTCTATGATAAAAATATAAGTCCCCAAACCAAGGCCACATAAAAAACTATCTGTTATATGCAGGTGACCACTATAAACATATATACCATGTTTCACATTTACTAAATTTAAATGATGAACATTTTTTAGAAAAAAAATTAAACTATTCAATCTGTAAGTATATTAAGTAGATATTTTCTGAGAAACTATATCATTCACTTCACATAGATTCATCTTAGAAGCATTTATAATGGTATATAAAATTTTCATTTTTATTAATTTATTTGATTCAAGAGTTTTCACAACGAGCTCAGTTGAGGGAAATATCTATTTCCATTCAATATATGAAACCCATCTTTATATAGTAATTAAAATATTAATTAACTAACATGTCACATAAATTTGCTAAAATTTTGGTAAAATATAATTCAATAGTTATGGTGTCCTTGTCATGTTGAACTCCACTATACATTTATACATCCTATCTAAGTGGCTTATGACATTATAAATAACCATCCTATATAACGTAAACATAACCCCATGGGGTTATTGTCTACGATGTAAGAATAAAAATATGGCCACTTATTTGAGACTATTAAAAAAATATAGTTTCATTTAAATGAAACCCTTAAACAATCATTTTCTCAAATTTCAATGATCCTTATTCATTTTGGTTTATAAGTCATAAGCCCGACTGACCTACATTGGTCCGGTTGGACACCAATATTTTATTCAATTTTATCACACCCCCATGGTATTATCTTACAAAATACATGCACCAATTGGCATACTTGTGTCTACATTTTCATTTAGCATTTTATATATATGGGTTGACAAGATCAAAAGATAGATGTAAAAGATTTTATAAAGAATGATATTTAGTATAGGTATTTCACTTTAATATATATGTACAATCACCAATGTTAAGTTAGAATAACTATTAGTACCATGTTATAAAGGTAAGTTAATTTATATGTTAGAAAATAATTTCATTAATCTATAACTTGGTTTTTAGATTTATTCAGAATATTATGTTTATAAACAATATTTTCATTATATGGGTTACTATTGTTCAGTTTAAAATGACACATACGCTTTATAAACAAGACCATTGGATCCCCTGTAATTAAAAAAATATTACCATGTTTAATTTAAACTATATAATGTATATAATAGGTGGTTATAATATATTGGACACCATATCTCAATTTATAATATGCCAATAATCTTTGTAATTTTGAATTTGGAACCCATTACATTGAAACCATTAATGGTTTTTCCTATGAATCCAATGATTCACTGATCAAATATAAAATAATATATTCATTAAATATAATGGATCTATCAATACATGAGGAAAAAATTATTTATATTAATTTAGAAATTTATTTTTATTAAGAACATATCATTGGTACAACATGTATTTCTTCACAAGCAATAAATATAGGTGAGAAAAAAACAAACATGGAATGCTACTATAGAAGGATAAAAACAGTAAAGAATGCAAAATAAAACTAGTTATGCTAATAAAGTAAAAAAATGGTATATAATTAATAAGTATACATTATCATAAATAAGGGTATAGAAATCATCATGCGTCATGAAATATATAATTCAGTATAAATATATTAGCATATGAAATACAAGTGAATCTCTATGTTCCTTGAATGAGGCATGTAATAATACCTCACTTCTCATTCCATACTCTTCCAAGAAGTAACATCATTTCCATAATTTTGTAATTAGTGAATGTAGGACAACTAATAAAGGTAAAACAAAAATTATGTGTAATGATTTATTGATAAAAAATAGCCCAATTTCATGACACCTTGATCACCCCCCATGAATTGGTTGGCCAACTCTATAAAAATATATTTACCATGGGCCAAATAATTTCATGTACCATGAATACTATCACAAAATAATAATGAATAGTTGGAAAATAAAGCTCTATTACCACTAGTATCTTCCTAACTTGAGATCCACTAAAATGGATACAAAATATAGATATCCATTAGGCCTCATCAGTGCCTTCATGCACGTTATAGGTTTCCAATTATCATCAATTGCATAATAATAGTACATTGTTGAGACTATGAAATCTAGATAAATAAATAATACATCTTAAGTAATATTCCATATAAGGAGTGGGGAAACAAAATTTAGAAATCAATAATGAATGAATAAATGATCATTCATGAACCTTATACAATGTACTGACAGACATACAAAAGTTGATACCTATGAAGAATAAGTAAATAAAAAAATTAAAAACATAGTAGATATCTGTTCTACAATCTTGATCACGGATCAGTCCTCTACTCTAGTACTCCATAATAGACATAAGTATAATAATAAGAAATCATAACCTAGGATATGGATCATGCAATTATGATGTATGTTCGGGTAAACCAATGTAATGGATACCTGAGCATGGTGGGAGACAAACCGATGTGTCCCCCCACCAATGGTTTTTAAATCATATTCTATTTTTTCTATATAAAATTATTCATGGTGTGAGTATAATTAATAAGGAAATAAATAAATAAAACTAAACATGTCATTAAAATATTTTACAAGGACGCAAGCCTGACCATACTTGTTTTAGCATATGCTTGAGTACCTATGTACTAATTCCATCATTTATATATATAAGTCTGTTTAAAAGTAGAAAAAAATAAGATGGATTCAAAATAACTAGTAATTTAAAATGGAATCCATAAAATTTTACAATTGAAAATAACAATAATAATGTTAATAATTTCCAATGCTCGATGGAAATAAGACAAATTTTTCATTAATTAAGTGTGTTAATAATTATAAAAAAGTCCATCTATAATTCATATGGAATAATAAATTTTCAGGATTTAATTTTTTTCTTCCATAGATCCCATCAAAGGAATCATTAAATTAGGAACACTTGTATCCCTTGAGGAGATTCATAGAATAAGATTAATATGATCTCATCCTTTTAATTATTAATTTGGACTCTAATTTCAGACATGGTACATATAATTGTATAACCCTATGAGACCATACATGGTATGACAAATATGGAACGAATTATCACTCAAGGCATGGTATAACAACAATTCACACAGATCCCATCCACATTACCCAAAAGGGATCTATGTATCAATCATGTGTATTGTAATCTAAACAATCCCATGAGTCCATAAAAGGAATTACCAAATAGTAATCTATGTATATCTCAATGTATAAAGCCCTTTAGAAAACAATGAGTCCATATGTGGTAATCTATATATTGATCCCAACATCACTAATGGTGGGGAAATAAATGAATAAATCCATGAGCCCATCCATGGTATAATAGAAAGGGAACCAAGTATAAATTGTGGGATAGTATTGTATCATTCCCCACTGATCCCATCCCTGAAAATAAACTAAGTAACCAAGTATTCCATAGGTGCACTATAATCATTACCAGCATATTAGCATGTATATATAATTCTTACACGGGAATCCATGTATCACTCAATTAATATTTATATCATTTAATCCTGTAAGGATGATTAATATAGATGGACATTCCCTTGAGTGTGCTAAATGATAAATCAGAAGAACTCAATTAAATTATAAAATAAAAAATGAGACTAATAAGAATGGTTAAGATGTGATGTCAAGAAATAATTAATTTTCCAAGTAAAAATTGGTTTAACAAGACTACTTCATTTATTTAAAGAATTTATAACTGTGAAAACCATTTATGATTATATTACACAGGAGTTTGAATCATTTTCCATAACATTACAAGGATTATATAGTTTAACTCACCTCTTTTTTAAAGAAATCAAAAACCATATTGTTAGGAAATAAAGTTCAATCTAATTATGCCCAAACTGCGTGGTGATACAGGTTAAGTGGAACTAAGGTTGTGTTATAGGTGCACAATTTTTGAAAACCAAACCCATCCATTGCATGTAACCCCATGAACACCTTCACCAAGTTGCATGACCTCCTGACACCTCACATAGTTTAGAAAAATCAAGATCCTCAGGAAATGTTGTCCCCATTTGACCTACATGGTGAAATAAAAATTCTCCAATTTAAATCATAATTCATCCTCACTAAAAACAAGATCATTTAGTGACTAATTCCATAAAAACACAAAAAAAAACTCTTAGGGATCCTCAAAAGTCATTAAAATCATCCAACAACCTCATTAAAAGTGTTAAAAAGAATGGGATTACATTTAGAAGCCGAATTTAGGATTTTTATTATCCATCAAATTATATGTTCAAAAAATATTGTAATTTTTTAACCTAATCCAAAAAATAATAAGTTATAATCACACCATATTTGAACATTTCATCCCGAATTAGACTATGAGAAAAGAATATATCATCATGTAACCCCCCAGTTTCATGATGTTATTTTTAAATAGAAATATTTCATTTCTTAACACCAAAAAAACCTCCTTTTTCCATTTTATACGTATAATAAAAAATATATTTAACCACAACGAAATGTTCATAATCATGGTAAAAATATACAAACATTAATTACCTACTCCTGTCTAATCAACGACATGATCCTGATATAATCCCTTTTATCTGTTGTCCTAATGAACTCCCCAGTATTGTTTTTAACCATTTAACTAAGAATTCTAAATCCTGACACAACAACCATAATAATTTCCAACCAAACATTGTGCATATAATTTTAATGATTCACCTAAAATGTTCCTCCAAATGAGACACTTGATTATGATCAAGTAAAAAACTCATGGTCCACATTCCAATCTCAATGTTCAACTATATTTCACATATCCTTAGATTTCACTATTTGGATTCAATTAAAAATACCAATGAAATCATTTAATAGATCAAAACTAAATACAAGGTCGCATGAACCAATTAAAAAACTACTATATGAGAGAACTATGAACACCCTAAAAGGAGAGGGGTTAATTAGGCTGTCAATATTAACTTTTAAACTCGTGGATCATGTTACCACATTATTAGGAACCTGTTAATCCTGTCTGAAGTGGCCGTGCAAAAAAAAACAAAACAATCACATGAAAAGAAATGAAAGAGTAATTTATCATGGTCCCCCACTACAAGATATGTTCAATAATCATATGATGACAGTGTGTCAGTCATAAAAAAACCACTAATCATCACATGTTTTGGATTACATGATTTAATCCCAATCACTATTTTCAAGGTATATTTCCTTTACATGGATTTATGGGAAAGAACACTGGATACCTTAGAACATTTCTACTTACTCCCCCATTGTCATTAAAAAGGAATAATATTCACTCAGTTTATCGACATGAAGGTCACTTCAATGGTTCAGAAATAATCAATGCATCCTCAACTATAAATGGATGCTCTGTTGAAGTCATTTTTTACCCATAGATGTAATTTACCTTTATGCACACTGATTGGATAAGGACATTAATTTTTTAAAATAAATAGGAAAATTTTTAGGCTTTATTGGGAGTTATGTGTTCCATTTTACCTTCTCTACATATTGGGTAGCATGTATGGTTCACATATCACCTCCTCTGAATGCCACTACTATATTTGTGTGATGTCTAACTCTTATGTGATCTGCCCTACTTTGTGTACAACATTTCTCAGCACACTAATCATCTTTTATACATACTTCCCTACTCCACATACTTCCTTTCTCCTCCATGTAATATGAGATAATTATCTAAAAACTCCGCTCTCTTGTAACGACTGGTTTCCTTACAAAGATTGTTTTCTTTACATACCTGCATCTCATCCACAAACCCCATTGAACTTCTATGGATTTCGTCCCAAAATATTAAACACCAATCCATCACCTTAATGATGGGGATCGATATTCTATATATGGAAACTAATGGATTTGAAAAATATGATAATCCATGATTTACCAAATCATTGATTTTGGTATTGTATCCCCTACGTACCACTCATGTACAGCAAACTGCAACAATCCAGCAAACCTATAACATTTTTTGTTCCACACACCTTCTCTAAAAACTATTTTCGGTTCCACGAACAAATATTCTTATTGTTCCTACAATTCCATGTGTTGTCTGTGAACCAAACTCGAACATGGTACGTAGTTCATGTATCGGGACACAAGGTCAGCTCCCATTGATTTATTCCATATTATTTCTTCAATACATCTTTCACAATCAATTTTCCGACCAAATTCCTTTTGAACTCGCTGATCTTCCATGTATTGGTTGAATGCAAACACAAACCTGAAACCATTAAAAACAACAAAAAACCTTGGTCACAACACTATATGTCGACCTTTGATAAATATTTAGTGAATCCACCAATGGTCGACAATTCTAAAAAATCTTATCGTAGGTGGACAATGAATTTGAGACTCTAGATCCTAATTCATTTGAGGACAGGAATCTTGTGATCACATTGAGAACATTCACTAAACCCCATATCTGAATTTAGGTGATGTATTCTAATCGAATCATTCTGGATTCTTCTTACCAAAATGACTTTGAGTTTAATATCAACTTTACAATGACTGGACCTTTAATATCACAACCCATATATCATGAAGGTAATCTAACAACCACCTATAGTAAAATCAACACCATGAGGATTTATTTAATCCTCCTTTTCAGAACAAAAAAAAATCTTGTAACATAGTTACGGTGAATTCACGATTGGGTTCCTTGTTTCCATTAAACAAGGTCTACCTGATGATTTTATATCATGGAATGGGATTCTCCTTTTAATCCACAATCGTATCAAAAATTGGATATAATATCATTATCCAATTATCAGTACCACCTAACATTTGTCATTCATCTATGTGTTTCTAGGTCCAATCTAGATTAGCCATCATCCTTTCACTACCCTAAAATGGCATCCTATTCAACTAGAATATACAACCAAAATTCCTTACACCATTGGTGTACTCTCCCATAGAACCCAGTTCCTGACCAGATTCCTATTCCTAGATGTTATCCATCATCAAGGCCAAGCATACCATGCAACATCAAACATAAATCATATTAGGGAAGGATCACAAGTAGAACTAAATTAAAAATTAACATATCTACAAGATATTGTGTATTTTATGACATCCCACCTCATATTTTTATTTTTATATTTTGATCATTTAACAAGATAACCAAATTTCCAAATTTCTTCAGACCATTTCCGAATGACCCTTAGCTATCACATTCGTACTACATGAATGGAAATGATATTCATGACTAACATAACTCTCCCCAACATTTCAGGGTCCAAATCCTCAAGTCACTATGAATGAAAAACATATTCAATGGAACACATTCTATCACCACATAATGTAGTTCCTAAATGGGATAAATACACTCTTATATAGCTAGTTAATAAATAGAGGGAAAACATTTTCTCAAAACCATACTAGATCAGATTCACCTTAATACATTCAAATGATTATTATCCCATTTAATGTCCACATGTGTCCTCAGAATGAGGCATATGAGTAAAAACTAAACTAGATCAATAATGTTATTAAACATGATCCTTTTTAAAACATTACCCAAAATCAACGAGGCATATCAACTATTTATTGTAGGCCCAAATACAAAACACTCATAACATGATCACGATTCCTCGATCACTCTACTCTGGAATGACCTGAAATGTAGCCTTAAAAAACCTACAACCGTCCACCATGTGGTTGGGTGACACTATGGTTTAAGGTATTTCAGGAAAATATCAATATAATAATAAAAAAAATTACATATAATTTTTGAAAACATGGGAACCAATGTAATGATAAAAAAACAACACATATGGTGCTATAAATTTGTATCATACAGTACCCCATTATGGGAAGAACATGGTCACTTGACCAAAAAAGTGATCGATCATGGCTGACACATGTCTATCCAACTGAATTATATAATTAAAAAATTCTCACTCCTTTATCAAGTATTAACATACTAAAAATTCTTTTAATTTCTTATGATTTTGTTCCATAACATAGATTCTACATGGATTAATCTATACCTGAATGGAACTTATCATGGAAAACATATCACAATAATTTAAAAATTCATAATGATTATGAGGGTGATACCACTTCCATTAATTCCACTTTGTTTGACTTAGTTAATAGAGTATGAAATTATAGTTGTGACTGAAATTGAAGTCACCAATCCATAACATCAAACCTCTAAGTTCATGAAACTATAAAATGTCATCTGGGTTCTACAAGGATCATCTACTTTCCCACCCTAATGAAACATCAAGAACAAACCCCTAGATGATGTTTCCCATTAATAACCTATAACAACATTCATATTTAATGAATTAAAATGGTTTGAATTTATTGAAATAAATTTATATATCTCATACATTAAGTATATGATTTAATTAAATTTATAGGTATTGTATAGTTATCATTATTTATCAAACACCCTGAGAAATTTGTAAAATTAACAAAAAAATCTTTTTTACCCTTTAATTGATTCCTCATTTTTCAAAACTATGTCTAAAAAATAAAATTTATATTTCCAATATATATAGTGAAAATATTAGTTTTAATTGTAATTTTATGTAACTGATGACTAATATTGAAAATCCACAAATCTTGTGAAAGATTATTTAACATATATTCAGTGCAAGTTAAGTAAGATTCCAAAAAAAATTGTAAAACTTGTATGAGTGGTTACTAAATCTCTAAATAACCATCCTAAGTATCATATAAATTTATCTATGGGGTTCATTATTAATTTTTAAAAATAAATTAACTCGACCTACAAGGATCCTGATAAAACATTTTTTTTTCTTTTAAATTCCACATTTTAATAATTATTTTCTTATATTCCGAACACCCTTTGTGGGTTTGGTATATTTTTAAAATTTCTTGTAGGCCTTCAATATTTTTATTTTTGATAACCCCTCTTTTTTGGGATGAGAGGGAACCCTTACAACGCATTTAGGATTAGTTATTACAAGGACGGTTGTCTTAAGATATATTACATGACCCAACGGTCTTAATGAATTCAACCAGACTATAACTACAATGAATATCCCCTCCCCAACATCTTCTTTAGGATGGTAGCACTTGACCATCACATGGTCATCTGGATAACCTTCACATGAAATCATAGGATATTCTTGATGGAATAGTCATACCCTCTCATTCTTCCAAATCCATTGGTTCTACTTTGGTGAGTACACGTGCTATAAATCCTTCTTTTGGGACGCTCCTTTTCTTATGGAGTCCGTCTAGGGAAACTGCATGTGGCCCAAAGTCTATTAGGTGGAAGGAAGGTATTAAAGGTTACTTGAAAGCCAAACTGACTTGAAGGCCTTGGTGGCCCTAAGGCCATTCGAACTCCATGTCCAAACCGGTGGCCCAAGGTAAATTGTTCTAACAGGTATAGTACTGAATACTACCTGCTACAGTACCAAATACAATACCACATAGTGCCTGCTATAGAGCAGCTACAATACCCCAGAAATATGCCTCTACCTAGTTTTGGACCTGGTTCTCATGGATGCACCTAAGGATAACCCACCAACTGGGCTGAGGTTCATGTTCTAGTGGGTTTGGTTTATTAGTTCTATACCTATCTAAACAACTAGAGTCTAATTTTCCATTAATAATTTAATCAATTTTTTCACACACCAAAAACGATTATATTATAATTGAAATTCTAAAACAAACCTACTTGTATATAGGAGTACATTCATAAATTTATTCATACAGTTTGGAATGCATAAGAGATAGAATTAAAACCCTATTTAAAGGTAGTTATTTAATATAAGAATTTAATTTTATCATTTATTTATAAGCATCATGGTTAGGTTAGATGAACTAATATTTTCATTTTATAGAGGTACTTGAATTTGTAAGATAAAAAAGAAATTCATGTATTTGATAGCCAGGTATTCATCATTGTTCTCAAAATAACAAGTCTATATATAATGGATTAATTATATGTGTTATCGTTTTCAATTTTATAATGTCTCATACACTTTATAAATTGAAAATTTTATTCACATTTAATTTCAACTAGGTTATCACATTTAATTTCAACTATGAAAATTCTAATGTGAAGGGTAGATTATATTTGTCACCATTTCCCAATTTATAAATATCTAATAAAATTTATGTGTTGTAATCTCACATACATTTTATTGAATCCATTAATGATTATTTCCATTATACCAATGGTTTGTGGATCAAAAATAAATTATTCGGTTGATTATGTATAATTAAACCAATATTGTATGTGGTAAAAAACCATTTAGGTTGATTAATATTATTTATTTAATAATCTTTATTTCATGAATACAACATGAATTCCTTTATAAGAAATATATACATGAAGGCATTCAAAAAATCTTTGAAAGCTACTACAGAAGTAAGTAAACATTCAAGAAAATATTATATCTCATAAAATGAATGAAAAATACCAAAAGTGGCATAAAAATTAGAATTATAATAATCAAAATAATAGGTATAAACATCATCATGCATGAGGAAATCTATAATTTAGCCTAAATGGAATGTAATATGCATGGAATGTGATTCTACATGTTCATAGAAGGATTAATGTAAAAATACCTCACTTTTATCTCCATACCAAACTAAGAGGTCAAATCATAATCCAAAAATAAATCATCTGTGAATGTAAGACAACCACCCATGGTGAAATAATAATCAACTATATTAATAGCATAATGAACAACAATCTAAATCAATGGGAACTTGATCTTTCCACCATGTATGGGTTTTCTAGAACTAGAAAAATGGTATTTATAAAATTATAATAAATTCCATGTCTCGATCCTTCCATCCCAAAATAATAAGAACAAAGAGGAAAAGGAACCTATGATGTCACTTATATCATCCTGACCTAAGATTCATTAAAATGGATCTCTAAGATGGTAGGCCACTATGCCTCATGCTTGAATCCCCATAAAGGACTGGCTTCTGACATGTATCGAGGGAATAATATAGGTATAGTGGGGTGATTATACTTATTGGATCAATAAATTTTAAATTAAAAGTAATAATAAATAAAGGTAGTATAAAACAATAATAACTAGAAATAAATAATAAAAGAATAAATGATCGTTAATGAATATGATATAATGTACAGAATTACATAAAACTAGTGGTATAAATGAATAAGAGGTAAATAAACAAATAAAGAACAATATAGTTATCCATGATATTATCATTGAAATGGATTGGTCAGATAAATCCATATTTTATACTAGAATAAATATGACAATAATAATGAAATGTACAGGAACATGATCCTATAATCATGAGGTCAGTTCAGGTACCCCCAACGCAATGTCAACCCATACATGGGGTAAGATACACTCAATAGGCCACCACCAATAGTGTATAATACACAACCGAGTCACTTTATATAAAATAAATTATTACGGTGGTACAATTTCAATGGAAGTAAATTAATAAAAGTAAACAAGTCAGTATCAACATTTCCAAGCTCACCTTACCAACCATACATACATTGTCCTCGTAGGGGTACTACTATACTAATTCAAACTTTTATTGAAAAATTAATTCAATAAAGGAAAAAAGCATACGAATAAGTAACATGAACTGATATGAAATATTAGCATCCAAACAATATAAAAATTGATAATAATAATAAAAATAATAGTAATAGTAATAATATATAAGGACCCAAGTCTATAAGCCTAGACATCCTTGAATGATTGAACTAATCATTAAAAAAATTTGGAACCATTATTCATATGTCATAATAAATGTGCATGTTTTTAATAATTCTTCTAATGAGCACATCCCGATATTCTAAAAGTAAGAAACCCAGGTATCTCATGAGGAGTAAATGAGATTTAGAATCCTATTAGCACATTCACGGATTTTATACATGTGAAGTAGAGGATTTATCATTATAATTATAATGGTATAAACCTTTGATCCTATCAAGGGTAAAACATATATGGAGTAGATTATCACTCACAGAATGGTATAATAGAATTTTTAAAATATCACATCCATAATAAACCACTAGGGATCCAAGTATCGCTCAAGGGTACTCTATTCTTATCAATCCTATTATCCCATAAATGGAAATTGTTTTCCCCATTTTGGTAAATACGCTAGGGGTATTCAATGTTTAATAGATTAAAACAACATCCTCTTCAGATCCAATTTCATCATTAAACAAAACAATCTCCTTACCCTTTGTCATAATAATGTATTAAAAAAATTGAAAATATACACGAGACTCTTGGTTCACCCAAAATAGGATATTTACAATGACAATTCAATGATGATGTATCAATGTAAAAAAATAGTAAAACTCTCTATCAATTTACAAGGTTTGGGATGAAACATTTATATGACTAGGAATTGTTCGTTTACAATGTTTAGAGTCCACACACATTTTTCCCAAAGGCCACTCCCTATGTCTCTTTCTCTAGCTCGTTGCCGGTAGAAACAATCATTGTCATCTTATTCCATTGATCATTTACCTTGGAAGGGATTCCCCCATTGTTTTTGGACTGTAGGTCCCTTTATTTTTCTGAATGCGTGCATCCTCAACTACAGGTAGATGCTCGGTTGAAGTCCCATATTCACCTGTAGATGATATCCACTTCTCCCTGAAATGTTAGTTTGAGTAAATTGCATTCATGACCTATTTTGGTGTTTTTAAAATATTCAGTGAACCCTACATGAACAAATTTTATGCCTCTAGGAACATAGTTTCACCAAATGGAGTAATTTTGTAACACCCCATGTTTTTTAGATTTTTGTTCAAAATAATTCAATCTTTTTGTTATTTTTCATTTCTTGTAACATTGAAATTGATTATTTTATATTAAAGAAATAGTTTTTCTTACGTTATACACAACAACATGTTATTGATTAATTAGACATAAAATAAATTTTATCTTTCTCTACATGGAGCACTGAAGATATAATTTTTTACAAAGAACAATGATTCTCTTCGATGGATTGTATAACAAGCAAGAACATGTGTTACCGAATAATAATATATTATCAAAAAATATAATAATATATACCTTAACCATTAAATTACATTTTATGAATATAATTAACTATATTTTGTTAATATATTATTTTAAAATAATATAAAATTAATTAATTAGTTAAATATTATTTATAAATGAATAAATGAAACAAATGAATATAAAGAGAGTATTTTTATAGAAATCTATTATAATGCTCCAATTTTTTTAATCATAATAAATTCAATTAGATAGATTTAGTATTTAATTTTGTTTAATATTTATTTTATATATTTAATTAAATATTATTATATACATCCAATTGTTTTTATAAGCATAATATAATAATAAATCAAATTTAACTCATAAAACCTATTATTTTTATTAAGGAAATTTTGAAAACATTTAACGAAGAACCTATTTTAATTCTAAATTATATATTTTTTATAAATATAATACATAAAAATAAACTTCATCATTGGAATAGAGAATAAAATTAGTTTAGGGTGATTTTTTGTTATTTTTTGTCGACGTTGTATTTTTTAATAAATTGTTGAAAATAAAAAATTGAAATTTAAAAATAAATTTTCATCTAATTTATAAAGATAGTGAACTTATATTTTAAGTAGTTTTTAATGTTTAATTATATTAATTTTTATTAATAAATCATTTTTATTTCATTTTATTCAATTTATCATTCAAATGTACTATAAAACATTGCAAACATTTGAACGTTATACATTGAAAACCTGCATTGTTTTCTCATCTGCTGGATTATATTTACTTAATTTATTCCAATTATGTGTTTGGAATTTGTAAAAACTGGATTCCATAAAAGGATTTATAATACATTGTAAATTAAAATAATATAAACATAGTTTTAGTCCAAATAAATTTTTGAAAATAATTAAAATTAATTATTAATGTTAAATTAGGCTTAATAAGGGACTAACCAAAACCCGAACCTCCAAAATGATTTGTATAGCTATCATAAATCCATATTATGGAAATGTTTGGTGAATATATTCCATTTTATCTACTTTTGAACATTATTTTATCTACTATTAACAAAATACATGGTTTTGGTTTCCCTTTTCCAACATATTAAAATAGTGACACTCCTCCATTATAAAAGGCCTTCACTCATCCGACATACTCACACCTCCCAAGCCACTTTTCCCCACCAAATATCTTCCCAATTCACAACCCAATAAGTCCCACTTCCTATTTAATGACTCATTTTTATAAAATATTTCCAAGGAAGTCGTTTGGTTGGAACTAAAAGGATTTTCTCGATTAAGTGGTAAGACCATCCCTTAAACACTTATTTTATCTTCTTTCTCCACTCCATAAAATAGAACAATTAAATGTATTTATAAAAACAACACTATAAATAATATACTAAAATATTTATAATCTATGGTTTCAAACTACACATTCACACACTTCAAACTAACGCGTAACAAAACATTTCACAACTTGTACGGACAACTATCACCTCACTAAATTATGATTGATCTATTTTTACATCAAATCATCTAGAGAACTATAACAAAAACTCTTTTTTTATATGTTATATTTCATATTTAATATCTACATAAGCAAAATTAAATTTTTTACAACTCATATTGTTATAATTTTCATTTTGTGTTAATAAGATAATTTTGTTTGAGAAAGTGTGGACTACCGTCCACTAAAAATGATTTGATTCGTTCATACACTAAATGGAATGTATTAATGTTGGGTTAAGTGAATATATATGATATTTATAACATAGTAATTCTTATTTAGTAATTGTATATATATATATATATATCAATATAGGACTTTTACTTTCTTTCTTTCAACAGGACAATGAAATAGATATAGTTTTTATGCTTACGTACAACTTACCTTCACCAAGAGAGATGTGTTCCATTTCATAATTATTTACTATATAAATTATTATAAAAGACATATAATGATTATAAATTATTTTTCAATTATTTTTTACATTTTTTAAATTTTTATATACATATATGGACCTATGATATTACAAATTAAGATGCATGCAAAAAATAAAGCTGATATTAGCCAAGGTGAAACCATAACATAGAATTGTTAACAAATAGTTAATATAATTGGATAATAAAATAATATATTATATTATAAGTAAGAATATATATTTTTTATAGATTTATAATAAATTAATATTTTTATACAAGAATTTTTAATGAGTACTATGAGAGTCCAGACACAAGGTAATGGAATTTCATCTCATTAATTATTTTCATGAGAGACATTCCATATTCACTGGTCACTTATTTTTTGTGGGGCATATAATTCCTAGTAATTTATTATAAAACTCTTATACTTAAATATATGGGTATTCACATAACCATTTTTTAGTACATTCTATCAGGGGGATTAGGTTACAAAAGTAAAAAAATTAGTAATGTAATTTTTGTGTTAATTTTTATTCATTGAGACATGTTCCATGTTATAAACTTGTATAATAATATTACGGGTATATACTACTAATTATATGTTATATAATGAATATTATTACATTAATTATATTTTATTTTTCATAAAATTTTAATTTCTTACATGGGTATAATGTTCAAAAGTTACCATGTTATAAGAGTTTATTAAAATAATCTCATTGCTTCTCGAGATTGTTTTGGATTGTGCTTTATTTGATGAAATAATTTGATCCATATATCAATAAAACACATGATGTTTATTATCATATATTTATTCAAGGTATATACATGTATTGGTACCATTTTTCCTCTCGTTGGTACATAAGATAGTTAATAAAGTGTGTTTAATAATGTGTGACATTTACTCCCATGTTAGTTGGAAATATGTGTTCATTCAAAAACATGTCTTCAAAAAGGTTTCCATATAATATTCCATTTTTATACTAGGATTATTGGAATAAATTTATACCCATGTTTTACCTTTTATACAAAATTGTTTTTAATAATGATTCTTCTCTTCATTTTCTTGTCAAGGAACATTTCTAAAATTTTACATTTTAATGGATTTTTTCGTGTCCTTGACATTATTTATCATCATGAAGAAAATTACATTAAATTTTTCTTAATTATACTAAAATATTATTCTCATTTAAAAGAATTATTCCCCATTTTTTTTCCAATTCATTGTTTTATACTTATTTCAAAGAATGTTTTTTACGAAATGTTTTCAAGAAATTTTAAAAAGAACAAGGAAACGGTTTTGAAAATATTTTCAATGATCATTTATATAATTCCCTATAAAATGGTATTCAAAATTCATTCTTGAAATATATATAAGTTTTATACTTGAAAATTGTTTTTCAAAAGTTATTATGTTTTTGAAAATCATTTTTCCAATAAGAATGGATATTTTCCTTATGAAATATTTTTGAAGGATATATCAAAATTATTCTCCATTTATTATGACATATGTTGATGTCACTAAAGAAATTTATTTAATTAAAATAAATTTTACATTAAAATTCAAATTCTGAATGGATTGTGCCAGAAGTAATGGTCTTTACGAAATATTTTTTCCTTCATGGGTTATATTTTTATGAAAAAAAATTTTATTTAATGGTTTATGTTTTTTTATGAAATTATTATTAAACTGGTATATTTTTCCATAGGTTATGATACCCACATCATTTCATGAATTATGATATTATTGTTTATGATTTCTTGAGGAATATAGGAATTATATTATTATGTGATGGGTGGGACATATATATCCCTAAAATGAATAGGGTAAAGATTTATATCTAATGAGATAGGCTATGATGGTATTGGGAGTGATCCTTAACTACTTATATTGATATGACAACGAACGATGTCTACCAAGATGGTATGAGTGGTGAACGAATGCTACAAATATTCAATTGGGAGTGATCCATGACTTCAAGGATGGTTTGTGGAGTGATCCCATACTAAAATGACGGTCTTGGCAGTGATGCATTTGATATAATAAAAATAGAATTATATGATTATGTGTTTTCAATAATTTCTTATTATATTCCTATGTTATGTGTTCTTGGATTATATTAAATATTTATATCGGATTCAAGCCTTATTATCAATAAATATTTATTCAATTACTCATGTATATATGAAGGGTATGATATTAAAATGTTTTGATCACGTTCTCAAACTCATAGATCATGTTTATTCTTACATGTCTCCCTTGATTACCCTTATTGATCATTTGAGCTCACTCATTTTTATGTTTCCTTCCCATGTTTATGATGATTTGTGTTCTTTCAGGAGTGTCAAAGAGGGGTACGAGTAAATAAGAACCTTTTCGGAGATAGTGTATCTCACATATATTCCATTGTATAGATTTACATGTTCCCAGCGTCCGTTGACTATTATAGTATTTGGGTGACTATTTTTATTATGTTTTTAGTATTATACAAAAATTGATGTAATGTTAATATATGTCAATACTGGTTCTCTATTTTTAGGATTAGAGAAATGGATTAGATAACAATTGGAATCTAGGATGATAAAACCTTACTAAGGACCATATGAAAATTATTATTGATATTACAGTGGATAATGAACAATATTTAAAAATGTACTGGAATTTCGGTAAAGGATAAAGTGATTGGTTTCATAGAAATGCTTCTCTATTTGGATACTATATGTTGATTTGGATCTGACGTTGATGAATCTCGGGGTAGCAACTTTGTCATGATGTTTCGGGATATACCCTTCGTAATCTGGTACATGTCAATAGGCAATGATGCACACCTAGTTTGACACTCTCGTGGATATTCTTTGGGAATTCACTAACACATCACAATCTATCATGAATTAATTAAATATTAGTTGGTTATTAATAATCTAGGATAAACCCGAGGATTAAAATTTTAAGAATGGTTTTCTAATATATACATCATATAAGTTGTTTTCATTAATATGTGATTCCTCACTATGATTATCATTTCATACTAAATTTTTCAACATTATAATCATTAGAGGGAACAAGATGAAACTTCATTAAAGATGAATATGATTGTAAAGACCTGAAAATTTCAAGGAAATTTTTTTTCATAAATACTTTGTAATTTTACGAGTATGTGGCTTCTGACGGCACTTGATTTCGAGGCCTGGTGTGCCCGGAATCAATTTTCGAAGTTTATCATGGGTACGTTCAGTGAAGGAACGAGGGGGTATTTCTATCTTCTGAACCGGTTCTCAGAATTAAAATCCGAGTGCACCAATGAACTTGCAATGCCAGTAATTGCTTAATGTGATTCTTGTCTTTGTTGCCTTCGCAATGGAGGAGAAGATATTTATTGGGGGTTAATTTAAGAAGTAAAAAAAATTGTCAGAACAATTTTTAGTTCATAAGGAGGCTATTCCCTCCCATTGGTATTTAAGGGTGGGGCTCACGACCACTTAACTACCAGAGTGTGAATGTTAGAGAGGTGGGGGCCCACATGAGCCCCACCAATTAATTTCCTCTAAACTCTTTAAAAACCTATCGTTAAATTGGAAACCTCCCCCCCCCATTAAATGCCAATCTCTCCACCTCACTGAATTAATTCTTGTCAACCCATAATTTAATGAGGATCCTCCCTCTTTGACCTATTTTTATTTAATTGAAAACACGATTAATAAATGGGGACCTTCCCTCTCCCTTCCTTAATTGATTCTCAACACATTTTATTTAATGTGGAGAATAAATTTTGGGAGAGTTACTTTGCGTGTATAATAAAATAATAGGATGAACCTATTATTTGATTAATGGGGGTGAGCTTTCGTTGTGCGCGGAAGGTTGCGAGAACTCTTGAGGTTTTTGAAGAACTCCTGCCTCCGACGAAGAACAATGAAGAATGCCAGTTCCTCGAAGAGCAACAACGTGCCACCAATTCTCTTATCCATGACAAGAGAAGGAGACACTGCTTCCTTCTCAGTGGACTCCAATGATTCCTAGGAACCCTTTCCCCGCGATGTCGTCTACCGCGATGCTGTCTACTGCGACGCCGACGTTCTTCTTCAGTTGTTGAGGTAGGGAAATTTGTATATTTCAGTATGTGATTTATACCCATGACATTGCGTGTAATTATTGGGTGATGTTTGGAACCACTAACACGGTGGGTGCGGACTAACGAACAAGTCTGAGCCCACCGTCATTTGGTTCTTGAGGCGCAGAATATTTGGCGACAATGAAGAAGAACCGAAATGGTGATTGGAGGCCTTCGCAATGATGTGCGGGTCCCGAGACGACCGCAGGTGCAGGAGGAAGCAAAATTGGACCACCAGAATGACTCCAGTGGCTCGCGGAAGCCACCGGCGGTGCGGGTCGCCAGTGCGCTGCCAGAAGATGCTCGCCGCGGCTGAAGCCGCGGCGGCGAGGGTGGGATCCCACGGCCGCACGGGATTCAGGGGAGCCCGCGACACCACCCTGGCGCCGCGTCCGCAGAAATCAGGGGTCATGCACCCCTCTCGGCTCGTTGACCGAGCCAGCGCACACCCTCGGCCGGGCTAGGGCCGGTCGCACGCCATGGGCCGGGCCACGCCCGGCCGGGCTGGACCCGGTTTGGGCCAACCCAGGGTGGTTAGGCCGCGTCGGACCGGGCCCAGACCCCCACTTCGGACCGTTTTTCAGTTTTTTTCCCATACCGTCAGATACAGACCTTCGATCGATGCACCGTCAGTAGCATAGGTATCCTTGGTTTAAGATGGCCATTTTGGAATATTACACACAAGGGTTCGGCAAAGTTTGGGTACATCTGGGTTAGTTCGAACCCGAAACCAACCGGGCCCTTGGAGTGGAAATGCTTATAACATAAGGACTGAACGTCCGATTGATGTTCTATCAATTGATTTCAAATACTTTTGATTAGACAGTTATTTGGGCTTACTCCACTTGAGGTTTGGACATAGTTGGAGTATGGTCGGGTTGGTTTTACCTTAAAACCCAGCCGGGCCACTAGGACAGAAAAGCCAATAACTCTCAGACCAGGTGTCTGATCGACGCACCGTATGTTGCGTTGGGTTTCTTTTGAAGAGACGGAAATTTGGGATATATCAACTCTAAAATTCATGACATTTGAGGTATCTAACCTCTTGGTTCGAGGAGCGGACCTTCCCGAAATCGAGCGTGCTATGTGCAGAAACCCTATAGCTCGTGGAGACTGCGACGGTGACGACTGTACTTGGATCCTCCGTGGGTTCGGCTGCAAGGATGACTGTACTGGGATCCTCTGTGGGTTTGGCAGTGAGGATTACTTTACTCGGATCCTCTGTGGGTTCGGCAGTGAGGATGGCTGTACTTGGATCCTCCATGGGTTCGATAGCGAGGACGCCTGTATTTGGATCCTCCATGGGTTCGGCATCGAGGACGCATGTACATGGATCATTCCTGGGTTTGAAAATGAGGATGACTGTACGTGGATTCTCCGTGGGTTCTGTAGTGAGGATGATTGTACTTGGATCCTTCATGGGTTCGGCGGTGTGGAAAACTGTACTTGGATCCTCCGTGGGTTCAGTAGCGATAACGACTGTACTGGGATCCTCTGTGGGTCCGACAGCGATGACAACTGTTCTTGTATCCTACGTGGGTCCAGAAATATGACCTCTATAATTGTATCCTAAGTGGGTCCAGCAACGTATCTGGTCTTGTATCCTATGTTGCTCCGACAGCAAAGATGATTCAGTGGATACATTTGATCATCTTTATCCCTATAATAAGATGTATACCTGTGTGAGCTGAGTCTTGATTTCCAATCATTATCATCGATGTGATTGACTTGTTTTCCTGTGTGGACTGGGTTGTGTTTTCCTGTGTGGACTGGGTTGTGCATGGGCTCGAGAGTTGGAGACAAACTGTAACTGATGACTTCGGTATATGTATGGGCATATACCTAAGTAGAGTCATTAGATACTTCATGATTGTATCTTTCTTGTGTGGTTTATCCTTTGTGGATTCTGAGAGACCTTTGGGGTCTCGGGGTCCCTACTGAGTATTGTCTACTCAACCCTGCACGGGCTATGCCCGCGCTACGTTGTGATGGATGTAGACGACGGACAGTGTTGATCGAGGTGGAGGCTTGTGGAGCTGGACAGTACCCAGAGGTGGACCACCTGGCAGGACATACATAGAGTGGATGGCCGGACCCGAGGAGCGGAGGAGAATATATGTACGCACCCTTCAGGTGAGATTTCTGAAGGATGACTCGGTGCTGCGATTTCACTTACTGCTGTTTTACATCCTTTTCAGTTGTACTGTATTTTCAGTTGAGTTTGTATACTGGCCCATTTACTTTTTAGCACATACCTTTTGTCCCGTTTTACTTAGTGCTTACTTCTCTTGCGGTCTCTACTGTGTTTATTTCCTTATATATGAAATTCCTTCCAATTTTAGGTATTTACGCCTTTGATGCTAGTCGCCAGCCCCTGGCCTATGGAAGGCGGGCTTGGGGTCGTCACAGAGCATGGGCCCCAAGTACGGGTCGTGACAAATTAGTATCAGAGGAGTCGGGTCTACCATAGAACTCAGGAATCCGACCATTCCTTTATGTGAATCAATAGTGTTAAGAGTATTGTGTGTGGTTTTCAGTCCAGGGAATCCAGTGTTGGTGTGGAGGCTGACGTAACCATACACCAGGACCATGTCCTCTGATTTTCGACTCAGTGCACAAAAATACAAATTTCATTTGTGTTTCAAAAGTTTTCTTTGTGATTACTTTGAGTCAGCTCACCAAGTATACTATTTGACCATGGCGCACCTGTTTCTTTCCAGGATGGCCCCATGAAGGTAGCCAGCTAGGGTTCCCAGTTATGTTCGGGATGAAAACCCATCGTGCGAAGAGGCTTAGATGTAGGCCCTCATTATAGCGGAGGCACCAGCGGTACCACTACCCACTGAGCCACCGATGCTACTAGCCCCAACGGTGAAGAGTGCATGCCGCCTGAGCACATTGAATGAGTTTTAGAGACAGAGGCTGCCCAGGTTCCACGGACAGACGGATCCTCAGGCAGCTGAGGATTGGCTGGAGACTATCGTCATAGTCTTTAGATTGGTAGGGACACCAGCTGACCTTATGGTGATCCTTGCCACACGTCTCCTACACGCAGCAGCAGGGTGATGGTGGAGTCTAATGCTCCAGGTTCATGATGAGGCATCTCTACTTTCGATAGACTTCAATAGCCTCTTCTACTTGGAGTTTGTTCCATCCACCCTCCATGCAGTGCGCATCTAGAAGTTACTACAGCTGCGGCATGACAGCATGTTAATAGCCCAGTACTCGGTGAGATTTACCGACCACTCAAGATACTCCACGGACATGGTATGAGTCCCATTCTTTTATGCCTGAACCTTTGAGCAGGGAATGAGGCATGAGATCAGAGCCTCGATGATCTCCCTTAACATCTCGACGCAAGCGGGGGTGCTAGAGAGAGCCCTTCTAGTTGAGAGTTTTCTCGCTGAGCAGTCACCAGTGGCGAGACCCTCCATAGGAAGACACGAAGCGGTGTCTTCTGCAGCCTGTAGTACACAGTTGATGTAGAGGTCCAAACATACCAGACTATCAGATGAGCAATCTCAGGATACAGGTTCAGTTGTGCGGGGAACAGAAACAGAGCCATCCATATGAGGAGTAGGTAGTGCTATGCATGCGGAGGGCTGGGTCACATGGCTCAAGACTGCCTGACCCACCCTGTAGATGAGCAGCACGCGATAGAGGGACCTCCTAGGAAGTGGTTCAATCATGGAGGTCTGCCGGGGGAAGGCGGACGTGGAAGTGGTACTATCCAAGAAGTAGATGGTGGACGACATTTAGAGGCCCTACCACCACCACCGTTAGGAATACCACCCTGACCGCAGGGAACTGGTGGAAAGTGGAGATCTCAGCTTCATGTAAGTGAGGCCCACAAACATGGAGCTCCGGTAGCAGATGGATAGGAGCGGGACTAGCTCCAGACATGGTGACTTTTGTTCATGATGTTTCTACCTGTGTTGATTTTTTTGTTGATTATTTGTGTCTTTGTACTTTGAGCTGTAGTAATAAAAGACACATGTTCTTGTAACGTTTTCTTCCCTATATTTTATTTATGTTGTTGATACTGATAGGTTTCAGTTTAAACCATTGACTTGACCCTCACATTCAATATTCCTACTGGTGGATACCTAGTGACCACACACTACTACCGAAAGTGTGACTCAACACTTGGAGGCAAGAGTAATAGTTGGATCTCTTGGTAGTAGCATCTATACCATACGACATCATCTATGGCATGAAATAGTACCGTTCATTTTAGGATTGACTTTATTAGTCAATGAACATGTTTCATCCAGGGTATGAGGTCAGATTTCTCTTTTCGGTAAAGTATAAATCTTAGCATCTCTTGTAGGACGTAAGTAAAAGAGGGTGTAGTTGAGTTCTTTATAAATGGCTAGTCACACCCATGGTTCTTTGAGCAAACAATTTATGGTTTAATCTAATGTCAAAAGTATCAGGTCTTTCTTCTCGTAGAAGGACTTGAACTTGAGATGGTGTCATTGATTTGAGTTCCTTGAGGACAATGACTTTGAGATCGTCTATAATCCTAAAAAGGGGAACACTGTAGTAGAGTTTGTTTCATGATGCCTCACTAGTCAGAAAGTGAAGGTGGAGCACCAGGTGTCAACATACATGGTACAACCCTTAAAGGTCCCGGAGTGGATGTGGGATAGAATATCTATGGTTTTCGCAATGGGGCTTCCACGTACATCCAAAGGACTGCACAGAGCAGACAGACGTCCTATGCTGATAAGAGATGGAGGCCACAAGGGTTCGAGGATGTGAACCGCATTTTCTTATGGGTCTCACCTCGGTGTGGATTTTGGAGATTTGGACGGGGCAACAAGTTACCTCCATGCTTCGTCGGGCCTTTTAAGGTCCTCAGTAGAGTAGGCGAGGTGGATTACCGCCTGGCCCTTCCACCTCCGCTACACCGGGTGCACGACGTCTTTCACGTATCTTAGCTAAAGAGATATGTTCAAGACCTAACACATATCTTCAACCATGGGGAGCTGGACATCGATGATGGGGATACTTTTGTGGAGGTCTCAGTAGAGATCGAGGATCGACAGGAGCAGGTCCTATGTGGGTGGTCGATCCCTCTTGTGCGCATTCGTTGGCATCTTGAGAACCTCCAAGAGATCATATGGGAGCAGGAGGCTCAGATGCGTGCTCAGAACCCTCATTTGTTTCCCTAGTTTATGATGTAGCTTTATGGGTACGTAAAGCCCTGAGGTGGGAGTAATGTAAAGGAATTATAATTTCAATGAATTTTTTTTCATAAATACTTTGGAATATTATGAGTCTATGGATTCTGATGGAACTTGATTTTGAGGGCCGGTGTGCCCAAAATCTATTTCTGAAGTTTAGATCAGGTAATTTCAGTGAACGAACAAGAGGGATTTTCTATCTTTTGAACTGGTGCTCAGAATTAAAATCTTATGTCACCAATTAACTCGCAATTTCGGTAATTGCTTAATGTGATTCTTTTCGTAGTTGCATTCGTAATGGAGGATAAGATATTTATTGGGGGTTAATTTAATAAGTAAATAAAAATTGTCAGAAAAATTTTTATTTCATAAGGAGGTTATTCACTCCCATGGGTAGTTAAGGGTGGAGCCCATAGCCACATAACTACCCAAGTGTGAATGTTAGAGAGGAGGGGCCCCACATGGTTCCCACCAATTAATTTCCTCTAAACTCTTTAAAAACATCTCATTAAATTGGAAACCCCCCATTAAATGCCAATCTCTCCACCTCACTCCATTAATTATTGTCAACCCATAATTTAATGAGGATCCTCCACCTTTCCCCTCTTTTTATTTATTCGCCAACGCGGTTAATAAATGGGGACCTCCCATATCCCTTCCATAATTGATTGTCAACACATTTTATTTAATGTGGTGACAAAAGTTTGGGAGACTTACTATGCGTATATAATAAAATAATGAGATGAACCTATTATTTGATTAAGGGAGGAGAGCTTTCGTTGTGCGGGGAAGGTTGAAAGAACTCTTGAGTTTTTGAGAGAACGCCGACTTCCGAAAAAGAATGACGAAGAACGCTGGTTCCTCGAAGAGCAACGATGTGCCACCAATTCTCTTTTCCATGACAAGAAAAGGAGACGTCGCTTCCTCCTCGACACAATCCGATGACGCCTACGGACCCTTTCCCCACGACGTCGTCTACCACGACGCCATCTAACATGACACCGACGTTCATATTCAGATGCTGAGGTAGGGGAATTTGTATATTTCATGATGTGATTTATACCCTCGGCATGGAGTGTAATCGTTGGGTGATGTTTTGAACCACTAACACGGTGGGTGCAGACTAACGAACAAGTCCAAACCCACAATTATTTTTTTCTTGATGTGTGGAATATTTGGAGATAATTAAGCAGGACCACAATGGCGATTGTAGGCCTTCACAGTGATTTGCGGGTCCCGAGATGACCGTAGGTGCAGATGGGAGAAAAATCGGACCACCGGAATGACTTTGGTGGCCCGCGGAACCCCCCAGCGGCGGCAGCTACCGGCAGGCCGCAGGGCGGCGATGCCGCCCCGGTGTGCCGCCGGCTGAAGCCCGCTGCGGCTGAAGCCACGGCGGCGAGGGTGGGAGCCCGCGGCCACACGAGATCTAGTGGAGCCTGCGGGGCCACCCTAGTGGCGCGTCCACGGAAAGTGGGGCCGCGCTCCCCAGTCGTCTCACTTGCCGAGCTAGCACACACCCTCGGCCGGGCGGGGGCGCATTACGTGCACCAGGTTGTGCCAGCCGGGCTGCGCCCCGCCAGACCGGACCCAGACCCGGGGCGGGTCGACCCAGGGGGGGTTGGGCCAGGTCGGACCGGGCCCAGACCCCCACTTCGGACCGTTTTTCGGTATTTTTCCAATAACATGAGCAAAAAACCTCCGATCTATGCACCATAAATTGCATATGAATATTAGGATCGATAAGGTCATTTCATTGTATTACAAACAAGGATTCGGCAATGTTTGTGTATGTCTTGGTTGGTTCGAACCCAAAACCAACCGGGCCCTTTGAGCGGAAACACTTATAACTTAACGATCGGACGTCCGATTGACGTGCCGTCAATTGCGTTGAAATCCTTTTGTTGAGACAGTTTTTAGGATTACTCCACATGATGTTTGGATGCAGTTAGAGTATGGTTGGGTTGGTTTTAGCTTAAAAATCAACTGGGCCCCTTGGACAGAAAATCAATTTACTCTTAGACCGGGCATCTGATCGACGCACTGTCTATTGCATTCAGTTTTTATTGACGAGACATGACTTTGGGATACATCAACTCTAAAAATCGTGACAATTGAGGTATCAAACCACTTGGCTCGAGTAGTAGACCCTCCCAGAATTGAGCGTGCTGTGTGCGAAAACCCTAGAGCTGGCTGCAACTGCAAGGGTGACGACTGTACCTGGATCCTTCTTGGGTTCGGAAGCAAGGATGATTGTACTGGGATCCTCCGTGGGTTAGATAGCGAGGAATACTATACTCAGATCCTCCATGGGTTCAGGAGTGAGGACGGTTGTACTTGGATCCTCCGTGGGTTCGGCATCGAGGACGACTGTACTTGGATCCTCTGTGGGTTCGACAGCGAGGACGTCTGTACTTAGATCATCCGTGGGTTCGAAAGCGAGGAAGATTGTTCATGGATCCTTTGTGGGTTCGGCAGTGAGGATGACTATACTTGGATCATCATGGGGTTTGGCAGTGAGGACGAATGTACTTATATCCTCTGTGGGTTCGACAGTGATGACGACTGTTCTGGGATCCTCTGTGGGTCCGACAGTGATGAGTATTGTTCTTGTATCCTACATGTGTCCGACAGTATGACCATTGTACATGTATCCTGAGTGGGTCCGGTAGAGTAGATGTTCTTGTATCCTATGTGTGTCTGGCAACATAGATGATTCCGTGGCTACATCTGATCATCTTTATCGCTATACGAAGTTGTATACCTGTGTGAACTAAGTCTTGATTTTCAATCATTATCATCAATGTGATTGAAATGTTTTCCTGTGTGGATTGGGTTGTCTTTTCCTGTGTGCACTAGGTTCTTCATGGGATCTAGAGTTGTAGATGAACTATAATAGATGACTTAGGTATTGGTATGGACATATACCTGTGTAGAGTCTTCTGATACTACATGGTTGTATCTTTCCTTTGTGGTTTAACCTTCATAGATTCTGAGACACCGTCAGGGTCTCGGGGTCCCTACTGAGTATCGTCTACTCACCCCTACATGGGCTATGCCCACACTACGTTGTGTTGGATGTAGATGACGGACATCGCTGATCGAGGTGTAGGCTTATGGTGCTGGATGGTACCTGGAGGCGGACCACCTGGCAGGACTTACAGAGAGCGAACGACTGGACCCGAGGAGCCGAGGATACTATCTGTACCCACCCTTCAGGTGGGATTTCTAGAGGATGACTCAGTGTTCCTTTTTCGCATACTATTTTTGTACTTCCCTTTCAGTTGTATTATACTTTCAATTGGGTTTGTATACTGGACCATTTACTTTTTAGCACTTACATTGAATCCTGTTTTACTTAGTGCTTACTTCACTTGAATACTCTGTTGTGTTTATTTCCTTATAAAGGCAATGCCTTACCATTTTCGAGATTTACACATTTGGTGCTAGTCTCCAGCCCCTGGCCTATGGAAGGTGGGCTTGGGGTAGTCACGACACGAGCCCCAATGAAGAGTCGTGACAATGATGGAAAACATTTTTATGAGTATTAAAATGGAATGATAATTACAGTGAAGAATACTGTGATCATGCCTAATAATTTTTCATGGAATATGATCAACAATGTGTACCTTAACAAACATTCAGATTTACTAAAAAAGTGATTGAAGGTGTTATTAGAACATTTAGGTAATATAGACCAAAGAGGATATAATATTTGATTTCCTTCGAATCAAGAATATAGAGATAATTAATGATGTGAATGTCGTAGAGGAAAAAAGAATGTGTTTTACTATGGAAAATAAGGACAAATATCATGTCCCAGTAATGGTAAATAAAGATATAGGTTAATAAAATAGATGATATTACTATCCTCCCTAAGACATCATCGAAGATGAATTGATTTAAGTGATGAATGAATGGTCTATATGAAACTCATTTTCCCAAGAAAAAATATCTTGATGAGAATCAAGTAGGTGGTACGATTAATGGATATATTTCTACTAATGTTGAGAATACATTAAAATGTGAATGGAATGGGGTATTTTATAATAGGACGAGGTATCCCACTTATGAATTATATATGAATTGGACATATTGATGTTTTTATGTATTCATATTAAAATGTTATTATATATGAATGTGGAAATATACAAGGATTGTTCTGTTTATATTTTTCCCTAAGCATTTAAAAGTTTATGTCAAATGGTACTAATAGACTATTAACCTAATTAAATTAAAAAGTGTTATTTTGATTAAATTAATGTAACCCTTAAATAATTAATTGACACTTTGATAATGTTGTTTGGATAATGAAATTCTAGATATAAATAAGTAAATTTGATGGTACGAATTACCCTTGAATATAGTAATGAAAACGTGTTCTATGTCATCAATAATGATGTTTACAACGTCTTAGATTTAAATAATGTATTAAATAATCAATGGAATAATGAATAATGCATGTTTTAGAAAAGGAATTAGGGCAATTCTGGTTAATACCATATCCCAAGAGGATTTCTTGATGAGGTTATTAACATGTGTGGAATGTGACAATAGAGTGGTACTTTGTGATATATTGGCGATCCACGTTAATCTAATTTCACAAAATTTGAAAGAATTGAATTTTAATCATATCAATGTGTTATACGGTTAACCGTTTTTGGATAGTTTATGTCAAAAATTAGAGGGAATTAGTAAGATTTAATTTTGATGACTCCATTTGAGGATTTATTCATATTTGATATCTTTTTCAAAATACTTTGTGTTGATGATGATTGATGGAATGTCACATCCTGGATATCATAATCAAATTAGGACATCATGAATGAAAAAGTAACCTTCCATTTTAGGGAAATAGGAGATGTGGATCAAAGAAAAATAAAGGGTGATGTTTTCCAGAAATTATGTATGTATATATTTTTCTGAACGTTTTTCAAATTATACTAAATCAATCATGAAACAAAAAAAATATCCTAGTACCTTCTTTTTCCGATGAATTATAAGGTCCCTTGGGTCATCCTAGATTTATGGATATGTGATTGTTAACAGTTTCCTAAACATGTTCTCTTTAACTCTCCATCATAACATGATGTTAATATTTATTTTCCATGTCCATGTTTTCATTCCAACCATTGGTCTTATATGTGTGAATTTAGTTTTGAATTATTTTTGTATAAATGTTATGGTTCAAACATTACATTTTTAAGGGATGTTATAGTATTCATTTTTAAAATGTGGGTTTCTAGGAATAAATCTTTCATGTATTAAACCATTGATAACCTAGATGAATTTTGAGGGAGAATTTCATTTTAATTTGGGGTTCAATGTAATACCTCAATATTTTTTGAGTTTTTTTCTTGTAATTAAATTAATCCTTTTGATATTTTGATTTTCATGAATCACAAAAAAATATTTTATTTTATATTAAAGAACGATGTTTGGATTACCTTATATGCAATGAGAATTTAATAATTCACTACACATAACATAAATTTTATCATTCATTACATGAAAAAATGTGGTTACATTGCATTACAAGCAATAATGACTTTTTTCGATGGATTTCGTAACATAAAAGAGAGATTGTTACTGAACATTAATATATTATTAAAAGATATAATAATAAATAATATAGACATTTAAATAGATTTTATTAATATCATTCACCAAATTATATAAATATTGGGATTTAAAAAAATAAAAAATGAATTAACTAGTTAAAATTTATATTGAAAACAATATAAGAAGAAAATGATTATAAATGGAGTATTTTTATAGAATACTATTATTATGATTATAAAAATTGATTTAAATTATTATAAATTAAATTAATTAAAATTCGTAATTAATTTTAATTTAATATATATGTTTTATATACAATAATTATTCTATATATTAATCCAATAGATTTTATAAGAATAAGATAAGAATAAAACCAATTTATCCAATAAAACCCATTAGTTTAATTAATTCAATTTTATAACCATTTAATGGAGAACCTATTTTAATTAGAAATTTTAGAAAAATAACTAATCATATATTTCAAAATAATATTCATATTTTTCGTCAAATAATAAAAATTTTGTTAGTGATAATTTGTTTTATTTTTATGTGATGTTTTATTTTTTAACATGTTGTTAAAAATACAAAACATTAATTTAAATCTTATTTTTAATACAATTTCATTATATTGTTAAATAATAATTTAATTTATTTGTAAATTTTAATTATATTAAGTTTTTATCATTCAATCCAATTTATGTCATTGGAATCAATTTCACTTTGAAATTGACTATAAAAACAATGAAAATATTTGAACATTTTTTCTCTTAAAAACCCGAAATGTTGTCCCATCTATGGGATAATATTTAAATTAATTTCTTACAGTTATGTTTTTGGATTTTGGAATAATTGATTCTATAATATGAATTATAATAATTTAAATTAATTAATATTTTAAAATTAGTTTTTTTATGAAATATTTAATAAAATATAATTACAATTAATTATAACTATTTGGGAAAATTAAGAATAATAGGAGACTAACCATAAACTTATGGCCCATGAAGTCCTAAAAAATATTCATAAATCCACTGGATGGTCATACTTGGACCCTATACTCCATTTTATGTACTTTTAAAATTATTTTATCCACATTCAATAAGAAAACATGGTGGGGTTTCCCTTTTCCAAAAAATTACAACAGTACCACTACTCCCCCATATAAAAGGCCACCTCTCATCGCACTTCCCCACACCTCTAAAACACATTGGGTCGTCAATTTTCAACCTAATTCGCATAAAATCCCTTCCTCATAAAATAAACCATTTTGGAATAAATATTTTCAAGGAACCCCTTTGGTGAAAATGAAAAAGAGTTACCAGATTAAGAGGTAAAAACCTACATCTAACCCCACTGTTTTATTTTCTTTATCCACTCCAAAAATATAAAATTAAATTATTATATAAAAAATTATAATAAATATAATTGGATTTTTTATGATAATATTTCTTCCTAAACATACATTCACATCCATCTAATGTGTAGAAAAATATTTTTTACATGTACAACGAACTACGTCCTCACTAAGTGATGATTGTTAATGTTTCTATTTCTGCATCTCATGGTTGAAATTATGATAAACAATATGTTTATATATGTTATATATTATATTAACTATGTAATTATGATTTTTTAATTATTTTATCAATAATATATTTAGACATTATATTTTGTGTTAATATGATAATTGTGATTGAGGAAGTGTAGACTATCGCTCCCTCAAAGTGATGTGATTCGTTCATACAATACATGGAATATACGAGGATTGTTTTAGAAAATATATATGATATATATAATTTAATAATGAT
Source organism: Viscum album (assembly GCA_963277665.1). NCBI lineage: Eukaryota > Viridiplantae > Streptophyta > Magnoliopsida > Santalales > Viscaceae > Viscum > Viscum album. The sequence goes on from OY728165.1 coordinate 222,402,580, forward strand.
AAATTACTAATTATATGTATATATAACATTTTCTATCATTCTTTAAAAATGAAAATTAAATGTAAATAGCATTCATGCGTATGTACGACTAACCATCTCCATTAACTGTGTATTCTTTTTCATATATCTATATTCTATAAATAATTTCAAAAAAATATAATGAATATATATTATAACTATATAATGGTTTAAATTTCATAAATTATGATCTAAATATAAGTACCGTATATATAAATAATTAAGATATCTGTGAAAAACAAATCAAATATTACCCGAAGTGAAACCATGACAAGGAATTGATAACAATAGGGTAATTTAAAAACATAAAAAAACCATATATGGTATTAAATGTATGAATATATATATTTTATACATTTATAACAAATTAATATTTATTATAATGGTTTTATGAATGAGCACTATGAGAGTCAATAAACAAGGTAATGTTATTTCATCTCACTCTTTATTTCTGTGAGATCCCTACCTTAATCACTACTAAATTATTTTGTGTTTTATATATAAAAAATTTAATGTATCATATTAATAAAATAAAACAATTTATTTTTATTCACATACCAATTATGTGATATTTATATCACATGGTTTATATTTCAAAAGATACCAAATTGGAAATGTTAGTTTGGTCTCAATTTGCCTTATTTGAGACTCATGCATTATTATGCATCTATATTTTTATATTAGGGGTATAGAGTACATATAAATTTTTATATAATGAATTTACTTAAATTCACAATATTTTATGATTCTTTTAATTTATTTTTCTTACATGGGGTTAATGGTTCTATGTTACCATGTTAGATAACTTTATTGAAAAAATCTCATTGAATCTCGAGATTATTTATAATTATGCATTAGTTGATGAAATATTATGGTCCATATAACTATAAAAACCATTGAGGGTATTATCATATGGTTACATATGATATATTCATTTTATTTTACCATTTTTTCACTATTTGGTTCATAATATAGCTAATAAAATGTTTTCAGTAATGTCCAACTATATCTCTCTCTTCAGTCAGAAATTTTTGTTTGTTCATTCCAAGTCTTCTAAATGGTTTACAAAAAAATTTCTATTGTTATCCAAAAATATTTAAAATACATTTTTACCCATGTTTCATATTTTTAAATAAAATGGTTATTAATAAGGAATTTTCTTATTATTTTCTGGTTGAGGCACCATTCTAAAATTTTGTAGAGTAAAATAAATGTGTGGAATGTTAGGCCTTATCCACCATTATGACTAACATTCCCTTGATGATTTGATTACAATTTTAAATTTTTTATATTTTTTAAAAATAATGTCTTCATATTTTGGAAAATCATTATTTTACTATCTTTTCAATTTAACCTGTATTCAAAATAATTCCATGCTATTTTATAAATTTTCAAAAAATTGGTTATCAAAATATTTTTAAGAATTTTTTATAAGTTTTAATGAAAAATGATTTCAACAATGTTTTCAATGTTTCATTATAATTTTAGTCCCATGAAAATGGTTCTAAAAAGGATTTATCTTTTAAAAAAAATCAAATAAGAAATGATATATTCCTCATGAAATGTTTTTGAAAGATATATCACAAATTTTTCCCATATAAGATGACATTTGTTAATGTCACTCATGTATTTATTGGAAATGATCAAAAGGTTTCATTTGAATTTTTTCTCATAATGGTTTATTCTTGATTTATATATAATTATGAAACCTATTTCTCTTTCAGGGGTTATATTTTTATGAATTTTTTTCTTTAATGGGTTTTATTTTTTATGAAATGGTTGTGAAAATGTATCTTTTTCCACAATTTATGACATGATTACATGTTTATGATTCCCAGTTAATTTCAGGGGTTATTATATGATTGTTAATGATTTTGGATCTCATGTAGGCATGATTTCATTATGAGATTGGTGGGACCAATATCTACCTTCAATTCATTTGGTAAAGATTAGTATCTCATGAGATAGACTATGATGGTCTTAGATGTGAATAATGACTAATTAGATGGAAATGTTAGTGAACCATGACTTCTAATATGGTAATAGTATTGAACTCAAGATTTTAAGATATTGATGATAGTGAACCTAGACTACAAAGACGGTATGGGGTCTTAGACCGTACTACTGATATGTTCTTGGCATTGATTCCATGACTATGATGGAAAACATGTTATATTACTATGTGTCTTCCATAATTCCTTGTTTTATTCCAATGTTATTCATTAATGGATTATGTTCTTTATTTTCTTATGAATAATGAAATATGAACAATCGATATTTATTCCATGATTCATGTTTATATGAATGGTATTATCTTAAAAAAAATTTACCCCATTCTTAGACTCATATAGTCATGTTTATGCTTACATGTCTCCATTAATTACCCTTACTAAGCATCTGAGATCTCCCTTTTTTATATTTCCATCCCTCGGTTTTGAAGATATGTGTTAATTAGGATGTGTCTAAGAGAAGTTATTGTTAAGAAAAAACTAGTGGGTGTATCTCACTTATGTACCAATGTTCATGTTTCCATGTTTTTAATGGTAGTAGACTAACATGGTATTTGGGAGTCCATTTTTATTATGTTTTATTTATTATGAGAAAGCGGTGTAATGTAAATTTATATCATGAATGGTTCATTATATAGTGCATAACAAAACACCTCTTCCTCCATAGACCATCCCTGCTTTATAGAGGAACTCTTCTTCTACGGGATTCCCCCTTTTCAGAGACTATTTTCCTTTTTGGGATATAGAGCCCGACAAAACCAGTTCTGAAAACTCAATTCATGGAAATCCCTTATAGGAAATTATTCCCTATGAAATCATACTTTTGGGAAATCCTACTTGAAATCTCTTTCAGAATTCACTAAAATCATTCCAGAGCAATGATGTTTTCTTAAGAAAATTTTTACCCGGCTCTACAAATCTGATTAATGGGCCTTATATAAGGAAATAGATATGAAAATACCACTAATCTGAATCACAAAAAAAAAATCAATTTGAAACATCCATCATGGAATGACTATGAAATATTGTCCACATAGTTCCTTTCATTCCTCACAACGGCTAATTCCTTCTACAATTGAATCACCATCCCCACCTAAAAATGAAGACCTTCCCTTAAACTCCAAGGATCACAAAAACTATAATTTGGATGTGAACTATTTTTTATTTTTGGTTCCTGTAGAATCCTTTATGGTCTAAATAGCACTTCTATACAGAGTTACTACATATTATGATTTTCCAATGTAATGTGAAATACCTCCTTTGTGGTCTAAAAACTACGTTTCATGGTCTGTAGGCTCTTTTTTGTGGAAATGAATCCTTTTCCAAAAACAAAACTCATAATTTTTAGAACTAAACATTTTTAAAACACTATGAAACTACTCTAAATTAAAATATAACTTAAAAAACACCATCCATACTTATTCGCAGTCATCTGGATTTGTTAGAAAACAAAATCACCTCAAAAAAACCAAGATGGAACCTTGAGGGATTTTTCCTAATAGAATTACTTCATGGAAATCCATGTATCACTTATGGAATACCACAATTTGGAAAAAATTTGAGTTTTTCTAGGGTATCTTATACCACGAACTGATTATCATGAAATGTGTGACAATAAATTTATAGCCCTTTGAACTCCTTTATTGTATAACACATAGGGAAGAGATTATTAGTAGTGAAATGGTATATTAGAATAGAACGTAGATATCCTCCCTAATAATTCTATAGAGAAACAATTATCTCTCATGGATACTATTATCATAACTAGCATATCTCCATGTCCATTTAATTCATATATGTGAATCTTTGAACCCCTCAAAATAGACATTAATCATTTAATCCATTAATAATGAGTAATATTGATCTCCATTACTATAAGCATGCAACAAGATAATTCATTGTGAAATGTTTCATTTTAAAACATTAACAATCAATTAATAGGATTTTTCAAGTTGGAACCTTAATATATAACTACATTACCAAGGGCTAAATGGTTTTCCTAAACCAATTATTTTATCTGATGCAATTATAAATCTGTTATGGAATTTATGATCACACCCTTGAGGTAGTTTAATCGTTATTCATGTATAATATAATGATTATACATTCGAACTAACATTATTAGTTAGTTAGGGTTGATTTGGTCAACCTTCTACCTTGTAATGGGGATCTATGGAAATCATAGTTATTCTCTATGAATTTAAATTAAGGGAATTTATAATTTGAGTGAAATTGTGGAATTCCAAAATTATATAATAATAGTACAATTATGAATATGATTTAAATTTTGGGGAAACATTAATAGACCACCTGCCTCATGCTTATGATTGTCTAATAATCCTATATTAGGATTTTATTTGTGTTATAATAGAGGAAAATTGATTAATTCCCAAATGTCCTCAAAATAGAGTGAAAGAGATCACATGGAATAAGATCTCCATATGGATAGATAAATGAAAAAAGAGAAGCATTATTAGTCGATACATTTTTATACGGTCCCAACGCACCTAGTGGTGCCCGATTCAGAGGTGTAATGGATAAATAAGGTTAATACATAGAGGGGGGGGGGTAGGAGCATGAGAGTCCCCTTTTAGGGAGTGAAATGTGATGGAAAAGTGGGTTTTTATATGATGTTCCCATGTACAGTTTCAATTAGGGATCATAATTTTATAAAATGGATTTATCTGTCATGTTTATATCTATAATTTGAATATATTATGTGAGTTATTGATTGGGTACATGTTCTTCATATTTGTTAGTTGGTCTATTAGAATCTATGTTAAAATTCATAAGTGTGGTTACGACTGTTAATGGGATAATGAGACATCAATCATATTATAACATTCCGTATTTGTGATATCTGGTTTGTTTTATGTGTGTCTCTAATTGTATTTGTGTTTTCAATGATACAACTACTCTATGGACTCAATTAGATTATGAGGATGATAATAATGTTGTTCCATTAAGGCATGATCATGTTGGTACCCCTAAGGGTTTGGATGAGCATTAGGTGAATTTATATTTATAGGGCTATCTAGAGTATCCTATTTATCTAGGGTTGTTTTTTTTATCACCAAATGGTAAGTTTGGGATGGGTCAATCAGAGAATTTATTAGTATACTTATGCAGTTAAGTCATCTACAGTGAAATTTAAAAGGGAGTTACAATCACTTTATACACAATTCTTTAAATGGGTTGGATGACCCTGGGTAGGTGAGTTCTATATTGAGTATGTTGATAATATTTTTGATCAAATTGAGATTAATTTTAGGGAATATGTTTGAATTGGAAATATATAACTCTAGAAACTACTAAAAAGGTCATTAAAGAAGGTACATAATGGTGGGAATGATGGTATGTCTTGGATGTAATTTAGGATTGGGTTATTTTTGAAATTATTTATTGAGATTCAAAGGGTGGAATAATTCTATGAGTTCATAGACTTTGTCTTGGGGGAGATACCAATCGTGGATTATTCCACTAGGTTATCAAACCATTTGTTTTTTTTTCAAAAATGTTACTAGGATATGATGTTTGAATGCTGAAATTGTTTATGGACTGTAATCGACATTCAGTTATGGTATATGTGTTTTTTTTGAATTATTTTGAGGTGGAGAACCTTGAAATAATCATATAAAGGAACTTGATCGATGGAAGAATACATAGATAAATACTGGACCACCTGAATCTGCCAAGGATATATTTGAGCAATTAGATGTAGGGGAATGAAGAGTCATCATATGAAATATAGATTATGGGATCCCTTTTTTACCGAAAATTGTGAAATAATTAGAAATTCTATCCATTCAGAAAAATAGTTAATGTATTAGAACAATGTGATAGACCTCCAATGGATTCGTCAAATTGAATCTTGATAATACATCTTGATTTTTCAAACCTCATTATCAGCTAGTCTTCAGGTATTTTTATTGAATTATAAATTAAATATATGAAAAATCATGGATCGTGATGGTTATATAAAGAGGTAATATTCAAACATACACCATGATATGGGATATAGAGGTTATGATTGGGTTTACTGTCTGACGTAGAATGTGACTTTATATGGATGTCTTATATTAGTAGGTCAAGGCATGAATTAGATTCATGAGTTTGAGGAGATAGATTTTGATTAGGCTAGATAGCCTTTGAATTTTACAGTTTCATAATGAATGTGATATTTTTGTTTTTAATAATGTAAAATGGTGTACAATGTGTTATATTTGTGTGTGAATTATCTATATCATTGATGAGCTATGAGTATCCGTTATGATTTATGGTAAAAATATGATTCAATATCTGTTATTATATATGAAAATGTATCTATATATATTTGTGTGTGTGTGGGTCAGAAATCCGGCTGATGTTCTTGTATGGTACCATCATCAAGTATGGAACCGTATTTATAGTTTGACTAGGTATGTGTATCTGATGACTATGATTAATAGTATTTAAAAACAATTTCCATGTGTCTATTAGTCATAGTGATCGAAAATTTACTTTTGTGCTCGACAAGATCTCAATATTTCAGGGATGTCCATGGTGAGATACATGAGTTGTGATTTTGATTTTTATATTTTATTGTCTAATATATCCCATTGGTGTTTTTCGTATATTGGGGAGGATTAAATAGACCAGTTATTTATGTGAGGAAATTAAAGTCACTTTTCAACATGATCATGAGTAATTGGTAATGATTAAGTCATAATAGGGATTGGTGGAGGTAATTATGTGGTTTTTGTGGTCTCATGTGTGTATTATACTAGTATTTCTATTATATTTCATCTCTTATAATCCATCCTAGTGTGTTTCAATGATATATTTCAGTATTTAAAAATTCAATTTAGGTGCATGGCCGTGTCATAATTAGCGATATTCATAATTGGGTATTTTAACTGATGAGGGTGTTGTACTATGTGGGTAGGGTCAACCAACAATGGGACGATAAGAAATGGATTTTGGTTGTATGGATATACTATAGGGAGATTCATTGTTCAATGAACCATTTAATAATTCCATCAAATGGTCACGGGAGATGTAATTACCCTATGAATGAATGGGACATAGTATAAAGGTTCTTTTGTTGTAATCTTTAGTATTTTTATGTAATATAAAATTTTATTAAAAGGAACCATAGGCTAATTTTTCTCACCCAACAATGAGAATATATTCCAACAAACAAACTCTCCCATTATTCTATTCACATTGGTATTATCCCCTATATCTAATTGGTCCTTTTAGAATTATATTTTCGGAATTCATTAAGGGAAAGGCGTGACATCCATCACTATCCGGATCTAGTTTATCACAATTTTTATTAATTTCAAATAAAATAATTATTTTATGTATTTCTAAATGGTTTATAATTTTCAATAGATTAGATTATCATAAATCAATGACTTTAGAATAGTAGTCTCCACTTATAACTAGGTAACCTGTTCTTAGATATTTTCAATGTCGTACTGATGTATATGAGTGATGTGACTTTCATGAATGCGTTGGTTCCCATTTAAAACCAAGAACTAATCCACTTATTTTTTATATTATTCATTCAAAATGACTTGAGATAATTTTATGTGGGTTTTTACAACCTATTATGTGATATGTGGTTTTCATAGTGAACAACATCAAGAATTTCTTAATAGGTCACTGATTATGACGAGTGAGGGATCATGGGATGGTTTCCATAATATGTTTCATTTTGGCATGATGTGGGTGTGATTCACATTCTTGTAATGAAAATGTGTTCTACTATCATTTAATATGGGTGACATCTCATTAATTAATTTTGGGTTGATGATGGTTCACTGAGTTGAGTTCATGTGTGTTTTGTGATATCACATACCTTATGGTTGATGATTTTTGGGTCATCTGAATATAAATGAAGGCATTTGAGTTTATATAGATGACTTGATATTTTATATAATAATTTTTATATGAGTTTCCTGTGGTGATTTTTTTGACCATTTAATTTGATGGGGCACACACTATTACTGTCGTTAAATAGTGAGTTATAATTTATATCACTAGTTCGAAGTGGAATTATCATTGTATGTGTTCAATAAATCATTGATTATTGGTTCGTATATGGATAAAAATCTTGTTTTATGGGATGTTTGTGTATTATAATTGGTTGTAATTTTTTGGGTATATTGTGCTGAGATGTGTGTTGCATGACTGTGGAATGTGGTTCATTGATTGTTGTTCAATAGGTGGCCATGTGGTTGATGATGATATATTGATCCCTTATGAGATGAGTGGTGTTCCTTATTCCCAATCTATGTGTTTTTATAATATTGGTGTATCTATAAAATATGGTATTGAGTGCTGTAGATAAATAAATTACATATGGGTTTTCTGTAAGAACTAGGAAAATATTTTCAGGTATGTTATTCTTTTTCTTGTCATTTTTGGGAAGAATAGGAGAATGTAAAAAAATTTCCAAGTACATGCCATGTACTTTGTAAGTTCACAATGGATACTTTGTTGCTGCACAACGCTATGTGCGGGCCGTGTCCGGGCCACACAAACAGTGTCTAGGGGTGATGTGGAGACCAATTAATGCGGCATATGAAAAATCATAGTGCACATAGTGTACTCTAAAAGTACACGCCGTGTACTTTTTTTCATTAAACGGACTACGGTCGCGACATATCCCTAAATACATCTTCATCTCTAGCTTCTTCGATCGAGAGCGAGGTTACTGCCGTGGATATTCTCTGATCCACCGATCCGTCACCTCCTGTCTAAATCGAACACTGTCGGATGCAATAGAATCGCAGTAGTGAGTTCTTGGTTCCTCTTTGGCCACGTTTCTTGATTTTGTCTCCAATGAGAGTTACCTGAGGTTTAATGTTTTATACATTTTTATAGATCTACTCCATTATAGGCCAATTCACGGGTTGAGGTTCAATTATATCGATCTTCTAGTATCGAGGTAGGTGGTTTGTTTCCTTATGATGTATGTCATTGAGTTTCTGTGCAAAAGTGTTGGATTCTGATGTATTGGGTATCTCGGATTAAGGTTTTGATCCTGAAATATTATTAGCCTTATATTTATTGTATGATTGAGGTTATTAGATGAATATTATAGTCTTGTTCCATGTTTTAGGATCACTCCAAGGGTGTTATCCTTGTTTGGATTTTTATCGCTGTTTGGCATAGTTTCCTGAAAGGCAAACCCTATTGCAATTTCTAGTTTGCTTGTTATAACTGATTTCATGTATTTCCTGATATTTACATTAGTTTGATGCATTGTAGCTGTTAGCCAAATATTTTTTGAACATACATAGGGCTGCTAACAGTCGTTTACGCACGACTAGACTACTCAGGGCTGTGTGAACCCAGTGCGGTAGACTAAAGAGGGAATTTATGATTCAGGGTTTCCCTAGAGAGTCTGTTATAAATTATTATCATTCGAAGGACCTATGGTAATTGGACTTTGTGCTTCCTTAGAGTGTCCTTAGTTTCATATCGAGACTATAGAAGGAATTAGACTTAAGTACTTCCTCAGATAGTCTATAGCTTTCATTGCAAGACCGCATGGTAATTGACGGTGAGTGCTTCCCAGAGTGTATGTCCCTTTGTATGATTACTTGACTATAGGGCTCTACTAGTTTGATCCACCCAGATAGTCAATGTGAATTTTTTGGTTGGTTGTGATGAGACCACCACACCAAAGAATAAGCTTGTGTTTTGTACTGCTTGTAGTTTAGGTAGTCCTCTGAGATACCTGTTATGTTACATGCTATGATTTGGGAATATAGAGTGGTTTCTAGAATCCATGTGTACTAATTAAATGACTAAATTAAATTACTAAATAAATGAAATGGATATTTGAGGGATTGTTTACTTTAGTGTACTCCTATTTTTCTGCTGCATTTATTTCATTTACTTTTGCTATATTGCTCACTGACAGTAGGGCACAGATTTTGTGGTGGTTGCCTACTAGGATTAGTCTCACACCGTATTTGGGTCTTGCTTTTTGGCCCAAATAGGTTTTATGGTAGTATGTGTGGATAGGTATTGTGTCCCTTCTACTTCAGGTACATGATTTCTGGTTGGAGCTGGAGAGCATAGGACAATGACTAGGCTTGCAATTCTGCTGGAGTTGCTGTTTACTTTTAGTACTTTGTCCTCAGTTGTATTTTAGCACGTTGTTGTGTTTTATGCTATCTTTAGATACTTGTACCTGCTGCATAATTTTAATTATTATTATATTATACATTTCTTCCACTATTTAGTTTCAGTTATTGTATGTTGTTTTCTGCTTCCACTATTGACTGTTATTTCCTCTCCATTGTATACTTTTCCAAATGAGGGAATAGTTTCCCCAATGACTCACCAAGGCCCTCACTGCTAGTCGGCATCCTCGGGCATTTGGAGAAATGATCCTGAGGTCATGTGGCAAACCGGGTATGGGGCACCTATTGAGTGGCTCCGGATTCAGGTCGTTACAATGTGGTATCACATGAGGTTCTTTTCATTTCACTTCTATTGGATTACTGTTTAGTGAAAATAGACTGTGATATGACGAAATAGGTAAAGGGTAAATAGTTTTTCCTATGAGTTCTAGACCCTGTGTATAGAGGAAAATCCAGGTTACCCCGAATGTTGCAATTTTTGGGTTTTGCAAATGTTACAGTTTACTTGATTTCACCATTTGGTGGTGCACTTGATTTTTGTGGTTACTGTTTATATGGTTGTGGGTCTATTTTGTTTCAATCAGATGAGATGAGGGTATGCCATCTCATGCATCATATTGGAACTTGTTAGGAGATCACATGTTATGCATTCTTTCATGCCATCTATATTGCATTAGAAATTTCATGTTGTTGTGATAGACATTGTGATAAAAAATTCATGTTTTTGAGATTGTTGTTGTGACTGAATACCTACTATGTTGATAGGGTATCGTTGTTTAGAGCTTCTTTATCATGGACACCAAACTTTGGTCTTAGTGGTGTTATGGGCCCTCGAGGATCGAAATTTGGTGGGTAGTGAGTTATTATACTATTTACTTGTTATATTCATGTTTATGATGCCATGCTTGGATTCGTGGGGAGTATGGGCCCCCACATATCGGAATTTGGAACCTTAATGCTTGTTCTCTATGTTTTCTGGGCTCCAGTGTAGTTCTAAGGATACTGTCCAAAAAAACCAGACTACACGGTGTGTACATCATGAATACATGCCGTGTATTTTTTAGCCGTGTCACTGACTGTGTGGTCAGGGACAGGGAGTTGTGGACGTTTTTGTAGGAACACGTCGTGTACTAGTTTACATACCGTGTAGTATGACTAGGGTATCCGGTCATTTCAAGAACAACACAATATGGGGTTTTCCTTCAAGTACATGTTGTGTCAATCTGGAACACGCTATGTAGGGTCAGCTGTGTGTCAGGTCGTGTCACTAACAACAAAGGCCAGGTAAGGCACGTCTAGTACATGTCATGTCATCCTTGAGCACGCCATGTATGTTTTAACTTAGAGGATCTGTGTGACCAATCTGTGTAGCCGAATACCTGGGTTTGGATATAATCAAGGAAACACATCGTGTACCATGTTGACACGCCATGTAGTATTGGTCTGTGTGACAGTCCGTGTGATTAACGACACAGATAGAGGAAAACTTTTAAGGACACACCATGTAGTGAAAAAACACGCCGTGTAGTTTCCTGCTGGGACATTCCATGTTCCAAGCCATGTGGGAGTAACCGGGCAGAAATAAAAAAGGTTTAGTACACTCCATGTAGTTTGAGAACATGCCGTGTAGACAGGTGGTTTACACAGCCATGTATGGACATGGTGCACTCCCATGGAAAAATTTCAGGAAAACACGCCGTGTAGTGGTACTACACGCGGTGTAGTCATGTTTTCCCCAATTTTTAGAGTTTTTATCTACTGTTCCATTTTAGTTTCTTAAGTTGCAACTGTGTTCATTTTTAATAAAGGTGTGTGTGTGATCTTGTAGTCTCATGGCGCCAAGACGTCCTCTCGTTGCACATCAGGAAACAGGCAGTGACCGTACGCCTGATACGGCAGATCAGGGACTACGAGTAGTTTTGCATATCGTTATAGATATGGAACTTACAGTGATTCAAGACACTGGTGCCAATGATCAGTTTAGAGAGGGATTCATGAGATTCTTGTAGAACTTCCAGGGACCTCAGCATCCTGCAACATCTATGGAAGAGATGACGTATGTTTTTCAGCAATGGCATCCTCCCACCTTAAAATGGGATAGAGGACCATAGGCTATATATTCATGGATAGATTCCATACTATCCATATTTAAGAACCTGGAGACGCCTCCTGTGAGGAGAGTAAAGCTAGAAACTTATATGCTGTGAGATTCCTCCAAGAGATGGTGGGATGTTGTTTCGTAGGCAGGGCACCAACAGGCTATGGATTGGGACGAGTTTCAGCCTACGTTCTACAATAACTTCTACCCAGTGATACAGAGGACTGGCAGAGCTAGAGAGTTCCAGAACCGACATCATGGTACACTCCTAGTTACGGATTATTCTTCTTGCTTCATAGAGTTAGGGCGTTTCACTCCCGTTCTGGGGAATGACGAGCTATTTTTATCGAGGAAATTTGAGGAAGGCCTCTGGTCGGACATCATATCGCAGGTGAACGTCTTACAGTTGACTTCTATTACCCTAATAGACAAGTAGGTGCTTATCATGGAGAGAAAACTGAGGGATACTAGATCTATGGACCAGGGCGGTTCAGCTTATAGGGGATATTCTTTTTAGGTAGACAACAAGAAGTCCCACCGAGAGTCTACACGAGGTGACTCGAGGAAGAAAGGTATTACTTCTCGTAGACGAGATCTTCCTTTTGAAAACTAGGTGGTTTTCTATCAGTGTGGGAAAATGGGCATAGGAAGCCTCTGTTCCTGAGAGACCCAGTGGAGTGTGGATCATGCGGCAAGATGGGTCATCAGCAATGTTTTAGCTAGGTTCTTCTTCCACCAGCTAGTGAAGGAGGATCATTTTAGACTCCACACATAGGAACATGATTACCAGTTCTGCAGCAGACTAGGGGATGAAGTTATTCAGGTCATTCGGGCTAGGGTAGAGGCCATGGACATAGTGGTCAGGCTTAGGGAGGGTCAGCTTAGGGATCTTAGGCTACTACATAGGGCCGCGGTGTAGGAAAAACATTTTTGGTAGAGTAGACTCATCAGGAGAAGGATCCTGGACCTTCTACAGTTCAAGGTACGATTTTAGAAGCCTTAGTTTTATCCTCTCCACTTTTCGATAAAATATGTTCTCATAGATTTAATTCTGTGCATACTATGGAAAGCCATAGAATTAATATTTCTACTTCTGTGGATATGATGATGCTAGACACTCCATTTGGAATTAGAATTGCTAGCGTGTGTTAGTGCTTAGACTCCCCCCTTGAGGTTGTTGGGTGTCATTTTTTGTGAAGTCTCTATGTTTTGGAGATGACAGGCTATGATGTCATTCTCAGGATGGACTGGTTATTTCCCTTCCAGGCCTTTGTCGATTTCTATCACCGTAGGGTTAGTTTCACATCTCTAGAGGGTGGATCATTTCTTCACAAGGGAGAACGGGTTGTCCAGGGGAGCAGATCTGGGCCAGGGAATCAGGGGTTTGGCAGTGTTACAACCTAGATTTCTAGCTTATATCTGCATTAATAGGGGACTTCTCATATAGATTTTCCTCCAGTTGTTTGGTCTCTTTCCAGATGACTTTCTAGAAGACTTTTCGTGTTTTATTCCGGAGTGTGAGGTTGAATTTTCTATTGAGTTTGTGCCAGGAGAGGAATCAGTGTCCATTACTCCTTATAGGATGGCTATAACTAAGTTGCATTCGCTCAAGAAGTAGTTGGATGAGCTACAAACTAAGGGTTTTATTAGACCCAGTACTTCACCTTGGGGTTCACCCGTTCTGTTTGCAAAAAAGGCAGATGGTACTTTACGACTTTGTGTGGACAATCGGAAGATAAACTAGTGGACGGTCAAGAACTGATATCCATTACCATTGATAGATGATCTCTTTGATGAGCTTCGAAGAGCCATAGTTTTCTCGAAGATCGAATTGAGATCCGGATACCACCAGTTGCATGTTAGAACATCTGATATACCTATTACAGACTTCCAGAGCATGTATGGTTTGTATGAGTATTTAGTTATGTCATTCAGTCTCACGAGCATGGCATTAGTTTTCATGGCGCTGATGAACAGAGTTTTCCATCCTTACATGGATTTTTTCATGGTGGTTTTCATGGACGATATCCTGGTGTAATCTCACACTCGACAAGACCATGCTACCCATCTGGTTATCATTTTGACTATAATGAGGGAACATCATTTATTTGCTCAGCTCTCGAAGTGCCACTTTTGGATGGATAAGATTCACTTCTTGGGTCATGTCAACTCAGAGATAAATGTATTAGTAGATATAGAGAAGGTGAGAGCAGTAGTTACCTGGGAATAGCCGAAGAATGTCTTTGAGGGACGAAGATTCTTGGAGCTGGCTGGTTACTACAGGAGGATTCTACAGGACTTCTCACGCTTAGCAGCACCATTTACGGGCTTGACTGAGAAGGGGGTGAAGTAGGTTTTGTCAGAAGACTGTGATTCATCCTTTTAGGATCTGAAGGGTAGATTGACTTCAACACCGATTCTAGTTTTTCCAGAGCCGGGCGGGAGTTACATAGTTTTCTGTGATGCATCTGGCATCGGGATGATAGCAGTTGTTATGCAGGAGGTTCGTGTTGTTGCGTATGGATATCGGTAGTTGAGGCCACATGAGAGGAACTATCCTACACACGAACTGGAGTTGGCTGCAGTCGTTAATTCCTTGCGTTGTCGGAGACACTATCATCTAGGAGAGCATTTTTTTCTATATACTGAACACAAGACCCTCAAGTATATCTTCACGTAGCGTGACTTGAATATGAGACACCAGAGGTGGGTTGAGTAACTACAGTCTTTTGATTTGGAGCTTGCATATATTCTTGGGAAAGGCAACGTTGTGGCAGAGGCACTGAGCAGGTGGACGCAGATACAGGCAGTACAGGAGGCCAGCATCGAGTGGCTGCTTATGGATCTGTTTTATGAAATGAATTTGGAGGTGCACGATAGACATGGTTAGACCTTTATTTCATCTGTAAATGTTACCATTACCATTCTTGATTGAGTTCAAATGAGGCCGCTATCAGATTCTAAAGGCCTGGTCCTATGGGAATGTGTGTCAGGAGAGGACCCTCTTCCCGGATGGATCATAAGAGAGGATGAGATCTTGCGTTTCTTGGGATGCATATGGGTGACAGTAGATACACACGAGGAGCTGATGAGAGATTGTAATTTCTCAGTTTGGTTAGTTCATCCTGGCATCACCATGATGTATAATGATCTACACCTCCGGTATTGGCGGACATGTATGAATATAGATGTTGCTGGTTTTGTCATGAGATGTTCCACTTGTCAGCAGTTGACGGCGGAGCACCAGTGACCAATAGGGATTTTATAACATCTACACATTCCTGAGTGGGAGTGGAATTATTTCACGATGGACTTCATGACAGGGTTACCGAGACCACCTAGAGCAAATGATGTGGTATGGGTTTTCATTGATAGGTTCACAAAGGTTGCTCAGTTCTTTAAGGTTAAGGAGACCTTTAGTGTTGATGAGCTTGGACATTTATACGTCCGTGAGATTTTAAGCTTGCATGGGGTTGTGAGTAATATAACTTTAGATATAGATTCCCTCATTACGTCGCATTTCATACAAGGGCTATAGAGGGACATGGGTACCTAGGAACTTCTGAGTACAGCTTACCATCCTCAGACAGATTGCTAGTCATAGCACACGGTTAAGGTGCTAGAGGACATGATACAAGCCTGCGTCCTTGATTTTGGAGGTTCTTGGGAGGGGCATATACCTATAGTGGTGTTTTCCTATAATAATAGTTTTCAAGAAACTATTCATATGGAACATTAAGAGGCATTGTACTGTAGGTCGTACCGATCACCCTTGTGTTGGTTGGAGGCAGGAGAGGTAACTATGCTGGGACCTCATCTTGTTTAGGAGACCACAAAACAGGTGGAGTTGATTCGGAAGTGGAAGACTACTACACAGTCTCGACAGAAATCATATTCTGATTAGCGGAGACATCCATTGGAGTTCAAGGTCGGAGATCAGGTTTTCCAACGTGTTACCGCGAGGTTGGGACACAAAAGGATCAAGAGGGAGGGTAAGCCTTCACTGAGATGCGTCGGGCCATTTGATTTCCTAGAGAGAGTCGGGCTAGTTTCTTATAGGTTTCAGTTACCTTAGAGGTACCAGGCTATGCACGGCGTCATCCATGTTTCTCAGCTTCGATTCTATTTCTCAGACCCATCTCATGTTTTTCAACCCGAGGAGGTTGAGCTGGAGGAGGATGATTCATTCGAGGAGCATACCATTAGGATTTTTTATAGTAGTGCAAAGGAAATCAGTGGTCGGTCTATTCCTCTAGTATTGGTGCTATGTCAGCACGACCGTGTATAGGACGAGACTTGGGAGAGGGAGGCTGATATGCGATCACAGTGGCTATAGTTGTTCATGGTTTCTTCATCGCCATCCTTTTAGGGAAATTCGGGGATAAATTTCATTAAGGGGGAGGTTTATATGATACCAGACCTTCTTTTAAGGTATGTTCTCCTTTTATGGTAATTTTTGGGAAAAAGTGGAAAATCTGGAAATTTTCCAAGTACAGGCCATGAACTTTCTAAGTACATGCCGTGTACTTTGTTTTCATGTAAGTTCGTGTTCTGGTCGTGTCCAGGCCCCACACTCGGTTTGTAGGGGTGATGTGGAGGCTACTTAATACAGTGTACGGAAAATACTAGTAGAAACCGTGTACTCTAAAAGTACACGATGTGTAATTTCTTTTTTACATTAAATGGGCCAGGCTCACAACTTAACCCTAAATACGTCTTCTTCATCAGCTTCTTCGACCGAGAGCGAGGGTACGACCATGGATCTTCTACGATCCAGCGATCCGTCACCAGATATTCGAATCGAATGTCGTCAGTTGCAATAGAATCATAGCCTTGAGTTATTGGTTCCTCTTTGGACACATTTCATGATTCTTTCTCTTATGAGTGTTATCTGAGGTTGATCATTTTAGACATTTTTGTAGATCTACTATTTTCAAGGCCAATTCATGGAATGAGGTTCAAGTATATCGATCTTCTATAATATAGGGAGGTGGTTTGTTTCCTTAATATGAATGTCTTTGAGTTTTTGTGAAAAAGTTCCGGATTCCCATGTATTTGGTATCTCGGGTTAGGGTTTTGATCCTTAGTTATTATCTTCCTTAGATTTCTTATATGATTGATGTTATTAGATGATTATTTCAGTACGTTGTTGTGTTTTCCTATTAACTTAGATACTTGTACCTGTTGTATCATTTTCATCATTATTATATTATAAATTGCTTCTTCTATTTAGTTTTAGTTATTTTATATTGTTTACTGCTTCCGCTATTGACTATTATTTCCTCTCCCTTGAATACATTACAAAATGAGGTCATAGTTTCCCCAATGAATCACCAAGACCCTTGCTACTAGTCGGAAGCCTCTGGAATTTGGAGAAATGCACCTGAGATCATGTGGCAAACCGTGTATGGGGAACTTGTTGAGTGGCTCCAGATTCAGGTTGTTTATTTCCAATCATGATGTTATGAAAATTATGTTTGTTATATTAGTTTACATATAATTGACATTTCTTATATCCATAAATTTATGTCTATTATCTTGGGAAACCATTAGTGATGGAATACTATGTTTATACTCAAACACAATATAAGACATATAATATTCATGTTTATTTTATGATTAATTATATTAGATAGGTAGGTTTTTTGGAGACAGTTATGTATATAAAAAAAGGTAAATTATATATTAATAGGGTCATCGATAATTTTTGGGGTATGATCTAGTGGATCCTCATGGCTGCATTGGTGTTTTTGTTTTATGTATTTTAGAAAATTCATATGTGATCAGCCTTTGGGTGACTTTTTCTCTTATATTACTTTTCTGGTGATGTAGATATTTATTATATATACAATGAGTTATATTTCATGATGCACTCTTTTAGACTAATGTATGTGCTATTTATTATTATTGTACCATTTAATTTAGTAGTTACATTTATATCATTGGGTATTTTCTCTCTATGAGAACCTCCATGAACATAATTAATATTCAATAACTCTAGAATATGGGAATGTGATATTGAGGATAGTGGAACATTCATATTGGTTTATTTACTCAATCCATGTTTGGAACAATACATGGGATTTTTTTATAATAAAAAGTGTCACGTAGGAAAATATAATAAAAAAGAATAAGATGAGGTTTGTATTATCTATGGTAATTCTAATGTTATTATATTAGCATAATTTCCTCTTCAATCATCCAATAATCCTTCTTCTCAAAAATGGAATTTGGTACAAAATAAACACCTCCAAAGTGAAATTTTTTCATTAAACCAAAATATTAGTTGTCATGCGACATGTTTTCTATGAGCGTCCATTCAATGATTATAATATTGTGAATTTGGAACTCCCTAAAAGTGATTTATAATGTAAAAATGTTTCCCTCAAATTTCAAATCAATTTCACTTTAGAAAGTGGGATATTGTAATATTTGTGCACTTATATGCATCACCCTAGGATTTTAGAAGAGGAAAATCATATTTAATAGTGTATATAAAATGAAACAATATTATTATATGATAATTAAACACAATGATAGTTTATGATATATATATTTTTAAAAATAAATTTAATATTTTCGATAGCTTTCGATCACAAAATATCAATTTTAAACAAAACATGATACTTAATAATAAATATTATTATTTAAATATGACCATTATAGCATTACCATTATGGTGATTAGTACAGACAAGAATAAATAAACTATGAAAAATATATTGTTTAAATGTAACTCCCCGACCCTAGTTACCCAAAGTCGGTGCATTATTACATAACATTGGCATGATCATGAGAAAGATCAAGTCTCGAAAGACCGATTAGTTTAGTAGCCTTGGAATAACTAGATACATCCATAAATTTTTACATTACATCATAAAAAAACATCTTGTCTTCATATCCCCTCATACTATCCCTGCAGGTCATTCATAAATTACTTCTTCATAATCCTGGAAAAAAAATAAATCATTGAAAGTGGTGAGCTCGGATGCTCAGTAAGGATAACATTATAGCAGAAGCTTTCATAAATAAGCATAAACACTTAAGGCAATTTATAACTAAAACAAAACCCTTTGAAACTTGAACTTCAGCATAAAATGGAAAAGGTAAAATGAAATAATGCCATTTACTTACTCACATGGATATTCTACTAGTCGAATGATCACATGCAATGTCAATAACCACTTTCATAATGATGGAATGCATAATGCCAGACTATCATAACCACATAGCCAAGGCCTCGTGCCAAGACTACAAATAAGATTTTGCCAAGGCCTTGTGCCAAGACACTAGTTTGTCTCACGAGACCTACCGATGCATCGAGGAGCTATAGCGGGCTCCACCCGTCACTTATTAAGTCCAATGCATTCCTCATATGAATAGGTTTAAGCATAAAATAAACATTCGTATTAAAACTAGCATACGAAATGTCAATACTTTAACCACAAACCATGAATGGTATAAAAATAGAACATCCACAGCCAAATATAACTCATTTGATACAATATGGAAGATTGTATTGTATCACATTAACCTCAATCATGAATAATGAAGGATGTTGACATAGATGAAAATAATCATCAAAACTATTTGAGAGAAATATCCCCCTTTTCTTGAAAACATTTAAAAGTAACACTATTTGTCAAGAAGCCATTTAAAAATAGATTTTTGAATCAAATTGTCCCATACCACTTTGAAACTTTTTAAAAGGAGTTTTGATTTCTAAACATTAATGTCCATATAAATCCTTAAAACCATTTTTAATACATGGACATTAATGAGAAAGTTTTAGATGAATAAGTCTTTAAAACATTTAAAAATGGTATTTTAGTTAGAGATTCTAACCAAAAGAGACACTTGAATAAAAATAATTGAGGTAATAAAAACTTTGTAATATCATGAGAATAAAGGGAATCATGATATTCTATGTCAAAGTACATTATATACACCACATAAAAGTGATTTGGTGTATATCATCAAAGAAGTCTCAATGGAATGTAAATTGAGATGAAATCTCTCATAAAGGTTGTATCCTTAGGTTAAGGATAAATCAATGACATAATTATGTGTGACAAATATAAATACACTAAATATGATTGAATATTCAGTGTAAGACAATCAAAGTATATTCACACATATTCCTGTAAAAACAACACCAACGAATTGGATGTTTAACTCAACAAATGGTGAAAGAGTTAAAATTACTCTTATCAAATTCATATCAATGACTTGAGAATTTTCAATGGAGTGATTATGTGTATCAAAAGTATATCCACAGGAAGGGGAGTGGAAATTATGACATAATCAAATGAATAGTGATTCCACACATAATCTTGGGGTAATATAATCAATGAAATATGCGTAAAGCCAAATGAGTGGAAATTGAAATCTCAAATTCCCTTATTGATTAGGTAACTTAAGAAACAAACACCCATGAACGAAAGATCATACCATGATGATGTAAATACCCATAAAATAAAATATATTACACAATGAATACAATCATGGGTAGTACACATACACCACATGCAATAATTAAGTGGTGATCAATGGAATTCTCACGGAATTAAAAGTGAGACAAGAAACCCCTTACCACGTTAATCAACTGAGTCGCATGGCCAAAAGTTAATAACCACCAAATTATTTACAGAATAACATGAATATAAAGTGAATCATGATAATATATATCAAATGGAAGTACACAATACACCACATTCAATAATTTAGTAGCGAACAATGGAAATCTCACGGAATTGAAAGTGAGATAAGAGAATCCCTTACTTTGTACTTTTTCCTTGGTCGATGGTAGGTTTACCACCTGTATAATGGTGAAATAATTGTTATTGAATAATACAATAATCAGTTACTTTAATATGATATCATATATGATCTTTTAACATTGATTTGTTAATAATATCTTAGAATTATCGTCATTTCAGGTGTTAACGGGTTCATTTTACTTTATATTCTTTGTTATGTGAGCCATATTCGTTATTAATGGGATGTATATTATTTATATCCAGAATGGTATCAAGTCCTTAAACATCATTTTTAAATCATCAAATGATAATTATACTTGAATGGATACGATGGAGAATGAATCTCATCGCGTTCGTGGAGATGGTAGTCCGTACGTACGCACGAATGCTACTTCCATTTAATTTTTATTTTAAAAGAATCGAATCCAAATGATACATAGGTATATTACTATTCCAGTAAAATATAATATTTTATATATGTTACTTAAGTTCATTAACACCCTCCTTTATACGTTCCATGTGTGGTATGAACGAGTCATATCATTTTAAGGGGGCGGTAGTCCGCACTTCCTCAAATGAAATTATCGTATGTATATACAACATGAAACGAATAATTGTATGAAATAAAATGTAATTACAGAAGCTTATATATAAAATATATATCATCAATATCATATTTAATTACAGTGCCATCCTAATGGCCACCATGAGAGGCGGTAAGATGTATTTGAACAATCATCGTTTCGTGAGGCGTTAGTTTGCCATCCACGGAAACATTATGTTCATCATCCATTAGATGGAGTTGTGTGAATGTGTAGTTTGAATCCTTCTTATAACAACATCCTAGTATATTGTGGATACTGTTGTTGTTACAAAAGAAAGGAAATAAAAAGATTTTGGGGGTTGGAGAAGCAAAATAATTGAAAATAATTTAAGAGAAAATGTTACCTTTAATTTAGGTAACTCACTTTGGTTGGAACCAAAGGACTTCTTGAAATGCTTTCTGCCTAATGGGAAGCTTCAAGGAGGAGGAGAGGGATGTGGGGAGCTTAGTTGGGCAGAGTTTGGACGAGCCAAGTGGCTTGAGAGATGTGAGGAATGAGTAGAAGTGGTCTCCTTTTATAAGGGAGAGGAGGGGCTCTTTAGGAAAGAGTGAAAGTATTACTTTATAATATAATTATGTTCGGTTTATAATGGTCCAAAAATCATTGAGGTAGAAGCTAAGATGACTCATATTCTAAATAACATCAACCAATAAGAATTGGACAGGTTTTAGATAATATTTTAATCATTATAATCTTATTTATTTAAATGATTTATTAATGAAGTAAACATTGCATCATTATTGTGTCATTAATAATTTAAATTATTTGATGTCTAAAAATTATAAATAAAATATCATTATGTAGGAAATCTTTTTAGCTTTCTAATGAATATTTATAATCTAAAATCCAACATGTATAACCCTATGTAAAAATTGTTCTTATAAAAGATGTAAGCTTATTCCATTTTTGTATTCATTTTAACTTAATTAAAATAAAGTGTCATTATCACTTAAAAGTGGATCAATGGGGTCCTAAAATTGACCCAAAGATGCCCATGGTCGACCATGTATCAACCAATAGGGTTAAGACACGTTTTAGGGTAATTTAGTATTATTATAATATTATTTGTTAACCCTTATTTACCGGATTTACCCTTAACCATGGTAAATAAAATATTTACCGCAGTAATTATTCAAAATGTCTAAAAATAAAAGTTACCTATTTACACAATTTGAAAATCCTGATTCCAAATATGGAATCCATTTTTCTAAATTCAAAACACATAATTGGCAGAAATTAATTTAAAATTAATTCCCGCTGTCAAAACAAAAAGCGTGTTTTTAAGAGATAATAACTATCAAAAGATTGACATTTGTTTATGTTCGGTTTAATTGTAAAATTATGTCCAATGACCAAAATTATATTAAATGGTAATAATATATTCTAAATATACTTTAAAACCACTCAAATTCATAATTTATCACTACTAGTTATTTTGATTAAAAAAGTTGTTTTTAATTAAAATTTAGAAATTTTTACTATTCATCAAAATATGAAAGTTATCCGAAAAGTACCAAAATTTCACCTTAGGCTAAATTTGATATTACGAATCCAAAAATGAAGTCCATTTTTAAATATAAAATATATATAATTTCAAAAAAATTAAGTATTACTATTCATAACGGCTAGTTTGATCGGTTGTGGTGTGTGATAAAACTCGAAGTTGCGTACAACACACGCTACTGTTTTATTCAAAGGAAAGCATACCGTGGAAGCTTGGGATGTTTTATTTTAAATTTTTTGATGTCCCCATTTAGTCAAAAAGTTTAAAATATTTTATTTAAAAAGGGTTCACTATTAAAAGTTGGTAAAACTACAATACTGAAGATGAATTTGTTCTTACATTATGTCTAAGAAACTCATAATATGGATTCTAAAATTATAAGGATTATATAAAGTTTAAAATTTAGTTAATACTATTCATAACCTTTTTTGAACGGCTTGTTTGGTAAGTCATGGTGCGCTTGAACTCGGTGTTGCGTGTAGTGCAAGTTATTGAATTATTTTGAAGAAATAACACACTATGAAATCTTGGGGTGTTACATTCTCCCCTCCTTCAATAAATTGCGTCCTCGCAATTTGAAATTGTTCTTCGAAAATAAAAGGTTGAAAATAGAAAATATATTTGTGGGAAAACCCACATCGGAAATTGGTTTACTAAAATTTAGTCTTAATATGAGGAAAAGAGAAATGAAAGGGTCACCGCCAAATTATGATCTCGATTAGGAGAACATTGGTGGCAATTAGAGACATATAATTGGAGGAAAAACGTAAATATTTATAGGTAGTGGTTGAGGTCATCAATCACAAACAAGTATAAAATTGAGGTCTTTAAACTCATCAATCTATGATGATTTGAAGTACCATCGGTTCAACAAAATATAGGGTATTGGGATCACACATTTTTGACATTTCAAAATATCTTAGTTGAAATCCCACATCGAAAAATGAATTAATGAGGTCTATATTTAAAATAAAGAGTGGAAAGTATGAAGATTACCGAAAATAACACATACTAGGGTTCCATGTAGGAAAATATGGATATGGAGGAGAAATCTAACCATCAATTATCTGATGGAGAGTGGTAGAGAACATGGCTATGAAAAGGCCAACAATCCCAAAGCCATAAATTAGTGATGATTTAAGGTACCATCTAGGACAACATTTTTTTTAAAGTTACATTACATAAGGAAGAGGAATTCATTTATGATACTGACTAAGAACATTATGAGATATACTTAAATTTTATGTAGATTTTCATTCTTTAATAAATTTCCACCACTAACTCAATTTTTTTTAAACGATGAGCATTCAAGAAGACTTGGTCACACTGGAAGAGCTAGAATAAACTTCTATAGAATCACATGATCCATGCAGGATAAACCATATATTTACATTGTCTTTGAAGATTAATCAAAACCAAAATGGTTAGTGAATGATCTAATGATCCCCCTAAAGGATATTCATTGAGATAAATATGCACTAATCTTAATTTCTAAAATTAAACCAACAATACCCCAAAGTTAAATAGAAACCATTCAATAACCAATTGTCCTTAAAATCCTTTAATATAATCCAAACTAATATTGAAACCCAAAACATAGAAGAATTTGATTATGTAGTCTCCCATGTTACATTGTATCTCCAAATGACATCAAATACTCTTAAAGTCACATACTTAAAAGTAATTAACATCATCACATATTCTCTGTTATAGGTTAATCATTTCCATAAATAACCCAAATCACTATAAATCAACAACAAAAATGTAGATAAAAATCCACCATTACTCTACAAATGAAACCTCATTGTATTCTATTTTCCTTGGGCATATAGTGTTCCTAACAAAACGAACATCTTCCAAAATAACATTTATCACTTAATCACCAAATCATTTTCCTATACCAAGGGTATTCATTTGATAAGACATAAGAACCCAAATCATCTTATTATTGATCAATAAAATCATTTAACAAAAAAAATAGTCATATTAACCAGGGACTTCACGTAGTCCAGTGGTAGGAGATAAATCCCAATCGCACTTTGGTTGTGGGTTCGATTCCCACAGCTTTGTCCGACGCGACGGGTTGTCACACGGTCTACGTGTTGTCCTTTTTCAAAAACTATATTCTATAATATTACCAAAATGAGATAAATTTTTCAAAATAACATAATTTAACCACAAATGTTATATCATAATTTGCATTTTCATCCCAAATTATAATAACATATCATTTTCTCAAACCCCAATGATCATATAAAACCAAATGGTTATTTATACCTATATCCACAAGAGAAGAGACAATTATTCCTCAATTATCATTCCCACATGGCAAACTGAGGGGTTACAAATACAAGAGAAAATTATTCCAAAGTAAACCCATCAACAAGGAGTGCTAATACTTTTTAAATTTTTCTCCAACCATTTATTTCCGCATAGCTTCTTCTTTGAGCAAGAAAATATCCTATAAAATAGGACATTCACTCGGGTAATGGCCAGGTCCCCTACATTTACGGAAAATGACTGTAAATGGACTCTTGGGACCATTTTTATCTTCTTCCATAGTACTCTTCATTTTTCTTCGGCAATTCTTCACTTTATGTCCTTCCTTCCCGCACGTAAAACATTTCGTTGTCCCATTGAGACACTTTCCTGGGTGTCTCTTTCCACAATTCCTGCATGATGAAAATTGAGGTTTCTTTTCTCCATGGTCTCCATTGCTGGAGATCTTATCATTTATCACCTTTCTCTTCCTTGTTGAGTCTGGGAGTTGGTTAATATATATGTTGTTGATCATATTTTTGGAAAACTGATTTGGCATAAAGACGATATCTTTTACGCCTATCAACATTCCATTTTGTTGCTCATTTCCACCACCGTTCCCACCTTGTACATCATTCTCAAAGTCACTATGACTTCCTTGGAATCCAGCCATTGACTAAAACCAAAAAGCATTGTGTGAGTAATAGTAGTCGTAAAATCATTTAGAGATTAAAATGTCACCATATTCTCAATTTGAAACATATTAGGATTAACCAAGGTCATTTACTCTCATCTTATGTATATATTACTTAAATCGGTTTGTAAAGAAAATGTAAATTATCCTAAGCATATCCCCCGGGAGTGTCGTAACCAAGAGTGCAGCAAGGCCCGTTGTCATGCACCAGTTCCCATTCGAGTCTAGCTCAAAGCGGTGTTTTCGGGTTTTACCCCTAGGTACATCTGTGCCAGAGCCGCCTCTACCTGCTCGTATCCAGACAGGGATGTATTGCTCTGAAAACTCACAAAATCTTTACAATACCAAAATTCTAGGAAGTTCTTTTATACTAATCCTCAAAGTTCATCTTTGGTCTACGTGCTCTAATCAGAGTTTATCTAAATCTAGCTACCAAGGTTTGTAGTAAACTTCCTCTGATACCAACTGTAACGCCCCGACCCTAGTTACCCAGAGTCGGTGCATTATTACATAACATTGGCATGATCATGAGAAAGATCAAGTCTCGAAAGACCGATTAGTTTAGTAGCCTTGGAATAACTAGATACATCCATAAATTTTTACATTACATCATAAAAAAAAACATCTTGTCTTCATATCCCCTCATACTATCCCTGCAGGTCATTCATAAATTACTTCTTCATAATCCTGGAAAAAAAAATAAAACATTGAAAGGGGTGAGCTCGGATGCTCAGTAAGGATAACATTATAGAAGAAGCTTTCATAAATAAGCATAAACACTTAAGGCAATTTATAACTAAAACAAAAGCCTTTGAAACTTGAACTTCAGCATAAAATGGCAAAGGTAAAATGAAATAATGACATTTACTTACTCACATGGATATTCTACTAGTTGAATGATCACATGCAATATCAATAACCACTTTCATAATGATGGAATGCATAATGCCAGACTATCATAACCACATAGCCAAGGCCTCGTGCCAAGACTACAAATAAGATTTTGCCAAGGCCTTGTGCCAAGACACTAGTTTGTCTCATGAGACCTACCGATGCATAGAGGAGCTATAGCGGGCTCCACCCGTCACTTATTAAGTCCAATACATTCCTCATATGAATAGGTTTAAGCATAAAATAAACATTCGTATTAAAACTAGCATACGAAATGTCAATACTTTAACCACAAACCATGAATGGTATAAAAATAGAACATCCACAGTCAAATATAACTCATTTGATACAATATGGAAGACTATATTGTATCACATTAACCTCAATCTTGAATAATGAAGGATGTTGACATAGATGAAAATAATCATCAAAACTACTTGAGAGAAATATCCCCCTTTTCTTGAAAACATTTAAAAGTCACACTATTTGTCAAGAAGCCATTTAAAAATAGATTTTTGAATCAAAGTGTCCCATACCACTTTGA
Organism: Viscum album; assembly: GCA_963277665.1. Classification (NCBI taxonomy): domain Eukaryota; kingdom Viridiplantae; phylum Streptophyta; class Magnoliopsida; order Santalales; family Viscaceae; genus Viscum; species Viscum album. Next base: position 222,430,104 of record OY728165.1, read on the forward strand.
AACTTTTTAAAAGGAGTTTTGATTTCTAAACATTAATGTCCATATAAATCCTTAAAACCATTTTTAAAACATGGACATTAATGAGAACGGTTTAGATGAATAAGTCTTTAAAACATTTAAAAATTGTATTTTAGTTAGAGATTCTAACCAAAAGAGACACTTGAATACAAATAATTGAGGTTATAAAAACTTTGTAATATCATGAGAATAAAGGGAATCATGATATTCTATGTCAATGTACATTATATACACCACATAAATGTGATTTGGTCAATATCATCAAAGAAGTCTCAATGGAATGTAAATTGAGATGAAATCTCTCATAAAGGTTGTATCCTTAGGTTAAGGATAAATCAATGACATAATTATGTGTGACAAATATAAATACACTAAATATGATTGAATATTCAGTGTAAGACAATCAAAGTATATTCACACATATTCCTGTAAAAACAACACCAACGAATTGGATGTTTAACTCAACAAATGGTGAAAGAGTTAAAATTACTCTTATCAAATTCATATCAATGACTTGAGAATTTTCAATGGAGTGATTATGTGTATCAAAAGTATATCCACAGGAAGGGGAGTGGAAATTATGACATAATCAAATGAATAGTGATTCCACACATAATCTTGGGGTAATATAATCAATGAAATATGCGTAAAGCCAAATGAGTGGAAATTGAAATCTCAAATTCCCTTATTGATTAGGTAACTTAAGAAACAAACACCCATGAAAGAAAGATCATACCATGATGATGTAAATACCCATAAAATAAAGTATATTACACAATGAATACAATCATGGGTAGTACACATACACCACATGCAATAATTAAGTGGTGATCAATGGAATTCTCACGGAATTAAAAGTGAGACAAGAAACCCCTTACCACGTTAATCAACTGAGTCGCATGGCCAAAAGTTAATAACCACCAAATGATTTACAGAATAACATGAATATAAAGTGAATCATGATAATATATATCAAATGGAAGTACACAATACACCACTTTCAATAATTTAGTAGCGTACAATGGAAATCTCACGGAATTGAAAGTGAGATAAGAGAATCCCTTACTTTGTACTTTTTCCTTGGTCGATGGTAGGTTTACCTCCTGTATAATGGTGAAATAATTGTTATTTAATAATACAAGAATCAGTTACTTTAATATGATATCATATATGATCTTTTAACATTGATTTGTTAATAATATCTTAGAATTATCGTCATTTCAGGTGTTAACGGGTTCATTTTACTTTATATTCTTTGTTATGTGAGCCATATTAGTTATTAATGGGATGTATATTATTCATATCCAGAATGGTATCAAGTCCTTAAACATAATTTTTAAATCATAAAATGATAATTATACTTGAATGGATACAATGGAGAATGAATCTCATCGCGTTCGTGGAGACAGTAGTCCGTACGTACGCACGAATGCTACTTCCATTTAATTTTTATTTTAAAAGAATCGAATCCAAATGATACATAGGTATATTAATATTCCAGTAAAATATAATATTTTATATATGTTACTTAAGTTCATTAACACCATCCTTTATACGTTCCATGTGTGGTATGAACGAGTCATATCATTTTAAGGGGGCGGTAGTCCGCACTTCCTCAAATGAAATTATCGTATGTATATACAACATGAAACGAATAATTGTATGAAATAAAATGGAATTACAGAAGCTTATATATAAAATATATATCATTAATATCATATTTAATTGCAGTGCCATCCTAATGGCCACCATGAGAGGCGGTAAGATGTATTTAAACAATCATCGTTTCGTGAGGCGTTAGTTTGCCATCCACAGAAACATTATGTTCATCATCCATTAGATGGAGTTGTGTGAATTTGTAGTTTGAATCCTTCTTATAACAACATCCTAGTATATTGTGGATACTGGTGTTGTTACAAAAGAAAGGAAATAAAAAGAGTTTGGGGGTTGGAGAAGCAAAATAATTGAAAATAATTGAAGAGAAAATGTTACCTTTAATTTAGGTAACTCACTTTGGTTGGAACCAAAGGACTTCTTGAAATGATTTCTGCCTAAGGGGAAGCTTCAAGGAGGAGGAGATGGATGTGGGGAGATTAGTTGGGCAGAGTTTGGACGAGCCATGTGGCTTGAGAGGTGTGAGGAATGATTAGAAATGGTCTCCTTTTATAAGGGAGAGGAGGGGCTCTTTAGGAAAGAGTGAAAGTATTACTTTATAATATAATTATGTTCGGTTTATAATGGTCCAAAAATCATTGAGGTCGAAGATAAGATGACTCATATTCTAAATAACATCAACCAATAAGAATTTGACAGGTTTTAGATAATATTTTAATCATTATAATCTTATTTATTTAAATGATTTATTAATGAGGTAAACATTGCATCATTATTGTGTCATTAATAATTTAAATTATTTGATGTCTAAAAATTATAAATAATATATCATTATGTAGGATATCTTTTTAGCCTTCTAATGAATATTTATAATCGAAAATCCAACATGTATAACCCTATGTAAAAAATTGTTCTTTTAAAAGATGTAAGCTTATGCCATTTTTCTATTCATTTTAACTTAATTAAAATAAAGTGTCATTATCACTTACAAGTGGATCAATGGGGTCCCAAAATTGACCCAAAGATGGCCATGGTCGACCATGTATCAACCAATAGGGTTAAGACACGTTTTAGGGTAATTTAGTATTATTATAATATTATTTTTTAACCCTTATTTACCGGATTTACCCTTAGCCATGGTAAATAAAATATTTACCGCAGTAATTATTCAAAATGTCTAAAAATAAAAGTTACCTATTTACACAATTTGAACATCCCGATTCCAAATATGGAATCCATTTTTTTAAATTCAAAACACAGAAGTGGCAGAAATTAATTTAAAATTAATTCCCTCTGTCAAAACAAAAAGCCTGTTTTTAAGAGATAATAACTATCAAAAGATTGACATTTGTTTATGTTCGGTTTAATTGTAAAATTATGTCCAATGACCAAAATTATATTAAATGGTAAAAAAATATTCTAAATATACTTTAAAACCACTAAAATTCATAATTTATCACTATTAATTATTTTGATTAAAAAAGTTGTTTTTAATTAAAATTTAGTAATTTTTACTATTCATCAAAATATGAAAGTTATCCGAAAAGTACCAAAATTTCACCTTAGGCTAAATTTGATATTATGAATCCAAAAATGAAGTCCATTTTGAAATATAAAATATATATAATTTCAAAAAAAATATGTATTACTATTCATAATGGCTAGTTTGATCGGTTGTGGTGTGTTTTAAAACTCGAAGTTGCGTACAACACACGCTACTGTTTTATTCAAAGGAAAGCGTACCGTGGAAGCTTGGGATGTTTTATTTTAAATTTTTTGATGTCCCCATTTAGTCAAAAAGTTTAAAATATTTTATTTAATAAGGGTTCACTATTAAAAGTTTGTAAAACTACAATACTGAAGATGAATTTGTTCTTACATTATGTCTAAAAAACTCATAATATGGATTCTAAAATTATAAGGATTATATAAAGTTTAAAATTTAGTTAATACTATTCATAACCTTTTTTGAACGGCTTGTTTGGTAAGTCATGGTGCGCTTGAACTCGGTGTTGCGTGTAGTGCAAGTGATTGAGTTATTTTGAAGAAATAACACACTATGAAATCTTGGGGTGTTACATTAAAAATGTATTCAATAATGTTTTTACCTATTTATTTGAAATAAAATAAAAATCATCATAAATAAAAATAATTTGTTTGTGGAAAAAAAATACTTTTCCAAAAGGTTATTTAGTTTCACGTTGCACATATACATTAATATTATTTTTTACACTATTTGAAAATATATTTCACAAATTTAACATCAATTTTGAAGCCAAAATGAATAAATTATATCAGAATGAATTTTTCTAAATTTTAAAAAAAAACGACTTTTTTCTTAATAGTGACAAATTTAAATTTTAAATGAAGACATTCATTTCATTTTATTTATTTGGAAATTTTAATTATTTATTTTAATGTAACAATAGTTAAATTATATTTAATTTAATCTAATTATTTTAATTTTAAATATTTTTATATTGACTTCTCATATAAAAAATTTGTAAAATTTTGAGAATTTGTCTTTGGAAAACCCATTTTATCCCATTTGTGAGTTTAATATTAAAATTTATTCTACCATGTATATTAATTGAATTTAAAAAATAGATTAAATATGTATAATTATAATCATTTTTATTTTATAATATTTTAAACATAATTTTTAACTAGTATGAATAATTAAATGAGTAAAAATTAGATACTTTAGTTAAGATAAAAAGGAGTTTAGCTAGGGTGTAAAATAAAATGATAAGCTTAAAAATGACCTTGAAAGTTTTTCTATTTTATTTTTATGGACATATTTATACCTTATAACATATAAATTTCTATAAATACCTCTTTTTTAATCTTTTATCATGATATCAAAGTTGTTGTAATAAATTGTTTTTAAAAAATTCCTCATGTTCCCTCTCTGCATTTATAAAATGCCACACCCTCTCCTCTCCTCTTCACATTATCAACAACATTTGGTTCTTAAATAAACTTCCCAAATCACATAATTATTTATATTATGAAATTATATTGTTCTTTTATTGATTATATGCCCACCTTTGGAATGATTTTGTCCCAAAACTAATGAAGTTTGCGGAAAAAGAGGCTACGCTAAAAAATGAGTGTTTTTATTTTATTTTCCTTAAACATCCATATAATTTTATTAAATCATTATAATATGTTAAAAACTATCTGTAATATAAATATACTTCATTATAATAATATAATCACCAATATTCATATCCTTTTCAATCACGTTATAAATGAAATCGTTGATCATGTGTGTGACAGACTGAGCTTTTTGAATCTATATCGTCTGTTTTCAATTCCCACCTATCACGGATGGATATAATGATGGATTAGTCCTATTCACATCTTATTTATGAATTAATTATACTTATAGAGTTATAGTAACAAATAGAAATTTTTACATTGAACTGAATATGGGGATACAATAATGTTACTCAAGTGTATCGAGGAGGAGCACCACACAAAACGATGTATTTAATTTTTCCATAACGCATTACATAGAAGATTGTAAAGAAAAATATATTTAATACATGATATTTATGATCTATAAATAATTCAATATATATAATAACAAATCTAGATTTTTTCCTTCCAATCCATTAGAAACGAATAACATCACTCATGTGTATATGTGTACTACCACCATTTTGTAGCAATTGGAAATGTTTTCGATTTAATTGTAATATTGACACTAATGAGGAAGGATTTTATTAATATTAATTACAGACATCACATAATAATTAATTTTCAATGGGATGTTAATATGTAATTTCTTAAGGATGTATAATTCTAGATAATGGAAACAACATTCATGCATATGTATGGATCTTTGTCTCCCTGAATGGTATAATTTATTTTATATCATTGATTCTTATGGATTACACTTCATACATTTAATATATATATATATATTATTTATATCACATTTTATATTATGTATTTGATGAAACCATGATCAAAGTAAAATGATTGACATTATCTAAGGAAAATAGACTTGAAAAATGAAGAAATATTCAAATGAAATAGTATTTTTATAAAATAAGTGTTTATAAATGGTTAATAAAAACAATAGGAAAATACTATATAGTAGGAGATATATTATTTTGGTTAGGTAATATTTTAATAATAAAAAATATATTTATTTGATAGGTGGATCAGATATATATAATTAATGTCAAACCTGACTCTTGGGATTCATTTCTCACTTTTACTTTATGTCAAATTGAAAAATAATTATTTTTTATGGTGTATATTCCACCCATTAAAAATTTTATATCATTAATCAATTTATATTCTTGGTTTTTTATGTTTTAATATATTTATTTCTTTCATGGGGCTTAAGATTAAAACATTATCATACAAGTAAAGATTTATTTCACCATTTCATCCATATTCGGGAATGATTATGTTTAAGTCTACCATGGAAATATATTTTAATGTTTTTATATTAAAAATATTACATAATATTCTCATTTTGTTATTTATAAATATTTAATGTAATAATAACATTTTCTCTGTCTTTTATACCTAACGTGATTAAGAAAAATCTTTTAAGAAAAATCTTTTTCTATATATTTTGATAAAAACAACTTTTTCATCTACATATATGATTTCCGAAAGTGATTCAAATAATATAAATAAAAATATATAAATGATTAATTTAAATAACTATCACTAAATGTTTTTATTCAAAATATTTTAAAATGAATATTTTAATCATATTCCAAATGAGGAATTTTTATTTTTTTAAAATATGAAAGGAATATTTGTTTTAAAATACACATATTGTACAAAATTCTCACCATAATGAATAGAAATTACATTGAAGATTCCATAAAAATATTAAAAGGTTGTTCCTAATGAAATTTTTTCTTTATATTATATGATTGATTAAAGAAATGTGATTTTCATAATCAAAAGGTTATTTTACTCAAGAATGTTTTTAGTGAAATTTAATTGTATTTATATATATTAAAAACAATAATACTTATTTTAAATTATTCTCCATTGGGAATATTCTGTAATGATACCATCATTATTGTTTTTCTATATGGGTTAAGATCAATTTCACTAGTGATGTACTATTTTGATACAATTTACCATATTACATTGACTAGTTTTTTATTATGTTTATTTATTGGGGGTAATTTATTAACATTTCATATAACAAATTTTCAATAAAAATGATTATAATTATTATGCTTCACCCCCATCATATGGGAAATACATTGGACATAGTATGTGAAGGAAATATTCCACTATAACCTCTCAATGAATTGGTATATCTCATTATCTAAAATAAATTGAGTATTTGGACTATAACGTAACCATTTATATAATAAGTCTTCACAAATGGAATTAATTGTATAGTTATAATGGCTATTATTATAAATTATATCATTATTAATTCAGTTAGTGATTTTTATTTGATTATTAAATTAGTTATAAGATCAGATTTTTGGTTTTTAGCTCATGTGTAACGTCTCGTCCTAGTTTCCACTCAGTAGTGCCCCAAACAAGACAACTAGAAGACCTCAAGAACCCCTCCCAATACACCAGAGGAATCTAACTTGAATCTAGGGTCTAATATAGATAAATGAGACACTGTTCCTTCTTTTATAAAAGTACTATATTAGTTGAAAATAAGAAACAAAAGATGAATTACGTAGAACATGAAATAAAATAGTACCTATATAACAACATGAGAAAGACTACAGAAACAATATCAAAACTAAATTTTAAATATTATATCCTAAATTATGTTTAATGTCTCATATAAAACTCATACTTAATAACACTACAAATTGCATAATATTTCCCAAACCATGTATGGTTCTATCATCCATCCTCCATCACCACTTATCCTACCAACCAAGGGCCTTTCCCTTAATCCTATCAAGAAATTATGAATTCTATTCTAGTACCAATCATTCAGCCTATGTAGGGTGTGAGTATACCTTTGTAGTTTTCTACCCACAACATCAATAATAATATCCAGTCAAATAGTGTATACAGTTGCATATGGAATAAAATACAGTCAATAAATTTAAAAATTTACATTTATTCAATTATCCTATATTTAATTTCATAAACCCATGGGATTATGAGGACACTTGAACTTCAATACATGATTAATTGTGTTCTGTAGTTTGATCCATCTCACATTATAAATTTACAGTTTTTTTTATAAATTCTATTTAATTATTCATTTCATCTCAATTCATGATATGACTAGTTGGAAGTATAGTCCAATGCCTCTATTCTCAGAGAATATCATTTGGTCCAACACCCTATGATTATTTGGAGCATCATTCCCCATCGCACACATCATGGATATTTGGAGCATTAGTCATTGTCACATATATTTTTCATGCATGCATTGTGTCTATAAACCCATATTGAGGACCCCATCGGTATTTGGAGCGTCAATCTCTATGCAACACACCATTTTATCAACCAATCACATAAATCAAATGTATCACATGTGTATAATGAATAAAATATACCACACGTATTACATTTATTAATTCTATAACTAATTCTTTATTTTAAATCTAGTTATTTGATTAACAAAAAATTAGTCATGAAAAAAACATTAATTATTAAATCAATTAATTGGTGTCATCAATAAAATTAATTAATTCTAAAATTAATTAATCTCTCTAATTTCATAAATTAATTCACCAATAAATAACAAAAACCATAATCAATAATATATCTACAATTAATTCATCATTTAATTATCCATATTCATCAATCTCAATATTAGAATTATTAATTCTACATTTAATTACTCTTAATTCACAATCATAAATTATGATGATTAACTAATAATACATTATCCCAAATTCAATAATTCAACACTTAAATAATTAATTCATCATTTAATTATCCCAATTCAACAATTTTATTTTTCAATCAAAACCCAATACCACTATTGACTAATTAAACAAATTAATAAATTAAATTTATGAATTTCGATGTACTAAATGAACTATAGAAATTATAAAATCACATACACATAATTGATATCAATATTATGGGATTTGAATATTTTTCCACATATATTGATTTGATTATGAATGATTTCTCAATGGTAATCCACTAAAATTGAGTACATTAACGGCATAGTACGAGATCTCGATCTATAACCTAAATCTTGATTGGAAAACCATAATATCTTATATCTTGATCAAAATCCATCAGCCTAGATCTTGATTTATAAAACATATTTCTAAATTAAATGAAATGAGTGAAAAAATCCCACCAAAATAATGTGATACAGAATAAAAAGTAATGTTAAATCAATATGAAACAATCCACATAATAGGACGACTATAGATCTATGATTTCAGATTTGAATCATTATGAAAGGGAATCTAAAAGACATTGAATCTATCCATAGATCACTACAATCATGTAATAGGGACTAGGGTTGAATGGAGGATGAATTTGAGTAAACATATGGCATTTAGGAATAATTAAATCTAATTTTCAGTTTAATTAAATTACCACATTTGGTTTACTGGGTAGTGGAACACAGTTCCCCTTAACTGTTCACCTAAAACATGTTCCTCGTTTCAAGTGTTTCATAGTTACTTATTTGAGGGTGCACTATTTGAATTTTTTTTACTAACATGGAAAAACCTCACAGCCTATGGAGGAAATGTTTGTTGGTATGGGGAATATGGTTTGAGGAAACCATTTTTCTATTGTGAAATATCTTATTCCTTCCATTTTTCTCAATGTTCCTCCAAGAAAATCTTCATGTTAAATCCCAAACAGAAATTAATCAACCCAAAAATATGATTACCAATAAATGAGCCTATGAAAACTACATTAACAGTTTGGATTAAGAATCATGTGATCATTTATGTAGAATTATTTCAACATCATTTACTCCAAATAGGATATTTTCAAGTATTTGATATAATTATATATTTTATAGTTTTTTACCATTCTACAATGACTATGAATAATTTTTTCATGATAAATTACTTTTTACACATAGCCTTAATGATAATTTTAACTCTTTTTTTTATGTTTCATTGAGTAGGATTCTACGATGTATATTATGATTGATATGTCGGGATTTATTAGAGAAAATAATGTCCTATAGGAAGAATAATATTGATTATTTTACATTTTCAATTCAAATATGAGATTAATTTACTCAACTGTAACTAGTCCTAAAGTTTTAATGCAATCAGTTCTATACATCAGCGATAGAAAATAAGGAGGGAACACTCGGGGTAGTACTCTCAGCCTAAGCCCCCTGATTCCATGAAAATTAGGATACTACAGAGACTCTATGTGAAATCTCTCTTAGTAAATTTCCCATAAATTCCTATGTGTTTAAAGACTCACTGAGGATGCTAACACGATCAATTCACCTTATAGTCTATGGTAGTCAAGGACTCTCTACGGAAGCTCAAATGGTCAATTCACCTTATATCCTGAAATGGTCAAAGACACTCAGAGGGAGTTCACTCGGTCAATTTTATTTATAGTCTAAAATGGTTCAAGACTCACTGAGGAATCTCACTCAATAAATTCCCATTATAGAAAAAAAATTATTTAAAGACTCATTGAGGAATCTCACTCAGACAATTCCCCATATAGTCTTCCAGACCGTGTTCTCACTACCCTGTGTAAGTCAATGAGTATAGAAATGCAATACGGCCCACGTAAACCACCAGAACTACTTGCCAAATTGGTCTACAACTTATCAAGAATGTCAAAAAACAACACTCCACCCTACAACACTAGGCATGGTAAAACAGGCAAGGTGGCCAAAAAGGCTAACTAGGACAAAACAATGGTAAACAGAACATGCATGTGCCACCACATCCAAAACATATCAATCAACCATATTCATATCCAAATAACCTCTACTCAACCATACAAGCTAGGTAGGAAATTGACAGGGTTAAAATGTTAAATTCACAATACCCTATTCTAGAGTATTGGGAAAAATTACACATAATACTCAAAGACTTTCAATAGAAAGGCACAAACCACCTACCATTGGGGTTCTGGTAAAATCGACCCACAAACAACCGCACCCCAGTCTTGGAAAACACTACACGAAAACCACACTAAATCAAATTTCCTATCATCTACAAGCCTTAAAATAAACACCCAAGGCAACCCAAACACTAGATCAACATGAAATGGATGTAATTCTAGAAAACCGATAGTGAGGGAAGAGAATACTGAGATAAAACCAAAGAGAAACCAAGAGGAGAAACTTTCCCAAGAAGAACTGACTTCAATCCAACAATAAACCCGTTCGTTTTGCTTCAAAAACAAGTGGGTTAGCACATTAAAACTTTGAGAACCCAAAATCTAGAGTGAGGATCAATTGGGAGAGGGTTTGGAGTGAAAAGAGGCACCCTCAAGGGAGACCGGATTTAAATACCCTAATATTAAGTGGTCGCACGGTTAGTACCCACGATTTTGAAAACCGTGCGCCAACCGTGTGGATGCCACTACCATGAAAGGAGGGGTCCACAAGGTTGCCTCACATAGTTTGGTGAACAGTGTGTAGGTCGTGTGAAGTTTGCTCTCTCCTCCTAAACGATTTTATGGAGAACTTTCATGATTTCCCCTACACGGGCTCAAATCCTACTTCCTGAGAAAAGCCTCCAAACATATTCAAAACCATTAAAAACTCTCCCAACCTCTTCCCAAATCAATCCATTCACTTTAAACACAAAAAAACCATCCCAACTCATAAATTACAAGACTTGTACTTTGAAATTTTCAATAAATTCCACTTTTTCTCAAAAACATCCTAAAAGAAAAACATGCATGAAAAAGAATATCTATGTTCTTACAAACTTCCCCCCTTAACGAAATCCATCCTTGAATTTCCCACTCAAAGCAGCGTAAAAGAAGAAACCATGTAAAGCTCTAACCACTGCGATCATAAATCCGATTTCCTCTCCCATTTCTTGTTTGGTACTCACTCATGCTTCCATAACACTCGTACCAGAGGAATAGACTGGCCACGAAGAAGCTTCGTTCTTAGATCAAAAATCCGGATATGATGCTCCTCCATTGATGGATCCAATTCCAACTCATCCTCCTAGGGTTGGATGATATGAGAAGGGTCAGAGAAGTAACATCAATGACGATAAACATGGAAGACATCATGCATATCCTGATACCTCTAAGGCAACTGCAACAGATAGGCAATCGCCCCAACTCTCTCTGAAACCTTAAATGATTCGATGTACCTCGGCGAATGGTTACACTCTCTCTTAATCCTCTTATGCCCCATCATCAGTGTGACACATAGAAAAACCCAATCCCTGACCTCGAACTCCATAGGTTGTCTTTTCTAATCAGCATCATACTTCTGTAGAGACTAAGTAGTATTCATCCTCTTCTGATTAAACGGTATTAGCACTGTGGTATCCTGAACAATACATGGTCCAAGCATAGCTGCCTCTCTTGCCTACAAAAAACATAAGGGCGATCGACATGGACAACTGTACAAAGCCTCATAAGGTGAAATCGGAATAGTTTCTTGAAAACTATTGTTGTAGGAAAAATCCACATGAGGTATGTGCCTCTCCCAAGAACCTCTAAAATCCAGGATGCATGCACAACGCATGTCCTCAAGCACCTATATTATACGCATGGACTGGACATCTGTCTGGGGATGATAAGCTGTACTCAAATGTACATGTGTACCCAAAGCCTTCTAAATCCCCTTCCAGACCCAAGATGTAAAACATGCATCTATCTTTGAAACAATTGATTGTGGAACTCCATGTAAGTACACAATCTCAAGGATATACAACTGTCCCAGATCATCAACACTGAAGGTCTCCTTGATCGTCAAGAATTGAGAAACCTTCGTGAGTCTATCAATGACAACCCAAACTGCATCATTACCTCGAGGAGACATCGGTAAACCTGTCATGAAATCCATCAAGATATAATTCCACTTCCACTCAGGAATAGGCAACTCCTGCAAAATCCCTGCTAGTTGCTAACTCTCCGCCTTCACCTGCTGATAGGTGGAACACATCAAGAAAAAACAAGATTCATCTCTCTTCATACCTAGCCACCAATACAGACAGTGTAGATCACAATACATCTTGGTGACACCTGGATGAATTGCACCAACTAGGGAAACAATGTCCTACATCAGCTCCTCATGTATATCTTCTGGCACCAATACGCACCCCGAGAAATGCCAAAGCTCATCTTCTCCTATAGTCTATCTTGGAATAGGGTCCACTTTTGACACACTCTCCCATAAGACTAGGCTTTTTGAATCTGATAGCTAAATTATTCAGAAACTATCAAGAAGTGTAGAGGTAACAACCATAGAATAAGGGGAAGTCTTCCCCTATCTTTCTTGCTCCTACAAATGCATCTCAAAGAATATAGCCATAAGCTACCACCCACTGCTTGCCACCTGAACTGCCTATATCTGAGTCCTCCTGCTCAATGCATCAGCCACTACATTTCCATTCCCAGGAGTATAGGAAAGCTCAATGTAAAAGTACTGAAGGAACTCAACCCACCTTCGCTATCTCAAATTCAGATCATGTAGAGTGAAGATGTAATTTAGACACTTGTGGTCGGTGAACACCAAAAAATGTTCTCCTAGAAGATAATGTCTCCAATAGCACAAGGCATAGACAACCACATCTGACTCGAGATCGTGCATCAGGTAATTCTTCTCATGTGGCCCCAAATGATGAAACCCATACCCAATTACTCCTCCTCCCTGCATAAGTACAACTCTCATCCTGATACTTGAAGCATCATAGTACACTATATAGCCCTTTCCTAGCTATTGAAAAACTAGTATTAGTGCTAAATTCAACCTCCCCTTCAACTCTTGAAAGGATAAATCACAATAATATGACCACAAGAACATCACACCCTTCTTCGTCAGACACGTCAGTGGTGCTAATAAGCATGAATACTCCAATATGAAACGTCTGTAGAATTCAGATAGCCCTAGAAAACTCCACACCTGAAATATGTTCTTCAATTGATCCCAAGAAACTACTGCTCTCACTTTCTCCGGGTCTACTGATAATCCTGTCTCTAAGATAACATGACCCAAAAATTGAATCTGGTCCATCCTAAAGTGGCATTTTGAGATCTTATCATACAACTAATTCTCTCTTAGTGTACTCAAAATGATCTCATGATGCATGTCACGGCCATGTCGAGTGTGAGAGTACACCAAGATATCATCCACAAATACCACCAATATAGAAACCATGTATGGACGGAACACTTGGTTTATCAATGCCATGAAAACTGCTGGTGCGTTCGTAAGATCGAATGACATAACCATATACTCATATAGACAATACCTACTCCGAAAGGCTTTGAGAGGTATATCATATGGTCTAACGTGTAACTGATGGTAAACGTATCTCTGGTCAATCTTTAGGAACACTCATGTCCTCAAAGCTGATCAATGAGGCCATCAATTCTAGGAAAGTGATATCCATTCTTGATCATCAACTTGTTAAAATTCCAATAGTCCAAATATGCATGAGGGTACCATCTTCCATCTTCGTAAATAGGATAGGTGAACCACAAGGAGAAGTACTAGGTCAGATCAAACCCTGTGCATGCAACTCCTCAAAATACTTATTGAGCTCCTATAACTCTAGTGTAGCCATCCGGTAAGGAAGAATGAACCCTGATGTGTCTCCTACCACAATCTCAACAGAAAAATTTATCTCTTTCTCTAGAGACAACCATGAAAAGTTTTCAGTGAAGACATCTTTAAAACGATCCACCTCGGGAGGAATGTCTAACTATGATTTCCCACGGTCATCTAGATATTGACTAGCAATCTGGGTTATAACTCCTCCTAACACATGATGCTCGGGTCCCGCTCTGCTTGCTAGGACATCCTACTCACCCTTATGAAGAAATTATCTTCCCTCAGGTTTTGAGAAACTCACCCTACGACAATAGAAATTGAAGACTGGATGGAAGGGAACTAACCAGTCCATTCTGAGAATGACATCAGAGCCTATCATCTCTAGAACATAAGGGTCCCAAAAAATGTGACACCCACTAACCATTATAGGGTACTTAATGGACTGACGTATGATCACCGTCCTTGTCCCCAACATAGTGTCTAGTGTGAAGATATCAGCAGAAGAAAATATGCCAAGCCAAAGGCACTCCACAACCGCAACAGATATAATGTTATGGGTAGCCCCTGTTTATAAAAGAACAGAAGCTAATACATAGAAACTAAGATCATTCCTTGAACTATAGAAGGTTCAGGATCCTACTCCTGCTGGGTCTGCTCCACTACAACAGTATAACCTATACCCCGACTCTGTGACTATACCTGGCCACTTTGAGCTGATCAAACTTGATGTCGCTAAAAACATGGATACTGGCTACCATGACCACAATATTCACCTCTTCCTGAATGGCTAGAATAACTCTAGTTCCCAGGAAAGAGAGAAACTTGTGGGGATTCTCCTAAACAAGGAGTCCTAGAAGAAACCCTATCACCAACTGCTAGTGAAAATATTTGACAGATGCGATGATGTTGACCCATCTTGCCAAAATATCAGTAGTCCACCGGGTCTCTTGGGTAATGTGGCCTCGTATGCCTGCTTCTCCCACACTGGTAGCATTCCACCTAGATAATAAAATATGCATACCTCCTACTCTGATCTCTTCGTGAAATCTCTCTATGGCACATCCTGCTATCAACTGGCTGAGCACTAACTCTAGATGCTAAAATACTCTAGGTCACAGCTCCAGAATCCCTCAGATTGCACTCCGTGATTTACGACTGGTTGACTATAAAAAAGATAGAATTCAACCTGAATATATTCTCTCTTGATTGGATGTCATTCCTTAGAAAGTACACGATCTTCCTTTCATGGAATAACTCATCACCTCCCAAAATAGGCGTGAAATTCTATAGCTCTGTGAAGCAAAAGGAATACTCCATAATAGAAAGACTACCCTCCTCCAGAGTCATGAACTCTCAGGCTCGATCAGCCCTTAAGGACTCCGAATATAAGTAATCATAGAAGATGCACTGAAACTCATCCCAAGACATGTTCTTATGTTATCCTGCCTATGAGATCACATCCCACCACCTCTTGGTGGAGTCTCAAAGCATGTAGGTGGTGAGAATCACCCTCTTTTATGGAGGTATATCCTAATGCTCGAAGATTTTATGTGTGGCTTCCAACCAAGACTCTGTATCCTGGGGTCCTCCATCCCCCGAGAATGTTGGATGATGCTACTACTGAAAGATCATCATCAAATCATTTATCGACGAGGTAGGAGGAGGTGCTCCCTGGATAGTATACAACATCCTCATAAAGTCCTCCCTGAATTGTGCATCGACACCTGTGTCTGGTATAATTGCTGGTGACAGGACTAGCACAACTGGAGGATCTTCCGTCTATCCCTGATCATCCATATTTGATGTCTGATCATTACCATGCAACCTGTGTACAACCAGAGGACTTCTCAGTGGCATGACTTCATATGGTCAAGAAAACACCTTAGATTAAGATCATCAATGGCTATGAACTAGAAACATAAGAAGGGAATACGAGAAAGAAGGGATTTAATTTCTAAAGAACAAGACTACACGGTGTGTATAATAACTACACAGCATGTACCATTATGTCTTTCACATGGGTGTGTTCTTCTCCCAGAACTGGTCATGTAACACAATAGACACACGACGTGTCTTTCTTAAACACGGTGTGTACTTGAATTTTTATCCCATGCCCGAGTCCTTCTACACAGCTAAACCACACAGCTCCCCTTAGAACAAGTTTACATGGCATGTTTGTTCCTGACACGACGTGTAGTGGATGAGCTTCATCGACCTGTGTTGTTCGTGACACGGCCGAGTACACGGATGACACTAACGGTGTGTTTATAACTGACACGACATTTATCACCTAAGGTTTCTTCATCTGTATTGTTAGTCCCATAGGCGATGAAATGGTCAACCCAACATGGCATGTACAACCGGTATGGGGAATGTTCCAACGAGAATTTTTCTATCCTTTGTCTCTTCCCACATGACCTATGACACGGTTAGAGACTACATGACATTCATATTAATTACACGACATGTACTTAATAAAAACGGTTTCTTCCCAAACAGAAGAACACATAGAGTGTAGTCAAAACTACACAATGTGTATTCTTGGTGTTTTCAGACAGTGAGCCTTAGAAACTACTCGGGAGCCCAGAAAACACTGAAACAAACATCCAAGTGCCAAATTCCGATCCGTGAGGGCCCATACACCCCACAAATCATTTCTTGTAATCTTATACATGGTATAACTTGCAAAACAAGGCAATGATCCACCAAATTTCGGTCCATGAGGGCCCACAACACCTCAAGAAACATTGTTTTGAGTTCTTTCAAACATAACCTTTCACAATAAATACCTTATCAAATAGAAGATATTTTTATAACCACATATATCACAACAATATGCATATCTATCAAAACACCTATCACAACAACATGCCATTGCTAATGCACATTATATTGCATGATATAATCCATGACATGTGATCCCTAGCTAGTGCCTATATGATGCATGAGATGGAATACCCTCATCTTATCATGTTACAATATAAATAGAACCTCAATAACATCAACAATAACCACACAAATAATGTGAATCACTCACGGGGAAATCAATTCAACTGTAATAAATGAAAAACTAGAAAAATTGAAATTAAACGAGGTAGATTATGTTTCCCCTATACATGGGTCAGAAACTCCTGGGCATAGTTTATTACCAAGTACCAATTCTTCCCTATCCCTGGATATGGGCACCAAATAGTAAGTCAAGAAGAAAATAACTCCTCTAATACCACATTGAAAGGTCATAGTTCTGAAAGCCACTGAGAGGCTCCTGGTACGTAGTTGGTCACATGGCCTCAAGCACATATCCCCCAATGTCAGGGGCTTCCGACTAGTAGTGAGGTCCTTGGGTGTATTAATGGGGAAACTATTCCCTCATTGGCAGAGTAACACAGAGGAAGAGAATGAAAAAATAGATAATAATAAAAGTAGCAGTAATAATCAATACAAAAGTAAAAAACGGAAGTTTGAAGAAAAAAATAGCTAGAGAGTATATATATAAAAATTATCCATGGTACATATGTCTAGGAAAACACCCAAACACATCACAATGATAGAATACAAAACAATACATATCCAAATTACACAAAAAAAAGAAGATAAATATCTCCACAACATCACATGGCTCAACTTGGTCTCATGCTCCCCAACTCCATAGCATATCAAGTACATGAAGTATAAGGTTTCTTGCCCTTATCTATACCTGCAACAATATAATCTGTTTGTGCCCAAATGAATAGCCCAAATAGGGTGTGAGACCAAATCCCTGTAGGCAATCACCACAAGATCTGTTCCAAACAATCAATGTATATTTGGCATGTAATAAACAAAAAAAGCAGTAAACAAGGAAGTACTCAGCAGTAACCAGTCCTACAGTTTCAATGTAATTAGTTCTATACATATACGACAGAAAATAATCAGGGAACCCTGTGGGTTGTACTCTCAGCCTAACCCCACTAGTTCAATCAAAACAAGGATACTACAGAGAATCTCTGAGGTATCTCTCTTAGTCAAACCCCCTTATAGTCCCATGAGTTTAATGACTCTCTGTGGAAGGTCACATGGTCAATTACCCTTATAGCCCAATGTGGTCAAAGCCTCTCTGACGAATCTTACATAGTCAATTACCCTTATAGTCTTAAATAGTTCTAGACTCTCTAAGGAAGCTCACTAAGTCAATTAATCTTATATTCCAAAATGGTTCAATGTCTCTCTGAGTAAGCTTACACGGTCAATTTCCCTTATTTTCTTCTACAACAGGATCTCACAGCCCAGTGTAAGTCAATGAGTATAACAATGGAATACGACCCATTTAAACCTCAAGAACTACTTCGCTAATTAGTCTACAGCATATCAAGCATGTCAGAAAAACACTCCACCCTACCAAACTAGTCATGGGAAAACATGCATGGCATCCAAAAAGTCTAAGCAGGACCAGACGATCGTAAACAGAACATGCATGGGAAACCACATCCAAAACATAGTAATCAACCCTATTCATATCCAAAAAAACCTATACTCAAGCATACAAGCATGGATGGAAATTAACCGGGGTAAACGATAAAGGTACAATACATCATTCAAGGGTATTGGGAAAAATGTCACATAACTAATAATCGAATAATTTCAATGGAATGGCAAATACCACGTAACTTTGGGCTTCCGGAGAAATCGACCAACAAACAACTACACCCCAATCTAGGAAAATGCTTAACAAAAACCACTATAAATCACATTCCCTATCATCCAAAAGCCTTAAAATCAATACCCAAGGAAACCCCAACAGTAGATCGACATGTAACATATTTTGATCTTGAAAATTGAGAGTGAGGGAAGAGAATACCTAGAGAAAACCCAAGAGAAACGAAGAGGAGAAAATTACCTGAGAAGAACTGAGTTAAATCCATTAAGAAACCCCTTCTATTTTCTTCCAAAACAAGTGGGAGAGCACCTTCAACCTTTGAGAACCCAAATTCCTGAGTGAGGATCAAGTGGGAGAGTGTTTGCAGTTAAAATAGGCACCCTTGAGGGATTTCGAATTTACAAACCCTAATTTTAAGAGGCCACATGGTTAGTACGCATAGTTTGGAAAACCCTGCACTAACCATGTGCACGCCACTACCTCAAGAGGAGGGGTTCACAAGATTTCCTTGCACGGTTTGGAAAACCATGTGCAGGCCGTGCGAAGTATACTATCTCCTCCTACACAGTATCCTGGAGAAAACACACGGTTTCCCCTAACCGTGCTCAAACTGTGCTCCCTAAGAAAATCCTCCAATCTTATTAAAAACAATTCCAAACACTCTTAACCTCTTCCCAAATAAATCCTTTCACTTTAAACACATAAAAACACAACCAGCCCAACTCATATTGTACATGATGTATACTTTGAAAATTTCCATAAATTCCTCTTTTTCTCAAAAAATGACAAGAAAAGGAAAACATTCCTGAAAAGGAAGATCCAGGTTCTTACAATGGGTAGGGGACATCTGAGTTGGTATTGAGGAAGTTCAGTAGACACCATGGAGACTAGATTTAAGAAAAAACAAATTAAGGAATATGTCCCCATGAAATGTTTTATGAATATGTTTAGGTATACAATGACATCATATTGTGTTAGTAAGGTAGATATTATAGGGTTTTCCTTTACACACATCAAATTCATGGCACATAAAATGGACACAGTTTTGATATAGATGTTCATAGGGTTAATAACAATTAAAAAGGTGTTTTGGGATTGAATCAATAGTTAAACAATACATGAAAATAATCCATAACGTAAACATACATTTACAGTCATGGGGGTATTATTTAGTTGAATTAGATTTTCTATACAAATAATTATGATGGATTTGGAAATTTTTTTGTAATTATAAACCCTTTCTAAATAATACATGCATATGATTATGAGAATTTTTACGCATAAATTTTTCAATTTATGTTATTTTTTTCATTTTATTTCAGATTATATATTAGGTTTTAATATTTAATGATATAAAATTTGATATTGAATTATTTATAAATGCTTCATAGTGGATGGAATGGGAACCATATCATTGTAGGTACCGCATGTAGGGATTTCCTTAATGGAAAATATTATCAAATTGTAACTGATGATGCTACTAGAATAGATCAAATTATCCCCATATTAGGGAAACTATCATCGTTATAAAAAATTACATTTCTTATATAAATAATCCTACTGAACCACCATGTGGTGAAATAATTTTATAATGATTCATAATATAGTAACCTCTATAATTCCATTGGACTATAATTCAAATTATATCTATGTAATAGATTTGTTTCATAGAGAACAAATTTCAAGCTTTTTGAAGGAATGAGTGGGGAATGTATTCCTGGTATTTTTTTTCATATCTCAAGGGATGTAGATCAATAGTTTCCATTGTTTAAAAACTATTTTATTGAATAATAAATAAAAATGAAGGAGTGGAATGATGTTATGGATGTATTCGTGGAAAAATATTTCCTTGACAATAAAAAGTTGATATGGAGAGAGAATTATAGTGTCCCCAAAAAAGAAATTAAAATGATTCAATGTTTGAATAAAATATTAAAAATATATCATTGAATTCTAAGGACTACAGCCCAAATCCCAAGAGTAATATTAATATTTTATTTTATGGGAACAAGGAAATCAATTAAAGCTAACCAAACTTCCAAAATATCTCATTATATGAGGACGTATTATCATATTATATCATGATATATAAACAATTCTGAATGTCATATTTAATATAAGGGATGAAAGATGATAGGATGAAGAATGTGAAAACTTTTTTATGTGAATAAGGTAAAAAATGATTTTCAAACATGTGATCATTTGTAAATAATCACCCTGGTACTTTCTTGAAGGATGTGTGAGTTTATTACTATTGTGGAGTGAAAGGCCCCCATTATAATTACTTAAAATTAAAGAATGATTATTCTAATGTAAAATTATTTAATTATAAAGATATGTTTCTATATAGAAATTAATTCCCCGGGCATAGAGCGAATATACCTAAAAAATCTGATGGATCAAGGTCAAGCTTATTATTTTACAACTGAGGAATTAGAATGATACGTCATTGTGTTTAAATTCAAGAATTAATTTATAGGATTATTTTATCAATTATAGTTTTTCAATATGGATTCAAAAATGTTTATGGATTTTACTAAAACCCATTTCATTAATTATTTTAGAGAATATGTACAATGATATAGTGGACCAGGAAATGTGGTTTAGTAGAATTTAGTTCTTTTTGGAAATAAAATGATTAAGGGAATATTACCCTTAATATGTTCTCTGTTTTGAGATAGTAACAATAGAGAGATGATTATGGGAATGTATTGGTGACCTTGAAATTGGTTAGGTTATTGATGGATTATAATAACTTCTATATAGATTACTATATGTTAGATTTTATGGAATGTATTTGACAACCTATGACTTTTAAAAAATATAATATTTTCATTACAGATTCATGGAAATGATGGTATTCACATATTTTGAATGTGACATAAATATCCACTTTATATTTTCTTTTGGAATATAATTATACTTTAGAAAACTGAATTTAAATATTCAGATATATTAATTTTTTTAGACATATTTTGTTATAGTCACAAGTTGTAATATCTTTGAAATGGATTATGATGAAATTTGGGTGCAATTATATAACATAATCTAATCATTTTTTTTAGTAAATATATGTTGAATAACTTTTTATTCAATTATTAATATCATGATATGTTAAAACATAATTTTTTACTTATTCCATAAAAAATTCAAATGGAATACTCATATTTTAGATAAAAGACATGATTTTGATTGTAATGAGTAATGCATTAAATTAATCTCTTTATTTAAGTATATTTTGTGATTTTGATAGTTTATATGGTAAAAGTATCCCTCATATATAGAAAAAGGATCGTGAACCTAAAAAATTATCCTATTTACTTCATTTAAAATTATTCAAATAGTCTCTATAATTATCATTGATTTATTGTTTTTTTCCAATCCTCTTTTTTATGGTACTTGATTTCATTACTCTCTATAATAATTTCTAGTTTTTCCAAGTCCATATCCCCACTTTCCATAAATTATGTCACAATTCGAATCACATTTACAAGATTAATCTAGATAAACTTACTACATAACATTTTCTCCTATCAATAGGGTTTTTTATTAACAATTCTCATGGTATGGGAGGTCAAGAACAGTAATTTACAGTTTCAAACACATTATTTCTTATACCAAAACTAAATTATGAATATGTAATTCATTTAATATGGTTAAATGTAACACCCCATTATTTTTTAGAGTAACATCATGTTTTGTTACCTATATTATGTGAAACACTAAGATTATCAAATAATGTAACACTATGAGACATTATGAAATATTAATTTTTAAAAAAGATCTATCTCATTGACATCTATTTATGCATGAATGAATTGGTTTAATGTAAACATGACACTATATTAAAAAAATATTATTTAAACTAGATAATAATAACCGATAAATTATGTCGATGGTTATGAATAGGACTAACTAAATAATGAACATTATATAGTTTAAACATATATAAATATATTTAATGTGTTTGAATTGACTATAAATTAAAAATGATTCATTTGAATGAAAAAATGGATATTAAAATGTTAAATTTTTCTAAAAATAGGTTTAGTTTTTTGCTGGACACAATAACATAATTTAATTTTTGTCACATTTAGAATAATTGGTTCTATAAATTAATTTTTTTTTAAATCAACATAAAAATTTATATTTCCATAGATTTTTAATAATTATAGAAAAGATTATTTTTTATGATGAGTATCATAAAATAATGATTTTTATTGAAAAAGACGTTTAATTAAAATAATATACAGTGTTAAATTAAATTTTAATAGTATTAAATGTATAACAAGTTTATTAAAATTAAAAATTAACTAATTTTGGTAATTTAAATCAATTTCAAATTGAATTTTTATATTCAAACAGTTAGATCTTTTGAATGTTTTTATTTGGAAAATCTGTTTTTCGACGGGATTACATGTATAATTTTAAATTTAAATGTTAATGATCTCAAATTTAGTTAGTAAAAATGGATTCTATATTTTGTATAATAAAAATTGGTATTAAAATAAATTTCATAATATTATGTGACCATTATGAATAGTGGAATCATTATAAATCAATTACCATGGTTAAAGTAAAAATGTGGTTATTAAGAGTCAAACATAATCTATAAGTGTTTAAATATGCTAAAAATATGTCCAATTATAATGTTCTGGAAATATTTTGACTTTATCTACTCTATTGTTCAATATTGGTTTTTTTTGTGGCTTTTTCATCCTAAAATGTTGACTTATTTCATTTATTTCAAAATATCAAAGTGTATCGTCTCCCCTATATATAAAATTTCACCTCACACCATATCCTATTAACATTTCCAAAACCATTAAGTATGTTTAATTAGTACCCTAATTAGATACTTTATTCAATAGATATATAGTATAGGTATTTTTTTATCACTAAGATAACCTATAAATGATTTTGGTGAAATCCTAACGATGTTTTCTAATGATGAGAAAATGTTATTAAATGGGTATTTTTATTTTATTTCTTCTTCTAGTTCGATAAATTATTATTAAATTGTGATAATATTTTAAAAAATTACATCCATAAACTGAGATTTTATTATGAAAATTCCATGACCTACATGAATATCATTTTTTTATCATGAGATAAAAAACATATTTATTATGTGTTTGGAGAACTACATCCTCTTGAACTGAAGTAGTTCATTTTTCATCACCACCTTCGAAGACTTGATGTAATTATTGATTTATCATAAATATATGATAATTATAAACTTATTATAATTATTTTTTTATAATATCACATATACATTCTTAATTTTCATACTTTGGTGTGATACTATAATGGTTCCTCTATGTACGGTGAGCTACTACCTCACAAATTAATGTGATTTATTTTTCTCTTACAATTTATATGGAAGGTAGTAAGGTTTAATTTATTGAATTTATGTGATATTTATGACCTATAAATACATATGTATATATAATTCCACATCTAACTTATTACTATAAAAACCATTGGAAAATAAATACATTGTTCGGGTGTACTTGTGGACTACTGCATCCATATAATGATGATATTTTATTTTACATTATTTCACATGGTTGGAAAAAAGTACATATATGAGAAATATAAATGATATATAGAAAAAATGTTATTTTTAATGCTTGAAATATATTTTTTTCAATCTATTGAGAAAATTTAAAATACAATTATGCATATGTACAATCTAACATTTCTATGAATAGTTTAATCTATTTTTAGTCTGTAAATTTTTTGGATAAGAATTAACACATATAATATATATATATATATATATTATTTATATCATGTTTTATATTATAGATATTATTTAATGATTATTAGATTAAAATTAAAATAACTAGATAACCAACACATTTATGAAAAACCAACTAATAATCACAAGAAATAGTGATTTTAGCAAATAATTATTACCAAAATGGTGATAAATGACTATAATTAATTCACATATGTTATGATACATATGATTATGGTTATATAATATATTTACTATAATCCAATATTTAATATACAAGAGGTTTAGACTTATATGAAGGATGTAGACCCAGTAGTAAGGGTTTCTCATCTCACTTTTTATTTCATTAGACATATGACATATTCACCAATTATTCCTTTTTTGGTGGTATATATGATACTATTTTGATATTTTATATCATGAAGAACATTATATTTAAGGTATTTATTGTTTTATTTTATTTTTATCTTTCATAGGGCATATACTTCAAAGGTTACCAAAGTCGTAATGGATTATTTTAATATCTAATCAATATATGATATTATTTATTTTTAAATATCCATTTGGGAAATTTTATGATTCTTCTATCTAAATTAAAATATAATCTAAACCTATATTTCATTACGATATATTTATGTAATAATAGTATTTTTTATCTCTTTGACTCGTAATGTAATTGAGGAAATTGTTTAATGGGAAAACTTTTTCTTCTGTCTTCTGTCAAAAACACTTTTTATTATATATTCATTATTTATAAAATCATTATTAAAAAATATCCCAATTACTTAATAAAGAATTTTTTTGTGATTGTATTTTTACATAAAATGTTAAAATAATTCATTACTCCCTTTTCCTAATAAGATACATTTTGACTTTTTACTGAAAATGTGTGAGGAATCTTCATTATACCAGACATAGTATGATGATAGTTTCCCATTTTCATGACGTTTCATTTATTTTAATCATACCTAACATGTTTACATACTTATTTTCAAAAGAAACTAATGTTCTATATTCTGTAAATTTTATGTATATAAAATTTTATTTTCAATGTGAATATATAAATCTACTCTATTATGTTATTTATTTATATTCCACAATATTTCTATTCCGGAATCAAAAAATACAAAATATTTAGTTATTATCAATTAGGAATATATTGTAATGATACAATCATTTTTATTTATCTACACGGTATATGATCTGTTTGAATAGTGATATAATACTTTGATAATAGCAACCATATTACTCATAATGATAAATGATGATGTTTACTTATAGAAGAAGTATTGAAATTTATTAATTTTTTTTAATAATTTTTTTTATATTTTTTGTTTCACCTTTTCGATATGCGGATTTCATTTGAATTAGTAAGTGATGGAAATAGACACATATATCCCCTTGAAGAGTTGGATGGCCTTATAAGAAAAACTAGAAATTGTATTTGGTTGAGCCCTTAGTCATTAATTTATGACTTATTTTTAATAAGGAGTTCTTGTTATGGATATAATGTCTCGAATTATGGATTGCCCCATTATATGATTATTTACTAATGATCGTGGGATGATTCGGTTTGATATAATATGGATGTCTATGTTTATATATCATGTTATTATTTATATTGAATTATTTTTTCATCATTTTACTACCATATTATCGTAATTTAATTATTTTAATTAAATTTGTTTCAATTATTAACCATTCAATTTGTATTATACATTATTTATGAATGATGGATTTAATTTCATAAATACCCGTAATAAGAATTTGATCTCACCAAATTAGTATATTTATTTCCCCAGAATTACAAGATGTTTATTATGATTGATATTTTTTGATATACATGATGAAAAAATTATTTATTAAATGAAAATATTATATTATATTTTACATTTTAAATTATTATAAAAGTTTAATTTATATATTTAGTTTACCAGACCATATAACTATTCTGTCATATGGTTTGTGATTCCTTTGATATATAGGTCCAATGTAAAAAAATTAACTATTTACTCTTGGATACTATGGTCATTTTTTGTACATTCAATATATGTTAATTAGTATTTAAGTAATAAAAATATATTTTTTGAATTATTTTTTGTATATATAATCGTGATAACATTTTTTTTGAAAAAAAATGTAAAAAATTATTGAAAACCAAATTCAAATTTTATATACTGAAGTGGATTTATAAAGAGTTTGGAAAAGTGATCAGTGAAAGATTAATAAAAAATATATTAGGTGTAATTCTATTATAACTTTTTTTTATTTGGTGTAATATATTGGTTGGATTTTAGTGGAATCACTATTATCCTCTAGCCCCACAAATTGATTAAAAATTGTTTTCAAAATAACCAAATTTTATCTAATGTTTACATTATACTCATGATTTTTTGATAATAAATTAATAAATGAATTAATAAAAATTGATTTGAAATATTTTACTTTTCATCCCAATGAGTAAAACCTTAGTTTCTCATGTGAAATATTAAAGATAATTATTTAAGATAACACCAACATTATATAAATTAACATAATAAAAATATGTAATAGAAAAATAATTTCAGACACAAATACATCAAATAATAAATAAATAAATATAGTCAAATACTATATAATTTATGTTCCATAACTCTGTTAGAAAGGTATAACTTTATTACAATGGGCACCAAATATTTATATATAAAACTATAGAATGAGGGAGATTATATAGAAATTCACCTTCACCCTAGATCTCACTATGAGGATAGGGATATTTAAAATGGTTATGATGTTATTTATCTACCTCTAACTCTTCAAAATGTAATTACTGCCTTTCCTTTGTTGAAATTAGCTTTGAGGTATGATGTTTTCCAATTTATAGGCATAAATAATGGTAGTTTTTGGAACCCTAATATTTTAATTTAAATTGCTGCTAAAATTTAAAAAATAATTCAACCTTATTTAGACTTTTATAAAAAAAGAGTTATTGTATGATATATTTTTTATATCATTTTAAAATAGGGTGGTTAATGGAGTTTTAGAATCCTACATATTATAAAAATCTCATGTTTTACTCTTGACCTAGATAATTTTATGGTCTATTCAATGATTTAGACCTTTGTGATTCTAAATGAATGAATTGTGATAAATTACATTCTATATAGTTTTTCCACACATAATCATGAATTTATGTTCCATATTTCAACATATGGTTTATATAAATATTCATATATATGACATTTCAACCACTGAACCATGAATTCATGTTTTTAATTGTATCATGTCAGTCCAATTTTGTCTCGTATCTTCAAATAACCTCCTACTACAATGAAAACCTAAAATAAAGTGAAATTATACTTGTTTATTATATTTTGAATTAATCACATAAATTAAATTAGATTAAAATTTTACCCTTATATTAAAAAATTAAACACAAAAATTATGTTTAAAATATTTTTATATGTGAGGAATAAAATAATGAATCACTATTATATCACAATGAAAATCACCTTTCTTCATATTTTTTAATCAATTAATTTTTCTAAATCAAAGAGAATGACTACCATAGGTTTTATTATTAAACAATTTGGTATCATAATAATATATTAATTAAATTTATTATATATCAAAACATTATAAAACTCTATATAAGGGATCCAATAAATTAATATTGTCCATTTTATGTGTTTTCATTTAAATTTTAAAAAAATTCTCAAAATAACTCTATTAGTTTTATATTTCAAAAAATGATGAAGGATTATTACATTAAAACTGTATTTCCTCATTAGCTGGTGATCAAATCCCAAAAATAAATATTATAAAATAGACAATTATCCCCATATGATGTAGGAATAATTTCAATAAAATCTATAATCATCCCATTATTTGATAATTGAAATAAGAATTAATGAACTATATTGTCTCGTCCCTGGTTCCACACACTAGATCCTGAAGCCAGTTTTCTACATGACCATAGGCACTCCTCCCTATCTGCTAGAGGCTTCCAAATATCAGTGAACTCAAATATCAATTTGTGGGAGACAATATTATCTTTATCAAAGTAGAATAATAGTTGAAATAAGTAAACCATAGAAAAAATAATTTCAAAAATTAAATGCCATAAATGAAACAAAATAATATCACATGTTGAACCAATGTAGGAATTCTATATCCGAACCAAAATACTACAAATTTCATGCCAATTACGTGATATGTGTCAAATAAAAAACAAAAAAAATATGAAACTGAAATCTCCACGTTGTTCGTGGCGTCGTGTGTCCTTCCTCATCCATGATTTATCCCAAATCAGCCATCAAAAATGGGATTATTGCACTTATTCAATGCTACAAGAATGATTTTTATTAGGGTACTAATTAGGAATCTTAACTAGGGTGTGATAACAACTTAGTTGGACACCATCAACAACTTCTAAAATAGTATCCATTCAATAATAGTGTATAATGTTGTATAAAGAATAATGTATAGTTTATAATGTAAAAAATTATCATGTTTCATTATTCTTTAATTAACCACATAAACTCCAATGTTCCCGTGGAAACTCTAACACTCCACACATTATTTATTCTATACTGTATTTTAAACTACATCATAATATAATGGATATAAAATATCATATCCTTTCAAATCATACCAAGGACAATTAGGACCAATGTTCAATTCCAACTCATGGGCACATATTTTCTTATCTAATACCTAGTAGGTATTTGGACCCTACTTCCATATCCAACACCATAATGTCACATTGGTGTTTTTAGCCTCAGTATATATCCAAAACATTCTATCACATATGGGTATTTTGAGGCCTAATCCCACACCCAAACCACAATGTCACATATTGGTATTTAGAGACCCTGTCCATTTCTCAAACTAGTATATCAACCACTCACAAAAATTTCACATATATTACATTTACCACATCAATAATGGTTAATAAACATTACAAATATTATCACATTTCAAATAAATCAAAATTCCATTTCAATAATCAATTTAATGCATATTTCTAAACATTTATCACATGGAATAATATGAACAAATGACCACTAAACTATTTGGAAATATTAACTTTATATAACCCATTAACCTATTAAGGTCAATTTAAATATCAAATAATCCCAATTGACATATAATTAATAAGATCAATAATTAACTAATTACAAAATACAACATTCCAATAAATGAAAAATTAAAAAAATAAATTAATTAATAAACAAATTAATTAATCCAATTCATCTAAATTCATAATCTCAAATACCCAATTCAATTTTCTCATGTTCATCTAATTATATATTCACATGTAATCTCAATTAGTCAATTCCATAATTCAATAAATTAATTAGTCAATTAATTTATTCAATCCAATATGAAATTTTCCTATATTCCCAATTAAAATTGCATAAAATCGTGCGATTTGAATTCCACAAAATGGAGTTTGAATTTAGACCACTTACACTATGATTGATGAAGAATTCCACCCAATTAGAAGAAGACCAATTTTTGAAGAACAAACATGATCATGAAGAAAAATGAGATGTACATCAAAAAACAAGATTTGAGATAAAAGTAATCCATATCCTTCAAACAAAGACAAAAACCCACCAATAGAGAACAAATCCCAACCCTTTTGTATCCATAAAGCAAGACAATATAGAGATAAGGAGAAACCTAATTTGGAAGTAACTAGATACCCAGAGAGGTGAAGATCTATTAATCAAAAATACAATTCATTAATAATGGTGGTTATGGTCCTTACAAATTTATTTGGATGGAAAAAATGATCGGAATATGTTAGGGTCAAGATGGGTCATCATCGGATGAAATCTAAGGGGTTCATGAGTTTTGAAACATATTTTTAGAATTATTGAACTCACATTCATCATTTTGTATCCAAGGGCCCATGGTTTTACAATCTATGTACCTAACCCTTGTGCATATTCTATGTGTGTGTGGGGGTTGTGGGTGGGGGATATATGTATACTCCTAAAGGGTGGACTGTTTGATAAATTGGGCACCATCGATGGAATCCCTCTATGTCTACGTTTAATCAATTTTCTAAGGTAGGAATAATAGTTTTGGAAAACCTTACACCGACCATAAATAACACAAAACCCATCCAAAAACATAAAAATATAACCTAAACAAGATAAATACAGAAAAAATATATACTCAAAATAATTAAAAGGATATCCTATAAAAAAAGCTCGAAACATTTTTAGGAAGGGTTAAGATCCTACAATCTCCCCACCATATAATATCTTATCCTTGATCTACACTCTAATTCATTTCTATGATGGTATGGTTAAAATATGTGTCCACGATGTCTGCATATTATCTTATCATTCCCATGTTTCATCCTAAACATGGCCATGTTTCCACAACATACAATCAATATGTTAGAACATTTTCCACAACACTTTCTTGTTGTGATCCATCACATGTATTGAATGCTCCGTGAAGGATGAATTAGTCTGGATCTCAATATCTTACACATAGATCACAAGAGAAGGGATTGTTTGATACTGCAATAGTTGTAACACATGAAAATCATCATTCATAGCATTTTTACATAAGTTGATGTTCCAATTGTTATTCCATTGAACCTATTCTGTCTACAACCTAATAAGGTCTATAAAACCATGGTACTACCTTATCCTGTCTCCAAATGCTACATTGATCCATCTTAGGAGGCACCAAAAGAAAAACAGAATCACCCACTATAAACACCAAGGGGTCACCAATAGCGATTTTCATATTAATTCATTCTACTCTGAGTCATATCAATAAGATTATATATCAAATAAAACTTCTACAATTTCTCTTGGATAAGGCCTAGTCCGAAAAAACTTACATCCCTGCCTCTACCCAACATAGAGGTGACATAAAAGACATAACATAATGTTCCTAGTATTTTTCCATTTTTATAATTTCATGAAAATAATTGTTTTAGGAAAAATAAAAAAATTATATGTGTTTATCACATGTCCCACAACATTCTAGAAGCATAAAGAAAAATATGAGCCTCAAATATACTCCGTAAAATATATGTGTAAACCACCTTTTTTAAACCCTACTAGAAGAATAAAGTAAAACATGAGCCTCATTTTGAAACCATACTTTGTGGCACCCAGTGCCGACTAACATTTTTCTGAACATACAATTCTCCCATCTAATCCATGATGATATACTCCTATATAGGTAACAAATCTGCTATTTTATCATTATTTCCACAATCATCCAATAAAAATAATTATTTTGAGGAATTCTTATGAGACCCAGAACAAATTATATAGTAACATAACCCAAAATCCATTTCATAATAGGAAATGGCAATAGAAAACTACTAATTCATGGATGATAGACCATCAAATGTTGAAAGGTTTAATATAACATCAGAAACCCTTTTACATTCCTTTTCATACATTCTCATTAAAACTATAATCATAGGTCTTAGTATATTTTGGACACAACTAGATGAACCTATAACATCAATGTAGGAAATCCAGGAATCATCTCCTCCCACATACTTATAGGCACAACAAACTGATTCCTCGTATAGACGATATCATCCTTAACTATGGTCGATGTGTGAGGTGACCCTAGACCTTCATGTCTTTAAATGATGGACAATTAGTATGGATTTTAAAATTGAAATTATCTAATTTGAATCAAAAGTGTAGACTCTTTTGAAACTAATATAGGAGTCATCTGATCCTAGTCCTCCAGATCGATGACATGCATCTCAATAAGTAATTTCATCATATTCAATCTGCACTAAAATCCCGAACTGCTTGAGTGTATGTTTTCCATCTTAATGATTCAACAACACTGCTTCCATTCCAAAGTGTATATGAAAAATAAATAAATAATGAATACATATATTCATAACATCTCCCATAATAGATATTCAATTATCACTGTGATAATATATATTTAATTTGTTTTTGATCTGTATACGTAATAAATTTCTAACCGTATAGATAGTTACCGGAACACATTAAACCGTAATCCACTGAAACTATTTTGAGATAATGTGTTATGTTATTCTATTCATGTGGCCTCAACTATTGATACCCATACTCCAAAACATTTTCTACCTCTATAAACACTTCCCCATGACCAATCCTAGATGCATCACAAAACATAGTATACTCATCACATGGATCGGGTACGATAAATATCAATTTCATTATCAAGAAGTTATTCAAATCATGGAAAGAATTCACACATTCTCTAGGCCATTAAATCATTATGCCATTTTTGTACAAGAAAATAAGTGGTGATTTAAAATGGGAAAAATACCTAGATGAACCTCTAATAATATCTTAGAAACTAAAGGAAACTATAAATATCGAAAACATTCTTGTGATACTCCTTTGAATATACTACCTTCACATTCACTAGGTCAAATGATATAACTTTATATAAAATGATATTACTCATGATTTTTAACTAATCAGTCTATAATTGACACTTATATAGATTGGATTATGTCCAGTAATCTCTTTGTATACTCTTGGAAATTTAATGATTTTATTCCAAATCCTCATGAGTCCTGGAGTCCACCAAAATTTCATCAAAACTACCACAATATTATCCTGGTATAGGTGGATTATTATATTTATCATGAACATAAACTCAATTAGTGTGTTTGTTATCCCAAATAATATCACGACGAACTCATATAGGATATACTTGCCTCTGAAATCAGTTTGAGGTATGTTAGAAGGCCAAACCCTCAAATGATTAGAACATGATATCATGTTAACCATCGAGGAATCAAATATTCCTCCCATTTTTATAGATATATCATCGATACATGGATGTTTATAATAGTTCTTCACAATCATCCAGTTCAACTACTTATAATCAGTACTCAATGGAAAAATCACATTATTATTCATTGAAAACATGATAAAAGAACACCATGGAGACTTACATAGATCGATAAAACACTTATCCATCAAATCATCTAGATGAGTAATAATCTCTTGATGCACTATTGTTTCCATTCTATAAGGTGACATTGAAACTAGATTATCCCCAGGCATGAGCCCCATTATAAATTCAACATTATTCTTAGGTGGAAGCCCTGATAATTTTTAAGTAAAAACATCCTAAAACATATACACTATAGTTGTAAAGACATCATAAAATGAACCTATCTCATCCAAAAAAATGAAGATATCCCTAGGTTGTGAGCTCCCCTAACTATGTATAAATTGGACCTACATAGCCTACATAGATATCCATCCCTCCATGAAGAATATATTTTCCCCAAATTGGATGTATCATATGAAAACAATCTATGTGTTCTCAATATCCCACTAACATGTCCATACCCATTACTTAGTCAAATCCGGACAAATCAAAATTTTAAATAACCCAAAAGAAATGATACTCTCCATCCATAAGATAAAACATTCTTCATAAATATATTACTCTTCATCATACTCCTAGAGGTGTATCAATTATCACGAACACACTCAAAAACTCCATATCCATGCTCAAACCATTCAAAAGTTGGGCAGATATAAAATAATTTGAGGAACAAGTGTCAAACAAGGAACTAACAATTGTATTAGATATAAGAATAGTATATAAATCATTCAACGGTCTAGCATCGCTATGAACTTCGGTACATATATTGACAAGTAAATGTCATGCCCCTCTTCCTTTTTATGCAGTATAAAACACCTGAGGTGCACCACGCTACAGATGTGGGTTTTCATTCCTAGAAGAACCACATTCACAACCTCTACCTCTATGGAAAGTATTACTCTAACATCTAGAATGATATGTTATAGAATATCCCCTTCCCACAAAATGGATCTTTCTAGATACTACATCACTCCCTATATGTTGTGTGTTAAAAATGAGCCTCCACAGATGAACCATATTACCCCAAGATCGGCTCTGTACTGGTGGTTGTGGTCAATTCCTATGAATGTGACCCAACCAGCCACAATTGTGGAATGCACACATGTATATTCCTAAGTTACTAACGCTTACAAAATTCTAGTTTTCCTTCCAAATCACTAGTAATTATTTTTCTAATAATTATTTTTATCCTCAGAATATGTACATTCTGATCATATAGAATAAGTTTCCTAACATCTACTAGATGCTACCTCTAGGGTCCCCTCATATATGAGATCTTGATCTGCCACTTCCAGAATATGTTTCATCTGAAATATATTTACATGGGACATAATCTCACATTTAATCGTATATTGGAAACAAATTTTCAAATTTTTATCATCACATTGTTGTGGTGGATATAAGAACATTATTTCTTGAAAATTAATCATCCTAATTCATCACTAACATACTCCCCTATGTCATCCACATGAAATCAATTACCCTCAATTGTCTTAGTGGCTCCGGAGAAAAGTGTTCATGGAACATCTCCAAAAAAATCCTTTCATTCCATACCATATTCTTGACCACTCCATACATGAACATCTTACCAATTATTGACCGATCATTGTAAAAGGTAAGCATCAAACCTGGCCCTTTCTTTAGTAAGGGTCTCTGAAATGTCACGTATTTTCTTGATGGACTCAATGTAGAAATGGACTGCCTCTGGTCCACCCTCTCATGTGAGAGTTAGAGGGAGATATAACCGAATCTCCAATTATTGGACATACATAATCTTCATAACCTTCCATGAATATCCCATAATAAACTACAAAAGTCAAGATGATTTCTCAATGAACCACTATGTAGCTCCATCAATCAGCATTTTTGGTGCCTCAAATTCCACCTTTGGAGGGTTGTTTCCAAATAAAATCCTCCCATCATTCTATCAACAATTATTTTTAAGGGATGTATATCTACAAAATTATAAACACAAATATCAGGACACATAACACAACATTAACATAATAATATAATATGAATTCACAATATTTCATAACAACGAATTCCCCCAAACCCTAGCACTCAGTCTAAACCAAGGCACTAGCACTACCATTTACCATCCTACATCATTTTCATGGTTAAAAAAGTGTTAAATTATTCTCATTATTCAATTTTTCTAATTAGACACCCATTTTATAAAAAACTTCATCTTTTACATTAATAAATTTCATAAGAGGAACCCTTTCTAGGTAAATTTCACATGTAAGAAAAAAAATCAATTTAATAATCTTACCTAAATCCTTCTTTTCTGTGCTCGCCAAAAAATGATACATGTTATAAAAAACACCGAGTTTCTAGAATGATTCATGTTTACTTAACTCTTGTTCCATTCCTGTCCACAAGTAAAATATCATATAATATCAAAAACAATTATAACATCACAAAATAATTGCATCACTTGAGGTGAAATAACATCTAACCATAACAACCCATCTAAGTAACAACAATCCCAAAATGGTTACTTGGGTTTCCCCTATACAATGGTTAAATACATCCATGAAAAAACCCATTTTCAAGGATTGTCTCATCCTATAGTCATTTCCACCATTCTATAATAGAAATCCATTATAAAAGAAAAGAAAAAGTCCATGAATACAACTTTTTAACCTCATGACCAAGATTCCACAAACCGATACCACAACCAATGTCCTACATGACTTTTGGAATCCTTCTTATATTCCATATGATTATGAATAGTGGGGAGGGTTTAATATCAATCATAGGGGGGATAGAACATATTTTTCAAAGTATCATAATTATAGAAGTAGGTTAAAATAGCCAAGATAAAACCCAAACTGAATTTTATAACCAAACTGACCAATATCCCAAGCAGAACCAAAACAAGAATACAATAACCAAACCATAATAGTAGGAATTCTCTACCATGTACATACCATGTTTCAAATGAAATCCCCAGAAATATGACACTGATAACTTTAATCAGGTTTTAAATGAACGTCATGTTCCCTAATCCACTCTCCATAACAAAGAATCCATCTAACTCATGGATTTTCCCTTATTTTTCCTGGGACGCATGATGTTTATTTGGGTACCAATCATGAAGACCAAGAAGGGAGTAAGTAAAAATCAATAGGCCACCTCCATTATCATATAAATCATTATCCAGTCAATACTAGAGTTTGGAGATATATAATGAGTTAATTTCATTTCATAATGTAAATAGTTATCATTTTTCATTATTCTCAAACTAACCATACAGGATCATGGGTTCCCTTCTATGCCAAAACCATCAATACATGATTTGTCAAATGATGATGATTGAACCATGTCTCAATATCATTGTTTTAAATTATCATTTCATTTCAAATAATATCACATCCAATTGGAACCATAGTCCAATTCCAACTCATGGGCATTGAACATTGTGTCTAACACCCTGTGGGTATTTTGAACCTCTGTCCCAATCCAATACCTCAGAGTCATGGGGTATCTCCAGTCTTATTCCATGTACCACACATCATATAAATAATGTGTATGTGAAGCTATAATCCCTATCCTAATCCTCAATGTAACATTTACATATTTGGAGTCACACTCCATTTCTTACAAAACTACATTAATCAATCACACATATATCACATATATCACCTCAACAATGGTAATCAACATTAAATATACTATCACCATTCCCATCAATTAATATGACATTTCAAATATCAAAAAAAATCATGGTTCAACACTTTTATCAAATGAAATAATATGAATGAATAACTGCTAAACAATTTTTAATATTCTATTCATGTATACCATTAACACATTAAGGGGAATTCTTCCATCTCACATACCCCATTTTTAATTTTTTTATGGTTTGGGAATAATCCTCATTTTTATTATTAAAAAATGCATCTTTTTTTCTAGTTAGAGGGAGACCCATTACATATCTCAAAGACCCAAATCCACGTTGCATGAACCAATGGCAAGAAAGGACATTTTATTAGCCTAATGGTCCCTTTGCTAAAAAGTACTGCACGAGAACCTAAGCATCATATGTACTGGCTATAGTGTCACCACTAATACAATTCATGCTATAGTACCACCACCACTATAGTACCTATGCTTCTATAGTACTACTACAATGTTGCTGCAGTGTTTCTATAATAACTTGTGAATTCATCTTCTGTCCGGAATTAATCCATGGTCTTCTGGATTCCAAGAAAGAGCCTGAATCCAAAAATCACATCATTTTATTAAAAAATTTATAAATTAATTAATCCAATTCCACCAAATTCATAATCACAATTTCCCGATTTAGTTTTCTTGTTTTCAACTCATCTCACATTTACATAGAAACTCAATTAATCAATTCTATAATTACATAAATTAATTAATCAACTAATTTATTCAATTTATTATTTATTTTTCAAATGGTTCAAATTGAAATCACACAAAAACATATTATTATAATTTGATACTATAGGAATTGAACTAATTTATCCTTCCTAATAATTGTGGTGAATTCTCTCCAATGAAAAAACCAACTGAAGTGTAACCGCAATGATCATGATGAGGAAAAAGATATATATCTCAATCCTAGGTTCGGGATCAAAAGAATCAAGATCCACAAAACCTAGATCAAATCCTATATCCAAATGTGTAAAACCAACAACTTTTTATTCTAAAATATATTTGTGATATTGGGAAACCTGATGGGTAAGAAAACACATACACTGAGAGGGGAAGATCTTGCCAATCTGGTCATTAATTCATCAAGAACTGTTTAATGGGCCATATAGATTCATATAGAAGACTAAAAAATGAGTGGAATAAGATATGGTAGAGTTGGATTAACATTTTATGATTTTTGGGGGTTTAATAAGTTAAATCCAATTTTTAGAATAATTAATCGCTCACACGCTATTTTTAGGGCAGGGGTGCACAATTTTCCAAACTGTGATCCTAAAACATGTTTCGGTTTTATGGGGGTGGTGTGTGTGTGGTGGGGGGGGATAGTCACATATAAAATGTCACATTGTTTGAAAAAACATACAAAATCATGGGAATCCATCTATGTATAGGGTTTCTATGGTTTTCTACGATATGGAATTCAATTTTTCGAAAACCTGCGCCTACTATGCACTAACATAAACACCTCAAAAAGTCCACAATTTCACCTAAACATACCCAATATACATCTCAAACATTATATATAAAGATAAGGGAAAATTTTACTCATAAATAACATTTGGAAATATCAAAAAAGGTCAGTATCTTACATGAACCATTAGGAAACAAATTTTAATGAAGAGTTTAATTTCATATTTTGATAGATAAAATGCAAGTGAAAACAATGTTAATTACTTTAGAAAATAATATTTTTTTGGGGAAATTTTACAATACATAATGATTTCACATCTATTTTTTATGATCAATTATAAATGTAAAATTAGATTTCAATATAATATGTATATAAATGTTTAATATTTATTAATTTTAATTTGAAAAATTATATTCCAAATTTATTGTGGTATCAATCTTGTTCAATCATGATACTTTTAATTTATTCCCAAGAATTGATATTGACGATTTCTTTAAAAAGTTAAATTTTTACTATATATATATTTTTTAATTTATTTAATTTATATATCCATATGTTATTTTTTTCCCTAATTTTTATTTCTTTTTATTCTCACTACTTTGTGTTTTTTTAAAATATATTTGATTCGATTTTAGATGTTTCATAAATTGTGATGTCTTCTTTATTTTTTATTTTCTATAAAAATATGTTTTCTATAATTTTATTTCATCCATATATTTTCCATGAAATCTCTATATGTTTATTTGTTTTTCCATTATAATAGAATGCAAATTGGAAATTTTAAACACAATATCTAACAAATCTGGTATGTGTTAAGGAAACTAAATTCCTATTTACCCCTTTTTTATAAATGGTATTGGATTCCCATGTGTAATCATTTATTCTTATAGTTAATAAATTTCTAAAATCTTATATTACTATTCATAACACAACAATCCATGTGTATAATAATGTAAATGTATAAGTTCTGCCTTGTATAAAAAGTAATATCATAGAATAAAAGAATCCATTATTTTTAATATTAATTAAAATATAGAATGGGATTTTAAATATAGAATTTATAACTGATTTAATTTCATTAAACAAATATTAATAGAAGATTGATTTCAAAGAATAGTTTTCATTAAATGGAATATAATAGGAATTCAATGTTAAAATACAATAATATATATATTTGTGAGATTATAGATTGAACTGGATTGTATTAGTTCAATATCTACAAAATACCCCATTAAGTATTTGTACTATCTATGATAAATCTAATTTACATTAACAAAAATTGATTAAATTTTAATCTCCTATAAAAAATAATTATAAAAAATAAAAGCATAGTTAAATACTTTTATCCATGATTAGTTTTTGTACTTAACCAACTTTTTTGTATTCAAACAAAATAATACAACAATGCTACTTAATTGATAGTAAAAAAATAAAGCATTAATGAGTGAATGTATCCATTTATGTAATGAATTTTCTTTAAAATGTCAATAATGTACCTTCTAATAAAATTATCCACACATAACTAATTTATAAAAATAGTATTTTATAACTCATATTAATGGGAATTTAAACCAAAATAAAAATTTATTGAGTAATAATACTCTTTTATTTCGAGAATGTGATGTTAATTAATAATATAATATGAAAAATTAATACACATGTAATGTTTTTAAATCCATATTATAAAGTGAAATAACGAAAAAATATCTATACTATTTTGAAATTTTATTTATATAAGATATTAAAAACTACAATGTAACTTACAGTCATGTATTTATTCCTTATAATTTTAAATTAATCCATAACCGTATGGTTTTGGAATCATGTAACCAATATCCAATAAAATTTTAATTTAATATATTTATATCTGAACCTGTGATATGGTATGTTTGAAAGAAACAAGTTATAGTTTTCTTTTCTAGTAGCATGTTCCTAAAAAACAAAAACAAATCTATCTTTGCTTCATTTAATTTTATTTTATTTTATTGGAATAATAAGTGAAATTTTAAATATACCAAATAATTTTTATAACCTTGTATTTAATTTCGTTAATACATATTTAAAGAAATTTAACATCATTTTTTTATTGAACCATCACTAATATGTATTAATACTTAGTGATGTGCTCATTTGTTATTATAATTCTTGGAAAAATATATACAATAGATTATTAAATCAAATTACATATACATTATTTTTTTTCTTAAGAAATAAAATCAATATTTATCTCAATGGGAATGATATTTTAATATTTATATAAAAATAAATTACCAAAAAAATAAAAATGAATTACTTCAAATCAAAATTCTATTTCCTTTTTTGTACTCAAATCCAAAGTATAAAAAATTATTCGAACAATCCGGCATTAATTTAATCACTAATTTGTTTCATAACAATAAGAAGTTAACTTTATTATTCATGTAAATAAATTTATAAACTGATATTATTAATTATATTAATTCTCATAGCTCTCATTATACTTATACTTTACATTTTTATTTTATTTTCACAAATTTTTATTCAATTTAATTTACATGTAAGGATCAAATTTTATACACACCAATATTTCATTGTCCAATCATAAGACAATAGTATTTTTAATAGTTAGAAAAAATGGTATATTTTCATGAAAAATTCAACATAGAACAATTTAATTAATTTTAGAAACATTTATTATATAGGGAATCAATATATTAGTTATTAATTCATTATTTATGTAAACTTAATTTTATTTACAATACTATGCCTATAAAAATATTAATTTTAACCATAGGATCTATATATTTTCATCTAAGAAATAATATTTTATCAAAAAGAAAATACATATCCTAAAACAAGTAATATGAAAAAAAATTTATGTTGACATTTAAAGGTCCACTCCCACACTTTAATATTTCATTATTCCAAAATTATAACAAATATGTTTTGGGTTTAAATTTGTTATATAAGAAATGAAGTAAAATAATTACAAAAAAATACATTTTAATAATAGTATTATATTATATCAATAATATTTTCATCAATGATTAAAATATTAATAAGGGGTATGATTTATCATTAATAAAATATGTTCATTATAATAATGTGTTTATAGTGTCTAGTTTCACTTCATATAAAAATATTTTACACTATATAATGCTAAGAGAAAAATAAATTCAATAGAGTATCAAAATAGATAATATAAATGTGTTTTAATTTCTGAAATATTTTCTGTATTCAATTAAATATTGTGTAAAATATGATATATCAATATGACTAAAATATTATAAACATTCAATAAACGGAATGAATTCGGTTAGAATATTTTTAAAAACATTTAAAATATTTATCCTTCATTAGGGTGACATTATTTTATCATCCATATAGATATTTTTTACGATCATAATGAGTATAACTCGTATACAATAAGTATAATTCTCTTAAATTAT
The DNA here is from genome assembly GCA_963277665.1 of Viscum album. Lineage (NCBI taxonomy): Eukaryota > Viridiplantae > Streptophyta > Magnoliopsida > Santalales > Viscaceae > Viscum > Viscum album. Next base: position 222,472,194 of record OY728165.1, read on the forward strand.
AGTTTAATATTTTTTAGAAATCAATTTTTTGAGGATGTTGTGGTGGAGAATTTTTTTTATCATCAACATGTCGATTAATAGACTAGGTGGTAGATTGGCTTTTAGATTGATCATAATATAGACCTATTGGGTAACTCAAGAAGAACATTCAGGTATTTGTATTTCCAACAATCCACTTATACTTTTATTTTTGTCTCTATAAATATCGGTAGTACTAACTATAACTTCATTTCCACATAACTTAAGGCTTCTTTCTTATTAGATATTGGGGGTAAAATTACTATATTAGTATTTGTAGGTTTTATATATTCTTCCACTAATGATTTAAATTCTTGTGGGTGAGAAAATAATCTATCAAATCCAAATAATAAGAAGGATTTTTTTGATATATGTTTTTGAGGAAGATGAAGTGTGGGGTTGGATTAGATGAGGCATAAAGGATATATTCATATTAATATAATTTTGATTCAATTTTACTATAACTAAAAATTTATTAAGATTAAATATATTAATTTAGAATATTATATATTCATGGATAGAGATGGTTACATTGGTGCAGGTGTGGGTCATCTTCTAGTCAATTATATGATTTAAAACTTCATGTATTAGCTATATCATTTTACACAGTAGAAATTAAATAAATTATATTTTCTAAAATATATAAATGGATAAAACCATTGAAAAACTCTGACAGTTATTCAGGATATGTTAGGAAATTACAACTAATGAAAATTACATTATTAATGTTTTTTCACCCCATCAAAGATATGTAAAAATATTTTAGCATTTTTGGGAGGAGTATCATAAAAAACATACATGTATAATAATAACGAATATATGTAATACACATATAATGTTGCTCGTATGTATTTATTTTTGTCACTATTTTTTATTTTTGGTATATTATTTTTGGTAAAAAATTTGTAGATTCTGTAAAAAATATATAGTACTTGAACCAAAAGAATATTTTTAAAATCCATTTATTTAAATCCGGAATGGCTTGGGATGGGTTCTAAATGAAAATTCATGGTCCCATGCTCAACCTCGAAGTCCATGATATATATTCATAAATTATTGAAAACAATATATTGTTTCATATTGAAGATACAATTATAGATTTTACTTCTCCACTTTTCTTTAATTATTTTTATGCATCGATTGGGGGAATCATCAAGATGAATCCCCTATTCTTTTTTCCTTCTTATCTCTTATTTTGGGGGCTTACTATCTAACACTCAGGGGTATGTTCCAATTGTACATATTATTATACTTATATTATTTATCTTTAAAATATTTGACAGTAATTTTATATCGTTATCCAATTCCACCTTAAAGGATTGTCTATATTTTTGGTTTCTTATGTAAATAGGGGTTTTATATCCCATTTGACCCTTGATCCACTTCCATTTGATTAATTTATATTATCATCATTGGTTTAAGATAGTATCTTAAATAATTTTTCTTTTACTATTTTCATATCATAATAATCATGGAGTTTTAGATTATTTTTTTCATGTCATTAAATTATATTATGGTTATTTTATATTATTCTCGGTTAGAACATATATTTTTTTTGAATATGAATTTATTAAATATATTTCTTTGGGAGCATGTAATGTTTTAAAACTAATATTTTTTGTTGTATTAATTTCATAAATAAAATGAATTTCTAATTTTACTATCCTATGTTATTAAAGTCCAAATTTATATATTAATTTATATGGTTATTACAAAAAATATTGTTGTTTATAATTAATTTATAATTGGTTTATTCTATATTGAGTTCTATTTTTGATTCACATGATCCTTGATTGGAATTAATTTATTAATGTTGATGTGATGTTAGATGTCAAAACATGAAAGAGGGATGGTTCTTGTTGATTCATATCCTCAATTTTCACTTATATGGAACATAGTGGTTTATTCTATAATGATTTTATTTATGGTTGTGCTGTTCTATGATTATTTATAAATTTCAAAATTATTATATGAGATTTATATATTTAAAATTACTTTTATTGAATATAAACTTCGTGGATGTCATTTAAATTAAAATATTATTCCCTTTGAATTTGAATTTATTTTATATACTATATTATCAAAATCAGAATTTTTATTTTTTTTTAACTGAATTGAAATTTATATACTCATTTTTAGAATTCCTTTAATATAATACCCACTCTCCTGGTACACATTCCTGTTTTTATGTAGTTTTTATTACTTATGTTACATTAAAAGGAATATTGACACATTATATAAGTTATATATTATAGTTTCATTGATGTTGTTGTAGTGGTTGAGAAATATGGTAGATAACCAAGATTTGTTATGATAATGAGATTAATATTCCCTAAACATTATTTTTTCTTTTAGATTGATATGTTTATTTTATAGGTCCACATCATCCATAAATCATATCTCATTTTAATATATAATTTTAATTATTATTTCTTATATGAAGAAACATGTTATGAATTGATTATATCTACGATATTTCAATGATCATGAATAATATAAATTCTAAGAGTTATTAATCACGTATTGTTTTCTAATGTGTATTTTTTTTAATTTTAATGAGATGTTGAAAATATGTATACATCATGCCTGATTTATATTTGAAAAACGAATTATTATTAAATTTATTCATATTGGTGAAATCACTCCAATATTAAATTGATGATTCTTAAGGAAATTGAGACAAATGTGGTGACGGGGAATTTCCTACAATCTATGTGTCACAATATCTTAGTTGTTGAGATAGAACACTTAAGACAGTTTATTTCAAAATGGTATTTTTTCCGAAATTTAAAATATTATTCAGGGAATAATATTTGATTAGAAAATGGAACTATAAGACAAGTGGCATAACATTTAAATAAGTGTATAAACCACACTTTTAATAATTAGCCTTGAGTTACCACTGGACTTTAGCATATTATCCTATAATCTTATCCATTTCCTCTGATTTTTTTTTTCAAAAATGGATTGTTTTATATTATTTTTATTATGATATAATGTGTATTTTTTCTAAATATTTAGATAGATATTGTGTCTTTGTGTTAAAATAGAGGAAATAAAAAATTACATAGTAATTATGCACAAAATAATATTTATGAATTTTGACCTTGAAAATAACACTAAGGTATCAAGTGGTGTTTATATAGTCAAACACATGGATTGGAAAACAATTATTTACAACAATATATCTTTTATACTCTAGTTTCATTTTAATATTCCTCATTATGATGATATATTATATCTATATGTGTTTATGGGTTATATGTGATGATTTTATGATATTTCAATGACATTATGATGATTTTTCATTAGGTTATTTTCTATTTTATTTGATTTTAAATGTTTTATAATGTTTTAAAGATGGTTCGATTTGTTTGTATATGATAGAAATATTCAACTTGGTAGAGATATAACGAATATTTGTGAATATGTTATAATTAATATCATATCGTGTGATCCTCCTATTAATCCAAAATCGATAGAAATAATTTCATAGACCATTCAATCCATGGGTAGAATATTATATTTGGATTTATCTCTAGACTATGAGTTCAATTGTAATATACAACATATATTTAATGGTAAACAACAATATAACTATTTTAATGAATAGTTAGTGGAGATGGAAAAAAATGTTTACCATAGTCACCTATTACTTATATGGTTATCTTTTCTAGTAATATAATGGAATGATTGGGTAGGAACTCATAGTGATTGACTATAAATTCTATGTTTTGTGGGGATATTTCATGGAAGGGTTCTATGATATATTAATAAAGATGTCTTATCTAGAGGCCCCAAAACCAATAGGACATAGTAATTTTAATATTTATAACAGGATAATTATATTATAATTGACTATGTAACTCATTTCACCAAGAAAATGTAGTTTAAACAAGATGTTTTCTTAAATAATTGTATAAAGGATCATCACATAATGAAGGGTCTATGAAATGATATCATATTATAGGACCATTATTTCTACCTAATCATAAATGATGATGTGTTAAATTAAAAAGAGATAGATAAGATATATATTTCTAAAATGACAAGTAATAAAATTTCATTTTATTTATTTAGTTGTAACAATAGTACTTCCTCTATCTATACAAGATGGTGTGATGATGTTTGTTAGGGGGAAAAGGGATTTTCCAAGAAATTAATGACCAATGTTATTCTATTATCAAAAATAAGTCTAATTTTATTGTTCTTATATTATATGATGATGAGAAATTAAAATACATATTTATATAAAATCTTGAATGAGTATAATATTTTTAGATGATTAGTCTGTCTATAAATGTTCTTTCAATGTTCATTCCATATGGTTGGTATGACTACATCTCAGTCTCCATGGTGTTCTCATACGTTGTTAGATTCATTGAGTCCATATAGCAATTATCTATGATATGATGAGGAAAAATATCATAACAATAGATTTATATAAAGGAATTATCAAAATCTAGGGATTTTCTTTTGTATGAATGAATTTGGATAACATATTCTGTAGATAATACCCCAGTGGTATAAAAATCAATACCTACAATAGATCATGTTATTGAAAATTTTATAACTTTTATGTTTCAAGGTTTTATGGATTGAATTTTACTGAATTATTTTGTAATTTTTAATGATTACACAATGAAAATCCAATTGGATGTTGTACTATAAAAATTTAGAATCATTAATCCACTATGAATGAGAATTTATCATGTAATTAAATTCACATATTTTATTATGGTATGATATGATACCAAATAATTTCTTCATTACTTTTTAATAATTAGAATTAAAATAATTTATCATATCCTAGGAATGGATTGGTTGATTATTTTGAGAGATCATATGAATTATTAATATTAAGTGGAGTTTTTTATCTCTCCTTTTAGTAATATATAAATCTATAAAATATAGTGGGTTACACGAATATGAAGAGTAATATTGATTTGATAAGATTTTGAGAACATTTTCTGTCGTTGTTGATCATTTTGTGGATGGTATACTGGGATATTCAACAAAATAGTATCTTATAAAGGCATAATAGTATCTATAAGCCTTTATTAAATATTTTATTAGTCAGCACTGGAGAGTCGAGATGATTTTTCATGTAATATTATTCCCATAATAATTAATATTCCATCAACCAACTATTATACTCATATAAAGGAATAATTTATTTTGTTTCCATCCATGAAATCATGAAAAAAGTGTTTAATTTTTCCATTTTTGTTACCTTAATATTCATGGATTCTCATTTGCATGATTTTAGATGGAAATACTAACATTTATATTTATTATAAAAATACAGAAGAAGTGACTATATATACAATTTACGTTTCTTCATATTGATGGTATTGTGAAATAAATCAGGAGATATATAATGTATTTAATGATAGAAAAGATGTTAATAAATCAAAAAATAATGCTTATGAATGATAATAATCATATCGAATTCGTTTGGAATATGTTTTTGATTTATGATGATATTTCCTTTTTATTTGGCCTTAGATAGAATTTTTTTTATGGTTTTGATAAAAGATTTATTTTATAGATAATTAATCAGTTTAATATTGGTTTTTTTAAAATATTATTCTATAATATAATTCAAATGTAGATCATGAGTATCATCTAAAGATTGTGTTCAAAAATCTCAACGATGTTTCTTTGTATTTAGATTTATCCATATTCTATGTTTGGATTATGGATGTAAAAATCTGGGTCATATGGTCTTGAATAATGGAATCTTAGAAGAATCATATAAAAAAATTAGTGAAAATTTGGTATACATCATATAATTTTGTATGAATTAAAAGTTACATATATGTTTTGGAAAATTATTTTAATTTTTTCAGGATTAATGTTGTTATTTTTACACCATATGAATTTGATATGTAATGGAGAAAAGTATGTATATAGTGAAGAACAAAATAAATCCTCTAAAAACTAAATATGTTTTTGAAATCATCTCCAAAATTTATTATTACTATTGTAGTTTAAGGCTACATAATTTATTACAATTCCTCATTTATGGGTTTGAGTTCTACTCTATAGTAGAATGGTTTGTGGGTGGAAAAGAAGTATTTCCAACATTAACCCGATGAAAAAATATTGAAATTCATAGGAATGAATAAAATGGGTCTATTAATGATTTTATGTGTTAATGATATTATGATTTATAATTAATTTAATTATTTAATAAAATATAATAAATTGTATGTAAATTATTTCTCAAACAAATTAATCATTATGAAATGGTTATGGGTGAAATCTTTAAAAATATATTATATATTTATAGTTTACACACATGAAAAAAGAAATATTTTTACTCATGTCTCTTTATGATGTTTCTAATATAGGTCTTAATTGAGTCTCAGGATAAAAGGTAGTTATGGATTCAATTTATTAAATAGAATTTAGAAATAAAAATGGTGAACAAATATTTATTATCTAGTGTACAAGTGGCACCTATTTTTGTTAAAAAATTTGGATAAGAAAATATTCCATATTCCAAATACTAATGTTTATGAATAATTTTACATAGTGGGGAGAATGTTAGTTAATATTAGCAGTCCTCTAATGGGGATCTCTAATTCTGAAAATAGATCATGATTCCACTTTCATGTAGATAATTGATAAAGATTGATTTTCATCAGTCTATCTATGTTGTACATCGCAAATATTACAATATATATGATATGATATTGAAATTTAATAATTTAGGTGGGTTAGGAGGTGATGAAATATTAAATTTGAATATCTTTTAACCATGTTAGCTGAGGAAGGTAAAATAAAAAAATCTGAATTGTTTATTACAACCTCTTCTTGTTACTACATGGAAGTGTGGTGGTGTTTCCATGGACTCATTGATTTTTTTACCGCAATAAATACATGGTTGGAATATTATATTGGTTATCATTTATCAATTTACTAAATCATATCATTTTATTCCCACTAAATAAATATTCACAGTTTATGATTTAAGGTATTATTGTTTATGAAAGACTATAATATTTCATAATGATATTTTAGATATAGTCTTAGACTGAGGCTCTTTATCTTCTAATCAATTATTGGAATTTTCTTAATGAATCCATAAAAACACAATATAAATTTTTCATTCAATTTCATCATCATAATAATGGAAAAGTATTTTTTCTCTTCAAATTCATGACGATATACATTATGGTTGTTTTATAATTATTTATTATCATTTTTGATCCATAAAATATTGAATTGATTTTGTTATAATAATTTTTAACATTATTCAATCAACCCCCTTTGAAACTCTATATGGCCAAAAATATCATTCTCTATTCCGCTGTGGTGAATTGGTATAATCATTATTATTAAGAACGATCATAATAAAAAATATGGAATAGAAAATTATTCTGGCCTAGAAATGAATAGTGATGGTTTTTTGTTTCCCAAACATTCTTGATGATTCCAAACAAAGAAAAAATAATGTAAGTAAAATGTTTTAATAGAATTTGGATTCCTATAAATATACCTTACTTTTGGTTCCTTGTTGTGTGTCATTCCATCAAGATTGATGTCATACAATAAACCGTGACCCCATATTTATTCTCTATCATTCCCTTACATTATACTCTCTAAATAAATATCATACCTAGTTCTCTACTATGTCCTCATTCCTAGTTTCCTACTACACACTCATTTCATACACTCTATATCAGAAAACAATTCACATTTCCATATCCACGCACCCACACTCGCATAGGTTTTTGTATCTACCTATAAACTCCTAGAGATTATATAATTTTTTACATTATTGACTGATAATGAATTCCTCCTTATATCTCAAAATGGTTCTCAATCCTCCCTTTTATTAGGAATATTGAGTCTATGCTCTCCATACTCTACATGTCTGAACTGAGAGTCACCTCAGTAAAATACACCATTCTAAAAGAATTCTAAACTCTATATAATGTAATTTTTTGGTTCAAGCCCTAATATATATGATGGAATATATTGGGATTTGGTTCATACAATAGTTGTTTTACCCATAACCATTAAGAAGGAAAACATTTACCTGGCTCTGATAAGGCTTAGTTAAATCACCCCATAAAAGTAGACCCTATAAAAATAATGGTTACCTATATAAAACCTGAAATACATACCTCAAGAGAGCTATGAACATCCATCCAACAACCTCATAAAAGTGCCTATTTGTCCATTGATTTTATGTTGACTTTTCACTAATGGATATCTATACTGGAAACCAAGATAATGAAAATGGGAGGTAAACAAAACCATCAAAGCTATACCATATTTCCACACCATCACTAGTTACTATCCACGACTAATTTCAACTATTACCCCTAGATGTCCCAAAATTCATTTCTCCGCTGTTATGCCTATGTCAATTCATTAAAAATATGATTTTCCATGTCTCTATACATGGACTAACAAGTTAAATGATTGGGTTATTCCAAACTATTTTGATTTTTAATATTGTCTATTTCATAAAATATAGAAATATCCCATGTTAATTTCACAAACCAATATAGTTCACAGGATATAAATATTCTTCTAATTCTTTGATAATGAGGATACCTTGTATAATATGACTAGTTGAAACATTCACAACAAAACCTATTTAATTCATTCAACTTCCAAATTTTGAACTACCCTTATTCCCACCATGAAAATTGACATCCTTCATTAGTTTCCTTACTAAGTCTATGTGAAATGTAAAATGTTGAATAATATAAATATTGGCTCCATCCCACAATGAATGGGGAATCACAACATCATCTTTAAAAAATTATGGGTCATGTTAATTTATTTTATTTATTAAAATAATGATAGATAAGAATAATAGACGAATGAAAATTAGAAATCTATAATAATAAGAAATATTTTTCCATTGGTAGTTTTTATAAAAAGAAATTATGACGACACTAGAAAAATAATCAATTACATTTTCCATGTAATCATTCAAATTTTCTGAAATGAAAAATGGTTTCAACCCATTAATATCCCATAGTGTGTAAATTAATGTTGAGAAGGTTATTCAAAATAACATGGATGCATTTAGTCTAAATTATAATTATAGGATAATATTCTAATTTAGTGTAAAGGAATTAGTTAACATTATCACCACGGGTTTCTTGTCTTTATAATAAAACTATTTTGATCATTTAATAAAAAAGTATGGTAAAAATGAGTCATAATAACTATAATTATTAAATAAAATAATTCTTAATGTGATGAAAAAATAGATAAAATTTGTACGCACCCACTATGACCTATTCTAATCTCCCATATCGGTTGTAGCATATCATTATTTAGTGATCACATGTGATGATTAAACCCCAAAAAATAGTGGAGTGATTCAAAAAAATATAAATGAGATGAAGAATGAATAATATGATTTGATATTAAAATAATTACCATCAAATGATATAATTTTATCAGAGAGCTAAAAATAAAAACAAAAAACTATTAAATGATGAAAAATACATAGGTTGAAACCCTTAAGATCTCGGATCATAGAATGGTATGTTATCATTTATGTTTTGGATTGAATATTGTGTCTCTATTAATTGAGTGCTTTCCCATGTTCTTAAGGGGGCCGAGGGGTGTTTTGATGGTTTAGGACAAGAAAAATGAGAAATATGGGGGTTTCTGGGTAGGCCACAATGTGTTCACACAGTTAGTGATGGCCATGCAGATTGCCCAAGAAACCATGTAGGAGGTGGGATTTTGGACATTTTACTCCACACGCTTTGTTCATGGTTTGGAAAACAGTGTTGGTAAACCATGCCGCCTAGAATATTTTAATAAAACATAAAAAATTTCCACTCAAGGTTTTTTAACCCCAACTCAATATTTCCACCCCATTGACCCCTATTCACCATTTCAAAGATCGCAATCTATCAAGGACTCCAAGTGATATATGTCCTTCATTTTAAGTCATTTTTTGTCTCGTTGGTTGTAGATCGAAGCACCGTGTAAGGCTAATCTTACCCTTGCTTTTCTTTTTAGTTTAGGATTTGTATCTACTTTTCCTCTATTTTCAATGCTCTTAAACCCTACTCATTGGTTGAGATTTAGGTTGTATCATCTGATCATGGTTGATGCAGAATCTAATTGCTCAATTAATAGTGAGTTCACTTGTGGAATCGAGTTCGGTGGTATACAAGTTATATCCAATGGTTTATTTGTGGATTTTTTCATGTGTTATTTTGTTCTCGGGTGTCTCTTGGCATGTTTTGATAACCATGGGAATGTTAGGTAAAATGGTTATTTAACATGTATATGGAAACCATCAAGATACCCTTGGGAATACATTGAGGGTTATGAGACTAATCTAGGGCCAGACATATTGTGATGAACTTTTCTGGACATAAGGATTTTTGAAGAACAAGTGAGATTGTGATACGTTTATATAGAGCCTCTGATAAACATGTGGGTATGATTGATGTTGATGGAGTATAAATTTGGTGGGAACCTAGGAATAATAATAATAACCTAAGGGTTATTGGGTTAAAATTGAAGTGGTTCATTTGGGTTGACACATAAGAATGATTAATTAATAAATTGGTTGATATGTGGAAATGATTAAAGAACATAATATAAGGTATTATGAGTTTGGAAACAAATCCATGTTAGTTAGGAATACCAAACAAATCCATGTTAATTAGGAATACCGAACAAATCCTAGTGGGATAGGAAAAATAAATGAATGATTAGTGAGGTAAGTATAAAAATAGTGGAATTAGGATATGTGGAAAAATGATGTGAAATGTGGTATATGTGTTAATGGGTTTAAGAATGGTATTAACACTCATGTTGTTGTTATGATTTATGTTTTCCTTAGAAAATGGTTGTGATTTTGACTGAATGGTTTATGGATATAGATATTTATTTCTTGTACACATGGATTGGTATAGTTGGTATTGACTTGAGGATCTATGCCATCTGGTTGAGTTGGACTATGGCTATAAACTCCACCCCTAATGCATGATATAGGGAAGGGGACTGAGGCTGCATTCCCTTAAAAGTTTCATCCACCTGGACTGTGGATTCAAGGTGAGAATATGGTTTTCATGAAGAAGTTAGTCGTTGTGAGATAATATAATAGTGTGTTTTAGTCTTGATTTTGATTGTGTATTTATGCTCTTGTAACATGTTGTGTTTGTTGAACACATGACAAATGTGTTGGAAATGGTAAGTGATGTGAAATGGGATGAAATGGTAAGATACATAAAGGGTAATAAATGTTGGTAATGTACATAAACTGTTTAAGGTAATATAACATTCCTTTTCATTTATTATTCATTTCTCTTTTTCATTAACAATTGTTTATAACATATATTTTGTATACATATTTTTTTAGTGGCCTACTAAGATGTACTCACACCCTTCTCAGGTCGTCATTGGGTACATGAGCATACATCAAGTTAGCTTGTTAAGAGAAGGGAAAACGACCTTTCTAGGAAGTTGTGTTGTCAAGGGTGTAAGTGGAGGAAGACCCAGACTTGGTGTGGGGACCATTTTGGGGATTTTGCAGTTTGTCTACATTTTGGGTTTTGTTCACTTTTTCACTTGTTGCATGGCATGAAATATTTTCTATTGGACATGGTTGTATCCCATTTGGGGAATGGTTGATTATGCATACTCTGGTATTATCCATTATTATTCCTTTATTTTTTATCCTTTGTTGTGTTTTAATCTGACAAAAAAGGGTATATTCTCCCCAATTGAATATTTACACCCCGTTGCTTGTCGGAAAACATTGGCATACAAGGAGGCATTCTTAGGTTCATGTAACCACTTAGCTCGGAGCACTAGTTTAGTGGGTTCATGGTTGGGGAGATTCTAATTGGTACAAGAGGTGTTCTTTCATCTCCTTCTCTGGAATCTTTTTATTTGGAATGGTAGATGAGAGTTAGGATGTGTTTATATGTCCCCAGCCTTAAACCTTACATTTTCTTGAGTTATTACAAGATTACACATTGAGAATCTTTTCAGGTTTAGAGTTTTAGAGAATTAGAACATAAAACTTGCATTAAATTCCACATATAAACAAAGTGGTTACATAAAGATGGTATTCATTTTTAATATCAATGGAAACAAATTTAAAATAAAACATGGATTCATTCTTGACACTTCCTTGACACTATCATCATATCATGTACCTTTCCCTTGACCCGTGGAAAAAATTTCAAAAAAACTTGGGATGAGCATAAAAAGCTCAGTATGGGTTATAAAATATGGGAAGGAAACATAAGTTCATATATACATAAGAATGAAATCATAATTTACCCATAAAACATAATCACTTTAACATACCTCCTCAAATCATGAATAAATCATCGAAATCATAAGACATAAAGGTAACTTGAGGCATTCATAACATTCTTACGTAGGGAGTAACCCTCTTGGTTACGTTTGGAATAACCATCACAGTATATTCCCTAAATCTCTTCGGAGAAACCTTAACGTTTCACTCCTTAACGTTACCCAATGAATTGGAGAGCTATATCGGGCTCACCCGCCCTTAGTTTATCACAGAACCACCCGTCTTCATAATAATGCCCAAGAACGTCAACATAATCGTATCACATAAAAATGCATAAAGGAAACATAACATTTCCAACTTTCAATCACAAGATATCAATACAACACATTGATATAAAAACATTATGAAAACAATTTTCAATACCAAAATAAAAGAAAAGTAGAACATTGTATTTATTTTTCTTTTAAAAAAAAGGTATGGCTTGTAGAAGAAGCCGAAACTCAAATAATGGTCACGGCGGCGGAGAAGTCGTTGTCGCCGCATACGTATGACAAAAACATTCCCTTTTTTCGTTTAGTAAAACGCTTCGTATAAAAAAGATTCATTTTGGATAAACGTAAAAGTCAAAGGGGTTTATACACTGTATAAAAGAAGGTTTTGTTTAAAACAAAATATGCCTCAATGAAAGGAGATTGAGACGAAGTCCCATACCTCGGGTCCGACTTGACTCGGTCATTCTTTAATCTCTTGAATAATAAACATGAGTTAATTTCTACTTGTTTAAGAACCTTTTTCAAGTTCATTATTCCTTTTATATCACTTATTTCAATGTCATGAACACTATGTAATTATTTAAGTTAATAACGGTCGTTTTAACGATCATTGGTACTTGAGTCAAAAATAAACCCTTTATAATTACAAGTTGGCCATGTATCCATTATATCTAGAATTATAATCACTATGTATATATCATATATTTCATATATGTCTAGTACATTCATGCATTTATAATATTACATAATCATTTAGAGGTAAGAAATGAAATGCACCGTTCATGGAGATGGTAAGCCGTACGTACGCATTATCACTAGTTTCATTTATATTTCATATTTTATAGAATGGAATCATAATTATATCAAGGTATATTATAATTCCAGTGTAATATCATATATAATATCATAACTCCATCCTTTATATGTCCCACATATGGTATTAACAAATCAAATAACTTTAAGGGGGTGGTAGTCCGCACTTCCTTAAATGAAGATATCGCGTTTACCCATAATGGAAACCCTAAAGGTATGCCCAAAATGAAAAATACAGAAGCATAAGGAAAATATAAACATATTATATATCATATATAAATATAGTTTCATCTTATTTTCCACCTTTGGAGGTGTTAAAAGACTGTTGAATAATCATCGTTTCGGGAGGCAGAAATTTGCCATCCACGGAAACAGTGTGTTCTTTAACAATTAGATATAGGTGTGTGTAAGTGTATCTCGAATACGTCATATAACAACATCCTAGTATATTGAAGATACTAATTTTTTTTACAAAATCAATGAATAAAAAGATTTTAGGGGGTTGGAGAAGTAAAATAAAAAAAAAGGACTCAAGTGAAGACATTACCTTAAAATCGGGTAACTCTCTTTGGATTGAGCTCAAAGGCTTCCTTGGGAAGACTTCTGCCAAAAGTGAGGCTTCAAGGAGTAAGAGAGGGATGTGGAGAGAGACAATGGCTAGGTGTTGGAGAAGCCAAATGCTTTGGAAGTGTGTGTAAGGAGGTAGTGGTGGGGGCCTTTTATAAGAGGAGAGGAGGGGCACTCTTGGAAAGTAAGGAAATGTTACTTTATTATAAAATGATTTTCGGATTCAAAAGGTCCCACATTGATATAATTCGACTCTAAGGTGATAAGGGTTCTAAATATACCCATACAATAGGTTTTGGACATGATTAGGTTATATATTTTACATTATCTTTTCATTTTATTTAAATCCTTTATTAATGAGGTAATCGCTGCATCATCATGATGTCATAAATAATTTAATTTATTTAAAGTATAAAAATTATATATAAAAAATACTATAATGTTTTAAATCTTTTTATCTTTACAATGACTTTTTATAATAAAAAATCTGACTTGTATAACCCCATGTAAAAATTGTTTTAGTAAAATAACTCTTGTTTGTGTCATTTTTACTTTAACATTAAATAAAAAGATATTAATGTCATTTTCCTACCAAAGTGGCTCCATGGGGTCCCCAAGTTGACCCATAGATTGTCTCGGTCGGCCATGACACATCCAATGAGGGTAGGACATGTTTCAAGCTCATCTCATTTTATTAAAACATCATTTTTACCTTAAACTACACTAATTACCACTAATCGCGATTAAAAACTTATTAAGTTACTATTCACCAAAAAAATTATTTTAATCTCCTTGAACCACATTTTACATCTTAATGACAACCATGTATGTCGGATTTTTGAAATTCAAATCACAGAAGTGGAAAATTTTCATTTAAACGAAAAATCAGTTTCTTTAACTACCACTTAGTGCTTTCACTATTCATCAAAAATTGAAGTTTTTCAGAAATATACCAAAACCTCACCCTAATCTATATTTGATATTATGAATTCAAAAATGATATCTATTTTAAAAAATTCAAATCATATAAGTTAAATTAATTAATTTAATAATTAATTCCCGCTATCATGACAAATAGCGTGTTTTTATGAAACAATAAGTATCAAAAGATTGACAGCAGTTTAAGTCAAATTTAAAAGTGAAATTGATTCCAATGACCACCATTGGATTAAATGGTATAAATATATTCTAATTTCAATTCAAAACCAATTCAAAAGATAATCTATTCATATAAATAAATTAGATTAAAAAGCAGTTTTGATGTAAAATGCAGTATTTTTCACTATTCATTAAAAAAAGAACATTGTCAGAAAAATACCAAAAATTCACACAAAGTAAATTATGATGTCCCAATCATAAAGAATAAGTTCATTTTGACAAACATAGTTTATAAAATTGTCAAAAGATATGTTTAAATATGGTTTTCCATCAAAAGGCAGTAAAATAATCTTTTAAAAATATTAGTGTATTCCATGCTTAAGATTGGATTTATTTTCATTTTAAGCCACTAAAACACTATCTAATTCATTAATAGACATAGATAAAAATATCTATTATTCATTACTTACTTGGGATGTTACATCCTCCCCCCATTTATAAAATTGCGTCCCCGCAATTTATTTACTTATCAAATAAATGGGGGTACTTATCCCTCATTGCATTTTCAGATTCCCATGATGCCTCTTCCATCATGTGGTTTTTCCACAAAACCTTTACCTGATTAATCCTATTATTCCGTAACACTTGCTCCCTCTGGTCAAGAATCTGGACTGGTTGTTCCTCATAAGATAGGTTCTCTTCCAGCTGAACTACCTCTGGACTCAAAACATGAGATAGATCTGGCATATACTTTCTCAACATCGAAACATGAAAAACATTGTGTACCTGAAATAAAATCGGAGGTAAAGCCACCCGGTATGCAACTGATCCAACCCTCTCTAGAATTTCATATGGTCCAATGAAACTTGGACTCAGCTTTCCTTTCTTACCAAATAGCATCACACTTTTCCATGGTGAGACTTTGAGGAAAAACATGATCACCTACCTCAAAAGATAGATCCTTCCCTCTGTTGTCCGCATAACTCTTCTGCCTGCTCTAAGCTGTACTCATGTGTTTCTGAATCAGCTGAACTTTTTCTGCCATCTCTTCTACCAATTCTGGTCCCATCAACTTCCTTTCACCCACTTCATCCCAGAAAGATGGAGTTCGACACCGCTTCCCATATTACGCCTCAAATGGTGACATCTGTATACTGGAATGAAAACTGTTGTCATATGAAAATTCAACCAAAGAATGATGTTGGTCCCAACTTCCCTGATATTCCATAGAACAAGAATGTAGCATATCCTCCAATGTCTGAATTGTTCGTTCTGACTTCCCATATGATTGAGGATGAAATGCTGTTCAAAAATTTCATTCAGTAACCAACGACTTCTGAAGGCCTTTCCAAAAGATAGAAGTGAACCTAGGATCACGGTCAGATACAATGGAGATAGGAACTCCATGTAACCTGACTATATCTTTAAGATACAAATGGGAATGTTGATCTAGAGATAAAGTATCTCGTATAGCAAGGAAATGAGCAGATTTAGTCAAGCGATCAACAATAACCCAGATTGCATTATTACCTCGAGATGTCTTCGTTAATCCCACAACAAAGTCCATGGATATATTCTCCTATTTCCACTCTGGCACTGGTAAAGGCTGAAGCATCCCATTCGGTAACCACCGCTCTTCTTTTTCCTGTTCACAAGTAAAACACCCCATAGTAAAATCAGCAATATCTCTTTTCATTCCATCAAACCAGTAATACTCCCACAGTTCTTTGTACATCTTAGTACTGCCAGGATAACCTGAAAATGGAGAACTATGAGATTCACATAACAAATCTCTCTTCAACTGTGAATCACAAGGCACACACAATCTCTTTCCAAATCTAAAAACATAATCATTATCAATGTTGAATTCAGGCAACTTACCCTTCTAAACCAGCGCTACCTTTTTCTGCAACTCACTGTCTTGCTTATGTGCTTTCTTGATTCTGTCTGATAGAGATGATCTCACTGATACCTGAAACAAAAAATAAGAACTTCCTGCTCCAACAACTTCTATGCCAAAGTTCATCAAATCCTTATCCAAAGGATCATGCTCCAAACACAACATTGTTAATAAATAATTACTTTTTCGACTCAAAGCATCGGCCACTTTATTTGCTTTTTCCGGATGGTAATGAATTGTAAAATCATAATCCTTGATTAATTCTAGCCATCTCCTTTGTCTCATGTTCAATTCTTTCTGGTTGAATATATACTTTAATCTTTTGTGATCGGTATATATTTCACACTTTACTCCATACAAATGATGCCTCCAAATTTTTAAAGAAAAAAAAACAACAGCTAATTCCAAATCATGTGTAGGGTAATTTACCTCATGAGTTTTCAACTGTCATGAAGCATAAGCAATTACCTGATCATTCTGCATTAGGACACAACCAAGTCCTTTCAATAAAGCATCACTGTAGATAATAAACTCACCATTCCTGGAAGGTAGTGATAAAACTGGAGCATTCACAAATCTTCTTTTCAACTCCTGAAAACAATCATCACATTCTTTGTTCTAGATAAACTTAACACCCTTCTGAGTTAGCTTAGTCATTGGAATAGATAACCGTGAAAAATTTCTAACAAACCTTCGGTAATAGCCTTCCAAACCAAGGAAACTACGAATCTCGGTTACATTTGTGGGTCTTGGCCATTCTTCAACAACCTTTGTTTTTGCAGGATCAACGGTTATCCCATCTTTAGAAACAATGTGACCAGGGAAAGAAATTTGTTGCAACAAAAACTCACACTTTCTGAATATCCCATAAAATTTATTTTCTTTTAAGGTTTGAAAAATAAACCTTAAATGTCTTTCATGCTCCTCTTTACTTTTAGAAAACACCAAAATATCATCAATGAAAACCACCACAAACTTATCCAAGAACTCATGGAAAATTCTATTAATTAAGTCCATGAATACAGCAGGTGCATTGGTTATCCCAAAAGGCATTACTACAAATTTATAATGTCCATATTCTGTAAGAAACGCAGTCTTCGGAACATCTTCTTCCTTTATCTTCAGTTGATGGTACCCCGATCTCAGGTCAATCTTTGAAAAATACTGAGCTCCCGGGAGCTGATGAAACAAATCATTGATATGAGGCAAAGGATATTTGTTCTTAACAGTGATGTTATTCAAGGCTCTATAATCAATGAAAAGTCTCATAGAACCATCTTTCTTTTTAACAAATAAAATAGGAGCACCCCATGGTGACGTGCTAGGTCGAATGAAACCTTTCTCTAATAAATCTTGCAATTGCTCCTTCAACACTAAAAGTTTAATTTGAGCCATTTGATAAGGGGGTTTTGAAATTGGCTTAGCATCAAGAACTAAGTCAACAGTAAACTCAACTTTCCGATCTGGTATTATTCCAGGTAACTCATCAGAAAAAACATCAAGATACTCATTTACCATTGCCACATCATTAATCTGAACAGTTCCTTTATTTTCAACAATGTGTGCAAGGTAACATTCATTTCCATCTTTTACAAGTTTCTCGGCCTCTTGATATGTTATCAACAGTAAGGGTTCATTCTTGTACACAAACTGAAAGTATTTCTGAAAATAAAATTCTTTAGCTCTACTGTCAATCTTAGCATGGTAAATGGAGAGCCAATCCATACCCAGGATAACATCAAACTCTACTAGAGGTAAACCAATAAGGTTCGCAAGTAGGTTCTTTCCACAGATAAGGATAGGAAGATTCTTATAAATTCTTTTTTCCTCAACATTTCCCCCAGGTGTTTTTACCAAAATTTCAGGATTCATTTCTTGAGATGGTATTCCCGTTTTACTAGAAATGTTTTCAGAGATTAAAGAATGTGTAGATCCCGAATCAAACAACACACGGGCATAATCTGAAAAAACAAACAAAGTACCTGATACAACTTCATTTGAAGGCCCGACATCTAATGAAGTAGTTGCAAAGGATTTCACCACCCCTTTCTGATTATAGTCTAACTGCTTCCCATCACTCGAGCTCTTTGTCGGACACTCGTATACATAGTGACGCATATCATTGCACTTAAAACATTTCACTAACTGTAAATCAAATTTGGTCTTACCTTCACCTTGATCTTTTTCAGTGAAATCACGAGCCTTATGTCCCATCTTACCACATCGGTAGAACTTTCCAAAATTCATAAGGCATTCCCCAGCATGTCTTTTACCACATTTATCAGAAACTGGAAACATAGTTTTATTACCATCAGACCTTTTTAAAGAATTCTTTCCTTTCTCCTGCCACCTCGGTCTCTTCTTCTGCTGGTTGTTATAGAACACTTGATCATCGGCAAACTCCATTTCCACCTTCTCAGCACATCGAACAAGCTTTTCAAAACTTTTAAACTCACGAGAAGCTAATGCCCTACGATATTTTGGCTTTAATCCTGAGTAAAAAAGATTGAGTTTACTATCAAGGTCTCGGATAAAATTTGGAGCATACCTGGCCAATCGAGTGAACCTTTCTTCATAGGAAGCCACTGAGTCTTCCTCTTGCCTCAATTCCAAGAATTGATTTTCCATCCTAAGTCGAACAGCCTTAGGAAAATACTTTTCAAGAAACATACCTTTGAATTCATCCCAGTCGAGAGCATCAATCTCATCAGCGTCCTAGATATTTTTAACCATCGACCACCACTGATCTGCTTCACCCTCCAAACGGTAAATAACAAGACTAACCTTTTGATATTCTGAACACCCCATGACATCGAAAATCTTCTTCAGTGCTTTAATCCACCCTTCAGCTGACACAGGGTCAGATGATCCTCTGAATGATGGGGGATGTTGCCTCATGAAATGTTCCACCGCTGACATGTTCCTCTGTGGTTGATCTAGATGATCTCATGCATGGATACCACTTCCATTTATCACTTGAGTCAACTATGCCATTACTGGAAAAAACTGTTCAGTTCCAATTCCGACCATCTCACGATGCTGATTCGGACGGTTATTACCTTATGTATGCCTTCCTAGCACTGCTTCCCTGTTTCCTCTACGGAAAACCATTCTGAAAAGACATTTCTTAGATGAAGTAACATGGTATTCTTCAAATTCTATATCATTTCATTTTGACAATAAAAAAAATATTTTTAGATAATCATTTAATAGAATTCTAACTCCTAAAATTATCTAAACCAACATTTGATACCAACTATAAGGCCCCAGCCTTAAACCTTACTTAATCTTGAGTTATTACAAGATTACACATTGAGGATCTTTTCAAGTTTAGAGTTTTAGAGAATTAGAACATAAAACATGCATTAAATTCCACATATAAACAAATTGGTTACATAAAGTTAGTATTCATTTTTAATATCAATGGAAACATATTTAAAATAAAACATGGATTCATTCTTGACACTTCCTTGACACTATCATCATATCATGTACCTTTCCCTTGACCCGTGAAAAACATTTCAAAAAAACTTGGGATGATCATAAAAAGCTCAGTATGGGTTATAAAATATGGGAAGGAAACATAAGTTCATATATACATTAGAATGAAATCATACTTTACCCATAAAACATAAGCACTTTAACATACCTCATCAAATCATGAATAAATCATAGAAATCATAAGACATAAAGGTAACTTGAGGCATTCATAACATTCTTACGTAGGGAGTAACCCTCTTGGTTACGTTTGGAATACCCATCATAGTATATTCCCTAAATCTCTTCGGAGAAAACATAACGTTTCACTCCTTCGCGTTACCCAATAAATTGGAGAGATATATCGGGCTCACCCGCCCTTAGTTTATCACAGAACCACCCGTCTTCATAATAATTCCCAAGAACCTCAACATAATCGTATCACATAAAACATGCATAAAGGAAACATAAAATTTCCAACTTTCAATCACAAGATATCAATACAACACATTGATATAAAAACATTATGAAAAAAAATTTCAATACCAAAATAAAATAAAAGTAAAACATTGTATTTATTTTGCTTTTAAAAAAAAGTTATGGCTTTTAGAGGAAGCCGAAACTCAAATAATGGTCACGGCGGCGGAGAAGTCGTTGTCGCCGCATACGTATGACAAAAACATTCCATTTTTTCATTTAGTAAAACGCTTCGTATAAAAAATATTCCTTTTGGATAAACATAAAAGTCAAAGGGGTTTATACACCGTATAAAAGAAGGTTTTGTTTGAAACAAAATATGCCTCAATGAAAGGAGATTGAGACAAAGTCCCATACCTCGGATCCAACTTGACTCGGTCGTTCTTTAATCTCCTGAATAATAAACATGAGTTAATTTTTACTTGCTTAAGAACCTTTTTCAAGTTCATTATTCCTTTTATATCACTTATTTCAATGTAATGAACACTATGTAATTATTTAAGTTAATAATGGTCGTTTTAACGATCATTGGTACTTGAATAAAAAATGAACCGTTTATAATTACAAGTTGTTCATGTATCCATTATATCCATAATTATATTCATGATGTATATATCATATATTTCATATATATCCAGTACATTCATGCATTTATAATATTACATAATCATTTAGAGGTAAGAAATGAAATGCACCGTTCATGGAGACGGTAAGCCGTACGTACGCATGAACGCTACTTTCATTTCTATTTCGTATTTTATAGAATAGAATCATAATGATATAAAGGTATATTATAATTCCAGTGTAATATCATATATTATATCATAACTCCATCCTTTATACGTCCCACTTATGGTATTAACGAATCAAATCACTTTGAGGGGGCGGTAGTCCGCACTTCCTTAAATGAAGATATCACATTTACCCATAATGGAAACCATAAAGGTATAACCAAAATGAAAAATACAGAAGCATAAGGAAAACATAAACATATTATATATATATAAATATAGTTTCATCTTAATGGTCACCTTTGAAGGTTTTAAATGAATGCTGAACAATCAGCGTTTCGGGAGGCAGAAATTCGCCATCCAAGAAAACAGTATGTTCTTTAACCATTAGATGTAGGTGTGTGTAAGTGTAGCTAGAATCCTTATTATAACAACATCCTAGTATATTGAAGATACTGTATTTTTTACAAAATAAATGAATAAAAAGAGTTTAGGGGGTTGGAGAAATAAAATAAAACAAAAGGACTCAAGTGAAGACATTACCTTAAAATCGGGTAACTTCCTTTGGTTTGAGCTCAAAGGCTTCCTTGGGAAGAATTCTGCCCAAAGTGAGGCTTCAAGGAGTAAGAGAGGGATTTGGAGAGACAAAATGGTCAGGGTTTGGCCGATCCAAAGGCTTTGGAAGTATGGGTAGGGAGGTAGAGGTGGGGGCCTTTTATAAGTGGAGAGGAGGGGCACTCTTGGAAAGTAAGGAAATGTTACTTTATTATAAAATGCGTTTCGGATTCAAACGGTCCCACATTGATATAATTCGAGCCTAAGGTGATAAGGGTTCGAAATATACCCATAAAATAGGTTTTGGACCTGTGTAGGTCATAGATTTTACATTATCTTTTCATTTTATTTAAATCCTTTATTAATGAGGTAATCGCTGCATCATCATGATGTCATAAATAATTTAATTTATATAAAGTATAAAAATTATAAAAAAAAATTCTATAATGTAGGAAATATTTTAATATTTCCAATTACTATTTATAATAAAAAATATGACTTTTATAACCCCATGTAAAAATTGTTTTAGTAAAATAACTCTTGTTTGTGTCATTTTTACTTCAACATTAAATAAAAAGATATTAATGTCATTTTCCTACCAAAGTGGCTCCATGTGGTCCCCACGTTGACCCATGGATTGTATTGGTCGTCCATGACACATCCAATGATGGTAGGACATGTGTCAAGCTCATCTAATATTATTAAAACATCATTTTTACCTTAAACTACACTAATTACCACTAATCGCGATTAAAAACATAATAAGTTACTATTCGCCAAAAAAAATTATTTTAATCCCATTGAACCACATTTTACATATTTATGAAACCATGAATATCTGATTTTTGAAATTCAAATTACATAATTGGAAAAGTTTCATTTAAACAAAAAATCATTTTCTTTAACTACCACTTAGTGGTTTCACTATTAATCAAAAATTGACGTTTTTCAGAAAAATACCAAAACTTCACCCTAAGCTATATTTGATATTCTGAATTAAAAAATAATGTCTATTTTACAAAATTAAAATCATAAAATTTACATTAATTAATTTAATAATTAATTCCCGTTGTCATGACAAATAACATGTTTTTATGAAACAATAAGTATCAAAAGATTGACACCAGTTTAAGTCCAATTTCAAAGTGAAATTGATTCCAATGACCACCATTGGATTAAATGGTAAAAATATATTCTAATTTCACTTCAAAACCAATTCAAAATATATTCTATTCATATAAATAAATTAGATTAAAAAAGCAGTTTTGATGTAAAATGCAGTATTTTTCACTATTCGTTAAAAAATGAACATTGTCAGAAAAATAGCAAAAATTCACACAAAGTAAATTTTGTTGTGCAAATCATAAATAATAAGTTTATTTTGACAAAAATAGCATATACAATTGACAAAAGATAGATTTAAAAATGTTTTTCCATCAAAAGGTAGTAAAACAATCTTTTAAAAATATTAGTGTATTCCATGATTAAGATTGTATTTATTTTCATTTTAAGCCACTAAAACACTATCTAATTAATTAATAGACATAGATAAAAATATCTATTATTCATTACTTCCTTGGGATGTTACATCATTCCCCCATTTAGAAAATTGCGTCCCTGCAATTTATTTACTTATCAAATAAATGGGGGGGGGGTACTTATCCCTCATTGCATTTTCAGATTCCCATGTTGCCTCTTCCATCATGTGGTTTTTCCAAAAAACCTTTACCTAATTAATCCTATTATTCTATAACACTTTCTCCCTGTTGTCAATAATCTGGACCAGTTGTTCCTCATAAGATAGGTTCTCTTCCAGCTGAACTACCTCTGGACTCAAAACATGAGATGGATCTGGCATATACTTTATCAACATCGAAACATAAAAAACATTGTGTACCTGAGATATACTCGGAGGTAAAGCCACCCGGTATGCAACTGATCCAACTCTCTCCAGAATTTCATATGGTCCAACGAACCTTGGACTCAGCTTTCCTTTCTTACCAAATCGCATCACACTTTTCCATGGTGAGACTTTGAGAAAAACATGGTCACCTACCACAAAAGATAGATCCTTCCTCCTGTTGTCCACATAACTCTTCTGCCTGCTCTGAGCTGTTCTCAGGTGTTTCTGAATCAGCTGAACTTTTTCTTCCATCTCTTCTACCAGTTCTGGTCCCATCAACTTCCTTTCACCCACTTCATCCCAGAAATATGGAGTTTGACACCGCTTCCCATATTACGCATCAAATGGTGTCATCTGTATACTGGAATGAAAACTGTTATTATATAAAAATTCAACCAAAGAAAGATGTTGGTCCCAACTTCCCTGATAATCCACAGATCAAGAACGTAGCATATCCTCTAATGGCTGAATTGTTCGTTTTGACTGCCCATCTGATTGAGGATGAAATGTTGTACTAAAATTTAATTCAGTACCCAACGACTTCTGAAGGCCTTTCCAAAAGTTAGAAGTGAACCTGGGATCACAGTCAGATACAATGGAGAGAGGAACTCCGTGTAACCTGACTATCTCTTTAAGATACAAACAGGAAAGTTGATCTAGAGATAAAGTATCTCGTATAGCAAGGAAATGAGCAGATTTAGTCTAGTGATCAACAATAACCCAGATTTCATTATTACCTCGAGATGTCTTCGGTAATCCCACATCAAAGTCCATGGATATATTCTCCCATTTCCACTCTGGCACTGGTAAAGGCTGAAGAATCCCTTTTCAGTAACTACCACTCTGCTTTAACCTGTTGACAAGTCAAACACGTCACAGTAAAATCAGCAATATCTCTTTTCATTCCATCCCACCAGTAATACTCCCACAGATCACTGTACATATTAGTACTGCCAGGATGAACTGAAAACGGAGAACTATGAGCTTCACATAACAACTCTCTCTTCAAATGTGAATCACAAGTCACCCACAATCTTTTCCCAAATCTCAAAACACAATCACTATCAATGTTGAATTCATGCAACTTACCCTTCTGAACCAGATCTACCTTTTCAGCAACTCACTGTCTTGATTCTGTGCTTTCTTGATTCTGTCTGAGATAGATGATCTCACTGATACCTGAAACAAAACATAAGAACTTCCTGCTCCAACAACATCTATGCCAAATTTCATCAAATCCTTAACCAAAGGATCATGTTCCAAACGCAACATTGTTAATGAAGAATTACTTTTTCGACTCAAAGCATCAGCCACTTTATTTGATTTTCCCGGATGGTAATGAATTGTACAATCATAATCCTTGATTTATTCTAGAAATCTCTTTTGTCTCATGTTCAATTATTTCTGAGTGAATATATACTTTAAACTTTTCTGATCGGTATATATTTCACACTTTACTCCATACAAATGATGCCTCTAAATATTTAAAGCGAAAACAACAGAAGCTAATTCCAAATCATGTGTAGGGAAATTTACCTCATGAGTTTTCAACTGTCGTGATGAATAAGCAATTACCTGATCATTCTACATTAGGACACAACCAAGTCCTTTCAATGAATCATCACTGTAGATAACAAACTAACCATTCCTAGAAGGTAGTTCCAAAACTGCAGCATTCACCAATCATTTTTTCAACTCCTGAAAACAATCATCATATTATTTGTTCCAGATAAACTTAACACCCTTCCGAGTTCGCTTAATCATTGGAATAGATAACCTTGAAAAATTTATAACAAACCTTCGGTAATAGCCTGCGAAAACAAGAAAACTACGAATCTCTATTACATTTGTGGGTCTTGGCCATTTTCAACAACCTTTGTTTTTGCAGGATCAACGGTTATCCCATCTTTAGAAACAATGTGACCAAGGAAAGAAATTTGTTGCAACCAAAACTCACACTTGCTGAATTTCCCAGACAATTTCTTTTCTTTTAAGGTTTGCAAAATAACCCTTAAATGTCTTTCATGCTCCTCTTTACTTTTAGAAAACACCCAAATATCATCAATGAAAACCACCACAAACTTATCCAAGAACTCATGGAAAATTATATTCATTAAGTCCATGAATACAACAGGTGCATTGGTTATCCCAAAAGGAATTACTAAAAATTCATAATGGCCATATCTGGTACGAAAAGAAGTCTTCGGAACATTTACTTCCTTTACCTTCACCTGATGGTACCCCGATCTCAAGTCAATCTTTGAAAAATACTGAGCTCCCTGGAGCTGATCAAACAAATCATCGATATGAGGCAAAGGATATTTGTTCTTAACAATGATGTTACTCAAGGCTCTATAATCAATGAAAAGTCTCATAGAACCATCTTTCTTTTTAACAAATAAAACAGGAGCACCCCATGGTGACGTGCTAGGTCGAATGAAACCTTTCTCTAATAAATCTTGAAATTGCTCCTTCAACTATAAAAGTTCAATTTGAGCAATTCGATAAGGGGGTTTTGAAATTGGATTAGCATCAAGAACTAAGTCAACAGTAAACTAAACTTCCCAATCTGGTATTATTCGAGGCAACTCATCAGGAAAAACATCAGGATACTCATTTACCACTGGCACATCATTAATCTGAACAGTTCCTTTATTTTCAACAATGTTTGCAAGGTAACATTCATTTCCATCTTTTACAAGTTTCTTGGCCTCTTGATATGTGTTGGCGCCAAAAATATGGCCCGAAAGAAAGGAAGGAAAAAGACCGCTGGCGGGCTGCCTCGCGAAGCACAGCCACGAAGCCGAGCCGCGATGCCCCGCCGCGAAGCAGCAACGCGAAGCGCCCCGACCCTCGCGGCCTCGCGAAGCTCCGGAGGGGGTAATGCACCGCGAACCCATTTGACATTCGCGAGCCGCCACGAAGCTCCTGAGGCGGTAATACTCCGCGAATCCATTTGACGTTCGCGAGCCGCCACGAAGCACCGGAGGCAGTAATCCTCCGCGAACCCATTTGACGTTCGCGAGCCGCCGCGAAGCTCCAGAGGCGGTAATGCTCCGCGGACGACGTTGACGTTCACGAGCGCGCCGCGAAGCACCGGAGGCGGTGCGCGATCCCTGCTTCGCGGCGCCCCTTCCCTATAAATACTAGACTCCCCCTGAGTCCCGAGGACGGACAATCCGACCTTTCGGCTTCTCCTCTCCCGAATTGAGAAGCACTCTTTGCCCTGGGAATCATGAGCTCCGCGAGGTATTTCTACTTCGCGAGACGACTCTGCTTTGTCTCGTTTTGAGCCCCGATTCCGAGAGGGATGCCCTTCACGAAGCTCAAGGGTGTTCGCGAAGGAAGAGGATTCCCAAGGGACCCCAGGAAGCCGCGGAGCGTTTATGCTTCGCGAAACACCCAACCCATGCTAGTAATCACTATGCCAAGGCAGGATAACTATGCATCGCGAAGCACATTGCTTCGCAGGACCCTGCTTCGCGAGGCACCCCTTCCTCGCGAGGTAGTGCTCCACAAACACAGTTCTACTTTGTGAAGCACCTTCCACTCACACCTATGCCCCATGCTAAGGACAAGGCACTCCACTTCGCGAAGCACACTCCTCTGTTTAGCGATTCCTCTTCTCGTGCGACCCTCCATGATTGCACGATGTGATTTCAAAGTCCCATGGACAATACCACCCGTAGCGTTGCTTCGCCTAATGCTTCTTCGCATAGGCACGCTAACAGCTATTGCTTCTTCGCATAGCCACGCTATCATGGACCCCTCGATGGTTCGTCCCACGACCCCCCTTTACCATGGCCTTACCGGTACCTTCCCTTCCCCAAGGACCAGAGGGTACCGGTTATGTAAGTCCTAGGGGTGTGGAGTGAACCCACCTCGTCCGAGATGCAGGACGTTAAACTGCCAAGCACCACGTCCTCAACACATGACGTTAAACTGTGACCCAACCTCGTCTCCCTCACGAAGGGTCCCCCCAACTCGAACATTTTTTACACCACTCGTCTCCACGGGAATGGAACTCTTCCGCACATGGAATGAGATCCTCCTTGTCGGAGTGGCATATGTTCGCAGGGAAGGGCTGCCTCAGAGCGTAATCCCCTAACCTTTCGTACGGATGATTGCACCCGTGCATCTCCGTACTTCCCCACTACCAAGGTCAGTGGAGGGCGTGATAGGGAACGAGGCACCTCCCATCGTTGGACCAAGGTCCATCTTTCCCACGCTTTGTCGCGCCATGGGCCTCCATCCTGGAGTAAGTCCCAACACCATGGGCCGCTCAACGCGTAAGCCCCTCTTCACTTCTCACGGACGCACCCATCGCGACGTGATCGTCAGGTCCTTGCAACCTCTTGTTTCTCACACCGAGCATGACTCACGTGGGCTTAGAGTGAGCATCGACCCTGACCCCGAACATCCCCCCGGAACTACGAGGACTTTGATCCATGTCAAGGCATGGTACGTAGGAAGCCTCCACGAGGTTCAACCCCACCCGTCGTTCTTCCACGTCGGGTCTCATTCCCGTCTAGCATGATGTTAAACTACGCATTCCCTCCCGAACTACGAGGACTTTGATCCATGTCAAGGCATGGTACGTAGGAAGCCTCTATGAGGTTCAAGCCCACCAATAGTGGACCCCCGGGTCTACTTTCACGTCGGTTCACCGACGGAATCATCTCCCGAACTACGAGGACATTGATCCATGTCAAGGAATGGTACGTAGGAAGCCTCCACAAGGTTCAAGCCCACCCGTCTTTCACGTCGGGTTTCACCCCCATCCAGCACGACGTTAAACTGCACTCTGGTCCAGTGGTAAGCCATTGCGACCCATCACACTTGAACTACGATGTCTTTGATCCATGTCAAGGCATGGTACGTAGGAAGCCTCTACGAGGTTCAAATCAACCATCCAGTCATCCTGACCTCATTCACGTCGGTTCACCCCCGTCCCTCATGACGTTAAACTGTATTCCCCAATCCGAACTACGAGGACTTTGATCCGTGTCAAGGCATGGTACGTAGGAAGCCTCCCTGAGGTTCAAGACCAATGAGCATTGGCCCAGACCATCTATTTGTCGGTGTGCCAAGCCCCCATATCCCATTGGACCAAGGTCCCTCATTTACGTCGGTTCACCGACACCCAATGCCCATCGTTTATTCACGTCAGGGTTCACTATTGTCCCGCATGATGCTAAACTGTATTTCCTAATCTGAACTACGAGGACTTTGATCCATGTCAAGGCATGGTATGTTGGAAACCTTCACAAGGTTCAAGCCCACCATTAGTGGACCCTAGGGTCTACTCTCATGTCGGTGCGCTGACGATCCCCATCGGGCCAAGGTCCACCTTCACGTCAGCTTTTCGACATCATCCCGAACTACGCGGACTTTGATTCCCTGCCACGGGGATACGTAGGAAGCCTCATCAAGGCTCAAGCCCAACTTCACTGTCGCCCCAGCGATGGTCCCACTTCACTCCCCTTCCACTCCATTCATCAACCTACCACCCGTTCCGATTCTCGCCCGTACCGTCTTATCCTGGTGAGACCATGTCGGTACGCTCTTCTTCACTGTCGCCCACGGGCTGGCCCCGGTGTCGATATCCCTTCAAGGAGGATCCCTCAATCCGATCTATCTTAGCTAATGCTCTGGTTGGGTCGATCCGTCTCCGTTGGACGTTAAACTTGCGGCATACCCTGTGTTGAGCACGGGAAGCTGAGGAAAACCTCAGATATGTGTCTACGACATATAATTCCCCGCGCTCGATGTGGGATGCCTCGGGCTTCCACGCCCTCGAGAAGCCTTGTGGTCAATGATAAATAGACAGACATGCCAGGTACCCCAGCATCCAGACACGCTATTGATGCCTCAACGTGACTACTCCCCTGACTGAAGGTTGCTGCCCTGACTGGACCCTTTGGAATGTCCAGACAGAAGAAGTGTAATTAACCGGCGTCCATGGAAACATGGCACTGGGAAGGGTTTCACGAACTACGTATTAAATCTATAAGGGAGACCCGAACTAGGTGACGAGTCCTGAGGAGGAATCCACAGGAGGAAGAACCGACATCCCATCATCCTATTTCGATCAAGGAGCAGTCGTCCCTGAATAAGGAGCAAATACCGCCCACCTTTGGAAAGCGGGAATTCGGGGCAACAGAAGCGTCGCGCGTCCTCCCCCACGGACGGACGGGCGCGCGCCCCAGCGAAAGCGTCGGAAACAGAAATGGTGAACCCGATGTGAAATTCTTGTCCTCAATATGGAGATTAGTAGCGTTCGAGACACCAGTAGATTGACATGTCACCAGATCCAGATATCCGGTGCCTGGTCCCACCAAGAAAATAGCGGGTCTATCGTGAAACTCACCGGAAGTCGGGGTAGTAGAACGTGGGACACTCCGCTCTGCAGTGTGTTGGCGTGGATCCTTCTCACAGACATGGAGAATGGAAGAACGCTGGGGCACTGGTTGTCAATCCTTTTCTTCTCAGTACTGATGAGTTGATCCCTTCGTTTCTCAGGAACCAGGTTGTTGTTTCAGAGATGCGGTCACCATCCGTTCCTCGCCCACGCAGGGGCAGGGGCAACACCACGACGGCCATCCCACGTAGCTCCACTACCGCCACGACGGCCACCACATTGCGGAATACGGGGTGCCCACGCCCCCTTTCCCCAAAAGAGGTCATCCAGCGAAGGGTGATCAACAACCTCATGCGCAGGTACGAGGAAGAAGGGGTCATCCAAACCCGGGATATGGCCCGCCTGGACCTGGAGGCCTCCAGGCCCCGCCGTCAACGCTGCCCTAACAGGTCGTGCAAGGAGCCTCTGCTCCCCACCCCAAAATTCAACCGCTTCGGGATCTTGTCTCCGAAACGCCTTGACGACTCCTCGCCTTACGCTGAAGAGGCGAGCGTTGTCCGGCTCAGTCCGCTCAGGGCCCCAACCCGGGGCCCCCAGGCGAGAGCTCCCGTCCGGCCACGTCAGCGCCGCCGTCCGGCCCTGCAGGAAGAGCAGGCAGACTCCGTCCCTGCACCACCTGCACCGGCCCGCCTGACCCGACGTCAGCGCCGGGCCCGGGCTGAGGACGCTCGCTCAGGCGCGTCCACGTCGACAACTATAGTGGCCCGAGCCACCGCCGACGTGCATCGTGAAGCCCCTGCGTACGCTGAGCAGGGGCACTCCTTCACCCAACCCGGATTGAGACCCCAACCGCCCCACGGGAAGGCTGGGTTGACTCTCCGGGTTGCAGGCCCAAGTGGTGATCGCCGCGAGCTAACCCACGGTAATGCCACCTCGTACGGAGGTCCTCCCCGTACCACTACTCCACAGAGCGTGGGCCTTCCTCGCTCCGAGGTTCGTCATCGAGGCATGCCTCGTGCTACCCCCATCCTGCAGGAAGACCTGCCCCGTAGCAGTGACTCTCAGCGCGGAAGCATTTCCCGCGCCCGCTGTACAGGGTATGAAGTCCATCCTCCTGCCCCCGACAGCCAACCTGAAGGCACCATCCATCCGGTCCTTATCCAACGTGGGGGCCCTCCCTACGTCCTCTCTGCAACCGGCGAAGGTCGCCCCAGAAACTCGAGGAGTGAAGGTCAGCCTCGCTCCACCTGCATCGACCATGGAGGTCCTCCCCATGCTCCTGCCAGTTCCAACAGAGCCCCACCCACATGGGTACTGTTCATGGAGGTCCTCCCCATGTACCCTTCGACATTTTCCCCGGTGCCCCTCACACCCCGGCTATCTCGAGTGGGGGCCCTCTCCGCCACGGCACTAGCGCCACCCCGAGGCTGCCTGATAGGGGTCAACCCTGTCCCGAAGAGCCACCCCGGGGCAGACGAGCGGGTCGTCACCGCCACAAGAAGAATCCTGGGAAGGCCCAGGTGGAGATCAAACCTGCCCGCTTCTCCGACTCGGAAGCAGAATGCGATTCAGTGATGGAACCTTCTCCTCGTTCCTCCGTATCAAGGACTGGGGCAGGAACCAGACGCGTTAGCCTCGTTCTCCTAGAATTTGAGGTCCACCGGATTCCCGTCTCTCTCCGCAGGTACATCCAGGAGTAAGAAATCTAGGGAATTCAGCAGGTCTCGATCACGCAATCGCCGCCTCTGTCACCAGAAGAGCCCTCTACCTCTACCAGAGATCACGTAGAGTTATTTTGGGGTCCAAAGACGGTAGAGAGACAACACGACCTGTCGCCGGTAGCCGCGACTCCTATTCCAGAAGCTGTGGTTATCAGCCCGTCGTATCGTGACATCGTGGCCACGTCACCTCACTCTTCGGAGGATGGCCCAGAATTCGGCGGCTAGTCAGCTCGTTTACCGTATTCTCCACCGCCGAGCTTACTATCCCAAAGGTCTGCCTCGGTACCGCTACCGGTCCCTCAGCCGCCCCCAGTTGACGAGTGGGGCAACACAGGGCCAGACCCTCAGTCCGAGCCTAGGAGCTTCTGGAGTATCCTTGCAGCGGATTACTTCCCGGAGAAGTTTTGGCCGACAGCGGCACTGAATTTCCGCATACCAGAGTCTCTTACCCCTGAAGACGTGGGGTGATTTTGTCGAACCCTGTGGGCGACACACTTCCGCCTTCGTTATGAACGGGTGGTGTACCCCAAAAGTCGTGAGCACTTCGAAGAAATCGGCGAGCAGTGCCGCCTGATCGTTGCAGCCACACTTCTTGTGGCCCAGCACCCTGAGTCGCCAGGCCACCAGAGCGCCCTTCAACAAAAATTCGTTCAGAGTCTTAAAGCACTCCGCAGAATCGTCAGGGAAGCCACCCCCCATGTGCAAGTCCGTGGTTGGGGACACTATGCCGCTCTCCTCTTCGACCCTATCCGACGGCAGCCCGATTCGCTATGTGATATCAAGGATATGCCCTCAAGAGGGGTCGCAGTCCACATGGCCGATGTTGTGGATAAGGAAGATGAGCTTGAGTTCCTTGATGGAGACCTACCATCTGAGGGTGTACCGCCGCTGCTCGACCCGTCAGGGAGAGTTACCCGTCAGCAGAGAAACCTGCTAGGCCTCCCCGTACCCACCGAGTCGCTGGTACTCGATCGAAACACTGGCAAGGGTAAGAAGCACGTCGGAAGAGTCAAGCACTCCGACCCGTCCGCCTCTGTGTAGAAAACAGATTAAGATCCCGAGAAGGCCACGTTACGCCAGCAGCTTGCTGAGCAGAAACGGCTGGTTGACGAACTCATGGCTGAACGCGCCGCAGAGCGACGACCCGACTATGGTAATCCCAGGCCGGGGCAGCAGGGGCAGGAACAATTCCCCCCGGTGAGATGCCTCCGGGCCACCCTGATCATGCTACTGCCGCAGACAGGGCGGAAGCCGGAACATACGGCAAGAGGGCGTGATATGTCTCGCCAAACCCCCCCGAGCGACGGGACAATCTGAAGAATCCAACCCGGGTTCCCCCAGTCGCCCCGCAGGTCGTCCAGCCAGTTGACCCACGAGCGGCCGAAGCCGTCTACCATGTTGAAGAACCTGGCAATGAACTTGTGGTTAGGGATCCCCGTCAAGACAGGGACCCCCACCCGGAGGACCTTATTGCGGCACTCATAGCCCGCCTCGAGGCGTTGGAAATGCGGCAGGTGGCGGTCCCACCGGATGGAAAGCCTTATCCCGCGTGGGTGGATGATATGCCCGTGCCTCCGGGTTTTGGGAACCCCACTTTCTCGCCTTTTAACGGGACAGGGGACCCGCCCCAGCACTTGGATCATTTCTCTTCCAGGTGTGGCCCCATGCTGGGGACCCCGGCTCAGCAAGAAGCCGCCAAGATCCGATGTTTTGTATAGACATTGGAAGGTCCGGCATTCGTCTGGTACAGCCAGCTCCCTATCGGATCAGTGACCGGTTGGGAGGATCTTCACCGGCAGTTCTTATACCAGTTCAGCTCCACCACGCGAAAGACCAGCATTGCAGACCTCATCAAGTGCAAACAGAGGCCTGATGAGCGGGTTGCAGATTTCATCGCCCGGTGGAAAGGACTTACGTATTCCCTCGATATGCCACTGACTCAGGAGCAATTACTGACGATGTGTGTGGGGAACGTCAAGACAGAGCTGGTACCCTCCTTGATTACCCAGAACTACCATGGAGGGTTAAGAGATTTCTTGGACAAGGCTCAACGCCTCGAGGAAGCCCTACAACAGGCCATTCAGGCACGTTTGCTGCCCCCTATGATCCCAGCCAGGAGGACCGCCAGGGCTAAACCCGCCGCGGTGGCTCAAATAGAAGCCCCAAGGCAGCTGGAATTGCTGCCGGCGGCACCACCTCCGCAACCCCGCAGAGGTCCTCCACCTCAAGCACAGGCTCCCGCCGAGCAACGACCGCCTCAGAACCGACAGGTTCCCCCGCGCAACGCGCCACCGCCACCTAGGCGAGACAACCAGGAGCCACCTCCTCGGCAGGCCCCTCCGGTCCCTCATCAGGACCAGGCCCCCAGGGCCCCCTATCCGGAAAAAAGGTACCAGACCTATTCGTTCAATGAAAATCAGGTCCCTGGCTACTTCCGAAGTCCTCTAGAGCAAGGGATTGTGCGTCTCTCTGAGTGCAGAAGGCCGGCAGAGGCGCACCTCACCGACCACCCCAACTACTGCCCTTATCATCAGATCCTGGGGCACACCCTCAAGCGATGCTATGTGTTTAAAGACTGGCTTCAGGACCAGGTCAACAACAACATAGTCAAGTTGGGCCCAACACCAGCGTAAGTGGCAGGCGTCTTTGTAGGATCAAAGATCGGTAGCGACAGTGAAGGTGAGTGGCAGCAGGTCCCTAGCCGCGGATCCCAGAAATATGACGACTGGATGGCTCGAAAAACCGTCGTCCATGCCCAGGTTATCATCCGGGCGCGCCTGAAGTAGTCGGAACCTTCATAAGAAGAATCTGGTGCCTCCGTATCGTCTTCACAGTCGACCTCTACCCAAAAGGGCAAGCAGCGGCGACGCAAGAAGAAGCAACGTGCACCGCCAGTGCCATCATCATCCCGCACTCTTGGCGACATTATGCCCCCCGAAATGGGGATACCTCCCAGAATCCACCCAGCGGTGGACGAATCCTCGAGCGATAGCCAAGGGTACGCTTCGGTTAACATTGTGGAGCTGGTAAAGCCCTATATGACCCCCGACGGGGGGGGAACCCCAGGCAGACCTCCCCAACGTTTCCAGCCAGCGTCAACGTCGGCGGAATCGCAATCACGCCGGTCATCGAGGTACGTCAGCAGGCACTTGTGGCCAAGTCGTGCACACTACCGAGATGAGGTAGCAGGCTCAGCGCAGATCTCAGCACGCGCAAACCCATCCAACACCCTCGGCTCTACCTCTACCGCCGTTCGTGCTACTGGATCGGGGGGAGCCGCCTCGTCCGTATCATAGTCAGTCATTCCCGGCTACAGGCCAGCCTCTGCTGCCCGATCATAGCCCGGAGACTACTCTTCAGGCTTCTACTAGTAGGTAGCAAGATATACCCAGTACTAGTTACTTGCCGGTTCAGCCATCCGGACCCGCTGTGCATCCAAATGCCGAACGACCTCCTGTAAGCAGAGGCTCGAGTTTGGCACAAAATTACAATGTTCTGAAGCACCTGGCCGGCATCCCGCGAGGCTTTCCATCCTTGAGGCCCTTCGCCTGTCATCTGAAATGCGCGAGGCACTTGCCGAGGCCCTAAGGAGACCCCTCCAGTTCGAGATGGAGGTAGAAGCTGTAGAAGCCTTCCATACCGAGACGATTGAAAACGCCGAGTGTCAGGCGGTTATTTCATTCTCCGGTGAAGATGAGGACCCTCCTATACAGGGGCACATTCGCCCACTGTATATCACTGGCCACTTCAATGGTGTGGAAGTCCGCCGCTGCCTCATTGACACAGGTTCTGGAATCAATCTAATTCTGACCCGGACGTTGCGAAAGCTGGGTCTGTCCGAAGGTGATTTAACTCCCTCTGACCTTAGGATCCAGGGGTACGACTGGACAGAGCAAACCCCAGTCGACAAGATCCGCCTGAGGACTCAGTTCTGTGGCTTAATTGCCAGCACTGAGTTCATGGTTGTTTCTCAGGACACCGCTTACAACGCATTGATGGGTATGCCATGGCTCCATCTGCATGCAGCGGTCCCCTCGTCGTATCACCAGTGCCTCAAGTACTTTCTCAATGGTCGAGTAGGTGTGCTCCAAGGAGACGCGTCCCCTTTCGCTTCTTGTGAGGCCCGCTATCTGGATGCGGATTATTACAAAAGTAAGGACAAGAAAATCCTGGTAAGCGAGGATGAGCCTGCCCCGATCACAAGTGATCCCTGGGCAATCATGGATGACGCCTACATCCTCCTGATCCACCGGTTGGAGGCCACGACCCCCGACATGGGACAATGTTTCATTGTTTCGGGTACGCAAGGAAGACATGTTCTCGTGTCCAAGCGACGGTGGAAAATCACCTCGTACTCCTACATCAACCAGGCTCAGGTGATCCCGGAATATCCTACCCCTATACGGTACCGGGACGTCAAGCTGATGACAACGGCGGTGCGCCATACGTGTCTCTTCTGTCAGGCTGGAATTAACCGACTCAGGCCGACATGTCACAACTGCTTTGATATCATCAAACATGGACCTTTAGGCTGATGTCCAGATGGGATAGGGTTGACTGCCTTCATTGCCATGGTCTCAATGGCAAGTGAGTCTCCCGATGTGATGACCGCTGTTGCCCAAGCCGGCACCAGCTGCCCCTCGGATTTTGATAGCCCAGAAGCCCCCCCCCCCTCGCGGGAAGTCCCCCCACGGGTGGGGAGGAAGACTTGGAGGATGCTCCCCAAGCCTTTGAAGAAGGCGTCTCTACCACGGTTGATGAACTCGTACAGGTGAACCTTGGTAGGGAGGCAGATCCGAGACCCAAATTGATCAGTGCAGCCATGTCCCTCGAGGAGCGGCAGCAGTACGTAGACTTCCTCAAACACATAGTGATGTGTTTGCCTAGAGTTACGATGAGATGCCAGGGTTGGATCCCCAAGTGGTCGTCCACCGTCTGGGCCTCCCGGAAAAACATCGTGGGTTTGAGCAGCCTCCCAGGAAGATGCACCCTTCTCATGGTGCCATGGTTGAAGCCTAAGTTGATAAGCTAATCAAAGCCAACTTCGTCAAGGAGGTCCAGTACCCCAAGTGGCTTTCCAACATTGTGCCAGTCAGGAAGAAGAATGGGCAGATCAGAGTCTGTATCGACTTCCGCGATCTTAATCGCCACTGCCCAAAAGATGACTTCCCACTACTGGTGACGGAGCTGTTGATTGACGCCACGGCCGGGTTCCAAGCCCTCTCCTTCATGGATGGGTATTCCGGGTATAACCAGATCCGGATGGCCCCCGAAGACGAGGAGTCCACTACCTTCAGGGCTCCCCAGGGTACCTTTTGCTACCAGGTAATTCCATTCGGCTTGAAAAATGCAGGTGCCACTTATCAGAGGGACATGCATCGCATATTCAAACCGATCCTCGGGACATTGGTGGAATGCTACATGGATGACCTTGTAGTCAAATCATGCCAGCGCCAGGACCATCTCAGAGACCTTGAGAAAGTGTTCGGATTCCTCCGTTCTCGTCACCTGAAAATGAACCTGCTGAAGTGTGCTTTTGGGGTCACCTCCGAGAAGTTTCTGGGCTTTGTTGTCAGAGACCGAGGCATCGAGATTGACCCGGAGAAGATCAAGGCCATCAGCCAAATGCCTCCCCCAGCAAAATTCGGGAGCTCCGAGGCCTTCAAGGCCACTTAGCCTATAT
Source organism: Viscum album (assembly GCA_963277665.1). Taxonomy (NCBI): domain Eukaryota; kingdom Viridiplantae; phylum Streptophyta; class Magnoliopsida; order Santalales; family Viscaceae; genus Viscum; species Viscum album. The sequence continues at coordinate 222,510,038 of OY728165.1, forward strand.
ACGCCGATTCATTGTGAATCTGGCCGGTAAGTGTAAGCCCTTTTCTTGGCTCATGAAGAAAGGCACTGCCTACGAATTGGATGAGGAGTGTCGGACCTCCTTCGAGGAAATCAAGCAGTATCTGCTCCAACCTCCGGTCTTGATGACACCCGTCTCCGGAAAGCCGCTGGTCCTTTACGTGACCGCCCGGGAGAGGTCCCTCGGTGCGCTGCACGCCCAGAAGAATAATGAGGGTACTGAGAATAGTCTCTACTATCTCAGACGCATGCTTCTCGATACGGAGGTCAGATACTCTCCTATCAAAAAGAGCTTCCTTGCACTCGTCTTCGCCGTGCAGAAGTTACGACATTACCTGCAGCACCACGAGGTGCAATTGGTCTCCCGGGTAGACCCACTGAAGTACATCCTGATCCGTCCCATGCTGACTGGCCGACTAGCATGGTGGGCGGTGATTCTTCAGCAGTTTGACATCAGGTTTATACCTCAGAAGGCCATTTAGGGACAGGCGTTGGCAGAATTTTTAGTTGTCCATCCAACCTTCGCGGATCAATCCATAGACCTGGATTTCCCTGATGAGATGATCCTCTCAGTCGATCATGCTACCCCGTGTTGGCAAATGAATTTCGACAGTGCCTCCCGGAGCCCCACCGGTAGAAGGCTCAACGACCCCAAGCTCAACATAGTGGGTCTGGGTATTGTTTTCATTACCCCGGCGCAAGCCGTCCTGCCGTACTCGTTCCTGTTGTCAGAAGGTTGTATGAACAACGAGGTAGAGTACCAATCTCTCATCACCGGCCTCGAGTTGGCCCTTGAGATCCATGTTCCCCATCTACATGTAAAGAGAGATTCCGAGCTGGTAATCAAACAGGTTAATAGCGACTACGTCGTCAGGAAGCCAGAGCTTGCACCGTTGCTGGAGTACACCCTCCTCCTAATGGCCCAGTTCTCTTCTCGACCAGAGGTTACCCATGTCCCACGGTCGCAGAACGGCCAAGAAGACGCCCTGGTTGGCTTATCCGCGTCGCTCTCGGAACCAGAGCAAGATTATTTGGTCATACACGTGGCCCATCGGAGAGTCATTTCCCCCCATCACCCAAGAGGACCGTGATAGCCTGCGGGTAAGTCATCTCACCGCCGGACCCTCCGTATCGGGAATCTCGGGTTCGTCGGACGTAGTGGTTGAAACCACCCCGACTGGAGAGCACCTTTGTTCGAGTATCTCCAAAATGGTCAGCTCCGGGACGACCGGTCCGAACGCGAGTGAATCCGACACCGCGCGCTGCAATTTACCCTCCGGAGCGGCCCCAGCCTTGAACAGATCCTTTATAAGAGGAGTTTCGATGGTGTCCTCCTCTGTTGCCTCCAAGGAGGGGAAATACCTCAAGTTATGCAAGAGGTTCACGCCGGTTCCTGTGGCGCCCATCAAGCTGGGCCGAAACTGTCCCATCAAATCCGGAGGTTGGGGTACTTTTGGCCCTCTATGATCCACAATTGTATTGGATACACCAAGAGATGCCACACGTGCCAAGTACACGCCAACTTCTTGCATCGGCCGCTGGAGCCCCTCCACCCCACCAAGTACTCTTGGCCATTTGCGGTATGGGGACTTGATGTAGTGGGACCGTATCCACCGGCAACAGCCCGCCAGTGCAGGTTCATCCTGACTGCTACAGATTTCTTCTCCAAGTGGGCAGAAGCAGTTCCTCTCAAAGAGGTCAAGGACCGTTCCATCGTTGACTCTGTGAGCTCCAACATTATCCACCGGTTTGGAGTCCCTCACGTTGTCCTCACCGATAACAGCACCAACTTCCGAGCAGCTGAATTGAAGAAATTGTAAGCTAAGTACGACATCCGGTCGAACCATACCTCCTGCTACCACGCGCAGGTGAATGGACAGATCGAGGCGTTCAACAAGACCCTCTCTAAAATTCTGCAGAAGATAGTTGGTCAGAACAAGAAGAGTTGGCCGGACAGGCTCCCCAATGCCCTCTGGGCTTACCGGACGATGACTCGCAACTCTTCCCAGGTGACCCCATATTCCCTGGTGTATGGAGCTGAGGTCGTCCTACCTATTGAGATCCAGCTGCCATCGCTACGCACTGCAGTTTATGATCACCAGACATCAGATGAGGTAGCCGAGATCCGTCTAGAAGAATTAGAGGCACTGGACGAGAACCGGCTTCGTGCCCTACACAATCTGGAAAGGCATCAGGACAAGATAGCGAGAGCCTTTCACAAAAAGGATTGTCTCCGCTCTTTTCTACAGGGTGACCTGGTACTGGCCCTTCGAGCGCCAATGATTCCCAGTAGGAAACCACCCAAGTTAGAACCCAAATGGGAAGGGCCTTATATCATCCATAAGGTTTACCCCAATGGTGCATACTCCTTGGTGACCACGGATGGAGAGCGTATAACCCCCCCCCCCCCTCACCAATGCCAAGTTCCTCAAGCGGTACTTTGCTTAGGACAAAAAAAAAGAGAGGTCCAGCACGACCCTAAACTGCGTGAAGGCCCTGTACGACCTTAAACTGCAAAGTGGTCCCGCACGACCTTGAACTGCATCTTCGTCCAGCAAGACGATAAACTGTGAAACGGTCCCGCATGACCTTAAACTGGACACTATAGTCCAACATGACTCTAAACCGTAAAGTCCTGCACAACCATAAACTGCGTCTTCGTCCCGCGGGATGTTAAACTACAAGCTGGTCAGGCCTTCCCGACCGAGGCTCAGCCTCAGGCCCCTTTGGCCTTTTCGGGTCCCCGACCCTCGTCCGCATGTAAGACGTTAAACTGCAAACCAGTCAGGCCTTCTTGACCGATACCTGACAGTAGGCCCCCTAGCCTTCTTGGACCTCTCCGCCCACTCTCTTACCCGGGGTGTACGGTGTGGCGTAGGACTACGTCCTCATTCACATCGGGATCATGTACCATGTCGTACGCCCCCCTTTACGAGGCTCGGCCTCAGGCCCCTTGGCCTCCTCGGGCCCCCGGCCCCGTCTTCGCTGCGAGATGTTAAACAGCAAGCTGGTCAGGTCTCCTTGACCGCGGCTCGGCCTCAGGCCCCCTAGTTTTCCCTGATCTATTCTCTTGTGGGATTGTACGGTATGGTGTAGGACTATGTCCTCATTCACGTAGGATTACTCGTCGTACCGTACATATCCACAAATGAGATGCTTCTTATCGTCCCGCATGACGTTAAACTGCATTGCCAGAACTACGTGTGGCTTGATTCTCATCCTTATGAGATACGTAGGAACGCTCGGACACCTCGTCTTGAGCCCAGCCCCAATCTTTTCCCTTCCACTATCCCCCCTAGGAATAGTTTTCTTGGAGGATCTTTGTGTAGCAGGGAGTAGGCTTTCTTGGCCCCGCTTATGCAACCCCACTCGCACAAAGATGGGAAGGGTCGCACCATGCGCCCACTCCTGTTCTTCTATCCCACCACATCCTCACCACATGATGCTAAATTTCATGGCCTTCAAGAACTACGTATGGCTTGATTCTCATCCTTGTGAGATACGTAGGAATGCCCGGACACTTCGTCCGTTGGCCCAGCCCAAAAGCCAAAATCTTCCCCTCAGGTCAAGACATAGCAGGGTGCACACTTTTGCCCCGACCCACATCGAGCAATCCTCGACCCGGCTGCACATTCCCCCTGGAGGTGTTTTCCCCTTTCGTGGATGGATACAACTATGATTCACCCACTCCTTGACTGGGATTCTGTCATTTTTCACACCCAGAGGGACCCCCAAGAATGGCCTAGATACAATTCCCAAGGGCTCTCCTACCGATACGGGCCAACACCCTCGAGGGTTTTCAAGCAACAAATCGATACAAGTCCCGTGTTGCAAATTTGGTCAGCGGTCGACGCTCATTTTTTCCCCCATACGGGTCACCATAGGAACGCTGTGTTTCGAATATGGTCAACAGTGTCCTGGATTTTCGGGTCCACCCCGAGATGTCCCAGGCATCAAGAACAGTGATTCATTCTGCCCCATCCCGAGGCGACAAACTTCCCTCAGGTGGTGCTAGCGATCGGGCCCACGGCCCCGATTCCTCATAGGAGTGTACGGTGTGGTGTAGGACTACGTCCTCATTCAGGTCGGGATCATGTACCATGCCGTACGCCCTCCCTTTACGAGGCCCAGCCTCAGGCCCCTTGGCCTTTTCGGGTCCCCGACCCTCGTCCTCATGTAAGACGTTAAACTACAAACCTGTCAGGCCTTCCTGTCTGATGCCTGATCTTAGGACCCTTGGCCTTCTCCCCAATCTCTCACCCGGAGTGTACGGTGTAGTGAGGGACTACGTCCTCATTCACGTCGGGACCATGTACCATGACGTACGACTCCCCTTACGAGGCCCAGCCTCAGGCCCCTTGGCCTTTTCGGGTCTCCGACCCTCGTCCTCATGTAAGACGTTAAACTACAAACCAGTCAGGCCTTCCTGAATGATGCCTGAACTTAGGCCCCTTGGTCTTTCCGGGCCACGACCCAGGTCCCCTCTTGCCCAGGGTGTATGGTGTGATGTGGGACTATGTCCTCATTCACGTCAGCTTCTTCGCCATACCGTACACCTCCTTTGTTTCGGGGTATATTGCTTCCCCTTCTCATCCAGTATGACGTTAAACTACATATAGAGAACTAGGTGTGGCTTGATTCCCATTCTCATGGGATACGTAGGACCACCTGAATGTCCAAAATTCGGGTCCAGCCCCATCTCTCGGGAATCCTCATCCCATCCCGGCCCCTTGGCATATCCTTCATCCGTGAGAGGATTATATGGTGTGGTGTGGGATTATGTCCTCATTCATGACGGTTTCGTAATGACCACGCCATTCTCCCACCCCCTACTGAGCTGTTTCGTCGATCCCTTTTTCGGCGGTTCACCAATGTGCTTAAGAGTACTCTGGTTTATTACCTGGAATGCCATGCTTTACTCGGACACGTCCGCACCTGCTTTCTAGGCTTTGCGTATCCCCGCATCAGGGCTTTCATCATCTTTCACACCCAGAGGGACCCCCAAGAATGGCCTAGATACAATGCCCAAGGGCTCTCCTACCGATACGGGCCAACGCCCCCCAGGGTTTCGGACAACAAATCGATAAAATCCCGCGTTGCGAATATGGTCAGCGGTCGATGCTCGTTTGTTGTTCCCACCTCAGGCTAACGTGATACGGACGCTGTGTTCCCATCATGGTTAATAGTTTTCCTCCATCGCCACGTCAACCCATTAATCCCAAATGCCGGGTACACAATTCACACCCTTCATCACTTCATCATGTCCAAGTAGAGTCTCGGAACTCTTGGTACTTTTCCCCCGTGCACGTCTGCGCGTTGGAGGAACAAGCTACATCAAAAGTGTCCTTCGGAACTCTCTGCTAACTCCCCTTTGGTGAACGCCCCATGTATTGCGATGAGGATACCCCCCCCCCCCCTTGTTTCCCTCACCGAGTTTATCTCACGTGGGCTTAGGGATTTGGTTGACATCTGTGCTTACTCGGGAGTTGTCACCATCCACGGTCCGAGCTCTAAGACCATAAACTAATACTCTCATCTGGAACTACATTCAAGACCCCTTGTCTTTGGGGCCAGCTTGAGTTCAGCAATTTCACCTCTCTCGGGTCCTACCATTGGGACCCCGAACACAGGGATGTGTGGCGCAGTGAGGGACTACGTCCTCATTCACGTCGGGTTTTCAATAGCTGCACCACGCACGCCCCCATTCTGAGGTTCAGTCCTCCTATTCCCTGTCCTGTATGACATTAAAAGGCACCCTTCAGAACTACGTGTAGCTTGATTCCCATCCTTATGGGATACGTAGGACCACCTGGATGTTTAAGATTCGGGTCCAGCCCCACCTCCTGGTGATCTCCTGATTTCCCAGTCACCTAGGCCACTTGGCCTATCCCTCTCCAAGAGGGGGAGGTGTAGGTATGATACAAGGTTTTGGGCACCGTGCCCCCTTCCCCCGGAAACCTTCCATCTCTCGATCACCCTCAAAGTTGAGTCCCTTGACTCCTTGCAGTGGTTCACCCATGTATTAAGAGCACTCTAGTCTAGGACCAAGAGTGTTAGATTCAACTTGATCAAGTTCCTTCCACTTGTCAAGCTTCGTGTTCCCCTCTATTCGGACTTTCATCATCTTTCACACCCAGAGGGACCCCCAAGAACGGTATGGATACAATTCCCAAGGTCTCTCATACCGATACGGGCCAACGCCCCCGAGGTTTTTGGACAACAAATCGATAAAATCCCGCCTTGTGAATATGGTCAGCAGTTGATGCTCGTTTGTTAGTCCTCATTTCAGGCTAACGCGACAGGCTGTTGTGTTGCGAACATGGTCAGCAGTAATTCTCTGTCATCACGCCAGCCTCTTCAGTCTTCGAATGTTGGTTGCATGATTCACATCATTTTCCACCTCATTATGTCCAGGTGGAATCTCGACACTTTTGGCGCTATCCCTCAGTGCACTTTTGCATGCTAGGGGGACAAAGATGCAATCTGGCGTCCTTTGGGGCTCCCATGGTCCGAGCTCTAAGACCATAAACTAAGACCCATTCGGGACTACGTTCAACTTGATTCCCATCCTCATGGGATACGTAGGACCGCCCGGACGCCCTGTCTCCGGGTACAACCCATTCAGGAAGCCAGTCTCTCTCTCTGTTTCACCTCTGTATAGGCCCCTCAGCCTAAGGTTTCCCTCTCCGTATGGCATACAATTTGATTTGGGATCATGTCTCTGTCAACTGTGTTTTATAACACTGCGCACATTTCCCGCCTAGCATCGTCTCTGCCACGTCTGCGCTGCATGACGATAAAATGCATGCTTGGTCCTATCATATGACCTTAAACTGTGACATTATCGTCCTGGCCGCACGACGAAAAATGGCACTGCATTGTGGTGACCTCGTTGTAGATGACATCACGTTGGGTATAGGTCACGTGCCATGCCATTTGTCAACGCCCATCACAGCTTGATTCTTGTGGCGACATCACGACCTACTGTTCTAGGCCTGTCGCATCACAAAAAAAAACCCATTCACCTTAAAGAACAAACAAGATACATCAAATTCCGCTTCTTTTAGTGCAAGGGTCACGCCCGCACTCCCCTTTTCCCCTGGCACTGGTATCCTACCATGTCATTTTCAGAACTACGTATGGAATGATTCTCATCCCTATGAGATATGTAAGAGAGCCCGGGCACTTCCCCGCGGGCCCAGCCTAACCCTTGTGTTTGGTCCCTCGACTCAAGCATTTCCCCATAGAATGCATGGTAAGTAGGGCTTAGGTCCTCCTTCACGTCGGGTTTTGATTCCATGCGTCCCCTGCTCCGTTTACCCATTTATAGTCTAAGGTCCATCAAGAACTGCGTAAGGCTTGATTCTCATCCCTATGAGATACGTAGGAGCGCCCGGGAACTTCCCTGCGGGCCCAGTCTAACTTTTCATGGTCCGAATTCTATGACCCTAAACTAAGATCTCCCCAAGGGGAAGGAATCTTCTCCCTCTCTCTAATATGTTTCGTTGCCGTATTCAGATTTGTTTTGAAAAAGAGCCCGAAGCGTGGGATTTTCGCAGGGATATTCCCCTCATCCCATGACCAAGCTTCATGAGCTCGCTATTTGGATCCTCATCCTCTTCCACATCCAAAAGGACCCTCGGACGACGTGGATACTAAGCTTAAGGACTCTCCATGAATGTTGGACCTAAGGGACCTTCAATCGTTTCGGGCCAACATCCCTACGGATATCTGACATCATTTGTGACATGGTCCCGTGTTTCGAACATGGTCAACTGTCGACCCTCATTTGTTTGTCCCCATTTTAGGCTAACGTGACAGGATGTTGTGTTGCGAACATGGTCAGTAGTAATCCTCCGTCGTCACGCCGCCACCATCGTGATCCGAATCTCGAGCGTCATGATTCACACATTTCCACTCCCTCATGTTTAAGTGGAACTCCATCATACTTGGCTCTTTTTCTTCGTGCATCTAGGTGCGCTAAATGATCGTGTTAATGTCATTGGGCCGGTATTCACCGAGCATCCCTTTGCCCTAACCTGCCCCTTTTGTGTTAGGAGATTACCGCCACTACTACTTGTTTCCCGCACCGAGCACGACTCACGCGGGCTTAGTAGTTTTGGTAGGATGTATGCCAATACAGTCGGGCAGTTCCTCGTCCTGCATGACGTTAAACTACGCTTTTAGAACTACGTATGGCTTGATTCCCATCGTCATGGGATACGTAGAGACACCCAGGCATTTCACCCAGGGTCCAGCCCCAGGAATCGCAAAATCCAATTCCTCCCCATTTCCAGCCCTCACCAGAGAGGCCCTAACTGGAAGAAAGAATGATCTGTGATCAGACCGATGAGCCCATCTGGTGTACTCCCACCACGGTGGTGTAACTACCGAAGTGTTGGATTCTGTTTGAACAAACCATCACTCCATATTCCATGCTCTGCGTGCCCCTTATTCAGACCCTCGTCCTCTTTCATGTCTGAAGGAACCCCCTAACGGCCTGGTCTCATGCCGCATCGGCTCACCTACCGTCCTGGGCCAACGTTCCGGAAGACTGGTCATGTTTGGAGGGACCCCCAATAACGGCCTGGATACTACGCCCAAGGGCTCTCCTACCGTTACGGGCCAATGTCCCGAAGGATTGATCGACAAGAAATTGATAAAATCCCGCGTTGCGAATATGGTCAGCGGTCGATGCTCATTTGTTGTCCCCATTTCAGGCTAACGCAGTAAGGGTACCATTTCCCCTCCAAGGTTAACAGTTGCCCCTTATTGTCACGCCATCCCCACAGTGTTCCGAATCTTGGGTATCGTGATTCACACTTCCCATTTTCATCTGTTTGGACCGATTTCAGCGCCCCTAGAGTTGCCCCGTTCGTGCAGAAGAGCACGTTGAAGAAACAGTAATTCGGCTATCCTGGAAGTTCCTCCTCCGATCAAGCCTTCCCCATCTTTCGAGAATCTGGACTGGCTTGGTGAATTGTCGTCAAACGTCCTGCAAACATTGTAGGGATGTGACAAGACAATTCAACAGTGGAAATCGTGCGTGCTATGGAATTCAAAACAAAGGTAAAATTTGTAAGCACGAAAGTACCAATAAAAGGGTTTTGGGCTTGTTACAATACTCGGGGGTTGACTTCCCCCATGGACGGGTTAACCCCGTCAAAAGAGCATTGCAGCCCCGCCACCCGTTGACTTGCGGCATCCAAGGCTTGCTGTCGCTGAACTAGATCTCGCTCCTCCTCCGCAGTGGCGGGGCGCAGTTTGTCAGTCTTGGCTTTGGCCCTCTCCACATCAGCTTGAATGGAAGCCATCTTTTCAGAGGTTTGCCTCATATGCTCTTTTGCCTCCGCCAGCTGGGCCTTCAACCGTGAGACCAGCTCAGTTTGTGCATCAAGATAGGTTGAAAGCTCGTCTGCCCGTGTCTGCATCCGTTGAACCTCGCCTTCAGCCTCCTAGAGCTTCTTAATGCTGGTTGCCTTCCTCTGCTGCCATCCCACGCTGAGCCCACGATCATGCTCCTGGATCATCTCATCCATAAGATCCCGGATGAGTGCATGAGGACGTTGGGCATCCACTCCCCCAGCGCACAGTTCGCGCAACCGCGAGCGAAGCCTATCCATTTCGGCCAGCCATTGTGCTTGGGGAGTGTCCTTGATAAAGCCTATGATCAGCTTCCACGACCGGCGGCGAACTATGCTGTTGTCTTCCTTGTCGGAGGTTGTTTCGTCCCAGTCTGCGCGATTGGCAGGCTCATACGCAGGATACGCCCGCAGGAAATCCTCGGCAGAATCAACATCCGGCGTCGAATCCAGTGCGACACCTGGCGCCGAAGCAGGCGTGACAGAGCTGGGACCGACCGGTTGATCCTCTTCCTCGGAGTCCACCTCAATGATTTCGGGTACGGCCCTGCTGGTAGACCCGCCAGTGATGATGTGCGTCGCAGCTTGAGGAGATGGAGGGATTATTGCCACCATCACTGGAATTCCCCTAGGAGGGACGCCACCAGACATCCCGACCAGCCTCGCCGCAGCAGCCCATGCCAGTCGAAGAACTGCACGACAAAGAGGGACATAAACATTAGTTGACGTGGCCCACATGTGACAACGAGGAGATCGGTGGAGAAGACTTACGAAGATCGACCTCCGACCGCTGCTCCTGAGCCGGTACTGATGGGACCCCGAGACGAGGCCCCCCGTATACTGTTGGAAGGTCTGGGGATTCCATAGGAGCCACCTCGGGCCCCCTGGTCCCACCAGACACAGAACTGGACGCAGCCGTAGGCGCGGGTTCTGAAGGTCCCGCATCATCACCCGCCAAGGAGCGAGAACGAGGCCTACGAACAAGTTCCTCCTGCATGGCTCAAACAGGTGTGAAGTCCTCCTGCGCGTGACCATCGGCCGCCCTGAACCATTGGTGCTGGCACGGTGTGCTCCTGAACCAGCAAGCTGGTTCATCCCTACTCGCCTCAGGGATGAAGACGTCATCCCTCAATCCGAAGCCGTATAACGGCAGTTTCTTGCACTACGGATAATCTTTCTGACCCTCTGAGAGCAGATCCGTCAAAGAAGTGTGGTCCGAGTGGCTCTGGATCATCTCCCCTAATCCCGGACGGTTGGCCATCTCATCTCGACGAGCAGCATCTGCAAGGACCCCCAAGATAGCTTCTTGATGGGCCATTTTATCTCTGGCCCTCATAAAAGGATTCTTTTGGATGGATCGCGAAGCTCGACTGTGAAGCTCGATCGCGAAGCCGGATCTCGAAGATCGGTTGTGAGACCAAGCCACGAAGTCCGGCCAAGGCCGACAAACAGAGGTTCGCATGGCACGAACGCAGAGTCGGAGACCCGCAGTTCGCCGCGAAGCTAGATTCGCGGAGTGCTGTCACGGAGTATGCGGAGCATCGCAAAATCGAGAGCACAAAAAGACAAATAAGGCACGTGAAGACAAAAGAGGGCGGACCCCCTATTTATAGGCGGTGACCCCGGAGCATCGCGGCGCGCCTCACCCGCGCGAAGCATCGCGGCGCGTCCGGATCCGCGGCCCCGACGAGCATCGCGGGGCCCCCTTCGCGATGCTGCATCGCGAACCACCGACAATTTTGGAGATTTTCCCTCAGACTTCGACCCTTCGCCCTACGCGGCTCCAAGTCTGAGGGGGGGAATTTGTTGGCGCCAAAAATACGGCCTGAAAGAAAAATAGGAAAAAGACCGCTGGCGGGCTGCCTCGCGAAGCACAGTCGCGAAGCCCAGCCGCGATGCCCCGCCGTGAAGCACCAACGCGAAGCGCCCCGACCCTCGTGGCCTCGCGAAGCTCTAGAGGCGGTAATGCACCGCGAACCCATTTGATGTTCGCGAGCCGCCGCGAAGCTCCTGAGGCGGTAATCCTCCGCGAATCCATTTGACGTTCGCGAGCCGCCGTGAAGCACCGGAGGCGGTAATCCTCCACGAACCCATTTGACGTTCGCGAGCCGCCGCGAAGCTCCAGAGGCGGTAATGCTCCACGGATGACGTTGATGTTCGCGAGCGCGCCGCGAAGCACCGGAGGCGGCGCACGAGCCCTGATTCGCGGCGCCCCTTCCCTATAAATACTAGACTCCCCCTAAGTCCCGAGGACGGACAATACGACCTTTCAGCTTCTCCTCTCCCGAATCGCGAAGCACTCTTTTCCACGGGAATCATGAGCTCCACGAGGTATTTCTACTTCGCGAGACGACTCTACTTTGTATCGTTTTGAGCCCCTCTTCCGAGAGGGATGCACTTCGCGATGCTCAAGGGCATTCGCGAAGGAAGGGGATTCCCAAGGGAACCCGGGCAGCCGCGGAGCGTTTATGCTTCGCGAAACACCCAACCCATGCTAGTAATCCCAATGCCAAGGCAGGATAACTATGCATCACGAAGCACATTGCTTCGCAGGACCCTGCTTCGCGAGGCACCCCTTCCTCGCGAGGTAGTGCTCCGCGAACACCGTTCTACTTCGCGAAACACCTTCCACTCACACCTATGCCCCATGCTAAGGCCAAGGCACTCCACTTCGCGAAGCACACTCCTCTGCTTAGCGATTCTTCTTCCCGTGCGACCCTCCAGGTTTGCACGATGTGATTTCAAAGTCCCATGGACAATACCACCCGTAGCGTTGCTTCGCCTAATGCTTCTTCGCATAGGCACGCTAACGGCTATTGCTTCTTCTCATAGCCACGCTAACGTGGACCACTCGATAGTTCGTCCCACGACCCCCCTTTACCATGGCCTTACCGGTACCTTCCCTTCCCCAAGGACCAGAGGGTACCGGTTATGTAAGTCCTAGGGGTGTGGAGTGAACCCACCTCATCCGAGCTGCAGGACGTTAAACTGCCAAGCACCACGTCCTCAACACATGACGTTAAACTGTGACCCAACCTCGTCTCCCTCACGAAGGGTCCCCCCAACTCGAACATTTTTTACACCACTCGTCTCCACGGGAATGGAACTCTTCTGCACATGGAATGAGATCCTCCTTGCCGGAGTGGCATATGTTCGCATGGGAAGGGCTGCCTCAGAGCGTAAGCCCCTAACCTTTCGTACGGATGATTGCACCCGTGCATCTCCGTACTTCCCAACTACCAAGGTCAGTGGAGGGCATGATAGGGAATGAGGCACCTCCCATCGTCGGACCAAGGTCCATCTTTCCCGCGCTTTGTCGCGCCATGGGCCTCCATCCTGGAGTAAGTCCCAACACCATGGGCCTCTCAACGCGTAAGCCCCTCTTCGCTTCTCACAGACGCACCCATCGCGACGTGATCATCAGGTCCTTGCAACCTCTTGTTTCTCACACCGAGCATGACTCACGTGGGCTTAGAGTGAGCACCGACCCTGACCCCGAACATCCCCCCGGAACTACGAGGACTTTGATCCATGTCAAGGCATGGTATGTAAGAAGCCTCCACGAGGTTCAAGCCCACCCGTCGTTCTTCCACGTCGGGTCTCCTTCTCGTCCAGCATGACGTTAAACTGTGCATTCCCTCCCGAACTACGAGGATTTTGATCCATGTCAAGGAATGGTACGTAGGAAGACTCTATGAGGTTCAAGCCCACCAATAGTGGACCCCCGGGTCTAATTTCACGTCGGTTCACCGACGAACGAATCTCCCGAACTACGAGGACTTTGATCCATGTCAAGGCATGGTACGTAGGAATCCTCCACGAGGTTCAAACCCACCCGTCTTTCACGTCGGGTTTCACCCCCGTCCAGCACGACGTTAAACTGCACTCCGGTCCAGTGGTAAGCCATTGCGACCCATCCCACATGAACTACGAGGTCTTTGATCCATGTCAAGGCATGGTACGTAGGAAGCCGCTATGAGGTTCAAATCCACCATCTGGTCGTCCCGACCTCATTCACGTCGGTTCACCCCCGTCCCGCATGACGTTAAACTGTATTCCCCAATCCGAACTACGAGGACTTTGATCCGTGTCAAGGCATGGTACGTAGAAATCCTCCCTGAGGTTCAAGACCAACGAGCATTGGCCCAGACCATCTCCTTGTCGGTGTGCCATGCCCCCATCTCCCATTGGACCAAGGTCCCTCAATTACGTCGGTTCACCGACACCCAATGCCTGTCGTTTATTCACGTCAGGGTTCACTATCGTCCCGCACGACGCTAAACTGTATTCCCTAATCTGAACTATGAGGACTTTGATCCATGTCAAGGCATGGTACGTAGGAACCCTTCACAAGGTTCAATCCCACTTTTAGTGGACCCACGGGTCTACTCTCACGTCGGTACGCTGACGATCCCCATCGGGCCAAGGTCCACCTTCACGTCAGCTTATCGACGTCATCCGAACTACGCGGACTTTGATTCCCTGCCACAGGGATACGTAGGAAGCCTCATCAAGGCTCAAGCCCAACTTCACGGTCTCCCCTGCGATGGTCCCACTTCACTCCCCTTCCACTCCATTCATCAACCTACCACTCATTCCGATTCTCGCCCGGACCGTCTTATCCTGGTGAGACCATGTCGGTACGCTCTTCTTCACTGTCGCCCACGGGCTGGCCCCGGTGTCGATATCCCTTCAAGGAGGATCCCTCAATCCGATCCATCCTAGCTAATGCTCTGGTTGGGTCGATCCGTCTCCGCTGGACGTTAAACTTGCGGCATACCCTGTGTTGAGCACGGGAAGCTGAGGAAAACCTCAGATATGTGTCTACGACATATAATTCCCCGCGCTCGATGTGGGATGCCTCGGGATCCACGCCTTCAAGAAGCCTTGTGGTCAAGGATAAACAGACAGACATGCCAGGTACCCCAGCATCCAGACATGCTATTGATGCCTCAACGTGAATACTCCCCTGACTGAAGGTTGCTGCCCTGACTGGACCCTTTGGAATGTCCCGACAGAAGCAGTGTAATTAACCGGCGTCCATGGAAACATGGCACTGGGAAGGGTTTCACGAACTACGTATTAAATCTATAAGGGAGACCCGGACTAGGTGACGAGTCCTGAGGAGGAATCCATAGGAGGAAGAACCGACATCCCATCATCCCGTTTCGATCAAGGAGCAGACGTCCCTGAATAAGGATCGAATGCCGCCCGCCTTTGGAAAGCGGGAATGCGGGGCAACAGAAGCGCCACGCGTCCTCCCCCACGGACGGACGGGCGTGCGCCCCAGCGAAAGCGTCAGAAACAATATGTTATCAACAGTAAGGGTTCATTCATGTACACAAACTGAAAGACTTTCTAAAAATAAACTTCTTTACCTCTACAGTCAATCTTAGCATGGTAAATAGAAAGCCAATCTATAGCCAGGATAACATCAAAATCTACTAGAGGTAAAACAATAAGGTTCGCAAGTAGGTTCTTTCCACAGATAAGGATAGGAAGATTCTTATAAATTCTTTTTGCCTCAACATTTCCCCCAATTGTTTTTACCAAAATTTCAAGAGTAATTTCTTGAGATGGTATTCCCATTTTACTAGAAAAGTTTTCAGATATGAAAGAATTTGTAGACCCCGAATCAAACAACAAACTGGCATAATCTGAAAAAACAAACAAAGTACATAATACAACTTAATTTGAAGGCTCGACATCTGCTGAAGTAGTTACAAAGGATTTCACCACCCCTTTATGCTTGTAGTCTAACTGCTTCCCATCACTCAAGCTCTTTGTCGAACACACGTTTGCATAGTGACCCATCTCATTGCACTTAAAACATTTCAGTAACTGTAAATCAAATTTGGTCTTACCTTCACCTTGATCTTTTTTAGTGCAATCACGAGCCTTATGTCCCATATTACCACATCGGTAGCACTTTCCAGAATTCAGAAGTCATTCCTCAGCATGCCTTTTACCACATTTATCACAAACTGGAAACTTAGTTTTCTTTCCATCAGACTTTTTTGAAGAATTCTTTCCTTTCTCCTGCCACCTTGGTCTCTTCTTCTGCTGGTTGTTATAGAACACTTGATTGTTGGAAAACTCTATTTCCACCTTCTCAACAAATCGAACACGCTTTTCATAACTTTTAAACTCACGAGAAGCTAATTCCCTTTGATATTTTGGCTTTAATCCTGAGTAAAAACGATTGATTTTACATTCAAGGTCTCGGATAAAATTTGGAGCATACCATGCCAACCGAGTGAACCATTCTTCATAGGCAGCCAGTGAGTCTTCCTCTTGCCTCAATTCCAAGAATTTCTTTTCCATCCTAAGTTGAACAGCCTTAGGAAAATACTTTTCAAGAAACATATCTTTGAATTCATCCTAGTCGAGAGCATCAATCTCATCAGCGTCCCTGATATTTTTGACCATCGACCACCACTGATCTGCTTCATCCTCCAAACTGTAAATAGCAAGACTAACCTTTTGATTGTATGAACACCCCATGACATCGAAAATCTTATCCAGTGGTTTAATCCACCTTTCAGCTAACACAGGGTCTGATGATCCTCTGAATGATGGGGGATGTTGCCTCATGAAATGTTCCACCACTGACATGTTCCTTTGCGGTTGATCTAGCTGATCTCGTGCATGGACACCACCGCCATTTATCGCTTGAGTCAACTGTGCGATTACTGCAAAAAACTATTCAGTTCCAATTCTGACCATCTAGGGATGCTGATTCGGAAGGTTATTTCCTTCTGTATGCCTTCCTAGCACTGCTTCCATGTTTCATCTATGGAAAACCATTCTGAAAAAACATGTCTTAGATGAAGCAACATGGTAATCTTCAAATGCTATATCATTTCATTTTGACCATAAAAAAATATTTTTGGATAATCATTTAACAGAATTCTAACTCCTAAAGTTATCTAAACTGACCTTTGATACCAACTATAAGGCCCTGGCCTTAAACCTTACTTAATCTTGAGTTACTACAATATTACACATTGAGGATCTTTTCAGGTTTCAAGTTTTAGAGAATTAGAACATAAAACAGTCATTAAATTCCAAATATAAACAAAGTGGTTACATAAAGATAGTATTCATTTTACCCATCATTGGAAACATATTTAAAATAAAACATGGATTCATTCTTGACACGTCCTTGACACTATCATCATATCATGTACCTTTCCCTTGACCTGTGAAAAACATTTCAAAAAAACTTGGGATGAGCATAAAAAGCTCAGTATGGGTTATAAAATATGGGAAGGAAACATATGTTCATATATACATAAGAAGGAAATCTTACTTTACCCATAAAACATAAGAACTTTAACATACCTCATCAAATCATGAATAATTCATAGAAATCATAAGACATAAAGAGATCTTGAGTCATTCATAACATTCTTACGTAGGGAGTAACCCTCTTGGTTACGTTTGGAATACCCATCACAGTATATTCCCTAAATCTCTTCGGAGAAACCTTAACGTTTCACTCCTTCATGTTACCCAATGCATTGGAGATCTATATCGGGCACACTCGCCCTTAGTTTATCACAGAACCACCCGTCTTCATAATAATTCCCAAGAACCTCAACATAATTGTATCACATAAAACATGCATAAAGGAAACATAACATTTCCACCTTTCAATAACAAGATATCAATACAAAACATTGATATAAAAACATTATGAAAACAATTTTCAATACAAAAATAAAAGAAAAGTAAAACATGGTATTTATTTTTCTTTTAAAAAATGGTATGTCTTGTAGGGGAAGCCGAAACTCAAAAAATGGTCACGGTGGCGGAGAAGTCATTGTCGCCGCATACGTATGGCAAAAACATTCCCTTTTGTCATTTAGTAAAATGCTTCATACAAAAAAGATTCCTTTTGGATAAACATAAAAGTGAAAGGGGTTTATACACCTTATAAAAGAAAGTTTTGTATAATACAAAATATGCCTCAATGAAAGGAGATTGAGACGAAGTCCCATACCTCGAGTCCGACTTGACTCGGTCGTTCTTTAATCTCCTGAATAATAAACTTGAGTTAATTTCAACTTGTTTAAGAACCTTTTTCAAGTTCATTATTCCTTTTATATCACTTATTTCCATATCATGAACACTATGTAATTATTTAAGTTAATAACGGTCGTTTTAACGACCATTGGTACTTGAGTCAAAAATAAACCGTTTATAATTACAAGTTGTTCATGTATCCATTATATCCAGAATTATAATCATGATGTATATATCATTTATTTCATATATATCCAGTACATTCATGCATTTATAATATTACATAATCATTTAGAGGTATGCAATGAAATGCACCGTTCATGGAGACGGTAAGCCGTACGTACGCATGAACGCTACTTTCATTTCTATTTCATATTTTATAGAATGGAATCATAATGATATAAAGGTATATTATAATTCCAGTGTAATATCATATATAATATCATAACTCCATCCTTTAAACGTCCCACATATGGTATTAACGAATCAAATCACTTTGAGGGGGCGGTAGTCCGCACATCCTTAAATGAATAAATCACATTTACCCATAATGGAAACCAAAAAGGTATGCCCAAAATGAAAAATACAGAAGATTAAGGAAAACATAAACATATAATATATCATATATAAATATAGTGTCATCTTAATGGACACCTTTGAAGGTGTTAAAAGAATGTTGAACAATCATCGTTTCGGGAGGCAGAAATTCGCCATCCACGGAAACAGTAAGTTATTTAACCATTAGATGTAGGTGTGTGTAAGTGTAGCTCTAATCCTTCTTATAACGACATCCTAATATATTGAAGATACTGGAGTTGTTATAAAATAAATAAATAAAAAGATTTTAGGGGGTTGGAGAAGTAAAATAAAACAAAAGGACTCAAGTGAAGACATTACCTTAAAATCGGGTAACTCCCTTTGGTTTGAGCTCAAAGGCTTCCTTGGGAAGACTTATGCACAAATTTAGGCTTTAAGGAGTAATAGAGGGATTTGGAGAGACAAAATGGGCAGGGTTTGGCCGAGCCAAAGGCTTTGGAAGTTTGGGTAAGGAGGTAGAGGTGGGGGCCTTTTATAAGAGGAGAGGAGGGGCACTCTTGGAAAGTAAGGAAATGTTACTTTATTATAAAATAAGTTTCGGATTCAAAAGGTCCCACTTTGATATAATTCGAGGCTAAGGTGATAAGGGTTCGAAATATACCCATACAATAGGTTTTGGACATGTTTAGGTCATAGATTTTACATTATCTTTTCATTTTATTTAAATCCATTATTAATGATGTAATCGCTGCATCATCATGATGTCATAAGTAATATAATTTATTTAAAGTCTAAAAATTATATAAAAAAATACTATGATGTAGGAAATCTTTATAGCTTTCCAATTAATATTTATAATAAAAAATATTACTTGTATAACCCCATGTAAAATTTGTTTTAGTGAAATAACTCTTGTTTGTGTCATTTTTATTTTAACATTAAAAAAAAGATATTAATGTCATTTTCCTACCAAGGTGGCTCCATGGGGTCCCCAAGTTTACCCATGGATTGTCTTGGTCGGCCATGACACATCCAATTAGGGTAGGACATGTGTCAAGCTCATCTCATATTATTAAAACATCATTTTTACCTTAAACTACACTAATTACCACTAATCGCGATTAAAAATTTAATAAGTTACTATTCACCAAAAAATTATTTTAATCCCATTAAACCACATTTTACTTCTTAATGACAACCATGTATGTCGGATTTTTGAAATTCAAATCACAGATGTGGCAAAGTTTCATTTAAACAAAAAATCAGTTTCTTTAACTACGACTTAGTGGTTTCACTATTCATAAAAAATTGATGTTTTTCAGAAAAATAACAAAACTTCACCCTAATCTATATTTGATATTCAAAATTCAAAAATTATTTATATTTTACAAAATTCAAATCATATAAGTTACATTAATTAATTTAATAATTACTTCTCGCTGTCATGACAAATAGCGTGTTTTTATGAAACAATAAGTATTAAAAGATTGACACCAGTTTAAGTCCAATTTCAAAGAGAAATTGATTCCAATGACCACCATTGTATTAAATGGTAAAAATATATTCTTATTTCACTTAAAAAACAATTCAAAAGATAATCTAATCATATAAATAAATTAGATTAAAATGCAGTTTTGATGTAAAATGCAGTATTTTTCACTATTCATTAAAAAATGAACATTGTCAGAAAAATACCAAAAATTCACACAAAGTAAATTTTGACGTCCCTATAATAATTAATAAGTTTATTTTGACAATCATAGCTTATAAAATTGTCAAAAGATATATTTAAAAATGGTTTTCCATCAAAAGGCAGTAAAACAATCTTTTAAAAATATTAGTGTATTCCATGCTTAAGATTGGATTTATTTTCATTTTAAGCCACTAAAACACTATCTAATACATTAATAAACATAGATAAAAATATCTATTATTCATTACTTACTTGGGATGTTATAGTGTCGGGTCATGGTAATGAGCTCGTGCTTGGTAGTAGCTAACCCATGTACGAGGGAAAACCCATGTTACCCAGGGTGTTGTTCTATATTGTGAAATGTTAATGCTGATGATATTTCACCATTCAGTGATGAAAATGTTATGAGATGTGATGGTTTTATGATATTTGTCTCGTGGCCTCAATGGAAAAAGTTTTTTCATTAATTCATACATGTAAGAACCTATAGAAATAGGTGATATGCAGCATGGTAGGCACACACGGTTTGGGTGTGTGATGTAGGAAAGATATAATTAACCTTGTATTTTAAAAATTGAAAGTAGAAAATGTCATAAATGAAACAATGCATGTGGGTGAAGATAAAATAATGAAAATTGGTAATTAATGAAATATGTGTAATTAAGTCTTTGTAATGAATTGATAATTTTGATTGTAACGTGTTGTGTGAGCCTTGTGGTGGTGTATGGTTATTTCCCTTTTTTGGACCATGACCTTCGATAGAGATTGTCTTGGTGATGATTTTGGAATGCTATGAATAGTTTGGATAATGGGTGTATGGTGAGTTGTTATGGATAGTGAATCGCCTTCTTGTAATGAAGTTTCAATTGTTTGATGGTATGTTTTCTAGTCCTAATTAATGGAAATATAGAGAAATGCCACCACGTCATCGAGCACCAGTGGGAAAACAAGAGGATGTGGCTGAGAACTCTCTTCCAGTATAGTATCAAGAGAATGTCGTGATCCAATATAGTCGAGAAGAGAAGTTCCAAGAAAAATTGGCTCGTTTTATACAGATTATCTATCGAGTCCCAGGGTGGGTTTCACAAAGTATGTTATGAGCTGATCATAGAGTTTCTGTTGTAGCACCCTCCGACATTTACCGGAGTGGGTGGGATAGAGGCAGAAGAGTTCTGGAGAGATATTTGCCTGATGATTCTTGATCATTTGTAGACACTTGATAGTAAGAGAGTCAAGTTGGAAACTTATATGTTGTGGGGCCAAATAAAGAATCAGTGTGTCATCCTGGCTCAGACTGGTCATACTGAGGGGATGTTGTGGAATGATTTTTAGGAAACAAATTGGATCATTTTATCCCAGAGACATTGAGTAAATAGTGGGTTGTAGAGTTCATGGGTCTGACTCATAGATTGATGTCAGTGATAGAGTATGATGGTAGATTCACTGACATGTGGTTCTTTCTTCAAGCGTTGGAAGGGGATGAAGCATCAATTAGAAGGTGTTTCCAAGATGGTATGAGAAACCATATGAGGTCTCGTGTGAATATATTTCTTTTTACGGTGTTTACAGAAGTAGTGGAAAACATAATGATCTAAGAATTAAATCTAAAAGTTGATTCGGATAATAGGATTGTCGTGCTAGATGAGCAGACAAGTGGTGCAGTTTTTGAGGGAAAAAACATTGTTTTGGAAGTATTATGCAGGTCAGAAGTGTCCCAGGTGGTCAGAAGAATGGTTCATCCTCTTAAGGTTGTGATCAAGTGTTCTTCTATCAGTGTGGTAGGTCGTGGAACATATGTGTCTAGTGTCCATGGCCTCTAGTTTAGTGTTGGTCGTGTAGAATATTAAGACATGTGTAGAGGTTCTGAAGGATCCCTCAGTAGGTGAGGGTGAATGATGGTGATATGAAGTTTCCAAGTAGTGTCAAGGGTTCAGTTTCTCCGTATGAGGCATGCATTTGGAGGTCCACAGGTCGTACAGAAAGGGACGATGGAGGTAGAACTCCATGGCCAGATCACTAATGTCTGCAGGGAAGTTCAGTGTAAGGCACACAAGTTGGTGCCCAAGTTAGAGTGGTAGGCCAGCTTCATGCAATTCATTTTTCACCTAGTGATGGGGAGGATGGTACATCTACTATTCGAGGTATTATCCTTGTAGCTTCTATGCTTTCTAGTGTTTTGTTTGAAACTGGTGCCACATACTCTTTTATTGCTGCTCAACTTGTGGAAGCATTGGGTTTTCCTATGGAGAGTGTGTGTGGGGTTATGTTGATATACACTCCATTGGGCTATGAAATTAAGATATTAGGATGTCTAGGGGATGTTATCTGGAATTCGTTGTGTATGAATTTTTGTCAGACATGGTCACTTGTGAGATGTAACGATTTGATCTGATCGTGGAAAAGGATTGGTTGGTGCTGTATTGAGTGCACATAGACTTTTACCATTGCAGGGTATCATTTAGTTACATTGAGGGAGAAACCTATATCCCTCGTGGAGAGTGGGATGTTCGAGCAGGTCGTGCGGGACCATTTTGTCAGTTATTGGGATGGGTCATAGCTCATGTAGCTTTTTTTATGCTTGACGATGAAATAGGTGAATAATCTATCTTGCCTCTAGAATTGTATTTGTTTCATGATGTGCTACCTGAAGATTTATATAGGTTGCTACCCGAGTGGGATGTTGAGTTCATGAATGAGTTGCTGCAGGGAGGAGAGCCAGTTTCTATTCTTCCATAATGAATGGAACTAACCGATCTCTAGGAGTTGAATGTTCAAATTGGGGATCTTGAGAAAAAGGGTTTCATACGTCCAAGTATGCCTCCTTGGGGATCTTCTGTGCTCTTTGAAAATATGGATGATGGGTTGTTATGGGTGTTTTCTAATTATCAGATGTTAAATTAGATGAGGGTGACAAATCAGCACCCTCTTCTTATAATTGATGTATTATTTGATCTTTTTAGGTGAAATTGATGTTTCTATGATTGATCTGAGATTGGGTTATCACTAGTTGAGGGTGAGGCCTTCTAATGTACCACTGATAGCTTCCAGGTGTTGGTACAAGTTGTTTGAGATTTTGGTGATGCCTTCCATCTTAACCAATGAACCGATGATGTTCATGGAATTGATGAAACGAATCATTCATCCTTATCTGGACTAGCTTGTGGTTTTCTTTGTTGATTAAATCTTGGTATACTCGAAAACTCATGATGATCATTCCCTAAATCTTGACATAATTCAATGTACACTAAGAGATCATTATCTAAATGCCATGTTGTCAAACTGTCAGTTTTGGATTGGAGAAGTGAAATTTTTGGGTCGCATCATCTCAAATGTAGTTGTGTTGGTGTATCCAGTGAATGTGTAGGATTTCATGTCTTAGGGTCATCCCATGAGTGCCTTAGATGTTCAGAGTTTTCTAGGTTTGGATGGGTTTTACCAGAGTTTCATCTCAGATTTCACTCATTTGGCAGCACCACTTTCATGCATGACCAAAAAGGGAATCTGGTTTGAGAGGTCTGAGGCTTGTGATAATAAAATTCAATAGTTGAAAATTTTATTGACGACCGCACTGATCATGATGTAACCTAATCTAGGTAGAAAGTTTGTCTTATTTTCTAATGCGTACAGTATTGAGCATATGGTGATGTTGATGCAATATGAGAGGGTGGTGGCTTATGGTTCGAGGAAGTTGAGACACTATGAGTGGAATTATCCCACTAATGATATTAGGTTTTATGCAGTAGTGAATGCCTTAAAGTGCTGGAGGCACTACATTTTTGGGGAATAGTTCATGATGTATACTTATAACAAGTTCTAATGTATATCATTTCCCAGTGGGATTTGAATCTTCTGTAGTGAAGATGGGTTGAGTGTCTCTAGTATTTCAACAATGATATGGTATATACACTAGGTAAAGGGAATATCATTTCTAATTCTTTGATTAGGAAGGATCAGAATCAGATGGTTCAGGAATCCAGCCCCGAGTGGAAGGCGATGGCATTGTTTGCGGAGATACACCTGGAGATGTGGGAGGAAATCGGTCAGGTGACTCTTGCATTCATGGAGGTTGAGTCAACACTTTTAATTCGAGTTATGAGAAGTCATATAGACAATATTGAAATTCTATCCATGAAATAATGACTTAATGGTGGGGGGATTCCTTCTGGTTAGGCATTCCAGCTGTTTGGGGTTATTGGTGATCATGGTCGTGTGGTTGTGACGACATGCATTTTGGAAAAGTTTATGTGTTATATTCATGCATCAAAATGGGAAATGCATCGTGGTTTGACCAATATGTATCTTGATAACCACAAGATATTTTGGTGGCCGAAAATGAAAAAGTAATTTGGGGGCTTTGTGGCATGGTGCCTTACCTATCAACAGGTGAAGGCTGAGCATCAATACCAAAGTTGTTTGTTTCCTCCATTTACCATTCCGTTATAGAAGTGCGATGATGTTATGATGTTTTCTCTGGTGGGTATTTTGTGGATGCCTTAGAAGAATGACACAATATGTGTGGTTGTGGATCAACTAATGAAAGGGGCTCATTTCTTACAGATTCGGGAGGATGACATTGTTGATCATATAGGTGAGTTGTAAGTTCAGAAAATAGTATGGTTTCTTGGAGTATCATTGGATATAATATCTAATCGTGATCCTCATTTCTCGTTGGGCTTTTAGAAAGGTTTCCATAAGGCGCTTCGTACTCAGGTGCTTCAGAGTACGGCTTTCCACATGTAGACGGAAGGGAAGTCATAGCCTGAAATCCAAGTGTTGGAAGACATGTTAAGGGATTATGCCTTGGATTTTGGTTGTTCCTAGGAGATTCACCTGTCGGTTGTTGATTTCTTCCATGGTAATAGTTTTCAGGATACGGTTCTGAGGGCACTGTTTGATGGTCTTAACAGGAGGCCATGAAGATCTCTACTGTGTTTCTTGGAGGTTGGTGAATCTGAGCAGTTTGGATCGAGTCTTGTATAGAAGTCTTCAGATCGGAAGTGTATACCACTTGAGTTCTCGGTGGTTGATAGTTTGTTCCTTAGGGTGTTTCCATGGTTTGGTCATCAATGGATTAAGAAGCAGGGAATGTTGGCACCTAGTTATATGGGGCCATTTGAGATTATGGAGAGGATTGGGCTGGTGAAAAACCTATTGGCTCTTATAAAGTTGTATAATGGGATGAATGGTTTTTATTCATGTGTCGTAGCTTCATTGCTATCAACCAGACCCAAGTCACATGTTGGATGTTGAGGATTTTGAGCCTGAGGCAGATGCATCATTTGGGGAGCATCTGGTTCGTGTCGTCGATCATGGTGATAATGTCTTGAGGGGAAACATTATTCCATTAGTGAGAGTACAGTGGAAGCATGGGAATGTTCATGAATAAACATGGGAGTGGGAATCATATATTCAAGATTAGTGGCCCAATATCTTTCCCCTAGATGTGGAATAAATCTTAAGAGCTTGGCTCAAGGAAGATCCCTTATAAGGTAGGGAGGTTGTAAGATCTCAGATCATGGAAAGTTATTTTCTTGTTTATAATTTTGTTTGAATCCCGTATTTTGGTTAATTGAGTGCTTAACCATGTCCTTATGGCGGCCAGAGGGTCTTCTGTTGGTTCGGGACAAGAAAAATGAGAATGAGGGGGTTTTCTAGGTAGGTCACAGGGTGTGCACACAGTTAGTAATAACCATGTAGATAACCCAGAAAACCATGCAGGAGGGGGTATTTTGGATAGTGGCCTCGGTATAGTTTGTGCACAGTTTGGAAAATAGTGTGGGTAGACAATGCCGCCTATATTCATTTAAAAAAATTACAATTTTACACTCCGTTATATTTAACCCCAATAGGGGATTTCCTACCCATTCACCCCTCTTCACCCTAGAAACGAACCAAATCATCCAAGGGATCCAATAGATCAATCTCCTCCATTTCTAAGGCATTTTTGGTGTTGTTGGTTGCGGATCAAACCTTCATGTAAGGATAATATCATCCTTGCTTCACTATTGTGTAT
The DNA here is from genome assembly GCA_963277665.1 of Viscum album. NCBI lineage: Eukaryota > Viridiplantae > Streptophyta > Magnoliopsida > Santalales > Viscaceae > Viscum > Viscum album. The sequence continues at coordinate 222,535,688 of OY728165.1, forward strand.
ATGGTTTGTATATTCTTCTCCACTCTTTCCTAATTTCTAAACCCCTATTCGTTGGGATTGATTTTAGTTTAAGCTTCAATGTTTGGTGGAAGCGGTATGTAAGGAATTGATTAGAATTGTGTTCACTCGCTGAATCATTATAGGTGGTATAAAAGTTATTTACCATGGTTTATTTGTGGATTTGCGCATGTGTGGTTTTGTTCATGGGTGTCTCTTAGCATGGTTTGATCACCCTGGGCATGTTATGTAAAATGGACATTAATAATGTTAAATGGAAACTCTCTTGATCCCCATGGGATGTTTCAATGTTTATTGAACTAATATATGGCCACCCATGGGGAATTCCGACATTCCCAGGCCAAGGGATTTGTGAAGAACAAGTGATATTGTTGTGGGTTTATGTAGAGCCTTAGATATATAGATTAATTTGATTGATGTGGTTAGAGGAAAATGAAGGTGGTGAACCATGGAGGAATAATAATAACCTAAGGGATATTGTTTTAACATGTAAGTGGATCATTTGGGTTGATACATTAGAATGACTCAAGGCTAAATGGGTTGATATGTGGAAAAGATTGAAGAACATAATGGAATGGATTATGATTCTGGTAATGAATCCAAGTGAGGTAGGCATAATAAAATAAGCCTAGTTAGAAAGGCACAATGAATGAATTATTAGTGAGATAAGCATAATAAGAGATGAATCAGGCCGTGTGGAAAAATGATGTGAAATGTGCAAAATGGTTTTATGGGTTAAAGAATGGGATTAAATCTCATTTTATTGTTCTAATTTATGTTTTATTAGGGAAATTTTTATGATGCTATGTGAATGGATAATGGATATAAATATGTATATCATGTGCACATGTCTTGGTTGAGTGGGGTATTGACTTGAGGTTACATGCCCATGGGTCCAGTTGTACTGAGGCTCTAAACTCGACCCCTATTACATGGGTCAGGGTAGGGGACTGAGGATCTACTCCCCTAATGGTTTCATTCACCTAGAGAGAGGATTTGAGGTGAGGATATGGTTGTCATGGGGATGTTAGTCCTAGTGAGATATGATAGAAGTGTGTTTCCCCATGCTTGTGATTGTGTAAATGAATCCTATGTTACTTTTGGTGTTTTAGGATCCCATGGAAAATGTGTTGGAAATGGTAAGTGTTGGGAAATGAGATGAAATGGTAAGAAAGATAATGTGTAATAAATGTTGGTAATGTACAAAGAATGGTTATGGGAACTTCATATTTCCATGTCATTTATTATTCATTTCCATTTTGACTACACAATTGTTTATACTGATATTTTGAATACACTGTAGGTGGTACCCTACTAAGTTGTACTCACACCCTACTCAGGCCGCGATTGTGTGCATATTGTGACTTCATATTTTTTAGGTCAGGATCAGGATAAAGTCACTTTCTAGGTAGTTAGCTTGGCATGGGTGTACATGGAGGAGGACCCATACATGGTGTTGGGACCATTATGGAGATTTTTTAGTATGTCTTCATTTTGGGTTTTGTTCACTTTTTCACTTGAATCATGGCATGGCATATTTACTGTTTGACATGGTTGTAACCTATTTTGGGAATTGTGGTTTATGGATACTATGTTATTATTGATTTTTATTCCTCTATTTGGTGTATCTTTTGTTCGGGATTACTCTGATAAAAAGGGGGGATAGTCTCCCAAATTATGTAATTGGACCCTCGTTTCCAGTGGGAAAAATTTAGCGTATGAGGAGGCGCAATTAAGATCATGTAACCACCCTTATCAGAGCACCATCTACTATAATTTATTGTATAGCCACTGATAAAAATATTCTTATAATCCAGAAAAACTTCGCTATATGTTATATCCATGGTTCCATGGACTGTGCCTAGTATTGACGTGGATAGAGGGAAAGACCTATAGCCATGGTTTCAAATAGTTGTTAAAGCCCTATAGTACGGTTCAAACCCTGGATAAAGGCCTATTACCACGGTGTGATACATGGCTATAGCCATATTGGAACAGTTTGAAACCCATGCAGAACCTTAAGCCACACGAGGACTATAATTATGGTTATACGACATTAGTCACAGTTTCAAATTGTTGATATAGGCCATCAAATTTAATAAAAAAACCCCCACACCCCCACTACCCCTATAACCCCTCCCTCCCCAGGACAGACCCCATGACAGATACCCTACCCCTTGCACACCCCCACTCTCCACCTAAACATGCCTCCTTGCACCCCCTAGACACCCATCCACCCTAGACACCCCCTAGACACCCCCCAAGGACACCGCCTGAGACACTCGTCCTGGACACCCCCCCTAATGAACACCCACCCTTGGACACCCCCACTGGACACCCCACGGCATCCCCAAGACACACCATAGACAACCCCCACTGATCACCCCTCACCGGACACCCCCACTAGACACCCCCTTTGACACCCCCTTGGACAGCACACTAGATACCCCATGGACACCCTCCATTAGAGCCCCCTGGACCCCCACCCCCTGGACTCCCCCTTTGACATCCCCATTGGACAATGCCCCACTAGTCACCCCCTAGACACCCCTTGCAAACCCTCCTAAACATCCCCTCAACCCCCCCCCCCCCCCCCGGGACACCCCCACTAGACCCCACCCCCTGGACACCCTCAACTAGTCGCCCCTACCCTCCGGACACCCCTTGGACCCCCAACCTCTTGGACACCTTCTTGGATACCCCTCCCCCATAGACACCCCACTAGACACCACCATGCATTCATATACATGAAAACATCCATATTAATAAAAATAATGATGAAATATGATAAACAAAAACTGTAAACTTAGAGAATGTATAAAATATTTTCTCTAAAAAATATAAAGGTACATGATTGAAAACTACTTACTCGGGGATTAACTATACAACAATAAATTTTTTTTCCAAAGATCTAAAATAGCACACTCACAAGTAAACTCCAAATCATCAATTCTAAAAGCACGGTGAATTCCTAGTCAATTTGATTAAAAAAAACAAATGGTTACCAATGTATTAAAAATTTGTATAATATAAACATTTCCTAGTAAATTTTATATTCACATCTCTCCCAGTTTTAAGTCATTGAAAAAAATAAATAGAATCATCTATATTTTGTTGTTGGTTTTCTACATGTCATGCATCCCTATCCTGCATACCAATACAAGTCATAAAAATCAACAAATGATTGAAAACAAAATTCCATAATGAATCCAAAAATTGGAATCCATACTCTTTTTTGAGCTCTTTCACCAACATATATTATTAGACACCCCCTCCCCCTTCGCCCTCAAGACCCCTACCACCTCCATGCCACTCCCACAGTCCCCCCCCCCACACCCCTTACACACTGCCCCCAACCCCCTTCACCCCTGAGACTCCCCAATGCATAGCCCCCTCAGCTTCCCCTGACACACTGCCCCCAGCCCCCAACCCCCTTAAGTCCCATCCCATACACCCCCTCCATGACACCACACCCTGACCTTTTCTATAATCCCCTAAACTCCCACACCCCCCTGCACACTGCCCCTACCCCCCTTCATCCCTTGGACACCCCCTCCTGGACATCCCCCCTATAAACTCCCCCTCCTCATCCCCCTAAACCCCCCTCTTGGACATTCTGGAACCCCCCCCTCCCTGAATACCACTAAAATTCATCAAAATCAATAAATGATTGAAATGGAAAATCCATCCCGAATACAAAAACTAGAAGCCCAACTCTCTTTGAGCTCTTTCACCTGCATATATTCCTACACTGCTCCCCTCCCCATGCTCCCCACACACCCTCCCCCCTTCCTAAACCATTCCCCTACCACTACACACTGCCCCCAGCCTCTTTAACTTCCCCTTAGAACACCCCCTCTTCTAGGAAACCCCTCTATTCCCATTTCCCCCCTCCCGTATACCCCCACACCACCTTCATAATGCCTCCCATCCCCCTTCTCCCCCTGGACTCCCCATATTGGACATCCCCCCTTCCCAAGATCACTACACCTATCCCCCTTAACCCCCCTACTAGACACCCCCTCATGGACAACCCTCCCCCTTCCCGGGCCCCTCCCTGGCCCATCCCCCCTCACCCCCTCACCCCCTCCACAAATGTCCCCTAGCCCCTTAACCCTCCATCCAGGATTGCCCCCTCCCACTGCGCACTACTACCCCTGCCACTGAACTCCCCTGAACACCCCCTAATTGTAAAGACTCGTAAATTTCAAGGAAATTTTTTTCTTAATTTTCTTTGGAATTTTACAAGAACGCAGTTTCTGACGGCACCTGATTCCGAGGCGGGGTGTTCCCGGAATAATTTTCCGAAGTTTGGCTCGGGTACGTTCAGCGAACGGACGAGCGGGTTTGTCTAACTTTTGAACCGGTGCCCGAAATCTAATTCTGAGGGCACTGATGAAATCGCAGCGCCGGTATTTGCTTAGAAACGCCTCTTCCGAAGTTGTGTTTGCTCGGGTGTGGTTTTTAATTTTTTGGGCATAAAGTTTAAAAATAAAATAATTTGTTCGACAACATTATTTTATTTCACTTAAGCCACTTGAAGCCACTTGAAATCCACTTAAACTGATTTAAAATGGATAGGGTGCTATCCAGAAATATCCTTCGCCCTTGGTAGGATATTTGTGAGATGAGCCCGCACGAGCCCCGCCGTTTCTTTCCGCTAAGTAACGCACCCACGAAAACCCGTCATTATAAAAGTCAACTGACGCGTTTTCTTAAATCCTTAACGCACCATTTAATTGGGCGGTTTATTTCATGAATTAAATGGGCAGTTTCTTTCGTTGAATTAATTCAATGAATTGATGGGTCGTTACTTACCTTTTCGTTTCTTGGCGTAATAATAAAATAAGACCAAAAAGTCTTTTTGGAGGATTACTCGTTGAGAGGTTTTGTCAGAGTTCCTGATCCTTCATCCTCCTTCGCGAAGAACGCGAAGAACGTGAAGAATGCGAAGAACGCCGGCCTCCGACGAAGAACGCCGAACCCGCGGAAGTCGACGACGCGACGCCGTGTTCCGTGACGCCGACGTTCCCTTCCTACAACGTTCTTCTGCGACGTCTCTTCCTATGCAACGAAATCTTCGATCAGCTGTTTGAGGTAAGAGACTTCAGGATTCTCTTAAATCTCCCTTCGGTTTTTTTTAACAAAACACGGATTTAATTTTCTATAATTAAATTAAATCTTTTGTTTCTTGGTCTGTTGAGTTCGCCGACTCAACACCGGATTCCGCGACGACGCGACGCCCTTCCGCGACGATGCGACGATCCCCTCCTTCCGCGACAAACAAATCCGCGAAGAACGTGCGTTCGACGATGACTACGAGGTAGGGGTTGTTGTGAATAATTTCCTTTTTCCCGTGATCGTTTCTTTTAAAAGAAAAGAACCGGACAAAAAGAACAATTTTAATCCATTAAAATTGTTGATTCATGTGTTGAATATATTTCTCCCGTTGTTTATCTCTAACATGGAGGGTGTGGGCCAAACGAACACGGCCTGACAACCTTCCGCCGTTATTCGTTGTTGTGCGGATTTGACGGGCGACGACCGAACGTGCCGCAACGGAAGTTTGATGGTTCCGCAGTGAAGAACGAGTCCCCGGAGGAGCAGCGGTGCAGACGGGAACGGAAACGGACCACCGGAGCGACTCCGGTGGCCCACGGAAACCACCGGCGGCACGGGTCGCTGGCGCGGCGGTTCCGGCAGCCGGGAGCGGTGGCGCCGCGGCGCGCCGCCGGACAAGGCCTCCTCGGCTGAAGCCGCAGCGGTGGCACCCGCGGACCCGCGGCCGCGCGGGTCCGGCGCGCGAGGGACGCGGCTGAAGCAGCGACCTGCTGTCCAGGGCGACACCCCGCGGGTGCCGCATGGTTGTCACATGGGGGCGGCAGGTCCCCTCCGCGTCGCTCGGGTCGTCCAGGGCGATACCCCGCGGGTGCAACGGGGGTGTCAAACGGGGGCGGCGGCTCCCCCCCACGCCGCGTGGCCGCGCGGACGAGCCGGGCCGGGCTAGCCGAGCCAGGCCTGTCCGACCGGCCAAGCCGCGCCCTGGTCGGGCCGGACTGGGTCAGCCAACCCGGGGGGGGGGGGGGGGGGGTCGGGCTGGGTCGGCCCGGGCCCGGACCCCCCGTCTTCGGACCAATTTCTGTCAAATGCCCGTAACTTGGGCTACGGGCCTCCAAACAACGCGCCGTCAGCGGCAACGCGATCCTTGGATCGAGACGGTCGTTTCTGTCTATTGCACTCAAGGGTTAAGAATACTTTGAGTTCGGCCGGGTTGGTTCGTACACGAAACCAACAGGGCCTTCGGAGCAGAAACGCTCATATCTTGAGCTACGGACGTCCGATCGACGTGCCGTCGACTTCGTTGAATTCCTCTAAGTGAGACGGATCTATTGGCATACTCCGCCCGAGGTTTGGACGCAGGTGGAGTATGGTCGGGTTGGTTTTGCCTTAAAAACCAACCGGGCCCCTAGGACGAAAAAGCCAATAACTCTCAGACCAGGCGTCCGATTGACGCGCCGTCTGCGACGTTGAGTTCCTGGTGACGATATGGAACTTTTGGATCCATAAAATTCAGACTTTGTGTCAGTTGATGTATCAGCCTCTCGGCTCGTGGAGCGGACCCTCCCGAACGAGCTTGCTGTGTGCGGGAACCCTAGTGCTGGCTGCGACTGCTACTTCTACAGCGACGTTTGGATACATCAACTTCAGACTTTGTGTCAGTTGATGTATCAGACTCTCAACTCGTGGAGCGTAACCTCCCGAACGATCTTGTTGTGTGTGGGAACCCTAGTGCTGGCTGTGACTGCTACTTCGACAGCGACGACCGTGCAGAGATCCTCAGTGGACTGCGACGACGACCGTGCAGAGATCCTCAGTGGACTGCAGCGACGACCGTGCAGAGATCCTCAGTGGACTGCGATGACGACTGTGCAGAGATCCTCAGTGGACTGTGATGACTACTGCACTCAGCGATCCTACGTGGATCAGTGCTACAAGTCCTGTGTGGGCCCGATCCTATGTGGGTCTGATCCTGTGTGGGTCAGCGCTCAGCGGTTCTGTGTGAGCCAGCGCCTACAGGTCCTGTGTGGGCCCGATCCTGTGTGGGTCTTTGCGGGGGTTAGTACCTATCGATCCTTTGTGGTTCCGATGACTTAGATGGATCAGTGATCATCTTTATCGTCATCTGAAGAAGTATACCTGTGTGAGTTGAATCATGTTTACTCTCCTTTGTGGATTGTGTTGAGCTATCCTATATGAATTACTGTTTACTCTCCTTTGTGGATTGTGTTGTGCTATCCTGTGTGGGTATACGTTTTTGCTTTCCTGTGTGGAATGGGTTGTGCTTGGGCTTGGACGTTGGAGCCGAACGGGAATTGATGACTTAGGTATATGTATGGGAATATACCTAAGCAGTGTCGGTTGTTACTTCGTGATTGTATCTTTCCTTTGTGGATTATCTTTTGTGGATTTCGGGAGACCATCAGGGGTCTCGGGGTCCCTACTGAGTAACTTATACTCACCCCTGCACAGGCTATGCCCACACTATGTCATGTTGGTTGCAGACGATGGACAACGCTGATCGTGGTGGAGGCGTGCGGAGCAGGAGAGTACCTGGAGGTGGACCACTGGACGGGACGTACTCGGAACGGTCAGGAGGACCCGAGGAGCCGAAGAGGCTATCTGTACCCACCCTTCAGGTGGGACTTCCAGAGGACGGCTCGACGGTGCAGCTTTTCTTTCAGTTGTTGTTTTCCCCTTTCAGTTGTACTTTACAGTTGGGCTTGTATTTCCGGCCCCTTTTACTTTCAGCACAGCTTGTACAGTTTTTACTTAGTGTTTACTTTTCCGCTTGCTTACTCTGTGGTGCTTGTCTACTTTTCAAAGGCAATGTCTTCTCCTTTTTTGGGATTTACGCCTTGGTGCTAGTCGCCAGCCCCTGGCCTATGGATGGCGGGCTTGGGGTAGTCACGGCACGGGCCCCGAGGATGGGTCGTGACAAATTGGTATCAAAGGAGGATCTGAGCCTTAAGTGTGCGGTGCACTGCCTGGGTTGAGATGTAGGGCCCACAACGAGGGCGTTGTGCTCTAAAGGGGGGGTGATTGTAATATCCCCAAATGATAAAGGGTTAAATGACTAAATGATATGACTCATGTCAACAAGGTGCACCTTCCTTTTCGGGAGCCTGTCTGATTAGAACTCCACAGTTAGGCGTGCTTGGCCTGGAGTAGTGATGAGGATGGGTGACCTCCTGGGAAGTTTCTCAGGATGTGTGTGAGTGAGGACAAAGCACACTGGAAAGGACATGTGTTGGCCTGTGGGGACTGCCATTAGTCAGATGACCCGTTCAGACATGTGGGTGGACCATGGGGTGGGCCCCACGTGTCTGCGGGGCAACTGGGGGTACCAGGTAGGTCAGGACCTGACGGCCATGTTAAGGCGGGGTGTATGTGCTGTCACTGGGACCCAGTTGCCACAATTGGTATCAGAGGTGGTCGGTTCTACCACAGACTCTGATCTTTCTTCTATGTGAAGCAATAGTGTTTAGCGTATAGGGTGTGGTTATCAGTCCAGGGCGTCCAGTGTTGGTGCGGCGGACGACGTATCCGTACACCAGGACCCTGACTTCTGATTTCCGACTTAATGCACGAAAACATTGATTGCATGTGTGTTTCAAGTTTTCTTTTTGATTACTTGTGTCAGCTCACCAGGTATACTGTTCTAACCGTGGCGCACTTGTTTCCTTTTCAGGATGGTCCCACGACGGCAGCCAGGTAGGGTTCCGAGAGTAGAGCGCGACGACAGCCCGCCGAGCGACGAGGCCTCGGTACAGGTCCTGTTGACAGCAGAGGCACCGGCGGTACCTTTACCCGCCGAGCCCCCGATGCTTCCAGCACCGACTGCTGACGATGGACGACGCCTCGTAGCTCTGCACGAGTTCCAGCACCAGTGACCACCCAGGTTCCGTGGGGAGACGGACCCCCAGGCAGCCGAGGACTGGTTGGAGGTGGTCGTTCAAGTTTTCAGGCTAGTTAGGACACCAGCAGACCTCATGGTGATCCTCTTGGCGAGCCTACTGCACGCAGCATCAAGACGATGGTAGAGCTTGTTTCTCCAGGTACACGATGAGGCGTCTCTTCTCTGGACGTACTTCGAGAGCCTCTTCCGCTCAGAGTTCTTCCCGACCACCCTCCGTGCTGTGCACATTCAAAAGCTTCTTCAGCTGCGGCAGGGCAGCTTGACGGTCGCCCAGTACGCGGCGAGGTTCACCGATCTTTCTCACTACTCGAATGACATGGTACGAGACCCCTTCTTCCGGGCCCGGACCATCGAGCAAGGATTGAGACACGAGATCAGTGCATCCCTGATCTCCCTCATCATCCCGACCCAGGTAGGAGTGCTAGAGCGAGCCCTTCTGATCGAGAGCTTTCTGGATGAGTCCACAGTGAGACCTACCGTAGGGCGGTAGGTAGTAGAGTCTTCGGCAGCTGGTATCCGACGGATGACTCAGGGTTCCAGGCAGACCACACCCTCTCGTAGATGACCTCAGGACACTGGCTTAGCAGTGCGGGGCACACAGCGCGGATCCAGCCTTTAGAGAGGCAGGCAGTGCTACTCGTGTGGCGGGCAGGGCCATATGGCTCGTGACTGCCCGACCCGACGTACCGAGGAGCAGCAGACGGTGGAGGGGCCACCCAGGAAGAGGCAGAGGGTTGACCGTGGCGGTCCGTAGGGAGGAGGCAGATGAGGCAGAGGAGCTGGCCGAGCAGCGGGTGGTGGGCGACGCGTTGAGGCTCTGCCACCACCACCACTAGGAGGTCCGCCCCGACCACAGGGGGCTGGCGGGCAGAGACAGGCACATCTCCAGGCAGTGGAGGCCTACGACCACGGCGCGCCATAGATGATTCGAGGTACAATCTGTGTCTATTCCACCCTTGCTGCAGTTCTTATAGACACAGGAGCGAGTCACTCTTTCATAGCCGCTGCCCTTGTTCGGAGCTCGGAGATTCAGACAGAGCCGTTGGCTCGATCCTTACGGCTCGAGGCTCCTACGGGAGAAGACTCGACGATTACGCACTAGTGCCGGCAGTGTGAGCTTACTCTAGGAGGCGAGAGCTTCGGCTGGGATCTTCTTGTAGCGGCGTCGAGGCCTTAAGACGTCATCTTGGGCATGGATTGGTTATCTACAGTCCATGCTCAGATTGACTGTTTTAGGCGCAAGGTGCGATGTGTGCGCACCGATGGGAGCAGGTTCACCTTCACCAGCGAGAAGGGAGCCTTCACAGCACAGGATGGACTCATGTAGAGGAGAGGGAAGCCCATCACTCATCAGTTGGCTAGCCTCATCCTTGGAGCAGTTGACGTGCAAAGTCCTAGTTTTCCTGCAGTGGTGGATCAGTATGCGGACGTCTTCCCCGACGACGTTCCAGGACTACCTCCTCGCAGAGAGGTATACTTTTATATTGATCTGTACCCCGAGAAAGCCCCGATATCCACTCCATCATATCGGATGGCCCTCGCTGAGCTTCCAGAGCTGCAGGTACAGTTGGAGGACTTGCAGGGCAAGGGGTTCATCCGACCCAGTGTTTCACCCTGGGCTTCGCCAATATTGTTCGCCAAGAAGGCGGACGGGATCTTGCGACTGTGTGTCGACTATCGTCACCAGAACCAGGTGAAAGTGAGTAACAAGTATCCTCTACCGAGGATTGATGACCTCTTCGATCAGCTCAAGGGAGCACGGTGGTTCTCGAAGATAGACCTCAGGTCAGGCAATCATCAGCTCAGAGTTCGAGACGAGGACGTACAGAATACGGCCTTCATGTGTCGGTATGGCCACTATGAGTTCTTGGTTATGCCTTTCGGCGTAACCAACGCTCCAGCAATGTTCATGAGCCTCATGAACAGGATCTTCCAGCCATACCTCGATCGATTTGTCGTGGTCTTCATCGACGACATTTTGGTGTACTCGACCACCGAGGAGGAGCACGCCTACCACTTGCGGGTTGTACTAGACACACTCTGAGAGAACCAGCATTATGGAAATCTCTCGAAGTTCCAGTTCTGGTAACGTGAGTTCCACTTCTTGGGGAATCTCATTTCTGAGGCGGGAGTTGATGTGGATCCCGCGAAGATCGAGGCAGTGTTAGCTTGGGAGCCACCCAGGAGCATGACGGAGGTGCGGAGTTTCTTTGGTCTAGGGGGAAACTATCGGAGATTTGTGCCAGACTTCTCCAGAGTTGCGGCGCCACTCTCAGCTTTGAAGAAGAAGGGGAAACCCTTTTTGTGGTTAGACAGATGCTAGCAGAGCTTTCAGGAGCTGAGACAGAGATTGACCAGCGCACCTATCTTGAGGTTTCATGAGGAGGGATATGGATACATAGTCTACTGCGATTCATCAGGGACCGGACTTGGGTGTGTCCTGATATAGGAGCGGGCCGTGATTGCCTATGGATCACGTCAGTTGAGGCCGCATGAGCAGAACTACGCTACCCATGACCTGGTGTTAGCAACAGTGGTCTTCACTTTGAAGACATGGCAGCACTATCTGATGGGCGAGCACTTTACAGTCATTTCTGACCACCAGAGTCTCAGGTACATCTTCTCGTAGAAGGACCTGAACCTGAGACAACGGCGATGGCTCGAGTTCCTCCAGGACTATGAATTTGAGATAGTCTATACTCCTGGGAAGGGGAACGTGGTAGCCGATGCCCTCAGCAGGAGGACGGGCATCCAGCTACTTGAGGAGGCGACAGAGCAGCTATCTGCTTTGCAGATATCCTTCGTTGATAGGGATGGAGCAGCCTTCCTTCAGTCTCTCATAGTCACTCCTCCACTACTGCAGCGGGTCAGAGAGGCACATCGTGAGGATGCTGACTGTGAGACGCGGCGTGCACAGATATCCTCGGGACATGCACCTGATGGCTTCTCCTATGGAGCAGAGCACGGCATCCTTTTCAGAGGACGTACATTGGTACCAGTCGCTTTACGAGAGGAGGTGCTGAGAGAGTTTCACACTTCTCCTTTGGCGATACATCCTGGAGTGACGATGATGTACGAGGATCTCAGACGACAACACTGGTGGCCGGGCATGAAGATGGTTGTGGCAGAGTTCGTTTCATGGTGCCTCACCTGCCAGTAAGTGAAGGCAGAGCATCAGGTACCAGTAGGCTTGGTACAGCCCTTAGAGGTCCCGGAGTGGAGGTGGTATGGGATATCTATGGACTTCGTGACTGGACTTCCACGCACTTCAAGAGGCCACGACTCCATTTTGGTGATTGTTTACCGACTCACCAAGTCGGCACACTTCTTCCCCATCAGAGAGCAGGGATCAGTGGAGAGATTGGGGCGTCTCTACGTTCAGGAGATTGTACGGCTTTACGGTGTTCCATCGACTATCGTCTCTGATCGGGATGATCGTTTTACTTCCCAGCTTTGGAAGGGGTTGCAGGAGGCGTTCGGGACGCGACTACGTCTGAGCACTGCCTTTCACCCTCAGACGGATGGTCAGACGGAGAGGACTATTCAGACTCTCTAGGACATGCTCCAAGCATGTGTCCTCGACTTTGGTCGTAGCTGGGAGGACCACCTACACTTGGTGGAGTTTGTGTACAACAACAGCTACCACTCCACCATCGGGATGTCACCATACGAGGCGTTGTACGACAGACCTGGCAGATCTCCTTTGTGATGGACAGACCCTGGGAAGTCAGCACTTGTGGGACCAGAGATGGTCCGGGCTACGATAGAGAAGGTCCAGGTCATCCAGGAGCGGATGAGGATAGCTTAGAGCCGGCAGAAGTCTTATGCTGACAGGAGGCGGGGGCCATTGGAGTTCGAGGATGGCGACCACGTCTTCTTGCATGTCTCACCTTGACGTGGTTTTCGGATATTAGGCTGAGGCGGCAAGTTGTCTCCACGCTTCATTGGTCCAATCCAGGTCCACAGCAAGGTTGGCGAGGTGGCTTATCGCCTGGTTCTGCCACCTCAGTTGCACCGGGTGCACGACATCTTCCACGTATCTCAGCTGAAGAGGTACGTGCATGACCCAACACACATCATTGACTATGGGGAGCTAGACGTGGATGATGGGGCAACTTTTGCGGAGGTCCCGGTGGAGATAGAGGATCGACAGGAGCGGGTCCTACGTGGGCGATCTATTCCTCTTGTGCGCATCAGATGGCAGCAAGGGAACCTCCTGGAGAGCACTTGGGAGCGGGAGGCTCAGATGCGTGCTCAGTACCCACATTTGTTTCCCTAGTTTTGATGTATCTTTACGGGGACGTAAAGCCCTGAGGTGGGAGTAATGTAAAGACCTGTAAATTTCAAGGAAATTTTTTTCTTAATTTTCTTTTGAATTTTACAAGAACGCAGTTTCTGATGGCACCTAATTCTGAGGCCCGGTGTGCCCGGAATCATTTTCCAAAGTTTGGCTCGGGTACGTTCAGTGAACGGACGAGCGGGTTTTTCTACCTTTTGAACCGGTGCCCGGAATCGAATTCTGAGGGCACCTATGAAATCGCAGCGCCGGTATTTGCTTAGAAATGCCTCTTCCGGAGTTGTGTTTGCTCGGGTGTGTTTTTTAATTTTTTGGGCTTAAAGTTTAAAAATAAAATAATTTCTTCGACAACTTTATTTTATTTCACTTATGCCACTTGAAGCCACTTGAAAGACACTTAAACTAAGTTAAAACGGATAGGGTGCTATCCAGAAATATCCTACCCCCTTGGTAGGATATTTGTGAGGTGGGGCCCGCACGAGCCCCGCCGTTTCTTTCCGCTAAGTAACGCACCCGCGAAAACCCGTCATTATGAAAGTCAACTGACGCGTTTTCTTAAATCCTTAATGAACCATTTAATTGGGCGGTTTATTTTGTGAATTAAATGGGTGGTTTCTTTCGTTGAATTAATTCAACGAATTGATGGGTCGTTACTTGCCTTTTTTGTTTGTTGGCGTAAAAATAAAATAAGACCAACAAGTCTTTTTGGAGGATTACTCGTTGAGAGGTTTTGTGAGAGTTCTGGAGCCTTCATCCTCCTTCGCGAAGAACACGAAGAACGTGAAGAACGCGAAGAACGCCGGCCTCCGACGAAGAACGCTGAACCCGCGGAAGTCGATGATGCGACGTCGTGTTCAGTGACGCCGACGTTCCCTTCCTGCAACGTTCTTCTGTGATGTCTATTCCTACGCAACAAAATCTTCGATTAGCTGTTTGAGGTAAGAGACTTCAGGATTCTCTTAAATCTCCCTTGTGTTTTTTTTAACAAAACACGGATTTAATTTTATATAATTAAATTAAATATATTTTTTCTTGGTCCGTTGAGTTCGCTGACTCAACACCGGATTCCGTGATGACGCGACGCCCTTCCGCGACGACGCGACGATCCCCTTCTTCCGTGACAAACAAATCTGCGAAGAACGTGCATTCGACGACGACTACGAGGTAGGTGTTGTTGTGAATAATTTCTTTTTTTTCGTGATCGTTTCTTTTAAAAGAGAAGAACCAGACAAAAAGAACAATTTTAATCCCTTAAAATTGTTGATTCATGTGTTGAATATATTTCTCCCGTTGTTTATCTCTAACGCGGAGGGTGCGGGCCAAACGAACACGACCCGACAACCTTCCGTCGTTTTTCGTTTTTGTGCGGATTTAACGGGCGACGACGGAACGTGCCGCAACGAAAGTTTGATGGTTCCGTAGTGAAGAACAAGTCCCAGGAGGAGCAGTGGCACAGACAGGAACGGAAACGGACCACTGGAGCGACTCTGGTGGCCCGCAGAAACCGCTGACGGCACGGGTCGCCGGCAGCCGGGGGCGGCGACGCCCCGGCGCGCCGCCGGACAAGGCCACCGCGGCTGAAGCCGCGCGGATCCGGTGCGCGAGGGACGCAGCTGAAGCCGCGTCCGGCTGTCCAGGGTGACACCCCGCGGGTGTCGCGGGGTTGTCACGCGGGGGCGGCGGCTCCCCCTCGCGTCGCTCGGGTCGTCCAGGGCGACACCCTGCAGGTGCCGCGGGGGTGTCACGCGGGGGCGGCGGCTCCTCCCCGCGTCGCGCGGCCGCTCGGCCGAGCCGGGCCGGGCCGCGCCCTGGCCGGGCCGGACCGGGTCCGGCCGGGTCGGACCGGTTCGGCCGACCCGGGGGGGGGGGGGGGGTCGGGCCGGGTCGGCCCGGGCCCGGACCCCCCGTCCTCGGACTAGTTTCGGTCAAATGCCTGTAACTTGAGATACGAGCCTCCAAACGACGCGCCGTCAGCGGAAACCCGATCCTTGGATCGAGACGGTCATTTCGGTATATCTCACTCAAGGTTTCAGAATACTTTGATTTTGGCCGGGTTGGTTCGTACACGAAACCAACTGGGCCTTTAGAGCGGAAACACTAATATCTTGAGCTACAGACGTTGGATCGACATGTCGTTGACTTTGTTGAATTCCTCTAACTAAGAAGTATCTTTTGGCATACTCTGCCCGAGGTTTAGATGTAGGTGGAGTACGGTCGGGTTGGTTTTTCCTTAAAAACCATCCGAGCCCCTGGGACGAAAAGGCCAATAACTCTCAGACCGGGCGTCTGATTGACGCGCCGTCTGCGACGTTGAGTTCCTGTTGACGATACGGAACATTTGGATACATCAACTTCGGACTTTGTGTCAGTTGATGTATCGGCCTCTCGACTCGTGGAGCGGACCCTCCCGAATGAGCTTGCTGTGTGCGGGAACCCTAGTGATGGCTGCGACTGCTACTTCGACAGCGACGACCATGCAGAGATCCTCAGTGGACTGCGACGACGACCGTGCAGAGATCCTCAGTGGACTGCGACGACGACTATGCAGAGATCCTCAGTTGACTGCGACGACTACTGCACTCAGCGATTCTACGTGGATCAGTGCTACATGTCATGTGTGGACCCTATCCTGTGTGAATTCAATCCTGTGTGGGTCAGCGCTCAGCGGTTCGGTGTGAGCCAGCGCCACATGTCCTGTGTGGGCCCGATCCTGTGTGGGTCTTTTTGGGGGTTAATACATATCGATCCTTTGTGGGTCCGACGACATAGATGGATCAGTGATCATCTTTATCGTCATCCGAAGAAGTATACATGTGTGAGCTGAATCATGTTTACTCTCCTTTGTGGATTGTGTTGAGCTATCCTATGTGGATTACAGTTTACTCTCCTTTGTGGATTGTGTTGTGCTATCCTGTGTGGGTATACGTTTTTTCTTTCCTGTGTGGACTAGGTTGTGCTTGGGCTCGGACGTTGGAGCTGAACGCGAATTGATGACTTAGGTATATGTATGGGCATATACCTAAGCAGTGTCGGTTGTAACTTCGTGATTGTATATTTCCTTTGTGGATTATCCTTTGTGGATTTCGGGAGACTTTCGGGGGTCTCGGGGTCCCTACTGAGTAGCTTATACTCACCCCTGCACGGGCTATGCCCGCACTACATTGTGTTGGTTACAGACGACGGACAGTGCTGATCATGGTGGAGGCGTGCGGTGCAGGAGAGTACCTGGAGGTGGACCACTGGGCGGGACGTACTCGGAGTGGTCAGGTGGACCCAGGGATCAGTGGAGGCTATCTGTACCCACCCTTTAGGTGGGAATTCCAGAGGATGGCTCGACGCTGCGGCTTTTCTTTTAGTTGTTGTTTTCCCCTTTCAGTTGTACTTTACAGTTGGGCTTGTATTTCTGGCCCCTTTTACTTTCAGCACAGCTTGTACAGTTTTTACTTAGTGTTTACTTTTCCGCTTGCTTACTCTGTGGTGCTTGTCTACTTTTCAAAGGCAATGCCTTCCCTTTTTTTGGGATTTACGCCTTGGTGCTAGTCACCAGCCCCTGGCCTATGGAAGGCGGGCTTGGGGTAGTCACGGCACGGGCCCCGAGGACGGGTTGTGACACTAATGGACACCTCCTCCCACCTAATCACCCCCACCCCTCAACACCCCTCCCCTATTGACCCTTAAGGATTTGATATTTGCTGAGACGCCATTAAAAATCCTTATTTCATGGGTGAAGGACTCATCCATTATTGTGATGTTCTTTCGGAATCATCTCCACCTATGTTAAGAAATGTCTAAGATTTGGCAATCTGACTCTTGTTTTTGGGATTTTTAACACGTATATCGATATAGAGGTTTTCAAATTCTCATTGTTTTGTGTTTTATGGGATCTTTTGAAGGAGTTTCCAATAGGATCAGTATTATTTTTTATTGTTTATGGATCATTTCAATGTGATCAATAGGTTCTTAAAGAAATGATTGATCTTGATTTTAGTGAGACTGGTCATTTGTAAACTACTTCATGGAGAATGTGGTCTTCTATATAATAATATACACATGAGGATAACGGTAACTGATTTGTTGATGCCAGTAAATAAGAATACATTGATCACGCAATGCTTGGAGAAATGTTGTATAGTAGATGAGAAATTAAATTGATTTATATATGGATAGAATTTTTACTTATTGTTGAGTTTTATTTGGTGGAGTTTTGCTATGGCATTGAATTTATCATGAGTTATAATAGAGTTCATAGAGATGATATGATAATGTTACTTTAGATGTTACATGAGACCAGAAAAATAATTTGTAGCAGTTGAGGGTCACCAAAGGAGGAGGTGTTTTTGTCTATGACATTCAGGGAGTATAAAATTGGTTCTACTCAATTTATTCAAGACAATCAGGATTTATTATAGTTAGAGTTCTCTATGACATAATAGATAGAACACAATTTTATAACAAGGGAGAAGACTGACGGGGGAAAATCTAAGAGATCAATTGGCGAACAAAAACAAGGTATGATACTAAGCACATATTTGATGATTGAACACCATCCACATTTCAAAGACATGATTGGTTAATTTTTTAGTGGTCAATTTTTATGTCTTCTTATGGTGATTTCATAAAATGATTTGTTAATCTTCTATCAAACTTTAATTTTCCTTATAATTAAAATGTTTATATTTGTAATAGTTGTTTAATAATTATTTTTTCATATTTATGTTTTATTTTGTCTTCCATTCTTTGACCGATATATTATAAATCAATGTTAATTTTTCATATGGTGTGGACTATTAGGTTAGTCCATTTAAGAGTTTATTGTTCGATTCTTGTTGTTGAAGCCTGACAATTAAAGATCAGTATTATGAGAACAATGATTTGAAACTGTAAAAGTGTTTTGAAATCGATTAACACATTGACTAGATATTAATGAATTAAGGTCAAAACTAAGATCATAGTTGACATCCTTGACTTCTCAAACATAACTAATCATTTAGTTTAGATATTTTGGAATGTCTGTTGATATATTTTACAGAATTAATTCATTCAAATCAATGATGAATGAATGAACCAATTTAGTCACATGGAAATCCCAAAGATCTTATCTAACATCTCTATAGTATTCATTCAATGCTATATTTTTTCATTTTTTAATATTTCCAGGTCTTATAATAGTTTAATAAATTAGGTTAGTTTCATTTATTTTCATAGAAACCATCAATGAAATTTAGTTTAGTTAATATTATAATAAATAAAAAACATGAAAAAGAAATTCATAAAATCTAGTCTCATTGGGATACAACCCTAGTTTCTACTATATTATAATATTTAAGGATAAAAAAATTAATTGGAGTTAAAATTAATTAATAACCCAGCTTATAGATACAAGATTCGTAAATCATTACCATGTGTTTTTATTTTATGATGAGATTATAATTTTAGTGGTTGTTGTTATAATACCATTAGTTTAATTTTATACTCTATTAATTAATTTAAATGTTATATATGATATAGAAAATCTTCTATTATCAATACATTTACCTTTATTTTTCATTAATTGTTTGAGTATATTGGATATTTATATTTTCAATATTTTTAATGCTTGAGGTGGAAAAAATTAGTTTTTTAAACTAATATTAACCAATTGTAATATGAATATAATCAATATTTTGCGATGTCATTATGTATCTAAGTAGGTATCTATGTTTGAGACAGACCGTGAGGTAATCATTCTTAATATTTATTACATTATCATATTTTTTAACATATCTACGTCCTTTCATTAACCTATTGTGGGGAATGTTTTTTTTTCATTTTTTATGGTGGAAGGATTACATTCCGAATATATTTAAAATCATAATCAAAACACATCACCAATATTAGATGAAATTGATTGTGAGTACTTCCATGATTTGATGGAAACATATATTATTTGTCCTGGGAGTGATGTCCCAAGAAGCACTCAAAATGATATTGAAATTGGGGTTATTTTGTATAGTATTGATTATCATATGACTTATAATTTGATATGAATATTTTGTGCAAAATAATTTAAATTTATATGATCAAAGGGGGTACATAGTGGTGAAATGGTCATTACACCACTTGCCTACTTGAGAAATTCAGTTTTAAAAGTCTAACTGCAATTAAAGTGTGTTTTGGTTCAAACAACTGTTTTAATAATAATATGGAAATCCCCTAAAAAGATATAAAAACGTTCAACTGTAGTTTTTTCTTTACAACTAAAAACAACAACAACTATAAGGAAAACATAAATTCAATAATGTCTAGAATGTTATACCAATGTGAGTTTTCACAAATAGTGCACCTCTATTGGAGGGGTTTTATTACAATAACATGACATTTATATCAAAAGAAAAATTATCATAACTAAAACTTATTCAAGAATTGAAATATAATATATGAAGAATTAAGAATGCACCTAAATTCAATTTTAAAAATTCATGAATTAAAGATGATTGGAGAGGGACCCTACCGCAAAGAAGCCAAGACACACTCAGCACTTGACACTTTTATCAGTGACAAATCTATGCTGGTACATCCATCCTCTGGGTATATGCACATTTTGATATACATAAGGACACCCTAACACCTATGTACATATCTACATGGCCTTGATGATGCACAAGAGTATCCTTATATATATGATCACATGCATAAGCCCATTATCACCCTCACACGTATGGATATTCAATATATATACCTAAGCACACCTATCCCCTTATATTCAACCACACTGTCATGGGTGTATAAACATATAACAATTGAAATTATTATATATATTATTACCTATGAATATGTAGTGAGTTTCCATTGACTATGTTTGCCACAACACACAAGAAAGTGTCCTCAGAGACGTCAACAGAATTCCAGTGATCTGATGAATCGTCATTAATTGAACCTAATAGTTGAATGTGGGATGAAAATATTTAGTGAGAACGGAAATAATAAAATAGGTGATGATTGTAATAATATCAGAACATGGAGTGAAGGTTTCCTCTCTAATGTGGATCAAAAAAACAATGTAGTTTCAATTCATGCAATAGGTATTTAGAACATCCAATTTGAAATCACACATCATTGAAATTAAATGTTAAATTTACATGTAAAAAAATTATAACATAAGAATATTTATTACATGTACAAAAAATTAAATATTTTAAAATGGTTTAAAAGAATTAAGTCAAACATAACATCTTTCATAAATTATCATTTTTTTATATATACATTAGAGATAAGTGAATCCACTTTTCTATTATGTGGGATAAGCATTTTCTTGGTTTTATAGTACCTATCAAAACAAGTCTCTAATTGTAGTACGAGTGTTAGCTAGGGTGGATTAAAAAAATCCTAGGTAGTGGACCATGTAGAGTATTTTTCATAGACAATACATACCCTGTAAGACTTCACATAAATAGAAACATCTGACATGTAACCAACACTATAGATGAAGAGAATAAATTAGAAAAGGAAGATGAATGGGAGAAAATTCCAACTCCATGAAAGACAACCACATAACCTGAAACCACACTTAATGAAAAAAAGCCACATACCATATTCGGTATGCTCCAGTATAGTAGTAAAAATATCCCCATTGGTAGCTTTCAGAGACTTCATGACCTTGACCATGTAGACTCCATCTTGTGTCATCACTAACTCGGTGTCCTTGTTTGAAAGCTCTATGCTCGGGAATGAATTAAAAAAATTATTAATGAATATAAATATGAAATGTAGATAGGATATCTGACAATACCCACCCACCCCCACTACAAACCCCCTACCCCCTCATCTGCACACCCATGCCCCCTCCCCTACACTCCCCCTACCCCTACCACGAACACAACACCCTACCCCCTGCAAACCCCAACACACCCACACCGCAAGCCCCATTCACACCCACTACACACCCCCCACTCACCCCCACATTACTCCTACCCTAACCCCTCCCCCTTCCACAACACACCCCTCCCCATACCCCCTCATGACCCCTCCCTTGCATACCCCCTATCCTATCCCATGCACTCCCCCTACCCCCTACCACTAGCACACCACCTTTCCCCCTTCCCCCTCCACCACCAACACCCACACCCCCTTCCACCATAACACCCCCCTGCACACCCTCCCTTTGCTGCCACTTGCACACCGTGACACTATCCATTGCCCTAACCCTAGCCTCTCCCCGACACACCCCTCCCCTACACCATGCACACCCACAGTCTCCTTCCCATGTCCCCTGCACACTGAATCACCCTTCCCACTACACACACCCTACCCCTGCCCCAAGCATACCCCTACGCCCAACACACCCTCTGCGCCCTGCACACACACACCCCCTTCCCACTTCCCACACCCCCTTCCCCTTGCACACCCCCTCTGCCCATGGCCCCCCTAACCCTTTCCCTATGCACACCCCCCCTTTCCCCTTCACCCCTACCCCCTACCCACTCCACCCACCCCGGAACCCCCCTACACACCTGCACACCCCTTTGACCCTAAAATAGTATACCCAAAACATCTACCAAACACTAAAATCAATATATGGTATAATTAAGTATATAAACCAATTATAAAATTTACATCTAAAATATACCTCAATAATAGTATCACCAAAACCATCACTAACCTCATCATTTTCATTTAGAAATACATACATCATGATCGACTCCTCTCATACCACCATCATCATCAACATCTGCATTGGCATATGCACCAAAATAAATGGTAGTAGCAGATGAATCCTCATAAAATGAACACAAATAAATTAGAACACATTTAATTAATGAAAATAGAAATCAGTTATCAATAAATAAACAAATAAATCCAGATTTATTTTTCTCTTAGAAAGTCATACAAAATGTGAAAATATATTACTGACAAAAATTATAATTTAATTTGAGGGAATAAAACAAATAATTACATATAAATATTTTTGAAATTTCTTGTTATATCACTCCCCCACACATATATTGTTGATATATATGGAAATTTATTGCATATTGTACTTCATTAAAATGAGAAACACATCATGGATATGAAGTTTATAGCCCAATCAACTCATCCAACAAACAAATTCCATATTGCTTAAATTAAATAAATCTACGCCATCATTAGGCTATTGAAATTCTTTTTAATATAATGAATACTCTCATTAACCTAATAAAATTGAACATTTCTAAGACTTGAGTACCAAGAGATGCGTACCTGTTTTAAGCCAAAAAAATTAATTCTTAAAAATGAAAAATTTATTATCATCTTCATTTATTTTAAATCCACATATTTTGAAAATTTAAAAATTCTTAAAAAAACTCCATTAAAAAAAGAATACTTATTAATATATACATTAGATATACCTTGATTTTATCTATATAACTATGGAAGAAAATTTATATCCTCAATACAATCAATTGGTGAAAATATTTTATCTAAAACCACTTTATCAATCACTGAATATCCCTCTCACAAAATTCTGACTATGAATTTTATAACTTCCCAATTTTCATTAATAATTTTTCTATATAAATGTTTAGTGAATATGATATTTTCATCTTTTGTTTGTGGAAAAAATTTCTATCTTTCATTATTTTAAATCTAATTTAACTCCCCATTCATATGATCAATCCAAATAAAATCCTTAGATTCTTGGTCAAAATTTTTCTCCAAAATAATTATAAGTGGGAATTTATTTTAATTATATAAATCCTCCAAGTGTATACTACAATGGATTTGTCTCCAAAAATGTTCTCTTCATCAATATGATTATTTCTCATAAATAAATGTGTAATTAGAATACATATGACTTTTTGATTCTCATGTTAAAAAAATAATTTGATGGAGTCCTCACTACCCCAAAGAGACTCTCTAGGCTCTAATAATGATTCACTTTTCTATACATTATCTTCAATTCTCCAGTCATACATTTCTTTTTCTTTCCTATCCGTTATTACATATTTTATTTCTAATATTTTATTGAGAATGTTAATAAAAAATCAATAAACCTGTCTTCTTAAGGAATATATACGAAATATAACTTCATTGTCTTATTTCAATACTTTTCATTGATTCACTTCCATATTATGAATATAGAACATACTACCAAAGAATCATAAATACTTCAATGTTAGTTTCCTTTTATTCCTTAGTTCAGAAAAAAAACATTTTTACCTAGGTAGATGAGAACTCAATTATATATATATATATTGCAATTTGAACCACCTAATTTACCAGTACCTTGTGATACCACATGAGATCACCATAGATTGTGTTATATTATTGACTGCTCTACTTTACCTCTCAACCACCCCATTCTATTAGGGTGTCTACATTACAGCAGCATGTTCAACAATATCATACTTTTCTAGATACTTTTTAACTAAATAATTATTGAATTCAATTCCATTGTTATGTCATAGCATTTTTATTTTCATTCCAATGTAGTATTATCATATCCTTTTATACCTCTAAATATAATCAAGTACATTACATTATTTATATATTGGAATAATATAGCCTAAATACTTATATCCGTCGAAAAATAAAAGATATTACTATCATCTATTTATTCTGTTCTACTTCATTGGTTCACATTCATCGGTATGAAGACTTTATAATACATGGTTATGTCTAATTTTCATAGGTTTATAATATTTACTTATGATATTACAATTTTCGAATTCGTGAAAAGTATTCTCTCTCTCACCTTTTATTTATGGATTATTAAAATCATTTTTTAATGAACTAGTTTCTCCACGATTACTTGATTGAGACCACTAAATATTTTATTCTTTATATTGACTACATCTTTCTTAGATAAGGATAAATTACATTAATTTTATTAATTTTCCAGTTATTTCTCACCTAAAATGACTAACTATTCTTGTGACCTTGATATTTTCGACACCACCATTACTGAACATAAATTTTTCATTCACATTGGAATTTAAATTTATCAATGGATTAATGTTTTCATCTATATGTGAAGAAAATAAATTATCAAATATCAATGGTTCCTCAATATTTTTGGTTCAAACAATTGTTTTAACAAAATGAGGGAAACCCCATACATGGATATTAAAGGGTCCTGTATGATGTGTTCATTATGACTAAAAATGAAATATAGTATATGGAAATAATCAATGCTATAATTTCTAGCATCGTATACCACTGTGTGTTTTTGTTGATATCGCGCCTCTATTGGAGGGGTTTTATAACAAAACCATTACTTGTTCATGAAAAGAATCATTTATCTTTACTAACATTTATTCGACTATTGAAAACTTAACATAAACATGCTGAATTAAGGAGGAAATTAAATTCAATTTAAAATATTCTTAAATTAATGTGGCAAGGAAAGGGACCCTACCTCATCCTCAAGGCGTGTTTTCTTTTGATGGAAACTCAAATAATCCTTTTTTAAAATGGACTGAATATGCAACATTACATATATATAAGGACACATAGACCTAATGTACATATTTTCATGGAATATTTTTCATAATGGGGTGCTTATATATATTTTTATACTTATATATACTCATTTACAATTACACAAGTTTTCAATTTTCATATCTATAAATAAAACACCTAGCCCCAATATATATATTCACAATACAATGAGTAAATATATATAAAAGGGGAAATTATATATGTATATTCCTAACAATGATTACACATGTAATCAATCTTTAACCGCGACTCAAATCCACCCCAAAAAATCCTCAAAAAATAACAATAATTAATTTACCCTTTAATCAAACATTCATTTAATTAAGAATACCAAAAATAAGAAATAACATTTTCATTACATATTTCTATCTATTTAGTTTACATAAAACATTAGGGTGTTCATAAAATACTGAAGGATAACTAAATAATTCCAAAACAATCAACAATTCTTATATAATAAAAATTTTAATCAAGAATCATCAACATTTATCAATAATATGAATTAATTTTCTTATCATATGATTCACATATTTTAAATTAAATAAATTTGAATTAATTAGTTAATTTTATTATGTTAATCCATGTTATCCTCTTAATGAAGAAAAATTATTACTAATTAGACAATTTAAATTAATAATAATGGATAATTTTATAATCCCTTTCCACAAATTATGCTCAAAAAATCACAACATGAGGGCAAGGAAGGAAGAATGGTCACATTTCCAATAATATGAAGATCCTTATAATATATATTAAAAACACTTTTTGACTAAAAACCAAAACACACCATTTTATAAGGAATCCAAATATCATACACTCCCTATGAAGATAAAATAAGATATAATAGAGAATAAAAGTAGATGGAATCACTTAGGATCTCAATGAGATCGATCACTTGAATATGAAGAATAAAGAGGAGGGTTGCAAATCAGGGGAGGATGGAAGTGGAGGGAATTGTTGTGAGAGGACGATCTCATATTGAGGTGTGATGGGGGAGGAGGTAGCCACCATGAGAGGAGGGTCACAGATCGATAAGAGGTTCACTATGAGATGAGGGTCGCCACGAGGAGGTCACTGTAAGGAGTGTGCTGCCTTGAGAGGAGACTCACTGATCGAGAGGAGGATCTCCATAAGAGAAGGGTCATTATGAGGAGGATCTCTATTAGAGGACGATAGAGGAGGATCCTAACACATGCGGAGGGTTGATTGGGTGAGGATGGAAGAGGAGCCGGAAATGGGTGTTGGGTCGAGACGGGGGGGGGGGGGGGTGGACCAGCTGCCTGAGGGCGCCTGATAGGTTTTGTAAAAAAATGAGGGAAAATTATATCCATGATTTTTTAATTAAACTATGCCTAAAATTGGTTATAGCAACTAACCTAAAAAACATTAACTATATGTCAAATTCTATAGCCTAAAAATCTTGTAGTGACCGGTTTACTGGATTCTGGGTTAGGGACATTACAGAAACAATTCCATAGATATGCATCTATGGTTTCATGATGATTTTATGCATTGTAAAAACCTATTTTTATAAGAATTCAATTTATTTCTGGGGTTTTCAGGAAAAATTACCTTCAAATGATCTATTTTTGGGAAAACAATTATGATTTTCGTTACACTAAACAGGACCAGTTCACAAGGTGTACTGATGTTTTAATTGTGCGAATGTGTTCGTGGCTTGTAATACATTTTTTAATAGAGCACAAAAATTCATGTCATGAACAATGTTTCCAGATATGAATTCATGGACTTCTATATTTTTAACTCATCTCCTACATAATAGCTTGGTACGTCTAGATTGTGGATTGGGTGAATCATTACATCATTCCATAGAATTCTATGGGTCCACATTCATAGTGTTAATGATGAGTTGTGATAGAAAAAATATTTGGCTCACGTAATAGATATCAAATTTGTTTTCATCCATCCTATGTCACACCATGGTGCAAAGTTTCAAATCCTAACCACAATTCCATGTTTTCCTACATGTTACTCCCGATTTCACGACAATGGTGGATCTACTATAAAAACAAAAAAAATAAAAAAAATTGGGTATTAATATTACAATAATAAAATAGATATTGAATGAATGAACATATTAAATTATTGAAAATGTACTCAAAATAGTAATTTAATTTCTTGACACTCAATACATACTATCCCTTTAGAAAATCTCACCACTATATGAAAAAGTGGTCCAGTCATCAATATGGTAATTTTAAAAATATATTTCCAAAAATAAAAGTTCATATGTAATGATTAAAAAATAAACGGCATACAATGTAAATAATTCCTAAATTATTCTTAATTTATAATGTAAGAAAATATATATTTCACCTTTTATCATAAAATTTTCATCTTCTCACCAATATGTTATCCATTATTGATTTACCTCCTAATAGTTTTTTCCTCTCACCTAAAAGGGATGGGGGTAATCCTGTTTATTAAATAGCGAAAAAGAAATCATGAACCCTTTTAAGTGGGGATAAGGAAAAACACATTTCTGGACCATAGTATAAGTGGAACATAACCTTAGAATATTATTGGTCTAATAGTCTATTGGGATGGAGCCCATTACAAAACCAAATCCTATGAAAAATCAAAATAATATCCATCAGTGCAATAACTACCGACACAAAACTATCGCCGCTACCAAATTGCTCGAACCATCTTGATCCCATCATCAACTGCAAAAGGTTTTTCTACCACATGTGAACTCCACCCTACCATCAAACCAAACTCACATTCACACACATAGAACAGCCAACCGAACCTTACACAACACGAGACACAAGTGAACCCACCTCAACCACATAAAGAAACAACCCCAACCATCCAAGAATAGTGCAGAGATGAGACCTGCAAACCAATAAATTGTCATATGAAAAATCTCCCTCTACCACTCCCAGATTTGAAAAGTACAGATCCAGATAATATGTTCATGTGGAGTTAGACTGATGATGGAATCCTATGAAAACCTATTCAGACCTCGATAGTGTCGAATCATGTGATGCCGCATGAGACAACACACCATAGACTTCGAGAAGAAACCCACCAAGCCATCGATCCTCCACCGCTCAACTGACCTCTTCAACACCTATGTTTAGAGAAACCAGTTTGAATCCACCATTCATGGGGAGGGGGTACAAATACCATAGATTAAGGAAAAACCATTCATCATCAACATGGAAAATGGATCTAAGGATCTTATTGAGACATCAGGACATGAATTCGGTGCAACTCACATCCTCTGTCCATGATTAAAATTCCTACAACTAGATCTAGAGAATATAGACCTGAAGAGAAGAACAACCAACTTCCAAGGGGAAATACTCCCAGGAACCACAATTAACAATAGATTCAAATAGATCAAAATCAGCTATGAAGGGATAAAAAGATAGGAATTTTGACAAAGGCCATTGGAGGATAAATATATATAAAAGAATTTGGAGTGTTCTCAAGAGGAGGGAGATCATACCTCATGTAAATTTTTGTAACCGTAGTCATGAATTTAATCTATATTATGTTCACCTAAAATAAATATATGATAATCAATAATGAGTTAATAAAATTAATAAAAAATGTATTTGAGGATTATGGTTGGAAGATATTGTTGTTCAAAAATCTATAAATACCCAATGATGTGGCTAAAATAAAAAGTAATATCTATGATATATAAAATATAATATCAATGAAATGATCCCCATAAAAAATTAGTGCCATATAACACACTCCCCAAATGACAAAAATATCTCACTTGAATGGTGTGATCATAAAAAATGACGAGCCACTCTTTTTTGTGTATTTTTTAATTTCATTTTCTAGGTTGTACCTAAGATATATCTCACATCTACAACATAGAACCATATAATTTTGAGACCATCAGTATAGTATTGTTTATTTGTTACCAACCCAAGGAAAAACACCTTTTAAATTCATTTCTATAATTTTTTATACAAATTGGATACAAAATTTTATATAATGAATGAATTTTCATTAAACATACCAAATATACCATAAAAATAATTATATTTTTATCAAAAGAAACACCATCCCATAATCACTATTGAAAAATAATCCCCTCATTCATTCAATTGAATATCATGCACAATAAAAATAGTATGGTATGAAGGGATGAAATAGGGTTGTAATTTAGATCCACCCTAATAAGACATCCTCAAATTCATTGAGCCCAATTTGATCAATATATCTATGGGTATCCGGATAAAACTGATCATCAAAAATGTTGTTGAATATTTTAACAGTTGATTTTTTTATTCATATATATCATTAAATACAAATAAATATTCTAGCATGTTTACATTCTATATGATTCACTCAATAAATATTATTTAAAAAATAGGAATGGCTTAATAAAAATCCCATAAAAATGTGAATATTAAATATTTCAATAAGGTAATTGAATAAATATAAATATTTAAATTTTAGAAAGAATTATTTTAAGTTTCAAATTAAATATATATATTTGTATAAAAAATTATTTTCATGAAACTGCAAAATAATGCAAGAATGTGACATTTAAAATGTCCACCTATATTTTTAACATTTATGGGAATGATAATTCGGTTTTTCAAACTTGCCAAAAAAATTTCATCAATGTGATGATATGTTAAATATTAGAAAATAGATAAAGAATAATTAAATGTTATATGGTTTATTCTAATAAATTAATGTCATGAAACAATTCAATTAATATTTTCTCATTATTTAATAATATAATATTATATTGGGGAATAAATAAATAATAAATGAGTAAATCAATAGTCATAAATTATATATCTTTTATATTGTTCGTTAATTTCTTCCTTTAGATTCATATTCTTTCATTGAATCTAGAATATCAAAAAATTCATGTGAATGTAAAAGATTCTAAAAAATTATTATAAAAATGATAAATGATTCATCCCGAAAGAATGTTTTTTAAATATTATAATAAAATAAAACTATTTCATAGAAATAAATTTAAAAAATTATGTTACATATATAATGAATTTCATTATGATATATAGAAATACTGTTTAGATTTACTTCATGTAATAAGATAATTAAATAATGCTACATGGTCTGATTGGAAAGGTGACTTGAAATTCTACATTTTTGGTATCCATGGTCTTCTTATTTTACATTATTTTTCATAAATTCTTTTTATGGTTGGATATAAATTGACAACATTTTAGAGTTAATACAAAGAAATAAAAATTATTCTAGATTTTATAGTTCAAATACACCACCATACAATCTTTTTTATTCTTTAATTTTTGGCGCTTCATCCTTGTACACATATTTGGATTTTGTTTGTGTTCGAACACTAGAAATATTATATTTCTACTATCTAACTTCCTCATTGATACAATTCATGCTATACTTTTTTTTGTATGTTTAGTATAAATCCTTGATATACTTTCTTTAATAGAAATTTATTTTGTTCATAGTCTATTTCTGAATTTTTCTTCTAAAATTATGTTTCTAGTGATCCTCCAACCTCCCTCTCCTATTTTTCCATGAACACCCAATAAATAATCCACATCATGTTATTTTATTATTCTTCTTGTATTAATAATAGAGATATATGAAACCCTTATAATTATTTTTTATGTTTGGAAGGTAATGTCGATCACAATTCTATATTTTTTGAAGATCCAAAAATTTATGTTGCCCAGATCTTTCACCATACTACAATTATTCTTTTTTGTCAGCCTTTTATTTTTTTGAATCATTAGAATTAAATTAATCATTCACATATTCTACTATATTTTTTATATCTTCATTTGAAATTGATATTAAATTAATTATAATGGAATTTAAATTTTAATTAATTTTGGAAAGGTATGTTGTGAATTATTCATGTTCTCTGAGTGGGGTCTCATGACCAACAATCCTTTTTTCCATTACTTAAATGTACATTGTGAGTAATTGTGTTAGTCATTCTTTTGAATGATACTACTGAGCTTTCTAAATATAAGGGTCTAAATGACAGTATTGTTTGTGCAAGAACAACATTGGTAGTCATGAAAATTGTGATTTCCTTCATATGGATAAAAATAGTTGTCTCTCAACTATTATGTGTGGAATTAATCATTTCCATAATAATATAAATCATCCCACCAATATTCTTAGTACAAAAGACCATCAAAATTCAATTATTCTAACATTGTTGAATATCCTTTTGTTCTAATCTTTTCTATTAATGTTGTATACTATTAATGATAAGACATGAATTCCTTCCTATGTAATGACAATAAGATCCTATATTCTTTCAGTTATGTATCTAAATGTATGTTTTTAATGTCTCCTTTTGAATATGTTTTCATTTTGATAGTATGATTCTTGAATAAGAACAATCTAGTGTTACAAGGAATGATGATGTGGATTTAATAGTATCAACGTGGAGAACCTTGTTTAAGAAAATTACCAAATATTTTGGATGCATGCTTTTTTGAATTAATGGTGTCTATGAAAAATCATGTTAATAATTTCATGGCTTCTTCCAGAATTAACAATAGTTAATGTGGATTCAGATTGTATAAATGGAAATTAGGATGAAAAATATACTTCAAAACATTCACAAGCCCTTTAATTTGATTACATTCTATTTAATTGTTCAGGAATTTTATTAAAATAAATTTATGGAGATGGGGTTTTTAGTGATTTTCTTTTAAAAACCATTACACAACATGTAACAACAGTGCACATAATGTATATCATGAACCATGTATTTTAAATATTTTGAGTAGATGATTTTTATTCTAATCAATAGTATCTCATCTCATATCAACCCCAAATCTCTCCCCATGCGATTTTGGGGTGCCCACTTCCCTTTCAGACGTCCAGTCTGTGGGAGAAATCCATGGTACGATATCTTGGATTAGTTCTTATTCCTATTCCTTCTTCTACAATTGTAAAGGAGAAATACTTTTCCCAATTGTGTGGTATATTTATATCATGGTTTATTTTGATTTTGTAACCTCTTTGCAAGCAACCTCACCTTCTACTTCATGTGTTTTGTCCATTGGATGAATTGTTGGATCATTGGATAATGATAGGTGTTCTAAATCATAACCCT
This sequence comes from Viscum album, assembly GCA_963277665.1. Lineage (NCBI taxonomy): Eukaryota > Viridiplantae > Streptophyta > Magnoliopsida > Santalales > Viscaceae > Viscum > Viscum album. The sequence continues at coordinate 222,567,521 of OY728165.1, forward strand.
ATTGTTTCATAATTTCCATGATTATGAAATATTGAAATTTATCCAATGTAATGTGATCCAAAATTGAATATATAAAAAATTGGATTATTTGTTTAATTACTTGGTTTTTATTTTTCTTCTTTCAATGCATATGGAAACCAATTGGGTGATAAAACCATGAACATATTTGAATTGGATAATGACTTATTCTATGTATAAGATGACATGTCACATAGGCTGATTTATTGTTATAGAAATTTTAAATATTGAATTATTTGTTATTGATATAATTTTTAACCAATTTTGAAATAAGTTGAAAGAGAAAAATTAAAGAAGAATAGAAATTAAAATATTAAACCATTGAGAAATGTTATTTGATAATTTGATATCCTTGGATTTTGATACAGATTATGTTCAATGTTATAATGCTTATATATTGAGCTCAACCCTAGAACACAGAAGCCTATTTGATTTTATGATAATATTTATGGGGCTCAGCCTAGACCCGTACTATAATGCTAATAGAGAGATGGGTATTCCTAGTCCCATGTGGTAATGTTTATAGGGATTTGTCTAGGTTAATAAAATGATTATAGGGCCTTTTCATAGATGCAATATTTTTTTAGAGATTTGACCTTGATTTGTGTCACTATACCATGTTTATATGGTTGTGGTTTCCATGGTTTTAAGACATGATCAGAGAAACATTGGTTTGGTGGAAAAGAAAGTTCTTTTACTTCAGTTTTGTGATTATCGCTTGCATTATAATAATACATGCTCAATGATATTATGAATTGGAACATAAGTACATCAATTTAACATTTTAATATGGATGAGTTTCACATGGTCATAAAAAACTGAAATATATTATTAAATGGAGATGATGAATGTTGTTGTTGTATTTAATTAATTTTTTTAATTAAATAAAACACATGTTAATTACTTTATTTCACAATATTCTTATGAAACTAGTTTATTTTAGATATGGTGGTTTTGACCTACTGAGTTATACTCACACCCTATTCGGGTCATTGTTTTCCATCCTAGATGATTTCAGGAATGAAAGTTTTAACAATGTAAAATGAAATTTTCATTGATTTCTTGTTTGTAGAAGGGATATATTTTGGGATGGGACCAACTTCTCCTTGTTCCTTATTTTGTAGCTGATGATATCTCTAAGAAATGATTTTTATAGGATGGCTTTCAATATAAGGTCATGACTTAGGTAAATATTATCCATTTAAACATATTTGAAGATGTAATTAATTTGGTACTCCTCACAAAACGGAATCTCAGAGAGGCTTCAAGCATACACGAGGCTATTTTTGTAAAGAAAAAATTGGAGTTCTTGTTCGAGTTCTAAGAAGGAAATTTATGATATTTTCCACCAAAACATTAGTGATATGATCAGTTAGGGATGTTTACAACCACATCAAGATCATGTTGCATTCATGTTCTATTAAAGTTCCATTTTCGGTCACATGTTCTTATAGTGTCCTTACCACACAATCTAGTGCCATGTTTGTGGCGCATTGGGTCGTCTTCTGAGGTTCATTATGAACTTTCCATCAGAGACTAGTTGAAAAGGATATTGATAGGATCTATAATTTGGAAAGGGCTTAAGAACCCATCATAACGATGGTATCTAGTGTTTCACAGGATGTTCTGGATGAGGTATGAGACATGTTACCCCAATGTATGATCAATATTAACACACAAGTTAAATATCTTATGGTAGTAAAATTGGATCCTTGGACATAGGGACAATTAAGTTTCACATTTTGTAGATTACTCTAGTTAACATGGTTTCAAGACCCTCTACCATCAGAGGTATGAGTTTTCTTTCAACTATGTTATCTTGTGTTTTTATTATAATAGTAGAATAATATTATTTTTAATATTAACTTTTTAAAAGGTATGAGTATGGTTGTGGAATGAATATATAGTGTTTTATCCATTTACACTCTCTTGGGGATTTGGACAAAAAATAACAAATTTTGATAGGTGTGTTCTCTATAGATTTGTGCTTTCCATTTCATTTGGATCCTGTTCATGCTTGAAATTTGAAGTTACAAATTTATATCTTGTAGGGATTGGTTAGTTCTATTCAAGTATACCATGAACTTTTATAGTAGAAGATTTACCATCCTACTCTCAAAAGAAAGAATCTATTATCAACATGGTGGGTGATATCTTTAGGATGAGCATAAATGACCAATTCAGTGAACATTGAATTTTATTATGGATAAAAACGTTATTCATTCTCTATATTTTTGTGGAATTCATCATGATTATTTTACTCCAGTGGTAGACCATTTTTATGATGTCACTACAAAATAGTTGTATAGATCACCACCTGAGAGAGATATCATGTCCATGATCTAGTTTCTCCCAATAGTAGAGATGATTTCAATATCACCTTACCGAATAGAACCAAAATTGATTCCGTAGTTGAATTTTTAGTTTGGTAGATCTAGAATATATATTACTCATATGGAAAGGAAAATCTCCTAGGGGTTCTCCTATTCTCATCCTAAAAAGGCTGATGGATCTTTGCGCTTATGTGTGAATTTTCAGAGGTTGATCTTGATGGTGGTTATAAACTAGTATCAACATCCCTATATTGATTATATTTATATCATTTGATAGGTTTTATGATATTATCTATGATTTAATTGAGATATGGATATAAATAGTTAAAGGTGAGACTACATGTCACACCAAATACTTCTTTGAGGAGCTACAATAGATTGTATGAAAACATAATGATATCGTCTTGGTTGAATAAATCATATATTGTTTTCGTGGACATAATGGATATGATATTTAATAAATATTTGGATTAGATTGTGTTGGATAACATCGATGATATAGTCGTGCAATCCCATTTAGTAGAAAATCATGAAAAAACATATATACATCATCCTGAGTACATTGAGATTTCATATGATTATCTCCAAGATATCCAAATGTTGATTTTGTAGTAATGAAGTTCACAGTTTGGACCTTTTGATATTAGAATATCCAGTGTTAGTAGACCTATAAAATGTCACTTTTAGGATATCTAGTGAAAAACCTATGAAATTATTCTATATTAAGATATTTCTAGGATTATATGGTCATTACTAGAATTTTATCAATGATTTCTCTTTTTTGGAAGCCCAATTATCATGGATAACTATGAAAGGTTTGATGTTTATTTGTTTTGATTCATGTGAGAGAGATTTTTAGGAGATTATAGGTAGTATAACCTCAGCACCAATCCTCACATTACTTGTTTTAGGTAATGTATATACCGTGTACTAGGATGCATCCATAATTTGACTTTAGGTCATTGTGGTAATGGAGGATCGAGTGGTTACATATTGCTCAAGGTAGATGAGGTTGTATGAGAGAAATTACACCACTCATAATCTAATATAATATGTAGTGTCACATTACTAGAGATGTTAGAAACACTATCTCATGGGTGAATGTTTTGGGGGTATACATGGATCAAAATACATTCAAGTGCATCTTTTCTCATCAACACTTGATACTTCGGTCAAGGAGGTGTGTTTGGTATGTATAGAAATTTTACTATGAGTTTTATTATAAATTATAAAAGGGAAACGTCATTTCCTACCCATTTAGATGAAATATATTAAAATAGGTAGTACATGAGACTTCTGATTAGTGGCAAAACATGGACACTTTTGCTGACATGTATTTAGATGATCATGAATCATAAGGGAGAGTAGCTGTGACTTTGATATCAGTTATACCCATGCTTTTGGACTAGATTAAGAACATGTGGATGTATGATATGGAAGGAAATTTCCTAGGAGGAAAAATATATGTTGGGGAGATTCCATCAGGATGGTCTCATGGCATTAAAAATTCTCTTCTTTTCCCTGGACCAGTATGTGTTTCTACAGGCATGATAGGGGAGGCAATGAGGGAGTTTTATTCTTCTATATTTGTGGTGCATCCCAATTTATCAAATATGTATAATTATCAATGTATATATTATTTTTTTAATGAATGAAGAATGATGTTTCAAGTTTTGTGGCTGGATGGTTCAATTGTTAGTAGGTGAATACTGAGCATTAGAGGCCAGTTGGGAATTTGCAGCCTTTACCCATTCATGAGTGGAAATGGTATGTTGTCACAATGGATACAGTTACAAGACTACCCACATTGACTGATATGAATGATTTTATATGGTTTGTGGGGGATCTAATTACTACATTATCCCACTTCATACCTATTATGTATTCCATCATGGTTAACTTTCTGGGAAATCCTAACATGTGGGAGGTGTTTCATTTTTATGGTGTTCGAAGGAGTATTGTTTTCGATATAGATCCTATATTTATATCACATTTCTAGTTGGGACTTTAAAATCTTTTGTGATTGTGAGTTTTTAATCACATCATGTCATCCAAAAATATATTGTTAATTTGAATTGACTATTTTGGGTTTAGATGATATGTTATATGCACCTGTTTTGGAATTTCGTGGTTCATGGGGGAACAATATATAACTCATATATTTGGAATTTCATTATATGTTCATGAAATCCATAAAAAAGTAAAATTTTGATGCTATGTATGGATGGTTGTTCCATTATCCTCTTTTATCAAGGGAGGTAGGTGGGTCAATACATTTTGGGCCTAGTCTCATGATGAAGAAGACTGAATTGGTTCAATTGTTCACAAAACTGCTGGTGACTGCACATTGTATGCATAAGTTATATGCTAAGCATTAGATATGATCATTCGAATTCTATTTTGGTAATCATGTTTTCATTTGGGAGTCTCCAAGGTTAGGGAAGAACAATATTGGTAAATAATGTATGTTAGTACCCAGGTTTCTTTGGATGCTAGAAATTTTGAAAAGGGTCATTCTAGTGGTGTATTATTTTTCCCTTACATGGTGCTATAGTTCGAGGAACACTGCGTCCCTCATGTTACAACTACAAATATATCATACAGACCCTTACCTTTTATGGACATAGTATACACTGAGCTTTGTGCTAATGCATCCATTTCCGATCATCTATTACGAGTTGTTGATTGTAGTGATAATTATCTCCGGGGTTAGACTATGTTATGGGATCAGGTGTAGTGAAGGTTTGGGTGAGTTGTGGAGGATAACTAGGATATAGATTTTGATATGAGATCATAGTGGCCAAATATGTTAACTAAGACCTCATAGTGACTCTTGGAGCAGTTTGAAGACAATCCGGTATAAGGTGGTGATGTTGTAAGATCCTTCCTTTTTCTAGGAACCTACCTGTATGTGTTTTCATTAATGATTCATTTCAGTTTTTTTTCAATGTGAATGATAATCGTTTGAGAAAACAGAGTATTGGGCTGCAAGGAAACACATAAGGGACCAAATAATATTCTCATAGAGAACCTTTTTAGATAATATTAACTGATTTTTTTGGGATATATGTTTTTTTATTAATAGACTCTAGGAATATTTGATATAAGAATATCTTGAGTTCTTGTGTAGTAGAGATGTTTTTAAGGGTTTTTCAGTAATGTGAAATGAAATTGGGTTAAAAAATCATATATATAACATTTACATGTTTTGTAAATGATTTACATATCATTTATTTTTCCACGGTATTTAATAAAATGAATTCTTGGTGATGTGTTCTTTTGGATAATTCCCTCAAAAAAATTTACACTCTCTGTAACTCCATTAAATATCGTTTAAATACACAACCTACAATTTAAACATTATATATGGTAAATTATTTTTTAATCTACATAACCCCCAATTATGTTGACCTTTGGTCTTTCTCTAGGTGAGTTTGGGGTGCCAACATCTATTCCAATCATCCTGTTTGTTCGATCAATACTTGTTATGTGGTTTTTTTCATGTTCTTCCTTCCCTTCCTTACTATCTAGCCATTATGGTGAAATCCTATACCCAATTGAATTTTTTGTTTTGATATTTATTAATTTTTATCTATGAATCTCTTTGAAATCATTCCCACCTTCTTCCTCATAGAAATTTTCCATTTGAAGTGTTTTTGGATCATCATATAATGTTCAGGGGTCTAAATGATAACCATATGATATGATAATTTCCATGTTTATAAAATATTGTAATTGAACCAATGAAATGTGAAACCAAATTGATTATATAATAAATGGGATTATTCATTGGATTCATTTGTTTTCAGTTTTCATATGAACTGACATATGGCTATATATTATGGGAGAAAACGAAGAATATATATGAATTGGAAAATGGAATAAACATATGTTCAGCCTCACAATTAAACTATGGGGATTTATTTTTATTGAATACCAATATTGTCACTTATTGCTTATTGATATAATTTTTAATCAATATTGAAATAAATTTTTTATTTAATATGATAAATGAATTTTATTTAACATAATTAAACATTGATAATTGTTATGTGATATTGAGATATCAAGGATGTATGAAAAAGATTTTGTTTCATGTTTTAATGCTTATATATCTAGATCATCCCTAAAACATTCAAACTTATATGTTTTAATTACCAATGTTGAGCGGGGTCATCCTGATACCATGTTGCAATTCTTATATTGTGTGGGTTATGCCCGCACCCATGATCTAATGCTTATAGTGACTTTTCTGGAACGATGTAATGATTCTAGGGACTTGTCCTGAATTATATAATGATTATAGGTATTGGAACAAGATTATATTGACTATAATATATTTATATGGTTGTGTTTGGCATAGTTGTGAGACAAGATCATAGATAATTGATATTAGTGTCGATGAATGTCAGATTACCTTATTAATATGATTGTATTAAGAATGGTCCTATGAAATGCTCAGATATATTAAATCATGGTAAAAAATCATGTTATTTTACCACATTTATAGGATTATAGTTATAATGTTCATAAGACATAAGCAGCGATATTAAAGAATGGAGATGATGTGGGATATTTTTGTATTATTCTAATTTTGATTTAATTAATACACATTTTTATCACACAATTTTGTAAATTTTTTATTAGACCAATTTAGTTTAATGTTTTTGTTGATGACCTACCGAGTTATACTCACACCGTATTCGGGCTGCTATTCAGAACCATAGAATATTCTGTGGATGCATGTTTGGACATGTTCAAAGGACCGTGTCATTTATTTGGTGTCTAGAGATGGGTTTGAGTTTGATATTAGGGTAATGTGGGGTTTGGGACCCAAGACATTGAGTATTGTTTGTGTGTATTTTGTAGTCCTTTTATAATATTGTTCTATCATGAAATTTGGTTAAATTAAAGCACATAAAGAAATTATATCATACTAATTTTTTTGATTATTTAGTTTTTTTTTATTTTCATCTTATATGTATTTACTTCCACTACTTCTATTTTTCTATGAATTTTTATGCAGTTATGCCCTATCATACAAGGGATAGTCACCCCATTGTACTTTTCACAACCCCATTGCTTATCGACAGCCTCTAATATACATAGTGGCACACATAAAGTACAAAAAAACCCTTTCTAGCCACATGAGAGAGTGCTAGATCAGGGGTTGTGGCAATTACTGTAACTACCAGGTATGTAAAAATTGTAAAAAAATTAAAAAAAATCTGAACACAAAATAGTAAACATAACTGAGATATGAAAATTATTTGACCCAAAAAATTGAATTAGAGTCATCTGTTATTCTCTTATCCTTCATGAAATAATCACAATAAATTATACATTAGATAGATATTATTAAATCCTCTAGTATAATAAAAATATAATTTTATATTTCCCCCTATCACACTATCTTAAAATGAATAGAATAGTATAAGTATGAGGTTGATCACACTGATTATAGGGAATTACCTAGAAAAATTTCAAATAAATGTTGGTGTTTTAACTTCATTATCATCAATGTGAATACGAAAATATTTAATTTTTATAAAATACAATTTCCTACATTTTAATTAATTTATAATTGTTCAAAAAATAAATTATTTTAATAATATTTATTTATAAATTTTAATGTGATTAAATCATTTACAAAATATTGGATGTATTTTTATTAATATTAAAATATATTATATGTTATCGTATTTTATTTAATTAAGTCATCTAATATTGAAATATATTATGCTAATATGTTTAATTTTTTTAATATTTTTTGTTCATTAGTTTGGATGTTATATTTTTAAAAAATATTTGACATTAAAATTATATATATATATATATGTATGTATATTATTTTTATTTAAAACACTATTCACATAAATATATATATTTAAAAAATAATATATATATATATATATATTGAAATGTTAATTTCTTTTTCAGTGAATCCACTTGGTTCATCCTTTATGATATCATCTGATCTATCACTGACATGTCCTTTCCAAGTTGGTTGCACCACATATCTTTCTCAACAGCTCATTGCCTCAGGGCCATGCCTACACCAGCGCACACCTCCACATTTCCATGCTCGACATCCCAACAGACAAATAATTAAATTGAATGTATATCCATCCATCATTCACCAACCTTAAGATCCTCTTATAATGATTCCATTTCATTAATGCAATAAGTCCCATGATGGTTAGTAACATTCAAAAAATATGTGCTATTATTTTTCATAAAACAATGTTGTAGTTTAATTTGTAGTAGATCATTCATGGCACTGCATGACACTAGCTCATATGCATCCACCTCTACTTATTTGATCAGTACCACAATAAAAGTGTTAGAGGAATCATTATATATAAGAAACACCTTCATGTTGCACCATACAAGGAAGAGGATGTGTCTACCATACTATGAATATGAGACCACCTTACAATGAAGTAGTTGTATATGAATTTAATTGTAGAAGAGGCCACATCACCATGAATCGGTGGTATCTAACTTACCATGGATAGAATTCCACCATACCATGAATAAGTGACATCTACCTTAATTGGATATAACTTACGACCTACCATGGTTTTTATTTTAATGTTACCATGAATGTAAAATTCTCTCCAAAAGTTAAAAATACTTATCACAAGTATATGAGTCGAATTTCCATACAAGGAACCAACTAGTTAGTGTGAGGTATATGTAACAAGAAGGGTAATTTTTATAATGACCACAATTTATGTATTATAATTACCACATGTTATCTTTTTATTTAAACTGAAAACACGTCATAAATTGTTTTCATGGTTGGTAGACCAACTACATCAAAATTTGGATCACTTGGTCAGTATACTTACCATCAGCTCATAATAAGATTACTTACTACACATGATCATTTCATATATATACCTACCACACTTCGACACACCCTATGCTTAAAAACCATGAGGCCTTTTCTCCACATTATTAGAAAATCACAGTAGTTACATTCTAATTGAATATATTTTTGATTATGGAAGTCTATCGTAGAATAATTTATTTATTTATTGATAATATCATTTTAATTATAATTATTTTTACTTGTTTATTCTTTTGAAGGCCTATAATATTTGATTTTGACTATTTTAATCATTATTTTGGTTTAATTAATCTTTTTATTTAATTCATGTTAAAAATAGTCTTTATCATTTTATAATATATTCTTGTCTGGTTTATTAATTTCCCCAAAAAAATAAGGTCTTTCATATTTTTGTTCTTCTACCACATAAAAGTATGTATGGTTTGTAACTCCCAACCAAAAGTCAAGTCACAAAATAGGTTCAATGATAATTTAAAAATAATGAGTTACACCTATGGTATTATATAAAAGTAAGAGCCTATAATAGGTTATTTCATCTTTAAAATTGTGTTTCATTATGGTTACCAAACTTCTCATGTAGTAGAGAATATTTATGAGTGTACTCGGAACATGGTGATATGAACCACTATAAATAATTATTCATTAATTTTTTTTCTAATGAATTTTATATAGTGAATATATAACTCACTACATATTTCAAAATTAATAAAACTATTAATAAATTGTTCGTTAAATTAATAAAATGGATACTAACCCCCTTATGTCATTGTTTTCATCGCTTGTGGTCCAAAACATGGTATTAGATCAAGTCGTTATTTAATATGAAATTTAGAGTATTTGATTGTTTCAGTTATTTTTTGTTAACATTATGATAACATGATATTCTAGAAATAATAGTGTTTTGAATAAATGAAAAATTTATTTTACGATGGATGGTCTCAACGTCATTGATGGATGGAAAAACACTATTTCTCAATGGAATTTACTATGACTACATGAATGATATAATTTAAGACGATGTGAACTTATAAAGTTTGGATCACTGGACAATCCTAGATAAGACACATGAGATACCCAAACTTCATCGGGATACCCATTTTTGTAATCAAATTTTTAAATGTGTTTTAAATTATAAATCTAAAATTATTTAGTATTTTTCTATAAGTAGAATTGTATACTGAAAGGTTCCAACTTATAAGACAAACCATGACATATAGAGAATAACTTAATTCACTCACTATGGGATTTAAAATATAATGAGAACCAAGATAAGAATGATATGAGAAAAATAAAAGGATGTCAAAGTGGGAAAAGAGGAGTCAGTGAACTATATTTTTCCTTGGTTAACTTGTATCAGAAATAGTGTGAGTGCACTTGGTGAAGTATTGGTCAATAAAATAATGTTGAATGAGTATTGAGATGTATTAGAAACAAATTAACAAAATAATTATGTCCATTTATGAGTGAAATATTTTTAAATAGAATAAAATATATAAAATAATAGGATCTATATTGTTGTATGAGTTATAGTTGATAAAAATAACTGATGAGTTATCTACACATTAAAAGTAATAGACTTTATGTATAATGTTACTGAAATATCATACACATATAAATTGATGTCCTCAAGATGTTTTTTATATATTAATAATTTTATCCATATGTTTTTCAATTTTATGAAAGAAATATGGAATGATATATTTTAGATGAATGGTGAAATATGATTATAATAAAGGTAATTATAAAAATAGAAATGATGTTTCAAAACGAAAATGTTATGAGTGTGGGAAAAAAGGGAAAATTGGAACATACATTCCAAAACTCAAACATCCATTGAAATAAAAAGTAAACCAGAGAGAAGAAAATAAATAATTTTTTAATGGCGAGACCGATCTGATAGTTTTGAGTTAAAAAGTTATTGTAGATATAATCAACAGACAAGGATCCTTACTCTGATGGGTATGTAGTGTGAGGGTAATAAAGTGTCTTTAACCTTTATTAATTACTTATACTATTGTACAACATAATTATATAAGTAAATATGATAATGAAGCTTATCCTAATTTGTGCTACAATTCTTTAAATTCCAATGATAAGATTTTTGATTAAAGAAATATTACAATTAATAAATGGAGTATTATTTATAATTGAAAGGAATAATAGAATAGAAATTTAGTATAAGAAAATTGACAACGAAAATTATAAATCAAAAAGGAATGTCATAATTTAAATACTTTTGTTCCATAGAAAAATAAACTAAATGGAATTTTGATTATGATACGTTAAAAATAAATTATTAAAATGATAGACATAGAAACAATAACTATGATATTAATAATGATCATTAAGGAAGATATAATTAATTTTTGATTATTTGACAGATTTTTAGTAATTTTATAACAAACATATGTAAGAAAATAAAATTTAGAAACAACGTAGAATGGGTATCAGATCACTTTGGTTGACAGTTTAATGTAAGGAAATAAAACATAGAAGACTCAAAGAAACATGGTTTTTATAATTCAGTTTCTACACGAACATGAATGAAGATATTTCTAACTTTGTATCCTTCAATTCTTGAGAGGGTGGCCATGTCACATTTAGAGTGAAAAATAATGGTCGGATTAATGGTATTAGTGACGTACCTTTCCTTTTGACTATTATTGTTTCAAAATTATTATAGGTAAATAGATTAAAAAATAAAATGTGTAAATCAAACATTTTTTGTTTTGGATTGAAATTTATATTTGAAAATTAATAATTCATTTTCCTGAAAAATATATCAGTTTTATTTTATGTTATAAGAGTAGAGAAAGTTTATAAAATATTTTTTTGATCTAATAAAGGAAAGGGTTTACTATCTAAAGGTTGTATTGGATTATGATATTCTGTTTCATAGTTTACTATAGCATGTAGACATAATATTTTCACAGAAAATGTAAGGGTATGAACTTGTTCTTCATTATCTAATGATATATAAAAGTATGCACATTATGTGTGATGTATATTAAAAAGGCATGAAAGAAAAAAATATTTTTATATTTAAATGGTGTTTTAACATCTAGATATTTATTAATTCTTCATCTTATCATGTTTGTAACTATACAAATTTTTAGTTTTTTAGTAATATGTATGTATTTAAAATTTTAGATGTTTATAGTTGATTCATATGTATTTCATTCTTATAAAATAAAATTAAAAAATTTACTAAATAATATTATTTCTGTAAATATATCCAAAACATTTAGTTCCAATAAATTATTTATATTATTAGAGATAGAGGTGGGTAAATTATTAAATTTATAATTTGATAAATTTAGTTAATAAAATGGAATCAATTCTTATATTTATAACAACCCAAGAGTCTACAATATTTTCTTATTAGATGAAAATTAATTTTTTTTATAACATTCTTTACATACAACACCATGTTAATGATACAATATACACAAAATTTATTTTACATGACATGACACAGACCACTAATTTGGTCTGTGTTACAAATAATATTTAGTTCCTTTAATAGCTAGTGTTAGACACAATACCATGTTATACCGTAGACCCTGATTTTATTGAAATATTATTATATTATACATTAAGATATAACCTAGATATTACATTAAACGTTATTAATATGATTTATTAAAATATTAAAATATAAGTTTAAATTCAATCATTACCAATTATCTAGAAATTATATTAAAAAATGAATATAATGGAAATGTTTCTATAAAATCAGTTTTAATTCACCTAAATTTGTGTTATCTTAATAAATTTAATTCATTACTATTAGTGAATGATATTATTGAAATATATATATTATATATTAAACATTATCTTTCAATATTCATCCAATATATTTGATAGTCAAAAGATAATAAAAAACTAATTTCATGCATAAAATGATGTATTTTTCATAATTTAAATTTTCCACTTTTTATTGGCCCACTTATTTAAAACAAATTGGGAGCTTTTATAAATATTATATGGAAAATATATATAATTTTTTGAAGAGTAATATAAAATTTAACTTAGAGTGAATTTTTTATTTTTCTGTGAAATTTCATTTTTTGATGATTAGAAAAATTATTGAGTTTTAATATTAAAATGACATTTTATTTAAATAATTTATGAGGTTAAATTTTATATTTGACTATTTTAAAAGTTTAATTAGGTAAAATTAACATATATTAATACAATATATGTCATTTAATTCATTTTTATATTGAATTTAGATGTAAAAATATAGTGACATTTTGAACATTCCCACATTAAAAATGATATTTCCTATCCCACAAGTGGGATTTAATTTATTTTAATTGATTCTAAATGTGTTATTATAATTTGGAAAATTGTATTAAATATTTGTAATCATAATTATCTATTATTTTTAGTAATTTTAACTTATTTTTTGGGTAAAAATATTACTGTATGAAATTAAAACTAATTACTATGATTAAGTAAAAAAACTAGCTTAACATGAGACTAAACATTAATGTTAAGGAAAAAATGACCTTAAAAGGTGAAAAAAATTGTAATTAGATATATAGGCCATATAGCACATTTAAATAATTTTTTTTATTATTGGAGGAACATTAATAAAGGTAATCCTCCCAAATATTCTCTAATAATAACTCCTATAATCATAAAATCTTAAAATTTCTCACTATGAATATCGATAATGGATTTTGTATAACCTAAAATGTAATACCTGAATAAGAGGTAACAATCTTCAAGTATCACTATCATTGAATTTCCTTCTCCATCCATTCCATTCATTATATATATATCTTATATAATAACATATTAATTTAATATATTCTTATATATATTTATATTAAGAGTACAATCTACACCTACACGTAGTTCCATCAAATGAAATATGCAATCTTAACTCATGTGTATTAAGGATGGTTTTAAAAATATATGTGATATAAATAACATTAATATTATTATATAATTATAATAAATATATATATATAATTTATATTTCAAATAATACTAGGAAATGCAATTAGTGGTAATGTATACGTATGACCTACAATCTCTCTGAATGATGTGTTACATTTCAAAACTCCAAATTTATTAGACTGTAATTATTACTTATATAAAAAATATATATGATATTTAAATAATGGTTTACATCATAGAGATGATGAAATAATGATGAAAATGTGTAGTACGAAAAAAAAGTCAAAACATTCTTGAAAACAAGATAATTTACACCCAAAACCATGGAAATAATGATGGATTGTTAACTAAAAGGTAATAAGATATTATAAAAATAATCTTTGTGATATTATAAATACATATATGATAACATTATTTTCAATATCATGTTTAACTATATTATAGAGTGTTTTAGGAGGAAGTCAAATAAGGGAGCATAAGGTATGGGATTTCATCCAAATTTACATTCCATTGAGACTTATTTTTAATTACATTCCATTTATATTCAATGAGGTACATATAAGTCCCCTTTGTTATTAAATTTCTTGATTAACTAACATTTCATGGTATTCTATATATCAATTTGATTTATCAAATCCAATGGGGAATGATATTAAAATTAACAAGTGGAACATGTTATCATTGTAATCCCCATACGATTGTGACTGTTGGATTTATCCTGAAATTATCTATTACTAATGAAATTTTTCATTTTTAAATAACATTGTTTTAGTTTTACAAACACTTACGTGATGTTTAAATTTATTTACTAATTATTATATAATTTATACATATTGTATGTACATGAAAGTTATTCTATTAACTATGGGAATATTTTTAAATTCATATATTTCAGTTAGTACAGATATTTGATAAATCCAATTTTCAATTAATTAAATAGATTATTTTATACATGATTAATAAATTGGATAGGTATATCATGTGGGGGAATAGTTATAGATATCCCCTCCATGCATCAGTAGTCTCATGAGATGAATCATTTATCAAATTTGTTGGGGTTTTACCCAAAATGTTATAAACCATAAAGTGAATGGTCTAAACAGCAAATGTTCCATATACCTTGAAAACCTTACATCCAATAATTAAGAAATGAATCCATTAAATTCATTTATTTTTTACCCATTATATATTCTATTTATAATTATATATGGATGCAGAACATTTTAATTTTATTGATTAAATATCATGTGTTTCATTTACATACCATTCCATGTTGATTTTCCCCTATCTAGAAATATAAATGGAATGTGTAGTCATTTATTTTATTTTACATGTTTATTTTTATCATTGATTAATTAATTATTAACATGTACTTACCCATACTCAGTATTTAAGATCACCATTATTTTTTACCTTTCCATAGTATATGGAGAATAAATCCTTGAAAGAGAATTCAAGGATTCTTATCATTTAAATAATTTATCCATAATTTAATTTTACAAATGTATTTTGGGTATCATTTACGTAATGTATTTTTCCAAACTTGATTAACTAATCGGTACGTCAGTATTGGATTCCTTAAAAAATTATATAAAAATGTAAGGCACCAACTCCAGTCTTCTAGAGTCACTGATTTATTGTTTATATAAGTGGAAAATTAGTAGAAACATTAGAAACTAGATTTATGAAATAATATATTAGAGAACATAAGGATATGATATACTTTCAGGATAATTGTAGAAGAACATATTTCAAATATATTAATGTACAAATAATCTGGTTATTCCAAGAAATGAATATCGATATGGACACTAGAAGAGTACATGATTCTAAAAAATATGTACGTAGGGTTAATATCATCAAAAATTTGGGTCAGGCCTAACTCGATCATAACATCGTACTTGAAAAATTTCCTTTCGTTGAACCTAATTTGACACTCATAGGTGATATGATTCAGATAATTAACATTTTTGTTAAAACAATTGTTATGGATTTAAATGATTTTATATCTCCAAATAAACTGATGAGTATGATTCTAATATTATAAATTCTAAAAATATTCATTATTTATGAAATTATACATTTTGATAATTTTATAAACTAATCGAGAATGTACCACTGTTAATAAATAGCGCATAGTAGGAAGAATGTTATTATTACTCGTAATAACTGTATAGAATCCTGTATTGAAAATTGCGATATATCTTTTATAGGAAGTAAGAATGTTATGGATATATTTGTAGACCATAATCAAGTTATAAAAAATAACATTGCCTTGATGGATCAATCACTTCCACAATTAGATTATACAATATTGGATCACTTTAAGCGATAGTGTCGTCCAAAATTTTGTGGCAATACTGATAAAAAGGAAGCTGAGTAATGGATGAAGTCGTTAGAGAATATATTTATGGAACTTGGGTGTGGTGAAAAAGAAAATTTTAAACTTGAAGTATATTATCTCAATGCTTATTTTGATAAATGGGGGACATTGGTCTAATATACTACGGATGAAGATAAAACAAAAATCATGGAATAAATGGATATTAAAGAGACATTATATGACAAATATTTCCCTCACATTAAACAATATGAGATAAAAAGACAGTTACATTAAATTTAGAGGAATAAAAAAATATTTCAATGAATGATTCCAATGTTATATGGTTATCTAGTTGTGATATAGATTTCATATGCAGTATATAATGCAAGATTAAAGACCTCTTTTAAAGGATTAATCCTAGTATTTGAAATGAACTATTTTCACAAACATTTTATACATATTATGAGTTAGATTTATGTTCAATAAATATTGGGAAAAAATTCATCATGTCATATAAATTTAAAGGGATGAAAGAGAAGAAGATGATGGTAGAACAAATAAAAAAATAATGGGATGAAGGGAAATAATTATTTTCCCACATGTGATAACTATGGAAAGAAACACCCTGGTACATAAATGAATGGAATGCGATTTTTTTATAAGTGGAGGTAAAAAGGTCACCGATAAAAATAATCCCAAGGGAATATATAAAATTTTAACATTCAGTGTTACTAGTAAAAGAAATTAGGACACAATGATAATGAATTCTATAATAATCAATGGAATCTATCATTTATGAAAATAATATATCATGGTCAAGCTTTTTCTTTTGATACAGCTGAAAAAGAATTATTAATTCCCTCATGTATAAGGATACCTAAGTAATTTTTTAAATTTATTTTTTTTCATGATGTCATGGTTATAATATTAATGAATTATTTAATGATTATCCTATAATAACATTTCATTAATTAGTTTAGATAATATGTTGAATAGTATAAAGAATAGTGATTCAGAGACAAGTTGAACTTCCTAGAAACAACATTATTAAGGTAATTAAAAAACATAACATGATCCACATTTTTTGATAAAAAAAATTTGATAATGAGATGATGAATATGAATAATATAAATATTATGGACTACCTTTGTAACAAATTAATTTAAACATGCATTTTTCTATCAATGATGTAACTTACAAAATTTTTAGATTTATAGAATATATCTAATAATATAGGGTGTATTTAAAGAATACGGAAGCATGTAGGTTTCCAATAAGTGTTAATGGTAAACCATGTGAATACAATGTTTCCAGATGTAACATGATGATAGTGTTTAGATGTTCGACATGTGATGATTAAAGAGACACTAGATGTTGATTGTAGACCAATGATATGTTCGTTTCATAAATTTAGTGGATGTCCATCAAAAGTGTTGGACAATAATTACTTGCAAAGGTAAAAAATTTATAAAATAGTATAACTTAATCCATGTAAAAATATTTATATACTAATTAATTCTTTAACAATTTTATTCAACATGTTTTAATAGATGATATATAAATAGCAGAAGGCACAAACAAAGACTTACAATGTTCTTATGGAAAAGAAACATTTAATGTAATTTAATTTTATTTAATTTTTATTTAGGGAATGAATTCCACAACTCTGTAAAAATAACCATGAATTTAAAATATTGTTCTAGTATAATCATTTTTTTTGATTTTAATGACCTTTTTCACACTATTTTTTTAAATTTTTGATCAATAAATTTAACAAGGACTTGTTCACTATGACTCACCATTAGAACATAATAGTTAAATTACCCTTCCATGTCCATTATTTCGATAATTATATCATAATTTAAATCATAATTTTCTGGTGACAGTCATATTTTAGTTCACCAGTTATTAATACGATCAGTTTTAAACCGTATTTAAGATGCGAGTCTTTCAAAAATTGTAGTTTATAAAACAAAACCCTTGATAACAGGGATCCAGATTGAATTATAATGATGTAATTTATTTAGGGGGGGGGGGATTATGTGACACCCTATGATATTAAAATATTTTCTATTTTAGAATAAATTTTATTTTTAATTTCATTATTTATAAACAACAAAATGTTTAGATTATGCTATAATCAGATACGATATTTGATCATGGATCATAAAAAACTAATTTGAAATACTAAAAATTCCATCAATCCCAACAGATCTATATCACTATTTTAGAGAAATCATGGGAATATATTTACTTCCCAAACTAATACCCATGTTTCTATAAATCCATTGTTATAGGTTGATTTATACTAAGACTTTTTTAAAAACATTCGGTATATCATGTTATATAGGGAGGAATTCCTAGGTTTCCCCTCCCCTCCTCCTAATTTGAACCCTAATAACATACATATGTTTTCACTTCTCCCATCCATTAATGTTATGTTGGACTCCTCTCTCCCCTCCTCAAGAGCATGCTATTCCCCCACCCCTTAACGGGTGATTTTGGCCTCCCCCTCCACTTAATTGAATTTTGCATCCCCAATTTGAATGTTCTCCCCCGACGGTGTTCTTCCTCCATGTTTGAAATTTTTTTTGGTTAAAACCATTTAGTGTTAATATTTATTTACACAATATTAATTTTTATCCTATATTCTTCTTTTTTTAGGGTGTTAGTCACTTTTAAAATTCCATATTTAGTCAACATTCTCATTTTTATATTTTATAGATATTGTAAAAAGTAATTTTTTCACTATGGTTTTTTTAATATTAACATGAATTTAGTAAAAAATGGATATGATTATCTATTTTATGTTATTTAATATGAGGTAAATATGATTTACAATGATTTATTTGATCACTCAGCCCTAGGTTTGATCCAAAATGGATTAGGATAGTGTTCCTTAGCCTATATGAGAACTTAATATGTATATCATTATTTGGGTAACCAAACACATTTGTTATTGTAATGACCATTTAAGATTGTGAATGATCTTAATAATGGATATTTTTAGATTATGGGATGAAATGGAAATCACATATTCAATGTTACTATATACCTACCTCAAAACACTAAAGGCCTCCAATATTTATTCATATTTAGTAATCCCCGTTTTATAAAATGATGGGGAACCCCAACGTGGATCATTGGATTTGTGAAATTATAGGACCCGAATGTCTTAGGAAAACTCATCCCATTTAATGAAAACTTGAATCCTCCCTCCCTAGCATATACATTATGATTATCTCTCCACCATTGCATGTGTGTTCATATATCTTTCATGTGTAGTGATGCATAGGCATGTTACCGATGGAAAATTGTAAGAATGGTATAGAGTAAGAGGTTTCCAACCTCTGATACCAATTGTAGGATCGAAATATAATATGAGATGCTCAATATACAAGAGGGGGGGGGTGAATTGTATACTTTAAAAATTCCTTAGGAACCTTTAAAGTTAGTTATGAATAACTAGAGTTTCCTTAAGAAAAGGAAAGAACTAAGTTTAACAAAGTTAAACTAAGTAAATTCACAACACCTCTAACACCGAACTAAACTTGGAAAGAGATTCCAAAAGTAGGTTCCGGAAATATGGTTCCGGAATTTGAAACTTAACAAAAGTTACAATATAAGATTCTACCTTAAAGCGTATAGAATCTGAATGAATCAGAGTATGTAAGGAAGTATAAGAATGTTATACTTTCCTTAAGATACAAATTACAGCGGAATAGAAACGAGTAGTAAAACTACTAGTAACAAGATAATAGTCTTTTAACCCAAAGAGAAGGGTATCCAACAACCTTGGATAAAGGTCCCTTGATTTATACTTTCAAGCAAGTCTGTCTTACCCACACCAGGGTAAGCCCTCGATACGAAGATCGGTGTCTCTGTCTTGCTATCCCCGCAAGCCCTCAACTTCAAGGTAGTTGGCAACCTCTGTCTTTCTCAGCAAGAAAGCCCTCGATCTTTAAGGTAGTCGGCACCTCTGTCTTCCTATCCCCGGAAGCCCTCGAATGTAATCACCAACATTCGGAGTCGCACGAAGCTTTGAGAGTTAATAAGAGACTCTCTCTCTAGAAATCACTTCAACAGCATGTATGCACAAAGTCCAAATGTTCATCCATCTGTTGTGAGCTTTTTCAAATGAGCTCCTATTTATAGGTGAGGTCGGCTCCTTCTCCAACGGTCATATTTCCCTTAAAGTTCGGAGGGACCTGTACACGTGTCACTTAGACAACGGTTAGTTTATAACAAAATGGACGACATCGTTTTATAACAAAGTAAGTGTAACAGAATGAACGACATCGTTTTAAACTCTAACATAAAAGTTCGGAATAGAAATTTCGGAGTGAAAGTTCGGAGTGAACAAATTCAGAGTGTATAAAACAATGATATCCAGATTCTGTTTAATGAGTGAATTCGGAATGAGAATTCGGAATAGGAATTCGGAATAGGAATTCTTCATCAGAAATCGTAATGAGAAATCGTCATCAGAATTCGTAATGAGAATTCGGAATGAGATTTCTTCATTAGAATTCGTAATGAGAATTCTTCATTGGAATTCGTAATGAGAATTCTTCTTCAGAATTCGTAATGAGAATTCGAAATTGGATTTCTTCATTAGAATTCGTAATGAGAATTCTTCTTCAGAATTCGTAATGAGAATTCGTAATGAGAATTCTTCATTAGAATTCGTAATGGGAATTCTTCTTCAGAATTCGTATCCTGAATCTGGAATAGAACTTAGTCAGAATTCATAACCGGAATTCGGAGTGAAACTTCCTTATAGTTCTTGTCCAGAATCCGAACCCTAAAACAGAATGCTTTTTATCAGTTTTAATGATTCCGAGAAAGTGAATCCGAATTTCATACTTAAGAAAAAATATTGATGAAAACATGATAAGGATAAAATTTTTCTTATAAAAGCGATTTTCCTTAAGAAAGCATTTTTCCTTATAAAAGCGATTTTCCTTAAAGATAAGGTGTTTGTGATTTTCAAAACAAGAAGGAATGGAAAAGTCATAAGGAAAACCTTATTGACTCAACAATCTCCCCCTTTTTGGAAAGCACAAACATCCTTACGAAAAAGCTATTCTAAGAAGAAAGAAACATATTAAAGCTTATCTCCCTTGGTTTAAGAATATAGATGAATACGACTAACTCCCCCTTAGGCTTTGAATCTCTAAGGATCGTATTCATATTTCCGGAGTGATATTTCTTTAAGAAAAAAAAATCCCCCTTAAACAAACTCTTATTAGAGTTCTATCTCCTTGGGTATTTTTCTTTCTCCCCCTTTGATAAGCACTTATTAGATTTCCTCTTTTTCTTAAGGATCTTTTCCTTCTCCCCCTTTGTGATTTTCAAAAAGAATTTCGAGGGAATGGAAAAAAATAACAAAGTACCTGAAAGAATTAGTAACAACAACAAAACAGAACAACAAGCACGATTCTCATTAAATTTGAAATGTCAGCAACAAAAACAGATTACAACAAAAAGATCGGATTGGTCATTTGGGATCTTTCTCTTTCGACATCAGCCCCTTGAGAATAGTCTTGATCTTCTTGAGATCCTTATGATCTTCCTCTGCTTGCTTTTCTAAGACAACTATTCTTGCTGACTGAGCTTGAATGATTTCTTCCTGAGCCTTCAACTTTTCTTCCTGAGCTTCCATTTTCTCTTCCTGAGACTTTATCCTTTCTAGAAAATTGATCCGATGATCCCTTTCAAATTTCCAACTTTGATTAACAGAGTTGAGCTTTCCATTCAGATCTCTTACTTCCTGACTCCGAATGTTCTTTTCCTCTGCCAATTTTTCATCGAATGATGCAGTCATCTCATGAAACTTCTTGTCCTCGGTTTGAAATGCATCCTTGACATTCTCCTGAAACTCATCCAGCAGCCTCATCTCTTCCACATTCTTCTTCGACCAGCTAGTTATCCTTTTGCAAGATCTTTTATGGGCTTCGTAACCAATGAAGAAATTTTTGAACTGAGATTCTATCTCAACACATTTATCCATAACCATGGATACGGAATCGGTTTTCTGATTCAGCGTATGTTGGAGCATCTGGCACCGAGAGTCAATACTGGAGAAGGTCGGAATGGTTCCTACCAACTTCTTTAAGGATTGAACAACAAAATCGTGCCCCAACGAAGATGATTCCGAATCTGACATCTTGCTAGGAGAATTTTCTTCTTCAATAAGCTCCAACTTCCTCTTTGAAGAACTACCAGCTTCCTTCCTCATACTCTTTTCTGAACTCGGGGTATCAGCAATAACTTGTTTCCCCTTATCTTTTTCCAGAATAGAAACCTGTTCCGGAGATCTGTTCTCACTATCAGAGACTTGAACAATTTTATCTTCCTCATCAGCAACTTCTTGAACATTGGCTTCTACGTTTCCCATCTGAACAGCATCAAGTAAAATATGTTCTTGACAAGTAACTTCTTCTTCTCCCTTTTCTTCTTCCATTGCAGGAGTAGCAAGCTTTGAAGATTGAGCTTCAGATGTTCGGAGCGAGAGGTGTTCCGAAGGAGTTCCCTTATATTCATCTACTTGTTTGAGCACATCTCCTGTCTCACCACTTCCTTCAGCCGCTTCTTCAACCTCTTCCACTTGCTCTACTTCCTCAGTAGGAACAGCCTCTTCCGGAGTTACAAGATTTCTTCCTGGAGTCTCAGGTAGAGATTCCAGAGAAAAAGATCTCGGAACAGGAATGGTTGCTGAAACCATTTCATTAAACTTCAACAAAGCTTGCACAGCCTCAGCTTCTGACAACTTCTTCTTCAGCTTCTTTTCCTTAGCTTGCTTCTCAAGCTCATCAGCAGCCTTTTCTTTCAGAGCCTTAGCCTCTGCGGGATCCAATCCGAACTGCGGATCTCCTTCCTTCCTCTTTTCCTTGTCAGCTCTCCACTTCGCTGCAACCTCATCAGTATATGTCTTCTTCTTCTTAGGCTTAGGAGGTGCGGAATGGACTTCCTTAGACTTAGGTTCCTGAGCTTCACCTACCACTTCTTTCAGCTTCCTCTTCCTTACCGGCTTAGGCGATTCCGGATCAGCCACTTTCAGAGTCACTTCTTCTTGAGGCGGTAGATCGAAAAATTTCCCAGACTTCTTGTCAAATTCTATATTCATCCTTTTAAGAGTTGCATCACTGAGCAACATGATCTTGCAAACTTTCGGTTTAGAACTGCAAGCAACCTTGAAGGACTCAAGGCACCGAACTATCAGCTTCGACAAAATTGCCGGGTACATTACTATCTGAGCTCTCAGATTCCCTTTCTTTAAATTCTCAAGATTAAGAAGGATATGCTTCATCAGGTTGAACTTCCTTAGATTTATCAAGAAATCTAAGATGTATATCTCACTCTTCTTCAAGCTGTCCTTGTCTCCTTTTCTCGGTACAATAAGCCCTTGCACCCATAACTCCAGAATCCGGAAGTTTGTGGAAAGGGTTGCAATTTTCGAAGCCTTATCATCATCCAGTCCGAGAATTTCTAAGGCTTTCTCCTTGTTGAAACTACCCAAGGAGTCTGGCAGAACATGCGAGATAAACTCAGCTTCCCCTTCATAATTCAACCCTACCAAGCTTGCAGCCTTGGTGTAAGATAGCTTGTAAGTCTTGCCATACGATTTGAAGGAAAATTTTTCTCTATTGTCTTCCACAAAGAAAGCAACCGACTCATAAAACTCAACAAGCAAGTCTGGGTAAACTTCATCTTGGTTGCCGGTTTTTGATATCGCAACATCTTCCCAGCCATTGAGCTTGATATTCTTTGATATAATAGAATCATAGTTGCTGAAGAAATTTGGATGCACTAACCGTTCTCTGTAGACTAACCACTGAGAAATGGGCTTGGTTGAAGACATCTCTTGAGAAGCTAACTCTGCAGACATTCGGATTAGAAGTCTCTGAGAAGTTCGGAACTGAGAAGACTGAAGTTCAGAACTGGAAAACTGTAGTTCGGAACAGCCTTAAATCAGAAAGACAGAGCTTCAGCACGCAAGAGCTTGAGATCGATGTGGGACGAGAAAATAGGGTCCCCTTTATATAGGCTTTGGGATGACGGTTCAACTTCCTCGGTTGATCTAACGGTTTAGAATGATCTGAGATCAGATCTGACGGTTGAGAGGTTGAATCCGATCTTTTTGAGGTTTTATTAAAACAGAATTCAAGAAATTCAAAAAACCGAAAACAAACTATAAGAAAATGCCAGCAAGTAAAATATTATTACGAAAACTTCAGTAAGGAAGTCATACCTTTCGGATTGGCTTAGGAAAGTTATTCGTAATGGGTAATGTAAAGACGACTACGAAAAACTCAATACGAAAAACCTAATACGAAAAAAAACTTGTTATGGAAGATTCAATACCAAAGTTTTTCCATTATGAAAATACCAGTACGAAAATTTTCCATTCCGGAAATTTTCAATACGAATACTTTTATTCCAGAAGTATTTTGTATGGAAATATCCATTCTGGAAAATTGTAGTTCCGGAAGTTCCATTCCGGAAAGTTTCGTTCCGAAAAATTTGAAAACAAATTTTGAAAAACTTTGTTAAATAAACAAACAAATGTACTCCCCCTATGAAAAGGAGTTTATTACTGTGAGGAGATTTTTCCAACAGAAAATTAATTAAGGAAGATTACCTTACGGTTATCATTCCTAACTTCTGTTTAATATATTCAAATCTATCAGAAGGTAAAGATTTTGTGAAAATATCAGCAAGTTGATCTTGCGTTCCGATAAACTGAAGAATAATATCTCCTTTAAGTGTGTGATCCCTAAGAAAGTGATGCCTAATATCTATGTGTTTTGCACGGGAGTGATGTGCAGGGTTTTTACTTAGGGCAATGGCACTTGTGTTATCACACAAAATTTGAGTTTTAGTAAAACTCAAGCCATAGTCTGTGAGTGTGTGTTGCATCCACAACACTTGTGCACAACAACTTCCAGCTGCTACATATTCAGCTTCAGCAGTGGAGAGTGCAACAGAATGTTGCTTCTTGCATGACCAAGAAACTAATGAATCTCCTAAGAAATGACAAGTTCCGGATGTACTTTTTCTATCCATTCTACAACCACCAAAGTCAGCATCAGAAAAGCTTTTTAGAACAAAATCATTTCCAGAAGTATAAAATAATCCTAGATCCATGGTTCCCTTAAGGTAGCGAAAAATTCTTTTTACCGCCTTTAAGTGAGATTCCTTAGGATTGGATTGATATCTTGCACATAAGCATACAGAAAACATTAAGTCTGGTCGACTAGCTGTTAAGTAAAGTAGACTTCCAATCATACCTCTAAAAGATGTTTGATCTACTGGTTTCCCAGCTTCATCAAGATCTAAAGAGTTTGAGGTACCAATAGGAGTACTTATACTCTTAGTGTTGTCATAACCATACTTTTTAAGAAGATATTTAATATACTTATGTTGGGATATGAAGGTTCCTTCTGGTTTTTGAGAAATTTGAAAACCAAGGAAAAATGTTAACTCACCCATCATACTCATTTCAAACTCAGATTTCATTAGACTAGCAAAAGAATCAGTCAAAGATTGCTGAGTTGAACCAAATATAATGTCATCAACATAAATTTGAACAATCAAAACATTTTTCTTATCTTTCTTTATAAAAAGGGTTGGATCTGCATTTCCCTTAACATAGTTATTTTGAAGCAAAAATCCAGTAAGTCTATCATACCATGCTCGTGGGGCTTGTTTAAGGCCATACAAAGCTTTGGTAAGTCTAAAAACATGATCAGGATGTTTTGTATCTTCAAAGCCAGGAGGTTGTTCAACAAAAACTTCCTCTTGAACATAACCATTAAGAAAAGCACATTTCACATCCATTTGAAATAGTTTGAAATTAAAGAATGCTGCAAAGGCAAGTAGAATACGAATAGATTCAAGTCTAGCTACTGGAGCATAGGTTTCTTCATAGTCTATTCCTTCTTGCTGATTATAGCCTTTAGCAACAAGTCTAGCTTTATTTCTAACAATGACTCCATTTTCATCACATTTGTTTCTGAAGACCCATTTTACTCCAATAACAGAAGTTTCCTTAGGTCTTTCAACCAAGGTCCAGACTTTATTCCTTTCGAATTCATTTAGCTCATCTTGCATTGCTTTGATCCAATCATCATCACCTAAAGCTTCATCAGTGCTTTTAGGTTCTAGTTGGGAAAGAAATGCTAGATGTTCTACTTCATTTCTTAAGGAACTTCTAGTCCTTACAGGTTGATTTACATCACCAATGATACTATCACTGGGATGATTCTTAAGAAACATCTGATTTGGGTTTTGTAAAACCTGTTCATCAACATAAGGTAGAAAGTCTTCTGGGGTAAATGTTTCAGAAGTATCTTCTAGAACAATTTCCTTATCAGAAGGTTCTTCTAACAAAGGTTGACAATCAGTTTTTGAAAACACATCCGAAGATGTAAGTTGGGAGGTTTTAAAAACAAAAGGATCTGACTCATCAAATTTCACATGTACTGTTTCCTCAACAGTACAAGTATTTTTATTAAAAACTCTATAAGCCTTAGAGGTTGTGGAATATCCTAAGAAAATCCCTTCATCTGATTTTGGTGCGAATTTATGTAAGTTATCTTTAGTATTCAAAATGAATACTTTGCAACCAAAAACCTTGAAGTAGGAAAGCCTTGGTTTTCTACCATTCCATAACTCATAAGGAGTTTTATTAAGAAAAGGTCTAATCAAAACTCGATTTATAGTATAACAAGCAGTACTTACAGCTTCAGCCCAGAAATGTCTAGCAATAGAATATTCACTCAACATGGTTCTAGTTATTTCTTGAAGAATTCGATTTCTTCTTTCAACTACACCATTCTGTTGAGGAGTTCTAGGTGCTGAAAAGTTGTGAGTAATACCTTTCTTACTACAAAAAGTTTCAAAATCAGAATTTTGAAATTCTCCTCCATGATCACTATGAATAGTTTTCAATGGAAGGTTTTTCTCATTTTTAACTTGAGCTCTAAAACTTTTGAAATAAGAAAAAGCTTCAGATTTCCTTGCTAGAAAATAGACCCAAGTAAATCTAGTGTAATCATCAACTAGAACAAACACATAGTATTTGCCTCCAATGCTTCCAGTTTGTGTTGGACCAAAAAGATCCATGTGCACCAACTGTAATGCATCGGTTGTTGAGACTTCACCGATTGACTTAAAACTAGATTTATGTTGCTTGCCATATTGACAAGGATCACAAACTTTAGAAGAATCAAATCTAAGCTCCGGTAGATCCTTAACTAGTTTCTTCTTAGAGAGTTTACATAGGTTTCTAAGATTACAGTGTCCTAGTCTTCTATGCCATAACCAAGAATGATCTTCCATTGCACTTAGGCAAGGTAAATCTTGGCTTCTTAGGTCTTCTAAGTTTAAGGTGTAAACATTCTCTTGCCTGTTGGCTGAGAGAATAAATTCTTCCTTGGAATTGTGAACTAAGCATTTATCATTCCTAAAATTCACAAGGTAACCTTCATCACATAACTGACTTATGCTAATGAGGTTGTGCTTAAGACCTTTAACAAAAAGAACATTTGAAATCAAAGTTTTACCTAAAAGAACAATATTACAAATACCAACAATCTTTCCCTTAGCATTGTCTCCGAAAGTTACCTTTCCTCCTTTCGTTTTGATAATATTTTCAAAGAAGCTTTTGTTACCAGTCATGTGCCGGGAACATCCACTATCCATGTACCAAACATTGTTGCTGGAACTTTCTTTATTTTCCTGAAATTAAGAACAAAGTTAGACTTTCGGAATCCAAACTTGTTTGGATCCGAGATTTCCAGACAATAAAATTTTAGGTACCCACATTTTCTTAGAAAAATAAGCTTTATGAAAACCTAAGGATTGGGTTTTGTTTAAGGAACAATTTCTTGCCCAGTGACCACCACATTGACACTTAGTACAAAATGGGGCACTTTGAGAAACAAAATAATTGTTGCTGAAAACAGGTTTTGCATGGGTATAACCAAATCCGGATTTATTTCTTAAAGGTCGTATTTGAGAATACATCTTATCAAAATTTTCCTTACCATGGGTAAAGTTTGATAAGCACTTCTTTAAGGAAAAAATTTCGGACTTGAGTTTTACAACCAAGTTTTTATCTTCAAAATCATTAGTTTTGGAACTAGAGTTAGGATCGAAAACATTTTTATTAGAAATTACTTTTTCTAACTCTTTAGAAAGTTTATTCTTCTCAGAACTTACTTCCTCAAGATTTTTTGAAATATTTTCAAAATCAGCATTTTTCTTATCAAGATCTTTAGAAAGATCTGATATCTCTTTAGTAAGAATAGAATTCCTCGAATTTGCCTTATCAAGTTTCTTGTTGAGTTTTGAATTCTCAATCTCAAGAAGTTCAGCAAATCTAGAGACTTCTTCAAAAGTAGGTAAAGTATTTTCCTCATCAGAAGATGATTCTTCATCAGAAGAGTTATAATACTTACTATCATTAGGATTTAAGGAAACATTGGTCAAAGATTCAGCATTTCGTACCTTAGCCATAAGACAATGATTATCAATAGGTAATCTGGCTATAAGACCAAGATTCTTCTGTCCTGAAGATTCATATTCAGAAGATTCATCTGAAGAGTCACCACCACTGGCACTCCAGGTGTCATTAGCTTTCAAAACTTTCTTAGCTTTAGCTTTGTAATATTTCTTCCTGTTCCTGTCTGAATGCCTTTCCTTTCTTTCTTTCTTTCTGAGCATAGGGCAATCTGGTCTAATATGTCCAGCTCTCTTACATTCATAACAAGTAACTTCTCCATCTTTCTTATCTTTCCTATCCTTCTTCTTATACTTGGATTGAAAGTTTCTCTGTCCAGCTATCTTGTTCATCCTTCGAGCAAGATTGGCTAATTCATTTTCTGAAACTTCACTTTCACTAGATTCGGATTGGAAAATGACTTTCTTTGATTTGGATCTGGTTACTCTCTCAGGAGTCTTAGCTTTCATCTGATTCGAAGTTGTAGTAAAAGCAACAGTACCATTTCCATTCTTCTTCTTGATGTTGTCAGCATCTCTCTTCATTCTAGTCTCATGTTGTAGAAGAGTTCCAAATAATTCATCAAGAGTAATTTGAGTAACCTTCCTGTTCTCATCTATAGCTGTTCTCTTGGATTCCCACTCATTGGGCATAATGTCAATTATCTTGTCCACAAGAGCTTCATCATCTAAACCTTTCTCTCCCATAGACTGTAGACTGTTGACGATTGTCATAAATCTTTGTTGTACTTTACAGATAGGTTCTCCATAAGGAAAATTAAAGCCATGATATTCAGCTCTAAGCATAGCTCTCCTAGTCTCAATCACTTTAGAAGTCCCAAAATGAGTAACCTCTAACTTCTTCCATATACAATTAGCTGCTTCACAAGAAGAAATTTGGCTATATATATTTCTAGTCATTGAACATAATAAAGTGTTGCGTACCTTATAATTCAGTTGATATTCTTGCTTCTCCTGGTTAGTAAAGGTTCTGACTTCCTTGTCAGGAATTTTGTAATCACCAGTAAGCATGACAAAGTTATCTACTCCAGTATTGATAACGAATGTCTTCATACGATCTCTCCAGTATTCATAATCATTACCATCGAAGATTGGTGGCCTTGTAGGATTCAAATTGTCTATCGAACCAACATTCATTCCTGCCATACTTGAAAATAACTTGGAAACAAACTTGTTAATAACAAAAATTCGGAATCAAAAAGTTCGGAATAGGAAAAGTTCGGAATGGATAATCCGGAATGAAAAAGTTCGGAATTGAAAAGTGAGCATGAAAAACTTGAACGTGACTACAAGTATTTCAGTAACCTTGGCTCTGATACCAAATGTAAGAATGGTATAGAGTAAGAGGTTTCCAACCTCTGATACCAATTGTAGGATCGAAATAGAATATGAGATGCTCAATATACAAGAGGGGGGGGGGGGGGTGAATTGTATACTTTAAAAATTCCTTAGGAACCTTTAAAGTTAGTTATGAATAACTAGAGTTTCCTTAAGAAAAGGAAAGAACTAAGTTTAACAAAGTTAAACTAAGTAAATTCACAACACCTCTAACACCGAACTAAACTTGGAAAGAGATTCCAAAAGTAGGTTCCGGAAATATGGTTCCGGAATTTGAAACTTAACAAAAGTTACAATATAAGATTCTACCTTAAAGCGTATAGAATCTGAATGAATCAGAGTAAGTAAGGAAGTATAAGAATGTTATACTTTCCTTAAGATACAAATTACAGCGGAATAGAAACGAGTAGTAAAACTACTAGTAACAAGATAATAGTCTTTTAACCCAAAGAGAAGGGTATCCAACAACCTTGGATAAAGGTCCCTTGATTTATACTTTCAAGCAAGTCTGTCTTACCCACACCAGGGTAAGCCCTCGATACGAAGATCGGTGTCTCTGTCTTGCTATCCCCGCAAGCCCTCAACTTCAAGGTAGTTGGCAACCTCTGTCTTTCTCAGCAAGAAAGCCCTCGATCTTTAAGGTAGTCGGCACCTCTGTCTTCCTATCCCCGGAAGCCCTCGAATGTAATCACCAACATTCGGAGTCGCACGAAGCTTTGAGAGTTAATAAGAGACTCTCTCTCTAGAAATCACTTCAACAGCATGTATGCACAAAGTCCAAATGTTCATCCATCTGTTGTGAGCTTTTTCAAATGAGCTCCTATTTATAGGTGAGGTCGGCTCCTTCTCCAACGGTCATATTTCCCTTAAAGTTCGGAGGGACCTGTACACGTGTCACTTAGACAACGGTTAGTTTATAAAAAAATGGACGACATCGTTTTATAACAAAGTAAGTGTAACAGAATGCACGACATCGTTTTAAACTCTAACATAAAAGTTCGGAATAGAAATTTCGGAGTGAAAGTTCGGAGTGAACAAATTCAGAGTGTATAAAACAATGATATCCAGATTCTGTTTAATGAGTGAATTCAGAATGAGAATTCGGAATAGGAATTCGGAATAGGAATTCTTCATCAGAAATCGTAATGAGAAATCGTCATCAGAATTCGTAATGAGAATTCGGAATGAGATTTCTTCATTAGAATTCGTAATGAGAATTCTTCATTGGAATTCGTAATGAGAATTCTTCTTCAGAATTCGTAATGAGAATTCGAAATGGGATTTCTTCATTAGAATTCGTAATGAGAATTCTTCTTCAGAATTCGTAATGAGAATTCGTAATGAGAATTCTTCATTAGAATTCGTAATGGGAATTCTTCTTCAGAATTCGTATCCTGAATCTGGAATAGAACTTAGTCAGAATTCATAACCGGAATTCGGAGTGAAACTTCCTTATAGTTCTTGTCCAGAATCCGAACCCTAAAACAGAATGCTTTTTATCAGTTTTAATGATTCCGAGAAAGTGAATCCGAATTTCATACTTAAGAAAAAATATTGATGAAAACATGATAAGGATAAAATTTTTCTTATAAAAGCGATTTTCCTTAAGAAAGCATTTTTCCTTATAAAAGCGATTTTCCTTAAAGATAAGGTGTTTGTGATTTTCAAAACAAGAAGGAATGGAAAAGTCATAAGGAAAACCTTATTGACTCAACAAAAATTACATACCCTCTTATTCCTCCTAATATGATAAATATGTTCTAGTGAATTCACCTTACACTGAATACTCTTATGGAGCTTGTTCCAAGTATAATTTGTTTAGTTTATGTCTGCATATTAGGTGGCTTTAAGGCAATATGTTTGGTTGAAGGCCTTGAGGTGGCTCGAAGGCCATAAAGTGGGCCAAAAGCATTACTAAATCAAAGACATTGAGTTGGGTTAGAATACATGAGGTGGCCTAAAGGCTTTATGGTGAAAAAAAGCCTTACTAACCAAAATTCATGGGTGTCCCAAAGGCCATATGGACATTTGGACCAAATCGGCAGCTTAAAGATGAAATGTTCTTGCTACAACCCTACCGAATATTACCTACTATTTTACTGCTACTCTAACCCATAAATAATCCATCTCGAGGGTCTGATCATGGGTTTGAGGGATGAATTTGTAAAGTCCTCACCAACTGAGTTGAGTCTTATGTGTGAAGGTTACTATATGGAATTTACATAAATAAATATTTTTTACTTTGATATTATTGAATTCAATCTATGTTATATGTTTTGTGTCCAAAGACCAAAATAAAAGTAAAAATGTATATTAATTTAGTCAATAAATTTTTTAAATAAATTAAATTTTTTTATTAATGAGAATACATAGTTAATTCTTATAACTTCAATTACATATGATATTAATTGTTCAATAATAATGGTTTCTACATTGAATGAACATTTCCCAAATGTGTCATAAAAGGGAATTTTCAATTAAAGTGGATACATTTGATGTATAACAGACTAAAAAATAAGAACATGTGATATTTTTTAAATAAAATGAATATTCATTATAAAATTTTTATATAATTATGGGAATCCCTTTTCATGTTGTATTTTATTTTAATTTTCATTTGGGGTATAATAATTGGATAATTATCAAGATTATTTGGATGATCCTTTTACATTTATAGTAAAAGTATAATAATATTGTTTATAAATTTAAAAATAAGAAAATAAAAATAATTTTTTTACATTAACAACCTATTTGATTGATCTCACATAATTAAATTTAGTTATATAAATTTTATGGTTGATTAAAAATATTCTCATTTTTTATATAAAATCATTATTTCATTATAATTTTTTTATGGTGTGTATTTCCAATATGAATTCATTCATTTCCATAATGTTTAAATATTTTATCTTTAATACCTAGTGAGAGAATAAAAATAAGCACAAAAATGTAGTAGAAGAAACTGAATTCCTTTTTGATGTGTCATTGGTACTTGGGAATTATCTTGAGGCATGGGTAATACCATTGATTATAACTAGATATATGATGGATTCTCACAAGGTATAAATTATCCCTATGTCCAATTAATTTTAATGGAAAAACATTTTCCATTTTGTTTCATTTATTTTACACTATCATTGGGTTTCCTACATCACCCATTTATCTTGGTTATTAGAAAGAGTGGGTAAGCTATTATTTTGACCATCTTCTCCCTCCTTTTGTTTTACCCTTACAAAACTTTAGTTTACCCTGACTTCGTGTTATTTAATTTCCTATACTCTATAATTTTAATGTGTATTTGAATTTGGATATAAATATAATTATTGTCTACATTGTTGACTAAAACATCAATTTTTCCCTGTAATAGAATGGAAAAACATTTTACGTCTTATAAAAATCATATTTCAAACATGTTTTTATATGATTTAGAAACATTTTTATATTTTTTATTTAATAATTATACAAATGGAGGGCATGTATTGTGTCCATGTTATAATTGTGTAGTAAGTACTCAGTTATATTGGGAAGAAGTTAGCTACCATACAATGAACATTTTATTGAAAACAAAATATTATGTTTTGTATCATAATAGAGGGATGAGACAATATTCTACTATTCATTAATGTAAAGAATTAATTTGTATAATGAATTTTACATTTTATTAGTTTTCATTTGTAAATCATCATGAGATAGATTGTATGATAGTGAAAGAAGACAATTATATCAATATACATTGGGAAAATAACGATTATGATGATGCTGAAAGAGTGAAAACATTAATGGATGATTCAAGAAATCGTGTATATTAGTAATGTACTAAAATGACAATGTTGTAATCTCAATGCTTCTATATCATGAGAAAACAATTTAAGAAATTTCTAATACCACCAATAATTATATTCATTGAATTTTGATAAAATATCTTCATTATAGTTTAGATATTAATTGATTCATTACCTATCATGGATGTTAATTAAGCTGCTCAAAATTTCAACTAATAATATTCATGATTTCTCAAATAAGTTTTAGTTTTTTTGGGAGTAAACTATTTAAATTAATTACTATAAATAATGTGTTATTTTGTTATGGAAGTAAATATAGATGGAACGACATCTCATGTTCCCTATAAATTCATGTGGAAGTAGTTATTGATTCATAGGTTAAAAAATCTATTCAGGTCTGATTATATCTCATTAAATATGCATGGAATGTTTCTTAGAGAATTAATGGTAATAAGTGGTGGTTTATTTAATATATGGATTACCATGGTGGTAATTATGTGTACAATATTGTAATTTTATAGTTGTGGTGTGTAATGTCATGTTGGTTTTTGTCCTGTTATGGGTAAATCAATTTGGTCGTATGCTTATCGGTTACAGTACGTGCCCAGTTGTAATTCAAATTTAGAGTCAACCTCCATGGATTTATATTAAAAAACTATTCACTTTAATGAGTATACAAATATCTCGACCTCTTGATCCTAGAAATGATAGTGTTGTGTAATTTTAAACATTAATAAGAGACTTGAAGTAGGTTTGGGATATCAGTTTTCACACATATGATGCTTTTCAAAAAATTTATTTTAGATGGGTACTACCCTTCGGTGGATTATAAATTATTTCCATAATTATGAAATGATGTATAACTGGAGCACAAATAGAAAAATACGATGTCCGATTTTTAAAAATAATAAATGATCAAGAAGGGTTAATAGTCATCACAATTTCTGTTTCATAGAGAATTTATGATTCTTTTTTGCGTCTCATTAGTGTAGGAAGAATCATCGAATGTTTGATAATATTTTTGATAGTGAAAAATGAGGTCAAAAATTTTTCGGAATTTTTGGGAATAATGCATTGAAATATTTTAATTGTCAATACGGAATGGTCAGATGAATTATAGAAAGTAGAAATGTTATTACACTAAAGCTAAATACAATTGGACAAAGGGGAGATTCTTTTTCGAGTAACTATATTGGTATTAAATTTTTTTTCATTATTTTTATTAAATTAACATTGAGATAAATATAAGTGAACATTCGAAATCAATTCATCTAAATATCAATGGGAATACCAAATATTACTTAAGATCATGTCTGGACTTGTTTGATATTGGAATTTTATAGGAACTACATCCTGTGTGAGTTGGTGAAAGAAAAGGAAAGTGAATTGTTCTTGTGATGCGAAGAAAAATTTAATAATTTTTTTTATATAATTATAAAAGAATATCATGTTTCATGATCTCTCTTACAACAACATGTCTAAATAATTAAATGGATGCCATTTGAAATAAAAATCCCTAAAACTCGTGATTATCACATCCTTTTTCATAAGTTTATTTAAATAGAAATTGGACATTATCTATCCAAGAATATAATGGTGAAGGTGATTCACCAATTCAATTTTCTTTATTTCTTTTTTTAAAAGGTTGTTGAAGTATTTCATAATATTAATTTAACAAGAGGTTCCATTAATTTTGTGTGAGTTGTCTAAAAAATTCCCCATCATTTTCTAAAATCATGTTAGATTCAACATTTTATCTTTTAACAAAAACACTTAATGGGGGACCCTTTTCTTTTTGGTGTATTTATCCCACCTAATAAAATATGTCAATAATGTAATATATTTTTGGAATATGAATCACCCTGAAGGTTCAATAGTGGTTATTAATATCTAAAAGTATGTATGGATTTTTATCCAATATATTCATCTATTGTTATCACAAAATATAACCATCCATTGAGAAATGAATATGAGTAGAATGGGGATATTGAGACTTCATTTCTAACTATTCTTGAAATAAGAGGAATCATAGGCTCACATATATTATCTACATTGATCCTTAAAAAGTGAGATATGTCACATCACACATTTTTGATAAAATATTTTTTTAAATGACCATATAGATTATGTAATTAGGATATTTATATGTTATCTCATACTATTACATTTTAGATATACCATAGTCATTAATTATCATTTTATGTAGGGTACATAAAAAATTATAAGTATATTTAGTCGATAATTTCCTTTATAAAAGGATAGTATTTTCATATCCAAGAGTTTTCTTCGTGGTTTAAATCGAAGTTATGAACATTAAATTAATAAACATGAAATAATGATATTCATATAACATTATAATTTATATATATTTCAGGTTTTTATTAACTTTGTAATATTTTTCATAAGAATTATGAGTGTAGGTTTCTGGTCCCAATAAGTTAGTTTGTGAAAGGAAAAAATTAATAATCAATTGTCATAAATTTTTTACAACTAGTAGATCAATGAAACTGAGAGAACAACATGATAGAGTTATGTTAAGTACTATAATATATTGTTATTACAATGCATTAGATAGTCATCTATGATATGAAATTTTTTCTTATTAATAACATGCTGAGAAAATATTGTTATTGGATTACTACTCTATGTTAGTGTCACTATGACGAATTTAAAATGATTTGATTAAATGTTGTGGCATGGAATATTTATTTGATTATTGTGTACTCAAAGTCAATGAAATGAGTCGATTCCTAGCTACCAAGGAAAGATACATTTCTTCATCAATGGGAAAAAATGGGTTTATTGTAAAATAACATCTGAGGCCTCATTACTGTTTCATTAATGTGATATCCACAAGAAATATTTTTCATGATGATGGGATGAAATTGAACCCTTGACGCCCCCATTAGTGTTGACCAAAATATTGCATCTAATGAATCAAAATATTAAGTTGTGATAGTTGATGTTGAACTCAATGTAGTGGTGGATAACATATAGAATCAACCATATATGTTCATAGTTCATTTATTTTACATTGAAATGGTTTTCTATGTTTGGAATTTCTATAAATTCTTTAATTTTTTTATATTTTTGGAATAATATGATTTTTTTAGAATCATTTGTTTTCATTGAATTTAATTAGATTTATTTGAATTATAAAAATAGGGTTTAAAATTAGTTTTTGAAAAATGTATAGCTATGTTTTATGTTATTGTTACTAAAATATGTTATGACATTGTTTATGACTTAATTTAATTGTAGGTTTTATGAATGAATTTTAAAAATTGTTTCCAAAAATTTTACATCTTATTCTTATGTAGATTATGAAAAATACGAGAGTAAATTTGTAACAACCCATGTAAATACTGAATAATTACTTTTCATATTTATTAATATTTGTGAATTAAATATTAATTTTACTTTAAATGGATTTCTATGTTCGAGGGTGTACCCGATGCACAACAATGAGTTTCTTTGAAATCATATGTTGTGCACTAATAATATAATATTATTATATTAAATGGTAGTTAAATCCTATCCATTGTATTGGTGATAATGGAAAAAACTAAATACAATATCATTATACTTGTTTGTTATATAAAAGATAGAGTCTTAAAATTTTAATGAATCTAATTTTAAGCATAATTTACTTTAAAATGTCGATTTACCTACTTTTAAAGGAAAACCCTCTTGAAATATAATTTTTTTCACTTTTATATGTACTATTTGACAAAATAAAACCCTTCTTTATATTCGGGAGATCAAAATTTACATTGGGTAAATTTTATGTATTTTTCTGATAAAATTAATTTCTTTATGAATAGTGAAAAATACTATATTTTTATTCAAAAGATGATTTTAATCAAATTTAATAATATGGTTCTATAATATTTTAATTGGTTTTATTGTGTAATTATAATATATTTTTACCAGTTAATCAAATTTTGGTTATTGTAATTAACTTCACTTTGAAATTGGACCTGCACAAGTATCAATCTTTTGATAGTTATTGTTTCTTAAAAACAAACTATTTGTTTTGGTAATGAAAATTATTTTTAAATAAATTAATTCAAATGAAAATTTGAGAATTTTTTAAAATTTACATCATTTTTGAATTCATAATATCAAATATATCTTAGGATGTTTTTTTGATACTTTTCTGGAAAGCTTTAATTTTTGATAAATAGTGAAACCACTCAGTCATAGTTAAAAAACTGAATTTTTCATTAAAATGAAATTTTACTGATTCAATGGATTGAATTTCAAAAATCTGACATACATGGTTGTTATTTTTAAGTAAAATGAAGTCAAATAAGAAGAAAATAATTTTTGGTGAATAGTAACTCTTGACTATTATTTACCGCTGTTAAAGGTAAATAGGGTAATTAAAGGTAAAATATAGCATAATAATAAAAAATTACTTTAACACATCATCTGATCTTATTGGATGAGTCATTTTCTACCATGTAAATCTTTAGGTCGATTTTAGGATCTCATGAAGCCACTTAAGAGTGATAATGACACTTTATTTTAATTAACTGTAACTAAAGACAAAAATTATATAACCAAATATCTTTTAGTAAATTTATTTTTTATAGGGTTATATAAGTTATCTTATCAACTATTAATATTCATTCCTAATATAAAAAAATTTCCTACATCATGGTATTTTCTTATTATTTTTAGACATCATATAAATTAAATTATTTATGATACAATAATGTTGCATTATTCACCTCATTAAAAAACATTTAAATAAAAATGATTTGAAATATTAAACCAATATCCACTACATGACCAATTCTTTTTGGATGATTTTATTTCGACAATTAGTCTTCTTATCTTCAACTTTATTAGTTTTTGACCCTTAGTAACCTAATATCATTATATAATAAAATTATATTTTCACACTTTCCTAATGAGCCCCTCCCCCCTTATAAAAGTCCCCCAATTTTTACTCATTCCACCAACATATAGAGCCCCTTGGGTTTTCCAAACTTTGACCAAATAATCTCTGAATATCCCTATCCTCCTCCTATAATCCTTACCTTAGGCATAAGGCACGTCAAAAAGACCTTTTGGTTAAAACTGAATGGAGTTACCCAAATTAAAGGTAACGATTCCTCTTAACATTTTTTATTTTATTTTACTTCTGCAACACCTAAACACTTTATATTCTATTATTTTATAACAAAACCAGTATCATCAATATACTATGATTTTTTTATGTGAAAGATTCAAACTATTCTTACACTCACATCCATCAAATATGAGAAGAACATACTATTTCTGTGAATAGCAAAATAACGCCTCATGAAACGATGATTGTTCGATTACCTGCTACCACATCTCATGGTGGCCATTAAGATGACACTATATTTATATATGATATATATTATGTTTATTTTTTCATTATGTTTTTGTATTTTTCTTTTATATCATACCTTTATGGTTTCCATTGTGGGTAAACACGATAATTTCATTTGTGGAAGTGCGGACTATCGCCCCTCAAAGTGATATTACTCGCTAATTCTATATGTGAGATGTGAAAAGGATAGTTTTAATGATATTATATTTGATATTATACTGGAATTATAATATACCAATGTATCATTACGTTTTACTTCCATTAAACTATGAACTTGAAATGAATGTAGCGTTAATGCGTATGTACGGCTTATCGTCTCCATGAACGGTGCATTTCATTTCTTATCTCCAAAATGTTATATACAATTATAAATATAAATATATACTAAATATATATAATGTATATGATATCTAAATCCTTGATATCATTCTGGTGATAATGGACTATTGACCACTTTAATAACTTGAAATTATATGGTGTTCATTTGTGACTGAAGTACCAAATATCGACAAAACAACCATTATTAACATAAATGATTACATAATGTTTATAACAAGGTAATAAGTGAAAAAAAGGAATAATAAACTTTACAAAAGTTCTAAATTAGTTATAAATTAACTTTAGTTTATTATTCATGAGATTAAAGAACCAACAGGTCATGTCGGACACGAGGTAAGGCACTTCGTCTTAATCTCCATTCATTAAGGCATATTTCGATAATATATACCTTCTTTTTTACATTGTGTATAATAAAACCCATTGACTATTACATTCATTCAAAGGGAATCTTTTTTCTATGAATCGTTTTACTAAATAAAAAATGGAATGTTTTTAACATTTCCAGCGACAATGAACTCTCCACCGCTGTAATCGTTATTTGGCTTCCTCTATAAGCATTAATGATTTCTAAAATGTAAAGGAAATCCATTATTCTATTTTTTGGTGTTTTGGTATTGGAAATTGTTTTTGAAATTGATTGATTATTTCAATATCTTGAAATTGTTTCTTATGATTGCAAATGAAATATTATTATGGAAATGTTTATATTTTAAAAATATTTATTATTATTATTTTTTAATGGTACTTGGACATTTGATAGGTGGTTAAGTGATAAACCCAATGATGGGTGGTTCCGTGATAAACTTGTATGGGTGGTTACGCTATAACCTCCAATGCATTAGGTATGGAAGTCAGTTGTATGGCTATTCTATTTTGTGATATGTGTGGAAGTCAACCGTATGGTTATTCCCCTTAAGAATGTTTATGTCCCAAGTTATCTTTATACGTTATGTGTTCATTATAAGGGTTTTATGGTATTATTTTGGTTACAAATGTGTACAAAATGATCTTTTATTTAGTAAATAGTATTTACTACATCATAAAGGTGAAATGTATTACTTATGATAATATATTCATGGTTTACTTGTTGTTTTGAATAAATAACAAATTTCCTTCTTTGTGTATCCCTTATTGAGATTTTTATGCTCATCCAATGTTTTTGAAATGGTTTTTTATGGAAATAAAGTGTAATAAGGTCAAGGATGGGATCAATGAAATGTCATGCTGTCTAAAACATAGAATGAGACATGACTCTTTTCTTAAGGAGTTTTTGTTTTGTGAAAAAAATGAAAACTAAGTAGTTGTGTCTATATCTATTATTCAAGTCATCATGTATATGTTGTGGCCTAATTCTCTAAAAATATTAACATGAACATATCCTCATTTGGAATTAATTTTTTTAATTAAATATTATGTTAAATGATTAAGGTCGGGTCCTTATAGTTGGTATCATAGGTCAGTTAAGAAAACATTAGGAATTAGAATATAGATAAATTAGTATGAATACATTATTTTAGTTTAAGTTATGATTGAAATGATATAGCATTTACATATTACCATGTTGCTTTACCTAATATATTTTTGTGTTCAGAATGTTTTTCCGCAGAGAAAACATGGAAGCTATATTGGGACGACATCAAGAGGAAGACAACCTTCCTAATCGGCAACATGAGATGGTCTAAATCAGAACAGAATAGTTTGTTGTAGTGATGTAATTGATGATTCAGGATATAAATGGTGGTGGTATCGATGCCTGAGATCAGCCAGATCAACCATAGATGAACATTTCAGTAGTGGAGAATTTCATGAGGCAACATCCATATCCATTAGAGGATCATCTGACCCTGTGCTAGCAGAAGGGTGTATTAAAGCACTGTAGAAAATAATCAATGTCATGGGTAATTCAGATCATCAAAAGGTGAGTCTCACTGTTTACCATTTTGAAGGTGAAGTTGATCAGTGGTGGTCGATGGCGAAAAATATTAGGGATAATGAGGAGATTGATTCTATTAATTGAGATGAATTCAAAGGTATGTTTTTTTGAGAAAAATTTTCCTATGGTGGTTCATCTTAGGATGGAAAAAAAATTCCTATAATTCATTCAGGAGGATGACTCAACGGTTGCATATGAAGAAAAATTCCCTCGATTGGCATGGTATGCTCCAAATTTCATCCAAGATATTGATAGTAAGATAAATCAATTTTACTAAGTACTGAAGCCGCGATATCAAAGAGAATTAGCCTCTCGTGAGTTCAAATGTTTTGAAAAACATGTTCGATTGGCGGAGAAGGTGGAAATGGAGTTTTCCGATGATCAGGTGTTTATTGAAAAAAAAAACAGAATAAGAGGTCTAGTTGGCATGTAAATAGAATGAATTTATCAATGTAGCCTAGATGTAAGAAAAATAAATATCAATCTTGTGAGAAGTGTGGTAAAAATTATCATGGTGTATGTTTATCAAAGTCAAGGAAGTACTTTCGGTGTGGTATGTCTGGTCATATTGCTCGTAACTGTATTGAAAATTTTCATGCAGGCAATGAAAATCCATCAGTTAGATGTCTTAAGTGAAATGAAATGGGTCATTATGAAAATGAGTGTGCAGTGAAGAACTCATCTGAGGGAAAGAAACCAAACTAAAAGAAGAAAGGGGTGGAGAAATCCTTTGCACCAACTTCAGGTGATGTTGGGCCATCAAATGAAGTAGTATTAGGTACACTGTTTGTTTGTTCAGATAACTCCCATTTGTTGTCGGATTCAGGGTCTACACAATCTTTCATTTCTGAGATGTTTTTTTTAAATTGGGAATTCAATATCAAGATGTGAATCCTGAACTTATGGTAAAAAGATATGGAAGAAATTTTGAGACAAAAAGAAACTATATGAACCTTCATATCCTTATGTGCGGAATGAATCTACCTATAAAC
Source organism: Viscum album (assembly GCA_963277665.1). Classification (NCBI taxonomy): domain Eukaryota; kingdom Viridiplantae; phylum Streptophyta; class Magnoliopsida; order Santalales; family Viscaceae; genus Viscum; species Viscum album. The sequence continues at coordinate 222,610,242 of OY728165.1, forward strand.
CACATTGTTTTGCATCTATTAGTGTTTGATGTTATTTTGGGCATGGATTGGATGTATGTTTATCATAATAAGATCGAGTGGAGTGATAAAAAAGATTATTTTTTTAAGAAACCGGTTCTTATTTTTGAGGTACACGCTTCTTATTTTTCTTTTTCCTTAAGTGTTTTTGAGAAAATATGGAAAATGGGGAAAAATCCAAAATTTTGGAACGACACGCCGTGTACTTTTCCACATGCCGTGTACTCCTGGCTATGTTGGGATGAGTACACGGGGCGTGTAGCCATGTCAGCGACGCGGGATGTTGGAACCAACTACACGCCGTGTGGTGGTACCTTACACGCTGTGTAGTCAGTCGACAGGCTTAAATAGTATGGTGGTTGAGTCACCACCAGCTGGGTGACTCTACACGCAGTTTACTCAGGAGTACATGCTGTGTACTCAGGTCGACAGATGAACAGTGTGGCGGTGCCGCCAAATGAACAGTTAAATGAAAGAAGTACACGTCGTGTACTCATAAGTACACGCCGTGTACTTTCTTTTTTCGGCTTAAAATAGGTAGTATCCACCAAATTTGGAAGAGGAGGCGTTTTATCCATTTTGGAGCCAAGGAGGACGATCAGATCTTTGATGATCTGTCAGGGGTTTGTCTGGAATCGTTTTCCGCCTCGGACGATCCCGTTGGAACCGCACAGGTAAGCCCTCTCCTCTCCTGGTATCATTCTTACCAATTATTTCCTGAGGGGAAGTTATTTACGTTTTAATGGGTTTTGTTCTTCGTCATATCTATGCCGTTCTTGGGCGTTTCTGGAGTTGGTGTTCGGGCATAACGTACGTTGGTGAATAAGGTAGGTGGCTTGGTGTTTATTTTCTAACTGTCGTGCGTTTTTATGCATTTTCGTGCCAGGAACCCATGTTGGGGTGTCGTGTGGCTGAGGCCGTTGTTATATTTAATGCCTAGAAATTCATAGGTGGTTAAATTGTGATAATAAAATGCTGGTTGGGATCGTTTCTTGGATCTGGAACCACCCTCGTGGTGTGTTTCACTGTTTAGCCATTTGGCCAGGATACCCAAGGGTATGCCTTTAATGTAGTAATGGTAGAATTGCTTGGGAGTAATTTCTTGTTACTGCTTGTTTACCTGTTGGGAATGGACCAGTTACCTGTTTAGCCTAAGGGCGTTGTTGTATTTGGCCTAAAGGCGTTGTTGTGATTAGCCAGAGGGCACTGCCCTATTTAGCCCGAGGGCTGTAATATTTCACCTGAGGGAAACCTTTCGTGCCTGAGGGCTTGACATCTGTGCCTGAGGGAGGCACTTCCTACACCTGAGGGAAATTTCTGTTTCGGCCTGAGGGAAATACCGGCGGGTTGGATTCTGCTTACCTGAGGGTATGATTTTGCTTGTCTGAGGACGTGGACTATTTTGTTTAGAAATGCACTGTGGTGATTTATAGTATATAATGAATTAAATGAATAAAAAAATGGAAATTTAATTGACAAGCTAGTAACTTTTTATTACTTATTAATTTATTGCATTTTACTATTGCACACCATTGTTGCATGCTTACACGTAGTTGGGTACATTCCATTGGTGGGTGCCTACTGAGATATATTTCTCACACCCTTTTTGGGTAATGCTTTTCGGCCCAAACAGATTACGTTGCTGCAGGTTTAGATAGAGGCAAGAGTCCTTATACAGGTACTTGACTGTTGCTGAGGAGTAGGAGGGCATGGGGCCGAGCCTAGGCTCGCTATGCCGCTGCCAGCTGTTTGTTTGTTTTGTTGTACTCTGTATTTTGTTGTACTGTATTGTTGTATAACATATTCTGGATTTTTTCATAGAACTTGAAACATATAGCATCACCACTTATATATTTTTGGTTATATCCACTATTTTAGTTATTTCAGTTGTGTATGTTTACTACATTCGTTGTGGTTGTATGTTTATTCTAAATTCCACTGCGCTACACTTTGACAAATGAAGGCATAGTTTCCCCACTATCAGACGCGGGCCCTCGCTGCTAGTCGGCATCCACTGGCATTTGGGGAAATGCGCTTGAGGTCACGTGACGAACTGGGATCGGGGCACCCATTGCGTGGCACCCGGGTCTGAGATGTTACAAAGTGGTATCAGATGGAGTTCTTTTCATTGCCTTACTATTTAGAGCTATAGTCGGTTATAGGAGGAATGGTAGTTGGTAATAATTTGTGCCCGAGCGTAGCTAACCCGTGTACAGGGAAAATCCAGTCTACCTTCTATTTTTTAATATTTTGATTTTTCAATTTTACGGTTGATATGTTTTCACCATTGGGTGACGCACTTGTATTGTGCTGGTTATATTTTATCTGTGGGTTCTATTTAGTTGCAACTCGACGAGATGAGGGTATGTCGTCTCATGCATCATATAGGCACATGATAGATATGACATTCCATGCATAGTTTCCATGCCATGTAGGTCTATTAGAATTTGAATGTTGTTGTGATAGTTGTTGTGCTACTAATGCATGCTGTTGTGAAAGTTTCATAATAAAATATCTACCTTGTGATATGGTATGTTTTTTTTGTTTGAGCTTGATTATAGAATGGATTCCAAACTTTGGTTTTTGGGGAGTATGGGCCCCCATTGACCGGAATTTGGTGGATCATTGACTTTTTGTTGGTTCTAACACATATAAGATGTCAAACATTTATTCGTGGAGAGTATGGGCCCCCACAGGTTGGAATTTGACACTTAGGTATTGTTTTTTAGTATTTTCTGGGTTCTGGAGGAGTTCTGAGGCATACTGTCTGGAAACCCAATATACACACCGTGTAGTATTTTTATACATGTCGTGTACGTTCTTCTGTTCTGGAAGAAAAATAAAATTTTTGAGTAAACGCTATGTACCTTGAGTACACGCCGTGGAGTCTCTTACCATGTCACAAACCGTGTGGGCGGAGACACGAGGTAGGGAAGGGCACGGGTGAAACACGCCATGTAGTTTTTGTACATGACGTGTAGTGTTGACCCAGAGTCCGACTGTGTAACTAACAACACGGGTTGGTGAACTCCTTGACAGAGCACACCATTTCATTTATGGACACGTCGTGTAGTGTGACCTGGGGACTCGACCGTGTAACTAACAACAGAGGTCGGTGTCACCTCTCCCTGAACACGCCGTGTACCTGCGGGACACGTCGTGTAGTCTTGTCCGAGGACAGATCATGTGGAGTTAGCTGCGTGGATGGGAAACAAGGTGTTGTACACGCCGTGTGCGGGTGTAACACGCCATGTAGTGTCAAGCCGAGTAGTTGGCCGTGTCACAGATGACACAGATAGTTGGAAAATAACACCATACATGCTGTGTAGATATTATACACATCATGTAGTTTTGTACGATGAATGTCGTGTGGCTTAGCCATGTATAAGGACGCGGGCAGGGGAAGAGAAGTCAAGTACATGTCGTGTAGTCAGTGTACAGGCCATGTAGTCTTGTTTTGAAAATTTTGAAATGCCTTCTTCCTCTTGTTCCATTGTGGTTCATTAGCTTTCAGTTGTAATAATCTTGAATCTGAGGTGTGCTTTTGACATTGTAGTGTCATGCTGCCTAGATGACCGTGAGTTGTTCTCCTGGAGAGCGGCGATGATTATACTCTAGAGATGGTGGACCATGGGCTACCAGTTGATCCTCCAGTAGAGCCAGATGCGGCACCAGCTGTTATATCAGTCACAGGCGCATAGGCATAGTTCTGTGAAGGCATTATGCGGTTCTTGCATAACTTTCAGGGAGCATCGCAGGCTGCTACATCTATGGTTGAGCTGACACGTATCTTTCAGCAGTAGCATTCGCCTATGTTTCAAGGGGATGGTGGACCACAGGCTGCAGAGTCTTGGCTTGGATCAATGCAGGATATTTTCGAGCATCTTGAGACGCCTCCAGGGCTTAGGGTCAAGATCGCAACATACATACTGTGTGATTCCTCCAAGAGGTGGTGGGATGTTACCACCCAGTAAGAGCATCACAGAGACATGGCATGGGAATATTTTCTGGCAGTCTTCTATGAATTATTCTTTCCCGAGATGCTGAGGGAAGATAGAGCTCTAGAGTTCATGAATCTGAAACATGGCACTATGTCGGTGATGGACTATTCTACTCATTTTATGGAGCATCAACGTTTGTCACCCATATTGGTGGGTGATGAGACGTTGAAATCCAGACGTTTTGAGGATGGTCTTCGTTATGTCATCCGAGTGCTGGTGAATGTTTTTAGGTTACCTTAAGTACATTCTATTGTAAATCAGGCACAGACTACAGAGAGGAACTTGTGGGAATCTAGTTGTGTGGGCCAGGGCAGTTCAACACCAGTTACTGGTACTATTTCTACTGGAAAGAATTTGAGACAGATGGACTTCTCTTAGGGCGGCAGTAACACCCAGACAGCTTCTTCAGGTGGACCGATCAGGTGCTACCAGTGTGGTAAAGAGGGGCACAAGAGGCCGCAGTGTCAATGCGATCCAGTAGAGTGCTGAGCTTTCGTCCATATGGGTCATCTACAGTGCTTTTGCCGGGCGTTTCTACCAGTGGCTAGTGAGAGGGGTTCTGTGCAGACTCTGTGTGCGGGAGCATGACCAATGGATTCTTACCAGTCGGGGAACTAGAATGCATCAGGGCATGCAGGCAGAGATGGTGGTTGTGGCTGTGGTAGCCAGACACCAGGTTCTCAGAGGCAACAGGGCGGGATAGCTCAGGGTAGCCATGCTGTGTCATAGGGCCGCAACACTGGGCAGATATATGCAGTGCAACAAACCCAGCATGAGCAGGATCCCAGACCTTCTACAGTCAGAGGTACTAGTTTAGTAGCTTCTGTCTTATCTTCAGTACTTTTCGATACGTGTGCTATGAAAAGTTTCATATTTGTACATATTGTGGAGTGCCTTGGGCTCTGTGTTTCTACTACTTCTGATATCATGACACTAGACACTCCGTTGGGGACTAGAACGACTGGTGTGCATTGGTGTAAGGAGTGTCCCCTTGAGGATGGAGGGTGTCACTTTTTTGGGACCTCTATGTCTTAGAGATGACGAGCTATGAATTCATTCTCAGTATGGATTTGTTGGTTCCCTTTCATGTCATTGTAGACTTCTATCATCATAGGGTGCGTTTCATGTCACTAGAGGGTAGAGATTTTCTATACAAGGGCGAATGGGATGTTCAAGTGAGTCGAGATGGACCAGAGCATCATGGGTGAGGTGGAGTCAAGACCCATATTGCGAGTTTATATCTGGATAATCAGGGGACTTGTCAGACGAATTTCCCTCTGGTTGTTGATCATTTCAGGGATATCTTCTTAGATGACTTTTAAGGTCTACCTCTGGTGTGTGAGGTGGATTTCTCTATCGAGCATGTGCCAAGAGCAGCACCGGTGACGATTCCTCCTTATAGGATGGCCACACCTGAGTTGCAGGAGCTGAAGAGGCAGTTAGAGGAGTTACAGGCAAAGGGTTTTACCTGAACCAGTACTTTTCCTTGGGGTTCTCCGGTCCTTTTTGTGAAGAAGGTAGATGGTACCCTCAGAATTTGCGTGGATTATTGGAAGCTGAACCAGTTGACGGTTAAGAACCGATATCCCTTGCCGAGGACTGATGATCTGTTTGATCAGCTTCATGGAGCATGAGTGTTCTCGAATATTGACTTGAGATCCGGATATCATCAACTACGTGTGAGACCATCGGATATACTGCTTATAGCTTTGCGGAGCAGATATGGTCTGTACGAGTATACAGTTATGTCGTTCGGACTCACGAATGTGCCAGCAGTTTTCATGGCTCTGATGAATCGTGTGTTCCATATGTATTTTGATTCTTTCATGGTAGTATTTGTGGACGACAACTTGGTGTACTCTCACACTCGACACGACCATGCCACCCATCTTGAGATCATATTGAGTACCCTGAAAGATCATCGGCTATATGCTATGCTCTCGGAGTACCACTTTTGGATGGACCAGATTCACTTCCTGTGTCATATCATCTTAGAAGAAAGAGTTGTAGTAGACCCAGAGAAGGTGAGAGCAGTAGTTTCCTAGGAGCAGCCTAAGAACGTGTTTGAAATAAAAAGTTTATTAGGTATGGATGGTTACTATAGACGCTTCATACAGGACTTCTCCCACTTAGAAGCACTGTTGAAAGGTCTGACTAAGACGAGTGTGAATTTCGGTTGGTCAGAAGCTTGCGAGACTTCTTTTCAGGACCTGAAGGGAAGGTTGACATCAACACCGATCCTGATACTCCTAGAGCAGTAGAAGAGCTATACAGTTTACTATGATGCATCAGAGATTGGGCTGGGAGCAGTGTTGATGTAGGGCGACCGAGTTGTTGCATATAGGTCTCGGAAGTTGAGTCCATAAGAGAGGAATTACCCAACACATGATCTCCTGTTGGCTACAGTTGTGAATGTGTTGCGCTGTTGGATACATTACCTATTGGGAGAGCATTTTGTGGTTTTCACCGACCACAAAAGCCTCAAGTATATCTTTACTCAACGTGACCAGAATCTGAGGTAGAGAAGGTGGGTTGAGTACCTACAGTCCTTCGATTTTGAGCTTGCCTACACACCTGGTAATGGTAATGCAGTAGATGATGCACTGAGTAGGAAGACTCAGATACATGTAGTGCAGGAGGCCCGTGGGGAGTGGGAGCTTGCGGCTTTGTTCTCTGAGATGCATCTGGAGGTGGACGATAGCCAGGGGCAGACTTATCTTTGCTCGTTTGCTATGACTTCTACCCTCCTGGAAAGAGTGAGGATGAGACAACTATCTGATTTGGAAGGCCTAGTTCTACGGGAGTCGGTGGAATGTGAGGACCCTCCTACAGGTTGGAATGTAGGTGATGATGAGGTTTTGAATTTCCATTTTCGAGTATGGGTTATAGGGGATATACGTGAGGAGCTGATGTAGGAGTTTCATGCTTCATCATGGGAAGTTCATCCCGGGGTTACCAAGATGTACCGTGACATGAGGTGTCAGTACTGGTGGCTGGGTATGAAGAGAGAGATAGCTGGTTTTGTTACGAGGTGTTCCACCTGTCAGCAGGTGAAGGCGGAGCATCAGAGACCAGTCGGGCTGTTATAGCAGTTACCCATTCCAAAGTGGAAATGAGATGATATCGCGATGGATTTCGTGACTGGGTTGTCGAGGTCACCTTGTGGCAATGACGCCGTGTGAGTTGTTGTGGACACACTCACAAAGGTAGATCACTTTTTTCCAATCAAGGACACCTTCAGTGTTGATGAGATCAGAAGGTTGTACATCTGAGAGATCGCACGTCTTCATTGGGTCCCTCGTTCTATCCTTTCAGATTGGGTTACCCACTTTACGTCTCGTTTCTGGTAGAGTTTTCAGAGGGCGCTTGGTACAAAGGTGCTTCTGAGCACAGCATACCACCCTCAGACAGATGGCCAGTCAGAGTGTAGGATACAGGTGCTAGAGGACATGTTGCGTGCTTGCGTCCTAGACTTTGGGGGCTCTTGGGAGAAGCATATACCCTTGGTCGAGTTTTCCTATAATAATAGTTTTTAGGAAACTATTGAGATGGCACTATATGTGGATTTTTATGGTAGTACATGCCGATCACCTTTGTGCTGGTTAGAGGCAGGTGAGGTAGCTTTACTGGGACCACAGCTCGTGTAAGAGACATCAGAGCAGGTCCAGCTGATTCAGTAGCAGATGGCTACCGCACAGTCTCGTCAGAAGTCTTACACTAATCGTCGCAGATGACCTTTGGAGTTCATTTTTGGGGATCATGTTTTTCTACGTGTTTATCCAAGGCTGGGACACAAGCGGATCAAGAGACAGGGTAATCTTTCACCGAGGTATGTGGGGCCATTCGAGATTCTAGAGAGAGTCGGGCTGGTTGTCTATCGGTTGCAGCTACCACAGCGATACCGAGCCATGCACGATGTTTTCCACATTTCTCAGTTGCGTCGCTATCATTCAGACCCGTCTCACGTCTTTTAGCCTGAGGAGGTTGAGCTTCAGTAGGATGCGTCCTTTGAGGAGCGTCTGATCCGTATTGTTGATAGGAGCATGAAGGTTCTCCGAGGCCGGTCAGTTCCTCTCGTACGGGTGCTATGGCAGCATGACCGAGTGCAGGACGAGACCTGGGAATGGGAGGCTGATGTAGTTGCTCAGTGGCCAGAGCTGTTCTGAGCTTTATCTTCGCCACCCATGGAAGGGCAATTTGGGGTCGAATTTCTATAAGGGGGGAAGTTTGTAAGAACATGGATCTTATTTTTGAGGTATGAGATTCTTCATTTTCCTTTTCCTTATGTGTTTTTGAGAAAATATGGAAAATGGGAAAACATCCTAAATTTTGGAACTACACGCCGTGTACTTTTCCACACGCCATGTACTCTTGGCTGTGTTGGGATGAGTACATGGGGAGTGTACCCATGTCGACGACGTGGGGTGTAAGAACAGACTACACACCATGTGGTGGTACCATACACGCCATATAGTCCGTCGGTAGGCTTAAACAGTAAGGCGGTGGAGTCTCCGCCTGCTAGGCGACAGTACACGCCGTGTACTCAGGAGTACATGTCGTGTACTTAGGTCGACGGATGAACAGTGTGGCGGTGTTGCCAAATGAACAGTTAAATGAATGAAGCACATGTCGTTTACTCATAAGTACACGCAGTGTGCTTTGTTTTTTTGACTTAAAACAGGATATAGCCTCCTAATTTGGCAGAGGAGGCATTTTAGCTTTTTCTGGAGCCAAGGAGGACGGCCGGACCTTTGAAGATCCGCCGGGGGTTCGTCTGGAATAAGTTTCCGCCTCAAATGATCCCATTGGAACCGCACAGGTAATCCCTCTACTCTCCTGGTACTGTTCTTACCAATTCTTTCTGGAGGAAAAGTTATTTACGTTTGAATGGGTTTTGTTCTTTGTCAGATCGACGCCGTTCTTGGGCGTTATTGGAGTCGGTGTTCAGGTATAACGTTCATTGGCGAATAATGTAGGTGGCTTGGTGTTTATTTTCCATCTTTCGTGCGTTTTTGTCCGTTTTCGTGCCACGAACCCATGTTGGGGTGTCGTGTGGCTGAGGCCATTGTTATATATAATGCCTAAAATTGCATAGGTGATTAAATTATGATAATAAAATGATCGTTGGGATCATTGCTTGGATCCGGAACCACCCCTAGGGTGTGTTTCACAGTTTAGTCGTTTGACCAGGATACCCGAGGGTATGCCTTTAAAGTAGTAATGGTAGAATTGCCTTGAGAGGAATTGCTTGTTACTACTTGTTTACATGTTGGGCATGGCCCGGTTACCTGTTTAGCCTGAGGCCGTTGTTGTATTTCTCCTGAGGGCGTTGTTGTGATTAGCCTGAGGGCACTGAACTATTTAGCCTGAGGGCTATAGTATTTCGCCCGAGGGAAACCTTTCATGCATGAGGGCTTGACTTCTGTGCTTGAGGGCGACACTTCCTACGCCTTAGGGAAATTTCTGTTTCAGCCTGAGGTAAATACCTACGGTTTGGATTCTGCTTACCCGAGGGTAATATTTTGTGTGACTAATGACGTGGACTGTTTTGTTTAGAAATGCACTGTGGTGATTACTAGTATATAATGAATTAAATGAATAATAAAATGGAAATTTAATTGTTATGTTAGTTAATTTTTAGTAATCCGTACATTATTGAATTTTACTATTGCACACTGTTGTTGCATTATTACACGCAGTTGGGCACATGCCATTGGTGGGTTCCTACTGAGATATATTTCTCACACCCTGATTGGGTCATTATTTTCGGCCCAATAAAATTACGTTGATGCAGGTGTAGAATGGGGAAAGAGTCCCTATACATGCACTTAACTGTTGGTGAGGAGTAGGATGGCATGTGACTGAGCCTAGGTTCGCGATGCTGCTACCAGCTATTTGCTTGTTTTGCTGTACTATGTATTTTGTTGTACTGTATTGTTGTATAACATGTTCTGGCTGTTTTCGTAGAACTTGAAACATGTAGCATAACCATTTATATACTTTTGGTTATATCCACTACTGTAGTTATTTCATTTGTGTATGTTTACAACTTCCACTGTCATTGTATGCTTATTCTAAATTCCGATGCACTACACTTTGACAAATGAGGGCATAGTTTCTCCACAATCAGACCTGGGCCCTCTCTGCTAGTCGGAAACCTCTGGAGTTTGGGGAAATGCGCTTGAGGTAACGTGGCGAATCAGGCTCGGGGCACCCGTTGCGTGGCACCCGGGTCTGGGATGTTACACTTTTCAAAAATATTTTCAGTTTCTATACAAGAATAAACCCTTTATTTTGATAGCATATTTGGATGTTGAGAAACTTGAAATATATGGAAATGAATTTTACCTTGTAAAAATTGTTAAAATCAAAGGAACTGTATATATAAATTATGTGCCAGTGGTAAATGAGTACCTTGATGATTTTTATGATGATTAACCTGTTATTATACCTGATTGGGAAGTAGAATTTATTGATGACTTAGTTCCAGCTATTAATCCAATTTCAAAACCCCCTTATCAAAAGGATTAAATTGAACAGTTAGAGTTAAATAATCAATTGTAGGAGTTATTCGATAAATGTTTCATTTGACCTATCACATCACCATGGGGTGCTCCTATATTGTTTGTTAAAAATAAAGTTGTTTCAATGATACATTGCATTGATTATAGAGAATTGAATTACATCACAGTTAAGAATAAGTATCCTTTACCTCATATCAATGATTTTTTTGATCAGCTCTAAGAAGCACCATATTTTTAGAAGATTGTCTTGAGTTCGTGGTACCATCAGTTGAGAGTAAAGGTAGAAGAAATTCTAAATAACACATTCTGTACTATATATGGCCATTATGAATTTTTAGTTATGAATTTTGGTTTAACCAATGCACCTGCTAAATTCATATATCTTATGAATAAAATTTTCCTGAGTTCTTGGATAAGTTTGTGGTTGTGTTCGTTGATTATATTTTGGTTTATTCAAAAAGTAAAGAAGAACATCAATGTCATTTATTGGTTGTCTTGCAAACCTTAAATGAAAATATATAGTTTGGGAAATTCAGCATGTGTGAGTTTTGGTTACATAAAATTTCTTTCCATGGTCACATTGTATCAAAAAATGGCATAAATATTGATCATACTAAAACAAATGTTGTTGAAGAATGGCCATGACCCACAAATATAATCGGGATCCATAGTTTTCTTGGTTCGGTAGGGTATTACTGGAGTTTTGTTGATAATTTTTCATTGTTATCTAGTCTAATGACTGAGTTTACTGGTAATGGTTTTAAGTTCCTTTGGAAAAAAGAATGTGATGATAGTTTTCATGAATTGAAAAGAAGTGTAGTGAATGCTCTAGTTTTGGCACTGCCTTTCAGAAATGGTGTGTTTTTTATTTACAGTCATGCTTTGTTGAAAGGACTTGGATGTGTCATTTCATAGAATGATCAGGTAATTTCTTATGGTTCATGTCAGTTGAAACCTCATGAGTTAAATTACCCTACACATGATTTGGAATTATATTCTGTTGTTTTTTCTTTAAAAAGTTGGAGGCATCATTATTATGGAATAAAATGTAAAATAAATATTGTCCACAAAAATTTGTAGTATATATTTAATAAAAGAGAATTAAAAATGAGAAATAGGAGATGTTTGGAATTAATCAAGGAATATGATTTCATGATTCATTACCATCGAGGAAAGTCAAATAATTTGACTGATGATTTAGGTCAAAAAAATGCTTCATTAACAATGATACATTTGGAAATAGATCCTTTGGTCTTTGATTTGACGAACATTGGCATAGAAGCTTTTGGTGCAATAAAATCGTCTGTTTTGTTTCAGGTGTCAGTGAACTCATCTTTATCAGATAAAATAATGCAAGTGCAGAAAAAAGAAAGTGAGTTGCCGAAAAAGGAAGAGTTGGTTCATAAGGGTATGTTTCTTGATTTTAAAATTGGTAATGATTGTGGAATGAGGTTTGGGAAAAGATTATGTATTCCTTGTGATTCACAGTTGAAGAATGAGTTGTTATGTGAAGCTCATAGTTCCCAATTTTCATTTCATCATGGAATTATGAAGATTGATAGAGATCTTCAGTAGTATTACTGATGGGATTGAATGAAAAGAGATATTGCTAATTTTACTATGAAGTGTTTGACTTGTCAATTGGTTAAAGTATAGCGATAGTTTTCAAAAGGGATGCTTCAATATTTACTGGAGCCAGAGTGGAAATGGGAAAATATATCCATGGTCTTCATTATGGGATTACCAAAGACATCTCGAGGTAATAATGCAATCTGGGTTATTGTTGATCAGTTGACTAAATCTGCTCATTTTCTTTCTAATTCGGGATAAATTTTCACTAGAACAACATTCTCAGTTGTATGTTAAATATATGGTTATGTTACATGGTGTTCCCCTATCCAATGTATCTTATCGTGATCTCATGTTTACTTCTAACTTTTGGAAAGGCCTTCAGAAGTCGTTGGTCCGGAAATAAATTTTAGTACATCTTTTTTCCGCAATCAGATGGGCAGTCTAAACGAATAATTCAGACCCTAGAGGATATGTTACATGACTTTTAACTGGATTACTATAGATGTCGGGACCAACATCATTATTTGTCTGAATTTTCTTATAATAACTGTTTTCATTCTAGTATACAGATGGCTATATTTTAGTAAATATATGGAAACCGTTTTCGAACTCCATCATTTTGTGATGAAGTAGGTGATAGGAAGCTGATGAGACCAGAATTGGTAGAAGTGATGGTAGGAAAAGTTTAGTTGATTCAGGAGAACATGAGAATAGCTCAGAGAAGACAGAAAAGTAATGTATATAACTGGAGGAAGGATCTATTTTTGAGGTAGGTGATCATGTCTTTCTTAATGTTTCTCTATAGAAATGTGTGATGCGTTTTGGTAAGAAGGGAAAGATGAGTCTGAGGTTCATTGGACCTTATTAAATCTTGGAGAATGTTGGATCAGTTGCGTATAGAGTGGCTTAATCTCCATGTTATTCCCAGGTACTCAATGTTTTTCATGTCTCAACATTGAGAAAGTATATGCCAGATCCATCTCATGTTTTGAGCCAAGGGGGAGTTCAATGAGTAGAGAATCTCTATTATGAGGAACAACCAGTAAAATTTCTTGAACGTAGAGAGAAAGTGTTGTGGAATAAGGTAATTCAACTAGTAAAGGTTTTGGTGAAAATCATATGGTTGAAGAGGCAACGTGGGAATTTTAAAATGATATGGGGGAAAAAATACCCTCACTTATTTGATAAGTGAGTAAAATTGTGAGGACGCAATTTCCAAAAGGGGGGAAGGATGTAACATCCTATGTAAATAAAGAATATTAAATTTTCATATTTATTAATATTTGTGATTTAAATATTAATTTTTCATAAAGGGGATGCTATGTTCGATGTCGTACCTGATACACAACAATGGGTTTCTTTGAAATCTTACGTTTCATGCTTATAATATAATTTTAAATTTTTAATGGTAGTTATCTCCTAGATGTTTTATTGGTGGGACTGAAAAAAACTAACTATAATATGATTATACATGTTTGTTAAATAAAATTGAGAGCCTTAAAATGTGAATGAATCTATTTTTATGCACAATTTACATTAAAATGCTGATTTACCACCATTTGATGGAGAACCATCATTAAATATAGTTTTGGTCACTTTTATATGTTCTATTTGACATAACAAAATTCTTATTTAGATTCGGGACATTAAAATTTACTTTGGGTAAATGTTTGGTATTTTTCTGATAAAATACATTATTTATGGATAGTAAAAAATATAGTATTTTAATTCAAAAGTGCATTTTAATATATGTTATTTATAGGTTTATATTATCTTTTTAATTTGTTTTAAAGTTTATTTAGAATATATTTTTACCATTTAATCCAATTATGGTCATTGTAATTAAATTCACTTTAAAATTGGACATAAACAAGAATCAATGTTTGGATAGTTATTGTTTCTTCAAAACACGCTATTTGTTTGGATAACGTGAATTATTTTTAAATTAATTAATGCCACTTCTATTTTTTGGATTTGGTAAAATAGGCATATTTTTTGAATTCGGAATATCAAATATATCTTAGGCTTAATTTTTCGTATTTTTCTGAAAAATATCAATTTTGGATGAATAGTGAAACCACTATGTTGTAGATAAAAAACTAACTTTTTCATTTAAATGAAATATTACTGCTTTAGGGAACTGAATTTTGAAAATCCGACATACATGGTTGTTATTCTTTAGTAAAATTTGGTTCAATAAGATGAAAATAATTATTGGTGAATATTGACTTTTGACTTTTATTTACCGCGATTAAAGTTAAAAAGGGTAATTCATGGTAAAGAGAATTATCATAATAATACAAAATTATCTTAACAGTTGTCCTAAAATTATTTTTTGAGTCATTTACGACCATTTGCATCTTTGGGTCTATTTTGGGACCCCATGGATCCACTTAAGAGTGATAATGAAACATTATTTTAATTAACTTTATGTAAAGACAAAAATGTAATAATCAAATATCTTTTAGTAAAATAATTTTTACACAGAGTTATAAAAGATATCCTTTAGCCTATAACTATTCACTAGAAAGCTAAAAATATTTCCTACATCGTGTTATTTGTTTTATAATTTTTAGACATCAAATGAATTAAATTAGTTATGAAACAATGATGATGGAGTATTTACCTCATTAATAAATGATTTTAATATATAAGATTATAAATATTAAAAAAATATCCAAAACCTATCGAATTCTTAGTGGATGATTTTATTTTGACAATGAATCATCTTATATTCGACTTGAATTAGTTTTGGACCTTTAGAAACTGAATATCATTATATAATAAAATTATATTTTCACACATTCCAAAAGATCTCCTCATCGCCCTTATAGAAAGCCCTCACTTCTTACTCACTCCTCACACCTCAAAATCCCCTTGGATCATCCAACAACTGACCCAATAAGCTCTCAAAATTCCTCTCCTTCTCTTAGAATCCTTACGAGATTCATAAGGCACTTAAGAAGTCCTTTTGGTTCAAACCAAATGGACTTTCCCAAATTAAAGGGAACGATTCCTCTTAACTTCATTTCTTTTATATTACTTCTCCGACCCCTAAACTCTTTTTATTAAATTATTTTTTAACAAAAACAATATTCTAAATATAATAGAATTTTTTAAGAGTATTATTAGAACTATACTTGCACACACCTCCATCTAATTAGTGAAGAACATACTGTTTCTATGAAAGGCATACTAACACCTCACGAAACGATGATTGTTCGATTATCTCCTACCGCCTCTCATGGTGGAAATTAGGATGGAACTATATTTATATATGATATATATTATGTTTTTGTTTTCTTTATTATTTTTTTTATTTTATTTTATATCATAGCTTTATTGTTTCAATTATGGGTAAATGTGATAATTTCATTTGAGGAAGTGGGGACTACCTCCCCCTCAATGTGATATGACTTGTTAATTCCATTTGTGGGATGTATAAAGGTTATTATTAATGATATTATATATGATATTATACATGAATTATAATATTCCTATGTATAATTATGTTTTAATTCCATTGAAGTAGGAAATATAAATGAATGTGGCGTTCATGCGTATGTACGACTTACCATCTCCATGAATGGTGCATTTCATTTCATATATATAAAATATTATTTACTATTATAAACACCTATATATACTATTTATGTATTATTTATAAGATATCTAATGAATTAATATCATTCTGGAGATAATTGAATATTGACCACATGGAAGACATGTAATTATATGGTTTTCATTTGTGACTCAAGTGCCAAATATCGGCAAAACATCCATTATTAACTTAAATGATTACATAACATTAATAACATGGTAATAAGTGATATAAAAGGAATAATAAACATTAAAAAGGTTCTTAAGAAAGTATAAATTAACATTACTTTATTATTCAAGAGATTATTGAACAAACGGGTAAAGTCAGACATGATGTAGGGGACTTCGTCTCAATCTCCTTTCATTGAGACATATTTTGATAATAAATACCTTCTTATTTTACACGGTGTATAATATAACCCTTTTAATTATAATTTCATTCAATGGGAATCTTTTTTCTATGAAGCATTTTACTAAACGAAAAACAGAATGTTTTTAACATTTGCGGTGACAATGACCTCTCCACCTCCGTAATGGTTATTTGGCTTTTGCTGTAAGACTTAATGTTTTCTAAAATGAAAAGGAAATCCATTATTCTTTTTTTGGGTTTTTTGGTATTGAATATTGTTTTTGAAATGGATTTATTATTTGAATATCTTGAAATTATTTCATGTTATTGCAAATTAAATGTTATTAGAGAAATGTTTATATTTGCAATATTTTATGTTTTAGGATTTTATAATAGTACATGGATATTTGATGGGTTGTTACGTGATAAACCATATGACGGGTTGTGACATGATAAACCTAGATGGGTGGTTATTTTATAACCACCATTTTATTGGGTATGGAAGTCGGCCATATGGCTATTACATTTCGTGATATGTGTTGAAGTAGACCGTATGGTTATTCCACTTAAGAATGATTATATACCAAGTTACCTTTATATGTTATGTGTTCTTTATAAGGTTTTTACGGTAATATTTTTCTTACAAAACGGTAAGATATGATCTTTTATTAAGTGAATAGTATTTAGTAATTAATAAAGGTAAAATTTATTACTTATGATAAAGTAATCATGGTTGACTTGTTGCTTTTAAAAACTAACAATTTTCATTCTTTGTGTATCCTTTACTGAGCTTTTTATTCTCATCTCATGTTTTTGAAATGTTTTTCATAGGAAATAAAGTAGAATAGGGTCAAGTATTAGATCAAGGAAAAGTCATGTTTTCTAAAACACGGAACTTGACATGACCCTTATTTTCAAGATTTTTTATTCTATGAAAAAAATGAAAACTGGGTAGACGTGTCTACATATATTATTCAAGTCATCATGTAAATGTTATGGAATGATTTTCTAAAACACTAAACCTAAAAGGAACCTCATTGTAAATTATTCTTTTTAATTCAAGATTATGTAATTGTTTAAGGATGGGTCCTTATAAAAATTGAGGAAGAAATTGTTTGATGTCGAATGATTGTAGTGAAAGCCAGGGTTTCCTCCAATATTTCCCTTAGTGAGTATAATAACTATAATATTTTTTTCAACATTATATATGATTTCTTATTCATATTATTTTTCAAAAATATTTTAGGAGCAATCAATTTCCCTAGAGCTAACTCATCCACATCCTACTATAATGGGTCTAACATGGGATTCTCATACGTCTATATAGAGGTCCCATCGTACGTGTACCAACCATGACCCATCAGCTGAATCCTCTTAAACAACAATAAGAAACACATCTACCACAAATTTCCATCCTCATCTTAAGGAACCAGGGAATTTTCTACCCACTCCTCTGTCATCATATCATTTAGAAACTTTTTTCCATTACAATCCTACACTACATACTAGGTTGTTTCAATATTTATGATATCCATATCCTTAGATATATACCCAAAAACATAAAACATATCCCTCAATGTGTGTGGTGAATATATTTCCTACTACAGATCTTGGATCTGAGGATTTTTTCCTTTATCTTTCACTCCAGTTCAAGAAGATCATCTATAGAAAGAATTGGAATAAGCATATCCTCCAAAGGCTACAAATACATGACACCCACAGATCCATCAGAGTCCATTAAGTGGCCAAAATCATGTTTTTATGATAAGGGTGTAAAATTCTATCACATCATTTTTTTCATGTTGTAGCATGACTCATTTATTTTTCCCCTTTTATCTTATTCAGTGAGATCTTATTCTAGATGATGTGGGAAAACCCACATGTGGGATGCATGGAATGGCCAAACAAAAAAATGTTTGAATAATATGAAAAAATAAGATGATTCGTAAACATGTCAGGAATGTTATATGACTCAACTCTACCATGTCCATGTACCACGATATCATTCTGGTGGAACTAGTTTCAAAGAGACAGATCAGTAATGGCATTAACTACCAATCATGGGAAGAAAAACGGGTAAGAATTTTTTTTGAAGTTATATCTAAATTTTTTATATTTATATCAATTAACAAGTTGTTTACAGTTTCAGTTTAATATTACCGATTTTGATGAATCAAGGGATGCAAGGCTGATGAGTATTGGGGAGTTACAGAGATTATATAATCATGAATTATATTTTGGTTGGAGGAGCTGGTTCGATTATTATTTAAGGGGTTTAACCATATTCACTAACCATCCAATCGAAAAATATCAATATAATGATCAAATATTGGGTGTCTGATGAGTTTATGGTATTCTTAATGTTTAATGGTCTTCATATAAAATTTAATTCTTATTTAATGTGTTGAATTTTTTTTAATAAGTGTTTGGAAATAAAAAAACAACGATTCAATGAGATAATGTCCCAAATTGGGGAACACTATAATGCTCGAGGATGAGATTCACAAGGTTCATTAATCTGAATTGAAATATTATATTTATTTATATTGTTACTGAGTTAGCTTTTTCATGTTGAATGTTTTGTTATGTTGTCGTTAATCTCTTTAATATACTACTGAAAATACACCATTCGAATGCCATAATGGCATATAGGTCAATTTTTCTTTTAGTTCTATAGTCCTATTTGGCTAATTTGACTACTTGAAAATTGGCTTATAGTCATGTATAACAATTTTGAATTTATCCTGTGATCTAATATGCCATTAAATTTTTTGTCCAATTTTCCATTATGTCATCATGCCAAGTTTCCATTTGGCATACAGGTTAACTGGCCATTATGCCTATAGGAAAATTGTACATTAGTAATTTTTTCCAATCGGTTGTTTTCCATATATGCTAGTTTGCCATAATGCCTATAGGCCTAGAGGCATATAGACCAATTGGACTTACTTTTTATTCTTTTAAATTTTATTTCCGTATATTATTAATCAATATTATAAAATTTTTATATTATGAATATGTTTATACTAATCAATGTAAATTGAAATAATCTGTATTGGGAAAGTAAGTTTATGTACATAGAGAAAAATTAATTTTGTAGACAAGGAAGAAATATGATGGATGTATGGTAAGTTCACAAACAGAAGAACATATTGTATGTTTTATATCTATATATCAAATATTTATATGAAATTAATAAAAAATATCTTTTTATGATTTTCCTAGTCTTCTATGGAGGCCCTCGATGATAATGATGATGACAAATTCTTCCCAAATGATCATTTGAGTTTGGATTTAAGATATTGACACTGAGGGAGAGTTTGATGTCGACTGAATATAAAAATATTCTCTGCTAAGTATTGTTCATCATCAAGATCCCCTCAATCCAATTAGACCACTGAGGTTCAATGTGCTCCTGAAAACTAATTCTAGGGAAAAAATAACATTACAGAAGCAATAATGAAGTGAACTGATCATCGAACACTTTCTAATATCTATATTAGTTTTAATTAAAAAACATTTATTAGATTAAGAAACTAAAAATGATTTATATATGGAGTCCACACACATTATAAATGATGGCTCGGGTGATGCCAATGAGGTTCTATATGGAAGTTGAGATGATGGTGGTGATGATGTTGCAGATGATGATGATGATGATGATGATGCTGCTCTAAATGAAATATTTTGCGATGATGAAGTCGCAGATGGTAATGACAATAAAGATGTCACTGATGGGGGAGATATTTATTCCATATATTTTTTACATAGCTTTAAAGACACATGTGATATTGTTTAATGACATAAAAAGATTCATTTTGTGAATATATATGTATATTATTGTATTTAAATGTTTTTAAATGTAGATGGATTAATTATAAATATAAATATTTGTATTTCGTTCAATGTATAATGTGTTCTTTATTTTATTTATATGTTGATTGGATAGAAGAGATGAAACTACTACCAAATGGGGATATCCACATATACCCATGGTTTAGTGAACCATGGGTATATATATAGTGCTAGGAAAAGAGATACTGATGGGTTGGAATGTCGTGTGTATAGATATATACTAATGGTTTGGGTTAATCCACCAGTATGATGAAATCCTCTCTGACTATACCAATCACTCATAATTCCATAGTTCATAAACTGATGGGTATAGGCTATGCCAATTATTTTATGTTCTATAAAATTTTTCTAGAACCATACGTATAGGATCGTTTTCCATTTCATGTGGGTTACACACAATATTGATTCCCTTAAATATATTACGATACATGCAAGAACGATTTATATAGAACAACAATATATTATTAGAAAAATATTATTCATTATAATAAGACATTTCGTAGATATCAAATTTGTGGTTATTAAAGGATTAATTATCAAATAAAAATATCTTTTAAAATTCAATGGCAACTAATTAATTATAAATGACATAATAACTAATTGAAAATAATTAAAGTGTTTCTATAAAAAACCATTTTTATGATCCAAATAGAATTTCTTTAAAAAAATTAAAATATTTATTATTAGTGAGTGATATTAAATAAATATATATATATACATTATATTCAATTAAATATTTATGAAATTCATAAAATATATTTTATAGAGAGAAAATAAGAACAAATCCATTAATAAACATAAAAATTTGTTATTTTCTAAAAGCTAGTTTTCCACCACATAATGGAGTACTAATTTTAAAAATAAATTATGGATATTATATCATTTTTATATTATATAATTATCATCATTTTTGAAATCCAAATATCATAATTATCATTGGTATTAATTTTTTAATTTTTATGTGAGGATTCATTATTTGATAAATTATCAAAAATAATTCTTTTTAATTGAAAAAAAATTGATTAAAATATTTACAGGTTTAAATTATTATTTAAACTGATTTTAAAGTTTTATTAAATCCTATTTACATATATTAATACAAAATAGTTCATTTTAATCATTTTACATATAATTAATATATAAAAACATAGCTAGTTTTGGATCATTTTTACTTAAAAAAATCGGCTTCTCACCCTGTATCTTGGATTAAATTAAATAAATTTCTTCCACTTATGTAATTTTAATTTTGTAGAAATGGACTAAATTTTAGAAATAATAAAAATTTATAATTTATAATTAGTTATAATTATTTATTTCATAAAAAAATATTGAATGAAATTAAAATTAACTACGGTAATTAAGAGAAAAACATGTTTCACAAGGGAATAAACCTTATCAATAAAAACCAAATTATATATAAACATGTAAAATAGATATTTTATGGATATAAATACACCATATCCTATCTTTTACAAAAAATTTTTTTGGGTCATGTTATTTAAGGGATACATCCCAATTTTGGTAACCTTTTTATATTTAAAAGAATGTCACTCATCATCCACTATGAAAAAGAACTCACTCCCTGCATATTTACACATGTGAATCCCTTTTGATTGTCTGAATACTTCTCAATTAATATCCCAAAATCACTACACTCATCATATAATACTCACAATGGTATAAAATAAAACCACGTAAATGTTTTTGTTTAATCCAAGAGGAGTTTCCCAAATAAGAGGTAATCCTCTTCAATGATCAATTCTGTTTCATTTCTCTCTCGACTACTAAATTCATTATATTTCATTATTATATTATAAAATATTTCCACTAAACATATATATATTATTTGATCTTATGGTTAATACCTACAAATACACATACTAGTATTTAATGAGATAAACAATCATCATTCGTGTGTGTGGAGGACATTCACCTAGCGAACTAATGTCATTCATTCTTCCATACCACATTTGAAATTTGGATATAATGATGTATTCATCGTTTATATATGACATATATAATACTTATAATATATTTATTCTTATTTTATTTTTATTTATCACATTATTTCATTGCTTCCATTTTGAGGGAATATTATAACATCATTTGTGGATGTGTGGATTACCCCTCCTGAAAGCGATTTGTTTCATTCACATAGTAGATGGAATGTATTAATAATGGAATTAATAAAAAATATTTTATATAAATACAATAAAAATGATACTATAAATAATATATATATACATATATATATATATCACTTTTAAAATACAAAAATGAAATGGAAGTAGTGTTTATGAGTAAGAACGACCTGCAGTCTCCTGGAATTGTGCATTTCATTTATTACATAAATATTTTATGGGTTTTTATAAATATGTATATATTTTATATCTATAACATTTTTCATATCCTAGAGATTATTTAATCATGATCTACATACTATGAAAAAAATAACAAGTCAAAACACACTTGAAAGGCATTCCAATTAACACATAAAATGATGAAAATAATGAAGGATTGTAAATAATAAAGCAATAAGATATTATATGATAATCATATATGAAATTATAAATATATGTATGGATTTTGATATTTGTTAATAACATGGTTAAAACCGATTTTCATGAGTTTAAAATACAATTAACCAAAAAGGAACATAATGTAACAGAAGTATTTCACTTTACATTCAACGGAGACTTATATTTTATTATGGACCAATTATATATAATGTAGACTATAAAAATACCCTTTTTAATTAAATATCAGTAATCAATAATAATTATTGGTATTCTATCTTCCATTTTTAATTATCTCAAACAAGGGGGGTTTACTTGATAATTACAACGTGGTAAAAGTTATATGTATAATATAAATTTATTTTATG
Source organism: Viscum album (assembly GCA_963277665.1). Taxonomy (NCBI): domain Eukaryota; kingdom Viridiplantae; phylum Streptophyta; class Magnoliopsida; order Santalales; family Viscaceae; genus Viscum; species Viscum album. Next base: position 222,633,045 of record OY728165.1, read on the forward strand.
ACTGTTAACATTATCACATAAAAATCACTTTCTTATTATCATTTTATATTAGACAACATATTTACTTTAGATATCCCTACTCTTATGCTATGAATATAATTATTTCAAAAATTATATAACAATTTTCTATATCGTGTGTACATGATACTTATTTCTTATAATGGGGAAATATTGGTAAATCTTATTCATTTACTAAATAATAATATTTGATATTGAAACTTTTCTTGAATTAGATTGATTATTTGATATATGAAGATTTGTTTTGACATTTATGATACATTTGGGGAATAGTTATCAATATCCCCTCGATGTCTCAGTAGTCTCATGAGATGAATCCATTGGCCAAATAGATGGGTTTTAACCTGACAAAATATTAACCATCATATGAAATGTATTGATGGAAAAGGTACCATGTACCTAGAAAAAATGGATCCAAATAAAAAATGAATTTACTTAATTAATATTATGTTATTATTTGTCTAGGATATTTTCTCTTTTATATTATATATAGATTTAGTTCATTCTCAATTTATTAATTAAATAAAATATGTTTCATTTACACCTGTCGTTATATTGATATTTCATTATATATTTATGTAAATTTAATGTGTGATCAGTAATTTACATTTTTCATTTATTATTCTCATTAATTCTTAAATAATTCTTATGTATCCACCCTTACTGAGAATTTGAGCGAAAAAATGTTTTTAATTCTTTCTTCTTGATATGAAGAAGAAATCCTTGATTGAGAATTCAAGGAATCTTAAATTTTACTTAATTAATTATTTATTTTCTTTTTATAATGTATTATGGGTATCATAAATGTAATCTGGTTTCAGAAAACATAAAAATTGATCACTTGTTCTGAATTTCATTTATTATAATCATGAAAATGTAATAATGTAAGAACTCGTATCTAATATTATGTGGTTGGGTGATACAAGTTTTCTTCCCCTACGAAAGAACAACAAAAAGGTGTTATTGAATCAAAAAATAGGTCTATAAAATAAATGAAAATATCAATTCTTCATGAATTTCGTGAACATAGATATTTTTGGGAAGAATATAAAAAACATCTAATATATTAAATAGTGTATCTGAGGTACAATATTTAGAAAAGACATTTTAAGAACTCTTTACAGGTTTTAAACCAAATGTTGGATATTTTATGGTATTTGGATGAAAATATTTCACCTTATATTCAAAATATAGTTTACTGATATTTGATTCTAATAGAGATTAATGAATATTGTTAGTATATTCCAATTGTAAAAAATAATAAATGTTTTCGTATAATAGACAATTACACGATTAAGGGTATGCACTTAATATACATAATGAAATTAGAAATACCCAGGAATTTTTGAATTTTTAAAATGATGATGATGAATTTTGGGAATTTATTGGTGGTGATGATAATGAACAAGATAATGTGAATGAATATATTCAGGAGGAGAATATCTATAGTGAATTTCATACTAATTAATGGAATGCAGTTAAATATCACCCACTAAAAAAAATACAATTTTTGTTTATATAATCTAGTATACAAACCATAAAATTTCTTTTTCATTACTCTCTAAACCATACTTGTGTTGCAGATTTTTTTTCATATAATTATTTATAATTATTTTATTGATTAAAATTTGATAAATCTTACATATGATAATTTATGTCATAATGAAAGGAGTAAAGTGCATAATTCTGTTAATTTTAAAAAATCCAAACATATAATAGGAACTAAATTTATATTTTGTAATATTTTTTATGAAGTTGGAAACATAGTTAAAAATAATAAAATTTAGTCGCTCAAGGTTATTCATAGGAATATGGAATTAAATTGTAATTTTTTTATTCATATAACTATGATGGATGAAATTATAATTTTTATTGAATTGTATTGTTTTGAAAAATTATAATTATATCAAATTGTTTTAAAATTAGTATTTCATGAAATAATTACAAATAATTTTTGTTTTAAATAAAAAAATGTTATCTGAAAATGAAAAATATAAACATTATGTAATTAAAATTATTAAATGCTTATATGGTCTAAAAAATCCCCATGAACATGGAATGAAAGATAGACTAATTTATTATAAAAATGATTTTTCAAAATAACGGTTAATCAAAACATTTTTTAGAAATAGAGTTCCAAATGTTATATGACTTTTATTGATTAATAATTTTTAATAATATTTGTTTCAATAAACTATTCAATGTGTGATAATTTTTCAAATCTAATGTCAAGTTAATTTGACATGTTCTAAATGAGATAATTTATTTTTTTTATTTTAAAAAAATTCATCATTGAGATGATAATATTCTCTAAAGTAAATATATATTTCCAAAACAAATTTTAAAAAGATTTGGTTTGATTTTAGAAAAACTATTAAAGCCACAGTGAGAACCAAATAAATATTAGAGGAGGGTGAATCTAGAATTTTTGCCATTATTATATTATATAGAGTTATGCTAAGTAATTTATTATGTCTCACTTATTCTAGGCAAGACACAATGCTCTCAATATGTTTATAGAATAGATTTTACTCAAACCCAATTAAAATTCTACATAATTTTACAAAAATAATAATTTTATTTATTAAGGGAACTATATAAACTAGTTTATTTTATTCACATCCATTTTTTGGATTTTTTATATTATAAGATGTCTGAAATTATAAGTTGTATTCTTTATTAGAAAATATCTACATGTATGTGTCATTTTATTGGTAAAATATTAATTGAATGATATTTTATTAAAAAAAATATCTGTAGAAATATTTAAAAGTGTGGATGAGTATATTTGTGGTCATATGTTTCCATTAAGGTATGTATATTATACAAACCTATTGTGATTTAAATTTCTTTTTGAAAAAATTTCAATTTTCATTGGTAATTCAAGGGAAATGTTTGTTTCAAAAAACACTATATAACACTCTAGAATAAAACATATTGATGATAGATTCCATTTTATATTTAAACATATGAGTAATGGTGTTATATGTTTAGATACATTTCTTAATGATGAATAATATAATGTAATTTTCACAAACACTTTAGATCGTGTCATTTTTTAGAAGTTTATTATTGATTGCGGAATGATTGAAGCATATTTTTTTTGTTTTGTATAATTAAATTTTTTATGAACTCCACTATGATTTAAATTATATTTCCATGAATAATGAAACAAAATTTGTTTTTTATCTTTTTCTAATACCTCTTTATTTTTAACACAATTTAATTGATAGAATATTTTTTATATTTATTTTTAATTAAATTATTGATAAATTTTAAAAAGGGTGATTTTTTTATTTAAATAATATTTATATTTTTAAATTTACAAAATTGGGATAATTTTAGTTATTGATAATATGTGTTAGTTTTCCATCACATTTGTATTGAAAAACAATTAAATTTCAAACAAATTTGGTTTATATTTCATAATTTTATGAAATTTTTATCTTCTTAATATTAATTGATAAATACTAAAATGATTGTAATGTTGTACGTTAATTATATAAGTAATTGTGTTATCAATTGAAAATATTTTTCCTATATTATTTTATTTCCTTAACCCATGTGATAAGGAAATATCTCAATCTTACAAATATAAATTTATTTTTCTTTTTTATTATTTAATTATAATGTTATATTTTCTAAATATATATTATATAAAATGTTTATTTTTGATTTATATATATATATGATTATTTATACTAAATAATGTATACATGTGTGTGTATAAATTAGTTTAAATAAAATTTTACATGTATTTTTTTATAGTGTGTTATCTTATTATTCAATGACACCGCCTCATTCATCTCATATGCTAGAATCTAAAACACCACCAACTCATCCTATATCAGTTTGGTAGTAGCCCCTCATTTTCATGGCTACAAGATGAATTATTATTTCACAGGCTGGAACCAAACTGTTACATCTCTATGCTCAACATCTCTGAATGCGTAGCTTGAAACCAATATGACCACCACTACTGCATTAATCGACATCATGTATCTCGACTAATGAAGAGAAAATTTCATAATTGTGGAAATCCCAGTGATGGTGATTTTCATGAAAAAAACATGTGCTCCTCCATCATATGTAGGATCCTAGTAGCTTTATTCGTAGCAGATTAGCAGTGACACCTCGTGGCATTGGGATATCCATTTCGACCCCTCCCAATTAGATTAGAAAACCAATACCAGTTTATATTGATATTTAATCCTGTAGAAACACCGCTATAGTGAAACTTTCCATGATGATGTGGTATCTAACTTTCCATGAAAAGGAATCCACCTTACCAAGAAGAGGTAGTGTGGACCATACCATGAACAGGAGGCCACCATACTATGAAGAGGTGGTATTTATCTTATTGTGAACTCATTTAAAACATACTGAGGATTTGAATTTATAGTCACTATGAAGGTAAAATACTCAACACATGTTAAAAATAAATTAATAAAGTATATTCTTTTACATATCATATGAAAAATATATTAGATAATGTGATGTATATACAACTAACCTTGAGATATTTTTATACAGACGACGTGTAATATTTTATATCTTTAGTATGTTACATATTAATTTAAACTGACCACTTTTCCAAAAAATTTCATATAGTTAGTATACTGATTGAACAACCATTTGGATAAAAAGAATCAACATACTAACTGTGCACGCATGATAAGCATATGAACCACAAACAGTCACACTGTAAGAATTCCAACCAAACACGGTTGCATGGTAAGCATATCGACAATGATTATGTAAACCCACACAACTAGTACATCCCTTTTGTAATTTTTAGATGAACTATATTATTTCTTAAAATAAATTTATTTCTATAACATCAAAATTTATTATTATTATTATTCCATGATTTTTTTAGCTATTTTATTTAAAAAAAGTATTATATATTATAACCACTGTGTTAATTTCCTATAATATTTCATTTATTATTGAAACTCTTTTGAAATTGATATTTTTTATTTTTATTGGATTATATATTTTTTGTTAAAAGCATTTAATTTACTCACATTAACAAAAAAATTATATTATTTTCAATTATATTAACAAAATAATAAAAGGGAATGAACTATATGTTACTGTGTGTATTATTTACAAATAAAAGAAACTATAATATTATATTTTGTTATGCTCTATGAATAAGAATGAATTGATTAGATTATTTGATGCCTTGAGGTGATCATTGATGTTAATAATAGTGTATTAATTCATTGTAGAAAATATCATTGGTAAAATAACTACATACATATCAATAAAAAACATTCAAAAAAATAATTTTTATGTGATACGAATTCTTGACTCTCATTTCATCAAGAACCTATATGACTCATGTTTCCATACTGTGGTGATGAATCAATTTCTAATGTTTCATACTATACTATTTACATGATCAATATCATCAACCAACATCATATAATCTTTTGATATTTCTACTATATTAGTTTCCTATCAGATTTAATTCATTTAATATAATATTTATCTATTTGTAATCTCCTTTTGTTTGGTTTATTTTTTCCCATCCAAATGAGGTTCTATTTTATTGTCATTCTACATCCTAAATTAAATTTTGGGTTGTCACTCGAATTCAAATGTTATTTCACAATATATGATCAATGTACATATAAAAATCAAAGGTTTTTCCCTTGGGATATGTAAAATGTAAAGTCTATAACAGTCTCTCACACATTCATAATTAAGATACTTAGTGGGTGAAAATGTTCTCATAGTGCAGTGATGGATGAGGAGTGGATTGGGACTTGTCGATCCAAACAAATTTAAGTATTTTTGTTCCATGATTTCATTCCAATTCATTTAATATCATTATCATATTAATATCTAAAAAATAGTTAGTAAATAAACCTATGAATGATTTTTACTTAAATTATTAGAAGGACTGTTAACCCCCCATATTTTTATTATTTACAAAACTTACAATCCAAAAGTGTCATGTGATTATTATTGATTTATTAAACCAATGATAAAAATAAAAAATATAAACATAAGAGAAAACATTATGAAGAAATAAAAATCAGTTTCCACAGTGGTTTTGGGTAATAATAATTTATGACCTCACCAATAAAATAAATGTATCTATTAGCTCTGAAATAAGAAATTATTATTGATATAAATAGTGATAAATATCAACATATATTATTTATAATATAAATTCCCCACTGTAATAATAATTAAAATAATAGAGATGTATTATGACCATATTTTAATGGTTGATGAGTAATCCTATTTATTGTATATGAATTAATTTCCTTTGTAATGATAGGTTTGGTATTATAACCAACACAGAGGATTAGGGATTTGATTAAAAATATAATAAACATGAATCGTATAACTATATTAATGAATAAAACCATCCTGAATGTGAAGACACATAAAAAATAAATTTCAATACACCGAAATAAAAAAATATTATATTCCCAATTAATTTGATAGAAATGTTACTGGGTGATCGTAATTTATGATTAAACATAATCCCATAATAGTGATATTACAATAGGTATGTATGAAAAAATTACAAAGAATTAAAAATATATTTAAAATAACAATAATCTCGAGCTATAAAAATTAAAAAAAATAGGAAATAAAAAACAAAAAAACCTATCAATGATGAAGGATCACTAGGTAGAAACCATATAATCAACTCACACTAGTAGCCAAATGTTGAGTTTATCAATGATATGTTCCTATATTTATAATAATTAAAGTCACTATAAGAAAGGTACTGTCAAATAAGCATTAAATAACATGTTTTTGGGAAAACCTGAGTATTTTGTACCTCAGAACAAGACCCATTCACTTGATGAATTTACATTTCATAGGGAAATGTGTTAATGGATGATAATAATATTTTTTCACCCGATATGAAAATTCATTGTTTATATAATTTTTCACACTTTAAATGCCTCCACGTTGTCTTGTTTTAATTTTTATCATCATTCATCACTTCAGTTTAATGGATGGTTGATTTTTTGATGATTTACATCATTCTGTAGACTTCTTCATGTCCCTATTCTTGGTCCGAATTTTTCAAAAGGATATTGAACCTATTAAGATCAAATCCTTGATTTCATGTTTTTATTTATTTATTTATTTTTCTACTTTGTGGAATGGTACTTCTGTATATACATTTAATGCCATGTATTCCTTCATCCTATTTTTAATTTCACCATAATGATCGCGATTCAATGAAAAATCAAAACCCATTAAAAATGAGTACGCCTATTATAAGATAACAACCTCAAACATAACACAATCTTGAGTTATGTCATGAATTCACATTGAGGATCTGGTCAGGATTAATGTTTTATGCAATTAAGAAATTATTATTATATTACATCTCAAATATTAAAATGTAGACACTTCCACTCTATCCAATTTTTTCCCAACAATAAAAACCATTAAAAATTATTTTTTTTCATGATAAAATATTCTTGAATTTTCCATTTCTCTTACCCTTCCATATACCCTATGAAAAACATTTCAAACACCATGGATATGCAAAAAAATATCCCTAATGGAGATAAAAATAATGATTACTGATTAGTCTAGTAAAAACTTGATAACCAATTAAAAGTTCTTTGAGCATATGAAATAATAAATTTTCACATGTATAACATTCATACATTTTTTCAATGAGAAACACTAAAACAAATATAGTTTACTTCCAAATTAAAGATCTATAATGGGGATCACCATTTGTATAAGCTATATCGGTCACACACATGAGCTATAATGGGGATCAACTATAAGGCCCCAGCCTTAAACCTTACTTGATCTTGAGTTATTACAAGATTACACATTGAGGATCTTTTCGGGTTTAGAGTTTTAGAGAATTAGATCATAAAACTTGCATTACATTCCACATATAAACAAAGTGGTTACATAAAGATAGTATTCTTCATTCCCATCAATGGAAACACATTTAAAATAAAACATGGATTATTTCTTGACACATCCTTGACTCTATCATGTTATCATGTACCTTTCCCTTGACCTGTGAAAAACATTTCAAAAACATGGGATAAGCATAAAAACTCAGTATGGGTTATAAAAAAACATGGAAAGGAAACATGAGTTCATATATAAATAAGAATGAAATCATAAATTACCCATAAAGTATAGGCACTTTAACATACCTCATAAAATCATGAATAAATCATAGAAATCATAAGACATAAAGGTAACTTGAGGCATTCATAACATTCTTACGTAGGGAGTAACCCTCTTGGTTACGTTTGGAATAGCCATCACAGTATATTCCCTAAAATCTCTTCGGATAAACCTTAACGTTTCACTCCTTCGTGTTACCCAATGCATTGGAGAGCTATATCGGGCTCACCCGCCCTTAGTTTATCACGGAACCACTCGTTTTCATAATAATGCCCAAGAACCTCAACAAAATCATATCACATAAAACATGCATAAAGGGAACATAACATTCCCACCATTCAATCACAAGATATCAATACAACACATTGATATATAAACATTATGAAAACCATTTTCGATACTAAAATAAAAGAAAAGTAAAACATGGTATTTATTTCTCTTTTAAAAAGAAGGTATGGCTTGTAGAGGAAGCCGAAACTCAAATAACGGTCACGACGGCGGAGAAGTCATTGTCGCTGCATATGTACGGAAAAAACATTCCCTTTTGTCGTTTAGTAAACGCTTAGTATAAAAAAGATTCCTTTTGAATTAACGTAAAAGTCAAAGGGGTTTATACACCATATAAAAGAATGTTGTGTATAAAATAAAATATGCCTCAATGAAAGGAGATTGAGATGAAGTCCCATACCTCGTATCCGACTTGACCCGACCGTTCTTTAATCTCCTGAATAATAAACTTGAGTTAATCTCTAATTTCTTATGAATATTTTTCAAGTTCATTATTCCTTTTATACCATGTTATGAACATCATGTAATCAGTTAAGTTAATAATGTTTATTTTGTCGGTATTTGGTTCTTAAGTCAAAAATAGACTTCTTACATTACATGTTGTTAATTTGGTCAAAGGTTAATTATATCCAGAATGGTATTCATGATATAGATATCATATATGTCATATCTATCCAGTACGTACATGCATTTATAATATTACATAATCATTTAGAGGTAAGAAATGAAATGCACCGTTCATGGAGACGGTAAGCCGTACGTACGCATGAACACTACTTCCATTTCTATTTCATATTTTCTAGAATGGAATCATAATGATATAAGAGTATATTATAATTCCAGTATAATAAAATATATAATATCTTTATCTTTATCCTTTACACATCCCACATATGGTATTAACGAATCAAATCACTTTCAGGGGGCGGTAGTCCGCACTTCCTAAAATGAAGATATCGTGTTTACCCATAATGGAAATCATAAAGGTATGCCCAAAATGAAAAAAACAGAAGCTTAAGGAAAAAATAAACATATTATATATAATATATAAAAATAGTGACATCATAATGGCCACCTTTGAAGGTGTTAAATGAGTATTGAACAATCATCGTTTCGGGAGGCAGAATTTCGCCATCCACGGAAATCGTATGTTCTTTAACCATTTTATGATGTTGTGTGAGAGTGTAGCTCAAATAAATATTATAACAACATACTTGTATATTTAAGATACTGGTGTTGTTACAAAATAAGTAAATAAAAAGAGTTTAGGGGGTTGGAGAAGCAAAATAAAACAAATGAACATGAGAGAATGAATTACCTTAAAAAGTGTAACTCCTTTTGATTTGAGCCTAAAGGCTTCCTTTGAAAGGATTCTGCCCAAAGGGAATCCTCTAGGATTAGGAGAGGGATGTGGAGAGAGTAAATGGGAAGGGTTTGGCCGAGCCAAAGGCTTGAGTAGTGTGTGAAATGAGGTAGAGGTGGGGGCCTTTTATAAGAGGAGAGGAGGGGCACTTTTGGAATGTAAAGAAATATTACATTATTTGAAAATGTGTTTCGATTTCAAAAGGTCCCACATTGATATAATTCATGGATAAGGTGATAAGGGTTCGAAATCCACTCATCCAATTGGTTTTGTCCATGTTTAGTTCATATATTTTACATTATCTTTCCATTTTATTTAAATCGTTAAATAATGATGTCATCGCTGCATCATTATTATGTCATAAATAATTAAATTTATTTAATGTCTGAAAATTATAAAAAAAATACTATGATATAGGAAATCCTTTTAGCTTTCCAATGACTATTTATAATTAAAATTTGGACTTGTATAACCCAACTTAAAAATTGTGTTCATAAAACATATTATGTTTGTGTCATTTTCACTTTAACATTAAATAAAAAGTAATTTATGTCATTTCCCAACAAAAGTGGATCCATGGGGTCCCCAAGTTGACCCATGGCATTTCATGGTCGTCCATGACACAACCAATGAGGTTGGGACATTTGTCTAGGTCATTTCATTTTATTAAAGTATTATTTATACCTTAAACTACCCTAATTACCACTAATCGTGATTAAGATCTTAATAAGTTACTATTCACCAAAAAATTATTATAATCTCATTGAACCACATTTTACATACTAATGACAACCATGTATGTCAGATTTTCAAAATTCAAAACACAATGATGGCAAAATTTCATTTAAACGGAAAATCAGTCTTTATAAGTACCACTTAGTGGTTTCACTATTCATCAAAAATTGATGTTTTTCAGAAAATTACCAAAAATTCACCCTAAGATATATTTGATATTACGAATTCAAAAATGAAGTCTATTTTACAAAATTCAAATCATATAAGTCACATTAATTAATTTAATAATTAATTCCTGCTGCCAGAGCAAAAAGCGTGTTTTTACGAAACAATAAGTATCAAAAGATTGACACCAGTTTAAGTCCAATTTCAAAGTGAAATTGACTCCAATGACCACCATTGGATTAAATGGTAAAAATATATTCATATTACACATTAATACCAATTCAAAAGATAATCTAATCATATAAATAAATTAGATTAAAAAGTAGTTTTGATGTAAAATGCAGTATTTTTCACTATTCATTAAAAAATGAACCTTGTCAGAAAAATACCAAAAATTTACACAAAGTAAATTTTGACGTCCCAATCATAAAGAATAAGTTTATTTTGACAAACAAAATTTATAAAATTGTCAAAATATAGATTCAATAATGTTTTTCCATCAAAAGGCAGTAAAACAATCTTTTAAGAATATTAGTGTATTCCATGCATAAGATTGTATTTATTTTCATCTTAAGCCTATAAAACACTATATTAATCATTAATAGACATAGGTAAAAATATCTATTATTCATTACTTACTTGGGATGTTACATCCTTCCTCCCTTTAGAAAATTGCGTCCCCGCAATTTATTTACTTATCAAATAAATGGGGGTACTTATCCCTCATTGCATTTTCAGATTCCCATGTTGCCTCTTCAATCATGTGGTTTTTCCACAAAACGTTTACCTGATGAATCACCATATTCCGTAACACTTGCTCCCTGTGGTCAAGAATCTGGACTGGTTGTTCCTCATAAGATATGTTCTCTTCCAGCTGAACTACCTCTGGACTCAAAACATGAGATGGATCTGGCATATACTTTCTCAACATCGAAACGTGAAAAACATTGTGTACCTGAGATAAACTCGGAGGTAAAGCCACTCGGTATGCAACTGATCCAACTCTTTCCAGAATTTCGTATGGTCCAAAGAACCTTGGACTCAACTTTCCTTTCTTACCAAATCTCATCACACTTTTCCAAGGAGAAACCTTGAGAAAAACATGATCACCTACCTCGAAAGATAGATCCTTCCTCCGGTTATCCGTAAAACTCTTCTGCCTGCTCTGAGCTGTTCTCATGTGTTTCTGAATCAGCTGAACTTTTTCTGCCATCTCTTCTACCAATTCTGGTCCCATCAACTTCCTTTCACCCACTTCACCCCAGAAAGATGGAGTTCGACACCGCTTCTCATATAATGCCTGAAATGGTTCCATCTGTATACTGGAATGAAAACTGTTATTATATGAAAACTCAACCAAAGAAAGATGTTGGTCCCAACTTCCCTGATAATCCATAGAACAAGCTCGTAGCATATCCTCCAATGTCTGAATTGTTCGTTCTGACTGCCCATCTGATTGAGGATGAAAAGCTTTACTAAAATTTAACTCAGTACCCAAAGACTTCTGAAGGCCCTTCCAAAAGTTAGAAGTAAACCTCGGATCACGATCCGATACAATGGAGAGAGGAACTCCATGTAACCTGACTATCTCTTTAAGATACAAACGGGAAAGTTGATCGAGAGAGAAAGTATCTCGTATAGCAATGAAATGAGCAGATTTGGTCAAGCGATCAACAATAACCCAGATTGCATTATTACCTCGAGATGTCTTCGGTAATCCAACAACAAAGTCCATGGATATATCCTCCCATTTCCACTCCGGCACTGGTAAAGGCTGAAGCATCCCTTTCGGTAACTGCCGCTCTGCTTTAACCTGCTGACAAGTCAAACACTTCACAGTAAAATCAGCAATATCTCTTTTCATTCCATCCCACCAGTAATACTCCCGCAGATCTCTATACATCTTAGTACTGCCCCGATGAACTGAAAACGGAGAACTATGAACTTCACATAACAACTCTCTCTTCAACTATGAATCACAAGGCACACACAATCTCTTCCCAAAACTCAAAACGCAATCATTATCAATGTTGAATTCAGGAAACTTACCTTTCTGAACCAGCTCTACCCTTTTCTGCAACTCACTGTCTTGCTTCTGTGCTTGCTTGATTCTATCTGATAGAGAAGATCTCACTGATACCTGAAACAAAACAGAAGGACTTCCTGCACCAACAACTTCTATGCCAAATTTCATCAAATCCTTGACCAAAGGATCACGTTCCAACCGCAACATTGTTAATGAAGCATTACTTTTTCGACTCAAAGCATCATCCACTTTATTTGCTTTTCCTGGATGGTAATGAATTGTACAATCATAATCCTTGATTAATTCCAGCCATCTCCTTTGTCTCATGTTTAACTCTTTCTGAGTGAATATATACATTAAACTTTTTTGATCGGTATATATTTCACACTTTACTCCATACAAATGATGCCTCCAAATTTTTAAAGCAAAAACAACAGCAGCTAGTTCCAAATCATGTGTAGGGTAATTTACCTCATGAGTTTTCAACTGTCGTGAAGCATAAGCAATTACCTGATCATTCTGCATTAGGACACAACCAAGTCCTTTCAATGAAGCATCACTGTATATAACAAACTCACCATTCCTGGAAGGTAGTGCCAAAACTGGAGCATTCACCAATCTTTTTTTCAATTCATGAAAAAAATCATCACATTCTTTTGTCCAGATAAACTTAACACCCTTCCGAGTTAGCTTAGTCATTGGACTATATAACCGTGAAAAATTTCTAACAAACCTTCGGTAATATCCCGCCAAACCAAGGAAGCTACAAATCTTGGTTACATTTGTGGGTCTTGGCCATTCTTCCACAACTTTTGTTTTTGCAGGATCAACAGTTATTCCATCTTTAGAAACAATGTGACCAAGGAAAGAAATTTATTGTAACCAAAACTCACACATGATGAATTTCCCATACAGTTTCTTTTCTTGTAAGGTTTGCAAGATAACCCTTAAATGTTTTTCATGCTCCTCTTTACTTTTAGAAAACACGAAAATATCATCAATGAAAACCACCACAAACTTATCCAAGAACTCGTGGAAAATTCTATTCATTAAGTCCATGAATACAGAAGGAGCATTGGTTAGCCCAAAAGGCATTACTACAAATTCATAATGGCCATATCTCGTACGGAACGCGGTCTTCGGAATATCTGCTTCCTTTACCATCAGCTGATGGTACCCCGATCTCAAGTCAATCTTTGAAAAAAACTGAGCTCCCTGGAGCTGATCAAACAAATCATCGATATGAGGAAAAGGATATTTGTTCTTAACAGTGATATTATTCAAGGCTCTATAATCAATGAAAAGTCTCATAGAACCATCTTTCTTTTTAACAAACAAAACAGGAGCACCCCATGGTGATGTGCTAGGTCTAATGAAACCTTTCTTTAATAAATCTTGCAATTGCTCCTTCAAATCTAAAAGTTCAATTTGTGCCATTCGATAAGGGGGTTTTGAAATTGGATTAGCATCAGGAACTAAGTCACCAGTAAACTCAACTTCCCGATCTGGTATTATTCCAGGAAACTCATCAGGAAAAACATCAGGATACTCATTTACCACTGGAACATCATTAATCTGAATAGTTCCTTTATTTTCAACGATGTGTGCAAGGTAACATTCATTTCCATCTTTTACAAGTTTCTCGGCCTCTTGATATGTTATCAAAATTAAGGGTTCATTCCTGTAAACAAACTGAAAGTCTTTCTGAAAAGAAACTTCTTTAGCTCTACAGTCAATCTTAGCATGGTAAATAGAGAGCCAATCCATACCCAGGATAACATCAAACTCTACTAGAGGTAGAACAATAAGGTTTGCAAGTAGGTTCTTTCCACATATAAGGATAGGAAGATTCTTATAAATTCTTTTTGCCTCGACACTTCCCCCAGGTGTTTTTACCAAAAGTTCAGGAGTCATTTCTTGAGATGGTATTCCCATTTTACTAGAAAAGGTTTCAGAGATAAAAGAATGTGTAGACCCCGAATCAAACAATACACTGGCATAATCTGAAAAAACAAACAAAGTACCTGATACAACTTCATTTGATGGCCCGACATCTGTTGAAGTAGTTGCAAAGGATTTCACCACCACTTTCTGCTTGTAGTCTAACTGCTTCCCATCACTCAAGATCTTTGTCACACACTCGTTTGCATAGTGACTCATCTCATTGCACTTATAACATTTCACTAACTGTAAATCAAATTTGTTCTTACCTTCACCTTGATCCTTTTCAGTGCAATCACGATCCTTATGTCCCATCTTACCACATCGGTAGCACTTCCCAGAATTCAGAAGACATTCCCCAGCATGCCTTTTGCCACATTTATCACAAACTGGAAACTTAGTTCACTTACCATCAGACTTTTTTGAAGAATTCTTACCTTTCTCCTGCCACCTCGGTCTCTTCTTCTGCTGGTTGTTATAGAAAACTTGGTCATCGGCAAACTCCATTTCCACCTTCTCAGCACATCGAACAAGATTTTCATAACTTTTAAACTCATGAGAATCTAATGCCCTTCGATATTTTGTCTTTAATACTGAGTAAAAACGATTGATTTTACTATCAAGGTCCCAGATAAAATTTGGAGCATACCTTGCCAATCGAGTGAACCTTTCTTCATAGGCAGCCACTGAGTCTTCCTCTTGCCTCAATTCCAAGAATTTATTTTCCATCCTAAGTCGAACAGCCTTAGGAAAATACTTCTCAAGAAACATACCTTTGAATTCATCCCAGTCAAGAGCATCAATCTCATCGGCGTCCCTGATATGTTTAACCATAGACCACCACTGATCTGCTTCACCCTCCAAACGGTAAATAGCAAGACTAACCTTTTGATTGTCTGAACACCCCATGACATCAAAAATCTTCTCCAGTGCTTTAATCCACCCTTCAGCTAGCACAGGGTCATATGATCCTCTGAATGATGGGGGATGTTGCCTCATGAAATGTTCCACCACTGACATGTTCCTCTGCGGTTGATCTGCCTGATCTCGTGCATGGACACCACCACCATTTATCGCTTGAGTCAACTGCGCCATTACTGCCACAAACTGTTCAGTTACAATTCCGACAATTTCTGGATGCTGATTCGGAAGGTTATTTCCTTCTGTATGCCTTCCTAGCACTGCTTCCCAATTTCCTCTGGGGAAAACCATTCTGAACAAACATGTCTTAGATGAAGCAACATGGTAATCTTTAAATTCTATATCATTTCAAAAAAAATATTTTTGGATAATCATTTAATAGAATTATAAATCCTAAAGTTAACTAAACCGACCTTTGATACCAACTATAAGGCCCCAACCTTAAACCTTACTTGATCTTGAGTTATTACAAGATTACACATTGAGGATCTTTTCGGGTTTAGAGTTTTAGAGAATTAGATCATAAAACATGCATTACATTCCACATATAAACAAAGTGGTTACATAAAGATAGTATTCTTCATTCCCATCAATGGAAACACATTTAAAATAAAACATGGATTATTTCTTGACACATCCTTGACTCTATCATGTTATCATGTACCTTTCCCTTGACCTGTGAAAAACATTTCAAAAACTTGGGATGAGCATAAAAACTCAGTATGGGTTATAAAAAAAACATGGAAAGGAAACACGAGTTCATATATACATAATAATGAAATCATACGTTACCCATAAAGCATAGGCACTTTAACAAACCTCATAAAATCATGAATAAATCATAGAAATCATAAGACATAAAGGTAACTTTAGGCATTCATAACATTCTTACGTAGGGAGTAACCCTCTTGGTTACGTTTGGAATACCCATAACAGTATATTCCCTAAAATATCTTCAGAGAAACCTTAACGTTTCACTCCTTCGCGTTACCCAATGCATTGGAGAGCTATATTGGGCTCACCCGCCCTTAGTTTATCACGGAACCGCCCGTTTTCATAATAATTCCCAAGAACCTCAACATAATCATATCACATAAAACATGCATAAAGGGAACATAACATTCACACCATTCAATCACAAGATATCAATACAACACATTGATATAAAAACATTATGAAAACCATTTTGGATACCAAAATAAAAGAAAAGTAAAACATGGTATTTATTTTTCTTTTAAAAAGAAGGTATGGCTTGTAGAGGAAGACGAAACTCAAATAACGGTCACGACGGCGGAGAAGTCGTTGTCGCCGCATACGTACGACAAAAACATTCCCTTTTGTCGTTTAGTAAACGCTTAGTATAAAAATATTCCTTTTGAATTAATGTAAAAGTCAAAGGGGTTTATACACCATATAAAATAAAGTTGTGTATAAAATAAAATATTCCTCAATGAAAGGAGTTTGAGACGAAGTCCCATACCTCGTATCCGACTTGACCCGACCGTTCTTTAATCTCCTGAATAATAAACTTGAGTTAATCTCTACTTTCTTATGAATCTTTTTCAAGTTCATTATTCCTTTTATACCATGTTATGAACATCATGTAATCAGTTAAGTTAATAATGTTTATTTTGTCGGTATTTGGTTCTTAAGTCAAAAATAGACTTCTTACATTACATGTTGTTAATTTGGTCAAAGGTTAATTATATAAAGAATGGTATTCATGATGTAGATATCATATATGTCATATATATCCAGTAAATACATGCATTTATAATATTACATAATCATTTAGAGGTAAGAAATGAAATGCACCGTTCATGGAGACGGTAAGCCGTACGTATGCATGAACGCTACTTCCATTTCTATTTCATATTTTCTGGAATGGAATAATAATGATATAAGAGTATATTATAATTCCAGTATAATAACATATATAATATCATTAACTTTATCCTTTACACATCCCACATATGGTATTAACGAATCAAATCACTTTCAGGGGGCGGTAGTCCGCACTTCCTAAAATGAAGATATTGTGTTTACCCATAATGGAAACCATAAAGGTATGCCCAAAATGAAAAAAACAGAAGCTTAAGGAAAACATAAACATATTATATATCATATATAAAAATATTGACATCATAATGGCCACCTTTGAAGGTGTTAAATGAGTATTGAACAATCATCGTTTCGGGAGGCAGAATTTCGCCATCCACGGAAACCGTATGTTCTTTAACCATTTGATGTTGTTCTGTGAGAGTGTAGCTCAAATAAATCTTATAACGACATCCTTGTATATTGAAGATACTGTTGTTGTTACAAAATAAGTAAATAAAAAGAGTTTAGGGGGTTGGAGAAGCAAAATAAAACAAATGAACATGAGAGAATGAATTACCTTAAAAAGTGTAACTCCTTTTGATTTGAGCCTAAAGGCTTCCTTTGAAAGGATTCTGCCCAAAGGGAATCCTCTAGTATGAGGAGAGGGATGTGGAGAGAGTAAATGGGCAGGGGTTGGCTGAGCCAAAGGCTTGAGTAGTGTGTGAAATGAGGTAGAGGTGGGGGCCTTTTATAAGAGGAGAGGAGGGGCACTTTTGGAAAGTAAAGAAATATTACATTATTTGAAAATGTGTTTCGGTTTCAAAAGGTCCCCCATTGATATAATTCATGGATAAGGTGATAAGGGTTCTAAATACACTCATCCAATTGGTTTTGGCCATGTGTAGTTCATATATTTTACATTATCTTTCCATTTTATATAAATCGTTAAATAATGATGTCATCGCTGCATCATTATTATGTCATAAATAATTAAATTTATTTAATGTCTAAAAATTATAAAAAAAATACTATGATATAGGAAATATTTTTAGCTTTCCAATGACTATTTATAATCAAAATTTGGACTTGTATAACCCCAATTAAAAATTGTTTTCATAAAACATATTATGTTTGTGTCATTATCACTTTAACATTAAATAAAAAGTAATTTATGTCATTTCCCAACAAAAGTGGATCCATGGGGTCCCCAAGTTGACCCATGGCATGTCATGGTCGGCCATGACACAACCAATGAGGTTGGGACATGTGTCTAGGTCATTTAATTTTATTAAAGTATTATTTATACTTTAAACTACCCTAATTACCACTAATCGTGATTAAGAACTTAATAAGTTACTATTCACCGAAAAATTATTATAATCTCATTGAACCGCATTTTACATACTAATGACAACCATATATGTCGGATTTTCAAAATTCAAAACACAATGATGGCAAAATTTCATTTAAACGGAAAATCAGTCTTTATAAGTACCACTTAGTGGTTTCACTATTCATCAAAAATTGAAGTTTTTCAGAAAATTACCAAAAATTCACCCTAAGCTATATTTGATATTACGAATTCAAAAATGAAGTCTATTTTACAAAATTCAAATCATATAAGTCACATTAATTAATTTAATAATTAATTCCCGCTGCCAGAGCAAAAAGCGTGTTTTTACGAAACAATAAGTATCAAAAGATTGACACCAGTTTAAGTCCAATTTCAAAGTGAAATTGACTCCAATTACCACCATTGGATTAAATGGTAAAAATATATTCATATTACACATTAATACCAATTCAAAAGATAATCTAATCATATAAATAAATTAGATTAAAAAGCAGTTTTGATGTAAAATGCAGTATTTTTCACTATTCATTAAAAAATGAACCTTGTCAGAAAAATACCAAAAAATTACACAAAGTAAATTTTGATGTCTCAATCATAAAGAATAAGTTTATTTTGACAAACATAATTTATAAAATTGTTAAAATATATATTCAATAATGTTTTGCCATCAAAAGGCAGTAAAACAATCTTTTAAGAATATTAGTGTATTCCATGCATAAGATTGTATTTATTTTCATCTTAAGCCTCTAAAACACTATATTAATCATTAATAGACATAGGTAAAAATATCTATTATTCATTACTTACTTGGGATGTTACATCAACCCTTCATATAAGCTATGTCGGGCTCACTAATGACCTATAATGGGGATTAACCTTTCGTATAAGCTTTTTCAAGATCACCCATTAGCTATAATGGGGATAAACCATTATTATATAAAATATCAATCTCCCTTGGGCGTTATAATGGGGATAAACCCATAATATATGTTATATCATGCTTATTCATTTCATATAATGCTCATATATCATTTTATGAATAAAACATGATCATTACAAATACCATTTACAAAACAATTCTCATCACATATGAAAAAAATTTCCTTTTAAAAAACATTTTTTATTTATGATCCCATTTTAAATACCAAGATAACAAAATAGAGGAATAAGTGATTTATTTTCTTTTTAAATGACATTAAGTCATATTGAGAAAGAAAAATATGGAATAAAAGTTACATTGGCGAAGAAGTAAGTGTCACTGTATATGTTAAAATAATTCCTTTTGACATTGTGTAAAGAAAGTAAAAATCATCAAAAAAATTATTCAATTTGAAAACATGAATGAAAATCATGATGGATATAATTTTTTTGTATATTCCTTTTATACCCATACAAATAAATATGTAATTTAATATCATGAAGAAAATGATTTGATAATTAAATCATTAACCCTTAAAAGGCATCCCATTACTCATTGAACATTTAAATATAAAACTGTATGATTTAATTGATAAAATTTGTATAGATAAAATATGGATATGATATTTCATTGTATAAATATATATACCTTATAAAATAATAATGTTTTATATAATCATGAAATTATTCAATAAAATGATATTGAAATTAATCCCCATACCTAGAGTTTTCCTTGTCTCGTTCATTTTTTAATTTCTTGAATAATATTTATAGGATAATTTATACATTCATTATATCCTTATTTATTTTTTTATTCATTTTATATCATTTATTAACATTTTAAAGAAATTATATAATTTTTTGATTTCATATCCGATATTTTTTCAATGTTCTATTTTTGATTCAAAAAACAACTTCTTTTGGTGAAAAATATCCATATTGTCAAATGTCCATAATCTGCAGAATAATTTTCATGATATAAGTAATATATATTTCAAATATATATGTTTTTATAATAGTCCATATAATTTTCAGATAAGAAATTAAATGCACATTTCATGGAAATGGTAGGTCGAACGTATGCATTAACGCTACTTTCATTACAGTTTCAGATTGATGAAAATTAATGGAATAAAAAATAAAAGTTACGTAAGTATATAATAATTTCAGCATAATATATATGTTATATATATTACATAATTTCATCAATTACATCCTTTATACACTTTTTGTATGTCATGAACGTGTCATATCACTTTGAGGGGTGGTAGTCCAGACTTCCTCAATGGAAATTATCATAATTACACATTATGGAAGGAATAAATGTATAATTTAAATAAAAATTAAAGAATATTTGAGTAAATATACATATTATATATATTATATGTACTAATATTATTGATAAATATAATCATGATTTAATGAAGATCATGTAGAATTAATCACATCGCATCATGGAGACAGTTGGGCTTATGTACGCATGAGCGACAATATCATTTACTACATAGTTAAATGGTATAGAATTGTAATTTTAATTAATTATATCTAATAAATATAATTTTATATTAATTATTTACATCCATTATACTCATCATTATACCTATACAAATTAGGTATTGTTTAAAAACAAATTACACCACGAAGTGGGGACAATAAGCATAACCTATGCACGCATGGTGATATTGTTATTTCTAGTATGGGTAAAAATACGTATAAGGATTTCCCAAAAATATAATTACATAAAACAATTTATATGATACTTTATTTTTTTAATTTTTTATGAAAATGACATAATAAAAGAAAGTAGATCTGGATTAGATTTATGAAATATGTGATAAAATAAATACCTCTTTTTAATTATCTCATTTTCATTTTCACAGATGGTCTCCATAGAATGAATTTATTCCCACTCTAATAGCCTAGAGGTCTTAATTTTTTATTGATTTTTGATCAGCCATCATTCAGGGGCTGAAGTGGAACCTTTACAAGGCCCTTAAGAGTACGTATTACAAAGATTTTAATCCTTAAAAGAATTTTTAGCTCGTTGGATTCAAACAATACATAAAACCCAGACTAACTATATAGAACTACTCCTTGCCAACATCTTCATCATTAAATCAGGTCTTCACATTCACATGGTTGTTCATCTAGGTATTCATGTGTGCACATAGGCTGGTCCTGATGGTAGGTTCCATACTCTGTCATTGTTGCAATTTGTTTAGATTTTGCTATAGTGAAAGTTCCTTGCATATACTCCTTCTGGAGCATGTTGATTATAGGTTTTCTGCTTTTCATCTCCACCTATGGTGGCCCGAAGGCCATAAGGTTGCCTGAAGTCCTTACTTACCCAAAGGCTTGGGTGGCCCAATGGTCTTAATTGACTTAGGGACAAAATCAGTGGCCTGAAAGCCCCAACAGGAGAATATTCCAAAATGATATAGTGCTAAAAAGTAGCTACTACAATTCTTGCTACAATACATGCTACAATACTCAGAAATATGCCTCTGCCTTGATTTGATCCTGGGATGCCTGTATGCGCTTAAGGAGTCCACACCAATCGATCTGAGGCTCATGTGAAAAAGAATGGATTTATTCCCAATGTGTGGGCTTAATGTAGTAGTGTTAGATGTTGGGATATTATTTGAGTAGAATATTGGAGTGCCAAGTGGTTCGATAGGTATGATTATGTTGCTAGAGTTTGTGGCCTTTTATAAGAAGGACGATGGGATCATTTGAAATTACAGGAAATATTATTTTAGTGTAAAATTATTTTCAAATTCAAATAGTTAAAAAGTAAAATTTTTCAAGGAAAGATGCCTATTGGTCGATATGCCCTCAACCAATAGGTTCTAGCCAAGTTTAGGTCACAAAATTAACCTTATCATTGGGCATTAACCCTTAGTTAAAAACCATAACTCTTACCATGTTTTTATGTATTTTCATAAAATATGGTTTCTATAGATACTATAAAATGCCAAGAGAATTAGAATTGGATCATTAAGGGAATTATTAGCAGTGTATAATTTACATCGGAGAATCTCAGCTACTAATTAATAAAATATTATATAATAAAATAGTCTTTTCTTAAAAAAATTATTTATGTCATTTTTGAAAATATTTATTAATTGATTTTTGATAAATTCATAAAAACAAGACTCTTTAGAAGAAAAGAATTTTCTCATCACTCATGTGTCAATTTCATCAATAAAATTATTAGATGGAATCAAAATATTAAAATGAAATTCATTTTAATATTTATAATATAATTTATTTAAATCATTCATCAAAAAGGAAATCAATACATCATCATTGTGTCATAAATAAATTTATTTTTTTAATGTCTAAAAATTATAAAAAATAACGTGATGTAGGAAATATTTTAATATTTATATTGACTATTTATAGTCTAATATATAATTTATATAAACCAAATAAAATTAATTTTTTATAGATACTTGTCTGTGTTATATTTCCCTTTTCATTAAAATATATATTATATAAGGTCATTGTCAAACACCATTGGCTCTATGAGGTCCTAAAATTGACCCATGGATGATCATGGTCGGATATATGTCATACAAATTGATTGTCACATGTGGTAGGATGATTTATTTATTATGGAATTATTTATTACCATTATTTACAAGATTTACCCTTTAACCATGGTAAATAAAAATTAGCACTAATGTTTCTATTCGTAATGTCCTATAAAATGTACCTATCTACAAAATATGGACATTATAAATACAAATATGAAATCCATTTTTGATATTCATATCACCTAATTATAGAAATTAATTTACAATTATTTCTCCTTGCCACAATTAGAAAGCAGGTTTTAACAAATAAAAACTATCAACACATTGACATAGGTTTATATCCAATTTAAATGTGAAATTATTTTCTATGAAAAACATTATGTTAAATGGTTAAAACATAATACAATTACACATTAATAAAAATTAATAAGAAAATAGATCTATTTAAATAAATTTTATGAAATGACATATTTTAATTAAAATTCATTATATTTCACTATTCTTTAAAATATGGATTTTATCCGAAAAAATACAAAATTTTCAACCAAGGTTAATTTTGGCATCCTGCTTCTAAATAAAAAGTTTATTTTTTATATAAAACATATAAAAGTTACAAAAACTATATATAAAATATTTTCACCATCAAAAGCCAATAAAATTTCCTTTTAAAAATATTAGTGTAATTTATGCATAAATTTTCTTTCATTCTCATTTGAACCCTCTATAATTTATTAGATATATTAATAAAAAATTAACAAAAATGTTTAATAATATTTTAGTATGTTTTTTTCATCCAATACAATGGATTGGTGTTATCTACCTTTTAAAAATATAGTATTTTTTATTATTTATTTTTCTGTATAAATTAAAGTTGGATGTAACATATGATTTCAGAGAAACCCATTGTTTCTTGTCATGTATGATAATAGGAAAATCCACTCTATTAATATAAAAATATTATATTATTCATAAATATTATTATATATGAAAATTTATTAATCTAAAAATATATGGTATGTTACATCATTCAATCATTTCGGAAATCGCATCCTTATAATTTTAATATTGGGAAATGTAACAACATTAAAAATACCACATCCAAAAAAAAGGTAAATAAAAATTCCACATTAAAATATAGAAAGGTAAGTTCAAAGGTCTCCTATGATATCACAAACTAGGGTTATTTCTTCTTAACCATGGACATGGATGATAAAACAAACCGAAAATGTTCTGATTGAGAGTGATCAAAAACGTGATTAGGATAATGTTAACAACAAGAAAATCAAAAACTTGTGATTGGTTAAACAGTCTTTAATTTCCCATTATTAAAATTATATGGAAAATGATTTTTATTTTATGTTATTTTCATTATATTGAGTAAATTATTTATGATATTGACTACGAACATAATGAAACATACTTTCTTGTCAAACAGTGTTGCATAATTTAATAAATATCTAACAAAAATATACCATTTCCCCAAATAATGAGTATTTAAGATGACTTTGTCACACCTAATGCACTGTAATGAACTTTTAGAATATCACATTTTCCAAAAAAGATGAAATATATATTTCCATTATCATTTTAAATTATCCAAAAAAAAAATTGTTAGTAGAAGATCAATTATTCCAACAAAATAATCCATTTTAAAAAAGAAATACTATTCTTAATCACTAAAATTCATCTAAAAATACCCAATGTTAAAAAACCATTCAAAAAATGGTCCCAAAAATTTCCTCAAAATAATCTAAACTAAGCATGTAACCCACAATTCTGAAGTATTTTATCACATAATAATCCGTGATAAATCATCACATTTATCTATAAATAACATATACTACTCTTAAAGTCTCATACTTAAAAGTAATTAACCTAGTTACATACTCTCCTTGATAGGTTAATTATTTCCAAAAATAACTAAAATCGCCATATGTACATAATAAAAAGATAGATTATTCCAAAATAAAATTCAAATAATTCACCTCAAATAAAAAACCATAGTATCTTATCTTCCTTAAGAATATATTCTTTCCAAAATAGTGAATGTATTCCAAAATAACATTTATCACCTAATTTGAAAATTACTTTACTATACAAAAGATATCCATTTTAAAAAACATATATTACCAAAATCAACTTATTTCTTTATCCATAAAATCAATCAACTAAAAATAATAATTCAAAAAACCAGGGATTTAATATATTCTAGTGCCAAAAAATGTGCCCATGTCTCCCATTAGTTGTGGGTTCTATTCCCATGACTTTTTCAGATGTGATTGGTTGTCACATGGCCTAAATTTTGTACTTTTAAAAAAAATATAATTTTAAAACATTAAAAATGATAAATAAATACTAAAATGTAACAATAAAATATATTAACCAAAAAGGTTATCTCATACCTATCATTTTGCATCCCCAAAATTAAAAAACCATAAATTTCTCAAAGGTAATTAGTATTAAAAATACCATTAGAATCCTTAATATATTATTTCCTAAGGACACAAATCAGTTTTCTAGGATATGGAACGTATGATATACCTCAAAATAAATATCCCATGATGATATCCCTAACCATTAAGGAAACATCATAATCTCCAAAGTTGTATAAACCATCCTCTGATACAAACTATAAGGCCAAAACCTTAAACAATACATAATCATGAGTTAATTCATGTGTTCACACTGAGGATCTTTTAGGATTAATGTTTTAGATAATTCATCCATAATAATAACATTAAATCTCAAATACTATAATGTATACGCTACTATTCTATCAAACTTTTATCACAACAATAAAAATCCATAAAAAAATATTTTTAGGATAAAATATTCTTGAATTCATCCTTTCCTTTACCCTTCCTCACACCTAATGAATATTATTTCAAAAACATTCGATGAACATTAAAAATCAATAAGGGAAATAAAAAAGAAAAAAAGTCAATCATGATAAAACATGATAACCAATTCAATGTTCTTTGAGAAGATGAAATAATATTTATTCGTATGAATAACAATCTAAATTTTTTTCTCATGGAAATGGACAAAAACCAACAGTATTAAATTAATAATCCTATACGTGACATAGAGCACCACATATATAAAAACTTTTCAAACATCCTAGAATTGAAAAAACCCTATGGTTGAAATCCAAATTGGTGATCTATAATGGGGAATACCCTTTGTATAAACTATATATGTCTCACCAGTGAGCTATAATGGGGCTCAGCCTTTTCTATAAGCTATGTCAGGCTCACTTGTGAGCTATAACAGGGATCAAACCTTTTTATAAGCTATGACAAGCTCACCCCAGAGCTAAAATGTTGACCAACCATTTATTGAAGATATATCGGGCTCACCCATGACCTATAATGGGGACCAACCCATCATATCAGGCTCACCAGTTTCATATACTTCTCTTGTACCATTTCATGAATAAACACGTTCATCACAAATCTATTTTGAAGAAATATCCATATCCCATATCATAAAAATCAATAAAATATATTTTTTTTATTTATGAACCCATTTAAAATACCAATATACCGAAATAAAGTAATAAAGGATTTATATTACATTAAAATTTCATTAAGGCTTATTGAAGAAGACAAATATCAAATTATTCTTACAGTAGCGATGAAGTCATTGTCTCCATATACGTTAGAAAACATTCCCTTTTTTGTTTGGTAAAAATATTTAAACACTTCCATCAAAAATATTACATTTAAAAACATTGAATTAATTACATGATAGACAAATAATTTTCCATATATTCCATTTATATCCATATAAAAAAATATTTAATTTAATATCATGATGAAAAATATTTGTTTATTAAATAATTGAATGTTCAATGTTTCTCATAACAGTTTTAACATTTAAATATAAATCACCTTGATTTAATAAATAATATTAGTCTAGATAAAATATGTATATGAAATGTCATAGTGTCTGCATATACACCATATAAAAGAATAATAATGCATATTATCAAGAAATTCCTCAATGAATGAAGATTGATTTGAGGTCTGTTACCTTGAGTTAGACTGTCTCCTTCGTTCATTAATTTCTTGAATAATTATCATAAGTTAATTTATACTTGGTTTCGAACCATTTTAATGTTTATTATTCATTTTATATCACTTATTACCATGTTATGTAGATTATTTAAAATTTTGAGTTTATATTGGATGTTTTGTCGGTATTCGGTATTTGAGTCAAAATTTAGCTTTTTATGCATATTATCGATGTGGTCATAAGTAAATTATCTAAAAAATATTCCTCAGGATTTAAACATCATATATATATATTATATGTGTATTTTTAATTGTACATAACATTTGGAAATATGAAATAAAATTCACCACCCATGGAGATAGAAGGTCGTACGAACACATGAATGCTTCTATGATTTCTTTGTCATATTAAACTTATTTTAATGAAATAAAAAGTTAATGTTACATAGGTATATTATAAATATAGTACAATATATATGTTTTATATGTTACATAAGTTCATTAACTCAATCCTATATACATTCCATGCCAAACATGAATGAGTCATATCACTTTGAGGGGCCAGTAGTCTACACATCCTCTAAATAAATATTCATTTTTAAAAATTATGGGATAAATAAAGGATTGTAGTATATAAAAATTACCAAAGAATAGAGTCAATATAAATATAATATATATCTTATTTATTTATTACCTTTAATTATAATGCTGGTTTATTGAAGATCATGTAGAAAAATCACATCACATCGTGGAGACGACAGGTCATATGTACACACGAGCGACGATATCATTCAGTTAATGGTTTATGGTATAAAATTAGTCGGTATATTACTTATAAAATATAATTATATTGTTATATTAATCATTTACATCCATTATTATCATTAGTATGAACATCCAATATAATTATTTTTGAATAACATATTACCGCACAATGTGGTAATGGTTAGCCATACTTATGCATGCGTGGTGATATTTTTATTTGTAGGATGGATAAAAATAGGTGTATAGTTTTAACAAAATTCGAAAAACAACTCATCATGTTGAATATATTGAATTTATTACTTTATTATAGAATTGAAAAATGAAGAGGACGTAGAAGAAGAAAATAATTATTAATGATGTGGTAGAACAAATAACTATTTTTCGAGTATCTTTTTTTGATTTTCACAAAAAGTCTCTATATAATGGATTTATGATCCAATTATGGACTATATGATAAAGAGAGGTAATTTGGGAGATTATTATAGAAGAATTTGGATGATACATGGGGGTTTATTGGTGTGAGTAATTGAGTACCGGTGGACGCATTTTATAAGAGGGGGTGGAGAACATTAGAAAACTCTTGAAATGTTATTTTATTATAAAATAATTTTCCGGTTAAAATAGTTAATAATTGATTTATTTATATAATAATATGATGGATTCTGTAAATATTATAAAATAGTATGTTTTAGACAAGTTTAGGACCCAAAATATCCTTCTATTTTATATTTAACCTGTAGTTAAAAACATCATATCTTATCATGTATTCTTGTATTTTCATAATACAAAGTTACTATAGTTTCTAAAAAATTATAATATAACCCAAGTGTATCATAATTGAAATTTGAGACCTTATAAAAGTTATGTGAAAAAAGGTATTAAATAATCCATCATATAACTATTTCATCTAAAAAATCATGGATGGGATCAAAATGTTCAAATTAAGTTTATTATAATATTTATAATATCACTTATATGAATCATTCATTAATAAGGTAATCACTACATCAATATTGTGTCTTAAATAAACATAGTTATTTAATTTTTAAAAATTGTAGATAATACCAGGATGTAGGAAATAATTTTAGCATTATAATTACTATTTATATTCTAAGAGATAATTCATATAATCCCAATTAAAAGTGTTTTAGTTATGAGATATATGTCTATGTTATATGTCCCTTTTCATTAAAATAAATATTATAAAACTTCATTATCCCAACCTAGTATCTCAAAGGGGTTATAAAAATACCCCAATGATGCTCATAGTTTGTAACATCTCATCAAATAGAGTTATGAAATGTGTTAAAGTAGTTTAATAATGTTGTAATATTATTTTTTACCCTCATTTATAATATTTACTCTATAACC
Organism: Viscum album; assembly: GCA_963277665.1. Lineage (NCBI taxonomy): Eukaryota > Viridiplantae > Streptophyta > Magnoliopsida > Santalales > Viscaceae > Viscum > Viscum album. Next base: position 222,662,428 of record OY728165.1, read on the forward strand.
ATTGTAAATTAAAATAATTACAGAAGCTACTATAAAAAATGTCCAAAAATAAAAGGTACCTATTTAAAGAATTTGGAGCTTCTAATTGAAAATATGGAATCCATTTTATCCAAATTCAAAACACATATGTTCTAGAAATGTATTTAATATTACTTCTCTTTGACAAAACCAGAAAGCAGGTATTTATGAAGTAAAAACTATCAAAAGATTGACATGTGATTATATCCAATTTAAATGTAACATTACCTCCAATGACCACATTTTTTAAAAATGATAAATGATTAATCAAATAAATCTTTAAAACTAATAAAAATAAATATATTACTATATAAATAAATGATATTAAAAGGTTTTTTTAATTAAATTGTTTTATATTTAATATTAATTAAAATTTATATTTTGTCATAAAAATACTAAAATTTCTTCCAAGGTTAATTTTAATAAACATATTATAAATTAGATGTTTTTATTTTCAAATAGAACATATAAAACTGAGAATATCTATATCTAAAACTGGTTCTCGATCAAATAGAGGAAAATGACATTCTAAAAATATTAGAGTGATTTTTTTTCATAAAGTTGTATTCATTCTCATTTTAAGCCTCTATATTTTTTGGATAAACATAAAAATATTTAGAAAACATGTGTAACCGTATTATAGTTAGTTTTGTTCATTTGTACTAATAAATTTTTTAGGCATGAACTACCATTTGAAATAATATTTTTATTATTGTTTTATTTTTTTATAATTCAATGGTGTGTGCAAAGTATTCTTTTGGTGAAAATTGTTGTTGTGTGTCGTTTACGGTATTGAAAAAAGTCTCCCCATTATGGTATAATTAATTTCCTATTAATAAATATTATTTTATTTGAATATGTATTATTCTATAAATACCTTATATGGTACACATTTCTTGTTAAATTAATAAATAAATAATGAAATCAAATATTAAATTAGGGAAAACTGTCATGAAAAATATGCATTTCAATTTCACCCATATACAATCCATTTCTCTTAATTGAAGAAATATTAATATTATAAGAATAAGGGGTAGAAAAAATGATAGATGAATTGTTAAATTATTATGGTAATAAATAACAAGACATAACTGATGATTATAGTTATATAATTATATTAACTATGGAATTCATAAACCATCATTCATTTATAACTTAAAAGTAAATATTTTTCCTCATTTTACATACATATTTTAGTCTCCCAACTATATCTAATCAATTAATGATTTTCTTTACCATGAATTTTTTCACACATCACTCAATGGAAAAGTAAAATGGAGTTATAATCATATCTCAACTATATGTTCCAAACCCTAGGCATTCATGTTATCAAATTTATCCACCCCATAAAAAAATATCACAATTAATCACATTGGATTATCGATAAACCTAAAATGTTTATGAGGATGAGGGTTATTAGTTATTGATTTATACAAAATATAGTTGGCCCCAATGAGTATGATAAAATAAATCATATAATGCATGATACTAAAATGGTAATCCCAATGAAATGATACTCACTAAAATATAACATAATCTCCCATACTCACAAAATATCAATGTAAAGGATATTGAATTTTTTAATCAAAATCCATGAATACCCTCTTTTATTGAGTTTTTTTCTATTCCTTTTGATTTTTACTAATATGTCTCTATGATATGGGTCAGATCCACCACCTAACCTTGTGTGATGTTGATTTTATTTTTTTCAAAATTGTTAATTATTACTAACTTGAGAAAAAATGAATTTTTCCATTCATTTATTATATTTTTATAATCAATTTTCTTTTTTTACATTCTTAAATAATTGTTATAAAATGTGAAATAAAATGAATGAATATTCATTAAACATCCTTAATATCATATAGAAACATGATAAATTCCCATATATTGAATAAACAATCCATCTTAATCATTATAAACCCCTCCCCCAAGAAATTTCAACCAAATATCAAGCATAATACAAATATTAAGGTTTGAAAGGATAAAATTTTATTGTAAAATAAATCTTCCCAGGAAATTCATTCATGGCTTCTATGGGATATATAGGATCGATGTATAAATGGGTATCATGTTAAAATGGATCATCATTAAAATTCCCCAATCATTTTAACAATGATTTTTTTTAAAAATAATTTGATATTTATGTATGCATGTTTTATAAGGTTTATATCCACCATGTTTTCCTAAAAAAGAAAAAAGTTTAGGAAATATCTAGTCTATAATCCTCTATTAAGTAAAAATATAAAATAATTATATAATGTAATTTATAAAAAATAAATAATTAGTTTAATCAATGAACTGTTTTTGGAATCATCATAAATAAATATAATTATATCAAAAATCATTTTAAATAAATTCACAATTGAAGAAAGAAATGTTAGTTATAAAATATTCAATAATATCTCTGACATTTTATATCATAATAATTTAAATTTCAAAACATTCCAATATATTTCTCCTATGTGATGAGGTCTCCTGGATTAATATGTACTTGATAATGAAATAAAACAATTATTGGAGGATTGAATTTATTTATTCCACACCACAATTCTATTATTGTGTAATTACTTAAAAACATTATAAAACAAGGGGGAATAATAATATAATCAAGTAAAACGTTAATTACCATTAATGAAAAGTGTCATGTGTTCTTTCATTTTCTCTCTCAACATTAGATTCTTATTTAGAAATCTAATATATCAAATATTCCATGATAAAGTAAACCTTTCGAATAAATTATGATTGAATACAAAAGTGGATCCACCATAGGGGATGCACCTAATAAATTATAATAAAATAAATATATCTGTAAGAAATAAATTTAAAAAATATTTATCCTCATAGTAGAACATCATTTAGAATAATAACAATACATTTTACTCATTTTTCATGTAATATGATAATTAATTAATGACACATTCTCTAGTTATACAAATAAAATGACATTTTAATTATCTAGGTTATATGGTCTCCTTAATTTCCATCACAAATTTGTGACTTATTTTTGTAATTTTACAGAATAATAGAAAATATTTATTGAATATACCATTAAATTAAAATATTTATAAATGTTATTCTTCATCTTAAAAAAATAATATTATTAATATTATTTAATTTTAATATATTCTTATTCATATACCACTTCAAATTGCATCTTCATCGAACACTAGAGTAGTTATTTTTTTAATGTCTTATTTCATAGATGATATCATTTAATGACTTCTCATTGACTTATTTTATATTCAGTATGAAGTAAAATTAATTTCCAATTCTATAATTTCGGTTAGAAAATGTTTTATTTTTTCATTTTCCATCAAAAATTCAATTTATTCTACCACTTCAAAGTCACATTCATCGTTATCCATGATCATATAGTCAATATGTTCTATCATGTTATTTCATTCTTCTTATTATATTCATTATAGAGAGAGATTACAATATATTTCTTTTTTTATAGGTGAATAAGTGATGGTTCGGTTTCTTTATAAGGAATTTAATTAGTCAAGGGTTCATATTTTCTACTGTTTTATAATTATCCACATATTAATCATTATTTATATTTTCAATGTTTTATTTATTTCTATACCAATATATTTTACATCCTCAATAACCTATTATTTATCTTCTATTTGTATCCACGCATTAGAAATCCATGATAAATTTCATAAATGTGAATAATTTTTTTTAAGATATTAGTACACAATTATCCCAAATATTTTTGTTGGGGATCTTGAGCATCAATCCTATTATCTATAACATCAATATACATTTTTAAAAATTCTATTAGTGTATATTTTAAATATTATGTTAATGTTTTTCAATGGGTCATCTATATTTTCAATGATTAGTATCCACAATGGTAGTTATGAAAATTATGTTATCCACAAAAATGATAATAATGTGTGACACTAAATAGTTGAGGATGTAATTCATCATATCTATAAGAATATGACTCCTTCCTCTTATCATCTAGTGATGACCATCCATCATAATTTGGTGAAAATAATATAGTAGAAACTCCTTCGAACCAGTTCCTGACCCAGTCTTTGTTATGGAAAAAATAAACTTTCTGATCCCCAAGGGAAGAAAAAAATTTCTCTAGTGTAAAATATAATACATGGAAATGTATTCACTTTATATTATAATTATAAAGAACCATCTAAATAACCAATCCAAAATAAAATATACACAACTAAACATAGAATAATCAATTCATTAGATTTAATTTTTAGAATATTTAAATAAAGAAAAATGGATCTACAAAATATGTAGATAATAAATGATCCTTAAAGAACCATATAGAAAGAGGAAAATCACACTCAATCCACCATCAAAACACCTATAATGGGAAACCACTAGGGTCTCAACCCACCATCACTAAACACACTGCATTAACTCCTTTCAAACATAACTATGTCTAATTACTCCCAATTGTGTAAGAATGGTGTGACTCAAAGCCAAGTAGTATTTTACCAAACAATGTGATTCCAGTACGTAAATAATATAATAAATATAAATTTTATTGTTTCATAAATTAATTTCTAGAAAAAAATCATTATAAAATTCTGTAATGAAAACAATATTTCTTTTGAGATAACCAAAATGTATATCATATACTGATGGAATGTACAATATTACAATAAAGAACCTTGTCCTTGGAGATCCTTATACTTAATAGATAAGAGTGAGACCCAAGATATATAAAATCTATGTATAATGTGTTGTAGAAACCATGAAAATCTACATTCTCATGCATGAGCCACTAGAGAGGAGAAAGATAAAAAATTCTAGTTTTCTCTATCATCATTAATTTTTAGATAATGTTTTCACTTTCAGTCCAAACTATGTGAAATTGAGATAATTTATCTTCTAAATCACATTCCTAGTAGTCCAAATCGGCCCACATATTCACCAATAATTTCTTGTCTGCTCATTTATCATTTCACATCCCACAATAATTTCCACTAGCAGACACACAAGACATAAAATATATTACATTCATATTAAATAACTATCTCTACAGAAAAATAAAGTAATAATCTAAAAACAAACCAAAACAATTTTAATACATATTTTACTAAACTATAAAAATTCTCTAATCATGTTATATTTTCTAAAAATCACATTCAACATTCCCAACGATGTTCTACACTTGCAAAATTCCCAATTTCTATTAAAACTATTACCAAGACACATATATATCGAATACCATAATGAGAATCATTCCGCCAAAAACATAAATCCTAGAAAACATTTAAATATTCATGTAAGCATATTAAATTCATCAAATAGTGTTTAATCATGTAATCACCCACCTGGAACCTATATGCTTCTAAGAAATGGTGAAAAACATCAAATGATCCCCAATCTCACTATAAAGAGCATGATCGATCCCTATACACCAATATTAAACCTAGAACATTAAGATCTAACACTAAAATAATCACAATTCCCACATCAATGAATAATCCCCAAGAAAAATAGGAGAATATACTGGAATAGAAGAGGAAAAAATAAATAAGACACTTACTTGGATATCCAGAGAGAAATCACAAAAAAACATTCTACCAAGATGTATCCCAAGGAAAATGAAATTAATGGGGAGTCATGAAATGTTTATAAATCTCAAGTTGGGGGAATATTGGTGTGATTTGAGATAAAAATTGAGGAGAGAGGAAACTCACAAAAAATCAAGTTTTTTATGATCAGGAAATGTCACTTGATGTGTCTGCATGGTTTTCAAATATGTTCAACAACCATGATCAAATTATTTTATAATAAAGACATTACAAAAGTTATATAGGCCATTTTCTAATGATGAAATTAGCCTCTATCCTAAATTACATATTTGAGACATGATTAAATGGGAAATGGCATATAATTTCTGAAAACATGCACTAACCATGCACACCATGAAATATTGCACAAAAGTTTTCTTCTTGCCACCAATAAAACAATGAAAAGTCCACAAAAAAATCTAAACAAAAAATAAATTGGAAAATACTTCCAAAAGAAATCATGGGGTGATAATTTTCTAATCAATGATAATTTCCATCCTTAATAAGTATACAGAGAGATTGATTGGATAATAAAAACTAAAACTTTTGCTCAACCCCCAAGTTCTACTACCCAGACTCATGTAAATAATTTCCATCATACCAAAGAACATATACTAATATAATATACTTACCGCATAAAAATTATCCAGAAAATATATTATTTGCATCGGTCAGTCACACACTGACAAATCATTCTCTATGTCCAACTCTTCTTAATTCTGTATAGAAGACCAGTTTGGGTTATACATTTTGAACTTGGACACATGAACCACATCATGTATTCACATAAATTAATATATGAATTCTTATCTGTATGAAATGTTAAATACCCGCTCATTGATTTCGAAATGTTCAACATACCATGGAGTTAGCTTTCCTTGTTTTTTCCAAAAAAAGATGACCCATGAAATGTTCCATCATCAAGAACACCTGGTCACCCACATAAACCTTAGTATATTGGAATCTTTGATTGATACATGATTTATGGTGACATTGAGATTTCAATAAACACAACGTTATCAGATTGTCCTTTTCATATGTCTATTGTATTGAGCTCAGTCCAAAAAACGAGGTATCACCTACCTTATCCCAACACAAAGTAGGAATACACAGATGACCATGGATATCTTCAAAAGAATCAATTGAAATCAAGGATTGGTATCTATGGATATATGAAAATATGAACAATCATAAATTATTTTCCAAAGAACTTTTAAAATAAAAAAATGGGATTAGAGCATGTCACCTATGAATTGATTCACCCACTATTTCTGGATATCAGTCAATGGTCGGTTTTTCAAGATCAATTCTAACTATAACCCTAATGCATTTTCAAGGCCATCCCAAAACTGGGAGGCGAAACATGGGTCTCTGTTTGACATGTTAGTTTAAGTCACACTATGAATCCCCACTATTTCCAGCACATACAACTATTCCAAATCATCCACATTGACTAAATCTCTCATGGGAATGAAATAGTATAATTTGGTCAAATGAACTATCACTACTAATGTGGAATTACATTCCTATGGTGTTTGTGGAAAGATTAAAATGAAGTCCCATGTGATATAGTCCCACATCCATGTAGGAATGGGTAGTGACTGATTAAAACTATAGGGCCATTAGTGCTCTTCTTTCAACGTCTTACATGTATGTTATTATGAGACAAAGTCTACAATACCCCACCTCATAGCTGGCCACAAGAACTACTGATGAAAATGATAACACATCTATGTGGAACGCTGAAGAACAGACCACTAAGACGAGTAACTACAATGTGTCAACACCTTTTTCAGAGGCAATGGAACCAAAACATTTCCCTAAAATCAAAATATTTCCTCTGGAAAGAAAAACCAATTGTAAGGTGTCTCCCCACCATTATGAAACAACATAAACTGCTGGCACACCACATCTCATCACTTCCCTTACAAAATCAATTCCATTAGAGAAGGATTCAACTAAAAACTAGTCAAGAAAAAAAACAAATATATAGTTCTTCTTATCAGGATAAAACTGGGAAAAGAGACCCATCAATGCCCACACATCAATGGACCCCGTTAATGCCCACACTGACACTTTATTGCTCAATGAGTTTTCCCCAACATTACACACAGATGGGTTATATACTGTATAAAATTCCCAACATTTAACATACTCAATCCAATAAAACTACCTCATGTTTAGATCTTTCTAGAAGAAAATGCATTCTAATCTCTTATGATCAAAATAAACCAAAAAAATCTCCCCAAATAGAAAATGGTCTAAGAACTTCAAATTGTACATCTCCGCTGCTAATTCAAGGTCATTGGGTGGATATTTATCTTCATGGGGATAGACCAGGAGAAAATTGTACTCCAATACAGATTCATCCAGTATAAGCACACATCTGAATCCCATTTGTGAAGCATCACAACAAACAACATAGCACATTACAAATTCTATAAAGATCAATAAAATTGTGTTTTTTGACCCAAAATTCAGAAAATCAATGGAATCCTAACACTCTGGTCTCTATAAAATCTTCACCCCATTTGTGTGAGCACCATCATGAGTGATTTAAGATGATATTAGTCCTTAAAAGACAACCTATAATATCCATCATGGTATAGAAATATCTTGATCTCAAACACGATCCTTAGTTTCTCCCATTACATAACTGTACTGATCATGTTAGGGTCCACTAAAACACCTTTTTCTGAGATCTCGTGCTGCCATAAATTTCACATCCCGTATGTAGAAATTTCTCTTTGAAATGTTTTCTTAAAGATGATGTAACAAAGGAGGTAAAAAATGATCCTCAAATGATGCTCATACTCCTCCTCAAATCCAGAATAAAACTGGATTTCATCCATTAATACTATAACGAATGAGTAATGATACTTGTGGAACACCCTGTTTAAAATAACTATAATGACCTTTGTAGTATTTTTTAGCCTAAATGGATTGAATAAGGACCTGATGTGGTTATACCTACTTCAAAAATCAATTTTTGGGATATTCACCATTTTCACCCTAATATGGTGGTAAATTGAATGAAAGAATATATTAGAGAAAGTATTCTACCATTCCATCTAATAAAAAAGTCATGAATTCAGGGTAAATGATATTTTTTCATGTCATATACCTTAATCGACTTCCTATAATCAATACAGAACTAGAGAGATACATTGACCTTCATCATATATAGTAATGGGGTGGTCTATGGAGAGACACATAGGAAAATGAATCATTGGATTGAAAATTATCTAGTTATACATTTAATTAACTCAACTCTTTGTGGGAAATAAGACTTTAGCGAATTTTTATCTGTTGTATTATTAGCACCAGATCAATCGAGAACTCCACGTCCTACTATAGAGGTAGTCCCCAACAATCCTTTGGATAATCTTCTCGAAATTTGTCCACCATTGGAGGTAATATACCCTTAGCTGATCCAAAATCATCCTAAAATGTGAGTCATGACAACTAAAAAATTGGATAACCTAATTCAGGGATTGGTCTCTAGTATGACCTTATAGAGGATCTGATTCTCCATGATACGCCTTGGTACTCGCATCATGTTCCATTAAACTCATTCACTGCCTATAGTAATAGATAACACCTAAAATATAACCATCAAATACATTCCATGGATTACAAATATGTGGTCCATATCCATCACTAGAAAATCCCATTAAAACACGACGGCTATCACAGTGAGTGCATTGGATGGGAACCTAAGACACATATCTATCTTTATAAAAGAGAGGTGTTACAAACTCCATCACACAATACATAAGCTTAGTTGTTAAATATATGAAGTTCAAAAGGGTGGTAGAGATAAATGAAGAAAAAGAACAAGTGTAAAAAAATAGATCCTATGAATGATGTAATCAAAATGTACCTTGAACTAACAAAGGACCTATATTTGGTCCACATGGTTCTTGGTATATTTCATGAAGATGCTTTGCCTCATCTTCTGATTGATCCCTCACCTATGGTTTTGATCTATAAAGGCTCCATCTAGAAAATTATATGGTACTTCCAATGTGATCTATGGATCGAGATCCCTCTATCGTTGATGAATCAGATTAGGCTGACAACACCATGGTTTCCACATATCCTTCCCCACTAAGCCAAGAATATGATGCTCTGTATAATTAAAACAAGTACCCCGTTGATCGATATTGATGAATGTATTTGGGAGGTGATGTACATGTGGGTTGTATGTTCTCTACCTTCTCTCGGGGGTGGCACACAATAAAACCTTCATTAGAAACCACATTTGGTGACTACCAAGAATGAGGGCATGAATTACCACTTCCTATCCACCTTATCATATCACTTCCTCTTATTCATAGTTGAATAACCACTTCCTATCCCTAACATATCCCTAGAGGAAGCATACATTCCCTTGCTATCAATATCCTCCATAAATGATCGATCAACTACTTCATCAAATGAATTTAACTTTAATCAGAAGACATGAAAATAGATCTCTCGATGCCAACCCCCTTTGAACCTCTAATCCATCATCTGCTCATTAGAAACTATATCAAGTGCATACCGAACTATCTCAGAAAATCACTAGGCATACCCCAGTACCAACTGGTCCCCTAGAATGGGATCTATAAACTTCCCGGATTTGGCATAGGGCATGTCCTCAAGGAAATACTGGCCATTGAGGGCATCATTAAAGTCATTCCAGTTCATTATCTCATTCTTCCTAGCTTGAACCACTATATCTCACCACCTTAGACTATGACCTTCTTCAAAGATCAATGACAATTTCACCATAACATCCTCTCGAGTGTCAAGGAATTAAAAAAATCCAAAAATTTTTCCCATTCCATTTCTTGGAATACCAAGGTGATGTGCTACCTTAGAAGGACGGTGGTTTGTTCTTTAAAAAATCATGGGATTTGTCCTTGGCAAGACCTGCATTTGATTATCTAACAAGAGAAGGACCAGAACTTCCACCCTTACTAAGATAAAAAATATCTGAATAAATAGATTCAACTAGTCAGTAATCAATTAGTGAGGAGAAAATCTCTCATCCCACATCACACAGCAATACAGGATGTATATAGGGAGGCAATTTTTAATAAGAAGAACCAATCACAATGAAAACCATGAATAAAACCATTATGAAAATTGTTCATCAATAACCATAAACACTATCATTACATAAATACAAAAAATATCAGAGCCATTAAAATAACATGACAACCAAACCACTACACCCCCACTAAGTGTCTATATACATTATGCAACCTATATGTTTCACCCGAAGGATATATTTAACAAGAATCATACAATTTGATGGAGTCTCATGATCTTTCATGAGGTGTTTACAACATGCACACCAATTGAAACAACCACCTAAAACACATAAAATCGAAGATATAGTCTATCCAGACTCATCCCAAATTATATGACCTAGAATGAATGAACCTACCTCAAATACCATTTTTCATGAACTAAACCGGTATTTCATCTAAACCAGTACACGACCTGATCTGTGATTTGGCCTCCTGATTCTGAAGTGTTGGATACAAGTTACTAGGTATCAAAAATAAATAATTGAAACATTTTCACCTTATTTTATAATTATAAACAACCAATAAAATAATCAAACAAAAACTGAAAATACCCAACCATACATGGAATAATTATTTTTTCATATTTAATTTTAACAAAATTTATTCTATGAAAATGTGATCTATAACAAATAGTAGAATAGGACGAAATCCCAAAATTATCTTATGAAAAGTGGAGCATCACTCTCAAGGAACTGCCACAACACCTGTAAGGGTAAATCATGAGCATCCCAAACCACCATCACTAAACATCATGCCTTTAACCTTGTCTTGAAAAAACAAATATTTTAACACTCATGGGTGTATGTAGCGTGTGATCCAAGAGACCAATAGAATGTCACCAAAAAATATACTCCATGTTGTAATCATTATAAGATAAATTTTCCTGAATGCTATATAAAATAAATAATAATATCTTTTCCTGGAAAATAAATTTAATGAACACCTAATATCATTTGAAATAACAAAAATTCTATTCTTTTCTGATAGTAATTATGATATCTTATGAGAGAACCAAGTCACTAAAGAACCTTATAGTTAGTAGCTAAGAGTGGAACCCTACAAACATTGTATCTCAGTTTAATTTTTTATATTAACCATGAAAATCCATATTATTGTACATGGGAGACTAGAGGGGAGAGAGATCCAAAATTATATTGGTCTCCAATCATCAATAATGATTAGTTAATGTTGTCATTTCCAATCCATCTAAGTGAAAATCGGATATAAACACTTGTTTATCACTATAATACTAGTCCTAGTCCACCACCTAGTCTCATAGGATTCCCATTCTTCCCATTTCTCATTACAAATCCCAATTGAATTTCCACATGTACACACAAGCCAAACAACATAAATAATTACATTATATCACATTTTCTCCAACAAAAATCAATTTTGAATCAATATTCACTCCAAAAAATATAAAATATATTTTTATCACTATAAAAATTTTCTGGAAAAGTTTCATAATATATAAATCCCATTAATAATTCTAAAAAAGTTTCCACGCAAGGAAAACAACAAATTTCATTAATAAAAACCATTTTAATCCACTCGCATATCAAAATTCAACAAAAAAACATTTCTCACAACATAGATAAATAATGGAACACGTTTAAATATTCAAGAAATGATATTGAATTATACTAATAGTGTTTATGCATGTAATCATCTACCTTGAACAATAAACCTTCCAAATAATGGTGCAAGACTTCAACTACACCTAAAATGCACTATATAGATGCACGATTAAGCCCTATACATCAATATTAAACCCAAAATATTGTAATATAACACTATTATCATCACCCTACCTACTTTAATGTGGAAAACCCGAAGAAAAGTGGAGAAACCTATATAATATAGGATGAAATCATTAAATCTGACAATTACATGGTGATACATAGGGAAATTACACAAACCATTACACCATGAAGAATCCCATGTAATTGGAGATGGATGTGGAGGAGTTCCTATAGAATAAATCCCACGGGGGAGGAGTATTATAGGGATTTTGGGTCAAAATCTGGTGTAGAGAAGACACAAAAATACAAGTATTAATGACCTGGATAGACCACCCAGTTTTTCCACATGATTTTCCAAAAAATGCATAAACCTTGCTCCCCTTACTATCTAACCAGGACATGCTGCATGGTTTGTCGACAAGGTTTATAGACTTTTCACTAACCATCCAATAATCCTCTTTCAAAAAATTCCAGTTGGATGCTTGGTTAATTGGGAAAGGGTGCACAGTTTAGAAAACATGAACCTGCCATGCACACCATGCTTTATAGCCCAAATATGTTCATTCTACCTCTAAAAGATCAAAGAAAATACAATGAAAAAACAAAGGGAAAAAATATGTAAAAAATAAATCATAATAAAATCATGGTATTGAACCTTTTCTACTCTATAAATTTTATTAAAATGAAAAATTGACAATCCCAATCAAATAAAAAAAATTCAATTCATCATAATAAAATAAAATAAAATTACAATAATACATTACATAAAAATTGAAAATGAATATTAATAAGTACATTCAGTGTTTGTGTATTTAATTACTTTACAATGTTGGGTTTTTTCTCATTCCTAACCCACTAGTTGAGTGATTTAACAAAAAATAAGATTAAAATTATTCATAGTTCTATAATATTATATTAAATTCATTCTAAAAGTAAAATAACATAAATAATAAAATTAGTATGAACTAAATATGATTGATATTATATTCGTTATCAGTTTCATCCATTCATCATCTATTGATTATAGAATTGGATTAATCTAAAACCTATTAAAGTGAGATTAAAAATATAAAGGAAGACTATATTAATAAATAAGTTAAATTTTATTAAAATTAATGAAAATTATAATATATAATAGGGTATAAAATTAGGAATGTAAAACTGTAAAACATACCCATAATGAACGATCCCAAAGTAGAAACCCAATCAGTATATCTTCACCAATGAAAAAATGGGGATTTTCACATTGGTACAATCATTTATTTATGATCATTAAAATCCTCTCAATGGTTTTCTGGTCAATGGGGAATTAAAACCACCATTATTGGGTAAAAATGGATTATTTTAACTCTTGACATGTCATAATCATGTGTTGAATTAATATTCATGGGTCGAATGTGTAATTTTCCTAAAATATATTATTTTAGTAAGAATGATAATTCATGGATTGAATAATGTTTCATGTTATTAATATTTCCACTTTTATATTTTTCGTGTTCTCTAATCCTATATGTATTCCATCTTCTGGCCTATGAATCAACATAATTGTTTCATCATTTCATGGGATTATCTATGTCCCCATTCATTGTGTGAATGATGATTAAAGATATAAAACATATTATGTTAAAATAACCAATCTTGAAGTATTGTTCATTTATTTGGTGTTTCATTTTGGAACGATGTGTTTGTTTCATCCAACAATTACAAAACTTAATTCATAATATTCTAAATTTTACCGTAATTATGGATTACAAAAATCAAAATAAAATTATTAAAGAATATCATATTAAATCATTTCCCATTTAATGAAAAATGATATTAATTTAATGAAATCATATATGAGTAATAGTGATTTCAAATTTCCTCAATGTAAAACACATTATCGGCCTCGATAAAAATATCATCATCAGAAGAAATACTGCTCTAAATATCAATTACAAAATTTTAAAATTATTATGATCATTAATAACATGATATAAATGGTTATTAAAAATAAAGAATCATAACCATTAATGATCAAATTAATAATTCATCATATATTACATGTAAATCAAGAAATCTCCCATATTCACTATCTTATTTCCACCTCTCTTCATTATCATTTCTATTTTTGATTCAAATCACCATGAATTTATCCTCTTATCGCTAAATGTAATAAGTAAATGGAAATTTGGTCATAATTCAAGTACATGTTCTTTCTGATATTCTTGCATTGAATATACTTTCTCTACCCATTAAAACATATCAATGTTAACCATGAGGGATTCACATTACTTATAAAATTATATCGAGCCAGAGTGATGGTGGATATTAATGATTAGAAATAACATAAAACCAAATTATTTTGTAGAGCTAGAAAGTAAATATCTTGGTACGGAAATATTTATTTCTTATTGTAGGAGTACTATAGTAGGGCACTGTTGTAATACTATAGAATTGACGAAACTATATCATAAGTGGAATTATAGTGGTGGATGTACAGTAGTGATCACTGTAGTATCGCAGTTGTTGTAGCAGTACAATTCACTAAGGGGTTCTTTGTGAGAACAAATGGGTTTTTAAGCCATTTATTCAGGCTATTAGTCCTTGGGCATTCAGGATATGTTATGGGTATCCCTCTACCAAGACAAAATTAGTTCTATTATTTAATAATAAATTGAGGCTTCAACCACAACCTTTAAAAAATATCAATAAATTTTGATATAATTGACATTACAATGACTAGGGTCGTAATGAATAAAATATTCTTTTAATGTCTATATTCTGTTAAATGACATCCATATATTCAATGGTCTCTGTTGGATTAATTTGGTTATTGGATTCATGTAGAATGTTTTCAATAATTACATGCCTCAAAAAATTTAAATATTTATTTTATTCATATATTTATAGGATATAAATGCATTTTCTAGTAGGTTCTCATGACCTAGGATTCACATATGAAACATTAATAGAAATAATAAGAAATATGTAGTTTTAAATCCTCTTAGTAATGGAAATATAAAATAATTCAACCAGGTTATTGAGTAAAAATCATTTATTAGTTAACTCTATGTAATATTTTAGGATTCAACAAAAAGAAATCACATTAAATTAGCCATCATTTTCAAAAAAAACCCAATATTTATGTAATATTTTATCTCTTAAAATGTACACATATATCGCAATAATTTTTTGGAATGATAATTAAATTTATATAACATGTGCATTTTTTATCTTAAGTGTTAATTTATCCAAAATTTCTATGTACAAGAAAAATAATTTAATCCTCTATGGGTGAATCAAATTCATTTTTTTCATGATACAATTTAATTTATTTATTTCAATATTTGAAAACACATGAAAAATGAGGTTCTAAAAGTAAAATAACATATAAAAATACTCCCCTTACATGAAACTACTACCTTTTTCTATTTTTTTTTCTTATTAATCATTTTTTTATTTCAAAAAAATAATGGAATCCATGCGAAGGTATATGATTCATGAAAATCATTCTTGATAACATTAAGGGATTGACCACAAGGTATATTATTAATGTAATGTAATAATTTAAATCAAATTCCTATAAACAATTTAGAAAATATAGTTACCTCACAATTGAACTTATTCTAGTTTTATAACATGATATTTACCTATGAGTCATATAATTGGATAATATAATAATTTAATTTGGTTTAGTCTTATAATGAAAATGAAATTATTCTCAACTGGGGAGTATGATATCCTTTTACACATTCATGATTTGTAAATTCATGATATTGATGTATACAACTGAACGAAATATTTATGGAAAATATGTTGAAAATGAAATTTGAATATAATTTATAGTTCATCTCTTCCACTACAGTATATCATTTCATTTTTAAATTGCTTTTCAGTCTACCAATACAACTTATTCCTAATTGGTTCTTATTG
Organism: Viscum album; assembly: GCA_963277665.1. NCBI lineage: Eukaryota > Viridiplantae > Streptophyta > Magnoliopsida > Santalales > Viscaceae > Viscum > Viscum album. The sequence goes on from OY728165.1 coordinate 222,678,748, forward strand.
CAACAACACAAACTTGCCTCATTTACTATCATATTTTTTCACTGAGATCATTCATGATATTATCATTGACTTCTATTATGTTCATTCAATAGTACCATTTTAATTACTCTTCAAGAATGTCATATATTTCATATTTTGTATGTACATTATTCTCCATTAATTATATTTATTAAAACATTTCTACTATATATTCCACTCTCTTCTCAAAAATTTAGTCAATTTAGATCCATCGTGTTTTTTTATTCTTCATTTTAGTATAGAAGGGAGATATATTTTTCATCTACTATTCGTTTTTGTACAAAAGGAATTCATTATGTTTATTCACAGTTTCCTAATGAATCAAGGGTCTAAAATTTGTTAATTTTCATTATGATCAATATATTCTTCTTTGTTTCTATCCAATGAATTTTCTTGATATGTTTTTTCAATATATTTTACTTCCTTATCCACCTATTCCCACACATATTTTTCTATATTTCCATTAGAAAAATAATTTTTTCAATTTAAAATGGAATTTAAATTTGAGATAATTTGAGAAGGGAGAGTAATAAATTAATGCTATTATATTATTTGGGTCTTTTGAACTTCAACGCTATTAACCAGATCTCCAATATAATTTGTTTGAAATTCAATTATAATGTTCTTTTAATGTTGATCTAGATGTTACTTGTAATTTTTTTCATCACGATTTTTTTCCATCCAATATTAATGTATATGGTCTTAATAATTTGGGTATCCTCTATAAGGATTATAATGGGTTTATATCAATTATTGATGTTGGAATTCATCATATTCATATGAATATAAATTATTCCACGTATTTGTTTTTTGTAACCCCCCATCATAATTCAATCCCCCCATATTTCAAAAACACTTATTTATTAACTATATTCTAGAGATGGTGCAACATAATAGTTATATGTCATGTTTTCTTTCCTATGAAACATCAACAACTAAGTGAAAAAAATTATACAAGGAAAAAATTTAAACAATAGAATAGTGTGAAATTAATATCAATGGGAGGTTTTTCTAGTAAATATTTCAAACTACTCCTTAAAAATAAGGATATCTGTTATCATCAAAATCATTAAATTTTATAGAAAAATATTATGTTAATAACAATATTTCTATACTAGAATCTCAAACACTCATAGCCAGAGGAATTAAAATTACATTTGATTTACTAATATTATATTTCAACATTTAATGAATATTAAAATCCAGTATTTGTAAATTAATCATCTTTTTCATGAATTGTTTTTTGGTACAAAACGCACTTGTTCAATTATTTAATAACAAATATTATGATAATAAATCACTAGACCATAATAATTAAAAAACTCATCCCACATGTGATGACTGAATGAAAAAAATTATTATCGACCTTGATATATCAACTCTTCTATCCCCTATAGGTATTTTGCAGTCATCATAGATGGGATCTAGTTGATTATTAAACAAAAACCCATAGAATAGTTATTCGAATAGAAAAGGAAGAGAAAAACAATAGACATGTAAAATTATAATTACAAATATTATAATTTGAAGAAATAGAATAACCAAAAATATTACATAAAAATATAAAAAAATATAAAAAATGACCCCTAAGTGTATCCAAAGAAGAAAATCTCTATCATATTCCGAATTCTGAATTAAAGTCATGAAAAATGTAAAATATGCATTAAATCATCTATTTTTTATAAAAAAATATTTGGTTTCATAGCTCATGACATGAAACATTTACAGGTTGAATTGATATGTCACAAGCCAAATGTTTCAGTAGACATAAATCCATTTTATCATACAATAAGATAATTTACTATATGGATAATATTTTAGAGAATGAATACCTAAACATATATATTTTTCAACTATACTCCTCTTTTGAGGATCAAGCTTTCTACCTCATGGACTGTGTGATTATATTCACAATTCCTTGGCTTTCACCTTGTCCCCATTTAAGATATTACCAATAATTCATTATAGAAATCATATTTTGCTCAAATAAATTATCTCACCTTTATGCTCATTCTATCGGTGTCGCACCACAACGTCATGTGTTTCAATCATCTCATAATTTAATATTTTTCTTCTTGTCATTTTGTATTTAACCGAATTCTAGTTTTTTATTAAAACCCAATAATATAATATAGGTATATAATACTAAAAATCAATTTTAATTAAAATCAAATATTAAATAAATTAAAAGTTGCATGCTAATTAATGTTATCCAATTCTTCCACATTAAATTTTTTTATTATCCATGATAATGAGTTCAACATTAGATTGAAAATGGGTTAAATTATCAATAAAGGGTATTATAAAATTATTAAAGTCATAAAAATATTTATAATAGACGATTCAAAAAAGAGGAATACGAAAATAATAATTCATACATCATGAATTATATATTACTTAAAACTAAAGAAATTTCTCCTTTTCCATTATATATAGCAACCACTAATCAATTTATAATTCATTAATGATTTACCTCCTCATAAATTATATCTCCAATAACTCATGGTAACAAGAAAAAATATTTTTTTTAATACGTAAATGGAATGTTCCCCACAATAGTGGTACATTGTAAAATTATTTCACCACCCCATAAATAAAAATTTCAACATTAGTCATGAGGGATTATAATTAAGAATTAATTAATTATATGGATGATGGTTGGTGGGTATTGGTATTTGATGAACATATAAGTCAATACTATGAGGTTATATATGATACATAAAACCATGATACTAAAATTATAATCCCAATGAAATCCTCCTCAATAAAATATTATGTCATTTCCCAAACACCTAAAGGAATAATGTAAATTCTTGTCAATGATGTGAGAATGATGATTGAAGAATTTTTCATATTGTTTGATATATTTGAACACTGTTTCTTCGATAGGTACTAAATTTATCACCTAACCTAATTTGATTTTGAGATTAACTATATAGATATGGTGATTTATTACATACTCTCGAGGAAACACATTTTGTCCATATTAAATTTTTTTTCATTTTTTGGGGTAATCTTTATAAAAAATAATTAATGTGAATTAAAATTCACAAACCTTTTCCTAATATCACATGAAAACAACATGTATGTTTCATTTAATAAATTATATTTCTTATTAACCATGAAAAACTCATCTTGCACCCTCATTCTATAGAATATCATGAATAATATAAATTCATCAATGTGAAATGATAGATCATACTTGTAATTTTTCTCTTCCCTAACAAGTCATCTCTAGATTCTATGGGATAAGTTTGATAAATGGCTTGTGGGTCCCATGATAAATTGTAAGAAATCTGTTCTTCTTTTTTGGTATGAATCATGTCTTTTTAGTTTGTAGAATAATGAAGGGGGGAAAGTGTTTGAGGGGTGGGATGCAGGCCTTTTACATGATGCGACTGTGAACTACACACTAGGAACATATAAGTACCTATTGTATATATAGGGCTACACTCCTTGTAATCCCAGTACACAACCCCATAATGGTTGGTGAAGAAATTGTACGGACACGACATTTACACTAGTGTAGACACCATACTATTTTCTCTTAATTGATTAAATAATTTTGTAGTATGGTTTCTATGAAAATAAGTAGGGCCTTGTTTTGGTTTTCCCACAGCAGAATCGGGGCATTTATTTCTTCTCGATTGATCATCTAAACCCTGATTCCTTCGTCGTCACTTCTATTTGAACTCGATCCTTGAGCGGTTGATTCCACATAGGTCATTCAACATGTTTTTTACTCAACAATGTTATTTGGGGTTTATTATTTATTATTGTTTTGTATGTATATCTTGATCTAGGGTGACTTGGAGGTTAATGCTAGATGGGGATAATCCTACTACGACGAGGTATGTGGTTTTGTTCCTTTCACTCAATGTCTACTTGTTTATAAGTTCTATATTGTTGTTCACCCATATTTATAATATAACCATGAATATGAACTTACCTTGTTGTTTCATAATGATTATTATGTCATGAATTAAATTAAATTAAGTACTTTGGAGCTTTCCAGTTCGATTTAGGGCCACACAATGCATGTGTTCCCTTAGAATGGCCATTTATGACCGTTTGGATGAGGCTTCCTATGATACATACTATGTTTTACCATATTTTTTTGGTTAAGTATTAATTATTATTATAATGGAATTTCAATTGTGGAAAATTGTTATTGATTTGATTAGAGGGGTTTGGAATTATTTATTTTCCCTTTTCCCCATGATATGCTAATTATCTATTAAGCCTTATGATAGTTTAGATCACTTGTTTTTTGATATGTTTGATTCCATCATGAGTTTTTTATGTTAACCATTTAAATTGTGTATATTATATGAGTTTTTAAATATGATTAAATTTTAATATACCGGGGTTAGCCATGGTTGATTTGTTATGACTATGGGTGAGGATTTGATATGCCTGTGGGAAACAATTTTTTATGCCTGTGGAAATTAATTGTTATACTTGTGTGTGAGGTGATATTAAGCTAGTGCGTGAGGATTTGATAGTCATGAGGGTATCGATTTTTTTATTTCTATGGCCATGGAGTTTTTTATGACTACAAGCTAGATTTTGAATAGATTTTTGTAATGGAATGATATTTGACAAGTCTACCAAGCCAATGTAAAAGCTTTGATTTGATATTTACAATTTTTATTTAGACATCCTTCTAAGGTATTTTTTCATTATTCTTAATATCGGGGATTAATGGGCTTAGGAAACAAATAGGGACTTATATAATTCAATTTAATTGAATTGGTGACCTGAACATAATTAATGAAAATGGGAAAAGGACTTGTATGATTTTTTTCTTTTGAGTAATTCCTAGTTTACTTTTTTTAAACACTACTTTTTTCATATACTCACATATATAAAGGAATATATCATTGGTGGATTCTTACAAGTATTTATTCTCACACCCTATTTGTGTCATGTTTTGGTACCCAAAAGTATTATATTGTAGCATGTGTTGATAAGGGAAAGTGCACTTTAACTTGTACATAAGATGATATTTAAAAGCATGATAAAATGAAACTGAGCCGAGGCTTTTGAGGCCTTTTAATTTTCATTTATTCTTTTGGATTTTGTAACATATATTTTAAATTCTAATAGTGTACCTTTTTTGGATTTTTTCCCTTGAAAACAACTTAATGCATCATATTTTGTATTGAATGATTCTTAGTTATTTATATTTTTAGGTTTCCGCTATTTGTTTTAGTTGTATGTTGATTAGTGATTCAGATATTATATATTAATATTCCACTATGTAACACTCTTCTAATGAGGTCATAGTTTCACAACTGTCACACCCCAGGCCCTCACTGCTTGTCGCCATCCTCTAGAATTTGGGGAAATGTTCTTGATGACATGTGGCCAACCGTGCATGTGGCCCTAGTTGAGTGGCATCAAAATCTAGGATGTTACCATGTGGTTTCAAACTATTTCATTCCCAATATAATTTTCGGTTGGGATACTATATACATTAAATGGTATTTGGTAATTAACTATTTCCGAGAGTAGCTACCCCCAGCAGATGGAAAATCTAAATTGCCTCATATTGACTTGTGAATTTTGGATTTTGTATTATTAAAGTTCATCTGATTTCAAAATTGGGTGACTCACTTTTTAGTGCCTTTATTATTGATTTTATTATTATTCTATTTTGTTGAAAACCAGTGAGATGAGTGTTTTCCATCTCATGCATCATATAATCACATATCATAAATCACTAGTCATGCATTCATACATTGAAATTTAGAGAGAATTAATGATTTCATGCTATTTTGATAGTTTTTGTGCTAGATATGCATGTTTTTGTAATAGGTACAGTGATTGATATGATTACAGTTGTGATATGTGTATTGGTACATGTTATGGTAGAATTATTTGGATGAAAAATGTTGGATCATGAGGAGTATGGGCCCACATGGATTGAGATATGGTGGATCATGTCTCGAACATCAGATATAAATAGTGATCATATGTGTTATATGTGGATGTTATTATTTGATTAGTGGGGACTATTGGACCCCAAAGATCAGAATTTGGAACATCTTTTCATTATTTTGCAAAAACATAGGTCACAATCATGTCAATTAAATAAGGGTTAATTAGTTTTGATACAAACACATCGTGTAACTTATGTATACCTTGTGGAGGATTACATAGGAAAACCAATGTGACTCTTTACATGTAAAATAACTTTTCCAAATGGAAATACTTGAGTGCACACCTTGTGTTGGGATGACATGTCATATACCTAGTATGTCTAGATGAACAAGGATGACGAATTTACACACCCATGTGAGAGTTCATAGGGACCCACCGTGTGTCCAGATGACATAAGCTATAAATAGAATGTTTACACTCCTAGGATGATGGGAGTACATGACTATGCAAGAGAATGAGGTAACATGTGGCTTGTTGTTTCTACATAAAAGGTAGTCATGTTTTTTAAACCACTGAGGGTATTCTTCGATGATTTTATCTCTTTTTCGGTTTTGGACATGTGAGTAGTGCTTTCTAAGTAGTTTTCCACGTAGATCACAATTTTGAATCCTATGGAGTGTTATGAGGAATCCTAATGGGTGTTTTGGGGAATATTTATAAATTTATAGGTTCTTCCTCTAGTTATCATTTCAAGTAATCAATTTAGAGTGAAACAAGGATTGAATGATCGGTTGGGTGTTCGAACCAACCTAGTTGAGGCCTTTGATCCGAGTTGAACTATGAGAAATCTCCCTTGACCAATTTTTTTGGAAGTATAACTTGATAGATGTTCCCTTCTATCCAATGAAGCCATGATGCCAAATGTTTTTGAGGATTCACATTATAATTCAATTACTTATGTTTCAACCAAGTGAATCCCTCTAGTAGGACACCTCTATGGGTTATCATTCGATGATCCCACATAAGATTCCATCTTTTTCTTTAATCTAATGGCCCCATGATGGATTCCTTCACACATGCATGGATATAGGATCCCATGTATGATTCTTATTAGGGTTTATCAAGAACACACCATACCTTATTAGTGGGATTTTGGAAGTATCTCTCAATTTTTGACACCTGGGACTATCCCATTAGGCAGACAGAGGCATGAGTGCTTCTTGAAGTTTCTGAGTTTCCCTATTTTATTTTTGTACTTTTTAGATGCTGGAATTATTTTATCTCAATCCTTATGATGGTATTGATCATTGATTAATGCTCGATGCAGAACGTAGGACATGACTTGGTCATTTTCATCTGCATAGGAGGTCTTCTGAAACTATCTTTATTTAAATTATGGGATAAATTTTAAATCCTCATTTGTGTAAACGGTTGTGTGTATGACATGTTTTTGAGAAAATTCAGCCATGATCCATCTGGTACTAGGATTCATAGGTTGGAAAAACTATTAATAGTACTACGAATGTGCTATGAATTCTTGTAAACATAGGGAAGCATATGATGGCATATGTGGTACTTTCCGAGGGTTAAATGATAAAAATGAGTTGTCATGTTTTTTTAAATCATGGATCATTGTGCTGCATTTTCTTTTCTTGGTTATCTCTAGATTAGAGTGTCTTTAATGTTTTGGAACAATGTTTGTACCACTACTCTAGAGGAAAATTTATGACAATGTTTTTTGACACACCGGATTGATTAATTGTTGCTTTCATGACATGTGATATAATGTGGTGATCGTGGTTGTTTGAACAAAAATCATGAGTTTTTTTTTGGGATTCATGTGTTTGAGATCAGATTTTTTTTATTCTTGACTTTAAAGACACTCCTGGGTGGGGAGTGTCACATTAGTTCAGTTTAATTGTGTTCTCCCATGTATAAGAATCAAAATCAAGGACTAACTGAAGATAGTCATTTCTACATGAATTATTTAGAGACTTGTGATTCCCGATTTCGGTTGTTTCTTTCATGAAAGAAAATCATTTTTGTGGTTGGATGTGTGTACAAACCTTGTGAGGAAACAATGGTCATCGGTGGACCATTGTGATTAAGAATCATATTTAAAAAAAGGCATGACATAAATTCATGGTGATTAGTTAAATGACGATGTGTTGGTAGGTGAAGCCGGGTTTTCTTTTAGAAGGTAAACTAGCAGTGGTTCAACAATAAATTTCTAATTATCATTGAAATCATCTTAGTGTGAAATTTATTAAGATATGATAATGTCCCCTATATTAACATCCTTATGGATGCACTAATAATGTTTTTGTTATATGTCACACTACATTTGAATGTTATTGGGCTAGTTTAGAATATTTTAAAGTGTTGTGAACCAGATGCTTGTATTTAAAAGAGGTGTGGTTAATCATGATTGTTACATGGTTTCCTAAGTGGGAACACCTTGGATGGAATCTGGATTCCTGTAACTTTTTTGAAAGCAACATCCATATTTCTTCGCCACTATTAACAGTTAGTGTCCTTCTATGGCCTTCTGGCTTTGTACTAAGGTCTCACTTGTAATCATTAGTATAGATCACATTTGTTTGGTCCATAGAATCCCAAATGATGAATTTGAGGTTATCTCTGATAAATAGCCAGCCTACAATATAATAAAATTGAAAGAGGTAAAGATTTTGTGGGATTGATCAAGAATTTCATTTTTATTCATGATATGGAATAAAATTTTTAGTTGACCAAGGGATGGATTAGAAACAGTGTGTCAACAAGAGACGGTTATGAGCTTTAGTGAATGAGATTGTTGTGGGAATATGGTTCCCTGGAAGGATACAATGTGGCTTGATTCAATATGTTGGCCTTCTAAGCTGGTCATTTTTAGATAAGTCAACAAGGGATGGTTTGACTCTTTATACTTATTTTTATTCATTTTTGTTTCCATTGGACTAGTTAAAAATATGTTCTTGTTTATGGTGGGTGTGGTGTAATATTATTTAATTATTGTTGAGGAAATATTGGGTGACCCAATTTGAGGAGTTCGGTCGGGGTTCAGCCATTCAATCATGTGAGGCTTCTATTACGACCCCAGTTTTGTTCGTGTTTTCCTGATTTATGGAAAATAAACCTAGATGGGTCGCTAGAACACTCAGGGGTTTTCATGGTGGAGCCATTCAATGTTCGTGGTGTTTTGGTAATGATGGTGTTTTCATTGTTCATAATAGACTCATGAAGGGTCCACTCCTCTTACCGATCTAGGAGACATTCAAAGGTGGTGAGCTTGGGAATCTGTATATTCAGGAGGTGGTTGACTTCATGGGGTACCTCATACTATCATTTAATGTATGGAAGCCTTGTTTACTTATCATTATTAGTATGGTCTACAAAGGGTTCTAGGTACACAGGTGCTTCTGAGCACATCATACCATAATCAGATGTATATCCTGTCATAGAGCATGATTCATGTGCTAGAGGAAATGCTTCAGGCATGCATCCAAGATTTCCAATTGTTCATGGGAGGGAGAAATTACCTTGGAATAGATGTCTTATAATGATAGATTTTAGGATACTTTTCAAATGGAAACATATGAGTTAGAGAACAGTAGGACATGTCAAACACACATGTGTTGTTTGGTAATAGCAGATGTTACTTTACTGGGATCCTGTCTCGTGTAGGAGACTTATGAGCTCATCCAGTTGATTCATAAGTTGTTGTATACTACACGGCCCCTTCATAAATCTTATGATGACTTTCTTAGATGACCTCTAGAATTCGAGGATGTGGATTTATTTTTCTTTCATGTTTCACCAATCTTGGGACAAATTAGAATACGCACATAGGGAAAACATTCACCATGAAAAAACAATATATATGATATTTTGGAGATTCTCATGCCAATTACATATCGGTTGTAGTTAATTCAGAGGTAAATGTCTATACATGATGTATTCCACATTTCTCAGTTGGGACATTACATTTCAGACCCATCTCACACCTTTCATCCTAAGGACATAGAGATTCAAGAGGATGCATCCTTTGAGTAGAATCCCATTCATATTGTGGATCTTAGCATGAAGGGTCTCCATGGTTGGTTATATCCGGTTAGTATCAGTACTAGGGAAGTACAAAAGAGTCCTAGAGAAGACCTTGGAGAAAGAGGCTACCGTACAATAATAGTGGTAGTATTTGATCTCAATTATGTCTTCGCCACCAATAGAAGGGAGATTTGAAGATGAATTTTATTAGGGGTTAATTTTTAATAACTCACTTCTTCCATTTAAGTATGGATATTTTTTTATTATTCTAAATAAATTGGGGAAAAGAGGTCTAGGGGATGGCTGTAGTCAGGTAACATGATGTGACTAAGAACTACAAACAGTGTACTTATAGGTACACACCTAGTATGTTGGGATACATTAAATATAGTCATGGTACATAGTCCCTTAATGGTTGGTCCATAATTTTGATGGACAAGTAATGTTGTCCTATATTCCTGTTATTTATTTTTTAAAATTATTAAATCATGCAGTACCATCATTTTTTGGAAAATAGGTAGAGGATCAACCAGTTCCTGGACAACAGCACTGAGGGTAATTTTTCATCTCGATTAATCATTTGAACTCCGATTCATCCCCATTGGATTAGTTTGAACCTTATCAGTGAGCTCTCAATTCATGATGATCCATTATTCACAATTTTTTTACTGAATGATGTTATTTATGGTTGAACTTTTATCATCATTTTACATATCTAAAACATTCTAGGTTTAATTACAGGATATGGATGGATGAGGAGAGTCATAATACAATGAGGTAGGTGGTCTTGTCCCTTTCGCTCAATGTCAAGTCGTTTATATGTTCTGTATTTGTATTCTCTAATGTTTAGTGTGTAACCATGAATGAGAAATTTCCCTTGTTATTGCCTAATGATGATTCAGTCATGAATTAAATTAAATTTAGCCTATTTGAGATTTTTTTTATTTAGGGACACCCCAAGGGTGTGTTCCAATAGAATGAATGATTATGGCCGTTTGGCCGAGGTTTCCTATGAGAAGTACCTTGTTGTACCTTATTTGGTGGTTATGTATGAATTAGTTTTATAATGGAATTTCAATTGTGGTAAATTATGATTGATTTGTTTAATGGGGTTTGGGATTTTTTTATTTCCCCTTTCCCCATGATATAACAATAATATTTTAAGCAATGTGATTGTTTAATTCGCATGTTTCATGATATGTTTGATTCCCTCATGAGTTGTTGTATATTAACCTTGTATTAGTGTAAATTGCATGTGTTTCATAACATTCTGAAATGATGACATGCCAGGATTGACCCTACATTTTTTTATTCCTGAGGGTGAGGATTTGAAATGCCTGTGGGCATGTATTTTTAATGAATGTGGGAAAAGATTTGTTATGCTCGGGGGAAAGGAGTTTTTATGCCTATGTAAAAGAATTTTTATGCCTATGGGAAAAGGATTTATTATGCCTGTGAGTTAGGATTTGTTATGCATGTGGGCGATGATTCATTGGGCCATATGGAAATTATTTATTTTTGCCTACGAGAAGGGATTTACAATTCTTGTAGGAAATATATTGAATATATTATTGAAACGGAATGATATAAAATGCGTCTTCCAAGCCAAGACGCAATATTGGGTTCAGTAATTCACTTTGTTTTGTTTATATATCTTTTTGAGGTATTTGTGAATTATCCTTTATATGAGGGATTGAAAATCTTTTGCCAGATCTCGAGACATATATAATTAAATGTAATTGAATTTTATAACAGAACATAATGAATGAAAATGGAAAACATAACTTGTAGGATTGTTTACTTTTGATTAATTCCTAGTTTATTGTTTTTTTCATTTTGTAGAATACTTGTTTCATATACTCAGTGATATATAGACCCATATATTTAGTTGTTTCCTACTAGGATTAATTTCACACAACCTATTTAGGTCCAGATTTTGGACCAAAATAGATTATATTGATTCTAGTGTGGATAAGGGAATTCCCCCTTCTAATGGTACATGAGATGCTATTTTGGAATAGGAGAGCATGATACTGAGCTGATAATTACAATTCTTATTAGTATATTTTGTTTATATTGGATTTTAGAACAAATTTTTTTTATTCATGTTGTGTACATGTTTTGGCAATTTTCATATAACATAACATGATGCATCGACTTTCATATTGAATGATGCTTGGTTATTTAAATTAAAAGTATACGTTTGTTTGTTTTAGTTATATGGTTTTTTACTTATTTATCTACTGTATTTAATTATTCTACTTTGTTAAACTCTTCCAATGAGAGAATTGTTTCCCCACTATCACACCCTAACACTACACTAGTAGTCTGTACCATCAGGTGTTTGGGGAAATTCACATGAAGCCATGTGGAGAACTGAGAATGGGGCACCAGTTGAGTAGAATATGTATCCAAGACATTAAAATGTGGTTTCAAAGCATTTTATTCTGAGTTTTTTTACTGTTTTTTAATTATTTAAATGAAATGGCATTTGGTAATTAGTTATTCCCAAAATTTTCTTCCCTATGTATCGCACAAATCCAAATTTCCTTGAATTGACTGGAGATTTTTGGATTTTTAATTATTACGGTTTATTTAATTTCATCGTTTGGTGACAGACGTGATTTGTGTTTTTTATTATTGATATTCATGTGGTTCTATTTTGTTTTAACCCTGTTAAATGAGGGTATTCCATTTCATTCATCATATACATAGTTGTTATAAATCACATGTCATGCATTCTTAACATGACATTTTGAGAGAATTAATGAATGTGTGATGTTGTGATACAGGTCATGAAGGATATGCATGATACTTGTATTGGTATCATGATATATATTCATGTTGTTGTGATAGGTGTATTGGTACAAGTTATGGTTGAATTATATGGTCTCCAAAAATTTGTCCCTGAGGAGTATGGGCCCTCATGGATTTGAAATTTCAAGATCATATATCATCTATTGGATATAAATTGTGTTGTTAGTTGCTATATGTGAATGAAATGATTTGATTCGCGAAGAGTATGGGCGCCCATATATTGTAATTTGGCAGAAATTTTCTTTATTTTACAAAAAAAGGTGTCTGTGGAAGATTATAAGGCTTATTGTTTAGAAACCCAGAAAACATGGCCTGTTGGCCTATAATCACATGCCATGTGTTCTTTAGTTTGAGATAAAAATATCTTTTATATGTACCCAATGTGTACTATGAGTGCACAATGTTTGGTAGATGACTGTGTCACCAACCGTGTGAGAGAAAACATGAGTTGATAAGATTCAAATATAAAAATGTTGTGTATGTTATATACACTCAGTGTTTCTTTTCATAGAATGACACATGTGGCTCTGACCATTTAAAAGTACATGGAAATAAGGGAATACATTAGTACACCACAAGTTTTTGGATGAAAAGTCATGTAACAAGGAAATTTACATGAACATGTCAGATGGAATTGCATTCCCATGTGAGAGTTTTAAGTTACACATCATGTGTCATGATGAAATTTTGTGTACCTAGAATGTTAACACACCTAGGATGGTGTTTTCACACCCCTATATAAGATCTTGAGTGTACGCACTATGTTTGGTTTCTAAATTCAATGTAGAAGTCTTTTTTTAACCTTCGAGGTGTTTCATCTACTATTTTATCTCCATTTTTCATTTTTGGATAGGTGAGTTGTCCTACCTGAGTGGGTTTTAGTGTAGATTGTGATGGTGAATCCTATATAGCATTATGTAGAATCCTAAAGGGGTTTTTGAGTTTTTTTTTTAAAATGTATAGTTTTTTCTCCAGTTAACATTTCTAGTAGTCCCCTAATAGTGATACATGGTGTGACTGATTGGTTGGGAGTTCAGAAAAACGTAGTTGTGACCATTAATCAGAGATGGGAATTGATCTATCTCATGTGGTTTATGTTTTGAGGACATATTTCTTGTAAAACATTCCTTTTTGACTTATGAGGCCATGAGACTAGAGTTTTTTTAGGATTCGTTATATAATTCCTCAACTTATGTTTTGACCCAAGAATCCATGTGGTAGAATTTCTTTGTAGGTTATCATTTGAGGATATTGTGTATAATTCCTCCCTTCCATTTTTTCTAAGGATCCCAAGTTGGATGAAATTTATTATGACTCTATAAAAGGATCCCAATAATTATTCCTCTTAGATTTTTACAAAGCCAGACCCGACCATGGTAGTGGTATTTGGAAAAATCCGTTGTTGTTGGAAACCTTGACCTGACCCATGGGATGGATATAGGGGTGAGTTCTTAGAGAAGGTGTTGATATGTCTTTTTTTGATATATTCACTTTTGATCTACTAAAATTATACTACCATGACCCTTATCATGGAAATAATCATTGTGATATTCTTGGTTTAATAGGTTAGTCATGCCTCGTGCTTGGTCAGTTTCATAGGTGATCAATTGGAAATATCTTTCTTCAAGTAATTGGTGACTTGATATGTACTCATTCATGTAAATGGTAATTTTAATGATGTGATTTTGAAAAAATTCTTTCCTGATCCATCTAGTTATAGGATTCATATGGTGGAAAACCTATGAATATTACCAAGAATTTGTCATGTGTTATTGTAAACTAAGGGTAGTATATGTTGACACACACAGTTCCCGTCGAATGTTAAATGTTAAATATGAGGTGTTGAGTTTAGTTAAATCATTGAAATTTATGATGTTATGACTTATCCCTATTATCATTGGAGTATAGGGACCCGAATCTTTTGGATCCAATATTTTCCCACTACTCTAGAGGAATTTATAGGACATGGGTGTATGACATTCCAGTTGGATCAGTTTTGGATTTCATTCCATGTGATATAATCTTATAATTGTTGTAGGTTTACTGACACTCATGCGTTTATGTTGGTTATGAATTCTTCTGTTGGAGAGTATGTGTTCCTTCTTCTTGAAATTTGATAGACTCTTAATTGGGGAAAATCACACCAACCCTATTTAAAGGTTTTATTCTAGGTAGAATGATCACAATCAAGAACCATTTAAAGATGGTCATTTCTTCTTGAATTCCTTTCAGAGTTGTGAGTATGGATTCTTGTTGTTTCTTACTTCCCAACTTGACATTGTTTTGGTTGGATGTGTGTGCATCCCTTATAATGCATCGACGATTATGGGTGGAATTCATTGATTAAGGATGATATTTTACAGAAGTTCCTTGGGATAAGGGATTTGTGATCAGTTAAATTACAATGCGCCGAAAGGTGATGTTAGGTTTTCTTTCAAGAGGATGTCCAATAGTGTTTCAAATATCCTTTTATAGTGATCCTTGAAATCATATTAGAGTTATATTTATCATGAGTTGATCATATCCCATATCTTGGAATCCTCCTAGATTCACTATGAGAGCATCAATTACATGTCACGCTATAGTTGAAACCCGTTAGGCTAGTTCAAAAAACTTTCAGTGTTGTGAACATGAATCACAGTTATAAATAAGGCTTCATTAGTCATATTTGAAGCTTGGGGTACCAACTAAGAACACCATGGATGAACATTGGGTTCAGTCAGTGTCCTTTTGTGTACTTTTACCCTTATACAAAAGTCCCAATGGAAACCTGGAGTATGGACCACCTTGATGAGTTCAACGGTCTCCATGTGGATGAATCAGATGCTATCATAGACAAATTTTTAGGTGCATATATGATTCTTTGAAAAGGTGTATTTATTCAGTGGTATAGATCATGAATTACAATTTTACTCATTTGGTGGCGTTAACTATTTAATCGGTCAAGGGATAACATGGAAATGAAGCATCACCAAGTGACTGGTATGATCTTTGGTGAATGGTATCCTTGTGGATATATGGTTCCATGGAAGATGACTTCGTTTTCTATTATAATAATTTTTCCTTATAATATGGGTTTTTCTGAGATAATTCATAAGGTGATATTTTGACTCATTATCCTTCATCTTCTTCATGTTTGGATCAATTGGACCATTTTAAAAATATTCCAGTTTAATTTGGGTGTGGTGTTAATTTCCGCATTGTCTTTTGAGGGAATATTGTGTGACATCTTTTGATGAGGTCGATTGGGGTTTGGTCGTTCTATACTGTGATAATGTTGTTTGGACCCTAGTTATGCTAGGGTTTACCCTGTTAAAATAAAATCAGGCTGAATGTGTCTCTAAAATTCTCACGAGAATGCTTAGTGGAGTTTTTAAATGTTTGATGTGTTGTGTTAATGATTTCGTTTGGGTTGTTCTTATCATACTAACAAAGGGTTCACTCCTCCTACTGATCAAGGTGACCATAAATGTTAATGATCATGAAAAAATTTATATTCACGAGGTTCTATTACATTATGTGGTCCCTCATTCTATCATTTCAGGAAACGACTCATGGTTTACATCTCATTTTGAAAATGGATACAATGGTCACTAGGTACACAGGTGCTTCTACGCACAGCATAACTCGACCAGATAGATAACCAATCAAAGTGTATGATTTAGGTGAGGGAGAAAAAGCATCAGGCATGCATCTTGAATTTTCAAGGGTTTATGGTAGCAACACATACCCTCGGATGAGTTCTATGATAATAATAGATTTCATGTTACTTTTCTGATGGATCCATATGAGGCTTTGTAAGATATGCCATTCCGATCACAGGTGTGTTGTCTAATGGTAGGAGAGGCATCCTTAATGGGACTAGGTCTCATGTAGGATACATATAAGAAGGTCCATATGGTAAAGAAGTGGATGTTTACTATGTATTATTTTTATAAACAAGATTCTAATCACCTTAGACGACCTCCAATGTTTGAGGATGGGGATAGTGTTGTCTTGCATATTAAACTTGATTTATATTCTTTATTGTAGAACAAATAGTCAATATGACTGGTATGTTTCTTTGATACTGGTGCTATGGTAGCATGGATGAGTGTAGGATAGAAAATTGAGAGAGGGATGATGCTGTAGGATCAATGTTTCCTAGTTTTTTGTCAGATATTTCTTCATCACACATAGAAGTACAATTTAGAAATTAATTTCTTTAATGGGGAATTTTGTATGAAAATAGTTCTTCATTTGAGGTATGAATCATTTTTAATTGAGTTTACCCTTAATAAAATTGGGGAAAGGGGTCGAGGGGATGGCCGCAGAACTGTTAAATGATGTTACTAGGAACTACATGTTGTGTACTTATAGGTACATGTCTTGTATGTTGGGATACAATCTATGTAATCTCTATACACAACCTCGTAATGGTCACACAAAAATTTTTATAGACAAGGAAAGTAGTATAAGGTAACTGGAGTTTAATTTTTATAAAATTTATTAAATCAAGAAGTGGATTCATTTTTGTGAAAAAATATGGGGTCATTCCAGTTTACAAACAACAGTGACAAGTTATATTTTTCTTCGCAATTGATTATCTGAACCCTGATTCCAATACTCTCAGATGTGTTTGGACCCAATCAGTGAGCTCTTGATTCCACTTGAGCCATTATTCATGATTTATTCAATCAATGATGTTATTAATTTTCTTGTTTTTATCATTGTTATCAAGATATAAATTGTTATATGTTCAATTTGAGGTTAAGGATGAATGAGGGGTGTCGTAATACGATTAGGTCAGTGGTCTTGTTTCTTTCTCTCAATTTGAGCGGTTTATATGTGACGTATTCTTCTGTTCCTATGTTTTGGGTGTAACAATGAATGGAAACTGACCATTTTTTTGTGTAATTATGATTAGGTCATAAATTATATTAAATTTATCATTTCAGATCATGTTGATTTTATTTAGGGCAACCCTGTTTGTGTATTCCCTTGAAATGGCCATTTATGGCTGTTTGGCCAAGGTTTCCTAGGAGGTATAAAATGTTTTATCTTATTGGGTGGTTGAGTATAAATAAAATTTATAATGGAATTTAAATTTTTATATATTTTGATTTATATGATTAAATGTTTTTAGGATTAGTGAATTTCCCTTTTCCTTTTGATATGAAAATCATCTGTTAATCCTTTTCCTAGTTCAAGTCACTTATTTCTTCATATATTGGATGCCATATTGAGTTGCTATATGTTAACCATGTAATAGTGTAAATTTCATGTATTGTTTAATATGATGATATGTTGATATAACATGCTTGAGCCTAATTGATTTTTTTCCAGTGGGGGAGGATTTGATATGCCAGTGGGCTCGAATTTGTTATGAATGTGGGAAAGTAATTGTTATTCATGTGGGCGAGGAGCTGTTAGGCCTCTAGGAGAGGATTCGTTGGCCTAAGTGAAAGGATTTGGTTATTCATGTAGTAATAGTTTTTCTATTCCCGCAAGAATGATGTTGAATAGATTACTGAAATATAATGATAAATGACCCATCGGTTAAAGCACAGGCTTTGATTCGGTTTTCACATTATTTGATTAGATACCCTACTATTGTAATTATTGAGTATTCATTATAAAATGGATTGAAGAGCTTGCTATGATTCATAGAACACATATAATTTAATATAATTGGGTGGTTTAAGTAAATATAATGAATGAAAATGGAAAACAAGACATGTAGGATTGTTTATTTTTGAGTAGTTCCTAGTTTACTTTTTTTTTCTTTTTGTACACAACTTGTTGCATATACTCACTGAAAAATAAGTAATAATATTTGCTGGTTAGATACTACAACATATTTCCCACTCACTATTTGGGTAATGCTTTTGGACCCAAACAGATTATATTGTTGTATGTATCGATAAAATAAAGTTCCCTTCTATAGATACTTGAAGTACTGTTTAGGAGAATGAGAGCATAGGACCGACCCTAGGCTTGTAATGTTTTTTTAGAATTCCTGGTTTCTTCTAAATTTTGGAACAAATATTTTTTTATTCTTTTAGTGAATAGTTTTTGGATATTTTTGTAGAACATAACTTGTGACATCATCTTTTGTATTGAATGATTCTTGGTTATTTATATTGCATGTTTTCCTTTGTTTTTTCCAATTTTAAGATATTTACTTCTTCTGCTATTATATATTATTATTGTAATATGTTACACTGTACAAATGAGGTTATAGTTTCCCATTTATCACACCCTAGGACCTCATTAATTTTCAGCTACCTCTCGTGTTTAGGGAAATGTTCTTGAGGCTATGCAACAAACAAGGTATGGATCACTAGAAGAGTGGCCCCCGGATCCAAGGCATTACATAAATAATATCATCAATAATATGAATAAATCATTTTAAAAGTGAATTTATTTATTCATGGATTTGACAAGATATCAATACTTATTCTATTTTGTTTACATGATCCAAGATTCAATAAATATAAACGATCGAAAAAATTAGATATATTAATTTCATGCTCCTCGAAGGAATGGGAATATAAAATATGTCAATCATGCCCTGGAATGAACATCAATAATTTTTTTAATCAATGAATGATTTTAGGAATCACCATTAATAAATCCTATAATATATACAATCATTTTCAATGAACTCAAATTTTATTCTATAATGCCACTTTTAAAATGACAAACTATAATTAGAAAATATATGGTCATGATAACTCAATTTTTTAAAAATATAAAAATATTATTCATAATTTATAATGTCACATAGAATAGTAGGTAGAATAGAAATAATTTTATCCTTTATAGGAGAATATATGTTATTTAATTCATATAAAATAAATTCAATATTTTAATTTCATTAAGAATGTTAGAAAAATATTGGGGAATATAAATATAATAATGTAAAACAATACTCCCATTCCATAAGATCATCCCATATTCAATTTTCCGAAACTTAATCATAATTAATCGAATCTAAAAGATGTATAAACTTTGTGATGTAAAAAATAAATGAATTTATGGTTGATATGATTAAGGGATCGACCAATGGGAGATTTCTTAAAATGATAAAATAAAGAAATGTTTCATAGAAAAGAATTTTAAAAAATATTGTTTTTATAGTATCACATGTTTATGGCATATAACTATACCATATACCTATGAATAATGTAATGAGAGATTGAATTAAATTTATCAAGTTAGATTATAATACTAACATGAAATTTTCTCATCTTAGGTGAATGGAATCCTTTATTTCCTTTTTAAATTCATGTCCTCTTATGGTTGGATGTATCTTGCGTAATAAATTAGGAAAAATGAAAGAAATCTAAATCAGTCTATATTATATAGTTATTCTCCTCCACAATAGCATATTATTTATCTTATTTTATTATTTGAATTTATTCCTCGACTACCTCTATAGACATGGTTATTTCCCCCAAAATTGACTCAATATTTTCATATTTCATGTCTTCATAGTTAGGTCGTCTATGTTATTCTATATTTCTTCTTTTTTGATTAGTATGGTGTATCATTATTAATTTTTTCTTTATTTTCTTTTATTTCATATTATATTTAAACATGGTATTTATTCAATTATATATATTTAATGTTTTAACCTACACACCCTATTTCTCCTCAACCATTCAATAAATAAATTCAGTTATATTTTTTTCTTCAACATGTAAGAATTCATGGTAAAACTAAATTTCTTCTTCATCATTTTGAAAATGTATAAGTTATAAATGATGTTAATTCATTATATATTCTTGATTAATAGGTTAATATTTACTATTATTTATAGAATGTTACTTATATTATTTTTTGTTTCTATCCTCGGAATTTTTTTCCATTTTGGATTTCATATATTTTAGTTTTTTATCCACATATTCCACTTCTTTGTTTTATAACACTACATTAGAAATCAAAGTTATATTGCTAAAAATGAAATAAAATATTAAATAAAAATTATTATGTTATAATTGTTAATTCTCTCTATTATTTGGGATGTGCCTAATTATCAAGCCTCATCATAACTAGTACATTAATGTGCATTATGAGAAAATTTTTTATTCTTTTTTTGAATACTAATATTGAGGTTTCTGAATATAACAGTCATTAGTATTGTTTTTTCTCAATATATGATCTTTTTTGGTAGCCTTAAAAATAGGGGTGCCCTGTGTTGGGATGATAATATTTATCAGTCTATGTTTGGGGTTTGAATTCAATGTAGTTATAATAATATGTCTCATTCCACACATATTTATATTGATCACCCATTTAAATTTTGTGAGTATTAAATTGTATAGTCTTTTGGTATACAATATATTCTATTGATGGTGTAGTATAATAATGACATGATGTGTATTCCATCATTCACAGAACGACCAAATACAAGGCATGTTCAAATAAAAAATAAAAAAACAAAAGTTAAAATTAAATTTGTAAACATAAAGGGATAATAAAAACCTTTGATATATAAAATCAATCTTTATTCATTAGATAGGATCTAATACTCCATAGAAAAGGTGCCATAAAATTATGCATCTAAACTAAATTTTTAAATCCAATGATATAATCAAATAAAAAATTGTTTTTTTAAAAGTCACTAAGTTTGAATATGTCGGATAGTAGATGTGTGGGTTAATTCCCAAAAAGAATAAGTAATTTTAGTTAAAACATTCAAAAAATTTATGGTATATCATGTTTTATTTATTTTTTCAAAATAATTATAGAAATGGAATATAAGAAAACTCATATATAAAATATATAAGGGTCATATGATTATTTATAGGTCTGGTTTTCAAAAATGAATGTCTAACTACATTTAAAAGATAACCATAACTAAAAGCTACAAAATATGTAAATTTTATCAAATTAAAAAGTTTAAATCGCAAAAAACATTCAATAGATTCACAATTCCTCATGTATAGATGAATTAATATAACTATAATGAACTAATATTAGATAGAAATAATATATGAATAATCTTATAAATTCATTTTCTATTAATTAACTTTATCTTGTTCGGTTTCTTTAGCATCCAAAATCACTAAATCAATGGTTTAATAAAAAATATGAGAAACATGAATTTTAAATCCAAAATAATTTAACAAAACCATCCCTCATGTAAATAAAGAAATAAAAAACATTATTACACACCCACATAGAAAATTTCCACATTCCCTAAAAGGTTTTAAAAAATAAACATTTATTGATAAAAATGAATTATTAAAATAGAAATGAATGTAGAAAAATTATAATAGATAATGATGACAACAAGGATGAGGATAACATATTGGAATATAATGAACCTGATTGTAAATCCTTCATTGTGAAAGATAGTGATTGTAAATATGTTCTTATTTTTTATACTACACAAATATGTATCTTGTATTTCTATAATTAAATATCCAAATGATGTTTTCAATAAATAAGTCAAAATAATATTGTTTCCATAGATAAGATGGAGGAATACACAACATGAAACAGTTGTGAGGAAGCAAAAGCATGAGGTACCTAGATCATGTACATCCACCTTTGAGGAATGTGTCTACTCTTACCAGTTGAAAAGTACTATCACCCACACAATTCATTCTTAAATATTTTTAGATTTACTTTTTATAAGTATTAAATCATAATGACATTATACATTCCCAAAATATATATCATTACATGTTGAAGGAGTTTAATCCAAAACATTTGGTGTCATAAAAATATAATTATAAGAGGTAGGTTGTTCCCATCATTGCATTAAACAACATTGTGTTTCTTTCTATGCAGTCAAAAAAAATTATCATCCACAATCATAATGATCCTTGTGGGGTTTTCTTAATGTATTTGATAATACATTGGATCTCTCATAAAAGTATCTAACCATGAATTTCCACCATCACTATCATGAATCACCAATGTCCATGGAAACAATTGTTGATACTATAGTCGTAGTGACTCAATCCCGGAGACTATGTGGGAGTATAACTGATGTCTATCAAATGATAGATTATAATTATTAATTCCATCACCTATTTTGGAAGATATTTGCAATTCACATTAGTATGCTTGTGGTATCCTATTATAATTTCTATATGATTATTAATAAAAAAACCTCAAAAATCATCCTGGTAGGAACTATTGCTTAGTCCAACCAATCCTTTACCAATAATGGAATGAAAAACTTCATATGGAGGTCCTCCCAACATTAACTAATTGAATGTATCAAGAGGACACCTTTATAGAATTTATTATAAAAAACATATAAAATTTGAATGAAAACCCTGGAGTTTAACCCATGGAACCTACTATAAACCTATCACTAATATATATCCTCTTTATTGTCTTGCAAATGTTCAATTATATATGGGTCATCCATTTTAATATTCATATGTATATCCTCCCTATAAAAATTTAAATCATATATATCAAGGACAAAGAGACAGTGAAGAAAAAACAACAATCCATGGTTGTTATCCCAGTCATAGAAATATTGAACTCTTACACATAACCCAACATTAAATCAATAGACGGTCTTAAATCTTATACCATATTAAAAATTACCTATAAGAAAGGTAATTAAATGATTTTTTTTCATCGATATCATACCAATGATGGAAACCCCATCCACATTAGAGTCCCTCCCTATGATAGAGAAAAGTAAAATAGTAAATGATCTCCCTTATTACCTATCATAATGGTCCTCTATGTACTAGTAAGTATTTAATAAAACAGGTCCTCCCTAGGATAATCACTATAAAGATAATCATTATATAAAAAATGAATACAACTATAGAGTCCATACCTATTGAAACAACCATGCAGGTACTCCAAAAGAAAAAAATATCCAACTGGAATTACAGTCATTCAAATGCCAAAGATACAATAAACAAATATAACTACCCTGAATCCAATAACCAAATATTAGTGTCTACATTGATGAATTTTTAATGATAAAAGCTTTTTATTATATAATTACTAATCCATTTATTATTATTGGATAACCATATACATATACGATTTCTAATTAAAATTTAGAAGAAAATATAAATCATAACAAAATAATAATAAATTTAATGCTTGAATCTAAATCAATGAATAGTAATTAATTTCCTAGGTAATGGAAATAAAATAATTCTGAGTGAAATTTATTTTCAAGAGTTATATACAGTCAAATATATAATTATTAAATAAGTAATCATAAATATGGATGGTAAATAACTAAAAAATTCCCATTTAACTAATATCATGGGAATGAAATGCATCCATCCATAACATCAATGTGAAAAAAATTATGGATAATAATTATTGGATTTTTAAGGACTTAAATTACAAATTTGGACATCCAGATATTAGTCATAATTATATCAATATTGTTCAACCCGTACACTATGATATTCTAAAATTAGTGTTAATAATCCTTTTAAATTGGTATATTGTTTTTTCTCATGAGACACATTAATACATCAATTGGAAATAAAATTCAGATCCCCACATATCTCTTCATGTAAATGAATACCTAAAATATCATATTATAGATTAAGATCATGAAAAATATTCCATAAGAATATGTATCCACATTTAGTAAAGAATAATTATTTCAATATTTTCTCAATAAATAAAATAACATTCAAAGTAAATTTTTTTTTTCAAATTAATAGATTTTTATTATTTAATCATTGGAGTAATTAAAATGGCTTTTTTAGAATAAATTTAAACTATCAAGACATGAAATAACTATATATCCGAATAAAACAGATATAAATTTGATTATTCTTATAAAATATATCTTATTGATTCATATTCAAATAAGAGGAAAATTTATATGAAAATAAGGAAACTCTTTAATTATTCAGTGTATCAAAAAATTGATTGATCTTATAAATAATTAAGGCAATATTACATTACTAAAAAAGAAAAGTAGTCCCAAAAGAAATTCAGATTGAATAATATATTCTTACAAATTTGGTAACTTTTAAATACCAACATCTTAAAACTATAAACACAAATTTAAAAAATAATCATCATAATTTAATATTTTTTACTGATAAATATGTAAATGGATAAGCATATAGACCCAATAGAAGATAATAGGAGAATAAACAATCTATTTCTCAATGGAATGGAAATTTAGATAAAATTCCTTAAATAAATGTAGCCACTAGTTCAATGTTATTATATATGAGGTATAACTATTTTAAACATTTTATAAATTTAAAAAAGTGCCACAATAATTTATATAATACCTTATATTTTCCTCCAATATTATCTTATCACATGTTCATTAATAATATTTCACTATTACAATTTTTTTTCATATGTTAACTACATTGTTTTTACATATAGGTTTTATCCTAGAACATAGGGTTCATGATTATAGGATATAGTTACAATATCCCATTTATTATATTAATTTTTTTAATTTAATATTTACTCATTAAATATTTTAATGAAAATATGGTTTTTTATATGAGAGACTAATCCATTTCATTGTGGAGATTGTAGGTCATATGTACACACAAACGATGATATTATTCCATTAATGTGTAATGGAGTAATGATGTGGATGAAATATTTATTTTAAGGAATATATAATAGATCGTATTTTTTATATATATTCATTATTTACCTGATTATGTATATCCTAGTCATTTTGTGACAGAAAAAATAATAATAGTTTAGGAGGTTCTTGTCCGTCATACATACGAAGAATGGTTTTATTTATAATTTTATAGAAAAGGACATAAATAAATATAATTACACATTCATAATATCATCTTTGGATAATTTGGATAATTGTTTTTTATATCTTAATTTTTCTGACATAATTGATGGTGGTAAAATAAGAATTAAAAATTATAATATTTGGGGTTTATGGGGTGAAGGTTGTGGGGTGTGCCCCATAAATGTGTGGTGTGGCACCCACTGCTCCATCATTAACAAATATCATATATTTGTAGATGGGTTTTGGATTAGTGGTAAGTAACCAATAATATTAAATCAAGGATGGGGGTTCCAAACCCATAAGAAACATGTTACTATTGATGAATTTTAAAGGTAATGTAGAGGCGGTGGAACTATAGCACCATAGACACTATTTCGGTGGTGAGAACTATAGAAGTTACCATATTTTTGGTTGTAGTGTTTCATGAACAATAAAATCATGGGTACTCTAGAAACATTATTCACCATGGTTACATTAGATCAAAAAAGTTGGCAATTAGGGATATATAATTGGATTTTATTCCCATTAGGACTACTATCTATGTACTCAGTTAATAAGACTTAATGTTTGGGCTATCTCATTGGGGGGATATGGTCATCCTTTCTGGTATGTGTGAGAGGTGTGTGTGGGTTTAAATGATTTTTTTACAAAAGAACCTAATATATATGAAAATAACTTGGTTGAACATATTATATAATATTCATTATTATTATTCAAAATATTTATTCCTTTATAAAAAATATAATTATATAAGTGGAATAATTTAATTTAATAACAAACCCATAATATGTGTTGAATAAAGGTTTTTTAGGAAATTAATTATTCAAAAAATTTATAATAAGATATTAATAACAGGAATAGTAATCATTAATATATGGATAAAAATATATATATATATATATATATATAATTTATAAATTTCATTTAAATTATTTATCATTAAAAATTATTTTATTTATTTAAATTTGATATACGTTATTCCTTTTAAAACAAAACAGTCATTCTAAAGAATAAAACCATTCTTTGAAAAATAACACATTAACCATCAAATGATATTGTGTTTATATCAATAAAATTATACTTAATAAAAATTTATTTATAAATGTTATTAAAAATAACTAAAAATAGAATGGGAATCATTAAATAGTACATATTATATTTTTCAAAAAGGATTATTTCATATGTAAAATTTCAGAATGTTTTTCTATTATCGATTTGATTATTTAATTTTCAAAAAAAATCTTCCTATCAAATTATAATATTTATTTCATTAAATATTTAAATGTTCAATTTTATTATATTATAAAAAACAATGTTAATTAATATAATTGATGTTTGGGTGTCACAAAATCAATCATGTGAGTTAAACCTATAATACATCCCAGGAAGTCCCACCTCATTCTAATTTATCTCCTCAAGAAAAATTCCATACCCATGTCATAATAGTCCCCAACATACAATAAAATTCAATTTCACATAAAAATGACACCATATACACCATGAACTCCACTAGAAACCAACAATTTCTGATCCTATTCATTGGATGAATTGAAGTTATGATTATCCTTAGTTCATCTATTAGGGTTTTCAACTCAAGATAAGGCTTAAAACATTCATAAATATTCCTTATTACCCAATAATTTAGAAGAATACATTTTTTTTCAAAGAATGTTTGAGAATCATTCAATTAACCTAAGTAATGTTCCAATATTACATGGAAGGATTTGGATGATAATAAAATAAATGTCATTTTCTTATCCCATACCCCCTCCCAATATATAATGAATAAAATCCAAAAATTTGAATATATTTCTCAAAATCATTTCAAAATTTAGATGTTAGTGGAAAATATTAAACACCAATAAATAAATTATTAATTTAATGTTTATCACCTCAATCAAGTTAAATAATGGTGTCATTATGTTGGCTTGGATACTTCACTGCTACCATAGAACCCATATGGTACAAAAAATAATGATTATCTATAATAGGATATCGTAAATATCCTCAAAGGTATTCTTAAGTTTGTAAATAATACACTTTATAATGTTTTTGTTGGATGGTGTGGTGATTTTGGTTTTCTATATTTTAACCTACTCAAAATTCAACATGTTCATTATTATAAGGTAGATTGTCTTATCATTATTAAAATATAATATCTTGATTTAAGACTGGGTAATTGAAACTGGTCCATCCCCAAAATCCTTTAAATCACATAATTTTGTTAAGGTAAAAATTTAATGGATATAGATATGGAATGGTTCAAATAACATGCTATGAGAATGATAATGTAATGAGTTAACTTAGATCCTTTTAAGATTCTTAATATATATATATTTGAATATATCTTCAGTAAACCAAACAATAAATAGTCTACATAAAACCCAATCTATAATTTGATCCATGAACTAAATTTCATATTTTATAATAGATTAAATTAGTGTTATATTGATCCAATATGTTGTTGGAATATTTATTGTCCCTAACAACTGTAAAACCAATAATTATATAAATTCATGAAAAAGGTAGAAACACACCCTCTCAATTTAGACAAGTGTTCTCCAGACCAAGGGTGGCTCTATAAAAATAATTCCCATGATCCAAATCAATGTTGAATCATGAAAAAACTCCTCCAAGTGGTATAAATTTGGTAAAATTAATTATTGTTTATACAGAATAACTATTCTTGATAAATACCATGCTCTATCTAAAGTTAAGTATCAAAAAAGGGAAATTAAATCATAATGTGGGCCACAATCACAAAAAAACCCCATAATATAGTTATCATTATTAAGGATTATAACCACCATGTTGAGGTTCATTCAATGGATTATGATACACCATATTTTATTATGTTTATATTTTTTAATTATTAATGTTGGATTCATGATTATGAATTTTATTGAATAAAAATGACAGAAATTTTTTAACGTTTTAAACTATTATAAATTATCATGTTATTGATGGTTCATTAATCCAAAATATTATCTATTTATAAATACGTTATGAAATTTTACAAACCAAACATTAAAAATATTCTCATAATCTAAGAGCTCATTCATGTATTCAATTTCCACCAACATGGTGAGTTATTTATATGTGGAAGAAAAATGGTGTTGACACATCCATAACCCATCCACTACCATATGATGTTGATGAATTCTATGTCAAAATATATTTTTCCCAATATGAGGCTCAAATATTTAAAAAAATATAAAATCAATTATATATATATTCAGGTGAAAATACTCCCTAACCATGCTTTCTATGTTGATAAAATCATGTATGTTATAGTCAACCCACTTTAACAAAATAATATTTCCTAAAAAAATGATTAAATTATATCCACCAACTTATCACGAAGCCTAAAAAACATAGACATTTGATCACATCACTATTTAATGTTTGAAACACCCCTATACTGTGGTAGAATAAAAATCTAGTTTAATAATGAAATCTAGTTCGATATGAAACAAGGTATAACTAGAAATTTAAAAATAGAATGAGTCATAAAGAATGAATACGTTCTCAAAAAAATAAATTTATTCTTGTAATAGTTTTTGGATGATTTTATGAATATCTGACTACAATGATTGTATTTTTTAAAGTACGTCACACACTTCTCTATCTTGAGAGGAAAAAATATCCTGAATATGTGGATCTCACTACTATTTCACCAAATTTTAGGAACAAAGAAAAATAAATTGAATAAGAAATGTAAAAGAAATATGATGAACTATGCATCAAACTGTGAGTCGATTCTGGGAACACTATAGTTTCAATATGTACTAATGATATAAAATATTCAATAAAATTTAGATGGAGAAATGTTTCTCTAATATATAAAATATAATATTCTTGTTGATTAATAAATGGAATTCTATATGACGAATATTAACCTACAATTTTATCTCAATACCAAGGAATAAAGGTATACATAACCTCTAAAAATTTGTATTGGAGAAATAGGATTTTCATTGATGTAATTACAAGATCCTGGGGTCTAACCAATTCTATTCTTATAAGTATCACATTGGAATTTTTTATTGAAATCTACTATGATAATATTTATGATTTTTTATTGATAGTTCATATATATTGGAAATTTCATTGGGGGGGGGGGGATAATGGTCCAATCATCTCAAACATAAATTTTAGATATTAATATATGAATATTAATAATATATCATAACATAATGATCCATAGTAAAATCTTTTATGTCCACTGGATTTATAAACATGGACACATAAATTAAATTTTCATAAGAGTGATTCATCAACTCTTACTGTGTTCTCTATAGTTGGCACCCTTCACAGACATTCCATACATAATACTCAAAACTATTATAAAGGAAAAATAAGAATGGGTGAGATAAGAGGACCATTATATGTATATAGGGAAATAAATGGTATCATGATCACAAGAGTATGAGAATATTTTAATAACACTTTATAAAAATACCCTACATATCATAAATAATATAATTGAGTCATCGAATAAATCTCTTTACACAATCAGACATGAACAATAATAGAATGAAAGAACATGATCTATGAGAACATACCATTACAATAAAGCACGTATTTTTGGAATACAGATAATCATAGAATATAATTTCATTAGTTTTTCATGTATTATTTCCATGACAACATTATTGGAATGTGTTCACTCCCCGAACCATCATAAATGTCACAGTTCACTCCAACGACTATCCTTGTGGATAAATTCCCTTACTGATCTCGCATTACTCCCCATTACAGGCTTATTTATCTCATGAGATATAAGTATTTACCCAATTATTTGAATTGAGATAAGGGTCCCACCCGTCATGGTTACATCTTATCCACCATCACTGGTTATAACAAATCCACCATCCCTGTTTATAAAATAACAACCATTATATAATGTAAACAGTACATTTGAAATCAACAATATCATAAATCATTACTCATAATAGAAATCATGAATTGAATTGTTTTCATAATAATTTTATCTTAACATAACTCATTGTAAAGAAACATGTTTCAAAATATTTTCATCATTTAATCTATTCATAATCCCTTAAAATAGAAATTGGTTTAAAAAGAATTTAATCATGGTGTAACCCATCAAAGATAAAAAGGTTTCCAAAATAATTGTCATCATTAAGCAAAAACATCTAGAAAATGAATAATAATTATATACCTGGATCACATCCCAAGTAAATCATATGTATCATCCAATTATTTCATCGTTTATGTAAATTTTTTAAAAGATTAATAGGAACAAATCATGATGAAAATATCCTTTCCACATTGAAAAAAAACATATTAAATTTTATTTTCAAAATCCATTTCATTAAAAATAATATAAGAAAACAATAAATAAATAATTTAAAATAATTTCACAAATTTCATAATGATAATAACCATTCCATTTTGAAAATAACTTTTTAAAACTAAAAACTCTGAAAACATTTTTGAAATACATTTACTTGAAAATAATCTTTGAATATAATAATGTATTTTTGAAACAAGTAGTTATACATAATGGTGTAAAAAATAATTAATGTCTTAAAAATTAAAATAAGTATTATATTCCAAATTTTAGTAATGTAACTATGTAAACTTTTTTGATAAAGACATAAATATTCCTTTTAAAACAAATTTTACATTTCAAGAATACGTAAAAATTCCATTAAAAAATTTAATTTGATAATGTTAAAACATTATATTGGAATTTTTTGAAGAGAATAAAAGATATCATAAAAAATAAAATATTGACAAACAAATAGAAATAATTATTCATTTTGTAAAAAAAATATCAATAATTTTATGTACTAATGAATTGGAAAATGGTAGTGTTATTTGAGAATTTCTTGGATAAACCTTAGATAATTAATTTCATGAAGTTAAATTGAAATATATAATAACATATCATCATCAAATGCTTATTCATAAATATCATTGATAAATAATAAGACGGTGAAATCAAACCATTACCACATTTTTATCATTAAATAAAAAAACCATGTATGATTTATATTAAATTAAATTTAAAATATCATGATAATAAATAAATTAGTTATTTTAAATAATAATGTGGTTGTAAGTACACTTCAAAAATTATTTTTGGTTCATAAACTATTTATTTAATAAAGAAGTTAAATTACAATATATTAGATCATTAGAAGGATAATATCTAAATATTTCAATAAAATAGTAATTTTAGATGTGTTATAGTTAATTAAACCCTTATATTCTTAGTTTAAAACTTTGTAATCCCTTTTTTAACTTCTCAATGGTAATTAATTTTTATTATTTTAACTATTAATTAAGGTAAAAAGTTAATTTAACTTTACAATATAATATGTATAATTTTGATTCCAGTTATTGATTCTATTTTACAAAATTCTATTAACATTATTTAAAATTTTAATTTAATATTAAACCCATAGACCCAACATAAGTGTGGATTTTCAAAGAGAAAAATGTCAAATGTTTAAATGGATTTTATATCTAAATTCAATATTAAATTAATTTAAATGAAATTAAATGGATTAATTGATATATAAATTAACTATATTTACTTTTACAAATAATTTTCAGAAATGGAACTTATAAATTCATTAATCAAAATTCATTTTTCAATGAAAAACCAGTGTTTTACACTATTTAACAGGAAATTAATTTTTTTAGAAATATCAAAAAACAATACCTTTGATAATTTTGAGATGATGATTTATAATCTGAATTTTATTATATCAAACATGCTTTTTAAAAGATTCAAGAATTAATTTAGTTATTTTTTCCCAAAATGAAATAAAAATAGTTCTTCTTGGTATCTTTTGTTCAAATCATGAAAACACATTAATTAATTTACCTTCTTATTTATAAATATATTTTCATTATCACAAAATTATAGTTAATTTATAAAATATGGTTATTATTATTCAGAATAATTATTTTAATGACTAGGTTTTAATGTTCATATTTAATTATATTTTAATAGTTAAAAACGGTTCTTTAAAACATAGTGTTCTATGTAATGTGAGTTATCAAAGGGATTGAATTTATATGGATTTTTTTTAAATTAATAATTGGGTGATACAAAATTTTGATATTTCTCGGAGATAAGTTAAATTTTTGAAAATGTTAAGCAATTTTTCATAACTAATTTTTTAATAAATATTATTGTCATTATTATAGATGTATTATGAGGAAAATTAGTAGTTGTCACTCAAATACTAGGATAGATGTTGTATATAGACCATGATACTATCATATATAATGATATTAATCCTCTTGGGTAACAAAAAATTACAAAAAAACAAATAAAAATTCTCCATATGAATATAAATGTAGAGTATTACAAAAATTTAGAATACGACAAATAGTTCATGCTTCTTATAAAATTTATCTATCGCTAGATATTTCATTAGTTATCTATATATATAATTTTTCAAATTTTTAGATATTTTAAGTCCTAATAATATTGGGTAAACAATCGCCATAAATACTACCCCTACAATGGGATAATATTAAACAACATATAGGATTTATTTACATTCATTGTTTTACATTAATTAATGGTATATTTCAATTTAAAAACATTGAGTTTTATCGGGGGAACATGTAGAATGTGTATTTTTTCCTACCTAGATTAAAAATGAGAATGGTAGGAAAACATAGATGAAAATTAACATATTTGTTTATAACTAAATGAATAAATTTTTTTCTAACAATATGTATTTGGTCATTATGGAATGACACAATCAATCCCTCACAACCGTAATTTCAGCTACATCATTTATGATAATATCTTATTCCTGACGACCATCTAAAAATTGATATAATCATTACCGATTGTGAAAAAAACTTAAATATGAACCCCAAAGGTTCCCAAACCAATCCAAACCCCCCATGGAATTTATACTTCCTTAATTTTAATGATATGAACCACCGAATATAATAAATTTTTCCATTTCAAAAAAAATCATGGTATGAATCAATAAATTTACCCTCATGATAGGCCCATTAATTATTGAATATAATTCTTATGGAATGAAGTTCCAAAATAATACTAATAGAAGAGGTCACATTTTTTGAGATCAAAATTCATGATACAGACTTATAGTTTTGGAGTACTCCATACATATATCATGCATGTGTTTAATAGTTGGATAATACTAATGTAGTACTAGAATCTATGGGGTTTATTCAACTCTCATAATATTAGTGGATTTTTATGGAAATTTTTTAGATATCATATCAATCATGAAATTTATAAAATTCATCTAGAACTAGCCAAAAATCATTAAAATTACTAAAAATTATAATCTAGATTGTGGATCATCTTCTGAAAAAATAAGCTCAATCATTCAAGTTCTATGTGTCAGAATAACCGAAATGTAGAAATGATATGCCTTTAGCACAAAAATATTATTCTTTGAGACACATAATTACTATTTTAGTATGGATATGAATTTTTTTTCTTTTAAATATCTATGTAAATATAATAATTTCTTACCATGGATCATTCAATCCTTCAAGAACTCATAAGTTATGTCCATTACACAATGAAATTTCACCACAAAAATAAGCCTATGAAGTGTCTAATATCATTTACAGAACTATATAGGATCCGTAAAATTCAATATAAAAGAACATATGAACCTTTTTTTAAATCATAAAAACCTCACTATCTATGTTGTCATCATGGAAAATGGATTCAGGATAATTCTCATCCCAGAATTAACTCTCTGTTTTTTGAGACACAGAGTTTGATATATAGTCTAACATATTATATAATATGGTTACTACATACCAGAATAGGAGATGAATCTCTCTTACAGTTCAATGGTAAATATTTTTAAGGTTAAAAAATTATGAAAATTTTAATTCTGGATGTGATATACACCAATTGGCATTCCAATATTATTCTGATTTAAGTATATCATTATTTGAAACTATTTTTTGGGAATAAAGTGGATATTTATAGACAAAATGATCACCAATAAAATCATTTATTCACAGATTAATTCTATGATATGTTTTGAAGAAATCATCAATATTAATTTTTTTTGATATAATAAAATATGGATAAAGCTAAAGGATGTGGCAGGGTCAAATGTTTTGGTACCAAAAGTGGTATATTTTAATCAAGTACCTACTTCCAGACTAAATAATATCATATCCCCTGATAATAATTCTATGAAATACACATTACATATTTCCAATATAAAATTTTGACTGTTATCTGGATAACACTGTAGTTAAATCCAACTAGCATCACAGTCACTTCACCAACCATGAGGTGGTTTCCACTAAAATTGTGACAAAAAAACATTAATATAAACCTGTTAATATGCATATTCTGAGTGACTTCTAGGATTTTCCTCGGTTTTTTGGTCTTCATCATAGAATCAATGCTAGTTTTGAAAACAAGGGAAATAAATAAAATTTAGACTCCACAATCCCATTTATATTCTAGGGTATTTCACATGCACCTCACCTACATTATGTCATCCATTGAAATCATAAATCATCATAGTTTTCCATTAATAAAATTTATTAAGGTAGGACAAAAATACAAGTGGTATATAGATTATCAAAAGGCTATTGGAAGTCTTAGAAAATATCTCCATCACCATATTAATTTGATCTAAACAATAAAAGGAAACCATCTCATTCTCTAAATATTATTTATAGAGAGCTATATATGTTGCGTTCTCACCAATAATAATGATTCATGAAATAAACATAAACATTACTTCCACAAGAATATCATTTTCTAATATAAGATGTTATAAAATGATAACAAAATAAACATCCTAATACATAACATTATACAATAAAAAATTTCGGTATCTTTACAATCATTATGTCAACAAAATACTTTTCTTGGATGTTCTTAAATATATCTATTTTCAACATATAATTATTGGGTGACTTGAAATATGGTTTATTATTATTTGATAATTTGACCGTCATTTTATCATAAAAATAATACTTATAGGGGAAGAATTTGGGGATATACTAGCTTTATAACCCACCCTAGATGAGTCACTAGTTTACATAGAACTCTTAATGGATGTTATTTTCCCCATTCATGAAATAATATGTAAATAAATAACATATTTTGATGTATATTCTTAAATTCCTACTAGAATGACTAGAGATGATCCATAAACAGATAATGATGCTTTATAGATGAGGTATATTTCTATAATAATGGAACTCTTTCACTAGTCATTCAA
Organism: Viscum album; assembly: GCA_963277665.1. NCBI lineage: Eukaryota > Viridiplantae > Streptophyta > Magnoliopsida > Santalales > Viscaceae > Viscum > Viscum album. Next base: position 222,714,469 of record OY728165.1, read on the forward strand.
TCTTTTAGAGGGATATATAAATGAGGATGTAGAGTACCAAAACCCAACAAAACGGCATGATGTATCCCTAAAAATACTGGTAACATGTTAATATTTAGGTGGTGACTCGTATTTGGTGATAAAATAGTTCAACATAGACAACTTTATTTATATATATCTATGTTTTATAATTTTATGTTATTAAAAAATAAATGAATAACATTTTTGATACTTGATGAAGTCATTAAACAACCATTAATCAATCATGATCTACATGATACTCTAGTTCATTTTCAATTTGTGGATTGATTTTATGTGTTCTTACCAAAAAAACGACTATCAATGAGTTCATTTTTATCAATAATATGACCAATATATTTTCCCAAAGGGTCATAGTTATACTCGTATAAGAGGTTATGGAAAATATTCAGTGTAATTTCATAATGTCAAATATAATCACTATATTCAGTGTTCCTATTATAGGTTTAATGGTTATTGAAACCAATTTAGGTGAGTAATTACTAAACAATGTATATTTAGACTATAATATTAATTGCAATCACTCATCCATAACTAATCCAACGAAAAAATTCATATCAATACATTCACCAAGAATTTATCATGTATATTTGAAGTATTATTTTACTAGTAAAAATTTTGTTTTCTAATAGGAATGATTTTTGACATTATAGGATACTCCAACTTCCACCCATTATTTAAACTATGGAAAATTCTAGTCAGGTATTTATGGTAATGTGTGTGGGACTATAAAATATTGTACCATTTCTATTATATCGATAACCCATTTCTAATTAACTAACTACAAATTATTGAATGTAATTTGTCTTCACAAATTGACACTTCATAATGAGAAATTATTTTTGGAATTCTATGATTATGATTTACATTATATTTTGTTGCATGATAATTCAATAAGACGTTCCCGCATTACACTGTAGTTTTAGGTGAATTGGTATTGGCCTTTATAATACCAATAATACCCACAGATGTCACATTTCTAAAATAGAAACGAAAAATTATGTACACAAAAAACATGGTCTACTAAAATATGTAATATTTTCTAATTATGATATATAAGAAGATTATCATGACTGAAACCAAAAAATATTTTTCAGAAGAAATAAATCAAAAAAATTCACTTGGGGCCCACAATGTCCCTATTTTATGACACTAAGATTCATAGTGTATTGTCCCCATCCCCACCCAAAAAACTCCATGGCATCAAATCATTGTCAAAATTAGTTAAAATATTTGAAAAAATTGCCATCTCTTAATAAACTCAAAATAGTAAATATTATAGAATATCCTTGATGAAAAAAAACCATTTTAGAGTGTTTTTTTCAATAAATTTAGATTTCTTTTTGAGAGAGTCTATTCTATGAATGATTTACAATTGAATGATACCCTATTCATGTCTAATTTCATTGTACTACATTCAACCTATTGAATGTGAATAATTTAAAAAGAATTATGTGGTTTTAATTATTATTATTATAGGATACATGTTGATTTATGTATCACATTTATCTATCCCAGATGTAGAACACAACAACATTCAAACCAAAGTGTGTTAGATTTAAATTCTTTTTTATCATTTTCTTCCAACCTCACATTATGGAACCATATAATGACACTCAATATTTCTAGTATGGGTGTAATTGTAAATTTTAACATCTTAATCAATCAATTATAAAATGAATTTTGTTTTTTTCTCTAAAACTATTTTATAGAATAGAAATTTTTAATGGTATATAAGCCAAGGACATATTGATACTCTATAAAGTTGACATAAATATGGATAGGTTCATGTTCAAACATTATATATATGGATATCAATATCTCATATCTCCAACCTATCCAAAAATATCACATTTTCAACCAATACACTATTTCAACATTGTGATAATAATATTTATCACTCACAAAGTGTTGTATTGTATTATTACAACAAATGGAACCACTTATTTCATTAATGTCTTCTTATTCTTGGTCCATATCAATTGAGAAATATTCCAAAACTATGTATGTCATGATTCCTATTTTATTAGATATATTGAGATATATAAACCACCTTTGATAAACCCAACTTAAAATTCCCACCATTTCCACAATCCAAGTATATGTGATTTCTAATTCATATCGTTTTTTATACAGTAACATTATTTTGAGATTGGAAATTTCCAAATACATTTTTCTTGAATTAATTTCAAATATGATATATAATGATGACCAAATAAATTATATTATACTCACCTGGAAATATTTTATCAATTATCCCTGCTTAAATAGTTTCAATAAACTAATTTTATTAGTTTTGAGTCAATATATTTTTATACCTTTTATGAATCCCCTATTATAGACTATTATTTTTATATTAGCTACTTTAATGATCCTAAGTAACCCATAACTATATTTTTTTTATATAACATAATTCCAAGGGACACCGTCGATAAGGTGATGACATGTGTGATATATATATATATATATATATATATATATATCACCTATAAAAATCTAATGGAATGTGTTTGTCTAAATTGAAGGATCCTATAACCCTTTATATTTTTTAAAATAAAATAATGGTACTCAAAATTCTCACAAAGTATGTGACCATCCATTACTAGAATATTCAGTTGTACAATTGTCATAAAAATCTAACTACTGTCATATTATATTCTCATAATTAAAATTTCTCAACATTAAATTCACATTACCAATAATATTTTAATCTGTGATTATTAAATAACCTTAATTATTCAACCATCTTTATTTATAGAATCACTATTGTTATGATTTATTATACCAACACCAATGTCACAAGACATGTTGATTCAATCCTTCCTATAAATGTATATGTATAACCTTGCTTTTTTGTTTAAACTCTATGAGTATAAACTATAATATGTATTTTAGACAATGTTTTATGACCTAAATAATATGATGATTCATTCATTGAGTTTTTATATATTATAATTTCTTCAATTAATTTTTGGTTGATAATTCTTCCATCAATCGATATGTAGCTTATCTATTATAATTAGAATTATTTCTATAATATATATATAAATGTAATCCTCAAAATAGTCCAACATATGCTTATTTCATCTCTTTGGGTTAGTCTTAACATTATTATAATTTATATCACACAATTTTTATTCAAATATTTATGAATGGAAACTAAATTCACATATTTAAATTGTATTATATATAGCGGAAGTGAACTCATATGATTGAAAACATATAATGGTATACCTTAGAAAAATATGGGTCTCAATATCTATTAATTCCATTTTATTGATTTTTTAAAATAAATAGCATAATTGAAAAAAAAAATATAAGAGTTATAAGGTTGAAAACACATAAAGTAATCCAAATAAAAGGATGGATTTTTCCCATCTGGACTCTCATTATATATGTTTGTAAAATGTTATTGATCAAAAGATGATGATAAAAATCATATAATTATCAACAAACAACCCTATAAGAGTTTAACCTATTGTCACTATCGATATGAATCCTGTAAAATAATGAATAGTTTTAATATTCCTCATATATATTTGATTTGAAAATTTTTAAATTAAAATTGTTTTTATTTTAGTGTGCATGAATCATTCATGATAATTACTTCACTCATATATGAACCCTATTCCTAATTTCTATTATACCATGTCATTCTTTATCACATATCAAAATGGGCTAACCATTTCTTATGGTGATGTCACATGAAATGTGAATCTAACATTCCTATTCTTGTATAAGAGACCAAGTGTATGTGGAAACTAGTTTTTTTTTAATATTTTATTAAATAGATTAAATGTAACATATAAGTTTTTCATAAAATATAAATATTTATAATTTTTATATCATTATTAGAGAACATGCCAAATAAAATTATGGATTGGATCATTCTTTACATTGTTGAATCATGTGCTTCGAAATTATGATTTACTGAACATCATTTATATTATTTATTAACAGGTATTTGATTACATTTAAAATCATCATTATATACTTATAAATGTTTTTTGGACTCATTTTTTGGAGTGGAAAATTTCATAAATTAATATAAAAAGGATGAATAGACATGGAATTATTTCATCAAATGTATCTTGCAGTCCATTATCATAAAAAATACAATATCACATCTTTGTTAAAAAAATTGATTTCTTATGAAATATGAAGGAGGGTAACTATAATTTTGGGAAAAATTATTTATATGAAATATAATGAAAATATAATATATGGGAATAATTCTAAAAGGCATGTTCAACCCACTGCCAATGTTCCATAACAGATTGTTCAAGTCATCAACAAGTTGATAAGGATCATCTAATTTTTGAGTTTCAATATATTTATTAGTATGAATTTTATTTTAAAAAAAATATCCATTTTGATCTCCAAATCCCATTAAATTAGTGTTTTATGGTAAACTATCTTCTCATCGAATACATCCAACTATTGGGGGAATTGGTTACTAATGCTATTTTCTCATCAAAATGATGTTTTTGTTACATCAATAATACAGTGGTGTGGTATCCATATTATAGTTTAATATATCTATTCATTAGAGATAAGGTTTTATATTTAAACCTATAGAGTTTCAAATATATCTTCTATTTTATCACATTCTCATCTAATATCTAACTTAAGACATCCTGGATTTCATTATAGTTAATCATGATGTTTCCTCTATTAATGAACATATAATGAATCATGTATAACTTAATCAATAAATATTTTTATGAAATCATCAAAAATAAGAATCTATGTTTCCATCTATCTAGTTATCCCACAGTCTTTTGAATCACAATTAACTCTAAATCTATATCAGTTTCCATTATGAAGACTGAGATATGATATACTTCCAGGACATGAAAAGGGAGCATGAATTCTATTTTCTCCTAATATATTTATTCATTATGTGTATAATCCTCTTTAATATAAGAGGAATCTTTAATGAGGTTGTTGGATTCACTTACATTTCACTATACTATGCATACTTATTTCATTATAATTGATGAAATTGTCATTTTTTAGTTTACTTGTATTCCCTTATTTTTTCTATAACATACTGAAATACGTATCTAAAATATTCATCTATATAAGTATTTATAAGTCAAAAAACTATTTTTGATATCATTTAATCATTAATAAAATTATGTACTAGTAACTCTTATTACCTACATGATGATATTACAACATTTGGTGACTAACTCATCACCCATTTTATAGTCCTCGACCCTAGTAGCCATAGGATTATAAATACATTATAAAATTGTAATATGATAAAAATAATTACATCCTAAACGAAAAATAATTTATTATTCCTGGTAAACATGATGTATAATTGAATATCATACTACAAATGAAATCAAAGAATCTAATATTGTATTTTATTTGAGAAGACTGATTTTCTCTTTTTCATATCCCTATATATCAACTGTAAAACACATCCTGACATCCAGGGGAATGGAAACATGTCAAATTAATGAGATCTTATACTCATTATGGGCATGAATAAATTTTAATGTATCATGAATAAGTAATTCATGATCAAAATGTGAATTTAAATAATTGGAACACATTCTATACAATAAATTACAAGATTTTATTATGGAATATATATATGATGATTAAATAAATCCATATATTTAATCACATGATATGGTAAAATAACTGTAGATATTTTATTCAATCGAATAATCACATGTAACATCAAAATCTAAAATTATTTGGATGGAATTAATTATTAAAGTCACCATAACAATGCCATCAAGGAATATTTTTATGACATATTACAATCATGGGTAATGGATCTGCAAAATACCCAATCTATTTTGTCCCATAAGAACATCTGGTGCATCGAGAGGCGATAGAAGGCTCAACCCATCACATAATATTTTCAATTCATTATTCATGTTAAAAGTATTAATGATAATTAACATAAACATTCGTACTAGAAAACTATCACATATAATGTTAATATATTCTCCAATAACTAAACATAAATGTAAAACTATCAATTTAATTTGGTGAATGGTATAATAAAATTACATCCTAGTCAAAATCATCACAAACCATCCATGAACATATAAATCGGGTATAATAATGTCATATTCAAAATATATCATAATCTAATATGATGTTCGATGATGTTGATAAATATAGATACTATAAAAATACAGTTAAAATAATATCGAGGAAAACATCCTTTTAATTTTGAAAATAACTTTTTAGAAGATAATATTAATTGTATATAAAAGAAAAAATTTATCTTAATGAATCCATGAAAACATGTAAAATAATCTTCATTTAAATGTCTTCACATTGTGTTGCGAAATTACTTATATACCGAGTATGTAAAACTCCATATTATATTCACATTTTTAATAGAACGTCAACGAATAAATTATTAAGAAAAAATATATGTTTCATTTATTTTTTCTAAAATAAAATAATGGGTAAATTTCTCTTTTAAAATAATTTTTATAATTTAAAATTATTTTTCAAAATATTCTTAGAAAACATGGACATTGAGTAGAAAAACATTTTGGACTAAAAAAATAAATAATGCTTTATTTTCATGAACTCAATTTCTTAAATATTAGAAGTAGTAAAGAGATATAAATTGTACTATTACATTAATAGTTATAGAATAACTATTGGATAATAAAATTCAATTGTTTTTTGTGTTATAGATCATAGGATTTGATCATTATAAAATTAATCATAATTAATCATGATAAATAATGATATTGGAAAAAACCCCTTACCACTTTGGATACATTTTAATAATGATATGTATGTAAAACAATAACATATATTAAAACATAAATCAAGATGAATATAATGGGGCATATTATATAACTATCAATGGTAATTAAATAAACTACAAAAATAAGCTAAGTGGGGATTATGACGTACGTCACATGAAGTAAATGTGGGACGATAAACGCTTAACTCAGGTATAATTTCTTTTAGAGGTGTTAAAACCACATATATAGTAAATATATATTTATAATAAATATATTAAATTCCATTAATAAAAATAATAATACAAAAAATTATTTAATTAAATTCATTTATTTCTGGTTTTTTAATTCTTTTTGTTAAAATCATTATTTCACTTGATAACTGCTTCATTTTTCATTTCTCTGTGGGTTTGCTAGTTTTTATATGTTTCATTGATAAAAATTACATCATCTCCATAATTTGATAAATAATAAAAATATCATATATATTCCTTATATAGTTATACATAATTTGTTATTGATTCTAGATATGAGAAATGTGTTACATCATTCATGGAGAAGGTAGGTCATCGGTAATGATGAACAATGTTTCTATCCTTCCTCTGGATGGATTATAAATATTAAATTGATATTTAACATTTTAAAAATACAATATTATATCATATATATAAATTTAAAAAAATTGAAATATACATAATATAATAAATTTCTATTTTAAATGTATGAATTTTCATAAAACTATGTGGAGGAGGGAGTCCACACATTCCCATGAATGATATTATTATTATCCAATATAACAGATGGTAAGATGATATGTGTGATATTATATTTATAGAAACTTATTTTGGTAAAAAATACCAAAAATATTATATTATTTTATCCTTTCTACCTTCTATGTATATAGGGAGTGATAAATGTGTCACATCACTTCCTAAGGTCGTAGTCCATTTCACACACGAGTGAAGTTATCTTCTATCCCCCCAGAAAGGAGAGTAAGAAGGTATATTTGGAATAATAATTTATTGTATATAATAATTTCAAAATTTAAAAATAAAAATTCTAAATAAATCATTAAATCTATACTTGAGTGGTAGTGATGGAAAATGACATACATCAATTAATTAGGTAATACTCCTCCAATCACCTGATTCAGGGTTTCATTTTCTATTTTATAGAAGTTCATATATATACGGTATTGAATTAACTTAATAAAATATAAATATATGTTATATAATGGTTTAATTATATTATTATAGTTGAATTATATTTTAAGAATGTGGATGTAGAAATTAAAAAATATACATGTTATGAATTTTACCACTTTTTTCGAGAACCCGTCTCAGTAGGCACCACGACACTCCATTAGAGGGTATACTAATATAAGTAATAAATCTTGGATGTGGTGAGTAATTTATTGAAGATATTTTTTAGTGGTGTATTTTTTAATCCAAAGTACTTTTTATTTGTAAATATGGTATGATATGGTTTCCCTGATATAAGTTGTGGAGAGGACACAAATGTGAATTTTTTAAAATAAAAAGTGTTTACCATGTTTTAGTACATATAATAGTATAAAAAATTAGTAATTATGGAACCATATAATATATAAGGTCCAAATATGAATATATAATATAAATTAGATATTTTTTTTTTGTTTTTTTGACCCTTATCTTCATAGTTCAACCGCCTCATAAACGTGTTTTTACATTAGCAACGAAAATTAATTTTTACTCTTTTCTCCATTAAATATGGTAATACTAATCATTATAATTGAAAATATTCAATCCATTTCTAGAAAATATATTCATATATGTTGAATATGTTATTTTAAAACTAAACATGCATATGCAATGGTAACGAGGTTTTTCGATGACAACATTTTCATAATTATATAATGTTTTGACATCAATATTTAGTATAAACATGATTTAAATGATAGAAATTTGAATAATAAATATATAATTGATTTAATTCTCAATTATAATCCATTTAATGAAATATTTATCCTTATACAATATTTAAACCAAAATTTATTTTTCAACTAAAGAAAGTATTCTCTAGTATTTATAAAAAAAATTAATATTCTATAAATTAAAACTATTTTACCCAAAAATTATTCTAATATGTAAATTTAAAAAAATTATTTTTTTCAAAAAATATTTATAATTGTGGAAAATATTAATTTTTAATTATCATCACAATGTGTGAATAAACATTTTTTGAAACATATTTCTTCCTACGAAAAAATTTTTCCAATCAAATGGTTCTTATTTTAATTCTCTTAAATATATAACCACTGAATTTATTTTATATATGTTTTTAAATAAATAGTTATAATAATAAATGTATTCCTACTAAAACGTAATTGATAGGTTATATTGGTTATTTTAAAAATAAGTATATTATTATAGAGTATCATGTTTTGTTTAAACCCAATGTTTCATATATCATATGTTATTGAAGAGATTGGTGTTTTAAAAAATAGTAAATATAATAATGTATAATGGTGTTACAGAATCCATAAATTGTTGTGTTTCATGTTATATACAATATCAGACATGATGTTCTTCTTTAATATTCAAAATTTCTGATAATCTACCACTATAAATAAATTGTGTCATCAAAACATAAAATTTATCTTGGTAATAAATGGTTTTAAATTTAATGATTCATTTATTAGAAAACCACATTATAGAAAGATTTAATAATCACCCCCTTCATAATATATAATGGGATGTACTACGATAGTATAAAATAACTCCTCAATGGGTTTCCAAATAGGAAATAATTTTTGAGATGTAAATACATGGACTAGGAAGAAAACCATATATAATTATAAAACGTTATAGAGGTCCTGGATCAAATGAATGTGAATGATTATGAAAATATATTTTTTAAATCCATAAATATTGAATGAGTTAAAATACAATATGATTCATCCGTAATGAAGTTACTAGGATTTAATTTTTGTTTCATGATCATTTTCACAGTGTTTAGGAATTCCATTATCATTTATATTGAGGAAATGAAATGATATACCTACATGATTTTTTTATAATTCATTGGCTCAGTTTTAGACATTATTATTGGATGAATTCTAACTTAATTTAGTTATCTATGAAATGAATAAACAAAAATAATTGTTATACTGAAATCACTAAATATAACTCAAAATTGATTATAAAAATATTGATAAGTCATTACTCATATAACTGGATATCATCAAAGATCAAAATGGATATCACAGGTTTTCCCATAATATGTTTATTTATAAAATCATAAAATATTTATTTTTTATCCTCATCATTTTATAAATAATTAACCTTTATACTCATCAAAATTTTACATTCCAAATTCAATGCCAAATAAATTAAATAGAAGGTTACAAAATTTCCAAAATAAACATAAAATTTGATTCCACAATAAATTATAAATTAATTTTTTTCAAATAAAGTTCATACCATTATCACCCTCAAATACACCCAAAATCATACATTCATGTTTAATTGAATATCACATTATCAAATATATTTCACAAGTCCATAAATATAATAACATTTTGTGATGAAAACACAAACCATAATTATTCTTAATAATTTTGAGGTCCCAAATACAATCCCATTAATAATGATTTAAATTTGTTATCTTAAAATTGGGCACATATTATAGGATTTCTACCCAAAATCATGTTTTTTCAAAATAAAAATAACATTATAAAAAATTAATTTTATTGGCCATCATTTCCATTAAACATATGATTTCAAATCCATAATGAAACAATTTTATTTTAAAATAATTATACATTGAATATTTTTTTAACAAGAATTTAATAGAAACAAATATTTCTAAAATATAACTCTAGAATCCAAAAACATAATCTGATTAAATAGTTACTCTTCAACTTATGAAATTTCATAATAATAGCCTTAATCCATTAGCTTCGTCTACTGTATATTTTCTTGATTCATGGGAAATTTATTTTAATACCACCCCATCTCCTAACATTTGATGAATTTAAAATTTTTAAGTTAATTAATTCCATTGAAATCATGAGAATAGTCTACTTTCTCTCCAAATGTGTAACAAATCCCATTATATTCAATAATATACAAGGGTTTTTATTTACACCATTATAACATGGCGTAAAATCATCCAATCCCTTCATGCCTTTATATTTTTTTTACTCTATCATCCAATTATTCTCTTTCCTCCCTTAAATGAAAAAATACTTATAGTATTTCTTATATTTCCGGATAACACATGATAATATGTCCTCATATGGCATCAAAGTCCTGGAGACTAATGCATCTCAATGAATTGTATTAATCCAACAACAAAACTCTCAATCATGATCTATGAATTACGATTGCATTCCATTACATGTATTTTTAAATATTTAATATTGAATAGAAATATATAAAAAGATTTAACATCCTTTTTTATTAGACACCGGAATTCTACCTCCATATCTGCTCATTGCTTATGAGAAAATTTATTTTTTAACTAGTGTACCTTAAAATAATTCCATTCAATGTTTTATATTTTTGTCTACATCTTTACTATTTTGTATCAATGACCACAATTTATATTCATATCATGAGATATGATAAAATTCCTTGATACTGTTGTCCATTTCACTACTTCCCATAATGATTAATTTCATCTCTATGGAACATATCCATTTTTTAGAAACCAATTGATTCATAGTAGAATTATATTATAGAGGAATCTGACACATAAAGTGGCCTATTATTGTAACATCACATGGTAAATCATCGTTGTTCTCCATAAATGAATGATAATTTATCATAAACTATGTTATTATCCCAAATACTATTATATTTGATCAATTCTGGTTGTTGCTCTAGATGAAACCTCATTAGCATACCTAGGGGTGAAATCCATACATGTGGTACATGAATTATTATAGACTTCATACCTTCTACTAGGCCCAATCTCTAAATCAAACAATACACATTATTATAAAATAAAATTAAAAAACAAAATTTATAGGACAAAAACAAGTGTAATTGTAATCATAAATTGAAATATTTCTAAATTTTTAATCTCAGAATCATAAACATGGTGTCTTTTCGAATGTATTCAAATAATTTTTGTTTCAAATCCTTAAAATGATTTTAATGTTAAATGTGAATTAAATCATTCAAATCCCCTAAGTTTACCAAACCAAGTGTCCATTAAGGCCCATTAGTGTGAACTGCATGAAATTGGAATTAAAGGAAAACATTCCATTGTTTGAGTTATTTCACTTTGGTATAATTATGAAATAACCTCTTCAACTTTTAATATCAAGACATTAAAGTATTTCTAAAAAAAATAATCTCTAACTTAAAAAATTTATGATTTTGTCCTATACATAGTCTTGTCATTTAATTAAGTCAAATGGTTATATTACTTAATATATGTTTTATTAAATCAATATCTCTATATTTCTAATAAACATCCAGTAATATCAACTGTAAATCCAAACCATAGTAGCCTTGAGTTAATTGTTAATTTGTTAAATTTCCATATGATATAAGGAATCACATCCTAATAGAACAAATAACTTATTTGTAATTATTTTGTATATAAATTCATTAATAATATATTATAATTTAAAACATTAATTAATAATCAAAATTTTCATTGAGTACACCAACATTCGCTTCAACATATCACTTCATATTAACCATATACCACATTCCATGATCATGTTGAAAGGAAGCATAAGAATGGGGGTATATCTAACGATTAGTAAGGATGTCCAAAAAACATAATTTATCATGAATAAATAAGCTAAAATATTCTTGAAATGTAAATAATTAAATCATATAACATTAAATCAATATCTTGATAATTGTTTTTTTGGAATTAATGATGACAAATTAATGCCATAAAAATAACCACATGAGCCTAAAAATAATACATAGATATTCTAAATAACAAAATAATCACTTAAAGCATAAATATATAATTTTATAATCAGGGAATGTGTAATTTTAACCATCATAAATTCACCATCAAGGCTTCATGATATGACATCATATATAAATGAGTAAGGCCTTCTCTAAAAACACATTATAGTTTTCCTTTAGAGAGTTTCTATTTCATAAAGGGGATATAGATGGCCCTGACCATAACATACTAAGTGAATTTAAATATCATATGAAAGGAGTAACAAATATTCAATATAGACAATTATACAGAAAAATATTACACACGAAAAGATAATAAATTTCCCAATTAATAAAAATTAATAGACTTTTCATATTAATATGGTGAATGGTATCAAAATAGTGCATCTCAGTCATATTGATCATAAACCATATAGAGAAATAATAATTATTTTATAATTTCAACATATTACCAATGGATTATATTTTATTATGGGTGTTATAGATGTAGACAAATATAATTACGATAAAAATATAATTAGAACATATAGGAGGAAAGTATCATTATGATTTTGAAAAACACTTTAAATAATTAAAAATTTATAGATAATTCCAAAAATAATTTTACATGGTAATAACAATATAAAATTTTAATTGAATCTTAAAATAAATGATTGGTCATGATGAAAATAAATTTCTTATATACTAATTATGATAAAAGTAGGATTTATTTTATGTTTATTTTGTAAAAAATAAAAAATACATTATTTTGAAAAATAATGGAATATTAATTTTTTGAATTTTGTATAAAAAACCTCTAATGGGAAAAATTGATTTCAGAAATCATTTTTTTATTTTAAAAACAATTTATACTTTTTTTAAACATGGCATTTTGTTACAATATATTTTCAACCAAAAAGAGAAATAAATTACTATTTCTTAAAATAATTTTTTTAATCATATCAAGATGAATAATATAATAATGTTACTATAACATTAAAAATTATTAATAACCATATGACAATAATATTCAAGAGTTTTTTTGGGTATAGATCCCTAGATATCATAATCTGAGATTTAAAAAAACAAATTTCAATAAATGATCATATTGTAAAATAATCCCTTAACACATTAGTACATTTGAAGAAAAATCCTCATGAATCAAATAAAATATAATTAAAAATTACATACCATGAAGTTAATGTGATCAATTATACAACATGTCCGTGGAAATGTATATACAACAGACAAAATGGCTCAATGGTGAATATGACATACGTCTCAGAAAAGTAAAAGTGAGATGAGAAACCCATACCTCAGGTTTGATTTCATTCATACATGTCCCCAACTCATGAATAACCAATTTGGATTCATTATAAATATTTTAATAAACCATAATAATTTATTTCATACAATATTTTATTTATTTATAGTCCTTGATAACCCATTTTTTAATAATATTTTTTAAACAACTATTTCGAGTTATAATTACAAAATTCCCATGATTATTTTGGTTCAGTTGTTTCGCTCCTTTTATATTAAAAATTGTTACATAATTAATATTTTTTGGGATATAAATTTAATAAATTTTAATTATATTATTATTTATTATAACCAATAAAAATTAGATAAGGAAAAATTAATTATGTTGTTCATAGAGACGGTAAGTAATATGTACTCGTGGATAATGGTTATATGTTTATAATAGATTGTTTGTATAAATGGTTAAAAATTATTTCTCCTTTACTAATCCATAACTGTATAAACAATATCATTTATATTAACAAATAAAATCCATATTACTATTCTTGTAAAATTAACAAGAAAAACTATTCATGTCGCAATGGAGTGGTGGTAGTCAACACATACGGATGAGTAACATTATTGTTTTAAAATGGTTTGAATGTTAAAAATTTATGTCTGATATTATATTTATATAAGTACATTTATTTAATATATATCATATATATTCATAAAATAAAACCATATTACCTTTCACAAAAATCATTAGATAAAAATAATCACTTTACATAGTGATGTGGGACTCTGTCGTACACAGAAACGACGTTATCGTACCACCCCAATGAATGGTACTTAGGAATATCTTTGTGATGTAATAATTCCCTAAATATAATAATGATATAAATATCATATATATATATATATGGTAAATCTATAATTATATATATCATCATAGGGATGTGATGAAAAATGAATTAAATCAGTCCCTGAGAAGGTAGTCCACCAGACACATGCTTGAATGATTCATTTTCCATTTTATGGAAGTGGAAATAGATATATTATATTCCATTTAAATTATAAATAAATGGTATATATTATAAATGTTTCATATAATATAAGATTATATGAAATATAATTTAAATAGATAGATGAAAAAATAGGTCAAATATTTACATTATGAATTTTACAACTTTTTTACAGAATCTTATTTGATTTTTACCCTGTCCCTTCTTAGGAGGGTTTCATAATATGAATAATTCTTCTTATATGTAGGTAATATTGTAGGGTCTATATTTGGTCATGTATTGGCCAATCCAAATTTCATTGCAATTGCGAAGAGGGGAGGAGAGGGGTTTGCTTTTTATAAGTCTGGGAGTGTGCGCCCATAAAATTTTTGATATATAAAAGTTATACCAATATTTTTCTCAAGAACAAATCCTAAAAAAAATTTCATTATTAAAAATTGGAATGTATTTGGTAAAACTAATACTTTAAAATATAAATTACATATTTTTTTGTAATTTTGTACTATTTTCATTCAAGTTTATCCCCAAGTAATCATGAATTTACTATAACCATGGAAATAAAATTTTACTATTTCCACTATTTATTATTATACACAAATAATATGACATCATTATATAATATAATCTATTTTTTGTAAATAAATTTGTTCATGTTTTAAAAATTCAATTCACATAAGTGTAAACAAATATTTTAAAATTAAACTCCCTGACATGATTAAAAGATGAGTTTTATAAACAAAGTTCTAATTAATATTGACAGTATTTAAATAAAAATTCAGTATTAATTTGATTAAAATGACCGAAATTGGATTAATAAATGTTTAATAAATAAATTTTATTTTTCAAACCATTGAAAAAAATATTTTTCTATATTAATTAATTAAATGGAATAGATGTCTTAAATAAATACAATTATTTTTTAGTATTCATAAAAATAGTATCCTTTAAAAAAATTACAATATCACCAAATGATAAATGTTTTAATTTTTTATTTGGATGTTTATTAACTATGAAATAAATTTTATAAAATTTTTAATGTTATATTTTAAATTATGTAAGAAACAACAAACAAAATTGCCTTTTACAAAGATACTATTTTTTAGAAATCATTTATTTTCCATTAAAATTGTTCTTATTTTTTTCCAATAAATATATAAGAATTGATTTTATTTTAAACATGTATAAACCATATAACTTTCAGAATTTAGGTACTTATACACATTAAACTCAAAATAAGGGATATGATACAATGGTCATGTTTAAATAATAATATAAAATAGTACTATGTTTTGAATAAAGTTGGTTCCACATGAATCAAAAGATATCAAAGAGATTGAATAAATTTAAAACTAAATATATAATCAATTATTATAGTTTTAAATTTCCATCTAATATTGGTGTTGTTTTTCATATACACTATTGAAAAATATGTTCCTCTTTTAAAATATCAAGGTGATACACTAGTGATTTTGACTACATTAATTTTAAAAAATATCATTCCACACTAGCCATAGATAATAGTATTTACCACTTAACCTCATATATATACTAATTAATTATAATATATTTCATGACTTGATATGAATGATCCCATTTATATAATCCAACTTACTCTTTTTGTGTTTATTCATGATAAACCTTTCCATGTCATCAATATTTCTCGTGTGTATAACATCTTCATTCAAGTAGTTGCCTTATATCAGTCATATATTATTTGACATATGATAATCCTCTTTCATAATTATTCAATCCATTACTTTATTCTCATCAATTTAATTGGAATATTACAAAAACCATCAATTCTCTTAAATAAAATTAATTTTAAATACACGTTTTATATTATAATAATTCTCTAAGAAGAATATTTATAATGATTAATGATCAACACTATTGTTTTATTACACTTTATCAAATAATTTGTGTTATGAAATAACGAAATCCCAACCACACAATGTTATATAACTCGTCAACCAAATTAATTCAATGTTCTTTATATATTGAAAAAATGTATGAAGAATATCATTATTATTAATTAAAAATAATATTATACTTTCAACTCAAATAAATATTGAAATCCCACTCATTGTATTAATGTACCACTATGAAAATGTATGGAATTATTCTAAATATTTATACTATATAAGGATATATAGTGCCACCACATTAATTTATAAATTACTAATTATTATTAATTGAATAATAATAATTTTGATGATAATTTAATAATTTCAGCTTAATTCATATAGTATGAATCATATAAATTTCTCAAAAATTATTTCATGGGGTCTTCGATTTGGGGAGTTTTTAAAATAATTTTTAGTTCCAAAAATACTCAATACATGTGTCCCCACACATAGAAGGATGTTTAGCCTCCTAGGGATGTGAAAAGGCACTCTTGTGTGTGCTATTATGCTCTCTTGGGTGTTGAAGCCATATATTTCCCTCAGTCATCTAATATGTGGATGTAATGACTCTTATCCTCCATGTCATCTACCCTCCATCTCCCTCAAACCAATCAGCCCCAAAAAATGGATCTATCAGTTATAATAACCATATAGACAAGGATATTTTGGAATTTAGTAGTGTTTTACAGATCATGTGATTGATGTATCAACATTCTATTCTATATAATCTAATAAACATGAAATTTATAGATAAGTTATATCACTAGCCATGTCATAATAGGCTATGGATGATGTGGTAGGTTATAGGTTGTCAGATTGCTTAATCTGTCATCTATATAAAATTATACCTCCACTACATTGAATTTCCCTTATAGATCAATTGTAACTTTATAAATACCAATCACCCATCAATTTATTATGGATCAATTGACTATCATTACTCAAGTGAGAAATAATTCTATTAACTCGATTAATTTTCACCGACAAACATAAACCATGTTTGTTAAGGATTGACCTCCTCTATCTTCAGCAAAATTCATACCCCAAAAAAATATAACATATTATCCTAGATCCAACCACTATTTCCCATTATTTTATAATTATATTCCCACACAATTTATAGATCAAGTGAATACACTTAAAATTTAACATTAAGATTTCATTAAAAAATCTACATTAATTATTGTGAATTCAATGGGATTTTATTTGCCTCATCATGTGGTTTCCAATGATATATTGTAGGCTCATTGATTTTGTAAATTTATTAGTTTGATAATTTTATTATGAGGAATTCCATCTATTTTTGTTTTTTTATATATATTATTCCAATTTTAATGAATCCAATAGTAAGGAATTCAATATAAAATAGAAAAAAATACTCAAATTTAATTAAATTATTCTTTTGATAACTATCAATACTTGATGTATGGATTTTGGAATAAAATAATTATATTCAATAAAATACCAATAAATTTTATGTGACAATGAATCAATTACCAAGAAATAATTCATACTTTAAATTTCTCGCTCATAGTGGTAGTATCTTTCTATAAAGCCTAGTTTCATTCTTATTCCACAGATGTATGAATATAATGTGGTTTGAGGTTAGTCCATCCAAATGAATTATGTATTGTTTATGTTTAATAAATTCCTTAAAAATGATAACCCACAATAGTTCATTATCTATAAATTTCATTAACAATACAGAAATATAATCCATTGGAGGGAAAAAAGTAGACACAACAGAAACTTTTTTCCCTAATTCAAAACATTGTAATGAAAAGTGTGGAAATTTACATTATAAATAAATATAAATTTTAAACAAAAGCCCTCATTTTTTGAAAATATTTTCTTTTAAATCCATTCATTTAAATTAAAATGTGTGATATAAATAAATATAAACTATATTGAATGTCTAATCATAATAATTGGAAAAATCACTGATGAGTGAAAATACATACTATTAAAGTGCATGAGATATTAAATTTTTCTACATAGATAGTTTAAACATTATAATTTTTAAATTTTTAAAAAAAATGGGAATACTTAAGATACCTAAAAAATTATCCCCTCATATAACCATAAGAATAAATATTATTCAAAATTATTAAAAGGGTTTAAATAAAAAATAATTCACCACCAATTCAACACATTCATGAATTTTCATTCCAAATAGAAAAACACGGTAATTGAACATATGGTATAAAACTCGGAACTAAATCCTACATCAATATGATATAACTTAATGATTATCAAAAATAAATATAATAAAAATTAAAAGGATAACTCCCCCAAGTTGCGTCTTCTCAAGTCCGTATATGTTCTATCACGAACCAACCCGGGTCGACCCTGAACCGGTCACCCGAACTGGTCCACGACATGGCTCGAGAGGCGTTCCTGATCCTCCCGGGCTGGCGACAAGCTCAAAGGAATCAACAGAGGTTGTGGGAATGATTTCACCCAATAAAAATAAATAAATAAAGTAGTTGAAATTTCAATAGAGCAGTGAAAAATAAATAAACACAGTAAAGTAACTAACAAGAACAAAAGAAAATAAAAATAACGAAAAGAGGCAACCACTATCTCCTTGTGTCCTTGCGGGTCACTGTCCCACTCACGACCAAAGGTCACCCAAGGAAAACACACCCATTCTGTAGCCTGCACAAACACTAAAAATAGGAAAAAACTATAGGCATGTGTATTAAAACTCAGTAGGCTATCCCGATATCTATTCCTAATGCACTACCTTTAAATGAAGAATTTTCCAACTTGAGGTTTGAACTAAATTATATAAAATATTTTTTTCCACACACACTTTCATTTCTAAAACAAGTATTAGCCCATTTCCCTTTTAAATTTAAAAACATGTTTAATGTTTGTATGGAATTGGTATATTTATTTTTAAATCATGTTCTGTGAACCATTTATAAATCCAATGTTCAGTTATTAGCCAAAAATGAAAACGACACAACATGCAACACTGAATAAGGGAAACGAAAAAGGTGGCACATAGGGAATACCTATAGATCTAGACCATTCAATCATCTGCCACATAAAAATAAAAACTAAAAGAAACATGGGTCGATCTTATGAGATCGTGAACAATCCCGAACGTACTGTACATGTGCATCATCATGAGAACATTCCCTAACTCTATTACGTCATAACGCCCTAAAACTCGTAGTAGCCCTACATTGTATAACTGAGGGGCCCAATCCCCATAGAAGTAATAAATCAATATTCCCCTACTATGGGGCCACTAGTCATTACGTAATCTAAACAAGTGCAGCAATCGTTCTCATAAGATTCACTCACTATTCCAGGTTCCCATGTCAACACATGCAATAAAAAGGGGTGTGTTCACTATGTAAATCAATCAGTCACGGGGCACAAATATCACACACAACTCACTCAATCAACGCACACCAATGATCACCCCTGAGTAACCCCAAAGTGAGTTTTTCCAGAATAATTTATTTTATTAAAGTGCCAAACGGGCCTTCACCAACATTAAAGGAAAACATAAATTCTAAATAAAACCAAAAAATCTTATTCAGAAGAAATAATTTATCATTTAAATGAAAAATAAATTTTAAATTCTTGTGAATTATGTTTAAAATCCAAACAGGCATTGTTTCACTTCTGGGTGTTCGTTCGTCAACAAAATACTTCAAGTGATGTGTATTAAATAAAAGGCTTTTTTTAAAAAATAATCATATAAAAATTAATTATCATATATCATTTCTCATTTATTAAAATTAATTAAAACATCATGAAATTAATAAAATCTAAATTTAATGGCGAATGTAGTGGGGGACGAACCTTGAGACCGAGATGAAATGGAAAACGTTCGTCCGACACCACACAGTAAGGTCCAACATTCTACAAACAAAACACAAAGAACTCAAAACACAACAAAAAACCTCTGTTAAAGTATATGAAACCATGTTGTGGGAAGAAACCCTCACCTCGAAACAAAAGTGCGACGACGATGAAAACTCAAAAATCAGGCCTGGCGATGGCGGTCACTTGGAAATGCAAGCACGGGTCCCAGAAAGTCAAACCGACACAAATAAAATTTCTAATTAAGAAAAAATATAATCGCCCCAAGGTAATATATATATATATTTGTATATATCAAAAAAATTACCAAAGGATCATAAATTAAAAAGGGTATGCCAACGCAGGTTGCGAATCAGGGCAACACTGGTAGGTGCGGGCATCGAATGGGAGCATGCCGACAAGGCAGTGGTAGTGCACACGGGTAGAGGGTGCACCAGTGTGGTATGTGCCATAAAGGACGCACCATGGTGGTCACGCCAGAGAATGATGGCTAGGATTGGGAGCTGAAACTGAGGTCGGGTTCTTTTTTGCACGCTGGGAGGCAAACCGACGCTGGTTCGTTGCGGAAATGAGAGGAGGCCAAATGGACGCTATGCGTTGGGCAGGACGAAGACGGTCCGAGGGTGTTGTGAGCAGGAGGTGGCTATGGGAAGTAGGAGGTGGAGAAATTACAGGCAGCTGGATGGCATGGAGGGGGAGAGGCAGGAGGGACAATCAGGCTACATGAGGAGAAATTTGGGGCCTGTGCGCGGGCTGCTGGTGACGCGCGCTGAGCAGGGAGTAGAGGTGGCCTACGGGGTCGGGCGTTGGTATAGGATGAAGGAAGTATGAGTTTGAGTGGGATGGCTGCTACAGTGGAGGACCGAGAGGGAAACGAGGATGCGGGGTAGCAGTGCTGAAGGAGGGATGGCCGACGACACTGGGCAGTGGGTGTTGCGGTAGAATGAGGGGCGCACATACAGGGAGGCTGAGGTGGGTTGAGGGAGTGGCTACTAGGCTGTCTGCAGGCCGGGATGTGACCATGTTGGAGAAACCAAGAGCTAAGAGGGTGTGCGACGGAGGTTCTGGATGAGGCTGCTGGGGTGCACTAGTGCTAGGGTCGAGGGCGGATCGGCGCAAGATGGAGGGCCTGGGGGTGCCGCATGGTACTGCGTAGGGTAGTGATGTAGGCGCGCAGGAGGTGGGATCTGAACGACTGGCGAGCGGCTAGCACACATCCGGGGAGTGGTCAGCAGGTTGGGACGCAACAGGGGTGAGGCGAGGCGAGAGCAGGAGACTGTAACAACATCATTCGGGGAGTAGAAGCATGGGGATGCGAGATGTTGTGGCGAACAGGGTGGTGAGAAGGATAGGGAACCGAGTCTCAAGGGAGAAGAAGAGGTAGGGGAACATCCACGTGGAAAAAAATAAAAGAAGAAAGAAAGAAGAATGAATGATAAAAAGATAAAATAAAATAAAAAGAAGATTAAATAAATAATAGAAAATACTAATAAGAATCTAGATAATAATAGTAATAACAATATTAATAATAATAATAATGAAAATATTGTAAATAATTTTTTTTATTATTATTATTAAAAAATATAAAATGTCTTTTAATTTATTTTAATCTTTTAAAATTATTATTTATCTAAACAGTTAGGAAACCACACACTCACTAGGTCCGAGCGTACCATCGAACTGAATGCGTAGTGACCGCTCACCCACCCGGACCGAATGTGTGGTTACCGCAAGCAGTACGGTGACTGCGCACTAGCCTGACACCCACCGAAAACATTAAAGCTTTACAAATTCAAACCCAAACCCAAACCCAACTCTACCCAGAGTCACAGGACCGAGAAAAGAATAAAACCATAGGCGTCCGTGGTCGGGGTGTGACAATTCTCCCGACCACAGACACTTTCTGCCCCCCGAATGTAACCAAGCCAACAGTTGACACATCTTGAGTTCATTCCCAAAAAATTCATAAAGAACAGAGAGCTTCAGGGTGACCATTCCCAATAAATGTCACTCCTGACCAATTGAAGGAAAACCACTGCCCGAGATCGAGGGGATAACATGAGAGGGTTCTCCCCAGCACAAGAATTCACTAATACAAAAACCCTTGAAACTTGAACAAACCATCCCCTGGGGGGCCAACAGGGGAACTCCCAAACAGAACTCATTCATTTTCCCCACATATACTGAACAACATACCCGAGACTTGATGAAAACCCGGTAACGGAACAATGTAGCAACTAGAGAATGAGAAATTAACTCAACACCTCCAATAAACTTCCCGAAATGAACATTCCCATATCAAACACAGCTAGGACCAACTCAAAAATAGAACATCTCCATTTATTCATGGTCCCACACCATTCAGAGAGACCAAAAAACATAATAACCTCCCTAAGAGAAGATAAGACTACCTGGATTGTGGGGGAACGAGCTCATCAAACCACCACAACAAGGATGATCTTACGACAACAATGAGAATAGAACAAGGGAAATTTTGGATATTTATCTTCCAATGCCGAAGACATTTTTCTGGAACGAGTTTCCACACAACCACATCAATTCCTGACTATG
Source organism: Viscum album (assembly GCA_963277665.1). Taxonomy (NCBI): domain Eukaryota; kingdom Viridiplantae; phylum Streptophyta; class Magnoliopsida; order Santalales; family Viscaceae; genus Viscum; species Viscum album. Next base: position 222,737,703 of record OY728165.1, read on the forward strand.
AACGAGCATCACCCTGAGACCTGTGGCTGGGGCCCTGATGGCTGAAGCGTCTCCTGCCTCAAAATCAGGCATTTTCATCTTCTGGTCTCTAACTCCTTCCATTCGATGATTCCAACAACCACGATGGTCGTACACTTTCAAAGGGATGAAACATGATGACTTAGAATGTCAGGACAGCCCATACTGGTGGCATACAAGAGAGTGGTCTGACGAACTAGGAGCTGGTACCGACGAGGATGGTTTCTTGGAGATAGGTTCCACCGGCCCGCACTCCTTACAATATGGGAATCCTTCTCAGAATTCAACCACCATTAATCACACCTAAAACTCTAACGGCGATGTGAAAATTCATCTTTACTATTCCAAAACTGAACCCTCTAATATATCTAGGGATGTACAAACCTTAACTATCCTGGGTGTTCCCAACAACCCGAAATTACACTATCTTTCAAAAATAATACAACTACCTCTAACAGACACTGATTATCTCAAAAAGCAAGAAACACACAAAAGGAACTCAAAACTGAGCAGATCTCCATGAAAAATTTTGGAGGCTTTATGGCTGGCATACTCATGACAACACGAGAAACACCATCGAAACCGGCATCAGGCCAAAACTCAATCAATGTAACAAAACAAGCTAAGGACAATATGCCTATAATCAAAACATATACAACACAAGGATTAATAACTTTTCCAAAACCATTATCATTTTACAATTTTAAAAACACACCTATGGAAACTTATGAATCGTCACATGTGAGTTTATTCAATCAATCTCACATATTCTATGAAAAAATGCCCCCAAACACTTTCCATACATACCCATGCATGTGTGACCCTCCATAAGGAGTTCCAAGGTCCAACAATTATTTTCCATAAAAAATACAAACCCATACCATGTTTTTTCAAAAAGATACACCTTCTCTATAAAAACCCACTCTAGTAATTTCAAAAAACAATTTATAAGAAAAAATTTTCAATTTAAAAACCAATTTCACTTTTAACACACACTCAAATAAACTGAGTCTAAAACAAAATACAAGCAGTAATAACCCGCTGGAATGAGGAACTAGTGCATATGTCTGACCCAACGACATGGTGGTGAGCCATGCCCCACGTTAAGAAAAACAATAAGAGGACCATAAACCAGACACATGGACTCCACATGGGTCACCACCCCATGTATGGTCACAAAGTGAACCAATTATCACACCATTTTCATACCTCAATCCAAAACAACCAAATATTAAAGATTCAATCCCTGACTAACCCCGGTAACTCAGGTCTTGTCACTAGCAGTGGTGATCAGGCACCAACCTATAACATACCTCTTGAGCCCTGACGGTCCTAATATCCATCTACTTGACATCTGAAATAACAATGGGCGCACTGAGAAGTGATGTCTACTAAGGGTCAACCTCCTCTAATAACATTTTGTCACGAACCAACCCGGGTAGACCATGAACAGGTCACCCGAGCCGGTCCGCAGCATGGCACGAGAGGCGTTCCCGATCATCCCGGGCAAGCGACAAGCACGAGGGAATAAACAGAGGTTGTGGGAATCATTTATCCCAGGAAAAATAAATAACTAAAGCAGCAGAAATTTAAATAGAGCAGCGCAAAATAAATAAACAGTGTAAAGTAACTAACAAGAATAGAAGAAAATAAAAATAACCAAAAGAGACAACCACTATCTCTGTGTGACCTCATGGGTCACTCTCCGACTCACGAACAAATGTCACCCAAGGCGAACACAACCAAGTTGTATCCTGTACAAACACTAAAAATAGGAAAAAACTATAGGCATGAGTATTAAAACACAGTAGGCTAGCCCGATATCTATTCCCAATGCAATACCTTTAAATGAAGAATTTACAAATTTCAGGTTTGAAATAAATTATTTAAAATATTAGTTTCCACACACACTTTAATTTCTAAAAAAACATCATCCCATTGCCCTTTTTAATTTAAAAACATGTTTAATGTTTGAAAGGAATATGTATATTTCTTTTTAAAACATTTTCTGTGAACCATTTAGAAATCCAAACATCAGTTATTATCCGAAAGGGAAAGCCACACAACAAACAACACAAACTAATGGCAATGGAAATGGTGGAACATAGGGGCCAGCTACCGAACTAGACCTATCAATCATCTTCCACATACAAAAAAACTAAAAGAAACATGGGTTAAACCATAGAGATTGTGAACAATCATGAACGTACTATACATGTGACTCATCCTGAAGGAATGCCCTAACTCGATGACGTCATAACTCCCAAACTCTCAGCATAGCCCTACATGGCCTAACCAAGGGTCCCAATCCCTATAGTATCAATAACTCATTATTCCCCTGCTATGGGGACAATAGCCAGTGCGTAATCTAAACTAGTGAAAAAATCGTTCTCAGATGATTCACTCACTATGCTAGGATCCCTTGTCAACAAATGCAATAAAAAGAGCTGTATTCACAATGTATATCAATCAGTGATGAGGCGCAAATATCACACACTACTTATATAATCAACGCACACCAACGATCACCCCAGAGTAACCCCAAAGTGAGTTTTTCCAGAATATTTTTTTTATTATAGTGCCATATGGGCCTTCACCATCTTTAAAGAAAAACATCTTTTGCAAGAAAACCCAAAACACTTATTCAGAAGAAATCATATATCATTTAAACCAAAAGTACATTTTAAATTTGGTGAATTATTTTAAAATCCAAATCGAAATTCTTTCAGTACAAGGTGTCTGTTCGTTAAGAAAATATTCAAAGTGTCGTGTATAAAATAAACAGCTCTTTTTACTCCAAATAATCATAAAAAAATTAATTATCTTATATCATTTCACATTTACTAAAATTAATAAAATCATCAAGAAATTAATAAAATCGAAATTTAATAGTGAATGCAGTGGGGGGCCTACCTCGAGACTGAGATGAAATGGAAGACGCACATCCGACACCACATAGTAAAGTCCAATGTACTGCAAACAAAACACTAAGAACTCAAAACAAAACCAAAAACCGTAATTAAAGTATATAAACCCAATTAGTGGGAAGAAACCCTCACCTTAAAACTAAAGCATGAAAATGACGCAAAATTGGAAACCAGGCGCAGTGATGTCGCTCACTTGGAAACGCCCGCACGGGTCCCAGAAAGTCAAACCGACCGAAATTAAATATTTAATTAAGAAAAACTATAATCACCCCAAGGTAATATATATATATATATATATATATATATATATCAAAAATATACCAAAGGAGCATAAAGAAAAAGTGGTATACCAACAAGGGGGGTCGCGAGTCAGGGAAACACCAGCAGGTGCGGGCATTGAATGGGGCCATGCCGATAAGGCAGTGGAGAGGAGGCCGAAAGGATGCGGTGCATAGGGCAGGAAGAAGGCGGCAGGAGGGCATTGCGAGCAGGATGCGGCTATGGAAAGGAGATGGTGGAGAAGTTTTAGGCTACTGGACTAAAATAAGTGGGTGAGGAAGGAGGGATGATCGGGATTCAGGAGGAGAAATTCGGGTCATGCACGTTGGCTGCTGGTTATGTGCGCTGAGGAAGGAGCAGAGGAGGCTGACGGGGTCAGGCGCTGGTGCAGGCTGAAGGCAGTAGGAGGTCGAATGTGATGGATGCTATAGTGGCAGAACGAGAGGGAATAGAGGATGCGGGGTAGCAGCGCTGAAGGAGGGATGACCGACAGTGCTGGGTAGTGGGTACTGCGGTAGAAGGAGGGGCACGCATGCAGGGAGGCAAAGGGAGGTTGAGGGAGCAGTAGATGGGATGTCGGCAGGCCGAGACGCAAGGAAGGACGAGAATCAAAGAGGGGAGCGGGGGGGGGGGGGGACGGAGGATATGGACGAGGCTGCTGGGGAGCGCCAAAGCTGGGTTGAGGGCAGATCAGTGCAAGACGGAGGGCATGTGGGTGCTGCATGTGACTGCAGAGGGAGGTGTTGTAGGCGTGTAGGAGGTGGGAGCCGAACGACTGGCGGGCGGCTAACACACAGCAGGGGAGAGGTCGGCAGGCCAGAACGCAGCAGGGGGCGAGACGATGCAGAAGCAGAAGACAGCAACGGCTTCATACGGGGAGGAGAAGTAGGGGGATGCGGGCTGCTGTGGCGAAAAGGGTGGTGAGCAGGAGAGGGCACCAGGTCGCAAGGGAGAAGAAGATGTAGGGGAACATCCATGTGGGAAAAAAGAAAAAAAGAAATAATGAAGAATTAATTATAAAAATATAAAATAAAATAAAAAGAAGAGTAATTGAATAATAGAAAATAATACTAACAAACTGAATAATAATAATAATATTAACAATATTATAAATTATTGTTATTATTATTAAACATTTTATAAAATTCCTTTTAATTTCATTTATTTTTTTAATATTATTATTTACCTAAACAGTTGGGCAACCACACACTCATTAGGTTCGAGCGCACGATCGAACCGAATGTATGGTGACCGCGCACCCACCCGGACCGAATGCGCGGTGACCGCTATTAGTACATTGACTGCACACTAGCCCGAGTCCCACCGAAAACCTCAAAGATTTAAAAATTCAAACCAGAACCCAAAGCTGACTCTAACTAGAGTTGCAGGACTGAGAAATGAATAAAAACATTGGTTTTCATGGTCGGGGTGTGACATGTTCACTATTAGGTACTATTTATATGTTGTTTCATCTATAATTAATAGCTCATCCTAGTTGATAATATGTGAAAATTCATTAAAATACTTCATTAGTAGTGATACTTTGAATATGATGTTCAGTTGATCTTATTATTGGGTATGTTTATGTGACAAGTCACCAATCCTACAATAAATATTAAATAGAATTACCTGATAGGCCATTGGATTTACTAACATTCCTATTCAAACCTCCTAAATTTACATCATGCACATACCATAGGAAACACTTTTTCATCCTACCCAAATTATAAGGGTTTCTATATAATTTAATTATATGTATTATAGTGGATATTGTCTCTCCTCGCATACTACTCTATTATTTGAAACTTATATATTGTAAAATACATAATCTTATAACGTCCTGATTCCGAAATCCACCAAAAGGCGCCCTGTACCCGGTTGGTCAAATGGCCTCAGGCGCATTTCCCCAAAGGCTAGAGGCTGCCGACTAGTAGAGAGGGTCATGGGTGTGATAGTGGGGAAACTATGACTTCTTTGGAAGAGTACACAACGGAAGTAAACTAAACATGCAATAGCAGAAGCACTAAATATCCAACAACAATTAATATCAGAAGACTAAAAATAATAAACAACTGGAGCATATTTGTATATATTGAATGATGCATGATACATATCGAGGAAAGCATCCAAACAGGTCACAATGCTTGAAATACAAACAGTACCAAAACAAGTACAAAATAAAATATAAATAGCTCCGCAACATCACAAGACTAAGCTTGGTCCCATGCTCTCCTACTCCAAAGAAATCAAGTACCCAAAGTGGAAGGGCACTTTCCCTTGTATATACCTACAACAACATAGTCTGTTTCGGCCCAAATGCATGTCCCAAACAGAGGGTGAGACTAAATCCCAGTAGGCAACCACCCGAAGATCTGTGCTTAACAGTTAGTGAGTATATGTCAGGAAATAGTACATTAAGCTGTAAATAGTAACCAGTAGACAATATGATTTAAACAGGATGATATACAACAGTGATCAATCTACAAATCAACAAGAAGCAGTGAAGAAAACAGCTAACCACAATAGGAAACCCTTTGGTAAGTACTCGCAGCCAACCCCTCTGGTCCTATCCATGAAGTACCAATAACCATTTAGGCAGTGTACTCAGCCTAACCCCTCTGGTTTGGTCATACAAAATTATAAGGATCTATGGGGAAGCTTGCTCGGTCAATTCCCCTTATAGTTTGGGGTAGTCAGGGACTCTCTGAGGAAGATCACATGGTCTAACCCTCTTATAGCCCCAAGGTCTAGAAACACTATGTGGAAGCTCACTCGTTCAATCCTCTTATAGTCTCAGGTCTATCACAGACTCTCTGAGGAGGCTCGCTCAATCAATTCCTCATCTATCCTGGAATGGTTTAAGGAAATTCAAACAAGTAAGGACTCTCTAAGGAAGCTCACTCGTTCTACCCTCCCGTAGTCTATAATGTCAAAGAATCTATAGGAAGCTCACTCGGTCTATCCCCTGTAGTCTATAATGTCCAAGACTATCTAGGAAGCTCACTCGGTCTATCCCTTATAGTCTAAAACACCAGTTTCTCATGGTCCCATTCTATTCAGTGCAAAAAAATGCAATAAGGCCAAAGTACTCATATAGATCTACTAGCATATCCAGTCTACAGAATGACAAGCATGTAAATAATATCATTCCAATCCTGTGGTCACAAGGCATGGAAAATAGGTATAACGACCAAAGTCTAACAAGACCCAAAGGTCATAAATAGAAAAAGTCATGGGTAAAATATCCAAGAACAGCAATTATCCTTAAACATGATCAACTAACCTCTACACAAGCATACAAGCACGAAAGGAAAACAATAGGGGAAAACGTTAAACACGCAATACCCCATTCATGGGTATTAGTGGAAATTTTCACATAAAACTCAAAGACATTGAATGTTAAGGAACAAACCACCTCCCTTGATGCGAGGAGATCAATATACTTGAACCACGAGGATTGATTCACCTTATAATGTTGTAGATCATTGAAAACGCACAAAACGTTCAATCCACGATATCTTGAGAAACAGATGAAATCATGGAATGAAACTCAGGAAGAAGGAAGATCTCACCACTTCCGTTCCAATGTAATCGACGGTGGTCGATTCGGCAAAAAGATAGAGGCTCGGGGGCTCGGAAGATGTTCACGGCCATATGGGACGCTCTTGGTTGGAGAACCTGGAGAAGAAGATGATTCTGTCAATTAGGTGTGACCCCAGACCATTTAATAAAAACAAAGAAAGTAAATGGCATGTACTATGCTTTTTTGTACTCATCTTTAAGCGTCATCCACATTGCCCCTACACACCATCTGTGTGTGGACCAGACACGGTCATCACACAGCCTTGCACTCCATCGAAGTTCATGGCTCGTACTTATAAAGTAAATGGCGTGTACTTTAAAAATTTCTAGATTTTCCTCATTTTCTCAAAAACGTCCAGAAATAGAAAACCATACCTGAAATAAAGATTTGGGTTCTTAGAAACTTCCCCCCTTAAAAAAATTAATTCGCAAATTTCCCAAGGGAGGAGTAGAAGAAGATACACCGAAGAGCTCCAGCCACTATGATCGTACATCACCCTCCCTCTCCCAGATCTCGTCATGTACTCGCCCGTGATGCCATAACACCCACACCAGAGGAACAGACCAGCCATGGAGAACCTTCATACTGCTATTGAAATTCCGTATAGGATTCTCCTAAAATGATGCATCTACCTCGAGCTCAACCTCCTTGGGTTGAAAGTCATGAGATGAGTCTAAAAAGTAATGTCGGAGTTGGGAGATGTGGAAGATGTCGTGCATAGCCCGATACCTCTAAGGTAACTGCAACCAATAGGCAACCATCCCAACTCTGTACAACACCTCAAAAAGACCGACGTACCATGGTGCACGCTTACCCTATCATCAAATCCACTTGTGTCCTAACCTCAGTGTGACAAGCAGGAAAACATGATCCCCGACCTTGAAACCCAGAGGTCATCTCCGCTGATAAGCAGAAGACTTATGTCAAGACTTTATTGTATCCATACTCTTCTGAAACAACTCTATCTGATCTGAGGTCTCTGGAACAAGACGAGGTCCCAACAAAGATTCCTCTCATGCCTCCATCCATCATAAAATTGATCTACATGGCCTAACGTACAAAGCCTCATAGGGTTCCATCTGAATGGTCGCATGAAATCTGTTGTTGTAGGAAAACTCCACAAGAAGTATATGCCTCTCCCAAGAACCTACAAAGTCCATAATGAAATATCGGAACATATCCTCATGCACCTGAAACATACGCTTGGATTGTCCATCGGTCTGTGGATGGTATGCTGTACTCAAAAGTACTTGTCTACCCAAAGCCTTCTGAAGCCCCCGCCATAACCGAGAAGTGAAACGCGTATCCCTGTCTAAAACAATGGGGTGTGGAACTCCATGCAGACGTAAAATCTCTCAGATGTACAACCACCCTAGCTCATCAACACTGAATGAATCCTTGATCAGCAAGAAGTGATCAACTTTCATACGCCTATCAATAACATCCCAAACAACATCACTCCCTCAAGGTGACCTCAAAAACCCGGTCACGAAGTCCATCGCGACATAGTTCAACTTCCACTCGGGAATGGGTAACTGATGTAAAAGTCATGCTGGTCGTTGATTCTCCGCTTTGAACTACTGAAAAGTGGAACACAACAAGACAAAACCCGAAACATCCATCTTCATACCTGGCCACCAGTACTGATGGTGTAGATTACGATACATCTTGGTGACGACGGGATGAACTGCCCAACCTGAGGAATGAAAATCCGGCATCAGCTCCTCGTGTATTTCTTCTGGCACCCACACACATCCCTAGAAATGAAAGATCTCATCCTCACCCATTTTCCATACAGAAAGAGTGTCCTCTCCTGACAAAATCTCCCGAAGGACTAGGCCTTCTGATTCTGATAGCTGCCTCATCCGTACCCAATGAATAATTGTAGAGGTCACAACTACAGATGATTGAAAAGTATGCCCCTGTTTGTCATGCATCTTCAAATGATTTTTAGAGAACAGAGCCATAAGATACCACTCACTGCTGGCCTCCTGAACTGCTGGAATATGAGTTCTCCTACTCAATGCATCAACCACTACGTTGCCCGTTCCCGGTGATTAGGCCAGCTCAAAGTTGAAGGACTGAAGATACTAGACCCACATGCGCTGTCTCAGATTCAGATCACGCTGATTGAATATCTAATTGAGACTCTTGAGGTCGGTTAAAACCAAAAAGTGCTCTCCCAGAAGGTAATGTCTCCAATAATGTAAGGCATGAACAATATCTACCAACTTCAGATCATGCGTCGGGTAGTTTCTCTCATGTGGCCTCAACTGTTGAGACTCGTACGTAATGACTCCATCTCCCTACATAAGCACAGATCCTAGTTCGACACCTGAAGTATCAATGTAGACTGTATATCTCTTTCCCGGCTTTGGAAATACTAGTATCAGTGCTAACGTCAACCTACCTTTCAACTCATGAAAGGATGACTCACAAAAATCTGACCATAAGAACTTCGCACATTTCTTAGTCAGACCTGTCAGTGGTGCTGTAAGGAATGAAAAAACCTATATGAAACTCCTGTAGTATCCCATAAACCCTAGAAAACTCCTTACCTAAAAGACATTTTCAGCTACTCCTAGGAAACTATAGCACTCACTTTCTCGGGGTCTACTGATACTCCTGTCTCTAAAATAACGTGACCCAAGAAGTGAATCTGATCCATCCAAAAGTGGAATTTTGAGAGAATTGAATATAACTGATGCTCTCTCAGTGCACTCAGAACGATCTCAAGATGGATATCATGGTCGTGTCGAGTGTGAGAGTACACCAGGATGTCGTCCACAAAAACCACCATGAAGGAATGCAAGTATGGATGGAATACTCGGTTTATCGGTGCCATAAAAGTTGTTGGTGCATTCATGAGACCGAATGGCATGACCATATAATCATATAGACCATAAATACTCCTGAAGGATGTAAGAGGTATATCTAATGGTCTAACGCATAACTGATGATAACCGGTTCTCAATCAATCTTTGAGAACACCTGGGCTCCTCGAAGCTGATCAAAGAGGTCATCGATCCTCGGCAAGGGATATCAGTACTTGACGGTCAATTGGTTCAGCTTACGATAATCCAAGAAAATCCTAAGGGTTCTGTTTTCCTTCTTTGCAAACAGGACAGGCGAACCCTAAGGAGATGTACTGGGTCAGATGAAACCCTTTTCCTTTAACTCCTCTAACTACTTCTTGAGCTCCTACATTGTAGGTGTAGCCATCCAATAAGGAGGAATGGACATCCGTGCCACTCCTAGCATGATCTCAATCGAGAATTCTACCTCATGCTCCAGAGGGAAACATGGAATGTCCTCTGTAAAGACATCCTTGAAATGATCCACCACTAGAGGCAAGTCAAACTGCGAAGTCCCCTGGTTATCCAGTTAAATTCAGGAAAATCTAGGTTGTAACTCCCCCTAGACCATGATGCTCTGGTCCGAATCTACCTGCTTGGATGTCCCACTGACCTCTATGAAGAAATGACCTACCGTCTAGTGATACGAAACTCACCCTACAACGATATCTATCGCTGACTGCCTGGATGGGAACTAACCTGTCCATACTGAGAATGATATAATAGCTTGTCATCTCTAGGAAATAGAGGTTCCATAAGAAGAGACACACTGAAACCTCAAGATGGCACTCTCTGCACTGAAGTACTCAAGATGTCCTCGTTCCCAACAGTGTATTAGGAGTCAACATGTAGGCAGCCGAAAATATACAGTGCCTAAGGCTCTCCACAACTGCAACAGAGATAATTCTATGCGAATCACCAGTATCGAGAAGGGAAGAAGATAAAACTGAGGATACTAAGATCGAACCTTGAACTGTGGAAGGTCCAAGTTCTTTCTCTTGATAGGCCAGCTCCATAACAAAAGTATGGCATGTACTGCGACCATGAGCCCCTTGCTGACCACTCTGAGCTGATCTACTCTGTTGTCGCTGGTAACCTGGTGACTGACCACCATGGTTGTGACCTCCACCTCGGCCCGAATGGGTGGAAGAACTCCAGTTCCCAGCCTGGTGAGAAACTGGAGATACATCTCTTATACATGGGGTCATAGAAGAACCCCTACCACCTGCTATAGATGAGAAGATCTGACAAAAACGCTGAAGATGGTCCATATTTCTGCATGATTGGAACTCCATCGGGTCTCTATGGAACTAATGCCTAGTATTCCCACTCCTACCACACTGGTAGAATACAACCTGGCTTCCTGAATATAAATTCCTCTTACCCTGATCTCCTCTAGCATACTCCCTTCGGCGTTTCCTGCTATCAGTAGGAGGAACACTTACTCTGGATGTCGAACCACCCTGGAACACTGCTCCAGAATCTCTTAGATTGCACTCAGTGATCAGTGCCTGGTTGAAGATAGATCATATCAAAGTAAACCTGAAGGTATTCTCCAAGGAATAGATCTCTTACCTAAGACCGTCCTCAAACTTCCTAGAAAGGAACAACTCATCACCTGCTGGAATCGGTGTGAAGCACTACAGCTCGGTAAAACAATACTAGTAATCCATTACAGAAAGAGTGCCCTTCTCGAGACTCATAAACTCCTGGGCTAGGTCGGCCCTCAAAGTATCCGGATAAAAGTAATCGTAGAAGGTGTGCCAAAAATCATCCCAAGTCAGACTCTGCTAGCGCCCTGACTGTGAGATCACCTCCCACCACCTCTTGGCCTGGTCCCAGGTCATATAGGTAGCCAGCTTTACCCTTTTATATGTAGGTATATCCATATGATCGAAGATCATCAATGTGGCTTCAAACCACAAATCTATGTCTTGGGGTCCTCCATCCCCTGAGAAAGTAGGATGATGATGTTGCTGGGAAACCCGTGTCAAATCAGCCATTGACGGGGCAGGTGGGGGCGCTCCCTGAAAGGTCTGCATCATTCCCAGGAATTCCTCCCTGAACTGCACATCGGTGACTGCAACGGGTATAACTACTGGTGCCAAGGCTGGCATAATAGGAGGTTCTATAGGAGGTCCATGATCGGCCATATTTGGCATCTGATCACCGTCTGGCAGCTATGCTACAACTAAAGGACATCACAGAGGCATAGCTCTGAAAGATCAATAACACACCTTCGATCAGGATTATCAAGGACAGAGAACACAAGAGTACAAAACGGGAACAGGAGAAATAAGCCCTCATGTCTTACTAAACACGACTACACGGCATGTACAAAAACATCATGGTGTATTGCTTAAGGTCATTCACATGGGCATGTACTTCTGCCATAGTTGGTCGTGTACGGCCCCAGACTACATGGCGTGTTGTCCCAACACATGGCATGTAATTGAACTCCATTCGCCTGCCCGAGTCTCCTTACACGGCTAAATAACACAGTCCTCTTAACCCTAGACTACACGTCATGTTAACTAAGGACACGGTGTGTTCGAGTCAAGGTTTCGGCGACTCGTGTTGTCAGTTACCCAGCCAGCTACACGGTTGACCCTTACATGGTGTGTTCCAAACAAACACATCATGTATAAGAGAATATAACAACGACTAATGATGTTACTGACACGGACGGGTACCTAGAACAATGCTACATTACATGTTCTTACCAAACACTGAGTGTACTGCACGAGCTTCCCCGACCCGTGTTGTTAGTGACACAGTTGGGTACACGACTCACTACTACACGACGTGTACCTACCGTACACGGCATGCTCTTGAAGAATTTTCAAAACCCTGTGTTTCTGCACACTCAGTTAGTGACACAGTTTAAAACTACATGTCATGTAGTCATAAAGTACATGCCGTGTATTATGGGTTTTTCCATGCAGTATCTCAGAAACTAAATTGAAGCCCAAAAAACACTGAAAAACAAGCATGGAGTTGCCAATTTCTGATCCGTGAGGGCCCTTACTCCACGCGAAACAAAGGTTGGAATATTATAAAAGTCATATACATGAGAAAGAAGTAAATGATCCACCATGTTCCAATTCATGAGGGTCCATAACACCTCAAGAACCAAAATTTTGCATTCATTTATGCATGGTAAAATACAAATAATTTCTCTGTCATACTGCATGGATTCTATCAATGAATCTATCACAAAAACATTCATAATCTACACAACGTCTATCCCAATAACATAAAATCACTAATAAACCCTAGATGGCATGGAAAGAATGAATGGAATGTGATTTCTAACATGTTCCTATATGATGCATGGGATGGAATACCCAAATCTCATCGGATTGTGATAGAAATAGAATCGCAATAGCACAACAAAAACAACACAAGGCATTTGAATCACTCTAGGTGAAATCATATCAACCATAAAATCACAAAACCAGAAAACTGCAATAAATTAAGTAGATTGGATTTTCCCTGTACACGGGTTAGCCACTCCCGGGCACAACTTATTACCAAGTACTGAATCCATCCTATCCCTAGATAAAGGCTCCGTATAGTAAATCAAGAGAAAATAATTCCTCTGATACCACTTTGTAACATCCCAGTTTCGAAAGCCACCCAGAGGCGCCCCGTACGCGATTGGTCACATAGCCTCAAGCGCATTTCCCCAAATTCTAGAGGCTACCGAATAGTAGGAGGGCCTAATGTGTGATAGTGGGGAAACTATACCCTCATTAGCAGAGTACACAGTGGAAGTAAACAAAACATTAAATAGTGGAGGCAATAAATATCCAACAACAATAAACAGAGGAAAACTAAATACAATAAACAAATGGAGCACATATGTATATATGGAATGATGAATGGTACATATCTTGGAAAGTAGCCAAACAGGTCAAAATTCTGGAAATTCAAATAGTACCAAAATAAGTACAAAAGAAAAGATAAACAGCTCTACAGCATCGCAAGCCTAAGCTTGTTCCCTTGCTCTCATTCTCTAAATCAACCACATACCCAAAGTCAAAGGGCAATTACCCTTGTCTATACCTGCAACAACATAGTTTGTTTCGGCCCAAAACCATGGCCCAAATAGGGTGTGAGACTAAATCCCAGTAGGCAACCACCCGAAGATCTGTTCCTAACAGTCAGTGAGTATATGGCAGGAAATAGTACAGTAATTAGAAAACAACAAAAAGTAAAGAGTAAGCATTAAACAGGATGATATACAACAATGATCAATCCAAAAATAAACAAGCAGCAGTGAAGCAAACAGCTAACCACAACAGGAACCCCTCTGGGATGTACTCGCAACCAACCCCTCTAGTCCTATCCATGAAGTACCAACAACCCTCTGGGAAGTGGACTCAGCCTAACCCCTCTGGTTTGGTCATACAAAATTATAAGACTCTCTGGGGAAGCTCACTCGGTCAATTCCACTTATAGTCTAGGGTAGTCATGGACTCTCTGAGGAATATCACACTGTCTAAAACTCTTATAGCCCCAAGGCCTAGAAACTGTTTGAGGAAGCTCACTCGTTCAATCATCCTATAGTCTCAAGTCTACCAGAGACTCTCTGAGGAAGCTTGCTCTGTCAATTCCTCCTCTATTATGGAATGGTTTAAGGAAATTCAAACAAGTAAAGAATATATGAGGAAGCTAACTCGTTCTACCCTACTGTAGTCTATATTTGTCCAATACTTTTTGGGAAGCTCACTCGGTTTATCCCCTGTAGCTTATAATGTCCAAGATTCTCTAGAAAGCTCACTTTTTGTATCCCTTATAGTCTATAGCACCAGGTTCTCACGGTACCAAGCCATTCAGTGCATAATAATTCTATTAGGCCAAAGTACACCTATATAGCTACTTGGCTATCCAGTATATAGAATAACAAGAATGTCAAGAATATCATTCCAATCCTACAGTCACAAGGCATGGAAAATAGGTATAACGACCAAAGGATAACATGCCACAAAGTTCATAAATAGAAAAAGTCATGGGAAAAACATCCAATCACATAAATTATCCACAAACATGATCAACATACCTCTACATAAGAATACAAACAAGGAAGGAAAACAACAGGGGAAAATGGAAAACACGCAGTACCCTGTTCCCGAGTATTGGTGGAAATTTTCACATAAAACTCAAATACATCGAAAGGTAAGGCCCAACCCACATACCATGATGCCAGGAGATCAATATACTTGAACCACAATACTTGATTCTCCTTAGAACATCGTAGATCTATGAAAATGCACAAATTGTTCTACCCACGATATCTTGGGAAAGAGGGAAAATGGTGGATATAAACTCAAGAAGAAGTAAGACCACACCGCTGTGGTTCCAACACAATCGGCGATGTTATATTCGGCAAATAGAAGGAGGCTCGGGGGCTCGGAGGATGTTCGTGGCCCTACGGGACACTCTTGGTCGAAGAACCTGGAGAGGAAGATGATTCTATCAATTAGGCATGACCCCGGTCCATTTAATGAAAAAAAGAAAGTACACGACGTGTACATATGTAGTACATGGCGTGTACTAGGATTTTCCGTACTCCGCTTTAAGCAGCCTCCACATCACCCCTATACACCCTGTGTGTGGCCTAGACATGGCCAGCACACTGCCTTGCTCAGCATCAAAGTACACGACGTCTACATATAAAGTACATGACGCGTACTTTGAAAATTTCCATATTTTCCTCTTTTTCACAAAACCGTCCAGAAAAAGAAAAACATACCTAAAACGAAGATCTGGGTTCTTACAAATCTCATTTCTCATTATTCATGAATTTGAACATTTCATCAAATAGAGGAGAGACACTATGGATTTCCTATATGAGACCTCGAATGGATATAGACAAATTTTTGAATGGTAACTATTGTTGCATGAATACTCCAAAAGGTGTATGTGATCAAAAAAAAATCCTAAAAAAATAATATCATAGTCCCACAATATAACATAATGAACTAAAATGGTCCTCATATTCATTCTAAATTTCTAGGGGTGGAATTTCATACTACAACATTTGGTACCAAATACATTTTTATAACCCCTCAAAAAAAGTACATGAACCGAGCAACATGTTCAGAGAAAATATTCTTGGTTACCCCATACAACTTTAATATCAATTCAATTTATATGAATACATAATTTTCTAATAAACATTTCTCTTGAATAGCTTAAAAGTTATTTGGTTTGATTATTTGGTTCATAATCACCTATATAATTCCACATCCTGTAATTACACATTTATGTTCAATTATAAAATCTATAAATATATTATCCCATATTCACTCAATAACCTCAATGGTGTGGATCAAATTGATAGATAATATGATCTTATACATAAATTTCTGAAGTATGAGACACCATGAAGGAAAAAAATTAAACTCTACTACATGAATGTATAGAAAAACGTTCATCAATGATTTTAGTTAATCTCCATCACACTAGGATATCAAGACTACATGAAATGTAAATATTCCTCAACATCACCTCATCCATGATTAATATAATAGTTGTATTCCCTAAAAAGAGAAGATTATGATCCCCTCTTGGGGTATGTCTTTATCATCATCCATGAATAAATTTTCCTAAAATAACTCATAATCAATATCTCCATTCTAGGCCTTCATCACCTGGTGACGAGGTGAGTGGGTTTCCACCATTCCTTGATGTTATGCTATATCTTCCTCCTCTAAAAAATAAAGAATATTAAGGATAACTATATAAAACCTTACAACATTATTTTTTCATGGAATTTCATACTATGTGAATATACCACCATGTTTACATTTGGGTAAGTGTAGTCAATTTTAATGTAATGATTTGAAAGGATCTTGAAGTTGATCTTCCCCCTTAGGATGATATATCTCTTCCATAATATATACCTGGTAGTCTTATGATCTATGTATAATAAAATCATATAATGAGATGATAATATATGTATATAAATATTAATGGGAAACTCCCTAAATATATTCTCTAATCCATGGGTAATAAGTTTCAATGCATGAGGTTTCATATGCCTCAATCAATAACTGATCATACATAGGATCTACATAAACAAAAATATGGCCAGACCTAGAAGCATTGTAGTACACAACATATTTTCTTCATACCTCCTAAAACAACATAAGAGAAAAACTTTTGAAACATTAATTTAGGGACATGAATTTTTTATTAAAAATAATCATAATGGTAATAAGGAATATCCTTTCCTGTGAGAGATTTCATAGAAGATGCAATATTATGGAAACTGACTATGAATATTTTATAATATCCCATATTCCAAAGAAATATATATGCATAAAACACAATTTTATATAGATCTGAAACCATAAAATCATTAATCTTACCTATTGTATCAAATAATCTACCCTCTACTATAAAATTATATTAGAAATGATCTTCCTAAATATGACATTTTCACTTTGATATATTACTATATAGTTTCTTCAAACTATGTATGTTTGGAATAATCAACAAAATCTGGGCATTACCATCATCTATTTAAAATTACGAAAGGCTTATTACGTAATTATCAATAGAGACTAATCTGAAACGGATGAATGATATTGATGATGAGTACCATGAATATAATATTTGAATTCATCACTCTAAATGATATAACCTAGAAACTATATTGATTATATTAAATCATGATTTTCTTCTTCATGATATTCAATTTTTGAACTAGATTGATGATATTTAGACATTATATAAAAACTATAGAACATATTTTCTCCATTAATTTAGTTAAATATATTTTAAATACTAAGATGATCGTAATTTTTTTCTCGATTCTAACAAGAATCGTGGGGAGATTGTCAATAATAATCCTCATGATTTCATTTGGATTCATAGAGAACATAATACACGATATTGTGGGGACACACTATGTAAGACTATACCATTATAAATAAAATACTCTAACATCATATTAATATCTATGAGGTTATGTCACACTATTTAATAATATACATATCAAATTAGTTTTGTCCTAATATGGAAATAAATAATGAAATAAATATATTTATGGGAAAGAATCCTTGGAAAATTCATAATGAAAACATACATGTAAAACTGTATTTATATAAGTAACCACTCCACTATAAAACCCTCGGTGTACATTGATAATATCTTTGAAATTTTTTAATTTTTTGAAAATTCATATGGGTTATCTATACCCATCCCTCCTATAAGTCAAAATCACTAGTGAAGTTGAATCTCAACCCTTATGACATATTACCCACCAATTAAATGAATATACCCAAAACTAGACAGTTAAAAACAATTCCATAACATTATTTAAATCATTGGATGTTATATCTACCCTGATAATATTGCGGAAAAATACCCTATATAAATAATATTTTCAAATAAATGAAAAAATGGGTAAGATATCGATCACATACAGTTGGAGTCTTTATCATATAGCGCATGTCTCGGGTTTCTTCTACGATCTCTAAATATAAATCTAATGATATAGTAAGAAATTAATAGAAAATTATAATGTCAATAATATCTTCTTCTGATGTATAAAAGATAAAAAACACATGTTAAAAATTTTTGGGTATCAAATAATCAATTCTCACTATCACATTCATCGAAATATGACACCGACCTCCTATATAAAATTCTTTATAGATACCTCATGAAGATGGTGGTTATTGGAATCGATAAATGTTATTTCAAACCCTAAATTATCTTTTTTTAAATGATCTTACACTATATAATCCTATTAGAGGGACATTGTGTCTACCTAGTGGAGGCCCCTAGTATTTAGGCTGTCTTTTTTAGGGATCCTCATCTGTAAATCCTCACATACTATTATTATTTTATGTTTTGTTGTTAAAATATGAGATTGATTTATGATGCCACGAAATTTTGAATATAATTCATCATTATATATTATTGAATCTATATTAAATCCATACACCACATATCCCCATGATCAGGATTATGAATGTTGTTTCCTCAAATATTAATCCATTTTCTAATTTCACCAACAATATTCCATGGAAGAAAATATGAATGGAGAACCAAAACCATCATCTATTATAACATTAAACTAACTATAATAACTATGAATAAATAATGAATTATATATATATATATATATATATAATTTTTGGGTATTAACAAGGAAAAATGACAACCAAAATATCCCTCTGAAGGCCTTGTCCAATCATTTTATATTTAAAAAAATACACCATGAATAATGATAAGGGAGTACATAATAATTCATGTGAACCCTGATATTTATGCAAGCATGATCATTCATCACCTATGAAGTTCATGTATTTGATTAACTAATACTATCTTATGAATCACTATATTGTACCCCTACGTATATAGAATCCAAAACTCTTCCCAAGTAAGATTGTCCTTATAATCAGACGGATTGATAATATATATATATCAATTAACACCTGGTTCATGAAAAATAATTGCTTAAATAATATTTATATAGTCTTTTGGTTTACATAAAAGATAGAAAACATGTAACATCCCAAGTAAGTAATGAATAATAGATATTTTTATCTATATCTATTAATGAATTAGATAGTGTTTTAGAGGCTAAAAATGAAAATAACTCCAATCTTAAGCATGGAATAGAATAATATTTTTAAAAGATTGTTTTACTGCCTTTTGATGGCAAACCATTTTTAAATCTATATTTTGACAATTTTATAAGATATGTTTGTCAAAATAAACTTATTATTTATGATTGGGACATCAAAATTTACTGTGTGAATTTTTGGTATTTTCGGATAAAGTTCATTTTTTAATGAATAGTGAAAATGTTGTATTTTAATTCAAAACCTCTTTTTAATCTAATTTATTTATATGATTATATTATATTTTGAATTGGTTTTTAAGTGGAATTATAATATATTTTTACCATCTAATCCAATGGTGGTCATTGGAATCAATTTCTCTTTGAAATTGGACTTAAACTGGTGTCAATATTTTGATACTTATTGTTTCATAAAAACACGATATTTGTCATGACAGTGGGAATTAATTACTAAATTAATTAATGTAACATATATGATTTGAATTTTGTAAAATAGAAATCATTTTTGAATTCAGAAAATCAAATATATCTTGGGGTGATGTTTTGGAATTTTTCTGAAAAACTTCAATTTTTGATGAATAGTGAAACCACTAAGTGGTAGTTAAGGAAACAGATTTTTCGTTTAAATGAAACATTTCCACTTCTGTGATTGGATTTTAAAAAATACAACATAAATTATTTTCATTAAGATGAAAAATGTGGTTCAATGAGATTAAAATAATTTTTTTGGTGAATAGTAACTTTTATGTTTTTAATTGCGATTAGAGGTAATTAGTGTATTTTAAGGTAAAAATAATGTTTTAATAATATGAGATGAGCTTGAAACATGTCCTTCAATCATTGGATGTGTCATGGCCGACCAAGACAATCCATGGGTCAACTTGGGGACCCCGTGGGGCCACTTTGGTTGGGAAATGACATAAATAAATTTTTATTTAATGTAAAAGTAAAAATGACACAAACATGAGATGTTTTACTAACACAATTTTTACATGGGGTTATACAAGTCATATTTTTGACTATAAATATTAATTAAAAAGATAAAACTATTTCCTACATCATGATATTTTTTTTAAATTTTTAGAAATTAAATAAATTAAATTTTTTATGACATCATGATGATGCAGCAATTACCTCATTAATAAAGTATTTAAATAAAATGAAAAGATATGTAAAATCTATGACATAGACATGTCCAAAACCTATTGTATGGGTATATGTCGAACCCTTATCACCTTAGCCTCAAATTATATCAATGTGGGACCTTTTGAATCCAAAACTCATTTTAAAATAAAGTAACATTTCTTTACTTTCCAAGAGTGCCCCTCCTCTCCTCGTATAAAAGGCCCCCACCTCTACCTCCTTACCCACACTTCCAAAGCCTTTGGCTTGGCCAAACCCTGCCCATTTTGTCTATCCACTTCCCCCTATTACTCCTTGAAGCCTCAATTTGGACAGAAGTCTTTCCATGGAATCCTTTGAGATCAAAGCAAAGGGAGTTACCAGATTTTAAGGTAATGTCTTCACTTGACTCCTTCTGTTTTATTTTGCTTCTACAACCCCCTAAACTCTTTTTAATCATTTATTTTGTAACAAATCCAGAATCTTCAATATACTAGGATGTTTTTATAAGAAGGATTATAGCTACACTTACACACTCCTACATCTAATGGTTAAAGAACATACTATTTTCGTGGATGGTGAATTAATGCCTCCCAAAACGATGATTGTTCAACATTATTTTAACACCTTCAAAGGTCTCCATTAAGATGACACTATATTCATATATGATATATAATATTTTTATGTTTTCCTTAAGCTTCTGTATTTTTCATTTTGGGAATACCTTTATGGTTTCCATTATGGGTAAACGCGAAATCTTCATTTAAGGAAGTGCGGACTACCGCCCCCTCAAAGTGATTTGATTCGTTAATACCATATGTGGGACGTATAAAGGATGGAGTTATGATATTATATATGATATTACACTGGAATTATAATATAGCTTTATATCATTATGATTCCATTTCATAAAATATGAAATAGAGATAGAAGCAGCGTTCATGCGTACGTACGGCTTACCGTCTCCATGAATGGTGCATTTCATTTCCTACCTCTAAATGTTATATAATATTATAAATGCATGCATGTACAGGATATATATGATATATATGATATCTACATCATGAATACCATTCTGTATATAATGGATACATGAACAACTTGTAATTATAAAGGGTTTATTTTTGACTCAAGTACCAATGATCGTTAAAACGACCGTTATTAACATAAATAATTACATAGTGTTCATGACATGGAAATAAGAGATATAAAAGGAATAATGAACTTGATCAAGGTTCTTAATCAAGTTTAAATTAACTCAAGTTTATTATTCAGGAGATTAATTAACGACCGAGTCATGTCGGACCCGAGGTATGGGACTTCGTCTCAATCTCCTTTTATTGAGGCATATTTTGTTTTATACACAACCTTCTTTTATATGGTGTATAAACCCCTTTGAATTTTAGGTTTATTCAAAAGGAATATTTTTTATACGAAGCGTTTTACTAAACGACAAAAGGGAATGTTTTTGTCGTACGTATGCGGCGACAATGACTTCTCCGCCGCCATGACCATTATTTGAGTTTCGGATTCCTCTACAAGCCATACCTTTTTTTAAAGAAAAATAAATACCATGTTTTACTTTTCTTTTAATTTGGTATTGAAAATGGTTTTCATAATGTTTTTATTATATCAATGTGTTTTATTGATATCTTGTGATTGAAATGTGGAAATGTTATGTTTCCTTTATGTATGTGTTATGTGACACAATTATGTTATGGTTCTTGGGCATTATTATGAAGACGGGTGGTTCCATGATAAACTAAGGGCAGGTGATCCCGATATAGCTCTCTAATGCATTGGGTAAGGCGAAGGAGTGAATTGTTAAGGTTTCTCCAAAGAGATTTAGGGAATATATTGTGATGGGTATTCCAAACGTAACCAAGAGGGTTACTCCCTATCTAAGAATGTTTTTAATGCCTCAAGTTACCTTTATGTCTTTTGATTTGTATTATTTATTCGTGATTTGATGAGGTATGTTAAACTGCTTATGTATTATGGGTAAAGTATGATTTCAATCTTATGTGTATATGTACCCATGTTTCCTTTCCATATATTTATATCCCTTACTGAGCTTTTTATGCTCATCCCAAGTTTTTGAAATTTTTTCACAGGTCAAGGGAAAGGTACATGATATGATGATAGTGTCAAAGAAGTGTCATGAATGAATCCATGTTTTATTTTAAATATGTTTCTATTGATGGGAAAAAACAATTATATCTTTTATGTAACCACTTTGTTTAAATGTGGAATGTAATGCATGTTTTATGTTCTAATTCTCCAAAACTCTAAACCTAAAAAGATCCTCAAGGTGTAATCTTGTAATAACTCAAGATTAAGTAAGGTTTAAGGCTGGGGCCTTATAGTTGGTATTAGAGGTCGGTTTAGATAACTTTAGGAGTTCGAATTCTATTAAATGATTATCCAAAAATATTTTTTTTAAATGATATAGCATTTGAAGATTACCATGTTGCTTCATCTAATACATGTTTGTTCAGAATGGTTTTCCACAGAGGAAACAGGGAAGCAGTGCTAGGAAGGCATGCAGAAGGAAATAACCTTCCGAATCAGCATCCTGAGATGGTCAGAATTGGAACTGAACAGTTTTTTGCATTAATGGCGCAGTTGACTCAAGCGATAAATGGTGGTGGTATCAATGCACGAGATCAGCCAGATCAACCGCAGAGGAACATGTCAGTGGTTGAACATTTAATGAGGCAACATCCACCATCATTTAGAGGACCATCTGACCCTGTGCTAGCTGAAGGATGGATTAAAGAACTGGATAAGATTTTTGATGGCATGAGGTGTTCGGACAATCAAAAGGTTAGTCTTTCTATTTACAGTTTGGAGGGTGAGGCAGATCAGTGGTGGTAGATGGTTAAAAATATTAGGGATGCTGATGAGATTGATGCTCTCAACTGGGATGAATTTAAAGATATGTTTCTTGAGAAGTATTTTCCGAAGGCTATTCGACTTATGATGGAAAAGAAATTCCTGGAATTGTGGCAAGAGGAAGTCTCAGTGGCTTCCTATGAAGAGAGGTTCACTCGATTGGAAAGGTATGCTCCAAATTTTATCTGAGACCTTGATAGTAAAATCAATCGTTTTTACTCAGGATTAAAGCCAAAATAACGAAGGGCTTTAGCTTCTCGTGAGATTAAAAGTTATGAAAATCTTGTTCGATGTGCTGAGAAGGTCGAAATGGAATTTGTCGATGATCAAGTGTCTATAACAACCAACAGAAGAAGAGACCGAGGTGGAAAGAGAAAGGGAAGAATTATTCAAAAAAGTCTGATGGTAAGAAAACTAAGTTTCCAGTTTGTGATAAATGTGGTAAAAGGCATGCTGGGAAATGTCTTCTGAATTCTGGAAAGTGCTACCGATGTGGTAAGATGGGACATAATGCTCGTGATTACACTAAAAAAGATCAAGGAGATGGTAAGTCCAAATTTGATTTACAGTTAGTGAAATGTTTTAAATGAACTGAGATGGGTCACTATGCTAACGAGTGTCCGAAAAAGATCTCTCGTTATGGGAAGCAGTAATACTACAAGCAGAAAGGGGTGGTGAAATCCTTTGCAACTACTTCAGTAGATTTGAGGCCTTCAAATGAAGTTGTATCAGGTACTTTGTTTGTTTTTTCAGATTATTCCAGTGTGTTGTTTGATTCGGAGTCTACACATTCTTTCATCTCTGAAAACTTTTCTAGTAAAATGGGAATACCATCTCAAGAAATGACTCCTGAACTTTTTCTAAAAACACCTGGGGGAAATGTTGAGGGAAAAGAATTTATAAGAATCTTCCTATCCTTATCTGTGGAAAGAACCTACTTGCGAACCTTATTGTTTTACCTCTAGTAGAGTTTGATGTTATCCTGGGTATGGATTGGCTCTCTATTTACCATGCTAAGATTGACTGTAGAGCTAATGAATTTTCTTTTCAGAAAGAATTTCAGTTTGTGTACAAGAATGAACCCCTACTGTTGATAAATTATCATGAGGCCAAGAAACTTGTAAAAGATGGAAATGAATGTTACCTTGCACACATTGTTGAAAACAAAGGAACTGTTCAGATTAATGATGTGCCTGTGGTAAAGGAGTATCCTGATGTTTTTCCTAATGAGTTCCCTGGAATAATACCAGATCGGGAAGTTGAATTTACTGTTGACTTAGTTCCTGATGCTAAGCCAATTTCAAAACCCCCATATCGAATGGCTCAAATTGAACTTTTAGAGTTGAAGGAGAAATTTCAAGATTTATTAGAGAAAGGTTTCATTCAACCTAGGACATCACTATGGGGCGCTCCTGTTTTATTTGTTAAAAAGAATGATGGTTCAATGAGACTTTGCATTGATTATAGAGCCTTGAATAACATCACTGTTAAGAACAAATATCCTTTTCCTCATATCGATGATTTGTTTAATCAGCTCCAGGGAGCTTAGTTTTTTTCAAAGATTGACATGAGATCGGGGTACCATCAGCTAAAGGTAAAGGAGGCAGATGTTCCGAAAAATGTGTTTCGTACAAGATATGTCCATTATGAATTTTTAGTAATGCCTTTTGGGCTATCCAATGCCACTGCTGTATTCATGGACTTAATGAATAGAATTTTCCATGAGTTATTGGATAAGTTTGTGGTGGTTTTCATTGATGATATTTTGGTGTTTTCTAAAAGTAAAGAGGAGCATGAAAGACATTTAAGGGTTATTTTGAAAACCTTAACAGAAAAGAAATTTTATGGGAAATTCATCAAGTGTGAGTTTTGGTTGCAACAAATTTCTTTCCTTGGTCACATTGTTTCTAAAGATGGGATAACTGTTGATCCTACAAAAACAAAGGTTGTTGAAGAATGGCCAAGACCCACAAATGTAACTGAGATTCGTAGCTTCCTTGGTTTGGCAGGCTATTACCGAAGATTTGTTAGAAATTTTTCACGGTTATCTATTCCAATGACTAAGTTAACTCGGAAGGGTGTTAAGTTTATCTGGAAAAAAAAATGTGATGATTGTTTTCAGGAGTTGAAAAGAAGATTGGTGAATTCTCTAGTTTTGGAACTACCTTCCAGGAATGTTGAGTTTCTTATCTACAATGATTCTTCATTGAAAGGACATGGTTGTGTCCTAATGCAGAATGATCAGGTAATTGCTTATGCTTCACGACAGTTGAAAACTCATGAGGTAAATTACCCTACACATGATTTGGAATTAGCTGCTGTTGTTTTCGCTTTAAAAATTTGGAGGAATCATTTGTATGGAGTAAGTGTGAAATATATGCGATCAAAAAAGTTTAAAGTATATATTCACTCAGAATGAATTGAACATGAGACAAAGCAGATGGCTAGAATTAATCAAGGATTATGATTGTATAATTCATTACCATCCGGGAAAAGCAAATAAAGTGGCTGCTGCTTTGAGTCGAAAAAGTAATGCTTCATTCGAAATGTTGCATTTGGAACGTGATACTTTGGCTAAGGATTTGATGAACTTTGGCATAGAAGTTGTTGGTGCAGGATGTTCATCTGTTTTGTTTCGGGTATTAGTGAGATCATCTCTATAAGATAGAATCAAGAAAGCACAGAAGCAAGACAGTGAGTTGCAGAAAAAGGTAGAGCTGGTTCAGAAGGGTGAGTTTCCTGAATTCATCATTAACAATGATTGTGTTTTGAGATTTGGGAAGAGAATGTGTGTGCCTTGTGATTCACAGTTGAAGAGAGAGTTTTTATGTGAAGCTCATAGTTCTCCGTTTTCAGTTCATCCTGGCAGTACTAAGATGTATAAGGATCTGTGGGAGTATTACTGGTGGGATGGAATGAAAAGAGATATTTTTGATTTTACTGTGAAGTGTTTGACTTGTCAACAGGTTAAAGAAGAGCGCCAGTTACCGAAAGGGATGCTTCAGCCTTTACCAGTGCTAGAGTGGAAATGGGAGAATATATCCATGGACTTTGTTGTGGGATTACCGAAGACATCTCGAGGTAATAATTCAATCTGGGTAATTGTTGACCGCTTGACTAAATCTACTCATTTCCTTACTATTCGAGATACTTTCTCTCTAGATAAACTTTCACGTTTGTATCTTAAAGAGATAGTAAGGTTACATGGAGTTCCTCTCTCCATTGTATCCGATCGTGATCCTAGGTTTACTTCTAACTTTTGGAAGGGCCTTCAGAAGTCGTTGGGTACTGAATTAAATTTTAGAACATCTTTTCATCCCCAGTCATATGGACAGTCAGAACGAACGATCCAGACTTTGGAGGATATGCTACATGCTTGTTTGATGGATTATCAGGGAAGTTGGGACCAACATCTTTCTTTGGTTGAATTTTCATATAATAACAGTTTTCATTCTAGTATACAAATGGCACCATTTGAGGCGTTATATGGGAAGCGGTGTTGAACTCCAGCTTTCTGGGATGAAGTGGGTGAAAGGAAGTTGATGGGACCAGAATTGGTAGAAGAGTTGGCAGAAAAAGTTCAGCTTATACAGAAACACATTAGAACAGCTCAGAGTAGGCAGAAGAGTTATGCGGGCAACATGAGGAAGGATCTATCTTTTGAGATAGGTGATCATGTTTTTCTTAAAGTATCACCATGGAAAAGTGTGATGCGATTTGGTAAAAAGGTTAGTTGAGTCCAAGGTTCATTGGACCATATGAAATTCTAGAGAGAGTTGGATCAGTTGCATACCGGGTGGCTTTACCTCCGAGTTTATCTCAAGTACACAATGTTTTTCATGTTTCGATGCTGAGAAAGTACATGCCAGATCCATCTCATGTTTTGAGTCCATAGGTAGTTCAACTGGAAGAGAACCTATCTTATGAGGAACAACCAGTCCAGATTCTTGACCACAAGGAGCATGTGTTACAGAATAAGGTGATTCATCAGGTAATGGTTTTGTGGAAAAACCACATGATTGAAGAGGCAACATGGGAATCTGAAAATGCGATGAGGGATAAATACCCCCACTTATTCGATAAGTAAATAAATTGCGGGGACGCAATATTCTAAAGGGGGGAAGGATGTAACATCCCATGTAAGTAATGAATAATAGATATTTTTATCTATGTCTATTAATGAATTAGATAGTGTTTTAGAGGATTAAAATGAAAATAAATCCAATCTTAAGCATGGAATACAATAATATTTTTAAAAGATTGTTTTACTGCCTTTTAATGGTAAACCATTTTTAAATCTATATTTTGAAAATTTTATAAGCTATGATTGTCAAAATAAACATATTATTTATGATTGGGACATCAAAATTTACTTTGTGTGAATTTTTGATATTTTTCCGATAATGATCATTTTTAATGAATAGTGAAAATGTTGTATTTTAATTCAAAACCTCTTTTTAATCTAATTTTTTATATGATTAGATTATCTTTTGAACTTTTTTTGAAGTGGAATAAGAATATATTTTTACCATTTAATCCAATGGTGGTCATTGGAATCAATTTCACTTTGAAATTGGACTTAAACTGGTGTCAATCTTTTGATACTTATTGTTTCATAAAAACACGCTATTTGTCATGACAGTGGGAATTGATTCTTAAATTAATTAATGTAACTTATATGATTTGAATTTTGTAAAACAGAAATCATTTTTGAATTCACAATATCAAATATATCTTGGGGTGAAGTTTTGGTATTTTTCTGAAAAACTTCAAATTTTGATGAATAGTGAAACCACTAAGTGGTAGTTAAAGAAACTGATTTTTCATTTAAATGAAACTTTCCCACTTCTGTGATTTTATTTTCAAAAATCCGACATACATGGTTGTCATTACGAAGTAAAATGTGGTTCAATGAGATTAAAATAATTTTTTGGTGAATAGTAACTTTTATGTTTTTAATCGCGATTAGAGGTAATTAGTGTAGTTTAAGGTAAAAATAATGTTTTAATAATATGAGATGAGCTTGACACATGTTCCACCCTCATTGGATGTGTCATGGCAGACCATGATAATCCATGGGTCAACTTGGGGACCCCATGGAGCCACTTTGGTTGGGAAATGACATAAATAACATTTTATTTAATGTAAAAGTAAAAATGACTCAAACATGAGATGTTTTACTAAAACAATTTTCACATGGGGTTATACAAGTCATATTTTTGACTTTAAATATTCATTAGAAAGATAAAAAGATTTCATACATCATGATATTTTTTTATAATTTTTAGTCTTTAAAAAAATTAAATTATTTATGACATCATGATGATGCAGCGATTACCTCAATAATAAAGGATTTAAATAAAATGAATCGATAATGTAAAATCTATGACCTTAACATGTCCAAAACCTATTGGATGGGTATATTTCGAACCCTTATCACCATATCCTCGAATTATATCAATGTGGGTCCTTTTGAATCCGAAAATCACTTTAAAATAAAGCAACATTTCATTACTTTCCAAGAGTGCCCCTCCTCTCCTCTTATAAAAGGCCCACACATCTACCTCCTTACCCACACTTCCAAAGCCTTTGGCTCGGCCAAACCCTGCTCATTTTGTCTCTCCACTTCCCTATCTTACACCTTGAAGCCTCAATTTGGGAAGAAGTCTTCCCAAGGAAGCCTTTGGGCTCAAACCAAAGGGAGTTACCCGATTTTAATATAATGTCTTCATTTAAGTCCTTTTATTTTATTTTGCTTCTCCAACCCCCTAAACTCTTTTTATTCATTTATTTTTTAACAAATCCAGTATCTTCAATATACAAGGAATTTTTTATAAGAAGGATTAGAGGTACACTTACACACACCTAAATCTAATGGTTAAAGAACATACTTTTTCCGTGGATGGGGAATTTATGCCTCCCGAAACGATGAGTGTTCAACATTCATTAAACACCTTCAAAGGTGGCCATTAATATGAAACTATATTTATATATGATATATAATATGTTTATTTTTTCCTTAGGCTTCTGTATTTATCATTTTGGGCATACCATTATGGTTTCCATTATGGGTAAACACGATATCTTCATTTAAGGAAGTGCGGACTACCGCCCCCTCAAAGTGATTTGATTTATTAATACCATATGTGGGACGTATAAAGGATGGAGTTATGATATTATATATGATATTACACTGGAATTATAATATACCTTTATATCATTATGATTCCATTTCATAAAATACGAAATAGAGATGGAAGCAGCGTTCATGCGTACGTACGGCTTACCGTCTCAATGAACGGTGCATTTCATTTATTACCTCTAAATGTTATATAATATTATAAATACATTAATTTACTGGATATATATGATATATATGATATCTACATCATTAATACCATTCTGGTTATAATGGATACATGAACAACTTGTAATTATAAAGGGTTTATTTTTGACTCAAGTACCAATGATCGTTAAAATGATCGTTATTAACTTAAATAATTACATAGTGTTCATGTCATGGTAATAAGTGATATAAAAGGAATAATGAACTTGAAAAAGGTTCTTAAACAAGTATAAATTAACTCAAGTTTATTATTCAGGAGATTAATGAACGATCGAGTCAAGTCGGACCCAAGGTATGAGACTTCGTCTCAATCTCCTTTCATTGAGGCATATTTTGTTTTATACACAACCTTCTTTTATACGGTGTATAAACCCCTTTGACTTTTACGTTTATTCAAAAGGAATCTTTTTTATACAAAGCGTTTTACTAAATGAAAAAAGGGAATGTTTTTTTCGTACATATGCTGCGACAATGACTTCTCCGCCGCCGTGACCATTATTTGAGTTTCAGCTTCCTCTACAAGCCATACCATTTTTTAAAAGAAATATAAATACCATGTTTTACTTTTCTTTTACTTTGGTATTGAGAATGGTTTTCATAATGTTTTTATTATATCAATGTGTTTTATTGATATCTTGTGATTGAAATGTGGAAATGTTATGTTTCCTTTATGTATGTTTTATGTGATATGATTATGTTATGGTTCTTGGGAATTATTATGAAGACGGGTGGTTCCGTGATAAACTAAGGGTGCGTGAGCCCGATATAGCTCTCCAATGCATTGGGTAAAGAGAAGGAGTGAAAAGTTAAGGTTTCTCCTATGAGATTTAGGGAATATACTATGATGGGTATTCCAAACATAACCAAGAGGGTTACTCCCTCTGTAAGAATGTTATGAATGCCTCAAGTTACCTTTATGTCTTATGATTTCTATGATTTATTCACGATTTGATGAGGTATGTTAAAGTGATTATGTATTATGGGTAATGTATGATTTAATTCTTATGTTTATATGTACCCATGTTTCCTTTCCATATTTTTATATCCCTTACTAAGCTTTTTATGCTCATCCCAAGTTTTTGAAATGTTTTTCATAGGTCAAGGGAAAGGTACATGATATGATGACAGTGTCAAGGAAGTGTCATGAAAGAATCCATGTTTTATTTTAAATATGTTTCCATTGATGGGAAAAAAGAATACTATCTTTTATGTAACCACTTTGTTTAAATGTGGAATATAGTGCAAGTTTTATGTTCTAATTCTCTAAAACTCTAAACCTGAAAAGATCCTCAAGGTGTAATATTGTAATAACTCAAGATTATGTAAGATTTAATGTTGGGGCCTTATAAAACATGAGTCACAAATTCTATCAAATCATCAACCAAAAAAATATCTAGATTACCATTGAACATCGGAGGACTTTGTAACTAGAAATCGTTAGGAATGCTCAACTTATATAACAAATCATCCTTCTCAATAGGGAATGACATCTAATCAACCATTTGATCTACCTTATGTATAATGGTTAATGTATCATTAAAATACTAATAGGGTTAAATATATTCATATCCATGTCCATGTATTGATGCCTCATTCCTTAATTAATCAGCAATGGGAGGAAAAATAACTAGCTCCAGGTTATCTTGACAGTTCCACTGTACATATGATAGACGCATATTTTTTCGAATCCTAAATATTGACATGATTAAACAATGGGTTTTAATGAAAATTTTGTAGAGTTTAATAATGAATGTGACGGAAAAAAAATTAATTTTCTTATGATCGTTTTTCATATTTAGATTCCACCTAAATGATGTCTCTAAAATTTTCATTGATTTAATAGTAATCGGTGTCTTAGTGAAAGGATATTTCAACCACCCACAACAATAATTTGGCACCCTCGTCTAAAAACCTAAATCAATACCCCTTTATTTCCATGTTGTATCGTCTCCCAAACTAAACATCACTAGGATATTAAATCCAAAGTCGATCCTTATGACTCCAATTCATTTGTTACCATTATGACGCAACCCATCTCATGGAGGTAACTTCTTGGACAGAGATATACTTAGTGTTCCACACATATCCCCGAAAATATAATCAAGATTATAGAATCTATTACCGATAAAGCATATCAAAAAAAGTGAGGCATTAGACTGACACATGTTTAAATAATCACATCTGTATAGAAAAAATATATCCCTAAAAATAATAGACATAAAATTATCCATGTTATAATATACATATGAAACATATTAATCAACCATAACAATATTGAAGATAAAACAAATGAATGTTGGAGAAAAGTGAAAAATATTTTGAAATAAATAGAAACTCATACCATATAAAGGTAGTGATCTATGTCATATCAAATCCAAATTTGAGAAATGATAGAAACATCTATAACCAACAATTTCAATGTTGTATTAATACATGCTCCATGTCCACCCTTGTAACCATTAAAATATGTGTTATATTTATATAAAACACCTGAGGGGTAGTAAATATCATGCATGGGGTGTATAATAATACATAATAAGACTTCTCAAAAATAAAAATAGTAGAATTATAAAGAGCTTATTTAAAAAAAAGAAACAATTTTGATATATTCATTAAATGATAAAAAACTATTATTAAAGTGAAAATAAATCTTTACAGCTAAAATGTATAAACCAAAATCCAAAAGGAATATGGAACACCAATAATTTCATACACCCCTAAGTAACCACCTTTATCAGCCCCAAAAAAATCACATGACTCTTCTAAAATTCATGTGGGGTTACTTTTCCTTTGATAATAAATATTTATCATTTGATAGTGTATGTACCCCTGTGTCGGAATAATTCCACATTGAGTCATATATTCATTGGATGTTGGGATTACATACACATTAATAAGAGGACCCTTGCCTTATCTATAAGGAATGTCACTAAATCTACTAATTATGAGAAGGAATTATACTATTGTATCATTGTGATACTAGTTATGTTTACACCACAATGCATCATATTACTATATTTCACTCACTTCTTCATCTCCATAATGATAATAAAACTAATCATCCTAGGGATTTTATTATGAAATCATTAATGATTCTGAAACATTTTAAATCATGATATATATGAATAGGAATCCAATATAGAATTTTTTTTGACAAATTTATACTCACTGTTGAATGGATATGGTAAATTTCCCTGAATACATAATACATGACCTGGAATCATAAAAATACATCATATGAGACTCATTGACTGGCCAAACATGTATTTCTACTACATTGTAATGTGGGTTCATCCAATATTACATTTTTATAGGATAACACTATGTGTATAGATCATTGTATATATTAGAATATCCAAGAACAATAGAAAAAGTGATGTTTTATTAGAACATGATGTGATTATTTTCCCATATAGCATGTTGGGTTAGAGGTTATCTATGAATGACATAGGTACACCCCATTTTATGTGGTTAACAAAATATATTATGTGACCCATAGTCACAAATAATGAAATATTTTTGACACTAGAGAATCCTTGACATCAGATAGAATATTAGAAAGAGTGTTCGTCATAGTAACATACTATGTTATATTTAAGTCTTATATCATAACAATGGAAATTGAATATAACAAAACAATTCTTGTTCTCTGTAACTATATGTTGTGTATTAATATCTTGTATTCTAAATCTACATTCATTCACGACTCAAAAAAAATTATTTTAGGTCCCACTTTGGTTTGATACTAAAATAATTACCAAAATTTATTAGTGCTATAACCAGACCTCCAGTGACTACTGAGGAAAATTCCAATATACACCATCACCTTAGATATGATCCACCCATTCGCATTATTTTCACCCAAAACCCTGGTAAGTCCATCAAAAAGATACTAAATGGTGCACAAACTTTTACAGTATTTCACAAGTGATTCCCCATCACCACATTCATACATTAATAGATGTTTCTCTATTCCACTGATAATTTTATTTCCATCCGAAAAATATTTTATAACATGTTATCATAAAATGGAAATATCTTGAGTAATCAAATGGAATAATTACACAAGGAACGTGGTATCATAATATCCTTGTAACATAGGAAATGTGAATGAAAAATATTAAATATCATAAACATGAGTAAAAAACAACTAAATTGAAAATATTACATGGGGGAAAAAGTCCCAATATGGATCAGGTTTACTCCTTAGTCACATAGAAGACATCTCGTGAGACTAATTTTTTACCCAATGAATTTGAGGTCTATATGGATGTATCCATAATAACATGTTCATGAATTATGTGTCTTAAAATGAAAATAATCAGAAGGAATAAACATATGAATTGCTTAGGGAAAGAAAATGGGTTATATTATCCTTCATCGTATCATAAAAATAAAAATATCATAATGGAGGTATTTGAGAAATTCACATAAGATATTAATTACCCCCACAATGGATGGGAGAATAATCTAGTTATATATGTGATGGATATATATATATATATATATATATATTTGTTTGTGTATGTGTGTGTTATAATTATTCCACATCAATAAAGATATAGATAAAGTGGGTTAGTGTGAGAATGGTCATATCCTATTGGGAAGGGTGGTTTATACCTCAACTCTAAATCTTTATATTTGTTCACTATTATAATCTTCTTCATACCAACTCTTTAGGATTACACCTAAATCATATTCACATTGAAATTGTGATCTAACAAAGTCCCCTATAATATGGAAAATTGTATAAACAATTTATTTACATAGGGATTAGCTGAACAATGAGTTCTATGTGTGAAAATAAGCGGAGTAGTAGAACCCCATTATATGTTGGGGAGAGTACACTAATTGAATTTTTGAAAATAAATTTTTATGCACACATTTTTTAAGGATATCATGGCTAAAAATAGTCTTTTATAAATCCATGAAATATATATTGTCGAAATATGTCTATAAACTAAGAATTTGATTTTTTTTTTAATTTTAACCCATTTATTTTAGGTTTAACCCCTATGAAACATGTTTTAGCCTTTACCATTGAAGTTATCTTTTATTAATTTTATGAATCATAGTAACAAAAATAAAGTTAACTTTATTATATAATAATAATTTTTTTATTCCAAATATGTAATATTTTTTTTGAGATTCAATTCAATGGCTGGTAAGAATTTAATTTAAAATTAATCCCTTAGAACGTGTTAAAAATTAAATTTCATGAAATTTATATTGTAAGAAGAATTTAAAAATTAAATTAATCATATGGATATTAAGCATTTTTTTAGGAATTATAATTCATTTAAATTTATTTATATTCTAATAATTTATTTTATATTTTTAGTTATTATGTTATATATTAATCAATTAAAAATGGTAACATTATTATCTTTCAAAAGGTTTTTTGAAAAAATGGTTTTAAGAATAAAAAATTATTTACCAAAATCATGAAATAATAATTTTTAATATGAATATAATTATATTATTCTATATAAATTTATTCATATGTTACATTAATAAAAAATAAAAATATATTTGAAATTTTATATTACATTATTTAATGGATATAAATGACATTATTTGAAAAATTGATAATTTTCACTATTCACTGAAAAAATCAAACATTTAATAAAAACCCAACATTTCACCCTATGTTTACTTTTATATAATAAATTAAAAAATTATAATGTTTTTATAAAATAAATTTTTTAAAATATTCATAAATATATTAATTTATTTTCTAAAAAATGAACTAAAAATTCTTTGTAAGGAAACATATTTTCGTACAATGGAAATTATTTATTAAAAAATTGAGTGGTTTTATCCTAAGAATTTATTAACAAATTTATATTGAATTTAATATTTATTTATATTTTATAAAGTATTTAATCTTATTCATAATTTCTATTTACTGGCTAGGTTCAAATATCCATATATAATTTATAATGTTTACCACTTAATTTTGGTCAGATTTTTCATGTCGTATATGATGTTGAACATAGTTTTATTTATTTAAAATCATTGGGTGTTAAAATTATAAAAAATTAAGGAATTTTTCAATTAAAAATTTGTATTACATTCTATGGTGAATGTTTTTAAGGGAACTACTACTTCATTTCTTCCAAACGTTCCCGGGGTCCCTCTCCAAATTTATTGTTCTCCTATAGTTCATTGAATATGGGAGTTAGCATATAGTGTGGAACATTTTCTCTATAATCCATGATCATCAGCATCTACTCCTAATAATGGAAATCAACTTTTAGCTATACTGCCAATGAATTAAATACATAAGAGGTATATGGTATGTAAATCCTATAGAAGGATACATAAAACAAACCATGTGCATGATAAATGGTTTTTTGGAGTGTTAGTCACTAATAAATAGCTCTTATTCATTTGAGAATACCAAAAGTGGTGACATACATGGGTCTTGTGTTTGCTTGATCCCAAGTCTCATTTCCCACATTCACAAAAATATGTAAAGAATATATTAATCTCTATTCTCAAACTCTAGGTCTCATCGACAAGTTTATTCCTAAATATTCTATTATCATTGATTAGTTTGGATATTTTTTTTGAATGATCATTAACATTTCCACCATATCCTCAACCATTTTAGGTCCCAAAAACTGACATTCATAAACCCCATCCAAATATGTACATGTTCTAAATCAACTCCCATAAATGTATTCATAGGTTTCCATATGGATTATAGAGTGGAAGATATTTTTATATGATAACTCAAAGGCATAAATATGTTGATACCATCCTTTTTAGGAGTCCATCAATCATTCTATGAACATGTCTTTCAGTTTATGAATAGTACACTTAGACTGGCCATATGATTTTTGGTGATAGGGTATACGAATGTCCAACATGTTATTTAAATCATGTTGTAGGATCTTATATAGCCTACAGGTAAATCTTGGATATAATCCATATCCAATCGATTGTGGTTTTCCATGCTTCCACACAACTTCATAAATGTATATCCTTGATATCTGATTTAGTGAACATTCATTTTTACTGGAAATGATGTGAGAAGTATTTATAAGATCATCAACTATTAAAGATATTATATTATTCCAAATTATTTCATTTTTAAATCCAATGATAATTTGCATGGTGATGTTTTACCATTCCCATATATATATGGGTAATAGTTTCATAATCCCTTTAGTCTTTTTCCATTCAACAGTCAGTTACTGACACACCTGACACATTGATGTATATTAATAGTTCTCCTCCTGCATATGTCCCATCCAATAGTGTTTTCAGATATCATCATACATATTTGTTCTCAGTAGGTGTATAGAGATGGTTATTCTCTTTCTATAATTAATAATTTCATTCTTTATCTGTGGACTTGATGCTACACAGAGTAATGATCCAAATCATATAACGTATTATTCTTCAGTTTATACATTTATTGTTCAATTTTTATAATAGCATCCACTTTCCTAGTAATTTTACCATTAACAATTTGAAAATATTCTTTACTCTCTATAATGGATGGTTGAGAATACATTTGTGAAAGGAATGATGATATTTATTCATTCTTGATTCCCATGTCTATCATTTTCATTTCATAGAAGAGTGGATCATTCCCAATTATCATTATTGATAATGCATATAAATCTTTACCACTTAGAGAACCTTATAATGTATTTTCATTATGAGGATTCTAATTATTAGTCATACCATGTCAAATATCCAATGACGTGATGGGGTTAAATTATGGTATCATATATTAAAACTACTACCATTCCAGATCATGTATCTTTGTAAAACAAATATTCCTTTACCATTGAAATATTTAATAAGAAATGAAATTATGCATGATATTCAATAATTTTACATGGTTCAAATACACAGGGACACATCCAAGGATTTTAAAAAGGTAACATGACTACATAAAAAAATCCACAAAAGGGAACTGTTGTTATAATATTCGGATTGGACTCATTGTCCCTCATGTTTTTCAACCTATCGTAATATCAAATGTCACTAATATATCATCAAATGTGAGATCACTAATCATTCAGATGATTTTTATTTTTATCACATGAATCAATATGTTTTACACATAATTTTTTGTAAGATAACATTTCAAATTCATCCACCAAAGGAACACAATCCTAATATATATTTAAAATTAATCCATTCTTTCCCCTTTTTCCACACTCACTGATTCAAAAATCTTATACAACCATCATGAAAATACTCAACTCATCCCAATAATACTATAATTTTATG
The DNA here is from genome assembly GCA_963277665.1 of Viscum album. Taxonomy (NCBI): domain Eukaryota; kingdom Viridiplantae; phylum Streptophyta; class Magnoliopsida; order Santalales; family Viscaceae; genus Viscum; species Viscum album. Next base: position 222,775,585 of record OY728165.1, read on the forward strand.
AAACACAAAACATTAAGGAGGCTTACTACATAAATTATACTCACATAGCATCTAAAAATATCATTCCTTTCACAGATCATACATAGCCTTCATAGATCAAATTTATTTCGCAAGGCCCACTTAGACTTCTTGAATCACACGTCACTCACGAGGCATGATTATCCTTCATAAATTTCACAATTTTTTAGAATATTACATATCCGTCTCAAAATAAATTTTTATGTGAAATAGATGATACTTTGAAAACCATTGTTCAAGAAAAATCATGCGTTAATAACTTTTAATAATTTAGAGGCTTTAGAATTTTATTAAGGAAAACATTCATGAAATTGTATGAGTAGCCATTTATTTTTAGAAATTTCTGCCCTTTCAAAAACATTCATCCACATCAATTATTTTTCATTTATCTCTTTATTATTCATTGTGCACCACCATGAATTTTTGATGCACTAGGGATATTTTTCCATTGAAAAATCATCTCATTGTCAAAAATATTTTCTGGAATTCCATGATGCATTAGAGAACCTTTAAAGATTTATGACACCAACTAAATTCTTGAAGCTCATGATAATTTCAATAATCTAATATTCATGAAAAATTCTAAATTAGAATATATATGAATATACAGTATTGGAAATATAACAATAAAAAATATTGCAACACTATGTATACAAAAATTTCTAAATCGCCTCTAAAGAATCCCTCCATTTATCTAAGACCATTATCTACAATACTTATAAATAATCTATCTCAAACTCCACAAATGACTTTGATGAAATTCTTTATAAAGAATTAAATAACCCCAAAAAACTACAATGATACCATGAGGTAATTTTTCTCAAAAATTTCCCTTTGGTTTTGATGAAAACTCTTCTCAATTTGATACCATGTTACATTATCATTAACCCAAATTCACATTTTTTATAATGATATAGATATGTGATTTAATAAAAATTATCTCTAAGACCACATAATCAATTTTTAAGCGGATAATCTAGATATCTTGAAATGTGCATCACTAAAACACATAATTCCTGATACAACAACCCCATTTAACGATGAGCCACATATGTCGTGATATATATCAATTGATCGATCATCATTATCATCAACAGAATAAAAAACCCCTACATTTTTCTCCCAATAAAAAATCCCCATTATCATGGATATGATATTTCCCCCCCTTTATCAATAAAACAAAGGGTCACACCTTTGTGTATCCATCATTGTTAAGAACACAGTTCAAAATATTAGGGAAAATAAACCATAATTCAGGTAGAGGGTGTCCTGTTTCAACATGTTTTCTAGTGTAGGGAGTTAATTGAATCTCGAATACCCATAGCATTCCTATAAAATGACCATCTAGGTAATAAATTCATCAAAATGTCCAAAAAATTTAGTTTTTTGGTCACATACTACAATGTAAAAATACCTTGCTCAACCTTCTAATTGATAAAAGGATAATTCTAATTAAAATCATCCATGATTGATGGACTGTGTTTTTCTTGATATTTATATTACATTAATTATCATAATATATTTCGGTTAGAGACTTCAAATGACCTCACATATCATCAAGGTGATTATTAAACCATAACAATTGAGTAAAATATTGAGTAGTAACAATTTATTCTACTTATACGGTTCTTAATTACATACCATCTTGCTTCATTCATAAGAAATAAATAAAAAATCTCAAAATATATAATGTAGCATCATGCTTCTTTCACCTCATATTGTTCATTCCTCAATTGAAAACTGTATTTTCATCAGCATTAATGAGAAACACATCTGGATAATCAAAATACTATTCTTTATCGAGATACCCATTCATACATGATAACCTGATATCTATTTGGAAAACATTGATCATTCTTTGCAATGATATGGACATGAATAATATGATAATATCTGTCCTTATAACAAGTAAAAAATTATTTATCAACATTGATAACCACTATTATGGAATACTATTTTTTAAACTAGACACACTTTGTTTTCAATAAGAGTGGCATATTCATTTAGTTTTTTCTGAAACACACATTTGCCCTTGGTTACATTCTTAACAGATAGTCTCGAAACCATCACCCATGTCTCATTGATCGTAAATTATTCAATAACATTATTCATATCCTAATCACAGTTCCCATATCTAACTTATTCATTATAACATTTAGGTACTACCTGATATAAGATGTATTAATATAGTAAATAATTTATTATAAATTCATGATAAAGTGCTTATGGATCCCCAATAATGTTTTCTCTATAAATTTTAGGATAATTAATCAGTTTTCTTATAGATATATGTTTTACTAAATCTTTTTCATCATCAATATCGTTATCAAAATCAACATATGAAACTCCTTCTCCCACTGAGATTCTTACATCTATATTGATTTCATTTGGGATTTATTCACTTTTTTACTGATTATTCTTTTTATTTACTACTACATTGGCATCATTGCTTTGAAATACCTTTCTCGTCCTCTTAATGAAGAATTTATAACGTATTCCATTTTTTATGTCCATGGAATGTCCCTTAATCTACATGTTATTCAAATTTTATTTTTCCCTTATTGAGAATAAAATAGCAACATTAAAATATTATAATGTATTTCAATGTTGGATAAATTCGATACCTTACGTAGTATTTTATTCATTCAAAAAAATGAACCCTATTCTAAATATATAAGATTTTCAAGACTGCTTCCATCCATAATTATTATGGAATCTCTTTTACAATAAGAATTATAATGGAAATGTTGTTTATGATTTATTTCTCTTCTCAAACAATCCATTTTTTCAGGTGTTCTCACTTTGAGAACATGATATCTTATCAGGAGTTTCTCAAGATAAGATTCCACATCGTTATTTTTTAATTTTTTACCATTATCAATTCGAACCATTAAAATCATCAATCAATGAATTCTTTCATATTCCCTTGGATACTTTTTAGTTAACAGAACACATTAGACTTGTGGGAAATGAAAAATATCCATTTCATTAAATAAAAATCATCAATAAAAAGAACATAATATGTCTTCCCATCGATGGATCTTGGTGGGAGGACCCATGCACATCTAAATGCACCAATTCATGATCCTTGGTTTAATTTTTTATTTTTTTACATGTACGTATTTTGAAAAATTTTCCATTGTGGACAAGATTCATATGTTTGAATCCTATCAAAATTGTAAGATTGATATCCCTAATAGCTTAGAGTTTTTTGTCACATTATTTTATTGGTGTATTATATAAATAATCACATACTAATTGACCGAACTGTATTAATATTTGAGAAAACTAGATAATTTTTTTAAATATAAATTATAATTGAAATGATAATATTAATCTGTATGATTCCATTAAGAAAAGCATCACTCTCATTTTTTATCCCAACATCTCAAACATAACATACATCTTGAAATCCCTGGAAAAGCAAAACATATAAAAGGGTGAGCATGGATTCACAGAAAGGGTAAAATTTTAGTTGATGTTATCTTAAATAAATAACTATAAAAAATAAGGCATGAAGAATAGTGGTCGTGTTGTCGAGTGCATAAAATTAGATGTTTATTTTTAACTTGAATTTCGGCAGTATAGCAGCAACCCTAGGTCGTCTCTCCAAGGAGCCTTAAGCCATTAATAATAAAATGAGGTTTTGATTAAGAACAAAAAGAAGAATGGGGTTTTATAAAACTAATGTTTTGTTTCTTTATGAACAAAAATTTAAAGTATATTACTTAAAAAGAAAAACCGGTTGGAGAAATCGTGATCGACCCAGGTAAATGTCCCACGAAGCTCAATCCATCATCTCTATCAATGGAAACAGAAGGATAATTGATTCCTTGATTTTATACATACATTAAAAGTAATGGAATTTTAGATATTACTAGGTTAACACCTTGGATTTGATTGATCCATGATAATGATTCTCGTCAACTTCCCAAATTCAACAAACGTGATTCTATCTTAAAATAGAACTCAATCAATGCATAACCTCAACAATGTGATGAGATAACCATATTTGTGTCAATGATAAAAATATTCCAAATATTAGAACATGTATATTCATAGGTTCATTCTCATGTTTTTTTCAACCGACATAATCCAGTTTCACCCTCTTGAAAGGAAGGGGTGAGAAAAGAGGCAACCACACTCAAATCATCACAAGAACTGAGTTATGAATTAAAGCATGCAAATTATTTTTTCGTTGATTTGTTTTTGAACATAACGAAATAAATACATATTTAGAATGAAAAAATAAAGATCAATTGAAAAAAAACTAGAAATCAATTACCTTATGAAGATTACAACTTTAGAGCTCAGGATGAAAACAAAGGACACTCTTCAAATCGATCACTAAGATGTTTAAAAGTACATGATGTAGAAGAGAAATAAAATGGTTGAATAGAGCTCTCCAATTCGACCAATAATCACCCCTTGTCTTCAAAATAAATAATGAGGGTGGGGAATGATTGTATGGGGAATTTACAACCACATTTCAACATAAAGTGTTCAATTATCTAAAGGGCTAGGTGACTATTCAAGATTGATTTTTTACACAATCATTCTTCAGTAGGTTGACTAATAAAAATGAATAAAAATGACATGAAATTTAGTCGAGAGCCCAATCATGGAGTCAACTATCCAAGAATGGTGAAATCAGCCCAATTGGATCTTTGAGGACTGAGGTATGGCCCAAATACAGAAGTGTGTTCCAATCAGGTCTTCCCAGAATGTCATTACATTTTGGGCCTATTTTGCGCAACTGAATTCATGAATTGGGCTTCATGATATTATTGAGAAATATATTCCACATTGTTTTTCACACATAAAACTATATTTAGCCCAATTGGATTCATGGATTATAAATATTACAAATTATTTTCCACATTAATGCTTGGGATCTCACACAGTTTGGCCCATTTTGCTTGAATTCCTTCACGAGCTCACCAAATAGTCTTCTCATACAATGTAAACACCAAAAAAGTTAAATTTCTATAATAAATAGTGAAAAAAATAAATTCAATTATTCAAATATATTATTCAATTTATTATTATATTTTAAATCTTCATTACAAAACCAGTTTAAAACAAATGGGGTGAGGGTGGATTTGAATAGTTAATTTCTATACGATCACATCCCCACACCTAAGCATTTGCACTTTTGGGAAAATTCACATATCCAAAAAATAACGCATATATATTTTCCCAACATTTGGAATTTTTAACATTTGAGGAAATTTAAATTCATTAATGTAATGGGATCAATGCACAAACCCCACCAAGGAGTTTATCAAAGTGAAAATAGAAGAAGATGTCTCATAAATCATATCACAATGAAATTCAAAGAGATTCATGATAGCAAATTGGGAAAATAACTCCAAAGACAATAATGGAACTAACTCTCTATTGTGTATGTGAAAAACATTCCATGCAAGTATTTCCACTTTCTATCCAATGAATATAGGTTAATTTAAAAATTTTCATCATAAAAGATTTTGTCCACCGAACCTTCCCTACATCCTTTGTAATCAAATTTCAAGATCCACTCACTTAAGCATTACTTGATGTAAAATCATAAGATCCAAACCTAGATATCCCCATATGTTGAACATTTCATCACTCCCCTCATTTATTATTTTTGTTTTTTTAGAAGTTTCTTTTGGAACAATTCTCACACTTATCTTAACCCTTGTTTTAACTCCTCATGATAGTAACTATAAAAGTTATAAAAAGATGAATGATTGAGGATAAGTTTTTATCGAGTTGACCAAGACACAACCCATTTCTTTTTGATTTTTTTGACGGCGTGCAATAGTCGAATCTCAGGTACACATGCATAGGAAAATCCGATACAACAATGAAACATATCAAATAAGGAATGAATGTATGAAAATATCATTTTATGTAAAAAAAATTTAACATAACTTATATTTACCATCTAGTACGTATGAAATATTCACACATTGTGGTATCATGCCAAAATGTGTAGAAATATTATTGCCACTAATTCCCAAAAACTACTCAAACAAGGGGGATCAATCATATAAAATGTTTCAAATACAACCAAGCATTTATATCATTGATAGAAAAACAATTCACAAAAAATCACTCCATGATACAAATATTCATTCCATAATAGAGACATATTTCATCAAATGTTAAAGTAACATGGAATTGAATATTTGAACAAGAATTTTTAGTAAGTTCCACGATTTGTGTTCATAAGGGGGTGGATATCAAAATACAATAAAGAAGGGGAAAACGATAAGAAAGAAGAAAGAAAATGTAAATTGTAATGAACCCAGAATGATGGGGAAAAGTGAAAATATCACAATGAATGCGAAAAAGAGAAGAATGAAGAGAGATGATTAAAGTACTAATGGTCCAAATAATTTATCCACCCCCACTCCAAGAATGTACAGTTTCCTCACTATAACAATTGAGAATGTGATATGGAATGGTAAAAACCTGTGTATATCAATGGTATGTTGCATCTAGAAGGTGGCTTTCATACACCAGATTCTATGAAAGATATTCATAAATGTGTTTAAGTCACTAGCCATTGATTGTTTGAATTCATCCACTCTACTCAAGAAAAATAATTATTACACCAAATGGGTAAACATTAGTATCAATATAAGGACAAAGCCATCAGAAATGAAGCTTACCTGGGAAGAAATTTTGCCTAGAATTTTACATGATGATTTTATAACCAATACGGAACTTCAGATAATGAATCATTATATTATAGATAGCCTTTTACTTTTAATTAATGATCTAGGAGTTATCTTATGAATCATGTCAAATTTATTCCAACTCTTGAATCTGCAGCGTCCTTCTCTCACAACATTTGAAAGATTAATAATACATTGTTTAACAGCCCAATATGCACAGTGGTCTACCTCCACTGGGATGTGACAAGCCTTTCCAAACACAATGAATATGTGTTATTTTTTTAAGGGTTATGTATTTTACTTGGGAAGGGTCAATGGTACGTGAGGCATACGCAATGACCTAAGTTTCATCTAATCTTTTTGTGATAAAACATCCCTTAATTCAAAGTTACAAAAATCACAAGAAATCTCGAAGGGGATATCATGCCTTGGTGGTCGGATGATGGGAGGTGATGTGAGACACATTTTCAGTGAATTGAATGATTCCACAAAATTTTTATCAAACATAATATCAGAATCCTTTTGTAATAACTACGACAATGGAAGTGTAATCTTACTAAAATCATTAATGTATTAGTAGTAAAAACCATCAGGACCCAAGAATGATCACACCCCACAAACACATTTTGGATATGGAAGAATTAAAATTAATTGATTTATTTATTTATCCACTTGAATTAACTCTTTTAAAATTACATTCCCATGAACTATCCCCAGTCCAACCATGAAATATCATTTCTCATAATTTAATACATGATATTTTTCTATGAAACGATGGAGGATAGAACCTAGGTGAGAATAATAATCATCCAAGGATAAACTATATAATGTGAAATCATTCATTAATACTTCTATACAAATCTCTTGGAACATAGAAACAATACTCATCATACATTATTGAAAAGTATCATGATCATTTCATTGACTGAATGACATCCTTATGTATGAAAATGTACCTAATGGACATGTAAATATTTTCATTTCATGATCATAAGGGGATATATGTATTTGGAAATAACCAAAATTTACATCAAGGAATCAATAATGGGACATACCAGCAAATCATTCTAACATTTGATCAGTAAAAGTTAGAGGAAAATGGCCCTCCTGTGTGGCTTGATTCAGTCGATGGTAGTCAATATAGACTCGCCAACTTCTTTGCACATGTGTTGGAACCAATTAATTCCTTTCATTTGACACAATTGTTATTCGTCTTTTTAGGCACAATTTGCACTCGGCTAACCCATTTACTATTATATATAGGATAAATGATCTCCATAGAATTTAATTTATTGACATCTAATTTTAACACATCATTAAGAGTGGGATTGATCCGACATTGAGATTGTCTCACGGTCTTAGCATCATCATCCGAAATTATATGGTGCATACAAATAGATGGGATAATCCCATAAATATCATATAATATTCATCCTATTTCCTTTTTACAGTCTCTAAAAAGGATGAGTAGTTTTGATTCCGATTTTTGAGAGAGATTATTCAAAATAATTATGGGAATTTGGTCAATACCATCAATATTGACATATTTTAAATTATATATAAGTGGTTTTAATTCCAACGCACTATGTTCTTTAGACTGTGGGATGGGATTTTAGGGGACTGAGGTCCATGAAACTGTTTATGTACTCATGTTTATTCTCTCAGGAAACAGAATATTTTGAAATGAGATTTTCTGAATCATCGATGGGAATGGGTAATTTATAATGAACACACTCATCAACTAAACAAAAAAAATTACACTTCTCAAAACCCACACAACACTCAAAACATGAATCAAACCCCAAATCATCCAACGGTGAAGTAGAGGAAAATGAATCAGAGTATTATTTGAGGAGAGAAGTGTGTGTGTGTGTGTGCATTGTTTTAGGGTACTTCCATCGAATAGAAATGAATAGTGGAGTGCTCTTCAACATGGTGTTTCATAGCCTCAAGTATGTTAAAAATTACCTTTCTCCTCCGACCTCCATATAATGCGTACCATTATGAATGTTTATGATCGTCATTTTTGTTTTGAGGAATGGACTCCCATGTATGAGAGGGGCATGTCCATGGGTTTGAGTATCATCCATCTCAACAATGTAGAAATCATCATGGAGGATGCTATTCTTCACTCATACAAGGACATCCTCAATCAGTTCTGTTAGATTTGTAATACTCTGGTCGGCACGTGTCATGATAATTCAGGTTGGTTGATGTTCTCCAAATTGCAGAGAAGTATACATGGAGTAATGCATTAAGTTAATGGATGCACCAAAATCTTTCATAACATCAAGAAAATAAGGTCTTCCCTACAGTACACAGTATCGTGAATGTTCCTAGATCTTAGTATTTGTTTGTCATTTCTAGTTGAATCATGGCCGAGACATTATTTACCATTTTGACTTCTCATTCCCATTTATGCTTCTACTATGTGTCCAAATCTCTTTAAAAAATTTTGCATATCGAGGGATTTGATTAACATCATCCAAAAGAGGAATGTTAACTTAGTTTTTTTTAATATATCCATTATTTTATTGTCAATCCCATTATAAAAATTCTTTATAGATTTAGAGAATATTTGGGGGAAAGTAATAGGAATGTATTTTTCATTTGAATCATCAATGATAATTTGATTACCCTTTTTTCGTGTTTTCCATTACATGAAATTATTGATGGTATGGAAAGAGAGTTTTCAAGAGGCAGACATACCTGTTGTGCAGAATTAGTAGATGGGGATACTTCATTACCACTATGATGTGTAACTAAAAATAAACTACCTCTATCCTTTGGATTGGAAATGGGTTGGGATGGTATTTTTCTATAACTTTGTATCTTAAGGTCATTGATTGTGTTTGAAAACCGTACCACTTGAGTTACAAAGTCTTTAATTAACTATTGTGTGTATTGTTGGAACTGGAGGTTCTAAGATTCCATTTTCTTCACCATTTCCTCAATTCTTGGTTCAGATTTGGGATGAGGAGGATGATTTTTTGGGAAGGTGAATGATATGAAGGTTTCATACCTTGACCTTATAGATACCAATTCTTCGTGGGGTAGCTTGAGTTTCCTCCATGTCAGTACTGGGGTAGTGATTGCCACACAATATTTTGATTTGGCCTGATTTTTTCTTGCTTTAATGGAGGTGTTTATTTGAATGGAAGACCTGGGAATACATCTACACAATACTCAGGTGAATCATGATGTTGTGGGAACTAGTCTGAAAAATGATTATTGTCTGAAAAAATACCACAATGTAATGGGGATAAAAATATTTTGAGTTGCCTTGTTCTTGAGCTAACATCCATAGAAGGGAATTCATCTCATTAATCTTGTTATCTACCTTTTGTTCTATAGATGAATGACTTTCCTCACGAACTCCTTGAGTTGGTTCAATAGATCATGTTCCAAATTTTTGAGCATTTTGTGCCATATTGGCTACTAAGTCATGAATGGTGGAAAGAGTTTTATCAAACATGGATCCCCCATATACTTCATCAATATTTCCATGATCCATGGGGATATATCTCTCATAGAAGTATTGAATTGATAGTTGTTCACTAATCCGGTGGTGGAGAATTCTTGAGAATAGTCATTTGAATCACTCCCAGTTTTCATGAATGTTCTCTCCTTGTGATTGTCTAATGTGACAAATTTCATTATAAATTGAGGTTGTATGAGAGGAAGGTAATGAATTATCTAAAAATAGTCTTTTTATGTCATCAAATCCCTTATTTGTGGTCGGAAAATAGTATATCCATTCTTTTGCTACACCATCAAGGGAGAAAGAGAAGTCCCTAAACCTAATTAAGTCCCCATAGACATTTTGTGGTTTTATGTTCGAGCAGATTAGGTGAAACTCATTACGGGGATTATGAGGGTCTCCACTAATAAGACCATGGAATTTAGGAAGTAGGTGAATGAGGCATGATCTCATCTCAATGTTGGCTTCTTCCCCAAGATATTGGATGTACCCAGGTTGGTACTCCACATCCAGGGTGGTCATTTATTTTAAGGTTCGATTATTTTCAGCCATGTTTTTTTGGATTTTATTAGGTTGAAATAATTATTGGTATATAAATACTTGAGGTTTCGAAAAGGGTTAATTATTGTTTCTTGAATGTCTATCTATAGATTTCATGATTAGTGTGTGAAGTGTCTTGTCAATATCTATGTCAAATTCAAGTAGTTTCCCTTTTTTTATCTAGTCATGAAAATAATTTGTGAAGTTTATTGTTTTATGAATGAATATGGATAAAATCACTTTTTAAGTGTGTAAAAGGAATAGAATGTTATAATACAGAATTATAAAGAGATATTGAGAAGAACAAGAGAGATAGAGAGAGGGAAAATAAGAACACACCAAAACAACCAAAAATAGAAATAGAAAACCGAAATAAGAACAATCAAATGGGTGTGGGGTATTTAAAGGAGTACTAGTTAAGAAGAAAAGTAAAAAAAAAGGAAATAAAGAAAAAAATGATCTTGGATTCCATGAAACATTGCCAAAATTTTATCGTGTTGTCAAACACATCAAATTAGATGTTTATTTTTAACTAGAATTTCTGCAGTAAAGCAGCATCCATAGGTTATCACTCGATGGAGCCATAGATCATAAAATAAATAATGAGGTTCAGATTAAAAAACTAAAAGGGGAATTGGATATTATAAAACATTGATTTTATTGATTTAACAATGGACATTTAATGTATATTACTATAGAGAGAAACCGGTTTTAGAAATCATGAACAACCCATCTAAGTGTCCCTTGATGCTCAATAAATTATTGCACTCAAGGGAAAGGTATAGATAATTCATTACTTGATTATATAAATACTAATACCAGTAATGGTATGTGAGTTTATACTATGTTACCACCTAGGATTTGATTGATAAACAATATTGATTGTGGCCAACCACTCAAAATCAACAAACATGATTCGATGTAAAAAACAAAACTCAATCAATGCATCACATAAAAAACATGATGAGATAACCAGATTTGTATCAATGATAAAAATATTCCACAATAAATTAAAATTCATATTCATAGGATCATGATCATAGATTTTATCATCCAATTTAATCCATGTTCACACTCATTAAAGCGAAGGGTGAGAAAAGATGCAACCACACTCAATTCATCACAAGATTCTGGTTATGCATTGAAACACGTAGATTCATGTATCATTGATTTGTATTTGATCATACCAGAATAAACACAAATTTATAAGGTAGAAATGAAGAAAAATTGAATGAAACTATGAAATCATTTACCTTATGAAGATTACAAGTGTTGATCTTGGTATTACAACAATGGAAACTCTCCAAATAGAACACTAAGAGATTTAGAAGTACATGAGGGAGATGAAAAATAATATGGGTTAATAGAGCTCTCCAATTCGACCTACCTTTACCCCTGGTTGTGAAACATAGATAATGTGGTGTTGGAGTGATTTTATGTAAAATTTCCATCCATATTTCCACAAAATGTGGTCAAGTATATAAAGGGATATGTGACTATTCAAGATATATTTTTTACTCCATCAAAATCTAGATGGTTTACTGAATAAAACGCATGAAAATCACTTGAAAATTGATGGTTACTCGGGGATTCTAGTTATATGTATAAGGGATGATGAATCGGCCCATTTGGATTTCTGAGGGCCATTTTATGGCCCAAATACAGAAGGGCGGACCAATCTGGCTTGCCTAGAATGGATTCACATTGTGGGCCTATTTTGGGGATCCCAATGGACGAATTTGGATTCCTGATATTCTATAGAAATGTAATCCACATTTTCTCTCACTCATAAACCAATATGTATCCCTATTGGATTCATGAATTATCCACAACACAAAAAAATTTCCACATGCATGCTTGGTCTCTTGCCCAGTTTGGCCATTTTACTTGAATTCCATCAGGAGCTCTCCAAATCATCTCCTACTACGATGTAAACAAAAAAAAGTATAATTTCCCTATTAAAATGTGATATCAATTAATTTGTTTAATCAATAATAATATTTAATTTATTATTATATTAGTAATATTCATTACAAAACCATTTTGAAACAGTGATGTATGTCTGGATCTAAATAGTGAATCGCTATGTTATCACACCCCCACACATAAAAATTTTCGCACCTGGGAAAAGTCGCATATCCAAAAAATTATTCACGTTTCTATTCTCAACATTATTAAGTTTTAGCATTTGGGAAATTTACATTCATTAATGTAATGTGATCAGTGCATAGACCACACCAAGGAGTTATTCCTAGTGAAAATGGTATAAGATGTCTCAAAAATCATATCATTATGAAATTCAAAGAGATTCATGATTACAAATTGAGCATGAAATTAAAAAGTCAACCATTCAACTAACTCTCCATGTGTGTATGTGTGAAAATTATTCCATTCTATTCATTCTAGTTTCTATCCAATAAATAAAATTTGTTTTGAAAATTTCTCAGCTAAACTGATTTTCTCCACCGAACCATCGCTACATCCTTTGCAATAATATTACAAGACCTATATCATAAGCATTCTTATAAGTCAATCCACAAGATCATGACCAAGATATCCCCATATGATGAACATTTCATTACTTCCCTCGTTTATTATTTTTTATTTCTTTCAGATTTATCTTTTGTAACAAATCTGAAACTTATCTCTCAACCCTTGGTTGATCTCATCATGAAACAAATTCTAATTGTTATAACAAAATCAATGATTAAGGATGAGTGTGTTTTTTCCTACGTATGTCCCATTTTTTTCATTTTCTATGATGTGAAATAGGAAGAGATCAGGTACACATGGATAGATCAATCCAGAAAATTAATTAAACTTATCAAATAAAGAAAAAATGCATATAAATATCATTTTAAGCAGAAAAATATTAACATAACAGATATTTACCTTCTATTAAGTACGAAATATTCACACTTTGTTGTTTTGTGAAAAAAATATGTTGAGATATTAGTGAAACTGTTTTCCAAAAAACTACTCACACAAGGAGAATCCATCATCTCAAAGGTTTCACATAGATACAACCATTTATATCATTGATAGAAACCAATTCACTATAAAACACTCCATAATACAAATATTCATTTCGTAACAGAGAAAAATTTCCTCAATTTTTTAAACAACATGGAATCAAAAATTTCATCATGAATTTTTAGAAAGTTCCCTGATTTGGTGACCATAAGGCAAGAGGGGGCAGGGAGGATGGTGTAAATATACCATAAAGATAGAGAAAAAGATTAGAAAAAAGAAAGACAATGAAAATAAAAATAAACCCATAAAGATGGGGAAAAGTGAAAATATCATAAATAAGGAGAATATGAAAAGAAAGAAAAAATATGGTGAAAATACTAATGAACCCATGAATGTATCCACCCACCACACATAGAATGTGCAGTGTCCTCACTATAATAATTGAGAATGTGTGAGGAAAGGATAAAACATATTGTGATTCATTGGAACATTTCTTCTAGAAACATGATTCCCTCCAATAGATGCTTTGGAAAATCCTCATAGAAGTGATTAAGTCACTTCCCAATGATGGTAAAACATCCTCCACTATTATAATTCTAAATATGTATTGCAACAAAACGGTATACATTAGTAACAGTATATGGACCGAGCCATTGGGAATTAAACTTACTTGGGTGGACCATTATCCTTGAATTGTACATAAGGACCTTCTCACCAATATGTAACTACTGCTGATTAATCATTATTTTAGGTATACACTTTGTATTCACTTTATAGATCCAGGAGTTCCGAAATTAATCATGTCAAATATCTTCAAACTCTTGAATCTGAAGTATCCTTTCATCACCTATATATGAAAGATTCATATTACATTGTTTAACAGCCCAATATTCATGGAGTTATACATAAACTGGGAGGTTAAATTCCTTTCCAAATACAATTTAGTATGGTGACATTCTGATTGGGGTTATAAAACCTATTTTTTATTCCTAAAGTTCCTTATCTTAGTACAAACTCCAATATTTATTTTTTGGGTTGTATTGTGTTTTCCATGATTCTCTTAACTTCTCGATTTGATATTTCTGCTTGTTCGTTATTTTGGGGGTGATATAGAGTGCATACATTATGATCAACCCCATACTTATGAAGCAATTTTTTCATGTTTCTATTGCAAAAATTGGAACCTTGATCACTAATAATTTATCTCAGCAAACCAAAAAAACTAAAAATTTGGGACCTCACAAAATAAACAACAACTCGAGAGTCATCAGTGTAGAGACCCAAAGCTTGACGTACATGGACATTACATTAATTTTGCAGAATACATAATACATAACTAAAACAGACACACAAGGACCTTAATAGTTTAGTGTCTTTGGAAACTCGGAATGTAATATTCTAATCGTGGTGAAAGATCTTCAACATCTCCCATAATGATCATCCCCTTTTGGTTATCTTACCTAAAACCTTTATTTGAATAGTAGGGAAAAGAAAAATTATAAAGTGTGAGATCAAATGCTCAGTACAGGTAGGCGTATAGAACATAAAAAAATCCATAAACATTTGAATGAAAAAACTTGAACGTAAAATCTAAACATCAAAATCATGAGCAATGAAATAAATCTTGAAAGTATGTAAGGAATATATCATAAAGGAACATCAATCATGATAAAATGGAATGGGAATAAAACATGTAATTGTGGAAACCATTAACCATATGTTATGATTTTCATAGTAGCCAAGGCATTACTTCCAAGACCATATTAGTGGACAAAGTCCCTTTCTGAATCGATTTCACTTCTCGTTCCAGTCCGGTATCACTGAATAGGATTAACTTACCATTCTAGACATGTCTATCTCATGAGATATAAATCTTTACCCAAGGCATTGGAGGGAGATATAGGTCCCACCAATCTCATATTGAAGTCATTCTTTCGTGTGCCACAAAATCATAAATCATACATCATAGCATAACCCATGTAATAGAATGGGATTCTTAAACATCGTGCCATCATAAAATAATCAATATAAAAAATGGATATCATTTCATCATAAGAAGAATAAAACCATTTAAATAATATATACATTATACTTGAAACATAAACATATTAAATAGTGTCATTTTTAGATGGAAAATAGTTTTGAAAAAACACATGAAAGGAATTCTTGATGAAAATATCCTTTCTTCTTCAAAATAATTTTCTTTTCACAAAATGACATGCAATCTTAAAAGAAAGGAGTTTTGTTGAAAATAATCATGAAATATTTTAAAGGATTCATCATGAAAATGAGGCTTCATAAAACCATAAAAATCCATTCACGCTGTATAAGTTAAAAATAACATTCTCCTTGTACTGTTATCGGAAATGTCAAAAAAGTACCTCGTAACGTAAAAAAAGAAAGATTCCTTACATACCATGTAATAAAAGTAAAAAATGGGTAAAAAGGAATTTGAACATACATGAAACCATTTTTAGAAAATAGGGACATGGGTGATAAATATAACCCCAGTAAATACTTATGAATAAACAATCTCGGGTAAAAACGAGATTGGAAAAGTTATCCCTTACCTTATGTTTGATATGCTTCGTACGTATCTGAACTTGCTCTTTTAAGACTTCTCTTAAGGAAGTAGAGTTGGTATTTTTAGAAGACTAGAACCTCTATAATGTTTCTAGGGAAGTGGAGAAGAGAAATGGTTAGGGTTTGGCGGAGCATCAAGTCTCAAAACGGTGTGAAGAGAAGAGGGAAGGGGTGCCCTTTTTACAAGGGAGGAGAGGGGCACCTTTTGAAAAACTTAAAATATTAATTTATAATAAAGTCATATTCTATTTCTAATAGCTCAAAATTGATTTATTTAGAAGATAAGGTTGGGATGGGTCGAAATCCTCTCATCCAATAAGATTTAGACAAGTTTAGGTTTCTATTTTAACCTTATCATTTAGATTTAACTTCAAGTTAAATAATTTTACTTTTACCGTGTCTTCTTGTTTTCTTACACTATAAGGTTAATAAACATACTATAATAAGTCAAAAAAACCCAAAGTTGTTTTTAATTAATATATATAACCTTTTATAAGTTATTTTTCCTAACCATAGATTTTTAGGAATAAAATAACAATTAATAATATAATATTTGTTTTAAAAACTATTTTATGTCAATTTTGACACCATATGGTAATTGATTTTTGTGAAAATCATAACAGCATAATTATTTATGAAAACGTTAAATAAATCAATAATAAAATGTCATATTAACCTAGAAAAGTAGTGGAATTCATAAAAAGTATCAAATTACATTTATTTGTGTATTTATAACATAAATTATGTTAATATTTCATTAATAAGATAATTACTGCATCATCATTATGTCACATATAAATTAATTTATATAATTTCTAAAAATTATAAATTGAATACAATTATGTAGGAAATCATTTTATTTTTCTAATGAATATTTATAGTTATATTTATCTTATGTATAACCCTATATTAAAAATGATTTATTTATTAAAAATTGATTTTAACTATTTTAGCCCTTCTTTAAATAAATTAATAATAAATGTCCTAATCTAATAAAAGTGGACCAAAATGGTCATATTTTATTCCTAAGGTTGTTTTTGGTCGAATTAAACTTATCCAATAGAAATAGGACATGTTTTATGGTAATAATAATATCATTTTTACCCATAATTACCCTATTTACTTTTAACTGTGGTAAATAAAAGTAAAAGGTTACTATTCACCAAAAATTATTTTCATCTCATTGAACCACATTTTAGTCCTTGATATTAACTGTGTCTCTCTAATTTTCGAAATTACACTCACAGAAGCGGTAAAATTAAGTTTTATGTGAATTTACAAATTCTCCTATGAGGTGGGTAAAAGACGGTGAAAAGTTCAATAAAATTTTTATATATCTAAAATTATTATAAAATGACTCTAATGAATTAAATTGAACATATATTGGTATTATGCATCAATTTTTATCTAAAAAATTTAAATAAAATAAATAATTATTTAAATAAAAATTCAGTTTTTAAATAGTAGCCTAGTGTTTTCACTATTCATCAAAAATTGAATGTTTTCAGAAAATTACCAAAAATTCACCCTAGGCTAATTTCAATATTCTGAATCCAAAAATGAATTCCATTTCAAAAGATAAAATTTATAAAATTTTAAAAAGTGGCTATTACTATTCATAACAGCTAGTTTATATAACATATTGTTGTTTAGTGAAACTCGGTATTGCGTACAACACACGCTATCATGGAAGGTCGTGATTGCGTGTAATGCAAGCCAAGTCGAGGATGATTGTAGTGCAAGATCCTTTTGGTGTAGCGTATAACACAAGACATTAATGAAATTAAAATGAATATTTTTCATAAAATATCGGGGTGTTACATTCAACCCCCCCCCCCCCCCGTAAAATGAATTTATCCCTCGATATTCATCAGGGTTATAAATGGTTTACTACTCGAAAGTTTCTTTAATTGAAACCCAAATCGTAAAACAGAATACCAAAACCAATCTTTAAAAACTAAAGTATGAAACGTAATGGTTACCCAAATTAACTAATCACTTGGTTTCCACATATGAGAACATAGGTGAAAATATGGATATAGAAGAGAAATCTAACGATCATGTTCTGATGGAGAGTGGTAGAGAACTTGGTATGAAAAATCCAACAATCACAAAGCTATAGATTTGTGATGATCTAAGGTACCATCTGATTCATCGAATATAAGGGCACTAGGACAACATTTTTGGCTTTCAAGATCATTTCCTTAAAGTTAAAGAAATTGGAATTAGAAGAAATAATTTCGTGATTTTGGTATAGTCTCACCTATGGTCATTCCTGGAACAATTTCCACTTCATCTCTTAAAGAAATGAAGTTGAATTTGACATTCGTGAAGTGTTAGAAGATCATGTGATAGAATGATGGGTCATTCTATCTGTCTCAAACAAAAGGTTAGGAAAATTTATCAAATATACATAAGACCATCTATAGTGTGATTAATCATATATGGATCCAAAAATAGACTTATAATTCATATATCTTATTTATTAATTTAGTGAAACTGGTTTCAACTAAACAGAGACTTCTTGTAGGCCAGTGGTAGGCGATAAAGGCATGTCGCACTTCGGTTGTGGGTTCGATTCCCACAGCCTTGTCTGACGCGACGGGTTGTCGCCCGTCTTGCAAGTTATCCTTTTTCTAAAACAATACTATTATAATAAAAAGTTCTAGCCTTAAGAAATACTATCTGATGTCCCACATAATCCATTCCAATCTTTAGGCTTATCCAAAATACTTCTTTCAAAACTCATAGTATAAAGAGAACGATTACTAAAAAGGTCATATAACAAGCACGTGAATACCATCATTTATCTCTCATATATCTTGTTGGTCACATTCCAATCATGAAAATACCATAATCATGTATTCTCTTGAAAAATGAATACCCATTGAACCTTAGTGAAAACATGAATGATGGAAAAAGTTAGCTCTTTCAACATACCAAAATCCCAAAAATTCTATATACTCAAACCTTGATATCACTTAGTCATTATAACAATCATGAGCTCATGAATACTATCAAACATCTCATTATCTCCTTATCCCTTCGTTATTCACATATCATCTACTTTCCAAAATATATGTATATTAATAACCTCTCATGGTTACCTATACCATTCAACATATACTTTCAAATACTTTATGAAAAAAAATAGTGTAACAATCCTTAGATGTGTCTTTATTCCATAGTACAATTACCTATACAACATAAATCATTCCTCTAACTTCTTAAACCACTGACTGAGCTTCACATTTTCATTCATCTCATATATCGTTTGTAGTCTCTTGATCATCATCAACATAAATACTACCCATACGACCATGCTGATTCTCTTCCTGAGATTTTCCCTTAGCGTATTGGTTTGAATAATTCCCATGCATCCCACATTGAAAACATTTAATCATTGTTGATGTCATAGAAATACCATTATCCTTTCCATGGTGTTAACTGAACCTTTTCCTTTTCCCTTATTGGCTTTGTGTCCTTATTTTCCACACCCAAAGCATCTTCCAGTACCTTTAAAACAATCTACCTAATGTCTCTTCCCACATTATTTACATGAGGGAAATTGAACTTTCTTTCCTCTATGATCATCATGAAAATCCATTTTTCTCTTATTATCTGAGTCGGGAAACTTTCCGAAGTTGAGATTATTGATCATATTATGAGATTTCTCATTGGGAATAATGACGATTTTTCACCTTCCAAATCCCATTTCATTTGCTTGATCATGAAGAATATCATTCCATTGTCCATCATATTCTCCATTATCGGGAATCTTCCTGTTTCCAACCATTTTATAAAACCCAAATAAATAGTGTGAGAGGCCAGAATCATAATCAAGGGGGATTAACTTCAATATCTTACATCTTAGGTTAAATTATAAGATTGTTACCATAATTCTAGAAATATAACCTATACTTATACATAACCTTAGGGACGTCCCTAAACATACCTTAGAAATATCTCTAGGGATCTCACTAAAGTTTTCGCATCCTAGTCTCCAAAGTTTGACTAAACCTTTCCTCTATTACCAACTGTAGAGACCCAAAGCTTGACGTAGATGGACATTACATTACTTTTGCGGAATACTTAATACATAACGAAAATAGACACAAAAGGACTGTAATAGTTTAGTGTCTTTGGAAACTCAGAATATAATGTTCTAATCATGGTGAAAGATATTTAACATCTCCCATAAAAATCGTCCCCTTTTGGTTTTCATACCTAAAGCCTTTCATTAAATCCTAGGAAAAAGAAAACATATAAAGGGTGAGATCAAATGCTTAGTAAGGGTAAGCGTAGAGAACATAAAACAATCCATAAACATTTGAATGAAAAAACATGAACGTAAAATCTAAACATCAAAATCTTGAGCATAGACATAAATCGTTGAAGTACGTAAGGCATATATCATAAAGGAACATCAATCACTATAAAATAGCATGGGAATAAAAAATGTAATTATGGAAACCATTAAGCACATGTTATGATTTCCATTGTAGCCAAGGCATTGTATCCAAGACCATCATAGTGGACAAAGTCCCTTTCTGAATCGAGTTCATTCATCGTTCTAGTCCTTTATCACTGAACCGGATTAACTTACCGTTCCAACCATGTCTATCTCATGAGATATAAATCATTACACAATCAATTGGAGAGAGATATAGGTCCCACCTATCTGATAATGAAATCATTTTTTTGTGTGCCACTAAATCACAAATCATACATCATATCATAACCCATGTAATAGAATGGGATTCTTAAACATAATGCCATCATAACAAAATCCATATAAAAAATGCATATAATTTCATCATAAGATGAATCAAACCATGTAAATAATGGATAAATTATACATGAAGCATAAACATATTAAATAATGTCATTTTTAGATGGAAAATAGTTTTGATAAAACTCTTGAAATGAATTATTGAGAAAAATATCCTTTATTCTTCAAAATCATTTTCATTTCACAAAATTACATGCAATCTTAAAAGAAAAGGGTTTTGTTGAAAATAATCATGAAATATTGTAAAGGAAGCTTCATGAAAATGAGGCTTTATGAAACAGTAAAAATCCATTCACGCCTTATAAGTTAAAAATAACATTCTCCTTGTACTTTTATCGGAAAAGTCAAAAAAGTATCTCGTAACGTAAAAAAAGAATGATTCCTTACATACCATGTAGTAAAAGTCAAAAATGGGAAAAAAGGACTTTGAACATACATAAAACCATATCTAGAAAATAGGGACATGGATGATAAATATAACCCCAGTAAATACTTAAGAATAAACAATCTCGTGTAAAAATGAGATTGGAAAAGTTATCCCTTACATTAGGTCTGATATGCTTCATACGTATCTGAACCTCCTCTTTAATGCCTTCTCTTAAGGAAGTAGAGTTGGTATTTTGAGAAGAACATACCCTCCAGAATGTTGCTAGGGTAGTGGAGAAGAGAAATGGGAAGTGGTTGGCCAAGCTTCAAGGCTCAAAAGGGTGTGAAGAGAAGAGGGAAGGGGTTCCCTTTTTATAAGGGATGAGAGGGGCACCTTTGGAAGAACATAAAATATTATTTTATAATAAAGTCATATTTGGTTTTTAATAGATCCAAATTAATTTATTTCGAATCTAAGGTGGGTATGGGTCGAAATTCTCTCATCCAATATGATTTAGACATGTTTAGGTTTTTATTTTGACCTTATCATTTAGATTTAACTTTATGTTAAATAATTTTACTTTTACCGTGTCTTCTTGTTTTCCTACACTATAAGGTTAATAAACTTACTATAATAATCCAAAAAAAACCCCAAGTTGTTTATTATTAATATATATATCCTTATCTAAGTCATTCGGCCGATCCTAATATTTTTAGGAATAAAATAACAATTAATAACATAATATTAGTTTTAATAACTATTTTATGTCAATTTTTACATTATTTGGTAATTGATTTTTGTGAAAATCATAACAGAATTATTAGTTAGAAAAAAATTAATTAAATCAATATTAACATATCATATTAACCTATAAAATTAGTGTAATTCATAAAAAGTCTCAAATTACATTTATTTGGGAATTTATAACATCAATTAGGTTAATATTTCATTAATAAGAAAATTACTGCATTATCATTGTATCATAAATAAATTAAATTATTTAATTTATAATGATTTTAAATAAAATACCATTATGTATTAAATATATGTAGCTTTCTAATGAATATTTATAGTCGAATTTATCTTATGTATAACTCTATATTAAAAATTATTTAGTTATTAAACTTTGATTTTAACTATTTTAACCCTTCTTTAAATAAATTAATAATAAATGACCTAATCTAATAAAAGTGGACCTAAATGGTCATATTTTATTCATAAGGTTGTTTTTGGTCGAATTAAACTTATCCAATAGTATTAGGACATGTTTTAGGGTAATAATAATATCATTTTTACCCTTAATAACCCTATTTAATATTAACCGTGGTAAATATAAGTAAAAAGTTACTATTCACCAAAAATTATTTTCATCTGATTGAACTAAATTTTAATCCATGATATTAACCGTTTCTCTCAGATTTTCGAAATTCCACTCACAGAAGCGGTAAAATTACGTTTTATGTGAATTTCCAAATTCTCCAAGGAGGTGGGTAAAAGACGGTGAAAATTTCAATAAAATTTTTATATGTCTAAAATTATTATAAAATGACTCCAATGAATTCCATTGAACTTATATAGGTATTATGTATCAATTTTTACCTAAAATAAATATAAATAAAATAAATAATTATTTAAATAAAAAGTCGGTTATTAAATAGTAACCTAGTGTTTTCACTATTCATCAATAATTTAAAGTATTCAGAAAAATACCAAAAATTCACCCTAGGCTAATTTCGATATTATGAATCCAAAAATGAAGTCCATTTCGAATGATAAATTTTATAAAATTTTAAAAATCGGGTATTACTATTCATAACAGCTAGTTTATATAACATATCGTTGTTTGGTGAAACTCGGTATTGTGTACAACACACGCTATCGTGGAAGGTCGCGATTGCGTGTAATGAAAACCAAGTTAGGGATTCATGTAGTGCAAGATTCTTTTGGTGTAGCATACAACACAAGACATTAATGAAATTAAAAAGAATATTTTTCATAAAATCTCAAGGTGTTACAATCAGTCATAGTGGCCTTTTCATCAAACCATTTAGAAACATAGACCAAAACTGACTAGATGTAAATGAGGCCAAATGAATTTAGAAAAGGGTCTATGGAATCAATCCCCATGCATCAATGATTTCACTGAATAACATGGGTTGTTGGGGAATTTTATTTATCTTTATGATATTCTTTTTGAATTGAAAATGACTACATGACATGAAAATATGATGGGCATCCCTGTACAATGTTTTCCAATAATGTCCTGAGTCAAGGTCCTTTGGAGCTATTCATTGAGTGATTATGGGGACCCCAGAAACCAATGAGTGAGAGAAGGTCAAAACATAAGTGAAATCATGTTCAACGACACACCAAAAAAAAACATGGTCACCACAAATTTTCCAAAAATATGGGTCATATGAAATGTACCACTGAGAATCATGATTAATTCTCTGGGATTGGGATGTCTGGAAATCTGTGGGAACCCTAGATGTTTCTAGAAATTTCACAATTTCATTACACCAGGGGGTAAGGTCCACAACATCACAAAGGTTCTCATGAATGAAGAATTATCCAATGGGGTGGGATGAGTTAGCATGGTGGTCCAGTGGTGGAGATATCCTACTGATGTGAACAATTACAACATTTTATAATACCCTATTATCTATAATCTTATGGTCCAACAATTGGAGGAGGAGAATCAACTGTATGAGGCAGGGCTTAGTTTTGGGTATCTTTAAGAGGAATCGAAGGGAAACATGGTCAGAAAACGCAATCACTTCTGACCCAATAAGATATGAATGAAATTTTTTAAAGGTAAACAAAATAGAAAGGAGTTCTTTTTATGTGGTTGTGTAGTTTACTTGGGTAGGGTAAAGGGTATGTGAGGAATACACAATGACATGATGAGCCTTTTCAACCATTTGTGCTAAAACTACCCAAACTGCAAACTTAGAGGCATCAGACATAACCTCGAAGGGGAGATCCCACAATGATTGTTGTATGATGGTAGGTGATGTGAGTCTTTTTTTAATGAATTAAATGAATCCTTACAATTTTTATCAAACACCAACTCAAAATAGTTTTGTAATAACCAAGACAATGGAATTGTGATCTTATTGATGTCATTAATGAATCTGTGGTAAAAACGAGCATGAACTAAAAATGATTGCACCTCACTAACACATTTTGGATATGGAATGGTCGAAATTAATTCAATTTTTGATTTATCCACTTGAATTACCACATATTAAATAACCTGACAAAGAACTATCCCTCATCCAACCAAGAAATGAAATTTCTTTTAATTTTATACTAGATCATTTTCTATGCAACGACGAAGGATAGAACCAAGGTGAGATAAAACATCATCAAAGGAAGAACCACGTACCATGAAAATCATCCATAAACGCTTCTATTCAACTCTAAAGGTACTCAAAAAAATACACAACATACATCACAGAAAAGTACCCAGAAAATTACATAGGCCGAATGATATCATTCTGTATGAAAATGTGTCAAATGGACAAGTTAATGATTTATTTTCATGATCCTCAGAGGCTGTATAGATTGGAAAATATCCCGAATATCCATCAAGGAATCAATAATGGGACTTACTAGCTAATCTTTCTAAAATATTTTCAATGAAAGGTAGTGGAATGTTGTCCTTTTACATGGCTTGATTCAGTTGATGGTAGTCAATCCAAACTCGCCACCAATATTTCACATGTGTTTGAACCAATTCATTCATTTTATTTGACACAACTGTTATTCCTGTTGTTTAGCCACATTTTTCATTGGGAAAACCCATTTACTATTAGATATAGGATAAATGATCCCTACAGCAAGTAATTTACTAACTTCTAATTTTATTACTTCTAGGATAGTGGGATTCAACAAACATTAATATTATCTCACACGCTTAACCTCATCATCCAAAAGTATATGGGAAAAAATAGATGGGTTATCTTGATAATATCATCCAATATACATCCTATTGTCATTATACACTCTCTCAAAAGGTTGACCAGTTTTTATTCCAGTTACTGATAGATGTAATTGGAAATAATGATGAGAAATTGGTCAATAACCTCAAGATAGTCATATTTTAAATTTGATGGAAGTTGTTTTAATCCTAACACATGGATTTTTGGACCGAGGGAGTGGATTTAGGGGGATTGAGGTCCATGAAACTGTGTATCTAATCATGTTTATTATATAATGATAGATAATCAATTGAAATTAGATTTTCAAAATCATTGACGGTCACTGGTAACATAGAATTAACACACTATTCAATTAAACCACAAAATTAACACTTCTATGAACCCATAGAACACTCAAGAGATGAATCAAAACTCAAATAATCAAAGGGAGAAGAAGAGGAATATGAATCATGTTATTGGTTGAGGAGGTAAGTGTTTGTATGTGTTCATCGTTTCAGAGGACATCCATCGAATAGATAGGTAGAGTGGAGTGCTCTTCAATGGGGTGTTTCATATCCTCAAGTGTGTTAAAACATACCTTTTTTCCTCTTAATTCCATGGACAGTGTACCATTTTGAACGTTGATGATCATCCCTACTGTTTTTAGGAATAGTCTCCCATGTATGTGAGGGGGATATCATTGGGTTAAGGTAAAATTCATATAAGGAATGTAGAAATCAGTAGGGATGATGAGATTCTTCACTCTTACAGGGACATCCTCAATCACTCCAGTTAGATTCATATTACTTTGGTTGGAATGTTTTACGATAATGCATGTTGGTAGAAGTTCTCCAAATTGTAGAGAAGTATACACAGAGAGAGTCATTATGTTGATGGAAGCACCAATCTAGTATAGCATCAGAAAAGAAGGTCTCCCCTATGGTACAAGGTATCATGAATGTTTCCAGATCATTTTATTTGGTTGGAATTGCCTATTGAATCAATACCAAGACATTCCTTCTCAATTTGACTCTCTCATCCCCCTTCTGCCTCCTTCTATGTGTGCAATGCTCTTTAAATAATTTGGCATATCTAGGGATTTGACTAAGTACATCCAATAGATGAATGTTAACTTGAACTTTTTTAAATGTATTCATTATTTTTTATCAATCTCATTATCAAAATTGTTATTCGATTAAGAGTGTATTTGGGGGAAAGGAAGAGGAATGGATTTTTCATTTAAATAGTCAATGACAGTTTGATTACCCCATTTTTTTCATTACTTGAAATTATTGAGTGTTGGGAATGACTTTTTTAAAGAGGGGGACATACCTATTTTGCAGAATTAGTAGAAGGAGTGACTTCATTACCACTATGATGTGTAACTACACATACATTACATTTTTCCTTCGGATTATAAATGGGTTGAGATGGTGGGTTTCCAGACATGAGCATCGTAATCTCACTGATTGTGTTTTCCAATAGCCCACATGAGTTTGTTGGTCTTGAATTTCCGATTGTGTTTTCTATTGGAACTGGATGTTCTGGTAATCCATTTTCATCACCATATCTTCGAGGATTGGTTCATATTTTTGACGAGGAGGATGTTTTTTTATAATTTGAATGATAATAAGGTTTCATTCCATGGCCTTTTTGACACCAATTCTACTTGGGGTGGCTTGAGATTTCCTCCTTGTTGGTACTAGGGTTGTGTTTTCCACCTGATATTTGAATTTTTCCTTAATTTTTATTCCTTTAAGTGAGGTTATTGTTGGAATGGATGAACTGGGAACACAGCTGCACAAGACTTGGGAGAATGCTGAGGTTGTGGGCACTAGTCAAAAAATTATTCTTGTCAGAACAAATAGCACAATGTAATGGAACATGAGGATATTTAGAGTTACCATGTTCCAGAGGTAATTGCCTATGAAGGTAATGCATCTCATCAGCCTTGTTATCAACTTTTTTATCTGGTGATGAATGACTTAACTGATGACATCCTTGAGTTGGTGCTATAGCTAACGTACCAAATTGTTGGGCATTTTGAGTCATGTTGGCTATTATGTCATGATCTTCAGAAGGAGTTTTATCAACCAAGGCACCACAACAAGATGCACCCATCATTCCACAATCCATGGGGATATGTCCCTCATATAAGTATTTGATTAATTATTGTTCAGTAATCTGGTGGTGTGGGTAGCTTGACCAGAGTTGTTTGAATCTCTCCCAGTATTCAGGAAGTGTCTCTCCTTGTGATTGTATAATGCCAAAAATTTATTTCCAAATTGATGTTCTTAAAGAGGATGGTAAGAAATACTCTAATAATAGTATTTTTAGGTCATTCCATATGCCAATTGTGGTAGTCAAATAGTATTTCCAATCCTTGGATACACCATGAAGGGAGAAAATGAAGGCCCTGACTTTAATTAAGTCCTTAGAGACATTTTTGGGGTATTATGGTGGAAAAAACTATGTGAAACACTTTATAGTGTTTATGAGGGTACTCACGAGGAAGACCATTGAATTATAGAAGTAGGGGGTTGAGGAAAGATTTCAGATCAAAGTTGGATACTTTCCTAGGATACTGGAATTACGTAGGTTGGGACTATACATCCGAGGTGGTTAATTATTTTAAGGTTAGATTACTTGTCGCCATGTTTTAGTGGGTTTGATATGGTTCAAAGTTTGATTGTTTTAACAAAACCTAAGGTTCTAAATAGGGTTAATTATTGTTATTTGATATAATTTCAGTAGATGCCATGATTTTTTTGTGAAATTTCTTTTCAATTTATGGGTAAAATTCAAGCAGTTTTTTGTTTTTTGATCGGGTCATGAAAACAAGCTTTGAAATTTGTTTTTTTATGATTGATTAGGGATTAAATAACATAATAACAAAAAATGGATAATATAATATTATAATAAAAATTTAACAATAGAGATGGGGAATAAGATATAGAGAGAGAAAGAGTAAGGAAGAACATAAAATAATAACCAAAAATAGAAACAAAAAACCAAAACAAAAACAATCAAATGGTGGTGGGGTATAATAAGAAGTACTAATTATGAAGTAAAATAAATTAATAAATTTAAATAAAAAATGATCCTAGATCCTCAGAAACAACACCATGATTTGATTTCATTGGCGATCATGTCAAAATATATGTTTATTTTGAACTGGAATTTTTGCAGTATAGCTGCAATCCTAGGTCATCTGTCGATGGAGAATTTAATATTTAATTATGAAATTTGGTTCTGATTAAGAAACTAAAAGTGGAATAGTGTTTTATAAAACATGGTTTTTTTCATTAGGAACATAAAGTGATTTTATATTACTACTGAGAGAAACTAGTTTAAGAAATCCTGATCAACCGGGGTAAGTGTCCATTGATGCTCAATCCATCATCGCTCTCAAGGGAAAGAGAAGCATATTTTATTCCTAGATTTTATACATAATGAAACTAGTAATGGTATGTTACTTATTTCTAGGATACCATCTTGGATTTTATTGATCAACGATATTGATTATCAGCAACCGATCAATATTAAAAAACATGATTTGTTATTAAAACAGAACACAATCAAGGCATCACATCAACAATGTGATGAGATTACCAGATTTGTGTCAATAATAAATGATTTCCAAAAGACAAGAGAATTCATATTCATAGGTTCAAGCTCTTATATTTCATCAACTGACATAATCGATTTGCAAAATCATGAAAGGGAGGGGTGAGAAAAGGGAAAATCGTAATCAAATAACCACCTGATTGAGGTTATGTATTGATGCATGTGGATTCTTGTTACATTGATTTGTAAATTATCATACCAAAAAGACGACAAATTTAGAATGTAAAAATGAAGAAAAATTGAGTAAAAAAATCTAGAAATCAATTATGTAATGAGGATTACTAGTGTAGGATCATGGGATTAAAACAAAGGACTCTATCTAAATTGATCAGTAATAGGTTTAGAAGTACATGAGGGAGAAGAAAATATGTAACGACCCAATATTTTTGATTAATATATTAACTTACTATTAACGATTTAATAGAGATGTTAATGGTTAATGTAGAAAGTGGAGTCGATGGCTTCATCTGGTAAAATTGAACCTTATGAAGCCCACTTATCAGATCTTGGGAAGGAGGTGGCATCTTTGGGTTTCTTTTTAGACCAAGCCCAATCCAAACACCAGCGTGTCAAGCTTTAACGGAAACTCCTGCGGGAGAAGTTCAAGTTAGTAGAGATTTCTACTAGGGCAAAGTTATCTAAGCCTCCCTAAGATTCTCTCACCATATCACACCTTACACTTAGGTCTTATGCTGGTGTTATAAGGGGATATGTGACGAGACCGTAGCTTCTTTGTGTAATCCATTGGGATGAATAAATTGAGATTTCATACTTTAGTGATGTTTTTGAAATTTCAAATGTCTAGATAATTTTAGGATGTATTTTATTGATGAAATTTGAAAAAAATGATATTTTAAAATATTTATGTAAACCTTAAATAATTAATGATGTGTAATTATTTTCAAAAAATGGTCTTCTACAATTATGTTCATTTCGAAATTTAGAGTCTAATAAATTCAACTTAATTTTTTATGAATAGTAAATTATGAATAGTGATTTCATGCTTAGGATTAGTAATTTGACCAAATAGATTAGTAATCTGACTTAAAGAAAGTTTTAATATAATTTAGACACCTTGATTAAGTAATGTGATTCAATAAAATGGGTAAATAACGGTTTCATAAATTATTAATCAAGTATCAGTTTTTTCGGGTGAATAGATTTTTTAATTAAAAATTAAAGTAAAATTTTTTAGAAAATTATTTTTATAAAATGGACTTTATTTTTTAACTCATATCATCGATATTATGTCATGGTAATTTTTTGGTATTTTTCTGAGAAAGAAAAATTTTCAGTGAATAGTAAAAATACAGTGTTAGGGTTTCGGTATGTTAAATGACATCATAAATGTGTCATGATGATTTCATTAGATATTTTAAGGGATGGTATACTAAAGGGGATGAATTATTGTATAAGGAGTCCCATGTGGTTAATACCAGGGGCAAGCCCATGGTTTTGCCAATACCACCAATGAGGTGTCCCATGGCCATTAATGCCTTGTCCCCTCACTTTCTTTATAAATACCAAGACATCCTCTCATCCATTCGACTCCAATAATCATCCTCAAAGAATTTATGGTCTACATACCTCCCAAGGATTCCTCCCATGGTGCCTCCAAGCCCTCAAGGTCCCAACCTTTGAGTTTTAAGAGTTACGTTTAAGGTAAGGGATCCGACCTGTCTCTTTCTTTTCAAGTAATCCCTTTTATGTAATTTCTTTTATGATCTGTGTTTTTATGTTGGATGATGTTATTTTATACTCATCCTAATTCCCTTTTTATGTTCATATTAGGGTATACCCCCTCTTTCTCTCATCAATTCGTTTTAAGAATGTTTATGTGGCGCCGTTAGGCTGCCGAATTTTTAAGGGATTCTTTCACGCTTCTCTTTTTCAAAGGTCTACTTTCATGTCAAGTCTTTCAAGTTTTTTTTAATTATTTTGGGGTATGATATCTATATATATCATACTGAAATCTTATGTTAATATGATGAGAGACCCTTTTTGATCTTGTCAATTCATTTTCGGTTGAAGCTTAAGTGACGCCGTTAGGCTACGGGTTTTTCATAAGAGAAATATAATTTTTGTCTTCATTCCATATTTTTCATTTCAAATGGTATGTCCTTAAAATTTCATTACCATGTTCATATATCCATTATATTCTGTCCCCATACTATTCTATGGGTCTTTTATGAATGTTTGACCCATGTCCCCTCTCTTTTCAATGTTTTCAAAAACCTCGAAACATAGTTGTTATGCTGCAGAATTTCCGTCTCAAAATGTCTCTCTCTTTTTTTAAAGTTATTTTATTTTATTAAGTGAATACTCAAAGCTCAGTCTTCTATATAGGTATTCACATATATACCAAAATGTTCTATTTTATATTCTGGGATTTACATACATGATAACCACCTTCTTTTTTCTGTGGGTTCTAAAGTGACACAAAGATCATGTCTTTAAAGAAGTTTTTAAAACGTTATGATTATGATATGAAACCCATTCTTTTTATGCTATATGGGTTGTTTATGAAATGATTTATGATGACATATGTGGCTCACATGATAATGAATATATGTCAAGGGTGCGCCCTGATAGCGCTTTAATTCATTGGGTAAAGACATAATCTCTAGAGATGACTATTTTTAACGATGCCATGGTGAATAACCATGGTAATTTTTAATGACACCGTGGGGATGGACCTTGGTGAAACAGAAATTATTGTCAATATTAAATGTTTTAGCCACATCTTCAAGTTATGAAAAACGTTATTTTTTTTATAATATGCCTCCTGATTTCTTTCTCATTCCTTAAAGTTCTCTCCATGACCTTATTAATGTATTTCAAGTTCACATGTAAAATGTTTCTCTTGTTTCCCTTACTGGGCCTTCTGCTCACCCATTCTTTTGATGTATGTCCCCAGGTTACGTGATGCATTAATGAACCTAGGATGGTCTTATGGAGAAGCCTTTCAAGTGTTTAAGAAGAATGTTTTATGTTGTTTTCATGTTTTATGTTCCTGGTTTCCAAGACATTAATCCTTAAAGATCCTCAATTTTGTGTAATGTAATGAAAGTTTATGTAATAAAATGCGGGATGTTATAGTTGGTATCATAGGATGGTTTAGTTATTTGTGGAAATTAGGATATAAAATCTTTAGGAAGAACCCTATAGAAAATTTTAAATATAGGAAAACTTCCTGGTATTTTGGTATGTATTGATTAAGTGGTTTATCAAACAAATACATCCCTGTCGGGATACGAGCAGGTAGAGGCGGCTCTAGCACAGATGTACATAGGGGTAATACCCAAAAACACCGCTTTGAGCTAGAATCGAACGGGAACTGGTGCACGATAATGGGCCTTGCTGCACTCTTGGTTACGACACTCCTGGGGGATATGTTTGGTTAATCACAAACTATTTATGAATCATTATGAAGGAATTATAGAGAAATGTAATTGTCTAAGAATGAAGTCTTAGTTAAAAGATTTACAAATAAAATAACTTTCTCACTAAGGTATTATCCTTATAGAAAATGGTGGGCAATAAGAGGAACCGTGCAGATGGTGAATGCAATGCACCATTTGCTTACGTCCCTCTGATGGAAGACAGAATGGAAACATTCATGCGAATGATGAACTAACTGACTCACGTTATGACTAATAACTTGAATGAAGCTGAGAGGCCAAACTCACCATGAAGGGAATAGCACTTTGTTGAGTCCTTCATGCATCAAAGACCACCAACATTCAGTGGATATACTGACCCATTGGTTTCGGTTCAATGGATAAGCTCCATTGAAAAGATCTTTTATGTACTCCTTTGTTCGAAACAAGAAAAAGTCACCCTTGCTGTTTACCGCCTAGAGGGAGAAGCTGATCAGTGGTGGTCACTGGTCAAAAACACGAAGCCACGAGGAGAGTTGGAAGCTATGGAGTGGGAAGAGTTATTGGGAATATTCTATAACAAGTATTTCCCTCATTCCAAGTGAACAATATTGGAGAAAGAGTTTCTCTAGCTGAAGCAGAAGGAGAACGAATCTGTCGGAAGCAATGAGATGAACTTCACCCGACATTCACGATATACCTCTATCTTTGTCATGGATCCATGTGGGAAGTTTGATAGATTTTTTGGTGGACTGAGACCTCATCTATTGAAGAATCTAGCCAACTGGGTCTACGATAGCTATGAGGAGATCGTGCAGAGTGCATTGAAAGTCGATCTAGAGTTTTGTGATACACAGTGGTCTCATTAATCAAATTACAAGAAGAGATCGTTGGAACCCAGTTTAGGGTAGACTTTTGATCGGGGATGATGTGGAAAGAAAATGCAACTTACCACATGCGATAAATGTGGGAAGTAGCATCTGGGTCACTACTTGATTTGAAGTGGCATGTGCTACAGGTGTGGAAGAGGAGGCCATGTTGCTTGGAATTGTCGTAGTGAGGTGAAGCCTCAACTCCCCAACACTAATGACAGAGGAAAGATGGTTCGGGCCCTACCCGAAGTCAAATGCTTCAAGTGTGGAAAGCTTGGGCACTTTACTAATCACTATCCAAATCCGAGGGCAGTGGATGTGAATCACCATCAACCTCACCAGAGGCCAGGGGAGCAAGGTCGTGCTTTTGCTATGACAACAACTGAAGATGAATCTCAGAATGACATGGTAGTAGTTAATCTTATTGTCCTCTCAAAACTAGCAACTACTTTGTTTGATTATGGTTCTACTCATTCCTTTATTTCCTCCAAGTTTTCAATGAATATATAATCAATCCCCGAACTGCTTGAGGTAGAGTTGTCAGTCAAGACTCCAAGTGGGATTATCAATGAATCAACAGTGTTTAGAGACTCTAGTGTTTAATTTAGTAATAATAATCTTATTGAAAATCTAGTAGTCATTCCCATGTTGGAATTTGACGTTATACTAGGTATGGACTGGCTCTCAATGTATAATGCGAAGATCAAATGCAGATGTAAGGAAATATCAATAGTCTTGAATGAACGAACTAAAATTATCTTCCATGGAGAGATATCCCGAACTGATCCCTATCTTAAAAAACCTCCTATAGATTCCTTTATGGAGTTAATTGGTGATGATAAAGAAGGAAAAGGGAGTGTACAAATAGAAGATGCTTCGATTGTTCAGGAATACATGGATGTATTTCCTGAGGAGTTACCTGGACCTCCCCCAGAAAGAGAGGTAGAGTTCTCCCTTGAACGCATAGCTGGGTCTCAACTGATATCAAAGACCCCATATAGAATGGAAAATGTGGAGTTAGAAGAGTTGAAGAAAAAACTCCAAGACTTGTTTGAGAAGGGGTTTATCTGACCGAGTGTGTCTCCTTGGGGAGGACCAGTTCTCTTTTTGAAGAAGAAAGATGGATCAATGTGGCTATGCAATGATTATAGAGAACTGAATGAGATCACAATGAAGAACAAATACCCTCTTCCTAGAATTGATGATTTATTTGACCAACTTCGTGGAGATAAATTCTTCTCCAAG
The DNA here is from genome assembly GCA_963277665.1 of Viscum album. Classification (NCBI taxonomy): domain Eukaryota; kingdom Viridiplantae; phylum Streptophyta; class Magnoliopsida; order Santalales; family Viscaceae; genus Viscum; species Viscum album. Next base: position 222,810,054 of record OY728165.1, read on the forward strand.
ATTGACCTTCGATTTGGTTATCATCAACTGAGGGTGAAGAAGTAAGATATTCCAAAGACTACCCTCCGATCAAGATATGGGCATTATGAGTTTAATGTTATGCCTTTCGGCTTGACTAATGCTCCTGCTATTTTCATGGATTTGATTAATAGAGTCTTTAAGGACTACCTTGATAACATTGTGATAGTTTCTATTGATGATATTTTGATACATTCAAAAAGTCGTGAGGAGCATGAAGATCATAATAGGGTTATTTTGAAAACACTGCAGACGGAAAGGCTCTTTGGAAAGTTCAGAAAGTGTGAGTTTTGGTTGTAACAAGTGGATTTACTAGGGCACATCGCAACCAATGAAGGAATCTTTGTTGACCCTTCAAAGACTATGGTTGTGGAGGAGTGGCCTCAACCCACAATAGTAACTGAGATTCGTAATTTCCCTTATTTAGCGGGATATTATCGGAGGTTTGTGAAAAACTTTTCACGGCATTCTAATCCACTAACAAAGTTGACTCAAAAAGGGGTTATGTTTTTCTGGACAGTGGAATCCCATGAATGGTTCCAAGAGTTGACAATGAGATTGGTTACTGCACATGTGTTAACACTAACCTCTATCGGGGAAGGATTCATTATTTTTAGCGATGAATCTCTGAAAGGGCTTGGGTGCGTCCTCATGAAAGTTGACAAGGTAATTGCTTATGCACCTCGATAGTTGAAGATTCATGAGAATAATTATCCTACACATGATCTAGAGCTAGCGGCAGTTGTTTTTTCTCTAAAGATATGGAGGAACTATCTTTATGGGGAGAAATATGATATATACACTGACCACCAATGTTTAAAGTATATTTTCACGTAGAAAGAATTGAACCTGAGACAAAGGAGATGGTTGGAGCTTATGAAAGACTATGATATTTCAATTCATTATCACCCTTGAAGAGCAAACAAAGTCACAAATGCATTAAGCAGGAAAGATCATGTTGTTCTGGGAACAATGAGAATCCTAGGAGATCCCTTGATTAAAGATCTAGTAAAACTGGATATGGGAATTATAAGGGAAGTGACATCATCAACAATATCCCAAATTATTTCTCAACCTTCATTACTAGAGAAGATCAAGAAGGCTCAGAAAGAAGATCCATTACTGTAGGATATGTTTGAGGCTATGAAGGATGGGAAGTTCGCTAATTTCAATATTGATCAAGAAGGTGTATTGAAATTTCGTACAAGAATATGTGTTCCATCTATTCTGAAGATCAAGAAATAACTGATGAATGAAGCTCATTGCTCTACTTTCTCTATACATCCGAGAAGAAATAAAATGTATAGAGAGCTTCGTGATCATTATTGGTGGGATAACATGAAGAGTGAGATTGCTGATTACAGTACAAGGTGTCTGGTGTGTCAATAATTATAGGTAGAACGTCAACTTCTTAAGGGGGTATTACAACCACTACCCATACCAGTATTGAAGTGGGATAATATCACTATGGACTTTGTAACTGGTCTCCCGAAAACATCCAAATGAAACAATGTGATATGGGTTATTGTGGACCATCTCACCAAGACCACCCATTTTATCCAAATTCGAGAAGATTTCTCTCTGGATCAACTTTCCAAGATATACGTAAAAGAAGTGGTAAGGCTACATGGGGTACCACTATCCATCATGTCTGATCATGATCCAAGATTCACATCAACATTCTGGAGAAGTCTTCAACATGCTCTGAATACTAAATTGAATTTTAGTACAGCCTATCATCCTCAAACAGATGGTCAATCTGAAAGGACTCTTCAGACACTCGATGACATGCTGAGATTATGCTCAATGGAATTTAAAGGTGGATGGGATCAACACCTCCCATTAGTTGAGTTCTCCTATAACAACAGCTTCTATTCAAGTATTCAGATGGAACCCTATGAAGCTATATATGGAAAGAGATGTAGAACTCCTACTTGTTGGGATGAAACTGGTGATAGAAAGCTTCTTGAGCCTGATCTTGTGCAAGAGATGACAGAACAGGTTCATTCCATCCAACAACACATAATGGCTGCTCAGATTCAGGAGAAGAGCTATGCTGGAAACCGTCGAAGGGACTAGGAGTTTGGTGTTGGAGAAATAGTCTTCCTTCTAATTTCTCCATGTAAGAGAGTCATGCGGTTTGGGAAGAAAGGGAAGCTTAACCCTAGGTACATTAGCCCTTTTGAAATCCTTGATCGCATAGGAGTAGTGGGATATCGTCTAGCACTTCCTCCAAACCTAGCTCAAGTTCACGATGTCTTCCATGTATCTCTCTTGAGGAAGTACATACCCGACCCTTCACATGTACTGACCCCAGAGGTGGTACAACTGGAACATGACCTCTCTTATGAGGAGCAACCAGTAGAGATCTTAGACCATAGAGACAATGTTCTACGAAACAAGACTACCCACCTTGTGAATGTGTTTTGGAGGAATCATAAATATGAAGAAGAAACTTGGGAGTATGAGGAAACAATGAAGATAAAGTACCCTCACCTTTTCGACTAGGCCACAAGTATAAAATTTCGGGGATGAAATTTCTTAAGGGGGGATGAATGTAACGACCCCAACTTTTTTAATAGTATATTAACTTACTCTTAACGATTTAATAGAGATGTTAATGGTTAATGAAGAAAGAGGAGTTGATGGCTTCATCCGATAGACTCGAACTTTATAAAGCCCACTTATTAGAGCTTGGGAAGGAGGTGGCATCTTTGGGCTTCTCTTTGGACGAAGCCCAAGCTGAACTCCAGCGTGTCAAGCATGAATGAAAACTCCTGTGGGAGAAGTTCAAGTTAGTAGAGATTACTACTATGTAAATGTTATCTGAGCCTCCCTCATATTCTCTCACCATAGCACACCTTACACTTAGGTCTTATGATGGTGTTATAAGGGGATATGTGATGAGACCGTAGCTTCTTTGTGCAATCCTTTAGGATGAATAAATTGAGATTTCCTCCTTTAGAGAATTTTGTGAAATTTCAAATGTCAGGATAATTTTAGCATGTATTTTATTGATGAATTTAAAAAAAAGGATATTTTAAAATATTTAAGTAAACCTTAAATAATTACTGATGTGTAATGATTTTAAAAAAATGGCCTTCTACAATTATGTTCAGTATGAAATTTAGAGTCTAATAAGATCAACATAATTTTTGATGAATAGTATATTATGAATAGTGATTTTATGCTTAGGATTAGTAATGTGACCTAATGGATTAGTAATATCACTTAAATATAGTTTTAATATAATTTAGACACCTTGATTAAGTAATCTAATTCAATAAAATGGGTAAATAACGGTTTCATAAATTATTAATCATGTATCAGTTTTTTCATGTGAATAGTGTTTTTAATTAAAAATAATATTACATTTTTTAGAAAATTATTTTTATAAAAAGGACTTTATTTTTGAACTCAGAGCATCGATGTTATGTAATGGTAACTTTTTGGGATTTTTCTGGGAAAGATAAATTTTCAGTGAATAGTAAAAATGCATTTTTAGGGTTTCTGTATGTTAAATGACATCATAACTGTGTAATGATGATGTCATGAGATATTTTAAGGTATGGTCGACTAAATGGGATAAATTATTGTATGAGGTGTCCCAAGTGGCCAATACCATGGGAAAATACCCTGGGCAAGCCCATGGTTTTGCCAATACCACCAATGAGGTGTCCCTTGGCCGTTAATGCCTTGTCCCCTCACTTTCCTTATAAATACCAATCCATCCTCTCATCCATTCCACTCTAAAAAACATCCTGAACGAATTTCTGGTCTTCTTAACTCCCACGGAGTCCTCCCAAGGATCCCTCAAGGTCCCAACCATTGAGTTTTAAGAGTTACTTTAAATGAAAGGGATCTGACCTGTCTCTTTCTTTTCAAGTAATCCCTTTTATGTCATTTCTTTTATGCTCCATGTTCTTATTTCAGAGGATGTTCTTATATATTAATATTAATTTCCTTTATATGTTCATCTTATGGGATACCTCCTCTTTCTCTCATCAATTCTTTTTAAGAATGTTTAAGTGGCGCCGTTAGGTTGTCGAATTTTTAAGGGATTCTTCCACCCTTGTCTTTTTCAAAGTTCTACTTTCATGGCAAGTATTTCAAGTTCCCTTTTAATTATATTGGGGTATGATCTCTATATCTATCATAATGAACTCTTATATTCATATTATGAGAGACCCTATTTGATATTGTCAATTCATTTTTGGATGAAGCTTATGTGACGTCGTTAGGCTGCGGGATTTTCATAAGAGAAATCTAATTTTTTAACTTCCTTCCATATTTTTCATTTCAAATGGTATGTCCTAAAAATTTAATTACCGTGTTCATATATCCTTCATATTATGTACCCATACTGTTTTATGGGTCATTTATGAATGTTTTACCCTTTTCCCCTCTCTTTTCATTGTTTTCTAAAACCTAGAAACATAGTTGTTATGCTGCAGAATTTCCGTCTCAAAATGTCTCTCTCTTTTTCTAAATTTCTATTATTTTATTTTGTGAATACACAAAGATCTATATTATATATGGGTATTCACATATATACCAAAATTTTCTAGTTTAAATTCTGGGATTTACAAACATGAGACCCACCTTTCTTTTCTGTGGGTTTTAATGTGACACAAAGATCATGTCTTTAAAGCAGTTTTTAAAATGTCATGATTATGAAATGAATCCCATTATTTTTATGCTATATGGGTTGTTTATGAAATTATTGATGATGATATATGTGTATCACATGATAATAAAGGCATGTCAAGGGTGCACCCTGATAGCGCTCTAATTCATTGGGTAATGACTTAATCTCTAGAGATGACTATTTTTAACGATGCCTTGGTAAATAACCTTGGTAATTTTCTAATGACACCTTAGGGATGGACCATGGTGAAACAGAAATTATTGTCAATATTAAATGTTGTAGCCACATCTTCAAGTTATGAAAATGTTATTTTTATTATGATATGCCTCCTGATTTCTTTCTCATGCCTTAAAGTTCTTTTCATCACCTTATTAAAGTATCTCAAGTTCACATGTAAAATGTTTCTCTTATTTCCCTTACTGGGCCTTCTGCTCACCCTTTCTTTTGATGTATGTCCCCAGGTAATGAGATGGAGTAGTGAACCTAGAATGAACTTAAGGGAAAGCCTTTCATGTGTTTAATAAGAATTTTTTATGTGGTTTTCATGTTTTATGTTCCTGGTATCCAAGACACTAATCCTAAAAAATCCTCAGTTTTGTGTAATGTAATGAAAGTTTATGTAATAAAATGTAGGATGTTATAAAATAAAATCGGCGAAGAGAGCTCTCCAATTCAACCAACCTTCACCCCATGTCGTACAACTCAGATAATGAGGGGATGAGTTGTTTTATCTGTAATTTACATCCATATTTCCACATAAAGTTTTGAATTATCTAAGGGGCTAGGTGACTATTAAAGGTACTTTTTTACTCAAAATTTATCTAGATGGACGACTGAACAAAATGAGTGAACATGAAAATAAAATGGATGGAGAGTCGGGGATTCATGGAAACTATCCAACAGAGTTGGAATCCAACCATTTGGATCATCGAGGCCCAAGTTATGGCTTAAATACAGACTGGTGGTCCAATATGATCAGCCTAGAATTTCTTCACATTGTGGGCCTATTTTGGGCATCAAAATGGAGGAATTGGATTCAGGATCTTCTATATAAAAGTATCCCACATTGCTTTCACTCACTCATCCATATTTATCCCAATTGGATGCCCAGATTATCCATATTACAAATAATTTTCCACATTCATGCTTTGGCTAACACATAGTTTGGCCCATTTTGCTTGAATTCCATCATGAGCTCTCCAAATCACCTCCTCCTATATTTTAAACACCAAAACATGTAATATTTACCTATTAAACAATGATAAAATTTAATTCATTGATTCAATCATAAATTAAAATTTATTAATATATTTTTAATATTCATTACAAAAACAGTTTAAAACAACGGTGTGTGGGTGGATTTGAATTGTGAATAGCTATGCGATCAAATAGCTAAAAGGAAATCTTTTTAAACACAATATTGAGAATTATATAGTACTAATATATGATAATAATATAATAACATATAAATAATAAATTTTATATTATACTAATCAAATAAAAACAAAGGATATCAATAAAAAATATCTTTTTGAGAGAATGTATAATGGAAGAAATCATAATCATACCATCGATGATTTCTCCAAGACCCCGACATAATGGGTAATGCATCATCCAATAAACAAAATAGATTATCTCATGGGAATTAACAATGCACCATTGGGATATTGAGGGCCCTTCCCATAAAATAATTAGTCGAATGCATTTTTTATATGAAAAGGGGTGAAGAATAAGCCACATAAAAATACATATTGGTAAAATAATACATGAAATTTGAATTCGTTAACTGTAAACCTAGATCGGTATCAAAATAGAACATGCACAGTAAAACTGAACATAACCAATTAAAAAGCATTTAAATGAAATCATAATAGGCAAACCTCAATAAATAATAGTATTCAACATATGGGGTTTACATATATTTAAATACTCCAACAAAATCATTCAATTTTTTTTTTGAAAAATACACTTTTCACTTTTAAAATAACTAATTTTTAAAAAAATGCATTGTTATAAAATAAAAATCTATATTTGAATATAATTAAAAATACATTTAAATTTATTTATAAATATTTTTGGTGTCATGATGGAGTGAAAATACACTCATGTCATATAAGCTAAAAACATAATTTCTATATTTTTTTTCTAAAATGTCATAATGAGGCATGTTTAGAAAATGATAAAATATAAATTTTAATGAATTTTTAATAAGATAAAAACGAGTTAAAAATAAAATTAATGAATAAATAAAAAATAATAAAAATATTTTTGCATACAGTTTTAGGAATAACTAACATTGAAGAGAAACATTACACAGTGGACATATAAACAAAAAATTGTATCGATTAATGATATGATTTTGAATTAAACCATTTTCTTTGGTTGGATTTCATATTTATGTGTTTAACACTATATTAAGGCTGTTAATAACATATTATTAACTTATAACAAAATCACTGTAATATTTATGATATCATATATTATATCTTTGTCAAAATTTTCCACTAGTTTATTGATAATATTTTACTTATTTTTCTGTTTTCATTGTCATATTTGATTTTCCTTGATTTTCCTAGTTCCCCTACATATGATATAGTAATGAAATATCTAAAAGAAAATTAATTTCATAGAAACAATATTTTATCATTAAACTCACTTGTATCCTTTGTTGAATGTTGAACAGAAATAATGAGTCACATCACTTCATGAAGATATTAAGTTTTATGTATGCATGAGTGATGATATCATTTCTGTATAGTAGAATTCGTAAGTTAGTGAATGAAATATAAATTTTAAATAGTAAAAATAATGAAATAATAATCATTTATATATATTGTTTACATCATCATTCACATCCATGTTAGGTGGTGATGAAAAATAGATTACACTGTGGTGTGGAGATGGTATGTCTTACATACGTACACACAGTTCTTTGGTTTTTTGTGTGATTGATAAAAGGTGGAGAGTGTTTTTACTATGATCATAATAAAATATCAGAATATATATGAGGTTGGAATTAATAATTTATCCTGGATAAAATATATTTAGAATATGTTGAAGAATATATGAACTTGGATGAGTTGGAAATTATGATTATCTCTTTTTCGACAAAATTCATTTAGATCTCTTGTTATGGGATATAGGGTTGGTCTTTTTAGAAGGCCATGATCCCCAAAACATGGATAATAATAATAGTAATAGAAATTTTATAGCTGGTAGAGAAGTATAGATAATGATTTTGTGAAGAAGTGTTGTTGGATGTGACCTTTTATAGTTGGGGTGCGGGGAACTTTTGGAAACTCTAAAGGTATTATATTCCTATAAATTAATTTTCAATTCCAATTGACTCAAATTTGAGTGATTTAAAAAAAATTATGATGGATCATAATACTATCAAAAAGAAATTTTAGATATATTTAGGTAAGATTCAGACTCTTATCCTTATTTATCCCATATTTAATCCCATAATCTAGAAAGGTGGAATCATGTGTTTTTACTCTTTGAAGGTTAAAATAGTTATGATAAAATAAGAAAATAATGATACATGATCCATGTATGAAATTTGAAACATTATCCCAATAAATTCGCATAATTTTATATTTTTTAAAATTTTATATAATTTAATAATATATTATTTATTTCAAAATACCATTAAGTTCAATTATGACTCTTATCATTAGTCTATTTTTTAAAATATAATAAAAATGTATATATTTTATCCAACTCTACTAAATCATCACTAACACAGAAATGTAATATAAGAAAATCTTGTATGACATTAATTATATAATTATATAATTATTTTTATAATTTTAATTACATTTTTTTGTTATGTACATTAATAAAATATGTATTGTTTCATTATAGTGAAACACGTAAAATTAATTTTATATTACATAAAAATAAAAATAAATTATCACAATAAAAATAAAATTTATTGATTTCAAATTAATCATTATATTAAGACATATCATTGGAAAATTAGAATAATAAAAATGTTAGATTTTTTTAAAACATAATTATTACAAATTTGACATTCCTTAAAATAAAATACTATATAAGGCCTAAATTTAACAATGTAGCTTCAAAAGGCTGTAAAATAATCCCAAGGTTAATTGTTTTCGACACTCAATCATAATATAAACTTATAATAAGTATTATTGATATTTTTTAAAACATATATTATTATTTTTACCCTTAATTATCCGATTTTTCTTTAATCATTGTAATTACAAAATTCATAATGTTAAAATATATAATTTTTAAAAACTATAAGGCTCGTATTTAATAATTGTTTACATTTTGATTTCAAAAATTGAATCCATATTTAATGATTCAAAACATATAATTAGCTAAAATTTATTTCAACGTAGTTATATAGATGAGGTGAGAAGAGGGGTAATTAAAGAGAAAAATATTAACGAATTGAAATGTTTTTATATCCATATTCAATGTGAAATTGAGTGTAATAAACTACATTGGATTAAATGATATATTATATATCCAATTATGTTTAAATAAATACACAATTTTATTAAACACTATAAAATATTTACATGAAAAATATGTTTTCAATTAACATACTGTATTTTTTTATTCACCAAAAAATGAAACTTATCAGAAAAATACCAAAAATTCATCTTCAATATATTTTTATCCCATGGTTTAAAAAATAAATTTTACTGTTTCAAATAGAATATATAAAATGGTCAAAATTTATTTTTAAAACAAGAGTTTCATTAAAAGGTGGTAAAACTGCCATTGATGAAATATAACTTTTTAATGTATAAAATTGGATTATTTCATATATTATTAATATGAAATAATTTGGATGATTGTAAAAACATTTGATTAAATATATTATATATAAATATCATAATATTTTATACTATTCAATTTTGGAAATTTAAAATCATGGTTATAATAACATTTCATTTTGTGGTAATGCTCGGTGTTGGGTGTATCAAAAGCTACCGAAGAGATTATATTTAAAAAGATACATACCATAAAATCATTTGGTGGTGCATTATCCTATACATTAATAAATATCATCATCAAAATTTAAAATTTTACATTTAACATCAATGACTAAATTTATTTTTTGGTAACCCATATAAGAAATAGGGATAATTTAACATCCTATTAATAAGATAGAAATGGATATGAGATTGTTTCCAACATGTTAGGATTTCGAAAGAAAAAAATTAGCCTAAAGTGAAAACCTTGACATAAATGTGATATAAATGAATCATGTTCTAATGGGAACTAACATAGAACATGGGATTTTCGATGTTAACCATCACAAAACCTTATCCTTTTTATCTGTTAAAAGGCCATTGATATCTCGAATATAGATATAAGAAGATAAAATTTATGTTCCAAAATAAATTACTGTGATTTCTTGAATTCGTGAACTATCTAGATATGCACAAACATGCTTTATCTTCATGTCATAATAAAAAATTTATATATTGGTTGTGCACTAATATATTTTAACATGATCCCATATAAATGTAAATGAATGTTAAAAATTATTATTTCATGTGTTAATCTCTTTTATAAATAATAAGATTTACATGTCATTCATTCTTATTGTAAATGATTTTTGAAACAAAAAATATTTATTAAAGGTTTTTGAATACGATAAATTATATGTGAACATCAAAAAATAATATTGAATGTTCAACATAATTCAATCCAACCTTTAGATTCATCCAAAATACATATATCCCAAAGGGTCTCTAAATTTTAGAATTAAACATTATCATTATATTCTCCAAACAACATAATGTATCTCTTATTACCACATAAAATATATTTTATCACATAAACAAATAATTAAAACAATCAATATTCCTAATCTGTGAAGGGGATGTACTACTGTTCAAAACATACATTGCCCGTTATTATTACATCCAAATTATATTTAATATTATAATATTTCCATAGAATTCATGAATCATATAAAAATAACATTAGTAATTCCACATACACTATATTTACAACATAAGATTTACTTTGATCACTTTTCATCTTCTACACTATATTTTCTTGATGTTTGAGACATTATTTTTCATAGTGACCAATTTCTATACAGTTGAATCATTGAAAATTTATATATTGTTTCATAACCATTGCAATAGTAAGCCAAGTTACCTTTCTCCCCACACTTTTAGCAAACTCCCATTTCCTTCATGAATGAACAATGATGTTTTCATCAACAATAACCACATATGGGAAAATCCTTCTTTAAATTTATTCCTTTGTCTATGTCATTCTCCATTATCATCATCTTCTCTTGGTTTCTGTTACAGTCATAAGACATAGATAATTCATAATCCATATTGATAGGAAATGGGACTATATCACTATATGGTGAGAGATTTTGGGAGACCAATGACGTTTGCTGAATTGATTTAAGCCCATAAATGAAATGATAAATCAAACTCTTTAAATTATGTACATATTTTATAGTATTCCATGAAAACCTTGTAACATTTTATTTATAGTTAGCAACATTCTAATCCTTCATTTTCCTTAGGATCAATGTTTTTCACTCCATGAGTACTCATTGTCCCCAAGGGAAAAAATTTTATAATAAAATTTCAATAAATTAATTACATTCATGGTTTTATATTTATTTATCCTCCTTCATGATTAAAATCAATTACCACCATTAGTCTAGTTTTCCCGAATTTAGATTATATTTCATGATAGGCCTCTCACATTCATTACATCACAAAGTGAGACATAGATTTTCTAATTAACATCTCAATTACTCAGATAAAAATGGATTTTTAGTCCCATTGAATAAATATTTTTTTTTCTCATGAAGCAGTCGAAAATTGTTCCTCCACATAGTGCTTATGGTAGCTTCATATGGGTAATATTGTTAAACAAAACCCAATTCAGTTATCCCAATATAGTTATAAGCTTTTCCACACCAACACCAACTCAAAATTCGATATCATTATCATGCATATGAGTGAAATACCTACTTAGAATAAATAATTGGATACAATGTCCATTCCATACATATTGTTCCATTGAAAAATAATGGAATACACTAGATTAGATCATAAAATTATGATACATAATATATAATATCAATTCTATTGAATCAAATTACCTAAATTAATTTTTTATGTATAATTTATCTCTAAATCATTAACTATTTTATTTGGATATATTTACAAACTCTATAAAGGGGTTTCATTATTTAAAAATTATTATAAAAAATATAGTTCCCAATAAACTAACTAAACATCCACTTGTTCCAATGGTAAATACCCATACCCTTGTTTCCTAAAGTCAGTTTTTACATTTTTATATTGTTATAGTATACAAAGAATCACATCCCAAAGGAAAAAATAGTTATGTAGTTTTGGAAAAATATATAAATACTTGAATCATACATTAAATTTGAATCAATAAAATACAACTGACATGGAATATTAATGTGCATATTAATAATCCAATAATAATTAATTTTGGATGTTTTTAATGGATAAAACCCTTGTATTTAAATGTTTTATTAAAATAATGGGCAATTTGGATTATATAATGTAAATGAGCTAAATTTTGAAATGTTCTTAATTCTAGATTTTTTACTATTTTTTACATCAATATTAGTTTGGTAATTTCATTAAAAATAATATTCTTAACTGAGTAATTATTTTCTTGTTTGAATAATTATTATATTTCCTTAATTTTTGGCTTATGAATAGGGGATTAATCGATCATGTAGTGGATTTAAAAACTCAATGAATTTGAATATTTTTTGAGAGGACAACATGGTCCCGACCACCATAACTGTAACACCTCATGATTTCATAGTATGTTATCTCTTTAAATTAATTAAATAACTTACACAACACCCAACAACAAGTTCGAGCGCACCACGACATACCAAACATGCCGTTCAAAAAAAGGTTTTGAATTGTATTAACTACATTATGAATTTTATATATATCCAATATAATTTATACATTCTCATTTTGTGTTTCTTTGACATAATATAAGGACAAATTCAAATTTTCAAGTAAAAGCGGTATGTTTCAAAAGATACATTTTTACCTCCTTTTAATAAAGAACTACTTAATAACCATTATTTGAAAATTTTATACATTTAAATTAATGAAATTAAATTATTCTTTAGAATCGGGACATAAAAATTTAGTTTGGATAATTTTTTGGTACTTTTCTGACAAATTTCATATTTTGATTAATAGTGAATAATGCACATTTTTATTAAAAAGAACTTAATTAATAATAAAAAATTATGGTGTTAAATTATAAATTTTAGTGGTTATAATGTATAATTAGATTATATTTTTTTCATTTAATATAATTTTGGTCTTTGGATGTAATTTCACATTTAAACTAGAGAGAAACAAGTGACAATTATTTGATTGTTATTATTTCTTAAAAACAAACTTTTTGTTCTGACAATGGAAATTAATTATAAATTAATTAATGATACTTATATGGTTTTAATTTGGTGTCGTATAATTCATTTTTCAATTTGGAATATCAAAATCTTGTTAGGGTGATTTTTTTGGTATTTTTCTGAAAACATTCAATTTTTGATGAATAGTGAAAACACCGTGTTATTGTTTAAAACTGACTTTTTATTTAAATAATTATTTATTTTATTTAAATAATTTTTAATTAGAAATAGATTTAAAAAACTATATAATTTAGATGTAATTCATTGGAGTCATTTTATAATAAAATCAGATATATAAATTTTTATTGAACCTTTTATAGTCTTTTACACACCATCTAAGAGCATTTTCAAATTAAATTAAACTTAATTTTACAGCTTTTGTGAGTTGAATTTCAAAACTCCAGTACACACGGTTTAAATTAGTAAGTAAAATGTGGTTTAATATGAATAAAATATGTTTTGGTGATTAGTATCATTTGATTTTTATTTACCACGGTTAAAATTACATAGGGAAATTAACGGTAAAAATGTTATTATAATTACCCAAACATATGTCCTAATTCAATTAGATAATTTTAATTCGACCAAAAACAACCTTAGGAAGAAAATATTTTTCTTTTAGGTCAACTTAGATTTGATTAGGACATTTATTATTATTTTATTTAAAGGAGAGTTAAAAGTGTTAAATTCTATGTTTAATAACTAAAACATTTCCAATATAGATTTATACATAAGATACATTCTACTAAAAATATTTGTTAGAAATCTAAAAATATTTCCTAGAAAATGTTAATTTATTTATATTTTTATTCATTAAAATTTTAAAATTATTTATGAAATAATGATGATGCAGTAATTACCTTCTTAAGGAAATATTAAAAAAATTGATTTTATAAATATTAAAATAATAGAATATGAATTTTTTGATGCCATACAGGAAGTTCCATGGTCAATATGACATTTTGGGGTTGGTTAAATAATTTTGGTTTGATGTGATCACATTGTGATGACTTTCACAAAAACCAAACACTAAATAGTGTAAAAAATGACCTAAATTATTTTTTAAATGAAATTTTATATTCTTAAATTATATAATATTCTTCAAAATATAATGTTCGTCCAATGGGATTAAGTAAAATTATATATGTCATTAATGAACCAATTGAGTTTTTCTTGGATGTTTATAGTATGTTTATTATCCATATTGTGTATGAATACAAGAAGTCATAGTAAAAGTTAAACTATTTATCTAGAATTAAATGTAAAAGATACGGTTGAAACAGATACCTAAACATATATAAAACCTATTGGTTTAGTGGTTTTCTTCCCATAACCATCAATTACTAGAAATAAATTATTTTGGGGCCATTATAAAATGAAAATGATTTTATTATTAAGTAATATTTAATGTTTTTCATAAAGTGACTCTCACCTCTCTTCTAAAAGGGTACATACCCTTCTCTCAAAATCACAAATCCAAATCCATTTTTCTCAGCAAACCCATTCCAAAATATCCTCTCAAATGTCCTCACTTCGACTTAGAGGCCTTACTTTGATCATAAAGTCAAACCAATGAGCTCTTTTGATCAAATCAGAAAGAAACAGTCGAAGAAGAGGTCATAATTTCACAACCCTCTGTGAAGTTCTTTTCTTCTTCCACTTCCTATTTCTTTGTTTTTACATAATAAAATAATAAATCCATTACCTTATACATATTTATATGGTATTATAAATATTTTACATCCATATTCATTATTCTATCAATCCTATAAATGGGAAATTCACCATACGTGCGTACGTACGGCTTACCGTCTCCACGTCGTGGTGTAGCTTGTTATTCAAACACTTCATTATTTGGATGGGAATAATAATGAGTATAACTTATATAAATACTAAATATAACATGTTAATGATTCTATATATATGATATATCATCCATTAAACTCAATTGAACCATCAATATAGTGATATTGTCTCTTGTGCATACGTACATATTATCGTCTCCCCAATAGTATGAGATTAATTTCCACATTCACAATTCAGCGATGATTATTAAAAATATATATGATTAATAGGTATGTAAAATATCACATAATAATTATACTTAATATGAATATATATATATATATATGTATGTATTTAAATATATATTATTCACTTAGGTCTGTTCAATACAATATGAAAATGGAAACAACATTTATGTGTACGTACGGCCTACCGTCTCCGTAAATGGTGTTTTTCATTTCATAAATCAATCTATTATACATATTTATATTCTAAATATATATAATATATAAATATTTTTTTATATTCTGGAATTATTTAAATCATTATCTATGTGATACGATCAAGAATAACTTGTTAAATCATATACGATAAAAATCGATTATTACCTAAAATGTTACTTTAACATGGAAATAATTATTAAATGGAGAGTGTAAAGTCATAAATTATTCATGAATTATATTATAAATATGAATATGGTTCTTTTATATTTTAATAACATACTATGGTTTTTATATTGGAGGTTAAATGTTCCCTCGACCAAAATAAAGTGCTAGGTAAAGGTTAATTTCACAATCTCTTTATTATCCAAGGTTATTTTTACTTAAGTGTCTATAGGGACATATTAATTATCAATGTCCATGTTTCCTAAAAATGTTTTCAAATGTATTATTTTTAAGGGTATTTTTTACTAAAATAACATTTTAAATGTTTTAATGATTTATTCTTTTAATCCTTTCTCATTAATGTCCATGTTTTCTAAATGGTTTTAACAATTTAATTATACGGACTTGGTTGTTTTAAAATGATAATTCCTTTAAAAAGTTTCAAATTGATATGGGACACATTTATTCAAAACTATCATTTAAAATAATCCCTTTATAATTTTTTTTATTTTAAATTGTTTCATAAAAATGGATATTTCCCTCAAAACATTTTACTGATCATTTCCAACAATGTCATCATACTTTATTGGATATTATTCTTGATCGAGGTTGATTTATTATGATACAAATATTCCATAATGTATTGATGTTTGTGTGATATATTTGATGATGGATGTGTTATTTTTATACCATTCATGGTATATGGATAAGGTAATGACATTTCGTATACTAGTTTCAATATGAATGTTTATGTTACGTTTCAAACTTTTCATATAAGGAATGTCTTGGAAATAGTAAGTGACGGGTAGAGCCCGATATAGCTCCTTGAAGCATCGGTAGATCTCATGTGACAATTAGACATGGAATTGGCTGATGGCTTTACCAATTATGATATATGGTTATGGCCAACACCTTAATCATATCTAGACGTCTGGGCCGAGGCCTTGAAAAAATGTTCCAGAATGTCCCGCATTATACATTCTCTCATTATGAAAATATTATTTATGATTCATGTGGTCATCCAACTTGTATAATACCTATGACTATGTTTTATAATGGCATTATTTACTCATCTCATATTCCTTATATAATGTGTATATTTTCTTATATGCAAAGGCATGTGTTTTAAATTATTCCCCATGACTAATGTTAATGTAATCATCAGATATATTGCTTACACTTACTGAGCATTTGAGATCCCTCCTTTATTATGTTACATTTCCCAGGATATGAAGAAGTTAGATATGATTGATGTGTAGGGTTAAGCTAAAGGTAATAATGGCATTCTCAACAAACAATCTATGTTGTATATTATGTTTGAAACGGTAATCTATTGTTGATGTATGTAATATATTTTCCAAGACTACTAATGTCACCAACCATCCCCTGGGGCACGTATCATGACTACCCCAAGCCCGCCTTCCATAGGCAAGGGGCTGGCGACTAACACCAAAGGCGTAATTCCCTAAAACTTGGAAGGCATTGCCTTTATAAAATGTAAAGTCACAAAACCAGAGTACAAGTGCAAGCAAACACTAATTAAAATCTATATAACAAGTGTACTTAAAGTAAAGAGGGGATAGAATACAATCCCAATAATAAGGAACAAATACAACTGAAAGCACTACAACTGAAAAAAAAGGACAAATAGCTATAAGGTGTCTAGCAGCTTCTGGATCTTCTTCCATGGATCCTACCTGAAGGGTTGGTACAGATTGCCTCCTTAGTGCTCCACATATGTCTATCTCCTTAGGGTAATGACTCGTCGTGAGGTCCACCTCTGGGTAGCGTTCAGTCCTCGTATACTCTTCCTCGGTCAGTGCTGTCTGTCATATACATCCAACACTATCAGGTGAGGGTATAGCCCGTGCAGAGGTGAGTATAACAATACTCAGTAGGGACCCTGAGACCCCCATGGTATCAAAAAATAAAACAAGGATAAACCCCAAATGACGATTTAAATGGATACCCATTACTTACATATATGCCCATACATATACCTTAATTATCACTTACCCATCTCAATCATGAGGAAAATAAAAAAGTCATTGACTCTACTCAAACCATGATATTCATTATCGAAACCATGGATGCTGGAGAACTCCTCCTCTATTCAGTATAGTGGTCCTGTTATGACACCGAGGTGCTTCTCGCTAACCTTAGACTGTTGAGGTACTCCTCATGTCGAGTACTGCAGGTATACTGCCAAATATCAGGCGCTTCGTCTGCTATGGGTCTGTCGCCAAATACCGGGTGCTCCCCCTAATAGCCTAAAGAGGTCCTCTACATGTCGAGCACCGTGGGTCTACTGCCAACTACCAGGCACTTTGTCCGCCATGGGTCTACCACTAAATATCGGGCACTCCACACAGGGCTAGTCGAATCACTCTAAGTCAAATTGGTCAAGCTATCGTCAGGTCGGTCAGCTACTAGGTCTATGTACATTGTATGTTCGTGTCTGGGAGGATCCGCTCCATGATCTACTGGTAAATACTCCCAGTTTCATGAATTATCACGTGGATGTACCTCAAAATACCATCACATCTTAGGGGTCTCAACGCAATAGATGACGCGTCAATCGGACACCCAGTCTTTGAATTATTACCATTTTAGTCCTAGGGGCCCTGTTGGTTTCATGTAAGAACAAACCTGACCGTATATCAACTATACCTTGAACTCCCATGGGGTTATTTTCAAAGGGATTTATTTTTTTGAATAATATTTATGTCTTTGACGGTTCATTAAATAGACACTCGTAGCCCAAGATATGGGCAAAAAGGTGTAATCTGGTCTGATGGGTTAGGGTCTGGCCCGACCCAGTTGGACTGACTCAGCCCAGTCCGTGAATTTGACTTTGAACGAAGGGGAGGGCCATCCCAAATGGGCGCCCGACCAAAAGGTTTGTCCAAGCCCGTGGGGGCGCCTTGGCCCGAAGGTGGCCGGACCCGAAGGGCGGGCCGACCCAAAGGGGCGGACCAGCCCGGCGGCCCGTGTGGAAAAGTGGCGGCCCACGTGGCCAGGTGGCGGACCGTGTGGCCAGGTAGTGGCCCGCGTGGCCTGGCCAGCAGGCTGCCCGCATAGAAGGGGGGTGTCATAACCCCTTTGATCAAAATGGTCGGTGCGAGGCGCCAGCCGCTGGTCGGAATCGTGCCACCGTACGACCACCTTGGCCCTCCTAGATGTGACCCTTTTCTTATGGAACATTACGACGGCACCGCGCCCCTCTGGCACTGCCGTGGCCCTCCTGGACATGGCTCTGTTCTTTGCGCGGCACGGTTGTGTCGTGCCGTTATGGCAACCCGACGACGTTGCGCAACTGGCTTTCTTCGTGGAAGGCTTGTTTTCGGTCACCACGTTTACTGCCTCCATCATCATCAAACAAGAACCACATAAGGGGAGGGATGGGCCGTGTTTTTGTGGTCTGAACCCTCCTTGTTATGGTGATATCATTCGGTTCTCAAAGTACACAACATACGATGGGGTATAGAGGGTATCATTTAATATTAAAATATACCCTAACTTGCTAGAAGATTTTTATTTGACGATGTCGTGGGAAATGGCGGCAACGATTCGTTGATCTGGGGAAGTGTCCGGGGTAGGAGACCGATGCAGATGCATTGTGGGCATTCTTCATGGTCGGCTCCTTCTCCTTAGGTTTGGTCGAAGAAGGAAGAAGAATTCCATCAACATTCTTCACATTCTTCATGTTCTTAGTTGGACGATCGGTTCTCCATTGAGATCATTTTCCAACAATCTCATTGGAAGAGAAATTCCAACCCTAGATAAAATAATAGTATGCCAATTATTTTAAGTGTTGGAATATAGTTCAAAAGGGTGAATTAATAACCCAGCTCCACCCATTTAAATCACATGCATTGTCACAAGAAAGTAATGGGGGAAGTTGGATTGTTTAACCCACATAAAAGGGGGGTTAGAGGAGTTCCAAAATTAATGGGGAGTGAGAAGGGTTAAGAAACTCGTGTGGAACCCACTAAATAAAATCCTACCAAGGGAGGTTATGTGCGGGTTTCCCCCACATATAACCTCCACTTGGAGGTTTTAACCACCATAAAATAAAAAATAAGTTGAATACCTTATTTTTATTTATTTTAATTTAAAACCCCCCAAAACAAATTTTTATTCTTGTCAGAACGCAACTGTGGTGCATGTATCATTAATCATTCACTGATGTTTCTAGTTCAACGGTGGCATCCGATTTTAGTTCCGTGCAATATTTCAAAATTTATAAAATCTCATACATAAGTTTAATGAACTTACCCAAAAAAACTTCAGAAATTGATTCTAGGTACACTGGGCCTCAGAATCAAGTGCTTTCAGAAATTGGAGATTTGTAAAATTATCATATATTTTTAAAAAACATCCATGGAAAATATGGGTCTTTAATTTCTATCCACCTCAGGGCTTTACATCCCCGTAAGATACAAATCAATCTAAGGGGACAAAATGGGGTACTGAGCATGCATCTCAATCTCCCACTCCCATGTTCTCTCCTAGAGATTTCTGTGCTGCCAATGAACGCGCACCAGAGGTATCGACCATCCATGTAGGACCCACTCCTGCAGATCCTTGATCTATACTAGGACCTCTGTGAAAGTCACACCTTCATCGATGTCCAGCTCCCCATGGTCGATGATGTGGGATGGGTCATGTACATATATCCTCAGCTGAGATACGTGGAAGAGGTCGTGCACTTGGTGCAACTGAGGTGGAAGAGCCAAGTGGCAAGCCACCTTTCCTACCCTGTTAAGGACCTGGAAAGGTCCGATGAAACTCAGAGATAGCCTGTTGCCTCGACCAAATCTCAGTAGACCTCATCGAGTTGTGACTATTACGAAGACGTGGTAGCCATCCTTGAACTCCAGAGGTCTCCGTCTCTTGTCATCATACGACTTTTGTCTGCTCTAGGCAGTCTTCATCTGCTCCACGATGATCTGCACCGTCTCAGTGATAGCCCATACCATCTCTAGTCCCACTCGTGTTGGATCCCCTGGGTCTGTCCAGCATAGTGACGATCTACAAGGTCGATCGTACAACACCTCTAAAGGTGTCATCCCTATGGTGGAGTGATAGTGGTTTTTGTTGGCACACTCAACCAACAGTAAGTGGGGCACCCAGCTATGATCGTAGTCGAGGACACATGCAAGGATCATGTCCTAAAGGGTCTGAGTGGTCCTCTCAGTCCTATCATCAGACTGAGGATGGAAGGCAGTCCTCAAGAGAAGTTGTGTCCTGAAAGATTCCTGCAACCCCTTCCATAGCCGGGAAGTAAACCATGCATCACAGTCGGAGACAATAGAAGGAGGTACTCCATGTAAACACACTATCTCCTGCACATAGAGGAGTCTGAAGCTCTCTACCGAACCCTGGATTCAAATCAGTATGAAGTGGGCCAACCTGGTGAGTTGGTCGACGATCACCCAAATCGAGTCATTACCAATTGATGTACATGGAAGACCCATCACAAAGTCCATGGATATCCCATCCCACTTCCACTCCGGGGCCTCTAAGGGATGAACCAAGATTCCTTGTACCTGGTCCTCCACCTTCACTTACTAAAAAGTGAGGCATCATGAGACATACTCTACTATAGACTTCTTCATACCGGGCCACTAATGCTGTCGTCGAAGGTCCTGGTACATCTTCATCACACCTGGATGTACCGCTAGAGGGGATGTGGGGAACACCCTCAAGACCTCCTCTTGATGTGAAACTAGTACAATGGTACATCCTCTGAAGAGGATAACGTGCTCCCCACCTTCATAAAATCTATCAGGTGTCTATCTTGTGGATATCTGATCAAGTCGTGGCCCACATTCAGCATCTTCACACTGCGCCTCCCTGACACGTTTAAGAAGTGGAGGTGTGAATACCAGAGACTGAAGATAGACTGCTCGATCCCTATTAACAAAGGATATCTGTAAGACAGTAAGTAGTTTTGTCGCTTCTCCTAGTAGTTGAATACCATATCTCATGTTGATAGCATCCACAACAAAGTTCATCTTCCCAAGAGTATAAACTATCTCGAAGTCATAGTCCTCGAGGAACTCAAGCCTACGCCACTGACTTAGTTTTAGATCCATATGAGAGAAGATATACCTGAGTCTCTTGTTATCAGAGTACAAAGTAAAACATTCTCCCATCCAATAGTGCCTCCACATCTTCAAGGTGAAGACCACTACTACTAACTCCAGGTCATGGGTACCATTTTTCTGCTAATGCTGTCTCAACTACTGAGAACCAAACGAGATCACTACACGCTTCTTCATCAGGAAACACCCATGTCTGGTCCCTGATGCGTCGCAGTAAACTACATATCATACGCCCTCCTCTGGATGCCTCAAGATGGAGGCACTATCCAGGCTCTACCTCAGCTCCTGAAATCGTTGTTGGCATATATTCGACCACACGAAGTGTTTCTCCAACTTTTTCAAGGCTAATAGCGGTGATGCAACCCTAGAGATGTTTGGAACGAATACCTGATAGTATCCATCCAAACATAGGAAACACCATACCTCCATCACACTCTTGGGTGGCTCCCGAGCAAGTACCGCCTCCATCTTCGCTGGTTCTACTCCCACTCCAGCTTCCGATATGAATTGTGCCAAGAAGTGAACATCAAGAATCCAAAACTGGCACTTCGAGAGCTTACCATAAAGCTAGTGCTCTCTGAGTGTGTCCATTTTTACCTGAAAATTGTAGGCATGCTCCTCCTCAGTATCCGAGTAGATCAGTATGTCGTCGATGAAGACTACGATAAAGTGATCGAGGTAAAGCTGGAATATCCTGTTCATGAGACTCATGAATAGTACTGGAGCATTGTCTATCCCAAACGACATACCCAAGAACTCATAAAGGCCGTACTGACACCTGAAATCCATCTTCTGCACATCCTCATCTCGATCTCTAAGCTGGTGATAGCCTAATCTGAGATCTATCTTCGAAAACCATCGTACTCCCTTGATCCGATCAAATAGGTCGTCAATCCTTGAGTGTGGGTACTTATTCTTCACGGTCACCTGGTTAGGGTGACAGTAGTCGACACAGAGCCTCAATATCCCATATGCCTTCGTGGCGAATATAATCGGGGATGCCCAGGGAGAAACACTGGGCCAGATGAATCCCTTTCCCTGAAAGTCCTCAAGCTATACCCTCAGCTCGTGATGCTCAGCGGGAGCCATCTGATATGCTGGAGTAGATATCAGTGTCGTCCCAGGGTACATGTCTATGTTGAATTCCACCTCCTAGAGAAGAGGTAGTCCTGGAACATCGTCAGGGAAAAAATCCGCGTACATTTCCATCGCTAGAGGATAAGTTGGACTCTCCACATAAACTGCTCCGAGGGTAAGGCAAGCCATCTGGTGATTGATCTGCTGCACCCTCCTCCGAGTAAGTATGTCCTGTGCTGCAAAGGTTCCCTTCTCACCGGGGAAGGTGAACATGGTCCTATCTGTGCAAACACAACACACTTTCCACCTAATATAGTTGATGAGAGCATGCACTATAGATAACCAGTCCATAACCCAGAGGACGTTGTAAGGTCTCGACACCACTACGAGGAGATCCCAGCTGAATCTATCACCTCCTAAAGTAAGCTCGCACTATCGGTACTAGTGCACAATCATATAGTCTTCTCACGTAGGAGTCTCTAGCAATACGGATCAAGCCAATGTCTCTGCCAGAATCTTTGAGCTCCGAATGAGGTCAGTGGATATGAAAGAGTGACTGGAACATGTTTCTATAAGAACTATAGCTAAGGTGTAGTTGACACAGATTGTACCTCGAATCATCTCTAGAGTTCCATGGTCGTACGCTTCCGCTACATGAAGCTGTTCTCTCCCTTGTACACCTCCTCCATACGGTCGGGGTCGACCTCCTGGTGGTGGTGGCGGTAGCACCTCGTATCGTCGACCTCCGCCAGCTGCTCAACCAACTCCTCTGCCACGTCCACATGCTCCCTGTGGACTACCTCGATCGAACCTCAACCTATTCCTAGGAGGTCCATAAAATTATTTCTGATCGTCAGTACGGTAGGTCGGACAGTCACGTGCCATGTGACCAAGCTCGTCGTAGGATTACCACTATCCACTCCTGGCATGTCTGGCTCTATCTCCACTTGGGGTACCCCACACAACCAATCCTGAGTCGTGCATTCCACCACATGTGGGTTTGGTCCTCTAGGACCTATCCGTCATCTGTCTACTGCTAGCTGCAGAAGACTCCACTACAAGTTGACAAGTGGTGGGTCTCGCTACGGGAGACTAGTCAGCAAGGAAAATCTCCTCTATGAGGGCTCTCTCCAACAACCCCATCGGTGTTGGGATGATCTCGGAGATAACTGAAGATCTGATCTCTCACAGGAGTCCCTGTTCAATGGTTCGGGCCCTGAAGAATGGGTCTCGTACTATATCAATGGGGTAGCGTGAGAGTTCGGTGAACCTTGATGAGTACTGAGCTACACTCATACTGCCCTTCTGCAGATGAAGTATGTCCTGTGTCCGCACCACTCTAAGGGTGGTTGGTACAAACTCTTCCCGAAATAGGCTCTCGAAGTCTACCCAAAGAACTGTTGTCTCATCTTGTACCTGGAGCATCAGGCTCCACCATCTGCCTACTACTACCTGAAAGAGGCTGGCAGCAAGGATCACCATGAAGTCGGATGGTCTCCTTGACAGTATGAGGACTCTCACCACAGCCTCCAGCCAATACTCATCCACCTTCGAGTTTGTCTCTCCCTTGAACCAGGGTGGCATTTGGTACTGGAACTCATGCAACGTTCTCATGTGGTGTACACTCTCTGGAACTGGGGCAGGTGGCATCAGTGGCCCAATTGGAATTAGTACCGCCGGTGCCTCCGGTGCTGCCTCAACTGAAAGAGAGCCCTGTAATGAGGCATCGTTGCTCAGTGTGTTGTCAATATGTATAACTATCGGGGCTCTAGCTGGTCGTCCGTGGGGAGGAATCCTAAAAGAAACAGATGCGACATGATCAAAAGACTATACCTGCTAAGTTGACCTAGTTTGAGGTGACTTAATTTTTTTTGGAAACACGCACGCAATCACTGTTTTCATGTACTAAGTCAGAAATTATTAGTCAGGGTCCCGGTGTATGGATACGTTGGCCGCCGCACCAACAATGAAATATCTAAACTGAAAACCACACTCAGTACCCTTAACATTACTACTTAATAAAAAAAAATCAGAGTCCTAGGTTCTGCGGTATGACCGAATACTTTGATACGAATTTGTCACGACCCGTCCCCCTAGGCCCGTATCGTGACTACCCCAAGACTTCCTTCCATAGTCCAAGGTCTAGTGACTAGAACGAAAGGAATAATTCCATAAAACTAGGAAGGCATTGCCTTTATAAAACATAAACTCACACAACCAGAGTTCATGTAGAAGCGAACACTATGTAAAATTTGTAAATCAAGTGTACTAAAAGAAATGGGGGGCTAGAATACAATCCCAATGGTAAGGAACAAATACAACTGAAATCAAGCACAACTGAAAAAGGGACAAACAGTTGTAAGGTGTCTAGAAGCTCATGAATCATCACCATGAACCCTACCTAAAGGGAAGGTAGAGATAGCCTCCTCAGTGCTCCATATATGTCAGTATCCTCAAGGTACCTACTCATTTGAGGTCCACCTCCAGGTACCATCCAGTCCTCGTACACTCTGCCTCGGTCAGCGCTATCCGTCGTCTGCATCCAACACAACGAGGTGCAGGCATAACCTGTGTAGGGGTGAGTATAACGATACACAGTAGGGACCCTGAGACCCCCATGGTCTCACAAAATAAAACAAGGATAAACCACAAAGGGTGATTTCAATGGATTTCCATTACATTGGTATATGTTCATACATATACCTATGTTATCATGTACCCATCTCAATCATGAGGTAAGCAGAAAATTCATTGACTCAGCTGAGACCAAGATTTTCATTATTGAAACCACGGATGCTGGAGAACTCCTCATCTGTCCAGTATAGTGGGTCTGTCATGACACCAATGCACTTCTCACTAGCCTTAGACTATTGAGGTACTCCTCCTTTCGAGTATCACGGGTCTGCTACCAAATACCAGGCGCTCCGTCCCCTGTGGGTCTGCCGCAAAATACTGGGTGCTCCCCATAATAGCCTATAGAGGTACACCTCTAGTCGAGTATCACTGGTCTACTACCAACTACCAGGCGCCCCGTACACAATGGTTCTACCACCAAATACTGGGTGCTCCCCACTCGGTGAGTCGAATCACTCCGAGTCGAATCGGTCAAGCTGTCGTAAGGTATGTTAGCTACTAGGTCTCCGTACTCTATCTTCTCGTCTCTATGAGGATCCACTCCATGAGATACTATTCGATACTCCAAGTGTCATGAAATCTGACGTGGAAGTATCTCAAAGGACCATCATATCATAGGAGTCTCAACGTAACAGACAGTGTGTCAATCGAATGCCATGTTTGTGAGTTATGAGCCTTTTAGTCCCCGGGGACCGATTGGTTTTGTGTACGAACCAACCTAACTGTATCTGAACAATACCCTGAACTCCCGTGGGGGTATTCTCAAAGGTATGAAATCGTTCCAAGAATATCGTCACTACTGACGGTTCGTCAAACAGATGCTCGTAGACCATGATTAGGGTGAAAAGGTGTAAACGGGTCTGACGGGTTCGGGTCCGGTCCGACCCAGTTCGACTGACCCGACCCATTCTGTGAATCTATCCTAAAAGGATAAGGCGTCCCGTCATGAAGGTACGTCCAGACCTGTGGGGGAGACTGGGCCCGAATGGTGGACTGGCCCGAAGGGGCGGCCCGCGTGGCCTGGTGGCGGCCCGCGTGGTCAGGTGGCAGCCCATGTGGCCTGGCCGGCTGGTGGCTCACGGGGCCTGGCTGGCTGGACCGTGTGGCCCAGCTGGCCACACATGGGATGGGGGTGCCATGCCTCCCCTTTAAGGAAATGGTCGGCCTGAGGCGCTGGCCCCTGGTAACTGTGGGACTCGAAAGGTACCGCCTGGCGCACACCGACGACTGGCTTTGTCGGCCTCCCTCTCCTATCTGCCGCGGTCTATGGCCGCAGTCCTACACCACCGACATGGTACGATGGCGCCACGCCCCTCCGATGGGGCCCACCCTGGCCACGGCTCCCTACTAATCTGCGCGATGCAATGACGACGCGCCACCATCCGACCATCGCGGTCCTTCTGGCCGCGACCCTTCTAGTCGTTGACCTTTTCTTCAAGTGTGGTACGACGACACCAAGCCCCTCTGGCACCACCGCATCCCACGTAGCGGTGGATCAGTTATTTTAATGGCACGACAGTGCCACACTCTTATGGTGACCCGATGGCCTTGTGCCACTGTATTTCTTCACGGTCGGCTCATCATTAGTCGTTGCGTGTACCACCTCTGTCGTCATCAAACAAGAACCAAAAAGGGGAGGGTTGGGCTGTGTTCATGCAGTCTGAACCCTCCTTGTTACGTTGATATCATTCGGTTCTCAAAGTAGACAACATACAAAGGGTTACGAAGGGTAATATACAATCGTAACAAAACCCCTACCTTTCTTGATGATTTTTCGTTGACGAAGTCATGGGAAAAGTTTGCGTCGATTTGTTGATGTCGGGAAGCATCTAGGGTAGGAGACCGAGGAAGAAGCGTCGTTGGCGTTCTTTGTGGTCGGATCCCTCTCCATAGGTTCCGTTGAATAAGGAATAAGATGTTCGTCAATGTTATTCACATTCTTCATTGGAAGAACATTTCTCTGTTGAGGGCATTTTCCAACAATCTCATAGGAAGAGAAATGCCACACCAAAATAAAATAATAGTTTGCCTATAATTTTAATTGTCAGCACGTAACTCAAAAAGGTGAATTAATATCCCTACTCCACCCAATTAAATCACGTGCATTGGAATAATAAAGTAATGGGGGAAGGTGGAGAGTTTAACCAACCTAAATGGGGGGTTAGAGGAGTTCCAAAATTAATGGGGAGTTAAAAGGGTGAAGAAACTCATGTGGGTCCCACTAAATAAAATCTTCCCAAGGGAGGTTATGTGTGGTTGTCCCCCACCACTAACATTCACTTTGTGGTTTTAAGAACTATATAAAATAATAATTTGAACAACTTATTTTTATTTAATTTAATTTAGAAGCCCACAAAACTAACTTCTATTCTCTTTAGAATGCAACTGTGGTGTTGGCCTCACTAATCATTCAATGGAGCTGTGAGTTCAATGGTGCCCACATATTTTAGTTCTGAGCATTGGTTAAATAGTTATAAAATCTTGTATGTACGTTTACTAAACGTACCTGAACAAAACATTAGAAATTGATTCCGAGCACATCAGGCCTCGAAATCAAGCGCCGTAAAAAACAGCGGACCAGTAAAATTCCAATGTATTTTAAAAAAATATTTCCACAGGAAATATGGGTCTTTACAGCTAAACTGGCCACTCTTTCATGACATGATTCCTTTTAATCATGCCAATGTATTAAAATAATGCACTGACTCTGGGAAACTGGGGTTGGGGTGTTACAGCTGGTATTAGAGGAAGTTAGGTATAAACCTTGGAAACAAGATTTAGATAAACTCTTATTAGATAACATCAACATAATATATACATTGAGGATTAGTAAAGAATAACTTCCAATTATTTTGATTATGTTGAGATTTTGTGTATTTTCCATGAAATACATCTTTGTATGGATACATGCGAGTAGAGGCGGCTCTGGCATAGATGTACCTATAAGTGAAAAATATAACAAGGAGCTTTATGCTTGACCCAAGGTATTATGTTACATGACAATGGGCCTTGTTTCACTCTTTGTTGTGACACTCTTGTGGGATATTATTAGGATAAGTCACATTTTCATTGGAAGCCATTATGATGGATTTATGAGTAAATACTTTCTTAAAGAAAGAATTTTATGATTATTGATTATATGCAAAATATTTTCAATTTAATATAGGTATTTTACATGTTTTGAATTATGTATTGTGATTCAAAAAAAATTCAACAGTATTCCATTGTTTAGAAATGGTGCCCAGTTGAAGGAATGAGAACTCCACCAATATGCATGATCCAAAGGGTATGAATGATCATATCTTTCATGGTATTAAGAAAACATTTTGAAGGCGAATAATCTCCCATGTATTCTAAGCATATTAATAAATTATATCATGTGTTAATAAGATAAGTAATCTGTTCTCTGAGTCATAAAGATTTGATGAGAAGAAGGAGAAGAAAAGAATGGTAGCGAGAAAGATGGATAAAGGGATGATGGGAAAGAAGGATTTTCCCATATGTGATAATTTTTGAAACAATTACCTTGGTAAATGATTGAAGGGAAAGTTAGTTTGTTATAAGTGTGGAAGAAATCTAGACCAATTACGTGATTTCAATGGTAAGAAAAAGGTTCCAAATGTATAATTCTTCATCTTCAAGGAGTTGGGTCACTATGCAAATCAATGACCAAATCATCAGAGTTTGCACCAAATGATTCTATTGGATAATAATAATGTTATGATATTACAATAGATGAAGAGGAATGACTAGTGATAATATGTTGTTATAAAAGAATAATTTAATTTGAGTGTTGTATCAAGGATGTGCTGGTTATATGAATTATGTAAATAAATAACAATTGTACTGCAGTACTATTTAATTGAATATTTGAGAATATATGGTACAAAGAAAAGTGAATCAACGGCAAGTGAAACTTTTTCTAAAATACATGCATAAAGGAAAGATAAAATGAAATATGGTCCTAATAATGAGGTAATGATTTTGGAATAAGAGATGGTAGTTTTAGATAAATTATATTGGATATTCTTGACTACCTAGGTACTGATTAATGGTTTCTTTATTCTGTCATTGTTTGAGGATTCAAAACATTTGTATATAAGGAATATATTTAGTGTTAAATAAGGAATACATAATCATGAATGTAATATATAAAGTTTTATGGTAATTCAGGATGTTACCATGTTTTCAAAAAATACATGATGATGGTATTCACATGTTACTACATGAAAAAATATCTTCATTGTGTTTACCTTATAAATTTTTGACTGTGAGTTTGCATATAATTATTTTGGATAAGTATAATGGTTAGAATTGATTATGTTCTGTATTGTATAGTATTTTTAAGCTTAAATAATTTACTATGATTATATTGGGATTATTATAAAAAGGAAAACTCAGAGGACGAGCAACAATTAGTCTGGTCCAGAAAGGCCATGAGACTTGAACCCAAAACCGAAGGGTGACAAGGGTGTATTACCTACCACTGTCCTACGTGATGTCATGGTTTTCATAGTGTAGTTCTTTTAAATATCCATGAAAATGAAATAAAAATTCATTATTTTTTGAAACCTTTATGATTAGGATAAATAGAATATTTTTGAATTCTACTATCTTTTGGAGTGAAAGATGAGTCTGTTGTAGGAATTAGTTAAAGGATGAAACTCCAACTGTTA
Source organism: Viscum album (assembly GCA_963277665.1). Lineage (NCBI taxonomy): Eukaryota > Viridiplantae > Streptophyta > Magnoliopsida > Santalales > Viscaceae > Viscum > Viscum album. The sequence goes on from OY728165.1 coordinate 222,840,056, forward strand.
TGTATATTTTTTCCTTTTATTCTATTAATAAATGAATTCTTAATCTTTTTTGAATGGATCATAAAACCTGAAATGTTTTATCCAAATACCTTATGTTTTTTTAAACTGATGATATTTTAAATCATCATAGATTGATGGCTTTGAGGCCATCAATTTTACACATGGTTATGTTTGATGACCATAATTACACCCTATAAATATTTCTGTTTTTCTTTTAATTACATGTCTTTAATTTCCAACATTTTTCTCTTAATCAAGATCATAATTTGGTGGTGACTTTTCCATTTACCTTTCCCTCTTATTATGACTAAATTTTATTAAACCAATTTCTGATCTCGGTTTTCCACAATGGTCTGTTTCTATTTTTAACGTCTAATTTACTAAAAACTATTTCAAATTGTGAGGACACAATTATTTGAAGGAGGGGAGAATGTAACACCCCAGAATTTCATATTATGTTATCTCTTCAATGTAATTCAATAACTTGCGCTACACGTAACTACGAGTTCGAGCGCACCACGACATACCAAACAAGCCATTCAAAAAGAGTTTACGATTAATATTAACTGAATTTTGAATTTTATATATATCATATTTAATTTTAACTTTCATATTTTGTGTTTCTTAGACATAATATAAAAACAAATTCAAATTTTCATATAACAGTACTATTTTGCAAAAAATGCAATTTTTCCATCTTTTATTGTCGATCATTTTTTAAAACCAATATTTGACACCTTTATATATTCTGTATAATGAAACTAAATTAATATATAGAATTGGGACATAAAAATTTAGTTTGGATAAATTTTTGGAACATTTCTGATAACATTCATATAATGATAAATTGTAAAAAATACAAAATTTAAAATAAAAATTAATTTTTTAATCAAAATAATTATAGTGTTATATTATACATTTGAGTGGTTTTAATGTATCATTAGATTATATTTTAATAATTTAATATAATTTAGGTTATTGGATTTAATTTCACATTTAAATTGGATATAATGAACTATCAATATTTTGATAGTTATTATTTCTTAAAAACATGCTTTTTGTTTTGACAATGGGAAATAATATTAAATTAATTATTTCTACATATATGTTTTAAATTAGGTAAAATAGAATTCATTTTTGAATTTGGATTTTTAAAATTAACATAGGGTGAATTTTTTTTATTCCGAAATAGTCAAATATTGATGAATAGTGAAAAACACACAGATATTGTTTAAAACAGAATTTTTATTTATATAATTATTATTATTTATTAAAATTTATTTTAAGTAAAAAGAGATATATAATACCTATATGATTTCAATTTAATTTATCTATGTTGTTTTATAATAAAATATGATGTAAAAGTTTTTATTGAACTTTTTATCGCCTTTTACCCACCATCTAGGAGCATTTTCCAATTCACATAACACATAATTTTACTGCTTCTGTTAGTTGAATTTCAAAAATCTGAGAGACTCAGTTGACACCAATAAGTTAAATGTGCTTCAGTAGGATTAAAATTATTTTTGGTGAATAGTCACATTGGAGTTTTATTTACCACGATTAAAAATAAATAGGGTAATTAAAGGAAAAATGATATTATAATTAGACTAACATATGTACTAATTCTACTAGATAAATGTAGTTCGACCAAAAACAACCTTAGGAATAAAATATGATCCTTTATGTTCACTTGGATTATATTAGAACATTTATTATTATTTTATTTAAAGAAGTGTTAAAAGTGTTATATTCAATGTTTAATAACTAAACTATTTTTAATATAAGGTTATACATACGATAAATTAGACTAAAAATATTCATTAAAAATATAAAAATATTTCCTACACAATGGTATTTTATTTAAAAGTTATAGACATTAAATAATTAATATTATATATGAAAAAATTGTGATGCAGTAAGAACCTTCTTAATGAAATATTAAAATATTTGATATTATAAATATTAAAATAAAGTGAATTTTGTAATTTTGATGATGTCAATGAATTTTCAACGGTAATATGACATTTTAGGGTGGATTAAATATTTTTTTTTCTAAATAATCAATTTGTGATGACTTTCACAAAAACAAAATACTAAATAGTGTCAAATTTGACATAAATTTGTTTTTAAACAAATATTATATTAATAATTGATATAATATTCATAAAAACCTATGCTTCTGCAAAAAAGGATAAAGAATAATATATATGTCATCAATAAACCGCTTGAGGATCTATTTGATGTTTATTGTAATTTTATTAACCATATAGTGTAAGATTACAAGAAAACATGGTAAAAGATAAACTATTAAACTAAGAGTTAAATCTAAAAGTTAATGTCAATATGGTGGATTTAACCTATCGAAAACCAACTAGTTGAGTGGTTTTCGACCCATAATCATATTATACTAGAAATAAATTATTTTTAAGCGATTATAAACCTAAAATGACTATATTATAAAATAATATTTCATTCTTTTTCTAAAGTGACCCTCACCTCTCTTAAAAAAGGTTACTAACCCTTCTCTCAAAATCACACCACCAATGCATTTTTTTCTCGGCCAATCCCTGCCCAAATCTCATCCCAACTTCCCTCACTTTGACATATAGGACTTACTTTGATCAGAGAGCCAAATCACATATCCCTTTTGGACAAATCAAAAGGAAACACCCGAAGAAGAGATAATAATTTCACCACCCTCTTTCATGTTCTTTTCTTCTTCCACATCCTCTTTCTTTGTTGTTTATATAAAAAAAATTAAAAATCGAGTACCTTCATCATCCTATGATATTATTATAAATATGGTAAAACTATATTCGTTATTCTATCCATCTTATAAATGGCAATGTCACCATACATGCGAATGTACGACTTACCGTCTCCACATCGTGGTGTAGTTTGTAATTCAAACACATCATTATTTAGATGGGTATAATAATGAGTATAACTGTTTTATATGATAAATATAACATTTTAATGATTATGTATATATGATATACCATCCAATTACATATGATTTCCCCATCAATATAATTAAATGGTCGCTCGGGCGTTCATAAGGATTACTATCTCCACGATGCGATGTGATTCATTTCCACATTAACCATTCAATTATTATTATAAAAAATATTTATTATTAATAAGTACGTAATATATTACATAATAATTATTCTGAGTATATATATATATGTATGAATTTAAATATATATTATTCACATAGTTTTTTTCATATGATATGAAAACAAAAACAGTGTTTATGTGTACGTACGACCTACCATCTCCATAAATGGTGTTTTTCATTTCATATATCTGTCTATTACAAATATTTATATTCTAAATATATATAATAAATAAATCATGTTTTATATTATGGATGTATTTAAATCATTATATAAGTGATGCAATCAATAATAACAAGTTAAATCATGTAAGATAAAGAAATCGATTATTACATGAAATGTTTATTTAACATGGAAATCATTATTAAATGGATAGTATAAAGACATAAATGAAACATGTATTATATAATAAATATGAATATGGTTTTGGTATAATTTGATAACATACAATGGTCATTATAAATGAGGCTAAACATTCCCACCACCATAGAAAGTGCAAGATAATGGTTAATTTCACAATCTCTTTATTATCCGAGATTGTTATTAAATTAATATATACAGGGAAATATTTATTATCCATGACCATGTTTCATAAATGTGTTTTCAAAGAAATTCTTCTTCATAGAATTATTTTATGAAAACATCATTTTAAATGTTTTAAATATTTATTCTTTTAAACCATTATCATTAATGTCTATGTTTTCAAAATGGCTTTAAGGATTTATTTATATGGACATGAATGATTTAAAATGTTGATTCCATTCAAAAGATTCAAGAAGGTATGGGACAATTTGATTCAAAACTATCTTTTTGAAGAGTTCCTTTATAAATTATGTGACATTTAATTGATTCGTGAAAAAGGGCTTATTTATCACAATGATTTTTACTGATAAATTTCAACATTGTCAACATCCTTTACTAGATTTTATTCTTGATAGAGGTTGATTTATTATGATACAAATCTTACATATTGTCTTAAATTTTGTGTGATATTTTTGACTGTGGATGTGTTATTTTTTTACGAATATTGGTTTATGGTTAATGTACTGACATTTTGTATTCTTGTATTAATATAAATGTTTATGTTATGTTTCAACCTGTTCATATGAGGAATGTATTGGACATAGTATGTAAAGGGTTGATCCATTTATAGCTCATCGATGCATTAGTAGGTCTCATGAGACAATTAGACATGGAATTGGATGAGGACTTCACTATATTGATATATGGTTTTGGCCGAGGCCTTAATCATTTTTAGACGTCCTAGACTAGTCATTGAAAAATGTTTCAGAATGTCCCACATTTTACATTCCCTCACTATGATAATATTATTGAGGGTTCATGTGGTTATTTGAGTAGTAGAATACCCATAACTATGATTTATTATGGAATTATTTACTAATATCATATTCCTTCCATATATTGTTCATGGATATTATTTTTAAAGGCATGCATTTTAAATTATTCACCACGCCAAATGTTTATGTTATCTTAAGCTGTATTGAATACCCTTACTAGTCATTCTTTCTCAACCCTTTGTTATATTTTATTTTTCCAAGATATAAAGAAGTTAGATATGATTGATATGTGGGGTTAAGCTAAAGGGAATAATGTAAATCTCAAAGAAATATTCATACTGTATTTTATTTTTGAAATTGTAATTTAATGTTTATGTATGTAATATATTTTTAAACTTTCTAAAATGATCAGTCTTTCCAGGATTGAATCCTTGTAATCAAGCCAATGTATTAAAATAATGCACTTACATTGGGTAACTGGGATCAGAAAATTACAGCAACGATCGTCCATCAGGGAATACATGCCTCTCAATGAAGTGCTTCTACCAGGGATAGCATGAGAACACATAAAGTTTCCACTTCAATTAATTTTATGTAATTTTGAAGTAATTAAGGCTTCCATTTTATGTTATACTTTTAGAGGAAGCTTCTTGGAAGCTATATAAAAAAAAGTAACCTATAATAAAAAATTCATAACTCGTACATCCGTTGTCCATTTAAGATGAAATATGGAGGGTGAACGACAAACAAATTTAAGAAAATCATTCATGAAAGTTTCCACATGTATGTATCTCAATTTATGGGTCAACAACGTTTCAGGATTCAGAAGGAAAAAATATTCCTATAAAAGGATAGGATCAGTAACATCTCAAATCCTTCCAATCCTTCCCAAATCCATCCGGGGCACCATAGAGATGAGGACAATGGGCCTATTAAGATTTTTAATTAAATATTTTTATATTAATGTATTCATTTCCAATGTAATTAATTTATCTTTTTAATATTAATGTTTCCCCCATTCTTCTTCCACCTATTTTCTCTTCCATTCTCAATCTCATCCTTCCTGTTACAACTTTCCATCGTGATCTCAATGATGTTCACAATGGAAGGTCACTAACATGAGGCTTGGACCTTGGGGAGGTATCATGATGTTCTTTTGTTATTTCTCTTCAATTCAAAATGTTTTTAATTCAATTTGTTGTCGAGGCTAAAGTATTTAATGGGTGCAGAAGTCATCCACTATGACACTATATCCCAATCCATTCCTTTCCAATGATTAACTGAGTTTTCCTCCCTTCAATTAGGAATACCCTTCATATAGTGGATTTGGGGTTTCCATAAGAGATAAAATGTAATATGATGGAGCCAGTTATTCTATGAATAAAATTCTCGGATGATATGTTACCCTAATTGACTACTGGATAAGGTGTGGTTTGGTGTGTCACATGAATGCTAAAATCACACAATCAATAATTCAATAGAGGGTAATTCATTAATGAGGATTCTATAAATTAATTATTAAATTTAATATAAAAAACAAATAAAATGGTAATTATACCTATGTAATCCAACCATAGTAGCAAGACATTTATTTTATAATATCATTATGTCTGGATCTGTATCTGAATTTTTATTTATTGTTTTCATTACGTTTTTATAATTGCACACTATTTTCAAAACCAAAACCAATGTTTTCAGAAAAATTTAAAAAATAAAAAAATATTTAGATCAGGTGAACTAGATTAATTGATTAAACTGTCAGAAACACACCTCAAGTGAGATAACCCATGTCATCAATTGTGCTGAATTAGGAAAATAAATTTGATTTTTCCACGACCTATGACATGAATGTGTCAAAACATGTGCTATTTCCCAGTTGATAAGAAGTTATTTCGATATCCTTTTCAAAATTAACATTTTCTTAAATATTTTTCATTTTTTTCAATATAAAATAATATAAAAAGTTTTTTTTCCATGATGAATTAAAATTAATTTTATTATGCATGGGAATATTTCTCATAGGTGAAATATGAAGAACAAGAACTCTATTACATTTATCTAAATGAGAGGTTGAATAGGATGAGCAATAATTTTGATTAATTGGGAAAAATGGAATTATAATATTACTATATTTGTACATTTATGGAGAAACACGACCCTATGCTTGATCAAGAAACTGAGGTAGTGGTCAAATAAATTTCACCACTCCTAATTGATAAACCAGATGAGGTAAATGTGGATGTACCTGAAGACTCGTTTATCCTCAATCAACCAATTTATAATGAGGTAGATGAAAAAAATATGACATACCTACTGAGATTCATGTGAGAGGTCAACATGAATTAGATGAATTCTGGAATGAATGTGAGTAATTTCTTGATCTTCCTAAGCCTTGAAAAGAAGAAGATCCAACACCACTGAAAGAAGACACCACCCAACTGTGGAATTTGATGCCTATATGAATGATCCATACTAACATCCCCCATATAATGATAATTAAATCCAAGTGGAACTTTACACTATGGAAAATATTCAAGGCAGACCTACTAAAGAAGTTGATACAATCTTTAACTCAATCTCATTTTATTTTATTGAATCTAATTTGTGTATCACCCCTAAAAGATTTGAATTTTCAGAATCAGTGGACTCTTATTATTCCCTGGAAGATGATAAAGTAGAAGAACCTGTTGAGGGATACATAGAGCACCATGGAGGTGTTTATCATTTACTAGAGGTGGTACAAGAAAAGAATGATAATGCTGCACAAGTAGCAATGAATGAGGATGAGGGTTCATACATTATCCTACCCCCTCCATGAAAGCTGTACCACATCACGAAGGGGGAGGATTTGGTGTACTCTATCCATGGAATCATCCTCAACAAGGACCCATATTTGGATGTTTGGGAAAAGCCACATGATGGGGTTTAAATCAATGAAATGAAATCCACTCTCAAATTTTGGATAACAGCAGGTACTTCCCTTTAAGGAAGTAAACATTCTGGACCCACATGGGGGATCATACCATGATTTATGTTTACATGTTTTTAAAATTTCAAGTTTTTTAGTTTATTCCAGCATATATCCCACTCCTCCTTAGATTTTTGATCTTTAATGACATGACCCATGTTTTAAGTAACTAATTCTCTATTGTAGGATCATAAGTGGGTAAAAGGAAGAAATAAATAGAATAATATTACTGAAGCATTATTTTAAAAGGAAGTACACTTTTAATGTTTATTATTTTAAACACATTAAATTTTCTTGTCCAATAATTTTTTTACCTTTAAAGTTAAAATTTCATGTCCATACTTGAATTATATCCTTACTTAAAATATCTAGGAGACATCGTTTCCAATGGAATCCTATGATTCCATGTTTTAGATTTTAATTATAATAATATTGAATGGGTAATATGAAAATTTGAATGTTTAATGTGAAGCATGGATATTGAAATAATGACTCATTATTTAAGTGTATTATTTAATTTATTTAAATGAAATTTCCCTACCATTTTTCATACTTTGAATTTATGGAATTCATGTGAATTTATTTTTTATTATAAATCATGCCTTCAGTGATTGACCAATATCAAATGACTCATTACCGAGAGGGTTTCTAGACAAATTTATTCCCATTTATTATTGAGCATATTTCTTATGGGTCCTTGGGACATGTCATCAACTAGAAAATGCATTTGAACTTGTCAATGCTATGACTGTACAAAAACACATTTAATATGTTTGAGGAATCTTTTGAAAAACATTTATAATTGAAGACCACCATTACATGAATCTTTATTTTATCAAATAGATTCCATGAATGATAATTATAAGGATGAGCCATGTTTCATTCAATTTTTATCCATTCCTACCATACTCTTGGTATTTAAATGATATTTTAAAAATGAAGTGTTGTGTTGAAGGGAATCATGGTGAAAGGGGTATTATACATTGTAAGGAAAAAGTTTGGGGGTGTTATTGTGGTAATTGTAAAATTTTTTGCAATCATATATTATTTTATATTGTTTTCCACCAATGTATTAAAAAAAGGAAAAATGACAAAAAGTTCTAAAAAAGGAAAAATATTTTTTGGGATTTCAATGAACCAAAAATCACAACTTTCTAGACCGACGATATTCTAAGTGTATGTGGTTAGGTGATAGATATGAGGTTTGATCTAATGATGAATTTAAAAAAAAAATTAAAATTGAAAAACGATCAAGAGTCTTCATTAATCATTAATTATGCATTACTTTGATCACGACCATACAATGAGTTTAGGGGAAGTTGGTGTTGCTACTTTGAATGGGAGGATTTCCTTACTCTTTCTTATATCATGCATTGTAATTATGATATAAACATACTCCTTGAGCTATAAGGTTTAAAACATAAAATCTTATCCACCATAATCCTCTGAGTTATTTGAACCATTGTTGAAAATTTATCATGATTTCATGCCACTTTTGACTTCACAAGGTGGAGAAAGTAGTTATTTTACAAGATTATGGATAAGGTTCATGTTCTCATGAAATGAGAATAACACAACTTGGATACTATCATGGGAGTTGAGAGTCGAAGATCAATGGTGAGGAAATCATGATGTGGCAGGTTTAATAATAATTAATTGAGAATCACGAATGAATGAAAGAAGAAGTTTTATCATTTTTCAAATGGGAAATGTCTAATATTTGAATTAATTGTTTCTATAAATTTTTGGAAATTAAAAGGATTTTTTATATAATTTTTTTGAAAATTTTATTTTACAATGGAAATTTTTTATATTATTAATATGAATTTTGAATATTGGCAATATTTTTATCATTTGAATTCCATGTAGAGATTTTATGGATGTGGGGAAGAATGGTTAAAGTGTGGGGGTATTTGATAGAGACAATTTATGAGAATGTTTTTAATCCAATAATAATTAATATATGATGTTTTTAAATGAGAAAACCCATGTATTTACATGATTTTTTAAAATAATGGGAAATTCGGATTACATAATGAAAATGAGCTAAATTGTGAAAGGTTCTTAATTCTGGATTTTGATTGATTTTTATGTCATGGTTTGTCTAGTCATTTCATGAAATGTATAATTCCAAATTGAGTAAATATTTTTTTGTATCCTTATTTTATTTTCATTATTTTTTCCCTCTGGATAGGGGCTAAATCAATCATCTAGTAGAATTATAAAATCAATGAAATTGGATATTTTTTTTGTGCAGACAGCGTGGACCCCACCTCCGTAACGAACATCCCTATGGTCATAAATGCCTCATATTTAATTGATTCCACTAAGTATATAATGAGAACAGATTAGAAAACAAATAAAAATAATTTTAAGTAGTTTTGAAGTCATTAAGGTTTTCATTAGATGATATACTTTTATATGATGCTTCCATGATGTTGTGCCCATAATAAAACAACCAATAAAAAATCATAACGGATACATAAAATGGAAAATTAATATAAATTTTTGAGGGTGAACATCAAAAACATTAATGAAAAAATTTAAAGAAAGGGGTCACACATGAATATTCTATTTAATTGGTCAATAATGTGTCAAAATTTGCAGGATAGAAATATGCCTAGAAAAGGAGTGTAGTTCCTACCTCTCAAATCATTCCAATCCCTCCTAACACCATCTGAGGCACCAATGAGAGAAGTCCAAGGAGCCATTTATGATTTTTAATTAATTATTTTTCTATGTTAGTTTTAATTTCCATTGTAATGAATTTATCTTTTTTATATTAAAGTGTTCCCCTTTCTTCTTCCACACATTTTATCTTCTATTCTCAATTTCATTATCTCTCTTCAATCATTCCATCCAGATCGATATAGAATTCACAATGGGAAGAGAATAACTCAAGTCTTCGACCTAGTGAAGGTTTCATGGTGTTATTTTATTATTGTGATTCAATTCAAAATGTTTTATTCTATTTTTTTAGGTGGAAATATTGCATGGGTGTGGAGGTCTTCCACCACATTACTATTTCCAAATTCATTTTTTTCCATTTATTAATTCATTTTCACTCCCTTATATTATGAAACCCCTTTATACGTTCGAATTAGGGTTTCCGTAAGGTTTGAAATGGAATATGGTGGAGCCATGTCTTTTAGGAATAACATTCTCAGATGTGGGGTTACCCTTCGTGATTATTGGAGGGGGTGTGTTTTGGGGTCCCAAACACATGCTAAAATCACACACTCAATTAATAAATGGAGAGTAATTCATTAATGTGGTTTTGCAAAATAAATTATCAAATGTAATTTAGAAAACAAATAAATGATGAATGAACCTATGTAATCCAACCCTAGGACCAACACATTTCGTTCATAATTTCATTATGAATGCATATGCATCAAAATTTACATATAATGTTTTCATTTAATTATTCTAATTTCACAGTATTTCTCAAAACCAAACCCCTCATTTTCACAAATAATATAAAACACATAATAAAGTAGATTAGGTGAACTAGAATAAATGATTAATCCCATTGAAACACATCTCAAGTGAGATGACCTTGGGTAGACACTTTTCATCATTAGGAAAATAAATTTTCTTTTTCCATGCCCTACGACAGGTGCACGTCAAAAACATAATGATTCTTTGATGAAGACTATTATTCTCCTAGCTTATCCAAGCATGTCAAACATAATATACATCATAGAATCCTATTAAAAATAAACCATAAGAAATGTTTTAGATAAAATTATCAAAAATTATAAGTGTACAACAGAATCTATCATGATTAGATAAGAATGAAAATTACGTAAATGATTATAAATAAAACCCAAGCCTTAAAAACATAATCATGAGGATAATATGAAAAAAATAAATGATACACAAATAAAAACATTTAAAAAATTACATAGATTATATAAAAAATAATAATCACATAGAATATCAATAACTAATATCATAATGAGGGAATTACTATTAAGGGACATTATAAACACACCATCAATGCTTTCGCAAAAAAAAATCCAGACGTAAATGGGTAAGGCCTCATCCAATAACAAATCATGTTTATCTCATGAGATATAACGATACATCAAGGGACTATAGCGGCCACCACCCATCATATACTAAGTCCAATTCATTCATCACATGATTGGGGAGAAACATAAACAAAATAGATTTTTGTATTCCAAAACTATCCTATGAAATGTGAATATTTTTTCTATAATCCAAAAATGGTATTAAAATAGAACCTCTAAAGTCAAACTGATCAAATATAATTATATAAAATATGGTATATTATATCATAAGAGACCAACCTCAACAATTAATAATATTAAAAAAACAATTTTTAATGTCATTAAAATTATATAACAAAATCATTGAAAATTTATTGAGGTGAATACACTTTTTCACATTGAAAATTACATATTTTAAAATGAAAAAAATATAAAAGAAAAAATTTTCTTTGAAAATAATTAAAAATTATTTTAATGAAATTAATAATAAATTATATTTTCATGATTGTGGGAAAATCATTTCATTCTATAAATGATAAAAAAAATTACTTATGTATTCCTGACGACGTGTTTAAAAGAACCTTGTCTAGAAAATGAAGTAATATAATTCTTAATGCAATTCTTTAAAAATATAAAATATTAAAAAATTGCATTAAAATATCAATATAAAATAGTAACTTATTTTTAAATCATATTTATATAAACAAAAATCTAATAGAAATATTTTCCAGGTTAGACTTAAATAGAATATATCTCGATTATTGATGAGATTGTTAATTATGTCCTTACCATAGGTCCAATTTCTCCTGTATGTGTATGAAAAATTGTTGTAGTAATTTTTAAATTATTATTACATATAAATTAACCATAATAATATGTAAAATATCATATACGGCCCCTTATATAATTTCCCCAATCATTTTTTAATAATATTTTATTCATCTCACTATTTTGGGTGTTTATTGCTATGTTTTCCCATGATTTTTTGGTACTGAATATCCCTTTTCACTTGAACATGATATAGATAGAACACCTATAGAATATTATTAATGTAATTAATATCATATTTGTTCATTAAATACATTTTAACCTCTCTTTTATGTTTAACATATATTTTGAATCACATCACATTGTGGAGATGGTAAGTCGTATGTATGCATGAGCGGTGATATAATTTCAATATGGTTGATATTGTATGGATTTAAATGGTGTAATAATTTTATAGGACGAATATGATATAATAAATTTCATATATATTTATTACTTCCATTAACATAACCATCCATGTAAAGTGGTGATGAAAAACAGATTACAAAATGGTGGGGAGATGATAAGTAATACTAATTCACGTGGGGTGCTATCGCTTCTAATAGGGTGGATGAAAGGAGGAACATGGTTGATTCATAATCAAAATAACCCATAAGAATAAACACTATACTATATTTATTACATTATCTTTGAAACAAAAAAATGAAAAGGGAATTGGGGATGAAATGAACATGGATGAGTTATTAAAAATGATAAGTTATTCTTCAATGGACTTCCATTAGATCTATCCTTAAGGGATCTATGGTACGGTGTTTTAAAAGAAAATGAACTCTAGAAATGGGTTAATAATATTTATAAATTATATTTGTTGAGTATTTTAGAGTTATAAGGCTCATTTTTCGGTAGATAAGTGAGAGGGACCCGTTTATAATTGAGGTGTGGGGAATATTTCAAAACTCAATAAATATAGAAATAATTTCAATTAATTTTCTGTTTATAATTTCTCAAAATAGATTTATTTATTAGATAATATGAGTAAGTGTATTAATACTCTCATCCAGTAAATTTAGCAATGTTTGTGTCACATTTATACCCTTATCTTTTTTTATCCCTTATCATAACCCGTTTAACGATTATAGTTAAAAAAATATGTTTTCATTCTTTGAAGGTTAATATATTTAATAAAAAAATCCAAATGAACCATAAAGAGTCATGGGTGATATTTTCTACTTTATTTCAATATTTTTTTATCAAATTTTAAAATTTTATGGATTTTTTATCATGTAAAAAAATATTTTATAATATCATTAATGCCAATTTTTATTGTATTAATTACATGATTTTTTAAAAATATATCAATATATATATATATATTAGACCAGATCTTCTCAATCATTACAAAAATGTGAATATGATATATAATATTCATGGATTTTCTTAATTATCACCAATTATATTTATTTTAAATTTTTTGATAATATTTATTTGAAATGAATGTTAATTAATCAATTATAGTTTCATCATTGTGAAACCGTTTAAATTTTCTATAACATCAATTAAATTTAAGAATAAATTATCCTAATGAAGATAAAAATTTATATATAAACTACATATTTATTTTCAATGAGAGATTTTAAATAAGGATATAATAATAATTTAGTAAATTATTAAAACCTCATAATCACATATATGACATTATTTAAAATAAAATACTATAAAGGCCAAAAAACATCCATGTTGATCCAAGAAGACATAAAATTGGTCCATGGATGTTTTTGGCCAAAAAAAATTTATACCGTAAAATTAGTTCAAGTGTTAGGGGAATTTTATCATTCTTATAATATTATTTTTAACTTCAACTATATAATATACCCTTAACAATCGTAGAAAATAAATTACAAAATTTGTCATTCATATTGTCAAAAAATAAAATGGGCTTATTCTCTAAATTTAAAAATTATGATTCTAAATATGGAATACGTTTTTAAAAATTCAAAATTAAATTTTTTCAAAAATTAATTAAAAATTAAATTCTATTGATGGGGTGAGAATATATGTTAATAAGGTGAAAAATAGTCAAAAGTTTGAAATTTTTTTAATTCTATATTCAATGTGAAATCGATTATAATATCTAAAATTAGATTAAGATATATAACATTAATATAATTATAACATAAATACAAACCAAAATTTAATTTAAAACTACTAATTAGTTATATAAATTTTTTTTCAATTAAAATATATATTTTAATTATTAATCAAAACATGAAACATACCATAAAATATAAAAAAATTTAATTTTTTATTAAACGCTTCAAGAAAAGAATTTTATTTTTTAAAATAAAATTTATAACTGATTCATATTTTAGTTTTAAAACAAGTGAGTCATTTAAAGGATGGATAATTGGATTTTGAAAAAATATCCTTTTAATATGTATAATTAGATTAACTCATGTATTATTCCATTAAAATCATTTTGAGGAATGTCAAGAAAAATTAAAAAAAATAATGTATATTAATTCCATAGTGTAGTTAATAATTTAATTCTAGTAAATTTAACATAATTGTTATAATAATAATTAATTATATGGTTAAGATGGGTGTTCTATGTAACAGAATCTATCGAAGATATTAAATTTATAAAGATATATACCATAAAATTTTCAGGTGTCACAACATTGTATAATTGGGATTTATCAAGATAAAAACATTTATATGTACCAACTCCGGTTTGTTGGAATATATAGAAAATAATTTTATTCCATAACCAATTCTCTTCCAATATTGATAAAAACCACATGTCTTTTTATCCTTTCAAAGGATAGTGATTTCCATTTGATTTATTTAAGTTTAAAATAATTTTAACATCTATTCCATTGATGAAACAAAACTTTGTGTAAGGTGTATAACATGACCCAATTCAAACTATTTACTAACTCGTATCATGCTGTGAATGAGTCCTTTGAAATCCAATACATCAACACATCTCATATCATTACCCCAAAAGTTTTGGTTTCACAAGATAAAAATATTCAGGACATCATCATTTAAAAATTTAAAAACACCCTCCTTATCATTTATTTTTTTCTTAAAAATAACCTAATCTTCTTTCATAAATTATTTCTATCCATCATTAAGGATCCATACACTAGTAAGATACAATGATTTATGAGAAATATTTGCAATCACATCATAACATGATATTTTCTTTTTGGTCCATGTTGTTGACTTCATACCCATAATATATTGATAATAGTAATCCTCTTTATAGTATAATGGACCATATTTATCTTGATGTTATGCAAAGAATTTATCCATTTTCAACTCATTAAATCATACATTGATCTACTTATTATCACAACTATCATCATTCTTCTCTAATTTCCTCTTCATTTCTAATAGAAAATATGAGGCCATGTGTTTGAATCTTATACAACATAAAAAAGTGAACATCAAAGTGATTTCATGAATATTGATCTTTATGGTTCCCATTTTCCCCTTGTTTTCTCCTAGTTCCTTTTGTCTATAGAATATACATTTTTCTAATATCCCATATTTCTATATAAATAACACATGCTAAGTGGTGTATCCCTATTAATTTCTATAGGATTATTTTTTTCTTGGGTTATATGAGTTATATGATTCTTATCTATGACCAAATCAATTTTCAACCATAGGGTGAGGTTTTTTGGTCTGACATCAATCACCATAATGTTTGGTTTGATATCATGCTATATACTGGACTTATCTTTTATATTTTATTGTCTCTTTATTTTTTATAGAACTATATTCCCACATTCATATTTTCTTTCAATAGAGTAATCTTCTTTATAAATGTAACATAGAGTGTCAAGAGTCTCTCTTGGTACTATAATTATCTTATCTTATCCAAAAAATCACATTTGGTATCTTTGATATATTTAATTTCTTATTTTATTATTATAGTGAAACCTTAAATAACATTTTTCTATTCCCAATCATTGATCTTTTACTAAAAAATATTTCATATTTTCATGGAATTAAAGAGTTAGGATTCTTAATATCCTTGATTAAATTAAAATCCCTCATTTTTATTATTTCATATAGAGTATGGTAGCAAATACTACTCTGTTGTTGTTCCCTATAAAGGCTCAAGTCAAATGTATATCATCATTATAACATCTAATTTTTCCTAATTATAAAATCATTGTTCAAATTATTATTCAACATTTTCACTTTCTTCTAATATATGAGAGATACAAATAGCATCCACCGTAACATTTTCTCTGTGTAATTATATTTCTCAATAACATAATAATCTAATACTTTTGACAGTAAATTTTCCTGTGAAAAAATATTACACTCTTTCAAAAACACTCTTATAATATTTCACTTAACACTTTCATGGCTTGGATACTTTTTCATGGAAATTTTGAATTCATCTTCATCATCACGTTGGATATTCATTTGTCACCTTTCATAAAAATTTTCAACCATTCCACATCGAATGAAAGTAACATGGATTTTACATTAGAAATATAAATTTCATCATTGTAATTTTAAAAGTTGAATGAAATGAACTCATTAATCGCTATTTATTTCATGACCTTTTGAACAATGTACTTTTTCATCTTCAAGAATTCCATATCTTTTTCATTCCCTTTTTTCACAGACTCGATATATCTTTTTCACATCTAGTATGAAAAAATTAATACTATTCAAGCTATCATGTTTCAACTTCTATAGATCTTTATCAACTAGTACATATAATATCTAATTGAACTAATTTTGAAGTCTTCTGATGATATTCTGGATGATCTTTACATCCTCAAGGGTTTCTCTGAGACCATCCACAACATCCATAACAACATTCACATAATCAAATGATGAATCAATAGAGTAATTCATGTTCATTCTTAGACCCTTATTCTTATATAATAGTATTTTAAAATTTTCTTCATTTACTTTTGAATCTTAGTCATTAATATTTAGCAACGTCCCTGATATATCATGGGATGACATACACGATATGACAATCATATATATTTTATATGATTTAGATCCCAATAAATCATTGAATCCATTATAGTTAGCCTCCAATTCCATTAATCAAATTCTTATATAGAACCACTCTACAGAGTATATAAAATTCCACACTTCATTATGATAGAGATATAAAATCATAATGATCAGAAGTGGTTTTGCATCCAATTCGTCTATTATTGAAAAAACATTTCTGTAAAATTTTAGAATCCCATTATGATTTGAATCCAATATTGAAACCTATTACAAAGAAACACTGATATTAACCCTTCATTCTTTTACAAATTGTTGGTTTTTCCAACCAGGTTTAATACCCTGAGGGAGGGGGCGAACCATGGTATGATTGATTGAAAAATATACCCCTTCAAATCATTATTATTTATTAAATAAAAATTATAGTCTAATTTATGTATTAATATATGAGAATAAATGAAATCACTCATGGGAGACATCAATTTTTCCTAGTTCACACACATTGGGAAATGTCCACATAGGATACATTAGAAATGATTCCATGTATCAAATAAATTAATGATTATTTCTATTACGGTGATTGTAGTAGTATCAATACCCCTCATAGATTAAAAGAAATCTTGAATTGAAATTTCACTTCTCTCTCATCTCATTTAGTAGTATAGACATTATTTTCCAACTGCTAGTAATCTTGGTTAATGGGTTTGAAATAAAAGTTAATATTGTCAAAAATAATAGTTTATACCTAACTAGGATAAGGAATAAATGGACATCCATTATAAATATTAGTCTATTATAGTCCTCAATTGATTTCTTCATAAAATTGTTTATTTATATCAAAATACTGGAAATAATATTCCAAAAATAATAATACATACATCATTTATAACTCTCATTAAAATTACATTTAGAAATATGATTCTTTCACAATGCCTTTTGCATAGTATTAAAATGTTTCTCACTTTACTTCATTATTTTTATTATATTATAGTACCAGATTTAATGATTACCACCAATTTTTTAAGTTATATTTGAACTCACTATTCATTATGTCGAAATAGATAGAGGGAGAAATAATGACTATTGAATTCATTCCTATGAACTCATAATTTCTATAACATGTTTGAAAGGTGGTATTAGTAATATCCACCTTATTTACCATTTTTTTAGTGATATCCCAATTGAACGTCCACTTTAGAGAAAAAAATGCCCCAAAAAGTTTTTCAAACAAGTAATTTATTCTTGGATGAGCATTATTATTATTTATCTCAATTTATATAGTTTACAATAAGTAATTCATTGCCACATTGAATAAAACATGTTGATGATAATGTTGACTAGATCAACACATTATGAATCCCTTAGGTATATAAATTCCATTCCCATATTATCTTGTACCATATTTTTTTTACATCCAACATCTTGTTTTCCATTCTGTATGGATGCTTCGATATGGGTAGTGATCCATGTATATGTTCGATTGAGAATGAATCCTCTAAATATGAATGAAGAATATGAAACTCTTCAATGATTATATCATTATATCTGATCAGTATTTGTATGAATTCGTTAATTATTATCTCCTCTTTGTCGAATATTGGTGGTAGATATTTTATCTCCTAGGAAAAATTATCTATTCTTGAATAGTTGATTTAATGAGAGATTCTTTCTCCTTAATAAAATTGTATTGAATTGGAGTTAGAATTGGGACACGGAGAGTGATTTTCAAATATTGATAATTATTCATGGATTTGAATTATATCTCTAATTCACTCCATTTATAACATCAAACTCTTGTAAATGAAGAATGGCAAGTTTTTGGGACGATTCATTCAAAAATCATTGAATAGGGAGGAGTAACATACGTAGGATGAAAAACATAGAACATTTCATATTCTCACTAAACGCTCAACCACATTTTTTGGTACAAGAATATTTATACATCACATGGATGATATAAAATAATTCGTAGAAGTAGAATAAAATAACATTTTCACTATTCATGAATTAATAATTATCATACTAGTCACCACATCATTTTCACGATCCACCATAAGAGAAGTGATAATATTTTATTTTTCATTATCTACAAGAAATAGAATTTATTATTCTTTTTTTTCTCAGAAATGTTCCTGATTTGTGAATTTTAATTCATAATTACATGTCATCCTAAATTTAATCACTACATAATAGGTTAATTGTTGATTTGATCATTCTTTAATAATTCACCATTATAGAGATTCATTATTTCCCTTTGGAATTATTTATTTTAAAGCCCATCATTCCCTCATTTTGAAAATCTCTTATATCTTATTATACATTTTCTACGATTCTTCATTCAATAATATTCAAAAGTGGGGTATTGGTTGTTTATTCCTTCATTGAAATTATCAGTTTACACTCCAAAAAACACTATTTTATTTTTCAGGTATCTATTCCAATGACACCATGAAGAGTCACCAAAGTACATTTTTTGGATTGATGAAATAATATAAAATCTCTTCATAACAATATATTTTTCCAGACACATATTTTTTAATAGACGTGGGTATATTAGGAAAATATAATAAGGTGAATTTTTAGGTGCACCAAACAATGAACACGGTATATTAATGTTATATTTATTTCCATAACCTAATAAAAAAATTTATAACATAAAAATAGGCCTCATCCTCAAAATTTTACATAAAGACTCGGAAATGTATTCAAAATGATCATGTCTAACACCACTCTACAACATAGACAGTGAGACATCCATCCATCTAGATAGTAAATATAATGTAATAACCTAAAATCCTGATTTCTAGTTGGACAGGGTATACCACAAAACTATATGCGAGCCATCTAATGTGTTAGATTCTACAAGCTAATGGTGAGAGTTTTTAGCCAACATGGGGAGACTATAAAACTTGCATCATTCGATATATAATAGTTGAATATTATTATAATAATATAAAAAAATTATTAATAAACATTTAATGATTTTAGAAAAATATCAATAATATAATGTTTAAACATGGTATAAAAAATGATTCCCATGCTTAATATGAATATATACTACACTAGGAATTCCCACCGGGCCGATCCAAAGTGAAAGTATACTAACTAAAAATAAAAGGTACATTAAAATACAAATCCTAGATCACTATATAGACTAGTATACCAATTCTCTACCCTTCCTTCACAACATGATATGCATTAAATCATACTAGCTAAAAGTTCATCAATAAGATCATTACACACAATAGTCTACATGTGTATGAGGAGATAAAAATATAGACAAGAAACTCCAAATGGGTTTGAAATGAAATACCATTATGTCTATTTTGTGTTTAAAATACAATTGACTAGAAAATACATATTTAACCACTTTATGGAATCATCTGATAATGATGAAACCATAAATCATAACCTCACATAATTAAAAAAATAACAGAGGAGATGTAATTTAATAATTTCTTAAAGACTTAGGGTATATTTATCTAGATAAATACTATAAACTATTTAATGATTACTTCCCCCTCAGAATGGGTAGGGTTATATATCATTTATAGATCTCATGTACCATAATATACCACAACTCCCTCCCTCAGTTTTTTGTCACATTACAAGTCTCTTTCCACTCCCTTACCACAATAGGAGATGTTTCAAGACATATCCCACACCCCAACCTCACAATAATTTTTAGAATTAATATTATTTACTTTACCTCCATGTTTCCACTCAAGATATGTTTTTATGACATAACTCATCCCACCACCGTACCATTTAGGGTTACACATTATTACACAACTCATAATTGAAGTGTCTTACATATTGTGAGGGACTATTGTATTTTATTTTATCAAATTAATAACCATTGTCATCACAAAGAAAAAAAGAACAAAAAATTATTATTCATATCCATCATTTTTCTATTAAACCACAATATTGTAAATGAAATGGAGTATTTTATTACATATATCATTATCATCCTTATCTACCCGTATCACCATACCAGGAATCCACCACCCCAAACCACAACAAAAAACAAAATTTTATTATTTCTAATAGAAAGTAGAATCAATCCTCTAAAAAAATATTTTATTGATAATGTATTAACACATTCATCCAAAACCCCATATATGGTGTTATTTTACACTTGATTCCATAAGGAAATAACATACTTAATTATGTCCCAAAAAATCTCACAATGGGGTACTAGACCCCCATTACGCATCACCCACAATCCATGCACTATTATTATACTCTCTCAAAGTGATATCATATTTTTTTCCTAAATATTGACATTCCTACTAAAAAGATACATTGATTAAACCACACATTTCAATCAACATGAAATTGAAAAATAAAAATTAAAAAATATCAAACTAATAATCCAACCATGTAACCATACCGTCCAATAAATAATCAACATATACATGCTACAATCTACATGATACCGAATTTAGTTCTTATTCCATTTCAATATGAATTACTCTTTCAAAATAGAGACTTTATAACCAATGGTACCATGTAATTTTCACTAATTCACTAATAATGTGTTTCATTGTTCACATGGTCCACTAAAATATCATTCTAATCAATTCTCTTAACATTCTACTCATTGTTACATATATATAGGGACCATTACACACAAAAAATCATAATCCCTCTCTGACTGCCTTAATTAATTCCATTCATCATCTAATATATTATTCCAAATAACATCGTATCATTTTGGACCAAGTTATAGGTCACACCCCTTGGTAATTTGTGACACTAATAACCACATCAAATCAAAATTCATGAGTAATAGTTGTTGAGTGAATTAGTTTTATTGAAAAGTCTTATTTTTTACACAACTAATACCATTAAAAGTGCACATCATGAAGAACAACACATCCCATAGTTGTTCATGTGGTCAAATATTTATTGGGATTATACACACCATTAAAACAACGCCATTTAAATAACGTTTCATTCGATATATTATGTATTTAACCATTGGGATTCTAGTGGTGATTATGTCTACTCACAAAAGACAATCATTTATCAATTGTATTACCCCATACACATATATGGATTCCAATATGTCAGTGAATTAATTAAACTATCAATAAAAACACTTCAATGTAGTTTTTTTAAGAATCATATGTTTTGATATAACTCCATTCATTTATGAATGAGTCCTACAACAACCCCAATGGGTTTTCACAAGTCTTTGATTCATGAAAATGTTCTTAAATGTTTAATAACATATAATGGAAAAAAACATTAATTCATCATTTCAAAAAAAAAATTCATGGGAAATGAGTTCTCGTTGGTAAAATGATAATTTGACTGTGTTTAATATTGAAAAAACATACACACTATCAGTATCATCTACCCTCAATAGCAGATACATTGCACTAGACATGGGATGGGATGTTCCTATGATCATTTCTTCTATGAATGGATTTATTATCAGAACAATAATTAATACTTACAAAAAATAATCCTTTAACTAATTTTTTTTGAGGAAAATGATACATAATAAAAACATCTTGCCTTTATATTTCCACATTCATGTAAGAAATATTTTTTTATGTTAATGTTGGTGGACTGGTGCAATCACATAAAAATAAGAAGGAAAAGATGATCTACGTGGGTTTTGTTATAAAGTTTCATGTAGGATAACTAGGATTCCCCATTGAGGTTTAATTTACACATTTATATAACACCATACACATATTATGAGGTGGTATCTCCAATGATTGGTCGTCATTATGGACTATACCTAACATCTCACTAGAACATTAAAACATATCAATATAAAATTAAACCATATAGATTCCCCACTCATATTGATCATGTGATCAACATTATGTGATGAGTAATAGTTGAATATTCACAATTATAATTTAAATTATATGTAATTTCAACCATATGATATCCCATACATTCACTTACTTAAACAGTGTAAGTGGATTCCTTCCTCATAATAAGATAACAATATTACTTTTCTAAACAGAATACCATAATTCAAAGATGATGAGACTATGCAGAACCATATTAAATATTATATTAATAAAATTCACTATGACCTTGTTATAGGGTATCTTTGTCCAAATGCCTTAGAACCTATACTTTTGAGCTAATTAGACATGAATTATTATATGATGATAATGAGACACCCTATATTATGAAAAATTGATACCTCTAGTGATAGAAATTTTTTAAATATATATTTAGCCCATTAAATTCATATGATGAGAATTAAATATATACATATATTATAATTTAAATTTTACGAATATTATACTCCACCCTATATGAAGTGAATATGATACCTCAAGAGATGAGACGCTGAACCCATAGGTTCCTAAAACAAAATTCTTATTGTGATGAGAAAAAATGTATTAGTTTAATGAGCATACGATGCCTTATGTAATGAATTTCAGTTTCCTATCATGGTGATATTGATATGACCCAATTGGAAAAAAATATTCCATACATGAATAAAATATAACTTCCTCAAGATAGTTCTTGAGAAATATAAAACAAATGACCATGATGTCCAATGGCACATAATATTTCTGTCTAAAATCATCAATTACAAAGGAATTTGTTCACCAAAATTAAGAAGAAAGAGATGTATTAAATATAATTCCACATAATTTTAAACATAAGAACATGATTCATGATACTATATTAAATATGTGACTGAGACCGCGACAACAAGATAAAAATCCCAAAAATATATTGAGAAACCACTATCTCATTTGAATTAACGTGTTAACACCATAACCCCTATGTTGATAGGATATCTATCATAGGAAGTCATGAATGAATGTAATAGACCTACACAATCTATGGAATATAATAATGCGAGAATATACATGGTGAATATAATCAATAATAGAAATATAAAAACACTTTTTAATCCATTTTAAATCATGAATTTGTGTATGGGTAATTTTTTTCTACATTCAAAAATCACACACATTAGGAATGTTAGTTATCAATATAACCAGATATCTAAAAGTAATTAGATATAAATTAATACAAAAATATATCTTAAAAATAGCCCATTGAGGGAACACATGAATCCTCCAATAGTCATAGGGATAGTATATATCATTATGAGGCTATTAGAACTGATATTTATCCATACACAAAACTACCTCATAAATATGGACAATACATAATATCCATATTTACAATGTCCAACATGTTTCTCAAATAATATTTCAGAGACATAGATTATCTATTTTGATGATATCAATTCACCAAATCAACTATATCTAATTAGATGGTAACCCTCAATCATAAATGATTTCATGAGTGATCCATTCTGTAATAACTTCTCCCTAGAATCCTTGAAAAGAGAGATGTGATAGAGTGAATTTCCCCCAATGGTACCATTACAATCCAATTTGAGAACCTATCCACAAAATATGATAATGATTCTATCCCATTGCTTGATAATGTAAGGTACATTAATTATGTGGGAATCCCAATATAATCATTGGAATCTCCATGGAGGCATCCCATTAAAATTTGATTTCCATAAAATTATATAACCCTTAAACTGACAGATGAATTTGTAAATATTACCCTCATTCATCGTGTCCTAGTGTATACTATATAGTAATTTTTTTTTTGAAAAAGCATCCCTCAATTGATTTCCTCCTTAATTTAATCCTATTTCCCCCCACAGCCATCTAAAAATAATATCATACTTTATAATCCTCGTTGGGGAATATTGATTCCATATTGGGATAAAAAACTCATCCTCACATTATGTGTTTTGGGTAGTCTCACTACCCCACTAGTAGAGTCAAAAATTGTCCTAGGAATCCTTTTAATACTGAAGTATATGAAAATTACCCCAATGGAAGAGGGGATAACAACAATATGGTAATTTTTTTTCCATAAAACATATCTACAAATATGAACTATCCAACCATGGATTCACATTTATAAGGCTAATGTGAGCAATTATAATTTCACAATAACAATGTAAGTTCCATTAGTGAATGAAAATTTATAAATTTATAGTACATGAAACATAAACTAACTAACCTATAATTGAATAGTATTGAATATTTCATGTCCATGTTTGAATCTCATGAGGATATGTTAGGGATTGTGACATTAAATAATGATTTCGTAAAATATAATTATTTAAAAACAAAAAATATAAACTATTGAGCATATAGATTTTGACGTAGAGTAAATTTTTTATTAAAAATGTGTACCAGGATTGAAACAAACATATTAATGGAATTAGTAAATTCAAATTTCTCTTGATACATGTATTATTTTTAGAAATTGAAATCATGTTTGTCTATTTGACATGGTAAATCTTGTCTCTATCCCCCAACAAAAGTCACTATTACTAGTGGTAATGAATCATTGGTTAGTTTGTATTTGTGAAAACATAAAATCATTAATACATAATTAGACCCAAAAAGTTTTCATAAAAATTCAAAATTGTATTATTGAATTTTAAATTATATATCCCTCTCGTTGATATGAAATGATCAGGCATAGAAAAAAATAACAAAGATAAATGAATTGATGAAAAAAGAAAAAAAACATAAAATATGAATGGAAAAAAATTACATAGATTCATTTTATATTACATATTATAATTAGAATAATGGTTTCACCCTATCCCACTAGCCTTGAGAGGGTCAGAAAAGAATATGAATAAAAACTATTGCATTTGTGGATATTTTTTGGTGATAGACTCTACAGAATAATAACCCATTGACAAATACTATGACCTTTGTCTCCCATTAAGATATTGAAACTAAATTCTGTATATATGATAATATATCATTCATTCATGATTCAATTCACTTAAAATTGGACATCAAATTCATCTAGGATAATTCAATGATTCCATGGTCAAATCATAATTATGTTCTTCTAATAATTCTAAAAATTAAAAATAATGAATTTGATAGTGACCAGTTTGATGAAATGATAGGAGGCGTCAAAACTTGATTTTTCATACATTCCATTGAAAATTTATTCCTCCTAACATATCCTGATATGAGATTGTAACAATTTATTTCCTGATTATTTATTTCACAATGTGAAATTTTTCTACCATGTTTCCCAATTTTCATTCAATTTAATTTTTCCATTGTCCCATTCCAGAAATTTATGCCGCAATGCACTGTTTTTATTCTTTCCTTGATCAATCTCTTCTTTTATCCCCTAAATTTTTATATTCATAAGTTTCATATCCATAAAAGTAAGAAAAGATTTATTTATAAGAAATTTTCAATGTAATACTAAACAAATCACGTTTATATAAAAAATATAAACATTAATAATAAATGTCAATATTGTCCCAAAACCCATAAATATATCCATTTATTGAAGAGAAATTAGAATCCTTCTATCAGAAAGCAGTGAAACTATTTATTGAGATGTTGAAAAGTATTATTTCCACATTAAAATTTTATGTGGGAGAGACATTGGGCTATAATATAGAAAAATTATTTATCAAGAACCATAGAATAAATCCACGTGAGAATGATGATATCCCAAAAAAATAGGAGATTAATATACCATATATAAGGTGAATCAAATGAATCATGCATCACCTAATCTAGACACCCTTTTATTCTTAAGAAAACAACCGAAAAAATTTAATACACATTCATATGGTTATGAATGAAATGTTTTTTATCTTTTCCACTGATAATATCCATTCAATGGGGTGTTTCATATTAGGATTCCATATCTGAATGAAGTGAAAAACAATATGAGATATTATGGGAATCCCTATCTACAATCAGATGTTTAGTTATGTTAGGGATTTTTGGGATATTTTAATTATACATAAAGAAAAATTATTTCTAAATAATTTATATTATAACATAAACAAAATATGAGGGAGTCACTCAAAACCCTTTTGAACTATTGATATCTTATCTAGTGAGATTTCAGTTCTTTCAGGATCTTTAGTAGTAGTATCATATGTTATATGTCACATAAATTCTTTTATTCCAATATCCAAAATTTTTTGTATTTGAAAAAAAATTGGTGAATATAAATCTAATTTATTTGAAGGATATACCATATTATTGATGTGGAATCTCCATATTTAAAAATAAGTGTCTAGGGACTGTATATTAAACTTTAGATTAGACATAGCCTATGATAATTTATGGCCCCATTAACTAGAAAAGTGAAGATGTTAAGGATACTTGACCGCAAAAAAAACAACTATTACCTATCTATAACACAATGCAGATAATATTATTTGTACAATGGTTCAATTGATTTTGTGGTATTTAAGGTATTGTTTAGTCATTCGCATCGGGTTCTCTATTTCGTTATTTTCCCAATAAACTCCCAATACTGCACACATCTGTTACTGGGTACAAAACAACATTCTAATGGTATGTGTTTGCCTTGGGTTTTATGCCATGTGGGAAATAAGAACTCCCATTGGTCAAGGGTATTGTATTTTTCTCTCCTCAAACCCTGGGGGGGGGGGTCCTACGATACGACTCTTATATTGATATATTATATTTTTGATAATATTTTCCTCATCTATGTACATGACATGTTACCCCAAAAAATTAATATGGGTTAATTTTATCATTTTTTCCAGAAGATGGGTGTACCATATGTGAATTATAATATATGTATTCTAGGTTCTTCATCTATCTATTATAAAATGGAACTTCCGTTCCCTTAATTTCACACCACTAATTCATTTTTCCTTGGCCAGACACATTCCAAATGTCCTCCCATCTTTCCTCCCTTCATCCTAGAGGGCTTACTTTTGTCAAAAATCCAACCTATGGAGACCTTTAGATCAAATCAAAAAGGACCCAACGAAGAGGTAAATTTTTCATCACCTCTATGTAGTTATACTCTTCTTACACATCCTCTTTATTTGTTTTTTCCATTATAAAATAATAAATACAGTATCTTTTATATAATGTGTTGTTATTATAAATTTGGTACAACTATATTCTGTATTCTAACAACCCTAAAAAAGGAAAGGTCGATATACGTTCGTACATACGACTTACCTTATGCATTCCACCAATATGAATGTGTCTATTTATATTTCATTGATTATTAGACTACTATAATATCCAGTTGAATAAGTAAATGGAATTATTTAATTTTATCTTTTCCATATTATTCTGAAGAGTACGTTTAAATTTATTTTGTTTTAGTCTTATACACATCCTTAAATGATAATGCATATTTATGAAAGCTTCCACTTAATTGTTATCCTTACTAAGAATATGATGTCACGAACCCCTCCCACAAAGTGTACCCCTCCTGGGCCATCAATGTGAGAAGGGAGATAATGACCCTCTGTGTCCCGCCTCCAGTAGGCCCCGGGTTAGAGACTAGCACCGAGGGTATAGTAAAAACATAAAAGGTAGGCATTACCCTCCAAGAGAACACATGAAGAAGAGAGAGATATGGTAGACACAAACCAACTCAAACTCAAAACTAGAATATAAAATAAAACCCAAGTGAACATATGAAATTTTATGCAAAAGTACTACAACTAGTAGGGAAAAACTGCAAGTACCTAAAAGAACGTAAAAACAGCAGCAACCACAAGCCCGAATAGCTCCTATAACCCCAAGCCATTAGAAACAAGCTTGATCTTCAACATTCTCCATGTGACCGAAAAAATGGAATGTATATACATAGGGTGAGTATAATTTTATACTTAGTAGGATCCTCCCCAAATCCTCTCGTGAAAAAGTAAAGAAAGCATGCTATAGCACAGTGAACAACAAGTGAAACTTACTCATCACCTAAATAGGTATACTATGTTCCCAACCTCCATGGATACTCTAACCATGTAACTGTAGAGACCCGAAGCCTGACGTACATGGAAATTACATTACTTTTTCAGAATACTTAGTACATAACAAAAACACACACACAAGGATCGTAATAGTTTAGTGTCTTTGGAAACTCGGAATATAATCATCTAATCGTGGTGAAAGATCTTCAACATCTCCCAAAAAGATATTCCTTTTTTTACCTAAAACCTTTCTTTATATCCTGGGGAAAAGAAAACATAAAAGGGTGTGCTCAAATGCTCAGTAAGGGTAATCAAAAGAAATATCAATCACATAATAAGAACATAACATTTTGGAAATCTTAACCTGCAAAAGAGAGAATAATTTCATAACATGGGATAAATCATAGTAGTGAAATGAAATCACAATAATCATAAAATAAATCATGAAACATTGTGGCATACACACATAATCATATAGAATCATTTCTTATTAGTCAATACTCATTGCCAAGACTATCTTAGTGGACAAAGTCCCTTTCTGAACCGAGTTCACTCGTCGTTTCAGTCATGTTTCACTGAACCGATATAACCTACCATTCTAGCCATGTCTATCTCATGAGATATAAAATATTTAACCAATGCATTGGAGGGAGATATAGGTCCCACCCATCTCATAATGATACCATTCTTATGTGTCCCATAAAATCATAAATCATACATCATTGCTAAACCCGTGTAATAAAAATGGGAAACATAAACATCGTGACATCATAAAACAATTCATATAAGATAAAGGAATTCATAAAAACAATTCCATCACAACATAATAGAATCAATGTAATAACAGGGATAGAAACAGAACCCTTTATTATCTTAGATGGAAAATAATTTTGATAAAACACTTGAACTCCATTCTTGAAGAAAATATCTTTTCTTCTTCAAAAACACTTTTACTTTCATAACATGTCATAAAATTCTATACTAAAAGAAGTTGATTAAAAATAAACTTGAAAACATGTAAAGGAAGCTTCTTGGAAATAATGTTTTAAAAATCCATTCATGCCGTATAAGTTAAAAAAACATTCTTCTCATACTTTTGTCGGAAAAGTTAAAAAGTACCTCATACGAAAAATGACAAAAGATTCCTTTCAAATCTTTTACTAAAAACTCACCGAAAGGTAAAATTGGATTTAAAAAATTGTATATGGATGGAAATAATATTAAATATTGAGGAAACCTGAATGTGGATGATAAAATACACCCCAGTAAATTTCAAAGTATAAACAATCTCGGATAAAAATGAGATTGTGATATTTTCCCTTACCTTATGTCTGATATGCTTTGTACGTATCTGAAACTACTGTATAATGATTTAAATAATGTCATTAAATTATTACAGAATCATATTCATTGTTATGATATCATATATGGTTCACTTATGACTTTATATTACCCGTTCTTTTGTAAACTCCATGTTAAAGAAGCGTTTTGGGTAAAATCGTATCATTTATCGTAGGTGATTGGACTTGTTGTTCTTGACATTATTATTACTTATATCATGATTTAATTACTTACAGAATATAAAATATGATTTATATATCATATATATTCAGTATATATATATATATATAATAGATAGATAAATGAAATGAAACACACCGTTCATGAAGACGGTAGTCCATACGTACGCATGAACGCTGTTTTCCTTTCCTTATTGTCTTGAATGGAAGTAAGTAGATGACATATATATATACATAAATCCAGTAGATTTACCATGTCATATATTTTATTATTATTCATTATATATACTTTATAATCATTCTGGAATGGTTAACATGGATAATGAATCTAATCGCGTCGTGGAGACGGTAGTCCGTACGTACGCACGAGCGATGATATCGTTCCCATGGTCGTGGAATTGTGTTGAACTGTATGTATACTATATCAGTATCATTATAAAATTATAATAATCATATATAGTTACTCATTACACCATTATACTCATCCAATTAAGGTGGTGGAAGAAAATAGATTACACCACGGCGTGGAGACGGTATTCCGTACGTACGCACATGCAGTGATTTCCTTTTTCCGTAGGATGGATAGAAGGTTAATTAGAGTTGTTTCATATTTATAATAACATATCAGTATATAATAAATACTGATGTTATTACTTTATCATGAAAAAACTAATGAAGAATAACTTGAATAAGAAAGAAATTGAAAAAGATCGGTAATGGATATTATCTCTTTTTGACGCGCCTTCACTTAACCTCTACTTAAAGAACTAAGGATGGTCTTTGAAAAAGACCAAGACCTCTAGGATGATACTAGGGAAATGGATAAGAGATTTTTTCAGGGGTTGGCCGAGCTTGAATGCTCAAATTCGTGTGAGGAGGAGATGGAGGAGGTGCCCTTTTATAAGGGAGGAGAGGGGCACCTTAGGAAAATCTCAAAATATTATTTTATTTTAAAATCAAATTCGGTTTATAATGGTTACAAAGGGTCTTATTTCGAAGCTAAAGTGGAGATGGGTCGAAATCCTCTCATAAAATAGGATTTAGACAAGTTTAGGTTTTTATTTTAACCTTATGAAGTAGATTTAACTCTAAGTTAAATAATTTAACTTTTACCGTGTCTTTTTGTTTTCATACACTATATGGTTAATACACTTACCATAACAAGCCAAAAGAACCCCAATTTGTTTATTATTAATATATCTATCATTTTCTAAGTCATTTGGACGATCCTTATATTTTTAGGAATTAAATAACAATTAATAATATAATATTCGTTTTAAAAACTAATTTCTGTCAATTTTGACACTATTTGGTACATGATTTTTATGAAATTTATAACAGAATGATAAGTTCAAACAAAGTTACTTATATCAACAATAACATGTCATATTAACCTAGAAAATTAAGTTAAGTCATAAAAAGTCTCAAATTAAATTTATTTGGGCATTTATAACATCAATTATGTCAATATTTCATTAATAAGAAAATTACTGCATCATCTTTGTGTCATAATAAATGATAAATATATAATCCATAAAAATTATAAATAAATTCCTATGATGTAGATAAATTTATTAGATTTCTGGAGACTATTAATGTTCGATGTTTCATGAAATTTATCACTAATGTAAAATTATTATACTTATAAGATTTAAGAAAGTGACACGTTGTCACATTCTTTGGTTTTAATAATAATTAAATTATTTTAATGGAAAAAAGTCCATAAAATGAATCTAATCCGACCCTTAGGTTATTTGGGTCTACTTTTAGCCATCCAATAGGATTTTTCCAAGTTGTAGGGTAATTTTATAATCTTATATTTACCCTTAATTACCCGTTTTACCTTTAACTATAGTAAATAAAATTTACCGTAGTTACTATTCATAGTGCCCAAAAATAAAAAATAGCTTATTAACATAATTTGGACCCACTGATTCCAAATATGGAATCCATTTTTCCAAATTCAATACACAAATTATGCAGAAATTAAATTAAAATCAATCCCATTGTCGAATGAAAACAGGTTTTTCTTTAAAACATTGCAAAAGATTGAATTGATTTAACCTACGAATTCAATGTAAAATCAATGATAATGACATACATTATATTAAATGGTAAAAATATATTCTATTTATACTTTAAAACCATTCAATATTATAATTTAACCACATAAGATATTACGACGAAAAAAGTTGTTTTTAATTAAAATATAGTGTGTTTTTACTATTCCTTTAAATATGAAAGTTATTGGAAAAATATCAAAACATTATATAATGTATGTTTTTATATCCTGATTCAAAAGAAGAATTTTATTTTTTCAAATTTAACTTATAAACATGTCAAAAACTATATTTAATGTGGGTGCCCCATCAAAAGGCGGCAAAACTGCATTTTTTACAAAATACTTATTTTACCCGAAAAATTTATTTTGTTCTTATACCATGTTCTAGAAATGTGTAAGATGAATAATAATGTTATAAAATTCAAAATTTATTTAACACTATTCATAACGGCTAGTTCATAACAATATTATAATAATATATCGTTGTTTAGTAAAATCTGGTGTTGTGTACAAGACACGCTATCGAGGAAGGTCGCGATAATGCAAGCCATGTCAGGGTTGCGTGTAGTGCACAACTCCTTTGTTGTTGCGTATAACAGAATCAAACCATATTTTATTTATACATGAATATATATATATATATACACTCAAAGTTGCATAGAATAACTTCTATCAAACAAACTTGAAATTGTGTGTAACAAGAGCCCAGAAAAGTGTTGCATATACTGCAAGCTAATACAGTGTTGCGTATAGCGCAAGATAATCTTGGTGTGTCGTACAATAGAAGATATGAATGAAATTCAAAATAATGTATCTTATAAAATCTCGGGTTGTTATATTATACCCCCCTTAAATTGAATTTCCCCCTCGAAATTCGTCGGGGTTATAAATCGTTTACTATTCATAAAAATCCACATCGTAAAAAGAAATACCAAAAATAAACATTAAAAAATAAAGTATAAAATATAACAGTTACACAAATGAACTCATCAGTGGTTTTCCATATAGGTGAAAATATGGATATGGAAGAGAAATCTAACCATCATGTTTTGATGGAGAGTGGTAGAGAACATGGATTTGGAAAAGCCAGCAATCACAAATCCATAAATTTGTGATGATCTACGGTACCATCTGATTTATCAGATATAAGAGCACTAGAAGAACATTTTTGGATTTCAAGATCATTTCCCTAAATTTGATGAAATTGGATTTGGAATAAATACTTTCGTGATTTCGGTATAGTCTCACCGTTGGTCGTTATTTGGACAATTTCCACTTCATCTCATAAAGAAATGAAGTTGAATTTGTCATTCGTGATGTGTTAGCAGATCATTTGATAGAATGATGGGTCATTCCATCTGCCTCAAACAAAAGGTTTGAAAAGTTATCAAAAAATACATAAGTCCATCTATAGTGAGATTAATGATATATGGTTCCTAAAATGGACTTATACTTCATATATCATACTGCTTATAACAAAACTAGTTTCTAATAAACAGGGACTTCCTGTAGGCCAGTGGTAGGCGATAAAGGCCAGTCGCACTTTGGTTGTGGGTTCGATTCCCACGACCTTGTCCGACGGGATGGGTTGTCGCCCGTCCTGCAGGTTGTCCTTTTTCTAAAACTACATTACTATAACATCCCATCAATAATATCAAAAAATAAATAAATTTCATCCTTAAACAATACTAACTTATGTCCAACATAATCCATTCCAATCTTTAGGCTTATCTAAAATATTTCGGTCCAAGCTCAGAGTATAAAGAAAATTATTACTTGAAATGTCATCAACCGAGCATGTGAATACCATCATTTATCCCCCATTTATCTTGTTGGTCACATTCCAATCATGTGAATACCTTAATCATGTATTCTCTTGAAAAATGAATACCCATTAACCCTTAGTGAAAACATGAATGCTATCAAAAGTTAACTCTTTCCACATACCAAAATCCAAAAAATTATATATACTCAAACCATGATATAACCTTCTCCTTATATTATTCACGAGCTCATGAATACTATCAAATAATTAATTTTCTCCTTATCCCTTCATTATGCGCATGTCCTCTATATTCCAAAAATATATGAATAACCTTTCATGGATACTGGTAGCATTAATCATACACTTTCAAAACTCAAGGAAAGAAAACAATGTAATGATCCTTAGATGTCTCTTTATTCCATTGTACCATGATATTACTTATACAACATTACACTTGATAAACATGTAATCAATCCAATACCTTTCTAAACCATTGACCGAGCTTCAACAATTCTTTCATCTCACATATCATTTGTAGTCTCTTCATCATCATCAACATAAATACTACCCATACGACCATACTTATTCTCTTCATGAGACTTTCCCTTAGGGAATTGGTTTGCATAATGCCCATACATTCCACATTTAAAACATTTAACCATTGTTGATGTCTTAGCAATACCATTATCCTCATCCATGGTGTTAACTGAACCTTTTCCTTTTCACTTATTGGCTTTATGTCCTTCTTTTCAACACCCAAATCATCTTCCAGTTCTTTTGAAACATTCTCCTTGATGCCTCTTCCCACATGACTTACATAGGGGAAATTGAACTTTCATTCCTCTATGATCATCATGAAACTCCATCTTTCTCTTATTAGCCGAGTCTAGAAACTTACAAAATTTGAGTTTATTGATCATAATATGAGATTGTTGATTCGGCATAATAATGATTTTTGGACTTCCAAATCCAGTTTCATTTGGTTGCTCATGAAGAATATCATTCCATTGTCCATTATATCCTCCATTATCGTGAATCTTCATGTTTCCAGCCATTTTCTAAAACCCAAAAAGAATAGTGTGAGAGGCAAAAAATCATGCTAGGGAAAACAACACAGTAATGAGGGAGCACCCACAATATCTAACATCTTAGGTTAAATTCTAATATCTTTACTATAGTTCTAGGACTATATCCTATACGTATTCTTATCCTTAGGTACATCCCTAGACATACCTTAGAAATATCTCTAGGGATCTCACTAACATTTTTGTATCCTAGTTTCCAAAGGTTGACTAAACCTTTCCTCTGATACCAACTATAGAGACCCGAAGCCTGACGTACATGGAAATTACATTACTTTTTCGGAATACTTATTACATAACAAAAACACACACACAAGGATCGTAATAGTTTAGTGTCTTTGGAAACTCGGAATATAATCTTCTAATCGTGGTGAAAGATCATCAACATCTCCCATAAAGATCTTCCTTTTTTTTACCTAAAACCTTTCTTTATATCCTGGGGAAAAGAAAACATAAAATGGTGAGCTCAAATGCTCAGTAAGGGTAAACAAAAGAAATATCAATCACATCATAAGAACATAACATTTTTGAAATCTTAACCTTCAAAAGAGAGCATAATTTCATAACATGGGATAAATCATAGTAGTGAAATGAAATCCCAATAATCATTACTTAAATCATGAAACTTTGTGGCATACACACATAATCATAAAGAATCATTTCTTATTAGTCAAGACTCATTTCCAAGACTATCTTAGTGGAAAAAGTCCCTTTCTGAACCGAGTTCACTCCTCATTTCAGTCCTGTTTCACTAAACCGGTATAACCTACCATTACAGCCATGTCTATCTCATGAGATATAAAATATTTACCCAATGCATTGGAGGGAGATATAGGTCCCACCCATATTATAATTATACCATTCATATGTGTGCCACAAAATCATAAATCATACATCATTGCATAACCCATGTAATAAAAATGGGAATCTTTAATATCTTGACATCATAAAACAATTCATATAAGATAAATGAATTCATAAAAATAATTCCATCACAAAATAATCAAATCAATGTAATAATAGGGATAGAAACATAACCCTTTATTATCTTAGATGGAAAATAATTTTGATAAACACTTGAACTCCATTCTTGAGGAAAATATCCTTTCTTCTTGAAAAACACTTTTCCTTTCATAACATGTCATACAATTCTAAACTAAAAGAATTTGATTAAAAATAAACATGAATACATGTAAAGGAATCTTCTTGGAAATAATTTTTTAAAAATTCATTCATGCCGTATAAGTAAAAAAACATTCTTCTCGTACTTTTGTCGGAAAAGTTAAAAAGTACCTCATACGAAAAACGACAAAATATTCCTTTCATATCTTTTACTAAAAACTCACTGAAGGGTAAAATTGGATTTTAACAATTTTAGATGAATGGAAATAATATTACATATTGAGGAAACATGGATGTGGATGATAAAATACACCCCAGTAAATTTCAAAGTATAAACAATCTCAGATAAAAATGTGATTGTGATATTTTCCCTTACCTTATGTCTGATATACTTTGTACGTATTCGAAACTCCTGTATAATGATTTAAATAATGTCATTAACATATTACAGAATCATATTCATTGTTATGATATCATATATGGTTCACTTATGACTTTATATTTCCCGTTCTTTTGTAAATTCCATGTTAAAGAAGCGTTTTGGGTAAAATCGTTTCATTTATTGTAGGTGTTTGGACTTGTCGTTCTTGACATTATTATTACTTATATCATGATTTACTTACTTCCAGAATATAAAATATTATTTATATATCATATATATTCAGTATATATAAATATATATAATAGATAGATAAATGAAATGAAACACACCGTTCATGGAGACGGTAGTCCGTACGTACGCATGAACGCTGTTTTCCTTTCCTTATTGTCTTGAATGGAAGTAAGTAGATGACATATATATATACATAAATCCAGTAGATTTATGATGTCATATATTTCATTATTATTCATTATATATACTTTATAATCATTCTGGAATGGTTAACATGGATAATGAATCTCATCGCGTCGTGGAGACGGTAGTCCGTTCGTACGCACGAGCGATGATATCGTTCCCATGGTCGTGGAATTGTGTTGAAGTGTATGTATAATATTTCAGTATCAATATAACTTTATAATAATCATATATAGTTACTCATTACACCATTATACCCATCCAATTAAGGTGGTGGTGGAAAATAGATTACACCACGGCGTGGAGACGGTATTCCGTATGTACGCACGCGCGGTGATTTCCTTTTTCCGTAGGATGGATAGAAGGTTAATTAGAGTAGTTTCATATTTATAATAACATATCAGTATATAATAAATACTAATTTTATTACTTTATCATGAAACAACTAAAGAAGAAAAGTTGAAGAAGAATGAAATTGAAAAATATCGGTAATGGATATTACCTCTTTTTGACGCGCCTTCACATAACCTCCACTTAACGAACTAAGGATGGTCTTTAAAGAAGACCAAGACCTCTAGGATGATACTAGGGAAGTGTAGAAGATATATTGGCAGGGTTTGGCCGAGCTTGAATGCTCAAATTGGTGTGAGGAGGAGAGAGGGGAGGTGCCCTTTTATAAGGGAGGAGAGGGGCACCTTAGGAAAATCTCAAAATATTAATTTATATTAAGGTCAAATTCAGTTTATAATGGTTCCAAAGGTTCTTATTTCGACGATAAAGTGGGGATGGGTAGAAATCCTCTCATCCAATATGATTTAGACAAGTTTTGGATATTATTTTAACCTTATCAATTAAATTTAACTCTAAGTTAAATAATTTAACTTTTACCATGTCTATTTGTTTTCTTACACTATATGGTTAATAAACTTACCATAACAAGCCAAACGAACCCCAAGTTGTTTATTATTAATATATCTATCCTTAGCTAAGTCATTTGGCCGAAACTTATATTTTTAGGAATTAAATAACAATTAATAATATATTATTTGTTTTAAAAACTAATTTATGTCAATTTTGACACTATTTGGTACATGATTTTTATGAAATTCATAACAAAATGATAAGTTCGAAAAAAGTTACTTATATCAACAATAACATATCATATTAACCTAGAAAATTAATTTAAGTTATAAAAAGTCTCAAATTACATTTATTTGGGCATTTATAACATCAATTATGTCAATATTTCATTAATAAGACAATTACTGCATCAACTTTTTGTCATAATAAATGATAATTATTTAATACCTAAAAATTATAAATAAATTACTATGTTGTAGAAACTTGTATTAGATCTCTGGAGACTATTCATGTTCGATGTTTCATGAAGTTTATCACTAAATTAATATTATTATACTTATAAGATTTAAGAAAGTGACATGTTGTCACATTCTTTGGTTTTAATATTAATTAAATTATTTTGATGGAAAAAAGTCCATAAAATAAATCTAATCCGACCCTTAGGTTATCTGGGTCTACTTTTAGCCATCCAATAGGATTTTTCCAAGTTTTAGCTAATTTTATAATCTTATATTTACCCTTAATTACCCGATTTACCTTTAACTATAGTAAATAAAATTTACCGTAGTTACTATTCACAATGCCAAAAAATAAAAGGTAGCTTATTAACATAATTTGGACCCACTGATTCCAAATATGGAATCCAGTTTTCCAAATTCAATACACAAAAGATGCAGAAATTAAATTAAAATTAATCCCGTTGTCGAAAGAAAACAGGTTTTTTTCTTTAAAACATTGCAAAAGATTGAATTGATTTAACCTACGAATTCAAGGTAAAATCAATGCTAATGACCTACATTATATTAAATGGTAAAAATATATTATATTTATACTTTAAAACCATTCAATATTATAATTTAACCACATAAGATATTACGACGAAAAAATTGTTTTTAATTAAAATATAGCGTGTTTTTACTATTCATTAAAATATGAATGTTATCGAAAAAATATCAAAACTTTATCTAATGTAAATTTTTATATCCTGATTCAAAAGAAGAATTTTATTTTTTCAAATTGAACTTATAAAAATGTCAAAAACTAGATTTAAAGTCGTTGCGCCATCAAAAGGCGGCAAAACTGCATTTTTTGAAAAATACTTATTTTACCCGAAAAATTTATTTGGTTCTTATACCATGTTCTAGAAATGTGTAAGATGAATAATAATGCTATAAAATTCAAAATTTAGTTAAAACTATTCATAAAGGCTAGTTCATAAGAATATTATAATAATATATTGTTGTTTTGTAAAACCCGGTATTGCGTACAAGACACGCTATCGAGGAAGGTCACGATTGCGTGTAATACAAGCCAAGTCAGGGTTGCGTGTAGTGCACATCTCCTTTGTTGTTGCATATAACAGAATCCAATCATATTTTATTTATACATTGAATATATATATATATACACTCAATGTTGCGTAGAATAACTTCTATCAAACGAACTTGAAATTTTGTGTAACAAGAGCCAAGAAAAGTGTTGCGTATACTGAAATCCAATACAGTGTTGCGTATAGCGCAAGATAATCTTGGTGTGTCGTACAATAGAAGATATGAATGAAATTAAAAAAAATGTATCTTATAAAATCTCAGTTTGTTACAGTAACTCATATAAGAATATATAATATAATAAAGAATATCAAGGGTACCCCGCTACTACTTCCCCACTGTCTTGCCGATTTACCCCAACATTGCACATCCTGAGCATCTCTCTCCAACAAGGCTTGCCCGAAGACACCTGGGTAAGGCACCACAATATGCATCTCGTGCAACAAAACCACCACGTCCAAGTAAGAAAAAACCAGGCTGTTTCTAGGAGCCACCACAACCTGCATAATGTTTATCATACATTAGGTATTACACCTCAAGCCATTACAGCCCATACACTGAGTAAGGATCCTCAATCCATCACAGTCTATACACGTTACACCTATAGTAGTCCATATGATACAATATCCAGAATATATGTGTGTGAATAACCACAATCCATTACTACACTCTACACACATATTTGGGGAAAACTAACCATTGTGCCTACCAGCACAAGTAATAACCAACAGAAGATATCGGGGCCAAAGGGGTAGTCATCCATTCATCCTCCCACCGAAATGTTTGGGAACCCCCCCCCCCCCCCCAGGGCTCAGAATCATAAGGGTGTCAGTTTCCCTTATTGCAGGGCAAATTAGTATATGGAAACTCAAAAAGTACATGATATATTATATCTCACAACCACACCATTGGCATAACCTAGTTTTAGACACCACTATAGCTAACGTCTCTCAGACTCCAGACCGCTACTTCTAAGACTAGGTATCATATAATCATAATAATATTTAAAAGGATTTATTAGATTACTTCATTCCCTTTTTATTAGTTCCACATTACGTTAATTAATTCTTTAAGACTTAAATTACGATGAACAATTCCACATTACATTTCATTAGCACCACACCCAATGTCAACGGTTCCATCAAATTTACAACCTCATCATTTTGTTCCAACAAATGCCAACTGCATGGGTTTACACCATTTATTAAATTATTCATTATAGAAATACTTTACCACATTCCTAGGCATTCTAGAAAAACAATCTATGCTACTAAACACAAGGTTGCTTAACACAGCGAGGAAAAGTAATGTATATAAACAACCAAATGATTTGGCAAGCATCCAAAAATCACATACATCCCATTCCATCATCCCTAGTGTCCTCCCCTACACCCACATGAATAAACCGATGCATCTCACCACTCTAGACGTCATCTGCTGCCACAACCAAAAATGTCTTCTTGCCTCCACATGTCAAAACACCCATCCAGGATCCCCTCACAATACAAGGATTTGGAAAAACAAACAACACATCAATTGGGCTATTGTACCCTTTACAATCAAGAGTGTAACTCATAACCCTTAAAGAAATTATCAAACATTCAGTTCTTTAATCCATCTTGAATTAACAGATTTATAATTCATAGGCTCAAAATTTGGGAAACCTAATCAGTAAGTTGTCCCAAATAATTAAACATGATTACTACAATAATTGAATCATCATAAAATTAAAACAATAAGAACAAGATTAATTTAAAACCTTCATTATACATAGCCAATAATTATCAATTACTTCTGGATTATGTTCTTTTGCAATTTCCATCATTAATGAACAACCAATCAATGCAATCTTAGATATCACACTTATCTAGCAAAACAAGGGGAAATAGCATACGATCGATATTAATTTATTTATTCAGTTCAAATATTTATTATGTAAATTCCATTTTGGAGCATTGGGATAAAACATGCTAAAAATACAGTTTCATATAAAAGAAAAGAGAACCAACTAATCCCCTTCCTCAAACAATTCTTGACGTTCTTTATCCACACAACAGGTCATGATCTTCCTCTTGCCCCAACTACTTCCACCCGATGATGCCATGGTACAACCGCACCAACCAAAACCCATGAAATATCAATTAGAAAATTGGAGATTACATGATATAATATGGAATTGAGAAACAAGAGAAGATGAACCCCAAAATAATGGTGATAAAACATACCTTATATCGAAGATTTCACCGATACAACTTGGTTGCATAAAAATAGAGCAGAACCAATGAGAGGAGGAATGTTTGACTGTGGAAATACTATGAGAAGGAATGAAATGTTCTTGCGTCTCATATCCGAGAATAAATAGGAAGAATTAGGGAGAAAGATATATCTTCCCTTTAGAAGATTTAACGGAGCGGCAGGTTAAGATACGCTTGATTTCCCATTAAAAGATGATCGCCTTAAAACACGCGGTTTGACCAACTGAAAACATCTCGGGCCTAGGAATTATTAATATAGGATTTATCGACTTTGAATCAACCTTAAGAGTCATTAAAATAAGGATTTAAATGTATTTTACATCAAAGGAAATGTCAAAGGGGTGAACTAGAGGAAGCTGGAAACATTATACACCTACCATTTCTATACACCTACCATTAGAGGTTTCTGATAGAGGTTACTGATAGACCTCACCATTTTGGAAACACTGTAAACCTACCATTATTGTACAAATATCCTTACTTTACACCTACCATTAGAGGTTACCAATAGAGGTTAACGATAGACCTCACAATTCTGGAAACACTATACACCTACCGTTACTATAAACCAACTGTTATAGGATATCGATAAAGGTTACCGATAGACCTCACGGTTCTGGAAACACTGTACACCAACCGTTATTGTACACCAACTGTTATTGTACACATACCGTTAGAGGTTACCAATAGAGGTTATAGATAGACCTCAGCATTCTGGAAACACTATTCACTAAACCTCACTGATAGAACATTGTTCACAGAACCTCACCAATAGAAAATTGTTCAATAAACCTCATCGTTATAGCATTGTTCACTGAACCTCACCGACATAACATTGTTCACTGAAACACATCGATATAAAATATTTAACAGAACCGCACATACAGAACACTGTTCACTGAACCTCACCGATGGAGCACTGTTCACTGAACCTCACAGATCGAATACTATTCACCTACCATTATTGGTTACCGATAGAACTGTTCACCAATGGAACTGTTCACAGAATATTAAATTTGGAAATGTGTTGTGGATAAGTCACCTTAACCTCTTGAAACACCTCAAACACCACATTTTAACAATGTAATGGACCAGAGAGGTCCAAACCATTACATTAGATACCCCTCAAAACATTCTCATACTCAAGAATTCAAAACCCACCTAAAGTGAAAAAATGAAATGGGGTCCGAACAACCACCCATCGAGATACCTCTCAAAAAATAGCAAGCCACACAAGCAAAAAAATAAATTCATAAATAAAACATGAAAGGT
Organism: Viscum album; assembly: GCA_963277665.1. Lineage (NCBI taxonomy): Eukaryota > Viridiplantae > Streptophyta > Magnoliopsida > Santalales > Viscaceae > Viscum > Viscum album. The sequence goes on from OY728165.1 coordinate 222,883,275, forward strand.
CTAACCACAAAGGGAACATCGTTACATGAAAAGAGTTAAACATCAATCAAATCTGGGTACTGAGCATGTATATGTGACTCAAGTTCCCAGGTACTCTCCTCTATGCCACCATGTCTCCACAAGACACAAACTACGGTGATTGAACACCCACACAAAACCATCTCCTCGCAGTCATGGATCTCTATAGGTCGCTCCTCGAAGGCTGCATCATCATCAACATCGATCTCTCCCCAATCGATGATGTGAGAGCCATCATGAAGATAACTATGGAGCTGTTATACATGTAAAACATCATGAATCCAAATAATCTATGGGGGAAGTGCTTGTCGATACGTCATAGCTCCAAAACAAGCTAACACATCAAATGTCCCAACAAACTAGGGAGAAATCTTACTTCCATGACCAAACCTCCATGGCCCACAACAGGGAGTCACCTTTAGAAACACATGATCCCCAACATTAAACTCCAATGGTCTCCTCCTTTGATCAACTTATTATTTATGATGATATTTTTCTATCTTCATCCTCTCATTAATCACCTGGACCATCTATGTTGTATTCTGCAGTAGTTACGGTCCGAGAATTGATAACTCTCCGACCCCAGTCCAGCACAATGTAGAACATCAAGGCCGACCATACAAGGCTTAAAATGGTGCCATACTGATGGTGGAGTGAAAACTATTATTTTATGTCAACTCCACCAAGGGTAAGTACCTCATCCATCAGCCTCCAAAATCAAGAACATATGAGTGTAACATGTAATTAAGAGTCTGGATGGTTCACTCTGTTTGATAATCCGTTTGAGGATGAAAAGCAGTGCTAAGTCATATTTGAGAACTGAAATCATGTTTGAGACCTCTCCACACCCTGGAGGTAAAATGAGGGTCTCGATAATAAATTATTGTCCCAGGGACTCCATGAAGTCTCACCACCTCCTCTAGATACTTCCTCAACAAAACTTCCACTGAGATCGACTCCTTGATCACTATGAAGTGGGATGATTTTGTTAAATGATATACTACCACACAAATAGAATCATGTCCTCCCAGTGATCTAGGTAAACCAGTAAAAATTACCCTCGAGTTGTTCTCCAAATTCCACTGAGGAATCTATAATGGCTGGAGAATACCCCTTGGAACACGGTGTTCGGCCATCACCTTCTGACAGACTAAACATCGAGACACAAACTCCGCAACCGCATGCTTCAGCCCAGGCCACCAAAATTGACTCCTCAAGGATCGGTACATCTATGTTAGGCCAGGATGTACTACTAAAGATCAAATAGGGAACTCGCAGTGAACCATCTTGCTCATCGTCAAGGGAACAAAAAGCCTTCCATGATACAACACTCGGTGTTGTTCATACTCCAACCAACCATGAGGGGCCTCATCACAAAAAACTTGTTCTATTTAGACCTCTACCTCTAGTTCTCTCAACTGGGACTCTTCCAACTTATGCATCAGGGACAAATATACCGTTATCTAAAAATGACAACCTCTAACCCCAACTCCTCCCATATCAAGATGTAATGCTGAATGTTCTTCCATTAATCTCCTAGAATCACAAGATTCATGCACAACATAACTACGTGACTTTCGGCACAGCGCATCAGCTACATCATTCCCTTTTCCAGGTGTATACGATATTTCAAAGTTGTATTTCCGTAAGAACTCCATCGACTGATGCTGTCATAAGTTCTAGTCATTCTGGGAGATAACATACCTCAAACTCTTATGATCAGTAAAAACCACAAAGCGATCACCAATGAGGTAATGTATCCCCAACATCACAGGAAAAACCATGGTTGCCAACTCAAGATCGTGAGTGGCACAGTTACATGAATGGGGACATAACCGCCGAGACCCATAAGAAACAATTGACCTCTACTGCATGATAACACTGTCTAATCCCATATGTGAAGCTTTGCAAATAACATCAAACTGAACTCCCTCAACTAGAATACTTCAAAATAGAGCACTTTCTAAATTCTCCATTAGATACTTGAAATATTCCTGACATTGATTAGATCATATGAATAACCAATCCTTCATTGTCAATGTTTTCAGAGGAGTTGTAAATGATGAGAAATTGGCTACGAACCTCATGTAGTAAAATGCGATACCAAAGAAACATTGCACCTCTGAAACTGTCATGGGGGCTTCCCAAGACACAACTACTTCTATATTTGATTGATTCAAAACAACCCCTTATTGGGACACAACATGCCCCATGAAACGGACTTCTCGATCCCAAACCTCACACTTCGACAACTTCCCAAATATGTGATGTCGACGAAGAACTCCAAAATTTTCTTGAAGATAAACTGGATACTCCTCCTAAGATATGGATTACACAAGGATGTCATCGATGAAATCATCCATGAACATTTCTAGGAACTCAAGTAACACAACATTCATCAATCCCATTAATACAACTGGATCATTCTTCATGCCATAGGACATTACCAAAAACTCATAATGCCCCTGACGTCAATGGAAAGCAGTCTTCCGGATATCCTCATCCTTCACACGTATTTAGTGATATCCTGACCACAAGTCGATCTTTGAGAACCAACTTGTACCCTTTAGTTGATCAAATAAATAATCAATCCACGAGAGAGGATATCGATTATTTATGTTCACTTTGATTAAGTGACAATAATCGACACACAACCGCAAACTGCCATTGGCCTTCTTCCCGAACATTACTGGTGCACCCCACAGTGACACACTTGGAAAAAAAACCGCGCTGTAATAGACCATCACGCTTTATACGTATCTCTCATAACTGAGAAGGGGTCATCCTATATGGATACATTGAGATAGGAGACACTCCTGGCTATAGCTCGATCCCAAAATTGATCTCTCGTCTAGGGGGTAACGCTGCAACCTCTTCTGGAAAGACATTAGGGTACTCCTCTAAGACCCTAGGAAATGCCAACTGCTAATCCTCTGAAGAACTCAGCATCATCACATTCATCATGGATCATTTGGTTGGAACATACCTATGAACCATCTGAGGATCTCTCTCACAAACCAACACCCCTAGTTCTCCATCCGCACCAATGAAAATGACCATTTTCCTGAAGAAATCCACGATAGCCTACACCGAATACAACCAATCCATGTCGAGGATGACATCGTATGGTTGTATTCGTAAACATAAGAAATATCCCCAAGAGAGGTGTTTCCCCAACACTAGCTCACAGTCTCCACATACTTCAAACAATTCAGCAAGACCTCCAACTAGAGTAGTCAATGCCAAGGTCACTGGAAGATTCTATACCTCAAGTACCAAAGCATGGAAAATGGTAAGTGATATAAAAGAGAGTGTCACTCCTGAATCAGACAAGGAATATACAAAGGTATAAAAAAAGCAAAGGGTACCTCAAACGATGTCGGGATCCCTTGGAGATGGCAATGCTAGAGCATGAAGCTGACCACGACCTCCTCTATGGCCTATCTGTCCCTGATAAAGACCACCAACATGGCCTCGCTCTGCACTATGAGAACGAGTAGCGTCATGGGGAAGTCCTCATCCTACCCCATCTACCCTCTCCTGTTATAATGATGGTGTAACCAGCTATTGCTTCCTTGGCTGAAACAATCTCAACGGAGGATCCTGGAGCATAGCTCCTAGTCCATGATGACCGCTCTGACAGGTCGGGCACTCCCGCTACTGATTACCAAGACCACCACAAGAAAAACAAGTGTCTCATCCCTTGGCATTTTCAGGAGAGTTTCTGCCTCTAGAGAAACAAGATGTGAAGGGCTGGGATCTACCCCCAGCTGAACGGAAACCCTTCTGCCCTGAAAATCAGGAACCTCAGACCACTGCTCTACTTCGTGAGGAATCATGTCGATTCCCATCTCGTGATGATCCATTCCTGGGCAATGTCTGTTCGACAACCTCTTCCCTCACCAGCACCTCAAGATATGTTTTCAGAATATATGGGGTGACCTTGCGCTGGATCTTTGGATGAAAAGCCTCCTCGAAATGCCTTGCCATGGCCTCCTCATCAGGCTGTAGTTCTGAGGCATATGGTAAAAGGTTCTTGAAATGGATTCCAAACTCTCAATCACCGGAGCTCCCCTTTCAAAGGGTAAGAAGCTCCTGGTGACTGGATTCCTTTATAGTCGTACAATGAAACTCGACTCTAAACCTATCTCGGAACTCCTCCCATGATATCGCTGACTCCTCACGATCCCTAAGGAACAAGAACCACCACTACCTCACAGCTCCACATAACATATTCCCAAACAAGGACACCCAATGCCCTATCCGAGCATGGATCGAACTAAATCATATCTCAGCCTCCTCCAACTAGTCTTCTGTGATTGAATCTGAAATGGAGCCTTCATAATTCATCAGACTCTGGCACTAAAACTCTCAGAGTGTCTTCTTCCAAGTGTTTTTGTTATCAACCTCTACCCAACGACTATCTGCTGGAACATCCTGATAGACATTTTCTGCATAAACCTGATGAGGACGTCGACATGGAGCCATATCTATAAAATAACAAACTGTTAGATCTCATATTCTTGGAATATGGAAGATTCAGCATTAATTAATTAAATTTTTTCTTTTATTCATTTTAAGTTAACCATTCCCAAGGTCTACCCATTAAAACACAGTCACAAAGAAGAATGATTCTTGATCCATTCCTAGGTCTCTACCTGGAAACATGTATCACATTGTTTAGTAGCCATTGTAAACATAAAGGTCCGTAAATCAGATCTGAGGGGGTCCTAAACACCTATGTATCAGCTAGTCTCTAGTGTTTACCTCACTTTCTAAACATGAATATCAGTATATCCCTACCAACCCATGCAACCTCACCTGTTCCTAACTCCAAACTCCATCCTCTCCCTCAACCAGACCTCTGATTCCACTCTTTCATGACCTCGTACCCACAATGTCTACCCCTCTTAGGCTAACAATGTGTGAAGGGAGATAATGATCCTCGAGTCCCGGCTCCAGTAGGCCCTGAGTGTGTGACTATCATCGAGGGTATAGTAAACACACAAATGGGAGGAATTACCCTCTAAGGGAACAGATGTAGAATAGAGAGATAAGATAGACATCGAACAACTCTAAATTATAAATGGAATATAAAATAAAAACCATGTGCACATATGAAATTTCATGCAAAAGTACTTCAACTGGAAGGAAAAAACTACAAGTACCCAAAAGAAAGTAAAAACAACAGCAACCACAAGCCCGAAAAGCTCCTCCAACCCCAAGATAGTAGAAACCAGTTTGATCTCCATCCTACTCCAAGTGAACAGAAAAACAGTTTGTATATAACCATGGTTAGTATTATAGTATACTTAGTTGGATCCTCCTCAAAGCCTCTCGTGAAAATGTAAATAAATCATGCTAAAGCACAGTGAACCAAAAGTGAAACTAACTCGTCACTTATACAGGTATACTATGTTCCCAACCTCACCATGTCTACTCTCACCACGTAACGCATACAATCATATATCATATAATAAAGAATATCAATGGAACCCCGCTACTACTTCCCCAATAGTTTTCTGCTTTTCCCCAACGTTGCACGTCCTGAGCATCTCTCTCCAAAAGGAATTCCCACAGACACTTGGGAAAAGCTCCATAACATGAACCTCGTGCAAAAAAAACCACCATGTACACGTAGGAAATGTAACCAAGTAGATTCTAGGAGCCACCACAACCCGCATAATGTGTTTCATACATTAGGTATTATACCTCAATCCATTACAGCCCATACACTGATTAAGGATCCTCTAGCCATCACAACCTATTCACGTTATACCTATAGTTTTCCATATGATTCTATATCCAGAATATATGTGTGTGAATAACCACAATCCATTACTAACATCTACACACTTATATGGGGAAAACTAACCGTTTTGCATACCAGCACAAGTAACTACTAAGAAAATAGAGTGGGGAAAAAGGGGGAAGTCTACCATTCATCCTTCCACCGGAATGTTGGGGAAAACACCCCCGAGGGCGTAGAATCCCCGGGTTTTCAGTAGCCCTTACTAAAAGGGTGGAGTGGCGTATTGAAACACAAAAAATTTCAAGCTATATTATATCTCAAAACCACACCATGGGAATAACCTTGTATTATACACAACTACAGCTAACATCTCTCAATCTCCAGCATGCTACTTCTAAGACTAGGTATACTATAAAAATACGACCATTTAAAGGGATTTATTAGATTATTACATTCCATTTTTATCAGTTCCACATTATGTTAATTAATTTTTGAAACCATAATTAACCATGAATAATTCTTTATTACATTTCATTAGTATCACACCCTAAGTCATCTGTTCCTTCAAAATTACATCCTTATTATTATTTTCCAGAAAATTCTAACCTCATGGTTTTACACCATTTATTAAATTATTCATTATAGAATTACTTTCCCACATTCCCATGCATTATAGAAAAACATTCAATGACACTAAACAAAAGGGGGATCAACACGGGGAGTAGATGTACTTCCCGTCAAGTCATTTTTTCTTATAGAAAAATCATATAACCATCCTTCCTTAAGAGGATAAACATGGAAAGCACGTGGAATACCTCTCGTGTATTTGCCTCTTTTGTATGAAGGATTAGTAAGAACAACATCCTTGAGCAGTGGGGAAAAGTAAAGAAGATAAACTACCAAAAGAATCATCAAGCATCCAACAGTCACATCCATCCCATTCCATCATCCCTAGTGTCCTCCCCGAAACCCACATGAATAAACGATGCATCTGTCCACCCTAGTCGTCATCTTCTACCATAACCAAAAGGCCTCCTTACCCCAACATATCACAACACCAATCCAGGATCAGATCAAAACACAAGCAGTGAGAAAAAAACATCACATAAATTTGGCTATTGGAACTCTAACAATCAAGAGGGTAACATAGAACCCTTCAAGGAATTATCAAACAATCAGTTCCTTAATCCATCTTAAATTAAATGATTTATTATTCATAAGTTCCAAAATTCGGGAAACCTAATTAGTAAGTTATACCAAATAATTAAACATTCTTATTACACTAATTTGATTAAAATAAAATTAAAACAAGAAGAAATATATTTAATTACATGCCTTTTTATCCATTGCAAACAGTTATCAATTAATTCTGGTTTCCGTTCTTTACCAATTTTCATCAAGAAAAAACAACTAATCGAAGCAAGCATAGATATCACACTTGTCTAGAAAAACAAAGGGGAAATGACCAACAATCGATATAAATTTATTTATTCATTTAAAATATTTATTATGTCAATTCCATTATGGTCCAGTGGGATAAAACATGCTAACAATAAAGTTTCACATAAAATAAAAGAGAATCAACGAATCACTTACATCAAATAGTTCTTGATGTTCTTTATCCACACAACGAGTAACGATCCTCCTCTTGCGCCAACTGCATCCACCCGAGGATACCACGGTATGACCACACCAACAAAAACCCCTGAAAACACCATTAGAAACATGAAGATTACATGATATAATATGGAAAGGAGAAAATACAGAAGGTGAACCCCAAAAGAACGACGATAAAACATACCTTATATCAAAGATTGACTGATACAGCTCTGTTGCATCAAAACATAGGGGGACCAATCCGAGGATGAATGTTTGACTATGAAACTCCTATGAGAAGGAATGAAAAGTTCTAGAATCTCATAATAGAGAACAAAGAGGAAGAATTAAGAAGGATAATATCCCGTCCCTTTAGAAGTTTGAACTTAGTGGTAGGTTAAGATACGCTTGATTTCCCATTAAAATCAGATCACATTAAAACATGCAGTCTGACCACGTAAAACCACCTCAGGCCTCAAGAATAATTAATATTGGATTTATGGCATTTGAAACAGCCTTAAGAGTCCTTAAAATAAGGATTTAAATGAATTCTACATCAAAGGAAACGTCAAATGGGTGAAACTGTTGGAAGTTCGAAACATTGTACATCTACCATTACTGTACACATACAATAATTGTACACCAACCATTAGAGGTTACTAATAGAAGTTACCGATAGACCTCACTGTTATGGAAACACTGTAAACCTATGGTTACTGTACACCAACCGTTACTGTACACCTATAGTTAGAGGTCACTGATAGAGGTTACCGATAGACCTCAACGTTCTGGAAACACTGTACACATAGAATTTATGTACACCTACTGTTAGAGGTTACTGATAGAGGTTACCAATAGACCTCACCGTTCTGGAAACACTGTATACCTAACATTACTGTACACCTACCGTTAATGTACACCTACCATTAGAGGTTACTGATAGAGGTTACCGATTGACCTCACCATTCTGGTAACACTATTCACTAAACCTCACCGATAGAACACTGTTAAGTGAATCTCACCGATAGAACAATGTTCACTGAACCTCACAGATAGACCCTTGTTCACTTAACCTCGCAGATAAAAACAATGTTCACAAAACCTCACCGATAGAGCACTATTCACTGAACCTCACTGATAGAATACTATTCACCTACCATTATAGGATACTAATAGAACTGTTCACCGATGGAACTGTTCACAGATTTGAAAATTTGGCAGAGTGTTGAGGGTAAGTCACCTTGTCCTCCCAGAACACCTCAAACACCACATTTTCAAAAATTAATGGACTGATGAGGTTCGAGCAATTACATATGAGATTACCATGTTCAATGTTTTATTTTTCCCAGGATGTGAAGATCTATATTCTGGTTGACCTATAGGGATATGATAAGGATATATGTGTGTTAATAGTGGGAAAAAATGTTGTTGATGTTTTTATTTCATGATGCAATATAAAACTTATGAATGATTCTAGTAATTCCAAGGATAGTTAACAGATCTATCTTTCTGGACATGATTCCTTGTATCATGCTAATGTTATGTAATAATTCACCGACTCTGGGTAACTGGGGAAGGGAATTAAAATACACCTACCTATTGAGTCTCAACAGTACGTACCTCCATATACCAAAAACTCAAAATGGAAATGACATTATATGATTGCATTTTTTCAAGAAACAACTTAGTTCATCCATGAACTGGAAAATCGAGAAGGCCTGCAGCGTGGCCTAATGGGCATTCGCGATACCTACGACCTGGAAACTAGTGTCGAACATAAAAATTAAATATGCGGGAATGATCCGACAAATCAATGAAGGACAAGGGAATAAAAAAAAATAGAATAATGAAATAGAAAACTACCATCGTTGAGGAAATAAAATTATACATACCTCCATTTGACCCTACGAGTCATCCTAGCCCTTAAACCAATTTCACTCTACAACAAATAAATTTGATCAATAAATATCACTTAATGATAAAAAAGTATAATATCTAGGAATGAGTAATAAAACATAATAGGCTATCCTGATAAAATATTCTCATTGCACATCCTTTAGAATAAAATACACATCAATTTTCATGTTTGAACTACACTATATCAAAGTATGATGTTATACAAATTTTACTCAAAAATATAAAACAAATTACCTATTTTTGTTTCCAAAACATGTTAATTATATTCGTGTTCCATTAAAATTTTATAAATTTGAGTGAAAATATAATTTTATTTACAATATTAAGGATTATAAAACACATTGTATTTAATCCATTTTTCAAAATCTTTTTGAAACCAACACATCACTTCCATGTAATCACTCTAAGAAATCAACAAAATATTCACATAACAAGGGAAATGAAAATATACATACATTTATCACATTCAGTAATGTAATCAAATAAGAGGTAAGAGACATTGGAGATCCCATGTGATCATGATTAATCCAAACCAAACTAATACATGAGACCCCATTCCCAGTAGTATGCCACATAATATGAAATCAAAATTCCCAAATGATCGACACCCTAACTCAGGAAAAAGTGAGGTGCCCAATCCCAACGTAATAAACACAAATAAATCAACTTACTATGATCCACATGTAAATACATTAACTACCAGTGCAATGAACATTCTAGGATAATTATATCAATATGCCAGGTTTCCATGTCTCATGTTTATAATGTGGGTGAACCAACCGATGCTAACCGAGCATCCATTAACAAATATATATTGTAAACAATAATTCACAAAAAACCTCTAACAAACTCTCCCAAGGGACAAATACCATTCTTTAAAACAAAAATAACACAAAGGGTTCCAACCAAGTAACCCTAATAATAGATTCATATGATTATATAGTGAGGAAAACCCATTCATTATTCGAGATAAGGATTAAAAACATCCAATATAGGTTTCCATAATAAATAAATTTCAATATTTTCACAAATTATCCATGAGGGGCCTTAAACATTTCACAAAACCAACCTTTTCCAAAAATGCATTCAATATTTCATAAAGAGGTATCGAACAAAAATTTCAATATTATGTCTTCTATATAACTCCGTCAAATTATTTCCATCTCACATTCAAACAAAATCCATTAACAATGAAACTTCCAACTTGACTATAACTCATCATGACATATAAAAAATGATATATAAAGTTAAATAAAATCTTCTTTTAACATTAAAAAATTGAAAAACTCTTTCATGAAACCCCAAATAATAATTTCACATGATACATTGTAATTAAAAAAATTCCAGTACTCATTTAATATAGTAATATATTGTCAAAAGCCAACCGATAATTTCCTTGATCACTTTTTCTACACTAATTTCAAAAAAAAATTCTAGATATCAAAAAACCAAGCTTAATACTACCATATGCATTGAATTTTTTTTGACTATGTATCACATATCAATTTTTATTAGTAATTGATGGTCTCAAATCCATGAAACTAAAAATGGTGAAATTAAAAAGGTAAGATCATGGGAAAACATACATTAAATGATGGTCAATCCAATGATGCCTAAATCAATAAGCAACCCACTCGCATGAACAAAAATCCATATATATATATATATACGCACACATCCATAAACCGGTGCAAGGAATCCCCGCACTATGAGGGAACATGAACACATAAAAGATATATATATATATATATATCCACACATCAGAATATGTGTGTGTTCCTTAGAAATAAATCACAACATGGTCCAAGAAAATCTATAAAAAATATCAATATCTCAAATAACATAAAAACATTAATTTAAATTTGATAAAAAAATAGAAACATGGATTCAGTAGGAACACCATTTTCATGTGCCACCTTCAATTGATGGAATATCCCTGTCTGCACTATCTGCACCCATGTATGTGCCAACATTCAATGGCATTAACCATGAGATACTGAGCCCCTTTTCATACCTTTTTTCAAATCACTGGGTTATTTTTAAACCAACTTGACAATCCCATTTAATTGAAAAATCATTAACAACTCATTCAAAAGCATTCCACCACAATTCTCGGTCCATAGAAATTACCAAATCACATAAACAAGGCCAATATCCAACTCCAACCAAATTTATAAAATATAACATATTATAAACATCATCATAAATCTAACAAATTCAAAAAAAAATATAATTAGAATTTAATCTTACTCATTCTATATAAATTCACCTAGGTAAACACAAGGAATCACCCAAAAACACATTTTTAACATGTTCTAAAAATATTAATATAAAATAATTGAAAAATTATCTATATTATGAAGATGTGGATCAAGATTAAAATATAATTAAAGCAAATCAAGAATCAATGGATTAATTTGGAATGGGAAGGGATAGAAACACCTACCTCGAAGGTGTGGGAACATAATATAGATTAAATAAAAGGGAGAGAGAGTCATCAGAGACCAACAATATACCATTAATTTAATTAAATTCTAAAAAAACCATAACCATTATGGTTTATCCAAAATAAGTACCCCATAGAATCTTTTTAAATTGAGATGGGAAAAGGATAGGATACACACCCTATGGGTTCCATACATGTGAGGAGGATCCACTACTAGAAGACCGTGGTGTTCCAGAGAAAGGGGTCAATTGGTGTAGTTGTGCATGTGTATGGTGGTTACAACATTAGAGTGTGGGTGCAGACTATGAAGATGCGTTAGAGAAGAGGGGTGGATGATGTTGTTCACCAGATGGGGGTTCAATTGGATGGGAGGTCTTGGGGACGTAGGTGTTCCAGGGGGTGTAGGTTATCATAGGGATGAGCAAAACATAAAATGGAGGGTGAAATGAAAAAAAGGAGATGCAAAGAACTAAATGAAAAATAAATGTAAAGCAAAAATAAAATTATTCCATAAAAAGAAACATGAATAATTATAATAACAAGTAATCATATTTTTTGTTATAATTTTTCTGATAATATTAATGACCATTTCAATTATAATAATAACAAAAATAATAATGATAATATTAATAAAAAATAATGTAATTAATAATAATAATACTATAAATAATAATTACATAATGATAATGACAATAATAATTGTAAAATTATTATTATTATTTTTACAAAAACATAAATTTTATCTAATTTTCATAAAAAAAATTATTTTGAAAAACGGGAAGTCTCATGGTCTCATGGGCTTACTGCATGGTTACCGCTAACTGTGTGGTTCTCATGAACTGATCTAAAACCCACAAAAAGTATAAATCCTAATAATTTTTAAACATTCTCTCAACTAGAACCACGACCGAAAGACAGGATACCAATAAAATGATAAAATTAAGGAGTATCTATGGTTGAGGTGTCGCAATGTGGTAATCATTACATGGAGGCTGATATTTAGAATTAGTGGCTTTTAAATTATGATTGAATAACCTTTTACTTTGGATAAAAAAAATCTCTTGTGGTCCATTGATAGTGAATGAAAATTTTTAGATGACATATATAGTTTATTTTTATATTGTGTGGACAATTTACATGTTATTTAACATCATTTCATAAATACATTCACCTCATAGTTTATTGTCAGGAGGAGGTGATGCTTTTGTTGTGAAGTTTTAATGTCACTTGACCAAGCACGTTTTCTTCATGTTTAATGACTTATGATAATGATGTTCTCCCATTCAGTTATCATCATGAAGAATTGATGTAATCTTATATAGTTTAACATCACATTGTTGGGACATGAGAACCGATGTGATAGATTGAAAATTGTCTGTTTTTTTTGCAATGATGTATGTTTGGATGTAATTATGTATCTCAGTAAAATTAAAATCAAACAACTTGTAGTTCTAAAGGTCCATGATATTAAATGTCTTGTAATGAGGATCTGGATCCCTTAATGTGAAATATTGTTATTTCGACAAGGACTATGAAAGAACTAAGGGGTGTCACTATATATCCCATTGTGGTGTGAACTATGACATGCATTTTTCTTATGATGGACCATGAAAATTTATAACACATACCCAAAGAGGGGAATTTTTTAAACATATAAGTTCTGACATGCCTAGAGTTAGAATTTATGGAATCGCTATGTAACATGTGAGGACAAGAATCAATTAACACATAGGTCTAGAATGTGAATCTCTCTCATTGAATGACTTTTTCATACAGATAGATGAAAATCGTTTGTATTTATTTTTGTACATGGGTGTATGATTATGATCATGGAATCACTACATATCCTATGATGATAAGAATAAATCAACCCATATTTCATCAGGGACCATGTAGTTTTATGTAATGTTGAATGAAAATTAAATATGCATATTAATGTGAGAAAACTATTTCATTTTTTTATTTTTTTTCATTTATAATTACATGTTCACCAAATAAATCATTATATATAAATATATTAAATATATATATATATTCAAATTTTAGTTAATAAATTTCATACCCTTCATTACTAACACTTGGTGTAACAATAATTTTATATAATAATATTTTAATAGTATGATCCGTTTACATTAAACTCAGTGTTTTTGGTTACATAATATATCAATAGTATATCATGTATATAAAAACTCATTGTGGAATCCAATTTAAAATATAATTTTTTTTTAATTTATTTAGAAACATCTCAAAATCATTGGGTGATATTTTGGACTCCACCATCCCCAGGGTTATAATGTACCTCACACATCTAAATGATATAATAGAAACTAAACATATTTTGGATATAAAAATATCAAGAAAAATAAATTATATATTATACATAACCAATATCTATGTTATAATGGACCACAATATTTTTAAGGATATATAATATCTATCCATCTCAGGTTTATAATAGGCCACATTGGTTTTAGGAATATAATAATGCCATGTTATTTTAGGGTTATGAAAAAATATAATCATCAAAAGTATATAACATAACCACCAATATCAGAATGATATAAGATAAACATATTTTTCATTATAAATCAGTCCTATCATGAAAACCAAATGGAATGAATATGGGATTCAAATCATTTACCAATGGTTACATATGAAATGAAATTATTAATTTGATTAATTTTTCATAAAATTAGGTCACTAAAAAGGGGTACATCAAATGGAAATTTCGTGAGTGATTTATGAAAAATATCTTCATAAGGGATATAACTTTCAGAGATAAATAATTAAAAATTTTTAAAATTATAATAAGTTTGTTTCTAGAAACCATTTCATAACATTATAATAAAATTTTGTGTTCTTTTTCACATTGAAAATACCTGTTATATAAAATAATATAAATTTTATTTTTTAGAAAATGTCACGAATAATATTTCAAATAAATTAAAAAAAAATTCATATATGGATTTTTTTTAAATACTGAATTTTCATAATGCTTTAATGAAAATAATTTCTAATATTTTTTAATATGTTTTTTGAAAACCCCACATATACTAATATATATATATATATATCATTTTTTTAAAAGTTTTAATGATTAATAAGAATAGTAAAACTTTTAAATGATATTTTCTATTAAAAATAATATATAAATATATCCCAAAATAACGAAAATTGATATATAAGAAAAGGAATCATTTATAATTATTATATTTATTATTAAAATATTAATATATTTTTTAAGAAATTAATATCACAATGAATAATAATAAGATGTTAAAATAATTTATTTTCTAGAAAATGATTAATTATAATATAATTTCACTGTAAGTTGGACTTCCAATATCTTGTTACACCATAATCATAGGGGAATTATTTTTACTCTTGGAAAGTATTTTAGTCATGGAAATCCTTTATAACATGGGTAATAATTGAATCCTAATCCACTATAGTAAAACAAAAATCCTAGGTTATTTTTTATTTATATTAATAGATTCATGATATAACATTTCAAAGAGGGAGCACATATTAAATGTAAACAAAAATATGTGTACAATACAAAACATGTCTCAATGAATGGAATTAAGTAGAAAACCCATATATTTTACGATGACTTCAAAAAATGAATATTAAACTCATATATAATAATTATAATTATCTTATTTAGTTTTTTATGAACAATAATTGGTTTTTTGAACTGTTATAATCATCAATTATTATCATTAATTATTCATTTACTATATTGTTATTGTTTTTTAAAACTAGATTGTAATTATTATTATTTTGAAACAAGATTCATAATGTGTATGTTGGTTATTAATTATTGAACCAAATTTTGTTATTAAAAATTATTTTAGATAATGAAATAACTTTATTGTATTGATTTTTGGGTTCCCGTATTCATTTTAAATATTTCATGGATATGTTTTGATAGAATGGAATCCATGATGATATTGTTTTGGGTAATTTTTTAACAATAGTATGTTGCATTATCCTGGTCATTCATTTTTTATGATACATTTATAGAACGATTTTAAAAACATAAATTACAATTTAATGACATATATATATATATTTTAAAGGTCATTATGAACATTTTTGATGTAATAAATGACGATAATATAAAATAATTCAAATAGAAGGTCATTAAAACTCATTAAAAACAATTAATACAATTTGGAATGGATTCCATTGAAATTAAAATCCATAGTGTGGTTTTAAGTGGGTGTATGTGAGGCCCAATTCTATGTGGAAAAATTAACTATTATAATAAACATGGGTTAAGTGAGGGATATAGTTAGAATAAAATGGGATTTAGATCATATAGTTATAAAATATTTCATATTTCATGCCGGAAGGACATTCCCTATGAAAAAATGGCCTTCTATAAATTCTATGTGTTACATATCGCTCCATATCATTGGCTTGAGAGGGAAGAGGAATGCAACATGGCCTTATGAGATATTCCCAGGGTACAAAAGGCTAGAAATATATGACGAGGGATCAAAAACAATTGGGGAACAATTTTGCCTTTAAAGTATAATAAAATGAACAAACAATCCACCATAAACAAACTACATGATTCATGTCAACATAACAACCCAACCCATACATTACCAAGAGTCAACAAAATGAACAAACACATCCATACCATTAAAAATGACTAATACAACCAAACCACAACAATCAATCATTTAGAGCACCAACCAGATGAATAAACAACATGACTCCAAAAAAAACTAGCACACCCTATATAGCTCTACAACGATCTCCATTCATCAAGAAACACGACATCTCCAAATAATCTTACTGAATCGCTAACAAAGTGAGATGATTTACCATTAATTGTGTCCTGGTATACAACATCTCCAAAATCACCCATTTACCAAAGAAGGGGGTGGGTAAAAATAAATAGCAGGTTTTCCCTAAATGACTTCACTAATCACGCCACTATGAAAAACTATGAGGACTTTTATATGAAGTAGTTTATATAAAACATTAATAGGTCAAAAAAATATAATATTCTAAAGAAACACATACCAAGGAACCATTAATCAATCCATGAAACCCATGGGAAATAAAATAACCATTCCATAATCAAGTATGCCATTTCTCATTACAAAAATAAATTCCATATTATAAAATAACAACCCACAAGGAATCCAAAATGGCGGATATTCCTTTAAACTGGTTCACTGCATTTCCAAATTTTTGTTCTTCCCAACCACTATCCATAATTGCTGTTCTTCATTCCTATGTTAATCACCTTTTATAGTGAAACTTCTAACCCTCTTAAAAAAAACAAACACAATCCCTAACATTTAATCACTATGCATAAATCAAAAAGGCTGCACAATAAGCACACAACCATTTCAAACACAAGACAATTCACTTCAATAAATCATCCAGTTATTGATAACACCTTTCAACATAAATTCCATGCCCAACCAAAATTCAATAAAAAACATCTTTCTTGAATATCGTCTTTCAGTAAACAATATTATCATAATCAACCACAAACTATTTTAAAATTAAAACTTTAAAATAACACAACAAAGACCATGATTTCATCAATAACCCATTTTCCCCAAAATATCCAAAATCATTAGCAATGTTATTTCTTACAAGATTACCACATCATTACCACAATTAATATCAAGAAAAAAAATTTAATTGTAACCAAAACCACTTGTTCTAACCATGTTGAGTCGATAGAAATACACCTCACTTTAGGGTTCTGGAAAATTCGACCCACACACAACTGCACCCGAATCTGTGAAAACACTCCATTAAAACCGCTCTAGATCTCCATCCGTATAATATAAATGCCTTAAAATAAACACGCAAGGGAAAAAAACCTATATCTATATAGAACCCCAACTATTATAAAGCATTACTAATGTGTTCCACTTAATGAAAAACGTTTACCTAGTCATAATGAAAATTTGAAAATCCAATTATATTCTAAAACCATTATAAAATCACTTAATATAACATTAAAAATAAAAATATATTGAAATTATAAATTTTTTAAAGGACTGAAATTATAATAATGAATATAATGATATCAAAACATCTCTTAATGATTGTTAATCCCTGAAGGTTACGTAGAAGTGAAAATACAATAGTTTCCACAAAAACCATATATGAAATTGAATAAAAGAAATTTTAGAAATATTTTTTACAAGGGAATGTGAATATGTTTTAATAAATTATTATAAATATATCCAAAAAACATCAATTAATGGATATAAATTTTATCAATAAAATATAGAAAATAAGATAAAAAATTTTATTTAGTATGGATGGAAAAACATTTGAATATAAAAAAATAATATTATAGAGAACCCACATCATAATGGAGAAAAAACATTAATTTTGATAGAGGATAATAAAAATATAGAGTATTTTTATATACACACATATTTTGAATACGGGGAAGGGTATTTTTAAGAAAAAAAAAATTTAATGGGGCAAAACATATCCTTAATGGAGATGATTATTTTTTATAAATACATCATACTTGTATGATAGTGAAATTAATTTGTTGAAAGTATTTTATTAGAAACATAAATTTAAGATGAGATAAAATATTAAATATATTATGAAATAGTAAATAGAATATTTAATCAAAAATATAATAATAACACTGATGGAAAAATATTTTAACTAAAAGAAAATAAAATTTCATTAATAAAAAACACACATACTAGAAGAAATATAATAATAATATGTATATCATGAAATTTAATTTTATATATCATGAAATGAAGAATATTAAATATACTTGTGGACAATTTTTTTGTGAATGCATGAAAAAAAAATTATGATTCAAAATACACAACATGTCTTATTCATTTCAATGTGAGAGAACGAAAAAATTATGATTTGAGGATAATTTAACGAAAAAACTCATGAAATATGGATTTATGAAATTTAAACACAAATTACAGAAAAAGTATATTTCACAATATAACATATTAGTTAGGTTTTATTTTAATTAGTTAAAAAAATTAGGTTTAAAAAACATAAAATGTATCAATGAGTGAAATCTAAGACAAACAAATCTTATCCTATTATGGATTAATTCCATACAAAGTACTAATCTCATAAATGATAAAATTAATATTATTAAATACGATATTACGATCCATATTAGTATTTATATAATTTAATATGTTATATTAGTTTATATGATATTATTATCTTTATAGATTTTTTACTAATGTCCATTACATGTGATCATTTTTCCAATTTTTCCATAACTCCTTATTTATATAGACCTTGGTAGATCGTGTCATTAAATATATTAATAGTATTTATAATTGTGAAAATTCTATATAAATAATTTTAATTTTTTAATTTTTTTTAAATCAAACCATGTAGGTGGTAGTAACAATTGAATATTTTTTCTCATCCCGACGATAGGGAAAACATACACATGATTATGTTTTAATTTGACAATGAATGAGAAGGAAATAAATTTTTTAATATTTTGAAATTTTAGATTAATATTTATATAATATAATTTTTTTTAATTCACCAGTACAATTATTAAATCCATCCATGATATGTCATCATGAAAAGTATGATACATCGCTTAGTGGTTTTGATTGTATGAAAAAATGCACTAACAATTCTTTTGATTTACTTAGTTTTTGGAAATAAATAAATAAGCGTTCTTCCATAAAAATAATAATATATTTATGCATTAATTATATATTTTCAAATTTTATTTTTATGGATAAAATAGATTTGGAAGAGGAATATTTTTGACCCATTATTATTAAGAATTTAATACTTACCTTGGTTACATTATCTTATTTTGTAGATCTCCTTTGGAAAAAATTCCATACAATATATTTTAGAGGATAAAGAATTATTGATGATAATGATAATTATTTGGAAATATAATAGAAAAATTGTAGTGGGATATTGATTGGTATATGTGATTACTATACATAAAAATTTATATTTTATCAAAATATGTGAGGGTTTCATTTATGTTAAGAGTTTTATATCATGATATTTATCAAACATATTTACATAATTAGAGGAAAAAATTTACAAAATTATATTTTGGTTCCATCCAACCCTCTGTATAAACCATATAAAATTAATTTTAGTTAATAAAAATTTATTTATTTAGGTGATGGTATAAATAACATATCCAACATTCAGGGTATTACCTATAATATGATGTCTACCCCACTCTCATATGTTATATAATATAATGTATCATTCATCAATAATTATTATTAATTCATAAAAACATATATATAATATGTATATACCCTATCATATATTCTACATAACATAATTTTCAACATGACTATTTGAATGTATTTGGTATTAAACAACTTAAAAACTATATCCATTAGGAAATTACCATTATCAGTAACCCCTATATGGTATAAAATCACACACCATCCATTATATACCACTATAAAAAAGGGTATTAATTTTTAAAGGAAATATCATGATTCAATTATCAAACTAGAAGATAATTATATAATCTAACTGAAAATTTTAAAATCAATCAACCATATATTGTCTTTTCATAAATAGAATATTAAACAAAAGAGTTATCAACAACCCAATAAGGATTTTTTAAATATTTTTACCCTTATATAAGACCTTGATATTAAATCATAATTTGTGGTACCAATATTATTTAAAAAATGATTAAAATATTTTAAAGTAAAAAAATATTAACAATATATCAATGGTTTGTATAATCCTAGAGAACATTAAAATTAATTTATATTATCACTCAATATATAAAATATTTAGAATAATAAAAATTTATTTTAAATTAAATTAATAGTAATAATATCATTGGTCAGAATATGAGACTCTAGTTTCAATTTTTTTTTATTATCTACTCATTTAATTATTCTCCCATATTACTTTAAAATTAATTTGTGTTTTCAGATAGATTCTTTATTTATTTTATTTTTCTTCATTTTAAACCAAGATCTAATTCCAAAAATATTTTATTAATATCCATAATAGGAACATTAAAACCACAATAGAAATATTATTTCTCTAATGAAATATTTTTTAACATATTTTTCTTTTGAATCATTATATTGATCCCTTTATTAAATCAATAGTGTTCCATTGTAATTTTCCAATCTGATTCTCTTCATCAAATTTCATAATAATATATTCTAGTTCTTTATAATTTCATATATTGAATATTGGAAGTAAAAAAATCACACCTCTCAAGGGTGTCATTACTGGTGTTCAGTAAGGACACACTGTCATGAGCTAGGTCATGGATGAGTTAATAACCAACATGCCCTCTTTGGGGAAATTTTTTATAGGAATGTTTATGAAAAAAAATCCACAATATTGTATCTAGAAATTCATAGTATTACTAGGAAAAAAATCTTATAAAAAATATTGAAAATTATAAATTTTTTAATATAATTTTACATAACTCATTGACATATGACTGGATTTGAAAATTAGTTATATTATCTTGTTTCATAAATATATCTAAACAATTCATAATATAAATTAATATGTAATCGGATAAAATCTGTATAAAAATATACATATCCTCCGAGGTGATTTTCCAATGTAACATTCGTAAAACAAAATATTTGATATAATGTGAGATGATCAAATAATTATCTGATAAAATTAAATTATTAAAATCATACAACTAATATATCATCTCAAAATATCAATAATATAATGTATAGTGTCATTGATCATCAACTATATAAGAAACATATTTTACGACACTTATGGAAATATCTCTATATTCAGTCCATATTGGATCAACTTCACGAAATCTTTTTATTTATACTAAAATTTTTATATTGATTGTAGAAAACATTGGTGTAGGATTTTTAATTACCATTTAGGGAAATTATATCAAAATATAATATGACTAAACGTGATAAATGGTAAAATATATTATTAAATGAATGATGGAAAATATGAGTAATCCATAATTGAATATATACGTGAATAAAATCATAAATGAACAATAAGATACCGTGGAAAAATATTTTGAAATCAACATAATTTAATATTGATTAAATGATTACTTTCATAAAAATATATGAATAGAAAATATCACTGAATCATCATTTTCCAAGAAATTATTGCCCAAAAATAAGAATAAAAAATAATTTATACAAATATTAAAACACCTCAATCATAAAAATTTCATCATATTATGTTATATTAAACAAAAAAATGAATTTTGTGTGTGAAAATGATCCCACCCATTTAATACTCTTACAAAAGTGAGACACTTGAAAAATGAAATTCATATTATCATAAAGAACCTAAAGATAAATTATACATTTCCAAAACACTTCAACAATAAAAAATAACATGAAAATATGAAATCATTATTTTTAAATATCCGATTTTACAAAATTATTAATGTCATAATAAAAATGATATGGAGATCAATAACTATATCTTGAATGATAATTAATATAGGGTTATAATAATTGAAAATACAAAAGTATTTACTAAATAATTGAAAACATTAAAGTGAAAATTTATATAAAAATTAAAATTATAATGGAATAAAAAATGTTTTGACAAACCCGTTAAAAAGTGTTCCAAAAAAATTATTAATTAATGGGAATAATTTTTTTCCTATTCAATTATGAGTGTAATAAAGAAATTTTATTTTAGAAGAGATGAATTTTTTTAATATTATGAAATTTTTTAAAAAAATTGAATTGGAAATTGATGAATATTAAAATATAAATGTGGTGATAATTTTTAATAAAAAAATTCAAATTTTAATGGAAAATATATTTACTGATAATGATTATTTGAATGAAAAAAAATAATTTCATCTAGTGATAATATTTGGATTACATTATGAAATAGATTATATAATAATTTATCAATTATTTAACAATAACACTCAATGAATTTCATTTTAACTCAATGAATGAAAATTTGAGTTAACTGGATCCCATATTGAAGTCGTAATTTCATATGTATGAGTCAATAATAAATTTATTAGTCTGGTAGAAATGAATATACATTTAAATAAAGGATAAATTACCATATAATATTTTAAAATTGTAAATTGTAATAACATTTTATTATATAAGTTAGAAAATTACAATCCCAACTCATTGGATGAGAATTGAGTTTCCAATACCAAATATGATAACGGTAAAATAAACATTAGAGGGATTCCATGAAATAAAAAATAATGTATCATTAAATGAGTGATATTAATTAATATTTAAGGTAAAATTATTTTGAATACAATATACAAAATAAATTATGACTCATAATATCAAACATATCTCATGGTATTAAAAATGACTAAATGAAACCACTTACTGTATTAGGAGAATTTAACTCAATGAATAATTAAAAATATAATTATTTATATCAGAATAAAATTACCATGAATAGACTAATCTTAATGTATTATATTCATTATTATGTATAACATTCTACATTTAAATTAAATATGGTTTATATTACAAAACATGTATCAAATAGAAGAAATTTTTACTAAAAACCCTTACCCCTTCTCAAATTTATTTAGTGCATGTACCTAATGATTGAATAATAAAATTATAAAAATTATCCTCTAAAAATATAATTAATTATTTAATTTTTTATGATCCAATTATTTTCAATTTATATTTATTGATTATATTTTTTTCATTTTATACATTTAATATTTGTGGTCACTCAGTAAATTTTTCAATAACACCTTTAGTATGTTGAAGATGGTATACAAAATAAAAAAATTAATTCATAGTATTCTAAATATTAATATATGTAGTGAAATTTTTTATACATATTAAATATATATTTAAATACTTCTACTATGTGCAGTGATAAAGAAGTGAATCTCGTTACTCTTAGAGGTCATTGTTAACACTTATTCTTGATTAATCATTCCATTTATCAATGAATGTGATGGAAATAATTTATAAGATAATTTGAAGTTTATTAATTATTTATATATTATATATTGTATTTATTGATTAATTCATTCATTATAACCATCCTTGAGATATGGTGATGAATAAATTATGGCATCACTTCATGGACAATTTAGGCTTCCAATGCATGGAAACATGGATATCATTCTTTATTTCTGGTGGATATGATTAAATTATCATTGTTACATTAATATATTGAAATATATTTGTTGAAATTGTAAAAATTTAATTCTATTATGTTATATATATATGTATTACCTTTTATAGAATAAAATTAATTCAAAAACATTACTAAGAAGATAATACTCACACTGGAGTTTCATATTCTCATAGTGATATTCTTAGAAGTAATGGCCTTATGTAACCATCTATAGATTTGGGGATTATGGATTAAGTACTGAATTATATTATAATTAGTTTATTGAGTATTTTATTGGTAAATATAATTTTAATAGTATCCATATAAGGTTTAAAGTGATCACATATTACAATTGAAGAAAAGTGTACGTTTTGGAATACCCTTTACCCATCGGGGATAATGTTACACAATTACATGACAATTTTTTTTTATAATTGAGAGTAGTGTTGTATTAAATTTAAAATGATTTAAATAATACATTCTAAATATTATTTGAACATATTGTGAGTCTTAAACCATATGTTATTAATTTTTCAATGCTACCTTGTTTGAAAATAAGTAATTTTTATTTTAATTTAAAATATAATTCAAATACAATTAAGAAGTATTTATTTTTTTGATTCAAAAATTAATCTCTTACTATCCAAATATAGATTCTAAAAATAATAAAATCATTTTTTAATAAAAGTATATAATTAAAACCATATTTGTAGAAAAAGTCCATTAACAATTATGTGTTATTAATATTAAATAGTATTGATTACCATCACAATGTGATAAATATATATTAATAAATTGGGATAACAATGATACTTTGTTAATACTTTATATATCATAAATTTAATTGAATAGATAATAATCTCATTATTTTAAAAAATCAATCCATTTTTAAAATAACTCTATCACTATTTTTAGGGTAATTGACATTAATCACACTAACACTATTATTATAACTAATAATTAAATGGAATTTTTTAAAATATATATATAGAAAATCACAAATATTTAATAGACCTTTTATATTTAATTTCTTTTTGTGAAAACTCAAATTTTTAAATATAATAATGTAACAAATATTTTTTAGTGTGAAATATATTTTGAGTTTCCAAAATTTAAAAAACGGTTTTATATATTCAAATTTATATATAAATGATTTAAATTAACTAATACATAATTAATTTATCCCTTTAATTAACTGTTTTATTATTATATTGATTGTTTTATGAATATATTATATTATATTATTAAACTATTTTTTAAAAGAAACACATGGTTTAAAAAAATATAAAAATGAAGTTAGTTTTATAAAATTTAAATGATATAATAATATTTTCTTGGTAAAATAAAATTAATTTCATTCACATTAAAAATATTATTTTTTTCATTCTAAACAAATTTCATAAAGTGATCAGTCATTTATTTTCCTCAAATGTCAATGAAAATAATTTCAGTTTCTAACATAAAAATTTATATATTATCTAAATATAATGCATTTTGATTTATATTTTGTGCGATACGTAGAGAAATATATTTAAAAAATTATCTTTATTAGAGGAAAAAATAAATTAATTTCATAGTGGATTACAATTACCATGGATATAAACATCAAACTCCATAGCATTTTAATCATATGAATGAATGGGACATGATGAACTACTATTACCATGTTTATTCCAATTTTGAAAAAAATTAATTAGATTCAATTTATTAAGGTGATAAAAATTATTTTCTATATAAGCATACATAACATATGAAATTTGTCCGTACGAAATCCATATATTATGAAAAAATTAAATTTATTATCATTTATTTCCTAGTAATAAATATTTTATGATTGTTAATTTATTACATTTTATATAATTATATACAAATAATTAAACTAATAGGTTAGTATTTTTTTTAATTTAAATATGATAAATGTAGACAATTGTTTTTAAAAAACATCACCTTGAACTAAATAATCCCTTTACATTAAATAATCATATTCTAACTACCATTGATATTATTATTTTTTTATTTAACAAATTTTATATTACCAATAAACATATATTAAACCCATTATTTGAATATTATCATATAATCCATTGATATATATATATTTATATTTCATTAGAATAAATTATTTTTAAAATAAATAAATTAAATATTAATATCATTTATTATTATTTAATATTCCCTATGATATTATTTAATTCCATTGATAAAAAATCCCAATTATAGTATAACCATTTGATATATGTATTTCAAAATAATATATATCAAATGGAAATATTTTTAATTACTATATTTCTCAATACCATATTATTGATGACCCCATTTTAAATGGGAAAATTCCATTCATATGTATATCATCACATATATCAAAAAAATCATTCTTAGTATGTCCTCATCTAATAACATGTCTGTTATATTTTAAATCATATGCATGTCGTCCATTATAACAATTAGGTTGAAAATAATCATGGAAAACCATGTGGATAAATATCTCATGTTCATGGTTATTTATTTATCTTCATATTTGTTCCACTTTAAAATTTCATATTGATGTTTAATATTTCATTTAAAATGTGTTTTAATACCTATCTTGAATTTTAAAATTAAATCTCAATAAAAATATATTTTATTTTATTTTTGTTATGTGTTTTGTGAGGGGAAATAAATTCAATGAAATAATATTTATTTTATGGAAAAATATACTCTAAAATTGTGGAATGCTAAATCCCCACCAAAATAAATTGTTTCCCCATAATTAGAAAATTACTTTAATAAATGAAATATCTTTGGGTATTCATAATATATACACTACTTTTCTTATTATATATTATGATATATATGATTTATAAAAAAAGGAGAGAAAAATCATCTTCTGTTATTGTTTGTAAAATGATTATATTTACCTCGACCATTTCTACTAAATATGCTCCAAAAAAGGATATAAATATTTTTGTATGACTTCCTAAGGAATTATTTGAAAAATAATTTGATCGAAATTTTTTAAATATTTATACCCTTAAATACTGACATGATATATGGGGAAGATGAAATTTTTTATCAGAGAACATAAAATATATTTTATCCATTATGTTTATCCATTTTCAATGATTTTAAGATTTAAATACAAACTAATGTATAATGTCTGACGTTGTGTGAAGAAATCAATGACGAGTTATTCATAATATTTGTAAATATTATATGCAAAAAATTTTGCTAGTTTGAATAAGATAAAATTCAAATATTATATGAATATATAAACGAGTCAATTTTTTTCATATTCGATGACATATTTGGAATGTCTCCAATTAATAGTTCCATATTAACTATTTAAACTGAATATGCGACATTACATGTCAGTCAGATCCATATTTTGGTTTCTTTTTTGAATGTTTGTTTATTATTATAAACACCTCATGATACAACCTTGGGATGAATAATTATATTAATTCTTATTTTCTTGATGAAAAATGATATGAAAACATTGGAAAGTGAGTTAATACATTCATGAAAACACATATAATTATAATAGTGAATGACTGGGAATATTCGTAAGAAATAACTTCAATTAAATCGTGAAGAATATATTTATTACAAAGGCAATCAATATTTTTATTGAATATTCAATATCATATTTTTTGGTGATGAGTCATGCATATTAGAAAAAATGAATGACATGAAAATAATACATATTTAAAAATGATGTGGTTTATAAATATTACATTCAACATTTAATTATCATGAACAAAATAAATGGTTATCATTTTATAGGACAATCAATCATCACATGGTTTTTATAGTTAATGATAACAATTTATATTTTGACCCCTTGAATTTAAGAAATAATTTTTTTCAATTCCCATATAACATGAATTTGCAGTGTTATGGAGTAAATAATGTATTAGTTTGTACATTCTTCTCCTCTATAGAGTTTGAATACCATTTCATAACACTTCAACAATTAATGTCTTGGTGGAAAACATTCCCATAATCGAAACATTATTTTATTCATTTGAAGAAATTTCTCATCTTCATCCTACCACATTTGTGTCATGATAAAATTTGAATAATAATTCCACAATGATCATTACCATGTTAAAATCCATGAAGAACCATTTATTTAATATTAGTTATTTTGAATTGGAATTTATATTTATTCTAGTGATTAATAATCAATATATGTTATATAATTTGACATAACCACATGATATTCCATGATATCACTTATACTGTAAGGTTTTTCATTTGACAATCAACATATTTTCTATCAAACTAATTTTTAACATGGTTACTCAAACAAAAAATAGATTTCAATGTGTTATGTAAATTTTTTCTATTATGATACCAACCATAACATGTTATGTATTTTAACATCTACTTCTATAATAATATATGGAAATAATCAATAATGGTTTACATATAGCTTACCAATCTACTTAATAATATTTCATGATAGTGTCAAACTATTTTTTTAGTTTGGTCCACAAATTATGAACTAAGATAATGTTATGTTAAAACCTGAACAAACATATTTCATGTATTGTTAGCCCTATTCTCATTTATGTTCTGCCTTTATCCATTTTTTTGTATCTATAAAGTGATATCTCTAATAGTGAGTCACAAAAACTTTAACAGAACTTGTTTTTTTGGATTTTACCATATATTTAGACATTAATATAATGTTTTTACTTAATGTTTAATATTATTAGTCAATAATAAATAATTAATACATGATCTATTATATCATGAATCACCCAAACCTGCACGGTAGGGTTTAGTGCTAAAAAAATCCTTACACAACGAATTTGATTCATAATTAATTATCCCATGTTATTCATATGTATAATTCCATAATATATCATTGAATATTATAATAATTATAAACTCCCAGAACAAAAATATTTATTTTCTCAAGAGGATTGTTAAATAATCATCTTGACAGTCAATTTTTTAACAAAATATTTAAACATTTCCCCGGAATGACACCTTAATCATTATCATGTGGATAATTACATGGGTAGGTGTATTACAATTAATGAGTGAGTGAAATGTATATTATGTGAATATTTATATTTGAACCATAAATAGTAATATTAGATGCCAAAAATAATATAAAAGTATATTATTACTATCTAAATAAAAGGATCATATAACCATAATTGTTGTCCATAGGGAATAATAGAATGTAACATAAACACAAGTAATAATTCTTATAAAATTTTGTATGAGAGTAGATAAAATAGTCAATATTTATTCTCTATGGATTGCCACATTGGAATAAAACAAGGAAATGTTACAATATTTGGAAATGAAAAACAAGAAGACATAAGAAATTATAAAACAACCAAAATTTCTAAATACCAAAAGTTGAATGTATAATTTCATAGAAATGTAATCCTATAAGTAAATTAGATTTTGAAAATATCAATAAATAAATAGTATCATGCAACAATTTATGAAAATGAAATAATTTCTATAGATCACATTATTATCTAATGAAATAAAAGTCATTACACTATTAGCTGGATAAATATATTCCAAACTTAATGTTTTATAACTATTATGGATCCCACATGTCTTTGGAATATGAATAAACCAATCCAAATGATTTCTATAATATCACATGCCCTTCTCTTGGATAAAGAATGATTGACTCTTCTCATGGCTATAAAACACCCCATAAGTCATAGGGTATTGAATGTTCATTTCCATCCCACTGTTATAACATAACAGATCCATTTCAAATCCATAACACACCCCACCAGTAATATGGATAAATTGGACCCTACCCAAATTTTTTATATTATAGACCCACTCATCGAAAAATTCCAATCCATGAATATTTATTTGACTTGTAATCCATCAAAACATGAAAAAATGTGGAAAATGAGTATTATATCATCTCAAAATAGTATAAAAAATATAAAATCAAGAGTTAGAATAGTCAATACTAATAACTCGATAACTAAATAGAATTATCATAATTTGGATGTTAATGGTTCTTTGATGAATCAAAATTTTAAAGGTATATAACATATTTAGATAAAGAGAAGGATATAAGTGTAATAATAAATTTCTATTATATAAAACATTTTTTAATATTATTTTAAAAATATGAAGTCACATTTCATAATTAATAATCTTTTACAAAAAAGTGAAAATAAATTCAGTTGAAAAAATTAACAAATAATATTATCTTTAAATTAAATAATGTTTATTTTCATAAATTTGAAGTGTAAAATATCTTCTTTATAAAGGTGATTTGAAATTGAAATTTTTTATTTTTTTATTTTTATAGAAAATCCAATATTGATTAAAATGAAATAAAAAAATATTTGAAATTATTTAATGATTAATATCAAGATTAAATTATATGATCAATATACAACTCTGAAAATAATAAAATAAATAATTTATTAATCATAATAATTATGAATACGGTAGTAAAATACATTAAGATTTATGTGGATTATTCATAATAGTATCATATTTAATTAAAAATCCATAAATGTAGAATAATATGATTTAAAGGGGTAAATTGAATCGAGAATGTAAAAATAAAATATATTATAATTTTTCGTTATAATTAATATATTTGGTAAGATAATACTCAATATGTAAATATTATGACTCATGAAATGGTGTTGATTCAATAACAACCATTAGAGCTTCAGTGACATTTTTATCACAAAACATTCAAGATAAAAAAATGTAAAAAACATTAAATGTCATGTATATTTGTATAGTGACTATATAATATTATAAATTGGTAGTATACAAATCATAGAAACTAAAATTTGTGTAATATTTGAATCATGTCTCAAAATAGTGAAAATGATATAATAAATTTATACCATTTATACTATGTTCTAAAAGATAAAATTAAACTCTTATAGAATAAACGTATAAATCATTACCTCATATTATAGAACCTTTTTATAGTATATTACCTTGTATATTCTCAAATTATCGTCACTCATGGTACATTTACTAGTTAAGGTTTATTATCATCATTGGATGTAAATAATTACATTTCATTCAAAGAATTATCATTATTTTGATATAGGTAATCGTTTGTTTATTAAATTTTAATCATTCAAAAAATATTAATGATAGTTAAATAATTATGTTGAACATATTTATGAATAATAATTTTTAGTTTATTGATGTGATGGGTTTGTTTTGGACAAATTGATTCCATGAAGAAAATTTTTCTTGTAATTTTCATAATATTACAAATAATTTTTTAGCATTCATTTACCTTTTGATAACATCAAAGATACATATTTATGAAATAAATTACTATTTAATATCATATAATATTATTATTTAGATATTTTTCCAAAAACAATTTTATGTAGAATATAGTATATAAGCACACATATATATATATATATGGTTAGATTAATCCATAAAAAAATTATTCAAATTAATGAAATAGATAATAATGTTACATAATATAAGTAATATATTATCATAATAACACTTTTATTATTATAAAACAAAAAATATATGATATTGTGCGATAGTAAAAGTGAATATTAAAATTTAATTTAGGATTATATAGACGAAAAGTTTGACCTCACTGTTGAAATAAATTCTCAGGATGACTTCCCCATTAATGATAGACATGGGACTTCTTCATGTGACTTCGGTACTATAAAAATGGATGAGGATTATAGGCGATGTAAAATGGTATTTCGTTAACTAGTCTTTTTAGTAAAAAATGTGGTTGTAATAGGGTGTATATGAGTTCCTTTTATAGATGAAAAATAAGGGACAAACCATTAAAAACTATAGACACATTTGAGGTAAAGATGTAATCACCTTGGTGATAGGATATTTATGTAAATATTTATTTTTTATATACACATTAATGAAGTTCATAACCAAACTTGATTTCTTTAAAGTAAATATTGCATGTTAATATAAAAAATCCGTGTAACAAATAATAAGCCATTTTCCCCATTAACTAATATTTAATATTTACCAATGTAATATTTATTTTTAATAAAATTATAATAAGAACCTTATTACCAAATTTCAATGTGATGAATCCAAATTTGACTACCCATTAATCTACCTAAATTTATTAATATTTTAATTTTAATTTTTAACAAACGATATATAGAAAACAAAATCTTCATTGTAGGATTACGTCTAAAATATTTATGTTCCTTTATTATTTCCAAAGAATTAAAGTATTAATTAAGTGTTAATATAACTACTTATATACAAATCATTTCAATTTAGTGACTATTTAAATGTTGTCAATTCAATTTATTTAGAAATAATACATCACTCCTAAAAACTACTCAATTAAAAAAAACCTTTTAAAATTTCTCTTCAAATTTTGGGTAACATTAACAATGTAATATTATCTTTAAAAATGAGTTTGAACTTATTAATAATATTTAAATGTATATTCCAATTATGGAAAATATATTATCCGATTCAATTTTAAAAATAATAATAAATTGTGTATAAAAATATAAATTATTTGTAGATACTATATATTTTTAGTAAAAATTAATATATTACAATTTTCTTCATAGTAATAACTAATGAATGACTACTAAAATATTTAACTATTTATAGTTTCAGTTAAATTATTTAAAATTATTTATTAGTGAATAATTATTAGGACCTAGAATTAGAAATTACGAATTCATGTAATTTTAAATTATAATTAACATTAACTAATTATTGTGGTTCATTAAGGATTAGAGGTTTAGAGAATAAATAATAAATCTAAGGGGATAATACTATTCATTAAAAAAACAAAAATCTTACTATCCATTTTTTCCACAAAAAAATATTTAAAATAAAATATGGTTTCTATTTGTGAGTAACATTAAAGGATTACTCATTGATTTCATCATTGTCTTTACATCTGTTTATCCTTATGAACATCATATTAAAACATTTTAAGGGACAAATCAAATTACGGTACATAAAATAATTGAAATGGTTCTTATACAAGGGACTTATAAATCTAGATTATTAATAAAAAATATTGTTACCCTCAAAATGATTCACAATAAAATTATCATTATCAAAACAATTAGAAATAAAATGATTCCCACACAAAATTATTATCAATAATATAAAATTTATTTTCATATCTTGGGACATCATTTTTTCAAATCACACATAAAAATTGGTTAACCAAATTTGACAACATCCATATTTGAATTACCCAATGCCTTCGAGGTATAATGTTACCACTCTTCCTTAGTATATCAAAAAACCATCCATCACAAGTTAATAATGTAAAAACCCATAAGTGTATTATCACATAACCACCCATCAATGGATTATAATAGAACCATCAGTCATCATGAACAATTCCACGAAACCATAACATAATTAAAAAATATGAATTATTACATCATAAATACCTTACGTTTGAAAATTTACTTAATTTTTTAAAATATTGTGCACATACAAAGATAATTATTTTACTTGAAAATTATAATATAATATTGTAATGGAAGCATAAAAAATATTTTTAATTTTTAATGACTAAAAATCCATTCATGAGATATTAGTAAAAAATATCCCATTTAAATTTTTTAAACATGGACACTAAAAGATGAATTTAAAACAATATATTTTATAAATATCGCATCATTCATTTTAACATTAAAGAAATAAATCATTTATCTCTATAAAATATATATCCAATAAAACAATTGGAAATACAGAATACTAAAATAGAAATTAATTTTAGACATTATTTAAGGAATACATTATCATTGAAATAGAATTTCAATAATAAGAAGACCGACTTTATTTAGAATTAATTTTTCTAATATTTAAAAGTGATCATATCATGAAAATAATATACCAAATAATCAAATTAATTTAATAAATTAGTTAATTTTGATCCTATTAATCATATTTGTTTTACAAATATTTTATGTTGACTTAGGTTTAATTCAATGATTTTTAAAGATAAAATTCAATGTTCTGGGAACATTCGTGTTACAGTTTCATTGTTGGTTTGCATGTCTATATTTATGGATGTTCTTATGAAATGGTAATTGTCCAACAAAATTAAAATTGTGTTATTTAACCAAAAATATATGTTTAAATTTTCTCATCTGTCAATTTAATTTTCTAAAAAGATGTTTATTTATTTGAAAAACATTAAAGATAATTTTTTTCTTCATTATGGTGGTTTTTCATACCAACATAAATAATTTTAATTTAATTTAATATCATTTATATATATTTTTTCCCGGAAATGAAATAATTTAAAATTTACTTATTAATATCCTCTTTAACCATTATAATATTTTTTTGATTATCTATGTAGGAGATAATGAAAATCCAAAACCGGTTATCCAAAGAGAGGGTTAACTTCCTTAAATTTGATATTAATTTAATTTAATTGGAAAACAAAAATATGGTATAAATATATGTATATAATATAACATAGTATCAATATAAAAATATATTATATACATTATACTAGTCTATATCATAATTGAAAAGTGAATGAGGGAAATTGATGGTAGAAGTTGAAAAGAAATTATGGGTTTTGGTTTTAAAAACAACCATCTTGAATGGAACCTTCTTGATGGATCCCTTAAATAACATGGAATTTGAATTTTGGTGGTAGTAAAACCTATATACATTATAAATGGATGTGGAGAATTTATTTGTTTATAGAATCTATGACCTATCATGCTCTTAGTGGTGGAATAAAGTGATGGAAGGGGTTCCCTATTATAATTTAGTTGATGTGCACATTATGAATTTGTAAAAAATATTAAAAATATAATAAGGCTATTTTAGATGAATTTACATTCAAATATATAACTAATAAATACTGGATTAATTTTTTGACCATATATTATACCCTTGGGACATATATATGATTATTATCGTTTTAATGTAGTTTAATTAAATAATTATTCGTTAAATATCATTATTCTCAAAATTAACACTATTCCATACATTAGCATTATCAACCTGAAAACAAAGAATCAAATTTGAATCAATTGTTTCATTATATTTTATACATTTAATAGTTCCACATACAATTCATTTATCTCTATAAGGATGAAAAATTTTATTTATTTAAATATTCTTCATATATTTTATTTTATTTTTATATTAATTTATTAATTGGTTCATCATCCTTGTTCAATATAATATTGTAAATATTTCAACCCTAAAAATTAGAAATAAATTACCCTTATCAATATATATATTTTAAATTTCAATATATAGATTAGTATATATCAAAGAATTATACATATTAAAACAATTGTGTGATATGTTTGAATTTCTATAAAATAAAAGATTATATGGTACTTAATGTCACCCAATGGAACAATGAGAACATAAATTAGACAAATTAATTATTTAGTCAAAATATTATCATCCCAAAATATTTGGGAATGTTTCATGGTAATTTTCTAATCCATATCATATTATTTTTACCCTTTATTATTGATATTCCAGTAATAATGTTAATGAAAATTGCTATGATTAAAAATCAGATCTTCCCAAAATAAAAGGGATATATTTAAAAAATATATACCTTCTAATTATAAATAATATATAATTATTTAATAAATAAAAACATATAAGTCATAGAATTTAATTTAAAATTAGTCATGTATAATGCAATGGAAAACAATTTCTTTAGATAAATGATTCTTCGAAATTAAAAAAATATTTCAATGCTAAATTCAAGTATATATCACAATAACAAATGAATAATGTGATTTACGTAAGTAAAAATCAACTCATAAAAATTTAAAACTTTTTCAATTAGTAATTTAACCTATGAAATAAAATTTAATTTTCAATAATGCATATATTTTTTCGATTTATTGAAAAATAATTATAATCATTAAATTCTCAAAAATTAATAGCAAGATAATTATGATATTATTTATTATAAAAATATATTTTTTTTAAAAATCAATGTTATAAAATATGAAAAGTAATATTTTTAGTATAAAAATATAAAAATTATTTAAATATAATTATTTCATTTTAGATTTTAAAAATTATTAAATATATTAACATATAAATTTATCTATTGAATTAATGAATTCTAATAAAAATGAAAAAATGTATGATAATTTATTTTATCCATACTTATTCATATTTATTTGTCTTATTTTGTGACCTATTAAACAAATGTGGATACCTTTCCCTCCACGAATTTTCAAATTCACATGTTTGTTCTTCTATCATATCATTTGTACAAAAAACATGACATGGTGAGTTAAATTTTCCCAAAATAAATTATCTATATGGTCAATAATCAATGAAGTAATTTGATCATATTAATGGTTAACAACTAGTTGAACTAATTAGGGATCTAAATAGGAGATGAATTCAGAATATACATCCTTATCCTGGAAATATAAAATAATTAAGTACCTGAGATAAACTCAAAGGAAACTATAATCGATAAGAAAATAAGTTCATTTTTCACAAGGATTTCATATGGTCCAATGAATCCTTGTCTTTCCTCCATCTTCATAAAAAAATAGATATCAATTTTACAAAGAGATACTTTAACAAAAACATGATCACATACCTTGAAAGAAAGGTCTTTCTTATTTTTATCCATGTGACATATATTCTAGCTATAAGTTGTTTTTTATATTTTGTTGAATAAATTTTAAACATCTCAACAACTTCCTATACTTACTCTGGGCTAATTAACATCTGTTCACTTTATTCATTCATGAAATATGGAGTTTGACAAGAATATACATTTAATTCCTCAATAGGTTGCATTTATATACTTTCATGAAATCTATTATTATAAGAATACTCAACTAAAGACCAATTTTGATCCCAAATTCTCGTGTAATACATTATAAAATAACTCATAATATCTTTGAGGTTCTATATTTTTTGTTTATAATATTCAACTGATTGATAATGAATGGATGTACAAATATTTAATTACATGACTTGTGACTTTTGATGTCTTTTACAAAAGATTAGAGTGAAAATAGGATCATTTTTAGATACAATTAAGAGTATAAATCAATGTATCCTCACAATCTCATTAACATAATGTCTATGAAGATAATATAAATGTAGAATATCATTAATAGGAAGGTAATGTCTATATTTACTTATTTGATCAATAATTAATGACATTTCATTATTACCTATGGTATAATTTGGTAGTCTCTCCATGAAATCCAATGATATATTTTCCCATTTCCACTAGGGAACTGGATAAGGATAAGAATCCCCTTTAGTAATTTTCATTCCTCTTTAACCTATTGACATGAATATAATAACCTGATAAATTTAGAAAAATAATGTTTTATTTATTACAGTAGTAATAATTATGATGGTCTTTGAAGATCACAATGTTGTAAGGATAAAATTAAAATGAAGAACTAAGAGTATAACTTAACAAATAATTCTTCAATTCGAAATGAAATGGAACACACACTCTCTTACAAATCTGAAAAAAATTCTTTATAAAAAAATAAATTCTTATAATTAATCCATTTTTATGAATTCTACCTTTTCCAATAGACTATCATAATTCTGATCTTTCATAATTCTTTCTCTTAGAAATAGTATCATTGAAACATTAAAAAATAGGGAAATTCATTTCACCTACAACATGAAAGTAAAATATAATTAAATCATTAACGAATGGATCATTTTCCAAATGTAATGTGGTTAATACAGAATCAATTTTCTAATTCAAAATATAAGAAACATTAGTTTCATTTTCAGGATAGTAGTGAATCATGAAATTATAATCCTTAATCAAATCCATCAATCGTCTATATTAAAAAATTTACTCTTTATGAATATATATTCATTATTTTTTAATTAATATATATTTCACACTATGATCCAAATAAAATGAAAATCTATATTTTTTAAGAAAAACCCACTGGATAAAACTCCAAAACATGGAAATGATAATTTCTCTCATAAGGAATTATTTTCCTTGAATTATAAGAAATTATCGGATAAATTTTAATCATAGAAAATTCAATTTTATTCAATTAAGCATGAAAATTAGATGGAAAAAATACCCATTTTGCTTGGGAAAGGCCAAAAGTGGAGCCTTCACCAATATTTTTTAGTTCCTTCGACCCATTATCACAATAATTTTACCATAAAAATAAAATTTATTATCAAGATGAATTCATTAGTGGGATAGATAAATGATAAAGATTTTCATTAAATTTCATGTAATATACATATAATCCAAGTAAAAATTGAATCTTATTATCATTTGTAGGTATTTTCCATTCCTCAAAAACTATTTTTTATGTGTGATCAACTATTATAAAATAATTATTTATAATGTTAAAGTGGAACGTAATTTGTTCAAAAAAATATTAGATTCTATATTTTCTATA
The DNA here is from genome assembly GCA_963277665.1 of Viscum album. Taxonomy (NCBI): domain Eukaryota; kingdom Viridiplantae; phylum Streptophyta; class Magnoliopsida; order Santalales; family Viscaceae; genus Viscum; species Viscum album. Next base: position 222,921,466 of record OY728165.1, read on the forward strand.
TAAATTATTTTATTTGTTGGTTAATAAAAAATCCTTATACTTTTTATGATACTATTTTCTTGAAAAAAATATAAATATAAACTATAATACAACAAAAAAATATCCATATAGTAATGAAATAATATATTCACAAAATCTATAATTATATTCTATGAATTCTTGAAAACCATTTGATTAATTAAAAAATATTAATTAAAATATATAGTATATAATTTTGTTTTGTAATGACATACTCCATAAATATCAACATATGGTATCCATATCTCAAGTCAATATTTGGAATATATTGAACCCATTGAAACTAATCCATCTAGTCATCCATATGAAGAAAATTATACTACAACATTATAGTGATGTTATTAATGGATATATAATCAATGCATGTCCTCAAAGAACCATATTTATTTTAAAAAAATAAGACAGGAGAACCCCAGGGTGATGTGTTAGTTCAATTAAAACACTTTTTTAGAAACACAAGTAATTTAATATTTATTTTAAAAATATATTCATGAGACATGTATAAGTGGGTTTAGAATAAGCATTATACTCTGGGATTATGTCAAAATTAAAATCAACCACATGATTATGAATGAAACCCGTAAAATCCATAGTGAAATACTACATGTAATCATTCACTATAGGTACATCATGAATCTAAAAAATTAATTCTTTTCAATACCATGTAAAAGGTATGTTTGTATTTAATTTATTATAAAATTCTATGCTTAATGGTATATTATTAATGTTTGGAATTCATTTAATAAAATGTATTAGATTGATAATATATCATTGAATGATAAATTAATTCCAATCTATACCCAAAATAAAATAAAAACCATCTATGGGTTTTACAAAAAAAGTTTTTAGAATGTCCAAATTCAGTTACAAAAAATAGGAATATTTATTTATGTTTTGGTTTATTTAATACTTCTGCATGGTGTTTTCTCAAAAAGTGTTATCATGCATTCATCATGTGATATTAGATGTATTATTATCAGAAGTTAAAATTGAATGAACACAAATAAAATTTTTAAAATAGGGTATTGGATTAATTTTGATAGGCATGTAACATAGGTATCACCAACCATTCGACTACCTAACATAATCTATAGTGGTAGAACAATGTTTTTCCCTAAATTTTTGTATTTATGTCTTGGTGATTTACAGCATCTATCACAAACGTCATCCATATGATTTCATAATGACTCAACTCACTTGAATTAATGAAACTTACCATAATTGTTTCATTGTTATTTACCCATTTTCCATAGAGTCTTGGACCACTTGGCCAAAAATCCATCCTCTAAATCATTTCCCATTGGTGGCGATACGTACAACAAAATTGTTTTTCCCACAATTATCATAAGAAACGAATATTAATTTTCTTACCCACGTATTTAATAACCGAACAATTAAATAATGACTACCAAAACAACCACTGATTATTTTTATCACCATGAGTCACATACATGTTAAAAAATATCATTTCTACTATTTCATCACATTGAACAAGAATCTCTTATATTTTAGATTCCAAGGAAGTAATTGATTATAATACAATATTTTTTTAAACCAGTATATAATATATTAATTTTTTTCAACTTCCTAAACAATATCTTTGATATACCTTGACAATATTTTGGATTTTTTCCTAAGAATATTTATAATCTTCATCCATATGCCATAATTAAATAATCATTTTCTCAATTCAAATTCAAACAGACATAAAAAAAAATATTTCCACAAAAAGTTTTTTAAAATCATCTCATTATATGACTTCAATACAGTATTTATCAATTTTATTACAAACTAGGTACCCCTATTGATCAAATTCACTTTTATAATAATAAGTTGATTGGGTTTCATTTTGGAATTCTGAACATCACATGACATCAAATATTATTTTTTGACTCTGGATCCATCCTTTAATTTCAATTAAATCCTAGTATCTATGGAATGATATAAGATGTGACCTAATAAAATAATATACTTATGTGATATACTATTGTGGATGATCTGGAATCTCCCTTGTATGAATTACACCACTATATTAATATATTATTTCATCTGACCCACCATGTTAAGAAACTATTATGTTATGAATCTATCTATATCTAAATGATTATTTAGAATAATTGTTTCCTCTACATGACTTACCACAGTGCTACCCAATTTTTAATATTGTAAACCATTGTAAATATACATAAACTAGACAATGAAACGTGGTAATATTTAAATGATATTACATAAAATAATCTAAAAATTATATATGGTCACTCTATTATCATTATCACAACACCGAAAGTTATCTAAATCATTATATGATACAAAATCTAAGGAATAACCCTTATAGATTACATATTATAGTGATTTAGAACTAGAATTCACATTATTAAAATGATGAGGATATTTTTGGATTACTGTGTTATATAATTAGGAATTACTCTTACATGATAACCACATACATTAAAAAATGAATCTTATACTAAGTGTTCACTATTCCCACAAAAAGATTCATTAAAATGAAAAAAATTATTTTATTCATAAAAAATCATGACAATTTTATCCTTGATATGTTCGTTGTCCACACTCTCACATAATCCCACTTTAAATAAATTTAAAATATGGGATTAAAATAAAAAGATACTAAGGTACATAAAATATAGGAATCAATTAGCCTAAAGAAAAAAAAATAAAAAAAAATACATAAAACTGTTCAATTGTACCCTAAATATAAGGTATAATTAATGTGAAAAAATAAATTAATTATTTATTAGTTAAATAAAATTCCATTATAAAATTTTAAAAAACATTTATTTAAAAATTATTTTAATTGCAAGTCTCTTCAAATATCATTTCAATGAAGTTAATTTTAATGTAAAAAATTTATTATGCATATCCCATATAAATACCAATTATACAAGGATAAATATAATAAAATAACATCAAAATTCGTTTCACACATAATCATATAAATTCATTATCAATGAGTATTATGTTTAATAAAAAATGGAAATTTATTTCAAAATTCATTTACCTTATTTTGGAAAGCTCTCTATACATTCACTTATTATATTGGATAATAAATTTATATTCATTAATTATTTAGTTATTTATTTTTTACAAATATATTTTTATTTTTATAATATAATTATGTAAATTTTTATCCCTTTGATAAATTTTAATGTTCAATATCTTCTTTTCTGTAATGATTGTTTCATTGTTGTTTAACATTTGTATATATACAGATGTTCTTGTCAATTCGGAACTGTATTACAGAAGTGAAATTATATAGTTCTCAACCACCTAAAAAAAATTAATGACATAACATATCATTTTTCATTCTAACAAGAGGATGATTCATTTGATATAATGTTCATGATAATTGTTTTGTTTATTATGGTTGTTTTTTCGACCATCATGAGTTAAATTAATTTTATTTAATATCACTTCTATATATTATTTCTGTAACATAAAATATGATATAATATATTTTTTAAAATAATATTTAATGATAATAATTGTTTTTGAGCACCCATGGATGTGATAATGAAAATAGAAAATTATTATCCCTAGAGATGGTTAGTCGTTATTGTTAAGATAATGTTTTTGTTTCATTGAAATATAGCATTTGAGAAAATGGATAAATAGATTATATTAATTTTTTTATATAAAATTACAGAATATAAATGAATTTTATTTATTATTATTTAATTAGTAAACTATTTTAATGGAATGTAGAAGGAGAAAAGGAATTATGATTGGTTGTTTGTGAATGTTACATCTAGAATATCACCTCCTTAAAGGATGCATTATATGACCTAGAATTTTATTTTTGGAATGTCAATAACCTTAAAAATGTTTATATAAAAGTGATGAAGATAATTTTGAATAGTATGGTTGATCTATAATGAACAGGGGAGTGAAATAAATTTAAGTAATGGATTCTCATTTTTATTGAGGAATGGGGATCTGTAGGAATTTCTGAAAGGATAAATTTATTATAAGGCTAGTATATGATAAAATACATGCAAATTCTGAAAAAATACACTTCGTTTGAAATTGGAGACCATATATTATTTTAAATGAACTTATTTAGTATTTTTGTATTTTTAAATAAATTAATAATATATTATTTTCCTGTAATATCATTATTTTGAAATTAAACAGAATTCATTATTATGACATTAAAAACATTAAAACATTTAAAATCAAATCATATATTATTTATATCATTTAAATTATTATTTTAACTATAAAATTATAAGACCTACTTTAATTTGTCAAAATATTTTTACTTTTTCATTAATATGATTTATTTTATTTTTTCATTAATTAATCAATTTTAGCATTATCATTATGAAATCCATTATGGTAAATATTTTTAACCAAAAAATTTAAAATTATTTTCCAATATTAATATATATATATTTGAAATGAAAATAATATTTATTATTGAACTAATCTTCTGGATTTGAAAATAATAAAAATGATTTACATATGAAAACTATAGTGGGCCATTTTGACAATTTTTAAAATAATATACTATAAATGACATAAAATAAACCAAATAGCTAAAAAGGTAATGAATATTACACATTTGTGATTTTTGAAGAAACATACTCTTTCAATAAATATTTTAAATGTTATACGGTAATTTACTCATCCTTATCTTATTATTTTTACCCTTCCTTACAGGATTTATCATTAATTGTGGTAATAAAAAATACTATGTTTCGGAGTCATATTGTCTAAAATAAATAAATACCTATTTACTAAATATGGACCTCATGATTCCAAATATGAAATTACTTTTTCAGAAATAAAAACTAATCAGTAGAAAAATATAATTTGAAATTAAACAAAAAAATGCCATGGAAATCAATTTTTCTAGATAATTACTTATTGAAAATATAAATAACATATATATTAAATCTATCTAAAAAACCCATTTAAAAAATAAAATTACTTCAATATAAATAATAAATAAAAAAATAATTTAAATTGTTACCAATATATAATTTTATCTTGTAAATAAAATATTTTATTCCATGAATCCTTTATTTTTCACTATTAATTGAAAAATAAACAATTTAATAACTTTTAAAAATATTTATCCTAATTTTATTCTATCATGTTGACTTCAAAAATCATATATGTTTTTTTATCAAATTAAAATCCATTATTTTAAATTATATATTTTAAAAAGAAGCTTATATGAAATTAGTTTAATTAATAGGTTTTCTTTTAAATATTAAGAATAACATAACATATTTAGATTGAATTTAAAATGTTAACTCAAGAATAATAATAAATCAATCAATCAATTATTCTATCATTAGATGTGTTATAATAATAATTTAAAACAGATTAATGAACATAACAATTTTTTAAATATGGTTCTTTTAAATAAATATCCCTTCTATATTTAATGATAAGAATAAAAACTCTATTAAAAATAATTTATAATATTTAAACGGTATAATTTTTTGAATTGGGTAATTTGAAAATAGTTATTTTTTTATTATATCATTCTATATTAATGATATTTCATACAGGAAATTTCATATAAGAAATTATTTTAATTTATTATTATATTTATTTTTCAGTGATAATTAAATTGGAAATATAACATCTTATATTATTTACTGAAAACATATAATACAAATAAAACAATCTTTTATATGTGTATCTAACTATTTTATCTCTATTGATTGGTTTTCTAATTTACAAATTCAAAATGACCAAAATCTAAATGACCGAATTTTTAACAATCAGATTCACTCAATATATATATATATCATCTTATTTTTATCATTAAAATCATTCATATTATGTAAATATCTCTTGACAAGTCTATATTATTTATAGATACTTCTATTTCATCCATATATACAATATAGATGATAACTTTGTTGAAAACCTTGGGGGATACAGATTTCATGTTCCTTAAATTTTTATTTACATGATGTTTTATTCCACATACACATTTCATAATGGTGTCTCATGTTGAATTATCATAATGTATTACTATTTGGATTATTTTAATATTTAATATCAATAAAATTTATTTTAGTTTTATTTATTGTGTGATTTAATTCTTATAAATATTTTTAATCAAACCGAATTTATATTAAAGTCAAATATATATAAAAATCATATGATGCTAGAATTTTTTCTAGGATTTAAGGGAATATTAGAAATTACGTGGACATATCTTAAATAGATTTAATCATTGAGGCTCAAAATTTTGGATTTATTATAACATAAAATAAATTATTCATTTGGAATTTCTAATCATAATAACAATTACATTCCATGACTCTATAAAAGATCAGGGTAATGAAATTGATAATAAATCATACTATAATGTGATATTTATGGATTCAATTGTGCAATATTTCATTTTGACGTCATTAAATTAATTATAAACTATCCTCCCTCATGAAAATCATGTACAAAATTTGTGTCACATAAGGGATACATTTTTTACTTGTGTCAATTTCTTATATATATATACAAAATGTTCTCCATAAACAATATTTTAGTGTTCTTATATAATGAAATGGGGGACATTTTTTAATTAAATAGAATCATCATATAAATATGTTTTTTTCTACATATCATATCCCTTTAAAACATAACTATATTTTTTGGATTGATTTAGTAAAATGTAATTTTAAAATCCATTTGGATTTGATAAAGTTACATCACTTTTCGATGAAAACTAGTGTCACTTCTATGAAATATATTTACATGAAAATTTTAACCATAAAATAAAATGTAAATTAATAATAATATGATAAATTTAATATTTATAGACATGTTATGAGATGGAATTTAATAATATAACATTAATTGGGAACAACCATGCTCCAAAACATTCTCTATTAACACATTATAAAAAGTATCTACCATGAGTGACCAATGTTGAAACTCATTCCACGGAATAACAACACACGTTATGATTATTTAAATATAATAATAATCTATAATACTTTATATAGTTTTGGTAGTATAATTAGAAACAATATTGAATAATAATAATCACAATTATTTCACACTTTTTATCACACACAGACGCTTTTAAAAAAACATATATGTAAACATTAATATGACTAGAATAAATGTATTTTTTTACATGGTTCAAAATATCATATTAAATAAATTAGAAACCATAAATAATATTTATTAATAATAAATAAGATAGATTATAAATTTCAATAGCAATGTAACTATTAATTATTCATTAGCCAATGTTCTCGATAATTCCTTGATTCATCAATAATTGTCATGTCCTCCCATTATTTTATAGAGGTCCTAAGATTCTTGATTATGTTTCTTAATTATATTAGATTGGAGTTTTTCATTATATTTCACTATATTTCTCAACACCTCAACTACTATAATTGATATATTATATATATTACCACAAATGGATAACAAATATATGTATAATATAACATCTTATTTTCTTGATACAGTCTTCAAATCCCATAAAAATATCACCATCATCCAAAAAAATATCCAAATTATTTTGGAGTCCACTTCTAATTCCATGGGAATACTAATGATTTTACAATATTTTACTCTTATTGTAAATTTAAATTTTCAACCTTTTATGGGCTTCAAAAACACAAAAATGATTAGCATATAAATATAATTATACACGAAGGGTCTCAAAAATTTAAAATGATCATTCATTGGTCAAAATATCATTCTGAACTATACCCATTCATCCTTGTCTAAATATTTAAATGCCAATACCTATTATTATAACCTATCATGTCCTACATGAGCTAATGAGTATTTTTATTGTATATGTAGCATGATTTATATTCCGCTATAATATAATCCATACATTATGTCCTATAAATCAAATATTATAAAAAATAATACATGTTAAATGGTGTGATCAACATCCAGAACATGTGATAATTTCCTCTATAATATAATTGTTGTTGAATGACATAAAATTTCATGTTATCATGGTCATAAACTGATAAGACATACCCTTCATGAATTTAGTTTACAATAATTTCCAAAATTCAATTATTTTCATTTACATCATCCTCAACATAATTTCACATGTTAGGATAAACATAAATTGTGAAATAGAGTGGAATATTGATGCATTTTCTTAGAACAGTACAAAAAAATCCCCCTCATTCCATAATATAACCCACAAATATCTTTTTACATAAGCCACCCCATTCTCAACCACCTATACAAGTATTCCACTATCCTTCATATGAGAAATATATAATATTGTTGTCTCGTATTTTTATCCATTGGTGATGAGGAATTTAAAAATAAATTCATTCCCTTTTCCTCATTTTATTAAGAGTTTTAACACCACTCATTCCCCCTTTCATATAATTGAATCAAATATGTATAATTAGATTCCAAATTTGAGAAAGATATTTCTCATGATTAATGCATCACAAGATTTCTAGTGTTTCCCAATTATATTTTCCCGTGTTGAGCCTAGAATCCATTTTAGCTCTAATATCATATTCTTATTCAGGTACACCATCGATTATCTTCACCAATCTAGTTCTAAGACAAGTATCGCATCTATGGGGATTATCGATGAATCATGATCTCAAAATTGAATATCTTTCAAAGGATTGAATCTAAAATTATTGTTCTCTACAAATAAATCTTAATTTAAAATACTAATAAGGTTTAAATATTCTTCCCCCATGGACTTACATATATATATCTCTATATCAGCACTAGTGCCTAAATAAATATTTTGGATTTTATTTATGATCTGATGTGATTTCTTCATTTATAAAACAATATATATTCTATCACTAATTATTTATTACACCAAACATGGCTCGTGGGGGTTATATGGGATATATTCTATCTAGTAACAACTTATATATGAAAAAATGTATTAATAAAATCGTATCCTTTATTCATGTTATAAAATATTATATTTACGTATCCTTCTCTATATGAATCATAAAATATGATAGTGCATTTATTTACTATGATGTTTATATAGGTTTAGTATTCAAATTCAAATATATTATTTCCTTTTATACAACATTAAATTCCCTCACACTACCCCCATGGTCCATGCTTCTGAAACACAAATGGTTATCCCTAAACATTATGAAATTTCTATGTTTTACTTTATAATATCTTGTTCCCATATAGATGATTAATTTTAGAATTATTTTGAATTTTCAATTTAGTGTATGTGTGAATTTTCAAATCATCCATTTCTATATAAATTTCATTATTGGAACACCTAAAAGGAAATAATACAGTAAAAGGATGAACACCCAATGTGGTATTAAAATTCTACCAAGGGTTCAAGGGATAATAAATACTGAATTGGAATTAGAAATTATATCATAGGGTGAATGGTTGATCCATAGTTAATTATCACCCAGACCCCAACCCCGGGGCATAAAATTTTTCCACACCTTTATTATAATGACCAGGAAAATTTTCTAAAAGTACATGAATATCTTTATAGATTTTATGAGTTTTTCACATGGTTGTCGCAAATTTTTTCATATAGTACTCTGTAATAATGAGAACTATATTTCCATTATCAGTGGATGTCAAAAAAAATTTCACAGTTGGAAACACTTTTTGGTAAATCATGGTTATTATATTTATTCTAATTATAATGGTGTTTATAGAAGTTTCACCTCTAGGATTTTAATTACCCCCTTAATTTCTCTTCCCCATATTCTTACATACTTGGAGGATCTACTAATCTCATACACTCCCACCATCCTATTGATTCTAAATTTCAATTGAGGATATAATAAGTTGTTTTACGTCAAAACCATGATATGGGTACCTCTTCACTTATTCTCCACCATCCCCTCTAATTTATGGTGTTGTTGATTTTTTGTTTTTTGATCTAATTCCAAAAAATCATGGAGGAATAAACCTTATACAATAGGAATCCCTCTTGTTTTTTATAACAAGAATGTTCAGTTGACTTATGAGTGTATTTATTTACTAAAAATGAAGGTGTTCTAACTTAATGGAATATCATTTGTTTTTACAATAAATTTAAATTATATTTTCCATTATCAACTATTTTAAAGGTTTTACATGGGATTGGTGTTAGGATTTCATGGTGGACCACCTGTAGTTGATGGATAATGGTTTTATGATGACATTTCAATATTCTAATTTGTCTCCAAATATTCTTAGTTTTATTTCTATATTTTAATTAATAATATTTTATAAAAATGAATGTTTTAGTTTCTTTGATTGAGTAGGGTGATTTGTTACTAAAATGGGATTTGATCGAGAATATATGGACCATTTTGGGCCTTGGAATTCCTTTTATCCCATGGTAAATTTTATGGGCTGATTCAAACAATGTTAGGAGGTGTGCATAATTTCTCATGTGGTATTTTTGCATGTGATTCATTACTAATGAATTTTTTCCCTTTTGGAATTCAAATAAAAAGTTTAACGAAATTAAAAACATAATTTATATACACTAATAGAAATAACTGACTAACTAATTATTTAAATTAATTAAAATGATACATATTTTTTAGGATGATAAAATTAACAACTTCTCGATGCGAACATGCATTGGATGGATTTCATCATCCAATGATGGTCCACACATTGAATTGTGATATGAAACAACTATATATATATTGTATAGGACATCAAGATAGAAAAGGGAGTGGAACAATCTAGATATTGAGCCATGAATGAATCAAATGGATGTTGGGATTTATCTTTTATTCCCTTGGTTATTCAATGTACATAGGTGATTTTTGGTAGACCCATTTATGAGTGTCCATAGAGTGATCCAATTGATGGATTCATGTTTTGGGAATCAATAAATATGATAAGATATATTCCATATGGTATTTTTTTTTTGAATGGATTAATGCCACTAAATTGGTATTTTATAGGAAATGCTATTGGGGATTATAGACAACCTATGAAAACACTTATATGGGAGGCATGTGGTACTAGAAGGATTTCCAGAAGTTAGGGTGTAATATGTTTCATTTTTCTTGTATTTGGTGATCTCAACTGGTTGGGTTTCAAATATTGGGGAATGGATGATTTTGTGGGGCATTATTTTCAACCCTGATAGAGGAATTTTGGCATTCCATTATGACTTTAGTAAAGTTGGAAACTTTTATCTATCGATCATTGGATATGCTAGTATATCAGGGTGATGTTGGTTTTAGTTTCATGATATTAGGGATTACTTCTAGATGATATCACACACATAAGAATGGTATGTGAAACATGTATATTACTCCAGGATAAGGAAACTCTCATAGGGAAGGTATGTGGAACATTTTGACATATTACATGGATGAGAAAACTCCTCCTAGGAGACGCCTATTATATTATTAGTGGTAAAATTTCATGAAGTGAATTGATAATTTTTTTGTGTTGGACTACAATTTCTATTAAGAATATGTATTTTTGTTCTATTAAGATATATTATATTTAATAATGAACTCACCACATTATCAAACCCAACTATATTTTATAATATTTTGGAAAATTTTAAATAAAATGAGTAAATTTGTCCCTGAAAATTGAAATTATGATAATGGAAAATAAAATAGAACATAATATATTAAAAATAATAAAATACATATAAGAATGATCCACCATAATAATTGCACTCACAAGGATCACTATAATTATAAAGCAGAATAATAGTAATGAAACAAGAAATTTTAATATATATATATACATATATGCTATTGATATGAAATAGAAATGGATGAATAGTGAGTTAAAAATAATGTATTTAAAGAATGTTGGTAACCCATATGATTGTTACAAATTTGACAGTTGCAAAAACAATATGACCACTAAAATATTAACTAAAAATGGTATAGTAGTCTATTAATTAGGAATATGAACATGACCATTTTAAATATTTCCACCCAATTGTAAATATATTATATTAAAAAGGTATTTTATAAATTGAGAGTATGACATATTTATATAACAAGTCACATAATGAAATTTGTAATATATAAAATAAGTGCTTATATTTGCATTAATCATAGATGTTTTAATTATATTAAAAAAATATAAATATTAAATACGTAGATTATTTTTCACAAAATGGTTAATAATTTAATATTATGTCTTATAATAATGATCATTTTTTTAACCATAATTATATTTTCACATGTTCTGAAAATTGATTATAATATTAAACCATCATTTTTTTAAAATATGTATTTTATTTAAAAATAAATATTCATACATTTTGAAAATTATTTTTAGAAAATGGATTCTATAGTTAAATTTCAATGTAATTAAATGGCTATGATTAATTTTCTATATATATTTTGTTTATTGTTGTTTTATTGTGATTATTGATATATAATAAAATAAAATATATTTTTGTATAAGAAAAATTCGATACTTTTTTAGTCATGATTATGTAATAATTGTTTAGGTGGAAGTCACATCCACCATTTTATTTACATGGTGGAATTTTTCTTAACAACTATTATTCATGAGATAAAATAATAAACTAATCAAAATAGTATTCAAAATAACCCCTCACCAATTCTTATAAAGAAAAACCCTAACTACCACTTCCCATATCATATTATATCCATTTTATATTTAAAATGTATAAATATTATCTTGAAAATACTCTTAATAATAATTTCACCTGTCTCTTATATCTATCGATCAGGTTAAGGATCCTATAGTGGTAGTATATTATGAGGTAACCATTGGAAGAGGTAAAATTCTCAACTAACATCTTTCAATTTTATTCTTCCTATACCACCCATTATATTTACCATCCTCCTAGACATGGAAACATATGTATCGTAAATACACATATATGACATTATTTTTTTGTAATATTCAATCACAACCCTATATTATTATGAGACTAAAACTGACATGTTTTTTACAAAATGGTTGGTTCAATGCCTCCATAAACAGCGTACATCGATTTCACTCCATCACAATTTTGGAAGGGCATAAAATAATTTCAATGGTTATGTATTTTGATAATATTTATATTAAAAATTATTTGATTTTTGTTAATGAATATATTGAAAAAATATTTATGAAAACCTTAATAGTTTTTTATGGATGGTAAAACTGCCTAAATGAACATACTGTATAAATGATATTTTTTAACAAATGAATCAGACGTACTATGAATATAAAATATATTTGGTACATACTAATATATAAAATCCATGAATTCCATTTTACATAACATATACTATTTTATTCAAATTTTACCTAAAAATTATATTTATCCTCATTTTATATGTTCTTGGAACCATTAAATGATGTTCCTTGGAAAAAAAACAACACATTATATATAATTGATGTGTAATGAATTAAAATACAAAAATCATTGTAAAATATATATAAGTGGAAGAGGATGAAAATTAAATATATTTTGAATCTATTTTTATTATATAAGAAAATAAATTTGATGATCGACATCATCATGGGTCACGAATAATCCGTATAATTTTTTTTTCTTTTTCATGGAGTATATTCCTTGGAAAAAGAAGTTGTCATATATTTTAAGCCCATATAATTTTTCCAACTACTCCATTGGTCCCAAAATCATGATTTTACAATATGAAAATATATTATTCGATATGAGATCCACTTGAATTTTTAGATACATCTTTTTATTTAGAAAAGTAATAACTTATTTAAATGTGTTCACTTGGGAATATTGTTTTAATTGGTGTATGATTGATATTCAATCATCAAACATGAATACTGAATGGGGTTTTTTTATTTGAGTCATATGCATTCAATGTGTCCCATTGTCGGATTTAGGCACGTTATTTTCTATATATTTTTATTATTTATTCCAAATGACTTTTTCCTTTTGGTCTTCCCCTTTTCTTAATTGGATATTAATGTCTTACCCCATGGGAATATGTTCATGTGTATGTAAGTGTTTTATGTAAATAAGTGGGATTTTAAAGGGGAGGAAATCATATTTGGATTAAATATGAGGCCGAAATCAGATTGTATTTTACACAGGTGGTAGATTCTGTGCGGGATGTCTGTGGTATCTTCCAAATTGCATGAATATTTTATTTATTTTTCTAGGAATACATGTTGAGTAGTTTTTTATTATAATATTGTTTTTGGGATGTTGGGGAACAATTGGTGGCCAATTTCATGGTTTTGAGTAGTAACTATGGATTTCAAAGCATTTAGTGGATTTCCATTTGGTAAAATCCAAGATTATGGCGTATAGTTTAGAGAAAACGTGTTAGGTATTATTCATTATTGGGGAGGATAAATATTTTCAATTTCATGTTTTTTTACAATCATTACTAGTCAAGAAATATTAATTTTCAATTTTATTTTTCACGGGGAAGTGTACATGAGAAGATAATATTTTGGATTGTAAACACTGTGTAATCCATTTAAACAACATGTAGAAGGACATGGCTTTGTAGATGTCTAATTATGAATAAAAATCATGTGATGGGTACATGGGAATGTAAAAGAACTTGGGGAAACCCCATGTTCTTTTTACTCATGTAGGGAACATAGTAATACCCCATTTGAGCTCTGTATATGATGAATTATAGGACCAGGTGATGCTTTTAGTTTACAATCCCTGTATATAAACTTACAAACAATTTACATTTTCCTACTTATGTGTTTTGGGTGTTTTGACTAGTATTTATAATTATAATTTTTATTTGTCCATTGATTATTATACTATATATATAATTATTGAGGAATCATTTTTTATTTATAGGTCATCAATATAGTTTATTGAAAGAATATAATTTTTAGGAGGATTTTGTTGATTGTTGGTTTCATAATCCTACAATGGGTTGGAAATTTTTTATATGAATCCTACTTGATAAATATGGACTTTATTCATCCTATCATGGGTTTTTCATGGTGATATAATTGAGGTTTTTTGTCTTGATTTTGAAAAATGGGATTGATTAGTTTCTAAAAGGTGATCTTGGACGGTCCATGCATGTATATACTAGTTGACTGAGGTTAGATATGTCGAAGTGTATCTATAGGGTTTTTGGAATAGAGATATTGGATCCGTTGGGAAGGATTGACAAATTTTTTGGTTGTTATGGTAGTGTGTAGTCTTAATACTAAAATTAGTTTGAAGGAATCATAAATATTATGTTTTGGGATAATTTCTAATTGAGTGATCTATAACATGCATATTCATATCTTGAGAATTTGAAATTGATAGGAAAATGTTTGGATTACATTTAGGGGGAGTTGTATGTAAAGGATGGTTTGTTTTCATAGACAACTTACAATCATTTTTATTATGTCGGATTTTCCTAAATGATTGGATTTTGATCAGAATCCTTGGTAGGTCATGTTTTTTGAGGTGGTCACAAGGACCCTTAGGAATTTACATATTTGTGGGATAATTATTTTGGATTCCACTAGGATAAGTTGTTGTTTGATGCTTAGTCGGCAGCCACTGAGGGTTGTTTGGGATGCTCTATGTGGGGGTTTACTCATTGTTTTTGTAGAGATAGATGAACCCCTCAATGGGTGATCCCTCATATTGTGTAATATTAGTTATTTATTAAAATTTGTATTCAAATTGTCACAAAATTGGATTTAGTAGGGGAGTCCCCATTATAATGATTATTTGTTGTAGGGCATAGAGTCTGTGGGAGCCTCGTGTTTGGGTTTGGACCAGCAGTGGTCATTGAGAGACCATGGTTTTTAATCTATTGGACGAGGTGATCTAATCCATAATAAAAGCCTCATATTTTATCCCAAGAGTTGATCGATATAGAATGTTTTTCTAGTTAAATAGAGGGTGCATTGGTGGAACATCTGAAATTTGGAAGGCCATTCAACACAATGTTTGAGGTAGTTTTTACTCAAAAACATGTATTAATGAGGATAACATTGGGACATTATTGATAGTGTGTTGTCCATTATTTTAAATATTTTTATATCATCTATTATCTATTTATTTTTAGATGGTCCTAGGGAGGTAATTGATGATCGGTATGGGTGCACCCTGTGATATGATTCATGTCCCTCACTAGATTTTATATTTTGTTGATGTTGTTGTCTCTAAATTTCTTGTGTGGGGCCCATATTTCAATTCATCTATGACGAACATGTGGGGGATGTGTTTCCCTATGAATGATGAAACATCAATCCCACATTGATGTGTTCCCTTGGGATGGATTATAACACTATGATTATTTTTAGTGACTTTTTCTATAGGAAATTCATGGCCTAATAGTTTCCCAAACATCTTGATTGTAGATATGTACCAAGTTATAACTGTTCATTTTATTGTTAACTCTTGGAATTTCATTTTTTATGTTTAGACATCATAAATAAGACCCTAGGGTCTGAAAATCATGGATTAACACATGGTCAACATTGGATCCCGAATTTTTTTAGGTAGATTCAATTGAGGTTGTGGTTCTGTGAGAAATATCTTGAAATTAATTTTGTGGGGTTATAGAATGGGTAAATTTGACTCATGTTTCGGAAAAAAACTTTTCGATGTTTTTTAACAGTTTTTTCCCTTTTTTAAGTTGTAATTTTATGTCAAGCATTATTAGTATTAAAATATGTCAGTCATATCTTGTCTTCTAGAACATGTTAAGACTATATATTATAGGTCCACCATAGAAAGTGACCTTATTATTTCTATTTACCAAAAAAAATATGTGTACCTCATATTCTTTATATAACTGATTTCTGTATTGAGGTCAGAGGTTAGTTTTCATTGTGGAGGGTTCTGAGGCCCAGTTTTGTTTCATCATGTTGAGACACTAGCATGGATTCAAATGAGTGGGAAGGTTCATGTCAACAATCACAAGACCGAGTGTATAGTTTGGGTTGGATTTGGAAATATATCTTGTCATATTTATATTAATTATACTATATTTTTAATAAGTGGTATTATTATTGGGGGACTAGTTGTTGTATGTTTTTCACACTTTTGAGTCACTATGACTATATTTCACAATTCATTTAATATAATGATAATCTATACTAGTTATTAATCACATGTAAAATTATTTAATTCGATGTGTATATGTTTTTTATAATAAACTATTATTCCAAAAATGAAATTAGGGTATAGTCTGCACCCACTCATTTATTCCTTCATTGATGGTCAGTAGCCTCAGGAATTTGGTGCAGTATGCTTGTGGCTTTGTGTGATCCAGATTGGATTATGTGTTAGGTCAACAATTGCATCTTCATTCAAAAAAAATTGTTGGTCATTTTAGTTTGATGATTTTTTGAGTTAGTATATAGGTGTACCGGTAATGTATCAGAACTTCATATGGGTATTGGACATTAGGTTCATGGATAATTGTGTTGATATAATGTCCATCCATCCAGTGAATCGAACTATAATTCATTGATTCCATTCTCTTAGTTGTGAAAATTTCACCTCGAATAATTCAATTTAATTTTTTATTTATGGATTATTCAATATTTTCAACCATGTCTTATTGGTTTTTGGCTTTTATTCATTCATCATTCAAGGAATGTAGGATTCACATGAAATATTTTTAATTTTGGTTTAAAATATTTTCTTCAAATATTAGTTATTATGGATCATGTGGTGAGATATTTTCTGTTGTTGGAGTTATAGTCCCTTTATGAAGTGATGAATATTTGATTTTTTTCACTGAGGGGATCTGAGTTCCCTATTGGTGGCATAATGAGTAAATGGATTCCCGATGGATCCGTGGATTTTGATGATTTTTTTCTTCATTGGTTGTTCACCTATATTGAATGGTTCTGGTGACTTACAAAGAAATAGTTCATTAGAAATATTTTCTACTAGGTCATGATGGGGAGCCCAGGTAAATAATATCTATATTGACTTATGAGGTCTTGGAGATTCCACTTTTATGTGTTTGTGTAGGTCTTATATCAATAGGATCTAGTTTTTCATGAGGATGTTTAGTGATTGAAATTTTGGGCAGTTAGATTTCTCCCTATCTTGTGGGTGTATTTAGAGCATAGGTTTAGTTAGACCAATGGGAAAAATAATTCATTATTTATCATTTTTTACTATAGTGGATTTATTATTGGATGATTTTGGATATATAACTATGACATTGTGAAGGGCGGTTGTTTGGTTTATTTTGCCATGAGTTTGATTCATCAATGTAAAAGTGGAGTTCGGTAGGTACTCTTGTTTATTTGAACTATAATATGTGAGGGGAATAGTTAGTATTTTAAGGAGCATTAACCACATGTTGTTAAAGATTTTATTATGTGGTTGTGAGTCTTATTTTGAATTTGAGATAGGTTTTAGAAAATATACATGGATGGGAGTACAATCTAGGGATTCAGTGTTCATGAGACTCTTTAATGTGGTTTATCGAGAATGTAGGATTCATTTCATTTTATTTCACTCTTATGCAAGATGTGGGACACATAAGCCTATTTCACACCATGAAGGATCTGGACTGGTACATCATGTGTTATTTTTTGGGGAGAAGTATGGTGATAATGATAATCATGTGATGGTATGCATCTTATTATAATCATTTAATAAACTCTAATGTTGAGAGACATAGAGAGTTTGCAAGACTATAATAGCATCCATTAGAATGTCATAATTATAATTTTTGAACATGTTCATTGGGGATAACATGGATCCTGGTTTTCCACAAATGCTTCATATGGTGTGAGGTATTCGGAATGTGGAGTTTGAGATGATATATATTATTAAAGGTTGTCAAAATTAGTAGTAATTTGTAAATTTTTTCCAATAGGTATATCATGAATGAAAAATATTATTTATCCTAAAATTTCATCATATATAACTTTTCATACAACTCTGTTGGTACAGAAATATTATATTTAATGAAGAAAATATGTTTTGTGGTTATCCATGAAATTAAAACGTTAAATGAATATTTAATATTTAATTATATAGATATATATTTATTCCTCCATATTACATAGGTCATATATTTTAAAAGGAGAATCCAATTGATATTTTACCTCAATGTATGAATACCAAATGTGGGGTTTTTCCTTGGTTAGTAATAATTATTTTTCGAGCATAGTGGGTCAGGTTGGTGTAGGGAATCTTTTCAATTCAGAATATTTTTCTTTGCTAACCTCTATCATTTTAGTTTTCAAAACATTTTCTTCCACATGAAACCCTCATAGTATTAAATTAATTCATTTAAATAATGGATATTTAGAAAATATGGTCAGGGAAATGGAGGATCTCCCCTCTTGGGTTTTTTAGTCAGAAATCAGATTGTGGCAGCCAGTGTTAGAAGATTTAATGTGTGGTGTCTGTGATTTCCACCTAGAGGTATGTCCATTTTATGTTTTTCAATATAAAACAAGTGACATTTGTTTTTATTTTCTAATTCCAATTTTTTGTATTCAAGAACCCTACGTTGGTCAATATATTTTTTTCATAGAAATATGAGATTTTGAGTTATTCTGGGTGCTTCCCATTCAAGAAATAAAATGTACATGGTGTTTGGGTCAAATAACACATTTTGGGTGTTATTATATTACTGTAAGATGATTTTTATGTACTATATATATAATTCATCTACATTTCATGTAGTATAAAATATACATATAGATTTTTATGTGGGTAGATAGTCATTTTGGTAGTAAACATCATGTACTATGTGTACATATATTGTAGTTAGGCATGGCCATGTGGCCATATAGTTTGAATGACACCTCTTAGGAGGGATTAATGGACATGTATAAGTACATGGGTAAATCCCATATATAGAAATTACATGATGTACTAAATTTCCAAACCCCATGTCTGCTGATCCATGTAGAACTTCCTTATTATTTATTTCTTTGGGACAACCACTAAATCATATGAACACACTCTGTGATATTTCCAACCTATGGTATTTTCTAGTTTTTGTTCCTAAAAGATGCAATTTTATATTTGTGTTTTACTTTTTGAGTGTTTCAATTTTTTGATTGTGATAGTGGGATCCATTCATAATTTTTAAGACATAAGAATGGTCATTATAAATAGAATTATTTTGTTATATTATTTCATTGAGGTTTGATTTGGGATTCCTCATGTGATTATTGATGTGAGTTGTGAGTCCTATGAGAGTTTTGTGAGGTGTTTGGATGTCCTAGATCAAGTGTCCCCGAGTGATATATTTGATGTTAGTTTGATTGATTTTTTAAGAATTTATCGGTCTATATATCTATGAATACATTAGCATGTCCCTTCGTTTCATGACTTGTTTCTTGAGGTTTCAGCAGTTGAAGCTAGGATCTTAGATTTCAGGAATATAGTTATTTGATTCTATGGACATGGATTAATCAATTGGATTGTGGTAATATATGGGTTTGATTTTGAATATATGACATGGCTAAGGGACTCTATAGTAACCACTTATGTTCATATTTCTAGTCAACTGATCACTCATTATTATAGTCATCTTATGATAATTCCATAGTTTTATTCTTTAGTTTAGATTCCATTGTGGGAATGTTGGTACCAAAAAATTATTTGATTAATGGGAATGTTTTATAAATATTTTTATATTTTTTATGTACCAAAATGTTTGTAAATAATTGAGGACCCTTGGTGGGGTGCAATTTTTTATTTTTTAGATGGACGCTTGTAAATTCCCATGTTTGTGAGCCTATGATGCATGATGCATGTTGGGTACATTATTGATCTTATATAAGTGTGTGTCTACTGAAGTCTATTTCTAATTTTATACAATGGGGTTTACATAGGATATTGGGTGACATATATCATGCCCTTATTGGGTTTCAAAATCTTATTATGGAATTTTTTTTTCATTTATTATCTTTGGACATGTATGGCATAAGATCATTTGTTTAAATGATATGTCCCATGTTGATCTCACCCATATGATATGACTCTTTGTTTTTTTGTTAAATGATTATTGTTTTGTAATTAAGGTGGGTCATTGAGGTTACAAGGTGTCTACTTTGATTTCTAATTAGATATAGTTTCCAAGTGGGGCAACTTGTTTTGATGGCCAAGGGTTGATAATCTGTACAATTTTAGTAGTTTTGTTGGTACGTTCAACGATGGATCATACAATGTTATTCTTGTCATTTTATATATTTTTTGAGTTAGTTTATTATCAAGATCATGGTTTGAGGTGGCTACCACTTTGATATCATGATTTTTGTTGTGGGGTCTTATTTTTGTTTTTATTCTCTCCATTATTCTATTGTATTATTCGGATGATTATATAGATAGATAATGGATGATTGGTATGGGTACACCACTCTAGTTTTTAATTCTCCATTGGAAAATGTTATATTTTATTGATTTAGTGGGATCTTCGATTCTAGGCATTGACCAATAGGATAATTTATCTTTCGGGACCATGGGGTGGACTAGATTCCCTAGGACAATGAATGTGTGAGGATCATAGTAAGGTGTTATCATGGGATGAGTTTACATTTAAAGATTGTTTTTGATATTTTTTTTATATTTTAATATATCGGAGATATGAAATTTTTTTAGTGGAGAATACTGGAGCTTCATCTCCATTTTGATAATAAAATTAATGTTCTATATAATGTTTGATGTGTGATGGTTTCTATTTTCCTCAGAGGATATCCAATTGACTAATATAATTTTATTTCATTGATGTGGCCTTTTGATAACCAATTTGATCATGAAAATGTTATTGATAATTTGGTTGTTTGATCATTTTTATCGAATTAACCTATTAGGGGACAAAGGAGGGGTATATTTACCATATCTTTCAGAAAAGAACACGTACATGATAGAAATCATATTGTATTGAAGAATTTTTCTACTATTTGTTAATGTCGGAATTTAGTAGTTTTTAGTAAGGTATGGCATATCACATGTGCACGAACATGTTATGAAAACTAATAATAGGTCAAATTTTGGGATTTCCTATTATGATTTTTCTCTCATCTCGATATACACACCTCAGTGTGTACGATATCCAAAATACTACATTCATGATGCATCATTGGTTTCATAGTTGAGGGGGTTGGGGCTTAGTGTGTCTTCATCAATAAAATCCACTCATTTGGATTCTTCATTATATTATGGAGTTTCTTGAGCATCATGGTGATTAGTTATATATCTCAACGTGTTGTTGGTAAGGGAGCCTTGTGTATATATTATCAGTTTCATTCTTGTCAGAATATATGATTTAAAAATTGAGTGACCTATTGATTTATATGTTTCATTCATGTGAGTACGAATAATATTTTCTTAAATCTATTATTATAACATTATTATGTTTTAAATATTTGTTTGGTGTATTCCAGTGTTCATCGTACTCTATGATTTGGGTTATTTTTAATGATTACTTCACTATCTTCAATGGTTATAGTCTTTCCACTGAACATTAAGACACTCTCCACTAGTCATCAGCCTCTGGATTTCAGGAGGGCTCACATCAAGCCTTATGGATTTCTAGATTTAGTGATGGGTAAATTCATAATCGACTTCTTGGCATGATTACGTAGAATGGTAGAATTATTATGGAACCTATGTTAAGGTATATCATTGAAAAAACAATACATTCATTGGGTTATGACCTTTCAATCTCCACCTCACATTAACTCATAATTTTATTATATAGAATTAATTGAAAATATTTATTTATATATCATATATATATTATATTATTTCCATATTTTCTCAACGGGTTTCATTATAATCAAACCAAACAAATAGGAAAATATATTTCTTTTAAACACATTTAACTAACCTCTTTTAATTATTGTCTTCAAATTTACTATTTTATTATTTAAATTATTATTTTTATAACAACCATTGTATTTTAACATTACATTACAATGATAAAACATTTTTATTATATCTTCACAAATAAAAAATAACTCATCAAACAACCATTTATAATAATCATTTATATACCCTATTTTTTTACCCTTTTGATGATTTTTTTAAATAAACACCATATTTTGAAACCTATTTTTTTGTATTTTGATTTGAACATCCAAAATAAATAAATCCCACTTCATTTTTTAATATTTAGGTAATCTGATTAAATTTTTATTGAGTAAATATTATAGACCATATTTTATTCTGTAGGAAATTCCTATGTCTATACATTGTATTTCATTTAAATTTATGTAATAAATAATAATGTATATGTTATGATGGGTGCGCTTAGATAGGATTAAAAATAATTTATAATATTTATATCTCATGAGAAGTTGTGTATAAGATTAGTAACTATACCCAATCCATGATATGACTCTTATACTATGCGACGAAGTCATGGAATTTAGACTTGAATAATACATATATTATGTTATATGATGGAAAATTCTCTCAATGTTTCTATGATCTCATGATTCCATGTTATTTATGATATTATAATAAATTATCATTAATTTTCCAAGTCTTTCATGGTATATATTTTTTCTTTTTAACTCATATGGGATTCTTCATTTTTAGTTTTACTCCCCCACTGGGCATTTTAGCTTAACCCTTTTTTCTTTTTAATCCCAATGTTATATATTGTAGTTTTAGGAGATCAAATGGATTTAAGAGATCAATATAGAAAAAGAAATAAATTTTTTTTATTTTAGTTTCATGTTGATGTTTTATGAACCTATTATTTTAAATACATCAGGTCTTTGGATCAATGTCTTGTATTTACTGTATATTGATTTTAGAAATCATGTAACCCTGTATGTAAAATTCATACTTAGATATGGTTTGTATTTGAGAATATTATAGTCACATTAATTAAATATTAATATAATAATTTAGTTATGTCCCAATGTATTTGACTATATATGTGATATTATCATTAAATAAATATGATTTATTGAATGACTGGTTTTTGAGAAATTAAATTTATTTCTGGATACTAAAAGTAGATGTTTCCATAGAATAACTATACATATAGGTAATAAATATAAAAAAATTAGGATTGGTTATTAACACAATAATCACATGGTGCATGATGAAGAGGCCATTCTTCAAACATGATTGATACTCATGGAGGATATGCATCAGAAAATTCACAAAAACATTACAAAAAATTATAATAAAAATGGAAATATTATCATTTTAACAAATAAATAGGGAATGTATCATAAATAAACATTAGTTAAATATTAGGAAGAATTATTTAGAAAAATAAATTTTCATTTTTATGTTATTCTATTTTTTTTAGAAATTTAATTTCTTCATATTTTTATGTATGATTATTCTCATGATTTTTCACCATTATTTTATTTGAAAGAGGGAAAATTGTACATGTTTTGAACAACCATCATGATATGAAATTTGGTATTTTAGTAATTAAGATGGATAAAATTATTCAAATGTGTTCATTTGGGCATATTGTTTTAATGGCTTGTTTGATTGATATTCAATCATAATACTTGAGTACTGAAAGGGGGGTTTTTTCTTATTTTATTCATATGCTTTCAAAGGGACATATGGTCGGATATAGGCATTTTATTTTTTATATATTTTTATTTTTTATTCCAAAGAAATTTTACTTTTTAGTCTCCCCTATTCATATTTGGATATTTATTTCTTCCCCCATGGGAATATGTTCATGTGCATGTATGTGTTATATGTAAATAGGATGGATTTTAAAGGGGAGGAAATCATATTAGGAGTAAATATTAGGCACCAATTTGATTTCATTTTACACTGGTGGTAGATTCAGTGTGGGATCTCTGTGGTATCATCCAAATGTTATGAATATTTTATATCATTTTCTATGAATACATGGTGAGTAGTTTGTTCTTATAATACTGTATTTGGGATGTTGGGGAATAATTGGTGGCCAATTTATTGGTTTTGAGTAATAACCATGGCTTTCAAAGAATTCAAGGGATTCCTATTTGGGAAACCCCAAGTATATGGTGTCTAGTTTAGAGAAAACATGTAATGTGTTCTTAATAATATGAGAGTATAAATATTTGTAATTTCTTGTTGTGTATATTTAGTACTCATCATGAAATATTAATTTTCAATTTTATTTTTCACGTGGAAGTGTACACGAGAAGATAAAATTTTGGGATTTAAACACTATGTAATTAATTTACACACCATGTTTAAGGACATGACCTTATAGACATATAATTATGAATACATAACATTTTATGGGTACATGGGCATGTAAACCAACATGGGTAAACCCCATTTTTTTCCTACTCATGTAGTATTACATAGTCAAACCCCATTTCAGCTTTGTCTATGATGAATTATAGGATCAGGTGATGCTTTTTGTTTACAATCCCTGTATATAGAATTACAAATAATTTATATTTTCCCACTTATGTGTTTTGGTTTTTTTATCCAATATTAATAATTAAAATTTTGATTTTTCCATTGATTATTATTCTATATATCTAATGATTGAGGAATCCTTTTGGTAATTTAGGTCATCTAGATATTTCATTGAAAGAAGATAATTTTTAGGAGTATTTAGTTTGTTTTTGGTTTCACAATACTCCAATGGGTCAGGGTTTTGTTATATCATTCCTTGTTGATAGTTATTGGATTTTTTCAGCATATCATGGGTGTTTCATGGTGATAGTATAGAAGTTTTTTTGGTTGATTTTTAAAATTGGTATTGATCAGTTTCTCTAAGGTGATCTTAGTCTATCCCTGTATGTCAGTACCGGTTTACTGAGGTTAGATATGTCAATGTTTACCAATGGGGTTTTTGGAATAGAGATATTGGATCCTTTGGGAAGTATTTACAAGATTGTTGGTTGTTATTGTTGTGTGTAGTCATAATACTGAGATATGTTTGAAGTAATCGTAAATAATATGGTTTTGGATAATTTCTAATTGAGTGATCTATAACATTTATATTCATATGTTGAAAATTCTCAATTGATAGGGAATTGTTTGGATTCTATTTAGGGGGAGTTTTATATAAAGTATGGGTAGTTTTCTTAAACATCTTACAATGGTTTTTTATATGTGGGATTTTCCCGAATGATTGGATTTTGATCAGAATCCTTGGTAGGTCATGTTTTTTGAGGTGGTCACAAGGACCCTTAGGAATTTAAATATTGGTGGGATAATTATTTTGGATTCTAGTAGGATACGTTGTTGTTTGACATTTAGTCGTTTTACACTGAGGTTTTTTTGGGATTCTCTTTATAGGGGTTGAGTCATTGTTTCTGAAGAGATAGATGAACCCCTCAATGGAAGTACCCTCTTGATGTGTAATATTAGTTATTTATTAATCTTTGTATGTAAAGATTCACAAAATTCGATGAAGTAGGTGGGGTCCCCATTATAATGATTCCTTGATGTGGGACCCGGAGTCTGTGGGAGCCTCATGATTGGGTTTGGACCAGTGGTGGTCATTGAGAGACCATGGTCTGTAATCTATTGGATGAGGTGATATAATCCCCAAAAGAATCCCCAGATTATCTCCAAATATATGATCAATATAGAATGTTTTTCAAGTTAGATTGTGGGTGGATGGGGGGAACATCCGACGTTTGGTAGGCCATTCAACACAATGTTTGATGTATTTTCATATGAGGAACTTGTTTTTATGAGGTTAATATTGGGATATTATTGGTAGTGTGTTATCTATTATTATAAATATTTTTATCTCGTCTATTGTCTATTTATTTTTAGATGGTCATAGGGAGGTAATTTATGATGTGGATGGGTGCACGCCATGAGATGAATCATCTCCCTCACTAGATTTTATATTTTGTTGATGTTATTGTCTCAATATTTCTTATGTGAGTCCCACATGGAAATTCATCTATGAGGACCATGTAGGGGATGTGTTTCCCTATGAATGTTGAAACAATGATCCCACATTGATGTGTTCCCTAGGGATGGATTATAATAGTGTGATTATTTTTTGAGTCCTTTTTCTATAGGAAATTTATGGCATGATGGTTTTCCAATAATATGGAGTATAGATATGTACCTAGTTATATCATTTAATTAGATTAATAACTCTTGGTATTTCTTTTCCTATGTTTAGACCCCCTGAATAATACCCTAGGGTCTGAAATTCATGGATTAACACATGGTGAACATTAGATCCCCACTTTTTTATGTAGATTCAATTGATGTTGTAATTTTGTGAGAAATGTCTTGAAATTATTTTGGTGGGGCTAGATAATGGATAAAGTTAACTCATGTTTCAGAAAAAAACTTTTGGATGTATTTTTTACAGTTCCTTTCCCTTTTTTGTGTTGTAGTTTTATGTCAAGAATTATCAGTATTCAACAATTTCGGGCATATCTTGTTTCCAGAACTTGTTAAGATAGTACATTATAGGTCCATCATTTCAAGTGACCTTAAAATGTTTATTTATCAACCCAAATATGTGTACCTAAAATTCTGTGTATAAGTGATTACTGTATTGAGGTTAGAGGTTAGTTTTCATTATGGATGGTTCGGAGGCCTAGGGTTGTTTCATCAAGATGAGCAACTAGCATGGATTAAAATGAGTGGGAAGGATCATGTCAAAAATAACAAGACTGAGTGTATAGTTTGGGTTGGATTTTGAAATAGATCTTTTCATATTATTATTAATTATAATATATTTTTAATAAGTGTAATTCTTAGTGGGGAACTAGTTATTGTATGTTTTTCACACTTCTGAGTTACTTTGACTGTATGTCACGTTTCTTTTAATATAATGATAATCTGTACTATATATTAATCACATGTAAAATTATTTAATTCCATGTGTATATGAGTTTTTCTAATAAACTATTAATCCCCAAATGAAATGAGGGTATACTCTTAAACCACGCATTTATTCCTTCGTTGTTGGTCAGTAGCCTCTGGAATTTGGTGTAACAATCTTGTGGATTAGTGTGATCCAGATTGGCTGATGTGTTAGGTCAATAATTACATTATCATTCCAAAAAAAATTGTAGGTCATTTTTGATTGATGATTTTGTGAGTTTGTATATAGGTGTACTAGTAATGTATCTGATGTTTTTATGGTTATTGGACTTTAGGTTCATGAATAATTTTGTTGATATAATGTTCATCCTTCCAAGAAATTGTACATGAATTCATGGATTCCATTTCCGTAGTTGTGAAAATTCTCCTATAATGATTCACTTTAATTTTTTATTTATGGATTATTCAATATTTATACCCATGTTCTATTGGTAAGAGGTTTGTATTCATTCATCAATCAGGGGATGTAGGATTCACATGAAATATTATTAATTTTGGTTAATAATATTTTATTCAAATATTAGTTATTATGGATCATGTGGTAAGATATTTTCTATTGTTGTAGTTGTAGTCCCTTTATGATGTGATGAATATATGAATTTTCTACTAATGGGATCCAAGTTACCTATTGGTGGCATAATGACTAAATGGAATCCCGATGGATCCTTGGATTTTGATGATGTTTTCCTTCACTAGTTGTTCCCCTATATTACAAGGTTCCGGTGACTTATGAGGGATTAGTTCAGTAGAAGTATTTTCTATCAGGTCATGATGAGGGGCCCATGTAAATAAAATCTGCATTGGCTTATGTGGTCTTGGAGATTCCACTTTATGTATTTCTGTTGGTCTTCTATCAATATGATCTAGTTTTTCATGAAGATGTTTAGTGATTGAAATATTGGGCAGTTATCATGCTCTGTGTCTTGTGGGTGTGTTGAGAGGGTAGGTTTAGTTCAACCCATGGTCAAAATAATTAACTATTTATCATATTGTACTATAGTGGATGTATCATTGGATGGTTTAAGATATGTAACTATGACATTGTGGAGGGTGGTTGTTTGGATAATTTTGGTATGAGTTTGATTCCTCAATGATAATGTGGAGTTCAGTAGGTAATCTTGTTTATTTAAAATATAATATGTGAGGGAAATGGTTAGTATTTAAAGGAGCATCAGACACATGTTCTTAAGGATTTAATCATGTGGGTGTGAGTCTTATTTTTAATTTGAGAGAGGTTTTAGAAAATATATGTGGATGGTAGTACACTCTAGGGATTCAGTGTTCATGGGACTCTAAAATGTTGTTTATTAATCATGTAGGATTAATTTCATTTGATTTCACTCATATGTGAGATGTTGGACACATAAGTCCATTTCACACCATGAAGGATGTGGACTGGTACATCATGTTTTCTTTTTTGGGGAGAAGGAAGATGATAAGGATAATCATTTGATGGTATGCATCTTATTTGTTTCAATTAATAAACTCTCATGTTGGGAGAGATATAGAGTTTTCAAGACTATACAAGTATCGATTGTAATGTCATTATTATATTTATTGAACATGTTCATTGGGGATAACATGTATCTTGGTTTTCCACAAATGCCTCATGGTGTGAGAAGTATTAGGAATGTGGAGATTGAGATGATATATATTATTAAAGGTAGTGAAAATTAGCAGTAATTAGTAAATATATTCCAATAGGCCTTTAATGAATGAAAAAGATTATTTATCCTAAAATTTCATCATACATAAATTTTTAGACAACTCTATTGGTACAAAAATATTGTATTTAAAAAATAAAATAGGTTGTGTGGTTATCCATGAAATTAAAATGTTAACTTAATATTTAATTATATTACTATATATTTATTCCCACATATTAGATAAGTCGTATATTTTAAAAGGAGAATCCAATTGATATTTTACCTCTATGTATTGAATCCCTAATGTGGGGTTTTCATTGGTTAGTAACAATCATTTATCTACCATAGTGGGTCAGAGTTGGGGTAGGGAATCGTTTCTATTCGTAATATTTTTCCTTTTATAAACTATATCATTTAAGTTTTCAAAAAAATGTCTTCTATATCAAACACACATGGTATTCAATTAATTCGTTTAGATTATGTATATTTAGAATATAGGGTCAGTGAAATGGAGGATCTCCCCTCATGGGGTTTTTGAGTCAGAAATCAGATTGTGGTAGCCGGTGTTGGATGATTTTATGTGTGGTGTCTGTGATTTCCACCTGGAGGTGTGGCCATTAAATTATTTTCACTATAAAAATATGTGACATTTTTTTTATTTTTTTATTACCTTTTTTGGTATTCAAGAACCCTATGTTGGTCAATATAATTATTTCCGAGAAATATGGGGATTTGAGTTATTTTGGGGGCTTCCCATTCATGAACGAAAATTTACATTGTGTGTGGGTCAATTAACAAATGTTATAAGTTCTTATATTATTTTAGGATGATTTTTATATACTATATATAAAATTAAACTACATTTCATGTAGTATTACATATAAATATAGATTTTTACGTGGGTATATAGTCCTTTGGGTAGTACACATCATGTACTATGTGTACATATATTGTATTTAGACATGCCCATGTGGCCATATAGTTTGAATGAACCCTCATGGGATGGATACATGGACATGTAGAAGTAAATGGGTAAACCATAGGTACAGAAATTACATGAAGTCCTAAATTTCCAAACCCCAAGTCTTCTCGATCCATGTAGCACTACCTTGTTATTTATTGCTTTGGGAAAACCACTAACTCATAAGTACCGATACTGTGCTATTTCCAACATGTGGTATTTCGTAGTTTTTGTTCCACAAAGCTACAATTTTATATTTGAGTTTTACATTAACTGGGTTTCAGTTTTTGGATATTGATAGTGGAATCCATTAATAATTTTTAGGACATAATCATGGTCATTATGAATAGAATTATTTTATTATGTTATTTCATTAAGGGATGATTTGGGATTCATCATATGATTATAGATGTGAGTTGAGTGTCCTATGAGAGGGTTTTGAGATGGTTGGATGGACTGGATCATTTGTACCCATGTGATATATTTGAAATTATTTTGGTTGATTTTTTATGAATTTACCGTTCTATATATTTATGAAAACATTGGTATGTCCCTTCTTGTCATGACTGGTTTCTTGAGGTTTGAGCAGTTGAGGCTTGGATCTTGGATTTGTGGAATAGAGTTACATGATTCTATGGAAATGGATAAATCAATTGGATTGTGGTAATATGTGGTAATGATTTTGAATATATGACATGTATAAGGGACTCTATAGTAATCACTTATGTTCATGTTTCTATTCAACAGTTCAGTCATTATTATAGTCACCTTGTAAGAATTCCCTAGTTTTATGGTGTATTTTAGATTCCATTGTGGGAATGTTGGTACCAAAATTTTATTTTTTTATTGGGAATGTTTAATAAATATTTTCTTATTTTTTATGTACCAAAATATTTGTAAATAATTGGGGACCCCTTGTAGGGTACTATTTATTATTTTTTAGATGGACTCTTTTAAATTCCCCTGTTGGTGAGCCCATGATACATGATGTATGTTGGTAACATTATTGGTCTTATATAAGTGTGTGGATACTGAATTTCATTTGGAATGTTCTACAATGGGATTTAATTAGGATTTTGGGTGAGATATATCATGCCCTCATTGGGTTTCAAAATATTATTCTGGAATTTTTGTCATTTTATATCTTTCGACAAGTATAGCCTAAGATCATTTGTTTAAAATGTATTTCCCATGTAGATCTCACCCATGGGATTATACCATGTTTTTTTCCATGAAATGAACATTTTTTTAATTGAGGTGGGTCATTGAGGTTAAAAGGTGTCTACCTTTATTGATAATGAGATATAGTTTCCGAGTGGGGAATCTTGTTTTTATGTCCAATGGTTAATAATCGTTACAATTTTAGTAGTTTTTATGGTGCATTCTAAGATTGATCATAGTATGTTATTTTTGTAATTTTACATATTGTTTGAGTTATTTTAATATCAAGAACATAGTTTCAGGTGGCTACCACTTTGATATCATGATTTTTGTTGTGGGGTATTATTATTGTTCTAGTTCTCTCCATTATTCTATTGTATTATTCAGATACTTATATAGATAGATAATGAATTATTGGTATGGGTACACCACTCTAGTTTTGAATTCTAACTTGGAAAAGGTTATATTCTATTGATGTAGTGGGATCTTTGATGATAGACATGGACCGATTGGATAATTTATCATTCGGGACCATGGGGTGTATTAGATTACCCGGGACAATGAATGTGTGAGGATCATAGTGAGGTGTTACCATGGTATGGTTTTACTAATGAAGATTTAATTTGGTATTTGTTTTATTTTTCAAGACATTCGGGGTATGAAATATTTTTAGTGGTGATGAGTGGAACTCCGTCTCCATTTCAATCATGCAATTAATGTCCTATATTATGTTTGATGTGTGATGGTTTCTATATTCCTCATAGGATATCCAATTGACTAATATTCTTGTATATCATTAATGTGGATTTTTATAACCAATTTGATCAAAAAAAGTTCTAGATATTTTGGTTTTTTTACCATTGTTATCAAATTACCCTATCAGGAGACAAAGGAGGGGTATATTTACCTTCACTTTCAGACAAGAACACATAAATGATAGAAATACAATTGTGTTTAAAACATTTTATACTATTCTTTAATGTCATAATTTAATATTTTTTAGCATGGTCTGGAATATTACATGTGCATGAACATGTTATGAAAACTGTTAATAGGTCCAACTTTTTGGATTTTCTACTATAATTGATCTCTCATCCCAATATACACACCTCAATGTGTACGATATCCAGAAGTCTACATTCATGATGGATAATAGGTGTCACAGATGATGGGGATGGGGATTAGTGTGTCTTCCTCAATAAAATCCACCCATATAGATTCTAAATTATAGGATTTTTTTTCTTGAGCATCATGGTGATTAGTTATATAGCACAATGTATTGTTGGTAAGGGATCCTTGTTTATATATTTTCAGTTTTTTCTTTTTTGAATATATGGTCTAAAAATTGGGGGACCAATTGATTTATATGTTTCATTCATTTGATTATGTATAATAATTATATATATATATATATATATTATTATAACATTATTAAGTTTTAAATATTTATTTGGTGTACTCCATTGTTCATCATACTCTATGATTTTGGTTATTTTTCATGATTATTTCACAGTCTTCAAAGGTTTTAGTCTGGCCACTGAACATTAAGACACTCTCCACTAGTCATCAGCCTCTGGATTTCAGGAATTCTCACATCAGGACATATGGTTTTCTAGATTTAGTGATGGGTCAATTAATAATCGACTTTTGGGAATGATTACGTAGAATGGTAGAATGATTATGGATCCTATTATAAGGGATATCATTGAACCACCAATACAATCATTGGGTTATGACCTTTCAATCTCCATCTCAAATTATCTAATTTTTTTATTATATGGAAATAATCAAAAATATTTATTTATATAACATTTATATATATATATATATATATTATTATTTGCATAATTTCTCAACGGTTTTCTTTATTATCCTACCAGACTAATAGGAAAATTTCAATCTTTTAACCATATTTTACTAATCACTTTTAATAGTTGTCTTCTAATTACATATTTTATTAAATAAATTATTATTTTAATAATAACCATTGAATTCTAACATTAAATTATAATGAAAAAATAAATATTTATTATATCATCATAACTAAAAATTAATTCACCAAACAACCATTTAAAATCATCAATTATATACCCTACTTTTTACCCTTTATGATGATTTTTTAAATAAACACCGTATTGTGAGGCCTATTTTTAGGTATTTTTATTTGAACATAGAAAATAGATATATCCCACTTCATTTTTTAGTATTTAGGTAATCTGATTAAATATTTTTATGAGTAAATATTATGGACCACATTTTATTCCGTAAGAAATTTTTATGTCTATACATTGTATTTTATTTCAATTTATGTAATAAAAAATAATGTACAGGTTTTTATGGGTGTTATTTTATAGGATTATAAATAATTTTATAAAATTTATATCTCATGAGAAGTTGTGTATAGGATTAAGAACTATACCCAATCCATGATATGACTCTTATACTTTGTGACGAAGTCATTGAATTTATAATTGAATAATACA
The DNA here is from genome assembly GCA_963277665.1 of Viscum album. Taxonomy (NCBI): domain Eukaryota; kingdom Viridiplantae; phylum Streptophyta; class Magnoliopsida; order Santalales; family Viscaceae; genus Viscum; species Viscum album. Next base: position 222,955,408 of record OY728165.1, read on the forward strand.
TATATTATGTTATATATTGGAAGTGGTTTTCAATGTTTCCATGATCTTATGATTCCATGTTATTTATGATATTATAATAAATGATCATTAATTTTCCATGAATTTCATGTTATATATTTTTTCTTTTTAACTCATATGGGATTCTTCATTGTCAGTTTTACTCCCTCACTGGGCTTTTTAGCTTAACACTTTTTCCGTTCTATTCCCAATGTTATATATTGTAGTTTTATAAGATCAATGGAATTTAAGAGATCAATATGGAGAATCAAATGAGAAATTTTTATTTTAGTTTCATGTTGATGTTTTATGAACCTATTATTATAAATAGATCAGGTCTTTGGATTCATGGTTTGTATTTACTATATATTCATTTTAGAAATCATGTAACATTGTATGTAAAAGTCACCCATGGATAGAGTTTGTATTTGAGACTATTAAAGTCAGTTTTATTAAATATTAATATAATATTTTAGTTATGTCCCAATGGATATGTCTATATATGTGATAATGTCTTTAAATCAAGATGATCTATTGATTGACTAGTATCAGAGAAATTAAATTTCTTTCTGGATACTACAAGTAGATGTGGCCATAGAGTTACTGTACATAGTGTTCATAAATATAAAGAATTTGGTTTGGGTATTTACAAAATCAACACATGGTGCATGATGAAGAGGCCTTACTTCAAACATGATTTGATAATCATGGAGGATATGCTTTAAAAATTCACAAAAACATTACGAAACATTATAATAGAAATGGAAATATTATCACTTTAACAAAGAAATATGGAATGTATGATAAATAACCATTATATAAATTTTGAGAATCAATATTTTGAAATTTAACATTTCATATATATGTTATTCTATTTTGATTCAAAAATTAAATTTTTTTATATAATTTAGTATTAATATTCTCATGATTTTTAACAATTATTTTATTTGAAAGTGGAAAAATTGTACACTTTTTAAACAACAATCATGATAGGAAATTTTATTATTTAGTGATTAATATTGATAAACTTATGATAACCTCATGGTATTATTGTATTATCTGACTTGTTTTATGAATAATACCAATAATCATGTTGAAATATCTCATTCTCTTATGATAGATTTTTTGTGGATTAGTCCTTTAGAAAAAATGAATGAATTCATTAATGAATATTATGATATAAAAATTGTGAAAAAATGTATTAACACCCTTGAAATGATAACACATATCATACATGGTAAATAATATTTGAATTTTTTTGGGATTTATATTGCATAGTGGTGGAAGATGATTAATTTTGGACACCAATTGGGAACATGAAATCCAAGGAGTAAATTGACTCTACAGAATAGGAAGGATTCAAAAAAATAATTTTCAAAAAATATTTATCCACAAATCATTATCACTAAAGAGAGTGGTCCTTATATAGATTTATTCAATATTAATATGATTTTATTATTGTCAATGAATATAACATCAGAAGGATGACACCGTAAGAATCAGGTTTTTTCATCAACAACAATAGTAATGAAAATTAATTTTATAACGGATTGAAGTGAAGTAAATAATGATATTTGGTGACATGATACTTTGAAATCTATAATGATATGATATATTATTCTCATATTTTAAAAATTCATATTGATAACACTCTACCATAATGTGGGAAGAAATAATAGATGAATAAAATGTATTTTAATATGAGAGTATTAATATATAACAAAATATTGGAAATATAAATACACTAAAGAAATTAAAAAAGTATTGGATCAATCATATTGAAATTTGATTCAAAGAACATGAGTGATGTTTCTACTATGGAAAATAAGGAAATCATTAATATAAGTTTTAAAGAGAGAATAATAATCCCAATAATGATTGGGAAAAATAAAATTTCTATGTCAAAACCCATCCAGTGGAAAATTATTTAAACTGAAAGGAACACAAAACATTTTAAAATCTAGGTTCTTGTGTCATGGATTATTTAAGAAAAATATATAAAAAACCCTCAAATACAAATATAAAATGGTAAAGAGTATTATATCCCTACTACTGAGTTGGATATTGATAATGAACTAGTTAGAGGTACCCCTGTTATTCATTCACGAATTGATAATTAAAAATTGATTCTAGTTCAACATAATATTTTATATACTGATTTTAAACAAAAACATTTTAAATAACTCTTCATAACATGTGGATTAATCTATTTATGAAAAAAATATATGACAAAGTTTTAGTATACCACAGATATAACTCCTCCCGAGTATAATTTTCTAGATTGAAACTCATAGAAATAATTTTTCATTAAAAGATTTATTGAAAAAGATACCAAATTAGACATGGATTATATATACTTATATAAAAAAACATCAATTTTAATTAATGTTAGGTATCTATTTGAATCACAAGTAATACCATAATTCTTTAAAAGTGTATATAAGTTGATGAATGACTATTGGATTCATTTTTTCATGATTGTTAATTATTCCCTTATGTGAAATAGTTACTAACTCAAAATATTTATGTCCCTATGGAGTGTCAAAATTTATGACATGCCAATTATGAGGAATTAAAATGATTTATCCCATGTGGGGGTTCACAGTATTCTATATGACTGATTATATTAGTTCACATTCAAAATTATAGTTGAATATCTATACATATAGTATATGTAATGACCCAGAAATCCCGTGGAAATTTTTTCTTAAATACATGGGAATTTTACAAGTCTGTAGTTTCTGACGACGCCTGATTCTGAGGCCCGGTGTGCCTAGAATCAATTTCTCATGTTTTTTTAGGTACGTTAAGTAAACATTTGTAAGGGATTTTATATCATTTGAAGTGGTGATTAGAATTGAAATCTGAGGACACCAATGAACTCGTAGTGAAAATATTCTCTTAAGGAGACCTTCACCGTAGTTGCAATTTATCGGGAGTGGATGTTAATTTTTGGGAGATTTCTAAATTTAATAAAAAATATGTGTTGCATATTCTTTTAAAATGTGTGGTGGTTAGTATCTCCAAAGATAAGTTGGAGGTGGGTCCCACCCCCACATAACCTCCCTTGGGAGGATATTATGTGGTGGGGCCCACACGAGCACCTAACCCCTCAGCTCCCCTTGAAACCATTTAACTCTCCTTGAATTTAATGAGCCAACCCACTCGTCATTTATTTTGGGTGAACTCTCTACCTTTCCGCCCCCTAAATCGTGCCAACAAAATTAATTAATGCCATAATAAATTAATTTGTTGTGTGATGAATTCATTTAAATTCATTTGAATTACATAACATCATTAAAATATTTGGGAGCCTATTATTTTATTGTTTTGGCAATTATTCTGGTGGGAGGCTTTGGGAGAATTAGAAAGAAAGTGTTCTTCCATGAAGAACATCTCCATCAAAGAACGTTGTCCTCTCCGATGAAAAACGAGGAAAACATTCGGGCCCGGAATCGGCGGCGTGTGATGGGGGCAACGTACGACGTCGTCTTCAAATTCTCTTCTCGCGACACCTTCAAGAATACAATGAAATCAATGTAGGGGTATTTGATTACTTTAAATTATTACCACGCTCTTCGACGCTTAATTTGTTCGATGATGGCCATTTGTTATTATTTAACGCAAAGGGTATGGGCCGAACAAACACGGCCCGACGTATCTCCGTTGGTTAATATTGTTTGACGTCAGAGTCAGAGGGGGTGTGGCGCCATCACGCTGCACGGAGGGGAGCGGGTGCGTGGAAACATCATGTCGTGGTGGAGATGTGGAGGCGGTTGACTTAGCCGGCCGCCGTGGAGTTGGGCATTGGGATTACCGGCAGCCCGTTGGAAGACAGTGTCCCCCGAAGGCGCCGCATGGAGGAAAACCGTGGTCCACATCCACGGGCCTCTCGGCCATAGAAGAACTAGCTAGTTTCGTGCCGGTCGGGCAAAAAGAACCGATCGGCTACTACCTGCCAATCTGGAGGGTCGTGGTGCCTGTAGGCTCAGTGCGGCGGAGGAACCACGACCTGCAACCGTGGGCCGCTCTCTGGGCGAACCGGCCAGCCACCTGCCGGTCGGGCTGAAGAACCATGGCACCGCTTGGCGCTGCGTGGGAAGAACATCGGCCCACTGTGTGGGCTGTGCGCACCGGGCAGAACCGGCCAACTATTGATGTCCATGAAGTGGAGGGGCGGCACCGCTCGACGATGCCTGGGGAACCGTACCGGCCCGCTCAGCGGGCCCGGTTCGGTGGTGGGATGCGCCCCACCCGGCCGGGATGACCCCCCATCCAGGTCAGAGCTGCCAAACCAGGCCGGGAAGACCCCCCAGTCGGGTCAGAACCACCGAGCCGGGTTGGGCCAACCCGCCAGCCCACTGGGCTTGACAGGTCGGGCCCGACTTCTCTTAATTGCGAATATCATCAAAACTGCGCCTTTGAACGACACACCGTCTACCACATAGGTACCCTCGCAAAGAGACGGTCCTTTTGAGATACTATAAGTATGTTTTGGAAAACATTAGGAAAAAATTGGGTTTGGAACGATCGTAAATCCAACCGTGACCCTGGAATAGAAATAAAAATATCTCTCAGACTGAGCGTCTGACTGACATGTCATCGGTTTCATTGGGTTCCTTATTTTGAGACAGAACTACATGATATATAAACTCAGGACTACATGATATTTGATATATCAACACTTGGCTCGAGGGGTGTACCCTCCTGGAATCGAGCGTGCTCTGTGCGGGAACCCTAGAGCTGTCATTAATGACTACTGTACCAGAATCATACATGGGTTCGACAATGAGGACTACTGTACCGAAATCTTATTTGGGTTCAACATCTATGACTACTATCCCAGAATCCTCCATGGGTATGACAGTTCTGACTTCTTTTCCCGTGTCCTGTGTGGGTCCAACAGAGCAGCTGGTCTTATATCATGCATGGGTCTGACAGCTTAGCTGGTCCCGTATCTTGTGTAGGTCCGACAGCTTAGACGAATCAGTGACTACACCTGATCATCTCTATTTCGTTATGAAAGAAGTATATATTTGTGATCTGAGTCATGTATTTCAACCATTATCATTGTGGTGATTGAAATTACTTTCTTTGTGCACTGGGTTGTGCTTGGGCTCGAGAGTAGGAGTTGCACTGTGACTGGTAACTTAGATATATGTATGGGCATATACCTAAATAGGGTTGGTTGATACTTCGTTATTTTATCTTTCAAATGTGGTTTATACTTTGTCGATTCTAGGAGACCTTCGGGGGTCTCAGGGTCCCCTGCTAAGTATTTTTATACTCACCCCTACACAGGCTTTGCCCACACCTTGTTGTGTTCTATGTAAACAACAGACAACATTGATCGGGGTTGAGGGTGACGGACGGGAGACTACTCAGAGCTGGACTAGACGGTACATACTAGAGGGATGGGTTGATCGAATTTTGTACCTACCCTTCTGGTAGGATTCCCGGGTGGATGATCCAAGAGCTCATTTACCTTTCTACTTGTACTTGTACTTGTTGTTTTGTTGGGTTTATATACCAGGACACTTAATTTCATCACACCTTACTAATCTATTTTAGTACTTGTTTCTTCTACTGCTTCTGTTCAGACTATGTGTGTGTGTTATAGGTTAAAAGACAATGCCTTCCCTTTTTTATCGGGATTACGCCTTTGGTGCTAGTTGTCAGCCCCTACCCTATGGATGGCGGGCTTGTTGTAGTCACGGTACGGGCCCCGGGGATGGGTAGTGACAGTAGAATCACTAAAATGGGGATGACTAATTTGAAAAACAAAAATTGATGAAATTACAAGAGAACATGGAAAAGAGTTATATATGACTGAATGATTAACTAAAGGTGAAATTTTCCTCTTCCTCAAGATGATGGATGTGTTAATGTGGGTCTCTATTGATTATCATGGACGCAAGAATGGCATGATTGAAAACTTGTATCCACCAACACTGATAGATGAAATTTTTGATAAAATACTTGGGAACCATTTCTCTCTAAGGAAGCACTTCAATGAGGATATCACAAATTATATTGTAAAATGATGATATTCCAATGACGATATTTTATGCATTGTAAGGACACTATGAGTTTAACGGTATATCATTCAATCTCAATAATTCTACTTCAATAATTTTGGATAAAATTAATATATTTATTAGAGATTCTAATGAATTTTTTGGTAGCATATATAAATGATATTAATTTTTACTCTAAATAAATATTAGAGAAGGTGGGGTATTTTAATAATATGTTAATTAATATTCAAATGGATATTCAATATGAATGGTAATATAATAATGAGTTCAAGATTGAGGAAGTACCAATATATAGAAATTTTTTCCCTATAAAAAAGATTTCTATAGACCCTTCTATGAAAATAGAAATTGAGGAGTGGTATATACCAACATAACTAAAAGAGATATATATTTTCATTGAAATATGTTTTTATTATATATTATTTTGGAGAACCATTTCATCATTTTCAAACATATTAACCACTTAAACTTGTAAGGGAGTAATATTTTTCAGTTTTGATGAATTCAAAGAGGGAATAAATTAATTGAAAATGGATAATATTAATAAATTATACCTCAAACAATCATCAAAAGGGGAATTTTTCAATGAATTCATTGATTATTCAAAGAAGTTATTCGGATATTCAAAAATAATGAATGAAAAAGTTATGTCCTATTACTCAAGGATGATAAATGTTAATCACTATAACTACCACACACATGATCTTAAGATTGATACGATGATCATTTCCTAGTAAATTTGTATAAATACGTTTAGGTGGATAAGTGTGAAATATATATGGATCATAATATCCCCAAATATATATTCCTAGATAATGATATTAATATGTTTCCATGAATATTTTTTGAGCTGATCAAGGACAATGACATCTCAACACACTGCCATAATGGGAATGTAAATGAGGTAAAATATTATGTATGTTAAATGGATAAAAAAACATATTGAATATGAAAATCAAGAAGGTTATAATCTATTATCACTTGAAAATTATTGACATGAGGATCACAATTAAAGGAAAACAGTCAATTTTTTATAAAATTTTTTATCAACATTTCTTTATAGAGATTATTATTATAACCAATGTGATAATGATGAAATCCAGTATAACATGGAATATATAATAAAAGGAATCTCTTCAATATTAAAAATTTATAAATACGGAGTTATAATATTTGGTGGAATATTGTGTCAATGTTATAATAAAAGGAAAGTACTCAATGTTATAAAAACCTAAGATAATGAAGGAGTTCTCGTATAATGCCCATAAATAATCATTCATCATCTACCTATGGATTAAAATGAAGAATTGATATCTCTAAGAGAACTACTGAATGAAAAATATAATTTATTTTATTATATAATATACATAACATTTTTTTTATTCTAGAAGAAGATGTATTAATGAATTATATCCAAGGGGATGATGAAACCATTACCCATAATGATGGGTAAATGTGAAAATATCACCATTGATTGTGTCACTTAATTTATAAAGAGATCAAGATGAAACAGGTATATAAGGCTTATAGTTTATAATATTACAAATAATTAAAATTTAATTTAAATTAATGTGAAATTATCCCTTGATAAATATATAAGGATATACATCAGAGAATCAATGAGGATACAAGTAATACTACATATAGTTGTATTTGGCTAAGATATTTCATTTACCAAAAAATTGATGAATAATGTTAAAAAATATATAAAATATAAAATGAACATAATTATGTCTTATAACAACTAAATTAGTTCAAAAATACGAAGAATATACATTAACAAGAAGAAATTTTTAGATCCTTCTCAATTGACTTCATCGGAGGATGTGATCAACCATTTACTCTAGTTGAGTTCTCATAGAGTAATAGTTTCAAATAATGAAAAATATTGATACATAAAAATACCATAATGAAAATAGATGTGTAATACCATCATTCTTTGTTGAAGTAAGATAATACATGGTTCTATGTTCTAACATGATGATGTAAATCGAAGAAAATATTAAAAACATTTAGCAACTCATCAAAGACGCAAAAAAAGAGGACATAGGTGTGATGCTAAAAATAATAAATGAGACTTGATAATTGATATTGTATTTATTTATTTCCTATACATATTATCAAGTAATAGAGTCATTTTATTTGGTAATAAGGGGATGATATTTCCTAAGTAAATCATTCCCATTTTGATTCATGGTCACATTAGAGCTATGGTCAATAAACAATGACTCCCATAAACACTTTATCATGTATATAGAGTATTCCACATATCCATCTTAAAGTAAAATATGAAAAACATAAAATTTACAGAATAAAAATGTGGCTCAATTTTAAAATTATCCCTCCTATAAAGATTTTAATGAAACGATCTAGGAATGTATGGATAATGTTATTCAAAATTTGAAAACTCATCATGCCTATGAATTGTTGTAAAAAGAATTTGAAAAATGAGGAAACATGGGAACTCAGGGAATTGATCAATCATATGTACCCTAAAATGTAAAGATCATAGTATATAAAGAAAATTTGTTTTGGAAAAATTAAATAATGGTAGGATAATTTTAAAAAATATAATTTTATCAATATAATTTCCTTCATATTTTATAATTGTGTCTTATTTATTAATAAAAAAGTAATAGTTCAAAAAATATCTATAATAATACTAATTAAATTTTGGGAATAAATTATAGGATTTCATTTATTGAATTAATATATTCAGAATAAGTTAATGTGTTATAATGGTCTAATAAAATTAAAATATATTAACAATAATATAAAAATCTTGATCTACATTATCAACCAAAATGATCACACCAACAAAAATACCGTTGAAAATAAGTCGAATATTAGTATTTTAATATAAAATTTTAAATAGAATATATTAATGTAAATATTAGATAAAATATATATTCATTAACAAATAATAAAATATTTTGAAATTATAGAATTTAAAAAAACTCATATGACCGTTACAAATCTGATCGCTCAAATAGTATGATTACCATCAAAATAGTAATATGAATGTTAAAATGATAATCTGACAATCAGGTATCGTATCCTTAGTATTCAAATAGTATCCTTAGCTAGGAAAATATTGAATAATATTTAAGTATACTGTAAAATTTAAATGTACCATATTTATATCACTATACAAGTAAAAAAATTCATGAAATGATAAAATAAGTTTTTATATTTTTTAAAAACTAATTGGTTTATTTTAATTTCCCTAAAATAAGTAATGTTTTAAAAGAAATATTAATTTAAATTTTTTTTTTAATTTTACATTTTATATTATTATAAAAAAAATTTATTATATGAGTCTATAATTAATTTTTTATGGACTAATTTTTTTTCATAATATCATAATTGGTATTTTTTCACTATAATTAATATTATTTAAAATAAAAATTTTCCAAATACAGAAAATAATTTTCAACAAATATGTTTCATTTTTTTAGTATAGATATCATAAAATGGTTATGTTGTTTTTTTTTTGTATTTTTTAAAATACAAGAAAATTTTTTGAATAGTAAAATATGGAAAAACGTATTCTTAATTTTAAATTAAATAAATTTTCAATGACCTAAAAAATTCGGTGTAAATTTGTTTTATATGGAATTATTTCTAGACCAGGCATAGAGATGGTATGAAATTCTAGGGCTCAGATTACTCGGAATAATTCGTCAAAAATTGTTATGCTTTAAATAAAATGCATGATATTTTTTCTATAAAAAGTTGAATATCTCGTAAATAGGTGGCCAGATCAGAAATATTATGGAGCAGTAGCATTCTGGATAGAATTTTTACACTATGCCTGACTTAAGAATAGTTGGCTCAAGCCTCTAGTTAGAAACCCTAAAAATGTAATAACTGTAAATAAAATAATTAAATAAAAATATATTATGCTTCAAATGATTATAACTCAAAAACGGTGTCCCAGATTAAATATAAAAAACCACCGCTGAATTTCTGAGGGTATTCATTCCTTTGGACGATCCTAATATTTGATGTCACGTTCCAACAATGGATGTTAGTTTTTTCAGAAAATAAAATAATTAATTAACAATAATTTTATTGTAAAATTAATAAAACCCCTAAACGGTAACTCATATTGATATTTGGGGAGTACCGTTGACTATGTAGGGAAATTATCACCTTAGTCAAAGCCTAAACTTGACCGGCACGGGTTGAGGGTGAAAGTTAATTTTTTTCACTTTTTTCGGTTCATTTAAATATGCCTACGAGCCATGTTTTCTAATAATTGAACTGGTTCATGGATCGAAAACTTGAAGGAACCATTGAACTCAGAATGCTGGGATTTTCCTAGGAAAATATTAACATTGACCGTTAAGGCTCAGATGTAAATGATAATTGAAGAACCTTTGTGGTGTTTTGTTTAACAATGTTTTGTATTTTTTGACAACTAATATTTTTGATGAATTTTTTTTGAGTTACAGAAATTTGAAGTTGCTGGTTACTGAAGATTTCTTTAAAGAAGATTATGTTGAAGAATAAGAATTCAGAAGTTAAGAAAGTTTCTCATAATATTTAAATATAATCAGATGATTCTTTGCCAATCATAAATTCTCACAGATCTTGACAAGTTTCATGATAAGTGTTATTGATGAAATGGTGAAGAGGATTGAGGTTTTTCACTATGAAAAATTATGAGGAAATTTGGAACTAGTTTTCTAGAACCAGTATTTCTGAACAAGTTTTCTTGAACCTATTTTCCATATCCTGTTTTCCTATACCAGTTTCCCTGAACCAGTTTTCCTAAACCAGTTTTCCTGAACCAGGTTTCCTGAACCTGTTTTCTTGAACCTTTTTTGCTGAACCTATTTTCCTAAACCAGTTTTCCTAAACCAGTTTTCTTAAACACATTTTCTAAACCCGTATCCTGAACTAGTTTCCTGAATCTATTTCCTAAACGAATAATTCAGAATCTATTTCCTAAGCCAAAAAATTGGAATCTACTTCTTGAGAAATCTAGACATTTGGTGTCTACATCATGAGTCCTAAATTTAGAGTCAACTTCCTGAGCCAGAAATTTAGAGTCTATTTCCTGAACCTGAAATTCAGAGTCTATTTCATGAATCTAAAATTCGGAACCTGTTTCCTGAACCACGTTTCCTAAACTAGTTTTTCTAAACCAGTTTTCCAGAACCAGCTTTCTTGAACATATTTTCCGGAACCAGTTTTTCTGTACCATTTTTCCTGAACTAGTTTTCCTGAACCAGTTTTCCTGAATCAGTTTTCTTGAACCATTTTTCCTGAACAAGTTTTCCTGAACTAGTTTTCTTGAACCTGTTTCCTAAACCAAAAAACCGAACCATGATCTGGACTTATCATTCTGAGGAAGATATGAAGAGGTCAAGAACACCTGAATATCAAATTTGTATAAATCGAGGAGAAATTTAAGGATATTTGAAGAAGTCAATGATTGAAGGTTAAATGCGGGAGATTTGCGGAGTTTTTTATATTTGAGTAAGAAGGAAATATTTTCAAGATTCACACCTTTGTTTTCTGATTTTCCTATAAATATGCACTTAGATCATTCTCAAATTTACAAATTTAACAAAAGCCGAATTGGTGGAGCGCTGGAGAATTCTATGTGAATAGTTCCTGCCATCTTAAAGAAGTTTTCTTTAGTGTTTGAGAAGAGGAGACTCAAAATTACCTTAACTTTCTGAGATGACCGGTTTCATAAAATTGTATTCACGAAATCAGATTGAATATTTAGAGTGAGCATTTGTAGAGTAGCTTAAAAAATTTCTTATTCTTGTATTTGGGTCATTTGTTCTTTAAGGAAACATTGTATTCTGACGAGAGTCAGTATAATCTTTCTTATCTGGAGATATAAGGTGTCCAATAGAAGTTGGCACAAGATGAATTCACTTCTTCATGATAGTGGATTTCCATAGACCCACAAGAGTGGCAATGGAAAGGATGTAGGTCCTCTTATTGAGGCCAAACCTTGTAAATCTTGTGTGCCTTTCTTGATTTACCTTTATTTTATGCTTTATTTTCTTGCTAAAAGATGATAATGAAATAAATCTTAACAGGTTTCATCAAATAAGTTTCTTAATGTATTGAAACTTCTAAAAAGTTAAACAACTAATTCAACCCCCCCCCCCCTTCTCAGTTGTTATTTGATCCTAAGAACATAAATTTTTATCAAAGGGAGGTTCCATTGTTTAATCCTTATCATGGAGAATATCAATTCTGTCAACAATAGAGGAATTCGTACATTCTATGGAAAGAAATATTATGGATAGAAAAATAGGATAATTCCTTATCTTCTATCTCTTTCCCTTGAATTTGTTGATGCAGCTACTATTGGCTTTCTACATATTGAAAAAAATTATCCTATGATGTTTTCTGATTAGAGAAACATAGAAATAGATGGAAATGCTATAAATTTTATTCTCATGTCCTTATTAGAAAATTTTTATCTGAAGATGATGTGTCTCACAACATCAAAAATCATGTGGGACAAGCTGGAAAGTGTTTTCGAAAGAAACACAAAATTCAAGGAGGTCAAGCTACAAATCAGGTATAGTATGTTTGAAGACATCAGGATGAGAGATGATGAAACAATTGATGAATACTTCACCAGAGTTAACGAAATTGTATGCAACATCAGAGGATTTGTAGAAGACTTATATGATTATACAATTGTGAAGAAACTTATGAGAATCTTTCCAGACATGTTTGATTCTAAAATTTCATCTTTGGAAGACAAGGATGATTTATCTCTTGATGAACTTCATATCTTTATTGTTGATTATGAAATGTGGAAAGTCCAATATTTAATAAAATGATAAAAGATGAAATGGCTTTTGAAGCTATGAGAAAGATGAAAATCTAATATGACGATGAAGCTAATCTTTTTGAGTCTATTGATAAGTAATATGATGAGTTGAATGAAAAAAATCATGTCTCTCATATCCATGAACTATAGAAGAGGAAGAGGAAAATATGGAGGGAAAATTCTTCTCAAATGTTTTTAGTGTGGTGGAATCGAACACACTTCTATGAATTGACCTAAAAAAATGTTGGAGAATATCGATATTTTTCTAATGAGAATCCTCGATGGAAGAAGAATAAAAAGGGTAAAAAATAAGAGAAGTCCTATAAAGAACTCAAGAAGAAGATTAATGGAATGAAAATAACTATTTTGAGAAAGAAGGTTGAATCCGAATCATCTGGCAATGATTAATTAGTGGATTAATTTAATGAATGATTCAGAATCTTCATTGAAAAAGTTGAGAAAACAAATGTTTCCTCAGAGAGTGAAAAGGTGGTGAAGAATCTTACAAAGAATATCAACAAAGATTCAAACTTATGGCACGTCTTGAGAAAAACAAATATCTCAAGAATGAAATTTGTGTGATGAAGAAAAAAACGGATAAGTTCATGATGGAAGTCAAGATGTCATGAAGAATGAAGATGAATATATGCAATAAATTTTATGTCACAATCTTTAAATCGCTGAACACGGAATGATGATTCAAGATATTAGCAAGAATATGTACACTAAAGAAGAAGAGGTCAACAAGTTGCAATCAAAAGTCATTAAGTCCGAAAATTCCCTATGAGAGATGAATGAAAACTTCCACAATGCCACTGAAGTAAAATCCGAGACTTCCATGATTTCTGGAAAGGATTACCATGAGAATCAGGTGAAATCTTCTCCTATAAAAAATACAGTTTATCTGATTATTCTAACATTTCAGGTTATAGAAAAAGTATTTGTAAATATTGGGTGGATAAAGTATGTGAGAATCTTATAAATCCTATAATGAAAGAAAACTCACTTAAAAGAAGAGATGACCTACATCCTGAGTTTTATAGAGCTTAAAGAAGTTATCAACCTCTTCAAAATTTCAATAAAAAAAGATCATTATTTAATAGATAATATATATTTGATGGATATTTCTAGTGTTGCAGAATATATGGGCATAGAGCTTATAATTTTTGGCATAATTTATCTCTATCTGGAATAATGTTTGAGCCAAGTGAATGAAATAGTTAAAGAAGAATGAGTTACTTTCCATACTCACAGAAAGATGAGATGGTGAATTCTAATGATGTCAGAATCATTAAAAAAATCAATTTGAATTTTTAGAAGAATTTTGTGGAAGATGTGATCAGTCTGGTTATCACGATGAATGATGTATGAAACTCCTACCAAAACATGTTTCTTATCATAAGAATGAAAAGAGAGATGAAAATAAGAAGGTTGATGAGAGATATTTTGTTGTTGAGATAGCTTTGAAATCAAGTAAGATGAATAAAACATGGATTCTTGATAGTGGTTTTTCTTCAAAAATTAAAGGTGATATTAAAATCTTGGAACATGTTGAAAGTCATGATGGAGGAGTAGTTACTTTTGGCAATGATGGTTCCTAAAAAATCAAGGGAATCGAAACGGTGAAGATTGAAGTATAGAAACTAAAATCTAAGGTAGTATTACATGTTGATGGGATAAAACATAACACACTTAGATTAAGCCATCTTTGTGATGATGGAAATGATGTTATCTTTAGACATTATTCTTGTATCACCAGAATTGTGAAAATTGGAAATGTGATTATAAAAGGAGAAAAAACCAGTGGGAATCTCTTTCAAATTGGAGAATAAAATAACTCTTTATATTTGAGTGCTGAATATGAAAACAAGTTGGGGCACCGAAGACCTGGCCACCTTGGGCATAAGAACATGAATAAGCTTTCTATTGTTGATGTTGTTAAGAATTTTCCCAATGTCAAAAGAAGAGATGAATATGATTGTATTACTTCCCAGAAAGGAATGATGACTAACAAGAGTCAAAAAAGCGTTGATATTCAATCCAATAAACCACTTGAGATTATTCATTCCGATCTATGTGGGACGATGAGACATCAATAAAGAAAAGTATATTTATACATTATCACTTTTATTGATGACTTCACTCCAATGAAAAACATCACGTTCATGAGGCATAAGTCAGAGGCTATTGAAACATTTAAATTCATCAGAAGTAATGTCGAGAATGAATTGGGAGCTTCTATAAAGAGGTTTATAACAAACAATGGTAACGAATTTTCAAGCAATGATTTTGAAAATTTTCTATGGAAACATGGTATCAAACATCAGTATAGTTCTCCCTATACTCCACAACAAAATGGAGTAGCAGAGAGGAAAAATAGAAGCTTGGTGGAAATGGGAAGAAGTATGTTATCAGAATACAAAATTTCAGAAATCATTTTGAGATAAGCTATTAGCACTATTATATATGTTCAAAATAGATAATTTTTGAGAGTAAAAACCAAAAAGACTCCTTACAAAATGTGATATAACAAAAAAAACTTCTTTTAAATAATTCAAATTTTTTGGAAGTCCATGCATTCTCAAAATAAAAAATCCGAACATAGGAAAGTATGACGAGAAAGCTGATTAAGGATTATTTATTCGTTATTCACCGAATGGAAGAAGTTACAACTTCTAGAACAAATGTTTACAAATGTAGGTGGAGTCATGTGATGTGAAGGTAATTGAAAATCCAAGTTCCTTCACAAAATTTGTTATGAATACTGAGGAAGATAAATCATAGAATTCCCTCCAGAGTGAAAGTGATGTAGATAAGTCACATGGGGAATAAAGTGATGTTGATAATGGAAATGTGAGTTTTCCTACCTCAAAAAAACATGTTGAATTTGAAAATGTTATTGGGGATCAGAAGGCTCCAGTTCAAAAAAGAAGGAAGTTAATATTAGAAAATTAGACTTCCCTTATCTCAAAAGTTGAACAAGAATTAGTTTCAGAAGCTATTCAACATAATGAATGGGTGGATTCTATGAATGAAGAACTGGATCAGATTGAGAAGAATGAAACATGAGAACTTATTCCATGGCCAGAAAATAAGAATGCAATCAGAACCAAGTGGTATTACTGAAATAAATTGAATGATAATGGAGAAGTTACATGAATCAAAGCACAACTTGTCTGTAAAGGATATGCACAGGTGGAAGGTGTAGACTTTAATGAAACCTTTTCCCATGGTTCATGATTAGAATTTATTCAAATGATTCTTATAGTAGCTGCTCATCAGAATTACATGGTTTATCAAATGGATGTAAAGTAAGCTTTCTTAAATAGTGATATCGAGGAAAAATTTTACATTGAACAACCTTGTGGGGTTTTAATTGATGAAGAGGTAAATAATGTTGTAAAATTTAAGAAAGCCTTGTATTGGATGAAACAAGCTCTACGAGTATGGTATTCGAAGAATGAAAATTCTTTGAGAAAGATGAACTTTTATAAAGGAAAAGTTTATAGAAACTTGTATGTTAAAGATTTCGACTCTCGAACATTAATTGTAATCATTTATGTGGATGATGTAATTTTTGATGGAGAAGATGAAAAGGTCTATGGAAAGTTTGATGATGAGATGAAGAAATATTTTGAAATGTTAATATTGGGAGAATTAACATTCATCCATCGATTTCAAGTTCAACAACAAGAAAAATAAATTTTCTTATCCCGAGAAAATAATGCAAAATAATTGTTAATGAAATTTGGGATGGAAGAATCAAAAGAAGTTTCAACCCCTATCCCAATGAGCACAATGTTTAGCTACCTTGAGTTAGGGAACAGTGTGATTCCGAAATACTTTTGAATGTTGATAGGAAGTCTTCTTTATATTACATCCTTAAGGACTAATATTGCTTATGATGTGACTCTCTTTTCCCAATATCAATGTAATCCAAAAGAATCACATATGTTGGATGTTAAGAGGATTCTATGATATGTTAAAGGGACAACTTCACATGGGTAGTTATAAAGGAAAAATAATGAGATGATGTTTCATGGTTATACTGATGTTGATTTGGCCGGTGATTGTAATGATATAAAATCTACATCAAGATGAACATTTTTCTTTAGGGGAATGTTGTGTGAGTTGGAACAAAAAGAAATAATATTCAGTAAATTTATGTATAGCTGAATATGATTATGTTATAGCAACTGAGGCTTATACTCAAATGGTGTAGATGAATGTTTAGATGGACGATTTGAAAGTGAATTTGTCTAACGTTTTGAAATTACTTTGTGATAATCCAAGTGTCATTGATCTTTCAAAGAATCCAATTAAACATTCAAGTCAAATAATATTGATATAGAGTATCATTTTTTAAAGGAGAAAGCTATAGTTGGAGATGTCTTGATGGAATATATTTCCACAAAGTATCAGATTGCTGATATTTCCACAAAAGTAATGTCAAATGAATGGTTTGTTGAAATGAGGATGCAACTCCATGTTTAGACTCCTCCCAAGACATCCTAAAACTCGTAAGGATATTAACCCCCACTTTTCTTAGGATGATGTTGAAAAAGGGGGAGAGTAAGTTTTATTTTATGAATCTAAAGCTGTGGTTATCATATAATGGGGGACAGAGAATGAAAAATGAGAGAGGAAAAGAAAAGTGAGAAAAAGAAAGATAAAAGTTGAGGTGAGTTTGATAAAGGTGATGTTTATGTTTATATGGCCGCAAAATTTTCGTCTCAATGGGGGATGCAAATCCTTTAAAAATATTACTTTATCCAGTACTGTGGTGTCAGGACGCTCTTTTTGAGAAAGACTGTGTTTTGGTAAAATTCAAGAACTTGAGATGTAAAGATTTTGAGAGGTGAAAACTTGTTAACAATGGTTGCCATAAAATCCAAAGGGGGAGATTGAATAAACATCGTGGTGTTTTTCCAAACAATGTTTTGTATTTTTTGACAACTAGTCTTTTTGTTGATGAATGATTTTGAGTTATATAATGTTGAAGTTTTTGGTTTCGGATTATTTTTCTAAAGACGATTATGTTGAAGAATATGTAGTCAGAAGTTAAGAATGTGTCTCAAAATTTCTAAATATAATCACATGATTCTTTGATGAACATAATGTTCTCACAGATCATGAAAAGATTCATGATAAAACCTGTGGAAGAAATGAGGATGAGGATTGAGTTTTTTCACTAATAAAAATTATGAGGAAATTCAGAACCAGTTTTCCTAAACTATTTTTCCTGAACAAATTTTCCTGAAACAGTTTTCCTGAACCAATTTTCCTAAACCAGTTATCTGGAACCAGTTTTCCTGAATCAGTTTTCCTGAACCAGTTTTCCTGAACTAGTTTTCATGAACCGTTTTTCTGAACCAATTTTCGTGATCCAGATTTCCGGAACCAGTTTTCATGAACCTGTTTCCTGAACCTATTTCCTAAACCAGTTTCCTGAATTTATTTCCACAACCTACAATTCGAAATCTATTTCATGAGCCAAAAAATCCGAGACTACTTCCTGAGCCAGAACTTTGGAGTCTACATCCTAAGACATAAATTCAGAGTCTACTTTCTAAACCTAAAATTCAGAGTCTGTTTCCTGAACCTAAAATTCGGAAACTATTTCCTGAACCAGTTTTCATAAGCCAGTTTTCATGAACCAGTTTTCTTGAACCAGTTTTCCAGAACCAGTTTTCCTGATCCTGTTTTCCTGAACCAGTTTTCCTGAACCAGTTTTCCTAAAACAGTTTTCATGAACCTGTTTTCCTGAACCTGTTTTCCTGAACCTGTTTTCCTAAACCATTTTTCTTGAACATAAAATCGGAACCATGATCCATTTTTATCATTCTGAGGAAGATATTAAGAGTTTAAGAAAACATGAATTTCAACATTGCATAACTCTAGTATAAATTTATGGAGATTTGAAGAAGTCAATGATTGAAGATTAAATGTGAGAGATTTGCATTGTTTTTTAGATTTGAGGAAACGGGAATGATTTTCAAGATTCCCGCCTTTGTTTTCTAAGTTTCCTATAAATATGTTCTCAGATCATTTTCTCATTTACAACATTAACAAACGCAAGAAAGGAAGAGCGCTAGATAATTCTAAGTGAAAAGTTCCTACCATCATGAAGAAGTTTCCTTGATTGTTTGAGAAGAAGCGAATCCGAATTATCTTATCTTACTGAGAATATCGGTTTCAAGAAATAGAATTCAAGAAATCGGATTGAAGATTCAAAGTGAGCATTTGTGTAGCATCTTAACAATGTTCTTATTCTTGTGTTTGGCTCATTTTTTCTATAAGGAGACATTGTAAACTGACGGGAGTAAGTATAATCTTTCCTACCATGAGATATAACGCGTCCAACGGGAGTTGGCAGAAGCTGTACTCACTTCTTCATTATAGTGGATTTCTATAGTCCCACAGGAGTGGCTATGGCAAGGATGTAGGTTTTCTCATTGAGGCCGAACCTTGTAAATCATGTGTGCCTTTCTTGATTTACCATTATTGCATTCTTGAGTTTCTTTCTAAAGGATGATAAGGAAATAAATCCTAACAGGTTTCACGGGATAATTTTCTTAATTTTTTGAAACTTATAAAAAGTTAAACAACTGATTCAACCCCCCCTATAATGACCCATACTTTATATACATTGTTAATACTTCAAAATTGAAGCACACTTATTACAACATATGACAAAACCACAAAGGACCGTATAGGTATAGTGTCTTTAGAAACTGGGAAACATAAACAACTGGTTCATAAATCTTCTATAGTGTCTCCCATTTATTTCATCATATCTAGGGTCCCTTTTAGCATATTCTACTTAATATCCATCTTCCAGGCCTGGGGAAAAGAAAACATAAAAGGGTGAGCTCAAATGCTCAGAAAGGGCAAATAAAGGAACTAAAAATCATATCATATCTTTTTGAAAATCATAACCTTCAAAAGAGATCATAATATCCTAACATGGAATAAATCATAGAAGTGAAAATGAGATCACCATAATCATAACATGAAACTTGAAACTTTGTGGCATGCACACATAATCTTGGAAAATCATTTCTTGTTAGTCATGACTCATTGCCAAGACTATCTTAGTGGACAAAGTCCCTTTCTGAATCGAGTAACGCTCATTTCAGTCCTGTTTCACTGAACCGGTATAACCTACCATTCCAGCCCTGTCTATCTCATGAGATATAAAATCTTTACCCAATGCATTGGAGGGAGATATAGGTCCCACCCATCTTATAATGAATCCTTTATTATGTGTTCCACGAAATCATAAATCATACATCATCGCATAACCCATGTAATAAATATGGGATTCTTAAACAACATGAAATCATAAAACAATTCATATAAGATAAAGGAATTCATAAAAATGTTTCCATCACAACATAATCAAATCCATGTAATAATAGGGATAAAAACAGAACCCTTTTATTATCTTAGATGGAAAATAATTTTGATAAAATACTGGAACTTCATTCTTGAGAAAAATATCCTTTCTACTTCAAAAAAACACGTTTCCTTTCTTAACATGTCATACAATTTTAAAATAAAAGAAGTTGATTAAAAATAAACGTGAATACTTGTAAAGGAAGCTTCTTGGAAATAATTTTTTAGAAATCCATTCATGCCGTATAAGTTAAAAAAAACATTCTTCGTACTTTTGTCGGAAAAGTCAAAAAATACCTCGTATGAAAAACGACGAAAGATTCCTTTCATACATATTACTAAAAACTCACCGAAGGGTAAAAATGGATTTAAACAAGTGTAGGTGGATGGAAATAATATTACATATTGATGAAACATGGATGTGGATGATAAAAGACACCCCAGTAAATACTTACGAATAAACAATCTCGGATAAAAATGAGATTGTGATTTTTCCCATACCTTAGGTCTGATTTACTTTGTACATGTCCGAAGCTCCTGTATAATGGTTTAAATAATGTTATTGACTTATTCTAGAATCATACATATTGATATGATATCATATATGGTCATATTCATAGCTTCTTGTTAGTAATATTTCATTGTTACTTGTTACTCGGGTCTTTATTGCCTTTTGTTCTTATGCGTGTTTTGCCAAATAAATTCTTATTCTTCTTTTATGGTTATAGATACCTTATATACAGAATGGTATTAGTGTAACATATATCATATTTATTCATTCAATTCATTTATATAATTACTATGTAATGATGATCATGTAGAACGAGTCGCATCACATCATGGAGACGGTATTCCGTACGTACGCACGAGTGATGATATCATTCCTATGATCGTGGAATTGTATTGGAGCATATATATATTATTTCAGTATCAATATTAATTTATAATAATCATAAATAGTTACTCATTACACCATTATACCCATCCTTGTAAGGTGGTGGTGGAAAATAGATTACACCACGGCGTGGAGACGGTATTCCGTACGTACGCACGCGCGGTGATTTCATTTTTCCATAGGATGGATAGAAGGTGAATTAGGATTGTTTCATGTTTATAATAACATATCAGTATGTAAGTAATACTTATATTATTAGTTTATCATGAAACAACTAAAGGAGAAGACGTTGAAGAAGAAAGAAATTGAAAAGATCGGTAACGGATATTACCTCTTCTTTGGAA
The DNA here is from genome assembly GCA_963277665.1 of Viscum album. Lineage (NCBI taxonomy): Eukaryota > Viridiplantae > Streptophyta > Magnoliopsida > Santalales > Viscaceae > Viscum > Viscum album. The sequence goes on from OY728165.1 coordinate 222,976,894, forward strand.
CGCCTCTTTGAATCCTCCACTTAAGGAACTAATATTGGTCTTTGGAGAATACCAGGACCTCTGAGATTATTCTAGGGAAGTGGAGAAGATAAAATGGCAGGGGTTGGACGAGATTGAGTGCTCAAATTGGTGTGAGGAGGAGGGGGAAGGAGGTGCCCTTTTATAAGGGAGGAGAGGGGCACCTTAGGAATACCTCAAAATATTATTTTATATTAAAGTCAAAATCGGTTTATAATGGTTACAAAGGGTCTTATTTCGAAGTTAAAGTGGGGATGGGTCGAAATACTATCAACCAATAAGATTTAGACAAGTTTAGGGTATTATTTTAACCTTATCAATTAGATTTAACTCTAAGTTAAAAATTTAACTTTTACCGTGTCTTTTTGTTTTCTTTCACTATATGGTTAATACACTTACTATAACATGCCAAAAGAACCTCAAATTGTTTATTATTAATATATATATCCTTATCTAAGTCATTTGGCCGAACCCTAGATTTTTAGGAATAAAATAACAATTAGTAATATAATATTTGATTTAAAAACTATTTTGTGTCAATTTTGACACTATTTGATATATGATTTTTGTGAAATTCATAAAAGAATTATATGTTCGAACAAAGTTGATTAAATCAACACTAATATATCATAGTAACCTATAAAATTAGTGGAATTCATAAAAAGTCTCAAATTACATTTATTTGGGTATTTATAACATCAATTATGTCAATATTTCATTAATAAGATAATTACTGCATCATCTTTGTATCATAATAAATGATAATTATTTAATCCCTAAAAATTCTAAATAAATTACTATGATTTATATAATTATATTAGATTTCTGGAGACTATTCATGTTTGAAGTTTCATGAAGTTTATCACTAGATTAAAATTATTATACTTATATAATTTAAGAAAGTGACATGTTGTCACATTCTTTGGTTTTAATAATAATTAAATTATTTTCATTGACAAAATTTAATTAAATGAATATAATCCGACCCTTAGGTGATATGGGTCGACTTTTAGTCATCCAATAGGATTTTGACATTTTTAGGGTAATTTTAAAATATTATACTTACCCTTAATTACCCGATTTACCTTTAACTATGGTAAATAAAATTTACCATAATTACTATTCATAATTCCCAAAAATAAAAAGTAGCTTATTAACATAATTTGGACCCACTGATTTCAAATATGTAATCTATTTTTCCAAATTCAATACACAAAAGATGCAGAAATTAAATTAAAATTAATCCCGTTGTCGAATGAAAACGGGTTTTTCTTTAAAACATTGCAAAAGATTGAATTGATTTAACCTACGAATTCAAGGTAAAATCAATGCTAATGACATACATTATATTAAATGGTAAAAATATATTCTATTTATACTTTAAAACCATTCAATATTATAATTTAACCACATAAGATATTTCGATGAAAAAAGTTGTTTTTAATTAAAATATAGCGTGTTTTTACTATTCATTAAAATATGAAAGTTATCGGAAAAATATCAAAACATTATCTAATGTAAATTTTTATATCCTGATTCAAATGAAGAATTTTATTTTGTCAAATTGAACATATAAACATGTCAAATACTAGATTTAATGTGGGTGCGCCATCAAAAGGCGGCAAAACTGCATTTTTTAAAAAAATACTTATTTTACCCGAAAAAATTATTTTGTTCTTATAACATGTTCTAGAAATGTGTAAGATGAATAATAATGTTATAAAATTCAAAATTTATTTAACACTATTCATAACGGCTACTTCATAACAATATTATAAAAATATATCTTTGTTTAATAAAACTCGATATTGCGTACAACACAAGCTATCGAGGAAGGTCGCGATTGCGTGTAAAGTAAGCCAAGCAAGTGTGTAGTGAAAGATTCATTTGATGATATATAAAAAAAAATATTACTCATAAAAATCTCGGGTGTAACATTCTACCCCCCTTAAAAAGAATTTCGCCCTCGAAATTCGTCACTTTGTAACAAACAGATGAGGATACTTCTCCCTCATCATATCCTCAAGCTCCAATGTAGCTTCTTATAATTAGTGGTTCCTCCATAAAACTTTCACCAAGTGAGTGGTCTTGTTTCGTAGGACTTTTTCGCTACGATCCAGAATCTCTATCGGTTATTCTTCATAAGAAAGATCTTGCTCCAGCGGTACAACTTCTGAGCTGAGTACATTTGAAGGATCTGGTATATACATTCTCAGGAGAGATACATGGAACACATCGGGAACTTGAGATAGATTCGGTGGAAGCTCCAATCGGTAAGCTACCTTTCCAACACAATCCAGTATTTTGAAAGGACCGATATATCTAGGGCTCAACCTCCCCTTTTTTCCAAATCTCCTAACCCTCTTCCAAGGAGATATTCGTAAGAACACTTTATTGCCCACTTCAAACTCTAGGTCCTTTCTTCGGTTGTCGGCATAACTTTTCTGTCGACTCTGAGCTGCTCTTATGTGTTGTTGAATAGATCTGACCTTTTCTGCCATTTCATCAATGAGATCAGGTCCTAATAGCTTTCTTTCCCCAACTTCATCCCATCAAGTTGGAGTCCTGCATTTCTTTCCATAGAGAGCTTCATAAGGAGCCATCTGAATACTGGAGTGAAAGCTATTATTATAAAAAAATTCCACCAAAGGTAGGTGTTGATCCCAACCTCCTTTGGAATCCATAGAGCAAGCTCTCAACATATCTTCTAGGGTTTGAATTGTTCTTTCAGACTGACCGTCTGTCTGGGGATGATAAGCAGTGCTGAAACTCAACATTGTATCCAGAGTATGCTGAAGACTTCGCCAGAACTTCGAGGTAAATCTCGGATCACGATCAGATATAATAGAAAGTGGTACTCCATGCAATCTTACCACTTCCTTTACATATATCCTGGCAAGATGATCTAGAGAGAAATCCTCTCTAATAGCAATGAAGTGTGCAGACTTTGTAAGACGATCAAGTATGACCCAAATAGCATTATTTCGTTTGGATGTTTTAGGAAGTCCTGTGACAAAGTCCATAGTGATGTTTTCCCATTTCCATTCGGGTATGGGTAATGGTTGTAAAATCCCCTTAGACTTTTGTCTCTCATCTTTAACTTGTTGAAAAACCAAGCATCGAGAGACATATTCAGCAACATCACTTTTCATGCCATCCCACCAGAAGTACTCTTTCAGGTCCCTATACATCTTCGTGCTTCCAGGATGAATAGAGAATGAAGAACTATGAGCCTCATCCAGCAGCTCCTTCTTTAATTCGGGGATGGGAGGAACACAAACTCGATTCCTGAACTTTGTTATCCCATCACAATCAAGGTTGAATTCAGGAACATTTCTCAACTTCTTTTGTAACTCGACATCTTCTTTCTGTGCCTCTTTAATCTTCGCATGTATAGATGGTTGAACATTCAATTGAGAAAGATAAGATTTTTCTCCTTCCATTATAATTCCAAGATCCATCCTTTGTAAATCCATAAATATTGGATCTTTTGTGATCCTCATCATGGATAAACTAGCATGGTCTTGTCGACTTAATGCATCTGCCACCTTGTTTGCTTTCCCAGGGTGGTAATGGTTTGAGCAGTCATAATCCTTAATTAGCTCCAACCATCTTCTTTGATGCATATTCAGCTCCTTTTGTGTGAAAATATACTTTAAACTTTTATGATCAGTATAAATATCACACCTTTCACCATAAAGGTAATTCATCCAAATCTTTAATGCAAAGATTACCGCAGCCAACTCAAAATCATGTGTTGGGTAATTTTGCTCATGGATTTTCAACTGTCGTGAGGCATAAGCTATCACCATATCATTTTGCATAAGAACACACCCCAATCCCTTCTTGGATGCATCACTGTAGATCACAAACCTTTCTCCACTACAAGGCAGTGTGAGCACAGGTGCACTGGATAACCTTCTTTTCAACTCCTTGAAATTCTCTTCACATTCCTCTGTCCAAACAAACTTAACTCCTTTCCGAGTCAACTTGATGAGTGGATTAGATAATCATGAAAAATCCTTTACAAAACGTCGATAATATCCAGCCAAACCATGAAAACTTCGGATCTCAGTTACAGTTGTTGGTCTTGACCATCTTTCGATAACCTCTGTTTTTGCTGGATCCACAGATATCCCCTCTTTTGAGATTATGTGACCCAAAAATGAAACTTTTTGAAGCCAAAATTCACACTTGGTAAATTTGGCATAAAGCTTCTCCTTTCTCAGGGTCTTCAATATAATTCTCAAGTGATCTTCATGCTCTTCCTTGCTCTTTGAATAGATAAGAATATCGTCTATAAAGACTACCACAAATTGATCAAGATGGTCTCTAAAGACTCTATTAATTAGATCCATGAAGATAGTAGGGGCATTAGTAAGACCAAATGGAATCACTATAAATTCATAGTGTCCATACCTTGTACGGAAAGCCGTCTTTGGTATATCCTCCCTTTTGACCCTTAATTGATGATACCCTGAACGAAGATCAATCTTGGAAAAGTATTGAGCTCCGCGTAGTTGGTCAAATAAGTCATCAATGCGTGGGAGAGGATATTTGTTCTTGATAGTGATCTTGTTAAGTTCTCGATAATCAATGCAGAGTCTCATTGATCCATATTTCTTCTTAACAAATAAAACAGGTGCTCCCCAAGGTGACACACTAGGGCGTATGAATCCCTTATCAAGATTCTCTTGGAGTTGCTTCTTCAATTCCTGCAACTCAATTTGGGCCATTCTATAACGTGTCTTTGAAATAGGCAAAGCACCCGATACGAGTTCTATTGAAAACTCAACTTCACGATTTGGTGGAAGACCCGGTAATTCCTCCGGAAAGACATCATCAAACTCCCGTACAATGGGAATATTCTTAATCGTGAGTTTCTCACCAACCATTTGTGATAAATAACCTTCATTTAGTGGAATCAAGACCCCTAAGATGGAAGAGATTTCCACTGGAAGGTTATATTCATCCTTGCATCGATAGACGATCGTAGATTGATCTGGAATATGAAATATGACTTCCCTTCTTTGGCAATTGATATGAGCTCCATGTAGAGAAAGCCAATCCATGCCAAGAATCACATCAAATTCCACTAAAAGAAGTATCACAAGATTTGCAGGAAGCACTTTCCCACAAACTTCGATCGGAGAAGAATTATAAACTTTTGATGTGACTGTTGTGCCATTAGGTGTTGTCACAGCTAACTCAACATCTAATTGTGGAGGTAGTACGGTGATACCCTTAGAAAATTTTTCAGAAATAAAAGAGTGGGTGGATCCAGAATCAAATAAAACATTTGCTACTTTAGAGTGGATGGTAAGTGTACCTTTTACCACTTTGTTATCGTACTCCACATCGCTGATAGAAATTGCATGTGACTTTCCTTTGTCTTTAGCCTTAAGATTTTGTTGACGTCGACCATCATCATCAACCCTTGGATTTGGGCATTGATTGGCATAATGCCCCATCTCCTTGCACTTGAAACATTGAAGTGTAGTAGGTTCATTCTGTGTATCCCTTCCTTTGTTTGCATCATTAGACATCTTCTTCCCATTATCGCGGCATTCAAATGCCCGATGACCTTCCTTTCCACATTTGAAACATTTACTTGTCCCTTTAAGACAACTCCCTCCATGTTTCTTTCCACACTTTGAGCATAAGGGAAAGCTCATCTTCTTTTCAGTGTTCTCTTTAGATTTTCCTTTGAATTCCATCTTCCTCTTATTATCAAACCCATGTGACTGATGGGTTACTCCAATCTCCATCTCGACTTTGAGAGCACATCGAACGATTTCCTCGTAGCTATTGAAGTCCCTTATGGCTAACGACCTTCGAAGATTTGGTTTTATGCCACTAAAGAATCGATCGATCTTACTCTCAGGTTGGATAATAATACCAGAAGCGTACCTTGCAAGTCTTGTAAAATTTGCTTCATAGGTACCAACAGATTCATCATCCCTTTGCTTCAGTTCAAGAAACTATTTCTCCATCTTTGTTCGGAGAATACGAGGGAAGTACTTATTGAAAAATAAGTTCTTGAACTCGTCCCATTCCATAGACTCAATTTCATCCCTTTGCCTCGTATTCTTAATAAGATTCCACCATTGATCAGCATCTCCTTCCAAACGATACACTGCTTGGATGACTTTATCATGTTCAGAACATTGAAGAACTGAAAATATATTTTCAGTAGTACTAATCCATTGTTCAGCAACTAATGGATAAGTAGACCCGCTGAAAGACGGTGGACGCTACCTCATGAAGGATTCAACAGAATGTTGCTCCTTCCTTTGCTCGTTTGGAAGTCCTGCATGATTCATAGCTTGAGAAAGTTGTGTGAGCATGGCTACAAGATTTTTCATTCCAGCTCCCATATCGTTTGGTTGCTCAGGGGGACAATCATTGCATTGCCCATCGCATTCCGCATTAACACGGTTCCTTCGAGTTCCAGCCATTGACTAAAACCAAGAAGAATAGTGTGAGCAACACTAATTATAATAGGAAAACCACATAATCGAGAATAATATTTCACACTTAAGGTCTTATCCTAGGGTATTCATGTCCATTTCTAAAACACTAAGATTGTGTTCTATGCTTAGACATATCCTTAGGGTTCTTACTAAGGCTTTCACATCCTAGTTTCCAAAGGTTGACTATACCTTTCCTCTGATACCAACTATAACGATCCATACTTTACATACATTGTTAATACTTCAAAATTGAAGCACACTTATTACAACATATGACAAAACCAGAAAAGACCGTATAGGTATAATGTCTTTAGAAACTGGGAAACATAAACAACTGGTTCAAAAATCTTCTACAGTGTCTCCTATTTATTTCATCATATCTAGGGTCCCTTTTAGCATATTCTACTTAATATCCATCTTCCTGACCTGGGGAAAAGAAAACATAAAAGGGTGAGCTCAAATGCTCAGCAAGGTAAAATAAAGGAACTAAAAATCATATCATATCTTTTTGAAAATCATAACCTTCAAAAGAGATCATAATATCTTAACATGGGATAAATCATAGAAGTGAAAATGAGATCACCATAATCATAACATGAAACTTGAAACTTTGTGGCATGCACACATAATCTTGGAAAATCATTTCTTGTTAGTCATGACTCATTTCCAAGACTATCTTAGTGGACAAAGTCCCTTTCTGAATCGAGTAACCCTCGTTTCAGTCCTGTTTCACTGAACCGGTATAACCTACCGTTCCAGCCCTGTCTATCTCATGAGATATAAAATCTTTACCCAATGCATTGGAGGGAGATATAGGTCCCACCCATCTTATAATGAATCCTTTCTTATGTGTTCCACGTAATCATAAATCATACATCATCGCATAACCCATGTAATAAATATGGGATTCTTAAACAACATGACATCATAAAACAATTCATATAAGATAAAGGAATTCATAAAAATGTTTCCATCACAACATAATCAAATACATGTAATAATATGGATAAAAACAGAACCCTTTTATTAACTTAGATGGAAAATAGTTTTGATAAAATACTTGAACTTCATTCTTGAGGAAAATATCCTTTCTACTTCAAAAAAAAAAACACTTTTCCTTTCTTAACATGTCATATAATTTTAAAATAAAAGAAGTTGATTAAAAATAAACGTGAATACTTGTAATGGAAGCTTCTTGGAAATAATTTTTTAGAAATCCATTCATGCCGTATAAGTTAAATAAAACATTCTTCATACTTTTTTCGAAAAAGTCAAAAAATACCTCATACGAAAAACGACAAAAGATCCCTTTCATATATATTACTAAAAACTCGCCGAAGAGTAAAAATGTATTTAAACAAGTGTAGGGGGATGGAAATAATATTACATATTGATGAAACATGGATGTGGACGATAAAATACACCCCAGTAAATACTTACGAATAAACAATCTCGGATAAAAATGAGATTGTGATATTTCCCTTACCTTAGGTCCGATTTGCTTTGTACGTGTCCGAAGCTCCTGTATAATGGTTTAAATAATGTTATTGACTTATTCCAGAATCATACATATTGATATGATATCATATATGGTCATATTCTTAGCTTCTTGTTAGTAATATTTCATTGTTACTTGTTACTCGGGTCTTTATTGCCTTTTGTTCTTATGCGTGTTTTGCCGAATAAATTCTTATTCTTCTTTTAAGGTTATAGATACCTTATATCCAGAATGGTATTAGTGTAACATATATCTTATTTATTCATTAAATTCATTTATATAATTATATGTAATGATGATCATGTAGAACGAGTCACATCACATCATGGAGACGGTATTTCGTACGTACGCACGAGTGATGATATCGTTCCTATGATCGTGGAATTTTATTGGAGTATATATATATTATTTAAGTATCAATATTACTTTATAATAATCATAAATAGTTACTCATTACACCATTATACCCATCCTTGTAAGGTGGTGGTGGAAAATAGAATACACCACGGCGTGGAGACAGTATTCCGTACGTACGCACGCGCGGTGATTTCATTTTTCCGTAGGATGGATAGAAGGTGAATTAGGGTTGTTTCATATTTATAATAAAATATCAGTATGTAAGTAATACTGATGTTATTACTTTATCATGAAACAACTAAAGGATAAGAAGTCGAAGAATAAAGAAATTGAAAAGATCGGTAACGGATATTACCTCTTCTTTGGAACGCCTCTTTGAATCCTCCACTTAGGGAACTAAGATTGGTCTTTGAATAAGACCAGGACCTCTAGGATTATTATAGGAAAGTGGAGAGGATAAAATGGCTGGGGTTGGCCGAGCTTGAGTGCTCAAATTGGTGTGAGGAGGAGGGGGAAGGAGGTGCCCTTTTATAAGGGAGGAGAGGGGCACCTTAGGAATACCTCAAAATACTATTTTATATTAAAGTCAAAATCGGTTTATAATGGTTCAAAAGGGTCTTATTTCTAAGGTAAAGTGGGGATGGGTCGAAACCCTATCAACCAATAAGATTTAGACAAGATTAGGGTGTTATTTTAACCTTATCAATTAGATTTAACTCTAAGTTAAATAATTTAACTTTTACCGCGTCTTTTTGTTTTTTTCACTATATGGTTAATAAACTTACTATAACATGCCAAACGAACCAAAAATTGTTTATTATTAATATATATATCCTTATCTAAGTCATTTGGCCGAACCTTATATTTTTAGGAATAAAATAACAATTAGTAGTATAATATTTGATTTAAAAACTATTTTGTGTCAATTTTGACACTATTTGATATATGATTTTTTTGAAAGTCATAACAGAATTATATGTTCGAACCATGTTTATTAAATCAACACTAATATATCATAGTAACCTATAAAATTAGTGGAATTCATAAAAAGTCTCAAATTACATTTATTTGGGTATTTATAACATCAATTATGTCAATATTTCATTAATAAGATAATTACTGCATCATCTTTGTATCATAATAAATGATAATTATTTAATCCCTAAAAATTCTAAATAAATTCCTATGATTTAGATAATTATATTATCTTTCTGTAGACTATTCATGTTTTAAGTTTCATGAATTTTATCACTAGATTAAAATTATTATACTTATATAATTTAAGAAAGTTACATGTTGTCACATTCTTTGGTTTTAATAATAATTAAATTATTTTCATTGAAAAAATTTAATTAAATGAATCTAATCCGACCCTTAGGTGATATGGGTAGACTTTTAGTCATCCAATAGGATTTTGACATTTTTTAGGGTAATTTTAAAATATTATATTTACCCTTAATTACCCGATTTACCTTTAACTATGGTAAATAAAATTTACCATAATTACTATTCATAATTCCCAAAAATAAAAAGTAGCTTATTAACATAATTTGGACCCATTGATTCCAAATATGTAATCCATTTTTCCAAATTCAATACACAAAATATGCATAAATTAAATTTAAATTAATCCCGTTGTCGAAAGAAAACGGGTTTTTCTTTAAAACATTGCAAAAGATTGAATTGATTTAACCTACGAATTCAAGGTAAAATCAATGCTAATGACATAAATTATATTAAATGGTAAAAATATATTCTATTTATACTTTAAAACCATTAAATATTATAATTTAACCACATAAGATATTACGATGAAAAAAGTTGTTTTTAATTAAAATATAGCGTGTTTTTACTAATCATTAAAATATAAAAGTTATCAGAAAAATATCAAAACTTTATCTAATGTAAATTTTTATATCCTGATTCAAATGAAGAATTTTATTTTTTTCAAATTGAACATATAAACATGTCAAAAACTAGATTTAATGTGGGTGCGCCATCAAAAGGCGGCAAAACTGCATTTTTTGAAAAATACTTATTTTACCCGAAAAAATTATTTTGTTCATATAACATGTTATAGAAATGTGTAAGATGAATAATAATGTTATAAAATTCAAAATTTAGTTAACACTATTCATAATGGCTAGTTCATAACAATATTATAATAATATATCGTTGTTTAGTAAAACTCGGTATTGCGTACAACACAAGCTATCGAGGAAGGTCGCGATTGCGTGTAAAGTAAGCCAAGAAAGTGTGTAGTGAAAGATTCCTTTGATGATATATAAAAACAAAATATTACTCATAAAAATCTCGGGTGTTACACCCCCCCCCCCCCCCTTCTCAGTTGTTATTCGATCATTGGAACATCAATTATTTTCAGTCTTTTCATAAAAAATAATAAAATAACATTAAAAATTTATTTTATTTTATCATCTCACCATTCGTTGGTGGATGGTTGTACAACCGTGTGGTGACTAGGTAGAGACATGACGCATTAATGGAGATTAATAATGTTTCAATAACATGGTGTGTAATTCTGTTTTTATTACATGAAACAATGACATTATTAAATAAATGATACATCGTATCAACACGACATCATAGAATAATAGAAACATTGAGACATGTTTTATTTTTAATAGTTTCACGTGTTTTCAGAACGATGATTAAAATTTGTGGATTCTCTTTTTATCCTCCGATTGATTTCCTCCCAAATGAAGAATGTCGAATGCCAGTAGATGTCATCGACATCGATGTACCTAGAAGAATGGATAACACCGTTGACCTATAATACCATCGAGGAAGAACCACTATGGAAATGAACATCAACACGGTATTGGTTGGGTTTTTGTTTTTTGAATTATTTGTTCATTTTCTCTAAACAACGAATGCAGATTATCTGACAAATAGGTAATTCTAGGATTGTGCGTTATTACAGGAGGGTGCAGTTTTGGGTGTTCTGATTTTATATAATTTATTGTTAATGTAATGGTAATCCCCAAACCATACCCCATTTTAATCCTCTAACTTGGAGGGCACAGGATGACACGATCAAGGCCTGGGTCCCTCTACACGTGCTTTATTTGTGTTCATATTCTCAAATCTGTGGAAAGAGGAATATGGGGCCAACGCATGGATAGTGGAGACTTTAGTGGCCCATAGGCGTAGGGGGTCGAGAAACATACCACTGGTGTATCTTCATTGGCCCACAAAAGGAACAACTAGTGTACTGGCGACGACAGTCGGTGGAGATTGTGGGTGGAGGTAGGTTGTGCACCCACAACACATTGCGAAAGCAGGAGGCTATATCCAACATTCCATGGAGACATAGAGGAGTGGTGCCAGCTAGCGATGGGCGGAGGCATCGACTTGTATCTGGGCCACTCAGGCGACTTGGAGAGCCGAAGTCGCTAGACTGCGGCAGATTTGATGCAGCAACCTGTGGGCCATAGTAGGCGCCACGTAAGAGGAGATACCCTCTCCTTGCAGGTCATGTTCGAACAAGGAGGGGACATAGTGGCGGCTACCGCTCCCCCAGCCAGTGGGTCGGGGTGGTCCAGCAATGGAGGGACAGATATGCGTCGGTTGGCTGTATCCCTGACCAAACTCGGTGGGCCCCAGCAAGACCCAATTAGCCTATCACAGTAGTAGGCCAGATAAGATAACACCATATTACCAACCAATTTAGGTCGCACCAGTCAAATTAAACTGTGGTATGTCAGACCCTCATGCCATGTTGGTTGGGTTGGTCCGACCGAGTCGTTATGAGATTAGGCGCAACTGAACCCAGGTTACTAAAACAGTAATAACATGAAAACTGAGTGTCATATTGATGAGACATTTGTTCCATTGGGACCCTCTCGATCAGGTGGATATTTGAATATTTTATAAGGATACTTCCATGTATGTTGACAGTCATTGTGTGTCTTGGGGGAGCGGTTCCCTTGGGATGAAGCATGCAAATGAGTAGTTGCTTTGGGGATCCTTAGTGGACTGATAGATGAGAAACTATCATGTAGATCCTTAGTGGCCTGGTAAATGAAGAGGATCTATGTGGATATTTAGTGGCCCAATAGATAAGTAGCATCCATGTGTGTCACTTTCCGTCCCCCGCGGCCCGTGTCGTGACTAACCCATGCTCAACTTCCATAGGCCAGGGGCTGGCGACTAGCACCAAAGGCATAATTCCCTAAAACTGGGAAGGTATAGACTTTATAAACTATAATCAAACACAACATAAAAAACAGCTAGATACAAAAAACTACATAAAACTGTATAAAAAAATAGTACTGAAAAGTAAAGTGGCTGGAAATAATAGCCAAACTGTAATGTAAAAGGAAACTAGAAATATATGTACAACTGAAGAAAGGAAAAACAGCTTCTAGGTCATCCTCCAGGATTCCTACCTGAAGGGTAGGTAATGATAGCCTCCTCGGCACTCCATGTTCTCTAGTCTCCTATGTGTACATATTTTTCATAAGTTCCACCTCCGGGTACCGTTCAATCCTGGTACTCTTAGACTCAGACAACGATGTTTGTCGTCTGCATCCAACACAACGAGGTGTGGGCTTAGCCCGTGTAGGGGTGAGTATAACGAAACTCAGTAGGTATCCCGAGACCCTCATGGACTCACAAAATTGAACAAGGATAAACCAAAAAGTATTAAATAAATAGATAATCCCACTTAGGTATATGCCCATACATATACCTAAGATATCAACTAATCCATCTAAATCATTAGGTAACCACAAAAGTTTCTGACTCAACTCACACATTTCTACAACTTATGTAGAGAGGTAGAGATGATTACATGTATCCACTAAATCATCTACTCTGTCTAACTCACAAAGGATTAAGGTAAAAAAATCAGAGCTGTCGAACCCACGTAGGATCCAGAAACATTAGTCAGAGCTGTCGATCCCACGTAGGATCCAGGAAGAGAAGTCAGAGATGTCGAACCCACGTAGGATCGAGTAACAGTAGTCATACTTGTCGAACCCACATAGCATCCAATAATAGTAGTCAGAGCTGTGAAACCCACATTGGATCCCAAAATAGTCGTCAGAGCTGTCGAACCCACGTAGGATCCAGGAACAGTTGTAAATTTTTTTGAACCCACATAGGATCCAGGAACAGTATTCAATGTTATGGAAACCATGTCGAATCCAGGAATAGTAGTCACAGCTGTCGAACCCACGTTGGATACAGGAACAGTAGTCAGATCCCACAAAATATCCTCTAGGGTTTGTATCATCCTCTCGGATTGACCATCTATCTGAGGGTGATAGGTCGTGCTCATAGCCAACTCTGTCCCAAGGGCATGCTGCAAGTATTTCCAGAAACGAGATGTAGGCCTCAGATCTCTATATGATTCAATCGAAACTGGAAGGCCATTCTTTTTTACCACCTCCCTAATATAGATTTTGAAAAAATCCTCCACTGTATGAGATTCACAAATCGGGATGAAATGGGCCGACATCGTTAGCCAATCCACTATCACCCAAGTGGCATCGTGCATTCAGACTATTCTTGGGAGACCTATAAAAAAATCCATCGCTATCTGCTCTCACTTCCAAACATGGATTGTTAATGACTACACCATTCCTTCTGGCCTCTGATGCTCTACCATGACCTGCTGACAATTCAACCATCTCAAAAAAAACTCATCCACACTACATTTCATACCATCCCACTAGAATTTCTCATTCAACAATTTATACATTTTTTGAATTCCAGGATGAAAATCCCACCTAGAATGATGATATGCCCTGAGAAGATCCTCCTGACAAGACACTAGTACAACCATACGATTATGAAAACACAAAACTAAATCTACATTCCGTTTCCAACCCTCAATGTTCTCCCCACCATTGAGTTTTGACCCCATGGTCACACACTCCGAATCAAATATATGTGTCTTTCTAAACAGTCCAACCAAGTCCGAAATCAAAAAAATTGGAAATAAGAATGCACTATCGCCCTGGTCCTCACATTCAAACCGCAAATCATTTATAACCGACATCAACTACCACTGGTCTGATGCTTTTTTTACCAAATGATCATATGATTTTCTACTTAATGCACCTGCCATCGAATTTCCCTTACATGGTGTTTATATAAAGTCAAAATCAAACATTTGGAGATATTCCATCCATCTCCATTGACTCATGCTCAAATACCTTTGTGAGGAAATATGCTTCATGCTCTTGTGATCTGTATATACCGTAAATTTCTCACCAAATAGATAATGACTCCATACTTTCAAAGCATGGACCAGTGCTACCAACTCCAAATAATGATTTGGGTAGTTCTTCTCATGCACTCTCAACTGTCGTGAGCCATATGAAACCACATGATTCTCCAGCATGAGAACGAACTACAAACATGATCCTGATGCATCGCAATACACCATGTACCCTTTTCCTGGTTCTGGAAAAACCAAGATTGGTGCTGATGTAAGACGACCCTTTAGCTCTTCAAAACACGGTTTACACTGTTCATTACACTGGAATAGAACATTATTTGTTTTCAAAGCTATCATTGGTGAAGCCAAACGTTAAAAATCACGAACAAAACACTGATAATATCCAGCTAGACCAAGAAAACTCTGTATCTCAAACACATTCTTTGGCGGTTTCCATGAGACAACCTCTATATTTTCTGGATCCACCGAAACACATCATTCAGAAATCACATGGTCAAGAAAACGAAATTCCTTTATACAAAAGTCACACATTAAAAATTTGGCATATAACCAATGATCCCTCAAGATCCCCAGCACTACTACCAAGTGCTACTCATGCTCCACCCTAGTCTTTGAATACACTAGAATATCGTCGACAAACACCACCACAAATGAATCCAGATATCTCTGAAATATCCAATTCATCAATGCCATAAACACTGCTACCACATTCGTTAGCCCAAAGGGAATAACCACATATTCATAATGGCCATATCTACATCTAAAAGCTTTTTTAGGAATATCCTCCTTCCTCACCCGTAATTGTTGATATCCTGGCCTCAGGTCAATCTTGGAGAACCACTAGGATCCCCTCAACTGGTCAAACAAATCATGAATTCATGGAAGTGGATATCTATTCTTTATCGTAACTTGGTTAAGTCCACGATAATCAACACATAGCCTCAATGTTCCATCCACCTTTTTCAAAAACAACACTGGTGCTGCCCATAGAGATGTGCTAGGCCAGATAAAGCCTTTGTTTTCTAACTCTTCTAACTGGATTTTCAATTCCCTAATTTCATCTGGTTCCATCTGATATGACAGAATTGAGATATGACTAGTCCCCAGAAGGAGATCAATCGTAAACTCAACTAACCTTATGGGAGGTACCCCAGAGGATTATTTAGGAAAAACATCCATGAACTGATCCACCACCACTGAAAGAAAACTCTTCTCAACACCGTCTACAGATTCCAACAACACTACCAACTGATATGATATCGTACCCAATGCTGGGGGGAAACAAACCCATTGCACCCTTAATTTCATGCTTCTCTCATCTAAAGAGATGTCTAATTCCATCGTGTGTCGTAAATGCAAATGTTTTAACATCAAAATCGATGTGATCCTTAAATGCCACCAACCAATCCATTCCCAGGATTACAACATACCCATCCATCCCAAGCATTGAGAAATTCCAAACTATCTCAAACTCCCCCACAAGGATACTAAATTCTCTACACAAGAAGGCTAGACACTCTCTTCGGTGTAGATGAGTTTCAAGTTTCAAAACCAAGGTCATCATTTATACACATAAACCCATAAAATCAACCACATGTGTAGCAATAAAAGAGTGTGATGCACCTGTATCAAACAGCACTTGAATCAAGGTGTAATTTAAAATAATAGTACCTCGCACCATGGATGGTCCCGAATGATCATGCACCACCACCTTCTCAGCTCTGAACACATGTTTTCTTGCACACTATGCTCTTTATTGCTCTGCTGAGGCATCGTGGTATTCCGAGAATCACCATGACCCACTTTAATTTACTAACAAGGGAATTTTTTTTGTCCCTGTCCCATCGACGCATGTGATGTCTATGATCCCCGAGGAGTGTCACCTGCCCCCGAACTTGGAGCATTCCGACAATAACATTGCAGATGCCCCATCTTCTTACAAATATGAAATTCTCGAGGATGTGGCATACAATACTTCTTGATGTTTTTCGTAGAACCACACTGAAAACATCCCGACATTCTATGGGGCTTCAGAGGATGATTTACCAATCCTGCCTTCGGATTATATTCCATATTCCTGCCCTGGGAATATGTGTCCCTCTTCTTCTTGAACCCAGCATTAGAGTTCCATCTAGTCCCCATGGGTAACACCATGCTTCCTCCACCCGGAGTGCCCAAAAAATCCCACTCATCCACTGAGGCTCTATTCACAGATATCACTGCTATCTTTGAACGAATTTCTTGCCTTAACCCCGCTTAAAAGATCCAAGTCTTCAATGACCTGCTACCCACCACCTTGGTTTTTAACCGCACTATGTTCATAAACTTAGCTGCATAGTATGTCGCAGACAGAAGATCTTGCTTGAAAATGACGAAATCAGTCATATGCTGAGTTCTGAACGTATGTGGGTAGAATTGTTTATTAAAGAATTTCTCAAATCCTTCCCACGTCATACCCTGGTACGTCCTCGCTTGGACTACCAACTCCCACCACTAAAGGGAAATATCTTCCAACATATACATGGATAACATCACTTTTAACTCTACCAGAGTTCCCAAGAACTATAACATCTTGTTCATTATATTCAACCATTATTCTACCCTATTTAGATCTGAATCACCCATGAATATGGGTGGATTATGATTTTGATATTTAATTGCATGATCCACATGCCATGGTTCATCTATTTTTTTCCACATTCTACAGCTTGGAACGCTTGCACTGTGCATTGCACTAGCAGCTGGTTCACCTGAGGCTCAGGTGCTACAACATTCTCAGCAGCCTCCACTGGTTGGTCTCTATAACAGCTACCCGATGCCATTTCTATATAAATACAACAATCAACCATGAGTCTCACTTCTGTAGACATCACGAAATCCCATTTTAAATCACATTACAGAACAATATTACAACATGTCTTTTCAGAAGATCACATTTCCCATCTTTCACCATTTTGAAAATCAAACCATTTTTAAAATATCAAATTTATTCAAATTATAGTTTCAAACAAAAACCATTTCTCAGTTCAGACCATAGATCATTATACCCAATGAAATATGCATCCTAGTGGGAAGGTATTTCTACCATGCATTCCATGATCATCTCATTGGCTACACCCATGACCATGACATTTCCAATGCCTATAAGTGTCTCTAAGCCACTTATGTACCCGACTCCCTGGTAACATGAATTTCATCATAAAATGGTTATCTACATCCTTTTATTCTATACATTCCATGTTTGGACAATCCTACTCCTTTCTACCATCCCTACTCAAGGAATGTAACAGAACTATTGTCAACACCAAATTGGAAAATAAACTCCAATGGGCCGAAAAAACTGATACCACTTGTAACACCCCGCCCCTAACTCATTGGCATGAGGAGGCGGTGAGGGATACATGGCCTTAAACGACATCCCCAAGATGCCAAAGGAAGGCAATGAATGTCGAGGGATTCAAGATCATGTTGGGGTACGATTTTCCCTTTAGACAATACCAACCAAACCATCCACTAACGACCACTATATGATGCATGTCAATTAAATTACCCAACCATGCATTCCCAAAAGACAACCAAGTTGTTCCAGAACACAACTCAAAACCAATACAACTAGACATGTCCACACAACATCATAGTACACTACGGAAACTAAACAACCAAACACCACAAGCCATGACACCACCACAGCTCCACGCCAAGCTCCAAGCTCCAAGCTCCACCAAGGGATCACAATTCTCCAATAATAGACAGTGAGGCCATACCTTTTCCCACATCATGGTACACGACATCTGCAAAGACACCAGAGTGCCAAAGTAGGGGGTATGTAATAAAACTCAGTAGGATTTCCCCAAATGACTTCCCTACACATGCCACTAGGATAAAACCATTAGCACATTTGTATAAATTAGTTTATATAAATTAAATCACAAGTGAAACCATTTTCATAAGACAAACATGCCCTTACCAACCCATCACTCCGAAACCAAGAAACCGAGGGAAAGCCAACCAAACATGCCACAAGCCATCCATAATTTACAAGTTAGCACAAAAACTTCCATCGTGCAAAGTAATGCACAACAAACAACCAAAATGGTGGGACTTCCACCCAAACCATTCACCCATTCACACCAAAACAACAAAAACGGTGGGAATTCCACCAAACCCGTTCACCCATTCACAACTAGAGGTACTTCCCGACCACTACTCATATGGTGGTTTTTCAGACCACTATCCATGCCTTTTTTATAGTGAGACTTCCCACCCACTTCCATATAAAATTTCAATAAATCCAAACCAAGAATAAACCCACCAAGATCACAACAACATGCAATCAACCAATTCCATTGCATATCAATCCACTTCAATAAATCACCCATTTATTGAAAACCATTTTCCATGCCAAACAACATCTCATTTAAAAAAAACCCTTTTATTGAAAACCATTTCCATCAATCATTTTCACAAATCAATCATATCATCCCATTTTAAAATCTTCATTTTAAAATCCACAAGAATATCATTTCAATATAAGACACCCCTTTTCCCAAAAACCCCCAAAACATCACCCAAGAGATTTCAAACCAATTTCGCATAACAATTCATAATTAATTTTCATTACAAAAATAAATTGTAACATGGAACCACTATTTCTAACCATGTAGAGTCAAGAGAGAAGCCTCCTACCTTTAAGGTTCCCGATAAATCGACCCACAAGCCACCGCACCTCAAATATGGTGAACGTACCACCGAAACCACTCTAGATCCACTTTCCCTAACATCCACACGCCTTAATATTATCATCCAAGGCAACCAGAACACTAGATCTAAACACAATAAGTGTAGATCATGAAAACCACGAAACAGAGGGATGTAGATCAGGAAGAAAACACAAGAGAAACAGAAGGATAGACTTACCCGGGAGAAACCACCTTTAAACTACCTTGAAACCCCTTTGAAACGCTTCCAAATCTAGTGGGAGAGCACCCTTAACCCCTGAGAACCCAAAATCCCAAGTGAGCCATGAGTGGGAGGAAGATTAGAGAGAAATAGGTTAAGCCTAAGGGAGCCTGGAACTTATAACCCTATTTTTAAGTGGTTGTAACGTTAGCCCGCACGGTTTGGAAAACTGTGCGCTAACCCTGCACATGCTACTGCCTTTGGAGCAAGGGTCCCCACTATTTCCTCACACGGCTTAGAAAACTGCACGCAGGCCATGCGAAGCATACTGTCCCCCTTGCAGGGTTTCCTGGGGAATCCACACGGTTTCCACTAACCATTCTCAAACCGTGCTCCCCTTTAAAAACCTCCAAACTCATCCAAAACCATGAAAAACTGTCCCATCCTCTTCCTGACTCATCCCAAGCACGTTAAAGACATAAAAATGCATAAAAATGGCCACAAACCTCAAACTAGTGGTGATACATCATCTCTATAATTATATATATATATATATATATATTAAATATTATATTTATTTATTGGTTATATTTTCTTAACCATTATTTAATGTTTTACTTCAAAAATTAATTGCAGCACATTAAGGAAATTTTATGTTGTATATACACATGAGAAAAAATATGATTAGCTATATTGTAAAAATTACATGGAATTTGTTCAAATATGAATATTATATAATTAATAACACATAATACTTAACATATCAATTAATTATTAACATATCAATGACATTATATATGTTTGGTTGATGGAATGCAATTACAATTGTTGGCATGGAGGCCATCTATCGTACACAAGAGCGAAGACCTAAGTTCACATGTGATGGTTCAAGAGTTGTATAAATATTATTCAAGAAGAATAATAACAACATGTTATATGTTACATATTTGAATTTTTTTATTTAACATGTTAGGCTATAATTTATGGTGGAAAAAATATTTTAAGAGAAGAGCTCACCCAACACAATTACCTTTTCTTAGAAAAATCACAATTGAATGTCTTTTTAAGGAAAATATGATTTTTATATTTGAAATACAAGTAGATATATATTTTTTATAATAGTTTTTGGGATTTTTTTAAATGGTGGTTTCAGAATAAATTATTTGACATGTGTATATATATTTTGTGAGTTGATTCCCTTTAATAATTGTGGATGAGTGAAATTTAATTAAATAAAAAAAATAAATATTGGATAGTCACAGTCACCCAATGATCTAAACAATAGTTAAATAATGGATTTTTAAATGTTAATTTATATTCAAATGACCACTATTAAATTTTTTTTATCATTTTTATTCTTATATCCTCTATGTTTAATTACTTTTATAAATTTTTTCACCATGGTTAATAGTTTTATAATCATTGTAATTTATTCATTAAGACTGAAATAAAATGAAACTGATTAGAAATTATATAATATATGATTCGTATTATGAAATTAACATAATCGAATAAAATTTATATATATGTTAAAAATAAATTCTATCAAAAGATCATCAAATGTGTAGAAACCGTGTTTTAGTTTTTAATCGCTGAAAAAATTACCATCTTTGAAAATCATTACAAAAATAAAATAAAATGAAATTATCATATATTAATAATTATTTTGATTTATTTTATTCAGATATTTGTATTTTATTCGATTTTCTAATGTGAAATAATTTCAATTAAATAACAAACAGACAATTGTTTTCGAAAAAACTGATTTTCAAGAAATAATTTTATCACGAATAAGATGATCTAACATTAACTATATTAATAAGAATGAAACTTTAATGGAATGATATTTATATAGTTAAATAAAAAATATACAAATTTCATTGAATGTATTCCTCATTTTGGTTTATTTTGAATAATTATAATGGAGACATATTATGTAATCAAAAAAATTCCATAGAAATAAAATATTTTTTAAGACTAAATTTGAATTATCATAAAATAAGGAATATAACATATTCAATAATTATTAATTATTTTTAATTAAATGAAAAAAAATTAATTTTCATTGAAATTAATTTCAAGTCATAATGGTATTATAAAATTAAATAATTTAATGAAACGAAATTTCTAGATTTGAAAAATCTGTACATTTCAATATTCACTAAATATTAATCGTTTTTGGAAAATTAAAAAATGTAACGATTGGATAATTTTGATATGATTAATCAAAATATTATTTCCCATTTATTAAATAAAATTTCTAAATTATCCATAAATTATTAATTGTTTTTCAATAAAACTATTGAATGCCATTTGTGAAGGGAAAATTATTTTTTAAGGAAAAATAACAATAGAAAAATCATTATTGATTATTTGCTAAAAATTTATTTATGATTATTTATATAATGTTATGAATCATAATTAATTATTATTATTCATATCCAACAATTTAATAATTATGTTATAATGATCATATTTAAATAATATATTTCAAGGGTCGAATATGCTTGGTGTTGAAGGAAGTATAAGTTATAAAAAAACTTCTCTTTTAATTATCAGCTTCATATAAAATAGATTATTATTTTTATGATATATTTGACGAAATATGGATTCTAATTATCAGATGCTGATAATTTTGAGACATTATGCATCTGGATTTCTAATCATGGAGATGTTATATTATATGGACCAAAACAAGTATAATGTTAATGTGATCATCAAGAGACTAACTGATAATGTCAATGATTATATAAATAATTATATATGAAGGAAAATATTTATAGATGGTTACAATGATAGAAATAGAAGACCATAGTTAAAAGAAAATTGATGATTATCTAGAATTCTTTTGGGATCTTAATGCATAATGGGAATATCTAGATATCAGAACATCGAAATTTTGTAGTTCAGAATATAGGGAACCAAAAATTAAATATAAACAAATATAAGTTATATATGTAGTATTTACAGGATATTATATAGTTCTATAGTTGTCCCAATTTTTTTGAACATATTTTAATTTTATTAATATAATGGAAAAGGGAGAAGATGGCCACCTCAATGAGACGACAACTCTCATTTATAAAAAAAATATAGGAGTCGATGATGGAAAAAGAAACATATGTGATAAATAAAAAGAGAAAATTATAAATTATTGAATATCCATTCTGTAAAATTACACATTATAATTAGTAAGTTGTCATTTTAAGGGAGGTAGCTAATTCAGTTAATGGATTTAAGGAAGGACTAGTGGTGAAGGGATCCAAACCTATTCATGGGATTTATTTTCTATAAAATCTCACATATTAATTTTATATCATTACAAAAGAGAAATTGTTGTGATAAAAATATTATAATAATATAAATATAAGGGAAAAGTTTGTAAAGGAAAAGATTATTCATTTATAACTTAGGATTACATTTACATGAATCAATTGGTTGTGTTAGAAACTAGATAATGTCACCGTGAAACTAGCGCAAGAACTAGTTCGTTGAAAAACCCGAATGACGTTCCCTATATCCACAGGCTAGAAACAAGGCCCAGTAATCATGATCATGTGCTAGGGAGTTATTTACCTTAATTTGGTAACATTTGACAACAAATAATAATAATCAAACAGAACCAAACAATTTATTCCAACAATCCATTAGTAAAATATCCTTGTTGAAATATATAGTTTAAATCATAGCCAATGTGGGAATAGCTAGGATGGAACTAGAAGTATAACTCATTAACCATCACATGGTATGGGGACTTCACACCTAATCCTCTTTTAAAACACCACACTAAGGAATGCAAATAATAACCTGAACTACTAGAATCAAGGACCTTACCGTTACCATTTTCAAGCATTACCAAGTCTACTTAATCCCAAAGGTGTAATTTGGGTTTGAGCCTAATCCCAATAGGGTGCCTCCAGAAAAATATTCCATGTGATAAATATTTTAAGACAAAAAACATCCATGTTTTTATAAAAAAAATGCAAGAACATTTTCTGGATTGTTCAACTGTATAAAAAACCTCTTTTAGGAGGAAAAAATTAATGAATCGATAATTTTAAATAAATCACACATTTTACTAAATTTTTATTCAATAAAAATTGTATGCCAAAGATAACTACCATATAGACAATGAGAACTAGTCCCAAGAACAACTCTTGTCTCTAGAAAACTGTGGGGATCTAAGAACATCGTATCATGGTTTAAAATACGTAGTCAATAAATTTCTGAAGCATAAGACAATATGAGGAGAAATCCCAATATCCTAGTGGTCCCCAAACACAAAAAAAATCTTAGTTACTGTTTTTATCATCATATTTTATAAGTGAAACAGGGATGATACCACTACCAGATTACTAGAATACTAGTCCTAGTTCACCCACCAAGATACATGAGTTTCCCTTTTTCTGCTCAATAATGACCCAAATGTTATAAAATACCAATTTCACATGAATGTTAAATTTTAACATTGAAATTAAATTTCTAAATTATACACACCCCAAACAATACACAAACATGTTCCCCTACCTCAATGTAATTTAATAAACCCTTAAATGTTTTTATAAAACAATTTTAAGTGATAAGACAATGGTTTTCAAAAAAAATATATTCAACAATCATTTCATAAGGATGAAACCCCAACAATTCCACATCCAAATAGATTTTTCAGCACTAAAAAATTAATAATCCAATTCCATGAGTCATAAAACTACCCCAGCAGACACAACATGGAATACACATCATAAACACTCATTTTCTTACATAAATGATTCTTCAAAATTAACAAATTAATCAATGATACAAGAAATGGTTTTTGATCCAAACATAGTGGAAGTGTAACATGATAAAATCTTCAATAATGAATGATAAATCCATCATACAATTTCTACACATGGAAGACCCTACCGTGGATGTAAAAAACACCAATTCATTAGGTGAAACTTCAAACGTACCATCGACACACCACAAGTGGATGGAAATGTACCCTAATGAACAATATTAAACCCATAAAAACAAAATCAAACCCATGGTACAAAACAATAGTTTTGGGACATTCGAATCTTCAAGGAGGAAAAACTATTTTGAAATGGAAGAAAAGAGATAGTAATTCACTTATATAAAGAACAATGATAATCTAAACGGAAAAACCCATTCCAAAATGGGTTTTAAGGGAGGTTGATAGATTTATATTTCAGATAGGTTTTAATGGTTGAAGAAATTGGAGACTTTAGATTAATCATTAAATTGAATAATTGTAATAAAATAAAAATTTTAATTAGATAGAAACTTTTCACTGTTTGTTAGCTCGGTTCTGTAAACTATGAGGCCAAACCGCGCGGCTGGTTATGGCCACCTCGAAACAATTAGTTTATTCATAATTACAAGGGGGAACCTAGGGGGAACTAGGGGGAACTAGGGGGAATTATATAACAATAATTGAATAGATAAATAAGTTAAAAGAAGGACATATATGTGTTAATTCTCCCCACCATTGAAAACGTTCCACCCCAAGAAGTCACCCCAAAGATGGATCAGAAAACAAGAACAGGTAATCTTTCTCAACCCATGATGTATGATCCCTATTCATGTGCTCATAATTTATATTCTACCAAAGGACCTGAACCAGTTGAATAGACCTCACCCATGAAACCTTCTCTTAGGAATCCATGATTCTCACCGTCGACTCAAACAAATATAATTCTTGCTCTATCACTGACTCTTACTCATTCAACATTTGGGACATATCTGGATTATATTTGTTAAATTGGGATACATGTAATATGTACTGCATAAATTTTAACTATGAAGTCAAGGATAACCTATATGACACCATTCCAATATGCTCAGTGATCTCAATAACGACGCCACACATTGGCGTAATCTTTCTCAGTTGTCCAATTGAAAATGAACCAAATGAGGGGACACCTTCAAGAATACCTTATCACCCACATAAATCCTAATATACTAACACCTCCAGCCAGCATAAGACATATTCTGACTCTGAGATATCAGCAAATGCAGCCTGATTATCATGAACTTCTCATATTTTCCATTCTCAAGACTCAGCCCCAACATTGATGTTACACCTATCTCAGTATGACATAAGATGTCTGACAATAAAAATTTATTTATGACATCATAAGTAGACTTAAAATAAATATTTGATAACTATAATTATATGTGAACTCAACCCATCCCAAATAGATATCACGTGATCCTCTTAAATCCAAAACACATGCACAGAATATGTCATAATATTATGATATTCCCTCTCCGTCTAACCATCCTTTTGATGATGTTTTTCCATGGTCATCACAGACTACGACCCAAATTCCTAATGAAGGCCTTCCAAAAATAGATACATAAAATGGGGGTCTATTTATTGGATAATTAAATATGAAACACCAATTATAATTAATCCCTCATGTATATAAAATTGGCCCATATAATCATCTTTGGTTATATCTCTGATCGGAATAAAGTTATCAGATTTGGTCAGATGATGAATCACTACCCAAGTAACATTCTTTCCCTGAGGTTTTTGAGGGAAGAAAATAATGATATCTATAGATAGCTCTTTATAAGTCTATGTTGGAATGGGTAAAAACTGAAGAAAACCATAGGGCCTTTGATGATCTGATTTTGCATGATGACATGTATAATATCTTGACACGAAGTCATCTATGTCTCGTCACAAACCTTGCCACTAGAACTGCTGATGATCATCATAATTCATTATGGTTTCCCCAATAATAACTACCCACTGAGATTGTTGGTAATCATGCATCAAAACATTCTTCAGAAGAAGAAAAAACCTTGAATGACCCTTGTAAAAAAAGATTACCTCGAGAGATAGAAGATGAATCAAAAGACAACTCCCCCATGAAGATACTACATCGAATAATGAAAAATATCATCATTGGGAATATCCCAAATAATAAACACTAAAATAGAAATAGTCAACTGAACAGTTCCCAGAAAAGTCCATCCATTGTGCTCTATAGACTTTACATGTATCTGGGAAAAAATCCCTATTTGAGTCCACTCAAAGTTGGTCTACCTCAACTATTGTACTAGAACATTCCTCCCTAAGGAATATGATACCACATTACCCTTTACAATGGGTATAGATGATATCAATATCATGCCCCTATAAATATTTGATCCTCTGACACTACCTAAAATTGAGATCCTTATATTAGAAGATGTAGGCCAAGATCTTTTTATTAGAGTATGCCACATTATTCCCCCAAAAAATGTAGTGATTTCATGTCATCAAATAATTAATCACTAATTCTATATCCATTTTCAAGGTTGGGTAAATCAAGTCATCAGTTTGGAGTTGGTGAGATTAATATGACACCACATGATCATCATGCAAAAGCACACACCAGAGCCCCAATCCTAATGTGTCAACACACACCACATACCCCATTCCTGATTCCGGAATGATCAACATGGGGGGGTGGAAGATATCCTCCACTTCATCCCCATGAAGCATTCTAGACATTATAGAACCCATTAAATCTTAACCACTTTATCAGGAGCACGATCATGGGAGAATAAATCATAGAGATGTATCAAACAATCTTCTTAATGTAAAATTTATAGGAAAATGATAATCATACCCCAGAACACATTTCTCAGCTCATCCCATGACATAAATTCACTAACCATCTCGGGGTCCCCCAAAACCAAATGTTTTGAGATGGAATGTCCCATAAATTTCACTTACCTAATCCATAAAGTTCACATAGACAATGTTTCTTTGGGTAAATGATCATACAGAGTGCCCAACATGATCCGAAAATGATTTTCAATATCTTCCTCAGATCCATAGTAAACTAGGATGTTGTCCCCAAATACCACAATGACAGAGTCTACATTTCTATAGAAAACCTTATTCATGAGAACCATAAATACCATTGTTTCATTGGTTAGTCCATAATTCATTAACATGAAATCAACATTGTCGCAATAGATATGGTAGGCTGTATATTGGATATGACCCATTCATGCTTACTTGGTGATAAATCAAATGAAATTATATGATTTCAAACCACTTTCCCCACTTAAATTGATAAAAAAATTCATCTATTTGGCAGAAATAATTTTTTTGATGGATTCCATGTTCAACTTCTAGTAGTCAATTCACAACCGAAGGAATCTGCTGACATTCTTATTAAGAAGCACAGTATCCTCCAAAGGAGATATAATTTTCCAAATGAATCCCTTGGATTCTGAATCATCATGAATTATATTTAATTCCATCAACCCACTCAGAGTCATATGATATTATCCATGAGATATCATAACTGTTACTAGGGCAATATCAATCAAGAACTCCACACACTTCTCTGAGGGGAATCCTGATAATTAATCTAGAAACACATCATAGAACAAATCCAATACATGTGTTAATCCCCTTAAGGAGGAGAACCCTCATCCTCAAGCATGGAAGATGATTAAAAGATGATATGTTTTCCCAATTAGTGGAGTGGGGGTCCTACACGACTCGACCAAGGATTACATTCCACATTAGAAAACTGAGGACTCCCACCTGGATCCATGAAACTCACATTCCTCCAATCGATATTGATATAAACATAAATGCACAATAATGAATATCTCCTAGGATTTCATCAAGAAGGTTTGTATCCAAGACCAAGGGGTCCCACTCTATCTCTACCCCTGACACAGATAGCATAGATGACAAAAATCTAAGACCTTTCTCCTTCTTCTTACCCATAAGTGTCACTAACTCCATCACAAAAGTAAAGAACCCAGTTAAGAAATTTAGTCGATTCAAAAAATGGGTAGAGATAAAAGAAACAGAACAACCATTATACAATTGAAAAATATATATAGAAAAAGCAATCATGATAATACCTCAAACTATTTATGTCCATGAATCTGATCATACTAGTGTGTGATCCAAAACATGGATATTCTTTATCTCTATGTGATAATAGATGTTCACTTGCGACTCTCCCTTAAACTGGAACAATCCAGATTACAATATGACTATACCTCCAGAGTCACAAAACCGAGATCACATTGTCCTAGATGGCTCTGAATAATATAACACTCCCTAGGAATTCATAGATCCCGCCACACTCTGGATGGGACATGTCACCTTGAAAAAGAGATGAAAGTTCTCCATAACTCCAAATATTAAAAAGTCCTTGAAAAAGAAGTACATTCATGTTAGGTGTTACCCATCATCCCACACTAGTGGAACACAATGTTCCTTGCATTAGAAGCCATAGATGAAAATTACATGGGAAGATGGACTGAACTACCACCTCCCTTATTCACAAAATACTTTATCGTTCATTTAAACTCAGATGAACATCCAATACCAATAACATAAACTATTTGTGAGAAACTATACATCCCCTTGTGCTCAATCACTACCATAAAATTTCAATCAATCTCCTTGTAAAAGGTCTTCACCTTCAATAGGACGACCTGAGAATATATCTCTCAATATAATCCATTTTCAAATCATTTAGCCTTCATACATTTCTTAGAGAATATTTCAGGGGAATATCAAACTAACTTGGAAAATCTTTTGGCATTCTCCATCACCAAATGCTTCCCCTAAAAGAGATCCATAAATTCATAGGATCTGGAATATGTCATGAAATTAAGATTGTACTGGTCCGTGAGGATATCCTTGTAGTCCTTCCGTCTCATCTTCTCATGCTTCTTAGTTGAAATCACTAATTTACACCACATATGTCTTAGACCTTATAGATGAATTGATAAAATTTCACCCGGATATCAATAAGTATGTCATGGAACTCGAACATGCGGTTGATCTTCTCAAGCCACTACTTGGATTCTTGAGGCTCCACGATTCCTCAAATATTAGGGGGATTATTAGAAACTCCAAGGCTTTGTCCTTCCTAAGACCTTGTTCATATTCTATATCTTGAGATGGAGTAGGACCAACTCTCTGCCCTAGATTTTCTACATCCTGAACAACAACTTCTACCAACATAAGATCATGTAGTTAATGAGAACTATCTCATAATTCCACCCAAGGGTGCATGGTATATTTTGGGAGGAATGATGCTACCAAAAAGAAAGATTCACATGAGAAATCATTAGTACAAAAGTTTTGAAATTTTTCAGAAACAACAAAAAATAGAAATTAATCCAACTCATCAATATAGTGGAATAAAAAACTACTTCACCATAACCAATTTCCATGTGTAAAAATGAAACCCCCATATCCCACCTAGAAGAGAAGTAAAATAGATAAACCGAAGATACCAAGGTGACTCAAGGTCTATCATGAGAGGTGTGAAACATACACCCTAGTCTCATCAAGAACAAGATGCCAAGATATTCCTAGCTCATATCTAACCATACCCATCCCCAATAAGGTATACTAGAAGCTTAACCATTCTCAGATTCAATTTATTCATGAACCTAACCTGGTCATGATCTAAACAGATTCCCAACCCAGTATATGGAATATCCCTAATTGTGTTCCAAATCCCAACAGGATGGAACTAGTTCCTGGGTATCATAAACAAGTGATTGGGAATGATTTAACTGGGTTTGGAAGAATTATTAAATGTACAATAATAAATAAACTGAATATGAAAATTTAATCCAACAAACGATTAATAAAAATTCAAAATTGAGATACATAGTTTAATAAGGACCCACGATGGATAGAAATTGGAAGGATCAGAAATTAAATCTCAAGAACCACCACACGTAAATGGTATATCACACCAAAGCCTTCTCCACAACACGATAATAGGGAAAGAGGCTAACAATAAGAACGTTCATCACCAAGAACCCTTCCCATTACTCTATCAAATGATATAATGTGTAATTACACCAAAATAATTAACTAGGATGTGTCCTAAGACAAAAAGTATTCATCTAAAAAAAATTCAATGTGATAAACATTTTGTGAAATAAATATTTCATGTTTTTATAAACATGAAATGGAAGAGAAATTTTTAGAATGAGAAACTTTAAATGAAAACAACATTAATTATGGAAGAATTTAAGAATTAAAAATTTATAATAGAACAATCATTATACTTAATTTTCCATCAATACCATCCATTGTCTGATGGTAAGTACCATATAGCCAATTAGAACATGTCATGGGAATGTCCCTAGGCACTAACTAGTTGTAGTGACCATTGCACATAATATCTTAGTGTATATGTAACCATAACTAATAAAAATCTCATGAACGAGACACTAGGATGGGAAACACCAATGGCCTAGTGATACCTGAACATCAATTATGATTAGATAATTTTT
The DNA here is from genome assembly GCA_963277665.1 of Viscum album. Lineage (NCBI taxonomy): Eukaryota > Viridiplantae > Streptophyta > Magnoliopsida > Santalales > Viscaceae > Viscum > Viscum album. The sequence continues at coordinate 223,007,645 of OY728165.1, forward strand.
TGATCATTAAACATTATATGGGAAACAAAAAAGGATACTACTACTAGATCACTAGAATACTAATCATAGTTTGTACACATTGACACTCGAGATTCCCTCTTTATGCTCAATCAATTTCAAAATGTTATAAAACACCAATAGAAAAAATGTACCATTTCCACATTGAATAACCATTTTTGAATCATACACACACAAAATAGTAAAAATACTTGTTTTTCACCCTCAATGTAATTTATTAAACACTTTAATGCTTAAAAAAATTTCAAGAGGTATGACAATTGTATTCACAAAAAATACATTAAAAACACTGTACATAATGAAAAACATCCCAACAAACTCAAACCCAACCACATTTGGATGCCCTTAAAAACATTTAATTGACCAATTACATGAGCCATAAATCAACCCTAAAAGACACCTCATGGACGGCACATGATAAAAATCATTATCATACAAAAATGCTAATTTAAAATAAACTAAAAAAATCAATGTAATAAATATCAGTTTTAACACAAAACATAATGGAAGAGGAACTTGAAAAAAGATATATAAAGAAGGAGAAATTTATCAAAGAGTTTATACATAAGGAATCACATACCATAGATATCAAAAACCCCAAAATCATTATGTGATACATAATCTGAAGCATTGTCGCACAATAAGGGTATGAAAACAAACCATATTCCACAATATTAGGAAAAATGAAGGAAAAATAAAACCCTATGTACGAAACCCAAGTTCATGTAAATTGGGAACATCAATATGGAGTAATGGAACCCTATTAAAATTTATGGAACAATTTAATAATTTAATTTAATGATGAATCGTGATTCTCTACAACCCAAAATCACTCAAAATAATCTGTCCAATAGATCTTGAGGGAGATTCAGAGCCTTCTATAGCTGATAGGGTTGAATGGGTATAAAAGGGGTGAGTTAGGTTTTTCATGAGAGTTAATAATTGGAATAACATAGATATTTTAAATAGACAGAAAATGTGCACAGTTTGTCCACACAATTTAGTAAACTGTGAGGCCAAAACATGAAGCTTATTCTTGCCACAAAAAACCATTATTCAATTCTGAATTTAAATAGGGATCCTAGGGGAAACATAGGGGGAATGATCAACGAAGAATATAAGAGAATATTAATAGAAATGAATGACCCAGTTCTGATATGTGGATTTAGAATATTATCAATATAATAAATACTTTGGTATGATTAATTGAATCCTTTATGTCATTAAAAATATTACATTAAAGTGGAATCATAAGTTATTTTCCATCATAGAAAAACATAGTTAATTATTATTTTTATTTTCATTCAAATTAATTCAAAAGATTTAGTTTAATCATCATAATGTATATTGATGAAATGCATCTTTTTAGCAAGCAAAATATACTGATTTATTAGTGGAATAATTTATAATCTAAAATATTTTATATTAATGATCACATGAATTCCAAAAATATGTTGTTCATATATATTGTGAGTGATAATAATAACATGATATGAGTTTAATCTAAATAGAATTACATCAAAATGTCATCTAGTTTATTTGGATGACTAAATGCAATATGGTAATAACTTGATTGTTCATTAAATTCATGTTTTCCATAGATAAATAACTAGAAAATTAATATGGTTCTTATATATTGTGTGTTTTCCAATTTCATTATTAATAGATATTTTCTAGGAATTACAATATTTATGTTGTATAACATTTCATTTTTTTGAGATAGTATTGACCCATTTCACGCTAAATCATGAAAGGGAACACTGGTACAATGTGTAGAGAAATATATGATCATTTATGGGAGAGGAATAAAATTAAATTTTCATTGGTAAAGAATATTCATTTCACGGATTCATTAATATAGTCACTTTGGGAGATTTTGTTTCTTTGATGATTATGATAGTATCTTTGTTCACAAATATAAGGATGAGAATAAACATATCTGTGATAATATATGCCATTGATAACTACGGTGATTTGATAATGAGATAATGGGAGAAGAAGATAATTGAGAAAATAAGTTGAATGAACATATGTTTAAGTAATGTATTACCAAGTTCATTTAAATTACATTACAATGAATATATTCATCAGATCATAATGGTGGAGTACCACAACTATATGGACATTTAAGGTTATCAAATAGTATATAATGATCTATATGATGAGATAATGAAATTGTATAAGGTAAATTAAAAATAATATTTTCCATTAATGGTTTAATGGCTTATAAACCATGAACCAACTGTGTGTCACCATGAGGATAGAAATGACCTATCATAACAGTAAATTATATGATTACTCAATGTAGGGTACGAATTGTGTGGTCTTGTTTTATATTACTTTCATTGTTTTGTGATTTATATAACTGTATACAAACTATATAAATATTAATTTAATGAACCACCCCCTTCATATGACATATGTTCATGATTCATTCTAACCATGCTATAACTATTCACTCATTATTGTTTCTCCATTAAAAATAATTTTCAATTTACAACTCAAGGAAGTAATAAAAAATATAAATAAATTTAATAATAAAAATCACAATGATTTTATATGAGAATGTCAGATAAGGATAACATATCTTGGGTTATGTTTTATCTTCTTTTAAGTGATTGATAATATAACATTTATGGAAATCTATCTGATGATATTTTTTTTGGAACGCATCGACTTATTATTTTTATTAAGCATTTCATCCTTATTTTATAATATAAGATTAGAGGTAATGATATCATTTTTATTTGAATTAAAATTATCATTCCTCTTTCGTGAATGATATTATGTGTGAATATATGAGAATGAGAACACCAATGTGATTTTTACATATATTGAGATTTTGAACCATACACGACCCTTAAGTATTATTCTCAATATTCAAACATACACTATGTATAGAGTAGTTTTCCTAAGGTTTGAAAATTATTATTTAAAACAAAATTTTAGATTGTCATGAATATAGTAGAAATCATTACCATATTTTTAAAATAAAATTGAAAATAGAAATTATTTATCCAATATTTTTAAAACTGCAGAAAAATTTTTCATTTATAAGAAACAAATAACTCAAAATGGGCAATATTTTTCATTATTTTTTGTAAAAGTTATAAATTCTAATTTTTATTACATTTTTTCAACAAGTATAAATGTCACCTCTTATAATATTATATATATTTTTATAATTTAATAAATATAGCTTATAAAATGTTAAACATATATATCTAATATATATATATATATATATTTTTTAATTTGTACATATTTTTACTCAATTAAAATAAATGCATGATTAGACACACACACACACACACACACACACATTTTAAATAAAAAAATATAAATTATACTATTGAGTACAATAATGTGTGAATCATATTTAATATTAGAATGTCTATATTTACTTTCTTATTATATAATCTGTAATTTATATACTATTATTATATATTTATATGATTTAGTTTATTTATGTAATTAAAATAATTTTACCATCTAAAAAATTGTATAATTTTGAAATATATATATATATATATATATTTATGTATGATATTTTTATATATATTTAGAAATACCGAATGTGAATAAACACATACAGTCCATTTTTAGATAATATTTTATAAAAATATGGGGATTATAATTAGATGAATATTTTATAATATATTTAAATATATTACATAACTATATATATAAATATAACATAATATATATGTATTTATATATATTTTATAATTTTTTAATACATTATTAAAATATGTATACCTATATTTAAAAATATATTTTAATATATATATGTATATATAGAATGTTTATGTGTCAGAATGCTTGTGTGAATATATACATAATTATATATATATATATGAACATATAATCAAATAAACACTAAGCTATATACATTAAAATATTTAGGTATGTAAATATAGCGTATAAACCATGAATATTTAGATGATCCTCAATAATCCATTATATGAACATATTTATATGGATATAATGTAAAACATAAATTTAAATGTTTTTTTATCTATTATAAATAAATATTACAAAATTATTTTTTAATATATTCCTATTATATAAACTGTATTAAAAATGTATGAATAATCATAATAAAATTTTATATAAATGAATTTTATCATACTAAAATATATATTATATAAAATCACAATTAATATATATTAATTTTATAAATAAAGTGAACACAAACTATATGTAAAAATATAATGATATGAAATATTTGAAACATATTTTATAAAATGATTCCAAAACTAAATATGTATTTAAATTTAACTATATATATATATATATGAATATAAATCAATACAAATAAATATATATACCATTTCATACCGAATAAATCAAGATGGGTCAGTGATAAGAGTGATCTCCATGAAAATAAATATCGGGGGTTTGATACCCAGCATGGAAAAGGATATTAAGGGATTGTAAAAATGTTCATGTATTACAGAATTCATTATGCTAATATAAGAGGTTCAAGAAGGAAATTTCATATCGGTAGGATTATTTAATATAACATAGACATACAAAATGTTTCAGTCTCATAGGAATCATTATTTTTACCCTGAAATTACTTTTATTATATACCATAAAGATCAGGGACCGGTAAAAAACCGGCCCTAAAAGAAAAAATAAAAAAGTTAAAAGAGTCAGGCATACAAGGGATTTTTACATAATCTAGTGTGCAACACTCCACCTCTGTCAGCCGCCACAAGTGGGGCACAATAATCATGCGCCGTAAATGACCACATTTCATCCAAATCAATCAATGCCCGCTTTGCAAGGGCATCCGACACCTGATTGGCCTCCCGGTAGACATGTGTAACCACCAGGCACATGCGCGTAGCCTAGTCGAGACATTCAACCCATTGAGGTAATGTGCACCACGGGACATTCCGTGTCTTGGTCCTCAACGCATGAACTGCAGATTGGGAATCAGATTCAAGCCATATACGCATCCAATTAAACTGGACAGCGTACCTGACAGCATATATCATGGCCCAGATTTTAGCTTCAAACGCAGTACCAATCCCTATGGTGTGATAGAAGCAGCCCTTAACAATCCCACGGTAGGTTCGGAACACTCCCCCGCATCCCGACATACCTGGTGCACCCAAAGCAGCCCCATCAACATTTATCTTGAGGCAGGGCGCGATGGGTGGCATCCACCGTATATACTTCATCATTTGAGGCTTGCGCGGCCGACCTGATACACCAAGTTTTCGCAGAACCTGGAGATCCTCAACGGTGTTATGCATTGTGCCATCCTGTACCATGGATGCGGCATAAATATCCCGATGGACAGCCTTCATCCCTTGTTGTACCGTATGCTTCTCATCTCCAAACAGCATGCAGTTCTGAGCCTCCCCTGTATCTGCAATAACAGCCGCTACAGCCACCAGCATCAGGTTGTGAATTTGTGCACTACATGGGACAATCATCATGCTGGACAACAGGTCAATAACCGGCCTGCATGTGTCAATTACAACACCAAATAGATACCCAATGTATTCCCATAGCTGCTTGGCCCGCCTGCAGCCCGTGAAAATATGCTGTATCGAATCCTCCTCGCTCTTGCATATGGAACATCATGAAGCCATGTGCAGTCCAGTCCGTTGGAGAGCATCCGATATTGGTATCCTGGTTTTCCATATTCTCCATATTAAGAAATACCTCGCAGGCCGGATAAAAGGGGCCTTGAACTTCAGCAACCAGGCTGGTGCAGAATTGAGCCCCCCACTAGCCACAGTGTAAAAATCTCTGCAATTAAACTGTCCAGACTTGGCAGGGATCCAGATCAGCGTGTCAACATCCATGAACGTGTATCCATTGATTTCATCAGCCACCTGCACGGGTACATCAGATGCAGGGGAATTAAAATACGAAACAAACGTCGAGATGGACATAGAGGCCGCCTCCATTGTAACATTCAGATTCTGAAGGGGCTGTGTGAGCCACTTTGTTGTCCAGCAGCTCAGGGTTGAGTCCTTACAGACCAGCCATTTCATGTCCTGCATGATACTCCCATACACATGCTTGAGCAGAGCCCAAACCGATGAGGCAAGATAATATTTATAGCCACTAAGAAGTCTCCTTGTAATTCGATTCGACAGAAAATCATCAGCATCTTCATGTGTGATCAAATACCACGTAAATTTCCCAATCAATCCACCATTGAAAGTGCAGAGGTCCTTTACTCCAAGCCCCCCCATCTCCATCGGCTTAACACATTCTTTCCAGGCAACTGTAATCAGCTTCTTCTCATGCGGTGACCCCGTCCATATGAAATTCTGCACCTTGCTCTGAATCTCTTTCAGAAGCCCTCTTGGCCATCTATACAGTGAAAACGAATAAACAAACTTTGAAGTGATTACTGAATTTACCAGACAGACCCTTCCGGCCAAAGACATGGCCTTCCCCTTCCAACCAGCAAGCTGCTGCAAAATACCCGCCGAAAGTCCTTCCAAGTACTGTCTTTTCACCTTCCCCCAAAACATTGGGACCCCAAGATATTGGAAGGGGTATGACCCTCTCCTCACCCCAAGGATCCTGACAATCCTATTCCATTTACCTACCGGGACCCCATTACCGAAGACAATCGAAGACTTGTCCCAGCTTATGGCCAGGCCAGCCACCTCCTCATAATGATTGAAAAGGGCCTTAATTGAATATATAGTTCTCCTTGATGCTTGTCCAAGTAAATTTTCCCTTTTAGAGCTATTTCGTATGTGAAAAACATGCTCACACCATTTGATTTTAAAATTTTATATGTTAGACATTCACCACCAATATAAATGTATACCCCCACTCCTCTAACATTCATTAAATAAAATCCATTTGGATAATTCCTTTTTTAATCAAATATCTAGTTAAATTTATTCCCCATAGCCTATATTATATATTTTGATCATAAATCAATCTTATGATGGATGTTAGTGCTTACAAAATGAGGTTATATAATGAATAGGTTTTCTGCATTACTAAGAATTATTATTTTATCTCATTTCACACATCTATAAAATATTATTCAATTATTATTATTATATAAAAAATGTAAATCACATATAATGAAATGTAATTTTTTGAATAAACCAAATCCATATACACTTTAATTAAAAGGCAAGGAAAATAATAATTTGTTTGTACAATAGACTACCGCCACACAAACTCATGTCATTCTCATTCCATCGTTGACTATTAAGGGTTTTTATAATTTTGTATATATAGTATATATATGATATTTATCACATATATATACATCATAAATTTCTATAGCACATATGACCAATTACATACCTTTTCTTGGGGGTTATGATAATGTCCAACATGTGTACACTAGACTACCACTTTGCAAAGCGATGTGATTGACTTTTAGCTGACTCATTACAATAAGGGAATAATGATATATTAAATTAGTATATTTTATATAGATGAAATAATTATTAAATAAATGACCAATTTATTATTCTAAAAATATAGTATACAGTTTTCATTATTACACTGATAAATAATGTGATCATTTCTGTAGGTGTAGACTACAACCTCCAAAAAGTGATATAATTATTTTTTTAATCACCACATCATAAGAAATATATATAAATATATATTTATAAAAATTATTTTATATATTATGTTATGATATTTTTAAAATGGGAAAAATAATAACTTTAATCCGATTGTGATTATTGAAAAGTGGAAACATTAATTATATATATATAGCCTACCTTCTAAATGATCATAACGTAAATCATTTCTTCAAAACTATACTTATAAATTGCAGTTAAAAGTATTATTTTTCGATGAATCTGATAATTATTTTATGACAATAACTCTAGAAATTTTTAATCAATGACCACATAGACTATAATCAACATATTGAGGTCATTTTTTCACAAAAAGCTAATATCATCGAAATATATGATGTAAAGAAAATTGTTTATGTAATTTAATATTTAATGGTAATAAGGGAAATAAATGGAATTACATAACTAAAAATGTTCATAAAAATTTAAAAATTTTGAGTTCGTTTTTTTATTTTGGAAGATAAATAATGTGCATGACAAATCTAACTCAATGAATGGGGCTTCGTCTCAATTTCTTTTCTTTGATTTATATTTTCAAGTTATGCACCTTTATTATTTTAATATTTTAAATATATACCATATGACATGTTATATCCTTAATTCAAATATTATCCATGTCTGTAGTATATTTTTAATATAATATTTTTTATGGATTATGATTCAAATATTTCCAAACTAATTAGGCAACTCTGGTAAAAATAATTCTCTTTTAATGTTTTCCTTCTAAGTATCTGTTTCATCTAAGTCGAATTTTTTATATTAGTTTTTAGGGAAATTATAATATTTTAAGGCATTTTTTATTTCATTCATTTATTTTTAGAAATGTAAATATTTTTACGGAATATGTGACATTATTTACAACTGAAAAGAAAATTGTAATACTTTAAACCATAAGAAGATAATGTCTTTTCCAGCACCACAACTCTTATTTTAAATTATGAATCCATTAATGCTTTATGGCATTAATAAAATCAATACAATAAATCCATTTTATGAGTGTTTTGGTATTGAAAATGGTTTTCAAATGAATGTGGGAATCTTTACCCAACTTTTTTGATTATTGAATAAAATAAAAATATTAATTTAAATAATTTGGGAATAATGTTATAAACCCGTAATGAAATAATGAATCTATTAAAACATTTGTAATATAGTTATATTAATTATGAAAATATTAAATAAAATGTTTAATCTAAATGGAAATAGTTTTATCTAAAATCATATTTTATATCATAATATTAAAAATGATAATTTTGGAATTTTATAATTTTAATATGAATAAATTAATAAAAATATTAAAATTAAAAAACAAATTTTTTTTATTGTGTAATTTTTGGATTTCATTTTGGAGAATATTTATTTTTCATTGAATAGAAAGAGATATAGATTCTTGTAAAATTAGACATATTGTTTCAATATACTATTTAATTTTAAGTCACATGATATTTTACCAATGATTAATATTTATACAATTTTTTATTGTTATTATTAATCCAACTTATTACTTTGAATCATCATTATAATGTATTTCATTATAATTTTATTTTGGTTTTATAAATTTTATTTTAATGATGCCTATTTAAATTTGAGTAATGTTTCTCTATTTTAATTAAATAAAATAATACCGAATGAGGAATTTATTAAATGAAATTTATATATTACATGTAAATAAATATGAAATTATATTTACAAAATTATTAATATTAGTCATGTAGATAATATAAAATAATCATTTATACACAATATAAACATCTTGAAAACCATATTTTTCTTCTTGTCTAAGGGTTTTGTTTTAAATTAAAATTATTTTTACATAATAAAATTAATTTTGTTTAATGAATTAAATATCTTGAAAATAGTAAATTCTATTTAATAATATGCTTAATATAATTTTATTTTATAAGGAAATGTGAGGGCTGTAAAAAGTATTTACCAAAGTAGAGGTGAAAATATATTTATGTGGTGAATAAACGATATATATACCATTTAAAATGATAGTTAATCGTGAAGAAACTATTATATTTCAATATTCATACCATAAAATTTATAAACATATATTATTATCCATTTTTAGTATTTTTTCACAATGTGGGTATAGTTTTTTAAAATGAAAATTTCCACATGTCCTACTTACCACACTTAAAAAATACCACATTGTCTCCACTCCTTTCTACAACATATAAGAAAATTATAGGGAGCGGCTTCTTCTTTCTCTCCCGCGGCGCCTAGGGTTTCGCCTCCGACATCTGCTCCTCCCCTCCCCGGCCATTTCACCCTAGCTCTCTTCTTCACTTCGAGGAGGTCGACGGGTCTGGAGTAGTCGGGGGAGGGGGGTCTCGTTTCCTATTTTCCTTTCATTATTTTTCAGCGGCGATCGTTCTCTCTTTGAGGTTCCCGATTGAAGATGGCGTGATGATCTTTCCGTCGCCTCCCTGTGGTGGAACTCTTCGGATGTCTTTGGTATTCTACGCGGCGATCTTGGGACTCATCCTCCTTTCTGTGGCGGATCGTTGCGGGCTTCTACGTCGCTTTTGATCTGATCCGCGGGCGTAAGACCGGTTTGTTCAACGGCATACTCTACGGAGCGTTCAGGGTTTGATCGGTATGCGTTGTTGGCCTACGGCGGTCGCCCAGCTTGTGGAGTTTTCCCCTGATTCGTGGCGGCAGAGTTCTCTGAGGATCTGCGGGGGTCTTTCGTCGGTGGTTGCGGCGGCTGAAGTGGGGTTTGTTCGTTTATTTTCTTTGTAATGTTTGCCTTTTGTTGTGAAATGGTGTTTTCGTCCGTTTTCTGGGCGTGTGGGTTGCGGCTCTCATCGTTGATGAAGGAGGTGATGATGGTGTTTGTTCGACGACGTCGGATTTGGTTTTGCGAATGGATTAATGTCTGTGGGGTGGTGATGCTGAAGCTGATGCCGAGGGGGATGGTTAATTTTGACGCAGGAGGAGGTCTCGCCGGTGATGATGGATGGTGATGTTGATGGGTGTGATGGTTGGGTGCGTATCGAGGGTGTGAGTGACTCGAGGCATTGAAAGGTGTGTGGTGACGGCGTGCGGATCGAGGACAGCTGTATGGGTAATTGGTTTTGAAATTTGAATTTGTATTTGCACTGTATGATGCGGAGTGGTCTTTGGTTGTTGTGTCACGTTGTAAGGGGTACCAGCAACCCTTAAACCGGTTGTTTTTTCTCTTTTTTTCCTTTAATAAATTTGCGGGACCAGGCTTACGCCTGGTTCAGAATTTCCTGGTATAAGAAAATTATATTAAAATCAATAGAAAATTATAATCCTATACTCCATCCCAAAAAAACTAGATCCCTTTTTTATTATAAATACATATTCTGAGGTCTTTTGGTTCTTACTAAAGAGGTTTTTCAATTATTAGGTATCGAACCTTTTTGAGAATCTTTATTTTATTTATAATTCATCCGATTTAAAATCATATTAAATTATGATTATTTAATAGAAAAAGTATATATAGCATTCAAATAAGTTATTATTATAATGTATTATGTAAAATTTATCTTATATTCTAATAAATGGGATTCAAAATCATTTTTTAGGTTTGGAGGACTATACCTACATGAACTGATGTATTTCATTTTCTATCATTTCCAATTACATGTTTTTGTTGTTTTTTATTTAACTTGAATATATATATATATATATATATTAATTTTATAATATTTATATCTAGTTTGATTTTATATCACATATTACTACTTAATTTTCATTCTATGGGGGATATGATAACGCCATTCATCTGTACAGATGACTACCACCTTCTAAAGCAATGTGATTCATTTTTAGCTAAAAATTTTCATTGAAGATAATATATATAAACATACTAATTTTATTTGATAAAAATATAAAACAGAAGATATTCATTACATTTATATCATTTTAAAATCATAATATATCATTTTACTACATACACTAAAAATCATAAATTAATTGTGTAGGTGTGGACACCGACCTCCACAAAGCGATGTGTTTCCATTTTTAACTGACATATAAAAATAATTATATATATATATAATGTTTTAAAAAATATTTTATTATCATTATATGAAGATAAAATAGTGCATATGTTATTTTTTTAATGACAATTGAAAAAATGGTAATGTTACTAATGCATACATATGGAATATCATCTCCATGTGTGTAACATATAAATTTTTTTCAAAACCTTTACTAATTATTTGTATTAATAGTATAATTTCTGAATAAAAAGGAATATTACTCCATGATTAATAATTTGTATATGATTAAAAAATGAATTATTTGACCATAGTGATCATATTGAAGTGATTTTGTCACATAAGGTGAATATCCTTGAAATAGTCAATTTAAATTTAATTGAAAAGTAATTGTATATAAAATGGTATGAAATGAAATAAGATAAATAAAAAAATAGAATATGTCATCAATAAATTGTACAATTAACATATATTCATTATTTAGGAATATATAGAAGGATAGCGATGAATCAATCATGTGGTATGAGATTTAACTCAACTTCCTTTCATTGGGGATTATTTCGATGTTAGTCAAAAATATTATTTCAGGATATTTATAAACAACCTATTAAGATTCTATTTCATTAATTTATCTATTATCATTATATTTTATGTTTTTTATGGTAATTATATCATTAAACTTATGTTTAGAATATTTTCAATGTGATTAACGACTTTTCATTGAATAAATTATCTACTAATGTTTTCATCTGATGTATATTTTAATTGCATTTAATATTGTTTAAGATTATTATTTTAATTAAATTGGATTTTATAAATTTAAATTTTATTCTATAATCAAATTCCATTAAAAAAATGTTCTATTGTGATGGAATTTTTGAGGTTCTTATCAAATTTTAATAGCAATGTTTAATTATAACATATATGGATGTAATAAAATTTTTGCCACAATAATTATTATTTAATGTTTGTATTATAATAAATTATTTAATGTTTCAATATAATATAAACTTAAATTTCATTTCCCAGATTATTTTCGTATTGGATATGAATTTTTAAACAAAAATCATCTTTTACTATCTGAAAATGATTTTCATATTAGACTAAATGATTCTTTTAAATGTTTTATAATGAAAAAAACATGATTCATGATATTTATTCTTTATATGGAATTTGATAATTATAGGAAAATTGGTTCAAACCATATATTTCTGGTTGATCCTAATATTACATATACAATCAGTGTCCCCATATATCATTAGGTGGGCGTAATATAAATTACTGGATGGACACACCCAAATAGCCCTATAATACATTTAGTAATTTTGATGTCACAAAATATTTTACATTGTAAATTTTAATAGGACCATGGTACTTCTTTAAAATGATTGTAATTTCTTATGAATGTTATTATATACCCCTATAAAAAGGATTTATATCCACCTTACATTGGTTTTAATGATTTTATTTGTGAATGTGGGGTGCTTTCCAGGTGATATTTATTTAGTTATTTTATCACAATTACATTGAAATTAATTTAAAAACATTAATGGGATTTCAAATTTATCCAATGAATAACTATTCTTCTAAATTTTTTCCCTTTTAGAGATTTTTTCCCATAGTATTTTTTAAGATGTCTTTCAAATGATTTAATGTAGGTTAAGGGAAATGATGAACTCAAGATGAAATTCATGGATAATTTTTTCTAAATAAAATAGTGATATTTTTAATTTTTTTATATTTTGGGAAAATAGATACTAATAGAAGGTGTCCTCATTACAATTCAAGGTTTATTATGAATGAGTTATTACCTAATTCAATAAAACAAAATAAAAAATATCAATAATTGTAAGAGAATTTGTTGTTGACCTAAAACTAATGTTTTAGTAAATTTTAATTCCAAGTATTTATTAAGTAAATATAATAAGGAATTATTTTAAAACATTACAACTCTTATGAATCCACTATAAATCTGCTTTAATACATTTTTTTAATCACTAATTTTTAGGTCAAAGTGTTTATCCAAATTTCAATAAGTATACAATGGATAACCTATGTAACACTATGGGTCTTTGATTTATTGGAAATAAACATTAAATACCCATTTTATAGATTTATGTAAGGAGTTTTCATAGAAACCGATAATGATACTGAATCAAATATAAGATAAACTATGATATATATGAGATATAATCACATATTATATAGATATTTTGGTAATAATATGCATCATATAAATCATATTTATAATTATATATTTCCATTGCTTAGAACATTGATCGACCACATAACATTAAACAACTCCATTCATATATAGGTCATTTAATATATATTTTATACTCTACAAACTGTCATAGTGGAGGAATAATTGAATTTTAATTCATTTATGATGTGATAATGTCACATGACCCACATCCATATAGCATAAAAAATATTATTTTAATTATATAAACATGTCCATATATTTAATCAGTTTAATTTAGTCAAGGGAAATTTTTATTTTCCCATCACATGAGTGGTTAAATTCCATCATGGTTTTCATCAAATTGATGAAAGGATCAACAACATCCCCAACCAACCCTTTATAAACTATGATAAATTGTATTATTTATAAAATATATTATTCTTTAATGGTTTTCATGCTAATATTGTCATAATCATTGATTAATAATTTTCTATGATGATAATATTTCATTAATTGTATAAAATTCAATGGGAAAAATATAAAAAGTCAAGAAAAAAAGAAATACATCCCTACTAATGCATGAGTTCATTACACATGTTATTCCTAACCTATCATCACAGCCCAAATAACTCTACAATAATCATTTATTCTGGATAACATAGAGTCATACATCTAGAAGATGTTATCATTCAATCATTCTTTGAATGTAAAATTTATAATACATTATGAGTATAGTTTTCCTTTTATAATAATAACATGATAAATTATGAAACATTAAATCAATATCTTCTATGTAGTATAACTGGACACACTACATAACACTAATTCATCAACTACAACAAAATTTTCATTAATGGATCTACTCCAATATCACTTTCATCGACCCAAAAAGTTCAAAAAAACCATGTTAATGATATATCATATATGGTTTTATTTTCAAAGGATGTGTTTTTTCCATTACTGAGATTGGTGTTAAAATTCATGAGAAATTGATCCATTTTTATCAATATAAATCTAGATCAACATTTCAATATGGAAAACCACATATTGTTCAAAAATAAACATCATGGTCTAAACTGCTTCATACAAATCATATATTGGAGTTATGAAATTTATTTTTATTATCATGTTTACTATGGTGGATCGTGTGTAACAAATCCAAATATTATCTCCATAATTTTAGAAGAAAATAAATATATTTATAATTTAAATATTGTTTTTTCCAAAATAGAAATTCAGAAAAATGTATCACTTAATATATATCTCAACTTTTATAAATCATCATCTTTATAATTCAGTGAATCTCATCAGTGTCATATTAAATATATTTTTAATTCTAATACCCATAGTGAAATATGGTTGTTTAAAAAATATATAATACATAATAAAACCTATTGATGAGGAATATCTAAAACTCTCACCCTTTTAAAATTCTTGATAAGAATCTAAAATCATCTGAAGATTCATTCTATGTAGCATCAGCAAAGTCCACTTCATTGTTTTCCCCAGGTTAACAATATTTATCAGGTTACCAATATGTGTGACATGAATAGTTCCAAAAAAAACCAAATAGATATACTTCAGTATAACATTATACCTATTATATAATATTTATCACCCTTGTATTTATTTGTGACGCATTTTCGGAACTAGATCTTCATAGTGTGATTTTTCAGGAATCTATTTTTGATAAAAAGAATGACACCCACCTAAAAAATTCCAATATTATCCAATTTATCTATTTTAGTAAATAGGAATGAACTATTTTTGATATAAAAATACTCATTGATTACATCATCAAACGAGTTGATTTAACTCAAATAATATCACTTCATTAATAAATAGAATATTGCCTCCTCTGTGTAATAATAGCCTCATTCGGAACATCAGAACCAATGGGAAATATCATATATACATCCTTGTCTAAATGACCATTACCTGTTGGTTTTTGATATCCATTCTATATATATCAAAATAATTATTATATTATATGGAATAAAATATTTACTAGAAACTATCATCATATCATGTGAAATGTTTTTCATATTAAATTACATGAATTTTCTTATATCATTTTTCCACCATAAATGTTTCATCAGTATTAACATGATTTTAAATGCCATTTCTCATTTTGAGAATACAGTTTCATACAATGGGTATTTTCTATTCTGGTGCATTCACTAACTTCCAAAATATTAATTCTAGAAGAAGTTAATTATATAATACATTGATATTAAACATTTAAAAAAATAATTGCACATTATATATTAATATTAGGTAGTATGTAAATCATTTATCAACATGAAATCATCATCATTAAAAAAATACATCCTTCTCTCGAAATATATTGGAGAATATTACTAGATCATTATGGTTATAGTGTCACATGATTTGGTATATCATCAATGACCTTTTCCAGAACAAGTTCATTCTCTAGATCAAGAAAAAATAATTTTTTTCATGAACTTATATATGTCAACATTCCCCCACCAAATAATTTAATTATGTACAACTTTTCATGAAAAATAGTACATTCATTCATAATTTTTTTTTATTTTTTTATTATTAAAAAATATCAAACATTTTCCATTAGATCAGTATTTAATAATAATTTATAAACCATATGCCTAAATATATTAGAATTAAATCATCATATGAGTGCATTTCTACCCCAAATCATCCAAAAATACACAGGGGTACATTCATCCTACCATATCTCATATGGTGAATTTTTTTAATGATTTTTAGGAATGGTGTTTCTGTATAAATTGGGAAGATTCTATATTGTAATCAAAAAATAAAATAAAAAGAACATAATGATGTGTCTTCGATTGTACCTTTTTTGATTAGGTTAGATTCATCCACTAAGAGACAACATTCCACGTTATTATTCTATGTAGTGTTTTTTTGAATCAATTTCAAAATCACTAAGATAATCATTGAACACATGGATAATGTATTGAATGCCTTGAACTGACCATGGGATCATAAAACTCTTTACTTATTAATTTTGTACCCTATTTTGTGGATTTATAAAAAAAATAAAAATTTATATACATATATGTCATCAGAAAGACGTATACACTATAAATTCATAAATATAGGTAGATAAGTACCTAATACCACATCATTCTTGTGTTCTCATTAGTCCAAGAACATTACTATGTATGAAATTCAGTTTTTTACTATCATATTATCCTCTTCCACTAAAAGATTATATTGTCATATTTCTTTATAAAAAAGCATATTATAAATTTAATACAAATTCAATTTCCATAATAAAAAGTCTCTATATATTAATAAGATTAATTTCATATTTAATGACCTTCAAAAAAATTACAATTGTAGGTGGGAAAATAATCAACCTTAAAGAATTAAATATATTATTATAAGGGGGTAATCTATATCTTAAAATGTGTAACCCTTCCATTATATTCCCAATTAAATAAAATATACCATTGATATATATTTATGTATAATTTTAATTCATAAAAGAAAATTATATTCCAATGATGTCCAAAAACGTATATAAATCATGCTTTTTTGTTCCTTTGTAAATTTCAGTCTTTTTTTAGGAAAACTATTTAACACCCATGTAGAATCCATTTACCATGATAAATGTTTGGTAAAATTTACATCTATATGATTCACATTTATAATCACCAAATTATTTACTTTTAGAAAAATTTCCATCCATATAGATCAATCGTGAACATTTCGAAAGTTAAATCATACTAGGGGTCTCAATATGTTTATCATGAAATACAAAATAACTTATGACCTTTAAATTTGAATTGGTGAGTATCATATATTATATAGTTCATCAGGAAATTGTATTGAAATTACTCCATTTGAAAATTGTGACAAAAAAATAATTATTTTCTTTATGATACGATCTATATATCACTATCTAATGTGTTCCCATGGAATTCAACATTAAACTAAGATACTTATATAGAAATTAATCCCAATCATTGAAATTATGATTCCTGAATTGTAGATTTGATAAATTCTTTTACCAAACCCATGATATAGATTTATTACAATATATTCTTATTGTAAATTAATTTTTCAGGATTCCTATCTTATTATATCCCATATAAAATTATATATACACAGCTCTAACCAGTAGGTTGACATTAAAAATTACATTCATGACACTAGATAAGGCATCAGAACAAAACACATATATTAAATTTCCATTTTAGATGATTTTTGATTTGATATGTTCTTCATTAGAAGGAATTTCAAAAATTGTATTTTAAGGGTATTAATATTAAATTTCACACATGTTTAAAATACATTTAATTTATATTATACAATTATTTTTCCATAAAACCATTATTATCTAATGTTTTGTTCTTTTGTTTTATGATTTTTTTAATTATTCATTTATAGAATCCTACTATGTACAAAATATTATTGGGTTCACACCAAAAAAATGTATAACTATATACAAAACAAACTAGTATGTCATTGTTATCCAATTATACAATTTAATCATATTTATAGGTACCCAAATTCATCTCATTTTATGAAACATGTTCTCATAATGAAAATAAATATAGTTATATTTAATTTTAATTCTAAACATTATAAATATTAGAGTGATAAATATTTTCCCCCAAAAATTTATAGAATAAGCAATAAACCTATGAATATGTTGGTACTCTAAACCTAAATCCCTATCCTTTGGGAGAGTTTACTCAAATGATAATTCATTCATAATGTATCTATCACTTAATATTCAAAAACTATATTCAACAACTATTATCAAGATAATAATAGAAAATTAAACCAATATAATGGATATAAAAACTAATTTTTTTGGGGAATCATCTAGAATATAATGTCAGACTCAACATCCTATATAAAAAATTATAATATAAATAACGAAAACACATTTTCCATATTCTACAAATAAATTATAAACATGAATAATATATGAATGAACTAATAGATAATCAAATTATTATTTTTTAAATAAAGCTAAAAATTGAATAATAATTTCTGATATATTATTTGATAATGATAATAAAAATTTTATAATTCATAACACAAAAACATTATAACTAAAATTAATGAATGAAATCATATTAATCATTATTAAAAAAAATTGAAATTTTATTTCCTTCAATATTTTATGACCAACTATTAGTGGTAAAATATAACTCATACTTGTGGGAGGGAATTAATATATTTGAAAAAATAACATGTTTTAGCTAAATATGAGTTATATAATTCATATTAATGAATACAAATTGAAATATAGTATATCGTGGATTATATTTCATGATTCTATGGGTATCATATTTATGATATAACCCAATGTTTTCATGAAAATTCTAGATGAACCTATGTTATATGATATTGTATATTTTGTATGATATGAGTAAGTAAAAATATATAAATTTCATATATATCATATCTAATGAAATATAAATTTTATATTCTATTGCATAATGAATCAAATTGTTGTCAACAAGTCATTTTAATAAAAAATACTCTATATTCAACACAATTATAATTGTCATCAAAAATCAATAAAATTCCTTAATTAAACCATGGAAAAACATATTATGATACCACTAGAGGGTTTTAGGGAATCATCTAATGTTAAATGGGATTAAAAATAATCCTTAAAAATATTTCCCTGATTCAATTATCAATGTTAATATGGTAATGGGAAATAGTATACCGGTACAATTCTTAATGTTGCCTTTATTTTATTCATTGATGATATATGATATTATGATGATAATTTGATTAAAAAAATTAGTAATTTATACTTTTATTAATATAATATCCCTTATATTATGGTCCACTTCTATAGGATTCACATAATGTGATAGGTGATCAAGTGGTTTCATTATACATGATAAAATCTATAATGGTAGGAAACTGATATTTGAAGGACTATTAATGTAATGATGTCAATTAAAAAAGATTAATTACAAACCTATATATAGTCATATTAATGCTCTTCATTTAATAAATATCAATAATTGTTTAATCTAGAGAACGTATTACATTCTATTTAAGTTAAATTAAATAAACACATTAAATGAAAATTCCATCCCATGATTAATTAGTTCATAATGAATTATAAAGAAAGAACATTTATATTGATTGTTTTCGATTATGTGATATTCATTATATTTTCTAAATTATAAACATTGATTGAGCTTAACCGATACAACATTATATCATTAATTATAAATATATATCCAATCATATGGTAATAATGTAATGGATATAATTTCTAGTGTTATGGGAATATGAGAGGACAAATATAATCCATTTATATACACTTCCAAAAAATGTGTGACAAAGATTAAAATGATTATGAAATGGTCCGAATTAAGGTGTCTTTTTGGGATAAATTAAATTAATTATATCATTCCTTGTTATTAGTGAATAGTTTTTATCATCTATAAATATGGAATGATCATACATGTAAAGATAATTTCCATCGATGATTTTGTGTTTTTATTTATGATACATAATGTACATAAGGTATTGAGCATGTATATATATGGTTGGACATTTTATGTATAACATTATTATGTTCTATTTGTGGAATATATCCAAATATTATAGTTTTATCATATTTTAAATACCATGAGATATTAGATATTCTTTTAACATAAAGTAATAAAAAGTAATCTAAGCATAAAAAATTTCATGGATTTTTCGTTAAATGGTTTCATTAATAATTAAATTGTGTTTTTTACAAGGGTATTATGTTGCCTTGCATTCAATATGTTTTAAGTTTTGTTGTAACCAATAATTTCAATAAAAATAATTCAATAAGTTACATTAATTTTTATAGGTTTCGAATAAAAAATATTAATTTATAATTGAATTTAATTAAAACAAATCTTCTCAAACCATTAAAAATGGATGTAATCATTTTCATTAATATACAATTTCATTGAAATTTTAAGGGACTGAAATTATCAAAAATTTTAATATAAATAATTATTAAATTAATTAGTAAACATTTTTAGAATATTGTTGATTCAAACATAAAATTTTGCATTTGTTAATAGTGAAACTAAATGACATCTTTATAAAAGGTTAAATACATGCTTCTATTGATATCATATTAAAAAATATAAAATTGTGACCAATGATATTTTTATAATAATTCAATTCAATGTTATATTATTTAAAGTATTCACACCATCGAAATAATGGTATGAAAGTCACAAAAAAAAGTGAGATAAATTTTTAAGGGGTGTCCCATCTCATTAGAACTAAATATTCCCACATAGATCTATAATATAGAAACCCACCTTTTTATGACCTATATGAATAATCGAGAACCATTATTTTTATGCATACGAAGAACTATCCATTTCATTATTTAAACCGTGGAATAATAGAAAAATTCTACAATTTATTGAATTATAGATAAATTATTGGTAGATTTTTAAGGTTTGGTATAAGTCAAAATTATGGTCCTTCAATGGAAAATAAAATTATTAAAAAGAAAAAACACATAAAAAACTAGATAGAATGTTTTATAATAGAATCAAATATAACAAACATTGAATGCTATGACTACTATTGTAGCCTAAATCAAATTTATATAATAATTTTTTTGTATTATAAATTCTACATAATTACTACTATGGAGACATTGTTCGTAAAAATTTTCTTTTGATGTTTCCTCAACAGATCTATATATTTCATTATTTTTTCTGAATTATATATATAGTGTTACTTTCTATACTAAAATGTCAAAATAGACCACATTCATCTTCATTATAAATTTCCCCCTAAACTATAATTTGTTTAATCATTAATAACAATATAGATCAATTTAGAAAATTTATTTGGTAATATTTACAACTAAAAAAATTATAAAGATAATTTTCTCGAGTAAATATTATTTTAATAAATGATTAAATATTTAAATAATTTTTTATATTATTACCCACATATAACTCTAAAAAATGATAGAAAAAAGTCTTTATATTAATAAAACTCAAATTTAAAAGTTCAATTTTTTTATAATGTAGTGAATATATTAATAAAATAGTATTCCATAAAATTATTATTTAATTATTCATACACAAAATTCAAATTGATATTCATAAAATTGAAATTCTTAATATTTAATTATTTAATTAATAAATAATGTTATCTAATTAACATGATCATTTAATGGATATATATATGAAAAATAATAAATGTATGTACTATATCGATATTTCTAAAGTAAAATTAATTGAATCATAAAAAGTGTATGATTAATTCTATGTATGATTGGTTTTAAAATTGAGATAATTAATGTTATATTGAATAATGTAAGAGACTATTGATATACATGTAACCATATCCTCCAGCTATGAATATTCATATAATCATAATTTGTGTATCGAGATTCAAATATTCATATTCTATATAAGCATATTAAGATACAGTTCTAAATATTTATATGGATATATAATCTTATCGCGTCAAATATATATCAAATAATTTTAAGTATATAATTTTTTTCGTGATATATTCTCATATTGTTGAGAAAAATCTCTTAATATGTTTGTAGTGTTCTATGATATGGTTTAGATAGGCAATCGTAGTGTTTTTTAAAATAGAGGTGTTGTTCTAAATGATAGTATTTATATTGAGTTTAACATTAAGATTGATCATAAATTCTATATAAATTTTGAGAATAATTATCAGATTTCATTTTTATAATCATTTCTTTTAGAACGTGTTTCATTAGTTTTATAGAACCTGCCATAAATTTAGGAGATAATACCCATAATAGTATATATTTTTAATCAAAAACAGTCCATAAGAAATAAATCCAACCTGGTTATCTACATAAATAAACAAATAAAAAATTTAATGATATGTTTTTTTTCATATATATGTATATAAAGAAAAAAATTATTAAAATTTGGTAATAGTAATTATTAAGACATAATAACATTGGATAGAGAAACTCAACAAGATCCCACTTTTTAATAATTACAAAACCCAATATAACATCAATACAAATTTACAAGATTAAAATTATCTAAAAAATTAAAATTTTAATATATCCCCTTTAAAGAAACTATTTTTAAATACAAAATAATTATCCTCTATTTTTATATATCAAAGATAAATCCATATATGTTATTCAAAATATTAAATCCCTAATAGAAAAGTCTATACATCCAGAATACATTCAATGGTTTATGATCCACCTAAATATATTCAAATAAAAAAATAAAAAACATCCAAGATAATTTTTTTCATTTTCTTCCATAATATAATAAAATAAAATTGAAAACCATCTAGGAGGATTTTTAATTTCTCACCAGAAGAATTCTGAAACTTATTGGATAAATACATGATTACATTATATACATTTTAAATTTAATGATTATATAAATCAAAAAAACATGTAATTTTAAATTAAAATTATTTATACATTGTATAATATTTTTTTATGTATTCAAATATTAGATAATAATCTATTAAACCATATTTAAAAATAATTTAATATTTATGGTTACCAACAAAAAAATATATTAATTTGAATCTCAATAAACTAAGAGGTATTATTAGATCACCCTTGTTTAATAATTAAATTTGATGTCATATTAAAAAATATTAATTCTAAAATAATAGAGTAAATATGAAATGATATTCAAATGTTTAAATGAATTTATTCTTTTATAAGGATGATGAATTTAATATGACCATATGATTAAAGGTTGTTGTATTGTTGGACGCCCTTCACATTTTTTTCTTGTTTTGAATATATTTCCTTCTCTTATTCTAAGGGCCAATGCTCTTGTGAAAGCACCTGATTATTCCATTTTGGATGGGAAAATTATTTTCATTAGATGTGTGTTCCCATAATCATGGAGATTTGGGATAGCCTCATGGGAATTCCCATTCTATTCTAAAACACATTAATGTTTCAAATGTTGGGCAACCTCATCATCATTTTTTATCTTTTGATGGTCGTTCTAAATCTCATTAATATCCCATTTTCACAAAGATCATTATAAAATTATACATATATAATCCCAAAGTTGATAATATATGAATTGAGGATGGTGATAAATTTAGAATGAAATATTTGTGATCAAGACCAACTATTGATTTTGTTTGTTCTATTTTAGTTTTGGAAACCTATAACAAGTCTTCAAAATTCCTTGGAGGATGTGAGATCTATAACAACATTGAGTGGATGAAAAAATACATGTTTCGATAAACCTTTGATGAATGTTGATACTAGTTCAACTATTCTTCTGATCGGATATTCATATGTGGACATCACTTATGTTCAAATGCAGTGATCATACAATAATATTTTTGTTAATGTTAAAAAGGGGATGGGGTTTGCTCTGTTTGATGTTCCAATATCCTACTCTAGTGGTTTATATTTTGAGGATACTCAGTCGTCAAAATTCCTCATGGTTGTTAACAATCATTTGACAACTATTATAGTGTATTTTTTCATATAGGATCCTTCTTTGGATACGGATGATGATTCTAGATAATACTATACAAAACATAGTCATGGCTCTGAATATGTTCTCCACAAAGGGTACTTCTATGACATTCCTTCTTGTGAATTATGTACCTATAGGTCTTTTTCTTAGGGCTTTATTGATTATAATTCTATCTCCCCTATTTATTGTCCCAAAAATATGGTGTTAATAAGAGTTAATAATGATAATAGGTTCATGGTGTTCGGAGATTAAAACCGAATAATGGTTAATGATGTAGTATAAGAATCAGTAAAATAGAAAAGTAAAAATAACATTATTTCCTAACATAGATAATTAGAGGTGTCTAAATATTTGATACATGTTTTTTAATGTTTCTTGAGTAAAAAAATATAAAACCCAATCATCATTGATGTGTGAAAAACTCCATCTTATGAAAATCATTTATGTGTGCAACTCAAGGAATCGAAAACAAAAAAAAATCTATAAATATTCCATCCTATAAAAAACTCTGTATCAAAAATTCCACTCTAACCATTCTAAGAACATGTTCACCAGAGCATCATGTTCTAAAATGATAAAGGTGGAAGAAGATAGGTCGAACCAAATAGCATCCCAAAAACATGTATTTCTTGTGGGTCTAGTGAAACCATGTGGTGATGTTGTTGAGTTATATTATGATAAGACCAAGGGGCTACTGTTGCAAGGTTGTAATGTTTAAAACTAGTATCAAAACCATCACTAATAGAAGTATTCCAAAGTGATTCTGGGAGTGAAAAATTCAACCTAATGCTTCGGTAACATTCTATATAATTCTTTCAAGTAGAAGAATTAAATATCAACATTTGAAGGGTAGATGATGATAGAATGTAAAATAGATATATTCGAGTTGACCATAATAAAAAGAAAATTTATTTGATTAAAAACCCATAATAGGATATTTAAACACATGTAATCAATAACGAGATAGTTTATTAGTAGGTATACGTCGAAACATTGGACATTATGGCCAATCAATTTGAAGATCTTATCTTGTAAAGTGTAGATACGGAGGATTCCAATATTAATTGCGCTCAAACAGTTTGATTAATTAAATAAGTCATATTCATTTATTTATGGATTTTTTATTTTATTCTATGATTATGTGATTAATTTTTGTATTAATTGGATTCCATCATTTTTAATAAATGTTATTTTGAAATACAAATTGAATTTTTAGGTCAATATTTCCTAATATAAAATGATGTATAACATTAAATTGTAATTTTTTATATTTTGAGGAGTTGTGATATCAGATATAGAAATTATAAAAGAATAAGCTTATAAAATCACTATATTTTAAATGAAAAAAATAGTAAATATTTTTTCATAATCCAATAATTAGTAGCACAACCACTTTATTCAGCTATGTATTTGACTTATATTGTTTTATTTATAATGTATTAAAAGTTTTTTTCCCTCACCTCAGAGAAATTAATATTCTTCACAGAAAGATAAAAATGCCTCTTTTACATATTCAATATATATTACATCCCCAAAATCAAAAACTAAATATATTTTTAAAAAAAATCTTGTAGGATATAATAATATATGATTTAAATTACCTTTATTTTATTTTATAATTCTTTTAAAATAATTTATGATATTTTAATTAAGATCACATTAATGTTAATGAAAAATACAAAAAAAATATTAAATCCTTACAAGATGTGGATACATACAATAGAATACTAACCATAAGCATAAAAAATATTATTATAATATTTTTTTAATTATCAACATATAATTTAAATGAAGTAGTCACAAGAATTTTTAGGAATATTATAATTATAAAGATAAAATATTTTATAAAGTTCTATTGCGTGTATATATTTATATATTATGTAAAATGTTTTCATCAATTGTGGTAATTTTATGTATAATAAATAATTTAATTTCTCCATTAGAAACATATAATATTCACTTGATGTTGTTAATAAAAATTAATTACTTAATGAATAAGTTTATTTTCTAAAATAATATAATCCAAAAAAAACGAAAATAATTAATATTTTGGAAACCCATCTTCTTAAATCACAAAAAATAATTTTTACTATTTTTATAATTATTTTTATTCTTGTGGATATAATTATTTATATAAGGTTGTTTGGTGAAAATTAGGATATGCACAAAAGACCCTCCAATAGATTGGAGTCACCATTGATAATGACTCACCATCATGATGGAAAATTTCACTATGTATAGAAATGAATAACCACCGAAAAGGAAACACCATTGAAGGAGACTCGATATCAGAATAGAAATTTTGATATGTACATAAAATATCAACCCACAGAATGGAGTCACCATTGATGATGTCAAACTATTAAAATTTACCTATTAATAAAAAGTATGGAAAATTATTGAAAAGACATGCATTTAGAGAAGTCTCACCACTGATATGAGTCAGCATTGAGCATGACCTACCACCCGATGTTGGCCGATCTTACTACCAGCATAATCCACCAGGAAAAGATTCATCATTTTCATTTTTTTATTTTAAATTATCATTTTATAATAACTACATTATCAAATGTAATGATGAGGATCATTTTAGAAAATATTCTCAATATATTTCATAGATAAATAAATTTTCTTCCTGCATTAATTACAAGTTAAAAATTTTTTGGATGATTTTTAATCAAATGGATACTTCTTCATGTAGGTGCGATATTGAGTTACACAATACCTAATTCCTAAGAAATGGGATGCGATATAATAATTCATGAACATCATTTGTTCTATGAAGAGTGTGAACCGCATTTGATCATACATGCTACTTCTTACCTATACTCAACTATGGAAAACTATAAAATAAATAACATTAATACCCTTTGTGATAGTTTGAAAAAGATATATTATAATGCCATATTTTATATAAATTTTCAAATAATTGGTTCAAGATCCCTCCCATGCTACATATAAGGATTTACAAGAATTTAAAAAAAAATCAACTGTCTATAAACACTATTAACATTCTAATACCACTTTATCATTATATAAGTTATATTTTATATTCCTGTAACATGTGAATTACCTTATTTATTAAACAAAAATAGACTGATGTTATTTTAATGGAATATAAAAGATATCTTATTACACATTATTTACATTTCTCCCTAAGATTTTTTGTAATTATTATTTATGTGGCATATGCTTATGTTATTCCAACAGTTATTGTGAATGGTTTGTTTTTGAGCATGGACCTTGGTATATCTATATTGTATACCTATACCAAGATTTGGATAAAGATTATATTTATATAGACCACTTGGAATTATTTTATTTCAATGTTGATTATATTAGGTCTCGTCTTGATACTGTGCCTTTGTTTATTTCTCAAAGTGTTTTTTTATTTATATTTTTAAACTAATTTATTCTAATCATGAATAAACCACTACTTGGATATGAATTCATAATTATGGTTTATATTAGATTTCTATTACGAAAACTGATTTCAAAATTCAAAATAATTTTCAATTTATACAAACTAAGAAATAATCATTCATTGAAAGTATTTTGAATACTCGGAATTTATATTGCTATTTATTTTTGATTAAAATTATTTATGAATTACTTTTGGGATATAATTTAAACTCTTATTTATTTAAATTTTTGTTAGGTACTCAATTCACCAACTCTTGCGTACTCACTTCGACCAATCAATGGTTTCCCAACTATTTTCAACTATAACAATAGTTTTCTTTTAATGATCATCAATTACTGCCATTTCTCAATTTAGTTATTTATATAGATAATATAAATGATTGTATGTATAACAATATAACTCTGTAATTTAATGGATATAACAATTCTTATAGGAATATTAATATGAAAATAATCAAAAAAAGATTGTGTTTTGAAATATAATTTTATATAGATGTTATGTATGAATTAACTAATACTTTTAAGGATAGTGGAATGATTATAATAAATATGATTATAATAAAAACTTCAATTACATGGATGCTATTTACTATTCTTTATTATATTAATAATTTAATAGGATATCTACTAGTATATTATTTTATAAAATTTTAGACACATTTTCTATTTCTCATGAATTAACAAGTATTGTTATGAATTGAAATTGACCACTTATACAATTAAATATGATCTGTTCAAGATGAAACCCAATGATATGATTTATGATATGTATCTTAGGTTGAATAAAATTTGGGAAACAATGAAAAACTTTAAAAATATAGTTCTAGAGAAATATCAAATCCTATGATTTAAAAGATGTCTTCCAGAGATATCGAGAGAAACATCAGTTTTAATAATATATTTCTCTAACATTAGTAAAATACATGTTTTTTAATTTATTTTAATTTTTATGTTGAATGTTTAAAAGTTTATGTTAATAATTAAGATGATGATAGAACCAGGTGAAAATAAACAGCCTTCAATATTATTGCATCAATATTGAAACAAAATTAATGATTTATATCTAAAATTTCTAGTTTTGAGGAATCACCAGCTTCTAGTAACAATGAAATGACCAATTTTGATAGTATGATTACAAAATTTAATAAATACTTGTTATTCTTTAGAAATCCTACCTATAAGAGAATGTATGCTAATATAGATAATTAGATGAAAAATAGGAAAAGTTGTAATAATGAAAATGATATTACCTATTATGAGTATAAGATAATATGAAATTCTAATGTTGGTTGTCTCGAGTTAATGTATAGAATGATGTGTGATGATATGTATAAAAATTTATGAAATACATGAGAGCCTCATGAAGTTACTCTTAGGAATAATCCAATTATTCATACGTGACTTGTTAAAAGAATCATGATATGGACAATATCTGACTCATGATAAACCTGTTAGATTTACCCATTAATTATCATGATTATAAATATAATGATCTAATAGATGAGAAAATGATAATGATATTTCAAAATTGGAATTTTTGAATAATTTAATTTTATTAATGATTACATTAATGAGATTATTGAAAAATTAATATTTTTAAGAAACATCATCCATTATTTTATAGTGTTTAATCAAACCATGTTGTATAGAAAGAAATGAATTTTCAATTATTGAAATAAAATAATGAACTATCCTTTCATAATGATTAATTATTTAAAATATTATATAGGAAAGAAATTGAAGAGAAATTATATATAAAATAATAGGAAAAATTATTTTCATGAAATATATTAATCCTATTGAATGCCAACGTTGACAAGGAAGAATCATTAAGAAAATTTTTATTACAAAACAAAATTCAAGAAATTATAATTTTAGATTTTATTAAATTATACCTAATACTTTTTTATATCACTAATTTTTAATCATATTTTAGTAGTACCATAAAAAATTTATGGTTTTCTTTAATATTTTATTGATAATTTTTCAAGACCAATAATTTTTTTACCAAAACCAATTTCTCTATTTACTTTTTCAGTTGGAAAACTGATGGAAAAGATCATTTATAAGTATTTGGAAACTATAAAATTTTTATTATAGGCATATAATAGGAGATTAATCATTCTTCAAGAACATGATGAATGGTGATTATAAACATTTCAATTTTCTTCAGATTACTAATAGATAAAAAACTATAATTATCCAAATCTATTACTCTAATATAATTGGAATTTCTAAATTCATTATTTTTTATGGAATAAAATACAATAATATTATCATCTCATATCTATGTGATTACGAATTTCCTATAATATCAACTCAAATAGAATGCTTACATATAAATGGTTAGTTAGATATGTACACAAACATGAATTCCCCAATGATAAATTCGGTAATCCCAACAAAATGGAACTAAAATAGAATATACTATCAATTAAAGAAAAAAGATTCAACTTCTCAACCTCTTATGTTAGTTCATAAGTACATGTTTGGAAAACCAAGATTATATGTTAAAATAAGAAACAAAATGTCTATTAACATGTTTATGACTATTTTTGGTACAATTGGGAATTCTATTTAAAATAACAATAGTGTAGGTTTCTCTTACATTACCAAGATTTCTAAATATGTAAAAAAATATGTCTATTTAGAATTTATTTCTTATAATGTGAATGTGGTTGTGTGTTTGAGAATCAAATACTTGAATGTTTTGCTAAAAAAAATTTATATAACCATAAATTCTCTTCTCATAGGACCCTTTCATTAGAATTGAAATTTATAAAGAATAAATACACCACATCAAGAGATAAAATGAACATAAAATAATTAATATGTCACACATGTCTAAATTTTGGCATAGGATATGTGAAAAAACATCTATATAATTAATTGAGTTTTAATTGGTATAATTTTAATGAAAATAAAATCAATACATTGTAATAATATAAATATTAAGGTTAATTACATTATATTTATTGGTTGAAATTTTGTTATTCATAAAACTAATGATATTGTTGACCTATATTCCTCCCTGAATAATGATGGATTTTTCTATTGATATTCTACATCATGTTAATTCTGTGAGTATTTTTAATAAATAATCACGAGTATGTCAAATTTTATCCATTACATGATGGATAAGACATATCAACAAGAACATAACTGTCATTTAAAAACATTGAGGACAATTTTTCTACATTTATCATAACATCCAAATCATCTAATTTAGCAAAAAAACATGTTGAAAAATCAACTATTTTAGAGGAAATTAAGAAGCAGAACCTATGAATGACTATAGGGTGGCTATCCATAATTTTTCTATAGTGGTTTGGATTCATAAATAAAATCATTTATATTTTAATGTTTGATATTTATTGTTGGGTACACAAATGATATCTTCTCTAGTTTATCAGGAACAAAATGATGTATTCATGTCCCAACATGAACATAATAATATCAGTGATTTAATTTATGATGAATTATATGTAATGTAATTTTTAATGAAATAACATTTGGGAACATATTTATAGGACTAATTAGGCATTGACCATGGGTCCTAAATGTGTGATTAAAAACAATGATAAGTAATTTGGAAAAATTATATGGAATAAATCATTTCTAGTTTTATAATTTTATTGTAATGAAGATGTTATAGACAA
The DNA here is from genome assembly GCA_963277665.1 of Viscum album. NCBI lineage: Eukaryota > Viridiplantae > Streptophyta > Magnoliopsida > Santalales > Viscaceae > Viscum > Viscum album. The sequence continues at coordinate 223,038,965 of OY728165.1, forward strand.
TATGGAATATGTTTCACTAATAGCTTGTTGTGAAGCCATTAGAATATTGCCCTCATATACAATGCACCTAGAATAAAAAAATTTATCTAATGGATTTCAAAAAGGTATTCAATAATTGGTATATTTGTGAGGATATTTTTGTTCAAGAACTCCCCAAATTTTTCAAAATTCTCAACATCCAAATCATTTATTAAATATAAATAAATATTTATATGTTTTTTAACATGCTCCAAGGTCTTGTTATGATATGGTGATCTCATTTTTTATTCCATATGGACTTCCAAAATGTATATATGATATATCCTTTCTATAAAATGAAATTAAAAATGTTTTTTTGTGTTTCAATTCTATATAGATTATATTATATTGTGTTGTTATAAATATTATTTATGTTGTGAATTTTAAATATTATGAAAAATGAATTTGAAATGCGTGAAATGGGTGAACTGAAATTCATAGTTGGATATAATATTTTTAAAAATAACAAATTTATTGTTTTATATTAATGTAAATATTCCAACAAACTATTAAAGAGTTATTTTTATTAGTACAAAAATAAGTGACACTCCAATGAGTACTTTTCGTAAATAAAATCTTTGCGAAGCTAAAAAATCAGTGGATCAATCTTATTACAGATATAGGATTATAAATCCATTCAACTTTACAACTTTCCAATATGAAAATATGTTTAGTGTGTATATTTGTGATCATTTTCAATAAAATAAAAAAAATATCACATACATTCTATAAGAATTAATTTTAAATACGTCATTTATACAACAAATTTTGGATTTTCTACCCAACAGTATAAGAATTTGATATATATATGTATATGCTGATTTTTGTAGTTACAAGTTTGATACAAAGATCGCCTCTTTATCAATTCAATTCTAGGAATGTCATCAGTTTCATAGCGTAATAATGAAAAATATATCTTACAATTCCTACCGTTGAAGCTAAATACATTGTTGTTGGTAGAATTAATGCTTATATTTGTTGAATTTAATACATATTTATAGACTACAGATATAAATTATGACATGGACATAACAAATTTGACAAAACAAGTGCTAAAAATATTACTATTAGTCACATTTCTCACTCTATAAAATACACATTGGAGTAGTATATCTCTTTTTGAGAAAATATTTTCATAATGGTGATATAGATATGGAATAAATTTTCACTAAACATAATCATTATGATATTTTCACCATTAAGTTGAATAATGGAAGAATAAATAATATCAAACCAGAATTAGGAATCATTTATTATTTTTATGTTTAATTTTCATGGTTGGACTTTAGCCAGTATTGTAGTTTAACCGCACTCCCCCATGGGAGTTTTCCCACGACTGGATTTTATCCATCCTCACAGTTTACCGACCATTTGATTTTACCCACTGTTGGGAGAACCAACCAATTGAAGAACACGCTATTTGAATAAAACATAATTTGAAAGTTCCATTGTATGTTTTATGTTTTTATTTCTAATTTATTTATATCTATTTTTTATTTAATTTATATTAAAATTAAATAGTATTCTTATTTTTATATTTTTTCTTCTCAAAATGATATAAATTGGGTAGATGTGTAATTTTATAATACACTCTCTCATGCGTTTTCCTTTCATGCATCATCATGACAATTAATCTGCCATATTATAGCCTTCTCTAGAATTTGTATTAACAATATAAATCATTCTCAATGGTCAGTTTGAAATAATTTTTATTGTGTTTTCTAGAGTATTCATTTCTATGTAAGACGAAGAGAGGGTAATCAGTCTGTCTAGAAATCATGTGAGTGAATAGACATTATTCAATCTATATAGTTGTACCCAAGATAGAGTAAATGAAGAGTAGTCAATGTCGAGATTGTAATAGGTGGTTAATGTTATAAAATATCTCATATTGCTAGAATAGTTTTCAAAAAACATTAGGATGTTATATCCAAGGATAGTGCACCAATTTTAGATGTATTTGGTGTTTAGATTTGAAGAAGATAAAGATTAGGATAGAAGAGGGAAATATGATCATAAAGTGTTTTTTATTAATAAAGTGGGATATATGATTGAATGTTCTTAATGAAAGTGTCTATAATTGTAATAAATTATCCATTACAAGTTAATTGATAGTTTCATGTATGATTATGCATATGCTGAGAAGACTAGGGTTTGAATTGTAAGAAGATCATCGAAAACTATGCATGATGGTGAGTTTCCTCTTAATTTTTTGTTAATTAATCATAAACTATTCAAATGGAATATTATCATTATCCCTATGAGTTATAAATAAGTAATTATTTTATTTCTTATGAAAGGAGGTGAAGAAGTTATTTTTTGATGATTCTTTAATGGTTCATGTGCTAGACTTGTGCAATACATCTTATAAATCAAACTTCTACATTTAATCTAAATTCATTTTTTCTATGGTTGGGGGAAATTTTTTTGTATATGTTTATAGACAATAAGCTATAAAATGATGATTATTTTTAATTACAAGAGTCATTTGTAATAGAATGAAAATATATTGAAACCCCTGGAGGAAGAAATGGGATAATGATTCTGAAAGGATTTAGATGTTTTTTATTCTCTTAATATTCCAATAAGGCAAGTGACACATGTAGACACTATCATAGACCTAAATGAGGTGGTTGTGTACCAATATGATATAAAATATGATTCTAATTCTTTTAGTACTGTTTGAAATTATTTTTCAGTTGATGAAGGTAGTAACCAAGAATTTACAAAGAGACCACTAGCTATCTATATTAGTTTTACTAGCCCTCATAGTTATATCCAAGTCCAAAATACTATTTTAAATATAGGATGTCTGGATGAAAAAAATACGTTTTTATAGAGGAAAAAATATGATATAACATATAAATATAATGAATAAAATGGTAACAAATATTTGAGAGATGAAGAAAATGTATATGAAATTAAAGAAGAATAGGAGGATGATGGAGAAGATAAAAGATGAAAATTAAAGTATAAGAATATGGGGGATATATTGATGGATATGAAATTGATGAATATTCAATATTGTGATAGACATTATGATCCTGTTTTTTATTAGAATGTTCTTATTCTATAGGATTATTCATTCATTATTTATATTATAATGACCCCAATTATTTCATAAAGTTTTCACGGATATGAGTGTTATGATGGAATAATATATTGAGAGTGAAGGATTCCAAAGATTGATTAGGCACCCTATTGATCTGAATGATGGAGACCATATTGAACCTATAGTTGATTTACATAATGTATTTGAATATATACTTGTTCATAATATGAAACAAGAAAGTATAATTGATATTTTTATTGAGAGACAAAGCATAAAAAGGGAGTTAAGTAATATATATTTTTTATTTATAAAAATAATGGGTGAATAGTCATTTAATATATCATACTGATAACCTTTGGTTTCCACTGGTTACATGATATTTGAAGATGGTATACCCCTTGAAAGAACAGACCCATGTTCATTTGTTATTCATAGAGGAAACAAAATTATTTTGTGGTATGGATGGAGGAGGTGCTATCATTATGTAATTCATATATGTGATGAAACCTTTACTAAATGACTCTAGGAGTGTAGTGGGAGAACCTGAAGCTGTACCAATTACTTTCAGTCTGATACATCCGGCTACTATTTCTAATTATTTTAGACTAGCTATTTCAAAATATTCCAATGCACATATTTTAAGATGATTCAGCAGCAATGAGTTGGTACATTATTCAAATAAGATTCAAATGTTAATTACACAAGGAGTAAATTAGTATGACCATAAAAAATAATGTTTGAGAAAATATTTTGTTTCTACTACAATTGATTTTGAGTGACTTGGTGAAGTGATGGAAGCTCCTGAGAGCCCAACATTTTTCAAAGGATAAACATATTTTCAATGTTTTAGAAACACCAATTATGTGTATTATGTGATGTGACAATAAGTTATTAAGGATATTTCTGGATGATTTTTTGTGGGGTTATGTTTAGTTATATTTTTTTTAACATGGTATTATGCCTTTAATATTTGAGAACTTTTTTAAGATATTATTATTGTTTATTGTTTTTCTATCCTTATATACTTAAGGTTATTCTTAGAAATGTATTCTATTTTTTCAGAATATTGTGAGGGTGAAACTATTTTTATAAAATAGAAATAAATCAATCAATTATGGTTAATTATGTTCTTATTCTATGTAGTATATTAATTCACCAACTCTATAAAATGGATCTAAAATCCAAAAAAATATTTGTTTACATTTTTGAATGGTATTCTGACCAATCAAATTATTATGTTCTTTTGACGGATTACCTTCCAATGAATATTTTACCTATCAATTTCTATTAGTCTTTGAGAGTTAGTTTAAACATACATGTCTTAGATTTACTATAGTGAACCCGAGAATATGATATCTCATGTGACCTTAATACTTTTATTTCTTTCCTTTAGTGTGATTTTTTTATTTAATCTTTTTTCTATGTGGGATTTTCAGTGAAGTTTTTGTGCCCAATTTTAAAATTGTGAGGAGGATATTTCCAAAAGGGGGGAATGATGTTACATCATGGGTATTTATAGAATAATATATATTCATTTTTATATTTATTATGTGTTTTTAATTTTATGTCATTTTTAGTTTAATGGGGACACTATGTATGATAGCATACCCAACACACAACAAAATGTTTCTCTAAAATCTTATGTTGCACACAACACAATGTTATAACAAAAAATAATACAACAATAATATTATTATTTTAAATGGTAGTTAATTCCTACCCATTTTATTAGCCAGAATGTATATAATTTATTATGTTAAGATTTTACATTTATCAAATGAATTTAGAGGCTTAAAATGAGAATGAATCTAATTTTAATCATAAAATACTATAATATCGTAAAAAGGATGTTTTACAACATTTTGATGGTGAAACATTTTTAAAAAAAATCATATTTTTTGTTATATTTGATGAAAAATTGTTAGAAGTGGGACATGAAAATTTAATTTGTTTTAAATATTTTTACTTTTATTATAAAATCCATATTTTTATGAATAAGGAAAAATGTTGCATTTTAATTCAGAACTACCTTTTCATCTAATTTATTAATATTTATAGATAGTCCAATTAATTGTTTTTAAAGAGTAATGGGATTAATATTGTATCATTTAATCCAACTATGGAAATTGGATGAAATTTCACTTTAATATTTGACATATCTACATGTCATTCTTTTGAATGTTTTTAATTCTTAAAAACCTATTTTTTGGTTTTGACAAGTAGAATTATTATTAAATTTATTTCTAAAAATTCCTAGTTTCGAATTTGGAAAATAGGATTCCATATTTGGCAACATATGTTCCAAATTATATATATAGATACGTTTTATTATTTTGAATTATGAATAGAAATTCTAGTATTTATTTTTAATTACCATAGTTAAAGGGTAAATAATTAAAATAAGTGTACAAAATAATACTATAACTGTATAAAACTACCCTAGAACGTGCCTTAATCATATTAGATGATATATTTCTGACCATGATCATCCGTGGGTCAAATTTAGGGACCCATTGAACCACATGCGTGTGATAATTACCTTTTATAGTTTTTAATTAAAGGAAAAGTGAAATATATAATAAATATGTATCTCCTTAGTAAAAAAAATTTAATTTTGTTTACATAAATTTTATCTTAGACTATAAATGGAAATTAGAAATATAAATCAATTTCCTTTATCGTGGTATATTATTTATAATATTTCGATCATAAATAAATTAATATATTAATGACACAGAGATGATGCAATGATTACCTTTTTAATGAAATATTATAATAAATGATATTATAACAAATTCAATAAATTCAATTTTAATATTTACTTCCATATACAAATTTTTGGGATGGAATTGACATGTGAGGGATGAGTTAATGTATTTTTTTTATAATAAATGACGTTTTAAGACTTTAACAAAAATAAATTTATAAAGTGTAAAAATTGACATAAATGAGATTAAAAAAATATTGTTTCATTAAATTATTTAATTGTCCTAAAAATATATGATTTTGGAAAATTACTTATTTAATGTTTCCATTATGATTATTTATACTTCTTTTTTCTCTTGTAATTTTTTAGTAACTATAGTAACCATATATAATGACAATACAAGAAGACCTGGTAAGTGTTACTAATTTTAACAAAGGGTTTATGCTAAAGGATAAGGATTATTTTATGAACTAAGCATCTGTAAAATATATAGGTTGAGAGGATTTTGACCCATCCTCATCTTATCCTTGAATATTATATCTTTGGTACTATAGTTATTCTATGATCATTTTATATTGGAATAATATATCAAGACTTTCCTAAATAGCTCCTCCTCCCTCTTATTATAGGCCACCACCTATCCCAACTTACTCACACAACTCAAGACCCTTGGCACATCCAAACTCTGCTCAAATAATCTCCCAACATCCCTCAATTCTATATAAGAGTTTTTCTTGGGGAATAGGTCAATTAATGAAATTCATTTCCAAAATATCTGAAAGGGTTATCCGATTTAATAGCAACGTATACTCTCAAGATCCGTTCATGTATTTTCCTCATATAACCCCAAACCTATATAAATTCCATTATTTTATAAAAACACTAGTATCCTCAATATGCACAGATTTTTGTATACAATGTGATCTACTTACACTTACGGACACCTTCATCTAATGCTCATAGAACATATTGTTGATATGTACGACGAACTATTACCTCACAAAATGTTGATAGTTAAATTTTCTCCTACTACCTATCATACTTGCCATTATAATGAAAATTTATTTATATATTATATATATTAAAGTTATATTCTTCATATTATTTTTTAATTTTTATTTACCACATATGTTTACGCCTTCCATAATGTGTAAATTCGACAATTTAATTTGAGGAACTGTGGACTACCACCACCTCAATGTGATATGACTCATTCATGTCATACATGGAATGTATAATATATTTCATTAATTAAATTATGTAACCTATAAAAAATATATATTATACTTTAAATATAATATATCTATTTATCTATTATTTTTTATTCCATTAATATGACAGTGAAATTAAAGTAGTGTTCTTGTGTACGCTGGACATACCATCTCCTTGAATGGTGCATTTCAATTCATATCTCCCAATGCTATAGACTATTATAATTAAATATATAATGTACATATATGATATCTAAATCAGGAATAAAATTCAAGATAGACAAGACTTTTGACAACATGGATACTTTTCATCAAAACAAGTTCATTTTTTAATCAAATACCAAACAATAACAAAACATCTGATATGAACTCAAATATGTAACTAATTATTATAATAGTTTAATAAGTGATATAAAATGAATAAAAAACTTTTAAAATAACATTATGAAAAAAGAAATTAACCTATTTTTTATTCAAGAAATTAGTGAATGAAAAAGAGAAGTGGGACTCTAGGTAAGGGACTTTGTCTCAATCTCTATTCATTAAAGAATTTAATGATAATATGCAAATTTATTCTTCTAAAAGTTTTATATATAGAAAATATGAAATTTAAAATCCATATTTTATATATAATAATTAATTTTATTAATCATGGAGACTAATATTTATGTTATCAAAGTGTATAGAAATTTTATGAACATTTGAAAATTTAATTATCAAATAAGTTTAATTAATTATATTATATTACATATTTATTTATATAGGTTTAAAGGGAATATACATTAATTTTTTTGTCAATCATAAATTTCATTCAATGTTTTCAAATATAATCATTTTAGAATTATTGTTTTATTTACATTATAAAATGACAAAAGAACAATTTTTAACATATATTGCGACAATGACCTCTCTGATACCATAATAATTATTTGATATTTGGAATCTACTATAATTATTAATTTATTTTAAATTAATAATATATACCCTTATTCTTTTATTTAGGTAAATTGGTGTTGAATATTGGTTCTTAAATGGAAATGGTATTTTTATGTGGAAATTTTTTTCATCTAGGATTAGAAGAAGCTTTTAAAAAATGAGTTCTGTGAAGAACAAGTTTTATTCATTAAATGGTATATGAGAATTATATAATACAGGTTAGGATGATATAAAATATTCAAATGGATGAGCCCCATTATACCACATGGGTTATCCTGATATATCATATAAAAAGGGTTTAGGCCCGTTATAGCTCACGAGTGAGCCAGACGCATCATATATTAAGGGTTAAGCCCCATTACAGCCCACATGTTATCCCGATATAGCTTATACAATGGGTGATCCCCATTACACATCTCCAATTTGGATGTAAAATTTATGGTTATTCCAATTGGATGATTTTTGAAATGGTTTATGCATATGATGATCTATGTCACCTAAGGGAGTTTTAATTTATTGCTATTGGTTTTACTATTTTTCATTCAGAAAAAAGATTGAGGGTTATTCATGTAAAAATATTTTTTTTTCACACATTCAATGAAGATTATATGGGTTATCAGGTTTTAACTTGAAAATTGGTTTCCCATTATTTTTATGTTCCTTTTTAAGAATATTGTTATCTTCATATGTTTTTAAATGTTTTCTTAGGAATTAAGGTAAAATATAGTCAAGAATGGAATCAATGAAATTTTATGATGATTAAACATAATAATAAACCATGTTTATTTTTAGAAGTCCTTAGGTTATGGAAGAAAAGGATACTACTGGTAGTGTCCATCTTATATTTCTATGTTTTCCAGTAATAGTTATGTCCAAATTATCAAAATAACTAAACCTGAAAAGATCCTCAATGAGAATTATTATCTAATGTAAATATTATGAACATTTAAAGATGGTTCCTTATATTAGTGGCATGTCTGGACACTATAAAATTAGGACACCTTGAATTTTCCATATTAAAGGGCTTCTCAAGGGCATCGATTCCTGAGGCATCCCACATCGAATGCGGGGAATTATATTTCATAGGCATGCATATGAGTTTTTATTCTACGTCCCATGATTAACATGAGGTATGCCACAATATTAACGTCTAGTGATGATGGATCAAATTGATCAAGACACTGACGGGAGTGGGACAAATAGGTTCATACATAGGAGGGATCAAATTGAATGTTTACTAGATGGGTGGGTTATAACTCCCAATCATGATGTACCCTCAAATAGTGTGCCCCGAAATGAGGAATGTTTAACACCATGAAGGATGTTTTGGATGCCACAAAGGTAAGATCATAAAATATGGTGGATCCACACAATGGGACTGCAAGGTTTACAATTTTCTATGATTGAACCTCAATGTAGATTCCAATGAACCATGTGTGGAATATAGTTATCATAATCCACATAGTTCAAATGGGTGAGGCATGAAATCTGGTTGTACCCAATGTACTACGACCCGGAGATATGTTGGGAATTAATCATGGTTAGTAGCCCATGTGCTACACTGAGCAATTGGTTGAATGGGGATTGCACTTGATTATCATATGGTCCCGAGAGGGGAAATGTATGAAGGAATAATATGGATGGTGTTGGGTATATTCATAGTTAGCATCCGAAGTGCTTCTAGAAGATGAAAGGCGGCAGGTAGAAAGACCTCACAAGGAAGTGTTGGCCCGTGTAAGAATTTGGGATAAATAATGTAGGATGAGTCGAAAGAGGGAATAGATGGGATGGAACCATTTGGGTATGGAGGTGTTGGACATTAGCCATAGGTAGGTTTCTCACACATCCCCTTGGAAGGGATTAATGACCAAATAGTTCTACAATGGGGTGATATGTCACCTATGGAGTCTAATTATGAGAATGAACGCATGTACGGGGACCTGAAGGTAGTAGGACCTCTAAGCAAGGGAATCATCTTCCCAAAAAAAGGCCATAAGGAGAGAATATGATGAGAAATATATGATATTATTGGACATCATGGTGGCTTCCTACTTATCCCTATGGAATGACATCAATGACCATGTTGTTCATGATGGGGAATCAAATTAGGGTGTACGCAAAGGAAAACAACCCAGAGAAATGTTGGGGATTATGTGTGGTTGGCAGTCCATTGCTAGAGGGAAAATCATGTATGTAAGAGTATGGATGGGTTGTGGGACTTGTGCACTGTAATGGATCCTGAACTGATATGACACCACTAAGGGAATGACCAAGTATATGGGTCACAACATAGGGGATGACATTGTTTACTCATATATGGGGTTGAACCTCATGGAGGCTTCCTATATACCCTATTTATGAAACATTAATCAATAACCACGTAGTTTGAAATTATATAGTATATAATCATGAATAATTAAATGGAAAAATAGTTTAACAGCACGTGGTAGATGTTTGAACCAACATAATGTGTTTAGGACCCATGGGTGAAGGTCTTGAACATGATAGAAGCTTCCTACATAACGTTCTTGAATTAGTCAAGGATCAATGCCCATGTATTTCGGTGTAGAGGGGAATGTGGATTAATAATATTCAATGACCCAAAAAAATGCACGGTTGATTCTTACTCTATGCCCAATTTAGTCATGCTTAGAGTGAAAAAAAGGTAACAAAAGACTTGATGATCATTTCAAAAAAGTTCTATCCATGAGGATTGGTGTAGGGAATTCAAATGGTTAGTAGACCAAATAGGATACATGGGCATATTCTGAGAGGGAATCCTGAGGAGGATTTCTAGATGTATGGGGACGATATGGTTGTCGTACAAGGAACAATCTTTCATGTTGGTTCAGGCTTACTAAGAGACTACCTGAGGTTCACATGGTGATAAAGCACAATGAGGGAGGTGGAGTAAGAGGTCTCTAGTGCACATCTCATTAAAGATGCTATCTGGTCATCTCAATTATTCAGTTACCATAGTTTGAAAACATGTGTCGAGGAATCAGGTGCTTGGTAGTTTAATGTATTAAGCCTCGGCCGATGACGATATTCTCCTCACCCATTGGACATACATAAGCAGGGCACTATAAAAATTGGGTAGGGAAGGAACAAAGAATTCAATGGTTTAATGGGGTTATGGAGTGATCCATTTGGAGGTCCACGTTTGTGTGTCTATTAGAAGAAGAAATAACCATTATCGTGCCTATATGAAGAAAAATATTTAGGGCAACGAAACATGAAGTACCACTCATAGAACTATGAAATCTCTCTCTACATTCCTAGAGGGTCAAATTGAAGAGTTTCCTAGAATGTAGATGGCATCATAGATAAAGGTATCACGATGCTTTGGTTCATCATGATGTAAATGGGCTTTGTGAATGAGGGTGTGTCATGAAGCGTAGTGACACATTCTAGGGATGTCTCTTACATGTTCATAGAGGGTGGTTTTAGAAGACATAGTGCACCATGATGATCCATCTACCCAAAGGGGTCTCCTTCTTTTGTGATGGCCAAGAGGCTTCATGATGGGAATCCCACCATAATGTGGGTTTATTTATGAGAAAAGGGAAAGGGGTTTCACAATGTTCAAGATCCTATGATGATTCATTTTCTCAATGGTTCACTGAGAAAATAATGTTTTGTTATTTGACTGGTCATAAGGCGAGTGGTCAGGGTGTCGATCTTTTTGAGTGGTGGGGGAATGAGTATTTATAGGCACTAGGCATCAAAATGCTATGTGGATACAGTGTGAATAAAATCGCACATCAGTATTGGAGAAAGATTCATCATGTCACTCAGACTCACAGAGGCTACTTTCAGATCATTTACAGTATCGTAGAGGCTCTGGTCAGGTTCCTCATAGTTGTAAAGTCTTCTTCCACTACCTTTTAAGCATTTGTGGAGTCTTTGATAATGTTCATTGGAGTCATAGAGGTTTATATCAGTGAATTTTCAACATTCGTAGAGGACACATTTGCAGTAGTCACCAAGATGCCTTCCAAGACACATTTCGGTGGTCACAATGTTGGATGTCATTGTGGAGGCTCTTCGTGATGCAACCCCTTTTATGATATTTTTCATGCTCATTCCAGATTTATTCTAACAGAAGTAATTTTGGCACAAATAAGGTGGGATACAAGACATTATATTTTTTACGTCATGGATTATATCTACTTCATAAAATATAAGTTGTTCAAAAACATTCGAAGACTAAAATTATTATTGTTGTATGAATCAAATGATTTCATATCTTATATCCATATGTATAGATGATTGTGATTAAACAATATATGGTTTTCAACTATTTTTTAATGATTTTTATATTCCTTTTATTACAAGTGGAATATATGCATGGTATCAAAAAAAGAGAATTCAATTTACATATCCTCATTAAAAATATTTTAAAAAAGTTTACTAGTTCTAGATTCTACAATGAAAAACTCATATAAAATGGATATATGTTATTAAGGGAACTCTAATTTCTAGAATTAAAAGTTATAAATTTGTAAATTAATAACAAATAATGATTAAATTTCTGATGATATATGTTTGAATTTTATCATTACAAGTAAAAATTATTTTTTTTAATATTTATGGTATCATAGAGAGGATTGTTGAATCAAAAATTCTTAATAACATGGTGATATGTTTTTTGAAATATTTTATCCCAAATTACCTCAATTAATGATATAGAATGTATTTTTATTGATGATCGACATAATATTATATTTTATTATCAAATAATAATGATCTATAATTCATGTATAATTTTTAAGAATATATGAATTTTGATTACGTGACAAATATAAAAAACTGTAATAATGAATATGTCGCTGAAATAAGTGAATATGATATGGAAGAAAAAATTTCAAAGAGAATTTGTTTTCATTTATAAATTATTTGGCAAGGAAAAAAGTAAGACTGATGATATATTTGATGGTAGATTATATAAAAGAAATAATTTTGGACCATATCTAATTAATTTTCTAAATAATAATGTATAATATTATGAAGATGAAGATGATGAAAATGTTCTAGGAATGAACTGGATGTGAAAAATAAAAATCCTAAAATTATCAGGGAATACGGGGGGTTTTTAGTTATCTAAAATATAATATATCTTGAGAAAAAACAGGATGAACACTTCTCATTGTATTATTATGAAGAAATGACATATTATAAATATACAATTTTTGTGGCACCTCTTCAGAATATTTTTTTTCATTTAGAGGAGATTAAGGTGAATCACGACCAAGAGATTTTGAATTTATTCTCAAAGAAGAACTTGATTCATGTCATGATCAAAACACCAATACCTTGGAATAAAATAATATCATTATTAGAGAGTATAGTAAACTAGATTATGAATAATGTTAAAATTAATAAACATAAATATATCTTCTATAATAAAATAAAACCCTATCAATGAATGAAACAAAATGGGATAGGATAATCAAATACCTTAGAAAAAACCCCCTCTTAAAGTTAATAAATTATTAATGAATTAATCAAATTGTATTAAACCTGATAAATATATTATAAATATCAAAATGGACTTTATTATATATATTATTTTGAAGGAATATTCAACCACTGATGATATAAAATTACGATATAGTCTTTACTATACAAATACATTTCCAAAACTATTGACACTAACAATGATGTTTTACATCACAATTCAAGTAAAATTTTGATAAAAATTATTGATAGAAATTATCATTAATAATTATTTATCAAAGAAGAAGATTTAATGAAAATTTACATTCTATTAGGAGACATGTTAAGACTCAACAAGCTCCTCAAATGATGAGTTATAGCCATACTGTTACCGTATTTAGTTAGTCTATATGAAACATTGGGTCCCTATTAAAAAAGTCTACAAAAGGTTATATTTATTTCATTACATTCATAGATGATTTAAATAAGATGAATACAGTTGTTTTGATTATGCACATGTTATTTTTTCAGTTATATAAACATTATTGAAAATAGTTTCAATATGAGATTGGGTTACATATCATGAAAAAGGGATCTAATAATGGGAAATAATACATATGTGATGTTTTTAACGACATCATTTTCAGTCATATAATCTAGAATTCGTATAATAAATTTTGTACACCATGAAAAAATAATTTTTCATAGCTGATGAATTGGAGCATTAGGGGGTTGATCATAATAACTACGACTATGAATGATGTCTCCATGTTTTTTTCAATAGAAGCAATTTGTAATAATTTCCACATTCAAAATATGCTTCGCTTGTGTCTAGAACCACATTCTACAACTGATGAAATTTAGTACCAAAATAATAAACATGTGAAATAGTTAATGGAAATTTTATGTCTGTGATATATAAAAATAATAGGAGGCCAGAAGTGATCATTTAATCAACCGGGTGATTTCAGAGTCTTTATGAGTAATTTATCTCGTTTTTATAGATATAGATGGAAACAACATGGATTCCAAATTAATGTTTTTCTAATATATATATATATATGTGTGTTATAAATAAATTATTTTTTCTATAAAATCAAATATTTATGACCTTTTTAATTCATTTATATATATTTTTGGGGATAATTGGTAAATTTTATTTAAAATGGTTTCATAAAAACTGAAGGGTATAGGCCAAGTTATGTCCTATCATTTCTATCATAGACATGAGGCTTGATGATAGAACTAATGGATGAAAAGTGTTTATCGCCTTCTATCATACTACATGATTAACTACCTCCATCTTCTATCATTTTGTATAAACACATTTCATATATCATATACATGACTCATTTGAAATTATTCTTTTTTGATAAATATATATATCTTGTAAATACATATTAATTGAAATGGACATTGAGATTAATTAATTTAAATTTAATGGTAAAAAAATATCATTCATTATTTCATTATCATATAATAATAAAATGAATATTTTTGGGGGTAATTCCATATGAAATTTTATGTGAAACATGATGGAATGAATTTTTTAATGCAAAATATTTACTATTATTAATTTTTTATTTAAATTATTGATCATTTATTTTTAAAATGTTTTTATTTTAAATAATTTTGTTCTTATGTTATATTACATTAACATAATCCCTCTAAAATGTTATTTATAATTATTTATTATAAAAATTATATAATTATTTATTTCACTAATTGAAAATAAGTCATTTATTTTATGATCAAATATAAAAAAAATACCAACTAATACAAAAATTATACAAAGAGATGTACGTTTTAATTTAATAAATATATTACACATCATGAATAAATATAGACTAGTTCTACTATGAAAAATAATAGGATATGCTCTTTTGAAGAATTTTAAATTCACTAAATCAGGGTATAATGGGTTGTATTCCCTTATAAACACCACTCCTTCCATAAAGATAGTAAAAACATATATAAGTGTTGGGAAATTGATTTACCTTATCAATGAGTGTATATGAACCTTTTTATGTGATGTATCGATTGATAAATTAAGAATTGTGGTTTATTTATAGGGAATTATGTAATTTTAAATTATCATAGTTGTCCAATATGAATTTTGGACAATATTACTGCTACCCACTAAGGCAGTTGGTCATTATTATTGTTGGTTATTTTTTTAATTAAGTGAATTTTGGGATTATTTTATGATATAATAAAAATTCTATTATTTTTTGTGACTATATATATATATATCCTGCTATAAAATATATATAATAATCATTTAAATGTTTTAAATAAAAATTATTTCAGGAAATATCCTTAAGAAACACATACTAAATGATTTAATATTTAATTAAAGACCTAATTAATTAATTTAATGACAAAATTATATATAACATTATTAAAAAAAATTAAGAGATAAATTTAATATCTTATTTAAAATTTAAAAAACCATATATATATTTACTTATCTAAAATATATTTTATTTTTTGATACAAAAAATCAAAAATATACCAGGATGAATTTTTGGCAATTTTCTAACAAAGATTATGGTTTGATAAAAATGTGAACAATACTATTTTACAAGTAGTGTAATTTTATGACATCATCATTAATATAACTTGATAAAAAAATACAAAAAACTTATTCACCTTATAAGTCTAGTTTTATAAAAAAAATATGTATTTTATTTCTGAAATTTATAATTTAATTTTTAATTCTGAAAAATGGTTATTTCATGTAATTTTTTTGATTGTGTGAATTAATTGGGTAGTCAAGATGGTAACAGTCTATTTTGGAGGGATCTGAATTTATAATAACAAGATTTCACTCATATGTAAAACAATAAATTGGTTTTAATGGATTACACCCATATGTTGTTGTCTAATATAAGAAAATAACTAATATTTTTTCCTTCAAAACCTCCTCCCTTAAAGTATAAATACCCCCATTACATCAAAAATTTCCTCACCAAATATAACGAGAATGAATTCTATCTCAAAATCACACTCATGTTTCCCTCTATGGAGTATCCAATGTTCTATGTCATAACTGTATAGTAGAATGATGCATCCTCCAATGGTAGGGTTCCCTAATCATCCATTTTCATTTTCAAGTAAATAAATTTTTATACATTTTCATATTAAATTAATATTTATTATAATAATATGATTATTATGTAATTTTATTATATTAAAATTGATATGGTGATTATTAGAGTTTATTTTTTCCCTATAGTTATAGACAAGTCTTAGTTTATTACGATAGTGTATTCGGTGTCCTCAATCAACCTATTTATTTTTTCATGTCCATTACAATTTTATATTATTTTTTTAAATATAATTTTCATTTACATGGATGTATTTAATTTTCCTGTTATTATACTCAATTTAATATATTTTTTGTTGGATCCCACAAAATTAGTACTGAAAATTCTACAACTAGTGATAGAACAGAGGAATTTGTTTTATTCATTACAAATTAAATGGAAGGATAAACAAAAATATATAATGGTTACTCAACTACACCATATGAATAACAAAATCCATGTGTGGGGATGTGACCACATAATCCTATGAAATAAACAACATTGAATCTGAAACATTTCATGACCATTGGATGATCAAATGAAGTACCATTGGAATTCAGAATGATCCTATAAATCCCCTCATGAAATCTATCATGATCGTAAAAAAACTTATGGACCCAAATTTTTAATCATAGAAAAGGCTAACTAACGACAATCTCTACTAAGGTGACAATCTAGGTTATAGATTCACTCCAATCCCCAAATTTATCTTTTAAACTAAATAAAGAATAATTAAATATATTGGTTCTTCATGCAGTCAATGATACACTATTTTCATATAAAAGGGTTGTGAGCCTCAATTGATAACCATCGGTCCCTGAAAGATCAATTTAAATTCCAAATTGATCATAAAAAATCTCTATTTAAAGAGACCTGATATAACAATGGGTCCCCGACATCTCTCTAGAGACCATATGAAATCCCTTCTAACAGGCAACATAATATTCTAAATACATCCAGAAATGTCATCATGGTCATACAGATTCCCTTACAAACGTCTATTTTATCATTCATCGCATAATTACCAAGAATAGAAAATATAGTTGGAAATTATTGCACAATGTCTTAGACCCACAATTGACCCTGAAATGACCTAATGAAAAAATAATGGGGAAATTCTAGATGTATTTGAAATTAATGAATAATAAAAAAAGAAATGTCAGAGTCCTCTCCAAAATTAATGTTAATAATTTTCATGATAATGGTGTTTTGTGCCTCATATACTCTACACTGAGGACATGAAGTCCCATTGGAATGTCATCCTGATATCAAAGAGGCCCCCTTTAAAAGGCATCATGGTATTGCGAATGCAACTTGACAAAAAAATTGATCTCATGAAATGCCATAGAAAAAGTCCCCATTGATCATGATAAATTATTTTCAATAGTTTTCATATTCTTGTGAAAATTTTAAATCATGTTTTACATATTTTACAAACAATCATTATCATGTCGTCATGATTCTAATAGATCACTTTTGGTAATCCAGGGTTCTACTAATTATGGCGATGATGGAGTTTTCTCATGAATTATGTTTTCCTTGTAATTTTATTAAAAATTAAATTAATGTTCATGAAATGAACATGGTGAAATATTCATTCTTCTGACTCAAGAACATATGAGTGATATAGTCTTTATTCGAGGTGTTGTAGAATTTTGTTGTTGAGATCTATAAATTTCTCCCCCGCCATACAAATATGTACGATGACTATAGACATGGTAGAGGTGAAGTGTTAAATTTTCAATTTTGAATTCCACCTCATCAAATGGGTAGTCCACCTCGTAAAATAGGGTAAATGACCAAAGGGTTCACTTGGATCGAATATGATATTTTAATGATAATCATATTAGTCACACGATGGACATAAAGTGTACATGATCAATTATGGAATGGAATTTACACATCTCTATGTGGTCAAGAGAAACACAAAAAATCACATAGATAATGAAACTTGAGGTGGATTTGCAATATATTATAACAAATTTGAAAGACAAAAAATAATAAAAATAAAATAATTTTTATGAGAAGGTATTATTTGAATTTCATTAGCTATCCAAATCATGAGAAATTTATAGTACATGTCAACCGTTTTATGAATCAACTCTAAGACATATAGCCCAAGGGATGTGATGTTATTTGAGAATGTCTTCCAATACATGAGATGATATCTGGTCATGTTTCCCATGTCTGTAAATGTCCTTATTACATGTCTACCATGTCACTTGAGTCCTCCAAGAATGTATCCCAGGTCCTGAGAAGCTCCCAAAACCATATCCACCATGTCTTTAGATGATATCCAATCATGTAGAACATGTTTTGAACGTTCCTCATCCCACGTATCGGATGATATGAAAAGTCTTCCAAATATGTCACAAAAATTCTTGTGATGTCCTCCAGAAATATCAATGATATCATGAAATAGGCTTCAAAAAATAATTTCATGATGTAGTGACACCATTTATAATTTCATCATTTCTAATGTAAATATTCTCAGATTGATCAACTGAGTCTGGAAATAGTCCACTAGACATACCTTCTAGATTATGCGAAAATTCCCAAAATGACGTATCCAATCATGTGAAGTAACCAAAGACATGTATTTCTTATTAGACAGACAAAGTGGATATGTCAACTAGGAACACATTACATGTCAGAAAGAATCCCTGGGACATGATAACCGTATTCATTAGATATATTTTTACATACCATGTACTGAACTATGATAAATAATATTCTTATCGAAATATGATTCATAGGAAGCCTTCATAATGACCAAGATACAATTAGAATCCACTATTGTGTAAATACCTCTCTACCTCAGACACTATTATTCATTGAGCCCAAAATATCACATCATTTAATAATTAATCAACATCCATTAGTAGATTGATATTCTAATTAATCTATGATTACACAGATTCCTGATGTAAGTAGGATATGTTTGATTCCTTCCAATGACCTATGATCCATCTATATAACTCATCTAGCTCTTACATAGTTTCTATGTACAACATCCATATGTTGTGAGTACGATATATTGTTTTCCATTATTTGAGACACTGTGTAAATCTCCCATGGTTTTATGGATTTTAAAAAATCATATCAATCAAATAATAAATCTTACTAATACTGGGAAACGATATTGTATAATCCATTTCCTGAAAATGATATAATTGAACCCATACAAGGTCATCCACAATGGTATATATATATTGAATGAATTTCTATATTGTTAAAACCCATGGAAACAACCCTTATATAATTAATCATATTTAAAAAACCTTCAACGATTTGATGGTATGTCAAACTCAGATGAAAAAATAAATTCTTGTAAAAAATAGGATATATAAGACTCTATATTGAGGCTTTATATCCATTCCCAATTCAAATATGACCTAATATATTTTTATTATTGATGATTTTAAACTACACAATTTCAATGAACCATATGGTTATTTTATCTTGGTATACAAAGGATACACAAGACCCATAATTAAGGATCAATCATATCCATTAAAAATGTTTATTCTCCCAAGAGGCAATTAAGATCATGATTTACAAGTTATATTGCTTCGAAAAATAATCGAATTAATATTTTTAACAAATATTTTGAAATATATGAAGTTACATGGATAAACATTTATTGTATCATTTATATAAGACATAATATCATGAAAATATATTTGAATCTAGGTCATTATACATGGATAACTAATCCTGTTATGAAATATGGAAGATATTCATGAGAATATTAAAAATATAAAAGAGATTCATTGTACTGAAAATGATCTCCCGTAAATGGGACTATGATCCCAAAATCTAATAATGTAATCTAATGTCCCTTCCCAATTGGAATTGGGTACGATAACCTAAATAAACACTTTTCATTCGAAATAATTTCTATATATTGTTATAGATATGGGAGTCATTGGTAGATTCTATGATAAGAAAATTGTGAACAAGAAATAATTTATTGTTCAATTATTCTTGAAGCCCCAAAATAATCTCTAATAAATGAATCATGAATGGAAAGAACAGTGTGAAGGAATGTAGCGATAGCATAAATAAAATATTACATGTTGTATACACATTAACTGTTGAACCTGTGGGACCACATATTTTTTAGAGAACCCAAAATGGTTAACTAATAATGAATCATGTAAATTATGAAATTGATTGGTTGACCACATATCGATCCATTTTAAGTCTCCTACACAAAAAATGGTACACTAAATTTAAAAACCTACATGAAATGGATTCCAATTAAATTGTATACTCTAACTACTAATATTCTATTCATGTAAAGTAGAATAATTAAAAATCGAAGGAAAAATTATGTCACCCATTAATTTTAGATTTATCATGTTTCAAGCATGATATAATACATTGATCATGAAACTTGTTCCTTGATGTATTTTTGACTACATAATATACTCTAACAGAAATATTAATAGGACATCGTGTATTCATTGATAAATGGTTCTAGATCCTCAACCATTGAAGTGACTTCCACATGACACAAAACAACCTAACGAAACCAAAACCTTCAAAATTTTGTGGATAATTCAATGCATCATCAATATCAGATACACAGTACAATAGTGGAACATGAGATAAAAAATAAATGAAGTGAGACCATGATTCTAGAATGTCAGCCTCATTTAATGAAAGATGCAATGAAACATGTAGTTGTCATTCCCACAAGCAATAAAGTCAAGATATTATCCACAAATAATGATGATATTTAAGTTAAATATCATATAAATTAGTGTCATGGAGTCGAATATGGATTCATTATGGTTTGGGAGTCACCGAGGAGGGATCCTATCAACCTCTCTGAACAACATCATCCCACTAGTTCCCCTCAATCACATACAAATGCCACCACATGATATATTATAACCCTTGATAAAAATTCATGAGATCCAAGGAAGTGTAATAATATGTATAATGATATGGATAAATGGTAGTAGAACAATAAAAAAATATCTAGTGAATTCCTTCTATGTATCCTCGCTGTTTCCAATAGGAAATCTCACATCCCTTCCCACTCGAATCAAGTCATCCCACAAAGTTTTGAAGCAATCATGGTTGACCACATATCCAAACCCTCACTCACAAATACCAATAGAATATTTAGAGGATATAATATGGAAAATAGGTGTCTTGTATCATGGATATAGAGGAAGATATCATAATGTATCTTTTAGAGAAAAAAATTTGTATCCTTACATTCCCACACAAAATTTTCTAACATATAACTATATTCTATAGCCTCTAGTGAACTTCATCATCAAATTTTGGAAAGGATAAATGTTCATATAGAGTTTAATATTATAATCTTGAAATGCAAATAATATCATAAACAAGATAATAATGACCATGTAGCCTCTACAAATAAATAAAACATTATTTTACCCCTCCAGGTGTACAAATCATGTATTCCAATATAGATAGAGGAATATGACTGGGTTTATATACCATTTCTCTCTATGTATTTCTATGTGAGTGATAAAATTCTTTTATAAAGGGTAAATTCTTAGTAATGGGTATCTATTATATAATTTAATTACATAATACTATTATCATATCCTCATTTAGACCAGATCTCACAAACTGAGTGAAGAACATTTTTCATGACTAGATCGTATTCCTATTGAAAAATATATGTTGTATTATGCAATGGATTAGTGTTAGAAGAAAATTATTATTATTTTGGGTATTATAAAATGATAGAATCACATGGCTTGGGTTGGCCTCATATTCCGATCAAAAATCCATATGGAAAAATAAAAAGGAACTGGATCAGGCTTATAGCCACATTCAATCTTTTTTTATAGGGAAATATGAAAAAGGAAATATAAACAATATTATAACCATGTCAATGATTCCACATGGAATTTTCCAATGGCTTATAGGATCTTTCATCGTATCCCTACATCTGTCGATGGACAACAAAACCATCATACATTTATATGAATTGAAAATGAGTCTCATAACCATTCCCCCAGTCAGAGGGTTGTTATCATATTCCAGATGGGAATGAAAATTTAAAAAAGGTACCTATACCTTATTTATATATGTTTCATTGGAATATTATGTAAACCACCCACATGTACGTTCATATGCCTATCTATTATAAAGATGATCACCTTCATTTTACACCATCTTCTCAGTAGTGAGCTGATATTTCTATAGCACTAGGTGGTTGTTGGCATATTTCATTATCCCTCGGGTAGTATGCTCATATCCTTCATCATCACTAAACAGAATGTCATCGTATTCCATACATGGAATAGAATAAGGATCATATCCATGAATAATTAACTCATGTGTCCTTAAGGGTGATTGAACCATATCTCTAACACCTCATGGGTTTAAAACTCATTAATAGATGATGAAGGTGATCTTTTCCACAATTATCTTCCTTAGGGTAGTTTCAAGATGGATCATTAAGAATCTACTTTAGAAACCTCTATGGTCAAAATCTCAATGGAAATGCCTCTCCCAGACATAGAAATGATCCCCTGTCCTGGACACCACTATATGTAGAGGTGACTAAAACTCAGAAACCATCATATATATATGTTTTTAAGACATTATTCGTGAATGAATATTATGCCCCATCAACTGTAACCAAAACATAGATATGATAATATGGGGATCTAGAAAAGAATCAATTATGGTCTGTATAGGTGAAATCATATAAATATGGTGGAGAAGAGGAAAAAATCATCAATAACAAACATCTAAACCATTATCATCAAATCATGAATTTAAATAATGATATCCAAAATGAGGTTGAAAACAAGTTCATTCCATTGATATATAAAAATATGGGATAAAATAATCCATGGTTAATGGATAGACAAGACCCCTATCCAAGATACTAGAGTTTATATAAAGAATACATATATTCTATTTTAAAAGGGGACTAAAAACTATCTTCGTATACTGGAAGTCAATACTAGTAATGTATTGAAAAAATATACAATATGCAGAACTTCATTGCATTACAACTCATTAAGAACAAATCGACAAATTCTTATTCTATAATCTATAATAAGGGCTGGGTAATGTTTGTTGTTTTGAACATAATCATTTCCCAAAAATTATTGTATATTGGGGATATATTTTCGGAAACTTTCGAAGTCTCTTGTGAAATTAGGGGACCCGGTAAATATAAAACTAATTGGTCAATGTAGTGGAATACCCCTATATTAATTATACAAATACATCACTATCCAAGTGAGATATTTGGTAAAATGATTCTAGTATTTCCCCAAAAAATAATGGGAAAAAATTTTATATGTAGACGGAAAAGTTATGTCCAACCTGAAATTATTGTAGAGAACTACTCCCAACCCATGTAGTATCCAATGGAAATCACATATGTGATTCCTTACACCAAATATAACAATTAAAAATAGAGGAATCAACAAAATAAATATATTAATGAACTCATACCATAGTGATGTGAGGATTTTTCATAGTTAATCATTCCCTTTGGTCATAAATCCCTTAAAAAATTCATGAAATATCAGTGGTAGTTGCATTATAATGCAGGATGATGTGGCCACATGTTTTGATATATAAATATCCATCCCTAAATTCATCACGCCCATATATGTTCCTATGTAAATTAGTCATTGTTTATGATTAAACCAATCATTTAGTGATGGGGGAATTTATATATCAATTTCTATCTTAAGATACAACATATCGTGGACTAAAATCATAACATAATCTGTAATATGGTCATTAAGATCCAATAGTAGTCCATAATTGGCTATATACCATATGGTTAGAGTCATTATCCTCATTATATTCACATTAAAAGGAATTATTCTTCATCATGTTGGGTGGAAAATATCAAATATTTAGAATCCCTTATGTTCCACTCATAGTAATGAAATCCTTTGAAATTTAGGTATTTTTTACCGACCATGGTTATAAATCCTAGGAGTTCAGGATGTATAGACCAAGGTTGGAGGAACATACATCAAAGGACATCAACCCTCATAAGGTTAATTATCCAATATTCTCAGTGGTCTGAGAAATAATCATGAAAAAAACCATACAGGGGGAGTGAGTGGTGAAAAATCAACCTATTGTGTTGAGAGTAATGTTATTACTAGAATTTCCACATTCAACATATTAAATATCATCTCCATCAAGAAAATAATTGATGCTAACCAAGAAACCAATTCATTGGGTTGAAATATATAGATCATTCCTGAGGGGTAATCATGATTCCCCAACTAGGGTCCCACATATGTGGAATCCTAGAAGAGGCCAAAACCTAGAACATCCAATGAATGAAGTTCAACCAATATGTGGAGCGTAATAAGGGATTATGGGAAATGTGTGGATATATCCCAATTAACTCCCAGAGGTGTAGATGCACCCTCTACAATGTATCTGACATCAAAACACTATAATGTTATACTAAATATTATAAAAATAAATGGGAAATAAATTTTGGTATCATTCTCATTTGGTATTGTCTCCTGATAAAGATAAATATCCCTCCACCCAGAAATCATGAATGATGTGATCATCCAAAAATTGGATCATCTAAGGATTCTGATGGATTATATTCTAGGATTATATTCTAAATAATTGAGATGTCAACGGAGGTCCAAACATCCCTCAATTACGTGGATAGCCACTCCTCCACTAGTGGATCATGGTAATTCCACCCAAAGATAACATCTAAAAAAATAAATTTACTCTTATTACCCATTTATGTGACATTGGAAAAATTAATATAGGATGATGTGATCATTCAAAATAGGAAATTATATAAAATGAGGGGTCATTTCCCACTATAAACACACAATATGACTCTTACCAATTTCATTTTTTCAACATCCTGAGAATGTGCAAAACCCTACCAAACAAGTCCCAGAGCTAATGATGATCAGTTTAATGGTTCTATTATATAGATGAAATAAAAACCACTTAACTGAGCATGAGTTCACTTCCAAGAAAGATTCCTGCATATCTGACCATGGAGTTAGAGAGTGAAGACATCAGATCCTATGATAGAGGGGATAACACACGTAATGTCAACCCCTCTATTTTGGTCATATCGTGGCTGTGTCAATATATTAAATTGATTCTAGTGGAAAATCACCCATGAAATTTGAAAATATTTATAGATATGCTTTAGATCCCACTATCCATTATCCAAAACCTGTTATCTTACATGAAAAACTCAAGGGGTGTGATTGTACGATCAACTGGAGAGGACCAGTTTGGGATATACCTAACAGTGAGAGGGGGTGAATCAATGTTGGGAAATTTTTTATTCCAATTCCAAATTTTATCCCATTACCTATTGACCTATTAGGATCGTGATTCTCTTATTCTCTATTCCCTATCCCATGCAATAATAGAATGCAGTAAAAATATCCACGTGATAGTTTTACAAGGATCACCACTCAATAAGAGTAGCTACATCCTTGACCTGCATGGATATGACCACTGCATGTATTCTCCATAATAATGTGATATTCTTTTACAATGGAGTGTCTAGGAAAATAATCCTCTAGCCAGTGTGAGTCCCTACACTTTGAAGGGGGTGGGAAACGATCCTCTTCCTTGGGCTAGTGATAGCGTAGTCCAACTTGCATCCTCTAGATGGTTCATTATACTACCTTTGGAGACAGTCTTCTTCCTTTTTCAAAAGGAAGGTTCTTCTCTTTGTCTTCTTTAATGCTCTTTAGTTGATTACTTGCAATGCAGTAGGCAAGAAATTATTCCTTCTTTCCTTCTCTTATTTTCTAGTGCAACACCAACTGCACTAGGATTATTCTTTCTTCTTTTTAGGGAAAAAACCAACTGCTCTAAAACTTCTTATATCTTTTTTATCACAATCACATATACTAATGTGATCATCCAGGCAGTGGAGATCAGTTCACTCATAATCATCTGCACTAATCTTCCCTAAATAATTGTAGGCATCAATTGGGAAAACTCTATTATTCTTATTCTTCTTCTTCTCTTCTTTCTATGTACCAAACATGTAAGTTGAAAACCCTTCTTATTCTACTACTTCTTTAATGAAAAACCAGCTGCACGGAAAACTACTCTTCTTCACAAATTCTCTTTTAGTGCAAAACCACTTACACTGAGACCTTCTTCTTCTTGCTAGAATCACAAGTTCTTTGCATGACACCCTACTTGTGCCCCTCCCTGCTTGTGCGCCACTCAGCTTGCGCGCCACCTACTTGCATTCCACAACATGCACACCACAACTTGTGTGCCACTATTGTGCACAACTCACAACTTGTGCTCCACCTTTGGCTTATACAAATCCCACTTCTTGAACGAAAATCCATGCTTGCACACCTCTAGAAAATTGCATGGAAAAACATGAATGGAAAGACTTGTGTGGAAAAACTTTTGTGAAAAAACATGCATGACACCCTACTTGTGCGCATTACAAATAACCCTCAACTTGTGCACCACTTCAACTTTTCCACCATCCTATCCTACTTTCACGATCAGAGCTCTAATTTTCTCTTAACTGTTGAGCATTGAAAAAATGAGGAGGCTAGTCGTCTATTTATTGGCATTTTGGAGACTTTTGTTCCACATACACTTGTGCACCGCTCCAGCTCTGGCGCGCGACACTTGTGCATCACTCCATCACATGTGCATCGTTCCATCACTTGTGTACCACTTTCTTTCCTTTTTAATATTTTGATATGATGATGTTGAAATATGACTTGTGTGAACCTTACACATGTGTTCCAATACTTTCGCTCCACTACTTGACTTGCACGCCAATCTTTTACTTGCTCGCCACTTTATTTCTTTTGTCGTATTTTGATGGGATGATCTGGAAATATGACTTGCGCGCCACTTAAACTTTCATGCCAATACATGCGTTCTACTACTAGCGTTCCACTTTCGTTCCATTTCCAAAATCACTTCTTTACTCTCTCTACTCATAAGGCTTGCATCACAAGTTCTCCAAACATATGATATTTGTGAAATACAAATCAGCAAATCAACGTCACAGTTGTGTCCATTCTTTTTGGAATATGAATTCAAAAGTACTTCTCCATACTCACTTCAAATCCTCAATTCATTTTGGAGTGTTAATTACAAATAACACCAATAATCTCTCTTCATCTAAAAGTGGAGGCTTGAAGCTTCTTCAAATGGATTATTAGAATTCCAAGACCTTCCACACACTATCTTCTTCTTCATCCATCATTCTCTACTTCATTTAAATTATTTTATTTTTTTATTTAAGCAAGATCTTGCATGGTTCTCATTCAAAAATGAAGCATTTTATAGTCTTCTTTAAATCCTCATTATTCTTTAATCATCTTTGGATCGATGATACTTCACCATTTGCCATTGTTGTAACCAATTTGTCACCTTTAACCGAGTTCTTTGAACTTAGTATCAGTTCAACAATCGTCTAAATTGATCATCTTAGAGAATTTCTCATGTATGACATCCAATGCTATGATTCTATAAAAATTCTCTAGGCAACCTCACTTTGGCCAATATCCACTAACTTTTTATTCCTTCTTCATCTCCTTCTTAAATTTGACAAGTATTGATCACTGTTGGCAACAAATACTATCTTTATAAACAATATGGTCCCAACAATCTACGCCTTTATATTTTGTTTTCAATACCACAAATTCTCATGAAAATGAATTTGTCATTGTCAGAATAAGAATATTCTCTCCCCCCTTTACTTGTTTATCTACCCCTTTCATTTCAAACTTTGATTTCACATTCTCTCCCCCTTATTGTCAAGAAATAGAAAGTTAATGGTAGAGATGGTATCAGTCCTTACATAAGTAGTGTGCCATAAATCATTTCACTCTATGTTTACTTGAGAAAAACTCAATGTAGATAACAAGAGAATTTTATTTCGACAACAGAGATGTCCATTATCCACTGATCGTGATACCTCTTGAGATGATACCTCTTACACTTGTCATCAAGGGATTTCCATTTTAATTCCAGGACAAAGATATTGAATGTGATAGGAAATAATAAATCCTGAAATTACTGAACTCACTTCAACAAAAGGATCAACAACATTCAAGTGCAATTAGTATGATAAGTGGCCATTGGGAACATACATTCTTCTTAAGTCACTAATTGACCTAGTTACTCCCCCTTTGTAAAAATATTTTTTTTAGTAACCAAGGATGAGAGATTAACAAAAGACATACCTTTTTAAATGACATGATCTTTAGACAATCTTCAGAGTAATTGAATTTTATACCAACTGATGTTGATACTGATTAAGATAATTACTCTAGAAGCTTCTTCATGTGTCTCCCCCTCAAGGGAACACTTCTCCTCACTGAATCTCAGGTTTTCCCCTTGAGATCTTACTTCACCTTCAAATCCTTATATGATAATAAAAAATACAGTACACAATCATTTAATTGAATAAGTTGGATCCTCTTTTCTCCATCAATGTGGACAACAAGGTTGAGATGATTTTCTCAACCCAAATTCTCCAAAATTCACACTTTCCCAACTGATATTCAATACTGACTGTGATTGTGTGGAAGTCACTATTCCTTCCATCTCTTTGTGTGTGAATCTTCTTTCATCAAGGGAATTCAAAGCACTAGAATCTATTGGGGAAACTATCATCATTTTGAGGAATTATTCTTGGGATGGAGTAAATTCAATGCATCTTTTAACCGTATGGCCAGCCTTGTTTCACCTCACACACAAAACATTATTTTCTTCATGTGGAATATTATTTGGGCTTTTAGAACATGTATTAGCCTATGCATCTTCCATATTTCATATTCGTTCCAAATATTCTGGCCAAACCACCAAAATATCATTAGGGACAGAGGCATGATGATTTTATCTTCTACACAGCTTCTTCTGTGTGGCTTCCTTCTTAGTAGTTAATTTGGATGCACCATCCTTCTCTTTCTTGGATTTAAAATCCAAGGAATTCTCATCATTCCTTCTTTAAATCTTCTTGGGTGAATTTGTTTCATATTATTTATTTGATTTCTTCCCAAGGATGCTTCTTTATTATTACTTAGATTATGTGGTCTTTTTTTCTTATATGAACATGCACCATTCATTTGACCACTCCTATTGTATATATCACAGATGTTATCTAACATTGAAATTCTGTTTGCAGTATACAGATGCTTTTGGATCTGTGGATGTTGCTTCTTATTTTCTGAATTTCACCCCCTTGAGATGAGCTTTCTCTATGCTTTTACATTTATGGGGTTGTACCAACAACCTAGTGCACAATTCCCAAATCTATTAAAACACCCACATTGACCAAAAACCCTTGACTTCTTCTCATCTTATTCATAAATTTGTTGAATCTTCTTCTTGGTATGGTGTGCTTTATGTGGGGATCTATCTTCCACACTCATTCCCCAATCAAACATAGCCAGAGTGGTAGGTTTCTTCTAACTTTTCATTATCCATACCTGTTTAGAATTTTTCATCCAACCCATACGTTTTGTAGAAAAAAAACATTAGTACAAGTGGGTATGGATGGTACCTTTACTTTCTCAGCTACTTTTGATAGGTCAATTAGTGAAGTCATGATCTACTTATCACATGTTGGAGGTCTTTTGACATTAGAATCCTTTATTGAGCATTGAATACTGGCAGCAATTGATTTTTTATTTTGAGGAGACTCAATATGTGTCATCTCAAGATTGGTAAACTCAGCTTCCAATTCTAGACATCTCATATTAAAGATGACTTCCCATTGTTCAATCATAGTCATCTTCTCTTAAAAAGGATTCTTTAATCATTCAACTTCATCTTCATGCATCTTTACATTGTTTTGTAATAAAGAGTCAAGTTCTTTGATCTTCTTGGAGATTTCTCCAAATATATCTCCTTGACATCATTGCTCTTTTTCAGATCTTCTTCAAGTGCATGGATCATTTATTCTAGAGTCTTGTTGAATCCCTCTTTCTCTTCAACATTATTGAACCAAATTTATGAACTTACTTCAAATCCCATCTTTTTTGCTTCAAAGAATCCAACCTATCTATATAGCTTTAAACATTCACCAATTTTTTCTTGTAAGACTGTATCCAAAACATAAGTTTCTTCTTCCATTTGAGTTATATTTTCCAGCATGCATTGAAATACTCCACAAACAATAGTTGAACTCTCTTTAGAAATACCATGCGAAATCATTCTTAATCTGTCAACTGATATTTCTTGATATATTGATGATTGATCATCACCACTTGTGCTAGAATTTTCATCATGAGAATAATTTCCAAATGTACTATCACATTCCTCCTTATCATTTGATTTATGAAGGTTATCTATCCTCTTAGTGTAAACTTGATCCAACTTCTCATAACATTCCTCGTCTCGTGTGTCTTCAATGTCTGCCAGATATGGAGAACCCGATACATCTTATTCTTTAGAGAGGAGGGACTTCTTCTTCAACTTTATCTTATACTTAGTTTTCCTATTAATCATGGTCTTGATAGATATAGCCTTCTCTTCAGTGATAACTAAATATTCACAGAAAGGTAACTTCATTGATAATTCAGGAAAGAAACTCAAATCTTCAAAAGAGAATAACTACACTATAGAGAATTCAATAGAGGTGAACATGTCCCTCTAATACCAATTAAGATGACCAGTTTGGGATATACCTAACACTGAGAGGGGGGTCAATCAGTGTTGGGGAATTTTCTAAACCAATTCTGACTTTTATCCCTGTACCTCTTGACCTATTAAGATTTTGATTCTCTTATTCTCTTTTCCATGTCTCATGAAATAATAGAATGTAGTAAAAATATGCACAAGATATTTTGACAAGGTTCACCACTCAATAATAGTAGTTATGTCCTTGCCATGAATGGGTGTGACCACTGCATGGATTCTCCATTATAATGTGATATTATTTTATAATGGAGTTACTAGAAAAATAATACTCTATCCAGTGTGAGTCTCTACACTTTTGAGGGGGGTGGGAAATGATCTTCTTCCCTGGACTGGTGATAGCCTAGTCCAACATGCATCCTCTAGCTGGTTCTTTATACTGCCTATGGAGATATTCTTATTCTTTCTTCAAAAGGAAGGTTCTGCTCTTGGTTTTCTTTAATTCTCTTTACTTGATTACTTGAAAAGTAGTAGGAAATCAATTATTCCTTATTTCCATCTCTTCTTTTCTATTGCAACACCAACGACACTAGGATTATTCTTTCTTCTTATTTGTGCATCAACCAACTACACTAAAACCACTTCTCTCTTCTTGGATTGAATCAAATATACCAATGTGATTATTCAGGCAGTAAAGATTGGATCACTCGGAATCATCGGAATTAAGCTTCCCTAAATAATTGTAGGCTTCAATTGGGCATACTCTGTTCTTCTTCTTCTTCTTCTTCTCTTCTTTCTATGCAGCAAACCTCTAAGATGCACACTCTTCTTCTTCTTCTACTTCTTCAATGCAAAACCAGCTGCACTGAAACCTACTCTTCTTCCCACGTTCTCTTTTAGTGCAAAACCATCTGCATTGAGCCCTTCTTTTTCTTCTTCTTTCTAGAATCACAATTTCTTTGCGTGCCACCCTACTTGTGTGCTTCCCTGCTTGTGCGCCACTCAACTTGCGTGCCACCTACATGCACAAAACAACATTCACACAACAACTTGCGTGCCACTATTGTGCACAACTCACAACTTGTGCGCCACGTTTGGATTATACGAATCCCACATCTTTAAATCACCTCCTTACATGAACACCTCTAGTAACTTGTGTAGAAAAAAATTCACAACAAAACTTTTGAGGCAAAACTTGCATGGGAACACTTACGCGACACCATACTTGTGCACCTTACAAATAACCCTTATCTTTTGTGCCACTTCAGCTTTCCTATCGCCCTCTTCTACTTGCACGATCAGAGCACTAATTTTCTCTTAAGTGCTGAGCATTGAAAAAATGAGGAGGATAGTCATCTATTTATAGGAATTTTGGTGACTTGAGCACCACATACACTTGCACGTCGCTCCATCACTTGCGCGCCATTCCAAAACATGCACGCGACTTTCATTCCTTTGTGATATTTTTTTGATATGATGATGTTGAAATATGACTTGCGCGCCACTTACATGTCATGACCTGTCCTCGGGGCTCGTGCCGTGACTACCCCAAGCCCGCCTTCCATAGGCCAGGGGCTGGTGGCTAGCACCAAGGCGTAAATCCTGGTAAAAAGGGAAGGCATTGCCTTTGTAAAGTAAAAAAAGAACCATAGAGTAAGTAAGCAGAAGAAGTAAACACTAAGTAAAGACTGGTACAACAGTATGTGCGGAAAAGTAAAGGGGGCCGGAAATACAAGCCCAACTGTAAAGTGCAACTGAATGGGGAAAAACAGCATCTGAAAAGTAAAAGCCACAGCGTCGAGCCGTCCTTTGGAAGTCCCACCTGAAGGGTGGCAACAGATAGCCTCCACTGCTCCTCGGGTCCAGCCGACTACTCCGAGTACGTCCCACGCAGTGGTCCACCTCCAGGTACCGTCCTGCTCCGCAAGCCTCCACCCCGATCTGCGCTACCCGTCGTCTGCAACCAACACAACGTAGTGCGGGCATAGCCAATGAAGGGGTGAGTATAAGCTACTCAGTAGGGACCGCGAGACCCCAGAAGGTCTCCCAGAATCCACAAAGGATAATCCACAAAGGAAATTTTAAATCACGAAGTAACATCCGACAGGGCTTAGGTATATGCCCATACATATACCTAAGTCATCAATTGTCACTCGGCTCCAACATCCGAGCTCAAGTACAACCCAGTCCACAAAGGAAAGAAAAACATAAATTCCCACAGGATAACACAATCCACAAAGGAAAGAAAAACGTAAATCCACACAGTATAGCACAATCCACAAAGAAAAGGAAAATGTAAATCCACACAGGATAACACAACACAATCCACAAAGGAAAGAAAAAACAGGATTCCGCTCACACAGGTACTTCTTCGAATGATGATAGAGATGATCACTGATCCATCTAAGTCGTTCGACCCACAAAGTATCGATAGGTACTAACCCCCGCAATGAACCACAAAGGATCTGACCCACAAAGGATCGATAGGTAACTAACCCCTGCAAAGACCCACACAGGATCGGACCCACACAGGATCTGTAGGCATTGGCCCACACAGGACCGCTGAGCGCTGACCCACACAGGATCGGACCCACACAGGAACTGTAGCACTAACCCACAAAGGATCGTTGAGTGTTGTAGTCGTCGCCGTTGAATCCACTGAGGATCTCTGCACAGTCTTCGTCATCAGAGCAGTAGTCGCAGCCAGCTCTAGGGTTCCCGCACACAGCAAGCTCGTTCGGGAGGGTCCGCTCCATGAGCCGAGAGGCTGATACATCAACTGACACGTAGTCCAGAGTTGTTGTATCCAAAATTTCTGTATCGTCAACAGGAACTCAACATCGCAGACAGCGCGTCAATCGGACGCCCGGTCTAAGGGTTATTGGCTTTTTCGTCCTAGGGGCCCATTTGGTTTTTAAGGCAAATCCAATATGACCGTAATCCACCTACGTCAAAACATCTGGTGGAGTAATCCAAAAGATTCATCTCACTTAGAGGAAAATAGCAAAGTCGACGACACGTCAAACGGACGTCCGAATCTCCAGATATGAGCATTTCCACTCCAAGGGCTTGGTTGGTTTCGTGTACGAACCAACCCGACCGAACCCAAAGTATTACAAAACCTTGAGTGTGATATACTGAAATGACCGTCTCGATCCAAGGATCACATCGCTACTGACGGCGCATCGTTCGGAGGCTGGTAGCTAAAGTTATGAGAAAAAGACTGAAAAGGGCCGGAAACGGGGGGTATGGGCCCGGGCCGACCCGGCCCGACCCCCCCTGGGTCGGCCCGAACCAGGTCGACCCGACCTGGGTCCGGGTCCGACCCGGTTGGGCGCGACCCGGCCAGGCCTGGGCGCGACTCGGCCAGGCCTGGGCGCGACCCGGCCAGGCCTGGGCGCGACTCGGCTAGGCCTGGGCGAGACCCGGCCCGGCGGGTCGGCCCCGCTCGGCTCGGCCGAGCGGCCGGGTGGAGGGACTGTGGGGCGCACTACCCCCACGAGATGAGGTGACGCAGCCCCGCGTGGGTCCTCGCTTGGTCAGCGGACGTCGCTTTGCCACGTCCCGTGTGTCATCGGACCCGCGCGGTCGCGGGTCTGGTCGGCCGCCACCGCCTCGGGCCGCCCGCGCTGCTGGTGGATTCCACCGGCCACCAGAGTTGCTCCGGTGGTCCGATTCCATTTCTGCCTGCACCGTAGCTCCTCCTGGGTCCCGTTCTTCACTGCGGAATCAACAAATCGTCTCTGCGGCCTGTTTTGTCATTGTCCACTGTTCCACACATCAACGAAGACCTACGGAGGGTTGTCGGGCTGTGATTGTTTGGCCCGCACCCTCCACGTTAGGTGATAACAAACAGGAAAATAATGATCACCACATGAAAACATATCAAGATACAATTTTTAATTAATTAAAATTGCACTTTGATCCCAGACTCTTTTTTTAGAAGGAAACATCTACGGGGATAAAATATTATTTTCAAATAAAATCCCTACCCCGCCGTAGTCGTCGAGCGAGCGCTCTACGCGGAATTGACCGTCGCGGTAGAGGTGATTGTCGCGTTGCGGAAGGGAATCGCGTCGACGATCTCTGAAGGTTAAAGAAACACACTGATTTAATTATAACAATTAAATCCATGTTGAGGATAAAAACCAAAAAGGAATTAAAAGGTCGGCAATCTCTTACCTCAACGGAAGATCGAAGATTTGTCGTGGATGAAGGACTGTCGCAGAGGAACGTCGCAGGAGAAGAATCGTCGGCGTCGCGGTACTTGGCATCGCGTCGTCGATCTTCGAGGTCTCGGCGTTCTTCGCCGCCTTTCGTCGATGGCCGGCGTTCTTCGCGTTCTTCGCGTTTTTCACGTTTTTCACGTTCTTCGCGAAGGAGGATGAAGGACTTAAGGTTTCTGTCAAATCCTCTCAACGAACAACACTTAAAAAGAAAAGTGTTGGTCTTATTTTACTACATGCCAAGAAACAAAAAAAAACTAAGTAACAACCCATTAATTCACAGAATTAATTTCAACGAATAAACCTCCCAATTAATAGGAGCGTTTAATTGTTTAAGAAAATGCCCCAGTCTACTTTCATTAATATGGGTTTTCACGGGTGCGTTACCTAGTGGAAAAGAAAGGGTGGGGCTCGTGCGACCCCACCTCACAAAATACTACCATGAGGGTATGATGTTTTGGGTTCCACCCTATCCGCTCCAACTCAGCTTAAGCATCTTTAAGTGGCTTTAAGCAGCTTTAAGTGAAATAAAATAAAGTTTGTCGTACAACATTATTTTATTTCCTAACTTAAATTCCAAAAATTAAAAACCACACCCGAGCAAACGCAACTCCGGAAGAGGAGTTTCTAAGAATATATCGGCGCTGCGATTCCATCAGTGCCCTCGGAATTTGATTCCAAGCACCGGTTCAAAAGTTTGAAAAACCCGCTCGTTTGTTCATTAAACGTACCCGAGCCAAACTTCGGAAAATGATTCCAGGCATACCGAGCCTCGGAATCAGGTGCCGTCAAAAACTGTGTTCTTGTTAAATTTCAAAGAAAATTAAGAAGAAAAAAATTCCTTGAAATTTACGGGTCTGTACATTACTCCCACCTCGGGGCTTTACGTCCCCGTAAAGATACATCATAGACTAGGGAAAAAAATGTGGGTACTGAGCGTGCATCTGAGCCTCCCGCTCCCAAGTGCTCTCCTGGAGGTTCCTGTGCTTCCATCTGATGCGCACTAGAGGAATAGACTATCCACATAGGACCCACTCCTGTTGATCCTCGATCTCCACTGGGACCTCCGCAAAAGTCGCCCCATCATCAACATCTATCTCCCCATGGTCAATGATGTGTGTCGGGTCGTGTATGTATCTCCTCAGCTGGGATACGTGGAAGACGTCACGCACCCGGTGCAACCGAGGTGGTAGAGCCAAGCGATAAGCCATCTCGCCAATCCTACTGTGGACCTGGAATGGTATGATGAAGAGTGGATACAACTTTCTGCCTCGGCCAATCCCCCGTAATCCACGTTGAGGTGAGACACGCAAGAAGACGTGGTCCCCATCCTCGAACTCTAGTGGTCTCCGCCTCCTGTCAGCAAAAGACTTCTGTCGGCTCTGAGTTGTCCTCATCCACTCCTGGATAACCTGGACCTTCTATGTCGTGGCCCGAACCATCTCTAGTACCACATGTGCTGACTCCCCAGGGTCTGTCCAGCACAAAGGAGATCTGCAAGGTCTATCGTACAACGCCTCGTATTGTGACATCCCGATGGTGGAGTGGTAGTTGTTGTTGTATGAAAACTCCACCAAGGGTAGGTGGTCCTCCCAGCTGTGACCAAAGTCGAGGAAACATGCGTGGAGCATGACCTCGAGAGTCTGAATGGTCCTCTTCGTCTGACCATCCGTCTGAGGGTGAAAGGCGGTGCTCAGACGTAGCTGCGTCCCAAACGCCTCCTACAACCCCTTCCAAAGCCGTGAAGTAAAGCGGGCATCTCAATCAGAGACGATAGATGACGGCACACCGTGAAGCCGTACAATCTCCTAAACGTAGAGACTCCCCAAACTCTCCACTGAGCCCTGTACTCTGATGGGTAAGAAGTGAGCCGACTTGGTGAGTCGGTCGATAATCACCCAAATGGAGTCGTGACCTCTGGAAGTGCGTGGAAGTCCAGTCACGAAGTCCATAGATATCACATCCCACTTCCACTCCCGGACCTCCAAGGGATGTACCAAGCCTGCTGGTACCTGGTGCTCTGCCCTCACCTGCTGGTAGGTGAGGCATCGAGAAATGAACTCGGCCACAGCCTTCTTCATGCCTGGCCACCAGTACGGTCGTCTGAGATCCTGGTACATCTTCGCCACTCCAGGATGTACCGCCAAAGGAGAAGTGTGAAACTCTCTCAGCACCACCTCTCGTAAAGCAAAAGGTACCAAGGTACGTCCTCTGAAATGGATTTCGTGCTCTCCTCCAAAGGTGAAGCCATCAGGTGCCTGTCCTGAGGATATCTATGCATGCCACGTCTCACAGTCAGTGCCCCCACGCCGTGCCTCCCTGAACCGTTGCAGTAGTGGAGGAGTGACTGTGAGAGACTGAAGGAAGGCTGCTCCATCTCTATCCAAGAAGGATATCTGCAAAGCAGCTAGCTGCCCTATCGCCTCCTCGAGTAGCTGAATGCCTGTCCTCCTGCTGAGAGGATCAGCTACCACGTTCCCCTTCCCAGGAGTATAGACTATCTCAAATTCATAGTCCTGGAGGAACTCGATCCATCTCCGCAATCTTAGGTTCAGTTTCCTCTGCGAGAATATGTACTTGAGACTCTGATGGTCAGAAAAGACTGTAAAGCGCTCGCCCATCTGGTAGTGTCGCCATGTCTTCAGGGAGAAGACCACTACTGCTAACTCCAGGTCATGGGTAGCGTAGTTCTACTCATGCGCCCTCAACTGACGTGATCCATAGGCGATCACTGCCCGCTCCTACATCATGACACATCCGAGTCCGGTCCCCGATGCATCACAGTAGACTACGTACCCTACTCCCTCCTCATGCAAACTCAAGATAGGTGCGCTGGTCAATC
Source organism: Viscum album (assembly GCA_963277665.1). NCBI lineage: Eukaryota > Viridiplantae > Streptophyta > Magnoliopsida > Santalales > Viscaceae > Viscum > Viscum album. Next base: position 223,077,095 of record OY728165.1, read on the forward strand.
TCTGTCTCTGCTCTTGAAAGCTCTGTTGATATCTATCTGACCACACAAAGTGTTTACCCTTCTTCGTAAGAGCTGAGAGTGGTTCCACAACTCTGGAGAAGTCTGCCACAAATCTCCAATAGTATCCAGCCAGTCCCAAGAAACTCCGCACCTACGTCACGCTCTTGGGTGGCTCCCAAGCTAGCACGACCTCGATCTTCACAGGATCCACTGCAACTCCCACCTCAGAGATGACGTGTCCCAAGAATTGGACCTCACGTATCCATAACTGACACTTCGGGATCTTTCCATAAAGCTGGTGCTCTCGGAGTGTGTCCAGTACAACTCGCAAGTGGTAGGCGTGCTCCTCCTCAGTCGTTGAGTATATCAAAATGTTGTCGATGAAGACTACGACAAATCGATCGAGGTATGGCTAAAAGATCATGTTCATGAGGCTCATGAACACTGCTTGAGCATTGGTTATGCCGAATGGCATAACCAAGAACTCATAGTGGCCATACCGACATCTGAAGGTCGTCTTCTGCACGTCCTCATCCCGAACTCTGAGTTGATGATGGCCTGACTTGAGTTCTATCTTCGAGAACCACCATGCTCCCTTGAGCCAATCGAAGAGGTCATCAACCCTTAGTAGTGGATACTTGTTCCTCACTGTCACCTGGATCAGGCGAAGATAGTCGACACACAGTCGCAAGCTCCCATCTGCCTTCCTGGCGAACAATATCGGGGAAGCCCAGGGTGAAACACTGGGTCAGATGAATCCCTTGCCCTGCAAGTCCTCCAACTGTACATGTAGCTCTTGAAGCTCAGCGGGGGCCATCCGATATGCTGGAGTCGATATCGGAGTAGTCCCAGGGTACAGGTCAATATGAAAGTCTACCTCTCTGCAAGGAGGTAGCCCTGGAACGTCGTCGGGAAAGATGTCCGCGTACTGATCCACCACTGCAGGAAAACTAGGACTCCACATGTCAACTGCTCCTAGGATGAGGCTAGCCAACTGATGAGTGATGGGTTGTCCTCTCCTCCGCGGAAGTCCATCCTCTGCTGCGAAGGCTTCCTTCTCGCCGGTGAAGGTGAACCTGCTCCCGTCGGTGCGTAAACATTTCATCTTGCACCTAATACAGTCAATCTGTGCATGGACTGTAGATAACCAATCCATGCCCAGGATGATGTCGTAAGGCCTCGACGCCACTACAAGAAGATCCCAGTCGAATATATCACCTCATAGAGTATGATCACACTGCCGGCACTAGTGCGTAATCGTCGAGTCTACTTCCGTAGGAGTCTCTAGCCATAAGGATCGAGCCGACGGCTCTGTCGGAATCTCCGAGATCCGAACAAGGGCAGTGTCTATGAATGATTGAATCACTCCTGTGTCTATAAGAATTGTAGCAAGGGTGTAATAGACACAGATCATACCTCAAATCATCTCGGGCACGCCGTGGTTATAGGCCTCCGCTGCGTGGAGGTGTGCCTGTCTCTGCCCGCCAGCTCCCTGTGGCCGGGGTGGACCTCCTGGTGGTGGTGGTGGTAGAGCCTCAATGTGTCACCCACCACCTGCTGCTCGGCCAGCTCCTCTGCCTCGTCCGCCTCCTCCCTGCGGACCACCAAGGTCGACCCTCTGCCTCTGCCTAGATGGCCCCTCAACCATCTGATTCTCCTCGGCACGGTGGGTCGGGCAGTCACGAGCCATGTGGACCTACCCGCCGCATGTGTATCACTGCCTGCCTCTCGAAAGACTGGCTCCAAGCTGTGTGCCCCGCACTGCTGAGCCAGTGCCTTGAGGTCGTCTGCGTGAGGGTCTGGTCTGCCTGGACCCCTGACTCATCCGTCGACTGCCTGCCACAGAAGACTCTGCAACGTGCCATCTCGCGGTAGGTCTCGCTGCTGATGAAGGCTCGCCAAGGAAGCTCTCGATCAAAAGGGCTCTCTCCAGTACTCCTGCCTGAGTCAGGATGCTGAGGGAGATCAGCGATGCCCTGATCTCGTGTCTCAAACCCTACTCAAAGGTCCGGCCCTGGAAGAACAGGTCTCGTACCATGTCTATCGAGTAGCGAGAGAGATCGGTAAATCTCGCCGAGTACTGGGCGACCGTCATGTTGCCCTGCCGCAGCTAAAGAAGCTCGTGGATGCGTACCACACGGAGGGTGGATGGGACGAACTCTGAGCGAAAGAGGCTCTCAAAGTCCGTCTATAGAAGAGATGCCTCATCGTGGACCTAGAGCATCAATCTCCACCATTGGACCGATGTTGCGTGCAGTAGGCTCGCTGCGAGGATCACCATGAGGCCTACTGGTGTCCTTACTAACCGAAAAACTCATACCACTGCCTCCAGCCAGTCCTCAGCTGCATGGGGGTCCATCTACCCGCAGAACCTGGGCGGTCGCTGGCGCTGGAACTCATGCAGTGCACTGAGGCGACGTGCATCATCAGCGGCTGGTGCTGGAAGCATCGGTGGCTTGGCGGGTACAGCTACCGCCGGTGCCACTACTGACAAAGGGCCCTGCACCGAGGCCTCATCGCTCGGCGGTCTGTCGGCAGGCTCAACTCTCGGAACCCTAGCTGGATACCATCGTGGGGCCATCCTGAAAAGAAACAGGTGCGCCATGGTCAGAACAGTATACCTGGTGAGCTGATATAAAGTAATCACAAAGAAAACTTGTAACACACATGCAATCAATGTTTTCGTGCATTAAGTCGAAATCAGAAGTCATGGTCCTGGTGTACGGATACGTCGGCCTCCGCACCAACACTGGACTCCCTGGACTGATAACCACACCCAATATGCTAAACACTATTGCTTCACATAGAGGAAATATCAGATTCTATGGTAGAACCGAACTCCTCTGATAACAATTTGTCACGACCCGTCCTCGGGGCCCATGCCGTGACTACCCCAAGCCCGCCTTCGATAGGCCAGGGGCTGGCGACTAGCAGCAAGGCGTAAATCCCGGTAAAAAGGGAAGGCATTGCCTTTGTAAAGTAAAAAATCACCACAGAGTAAGCAAGCGGAAGTATTAAACCCTAAGTAAAGACTGTTACAACAGTAAGTGTCGAAAAGTAAAGGGGGCTGGAAATACAATCCCAACAGTAAAGTACAACTGAAAGGGGAAAAATAGCAACTGAAAAGTAAAATCCGCAGCGTCGAGCCATCCTCTAGAAGTCCCACCTGAATGGTGGCTATAGATAGCCTCCACTGCTCCTCGGGTCCAGACGACCGCTTCATGTACGCCCCACCCAGTGGTCCACCTCTAGGTATCGTCCTGCTCCGCAAGCCTCCACCACAATCAACGCTGCCCGTCGTCTGCAACCAACACAACGTAGTGCGGGCATAGCCCGTGCAGGGGTGAGTATAAGCTACTGAGTAGGGACCCCGAGACCCCCGAAGGTCTCCCAGAATCCACAAAGGATAATTCACAAAGGAAAGATTCAATCACGAAGTAACATCCGATAGGGCTTAGTTATATGCCCATACATATACCTAAGTCATCAATTCTCGCTCGGCTCCAACATCCAAGATCATGTACAACCCAGTCAACATAGGAAAGCATAACGTAAATCCACACAGGATAGCACAATCCACAAAGGAAAGCAAAACATAAATCCACACAGGATAGCACAATCCACAAAGGAAAGAAAAACGTAAATCCACACAGGATAGCACAACACAATCCACAAAGGAAAGCAAAAACAGGATTCAGCTCACATAGGTACTTCTTCGAATGACGATAGAGATGATCGCTGATCCATCTAAGTCGTCAGACCCACAAAGTATCGATAGGTACTAACCCCCGCAATGACCCACAAATGATCTGACCCACAAAGGATCGATAGGTAACTAACCCCCGCAAAGACCCACACAGGATCGGACCCACACAGGATCTGTAGGCGTTGGCCCACACAGGACCGCTGAGTGCTGACCCACAAGGGATCGGAACCACACAGGATCTGTAGCACTGATCCACAAGGGATCGCTGAGTGCTGTAGTCGTCGCCGTCGAAACCACTGAGGATCTCTACACAGTCGTCGTCGTCACAAAAGCAGTCGCAGCCAGCTCTAGGGTTCCCGCACACATCAAGCTTGTTCGGAAGGGTCCGCTCCACGAGCCAAGAGGCTGATACATCAATTGACACATAGTCCAAAGGTGATTTATCCAAAAGTTCTATATCGTCAATAGGAACTCAACGTCGTAGACGGCGCGTCAATCGGACGCCCGGTCTGAGTACTGTAGTCGTCGCCGTCAAAACCACTGAGGATCTCTACACAGTCGTCGTCGGCACAGTAGCAGTCGCAGCCAGCTCTAGGGTTCCTGCACACATCAAGCTCGTTCGGAAGGGTCCGCTCCATGATCCGAGAGGCTGATACATCAACTGACACATAGTCCAGAGTTGATGTATCCAAAATTTCTGTATCGTCAATAGGAACTCAACGTCGCAGACGGCGCGTCAATCGGACGCCCGGTCTGAGAGTTATTGGCTTTTTCGTCCCAGGGGACCGATTGGTTTTAAGGAAAAACCAACCCGACCGTACTCCACCTGTGTCCAAATCTCATACGGATTAAGCCAAAAGATTTCTCTCACTTAGAGGAAAACAACAAAGTCGATGGCACGTCAAACGGTCGTCCGAAGATCTGGATATGAGCGTTTCCGCTCCAAGGGCCTGGTTGGTTTCTTGTACGAACCAATCTGGACGAACCCAAAGTATTCCAAAACCTTGAGTGTGATATACCAAAACGACTGTCTCGATCCAAGGATCGCATCGCCGCTGACGGCGCGTCGTTTGGAGGCCTGTAGCTCAAGTTATGAGCAAATGACCGAAGAGGCCCGGAAACGGGCGGTCTGGGCCTGGACCGACCTGGCCCGACCCCCCAGGGTCGGCCCGAACTGGGTCGACCTGTCCCGGGTCTGGGTCCGACCCGGTTGGGCGCGACCCGGCCCGGCTGGTCGGCCCGGCTCGGCTCGGCCGAGCGGAGGAACCGCGGGGCGCGCTGCCCCCGCGGGATGAGGTGCAGCGGCCCCGTGTGGGGCTGCGCTTGGTCAGCGGACGCGGCTTTGCCGCGTCCCGTGTGTCACCAAACCTACGCAGTCGCGAGTCTGGTCGGTCGCCGCCACGCCGGCGACCCGTTCCGCCGTTGGATTCCACGGGCCACCGGAGTTGCTCCGGTGGTCCGATTCCATTTCCGTCTGCGTCGTAGCTCCTCCCGGGTCCAGTTCTTCACTGTGGAATCAAAAAATTGTCTCTGCGGCCCGTTTTGTCATCGTCCGCTGTTCCACACATCAACGAAGAACTGCGGAGGGTTTTCAGGTCGTGTTTTTTTGGCCCGCACCCTCCGCGTTAGGTGATAACAAACAGAAAAATAATGATCAACACATGAAAACATAACAAGAAACAATTTTTAATAAATTAAAATTGCACATTGATCTCGAGCTTTTTGTTTTAGAAGGAAACAACTACGAGAATAAAATATTATTTTCAAATAAAATCCCTACCTCGCCGTAGTCGTCGAGCGAGCGTTCTACGTGGAATTGACCGTCGTGGTAGGAGGTGATCGTCGCGTCACGGAAGGGAGTCGCATCGTCGCAGAAGGGCGTCGCGTCGACGATCTCCGAGGGTTAAAGAAACAAACGGATTTAATTATAACAATTAAATCCATTTTGAGGATAAAAACCACAAAGGAATTAAAAGGTCCGCAATCTCTTACCTCAACAGATGATCGAAGATTTTTCGTGGATGAATGAACGTCACAGAGGAACGTCGCGGGAGAAGAATCGTCGATGTCGCGGTACTTGGCGTCGCGTCGTCGATCTCCGAGGTCTCGGCGTTCTTCGTCGCCTTTCGTCGAAGGCCAGCGTTCTTCGTGTTCTTCACGTTCTTCGCGAAGGAGGATGAAGGAATTAAGGTTTCAGTCAAATCCTCTCAACGAACAACACTTAAGAAGAAAAGTGTTGGTCTTATTTTATTACATGCCAACAAACGAAAAACAAACTAAGTAACGACCCATTAATTCATAGAATTAATTTCAACGAATAAACCGCCCAATTTATAGGAGCGTTTAATTGTTTAAGAAAACGCCCTAGTTTACTTTCATTAATAGGGGTTTTCGCAGGTGCATTACTTAGCTGAAAAGAAACGGTGGGGCTCATGCGGGCCCCACCTCTCAAATATCCAACCAAGAGGGTAGGATATTTTGGGTTCCACCCTATCCGCTCTAACTCAGCTTAAGCATCTTTAAGTGGCTTTAAGCGGCTTTATGTGAAATAATATAATGTTTGTCGTACCACATTATTTTATTTCTTAACTTAATGTCCAAAAATTAAAAACCACACCCGAGCAAACGCAACTCCGAGAGAGGCGTTTCTAAGCAAATACCGGTGCTGCGATTCCATCGGTAACTTCGGAATTTGATTCCGAGCACCAGTTCAAAAGTTAGAAAAACCCGCTCATTCGTTCACTGAACGTACCTGAGCCAAACTTCGGAAAATGATTCTGGGCATACCGGGCCTCGGAATCAGGTGCCTTCAGAAATTGCGTTCTTCTAAAATTCCAAAGAAAATTAAGAAGAAGAAAAAAATTTCTTGAAATTTACGGGTCTTTAAATTACACTTGCGCGCCAATCCTTACATACCACTACTTGACTTGCACACCAATATTTAACTTGCACACCACTTTATTTCATTTGACATATTTTGGTGGGATGATCTTGAAATATGACTTGCGTTCCACTTACATTTGCGCGCCAACACTTTCGAGCCACTACATGTGTGCCACATTCATTCTTTTTCCAAAATAACTTCTTTAATCTCTCTAATCATAAGGCTTGAATCACAAGTTCTCCAAACTTATGATATTTTTGAAATAAAAATCAGCAAAGTATCATCATAGTTTTTTCCATTTTTTTTGGAATATGAATTCCAAAGTACTTCTCCTTCCTCAATTCCATTTGGAGTGTTAATTACAATGAAATCCAACCATCTCTCTTCATCCAAAAGTGGAGGAGTGAGGATTCTTCAAATAACTTCTTAGAATTCAAATCCCTTCCACACTCTCTCTTATTCTTTAGCCATAATTCTCTACTTCATTCAAATCATATGATTCTATTCATCAAGTAAGATCTTTCTTGGTTCTCATGCAATAATGAGGCATTGCATAGTCTTTTTAAAATACTCATTATTCTTAAATCATCATTAGATGGATGATACTTCACCATTATTCATTGTTGTAAACAATGTGTCACCTTTGGCACAAATTCTTTGATCTAAGTATTAGTTCATCAATCGTCTTAATTGATCTTCATAGAGAATTGCTCTTGTATGACATCCAATGATATGATTCCTTAACAATTCTCCAGAAAACCTCAATTCGGCCAATCTCCACTAAATTTTTAGTCCTTCTTCGTGTCCTTCTTCATTTTGATGAGTATTGACAACTGTTGACAACATATAAAATTTTCATACACAAAGTGGTCCCAACACAACCTAGAAAAAATGGAAGTTCAGTGTAACCCAAGGCACAAGAAACAAATTACCTTTAGACCACCTCTTATGAAAAAGGCCTATATAACTCGATGATAATATCTTCTAATCCATATTATAAGGAAAAAAACACCTTAGAATGAATAAATTATTTGAAAAAACAATTGACATATTGAATTTGTTGGTAGTTTTTTCATAAAAACTCTTGATCCATGGTGTTGTTCATCTTTTAAATGAAGAAAAAGAAGCACTCAATAATGCCCATTCCATCCCATAGAAGTTTTAGATAGATTTTTATTTATTTGAGGTTTACTGCATGAAGGAATCCTATTATAATTTTATTTCTATGTCTCATTCATAGACTAAGTTCAGGAATATGTTATCTAGGGCCATATCAAACCCCTCAATGTTTTGGGAATGCTCAATAATGTCAAAACATGTATGTCCCTAATTTAAAATGGTTCATTAATCAATATAATCCCAACAATATAAATCATACATTTTGAATATAATGAGGGTTACATATCTTCTTCAAGCATAACAATTCATGGGAATTACATGAGAATGTACATAATTATCAGTAAGTTCAAAATTAATTCCCAGTGTGGGAATTTCATGCCTAATTATGAGTTAATCTTTATCCATCAAGAAGCATAACTTAATTTCTATCTATGAAGACATTTTATTCAAAACCATGTTTAATTACCTTCAATTCTTCATCAATATTTTAAATACCCAATATATGGTATGGTCAATGTTTCTCATTGTGACAGTGACCCTTGTGGTTCGTATGAATCCATGTATGAGGATAATGGTTTCTAAAAACGCAAAGGAATATAAAAAATATTGGATGAAGGTGTATATGTTGAACACCAAATAGATGGGGGATGAACTTTATAATTCTGTGGTGAAAGATCAATGGATGTTATCTTTTACCCGTAACATAGATTGAGGAAGATGACATAGTGAATGTTGCCTATGATCCTCCTATCTTCATTGGAAATATGAATGAAAATATTTATCTCAAAATTTCACAATGAAAACTCAGTCAATAAATGATAAAATTCACTTTTCCATTATCTCAATTACATAAATATTGATAGATATTCCCATATATTTCCCACCATGTCTAAAAATTCCTCCATTGACATACATAATGAATATGGATAGAATGAACTCATGATTGCCCCCACATTTGAGGAATGTGTTTCCAACACAACAGATAAGCTTAGTTAGTTTAATCTAGGAACAAAATAAAACCCAATTACAATGTTTATTAGGTCCTATATAAATATATATGAGTATGATATTTATATCCAATTTATAAAGTAGAATCAATACAATTTCATTTAAAATTATACATAAATTCCATGGTTGAAACCCATTGTGGCTACACACCATCAACGATTAACTTTTGATTATTGTTTTTTCAGGCATATAGCTAAGATGATGAAACCCCAAATAATATTCATATAGAATAACATGTCAAAAAAAATCCACCATTTTCATGGAAATTAAACAACCTAAATTTATCACCAACATCAACCCTTTGATGAAAAGGAAACCATAATATCATTTCCATTTTTGATTTCAAAGATCGCAATCAACAATTTCCAATTGATGATTTATCATTTCCCATAACATAACTTTTTGTCGAGTTAACTAATGACTTACATGCCCATTATATTATGAATGGGTATTCATCTTATAATAAAATCAATATGGACACGAATACCATAATACCACATCCTTCAAAAAATTATAGGGTACATTTTAAATTCAAGTCATTCCATTTAGATTAATGAATGTGAATGAAACATTGAAATTCCCTATGAATCGTTTCTTTGATCCATTCTATAGATAAAATAAATAATTATATGATGATGAATTGGTTGTGAATTCTTGATTGTGATGTAATCACCTCCTGGATCTGAATAAAACCATCAGCATGTTTTGCATGAATTATTTTGAGATGAATATTTTGATATGTGCTTTCTGGGTGATGTTAAGGAAATATTTTGGATTTTTTGTACGCCAACATTAAATCATGGTTGAACCCGAAAATAGTTTGTACAATTATTACAATATCTCTATATTGGAATATCAAATAATATAGGGGCATCCAAGAGAACCTCCTATACATTATACATTTCAAATCTGAACAGGCCAACAAATCCCTCTTCATCACCTGGTTTAGGAATAATGGATCACCTACTAGTGAGATGATGACTTCCTAAAATCCATTGAGATTATCAAGATTTTAAAGGTTAATACAATAGTATTGATTCCATCATTAGAAGGAAATACTCTCATATTATATGTGGCCTACATGGAATGGTCACAGACTGATATACTCAAATAGAAAAAAGATTCCTGGAAATATAATACTAGCTACATCCATAGTTGGTAGGCATAAGGTACTGAGACCTGGTATTCCAATTTCAGGAATATATACCTCCTTATATTTTCTATTAATAAACTGAGGCATTACGTGCATCATGATGAATAAAATTATTTCCCTCATATATATCCATTCTTCTACATTATTTCCTTCCATATGTTGACTGGTTGTTTAGGATGATTGAAGGTTATTTTAAAAACATATTAAAACTAGTATGTGTATCAAACAGAATTTAAAAGGAATTCACTTGAAAATATTTTTGTGGCACATGTAGCCATAAAAATCTTACAATTAAAGAAATAATTTCTAGAAAAACTGGATTTAAATGTCCATGAATCATTCAGATTATGTGACATGTATTATAATGGTGAATCAAATTTTTTTATCATAATTATCATGGAAGACCCAAAGCTCAATCCGTTTGATATTGTTATTTTTTTCCCTATATAAACATTGTTTCCCTAGAACATTCTGCATACCAAAATATTTACTAAAAATGACTGTTAATATGTACCAATAATTGCAATGTTGGAACTATTAAAATAGCCTATGATGACCTCCGTGAACATCTTAGGGGTTTTAGAGTTGGGGATAAAATATATCGAAGGTGCATACTTCATAAAAAGAAATAATTTCGAAATATCATCAGTTATGTTAGATGAATAGTGGTATAAATTATGATTTAACCAATATTACATCATATCCCTCGATCAAAACATTATCATGTCAATGAAATCAAATACACATCTATAGTCCATATTATACATGATTTTAAGGAAATTGTTTTCATCTAGATGCACCAATGGATGGTCTTATTGTTAAACGTCTAAGATGTTAAGGAAATTAATAAAATAAATAATTACATAGATCATTATGAAAAGTTATACGCCCCTAGATGGAGGTATAATATTTTTTATTTTTTCCCAAATGGTCCCCTCCAATTAGATTGATCCCATATGGAAAAATTTAGTGGTTTAGAAGAGAACATAAAAAGTTGGGATTGAAAGAAATGATCCAAAAAACATTTACTGATAGGGACTCGATGGAATACTCTTAGATGTATGATATAAAATGAGATTACAACCATAAGGGAAGATTTCCATGTATTATCCTCAATTTTTCTCCAATCAAGGAACATTATTTACAACTAAATCAAGAGGTCTCGTTAGTGCTGAAAAATTTATAGAACTATGTGGAAGTCACCAAAAATATTCCTGAATTTTATATTAATAAAAACATCATCCATCAACGAATATTAATTATAGAAATAGATAAATAATCATATATATATATATTGTATATAGGTTATGGATTTTTTGGTTTTATATAACCTCATCAACAACTAGGAAGATTATGAACATCCTTACTTACAAAAGAATTTTTTTCCAGATAGACTAAAGAAACCCATTGCATGTATTTAAAGGAAAAAATATCATTAACTTCATAATTTTTGATATAATCAATATATTTATATCTGATGACACAATATTTATTGAAACACGAAAAATCATCTACTCTACTATTTTTGTGATATTACATTTGGTGTACAATGTTGAGTCGATCCAGAAATCCCTCTATCATGTGTGTGAAAATGGAAAAATAGTAGTCTTAAACAAGAATTATTAAAATATAATATTGAATATGGTGGATAATAACATGAATCCACTGAAATAAATGTTAAATCATTCTTTATGGGTCTACCATACCACAACATTCAGTTCAACACAACAAACTATGTATTCATTAGTGGACTAAACATGAGTAGTTTTTCTGTAGATTTCCAGTTTACCTGACATAAAATTGATATTTTTGGACAATAATATAATGATGAGAAGTCAAAACAATATGACAAATGAGTTTTAATGTGTATATGAGAAATCATTTCATACACAAAAAACCTCGAATTCTAACGACATCAGGTGACCCAGACCTTAAAAAAGGTATTTATACACTAGTTCCTTCGAGGAAATTTGATATTGGCTCTCATTAGACCAATGATACTAGTAAAGAGACCTCCATAGGTGGAGTATGATTGTGAAGATACTTACATCATACATGAGGTCTATTAAACTTATGAACAAGAAATAGAAAAAATGGATATTGAATTTCTCAAACCCCCTCCAATTCAAGGATTCACAAGATGGAGACTATCTAAATACCATCAGTCATATAATATCCTGGTAATATAAAACTAAACTACATGATTTGTCCTAGTTACATGATGATTAACATAACAATATATTCTGGTCACATAACATTAAAATAAACGAATCACCCTATTTTTTACAATGAAAAATTAAAAAAATACATCCACGTTTCATGATATAAAATTGCATGATACATCCTTAATACCTGATGATAAGAAGTGTGGAAGGAGTCACGGTAGCATGCCAATAATCTACATAACATTCTTGGTCATATTCATATGACCTGAAAATTAAAATACGCAATATTTATCTATTAAAAATACATAAAACTATATGATAAATTCTTCATAACGTGGAGTTTGATTCTATTCTTGGGCTTTGTACCAAGAACAAGGGTCACTGGTTGGCCGGATCAAGAATCCTTTCGTCACAAGCACAACATTTCTGTCATGATATAATTTTTATAACTCGTGGAAATAATTTATGTGGATTAATTCCTTTTTGTTGGTAGGTATCCATCATCCTTCTTATGGGACCTTAAACTACATAGTTGACAATAATTTCCCTTAACATTAAAATTATCTTAAAATGGTGTACAACTTTATTATTATTCTAATTAGATACATTTATATCCCTAGATCATATATAGTGGTCCAACCTCTTCCTATTAAAACATTATCATGTCCTTTCCTTAGTCACTTCATTATAAGGAAATAAACCTCTTCCATTCCTTGATTCTCCCAATGTGCATAGCCCATGTGGGATAAGGATATTTTTGTTAAGAATTCCCTGCATGATAACAAAACATCAATTTATGTATGTAGAAGCATGTTCATGGATTAAGGTCATTAAAAAGCACACCAAAAGTCCTTTACACAAGAAATTAAACATCATGGTTGATGTTTGATACCTGAAATAAATAGTATAATATACATGGAAATATTTTTAGAGTATGAATTTTCTTTTTATTGGGTCTCCCAACATACATAAATTATAGAACTATGTGTGAATTGATACAAATTTTCATAGGAATGTTTGGGAGACAGAGATATCCAATCTTGTGTCCATTCACAATAATATGAATGGGTCATTCCTTAGTGGTGTGTTTCATATTTAAGGTATATATGTGGCTTGTTTTATACTATTGATAGATACATGGTGACAACAAGATATCCAAAACTAGGAATAGTTTCAATAATCAATGGTATCAATAGCCCATATGCATATGTGTCAGACATTTGTGGTGAGTTTCCTATTCATGAACATCAGGTGGATTGATTCTTCCATCATAAGAGAATCGATGACTATTTTTTGACCAATACTGTGTTAAGCCACAATAGCAAATAGGAATAATTCCCCCAATATATATGTGTCAGAATTGCATGGTGGGTTTCCTATTAAAGAAAAAAATGTATATTAACTAATATTTAAGTATGATACATAGTTATTTCCATATCTATAATCCTAGGACCATCTACAGTCATTAATGGCAAAAATTCCACCTCTACAAATGGGATAGATTTGAGTGGAGTATTTTATACTGAATAACTATTTCTGGAATTATTACAATTATCATAGGATATGTTGTATTGGATGAACACCACATTTCAGGACAATCCATTGGTATTCATCACTCACAATAATTTCCCCTTCATATGATTCAGGTTTACAAAATAGTAGTGTCATTGTTGAAGGTGATTTTTCATGATTCAAAAAAATAAAACCTATAAAGGGAAACATGTGGATTACCAAACTATAGATATTAAAAAGCCCAAAATATAAAGAGTTATAAGTCATGTAATCTTACTCTTTCAATGACTGTGTTAGATCTATATAAGGATTTCATGTTCATTAGGTAAATTTATGGAGTAAGGGTTACGAAATATAACTAACATCAATAGTCTGATTCATGGATAAAAGGTTTTTCTCACATCTACATTATCGTGGAGAGTGAATAATATCCCCCATAGATGACATGAAAAATGTCACATCCGTATCAAAAGCTTTACTGTATGATGTTAAACATCAATGAAAATGTCCTTATCATATGACAGTAATCAATATGGAAAACATTATTGTAACATGACATTGAAATGACAATAAAATACATCCCCATAACTTAAAAAATTCTTAGACCAAAAAAAATCGTGATTACTTATCAATAAACAATAAGATCTTTAACCTGTATAACTATATTACTAGGTTATTCAATTTTTATCTAAACACCTGAACCCATAAATCTAAAATCAGGTCATCATCACTCATTGTTGTAAAAATACTTTCACAATACTAATAACAGAGAAGATACTTTTTGTTTTAACCAGGCTATAGGTGGCTCAACATATTGGGTTTCATCCACCTACAAGATATATATTGGACATTAAGGAAGGGATATCATATCATTTTGATGTCGATGTCACCATAGTGTAACTCGTCACTTTATGGTACTTTGGGGTCATCTTCAGAATGTATTCTCCATACCATTATTCATGACCTTGGAAACAAGATCCATTATTTACAACATTTCAATCCTCCATTTAAATTTATTTTGGAGTACCCATAACCATAGGTATCTTAATTCGGATTTATTGTATATAAAACTCTAACTCGGTATTGGGGACTAGTGTTTTCATCATAAATAATTGAATAATTTCTAAAAATATTTCTAAATCTAGGCCCTAATACAACATGCCATTATAAGGCCCATCTGCACGAAATTATATTTATAAAAAATTCAAAAAAAAATTATAATGAACTCACTGTGTTTATTATATAAAAGTATATAACTCTTAAAAAGTATCTTTGATCAAACATATAAGAACATGATTGAGAATATAACAAGGTGTTTACCCTTTCACCACAAAAAAAAATTGAGTCGATGTGGGGTATTAAGATTAGTCACTCAATAGAAGTACATTATGTGTGTAAATTAATTAATTAATTGACATATTTAAATTCAATAGATTACTATATAATATCACAACCATGATGATTTAACCAGGCTTTTATGTATAATATATTATTGAAATCAATACCTCTTCATCCTTCCTCCATTTCTGAATCACATTGTACAATGACAAAACCCTAGACCAGATCAGATCAGAATGTATAGAATGCAATAAATTATTTCAATTATTAGTAGACATGATCTTTACCAACGATCGATCCATAATTGAGGTTAAACTCATAAAAACGTTTTCAAACTCCATTGACTAACATTATTGCATATATCAAATTCTATTATTCGATATTCACCCTTTATAAAATTTTCATGTGCCCAAGTACTGAAATCATGGCCAATATAAATTGTTTTGTAACAATATGTTCTAATTTTTTAACCAATTGGACATGATCACATAGAATAGATTATTTAAAATTCATTACGGTATTTTCCCCCAACTTATCTTCATTTTTGACAATAGTGGGATCTTATGGTCCTTATTTGACCATTCCAACTGGTACCCTGATCGATTGGACCCCTAAAATAGTGAAAGATTGAAAAAAGAAGCATGATTATATAAAACATGAACCTATATGAGATTTTTTAGAGGATTGGATCACGATTTGGATGATCAGTTGTTTATTAATGTATAAGAGATAGATTCCAAATGTGTGGTTGTGTATAGATTCTCAGAAACTCAAACATGAACCGATTTATGATGAATGTCGTCATAAAATCATGAATCATTGATAGTACCTCTTATCCCAGATTGTGTCAAGGTTAGATCGATGGAGCAATGGCTAGATTAAATGTGAAATGTTCATATTTGATAATCCCATGAAAACCATACTACACATTGTGTATAATAATGAGAAGATGATGTGTAGACCCTCATTTAGGATGGATTGCATTTTTAGATAACATAAATATGACAAAAGTTGTAGTCTTCCAACATGTTTTTTACACCACCCCCATATAAAAACCCATATGAAGAATCATATGGGTAGGAAACCATGTGGGCATTCATAGCCAGAAATATGGCCACATACTCATGTACAAAGACATGAAGTTCTGTACACAAACATAGCCAAATCTCGATGAGTCTAAACATGTCTTGTAGTCCACCAACACGACATGTATTTATAAATGGGATGGAGCCATGTATTGTCTCAAAACATGACCTATTAGTCAAATGGAACTATCCACAATGTGGGTTCCATCACCAGTCATAGAGTCCATGTTTTATTGGAAAAATTATCTATATGCATCACCTTTATTTGAACTCTAATTTTCCTCCATCAGTAGAAAATACCCTATTATATTTCATGTACAATGAAATGAAGCCCTCATTTTATTATTAGTATACAAAAATGTGAATTGTTTTGGGCTTGATTCATGATAACGAAACACTCAATGATGATAGTGACAATGGTGGATTAGCAGGACCATTCTAGTTTGATTCTCTAGAATATAAGGGTAGGTGAATCCTTGTCATATTTCAGGTTGACCCACCAGCATAGTTGGGTAGTTTCATCCATAATGAATATTAATTTCACCCTACATCATAGAACATAAATGACGTCATAGATGAATACTGAGTTGAACCAACTGCATAGCTAGGTAGTGGTGTCCTCAACAAATACTGAATTGATCAGATATCATAGCTTGGTAGTTGATTCCTCTACAAATACCAATTTGACCAGCAGTATAGCTGGGAAATAGCATTCTCGAAGGATATTGTGTTAACAAACATGCATAGGTGGGTAGTGGCATCCTAATAAAATATTGAGTTGAACCTCCAACATATTTGGGCCATGGAATCCTCAAAATATACCATGTTGATCCTCCATCATACTTGGTATGTGGTTTCCTCAATGGATAATGGGCTGGACATCTAGTAGATCATGGTACTGGAGTCCACTATGTATTATAGACTAGACCCCCACCCCCCGATGTAATAGGTCATGTGTCGTCTACATTGATTTTGTTCACACTTGGATGCACGTCATAGTGGCTTCGCCTGGTTATATATGAAGATATACTTTTGGGAAGATGTGTGAGATTTTGGTCGTAAATGATGTTCGTTTTGAATAGTTTTCTAGTATTTAGCTTTGGATGATATTTGAGATAGTGATCCCCTTTCAATATTGTTTGGAAATTTTTCTGACTAGGAATGTATATACCCCTATATACCTATAACATGTATTTAGTTACTCTCCTTCTAAGAGAGGAAACAAAATTTTGGGAATTCCATGTTCTTTTTGTGTCTACTTTTTCATCATTTGACGAGTCTTGTATCAAGATATAGGTAAAAAATACTCCCCAGGTAGTTCATATACTCCTTATGTTAATCCCCTTATGTTTGTACGAGATTAATTTATCTCTCATTTCATGTTGAGATTTTCAATTTTTACCATACCTTATGTCTAAAACTGGTTTATCCTTGTTGTGTATGTTATGTCTCCCCCTTCACATCTCAAGGAATCCTAGTGGGTATGAATTTACTAACCACTTTATCAGTTTTTACCACATGCTTCATTCCTTATTCTCTCAATGGATATGTTGACTATGACTTCAGATAATCATAGGGATACAGGGTTCATATACATCATATTGTGGTCTTGGATTGGGATTTAAGAGCTTATATCTATTAGATATTTAAAATTTTAAGGATTTATAGTCTAGTTATATTTATATTTGGGTTTTTCTATTCACTCTTTACATTTTAGTTCACACTAAAATATATTTTACATACTATATGTTCATAAATATTTGGTTTACATTGTAGTAGTTTTTCAAATCTTCTTATTTCCATCTGCACTTTTTCAATGAGATGAATATGTTTGAGTGTATAGGTGCATAAGAAAATGATTCTTTATATTATTAGTGACTTCGTAGCTTTTAACCATCCCTCAGACTATAGAGTCATGTTTGGGGTAGTTATATCTCGAGCCTTAGATTTGGTTTTGTTGTGAAATATTAGTATTCAAGATGGTTCATCCATTGAGAATATGTTCAGAATACTACACAAAAGATAAATTGGTTGGGTTTTGGGAAACAATTTCATGTTTTATTGATTGTTTCTATAATTCATAAGGAATATAGTCCTAATGTGGTGGTTGATGTATCCATTCACAAGGACCTTGACTAACTCCGTTTTTACTCAGCATTCCGAGAAATTTGCTGAATGGTTTAATGGTTCATGAAACATATAATATTGAGTCATTAACTGTTATTCTTGAGTCAAGCCCCCATTATTGTTGATATATATATATATAGTCATATTTCTTTAGTATGTAAAGATAAATTTTAGGAAGCCTCCATGAAGACATCCAACCATGATTCCTTCCCTGATTCCCAATGAACATTGAATGAGTAATATGGACCCATCTTAGGGTCCATCAAAAAATAACATTCCTATATGTTGGAAGGTATATGGTCCCCAACCAATCATGAAGTATTTTGTTTTAGAATAGATAGATGGGGAAGCACAAAATCATAGTGCATGATGTGAGTTCCAATATTAGAGGCCATTATTTTTTTGGGTCGAGAAAGATCATTAGGCATAAGATGATTATCTAGAGTATGTGGTACATATCATTATGTTTTTTTTGACACTGGCCTATTAGGTTGTTGTGATAGAATCTATCCTTCCAAAATGAGAATATATGTGCTCATGAAGACTTGTTACAAAGACACATGATGAGTTGACACTCATATAGGGTGACATCATGAAGATTTTCATTAAAGAGTACGACCTATGATTCATTCCATTATTCAAAATTCAATAGCATATGTCGATACAATAGGGTGGAATAATTGTGTTTGAGAGATTAGTGAGTCTATATATCATAATTGGAACTATATAGACATGATAATTTATGGATACATTCATTAATTCATGTTTGATAAAGTACATCACAAATATAATCCTTGTAGTCTAGTGACGTTGTGCATCCACATCTATGTCAATGTCTTACTGTAGCACTGGTGAAAAATAAATTTCTGTTAATGAGGTGCATGGCTGCTAGATTTTGTAGTGGGAATCATATAGCTTAGTGATCTAAAATAAATAATAGACACCAATATGTGGGTGCACAATTTATGGAGAAAATTTTCAATAATGATAATGAATGAAGTTGTGTGGTGCATGAACATTGGAGACTAGTAGGGAAGCTTATAGATGGGTAGTTATTTTAAAGTGATAAGTTATGTCACATTGTGTGAGACTGTCCAATCAGAAATACTTAGTATCATAGTCATATTGTTGATTTACTGCCATGATAGAGGTAGTATCATGATTGGGGGACTCCTAGGATAGGGAAGGGTGGGCCCTTTATAGGATTGTATATAAGGGGATAAAAATGATATATGGGAGGTGGAATTCTCTTTTTGATCCTTCAACCAACACTGCAAAGTAGCCACATTGTTCTAGAAAGATAGTGTACATTGGTGTGGAAAACTATAGGCATTGGATGGATATAATCCCACAACACAAAGGATAATAAGATATACAAGTTGTGTGTTTTCAAGTCATCATTCAGTATTAGTAAACAAAGGTGTTATCCATTTTTTTATCTTCATACTCATGGTGTGTGATATGTAGATCCCATTGAAGGTGATTTCTTGACAACATCATCTTGAGGTTCATATAGGGAACATAGATTCTATATCATTCATATATTATAATTTCAAGATATCAATCATTTGGATATAGGGTCCCATGGGATATATTGTTCATCATTGTGGAACACTATGAATTCAACATTGGTTAAGATTTTATGTCCAAAGATTCATACCAGATTGACGGTCAATGCGGAAAAGTTATATCCATAAGCGTTAATGGGATACGATTATTGTTTTCTAGGGAGAGATGTCTCATTCCATGGAAAGTGGGATCTTTAGGTAAGATACTATGCCCTATTTCCATTCAATTTGAATGTATATCCCTTGGTACCATATTCCCTTCAGGCATCTAGGATTATTCAGCTTTGGAGGATTACAAGTATGTTTTCCATGAGGATATTATATGACTACCTCTATGCCAGGAGTTGAATTTTTTTATTGAAATTCATCCCCAAACCATTCTAATTTAATTTTCGTCATATCGTGTGGCCCATAATGTGATCTAGGAGCTAAAATTATAGAAGGGTCACCTTGAAGGGAATTGTTTCATCAGACCCATTGTGCCCCCTGGGCAACACGGACCTTGTTATTGATTAATGCAGATCAGAGCTTAAAAATTTTCATGGGTTATCATTGCCTGAAGCAGGCCATAAGAAAGAAAATTTTCTCCATACAAATGATTATTAACCTATTTTTCAATTTTTAAGGTGATATATTGTTTTTCTAGATCGATATTAGGTATGGGTAAAAGCAGTTGAGTTTTCATGAGGATGATATTCTAATGTTGGAATTCTCATGTCACTAAAGACATTATGAGTTCATACTGATTTAGTTTGGTGTAAAAAATGGCCTCTACATGTTTATAGCTATGATAAACTAGTGTTTTGGCCGTACATGTAGAATTTTATTTTTTTCTTCATCGACAACATACACATGAACTCTAAATATTTGGAGGACTATGTAGATAACATGAGGATTGAATTTTATATTACTCAACATCATTATCATTAGTGGAAAACATCAATGTACAAGTTCTGAATTCTTGACAACCACATTCTAGGGAATGAAATCTCATTCCTGTTTTAGTTAATAACTCAACAATGATCTATGCAGTTGATGATTTGGATCCACCCAAGTGTGTGTTAGAGGTGAAAAGATTTCGTGGATGGTAGGGTAATACAAGTGGTTTATAATAGGCTCCACCAGAATCACAACTTTGACATCCCTGATGCATAAAGGAAGGTTTTTACATTTTCTTATCAGTTTGACATGGACATTATGTAGATGCAGTTAAGGATAGAAATTTATCCAATATTGATATGGATAAAGGAAGATGTTGAGTTAGTAGTATATTTTGATTCATTAGTTTTTGGGATTAGTTGCAATGTTGATGTTGTGGGAAGATATTATGACATTTTATTTGAGTTATTTGACATCCCATTTATATAATTACATGAATAATAGCCAATATTTAGGTATAAAACTCTTCTCCCTCTTTAAGTAGATAAATTTCCTTTTGGGGGAGTAATTTTTTCTTCAATCAAACAAAAATAGTCTCAGGACTACCTTCACATTGTGTGACATGTACCAAACATAGAGAAACTGGTTGGAGTCCCAGAATAATATTATGTTGAGATACGATATAATCCTTATAAGGTTACTATTGTATTAGATTCACATAGAAGTAAATACCAAGGTCACATAGTGTAAGAGAGTTCAGATATTTTGGTCTTTTATACATTACACACTGGATCATGAGGAGGGGATGACATTTCTAAATTTGATGGTGTTGAATAGTTTATTTCATGGTCATGTTAGAGAGTTCCATATATGATTCATTGAATATTTTATCTTATGTTCCCATATATATACAATATAATCATCTTCTGGATATTCTGAAGGATGAAATCATTTCATCTTCTTCTAGGGGAGGATAGTGGTTCTAGTCATGATGCATGAGGAGATGACGCAATATATACATTTTCCTCCCTTAGTTCTTATTATAATTGTGTATATGATGTCATGATACCTTCAATGGAAGACTAGGTGGTATGTAATATGATGAATAATTGATGAGTTTGTTTGTTGGTGTCTCACATGTCAAAAGGTAAAGGCCGCACACCATGTTTCAGAATGTTTGTAGAATCCCCTTGAGATATTAAATTGGATGCGAGATTGAATAACATAGACAATATGGCTAGTATTTCAGGCATATAGAAGGTCCATGACTTCATATTAGTGATATTTGACTAAATCACAATGTCCGGACTCTTCCATTATATAAGGTAGTAGAGTTCAATGGAGTGTTTTGGGACGATGTACGTACATGAGATCTCTCACCTTCATGGGAGTCCCCCCAATAATTGTATTTGATAATTACATATGGTTTACATCATGACTTTGGAGAGGAATACATGTGTAATTCATGTCCTAGATAAGGATATGTATATCCTTTCACCCCAATAATGATGAGAATTCTAAGTGAACTATCCATGTAATGGATAATATGATGATGTTTTTTCATATTTTACTTCTTCCAGATTTATGATGACCAATTTTCATTGGTTTAATTTTTTTACTACCACACCTACCACTCCAATGTCATAATAGAAACATTTTAGTCCTTATACGAGAGACCCTTTATACAACACTTATGCTAGACATATATATTTATGAGTCATTTTCTATGGGCATAGAGGTCATGTTGGTGATGATAGAAAAAGTCTCGGTCATCGTTTAGAATAGGAAGAGGGAAATGGGAAAATTAAAATCATATTATTATTCTCATCAAAGGAAAAGGGATTTATATTAGAGATGTCATGTTTTACTGAGGTTCTTCCCACAAATTGGATTGTATGGGATTTTATGGGGATGAAATATGTCCCTGATGATCATCGGGATGTTCGAGGTAATGTAGAGGGTTGTAAAAAATTCTTCATGCCTATGCCTAACCAACATCTATGATGGGTGCACAACATATTCCTTGTGTTTTAATTGAGGTGGATCATACATGACTCCATACATATCATTTACTATTTTACATTAAATTCAAGGATGGAGCCACCTTTTCAGAGAATTATATGGAGAAAAAAGATCAATAGGAGAAAACTATGTGATGAAAAACCATCCTCTTGGTATGTTCTTTGAGGTATCATAGGAAAATGTATGAGAGTTCTCGAGAAAGGTAGCGCCAACAATGGGAACAAATTCTGTTGTATTCACAATTTATAATTATTTGGGAGTAATGTAATGAAATGAACGATTTATATAATATGGTTTTCTTCTAATAATTTTATGTATTTTAGAAATTTATTTTCAAATATATGCAATGAGATGGAGTGTGATTACTAGAAATGGTTTTCCAGTAGTTAATTTTATAAAAATATTCAATACAGTTTAAATATCATGAAATAAAATTATTATAGAAAAAGATAAAAAATTAATAGTATTATAGATTAGAAATTTGATAAGTTCTTTGAGTCTGGAATACAGTGTTCACCATAGATGCGACAGTAAATGATCTTGCACATGGGGATTGGACTACTCATATATATATATATGGTACTTTTAGTGAGATAATTATTTAATTAATTTATTCATTTGATTCAACACAATAGATAACTCAATAAGAGCACTGGAGTCAATTTGCAGCAAACACTAGCAAGAAAGAGTGAATCCAAGCTTGATCGATTCATCCCTAATGGATTCAAGGTGAGATTTATTAATTAATGGCATTATTTGAGGAATATAAATTGGATATTATAATAATATGAAAACATGACTAAATATCATATACAAGGATTCACACGCATTGTGTAGACCCTCAATGGCGGTTTTAGGTTTTTCAAAAAACATAAGAATGGCATGGAATATAGTCCTAAAAATTACTTTTTACCCCTTACCTGGAAATAATATTGTATGAAGGATCACATGGGAGTGAAACCATGTGGATGTACATGGAGAGACATAAGTTCTTGTACTCATGTACAAATACATGAGGTGCAGTGCATAGACATGTCCAGAAGTACACATGCAGGTCCAAATTAGTCAGGACACACAATATAGTCCTCCTACATGTAATGTAATGCTATATAAGATTGATCCATATTCAAAATAAGTACAAGTAAAAGTTTTCAAGTGGGACCACAATCCATGTGTTCTCCCTCACACATAGTGAACCATTATTTCCTTTCTTAGGAAACTTTAACCATCTATATCATCTTTTTTTAACTCATATTATGTTCTTTAAGTGGTTTATACTACGTGTATCTTCACATAAATTGAGACGAACCCCACATATGTATCATTGGATATATGATGCAATGTTTTCCTTGAATGATGTGTGATAACAAAACACATGATGATAGAAATGATATTAAAAAAATAACATATCCCCTTTGATTTGACCCTAGAGCTTTGATGGGTAGTGTATCCCATGATGGATACATAGTTTATACTCTATGATAGCGGGGAATTGAAATCCAGTATAGATACTGTGATGAATCTATATCATGGATGGGAAGTGGTTTCCTTGATGGATGCCGAGTAGAACATCTATCATAGTTATGAAGTGGGATCCTCGTCCAATATTGAGTTGACTCTCTAGCAAAGTTGGGATGTGGGATCCTCAATAGATACGTAGTTGACACTTAGGTATTGTGTATGTGGTGACCTTGAGGTATATTGAGTTAAACCTACATCATATCTAGGATGTGATGCCCTCAATGGATAGTGATTTGATACACTAGTGTAGACGGGTAGTGGAATCCCTAAAAATTACTAAGTTGACCATCCATCATAGGTAGGATGTGGTTTCCACAATTGATATCGAGTTGAAAATCTAGTAGTTATGGTAAGTGGCATCCTATGTTAATTATAGAGTATACTCCTCCACCCTAGAAATTATATATTGAAGGTCCTCTACATTTAATATTTTCCCACAAAACTTGGAGTCTCAGTGAAATGGAAATGTTCAATATGGACAATTACTTTTGTGAATACTCATGATATGATGGGTATCATTGGAGGAATTTTGGAACCATTAATTAACGATATTTTTGGGTTGAGTTGTGAGATAGAGATCCCCTTACTCCCTCATTTAGTCTTCTATTGGCTATGAATATATATATATGTATCCTTTAATATTTATACCTTGGATTTTATTAACCTCATTCTTAAAGAGGAGAAGATGCATGAAATATGACATATTTTTCATTTTCTAGATTGTATGGGTGATATGAGTCCACTATCCTCCTATATTGGGAAAAATGTGATGAGTAATTCATCTACTCAATGGTTTTATCCCCTTGTGTATGGAAGACCTTATGTTCACTCACTTTTAAGGTTGACCTATTCTTTTTTTTATCTTGTGTATATTAGATTTTAATCGTTATTGTATATACTAATGCACAACTTTATCATTCATGGTTTCTTATTTTTTATGTATATACTCACCCATGAATGAGGTTTTCTCAAACGTGTCATTTTATATGAAGATGACATATAGTTTCATAGTGAACTCATAAGATCTTAGGGATAATGGGTTCTTGGCCTATTTAAGGATATCGTAACATGGGATTTAGGATCTATTATTTATCAGCTATTTAATTTTACATATTCTTGGTTGGGATATATTTATGGTTGGGGATTTGTTTTTCCCATTTTCTTTCTAGTTTATATTACTATACTTTTATACTCCCTAGAGGTTCATGAATAACCGATTTACATTATAGAAGTGTTTAATATCTTCCTTTCTCAATATGTACATTTCAATTATAATGGTTGTGTATGGGGATATAAGTACATATGAAAAGGAATCCCCATGTTTGTTTGGTGCTACTCTACAGACCTAGATCAATGGAGGTGGGATTATGGTCACAATGGCATGAGACTTAGCTTAGGTTGGGTCGTGGCACCCAGTTCATGTGAATCACAACAATAAAAAATCCAGACATTGGTAACTATCATATGACCTTAATCATTTCCCTTTTATGGTCCAATTTGAAAGATTCTAAATATGTTAATAAAAGAGGCATAAAAAATTCCAGTTGGAAACCCTACAAAGGAATGATAGAGAAAAATTCAATACATCTCTCATTAAACCCATCATCTCTAAAGGATAGAAAAAAGGATGAGTGTACACAAACAAGGAAAAATACCCATAGGGCTCACCTAAAGGACCTTGTAAAATCTAATCCATTCTCACTTGGCCACATGGTCCATGAAACATTTATATTAATGATTTTTCACATTTCATTTTTGTGATAAAAGGTTTTCTAGGTAGCAACATATATTTTTTTATTCTAAAATCAATATGGAATGTTATGTTTTCTATAAAACAATAATTCCAATAAAATAGGATATGAAACAGCCAATTACCCATATTTGTATCCTTCAATTAGAGCCCCTTGGACCATGGGATCCATAACTATTGATTCATTCTTATAATAAACTATAAATATAAACATGTAAATCATATACGATAATTCCAAGGTTTTTTTAAGAATTGTACCTTGTCAATGAGCAATGCTTACAAGATTCATATTACTATAATAGTCACCCTTCAATACATGAGTAATTGTCATGGCTATATAGATTATTGGAATTTCTACCACCAATGGTTCACTTTCACCTAATTGTAAGAAACTCCAATTATTTGTGATAATCCATGAACATGATTTACAGTTCATATTATAAGAATATTCAATTCGATTAAATATCAGTGATGGTACATCACTTTCAATTTTACCAATTCCGACAGATGGATTGAAACACTCTATTCCTAAATAGTTGGTTGTCCTGGCCCTGTGACATGAAACTATATTTAATATGGGTAAAGGATCCACTCTAAAAAATAAACAAACATGGAGTCTAAAAATATTTTATGGAGAACATTTCTTTATTCCCCACAATATAGTACCGATGTTTGAGACCTCAAATATCATATATGGCTCTTGAAATATAATTGATATCCCCTATAAATTACCATGTATATAATCACTATGGGGTCACTTGAGTTATTTTAACCTACCAACTAGTGGCATATCCTGTATACATGTGAGGAATTCTGATCCTCATGATCCTCAGTTACACTATAGTGTAACCCAGAGCCTTGTGGGGTTTTGGGGAATCCAAGATATGTATTCTTTATACCATATTAATCTATTCAAATCCAAGACAGATTAATTACATAATCCATATTCCTATTACACATGTGTGTTCAAAATCCACAATATTTCCCCAAACATATAAAACTATATTTGTTAGGATGTAGGGTGGAACAACCCACCATGTACATTCATCTAGCTTATTTTTAGAAGAATATATGGTTCTAAATTCCAAAATGAACATTCATTCATGGGGGTATCAATTAAATGTGGAGTTTATAAGAAACAATAATGTAGTGTAATTATTCTTGTTTAATGGTCATTTAACCCTTCATTCATATACATCATTGAACTCTTACAATAGAATGTATGAGATAGAATACCATAAACTATATCTATTGAATTTTTTGAGCTAGAGATGATAAAATATATCAGCAGATGGTCTAAGATTGAAGACCCTATACAAAAGTCATAAAAGGCTAGGGAAAGAAGACAAAAAACAATAAAAATAGATGGTCCATGATGTAATACATCAAACTATAACACATAAATGACATAATTTTTAGGAACATAAAAAACTAAATGAAATATAATGCTCTCCATGTTGAAAAAATTGCATGCGAACTCTAGGAAAAAGGAGAGTCTCTACTAACTAGACATGACCTATACGTGATCCAAAAAATATTTATATTTTAAAAAATTGAAATGGCATAAAATATATCTGGAATAAAAACTAAATGATAGAGGATTGAGTTAAATCCAAATCCATTACGACTATGGATTATCCATATTGATCATAGATAAAAGATAGGGAAATATAAAAATAAAAAGATTCAAAGCATATATGACTCATTTTTTCCCCTGAAAAAATATGATATCCACAATATGTCCACTAACATAGGAAATTAATATGTGTCCTCTATCTATGGGGAATATTTTAAACCTAATTTATCATTTAAACAATGCGAACTCAAGACAACTAGAGAAGATACATTAGAGAGTATTATCATTTCATTTGGTATTCAGGTAAAATTCAAAACAGAATTTGTTTTGTGTTGGGAAAAAATGTAGGCAATAGGGATTATATGGTATTATAAAATTTATGGGTACTATTGATGATGTATATGGTACCAATTCAATTAAATATCATGAGCATCATAAATGGATAAAAACTGTAACAAAATTTATAAATATTATGAGATTTTTTTTATAATTTGAAAAATAATCAGTAATCAATACAAAAATGTTACTATCTTTGTAAATGATATAAATATGTTTTAAAAATAAAAATAAATTTTATTTATTAATATTTAAAAATTAATTAGGGTCTGGTGGGAAGTGTCCAATGAGTGATGATGTGTCGTTTATCCCACTTCTTCCACTATAATATAAGGATAATGAGCATCGCTCAATGGGGATTTTTTTTCTCTTTCTAAGGTAGTTTATTATATGGAATATGAAATTAAAATATTATAAATTTAGTGAGTTGTGATTTCCATCATTCTTTCTATCTATGAAATAATGTTATCAATTTCTGTGTGAAACTAAGAGATATTTTGGTGTATCTATTATATGTATTACAATGATTTCCCTAAAAATTCATTCACTTAATACCATTCATAATATTTTATATCATTCCCCCTATTTATTCATAAATTGTTGTTGGGTA
The DNA here is from genome assembly GCA_963277665.1 of Viscum album. NCBI lineage: Eukaryota > Viridiplantae > Streptophyta > Magnoliopsida > Santalales > Viscaceae > Viscum > Viscum album. Next base: position 223,105,454 of record OY728165.1, read on the forward strand.
AAGAAATGTTAAAGAAATATATCATATAATGGAAGATAATAAAATCAATGTACCCCTATATTATGAAAGATATGGATACAACATTATTCTGGGCCATGAAGCTCCTCTAATATAGTCCTGGTTGTTATGGTATGTAACTTCATAGATGATAGCCATTATGATATATGATTATATGAAATTATTATTTTGGTAATGTCATAATGTTGAATGGATGGGTTAGTGAATGAATAATAAGGAGAATAAGTTTCATGGGATATCTTTTCAATGGGTTCATCACCTATCATTGGAATTAATGGACCAACATCCTCCAAAAATTTGTCCCACTATTGGAAGGATCATGACTATAATTAGGGATATATTTTGGATGCATCCCCAATACTTGAATCAACTTATTCACATATATAGTTATGGGATTTAGTAATTAAGAAGGCTTATCCACATAGAGGGTCAATCAATTCAATACACTACATCAGTAGTTTTCCATCCATGTCTGGGCATTGAAATAATATTGGAGGACAAATCCATTGATAAGTTAATGAATAATATTATAGTTTGTGTATTCATGTTTCTACTTGAATAAAATTTAGAGATTGATGATGGGATGTTGTTCTCCTCATAAAATAGCTAGAGAAAGGGGAGAAAACATTTGAATACAAGTGAGATAACTAATAAAGGGTATACGACTCAAAATTAATTCTCTCTTCCACATTGGAAACAAGAACCCCATTATAGAAAGATAATTTATATGACAGATCCTCAATATAACTAATTCCAGTAACCATGTTCATGATATTATGTGAAATATAGGGTGTGAAGATGAAATGATCATGTTGTATCATCATCTCACTAACCTAATCATGACCAATCAACACCACCTCAACTCCAAAACATTTCAACATCATGGGATGGAATTAAAAAAAGGATTCTAGTAGTGTTATGTTAATTTTATATAAAGAAGACTGATATAATAATCATCAGAATACTCAAGGACTCGGGTGGGCATTTACTCTCCTTAAAAATATGTCCTTTCCCTTGTATACATTTATCCTAACAAAGTAATTTTTCTACTACCATAAAATATGAATTGATGATTATGGTATTAAATAAATTATTTTTTCATTCGTATTATTCTATGCAAAATGAAATGGATTGGGTAACATGACTATAAAAATTCTAAATTACTATATAACATGAACAATATTGTCCACAAAAGGACACAAGATCACATGAATGATGTAAAGAAATAATGATGAATTATATACCTCAAATTATATGTGTATAATCACAAAAATAAACATTTTTAGGTCATTCTGATCATAAAAATTGCCTCAAGTAACCCTCAAATTCTTAAGAATGAATCCATAAAAACAGTGATGACCATAATAAATATTTCCTGATGAGCTCCTCTGATCATGAGACAAAATAGGTGAAAAATGGAGGAAAATAACCCAATTAACCAAATAAAATAAATAATAAAGGATAAAGATGTTGAGGATTTATTTGGTTGATGATATGATATATTTCATATAAATATTTTATTCACATCTTTGGGTAAAATATTATCATGTAGGGATCCGTGGGAACACCATTATGATCATAAGAAAGGTCTCTGGCCAACCCATGTAGTCTCATGATTTGACCCTAGAAATCTAACGCACATAATTATTGAAATATTTCCAATAGGAACCTAATATGTAAAAGAATTAAAAAAATGATTTTCCTTTATTGAAAATAAAAATTGAAATGTCAATAATATCAGGAATCATATCATAGATAAGAAGAACCAATATCTATGACATTCCTTATAACCTATGATTAGATCATATACTAATCATGTCAGGCCCTGATGAAGATAAATTTAAAAATGTTGTCAGTCTTGTAAAATAAGGAATAAAATCCTGTAAAAGTAGGAACCCTCTTTCAAAGGAAGGTTATGTTTATTTCGGAAATAAAGGGGTTGTGTGCCTCATATAATAACCTTTAACATGAGAAGGCCCATTTGAACTATTAGTCTGATATCATGGTTCCACCCTAGACATTCCAAATCGGTTTCATGAATAGCCTCTAACAAGAAATCCTGACCACTTGAAATTCCCAAGACAATTATACCTTAATCATTAAAAATTATTTTCAATTTGGGATATGATTTTGTGATAATTTTTAGTCATTTCATTATAATCATACAGAATAACATTTAAATATTAAAAAGATTGTGAGAAAGATCATTTGGTATTCAATGGGTCCTATAAATATGAAAATGTTGGAGTGTCCTCATTATAATTATTTATCATGTTATACTTTTGATAACCAATGAAGTTATCCCGGAGTGTACCTAATGAAATTACCAATCCATTTACTAAATACCATATTTTAGACATACTCACCGTAGAAGGTGGAGGAGAACTGGAGAGGATATTCTTATAAATTATTCCCCCAAGGAAAAAAATAATAAAAAAACTACACCCACATTAGCAAAGAGGAGTTGAATTACTAGATCATAAATCCATTCCTTCACAAGGGTCATCCACATAGAAAACATTTTTTGAATTGGACTAAGGGATCACATGGAACTAATAATCACTTAGTCTGATCATCCTAATAATCATGAAAATTAATTGCTTTGTTTGAACCCAGAATTGAAAAATAATATTTTAATGTATAATGTTAAAAATGAGTATGTTATATAACAATTCTTGATCAAAATTGAGGACAAATTTAAATAAAAACTAAAAAATAACGAGTATTTTCATAAAGATAGATACAAATTTTTATGGAATTACATCAGGTGTTTCACCTTAAATTACAAAATCTAGTGACATCTAATAGACATGTTAACTGGATCATGAAAGAACACCATGAAATGACTCTCATGTAATCTATAGTAATGCAGATATTCTAACAATGTCCTTAATAGTCCCCAAACATTTCCCCAACTCATAAAAAGTCCTTCATACATTTCACCCATGTCCTGTGAAGTCCCCTAGAAATGTATTCCAAGTCAGGGGATGCCCTCCAATCATGTATCTGAAGCCTTGATATGTTCTAAAAATTTCTACCTTGTCATAAAAAATACACTAGAATTATCTTTCAGTTCACTACACATCGTTCTAAAATATAAACTATGACCACACAACACAGTTGGACATGTCTTTGATAATCAAGAAATGATGCTCAGATGTGTCAACTTAGTCTTCTCAAATCTCGCTGAAAATTTTAGGTAGTTAATGAAAATGGTATTCGATGTGTATAATTCAATAATGTGATTCACCATATTCAATTCCATCCATGTTTGACAGTCACTCAGGACATGTTATGAAGTAACTCCAAAAAGGTTAGGTAGATAACCAAGGACTAAATAACATTGTCTTTTAGATATATTAAGACATACGTAAAACTAAAGTACAAGAACCATAATTCCTATCTAAAATGGATACCTATAAATACATTATAATGATCTAGATATAATAGGAATCCACCATGTTTTGTTTCCCTCTATGTCTCAAACACTCTAACACCCAGGTACCAAACTCTGATATTGTTTCATTATCCCTCCTTATACATCAAAATATTGAGATGATTGTGGAACTATGAGATAAAATATTCATTATCTAAGTAGGATAAACACGACACCTCTCTATGTAATTATGTCTTTTTAATACACCCTTTTATTAATTACCCAATATATAAGTTCCATACCCACATGAAGTGATTCTGATTTCATTTTGTTATTTTTTTCTCGCATCAAGAACTGATCATAGAGTCTTATGGATTGTCAATTTTCTTTTCACATAAATAATATTTTATACTAAAATATTAATAATCATTGTGTAATACCCATAAAGTGAAAAGATATTATTTTCTAGATATAATGATATCCACCAATGTGGGTATCTTGAACACATACCCATATTAGTGATCTGTTGGGAAATATATATCATGGTAATTGATTATCTATCACTAACAATTAGTAGAATGAAGGTAGATTGATCACTGATAACTATGATAATTGTTATAAATATAATACATTGGATGAATTATTAAGTATCATGCTATATTTATGGTTCTTTTATGCCCTCATATATTTCCATTTCACATGATGTTAATATATATAATTTAAAATAAATACATGGTTATTGAATCAGATAATACACATGATACTTTGGACACCATGATAATATTTACAACTAGTATCAAAATGTCAATCACCCCTATGAGGGATTGAGCTACTTACATCTTCTATATATGTAATCATAAATAAGATACTAATCATTGAAACGAAATGAGGTAATGTAGATGAAGAAACTCAAATACAATGAGATAGAGTCATCAATGGAACCACCTACTATGTGAAAAAATGATTTGACACAAAATATTTTAATTAGAGTATCTATACACATATTAATATTTGGATGATATATAGGTACATGTAATAATTATATAATTTAGTACTAAAATTTTCAATACCCCCCACAACCAAAACGGTCAGACGATATGAAACTCTCATCTTTAGGACCAATGTGAGTTACTAAGTTCTATTGGGTCTAAAACAACAAACGACCAACAACATTTGGAATGTATTCTCATACCTTATTATGGATGTGTGATCAATTATTAGTTTATATGATAGGAGAATAGTGAATTAGGTGTACATTATTGTGAATCTATACTCGAACCCCAACAATCAACCATCAAAATGAAAAAAATGGTATACCCTGTGTAAAGGAATTTAATAATCGAATAACTTAATCATTATAACAATCATAATGAATTACTATAAAACATGGTGAACCAATATTTTATGCGAGAAATTATTTTAAATAGGATTTTATTTATTCCCTCTAATTATAGACTTTGTCATATCATTATAAAAGATGATCTAACACACACATAATAAACCATCCAAAATTTCTTTAATGTAAAAAATTTATGGTTTTTCCATGAAAGGAAATACCTATAAATTTGATTAATGTGGATATGAGTTTGGAATGATTGTTAATATGGGTAATAATTCCTGAAAGGGTTCATTGGCATTTGACTTTATCAACACCTGGTCTATGAAAAATGGACCTTATGCACACATAGCTTGAAAATACCACATAATATGCTTTAGATAATTACAATGCTCTCTAAAAACAATTTTATGTTTTATATTTATATTTTCATTTGTACAACAACTTTTTAAATACATGTATCCAACTACATAGATGCAATGGAGACATTGTAATTATGACACCCAATAACTATATTAAAAAATTATTCAATTATTAGGGGTTTGTATATATAACTTCTAAAATCCATAGTCATTCTTTATGGAATTTCACTTAAATATCAATATTGGTTCATTATTAGAGAAAATAAATTTTTACCAAATTATTCATTGTTTTATAGGGAATTTTTTTAAGATAGGTATCTTTGATAAAATATACTATATATTACTGTTGATAATTCAATGAGGATTATTCCATTAAATCAATCAAATTTTGTTTTATTCCACTGAAATTTTATGTGGAAGGTGAGGAACAAAAATTTACATCACCTCATTAAGCTAGTAGGTCTCATTAGAAAACAATAATAAAGAAATGATTGTGTCTTTACCTTATATATAATATTTATCGGATGAACCACTTGATGGTATATTCAAGATGTCCAACATTAATAAATCTATCCACAACATATTTATTTAATAATATCATATAATATATTATTTATTATTCCTGAAATGTATTTATTTATGCTCTCATTTTCATTTGATATGGAATAGATCATTATATTTATTCATTTCATAATAATATATAAATACCATCCCTATATATTTACATAACATAATTATAGAACCTATTCACTATTCTATTTGTCCCATATTTATTTATACTATTAGTTTCATTTCATAAGTCTTAAATCCATTTATATATATCATTCATACAATCAATATATGAAAAGTTATTGATTTATAATAATATATTAATTTTAATGTTTTACAAGCATTTTTTTCATATCGTAGTTTTTTTAATATTGCATAACACATATTATTAACGCTTTCAATTATTTATAATATATAATTACTTCATCTATTTTCTACAACAATTTTATGAATTTGATATCACCCCATTAAATTGTGTTTAGTTTCACCAATAAAAAATAGGATATAATAATATTTCAACTGGATCAAAGAAATAATTATAATTATTTCATGTTTTGATATGATGTAACTGTAGATTAAATGTTATAATAAAATCAATTAGGTTATTTAATTCTGAAGTCTCCTAATTTTTGGATCCTCTATATTTTGAATTATGTACCAATATATGAAAATAACCATTGGATCAAGGGTAACCAATTCATTATTGTTACAGATGGTATAAAATGATAGTTTATTAGAATCATTAGGAACAAGACATAGAAGAACAATTCTATACAAGAATAGACCCTCTTAAAACACATAGTATGTTTGAGAATTATTTCTTGGTTATGTACGATTAAAAAACAATTTTTTATACTCTAATTATGTATATATATTTTTCAATAAATGAAACGAATTAAAATGGACATCCTTTTCATCACCCTACATAAGCATAAGGATAACCCTAAAATGTATTGCAATGGGAAATGTTTTCATATGAATGTATAGTTTGGATACTTTTTTTATTTATGATTTTTAACATTTGGGTATGGATCCGTAGGTATATATAGTAGTTCTGAATAAAAAAATGTTATTTCTAAATCGTATGACAACAATGGATTAACATGATAATGTTATTTGTAATATTTCAGAACTATATATTATAATTAAGAGAACATTTGGATGTTTTAAATATTTATTACTGATTAAAATTTTGAGGACATAATTTATTTAAGTGTGTAGAAAGTGACATCCCATATTTCCATCAAACATTTACATCTTGATATATAACTATATAATCTAAATTTCTTTTAAAATATTAATAAACATAATATTAATCAACATACTAATTATTTTACATATCTACATGTAAATATTTAATTATTAATTGATTAATAAAAATAGTTTGTCATAGGCCAAGAGACAAACTATTGTGTCATTATTGACCACATGGCTCAGACCCATGACTGATTGGTGACTAGGTCTCATCAAATTAAATCATTCAATATTTTTCATTAATATAATATTGTATCCATAATATATATACTTTTATTTTAGTATATACTTGGTTATTTTTAAAAATAAATATCTTTCATAATTAAAATTATTTTATTTATTATATTATTTTCACAACACCATGTTATGTATGTGACTTGATTTTGTTTGTTAAAAAATAATGTGTCAGGTTATCATTATCATAAATTTCATCATATACAAATTGGAGGCAGTTTCATATTAAATTTCATGTGAAACATGATAAATATAATGGGTAAATGTAAATAATATATTTGAATGTCTTTCGGTATTAAATTATAGTCCCCTTAATTTCAAAACATTTTTATATTATCGTTTTCTGTGTATCAGTTTTATTACATTAAAATACCAATTTTAAAAGTAAAAGTAAAATGTTTCATAATTAAAATTTAGTAATTTTTTTAAATAATTTGAGAATTACATAATCATAGTTTGATCAGATCCAATATATCACCAACTATTACAAAAAGTAGACTCTTAGAAAATCTATTTCATATCATAGAAACCATACACATCACATAAAATTATAGATTTGAAAAACTAACCGTACTAATAGGATATACTAATGGAATAATATTAAATTCAATATAAAAATCCCTAAAGGATTTAATTTCTCCTAAATATATTTCCTAACATAATATCTATCAAATAAGGGTAAATATCAAGAAAATAATAGATACAAACAAGTAGTGTGTAATAGCATTTTTATGCAATGTAGTAAATGATGTTGTAAGAAATTTAACATATTTATTGGGAAATATGTAATTGTCCATTATTTCTCTATGAGATGACTGATTGATATTATGAGAATTATTTAATAAGATTAATGGACATTAATATTTTTGTTATATTGATGCAATTATGTTTCCATCAGGATAATAAAAATATATTGAAAATTCATTATTATTTATGGAGACAATTAATATATTCTTTTAAAAAATTCCTTAATATAAATTTAAAAGTTTTAAAAAAATTATTTCAGGAAATAATCATAGAATACTATTTTAAAATAATTTTATCATTTAATAAAACTCAATGTTGTGTTTGTAATTGTCAGAATGTTCAATATTCAATAATATTCTTTATTTTATATAAAAAATTATTTTTATATCTTTGATAAAATAATCATTTTTGGAAGATTTATTTTATAGAGTACGTATTATTTTCCTACCTATAACATCAATATTATTATAATGTTAATAATTTTTTTTAAAAATTTCAGTCAATGTTGATTTTTTGGTGAAAAAGATAAAATTACAATTTTATAGGAACTCTTATGTTTTGACGTAATTATTATATAAGAATAATTAAAAAAATAATAAAAAATTTTATTTAAAAATATTTAATTTTATTGGTATAAAAATTAATTTTAAAAGGTATTTGAAATTTATAAATTTATACATTACATTTTGGTAACATAAAGTTGATTTTTGAGTGACAAATTTTTATTTTGGATTGCATAAATTAGTGTTTTTAAATGTTCTATTTCAATTTTAAAATTCATTGATTATACACCTATCCTTTTTCAATAATTAATAATACAAAATAAAATCATTATAATTTGTTGCATTGACAAGTACAAGCCTTATATAATAAAATTGCCATTATTTAATCCTTTTAAACCTCAAATAATTGAGAATAAATACCACTATTCCATCCTCACATTATGTAACATCCCATTACCATTTAGTAAAGTATTATCTTGACATCATCATATCTTTCCCCACTTTTGAGATTGTATAGATACCTAAAAGGGTGGTGTTATAGATTTTATAGGCATTCACAATGAGGGGGTCATATTTGTAGGCTATAGAATTATTTCATACCGTGAAACTGGGGTACACACTCTCTAATTATCATTGGACACAAGGCTTGAATGGGATCATATTGAGAATTATTACACATCACTATTTGTTGTTTCATATCACAACATCATTAAATGATTAATTCCTAAGCTAAGGTGACAAATTTTTCTGCGTATCTGGGACATGTTAGTTAGACATAGTGATCGTAGGCTATACATCGTGTAACTACTCGCTTCAGGATTTTAACTATATAATTTTTTCTTGTTGATTCAATTATTTATCCATTACATCATGGCTCTTATCTTAAGAAAATTCTAGGGAATTTTTTATGCACTCAAACCCTTACAGATTGATTCATTCAACGTCTGATCTCCATTGTGATCATGGTGTGTCTCTCCGAGTATGTTTCCTTCACATTTATATGTTTCATTTGTTCACAGTAGCTACTTAGGGTTGTTTTATTAATCAACTGTTTTAATTCTTTTAATTATACTTGGTTTCTATTAGATCAATTTTTTGATCTCATTCTTTAGGCCTTTTCATCCATTGGTCATGGTGCAGAAGGTGTTATTCTTTGAGGAATGTGGGTTTAATCTCTTCCTCTAACCCCTTATCTTCTAATTTTTTTTTAATATTTATGTTGATTTAATTGTAGGTCCTTCATTTATGTTTTTAGGATTCATTGATTTTTTTACCCTTTGGGGGGCATGTGTGACCCGTGTTTTGATGTTTGTGGTTCTGTTTATAGCCTGCGTTGATGAACCAAATTGATGTGGTTTATAAACTGTTTTTATATTGAAATTGGAATGGTTTTCGGATCTGTGTTGAGGAGATTTTTCAATGAAAAAAGGGTTTTCCCATGTTATTGATAAATGTAGAGAAAATAGTTATTTTAAAATAATTGAAATAGTATTTTGGAAATGGTTTTTAAATGGGTATCAACGCATTAGTTAAAATTGGGAAAAAGAGAACATTGGTTAACTTGTTTACTTAGGTGTAAGGTTTAGCTTGGGGCCATCATCCATGTTCTGTGATAATCAATGTGGTTTTTTCTTAGATCATTATACTAATTCAATATCTAATTGGTCTAGGGTATTGATGTTCACATTATAGTGATTTTACATATTGGACATTCCTATTCTTCCTATGCCCATTGTTCTAGGACCATAATTTGTTCACATGATTATTTGTGGTACGCTTAGTCTATGACCTGGACTTGTAGTAATCCATAGTGTTTTGATACATGTTATTTTTTGTATTGAATATATTAATAATATATATTTGATATATCTCTTTAGGTATGTGGAAACTAATATGGAAAATATTTCTAGAAATTGATATACCTGATTTTGTTTAGAACTGTGGAAAAGGAGAAATCATTACAATGTTTTCTATAAAACTGCATTAATTCTTATCATTCCATGAATTGTTTTATGTAATAACACAATTAATTTTATATTGAGACTAGGTATTGATCATCAAGGGGGTATCATACTTAGCCTACTACCTAACACCATATGCACCTCTTCGGTGGTTCATATACCATTATTTGTCGACTGGTGCAGGGAATGGCAAGGCACTGCAAAAAGGTAGTGAGGATCATGTTAGCTGGTTGAGTAGTAGATAGTGAGAAGGTTGGATTCTCTCCCTACAATCATTTAGAGTAGCTATTTTTTTATTCCATTGTCATTTTACTTGTCTTGTAGTTTTTAGCTACATTTTCAGTTGTATGTTTCATTTTTTTATAACAGTTATATAATTTATGTCTTCTTTGTCTTCCACAATTACTTTTTATTTTTTATATATGTATATATTCCATATGGTTATAACAGATATGGTAAATTAATCCCTTTGTTGTTGTAAGAACCTGAATCTTCATTTCAGGTATGTTTTTACTTTTCTGGTCGTTATTGAGAAAAAGAGGAAAATCTAGAAATTTTTGAAGTACACACCATGTACTTTGATGCTGCAACATGCCATGTGGTTGCTGTGTCTTGGCCACACACAGTGTGTGTAGGGGTGATGTGGAGGCTGCATAAAGCAGAGTATAGAAAGGACGCGTACAAGCCATTTACCCTAGAAATAGACGCAGTGTACCCCAGAAGTACACATCGTGTAGTTTCGTTTTTTTCATTGAATGGACTGGGGTCGCGCCTAATCGACGAAAACACATTCTTCTCTAGGTTCATCGACCAAGAGCGACCCGTACGGCCGCAAAAATATTTCGAGCCCCCGAGTCTCCATCTGTTTTCCAAATCGACCATCATCGATTGTGTTGGAACCGCAGTAGTGAGTTCTTCCTTCTTATTGAGTTTCATTCTATTATTCTCCCTCTTTCTCATGATATCATGGGTTGAACATTTTGTTAATTTTTGTAGATCTATCCCATTCTTAGTAGAATCAAGCCTCATGGTCAAATTATATTGATCTCATAGCATCATGGTAGGTGTTTTGTGACTTACCATTCGATGTCTTTGAGTTTTATGTACAAATTCCACCAATACCCGTGAACGGGGTATTGCATGTTTACCATTTTGCCCCAGTTGTTTTTTCTACCATGCTTGTATGCTTGTGTAGAGGTAATTTGATCATGCTTGTGCATAATTTCTGTTCTTGGATGTTTTTCCCATGCCTTGTTCTTGTTACGACATTGTGGCCTTGTCAGCCTTTGGACGTTATACCTGTTTTCCATGCCTTGTGACAGTCGAATGAAATGGTATCCCAGATATGCTTGTTATGTTGTAGACTAGTTAGAAAAGTAGCTCTGTAGGTGTACGTTGGCCTTATAGAATTATTATGCACTAACTGAAACGAGACAGTGAGAATCTGGTGAAATAGACTATATGGGATAGACCGAATGAGCTTCCTAGAGAGTCTTGGATATTATGGACTACAGGAGGGTAGACCCACTGAGCTTCCTTAGAGAGTCTTAGACATTATTGACTATAGGGGATAGACCGAGTGAGCTTCCCAGAGAGTCTTGTATATTATAGACTATATGAGGGTAGACCGAGTAGCTTCCTTAGCGAGTCTTTACTTTGTTTGAATCTCTTTAAAACCATTCTAGGCTAGAGAATGAATTTATTGAGTGAGCTTCCTTAGAGAGTTTGTGATTGACCTATGACTATAAGAGGAATTGACCAAGTGAGATTTCTTAGAGAGTTTCTAGACCTTGGGGCTATAAGAGGGTTAGACCACATGATCTTTCTTAGAGAGTCTCTGAATACCATGGACTATAAGGGGAATTGATCTAGTGAGCTTCCCTAGAGAGTCTTATAATTTTCGTATGACCAAATAAGAGGGGTTAGGCTGAGTGGACTGCCCAGACGGTTATTGGTACTACGTGGATTGGACCAGAGGGGTTGGCTGTGGGTACTTACCTAAGGGGTTCACGTTGTGGTTAACTTATTGCTTCTCTAGAGCTTGTTGTTCTATGGATTGATTACTGTTGTATATCATCATGTTACCGCTTACTATTTACTGCCTGCTATTTACTGATACTGTTTACTGCATACTGTACTATTACTTTCCATATACTCGCTAACTATAAGGAACAGATCATCAGGTGGTCTCCTACTAGGATTAGTCTCACACCCTATTTGAGTCATGCTTTTGGGCCCAAACACACTACGGTGTTGCAAGTATAGACAAAGGAAAGCGCCCTTCGACTTCCGGTACTTAATTTCTTGGAACATGAGATCATGGGACCAAGATGAGGCTTGCAATGCTGAGAAGTTGCTTGTTTTACTTTTTTTTGTACTTGGTATTAGTATTGTGTTCATCATTGTGACTTGTTTGGCTACTTTATTAGACATATGTATCGTGCATCATTCCATATATACATGTGTGCTCTAGTTGTTTATTGTTTTATTCTTCTACAATTTATTGTTGGTGGATATTTACTGCTTCCTCTATTGTATTCTTTTTTTACTTCCACTGTGTACTTTAGAAATTAGGGCATACTTTCCCCACTATCACACCCAAGGCCCTCACTACTAGTCGGCAACCTCTGGCATTTGGGGAAATGTGCTTGAGGCCATGTGACCAACTGGGTTTGGGGCGCCTCTCGATGGCTTCCGGAACCGGGACGTTACAAAGTGGTATCAGAGAAATTATTTTCTCTTGATTTACTGTTTGGATCCTTTATCCAGGGACAGTATGGATTCAGTATTGGGTAATAAGCTAGGCCTAAGAGTAGCTAACCCGTTTACAGGGAAAAGCCAATATACCTTGTTTATTACAGTTTTCTGGTTTTGAGATTTTATGGTTGATATGATTTCACCTAGAGTGATTCACATGCCTTGTGTTGTTATTGTTTTTGTTATTGCAGTTCTATTTATGTCGCGACCCGATGAGATGAGGGTATGCCATCTCATGCATCAAAATGGAACTTGTTAGATATCACATGCCATGCATTTTTTCCATGCCTTCTAGGGTAAATTAGTGATTGCATGTTGTTTTGATAGATGTTGTGTAGATTATGCATACTTTTTTTATAAATATTTGATATAATCCATGCGATTTAATAGAAAATATGTTTTTATTGTACCATTACTTAAATGAATGCCAAATTTTGATTCTTGAGGTGTTATGGGCCCTCACGAATCGGTGTTTGGTTGATCATTAATTTGTTTCCCTTGTATTTGATATGTAGAAGATGTCAAGCATTGATTCACGAGGAGTATGGGCCCTCATAGATCATAATTTCTCACCTCCATATTTGTTTTCTAGTGTTTAATGGGGTTAGGTGTAGTTTCTAAGCTACTGTCCGGAAAAAACCAAAATACACGACGTTTACTTGACTATAATATGACAACCCTGCTTTTATTAAAAACATAAACATGATTTATTACATAAACATTTCACATGATACAACATTGAAGATAGAGAGGTATATTGTCTTTGGGGAATAGGATAATTGCATAACAACATAAAACATGAAATACAACATCTTTATTATAATCTTCTTTTACATGACCACTACATTCCCTCGTACTTAGCATTTCATGGGATAACCTGAGGACATGCATAAGAAAAGGGGTGAGATATAAAGACTAGTATGGGAATAAACATGGAATACATGAGGAGTAAAATACTTCTAGAAAATATTTATATCAATAGAGCACAAGAGAAACATGAAGATAAAGATATGATAAAGTATGATAATCATAACATGGAAATGTGGCAACAACACTTTACATGGAATTACCATGAGCCAAGGCTCATTGCACATGGAGCCTGAGTAAATCTTCATTGAACATGAATCTCGATTAAACCCTCGTTTCACATGAATTAGCATGAGTAAATACTCATTGAACATGAAATATCATGATATTATACTTTACCCAATGCATTGGAGCGCAATAAGGGTGCACCCTTCTTAAACATTTCATTTCATGCATAAGTGTGCCACATGGATCATAAAACATGGATTCATAAAACATAATCATTTATTCCACGATAAAGGAAGGTTGAATTCATAAGTGAAACTTTATAATCAATATGTAACTGTGCATAAAGTTTAATACGCTTGATGGAGAAATGAGCATGTTATTCACTACACAATGTCATTGGCTTAGAAAATCGGTGTGATTTCGGCAGCATAACGGCATGACATAAGAATTCATAAAAAATGGTTGATGAGAGAGAAAGGGGTTCCTCATCATATTTACATGTAATTGACAGTAATGAATTCATATATATATATTTCCCAACAATTTAAATGGAATTTAGATTAATGATACAAAAGTATTGCTTGAATGTAAACGAGGAGAGAGAAGTTCCTTTCAAAATTTTCTTATAGTAACAGGTGTACATGGGAGGCATTTAATGAGAGATAAAGGGGTCTCCCATAATTAAAATATTATTAGGGAAGTATGAGGTAGGTTTGAAACCATACCCCAACATTCATAATTTAGATTAAATGGTCAAAACAACTTAATGAAAATTGGACAAAAATGAGAAAGGAAGAAAAAACCCTTACTTGGAAGTGTGCTTCCAAAGATTTGAGAGAGGCTTGAGATATGCTTCTTGGGAGTTTGGGGAACCTTGGGAGGATTCTAGAGAGAGTAGAGAAGAGTTTGGACGAACTCCAACGGAGTTTAGTGTGGAGGAAGTGGGATCTTCGGTGGGTTATATAGGAAAGGTGATTGAATTATTTATTATTTTGGATTCGGACCCCTTACATTAAACTAATCCAAAACACAAATCAGATCATGGGTTTTCCCCATGGTTTTTGGAAAATGGAAGAGAAAAAAAATATTTTATATGTCCAAATTACTAACTTCTTAAAATAATGGGGATGCTTATGTGGAGGTGAGTCACACTACCATGGAAAACAATTTAAAAATACAAGATTTTTAATAAGTCATGAGGGGTCCATTAATGCTTTTTAAAAGTTAGTAAAAAACCCCAAATAACATTAGTTTAATGGTAAAACATATATTGGCCGAACATAAAGATTATAGTATTTTATTAAATCACTATTGGGTCATTATGTTGTCATAAAACAAATTATATATTTAAACGATATTTAATTTTTACCCAAAAATTTGACCCTCTCAGAAAATTATGAAAAATTCACCGTTGGAAAATTTCAATGTCCTGATTCCAGAAATATCATTTATTTTATCAAAATAATTATCTAAATATTTTAATTTTCACTTTTAAAATAAAAACTAACATTTGCCGAAAATTCACAGGTTTTGACAGAAATGGCATTCCAACCTTAATAAAAACAATAATTGCACTCATAAAATTATATGATCATTTATATATAATAAAATTAATTTAATAATAATAATATTTTATTAAAATATTATTTAATTCAGAAATCCCTTATTTTAATAAAATAGATTTCATAATTAAAAAATAACTAAAAAAACTATTTGAACATTAAAAACTATTTACAATGTATCAATAATGAAAAGAAGGTATATTCATCATTATATACAAAAAAATAATATACATGAACATATTACTAGAGATTTGTTACATAACCCATTAAAACAGTCACATAAGTCCAAAAGGTAAGGTGTGAGATGGTAACAGACTCTTGGGGTGGCTCAGATAACATCGCTCGAGTGGTAATCTCTATCAACTTCCACTTTTCTCATAGATGGTCTCGTTCATGATTGACATGATAAATCTCAAAATGGGCATGGTCAAAGGCGAAGCCCGAGGACGCCACCTCTTTTCCACGCTCCTACAAATGGGCTTCGTATGGAGAAAATCTACTGGATGAGGCCATCACTTCTTTTTTCTGAGTAAATTGGATTTGATAAATCCCTATATTTATACTAATCATGTGATCACTATTCAACAACAATAAAAGTAACAGTCACATTTATTAACATAAAAAAAATAAGTTGACATTTTATATTAACGTTTTACATAAAGATACATTTAACTAGATCAAGAGGGATTTCCATTAATGAAACTTTGGTTCATTACAATATTCCTCCCTTAAGAAATTTCACCCTCGAAATTTCCTTTTTCTCACACTAAAATAGATGTGAGTAACTCAGCTTCATCATTTCCTCTGATTCCCAAGTCGCTTCATCAAACATGTGGGTTTTCCACAACACCTTGTCAAGTGGCATTGTCTTATTTCGTAGTACTTTTTTACTATGATATAATATCTTCACCGGTTGCTCCTCAAAAGAAAGATCATCCTCCAACTGTACCACCTCAAAAGAGATTACATGTGAAGGGTCCAGTATGTACCTCCTTAAGAGGGATACATGAAAGAAATAATGTACTTTGGCCATGGTAGGTGGAAGTGCTAGTCGATAGGTCATAGCCCCAGCACGATCAAGAATCTCTAAGGGGCCGATATACCTTGGACTTTACTTCCCTTTATTTCCTAACCTCATGACCTTATTCCATGAAGATATGCGTAGAAAAACCATGTCTCCAACTTTAAAATCAAGGTCTCATCGACGATTATCTTCATAACTCTTTTGTCAACTCGGGGATGCCTTGACATGATGTTGAATGGTTTTCACCTTATCCACCATTTCCTTGACCATTTCCGGTCCAAGAAGTTTTCGTTCACCAACCTCATCCCAACACGTTGATGTTCTGTACATTTTCCCATAAAGGGCTTCATATGGTTCCATTTGGATGCGCGAGTGGAAACTATTATTATAAGAGAACTCTACCAAAGGAAGATGTTGATCCCATCCTCCATTAAAGTCAATGGAGCACGCTCTCAACATGTCCTCAAGTGTTTGGATAGTCCAATCGGATTGGCCATCAGTTTGAGGATGATAGGCCGTACTGAGGTTCAGTTCAGTATTCAGAGCATGTTGAAGACTCTTCAAAAATTTAGAGGTAAATCTTGGATCTCGGTCAGACACGATAGATAGTGGCACTTCATACAACCTTACCAATTCTTTGATATATATTCATGTCCATTGATCCAATGAGAAATCCTCCCAAATAGCAATGAAGTGTTCAGTCTTTGTAAGACGATCCACAACAACCTAGATTGATTTTTTTCCTTTGGATGTCCTTAGAAGTCTGGTGACAAAGTCTATGGTGATGTTCTCCCATTTCCATTCCGGTATAGGCAATGGTTGCATCATCCCCTCTAACATCTTCCTCTCTTCCTTCACTTGCTGGTACACCAGGCACATTGATGTATATTCAACGATCTCCTTTTTTATATTATCCCAACAAAAGTTTTCTCAGAGATCTCGATACATCTTTGTGCTCCTTGGTTGAATGGAGAAAATTGAACTATGTGCATCGTCCAAAAGTTCCTTCTTCAGCTCCGGACGTGATGAAACACATAGTGTTTTCCCAAATCACACAATTCCTTCTTCATTAACATTAAACTCTGAGGATTTCCCTTTTTTGATAGCTTCAACTTTTTCCTGAATTCCTACATCATCCTTTTGAGAATCCTTTAACCTTCCAAAAGGTATGGTTGAGAAATCATTTGTGAAATAATTGATGATGTTACTTCTTTATGATTCCCATGACCATCTTCATCAAGTCTAAGAAAATTGAATCCTTCTCAATTATCATCATTGATAGAATTGTTGGGTCCTTTCTACTTAGGGCATCTGCCACCATGTTCGCTTTTCCAAGGTGGTAATGTATTGAATAGTAATAATCCTTGATGAGCTCTATTCTTCTTCTTTGATGCATATTATTCTCTTTCTGTGTGAAGATATATTTGATACTTTTGTGGTCAGTATATATCTCACATTTCTCCACATAGAGACAATGCTTCCATATTTTCAAGGCAAAGATCACCACCGCAAACTCCAGATCAAGCATTGTATAGTTTCACACATGGATATTCAACTACATTGAGGCATAGGATATCACTTTTTCATTCTGCATCTGCACACAACCTATTCCCTTCTTCAAAGCATCACGGAATACCACAAAAATTTACCCACTTGTGGGTAAAGTGATCACGATTGTAGTGATAAGCCTCCTTTTCAAGCATTCATCGCATTTATCACTCCAAGAAAACTTTAATCCCTTTCATGTTATCATGGTAAGAGGGTTGGAAAATCCTGAGAAATTTCTCACGAATCATTGATAATATCCATCTAAACCCAAGAAGCTACGAATATCCGTTACCGATGTTGGCCTCGGCCATCCCTCGATTGCATCTATTTTGGAGGGATCCATAGATATCCCATTTCTAGGGATGATATGGACCAAGAATGAGTCTTCCTTTAACTAGAACTCACACTTTATATACTTTTCATAGAGCTTATCCTTGCGCAAAGTCTCTAGTACAATTCTTAGATGCTCCTCATGATCCTCCTTTGTTTTGGAGTATATTATAATATCATCTATAAAGACTACCAAAAATTTGTCTAGGTAATCTCTAAAGAATCTATTCATCAAGTCCATGAAGATTTATGTATCATTGGTGAGTCCGAAAGTAATTACTATGAATTCATAGTGCATGTATCTTGTACGAAAAACAGTCTTAGGGACATCTTCATTCTTCACCCTTACTTGATTACATCCCGACCGAAAATCTACCTTGGAGAATTATTGTGCTTGACACAGATGATCAAACTAGTCATCGATCTGTGGGAGAGGATACCTTTTCATTATCGGGATTCTGTTATGTTCACGATAATCGATGAAAAGCCGTATTGAAACATCCTTCTTCTTGATGAAGAGGAATGGTGAACCCCATGGTGAAGCACTTGGGCTTATAAACCCTCTATACAGATTCTCATGTAGTTGTTTCTTTAGCTCTTCTATCTCCACGACAGCCATTATATATGGAGTCTTGGATATTGGTAGTTCCCCTGGTGTATGTTCAATTGAGAATTAAACATCTTTTCTAGGAGGAAGACTAAGATGTTCCACATGAAACACATTATAAAATTCCCTCCCAATAGGCATTTATTCAAGGATGGTTTCTTCCTTGGACTCAATCATCTGAGCCAGATACGCGTGCTCATAGGGAAGTAATATCCATTCAAGAGATGATGGACCTAAATGAGATTCATCTTCCTACTTAAACTTGTAATGAATCGGGGGTCAGTTATCCATATGGTGTGTGATTTACCACTATCGACAATTTATGTTGGCTCTATAAAAGGAAAGCCAATCCATGTCAAGAATTTCATCAAATTCCACCAGAGGATTTATGATGAGGTTCACTAGGAAATTAAATCCACAGATTATAACTAGGGAGGACTTATATTCATGGGATGCAATGATTGACCCATTTTCCGTACTCATTGACATCTTCACTCCCATGATTTGTGGTGGTGCTGGGATTGTTCTACTAAAAATTCAAGATATAAAAGAATTCATAAAACATGAATCAGAAACTATGTTCACTGTTCTTGAATCAATAACTAGCGTACTTGTCACCACTTCGTTGTCGAGGTTCTCTTCGGCATATGTGATGGAAAAATCTCTTCCTTGCTGCCTTGGAAGTTGTTGGTTGAATCCGAAGACCTTTGGATTAGGGAACTGATTTGAAACATGCCCTGATTATTTACATTTGTAGCAATAAACAATGCGTTGAGATTCGACAGAGCGTTCCTCTCCTCTATCACAGCCACGTGTCTTTCTTGCCGACAGTTAACAGCTAGGTGCCCTTCTCTTCCACAGTTAATGCATTTCCTCATCCCCTTGAGGCAATTTACAGGTTGCTACTTTCCGTACTTTTGGAAAATGGGGTGATGGATCTTCTTAGCACCGTTGGATTTATCCATCGGACCACCATCATTGAAGTCCACCTTACACTTCTTGTCCCCATGATACCCCTATGATTCCCCAATCTCTATTTCGACCTTGAGGCCACATCGGACAATTTCATCATAGCAATCGAAGTCATGGATCGATAATGATTTCCACAGGATGGGCTTCATCCCACCAAAGAAGTGGTCAACCTTACATTCGGGGGTAACGACAAAGCCGGAAGAGTATCGTACAAGCCTTGCGAAGTTTTCCTCGTACACTCCAACATATTTTTCTTCTTTTTGCTTGAGGGAAAGAAAGTCCCTTTTCATCTTAAGCCGGACGGTGTGAGGAAAATATTTATCGAAAAACATTTTCTGGAAATCCTTCAATTCCAATGCCTCGATCTTCTCCTCAGGCATCGTATTTTTGATCAATGTCCATCATTGATCAAATTCACCCTCCATATGATAAGATACCAGGAAAACCTTCTATTGTTCAGAACATTGAAGGATGGAGAAGATCTTTTCAATGGAGTTGATCCATTGTTCATCGATCGTGGGATCGGATGATCCACTAAAAGTAGGAGGCCTTTGTCTCATGAAGCTCTCGATAGCAACTTGTTCTTTCTTAGGGGTGGTTGATTGTTCCTATTGACCCATGTTTCTATTCAATGCTCGAGTTAGCTGAGAGAGAAGTGTGACAATGTTCGTGATTCCTGCTCCCATTGGATTGGGCATCTCATTAGTACAATCATCACACTGATCTTCACATCGGTTGTTAGCCAGAGTCCTCCTATTACCGGCCATTTTCTGGGATAAAAGGAATGTTATGGGGTAACACATAAAGGGTAACCCCAAGACAAAAGTTTATGACTTATAAATAAACTTTTATTTCCTTAACTCATGTGTCTATAGGCTTCATTCTAGGGTTTAATGGTCTACATTCTAACATATATTCTTTGGGGAATTTTTTTAAATTCCCTTAAAAATGGTTCATACTAAGCTTGTGAATTTATCAAAACATATCCCCCGAGAGTGTCGTAACCAAGAGTGCTGCAAGGCCCATTGTCGTGCACTAGTTCTGGTTCGAGTCTAGCTCAAAACGGTGTTTTCGGGTTTTACCCTTAGGATACATCTGTACCAAATCCGCCTCTACCTGCTCTTATACAGAAAAGAATGTATTTTTTTGATAAACCACATAATTAGTACTTACCAAAACATAAAAATGTTTTTATTATACTTATTATTTTATCTAAGGATTTACTAGGGTTTTCTAATCCTAATCCCAAAAATAACTAAACCTATCCTCTGATACCAACTAGGACAACCCTACTTTTATTACAAACTTAAACATGATTTATCAAATAAACGTTTCACTTGATAGAACATGGAAGATTGAGAGGTCTAGTCTATTTGGGGCTTAGGATCATTACATAACAACTTAAAACATGAAATACATCATCTTTATTGAAAACATCTTTTACATGACCACTACATTCTCTCGTACTTAGAATTTCACGGGATAACCTGAGGACATGCATAAGAAAAGGGGTGAGCTATAAAGCCTAGTAAGGGAATAAACATGGAATAATGAGGAATACAATACATTTTAGACAATAGTAATATCAATAGATAACAAGAAAAACCTAAACATAAATACGTGATAATGGATTATAATCATAGCATGGAAATGTGGCAACAACACTTAACATGGAATTAGCATGAGCCAAGGCTCATTGCACATGGAGAATGAGTAAATCCTCATTGGACATGAAGCACGAGTAAACACTTGTTGCACTGGAGTTATCATGAGTCAATACTCATTGCACATGATGTATCATGACACTATACATTACCCAATGAATTGGAGCGCTATAAGGGTGCACCCTTCTTAAACATTTCATTTCCTGCATAAGAGTTCCACATGGATCATAAAACATGGATTCATAAACATAATAATTTATTCCATGATAAAGGAATGTGGAATTCATACATGAAACTTTATAATCAATATGTATGTGTGCATAAAGGTGAATACCCTTGATGGATAAATGGTCATGGTATTCACTACACAATGGCATTGTCTTAGAAAATCGGTGTGATTTCGGCAGCGTAACAGCGTGACATAAGAATTCATAAAAAATGGTTGATGAGAGAGAAAGGGGTTCCTCATCATATTTACATGTAATGGAAAGTAAATAGGACATATAGATACATGTCCCAACAATTGAAATGGAATTTATATTTATGATACAAAAGTATTGCTTGAATGTAAATGAGGAGAGAGAAGTTCCTTTTGGAATTTCGGCATATAAACGGGTGTGCATGGGAGGTATTTAATGAGATAGAAAGGGGTCTCCCATAATTCAAACATAAATAGGGAAGTATGAGGGAGGTGAGAAAACATTCCCCAACATTCATAATTGAAATTAAATGGGCAAAACAACTTAAAGAAAATTGGACAAAATGAGAAAGGAAGAAAAAACAATTACTTGGAAGTGTACTTCCAAAGGATTGAGAGAGGCTTGAGAGAGGCTTATTGGGAGCTTGGGGCACCATGGGAGGATTATAGTGAGACTAGGGAAGAGGTTGGACGAACTCCACTGGCTTTGAGTGAGGATGAAGTGGAGTTTGGGTGGGTTTATATATGAAAGGTGAGTTAATTCTTTATTATTTATGTTTGGGACCCCTTACATTAAAGTAATCCAAACCACAAAAAAGATCATGTTTTTTTCCCACAGTTTATGGAAAAGGGAAGAGGAAAACAATATTTTATATGGAGAAAGTCATAACTTCTTAAAATAATGGGGTTTCTTATGTGGAAGTGAGTCAGACTCCGATGGAAAATAATTTAAAAAGACAAGATGTTTAATAAGTCTTGAGGGGTCCATTAATGATTTGAAATGTAAGTCAAACAAACCCAAAACAAAATTATTTTAATGGTAAAACATATATTGGATGAACATGAATATTATATTATTTTAATACATCCCTATTGGGTCATTATGATGTCGTAAAACACATTATATATTTAAACGGTGTCTAATTTTTACCCAAAAATTTGACTATCTTAGAAAATTATGAAAAATTTACCGTTGGATAATTTTAACGTCCTAATTCAAGAAATATCATTTATTTTATCTAAATAATTTTCTAAATATGTTAATTTTCACTTTTGAAATAAAAACTGACATTTATCGAAAAATCACGGGTTTTGACAGAAATGGCTTTCAAACCTTAATAAAAATTATAATTGCATTCATAAAATTATATGATCATTAATATATAATAAAATTAATTTAATAATAATAATAATATTTTATTAAAATGTTATTTAATTCAAAAATCCCTTAATTTAATAAAATTGATTTCTTAATTAAATAATAAATAAAAATACTATTTGTACTTTAAAAACTATTTACAGTGTATCAATAATGAAAAGAAGGTATAATCATTATTATATACAAAAAGAATAATATAAATGAACCTATTACTAATGATTTGTTACATAACCCCTTAAAACAGCCGCATAAGACCTAAGGGTAAGGTGTGCGATGATGATGGACTCCTGGGGTGGCTCAAATAACATCGCTCGAGTGGTAATCTCTATCAACTTCCACTTTTATCATAGACAGTCCCGTTCGAGCTTGACATGATGGAGCTCAGCTTCGGTTTGGTCAAGAGAAAAGCCGAATGGCGTCACCTCTTCTCCGAGCTCTGAAAAATGGGCTTCGTATGGAGCAATTCTATTGGATGAGTCCATCGCTTATTTTTTTCTGAGTAAATTGGATTTGTTAAATCCCTATATTTATACTAATCATGTGATCAATGTTCTATGGCTATAAAAGTAATGGTCATAATTCTTAACATAAAACCAAAGAATTTGACATTTTATATAAAAGTTTTACATAAAGAGACATTTAACTAGATCAAGAGGGATTTCCATTAATAAAACATTGGGTCGTTACATACACTTCATGTAGTTTTAAACCATGCCACTGACTATGTGGGAAGAAACACGGTGTTGTGAAAAAGTTTTCAGGAACACACCGTGTACGGTCGTTATACGCCATGTACTAGTGATCCATGTACCCCGTTGTGTAACTAACAACACGGGTCGGGGAAGCTCATGTAGTGCACACCATGTTTGGTATGAACATTCCGTGTAGACTTATTCTAGGTACCCGTCCATGTCAAGAAAAACATGGGATGGAATTATCTCTCTTATACACACCGTGTTTGTTAAGAACACACCGTGTAAGGGTCCACCGTGTAGCCGGCTGTTTAGCTAACAATACCGGTCGCCAAAACCATGTATAGTACACTCGGTGTCCTTAGTGAACACGCCGTGTTATCTAGGGTTAAGAAGACCATGTTATTTAGTAGTGTAAAGATAATCGTGTAGAGGAATGGAGTTCAAGTACACGCCGTGTGTGGGGACAACACGCCAGGTAGTCTGGGGTGTTACACAACCAGAGGTGGAAGCGTACACGCCCACGTAAATGGATTTAGAGGACACACCGTGTTGTTTTATACACGTTGTGTATCCATGTTGTGTAAAAATTAATTGTTCCTTCTATTGTATCCTCCTTGTACTCTTGTGTTCTCATTCTTTAATATTTCTGATCTAAGGTGTGCTTTTGTTCTTTCAGATCTGTGCCTCCGAGACGTCCTCCGGTTGTACGTCAGAAGCCAGACTTTGATCAGACACCGAAAATGGCCAATCAAAAACCTCTTACAGATCCTTCTATTGTGCAATCCTTGTCCCCAACAGTTATACCCGTTGCAGGAACCGATGCGTAGTTCATGGAGGACTTCTTGAGGATGATGCAGACCATTCAGGGAGCATCGCCTCCTACCCTGTCGATGGCCGAGCTGACGTGGGTTTCCGAGCAGTATCATCCTCCTAATTTCTCAGGGGATGGAGGACCCCAGGCTGTAGAGTCGTGGATGGAGTCCATGCTGATGATCTTCAAGCACCTGGAGATACCTCCAGAGAAAAGGGTAAATATTTCTACTTATATGCTCCGAGACAATGCCAAGAGGTGGTGGGAGGTGATCACACAGTCCGGGTGCCAACAGAGTATGACTTGGGATGAGTTCCAGTGAATCATCTATGATTACTTTTATCCTGAGACCATGAGGGCTGACCGAGCCTAGGAGTTTATGAGTCTCGAGCAGGGTACTCTATTTGTTATTGAGTACTCATCTCGCATTACTGAGCTACAACGCTTCACGCCGATTCTAGCAGGTGATGAGTTGTTCCTTGGTAGGATGTTTGAGGATTGTCTTAGGCAAGAGATCTATTTCCTAGTGAATATATTTATTTTGACTTTGATATCATCTATCTTTAACCACGAGCTGATCACTAAACGCAATCTCAGGGATTCTAGAGCAGTGACCCAGGGATGTTCGACGTCCAGAGTCAGCGTTCCTCCAAATGATTATAGGAAGCGCCATTATGAGTCTGCTCGAGGATATCAGGGTAGGCGGAATGCATCTTCGGGTAGCCAGGTAGTATGCTACCAGTGTGGTAGGAGTGGTCATTCTAGGCCTTAGTTCCCGAGAGACCCGATGGAGTGCCGATCTTGCGATAAGATGGGCCATCTTAAGCATTTTTGTCAGATATTCTTGCCTACAGCTGGTGGTAGGGGTTCATCAATGACCCCATGTTTAGGTGATGTATCACCAATTTCTCACTAGTCTGGGAATAGGGGTTATTCCGACTATTCGGGCGGAGGTGGAGGCCTCGGTCGTGGTTGTCCGTCACCTAGTTACAAGCGACAGTAGAGTGGATCAGGTCAGAGTGGTCATCCAGGGGCGCAGGGACGTGGTATAGGCCTGACATTCACCATGGAGAAGGCCTATCAACAGCAGGATCCCATCCCTTCTACAGTTCTAGGTACGATCTTAGTAGCATCAGTTTTATCTTCTGCCCTTTTCGATACGGCTGCTTCGCATAGTTTTATCTCTGTTGTTGTTGTGGAGATCCGTGGTCTCTGTATCTTTCCATCTACTGACATGATGAATCATGATACACCATTGGTAACGAGGAAATTTAGCCTACGCCAGTGCAGAGAGTGCCCTCTTGAGGTTGCAGGGTGTCACTTCTTATGGGACCGTTGTGTCCTAGAGATGACAGGCTATGATGTCATTCTTAATATGGATAGTTTACTTCCCTTCCAGGCAGTCGTCGATTTCTATCACCATAAGTTGAGTTTTGTATCACCAGAGGTTAGATCTTTTCTTTATAGAGGTGAGTGGGATGTCCAGGAGGGTAGAGTTGGACTAGAGCATCATGGGATCAGAGGAGTTATAGCCCAGATTTCTAGACTTTATCTGGATGACCAGGGGACTTCACAGTTAAACATTCTTCTAGTGATGGATCGTTTCAGGGAAGTCTTTCCAGAGAACATTTCGTTTTTTCCTCCAGAGTGGGAGGTAGAATTCTCAATTGATATTGTGCAAGGGGTGGCACTGTTATCCATTCCTCCTTATAGATGGCTACACCTAAGTTGAAGGAGCTCAAGAAACAATTGGAGGAGTTCTAGGAAAAGTTTTTCATCCGACCCAGTACTTCTCCTTGGGGTTCGCCAGTCCTGTTTGTGAAGAAGGAAGGTGAAACCCTTAGGCTTTGCATGGATTATTGGAATTTGAACCAGTTGAGGGTCAAGAACCGATATCCCTTGCCGAGGATTGATGACCTCTTTGATCAGCTTCGAGGAGCCCAGTTGTTATCGAAGATCAATATGAGGTTCGGTTATCTTCAGTTTCACGTTAGACCATCAGATATACCTCTTACATCCTTCAAGAGATTGTGTAGTCTATAAGGGTATATGGTCATGCCGTTCAGTCTCATGAACGTCCCAATAGTTTTTATGGCACTGATGAACCGAGTGTTCCATCCATACTTGGACTCTTTCGTGGTGGTCTTCGTGGATGATATCTTGGTGTACTCTCGCACTCGACATTACCATGCTACCCATCTTGATATCGTTCTGAGTACACTGAGAGATCATAGGTTATATTCTATGCTCCCTAAATTACACTATTGGAGTGATCAGAATCAATTCTTTGGCCATGTTATGATAGAGACATGAGTATATGTAGACCCAGAGAAAGTGATAGCTGTAGTTTCTTGGGAGCATCCGAATAATTTCTTTGAGGTTCAGAGTTTTCTAGGGCTGTTTGGATAATACATGCATTTCAAACAAGACTTTTCATGCCTTGCAGCACCACTGACAGGTCTGACCATAAAATAGGCGAAGTTATTATGGTCAGATTCTTGTGAGTCATCCTTTCAGTAGATGAATGGGAGGTTTACGTCAGCACCGATACTGGTCTTTCCAAAGCTGGGCAAGAGCTATAAAGTAGATTGTGATGCTTCAGGTGTTGGATTGGGAGTTGTGCTTATGCAGGGAGATGGATTCATTGTGTATGGGTCTTGGTAGTTGAGGCCACACGAGAGGAACTACCCGACGCACGATATGGAGTTGGCAGCTGTTGTTCATGCCTTATGCTATTGGAGACATTATATTCTAGGAGAGCACTTTGTTTTTTTCACCAACCGCAAGAGTCTCAAGTACATCTTCACTCAGTGTGATCTGAATATGAGACAGCGTAGGTAAGTTGAGTATTTATAGTCCTTTGAAATTGAGTTTTCCTATTTTCTGGGAAAGGGCAATGTAGTGGCTGCCACATTGAGTAGGAGAACTCAGATTCAGCCAGTTTGGAAGGCCAGTAGTGAGTGGAAGCTTATGGTTCTATTCTCTGAGATGAACTTGAAGGTGCACGATAGAATGGGACAGACCATTCTGTCTTCTGTAGCTGTTACCTCTACCCTTCTTGGTCAGGTACGGATGAGGTACCTATCAGACTCAGAAGGCCTAGTCCTTTGCGAGAGTGTTCCATGAGTGGAACCTCATTCTGGGTGGACCATGGGTGAGGATGAGATCTTGCATTTCAATGGATGTGTGTGGGTTCTAGTAGACATACGTGAGTAAATAATATTGGATTTTCATTATTTAGTTTGTGAAGTTCATCCTAGCATCACCAAGATGTATCATGATCTACACCGCCAGTACTGGTGGCCAGGTATGAAGATGGATGTTGTTGGGTTTTTCATGAGATGTTCTACTTGTCAGCAGGTGAAAGAGGAGCATCAGCAACCAGTATGGCTTTTATAGCAGTTACCCTGTCCCAAGTTGAAGTGGAACAATGTCGCTATGAACTTCATGACCAGGTTACCGAGGTCACCTCGAGGGAGTGATGTTGTTTGGGTTGTCATTGACAGGCTAACGAAGGTTACTCACTTCTTTCTGATCATGGAGACCTTCAGAATTGATGAGCTGGGGTGGTTGTACATCCGAGAGATTTTACATCTACATGGAGTTCCACACTCCATTTTTTTAGATAGGGATGTGCGTTTTACTTCTCATTTCTGGTAGGGTCTTCAAAATGCTTTGGGTACACATGTACTTATGAGTACAGTATACCATCCCCATATAGATAGCCAGTCCGAGCGTGTGATTCAGGTGCTTGAGGATATGCTCCAAGCTTACATTCTAGACATTGGAGGTTCTTGGGAGAAACATATTCTCTTGTGGAGTTTGCCTATAATTATAGTTTTTAGGAAACTATTCTGATGGAACCTTACGAGGATTTGTACAGTAGGCTATACCAATCACCTTTATGTTAGATGGAGGTAGGAGAGACAGCTTTTCTAGGAACTCGTCTTGTTCAGGAGTCCTTAGAGCAGATAGAGTTGATTGGAAAGAAGATGGCTGCAGTACTGTCTCGAAAGAAGTCTTATGCTGATCAATGGAGATGACCTCTGGAGTTCAATTTTGGGGATCATGTTTTCTTAAGTGTCACACCGAATTTGGGAAACAAGAGGATTCAGAGACAAGGTAATCTTTCACCACGGTACGTCGGGCCGTTTGAGGTGTTAGAGAGAGTTGGGCTGGTTGCCTATCAATTTCAGTTAACTCAGAGGTACTGAGTTGTGCAAGATATCTTCCATGTTTCTTAGCTCCGACATTACTTTTCAGACATGTCTCATGACTTTCGACCCGAGGAGGTTGAACTTCAAGCGGATGCATCATTTGCGGAGCATCCTATCCAGATTGTCAATTGCAGTACGAGGGTTCTCCGTGGCCAGTCTGTTCCTCTCATATGGATGCTATGGAAGCACGGGCGATTACAGGACGAGACCTGGGAGAGGGAGGTCGATGTACGATTGTAGTGGCCATATCTGTTCAGGGTTTCTTCTTATACGCCTCACCAGGGAAATTCGGGGATGAATTTATTTAAGGGGGTATGTTTTTAAGAACCCAGATCTTTGTTTTAGGTAATTTTTTCCATTTCTGGTAATTTTTTAGAAAAAGAGGAAAATCTGGAAATTTTTTAAGTACACAGTGTGTGCTTTATAAGTAAACGCCGTGTACTTTGAGGCAGCGCAAGGACGTGTGTTGTCCTTGTTCGAGCCACACACATGGTGTGTAGGGGAGATGTGGAGGATTCTTAAAGCGGAGTACAAAAATGCCAAGTATATGCTATGTACCCCAGAAGTGCATTCCATGTAGTTTCTTTTTTTCATTAAATGGACCGGGGTCGCGCCTAATCAATGAAAACATATTCTTCTCCAGGATCGTCGACCAAGAGTGACCCGTATGGCCGTGAAAATCTTCTAAGCCCCCGAGCCTCTGTTTGTTTTTCGAATCGACCGCCGCCGATTGCATTGGAACCGCAACAGTGAGCTCTTCCTTCTTCTTGAGATTCATTCCATGATTCTCCCACTTTCTCATTATATCATGGGTTGAACGTTTTTTGAGTTTTCATAGTTCTACACCATTCTAAGGAGAATCAAACGTCATTGTCAGTGTATAATGATCTCCTAGCATCAAGGTAGGTAGTTTGTGCCTTACCGTTCAATGTCTTGGAGTTTTATGTGCAAATTCCACCAATACCCATGAACGGGGTATTGCGTGTTTACTGTTTTTCCCCTATTGTTTTTCTTAACATGATTGAATACTTCTGTAGAGTTAATTTGAACATTCATCAGGACGATTTCTATGCTAGGATGTTTTTCCCATGCCTTGTTCTTATTACAACCATGGGGTCTTGTCAGCCTTTGGCCGTTATACCTATTTTCCTTACGTTGTGACTGTCGGATGGAATGATATTCTTGATATGCTTGTTATGTTGTAGAATGGTTAGCCAAGTCACTCTGTAGGTGTTCTTTGGCCATATAGAATTATTATGCACTTACAGGCATGGGATTATGAGAATATGGTGCAATAGACTATAAGGGATAGACCAAGTGAGCTCTCTTGAATGTCTTGGATATTATGGACTAAAGGAGGGTAGACCGAGTGAGCGCCCTCATAGATTCTTGGACATTATAGACTACAATGGATAGACCGAGTGAGATTCTATAGATTCTTGGATATTATAGACTACAGGAGGGTCGAATGAGTGAGCTTCCTCAGAGAGTCATTACTTTTTTTGAATCACTTTAAAACCCTTCCAAGATAGACAAGGAATTGATTGAGTGAGCTTCCTTAGAGAGGCTGTGATAGACCTGAGACTATAGGAGGAATTGACCGAGTGAGCTTCCATAGAGAGTTTCTAGACCATGGGGATATAAGAGGGTTAGACCACATGATCTTCCTCAGAGAGTCCCTGACTACCCTAGACAATAAGGGGAACTGACCAAGAGAGTTTCCCCAAAGAGTCATATAATTTCATATGACCAAACCAGAGGGGTTAGGATGAGTGCACTGCCCAGAGGGTTGTTGGTACTTATTCGATAGGACCAGAGGGGTTAACTTCAAGTACATTCCAGAGGGGTTCTTGTTGTGGTTAGTTGATTGCTTCCCTACTGCTTGTTGTTCTGTGGATTGATTACTCTTGTATACCATCCTATTACTCTTTACTATTCATCGTCTGCTGTTTATTATTACTGTTTACTGCTTAATGTACTTTTACTTTCCATATACTCACTGACTGTAAGGAACAAATCATCAGGTGGTTGCCTACTAGGATTAGTCTCACACCCTGTTTGGGTAATGCTTTTGGGCCAAAACAGACTATGTTGTTGCAGGTATAGACAAGGGAAAGCACCCTTCGACTTCTGGTACTTGATTTCATGAAGCATGAGAGCATGGGACTAAGCTGAGGCTTGCGATGCTAAGGAGTTTCTTTTTTACTTTTCTGTTGTAATTTGGATTATAATTTTGTTCAACATTGGGACTTTTTTGGATGCTTTCCTAGACATATGTATCGTGCATCATTTCATATATACTTTTGTGCTCCAGTTGTTTATTGTTTTAGTCTTCCTCTATTTATTATTGTTGGATATTTACTGCTTTCGCTATTATATTCTTTGTTTACATCCGTTGTGTAATCTGCCAATGAGGGCATAGATTCACCACTATCACACCCAATGCCCTCACTATTAGTCGACAGCCTCTCGCATTTGGGAAAATTCATTTCAGGCGACGTGACCAACCGGGTACGGGGCACCTCCGGGTGGCTTCCAGAACCGAGATGTTATAGTTTTGTTTTTAAATGATCGAGTACTTGTATCTAGACAAAGGGGATTAGGAATTCCATTAGAGTATGTAACATATGGGTCAGAGTCTAGGTTTTATGGAAAAATATGTCAGTTCATTATAATTTGTTATCTTAGGAGGTCTATCTTAATGATTTTATGTATGGGGACATTGGTTAGACTGGATATAGGATTGTCATGAATTGGGAGGTATGTTGTGATAATTTCATGGCCATCTCTTTTCATAATGAGACTCAATTTTCAATGGTTCATAAGGATTTCTTTCACTATTATTTGAATCTGTTTAAAAAGTCACTATTTTTTCCTGAAGGTTTTCATGTTTTCATTGAGTTTTGTTGGATTTTTTTATCCTACATTGGTTTTTGTGTGCAATAGTTTTCCTTTGAGACATCTATCATAGGTTCCTCAGCAAGGTGTAACTTCTGTTCCTCATGTAAAGCCACCCATATATCATAATATCCTCATGAATTTCATACAATCCATTTTTTTTCTGATCACAGTATACCATTTGTTCAGAATGCAGTGGTTGAGGTAACATAAATATTTTGAGGAGAGAGAGATATATCGTGGGAGTTCTTGTGCAAGAATCCATCATCCATTAAATGAGAAATATGACCTCAAGAGGTGGATAAATGATGTATATAATCTATAAAATATTATAAATTCTAGATAAACCTAAAAACATCATGAAAATGTGTGAAACGTTCTGAATCTATTGTTCTAACAAGTGATGGTGGGATTTAGTGGTCCAGCAAGACAAAATAATGGGCATGGATTAGAAGGGTTTCAAAAATATTTTCTTTCGTCAGTTTTTTCTAGAGATGTTGATATAGTCCCTCTATATGGAGTTCCAGTCATTACTACCCCGAGAGTGAATTATGTCGGCATGCACCAATAATTTTTCAAATCTAGTCCTTTCATTTAGACGGGGTGGAGAATGACTAGATAAAGGTTTAGATGTACCTACAGGGATTGTGATCAGATATCATATCATATGTGTTGATGTTTTAAAATTTCTTCCTATAAAAATATGGAAGATATATTTATGATGGGAGAGATGAATATGGAATTCAAGTTGAGATTGTAAACCTATTCTCTTCTATCGGGTTGTATCTTTAGTCGCACACATTGGAATAGAGGAATTGGCAACATCATAATAGGATTTGTGGAGGTGGTTCTCAATAATGAGCTCCCTCTAAACTAGATATTAAAGTGGATAATGTTCCATTGAATTGAAAAAAAATTAATCGGAGGAAGCACCATTTCTTATTTTTCTATTCAGAAAATTACATGAAATAGTTGTGGACGTTGTGTTCATTTATAGGGCTTTTGTCATTCTATGTCTACGAATTATTATGTTCTGGGTTTGTCAGCTACAAGGGATACTTCACTACGATTAAAAACATCAAAAAATATTGGAATCCAGCCACAACCCAAAGGAGTGAAGCATTATTATGAATTATTTGATCGTCCATCAGATGTTTTTGCAGGTCCAACAATAGCGAGAGGTATTATCCTAATGAATAAATTGGTAGAAATTTTATTATTTGATATCGGGGCCTCCCACTCTGTTATATATTCATTTTTTGGGTTCCATAACATTCAATATAACATATTTCATTAAAAATTTATTTTGAAACACCTATAGGTATTTGGAATGATCAAGGGTTCATGTTTCATTCTTGTTCATTAACGATAGATGATACAGAGTTAGTATGAGATTTTATAGTTATTGATATAGACCTATTTGACGTTATTGTTGGTAATTTTTGTCTTGTTTCTCATCGAGATGAGTTTGATTGTAATCATTTTCATGTTTTTTCCCTGATGACAATGGGAGCTCTGGTCTCTTCCAATATAAGTGGGACCTGAGGTCAGGTATTGTAGGACCATCCCACCGAGAGATCATCACATTTTCAGTTGTTTTGGTAGTTGAGACTGATGAAATTTCATATATTGATGATATTACCATTGTTGTTCAATACTGGCATGATGATTTACTAGATAATTTCACCGGTCCTCCTCTAGAGGGAGAGAGTTTGTGTAATAGTATACAAGTGATCTGGTGAGGGTTTCACACCTAATACAGATAGCTTCTTATCATATGGTACTAGTGGAGATGAAATTTCTCAAGATATAGTGGGATGAACATTTAGAAAATGATTTCATTTTCCATATAATTTATCCATTGGAATCCCATGTACTCTTTGTAAATAATCATGATAGTTCACTTTGGTAGTGTGTGTACTGTCAAATGTTGAGTCAGGTGATAGTTAAAGAAAAAAATAATTTTACACATGTGGATGATCTATTTGACCAGTTAAAGGGGAAAACATTGGTTTTTAAGATTGATCATTGGTCATGTTATCATTGGCTCTGAGTCTGGGAGTTTGATATGCCCAAGACAGCCTTTAGGAGCACATATGTCCATTATGAATATCTTGTGAAGAATTTTGGTCTGAATAATGATTTTTTGCAGTTTTTATAGATTTAATGAATCAGGTATTCCCTCAATATTATTATACTTTTTTGGTAGTTTTTGGGGATGACATTATTGATTATTTAAAATAGGGGAGTGAGCATTATCACCATATGAGTTTGGTTATAGAAATTACGTGGACTCACAATTTGTATGAAAGGCTTTCGTAATTTAGTTTCAAGATTCAGAAACTAATGTTCTTGGGGCACAAAAATTATGAGAATTTATAACTAATTTATATATAGAAGGTAAAGGTTGTTTTTTCATTGATGGAACCATGTAATGTCTTTGAAATCAAGTGTTTCCTTGGTCTTACTGGATACTACAAATGGTTCATCAATGATATCTACAAGTTAGCATCACCTTTGACTACTCATACCTGGAAAGAGGTTAAATTTACCAGATATGTGAATTGTTATACATATTTCTACGGACTGAAAAGGTTTCTGTCATTGGGTACTATTCGAATATTTCCTAATATAGGTATGGGATTTTTAGTGTTTTGTTATAGATTTGGTGATAGTTTTAATGTATTATTATGCAGGTTGATCTTGTGGTGGCTTACAGAACTCGTCAGATTTGACCACATTAAATTAATTACTCCACCCATGATTCAGATATTGATGCAGTCGTGCATCCACTTATGTTTTGGTGGAACTATATTTTTGGGGATAGGTTTGTTGTCTTATTTGATTATAAGATTATGAGTTATATATTTTATCAGAAGGACTTTTATCTCATATAGATGTTCTTGGTATAATACAATTAGACGTTTGAATTTGATAATTCCTACACCTGATGAAAGGGGATTGTTATTGAATATAATCTTAGAAGAAATGTACTATCATATAATATCCTAAAATTGAAGGGGGAGTGGATCTTTATCGAACTTCTTGATAAATCACATCAGGATGATTAGGAGAATAGTTTAGGTGTGGTCTTGGATAGTGGTAAATTATCATCATCTTTCATGGAGTCTATATAACAGAGTTATTATTATGATGATGTTTTTAGATTATGTGATAAATCCATTATGGTGGGGAGACAATTTCAGGATGGAATCTTCCATCAGATCAAATGATTCAGTTTAAAAAATATTTTATCATCCCAATATCTGTGTGGATTTTTGTCTAGTTTGACTGTCACAAATAATTATGGTTCATTCATCCAAAATCTACAATGATGTATTATGACATTAGAAAATGTTTCTGGAGGCCGTGTATTATGTGTTTCATCATAGAGTGTGTGTCTTTCTATTACAACTTCCTACAGATAAATGCACAACACATAAAACCTTTTTTTTACTTCATAATCCCCCGAGGTGGGTTTGTAAAAGGGATGAGGTATCCAATGATTTTTTTATAGGAATACCACAAACACCATGATGGCCGAATGATGATAGGGTGGTTGTTGATTGGTCAATGTACTCTTCCCATTTCATTCTGATAATGTATACCACTATGGTTGAAGATCTAGGTAAGATGTATGTTCAAGACATTGAGAGGTTTCATGGGAGTCCTTTTTGTTTTGTTTCAGATAGGGATACGTGGTTTACATCAAGATTCTAGAGGTGTCTCCATGATGTGATGGTATCTCAGGTTAAGATGAGATGAGATTACCATCAACATGATGATGGTCAAATAGAGTGAGTAATTCATATTCTGGAGGATATGATTTTCACTTGTGTCAAGGATTTCATTGGATCAGGGGATATCCATATGTTATATGTTGAGTTTTTTTATAATAACAGTTACTAGTTTTCTATCAGATGGTCTCCCTTTGAGGAGTTGTATGGTCACACATGTAGATTAAATCATTTTTGGGTATAAGTTGGTGACGGATCATTGGTTGGGTGATGTTTTGATTGAAAAATTTCCATGATGATTCAAGACAAACATCGACGTATGGTTAGAGTCCAGACTCAATATAATTCGTATATAGATTAGCAGTATTGACCATTAATGTTTATCATATGGGACTGTGTGTTCTTGAAAATTTCACCTAAGTTAGGTCACCGTCAGCTTGGAAAACTGTAAATGTTGACTTTGATATATGTTGGACTATTTGAGATCATTTACCTGATTAGATATGTTTTTTATCAGATAGCATTAACATTTTAGTTTATAGGAATTAAATTTTTTTTCACACATATCATAGATTAGAAAGTATCAACCTAATTCTACACAGCTTTTGAATTGTGAAGAAATTGAGTTAGAGCTAGATGTTTCTATTTTGGTGATTCAAATTTATGTCCTCGAATCTATAGTGAAATTATTACAAGGGGAGTTGATTCTATTAGTCATAGTTCTATGGAAACAGTGATTGGATTCTCATGTGACATGGGAACGAAAGTTATAGATGAGGTTGCAGTGACCTCATCTCTTTTTGGGAATTATATTTTCCACATTACTTCATGGGGACTGAAAGCCTTTATGGTGGTGAGTTTTTAACATTAAATTACCATTTTTTAGGTACACCCTGGGCTTCATCATGGTTTTCTCATACTATGTTATTGGAAGGATACATATAATGGGGAAGTATGAGACTTTTTGGACATTCACTATAAACTGGTCATTTTTTTAGATGCGGAATGATTTCACACAGTGTTACTGGGTTGCACACTAGGTAATTATTTGGAGGAACATGTCATGATAGGGATCACGTAGTGATGAATTACATGTCATGAATGTTGGTTTCTCATCCTGAATTATTTTAAGGATAAAAATTAATATGAGGTGATGGGTTTTCTAGCATACGTGGGATGTTCCAGTTACATTTTGTGAACATAGGTTACATTTCATGCAGTATCCCATGTCTATGTTTTAATGGATATGTATTTTTATTTGGTTTGAATATCTTCACAATTTCTTCAGGGCTCTCTACCTAAGGCAGTTCTAGGGAATTTTTGAGAGACTCAACTCCATGTAGATTGACCTGTTCAACATATGATCTCTATTTTGATAATGGTGCATCACTCCAAGTATGTTTCCATTCCATTTCTACATTTTTTTGATCATGGTAGCACCATTTGAGGTAGGTTTTCGGATCCTTTCGTATAATGTTTGTAAATCAAAATAGTTTCTTCTTTATCTATATTTTGGTATTGTTTTGGAGGTATTTTCATTCATTCTTTGGGGTATAATGCACATTAATCTATAAGATATGTGGGATTCCAAACTTCCATGACCCCATTTAATCTTAATTGAATAAATAAAGATGTGTATTTTATTCTTGATATTTTGTTGATGTTGTTGGGTTTTATTGATTGTGGATTCCACTATGGGTGTCTTCCACCCATGTTTTGAGGTAGGAGGTTCCACCTCTGACCTGTACTGATGAACCCATTTGGTTTTCATTGTAAATTATTTGTATACTAAAATTAATATGGTTATTTTTTATGTGTTTAAGATATTTTTCCATTAAAAATGGATTTTACCTATTCAATAATAAATTGATAGAAAATGGATACTTTCATTGAATTTTAGTGGAATTATTGAAATGGTTTTCAAACCATTTGATTATTTTTCTAAAATGGGAACATGGGTTACCATGGGAATGTCGGTGCAAGATTTCTCTTGTGGACAACTTCCACAGTTTTTAGATGGTTATGAAGTTTTATCATGGGAAATTCCTCTATTTTAGAGTCTTGTTGTTATATGGAACCATATATTGACATTTTGGGGGGTTTACTCATGGGGTATTCCTATGCTTACTTGGCCCATTGTTATTGGATCAAAATTTGGGAAAATGATTGATTGTGTTATTTGTAGTCTATGTCCTTGACCAGTAGTATTTCTTGGGGTTGTGATACATGTTCTTTTGTTTTCTATTGCTGGTATTTCTATGTTATCCATGATATGCATTTTTATACTTGTGAATGATGTTATGAAAAAATTTATTTGAAATTGATATAACTACTTTTTTAGATCTATAGAAAAGGGAAATGTTTACAATGTTTTTTATGAAATCACTTTACTTCTTATCATGGAATTTATTCTTTAGAAGGAGAGTACAAGGAATTTCAAACAAATACTGGGTATGGAAAACCTAGGTGGAATCTTACAGAGCATGTTAAATCACACAATTCACTCAACATTAGGGGTGTGTAGTCTATTATTTGTATTATAGTGTAGGGAATGTGAAGTCTATTGAGTAAGGTGTCATGTTTTGTGTATGATAGTTGGGTATCTAGTGGTTAGATGGTGGAATTCCATCACTAATATCATTTAAATTAGCTATTTCGTTTTTAGTTATTTGAAGATGGATTGTCTGGGAGATATTATCTACTTTTGGTGTTGTTTATTTCCACTATTTTCTTACATATATAGGATATACTTATACAAAATCCTATGTTGATACTTCTTGTTTTGTGTATATTTTGATATGGAATGTGGGTGATCAAGTTTAGGGAAATCTTTCCCTCTTCTCTATTGTTCAATGGCCAGGTTATTATAAAAATCCCCTGGGGAATGAGAATGAAGTTCATGTGTGTAATACAATTGGTTAGGTGGTTGGATTAAGGGAATATTTTGTCAATTCATTACACATGAAAAAATAAATACTTTGAGAATTAATCATCTCTCAATATACCTATTTGAGCCACTCCATGATGGTTCTAATGATCTAAGGAGTCCCTCTCATTCTTTAACAAGCATCTTTCCTATATAAGGGACCTCCATCCTCTTCATTCATTTTCAATTACATTACCATCATTATATTTTCTATTAATATTTAATTTTATTAAACATTTATTATCTTATTTCAATTTAATTATCATCTGTTTTATATATTTTAAATATAATTTTATATATTTCCTATCATAATATCCATTTCTCAATCCATTAATTTGATTATGTATGGGTCCCCAATCATTTTATTTCATTTTATTGTTCATTCTATTTATTATATAGTCTTTTTTAAAAAAATGTCTATGGTTTTTTTTTGATGATATAATCATAAATTTAACATTTTTTTAATTTGACTTTATTTATTCCCTCTCATTTTGTCTTTTGTGAAGTCATTTTAATAAGTGGACAGTCATATAGACATTAAACTAATCTAAAAGTTTGGTAATATAAAATTGTTGTGATTCCAGAATGAAATGAAATTTATTATATACATTCTAAAAGTGAATGTAGTGTGGCATAGTTATACCTATAAATAGTAATGATTAATACAGTTGATTTGTCTTTTACGTCATCACAGACTATGGAACTAAAATGGTAATTGCTACACAGTAGTGTTTTACAATCTTTAGTGATATTATTTGGACCATTTATGTTCTCTTTACAAAACAAATATAAACTCTTTATTTTTCATTAAATTTGTATATTTATTTCTGAAAAATCCATCTAAATATAAACCTTGTGAACATTATCATTATGAACACCCAATGACAACAATATCATATATTTCACTAAGTAAGGTTATATATTTATACATTTTAAAATCATTAGTTATTCTTGGGTTGATCCCACCTAGATATATTTATTAATTTATTATTCAGGGAAATATGTATTTATGATAAAATTCATTCATTATAATAGAAAAATATTTTATGATATGTGTCACTGAGAATTTTTTAAAGAATTTATATTTTTTATTCCTTAAAAAATAAACCCTGAAATTATTTAATTTTTGATGAATTATAGGGGAATATTTTTATGATGTATGGGGAATATAGTTTTATATACTCTCATTGTATTGGAAGGACTCAAGTTATAAAAATGATTTTATAATTGTTGAATCCTTACCATAAACAATTAATTTCTTGGAACATTTGATTGTTGGCAGGTTTATGATTTCTAGCAATATGACATCATTTACCTATTTATATCATTATTGATATCATAAAATAAATTCATTATTATATGTAAATGGATTTATTTAGGATTTACGTTTCATTTGATATACAATATGTAATTTTTTATTCATCATATCATTATATAAAAATACCATTGATACATGATCTATTTTTTTTTATCATTTGATATATTCATTGTTATATTGTGCATATATTTATTTACTCTCTAATTTTCCTTTGATATATAATAATAAATATTATTTTTACATGACATATATAAGTATATTTTCTACTATTAATATACTATAATATTTTAATTATATATTTTGTTATAGATTTATTCATGTTACTAGATTCATTTTATATTAAATAACATTGATTATTTGTTCATGTAATACTAGTTAATTTATAATTTCTTCCATTATAGGAAACACATTTAATAATTATGTGATATCATTATATTATAAAAAATTCATTTTCACCAAGTATCCAAAAGGGGAGAAAAATATGAAAACCTTACTAAAAGGATAACATAATGTTGTCATGTTTTTAGATTATGTAATTTTAGTTTCAATTTAATGTAAAATTAATTTATTTATTCGCTTATTTAAGGCCACAAAACTGTTGTAAACCCTATATTTTTTTACCAATACCAATGTAAGAAAATTATCATCAGATCTACGTCAATGTGGTCTGGGTTTTTATAATGATTCTATAATAATTTATTACATAAAATTTATGAATGTTCTGATGTGAAAATAGAGGAATATTTGGACCAAAAACAACATTATATTCTAGAAGATATTTAATATACTGTATAAAACAATGATTATATTGACGATGAAATTAGTCTATATTTTTTTAAAATTTTCATAGAAATATATTATGCTATTTTTGAAGGATACAATGATGATTATTATTGTGATGGTAATGAAAATGTTCAATTTCATTGGTTGGAGAAACATATTGACACCTATTATTTCATTGTGAATTAGAATTCACCTATTTATGAAAGAAATAAAATAATATTTGAAAACAAAACATGCACATGTATCACTAGTTGAATAATATATAATGCTTTGTATTAAAAACCACGATGGATGGTTGGAAGATAAAAATAAACAACATAATTGATTTATGATTAAAAATAGATGGGAACTTTTTCGAAGAAGGATAACCAAAAAATTATAATAGATACAATTTTTTTTTCATGGAATAATATAATGTGATAGGTGTCGTTATAAAACAATAATGCCATCTAGGAATAGTATTCTCACAAATTGAATTCAAATAATTTTTCTTCAGTTCTTAGACATGAGATTGTAATAATGATTTTGATATTGGAAATGCGTTACAAATATTATAAAATTAATACAAAGACCACATTCCTTAATGATTAT
This sequence comes from Viscum album, assembly GCA_963277665.1. Lineage (NCBI taxonomy): Eukaryota > Viridiplantae > Streptophyta > Magnoliopsida > Santalales > Viscaceae > Viscum > Viscum album. The sequence goes on from OY728165.1 coordinate 223,146,846, forward strand.
CTTGATGTATAATTGTTAATTAAAAATATAATGATTCACTCATTATAGTTTTGGAAATATGGTATTGAAAATGAATAAATGTTTAATGGATCAAAACATGCTCCAAGGTATTGATATAATAATGTTGTTGATGGATTGAGGAAAATCAGATTTATTAAAGGCACTGTTGGTGGGAAATTGTTGGTGAATAAGTATTACACAGACAAATTGATGAGGATTTTTTATATGGATGACATAATTCATCCATGTAATAGTAGATGCGTATGGGGTTATAATGAAACAATGATGAAGAAGTAGTTTGAGATTTCTATAATAGGAGAACTAATATACATTCTAGGATTAAAAAATGAGTAGAAAAATAATTTTTTTATCTCATAATAGAAGTATTCTAGAGAAGTTTTGGAATTATTAAGAGTGTAATTTTTTAAAAATTATTCTACCCCAATATAATTTAGGACATAGTTGATAAAAATTAATAAGGAAGCATTTTTTATTAGATTACTATTTGAAGAATGACTTATTGTATGCTTTCTCACACATAGTGTAATCCCAATGAACCCTATGCGTTGAATTTGTGTGCATGTTATCAAAATGAACCAAATAATTCACAAAATATTATATTTAAAATAATTCAATTCTGTTTAAACCTAAATTTGTTTTTTGGAATAATATATAGATACATTGTTCATCTAGTTTTTTAGGGCGACATTGATTAATATTGGGAAGGTGATTGTAAAAATCAAACATGGAAATCACGTGGAGTTTTTTCATTGGTGTGGTTTTTTAATTTTATAATGGTAAAAAATAGTTGGGTTTCATTGATTATGGTTTTATCAAACTAAAATTATGATCAATGGGTTTTCCTACAATCCCCTTGAATGTAAGGTCAACATTATAATATATGTGTTCATTTATAGAGAAAAATATAGAATATTTATTATAAACTAATTAAAATAGAGAAGTAAAAAAATACTTCTCAGCACACTCACTCTAAGATTATTTTACATTAATTAACATTTCATTAATGAGAAGGTGGATTCATGTTAAAAAAACTTCAATAAATCGAAAAAAAGTTTTTTATATTCAACATTAATTTATTTTTCAAAATGATATATTTTTATAATTCAAACAAAAATCTTATATGAAACCCAACCATGTCACATTAATTTAAATTAATTTACAATTTACCAAAGCTATATAGATTTTATTTAAAATTTCATTGATAAGTCTATGATGAAGTTAGCTATTATGTTATATGTGTAAAGTTTAAGTGGTATTTTCCCCAAATTATGAAAATTATAATTATGTTCACTCAGTTATGGAAAATAATGAACGAAACACATGATGAATGTAGAGAGTATGTTGACAGGAGTGATAATGAAATAACCCATCATGTTGATACGGTAGTCCATCAAAGTATTTTCCTTCAAAGAATATATATCATAAGAAAATATTCCATGGTTCTGTTGCATCAAAATAATGAGACAGGGGTTTAAAATTGATTTTCTACTAATTATAATATGAAGATTAATGAAACCCTTGGTTTTGTGGGATGTTTTTTGATTTCTTGATGATCACATGGTTCAATGTGAGTATTTTTTATTGTATTTTTTATATAACAATTTTGTCTCAACTCATATCTATAATGGTTGATGAGCTATTTTAATAGAATTTTATATCATTAATTAGAGTTTCATGATTCTATAATTTTTTTTGACTTTTTAGTTACATTATATGATGTATTTTTTTTATCATTGTGTGATTTATAGAATATATAAAGATGATTTTCTAAATGGATGATTCATGTTGAATTTTATGATTAATAATTTTTTTAGGGGAATGCTATGTAGATGATTCAGAAAACAATTTCTTCTATTTTTGAAAATCCCAAAGTAGATTCATCCTCATAGTTTAATGGACCATGTATCTAAATTATCACCATTGATATAGGTGGAATTCACATAGTTGTTTTTAGTGACATCACTAAATGAGTCACATATCTTGTTTTGAGGTGAAGTATGAGGATAATTTATGAAAAAACTAATTTTTTTAGATAACCACATATCTTATTTTTATATCTATGATTATTCATCCTGTAGTTAATCTAGGGTCCTTGATTTGGATGGGTTGTCTTTCAGCATTCTTCTAGAATTCAATTATTCTGAAGCATTTTAATTACAATGTTTTTTGAACTATTTTCAATATATCCATAATCATAGGATATTATTTTTAAGTTAGTATTCAATAATTTTTTAAAAAAAAAATTAATTTATTTTTTTGTATAATGTAAAATTCTATTGGATAATCTATGTAGATAATATCTTTTCTTGCTGTTATAGATGTAATGGGGTGATAAAAAAATATCAATATCACGGTGCATTATTTCTATGTAATAATAAAAGAGTGAGAATATATATTATGATATGTGTATTATTAATGTTAAAAAAAATGTTAAATAGCATCATCATGATGTAGAAATATGATATTGAGAGACACAGTAAGGAGGTGAGTCATAAGATGATATTGGATTATTAATAAGAAATATTTATTGAACCATTTAAATTTATATGATTGAGTTTGAGTATGATAATATTTCTCTTAGTGAATTAAACACTACACTATGATCAATACCTACATATATATTCTAATAGATCAAGGATGTGGTTCTATTTAATTTATTTTGAAGGGAAACATATTTTCATGCTGATATTATTCATTTATTAATGAAATTTGTAACTCAAATGCAATGATATTTTATTATATTTGACACTTGAAATGGGTTTTGAGTTTCTTAATACATTATTGTATAAGTATTTCAGTATTCGATATAGTTAAAAGTGTCATTGGATGGGTAGTGTAACCAACCATGATATGTATAAGGATTTCACATTGGATCTAAACATAGTAAAATCTATATGTTCATTTACCTTTCTTTTTTACATGATCACTTGATGTTGACCATTTTTAGTGTTGCATTCTATTACTAGAATTTTAATTCATTATGAATTGAATATAATTTATAAAAACTAAAATACACAAATTTAAACCCCCTTTTTATTGAAGTATTCCAATCATGGTGGGAACATCACAGTGAAATGTATAAGGATCTATAGTTTGTTATCAAAGTATAGTTACCATTGGAAAAAAAGATAAGTATTTACTGATAACCCTTATGATAAAACAATTTATATGGTCACAAAATATATCATAACAATTAAAGAAATGTTGTTTCCTAATAAAAACTCTATTTATGGATACTAATAGTTGATGTGGTTTTTTTGATTGATTCATATAGTGGTAATAAACCCAAAAATTATTGTTGTTGGTATATATTGGCCATAATTTTTGAACATGGTGTGTTTCCATTTCTATACACATAGTTTGAAACAACTTGAGAATATGGATGGGATAACAATGATTTTATTTATATAACATTGTGATGGATTCGAATGTGTTAGGACCATTAACGTACTAGGATAAGACTAATGTTTTATTCATTGGATGTAATTAATCAATATTTATACATATTATAAATGATTTTATCAAAATATATTGTTTGAAAAAAGGTATATTTTTATAAAATAAATATTTTTGGTTTTAGAAAATATATTGAACCCAAAGGATCCATTTTATTGATGAATATTTTTTGAAAATACATTGATTATACTCATGAGAAATTAAATGTTACAATAGATGGAATGAAAATTTTTATTCTATTCTTATGCTACATTCTTATGACCTGAATCATGATAATATTACATATGATCAAATGACAATGAATCTATATATTGAATCCTTTGTGGGGAAACAATTACTATATTTTATTGGGTACGATAATACACTAGTAATTGAGAAATAGATCACTACCACTAAAAAAATATTTTCTTTTCTCAAGTGTTCATATCATAAAAATGTCACTATTATTGTATATCATTTGGAAGGTGAGGTAGATCAATGGCATAATCTAGTTAAAAACACAATGAAATGTAAATAAATTTACATTATGGTGTTGGATGAGTATATAATTCTATATTTGACTAAGTAATATACCTTTAGTTTTCATACAAAAAAATAAAGAATTTGAGCTAAGATAGAAGGATTACAAATCCAATATTACACATGATAGAGGCATTACATGATTTCCATGGTATGATCTCTTCATCATCAATGAACCAAAAAAGTCAGACTATTTGATTCGTAAATGAAAAAAACCAAGTCTCCACATGGGGTTTTACATTAGGGAATTAAATAGTTATGGCATAATTAGTTGACGTTATACTAATGTATAATCATATATTGTAGTTAACCATTAATATAATAAATTTTATATAAAAATAAAGAAGAATATCAATAATAATTCAAGTAATAAACACCAAAGAGGGAGTAATAAGTTGATTGAATTATTCTGAAACACAATGATCATATATGTAAAAAAATTAAAATGATAAATAGGTAATTAATTATTCTTGGAAAGTAATTTCATTGGTAAATAAAATTCCAATCTGATGAGAAGAAGTTAAACAGTGATCTAGAAAATTTACTATAAAATTAACCACCCACATTCTACAATTTTAAATTTATGGTATATGGAAATTAGGCTAACAATTTATAAAATAGGGCGTTTAATGATTCTGTTAGATGTAACGAAAATATTAAGCTTGTTGAAAATGGGAAATATAAAATTATAAATTTTACTAATGTATAGTTAAATATCAATGAGGTTATAATTATAATTATATGATACTCTAGGACAATTAATGAATTATTTTATTCAAGATATACATATTCTTTTATATAAGAATAACATTTTTTAGTTCATCATATTATTACAGTAATTATTAGATATTGAATAAGAAGTGAAAAATATTAATGGTATGATGATGACGTCAAAATTTTATGAATTTTATCATATTATAGTTTGTGGGGATGTGTTTCCAAAAAATTATATTATTTATTGTCATGATTAATTTTATTTTTTACTATTCATTTAATGTATTTCTATAAAATAAATCCAACATCAATTTAGGAAGATAGAATGCCATGTTTTATACTCCAAACCAACCATTGATCATCATTCAGTGCGATGATAAATATTAAAATCCTATTTATATTTTCAATGTTTTTGAGTGTTTATTGTTATTCAAAAGGAGGTATTGATGAACATGGATAGGTTGACTCTATGATAAATAAAATTCCCATTCTATTATAGTTTGTTTATGTATTTTTGTATAAGGTTCATAGTCTTCATTTGAAGTACGATGATAATTTTCAATAAAAAATATACATGGTGACAATCATATTTCAAATACATCATATAGAATGGACTAAATTTTTGCATGAATTATAGATGAAAATACATGAGAATAATGACGATGGATTCATCTAGCTAGGTATGTCACCGTAGGTTTTTCTTATAGTTTTTTTATAGAATATATAGATCAATGTTACTAAGGTTTGATTACAGAAAACATAACATGATGTTAATGAATAAATTGTATCATGTAACCCATGTTGATTGATAATTTGTTCATATAAGTGGATAATAACAAATTTATATGTAGTAGTAGTAGTTTATTTTTTATTTGAAAATAAATGGTCAAGGATGACAAGATGCCCTAAAGGGGGTCAGAAATGGTGGAGCCCAAGACCATCCCCCTACATAATAGAGGAACATTCAGGAGGGAGGGAGAGAAGAGAGTCATAAATGATGAGAGGCACATCCTGCCTACCCAAGCGAGCAAGGGAGTCCGTCGTGAAGTTAGCCTCCCTCCAACTGTGATGCTCAACAATGGTTATATTCCCCAAAAATCATTCCAGAAAAGGTATAGAAACTATGAGTTTATAATGATTCCATTTTGACATACTAATTCCCCCAATATTTTCATATATTTAAGTAATATATTATTTTGAAATATCCTATAATAGATTTTAGTTGTATTTTTAGTCAATATTCTTATTTATTAAAAGGGAACATAATAGTATGATGTTAAATTTATGATTATATTTATGACCCTATGTAATAGGAAATGCTATTCAATTTTTGAATGTTGCAAATTTTGGATACCAATTTTTTTGGGACAAATAATCTAATCAATTATTATATTAGTGGTTCAATCGAGGATGAAAATTACTAAATTTCATCTCATAACAAAAGAAATATGACTAATAATTAATTTTTTCATGTTTTGGATGGATTTTATCCTCATTTTTTGGAAATGTCACACTTATATCTAATCTACATACAATGTAAACTCACCTGCAATGCATATTCATGGGACATTGAAATGTGAATATAATTATAAGGAATTAAATATATTATTAGTTAGTTATCCTATGATTTTAAAACCCTATAATAGAGAACGGTTTTTTATATATAGAGATGTGTTGAGGAAGGGATTGGGTATCATCCTCACATAGAATGAGATATTAATAACTTATGGATAACTAAAATTGAATGGTCATGATACAAACATAAAAAATAACATTTTTCATTTATCTAGGGTGACTGTTTTTAGTAAAGATATTGAGGAATTGTGTTTATATATTATGGTTATATTTATATCTATCATAAAAGTATTAATTATATATTCACTAACAAATAGATTAATATGTACAATAGAATACTACTGTTGTTGATTAAACATTATCGATTCCCAATACTATATCGCCTTGAAATAGGAATAATGGTGTTTGATACATTGATTCAAAATCCTAATACTAGATTATATGTATTGAGGTTCTCTAAAATTATATTATTTATGGATTAATAAAGGATTTATATAGAAATCATTATGGATGGCGAGATATATTATCTAAATCATTATTTTTCAACCATTTTTTCAATAACTGTTTAAAGAGGAGCATAATTAACACATAGATATGAAAATGATAAAAAAAAATTCATAAGATAAAACTTGATTTTTGTGGAATGATAAGGTCTAAGAACCATATATGTGTTACATTGATACTCTATTGGGAGTATAAATTATTAGATGATGCTTATTCTATCTATTTTTATATTCATCAATTTACAATGATGATACGAAGATATATGCTTTAGATCTAAATATATATGTATATGTATATGAGATGGAAGAAACAAGAGGTGGTGAATTGTAGGTTAAAAAATTGAATTTAAACTCAATAGAAGGAACTCGGTTTAACAGGTCTCAAATGAATACAATTCAAAACCAATACACATGGCCATATGGTTCATGGATCCGATGGACATGATTTGATGTAATACCACACATAATAAAAAAAATTATATTCGGATTTAATATAATGATCATAGTATTAAAAATGTATATGATTCTTCTATAAACTGTATATAATCTCTTAATACAATTTGTAATGAATGAATCATAATTGAAACAATTATTATAGAAAATAATATGACTTGAAAGAAGAACTAAAATTATTCAATTTCTATTACAAATAATAGAGTCAATCTAATGTTATTACGATTATTTTATAACAAAGAGTAGGGTATACTTCCACCTAGGATAGAAGTTCTGTCTTACCACTACCTGGGTATTCCCTCGATATGATGATCAACATGACTATGTCATTATCCCCAAAATCCTATGATTAATATGTAATCTGTATCTCTGTATTTAAAATACATAAAATCCCTCGATTAAATGATTGGTAACACTGTTTTACTATCCCCATAAGCCCTCAATCTTGATAACAATGGTCAGTCTCACAATGAAAAAGAATGCACTTATTGAAATACACAAGTTTAGAACGAGTCATTCATGTTTTGTAATTTCAAAGAATTTGCAAGAAGAAAGATAGATGTCACACTGTCTCTCTGTAGAATGTTGATGTAGAATATGTTTTTCTCTTCGGTTCAAATGACCTCATATTTAAACCCCTCACATTCCAATAGTTATATTTTTCCATATGGACATATTTCTCTGGAAAATTCGGAGGGACATGGACAGTTGGCATTATAAAGTTAAAAAAATAGAATATATGAAATCATTTTGACTGGTAAATAACTAAATCAGTGATATCATTTTTTTTAGAAAACAGTTTGTATAGAAGTATGAAACAATGAGTGTGATGAAATATAATTACTAACATGTATGCAGTATTTTAGTAAGACATGATTTCAATGTATTACAAGAGTACCATATATAATTTTATTGCTATGTATATCATGATTAAGATTCATATCATGGTAAATATATCTAACATGGTTATGATTCTTAACATAGATAAGATACATATCATGGTTATGATTCATATCATGGTTACGATTCATATCATGGTAACAATTTATATCATGGTTATGATACATAATATGAAATATGAAATATGATGTGATGAGGATGTATATCCTGGTTACGATTCCTCATTATGATGCATAATATGATTATGATGAATAACCTAGTTACGATGTATATTGTTTTGATGATTAATATGAATATGATACATAACCCGGTTACGATGCATTAGGTTATTATGCATAACATGAATAAGATAAATAACATGGTTATGATGAATTTAGTTATGAAGACATCAAATTAGGCTCTGATATATGTGATTTTGATTATAAATCCACATTATAAGATTAAAATATGAAAACAACATATATGATTACATTATATGTGATTAAAAAGATAATACAACATATATGAAAAACAAGATGTGATTTGTGATATCCTAAATAAAAAGAACAATGAGAAAGTCGAATCACATTTTAACTCAACAATCTCCCCCTTTTGGAAACCACAAAACAAAAAATATAATAAATACTATCCTCCTCTTTAGTTTAGTAACTCATCTAATGTAATAGTGAATATAACTAATTCCATCTAAGGATAAAAATATCACTAAGGATTATATTCGCTTTTTTTAACATTTCGTTATCCCCCTTAATAAGGTATTCACCATATTTCCTTTTTATCAATTTTATTTCTTCTTTTACAAATTACCCCCCCCCCCCTTGTTATTTACAAAAAAAATAAATAGAAAACATTCATGTCATGAAATGAGGTAGAGAAACATGGTATGAAATAATAGATATGACATGGAATGAAATAATGTTTTATTTCCACAAGAGTTCATAATTTCATTCATTATCATATTATTATTCCGACTGGTTGAACATCTGATGCTTTATATTCTTGAATTATTTTATATCTGCCCTTAATTTATCAAGGGCTTCTTGCTGAGCATTCAACATTACAACCTGTTATGCAATAATCCTTTCATTTTTCCAGATCCAATCTTCATGAAACCAATTGATTTATTCTTATCCTTTAAGCCTATCTTCATGGGCATTAAAATCATCTAGTGTGAGTCTATAATCCTTCTATAGGATTAAAACTATATTTGAGAGCCAAACCACCTCATTACATTCATTAGCCATGTTTTTTCTTTAGATGATCTAGCTCTTCAGGTACAATTTCTTTATGAGGTACATGTTCATTGAAAAACATCTAGTTTTTCATTCAAATCTGAAACAACATTTTGGTAGACTGAATTGAGGTCATTTTTCCTTTTCACCAACACATTAATCTTATCCACATGGTAATTGAGATTGTCATCAATTTTTTATTACCACATAATAACATTATTACATGCGTTGTTGTTCCCAACTACATGCTCGGTTTATATTGTGAAATCAACTACAATATTAAGAAACATGTCCATCAGAATCATAACCGAGTCCATTCATTCATTATGAAAATTTGAAAATATTTCTATTCTGGATTCAGTTTTTGGAATTACTGGTATAATCTTTTCCGATTTGTTGAAATGTTTTTCAATGTATTGAATTCCCATTATTGTGATTGTCCTTTCAGAATCTATATATTTAGTGTATTTTTGGAGATCTCCAAAATGAGTTTTAGTACCGATGAATTGAGCTAGATAATTTCATTTCTTAATGGATTCTTCTTCTACTTATTTATCTGAAATTTTAATGAATTTTGTGTAATAAACCCTTTGGGACCCTTCCTTGGATGGCAGAGGATCGGGTGATGGAAACATAAAGGATGGAACTGCTGATGATTCCACTAAATGATTTCATTGATTTTCATCTTCTTCCATATATTATTATCCCTGAACTCATTCTTATTCACCTAGTTCTTCGTCTTTATTTTATGATTATTGTGTAATAGATTGTGTAGCCAATTGTTCAGATGTTATTTTTTTCATTCTCTTATGTATCCAATTGAGTCTAAACATGTGGCTTCAATATTAAAATTTTGGTTTGGGCTTTCCCAGCTATTTTGAGAAGACAATCAATGTAAATAGCTTGGGAATTTCTCTTACTAATTCTCTATTTCCTTTATTCTTCTATTAATGTTTCAATTGATCTTATTTTCAGTTCTAGGCTTTCAGTTAGATCGAATCCAAATTTAGGATCCCCTTCTTTCATTTCATCCATCTACTTCTCCACTATTTAGAAACCTCATCTGAAACTAATTATTGTTTCTTGGATTTTTTGTGATTTGTAGTCTTAGCTACCTTTATTTTTATTGAAGTACATTTGGAGGGATTTCAAGGGATTTCAATACCTTTAGATACTTGATTTCATTTCCCATCATCATGATATTTCTCAAACATTTTTTATTCTCAATTGAATCATAACATAAGCCTTCTGATTGTATCCTTACTAATGTGAGTATCCATGAATTATATTGGATCTAACTTCATTTCAACATCATAAAAATATAAGCATTATTACAAAAAAATACTGACAATGGTGGTAATCATGATCAGTTGTGACTTCAAGGCACCAGTTCTATGCTTCTTAATTTTCCAAAAATGAATCCTATTTGATTTAACATCCTCACATTCACTAGATAATCAATCACATAAATATCTGAAACATTCAATGGTTCCCCACAACCCTTTATCAGGACAAAAAATCCATGCATCAAGACGGAAATGAGTCAATTATCTGATAATAAATGACTTACCATTTTTTCCTCATGAATATTAATAATATATTCTTTATCTATTATTTTAATAATGGTTCCATCTAGTTTTGGTAATTTATGATATAGAAAAAGAGGATCTCCCTCATATGGAACTCAAAACAATGTGGATTCTTGTTTTACTGATGTTGTATATTTCTTATCATACAACATAAGATAAATCTTGATACCATTTTCTATCTATATCTTTTTATATAATTGATAATCATCCTCATAATACACAAAATATTGGTCTAAATATTTTCTTTCAACTCAAATGGATTCCCACCCGTGGAATCTTGTTATTATTTTCAAGGATTAATCAAAAGTATCATAAATGTATAGAGATGCTAACATTTTACAATGAATGGTTTTTGAAGTGAAATATTTTGTATGAGTTTTCTTTTGTGATGAAGTAGCTTACTCAAACATGAAAGGCTATCATAGACCCTACAGATTTAATGGTAATTAAAGCTGAGGAGAGAAGTAATTATGAAAGATGTGGTAAACTATGATTACTAACCGTGTTGAGTATATATAGGGGAACATGGGTTGAGATAAATTAATAATAATTTGATGTTTTATGGGTAGATATTGGTTATTTAAAAAAGAAATTGATGGTCATGATTAGATCTAAAATATCAAATGGATGAGAAAGACATAAAACTATTGCATCGTTCTTTAAAATAACATCATATTAAAAATTATTTCGATGAAGATTAAAAAGAAATAAATGAAAAAAAAACTATTTGAATGAACAAAATATGGTTTTATAAATTCTTCCTATTAGAGAATTAGGATAAACATATTGGATTCAATATATTTTTCTTTTGATAAAAATAAAAAAAATTAAATACCGTAAAAAACATGAGACCGAGAAGTGTTCCAAAAAAGATAAAATATTTTAATATATATAAAATAGTCAAATACCAATAATATATTCTAATACTGATAAAATGAAACCGATAAATATGGGATTGATAAACATGTGAATGATAAAATGTTAAACTGATAAAAATATTAAACCAATAAAAGTGAAATAGATTAAAATGTAATCCTGATAAAAGAGAAACCAATTAAAATTTAAATCCAATAGAACTGAAATAGATTAAACATTAAAACAGATAATTTTGAAACTGATTAAAGTGAAACTGATAAAAACTTATTCCTATACAAAGTGAATCCTATACAAAGTGGAACTGATAAAAAGGTGAAAATGATAAAAGAAGATGTATACCCCCCTGAAAAGGAATTACTTAATTGAAGGAGAATGATTAAATAAGAAAAATATGTGAAAGATTACATTATAGTGATCATTCCTAGTTTCTGTTTAATGTATTCAAATCTATTAGAAGATAATGTTTTTCTGAAAATATGAGCATGTTTTTTGGTGTTCCAATGAATTGTTAAATAATATCTCCTTTCTATGTAGGATATCTATGAAATTGATTCAAAATATCTTTGTGGTTTTCACATGAATAATGTGAAATGCTTTTTATTAGAGAAATGTAATTATAATTACTACATAATATTTGAGTTTTGACTCATGCCATAGTCAGCGAGTGTGTGTTTCATCCTCTACACTTGAGCAAAACAACTTGCAGTTACTACATATTCATCTTATGCAACAGATAGTTGTAACAACCTGAGATTTTATGAGAAATTTATTTATTTATGTATTATGTTATACACAACACCAAAAAAATCATCCACAACACACAACCCTGTATTGGCTTGCGTTACATGTAAGAGTAACCTTCCACGATAGCTTGCATTGTACGCAATACTGAGTTTCACTAAACAACGATATGTAATTAAAAAATTATATAAACTAGCCCTTATGAATAGTAACACCCAATTTTTAGAATTTAATAAATTTTTCCTTTCAAAATGGAATTCATTTTTGGATTTGGAATATCAAAATTAGCTTACGGTGAATTTTTGGTATTTTTCGGAAAAGTTTCAATTTTTGATGAATAGTGAAAAACACTGAGTTATAGTTTAAAACAGAAATTTTATTTAGATAATTATTTATTTTATTTAAATTTATTTTAGGTCAAAATAGAAAAGTAATACCTATATAATTTCAATGTAATTCATTGGATTCATTTTAAAATAATTTTTTATATATATAAAGTTTATGTAACTTTTTACAGTCTTTTACCCACCTCCAAGGAGAATTTTCAAATTTACATAAAACATAATTTTACCGCTTCTGTGAGTTTAATTTATAATTTATTAGGGAAATGGTTAATATCAAGGATTAAAATGTTGTTCAATAAGTTATAAATAATTTTTGTTGAATAGTGACTTTTTACTTTTATTTACCATGGTAAAAAGTAAATAGGGTAATTAAGGGTAAAAATGATATTATTATTATCCTAACAAATGTCCTAATTCTATTGGATAAGTTTAATATGTCCAAAAACACCCTTAGGAATAAAATATGACCATTTAAGTCCACCTGGATTAGATTAGGACATATATTATTATTTAATTCAAAGAAGAGTTAAAAGAAATAAAATCGATGTTTAATAAGTAAAACATTTTTAATATAGGCTTATACATAAGAAAAATTAGACTATAAATATTCATTATAAAGATAAAAATATTTTCTACATAATGGTATTTTATTTATGATTTTTATACATTAAATAGTTTAATTTATTTATGACACAATGATGATGCAGTAATTACCTTATTAATGAAATATTATCATAATTGATATTATAAATACCCAAATAAATGTAATTTGAGACTTTTTATGAATTAAAATAAATTTTTAGGTTAATATAACATATTAGGGTAGGTTAAATTAATTATTTCTATGTAATAATTCTGTTATAAATTTAGAAAAAACAAGATACCAAATAGTGTTAAAATTGACATAAAAGTGTTTTTAAAACAAATATTAAATTAATAATTGATATTATATTCTTAAAAATATATGGTTCGCCCAAAAGACTTATATAATAATATATATGACATTAATGAACCAATTGGGGTTCTATTGGAAGTTTATAGTATGTTTATTACCCATATAGTGAAAGAATACAATAAGACACGGTAAAAGATAAATTATTTAACATAGAGTTAAATCTAAATGATAAGATTACAATGGTAATATAAACATGTATAAAACCTATTGGTTGAGATTATTTATACCCATACCCACCCTATCCTTGAAATAAGTCACTTTGGAGCCATTATAAACCGAATATGAATTTATAATAAAATAATATTTTATGTTTTTCTAAGGAGCCCCTCACCCCTCTTATAAAAGGGCACTCCCCCTTTTCTCTAATTCACAACTCCAAAGAAGTTTTTCTCGGCCTAACCCTAACAAAATACCCTCTAAAATATCCTACCTTAATCCTAGAGGCATTACATTATTCATAAATCCAACCTAAAGATCCCTTTTGATCAAATCAAAAGGAAGAACCCGAGGAAGAGGTAAATATCTCACCACCAATTTCAACATCCTTTCTTCTTCCACTTCCTCATTCTTTGTTGTTTCCATTATAAAATAATAACATCAGTATATTCTGTATACTGTGATTTTATTATAAATGGTACATACATATTAGTTATTTAACCCATCTTATGAATGAAAAAGTCACCACATGTGTGTACGTACGACTTACTGTCTCTACTTCGTGATGTAGTTTATTATTCAAACATTTCATCATTTGGATGGGAATGATAGTGATTATAAATGATATAAATAATATATATAACATTATTATGATTCTATATATATTATATACCATCTAGTTATATATGATTGTAATATCAAAAGAATGATATCATTGCTCGTGTGTACGTACGGCCTACCGTCTCCATGATGGGATGCGACTCGTTCTACATGATCTTGATTGAATAATGATTATATAAATGAATTGAATGAATAAATATGTTATATATTTCACTAATATCATTATGTAAATGGGGTATCTGTAACCTAAAATGATTAATAGTAATTTATTCGAAAAAACAAGCATAAGAATATAAAGCAATGAACACCCGAATAACAAGTAGCAATTAAATATTTCTAATAAGAAGATAATAATATGGCATTATATAATATCATAACAATGAATATGATTATTTAATAAGTCAATGACATTATTTAAATCATTATACATGAGGTTTGGATACGTACGAATCATATGGGACCTAAGGTAAGGGAAAATCTCACTATCTCATTTTTATCCGAGATTATTTATACTTCAGAAATTACTAGGGCCTATTTATCATCCACATCCATGTTTCCTAAATATGTAATATTTATAATTTACTCCTACAATTTTTTAAATCAAATTTTACCTATTGGTGAATTTTAAATAAAATATACGAAAGGGATATTTTGTTGTTTTCAGTACGAGGTACCTTTTGAATTTTCAGGCCAAAGTATGAGAAGAATATTTTTTTAACTTATACGACATTAATGGATTAATATGATTTCATAGAACATTATTTCCATGAAACTTCATTTACATGTTTTCAAGTTCATTTTTAATTAACTTCTTTTAGTTTAAAAATGTATGACATGTTAAGAAAGGAAAATGTATTTTTGAATTAGAAAGGGTATTTTCCTCAAGAATGGAGTTCCGGTGTTTAATCAAATTAATTTTCCATCTATGATAATATAGGGTTCTCTTTCAATACCTATTTTTACATTGATTTTATTATGTTATTATGGAATTGTTTTTATGAATTCGTTTTATATTATATTGATTATGTTATGATGGTATGCTTTTTAAGAATCCCACTTTTATTACATGGGTTATGCTATGATATATGATTTATGATTTTGTGGAACACATAACAATGGTTTCATTATGAGATGGGTGGGACCTATATCTCCCTCCAATGAATTGGGTAAATATTTTTATCTCATGAGATAGACATGGATGGAACAACAATTTAATCTGGTTCAGTGATACAGGACTGGAACGAGGAGTGAACTTGGTTCAGAAATGGACATTGAACACTATGATTGTCTTGGAAATGAGTCTTGACTAATAATAAATGATTTTATATGATTTTGTGTGTATTCCACAAATTTTCATGTTTTATGTTATGATTATTGGGATTACATTTCACTATTATGATTTATCCCATGTTATGATATTATGATCTCTTTTTCACATTATGATTTTCAAAATGTTATGTTCTTATGAATATGATATGATTGATATTTCATTTGTTTACCCTTACTGATCATTTGAGATCACCCTTTTTTATTTTTTATTTTTCCCAGGTCATGAATAAGGCTATTAAGTAGGATATTCCAAAAGGGACTCTAGATATGATGAAATAAAAGGGAGACAATGTAGATTCCTTATAAACTAGTTGTTTATGTTTCTTAGTTTCTAAAGACACTATACCTATAAGGTCCTATAATGGTTTTATTATATGTTGTAATAAGTATGATTCAATTCTGAAATAATAACAATTTATGTAAATTATGGGTCGTTATTGTTGGTATCAGAGGAAAGGTATAGCCAACCATTGGAAACTAGGATGTAAAAGCCTTAGTAAGAACCCTAAGGATATTTCTAAGAATAGAACACAATATTAGAGTTTTAGAAATGGCCCAGAATAACCTATGATAAGACCTTATGTGTGAAATCTTATTCATGACTATGTGATTTTCCGATTATGATTAGTGTTTCTCGCACTATGCTTATTGGTTTTAGTCAATGGA
Source organism: Viscum album (assembly GCA_963277665.1). Lineage (NCBI taxonomy): Eukaryota > Viridiplantae > Streptophyta > Magnoliopsida > Santalales > Viscaceae > Viscum > Viscum album. Next base: position 223,163,493 of record OY728165.1, read on the forward strand.
TAGAACCCAAAGAAATCGTGTTAATGCTGAATGAGACGGGAAATGCAATGATTGTCCTTATGAGCAACAAAACGTTATGGGAGTTGGAATAAAAAATCATGTATTCAAGCTCACACAACTTTCTCAAGCTTTGAATCATGCAATACATCCAAATGAAAAAAGGAGAAACATTCTATTGAATCCTTCGTGAGGCAGCATCCACCCTCATTCAGTGGGTCTACTGATCCATTAGTGGCTGAAAAATGGATCAGTACCACTAAAAAGATATTTTCAGTTCTTCAATGTTTAGAACATGTTAAAGTAATCTTAGCAGTATATAATTTGTAAGGTGAAGCTGATAAATGGTGGAATATTATCAAGAATATGAGGCAAAGAGACGAAATTGAGTCCATGGAATGGGACGTGTTCAAGAACACATTTTTCAATAATTACTTCCCTTGTATTCTTCTAAAAATAATGGAGGTGGAGTTTCATGAACTAAAGAAAAAGGATGATGAATATTTTGGTACCTACGAAGTAAATTTTACAAGACTTGCAATGTATGCTTCCAGAATTATTAGCCAACCTGAGAGTAGGATAGATCGATTCTATAGTGGCTTAAAACCAACTATTAGAAGTGATTTATACATAAGGTGCTTCAATAGCTATGAGGAAATTCTTCGATGTGCTCTCAAGGTTGAGATGGATATTAGAGTATCTCATCGGTCATATGGGTTTGATAAGACGAGGAAAATGGAATTCAATGGGAAATATAAAGACCACCCTGAAAATAAGATGAGTTTTCCCTTATGCTCAAACTGTGGAATGAAACATGGAGGGAATTGTCTTAAAGGGACAAGTAAATTATTTAAATGTTGAAAAGAAGGTCATTGGGCAGTTGAATACCACAATGATGGGAAAAATATGTCTAGTTATGTGAACGAAGAAAAGGCTACACAGAATGAAACTCCTACACTTCAATGTTGCAAGTGAAAAGAAATGGGGCATTATGATAATCAATGACATAATCCAAGGGTTGTTTATGATGATCAATGTCAACAAACTCTTAAGGCCAAAGACAAATGAAAGCACAATGTAATTTTTATAGGTGATGTGGAGTACGATAAAAATGTAGTGAAGGGTACACATACCATCCACTCTAAGGTAGAAAATGTTTTATTTGATTTTGGATCCACCCAATCTTTTATTTATGAAGAATTTTCCAAGGTTATCACCATACGACCTCAACAATTAGCAGTTGAGTTAGCTGTGACAACTTTTAATGGCACAACAGTTGCATCAAATGTTTAAAATTCTTCTCTAATTGATGTTTGTGGGAAAGTTCTTCCTGAAACTCTTGTGATCCTTCCTATAGTGGAATTTGATGTGATTATTGGAATGGATTGTCTTTCCTTATATGGAGCTCATATCAATTGCAAAAGAAGGGAAGTCACATTTCATATTCCCGGTCAATGTATGACCATCTATCAATGCAAGGATGAATATAACCTTATAGGGGAAATCTCTTCCATCTTATGGGTCATGATTCCAATTATTGAAGGTTATTTATCTAAAATTGTTGGAGAGAAACTCACAATTAATAATATTACCATTGTACAGTATTTTGATGATCTATTTCTGGAGGAATTCCAAGGACATCTACCAAATCCTGAAGTTGAATATTCAACAGAACTCATACCGTGTGCTATGCCCATTTCAAATACACCTTATAGAATATCCCCAATTGAGTTGCATTAACTGAATAATAAAATCCAAGATAATCTTGATTTGGTATTCATACACCCTAGTGCATCACCTTGGGGAGAACCTGTTCTATTTTTTAAGAAGAAAGATGGGTCAATGAGACTCTTCATTGACTATCGAGAACATAACAAGATCACTATCAAGAAAAAATATCCTCTCCCACGCATTGATGACTTATTTGGCCAACTACACGGAGCTAAATAATTTTCCAAGATTTATATTCATTCAGGGTATCATCAATTAAGGGTCAAAAGGTCGTATATACCAATGACGGCTTTCCGTACAAGGTATGTGCACCATGAATTTATAGTGATGCCATTTGGTATTACTAAATCCCCTGCAATCTTCATGAATCTGATGAATATAGTTTTTAAAGACTATATTGATCAATTTTTTGTAGTCTTTATTGAAGATATTCTTGTTTATTCAAAGTGTAAGGAAGAACATGAAGATCACATGAGAATTGTATTAAATACCCTATCAAAGGAGAAGATTTATGCCAAATTCACCAAGTGTGAATTTTGGCTTCAAAAGGATTCATTTTTGGGTCACATAATCTCAATAGAGGGGATATATGTGGATCCAGCAAAAACAGAGGTTATAAAAATATGGTCAAGACCAACAATAGTAACTGAGATCTGATGTTTTCATGGTTTGACTATATAATTTCTACATTTTGTGAAATATTTTTCACGATTATATAATCCACTCATTAGGTTGACTCAAAAAGGAGTTATGTTCGTTTGGATGGTGGAGTGTGAAGAGAATTTGAAGCTGTTAAAAATAATGTTATCCAGTGCAGCTGTGCTCACACTCCCTTGTAGTGGAGAATGGTTGGTAATCTACAATGATGCATCCAATAAGGGATTGGGGTGTGTTCTCATGAAAATGATATGGTGATAGCTTATGCATCACGAAAGTTGAAAATCAGTGACCAAAATTACCCAACTCATGATTTGGAATTAGATGTGGTAATATTTGCATTAATGATTTGGAGGCATTAATTTTTTGATGAAGGGTGTGATATTTTACTGATCATAAAAGTTTAGCGTATATATTCACACAAAAGGAGCTGAATATGGGCCAAATAAGATGGTTTGAGATGATTAAGGATTACGAACTCACAATTCATTACCACCCTGTGAAGGAAAACAAGGTGGCGGACTTATTAAGTCGACAAGACCATGCATACTTATCAATGATGCAGATCACAAAAGATCCAATATTTATGGATTTACAAAGGATAGATCTTGGAATTATAATGGATGGGAAAAAATCTTATCTTTCTCAAAATAATGTTCAACCATCTATACATTTGAAGATTAAAGAGGCACAAAAAGAAGATGTAGAGTTACAAAAAAAAAGTTTAGAAATGTTCTTGAATACCGCATTGATTGTGATGAAATAATAGTGTTTAGGAATTGGGTTTGTGTTCCTCCCATCCCAGAATTAAAGAAGGAAATATTGGATGAAGATCATAGTTCATCATTATCTATTCCCCCTGGTGGTAAAAAGATTTATAGGGACCTGAAGAAGTACTTCATGTTGGATGGCATGAAAAGAGATGTTGCTGAATATATCTCTCGATGCATGGTTTGTCAGAATGTTAATGATGAGAGACATATGTTTAAGGGGATGTTACAATAATTACCCATAGCAGAATGGAAATGGGAAAACATAACTATGGACTTTGTCACTGTACTACATAAAACATCCAAAGGAAATAATTCTATCTGGGTTATAGTTGATCATCATACGAAGTAGGCACACTTCATTACTATTCGGGAAGATTTCTCTCTTGATCAGCTTTACAGGATATATGTGAAGGATGTGGTAAGATTTAATGGAGTACCACTTTCCATTATATCTGATCGGGATCCGAGGATTACCTTGATTTTTTGGCAAAGTCTTCAGCACACTATAGATATAGATTTGAGTTTCAGCACTTCTTATTATCCTCAGACCAATGGTCAGTCTGAGAGGATAATTCAAACTCTAAATGACATGTTTAGAGATTGCTCTAGGGATTTCTAAGGTGGATGGGATCAACGCCTAAATTTGGTGGAATTTTCTTATAATAATAGCTTTCACTCCAGTATTCATATGGATCATTATGAACCTCTCTATGGAAATAAATGCAGAACTTCATCTTGCTAGGATGAAGTTTGCGGAAAGAAGCCTATTAGGAACTGATCTTGTTGATAGGATGTAATAAAATGGAAGATCATTTCCACGACACATAATAAAAGCTCAGAGTCGACAAAAAAGTTATGCCGAAAGCCGAAGAAAATACCTATAGATTGAAGTGGGTGATAAAGTGTTCTTATGAATATCTCCTTAGAAGAGAGTAATGAGATTTGGAATGAAGGTCAGGCTGAGCCCTGGGTATATTGGTTCATTTGAGATACTAGATTGTGTTTAGAAGGTAACATACCGATTGGAACTTCCATAAAATATCTCTCATGTTCATGATGTGTTCCATGGATAACTCTTGATAAAGTACATACATGATCCTTCACATGTACTAAGCTCAGAAGTTGTACCGCTGGAGCAAGATCTTTCTTATGAAGAAAAGCCAATAGAGATTCTGGATCGTAGTGAAAATGTTCTACGAAACAAGACCACTAACTTGGTTAAAGTTTTATGGAGTAACCACCAATTATGAAGAAGCTATGTGGGAACTTGATGATATTATGAGAGAGAGGTATCCTCATCTGTTTGTTATGAAGTGACGAATTTCGAGGGCGAAATTCTTTTTAAGGGGTGTAGAATGTAACACCCTGAGATTTTATGAGGAATATTTTTTTTATGTATTATGTTATACGCCACACTAAAGGGATATTTCACTACACACAACACATTATTGTCTTGCATTAAAATCAATACCAACCTTCCTCGATAGCTTGCATTGTATGCAATACTGAGTTTCACTAAACAAAGATATGTTATTAAAATATTATATAAAATAGTCATTAAAATAGTAATACCTACTTTTTGAGATTTTATAAATTTTATCATTCAAAATGGACTTCATTTTTGGATTCGGAATATCAAAATTAGCTTAGGGTGAATTTTTTGTATTTTTTCTGAAAACATTCAATTTTTGATGAATAGTGGAAAACACTGAGTTATTGTTTAAAACTGAATTTTTATTTAAATAATTATTTATTTTATTTAAATTTATTTTAGGTCAAAATAGATACATAATACCTATATAAGTTTTATATAATTCATTGATATCATTTTAAAATAATTCTATATATATAATAATTTTATTGAACTTTTTATAGACTTTTACCCACCTCCTAAGAGAATTTTCAAATTTACATAAAACATAATTGTACCGCATCTTTGATTTGAATTTAGAAATTCTGAGGGACAAGTTTAATATCAAGGAGTAAAATGTGGCTCAATAAGACAAAAATAAATTTTGGTGAATAGTAAATTTTTACATTTATTTACCACTATTAAAAGTAAATAGGGTAATTCAGGGTAAAAATGATATTATTATTACCCTAACACATGATTTAATTCTATTGGATAAGTTTAATTCGACCAAAAACAAACTTAGGAATAAAATATGACAATTTAGGTTCACTTGGATTAAATTAGGACATTAATTATTATTTAATTCAATGAAGAGTTAAAAAAAATAAAATCAATATTTAGTAAGTAAAACATTTTTAATATAGGGTTATACATAATATAAATTCGACTGTAAATATACATAAGAAATATAAAACTATTTCTTACATAATTATATTATATTTATAATTTTTAGGCATTAAATAATTTATTTTATTTATGAAACAATGATGATGCAGTAATTACCATATTAATAAAATATTAACATAACTGATATTATAAATACACAAATAAATGTGATTTGAGACTTTTTATGAATTAAACTAATTTTATTGGTTAATATAACATATTAGGGATGTTTAGATGAATTTTTTTATGTAATAATTAGGTTATGAATTTATAAAAACAAAATAACAAATAGTGTCTTAATTGACATAAAAGTGTTTTTAAAACAAATATTAAATTAGTAATTTATATTATATTTCTAAAATTATAAGGTTTGCAAAAATACTTAAAAAATAATATATATGACATTAATGATCCAATTGGGGTTCTATTGGTAGTTTTTAGTAAGTTTATTAACCATATAGTGTTACAATACAAGAAGACATAGTAAAAGTTAAATTATTTAACATAGAGTTTAATATAAATTATATGGTTACAATGGTAACATAAACTTGTCTAAAACCAATTGGTTGAGAGGATTTCGACCTCCCCCCCCCCACCGTATCCTAGAAATAAGTCACTTTGGAGCCATTATATACCAAATATGAATTTATTATAATATAATATTTTAAGTTTTTCATATGGTTCCCCTCACCCCTCTTATAAAAGGGCACTCCCCCTTCTCTCTAATTTACACCACAAAAGACATTTGGGTCGATCAAACCCTGCCCAAATACCATCTCAACTGTCCTCCCTTCATCCTAGAGGCTTTACATTAGTCAGAAATCCATCCTAAGGAGCCCTTTTGATCAAATCAAAAGGGAGATCCCAAGGAAGAGGTAAATATCTCACCACCTATTTCAATATCCTTTCTTCTTCCACTTCTTCATTCCTTGTTGTTTCCATTATAAAATAATAATTCCATTATATTCTATATACTGGGATGATATTATAAACGTTACAACCCTATTCATTATTTTATCCATCCTATGAATGAAAAAGTCACCACACGTGGTACGTACGTCTTACGTCTCCACGTCGTTGTGTAGTCTGTTATTCAAAGATTTAATCATTTGGATATGTATGATAATGAGTATAAATTATATAAATAATAAATATAACATTATTATGATTCTATATATATGATATACCATCAAATTATATACTATTTTGTATCAAAATAAAGATATCATCGTTAATGCGTACGTACGACCTACCATCTGCACCATGTGATGCGACTCGTTCTACTTGATCGTCATTGAATAATGATTATATAAGTGAATTGAATGAATAAATATGATATATATTGTAATTCCCCCACCCGAGTTACCTAGAGTCGGTGCATTATTACATAACATTGGCATGATCACAAGAAAGATCAAATCTCTAAAGACCGATTGGTTTAGTAGCCTTGGAAACACTAGATATATTTATAAAGTTTTACATTACATTATAAAGTAAAAAACTACTACAAAAACATATTGTATCCATAGAACACACTATTATCCCCTCATAATATCCCTACAGGTCATTCATAATTTACTTCTTCACATCCGGGGAAAAATAAAACATAGAAAAGGGGTGAGCTCAAATGCTCAGTAAGGATAATAATATAACGGAAACTTAATAAATAAGAATAAACATTTAAGGCAATGTATAACTAAAAAAAGCCTTTTAAACTTTAAATTCAACATATTATGGAAAAAATAAAACGAAATAATTCCATTTACATATTCACATGGATATTATACTAATCAAATAATCACATGCAATATCAATAACCACTTTCATAATGATGGAATGCATAATGCAGACTATCATAACCACATAGCCGTGGCCTTGTGCCAAGACTACTAATAAGATTTTGTCAAGGCCTTGTGCCAACACACTAGTTTGTCTCATGAGACCTACCGATACATTGAGGAGCTATATCGGGCTCCACCCGTCACATATTAAGTCAAATGCATTCCCATATTAAAAGGTTTAAACATAACATAAACATTCGTATTAAAACTAGGATACGAAATTTCAATACTTTCACCATAAACCATGATTGGTATAAAAATATCACATTCACAGTCAATCATATCACAAAACCTTCAATACAATATAGAAGTTTTGTATCATAATAAATCAACTTCAAATTAGCGTAAAATCCATCAAAGGATGTTGACATAGATGAAATCAAAACTCTTTTTAGAGAAATATCTCATTCCATTTTTAAATCATTTAAGAGTCATATATTTATAAAATAAAACATTTTCTTTGAAAATATTCTTATAATATTGTAAGGGAAGCTTCGATGATTTTATAATGGCGAAATATAGCTGCACCCGCCGTATAAGTTAAAAAACATTCTTTCCTTAATTCTCTTGAAAAGGTTAAAAAGAACCTTGTTTGGAAAACAACGGAAAGATTCCTTTATAAACCTATTATAAAAATCCAAACAAGGGTATAAATGTCTTTAACCCATATTCTTGTAAAATGTAATTTTTTTTGAAATACATTTTTAAGAGTCATTGATGTAGATGATAAAGAGATCCCAGTAGATTATTACGTATATACAACCTCGGATAATGAAGAGATTGCGAAATAAACCCTTAACTTGTACATTTCCTTGGTTGGGGGTAGGTTAACCACCTGTATAATGGTGAAATAATTATTATTAAATTATACAATAATCCTATTCATTAATATGATATCATTTATGATCTTTTAACATTGATTTGTTAATAATATCTTAGTATTATCATTGTTTCAGGTGTTAACTTACTCGTTTTCTTTTTTATTTTCTGTTACATAAGTCGTGTTTGTCATTGATATGTTGTATCTTAATAATATCCAGAATTATATCAAGTCCTTAGATACTATTATTAATCATCAAATGAGAGTTAGACTTGAATGGATACAATGAAGAATGAATCTCATCGCGTTCATGGAGACGGTAGTCCGTACGTACGCACGAGCGACAATATCATTCTTTTGATATTAAAATAATATATAATCGGATGGTATATAATATATATAGAATTATTATCATGTTATATGTATTATTTACATGAATTATAAATCATTATTATACACATTCAAATAATAATTTGTTGAATAAAAATTACACCATGACGTGGAGACGGTAAGCCGTACGTACGCACGTATGGTGACATGATATTCAAAGGATGGATAGAATACTAAATATGGTTGTACCATATTTATAATGACATCACAGTATATATAAGATACTGGAGTTATTATTTTATAATGGTAACAACAAAGGAAGAAGAAGTGGAAGAAGAAAGGAACTTGAAAAAGTGTTGTGAAATCATTACCTCTTCTTCGGGTTCTTCCTTTTGATTTGATCAAAAAGGATCCTTAAGTTGGCTTTATTACTAGATTAAGGCCTCTAAAATGAATTGAGGGAAGTTGAGAGAGTATTTGGGCAGAGTTTTGCCGAACCAAAAGGCTTTGAAGGCATGATTTAATGAGAAGGGAGAGTGCCCTTTTATAAGAGGGGTGAGGGGCACCTTTTGAAAAGCTAGAAATATTATTTTATAAAAAATACATATTCGGTTTCTAATGGATAAAAAGTGGATTATTTAAAGTTCAAGGTGGGGATGGGTTGAAAACCACTCAACAAATAGAATTTAGATAGGATTGGGATACTATATTAACATTATCTTTAAGTATTAACTCTTAGTTAATTAGTTTCACTTTTACAATGTCTCTTTGTATATTTATATTATATTGTTAATAAATATCAATAATCATCCAAGATACCCTCAAGTGGTCCATTAATTATACACCTATCATGATATAAGTCTCTTGGCCGAATCTTAGATTTATAGGAATTTAATATCAATTAATAATATAATATTTGTTTTAAAAACTCTTTTATGTCAATTTCGACACTATTCAATAATTTGTTTTTGTAAAAATCATAAAATAATGTTTAATTCGAAAAAGGTTAATTAAATAAATCTTAACATTTCCTATTAACCTATAAAATTAGTTTAATTCATAAAAAGTCTCAAATTATATTTATTCAGGTATCTACAATATCAATAATTTTAATTTTTCATTATTATTGTAATTACTGTATCACCATTGTTTCATAAATAAATTAAATTATTTAATGTCTAAAAATTATAAATAAAATAAAATTATGTATGAAATACTTTTATCTTTCTAATGAATATTTATAGTAGAAAATAAAACATATATAACCCTATGTAAAAATGGTCTTTCTAAAAGATATATGCTTATGTCATTTTTGTATTCATTTTAACTTAATTAAAATAAAGTGTCCCTATCACTTACAAGTGGCACCATGGGGTCCCAAAATCGACCCAAAGATGCCCATAGTCGGACATGTATCAACCAATAAGGTTAGGGAACGTTTTAGGGTAATTTTTTATTATTATAATATTATTTTTTAACCCTTATTTACCGGATTTACCCTTTAACCATGGTAAATAAAATATTTACTGAATTAATTATTCCAAATATCTAAAAAAAGTTACCTATTTACACAATTTGAACATCCTGATTCCAAATATGGATACCATTTTTCCAAATTCAAAAAACAGAAGTTTCAGAAATTAATTTAAAATTAATTCCCGCTGTCAAAACAAAAAACGTGTTTTTAAGATATAGTAACTATCAAAAGATTGATACTTGTTTATGTCCGGTATAATTGTGGAATTATGTCCAATGACCAAAATTGTATTAAATGGTAAATATATATTCTAAATATACTTTAAAACTAATAAAATCCATAATTTATCACTATTAATTATTTTGATTAAAAAAGTTGTTTTTAACTAAAATATAGTAATTTTCACTATTTATCAAAATATTAAAGATATCCGAAAAGTACCAAAATTTCACCTTAGGCTAAATTCGATACTCCGAATCCAAAAATGAATCCAATTTTGAGAGTTAAAATTTATAAAATTTCAAAAAGTAGGTATTACTATTCATAACGGCTAGTTTGATTGGTTGTGGTGTGTTAGAACTCGATGTTGCGTACAACACATGCTATCGCATTATTCAAAGAGAAACGTACTGTAGAAGATTGGGGTGTTACATTCTCCCCTCCTTCAAATAATTTCGTCCTGGAAATTTCTAGAATACTACCGCATGAAAAGACTAGGGTGGTTCTTCATCATAAGCTCCTCGGGTTCCCATGTTGCCTCTTCAATCTTACGGTTTCTCCACAAATCTTTTACCAGACGCGTCGTCCCGTTTCTCAGTACTTGTTCTCTCGTATCAAGAATCTTGATGGGCTCTTCGAAAACAGATAGATCGGGTTCCAGTTCTAATTCCTTATAGGTGAGTACATGTGTTGGGTCAGGCATGTATTTCTTTAATAGAGATACGTGTAACACATCGTGAACTTTGAAGAGACTTGGCGTCATTGCCAATCGGTAAGCTACATCCCCAATTCGTTCTAGAATTTCGAAAGGTCGGATGTATCTGGGACTCAATTTATCTTTCTTACCAAAACATTTGACTCCCTTCCATGGAGATACCTTCCGGAAAACATGATCACCGACTTGAAATTCCAAATCCTTCCTTTGATTATCAGCATAGCTCTTCTGCATACTTTGAGCTGCTTTGATGTGATTTTGGATTACCTTCACCTTTTCCATCGTTTCCTCCACCTGTTCTGGGCCTACAAGTTTTCATTCACCAACGTCATCCCAACAGGTTGGTGTGCGACATCTCTTTCTGTATAATGCTTCATATGGTGCCATCTGAATACTCGAATGGAAGCTATTTTTATAGGAAAATTCTACTAAAGGTAAATATTGATCCCACATACCCTGAAAGTCATGTGAGAAAGATCTCAACATGTCTTCTAAGGTTTGAATAGTCCGTTCTGATTGTCCGTCTGTCTAAGGGTGGTAGGCAGTGCTCAAATGAAGTTCAGTATCCTGGGATTTCTGAAGACTCTTCCAGAATCTTGAAGTAAAATGGGGATCACGATCTGAAACAATTGATAGGGGTACTCCATGAAGTCTCACATCATCTTTAATATATAGTGTTTCTAGACGTTCTTGTGGTAGTTCTTCTCTTATAGCAAGAAAATGTGCTGACTTGGTAAGATGATCAACAATAACCAATATTGCATCATTCCTTCTAGAAGTCTTTGGTACCCCCATGACAAAGTCCATCATAATATTTTCCCATTTCCACTCCGGTATGGGAAGAGGTTTCATGACTCCCCAAGGTTGTTGCCTTCCAGATTTCACTTGTTGACAAACCATACATCTTGAGACAAAATCGGAAATTCCCCTCTTCATGTTGTCTCACCAAAAATGTTCCTTAAAATCTCTATACATTTTGGTGCTCCCAGGGTGTATAGTGAAATTGTAACTATGAGCATCATCCAGCAATTTTCTTTTTAGATCAGTTATATTGGGAACACAAAGTCACTTCTTGAATTTCAAACTTCCATCTTCATACACAAAGTCTCTCAATCTACCATCATTCACATCTTTAATCTTTTTTTTGAAATTCTTCATCATCGGTCTGAGAACTCTTAATCCTTTCTAGTAATGATGGTTTGGAAACCATTTGAAAACGCATTGATGTTTCACCTTCCCTGGTTATTCCCATGCCTATATTCACTAGATCAATGGAAATTGGATCCCTTTAAATTCTCATATTGTTCAAAACTCCATGATCTTTTCCTCTCAAATGATCTTCCAAATTGTTTTCTTTCCCCGGGTGGTAGTGTATCGTACAATCATAGTCCTTGAGTAATTCAAGCCATCTCCTTTCCCTCATGTTGAGTTCTTTTTGTGAGAAAATAAACTACAAACTCTTGTGATCAGTATAAATCTCACATTTTTCACCATAGAGGTAGTGCCTCCATATCTTCAAAGAAAAGATCACAGCTGCTAACTCGGGATCATGAGTAGGATATTTTTTCTCATTAATTTTCAACTGTCGTGAGGCATAGGCAATAACCCTATCATTCTACATATGGACACAACCAAGTCCATTCTTCGATGCATCATTATAAATAACGAACCCATCATTCCCCGATGGTAGAGTCAATATAGGATCATTGACTAATCTTCTCTTCAGTTCTTCAGTACATTCTTCACACTCTTTTGTCCAAACAAATTTAACCCCTTTACGTGTGAGATTCGTTAATGGGTTATCCAATCGGAAAACATTCTAGATGAAACGTCGATAAAAACCTGCTAAGACAATAAAACTACATACCACAGTTATATTTGTAGGTTCTGGCCATTCGTGGGTTTCCTTGGTCTTAGAAGGATCATAAGAGATTCAATCTTTAGAGATAATATAGCCATGAAAAGAAATCTCATGAAGCCAGAATTCACACTTTCTAAACATCCCATATAATTCATGTCTTATCAGAGTCTTCAGGATAATGCGTAAGTGATTTTCATGATCTTCGTAGCTTTTAGATTAAACCAAGATATCATCAATAAATACCACCACAAATTCATCGAGATATTCCATGAAAACTCTATTCATCAGATCCATGAATACAGAGTGTGCATTAGTTAATAAAAAAGGCATTACAGTAAAATCGTAATGCCCGTACCTGGTTCGAAATGTTGTCTTCGGAATGTCTTCCTTCTTTACACACAACTGATTGTATCCAGATCGAAGGTCAATATTTGAAAAGTATTGAGCTCCATGCAGTTAGTCAAATAAATCATCAATGCGAGGTAGGGGATACTTGTTCATTATTGTTATAGCATTGATCTCCCTATAGTCGATACATAACCTCATAGATCAATCTTTATTTTTAACAAAAAGAACAGGGGATCCCCATGGATAAACACTAGGGCGAATAAATCCCTTATTACTCAATTACTCTAGTTGTTTCTTTAGTTCAACTAATTATACATGGGCCATTCTATAAGGGGTCTTCGATATATGCCTTGATCCAGGAATTAAATCAATGTAAAACTCAACATCTCGTTCTAGAGGATGTCCAGGTAAATCTTCCAGAAATACATCTACATATTTTTTCACAACAGGTACATCCTCTATTTGAACATTCCTTTCCTCACCCACAGTCATTTCATTCTCTTCATCCCCAATAATTGAATTTTGTTGAGCTATTGGGGGTGGATCTAGATAAGAATTAGCTGGTGATGATTCTGCACTAAAGATAAGGTGTTCCATATCATCATCATCAAAAATCATAACTTACTTCTTCTTACAATAAATCTTCGCATCATAATCCAAAAGCCAATCCATACCGAGGATTATATCAAATTCAATCATAGGTATGACGATGAGATCAGTGGATAAAGAACATTTATGTGCTCTAATGGGGACTGATTCACAAAACATTGTTGCAATGATACTTACCTTAGGAATTTTAACTGACAACACCCTTGTTAAATCAAATTTGAAATATCTAATATTCTTAGCAAACTGGGAAGATATGAAACAATGCGATGATCCAGAATCAAATAATGCATTTTCTAAACGTGAGGAAACCATTAAATTACCTTCCACCACGTCTTTTGGAGCTTCTACCTTAGTAGTAGTGATAGAAAAAGCATGGCCTTGATCCCTTGGCCTTTTCTGAGGTAAGTTCCCCTGACTATTAGAACATTCATTTGCATGATTTCCCATCTCCCTGCAATTGTAGCACTAAGCATTGGTAGATTCCTTCTTCCCTTTGCAATCACGAGCTTGGTGGCCTTTTCACCACATTTGTAACAGACGCCCATTCCCTTCAAGAAAGTACCAGGGTGTTTCTTCCCACATTTAACACATGATGGATATTCAACCTTTCCCTTCTTCCCCTTATTTCTATTCCCAGATTGATCAGAAGATCTCTTCTTATGTTTCTTTGCTTTAAAGACATATGATTTAGAGAATTACTTTTCTGTCTTGATAGCACATGAGACAATGTCTTCGTATGACGAGAAGGATTGCGAGACTAATGCTCGATGGAGAAATGGTTATAACCCATAAAAGAAATGATCAATATTACTTTTTGGGTTACGCATATAATCTCCAGCATACCTTGCTAACCATGTAATGTTAGCCTCATTCTTTGCGACATTCTCATCCTCCTTTTGTCTCAAACTCAGAAATTTCCTTTCCATATCTGCTCGATGGTCAGGAGGAAATTATTTTTCTAAAAACAGATCTTTGAACTCCCTCTATTCCATATTTGATACTTCATCATCTTCCTTCGTGTTTTGAATCAATGACCACCATTGATCAACATCTCCAGTGAGGCGGTAAACTGCCATGATAACTTTTTCCCTTTCACTACTCCCCAAAGCCTGAAATATTTTCTCTAGAAAATTTATCCATTGCTCAGCTACTAAGGGATTTGTACTCCCATTGATCTTTGGCGGTTTTTGCCTCATTAATTGATGTTACATTGATCCTGCATGCAGTGGATCAGGATGCTCTATACGGGTAAAGTTATTATTCATAACCTGAGTGAGTTGTCCCAGTATGGTGATTAGATGATCAGAACTAGTTGCATCACTAGCTCCACTATAATTATCTTGAGCAGGAGGGAGATCCCTACATGGAGTGAGTGCATTGATACGGTTTCCATTTCTTCCACTAGGCACCATTTCTAAACAATAGCATAAACTAGATCAGTTTATGAATCAAAATACATAATTCCATACTTGTATAGCACATAACATAAATTGAACTATTTATGGATATAATCCATAATAATAAAAATGTTTTCTTTGAGGAATTATATACTCATAAACCCTTCATAATTATTTTTAATGAAAATGAGAGTTATCCTAAGAATATGCCCCGGGAGTGTTGTAACCAAGAGTGCAACAAGGCCCGTTGTCGTGCACCAGTTCTTGTTCGAGTCTAGCTCAAAGCGGTGTTTTCGGGTTTTACCCCTTGGTACATCTGTGCCAGAGCCGCCTCTACCTCCTCGTATCAAGACAGGGATGTATTGCTCGGAAAACTCACAAAATCTCTACAATACCAAAATTCTAGGAAGTTATTTTATACTAATCCTCAAAGTCCACCTCAAATCTATGTGCTCTAATAAGAGTTTATCTAAATCTAGCTTTCAAGGTTTGTACTAAACTTCCTCTGATACCAATTGTAACACCCTGACCCCAGTTACCAAGAGTTGGTGCATTATTACTTAACATTGGCATGATCACAAGAAAGATAAAATCTCGAATGACCGATTGGTTTAGTAGCCTTGGAAACACTAGATATATTCATAATGTTTTACATTACACGATAAAGTGAAAAACTACTACAACAACATATAGGCTCCACAGACCACACTATTATACCCTCATAATATCCCTGCAGGTCATTCATAATTTACTTCTTCACATCCTGGGAAAAATAAAACATAGAAAAGGGGTGAGCTCAAATGCCCAGTAAGGATAACAATATAGCGGAAACTTTCACAAATAATAATAAACATTCAAGGCAATGTATAACTAAAACAAAAGCCTTCTAAACTTGAAATTCAACATAGTATGGAAAAAATAAAGTGAAATAATGCTATTTACTTATTCACATTGATATTCTACTAATCGAATAATCACATGCAATATCAATAACCACATTCATAATGATGGAATGCATAATACCAGACTATCATAACCACATAGCCAAGGCCTCGTGCCAAGACTACAAATAAGATTTTGTCAAGGCCTTGTGCCAAGACACTAGTTTGTCTCATGAGACCTACCGATGCATCGAGGAGCTATAGCGGGCTCCACCCGTCACATATTAAGTCCAATGCATTCCCATATGAAAAGGATTAATCATAACATAAACATTCGTATTAAAACTACCATACGAAATTTCAATACATTCACCATAAATCATGATTGGTATAAAAATAGCACATTCATAGTCAAACATATCACAAAACCTTCAATACAATATAGAAGTTTTGTATCATAATAAATAAACTTCAAATAAGCATAAAATCCATCAAAGGATGTTGACATAGATGAAATAAAAACTCTTTTTAGAGAAATATATCATTCTATTTTGAAATCATTTAAGAGTCATATATTTTATAAAGTAAAACATTTTCTTTAAAAATATTCTTATAAGCTTTTAAGGGAAGCTTTGAAGATTTTATAAAGGCGGAAAATAGCTGCACCCGCCGTATAAGTTAAAAAAACATTCTTACCATAATTCTGCCGAAAAGGTTAAAAATCAACTTGTTTGGAAAATGGCGGAAAGATTCCTTTATAAACCTATTATAAAAACTAAAAAAATGGTGTAAATATCTTTAAACCATATTCTTTTAAATAGTAAAAAAAATTTCAAATAAAATTTAAGAAACATGGATGTAGATGATAATGTGATCCCAGTAGATTATTACGTATATACAACTTCGGATAATGAAGGGATTGCGAAATAAACCCTCACCTTGTAATTTTCCTTGGTTGGGGGATGGTTAACCTCCTGTATAATGGTGAAATAATTTTTATTAAATTATACAAGAATCATATACATTAATATGATATCATATATGATCTTTTAACATTGATTTGTTAATAATATCTTAGTATTATCGTTGTTTCGGGTGTTAACTTACTCGTTTTATTCTATATGTTTTGCTACATAAGTCGTGTTTGTCATGGATAAGTTTTATATTAATCATATCCAGATTTATATCAAGTCCTTAGATACTATTATTAATCAACAAATGAGAATTAGACTTGAGTGGATACGATGGAGAATGAATCTCATCGCGTTCGCGGAGACTGTAGTCCGTACGTACGCACGAGCAACAATTTCATTCTTTTGGTATTAAAATAATATATAATTGGATGGTATATCATATATACAAAATTATTATCATGTTATATTTTTTATTTACATGAATTATAAATCATTATTATACCCGTCCAAATAATAATTTATTGAATAACAATTACACCACGACGTGGAGACGGTAAGCCGTACGTACGCACGTATGGTGACATGTTATACAAAGGATGGATAGAATACTGAATATGGTTGTACCATATTTATAATAACATCAAATTATATATAAGATAATGGAGTTATTATTTTATAATGGTAACAAAAAAGGAAGAAGATGTGGAAGAAGAAAGGAACTTGAAAAAGGGTGGTGAAATCATTACCTCTTCTTCGGGTTCTTCCTTTTGATTTGATCAAAAGGGCTCCTTAAGATATATTTATGACTAAAGGACGGCCTCTAGGATTAATTTAGGGAAGTTTATAGAGTATTTGGGCAGATTTTTGCCGAAAAAAAAGGCTTTGAAGGTGTGAGTTAATGATAAGGGAGAGTGCCCTTTTATAAGAGGGGTGAGGGGCACCTTTGGAAAATCTAGAAATATTATTTTATAAAAAATTTATATTCGGTTTATAATGGCTCCAAAGTGGATAATTTAAAGGTTATGGTAGGGTTGGGTCGAAATCCACTCAACCAATAGAATTTAGATAGGTTTGGGTTACTATATTAACCTTATCTTTATGTATTTACTCTTAGTTAATTAGTTTCACTTTTACAATATCTCTTGGTATTTTTATATGATATGTTTAATAAACATACTATAAACATCCCAGAGACCCTCAATTGGTCCATTAATGAAACAAATATCATGATATAAGTCTCTTTGCTGAACCTTATATTTTTAGTAATTTAATATCAATTAATAATATAACATTTGTTTTAAACACTCTTTTATGTCAATTTTGACACTATTCACTAATTGATTCTTGTAAAACTTATAACAGAATGATTAATTCGATAAAAGTTAATTAAATCAATCCTAACATGTCATATTAACCTATAAAATTAGTTTAATTAATAAAAAGTCTCAAATTATATTTATTTGGGTATCTACAATATCAGTCATTTTAATTTTTCACTATTATTGTAATTACTGCATCACCACTGTGTCATAAATAAATTAACATATTTAATGTCTAAAAATTATAAATAAACTACCATTATGTCTTAAATATTTTTATCTTACTAATGAATATTTATAGTCGAAAATCCAAAATATATAACCCTATGTAAAAATTGTTTTTCTAAAAGATATATTCTTGTGTCATTTTTGTATTCATTTTAACTTAATTAAAATAAAGTGTCCCTATAACTTACAAGTGGAACCATGGGGTCCCAAAATCTCCCTAAATATTCCCATGGTCAGACATATATTAACCAATAAGGTTAGGACACGTTTTAGGGTAATTTTGTATTATTATAATATTATTTTTTAACCCTTATTTACCGGATTTACCCTTTAAGCATGGTAAATAAAATATTTACCGAAGTAATTATTCAAAATGTCTAAAAATAAAAGATACCTATTTACACAATTTGAACATCCTGATTCAAAATATTTAATCCATTTAGCCAAATTCAAAACACAGAAGTGGCAGAAATTAATTTAAAATTAATTCCCGCTATCAAAACAAAAAGCGTGTTTTTATGATATAGTAACTATCAAAAGATTGATACTTGTTTATGTTCGGTTTAGTTGTGGATTTATGTCCAATGACCAACATTGTATTAAATGGTAAAAAGATATTCTAAATATACTTTAAAACAAATCAAATTCATAATATATCACTATTAATTATTTTGATTAAAAAAGTTGTTTTTAATTAAAATTAAGTAATTTTCACTATTCATCAAAATATTAATATTATCCGAAAAGTACCAAAATTTCACCATAGGCTAAATTCAATACACCTAATCCAAAAATGAAGTCCATTTTGAGAGATAAAATTTTTAAAATTTTAAAAAGTAGGTATTACTATTCATAACGGCTAGTTTGATTGGTTGTGGTGTGTTAGAACTCGATGTTGCGTACAACACGCGCTATCACATTATTCAAAAAGAAATGTACCGTAGAAGCTTGGGGTGTTACACATATTACACTAATAAAATTATGTAAATGAGTTATCTATAACCTAAAAATATGAATAAGAATTTATTCGATAAAACATGTATAAGAACATAAAGCAATGAACACACGAATAACAAGTAACAATGAAATATTACTAATAAGAAGACAAGAATATAACCATATAGGATATCGAAAAAATTAATATTATTCTATAATAAGTCAATGATGTTATTTAAATCATTGTATAGGTGTTTTGGATATGTACAAATCATCTTGGACCTAAGGTAAGGGAAATTCTCACAATCTCATTTTTATCCGAGATTGTTTATAAATCAGAAATTACTAGGGAATATTTATCATCCATATCCATGTTTCCTCAATATATAATATTATTTATTTCCTCCTAAAATTGTTTAATTACAATTTTACCTATTGGATAATTTTTAGTAAAATATATGAAAGGAATCTTTTTTCATTTTTAGTACGAGGTGTTTTTTGACTTTTTCGGCCAATGTACGAGAAAAATGCCTTTTAACTTATACTGCATGAATAGATTTTTATGATTTCATAGAAATTTTTTTCCATGAATCTTCCATTACAAGTTTTCAAGATTATTTTTAATTAAAATCTTTTATTTTACAATTTTATGACATGTTAAGAATGGAAAATGTTTTTTGAAGTGGAAAGGGTATTTTCCTAAAGAATGGAGTTCAAGTGTTTTATCAAAAATATTTTCCATCTAAGATAACATAGGGTTCTATTTTTATCCCTATTTTTACATTTATTTGATTATGTTATGATGGAATTATTTTTATGATATCCTTATATCTTATATGTATTATTTTATGATGGCATAAAGTTTAAAATCCCATTTTTATTTAATGGGTTATGCTATGATATATGATTTATGATTTTGTGGAACACATAAGAATAGTTTCATTATGAGATTTGTGGGTCCTATATCTCCCTCCAATGCATTGGGTACAGATTTATATCTCATGACATTAGCATGGCTGGAACAAGAAGTTAATCCATCTTAGTGATACAGGAATAGAACAAGGAGTGAACTCGGATCAAAAATGGACTCTGTCCCTTATGATAGTCTTTGCAACGAGTCTGCACTAAGAAGAAATGATTTTCTATGATTATGTGTGTATTACACAAAGATTCATGTTTTATGTTAGGATTATTTGGATTATATTTCACTACTACAATTTATCCCATGTTATGATATTATGATCTCTTTTGCAGGTTATGATTTTC
The DNA here is from genome assembly GCA_963277665.1 of Viscum album. NCBI lineage: Eukaryota > Viridiplantae > Streptophyta > Magnoliopsida > Santalales > Viscaceae > Viscum > Viscum album. The sequence goes on from OY728165.1 coordinate 223,184,111, forward strand.
AAAATGTTATGTTCTTATGAATATGATATGATTGATATTTCCTTTGTATACCCTTACTAATCATTTGAGCTCACCCTTTTTATGTTTTATTTTCCCTATGTAATGAATAAGGGTACTAAGTAGGATATGCCAAAATGGGCTCTAGATATGATGAAATAAACTAGAGACAATGTAGATGCATTATGAACCAGTTGTTTATGTTTCCCAGTTTCTAAAGAAACTATAACAATACGGTCCTATCATGGTTTTGTTATATGTTGCAATAAGTATGATTCAATTCTGAATTAATAACAATGTATGTAAATTATGGGTCATTATAATAGTGATACTGAAGGTTATTTTTTCATTACCACGAATCTAATTAATCTCATATGAAATAAAATGTTCTGGATGTACATTTTATATCAATTATACTACCCTTTAAGTCAGTATCTAAAAAACATTTAAAAACATATTCATTTATATTGGAATAAAATTATCTTATATCCATTGTTCCTTTTAATCTAAAATAAATTGTTTCCACTCATTTTAAATGATATTCCTTTGGATTATATTGATATCATTTACATAAACATACTAAAAACAATAATTTTGGATGAAAAGTTGTTATGTATAATAGAATTCTATCATACCTCTAAAATATGTTTGATCTTATAGTTTTCTAGATTCATCAAGATCAAGTGTATTTGAGGTACTGATTAGAGTTCCTATACTCTTAGTGTTGTCATATCCATACCTTTTCTGTTGAAATTTAATACACTTATGTTGGGATATATTTGTTTATTCTGTTTTTTGATAGATATGAAATGCTAGAATGAATGTTATCTCACCCATCAGACTCATTCCAAACTAATATATCATTAGATTCACAAGAGAATCAGTTAGGGATTTATGTATTGATCCATATATAATTTCATCAACCTATATTTAAAAAAATCAAAATGATTTCGTTTTACATTTTTAAAAACTAGATGGATCTGCAGTACTTTTTGCATAATAGTTTTGTAAAAATAATCATGTCAGTCTATCATACCAATATCTAGGGGATTTTTTAAGGAAACAAATTGATTTGGAATTTTTAAAAACATGATCATGATATCTTGAATCTAAAAACTAGGATTCAGTTCATAAAAAAATTCTTCTTGTACAAAACAATTAAATAAATCACCTTATACATCCATATAAAATTTTTTAAAGTAAACGATTCCTATAAAAGCTAGTAGAATATGATTAGATTCAAGTCTATATGATGAAGAATAGGTTTCTTCATAGTTTATTCCATCCTTTTTACTATATATTTAGCAATAAGTCTTCCTCTATTTCATATATTGACTCCATTTTCTTCGCACTTCTTTCTAAAAACACATTTTACTCTAATTATAGTTGTTTTTTAGGTCTTTCATCCAAGGTCCAGATGTTATTCCATTCCAATTCATTTAGTTCATCTGGCATTTCTTTATTACAATAATTATCACTAAAGGCATCATTCAATGTTCTAGGTTGAAATTGATACTGAAATGAAAGATGTTCTATTTCATTTATCAATGAATTTGTAGTTCTTGCGGGTTGATTTACGTCACCAATGATGTCATCACTGGGATGATTCCTAGGAAAATATTTATTTGGGTTTTGTAAAACCTGTTAATAAAAATAAGATAGAATTTCTTCTAGGGTAAATATTTTAAATAACATTTTCATGAGTATTTCTCTTTTAAGAATAGTTTATAATTATGGGGTTTCAATTAGATTGTGAAAACACATCTATTGTTGTAGGTATAAGTTGTTTAAAAAATGATCTATTTTATAAAATTTAACATGAACTATTTCCAGAATAGTACAAGAGTTTTTATTAAAATTGTTATAATCTATATAAGTAGTAGAATTACATAGAATGATTCCTTCATCAGATTTGGGTGATAATTAATTTAGATTATCTTTAGAATTCCATATGAATACATTTCATCCAAATACAATGATTTAAGAAACATTAGGTTTTCTTCCAGTCCACATTTTACAATTCTTTTAATTTAGAAAAGGTCTTGTTAAAACTCGATTTATATTATAACATGAAGTATATGAAGATTAATCCCATAAATTCATACTAATTTAGTATTCACTAAACATGTTGGGTGTCATTTCCTAAAAAATATTATGTCTTCATACAACAAGAACATTTTTTATGGTTTCTTAGAGCTTAAAATTAGTGAGTCATAACATTCTTACTAAAAAACGTTTCAAAATAAAAAATTTGAAATTCCTCCACCATGATCACTATGAATAGTTATCACTAATTGGTTTTTTTCATTTTTAAGAAGTGATATAAATGTTTAGAAATAGAAAAAAGCTTCCGATTTCATTTCTAGAAATAAACTCATGTAAATCTATTGTAACCATCAACTAAACCATATACACAGTATATGCCTCCAATACATCATGTTTGTGTAGTACTGAAAAGATCAAGGTGCACTAACTGTAAATCATTAGAATTTGAAACATCATTAATTTATTTAAATCTTGTTTTGTATTGATTTTAATATTGAAAAGGGTCACAAACATTCGAAGAATCATACCAGATAACCGGTATATCCTTAATGAGTTGTTTCTTCAAGATTTTAATAAGGTTTCAAAGGTTACAGGGTCCTCACCCTCTATTCCATTACCAATATTGTCTTTCTATTTCACTTACACTAGGTATGTATTGGATCCTAAGGTATTCTAAGTTATGTGTGTAAACATTCTCATTCATATGGTCAGAAAGAATGTATTCATTCATGAAATTGTGAATTAGTAATTATAATTTCTAAAATTGACATGGTAACCTTCATTACATAATTGTCTTATTCTTATATGGTTGTTCTTAACACCATTAACAAACAAAACAATTGAAATTAATACTTTAAATAAAATAACGATATTACATAAATATAGGATCTTAAATTGAGAATTATCTCCAAACGTCGCTCTTCTATAATTCATTTCAATGATATTTTCAATGAAATATTTGTTTTCGGTCATATTTCAAGAACATCCACAATCTATGTACCAAATATTCATTGTATTGTTACACTTTTTGTTTTCCTAAAGAAGAAACAATTATTATTTCAGAACCCAAACATGTTTGGATTCGGAATTTTTATATAAATATAATTTAGGAATCCATATTGGTTTCGCAAAGTGAGATTTATGAAATCATAGGAATTTAGTTTTATAAATAGAATAATTTCATTCCCAATTTCCACTACATTGAATCATATTGCATAAGGAAGCACTATGTCGAACAAAATAACTATGACTAAAAGTTGGGTTTCAATGAGTATAACCAACTTCAGAACTATTCAATAGTGGACGAATTTGAGAATCAATTTTTTCATATTTTTTCCACCCAGATGTGATGTTTGATAAATGATTCTGAATAGGAAAAAAATTCATATTTTAGTCTAATGACTAAATTATCCTTCCGACATGAAATTGTTTTGAGGTTGGTTTTTTTACATAATAAATTTTATTTTAAACAAGCATTTTAATGTCCTTAGAAATTTTATGCTTCTCATAATTTGTGTTCATAAGTTTTTTTAAAATATATTAAAAATAATTATTTCTATGATGATGATATTTTGATTGATATGATACTTCTTCATTAATAATATATATTTGAGAATTTTCAATAACATGATTTTTCTTATTAATGGAATTTTCATTCTCATGTAATTGAGAAAATATTTATACACCATCAAAAGAAGGTACATAATCCTTTATAAAAGAATATTCTTCATCTGATGAGTAATAATATTTATCATCAGGGTAATTGGAATAAAAAGAAACATTTTTAAGAGATTATTCATTGTGTAACTTATCCATGTGGAATTGATTTTTAATGGGTAGTCTGGCTAAATGTCCAATATTCTTCTAATATTAGATTCATATATTTGAAGATTTGTATGATGATTCATCGCCACTTTCACTCCATGTAACATATTCTTTTAATTCATTCTTATTCTTGAATGGTATTACTTTTTCTTGTTTATTTAAGAATATTTATCCTTCCTATAATTTCTTTTATGTAATGGAATGTCTTGTGTAATATGAACTCTTCTTTTACATTAACAACATGTATAATTGGAATCATTCTTTTCCATTCAATCATTCTTTTTAAATTTTTACTAAAGATATTTCGTTTCAATAATATTTTTCAATATCTGAACAAGATTTCATAATTCATCCTCTGAATAATCACTTTCACTGGATTCTGATAAACAATATCTTTTATGTTTTTGGATCTTATTACCCTTTATGGTGTCTTAGAAAAATATGTAGTATTAAAAGCTACACTTATATTACCATAATTATTTTTATTAAAATCTAATTCTCTTTTCATTAATTTCTTGGGCTGTAAGAGATTACCAAATAATTCATAATGAGTAACTTTAGTAACTTTATTTTTCTCATCAATATATGTCTTTTTTATTCCCAATAATTTTGCATTACATAGATTTTCTTGTCCAAAAGTACTTCATTATGAAGACCATTTTTCCCATGGGTTGAGAAATATTGATGATTTTCATAAATCATTGTTGAATCATGCATACTGTTTCTACATAGGGAGAAACAAAACCATGATATTCAGCTCGGAGCATCGATCATCTTTTTTATATTACTTATGATGTACCAAAATGCGTGACTTCCAATTTCATCTAGATATTATTGGCTTCTTCCCTTGAAGATATTTGACTATATATATATTCCATGTCATAGAACATAAAAATGTATTGAGTACCTTATAATTCAGTATATAATATAGTTTTTATTGGATGATGAAGGTTCTGACTTCCTGGTTTGGAATTTTGTAATCTCTAGTGACCATGGAAAATGTATGTACTCCAGTATTAATAAAAAAATGTTTTCATTAAATCTCCCCAGTACTTATAATAATTCCAATAAAAAATATGTCCTTAAATTGAGTTTATATTTTCAATTGATCCAATATTAATTCCTACTATCTTATAAAACAATACTTTTCAACTACATAAGTTTGTGTTGTAAATAAATTTAAACAAAAGATTTGTAATAAAAATACAACTGTCTTACAAAATGAAAAAATAATTGTAAATCAAATTAGTGTAAACCCCTTATAATACCAATTGTTGCATAAAAATATGGATATAAATGTATATGAGATGGAACAAAAATATAGGGTGTGAATTGTAGGATTAATAAACATGGTATTTAAATTATTTATAAGGTACTTAGATTAATATTACATAAACTAATACAATTCAAAACCAATAAAAATGACTATACAGGTCTTGGATCTGATGGATATGATGGGATGTAATACAATAATTCATGAAAAAAATTGTATTTGGATTGAATACAATGATCAGAGTAATACAAATGTAAATGATTCTACCATAAAATGTATTGTATATATTATTAAAATATGTAATGAATGAATCATAATTGAAAAAATAATAATATAATATAATATTAATATAAAGAATAAATAAATGTATTTTCTTTCTATTTCAAATAATATTAGAAAAGTAAAGGTACTGCAATTATTTTATCTCAAAGAGTAGGGTATCCTTTCACATAGAATAAAAAGTCTTCCTTACAACCAACCAAGTAATCACTTGATATGATGATCGACAAGGGTGTCTTCTAATCCCAGGAAGCCCTCAATTAAGAATGTAATCAACACCTCCATCTTTAAAATATACGAAATCCCTTGATACAATGATCAGTAGCCTAGTATTCCTATCCCTAGAAGCCCTCGATCGTTATCACATTGATTTATTGGAAAATGTAATGAAAATAACATATTGAAATACAAAAAAATAGAAATGATCCATTCACGTTATGAAATTTTAATTCATTCACTCAAAGTAATAGATATTTTACACAATCTCTCTTTAGAACATGGAAGTAGAAAAAGATGTTTTTTTTGGTTCAAATGACCAATTATTTATAGGCCTTAGGTTCCAATAATCATATTTTTTCAAAAGATCATATTTCTATAGAAAATTTGGAGGGACTTTGACACTTGTCATTATAATGGCCAAAACAAATAGAATAAATGACATTATTTTGATCGGTATATAACATAATCGATTACATCATTTTTGATTGAAAGCAATAACTACATAAGTATGAAATAATGAGTAAGAAAAAATATAATTACTAACTTGAATGTAGTATTGTAGTAAGACAAGATTTCAATTAATTACATGGGTATGATGCACAAATTGATTATGATATATATTATGACTACAATGAAAATTGTGGTTATGATATATAACACAGTCACAATGTTTAACATGGATAAGATTCATATTTTTGTTATGAATAATATTATGTTTACGATTCATATCATGGTAATGATTTATATCGTGGTTATGATACATAATATGAATATGATCCACGATGTGATTATGATGTTTATGCAGGGTACGATGCGTGGTGACAATGCATAATATGATTATAAAATATAACCATGATATGATTCATATGGTTACGATTAATAATATGAATACGATACATTGCCGAGTAACATTTCTTGTGGTTACGATGCATCACATCAATACAATACACAACCTGGTTAAAATGCATGCAATTATAAAAACATAAAATGTTGCTACGATATATGTGATTACTATTGTAAGAAAAAATTATATGATTAAGACAAGAAAACATTGTATATGATTATGATAATTGTGATTATAAATATTATAGAACATATATTAAAAACAAGATGTAATTTGTGATTTCTAAAACAAAAATATCAATGGGAAAGTAGAAACACAGTTTGACTCAACAATATGAAAGCATTCTTTTGGTAGTGCATCATGAAAAGGGATATTGTAGTTTAATTATAACAATTCATTGAATGTAATAAATATATAGATTCTAAATAGATGTGTAAGGAGTTGTTACAATAATTACCCATACTAGAATGAAATGTGAGAATACCAAAATGGATTTTGTCATTAGATTCTAAAAACGTTTATTGGAAGTAATATTATTTAGGTTATAGTTGATCACTATATGGTGAAAGGTTAATTTATTGAAATATGTAGAGATTAGACTATTGAATGTCTTTCCATTATATATAATAAATATGTTTTATTTTCTCATGGAGTATTATAATCTAATTTATCATATTGGTATATGAGGATTACCAAGATATTATATTGAAGTCCTCAAAAGAATATGGATATAATTTAGATGTTTAGTATTTATTAACATTAATATGAATGGATATTTTAAGAGAACCAATCAAATCCAAGAGGATATTCTGTGATCTTATTATTTGGAATTCAATTTTTGTTTGGGATTAGCACCTACGGTTAGTCATGTTTTATTATGTCAATATATTTTTTTTAATAATTTAGATGTTTAATTATACCTATAGAAGTGTAGAACCCAAACATGATAGGATGAAGACATAAAAATAATGATATTGTGAATAAATCTATAAAAGGAAATAGAATACAAATTCATTTATATTAAGCATCAAAACATGGAATCTTAGAGTCGAAAGAAAATCTATGTTGATGATCATTAGTGAAATATGTGATTTTTGGTTTATTAGAATGTATTAAAACATATTTACCCATGGAATAAATATACATCATTAGAAAATAATCAAAATACAATATAAATTTATATTGGTTATTTTTATATAGTTTAATGATTAAGGATTGTATAATAACACTTGACGATTCCACCAAATATCTCTGATGTTCAAAATGTGTCCTACATATCACTCCAAAAGATGTACAAACCATATCCATCGATATGCTAATTAAAGTATGAATACCACTACAACATGATGATTCAAATGAATACTAAGTGGTATAAATCACTTTCCATCGAGTTAAAGGAATACAAAATATGATTGCACAAAAGGTTAATGTATTATGAAGGGATCTAAAATTAAAAGATTCTAATTTGTAACACAAGGATGGGGCGAAAAAAGATATATCTTCATTTGATTATTTCAATGTGATGAAATATAGTGGGATAAAATAATTTTAGGTGGGCTCGAATGTACACCACAATATTTTGTTATATATTTAACTTTAAATAATTTTAATTTCATATTTAGACACGGATACAAGCACTCGCGAGAAAAAATGAATCATAATATAGGATATTATAAAAAAATATTTGTATAATTTGTTATATGAATATGAATAACATTATTTTTAAAAACTTTGTATTATAGATTTAGATAATTCAATCATATTTATAATTTATTACTCATTTCGTAAAAATTTCTTTATAAACATTACAAATATTTTTTATACCATTATGGATTTTTATATTTTTTTGTGAAAGTAAAAAAATAAATTTATATCAAATTTAGAAAATTTATTAGAAAAAAATTTATAGTAATTTTGAAATTAGTATTTCATATTTAACATAATGTGATATTTTGTGGTTTGTTTAAAATGATAATTTTTTTTTTCTGAATATCGAAACATACATATTTCATAAATAACAACCTTTATTTTAATTAAATAATGTAATTAAATAGTTTACCTATGTTTTTATGATTTTTCTAAAACTATAATATGACCTATTTGATTTAGAATACTCTTTTAAACTTAATTTCAATCTGTAATATTCATTCTTTTAAAATAAATAATTTTTATGATTAAAATTTCATTTAAAAAATATATATATTTCATTATCTTATATTTTTTATATTAACATTGATTTTGATCACTTCTAGTTATTGTAACATGAAAATTTTATAATATATTCGAAATAAAGATGATTAAATTTAGTAAATAGATATGTTTTATTTTTTTGATTATGAATAGTTACCAATGTAAATATTTATCACCTAGATAAGGGTAAAATTGTAAATATTAGGTTTGAACTCTGATATAACGTCACATAATCAATCCAAAAGATTCATTTATTTCATTAAATGGAACTAATACCATAAAATTCAACCCCAATTTTAATAAACTTCATCTTGGGTCCATTTTATCATATTAAGGATATTAATTTTATTTTAGGTGAGGTAAATTAAAATATTTCCCTCTATAAAATTTAAAATTTCTACAATTTTAATATTTCTATAAAAATATGAGTTATGTTGTTATAAATATGTATTATAAAGTTTAGTTTTTTTACTGTAGTAATATTTTTAAATTTTTAATAAAATAATTATTAGTTTCTAACAAAAAAATACCATGATTTTTGTGCAATAAGAAGAAAAATGAATTAAAATGATTTCAAAATACTCAAAATTAAAAATTGTAATAATGATTTATATTATTTCATGAATATAAATTTTTAATATACGTTATTAGACTTTTTTATTGTTTTATATTCTAATTATACAATTATGATTCTATTTTCATAGCCAAATCATTTGAATAGTTCTTATAATGTTAGTAATAGTACTTTATCAGAACAAATTTTTTATAAAATATTAAAAAATATATTAAAATATTACAAGTTTATAAACAAGATAATAATTTGTTCTAAAATGTCATCACTTTTTAATTTATGCGTTTTTTACCCTATATTTAAAATTATAACACATTTATATTATAAAAGGTATAAGCATGACTATGAAAAATATTTGGTAACCTTGTCATGATAAGAAATGATAAGTACTAAAATTACACCAAATAAAATATAAATTTCATTAACATATTTTTTTGCATGGTTTATTTTTAATTGAATTTATTACCATTTGTACATTTTTGGAATCAGAATAAGTTGATTATATTCTAATTTTATTAAAAATTACAAGTGTGTGGTTTCTATCCCTTGGAAATAGAAACCACTAATATCTGTTCTATACAGAAATCTGATCCGTATATCTTGAAAAAAACTGTAAAAATTATATTCAAAACATCCATATAAAATAATTAAAGGTACTTTTATTCATCCAATATAATTTTGGAGGGTCTTATTGGTGGGATATAAAGGATTCCTACTAAAGAATTTGTAATCCTATAACCCATCCACATTCAATTCATTACTTATTTAATCTTATATTGATCAATAGAATTAATTTGATGATAATAAATTCATTATAATAAATTAGCATCAAATTTATTATAATTATTTAACTCACATTATCAACCATGTTTTCCATCTAATGATAAACAAATGTATTTCTCTTGTGTACCTTTCGATGATCACCTCCACGTAAAAATAAAAATCATTTACTATTACTATTTATTGTTGATAGTTATTATGAAAGTTGTATGTTTTATATATTATATTTATGAAATTATTATTACATAATAATAATATCTTCTCTAAATTATTAATCTTTTATATGTATGAGAATGGTAAAATCGATCATGTGTACATATAGACTACAACCTCCATGAAGGGATGTGATTCATTTTTTCATATTATATTTAAATTTATGATAATAAGTAATGTTTTAATAAATATAAATTATATATATATTATATGAGAATAATTATTTGAAGGTTATATTTTGTATATTATTCTATAATTTCATATATTGTAATCTAAAAACAACATTTATGCGTACATACAAATTATAATCTCTACAAATAATTTAATTTAATTTTCTCTATATAAATTTTAACGAATGATATATATATATAAAATAATTTTTTATTATATTTATATAAATAAAATTATTAAGATTATGGAATCATTGTGAATGGATAACGGTTAGAAATACTGAGTACAATTTCTCAAGAAAACTGAGACAATTAAAACAGAAAATTGTCAATTTTACTATGGAATTATTAATAAATGGTTGTTGAAATATTATAAGGGACAACATATGATATTACTATTAATTAAATTATTATATTATAGAATGTTATTAAAATTTAATTTATTACATTAATGGTAATGCAATTTGGGCTCGTGGTTGGAGATTTAGGTTTTAATATCATATTCACCAGGATTGCATATTCTTCAATTTCCATAGAAGAATATTATAAATTAATTTCTTGATAAATTTCCATAATTTACATATCATAGGGATATTAGTTAAGAATAACCGTTTTTTCATCATTTAATCAGTTTAAAAATTAATGTTATTGAAATACCTTTTTGATGGATTGATAATTTTTTTATCACTTTACCCAAATATCAATTTTCATTGATGATAATGTTTTATATAAATGATTTCAAGAATATTTTTTAAATTATTTCTTTATTTACTAATATCATTCTTACCCATGTTAAATATAAAAAAATTAAATGAAACCTCTGATCATTTTAAACATGGTAAACATTAATCTTTAATGAAAATGTAAAAAAATTCATCATATAAACCTACACGAAATCAATATATATTTTTGTTGACATAACCACTAAAACATTTAATGTTTTATTTATCAGTATAAATATTTAATTATAAATATCTATTTCAAAATATTTATGGAATTTTTATATTTTAATACGTGATCTACAAATGGTGTGGGCATTTTCATGAATAAATAATCCATTTTTAATCAAGAAAAGTTAATATATTATAATATCATATATTGTTACATATGATTTATTTGGTATACGATCAAATTATACAACCTTATTAATTGTCAATATAGTTTATGGGTATGATGATGAAATATCATTAAAATGGTACTTTTCAATGGGTTATGTGGGATTAATTTTTTTATGATCATAGTTAATATATATTAATGGATTTATGATTAGGTTATCACTATAAAAAAAATTATATTATCCACTAATTAATTGTTAAATTAATAAATATCTATGAGATAATAGAGTTTATGGTAGTTTTTCTGATTCCCAAAAAAGGGGATATAATGTTTATTCAAAGCATAGAATTGGGTTCATAAGTTGTTATGCCAAGGATGAGGCATATACATTGGTTGTGAGCCCAAAACTAAAATGTAATAAATGTATTTTTTTGGTATAATTGACATAATATATATCTAATTATTATTATTATACACTTTCTTCAAAACTTTTATTTTATTATCTTGTAACAATATCTTATCCTCATGGCTCATGTTCTTCGTTGATTTTATAATTTCTATATTATGAATTGTGAAGCTTTATTCCATGAAAAATGTTTATGATATAAGAATTACTATGAATGAATTATAATGTCCATACTCTAGTTACTATAAAAATTATGATCATGTTATTGTTTAATGTGATCATTGATATCTCTTTTTTAATACAAATTGAGCCTCTGATCTCCCGTTTATTTTGTTTTATTTTCAACAAGAGATGATGAATATTATAATGTATGATGTGTTTAAGAAATCTGAAATTTGTGAATAATTTAGATTGAAATGATATATATTATTTTGGATTCATTTTATAAATATCCATGTACTCAAATACTACATAACATTATAGATATAGAGTTTATCATAATTCTATTTAATGAATATTTATAATATATGATGTAACTTTATTAATGAAAAGTCTTGGTCACTTTATTAATGATATGACTACTGTCTAGTTTATCAATAGAATGATTAAACTAAAATATGTTATATTGCATAAAAAAGGTATTTCAATTGATAGATTAGGTGGTGACTTGATCGACTATACAACCAATATTTCAATCGTAAGAAATATAGAATAATATTAATCCCAATATACATGAAAATCACAATTTCTATGCTAGAAATTATATATATGTTGATTTTATAGAATATAACCCATTATTCATGTTGTATAACCTTTATATTTTCTGATATATAATAAATAATGAAACTTATTAGAATAAAAAAATTTAATAACATCGAAAAAACATTCAAAAAACTATCATTAACATCACTAGGGATGACATCATATGACATACATTCATAATATCTATCAAAACCCAATATTGTATTAACTCTAAAAGAATTATTTAATCTATATTTTTTGAAATAAATATAGATTTACTATAATAGAATTTTGAACCCCTTACTAAATTATATAATGTACAAAAATTATGATTCAATGGTTCTACATATTAAATAAATTTGTAGCCTAATGAATTTTGTCAATGGTACTCAAGATATAATTTCATCTAGAATGACCTGAATAAAAAATTATCACAATACATGGTTCTAGTAGTATGAATCATATGGAAATATCCATTCACATATTCCCTTTTTCTGTGATATTATTACTGTAGAACTTGTTGTCTAGAAATGGTATATAGCCAACTCAACAATTCTTGATTCCAAGTGCATATAATTATATTACTGATGAATAGAAACCGTGTCATTCATCCTTATTAATAATAAAATAATATGTACCATATTTATATAGGAATATAATATCTAAGTGAGACCATGCACATCCACTATCTATCTCAATCGGGGGTTTGATTTCATTCTCATCATTTGAGATGAATACAAACCCCTCATGGTTAATATCAAAAAGACAACATTATCATCAACATATCCAATAACCATTATATTATATATGTCAATATTTATATTGGAATAAGTATGGTATCAGTATATTATGGTTCGTATTATTTGTATTTTTTCTATATTATGTAATAGGGACTTAAATACTATTGATGAACTCATAATATACCGAAGACACAGACACACAGACACACAAATATATATATATATATAACACTCTACATTATATACCTACTAGGTTATATGACATACACTATGAATATTATTCATTTTTAGTGCCTCATGGGAATATTTTCTGTCTATATATATGAAAAAATTACCCATGATATCCTAATCATATACTCATAACATACACATATACATGATGAACATTAGTTAGAGACTAAAAAAAATTATATATTGAGATGTTAATTATCATTTCAAATAATTAAAATTATATTCTAATATAAATTTAATTTTCCAACATGAAAAAATGTCAAAATATACGTTTTCAATAATATGATACAAGTTAATATTTTATTAATAGTTCTGAATACATACCACTCAAATATAAAAACTTTTTTATCATACTATATGATAAATATACATATCATACTTATGTTTGATACTTGTTATCATTATTATTAACTAATTACATCTTTTTCAACTCATGTCACCACTATATGACTAACAGATAAGTTAAACTCACTATATACTTAGTGATAAATATGTATAAAAAAAATATTTTAATAAAAGTGAGAGTTCAAAATAAAATTCTTAAATATTTTTCATCATGAAACTAATTCAAACTACGAACATTTTCAAAATAAAATGTTACATTTCCAAATATTCATTCTCTACATATTATTATTTCTATGTTCATCATTATCATACATAAAACCCAATTAAATATATTCATTTTTATGAAATAATGCATATACTGTGATTAGTATTTTCCAGCATTCCCAAAAAAAATTTGGATTGGATAAAATTTTCTGTATTATTATAACTAATTAATACTATTACATATCAATTTACATAGATACAATAAACAATTTTTGTATAATCTGGAAAAAGCTTTTTTATGTTCACTAGTGTAAATATTTAAATTTTAATTTACCATCGTACCCTAAAATAATTTATCATATAATTAATATTTCATGATTTATTTTGAAAAGAATGTTCCTTTATCAAATAGTTTCACTAAAATTTCACAATAAATAAATTTGATTAAATACAATTTTTTATTTTCAAATTTTTTTTCACATTTACGATATTTATTGCAATAAGAATTAATTTTTGAACAGAATAATCATCTAGAAAAGAACTTATTCACTTTTTAAATTAGAAATAATTGTAAAATATTACATTATTTGTTACCATAATATATCCAAAAAAATAGGTTATTTAGTGGAAAACATATTATAAATAAATTGGTTTAATAAGTTAATTTTTAAAATTGGACTTATTTATATCAAAAAATACACCCACTAACCTCATAGACATTATATTCATTTCATAATGTCTTGATTTGATACAATAACCTTATTTGTGTATAATAACATTCATTTAGTTTTTATTAGGAATTATAAAAAATTATCTATTATTTCTGTAAGAACCCAAATTTACAATAAGGTATGGATCCTTTATATTTGTGACTAAATCATTACATTGGTCCTCATATGGATTCCTAATGGGTTAGAAATGGTTTCAGGGGTTACTAGATGCATGTTTGGATCCTAGAACCCAAATGTTTGGGAAAAATAAAGCCAGCGCATGTTTTATAGTAAATTGTGTACGGATTTAGCATGGTTTAGAACACTGTGTGGATTGTGTTTTTATGAATAGAGCCACCACCCATGGTTGGAGAATATCCATGCAACCTAACAGTGTGACCACCGCTTTCTCTTGATTACATGTGCACGGTTTCGGCACAGTTTGTCAAATTGTTTGGACAAACCGTGCAAATTATTTTTGAGGGAAAATTTTCCTCTTTCCCCTGAATGATGTAATTAATCCACCTCTATATTACCTAATCATATATTTTGTAGGATTGACATATTTATCACTTAATATGGGTATTTTGGATTATCTCACAATAGAATCAAGAGATCTCCTTCATTCGACAACCGATCAAGCATCTGTTTGTCACGCTGGATGTGCAATGGTAGTTACTCTTGTCCTCTTGATATTTTCTCTTTGAATTTTTATCTCAAACTATTTATCATTGTTTGAGTGGTTTTTATATTTTCATAGATCTATACTGATCTAAGGCAAGACAAGGTCAAATTTCAAAGTACAAGGATCATAGTGCCCTAAGGTGGGTGGTCAATAATTTTTCTTTATAGTTCATCAAATTTAGAATTAAAGTGTGAGGACAACCAATTTTTTCATGTGAAATTTTTTAAATTTATATTCCATGATTATACTCATTAGAAAAATATGGATATTATCTTTCCAAATATGTTATTCTTTGTTAGCGCTTATAACCACAACTCAATCCTACATTGAAGAAGGTTATGCCATATTTTGGGTTTTAGTGTTATGACACATTTGAGCCAATATTTGGGTGTGCCTTCGCTTGACCTCCCTAAGAGATATATTTTATATTAAATTGAATGTTTATATTTTAAATTAAATAATGGAAATTACCATGTATTATTACCACTTGAACTGACTTAGGTATGTTCTTCAATTGATTATGAAATGTGAAATGGCAATTTGTATGTATATTTAGTATATGACTTGAACGAATTAAATATAAAATATTAATTGGTTGGATATTGGTATCAACCCTTACCATATTATTGGACGGTAGGATAATGAAATTCAATTATGGAATATTCCTTAAATATATTAAATTTTTTTATGCTAGTTGTCCTCATCACATAAAAGCAAGTCAAGTCCTAAACCAAATGACTTATAAAAAAGGTTGCATTTTGTGTGACCTTATCCCACCTTTAATGTAAATGAATTAACCAAAGGAAATATTACATGATAGCATAATTAAATACGAATGGCCTGAATCAGTCTCTCCTTGGGGTCTGAAATAATAATTTCATCTGAACTCAAGAACCCCATTCTGATACAAGGATATGTTTTTCATTGGTTGAAACCCACCCAGAAATCGATCATTGTCAAACATTTGGATTCCATGTATGATACTGCAGGATCCCTCATGTAGTAATAAAGGACTCCATGGATAAACTCCTGAGATCTAGGATTCCTTTGATACACTCCCTGGATCTTGAACTAACAAGCATGCCCAATGTTTATTGTCCATTATACCAAGTCTATCATTAGACTTATTTTACCTTCTATGCACTATATGGACTCAGTAGGCACCACATTGTGGAATTCCATGGACAATGCTCCCTGGATTACACTATTTCCCCTTAGATAGACTCGGATACTTATGAGGTACCGGCCCTCGAGGCATATGTATCGTTGGTTACCACGTTGGAACATCATTATTAAATATCATCCAAGGTTATCTTGTTACATCTTGGAAAAATTACTATTAATAACATGAAACAAATAGATAAATTTGTAAAATTCAAGTGATGAATTTGTTAAAAGATAAAAAACTATTTGAGGGATGATGAAGGGTCATGGGTATTTAGTTGCATTGTACTAATTTCCATTATATATACATTCATGCACAACATTATATTCCATTAGACGGGATGTGTGTTATATACACCATTGGTAGTGGCCCACTAAGTTTTATCTCACACCCTCTTCCAGGGTTTATGGTTGATAGAGTAGATTGCATTGTAGAAGGTGTTAACAGTGGGAAGAATATGGCTTTAAATACTTGATTGCTTACAATTTAGGATGGAGTGTGATAACACATAACAGAGTAATGGATCAGGATGATTTGGATAGGCCATGATTTCTTTTAACCTATTTTAGATCATATTACACCTACTATCTTGTATCAATATTCTCTAGTTTTTATAAGAAAAGAGTTCCCATAATTAGTTATTGTATTATATGATATTTTTTCAATTATACATCTTGTGTTATCC
Organism: Viscum album; assembly: GCA_963277665.1. NCBI lineage: Eukaryota > Viridiplantae > Streptophyta > Magnoliopsida > Santalales > Viscaceae > Viscum > Viscum album. The sequence goes on from OY728165.1 coordinate 223,201,485, forward strand.
CTTGTTTATCTATTATGTTGTTTACATAGCATGCTTTCTCTATTTACCTATTTTATTTGTATCCACTATGCTACACATTGGTAATGATGGAATAGTCTCCCCACGAACACACCCTAGGCCATCGTCGCTGGTCAGTAGCCTCTGGAATTTTGGGAGATGCACTTGAGTCTATGTATCCCACCAGGCACGAGGTACTTATAATGCAGAATCTTGGTTTGGGAGGTCAAAATGTGGTATCAAAGGATTTTTTTTCTTACCTTACTCATTGAAGACACAATATATTTGAGGTTAGGAACGATTGGGGATTGGTCATAAGACTTAGTATGTTGTCTCGAACCCATGTTCGAGGTAATATCCATTTTTCCTAAATTATAATTTTTGTTATAATTTTTCTATTATAATGGATATTATTTCACCATTGGGTGACACACATGTTGAGTGGTGTTTTTTATTATTTGACTATGTGAGGATTTTTTTAACCCATGCCACAATGATATGAGGGAATAGAGAATTTTCACATGAATCATTATCAGGACCTATAATTCACATGTCAAGCATATTGTAATTAAATATAGGTGCACTTCACTTCCTTTCATTTCCTGATATTCATGTGATTACTGAGTGATGTTGCCACAGTTCGTGTATGATTGCATTACATATAGATGTGATTGATTAATTTACTTTTTCAATTCATAATATTTATGGAAGCCAATGGGTTGGGATGAGTAATTTTCTGACTCATTCCATTATTATATAAATAAATAGGTGTAATTATGGTGATAGGTGTAGGGGTACCGATTCATCAGAAATTGATTTCCATTATAAATCGAATCATGAAATATAAAATCAATTAGTTTCACATCCATATCCATAATTTTATTTTTTTATTAAAGGTACTGGAGTGAACCTATAAATTAATTGTAATGATAAATGAATCTTATACATGAGAACATACAGATACCTATTCCTCTTTGTGGGTATTTGGGGTATTATGCATTGGGTAGTGAATTTACATACATTCAGCTTCATCTAGTGATTCTATGTTTGTTACAATTCATGAATTGAGTAATGTGCTTTGATATTGTAGAAAAATGTCACCACATCATCCTTGATTCAAAATTCAACATGGTTAGATGACCATGTTCCAGATGTAGTGGTCCCCAAGTTGCATATCATACCACCAGGAGTACCACTCGAGGAACCATATGTTATAGTTTTATATGAACTAATTCCAATGTTCATGAATTTTATTATGTCTCATGCATCCCAAGAATGGTTCTTCACTACATGAACCCATGATTTTAGATTTGACTTGTGAGTTCTAATAGTATCATCATCTTACCTTCTTGGGTGATGGGAGTCCACAGTCTTCTGAGTCTTTGCTATGGTCCATAATTTTTATCATTGAGCATATAGAAATACCAAAATAGCATAGAGTCAACAATCCTACATACATGCTTCGTGATTTGGACACGTTTTGGTGGGATGTGGTCACCCAGGATGATCACCATCAATACAAGATATGGGCTGACTTCAAAAATGTTTTCTAATATTATTTCTTCTCTCAAATGCTCAGAGCTGATAGAGCCAATGGTTGCATGAATCTTGGGTAAGGTTCTATGTCAGTTATCGAGTATTTAGCAAGATTCATGGAATTTTATCTCTTTTCACCACTTCAATCAAGTGAGGATATTTCACGTGCTAGATGTCCCGAGGATGGGATTTATTATGCCATCCATACATAGGTCAATGTGTTTTTCCTATCTATATTTTCTGAGATATTCAATCAGGCTCCTAACACTGAGCGCAACATGATGGATGACAACAATATAGAGTTTAAAGGATCAGTAATGCGTGAGGACAACAGTTAAACTGGTGGAAGGAAGCATTATTTCGAGGTTTCTATTTAGGGTAGTGACAACTAGAGTGTCTGTTTCGACTGCTTTAATGTTTTTCATCAGTGACGATGATAGGGGAATTCGAAGACTCATTGTGATCGATAATCAATAGTGTGTTTGGATTGTAGCTATGTGGGGAATCATCAGAGTTTTTATAGGACCTAGACACTAGTATTGGGTGTAAATAGATCCTCACCAACTCCACCATTAGGATCTAGTTCTTTTACATCATGTTATGTAAAGTGTTGGAATAGAACCAGCAGTTCTGACGGAGGAGGAGGTTGTGGTTGTGGTATCCAGACCACTAATCTGCTGCAGTGACAACAAATTTGTTTTGATCATGGTAGTACTTCTATTTCATAGGTCTATTGATATATTCAAGTGCATTCACAACTACCAATACTTGAGGATCATGATATGGGACCATCTACAAAAAGAGGTACTATTATAGTAGCCTCTACTATTGTAATTTCGTCATTTGATATAACTGATTCCCACTTTTTTATCTATGAATCTATCACGGATAGTCACTAACTAGATATTTAGTTTCACAATGGTGTAATGACCCTAGAAACACAATTAGGGGTACAAAAAGAGGGAATACACTAATGTATGGACTATCCCCTAGAGGTCGATGGTAACCCTTTATTATGGAATCTCATTGTTCTCGAGATGTTTAGATTTGATGTCTATGTCAGTATAGATTTGTTGGATCACATTCATGCTTTTGTAGAATGCTATTACTACATGATATGTTTTACATTCTAGAGGTTAGAAGTTATCTTTGTAAGCATGAGTGGGATGTCATGCCTATATGTGTAGGACTAGAGAATCATTGGCCAGATGGAGTGACCTCCCAGATTCCAAATCACTTCATGGAGGATCATGGTTTATGACAAGCTGGCTTTTCTTTAGTACATGACCATTTGAGGGAAGTCCTTACGAACGATTTTTCTAGATTACCTCATGAGAAATAGGTCGATTTTACAATCAATCATGTTCTAGAAGATTCTCCAAGTCCATTTCTTCTTACAAGTTGAATCCTAAAGATCATCATGTCTTCAAGTGGATGTTAGAGTATATAGTTTCCAACACTTTTGTACGGCCTACTACATCCTCTCATGGACCACCCATGTTTTCTCCATGAATATGGAAAAAACCATTCATATGTGAATTGATTTTAGATTGTTTGACTAGATTATAGTCAGGAACTGGTATCCACTTCCTTGAATATATGATCTCTTTGACTAGCTATGAGTTGAAAAGATATTCTCTATGATTTATAGGAGACCTATTTATCATCATATGTGAGTCAGAACATTAGACATACCTCATAAAACTTTCTATAGAAAGTATGTTCTGTATGAGTACCTTGATATGTCGTTCGGTCATATGAACACACCTATCATTTTCATCACTATATTTAATAGTGTATTCTAAACCAATTTGAATTCTTTTGTAGTGTTCTTTATGGTCAACAACTTGGTGTATTATCACAGTCATATGGACCTTGACAAACATCATGGGATCATTATGAGTACATTGAGAAAGCATCATCTTTATTCCATGCTTGATAATTCCCACTTTTGTATCAACAATGTTCACTTCATGGTTCATATTATATCAGAATCTTGAGTATCTATTGACCCTGAAATGGATAGTGTGATATTTTCCGAGAAGCAGCCCAAAAATGGGTTTTATATTAAATGTTTTGTTGGGATGGTTGGATATTACATGAATTTCATACAAGATTATCACTTCTCATTTCACCTCTCACTGGTATCACATTGAAGAGTGTCATATTCATATGGTCAGAAGCATGTTGGAAAGACTTTTTAGAGTGGAATTAGAGCCTTGTCTCAGCACATATTCTAAATATTCCTAATCCATTTATAGGTTATACCATCTTCTGTGCTGCATTGGGAATCATACAGAGATCAATGATGAAGAATAAGGACAATGTTATTGGGTATAGATCTTGACATATGGGGACTCATTAGTGAATTCTCCCAATGTGTGAACATGAGCTAGTAGCATTTTGACATGTATAAAAATGTTGGAGACACTATATTTTAGGTGAGAACGTTATTGTGTACCCATAACACTAGATCCTCAAATTTAACCTTTCGCAGTGTAATTTGAACATCATATAGAGACGATGGGACAAATATCTTCAGTCCATTTATTGTAATCATTTCTATATTCAATGAAAGGGAGACACGGTTACTGTTGTGTTGAGTTGGAAAACTCATAAATAGAACAAATATGAAGCCATTAAGGAATAGATGTTAATGGACCTATTTTCTAATTTACATATAGAGGTCCATAATAGTCAAGAGCATTGATACCACTCATCCATGTCAGTAACTTCTTCCATCATCGACAAGGCTATGTGTGGAAAGTTTTTAGATCCTAAAGGAATTGTTCTCCATTAGATTATATTAGGGGATAATGCACCTTTGGATTTCTCTATGAACAGAGACAATGTCCTACGTCTATGTGGACATATCTGGGTTACAATAGATTTGAGAGAGGAGTTGATAATGGAGTCCCATGCTCTTTAGTAGGAAGTTCATGCAGGAATCTTGAATATGTATCATGAAATGTCATGTCAATATTGGTTAATGGGATGGAAGTTAATATAGAAGGATTTACCAATAGATGTTCCACTTATCATCATGTGAAGGTGGGGAACAAGAGACATATGGGCTTGGAACAACCACTTCTAGTCATGGAATAGTATTGTGAATATGATGCTATAGATTTTACGGTTGGCTTACCTAGGTCACTGAGGTGTAGGGTTTATATATGTGTAGTCATTGAACCACTATCTAAATCATTACACATTATTCCTATTTGGGATACTTTCTCAATTGATGTGGTATAAAGACTGTATGTTTCTAAGATCATATGATTACTGAAGGTTATATGTACTATCATTTCAAACATAGAGGCATGTTTAAAATCTCTATTCTGGAATGGTTTTTAGAAAATATTAGAATTCAGGTGCTTCTAAGAAAAATGCTTCACCCTACGACTAATATAAAATCAGAATGGGAAATATAGGATCTAGAGTATATGGTTTGAGCATGTTTCTTTGTTTCGGAAGTTATTGAGATAATAATATCCCTCTCATAGAGTTTTCCTATAATAACTACTTTCAGATGTCAATTCAGATTACTCCTTTTGGGGCCTTATATGGTAGGTCGTTCCATTCACCAATTTGATTATTACAGGTGGGTGAAGAAGTCCTACAAGGTCTTTATCTCCTTCAGGAGACATCATAGAAGGTTTAGCAGATCAAATAGTGCATGGTTATGATCTTTCCAAATTTTTTATTTTTGGTTTGTGGTTACATCCCTATATTTATCTGCACATTTTGAAGGTTATGCAATAGTTGGTTATTTTATTGTATTGACAAGTTTGACCTAGTGTTCAGGTGTTCCTTCATTATACCTATCTAAGGGATTGATTGGTTTTTTAAATGAAATGATTATATTTTGAATTGAATGGTGTAATTTAGCATGTGTTTTAACCAATTGACCCACCTAAGGCCATTTCTTCAATTGATTATTAAATGTGGAATTGATATTGGAATGTATATGGAGTATTTGAATGGACAAAATAAAATGTAAATAATTAAATGTTTTCATATCTGTAACACCCCTTACCACATTAATGTAATGTTGCTAAATTAACAATGAATATGGTATACTCATTAAATAGATTAGATGGTTGCATGCTACATGTCCTTGTTACACCAATGAAAGGAAATTCTTGAACCAAATGTCATGATAAAAAGGTTGAAAGCCACATGAACTTCTTTCACTAATGAAAGTAAAGGCTTTAACCAAAATAAAACATTACAAGACTTCCTAATTAAATAATAATATCCTGAGTCGATATCTCCTTGGAATATTTTTAGAGAATTCCATGAGCACTTAGGAACCCCATTCTGATTCAAGGATACAACATGCATAGGTTGAGAGGCACCTAGAACCTGATACTTGTATAACCTTTAGATGAAAATTATGATACCATTGGATCTATCATTTAGTACATCATGATTCCTTTGATACACTCCTTGGATCCACGATGACATGGATATACTCCTTGGATGCAGTATTTACATGTAGGTTCCATGGTTAATTCTCATTGGGCCTAGTGTATTCTTAGACAAATATTAACATGGATTCACTCCATATACATGGTAGGTTCACCATTGTTCAATTACATGGACTATGATACTGATATTAAACTCTTACCCCATAGCTAGATTCAGATACTACTATGCTAGTGTCCTATGAGGCTTATGTTTCCTTGGTTACTACCATAGAACATCATTATTAAAGATCATCAAACATTGTCATGTTAGATCTTTGAACCATTACTATCAATAAAAATTGAATTATTGATAAATTGGTAACAGTCCTGTAATAAATTGGTGATATTTTTAGATTCCAAACGAGGACAGAAGTAGGTTCCTAGGTATTTAGTAGCATTGGACAAATTTATATTATACATAAATTCCTACACACTGTCAAATTCCATTATACAGGATATATGTTATATACACCATTGGTGGTGGCCCACTGAGATTTATGTCACTCCCTTTATGTGAATTTTTGGTACTCTAAGTATATTACATGGTTTTTGGTGTTTTCAAAGGGAATCATAAACTTCAAACACTTTATTTCATGCTATTTAGGATGGACCATGATAGTAGATGATCAATACAATTGTCGAGATGCATGGGATAGAGTTTGATTTCCTTTAACTATTGTGGAATATATTATGTCTCATGTCTTGTATCCATGTTTTTTAGTTTTCTAATGACATGACATATCATCAATAGATTTTTTATTTTTGAATGTTGTTTCAGTTATATAGTTATTGTTATCCTTCGTTTATCTACTTCGTTGTTTTCAGGTATTTTGTCTTCTATTTACATCTATTTTCTATATTTGTTGTGAAACACTTTCATAATGATGGAAATATACTCCTCACTAACACACCATAGGCCCTCATTACTGGTTGTTAGCCTCTAGCATTCTGGGAGGTTCTCATGAGTCTATGTGGCTTACCGGGATCGGGGCACCAATTATTTGGCATCCGGGTTTAGGGCATCACAGTTTCCATGTTTAATATTATATTTATTTAAATAATTTTTATTTTCACAAGAAACAATTATTAAAATATACTGCATATTGGTGGAAGGGGGAAATTCATTAATATATTATAAAACATATAAATAAGAACATTTATCATATATAATATCTTTTATCCCTATCTTTTTTACAAAATATGTTACGAAAAGTAATGATACATAAACAATGTGTATATAATTGATTTTCTTATGAAAATTAAAAATAAATATTTTTTTCAAAATATATTCTAATTTCACACAATAATAATGTGATTAAGATACACATATTTTAAATATATTAACATGAACATGATAATATCATTTATATTGTAATACTCAATATAGTAAATCATTAAATCATATCATTAATATAATGTAGATGATCAGCCAATACCTCATTTAATTTTTAACACACATATATTTAAAATAATTCGTAAAATATACATTATATATCTCATAACATTCAATGTCATTGAATTAATGTCTTTCAGAATCATACTAAACAAGAATATTCCATGCAGTTTTAAAACACATGTATGTATATCTGGGATAATGTAATCATTTTTGAATTATTAATCATTCATACTGAAAACACAATATTTATATAGAAATTATTGCATTCATAAAGAATCAAAGTTTTATTTTTAGCCATATTTTTATCATCCATATTGAACTTCTCCTCCAATGAACTATCTATATTGTACCGTAGAACATAAAAATGATTTTTTAAATTAATATATATCCCGAACCATTTTGAATATTTTTGAATTGTAATTTTAATTGAGTAATATTTTTAAATAATTATATATATTATAGCGGGTTAAATTTTATCACCATAAAGAAATATTTGTAGTCTCTCCATTAATCATGTTTTAAAATAAATCTAATCATAAACCATATGTAATATAAACACAAATCTATTTTCATTTAAACTATAACTATTTAATCTTCATTCACAATATATATATATGATAATATTTAATATATTATAACATCATTTTATACCCTTGATTTTTCTAGTTTATAATTGTTGAAACACTTTTGGTCTTTTAGATTAATGAAAAAAATACAATTCATGTTGATATATTTTAAAAAATTCATCATTTTTTCGATATATTTTTTGTCATTTTATTTTTTTCATATATCATTAAGAATAATAGAAATTATTATTCGGGCCAATAATGTTTTAGGAAAACTTTTCAGGCCAATATATTTAATCATATAGAATAACATTTTACATGCACAATAATATTAATAATATAACTACAAAATTCATCAAATCATTAATATACCCAATCATATTGTGTATATGAGCGTACACTAATATTCTATTGGGGATATTTCATACAATACCTTTGAAAACATGAATGAAATACATATTCTTAAATAATAATCGAAATTTATTTAATCAATAAATTTTTATATTTTTGAAATAAGAAGGAAATTTATTGACACATATAATTTCCTGTATGGGAAACTTTTTAATCACATATTGGGGCATATGAACATTTCATTAATTAAATATTCTTATAAGAAAACTACATAATTCACATTTTTTAATGGATTGATCATAAAGATATTATTTATGATTAGGATGATTTAATCTAAAACTATGTCAAATTGGAAAGTTAGTATAATGTATTATTTATCTGCTAATTTTGAATTTTATTAAACGGACTCTTAATAAAATTTTGAACAATTTTATTATTAATATACATAAGTAGGAAAATATTCACAATTCACTAAGTAAAAAAGACTACATTTCATTTTCTATCCTCACCAATCTATTTAGGTAGGATATCATCCAAATCATTATAATTATAAGTATTAGTTTCTTGATACGAAAACTCATTGTCCAGTGCAAAATTTATATTTATACTAAACTATATTACCATGGTACGCTAACCATATTATTTTCTCTAAGCATGTGAAATAGAAAAGAGGAAAAAATGATAGGAATATGCAATCTAGTAAAACCATATTTTTTATTTTAACATCCCACAGTTTGAAAATAGTGTTTGTATCTTAAAATAACTATTAGTTATAATATGATATGTAGTATGATACATGTAATGGGACCAAAAGTAATTTATTTATTTAATAAATAATATCCCATTAATCAAAAATTCAAATAATTTCTGTTATGAAATGTATATAAATTATTAATTCTAAAATGAAAAAATATAGATCTCCCGAATCTACTAAAATCATATCCCCAAAATACCTCCCTATAGAAAAAAAAGAAATCTATGTAAACAAAAAAAATTAATGGATGTATAGATCCTTTAAAGTAATTTTGTGGAATATTGAGTTAATTAATAATGTGGTATATATAAGAAGTAATTTTACCTTTGGATAAGATATGGTGTAGTTAGAATTGTTAGCTGGATGCTGTGAATAATATCATGATCATTGATAACATTAACCTGACCATTTGAATTGTTATTTTACATAAAAAAACAAATTGTGATATAAAAAATATTTTTCTTGTTTAATAAATGTAAATATATTTTTATAATGACAATGAATAAATACCTTGATTTAAAAAACATATAAAATGTAATGAAATTATTAAAAAAAATAAATTTTGATTATTTATATAAATTAATTAATTTTTATAATAAAAATTAGTAATAACTATTTTAGAAATTTATTTTAATTACATGAGTTGAAATTATGAAGTCATTACATATATATTTTTTAATTTTGATTCCTTGGTAATTAATTGAAAAATATCAAATTTCATTTGAATATTATGAATATAATTTTTCATATAACATTTGAATCATCAATTACATCATGCATGAGAAAATGGAAATAATATTTTATACAACATGTGTTCTTTCCATGACATATTTAATTTATAATACAATTCATTAAAAATAAATAAACATAAATTCCAATACTACAAATATTTTTCCAAAACCTAATGTCCAAAGTGATTATTTAAAGGAACAATTTCTCTTAATATCCTCTATTATTTTTAAAAACTAATGAATTAGAATTATAAATATTTTTACACTATAAAAACCCATTATATAATATTTATATAAATTTCAATTATAAATAATTAATTGTTATAATTTTTTTCGATGATACATTATTTTATTTAATATTTTATTTCACAAATTCAACTTACATAATGTATAAAAATAATAATCCCTCCCCCTGTAAAACCTCTCATACTAATTATTCCAAAGACTATATTCTGCCAAAATATTCCATCTTGATTCACATAAAATCATTAATTTAATTATGGAGTAATCTTACTCAAAACATCATGGTATTGTTAGGGTCTTATATGTGAAGATAAACAAAAGACTAAGTTAGTATCAATCAAAATTATTTTTTCTCCCATATTCACGATTTTCCTTTTCAACACCCAATTAATAAAAAAATACATTTGAGTATTTAGAATTTAATATGACATTATATTATTTAATTTAGCAGACTATAGTTATATTATTTTTTTAATATTAATATATGAAGCCTCCCTTTCCTGCTCTCCTGACTATGACTCATCAATGGTTATTGAACAACCTATAGAGACATTTCCATGAAAAAACATGTAACCATCATAATGGATGAATATAATTAATTATATATTATGTATAAACCCATAATTTTTTATAATATAAAACTTTATAATTAGTTATAATAGATTATAAATTAGATTTAACATGATAAAAAATTCATGGAAAACATAAATTGTTTTTAAAAGGTTGGGGCTGAAGCCTCAATTTATTATTAATGAAAATACTGCTTTTTGTCTGGGTAGAGGGAGACCCATTACATAGCTTGAAGGACCAAGGCCATGTGGCCTGAATACAAGGCATGGAATCCCATTTTATGGCCCAAATGACCCCTCTATGAATAGTATTTCTATATTGCCTCATTGCTACAGTCTATACTACAGTGCCTCTTCCACTACATTCCACCGCTGCTATAGTCCTACTATGGTTCCCTGCTACAATAATGCTATAGTACATCGAAACTTTTTCCCTAGACAGATTTGATCCTGGGAATTTTTGGATGCCAAGCGTGAAATTTTTATATTAAAAATTTTATAAAAATGATTACAATTTCACCATGGAAATTAAGAAACATAATAAAATGAAAATAATTTATAAATAATTTTGAAAATATAGGTAATAAACTTTTAAATATAATTTTCATAAAATATATTTTTAATATTTAGGAGGCACAAAATCAGTGAAATGAATAGTGAATTTAGGCTATGGGATTGTCAATACCATCATTGATTCCATGGTTCTTCCATCTTTCTGATAAATTTTTGTATGTGTACTCATTTAATTTTCCATAAAAATAATTTCAATTTCTTTTATTTTTTATTTTATTTTGATATATACATTTTTTAACATTAAATTTTGATCCAAATATAATGATTTTCCAAAAAATAATTTTCCTTCAAAGTCAAATATTTTCCGCCTCATATGTTTTTTCCTATACAAGGAAAAATAATCTCTTAATCCAGTTTATGATTTCCATTTTTCTTTTTTTATCCCAAACATTTACTCATGAATTAATTTTTTTGGAAATCCATATAAAATTTCTTCCATTAAATAGTTTATTTAAGGAATATTATTGTTATATGTTGTATGGGAAATTTTTGATTATCTAAATATTTTGATGTGATGGGTGGGATAAGAATTATATATCCCTCCAATGCATTATGTAATGTGATATATCAAATGAAATAATGTGTAATATTCATGAGAATGTTTTTTATTTTTTTCATAATTATTATGTTATAATGATGCATAAATGTTAAGTGTGAACATGTTGTTTTATTTTTTGGGAACTATTTGTCATATTTGACAGCTATGACACGGTGCTTCATTTTTTTATTCCCTCATTACATTAATTTATCACATTATTCCATATTTATTTTTATGATGATCCTATAATTTTGATATGATTATTATGATTGTAATCACCCATGTTTTATTATTTCATGTCCCATATTCATCAACTTAATGTGATGGTAGCACACCCCTTTATTTGATGTATAACCTAAAGTGATTACTTGTACTAGGTAGATGAGATCATTTTTAGGTCAATGAAAAAATATTTAGATTAGTATTTATGTTTTCATATGGTCATGTTTTGTATGAGACTAATTTTTGGAAGTTAGTAAACCTTTTTAACCACAAATTGTATCTCTATTATGTTTTGATCATAAAGATGATGTAAATGTCATGTATGACTAAGTAAGGTCGCTATTATTTGAATAAAAGATATAGTTTAGATAATTTTGTAATTAGGATTATAAAAAAAGGGGAAACCCATTTTGATACTACATTGTATATATAAAAATAAATATTATTTTTTTCTAAAAATAATAATCATAGGGATATGATAAGATATGTCCTTAATGATAATTTGAGAATGAATAAAATCATTATTCTTATTTGTTGAAATAAATATTTTACAAACATTTCTATTTTAGAAAATGGTGGGAACCAGTAGAAATTAGTCTAATAACCTATTTGAGTGATAATATAACGATTTAAAAAATGAATTCCCCATTTCCATTCTAGGTGGACTTCCTAACTTCACAGAAATTATGGCCCAATTTTGTAAGGATATGAAGAATAACATGACAATCTAGTATTTCTTCCTTCACTCAAGAAGGATAATGTATCCAGTAACCCATTCATGAAGATACAACATGCAACATTTATTAGATTATTGGTTCCACTAGTGGCAGAAGGGTAGGATAACAAAATGTAGAAGATATTTTATGTACTCGATAGTTTTATAATGGTGAATACGATAATTTTTTCTTATAAGTTACATTAATAATATAGATAATGGTGTGAAAAATACATAAAACAAATCTTAATGGGGAATTTGTCGAGATAAAGTGGTAATATTTTATAAAAATAGTTCAACCAGGTGTTTCCTTTAAAAAATTCAACCAAAAATAGAGATTGAAGTCATAGAGATGATGAAAATGGATAGTGATATTTTCACAGAAAATATGGAATACATAAAAATATGATCAAGATATGCCTCTTATATTTTATAAATAATGAGAGAAATATATTTATATTCTGTGGTTGTTAAATCCACTAATTAAAGTGAATCTATAAACTAGATTCATTTGGGTTATAAATAATTGGTTTTATGTGATCTCAATATAGATTCAAGATTTTGAGAGTGGTCCTGTGTTTATGGAATAAAATGAGAATAATGGGGTTTTAATCTAGTGGCTCAATTGGAAAATGTGGAAAGAGGATCCAACTATCCACATATAAATATTTGGGAGGGAGAATCATGAAATGAGATAAAATCGAAGGGGAGGATCATTAAGTTATGTAAATAATGAAAACAAATCCAATGAAAGTAAAAGAGACATGATTAAGTCTTTCAAAAATATGCAAGAAAGTAAGAATCCTCGTTATATGAGATTCGTGGTTCTATATATCAATTATAGGGAGTATGTCCATGAAGCAAATAATTTCACTAAATAAGGAGTATTTGATAGTAATATACATCAATAACACGATAATACAATGTTTAAAGTGAAATTTTATTCCATAACTATTGCTAATATAAAGGGTAAAAATGAATTCATGCTGGTAAACCTAGTATTAAGTCATGAATGGAAGAATTTTATTTGATTTTAGATATATACATTTCTTTATATCCCTAATGTTTTCTCAAAATATTGAATCAATGAGCTGATAATTTGATGTATATATATATACATAGTTCTTAAAACATTGAAACACATGTTTTGGACACATGGACTGTAAGAAACATTTGGTGTGATTTTTTAGAGAATCCTATAATATAACCATATGTGGAATATGATTCTATAATTTCAATGGATTGGATCTCATTATATTGTGAACATATAAACTATTATGAAAATGAAAAAAATCATATTATAAAACATCCAATAATCCATTAAAAATATAAGGAAGATCAGGGATCTCCATTGGAACATACACCAATGTTTTGTGTGTGATGATTTAAAAAAACAAACCTGGCATAACTGGTTGAGTCATATGTCTGTATCAAACTATAGTAAATTTCCATAGTTATATATTACACTAAAATACCTCCAAATTTTTCACCTAAGCATCCACAAGATCTAGAATTATATTTCCACATTTATTTCATACATGAATATAATAATATAACAAAATTCCCATTAGTGATAGCCCCGATTGAACTAGAGGAGTTAAATAAGCTGCTATAAGAGAATATGAAAAAAAATTATTATATCCTTCTACATCACTGTGTGATGTGTTAGTGATATTTTTTATTAAAATTAATGCGTTAATAAATTTTTTTATTGATAATAGTTTATCAGCAGTATCACAATTAACTAAAAGTACCATCTTTCTAAGATTTACGACAAGTTCAATAAACTACAAGGAGATCAATACATCATAAAGGTGGAATATTGTTAGGATATCATCCACAGATGGTGAATATGGAATATATTTAGAGGACTTCATTCCATATAAGGGATGTCCAATTTGAGATCATGGTGACTCCCATAGTACATATTAATGTGCATTAAATAATCTTGTATTTCAATAATAGAGTCTTTAGAAACATTCATGAAAATTTCATGGTTTTATTTATTAATGAAATTCTCATTTAATCTAAGAAGATAGAGGGACATGAAAATTATCAATACACTGTGATAGAAACAATATGGACAAAATGACTTTAAGTATAGAATATGTGACTTATGGATGAAGCATGTCTCATTATTCCAAAATATGGTAAAAAGTGAGGGAATTTATGAGGAACATTCAATGATATATTATATTGTGGAATGTAATGTACCATCTATTTTCCCATAAATTGATGTATTTCCCTACATACCTTGGTACTACCGACTTATTGTGTGAAATTTATCATTATTATATATCCTAATAACTATGTTTACAAGGATATATGTTATGTTTATTTTGAAGTAATATTCCAATGAATGCTCTTGGGATCACAAAAAATGGGTAATAATTATTCATGTAATTTCAATACCAATATTTATATAATATTTTATTATATACTATGATTCTTCAAATAATGATTGGAATGAATACTCATAAATAATGATAATGTAATAGCCTATTCATTAAGAAATTTCAAGATCCAATAGCAGAACTACCCGACTGATGATATATAATTAGAAACTATGATATTCGGTCTAAATAATTGTTTGAAAAATATATATGGTCATAAATGTGATAATATACAGATCATAAGAGTCTGAAGTATATATTCTCACAAAAGGATCTCAACAAGTATCAAATTAGATGGATGGAACTAACCAATAACTAATATTTATAAATTCACTACTATATTAGAAATCCTAATATTTTGTATATATATATATATATATATTTGTTTCTATGGGGTATAATTAAATTTAAACACGCACACACACACGAAATATATAATTTGAAAATATGAAAAAGTTTTCTAGTAGTCATAGAAGAAAAAAACATTATACTATATCTATGTGGTGGAATAAGAAATACAATATCAATATGGGTATTAGTATGATATATTTCGAAAATATAATTATTGATAAAAAATTGTATAATTTCCTATGAATTCCCAACCATAAATCTAGGAAAATATCACAGGGTCATGAAGGGATGATCTAATTAAACAACATAATTTTCATGTAGTATATGAATTGAATATACATGAGATCCACATTGATGATGATGTTTTTCTAGAATTGGGGTATTTGTGACTTAATCATTTTAGATAAGGAAAGAACTATTGTACAATTAAAAAAATTCATCTTTTTCCATACACAAATGTTGAAGTAAGACTTGTTAAGATCATCGAGAGCACATTTGGTTGGAAAACATGTAGAAGGATATCATTTTCTAAAACTCAAGGTTCTTGGTTTGTTAGAGTGTTAAGGAATATAGACAAAATTAAAAGGGGTTGATGAATATGTTATCCATACACACTTTAGAATTAGAGAATACAACCATGTAAATTTTCACTAATCTCTCAAATACATTCAAGTGAAACAATGTAATACGAGTTGTCGATGATTGACTCAAAATGACTACCCACTACACTATGATTTTAGAAGACTTCTCATTGGAAAATGTCTCCATGATATGCATCAATTAACTGGTGATGATGAATGGGGGTCCAATTTTATTCATATTTAATCATTTTCTAAAGATATAAACTAAAATTATGGGAAATGTATAAAATTATTTGAGTACTAAATAAAATTTCAACACGAGTGTTCACCAATAAAATGATTGTAAATTTGAATGGAAAATTAAAATTCACAATGAAATGATTATATACTTCTTAAAGTAATTAAAATATTGATGGGAAGAGAATCACTAATTGGTTGAGTTATCATAGATCAACTATTTCCAGTCATGTATTATAATTGGTCCTTATATTTTTGTATATGCGATGTAATATAGAACTAAATCATGTTGTGATAATTTTTTCGATGAAAAGACTCTATAAAATGGCCTCTTTAATGAAATTAATTAGATGATTTGTTCCATCAAATAATAAATATATTATTCTGATATTCTGCTAAATAGTTATGATGAAAAAATCAATGGAACATGGGGTTTAATGTTAGAGAGAATTGTTTCCTTCAAATATCACCATGAAATAATGTTATGCGGTTTGGAATAAAATAAATTCAT
This sequence comes from Viscum album, assembly GCA_963277665.1. Taxonomy (NCBI): domain Eukaryota; kingdom Viridiplantae; phylum Streptophyta; class Magnoliopsida; order Santalales; family Viscaceae; genus Viscum; species Viscum album. The sequence continues at coordinate 223,218,218 of OY728165.1, forward strand.
AGAATATGGTTCATTTTACCCTATGATGTAATTGATCACATATGAGAAGTGTAATATAGGATTTTAATTTTCCCAAGTACAGCTCATGTTTATGAAATTTTCCACAAATTATTCCTGAGGATTTACTTAACTAATCATTCAGATGCACTGAATCTATAAGTGGGTGAAATGGAGAATGAACACTCGTATGAAGAGAATCAAGTCAAGATATTTGAATATAAATACAATATAATATGTAACAGGAGATCAGTCAATGTAAAACTATTTTGGAGGAGCCATAAGTATGAAGTGGTGATATGGAAGCCATAGGAAATAATAATCACGAAATTTTCACATATATTCTCAACTAATAATATGAGTACGAATTTATTGGGTTAAATTTCTATATGGGGGAATAATTTAACAACCCATTGTTTATAAATGGTATTTTATAATCAATTAAATGTTGGATCTTATATTCTATATAGAATTATACACATCAAGAAATAGAAAATAATGTATTTCAAAAGTAGCTATAGTTATATTAATCAGTAATGAAACCAATTAAACATCAAGAAATTTTTATTTCTAAAAAAATATATAAAATAATATCTAAATTGGGAAAATGCTTATCTTCCCAATCTATTAGAAACATCCACCGACTACCAGCACTATAGAATGGAATCATAATAATAGGATACCAATAAACATCATAGAAAAGGGAAATAGAAAGCCATAAGAGGAATTGAGTTGAATATTGAGTAAATGAATAATTTATTATATATATGAAGTAATTTCATCATTGTAATATTAATTTACCCATTAGAATTATATAATAGCGTTGGGAGTAGTTATATGACCATTGGAAATAGTAACATTACTATTAGAAATATAATTTCAAAAAAAAATTATAAATTCCTATATAAATAATATTTACCAATTATAATTTATATAAATAAAAATAATATAATTATTGGATTTAAATACAACGATTAAAAAACTTAAAAAATATAACATGTTTCAAAAAACATATTTTAATTTATTTCATAAAAATGATAATTTTTGTTTTAAAAAACATATTTATACATTTTATATATATAGTTTGATAAATTGAATACAATATTTGAAATAATAATTTTAAAGTTTTATAGTGGTTAATATTTTGTAATTTTTTTAAAACAATGACATTTTCAAGTGAATGACGAAATTCGTGTTTTTCACCTAATCATTATATCTAAAAATACATGATTCATTATATAATACTGAAATAATCATTTATAAAATATAATTATTAAAAATTACAGATTTAATTTCTTAAATTTTTAATTATTATTAAATAAAAATAAATTAAAAAACTAAAAATATCTTTCCAAAAACTAAATTCAAAATTATGTCCTTAAATAAAATGTATTATTTCATTCAACATTATATTTTATTAAACTACTGATTTAGAGTTATTATGAGTTTTAGAGTCTTAAAATAATTATATTATATTTTTATATATTATTAATACTGTAAAAATTCTCTATTATATGTTTTACCGTTGATCTATTATTTTATTTAATAATTATTTGAAAAATAACCCTCCCCAAGAATAAATAACCACAATAACATTGCTTAGAAATGAACTCATATCCCATATCCTAAATCCTAAAATATATAAAATTAATGCTTTAAAGACCATCATAATAAATTGGGATGCTTTGGAGAAATAAAACTCTAATAATTAATGATTTTTCAGTTTCATAAAGGAGACACTACACTAATGATTTTTTATGTATTGATCAACTTTTATGTTTCATATTTTTCTCATTATTTTTTACCACCCTAATAAAAAAATATATAAATAAATAAGTAATTTAATAATATATTTCTAATCTTAATCTAATTTATATATAATATTCAATAAATTTATATGTTTACACATCCTTTTTCCGCCCTCCCAATAGTGTCCCATCAATGGTAAATTGGCCAATATGGAGACATTTCCATGTTAAAATAAATAACAAACATCATTGAAGGATTTTATGAATTAAAAATTATACTTAAACATGAAATTTTATGTATTATAATGTTATGGAACAAATTATACTAATTTATAGAGTACAATTCCACAAATAGTGAAATCATTGAAAAACATGAACATTATTACATAAAATGTGATATCAAAATGACTACCCTCTATCCAAGGGTATTAAAAAATATAATAAAAATTATAATTGATAAATAATGGTAAAAACTATGGTTATTCACTTATAGATCATTATTTAATAAATATTTGTTTTTTTATGATGCAAAATGTAAAATGAAAAAAATTTGTAATTATGTTAAGGGGATTCTCAAACTCAACTCTCATTCATGGGTTCTTCCCAAATTCTAATCAGTTTTAGTATGTGCTTTCAATATTGATACATAAAAATTATTTCAATATTTTTTTTAATTTCATCATATAAATATTTCCACCTTGATTTGAAATGAAAATACTATGATTTTCCAAAAAAAGACATTTGTTCTATGAAAATATTCGACTCCACATATCTTTTTTTATGAAAGAGGAAATGATGTAATTTTCCAATATATGATCTAATATTTTTATTGGGTAACCTATTGTTTATTCATGAATTTATTATTTATAATATCCTTATTATAACCATTCCTTTTCATGGAATATTTTACGGAAATCATTGTTATATATTTTTTGTGGAATAAATGATTATGTTTATATTAGGATGTGATCTGTGCCCTCAAAATTATATTTCCCTCCAAAGAATTATGTAATGTGATCTATCTCATGATATAATTCATGGTGTTATCTTTTTTAGTAATGATTAAGTTTTTATTATTAACATATATTATGTGTGGACATGATTCTATATTTGTTCATAATAATGATGTTTTGAGGTTCCACTAGTGTTGTGCATTAGCCTTTTGCTAAAAACCCAATAAATTAACCTATAAAATATTATTTTCACTTAAAAAATTCATTTATGTACAATATTAAATAAAATTATATTTAATTTATTATTTATCATATAATTTATTTTGAATTGTTATTAGGAAAAAAATTAAAATGTTATAATTATATCAACATTTATTGTAATTATTTAATCTATATAAATTATAATTAAGTTTTTAAGATGTTTCAAATTTTAATATTATTATGGAGGTTATTTTTTATTGATTTTTTATATTATTAAAACCTATATTAAAATTATAATTATTTATACAAAAAAAGGTGACATTTTGTCACATAAATTTATTTCAATAAAATTTATATAATTTTCATTGAATAATTCCTATTAAATGTGTCACTTCTGGTCGTTACATGATAAGGGTTGTATTTAATTTCTCAAATAGAATTATGTTTGGTTTTACAGTAATTTAGTTGTTCTCATTCTATTATATGTTACCGTAATTTACCTGATTTAACATAGACCATGTTAAAAAAAATTACAAATGATTCTATTCATAAAATCTAAAAAATAAAAGGAACCTATTTAAATAATTTTGATCAGCATATTATATATACACAATACATTTTTAAAAATATAAAACACATATGATGTTTTAATTAAATTAAATTTATTCTCGTGGATGAAACGAAGAAACAAGTTTTCTAAAAAGTAAAAACCATCCAAATGTTGACATGGGTTTATATTCAATTTGAATGTGAAATAGCAAGAAATGATATAATTTGGATTAAATGATTGAACAATAATTTAATTACACTTTAAAACCAATTTAATAGATAATATAATAATATAAATAAATTAGATGAAAGAATAGTTTTTGAATTAATATGTAGTATGTTTCCTTATTCATTAAAATATAAAATTTATCATAAAAACATAAATAATTCAAAAAATCTAAATATTCATTTCCCTCTTCCATATAAAATTTTTATTTTTCAAAATAGAACATAAAAATTTGTCAAAAATAGATTTAAAATGGTATCTCTTACAAAAGTCGGTAAAAATTATTCTTAGGAAATATTTTTTGTTTTACATATAAATAATGATTTATAATTAATTTTTCTTTATAAAATTAATCATGAAAATTTAAAAAACTAATAAATAATTAATTTGGTTGTTTCATTATTTTCTTATTTTTGAAATTTTGTGCAATAAATTTTATTCACAAAATAAATAAGTGGGAGTATTTTTTCCTCATAGAATTTTCTAATTCTCATGCAACTGTTCAACTATATAGTTTATCCAAAAAAACATAACCTATTGAATTACCTTATTCTATATCACTTGTTCCATATGGTCTATAATATAGACTATCTATTACTCATTAGAAATATTCTCCTCGTTATAGACTAGCTCTTGTCTCAAAACATGATATAAATTCAACATATACAATTATGACATTGAAACACGAAAAACAATTTTTACCTGGGATAAATTCATAGGTAAATACCATAAATGTCAAACTGATCCAACATTTTCTAGGATAATATAGGTTCCAAGGATCCGTGTACATAGTTTTCTCTAATTACCAAAATTTATCACACTTTTCTATGGGTAAACATTGAAAAATATGAGATCACTTACTTTGAATGAATGATCATTAATCTCATTATCTACAAAACTTTTATTCATTCATTGAGATGTCCTCATGTGTCATTGAATCAACTGAACATTATTTTCCATTTGGTCTACCAAATTTGGTCCCATCAACTTCAATTCACCTACATCATCCCAAAAAAGTGAGATTTCGACAATTTATTCCCTATAATTCCTCAAATGGTTCCATCTATAGAATGAAATGAAAATTTATATTATAATAAATCTCATCTGAAGAATGATATTGGTATAAAAATCCATAGTAATAGATTGACCATGTATATAGAATATTGTACACATTCAAAATTGTTCATTCGGACTACCCATCTAATTGATGATGTAATGTTGTACCGAATTATTATTTAGTACCCATTATCTATTGAAGTACTCTCCAAAAGTTAAAAGTGAATTGGGGATCACAATTAGATAAAATGAAGATGGGGAATCCAATTAACCTAACTATATTTGTAATGTAATACAGAGAATGATTATCTAGTGATTTAGTGTGTTGAATATGAAATTAATTGGATGATATATTAAATTGATTATTAATAAATTGGATCAAATTTTTACCTTGATATGTATTAGATAATCCCACGATGAATTCCATAGATATATTTTCCAATTTCTACCATAGAACTGGAAAAGGTTAAATCATCATATTCCACATTTTTCATTCTTCATTAACCTATTTAAAAGTCAAACACTTCATGCTAATGTTATCAATATAGTTTCGTATTCCATCTCACCAATAACACACTCATTGTTCTATGTACATTTTATTACTTCCCTGATGAAGTAAAAATAGGGAACTATGAGCCTAATTTTACAAATATTTCATAAATTATGTAAAACAAGTCACAAATATTCTCTTCAATCAATGAATAAGAAAATTTATCAATCATAAATTCCGGTAATAAACCCTTCTTAACTAATTCATATTTTTCTTACAACTATATGTCATCCTTCTATGATTGCATTATTTTCACTTATAGAGATTATTAAACTTACATCTAGAAAACATTGGAATTTCCTAAACCAACAACATCCAAACCAAATTTAATTAAATCATTTTCCAAAGGGTTTCATTCAAAAATTATCATTTTTAATATAGTTTTAATTTTTATGTCTGAATGAATCAGAAAATTTTTGTTGCTTTCCAGGATGGTAATAAATCATGAAATCATAATCCTTGAATAGTTTCATCATTATCCTATATCTTATGTTTTAATTTGTTGATTTACTATTTAATTCAAAAAAATATTTCATATATATTCTCTATATTATTCCTTAAAAATGATGACTCCAAATTTTTAAGCAAAAACAATAGTAGCTAATTCCAAATCATGTGTATGTTAAATTAGCTCATGAGGTTTGAACAAATGTTATGAATAATAAATTACCTAATAATTTTTCATTATAATGATACTAATTAATTTCAATGAACCATAATTCTAGACAACAAAACAACCATTTTTAGATCACAGGAACAATACATGAGCATTTACCAATATTCATTTCAGTTGCTGAAAATAATCATCACATTCTTATACCCATTTGAACATTACTCTTTTAAATTTTAACATAGTTAGTGATCTATATTATCGAGAAAGGTTTTCAACAAATCATAGGTATTAACATTATAATCCATGAATAATAAGAATCTATTTAATATTGGTATGTATCAGACATTATTCAACCACTTTTATTTTATGAGGGTTGTTTCTAATGCTTTTTCTACAGCACGTTCATTCGTCTGCTTCAGGAGGATAAGGACGCATTGTATGTTGCTCTGCATTCCTGCATTCCAAATCTGGGCATCATTCATTCCTTATTCAGGGACGTTTTCTCCTTGATCGAAACAGAATGATGGAATTTTGGTTCTTCCATATATGGATTCCCCCTCGGAACTCATTACCTGGTCCAGGTATCCCTTATAGACAATGATGTTGTCTGTGAAACTCTTCATAGTTCCATATCTTCATGGGCTATGGTTAATTACACTGCTTCTATCAAGATATTCTAAGGTGTACGGTCAGGGTAGAATCCTTCGTTCAGGGGAGTAGTCATGTTGGATATAACTGGCGTGTCAGGATGCTAGAACAGTAGTGCATCTAGGTTTTTTCTATTTATTATAGGGATTCTCGAGGACGTGGTTTCCTGAGGCATCCAATTTCAAGTGTGGGGAATTATATTCCATATACATGTCTCTGAGGTTTTTCATAGCTACCCATGAATAACACAGGGTATACCACAGGTTTAACGTTCAGTGAGGATAGATCAGACTGATCGAAACACTTACTAGAGTGGATCAGATGGGTGTGACCCTTGGAGGACACACTGATATTGCGGCTAGTTCATGGTTAGTTAATATATTTTTGTTAAAGTGAGTGGGGATTGAGGTGGCTTGAACTCATTTGGATGTGGCGGCCCGAGTAAGAATCAATATGGATAATGGATGGCTAAGAGAAGTGGATGGAGAATGAGATGGAGTCAACTCAAGGGTGACCATGATGGTCGAATTGAGACTCAAAGATACCTCTTTAATATCATTGTGGTAGGGAATCAATGTCAACGTTGTTCATGATGGGGTATAGGATTAGGGTGTGCGCAGAAGTTAGTGACCCGATGATATACTGGGGCTAACACATGGTTATCATCCTGATGTTGGTATGATACTCGAGGGCTGACCAGAGATGTGGGTCCAACAAAGGGGACTACAACGGCTTACCACTAGGTTTGGGTTGAAAATGGCATACCGCTGAATGAGGCTCACCATGTCTTTACATTGGATGAGGATCATAATGGCTTACCTCTGAATAGGTTTTACAATGTCTTACCATTTGATAAGTTTTACAACGGCTTACTCCTGAAAGGGTTTTACAATGACTTACCGATGAATGGGGACACAACGACTTACCGCTGCATAGGGGATAGCTCAGTGTCATGTGGGACAAAAGGTACATACCGTTTAACGTCACAGAGGAAGTGGGAGAACTGACATGAAGGGAGTCAGGGCCGATGATTGTTATCCTTGATCCTTTGGAAGGCTTCTTACGTACATTTCCTTGCCATGGATCAATGTCCACGTAGTTAGGGAGGGTTGTTGGTGAACCGACGTGAAGGTACTATGGGTAAATGGGTCATGGTCTTGAACCTCAGGGAGGCTTCCAACATACCTTTCCATGGAAAGGATAAATGTCCATGTAGTTCGGGGGGGGGGGGTATTGGTGAACTGACGTGAAGGGAGTCGAGACCAATGGATTGTGGGGTTTAGCCTAAGGGAGGCATCCTACAAACCCTGTCGTGCCAAGGATCTATGTCCACATAGTTCGGGAGGTGTTTTAGTGAACCGATGTGAATGGAGTTGGGACCAATGGATGGTGGGCTTGATCCTCAGGGAGGATTCCTACATACCTTGCCTTGTCAAGGATCAAAGTCCACATAGTTTGGGATGGGTGTTAGTGGACAGATGTGAAGGGATTTGAGACCAATGGATGGTGGGCTTGAACCTAAAGGAGGCATACTACGCACCTTACACTGGAAAGGATCAATGTTCATGAATTTGGAGATGGTGTGGGGCTTACACTCCAGGAGGCCCGTAGAGGATTACATTGTTGATGCTTACTCTAAGCCCACGTGAGTCCTGCTCGGGGTGAGAAACCAATTACAGCAACGACCTGATGATCATGTCATGGAAGGTGTGTCCATGTGAATTGATGTGGGGCTTACATGTGGTTAAAATCCCAGAAAGGAAACAAGGTCTTACACATGGTCTGCAACTGAATGGGGAAACAGTGGCATAGGTGTGGTTACTAACATAGTGAGATGGAGATTGGGACATACTCCGGGATGGAGACCCTGTGGCGACAAAGACGAAAGGGAGAGGGATTTGACACCAAAGAAAGGAGGGCTCTAGTGACCATCCCCACCTCTATATTCATTGTCCAGGAAGAAGATATGAGAAGCAAGGATGCTTCCTCCCACAAGAAAGGCTAGGGTCTTAAACCAAGGTGGTTTCCCTTCCCCCGCGGATAGACGATGCTCTGAAAAAGAGGATCTCATTTCATGTGAAGAATGATCTCACTCCTATAAAGACTAGTGGGCATAGAATTTGTCCAAGATAGGGCACCCCACATATATTTTATGGCTCCATGCCATTGTTTAAAATCATTTGCTAAAGACGACGGTGAGTGGCAGTTTAATGCTCTACAGCTCATATGAGGGGGGTTTACTCCACACCCCTAGGACATACATAACGTATACCCACCCACCCCTGAGTAAGGGATGAGATCAGCAATGCCGTAATAAAGTGGTGTTATTGAGTGATCTATTTATGGTTCCACAGTATCATTTCTATGTGATAAAGAAATAGTTGTTAGTGTGCCTATGCGAAGAAGCATGAGGCGAAGAAATGAAACGGAAAAGTACCACCTGAGGGATCATGAAATTACTTCGTAAAAACCTGGAGGGTCAAACGTGAAAATGAGTTGTGGGGAAAAGTGGTTCATAGGTTGAAGTCTCGTAAAGCTCTGGTGCTCCATGTAGTGGAGGGGCTTTGTGAAGGGGTATGCTATGAGAGATGAAGTAGCCTTTCTTAGGCGAAATCCATAGGTGCATATAGAAGGTGCTTTGTGAAGAGGAAGGTCATTCATGGAGCAGTTCTTCGCAAAGCATGGTTTCCATGTGAAACGTAGCATTGCGAAGCATTGTGCCTCCCAATGAATAGTGACCCTACCTTAGCATATGGTTCACTTGTTCATGGTGGGTACTTTGCAAAGCATAAGTGCTACACTGAGTCCTGAGTCCCCTGGCGGATCCCCTTCCTATGTAGAGGCATGTGGGCTCCGCGAAGGGAATCCCTCATTGAAGATGTTCTGAATTAAAACCATGAGATAGTCACTTCATGATACTAAAGTACCTTGAAGAACTCATGGTTCTCAGAGCTGAAATTACCTCAAGATTAGATAGATTGAAAGGTGAAAGGTGAGAGGATCCATCCTTTGATATTGAGGGGAGCCTGGTATGTATTGGAAATAGGCTCTACGATGAAAAGATCTCTAGGTGGGAAGAGACATGGCATTTAGTCACAACCATGAAGCTTCCCACATCCACACTCTGTGGATGGTTCAGAAATGTCAACTAGGTTCGCAGAGCCTCCCCCCTCCTTTCTCAACGACCGTATTGCAAAATTCAAATGTGTTTTTAAAGCCTCCCTCCTACTTTCTCCGCAGTAGGTTCGCAAATGAAAAATGGGTTCGTGTAGCCTCTTTCTTCCTTGCCCAGTGGCTGCTTCGCTAGGGGTGGGGGGAATTGCTCTTTTCATGGTTCTTCGGGGCTCTGCGGGAATGATTTACGAGGTAGCCTATAATAGTTTTTGTTTAGTCTTATTTTTTCCAAATTTTGGCACCAACAAATGACCCCCCCAGATACTGGGAGAAAAAGAGAAAGCATGGGTTAATGTATGAGGGTCAATCACCAAAATTACCTTATCCATAACATTGTTGACTCATGCAGTTGACTCGCAACGAATTCTCATGAATAGAAGAGGTGGCGTGTAGGATGTTTGTGCATCGAAGCTCGTCGTAGTTTAGATGTGCTGCGACGCACCAAAGGTCCTCGACTAAAAATAGGGGAGGCTGACTTATCTTTTTTTTCTTTCTCATCTCTGCATTTTTTCCTTTAGCGCTCTCAAATCACAAAACTCCACACACTCTGTGGTTTCTCTCGGCGAATTGGGCCTTTTGCATCGCACTTCATAATGAGTCTTTAACATTGCGATGGTGCACTCTATGGATTCCATCAAAATTTCGATGAATGGATCCACAAACAACCTTCACGAATGTACTCTACGAACGAGCTCTGTGAAAGAGATTCGCAATCCAGAACAAAATACACCCAAATCACAAAAACAAAATATCTCACCAAGAGCCCTCTAGGGGGTCCTTGCTGCTGCCCATAAGGAGGAGATGGATGATAGCTCTGGTATAGGGGAATTTATACAGAGCTATTCTAATGATAGTTCATTTGTTTAGTGACTGTTGGAGAGAAAAAAGGACTCTCTAATGTGTAAGTGGATTCCTCTGTATGGCTATGAACTGATGGATGACATCTTAATCATTGAAGCGTGTAGGGATGAGCCGAATTACTGGTTTAGGAGCACGTCATGCCTGCACCAGTGGTTCTGGGTGGCTGATGGCCATGCGTGGGAGGACAACACGCCTGTCAATGCTGATTGTCTATACAATCATCTAAAAAAAGTTGACTTGAAGAAATTGTAGCCAGATGCATACTGCCCTCTATACCACCCCATCTTAAAGGTATCCCTATGGAACCTAAGAAAAGGGGTGGTCCTAGGAGTAGGATTTGTGTTAGGGCGGCAACTTCACCGATGATTGGTTCTGAGCCTACTTGGTATGTACCTTGTGTGAGGAATTAGGGGAATATCTAAGAATTGTCTATTTGTGTGAGGCATATTTGGCTTCCATATCCCACAACTATTAGTCGAAGAAACTGATACCATTGTAGCTGATCAGATGGTCATCAAGGAATAATACCTTCCATTTCACCATGGATATGTCATCATTAGTTTTGGAGATGTGCAACAGATCTCAAGGGTCCTGATACTTGGGGAAATGTTTTATGACTTCCTCCTATTTATGGGTGCGTGGGAGGATCCAGAGCATATTCCACAATGAGACGATGGTGTTGATGAACCATGTACCAGGATAGGACAAGCAGTCAGTAAGGTATTTCCACTTGAAACGGTGGTTCCATAAGTTCTTGAACTTCCTAGAATATAGGGAGTTCCCTGTAAGCCTTGGACTTGCCTGAAGTGGGGTCAATGTGGAAAGGACCACTTGTACAGGCGGCTGTTGGAGGATAGTATCTAGAAGTTGTGGGGGTTCACCATCAGTATAGAGTAGAAACTAGCAGTCAGGTTGGCTACATTCGTCGTGAAACTTATCTGCGGTTGGATCCTGCTGGTGAGAGACTTGACCGAGCACGTCTTACATGGCGTCCATGCTGTCAACAGGAAGACAGGTCAACCTCGGGATCTTGATGCTTTTCATTATGTAAAAGATGATGTGGCATTTCAGCAAGGGGAAGAATCTAAATAGAATATGACAGAAATTCCACCTCATGTATGGGTGGATAGCGGCACTGCTCTTGGCGGTATATTAAAATCTGATCCCCATCTCCCCTCTTAAATAGAAATTATGCCCTTCAATTCTAAATGCCTCAAGAAGCTTTCTAGCCATGCTGACCATGCAGTCAGTAATGAACCTGTACTGGATGATAGAGTAGTTGGACATTCTCCCATTCACATTGACAACAGATGAATTCACTAATGATGGCTAGGGAATAGAAGAGTGTTGGTCCTATCTATTAACCTTTCGAGGTGGAGTCCTGGTGGCATGAGTAGACTGTGATCCCTCTCTATGAGATTTACACCCTTCACCAATTTTCAAGGCATTTTAGGTTCAAGAAGAAACGGATCCCACAGGTCTATTGGAGTGTGATTTGAGGACCATCCATGTGTGATAGGAAGATGGGGCTCATGTTCACAAGGGAAGATGGAAAGATGCGGAACAAGTGGCCTCCTCCCATGGCCATCTTCGGACTGGTGAAGGAGTAAGCCAAAAGTATGGAGGCGACCTAGCCTGGGGAGATGATTATGTATCCAAATGTTCAGGCCAGCGATGGTGTACCTCCCCAATCTTGAGGTTATGGTCCTACCGTGCACGGACATCCCGTGATGGTAGGGCTACAATGGTGGCAATGCCCACACCAGTTGTGGTGGAGGCATCGTTAGTGGACCCGATGGTGGAAGCAGACCCGACGGTCCCAGAAGTGCTAAATTATCCAGCGGGGAGACCACCTAGTTGATTCCACAAAATTTCTAACTGGGTTCCAGTGATGTGGTTGTGCCATATAGACAAGCCAGAGAGTGTTGTCCTTCCAATGTCATAGGACATCTGGTATGTCAATAGGAAATTCCTCGGCCCATCCAAGATTTAGAAACACCTGAAGCATCTCATGACAGATTTTATGGGAATCAGACCCATCCTGGAGGATTTCGTGCACTCCTAGGGTGCTTCGAATCCCATGACAGACCGGGTGATCGTTTTTATGGATCAAATGTCCCCTCCATATTTATCGGCTAAGAAATTGGGGGAGTTATTTCCTTTACCAGACGATTCGGACGAGTCCTCTTGGGGAGAGGAAGCAGGTAGAGGGAGCCCATTGGAGGAAGGTAATGTTGGTGATTCGGACCTAGAGCCTGAAGAGTTAACAGAGGCTCTCGAGGTAAGACCCAAAGTTCCTTCCCCTAGATCTACATCCAAGCTACATTGGACCCCTCACTATTATTTAATCAATGTAGTGGGTATGAATACACATAACATGTTCTCATTTCGCAATTAATGCAGATTTGGGGCCTTCTAGATCCAAGCCCGAGGTGACATGGATTGCCACGTCTAGTGGGGCCATGACACCTGAGGTGGCTCCTCCATAGTTTTTAGATCTTTAGACAATATACGAAGTGCCACACCTCAGGTTCTCGTTGGCAGCAACCCAGGAATGACACCGATAATTCAATTTTTTTATGTCACCTCTACAAAATTCCTGATTTCCACTCATTTATCTGGTTAACTAACATCCGTGCAATTCTTGTTATGCATATTTCATCAAATGGAACGGGCTGCCTAAATGAGGTTGGGTGGTACTCATGACAGCACATTCCCATGGAAAATTTTGGTGGTCATGGAGGCAGATATCCAGACTGACCATGTGGTGGCACTCTCGATCACTGGTGGGACTGTTATTAGGGAATGACCTGAAATTATTGAGGTGGGATCTGATGATGAAGATCGACCCGATAGCACAGGTCCTACTCTACCTGATCCAACACCAGATGTGGACCATGCAGATGAGTTCGTAGGGGTGTATCCTATGTATGAGCCTTGCAATGCCACAAAATGGGATGATACGAACTCTGATGAAGAGGATAGAAAAATAGTCCACCACCATTAATATAATATGTTCAAGATATTAATCAATGACACACCTCAAGCACAATGGTTTGAAAAGATGGAGAGACTTCGTTCATGACTATGGGAACTTTGTGTTGGGGGGTGGATGCCCAACTTCGCCACATGCTTGTCTGAGATCTCCTGTCAGAGAAGGTCTAGGAATATTACAGTGGCCTTGGTGTGGGTTGGAATTAGAGAAAATTTGGGAACATCAAGAGGCACCAGGAGGCTGAAAATGAGATTTAGTGGTTGTACATACAGGCAGATGAACATTCATCTTTCTTCAACACACAGTCGGAGATTGTATCACAGCTAAAGGACCTACAGGTGGAGGCCGCAGAGCGCCTGAGGCAGGCTTTCGAGTATATGAACATAATCTGAACAATTGTGGAGTGGGTCTGGATCATTCCTACTAATCAGGGCCCCATCGATGCCATGGAGGAGTAGGAACTGAACTGTTGGCAGTGAATCCTGGACTCTATAAGCCAGAGGGTGGCGGGGTGGCAATGACCATTTAACGGGGTCAACCTTTCCATAGGTGGGGTCGATCCTCGTGTATTGTGATGCATGTCGCTTTTGAATGTAGCTTAATGTTTTTACTATTCATGATAGATGCATGCATGAGTTTTACTAATCTTCTTTGGTCTATTTTATTTCCATTACATTCAGTGAAAATCTATCAACATGTCCCTATGCTCACATGGGTTGAGCACGATGTGTGAAACAATGGACGACCACCATGCCATTCCATCCTAATATAAGAGTTCTAACCAAGATTTGGGAATCCAAGGTTTGAATATCCAATCCGAATTTCTAGGAAGAAGGGGAGAGGCTTGACAGGAGGAGGAGGACCTCCTAACAATTGATATGCCATCTTCTGAATGTGCTCTAGTGCCTGAGCGGGGTAATTCCAGGGGCTTTTCAAATCAACCCGAACATTATGGAGTGGAAATTTTGAATCAGGATACCCCAGATTTAGAACACTATGGGGGTGGCATGGCAATGAAGGATAACCATTGACCATGTTTTAACCATTGTATCTTTATTGATTTAGCGTGAAATGTAGATAACAAATGAGGACTGACCATTGAAAATATTCAAAACACAGGACCTGGCTCAGAATTTCATCCATTAGTCTTCCATAATGTTGGACCTTGATAGTGGGAGAGCCATAGTCCAATAATCCATTATGTTATGGGGTTCATTTAGAAGTGAATGTGGAAGAGGGTCTGAATAAAGGGAATGAAAAGCATAGAGTGTGGAGTGATGGGTTGTTCGAATGGAGTCCAACACTCATGGAATCATGCCACTATGGTAGAAATATATTAGATGGACGTATCTTTTTAATCCGGTATCAAACATACTTCTGAGCAATTCCTCTCTGGTATGGACTTGGAATGCTCTTTAGTTTTACATCAAAATGATGCAGACAATAGGCGTGTAGTTTAATGGCCATACAGGGAGGATGATGCACATAGTTTAAAGGTCATACTATCTGGAAAAGGATTTGGCCCAGGGGGAAAGAAGGGTTATTGACCCTAGGGATGGGCCTAAGGTGAAAGTCTTGGGCATCACTACATATCCCATAAAGATGAGAATCATGCAAAACATAGTTCTTAAGATTGCAGTTTAACGTTATGCGGGATGATGATAAGCATGTGTTGAATGGTTGCGCCAGTGCACATCCTACCAAAATCACTAAGCCCATGTGAGTCATGCTTGATGTGGGAAACATGGAGTAGTGATGAGACTTTCCTACTGCATGAATGCATATGTTAGGGGTGACGGGATGCTAGGTGAATGACGTCCAATAATGCCAACCTACCTACTTGACATACCTAGATGCGCGAAGTGGTAAAGCTAAGTATGTTGGAAATCCACTTGAACATAGGGAAGTGGAAATATGTAAATCATGATGCTCGAGATCTGGACCACAATGATGGTGAAATGATGATTGGGGATAACTATTGACCATGTTCAAAACACAACATCTATTTCACATTATCCTGTAATGGGGAAAGACAAGTGAGGGTAGACCATTGTCCATGTTCAAAACATCGGACCTGTTGCATATGTTATCCATGTTCCTTGGGGACATTGTCCCACGACAGTAGGTAACCCAATGTTTCATGATTCTATTTTTTAATAGGGGTCCCTTCATACATAGAATTGGACGAGGATCCAAATAACGGGCTCACGACGCTAGGACATGGAATGAGGGAATGTCCTTGTGAAAAGTCCACAAATCGGGCTCTTTTCCTGATTCATCTGAGTACAACAAAAAGGCATATCTAGTAGAGGGAGTCGGGTCCCATTACAAGGACAATGGTCCTAGGGTGCATGCTTTCAAATTAGTGGTCGTTGGATGTGCCATAGAGGGGACCAGATTTAATGGACTCTGTGCAGGGCAACAAAGTAGCCAAATCTGATGCGTAGTTCCTATAGAGAGATCTTAGTTTGTGGTCATAGAACTCGGACCAGGTTGGGAAAAGACATGGGAGGCACATGGTGCGGCTACATCAAAACTCGAAGTGAATGAGAACCCATGTGGTACTTGCTTCACCACATGTTACCAAAAGGGTTCAGGCCTAGTGGCCAAAATAGAGGGGACATGATTTGAGATTCTTGGGGCTAGACCTAGAGATGACATGTCTGGGAAATCCTACATATCCCATGAGGATTGGAATCAATAATTATGTTGTTATAGGAGATTCCCTACTGTTTAACATCTTGTGGAAAAGAAATGGTGTGGGATATGTTTTTGGAGATAGAGCTTGGAGCATGATGGAATTGAAGAAGAGAGACACGTGGTAAAATAATTTCTAAACCTGATGTGAGTGATGATAGTAGGGGTCTGTATCATCACAATGTGCTCCCCAGTAAACTTATAGGTCTGGGGGACCAAAATTGAATGTTAGTCTAAGCCCAAGGCAAAGTTCCTGGGTGTACCTACGTACCCCAAGAGGATGGGAATCAATCTGTATGTAGTTCTAAGGGTGTCATGGTATGATACCAGTGCTAGGGATTATAATGTCGTTCGGGCATGGCCCTCGCACCAAAATAAGCGGCATTGGATAGATATTGTTTGTCCTTTAGGATAAATGTGTGTGTTTTTTTGTGAAGTGATGGACTTATGATATAATTTCATAACATCTCCACAAGAATCAATCCATGTTCAATAATTGAAAAATGGTATGGTGTGTGACTGATACAATGAATGATGTCCTCTTGAGTGAGGACATGAAGATGATGTGCCGTTTTTCATCATGCGACCAAGGATATAATGTCACAGTTTAGGGTATTGTGATGGGACCAACAATTCATTTTGACATCATGCATTCTAGATGAAAAAGTTTAAAGCCATTTAGAACTATGTGGCGTAGTTTATCATTATATGGATCGAACACTTGGAAGAAAGTGCATGATGCGATAACGAATACATGACGTGAATGAGGACGAGGTCCACATCACAGCACACACTATTCCAAGGATTGAACATCGAGCCTAGGGGCCAAAAGGGTAGAGAATAGGTTGTTGTACCTGAGGACGAGCCATCCATGTCTTCTTGTGTTTCCCACAATAATAAGAATTAGGCCACACATAGTTCTAAAGGTGTCATGCAGTTTAACATATTATAGGAAAGAATAAATTTTGACTTCATGCGAGATAGATTTTAATGTCATGTAGGATGTCATACTGTTTAATGTCATGTAGGACATTTTATAGTTTAACGTCATCCTTGAAGACATATATTTTAATGACATTTGGGATAGTAAATAATTTAAAGTCATGCAGGATGACACACATTTTAATGTCAGGAGGGATATGAGGTAGGAGGGACTAGCTCATTGAAGGGGAGTACATGGTGTGGCTGTTGTAATCCTGATGTGAGTTAAGGTATAAGCCCAAACAGGAGACACCATGTGGTACAATAAATTATGAGGCTGAAAAGATTGAGTAGAAGTGATAAATTAGTGGAACACAAGCTGGACCAAAATGTGAGGTGTTTTGGAATTCCAATGATTCCCATGAGGATGGGAATCAAGCCATACATAGTTCTTGAGAGAGGACGTATAATGGGATCTTATTTTATGGTCTTAGAGCATGGACCATGGAGAAGAAGAACTCTTCCAAGTAGTAGAAGGCCTCGATCTAATCTATAATCCCACGTGAGTCAAACTCTGTGTGGGAAACAAGGGTGGAAGGGGACTATGAAACCCATATAATACACATAAAGGGGAAGTTGGTGCGGAACCACGAATGTAGCCATACCCAAGATTTTTCCTCTAAACATGAAAATTTGCACTGAGGGATAATGCCGGGAGTGTTGAAATTACACATGGAGATGATGGGTTGAGAAAATTATTTGAGTCATGTAACCAACATTTTAAAGCTTGAAGGAGTTAGTGTGACTATGGAGAAAAAACTATTGACCATGTTCAAAATAAAGAATCCATATCATGTTACATGAAATCGGAACAACATATGAGCATTGACCAATGACTGTATTTGCAACACGGGACTTGTATCAATTTTTTGATCGAAACCCTCGAGGACGTTGTCCTATAATGAGAGGGGAGCCCTTGGGCCACGAATACATGCCATTTGGTGGTCCCTTTGGATGTGAATGATAATTGAATCTCAAATGAAGGTGAAAATGATGCCTGAAAAATGGGTGAAAGCATTTCCATGTAGTATTAGACACTCCAGGCTCTGAACTATAGAACTCCTGGGCACATTGGTGAATCACTGAAGAGGTTCAAGGGACAAAACTTAAGAGCAGCCGATATGAAAAGATGTGTGTAGGGAAAGGGAGAGAAGGGATATCATGATAGATAGGGGTATGTGGTGTGGTTTTCATAAACCCTTCATTAATGGGGACATAAGAAGTCCACAATACACCATATACCTCTCTCTTGGAAGAATGTAGGCCAATGGGCCATGATGATATGGAGATATCTAAGAGATGGGGATGGACTCGAAGAATAGATGTTTGGGAAGTCCTACATATCCCATAATTATGGTAATAATTACACACATTATTATATAGAAGAATGATGTGGAGTTTTATCATCATGCAGCGAGGATAGTGGTTCTCTTAGTTTAAGGTCAGAGGGCTCAGACAATATGCCTAGTTTAATGTCATATGCATGGGATAACTGAACAGCGGATGAGTCATTGTTCCCATTGATGATGCCTATCATAGGGCATGGAAAAATAATTTTTAAATTTCCTAAGTGTAGTCTAGTGATTAACCCTATGAATTCTCTTGATGAGAAGTGCACACAAAATCAGTTTGTCACTTTTAAACGAGGGTAAAAATGTTGTGTTTTTTAAAGGAAATTTTAAATTCAAATGACTGAAAAACTATGAAATTAAAAAGGGGATTAGGTCGGGGTCAGTTTCCTAATTTTAATGGTATACTTGTTCAATTTAATTAAATCCTCTTCTTCTATGGTGATTAAATTGAGTTTTCACAATCATTTCCTTTCACTTTTTTGGTGAAATTATGACGGTGAAAGAAAACCTTACCAAGATCTCATTTTGGTCAACTCTCCTTCCATGTGTAAAATAGTTTTATTGATTATAATTAATTTAAATGGGAAATACTCAATCAGGTTTTTTATCCTAAACAATCAAGAACATTAACTACACCTTTTACATGTACTGACGATCGTCGATTACTTCACCACTAATCTCTGGTCTATTCCATCATATATAAACAAGAAATTAGTGGAGAGATATTATGATTATTTTACCAAGGAAAAAATAAATAGAAGAATTAATATTCAAGAACAATCACACTTGATAATAAAATATGCTATAAGAAATTGAAAAAAAATTTGAAGAAGAAAGAAATTTATTCAATTATGTCGAAGAACTCAAGCATTACAATGTGGAATACCAACCCTTCCCCAATCACTTCAAATGTTTAGCCCACCACGGTAAGGGTAATCGAGATGAATGGGGAAGAAGAAGGCATTAAAAACTATAAAAAATAAAAGAATAAAAAAGAAAGATGAAAATATCTTCTTCTCGGTGTCCCGGATGGAATGGGATGGAGAATGGGATGCTTAAAGAGGGTGGAGCTCTCCTCCTTTTATAGCCAGAATTTTTCCCCCCGAATGCTGATGCGTTTTAGCCCCATTAAATGACATATTCACAAGTTGATACCTTCTTCAATGTTGTTCATAATATTCATGGGCGTTTCCCCTCAAATGATCAGCTTATTTGGAGATGTATTCCTAGAGTTATGGTCTCTTTACTCTGAGCATTTGTTCTTTCTAGTCAGACTCGCCAAATCACAAACCTCCAGATTAGGATGCTTGAATGACACTTAAAACGACCAATTTCCATGGCCTTTCCTTCATCAAAGATGTTATTAAACCCATTTAGCGTCCACCCACCGAATATCACAACAATTTGGCCCACCAAGAATTATTTATGGACCCCACACAAAAAATCGGCAGAACTGTAAACAGTTTTCGTGAGACAACTTGTGATCTTCTTTTGAGATTCCATATGGTCGATTCAGCTTTTGGTCCAAATATAGTAAATGAATCACTAGATGTTTAGAATTTGTAAAAGAAGTCATTTTTAAATTTGTATGAGTGTAGATAATGTTATGGCCAAATGACAGAAATAATTTAAAACTATTAAAAATCCTAAATGGACCATATTTACTATTCCGCTAAAAATAACACCAACATCATAAAAATGAAACAATTCATATTAGAGGAACACTTTTGTGGGTTTAAAACAA
This sequence comes from Viscum album, assembly GCA_963277665.1. Classification (NCBI taxonomy): domain Eukaryota; kingdom Viridiplantae; phylum Streptophyta; class Magnoliopsida; order Santalales; family Viscaceae; genus Viscum; species Viscum album. The sequence goes on from OY728165.1 coordinate 223,238,563, forward strand.
TTAAATTGATGTAAATATAATTGAAAATATTGGTTCTATCAATTCCCCCAAACATAGCACTTGGACTCCACGACAATTAAAAATAAAATCAAATCAAATCCAAAACACATACCAATAAGATCTACCAAATTCCATACTAAGAACCAAAAAGATATCTTGACTTATCAAAAACAATTATTTAAAGTTCTCTATTTTAGATTTTAATATATTTCCACTTCATATATTATAACATGCAAACAAAACACTACCTCGCATTAATTTTCTCTCATCTCACAAATGTAAATGTTCAACATGGATTTTCTCATCCAAACTCACACAAGAGTCACCATAGTATTGATAAATTCCGACTTCTTCGCCTGATGTGAGTCAAGGAAATCTGTTTCTCATGAGGACATTTCAAGGTTGTTCTGTGGCTTCCGGTTGGTAGGATTTAGATGTTAAAAACTCTGAGGCCGAAAAAGGAGGGCTTGTCTCTTTATGAAACAAAATTGCAAGATTCTAATTTTTACTTAAATATGATTTCCTTCTCTTCCCCTTTGTAGAAAATAGGCTCCATGATCACTCAATCAGCTCATGATTTCAGCAGAAAAAAGTTCAATCTTTTCAAAAATGATTTTTCTCCAAAGCACCAGATAGGCACGACTTTCTTTTTACATTGTATGCTCCAGAAAGGCACAGCTTCTCTTTTCATGAAATCTCTAGAAAAGGCACAACATTCAACAGAATAATTTTTCAGCATCACACACATATCATCAACAATTTATTTTCCACCCAATGTATCACAAAATGAGGTAGTACACCACAAGACATCATCCCCCATACTTATGTTCAACTAGATAATGCAATTTCACTTCAAGAATAGGTTGGATAGATAACATGGGCTTGTAATGTGGCTAACCTCATAGGCATTTCATGGAATCTAATGGATTATGAAGGATAAATGTAAAGTCGGTCCGTAATGAAAAGGATTATTTTGAAGAGGGGGCTTAAAATCAAATAAATGACTCAATCATTTAAAACACATGTACCCCAAACCCTCATGTTTTGAAAGGAATAAATCAAATTCTGGTTTAAGTAAGCATGGTCTGGTTGTCTCACGAAATGAGGCGAATGAAAAGAATATGAAAAAAATGGTTTATAATCCCCACAAGAATGTGATTTCAAAGATATATATAGTGAAATATAGCATGGATTACAAAAATTAGAGTACTTTCATGAAATTCCAAAATACATGAACTCGGAACAAAGTAATTTCTTTATTAATTTAAGAAATGTTTCATGGAATATTTTGGTTCACTCATTGACATGGTTTTAAAAAATGGTAATGATAATCATTTCAGCTCAAAAGTTTCAAAAACACACCAAAAATTTAAAAATAAACACACAAAATTATGAAAACACACAATTTTTTTTTTGAAAAACAAGCACAAAACGAAAATCCTAAACTATAAAGGTTCGCTCCCCCACACGGAAGTGATACAGTTTCCTCAATTCATTCAAGTTGATTTACCAAGTAATAAGATTTTTGATTGATTCACAACAAATAATTAATTATAATGGTGAGGTACGACCTGACTTATTGGCAATGCAACATGGAGTTTGGCTGTTAAGTGTTTCTCTTTGAAAACCTAAAAATGTAAGAACATAACATAAAAAATTTATTAAAGGAAATTTAAATATAATTTGAATATGAAAAGAACGATAAATATTGGTTTAATCCCCCAAGTGGGCCCTGGGATTTGACTGCCTCCAGAGGGGCAGTTCTAATCATTTATCCCCAATCTGATGGTGGGTGAGGTTTCTTTCTCATGAACCAACAAAAATTATTCTTTCCAGCTTGTACTTGTTCCTTTTTGTTGAGGACTCCATGGATATAGCATACCATGTCCACCCCCATTGTACTGAGATACAACATGCATGGTGGTGTTTGAACAATGAATGAGTCCTCTAGTTTCATAGTTTCAACTTGAATAATTTCTTCTTCGTTCACCAGTTCTTTCTCAAGAGATGATGCATCATGTAACACCCCAAGATTTCATAGTGTGTTATTTCTTCAAAATAATTCAATAACTTGCACTACACGCAACACTGAGTTCAATTGCACCATGAATTGCCAAAAAAAAGCCATTAAAAGAGGTCATGAATAGTATTAACTAAATTTTAAACTTTATATAATCCTTATAATTTTAGAATCCATATTATGAGTTTCTTAGTCATAATGCAAGAACAGATTCATTTTCAGTATTGCACTTTTATCAACTTTTGATAGTGAAACCTTTTTAAATACAATATTTTAAACTTTTTTACTAAATGGAGACATCAAAAAAATTTAAAATGAAACATCCCAAGCTTCCACGGTACGCTTTCCTTTGAATAAAACAGTAGCGTGTGTTGTACGCAACTTCGAGTTCTAACACACCGTAACCAATCAAACTAGCTGTTATGAATAGTAATACCTACTTTTTGAAATTATATATATTTTATATTTTAAAATGGACTTAATTTTTGGATTCGGAATATCAAATTTAGCCTAAGGTGAAATTTTGGTACTTTTCTGATAACTTTCATATTTTGATGAATAGTGAAAATTACTAAATTTTAATTAAAAACAACTTTTTTAATCAAAATAATTAATAGTGATAAATTATGAATTTGAGTGGTTTTAAAGTATATTTAGAATATAGTTTTACTATTTAATATAATGTTGGTCATTGGACATAATTTTACAATTAAACCGAACATAAACAAGTGTCAATCTTTTGGTAGTTATTATCTCTTAAAAACACGCTTTTTGTTTTGACAGCGGGAATTAATTTTAAATTAATTTCTGCCACTTCTGTGTTTTGAATTTAGAAAAATGGATTCCATATTTGGAATCAGGATGTTCAAATTGTGTAAATAGGTAACTTTTATTTTTAGACATTTTGAATAATTACTGCAGTAAATATTTTATTTACCATGGTTAAGGGTAAATCCGGTAAATAAGGGTTAAAAAATAATATTATAATAATACTAAATTACCCTAAAACGTGTCTTAACCCTATTGGTTGATACATGGTCGACCATGGGCATCTTTGGGTCTATTTTGGGACCCCATGGATCCACTTGTAAGTGATAATGACACATTATTTTAATAAAGCTAAAATAAAAATAAAAATGGCATAAGCTTACATCTTTTAGAAGAACAATTTTTACATAGGGTTATACCTGTTGGATTTTCGATTATAAATATTCATTAGAAAGATAAAAAGATTTCCTACATAATGATATTTTATTTATAATTTTTAGACATTAAATAATTTATTTTAGTTATGACACAATGATGATGCAGTAATTACTAAAATAGTGAAAAATTAAAATAATTGATATTATAAATACCCAAATAAATATAATATGAAACTTTTAATGAATTAAACTAATTTTCTAGGCTAATATGATATATTAGGATTGATTTAATGGACTTTTTTCGAAGTAATCAATCTTTTATGAGTTTCACAAAAATCAACTATTGAATAGTGTCAAAATTGACATAAAAGAGTTCTTAAAACAAATATTATATTATTAATTGATATTAAATTCCTAAAAATCTAAGGTTCGTCCAAGAGACTTATATTATGATAGGTTCCTCATTAATGGACCACTTGGGGGTCTCTTGGATGTATATAGTAAGTTTATTAACCATATTATATAAAAATACAAAGAGACATTGTAAAAGTGAAACTAATTAACTTAGAGTTAATACTTAAAGATAAGGTTAATATAAGTACCCAAACCTGTCTAAATTCTATTGGTTGAGTGGTTTTCGACCTATCCCCACCTCATCCTTTGAATAGTCAACTTTGGAGCCTTTAGAAACCGAATATGAATTTATTATAAATTAATATTTCTAGATTTTCCAAAGGTGCCCCTCACCCCTCTTATAAAAGGGCACTCCTCCTTCTCATTTCTTCACACCTCTAAAGCCTTTTGGTTCGGCCAAAATCTGCCCAAATACTCTCCCAACATCCCTCACTACAACCTAGAGGCCTTAGTTTGATCAGAAAGCCAACCTAAGGAGCCCTTTTGATCAAATCAAAAGGAAGAACCCAAAGAAGAGGTAATGATTTCACCACCCTTTTCTAAGTTCATTTCTTCTTCCACTTCTTCTTCCTTTGTTCTTACCATTCTGAAATAATAACTCCAGTATCTCACATATACTGTGATGTTATTATAAATATGGTACAATCATATTCAGTATTCTATCCACCCTTTGAATAACATGTCACCATACGTGCGTACGTACGGCTTACCGTCTCCACGTCGTGGTGTAATTGTTATTCAATATAATATTATTTGGATGGGTATAATAATGATGTGTAACTCATGTAAATAATAAATATAACATGTTAATGATTCTGTATATATGATATACCATCCATTTATATATTATTTTAATATCAAAAGAATGATATTGTCGCTCGTGCGTACGTACGGACTACCGTCTCCACGAACGCGATGAGATTCATTCTCCATCGTATCCATTCAAGTATAATTATCATTTTATGATTTAAAAATGATGTTTAAGCACTTGATATAATTCTGGATATGAATAAGATACAACAAACATGGCTTATGTAACAAAACATATAAAAGAAAATGAGTAAGTTAACACCCGAAACGATGATAATTCTAAGATATTATTAATAAATCAATGTTAAAAGATCATATATGATATCATATTAATATATATGATTCTTGTATAATTTAATAACAATTATTTCACCATTATACAGGAGGTTAACCTACCCCAACCAAGGAAAAGTACAAGGTAAGGGTTATTTCACAATCTCTTCATTATCCGAGGTTGTTTATATGTAAAAATCTACTGGGATCTCTTTATCATCCACATTCATGTTTCTTAAAAATGTATTTCAAAACATTTTTACTATTTACAAGAATATGGGTTAAAGTCATTTATACCTTTTTTTGACTTTTTATAAGAGGTTTATAAAGGAATCTTTCCGTCGTTTTCAAAACAAGGTCCTTTTTAACCTTTTTGACAGAATTGAGGTAAGAATGTTTTTTTTAACTTATACGGCGGGTGCGGTTATTTTACGCCGTTATAAAATCTTCAAAGCTTTCCTTACAAGCTTATAAGAATATTTTCAAAGAAAATGTTTTATTTTATATGGATCTTAAATGATTTCAAAATAAAAGGAGATATTTCTTTAAAAATAATTTTGATTTCATCTATGTCAACATCCTTTGATGGATTTTAAGATTATTTGAAGTTTATTTATTATGATACAAAACTTCTATATTGTATTGAAGGTTTTGTGATATGTTTGACTGTGGATGTGCTATTTTTATACCATTCATAGTTTATTGTGAAAGTATTGACATTTCGTATGCTAGTTTTAATACGAATGTTTATGTTATGTTTAAACCTTTTCATATGGGAATGCATTGGACTTAATAAGTGACGGGTGGAGCCCGCTATAGCTCCTCGATGCATCGGTAGGTCTCATGAGACAAACTAGTGTCTTGGCACAAGGCCTTGACAAAATCTTATTTGTAGTCTTGGCACGAGGCCTTGGCTATGTGGTTATGATAGTCTGGCATTATGCATTCCAACATTATGAAAGTGGTTATTGATTTTTGCATGTGATTATTCGATTAGTAGAATATCCATGTGAACAAGTAAATGGCATTATTTCATTTTACTTTTGCCATACTATGTTGAAGTTCAATTTTAAAAGGCTTTTGTTTTAGTAATTCATTGCCTTAAATGTTTATGCTTATTTTGAATGTTCCGCTATATTGTTATCCTTACTGGGCATTTGAGCTCACCCCTTTTCTATGTTTTATTTTTCCCAGGTAGTGAAGAAGTAAATTATGATTGACTTGCAGGGATATTATGAGGGGTTTATAGTGTGGATTATGGAGACAATTTGTTGTTGTAGTAGTTTTTCGTTTAATGATGTAATGTAAAACTTATGAATATATCTAGTGTTTCCAAGGCTACTAAACCAATCGGTCTTTCGGGATTTGATCTTTCTTGTGATCATGCCAATGTTACGAAGTAATGCACCGACTCTGGGTAGCTGGGGTTGGGGCGTTACAGTTGGTATCAGAGGAAGTTTAGTACAAACCTTGGAAGCTAGATTTAGATAAACTCTGATTAGAGCACGTATACCTAAGATGAACTTTGAGGATTTGTATAGAAGAACTTCCTAGAATTTTGGTATTGTAGAGATTTTGTGAGTTTTCCGAGCAATACATCCCTGTCCGGATACGAGCAGGTAGAGGCGGCTCTGACACAGATGTACCTAGGGGTAAATCCCGAAAACACCGCTTTGAGCTAGACTCGAACGGGAACTGGTGCACGACAACGGGCCTTGCTGCACTCTTGGTTACGACACTCCCGGGGGATATGCTTAGGATAACTCTCATTTTCTTTACAAATCATTATGAAGGGTTTATGAGTATATACTTCCTCAAAGAAAACATTTTTATGATTATGGATTATATCCATAAATAGTTCAATTTATGTTAAGTGTTTTATAAGTATGGGATTATGTGTTTTGATTCATAAACTGATCTAGTTTATGCCATGGTATAGAAATGGCGCCCAGTAGAAGGAATGAGAACTCCAGAAATGCACATGATCCAAAGAGAAGGAAGGATCATATCTTTCATGGTCTTAAGCTAGAATTTATAAGAGAAATAGTCTCCCATGTATTATCATCATATGAAGAAATAATATCATGTGTTGATAAGATAAGTAAAGAGTTTACTGAGTCCTATGGCTTTGAAGGGAAGCAAGAGAATAAAAGGATGGAAGAGAGAAAAATGGATAAAGGGAAGAGGGAAAAGAAGAATTTTCCCATATGTGGTAACTGTGGAAAGAAACACCCTGGAAATTTCCTGAAAGGAATGGGAGTTTGTTATAAGTGTGGAGGAAAAGGGCACAAAGTACATGACTGCAAGGGTAAGAAAATGGTTTCAAATGTACAATGCTTCATTTTCAAGGAGTTTGGACACTACGCGAACCTATGTCCCAGTCATCAGACTATGCCACAAATGATGCTATTGGATAATAATCAAGTTATGATACTACCACAGATGAAGAAGAATGATTAGAGTTCTTATGTTGATTATGTCAATTGAGTGTTGTATCAACAATGTACTTGTTATAATAATTATGGAGTATATAAGGATTGTACTGCAGTACTATTTCATTAAGGACTTGAGATTGTGTGGAACAAAGAAAAGTGACTCAATATCAGGATAAATTTTTGGAAAATATATGGTTGAGAGAATGATAAACCATAATATAGTTCTGATACCGAGGTAGTGATTTTCGAATAATACATGATTATTTTGGAAAAATTATATTGGATATTCTTGACTACCTTGGAACTGATTAATGATTTGTATATTCCATCATTGTTGGGGTTTAAAACATTTTTGGATTGATGAAGTATATCCAGCATTCAATATGGAATAAGGGAGCATGAATGTAATCAATAAAAAATATGGTAATTCAGGATGTTTCAGTGTATTAAAAGAATACACGATGAAGGTATTCATATGCTATTACGGGTTAAAAAGGATCTACATTATGTTTACCCTCCTTATAAAAGTTGGACTGTGAGTTTGGATAGAATTATTTTGGATAGTTCTTGTTTGGATTATTTTGGATTGCCATAAAAGGACAACCCGGAGGTCGGGCGGCAACCCGTCGCGTCCGGCAAGGCTGCGAGACTTGAACCCGCAACCGAAGGGCGACAAGGGTGTATCACCTACCACTGGCCCATGAGATGTCCTGGATTAAATAATGTAGTTTTTATTAAAAGATCTTTTAGATGAATTATAAATTCTTTTATTTTGGAACCCTATACGAATAGTGTAAATAGAATTTTTTTTTCTATTAGAGTGAAAGATGAGTTTGTGGTAGAAATTTATTAATGGATAAAAAACTAATTATAAAGTAAGTATATCTCCTTATGATCTTAGCCAATATCATAAATAAATTCCTCAATATTAAGAAACGAAACTTAGAACAAAAATGTTGTCCTAGATGGTACCTTAAATCATCACTAATTTATGGCTTTGGGATTGTTGGCCTTTTCATAGCCATGTTCTCTACCACTCTCCATCAGATAATTGATGGTTAGATTTCTCTTCCATATCCATATTTTCCTACATGGAACCCTAGTATGTGTTATTTTCGGTAATCTTCATACTTTCCACTCTTTATTTTAAATAGAGGCCTCATTAATTCATTTTTCGATGTGGGATTTCAACTAAGATATTTTGAAACGTCAAAAATGTGTTATCCTAATACCCTATGTTTTGTTGAACCGATGGTATTTCAAATCATCATAGATTGATGAATTTAAGGACCTCAATTATACACTTGTTTGTGATTGATGACCTCAATCACTACCTATAAATATTTACGTTTTTCCTCCGATTATATGTCTCTAATTTCCACCAATGTTCTCTTAATCGAGATCATAATTTGGTGGTGACCCTTTGATTTCTTTTTTCCTCATATTAATACTAAATTTTAGTAACCCAATTTCCGATGTGGGGTTTCCCACAAATATATTTTCTACTTTCAACCTTTTATTTTTGAAGAACAATTTCAAATTTCGAGGATGCAATTTATTGAAGGAGGGTAGAATGTAACACCCCAAGATTTCATAGTGTGTTATTTCTTCAAAATAATTCAATAACTTGCACTACACGCAACACTGAGTTCAATTGCACCATGACTTGCCAAAAAAAAAGCCATTAAAAGAGGTCATGAATAGTATTAACTAAATTTTAAACTTTATATAATCCTTATAATTTTAGAATCCATATTATGAGTTTCTTAGTCATAATGCAAGAACAGATTCATTTTCAGTATTGCGCTTTTATCAAATTTTGATAGTGAAACCTTTTTAAATACAATATTTTAAACTTTTTGACTAAATGGAGACATCAAAAAAATTTAAAATGAAACATCCCAAGCTTCCACGGTATGCTTTCCTTTGAATAAAACAGTAGCGTGTGTTGTACGCAACTTCGAGTTCTAACACACCGTAACCAATCAAACTAGCTGTTATGAATAGTAATACCTACTTTTTGAAATTATATATATTTTATATTTTAAAATGGACTTAATTTTTGGATTCGGAATATCAAATTTAGCCTTAGGTGAAATTTTGGTACTTTTCTGATAACTTTCATATTTTGATGAATAGTGAAAATTACTAAATTTTAATTAAAAACAACTTTTTTAATCAAAATAATTAATAGTGATAAATTATGAATTTGAGTGGTTTTAAAGTATATTTAGAATATAGTTTTACTATTTAATATAATGTTGGTCATTGGACATAAGTTTACAATTAAACCGAACATAAACAAGTGTCAATCTTTTGGTAGTTATTATCTCTTAAAAACACGATTTTTGTTTTGACAGCGGGAATTAATTTTAAATTAATTTCTGCCACTTCTGTGTTTTGAATTTAGAAAAATGGATTCCATATTTGGAATCAGGATGTTCAAATTGTGTAAATAGGTAACTTTTATTTTTAGACATTTTGAATAATTACTGCGGTAAATATTTTATTTACCATGGTTAAGGGTAAATCCGGTAAATAAGGGTTAAAAAATAATATTATAATAATACTAAATTACCCTAAAACGTGTCTTAACCCTATTGGTTGATACATGGTCGACCATGGGCATCTTTGGGTCTATTTTGGGACCCCATGGATCCACTTGTAAGTGATAATGACACATTATTTTAATAAAGCTAAAATAAAAATAAAAATGGCATAAGCTTACATCTTTTAGAAGAACAATTTTTACATAGGGTTATAACTATTGGATTTTCGATTATAAATATTCATTAGAAATATAAAAAGATTTCCTACATAATGATATTTTATTTATAATTTTTAGACATTAAATAATTTATTTTATTTATGACACAATGATGATGCAGTAATTACTAAAATAGTGAAAAATTAAAATAATTGATATTATAAATACCCAAATAAATATAATATGAAACTTTTAATGAATTAAACTAATTTTCTAGGCTAATATTATATATTAGGATTGATTTAATGGACTTTGTTCGAAGTAATCAATCTGTTATGAGTTTCACAAAAATCAACTATTGAATAGTGTCAAAATTGACATAAAAGAGTTCTTAAAACAAATATTATATTATTAATTGATATTAAATTCCTAAAAATCTAAGGTTCGTCCAAGAGACTTATATTATGATAGGTTCCTCATTAATGGACCACTTGGGGGTCGCTTGGATGTATATAGTAAGTTTATTAACCATATTATATAAAAATACAAAGAGACATTGTAAAAGTGAAACTAATTAACTTAGAGTTAATACTTAAAGATAAGGTTAATATAAGTACCCAAACCTGTCTAAATTCTATTGGTTGAGTGGTTTTCGACCTATCCCCACCTCATCCTTTGAATAGTCAACTTTGGAGCCTTTAGAAACCGAATATGAATTTATTATAAATTAATATTTCTAGCTTTTCCAAAGGTGCCCCTCACCCCTCTTATAAAAGGGCACTCCTCCTTCTCATTTCTTCACACCTCTAAAGCCTTTTGGATCGGCCAAACTCTGCCCAAATACTCTCCCAACATCCCTCACTTCAACCTAGAGGCCTTAGTTTGATCAGAAAGCCAACCTAAGGAGCCCTTTTGATCAAATCAAAAGGAAGAACCCAAAGAAGAGGTAATGATTTCACCACCCTTTTCTAAGTTCATTTCTTCTTCCACTTCTTCTTCCTTTGTTCTTACCATTCTGAAATAATAACTCCAGTATCTCACATATACTGTGATGTTATTATAAATATGGTACAATCATATTCAGTATTCTATCCACCCTTTGAATAACATGTCACCATACGTGCGTACGTACGGCTTACCGTCTCCACGTCGTGGTGTAATTGTTATTCAATATAATATTATTTGGATGGGTATAATAATGATGTGTAACTCATGTAAATAATAAATATAACATGTTAATGATTCTGTATATATGATATACCATCCATTTATATATTATTTTAATATCAAAAGAATGATATTGTCGCTCGTGCGTACGTACGGACTACCGTCTCCACGAACGCGATGAGATTCATTCTCCATCGTATCCATTCAAGTATAATTATCATTTTATGATTTAAAAATGATGTTTAAGCACTTGATATCATTCTGGATATGAATAAGATACAACAAACATGGCTTATGTAACAAAACATATAAAAGAAAATGAGTAAGTTAACACCCGAAACGATGATAATTCTAAGATATTATTAATAAATCAATGTTAAAAGATCATATATGATATCATATTAATATATATGATTCTTGTATAATTTAATAACAATTATTTCACCATTATACAGGAGGTTAACCTACCCCAACCAAGGAAAAGTACAAGGTAAGGGTTATTTCACAATCTCTTCATTATCCGAGGTTGTTTATATGTAAAAATCTACTGGGATCTCTTTATCATCCACATTCATGTTTCTTAAAAATGTGTTTCAAAACATTTTTACTATTTACAAGAATATGGGTTAAAGTCATTTATACCTTTTTTTGACTTTTTATAAGAGGTTTATAAAGGAATCTTTCCGTCGTTTTCAAAACAAGGTCCTTTTTAACCTTTTTGACAGAATTGAGGTAAGAATGTTTTTTTTAACTTATACGGCGGGTGCGGTTATTTTACGCCGTTATAAAATCTTCAAAGCTTTCCTTACAAGCTTATAAGAATATTTTCAAAGAAAATGTTTTATTTTATATGGATCATAAATGATTTCAAAATAAAAGGAGATATTTCTTTAAAAAGAATTTTGATTTCATCTATGTCAACATCCTTTGATGGATTTTAAGATTATTTGAAGTTTATTTATTATGATACAAAACTTCTATATTGTATTGAAGGTTTTGTGATATGTTTGACTGTGGATGTGCTATTTTTATACCATTCATAGTTTATTGTGAAAGTATTGACATTTCGTATGCTAGTTTTAATACGAATGTTTATGTTATGTTTAAACCTTTTCATATGGGAATGCATTGGACTTAATAAGTGACGGGTGGAGCCCGCTATAGCTCCTCGATGCATCGGTAGGTCTCATGAGACAAACTAGTGTCTTGGCACAAGGCCTTGACAAAATCTTATTTGTAGTCTTGGCACGAGGCCTTGGCTATGTGGTTATGATAGTCTGGCATTATGCATTCCAACATTATGAAAGTGGTTATTGATTTTTGCATGTGATTATTCGATTAGTAGAATATCCATGTGAACAAGTAAATGGAATTATTTCATTTTACTTTTGCCATACTATGTTGAAGTTCAATTTTAAAAGGCTTTTGTTTTAGTAATTCATTGCCTTAAATGTTTATGCTTATTTTGAATGTTCTGCTATATTGTTATCCTTACTGGGCATTTGAGCTCACCCCTTTTATATGTTTTATTTTTCCCAGGTAGTGAAGAAGTAAATTATGATTGACTTGCAGGGATATTATGAGGGGTTTATAGTGTGGATTATGGAGACAATTTTTTGTTGTAGTAGTTTTTCGTTTAATGATGTAATGTAAAACTTATGAATATATCTAGTGTTTCCAAGGCTACTAAACCAATCGGTCTTTCGGGATTTGATCTTTCTTGTGATCATGCCAATGTTACGAAGTAATGCACCGACTCTGGGTAGCTGGGGTCGGGGCGTTACACATCAAGGGAATAATCAAAGTGAATTTCAGATTGTAAGAATATTTGAACAAAATTAATTCATAAAGAATCAATATCAAATGCATCCCCATTAATGTGAGTATCATTCATCTCATTTTCCTCAAGAAAAGCCACTTTTGTATCCTCTTGAACTCTTTATGATATGTTTTCAACCAGCTCAGGGGGCTCTAGATGATCCTCATCAGGTGAATCTTATATTTCTTCCTCAACCGCCAAGGAAATAGATGTGTTCACAGAATCTGAAAATTTAAAATAAGGGGAGGTGATACAAAATTCAGTTTTAACAATATCTAAAGATAACGAGTTAATGAAATGATTATCTCCCTGAGTTTATATGTCTTTAATATCTTCTTCATTTGAAATCACCTCTTGGGGTTGAGTAGTAGAAGATAGAGGCTAGTAGTCAGGCTCCTCTGTCTGTTCTTCAAATTCCACTATGTTAGTGGTTTCACCATTTAATGGTTCTAAATATTCTTCTTTTGGGAGTCCATGTTGTTCTTTCCAATCATTCCAAAATTCATTCAAATCATATTGTTCCCCACAATGTATCTCAGGCTTTAATGTCTCTTTGGAAGAATGGATATATTCTGTTAGCCTTTCTATTTGACCCTTTTGTCCTTCTATGGCCTCTTCGAGTTCCTCTACATGAGATTTTTTATACTCTAAAATAGATTTTCCTTCTTGATGATTCACCTGTGAAATATCATTTTTTACCTCAACAATTTCTTGATAAAATTACAGAAAATAATCTGGGAGTTTAATTAATTGTCTTCCCAAACCCTCCAACACGGTGTATTCAAGGTTCCCTTTAAGGATTTGATTTAGATCCTTGAATTCATCCTCCTTGATGATTTGTATTCGAGCTCCCCGAATCTGCTTAGCCAATAAATAAATACTATACTCTGTAGATCATGGTGAGTTAGAAACATGTTCTTGCACTTGTGGGTACATGTTCCATGAATTAAAGAAATAATCATATGAACACAACATGGAAAATGTTTGTTTTTTTTAATTTGAAAAATGTCAAATATTTACAATTTTATTGTGGTACTACCTCCCCGAAAATGGCACCAAGATCGATGCACGCCTGTCGTAGGGTGTGGAAAAACAATTTTTAAATTTTTGAAGTGTAGTCTACTGATTAACCCTAAGATTTATCTCAAAGAGTAGTGCACAAAAAATAAGTTTTTCATATTTAAATGAGGGTAAAAATCTTTTTTTTAATGGAAATTTGAAATTCAAATGATTGAAGAACTATGATATTAAAATGGTGATTAGGTTGGGGTCGGTTTCGTATTTGTAATTTTATCCTAGTTCAATTTATTCAGACCTCCTTTACATTATTGATTAAAGTGAGTTTCCACAATAGTTTTTTCTCACTTCAATGGTGAAATGATGATGGTGAGAGAAAACCTTACCAAGATCTCGATTTGTTCAACTCTCCTTCCATGTGTAAAATAGTTGTATTAAATATCCTTAATTTAATTGGGCAATACCTAATTGGGTTTTGTTTATCTGAAAGAATAAAGAATACTCACAACACCTTTTACAGGTACTGACGATCATCGAGTACTTCACAACTAATCCTGGGTCTATTCCATCGTATATAAACCATAAATTAGTGGAGGGAGATCATGAGTATTTTACCATGGAAAGAATCAATAACCAAATTAATATTCAATAATGATCGCACTTGCTAATAAAATCCACTATAATAAATTGAAAACAAATTTGAAGTAGAAAGAAATTTATTCAATTACGTCCAAGAACTCAAGAATTATAATGTTTAATACCAAACCTTCCCCAATCACTCGAAATGTTTACCCAACCATGGTAAGGATAATCGAGATGAATGGGGAAGAATAATGCATTAAAAACTACAAAAAATAAAAAAATAAAAAATAAAGACAAACAGTTCATCTTCTTGGTGTCCCTGAAGGAATGGGATGGAGAATGGGATACTTTGAGAGGGTGGAGCTCTCCTCCTTTTATAGCCAAAATTTGTCTCCCGAATGATGATGTGTTGTATCCCTATTAAATGACATCTTCATGTGTTGCGCCCTTCTTCAATGTTGTTCATAATTTTCTTGGACGTTTCCCCTCTAAAGATCAGTGGATTTGGACTTGTATTTGGATAGTTATGGTTGTTTTACTCTGAGCATTTATTCTATCCAGTCAGACTCACCAAATCGCAAACCTACGGATTAAGATGATTTAATGACCCTTAAAAGGTCCAATTCCTGCAGCCTTACCTTCATGAAAAATGTTTTAAAATCCTTGCGCATACACCAACTGAATATCACAACAATGGGGCCCACCAAAAATTATTTATGGACCCAGACCAAAACTCAGCAGAACTGTAAGCAGTTTTCATTAGACAATTTGTTAGCTTCTTTTGAGCTTCCATATAGTCGATTAATCTTTTGGTCCAAATAGAGTAAATGAAGCCCGGGATATGTAAAATATGAAAAAGAAAGAATTTTTCAATTTGAATTACTGTAGATAATGTTATGTCCAAACTAATAATATAATTTAAAACTGTTAAAAATATGAAATGGCACATTTTTACTATTCATCTCAAAATAACACCAATATCATAAAAATTAAACAATTAATCTTATAGGAACAGTTATGTGGGTTTAATAATATTAAATTCAATGTAAATTTAATTGAAAATATTTTCTCTATCAATTCCCCCACACTTAGCACTTGGACTCCTGGACAAGTAAAAATCAAAACAAATCAAATCCAAAACACATACCAATGAGATATACCAAATCCATACTATGAAACAAAAATATATAAAGCCCCATAAATAACAATTATTTCATGTTCTCCATTTTAGATTTTAATATATTTCAACTTCAGTTCTTATCCCATGCACACAAAACACCTACCTCGCATTAATTTTCTCTCATCTCACAAATGTAAATGCTCAACAAGGATTTTCTCATCAAAAATCACACAAGAGTCGCCATAGGCTTGATAAATTCCTACTTCTCCACAAGATTTGAGTCAAGTACATGTGTTTCTCATAAGGACTTTTTAGGGTTCATCTATGGCTTCCAGTTGGTAGGATTTTGTTGTTAAAAATGCTAAGTCAGAAAAAAGGAGGGCTTGGGTCTTTATGAAAAAAAATTGTAAGATTCTAATTTTCATTCAAATATGGTCTCGTTATATTCCCATTTGTTGAAAATATGCTCTATCATCACTCAATCAGATCAACATTTCATCAGAAAAAATTTCAATTTTTTCACACATGATTTATCTCCAAATCTCCAGATATCACAAGTTTTTTTTACATCAGATGCTCCAGAAAGTCAAAGATTCTCTTAACATGAAAGCTCCAGAAAAGGCACAGCTTTCAACAGAATAATTTTTCAACATCACACACGTCTCTTCAAAAATACATATTCCACTAAATGTATCACAAAATGTGTTAGTACACCACAAGACATCTTCCCACATAATTAAGATCAACTAGATCATGAAATTTCACTCCATGAAGAGGTTGGATAAGGAAAATTGGCTTGTAATGTGGCTAACCTATCGGGAAATTCATGAAATCTAAGGGATTATAAAGGATAAATTTAAAGGTGGAACATAATAAAAAGTATTATTTTGAAGAGGGGGCTTAAAACCAAATAAATGCCTCAATCATTTAAAACACATGTACCTCAAAACCTTACGTTTTGAAAGGAATAAATCAAATTCTGGTTTAATAATGCATGGTCTGGTTCTCTCAAGAAATTAGGCGAATGAAAATAATATGACAAAAATGGTTTAGAAGCCTCACAGGAAAGTGATTTCAATGATATAGATAGTGAAATATGGCATGGGTTCCAAAAATCAATGTACTTTTCATGAAATTCCAAAAGAATTGAACTTGAAACAAAGTTATTTCAGCATTCATTTAATCTTAGTTTCATGGAATATATTTTTTCACTCATTTACATGGGTTTCAAAAATGGAAATGATGATCATTTCGGCTTAAAAGTTTCAAAAACACACCAAAAATTGAAAAATAAACAAACAAAACAATGAAAACACACAATTTTGTTTGAAAAACAAACACAAAATGAAAATCCTATACTATAAAGGTTCCATCCCCCACACATAATTGAGGTAGTTTCCTCAATGCATTAAAGTGTATTTAATAACTATGGAGATTATTGACTGATTCACAGCAAATAATTAAGTATAAAGGAGAGGTACGACCTGACTTATTGGCAATGAAATGTTGAGTTTGCCTCCTAAGTGTTTCTCTTTGAAAACTTCATAAAAGTAAAAACATAACATAAAAAATTTATTAAATGAAATGAAAATAGAATTTCAATAAGAAAATAAGGATAAATATTGGTTTAATCCCCCAAGTGGGCCCTGGGTTTTGACTACCTCCAAAGTGGCAGTTCTAATCGTCTATCACCAATCTGATTGTGGTTAAGGTATCTTACTCATGTACCAACGAAAATTATTCTTTCCATCATGTACTTGTTCCTTTTTGTTGAGGACTCCATGGATATAGCATACCAAGTCCACCCCCATTATATTGAGATACAACATGCATGGTGGGGTTTGAACAATGAATGAGTCCTCCAATTTCATAGTCTCAACACACATAATTTCTTCTTTGTTCACTACTGCTTTCTCAAGATATGTTGCATCAAGGGAATAATCAAATTGAATTTCAGATTGTACATCAATTTGAACAATATTAACACTTAAATAATCAATATAAAATGCAACCCCTTTAATGTGAGTATCATGCATCTCATTCTCCTCAAGAAAGGCCAATTTTTAATCCTCTTGAACTATTTCTGATAAGTTTTCAACAAGATCAGGGGGCTCCAGATGATCTTCATCTGGTTAATCTTCTTTTTCTTCCTGAACCACCAAGGCAATTGATGTGTCCACTGAAGCTGAAAATTTAAAACAAGGGGAGGTGATACAAAATTTATTTTTAACAATATCTAAATATAACGAGTTAATAAAATGACTATCTCCCTAAGTTTGTATGTCTTCTATATCTTCTTCATTTGAAATCACCTCTTGGGGTCGAGTAGTAGAAGATATATGCAGGTAGTCAGGCTCCTCTATTTGTTCTTCAAATTCCACTACATTAGTGGTTTCTCCCTTTAATGGTTCGAAATCATCTTCTTTTGGGAGGCCAAGTTTTTCTTCACTCTCATTCCAAAATTCATTCAAATAATATTGGTCCCCACCATGTAGCTTAGGCTTTGATGTCTCTTGGGAAGAATGGAAATATTCTGTTAGCCTTTATATTTGACCCATTAGTCCTTCAATGGACTCTTTGCGTCCCATCACTTGATATTTTTTATACTCTAAAACAAATTTTTCTTCTTGATGATTGAGCAGTGAAATATCATTTTGTACCTCAACTATTTCTTGATAAAATTCCAGAAAATAATCTTGGAGTTCAATTAATTCTCTATCCAAACCCTCAAACATGGTGTATTAAAGGTTCCCATTAAGGTTTTTAATTAGATCCTTGAATTCATCCTCCTTGATGATTTGGATTCGAGCTCCCCGAATCTATATAGCCAAGAAAGAAATACTATACTCTGTAGACCATAGTGAGTTAGAAACTTGTTCTTGTACTTGTGGGTAAGTGTTCCATGAATTATTGATATAAGCATTTGAAAACAACATGGAAAATGTTTTTTTTGTTTTTTTAATATGAAAAAGGGGAAATATTTACAATTTTATTGTTGAACTACCTCCCTGGGAACGGCGCGAAGTTTGACGCATGCCTTTCTAGGGCATGGAAAAACAATTTTTAAATTTTTGAAGTGTAGTATAGTGATTAACCCTATGAAGTATCCCGAAGAGGAGTGCACACAAAATCAATTTATCACTTTTAAATGAGGGTAAAAATGTTGGGGTTTTTAAATGAAATTTGAAATTAAAATTATTGAAAAAATATGATATTAAAATGGTTATTAGGTCAGGGTCGGTTTCCTAATTGTAATGTTATCCTTGTTCAATTTAATTCAAACCTCTTCTTATTTGTTGATTAAAGTGAGTTTCCACAATCTTTTCATCTCACTTCCTTGGTGAAATTATGATAATGAGAGAAAACCTTACTAAGATCTCAGTTCGGTCAACACTTCTTCCTTGTGTAAAACAGTTGTATTGAATATCCTTAATTTAAATGGGCAATAATTGATCAGATTTTGTTTATCCCAAAAAATCAAGAACATTCACTACACCTTTTACACATATTGGCGATCGTCGAGTACTTCACCACTAATCCCCGGTCAATTCCATCGTATAAAAACTAGAAATTAGTGGATGGAGATTATGAATAATTTACTAATGAAAAAATCAATAATGGAATTAATATTCAAGAATGATCGCCCTTGATAATAAAATTCACTATAAGAAATTGAAAACAACTTTTAAGAAGAATGGAATTTATTCAATTACATCCACGAACTCAAGCATTAAAATGTAGAATACCAACCCTTCCCCAATCACTCCAAATGTTTACCCAACCATGGTAAGGGTAATCGAGATGAATGGAAAAAAAGGCATTACAAAACTTTGAAAAATAAAAAAAATAATGACGAAAAGTTCTTCTTCTTGGTGTCATGGAAGGAATGGGATAGAGAATGTGATTCTTTGAGAGGGTGGATCTCTCCTCCTTTTATATCCAAAATTTATCCCCCGAATTTTGACGCATTTTATCCCCATTAAATGACATCTTCACGCGTTGATCCCTTCTTCAATGTTGTTCATTATTTTTTGGGTGTTTCCCCTAAAATGCTCAGAGGATTTGGACATGTATTTCGAGAGTTATGGTCATTTTACTCTGAGCATTTATTCTGTTCAGTCAGACTCTCCAAATCAAAAACCTCCAGATTAGGATGCTTTAATGACCATAAAAATGGCCAATTCCCATGGAATTGCCTTCATGAAAGATGTTCTAAAACTCATTTCGCGTCCACCCACCGAATGAAACAACAATTGGGCCCACTAAGATTTATTTATGGACCCCACCCCAAAAATTGGCAGAACTGAAACAGTTTTCATGAGACAACTTGTGAGCTTCTTTTGAGCTTACATATGGTTGATTCAGATTTTGGTCCAAATATATTAAACGAATCCCTGGATATGTATAATCTGTAAAATAATGAATTATGCAATTTGGATTAGTGTATATAATTTTATGTCAAAACTACAGAAATAATTTAAAAATGTTAAAAATCTGAAATGTCCCATTTTTACTATTTAGCTCAAAATAACACCAATATCATAAAAATGAAACAATTCATCTTACAGTAATACTTTTTTGGGTTAAAAAAAATTAAATTCAATGTAAATTTAATTCAAAATATTTTCTCTATCACCCATGGAAGACCACGAAGTGGAAATGATGAGAGAGGTTAATTGTTGATCATTTTCACAGCACAATATCCATAATTTTGGGGCCGGAGGTCGGGGCAAACAATTGAACGTCATAGGTTGATTGAGTTCGCAATACGGGAATTGAATCAATTTTCCACTCACAATCTTCGAGGGTGTTAGCCCTTAATGGTAGGAGAACAGTTGGGTCAAGCAGCCATTACATTCTGGGTTCCATTTTGTTGTAGAAGATGATGGAAACCCAAATGATGGGCCTCATGAAGCATGGTGGAGCCTATACTCACAGAAAAGATGATAAATGAACGGATGTCTCAAAGGGGGTATGTATGGAGTGGAAAAATAGTGGGAGATGATTACTGCCTTGAGTCTATACCAAACCACACCATCATAAATGAGAACTCGGGCTAGGGGTCAAAAGGGTCGAGGGACCTGAGGCTTGGCATCACAACCAACATTAGCCACATGATCCCTCATGCGGGTATTACCATACCTCACCTCCTATGAACACATAAGAAATTATTGGTGTGGGTAATAAAGGGGTAGTACTAGGCTATTCCCATCACATATGGCTCCGACAACTGGAATCACAATCCTGCTTGAGGCAGACTGAGGCTTGAAGAGACAACGGGGTAGAATGACCCACTACACTCAATTTTTGGGAGATATGGGATGGTGAAAACTACAAAGGATAAATGTTTTCAAAATTAGAAACACAAAATCCATATCGTGTGACCTGAAATGGGAACAAAAAATGTGTATCGACTAGAAACCATATTCACAACGTAGGACTTCTATTAATTTTTCATTCGAGGTCCTCGAGGGAATTGGCCCAAAATGATAGAGGAGACCTTAGGCTATGTATCCATACCATTCAAGAGCCCTTTCATATGTGAAAGGTAATAGAAACCCGAATGATGGAGTGCATGGAGCATAAATGTGATCGTGCAACTTAATGTAAAGATGGACAGTAGGAGAGGTGGGGATCTTCAGGGAGGAGGGATACAATGTACAGTCATGATGAGATTGACGTGAATGAGGGAAAAGGCATGCACCGGATCATGTGCACAGACCCATTAGGAGCTCCTGATGTTTGGGGTTGGCCCCACATATGAAATTTCTGGGCAATCATACATATACCATAAGGATAGTAGTCAAACCATACATAGTTATTATGGTTTATCGTCTTGTAGGATGATGCATAGTTTAACGTCATATAGGAAGACATAAAATTTAATGTTATGTAGGACGACATATAGTTTAATATCATGTTGGAAGAAATACTATTTAATGTCATGTGAGACAACATCTCACAGTTTAGAGTCATATAGGACCGAACAGTTTAAGGTCATGTAGGGTCGTAATGCATTTTATGGTCGTGTGGGATCATACATTTTAATTTCATGAATGACCATATAGTTTATGGTCATGCAGTACCATGCGACTTAGGAAATGTTTTTATTGAGTAACAAGGCATTGGTGGGAGGCGTTATACACTCTCCATCTATGGTAACCATGGAGTATACTCCCTTGGAAGAAAACCTTGTGAACAATTTAAGGTCCTTCCCATTTGGGCTCTAGTATTAGTCAGTTCTTACCAGGTATCATTGGTGTTCTAAGGGCCAACACCAAGTTACCTTGCAAGAAAGAGAAGAGGAAGACATTGGTGTTGAGAGCTCTAGATATATTGTTTTGATGCCTTTCCAAATTGTATAGTGCATGAGGCATGTTCTCATCGAGCACTTCTGACTCAGCTAAATGGATTTCATCTACTTTATCAGGCGCATTCTGATCATAGACATCTATGTGAAATGAGGGAAATTGAATCTCAATTGGTAGGATGACCTCTATTTTGTACACCAGAGAATATAGGGACACCTGGGTGGAATTACGAGTCTTCTTCCAATAAGCCCAGAGGGAATTAGGGAGCTTGTCAGGCCATCTCTTCTTATTATGACCAACAATTATTTGTAGAATATTTGAGGGGGTTTTATTGAATGTATCATTTTGTCCTTTTACTTGTGCATGATAGTGGGAGGTATGGTTAGAATGGATATTGTACATAACATACAATTTCATCAATTTAGTTTCCAAGACGATCATTCTATTATCGGTGAGGATGACATGAGGGACTCCAAATCATTAGATGATATTAGAGCACACAAAGTAAATGATGGAACAGGCCTTGACCACCATGAGGGTAATTTCCTCTCCCCACATGGAGATGAAATTTTTAGTGGTAAAGATGAACCTACACTAGAAAAATGTCACTGGTTGATATGGTCCCCTGACATCATGTCCCCATACCATAAAATGCCAAGAGTACTTGGTAGTGTGGAGGGGTTCCTACGACCAATGCATAAAGAGGGGGTCAATAAGGAACGCATATCACATTTCATAAAACTTGATGTACCCATGGATCATGTAGGGCCAAAAATACCCATGTCTCTAGATCTAGTGAGATAGTTTCAACCGAGTCTGATGGTCCCTGTAGGAACCAGCATGATTATCTTGCATGAAATGGGAATATCCACTCCATGAAATCAATAGAGAACCCCATCAAACATGTGCTTGCAGAGTATATGATTGTGGACAAGACCTTCATGGAGGGTAAACTCTAACATGTGTCATTGAATTCTCTCGCGCTCTATCTGATCTGGAGGGAGATTACAGTTTTGGCGGTACTCGATAAAGGAGGTTCTCTAGTCAAGAGTCACTTTAATCACTACATCCGGGGGACCTGGGGGTCCTGACGTGGTGGAGCCAATAGTATGGTGGCTTACCTCTGGGCTACCACCGTCATCTAGAGTGATGGGAGTAATGAATCTTTGGTATGCCATGAGGATAATCAGGACATCATGTTAAGGATATTCAATTGATGTAGCTAGGCTATCTACGGCATTAGCTTCACCATTCCAGGATCGAGGGACATGAGTGACTTCTGGAAGAGATAGGAACTGGGCCATTAGCTGGAGAGTGCATTTCAGCAATGTTACGAGCTCTAGATTTTTGATGTCATAGTTACCATTGTTCAAATCCATTACTAGTTTAGAGTCCCCTTCAACATGAAAATAGGGGTCATCAATATCGAGGGATAGCTCGAGGCTAGTAGTGAGAGCCTGATACTCTATCTCATTGTTGGGGCAGCCTTTTAACAATGGGAATGAATACGGAATAATGGATTGTGCTGGGGTAAGGAAGATGATACCTAGGCCTACTCTATTGAGCATGGGGTCATTGGGCCTTCTACCGGTTGGGATCCAGGAAGCAGCATCAAAATGCATTTTCAGCACATCTTGACTTGGTCTACTGAGAGAATCACTTCATTAGGGAAATTGAGATCAATTGACTGGTCCGCAAGTGCTGGATGGGTAGCAAGAAAGTTTGAAAATGCTTGCCCCTTAATAGCCTTATGCGGGACAAACTTGATGTCAAACTGCTGGCGAATCACGACCCACCGAACTAGACGACCTATCAATATGGGGAAGTGCAGGATGTCCTTCAGTGGATCTTCTCGGGACACCAGTTGTACCCTGTGGTGCTGTAAGTAATGTTGCAATTTCTATACTATGAATACCAGTGAATGGTAGCTCTTCTAGATAGGGGATTATCTGGTCTCCTTATCTAGGATCAGGAGGATGAGGTAGTAGAGACTGTTCTTCATACCCTCTTTATTCATCTAGGACAAAAGGGAACCGAGAGACTGTTCTTGGGTGGTCACATAATGGACCAGAAGTTTTCTGGAGATAGGAGGCATTAAGACCAGAGGCCCAAGTAGGTACTACACAATTTCCTCGAAAGAAGGATTTCATTCTTCATCCCACTCATAGACAATGTCTTTAATCATGTTTCGTGAAAAGAGATTACACTTGCTGGGACAATTCATGAGGAATCGTCATATGTAGACCATGTGGCCATGGAAACCTCGAAGCTCCCCAAGGTTTCATGGTGGAGACATCAGAATAAAGGAATTGATCTTCTCTAGGTCGATCTCTATGCCCCTGTATCTAAAAAAGAATCTGAGAAACTTTCCATAGCTGACCCTGAAGGTGCAGATCAATGGATTCATTTTCAGGTGGCGGGAAAGGAGTTAGTCGAACACTTTCTCATGTTCTTTGAGATGGTCCTAACAGAAATGATAATTGATCACTAGAACATCCACGTAACATTCCTCCATAATTCTGAGGATCAGTATAAATATGGGATGCATATACCTATAATAGGCTGAACCTTCATTCTTTGAACCGAATGGCATGACTTAGTAACAAAAAGTACCTAGTGGTGCCCTAATGGCCATAGAACTCGCATACTCAGGGGCCATTCAGAACTAGTTATACCCAGTGTACCCATCCATGAAGGAAAGGGAATGCAAACTAGCTGTAGTGTTGATCAACAACTTTGTCAAATGATGTGGAAAATCATCATTCAGACATTAAAGGTTGAGATCCCAGATGTTGATAGAGACTCTGATCTGTCCGTTCATATTTTTGACTATACAATGTTGTCTAGCCATTTGGGGTACTTGACCTTCATAACGAAATTGGATCTTATGAGCTTATCATATTCTACCTCTACCATGGTACCATTAGAAGTGTGCATCTTTCGGGAGGCTTCTAGAACCTGAAATGAATTGCAGGGAGACTGAGGCGGTGGATGACTACCTTTTCATGACCAGTCGTCGGGGCCCATGTCATGACTACCCCAATCCCTCCTTCCATAGGCCAGGGGTTGGAGACTAGCAGCAAAGGAGATATCCCAATAAAAGGGGATGGCATTCCCTTTTATCCTATCACACACACATAGTCTGAACACAAGTAGTAGAGGTAACAAGTACTAAAATAGAAAAGTAAGGTGTGCTGAAAGTACGTGGGACAGTATACAAAAACAACTAAACAACAAGTACAAGTAAAAAAGGAAAAAAACTTCTGGATCATCAACTGAGGAATCCTACCTGAAGGGTAGGTACAGAACTCGAAAAACATGTCCCTATGGTACATCCTGTTTAGTCTAGATCCGATTAGCCTCCCATCCATCACCCTCATCCTAGATCACTGATGTCCGTCGTCTACACATAACACAACAAGGTTTGGGCGAAGCCCGTGCAGGGGTGAGTATAACAATACTCGGTAGGGGACGCAAACACCCCCAAGAATCTCCCAAAATCCACAAATGATAAACCATATTATAATGATAAAATCCTGAAGTATCAACCAACCCTACTTAGATATATTCCCGTACATACCTATGTTATCAAACATAGTCCGGCTCCAACTCTCAATCACAAGCACAAACCATTCCACAAAGGAAGTAAAGTCAATCACATTGATGATAGTGATTTAAAGAAAAGACTCAGCTCACAAATGTATACATTTTTTGTAAAGAGATAGAGATGATCAGATTTAGTCACTGATTTATCTATGTTGTCAGACCCACACAGGATACTGGACCGGCTAAGCTGTCATACCCACACAGGAAACAAGACCATCTATTCTGTTGGACCCACATAGGATACAGGAATATAAGTCAGAAATTTCAGACCCATGGAGGATATTGGTATAGTAGTCATCACTTTATAATCCATGGAGGATTCCGGTACAGTAGTAATCGCTGTCAAACCCATGAAGGACTCCAGTACAAAAGTCGTCACAATCATCCCTTGGGTTCCCACACACAGCACACTCGATTCCGGGAGGGTCCGCTCCTCGAGCCAAGAGTCTATACATAAACAATTACAAATTCCTGTGTTGATGTATCCCGTAGTTATGTCTAATCAAAAATAACCCAACGCGACAAATGATGCGTCAATCAAATGCTCGGTCTGAGAGTTATTGGCATTTACGTTCTAGGGGCCTGGTTGGATTTACGATCGATCCAAACCCATCCATTTTCCAAAATTGTCTAAAACACAGTAAGTGTATCCCAAAATGACTTCCTCATAGCGAGGGTCCATGTTCTGTAGACAGCGCTTCAATTGGACACGCAGTCCAAAAGAAATTCGCATTTTAAGCTAAGACGGGCCCGGCCCGTCAAGCCTAGTGGGCTGGCGGTTCAGCCCGTCCTGGCTCGGCGGGTTCGACCCGGCTTGGGGTCGGCCCGACCCGGTTGGGTGCGGCCCACTGGCAAACCCAACCCAAGTTGCAGGCTGGTTCGGTTCACCCGGTTGCACCAAGGGATGCCGCCTCCTCCTCTGCCCGACCGGCCGTCGCCGACCGGTTCATCCCGGCACATGCGGCCCATGCTGCAGGCCGAGGTTCTGCTCACGCGAGGCCTACAGGTGTCGCGGTTCTCCAACCCGACCAAAGCGTGGCTGGCCAGTTCTCCCAACCGAGTAGCCCACGGATGATGGTCGCGCCCTCCTCCACACAGCGCTTGCAGGCACCGCGGTACTCTAGCGGGTCGGCCGGTCGGCCGGCCTGTCGTCCTGCAGTCCGGCTCCACGTCGGATATCCCCACACCGTCACTGCAGCGCAATGGCTCCACGGTCTTGCTGCCCTCTGCGTGGTGTGATGATGCCACGCTTCTTCATCCGACGCGGCCCTCTCAGCCACGGTTTCTCTTTTGTCACCACATTTCTTTTCCGGCGCGGTGCGACGACACCACAACCTTTTGGATCTGCCTCTAACGTCAACCAAATAAGATTCAATAGAGGGATGTTGAGCCATGTTTGTTCGGCCCGCTCCCTCTGCATTATGTGATAAAAATTTTGCCAAATTAAATCCATAAATAAACGTCGAATTATGTGGGTTTAATTCATACGTAAAAATAATAAAACTCCCCCTACCTTGATTCGATGATTGATCTTTAATGACGATATCGTTTCGTTGACGTCGGGGTGCATCTGAGGAAGAAGTGTCATCGACGTTCTTCGCGAGTGGCTCCTTCTCTTTTAGCATAGTCATCGATCGAGAATGGTGTTCGTCATTCTTCGAAGATGTGGAGAGTTATTCATTGGGAGGATGTCATTCTACCAAGAGTTCTCCCAAAGCTCCACCATAGAGAAAAACCAAAGACAAAAAATAATGGCTACGCCATTATTTTATTTGTTTCCATGATTTAAAAAAAGAATTCAAACTTTTTCAAATTAATTATGTGGCATTAATTAATTAGGTGTGCTGGCACCATAATTAGGGAAGGTGGAAAGTGAAGAGGCTCCCAAATATTTATGTGGTGTTCCAAAAGTTAAAGGCGGTTCAAGGGGAGGTGAGGAGTTTGATGTTAGTTTGGGCCCCACCACGTAATATCCTCCCATGGGAGGTTACGTCGGGGTGGGACCCACCTCCAACATCCCCTTGGATGATTAAACCACCACTTACATAAAAATATGTTATTCATATTTTTATTTAATTTATTTACAAAACCCCAAGAATTCACTTCCGCTCTCGATTAAATGAAACTACAGTACATGTCTCCTTAAGCGAATATCGGCGCTGCGAGTTCAATGGTGCCTCAGATTTCAATTTCGAGCACCGGTTCAAAAGATATAAAATCCAGCACATATGATTACAGAACCTACCCAAATAAAACTTCAGAAATTGATTCCAGGAACACCGGGCCTCGTAATCAGGCACCGTTAGAAACTGCGGACTCGTAAAATTTCCATCTATTTTTTTTTAAAAAAAACTCAAAAGAATTTTCATGTCTTTACATTCTCCCCACCTCAGGGATATATGTCCCCGTAATATAGAACACACAATAAGGGAACAAAAGGGGGTACTGATTGCGCATCTCAGCCTCCTGCTCCCATGTGATCTCTTGGAGGTTTCTGTGCTGCCAGTGAACACGCACCAGAAGAATCAACTGTCCACATAGGACCTGGTCCTGTCGATCCTCAAACTCCACTGAAACCTCCGTGAATGTTTCCCCATCATTTATTTCTAGCTCCCCATGGTCGATGATGTTGGATGGGTCATGAACGTATCTCCATAGCTGAGATACATGGAATATGTCGTGCACCCGGTGCAACTGAGTTGGAAGAGAAAAGTGGTAATCCAACTCGCCTACTCTGATGAGTACCTATAAAGGTCCAATGAATCACGGAGACAACTTGCCGCCTCTTCCAAATATCCATAGACCTCATCGAGGTGAGACCCGTAGAAAGACGTGGTCTCCATTCCCGAACTCCAGTGGTCTCTGTATCCTATCAGCATAAGACTTCTGTCTGCTCTGTGGAGTCTTCATCTGCTCCTAGACGATTGAAACCTTCTCCGTCATAGCCTACACAATCTCTGGTCCTACAAGTGCTGACTCCACTGCTCCAATCCAGCATAGAGGTGATCTGCAAGGTCGACCATACAGTTCCTTGTAAGGTGCCATCTCGATGGTGGGGTGGTAGCTGTTTTTGTATCCAAAAACCATAGAGGGTTAGTGATCCTCCCAACTACAACCAAAGTCAAGGACACATGCATGGAGAATGTCCTCGAGAGTCTGAATGGTCCACTTATTCTAACTATCAGTTTGAGGATGGAAGGCAGTGCTCAAGAAATGTTGCATCCTGAAAGCCTCCTGCAACCCCTTCCAGAGTTGGGAAGTAAAACGAGTATCTCGATCAGAGACAATCGTCTATGGGACACCATGAATCCATACGATCTCCTTTATGTAGATTCATCTCAAGATCTCTACTGAGCACTGCACTCTGATTGGTAAGAAGTGGGCCGACTTGGTGAGTCGGTCGACAATCACCCATATAGAGTCGTTTCCTCTGGATGTACCTGGAAGTCCCGTCACGAAATACATGGATATCCCATACCACTTTAACTATGGGACCTCTAATGTCCGAACCAAGACTGTGGGAAGCTGGTGCCCTACCTTCACTTGCTGACAAGTGAGGCATCGTGAGAAAAACTCTACTACTGCCTTCTTCATACCTGGCCACCAGTGCTGTCATCGGAGGTCCTGATACATCTTCACCACTCTTGGATGTACCTCTAGAGGGGAAGTGTGGAACTCCATCAACACTTCATCATGTAGTGCAACTGGTACAATGGTACATCCTCTTAATAGGATAACATGCTCCCCACATTCATAAAACCTATCCGGTTTCTACCCTGTTGATATTTGAGCACATCAAGTCTCATAGTCAATGTCCTCATGTTGTACCTCTTTGAATTGCGGACGAAATATAGGAGTGACTGTGAGAGACTACAGAAAAGATACTTGGTCCGGATCCACAAAGGATATCTACAATGCATCCAGCTGCTCCGTCACCTCTCCTAGCTTCTGAATTCTTGATCTCTAACTGAGAGCATCTGCTACAACATTTCCCTTACCAGGAGTATAGACTATCTTGAATTCATAGTCCTGGTGGAACTCAAGACAATACCACTATCTCAGGTTCAGGTCCTTCTACGAGAATATGTACATGAGACTCTGGTGGTCAGAGTAGATTGTAAAATGCTCTCCAATTAGATAGTGCCACCACATCTTCAAGGCGAAGGCCACTACTTATAACTCCAGATGATTGGTATCTTTATTATCCTCATGTTGTATCAAATTTTGATAACCATACGCGATCACTTCTCGCTCCTACATCAGGACACACCCGAGTTTGGTCCCTGATGCATCGCAATATACTACGTACCCTACGCCATCCTATGGAAGCCTCAAGATGGGTGCACTAGCAAACCTCTTCCTCAACACCTGAAAGCTCGTCCGACATCTCTCTGACCCCACGAAGGGTTTACCCTTTATCGCCAATGCATAAAGCGGTTTTGCAACTCTAGATAAGTCTAGAACAAATCTTCGATAGTACCCATCTAGTCCTAGAAAACTTCGCACCTCTGTCACACTCCTTGGTGGCTCCTAAGTAAATACTGCCTCGATCATCACTAGATCTACTACAACTCCAGCCTCTGAGGGGACGTGTCCCATAATGTGAACCTCTCGAATCCAGAACTGGAACATCAAGAGCTTTCCATAAATCTGGTGCTCTAGTAGTGTGTCCAATACTATCTGCAAATTGTAGGAATGATCCAGCTCAGTAATCGTGTAAATCAGTATGTCGTTGATGAAGAATATGACAAAGCGATCGAGGTAAGGCTGTAAGATCCCATTCATGAGACTAATGAACACTGTTGGAGTGTTGGTTATGCCGGATGGAATAAAAAAGAACTCGTAGTGGCCATACCGACACCTGAAGGCCGTCTTCTGCACATCCTCATCTCAAACTCTAAGCTGGGGATATCCCAGCCTATTTTCTATCTTTGAGAACAATTGTGATCCCTTGTGCTGATCCAAAATGCCGTCAATCCTCGATAGTTGGTACTTGTTCTTCACGGTCACATGATTCAGACGAATCTAGTCAACACACAATCTCAAGCTCGCATTCGCCTTCTTAGCGAACAAAATCGGGGATGCCCAGGATGAAACACTAGGTTGGATAAATCCCTTCCCCTGTAAGTCCTCCAAATGTACCTGTAGCTCATGAAGCTCAGCGGAAGCCATCCGATATGTTGGAGTAGATATCGGTGTCTCCCCAGGGTATAGGTCAATGTAGAATTCTACCACTCTATGAGGAGGTAGTCCTGGAATGTCGTCAGGGAAAACATCGGCGTACTAATTCAGCACAACAGGAAAACTCAGCCTCTGCACATCAACCGCTACGAGGAAGAGACTAGCAAACTGATGTGTGATCGGATGCCCCCTCCTCTGTGTAAGTCCATCCTGCGCTGCAAAGGCTCCCTTCTTGCCAGTGAAGGTGAACATGGTCCCATCCGTGTGAACACACCCCACTTTGCACCTAATACATTAAATATGAGCATGAAATGTGGATAAATAGTCTATACCCAAATGACATCTTAAGGCCTTGATGCTACTACAAGAAGATCCTAGCTAAAGGTCTCACCTCCTAGAGTAAGCTCACACTGCCGGCACCAGTGCGTAAACAATGAGTCTGCTCCCATTGGAGTCTCTAGCCTAGAAAGATTGAGACAACGGATCTGTATGAATCTCTGAGATCTGAACGAGGGTAGTGGAAATAAAAGAATGACCCGCACCTATGTCTATAAGTACTGCATCAAGGGTGGAGTAGACACAGATAGTACCTCGAATCATCTTAGTTGCACCGTCGTCGTAGGCCTCAACTGGCTAGAGCTGAGTCCACCCATGTCCTCTATCTCCCTGTGGTCGGGGTGGACCTCCTGGTGGTGGTGGTAGTAGAGCCTTGAATCGTCGTCCACCACCCGCTGTTCGGCCAGCTCCTCTTCCACGTCTGCCTGCTCCAGGCGTACCACCACAGTTGAACCTCTACCTCTATCTTGTAGTTCCCTCTACTGTCTAATGCTCATCTTCATGCTGGGTTGGGCAGTCACAAGACATGTGGCCCTGCCAGCCAAATGCATAACACTTCCTACTCCTCGTATAGCTAGCTCTATCTCGTGTGCCCACACAATCGAACATGTATCATGTGGTCTCCCACCTAATGTTATAGTCCTCTTGGACCTCTACGACATTAGTCTACGGCCGACTATAGAAGAAACTGCTACATGTCACCCAGTGGTGGGTCTCACTACTGGTGACTGCTCAGCGAGAAAACTCTCCACTAGAAGGGCTCCCTCCAGCACCCCTTCCTGCATTGGGATGTTGAGGGGGATCATCGAAGCCCTGATCTAATGCCTAATCCCCTGCTCGAATGTCCGACCCCTAAAGAATGGGTCCCATACCATATCTGTGGAGTAGGGAGAGTGGTCGGTGAACCTCGCTTAGTACTGAGCTACTGTCATGCTGCCCTGGTCGAGATGAAAAAACTATTGAATCTTCACTGTATGAAGGGTGGATAGAACAAACTCTGAGAAAAAGAGACTCTCGATGTTTTTCCATAGTAATGATGCCTCATAATGTACCTAGAGAATCAGGATCCGCCATCTTCTTACTGCTGCATGTAGGAGAATAGTGACAAGGATCACCATGAGGTCAGCTGGTGTCCCTACCAATATGAAAACTCTCATGATAGCCTCCAGCCAATCCTCAACTGCATGTGGGTCAATCTCTCCCCGGAACCTTGGTGGACATTAGAATTGGAAATCATGCAACACACTCAGGGGTCATACACTCTCTTCTACTAGAGAAGGTGGTATTAGTGGCCCAGTGGGTAGTGGTACTGCTGGTTCCTCCGCTGCGATGGGGACCTGCACCAAGGCCTCATCTCTTGGTGGGAAACCATCTCGTACGTAACTCGAAACCCTAGCTGGATGCCTTTGTGGGGACATACTGAAAAGAAACAGGTGTTCCATGGTTAAAATAGTAATACTAGTGAGCTGATACAAAGTAATCACTAAGAAAACTTTTTCAAAGAAAACACACACGCAATTAGTGTTTTCGTGCACTGAGTCAGAAATCAGAAGTCAGTGACCTATTGTATGGATACATCGGCCGCCACACCCACACCGGTTTCCGTAAACTCATAACCACACCCTAAAAACGTAACACTATTGTCGTTAAAAGAATCATATTCCAAGTTATGCGGTAGAAACGACTCCTTTGATACCAATTTGTCACGACCCATCCTTAGGGCCCATGCCGTAACTATCCCAAGCCCGCCTTCTATTGGCCAGGGGCTGGTGACTAGCACCAAAGGTGAAATCCCGATTAAAATGGAAGGTGTTTCCTTTTAACCTTTCACACACACACACAGTATGAACACAAGCATTAAAGGCAACAATTACTAAAATAGAAAAGTAAGGTGTGTTGAATGTAAGTGGGCTAGTATACAAACCAAACTGAACAAAAGGTACAAGTAAAAAGGAAAAAATAGCTCCTGGATCATCCACTGGGAAATACTACCTAAACGGTATGTACAGACCTCGAACAACTCGTCCCTATGGTACGTCCCTTCTAGTCCAGCTCCGAGAAGCCTCCCTTCCGTCACCCTCAGCCTCAATCACTGATGTCCATTATCTGCACAGAACACAACAAGGCTTGGGTGAAGCCCGCCCATGGGTGATTATAAAAATACTCAGTAGGGGACCACGAGACCCCCGAGAGACACCGAAACTCCACAAAGGATAAACCACAGTAGAAAGGTACAATCACGAAGTATCAAAAAATCCAACATAGGTATATTCCTATACATATACCTAAGTTATCCAACATTGTCCGGCTCCAACTCTGAGCCCAAGCACAAACCATTCCACAATGGAAGTGAATTAAATCATATTGATGACAATTATTGAAAGACAAGACTCAGATCACACAGATATACATCATTCGTAGAGAGATAGAGATGATCAGATGTAGTCACTGATTCATCTAAGCTGTCAGTCCCACTTAGGATACGGGACCAGCTATGATGTAGGACCCACACAGGATACAGGACCATCTATTCTGTCAGACCCACAAAAGATATAGGAACAGAAGTCAGAACTGTCAAATCCATGAAGGATCCCGATATAGTAGTCCTCGCTGTCAAACCCACAGAGGATTCAAGAACATTAGTGATCGCTGTTGAACCCATGAAGGATTCCAGTACATAAGTTGTCACAGTCTGCCCTAGGGTTTCCGCACACAACAAGCTTGATTCCGGGAGGGTATGCTCCTCGAGCCAAGATTCAATATATCAAATATCAAAAATTCATTATTTTATGTATCATGTAGCTCTGTCTCATCATAAGGAACTCAATGAGACAGAAAGTGTGTTAATCAGACACTCGGTCTGAGATTTATTGGCATTTCCGTTCGACGGGCCCGGTGGATTTACGATTGATCCAAACCCGTCCGTTTTCCAAAATTTTATGAAACACACTTACTGTGTCCCAAATGTACCACCTCTTTGTGAGGGTTCTAGTGTTGTATATGGCGCGTCAATCTTATGTGCGATATAAGAGATATTCAGATTTTAAGTGAAGATGGGCCTGACCCGTCAAGCCCATTGGGCGGGCAGTTTGGCCCATCCCGACTCAGCAGGTCCGATCCAGCTGGGGGTCATCCCGGCCCGGTGGGGTGCGACCCAATTGTAGACTGGGCACATGATACGGGTCGGTCCGGTTCACCCGGCAGTGCCAAGCGGCGCCGCCTCCTCCACTGCCCGCCTGACCGTAGATGGCCGGTTCGGCCGGGTACATGCAGCCCATGCTGCGGGCCGCAATTCTCCTCCCGCAGTGCCTGTGGGCGTCACGGTTCTCTTGCCCGATAGTCACATGGCCGGCCAGTTCGCCCAGCTAAGAATCCCATGGACGCGGGCCGCATCCTCCTCCACACGGTGCCTGCAGGTGCCGCAGATCTCCAGCGGGCCGGCCAGTCGTCTCGCGGTCCAGCTCCATGGAGGACGGCTTAGCCAGCCTCCTCCACACATCCACCATGTCGCGACTACACCGCGGTCCTATTGCCCTCCGCGCTACGCGATAACACCGCGATTCGTCATCTGACACAGCCCTCCCGGCCGCGGTTCCTCTTTCATCGCCACGGTTCTTCTCCAGCGCGGTGCGACGACACCATGCCCTTTTGGCTCCGCCTTCGACATCAACCAAACAAGATTCAATGGAGGGATGTCAGTCCTTGTTTGTTCATCCCACGTGCTACACATTATTTTATAACAATTTGTCCACCGTCAATCCAATAATAAACATCGAAGTACGTGGGTTTAATTTATAAATAAAAACAATCCAATCCCCCCTACCTTGATTTGATGATTGTTCATTGACGGCGGCATGGTTTTGTTGATGTCGTGGTTGTTTCCCTCGGAATTCGGGGATGACCTCCTGGATGGGAGATTCAAACATTCTGATCGGTTTCTAGCGGGTTTGTTCGTAGAACCGGAAACATCCAATGATTCCACATCCGTTTGGACCTACTTTCCAAAGGTAGGAGCTCATTAGCTTGTGGACTAATGAGGGTTGGGAATTTTCATTGGTCGAGAGGATGGGAGGTCGGACTCATCACACTTTTTTGAGGGGAATTATTTTCTACTCCGGGACTCTCTTTATAGATTTAATTTATGTTCGTGAATCCTTATTACATTACCAAGTATAAAATGAGCTTTTCTTTAGTTTTAACAATCAATGATTAAATATGTAAGAAATTTAGAGAATATTTTATATGTATTCAAGGTTCTTCATAAATATAGAATCATCTCTATCTATTTAGAGATTCTTGGTCAATGGTATCCTTCAAAACATTTATATAAAAGTATCTTGGTCATTATGATGACCAGGATGGTTTTAAAGCCACTCAGTGGGGCACTTGAAGTTTATCGTCATTCAGAAGGACGTAGATTATTTCAGAGTTGGGATCGAACCCATAGATGGGCTACCTACGTATCCTTTGTTTTGGAAAAGGAATCAGAACCCACGTAGTTCGAGTAAAGGAGTATGACGTTTATGATTGATGGCTCAAAGAAGGATGTCATAATTACTTTTACGCTCTAAGCTCACGTGTGTCATGCTCGGTGTGAGAAACAAGAGGTATTGGTAAAAATTAGAAAATTGTGCCATAAAAGATGCAATCATAAGAAATGGTTTGGGGATTATGTATGTATGACTGCCCAGACAGATGAATGTTTTGGATTCGCTTTTAAGGAGAAAATCTAGGAACAGGGTCCATAAAGGTATATGTGCTTCATGGAGATTTGAATACTCTAACTTGGGACTTATTACTGAAAAGGGATCCCAAATTAGGAGAGGATTGATAACTAGGTTTTATTCCTGAGAAGGAATCCCAGATCAAACGAAAATTAGGACTGGTTAAGAGAAATTAAGGGACTTGGGGTTTACTCCTGAAAAGGAAGCCCAAAATATATGACTGGGACTTATTCCTGAAAAGGAGGCCCAGGATAGGGAACTTGGGGCTTACTCCTAAGAAGGAAGCCCAAGATTATGACTGGGTCTTATTCCTGAAAAGGAGACCCAGATTAGGGATTAAGGTTTAGGGCTTACTCTTGAGGAGGATGCCCATATTTGAGATTGAGGCTTACTCCTAAGAAGGATGCCCAAAATTAGAGGACTTGGGGCTTACTCCTAAGAAGGATGCCCAAAATAAGGGACATGGGGCTTACTCCTAAGAAGGAAGCCCAAAATTTATGACTGGGACTTATTCCTGAAAAGGAGGCCCAGGTTAAGGATTCTCTCATCTTAAAGGATGAGGTTGAATGAATGAACTCTCAATCTTTGGTGACATAAAAATGTATAAATCACTATGTTTTGAGAGATATTACACAGAATTCCTTTCAAATAAGGAAGTCAAATCAAGAAATCATGCCATAAATGGATTTGAAGAGTATCTTGAGGACCGAATCTTGAATAGGAAAGTTGAAATGGCTTAAGAGGGGTAAAATGGGCAAGATGGGCACCCAAAAAGGTAGGGGTGCGCAAGTCTAGAAAGGCGCGCAAGTCTTACGTGGGCGCACAAATATTGGTCGCGCAGGTATACCTGCGCGACATGTGGGGTACTTGCGCGATTTTCAACCAGCATTAGAATACTTGAGTGACTCTTTATTAAACACTTTAGAATCCTCTTGTGGTTCTTCCAGAAAAGGGACGCACAAGTTCTATTGAAGGAAATAAGGCGGCGCGCAAGTGTTGATGAGTTTCAACACTTAGGCCTTCCTTCTTCTCTTTAGATCTTCCGTTCTAGGTAAGAAATTACCTTAGAAGTGTTCCGGAAGCTTTGAGAAGAGAATTGGGCATAGGGAGCTTCAATCCGAGTTTCTAGAAAAAGATCCTCTCGAATGGGGGGCCCACAGGGTCTATTTATATGCAGGAGAAGACCCCGGGCGGTTATCACTTAGGTCGCGCAAGTCCACTAGCGCGCCAAGGTGCGTCGCGCAAGTCCACTTGCGCGATAGTGATATAACTTGCGCGGCGCAGTTGCTGTTGATCCTTTGTTCATGCCTTTGTCAATTTTTGATATTTTTTTCATAGGTTGAATCACTTTGAACTCAGATATTCTCATTTTCCAATTTTTAGATTCTGTGACGAAAGGAGCGTCAACAAAAGTCCCCCCCTCAGAGTTGGATTCGGAGAGAAATGATGATTTGACTCTGAGGAAATCGAATCCATCCAAAGGAAAAGGGGGCGCGCAAGTCTTCAGGGCACAGAGTGCGGCGCGCAAGTTATCTCCACGCAGGCCTTGAGCGCACTGGGTACGACTTGCAGATAGGCCTCCGGGCCTATAAATACATGGTCTCACCTCCGTACAAAGCATCTGGGTTCCTGGACTTCAAACTTCTCGAGCTCTCGTCGCGCAGGTTATCTTAGCCGCACAAGGTGCTCTGTTTTCCAATGTTTTCCTTGATGTCGCGCTATTGTAAAGGTAATTGTACTTGCGTGGTTTATACTTGCGCGTCAAAAACTAGCGCGGCACACGAATACTTGCACGCCATTTTTTGGACTTGCACGCCTTAATGCCTTGGCCATTTTTTCTGAATTCTTTCAAAAAGTTTATGAAAAATAAACCCATTTAAGAGTTTAATTTGTTCAACTTTTGTGCAGATTCAATGGCTCCTATGGGAATTAAAATATCTGATGAACTGGCTAGCAAGCGGATTGATGAAATGATGAACATCATTGGCCACGATTACTATGATATCTGCGACAGCACTCTCCCAGATTTGGCTAAGTACTTGAAGAAATATCGTCCTAATATTCCACAGAGTATCCATCTGCCTCTTTGTGGTCATGGTCATCTGCAAGGAGTCAATGTTCCAAATGCAAACAATTATACACCTGAGATGCAACTGCACTGCTACTCCTCTATTTCGGTTATGTTGTGCATTAAGAGCAACAGCAATGGTGTGAACTTTCAAGTTCTTCCTCTATGTCATTTCCTTGCAGATATGAAAATGGAAAACCCATGGGCTGAAATGTTTTCCACTACCGGTTGGTGGAGAGAAGACAAACATGGTATTAGAGCAATATCTGAAAAGAGTACTCTCTCCAAATGGCTCTTTACTTCTAATGCTTCATTCTCAAATCCATGTATCCATCTTCCAGGCCTCTTGGACAGAAACAGAGTCACTGTTTGATCAGCAGAAAATTTTCTCAAACCGCACTCAAGAACATCCTTTTAAAATTGTTCCAAGAAGAGCTGGTATCACTGCATCTCTTATTATATCCAGTTGAATGAATGAATTCCAGGTGGTTGCTGATGAAGCTCGGGATGCCGTAAATCAAATGAAGTGTTATGTTGAAAGCCTCTTGTAATTCTTGAAAAAAAGAGAAGAGACTCCAGTCCGTGGATGTCCTTCTAACTCTTGTGCATCAATGAAAAAACACTTTCATCTTCAATCATTTGTACCTGAATTCTTTCACTACCTGCTTCAAATTTACTTAAGCCAATGGGCCTAGTAAGCATAGTTTCATTTTTACTAGGATTATTACAAATAAACCTACAAACTTTGAATCTTTTAATTGCTAAATATTACCTAAATCATACAAAAATGTATATTTAGTGAGCTGGAACTTGACTTTTATTCAGAGTTCCTTTGTCTTTTGTGGGCAGTTTAAATTAATTCATGCCGGACATAAAAGGGGATAATGTTTAAGGTCGAAATAGCTTTGACCAAAATGGATTAAAATTGATTCAATTCCTTGACAATTTATCTGAAAACATATTACTATACTCAAGTATGAGAGAAAATATGTAAACTATGGCTTAAGAATATTTGAATCTGAGGAATGATATGAAAAAGAGCTAAAAGGCATTAGAAGAAGTAGTTTCCAAGAATGAAGTTACTATTATTTAACAAAACCCGTTAGGGGGTTGAAATATGCAGGTCCACCTAAGGGCATTGGCTGCATGGTCAAATAAATAGTATCTTTCGGCTGACAAGTCTGTTATGTGGACTGTTTATGCAAGGCCACCTATGGGCACGTGCTGCATAGTCAGGCGAAAGAACTCTCAAAAATTTACTTTCATAGTGCTAAAAGCCAGTGAATGTTTATGGAGATTAAAATTTTCTAAAGTATATAGTTTGTTGTATGGAAAGAGGTACTTGAATATGGAGAAGATATTTCCGAACAAGAATATCGAAGAACTGAATGAATATCACTCCTATGAAGGTCTGACCCAAACGTAGGGAAGAAGAATAAACCATAGACTTGAATACTTTCAGATCGTGAAAAAGGATATAGGACAAATATGTTAAGGATGGCTATTTTTTTGCGGATCCCTACATACTGTCATTTAAGACAAATAAGGACAAAAGAGGAATTCTTCCCAAGAATGAAGTTACTATCATTTAACAAACCCGTTAGAGGGTTGAAATATGCAGGGCCACCTAAGGGAATTGGCTGCATGGTCAAATAAATAGCATCTTTTAGCTGACAAGTCTGTTATGTGGACTGTTTATGCAAGGCCACCTATGGGCACGTGTTGCATAGTCAGGCAAAAGAATTCTCAGAAGTTTGACATTTTTGTGACTAGAAGTCATGAAAAGGGTTATGAAGATCTGAAAATATTTAAGGATAGGATTATAACATATAAAGATGGGTATTGTCTAATGTATATAGAGATACATAGGTCAATGATAACCATAATCATGTTGTGGCTGGGTCCTGAATTGAAATTTTGGACTTCACTACGTATCTCATAAGAATGAGAATCAAGCCATATGTAGTTCTTGAAATGCAGTTTAACGTCGTGCAGGACGAAAGTATGAGAGATCTTAGTTTAGGGTCATAGAATTCAGAACATAATAATGAATACACAATGTGTGTTTTCATGAGGACTTTTCAGCTAAGGGACTGAAAGTGAAATTTGGGGTTAGGCCCAAAAGACTTGGGACTGGATTCGAGGGATACTCGAATGTTCCTACGTATCCCATATGGATGGGAATCAAGTCCACGTAGTTCTAGAACTACCCTTTGTACAAATTTGGTTCGTACACGTGAAGGGTGAAAGGGGACTTTGGTGCAATGATGGTTTAACCTGAGATTAAAAGTTTAGGCATTACCATGTATTCACATAGTCTTTTGAAATTAAACATGATTGAAAAAATCAATGTCAATAATGGTTCCTTCTCAAATGAGGAAATCAAAGAATATTGTAGTTTATTGTCGTACCAGAAAAAAGTGTTGCATAGTTTAACGTCATATAACAAGGACGAAAGTGAATCAATGTAAAGATATTGATTCTAGGGGCGGTTTCACGAATCAACATCATATGAGATGGTGGTGAACCGATGTGAAGAGATTGTTTTTGGGCTTGAACCCTGGGAGGTTGCCTACATACCAAGCCTGGAGGGCAAGGATCAAAGTCCGTGTAGTTCAATTAACGAAAGAATTAATGATCAAGTTGTTCTTGGGGACAACGATCTAAATAAAATGTTGTTGGGACTTATACATGGTTAGCGGCCCAAACAGAGTGTTACAGTTGAGGTTTTCTCTAAGCTCACATGAGTCATACTCGGTGTGAGAAACAAGAGCTAACAAAAACCTTAACAATGCATAGTTTAAGGTCATGTAGGACATATAAAGGGACTATGCAGTTTAAAGTCTTGCAGTTAGGACTTTTGGTGCTGCGTAGTTTAGTGTCATGTAGCAGGGACAAAATACAGTTTAATGTCATGTAGGACGTATCATGAATTTTCTGTACAGTTTAGCGTCATGTAATTAGGACGATGGGGACAATAGAGTTTAACGTCATGTTGGACGAAAAGGGGGACTGCGCAGTTTAATGGCATGCAGTAAGGACAAAATAACACACCATTTACGTCATGTTGGACGCATTGGGGATTTTTCCCCATAGTTTAACGTCGTGTCAGACGAAAGTGCGAATTGTTTAAGGTCATATGCATGGACCGTGGATGGTGCAGTTTAATGTCATGCTGGACCTTTGATGATTATATAGTTTAACGTCTTTCCAGACGTAAGGGAATTTTATACAGTTTAGCGTCATGTAGTTAGGATGTCACAGTTTATCGTCTTTCTGGACATAAGGGACTTGCAAATAGTTTATGGTCATATGCATGGACCAGGGATGATGCAGTTTAAGGTCATGCTGGATGGTTTAGGGAACTTTTTAACATTTTAACGTCGTGTGGGATGAAGTTGCAGTTTAAGGTCATACTGGACCATTGCTGTATAGTTTAAAGTCATATAGCAAGGATGAAAAGGTGCTGCACAATTTAGTGTCATGTTGCATGGACAAAAATACTTTTTTCTATAGTTTAACGTCATGGTGGACGAAGTTGCAGTTTAAGGTCATACTGGACCCTTGCTGTATAGTTTAACGTCATATAGCAAGGACGAAATGGTGCTGCACAGTTTAGTGTCATGTTTCATGGACAAAAATACTTTTTTCTACAGTTTAACGTCATGTTGGACGAAGTTGCAGTTTAAGGTCATACTGGACCATTGTTGTATGAACCAATTGTAAGAATCTTGGTTCTGGGGACCATATATTTTGTTTATATAAAATATTTCTTCAGAAATCTGGCATTGGTTGGAGTCGTGATGAGTTCTCCATCCATTGAGATTAATGAATAAGCACCATTGGAGTAGACCTTATGTATTGAATAAGGTCCTTCCCATTTTGGTTCAAGCTTGGGAGGCTTCTTTCCTGGTATCATTGGTGTTCTGAGAACTAATACCAATTCTCCCTGAATGAATGAATGAAGACAAACTTTTTTGTTAAAAGCTCGTGCTATTCGATTCTGATAGATTTCCAAATGGTGCAAAGTGCACAATCTTTTCTCATCTAACTGTTCTAATTCATTCAATCGATTTTGGGATTGCTCATATGTAGATAACTGATCACAAATGGATACTCTGAGTGAGGGAAATTGAACTTCAATTGGCAAGACTGCTTATGTTCCATATACCAACGAATATGAAGTTGACCGCGTTGCATTGCGGGTGGTAGTCCGATAAGCCCATAAAGCATGAAAGAGTTTATCAGGCCATGACCTCTTATCTTTATCCACCATCTTTTGCAGTATATTTGACAGAGTCTTGGTAAAGGATTCTATTTGTCCATTGGCCGCCACATGATACCGAGATGAATGGTTGGATTTAATGTTGTATTCTTGATACAATTTCTTCACCTCAGAAAACAGAAGTTGGTGCCGTTGTCCGTCAATATGGTATGAGGGACACCAAATCTAGTAATGATGTTAGAATTGATGAAGCTAACAATGCATTTAGAACTGACTTCTTTGAGAGGTACTACCTCTGCCCATTTGGAAAAGAAATCAGTAGCAGTAAGAATGTACTTAAACTGC
Source organism: Viscum album (assembly GCA_963277665.1). NCBI lineage: Eukaryota > Viridiplantae > Streptophyta > Magnoliopsida > Santalales > Viscaceae > Viscum > Viscum album. The sequence continues at coordinate 223,280,868 of OY728165.1, forward strand.
TTGGCCGTAGCTGAAGGGTAAGGTCCCACCACATCCACTCCCCATGTGGCAATTGGCCATGAGTATTTAGCTGTATGAAGCAACTCTGGAGGTTGATGAATGAAGTTGGCATGTACTTGACATGAATGACACTTCTTTGTGAAATCAACACAATATTGTATCATTGAAGGCCAAAAGTATCCAAGCCTTTGAATTTGATCAGACAATCTATGTCCAGACTGGTGGCCACCACAGACTCCTACATGCACTTCTTTCATGACATCCATTGTCTCTTCACCATCAATGCATCTGAAGGGAACTCCATCAAAACCACGTTTGTAGAGAATTTTATCTAGGTGGTTTGGGCCATCATAAAGAGTAAAATTGACCACACGTCGTCGGATTTGTTGTTTCTCGGCTCTATCAGGTGGAAGTGTTCCATTTTGAAGGTATTCCCTGATAGGTGACATCCATCCTGTAGTATGACCATACAGTTCAGGAATGGGACTAATTTCATTAATTTCCACTGTTCTGGCTTGAACATAAGGTGAAATTGCATGACGGTGGGCAATACTGATGGTTGTCTCGTCCCGATTTGGATCTGCTAGAGCTATGGCTATATTAGCCAGTGCATCAGATTGAGCATTTTGTGATCTTGGGACAAAAGAAAATGTTGGTTCTGAAGGGAATTCTGCCATTAACTCTCTGACGTAATCATACAAAGGAATTAATTCTTTTTTTCTGATGGCATAATCCCCATTGACTTGTTTGATTACCAGGTCTGAATCACCTTTCACTTTTAAGTGATTCACTTGTGCTTGAAGCGCTAACTCCAAGCCTGTGATAAGAGCTTGGTATTCGGCTTCATTATTGGTACCACCTTCCCACAATAAAAAGGAATAAGGTAAAAATGCCTTATCTGGAGAAATGAGTACAATTCCTAAACCAACTTTGTTGAATTTAGGATTTTCCATTTTCTTCCCTATTGGACTTCTGGAAGAACCATCAAAATACATTTCCTATGTTTGAGGATTCTCTTGAATAGAGAAAACTTTCTCATCAGGGAGTTCAATATCTGAAGACGTGTCTTCCATTGAAGGATGTTTAGCCAGGAAATCAGCCAGTGCTTGGCCCTTTATTGCCTTTTGAGATACATACTGAATGTCGAACTGCTGCAAAATAACTGCCCACCTTTCTAGACGTCCTGTAAGCATTGGACGACTAAGGATTGATTTGAGTGGATTATTGCGAGATACCAATTGGACCTCGTGATGTTTCAGGTAGTGTCTCGGTTTCTGAACTGCAAAGATTAATGCTAGGCAGCACTTCTCAATACTTGAATACCGGGTTTCTGCTTCAAGCATAGTTCTACTGAGATAGTAGAGGCTATTTTCATTCCCAGCAACATTATTTTGAGTGAGAAAGGCACCCAATGATCGCTCTAGAGCTGTCAAATAGAGGATAAGTGGTCTACCTTCAATAGGTGGCATGCATACTGGTGGACTCATGAGGTATTTCTTGAGAACATCAAATGCTTCTTGACATTCTTCAGTCCACTGGTAAGTGACTCCTTTTTTCAATAATTTGGTAAAGGGTAAACTTTTGCCTGCCAAATTGGCGATGAAACGCCGAATATAGGCTCAGTGTCTTTGAAGTCCTCATAATTCTTTCAAATTCTGAGGAGGTGACATACCAAGGATTGATTTGGTCTTCTCAGGATCGACATCAATACCACGATGGCGTACAACAAAGACGAGGAATTTTCCTAAGGTTACCCCAAAAGCACATTTTAAGGGGTTCATCTTCAAATTATGTTGTCAAAGTTTGTGGAATATGACTTCCAAATCAGCCAAGTGATTAGAACGTTGTTTGGATTTAACTACCAAATCATCCACATATAACTCAACAAAGTTCCCTAAGAAAGGTTTGAAGATACGATGCATGGTACGTTGATATGTTGCACCTGCATTCTTTAAACCAAAGGGCATCACCCGGTAACAAAACACACCTTGAGGAGCTCTGAAAGCTGTAGATTCCTCATCTTCTGGGGCCATTCGGATCTGGTTATATCCGGAATATCCATCCATGAAGGAGAGTACTTCATAACCAGTCGTCGCATCAATTAAGAGTTCTGTAATCGGAATTGGAAATCATCTTTAGGACAATACCGATTAAGATCTCTGAAATCGATGCAAACCCTAATTTGTCTGTTCTTCTTCTTTACAGGGACAATATTATCCAACCACTGGGAAATATTGAACTTCTCTGACGAAGTTAGATTTGATCAGCTTATCCACTTCAGCTTCAATTTTGGAAGCATAAGTTGGGTGTGTTCTTCTCGCGGCTTGATTAAATCCTCAATGTTCTTTTGGTAAACCCTAATGATGAGTAGCAATATCAGGATCAATCCCAGGAATTTCTGTATAGTTCCAAGAAAAAATATCTTTATTTTGCTTTAGAAAAGAAATATACATCTCTTTCCCTTCAAGGGTCATGGCCGCACTAATTAATGTGGGTCGTAGATCTTTCTCTGTACCTAGATTTATTTCTCTGAGTTCATCTACAGTGGTAGAGATACCCTCTTCAAATACTGGAGGAGAATCTCTAAGACCTTCCTCTTCCTCTTCATTATGTGCTATTTCTTCCGTTTCTACTTGCATAGTAGATGACAAAACGAAATTCTCATGATCATAAGAGATGTCAAAATTTTCACATTTTGAAGAAGAAGCTTCCATTTCCGACCCTATTGATGATAAAGGGCCTTCTTTGGGAAATAAAGAGGAGATGATGGATTGAGAAAAGACATCATTATTCACCTCTGGTGTTGCTATAACTTCTTCCGGCTTGATTGGCTAAGTATAGACTTGTTGGACTTCAGCAGATGAAATGAAAACGTCACCACTTATGCTTTCATCACTGTTTGGTAGGTTACCAATTTCTCCCATGTTGTCTGGCTCAATTGCCGTAATTGAAATTATGGATCTTTCCATAAGAGTATTTTGATTTGGGCCTATTTTTTCAATTTGACTGATAGGTAACACATAATCTGTACTCACATGTGTAAATGGATTTATTGGAATTTTCTCCAAACCATATGGAGAATTAATTTTGTTAATTTCCTTTATTTTAGATTTTTCTCTTCCATTCATGTGATAAAATTCTGCCTCAATGTATTGAGACTCACATGTCTTAAACAGGGCCTTATCACCATACAATGTTCCAACTTGACCATTGAAACAGTATTTGAGACATTGATGGTATGATGAAGGAATAGCTGCATGCTGATGTAGCCAGGTTCTTCCAAGAAAGACGTTGAAAGCTGAGTCTTGATCAACAATCATGAAACCTGAATTGGATACAAGATCTCCAAACTGAGTTCTGAGTGTAACTTTTCCCAGTGGTTCTTGTTCATTTTTATCATATCCTTATAACATCATGGTAGAAGGAGATAAATCAGATTCCGTGAGACCCAATCGACGAAGTGTACAAATGAGCATGAGGTTGACTCCTGAACTATTGTCAATGAAAGCTCTTCGGATATCTACACCATCGACTTTTCCAGATAAGTAGAGAGGTTTTATGTGCCCATGCACAACATCATCTTCATATTTATCAGTAAAAGATATCACTGCATGGCATTCTGCAGGATTATTCTCTATGTGATAGACTTCAGCTGCAGCAATTTCAGCTTCAAACTCCTGAGGACTTGACAAAGCTTCGATGAGTGCTTCTTGATGATCTTTTGACAGATTCAAAGAATCCAAAATTGATAAATTGGCTGGTACTTGGGCCAATTGTTTCAATATATCATACTTTTGATCTAAAGGTCTGTGTTTCCGAACAGGAATATGTGGTTTAGCAGGTACCTTGGAAGCAGATGATTTGGAAGCTGATGCATCTTGTATTGGGATAGAAGATGGAAAAATCCTTGGTTTTGGAAGATTAGACCGATTAGATCCATTTACTTGCTGAGATAAAGAATATGGAACCTTTAATCGTTCTTCCAAAATAATTGTGCCAAAACTGAGTTGGCCATTGGCAGAAGTACTTGATTGTTCTTTTTGAGCTCGCTGAAGGGCTCTACCACGAGTTTCTGCTACATACACAATGCTAGCAGGGGTAGAATTGGAGTAGTGGCTTCGGAAAGATCCACATCTTCCCATGTATCTTGAACCTCTAGAACTTCCTCGGATTCCATTATTTGATATAGGGAATTCAGGCTCATCAAGACTGGAATATGGATCTGTTAATTGAATCATATTAACAGAACTGAAGATTAACTCTTCGTCTGATAAAGTCCCTACCTGACTAGCCTGTTTAGGCTGTGCAATTTGATGGGGCGGTACCCGTGGCTTTGAAGTAGATGGCATGAAATCTTCCAGAGTCAAAGACAACTTAGGCCTTGATACATACTCATCTTCTTCTGATTCCTCTTTCTTCTTATAATTGCGCTGCACTTTTGAGGATTTGTCTTTTGATGGAGGCTTCACTGCAGCTTTTGTAGGAGACACAATTGGATTCTTCAATTGTGTTCGCAAAATGGCATGGGTCCGATTGATTGTCTTTTTGACCATCCAATCATCATATTTTTGCGCAGTTTTGCTTTTGACTTCCTACCACTTGCCTCCTTCCTCTGGATCTGTAGCGGTAACACGCGCTACATTAGCTGAAGAACCCTTCAATTTGACTTGTCCCAAGTCGACCATCTTTTGCAAGAGGTCTTTAAAGACAAAACACTCCTGGATGGGATGCCCCAAAAATTGATGAAAGGGACAATAATTGGGACAATCTTCATCTCCTTCCTTGTTTGGCCTCTTGGGCACTGGTAATTGAACCAAATTATTTCCCAGAGCTGAAATGAAGTAACCAGGAACTTGCTCACTTCGGAAAGAGTATGTTTTACTCTTCAAATCCTCAAATTGTTTTCGTCGTTGATCTCGTTGATCATTTGAACGAAATGGCCTTTGTTTTTGGCGATCAAGAGGTGGAGCCCTTCGAGAAGATGAAGGTTTTGAAGTAGAAATAGGTACAAGTGCTTGTTTAAGCATAACTGTAGAAGTTTCTGCTTTACCCATTCTCCTTCCTGGAACTGATGGAATTACATGAGATTTATCCTTAGACTGTATAAGGGAATCATCAATCTGTTGAGCGATTGAAGTAAGGTCTCGAAACCCTCCTGTGTATTTCATAGGGATCAATGGCGTGCATAATTCGTCACACAAATTTTCCACACAGATTGGCAACAGCTCTTCCTGAGGAAGTGCTAAACTCAGGGAATACGTTAATCCCTTCCAGTGAGCAATGAAATCAGAGACTCTTTCATTCTCCCTTTGCTTGCTGTTTGTAAGATCAAAAACTGTCATTTTTGGAAAAGTTGAGATGAACTGAAGAAGGAATTTTTGACGAAGATCCTCCCATCCGATGATTGACCAGGATGGCAAGCTTGTATACCAGACAAAAGCTGGTCCTTGCAAGGTTCGCATGAAGCATATGAGTTTCACTGCTTCTTGCTGCTCTGGAGTTCCCATCATAGGATCACAACAAGACACGTAATGCATCAAATGTTGTTCAGGTTCGCCTGATCCATTGAAAGTAGGGAAAACCGGGTTTCCAAAACTAGATGGAGGAGAAATTGATACTACCCATTCAGGGAAAACTTTCTTTTCTGATTGAACTTGCACCCATTTCCCTTCCATAGTTTCTAACCGACCTATTAATGACTCAATATTAGTTATTAACATTTGAGAAACATCCGGTTGAATCTGGTCTTGAGTAGGTTCAATGAATGGAGCTTGGACAGACATGGTGGTTGGTGCTGCAACTGATGGTATCACTTCCAACCGTTGTTGCGCTTGACCCACGGGATTAGACCTCTGAGGGTGTACTGATAAAGGAGCATATTCTTGATCCATCTCAGTAACTGCAAAAAATTCCTTTGGTTGTCGGACTTCAGCATTCTTAAGAAGAAGACTACTCTGAAGTAGTTCTGCATTCATTCTTCTTAATTCTTTCATTTCTTCCCCCTGTTGTGCAAACCTTTTCTCTAATGAGAGCAATTGACCTTCTCCAGAGGAAGGATATGTAACCATTATTCTTTCCCTTCCCTTTGTTGGATACCTTTTGGAGGGAGGGAAGTGGATTACCTAGGTTCTGAGTAATCCTTTTACTTCGTGTACGTACACCTTCTTCATTTGTATCGGTGTGTACATTTTCTTGAGCAGGACGCTCTTCATCTGAGTCCCCTGAGTGAGTCTCCTCTGGTGGATTAGCAACAATGGAATTGATGACATTGATTGATGCATAATGCATCACATCCCTTCTATCAACATTTCTGTGATATTGTCTTCTTTCATATCTTTGATGAGACATTGCCTTTTGTTGATTCAATCCTTTAGGAACTTCTTGACGAGCTATAATTTGGAGGGAATCTCCTGATAATTTGGATCTTCGTTCTTCTTGGGGATTCTTCCCTAATCGAGAAAAGACCAATATTCTCTGAGAAGGGGATTGATGATTTGAAAGAGTACCCAGTCTCGTGAACTGGGGATGTTCCTGCTGATATTGCTCAACTCCTCGAATCCCATTTGTTGACTCTGAGGGTTGGGTTAAAGGAGTCCCCAGTCTGACAAGATGGGGTGGCTCTTGACATGATATGTCTGAGATCTTCTTAAAATATATCTTGATCTTGCGAATCTTAGTTCGGAAATTAGCTGGATGCATTATCCTGTATCCACTTTTATCACCTGGTTCAACAGACCGTTGGATGATTTCCGAGACTTCTGTCATTTGATGATTTGTTTTCTCCATACGAGAGGCGTGCGAAATATTCTCGCCTGCGTGATGTAGGAGCAATTCAACAACTTGTTCTCTATATTCTTGATTTTGAGAGGAACTAGTTGAAGCATGTTCTTGAACAGGCTTTTGATTATGAACAAAGCCCATTGACTGTGGTCGGCCATGGGAAATAACATTGCATGAGACCATTTTTGGCGGGCTTTGCTGACTGGAAATCACTGTGAAATGTAGTGCTCTGTGAACACCTCATCCTCTGATATGAACATCAGATGGAGCATTGGAAATTAACTGACGCAATTTTCTTAGTGCGCCAAGGCATGAACGTTGAAGGGTTCTCTGTTGCTTTTCAGCCTTCGGATACCGAGAGACTGATAGAGATGCCAAATCAATCTGACGTTGTAGCCCTTCTATTATCTTAAGATGATGTTCATATTCATCATAAGATAATACCTTCTTCTTTAATTGACAAAGAGTTTTCCATATGTTGAGATGAATATCATGGAATCCATCATCCGTCAACATCTTTGGAATGTCGTACTGGGAGTCAGCCAAAGGCCAAAACATGACTGGCACCTCACCTTTTGCCAGTTTCTTCCTCATGTTCAGCATTTCCTCTTTATCATTAAATGAAGATTCTTCTACCTGTTTTGACCAGAGTTGGTGTTTCCTTGTTGCTTAATCGGATTCAACAGGATTGGTAGAGACATCATTGATCAAACTAGAAGATGCATGACTTAGGGGTAGTTCAGATAATGACCTACACCCTAGGCTATCTTCTGATTGAGAAAGTATTTCACTTTCTAGCGATAAAGCATCAAACATGACTGGTTTCACATTTTCAAGTGCCTCAAGATAAGAGGGCTTTCTCGGCACTACATTGTCCACTGGAGTATTTTCCAGGCAATGTGAATCACTACTGCGGAGAGGACTTTCGCAGCGAAGTTCATCATCATGGGGAGGACCACCATAATAGGTTACAGCAAAAGATGAGATTTCTTGCTCCTTGGTCTTCTGACCACACAGAGGGTTTCTGTGGCTCTCATCTGAAGATGAAACTTCAAGATTGACCGAATTGTCACGAAGCAAGCCTTCATGAGAAAATGTCTGTTGAAGACTTTCAGAATTAATGTTCCCGTTATTGGGAACTGAGGGAGTAGAATCTTGAATTCCGACAGATAAATGTCTGAGGGCTTCATGAACTCCCGCATCGAGAAAGGCCTTGTTATAGATTGGCCTTTTATCTCCTGACTGTGCTGGGCGGATCTTTTTCTTAGATGCCTTCTTACTCACTTTAGAAACCACTTGATGACGAAAGTGATTGCTCTGAGCAGGTGTATGTGCCTGATCAGGAAAGATGGTCAGGTTAGGCTGACGATCTCCACTCAAATCAGGTGTATGTGCCTGACTTCGTTGTCCGTATGATATGGGGGAATATGCCCCACAACCATCTTGGACTGGAACAGATGTGTGTGTTTGTTCCGGAGTGAATTGTTGATGTGTCACTCCACTGCTAGGGATAGATTTATGTGTCTGTTCCTGAGATGATGCTGAAGCTGTTATGATATCCTGGCAAGCATCCAGAATATGAGCTGGAATTTTCTTCTGCTCTTTCACCATTGACAAAATATGCTTGGTGACTTCAGCTGCCGGAATGGGAATATACGTCCATTCTGGGTTTGGAGTAGGTGTATGTGCCTGCTCTTGTCCTCCTTTTCATGTCAGTGAATCCTGACAGTACTCAAGTGTGGGGGTAGAGAGTTGAGTCTGCCTCTTGTTTGTCGTCAGAGCTTTCCGACTGACTTCTCCATGTGCTACCAAGCGAGACTGTTGGTAGGCTTGATTAGTACTAACAGGTGTATGTGCCTGCTGATTATACTTCTCCAAAGGTGGTTGATGAGATCCATCATATGTAGTCAGACGAGCCTGCTGAATAACTGGTGATGTATAAGAAGGTGTATGTTTCTGCCTATAGTACTCCACCGGAATTGCCTGGCGGGATTGGCTTGATGCTGCCAGACGAGTCTGCTGGACAGCGGAATTAGAACGGATAGGTGTGTGTGCCTGCTCGTTATTTTCCACCAAGTTAGGTTGGTGGACTTCTCCAGATATGGTAGGGATGAAAACCTGCCCATTGTCAACCGGATTCCGTCTCTGGCAGTTCGTCTTGCCTGCTCGGGTTCGAGGAACCTGAGCTGAATGCTTGGATTCGGTACCCTCATCATGTTGAGGGCGCACTATCGCACGACTCTGGTGGCGATTGTTGATAGGAGCCCTCGGGAAGGACTCCTGTCTTTTTGAATTAAGGCCCTGAGGGACCTGCCCATTCACTTCCTCAGAGTAAGGGAGTGAATGGAAATTGTGTTCTGGGGATAACGACCTGAAATGGTTGGAGACGGTAGTCATCACCTCCTGCTTCTTAGTCATTGGTCGTCGTTGTCCGGATGACCTGTGTGAGTTATTTTCTTGGAGGGCCTGTCGAGCAGCCTCCAGAGTTGGGATGGTACCGTGTTGACGGTACTCCTTAACCAGCGCATTTGATACCCAGCGTTGAAGATGCTGAGTAGGTGATGTCATCCTCAGAGCGGATGACGATCCAGTAGGAATAGCAGTAGCGGTATTTGCAGCAGTAGTATTCACAGATGTGAATTTGAGAGCAGCCAATATGGAAATATAGAAAATCTTGGAAAAGAGTGTCTGTTTGATATAACATATGTAATCAAGATAAACTCATCTACTTCATCCTTTGGATGAGCACATATGTCAATGATTGTTTTTTAGCCCTCTTATTGAGTTTTTAAATAGGGGCTTAACATATAGGTAAAACATCATTTTAACTTGGTTAAGAATTCACGTCGGGTTCACCATTTTTTGTTTCACTCGGAATTCGGGGATGACCTCCTGGATGGGAGATTCAAACGTTCTGATCGGTTTCCAGCGGGTTTGTTCGTAGAACCGGAAACATCCAATGATTCCACATCTGTTTGGAACTACTTTCCAAAGGTAGGCGCTCATTAGCTTGTGGACTAATGAGGCTTGAGAATTTTCATTGGTTGAGAGGATGGGAGGTCGGACTCATCACACCTTTTTGAGGGGAATTAATGTCAACATACATTTGGACCAACTTTCCAAAATTTATGACTGGGACTTATTCCTGAAAAGGAGGCCCATGTTAGGGAACTTGGGGCATACTCTTGAGAAGGAAGCCCAAGATTATGACTGAGTCTTATTCCTAAAAAGGAGACCCAGATTAGGGATTAAGGTTTGGGGCTTACTCCTGAGGAGGATGCCCATATTTGAGATTGAGGCTTACTCCTAATAAGGATGCCCAAAATTAGAGGGCTTGGGGATTACTCCTAAGAAGGATGCCCAAAATAAGGGACTTGGGGCTTACTCTTAAGAAGGAAGCCCAAAATTTATGACTGGGACTTATTCCTGAAAAGGAGGACCAGGTTAAGGATTCTCTCATCTTATAAGATGAGGTTGAATGAATGAACTCTCAATCTTTGGTGACATATAAATATATAAATCACTATGTTTTGAGAGATATTCCACAGAATTCCTTTCAAATACGGAAGTCAAATCAAGAAATCATGCCATAAATGGCTTTGAAGAGTATCTTGAAGACTGATTCTTGAATAGGAAAGGTGAAATGGCTTAAGAGGGGTAAAATAGGCAGGACGGGCACCCAAAAAGGTAGGGGTGCGCAAGTCTTGAAAGGCGTGCATGTCTTACGTGGGCGCGCAAGTATTGGTCGCGCAGGTATACCTGCGTGACATGTGGGGTACTTGCGCGATTTTCAACCAGCATTAGAATACTTGAGCGACTCTTTATTAATCACTTTAGAATCCTCTTGAGGTTCTTCCAGAAAAGGGACGCGCAAGTTCTATTGAAGGAAATAAGGCGGCGCACAAGTTTGGATGAGTTTCAACACTTAGGCCTTCCTTCTTCTCTTTAGATATTCCTTTCTAGGTAAGAAATTACCTTAGAAGTGTTCCGGCAGCTTTGAGAAGAGACTTGGGCATCGGGAGCTTCAATCCGAGTTTCTGAAAAAATATCCTCTCGAATGGGGGGCCCACAGGGTCTATTTATAGGCAGGAGAAGACCCCGGACGGTTACCGGGCAGTTATCACTTAGGTCGCGCAAGTCCACTTCTGCGCCAAGGTGCGTCGCGCATGTCCACTTGCGCGACAGTGATATAACTTGCGCGGCGCAGTTGCTGTTGATCCTTTGTTCATGCCTTTGTCGATTTTTGATATTCTCTTCAAAGGTTGAATCACTTTGAACTCAGATATTCCCCTTTTCCGATTTTTAGATTCTGTGACGAAAGGAGCGTCAACAGTGGTGCATCCGAGGAAGAAGCTTCGTTGACGTTCTTCGCTGGTGGCTCCTTATATTTTAGCTTGGTTGAAGAACAAGAACGATGTTTGTCGTTCTTCAGAGATGGGTAACATTCTTTTTTAGAAGGATGTCGTTCTTCCAAGAGTTCTCTCAAAGCTATACCATAGAGAAACACCAACAAAAAATAAAATAATGGCTACTCCATTATTTTATTTTTTTCAATGATTTCAAAAAACAATTGAAAAATTTTCAAATTAATTAATTGGCATATATTAATTAGGTGTGATTTCACTATAAAGAGGGAAGCTGGAATGTAAAGAGGCTCCCAAAAATTTATGGGATGTTTCAAGTGGTAAAGAGGGTTCAAGGGGAGTTGAGGAGTTTGATGTTAGTGTGGGCCCCACCACAAAATATCCACCCATGGGAGGTTATGTGGGGGTGGGACCCACCTCTAAATTCCCCTAGGATGATTAAACCACCACTTACATAAAAATATGTTAGTCATATTTTTATTTAATTTATTTAGAAAACCACAAAAATTAAATTCTGCTCTCGATAAAACACAATTGCGGTAAAGGTCTCCTTAGGAAAAGACTGGCGATGTGAGTTCAATAGTGCCCTCAGATCTCAATTCTGAGCACCAGTTAAAAAGATATAAAATCCCGCACGTATGTTTACTGAACGTACCTGAATAAAACTTCAGAAATTGATTTCGGGCACACCGGTCCTCAGAATCAGGCGCCGTCAGAAACTGCGGACTTGTAAAATTCTCATGTATATTTTGAAATCAAATTCCACATAGTTTATAGTTTTTTACATACCTTTGGATTTAATCCTTTCATCTCATCATAACTCCAGGAGAACACATCACAGTGTTGTTTAAGGAATTATTTGTGCTGTTGTTGCTCCTCGAGGGGCATGGTGATACTGATCAATGTGGGTTTCGGGTCTGCCTCGCTGTCGAGGTTCACCTTCACCAAATCGTTGACTATGGATGAGATTCCCTCTTCAATGGCGAGTGAAGCATCCCCATAATTCTCTCTAACACTTATGGAGAAGGGATCCATGGTAGGAGGAGTTTCTTCTGAGTCAACAGTTCCTGATGGGAGGCTGGTACCAGCCTGAGCGGTAGTGAACACTGCATCAGGGAGCTCTTGTGTTTCCAAAACCATAGCGATGAAGTCTTTTGATTTGATCTCATTTATTCATCATCCCTAAGGGCCATGATTGATGATATCGAAGCAATAGTGGTACGTATTAATGATTGAGGTAATTTTAGACCAGTGTAACACGAATGTATGGCGTATTGTGGTTTCCATGTGGCGGAAATCCCGATAACTGATGGGAGAAGGAGGCTCCAGGATCACTTGAGCCTGATTTTTTTAGGACTATGATGTGATCTTTTGGTGTCGCATACACATGAAAATGTGTTCACCCCTTATCCTAAAAACAATGAAGCTTTTTCCCATGTCTGAAGATGTATCCTCCAATAGATGGACTAGAAAGATGTAGGCGTCATATAGATCTATCCACGCGCCATTCACAGACGTGGCATGCTCAACCTCATTAGCCTGGATCTTCTTATCTCTTTTCTTGTAGTAGTCGACATCTAGATAGAGGTCTTCACAAGAGGAAATGGTAGTCATTTCACCTTGGAGTACGCTGAATCAACCATTAAGGTAGTAATTGAGGCACTGGCGATATGAAGAGGGATCCGCCACATGCAGGTGGAGCCATGGCCTACACATCAATGCATTGTAGGCGGTGTCCAGGGAGACAACCACAAACTCTGTGCCGAAACTAGAAAACTGATCATGGTCATCAAATAGATATTATAAATTGGTGTCAACTCTATCCTGTCATATCTTTGTATTCTTAGGTCATAGGGACTCAAATCATCTTCAGACAACCATTGTTTTTGCGGTGTCTGAGTCAGGATTAATTTGATTCTAGAGCCCATGTCGATAAGGCAAGGACGAACCCACATGCCTTTGAATCGGACATTGATGTATAATGGAATAATGTGACTTTATATGGGAGGTCTTTCGTATTATCCAGATAACAAGATGATATCCTTGATTTCAACATTATTGAACGCCTCAGTATCAAAGCCCTTTGCAGCTGCTACCACCGTCTCACACTATAGGGGACTTCGTAAAGACTCGGGGAGGGCCTCACACATATATATTGAATGGAGAATGGACTCAAGGATAGTGATAATTGATGTAATTCCATTAATATGTTTTTTAACATCATAATTATGTGCCAAGAATGAAATTCTGCATACGAGTGGTCTCTCTATGATAGGAGGTATGGTGGGCCCTACCGGCTTGACTAGTGGCAGACTGGTTTAGGGAATATGAGGATATTCACCAGTCGAAGCATGCAGAGTGACTACCGGATGGGGACCTTATAACTGTGGTAGGTCCAAAACAAAGCATGGATGATCATGATGCAGTTGAGTAGGCTCTACCTGATCCAACAATATGAATGGTGGTGAAGGCGGACCTGATGTCACCAGATGAGAATGATGTGCATGCTGAGCTTTGCGATGGTCTTGCTACTTGGTTTTGGTAGCTTGCATAGCCCGGATGGAAATGATGAATGAGGCACTCTGACAGCCCATATAGCCATAGCTCCATTGACGCTGGCGATGAATACAGACGTTGGGGGGACCATCCTAGTGCTCCTCATAATTACGAATAATGTTGGTGTTTACCATTTATATTGTATTAACCCTGGCATACCAATGGCTGTTGGTTGAAGAGTCATCCAATTCTATATGGATTCTGTGTGGTAATTTAAATCTTCAGGGGCATGAAGTCATCGAGAGTACAAGATGATGATGTAATTGGATCTGGAATTTGTTTTCCCTCGCACTGCCGATGTTTTCTCTTCTATGGGGATGATTCAGATGACGAAACAGAAGTAGTAGTAGTTAACACATCAGCTTATATAAGCTCTAGTCGATTCAGGTGTGCATGGATAACACCATGGGAATAGGAAACGTTTTTTTGAGAAACCCATTCATCATACATCTAGGATCTACAATTAGAAACCTGATACCACTCGCCTTCACTGTCACTGTTGTTTTCTTGCCTCATGAAGACACATTCCACCTGTGTCAGAGTTGGGCCTAACCGAACTATTTTTTTAACCACCTGGTCTTGAATCCAGTCATCAAACACATATCACTTCATCATGGTGTACCATAGGATCCGTTGATAAAGGTATTAATTAGGCCGATCAGTGAGGTTCGCCACTTCTCGGCTCCTGCATGAAGGTAAATGAACAATCCCCTGGTCTGTAGCACTACAGATGTAACCGAGGGTTTGATACTCGTTGAATGAGTAGGTCCAGTTCCTTCTATCTGGGAAGGGGGGCCTTGGATATAAACCATGAAGAGGAGCTGAAAGAGATTTTTTAGGAGGTTGAGCTTTGTTATCCCACATAGGCAGTGGTGGCACATTTTGCGGGGACACATTCCGATTTTGAGGTGGGGGTTGTTGGGATGTAGGCTGTTCTTAAGGAAGAGGGCCACTACGAGGCTTTGGAGATGGCTCCACTATTAACAACTCTAGTTTCCTGGGTACCTCTATATTATCCACTAAAGTGGGCTCAGCCATGGTGGCCCTTCTCGTGGGGACTGTTGGAGGTAATGGACATGTCGGGTTGGCCTGCTGTAGGCTTCTTCTAGGCGCTAGGCCCTATCAGAGAAGTATCAGAATCCACCATGGTAGTTATGGGTGTTCAAAGAGGGGACATGTTCTACTTTGACATTCCCTTTTCACATTTTATACAATTTCTTCTGATTTAGTGGAATTTCAATAGTGTATGTGATCCCTTACCATCAGAGAGACAAAGTCTGCAACATGCTCATCGTGACTCTGCTAGCAGTTGAAGTGGTCTGTGATAATCATCTTCTGAGTGGTGGAACTATACTGTAAAAGCGATTGCCTATGGAGGTCTTCCAATCTAGATATTGATCCGATGAGGAGCTGGCTTTACTAGAAGAACGATGGCCCATCCTATTTCTGTTCGAAACACTGGCGTTTGGAGGCTTCCTGCAGCGCTGGAGTTCTCAACATGGATCCACACCTTCAGAAAAAGTGGGTCAGGTGTTGTGGTGATTCTCATGTCCCATTGAAGGGGGAAAAGTAGGATTTATAAATCCTGGGGGGGGGGGATCATATCATCAACCCATGCAGAATATGGCTTTCCATCAGGAGGAATTTCCACTTATCACGTCTCCAAAGCTTCATGGTCAGAAATGAGTGCCTCCATTGGATCATCCGGGAGGTTCCTATCTTGATGGGGATACCTATAAACCAATGCATTAGTAGGGTTTTCAACATGATAACTAGTCCCATCGGCTCTTGGAGTGACTTGTGGGACAACATGTGCTGCATCTGGGAGAACACGAGCATGGTCATGGGGATTGTCTCGCCGTTCGGGTGGATTTGGTGACTCATACCATGCCCTCATGCCGTATGTTCCATCCACAACCATGTTTTCATGGGTAGAATGATCATGGTCACCTAGAAGAAATTCAATGAGGGAAAATTGTGCCTTCCCCAACTGACCTAGCTGAGGATCAACATAGTCCGGTCGTTACTCTACAGTGCATTCAACAAGTAGCTTATCGACAATCATCATGTGTTCGGTGAGTTTCTAGTGCAATGTTTCTTTTTCATGATCGTCTTCCACCATCAACATAGAGATATATGGGTCGGATTGGTTTACTGATCTGAGGTGATCCTTAACCTTGTTGGTGTATAAGTTGAGGATTAACGCCTCGGTGGGCATGGGAAGTCCCAATAGATTCCTTTGTTGATGAAGTATCCTTTCCAACAGATCCAAGAGGATTGATACTTACTCAGGGGGTAGGTCCTCTCCAGGAATCTCTAGATCATATTCACCCCCAGCAGGTCGGCCATGTTAACAATGACCCTTCTTGGAGATATATCATATATGTCACCTTACAAACCAGGTTGGTGCCAAATGGAACTGAAATGGAGAGCCACGTACTTCCCCAAACCATGGATTTCCATTTGGGGAGAGGCCTCCTTTATTATCATGAGGATAAGTTTAATGCTCTGGATGCATCTTTTTTGGTTGGAACTATGACGGCTGAGTGACTCATGACACTAGGATACGAGGAGTGCATCCAAATCAACCAAAATACATTGTTGGATGATGTGTTTGATGTGTGGCTGACTCATGGGGTAGTCCACTCGTCAATTAATAAGAGGGAAATTAGTGTCCTATAGGGTCTTGAAAAAGAATCCAAACTCCGCTTGGTTGAGTGATTTTGGAAACATGAAATTTGGTGCAGAAACTGGCCAAAACATCTCAGGGATAAATGTCTACTCTGAGAATATCCCACCATCTCCTCAGATCAGATTCGCAGACTGGCCCGTCACTTCCCCACTCATCAACTGGATGCGGCTAAGGAATATGCAGTAGTAATGATGTAGACAAATGAGATGGTAGGCTGGTTGGGTGGGAATATGGGAGCGAGCTGAACAACTGCCTCGTTTCGGGCTATCCTCCAAAGAGTGTAGTAACTTAGACACCACATCTCAGATAGAAGAGCTTTTAACCATAGTTTCTAGCTCTGAGACTATGGATACTACTGATAGATCACACATCTACTTGTCCGCCAATGGTCCCCAGAATAGCTCTCTGTGATCTCTAGTTGAGGTAGAGAGTTCTTCTGGTGATGAAGGTGGTGATTGAATGGTCATAACCTATAGATTTTCTGAACATTCAAACTCCTAGATATACCTACGGAGGTAGGTATGAATCCGATGGACCTCACATTCTAGAAGTGTGGGGATGACGCGCCTTGTTCTTGCCCGGATCCTTGACCCGGAGGATCTAGGTGAGGGCTCCATCGCTGAGTCATATTCCACCATAGAATCTAGGAAGAAGACTAGTTTGTTATTAGTCTATATCTTCTCAGTACTCCTTTAATTGTGGCAACAACGCACCCTCGTTCCCTTCAATTGTTCATTTGGGAGAAGGTAGATTTCCGGCACGAGGAGGACCTTCGGCCGTACTGGGGCTTGGGTGGAGAATAGTTATACATGATTGAGATGGGGTTAGGGGAGTACCTGGATAGATATCATAGTTGTAGAGACCCAAAGCATGACGTACATGGACATTACGTTACTTTTTCAGAATACTTAATACATAACAAAAACAGACACAAAAGGTCCGTAATAGTTTAGTGTCTTTGGAAACTCGGAACGTAATCTTCTAATCGTGTTGAAGGACCTTCAACATATCCCATAAATATCTTCCCCTTTTTGTTTTCTTACCTAAAACCTTTCTTTAAATCCTAGGGAAAAGAAAGTATATAAAGGGTGAGCACAAATGCTCAGTAAGGGCAAACATACAGGACATAAATCAATCCATAAACATTTGAAAACAAAAACTTGAACATGAAATTTAAACATCAAAATCTTGAGTAAAGACCTAAATCGTGGAAGTACTTAAGGCATATATCATAACGGAACATCAAACATGATAAAATATAATAGGAATAAAACATGTAATTGTGGTAACCATTCAGCACATGATATGATTTCTATAGTAGCCAAGGCATTGATGCCAAGACCATCTTAGTGGAAAATTTCCCTTTCTGAATCCAGTTCACTCCTCGTTTCAGTCCTGTAACACTAAACCGGATTAACTTACCGTTCCATCCATGTCTATCTAATGAGATATAAATCTTTACCCAATGAATTTGAGGGAGATATAGGTCCCACCCATCTCATAATGAAATCATTCTTACGTGTTCCACAAAATCAACTTAAAACATTCATCATAACCCAAATAATACAATGTGTTTCATAAACATCATCCCATAATCTCATAATCCATATAAAACAAATGAACATTTCATCATAAGAAAAGTGAAACCATGTAAATCATAGAGACAATATACTTGAAACATAGACATACGAAATAATGTCATCTTAGATGAAAAATTGTTTTGATAAAACACTTGAAATGAATTCTTGAGGAAATATCCTTTCTTCTTCAAAATAATTTTCTTTTCACAAAATGCCATGCAATTTTAAAAGAAAAATATTTTGTTGAAAATAGTCAAGAAATATTTTTGAGTATGCTTCATGAAAATAATGCTTTATAAAACCTTAAAAATCCTTTCTTTCCGTATAAGTTAAAAAAACATTCTTCTCGTTCTTTTTCCAGAAAAGTCAAAAAGTACATCGTGTGGTAAAAAAAAGTAAGATTTCTTTCATAACATGTGGTAAAAGTAAAAAAATGGGTAAAAATGACATTAAACATACATGAAAACATTTTTAGAAAATAGGGACATGGATGATAAAAAAACCCCAGTAAATACTTACGAATAATCAATCTTGGATAAGAGCGAGATTGGAATAGTTATCCCTTACCTTATGTCTGATATGCTTCGTATGTATCTGATCCACCTGTATAATGATTTAAATAATGTCATTGATTTATTATAGAATCCTATTCATTGTTATGATATCATATATGGTTTACTTATGACTTTATAATTCCCATTCTTTTGTAAATTTGATGTAAAAGCAGAGATTTGGGTAAAATCGTTTCATTTATTGTATGTGTTTCGACTTGTTGTTATTGATATTATTACTTATATCCTGATTTACATAATTCCTTAATGTAAAACATGATTTATATATAATATATATTCAGCATATACATATATATATATATGATAAATCGATAAATAGAATGAAATACACCGTTCATGGAGACGGTAGGCCGTACGTACCCATGAAACCTGTTTTTGTTTCCTCATTGAATTGAATGGAATTAAGTAGATGAAATATATATATATATATATATATATATATAAATCCATTATCATTATTATTCCATATATTTCATTATATATACTTTATAATTATTCATGAATGGTTAACATGGAGAATGAATCTCATCGCGTCGTGGAGACGGTAGTCCGTACGTATGCACGGGCGATGATATCATTCCCATGATCGTGGAATTATATTGAAGCGTATGTATAATATTTTAAAATCAATATCACTTTAAAATAATCATATATAGTTATTTATTTACACCATTATACCCATCCATGTAAGGTGGTGGTCGAAAACAGATTATACCACGGCGTGGAGACGGTATTCCGTACGTATGCACACGCGGTGATTTTGTTTTCCCTAGGATAGATAGAATGTGAAATAGGGTTGTTTAAGTTTTATAATGACATATTAGTATATAATTAATACTTATGTTATTACTTTATAATGATACAATTAATGAATAATAAGTAGAAGAAAGAAAGAAACTTGAGAGAATCGGATGTAGAGATTACCCCTTCTTCAATTCACATTCTTTAAGCCTTCTCTTAAGGAAGTAGAGTTGGTATTTTGAGAAGAACAGAACAACCATAAGGTTGATAGGGAAGTGGATAAGAGAAAAGGGCAGGGTTTGGCCGAGCTTCAGTGCTCAAAAGGGTGTGAAGAGAAGTGGGAAGGGGTTCCCTTTTTATAAGCGAGGAGAGGGGCACCTTTGGAAATCTAAAAAATATTTATTTATAATAAATCTACCCCACATAAACCCTCGAAAAATGACTCATATTCTATGTTTAGATAATATAGGGTTTTAATCTCATCAATCAATAAAATTTATACATGTAGGGAATTTATTTTAAACATTATCAACTTGATTTATCCTTATTTAATCTATTAAATTTTATTTCTGGTAACAAGATTCTAAATTTTAAATTGTTATAAATAATTACCTATGTGTTTTGAATTATCCATAATTTGATACCTAATGACATTTTCGACTCTATATATTTCAATTATTAATTTTTAAATATTTTTGTGATTTTTAAACAATTTAATAATATGTTTTTTTATAAAATAACAGTACTGTCAATTTTCACACTATTCCTTTATTTGAATTTAAATTAAATCCACACAGAAGATATATTCAAAATAAAATATTTATTAGGTTCCTAACATGTCATAGCAATCTATAAAATTAGTTTATCACATTAAATAGTTCGTAAAATATTTATTTTAGTATTGGTAAAACCATTTATTTGATATTTCTCTTAATAAAATAATTACTACAACATTTTTGTATATTTAATAAATATATTATTTGTTGCTTAAAAATTAAAAAAAACTAGGATGAAGATAAATTTTATATCTTCCATTAGAATACATTTAGTCTGATTTATCTTCTAAAACACTCAAATTTTAAAATGTTATATTTATTAAATTATGAAGGTGACAACTTTGACATCATATAAAATAAAATAATATAAGTGTCATAATCACTTTTATAATGCTCCAAACGGATCTATATTCGGTCATTGAATGATTATGGTGAATGTATACATTAACAATAAGTTTTGGGCAGGTTTTTGAGACCTTTAATTTGTATTACTATTTCAATAAAAACAATATTATTGATTTTTTTACTAAATAAATAATTTCTGCATCATTAATGTATAAACTAATAAGGTAATTAAATAACACTTAAAAATTAAAATTAAATTACCATTATAAATAATAACATTTTATATTTCAAATGATTATTTATAACCAAATTTATATTCTGTATAACCTTATATTAATAATTTATTAATTATTAATGTTTGAGTGAGACATATTTCACTTTCCTTTAAATAAAAAAAACCAAAGGTCTTAATCACCTCCAAGTGGGTTCTAATGGATTCCATTTCGACCAAAATATGACTTAGGACAAAATATAACTATCCAATTGTATTACAACAAATGTTAGGGTAATTTTATAATATTATATTTACCCTTAATTACCCGATTTACCTTTAACTATGGTAAATAAATTTTACCGTAGTTACTATTCATAATTTCCAAAAATAAAAAGTAGCCTATTAACATAATTTGGACCCAATTATTACAAATATGGAAGCCATTTATTCAAATTCAATACACATAAGTTTCAGAAATTAAATTAAAATTAATCTCGTTGTCGAATGAAACCGGGTTTTTGTTTAAAACATTGCAAAGGATTGAATTGATTTAACATGTGAATTGAATGTAAAATCAATGCTAATGACATAAATTATATTATATGGTAAAAATATATTCTATTTATACTTTAAAACCATTAAATATTATAATTTAACCATATAAATTATTACGATGAAAAAATTTGTTTTTAATTAAAATATAGAGTGTTTTTACTATTCATTAAAATATAAAAGTTATGAGAAACATATAAAAACTTTATCCAATGTAAATATTTATATCCTGATTCAAAAGAAGAAGTTTATTTTGTAAAATTTAACTTATAAACTATTCAAAAATAATATTTAAAATGGGTGCGCAATCAAAAGGAGGCAAATCTGCATTTTTTTAAAAATACTTATTTTACCCGAAAAAATTTATTTTGTTCTCATACCATGTTCTAGAAAATGTGTAAGATGAATAATAATGTTATAAAATTCAAAATTTAGTTAATAATATTCATAATGGCTAGTTTATAATAATATTATAACCATATATCGTTGTTTAGTGAAACACGGTATTGCGTACAACACACGCTATCGAAGAAGGTTGCAATTGCATGTAATGCAAGCCATGTCACGGTTGCGTGTAGTGAAAGTATCCTTTGTTGTTGCGTATAACAAAATCCAACCATAATTCATTTAAAAATATAATATATATATATATATATATACACTCAATGTAGTGTGAAATAACTACTATCAAACAAACTTCAAATTGTGTGTAACACGATTCAAGATTAGTGTTGTGTATACTTCAAGCTAATACAGTGTTGTGTATAGCGCAAGATAATCTTGGTGTATTGTACAACCGAAGATATGAATGAAATTAAAAAGAATATTTTTCATAAAATCTCTGGGTGTTACATTCTACCCCCCTTAAAATGAATTTAGCCCTCGAAATTCGTCAGGGTTATAAATGGCTGTCT
This sequence comes from Viscum album, assembly GCA_963277665.1. NCBI lineage: Eukaryota > Viridiplantae > Streptophyta > Magnoliopsida > Santalales > Viscaceae > Viscum > Viscum album. Next base: position 223,302,954 of record OY728165.1, read on the forward strand.
ACTTGAAAGTTTCATTAATTTAAATCCACATCGAAAAATGGAAGACCAAACATAACTTTAAAAAAAAGTATGAAACATAAAGGTTACCCAAATTAACTAATCAATGGGTTTCCACATAGGATAACATAGGTGAAAATATGGATATGGAAGAGAAATCTAACCATCATCTTCTGATGGAGAGTGGTAGAGAACATGACTATGAAAAATCGAACAATCACAAAGCCATATATTTGTGATGGTCTAACGTACCATCTGATTCGTCAGAAATATGAGCACTAGGAAAACATTTTTGGGTTTCAATATCATTTCTCTAAAGTTGAATATTTTGAATTATAAGAAATACTTACTTGATATCTGTAGAATCTCACTATTTTTCATGCTTTGAACAATTTCCACTTTATCTCTTAATGAAAAGAAGTTGAATTTGTTATTCGTGAAGTGTTAGTAGATCATTTTATAGAATTATGGGTCATTCCATCTATTTCAAACAAAAGGTTAGAAAAATTTATCAAATATACATAAGTCCTTCTATGGTGAGGTTAATCGTATACGATTCCAAAAATGAACTTATACTTCATCTATAATACCACTTAATAAAATAAAACTAGTTTCTATTAACCAGGGACTTACTGTAGGCCATTGGTATGTGATAAAGGACAGTCGAACTTCAGTTGTGGGTTCGATTCCCACAGCCTTGTCTGACGTGACGGGTTGTCACCCATCCTGCAGGTTGTCCTTTTTCTAAAATTACATCATTATGACATTCCATCAATAATATCGAAAAATTTCTACCCTTAAAAAATACTAAATTGTGTCCAACATAATCCATTCCAATCATTAGGATTATCCAAAATACATATGTCCAATCTCATAGTATAAAGAAAATGATTAGTTGAAAGGTCACATAACAAGCACATGAATACCATCATTTATACGATATATCTTGTTGGTCACATTCCAAACATGTGAATACCTTAATCATTTATTCTCTTAAAAAATGAATACCCATTGAACCTTAGTGAAAACATTAATACTGTAAAAAGTTAACTCTTTCCACAAACCAAAATTCTAAAATTTATATATACTCAAACCATGATATAACTTTATCCTTATATTAGTCATGAGCTCATTAATACTATCAAAAATCTCATTATCTTTTTATCCCTTCATTATGTGCATATCATCTACTTTCCAAAAATTTCTGAATAACCTTTCATGGTTACTGGTACCATTCAAAATATACTTTCAAATACCTAAGGAAAAAAATAGTGTAACAATCCTTATATGTGTCCTTATTCCATAGTATCATTACCTATACAACATAACTCTTGATATACGTAAATCATTCCACTACCTTCTTAAACCATTGACCGAGGTTCAACAATTCTTTCATCATACAAGTAATTTATAGTCTCTTCATCATCATCAACATAAATACTACCCATACATCTATGTTGATTCTCTTCATGAGATTTTCCATTAGGGCACTGGTTTTCATAATGCCCGTACATTCCACATTTAAAACATTTAACCACTGTTGATGTCTTAGAAATACCATTATCCTTGTCCATGGTGTTAACTGATCCTTTTCCTTTGCAATTACTGGATTTGTGTCCTTCTTTTCCACAACCAAATCTTCATCCAGTTCATTTGAAACATTCTCCTTGATTCCTCATCCCACATAATTTACATAGTGGAAATTGATCTTTCCTTCCTCTATGATCATCATGAAACTCCATCTTTATCTTATTAGCTGGGTCAGGAATCTTACCAAATTTGGGTTTATTGATCATATTATGAGATTGCAGATTCAACATAATAATGATGTTTGGACTTCCAAATCCTATTTCATTTGGTTGGTCATGAAGAATATCATTCCATTGTCTATCATATTTTTCATTAACATTAATCTTCATGTTTCCTTCCATTTCTTAAAACCAAAAAAGAATAGTATGAGAGGAAAAACTCGTACTAGAAAAACAACATATTCAAGGGGGGAGTACTTTGAATATCTAACATCTTAGGTTTAATTCTATGATCGTTACCCTAATTCTAGGACTATAACATATACTTATACATAACCTTAAGGACATCCCTAGACATACCTTAGAAATATCTCTAGGGATCTCACTAATGTTTTCGCGTCCTAGTTACCAAAGGTTAACTAAACCTTTCATATGATACCAACTATAGATACCCAAAGCATGACGTACATGGACATTACATTAATTTTGCAGAATACATAACACATAACAAAAACAGACACACAAGAACCGTAATTGTTTATTGTATTTGGAAACTCAGAACGTAATCTTCAAATCGTGGTGAAAGATCTTCAATATCTCCCATAAAGATCTTCCAATTTTTGTTTTCTTACCTAAAACCTTTCTTTAAATCCTAGGGAAAAGAAAAAATATAAAGGGTGAGATCAAATGCTATGTAAGGGAAAACATAGAGGACATAAAGCAATCCATATGCATTTGGAAACAAAATCTTGAACAAGAAATTTAAACATCAAAATCGTGAGAAAAGACATAAATCATGGAAGTACGCAAGGAATATATCATAGTGGAACATCAACCATGATAAAATATAATGGGAATAAAACATGTAATTGTGGAAACCATTCATCACATGTTATTATTTGCATAGTAGCCAAGGAATTTCTACCAAGACCATATTAGTGGACAATGTCCCTTTCTGAATCGAGTTCACTCCTCGTTTCAGTCCTGTAACACTGAACTGGATTAACTAACCGTTCTATCCATGTCATTCTCATGAGATATACATATTTACCCAATGCATTTGAGGAACATATAAGTCCCACCCATCTCATAATGATATCATCTTTACTTGTCCCACAAAATAAACTTAAAACATTCATCATAACCCAAAAGAATAAAATGGGTTTCATAAAAATCATCCCATCATCTCATAATCGATTTAAAAAAATGGAAATTTCATCATAATAAAATTGAAACCACGTAAATCATAGAGACATTATACTTGGAACATACAGATATAAAATAATGTCATCTTAGATGATAAATGGTTTTGATAAAACACTTGAAATAAATTCTTTAGGAAATATCCTTTCTACTTTAAATTCATTTTATTTTCACAAAATTTCTTGTAATTTTAAAAGAAAAGGATTTTGTTGAAAATAGTCATGAAATATTTTTGAGGAATCTTCATTAAAACAAGGGTTTATAAAACTGAAAAAATCCATTCATTCAATATAAGTTCAAAAGACATTCTACTCGTTCTTTTGCTTGAAATTTAAAAAAGATCTTCGTGTGGTAAAAAAAAGTAAGATTCCTTTCATAACATGTGGTAAAATTAAAACAATGGGTAAAAAGGTCATTAAACATACATTAAAACATTTCTAGAGAATAGGGACATGGATGGTAACAAAAACTCCAGTAAATACTTACGAATAAATAATCTCAGATAAGAGCGAGATTGGAATAGTTATCCCTTACCTTATGTATGATATGCTTCGTATGTATCCGAACATTCTGTATAATGATTTAAATATTGTAATTCACTTATTATAGAATCATATTCATTGTTATGATATCATATATGGTTTACTTATGACTTTATATTACCCGTTCTTTTGTAAATTCGATGTAAAAGCAGCGATTTGGGTAAAATCGTTTCATTTATTGTAAGTGTTTCGACTTGTTGTTCTTGATATTATTACTTATATCATGATTTACGTAATTCCAAAATTCAAAACATGATTTATATATAATATATATTCATCATATACATATAAATATGATAGATCAATAAATGGAATGAAATACACCATTCATGGAGATGGTAGGCCGTACGTACGCATGAACGCTGTTTTTGTTTCCTTATTGAATTGAATGGAATTAAGTAGATGAAATACATATATATATACAAAAATAAAGTATCATTATTATTTCATCTATTTAATTGTTATTAATTATATATACTTTATAATCATTCATGAATAGTTAACATGGAGAATGAATCTAATCGCATCATGAAGACGGTAGTCCGTACGTACGCACGACCGATGATATCATTCCCATGATCGTGGAATTGTATTGAAGTGTACGTATAATATATCAGAATCAATATCACTTTACAATAATAATATTTATTTATTTATTTACACCATTATACCCATCCAAGTAAGGTGGTGGTGGAAAATAGATTACACCACGGCATGGAGACGGTATTCCGTACGTACTCACGCGCGTTGATTTGGTTTTTCATAGGATGGATAAGAAGGTGAAATAGGATTGTTTAATTTTTATAATAACATATCAGTACATAAGTAATACTGATGTTATTACTTTATAATGATACAACTAAAGAAGACAAAGTAGAAGAAGAAAGAAACATGAGAGAATTGGAAGAAGAGATTACCTCTTCTTCGACGCTCCTCTTTTAAGCCTTCCCTTAAGGAATTATAGTTGGTCTTTTGAGAAGGACAGAACCTCCAGAAGGTTTATTGGGAAGTGGAGAAGAGAAAAGGGCTTGGTATGGCCGAGATTCAAGGCTCAAAAGGGCGTGAAGAGAAGTGGTAAGGGGTTCCCTTTTTATAAGGGAGGAGAGGGGCACCTTTGGAAATATAAAAAATATTAATTTATAATAAATCTAACCCCACTTAAAACCTCAAAAAATGACTCATATTAGAATATTAGATGATATATGGTCTTAATATCATCAAAAAATAAAATTTAGACATGTAGGGAATTTATTTTAAACATTATGAACTTGATTTATCCTTATTTATGCTATTAAATTTTATTTGTGGTAATAAGATTCTAAATTTTAAATTGTTATTAATAATTACTTATGTTTTATGAATTATCCATTATTAGATAATTTAGGACATTTTAGACTATATAAATTTCAATTTATAATTTTTAAATATTTTTGTGATTTTTAAACAATTTAATAATATGTTATTTTTATAAAATAACAATAGTTTCAATTTTGACACTATTTTGTTATTTGAATTTAAATTAAATCCACACAGAGGATATATGCAAAATAAAATATTTAATAGTTTCCTAAAATTTCTTATTAATCTATAAAATTAGTGGATAAAATTAAATAGTTCATATAATATTTATTTTACTATTTTTAAAACCATTTATTTGATATTTCTCTTAATAAAATAATTACTACAACATTTTTGTATAATTATTAAATATACTTATTTGTTGCATAAAAATTAAAAATAAAATACTAGGATGAATATAAATCTTATAAATTTCATAATAATACATTTAGTCGGATTTAGCTTCTAAAACACCCAAATTTTAAAATGTTACATTTTTTAAATTATAAAGGTGACAACTTTGACATCATATAAAATAAAATAATATAAGTGTCATAATCAATTTTATAAGACTCCAAACGGTAATCTATTCGGTTATTGAATGATTATGGTATATATATACACTATAAATAAGTTTTAGGAAGGTTTGTGAGCCCTTTAATATGTATCACAATTTCAATAAAACAATATTATTGATTTTTTTACTAAATAAATAATTTCTGCATCATTAATGTATAAACTAATAAGGTAATTAAATAACTCTTAAAAATTAAAAATAAATTACCATGATAAGAAAAAACATTTTAGATTTCAAATTAGTATTTATAACCGAATTTATATTATTTTTAACATTATATTAAAAATACTTTAATTATTAATGTTTGAGTGAGACATATTTCACTTTCCATTAATTAAAAAAAACTAAATGTCTTAATCACCTCCAAGTGGGTTCTAATGGATTCCATTTCGACCCAAATATGACTTAGGACGAAATATAATCATTAAATTGTATTAAGACAAGTGTTAGGGTAATTTTATAGTATTATATTTACCCTTAATTACTCGATTTACCTATAACTATGGTAAATAAAATTTACCGTAGTTACTATTCATAATTCCCAAAAATAAAAAGTAGCCTATTAACATAAATTGGACCCCCTGATTCAAAATATTGAATCCATTTTTACAAATTTAATACACAGAGGTTGCAGAAATTAAATTAAAATTAATCCCATTGTCGAATGAAAACGGGTTTTTGTTTAAAACATTGCAAAAGATTGAATTGATTTAACCTATGAATTCAATATAAAATCAATTCTAATGACATAAATTATATAAGATGGTAAAAATATATTATATTTAAACATTAAAACAATTAAATATTATAATTTGACCATATAAATTATTACGATGAAAAAAGTTGTTTTTAATTAAAATATACAGTGTTTTTACTATTCATTAAAATATGAAAGTTATCAGAAAAATATCAAAACAATATCCAATGTAAATTTTTATATCTTGATTCAAAAGAAGAAGTTTATTTTTTAAAATTTAACTTAAAAACTTTTCAAAAATTATATTTAAAATGGGTGTGCCATCAAAAGGCGGCAAAACTGCATTTTTTAAAAATACTTATTTTACCCGAAAAAAATTTATTTTTTTCTCATACCATGTTCTAGAAAATGTTATAGATGAATAATAATGTTATAAAATTCAAAATGTAGTTAATACTATTCATAACGGCTGGTTTATAATAATATTATAACCATATATCATTGTTTAGTGAAATCCGGTATTGCGTACAACACACGCTATCGAAAAAGATTGTGATTGCGTGTAATGAAAGCCATGTCAGGGTTGCGTGTAGTGCAAGACTACTTTGTTGTTGCGTATCACAAATTCCAACCATATTTCATTTATAAATTGATTATATATATATATACTCAATGTTGTGTAGAATAACAACTATCAAACAATCGTGAAATTGTGTGTAACACGATCCAAGATTAGTGTTGCGTATACTGCAAGCTAATACAATGTTGCGTATAGCGCAAGATAATCTTGGTGTATCGTACTATAGAAGAAATTAATTAAATTAAAAATAATATTTTTCATAAAATATCGGGGTGTTACAACGGTGAATAAGGGGAGGACCTCTGTGAGAAGTGCTGGAGTGGGTAGCACATGCGCTGGTGCTCATAAGGGCACGGGTAGAACCTCCTTGCTTGTTTCACCTAATAGAATCAGCGTGAGGAAGGTCATCACCCTTGTTTAGTCGAACGCTAATAGGAAATCCATGCCGGTTACTGGTGTAGCGAATCTAAACTTCATTCCACTGATTTCAGAGTCAAGGAGGACCTTCACCAGCTACAACAAGGACATGGGGATGGACCCCAACCTGGAGATTGACCAGATGTGTAATGTCCCCACACCGGAGGTCTATGACAAGTGTAATGACCACATACCTAATGTAATGATTGTGGGAAAGGCTTCCGTACTGATTTTCCTCATTATGGGGAGGTCCCTCATTCAGACTGAAGGCAGCATAGGGCTCACCCCCATGATGGTTTGGGAAGCGGGGAGGACCCATGTTATATATTTTGGTGGTACAGGAAGGACCTTAGTAATTGGTGCAATTTCTGTGGGTTATTCTACAACGGTCACTACCTGCACCGCTGACCAAGAGATTTGACGCAGCCTACATGTGGAGTAGTTGGGACCTCGATCTGGGTCTGGTATATAAGTCCCCCATATCAGAATACGTAGGGGGGTGATAATACATGTTGACTGTGTTGTGAGCCACCGTGGATGTCGACATTGAATCCCCTTAGTGGGCGTCCTCCTTGGCATGTGCCCGATGCTGGCATCGGGTCCGCCAGACTGGGGCCGATGATGGAGTTGCATGGATTACCTGCTCCTCAACTCGTGGGACTGGGCGATGGTGTCGGCGTAGTCTAGTGGAAGCCCTTATTGGGAGCCCCTAAAATGAGATCCTAGCCGGGCTGGCCTAGACATCCCCAAACACATTGGCGTAGGGGAGGGTGTAATCGAGGAGTTCCTGGGAGAGGCTCTAGAAACGATTCTATATTGGAGTGGGGTGTCACGACCTGTCCTTGGGGCCCGTGTCGTGACTACCCCAAGACCGCCTTCCATAGGCCAGGGGCTGGTGACTAGCACCAAGGCATAAATCTAGGTAAAAGGGAAGGCATTGCATTTGTAAAGTAAAATACAAACACCACAGAGAAAGCAGGTATAAGTATAGACTATGTAAAAACTGGTACAACAGTAAATGTGGAAAAGTAAGTGGGCCAGTATACAAACCCAAACTGAAAGTAAAGTACAACTCAAAAGGGGAAAAAGCATCTGAATAGTAAAGCTGCAACGTCATGCTGTCCACTGGACATCCCACCTGAAGGGTGGGTACAGGTAGCCTCCACTGCTCCTCGGGTCCAGCCGACCATTCCGAGTACATCCCGCCCAGTGGTCCACCTCCAGCTACCGTCCTGCTCTGCAAGCCTCAACCACGATCAGCGTTGTCCGTCGTCTGCAACCAACACAACATAGTGCGGGCATAGCCCGTGCAGGGGTGAGTATAAGCTAGTCATTAGGGAACCCGAGACCCCCGAAGGTCTCCTAGAATCCACAAAGGATAATCCACAAAGGAAAGATACAATCGTGAAGTAACATCCGACACCGCTTAGGTATATGCCCATACATATACCTAAGTCTTCAATTCTCATTCGGCTCCGACATCTGAACCCAAGTACACCCCAGTCCACAAAACGTAAATCCACACAGGATAGCACAACACAATCTACCTATGAAAGCAAAACAGGATTCAGCTCACACAGGTATACTTCTTCATATGACGATAAAGATGACCAGATATTACCACTGATTCATCTAAGCCGTCGGACCCACAAATGATCGATAGGTACTAACCCCTGCAATGACCAACAGTGGATCGATAGATAACTAACCCCCGCAATGACCAACAAATGATCTGGCCCACACAGGATCGATAGGTACCTAACCCCCGCAAAGACCAACACAGGATCAGACCCACATAGGATCAGTAGGCGCTGGCCCACACAGGACCGTTGAGTGCTGACCCACACAGGATCGGACCCACACAGGATCGGTAGCACTGACTCACAAAGGATCGCTGAGTGTTGTAGTCGTCACCGTCGAATCCACTGAGGATCTCTGCACAGTCGTTGTCGTCACAGTAGCAGTCGCAGCCAACTCTAGGGTTCCCACACAGAGCAAGATCGTTTGGGAGGGTCCGCTCCACGAGCTAAGAGGCTGATACATCAACTGATACATAATCCAGAGTTGATGTATCCAAAAGTTTCGTATCGTCAACAGGAGCTCAACGTCGCAGACGGCGCGTCGATCGGACGCCCGGTCTGAGAGTTATTGGCTTTTTCGTCACCGGGGCCCGGTTGGTTTTTAAGGAAAAACCAACCCGACCATACACCACCTACCTCCAAACCTCGAGTGGAGTACGCCAAAAAATCTGTCTCACTTGGAGAAAAACAACAAAGTCGACGGAACGTCAATCAGACGTCTGTGGCTCAAGATATGAGCGTTTCCGATCCGAGGGCCTGGTTGGTTTTGTGTACGAACCAACCCGGACGAATCCAAAGTATTTCAAAACCTTTAGTGTGATATACCTAAACGCCCATATCGATCCAAGGATCGCACTGCCGCTGACGGAGCGTCGGTCGGAGGCTCGTAGCTCATGTTATGAGAAAAAGACCAAAAAGGTCCGGAAACGGGGGGGGGTCTGGGCCCGGACCGACCCGGCCCAACCCCCCTTGGTCAACCCGACCCGGGTCCGGATCTGACCCGGCCAGCGCGGCCCAGCCCGGCCCGACCAGGGTGCGACCCGGCTGGCCGGTCTGGCACCTCGGCACTGGCCGAGCGTCCGCCCCCAAGGGAGCTGTGGCCCCCGCGCGGGGGCTACTTCGTGTCACCGGACGCGGCTTAAGCCGTGTCCCTTCCTCCGCGGTCCCGCGCGGCCCTGGTATAGGCCAGCGCCGCCGCATCCTGCCAGCCGGTCGCTGCCAGCTGCCGCCTCCAGCCGCCGGTGCCGCCGTGCCGGTGAGGCGCGCCAGCGGAAACATCCGCGGACCACCGGACGCACTCCGGTGGTACGTTTTTCCTGCCGTTTGCGCCATGGCTCATCCCGGGACCCGAACTCTACTGCGAAGGCCTCCAAAATTTACTTGCGGCCCCATTTATCATCGCCCGCCAATCCGCGCATCGATGAAAAACTGTGGAGGGTTGTCGGGCCGTGTTTTTTTGGCTCGCACCCTCCGCGTTAGGTGATAACAATTGGGAATAACAATCAACACATGAAAAACATAACAAGGCACAATTTTAATAAATTAAAATTGAACTTTGATGCGGGTTCTTTTTTTTTATAATGAAACAACCACGGGAATAGATATTATTCTCAAATAAAACCCCTACCTCGTAGTCGTCGTCAGAGGAGAGTTCTTCGCGGAATTGACCGTCGCAGAAGAAGAGGATCGTCGCGTCGTGGAAGGGCATCGTGTCGTCACGGAAGGGCGTCGCGTCGACGATCTCCGAGGGTTAAAGGAAACACACAGATTTAATTTCATGAATTAAATCCATGTTAAGGATAAAATCCACAAAGGAATTAATGATTTGAAAACTCCTACCTCAAGCAGTTGGTGATCGGAGATTGTTGCGGGGAAGAACGTCGTGGAAGAAGTGTTGTGGAAGGAGAATCGTCGGCGTCGCGGAACATGGCGTCGCGTCGTCGATCTCTGAGGGTATCGGCGTTCTTCGCATTCTTCGCATTCTTTGCGAAGGAGGATGATGGCAGAGAATCTCCAAATCCTCTCAACAAAACGCACCCAAGAAGAAAGGTGTGTTGGTCATATTTTATTAATATGCCAATAGTTGAAAAACAGTTTAAGAAACAAACAAATTAATTCATAGAATTAATTTCAACGAATTAAACGCACAATTAAAATGGGCGTTTAAAAGTTTTAGAAAACGCCCTAGTTGACTTTCATTAATGAGGAGTTTCTGCGGGTGTGTTACTTAGAGGAAAAGAAACTGTGGGGCTCGTGTGGGCCCTACCTCACAAATATCCTACCAAGAGGGTAGGATATTTTGAATTGCACCCTATCCGCTTCAACTTAGCTCAAGTGGATTTAAGTGGCTTTAAGTGAAATAAAATAAAGTTGTCACACAACTTTATTTTATTTTCTTCACTTTACTCCCAAAATTTAAAAACCACACCCGAGCAAACGCAACTCCAGAAGAGGCGTTTCTATGCAAACACCGGCGCTGTGATTGCATCGGTGCCCTCAGAATTTGATTCCGAGCACCGGTTCAAAAGTTAGAAAAACTGGCTCGTTCGTTTATTGAACGTACCCGAGCCAAACTTCGGAAAATGATTCCGGGCAGACAAGGCCTCTGAATCAGGTGCCGTCAAAAACGACGCTCTTGTAAAATCCCAAAGAAAATTAAGAAAAAAAATTCCTTGAATTTTATGGGTCTTTACATTACTCCCACCTCAGGGATTTACGTCCCCGTAAGGATACATCATAAGTTAGGGAATCAAATGTAGGTACTGAGCACGCATCTGAGCCTCCCGCTCCCAAGTGCTCTCCTGGAGGTTCCCGTGCTGCCATCTGATGCGAACTTGAGGAATCGACTGTCCACGTAGGACCCGCTCCTGTCGATCCACATTCTCCACTGGAACCACCGCAAAAGTCTCCCCATCATCAACATCTAGCTCCCCATGGTCAATGATGTGCGTCGGGTCGTGCACGTATCTCCTCAGCTGGGATACGTGGAAGACGTTGTGCACCCGATGCAACTGAGGTGGTAGATCCAGGTGATAAGCCACCTCGCCAACCCTTTTGAGGACCTGGAATGGTCTGATGAAGCATGGAGACAACTTGCTGCCTCAGCCAAATCTCCATAATCTGCATCGAGGTGAGGCACACAAGAAGACGTAGTCGCCATCCTCGAACTCTAGTGGCCTCTGTATCCTGTCAGCATAAGACTTTTTCCGACTCTTAGTTGTCATCATCCGCTCCTGGATGACCTGGACCTTCTTTTTCGTGGCCCAGACCATCTCTGGTCCCAGAAGTGCTGACTTCCTAGGGTCTGTCTAGTACAACGGAGATCTTCAAGGTCTGATGTACAATGCCTCATACGGTGCCATCCTGGTGGTGGAGTGGTAGCTGTTGTTGTACGCAAACTCCACCAAGGGTAGGTGGACCTCCCAGCGGTCACCAAAGTCGATGACACATGCATGGAGCATGTCCTCGAGAGTCTGAATGGTCCACTCCAGGATGTACCGCCAAAGGAGAAGTGTGAAACTCTCTTAGCACCTCCTCCCGTAAAGCAACTGGTACCAAGGTACGTCCTCTGAAAAGGACGTCGTGCTCTGCTCCAAAAGAGAAACCATCAGGTGCCTGTCTTGAGGATATCGGTGCACGCCGCGTCTCACAGTCAGCGTCCCCACGTTGTGCCTCTCTGACCCGCAGTAGTAGTGAAGGAGTGACTGTGAGTGACTGAAGGAAGGATGCACCATCCCTATCCACAAAGGATATCCGCAAAGCGACTAGATACTCTGTCGCATCCTCGAGTAGCTGAATTCCCATCCTCCAGCTGAGAGCATCGGCTACCACATTTCCCTTCCCATGAGTATAGACTATCTTGAAGTCATAGTCCTGGAGGAACTTGAGCCATCACCACTGTCTCAGGTTCAGGTCCTTCTGAGAGAAGATGTACCTGAGACTCTGATGGTCATAAAAGATTGTAAAGCGCTCGCCCATCAGATAGTGTCGCCATGTCGTCAGAGCGAAGACCACTGCTGCTAAATCCAGGTCATTGGTAGCGTAGTTCTACTCATGCAGCCTCAACTGACGTGATCCATAGGTGATCACTGCCCGCTCCTGCATCAGGACACTTCCGAGTCCTGTCCCTGATGCATCGCAGTAGACTACGTACCCTACTCCCTCCTCAGGAAACCTCAAGATAGGTGCGCTGGTCAATCTCTGTCTCAGCTCCTGGAAGCTCTACTGAAATTTTTTCTGACAACACAAAGGGTTTCCCCTTTTTCATCAAAGCTGAGAGTGGTGCCTCAACTCTGGAGAAGTCTGGCACAAATCTCCGATAGTATCCAGCTAGTCCCAAGAAACTCTGCACCTATGTCATGCTCTTGGGTGGCTCCCAAGCTAGCACTGCCTCGATCTTCGCAGGATCCACTGCAACTCCCGCCTCAGAGATGACGTGTCCCAAGAAGTGGACCTCACGTATCCAGAACTGACTCTTTGAGAGTTTTCCATAAAGATGGTGCTCTCGGAGTGTGTCCAGTACAACACGCAAGTGGTAGGCGTGCTCCTCCTCAGTAGTCGAGTAAATCAAAATGTCGTCGATGAAGACCATGACAAATCGATCGAGGTATGGCTGAAAGATCCTGTTCATGAGTCCCTTGAACACTGCGTGAGCATTGGTTACGCCGAATGGAATAACCAAAAACTCATAGTGGCCATACCGACATCTGAAGGCCGTCTTCTGCACGTCCTCATCCCAAACTCTGAGCTGCTGAATGCCAGACCTGTGGTCTATCTTCGAGAACCATTGTGCTCCCTTGAGCTGATCGAATAGGTAATCAATTCTCGATAGCAGATACTTGTTCCTCATTGTCACCTGGTTTAGGTGACGATAGTCGAAACAAAGTCGCAAGCTCCGGTCCGCCTTCTTGGAGAACAAAATCGGGGAAGCCCAGGGTGAAACACTGGGTCAGATGAACCCCTTGCCCTGCATGTCCTCCAACTGTACTCGTAGCTCTCGAAGCTCAGTGGGGGCCATCCGATACGCTGGAGTCTATATCGGGGCTGTCCCAGAGTACATGTCAATATAAAAGTCTACTTCTCTGCGAGGTGGTATCCCTGGAACGTCGTCGGGAAAGACGTCCGCATACTGATCCACCACTGCAGGAAAACATGGACTCCGCACATCAACAAATCCTACGATGAGGCTATCCAACTGATGAGTGATGGGATGTCCTCTCCTCTGCGGAAGTCCATCCTGTGCTGCGAAGGCTCCCTTCTTTCCGGTGAAGGTGAACCTGCTCTCGTTGGTGCGTAGACATCGCATCTTGCACCTAATACAGTCAATCTGTGCATGGACTATAGATAACCAATCAATGCCAAAGATGACGTCGTAAGGCCTCGACTTCGCTACAAGAAGATCCCAGCCGAATCTCTCACCTCCTATAGTAAGCTCACACTACCGGCACCAGTGCGTAATCGTCGAGTCTGCTCCCGTAGAAGTATCTAGCCGTAAGGATCGAGCCAACGGCTCTGTCGGAATCTACGAGCTCCGAACAAGGGAAGTGTATATGAATGAGTGACTCTCTCTTGTGCCTATAAGAACTACAACAAGGTCGGAATAGACAGATATAGTACCTCGAATAATCTCGGGCGTGCCGTGGTCGTAGGCCTCTGCTGCCTGGAGTTGTGCCTGTCTCTGCCCGCCAGCTCCCTGTGGTCGGGGTGGACCTCCTAGTGGTGGTGGTGGTAGAGCCTCAAAGCGTCGCCCACCACCTGCTGCTCGGCCAGCTCCTCTGCCTCGTCCGCCTCCTCCCGGCGGACCGCCACGATCGACCCTTTGCCTCTGCCTGGGTGGCCCCTCAACTGTTTGCTGCTCCTCGGCACGGTGGGTTGGGCAGTCACGAGCCAAAAGGATGATACATAAACTGACACATAGTCCAGAGTTGATGTATCCAAAAGTTCTGTATCGTCAATAGGAACTCAATGTCGCAGACGGTGCATCGATCGGACGCCTGGTCTGAGAGTTATTGGCTTTTTCGTCCCCAGTGCCTAGTTGGTTTTTAAGGAAAAACCAACCCGAACGTACTCCACCTGTGTCCAATCCTCGGGCAGATTATGCCAAAAGATCCGTCTCACTTAGAGGAAAACAACAAAGTCGACGGCACGCCAATCAGACGTCCGTGGCTCAAGAAACGAGTGTTTCAGCTCTGAGGGCCTGGTTGGTTTCGTGTACGAACCAACCCGGCGAACCCAAAGTATTCCGAAACCATGAGTGTGATATACCAAAACGGCCGTTGCGATCCAAAGATCGCATTTCCGCTGACGGCATGTCGATCGGAGGCCCATAGATCATGTTAGGATAAAAAGACCAAAAAGGTCCGGAAACGGGGGGGTTTGGGCCCGTACCGACCCGGCCCAACCCCCCTGGGTCGGCACGAACTGGGTCGACCCGACCTGGGTCTGGGTCTGACACGGCCGGCGCGGCCTAGCCCGGCCCGGCCTGGGCGTGACCCGGCTGGTCGGTCTGGCGGCTCGGCGCTGGCCGAGCGGCCGCACCCAAGGAAGTCGTGACCCCCGCGTGGGGGCCAGTCCATGTCACCGAACATGGATTAAGCCGCGTCCCTTCCTCCGCGGTCCCGCGTGGCCGCGGGACCGGCCAGCACCGCCGTGCCGGCGTGGCGCGTCGGTAGAAACTTCCGTGGACTACCAGACGCGCTCCGGTGGTCCGTTTTGCCTACGGTTTGCGCCAGGGCTCGTCCCGGGACCCGAACTCTGCTGCGAAGGCCTCCAAAATTAACTTGCGGCCCTGTTTGTCGTCGCCCTCCAATCCGCGCATCGACGAAAAACTGCAGAGGGTTTTCGGGCCGTGTTTGTTTGGCCCGCAACCTCCACGTTAGGTGATAACAATTGGGAATAACAATCAACACATGAAAAACATAACAAGGCACAATTTTAATAAATTAAAATTGAACTTTGATCCGGGTTCTTTTTTTTAGAAGGAAACAACCACGAGAATAGAAATTATTCTCAAATAAAACCCCTACCTCGTAGTTGTCGTCGGAAGAGAGTTCTTCACGGAATTGACTGTCGCGGAAGAACAGGATCGTCGCGTCTCGGAAGGGCGTCGCGTCGTCGCGGAAGGGCATCGCGTCATGATCAACAAGGGTTATAGGAAACAGATGGATTTAATTTCATGAATTAAATCCATGTTAAGGATAAAATCCACAAAGGAATTAACGATTTGAAAACTCCTACCTCAAGCAGTTGGTGATCGGAGATTGTTGAGAGGAAGAACGTTGTGGAAGAAGCATCGCGGGAGAAGAATCGTCGGCGTCACAGAACACGGCGTCGCGTCGTCGATCTCCAAGGGTGAAGGCATTCTTCACGTTCGTCACATTCTTCGCGAAGGAGGATGAAGGCACAGAATCTCCGAATCCTCTCAACAAAACGCATCCATGAAGAAAGGTGTGTTGGGATTATTTTATTAATATGCCAACAGTTGAAAAATAGGTTAAGAAACAAACAAATTAATTCATAGAATTAATTTCAACGAATTAACCGGCCAATTAAAAGGGGCGTTTAAAAGTTTTAGAAAATGCCCCAGTTGACTTTCATTAATGAGGAGTTTTTGCGGGTGCGTTACTTAGAGGAAAAGAAACGGTGGGTCTCGTGTGGGCCCCACCTCACAAATATCCTACCAAGAGGGTAGGATATTTTGAATTTTACCCTATCCACTTCAACTTATCTCATGTGGCTTTAAGTGGCTTTAAGTGAAATAAAATAAAGTTGTCGCACCACTTTATTTTATTTTCTTTAATTTACTCCCAAAATTTAAAAACCACACCCGAGTAAATGCAACTCAGGAAGAGGCGTTTCTAAGCAAACACCGGCGCTTTGATTCCATCGGTGACCTCAGAATTTGATTCCGAGCACAGGTTCAAAAGTTGGAAAAACATGCTCATTCGTTCACTGAACGTACCCGAGCCAAAATTCGGAAAATGATTCCGGGCATACCGGGTCTCGGAATCAGGTGTCGTCAGAAACTGCGCTCTTGTAAAATCCTAAAAAAAATTAAGAAAAAAATTTCCTTGAATTTTACGGGTCTTTACATGGGGAGCAGTGCCTCCCAGAGCAACACATGGGGGTGGCGGTAGTGATGAGGTCCATACACCTCTAAATCCTGGTGGGCTTTATCCTGAGTCAGGATATTCCCATCCCCCTCTTATCAGAATACAAGGTCATTTATCAACCTTATATTTGTGTATTTAAAAGGGAATATGGGGCGTGGGTGCCCAACAGCTATGGTTTTGGAGATTGTCGCAGAAGCGGTGGAGCCACACGAAGTTGCTGCGTTGAAATTTAATATGCCACATCATCGGTGGATGTGAGGTTATCGGTTTCCATTTGCTGCATCATGGGTCCTGAATGCTAGAGAGATTAAACCATTAGTGATGAAAAAAAGGAAATCGACATCCAATGCCCAAGCATAACTCTGTCATCCATGACTGGTATGAAGGATCCATGCTGACAATGTCACAGATCGAGATTCCCAGACTTCTGGTCAATTTCATGCTTGGCCCGTTATTTTTGTGGTGGGACCCAGTGCCAGATAACTGGATTTGGTGGCATGCTAATCCAATTATGTCTCAAAATCTATGAATCTCCATATTGAGGATAATAAATTCATGTCTGGTTCACCGTATCTATTATAGATTCTTTCTCTCGGGTGTGTGCATTCATCTTTTTGAGGAGGACAAGGAATCACTGGATATTTCCCAGTATTCACGCTTTCCAAGTGGTGAGTGGCATCCATTACATATTTGAGGATGTTTTCTCAGGGATCGAAATGGGATGATGGGATTTCAATTCTTTCTACTGTGGATTCCTCCTCAAAACTCATTACATAGTCTGGGTCTCCTTTATAGATTAAGATGTTTTTCATAAAACTCTTCCAAATTCCATATCTTCCTGGACACTTGTTAACTACACTGCTTCTATTAGGACATTCCAAGGGGTCTAGTCAGGGAATCAACCTTTGGTCAAGGGAGTGGTCATGTTGTACATCACTGGAATGTCTCGTTTCTAGAACACTAGCGCTTCAGGGTTTATTCCCCTTATTATTGGGCTCCTCAAGGGAATGGAATACAAAGTTATCCCACGTCGTGTGTCAGGAATTATATTCCATATGCATGAATATGAGGTTCTTCTCAGCTTCCCATGTTTATCACGTGGTATTCCGTAGGTTTAACATCCTGCAGATACAAATCAGACTGATCTGAACACTGACTAGAGTGGATTAGATGGGTGTGACCCATGGAGGACATAATGATATGAGGGCTAACACATGGTTGGTTACCCAAATTTTTTTAAAGGGAACAGGGAATGAGGTGTCATGATCCCAGCAGGATGTAGCGGCACGGGTAATAATCAAGATGTATAATGGATGGTTAAGTGAAGTGAATGGAGAATGGGATGGAGTCGACTCGAGTGTGACTATAATGTAGGGCTTGAGACTAGAAGAGACCTCCAACATATCCCTGTGGCATGTAATCAAAGTATACATATTTCAGGATAGAGTATAAGATCAGGGTGTGCATAGATGATAGAGAAAAAATGATATATTCGGGCTTACATGTGGTTAGAAGCCCGAGGATGGCCTATTACTCGAGGGCTGACCAGAGATGTCTGTCCAACAAAGGGGACTAAAATAGCTTACCACTGGTTTTTGGATGAAAATTTCTTACCGTTAAATGGGGTTCACAATGGAATACCATTGGCTGAGGTTCACAACGGCTTATCGCAGAATGAGGTTTACAATGAATTACCATTGGATGAGGTTCACCACTGAATAGTGTTGAATGGAGTTTACATTGGATTATCGCTGAATGGAAGCCCAACTACCTACCACTAGATGTGGGATTTTTTAGTGTAATGTGAGAAAAAAGAGGCATACAGTTTAACATCATGGTGGATGGGGGTGAATCGATATGAAGGGGGTTGGGACAATTGTTTATTGGGCTTGAACCTCAGAGAGTCATCCTATGTACCATTCCTTGGAGAAGATCAAATTCCATGTAGTTTTAAAGGGGTCTTGGTTAACCAAAGTGAAGGGATTCGAGACCAATGTATGGTGGGCTTGAACCTCAAAGTCCATGAAGTTTTTGGTGATTTATCTGGAAAAAAATATTTTTTGGTGAATAGTTTATTTATTTAAAAATTCAATTAAAAATATTTAAGAAATTGTTTATATAAAATGGAGGTCAATTTTGAAATCATAGCATCAATATTTGGTTAAGGTGAAATTTTGGGATTTTTCTGAGAAAGTTGAATTTTTGGTGAATAGTGAATTTTCAGTTCAGAGTTTCCGGTGTTTAATGACATCATTAAGGATATAATAATTATGTAATCATTATGGTCGACTTATAAATAGTATTTTAAGGTATTAGGTGTCCCAAGTGGCCAATACCATGGGAAAATTCCATGGGCATGCCCATGGGTTTTCCAATACCACCAATGAGGTGTCCCTTGGCTGTTAATGCCTTGTCCCCTCACATTCCCTATAAATAACAAGTCGTTATCTAATCCTTTAGACTCCAAAATCGTCTTCAACTATGTTCTGGTCTCCTTACCTACCATGTAGTCCTCCCAAGTTTCTCCTAAGCCCTCAAGGTCCCATCCTTTGAGTTTTAAGTGTTATATTTTAAGGTAAGAGATCCTACCACTCTCTTTCTTTCCAAGTACTCTCTTTTATGTCATATATTTTATGCTCCTTGTTCGTATGTTTTAGAGGTTATTTTTTATTAATCCTACATTACTTTTCATTTCCATATTATGAGAGACCACCTCTTGCTCTCGTCTATTCATTTTAATAATGTTTAACTAGCCCTGTTAGGATGCCAAATTTTTAAGGGATTCTTTCACCATTCTAATTTTCAAGTTCTATTTTTATGTCAAGTCTTTAAAGTACCTTTTTATTATGTTGGGGTATTATATCTATATATATCATACTTATATTTTATGTTCATATGATATGAGACCCTATTTTATCTCATTAGTTCATTTTTTTATGTTTTATGTGACGTCGTTAGACTGCCGAATTTTCATAAGAGAAATCTTATTTTTGTCTCCCATCCATGTTTTACATTTCATATGGTATGTATGTAAATTTTTTCCCATGTTCTTATATCCTTTATATTCTATCCCTCTACTGATTTATGGTTCATTTATGAGTGCGTGACCCATGTCCCCTATCTTTTCAGTGTTTTCTAAAACCCTGTAACATAGCCGTTATGCTGTAGAATTTTCGTCTCAAAATGCCTCTCTCTTTTTCGCACTTTCTTTTAGTTTATTAAGTGAATACTCAAATATCTTTATTCTACAGGTGTATTCACATATATATCAAAATGTTCTATTTTAATTCTGGGATTTACATACATGAAACCCACTTTCCTTTTCCATGGGTTTAAAATGACATTAAGATCATGTCTTAGAAGATGTTTTTAAAAATTTAGGATTATGAAGTGAAATCCATTTCATTTATGCTATATGGGTTATTAATGAAATTTTTTATGATGATATATGTGGCTCACATGATGATAATTAAAAATTTAAGGGTGCGCCCTGATAGCACTCCAATGCATTGGGTAATTATGTAACCACTAGAGATTACAATTTTAATGATACCTTGGAGAATAACCTTGGTAATTTCAAATGACACCTTGGGGATGGACCTTGGTGATATGTTCATGATTTTCTGAGTTAAATATTGTAGCCACATATTCATGTTATAACATACCTTATTTTTATTATGATATGCCTCATGATTTCTTTCACATGCCGTAAACTTCTTTTTTTTCATGACTTTATTGATGTATCTCAAGTTCACATGTTAAATGTTTCCCCTTGTTTCCCTCACTGAGCCTTCTCCTTACCCTTTCTTTTGATATATGTCCCAAGGTTATGAGATGCGGTAATGAACCAAGGATGAACATAAGGAGAATCCTTTCAATTGTTTACGAAGAATGTTTTATGTTTTCATGTTTTAATTTCATGGTTTCCAACACACTAAACCTTAAAGATCATCGGTTTGGTAAAATGTAATAAAACGTTATGTTATAAAAAGGTGGGATGCTATAGGTCCCACCTCAAACTATTTTTAGAATAAAAATATCATATATTAAATGATAAATTAAATTCATAAATAACACTACATATCAAAAATTATCATTATTTATTATATAATAAATATTTATCAATTTTACCGTTATATATAAAGTCACCAAAAGTAGTAGTGGTATATAGTAAATAATATTAAAACTCCATGATGCAAAGAATATATATATTTATGATACATCTAATTTTCAATTAAAAATGAATAAATAAATGAAATAATTAAAATATATTACCATTTTAACATATTATTAGTGAATAAAAAAGAAAATAAATTATTTATTTCACTGAGGAATATTATTTCAAAAAAATATATAATATATTTTTGGGAAAAATAACCATTACATTTTGAAATAAATTAATTACTAAAACTATGGAAATATAAATGAAAAAAATTTCATTGAAAATATCCATTTATAAATATAAATTAATTATAAAAATATATTATTTAATATGATTGGAAGATTAATTACTATTATAGAATACAGATAAAATTTCATTCACATGTTATATAGAATATTATTTGTTCAAAATTTGAAAATAAGATTCATTTTAATAAAGTATTTGAAATTTATATAATTTCTAAAAATGTAATTTCATAATTCAATTAGAAATTTTTTAGAAAAATAGTATAATTTTTTATATAATATATAGATGTTTAAAAATATTCATTTATCATAAATAAATAATATTGGATTTCATTTATAAAATTTATCATTATGATTCATGTTAATATTGGTTAAAT
The DNA here is from genome assembly GCA_963277665.1 of Viscum album. NCBI lineage: Eukaryota > Viridiplantae > Streptophyta > Magnoliopsida > Santalales > Viscaceae > Viscum > Viscum album. The sequence goes on from OY728165.1 coordinate 223,324,528, forward strand.
ATTACCTAAAAATATATAAACACCATCAATGAGTAAAAATTAGAAGAATAATTATTTATCATCAATAATTAAATATTTATTTTTTCTACATCAACGTTGTAATATATACACTATAAAAAAAATAACAGGTTCATAACACCAAAAAATTCTCAATGGAGTAGAAACTGAGACAAAATACATTAGCTAAGAGTAATAATTATTTAAAAATGAATAAATTTAATGTATAAAGGTTTTAGAAATGTTATTGCTTTATAAAATTACCTTATTGATATAAAAATTTTATATGTTATACAAATATATCATCTTATTAACCATTTGTTCATAATATTCCAGTAATACTATCGTTTCTGAAGTTAACTATTACATTTTATTATATGTGTTTTCAAAAGGTAATTATGATTATTAGATATATGATATAGTTATATCATATTAAGAGTTATATTAATGTTAAAAATATAATTTTTATTCATTATAAAAAAATTTACAATCATTCATGATTTTTGGACAAGGAAAATGAATCAAATCCCTTCATTGAGAATGTAGATCACACCTATACATGAGAGACATTATCATATTTATAATTATAAAAGATTAATTAATTTAATCATATGATTATTTTATTGAATCAACAAAATATTATAATTATTATTTATATTCATTGGAAATATCATATTTACTATATTTGTGGGATGGTGATGGAAAAAAGTGTAGTGGATCACGATGCGGTAGTCCTCCATACATGCTAGTGATAAATTTTTTATCCATTTGATAGAGGAGTTAATGGAAATTTATTTCCCTTAATCATAATTAAATATATATGTATTTGATATATCATTATTATTATATTGTATTTTTATGTCCTATTTCATGTTAATTAAATAATAAGTAACACAAAAAAAATATTCGATAAGATGATTACATTATATTCAAGATAATTTTGTATTGTCTATTCATATGGATTGTAGAATTGGTATTTTGGTAATAAAATAATAACTATAAAATGGATATCGTTATTGGGGAGGAATGTTTTTCAATATATTGATATATAAGTCTATTATTTATGTAAATTAGATCAATAAAGGGTATCCTTTTATATGTGGTGTACATGACACATTTCAAAATTTCAGAACATATAATATATTAATTTTTTACACAATCATAGTAAACAAAATTGTCCATTTAAATATTATAAACATTATATGATCTAAATATAACTAAAAAATATAAATTATTCAATTTATTTGTTCATTTAACACTTATATATTTAGTTTAGCCCATGGAAGCCCTATTATTAACCATAACAATAGTGAATTTTTTTACTATTCTTACTATTCATAATAGAAAACAATTAATATGCCTCATTAATAAATATGTATATTATTATTAAAAAAATGGAATCCATTTTATATAATACAAAACATAGACCTTTTAAAAATTATTTTAATATAAAACACAAAATAGTCGAGGAAAATATGTTTATTAGAAAAAAAATTTATTTCTCAGATAAAATATATATTTATAATAAAATATAGTATAATATTAATTGAAATAACCAATATTCGAGTATTTATAATATAATTAAATTATTTTCTTCATTAAATCAATTTTAAATTAAAATTTAACTTTGTAAATTATTGAAATGAAGGATTATTTTTCAATAATAATCAGTATGTTCAGTAGTTATTAAAAAATTTAACATTTTATAAGATTGTGGTTCTTCTTCTCAACATCCTCTTGTACCCACATGTCATCCTCATTGTTAGTATTTTTATAATATACATATATTATCCCAGTCATACGATTCCTCAATATATCTTCCATTGTGTCAAGTAACTGAATATGATCTTTAAATAATATAAATCAGGATTCAATAATATTAATTTATATTTTATCACATGAATTGGGTATGGAATTTACATTGATAACAAATTGGTGTGAATCAAACAATATACTTTTGAGATGCATGGTGGCATTTCCAAATGGTTTTCCATAACACAAATTATTTCAAGTTTGTAATATCATGGAGAATAATAACTGAACTCTGAAATATGAAAATGTAGAATTATTAGATAACATAATCTCCAGAATCATAATTACTCAAATGTGTATATATGTTGTAAACTATTTTTAAAAATGGTCACAACTCTATTAAATTTTCCTAACTAATATCTCTCATGGGACATATCGATTCATCGATAGGATATACATAATAAGGGGCCACCCAAATCAATTTGTCAAACGAAATCCTCACATATAAAATGATAAATTCAATTCATAAATAACTTTTAATATAAAAATTATCTTTTCTGATGAAATAATAAATATTTATCAATTTTTTCCCTATAAATAAAATCACAATAGGTAGTATTTGTACACTGTAAATGACATGAAAACTCTATGATTCAATAAATATAGATATTTAAGATAAATCTAATTTACAGTAACAAACGATTACATAAAATAAATATATTTAATATATTATCATTTTAACATATTATTAGTGGTTCAAAAATAAAATCAATTATTTATTTCGTTGAGGAATATAATTACCAATAAAATCAAAAACCTTCTTGGGAAAAATAACATATCCATTTGGAAATCAATTGTTTAGTAAAACTATGAAAATATAAATAAACCTTTTTTGGTTGAAAACATCCATTTATAAATGTAAATCGATAATAAAATGAAATATTATTTATTATGGTTGGAAATTTTTTTAATGCTATATAACATAAACGAAATTCCTTTCACACATTTTATAGAAAATTACTTCATTCAAATTTGACAATAAGATTCATCTTTTACAATATTTGAATGAATTTATCAAATTGTTAAATATTTCAATTCATTATTCACTTATAAAAATTTTAAAATTTTATACCATATTTTATATAATATTTATATTATTAACTAATTAATGAATAAAAAATAAAAAATATTGGATTTTATTTAAAAAATTTCATTTTATGATTCATGTTCCAATTGGTGAAATAGTATATGAAAATATAGAATCACAGTCAATGTGTAAAAAATAAATGAATAATTAATATTCATGGATATTTAAATATAAATTTTTAATAAATTAACGGTGTAATATATACAATATATGAAAATTAATAGGTGCATATCACCAAACTAGTCTCAATGTAGTTGAAACTGAGACAGAATACATTACCTCACAGTAACCAATATTTAAAAATTAAAAAAATATAAGGTATAATGGTTTTAGGTAGGTTATTTTTTTTGTTAAATTACCTTATTTATATTAATAATTTTATATGTTTTTAACATTCCGACCCCAGTTATCTAGATTCGGTGCATTATTACATAACATTGTCATGATCAGAAGAAAAATCAAATCTCGAAAGACCGATTGGTTTAGTAGCCTTGGAAATACTAGATATATTCATAAAGATTCACATTATATCATAAAGTGAAAAACTACTACAACAACATATTGTCTCCATAGACCACACTATTATCCCCTCATAATATCCCTGCAGGTCATTCATAATTTACTTCTTCACATCCTGGGAAAAATAAAACATAGAAAAGGGGTGAGCTCAAATGCCCAGTAAGGATAACAATATAGCGGAAACATTCATAAATATGAATAAAAATTTATGGCAATGTTTATCTAAAACAAAATCCTTTTAAACTTGAACTTCAACATAGTATGGAAAAAATAAAATGAAATAATGCCATTTACTTATTCACATGGATATTCTACTAATCGAATAATCACATGCAATATCAATAACCACTTTTATAATGATGGAATGTATAATGCCAGACTATCATAACCACATAGCCAAGGCATCGTGCCAAGACTAAAAATAAGATTTTGTCATGTCCTTGTTACAATACTCTAGTTTGTCTCATGAGACCTACCGATGCATCGAGGAGCTATAGCAGGCCCCACCCATCACATATTATGTCCAATGCATTCCCATATGAAAATGTTTAAACATAACATAAACATTCATAATAAAACTAGCATACGAAATGTAAATACATCATCCATAAACCATGAATGGTATAAAAATAACACATCCATAGTCAAACATATCACAAACCTTCAATACAATATATAAGTTTTTTATCATAATAAATCAACTTCAAATAAGCGTAAAATCCATCAATGGATGTTGACATAGATGAGATAAAACTCTTTTTAGAGAAATATCTATTTCTATTTTGAAATCATATATTTATAAAATAAAACATTTTCTTTGAAAATATTCTTATAAGATTGTATGGGAATCTTCGAAGATTTTATAACGGTGGAAAATAGATGCACCCACCGTATAAGTTAAAAAAACATTCATACCTTAATTCTGCTGAAAAGGGTAAAAAGAACCTTATTTGGAAAACGACGGAATGATTCCTTTATAAACCTCTTATAAAAAGTCAAACAAGTGTATCAATTTCTTTAACCAATATTCTTGTAAATAGTAAAAATGTTTTGAAATACATTTTTAATAAACATGGATGTAGATGATAAAGAGATCCCAGTAGATTATTACGTATATACAACCTCAGATAATGAAAAGATTGCGAAATAAACCCTTACCTTGTACTTTTCCTTGGTTGGGGGTAGGTTAACCTCTTGTATAATGGTGAAATAATTTTTATTAAATTATACAATAATCATATACATTAATATGATATCATATATGATCTTTTAATAGTGATTTGTTAATAATATCTTAGTATTATCATCGTTTCGGGTGTTAACTAACTCGTTTTCTTTTATATGTTTTGTTACATTAGTAGTGTTTGTCATGGATAGGTTGTATCTTAATCATATCCAGAATTATATCAAGTCCTTAGATACTATTATTAAACAACAAATGAAAATTAGACTTGAATGGATACGATGGAGAATGAATTTAATCGCGTTCGTGGAGACGGTAGTCTGTACGTACGCACGAGCGACAATATCATTCTTTTGATATTAAAATAATATATAATTGGATAGTATATAATATATAAGGAATTATTATCATGTTATATTTATTATTTACATAAATTATAAATCATTATTATACCCATCCAAATAATAATTTATTGAATAACAATTACACCACGACGTGGAGACGGTAAGCCGTACGCACGCACGTATGGTGACATGTTATTGAAAGGATGGATAGAATACTGAATATGGTTGTTCCATATTTATTATAACATCACAGTATATATAAGATACTGGAGTTTTTATTTTATAATGGTAACAAAAAAGGATGAAGAAGTGGAAGAATAAAGGAACTTGAAAAAGGGTGGTGAAATCATTATCTCTTCTTCGGGTTCTTCCTTTTGATTTGATCAAAATGGCTCCTTAAGTTGGATTTATGACTATAGGAATGCCTCTAGGATGAATTGTGGGAAGTTGAGAGAGTATTTGGGCAGAGGTTGTCTGATCCAAAAGGCTTTGAAGGTGTGAGTTAATGAGAAAGGACAGTTCCCTTTTAAAAGTGGGGTGAGGGGCACCTTTGGAAAAGATAGAAATATTATTTTATAAAAAATTCATATTCGGTTTATAATGGCTCCAAAGTGAATTATTTAAAAGTTAATGTGGGGATGGTCTGAAAAAAACTAAACCAATAGAATTTAGACTGGTTTGGTTTACTATATTAACCCCATCTTTAAGTATTAACTCTTAGTTAATTAGTTTCACTTTTACAATGTCTCTTTGTATTTTTATATTATATGGTTAATAAACATACTATAAACATACAAGCGACCCCCAAGTGGTCCATTAATGATACACCTAACATGACATAAGTATATTGGCCGAACCTTAGATTTTTAGGAATTTATGATCAATTAAAAATATAATATTTGTTTTAAAAACTCTTTTATGTCAATTTTGACACTATTAAATAATTGTTTTTTGTAAAAATCATAACAGAATGATTAATTCTAAAAAGGTTAATTAAATCAATACTAACATGTTATATTAATCTAGAAAATTATTTTAATTCATTAAAAGTCTCACATTATATTTATTTGGGTATCTACAATATCAATCATTTTAATTTTTCACTATTATTGTAATTACTGCATCACCATTGTGTCATAAATAAATTAAATTATTTAATGTCTAAAAATTATAAATAAAATAAAATTATTTAGGAAATCATTATATCTTTCTAATGAATATTTATAGTCGAAAATAAAACATATATAACCCTATTTAAAATTGTCTTGCTAAAAGATATGTGCTTGTGTCATTTTTGTATTCATTTTAACTTATTTAAAATAAAGTGTCCCTATCACGTACAAGTTGCACCATGGGGTCCCCAAATCGACCCAAAGATGCCCATGGTCGGACATGTATCAACCAATAAGGTTAGGACACGTTTTAGGGTAATTTGTTATTATTGTAATACTATTTTTTAACCCTTATTTACCAGATTTACCCTTTAACCATGGTAAATAAAATATTTACCAAAGTAATTATTCAAAATGTCTAAAAATAAAAGTTACCTATTTACACAATTTGAACATCCTGATTCCAAATATGGAATCCATTTTTCCAAATTCAAAACACAGAAGTGGCAGAAATTAATTTAAAATTAATTCCCGTTGTCAAAACAAAAAGTGTGGTTTTAAGATATAGTAACTATAAAAAGATTAATACTTGTTTATTTTCGGTTTAATTGTGGAATTATGTCCAATTGTATTAAATGGTAAAAATATATTTTAAATATACTTTAAAACCAATCAAATTAATAATTTATCACTATTAATTATTTTTATTTTAAAAGTTGTTTTTAATTAGAATTTAGTAATTTTCACTATTCATACAAATATTAACGTTGTCCTAAAAGTACCAAAATTTAACCTTAGGCAAAATTCGATACTCCAAATCCAAAAATTATGTCCATTTTGAGAGATAAAATTTATAAAATTTCAAAAAATATGTATTACTATTTATAACGGCTAGTTTTATTGGTTGTGGTGTGTTAGAACTCGATGTTGCATACAACACACGCTATCACATTATTCAATGAGAAACGTACCGTGGAAGCTTGGGGTGTTGCATTCTCTCCTCCTTAAAATAATTTCGTCCTCGAAATTTCTAGAATACAATTACATGAACAGACTAGGGTGGTTCTTCATCATAAGTTCCTTGGGTTCCCATGTTGCCTCTTCCATCTGATGGTTTCTCCACAAAACTTTTACCAGACGCGTCGTCCAGTTTCTCAGTACTTGTTCTCTCGTATCACAAATCTTGACGGGCTCTTCGCAAAAAGACAGATCGGGTTCCAGTTCCAATTCTTCATAGGTGAGTACATGCATTGGTTCAGGCATGTATTTCCTCAACAGAGATACGTGGAACACATCGTGAACTTTGGAAAGACTTGGCGGCATTGCCAATCGGTAAGCTACAGCCCCAATTTGTTCTAGAATTTCGAAATGTCCAATGTATCTGGGACTCAATTTACCTTTCTTACCAAAACGTATGACTCCCTTCCATGGAGATACCTTTAGGAAAACATGATCACCGACTTGAAATTCCAAATCCTTCCTTCAATTATCTGTATAGCACTTCTGCCAACTTTGAGCTGCTTTGATGTGATTTTGGATTACCTTCACCTTTTCCATCATTTCATCCACCAGTTCTGGGCCTACAAGTTTTCGTTCACCAACGTCATCCCAAGAGGTTGGTGTACGACATCTCTTTCCGTATAACGCTTCATATAGTTCTATCTGAATACTCAAATGGAAGCTATTGTTATAGGAAAATTCTACCAAAGGTAAATATTGATCCCATATACCCTGAAAGTCAAGTGAGCAAGATATCAACATGTCTTCTAAGGTTTGAATACTCCGTTCTGATTGTCTGTCTGTCTGAGGGTGGTAGGCAGTTCTCAAATGAAGTTCAGTATCTAGGGATTTCTGAAGACTCTTCCAGAATCTTGAAGGAAAACGGAGATTACGATCTGAAACAATCGATAAGGGTACTCCATGAAGTCTCACAACTTCATTAATATATATAGTCTTGCTAGACGTTCCAGTGGTAGATCTTCTCTTATAGCAGGAAAATGTGGTGACTTGGTAAGACGATCAACAATAACCCATATTACATCATTCGTTCTAGGAGTATTTGGTATCCCCATGACAAAGTCCATCGTAATATTGTCCCATTTCCACTCCGGTATGGGAAGAGGTTACATGACTCCTCTAGGCTGTTTCCTTCCAACTATCACTTGTTTACAAACCATACATCTTGACACAAAATCGGCAATCTCCCTCTTCATGTTGTCCCACCAAAAATGTTCCTTCAAATATCTATACATTTTGGTGCTCCCATGGTGTATAGAGAAATTGGAACTATGAGCATCATCTAGCAATTCCCTTTTTAGATCAGGTATATCGGGAATACAAAGTCTCTTCCTGAATTTCAAAATTCCATCTTCATACACAAAGTTTCTCAATATCCCATCATTCACAGCTTTAATCTTCTTTGGAAATTCTTCATCATCGGTCTAAGAACTCTTAATCCTTTCTAGTAAAGATGGTTTGGCAACCATTTGAAAAAGCATTGATGTTTCACCTTCCCTGGTTATTCCCGTGTCCATCTTCACTAGATCCATGAAAATTAAATCTCTTTCAATTCTCATATTTTTCAAGACTCCATGATATTTTCTGCTCAAAGCATCTACCAACATTTTTTCTTTCGCTGGGTGGTAGTGTATTGTACAATCATAATCCTTGAGTAATTCAATCCATCTCCATTTCCTCATGTTGAGTTCTTTTTGTGAGAAAATATACTTCAAACTCTTTTGATCTGTATAAATCTCACATTTTTCACCATAGAGGTAGTTCCTCCATATCTTCAAAGCAAAGATAAAAGCTTCTAACTCGGGATCATGAGTAGGATAGTTTTTCTCATGAATTTTCAACTGTCGTGATGAATAGACAATAACCCTATCATTCTTCATAAGGACACAACCAAGTCCTTTCTTCGATGCATCACTATAAATAGTGAACCCATCATTCCCCGATGGTAGAGTCAATATAGGAGCATTGACTAATCTTCTCTTCAGTTCTTCGAAACATTCTTTACACTCTTTTTCCCAAACAAATTTAACCCCTTTACGTGTGAGCTTCGTTAATGGGTTAGCCAATCTGGAAAAATTCTGGACGAAACGTCGATAATAACCTACTAAACCAATAAAACTATGTACCTCAGTTATATTCGTAGGTGCTGGCCATTCGTGGATTACCTTGGTCTTAGAAGGATCAACAGAGATTCCATCTTTAGAGACAATATGGCCAAGAAAAGAAATCTCATGAAGCTAGAATTCACACTTGCTAAACTTATTATATAATTCATGCCTTCTCTCAGTCTTCAGGATAATGCGCAAGTGATTTTCATGATCTTCATAGCTTTTGGATTATACCAAGATATCATCAATAAATACCACCACAAATTCATCGAGATGTTCCTGGAAAACTCTATTTATCAGATCCATGAATACAGAGGGTGCATTAGTCAATCCAAAATGAAGTACAGTAAACTTGTAATACTCGTACCTGGTTCGAAATGCTGTCTTCGGAATGTCTTCCTTGTTTACACACAATTGATGGTATCCATATTGAAGGTCAATCTTTGAAAAGTATTGAGCTAAATGAAGTTGGTCAAATAAATCATTAATTCGAGGTAGGGGATACATGTTCTTTATTGTTATAACATTGATCTCCCTATAGTCAATACATAACCTCATAGATCCATCTTTCTTTTTAACAAAAAGAATAGGGGATCCCCATGGAGAAACACTAGGGTGAATAAATCCCTTATTACTCAATTCCTCTAGTTGTTTCTTTAGTTCAACTAATTATAAAGTATCCATTCTATAAGGGGTCTTCGATATAGGCCTTGATCCAGGAATTAAATCAATGGAAAACTCAACTTCTCGTTCTGGAGGATGTCCAGGTAAATCTTCCGGAAATACATCTACATATTCTTTCACAACAGGTACATCCACTATTTGAACATTCCTTTCCTCACCCACAGTCATTTCATTCTCTTCCTCCCCAATAATTGAATTTAGTTGAGCTACTGGGGGTGGATATAGATAAGAATTAAGTGGTGACGATTCTGCTCTAAAGATATGGTGTTCCTTATCATCATCATCAAAAACTGTAACCTCCTTATTCTTACAATAAATCTTTGAATCATAATCCAAAAGCCAATCTATACCAAGGATTTTATAAAATTCAATCATAGGTATGACGATGAGATCAGCGGATAAAGAACATTTATGTGCTGTAATGGGGACTGATTCACAAAACTATGTTGTAATGATAATTACCTTAAGAGTTTTAACTGACAACTCACTTGTTAAATCAAATTGGAAATATATAATTTTCTTAGAAAACTGGGAAGATATGAAACAATGCGATGATCCAGAATAAAATAATGCATTCTCTAAACTTGGGGAAATCATTAAATTACCTGCCACCACGTCTTTTGGAGCTTCTACCTCAGTAGTAGTGATAGAAAAAACCTGGCCTTGATCCCTTGGCCTTTTCTGAGGTAAGTTCCCCATACGATTAGGACATTCATTTGCATAATGTCCCGTCTCCCTGCAATTTTAGCACTGAACATTGGTAGCTTCCTTCTTCCCTTTGCAATCACGATCTTGGTGGCCTTTTTCACCACATTTTTAACAGACGCCTATTCCCTTCAAGCAAGTACCGGGGTGTTTATTCCCACATTTACCATAGGATGGATATTCAACAATTCCCTTCTTCCCCTTATTTCCATTCCCAGATTGATCAGAAGATCTATTATTCTCTTTATTTGCATTAAAGGCATAAGACTTAGATAATGTAACACCCCAAGCTTCTACGGTACACTTCTCTTTGAATAATGCGATAGCGTGAGCTGTACTCAACATCGAGTTCTAACACACCACAACCAATCAAACTAGCCGTTATGAATAGTAATACATACTTTTTGAAATTATATATATTTTATATTTCAAAACGGACTTCATTTTTAGTTTCGGAATATCGAAATTATCCTAAGATGAATTTTTGGTATTTTTTTGAGAACTTCCAATTTTTATGAATAGTGAAAATACTTAGAAACAAATTTTTTAATCAAAATAATTTATAGTGATAAATTATATTATTTAGTGGTTTTAAAGTATAAATAGAATATATTTTTACTATTTTATCCAATGGTGTTCATTAGAATTAATTTCACATTGAAATTGGACCTAAACAATTGTCAATATTTTGATATATATTGTTTCTTAAAAACACACTATTTGTTGTGACAGCGGAAATTAATTATAAAATTAATTAATGTAACTTATATTTTTGGAATTTTTTAAAATAGATATCATTTTTTAATTAGGAATATCAATTATATCTTAGGGTGAAATTTTGGCATTGTTCTGAAAAACTTCAATTTTTGATGAATAGTGAAACTACTAATTGGTAGTTAAAAATCTGAATTTTTCATAAAACATAATTTTACCGCTTCTGTTATTGGAATTTAAAAAATCCGAGATACACGGTTAATATCAATAAGTAAAATGCAGTTCAATGAGATGAAAATATTTTTTTGGTGAAAAGTAACTTTTTACTTTTATTTACCACGGTTAAAAGTAAATAGGGTAATTAAGGGTAAAAATGATATTAATATTACCCTAACACATGTCCTAATTCTATTGGACAAGTGTATCTCGACCAAAAAACAACCTTAGGAATAAAATATTTTCATTTAGGTCCACCTGGATTAGATTTGGACATTTATTATTATTTAATTCAAAGAAGAGTTAAAAGAGTTAAAACCAAAGTTTATTTACAAAAACATTTTTAATATAGGGTTATACATAAGAGAAATTCGATTGTAAATATTAATTAGAAATATAATAATATTTCATACATAATGATATTTTATTTGTAATTTTTAGACATAAATAATTTCATTTATTTATGACACAATGATGATGCAGTAATTACCATAACAGTGAAAAATTGAACTAATTGATATTATAAATACCCAAATAAATATAATTTGAGACTTTTAATTAATTACAATAATTTAATAGGATAATACGACATATTAGAATTTATTTAATTGACATTTTTCGAAGTAATCATTCTGTTATGAGTTTCAGAAAAGTCAACTATTGAATAGTGTCAAAATTGACATAAAAGAGTTTTTAAAACAAATATTATATTATTAATTGATATTAAATTCTTAAAATTATAAGGATCGGCCAAAAGACTTATATCATAATAGGTGTATCATTAATGGACCACTTTGGGGTCTATTGGATGTATATAGAAAGTTTATTAACTATATAATATAAAAATAGAAAGTGACATGCTAAATGTCAAACAAATTAACTAAGAGTTAAAACAAAAAGATAAAGTTAATATAATGACCCAAACCTGTCTAAATTCTATTGGTTGAATGGTTATCAACCTATCCCCAGCATAAACATTGAATAATCAACTTTGGAGACATTAGAAACCGAATATGAATTTATTATAAATTAAAATTTCTAGATTTTCCAAAGGTTCCCCTCACCCCTCTTATAAAAGGGAACTCCTCCTTCTCATTTATTCACACCTTCAAAGCCTTTTGGTTCCACCAAGATCTCCCCAAATACTCTTTCAACATCCCTCAATGCAACCTAGAGTCCTTATTTTGATCAAAAAGCCAACCTAAGGATCCCTTTTGATCAAATCAAAAGGAAGAACTCGAAGAAGAGGTAATGTTTTCACCACCCTTTTTCAAATTCATTTCTTCTTCCACTTCTTATTTCATTGTTATTAACATTCTAAAATAATAACTCCAGTATCTTATATATACTATGATGTTATTATAAATATGGTACAACCATATTCATTATTCTATCATCCCTTTGAATAACATGTCACCATACGTGCGTACGTACGGCTTATGGTCTCCACGTCGTGGTGTAATTGTTATTCAATATATTATTATTTGGATTGGTATAATAATGATGTGTAACTCATGTAAATAATAAATATAACATGATAATGATTCTTTATATTTGATATACCATCCAATTATATATCATTTTAATATCAAAATAATGATATTGTCGCTCGTGCGTACGTACGGACTACCGTCTCCACGAACGCAATGAGATTCATTCTCCATCGTATCCATTGAGGTATAATTATCATTTGATGATTTAAAAATAATGTTTAAGGACTTGATATCATTCTATACATGAATAAGATACAACCTATCCTTTAAAAACATGTCTTATGTAACAAAACATATGAAAGAAAACGAGTAAGTTAACACCCGAAACGACGATAATACTAAGATATTATTATCAAAGCAATGTTAAAAGATCATATATGATATCATATTAATATATATGATTCTATATAATTTAATAACAATTATTTCACCATTATACAGGAGGTTAACCTACCCTCAACCAAGGAAAAGTACAAGGTAAGGGTTTATTTCGCAATCTCTTCATATCCAAGGTTGTTTATACGTAATAATCTACTAGGATCTCTTTATCATCCACGTCCATGTTTCTTAAAAATGTATTTCAAAACATTTTTACTATTTAAAAGAATATGTTTTAATGTCATTTATACCCTTGTTTGACTTTTTATATGAGTTTTTATAAAGGAATCTTTCCACCGTTTTCCAAACAAGGTGCTTTTTAACCTTTTCGACAGAATTAAGGTAAGAATGTTTTTTTAACTTATACGGTGGGTGCGGTTATTTTCCACCATTATAAAATCGTCGAATATTCCCTTACAATCTTATAAGAATATTCTCAAAGAAAATGTTTTATTTTATAAATATATGACTGTTAAATTATTTCAAAATAGAAAGATATATTTCTCTTAAAAGAGTTTGGATTTCATCTATGTCAACATCCATTGATGGATTTTACTCTTATTTGAAGTTGATTTATTATGATAAAAAACTTCTATATTTTATTGAAGGTTTTGTGATATTTTGGACTATGGATGTGCTATTTTTATTCCATTCATAGTTTATGGTGAATGTATTGACATTTTGTATGCTAGTTTTAATACGAATGTTTATGTTATGTTTAAACCTTTTCATATGGGAATGAATTGGACTTAATATGTGACGGGTGGAGCCCGCTATAGCTCCTCGATGCAAATGTAGGTCTCATGAGACAAACTACTATCATGGCACAAGGCCTTGGAAAAATCTTATATGTAGTCTTGGCATGAGGCCTTGGCTATGTGGTTATGATAGTCTGGCATTATGCATTCCATCATTATGAAAGTGGTTATTGATATTGCATGTGATTATTCGATTAGTAGAATATCCATGTGAATAAGTAAATGGAATTATTTCATTTTATTTTTTCCATAATATGTTGAAGTTCAAGTTTAAAAGGCTTTTGTTTTAGTTATACATTGCCCTAAATATTTAATCTTATTTATGAAAGTTTCCACTTTATTGTTATCCTTACTGGGCATTTGAGCTCACCCCTTTTCTATGTTTTATTTTCACAGGGTATGAAGAAGTAAATTATGAATGACCTACAGGGATAATATGAGGGGATAAGAGTGTGCTCTATGAAGAAATCATGTTGTTTTAGTTTTCGTTTTTATGTTGCAATGTAAGACCTATGAATATATCTAGTGTTTCCAAGGCTTCTAAACCAATCGGTCTTTCGAGATTTGATCTTTCTTGTGATCATGCCAATGTCATGTAATAATGCACTGACTCTGGGTAACTGGGGGCGGGGCGTTATAGTTGGTATCAGAGAAAGTTTAGTACAATCCTTGGAAGCTAGATTTAGATAAACTCTGATTAGAGCACGTAGACATAAGATGAACTTTGAGGATTAGTATAGAAGAACTTCGTATAATTTTGGTATTGTAGAGATTTTGTGAGTTTTCCGAGAAATACATCCATGTCTGGATACGAGTAGGTAGAGGCGGCTCTAGCACAGATGTACCTAGGGGTAAATCCTGAAAACACTGCTTTGAGCAAGACTCTAACGGGAACTAGTGCACAACAACGGGCCTTGCTGCACTCTTGGTTACAACACTCCCAGGGGATATGCGTAGGATAAATCTCATTTTCTTTACAAATAATTATGAAGGGTTTATGAGTATATACTTCCTCAAAGAAAACATTTTTTATGATTATGGATTATATGCATAAATAGTTCAATTTATGTTAACTGTTTTATAAGTATGAGATTATGTATTTTGATTCATAAACTGATCTAGTTTATTCCATTGTTTAGAAATGGCGCCTAGTGGGAGAAATGGAAACCGTATCAATGCACACACTCCATGTAGGGATTTCCCTCTGGCTCAAGATAATTATAGTGGATCTGGTGATGCAACAGGTGCCGATCAGCTAATCACCATACTGGGACAACTCACTCAGGTTAGGAATAATAACCTTACCCGTATGGAGCACCCTGATCCACAGCGTGGAGGATCAATGTTTGATCACTTCATGAGGAAACAACCACCAACGTTCAATGGGATTAAAAATCCCTTAGTAGCTGAGCAATGGATAAATTCCCTAGAGAAAATATTTCAGGCTTTGGGGGGTAGGGAAAGGGAAAAAGTTATCATGGCAGTTTACCGCCTCACTAGAGATGCTGATCAATGGTGGTCATTGATTCAAAAAATGAAGGAAGATGATGAAGTATAAAATATTGAATGGAGGGAGTTCAAAGATCTGTTTTTAGAAAAATACTTTCCTTGCGACCATCGAGCATATATGGAAAGGCAGTTTCTGAGTCTGAGACAAAAGGAGGATGAGAATGTCACAAGGTATGAGGCTAACTTTACAAGGTTATCAAGGTATGCTGGAGATTATATACGTAACCCAAGAAGTAAGATTGATCATTTCTTTGATGGGTTAAAACCATTTCTCTGTCAAGCATTAGTCTCACAATCCTTCTCGTCGTACGAAGACATTGTCTCATGTGCTATCAAGACCGAAAAGGAATTCTCTATGTATTATGACTTTAAAGAAAAGCAAGAGAAGAAGAGATCTGCTGATCAACCTGGGAATGGAAATAAGAAGAAGAAGGGAAATGTTGAATATCCATCCTCTAGTTAATGTGGGAAGAAACACCCTGGTACGTACTTGAATGGAACGTGAGTCTGTTACATGTGTGGTGAAAAAGGACACCAAGCGCATGATTGCAAAGGGAAGAAGGAAGCTACCAATGTTAAGTTCTAAAATTGCAGGGAGATGGGGCATTATGCAAATGAATGTCTTATGTGTCAGGGGAACTTACCTCAAAAAATGCCAAGGGATCAAGGACAAGCTTATGCTATCACTACTACTGAGGTAGAAGCTCCGAAAGACGTGGTGGCGGGTAATTTAATGGTTTCCTCAAGGTTAGGAAATGCATTATTTGATTCTGGATCATCGCATTGTTTCATATCTTCCTAGTTTGCTAAGAAATTTAGATATTTCCAATTTGATTTAACAAGGGAGTTGTCTATTAAAACTCCTAAGGGAAGTATCATTGCAACATTGTTTTGTGAATTAGTCCACATTGGAGCACATAAATGTTCATTATCTGCTGATCTCATCGTTATACCTATGATTGAGTTTGATCTAATCCTCAATATGGACTGGATTTCGGACTATGATGTGATGATTTATTGTAAGAATAAAGAGGTTATGATTCTTGAGGATGATGATAAGGAACACCTTATCTTTAGAGAAGAATCATCACCACCTAATTCTTATCTAGATCCACCCCCAGTAGCTCAACTAAATTCAATTATTGAGGAGGAAGAGAGTGAAATAACTATGGGCGAGGAAAGGAATGTTCAAATAGAGGATGTACCTATTGTGAATGAATATGTAGACGTATTTCCGGAAGATTTACCTGGACATCCTCCGTAACGAGAAGATGAGTTTTCCATTGATTTAATTCCTAGATCAAGGACTATATCGAAGACCCCTTATAGAATGGCCACTGTAGAATTAGTCGAACTAAAGAAACAACTAGAGGAATTGAGTAATAAAGGATTTATTCTCCCTAGTGTTTCTCCATGGGGATCCCCTGCTCTTTTTTTAAAAAGAAAGATGGATCCATGAGTTTATGTATTGACTATAGGGAGATCAATGCTATAACAATAAAGAACAAGTATCCCCAACCTCGCATTGATGATTTATTTGACCAACTACATTGAGATCACTACTTTTCAAAGATTGACCTTCGATCTGGATACCATCAGTTGTGTGTGAAAAAGGAAGACATTCCGAAGATAGCATTTCGAACCAGGTACAGGCATTATGAGTTTACAGTAATGCCTTTTGGATTGACTAATGCACCCTCTGTATTCATGGATATGATGAATAGAGTTTTCAAAGAATATCTAGATGAATTTGTGGTGGTATTTATTGATGATATCTTGGTATACTATAAAAGCTACGAAGTTCATGAAAATCACTTGCGCATTATCCTGAAGACTATGAGAAGACATGAATTATATGGGATCTATAGCAAGTGTGAATTCTGGCTTCAGGAGATTTCTTTTCTTGGCCATATTGTCTCTAAAGATGGAATCTCTGTTGATCCTTCTAAGACCAAGGAAATCCAAGAATGGATAGCACCTACAAATATTACGGAGGTACGTAGTTTTATTGGTTTAGCAAGTTATTATCGACGTTTCGTCCAGAAATTTGCCCGATTGGCTAACCCATTAACAAAGCTCACACGTAAAGGGGTTAAATTTGTTTGGACAAAAGAGTGTGAAGAATGTTTTGAAGAACTGAAGATAAGATTAGTCAATGATCTTATATTGAATCTACCATCGGGGAATGATGGGTTCGTTGTTTATAGTGATGCATCGAAGAAAGGACTTGGTTGTGTCATTATGCCAAATGATAGGGTTATTTCTTATGCATCACGATAGTTGAAAATTAATGATCAAAACTATCCTACTCGTGATCTTGAGTTAGCAGCTGTGATCTTTTCTTTGAAGATATGAAGGCACTACCTCTATGGTGAAAAATGTGAGATTTAAACTGATCACAAGAGTTTAATGTATATTTTCTCACAAAAAAAAACTCAACATGAGGCAAAGGAGATTTCTTGAATTACTCAAGGATTATGATTGTACGATACACTACCACCCGGGGAAAGCAAACAAGGTGGAAGATGCTTTGAGTAGAAAAGACCATGGAGTTTTGAACGTGATGAGAATTGAAAGGGATCCAATTTTCATAGATCAAGTGAAGATGGACATGGGAATAACCAGGGAAGGTGAAACATCAATTATTTTTCAAATGGTTGCCAAACCATCTTTACTAGAAAGGATTAAGAGTTCCCAGACTGATGATGGAGAATTTCAAAAGAAGCTTAAAGCTGTGAATGATGGGATATTGAAAGACTTTGTGTATGAGGATGGAATTTTGAAATTCGGGAAGAGGCTTTGTGTTCCCGATATACCTGATCTAAAACGGGAATTACTGGATGATGCTCATAGTTCCAATTTTTCTATACACCCTGGGAGCCCCAAAATGTATAGATATTTGAAGGAACATTTTTGGTGGGACACCATGAAGAGGGGGACTGCTGATTTTGTGTCAAGATGTATGGTTTGTCAACAAGTGAAAGCTGGAAGGCAACATCCTGGTGGAGTATTGCAACCTCTTCCCATACCGAAGTGGAAATGGGACAATATCATGATGGACTTTGTCACGGGGCTACCAAAGAATCCTAGAAGGAATGATGCAATATGGGTTATTATTGATCGTCTTACCAAGTCAACACATTTTCTTTCTATAAGAGAAGATCTACCACAAGAACGTCTAGCAAGACTATATATTAATGAAGTTGTGAGACTTCATGGAGTACCCCTATCGACTGTTTCTGATTGTGATCCCCGTTTTACTTCAATATTCTGGAGGAGTCTTCAGAAATCCCTGGATACTGAACTTCATTTTAGCACTGCCTACCACCCTCAGACAGACGGAAAATTAGAATGGACTATTCAAACTTTAGAAAAAATGCTAAGATCTTGTTCACTTGACTTTCATGGTATGTGGGATCAATATTTACCTTTGGTAGAACTTTCCTATCACAATAGATTCCATTTGAGTATTCAGATGGAACCATATGAAGTGTTATACGGAAAAAGATGTCGCACACCAACCTGTTGGGATGACGTTGGGGAAATAAAACTTGTTGGTCCAGAACTGGTGGAGGAAATGATGGAAAAGGTGAAGGTAATCCAAAATCACATCAAAGCAGCTCAAAGTAGGCAAAAGAGATATGCCGATAATCGAAGGATGGATTTGGAATTTCAAGTCGGTGATCGTTTTTTCCTGATGTTATCTCCATGGAAGGGAGTCATACATTTTGATAAGAAATGTAAATTGAGTCCCAGGTACATCGGACCTTTCGAAATTCTAGAACGAATTGGGGCTGTAGCTTACCGATTGGCAATACCGCCAAGTCTTTCCAAAGTTCACGATGTGTTCCACGTATCTCTGTTGAGAAAATACATGTCTGACCCAACACATGTACTCACCTATGATAAATTAGAACTAGAACCCAATCTGTCTTGTTGTGAAGAGCCTGTCAGGATTCTTGATACGAGAGAACAAGTACTAAGAAACCAGATGACTCTTCTGGTAAAAGTTTTGTGGAGAAACCACAAGATGGAAGAGGCAACGTGGGAACCCGAGGAACTTATGTTGAAGAACCACCTGAGTCATTTCATGTGGTAGTATTTTGGAAATTTCGAGGATGAAATTATTTGAAGGAGGGGAGAATGTAACACCCCAAGTTTCTACGGTACACTTCTTTTTGAATAATGTGATAGCGTGTGTTGTACGCAACATCGAGTTCTAACACACCAAAACTAATCAAACTACCCGTTATGAATAGTAATACCAACCTTTTGAAATTATATATATTTTATATTCCAAAATGGGCTTCATTTCTAGTTTCAGAATATCGAAATTATCCTAAGATGATTTTTGGTACTTTTCTGAGAACTTCGAATTTTTTTGAATAGTGAAAAATACATAAAAACAACTTTTTAATAAAAATAATTTATAGTTATAAATTATATTATTGAGTGGTTTTAAAGTATAATTAGAATATATTTTTACTATTTTATCCATTGGTGTTCAGTAGAATTAATTTCACTTTGAAATTGGACCTAAACAATTGTCAATCTTTTGATATATATTGTTTCTTAAAAACACGCTATTTGTTGTGACCGTGGGAATTAATTATAAAATTAATTAATTCAACTTATATGTTTTGAATTTTGTAAAATATAAATCATTTTTTAATTCTAAATATCAATTATAGCTTAGGGTGAAATTTTGGCATTGTTCTGAAAAACTTCAATTTTTGATGGATAGTGAAACTACTAAGTGGTAGTTAAAAAACTGATTTTTTCATAAAACATAATTTGACCACTTCTGTGACTGGAATTTAGAAAATCTGAGATTCATGGTTAATATCAAGAAGTAAAATGTGGTTCAATGAGATGATAATATTTTTTTGGTGAATAGTAACTTTTTACTTTTATTTTCCACGGTTAAAAGTAAATAGGGTAATTAAGGGTAAAAATGATATTAATATTACCCTAACACATGTCCTAATTGTATTGGACAAGTGTATCTCGACCATAAACAACCTTAGGAATAAAATATTATCATTTAGGTCCACTTGGATTAGATTAGGACATTTATTATTATTTAATTCAAATAAGAGTTAAAAGAGTTAAAATCAAAGTTTATTTGCTAAAACATTTTTCATATATGTTTATAAATAAGATAAATTCGATTTTAAATATTTATTAGAAATATAATAAGATTTACTACAGAATTATATTTTATTTATAAATTTTAGACCTTAAAGAATTTAATTTATTTATGACACAACGATGATGCAGTAATTACAATAATAGTGAAAAATAAAACTAATTGATATTATAAATACCCAAATAAATATAATTTGAGACTTTTAATGAATTAAAATAATTTTCTAGGATAATATGACATACTAGGACTGATTTAATTGACTTTTTTTGAAGTAATCATTCTGTGATGAGTTTCACAAAAATCAACTATTGAATAGTGTGAAAATTGACATAAAAGAGTTTTTCAAACAAATATTATATTAATAATTGATATTAAATTCATAAAAATCTAAGGTTAGACCAAGAGACTTATATCGTGATAGGTGTATCATTAATGGACCACTTGGGGGGTCTTTTGGATGTATATAGTATGTTTATTAACTATTTAATATAAAAATACAAAGTGACATGGTAAATGTCAACCTAGTTAACTAAGAGTTAATACAAAAAGATAAGGTTAATATAATGATCCAAACCTATCTAAATTCTATTGGTTGAATGGTT
Organism: Viscum album; assembly: GCA_963277665.1. NCBI lineage: Eukaryota > Viridiplantae > Streptophyta > Magnoliopsida > Santalales > Viscaceae > Viscum > Viscum album. The sequence continues at coordinate 223,345,915 of OY728165.1, forward strand.
TTCGACCAACCCCAACCTTCACCTTTGAATAATCAACTTTGGAACCATTAGAAACCGAATATGAATTTATTATAAATTAATATTTTTTGCTTTTCCAAAGGTGCCCCTCACCTCTCTTATAAAAAGGAACTCCTCCTTATCATTTCTTCAAACCTTAAAAGCCTTTTGGTTCGGTCATCCTCTGACCAAATACTCACTCAACATCACTCACTACACCCTAGAGGCCTTATTTTGATCATAAATCCAACCTATGGAGCCCTTTTGATCAAATCAAAAGGAAGAACCCGAAGAAGAGGTAATGTTTTCACCACCCTTTCTCAAATTCATTTCTTCTTCCACTTCTTCTTTCATTGTTATTACCATTCTAAAATAATAACTCCAGTATCTTATATATACTATGATGTTATTATAAATTTGGTACAACCATATTCAGTATTCTATCCACCCTTTGAATAACATGTCACCATACGTGTGTACGTACGGCTTACCGTCTCCACGTCGTGGTGTAATTGTTATTCAATATATTATTATTTGGATGGGAATAATAATGATGTGTAACTCATGTAAATAATAAATATAACATGATAATTATTCTGTATATATGATATACCATCCAATTATATATCATTTTAGTATCAAAAAAATGCTATTGTCGCTCGTGCGTACGTACGGACTACCGTCTCCACGAACGCGATGAGATTCATTCTCCATCATATCCATTCAAGTATAATTATCATTTGATGATTTAAAAATAATTTTTAAGGACTTGATATAATTATGGATATGAATAAGATACAACCTATCCATGACAAACATGGCTTACTTAACAAAACATATGAAAGAAAACGAGTAAGTTAACACCCGAAACGACGATAATACTAAGATATTATTAACAAAGCAATGTTAAAAGATCATATATGATATCATATTAATATATATGATTCTTTTATAATTTAATAACAATTATTTCACCATTATATAGGATGTTAACCTACCCTCAACCAAGGAAACGTACAAGGTAAGGATTTATTTCGCAATCTCTTCATATCCGGAGTTGTTTATAGGTAATAATCTACTGGGATCTCTTTGTCATCCACTTACATGTTTCATAAAAATGTATTTAAAAACATTTTTACTATTTAAAAGAATATGGGTTAAAGTCATTTATACCCTGGGTTTTCTTTTTAGAAGAGTTTTTATAAAGGCATATTTCCGTCATTTTCCAAACAAGGTGCTTTTTAACCTTTCCGACAGAATTAAGGAAAGAATATTTTTTTAACTTATACTGCGGGTGAGGTTATTTTCTGCCGTTATAAAATTGTCGAAGCTTCCCTTACAATCTTATAAGAATATTTTCAAAGAAAATGTTTTATTTTATAAATATATGACTCTTAAATTTTTTTCAAAATAGAAAGAGTTATTTCTCCTAAACGAGTTTTGATTTCATCTATGTCAACATCCTTTGATGGATTTTACTCTTATTTGAAGTTGATTTATTATGATACAAAACTTCTATATTGTATTGAAGGTTTTGTGATATGTTTGACTGTGGATGTGCGATTTTTATACCATTCATGGTTTATGGTGAAAGTATTGACATTTCGTATACTAGTTTTAATACGAATGTTTATGTTATGTTTAAACCTTTTCATATGGGAATGCATTGGACTTAATATGTGACAGGTGGAGCCCGCTATAGCTCCTCGATGCATCGGTAGGTCTCATGAGACAAACTAGTGTCTTGGCACAAGGCCTTGGAAAAATCTTATTTGTAGTCTTGGAATAAGGCCTTGGCTATGTGGTTATGATAGTCTGGCATTATGCATTCCATCATTATGAAAGTGGATATTGATATTGCATGTGATTATTCAATTAGTAGAATATCCATGTGAATATGTAAATGGAATTATTTCATTTTATTTTTTCCATACTATGTTGAGGTTCCAGTTTAAAAGGCTTTTGTTTTAGTTATACATTTCCTTAAATGTTTTTTCTTATTTATGAAAGTTTCCACTTTATTGTTATCCTTACTGGGCATTTGAGCTCACCCCTTTTCTATGTTTTATTTTCCCAGGGTATGAAGAAGTAAATTATCAATGACCTGTAGGGATAGTATGAGGGGATAAGAGTGTGGTCTATGAAGAAAACTTGTTGTTGTAGTTTTAGTTTTTATGTTGTAAAGTAAGACTTATAAATATATCTAGTGCTTCCAAGGATACTAAACCAATCGGTCTTTCAAGATTTGATCTTTCTTGTGATAATGCCAACGTCATGTAATAATGCACCAACTCTAGGTAAATGGGGTTGGGGAATTACAGAGAATTCTTTTTCTGTCTTGATATCACATGAGAGAATGTATTTGTACGACGAGAAGGATTGCGAGACCAATGCTCGACAGAGAAATGGTTTTAACCCATCAAAGAAATAATCAATCTTACTTCTTGGGTTACGTATATAATCTCCATCATACCTTGCTAACCATGTAAATTTAGCCTCATACTTTGCGACATTCTAATCCTCCTTTTGTCTCAGACTCAGAAATTGCCTTTCCATATCTGCTCGATGGTCACGAGGAAAGTATTTTTCTAAAAACAGATCTTTGAACTCCCCCCATTCCATATTTGATACTTCATCATCTTCCTTCGTGTTTTGAATCAATGAGCACCATTGATCATCATCTCCAGTGAGGCAGTAAACTACCATGCTAACTTTTTCCCTTTCACTACTCCCCAAATCCTGAAATATTTACTCTAGGAAATATATCCATTGCTCAGCTACTAAGGGATTTGTACTCCCATTGAACGTTTGTGGTTTTTGCCTCATGAATCGATCTAACATTGATCCTCCACACTGCGGATCAGGGTGCTCCATACAGGTAAGGTTATTATTTATAACCTGAGTGAGTTGTCCCAGTATGGTGATTAGCTGATCGGCACCAGTTGCATCACCAGCTCCACTATAATTATCTTGAACAGAAGGGAAATCCTTACATGGAGTGCGTGCATTGATACGGTTTCCATTTCTTCCACTAGGTGCCATTTCTAAAAAATGGCATAAACTAGATCAGTTTATGAATCAAAATACATAATTACATACTTATAAAACACTTAACATAAATTGAATTATTTATGGATATAATCCATAATCATAAAAATGATTTCTTTGAGGAAGTATATACTCATAAACCCTTCATAATGATTTGTAATGAAAATGATAGTTATCCTAAGCATATCCCCCGGGAGTGTCGTAACCAAGAGTGCAACAAGGCCCGTTGTCGTGCACCTGTTCCCGTTCGAGTCTAGCTCAAAGTGGTGTTTTCGGGTTTTACCCCTAGGTACATCTGTGCCAGAGCCTCCTCTACCTACTCGTATATAGACATGGATGTATTGTTCGAAAAACTTACAAAATCTCTACAGTACCAAAATTCTAGGAAGTTCTTCTATACTAATCCTCAAAGTCCATCTTAAATCTATGTGCTCTAATCAGAGTTTATCTAAATCTTTCTTCCACGATTTGTACTAAACTTCCTCTGATACCAACTGTACCGCCCCGACCCCAGTTACCTAGAGTCGGTGCATTATTACATAACATTGGCATTATCACAAGAAAGATCAAATCTCGAAAGACTGATTGGTTTAGTAGCCTTGGAAACACTAGATATATTCATAATGTTTTACATTACATCACAAAGTGAAAAACTATAACCACAACATATTGTCTCCACAGACCACACTATTATCCCATCATAATATCCCTGCAGGTCATTCATAATTTACTTCATCACATCCCGGGAAAAACCAAACATAGAAAAGGGGTGAGCTCAAATGCCCAGTAAGGATAACAATATAGTGGAAACTTTCATAAATAAGAATAAACATTTAAGGCAATGTATAACTAAAACAAAAAAACTTTTAAACATGAACATTAACATTGTATGGAAAAAATAAAATGAAATAATTCCATTTACTTATTCACATGGATATTCGACTAATCGAATAATCACATGCAATATCAACAACCACTTTCATAATGATGGAATGCATAATGCTAGACTATCATAACCACATAGCCAAAGCCTCGTGCCAAGACTACAAATTAGATTTTGTCAAGGCCTTGTGCCAAGATAGTAGTTTGTCTCATGAGACCTTCTGATTCATCGAGGTGCTATAGCAGGCTCCACCCGTCACATATTAAGTCCAATGCATTCCCATATGAAAAGGTTTAAACATAACATAAACATTCATATTAAAACTAGCATACGAAATGTAAATACAGCATTCATAAACCATGAATGGTATAAAAATAACACATCCACAGTCAAACAAATCACAAAACCTTCAATACAATATAGAAGTTTTGTATCATAATAAATCAAGTTCAATAAGAGTAAAATGCATCAAAGGATGTTGACATAGATGAAATCAAACTCTTTTTAGTGAAATATATCATTCTATTTGGAAATCATATATTTATAAAATAAAAATTTTTCTTTAAAAATATTCATATAAGATTGTAAGAAAAGCTTTTAAGATTTTATAACGGCAGAAAATAGCCGCACCCGCTGTATAAGTTAAAAAACATTCTTACTTTAATTCTGCCGAAAAGGTTAAAAAGCACCTTGTTTGGAAAACAACGGAAAGATTCCTTTATAAACCTCTTATAAAAAGTCAAAAAAGGGTATAAATGTCTTTAACCCATATTTTTGTAAATAGTAAAAATGTTTTGAAATACATTTTTAAGAAACTTGTATGTAGATGATAAAGAGATCCCAGTAGATTATTACGTATATACAACCTCGGATAATGAAGAGATTGCGAAATAAACCATTACCTTGTACTTTTCCTTGGTTGGGGGTAGGTTAAACTCATGTACAATGGTGAAATAATTGTTATTAAATTATACAAGAATCATATACATTAGTATGATATCATATATGATCTTTTAACATTGATTTGTTAATAATATCTTAGTATTATCGTTGTTTCGGGTATTAACTTACTCATTTTCTTTTATATGATTTGTTACATAAGTCATGTTTGTAATGGATAGGTTGTATCTTAATCATATTCATAAATATATCAAGTCCTTAGGTACTATTATTAATCATCAAATGAGAATTAGACTTGAATGGATATGATGGAGAATGAATCTCATCGCGTTCGTGGAGACGGTAGTCCGTACGTACGGACGAGCGACAATATAATTCTTTTGATATTAAAAAAATATATAATTGGATGGTATATCATATATAGAGTATTATTATCATGTCATATTTATTATTTACATGAATTATAAATCATTATTATACCCATCCAAATAATAATTTATTGAATAACAATTACACCACGACGTGGAGACGGTAAGCCGTACGCACACACGTATGGTGACATGTTATTCAAAGGATGGATAGAATTATGAATATGGTTGTACCATATTTATAATAACATCACAGTATATATAAGATACTGGAGTTATTATTTTATAATGGTAACAACAATGGAAGAAGAAGTGGAAGAAGAAAGGAACTTGAAAAGGGTGGTGAAATCATTACCTCTTCTTCGGGTTCTTCCTTTTGATTTGATCAAAAGGGCTCCATAAGTTGGATTTCCGAATAAATGAAGGCCTCTAGGATGAATTTAGGGATTTTGAGAGAGTATTTGGGTGGATTTTGGCCGATCCAAAAAATTTTAAGGTGTGAGTTAATGAGAAGGGAGAGTGCCCTTTTATAAGATGGGTGATGGGCACCTTTGGAAAAGCTAGAAATGTTATTTTATAAAAAATTAATATTCTGTTAAAAATGGCTCCAATGTGAATTATTTAAAGGTTAAGGTGGGTATGGGTCTAAAAACACTCAAAAAATAGAATTTATACAGGGTTGGGTTACTATATTATCCTTATCTTTAAGTATTAACTATTAGTTAATTAGTTTCACTTTTACAATGTCTCTCTGTATTTTTATATTATATGGTTAATAAACATACTATAAACTTCCAAGATACCCCCAAGTGGTCCATTAATGATACACCTATCATGATATAAGGATCTTGGCCGAACCATAGATTTTTAGGAATTTAATATCAATTAGTAAAATAATATTTGTTTTAAATACTCTTTTATGTCAATTTTGACACTATTCAATAATTGATTTTTTTAAAACTCATAACAGAATTATAAATTCAAAAACAGTTAATTAAATAAATACTAACATGTCATATTAACCTAAAAATTATTTTAATTCATAAAAAGTCTCAAATTATATTTATTTGGGTATCTATAATAGGAGTCATTTTAATTTTTCACTATTATTGTAATTACTGCATCACCATTGTGTCATAAATAAATTGAATTATGTAATGTCTAAAAATTATAAATAAAATACCATTATGTGGGAAAGAGGTTTATCTTTCTAATGAATATTTATAGTCGAAAATCCAACATATATAACCCTATGTAAAAATTGGCTTTCTAAAATATATATGCTTGTGTCATTTTTGTATTCATTTTAACTTAATTAAAATAATGTGTCCCTATCACTTACAAGTGGAACATGGGGTCCCAAAATCGCCCCAAAGATGACCATGGTCGGAAATGTATCAACAAATAAGGTTAGGACACGTTTTAGGGTAATTTTTTATTATTATAATATTATTTGTTAACCCTTATTTACCAGATTTACCCTTTAACAATGGTAAATAAAATATTTACCGAAGTAATTATTCAAAATGTCTAAAACTAAAAGTTACCTATTTACACAATTATAACATCTGGATTCCAAATATGGAATCCATTTTTCCAAATTTCAAAACACAGAAGTGGCAGAAATTAATTTAAAATTAAGTCACGTTGTCAAAACAGAAAGCGTGTTTTTCAGATATAGTAACTATCAAAATATTGATACTTGTTTATGTTCGGTTTAATTGTGTAATTATGTCCAATTGTATTAAATTGTAAAAATATATTCTAAATATATTTTAAAACCAATCAAATTCATAATTTATCACTATTTATTATTTTGATTAAAAAGTTGTTTTTAATTAAAATTTAGTAATTTTCACTATTTATCAAAATATTAAAGTTATCCGAAAAGTAACAAAATATCACCTTAGGCTAAATTCAATACTCCGAATCCAAAAATGAAGTCCATTTTGAGAGATAAAATTTATAAAATTTAAAAAAGTAGGTATTACTATTCAGAACGGCTAGTTTGATTGGTTGTGGTGTGTTAGAACTCGATGTTGCGTACAACACACGCTATTGCATTATTCAAAGAGAAACGTATCGTAGAAGCTTGGGGTGTTAAAATGTTATCCAAATATGACTTCTTATTACCGGTGTGTTAAAATTATTTTTGTAATACAATCATTTCAGGATTTAATTATTACATTTTATTATATGTTGTTTTACATGGTAATTAGGATTATTCCGTATATGATTTAGTATTATCATATTAAGAGTTGTATTAATGTTATAAATATGATTTTTATTAATTATGAAATAATTTACAATGATTCATGAATGTTTGACAAGGAAAATATATTAAATAACTTCATTGAGAAAGTACGTTGTACTAACACATGAGAGTCATTATCATTTCAATAATTAATAAATGTATATTAATATAATAATACAATAATTTTTTTAATAAATATAAATTCATACTTATAATATATATTCAAAAGATACATCTTTTTTCAATATTTCTTTGATGGTGATGGAAACGAATGGAAGTGGATCACGATGCGGTAGTCCTCTATACACGCATGTGATTAAATTATTATTCACTTGATGTAGAAGTTGATGGATAAAAATTATTCTGCAAACATAATTAAATATATGAGTATTTGATATAACATTGTTATTATATTGTAATTTTGATGACCTAGTACATGTTTATAAAATAATAAGTAAAACACAAAATTTTGGTTAAGATGATTACATTATATTCAAGTTAATTTTGTTTTATCTATTCGTATGCATCATAGAATTGGTATTTTGGTAATAAAATAATTTCTTTAAAATGGATAAGTTTTTTGGAGTATTTTTTTTCAATTTATTGTGCTATGTGTCTGATGTTGATGTAAATAAGAGAGGTAAAGTTTATCCATTTATATGTGGGGTACATGACACATTTCAAAATTTTAGAACATATAATATATTAATGTATTACACAATCAGAATAGAACAAAAATAGACCATTTATATGTATTAAACATAATAGGGTCTATATATAACTAACCAATATAAATTAGCTAATTTATTTGGACATATAACACCTATATATTTAGTTAAGCCCCTGAAAACCCAATTTTTAACATAACCATAATGGACATTTTTTATTGTTCATACTATTTATAAAAGAGAAAAAATTAATTGGCCTCATTAATAAATATATATATTATTAATAAAAATAAGTAATCCATTTCAGAAAATAGTAATCATATACCTTTTAAAAGAAAATTTAATGTTAACCACACAAGAGTTGAAGAAAAATAGTTTATTATAAAAACATGTATTCTCAGTTAAAATATATGTTTAGAATAAAATATAGTATAATATTAATTTAAATTACCATAATTGGGGTATTTATAATAAAATTATTGTATTCATTCAATCCATTTTTAAATCAAATTTATCTCTATAAATTCTTTAAATTATGAAATTTTATCAACAATATTCATTATGTTCACTAATTATTAAAAAAAATTATAAAATAATAAATATAATATATTAGATATTTCTAATATTTTTTAATAAAAAATAATGTTACTTTTAAAACATTAGAAAAAATAAGTTAGATTATTTTCCCGGAAATGTCAAATATATATTTTTAATGAAAATCAATTTTCAATGAGTAAAATGGAATAATGAACAATTGAGTATTTATCTCCTAAAATTTATTCAATAAACGTGTATATAATATGACCATAATAATTGTTATGATAATTTTTATTCATATTCATACCCTCCATTTGGACGGAATGGTTATAATGTTAATAAAATATAATAATATTTTTTGGTCTGTATATGATCAGTGTTTCCTATTCTATACTTTATTGAAAATAACTTATATATGAATTTGTGGAATATTACATTATTCCCCATTAAAAACCTCATACACAATGAATTTGAGAGAATTACCTTATAAATATGATTTTCATTTTTCTTTATAACATCCTATTATACCAATATGTCTTCCTCATTTTTTGGATTTTTCTAATATACATGTACCAGCCTAGTCATCTGATTCCTCAATACTACTTCCATAGTGTCATGTATCTGAATAGGATCTTATAATAATATAAATTAAACATCAATAATATTTATTTAAATTTTATCACATGAATTGGGAATAAAATGTACATTGTTAACAAAGTGGTATTTATCATACCATGTACTTTACAGATGCTTGGTGGAATATCCAAATTTCATTCCATAACACTAATTATTTCATGAATATAAAAATTTCATATATACATGGATCTCTATTTTACCCCTCTTACATATCCTTCTACCACAATTATATATAAATTCTATTATGAAAATGATATATCATTAAATAAATTCCAAATCATTCATCCAGTTATTTGAATATGACTTTTTCATATTATATGTGTCATCAATCTTTCTCTCAATAGTCTTCAAATTTGATATTGTATCCTAAAAAAGTTATAGTACTAAAATATACCATTCACAAAATTTAACCCAACATGTTACAATTTTATGTGTCAATCAATATTAGGCAATTTATAGTTCTATTTTAATATTTTAATGGATTCTCTTAATAAATGAATTCTATAAAATTGATAAATAATTATCCCATAAACCATGAATTTCATGTTAGTAGGATATTTTCACGTAACATAATACATGGATAGTACTATAAGACTATCCTATTATTTTAAGATTGTAGGTACTGATCAAATTATATATAGTGTGCAAAGCATTTTTATGACTTAATGAATTTTGATATAAAACAAGGATCACAACCAAACATCACTAAAAGTGGTGCACCTTGATGACATAAAAAATTATTAATATTGATCTATTAATTGTGACAAAGAATGAAATATTATATTATATCTAGTAAATATTTATTAATGTAAATGTAGTAATCAACAACCCATATTGTATCACTACGAGAAAGGCTCAGAGCAAGAGTTAAAACCCCAGTTCCCCAAAATTTATTAACAAAATGTAATGGATAGGTGATTACACAAGGTACAATGAGATTGTACGACCAATAGAAAAAAGAATAGAAAAATAATGTTCAAAGAAAAACCTCTAAATCAACTGTTATAGGGCAAAGGAGCTCATCAAGGAATGATGCCCATAAATATGATATAAAAAACTGTAGAATCATCAAAGAATCAGCCGCAATTCCCAGGTCATCAATGAAATATTCTTGCAAAATTCAACAGCCTTCAATCATAATTGTGTTTGTCTGAAAAAATTGATAGCAGAACATAATTTTTAGTGTGTAGATTCATCATGAAAAGATGGATCAAGAAACAATATATTAGGCATGAATTGATGAAGACATTAACAAGACATTCAAATCCTGAATTGCAGACATCAACTGTGCACAATTTATTTCTTGTTTCCAACATGTAGGGTCATACATTTGTCATATATTTGATCATGTAGTGTGCTGTTTGAAATTGCATATTAATGCTCGTCACACATCCTGTGTTATCATCAAGAAGCATGAGGGGAATCCAACCCCAATAACATGAAGACATATGGCACAACCTACAAACAAATTACAGGATCCAAGGCTGTGAAAAACTGAAGTTAGTGGCTTCACATGAAACTTGTGAAATCTTAATGCTGACCAATATAGATCGTGAATATCAATAAAAAGCAGTATGCAAATGAGATGGTGAATTGCAAAGCAAAATACTCAAAAATTGTAGACTTTTGGATCTTGATTGCAAATATTCCTCCTCAAAAAAGAGAGCATGATCATGATTAACTTCATAAGTTTCACCGGAGGCCTAACATAACCATAGGTGGAAGGTAAAAAGAAATTTCAGCCACTTCTCAAGATACATGCTTCTACGAATGAAGAGTATCCAGATGGTATCCACCTGAAGCATGAAATCCATCTTGGTAAGTGCCTTGTAAAGACCTATAAATTCCATGGAATTTTTTTGTCTCATAAATACATGGAATTTTTACAAGTCTACTGTTTCTGACGGCGCTTGATTCCGAGGCCCGGTGTTTCCGGAATCAATTTCTGATGTTTTGTTCAGGGACGTTCAGTAACCATACGAGCGGGATATTATATCTTTTGAACATGCGCTCGAAATTGAAATCCAAGGGCACCGTTGAACTCGTTGTGCTGGTGTTCGCATAAGGAGACCTTCACCACAGTTTCGTTCTAATGAGAGTGGAAGTTAGATTTCGGGGTTTCTAATTAAGTTGATTAAAATTAATGTGTTATATTTATTTGTATTTGTGGTTGTTAATGCTCCAAGAGGAGGTGAGTGGTGGGGTCCACCACCCTATAACCTCCCTTGAAAGGTTACAGACATGGGGCCCACCCGCACGTAACCTCCATTGGGAGGATATCCTTTGGTGGGGACCACTCGGGTGTTGAAACCCTTAAAACCCCCACTTAAGTGTGAAAACCTTGAACTTCCCAGCCATTTATTTTGGTTAACTCTCCACCCATTAATAAATTGAATTGTTTCATTTGTTCAAATCCATTTTAATTCATTAGGCCAACAATTTAATAAGGTGTTATTCTTTATTATTCTTTTTGGGTTTGCATTATCATTTGAGAGGGCTTGCAAAGGATATTTGAGGGGGAGAAGAGCTCACCACTGAAGAAGGCATGGAAAGCCTCTTCACCACCAAAAAAGGATGACGAACACCTTTCTTAATCTTCGACCGAACTTAAGGAGAAGGAGACGACCACAATGAAGGACAATGACGCTTCTTCCTCGGTCTCCTACCCCGGATTCTTCCCGATGTCAACGAGATGATACTACCTTTTCCCGCAACTTCATCAATGAACAGTCGTCAAGCAAGGTAGGGGTTATTTTATGATTGAATATTACCCTTTGTACCCCTTCGTATAATGATTTCATTGAGAACTGAATGATATCACCATAACGTGGAGGGTTCAGACTACATGAACACGGCTTGACACTCCCCATTGATTGATCTTGTTCATTGATGATGGAGGAACAGACCGTGGAAAACAACGACGGCCGATGACGGGCTGACCGCAAAAGAAACCGGCGGTGCAAAATCCATTAGGTCACCAAGAGGGCGCGAGATCGCCTTGCTACATGGAGGAGATCCACAACCACAAAGGGATGGGTGGCGGTGTGTGGCGCTGTTGCGCCACGTGGAGGGAAGCAGAAGGCCGCGACCAAGGCGGGCCGCGACAGAGGGGCGCGACGCCTTCACGTCGCGCCAGTTGTGTAGGACCGTGGAAAAGGCGGGCCGCGATGAGAGAGAAGGGGCGTGACGCCGTCACACCATTCCAAAGATGACACTCGGCCTAAGGCCATGGTTGACAGGGGAGGGCAGCTGGCTAATCCATCCGTGGGTGCGCGCTACATAGGCATGATCATTTGGGTCCCGCAGTTATAGGGGTCGGCGCTATGGGAGGGCCGTTACGAATAAAGGGGGGGCGGCACCCCCCGACATGGCTAGCCAGGCCGTATGGCACAGCCTGCCGAGCCCTGCCACCCGGCCCACTGCCGGGCCGCGCGGCTGGCCTGGCCACACAGCAAGCCGGGCCTGGCGGAGCGGGCCACCAGACCGCGCAACCCCTTCGTGTTGGGCCTCTCTTTGGGTGAGGCCACCTTCGGGATAAGACTCCCACTCGGGTCGGGCCGACCACTCAGGCCGGGCTGCCCCCTTGGACCGGGTCAGACTAGGTTGGGCCGGGTCGGTCCGACTGGGTCAGACCGGACCTGAGCCCACTATGGCTAGATTACACCTTTTAGATGGCATTTTAGTCTACGTGTGTCAGAACGATGAAACGTGTGTGGCAACATAAGAATTACAGAAGTACGGTGTTTTTGGAATACCCCTCATGTGGTTTGAATGCATTTGGGGTACGACCGGGTTAGTTTGAACCTAAAAACCTACGGGTCCCCTGAAACAGAAAAGTCAATAACACACAAACTGGGCATCTGATTGACGCACCATCTATCCCATTGGGTTCCTTAGGATGAGCCGGAAATACGAAATACATTAACTCAAGACTTCGTGGTAGTTGATGTATCAAAAATTGGATCGAGGAGAAGACCCTCCCAAAATCAAGTGTACTGGACCTGGATCCTCCGTGGGTTCGATAGTGACGAGATTGGACCTGGATCCTCTATGTGTTCAACAGTGATGAGACTGGACCTCGATGCTTCATGGGTATTACAATGATGAGACTAGACCTGGATCCTCTGTGTGTTTGACAGTGATGAGACTGGACCTGGATCCTCTTTGGGACGGACATTGATGACACTAGACCTGGATCCTCCGTGGGTTCGATAGTGACGAGACTGGACCTAGATCCTCTGTGGGTTTGAAATTGATGATACTGGACCTAGATTCTCTATGGGTTCAAGTGATGTGACTGGAACTAGATCCTCTGGGGCTTCGATAGTGATGAGACTGGACCTGGATCCTCCGTGGGTTTGACATCGACGACTTTTGTATCGAGATCCCAGGTAGGATCGACAACTTCGATAGACTGTTTTTCTAGGTTTCTACAGATATATACCATTCGATAGTGAAAGATGATTCAGTTGATACAACAAATCACCTATTATTCTCTTTTAATTTGTGTATACCTGGTGTGAGCTGAGTTGTTACCTTCATGTTTACCTCATGTATGAGATGTGTACTATTGACGACATAGGTATATGTGTGGGCATATACCTAAGTAATGGTGGTTGTTTTTTTGTGGATGTGTTGTGGTGGAGCCCACATGGCTTTCATATATTACCATTACCTATGGGATACACCTTGATTTGTACTTTCTTTGTGGAGTGTTTCTACACTTGTGGATCAAAATGTGGTTGGTCTCAAGATTTGGAGTAGGTTTGTGATTGGTAACACAGTTATATGTATGGGAATATACCTATGTACGTATGGTTGATACTTTGTGATTTCATATTTCTATTTTGGTTTATCCATAGTGGATTTTGGGAGACCATCGGGGGTCTCTGGGTCCCCAAATGAGTATTTTTATACTCACCCCTACACGGGCATCGCCCGCACCATGTTGTGTTCTGTGCAGATGTTGGTCAGCAGTGATCGAGGCTGAGGGTGGAAGACAGGAGGCTACTCAGAGTTGGACTAGATAGGACATACCTTAGGGATGAGTTATTTGAGATCTGTACCTACCTTTTAGGTATGATTCCCTGGTGGACGATCCATGAGCTGTTTTCATTTTTTTTTGTACTTGTTCTTTTTTTTCAGTTGGGTTTGTATAATGGACCACTTACTTTCAGAACTACCTTTGTATTCAGTTTTACTTAGTGTTTTTCTTCCAATTGTGTACTCTTATTGTGTGTGACTACTTTTATAAATGAAATCCCTTCCATTTTTAGGGATTTATGCCTTTAGTTCATTTCGTCTGCCCCTGGCCTATGGAAGGCAGGCTTGGGGTAGTCACAGCACGGGTTCTGAGGACGGGTCGTGACAAATTGTTATCATAGGAGTTGGTTCTACTGGAGAATATGGAATCTGATTCTTTTAATGGAAATAATGTTAAGTGTTTTTGGTGTGTTTATCAATTTAGGGATACTGTTGTTGGTACGGCGACCAATGTATCCATACACTAGGACTCTAACTTCTGATTTCTGACTCAGTGCACGAAATCACTGATTGCATGTGTGTTTCCTTTTAAAAGTTTTATTCATGGTCACTTTGGGTCAGCTCACCAGGTATATGGTTTTAACCATGGAAAACCTGTTTCTTTTCAGGATGTCTTCACTTAGTCAGTCAGCATGGGTTCCGAGTGGAGAGCGCGATGGTAGCCCATCGAGCGAAGATGCCTTGGTGTAGGGCCCCATCACAGCGGAGGCACCAGCGGTACGACTAACCGTAAGGCTAATGTTACTACCAGCCCCAACAGTAGAGGGTGATCTCCTCTTGAGCACGTTACATGGGTTTTTTGCAATAGAGGGCTCTGAGGTTTCGAGGCGAGACATATTTTTAGATCGCTGGGTACTGGTTGGAGTTTGTAGCAAGAGTTTTCCACATAGTTGGGACACATTGCTGACTTGTTGGTACACCTAGCTATTAGTCTCATTCAGGGAGCAGCTGAGAGGTGGTGGAAACTGATGCTCTAGTTTTACGATGAGGTGAACCTAACCTGGGGGAACATTGAGGGACTTTTAAGGGCGTAGTTTTTACCAGGGACTCTACGCTCTGTGTATGCTCAAGAGCTGCAGCTCTTTCCACATGGGATTTTGACAGTAGCCGAGAAATCTGTAGAAGGCAGTAGGAAGTTGACAAGGGGCACAAGCATGTTAGATCTAGTGTTAGAAGACCCCAAGTTGTGGCATCGAAGATTCGGGGCACCTGAGGTTGAGGGAGAATTGAATGGAGAATGGTCTGTTACTCCTACAGGGAATTGGGTCACAGAGCGCATGACTGTCTAACTCCCCGCACAGTTGATCAGCAGAAAATGGAGGATCCACCAAGACAGTGGCAGCGACAGGAACTTGAACATCAGCCGAGCAGTGGACAAGGCAGTGGAGCAGGTCCCTCATCGGATGGTGGTCAGAGTCATCAAGCACTATGACCACCACACCTAGACGGTTCAACTAGAGCTCCGAGAACAGGTGGACAGTAGCGGGACTAGCTCTAGGAATAGAGGCCTTTGTTCATGATGCTTCTAGCTTCGTTGACGTCGTTGTTTGTGATTTCTTTCTGTCTTTGTTCATTAAGATGTATAAATAAAAAACACTTGTACTTGGGACATTTTCTTTACTTATTCATGTGTGGTTGATATTGAGAGGTTCTAGTTATAACTGTTGATTTGACCCTCACATTCGAGATTCCTACTAGAGGAGACCCAGTAACCACACACTGATGCCAACAGTGTGACTCAACCCTTGGAGGCGAGAGTAACGGTTGGATTTCATGGTAGTAGCGTCGAGGCCTTACGACATTTTCCATGGCGGTAATTAGTACCGTTCATGTCAGGATTGAATGTATTTGGTGAAATATGTTGTTTATCTAGGAGATGAGACCAGATTTCACTTTTTGGCAAAGGAGAAATCCTAGCAGCTCTTGTAGGACATAGGCGAAGAAGGATGTAGACGATTTCCTTGTAATTGTCTAGTCTCACCCATAGTTCGTTGAGCGAATGGTTTAAGGTTTACTCGAATATCAATAGTCTCAGGTGTGTGTTCTCTCATATGGAATTGAACCTGAGATAGCAACAATGATTCGAGTTTCTCCAGGACTATGACATCAAGATAGTCTATACTCCTTGGAAGGGGAACGTTGTTGCGAATTCTCTCAGTTGGAGATCAGACATTCAGTATCTAGGAGAGGTGACAGAGCAACTGGCCGAATTTCAGATATCCTTTCTAGATAGGGATAGAGCAGCCTAACTAAAGTCTCTTACAGTCTCTCCTCCACTTCTTCAATGAGTCGGGGAGGCGCAACATGGGGACGCTGACTGTGACACACGATGTGCTCAGATATCCATAGGACATGCACCTGATGAATTTTCTAAAGGAGGGTAGTACATCATCCTCTTCAGAGGATGATCCTTGGTACACGATTCACTTTAGGAAGAAGTCTTGAGGGAGTTACACACTTCCCCACTTGTGGTACATCCAAGAGTGGCGAAGATGTATCAGGATCATCGACGACAACACTGGTGGCCAGGTATGAAGAAGGCAGTGGCAGAGTTTGTCTCACGATGCCTCAATTGTCAGCAAGTGAAGGAAGCGAACCATGTACCAGCAGGTTTTGTACAACATTTAGAGGTCCCTAAGTGGAAGAGGGATGATATATCCACTAACATCCTGACGATTCTTCCACGTACGTCCAGGGGACATGAATCTTTTTGGGTGATCGTCGACTGACTCACCAAGTCAGCTAACTTTCGTTGACTAGAGATGGTACGATCTACCACGGAGAAGGTGCAGGTCATCTAGGTGCGGATAAAGACTGTGCAGAGCAGAAAAAATTCGTATGATGATAGGAGACAGAGACCTCTAGAATTAGAGGATGGTTACCACATCTTTCTACAGGTCTCACCTCGACAAGGTGTATGGAGATTTGGCTGAAGCAGAAAGTTATCTCTGTGATTAATTGGACAGTTACAGGTCCTTCTAGAGTAGGCAAGGTGGCTTACCGCGTGTCTCTTAAATCTCAATAGCATTGGGTGGATGACGTATTCCACATATCTCAACTGAGGAGATACGTGCATGACCCTTCTCACATAATCAACCATGGTGAGTGTGACATCAATGACGGGGATACCTTCAAGGAGGTTTCAGTGGAGATTTAGGATTGAAAGAATCGGGTCCTGCGTGGTTGGTCGATACCACTGGTGCATGTTTTCTAGCAGCATGGGAACCTCCAAGAGAGCACATGGGAGCGGGAGGCCCAGATGCATCCTTAGTACCCCCATTTACTTCCTTAGTGTGAGTTGTAGCTTATAGGGAAGTAAATCACTGAGGTGAGTAGAATTTAAAGACCCATAAATTCCATGGAATTTTTTTTCTCTTAAATACTTTGAATTTTTACGAGTCCGCAGTTTCTGACGGCGCTTGATTCCGAGGCCCGGTGTTCCCGAAATCAAATTCTAATGTTTTTTCTGGAACGTTCATTAAACGTACGAGCATGATTTTATATCTTTTGAACTGGTGCTCGGAAGTGAAATTTGATGGCACCATTGAAATAGCAGCAATGATATTTGTTTAAAGATACCTTCACTGTAGTTGCGTTCTAAAGAGAGTGGAAGTTTGATTTCAGGGTTTTTAATTATGTTGAATAAAAATAATGTGTTAACTTTATTTTTATTCATGTTTGTTAAAGCTCCAAGAGGAGGATAGTGCTGGGGGCCACCACACCATAACCTCCAATGAGAGGTTATGGAGGTGGGGCCCACCCACACGTAACCTCCCTTGGGAGGATATCCTTTAGTGGGGACCACCCGGGTGATGAAACCCTTGAAACCCCCACTTAAGTGTGATACCCTTGAACTTCCCCTCCATTTATTTTGGCTAACTCTCCATCCATTAATGAAGTGAATGGTTTCATTTAATTAAAATCCTTTTTAATTAATTATGTCAAAAATTTAATAAGGTGAGATGCTTTATTATTCATTTTGGGTTGGCATAATTTTTTGGGAGGGCTTGGAAATGTAATTTTATGGGGAAAAGAGCTCACCACCGAAGAATGCGAGGAACACCTCTTCACCGCAAATGAAGGATGACGAACACCTTTCTTGATATTTGACCGAACCTAAAGAGAAGGAGATGACCTCGAAGAATTCCAACGATGATTATTCCTCGGTCTCCTACCCCGGACGCTTCCTGAAGTCAATGAGACGACACTGCCTTTTCCCGCGACTTTGTCAATGAACAAATGTCAAGCAAGGTAGGGGTTATTTTACGAATGAATATTACCCACTGTAACCCATCGTATGATGTGTGAATTGAGAACCGAATGTTATCACCGTAACGTGTATGGTTCAGAACACATGAACGTGACCCAACCATCCCCTTTGATTGATCTTATTTGTTGACGATGGAGGAACATACTGTGACGAACAACAGTGGCCGGCGATGGGCTGACTGTGAAAGAAACCAGCGGCGCAAAGGCCGCCGGGTTGCCAATAGGGCGAGACACCATCTCACTATATGGACGAGATTCGTGGCCATGATGGGCCATGGCGGTGGCGCGTGGCGCTGTTGCAATGCGTAGAGGGCAGCAGAAAGCTGTGACCAAGGAATGTCGTGACGGTGGGGGGCGGCGCCGTTGCGCCGTTCCAGTGGTGCAAGACCACAGTAAGGGCGGGCCACCGTGGAAGTGCAGGGGTGCGGTGCCGTCACGCCGCGCTGGAGAAGACCTGCGACCTAAGGCCGTGGTGGAAAAGGGAGGGCAGCCGGCTGAGGCAGCCTCCATTGTGCACTACACTTGCAGGACCCATTTGGTTCCCACAGTTACTGGGGAGGCGCCATGCGCTGGTTTTTACGAACAAAGGGTGGGCGGCACCCCCCCCCCCCCCCCCACAGCGTGGCCAGCCGGCCCATGCAGCGTGGCCAGCCAGGCCCCACGGTTCGCCATCCGCGGCTTGCCGGCCAGGTCTCACGGCCACCCATTGGGCAACATGGCCAGCTGGGCCAGGCCACCCGACCAGCCCATCCAGGCCCCTTGGCCAGCCGCCGGGCCTCTCGGCCAGTCAGGCCAGCCACCCGTCTAGTCAGGCTAGGCCACATGGCTAGCCGCTGGGCCACGTGGGCTACCGGGCGAGGCCGCTTAACCAGCCGGGCCAGGGCAAACGACCGGCTGGGCTGGGCCACATGGGCCGCCATCAGGCCACGTGGGTCACCGGGCTGGGCCGCCCCTTCATGTCGGGGAACCTTCGGGACGGGCCGTCCACTCGGGTCGGGCCGACCAATCCGGCAGGGCCGACCACTCGGGTTGGGCCTCCCCCATGGACCAGGTCGGACCCACGAATTAGGTCAGTACCCGAATCAGACCAGGATGGGCTGGGTCGGCCCGACGGGGTCGGACCGGACCTAGACCTGTTATTGCCCGATTACACCTTTTAGTCCGCATTTTTGGCTACGAGTGTCCGAATGAAGAACCGTCTGCGGTGACGGAAGGCATAGAGCAGAACAGTTATTTTGGAATACCTGACATGAGGTTTGGACGTAGTTGGGGTATGGACGGGTTGGTTTGAACCTAAAAACCATCCGGGCCCCTCGAACGGAAAGGCCATTAACTCACAGACCGAGCATCCGATTGAGGCGTCGTCTGTTGCATTGAATGCCTTATGATGAGGCTGAACTGGATGATACATAAACCTTAGAGTTCTTGTTAGTAGATGTATCGACACTTGTCTTCAAGAGAGGAACCTCCCAGAAACGAGCTTACTAGACCTAGATCCTCCATGTGTTTGATAGTGATGAGACGAGACCTGAATCCTCCGTGGGTTCGACAGTGACGAGACTGGACCTGGATCTTCCATGGGTTTGATAGTGAGGAGACTGGACCTGGATCCTCCGTGGGTTTGACAGTGAAGAGACTGGACCTGGATCCTCTATGGGTTCTATAATGATGAGACTGGACCTGGATCCTCCATGGGTTCGACAATGAAGAGTCTGGACCTGGATCCTCTGTGGGTTCGATAGTGATGAGACTGGACAGGGATCCTCTGTGGGTTCGACAATGATGAGACTGGACCTGGATCCTCTGTGGGTTCGATAGTGATGATACTGGACCATGATCCTCCATGGGTTCTACAACGATGAATTTTGTACTGAGATCCCACGTCGGATCGACAACTTCGATAGACTGTTATTTTAGGTTTCTACGGATATATTCCATTCAGAAGTGAAAGATGATTTAGTGGCTACAACTAATCATCTATTACTCTATTTTCAGTTGTGTATACCTGGAGTGAGATGAGTCATTTCCTTTGTGTTTAACTCATGTATGATTATGTGAACTCTTGACAACTTAGGTATATGTATGGGCACATACCTAAGTAAGGTCGGATGTTTCTTCATGGATGTGTTGTGGTGAAGCCCATGTGGATTTCTTCTGTGAGCTGTACTAATGGGATAAACCTTGTGTTGTACTTTTATTGTGGAATGTTTCTACACTTATCGAATGGAATGTTCTTGGTCTCTAAAGTTGGAGCCAGTTTGTGATTGGTAACATAGGTATATGTATGTGAATATATATAAGTAAGGATGGTTGATACTTTTTGATTGTATATTTCTAATATGCTTTTTCCATAGTGGATTCATAGAGACCTTCGGGGGTCTCGGGGTCCCATACTGAGTATTGTTATACTCACCCCATCATGGTCTTCTCCCGCACGCCGTTGTGTTCTGTGGAGACGACAATCAGTAGTGATCGAGGCTGAGGGTGAGGGATGGGAGGCTACTCGGAGGTGGACTAGACGGGACGTACCTCAGGGAAGAGTTGTTAGAGATCTGTACCAACCCTTCAGATAGGATTCCCATGTGGATGATCTGGGAGATATTTTCCCTTTTTACTTGTACATGTTCTTGTTGTTCAGTTGGGTTTGTATACTATCCCACTTACATTCAACACTACCTTTGTATTCAGTTTTACATAGTGTTTTGCTTCCAGTTGTGTACTCTGATTGTGTGTGACTACTTCTTATAAAGGTAATGCCTTCCTAGCTTAGGTATTTATGCCTTTGGTGTAAGTCACCATCCCTTGGCCTATGGAAGGCAGTCTTGGGATAGTCAAAACATGGGTCCCGAGGATAGGTCATGACATGCTTGATCATTTGACCCTTTGTTCGGTCATATAGCTTCACAGATCATGCAAAAGGCAGAAAAAAGATAGAAATAGCACAACTACAACATATCAAGCACATAATTCAGAAAACATATATGGATCAGCTTCTATATAGAGACTCATCCACGAACATCTATTCCCAGTAACATTGTAAAAAAACAATGTCAGGGTCTCTATCATGTTCAAATTACACCCTATCAAACATCTTCTCTCTAATACCTAAATACTCATCTATGGTTATCTACTTTTTAGTATATCTTCCAAAGGATCATATATCATTTGCTTTGACCCAGGGGTGAAATTCCTCCTTATACCCCACCTTGAAAACATGAGTGCAATTCATGATATTAATAGCATCCATTGATTCATATGAATCCGAAGGCGAGGAGGAAACCAGTTCCCCTGATGAGGAGGTGGGATCCCCACCAACATTAGTCTAAAAATGTATAAAATGTTTTTCCAATTAAATCCCTATGGATCTGGTGACAATAGTTCACTCCAACATAAAATAATCGATATATTTCAGGGTCTTCTTGGATGGTGGGAAAATAAATCCATCAGGGTAAACATTCAACTTCTTCCATTTTAGCACTTTATTTTAGATAATAATCATAAATTTGACATACACGATCAAGTGCATCTTGATTAGGTTCATTAAGGATAGATCGTGTCTCATTTTTTCCAGTTTGAATAGAAGGTGTGACTTTTTATGTTACAAGGTGGGCTGAGCATTATTAAAAACATCCACAGAGGTAGAGGAATCATCAACAATAGGGAACAGAGGATTGCGCTGTTTAGAATGAACAACCACATCCCTATTTTGTGTGAGACTCATTGGGGCCTCCTTATCCTCCACTTCAGGGTGTAGCTGTGAATTACCCATCAACATTGTCTCCTAGGGAGTTTGGGTGTCAATAGATCCATCAAGGGACATAGGTCTCCATAAGGACCTGTCATCATAATCATTAAATTCTTCCGGAGATAATTTTGTCTTACCCTTTTCAACCAATAATAACTTGTTACGGGTGAGAGGGTATGAAATAGTGAATTCATAGTTTCAATATTTAGAATAATTACCAATCATATGAAATTTGTTTCAATAGGCTTGTATGTTTTTATAAGTTATCTCTTGATAAATGTCTGACTCGCCATTTTTTATCCAGACAATTGATAAAAGAGGTTGAGAGATGTCAAATTCTGTGCAAACCATCACAACTGAGGGGTTGGATTGAATTTTGGTAGCATAGACCATTTTAAGCTGATGGCAATTTAGGCTAGCAATAGGAAAAAGGGCTGCTCGTTTGAATAGACGAAGCGGAAGGCTAGAAAACCCTAACCATATTGGGATTATGGGTGGTTCGAAGTTAGTATCAAAATATGTGGTCCATTTAATAACATTCATGTAGCATCCCCCAAACACCCATGAATTCATCATCTAGAAACGATAGTAATCATCTTTCTAATAAAATTGAAAAACAACATTTGAGGAGTTCAACAAACCAATATGACAATTAACAAGCCCAATAGCTCCCAGCCTCTTTCATAAGTTGTTCAAATAGGTCATACGTTTAACAAACATGCCAATAAGCATGAAACAAAGATCCAAGAAGTGTAGAAGAACCTCATTCAATGAGAATTATATTGCTACGTGACCATGATTTCAGAACAATATCTATGAAATACAAGGATCATCATTCAGGTCACGAGAAGGCTCCTTTAACTCAATAGCTCGACTGGAAACCACATCCTAAAAGGAATGAGAATCAGTGTTAGGGTTTCTTGAGTGTTTTCCTAGAGGGGATTTTAGTGGCTCTCATGATTCTATCTCCTCCTCTACATCACAACCCATATTTTATCATTACTCATAGATAACATTGGTAGTCCAGTGAAAAAACACCATAGCAATTTTATCCAATTTCAAAAAAGGAATCGGTAGAGGTTGCAATAATATTCATGGATGTTGTCTATTGTCCTTCATCATTTGAAATTCTATGAACCTTCACATTTTTTCAATAATTTCAGTCTTAATATTTCTCCCCCAAAATTGTTCCTTTAAATTACTATAGATAATTTTGCTACCATGGTTTATTTAGAATTTCATGCTTTGAGTAACATCAAATAATTCCCTTTTTAGAACATTATTAGAGGGAAAAGAATGGAGCATTAAAAGTTAAAGAACCCCATCTTCATATACGATGTATTATTATTTTCCCACATACAAAACATTATATTTATTTGATAATTCTCATTATTGGGTTGAATTATTTTTATCATATCAAATAATTATTGGGTTTCAGTCACTGGAACAACTATTGATGTCACACCTTCAACAATAATTACCACATACATAATTAATAGATTAAAGAAAATAGTATAACTGTCAATAATCATTTGAGAAAAAAATATATTCTTATTCTTTATATTTGTATAATATTAATTATTTTCATTCCCTTTGTGATATTGCTTTGCGAAATTATATTCCTTTAGTAGATTGATCCATCATATTTTATATATGTTGATCTATTTTTATTAAAATATATATTTCAGAATAATATGATCATCATATATTCATTATCATTCACAATAAAGATAATTTCAATGTATGTAAAAGAAACGATTGTGAATGATTACTCAAGATGGGGAATTGAATAGTTCAATTCATGATTCATTAATAGTTAGGATTTTTATGAAATACATTTTTCATACTCAAAAAGGAAACTATCATGTACCTTCCCTGCCACATAAATAATATCATAAATCCATCATTTCATTACGGTAACCCCAAAATCATAGAATTGGAAAACTAATTATTTTATTTCATCAAAATATTTTTCCCATTCTAATATCTATACCAACAAACCCCCAATTTCATATTCTTATTTAATTCGTTACCTGATCATAAAAATATTTGAATGAATTTCCTATAATAATATTTTAAACATAAGAATCTATATACTTATGTAATTACTATATTTGTAAAAATTGTTTGATTTATATTTAAATAATTGGACTAACTGATATTTACTCCTCGAACACATTAATGATAAGAATGGAAACACTATAAATCTATAACTCACAATCGTTTAAATTCGCATATAACTCAATCCTTTTAAGAATGTCATCAATTATCTATATGGGATACTCATGCGACTCATTGAAATAGAATAAACCAATATATCATAAATAATTATCAAAAAAAATTATCAAGATATTACAAGAATACCATGTACATTAGATCCATAGAAACTGAGCTTACATAAGTCAATCGAAATGGTACTACAATAAAAATATAATATACATACAAGGTATGAAATATTATCTTTGGAATATCATCATTCATTATAGAAAATTGATGATACCAAAAATGATGGTAAATTTTTAGAAAAATATTGATCTTCATGATGCTGATCGAATAAGACATTAATGTGATGTATATGATACTTTATTATAATAATAATATCATTTATTTCCATATTATAAATACCTAGAGCCATATATCCATAATTTTTATATTGAAAAAATATGTCATTCCCATGGTAAAAGACTGGGTAATACAAATCCCCTACACCTTTACTCATGTATTTCATTCCTCGTATACAATACCAATACATTTCTAATTCAATAGGGATTGTTTCATATAGGTATTTCTTGAGAGATTTAAAAAATGTAAAATTAATCTTCCAAATTTGAGGGATGTTACAGAATTTACTTAGAAAAGTCATCATTGTATTCCAAAATAATTATTAATTCATCAATTTATTCATTTTATTATTTTATCCATGACAGTTTCATTTCGTCATTACTAAGAATATCACTCAGAAGTGAAACTAGATATGGATTTATACCAGAAATAGAATATGTCATTTCCCCACTAATGATAATAATTCGACATATTCATCACAATTCATAATTTTCATCTCCTATAAATATATTTTTTGAATTATATTTTGAATTCCATTACATAAACAATATTATATATTGGTGAATTATAGATTCGATAATATTGTTATAAAATATGGAAACATTTTATAACATAATTTGAAATACATGAAACTTCATTGTTATAGTGATATTTTTACTATGATTTTTCATTAGAAACTCATTTCAAAATGATAAATGTAGATGTATTATTTTCCTTGCAAGAATAGAATATTTAATAGAGTGCGGTGATCCAAAATTAAGTATATATAATAATTTATATTTTAATAAAAGCATAATGTATCTTCCACAACATCATTATGATATTCTACATAAAATATATTTATCTATTATGCTTGGTCTTTTCCCGTTACCGTGTCCTATGGTAGGTTCCCTTGATTCATTATTCATTGGATTGAATAATACCCTATTTTATTGTATTTAATTCACTTGATAGTAGTTGTATCATTATTACCCTTACATTCTAGTGACAAATAAAAAATTTCCCTAAACCTATAAAACACACCCGTTCCGTTAATCTATTTTCCTGATTGTCTACATCTAAAATTTTGAAAAGATTGAAATTTCTTCATATATTTATTATTTAATTCATTTACTTTTGTATAGTTTCAAGAAAACATATACATTTTTTAATTTTATTTGAATATATTATTTATATAGAATTAGTTCTCCTTTTAGGGAAAATAATAAAATTTCGTCACATGGCATAACTATTCTAAAATATAATTCACTTATTATCAAGCCATAATATTTTCAATCAAATGGTCCATAATTAATTTTTAATTACAGGGTTCATATAATTCATAAAATGATTATATCATAATGGTATCCACATTCACCTTACCACCTTCTTTTAACATTTTATTTAAAATCAAGATCATTCCCTTCATTGTAATTTTCTTCTCATAAGAGAACTATTTATCACAAAATATTACAATAAAAGTCATAAATTATATACACACGATTTATTGTTCCTACCTATATTTTTGATAATTGACCAACATTTGATTGTATATGTCTTAATGAAATATTATTCTAGTATAAAATTTTCCCATTCATCGCATCTCAATATAGAAATACCATATCAAGAGACATAATTCATTTCTCAACTACAATGGGATTTGTAGTTCAACTTAATGTTTAAGGATTCTTCTATATGAAATAATCAAATATAGAAGAATATTATTGTGGATCAAAATTATTATACCTTTGAGAAAGGTTATTTTTAAAAATGTTAGTATAATACCCTAATATAGTCATGATCCTCTCAACACCAACATGCATTCTATTTATTATATTTAAAAGGGTATTTCTACACTATCGTTGATTTTTGATTGAATTGTTACTTCTTTTAATCATTTATAAATAATGGAATATGTTTGATGAGTTTATATTATTATTAATTATTATATATAATTATAAGTATGATGTTTCACATTACAATAATAAATAATCATTGAATTATTAATCTCAATAATAAAAACATATTTTCAATGGGATAATTTTCAAATCCATCATAATGGTTTGTTATGAAATTGTTAATTAACAAATGAATACCCTGCATGAGTTTCAATATATTTTTAAAATCAAGGAAATTTTCTTTTACTTTTTAATTATTATGTTATGATTGACAAAACTTATTTATGTTAATGCCCCTTGGAATATATTTTCTCGAACCATATCCATATACACTATCTAGTCTATGAATTATTTCTAGGGAAACAAAATAATATATACCTTTTCAAAAAATTATTGTGTTATTTTATAAATATACTAAAATTATATCCAAGGGTTATCTAAATAATTACCTGGATCAAGTTCCCAAGGTTTATACTAAACATTATATGTTATAAATTCCAAAAACATTAACAAAAGTTACCTAGATTTAGATTTCTATTTAATTAAATCAACTTATATTTAAAATAACTAATCACGAAGGACTGATCAATTTAGTGTTATTTTGTAACTAGACATATAAAGTAATTCTATTTCATTTTACGGATAAAATATAAAACATAACGAAGGTAGAGTTTGAGTTTCATATAATCTCATTCTAAGAATAAATCTTCACATATTACGAAAATGATTCAAAATAAAGGTGAGATTATATGCTCTATAAGGGTTTAGTATAATGGAACATATCTTATATGAATAAGGAATAGTCAATGTTACAATATCAATAAGTGATAATATAATACTTTCAAATAAAAATTTTAGTGTGAGACACATACATTTAAAATGAAAAAGAAGTAATATCCAGAATAATAATGCATAATAATTGAAGGACATGATTTTAGGAATCAGGATACATATATTTTCAAAATCATCCAAAAGAATGTTTAAAAATATTTTTTTAATTCCATTTAATTTGGATAATTTATTTTCCTCATGATACCTATAGATGCATTGGGGGATATATAAAAAAATGAACCACTTATCATTACATTTCCAATGCATTCATATTATATTGAATGACTAATTAAATTTATTAATAATTTTCAATATCCAAATAATATCCATATATGGTATGAAATATATATATAAAAATGGTTTTTTATTCAATATCATAATCATATATATAAATGGTTTCTATTTTTATAAATTACCATATACATGGTACATGAAATTTGTATATTTACGATAAATGATATTTAGAATGTATTGAAATCACATAAAATGAATATGATATGGTTGATAAAATTTAATCACATCCATAGTAGATGATACGTACATTAATAGTTTTTTATTGAATTATAAATATACAATAAAAATATTAAAAAATTCATATAGAATATTGACATATCATTTTAAATTAATTATTAAAAACACTAAAAATATAATGGAAACTCATTCATTTGAAAATTATATTTTTAATGATTAAAGAAAAATTAAATTGAAATATTTGTAAGGATGGGAAAAAATATGATAATATAATATAAGTTAAAATGAATTTATTTGGTACCTATTTAAAAATAATACCTCATTCAAAAAATGATAATAATAATCCCTTTGATAAATTTTAAAATAATTTCAAACATGGTTAAAGGATTCAATTGACATATCATTGTATAATTGTATAAAAATTTACATTATTTTAATAAAAATATTTATATGTAAGATAAGATTATCAGATCAATAAAATTCAATCAGTTTTATTATTTAACATTTATTCTCTAGTTTAATTTTTCAATGGGAGAAAAATTAGATGTAAATATAATGACCACGTAATATAGAAACTTTTAAATGAAATTTTATTTGTCAGTAATGAATCTTTATTTTTTATATATAACTCACGGGGGCAGTATATACACTACATTATAATAAATAGTTTCACACAACCAAACATGTCAATATGGAGTAAACATTGTGACCAAATCCTTTTCCTCATGACTACGCGTAATTTTAAATATTATTAATATCTTATATAATGGTTTTAATGAAGTGATTAATTTATAGAAAAAATATCCATAATTATAATATCATCTTTTTCCATTAATAACATCTTATTAAATATTTGTTAAGAATATTTTATTAATTTCATCATTCACTAGTGTTATAAATTTCTTTTTCTTATTATTGTTTTGAAATGTACATTATGATTCAACAAAATATGATATAGTTTGAAAATATATATAATTATTTAAATATAATAATTTATTTTCATTAGATAAATTTTTTAAAATTATTATTGGTAGTTGTACATTGAAAAAGTTTCACGTCCTTTCATAAAGATAGATGGCCGTAACTATGAAAAACCCGCATTGTCATTTCCATATTGTTGATAGGGTAAATAAGTCGATGATATATTTAAATTAAAAATGTAATATCATTTCATAAGTTATATATATATTATTTGGATTACAATTATGACAATACTTATTAGTTGGTGACAGAATAACATATGGATCATTTTGTGAGGTGGTAGTTCACCATAAACTCGAGCGATGGTTTTTATTTCCATTTTATAGATAAGGATATTGTAAAATAATATGAAATAAAAATATTATAATATCATTATATGATGTATATTTTTTTAATTAGTTTTTAATTTTTTTGAAATAATATTTGGTATTAAAAGTAGATGTAAAATAAAAAAAATCATCATTAAGATAATTACATTCCTATAATGATACCTTTTTGGTATCTCCTCTCAGGGGATTTAGATTTTTAACTTTTGGTTGATTTTTATATATAGGACATGTATATAGATTTTGGTGATATATTTTTTAGGTATCGATTGAGTTATATACCTCAATTTGGTGAGTTGAAGAGAGGGAATGAGGTTCAATTTAAATTTTGAAAGAGGATTCACATGTGATTTTCAAAAAATAATATAAAATATATTATTGCCTTATAGAATAAAAATGTTCCTAAAATTGACCATTACAGAATCTTCAATGAGATAGGGTTGATATATGGCCCAATAATAGAAAATAAAACATTTTTGGTCATATTAACCATAAAATCATTTAGTTACTCTTAGTAAACCTGTTTGTTACATTCATTATTGTATAATTTTTTTTTCACATTTTACTATTCATTACAGAAAAAATCATAGTGGATTAATTATTAAATTATTTTATTTTTATTAAAAAAAGAAATCTATTTTTTAATAAAACCATAACATTTGAATAATTATTTTTTCTGATTATGTATTATAACATGACGAAAAAAGGTTTTTCGTAAAAAATATTTTTTATGCATAATTATTTTTGAATATTAAAATTCACTGAAATTTCCATTTAAAAAATGAAATTTTAATTATTCATGATTTATTTTAAATTTTTTTTGAAATAGATAATAAAATTAATAATTTTTTAAAATACTTTAAATTAGTAGACAATTTTCCAAAATATTTATTATTTTTAATTATGTAATGAAAAATTAATATTTCTAAAAAAATAAATCAAATTAACCCATTATTAATTATGAAATGATGAATTCTAATATGTATTTAATTATATCATATAATTGTTTAAAAAAATTAAAAAATTATTTCAAATAATTAAAACAAGAATAATTAAATCTCAACCTTTAGAAGACAAGTTTTTGGAGAATAATATGCCATAATAAAAGTTCTAGTGGTTATCTTAATAAAATTAGTTAATAAAATTTTATAGATATTTTAGTTCATATATATTTGAAAAAAATGTTTTTATTATTCATACCCACCAATTCCATGAATAAATTATAAAAAACATATATAAATAATAATAATTCATGATTCCGTTTTTCTCATTGATGTGTGTTGTACAATGTAAGAAATAATGTTTTTTGAATTTATTAAGATATTTTAGTTTCAACCAATTATGTAAATACATTAATATTTTTAAAACTTTAAAATTTAAATTATTTGTCTTCTAGTTTATGAAATCCAATTATGTTTATTGGGATCTGTTTTATTTTTTAAATTTTTATAAAATCATTTATATATGTAAAACGGGTATTTTGATGAAAATATATTTTTATGTGAGTAATGTATATTTACCTTAGTAAATTATATTTATCATTATTAAAGAATAATATTAATTAGGCATTTTTAATAAATATTCAGTACATTGTTTTAAAATTTCTGTAATATGTTTTCTTTTAATGATATAATAATAAATATATTTGTATGCATAAAATTGTATTTTTATAACAAGATTTTTTCATTTCATTTTTTTTCTAGTTCAAAGTTAATTTCTATAAATTATTAGTAGTTAATTTGATGAAATTTATTCTATTTTTATATCCATGATGTTATCTTTTGTAAGAAGCTCCCCTAAATTTATTTTAATTATTTACAGTCATCATGGAAAATTATCTCACCTCAATGTAGAGTAAATCAAGAAAATATAGGTTAAAAACTAGTGACATGGGAAAATTTATTCAACATAATTATTAATTGGTGTTGGTAAATAGACCCTTTTCACAATATTCCTTGACATGGTTTGTTTAATGTATACATATTAATGAAAATGGCCTATATGTAATTTAAAGAGAAAAAATAAAATAATACTATTCTCTTAGTTTTAAATAACTATTATGTGTTCACATAGGGAAAACATCAATTTGTGAATGAAAATAAGTGTGTATTTTCTATTTAATTAAATTATATTAATTAGGAAGAGTTATTAATTATTTATAGTGACTAAATAATTACAAGAAAATATTTCATAATTCATATACAATATTTATTCTATTAATATAAAAATAAAATATTTTATTTTAAAAATATTAAATTATATATAATCTGAGAAAGTATAGTATAAATTGATATTTTTTATGAATATAAAATTTTATTACTCTTTAAATTAATTATATTTGATTTAAAACATTCAATTTCTGTATTTTTTGTCAAATTTAATTAACAGTGTCAATATTTACATTAAAAAATTTCATAAAAATAATATTTTATCATATTATTTCGAATCATTAAAATATTTAGAAATTATACCTAAAATATTGGGTCAAAAATATTATCCCTTTCTCATTTACATGTCAGTAGTTAACATGATTGGAAAATTTTAACCCATTAAGAGTGAAAAAGTTTTTATAGTGGTTAATATTATTAGGGATTAACTAATATGATAAATAAAAAGTATTGGTTTTAATACTACAGAAACATATAATAACTATATTTGATGATGAGAATCAAATAAAATCATACCTTATATTCCAATATTTTTCTAGTTTTAGGATTTGATTGAGATTGTGTTTATTATAATTTAATAATTCATGAAATTCCAAAAGATACCCTCACCTTTACTATAAAAACCATAACTATATTTTTTCTAAACAACATTGCACATTCTAGCTCAAAAAAATACCTTGATTGAAATATCTATCAAGAATAAATTTATTATTTAATAATTAATAATCCATCAATGATTGAATAAAAATTATATAACTCTTATAAATTGTGAAATATATATAAATAAGCAAACATTTAAAATCATTATAATTGTAAAAACATTTAGGAACAGTTAATACAGAATTATTAATAATAAACATTTTATACTGTTATATATATTATGTACCTTCCAAAAATTATGAACATTAATATTTTATATACATTACAACGTTATAAACATCAGATTAATAATTATTTGGAATAATAATTTAATAAAAAAAATTTTGAATAATAAATATATTTGTAATCTAAATTTAAAATATATAAACTTTTTACATATTATATTATCACATGATTAATTATTATATAAGCTATAATCAATTAAATCGTCATTATCTTTTAGATTCCTTATAAATAATGTTTTAAATAAGACCCATTGATATATAACAATTCAAATTAATTCAAAATGAGAAAATCATTATTTAAATATTATGAATTTTAATTTTGACATTATTTCGTTATATAGAACCCCTAATAATATCTTACATATGATTACTAATTAATCCATTTTTATTTCAATATCATATGTTTTTCCATGTAATTTGTTTTCTTATTTCAAATATTAACAGTTTGTATTTTTTGGAGAATTTTTTATTGAATAATTATTTATTTTATTGTAATCCCATTATAAATAATTAATACATCAATAATTCCATATAACGTATTAAATTAAAAATACATTATAAAATTCATTATAATAATTTTACACCCCATCAGAAAATTTAATTTTAAAAAAATCAATTATTAAAAATTTTATACTTACCCTTAAGTCAAATAACCATTCTATTTAAGGGTAACTTACCACTCACCGTATATTGAAATTCCACATAAGGGTAGATTTTGATGACTATTAAATAGTGCATGCTATGTAAAGGTACACATGATTTAACATATATGTGATGCCTCATACATAATGTTTTGTCACAATTTACGGTTACAAAAAAATCATGTAATGATATGAATTAATCTATAATTACGTATATACCTAAAAAAAAATTTACCGTTATATAAATATGAATATAATTAGGTGTATTATAGTAATGTGATACAACCTTCATGAAAGACTTTAAAAAATGAAATCACCATTATGTGAAATCCAATACGTAAACCTAAATACTTGGCTACATCTATATAGACTTGAGAAAAACCTGATTAATTATACATAGAATCTTGTGTATAGGTAATTCATTGGTTAATAATATAAAACCAATATACAAAAAATGTTGTGTCACGAAATTATTTATAAATTCATTATATATAATGGTAAAACATTATAAAAAATATTTATAAATTTAAATAGAATCCCTTATTCTTTTATTTATTCAATTATCACATATTTTTTTATGAAACACAATAATGGGCTCCTCTATATAGGAATATAAAGTTTTTTATGTACATTTTAATAAAAATTATTACATATATAATGGTCATAAATCCTAATATGAGGATAAAAATGAATGAAATTTGAATCATTTGACAAAACTCAATTGAAAATCTATTTTATATCTGATGGATTTTACAAAAAAGAAAATATTTATTATCTAGATCCTCATTTATTGGTAATGAGAGGGATCACATAAAGTAGCCGAAATAAATACTCTAATTGATGGTATCCATGAGTTATATAAAATAAAAAATCACATATATGGTCATCTTTATCCTCTATGATGACCTAGGATAACATTAATAAAGGATATAAAATTAGAGGGTCTAATAGTTACTATATTTCTAATGATAATCCACCATGTTCCATAATCAATTATATCACATGGAATTATTTAATATTTGATAGAGAAGAAACTATTCAATATCATCATATCATTTGTTGAATAAAATTAAATAATAATTTATCTGTATTTTATATGAATTTATAACATTAATTACTCACCTCCTATAAATATCATTGTCCTAAATGATATAATAAATTAAACGTTAATTGTTTATTTGTTTGATTATGCACCAAATACATACATCATAGGTAGTTTTAAATAACATAAAGCACATTATTTTTGAAAATAATGATTTTAATTATAACCATATAATATATATATGTTATATATATATATATGGTTTTATGTCATATATAACCTTAAATTAGATTATAAAACCATCCAATGATAATCATTATTTACATAGAGTACAATTTTAACATGAAATACAATTATGATATCCAACTTCATCAAAAAATCAAAATGGTTTCACTAAATTCACTAAGATCAATAAAAAACATGGGTTTTATAAGTTCATTTGGAATAATTAATATTAATGTAAAATTAAAATACACAACACAAAAAATACTCATTCTAAATAATGATAAACTTGATTTGTGTTGTGATTTTTAAATTACTATGGTATGAAAAAAATTAATTAGGAAAATGAAACAAAAATGTCTAATTTTTTGAAAATAATAATAAATGTTTCAAAATTTATTGTTCGATGAAATCAATAAAAATTACTTGTATATTTGGAGAACTCACACTATAAATATTATTATTTTAAAAATGATTCAACCTATAGAAACAAACAGTGTACTAAACACATCAATTCTACCAATTTGTTAATGGAATAATAGTTTATAATGTTTATACCCCTATGTCATTTTCAAATAGTGAAATTGAGAATTAAATTATAACACTATTTAATACAATTAAAATAAATAGATTGCACTATGATAATAGAATGTTAGAGTATAAATGATCTTAGGAATTTAATCAATTTTTGAGCTTTTTTTAACCAACTCCACATGCTTCATACACCATTAATTATGTTCATTTATCATCTTTTTCTTTTCATTCATCATTTAATCTTAGTCTCTCATTCTCAATTCCAAATAATCAGATGTCATCTTTTTTATAATAAAAAAATTCTTTATAGAATAATGTTATCACTCTTGGTTTGAGGTATATAGCCTTTGTTTTTTCCTTTTTATGTGTTTATTTTTCTTTGGATGAGTTTTAATGAGTTTTAGGGAGTTTGGGATGGTTTTAGAAAACATTGGAGGATAGTTTAAGGGAAACCATTTGAGCACAGTTAGGAGAAACCGTGCGAGATGAGCCATATGGGAGGTGTGGTATGCGCGACATGCACATGGTTTTTCTAACCATGTGTGGTGGGCCATGAAAGGTGCCCCTTCAAGGTAGTATTATGCACACAATTAGCACATGGGTTGTCTAACTGTGTGAGCTAACCATGTGATCGTTAAAAATATGTTTATAAAAAATTCTTGATTATTAAGGATTTTTCTTAAAAAAACACACCAAACTCTCTTGAACTTGAGCCCCACTCATGATTTATTCTTCTCAAGGGTTAGGGGTGATCACCCATACATTTTTATTCAAATAGAAGGGGATTATTATGGTTGTTGAGCCGATTCTTCTCTGATAAGTCTCATCACATTGTTCCATGTGGTTTTCTCTAGATCCAATTTTTCATCTCTCCAAATTCTCTATATCTAAACTCATTGTGTGTAGATATAGGGTTTTTGTTTCCTTTGGTGCAGATTTTATGGATTTTCAATGATATTTATGGATATCTAGTGTAGTTTTAATGGATCATTTTCCCAAATTGGGGTGCGGTTGCGGGTAGGTCGAATTCGCCAGAACCCTAAAGTATGTGGCTTCTTTCTAAACTCAACTAGGTTAGAACTGGTGGTTTTTGTTACAATTAAAATTTTATTGATAGTAATTGTGTAAATGATGTGTGGATCTTGATGGAGATCCATTTGGTGATTATTTGGTGGATTTTTGCGAAAATGTGTTACTTTTTCCAAAAGGGACATTATTGTGTGATTTTAAATTATTTATTTTAAAATTGATAATTGTTGATTATGGAAAATGATTTTTGAATATTGGTTTTCAACAAAGATGCAGTTTATTAAAATGTGGTTTTACATGGAAATATGGATAAATTGTGTTTTTAATAAATGAGTGGTTTATTTATTTCGATTGGCCTATGTTGTAAATGATGGTGTGATTATTGTGTGGCCCCAGTTCTTTGTTATTGTTTGTTGAAAAAGTGATATGGCTTGTGTTTATTGTTTGTGAAGTGAACGAGGATTAAAAATATAAAAATGGGATGCATATTGTAAGGAAGGGCCACTATCAAAGGATAGTGTTCTGAAAGCACTGCTAGTTGGAAATGTAGTAAAATGGTTGGATGGATGCTTCACCATTTTAGTTTACTTGTTATTTGTTCCTTTGTAAGATGGTACTTGTTGGGATATTTTTTAACGATAAAATGGATTATGGAATGGTTTTTTCCCCATTAGGATGCATGGTTTGGGTAAATATTTCTTGGTAAGGGTGTGTTTGGCTTTCTGGTAGTTGTGGATCTATTTTACTTTTTATATAAATTGTTTTATATAAATGTGTTAACAGTCTTTTTCTACTGGAATGTATAGGGAATTCATTTTGGGAATTCCTATTGAGTATTATTATTCAACCCTACTCTGGAACATGGGTTCTTTTACAAATTTTGCCTTTTGGGACAAATGTAAGGGTAAAGAATCTCATTTTATTAGCAATTTTGACATATTCTTTGGTGATGTTGTCGTGCATGGAGTGTGGAGTTTGGGGTGGAGATCTGGATGATGTCCTATTTTTTTGGAGTATTTATGGGTATTCTTCCGTTTGGTACTCTGATTTTTTCTTGGTTGTATTTGGAAGGTTTGATTGTTATGGATTAGTATGGGGGTCTTTTTGTAATGTATGGGTTTGGTTGATTGGTCGACATGAATCATTTAGTTGGCTGATGGTGGATTGTTAGGTTGGTTTGTTTTATATCAAGGTAAAATCATTCCCCAATTTATTCTTGAAACCCCCATCAATTATTTTCAGTGTTTAGCGCCTTGTAATGTTCTCATAAGGCCATTTATCATTCCTCCACCCCCTCAAGACTATGAGATGGGGTAGGATGTAACAAGTGGTATTGGTTTGTTTGATTCTTAGATTTCAAGTGAGAACTGTTGTTCAGTCCTTTAGCATTGAATGTTGGTCTTTGTATTGACATTTTTTCTAGGTCTATTCCATGAGCAGAGATGGTATCAAGGCATAGGATTTATGGAACATTCAATGTACATCATAAAAATATATAATAAACCCTTTTTTCCCAACATTATGTTAGTAGGTAGTTGGGTACACAAGTGTTTAGAGACACTTATATGCATTGGATATCTTATAGTCGTGTGTGTATCCAATAATATGATCTTGGAATGCATGGTAGAAAGGTATTCCCACTAGGTAGAATATTTCATTGGGGTATATTGATCTATGGTGTGATATAAATGTGTCGATTTTGGATACATGTATTGGGTTTTAATTTAGAAGGATTTGAAACATAGAAACTCATAGTATTTTGAAAATGTATTGATTTTTAAAACATGGTGGCTTTTTCAAAATAGTGCACCATGGGAAATGTGAACATGTGTAAATACTGGTTGTGATAGTTGAAAATAATAGAATTAGAAATGATTGTAACCTTTCTTATTAAGGGAGTGGGATGTATGGTTGTTTTTGTGATGATAGAAATGGGACTAGGTTGACGCTCTAGAGTCCAACAAGAAGATTATACTAAAAAAGTGGTTACACCTGAGCCCCATGTGAACCAGTTGCTAGTGCAGAGTATAGTGCATGCTTTCCAATCTATGGAAAGTTGGAATAAAGTGGATGAACCAATAATTTTGGATCATGTAGTTCAGTTTCAAAGGTAGAATCCTCCTATCAATAGGGGTGATTCATATTCAGAAAGGGTAGAGATGTGGCGGGATAGAAGTAATAATATATTTGACTTCTTAGGAACACCTACAGAGATAAAAGTGAAGTTATACACATATATGTTTGAAGATAATTCCCTTCGGTGGTGGGAGATGGTGGTCCAAGATGTGACAGACCAAATTATCACATGGGAGGGGTTTGATGAATTTTTAAATAAGAAATTATACCCCTATATAGTGTAAATTAAAAAAAATAGGTTTCTATTGTTTGAAGAAAGTGAACGTGTCAAGAACAAAATACGTGTCTATGTTTATGAACATAGTGAAGTTTTCACCATAGGTGGAGGGTAGTGAATCGCTGAAGGAAGTAATTTTTTAAGCATGGATGAACCAAGAAATTCATCCCAAGTTAGTGGTTCTGTGTATAGATGATTAAATTGAAATGGTGAATAGATCTATGATCTCTAAGAGGGATCCTTCAGGGGCTACAAGTGGGGGATGATTTTTGGTACCCATGGGAAATATTGGGAACTCAAATCTTGGGATCAAGTAGAAGAGGGACACTTATTTCCAATGTGGGATTAAATTTTAGAATCGAATGACAGGATCAGTGAATCTTCTTTTGAAGCCTTAGACCAAGACATGATGTTTTTAGTGTGGCTCTATGAGCCACATCTAGTGGGATTGTGTGACACAACCCCAAGCATGTCATAATTATAAGATGATGTGGAATCTAATGTGTTATTGTTGTAATGCTCTGAGTTCAGGTGTCTATGACACTCCTCAGTGGTTGCAAGGGTCTTATGACTCGATGGATTGGGGGAAACAACATACCCCTTGGAAATAGAAAAACATTAGTCATGTTGATTCGTGGAACACCATGACTTCTCAGTAGGGTAATAAACAACATCATTTGTCATGTAAGTAGTTTTTTGGAGCACAAAAGGATGTGATGGATGATCATTCGGGACCATCCACAATTCTATGTAAAATTATTTTAAATACCACATTGATGCATGATTTGTTTGATACAGGTTCTTGAGATTTTTTTCTTGCTTCTTGCAGAATTGATTAGATGGGATTAACGGTCAAAATGATGACTTCTATTTTGAAACTACAAGCTCCTCTTGGTTGAGGTGAGTGTTGATCTTTCTTTTGTAGAGCGCGTTTCATAGTTGTGGATGACATCGAATTGATGGGGTATTACTCAATGCTTGAGCTTGATTCATTTGACATAATATCAAGATTGAATTGGTTAGAGATTTTAATAGCCCACGTAGATTTCTATACGCACACATTTAATTTTTGATATAGGATGGCATTGAACATCTCATTAGATGGGAGAAGAATGAAAATATTGGTGAATTTTTATTGAACTATCTATTGGGACAATCTCGTATCAATTAGAGGATTTTTTGTTGGAATTTGTTGAACGTGTTGAGAAGAGTGTTATGCTGGTAGTTGGGAATCATTTTATATATGTATTTCCTAATGAATTCTCAGGGTCACAACCCATTAGAAAAGTGCTGTTTACAATTGATCGTTTTACCGAGACCAATCCTATCTCACTAACATGTTACCAAATGGTAGTAGAAGAATTGTCAGAATTAATGGTGTCGTTGGATGATTTAGAAAATAGAGGGTTCATTTGGCCTAGATCATCACTATGGGTTGTGCCCATTTTGTATGTTAAAAATGAATAAGGAACATTGCATCTTTGTGTTGATTATCATAGACATAATCAGGTTACGATAATGTTCTAATATCCACTTCCACGTAGTGATGATTTGTTTGACCAGTTGAGTCGAGCTCATTGGTTCTCCAAGAATGACATGAGGTTAGGGTATCATCAATTTTGAGTGAGGTTGGAGGATATTAGAAAAAGAGCTTATAGAATTATATATGTCTATTAAAAGTATGTGGTTATCACCTTTGGTCTTTGAAATACACTAGTGGTGTTCATATAATTGATGAATCCGGTATTTTAGAGATATCTGGATTTTTTGTGGTGGTATTTGGGGACGATACACGGGTGTATTAGAGGACAAGGTTAGAGCAAACGTAGCACTAAGAGATCGTGTTGGGGATTAGAGGGATCCGTAGTTATATAAAAAATTGTCCAAGACTATCTTTTGGATTTAATAGGATCATTTCCATGTCCATGTTATTTCTGATAGGGGTGTATTATTTCATTCGGAAGAAATAGAGGTCATTATCTCCTAGCAACCACCGAAGAATATTTTTTGAGATACAGAGCTTCCTTGGTCTATCTAGGAATTATCACCGTTTTGTATATGATTTCTCAGGAATGTCTTTACCGATTATATCTTTGAAAAAGAAAATTTTCCCATTTTAATGGGATGAGTCGTGCAAGAAATGTATTGAAGAGTAAATGGGTTGCCTTTCATCAACACCAATATTGGTTTTCCCTGAACAATGAAAAGGGTATGTGGTGTATTGTGACACATTAGGAACTGAGTTGGGGTGGGTTCTCATACAATGGGATCATGTGGTTGCATATCAATCATGACAGTTTAGGTTTCATGATAAGAACTACACAACACATGATTTTGATTTGGCAGGAGTGGTAATTAATTTATAATGTGGTAGCATAATCTATTCTATGAGAAATTTACACTGTTTACTAACCATAAAATATTAAATCATATATTATCACAACAATATTTGAACATTCAGTTAAATAAATGGATGAAATATCTCAAGATGTTTGATTTAGACTTAATTTAAACACAGGGTAAGGGAAATTTTGTGGCAGATGCGTTAAGTAGAAAATAATATGCACTGGTAGTGAAACATGCATTAGATCAGGGGAAGTTGATTTTGGTCATAACAGAAATGGATTTGGAATATGAAGACCATGGTGGAAGAGCGGTCTTATTTTATGTTTTTATGGTTCTTAAAATGATTGGTTTGGTTAAGGAGGCATAAGAATCGAATTTTGAATGAGTGGCGTTGTGGTCGAAACTAAATGGTGGGGAGACCATTGGGAGATAGGAACTGAATGGACATTCAATTGGGTGTTTTCCAAATTGGATGGTGGTTCTAGTGTCTTTTTAGGGAAAAATTATTAAGGCATATCATTATTCCAGGTGGGATTCCCATCCTAGAATTTAGGAAATGTACAAGACGTTGAACAAGATGTTTTGGTTAGATGTTATGAAAAGGGATTTGAACAAGATTGTATCTAGATTCTTGAATTGTTATTAAGTCAAGGAAGTGTGTCATTAGACAACATGATTGTTTCAGAATTTATCTATCCCAGTGTGGAAATGGGAACATCAATTGATTTTGTGACATGTCATTCAAGAATGTATAAGAAATAAAATTTCATATAGGTGATTGTGGATCAACTCACCAATTTGGCCCATTTCATCCGGATTCATGAATATTATATGGTGGAGGATAATTCCGAAATCTATATGTTGGAGGTGGTAAATAGTGATGGTGTTCGTGTTTTGGTTGTATATTATATAGATATGAGGTTAACATATTGTTTCTTGAAACCCGTGCTACAAGTCCTTGGAACACAGTTGACTATGAGAACAGTGTATCATCCGCAGATAGATAGCCAATATGAGAGGATTATAGAAACAATAAATCATATATTAAGGGTTTGTGTGATGTATTTTACTACTTCATGGGAGGATTACTTACAATTGGAGGAATTCTCATATAATAACACTTTTCATGATTCAATATATGTGTCTCAATTTGAGGCATTATATGGGCATCTATGCCATTCCACACATTGATGGGCGTAAATTGGTGAGACATCGATGAATGAACCATGAAATGTCCAAAAGTCTACAATGAAAATCAATTTGATCAGAAATAGGACAATTATTCCTCAAAGTAATCCGAAATCATATGTAGAATATCGTCGATGAAAAATTATCATTCGGGGTGGGTGATCATGTGCTTTTTATAATCTCTCATTGGATGGGGCATCATCAGTT
This sequence comes from Viscum album, assembly GCA_963277665.1. NCBI lineage: Eukaryota > Viridiplantae > Streptophyta > Magnoliopsida > Santalales > Viscaceae > Viscum > Viscum album. The sequence goes on from OY728165.1 coordinate 223,387,925, forward strand.
TGGGAAGTAGGGTATGTTATCTCCATGGTTTATTTGAACTTTTGAGATACATGAGAATATTAGAGAGGTTAATTATTTTTTTTCTTTTCCACCATTGTTTATTGTGGAAAACAATGGCTTTCATGTGTCATTGTTGAAAAATAATCATCATGATCATGACCATGTGATTTGATGGGATCATGTTGAGTTAGAACCAAATGCTTCGTTGAATCATGTGGCTGTGCAGATTGTGGATAGAAAATAGAAAGTATTTCATGGTTAAAGAAACTGTTTAGTTCTGGTTTTTTGGAAGCATGGTGAGATACAAGTGTATACTTGGGAGTGGCAGAAAGACATGGTCAATCAATGGATAGAGCACTATGGACAATGGGATGGTCCTCTACATTCCAAGGATAGAAATTCCAATGGTAGGAAAAATCTGTCACCCCCCCCCTCATTATTGTATATAAACGTTTTATGCCTTTTTATGCTTTTAATGTTCTTGGGATGAGTTTGGATAAGTTTGGGAAACATTGGGAATGTTTTGGATAAATTTGGAGGCTATTTTATGGCCACACAGTTTGATAACTGTTAGGAGAAACCAAGCGAGAAGAAACGTGAGGAAAGTGGGGTATGCATGTCTTGCACGAGGTATTTCTAACCATACGGGGGGTTCCGTGTGAGGTAGCCATAGGCGCATGATTTGAGCATGGTCTATCTAACAGTGTGAGTAAACCATGCAGCCTATAAAAACAGATTTCATAAAACTGTGCAATTAGTCGGGATTTCCCTAAAAACACAAAAAATATTTCACATGCGAGCCTAACACGGTAATTCCTCTAATGAATGGTTCTGGGTGTTTCCCACCCATTTTGAGAGAACATTGAAGGTGTTTCTATGTGTTTTGGAGTTGATTCTTCTCTGTAAAGTATTATCGCTTACTTCATTGTTGTTTTCTCTAGATCTACTATTCCCTCTCTCTCAGTTCTCTAGATCTATACCTGTTTTGTGTAGATTTCATATTTTTGTTAAATGGGGTATTTATTTTAAGGCTTCTTCATTATATGGAAGGAAATTTTGATCGGTATTAGTGGAGTGTTTTCTAGGATTGGAGTGAGGTGGTGTGTGGGTGGAATTTTCCTAAAGGTAGGTGTGTTCTCTCTCGACTCCACTTGGTTTGAACTAGTGGTATAGGTTACAAATAATTTTTTTTTCTTGAAATTAATTGTGATAATGATGTTATATAATTTTGGTAAGTCAATTTGGTGATGATTTGGGGGATTTTTAGGGAATTGGGTTATTATCACAAAAAGTTGCATTGTTGTGTGATTTGAAAATGTTGATTCTAGAATCATTTCTAGATGACTATGAACAATGTTTTCTGACAGATGGTTTTCAATAAATGTTCTATTTATTGAAATGTGTTTTTCCATGGAATTTTTGTTAAAGTGTGTTTTCAATAAATGGTGATTTATTAAAGTGGATTGGCATGTGTTGGAATTGATAGTGTGCTTATTGTGTGGCCTTCATTCTTTGTGATTATAGGTTAATTAATTGTTATATATAGAGTTGATTGTGTGTGAAGTTGGAGGGGAGTACTTCTATAAAAAGCATATGGATATTAGAAGTAAGGTCCTCCGTCCCAGGATAGTGTTTGGCAATCATTACTAGTTGGAAATGTAGTAAACGAGTAGGGAAAAAGCTCCACAATTTTAATTTCCTTGTTATGTGATGCTTTACTAGATGTCACATGTTGGGATATTTTTTGATGATGAAATATATTATGGAATGGTTGTGGGTTTCCCTTTGGGTTTCATTGTTTCTGTAATGATGGATTGGTAAGGTTGTGTTGGTCTTATTGGTAGTTCGTGAATAATTTAATGATTTATATAATATATTTTATATAAATGTGCTAATGTTTTTATCCTAGTGGCATGTGTAGGAATTCATTTGGGGAAATCATACTGATTATTATTACTCTCCCATGCTTTGGAACATGGGCGCTTTCATAGATGTTGTATTCCAGGGCACATGTAAGGGTAATGAGTCTCATTTTTCTAGTGGTTCATCATGATGCTTTGGTTGTGTTTTCATGCTTGGAGCATTGAAATTTGTATAGAGCTTTGGATGTTGTCCTATTTATTTAGGGTCTTTTTGTGTAGTCTTCTTTTAGGAAATACGAATTTTTCTTGCTTGTATTCGGCATGTGGGATTGTTATGGATTAGTTTGGTGGTCTTTCGATAATATATGCCATTAGATTTTTTTGTCAAGCATCATTTATTTTTATGATGGCTGATTGTTTGGTTCTTTGGTTTTGTCTCAAGGAAAAATTGATCCATAGTTTATTCATGAAGCCCTCGGCTTTTACTGCCTGCCTTTGGCACCATGTGAACATCTCTTAATGCCATGTAGCATTAATTGTGTCTTTTTAATTTTTGAGATTCAATATCCTTCTCAATAATGTATATAACTGCTCTCATGAAGTTATAAAAGGTTTTTTGATCCTATTATTGTAAATTTAAAATATATGTCGTAAAATAATAAGATAATATATGATTTTATTCTACATATAAGAAACATGAATTTCCTCATATTAATCATTAAATCACTTAATCATATTTTTATTTCTGGAAGTATTGATATTAAAATATAAATTATATATATATTCAATTTCTCATTAATCATAGATTATCATCAGAATTGGTTCATCTCCATGAAGATTCATATCTTATTTACTCCTTTTAAGATTAATCTTACTCATCTTTAAAAACGTTATATTTTGACCTAACATCCGAATGTTTTTTTCACTACTGTAATATTCTAAATTGAAATAACATTTATAAGTTACCATTAATATTTTTCATCTTCCTTATTCTCATTTAAGTAATTACCTACCATATAATTATATCTTATTCATGGTTATTAGTAATTGGTACACATCCTTTGAGAATAATGTATAATAGAGTGACCTTGACGATTCCCTCGAAAATGCCAGGGATGAATAGAACCATGGAATTAAATACATAAAATATTTGAGGTGTTACATATTAATTTTTATGAAATAAAAAATAATCCACCAAAAAAATAAAAAATAATGAATATAGAAAACCTAATACTTGTAATTTCTTAAAATGATAGAGATTAGGAAAAAAGCCTCATAAGGGAAAATAATGAAGGGGCATACAAAAGAGACAATGAATAAATAGTGAAACCAATTATAAACCTAAATTTTTTATACTATATCATATTTTTCTCCATGACACTCCTAAAATTTAAAAAAATATGTAGTTAATTTTTTATGATTGTATATATAGAATAATGGAACCACAGTTTCACATTCCCACTGTACGTGTTTCCCTAAAACCCATCATCTTAGGTCACAGTTTTCTAGTTCCATCTTTGATCCATAAAACATATCCATGAAAACAAATCATATAATATCAACATAATTATAACCAAGAAGGTTACATATCCAAAAAATTATACAGTTTATCTAAGAGTTGATATTACATATGCAATAGAACATCATCCCATATTTAATTACATCTCATATAAATACACAGAATACATTGTGTCATTATATCCCTTGGCTAAATATATATTTAATATGTTTGATACATTACGCTGGAGATACATGTATACTCAAAGGATTTATACCCCCATAGAACATATATTCATGTAATAACCATGATCCACTAATTCTAATATGTATATGTATCATATAACTATAAGCCAACATATCCCAGATATGCATACATATAATACTATGTTTGGAATTGAGAGTGGAGTAAGAGGATTATACATCATTCTAAATCATTGGAATCATAGATGTTGTGAAACACCTTAACCCTACTATTAAAAATAAGAATATGATGTGCTATTCAATATAATTTTTGGATCATAAAAAATAAGATAACATAATAAATAATATAGAACACTACATTTATAAGTGAAACAATTATTCCAAATGCATGTATAAAAAACTATCATACTGCATGACATCCAAACATCAATTATTAGCTGGAAAAGACAATTTTTTATAACACATGAATCATGGTTGAATAATTTTTTACAAATTATCATTAAATAAATTCTAGTTATTTTTAATATTCCACAACCAATTGACTTTTAATATTTAAAAAAATCTCTTGAATACAATGATCTTTTAATAAAAATTAATATTCATGTTCTGAATTCCATGATATTTTAATTATTGTGCGTTCAAGATCCATAAACCCTTTTATTTATTCATCAAATTACTTGCATTTAATATTTTGATGGGTAATTATACAAAAATATAATTATATTATGGATATAACTGAAATAAATGAATAATTATATTGAAATGAATTATCATAATAAACATGTAGGGTTCCATAGAAGATAAATGAATTCCAACATGAGACCCAACACCAATTTTCACAATCTATTCAAATGCTCCATCATCCACATCATGTTATTACTTCATGGATATCAAAATAGTTCATCACTCATCATATTAATCAACTATACCAGGTTAAATATAATTCATATCAACTGAGTTATATATTCAAACATATAAATATTTAAAACTCCTTATTATACCATTATAAATGTAATTTTTTAATCAATAATAAATCATTCAATGCATTCAATATGATGGGAAAAAATTTCAAAATGTATTCATCCAATAATGTGTGCAATAGATGACACAACAAAACAATGAATGGGTGGTAAAATAAATGTATATTTTTTCAAAAAAATTATATTTTTGTTTTTTATTTAATATTCAAAACACTATCTTAGTAAATATTATTAAATTTTTTTCTGAAAAAACAAATATTAACCACCAAAAAAAAGTAAACAAAAAAGTGACACCCAACAACATTATTTTTACATTGTTTGATATGAATGTGAATACTTAATCCCTAGAGTTTATAGAAAATAATGGGAAATAGAGTATAATTATTGTTTTAATATGATAAAAAATGGTTTATATTGTATTATACTAACATAAACACATACACATATGTTCATTGATCATTTATAATTCTAAAGTTAGGTTCAATGTTATGATCTCTAGAAAAAAATCATTTGATAGGTTCTTAGTATTGGATCTCGTATATTATATCCAAATTTATGTTTCATTGATTATAATGGTAGACTCTAATATTTAGCATATCTCAACATTTATCTCTAAAAAATTATGTCATTAAATTTCAGATGTCATTCTGTCTGAAAAATAAAACATCTTTCCTATGGAATGGGTCTTCGATTGCAAATATGGAATCTAGTACTATAGCATGTACATTAATCACATTAATTTCAACTGAATATCATAACTCTTTAGATGAATGGAATATAGTATTTTTTAATTTAACATAATCAAAAATATTATTCAACATTTGATTTAACATACAAATGAAGAATATGAAGTGTTAGTGTTATTTCTCAACTAATATTATTTTCTTATTTAATGTTGTCTTCTACGATATAGAGATGTTATAAAGAATTTATTATCTTAAAATTTTCATTCTCTAGGATAAATTTCTATTTTGAATACATGTACATGATATAAATATATTATAGGGTATTTATTTATTGAATATATTTCATTACATATTATTATTCTTTAATAATTGACATGATATAATCTTTATTATATCATAATTGGTTTATATTAAACCCCAAAAATTCCCTCAAGTAATGTAGTATCTGTTCTACCTAGTATTATTATCACTTTAATCAACTATCATTTATACTCATACTAACCATAATATATTTTATATATTTCAATAGAGATAACAATATCAATTCTTATCCATGTAATCTCACATTGATTTTCCCAAATAAATCACATGGGATGACTCCCCAAAATATTATCATCAATATCCATAAAATAAAAATAATTTAAAATTTATTTGGAATAATATAAAATAATTTTAATAGATTACATATATCAGTTGTATGATGTTATATCTTTTTCATTAGAACTTACTCATTTGGTTTCAGTAAAATATTATTCTTTATTATCACATGAACACTTACAGAAACACTCTTAGGATGATAATTATTTACATGGTGAAAAAACATTTAGTACATCATGGCTTCTTTTTTTTGAATAATGAATATTTAATTCTAAATTATATATAAACCCATCCCTTTTACACTTACAATTATATAATTTTTAATATAAACATCCAATAAAATGATCCCAATGTTAATGTGTCCCAGTTTCTCTAAGAGAAATGTTCATAATAAATAAAAAGGTCACATAAAAATGGATTAATTATCTTTTCCCCATGAAGTGATACATAATCCACTCAAGAACATAAAAAATCAATGGATTACATGGGGAATAAAAAATAAAGGGGAAAGGGAAAAATAATAGTTAGGGAATAAACATGTTAATTATTCATTAAAAGTGATTAAATAAGAGAAATTGATATCATAATAGAGAAGTGCGAGGAGTAATAACATGATAGAATATTGTAATAAAAATTATATTAGGTGATAATTTAAATAAGGTAAAATGGGATAACCTAAACAATGAGATAAAAGTATTCCTAGGGTAACTACCATTAGAATATTAGATGATTGATAAAATCATTTAATTTTTTAGGTTTTCCAAATCCAATATATAAATTCATATAATGAATCAAAATTATCCAATGATTTGATGTAATATAATGGTGGACCCATCATAACATGTACATGACTATTTACAACAAAAATAGAAAGAAATTATAACGAATTAAAATAATTATCACCCTGTGGATGTATATTTATTGTATAATATATTCTAATATCATATTCATAAAATCTTGTTTAAAGAAGTAAATTTATAAATGAACAAGATGAGTGTATTACAAAATAAATAGAATGATAAATAATCAATATATATAAATTACTGAAATATATATAGAATTTTGAATCCTTCCCTAATATTTAATAGAGTGGGCATGTGAATTATAGATAGATAAATTCCATAAAATATATAAAAAGGGTTGTTTATTATGATCCCAAACCTTATGTACAGATTGGTTCTGGTAATCCCCTTAATGTAATTGATAATCAAATAATAATCATTAATTACCCAAACTAATAACATTTTCCATAAATATTTGATTTAATATAATATTATAAGTTTGATTTAAAATCAATCCAATGATAAATAATATTTACGTTTGATGTTTCTAGAGTGGTCAATTCCTAGATAAATTGTATCATCTCATCTAGATTTGTTTTTTTGACTCGTATAATATATGAATATAATATAATATGTGAAATTAACGATTAACAAAAATCTAAAAAATGATTAATTATTGAATACCAATATATTTTCTACATAGGGAAAAATAATTTAGTGCAAACATTTATGTTACGTGTTATGCTCCTTTAGGTAGTTTTATAGACTATTAGAATCTATAGTTTCGGTAATTAATATTTTATTTTTTATATTTATTAAATGAAATTATTTATGTTATAAAGTTGATATCATAATTTTCATTAATTATAATTATAGTTTCATGAGAATTCATGGATGTAGTGGATGAATATATATCTTATTTTCTATGGATGCAGGGAACCAACCTTATTGAAAACAACAATTTACATTTAGAAATGCATGGAGAGATGGTATATGATATATATTCCATGATAATAATAACAAAGAAGTGTATCTAGTATATTTATGTTTCTATTCTTATGGGGATATTGATTATATGGTGTGGTTTAAGAGGAATTAAATTGAATGATGTTGGTTATGAATCATGATTATTTCTTCAGTTTCCTTCTATTAAGCCTCCTCATAAGGATCATTAGAATAGTATATGAATTATATATGAATTAGTAGGAAGTGGATAATAAGTTAAGAATGATATTTGGGTTTAAAAAATTCTTGATCAGATTTTTAAGGGACACAGTGGGAGACGATGTATTTACAAGTGAAATATTTGAGAGTTTATGAATATTATGTACATAGTTTATTATATTAATCAAGAGTAAAAATAGGGTTTTACCATAGGATTATTGTTGGTGAATCCCCCCCCCCTCCTAGAGGTGGGAGAGGGGAGGAGGGCTTGGTTATTCTGCCTCCGAGCTCGCGGAAGGATTTCATTTCCTTCTACAACCCAAATTTCCTCTCGGATTTTCTAAAGATCTCATTAAGCCCAAAGGTTCACGGCTGGAATCTTGGTGGTTCGAAGCTACCAATTTCAACGTCTGAGTTCTTGGATGATTCATGTTATCTGGACCTTATGTTGTTCGTGCATTTCTACCTTTTAAGGACTTAAATTGACAATTCTGATCACTTCATATTCAGCAAATGGGACTTATAAGATCATGCAGTAGTCAGTCTTCTTGATAACAGACATTTCATGATTCAATTTGCATCAGAAGACGACCTGATTCGGACATGGTCTAGTGCACCCAAACATTGCAATGGGTAAAAATTCTCAATTCATAGATGGTCGTTCGATCTTTTCATGAATCATGATCCACCCTCCTGCGCGATTTGGATAAGCCTTCTTCAGATTCCTGTATAGTATCAGAATCCATCAATTCTTCTTATGATTGGAAAAATGGTGGGTATTTTCCTCTATATTTATGTTTTTACTTCCACTTTGAGTCACCCAATTAGTCATTGTATCTAGGTTGAGGTTGATGTGTTGAAACCTCCAGTGGAGTGGTTTTGGATTGCAGTCGGTGCAATGTTCAAGTGGAAGAAACCTATTGTTTTTGAGTCCTGGGTTAACTATTTTTCGACCTGCCATCACATCGGGAATTTGGATTTTGTTTTTCATAGTGAAGATGTCTTTGGGAGGTCCTGTGTTCCATTGGTGAGGCCGTATGAGGACCAAAGGCGGGTGCGTTCAGGTGATCCTCGTAATGATGCTGGTCTGGCGAATCAGGTTTCACTGGTTGTGGGCAAGGATGTTCTGATGATGAGGACAGTTGAGGGATAGTGTCGAGTGTGGGATGCTAACCCTGATAAGGATGATGGTTTGGTGTATCGGGGTTCATAGAAAATGGAAAAGTATGTGAAGTATTCCTTCAACCTGATGGTTTTTGCTGTCCTTGATCGATTGATGTGGGATCTGTAGGTGGGTGATGGTGGGAGGTGGGGTGATGACAAAGCTGAGGGAGAGATGGTTGTTTTTAGTTGGGTTGAAGGGTTACAACATGTGGTAATGGAAAATTTTGGTGCATGTGCTGATGGGATATCTGGTCGGGCAAAGGATAAAAGAGGGGTCCTAATTATAGTTCCTATTGGTAACTGTTTTCAGGACTTAGAGCATAAGGATATGGAAGTGCTCACCCCTATAAACAGCGACACCAAGGTGCATGTTGGGTCTCAGGAGGCTTCTACTAGAAATTAATAGATGAATATGGTTCCCTGTGATGGTTATGATATGGTGGAACACCTAAAATGGTTAGTAATGATCGATGCTAACATTCAGACATAGTAGACTCAGTCGATGAGTTTTTAAGAGGTGGTAATCCCTGAAAAGAGGGGGGATATTTCTAAGATTGATAAAGAAATCAATGGTGGCGTAGGTAGGCCATCATATAGGAAAATTGTCACGGGAGGGAAGGTGAAGATATATGGGAATCAAGAGGGGATGATTTTCTCACTAGGACGATGGCTAATGAAGGATTTCTCCTTGTTTCCAAAGCCATAGTTTATGAGTTCATCTGTCAGAAAGAAAGGTATGAAATCCCCTAATGAGTTTATTTCATTGGAACAGATGAATCGTAGGAGGAACAATGCTAATGTTCTAAAACATTATGAAATTTTGGAATGAGAGTAATCTACTATAGAGGAAGCTCTCTACAATGGTTATGGTGATGGGTATAGTTGTTATGGTTTCTAGATGTGGTGTTTTTGGAATTCTGTGCTTATTTCTGAACATACCTTTTATTTTAATAAATGGTTAGAGGCTATCCTCTAACTGACATTCTAGGTATTTTATGTTAAATACAATATTTTAACTAATTGAACTATTCACTATAAATATATTTAATCTACAAAACTTCCAATAAAACTGATCATAAACATTTTTTCCATGTGTGGATTCCAAAAATGTGTTCAATTTTATGAAAACATTTTTTGTAAATAATATAAATGTTATTTTAAAATAAAATCATGGTTAATTATAGAAATTAAAATATCAAGATTATGATAGATTTTATGATCATTCCAAAAATATATATGGTCTTATAAAATTATCTTATAATTTTAGTAAAACATAATATTAATTTATAAACACATTTTATGAAAATAATATTTCTTTTTAATCACTGTACTTTTCATTTATTTTTAATAAAAATATAATGCTACAAAAGAATAGAAACACTTAATTTATTATTTTTAACACATTTTTTTAGTTGTACTATAGTTTAAATATAGAATATTTTTCTTTTATATGATACATAAATATTATATTAAACATCCATACATGATTATTCTATTCTACCTTTCTAGTTTCTATTCATAACTTTAATATTACTATTATAACCATTATTTTACTATTCAAATGAAGATATTACTATTCCAATTATATATTTTTAATTGTAATATAATTTCATTTATTTTTCTAAATACATTATGTTTCATAAATTATTTATTAAATTATATTTTATAATAATGTTATATTTATATAGTCATTTCCAAGAGGAGTATTTCATTACATGTTTTCTTTTTCATTTCTATTGTGTTTTTCTTGAGAATGGTTATTATGGGGGACCAAGGAATTCCAAATTTTTCTATTTCATTTAAATTATTTTATATTTTTATGACCATGTAATATTTTCCATAATTATATCAATTTTTATTCACATTAATGTAATGTTAAATTTATTGTATAGAAAACTAGTTTGATTGATCATGTGTTATTTGTAAATTATAAAATATTACTATAATTTGTTCGACCAAAATTTTTATTGAAAAGGTTAATTCCATTAACTTAATTAATGATTGTTATATTTTTTATAAACAGAATCAAAATTATACTATAAAATGATTGTCCACTTCAAGGAATAATTTATTCTTCTTCCCATGGAATTGTTAACTTTATACACTTCACTATAGAATAAATATGATTATATGGTGTAACTAATTAATTATTTTTAATATTAAACACTTTATGACTTGACTCATATGTTAATCATTACTATTTATGTTGTTGATCTTCTAATATTAGTAAAAACACATCAATATTTTATTATCTACTTATCTCAAATTTTTCATAACTCCAAAAAAGTATGTATGAAAACAATATAATAAGAGTTAAAATATTTAACTAAAAATATCTTATTTATCCATATTTTTCTAGGGAACATATAATCCTAAATAATATTATACATCATTTTGGATAAAAACAGTACATTATTTTTTTATACACAATAAAATATATAACATATAATTTATTAGATATTAAAAATCATAGTTAATATTAATTCATTTAATTATTATAGTTATATAAATTATAAAATATTATTTTGAAATCACTCATCCCTAACATTGTATTTGTTATTTATTTGTCCCCATTTCAATATAATATTCATAAATATATTAAGTATTCTCAAAATCATATTTCAAATCAAAATTAAATTTTGTTTTAGTATTTCATATTTTGTATACATATACTATAGAAAACATATATATTTATAAAATATTATATACATATTTTAAGTACCATTCAACTCTTAACCAAATTTAATATCAAAATCAAAAATTTATTTCCATGTATCATATAGATATTGCAACAACTACCTGCATTATTCTCCATCTAATAATTGTAATCTTTGGTTTTGGAATGTCTAAATGAATTACAATTCTATATCTCCAATGATACTTATACATATATATGAATTTATTCAATATAAATTCCAATAAATAATTCCATCACATTATCTTTTCACATAAATAATATCTTTTAGAATTATTATTGTATGTACATTCACTATACTACTACTAAAAGCTCCCCAATACATATTTCATACAGAAATATATTGATATTGTTGGATTTTTTTTTCTTATGATACTTATGAACTCTTCATAATTGGTATTCTACTAATCATATGAAAAACACTAATGTATAAATATAAATGATTTTTAGTCCTTTTCATGTAATTCCATGAATGTTTTTATACGATATCCCACCATCCATTCTAAATTTGAGCCCCCCCCCCCACAGATCCAAAATAGTTAGAAATAATTATTTTAACAAATCATTTTTTTCATTATCATTCAATATTTTTAATTTCATTATTAATTATTAAAAAAATATAATAATATGCATCAATATATATATATTTCCACTATATTTCAAGATTCTATATAGTTAACAACATATCTCAACTTCTTCCACATCTCATATGGATTAAAAATCGTGACTCTATATTTCTATAGTATATCATCATTAAAAAACTATTGTAAAAATGTCTCAATAATTATCATCGTAAAAGCTAATATAAAAGAATAATTATCCAACACACCATCATAAAATATAAATTTCAATTTCAGTTTGAAAATTAGTGTAGAATTTTATGGTTTTTGATTCATCTAGATCACAAAGTGATCTTTATTAAAAGGATTCCAATAATAAATTTTTAGGCCTTACATATATCATCCATTTTTTTAAACACACTATGATTTTTTGGATAATGTTCATTATTCCCAACATATCAATTTGGATAAGTTGTATCTTAAAAGACCTAAACAATCAACCCATTATAAACCAAGAGTATTTTTAACTCAGACAAGAAGAGAATGATGATGTTAAATTTCATTATATAGAAGTTGTACTAGATGATTATGTTCATTATTATTATATTGACGATTCAAACATGATTTTGTGTGATAGGGAATGTAAAAAACCAATAGTTTTAAGGGATGTAATCATGACTCCACATCGTATGGGGACTAAATAAAGTAGATATTAAACTATCCATGAGAGAAAAAATTGACACTCGATCCATATAGGCATCTATAAATGTTAAAAGTCGTATTACACCCCCAACTAGTTGTTACTATTTATATTCATAAATATCTACCAATGATGATATGTAAGACAATCATAATCATTATAAATTTACCTATGAATTAAAAAAGAGGAATTAAATGAATCATAATAATATAGTTTTGATTATTTTAATGTGTTTTTCCCCATTGTGAGGGATTCATGTCATGTTATAGATGATATTGGGGAAGAACATTAGTCATGGCTTGGTGTACATGATGTGTTCATATAACAAAAAACTAGGGACACTATTCTCAGTACTAACCCGTACATTCAAATCATAAAATAATTATTCAATGTGAAAGATGATTAATTTAAATTAAATCATAACTTTTTAAATAGGGACACATATTGGAAAAGAATCCCACTTTTATCCCCCTATTGGAGGTTCTATTCGAAGAATTATTTTTATAATATGGTATACAGTTTTTTAATTAGGTTAGGATTTCTCTATTTTGGTTGTGTTGAAAATTATTATAATAAATGACTGAATAATATGGTTTTCAATATTTCATTATATGTATTTTATTTTTTTCGTGATCTAATATAACATCATTTTTTATCCTTGAGATAGTGACTATTAAGATGTATTTATTTGGTATAATAGAAAATATCTAATAATACATGGACAAGAATGGTCCATGAATAAAATTAAAAGTCAAACATAGTCTATGTGTATTTGAATTGGGTGATATTAAGACTAATGAGTGGACTATTTTATTATAAATTTCAATACTGAATCATATAAAAGATTCTAAATTTATTTCATTATAAAATTTGATGATGGAATGACATTTCTTTTATCATAGAAACTTCATTTTAACTGGAATAATCATCAATTTTAATTTAATAATTTGACTTTAGGTTGTTTAAAATTAATTTTTATTAATTTTAGAGTAGTTACCAACACTTAGTTTTATAATTTATATAATTTTTTCATTTTTGATTGATTATTACTCTAGATATAAAATCGTCATGTAGTTTGGGAGATTTTTCATTTCCTATATGCTTTAACTTTATTTTTTTCTAATGTTTTCCATAGTTGTAAACATCATCATATTCATACTGATAATATGATGTGGTATGTTAGTATGATTACTATATTATTATATTATAGAGTAAAGATAATTCTTCTCAAAATTCATCTTTTTGGGATGGTTTGTGGCATGATGATTCATTCTCAAGTAGAATTTTATTTTAATATTTATGAGATTATTTCATCCTTATTCTAGGAATTCCAATCAATAGAACTAGGTACAATGATGATGATTTATTGGGTCAATATAGATATTATATTATTTTGATTCATCTAACATTAAATCTTCTTGATGAGATTAGGTTGACGGATAATGATATCTTTTGAAGATGGATTTTTCAATATGATTCTAGTGCTATCATTTGATAGTTATTTCATACTATTCTAAACTAAAAGGGTCCAAAATGTTATGTATGAATAATTATCAGCAATTTAAATTAATTTGGAGCACTGTAAATTATTATATTTGGTAATGTATTATTACCAATAAGGTCTTAATCTGGGATGGAGTTCATTCTATAATTAATGATGACTAATACAAGACGACATGGATAGTTTTTAATTTAATTATGATGTATGTGATAATATGATATCTTTTATTTAAAACCCAGTGTATCTAATGTAATATCTAAAACACCTCTTTTTGTTTAATAGTTTTTGTAACATAATCTTTAACTCATTTTCCAATCCATTCAATATTTAATGTATCACCACTATCTCATAACATTCAACGTTAAAATTCATCATTAGTTATGGGGTTGATAGTTCCCTATTTATCTAGTACAAATTTTATTTTATTATATATAAGATAAATAGTATAATCATTATGTATATTTTGTGTGGATCCTTTAAAATTATCAACATTAATGTTTCATCATTTCCAACATATGAACAGATCTCCAATAACATATATAGTGGTAAAAAAACACAATCCAAACAATATATTAGAATATGAACTTATTTATTCATTGGTATATTCATACACCACCCAATATATTTTGGTGGTAATGTTACTCATTGATATCAATTAATATAACAATAATACATTGAGCACTTAAATCTCCCCATTTGGATATCTGGTCACCAACCTCATCCACCATACATAGATTATACAAAACATGTATTCATTAATTTTCTTTTTTCCTCATTAACCTTTGTGTCAATAAATGTGATTATATAAGGAAAAAAAACATACAATACATATCATACTTTATAAAAATATCATATTATACCCCTTATGAATGTAATCTCAGAGTCCCTTGATAGATGGATTGTATCAAATTTCCAATATGTATTGTGTCATTAATTTATATATTCTATTTTTTCATGAGAAACATCACTATAATAAATACATGTTATTATCTATAAATAAATGTTAGTCTTAAACTATTCATCATATGAACAAAACTGCAATATAATATTGATGTGGATTCCCAAGTAGTTCATATAAATTTTCATTGATACTCATCTTTAATAAACATTATAAAAAAAATCAATTTCATAAATACATATATCTCCATTCAATATAAATAATATTATAATAGTCACCCAATTTATAATAAAATGTGATAGAAGTTAAAAAAATAATTGAAAATAAATTAATTGAATATATATTCAACACTATCTAGAAAATCATGATTCATAGGAAATATTGACATTCACGGTGGTTCTATTTTGGTCTCCCTTTTATGTGATGCACTCCATCATTATTCATGATGGATATTATTATTTATAATATACCCAAAGCATGTTTTAATATAAATTTAATTGTTATATGGGATATGGATGAGACTAAAACATAATTCTATGATGTATAACTCTTATAATACATATTTTTCATAATCATCACCAAGAATAACCATAATATCCACAACCATGAATTATGTACACATAAACTAAACCAAAATTATATGATAATATAACTGGTCATACATTTTTAAAATGTGTGAGAAAATATATTTCACGATTCTTCTATAATGAATTAATCTTATTTTTAATATATTTATTTTTTAGAACCACTCATTCCTTAACCATTATAATTAGATGTATAAAAAATGATAAGCATAAGATTAAAAAAATCTCATTAACTCTTTGTGGTAAAATATTATTTTAATCAAAAAAAGCAACACAATTCCCTTTATGTTTTCTCATTTCAATCAACACTTATCCTTGATCTGGTATTATTATCATAAAATTATTTTTTATATTTATATATTAAATTCAAATCCCAAAAAACATATGATTAACTCTTAGGTAATAAAATTTGAACAAAGACACATTATGTTAAATTTTATGAATTCAAATATGTTTTTCCTTATAGTATTATTCTTCTATTGTAATTTCCAGATCCTTAAATCCAATTAAAATTTATTTATCCCAATTATCATTAATTATTTAGAAGAATGGTTATATTTCTTCAAACACACACATTTTTATTGGAAATTTCATCTTATTAAATAGTCTCTTTGTTTCTTTCATGGGTTAATTCAATTCAACATTCCTAAAAAATTCCTCTATAAATAATAAGATCTATATAATATTAGAAATGGTTAATGGAATTCCAAATTCATTTATAGTGATATTTTTTTAAATGGATACATTCCTCTTGGATTTCATATGAATGATCTGTTTTACATGTTAGTTGTATTTATACCATATGGTTAACTCATCTTCTTGTTTGTGATTCAAATTTTTACTTTTATGCATAATTTATTCTTAATTATATGAATTATGATTAATATATTTCTTCTAGAACATTTCATCACAATAAACACTTTTATTTAAAATTCATTATAAACATAGTATTCATTCTACTACTTTATTTTGATGTTTGAATCTGAACATTATTATTCAATGTATTTTTCATAGGGGTAGAAGGTTTCTAGTTGAAATTAGTTCTACACCCCCTAAATAATTTCATTTTATAATATTAAAAAATATTAAAATTATTACAACAATAAATATCCTGATAACATAACATGGTACAATAAAAAAAATGTATTCTAATCTTAGTTCATATTATTATAGTTGTATTCTATCAAAATTGGGTATAATATTAATTTTGATTATGAATACTATATTATTCTAAAAATAATTTGGGAAATATTATTTTAATTCATGATTACATAAATTATCGATTCAGAGTGAATTTCATAGGATATTCTTCTACTTTGTGTCTCAATAAATTTATTGGAATCATTTCTCATTCAAAAAAATAAAATTAGTACAATAGAAAAAATTATTACAATGGTACCCTCATTTAAAGAGATTTTATTCTATTGATAATTAAATGATATCTATCAAATGAAATCCCAAATATTTAATAAAACAAAATTTATAATTTATTACATAATGTTTCACATAACATAATACAATATAATTGATAGGCATAGGTTCATTTGGTAATCATATATATAATAATAACCTTCAATATGGATGCAGTAACATAAATTTAAACTCCAATATTTTCTCTCATCATTCTAGTTAGCATATATTATTTCATTGGATAACATTTTTACACACACAAAATATGGTTATATAAAAAGAATAATAAGGGAATAATAAAATAATAACACGATGATCCAAAAAATATGTTCCAAGAGCCATATAATGGTAAAATTAATGTGTATAAATAAATAAAATTACCTTAAAACATGAAATAAGATGATTATATGATGGAAACAAATGAATTTATAGAAAAAAAAATTTAAAAAAAATCATCTTTAATAAACAATACATTATTACATTTTATAATTAGGATAATACATCATGAAACCGATTTATAATCACATTATTCTATAAAAATACCCAACGAATTAGTGGGAAAAATAGTACCTCACCCACCCATCATAATTTTATCATGTACATGATTTTTTGGCCATATAAATCATATATCATAAAAATTAATTTCATTATATTTAATTCAATTATTTATTAGTTTTGGTTTAAAACATGTAATTACAAGAAAAATGAATGATTGTTATATCTTGGATAATACCATTGATGTTAAATTGGTATTCATATTCAAAGCATAAAGGATTGGTGTGGATAATCATGAGATAATTTTTTTGTCATAACTGGGGTATATTGGGATTCACAAAACTATTTAATGGTAGAGGAATGTGGTCTCCCTTTAAATAAGAATCATATTGACAATAATGGAATGTGAAAAGAAAACATTACAATTTAAAAAATTCCCTGTCAAATGTCTAGTACAAGCAAGGAAATTAAATAAAATGAAGGATGAGAGAATCACATTACTAATGTGGGAGAATATAAATATTTTGGAGCTTCTTTTTAAGATAATGTTTACACAATGGAAGATATTTTCAATGGCATAAGGTAAGTAACATCATGATAAATGGGTTTTGAGTAATGAGTAATGGGATAATGGGTTGGAATTTATAGAAACATATAGGGAACTATTTATTAATTTCTAAAAATAGGTTTTGAACTCTAAATGATAAAATTTAAAAAACAAGAAGAAATCACCTAGGTTTTTATATGTATTCATCCCAAGAGGATTAATTGTCAATATAATATATATCAATGTAATGAAAAATTTAATACAACATCATTCTAGATATAAACGTGATCCATAATCATACAAAATATCTTTTAATACATTTAAATATAATATATTTTATTTACTATTATCAAATGGTTATTAAAAATAATCAATTAAATCGAATAGAAAATTATTTTAACAGGGAAATATGTTATTCAAATTACAGTAGTTGAAATTTTAACATAATTTTTTGTATATTAAGGTGTCATATTAAATCCTATTATATATATATATATTTTAATTTAAACATAAAAATGTGAGTCTCACAAAAATTTAAAAAAATCTTTATCTTACTAAATAAAATTTCTATAAATGATTTTTAATCATTTAATTATAAATGATCATTTACTAAAATATCTTATTTTTATGAAACTATCCACTTTTTTGAACATGGTCAAATTCAATTTGGTAATTCTTCTATTATATTAGTTAAAAAGGGGGCACTGAATTGAATGATTAATGTGGTTTTGAAATTAGCCCATTTTTTGGGATTGTGGAATTGGTAGATTAATTGAATGATTAATTGATTCATTAATGAGAAGTAACAGGTTTTTTTGATAAACCTATAAGGTTTGATGAATTATTTGATTAAATATGGATAAATGGTTTAAAAGTGACTTTTTTATTTATTCCATTTGAGTTAAAGTGTTTGACCGTGTCAATTTTAATAATTGAAATGGTATACCACGAAGTTAAATGTTGAAGACAGGTTTAATAATGATTAACCTTGTTAAACATGATACAAGTGATAAATGTGACATAGAGGTGTGAGACAAGGACTAAGAATCCAATTAAATATAACATATTATTATTGTGTCGGATTGGGACATAGGGTCCAAATATCAAGGTGATGTTGTGTGTTGTACAAGGAATAGGGCAGTAAATACACATGTAAAATTGGGTTGTGGGGCATAGATAGAAGATCAAAATATCAATTTGATGATAGAAACTATGTTTTACGCCGATGATATTAGAATTATAATATTGTTTTGATTGAACATGATAATAATTAAAATGAAAATATAAATGATAGAATGTTTATTTTGATATGTGATATCCTCTAGGGATAGTTTGGACACTATCATGGGTCTAAGTGTGTATTGATAGTTTTTGGGACATTGTGAACCCATACATTTATGTGGTTAAATAAAAAAATTAAATAAGACAAATGTGTACTTTATGCATTATTAGTTATATTTATAAAACATCTCAATCATTTATTTAATGGATATTTTTTAGATAGCATTGGTGAAGCACTGCTGATTTATACTTGTACCAAACTCGACTGACATGATCAGTACCCAAATCAACTTCTTTTCATAGGTTAGGATATGGGTAAGTAACGTATGTTAGATGATTGGTTAGAATGGACCATGGATGAGGGAACCAAACATAGTTATAGGACACAGTTGGGGGAGTTGAGTATTTATTTATTTAAGGTTTTCATTTGGTACATGAAACTTATTTTTCATTCATACATAATTGTTAGTTAAGGAAATTGTTTTTAGTTTTGGTTTATCATTTAATACTATAATGATTTGATTATTGAATTTTTCTACTTGATGTTTTTTGGAATTTGGTTTTTTTAATATATCCACTATATTATTTGTCTCATTACGTGGTTTTAGACTCCTATTGTTTTATATTAGACCCTCACAACTATTCATAATCCTCTGGAATTTTGGGAGGAGTGCTTGACTCCATGTCACTAACTATTGCAGGACACCGGTATGTGGAACCCGAGTAGAGACATTACAATGTAGTATGTAAGGATTATTCTTTTATTTTCTTTTGTATTACTATTTTTGAATTTTATATAAGATAATAAGACTTTTCAGGGCTTTCACATGAGCTCATTCATGGCAGTAGCTGACCAATGTATAGGGGAAAAATCATGTACCTTCGGTGTGATTCTTGTTATTCTCATTTTCTATTTTAATTGGATATTATGTCATGTAAATTTATTAAATTGATGTGTGGTGGGATTATTGTTTTTGTGATTCTATATTATTTGAATATTACTATTTTGGAATAAAATTTTATAATCAATTCATCATTATAAGCACTCAAAAATAGTTGTGACATCTATCATTTTTAGGAAATCATAGAAAATATGGGTTCTTGTTACGTTAAGAATTTTAATTTTTTCTTATTCTTGTCTAATAGAACTAGGAATTTTTGTGAAAAATGGTATTAGATGTTGCAATAATTTGAATGTTGTGATGAAATGGATGTCTGATCGGAAAATTGGGTAATAAAAATGAGTTTACACTTTTTGTAGTGATAGTTCTTAAACTTTTTCTATGTGGTGGGGTTTGATGGAAAATTGGTATGGATTTTTATGGATCCTATAAATTATGATAATGTAGAGAATATTTTTCGTAATAAGATTTTTTGGAAATGAGTTATATGCCATTATGATCGTGGTTTTTGGAATGATGATAAAAAGACATTTCAAGAGTGGAGCCTCCAATGTTGGAAAATGTGTCTCTGATAGTTAATAGTGAGGAAGATGGAGAGACATTACAAGAGATCTTTTATTGGAATATAATGATTTTATAAAGATATCCATATAGGGTTTTGAATATAACATTTGAATTGACACATGATTTTGAACTGCATCACCATATGATAGTCACTAGAGAGTTTGAACATGAGGTGGGTTTGTTCTATATTTTATCTATCCATATGACTCTTGATCATTAGGAGACTAGTATTGACAAGAGTGTCATGTTGGCCACTTAAACGTTATGAATATTAGTAAACTGTTAGAGGGATGTTCACACATGGACTAGGCATGCTGATGGTATGGTATGGATGGAATTTTGTAGATGTTACTGGAGAATTATTGTCCAGATACACTGATACACAAGATGGATACATAGTTCATACGTATAACCCAAGGAATTATTTCTATGAGGTAATATTATTTCCTCCTTATTAACTTGTCGGGAATTTCACTACTTATGGAGGGAGATGAGACAACTATTTAATGGAATTTTTAGGATTGTGGTAAATGTGAGATTATATCCCATGTGAATATATTTTAGATGGAAATGTTTTATAAATGGTAGATCATTTACTAACATCTAAGGGGAACATTAATAATGATTCTATTAGTGAATATATTATTTTTATTGGATTTTAATTGGGTATGTTTTCAGTGTGTATAATTTATCATTATGATAATTTTTATAATAGAATTTAAAGGAAGAATGTCTAAGCAAATGATCAAATACTCAAGATCTTATCCAAGTGATTTTTCAATAGTGTAGTATCCTTATTGAATTTCCAAGTCATTTTCCATAACCATCTGTTGGGTGTCTAGATTGTGGAAGGATGGGACATCTAAATAGTGTGGCAGGAACACGTGGAATATGGGTAGTGATGGATTAGTCACGAACAACCATAGTACTATATGGGGATATTTTACAATGTATTAGTTTAATAGTAGGATTTCCTCTATCCTAGGAGGTATACATAGTTAGTGTGGTTCTTCTAGGAATGAGATCCCATATCATCAATGTTGTGCAACTTTGGGGACACATAACCCAACATAGGGAAGAGGTTTTGCACAGTTACATGATATTCCACCTCAAATTGTGGATATCAAGGTTGTGTTATCCACAGATATAGGTATTATTCATGTATCTTATAATATTTATAGTGCATTATTTGACACATATTCCACTCATTATTTTATATTTATATATATTTTTAATGATTATATCATGCCCTTAGATTTTTTGAGCATGAGTATAATAATTGATACTCAAATATGACTGTAATTTAGATTTAATTTTTCTCAACATGGGGTGTTCACATGACTTTTTCAAGTATAATTTCAGTTGGGATCATTTCATTTTTTTGAAATTTCATATTTTTCCTTGATTATGGCTATACACTAGTAAGTGTCTTACCATGTCCACATGGACTGTTACTAGAGGATAATTATTTTTTAATCTCCTTAGGCTAAGAATTATATTCATCATAGATGGTTGAATATCAAGGAGGTCCATATTTTTCCATTTCATTAGAAATAGGTGAAGATCACTACAAATGTGAATTTATGTTTATGGGTTATGGGTGTGTGAAATAGAATGTATCTACTATTTTAGTATTTTGGTACCATCATGTGTTTCTTGATGACTTATCAATGATTACCCCAAAGAGAGGTGAGTAATTTACCATTGAGATAATGGTGGGGGATTATCTACTATCTATTTCTATAAGAAGAACAAAACAAATTGATATTTAATGAAATAATATTAAACCTGAAGTTATAAGGGATTAAGGGTTTATACTTCCATGGGTGTCACCTTGGGGTTCTACAGTCTTGTTTACAAAGAGGTATAATGGGAGTTTTCACTTGTTATTCCATTATTGACTATTTAACCGAATGAATGTGAATATTCAATATCCTCTTCCACAATTTAATGGCCTTTTGTGGATTTTATGGAAGACAATTTTTATCCAACATTGACTTGATATAGAGGTATCATAAGATGAGAGTTCGACTTTCTGATAGACCTCCAAATGAATTTATATGTTGGTTTAGCCATTATGAGTTAATTATGATATCTTTTGGGATGAATAATTTCCCATTAACTCAAATGGTCCTGATGAATATAATCATACATCTGTCCCTAGAATATAATGTTGTAGTGTTTGTGGATGAAATCATGGTGTACTCAAATAATTTTAAAGATCTTTCCCAATGTTTGGACATTATCATGAGTACACTTAATGGTAATCAAATGGATTCCCTAATATCTATGTTTCAACTTTGTATTGGACAAGTACACTTTATAGTTCAGGTCCTCTTAGAGTAATGTTGGATTTTTTACCATGTGAATTTTCAGGAAGTGGTTCCATCGGAGTAGCCAAATATTGTTTTCAATATCTATATTTTTCTGAAATTAGGAGGTTATTATTGGTTCTTCATCTAGGACAATAACTATTTAGAATTTTATTGTTGTGAATTTGTAAAGAAGGTGAAAATATTTGAATTGTCCCAAGAATTTTATTATTCCTAAAAATTGGAAGAATATTCTAACAATCACATGACTATTTATACTACATGTGAATGTTCAGTAGTATAAGATATTTATTGATTTTTATATGATCAGTACTGAAGTACTTTTGATGAAGAGGTATTGATTTGTAGCATCTGGGTCATGGAAGTTATGGCTGTTAGAAGGTAATAACCCTATAACCAACCACAAGTTAACTATATTGGTTAATGACTAGATGTGTTGGAGGGATTATCTATTGGGAGAATATTAAAACATATATACTGACCACAAGATCTGAAATATTACTTTTCCCAAAGGTATTTGATTAACACGAAGACTATATGTCTGAATTACAAGTAATGACTTTATTTTGAACTATCATATATGACCAGTAAGAGAAATAATATTTGTTACAGTCTATGATTGAAAACATAGACCCATGAAATTCAATAGTATAGTTGTGAGTTAATGATGATGATTGGCTGACAGATATATATGAGGTGTTTAATGAGGTTCAGAAGAATGTTATTATTGTATCAATTTGAGTAGGGTCTACACATTTGATATGGATTATGGAGTGGCAGTATCATTATAATAAATGATTAGTTTTTAGGGAAATCCGTTATGGTGTTGAGTTTCCTTCCAATTGGTATATAGATGAGGATGATATCTTCTCTGTCAAGAATCGGGTTTTCTATTCCAATGAGTATGTGGGTGGATATCATGCATCAATTTCATTCAAATGTGTGGGTTCTATATCTTTGTTTGAACATAATATATCATGACCAACATTGATAGAATTTGTGGATGGGAATGAAAAATGATATATAATGGGTTGTGAAATGATTTGACATATATCAATTGGCGAAGGTAGATCATCATTGACCTGATGGTTTACTATAGAAATTGACCATTACATAATACATGTGGGATGATGTTACTATGTATTTTGTGGTGCTTATATTGAGGAAGCATTTGATTAATGACACTATTTGGGGGGTTTTGGACAAACTTGTGAATGTGGTTCATTTCATGCTTATAACGCTCTCCTTCCTAGTGGATCATTTGGGGACATGTTTGTTTTGGTGATAGTTCATCAGCATTCGGTGCCACATAGCATTGTTTCATACAATGTATCACATTTTAAATCTTGTTTTAGGTAGGGTTTTAATTATATTATTCACAAAAATATTTAACAGAGTATATAATTCCACCCATAGAAAGATAAGATGCAGACACTTACTATACAATTAGATAATTATATAAATCCGGAGTGTGTTCAAGACTCTAGTGGGTATTGGGAGAAGCACATAGAAACTATTTACATCCTAAAATAGTAGTTATCATGAATCTATTAATATTTTACCATATTAATATTATTATGTCGGGACATATTGATGACATATACATTGGAAAAAGGTAGGTGGGTCAGCGTTGCTTAGACCGAGTCCCATGCATGAGATGTTTGAGTGTGCTCTCCTAATTCCAAATCATATGGATATATCTCAGTGTATCTAGATATAATAAGTTAATAGTTTTCATAGAACACATTAATTTTAATTTGGATATATTGTGATCCATCAGCTATCGACTAGAATGGGTCACCATAGGATTTAGAGATTGATCATATTGGCACTCAAGCTTTTGGACTGTTTGAGGATGTTGGGAAAATTAGGTTGGTGGTATTGATTTTGGATCTTCCACCAATTTATAGTGCCAATAATTTTGTGTTTATTGTGTCACAACTTTGATTGTATCAGCCTCACCCTTATCATGTCATCAATGTCGATGATGTTGTGATTGAGACTGACATGTACTTTGAGCAACTATTGATATGTCAGTTTGATCACAATGAGAATTTTTTATATGGAATTATTATGCCAATAGGATATGTATTTTGGAAACAATGGAATTTTGAGGAGGAAACACGGTAGAGAGAATAATTTATATGGGTTGAGTGGCCATAATTTTATGCCCCAAAATACTATATATTTTTTGGTGTATAGATTGAGGGTGCACTCTTTTTATGTGGAGAGATTATATGATCCCACAATTTTATAGATATACATCAATATAATTTTTAGGAAATATTTATCATTATGTTTAGTATTTTTTTGGGTTCCACATTAGGATTAATTTTGGGGAAATTATTGAAATTTTTAAGGAAGAGGGGAAGTGCACTATTATTATATAGTTTTCCTAGAAAATTCCCACATTCCATCAAAATGTGGGAACCCATATAGATGGAATCCACATGGTTGGAAAATTCTTTTTAAAATTTTGTTTCCTACTTTTATTTACTATGATACTCCCAGGGTGGAGTCACACAGTTCATCATAATTTTATGGAAAACTATGGGGTCCATATAGGAAACCACACACATAGAAATATAAACCCAAGAAAATTTGATTAAAAAATTCTTGATCCCATGTATTATATCCCAAAACAACTCAGATCAATCCTAACTCTGTTCTCTTATTTTTTTAGGAACCTTTATATATTACAAGAGCATCAGAACATCATTCCTAAATAATAGATGATCAATTTTATAGATATTCTCCACTATCGGTATGATATGTTATTGAGATTAGATTCCACCCACTCACCAATAATTCTATTATCTGTTTATAAGAATATTTTCTCTTTTTTATGGTGTTAATATAGGTTAACATGGATATATTCTATTTGATCTTCTATATATTAATTTGATATAGTTATTTCTCTCAACTTTTTTCATGATCATTCTGATAAAAATTGGGTAATTACATTGGTGGGGTTCTATCAACAATGTTGAGGTTGGTGGTATAAATTGAAATTCCAATAGTCTGGAATCCTAAAATTTTAAATTTTTTATTTAATTTCATGTTTCTTGTTTTTAAATTGAATAAAAAATTATATTAATAAATTTATTAATTAATTAATGAAATCAGTGTATTGATTAATTGTGTTTCCATGTGATTATTAAATGATTTGAAATTGCGATAACTGAATCTTATAATGGTTATTAATAAAATGGTGAATAATGAGACTTTGAATTGATAGATGAGTGATGTTATGAAAATAAAAAATTAATTGAATTTTTTAGTTTACTGAATAATTGAATAATTAATTGATTGATTATTGAAATGTATGTGGTGTTTGGTAAATCCATGAATGGATGATGAATTATATGACTAATGTTTGATAAAATATTTAACAGTTATTTTTTCATATTGGTGAATTCTAGGTAAATTGGTGTACCCTGATAGTTAGATAATTGAAATGGTATAAGAGGATGTGATATTTTGACGGTAGGGTGAATTATGATCATCGTGGTAAAATGTAATATATGTCATATATGTGTCATTGAGGTGTTGGACCAATAATGAGGATCCAAATACCCATACATGGTTATTATTATATGGGATATGTAATTAGGTTCCAACTAACAATATGAGATTTATTATTGGATCGAGAATGGGAATACAAGTACCCATGTGACATTGTGGTTTGGGATAAGGTAACATGTATCTAAATACACATGAGGTGTTTGACATGGTCCTCTACTCCCATTAGGTTGGAATTGGACTATGGATCCTATTGGTCATTATTTGAATTGAAATGAAAAAAATTGATATCCATGGTACTATGATATGTGATAAAACATGGGGAAATATCAAACATCAACTTGGGAAAAAGAAAGTACTGATAGTATTGGTTTCATCATTAACCATGGGATTTATGTGGTTAATAAATGAATAATAAAATGTGAAAACTTTTTTATTAATGCATTGTAATTAATTATTTATAAAATTACATATAATATTATCACCTAGATATTGTTTTATTTTTCATTGGTTGTGGCTTCCTATGTTTTATTTACACCCTACTTGGGAAGAATGTTTAGTACCAGAATAGACTAAACATTTACATCATTGGATATGGGAAAGAGACCTATGTCATATTATTGAGTGAGGATAGAGCTTGTATGATATAAAAAGACATGATTTCGAGACCCACTATGGGGAATTTTAGATGTATTTAATTTGGTTTTTCATTTTGACACACAAAAACTATTTTGAGTGACATATCTAATGTTTACTTATAGATATTGTTTTTAGATTTATTTCACAATTTAATACTGGATTTTTACAGTTATTTTATTATTATGGTTGTTGGTTATAGTATATTTGTTATTATTTTTGAATATTTACTATTATGTTATGCTGATAAATAGGTTATAGACTCCGAATGTTTTATATTAGACCAGCACCACTAGTTTTAACCCCTAGTATAGGAGGAGGTGTGCTTGAGGTCATGTAACTAACTATATCATGAAACTGGTATGTGGTACCCAATTTCGAAAGATAAAATAACAATGGAGCCCATAAAATTTGACGATAATGATTAACACACAAATTTACATACTAACATGAAATGAACTTCTGAATAAAACAATGAAATATATATTTTTATTTCCCATTTCCATACTAGTATGTGTAATGGAATCATCAAACACATTGCATTATTTTTCATTGCCTTTCCAGATTGGAATTAAAAAATTCAGGCTACAAATTACACAATATCCATATTCATATTATGCGAGAAGAAAATTTTATTTTGATATCTATATATATATTATTTCATAATAGATGAATATGTAATGATGATCTATTCACATATTTCCAATGTTCTATCTTGAATATTGGTTTTGACGGGACACATATTCGTATTAAAAAAACTATATCACATTCTTTAGAAAAGTTGTATCCTAAATATTCACCACACTACTATTTATAACCTTGTCACTATTTTTCCCTATTTTATCCTCTCCTATATTTTTTGAAGATATTTTATTTAGGTATCGAAACATTAAATTTCTTTATTTCTTAACCCATGTATAATTTTCTTATATTATAATATTACATACATTTCCATCCACATTATGATAGTGGTCTTGAGATACTTAGTATTAGGATAATATATAAATTCCATAAATATTATATAGTTTTAATTTATTTAACATGGAAATCCTCAACATTTTTATATAATAATCTTTTATCGATGTCAAACAAGACAAAGAAAAAACATGCTTAAAAGAACAATCAAATAACAATATATTAAATATCACAATCAGAACTAGGTAGTTAATTATGGTGGTATTAATTGGAAAATATAGATTTTGAAAACTATAGTTGAAATATTCATCAAATAAATTCAATGGTTATAAAAAAATTTAGAATAAAATAATAATCATTTGAAAGAAAATTAAATTTTTTCAGAATAAATATGTATTTTTCTAAAGAGTGGATTAATTCTTCTTGGTGAACATACGTTAAAAATAATTTTCACAATATTTAGAAATTTTATATTATAAAATTGACATACAAATTTTTAATTCATAATATCAAAATTATCTTATATTGAAATTATTTTATTTTTTTTGAATATATATTTTTAGTGAATAGTGAATAAATCAGAATTTATAGAAATAACGTTTATTTTCCATAAACTCAGTAATTTAAACATCCTAGAATGTTTTGAATCTTAATGAATATGTAATAATTATTATATATTTATATTATATCCACATAATAGAATTTTATTGAAAATTATGGTGCATCTTATTATATTTATATTTTTTGAAATGAAAGTGAGATTGTTTGTAAAACCTATTTTATAGTATATCATGTTTCATAATTTTAGTTAATGGAAACAAAAAACAATAAATAATATTTTTATTTAATGGTATAATTTATTGGATTATAAAATAGAATTTAAATTTTAAAAATTATTTGTATTTTCCTAAAGATTATATAATATCATCATATTCATGAAAAATACACTTCTTCCAAACATTCGTTTGCATCACGGTCATAGGATAAAGCTGAAAATTTATTGTGGAAATTTTGGGATTTTAATATGGAAAAATTGTTTCCAAATTCGGTATAAACATAATATTAATGATCTATAATAGATAAATTAATTTTTTGTAACACAAAGTCATGAAAATATTTAATATCATTTATTGTGGTTATGGTATAAATAGAATTACCAGGTGTGGGGGATAAAAAATCATCATGGATAAAATGATTTAAAAACAACTATAAAATAAATTTATGTTCATTATATACCTTATAATTTATTTTATGAAATAATGGTTCATTTTAGAGCCTTATTTCTTGTGAAAAACATGAATATACCATTTGGTTGTAAAATTACAGGTGTTCCACTCACCTCACTTCTAAAAGGCCACCCTCTCATATAGTCATGCCAGACACTAAAATCCCCTTATATTAGGCATGATAAACCAAAATATGTTTTCCTTATTTAATTAAAAAATCCTATAACCTATTGGTTTTTAAATATCTATCATTGGAATTATTTTTCAGACTACCTAAGGAGGTCATCTGGACAAGGGGTCCCATGCTTAATCAATAATTTAAATTATTTCTTATTCAAAATATATAAAATCATCTTTGATTATGATGACTGAATAAAACAATCTCTCTCATATAATGATATTTTATTAGGTATACTTAAAATACTAAATCCATCACCACTTCCATCAGTGGGAAACAATTCTTCATTTTGGTATATGGTGAACTACAACCTACCAAACCTAGGAAATTTGGATTTCATCATCTCCACACCAAAAATGGGTTCAACGATGGTTTTAAAATATTTATTTTATATTTTAAACATAATTATATTCCTTAATTATTATATCAGAAATAACTTCTTAAAATCCATTTCGTAGAGGATACAATAATGTTGCTCGTGTCTATGGTGGACTACTTCCTTATATTGAGATGTGATTGGTTTTTCACTAACACATTACGTGGAAGGTAATAAGCATAATCTTAATGAATATATTTATTATTAATGAAATAATTATGATATTCCTGCAATCAATTTAATTATGAAATTATAGTATTTCATTTTAATTCATACACTAAAAAATGATAAGATCGTCTATGTGTACATGTGGAAAACACCTCTTGGAAGCCATGTAGTTATTTTTTCCATCACATAATAATATTTCTGATAAATTTATATAAATTTATATTTAAAAATATTATTGAATTTATTATATTTTTCTCTTTCATTAATGTTAAATTGTTACATTCAATTATTCCATAATGAGTATTGAAAAATTATAATTTCTCATGCGTATGTATCACTTACCATCCTTGTGGCTATAATGTAGTTCAATTTTTATTACAATTTTTTATTGTTGTTTTTAATGTTATAATTTATATATAAATATGTCAGTTACTATAGACATGTTATTTTTCATATGGTAAATAATTACCTAATTGTCCACTCCGAACTCACCAAATCAATTTTGGAACAATGAACTGAATATCCCCCAAAGAGGTCACATGTAAGTGACTTATTAAGTAATTTTCTATGTCATAATAAATATATGAAAACTTTTTTATTTATATTTTACTAAAAATTTAAAATGTTATAAATAAATTAATAAATAATATATATTTATTATATGTATTTATTAAAACTTTTGATGAAAGAAAAACCATATGATTGGGTTTCTCATCTATCTTTTATTATTGTGGTTCATATGGAATATTCTACAAATATTTTTGTTTTTTGTGTATATAATTACAATGAATTAATTTTATGATACATTTATTCAATTTATTTTTTAAATTACACATGAAAATTAGGTTAGCCCTTTAATAGGGTTTTATTCCACTAATTACCAAATATTTAAAGGACATTAAATCAATTTTATTCTTTAATCAATATTCTTATCAGATGCACCTGATTTATTTTTAAAATTGTATATAACTAAAATTTTAAATTTTATGTAATAAATATATCATAAATAATGTTATGTTATTTTTATATATTAATTATCTTAGGGACTTTGATTTTTCATGAATGCTAACAAGTGGTAGAGAATATAATAACTCAATTTGTTTTCATTGTGTTATATTACTTTTTCATTTCATTTAATAATATAAAATTATGTGTTTATTAATTTTTAATATAATAATTCTTATTTCCAATTGATTTATATGGATTTTTATTTGATAATTTTTTTACTAATTATCAATTCAATATTATGATCAAATTATTGGTTGCTTGTTTATTACATTATTTTTTTGGGAATTATTTAATATTATACACATATATTAGTTTATGAGGTTTATCTAAATCAAATTTATTATTTTATACCCTGAATATTTTTATATTCTTGGTTTTTAATATATCATTCAATTTTATTCAATCGTGGGCATTATAATTGATAAGTTACTTGTGTGTCTAATAATATAGGTTATAGTATAATATCTTTTGGGATAAATTATGTTTATGGTTCCATTAAAAGATATAATATGATCTTATTTTAATTATCCATTTCTATTTACTTATCCTCTATTTATGAATTTGTTTCACTTTCATAATTTCAATTTTTTTAAAATTTATTTAATAATTATGATAAAATTTATTTCTATGTAATGCTGATCTTATATCATTATTTTATATCATGAATCATTCCCTTCTATAGAAATAACTTCTAAAATGATAACCTAACTATTCATTAATAACCATAAATTAGTTTTACTAAATTTTTTAATTATATTTGTACTTATTTTTAACAGATTAATAATGAATTTTATCAATATTTTGTAAAAGAGTCACTTTTAATTCCTTTATAGAAGATTCGAAAAAAAATTAAATGTCAACATTAAAAACATGAATTTATTTTACAAAATTCATATCCCCTACTGGTTTTAAAATTAGGGGTTTATATTTTAGAAGACATTTTAAAAATATATGTCTTATTTTTTATTTTTTATTTTTTAATTTAAAAAAATTATTCCCAATATTAAATGGATATTTCCCTTCATAAATGTTTCATGTTAAATTTAAAAATAAAATTTCATCTATTTTTAAATAATTTGATATTACTATATAATGAAGTATTATTTAATGAAATAAATATAATTTCATCTGATTATTTATTATAGTTATAATTTAATAAAATCACATAGGTAATAGATCACATACTTAAAAAATAATGTATTAATTAAATGAAATGTATTTATAAAAATTATGGAACCTTACCCAAAATAATAGAAATGTGACATTTGGAGTTGTAATATAGCCCTTAGTAACATTAATCTACCTAATAAAATATTATACTAAGATATAAATGTATAAATAAACATAGTTAGTAAATAATATTTTTTAGAATTATAAATTATGTTTTACTGTTTTTAAAAAACATAAATGTGTATAAAAAATATTATAATTGAATTCTTTATTAAAAAGTGAATTTAATCTCTTAAAATATATTAAATATATATATATTGTATTCTGATTAAATGATAATTTAACGGAGACCATATTTATTTTTTCAAAGTTAATAAAATTTGTTATAATATTTATATTTGTATTTTTCAAATAAATGATTATAGAAATTAAAAAATAAATTTCTAATATTTATAAAATTAACAACATAAAAAATTGACTATTCTATAAATTCAAACTTTTGAAAATGGTTACGATTAAATATTTGGATTTTTCCAAAAATAGATGAATTTTAATTCAATAGTGAAATATTCTATTTTACAATATAAGATAAATACATGAATTAATGTGTAATGTTGGAAATGTAGATATTTTAAGAATAATTGGTTCAAAATAACATGCACAAGATACAATATTTAGTCACAAAGGTCCACACTATTGATAGTCTTGAGAAAAAAATAATATAATGAATAAAATTAATAGAAAACCCCTCTTCTCCCTAACAAATGCCATGCCTCACCACCTGTTTTCCTCACACAATTGAATAAGTGAAGCTTTTCCAAAATCCAAACAAAACACATCCATATTCTCTCCCCACATCTAGGATATTTTGGTCTCAACAAAATAAAAAACTCAAACTCCTCTAGGAGGATCTGAAGGAGAAGATTTAAAGTGGTAAAAACATCATTCTTTTTATTTTAATATATATTCAATTTTTATTTGTTTTATATCCTCATCAGATCTCCCATTTCTCATTTAACATGATAAATCTCTTGTAATTTACATACTATAATGATATTATGTTAATAAATTAACAAATCATCAATTAACTTGTATAATCAATTTTATTTTAAAGTTGAAAAACGTTCTGTGTGTTGTTGATTTATCCCCTACAAGGATAAAAAAGTATCATTTCTTATTACCCAATTTATATAATTTCATAAAACCATTTTTAGATTTAAATTAGACTATAATAAATATACTACATCTAATATAATGATATGGAACTAAAATATATACATAATTTCAGTTAATTAAAGAAAACCATTTCATGATGATAGATAAAAAAATATCTAAACAATTTTAATTATCATTTTATCTAAATAATCATCATCAATTATGAAAAAAATGATATATAAGACCATTTAATATTTTGAAATATAATTAATATAATCTAATTTAAATTCATGAAAAATAATATAATTTTACATGATTTCCCCTAAATATAAGTAAGAGAAGTAACCATCATAACCAATGAAATGAAGACTCCTAAATAATGAAATTGTATCTCATAACCAAATAAATAGGCCATGAATGAACTTAATAAATTTAATCTAGATAAAATGAAATTATAAAAGAATCTAAATTAAATAAAATCATTATTTAATATTATTATCCATGACATTATGATCTAGTGAAGAATACAGTGGGACATATGGAACTGTATTCTCTCTAAACCATCAATTTTTTCCATCAATTAAAATTACTCTCTACTTACCCCAGTGAATTTATTAATTATTAATATGTAATAATACTATGTTTTTTATTTATTTTAAAATCATATTTTTCTATCCCTAATATTTTTTCATTTACGAGTGAATATCTATTTTATAATGTTCCATTTTCAATTGCTCTCAATAAGCAAGCCCAATTAAAGGGGAATTCCCAATTTCATACCGATTATCAATTCCCCCAAAAATACTTCTTAATCCACCAATAAATTTATAAAATAAATCATTTTTCATGAAAAAAATATCATCATACATTTCGGGTTTTATAAAAATAATCATTCCATTTTAATTTTAATGAATCATTAAAATTTTCCCTTACACTGAAATAATGTGGTTCGTTTCAAAATATTATTAAACAACCATTTTATATGTATTATGATAAATTTGAAATAAAATATCATGTTTTGGACCAATTTTACATTATTAATGTCCACGTATAATTAAAATTCATTCTATCATGGACACTATTATGATATACCCATTTTATATATCTTACAACAAGTTTATGATACAAATTTATTTCTATTAGTAGCCCTTATGTTTATTACTTATGTATGATTCATCATGGTTCACACATATTCATTATCATGTTGTGATTGGGCACCCATATAGTTCTCTAATGAATTTTTTGATGTTTACTGTCATTATAATTTATATGTGATGATCTTGGTAGATTGCATAAACTCATGCTCCTCCATGTACATCAATCTTGGTGGTTATCATTGAATCATACTACTTCTTATGAAACTATCTTTGTGTTTAGGCTTGACTCCAGCACCTCCATGTTCAATGGTCTTGGTGGTTATCCTTCCCTCATGTTTATATAATTTTTCATGTTGTTTAAACATTTATATGATTCTATTATTTAATGATTCTAGTGTTTTGATATTACAATTCCATATTTTATCATATGTTGTGTTAAGAGATAAATAGATGTTAGGATATCATTATGTAGATTATATTAAATGTTATTTCTATTATGATCCATGTATTCTGTTTTATATAACTAATATTCCAATGATATAAGAAATAATGATCCATGGTTTTTATTTTAATGATATGCACTGATAAAATAATTTAATAATATTTGTAAAAGTATTATTAGGTTATAGTTAGTATCAGAGGATGGTCTAATTAATTTTTGGATATTAAGACTAGAAAACCTTAGTGAGAATCCTAGTGATAATTTTACTCCATGGAAAAAATGAATCAAAACATAATGAATCAAAATATAGGATATAATTTTTTTATATGTTTATTATAATACTATGAATAATTTATAATTACATACTTATTAGACAATTATTCTAGAGACATAATTGTAAATTATATTTAAAAATTAATCCTTATAGCAATGATAACTTGTGCCAACAATAATTGTTATTGGAAATGTGATGATTTTAAAATTAAATGTAAAATATTATAGGAATGGGATATACAATCTTCATTAAAATACTCTCCTAATAGGACAATGTTATGAATAATAAACTAAATATTATTGTAACCCCTCCACCTCATAAGAAATATTATATTTTTGTCTAATCCTTTCTGAAAAAATGGACCCCAATATATAGTGGATATTTCGAACCCATCCTCGTAGAAAAATGGATTAACTCTATTAATTATATATTATATCCCATCCATTTCGAAAAAGAAGAAAAAAGTCAGCTTCTATTCTAACATTTTTATAAGGAAGCTTATCAGTGGTGAGGATGATTAAGAACAGATTAACTATGGAAGAAATTTATTACAAGGAATTAGAATATTAGTAGAATTTTTTTCCATTAAATATTTTCCCCGAACCCTCTATCCAATGATTTAAAGGGAATTTTGCGGATTAAATAAAAAAGATGATAAGTCTATCAATTATTATAATGAAAAACAACAAAAGGTATGTATTATATTACTTTTCATTGTAATATACAATAAATATAAGGGTAATATAACCATTAATCGACTAAATCAAAGTCTATGAAATGTATGGGTGATTTTAGAATTTGATAACTATGAGAAAATTTTCCATTATTCCCATAATGATGAAATGGATATTGAAGACACCCATCATTATTATAGGACTATATATAAAATTTGAAAAATAGTGTTTAAGATGGGAGTATCAGTATATAAAAACCATGATGAAATGTAAAGCTAGCATCTCACTTGTCAAAATTTTGGGAAGAAGTATTTGGGAACAATCTAATGGGAACCTAGAAATTCTTCAAACCTAGAATAATAGGTATCATTATAATAATAACTGGAGGGATATGATGAATCCCACCAATAGAGAAGAATAAACTTATGACTTAATCAATATAAATCCTATGGTAGTCGGAGGTATGAAAACAACATCCAAAGTCATATAGAAGGGAATATGCTATCACTAATGATAATGTAAAACTATGATAATTTCCAGTGATATGTACAGTAGTTATTCATTTAATAATAGTGAACATACAATTTGATTCTGGTTCTAGGCATTCATTCATATTGTAATGGCCTGACCCCTCTAGACCAGAGTCGGTGCATTACTAATTACATTTCCATGATTACAGAGAATCACATCTCAAAGGAATGAGTAGTTTAGTAGACTTTAATAAACTTTATACACATATGTAACTCATTTTACATTGGGAAAGGTTAAAAAATACAACACACAACACAAACTAATTGAAAATATCCCTGAGAACTTAATAAGTGGTCTCCTCTTCATAACCAGTTTAAGGTAAACAAATGAAATGCGTGAGTTCAAATTATCAGATAAGGTTTAAAATATACGAATCATGAATCAATAATAAATGAATCATAAACAAGTTTTCATATTAAATATGGCAAGGTGAGTAAATGAAGAACACACTCCATTAATAAACTAATAATTAAACTACATGCATAGGTTTTGTCATAGAGAAAATCTCATGGATAGTAATAACTAAAACTTAATAATGATAATGATTATTAATTGTACATCAGGTATTTGGAACATGATACCACAATACCATTTAAATGGTTTAAGTTTTTGGGTATAAACCCGTTTTATTTTTTGGAAACAAACTCGATGTGTTTGTCGCCATATGATTTGTCTCATGAGACCTAACGATGCATCAAGGGTCTATAGCGGTCCCCACTAACCACTGTATGTCCAAATCAATCTATGTACATAGATTTTAGAAAGGTAGAATATTTTTTCCCAATATCCATAAATATATGATGATGCACATTCATCAATAGATGTTGACATAAATAAAGATACTTTTAATTGACACCATTGAAAAATTCTAGAGGAAATAATACTTAAACATTTCAAAGTGTCCCATACCACATTGAAAAATTAAATTCATAATCCCATAGAATATCATGATAATAAGGATACTATTGATATGATACAAAAAATGGATGTACATACATCACAAGAATTAAATAAGTGGTGAACAATGAATATATCTCACAAAAGTTAATGTGTGATGAGAAAAATCATTTTTACTTTGGAAGGAATAGTTCTTTTGGAAAATAATTTATATATTCCATGAAATCATATTGTAAAAATTAATATACCAGAAAATAATATTCTAGGACATTGAAAATATATTTAAGGCATAAATTATGTTCCACTGAAGTGAAATCATGTAAAAACTGATTTTAATGAATCATTAGAATTAAAACATTTTAGAGCGGATTAAAGAACCCATTAAAGAGATTTGAAAGTGAAAAGGAATGTTTGATTCCATAAAACCAAAAATGAACTAAAATAGGATTTCAAATGTGTGATTTAAAATGATAAACATGGATTAAAATATATTATAGAGAGAACATCAAAATAGATAAGAATTTTGGTAGCTCTTTGAATCAAGCATGGTTCCCGGAAGAATTTTTGAATGATTATTTCTAACATGTAACATCCCAAAAAATAAAGAAGGATTCAAATTAGTACACATATATAGGAAATTCACATAGAATATATGATTTGTAAATAAGAATTAATAATAATTTCATTTAGGTGAATAGGGAATAAGAGAAACAAAAAAATGGAGGTTTGGATGGAAAACCGCCATCAATTTATAATCAATCAATTAGAATGCCCAAAAATTAAGAATCATCAAATGATAAATTGAATACCATGATTATAAATAGATTCATGATATTAAACCTCAAGGGTCATTATACATACCACATACCTATTTAATAGTACTGAATATCGAAAATATCAAAAAAATGGATGTGAGATGAAGAAACTCCATAACTTAAGTTTGAATGTGTTCCGCTGTTGAAATTAATGTCATGGAATAAAAAAATATAATAACTAATTACATAATTAAGAACCTATTATATATTTATTTATTTTATAAAAATTATTTTTAGTTCATTTATTATCTTATTGATATGTGATTATATTGAATTCTGTCGTTATGGAGTGTTTGTTTTTTTTAATTTTCATAATCGGTTTAGTTTCTCTTAAGTAGTGGAGTTCATGTGGAAATAATGTAACTGTACATAATTGAAATTAAATAAGATTAATGAAAATCTAGATGTTGTAGTGGGGATTTATATCATTTGTTTTACATGGAATTAGGATGATTCATTAGATGAAATATTAACGACATTCAATAATATTTTTTATAGGTATTTTCATTATTAAGAACTAGTTTGGTCATGTGATTTAATATTATGTACATTTAATGATTTATTAATATTACATATGTTTTAATACATATATTATAGACTTTTTTTACCATTAAAATGGATTCATGATAGATAATGAAGGATAATTTTAAGAATTAAACTTCGTCATCCATGAAGATTATAAATTGGAACCTCATGGACGTTGATTATTTTTTAAAAATTAAGTGTGAGGGAGTAAGAATATTGGTGATTATTATTATATTCACATGATATAATTATATTATATATATTATAATTTATTTATAATTTTCATTATGATAGATGTGGTTATGAGAGGAAAAGAAAAGCGATGAACTTTAAAATAAAATGAAAGTTGAGATATCCCTTATGAAAATTCCACAGCCTAATGACGTCGCTTAATATTTCATAAAATAAATTGATGAAAGAAAAATAGTATCTCATCATATGGAAATAAAAAATACATTATGATAAATACATAATATCAAACCCCAACATATGACAATGGAAAATCCAAGAGATAACATAAAAGAAGTGTTCAATAAAAGAGGAGGGTGAAAGGTTCCCTTACCATTTAGAGTAACTCCTATAACTTGACGGTTTAGTCATTGGGAACCTAAAGACACATTGGGATGACTAATATAGAGGTAAAACCACTAGAGCTTCATGTATTATGGATTTTTAACTAATTAAGACGAATGGATGAGTGGGTATTTATAGAATAGAGAGGGAGTTTTCTAATAATTTCAAAGGGACACCTCATTAGTTGTTTTGGAAAAACCATGGTCTTTCTCAAGGTATTTACCAATTATTTTAGCCATTTGGGACACATAATTGCCTATTATTCTGTTCAAAAGTCTAATAAATTTTATTTTAATTATTATGTCATGATGATGCCATTCGACTACTTAGAACATAAACAGTATTTTTACTATTCACAAAAATTCAAGTATTTTAGAAAAATCCCCAAAATTCAGTTAAACCATTTTTTTACGTTTATAATCCAAAAATGAAATCAAATTTTTGAAAATAATTTTCTAAATATTTTTAAAATAAATTTTAAATAACATCATAAATTATTCCAAAAAAAATTTAATCTATAACTCATTTTAAAAGTCCTTACGAAATTTATCATGGTCCTGAAAAATTTTCATATAATCATAGGAAAATAATGTAACAATTTGTGATTAAATTTTATGAAAATAAATTTTCATTTTAAATTATTTAATTAATCCGAAACTGAAATTTAAATATTTATCTCATACAAAAATACATTTACTTTTATTATGATCATTTTTTTCACATTCAAAATGTTTAAATTGCCTTTAAAAATTCATGGGTGAAGTTTCTATTTTTTATATTATTTATTATTCATTACTATTTATTACTATTCATAAGGTTTTTCACTATTCATAAGGGTATGTTACTATATTAACCAAAAATTACGTTTGTCTTTTCAGACTCAAAATATATTACTGAACACAATCCTGTATGTTAGTTTTTCATAATTCAAAATATAGAGATGGAAAAATTATGTTTACGTGACTAGGTTATTGCAAAGTGGTTTTTGTAGAGACTCAATGTTTCATGAATTCAATAATAAATCTATTTTTAAATTCTTGGGGTGTTATAGTATTCGCTCCTTACAAATATTTCATCCTCGAAATTTGAAATTGAACGTCAATTGGTAATGAATGATACATGAAAGTTACCCTATAAGAAACCCACATCATGAATACGGTTAATATATCCTCTTAAAATGTGGAAGGGGGAGGCATCTATTAATACAAAAATAACATTCTAAATGGATAACATGGTCATGGAATAATAATCAAAGCATTGTGCATTGAAATTAAAAAAACCTCATAAAATGATCAACTTAATTCATTTCGTAAATGGATAAAAATTTCCAAATATAATTATTCAAAACATTATAATGAAGGCCACTAAATTTCCAAGATGAACTAATCATTAACCATTAACCAACAAGAAGAATCTCTAAAATTCACATTCCAATAAATGTGATAATCATTATCATGTATCCTCTTGAAATATTGTAATAA
This sequence comes from Viscum album, assembly GCA_963277665.1. Classification (NCBI taxonomy): domain Eukaryota; kingdom Viridiplantae; phylum Streptophyta; class Magnoliopsida; order Santalales; family Viscaceae; genus Viscum; species Viscum album. Next base: position 223,428,994 of record OY728165.1, read on the forward strand.
CATGAATTACTATAAAAACCGCATTGGAAACATGAAATCCTTTGTATTCGTTATGTAAGATACACATTATTGGATATATTCCAAAAATACAAAAGTTCTATAAACTCCATCGATGATAGCATAGACCACTTCTCGACAAGTCAATTATTAGTTCCAAGGTAGTCAGTACTTATCTGAATCAATCATTTCTTCATCATTAACTCAATATAAGATATATATATATATTAAGGCTTGTCTTTCCCTCGGACATGTGATTAATTAAAATTTTAGCTTTCTACTGAATAACTTTTGGTTTATATAATTCACCATTGACCTCAAATCCAAAAATAAAATAGTGTTGCATTATAATCCATATAAATATCATAATTCTTAGAACCAGTACAATACGGAAAAAAATATATTCAAATGACATCTTTCATAACTAGGAATATTAATAATTCTACTTCATCTATTGTAGAATCATAACATGATCATTAACAAAATCGTCATTTGGGGTATATTCTTTTGACTATTGAGACATTTATTCACATAGTGTCCCATCTCATTGTAGTTGAAGCATTGAATATTTGGAATCCATTTTCATATCATTGAAATTATGAACATGGTCTCCTTTTTCTCCACACATACAAAAAAATATCATTCCCTTTATGAATTTACCATGGTGATTCATTCCACAATTTTCACAAGTGGGAAAAATCATCCTTCCTTTATACCATTTATACCCATATTATTCTTCCATTATCATGTTTATTTCTTCCATTCTAATCCATAGGACTCAAATAACTCATTACATACCTCATTAACACAAGATATTATTTCCTCATATAATGAGGATTATTGGGAAACAATATTACATTTAAAATATGGCATAAAGAAATTAAATATATGATCCTTATTACGCTTCACATCACAAACATTGGAGACATTTTTATTTCTTATGCTATGCACCATTTCTAATCAATTTACATATTTTATATTAGCTCATAAAATTATGATATCTCTATAATATAAACAAGGTATATCACATATCATAAATTCAATCATCGTAAATCCTAGAACCATATTCATTGGTCACTTGGGGGCATAAATCCTCATAATGGTAGGTAAATAAAATGTCGATTATTCAAGGAATATCCCCCGAGAGTGTCAAACAAAGAGTGCAGCAAGGCCCATTGTTGTGTAAAAAGATACGCCAATTCAATATCAAAACTCATTGTCGGAAATTTCACTCCTAGGTATATCTGTGCCAGAGTAAACATTACCTGTTTTTATCCAGACAAGGATGTATTTGCTAGAAATTTCCACATAATATATTTTTACCAAAATTTTGTTGTCATATTATTTATTTATCCTTATTTCTCATCTTAGGGAAATGTTCCCTAACATAAGTTTTCTTAATCTATTTACGAAGGCGTCTACTAAACATATTCTGATACCAACTACAACACACCGACCCCTCTAGACCAGAGACGGTGCATTACTAATTAAATTAGCATGATTATAAGTAATCTAATCCTAAAAGACTGAGACGTTTTTTTAGTCTTGAAGAAACTAGATACAAACATGTACCTCTTATTACATTGGGAATGGTATCAAAATACAACAAATAACAAAAACTAATAGACTGCATCCATGAGAACACACTAAATGGTATCCTCTTCATAACCTGTTGAAGGTAAACAAATAAAATGTTAAGATAAAATTCTTAGTAAGGGTTTCAAATAGAAGAATCGTGAATCAAAAATAATGGAATCACAAACAATTCATCCCAATAAATATGGCATGGTGATTAAATAAAGAACACATGTCTTTAATAAACTGAGAATGAAACTACATCCATATGTTTATTCATATTGAAAAACCACATGTATAGTAATAAATGAAATTGAATAAATAAAATTCTTATTAATTGGACGTCATGTATATAGAACATGATACCACAATACCTTCTAATTGGTTCCAGTCCGTGGGAATAAACCTGTTTGATTTTTTGGAATCAAACTTGATGGATTTGTCGCCAACTAGTTTATCTCATGAGACATGACGATGCATCGAGGTGATATAGAGGGCCCCACCCTCCACAACATGTCCAAAACATTCCTTATACATAGGTTAAATACATGTAAAATATTCCTTTTGAATATTTGTATATATTTGAGGATATGGATTCATCAAAGGATGTTGACATAAATAAAGATACCTTTAAATGAGACCGTTGAAAAATTCATGAGGAAATAATACTTAAACATTTCAAAGTGTCCCATACCACCTTGGAACATTAATATCATAACCCCTTAGAATAACATGATAATAAAGAGACACATGATATAATATAAAAAAAGGTTGTACGTACACCACCAGAATTAATTATTTGGTGAACAATGAATATAACTCATAAAAGATAAAGTGAGATGAGGAAAAATCCTTTTTGACTTTAGAAGGAAGAGTTCTTTTGAAAAATAATATATATCTTCCCCAAAATCAGATTTTAGAATTTATTAAAAAAAAGACAATGACATTTAAATTAAATTGTAGGCATAAATGATGTCCCACTAAATTGAAATCACGTAAAAACTAATATTAAGGTATCATTATAATTAAAACATTTTAGGATGGTTTAAAGAATTAATTAAATAAATTTTAAAGTTAAAAAGTCATGATTTATATTATAAAACCACAAATTAACAAAAATATAATTTAAAATGTTATCTTTAAAAAGATAAAAATTGCTCAAAACAGATTATAGAGTGAACATCAAAATAGGAATGAATTTTTTTTGTTCCATGAATCAATCTTGCATTTTAGAAGAATTTTTGAAGGATTATTATAAACATGTAACCTCTATGAAAATAAAGAAGTATTATGATTGGTACATATATATAGATAATTTAAACAGAATTTATGAGTATTAGGTAAGAATAAATAATAATTTCATTGAGGTGAATATAAAATAAGTGCAACCTGAATAAAAATTGGAGGTTTTGGTGGAAAACCTTCACCACTTTGTAATCAATTGAATTGAATTCCCCACAAATAATAATAATAAAATAATACATTGAATACCATGATAATTAAAATATTCATGATATAAAATATCAATGGGAAGTACACATACAACATAAAAAAGTAATAGTAGTGAACATGAGAAATCTCACAAAAATGTAAGTGAGATAAAGAAACCCCTTAACTTATGTCTGAATGTGTTCAACTCTTGAACATAAGGTCTGGGAATATTATATTATACTCATTAATAAAGAAATTATGAACTTATTAGATATGTATTTAGTTTATCATAATTCTTTTTAGTTCATTTATGCTTTTATTTATTAGCAATATTATTGAATTCTGTCGTTCTGTACTGTTCGTTTTCTTTCTCTTCATAATCAGTTCACTAGCTCTTATGTAGTGGAGTTCATGTGGAATGGATGAAAATGTACAGAATTGAAATTAAATAATATTTATGATCATAAAAAAGTGTTAATGGTCATTTATATCATTTTTTTACAGGGAATGAGGATGAATCATTGGCTCAAATATTAATGAATTTCACTTAGATTATTTTAGAGGTATTATGATTATTTTGATCTAGTTTGGTCATGTGATTTAATATTATTTACATATACTCGTTATATAATATTAATTAGGTTATAATACAGATTTTATAGTATGGTTCAACCAAAAAATGGGTTAATGAATAGTAATGAAAGAGAATTGAATAACGAAACTTCGACGTCCACGAAGGTTATAAATTCGAACCTCATGGACGTTAATTTCATTTATAATGATCAAATGGAGGGAGTAAAAATATTGATTATGGTTCTTCCATTCACAAGATATGATTATATTATTTATATAATACTATATTTATCATGGTAATTTTGAAATAGGTGGTGAGGAGAGAAAAATAAAAGATATGAACATGAAAATAGAAAAAATTTGATACATCCTTTATGAAAATTCAGCAGCATAACAATGTCGCTTAAAATATCATAAAATGAATTTATGAGAGAAAAATGGTATCTCATAATATGGAAGTAAAAATTAATTTATGAGAAATACATAATATCAAACCCCAACATATGATAATTGACAATCAAAGAGATAACATAATAGAAGTGTTGAATAAAGGAGGAGGGTGAAAGGTTCCCTTACCTTGTAGAGTAACTCACAAAACATTATGGTTGGGAAGTTGAGAACATATGTACACCTTTGGAGGACTCCTAGGGAGGTAAAACCACCAGAGAATCGTGTATTAGTGATTTGGAATGAATGAAAACGAATGAATGGGTGGGTATTAATATAAAATAGAGGGAGTTTTTTAATTATTTTAAAGGGACACCTCATTAGTGGTTTTTGCAAAACCATGGAATTATCCATGGTATTTTTCCATGGTTTTATCCACATGGGGAACATAATATCCTATTGTACTATAAAAATGTCAACAAGAATTTTATTTTAATTTTTATCTCATTATGATGTCATTCAACTATCGAAAACTCAAAACCGTATTTTTACTATTTACAAAAATCAAGTATTTTATAAAAATCCAAAAAATTCATCCTCAACATTCTTCGGCGTGTAGAATTCAAAAATAAAATCCATTTTTTAAAAATAATTTTCTAAATAATTTTAATTTAATTTTTATATAAATTCATAATTTATTCAAAAAAACCAATTTTAAATTATAACTCGTTTTTATAAGACTTTGATAAATTAATCAATCTCCTATAAAATTATCTTATAAACATAAGACAATAAAGTAAAAATGTGTGATTACATTTTATGAAAATACATTTTCATTTTAAATTATTGAATTAATATCAAAATTTTAATTTAAATAATTATGTCATTCAAAAATACCAATACATATACTATGATCGTTTTTTAAATTTAATGGTGTCTAAATTGTCATTATACATTCATGGGTGAAGTTTCTATTTTTTATATGATTTAATATTCATTAATATCATTACTATTCATAATGGTATGTCACTATTAATATGGGTATGTTACTATTCACCAAATGTTATGTTTGTCTTTTCAGACTCTAAATGTCAAACTGAATGTAAACATATATGTCAGTTATTCAAAAATTAAAAAATCGAGGTAGAAAATTTATGTTTAAATGACTATGTTATAACAAAAAGATGTTTAGTAGAGACATAGTGTTTCATGCATTCTATTAAAAACCTATTTTTAAATTCTTGTGGTGTTACACATGTCACATATTTTTAGTTGAAATATTCAAACCAATCATAAAAATAATGAGTTTGAATTAACTGTGAGAAGAAAAAATTGGGAAATTATATCATCCAAAGTATTTATCTCATCCCTAGTTATTTTTTGTGGAACGAACCTCATAAATAATCTTGTCATAGTTATTTTAATTGTGTCTAATTCAATATTGGGTATTTATTTGATATCATTATACAAATCCATCATCTACATCTAAGAATGGAAGACCACTCTTCATATAATGAGGAATCCACCAATTCAGTACACGTATAAGGAGGATAATGAATCTCCATCAGAATCATTATCTAAATTGAGGAACGTGTTTCCTCATGAGAAAGCATATATATCTCAATTTTATTGATACAAAGGTGGTAATCATGATCTAAGGCATGAAAATTGTTGGATTTTAGATTGATGGGTTACTTGATGAGTTGTTGGGTCAAACTCCCAACCCAGATGTTTACATCCCAATTATAATTACTCATATATCATTACCGATATCAAAAAAACCTTATTTTATGTCCAAATTTTATTTGGAATAAAAAAAGAAAAAGTTTTGAAGAAAATCTAGAAAGGATTTTTTTGACCAAATTGATAGACCATGGAGTGCACCAATCCTGCTCATCAAAAAAATATAGATAAATGTGCATCTGGATTGATCATCATGAGATCAATAAAATTAGGATATAGAACATATATCCCCATCAATAGGTAAATTAATTGTTTATCCAAATATGTGTGGAAAATAATACTACTATGATGGACCATGTTTTGGAATATTATCATTTAAAGGTTAATAAGGAATATATTACCACGACTACCTTTGAAACAAGCCATAGAAACATCGATTTCATACAAATTATCATCAGACTCACTAATTATATATAAAATTTTAAAGGATTTAATGAATTTTATCTTTATAGATTAAGTAAAAAAATTAGTGATTATTGGTTATATTCATATATACTACAAGATATAGGGGGAATATGAGGATCAATTGAATACTGATATGAAGACATTATGATGAGAGAAACATTCTGGTGAAAAATTAAAATTTGAGTTTTTGATGGAGGTAGTATCATTCAAGGGTAATTTCATCCCCAATAAAGGAATATATCTAGACTCTTCCAAGACAAAATCAATTGAGGAGTGTCCCATGCCATCATGTTTAACAAAGATCCATAGTTTCCTTCGTCCAGCTATGAATTACTGGATTATTTTCTATAAAACCTATTAACTTTCAAACCCAATAACAGAGATGGATGTGAAGGGAATAAATAATGACAAGAATAGTGAATGTGGTGACAACATGAAATATTTGAAAAAGATACTAATCACATCACTAGTACTCACAGTTCAAACAAGTGGGAAAGTATTTTTGTTATACAATGTTTCATTAAAGATGGCAGTTGGCTTTGTACTAATGGAAAATGGTAAAATCATATCCTATGAATCAAGGAAGCATAAAATACATTATAAAAATAGTACCACATATGATATGGAGTAGGAGGTTTTGATCATTAAGATGAAAAACATGTCAACATTATTTCAATGGGGAGAATTTTAAGATATATACAAATAATAAGATCATCAAAAAATATATTCACAAAGAAGAATATTAATATGCATTAGTAAAGATGGTTAAATCTAATTATATAGTATGAATACTCAATCCACAATCATCTAGCTTATGAAAATAAGTATGCATATTGCCTATGTAGAAAGGATCATTCATTATTATTAATGATTATAATTTAGAAAGACCCAATATTCATTGACATACAATGGGTGGACATGGGAATATTTAAGGAAGAAACATCATCAGCCCTTTCTCAAATAATTTCTCAGACATGCCTTATAATGAAGATAACTATTTCTAAGTGAAATGATGATGAAATTCATAAATTTTTTTGAATATATTGAAAAAAATTTATCCTCAGATTTAAACATGCATGTAAAATGAGAAATGATATTTGTGTCACAAATTTATGTATCATAACATATAGATATAAATAAAGATATTCTGAATGATTAACATAAAACAACCTTCTCTATTTTTTAAAGGGGCACAATGATGTATCTTGATTTATGAGGGAAATACTGGGGGAAAATATGAAGATGTATATTACTAAATATACATCAATGTTCATTGTATATCATAATTTAAAGGCTCTATGTAAAAATTAAAATTTAATGATGCAAACATTTCTCATTCCAAAAATGGAAATGAGATGACATCACCTTAAAAATTGTCACTATACTTAAAAATACATCTATAAGAAAAAATTCTATATGGTTGCTATGGATTATAATATAATGGATGAATACATTATAGCAATTGGTGCGGACTTATCACTCAATAAATATAAAAAAATATGCATTAGAGAAGTGGTGAGGGTAAATATAGTACCATTATCAATTTCATAATACCAAGAGGTCGTAATAACCTCCATTTTACAGAAATGTCTCCAACTTGATATAAAAAATGAGCTAAGCATTATTATGACCTATCTTTATCAAAATAATGGCCGTTTATAGAGGACTATTCAGACACTTGAAAACATAATGCAATAATGTTCTATATCCATCAAGGGATTATGGGAAAAATAGTTTCCTCAAGTTTAGAATTTATATGGAAACAACTTTCCCTCGACCATCCATATTGATCAAAATGAAGCCCTTTATGGGAGATGATGAAGAACACCAACAATATGGGATGAAGTTGGTGAACATATGCTACTAGGACCTTATATGGTCAATGAAATAGTGTAAATGTTGAAAACCATTCACACATAAATCAATGAACACCAACATTGGATGAAAATTAATGTAGATTTTTTTTGAAAAAACATTGAGATTATGGTTTACGACGTTGTATTTCTCCTCATATATCCATGAAAGAGGATGATGTTATTTGGGAACATATAAAAGATAATTTCATGGAACATCAACTCCATAGATAATATTTATTGTGTCAGAGAAATGGCCTATTGACTATAACGTCCCCCCAAGTATGTCCACATACACTATATATTCCACATATCCCACTTGAATGATGTATAAACCAAATCACTCACATGTACTTAATTTATAGGTTGTACAACTGAAAATGATCTATCTTATGAGGATGAGCTAGAGACAATCATGGATATTAGAGACAATTTACGACACAAAAAGACCACCAATGTAGTTAAAATACTATGGATAAACTATAAATATGATAATTAAACATTAGAATCAGAGGAAGGGGGAAACAGAAGTACCCTCCACTATTTTCCCAAATACTTTTAAATCAAAATTTATATAGTTAAATTTCATAAAGGTGGATTCATTTAATGAACTAGTATTATATTAATAAAATTTACCTTCTTATAATTATTTCAAATATTATAAATCACATAAAATCTATTACATAACACAATCTAACTTTATAAATGGGTAATTAATCAAATAAGTGGTATTACTAAAAAAATAAGAAATTTAAAAATTTTGAAATGTAAATTCCCCATTAAGAATATTAATATAATGTTTTTGAAGAAAAATCCTTCCAATGGAATAATAACTTCACCTGTTAATGTATAAATAAGTTTAGACATCTTATAAATTAAAATATGATATATTTATTTAAAAGTATAACTATAAAAATTCAATAAAAAGAATAATTATGTATTGGTATTTTTCTAAAAAATAAATGATTATATAAATTCAATTAATTAATATAATGGTTTAAAATAAATTTTTTATTCATAAAATATATTTATAAATTAATATATTTCTATATTATTATTAAAACTAATTTTATGTGAGATTTATTATTTTTTTCAGTGTGATATAAAATCATTTATAAGTTAAAATGTTTATTCGTTGAATAAATGTTGTTGTCAGTTATGAATAAAATACAACACATGTAGAAAATTAATTACATAATATGTGGTCAAATATTTAATTGTATACATTGAAAAAAATTTATGGTTATTTTTTGGGATTTTCTAAAATAGTTGAAGTTTTGTGAATAGTGAATTACTATAATTTACAGTATAAGCCGAGTAGATGAATTATTGAGACATCAATAATTTATGGGTGACTTAAGAACCCATTTCTTGAACTCCTTTGAAATAAAAACTACACTTAGTCACAATATTACAAACTATTTATTTTCATGAGCCAAAATAATTACATAGTGAATAATAAAATCAAAAACCACAACTCTCTTCCACTGTAAATACCAACACTCATCAACTATATTCCATGAACCTAAATGAATTTAAAAATTATAGAATTATATCAAAACCTCTTACAATGTATATCCCCAATGTCTATTACCCTATTTTCTTAATGATATAAAAAAATCTAGGTCCTCATGGACGTTCACATATATTATAATTCTAGAGGTAAAAGCCTCTTTGTATTTATTTTAATTTTTTTTCTATTTTTTCATATATTTTACTCTACTCACCTCTCATTATCAATGTAACACAGTTAATCTTGTATGATTTGTATACTTTTATTTTGTTATGTAAATCAAATAACTGATCATTACCTCTCTTTACCTCTCCCTTTTATTCTAAAAACTAAAATAATGTTCGTGAGGTGTTCCATTATCACCTTTAAGGATGAAAAATTTTCACATTCCATTACCATCATAAATTATGAACATAAAATCACTTTTTATGGTTATAAAATATTAATTTGTAATTATTACATTATATTTAATTTTATGTAACTCCTATATATACTTAATATTAATCAATAAAACAAAACATGTTCATGATGATCTAAAAACACAAAAGTATTCAAAACAGTTATCATTATTGTTTTATCTAATTAGTCATCCTCAATTATGGAAACAAAATTACAAATAAGATAAATTAATATTTTCATGTTCATAAATATCCTACTTTTTTATTCTAGTAAACTATTAATTTTTAACATGATTTTTTCATACATTATACCAGTCCACCAATCACAAAAACTAATGAAATGAACACCATAGAAAAATAAAAATTTTACTTATAACTAATAAAAATTTCCATGAGTGAACTTCTTAAATATATAGTGAATGAAATAAATTTATTATTGGTCTTAAATAAAATAATTAATGAATTAAATTTTATATTATAGAAATTATGGTCACGTGTTGGGAACTTTTAGACATAATGTATTATATTCACCCTAAACCATCATTTTTACTGTTGGGTTACACTTAATTTCTACGCACCCCTATGCAAATAAAATTTATTCTTGTTTTATATTATAATTTTTTGAATGTATGTTCCAAAAAAAATTTATTATCCCAAATATTATATCTTTGATGATAAATGCGTTTTTCAATAAGGTTCCATTGAAAATTCCTCTTGGTAAGAAGGATGATTAAATGAGGAATTCATAATTTCGTACTCATTTTCAATTGAACTCTATATTATAGTTTTGGATACCATTATTTTTCTAATATCACTCATTTTATATTGAAAAAATATATGGATTCATTTTTGGTTTTATAAAAATAATTATTCCTTTAAATTATAATGAATAATTTAAATTTTCCCTTCAATTTCAATATGGTGTCTCATTTATAATGTTTCATAAATATTTATTTCACATGTTTTCAATGTATTCTATAATCAATTTTCATGTTTTATAGCTATATAACATTATTAATTTCCATTTATGATTTTACTCTCTTATTTTATATACCTATTTGTGATATGCCCATTTTTATGCCTTATGACATGATTTGGAAGACCATTTCATTCAATGGATAACCCTTATGATTATTTATTATATATGAATCTTTAGTTTTCTCATATATTAATGAATATTTTATGAAGGATAAACCCAGAATGAACTCTAATTCATTGGGTATTCTTAGTTTCATGAGATGCCATGTTTTATTTTCTTTGTGGTTAGCCATGTTCCATGATCCTTCATGTAGAATGGTTGTGGTTTTTAGACATGAGTCATGATCCTCCATAGGGAAATTTAATTGGTCATATGCCTTGACATATTCTCCGCTTTGAGAAATGGTATTGGTAGTAATCCATGACTTATGAAAAATCTATGTTGTATGTTGTTTCCACACTTCTATTATTCCTTCATTAAATGATCCCATGTTCTGTATATTATGATTCAATATGTTTATTCACATTTCATGTATTTTAATTTCATTATGTGATGCATTATATAGCATGTTATATGATTTATTCATTTTTTAATTCCCTTACTATGAATTTTATTTCATCCTATTTTTAATTTATTCCCCTCGACATCCAATGGATATTTAAGATATCAATTGAAATTAGGATCTCATTATAATGATTTAATAGAATATGATATGTTTTTTATTCCATGTTTTCATTTTTATGTAAAAAATCACTCACAGAAACTATAATTTGTTATTCTTGGTTTGTATTTGAGGAAAAGTTATACCTAAACCAATGTTATAATATGTGTAAATGTCAAGGACCATTATATAAAGAACCTGAAAATTTAATTTACCATAAATATTATTTAAAAGGTATTTCCATTCATCAAGGTTTTCCACAATGGTGTTATTACACTCCAATGGGAATCTGTCATATTGGGGTGACCATTAATCGATCATAGGATGGATTCTGTGATTTTCATTCCAGAAGATTCTTTCCCATGGGGGATTCATGTAATGGATGAGTAATTGTTATTTTTATATTGAGAAGAAAATTATTCTTAATATAAAAATCATGAATGATACATTGTATTTATATAATATCACGGTTGTGACAAGAGAGTGTCAGGTGATATCAATAGATGATATACAAAGGTTGAGAAATATTTACATCATGTGATCATGAAACTTTTTTATGGCTGGAGTTCCCAAATATCGTTTGGTGATCCCGATATTGTACATGTGATAGTTTTTCTTATATATGAATAGGTGAACCTTACGTTGGTTATTCGATGTGTTTTACCTGACATAACTTCCATATATTTAGTAATTTTCCTTACTTTCAGATGAAAGAATGAGGGATATTCAAGGGGTCTATACAATGTATTTAGGTGGGATCCATTTATTTATAATAATGGTATAAAATAGGTCATGAAGATGATGTTCCCCAATAGCAACAAGTTTTTTTATATTTTCATAGGATTTTCAATGATTCATTTGATCTATAATAATAATAAGTGGTCCATGATTATTGTATCATATGACTCTTATATTTGTTAAATACATAATATACGTTTCTTGTTCAATGTTCTTGGTATTGTTGGGATCTATTTCTCTTTGTTTCATTAACATTTATTATAAATTCAAAAAATATTCAGAATGCTATTCAGAATGATGAAAATTATTTGAAAATTTTTAGGTTTACCCATACATATCTTCTGAGATCAACCTTCATGTGTTTCCAGACCCAAGGATATGGTGAATGATTTTAGATTTTTTGTATATAAAAAGGATTCCTAAATTGATGATGTTTACAGATGATGTTGAATACTTAATATTGAATATGAAAGGATGAGTATTGTTGAAATAAAACTCCATTTAAATAATTGGGTTTTAATGTAATATTTTTTTTCAAAATTATATAATACTCAAAATATATAAATTATTTTTTCATGTAAGTGATCAATAATTTCCACCTGATATTTTAATTTTTTAGTGTTAAAATTTTGTCACCATGATTGGAATGAAATGTAACGTTTGGAATTTTATAACTAGATATGGGATTACTGGTCTAGAAATCCCATAATTTCTATGAGGGGATGTTTCTAGACTACATTAAAGATTAGGAAGTTTTCATGTTAATTTCACATGAGAATAATGGATACCATCACTGTTCTAAAAGATTGAGGTTGATCAATAGTCTATAATCCATAGACAACCATTTTTATATTATAAGTGATGAGGTCATAAAGGGAATAATGATAATTTTGGAGAAATATTAATAGGATGAATTATATATAAATATTTCATATTTAAATTGATGTTTCGATTTATTTTTTATAAAAAACAATTATTGGAATTAATAAGACTTATGATTAATTTGTTCATGGATATTGATGTAATTATGGGGAAACAATTGTTATCATATAAATAACCCTGGTATTGTTAAATGACTTGGAGAATAAATGATTAATTTTCTTTTGAATTTTGAGCTTTATAATCTTCCACTTGAACGTTTAATGGTATGAAATATCATTTGAATTTGAAAACATCATTACTTTTGTGTATGTATTGGAATGTTTTAGTTAAAATGTAAGTTTGTCCTAACCCCCTCCCCATAAAGAGTACCCCTCATGGGATGACAATGTGAGAGGGGAGATAATGATCCTCGAGTCCTGCCACCAGTAGGACCTGGGTCGGAGACTAGCACCGAGGGTATAGAAAACACACAAATGGGAGGCATTAACCACTAAGAGAATACATGCGGAAGAGAGATAAGATAGAGACCAACCAAATACAACTCAACTAGTAAGATAAAAGAAATCCCTAGTACACATATGAAATGTAATGAAAAACTACTGAGACTGAAAGGGGAAAAACTGCAAGTATGTAAAACAAGGTAAAACATCAGCAAACACAAGATCAGACAGCTGCTATAATCAAATGCTAGTAGTAACCAGCCTAATATCCAACATTCTCCATGTGACCTGAAAAACATTTTGTATGTACATCGGGTGAGTATAACATTATACTCAGTAGGATCCTCCCCAAATCCTCTCGTGCGAAAGTACAGAAAGCATGGTAAAGCACAATGAATAACAAGTGAAACTAACTCATCATTTAAACAGAAATACTATGTTCCTAACCTCACCATGGATACTCTCACCAATTATTGCATACAAGATTATATAATATAATAAATAATATCAAGTGTACCCCACTACTACTTCCCCACTGGTTTTCCGCTCTACCCCAACATCGTACATCCTAAGCATCTCTCTTCAAAAAGGATTTCCCACATACACCTAGGTAAAGCACCAAAACATGCACCTCGTGCAACCAAACCACCATTTCTACATAAGAAAAGTAACCAGGTAGTTTTTGGGAGCCACCATAGCTCACATAATGTGTATCATACATCGAGTATTATACCTCAATATATTATAGCCCATACACCAAGTAAGGGTCCTCAATCCATCACAGACTATACACGTTACACCTATAGTAGTCTATAGGAAACTATACACAGAATATATATATGTGAATAACGACAAGCCATTACTGATCTCTACACACATATATGGTAAAAACTAACCATTGTGCCTACCAGTGCGAGTATCTACCATGTTTAGAGAGAGGGGCCAAAGGGGGTACTCATCCATTCATCCTCCTACTGGAATGTTGGGGAAAACACCCCCAGGGCTCAGAATCCCTAAGGTGTCAACTGCCCTTTCTGACATGGTGTAGTATCGTATACAAACACAAAAAAGTACAGAATATACTATACCTCACAACCACACTATGGGCATAACATAGCCTTAGACTCAATTGTAGCAAACGTCTCTTGGACTTCAGGATTCAACTTCTAAGACTAGGTATCATATAAGCACACAACCATTTAAAGATATTTAATACATGATTTTATTCAATTTTTTTCAGTTTCACTTTACGTTAATTAATTATTTTCAATTTAATTAACCAAAAGAAAATTCCACATAAAATTTAATTTGAATCACACCGAAATTCCATTATCCCATTAAAATTACATCCTCATCATTATGTTCCAGTAAACTACAACCCCATGGGTTAACATAATTTATTCAATTATTCTTTACAGAATTACATTCCCATATTCCTAGGCATTCTAGAAAAAAAAAATCTATGCTATTAAACACTAGGGGGGATCAACTCGGGGAGTAGATTTACTACCCGTCGAGTCATTGCTGCTTATAGTAAGAGCATAGACCCATCCTCCATTTAGAAGATAAACGCGGAAATCACGTGGCATACACCACACATCTTCGCCGCTTTTGGAAGAAGGGTAAGTAAGACCAGCTGTATTTAGTAGTGGGGAAAAGTAATGCAGATAATCAACCAAAAAGAATCAGCAAGCATCCAACAATCACATCCATCCCATTACATCATCCCTACTATCCTCCCCGACACCCACATGCATAAACGGATGCATCTTTCCACTGTAGGATTAATCTTCTACCACAACCAAAGGTCTCCATGCCCCCACATATCACAACAGCCTTCCATGCTCACATCACAACACAAGTAGAATGAAAAAAACATCCCAACTATTGGGCTCTTGGCCCTTTAACAATCTAGAGTGTAACTCATAACCCTTCAAGGAATTATCAAAAAATCAATTCTTTAATCCATCTTGAATTACCCGATTTCTTATTCATAGGTTCCAAAATCGGGAAACCTAATCAGTAAACTATAAAAAAAATTAAACATTCTTATTGCAAAAATTTGATTAACAAAAAATTACAACAAGGAGAACTAGATTCATTTACATGCCTCTTTATCTTCTAACGAAACAATTATTAGCTAATTGTTGTTTACGTACATTACCAATTTCCATCAAGAACAATCAACTAAATAATGAAAGCACAGATTTCACACTATCTAGAAAAACTATAGGCAATAACATATGATCGATAACAATTTATTTATCCTATTTAAATGTTTATTATGTCAATTCCATTGTCATCCAGTGGGATAAAACATGCTAACAATTCAGTTTCCTATAAGAGAAGATAGTAGAAATGAATATACTACCTCAAACAGTTCTGGGAGTTCTTTATCCACACAACGGGTCACAATTCTCCTCTCGTGACAACTGCATCCACCTGAGGATTCTACAATACAGTCCCACCAACCAAATCCCATGAAAAATCCATTATAAGCATGGATATTACTTGCTATAAAATTTAAAGGAGAGAGTGGAGAATATGAAACCCCAAATGAACGATGATAAAACCTACCTTATATTGAAGATTGATTGATACTCCTTGGAATCACAGAAATAGGGGGTGCACTTGCAGTAAGAAGGACGTCAAGGAAACCAATCCATGTAGAAAGGTTTGATCTCACGATTCCAACAGGAAGGTTGTAAAGGTTCAAGTGTCTCACACCAGAGAACATGGAGGAAGAACAATGGAATAATATATCATGTCCCGTTTGATGATTTTACATAGCGAAAGTTTAAGATTTGATTAATTTACCATTATAAGCGGATCACATTAAACCACGCGATTCGACCATGTAAAATCATCCCGAGCATTAAGAATAACTAATATAGGAGATATGGAATTGGAATTGTCCATATAGTCATTAAAATAAGTCACTAAATACATTTTATGTCAAAGGAATTGTCAATCGGGTGAATTTGTAAGAAGCTGGAAACACTGTTGATGAACTCAAAATTTCGAAAAGGAAAAACATTGTTCATTAACCACACCGTTAGAACCTCACTGATTGAAGAATGTTCATGAACCTAACCGTTATAACTCTGTTCATGAACCTCATCATTAGAACCTCACAGATAGAAGACTGTTAGAACTGTTCATGAAACATACCGTTAGAACCTCACCGATAGAACACTGTTTATGGACCTCACCATTAGAACATTGTTCATGAACCACACCGTTATAACCTCACCGATAGAGCATTGTACACCTACCGTTCAGGAAACACTATTCACAGAACTCAAAAAAAATTATGGGAAAGAGAGATTACGGATTGAACTATTCAATGATGGAACTGTTCTCAAAACTCAAAATTTGGAAAAGGAAAGAGTGGATACTGTTAGAGGTTACCAATATAAATTCTCATTGATGGAACTGTTCATTGAATTTGAAATTTGGAAATGGAAAGAGAGGTTACCATTAGACCTCAACGTTGGCACTGTTCACAACTGTCTACCGTTGAAATTGTTCACCATGGCTCATTAATTCAACTGTTAACTGAAAGTGAAAATTGGAAATGTGTTGGGGATGAGTTTCCGTGACATCTCAGAACAACTGAAACACTATATTTTCACAATGGAATAGACCATATAGGTTTGGTCCATTATAGCAGATACATCTCAAACCATTCTTGTCCCTGAGAATTCGGTACCCACCTAAAGTGAAAATGAAACGGGGTCTGAAAAACCACCAATCGAGATACCTCTCAAAAGAGAGAAAGCCACAAAATCAATAAAGGGAGCTATCTCATAATCATTAAAGGTTTATAACCACAAAGAATACATTGATACATGAAAAGAGTTAAACATAAAACAGCTATGGGTTCTGAGCACATATCTGTGACTCACGTTCCCATGTACTCTCCTCCATGCCACAGTGTCGCCATAAGAAATGAACTAAGGGGATAGAATTCCCACAAAACACCTTCCCCATGCGGTCTTGGATATCCGTAAGTTTGTCCTCAATGGTTTCATCATCATCAACATCGATCTCTCCAAAATCGATGATGTGAGAGTCATCATGAAGATAACAATGGAGCTATGGTAATTGGAAAACATCATGTATCCAAATCTTCTAATGGGGAAGTGATACTCGTTACGCCACAACTCCAACATGAGACAACACCTTGAAAGGCCCTACAAACCAGGGATAAAGCTTACTCCCTTCACCAAACGTTTACTACCAACAAAGGGGAGTCACCATTAGAAACAAATGATTTACAACATTAAAATATAACGGTCCTCTTCTTTGATCAACATATGATTTCTGATGATCATGAGTTGTCTTCATCCTCTCATGAATCACCTAAACCATCTCTGTTGCATTTTTCACTAGTTTAGATCAGAGAAGTTTTGACTCTCTGACACTTGTCTAGCACAACAGAGAAGGGAAAGGCTGACCATACAAGGGTTCAAACAGTGTTATACCAATGGTGGAGTTAAAACTAATATTGTAAGAAAACTCCCACATGTGTAAGTGCCTCATCCATGAACCTCCAAACTTCAGAACACAAGAGCATAACATATATTCAAGATTCTGGATGGTTTGCTCTATTTGACCATCCTTATGAGGATGAAAAGCAGTGTTAAGGCATTGGTGAGAACCAAAATCATGTTGGATACCTCTCCACACCCTGGAGGTAAAATGATGATCACGATTAGAAATTATCGTCCTTGATAATCCATTAAGTCTCACCACCTCCTCTAGATACTTCCTCGAAAAATATTATACTAATCTTGACTTCTTGATCGCTACAAAGTTGGATGATTTTGTTAAATGGTCCACAAACAACTAAATAGTATCATTTCCTCTTAGAACTCAAGGTTAAATAGTAACAAAGTCCTTTGAGATGTCCTCCAACTTCCACTGAGTAATCTATAATGGATGGAGAAGACCACCAGGAACACGGTATTCGGCCTTTGCATTCTGGTAGTCCAATCATCGAGACACAAACTCTTAAACTAAATGCTTCAGCCCTGGCCACCAAAACTAGATCCTCAAGGATCGTTAAATCTTTTTCACGCCATGATGAATGGCTGAAGGTGAACTATGAAACACTGTGAGAACCATCATTCCCATTACCAAAGTAACAAAAAACCTTTTTGATACAACACTCGGTGTTGTTCATCCTCAGACCACCCATCAGGGGCCTCGATGCAAACAACTCAGTCTCCGAGGACCTCCACCTCTAGATCCTCCAACTGGGACTCTTCTAACTTCTTCACTAGGGATGACTGTACTATCATCTGAAAAAGACAAACTCTTCCACAAACTTCTCCCATATCAATATTTAAGGCTGAATGTTCTTCAATTACATTCCTTGAATCACCAGATTCACAAACTGTATCACTATGTGACTTTTGACTCAGCACATCATCTAAAACATTCCCCTTTCCAGGTGTATATGTTATCTCCATGTCATATTCCTATATGAACTACATCCACCGACACTATCGTAAGTTCAAGTCATGCTGCGAGAAAACATACCTCAAACTCTTTTGATCGGTGAAAACCACAAGGTGCTTGCCCATGAGGTAATGTCTCCACAACATCAAAGAAAACATTGTGGCTGCCAAATCAATATCATGGGTGGAATGGTTATGCTCATTGGGATGTAACCTCCAAGACCCATAAAAAACAACTGATCTCCTCTACATTAGAACATATCCTAACCCTAGATGAAAATCATTAATGAAAACATCAAACTGAACTCCCTCAGTGGGAAGAAAATGAACTGGATTACTTACTAACATCTTGTTTATATACTCGAATGTTTCCTGGAACTGATCAGTCCATATGAACACCTGATCATTCCTGGTTCAAGTAGTTAGAGGATTCACAACTGATGAGAAATCGCCTACGAACCACCTTTAGTAGCCTGCAAGACCAATGAAACTTCACACCTCTCACACTGTCTTGGGGGATTCCCAAGACACAACTGCTTATATCTTCGATGGATCCACAACTACTCTATTGGGACACAACATGCCCCATGAAATAGACTTCTCAAGACAAAAACCCACACTTCAACAACTTCCCAAACAACTTATGTGGATGAAGAACTCTCAAAACAGCGTGTAGATGCTCTGCATGCTCCTCATCAGACGTGGAGTACACAATGATTTCATCAATGAAAAGTACCACAAGCATGTATAGGAACTCATGGAACACAGCATTCATTAATCCCATGAAAATAGATAGAGCATTCATTATGCAGAATGAAATTACAACGAACTCATAATGCCCATACCGACGACATAAAGTTGTCTTAGGATATCCTCATCCTTCACACACATCTGATGATATCCTAACTACAAGTCAAGATTTGAGAACCAACTTTCACACTTGAGTTGATTGAATAAATCATCAATCAATGGAAGAGGATAGTAAACCATTATTTTTACTTTATTTAAGCAATGATAATCGACACACAACTTCAAACTACCGTCATCCTTCTTTACGAAAAAAATTGGTGCACCCCACAGTGACACACTTGGATGAAAAAAATCACACTATAATAGACCATCAAGATATATACATATCTCTCATAACACAGAAGGGTCCATCCTATATTGAGACATAGAGTTATGAGATGCATCTGGCTATAGCTCGATCCCAAACTCGATGTCTCATTAAGGGTGTAATGCTACAACCTCTACTAGAAAGATAACAGGGTACTCTTCTAAAACCCTAGGAAACGTCAACTGTTAAACCTCTGAAGAACTCAAAATAATCTCCCCCATCATGGATGATAAGGACAGAACATTCCTAAGACCCATCCAAGGATCTCGCTCACCATCAAACACCACTGTCTTTTTATCCCCACCCAATAAAATGACCTACTTCTTGAAGTAATCCATGACAGCCTAGACCGAATTCAACCAATCCATGTCGAGGATAAAATCATATGGTTGTATTCATAAACATAGTAAATATCCCCAAGAGTGGTGCATCCCCAACAATAGCACACCGTCACTACATACTAAAAACATGTTAGATTGACCTCTAACTGTCTTACACAATGCAAAGGGAACTGGAAGCCACTCCACCCAATGTCCCAAAGCATGGACAAGGGTAGGTGATATGAAAGAGTGTGTTTCTCCAGAATCAAAAAAGGCATACACCAATATAAGGCTCAAGCCTTAAACCTTACTTAATCTTGAGTTATTACAATATTACACATTGAGGATCTTTTCAGGTTTAGAGTTTTAGAGAATTAGATCATGAAACCTGCATTACATTCCACATTTAAACAAAGTGGTTACATAAAAGACAATATTCATTCTTCCCATAAACAGAAACAAATTTAAAATAAATCATGGATTGTTTCTTGACACATCCTTGACATTATCATCACATCATGTACGTTCCCTTGACCTGTGAAAAACATTTCAAAAACTTGGGATGAGCATAAAAAGCTCAGTAAGGGTTATAAAAATATGGAAAGGAAACATGAGTTCATATATACATAAGAATGAAATCATACTTTACCCATAAAACATTGGCACTTTAACATACCTTATCAAATCATGAATAAATCATACAAATCATAATACATAAAAGGTAACTTGAGGCATTCATAAAATTCTTACGTAGGGAGTAACACTCTTGGTTCCGTTTGGATTACGCATCATAGTATATTCCCTAAATCTCTTCGGAGAAACCTTAACGTTACACTCCTTCGCGTTACCCAAAGCATTGAAGATCTATATCGGGCTCACCCGCCCTTAGATTATCACAGAACCACTCGTCTTCATAATAATGCCCAAGAACCTCAACATAATTGTATCACATAAAACATGCATAAAGGAAACATAACATTTCCACCTTTCAATCACAAGATATCAATACAACACATTGATATAAAAACATTATGAAAACCATTTTCAATACCAAAATAAAATAAAAGTAAAACATGGTATTTATTTTTCTTTAAAAAAAAGTATGTCTTGTAGAGGAAGTCGAAACTCAAATAATGGTCACGGCGGCGGAGTAGTCATTGTCGCCGCATACGTACGACAAAAACATTCCATTTTGTCGTTTAGTAAACGCTTCATATAAAAAAGATTCCTTTTGAATAAATGTAAAAGTCAAAGGGGTTTATACACCATATAAAATAAGGTTGTGTATAAAACAAAATATTCCTCAATGAAAGGAGATTGAGACGAAGTCCCATATGAAGACGGTATCCATGGATTAAGGATAAATCAGGTACATAACTATGTGTGAAAAACGAATACGTGAAATATAAGTGGGTATTAAGTGTAAAACAATCAGAGGAAATTCACACATAATTATAGAACGACATATTCAAGGTGTACAAGTTTATCCCAAAGAATCAAAATTGGGTTAAGAAGTTCCCTTGCAAAAATTAGACAGCCTAACGGCGTCACTTCAAAATTCAGAAAAAGAGTTGATGAGTGATAAAAATGGGATATCATCACTTGGAAATAAAATTTACATCAATAAGGATATATAAGAAAATATCCCAAAATAATATTACGTGAATTAAAAGACATTACAAGATATGTCTTTTAAAAAGAGGAGGGTGAAATGTTCCCTTACGGACATGGGTATCTTTCGAAACATACGCCCCATGAAAGAAGGACAAAACAACATTGATGTAAATACTCATAAATGAAATAATATTACACAATGAGTAAAATAATGGCCAGTACATACACCAATCAAAGGAAATTTTGGAAAATGTAGCATAAATCTCACGGGAATAAAAGTGAGATGAAAAATCCCTTACGAAAACTCGGCAGCCTAACGGCGCCACATAAAACATCAAAAAATGGAATGATGAGATCAAAAAGGGTATCTCATCACATTACAATAACATTTACAGCAAGAGTAATATAAAATAACATCCCCAATCATAACAAATAAGAGCTTAAAAGAAGTGACATAAAGGAGAGTACTTAAAGAGAAAGAGAGAGGTTAGATCTCTTACGAAAATTCGTCAGCCTAACGGCGCCACTCAAAACTTCCAAAATGGATTGATGAGAGAGAATAGGGTCTCTCATCATATGAACATAAAAATTACAGTAAGATTAATATAAAAGAACATCCCAATAACAAGAAAGATGAGCTTAGAAGGAATGACATAAAAGAGTGTACTTAAAAAGAAAGAGAGGAGTAGGATCATTTACCTCAAGTCCAACTTGTCTTGTTCATTTCTTTATATTCCTGAATAATAAACATTGGTCAATTAATAATTTCCTAAGTAACTCCTTTAGAGATTATTATTCAGTTCATATCACATATTATAAAGTTATAATAATTGTTTAATAATGTCAGTTCATATCAGATGTTTTTTCCGATGATTAGTACATGAGTCAAAAATGAACTTGTTTCAAAAAGATTTCCCATGTAGTTATAAGTAAATAATTTCCAGAATAGTATTAATGATTAAAATAACATATATTTCTAGTAAATATTCATTTCATACTATTCCATATCATTTAGAGATAAAAAACGAAAAGCACCTTTTATGGAGACGGTAGGCCGTACGTATGCATGAACAGTACTTTCATTTTTTGTCATATTAATGGAATTAAAACAAAATGAGATATATATATATATATGTGTGTGTTATAATTACAGAATGATATCGATAATTTAGATGTAATATATTAAATATATATCCATTATATATATGTACTTATAATATTACATAACATTTTGAGATAAGAAATGAAATGTACCGTTCAGGGAGACGGTAAGTCGTACGTACGAATGAACGCTACTTCCATTTCTATTTCATATTTAATGGAATTAAAACATAATGATACATAATAGTATTTTAATTGAATTATTTTATCATATATAATATCATTAATTATATCCTTTATACGTACCACATATGGTATTAACGAATCAAATCACTTTGAGGGGGCGGTAGTCCGCACTTCCTTAAATGAAGATATCGCGTTTACCCATAATGGAAACCCTAAAGGTACGCCATAAATGAAAAATACAGAATTTTAAGTTAAACATAAACATACTATATATCATATAAAAATATAGTGTCATATTAATGGACACCTTTTAAGGTGTTAGAAGAATGTTGAACAATCATCGTTTCGGGAGGCAGAAATTCGCCATCCACAGAAACAGTATGTTCATTAAACATTAGATGTAGGTGTGTGTAAGTGTAGCTAGAATCCTTCTTATAACAACATCCTATTATATTTAATATACTTTATTTGTTACAAAATAAATGAATAAAAAGAGTTTAGTGGGTTGGAGAAGCAAAAAAATACAAAAGGACACAAGTGAAGACATTACCTTAAAATCGGGTAACTCCCTTTGGTTTGAGCTAAAAGGCTTCCTTGGGAAGACTTCGGCCCAAAGTGAGGATTCAAGGAGTAAGAGAGGGAAGTTTATAGAAAAAATGGTCAGGGGTTGGCCGAGCTAAAGGCTTTGGGAGTGTGGGTAAGGAGGTAGAGGTGGGGGCCTTTTATAAGAGGAGAGGAAGGGCACTCTTGTAATGTTACAAAATGTTACTTTATTTTCAAAAGAGTTTCAGATTTTAATGGTCCCACATTGATTTATTTCTAGGATAAGGTGATAAGGGTTCGAAATACACTCATACAATAGGTTTTGGACATGTTTAGGTCTTAGATATTACATTATATTTCCATTTTATTTAAATCGTTAAATAATGAGGTCATTGCTGCATGGTCATGATGTCATAAATAATTTAATTTATTTAATGTCTAAAAATTATAAAAAAACTACTATGATGTATTAAATCTTTTTATCTTTACAATGACTATTTATAGTCAAAAATATGACTTGTATAACCCCATGTAAAAATTTTTTTAGTGAAACATCTCATGTTTGTGTCATTTTTACTTTAACATTAAATAAAAAGATATTTATGTCATTTTCCAACCAAAGTGGCTCCATGGGGTCCCCAAGTTGACCCATGGATTGTCTTGGTCGACCATGACACATCCAATGAGGTTAGGACATATTTCTAGGTCATTTCATTTTATTAAAACATTATTCTTACCATAAACTACACTAATTACCTCTAATCACGATTAAAAACTTAATAAGTTACTATTCACCAAAAAATTATTTTTATCCCATTGAACAACATTTTACTTCTTAATGACAACCATGTATGTAATATTTTTTAAATTCAAAACACAAAGATGGAAAATTTTCATTTAAACGGAAAAATCAGTTTTTATAAGTACCACTTAGTGGTTTCACTATTCATCAAAAATTGAAGTTTTTCAGAAAAATCCCAAAAATTCACCCTAAGATATATTTGATATTCCGAATTAAAAAATGAAGTCTATTTTAAAAAATTCAAAACATATAAGTCACATTAATTAATTTAATAATTAATTACCGTTGTCCGAGCAAATAGCGTGTTTTTATGAAATAATAAGTATCAAAAGATTTACACTAGTTTAAGTATGATTTCAAAGTGAAATTAATTCAACGACCACTATTGGATTTAATGGTAAAAATATATTCTAATTTCACTATAAAACCAATTCAAAAGATAATATAATCATATAAATAAATTATATTAAAAAGTGGTTTTGAATTAAAATACAACATTTTACACTATTCATTAAAAAAAGAACTTTATCGGAATGATACCAAAAAAATACACAAAGTGAATTTTGATGTCTAAATTCTTAAGAAGTGTTTTATTTGGTCCAATAGAATGTATAAAAGTGAACAAAACAATATTTAATGACGGTTCTCCATCAAAAGGCGATAAGTGAACCTTTAGTGAAAACTAGGGCATATACGCCAAAAATTGAATTCTTTCCGTATTTTAAGCCTTTATCTTTTATTGGATAAATGTAAAAACATTTAAAAACATATATAATCATATTTTAGTTATTTCTATCCATTCCCGCCAATACAACGACTATATGTTAACTACCATTTAAAATAATATTATTTTATTATTAGAGTGCAACGTAAGATTCCCAAGAAACTCGTGGTTGCGTGTTGGGTACGCCATCGAGCATTGCATCCCCTTGAAAGTCATATTAATATTTTTTTCAAAAATATGGATAAATATGAAAATTTAATATTCTTTATTTACCTGGGGTGTTACATCCTTCCCCCCTTTTGGGAAATGCGTCCTCGCAATTTTTAAAATTGAGCTTGGAAACATCCTTGAAAGTCCCACATCTGAACAAGAGTCGGTAAAACAATTACTATACAATAAAGGAAGATAATTACAGAGGTCACCTGAGTTAACCCATACTAGGATTCCATGTATAAAAACATGGACATGGAAGAAAAAAGCAAAGGGTCGTGTTCTTGAGGGAGAGTGATAGTAAACATGTCTAGGAGAAAGTTAACCATAAGAAAATCACAAACTTGTGATGGGTTAAACGGTATTCGATTCCCCAGTAGGAAATGTTAATAGAAAACATTTTTGTTTTAAGTTACTTTTTATTGAGGAATTTATTCATAAGGAAACATAATCACTTATCATGATGACTTTGAACTTTTACTAGATTCCTTAATCAAACTCATATTTTTTTCCAAAATACGAGTATTTAGGGAGACTTATTCACATTAAGAGTACTATAATCAACTTCTAGAGAATCACCTAATCCACCGAAGAGAACTATATACTTCCCATGTCTTTAGGCTTTAACCAAAACCAAAACCGAAAAGGTTAGTACAAGGTCAGATAATCCAGAAAGGGATAACCCTTTAAAAAGAAAATCTATGCTTAATCTCTAAAATTTGTCCAACAAAACCCAAAGATCAACGAGGACCATCCGATAAACAATTTGTCCATAAAATCCTTCAATGTAAACAAATCTAAGATTGAAACCCAAATATTTTAAGGATTTAGTCCCATAGTCTTCCAAGTTAAATCGTAACATTTATCTCCAAACAACATCAGTTGCTCTTAAATTCTCGTATTGAAAAGTAATTAACCTAATCACATATCATCCATGATAGGTTAATCATTTTCATAAATAAACCAAAATCAACTTACTCTTAATTCATAAAATCATATAACTAAAAAGAATCAGTAAAACTAACCAGGGACTTCACATAGTCCAGTGGTAGGCGATAAATACCAGTCGCACTTTGGTTGTGGGTCTGATTCCCGCAGCTTTGTCCTACGCGACGGGTAGTCACACAGTCTGTGTGTTGTCCTTTTTCCAAATCTATATAATTCTCAAATCATTCCCCAAAAAGGGATAAAATCATCAAAATAACCATAACATAATTTAACCTCAATTTTATCTCATGTGTTTCACTTCAATCATAACATATAGTAACCCATAATTACCTCAAAAGTAAGGATCATATAAACCCAAATGGTCCATTATAACTATGTCCACAAAAGAAAAGAT
The DNA here is from genome assembly GCA_963277665.1 of Viscum album. Taxonomy (NCBI): domain Eukaryota; kingdom Viridiplantae; phylum Streptophyta; class Magnoliopsida; order Santalales; family Viscaceae; genus Viscum; species Viscum album. The sequence continues at coordinate 223,455,993 of OY728165.1, forward strand.
AACTATTCCTTGAATAAAATTTGCCTGTATTAAACATCAGGGTTACACATAATATAAAAAGTCATCTAATGTAACCCCATCATCAAAAGAGACTTAATACTCTTATGAATTTCACCATAACTCTTGAAGCCCTTATATGTTGACATCTTACTCATTCAACATTCTTCATGATCCATTAACCATTCCTTTCCAACTTATTCTGAAATACCTCTTTCCTACAAACAAAATCATGAATCATATCCTATGATCCCAAAATAGGAAAATAATAGTCATGAAATAATACATACCTTTGATTGGTCATTGTCAGTATCTTCATCCTCAATCGGAATGGCATTATGTATTGGTAAACGAACATTTGTACGCTCTTGGTGATACGATTCATGAAACTTCTTCATAGGACATGTGTTTGCATAATGACCATGCACACCACATTTAAAACATTCAATTGATCCATCAGTAAGAACTTCTTTCCCTTTCCTCGAGTCAACTGGATGCTTCCTTTTTCCATGGCAGGTTCTTGCTTTATGACCTTCATTTCCACATCTATAGCATATTTCTATCCCTTTGAAACATTTTCCTAGGTGTTTATTTCCACATCTTTGACACATAGGTTTTTGAACACACTTACCTTTATGATTATTACCTGTACTTCCGTAGGGATTTTTTTTGCATATATGATTCCTTAGAGAAATCACCAAGGTTTAGGTGGTCAATCATGACTCCAGATAATTCGTTGAGGATAATCACAAGAGTTATCATTGCAGCTCCCATATCATTCATTTTCTTTCTCCAAAAACTATCACAGTTTCCTTCACATCCACTTTTACTTTGGTGCCTGCTCGATCCAGCCATTTACTAAAACCAAAAAGGTCAGTGTGAGTATATCAAAAAAAAAATCATGTACTAATGAGGAATATAAACACGAAGATATAATTACTCATTCACTTTATCTAAAACTAGGAATCTTTCTGAAATCCTAACCATTGTGGTAATTCCAGTTATGCTTAAAGAATACCCTAACCTCTAAAGTTATCTAAACCGACCTCTGATACCAACTATAAGTCCCCAGCCTTAAACCTTACTTAATCTTGAGTTATTACAAGATTACACATTGAGCATCTTTTCAGGTTTAGAGTTTTAGAGAATTAGATCATGAAACATTCATTACATTCCACATTTAAACAAAGTGGTTACATAAAAGACAGTATTCATTCTTCCCATAAACGGAAACATATTTAAAATAAAACATGGATTATTTCTAGACACATCCTTGACACTATCATCACATCATGTACCTTTCCCTTGACCTGTGAAAAACATTTCAAAAACTTGTGATGAGCATAAAAAGCTCTGTAAGGGTTATAAAAATATGGAAAGGAAACATGAGTTCATATATACATAAGAATGAAATCATACTTTACCCATAAAACATAGACACTTTAACATACCTCATCAAATCATGAATAAATCATAGAAATCATAAGACATAAAAGGTAACTTGAGGCATTCATAACATTCTTACGCAGGGAGTAACCCTCTTAGTTATGTTTGGAATACCCATCACAGTATATTCCCTAAATCTCTTTGGAGAAACACTAACGTTACACTCCTTCATGTTACCCAATACATTGGAGAGCTATATCAGGCTCACCCGCCCTTAGTTTTTCACAGAACCACCCGTCTTCGTAATAATTCCCAAGAACCTCAACATTATCGTATCACATAAAACATGCATAAAGGAAACATAACATTTCCACCTTTCAATCACAAGATATCAATAAAACACATTGATATAAAAACATTATGAAAACAATTCTCAATACCAAAATAAAACAAAAGTAAAACGTGGTATTTATTTTTCTTTTAAAAAATTATGTATGGCTTTTAGAGGAAGCCGAAACTCCAATAATGGTCACGGCAGCGGAGAAGTTGTTGTCACCGCATACGTACGACAAAAACATTCCCTTTTGTCGTTTAGTAAACGCTTCGTATAAAAAAGATTCCTTTGGAATAAACGTAAAATTAAAAGGGTTTTATACACCATATAAAAGAAGGTTGTGTATAAAACAAAATTTGCCTCAATTAAAGGAGATTGAGACGAAGTCCCATACAAAGACGGTATCCTTGGATTAAGGATAAATCAGTTACATAACTATGTGTGACAAATGAATACACGAAATATTAGTGGGTATTAAGTGTAAAAAAATCATAGGAAATTCACACATAATCATAGAACGACATATTCAAGGTGTACAAGTTTATCCCAAATAATCGAAATTGGGTTAAGAAGTTCCCTTGCAAAAATTAGACAGCCTAACAGCGTCACTTCAAAATTCAGAAAAATAGTCGATGAGAGATAAAAAGGGGATCTCATCACTTGAAAATAAAATTTGCATCAATAAGGATATATAAGAACATATCCCAAAATAATATTATGTGAATTAAAATACATAACAAAATAATTCTTTTAAAAATAGGAGGGTGAAAGGTTCCCTTACCGACATGGGTATCTTTCGAAACATACACCTCGTGAAAGAAGGACAATACAACATTGATGGAAATACTAATAAATGAAATAATATTACACAATGAGTAAAATAATGTCCAGTACATACACCACTAAAAGGAAATTTTGGAAAATGTAGCATAAATCTCACGGGAATAATAGTGAGATGAAAAATCCATTACGAAAACTCGGCAGCCTAACAGCACCACATAAAACTTCCAAAAATGGATTGATGAGAAAAAATAGGGTATCTCATCACATTAAAATAAAATGTACATCAAGAGGAATATATAAGAAAATCCCCCATCATATCAAAGAGGAGCTTAAAATAAGTGACATAAAAGAGAGTACTTAAAGAGAAAGAGAGAGGTTAGATCTCTTACGAAAATTCGACAGCCTAACGGCGCCACTCAAAACATCCAAAATGGATTGATGAGAGAGAATAGGGTCTCTCATCATATGAACATAAAAATTACTATAAGATTAATATAAAATAACATCCCTATAACGAGAATGATGAGCATAGAAGGAATGACATAAAAGAGTGTACTTAAAAAGAAAGAGAGGAGTAGGATCCCTTACCTCAAGTCCAACTTGTCTTGTTCGTTTCTTTATATTCCGGAATAATAAACTTTGTTCAATTAATAATTGACTAAGTACCTCCTTTAGAGATTATTATTCAGTTCATATCACATATTATTATCTTATAATAATTGTTTAATAATGTTAGTTCATATCAGACGTTTTTGCCGATGTCTGGTACATGAGTCAAAAATGAACTTGATTGAAAAAGATTTCCCATGTAGTTATAAGTAAATAATTTCCAGAATAGTATTAATGATTAAAATATCATATATATCCAGTAAATATTCATTTCATACTATTCCATATCATTTGGAGATAAAAAACGAAAAGCACCGTTCATCGAGACAATAGGTCGTACGTACGCATGAACGCTACTTTCATTTTTTGTCATATTAATGGAATTAAAAAAAATGAGAGAGAGATATATATGTTATAATTACAGAATGATATCCATAATTTAGATGTAATATATTACATATATATCCATTATATATATGTACTTATAATATTACATAATATTTTGAGATAAGAAATGAAATGTACCGTTCATGGAGACGGTAAGCCGTACGTACGCATGAATGCTACTTCCATTTCTATTTCATATTTAATGTAATTAAAACATAATGATAAATAATAGTATTTTAATTCCAGTATGGTATAATATATAATATCATTAAATATATCCTTTATACGTACCACATATGGTATTAACGAATCAAATAACTTTGAGGGGGCGGTAGTCCGCACTTCCTTAAATGAAGATATCGCATTTACCCACAATGGAAACCATAAAGGTACACCATAAATGAGAATTACAGAAGATTAAGTAAAAAATAAACATATTAGATACCATATATAAATATAGTGTCATCTTAATGGCCACCATTTAAGGTGTTAGAAGAATGTTGAACAATCATCATTTCGGGAGGTAGAAATTCGCCAACCACGGAAATAGTATGTTGATTAACCATTAGATGTAGGTGTGTGTAAGTGTAGCTCGAATAATTCTTATAAAAACATCATAGTATATTGAAGATACTGGATTTTTTACAAAATAAATGATTAAAAAGAGTTTAGGGGGTGGGAGAAGAAAAATAAAACAAAAGGACACAAGTGAAGACATTACCTTAAAATCGGGTAACTCCCTTTGGTTTGAGCTCAATGGATTCCTTGGGAAGACTTATGCACAAAGTGAGGCTTCAAGGAGTAATAGAGGGAAGTTTAGAGACAAAATGGTCAGGTTTTGGCCGATCCAATGGCCTTGGGAGTGTGGTAAGGAGGTAGAGGTGGGGGCCTTTTATAAGAGGAGAGGAGGGGCACTCCTGTAATGTTTCAAAATGTTACGTTATTTTCAAACACTTTTCGGATTTTAAAGGTCCCACATTGATGTATTTCAAGGAAAAGGTGATAAGGGTTCGAAATCCACTAATCCAATAGGTTTTGGACATGTTTAGGTCTTAGATATTACATTGTCTTTCAATTTTATTTAAATCGTTAAATAATGAGGTCATTGCTGCATCATCATGATGTCATAAATAATTTAATTTATATAATGTCTAAAAATTATAAAAAAACTACTATGATGTAGGAAAACATTTTATCTTTCCAATGGCTATTTATAGTCAAAAATATGACTTGTATAACCCCATGTGAAAATTGTTTTAGTAAAACATCTCATGTTTGTGTCATTTTTACTTTAACATTAAATAAAAAGATATTTATGTCATTTTCAAACCAAAGTGGCTCAATGGGGTCCCCAAGTTGACCCATGGATTTTTTTGGTCGGCCATGACACATCCAATGATTTTATGACATGTGTCTGGGTCATTTCATTTTATTAAAACATTATTCTTTCCATAAACAACAATAATTACCTCTAATCGCGATTAAAAAATTAATAAGTTACTATTCACAAAAAAATTATTTTTATCCCATTGAACCACATTTTACTTATTAATGACAACCATGTATGTTGGATTTTTTAAATTCAAAACACAAATATGGAAAAATTTCATTTAAACGGAAAAATCAGTTTTTATAAGTACCACTTAGTGGTTTCACAATTCATCAAAAATTGATGTTTTTCAGAAAAATCCCAAAAATTCACCCTAAGCTATATTTGATATTCCAAATTAAAAAATGAAGTCTATTTTACAAAATTAAAAACATATAAGTCACATTAATTAATTTAATAATTAATTCCTGTTGCCAGAGCAAATAGCGTGTTTTTATGAAATAATAAGTATCAAAAGATTTACACTAGTTTAAGTCTGATTTCAAAGTGAAATTAATTCCAATGAAAACTATTGGATTTAATTGTAAAAATATATTCTAATTTCACCTTAAAACCAATTCAAAAGATAATCTAATCATATAAATAAATTAGATTAAAAAGAGGTTTTGAATTAAAATACAACATTTTACACTATTCATTAAAAAAAGAACATTATCGGAAAGATACCAAAAAGTTACACAAAGTAAATTTTGATGTCCCAATTATTAAGAAGAGTTTTATTTGGTCTAGTATAATGTATAAGATTGAACAAAACTATATTTAATGATGGTTCTCCATCAAAAGGCAATAAGTGAACCTTTAGTGAAAACTAGGGCATATACGCCTAAAATTGAATTCTTTCCGTATTTTAAGCCTTTATATTTTATTGGATAAATGTAAAAACATATATAATCATATATAGTCATATATTAGTTATTTCTATCCATTCCCGCCAATACAACGGCTACATGTTAACTACTATTTAAAATAATATTATTTTATTATTAGAGTGCAACGTAAGATTCCCAAGAAACTCGTTGTTGCTTGTTGGGTACGCCATCGAGAATAGCGTCCCCTTTAAAGTCATATTAATATTTTATTCACAAATATGGATAAATATGAAAAATTTTATATTCTTTATTTACCTGGGGTGTTACAACCAAGGTAGAAAACAATCATAGGATACCTCAAACAATGTCTGGTTCTCCTTGAGCTGGAAATGCCAGAGCAGGAAGCTGACCATGAACTCCTCCACGACCTATATGACCCTAATGACGACCACCACCACGACGTGCTCTACTATCTAAGGATGGGGAGTGTCATGGGGTTGTCCTCTGCCTACCCCATCTACCCTCTGCTGATATAAATCTATTGTAACCTACTACTTCTTCCTCGGTTGGAACTGCCTCATCGGAGGAACCTGGAGCATAGCACATAGTGCATGATGACTACACTGAATGGTCGGGCACTACCACTACTGATGACCATGAAAACCACATAAAAATCAAGCTCCTAATCCCTTGTCCTAGGATTGAGAGTCGTTTCCTCTGGGGAACTGAGATGTGATGGGATGGAAACTACCCCCGGCTGAACGAGAACTCTTCTGCCATGAAAATCGGGAACCCCAGACCATATCTCTACTTCATAATGAATAACGACGATTCCCCACTCGTGATGATATGGTTTGTGCCAAAGTTTCTCGATAACCTCTTCCCTAGACTTTACCTCAATATATGTTTTCACAAAAAATGGGGTGTCCTTGCACTGGATCTCTTCATGCAAAGACTCCTCAAAATGCCTCTCCATGGCCTCCTCATCTGGAAGCAAGTCAGAAACATATAGTAAAAGGTTCATAAAATGGATTCCAAACTCTCGAACCCTGATGCTCCCCTTTTTAATGGTAAGAAGAACCTCGTGACAGGACACATTCACAATCAAAGAAGGAAACTCAACTCTAAGCTCGACTTGGAACTCCTCCCACGGATCATTGACTCCTCACGATCGTCGAGGAACAAGAACCACCACTGCCTCACTACTCCATTCAGCATTGTCACAACCAAGGACACCCAGTTCTCCTTCTGAGCATGGATCAAATGAAATCATATCTTGACCTCCTCCAAACAGTCTTCCAAGACTGCATCTGAAATAGAGCCCTCTTACTTTTGATGACTCTGGCACTGAAACACTTGGAGTTTCTTCCTCCAAGTGTCATCTTCATCAACCTCTAGCCTACGACGATTTGATGAAATAGCCTGCTAGATATTTTCTCCTCAAACCTGAAGAGGATTTCGAATTGGATAAATACCTGTAAAATAAAAAACCCATAGTTCTCCTAAATTGGGAATATGGAAGACTCCACATTAATTAATTAATTATTATCTTTCATTGATTTTAGGGTAACCAATCCAAAGTTCTTTCCATTCAATCATAGGCACAATGAAGAATGAGGTGGGATCCTTTCCTAGGAATCTACCATGAAACTAGTTTCAACTTGTTTAGTAGCCATTATAATCTTAAATGTTCGTACATCCGATCATAGGGGGGCTTAAACGCCTATCTCTCAGCCAGTCTCTAGTGTTTACGTGACTTTCTAAACATTAATGACATTGTCTCTCTACCAACACATGCATCCTCACCTTTTCCTAACCCCAAACTCCATCCTTTCCCTCAACATCCCTTTGATACCACTCTGTCATGACCCCATCCCCACAAAGAGTACCCCTCCTGGGCCTACAATATGAGAAGGGGGATAATGACCCCCCCCCCCCCCGCCTTTAGTAGGCCATGGGTAGGCGACTAGCACCAAGGGTATATAAAACACACAAATCGGATGCATTTCCCTCTATGAGAACACATGCTGAAGAGAGAGATATGATAGACACCAACCAACTCCAACTCAACTAGTAAGATAAAAGAAATCCCAAGTATACCTATGAAATGTCATGAAAATATACTACAACTAAAAGGTGAAAAACTAGAAGTACCAAAAAGAATGTAAAACAAGAGAAATCACAAGCCCAAACAGATCTTTCAACCACAAGATATCAGTAACCAGACTGATCTCGATCCTGCTCCAAGTGACCAGAAAAATAGTTTATATATACATAGGGTGAGTATAACATCATACTCAGTAGGATCCTCCCTGAAGCCTCTCGTGAAAAAGGAAACAATGCATGCTAAAGCACACTGAACAACAAGTATATATAACATATCATCTAAAAAGGTATAATATGTTCCTAGCCTCACCACGGATACTCTCACCAATTAACGCATAAATGTCTATATAAAATAATAAAGAATAACAAGGTCACCCCACTACTACTTCCCCCTGGTTTTCCACTCATCCCCAATGTTTCACATCCTAAGCATCTCTCTCCAAAAAGACTTGGCCACATACACCTGGGCGAAACACCACAACTTGCACCTCATGCAACAAAAATGACCACATCCACGTATACAAAGTAACCAGGTAGTTTTTGGAAGCCACCACAACTCGCATAATGTGTATCATACATTTGGTATTATACCTCAAGGAATTACAACCCATACACCGAGTAAGGATCCTCAAGCCATCATAGCATGTACACATTACACCTTTAGAAACATAAGCAAAGTAACCAAGTAGTTTTTTCAATGCACTCTTTCTTATAATGAAGTAAAATCCATGTGTGATATAATTATTCCAAAAAACTCCACCTCCTCATTATATGTTTATATAATCAAATGGACGTTTATGATAAAATGGGTAATTTCCATCTTGAAGATGATTTTTTTGGTATATAAGAGGAAATAAAATCCATACTTCGAATATCAACATATTCTCTTAATGCGAGTATCCTAATGTCATCTCGAAAATTAGTCATGAAAATTTTGAGATGGGATACATTATTTAAATTGGAAGGCATAATTTCACCATTTTCAATAATCAACCATATATTTTCTTCCTTTATTTGAGATGATATATGAATAGTTCAACTAAACATACGGGATATGAAAGAAATATTTGTACTATATTCCCATAATAATTTGTATTTTCATGAGTATGATAAGTCATCATTTAGTTTTTAAATTATAGTGAAAATAATTTACATTATAAATAATTATCATTTGGATGAGAATTTTGGAAATTTTAATATATAAAAGGGAAATTGTGAACATTGTCAAGATAAATCAAAGATGAATTATATTTTTCATCCAATGAATTTATTTATTTAGTATATTTTATACATGATGTATTTCCTAACATAATATGTAATATTAATTTTATCAATTCTTAATTGTTAATAATGATATTTTAAATTTAAAATAGAATTCACCAAGAGTTTTTCAGACTAGGTGTAAAACATGTTCTCTTTTTCTTGCACTAGAAGGAGAATGCGTTAAAACCCAAGACACTATATTAGGGTTATAATACCTTGAAAAGACTATACCTAAGTTATGTTCACTTGTAGAATCCAGTAATTGTTTTTGTTTCTTAGAATGAACATTCTATATAAATTACCAAAATTTAGTTTTTATTTATAATGTTTAGTAATACCACCATGGCTTTATCTAATGTTTCTTATTCTTAATAACCAAAATTTACTAGACCATGATCTAATACCAACAATGAAAACAATGTCTTTTTACTATATTCACATAATAATTTGGATTTTGATGAGTATGATAAGTCATCATTTAGTTATTTGATTATAGTGAAAGTAATTTACAATATAAATAATTATCATTTGGATGAGAATTTTAGACATTGTAATATATAAAAGGGAAATTATGATCATTTTCAGGATAAATCAATGATGAATTATATTTTTCAACCAATGAATTTCTTTTTTTAGTAGATGTTATATATGATGTATTTCATAACATAATATGTAATATTAATTTTATCAATTTTTAATTGTTAATAATGATATTTTAAATTTAAAATAGAATACACCAAGAGTGTTTCAGACTAGGTGTAAAACATGTTATCTTTTTCTTAAACTAGAAGGAGAATGTGTAACAACCCAAGGAACTATTTTAGGGTTATAATACCTTGGAAGAACTATACCAAATATATGTTCACTTGTAGAATCCAATCATTGTTTTTGTTTCATGGAATGAAATTTCTATATACATTACCAAAATTTAGTTTTTGTTTATAATGTTTAGTAATACCACTATGGATTTATCTATTGTTTCTTATTCTTAATAACCAAAATTTACTAGACCGTGATCTAATACCAACTATGAAACCAATGTATTTTATAAAACCTAAATAAAAAATTATTAGATAATAAAAACATAATAAAATTCTATGAGATCAATATGAATAGTGTATATGGGTTATTAGATACACATCAAGATAACCTTAAATTAGCACACAATGATAGAAATTAAAACTCATTATTATGCACATAGAATTATATTTATCTGATAAAATTATACAGGATAACCTTTGGATGTACAAAATAAAGGGGTGAGATATGATCCTAGTAAAAAAATAATAAAATCCTAATATTGTGAACTTATTATATGTGAGTAATCGATTAATTTAAGGTGATAAAAAATAGTTAGGATCATAAATGATAAAATTGAATCATGATATAAGATGATGAAATCAATACAATATAATAACATGTCAACAACCTAAAACTTGACATGTTAAGAATACGTGACGGTGAGGCACACTGAAAAAAATTACCTATCTCTAATAATTAATGAACATAAATAGAATCTAATAATATAAGAACATTACCCAATATATTTCAAGTATATATATATTTTTTCCTCACCCATTACATCCATATGATATACATATATTTATGTGTCATATTGAAATTATAACATATGGTTTCTTGTAATTTTTAACCAATTATTATGGAGTAAAATTTAGAAAAATTGTGTCACAAATCCATGAATTATTGTTACAAATTGTTTAATAGACTTTGGTGGATATGGTTATGAGAATTAATAAAATTCTAAGTGGAATATTATGAGAAAAATTCTGCATCATAATTTTTGTATATAATGGTCCATGGATGTGTTTAAAGAATGTTAATTGTGGTGTGTAATTACATTGGAATCATAAGGATGTAAATATATATTTAATAGCACAGTACGAAATATATATATATATAAAGGCATATTACAGAGAATGTAATTGAATATAAATGAAGAAATATGAATCTCAATCCTTCAGTGATATCATCTTAATTATTCTGAGGAGATTATTATGACCATAGGGAGACCTTGAGAAGGATTTATAGAGGTATTGGGAGATTAAATTAGTTCTAAATGAGTTTTTAGTGGATATTAATTTGTTTTTGGGTGGGTATTAGTCTCTAAAATTTGTGTAATTCATTAATAATATTAAAATATAGGGTTTTCACACTATTTGAAAAAATAATCAAAACCAAAAACAATATTTTATGTTATTACCACGTAATCATCCTAACAGGTGTCGATTTCAATATTTAATTAGAATACTACTGTAAATAATTAAAATAAAAAAATTCATGATGTTTTAGTGAGTCATGTTCTAAATAATGGTTTTGAATACCATATAATATAATATAGGTTTTCAATAAATAAATATGGGATTGAAAAATTAACCGAATAACATCTTCAATACATTTTTTTAATTGTGGAATCAATTCATTAACACGTATTCCAATTATGTATTGTATTAAGAAAAATTTGGTTATTTTGATGTCGTAATACATACCGTATATTTTTTATATATTAAATATTCACCACACATTGGATAATCTATGAAAAATATGGAAATTTCAACATTGAAATTTTATGACATTATGATTTTTATAAAACATATTTAGTTTAACAATATAGTATTATATATTATGTTTTCCATTTGTTAAAATAAAAATCCATTATTACTAAAAAATAGTATTTCTAATGATTCTAACTACTTTATCACTTATAAAAATTTCATTAGATTCAATAAATTATATTTTATTTTATATAAATATAAATACTATTAAAACAATATATTACATGAAATTTAATATTCTAAATAAACTTATTAAATATATAATAAATAGAATTTTAATTAAAACTATATATTTCAAAAATATATAGTTTTATTATATTAATATAAAAATTTAATATTTCAAAAATCTTGTCATTTAATCAAACACACACAAATATATGTATGGAAATATTAAATAATCGGTAAATATAATCATTATATTATTCAAAATGAAATATATAATATTTTATTTCTAGGTTAATGTTATATAACCCTGTTTTACACATATGATCACCCTATGTGTGTGGTGTTTGATGGTGGTACATTCATTTGGTGGATCGACTACCATTCTTTTGGTTGTGATCTCGATAAGCATGAATTTATTTTATAAATGGGTTAAATATATTCATAGTTGATGAATCTAAAGATCTGTATGGTCATTGGAAATTGATAGTGATTCTATCTTAATTGTATAATCTAATAAAGAGGCCTTATTAGCTATGATCCTACTTGTTCAAGACATCACACCATCAATTTTTTCATTTAAAAATTATGATATAAAAAAATGTATGGTAATATTAATGGAAATACTTGAATTCAAATATTATCAATGGTTATAATTCATATCGGGATTTCATCATGAATGGAAAATTATGGGTATTTATTATAATGGCACAAAAAATAAAATTTAGTGCAAATTATTTATATAAAAAAATTATAAGGAATCGATTTATTGTCAATGTATTCTTATTTCAAAAAAATGGGACCATTATAGAGAAGATGTTTCATAAAATTTGTTACTTTTTTATAAAATTCAACTATCAGAATATCATTCAACTGCAAACCTATTCTCATTAACATATCAACACTATTTTTGAAATATTTTAAAATATTCTATTTTGACTTCAAGAAAAAGAAACAACATGTTGTGTATCAAGTTATTAGCATCAATAATTTTATTAATATATTCAAATTATTTCCTGATCCACTAAATATTAACATCATGAAATTTTATACTTTATTTAAATTAATTATGAATATCAATTTTTTGTATATTTAAATTACAATTATGATTTCCTTACATCAATTCTATAATTATGGTTTCCATTGTATACATATATCCTATTATTATATGCATCAATTAAAATAATATTTTCATAAAAATGTCTATTTATATACACCATTATCTATAGTGAGTTCTAAGATACTTGTATTTTATAAACCCAACATGATATATATCTAAATGGAGTAGGGAATTAGCATATAAATTACTAAAACAACTATCCACATGGATAATGTTGTTTTATTAAGATAATAATTATATATTTTTTTCATTTATATATATAAAATCATGTTAATGAATGAGAGAGACATTATAATTTCACTTAGTTCCAGTAAATGGAGATAATAAAACTTGATGAAAATAAAATGTAGCAATGTACACTAATAACTAAATCCTAATATTTTCAAAATGATTGATGTGGACTCAAGGTCCCTCCTAATTTATGATCACCCACTTATTTAATGATTGATTATATATGTAATTTTTTTTAGTCAATTTTTGTTTAATTAAAATCCATTAATGATGTGAATCTATTGTAATTATTTAACTATTTTAGTTCCATTATACTTTTTGTTCACCCAAATAATGAATTAATATTTACCATATATATTATTCGAAAGTATCATAAATATTTTTCAATTGTCACATTCATGGAACACTTATAAAATATAAGTTTAAATTCAACCAATTTATTAAACTCTCATGATTTCAAGAAACATTAAAAATTAAATAATGTAACTAAGGACACCCAGTTCTCCATCTGAGCACGAATCAAACATAATGCTATCTCGTCATCCTCCATGCAGTCTTTCATGGCTGCATCTGAAATAAAGCCCTCATACTTTTGCAGACTCTGGCACTGAAACTCTCGGAGTTTCTTCCTCCAAGTGTCGTCTTCATCAACCTCTACCCTATAGCAATCTGCTGAAACATCATTCTAGATATTTTATGCTCAAACCTGACAAGGACGTCGAACTGGAGCCATACATGTAAAATAACTAATTGTTAGAGCACCTAAATTGGGAAGATAGAAGACTCCACATTAATTAATTAATTGTTATATTTCATTGATTTTAGGTTAACCTATCCAAAGGACCTCCCATTCAAACGCATTCACAAAGAAGAATGAGGCATGATCATTTCCTAGGTCTCCACCCTGCAACTAGTTTCAACTTGTCTAGTAGCCATTGTAAACTTAAGGGTTCATACATCAAATCATAGGGGGCTGAAACGCTTATGAATCAGCTGGTCTCTAGTGTTTAAGTCACTTTATAAACATGAATTACACTGTCTCACTACCAACACATGCAACCTCACCTTTTCCTAACTCTGAACTCCATTCATTCCTTGAACCTCCCTTTGATACAACTTTGTCACGACCCAGTCCCAACAAAGAGTACCCCTCCTAGGCCGACAAAGTGTGAATGGAGATAATGACCCCTGAGTCCCACATTTAGTAGGCCATGGGTATGAGACTAGCACCAATGGTATATAAAACACACAAATGGGAGGCATTACCCTCTAAGAGAACACATGCGAAAGAGAGAGATAAGATACACACCAACCAACTCAAACTCAACTAGTAATATAAAATAAATCCCAAGGAAACCTATTAAATTTCATGAAAATATACTACAACTGAAAGGGAAAAAACTAGAAGTACCCAAAAGAATCTAAAACAATAGCAACCACAAGCCCAAACAGCTCTTTCAACCACAAGATAGTAGTAAACGGACTATCTCAAACCTGCTCCAAGTGGCCAAAAAAATAGTTTATATATACATAGTGTGAGTATAACAGTATACTCAGTAGGATCCTCCCTGGATCCTCTCGTGAAAAAGGAATGAAAGAATTCTAAAGCAGAATGAACAACAAGTGAATCTAACTTATCATATAAACAGCTATAATATGTTCCTAGCCTCACCATGGATACTCTCACCAATTAATATATAAAAGTGTATATAATATAATAATGAATATCATGTTTACCCAGCTTCTACTTCCCCACTGGTTTTCCACTCTGCCCCAATGTCGCATATCCTAAGTATCTATCTCCAAAAAGTATTTCCCACAGACACCTGGGAAAAACACCACAACTTGCACCTCATGCAACAAAATGACCACATCCACGTAAGAAAAGTAACCAGGTGGTTTTTCTAAGCCACCATAGAACACATAATGTGTATCATACATTAGATATTATACCTCAAGCCATTACAGCCCATACATTGAGTAAGGATCCTCATGCCATCATAGCTTATACACGTTACACCTATAGTAGACCAAATGAAACTATATCCATAATATATGTGTCACAACAAAGGACACCCATTTCTCCTTCTGAGCACGGATTGAACGGAATCCTATCTTGACCTCCTCCAAACAGTATTCCATTACTGCATCTGAAATGGATCCCTCATACTTTTGTAGACTATGGCACAAAAACTCTCGGAGTTTCTTCCTCCAAGTGTTGTCTTCATCAACCTCTACCCTACGACGATCTGCTGAAACAACCTACTACATATTTTCAGCTCAAACCTGACAAGGACGTCTAATTGGAGCCATACCTATAAAATAACATACCGTTAGAACTCCTAAATTTGGAATATGGAAGAATTCACATTAATTAATTAATTTTTATCTTTCATTGATTTTAGGTTAACCTGTCCAAAGGTCTTCCCATTCAAACGCAGGAACAACGAAGAATGAGGCATGATCCTTTCCTAGGTCTCTTCCCTGAATCTAGTTTTACGTTGTTTAGTAGCCATTGTAAACTTAAAGGTTAGTACATCGGATCATAGGTGGGTCTAAACGCCTATGGCTCAGCTGGTCTCTAGTGTTTGCGTCACATTCTAAACAAGAGTGACACTGTCTCTCTACCAACACATGCAACCTCACCTTTTACTAACTCTGAACTCCATCCTTTCCCTCAACCTCCCTTTGATACCACTCTGTCACGACCCCCTCCCCACAAAGAGTACCTTACCTGGGCCGACATTGTGAGAAGGGAGATAATGATCCCCAGTCCGGCCTTTAGTAGGACACGGGTAGGCGAATAGAACCAAGGGTGTATAAAACACAAAAATAGGAGGAATTATCCTCTATGAGAACACATATAGAATAGAGAGATAAGATAGGCACCAACCAACTCCAACTCAACTAGTAAGATAAAAGAAATCCCAATTACACATATGAAATGTCATGTAAATCTACTACAACTGAAAGGCGAAAAACTAGAATTACAAAACAGAATGTAAAAGAACATCAACCATAAGCCCGAACAACTCTTTCAACCATAAGATAATTGTAACCAGACTGATCTCAATCCTGCTCCAAGGGACAAGGAATATAGTTTGTATATACATAGGGTGAGTATAACAGTATACTCAGTGGGATCCTCCCTGAAGCCTCTCGTGAAAAAGGAAAGAAAGCATGCTAAAGCACAATGAACAACAAGTGAATATAACATATCATATAAATGGGTATAATATGTTCCTAGCCTCAACAAATATACTCTCACCATTTAACACATAAAAGTGTATATTATATAATAAATAATATCATGGATACCCCGCTACTACTTCCCCACAGGTTTGCCACTCTGCCCCAATGTCGCACGTCCTAAGCATCTCTATCAAAAAAGGATTGCCCATAGACACCTGGGAGAAACACCACAACTTGCACCTCATGCAACAAAATGACCACATCCATGTAAGAAAATTAACCATTTAGTTTTTAGAAGCCACCAGAGCTCGCATAATGTGTATCATATATCAGGTATTATACCTCAAGCCATTATACCCCATACACAGAGTAAGGATCCTCAATCCATCCTAGCCTATACATGTTACACCTATTGTAGTCCATAGGAAACTATATCTAGAATATATGTGTGTGAATAACCAAAATCCATTACATCCCTCTACACACATATATGGGGGAGACTAACTGCGGTGCCTACCAGCACAAGTAACTACCAAGAGAAGTGAGTGGGGCCAATGGGGGTAGTTAGTCATTCATCCTCCTGGTAGAATGTTGGGGAAAACACCCCCCAGGGATAAGAATCATCGGGGTGTCAGTTCCCCTTACTAACAGGGTAGAGTATCATATAGAAACACAAAACGTTAGGAATATACTATACCTCACTTCCACACAATGGGCATAACCTATTTATAGACACGACTATAGCTAATGTCTCTCAGACTTTAGGATGCTACTTCTAAATCTTGTTATCCTATAAGAACACAACCATGTAAAAATCTTGAATACATTATTTCATTATATTTTGATCAGTTTCACTTTATGTTAATTCATTAAATAAACATTAATTAACCAATAACAATTTCACATTAAATTTCATTCACATCACACCCAAAGTCTAATGTCCCTTTAAAATTACAACGTCATCATTATGTTCCAGCAAACTCCAACCCCATTGGTTAACGTCATTTATTCAATTATTCATTACAGAATTAGATTCACATACTCCCAGGCATTATAGAAACACAATGTATGCTACTAAACACAAGGGGGGCTCAACAAAGTTAGTAGATGTAATACTCATCGAGTCTTTGCTGCTTATTGCAAGAGCATAGACCAATCGTCCCTTGAGAACCTAAACACGGAAAGCACGTGGCATACCCCACACATCTTCGCCACTTTCAGAAGAAGGGTAAATTTGAAAAGATTCCTTGAGTAGTGGGGAAAAGTAAAGTAGAAAATCAACCAATAAGAATCAGCAAGCATCCAAAAATCACATAAATCCCATTCCAACATCCACGGTGTCCTCCCTAACACCCACATGCATAAACCGATGCATCTCGCCACTCTTGGATTCATGTACTGCCATAACCAAAGGTCTTCATGCACCCACATATCACAACATCACCCTATGCTTACATCACAACACAAGAAGCATGAAAATGTACATCTTAACAATTGGTCTCATTACCCTTTAACAATTAAAAGGGTAAATCAAACCCCTTCAAGGAATTATCAAAAAAACATTTATTTAATCCATCTTGAATTAACCGATATATTTTTCATAGGATCCAAATTCGGGAAACCTAATCAGTAATTTGTAAAAAAATAATAAAACATGCTTACTGCGCCAATTTGATTAACATCAAATGACAACAAAGAGAACCATATTCATTTACATCACTCATTATCTTCTAACCAAAAAATAATCAATTAATTATTGTTCATGTTCTATTCCAATTTCCATCAAGAACAAGTATCTAAAAAAATAACGAATATAAATCATACTCTCCTGAAAAACAAGTGGCAATAACATAAGATTGATAACAATTTATTTATCTGGTTCAAATATTTATTTTTTCAATTCCATTGTCATCTAGTGGGATAAAATGTGCTAACTATAAAGTTGTAAATAAAAGAAGAGAGAAGCAATGAAACCCCTACCTCAAACAGTTCTTGACAATCTATATCCAAACAATGGATCACGATCCTCCTCTCACGACAACTGCATCCACCCGAGGATGCCATGGTACGGCCCCACCAACCAAACCACAAGAAAACTATATTATAATCATGGATATTGCATGTTATAAAATGGAAGGGAGAAAGAGTAGAAGATGATCCCCAAAATAATGAAGATAAAATATACCTTATATTGAAGATTGATTGATACAACTTGGTTTCATAGAAATAGGGGGTGCACTTGCAGTAAGAAGGACGTCGAGGAAACCAATCCATAGTGAAAAGATTGATCTCACAATTCGTATTGGAAGGAGGGAAAGGTTCGAGCTTCTCTCATGAGAGAACGTGGACAAATAACAAGGGAGGAAGATATCATGTCCCTTCTGATGATTTATTGGAGCAATGGTTTAAGATACACTTAATTTCACATTAAAAGTTGATCACATTAAACCACACATTTTGACCAGGTAAAAACATCTAGGGCCTTAAGAATAATTAATATTAGCGTTATGAGATTTGAATCGGCCTTAGAGTCCATAAAATATGGCTTTAAATCTATTTTACATCAAAGGAAACGCCATAGGAGAAAAATTGTAGGAAGTTTGAAACACTATTCATGAACTATAAATTTAGTGAAGGAAAAACATTGTTCATGAACCTCACCGTTAGAACATCAACAATAGATCACTGTTCACGAACGTCACCGTTAGAACACATTTCATGTACCTCACAACTAAAACCTCGCCGATAAAACACTGTTCATTAACGTCACCGTTAGAACATCAACGATAGAACACTATTCATGAACATCACCGTTAGAACACTTTTCATGTACCTCACAACTAGAACCTCACTGATAGAACACTGTTCATGAACATCACCGTTAGAACACTTTTCATAAACCTCACCATTAGAACACTATTCATGAACCTCACTGTTAGAACATTGTTCATGAACCTCACCATTAGACCGCTGTTCAGGATCCTTACCGTTAGATACTCACCGATAGAACATTATTCGTGAACCTCACCGTTAGAACACTATTCATCAACCACACTGTTAGAACCTCACCGATAGAACACTGCAAGCCTACCATTTTGCAAACACTATTCCTAGAACTCAAAAAATTGGCAAGGTAAAGAGAGGTTACTGTTAGAGGTTACTAATAGAACAGTTCACTGATGGATCAATTCATAGTATTATAAATATGGAAATGGAAAATCAGGGTACCATTAGAGGTTACTGATAAAGCTATTCACCGATGGAACTGTTCACATAACTCAAAATTTTGCAATGGAAAGAGAGGTTACAGATAGAAGTGTTCACTAATGGAACTATTCATAGAATTGGGAATTTGGAATAGGAAATAGAGGTTACTGTTGGACCTCACCATTGGCACTGTTCAGTAATGTCTACCGTTGGAACTGTTCACTAAGGGTTAGCAATGTTACTGTTCACGAAAAGGGAAAATTGGAAAAGTGTTGGGGATGAGTCACCTGGACCTCCTCGAACACCACAAACACCATATTTTCATAGAGGAATGGACATGAGATTTCGAGGCCATTAGAAAGGCATTACTTATTTTTTGATATTATTGTATTATTTCATCATATGATGTTATACTCATTTTAGAAATTTTAAAAAATGTGATAACGCTTTTTGTTTTAGTTAATAACTATATACATGATAAATTTTGAATTATCCATTATATATATATGAGGTCCATTAATGTATTATTTTCTATAAATCAGGAATATAAAAATAATCATGAATAATCATAGGTTTGGGAATAATTTCATATTTTGGTGGAAATTAATTAAATGATTAAACATAACTGATCATTTATATATATTTAATTTTATTTTCAATATATATTTCATAATATTTCTTCTTCTTTAATAAACAGATCATAAAGAATGTATTTTATTTCCTTTAAATTTTATGAAACAGTAGTTATATATCTAATTGTATGTTTTTGGTTTTGAGTTACTTACCTTTGTAGTGACGATTGAAATTATTACAAACAATTATATCTAACACTATCCAAAACTTTTATTCTATTAATCAATTACTATATCGTTTCATTCCAAAAATATATATTATTTGGAAACCAAATTTTGTGATGAAATTCTAATTTACCTTACCGTCATATTAGATAATGTTTTAATAACCATTTTTATGTTTTAAAATTCTAACAAAGGTATTATAAAATGACTAAAACCATTTTATCTGGATAAATTTAAAATTATGAGTACAAAATATATAACAGGGGAAAAAATAGCCACATTAGTGGTTAGAAAAATAAATTCAACTCAATAGTATAAAATTCTCCCAACACTGAGATTAATTGATCCATGAAATAAAATAAATTTAAATTTGATAATTAAAAATTATCTATAAAATTTGTGGTTATGAAAGTGAATATATAAATAATTGATTGTATGTGGTTCACATACGTATAAAATATACTGAATACTTATATATTGAATACATAATTAAGAAGAATCATATTTAATAAAAAAAGTTTTTTTTTAAAAAAAAATATTATTTCTAATAGGTTGTCTCATCATTCATTGATAACATAAAATAAAATTAATTTATTTATTTTTTACAAATTATATTTATTTTTTTTCTAATTATTATGTTCATTTATTATATTTAAATTATCATTGGGTGACATTTTTACATTTTTGTTAAAATATAAATTTTTCTTGTTAATATTTAAAAAGTATAATATTTTTAGATATCACCAATAATTTGGATAAATTATGAAATTTATATGTAAATCGTTTAAATATTATTTAAATTATTATCTATTTTAATTATTTATATTTAATCATGTTAATTATTTTTTAATAACCTTTTTTAATGTAGTTATAAATTATTTTTTTGTTTACAAATATATATTATGAATATATATTTAATGGGAGTAATTTATCTCCATTTTAATTAATTTACAACCCCTTTAATGAGGAATTATTAAAAAAAATTTGTTTTATATATTTTTAAATATGAATTTCAATTCATAATATTATTATTTTTGGCCATATTGATAAACTAACAACATGTTTTCATCAAAAATATTATCTATGAAAAGCATCCTTATTATAGTGTGTCATAGTTTATTTTTAAATTACATTATTTCACTTGAATATATTGAATTTGGAAAATAGATTCCATATTTTTTTCATAATAATTATTATCATCTAATAAATTCAAATAATATTTTTTTAATAATAAATATTCAAAACCGTACAAATATTTTACTGTTATTAAGGTAAAACCAAATTTTATATGGGATAAAAAAATATATTTTGGTTTATATGTCCTAAAAAATCACTAAAAGTTATTTTATGGACATATATAGGCCTTAAAAATTATATTTTCTAATAATTGTCCATATGTGAGCCATATGTGTTGTTAAAAACGTGGGTAAAAACATTTTTGTTACAAAAACAATGAACGTGTCCCTCCAACATTACATCTAAAAGGCCACCCACAATCCTCAAATATTCAAACCAATAATTCCCTTTGGATAGATAAATACCTACAAAAATATAGTTTTATTACCTCCCCTCAGTCTTTATTAATTTTTTCAATTCATTACTCCAACATATTAATGTCTTTGGTTCCAGAAAAATGATGTACAATGAATTATAAGTATCATGATTTACAATGAATTTTAATTTTATTTATTCTTAAACTTCATAAAATTATTAATCAGTTACATTGATATAATTAGAAATAATATCCCATATAGATGGAGGTTATTTTTTTGACTGCATATCTTAAATATATCTCATATTACATTAAATGGGAAAAATCATAACTTATCTGTACAACAGACTAGAGCCTCGTGATCCAATGTCATTCATATTTTAAAATTTCCTCTCCTGGCCTCTTATAATTATATATTATTGGATTTATTTTATATCTAAAACATAATAGTAATAATTTTATTATGATATAATATTAATTTAATTAATTTCTATTTCATAGGGAAAATAGTAATGTCGCTTGTGTATAGGGCTAACAGCTACCTCGTGAAGCGATGTGATTTTTTCACTAATATTATTCATGGAAGAAGGACTAGATAATGTTAATGAATATTTTTATATAAATTAAATTAATAAAATATCAACATAATATTTTTCATTATGAAAATATGATATATTTATTAATTTCTATGAATAAAAAATATTGACATTATATTTTTTATGTCTTCACTACCACCTCCATGAAATGATGTGATAATTGTTTTTAATCACTACATCACATAGAATTTATATATTAGTATATTAGTTGAAAAATAAGTTATTTGTTATTTTTTATCATTTTTGAATGATAAATAAAACATACCTTTTTTCTTTAAGCATAAAAAAATTAAATATTTCTCTTGTATAAGTATGACCAACCATCTCCATGATTGTAACATAGTTCTTGTGTCAGGATTAAATTTCATTAATAGATGTAAAATTAAAATTATTTTATAACTATGATAAATAATAAAGGATTATTATTTTTATGATATTTATATATTATGAACTATGACCAAGGTTAACACAACAATGTTATTTTCAATAATGAATCGAGCATCAGCCAGAAAAACGATATGGAATTAAAAAATTATGTTTTAAAAATATCATTACATCAAATTAAAATATCCAACAACATTATATTGAATTGAAAATATAACCTTTTCTTAGTAACTGCAATATTTGATATAAAATTTTTATATTGAAGGTTTAAACATGAATGAATAATGTCAGACCAGATATAAGGGTTTGTTGTGTAACTTATTTCTATGATACATATGAGATATTCACCAATTTGTTTTGAGGTGAATATAATTAAAATGTAATTATTTTATGATTTTTTCATTAATATTAATCGTATTAATATATATATGAGTTTTTCTAATTCATGGGGTTTTGATCAAGGGGTTACAAGAGCTATTTGGGACTTCATAGAAAATTTTCATCATTAAAGAATTTATTAATGTTATGAACATATCTCAGCATATATAGAATTAATAATTATTCCTAGAGAAGTAATATCATGTATAATTTGTACATCATGTTATTTTATGTATCAATCTATTATTATTTGATGTAAGGGGATCTGAAACGTATTATACTAACTAAAATTGAATTCCATAACTCAATTTTCATTCATTTAATTTTGTTATATATTATTTTTTTATCTCTAATATAATGTGTGTAGTGAAATTTTACTATTCAATGATGAATTTCAACTTGTTTTATTTAGATTTACAATAAGAAATATCATATTTTTAATAATATATTCTTAAAGAAATGGTATGATCATTCTATGGGTAACTCATCTAAAATTATCATTTTTAGGACACATGTTATATTTTAAAAATATATTCTTCTATATTAAATATCTAATGAATCAATGTCTTGTTAAACCATGAATATATTTATATTCATTATATTTAATGTATCAGAAGATTTTAGTCATTTATGGGGGATTATGATTGAAGAGTTACAAATTTGGAAACCAATTATATTATAATATTCTTTTTATTAGAATTGTTCGTGACCAAGGGACCTTGGGACAAAATCATATTTTTAAATTTCCATGAACCGCAAGAATTTTTTTCATCCATGGTTATAAATGTCATTCACTTTTTAAATCTTCATTTTACTTGTATATATTATTAAAATATAAATAATGTTTTCTATAATATTTACAAATTATTTGTCGTTATTATGGAAAAATATTATTTTATTACCATGTATGTGTTTTATAATATGTATTCAAATGTATTCTTTTGAAAAAAAAATTATTTCCTAAATATATTTCCATGATCATTGAAATTATTTAAAATGTTTTTAAAAGGTAAATTTAATAATTTTTATCAAATGGAAAACATTAAATCCCATTATTTATTGTTTTATAGAATTTTTATTATCTATTAAAACAAGAACAAATTTCACATATTTCAGGGACAATCTTTTTTTTAAAATTTTCATTTTACCATTAAATAAATATTATAATAGAAAATATTTCCATAAATATTTGAGAATTATTTTTATTATAAATTCATTTTTTTCCAAAATAGAAATGATATTTTCTTATAAAATATTTTATGTGATATTTTGAATTCACTTTCCTTATAAGATGACATCATTTTCTTTTACTCAATTTAAAAGATTAATTTTTCTCCAAAATGTTTTTAATGTAATTTTCTTTCATCACTATCGATAATAATTAATTTTATTACACACCTATACAGATATGTAGTATTCTTATCATCCCTATTCTATCATTTTACAAATTATGAGATTTACATTTCTGATGTTTATTTCCCATGTGTAAATCATATAACATCAGAACAATTATTTTTTATATATTAATAATTGATGGATTAAAAAAATATTCATTGAAAAAACATGGTTATTATTGAATATCATGCCCCTAATAGTATAAAATTAGTCTATTATAATATATATTATGGATGTTCCCATATACTAAATAGTGAGACAAATACATGATATATTCATGTTGAAACAAAATAGAGTTTGGTGATTCAAATATTTATATTATGTTGAGGGTCCCCAAAAAGAACAATTGTATACATATATTTCATATATAATTGAAATTCCTAGATATCACTCTAATTAATTTGGTAAGGTTCCTAGTCTATAAATACATAAATGATTGAGTTACTAGAGATTTTAACATAAGGATTTTCCAAGGCTATATTTTTTTAGCGTGGGATTAAAAAAAGTTACAAGGGTTCTATTCTATTATAGAGTTGTATTTTATTTATTCA
Organism: Viscum album; assembly: GCA_963277665.1. NCBI lineage: Eukaryota > Viridiplantae > Streptophyta > Magnoliopsida > Santalales > Viscaceae > Viscum > Viscum album. The sequence continues at coordinate 223,481,135 of OY728165.1, forward strand.
TTTTATGTAACTTTTTATTCTACTTATTTAGATTAACATCACATGGTTAAGGATTATTGAATCTTATAACATCAGTATTTGACAAATCCTTAAACCATGAATAATTTTTTATGAATCGAATTTTTTGCAACAATTTATATAATGTTTTTATAATGAATAATAATTACGTTATCATATACTTATGATCATTAAATATTACTATTTTAATTCATATTTTAATACTTATTTTGACACATACCAAGCTGTTGAGATCACCAATATCATGTTTTCATATATCACAGTTATAAACAATGATTTAAATTAATTTGTGTCTATAAAGGATTCAATCATGATGATGTATGGGAGAGATATTGAAGAACTAATATGGAATATGTAAATCTCAAAAATAATGAAAAATACTGCATGAAATTTAATGGGTTTTTATGTATTTTTTTTTTTAAAAAAAATATAAAACTAAAAACCTAAAAGGTCTATAGATATCTCAGTGATATAATATTTATTTTTGATGTTTTCTATTTTGGATGGTGATAAGGGGTTCCCCATCATGATATTAGTGCAAAAAAAGTAATTTTTATTATTTTATTATAGGATATGGGAGTGAAAGTTTAGGATTGTTATAGAACATTAACAATCCATGATTCACTCTAAAAACATTCATTTGAACGTTTTGTGGCCCATTCGTGTCAATATATATTTTCTGATTTAACGACCATTATATATTCATGTGTTGTACAAATATTGATAATTTCAAAAAAACAATCAATTTAATGATCAACCCATAAATTACAGTTAATTGGTTCAGTTGTTCAGGAAATGGATATTTAATAGGCATGGTGATACGATATTACTTTTTCATCACACATGAGTACCCAATCAATGATTTTTTTTATTTTTTGTTATATTTAATAAATTCATCAACATATATTGGTAATGTGATAAAAGGTTTAGGGATTAGCCTAATCAATTGCAGTATAATAGTTTCCACACATTCGTCATTCATGAAAAGAAATAATTACCAATTATCATGGTTAGTGGGATTTAAAATTAAGATAATATTCTAAAAATTAAATTTATTAACTAGAGATTAAAATGAAACATCACATATCCAACCCAAAATTAATTTTTAGCCATCCTAATATTTCCACTCATTTCAATGTAACCAAATACATCACTTTACTAGTGATAATATTCCCCATAAATGTTACTTAATCTATCCCAAAAGGTATTTACTTTACTTCACACATAAATTTTCTTTCTTCCTGTCATAATTATAAAATTAATATTATCTTAATGTCACTCATATATTTTAGAATACATTATAATATAATGTATAAATACTATATGAAAATTAAACTAATAAACATAGAATGAAACTATTCCTTACATCGATGAAGACTCGTAGAGAATTATTGAGTCCAAATTGAGTATCTAAGAACTCATAGTTCATGTAGATTGAAAAAATGTATTATTAGGTATATAATACTTCTTAACTATTACACGATTATATCCCAAATAAACGCACACAATATAGAATAACCATGCTAAATATAGTAGATAGATCTTGTCATCAATATATGGAATATGTTACAAACTATTTAGCATGATCTTCTTGGGGTAAAAAGAATCAATATAAGGAAGATTAACCTATCCATACTATTAAATAATATGACCAACACACCCCATGGTGAATAAAATTACAATATAAATCTTTTGTCAACATTATATTATAGTTTCTTCTTTATGTATTCAATTTCCACTAGGACCGTTCTATATGACGTCCTAGATATTTTGAATTATCCTTGTATATAATCGATCAATAAAGGACCATCTCTTCTAAGAGGAATACAATTAAATTATATGGGAAACATGTTACTAATTATCATAAAATTATTATGTTATGATGTTTGATCTTTTCCTTTGTCTCGATCATTTTTTCAATGCACTCTTTCTTATAAGGAAGTAAAATCCATGCGTGAGATAATTATTCCAAAAAACACCACCTCCTCCTTAGATGTTTATATAATCAAATGGCACTTTATGATAAAATGGTTAATTTCCATATTGAAGATGATTTTTTTTGTATATAAGAGGAAATAAAATCCATAAATAGAATATCAAGATATTCTCCAAATGGGAGTATCATAATGTATTCCTGAAATTTCGTCATGAAAATGTTCAGAAGGGATACATTATTTACATTGGATGGAAAAATTTCACCATTTTCAATAACCAATCATATATTTACTTCCTTTATTTGAGATGATATATGAATTGTTATACTAAACATATGGGATATGGATGATTTTTTTGTACTATATTCACATAATAATTTGGATTTTACTGAGTATTATAATTCATCATTCAGTTATTTGATTATAGTGAAAATAATTTACATTATAAATAATTATCATTTGGATGGGAATTTTAGAAATTGTAAGATATAAAAGGGAAATTATGAACATTTTCAGGATAACTCAAAGATGAATTATATTTTTCAACCAATGAATTTATTTTTTTAGTAGACTTTATACATGATGTTTTTCTTAACATAATATGTAGTATTAATTTTATCAATTTATAATTCATAATAATGATATTTTAAATTTAAAATAGAATACACCAAGTGTGTTTCAAACTAGGTGTAAAACATGTTCTCTTTTTCTTACACTAGTAAGAGAATGTGTTAAAACCGAAGGCACTATTTTAGGGTTATTATACATTGGAAAAACTATACCAAAGATATGTTCACTTGTAGAATCCAATAATTTTTTTTGTTTCTTGGAATGAACTTTCTATCTTCATTACCAATATTTAGTTTATATTTATAATGTATAGTAATACCACCATGGATTTATCTAAAGTTTATTATTCTTAATAACCAAAATTTACTAGACCATGATCAAATACCAACTATGAAAAAATGTCTTTTATAAAACATAATTAAAAAATTATTAGATATTAAAAAACATAATAAAATTCGATGAGATCAAAATGAATAGTGTATATGGGTTATTAGATACATATTAGGATAACCATAAATTAGCACACAATGATAGAAATTAAAACACTAAATTATGCACATAGAATTATATTGATCTGATAAAATTATACAGTATATCCTTTGGATGTACAAAATAAAGGGGCGAGATATACTCCTTGTAAGGAAATAATAAAATCATAACATGGAAAACTTATTATATGTGAGTAATGGATTAATTTAAGGTGATAAAAAATATTTAGGATCATAAATGATAACATTGAATCAGGATATAAGATGATGACATCAATACAATATAATAACATTTCAGAAACCTAAAACATGACATGTTAAGAATAAGTGACGGTGAGGCACCATGAAAAAAATTCCCTAACTCTAATAATTAATGAACATACATAGAATCTAAAAATATAAAAACATTACCCACTATATTTCAGGTATATATTTTTTTTGTCTCACCCATTACATCCATATGATATACATATATTTATGTGTCATATTGAAATTATAACATATGATTTCTTTTAATTTTTAAACCAATTATTATGGAGTGAATTTTAGAAAAACTGTGTCACAAATCCAATAATTATTGTTACAAATTATTAAATAGACATAGGTGGATATGGTTATGGGAATATAATAAAATAAAATTGCTTTGTGGAAAATTATGAGATATTTTCTGCAACATAATTGTTGTATATAAAGGTCCATGGATGTGTTTATGGAAGGTTAATGGTGGTGTGTAATTACATTAGAATCATAAGGATGTAAAGATATATTTAATAGCACAATATGAAATATATATATATATATAAAGGCATATTACAAAGAATGTAATTTAATAAAAATGAAGAAATATGAATCTCAATACTTTAGTGATAACATCTTAATTCTTCTGAGAAGATTATTATGACAATAGGGAGACCTTGGGAAGGATTTATAGAGGGATTGGGAGATTAAATTAGTTCTAAATGAGTTTTCGGTGAATATTAATTTGTTTTTGGGTGGGTATTAATTTATAAAAATTGTGGAATTCATTAATAATATTAAAATACAGAGTTTTCACACTATTTGAAAAATAATAAAAACCAAAAACAATATTCTATGTTCTTACCATGTAATCATCTTAAGGGGTGTCGATTTCAATATTTTATTATACTACTATTGCAAATAATTAAAATTAAACAATTCATGATGTTGTAGTGACTCTGGTTCTAAATAATGGTTTTGAATACAATATAATATAACATTAGTTTTCAATAAATATATATGGGATTGAAAAATTAACTGAATAAAATATTAAATACATTTTTTTGTGGAATCAATTCACTGACATGTATTCCAATTATGTAATGTATTAAAACTTTTTTGGTTATTTTGATGTCGTAATACATACCGTATATTTATTATATATTTAATATTTACCACACATCGGATAATCTTTGAAAATTATGAAAATTTCAACATTGCGTAATATTGACATGATGATTTATATAAAACATATTCAGATTACCAATGTAGTATTATAAATTATGTTTTCCATATTTTAGAATAAAAATCCATCATTACTAAATTATAGTATTATTTATGATGCTAACTACTTTATCACTTATAAAAATTTCATTAGAATCAATAAATTATATTATATTTTATATTAATATAAATATTATTAAACCAAAATATTACATGAAAGTTAATATTCTAAATAAACATATTAAATATATAAATAATATAATTTTAATTGAAACTATATATATCACAAATATATAGTTTTATTCTATTAATATAAAAATATAATATCACAAAAATCTTTTTATTTATTCAAACACGCACAAATATAAATATATATATGGAAATAATAATGAATATGTAAATATAATCATTATATTAATAAAAATGAAATATAGAATATTTTATTTCAAAGTCAATGTTAGATAACCTTGTTTTAAACCTGTGATCACCTTATGGGTGTGGTGTATGATGGTGGTACATTCATTGGGTTGATCGACTACCATGCTTTGGGTTGTGATCTCGATAAGCATGAAGTTATCTGATAAATGGGTTCAATATATTCTTAGATGATGAATATATATATGTGTATGGTCATGGGAAATTGATAGTGATTCCATATTCATTGTATGATTTAATAAAGAGGCCTTATTAACTACGATCCTACTAGTTGAGGACATCACACCATCCATTTTTTTTCATTTAGAAATTATAATATCAAAAAATATATAGTAATATTAATTGAAATACGTGAATTCAAATATTATCAATGGTTATAATTCATATCGGGATTTCATCATGAATGAAAAATCATGGGTATTTATTATAATGGAACAAAAAATGAAATTTAGTGCATATGATTTATATTAAAAAATTATAAGGAATCGATTTATTGTCATGTTATTATTATTTTAAAAAAAATTAGACCGTTATAGAGAGGATGTTTCAAAAATTATGTTACTTTTTTTAGGGAATTCAACTATCAAAATATCATAAAATTGCACACCTATTCTCATAATCATATGAACACAATTTTTTAAATTTTTTAAAATATTGTATTTTGACTTCTAGAAAAAGAAAAAACATATTGTGTATCAACATATCAACACCAATAATTTTTATAATATATTAAAAAAATTTCCTGATCCACTTAATATTAAAATCATGAAATTTTATACTTTATTTAAATTAATTACGAATATCAATTTTCTTTGTATATTTAAATTACAATTATGATTTCCTAACGTCAATTCGATAATTACGGTTTTCATTTTATTGATATATCCTCTTATTATGTGCATCACTTAACATAAAATTTTCATTAAAATTTCTATTTATATACACCATTATCTATAGTGAGTTCTAGGATACTTTTATTTTTTAAACCCAACATGATATATATATATATATAAATGGGGTGGGGAATTAGCATATCAATTACTAAAACAACTATCCACATGGATAAATTTTTTACTAAGATAATAATTATATATATTTCTCATTTAAATATATAAAATCATGTTAATGAATGAGAGAGACAATATAATTTCAATTAGTTCCTGTAAATGGAGATAATCAAACATGAAGAAAATAAAATGTAGTAATGTACACGAATAACTGAATCATAATATTTTTAAAACGATTGATGTGGACTCATTATCCCTCCTGGTTTATGATCACCCACTTATTTAAAGATTTATTATATCTATAATGTTTTTTATTCAATTTTGGTTTAATTAAAATCCATTAATGATGTGAATCTATTGTAAATTTTCCACTATTTTAGTTCCATGATGCTTTTTATTCACCCAAATAATGAATATATATTTACTATAAATATTATTTGAAATTATTATAAATATTTTCTAATTGTCATATTCATGGAACACTTTTAAAATATATTTTTAAATTCCACCAATTTATTAATCTCTCATGATTTCAAGAAACATTAAACATTAAATAATCTACCTAAAATTTTTGAAATAATTTTAAACGGTCCACTAATAACCAAATTGAATCATTTCCTCTCGGTGCTCGAGGTTAAACATTAACAAAGTCCATTGAGATGTCCTCCAACTTCCATTGAGGAATCTATAATGGCCGGAGAAGTCCACCAAGAACACGGTCTTTGGCCTTTACTTTATAGTAGTCCAATCATCGAGACACAAACTCTGAAACTGGATGCTTTGGCCCAGGTCACCAAAACTGGATCCTCAAGGATCGTTACATCTTTGTCACGCCATGATGAACTGCTAAAGGTGAACTATGAAACTCTATGAGAACCATCTTTCCCATTATCAAAGGAACAAAAAACCTTATGTGATACAACACTCGGTGTTGTTTATCCTCAGACCACCCATCAGGGGATCGACGCAAACAACTCGGTCTCTGCAGACCTCCACCTCTAGATCCTCCAACTGATACTCTTCTAACTTCTACACTAGGGATAACTGTACCATCATCTATAAATGACAAACTCTTCCCACAACTTCTCCTATATCAAGATTTAATGCTGACAGTTCATCCATTAGTCTCCTTGAATCACCAGATTCATGAACAGTATCACTATGTGACATTTGACTTAGTAAATCATCTAAAACATTCCCCTCTCCAGGTGTATATGATATCTCCAAGTCATATTCATGTACGAACTCCATCCACCAACACTGTCATATGTTCAAGTCACGCTGGGAGAAAAAATTCCTCAAACTATATTGATCGGTGAAAACCACAAAGTGCTCGCCCAATAGGTAATATATCCACAACTTCAAAGTAAAAACTATGGATGCCAACTCAAGATCATGTGTGTAATGGTTATGATCATGGGGATGTAACTTCCAAGACCCATAAGAAACAACTAATCTCTGCTACATCAGAACACATCCTAACCCTAGATGCAATGCATTAACAAAAACATCAAACTGAACTCCCTCAGTGGGAAGAAAATGAACTAGATTACTTAATAACATCTTTTTTAGATACTCGAAAGTTGAATGGAACCGATTAGTCCATATGAACACCTGATCATTCCTGGTTAAAGCAGTTAGAGGATTTTCAACTGATGAGAAATCGGCTACGAACCACCTAGAGTAGCCTGCATGACCAATGAAACTTCGCACCTCTAACACAGTCTTGGGGGATTCCCAAGACACAACTACTTCTATATTCAATGGATCCACCACTACTACCTATTGTGACACAACATTCCCCATGAAACAGACTTCTCAAGCCCAAAACTCACACATCAACAACTTCCCAAACAACTTCTGTGGACGAAGAACTCTCAAAACATCATGTAGATTCTCCACATGATCCTCTTCAGAAGTGGGGTACACAAGGATTTCATCAATGAAAAGTACCACGAACATGTACAAGAACTCATGGAACACATCATTCATTAATCCCATGAACACAGATAGAGAATTCGTCACGCCGAACGACATTACAACGAACTCATAATGCCCATGACGACAACATAAAGTAATCTAAGGATGTCCACATCCTTCACACACATATGCTAATATCCTAACATCAAGTCAATATTTTAGAACAAACTTTCACCCTTTAGTTGATCGAATAAATCATCAATCTATGGAAGAGGATTGTGAATCATTATTTTTAATTTAATTAAGCGACGATAATCGGCACACAACTTCAAACTACCGTCAGCCTTCTTCACGAAAAAAATTGGTTCACCCCACGGTGACACACTTGGCTGAAAAAAATCACACTGTAACAGACCATCAATCTATATACATAGCTCTCGTAACATAGATGGGTCTATCCTATATAGAGACATAGAGATAAGAGATGCACCTGGTTGTTGCTCTATCCCAAACTCGATCACTCATTGAGGGTGTAATGATACAACCTCTTTTGGAAAGATATCAGGGTACTATTCTACAACCCTAGGAAATGCCAACTACTAAGCCTCTGAAGAACTGAACATCATCTAACCCATCATGGATGATAAGGACGGAACATGGATCTCTCTCACCATCGAACACCACTGGCTCTCTATCCCCACCAAAGAAAATGACATTCTTCCTAAAGTAATCCATGACTGCCTGCACCGAATACAACCAATCCATACCGAGGATGACAATATATGGTTGTATTCGTAAACATAGGAAATATCCCGAAGAGTGGTGCGTCCCCAACAATAGCTCACTATCACTATATACTAAAAACAAGTTTTCTCGACCTCCAACTGGCATACACAATGCCAAGGTAACTATAAGCCACCCCACCTAAAGTCCCAAAGTATGGACAAGGGTAGGTGATATAAAGGAGTTTGTTTCTTCAGAATCAAATGAGGCATACACCAAGGTAGAAAACAAGCATAGGGTACCTCGAACGACGTCTAGTTCTCCTGGAGTAGGCAATCCCTGAGCATGAAGTTGACCATGACCACCTCCACAATTTCTATGACCCTAATGAAGACCACCACCACAGACGTGCTCTACTCTCTGAGGATGGGGAGCGTCATGGGGTTGTCTTCTGCCTACCCCATCTACCCTCTGCTGATATAAAGCTGTTGCAACCTACTACTGTTTCCTCTCCTGGAACTGCCTCATCGGAGGAACCTGGAGCATATCACCTAGTGCACGATGACTACTCTGAAAGATCAGTCACTCCCACTATTATTGACCATGACCACCACATAAAAAACAATATCCTAATCCCTTGGCATAGGTTTGAGAGTTTTTTCCTCTGTGGAAATGAGATGTGATGAGGTGGGACCTACCCCCGGCAGAGTGAGAACTCTTCTGCCCTGAAAACCGGGAACCTCGGACCAGAGCTCTGCTTCATGAGGAATCATGACGATTCCCCTCATGATGATCCGGTTTGTGCAAATGTTTCTCAACAACCTCTTCCCTTTCCAGTACCTTAAGACATGTTTTCACAATAAATGGGGTGACCTAGAGCAGTATCTCTTCACACAAACCCTCCTTGAAATGCCTCACCATGGCCTCCTCATCTAGAAGCAGGTCAGAAGAATATAGTAAAAGGTTCCTAATATGGATTCCAAACTCTCGAACCCTGGAGCTCCCCTTTCAAAGGGTAAGAAGCTCCTAGAAAAGGGTTGCATTCACAATAAAAGAATGAAACTTAACTCTAAACTCGACTTGGAACTCCTCCCATGGATCATTGACTCCTCCTGATCCCCAAGGAACAAGAACCACCACTACCTCACTACTCCATAAAACATTGTCACAACCAAGGACACACAGCTCTCATTCTGAGAACGGATCGAATGGATTCCTATCTTGACCTCCGACAAATAGTCTTCCATGACTGCATCTGAAACGGAGCCCTCATACTTTTACAGACTCTGGCACTGAAACACTCAGTGATTCTTCCTCCAAGTGCCGTCTTCATCAACCTCTACCCTACGACGATCTGCTGAAAAAACCTATTAGATATTCTCTGCTCAAACCAGATGAGGGCATCGAACTGGAGCCATACCTATAAGAGAGCAAACCATTAGAGCTCAATAATTGGGAATATGGAAGACTGCACATTAATTAATTAATTTTTATCTTTCATTGATTTTAGGTTAACCTATCCAAAGTTCTTTCCCTTCAAACGCAGGAACAATGAATAATGAGGCATGATCCTTTCCTAGTTCTCTACCCTACAACTAGTTTCACCTTGTTTAGTAGCCTTTGTAAACTTAAAGGTTTGTAAATCAGATCATATGGGGGCCTAATCAACTATGTCTCAGCCGACCTATAGTGTTTACATCACTTTCTAAACATGAATGACACTGTCTCTCTACCAACTCATGCAACCTCACCTTTTCCTATCTCTAAACTCCATACTTTCCCTCAACCTTCCTTTGATACCACTTTTTTACGACCCCCCACCCACAAAGTGTACCCCTCCTAGGCCTACAATGTGAGAAGGGAGACAATGACCCCTGAGTCCCACCTTTAGTAGGCCACGGGTAGGCGACTAGAACCAAGGGTATATGAAACACACAAATGGGAGGAATTACCCTCTAAGAGAACACATGCGGAGGAGAAAGATAAGATAGGAACCAACCAACTCCAACTCAACTAGTAAGATAAAAGAAATACCAAGTACACCTATGAAATGTCATTCAAATCTAAAACAAATGAAAAAACTATAATTACCCAAAATAATGTAAAACAACATTAAATACAAGACCGAATATCTCTTTCAACCACAAGATAGTAGTAACCAGACTGCTCTCAAACCTACTCTAAGTGAGCAGAAAAACAGTTTATATATACATAGGGTTAGTATAACAGTATACTCAGTAGGATCCTCCCTCAAACCTCTCGTGAAAAAGGAAAGAATGTTAATGCACAATGAACAAAAAGTTAATCTAACTTATCATCTAAACCGTTATAATATGTTCCTAGACTCCCCACAGATACTCACACCAATTAACGCATAACATTGTATATAATATAATAAATAATATCATGGTAACCCCACTACTACTTCCCCAATGGTTTTCCACTCTGTCCCAATGTCGCACATCTTAAGCATCTCTCTCTAAAAGGCTTTCCCACAGACACATACGCAAAACACCACAACATTCACATCATGCAACAAAATGACAACACACATGTAAGAAAAGTAAGCAGGTAGTTTTTGGAAGCCACAACAGCTCACCTAATGTTTATCATAAATCAGGTATTATACCTAAAGCCATTACAGCCCATACACCGAGTAAGGATCCTCAAGCCATCATAGCCTATACCCGTTACACCAATAGAAGTCCACAGAAAACTATTTTCAGAATATATGTTTGTGAATAACCACAAGCCATTACATCCCTCTACACACATATATGTGGAATACTAATCGCTATGCCTACCTACACAAGTAAATACCAAGAGAAGAGAGTGGTGCCAAAGGGGGTAGTCAGCCATTCATCCTCCCACCAGAATATTGTGGAAAACCCCACCCAGGGCTCAGAATCCCTAGGGTGTTAGTTCCCCTTACTGACAGGGTGGATTAGCATATAGAAACACAAAAAGTAAGGAATATACTATACCTCACTACCAAACTATGGTCATAACCTAGTCATAGACTCAACTGTATCTAATGTCTCTCAGACTCTAGGCTGCTACTTCTAAAGCTTGTTTTCCAATAAGAACACAACCTTTTAAAAATCTTTAATACATCATTTCATTCCATTTTTTATCAGTTTCACATTACATTAATTAATTCAATAAACATTAATTATCCAATAACAATTTCACATTAAATTTCATTCAGATCACACACAAAGTCCAATGTCCCTTTAAAACTACAACCTCATCATTGTGTTCTAGAAAACTCCAACCCCTTGGGTTGACATCATTTATTAAATTATTCATTACAAAATTACATTCCCATATTCCCAGGAATTCTAGAAACACAATCTATGCTACTAAACACAAGGGAGGCTCAACACAGAGAGTAGATGTAATACTCATCGAGTCTTTGCCGCTTATAGAAAGAGCATAGACCAATCCTCCATTGAGAGGCTAAACATGGAAAGCACATGGAAAACCCCATGAATCTTTGCCTTTTTCAAAAGAAGGGTAAGTAAGACAGGATGCCTTGAGTAGTGGGGAAAATTAAAGGAGATAATCAACCAATAAGAATCAGCAAGCATCCAAAAATCACTTCCATCCCATTCCATCATCCCTGGTGTCCTTCCTGGCACCCACATGCATAAACCGATGCATATCCCCACTCTAGGAGTCATCTTTTTCCATAACCAATGGTCTCCATGCACCCACATATGACAATAGCACTCTTTGCTTACATCACAACATAAGAAGTGTGAAAATGCACATCTTAACAAATGGTCTCATTGCCCTTTACCAATCAAAAGGTAACTCAAAACCCTTCAAGGATTTATAAAAAAATAAGTTATTTAATCCATCTTGAATTAACCGATATATTTTTCATAGGTTCCAAATTCGGGAAACCTAATCGGTAATCTATAAAAAATAATTAAACATGCTTACTGCGCCAATTTGATTAACATCAAATTACATCATGGAGAACCAGATTCATTTACATGCCACTTTATCTTCTAACCAAAAAAATTATCAATTAATTGTTTTCTATGTTCATTTCCAATTTCTGTTAAGAAAAAATAGCTAAAAAATCACGAATAGAAATCACACTATCTAGAAAAACAAGAGGCAATAACATATGATCGATTAAAATTTATTTATCTCGTTTAAATATTTATTATGTCAATTCCATTGACATCCAGTGGGATCAAATGTGCTAACGATAAAGTAGCAAATAAAATAAGGGAGAAGCAATGAATCCCCTACCTCAAAAAGTTCTTGATGTTCTATATCCAAACAATGGGTCATGATCCTCCTCTCGCGACAACTATATCCACCCGAGGATGCCATGGTACGACCCCCCAACAGAACCACAAAAAAACTTCATTAGAAGTATGGAGATTACGTGTTATAAAATGTAAAGGATTAATAGTAGAATGTCATTATAACAGCACTGTAGCAGGTCACTATAGTTGCACTGTAGCAGCGGAGGGACTGTAGCAGGTACTGTAGCTGCGTGGGTACTGTAGCCGTACTGTTCATTGAGGGGTCTATTGGGCCAAAAAATGGGCTTTCTAGCCCTATAATTAGGCCACTTTGCCTTCGGGCCTTTGGGCTATGTAATGGGTCACCCTCTACCCAGTCTAAAATAGGTCTTTACTTTAATAATAAATTCAGGCTTTAGCCCCAACCTTTAAAAAAACAGAAATAGGGGGTGCACATGCAGCAAGAAGGACGTCGAGGAATCCAATCCACGGTGAAAAGTTTGATCTCACAATTATTATGGGAAGGAGGGAAAGGATCGAGAATCTCTCATTATAGAACAAGGACTAATAATGAGGTAGGAAGATAACTTGTCCCTTCTGAAGATTTATTGGAGCGACAGTTTAAGATACACTTAATTTTGGATTAAAAGAAGATCAAATTAAACCACGTTTTTTGACCAAGTAAAAACATCTAGAGCCTTAAGAATAATTAATATTGGAGTTATGAGGTTTAAATCGGCCTTAGAGTACGTAAAATATGGCTTTTAATGCATTTTACGTCAAATGAAACATCATAGGGGAAAAACTGTAGGATGTTGGAAGCACTGTTCATGAATTAAAAATTTGGTGAAGGAAAAACATTGTTCATGAACCTCATCATTAGATCCTCAATGATAGAACACTATTCATGAACCTCACCATTAGAACATTGTTCATGTACCTCACAATTAGAACCTCACTGATAGAAAATTTTTCATGAACATCACGGTTAGAACAATTTTTATGAACCTCACCGTTAGAAAACTATTCATGAACCTCACTGTTAGAACACTATTCATGAACCTCACTGTTAGAACACTATTCATGAAACTCACCATTAGAACACTGTTCATAATCCTTACTGTTAGATACTCAACGATATAACACTATTCATGAACCTCACTATTAGAACACTATTCATCAACCACACCATTAGAACCTCACCGATAGAACACTACAGGCCTACAATTCTGAAAACACTTTTTACAGAACTCAAAAAATTGGAAAAGTAAAGAGAGGTTACCATTAGAGGTTACTGTTAGAACAATTAACTGATGGATATATTCATAGAATTGGAAATTTGGAAATGGAAAGAGATGTTACCATTAGAGGTTACCGATAGAACTGTTCACCGATGGAACTGTTCACATAACTCAAAATTTGGTAATGGAAAGAGAGGTTACTGATAGAACTGTTCACTAATGGAACTGTACATAGAATTGAAATTTTGGAAAAGGAAAGAGAGGCTACTGTTGGACCTCACCATTGGAACTTTTCACAAATGTCTACCGTTGGAACTGTTCACCGAGGGTCAGCAATGTTACTATTTACAAAAAGGGAAAATTGGAAAAGTGTTGGGGATGAGTCACCTTGACCTCCTGGAACACCACAAACACCATATTATCAAAAAGGAATCGACATGAGAGTTATGAGCCATTAGAAAGGTATTACTGATTTTATTGATATTATTGTATTATTTCATCCTATGATGTTATACTCATTTTAAAAATTTAAAGAAATTTGCTAACAATTTTTGTTTTATTTAATAACTATATAAATGATAAATTATTATTTATTAATTATATTTCTATGAGGTCCATTAATGTATTATTTTCTATAAAACAGGAATATAAAAATATTCGTGAATAATTATAGGTTGGGGAAAAATTTCATATTTTGGTGGAAATTAGTTAAATTATTAAACATAACTGATCATTTATATATATTTAATTATATTTTCAATATAGATTTCAAAATATTTCTTCTTCTTTAATAAACGGATCATAAAGAATGTATTTTATTTCCATAAAATTTTACGAAACAATAGTTATATATCTGATTGTAATTTTTTGGTTTTGAGTTACCAACCTCTCTAGTGATGATTGACATTATTACAAACAATTATATCTGTCACTATCCAAAATTTTTATTTTATTAATCAATTAACACATCCTTTCATTCCAAAAAAAATTCTATTATTTAGAAACCAATTTATGTGACAGAATTCTATATTACCCTACCGCCATATTAGATTATGTTTTCATAACCATTTTTATGTTATAGAATTCCAACCAAGGTATTATAAAATGACTAAAACAATTTTACCTGGCTAAATTTAAAATTATGAGTATAAAAATTATAATAGGGGAGACAATAGAAACATTAGTGGTTAGAACAATAAATTCCACTCAATAGTATTAAATTCTCCAAACATTGAGATTAATTTATCCATGAAATAAAATAAATTTAAATTTGATAATTATAAATTATCTATAATTTTTTTGGATATGAAAATGAATATATAAAAAATTTATTATATATGGTTTTAATATGTATAAAATATATTGAATGCTTATATATTGAATACATAATTAATAATAATTATATTTAATAAAAAAAAATTAAAAAAAATATTTGTCTTAATAGGTTGTCTCATCATTTATTGATAACTTAAAATATAATTAATTAATATATTTTTTAAAAATTATATTTTTTTTCTAATTATTATGTTCATTTAACATATTTAAATCAACATTGTGGGAAATTTTGACATATTTCCTAAAATATTAATTTTTTCTATTAATATTTAAATATTTTAATTTTTTTAGATTTCACCAATAATTGGAATAAATTTTGAAATTTATATGTAAATCTTTTTAATATTATTTAAATTATTATCTATTTTAATTATTTATATTTAATCATATTAATTAATTTTTAATAACCTTATTTATTGTAGTTCAATTTTATTTTTTGGTTTACAAATTTATATATTATGAAAAGATATTTAATGGGAGTAATGTATCTCCATTTTAATTATTTTTCAATTCCATTAAAGAGGAATTATTTAATGATTTTTTTGTATTATATATATTTGAATATGAATTCCAATTCATAATATTATTATTTTTGGCCATATTGATAAACCAACAACATGTTTTCATCAAAAATATTATCCATGAAAAGAATCCTTATTATAGTGTGCCACAATTTATTTTAAAATTAGATTCATTCACTTGTATATATTGAATTTGGAGAATGGATTCCATATTTTTTTCATAATAATTATTATCATCTAATAAATTCAAATAATATTTATTTAATAATAAATATTGAAAACTGAATAATTATTTTACTGTTATTACGGTAAAACCAAATTTTATGTGGGATAAAAAATATATATTTGTTTATATGTCCTAAAAACATCACTAAAAGTTCTTTTATGGACATATATAGGCCTTAAAAATTATATTTCCTGATAATGGTCTATATTTGAGCCATATATCTTGTTAAAAACGTGGGTAAAAGCTTTTTTTGTAAAAACAATGCATGTGTCCCTCTAACATCACTTCCAAAAGGCCACCCAGAATCCTCTAATATTCATACCAATAAAGCCATTTGGATAGAACAATACCTAAAAAAATATCTTTTCATTATCTCCCCACAATCTTTATTTATTTTTTTCATTTATTACTCAAACATAACAATGTTTTTGGTTCCAAACTAATGATGTATTATGAATTATAAGTATCATGATTTACACAGATTTTTAATTTTATTTATTCTTAAAACTCAGTAAAATATTAATTAGTTAATTTGATATAATTAGAAATAATATCCCAAATATATGGAGGTTATTGTTTTGACTGCATATCTTAAATCTATCTTATCTTACATTAAATGTGAAAAATCATCACTTATCTGTACAACAGACTAGAGCCTCGTGATCCAATGTCATTCATATTTTAAAATTTCCTCTCCTGGCCTCATATAATTATATATTAGTGGATATATTTTATATCTAAAAAATAATTTTACTCATTTTAGTATGATATAATATAAATTTAACTAAATTCTATTTCAAAGGGAAAATAGTAATGTCGCTTATGTATAGTGCTAACAGCTACCTCGTGAAGCAATGTGATTTTTTTAACTAATATATTTCATGGAAGAAGGACTAGATAATGTTAATGATTATTTTTATATAAATTAAAATAATAATATGTCAAAATAATATTTTTCATTATGAAAATATGATATATCAATTAATTTATAGGATTAAAAAATAATAACATCATTTTTTTGTATGTTTCTACTACCACCTCCATGAAATGATGTGATGATTTTTTCAATCACTACATCACATGGACTGTATATATTAGTATATTATTGAAAAAATAAGTTATTTATTATTTTTTTAATCATTTTTGAATGATAAATAAAACATACCTTCTTTATTTAAGCATAAAAAAATTAAATATTCCTCTTGTATACGTATGACCAACCATCTCCATGATTGTAACACATTTCTTATGTCAGAAATAATTTTTTTATTAGTTGTAAAATTAAAATTACTGTATAACTATGATAAATAATAAAAGATTATTATTTTTATGATATTTAGATATTATAAACTATGACCAAGGTCAACAAAATAAAGTTATTTTCAATAATGAATCGATAATAAACCACAGAATCGATATGAATTAATAAATTATGTTTTAAAATATATCATTACAACAAATTAAAATAGCCAACACCATTATATTGAATTAAAAATATAAACTTTTCTTAGTAAAATAATTATTTTAAAATTTTTATATATAAGGTTTAAACATCAATGAATAATGTCAGACCAGATATTGGGGTTTGTTGTGTAACTTATTTCTATGAGACATATGACATATTCAAGAATTTGTTTTTTGAGGTGAATATAATGAAAATGTATGTATTTTGTAACGCCCCGACCCCAGCTACCCAGAGTCGGTGCATTACTTCGTAACATTGGCATGATCACAAAAGATAAAGTCTTGAAAGACTGATTAGTTTAGTATCCTTGGAAACACTAGATACATTCATAAATGTTACATTACATCATAAAGTGAAATACTACAATAACAAAGTCTCCATAGTCCACACTCATATCCTCTTCTGACTATCCCTGTAGGTCATTCATAAAATACTTCTTCACATCCTGGAAAATATAAAAACATTGAAAGGGGTGAGCTCAGATGCTCAGTAAGGATAACAATATTGCGGAAGATTTCATAAATAAACATTAAAATTTAAGGCAATGTATAGCTAAAAAAAATCCTTTTTAAACTTGAACTTCAGTATAATATGGCAAAAGCAAAATGAAATAATGCCATTTACTTATTCACGTTGATATTCTACTAGTCGAATAACCACATGCAATATCAATAACCACTTTCATATTGATGGAATGCATAATGCCAGACTATCATAACCACGTAGTCAAGGCCTCGTACCAAGACCACAATTAAGATTTTGTCAAGGCCTCATGCCAAGAAACTAGTTTGTCTCATGAGACCTACCGATGCATCGAGGAGCTATAGCGGGCTCCACCCGTCACTTATTATGTCCAATGCATTCCTCATATGAATAGGTTTAAACATATCATAAACCATAACATAATAATATCACATAAAACATGCATAAAACATAACATTTCCACATTTCAATTACAGGATATCAATAAAACACATTGATATAATAAAAATGCTTTCAAAACCATTTTCAATACCAAAATAAAAGAAAGTTAAAACTTTGTATTTAATTTTCATTAAAAAAAAGTGATGGCATGTAGAGGAAGTCGAAACTCAAATAATGGTCACGGCGGAGGAGAAGTTGTTGTCGCCGCATATGTACGGAAAGAAAAACATTCCCTTTTTGTCGTTTAGTAAAATGCTTCGTATAAAAATGATTCCTTTTGAATAAACGGAAAAGTTAAAGGGGTTTATACACCGTATAAAAGAAATTTGTGTGTAAAACCAAATATGCCTCAATGAAAGGAGATTGAGGCGAAGTCCTTAAAAAGATCATTTTTAAAATAAAATAGATCTATTATGTGTATTCACTATAAGTTCACATAAATAATGTACAAATACAAGATAGGAAATAATAATATCATGACATAATTTGAAATTAGGAGATTAACCCAAAGAATGGAAATTGGGTTAAGAAATTCCCTTACCTCGTGTCCGACTTGAATCGATCGTTCTTTAACCTCCTGAATAATAAACTAGAGTTAAATTCTATTTTCTTAATAATCTTTTTCATTTTCATTATTTCATTTATATCACTTATTACCATGTTATGAACATTATGTAATTATTTAAGTTAATAACTGTCATTTTGTCGAACTTTGGTACTTCAGTCAAAAATAAACTTATTATAATTAAAAGTTGTTCATGTGGTGATATATCCATTATATCCAGAGTTATATTCATGATATAGATATCATATATCTCATATATATCCAGTATATACATGCATTTATAATATTCCATAACCTTTAGAGGTAAGAAATGAAATGCACCGTTCATGGAGACGGTAAGCCGTACGTACGCATGAACGCTACTTTCATTTCTATTTTGTATTTAATGAAATCATAATGATATAAAGGTATATTATAATTCCAGTATAATATAATATATAATATCATTTACTCCATCCTTTATACATCCCACATATGGTATTAACGATTCAAATCCCTTTGAGGGGGCGGTAGTCCGCACTTCCTAAAATGAAAATATCATGTTTAACCATAATGGAAACAATAAAGGTATGATATAAATGAAAAATACAGAACCTTAAGTAAAACATAAATATATTATATATCATGTATAAATATAGTGACATCTTAATGTCCACCTTTGAAGGTGTTATAAGAGTGTTGAACAATCATCGTTTCGTGAGGCAGAAATTTACCATCCACAGAAACAGTATGTTATTTAACCATTAGATGTAGGTGTGTGTATGTGTAGCTCGAATACATCTTATAACAACATCCTAGTATATTGAGGATAATTTTTTTGTTATAAAGTAAATGAATAAAAATATTTTAGGGGGTTGGATAAGCAAAATAAAACAAAATAACATAAGAGGACACATTACCTTAAAATCGGGTAACTCTTTTGATTTGAGCCAAAGGATTCCTTGGGAAGAATTATGCCCAAATTGAAGCTTATAGGAGTAAGTTAGGGAAGTTGGGAGAGTATTTGGGCAGAGGTTGGCTGAGAAAAAAGGCTTTGAATGTGTGATTAAGGTGGTAGAGGTGGGGGCCTTTTATAAGTGGAGAGGAGGGGCACTCTTGGAATGTAATGAAATGTTACTTTATTATACAATGCCTTTCACATTCTAATGGTCCCACACTTATATAATTCAAGGATAAGGTGATAAGGGTTCGAAATCCACTCATGCAATAGGATTTGGACAAGTGTAATGCATATATTTTACATTATCCTTTCCATTTTATTGAAATCGTTAATTAATGAGGTAATCAGTGCATCATCATGGTGTCATAGATAATTTAATTTATTTAATGTCTAAAAATTATAAAACAATTATCATGATGTAGGAAATATTTTTATATTTCTAATGAATATTTATAGTCAAAAATATGACTTGTATAACCCCATTTTATCTTTTTTGTAGTAAAACAACTTATGTTTTTGACATTTTTATTTTAACTTTAAATAAAAGTTATTTATGTCATTTTCCTAGAAAAGTTGCTCCATGGGGTCCCCAAGTTGACCCATAGATTTTCTTGGACGGCAACGACACATCCAATAGGGGTACGACATTTTTAAAGGTCATTTCATATTTTTATAATTTCATTTTTACCTTAAATTTCACTAATTACCTTTAATCGCGATTAATTAAACTTAAAAGTTGCTATTCACCAAAAAATTATTTTAATCCCATTGAACCACATTTTACTTTATAATGACAACCATTTATGTTGGATTTTTTAAAATCAAATCACAGAAGTGGTAATAATTCATTTAAATGAAAAAATCAGTTATTTAACTACCACTTAGTGGTTTCACTATTTATCAAAAATTGAAGTTTTTCAGAATAGTGCCAAAGTTTAACCCAATTGATATTCCAAATTCAAAAATAATTTCTATTTTACAAAATTACAATCAAATAAGTTGCATTAATTAATTTTATAATTAATTCTCACTGTCAAAACAAATAGCGTGTTTTTAAGAAACAATATATATCAATAGATTGACAATTGTTTATGTCCAATTTCAAAGTGAAATTAATTATAATGAACACCATTGGATAAAAAGGTAAAAATATATTCTAATTATACTTTAAAACCACTAAATAGTATAATTTATCACTATAAATTATTTTGATTTAAAAAGCTGTTTTAAGTATTTTTCACTATTCATAAAAATTTGGATGTTCTCAGAATATTACAAAAAATTCAACATAGGATAATTTCGACATTACGAATCCAAAAATGAAGTCCATTTTGAAATATAAAATATATATAATTTAAAAAGTGGGTATTACTATTCATTAGGGCTATTTTGATTAGTCGCGGTGTGCTAGAATCTCGAACATGTGTACAATGCAAGCTATTGCATTATTGAAAGAGAAGCGTATCGTGGAAGCTCGAGGTGTTACATTCTACCCTCCTTCAATAAATTGCGTCCTCGCAATTTGAAATTTTTCTTTGAAAATAAAAGGTTGAAAATAGAAATACCTTTGTTGAAAACCCACATCGGAAATAAGGTTAATAAATATATAACATTAAAAGAAAGAAAGATAAGTACAAAGGTCACCCGAGATAGCCCATATTAGGATTCTATGAAAGTATGGATATGGGAGAAAAGAAAACCATCATGGTCTGATGGAGAGTTATAGAAAACTGGATTAGGAGAAAGTTAACCATAAGAAAATCACCAACTTGTGATTGGTTAAATGGTCATTGAATCCCCAGTTGGAAAAGTTAACCAGCAACGTGTTTGTTTTAAGTTACCTTTTATAAAGTTGAGGAATTTATTTAGGAGATTTACTAAGAACATAAGGGAATATAAATACTTGTTATGTATACTTTCATTCGTTAATAAATTTTTACCACTAACCCATCTTTTACTCCAAATGGTAACAGAACTCAAAAATAATCTATTTATCCTAATTGTATAAGGTTCTAAATATTACCACATACCATTTAGATTAGGAAAAAATAATTTGTAACCAGGGGCTTCCTCTATGCTAGTGGTAGGTAATAAAGGCATGTCGTACTATGGTTGTGGGTTCGATTCCTACAGCTTTGTCCGACGCGACGGGTTATGCCCCACCCTGCAGGTTGTCCTTTTCCTAAAACTATAGTATTATAATATTCCAAAAATAATCTTCAGAAATATTTTAACCTTAAACAATACTATCCAAAGATCATCATAATCCATTCCAACCATTATAGTTATCCAATATACCTCCGTCCAGACATTCTCTAAATGGTCTCTAAATTCCAAAATCAATTGTAACATCTGATTCCCCAAACAGAGTAAAGTTTCTCTTATTGTCACATACTAAAAATATGATTACCTTCATCATATTAAATCCTTAATGAAAACAGCATGTACTGCATTACAATCCTTATATATATCACATTATTCTTATAACCATAATCTAGTTCTTGAGTCAAAAAACACAAATATAATAATTATTCAACATCATCTGTAGTAACAGCATAAGCTTGACCTTGATCCCTTGGCCTTTTCCGAGGTATGTTTTTCTGATTATTAGGACCATCATTTGCGTAATGTCCCATTTCCCTACAATTGTAGCATTCAACATTAATAGCCTCTTTCTTTCCCTTACAATCATGAGCCTGGTGACCTTTTTCTCCACATTTGTAACAAAATCCCATTCCTTTTAGGCAAGTACCAGGGTGATTCTTCCCACAATTATCACATAATGGAAAATCATTCTTTCCCTTTTTCCCTTTATCGGTATCTTGTTCCACTGTTATCTTCTTCTCTTGATTTACTTTATTGTCATAAAACTTAGTGAATTCCTTTTCTATCTTGATAGCACACGAGACTATATCCTCGTATGTTGAGAAAGATTGTGATACTAAAGCTCGATGGAGAAATGGTTTTAGCCCATCAAAGAAATGATCAATCTTACTTCTTGGGTTACGTATATAATATGCTGCATGCCTCGCTAACCATGTAAAGTTAGCCTCATACTTTGTGACATTCTCATTCTCCTTTTGTCTCAGACTCAGAAATTGCCTTTCCATATCTGCTCGATGGTCATGTGGAAAGTATTTTTCTAAGAAAAGATCTTTGAACTCTCTCCATTCCATACATGATACTTCTTCATCTTCCTTTGTATTTTGAATTAATGACCACCATTGATCGGCATCTCCAGTGAGGCGGTAAACTGCCCTGATAACCTTCTCCCTTTCGATACTCCCCAAGGCGTGGAATATTTTCTCTAAGGAGTTTATCCATTGCTCAGCTACTAATGTATTTGTACCCACATTAAATGTTGGTGGTTGTTTCCTCATGAAGCGGTCTAACATCGATCGTCCATGTTGCGGATCAGGGTGCTCCATACGAGTAAGGTTATTATTCATAACTTGAGTGAGTTGTCCCAATATGGTAATAAGTTGATCAGCAACAGTTGTATCTCCATATCCATAATAATTATCTTGAGAAGGAGGGAAATCCCTACACGGAGTGCGTGCATTGATACAGTTTCCATTCCTTCCACTCGGCTCCATTTCTAAACAATGACATAAACTATATTAGTTTATGAATCAAAATACATAATTCCATACTTGTAAGAAACTTAACATAAATTGAACTATTTATGGATATAATCCATAAAACGTTTTCTTTGAGGATGTATATACTCATAACCCTTCATAGTGGTTTGTAAAGAATATGAAAATTATCCTAAGCATATCCCCCGAGAGTGTCGTAACCAAGAGTGCAACAAGCCCTGTTATTGTGCACCAGTTCCCGTTCAATTCTAGCTCATAGAGGTGTTTTCGGATTTTACCCCTAGGTACATCTGTGCCAGAACCGCCTCTACCTGCTCGTATCTAGACAGGGATGTATTTCTCGGAAAACTCACAACATCTCTACAATACCAAAATTCTAGGAATTTCTTCTATACTAATCCTCAAATTCTATCTTTGGGCTATGTGCTCTAATCAGAGTTTATCTAAATCTAGGTTCCATGGTTAGTACTAAACTGCCTCTGATACCAACTGTAATGCCCCAACCCCAGCTACCCAGAATCAGTGCATTACTTCATAACATTGGCATGATCACAAAAGATCAATTCTTGAAAGACCGATTAGTTTAGTAGCCTTGGAAACACTAGATACATTCATAAATGTTACATTACATCATAAAGTGAAATACTACAATAACAAAGTCTTCATAGTCCACACTCATATTCTCTTCTGACTATCCCTGCAGGTCATTCATAAAATACTTCTTCACATCCTGGAAAATATTAAAACATTGAAAGGGGTGAGCTCAGATGCTCAGTAAGGATAACAATGTTGCGAAAACTTTCATAAATAAACATTAACCTTTAAGGAAATGTATAACTAAAAAAAGCCTTTTTAAACTTGAACATCAACATAATATGGAAAAAGCAAAATGAAATAATTACATTTACTTATTCACATTGATATTCTACTAGTCGAATAACCACATGCAATATCAATAACCACTTTCATAATGACGGAATGCATAATACCAGACTATCATAACCACATAGTCAAGGCCTCGTGCCAAGAACACAAATAATATTTTGTCAATGCCTCATGCCAAGACACTAGTTTGTCTCACGAGACCTCCCGATGCATCGAGGAGCTATAGCAGGCTCCACCCGTCACATATTAAGTCCAACACATTCCTCATATGAACAGGTTTAAACATATCATAAACCATAACATAATCGTATCACATAAAACAAGCATAAAAAATAACATTTCTACATTTCAATTACAAGATATCAATACAACACATTGATATAATAAAAACGTTTTCAAAACCATTTTCAATACCAAAATAAAAGAATGTTAAAACTTTGTATTTATTTTTCATTAAAAAAAGTGATGGCTTATAAAGGAAGCCAAAACTCAAATAATGGTCACGGTGGCGGAGAAGTCGTTGTCGCCGCATATGTACAGAAAGAAAAACATTCACTTTTTGTCTTTTAGTAAAACGCTTCATATAAAAACGATTCCTTTTTAATAAACGTAAAAGTCAAAGGGGTTTATACACCGTATAAATGAAATTTGTGTATAAATCAAATATGCCTCAATGAAAGGAGATTGAGATGAAGTCCTTAAAAAGATCATTTTTAAAATAAAATAGATTTATTATGTGTATTCACTATAAGTACACATAAAGAAAGTACAAATACAAGATAGGAAATAATAAAATCATGACATAATTTGAAAGTAGGAGATTAACCCAAGGAATTGAAATTGGGTTAAGAAATTCCCTTACCTCATGTCCAACGTGACTCGATCGTTCTTTAACCTCCTGAATAATAAACTAGAGTTAATTTATATTTTCATAAGATTCTTTTTCATGTTCATTATTTCATTTATATCACTTATTACCATTTTATTAACATTATGTAATTATTTAAGTTAATAACTATCATTTTGTCGATCTTTGGTACTTGAGTCAAAAATAAACTTCTTATAATTACAAGTTGTTCATGTGGTGATATATCCATTATATCTAGAATCATATTCATGATATAGATATCATATATCTCATATATATCCAGTATATACATGCATTTATAATATACCATAACGTTTAGAGGTAAGAAATGAAATGCACCGTTCATGGAAACGGTAAGCCGTATGTACGCATGAACGCTACTTTCATTTATATTTCGTATTTAATGAAATCATAGTGATATAAAAGTATATTATAATTCCAGTATAATATCATATATAATATCATTTACTCCATCCTTTATACATCCCACATATGGTATTAACTATTCAAATCACATTGAGGGGGCGGTAGTCCGCACTTCCTAAAATGAAAATATCGCGTTTACCCATAATGGAAACAATAAAGGTATGAAATAAATGAAAAATACAGAACCTTAAGTAAAACATAAACATATTATATATCATTTATAAATATAGTGACATCTTAATGGCCACCTTTGAAGGTGTTATATGAGTGTTGAACAATCATCATTTTGTGAGGCAGAAATTCACCATCCACAGAAATAGTATGTTCTTTAACCATTAGATGTAGGTGTGTGTAAGTGTAGCTAGAATACTTCTCATAAAAACATCCTAGTATATTGAGGATACTTGTTTTGTTACAAATGAAATGAATAAAAATATTTTAGGGGGTTGGATATGCAAAATAAAACAAAATTACATAAGAGGACACATTACCTTAAAATCGGGTAACTCTTTTGATTTGAGCCAAAGGCTTCCTTGGGAAGAATTCTGCCCAAATTGAGGCTTCTAGGAGTAAGTTAGGGATGTTGGGAGAGTACTTGGGCAGAGTTTTGCAGAGACAAAAGGCTTTGAAAGTGTGAGTAAGGTAGTATAGGTGGGGGCCTTTTATAAGTGGAGAGGAGGGGCACTGTTGGAAAGTAATGAAATGTAACTTTATTATACAATGCTTTTCGGATTCTAAAGGTCCCACACATATATAATTCGAGGCTAAGGTGATAAGGGTTCGAAATCCACTCATCCAATAGGCTTTGGACAAGTGTAATGTTTAGATTTTACATTATAAATCCATTTTATTAAAATCGTTAATTAATGAGGTAATCGCTGCATCATCATGGTGTCATAAATAATTTAATTTATTTAATGTCTAAAAATTATAAAAAAATTATCATGATGTAGGAAATATTTTTAGCTTTCTAATGAATATTTATAGTCAAAAATATGACTTGTATAACCCCATTTAAATTTTTTTAGTAAAACAACATATGTTTTTGACATTTTTATTTTAACTTTAAATAAAAGTTATTTTTGTCATTTTCCTAGAAAAGTGGCTCCATGGGGTCCACAAGTTGACCCATGGATTTTACTGGTCGTCCATGACACATCCAATAGGGGTAAGACAAGTTTCAAGGTCATTTCATATTTTTATAATATCATTTTTACCTTAAATTTCACTAATTACCTTTAATCACGATTAATTAAACTTAAAAGTTATTATTCACCAAAAAATTATTTTAATCCCATTGAACCACATTTTACTTCATAATGACAACCATGTATTTCAGATTTTTGAAAATAAAATCACAGAAGTGGTAATATTTCATTTAATTGAAAAAATCAGTTATTTAACTACCACTTATTGGATTCACTATTCATCAAAAATTGAAGTTTTTCAGAATAGTGACAAAATATCAACCTAAGCTATAATTGATATTAGAAATTCAAAAATTATGTCTATTTTAAAAAATTACAAGAATATAAGTTTCATTAATTAATTTTATAATTAATTCCTTCTGTCACAACAAATAGCATGTTTTTAAGAAATAATATATATCAAAAGATTGACAATTGTTTATGTCCAATTTCAAAGTAAAATTAATTCTAATGAACACCATTGGATAAAATGGTAAAAATATATTATAATTATACTTTAAAACTACTCAATAGTATAATTTATCACTATAAATTATTTTTATTAAAAAAGTTGTTTTAAGTATTTTTCACTATTCATAAAAATTTGGATGTTCTCAGAAAATTACAAAAAATTCAACATAGGCTAATTTCGACATTCCGAATCCAAAAATGAAGTCCATTTTGTAATATAAAATATATATAATTTCAAAAAGTGGGTATTACTATTCATAAGGGCTATTTTGATTTGTCGCGGTGTGTTAGAATCTCGAACTTGCATACAATGCAAGCTATTGCATTATTGAAAGAGAAGCGTATCATGGAAGCTCGGGGTGTTACATATTTTATGATTTTTTCATTAATATTAATCATATTAAAAATATATAAGATTTTTTCTAATTCCTGGGGTTTTGATCAAGGGGTTACAGGAGCTCTTTGGGACATCATATCAATTTTTCATCATTGAATAATTTATTAATGTTATGAACATATTCAGCTTATAAAGAATATATAATTATTCATATAAAAGTAATATCCTGTATAATTTATACATCATGGTATTATATGTATCAATCTATTATTATTTTATGTAAGGGGATTTTACACATATTATACTAACAAAAATTGAATTTCATAACTCAATTTCCATTCATTTCATAGTATTATATATTGTTTTTTATATATATAATTTAATGTGTGTAGTGAAATTTTACTATACAATGATGAATTTCAACTTGTTTTATTTAGACATACAATTAAAAAATAAAATATTTTTATTAATAAATTCTTAAATCAATGTTTGAATGATTCTATGGGTAACTCATTTGAAATTATCATTTTTAGAACACATGTTATATTTTAAAAATATATTCTTCTATATTGAATATCTAATACACCAATGTCTTGTAACACTATAAATATCTTTATATTCATTGTATTTAATGTATCATATGATTTTAGTCATTCATGGGGGATTATGATTGAAGAGTTACCAATTTGGAAACACATTATTTTACAATATTCATTTTATTGGTATTGTTCATGAACAAGGGACCTTGGGACAAAATCATATGTTAAAATTTCCCTGAACTGCGAGAATTTTCTTCATCCATGGTTATGAATGTCATTCACCTTTTAAATTTTTATTTCCCATGTATTTATTATTAAAACATGAATTATTTTATCTATAATATATAAAAATTGTTTATCGTTATTATAAACAAATGTTATTTTATTATCATATTAGTGTTTTATAACATGTATTCAAAATTAGTCTTTTCAAAAAAAATATTTCCTAAATATATTTCCCATGATCATTGAAATTACTATAAATGTTTTTCAAAGTTAAATTTAGTAATTTATATCAAATGGGAATCATTAAATCCCATTATTTATTGATTTATATAATGTTTATTATCTATTATAACAAGAACAAATTTCCCATATTTCATGGACAATCTTTGTTTTAAAATTTTTATTTTACCATTAAATAAATATTATAAAAAAAATATATCCATTAATTTTTAAGAATTTTTTGTATTATAAATTCCTTTTTTTCCCAAATGGAAATTATATTTTCTTATAAAATATTCTATGTTATATTTTGATTTCACTTTCCTTATAAGATGACATCATTTTCTATTACTCAATTAGAAATATTTATTTTTCTGCAAAATGTTTTTAATGTAATTTTCATTCATCACTGTTGATAATAATTAATGGTATTACACACCTATAATGATATGTAGTATTTTTATCATCCCTATTCAATCATTTTACGAATTATGAGATTTACATTTATGTTGTTTTTTTCCCATGTGTAAATCACATAACATCACAAATTTATTTTATATATTAATAATTGATGGATTAAAAAAATATTCATTAACAAAACATGGTTTTTATTGATTATCCTGACCCATAATAGAATAAGGTGAGCCTATTATAATATATATGATGAATGTTCCCAGATAATAAATAGTGAGACAAATACATGTTATAGTTATGTTGAATCAAAATAGAGTTTGGTGACTCAAATATATATTTAATGTTGAGGGTCCCTAAAAAGAACAACTGTATACAAATATTTCATATATAATGGAAATTCCTGGATTTCACTCTAATTCATTTGGTATGTTTCCTAGTCTATAAAGACATCAATGATTGAGTTACTGGTGTTTTTAACCTAAGGATTTTACAAGGCTCTATTTTTTCTAGCATGAGATTAAAAAAATTACAACGGTTATATTCTATGATAGAGATGTATTTTATTTTTTCATTTTATTTCATTTATTTATTCTACTTATTTAGCTTAACATCACGTGGTTAAGGATTATTGAATCTTATAACATTTGTATTTGACAAATCCTTATACCATGATTAATTTTTTATGATTCTAAATTTTTTGGAACAATTTATATAATGTTTTTATAATGAATAATAATTACATTATCATATAATTATGATCATTAAATCTCACTATTTAAAATCAAATTTTTTTTCTTATTTTGACACATTCCAAGCTTTTGAGTTCACCAATATCATGTTTTCATATATCCAAGTTATAAGCAATGATTTATAATTATTTGTGTCTATAATGTATTCAATCATGATGATGTATGGGGGAGATATTTAAGATCTAATATGGAATATGTATATATCAAAAATAATGAAAAATGATCCATGCAATTAAATGGGTTTTTATGTATGTGTTTTTCATAAAAATATTAAACTAAAAACCAAAAAGTTCTATAGATATCTCAGTGATATAATATTTCTTTTTGATGTTTTCTATTTTGGATGGTGAAAATTGGTTCCCCATCATGATATTAGTGAAAAAAATGTATATTTTATTATTTTATTACAAGATATGGGAGTTCAAGTATAGGCTTGTTATAGAACATTAACAATCCATGATCCACTCTAAAAACATTCATTTGAACATATTGTGGCCCATTCGTGTCAATATATATTTTCTAATTTAACGATCATTATTTATTATCGTGTTGTACAAATATTGATAATGTCAAAAAAACAATCAATTTAATGATCACACCATCAATTAATGTTCATTGGTTCAGTTGTTCGAGAAATGGATATTTAATAGGCCGAGTGATATGATATTACTTTTTCATCACACATGAGTACCCAATCAATAATTTTTGTGTATTTCACTTCATATTTAAAAAAATCATCCACATATATTGGTAACATGTTAAATGGTTTAGTGATTAGACAAATCATTATCAGAATAATAGTTTCCACACATTCGTAATTCAAGAAAAGAAATAATTCCCAATTGTCTTGGTTAGTGGGATTTAAAAGGAAGATAATATTCTAAAAATTAAATTTATTAACTAGAGAGTCAAAGAAACATCACATATCCAACTCAAAATTAATTTTCAGCCATCCTAACATTTCCACTCATTTCAATGGAACCAAATACATCACTTTACTAGTGATAATATTCTCCATTAATGTTACTTTATCCATCCAAAAAATTTATTTACCTTACTTCACATATAAATTTTAATTCTTCCTATCATAATTATAAAATTAAACTTATCTTAATGTTACTCATATATTTTAGAATAAATTATAATATAATATATTAATACTATAATAAAATTAAACTAAGAAACATAGAATGAAACTATTCCTTACATTGATAAAGACTCATGGAGAATTAGTGAGTCCAAATTTAGTATGTAAGAACTCATAGTTAATGTACATTGAAAAAATGTATTATTAGGTATATACTACTTCTTAACTATTACATGATTATATCCCAAATAAATGCACACATTATAGAATTACAATGCTTAATATAGTAGATAGATCATGTCATCAATATATGGAATATGTTATAAACTATTTATCAGGATCTTCTTGGGGTGAAAAGAATCAATGTAAGGAAGATTAACCTATCCATACTATTAAATAATAATACCAACACACCTCATGGTGATGAAAATTACAATAAAAATCTTTTATCAACATTTTATTATAGTTTCTTCATTATGTATTCAATTTCCTCTAGGACCATTCTATATGGTGTCCTAGATATTTTGAATTCTCCTTATATATAATCGGTCAATAAAGATTCCTCTCTTCTAAGTGGAATACGATTAAACTATATGGGAATCATGTTACTGATTATCTTAAAACGATTATGTTATGATTTTTATCTTTTCCTTAGTCTCGATCATTTTTTCAATGCACTCTTTCTTATAAGGAAGTAAAATCCATGTGTGAGAAAATTATTCCAAAAAATCCACCACCTCCTTATATGTTTATACAATAAAATGGAATTTTATGATAAAATGGGTAATTTCCATCTTGAGGATGATTTTTTTGGTATATAAGAGAAAATAAAATACATACATAGAATATCAACATATTCTCCTAATGGGAGTATCATAATGTCTTCTCGAAAATTCATCATGAAAATGTTGAGATGGGATACATTATTTATATTGGAGGGAATAATTTCACCATTTTCAATAATCAAATATATATTTGCATCCCTTATTTGAGATGATATATGAATAGTTCTACTAATCATATGGGATTTGAAAGAATTATTTTTACTATATTCACATAATGATTAGGATTTTCATGAGTACGATAAGTCATCATTTAGTTATGTGATTATAGGGAAAATAATTTACATTATAAATAATTATCATTTGGATGAGAATTTTAAAAATTGTAATATATAAAAGGGAAATTATGAAAATTGTCAGGATAACTCAAATATGAATTATATTTTTCAACCAATGAATATTTTGTTTGTAGATGTTATACATGTTTTATTTCCTAACATAATATGTAATATTAATTTTATCAATTCTTAATTGTTAATAATGATATTTTAACTTTAAAATAGAATACAACAAGAGTGTTTCAGACTAGGTGTAAAACATGTTCCCTTTTTCTTGTACTAGATGAAGAGTGTGTTAAACCCCAAGGCACTATTTTAGGGTTATAATACCTTGAAAAACTATACTAAAGATATGTTCACTTGTAGAGTCCAATCATTGTTTCTGTTTCTTGGAATGATCTTTCTATATACATTACCAAAATTTAGTTTTTATTTATAATGTTTAGTAACATCACCATGGATTTATCTAATGTTTCATATTCTTAATAACCAAAATTTATTATACCATTATCTAATACCAACTATGAAAACAATGTATTTTATAAAACCTAATTATAAAATAATTAGATATTAAAAAACATAATAAAATTACATGATATTAATATGAATAGTGTATATGGGTTATTAGATACATATCAGGATAACCTTAAATTAGCACACAATGATAGAAATTAAAACTCTATATTATGCACATAGAATTATATTGATCTGATAAAATAATACTCGATAACCTTTGGATGTACAAAATAAAGGGGTGAGATATACTCCTAGTAAGGAAATAATAAAATCATAACATGGTGAAATTATTATATATGATTAATGGATTAATTTAAGGTGATACAAAATATTTAGGATCATAAATGATAACATTGAATCAAGATAAAAGATGATGACATCAATACAATATATTAACATGTCAGAAACCTAAAACATGACATGTTAAGAATAAGTTACGATGAGGCACCATGAAAAAAATTTCCTAACTCTAATAATTAATGAACATACATAGAATCTAATAATGTAAAAACATTACCCACTATATTTTACGTATATATTATTTTTGTCTCACCCATTACATCCATATGATATACATATATTTATGTGTCATATTGAAATTATAACATTTGATTTCTTATATTTTTAAACCAATTATTATAGAGTGAATTTTAGAAAAAATTGTGTCACAAATCTATGAATTACTGTTACAAATTGTTGAATAGACTTAGGTGGATATGGTTATGGGAATTTAAAAAAAATGAAATTGCTAAGTGGAAAATTATGAGACAATTTCTACAACATAATTGTTGTATATAAAGGTCCATGGATGCGTTTAAAGAAGGTTAATAGTGGTGTGTAATTACATTGGAATCATTAGGATGTAAATATATATTTAATATCACAGTATGAAATATATATATATATATATATATAAAGGAAAATTACAAACAATGTAATTGAATAAAAATGAAGAAATGTGAATCTCAATCATTTAGTGATAACATCTTAATTCTTATGAGGAGATTATTATGACCATAGAGAGACCTTGGGAAAGATTTATAGAGGTATTGGAGATTAAATTAGTTCTAAATGAGTTTTAGTGAATATTAATTTGTTTTTGGGTGGGTATTAATTCCTAAAAATTGGGTAATTCATTAATAATATTAATATATAGGGTTTTCACACTATCTGACAAAAAAATCAAAACCAAAAACAATATTCTATGTTCTTAACATTTAATCATCATAAGGGGTGTCGATTTTAATATTTAATTAGACTAATATTGCAAATAATTAAAATAAAACAATTCATGATGTTGTAGTGAGTCGGGTTCTAAATAATGTTTTTGAATACCATATAATATAATATAGGTTTTCAATAAATAAATATGGGATTGAAAAACTAACCTAATAACATCATCAATACATTTTTTTCATTATGGAATCAATTCATTGACACATATTCCAATTATGTAATGTATTAATTATTTTTTTGGTTATTTCGAGGTCATAATACATACCGTATATTTATTATATATTTAATATTTACCAAATATTGGATAATATATGAAAATTATGAAAATTTCAACATTGCACAATTTTGACATGATGATTTATATAAAACATATTCATCTTACCAATATATTATTATAAATAATGTTTTCCATTTGTTAAAATATAAATCCATCATTACTAAAAAATAGTATGTTTTATGATGCTTATTACTTTATCACTTATAGAAATTTCATTAGATTCAATAAATTATATTATATTTTATATTAATATTAATAGTATTAAACCAAAATATTACATGAAAGTTAATATTATAAATAAACTTATTAAATATATAAATAATAGAATTTTAATTGAAACTATATATTTCACAAA
Organism: Viscum album; assembly: GCA_963277665.1. Taxonomy (NCBI): domain Eukaryota; kingdom Viridiplantae; phylum Streptophyta; class Magnoliopsida; order Santalales; family Viscaceae; genus Viscum; species Viscum album. The sequence continues at coordinate 223,515,683 of OY728165.1, forward strand.
TATATAGTTTTATTCTATTAAAAAAAATTTAATATTTCAGAAATCATCTTATGTAATCAAACACACACAAATATATATATATATGGATATAATAAAGAATAGGTAAATATAATCATTATTTTATTAAAAATGAAATATAGAATATTTTATTTCCAGGGTAATTTTACATAACCCTGTTTTACACCTGTGATCGCCCTATGGGTGTGGTGTGTGATGGTGGTACATTCATTGGGTGGATCGACTACCATGATTTGGGTTGTGATCTCGATAAGCAGGAAGTTATCCGATAAAAGGGTTCAATATATTCTTAGTTGATGAATCTATTGATGTGTATGGTCATCGGAAATTTATAGTGATTCCATCTTCATTATATGATCTAATAAAGCGTCCTTATTTGCTACGATCCTACTAGTTGAGGACATCACACCATCCATTTTTCATTTAAAAATTATGATATAAAAAAAATATAGTTATATTAATGGAAATACTTAAATTCAAATATTATCAATGGTTATAATTCATATCGGGATTTCATCATGAATGAAATATTATTGGTATTTATTATAATGGCACAAAAAAAGAAATTTAGTGCATATGATTTATATAAAACAATTATAAGGAATCTATTTATTGTTAATGTATTATTATTTTAAAAAAAATAGACCATTATAGAGAAGATGTTTGAAAAATTATGTTAGTTTTTTGAGGGAATTAAACTGTCAAAATATCACACAATTGCACACCTATTCTCATAATCATATGAACACAATTTTTGAAATTTTTTAAAATATTGTATTTTGACTTCTAGAATAAGAAACAACATGTTGTGTATCAACTTATCATCATCAATAATTTTTATAATATATTCAGATTATTTCCCGATCCACTAAATATTAACATCATGAAATTTTATACTTTATCTAAATTAGTTATGAATATAAATTTTTTTGTATATTTAAATTACAATTATGATTTCATGACATCAATTATATAATTATGGTTTTAATTGTATATATATATCCTTTTATTATACGCATCAATTAACATGATATTTTCATTAAAATTTCAATTTATATAAACCGTTATCTTTAGTGAGTTCTAAGATACTTTTATTTTTTAAACCCAACATGATATATATCTAAATGGAGTATGGAATTAGCATATCAATTATAAAACAACTATCCACTTGGATAATTTTTTTTATTAAAATAATAATTATATATACTTCTCATTTAAATATATAAAATAATGTTAATGAATGAGAGAGACATTATAATTTCACTTTGTTCCCGTAAGTGGAGATAATCAAACATGAAGAAAATAAAATGCAGTAATGTACATGAATAACTAAATAAAAATATTTTTAAAATGATTGATGTGGACTCATGGTCCCTCCTGTTTTATAATCACCTTTTTATTTAATGATTGATTATATCTATAATGTTGTTTAGTCAATTTTTGTTTAATTAAAATCCATTAATGATGTGAATCTATTGTATTTATTCTACTATTTTAGTTCTATGATTCTTTTTATTCACCCAAATAATGAATTTATATTTACCATAATTATTATTTGAAATTATCATAAATATTTTCTCATTTCCATATTCATGGAACACTTATAAAATATAACTTTAAATTCAACCTATTTATTAAAATCTCATGATTTCATGAAAAATTAACCATTAAATAATGTACCTAAAAATTGTGAAATACTTTTAATAAGGAATGATAATATTTTTAATTCACACAACAAATGATCATAACACTATTTTTTACAGGATGAAAATTCACATTACTCAAACATGAATTTTTTTCCATGACTCCATAAGTATTTCAATGGTCAAATGATATTTGTGGTTGATCAATTAATGTGTTTTTTAACTATTAAGTAAAATCCAATAACAAAACTGATTATTCATGAAAACCATTTCACCCAAATATCAGGATTCCTTCTATTACCCTTTTCACACACACCACAACATCGCAATTAAACATACTTTAATAAAGCTATGTAAGCACAATTATTCATGTATCATGGTTTTAAAAAAAATATCCAAATAATCAATTATTTGAGTTATTAATAATGAGTCAAAGAACTGTTTTTTTCACATTACATTTAATTTACATAAATCATTCCCCTTAAATAAAAATTATTACAATATGATATTTTGCAGCTAACTTATTGAATACTATTTATTACTTCCACATAGATTCTTTGTATATGTTTCAAGAACACCATGGTCCTAGAATTTTATAAAAACTAAATACTATAAAAAAATTGTAACCTCATAAATATTCTTTAACAAGAAAAAAAATCATCGAAATGTCATCAACTTGATTTTCTCCAATAATACCCCCCATTAGGTTTGTAAAAAATTTAAGAACCATTTATAACACTTATAAATTTTTATTAAAAGTGACTGCAATAACTACTTCATGAATAAAAAATTTCATCTTTCACCATATAATAATGAACTCTTTATATCAATTGAAGACCCACTCACCACATACATTTTCGACACATGTATCAAAATAAATATGAGAAGAAAAATTTCCCTGAAAATTTAATCCATGAATCAATATTGTAATGATTAATTTTATTTAGAAAATGATAAATTAGATCATTTAATGAATAGTGAAATTACTAGGGTAATGTTCTTTTGGACATCAATATTGGGGGATCTAAGTCAACATTTTTTTACGTGTTGGGAGTAAACCAAACTATAAGATCCAATTGATTACATTGTAATTAATTATTAGGTATGTTCTTTTTTATAATGGATTTTACATGAATCTCTATATGCACATAATAAAACATCACTATCACATTATTTAGATTCAGATTTATAATGTGACATTTTATTTCAATGTGTGATGAAAATGTTTTTTATATGGTTAATGGTACTTGAACTATCATAATTAATTTGGATATGAGGATTCACAAAAACAATCATTTTTTAATGAAATATCTTTTCCATAATATAAATACACATTATAGAGTTTCTACAATATATTTAGACTATGTAATTCTTTGTGAAATGCATTTAAAATCCATTCTAGGTCATAAAACACAGCATCTAGTAAAATAATGATCCTCATGATGATCAATTTATTACATTTACCAAATTTCCCCTATTAGTTGATTTTTATACCAATAACTCATACATAAATGTTCTATTATATAAAATATAATATTGTATGTTGTAACATATAATTAATTTCACTATAAAAGGAATATTATTTAGTATTCCATTGATATTTTACCTCATTAAAAGTATAAAATAAAATATCAAGTGATTTCACTATAATGTAAAATAATTTCCAAAAGGCTAATATATATTAAATGAAACTATCCTCTTCTCCACCATAATCTATTAAAAGAATACATACATGTACTTAGTGGTTACTTTAGTAATTTGGAATCCTTCCTTCTTAATATAAATAATAAATCATAAGAATATTTATAATGACTGATATGTGTGCCATAATACTCTTACAACACCTATTTTCTAATGAATAATTTCCACTCACCAATTACCATTATTTAAAACACAATAATAATGAGGTTTGAATATTATATTCACTATTATTCATTGAATAATATTAAAATTATGTCATATAACTAATTAAATGGATATCATTTTATCATTCAATTTGTTTATTTAGATATTGTAATGAACTCAACAGACTAGAAACTGAGATTCTTCAATCACCAATCTGGTCTTTATTATAATGATCTTCTGGATTTCTTCATCCAATGATTATGTTTATTTACATTTTAAAAATTATTTTCATTTTCACGAATAATAATACCATAAATTCTTATATTGTTTTAAACCAATTCTATTAAAACAATTTTTATAAATGATTACATAACATCGATATGAAATACATAGAATTTCAATTTCAATGTAATGAATATGAATCATAAAAATATCTAAAACTTAGTCAAGGAAGAAAATGATTCAACTACATCAATGAAATAAATCGTATATTTTCACTTTAGTAGCTATACTGATTTGTATCATATTACAAGGTAATATCCACTTGTTCTTTAAATAAAACCCTTTTGTTTTTAATGAATTTAATGTCTTTTTTCGAAAAAAATCAACTATATATTATCATTATTTATTTATTCAACCTCATTATAAATCACATAATCCAAATTATCATCTGTAGAAGATTCCAAAACAATATTTGAAAATAAACAATTTATGAATGTTTTTTATTTTTTGAGACATATGTCTCTTTATCTACAATAGAACTATCTAGTCACCAATTATGTAATAGTCATTAATTTCATTCATGTGTTTCAATTTATATTAATATTTATTTATTTCATGACCTCCTCCTCGCAATGTTTACTCCTCCTTGGTGGAAAATTTATGAAGGGAGATAGTGACACCTGAGTCCCAACTCTTGTAGGCCCCATGTTGGAGACATGCCCAGAGGGTATAATAGACACACAAATGGGAGGCATTACCCTCTAAAGGAACAAATGAGGAAGAGGGAGATAAGGAAGAAACCAAACTACTCATATAGATATTTCCCTATATATGAAAAACATGTACATTTATATAAATTAATTCATGAACTAATACTACTAAAAGGGGATACTATAAGTACCAAAGGAAAGAAAAATAGAAGCAACCAAAATGCCCAAACAGCCCAAGAAAATCCAATGGGAGTAGTAACAAACCTAATCTCCAACCTCCAACAAGTGAGATGAAAAAAACCTTTTCATACATATGGTGAGTATAACAGTACATCAGTATGATCCTCCCCAAAGACTATCATTCAAAAGTAACAAAATCATGTTATAGGACAGTGAATAAAAAGTGAAACTATTTGGACACCCAAACATGTATTCTATGTTCCATGCCTGAACATTTATATTTTTACCATGTATCGAATTAAAGATTTTATACTAAAGTAAATAATATGATGGTACCCTATTACCACTTCCCCATTTGTTTTCCTCTTTACCAAAATGTTGCATGTCCAAATCCTATGTCTTAAAAAAGGTTTGTCTGAAGACACCTAGGCGAAGAACAAAAACGTGCACTACATGCAACACAGCCACAACGTCTACACAACCAATGTATCCAAGTAGTTTCTAAGATCCACCAAATATCACAAAACATGTATCATACAATGTGTATTACACCTCCAGTGATTAGATCCCTCTACACCTTGTATGGATCATCAAGCCATCATAGCCTATACAAATTACTCTTATATTGGTCCATGGAAAAATATATGTATAATATTTGTGTGTCAATTACCACAATACATGACAACCCTCTACAAAAAAAATTATGGGGAAACTAACCATTGTGACTACCAGTACAAGTAAATACCAAGAGAAGTTAGCAGGGCCAAAGGGGTAGTCATCCATCTGTCATCCCATCAGGATGTTGGGGAAAACACTCCCACATGGCTCATAATACTCAGGGTGTCTTCTTCCTTAACCAAAAGGTAGGATTAGCGAATAAAAACACAAAAGGAACATGATATATTATATCTCACAACCAAAATATATAAAAAACCTACCCTTAGACTCAACTATAACTAATATCTCTCTGAATCCTGATTGCCACTACTCTGTCTTGATTTCCTATTAATATATATCCATTTAAAGAGTGATTTTATGTAAGATATACCTTTTTATTAGTTTCAATTTATGTAATTATGTAATTAATTATATAACCATTAATTAACTATTATTAATTATTTAACCCTTAATTAATCATTATTAATTCCACATTTCGTTTCCTTGGAATCACAGCATGTTCTATGCCCCCTAGGAATAAAAAAACAATTTCCACAGCTTCTCATAAATATTACATTGATATTGTGTCCTAGTATGCTCTAAATCCATGAGTTAACACAATTTACTCAACAATTTATTAATATAATTATTACTTTCCATAATTACAAGCATTCTAAATTATAAAAACAAAGATACCCTTCATAAGGGGATCGATAGGGTGTGTATTTGGACTACCCATCAATCCATTTCCACATATCGAGGAATCATAGACCCACCCATCCTTGATATACTAAAAACAGAATTAATGTGGAATTACCCACTCCTATTCACCTTCATTGGTAGGAGGGTATGTAAGGCCATATTCCATTAGTAGTGTGGAATGTAAAGAATATATAAAACCTATAAAAGTAAACAAGCATCCAACATTCATAACTGACATGCTTAATCATCTTCGATTTCCTCCCTGACACCTAACTGAATAAGCCAATTCATCTCACCAATATAGGTTTTAAATGATGCCCCAACCCCTAGGCCTCCCTTCCCCAGATACCAGAATAGCCTCTCGAACTCAACCATTCCCATCTCACAACAAAACACAAGCAGCATGAGAACAATAAACTTGAAAATGGGCTCTCTTCTCTAAGAATCCATCTAGACTTCACACACAATGATAACTCACGACATGGAGAAAAAAGATGTTTTCCTTTATAATAAAAAGAGTAATTCATAAACCATCCATGAAATTTATTTTTTTAAAGAACTAGTTATTTAATCCATCTTGAATTAGCTGGTTCATTTAAACATGCAGACTACATCCATTAAATTATGAACATTTTTCCATAGCAACAATCGGATTCAAAAACATGCCTCTTTATCTTTACCCGAATAATTTAAAAATAATCTTTAATTAAATTTCACTACCAATTTCCAACAATAATGACATGCTAAGAAAAGAAATCATAGATATTCGACTATCTAGAAAATAATAGCAACAATAAACAATCAATTATGACATAATTATTTGGTTCGAATAATTATCATGTCAATTCCTTTAAGATCATGGGGAATAGAAAATTATGACTCTATAGTTTCATGTAAAAATTAGGGAAGCCACAAGTCCTGTAACTCAAAATGATTCTAATGTTCTTTGCACGATAATATTCCAAAAAAACAGATGATGGTCCCATAATCAGAAGAACTAGATCAACAAAAGGATGCAGAGACACCACCACGATATCCAACACAGATGAAAAATACATTAGGAATATAAAGATTTAACCCAATAACATGGATGTGTAATAGAGGGATAGGAACCTAGAATAATAGATATAGATCATACCTTATTTCAAAAATGGATCAACACTTCTTATTTGCACCTAAATATTGTGTGCACATGGTGTAGAAAGAAAAACATGGAAAGACAAGATCCAAGGCTATAACACTACTCACGGCTCTTATAGGATGTAAAGAATGGTTCAAGCATCTCTCATAAGGGAACAAGAAAGATGAAAAAAGGATGAAGTTATTTCTTCCCTTTATATGCTTTAAAGAGAAGTTATTTATGGTATGCAGTATTTTTCATTAAATTCATATTGTATTAAACCATGTGGTTTGACCAAATAACATCCTCTGGTTTTTTTGAAACCCAAATATATTATTTACAGATGTTGAAACATATTCAAACCCTTTAGAATATGGAATTTGAATAATTTTATATCAATGAAACCCATCAAAATAGAAAAATGGGAAATTTAGAAATATATGGATATTTGACAATGGAAATGACATAGTTCTGGAAGCAGCATTCATGACGCCATTTTGGTGCCACCGTCTATGTTCCACCATTTATGTGGACATTTTTCTATGCAATAGTTTATTAGAATAGTTTCAGTAATTTGGAAAACAAATTAACACCATTTCTTGGCACAGTTTTATGAAATATTTTGGAATTTTGGAAAAGGAAGTGACACTATTTTGTAACAATATTTCATGAAAGAGTTTCACAATATAGAAAAGGAAGTGAAACTGTTTCATGAAAAAAATTCATGAAATATTTTCAAAAAAATTCAATGGATGGGGAAACTTTTCAGGATACAATTTTAGGAAAAGTTTTGTATATTAGGGTGAGGAAGTGACACTATTTAATGACACAATTTCATAAAATAGTTTGGAAATTTGGAAAAGGATGTGTCCTTGTTTCATGAGACTATTTCATGAAACACATTGGAGATTGGGAAAAGTAATTAACAGCATTTCTTAAACCTATTTCATGAAATATTTTTGATATTTTTGAAAGGATGTGACACTATTTTGTGACACTATTTCATGAAAATACATTGTGAACCAGTTTGGAATTTTTGAAAATGAAATGAAGCCGTTTCATAACACTATTACATGAAAGAGTTTGGAAATTTAGAAATGTATGTAACACTGTTTCACGAAATGGTTTAGAAATTTGGAAATGGAATGGTTCATAGAGATCCAGTACATTTCATCGTATTCCCCTCAAAATAATACCATCCCTAAAAATCCAAAACCAACTCAGATAAGAAAATAAAAAATGGGTCTATGTAACAACTCTTCGAGACACCTATCACAGTTCTCACCACCAAAGGAGTTCATCCACTTCAAAAAGGAAAATACGAAACCACATGACAACCAAAACCATCTCTTAAACACTATCCCAGGGGAGATAACAACCCAAAGAGAGCCTTCCAAAAAAACAAAAGAAATCCATATCACAAAAAAGAATGTTCCAAAACCACATATGAGCATATTTATAGGAAAAGGGTAAACATTAAATCTATTAGGGTACTGAGCATGTACTTGTGAATCATGTTCCAATGTACTCTCTTTCATGCCACTATTCTACCAAAAGATATAAACCTCGGGAATAACATGCACACACAACACCTTATCATTATGGTCCAGAATCTCTACAGGAAACTCCTCGATGGTCATGTCATCTTCAACATTGATCTCACCCATATATATGATGTGATAATTTTCATGATGATAATGAAAATGATACGACAAAGGAAAAACGTTGTGTATCTAGATCATCTTTGGGGGGATGTGAAACACGATATGTTATGTCTCTAACACTATCCAACACCTCTAAGGTCTAACAAAATAGTGAGAACGATTAACCCCATGACTATTGTCTTGATTCCCTTAATAGGGAGTCGACTAAAGAAAAACATGATCTCCAACATCAAACAAAACTCCCTCTACTGGATGAAAAAGAACGGAAGCACTGACCAAATACTTTTTAAAATACTTGAAAGGTTCCTAACACTGGTCAGTCCACACGATCACCTGACCCTTCTTAGCAAAATCTATTAGTGGAGTCACAGACTGAGATAAATTTCACACTAACCAAATTTAATAGTGTACAAGACCATAGAAAATTCTAACCTCTACAACATTCTTGGTGGATTCCCATGACACAACTACTTCTATCATCGATGGATCCACAAATACCCTTTACTGGGACACAACATGCCCTAATAAAAGACTTCTTGAGACCAAAACGCGAACTTCAACAACATCCCAAACAACTATATTTCACAAAGAACTCCAAAAATAGCATGGAGATGCATCTAATTCTCCTCCTGAAATGCGTTTTACATGAGGATGTTGAGATAAAAACCAACAAAAACTTATATAGGAACTCACATAACACAAAATTCATCAACCCCATGAACACAACTTGAAAATTCATCACATTGAATGTCCTCACAAAGAACATGTAATTCCCATGAAGATAATGGAATGTAGTCTTCATGATATCCTCAACCATAACAAACATATGGTGATACAATTTCCACATGTTGATCTTCATGATGTAACATGAACCCTTCAACTGGTCGAAAAAATTATCAATTCGTAGAATAGGGTTATGGTTAATCAATATCATTTTGTTCAAGAGAAGATATTTGAAACACAACTAAAAACAGTCCCCAGACATCATTACAAAAAAAATTGGATAACCCCATGGTGACACAATCAATTAAATAGAACCACACTATAACAGACCATCGATCTAAATATACATATTTCACCACTCAGTTGGCACCATTCTATATAGAGACATCAAGATATGATAAACACCTGGTTGTAGCTCGATCCCAAATGTGATATCCTGTTGAGGGGGTAATTCTAATAACTGTTTTGGAAACATATCAGGGTATTATTAGAGGACCCTGTCAAACACAAGCTTCTAAACCTTTGACAAACTCAACCTCATAGAAGCTGTCAATTATGAAAATTACGGAACACACATCCGACCCATCTGAGTGTCTCTCTCTCCAACAAATTCTATTGGAACTTCATTAGTGTTGAAGAAAAAAATATCCCTCCAGAAAAAATCCACAATATTCTACAATGAATACTACCAATCCATGCAAAATATGACATCAAATGGTTATATCTGTAAACAAATGAAATCTCTCCAAGTGTGGTGTTTCCCCATCACAAGCTCGCAGTCTCTATGTACTTCATACAAGTCAGCTCGACCTTCAACTAGCGTAGTCAACACCCAGGGAACTGGAATTCAGTCTAACTCAAATACCATAAAATGTACAAGGGAAGGTGACATGAAGGAGTGTAAGAATCTTTAATCCATCAAGGCTAACACCAATGTAGAAAATTAGAAAAGGGTACCTCGAATGATGTTCGTCTCTCTTTGTGCAAGAAACGTTATATCATGAAGATTCCTCAATGTTCTCAATGGACCATCTGATCATAATGATGATCACCACCACGGTACTTCTCTACTCTCAGAGCATGGGTAGCATCCTTGGGTTGTACTCTTCCTACCACATTTTCTCTCTACTGATCAAAATCTGGTGCAACTTACTACAGCTTCCTTTGTGGGAACTGCCTCAACTGAGGATCCTAGAGTAGATCACTTAGTTCACATTGACCGCTCTAAAAGGATGGGAACTGTCTCGGCTGATGAGCTCCACCAATACATGTAAAAAAAGCACGAGGTTGCTTCACATAACCCTTAGAGCTTCTACCTCAAGAGAAATGAGATACTAAGGGTTGGGACCTACCAATGTCTAAATAGAAACTCTTCATCCCTGAAAACTAGAAATCCCTAACCACAACTCTAATTCATGATGAATCCTGATTACTACCCTATCGTGATGATATGGTTCTCTCTACCGTTCTCTCGTTGACATCCGCCCTCACCAACACCTAATGATATGTCCTCGTTATAAACAAGGTTACATGATGCTAGATATTTGTACAGATAGCCTCCTATAAATACCACACACTAGCCTCACCATCGGGAAATAGATCCAAAGCAAATTGTAAAAGGTATCTGAAATGGATTTTATACTATTGTAGATAATAGATACGATGTTGATGTTTAACTAGCTCATAGAAACAAGATTCCTTCGCAGGTAATGAAATAAAATCGACTCCGAACATGTTTAAGAACTCCTCCCATTAGATAGCTAACTCCTTGAGATATCTATAAAACATAAACCACCATGTCCTTTCGTACCCATGTTGCATCGTCCCAACCAATGACACCAAGTGCCCCTTCGAATCACGAATTGAGCTGAATTATATCTCGACCCCCTCCTACTAGTCTTCCATGACTACATATGAAATAGAGGCATCATACTTCAATAAACTATGGAACTAAAATATTTAGAGAGTCCTCCACCATGTGTTTTCATTGCAGACCTGTACTATATGGTGATTTTCCGGCACAACCTATGAGACATCTCCAGCACGAACCTTCCATGGATGTCGAAATTGATTCATACCTGCAAAATAACAAGCAGGTAGAGCTCATAATCATTTAATATGGAAGACTAAAAATTAATTAATTGTTTTCCATTATTCATTTTAGGTTAACCAAACCCATTTTATACACATTAAAACCGAGGCACAAAGAATAATGATGCATGATACATTCCTAGGTGTTTACCCAATATACAAGACTACCGTGTTTAGTAGAAATTGTAAACATTATGTTCCACGCATAAAATAATAGGGAGACTAAATACCAATTTCTCAACTGATATCTACTGTATATATATCAATTTTTATACTTTAATGACACTATCTCTATATCAATCAATGAAAAATAACATATCCCTAACATTAAACTACTTCTCATCCCTCAATCAAACCTCTGATACCACTGTGCCAGGGCCGCATCCCCACAATGTGTACCCCTCCAAGGTTGACAATGTGAAAGGGAGATAGTGGCACCATATTACCACCTCTATTAGGCCCTAGGTCGGGGACTAATACCATGGGTATACTAGAAAAACAAATCATAGTAATATACCTATAAGTGAAAACATGTGAAATGGGGTGATAAGACATGCACCAACCAAATCCAACTCAAACTAAAATATAAATAAATCCTATGTAAATATATGTAATGTCAGGAAAAAACAAAAAAAAACTGAATGAAAAAAAGAACAAATACTATAATAATTTTAAATAATAGCAACCACAAAACCCAAAAAACTCCTGCTATCCCTAAGCTAGTTGTAACGATCCAGATATCCAACCTGCTCAATGTGACCTGGAAAAAAATGTTGTATATATGTTGGTTTAGTATAACAACATACTGAGTATATTCCTCCTTGGATCCTCTAAAAAAAGAAATAAAATCATGCTAAAGAACTGTTAACTAAAATTGAAACTAACTCCTCACCAAAATAAGTATACTACTTTCCCAGCCTCGCCATGGGTACTCTCACCAAGTATCACGTACCACAGTATATAATATATTAATGAATATGAAGAGAAACCTACTACCACATCTCCACTAGTTTTCTTCTTTTCAAAAAAATGCATGTCTTAAGTATCTTTCTCCATAATGGCATGCTTGTAGAAACATGGTCAAAGCAACACAACATGCACATCATGAAACAAAACCACCCCATCCACATATTCAATGTAACTATGTAGTTTCCCAGAGCCTCCATTGATTGGATAATGTGTATCACTAATCAGGTATTATACCACAAGACATTATATCCCTCTACACTGAGTAAATATCCTCAAACCATCATATCCTATACATGTTACACCTATAGTAGTCTATAGAGAAAATATCCCAAATATTTGTGTGTGAATATCCAAAACCCATTACATCCCTCTACACACGTATATTTGGAAAACTAACCGTCATGACTAGTAGAAAAAGTAACTAACATGATAATAGAGAAGGCCTAATGGGGTAGTCGTCCGTCAATCCTCGCATTTTGATTATGGGGAAACACCCATAGGGCTCAGAATCCATAGGGTTTCAATAGTTCTAACTAACAGGGTAGAGTAACATATAGGTACAAAAAAATAGAACATGATATATCATTTCTCACAAAAACACTATGGAAAATACCTAGCCTTAGACTCAACTCCACATAAAATCTCTCGAACACCTTGTTTCCACATCTATGACTAGATTTTTTATAAGAATATAAACATTTAAAGAGTGATATTAGGTAACTTATAACTTTTAATAAGTTTAACATTACATAATTAATTATTTAACTGTTTCTTATCCATTAATAATTTATTTAACCATTAGATAAGATTTATTAATACCACATTATGTTTCATTGGCATCACATCGTGTTCCATTTCCTCCTGGAATAACCAAACCATGTCTACAGTCTATCAGAAATATTTCCTTGGCATTGATTCCTAGAAAGCTCTATCCCTATGGTATAACTTCATTTATTCAATAATTTATTAACAGAATTATTACATTCCCAAAATTCCAGGAATTTTAGAAAAATAAAAAATAAGCAACCAATCCCAAGGGGCTCAACACGGTGAGTAGATGGACTACACGTCAAGCCTTGTCCACCTATAGCAAGAGAAAATGCTAAATTTTGTAAAGACCATTTGGAATTCATATGAATATATTTTTTATGTTATATTTTTATTTTTTATCACCCCATTACCACAGGTAATTTGATATTTATATCTCATGGAACTATGACTATATTAATTGATATAAATTTGAATATTATTTTTCTAATACTGATATGTGGGTATAATAGCTTCTTGATATTATCCTATGATTTTTCATGGGCATGAATGGGAACATTAGTGATCATATATTGATTCCTTGGCCTGATTACATATAGGCATTCTCATAATATGATTAATGTACTATTTTAAGACAACATTTTTAACAAGATTATTATTTTCTATAATTTTGAATCCGTGTGACTATTTGATGAATGTCTGATAATAATTACTTCATTAACACCATTATTTAATTTTTTTTCATATTATATTTCATGGAGTGTATGATATATTATATACATGTTATGAGACTTTTATGATGATAACTTTCAACCAATTAGTTTTTCCTACCCTAATGATCATATTATGATTCCATATGAAGAATAACCCCATATTTATATTTAGTGTGAATAGAAACTCGCCCTTTCTTATGATTTAATACCCCCGGTTTTGATTGAATTGTTTAAGTGTTCTGCATCTATAAGGGACCCTTATTTAAATTATAATTTTGGATATGTAGATGAATTTAATTATATAAGTTGTTTATGTGTCTATTCAATACGTACATTAATCTGTTATGGTTCCCTAGAATTTTTATTTTTATGACATGGTGGATATTAATTTAAAATATTTAACTTATATATATGTATTTATGGGGTCTTCATAATCATATCATAAAAAATAATTGATAATTTATATGAAGGGTGACTCTATGTCTACAATGTTTAATATTTTATGGATGACGAGAAGTTAAAAAACCCTCATTCCCTATTATTTCATTATACGATTAATATGAGTATTGTGAGAAATTATAGAATTAATTCAGATATTAATTATGTGTGGAATTAATCTTATAATTTTTAGAGAATTATGATCAATAAAATATAAAACACAAAACATCATTCCAAAAAAACAACAAAATAGGATTAATTAAATATGACAGTTATAACAAATACATATAATTGGTGGGTATGATCATGAGTAATCCAATTATGAAATATTTTCTATTTTCAGGATATATAAAAATTTACTTATTATTCATATGAGATAAAAACTAAATCTTTTTTTTGTGTCATTATATTCATTAAAAATATGTTTTCTTCAAAATTGATTTTTATTACTTATTATGAGAGAAAATATAAAAATAATTTCAGCCTCTTTTATAAAATATGTGTGATGGAATTACCATTTTTTATATATTAAAATAAACATTATTTTATTTTCATGTTTTGGGATTTTTCTGAAATATCTGACTTTTCAACGAATTTTGCAAAATACAACTTTTTTTAGAACTGTAATTTTGTTTCAAGAATATATGAAGTTAAATTTAATATAAAATTAATTAAAAGAAAATATCATTTAAATTATATTAAAAATAACACCATTATAGTCTTTGTAATTAAATTTATTATTGAATATGGTGTAAATTGTTTTAAATAAAAATGATTTGTTTGAAAAATGTTTTAATTTATTTATTTATTTTAATGTAAAATTAATTGGTTCCATTTTTTGAAATGGAATCATCAACAAATTATTGAATATTTTTAATCAAAATGTATAAATTAGTAAAATAATATCAATTATTTTTTATAAGAATAGTGAAAATAGATAATAATTGTAATTTGTGTAAGGATAAATTTATTGATTTTTACGAAAAATAATTTTCCAAATAATAAAAACCAAACACAAAAACTGATTTAATTTAATTTCATAGGTCTATAATTTCAATAATCATAAAAATATATAATATTTAATTTTGATTCCATCTACCTATTATTGTAATCTTTATTACTCACATGTAATAGAAAAACACAAAATATTCAATTTTCATCATTCAATTTCTATATTAATAATTACAGTGAAAATTAATACATATGATCGATTATTAATATTAAATTTAAGGATAATATCTTCTTTTTATAAGGGTATGGTCTTTATATTTTTTATTGACGAAATAATAAAATTATATTATTATGAAGTGACAAACAACCATTTTGTTAATTTATAGTAAAAATAAAAAATAATATTAAAAATAAAATTAGTAATATATTTTGATATTGTTATTCTAGTCCACAAATTTTGTATTAAAAAATACTATTTTGTTGATCTATTAATGGTTTATATTGTATCTCTCTATTTTCATTGACATATTTAATTAAAATAAAAATAAATAATATCACAAATGTGGTAAATTATATTTTATAAAAAATTGTATTTTATTAAATGATTTAATATTATAAAAAATCATAGATATATACAAATGATTCTCATATTGTTGAAAAAAAATTGGTTCATTGGTTGGTCGTTTAAACATTTATCCTAAATTTACTAACAGAACAAGGGAAAATGCATTAATATTATGATTGTTGTCAATATAGTTAAAGAGGGTTTAAACTAAACGACATGGTTTTAAAAAAACCCATCCAAATTTTATTTAATTATAATATTTAAACTCTTAATCATAGAATATTTCGATTATAAAAATTTATATCCATTTGAAAATAAAATAATTTATATTCATTTAATACATTTAGAAATTCCATGAATTCCCCTCCCCTCACTTATTATGTAACATCCCTAATCCTAATTCCTCACAAATTTTTGATTCATATAGCTCAAAAATCCATAAAAAGGAAAACATCCATAGGTAATTTTTTATTTTTTTTCTAAAACAATTACAACAAATGTTTTTTATGAGATTATCTAATAAATCTCTTTCAAAGAAGTGGTATTTTTATTACATGATTAATTAAAATTTATTATTCCTTAAAATTCCACTAAATGTATTTTATAGAAAATTATTTAATAAATCCAATGTTATTAACATACATATATTTTATTTATTATTATGATATAATAATTTGACATCTCTTTTTTTTCCTACTAAATGTTATAATGACACTCTTTTATTGGTACGACATACCATCTACATGAAGTGGTGTAATTCATTTTTCATCACCAATTCAAATGGATAGTCATAAACAAGGATCTAATGAATATAATATATATTATTTCATAAATTTAATTTTTAAATTTTAGTATCATATACACCTTCTAACCCATCTAATCAAATTGATAATTATAATGTTTCACATGTGTACATTTGGACTACCACCACCCCGATGCAAAGTGGTCCATTTAAATTTATAATTTACATGGATGGTAACAATGATAGATTAAATGAATTTATATTATTTTAATATGTTAAAAATGTTTCTAGATATTTTCTATTACATGTCCCCTGAGGCCAGTTCCATAACATTACCGAAGCCCACCTCCCGAAGTCCAGGGGTTGGTGACTTGCACCGAAGGTGTTAAACTGATAGTTCAAGACATTTTCTTACGTACCTGTACACACACACAAAAAACCACATCGCAAATCTGGAAAGGTAATCATGCATGCCACTAAACAAAAACAAAGGAATAGTACAAACTGGAGGTCAAATTGTCTTTAATACAAACCCAAAAATAGATGAACTTAAAATATGAACTAACCAAGAAACATTGAAAAGTGGTTAGATTAAAACCCCAACTTATGGATAAGTGTAGAGTATCCAATAGAAGCCGTATAAGTGTGCCTCATATGCCTAGTCATAATGGGCACCACCAGATCCTGGGCCACCACGTCCTCCATTATGGCACTGGTAATATGCACCACACACAATACGTGTTAGCAAAGACCATGAAGGGTGAGTAACAATATACTCAGTAAGGACCCCAAAGCAATATAGAATGTCCCAAATTAAAAACACAATGAAAACTAACATTCATTATAGTTCACACCATGTATAATCTAGAGTAATAATTTAAGACTCTCAATCATTTCACATGAATCCTTGGGTTGCTTGATAACACCTCCTCATTTAGTACTGTGGGTCTGCTGGGTAACATAGAGACACTACCATCTAAACATTTACTATTGTGGTACTCATCACTAATGAGTACTCTGGGTATGCTAGTTCACGGAGATCCTCTCACCACTATGAAAATACCAAGTCACATAGAGCCACTTCCCACTATGATGATACTAAGGTACTCCACTTGTCAAGTATCGTGGGTCAGTCGGGTAACACAGAGTCACTCCATACCATGGACCTGCTGGGTCACATAGAGCTTCTTCCCACTGGTCCATTGTATCTATTCAACATAGGGTTTCCTATCAGTAGTCTTTAGGTCCCATCCAATCATGGGTTTCCGCATGTAGTGTGCTAGATTCTAGGAGAACTAATCCTCATTCCATTCTTTGTATTTCAATATCCATGAAATCCACCATATAGAAATTCAAATGATCCGCCTCATCTGGAGGATTCAAACACCATAAATGACACATCAATCAAACACAAAATCTCTATTTTATTGGCATTTTTGAAAATCAAGGATGGATGCGACTCAGCCCGGTATGACCCGGTGGGACTGACCTGGCCAACCGAGCCTCGGGGCCCCACATGCCATGGTTTAGATCAACTGACCTGACCCTCCCCGGTTCATGTCTAGGTCAGCCATGTCTGGCTTGGCCAGTGGTCCAAGACCATTGGAACTTAATGGACCTAGCTCGGTTCGGTCAGGGTTCAAGGATACTAGGTCACCTGGTGACCCTATCTCTTTAGGACCAGCCTAATGGGGTGGGTCCTGCCTACATGGCATTGGTATAGCCCACTAGAAGTGGGTTAAGTCCTCTAGGGAGGCATGTTCCCTACCCGGTTTGACATAGGTGCACAAACTCTCAACTGTATAGGACACTACTGGATGTTGTGTATGCCACCTACCCCATGGGTTGTTCTGGGATCCACCTTCTCGTCTATAGTTAGTTGACCAAAAACATTCCACAAGTGATGCGGCTAGGTGGTCGCATTCTTAGGCCGCTACCAAGGAGGTCCACTGTGACGCTTCTTCTGGCAGGCCTTCGTGGTGCGTCGCTACCCCCCTCCCCTATGACCACTACAGCGAGGTACCACCATCATGCTCGGTCACCTCACCACTGTGTTTCCATGCCAGAGCCCAATAGTTGGGAAACATATATAATAACCTATTAAGATATTTTAATTTTTTTCGGAAAAATCTGAAAAACTAACATTTTTAGTCGACACTTGTCGGTCAATGTTAAGTTCATTTTTGGAGGATCCTGACATCCTGAATTCAACAGTGCCCTCAGATTTTGGATCCTAGATTATATATAGATGTTAAATAAACCAACTCAAAATCCAATTTAAATGAGCTTTAAAAAGGTCATAATATTATTATGGGATTACCGGGCATCAGAATTATGTGTCGTCAATGCCTCTGGTCTTGAAATAATTATTTATAATTTATAAAACATTACACCGAATTACTTGGACATTACATTACATCCCTTCTTTGGAATCATTTATTATAATCCTAAACTAGGTTTGAAAAATAAATGGGGGTATTGAGCATGAATACGAGCCCCAAGATTTCATGTGATCTCTAGGAGATTCATGTTATTCCATTGAACACACACTAGATAAATCAAAAATTTAGGAAATAAATTATCCTACTGATCCTCTATCTCCACTGGGATGTCTGAAAACATCGCCCCATCATTAATGTCCATCTCACCCTAGTAGATGATGTGTGATGGATTATGCACATACTTCTTTAGCTCCAAAACATGGAAAACATCGTGCAACTAGTGCATCTGTTGGAAGAGAGGTAGGTGGTACACCACCTCACCAACTCTACTATGAATCTATAATTGACTGATAATCCTCAGAGATACCATTCTTCCACATCCAAATCTCTACAATTCCCCTCAGGGTGATACCCAATATAAAAAACAATCTCCCTCCTCGATCTCCTAGTGCCGGCATTATCTATCAACATATGATTTATACCTGCTATGTTCTGTCCTCATCCTCTCCTGGATGATCTGTACCCTCTTAGTGGTAGTCGTACTAACTCTGAACCCCGGACTTAAAACTTCCCTGGGTATGTCCATCATGGAGTTGATCTTCATAGTTGCCAAAACATGGACTCAAACTATTCCATTCCAATGGTGGAGTGACAACATTTTTTGTATGTAAACTCCCCAAGTAGCAGTTAGTCCTCCCAACTATGACCAAAATCATTGAAGCAAACATGAAGCATGTCCTCCAATGTCTGTATGGTCTACTATGTCTGACCATCTTTTTTTGGGTGAATGGTTGTGCTCAAAAAAATTTGACTCCAAAACACCTCCTATATATCTTTTCCACAAAAGGGATATAAATCATACATCGTGATCTTAAAAGATATTTTATGTCACCCCATATAGAATAACATTCTCTCGGACATATAGATATCCCAAGCCCTCTACAGATCCCTTCTCTAGAATGGGTAAGAACTGAAATTCCATGGTGATTCAGTCATTGTTAACCCAAAAATAATTTTCAGTTGTGGATGTGTGTGGAAAACCCATCACGAAGTCTACAGAGATACCATCCCATTTTAACTAAGGTACCTCAAGTGGTCGCGATAAGCTTGGATGAACGTGATGCTCAACCTTCATATACTGACAAGTGAGGAATCGTGAAATGAACTATGCCACTAAATTCTTCATCCCTAGCCACATGTATTATCATATGAGGTCTTGGTACATATTCACCACACTAGGATGTACTTTCAAAGTGGATGTATTGAACTACATCAACACCTCCCACCACAAAGTCAGTTTTACTATGGTGCATCCTTTGAGAATGATGTCTTTCTCCCCTCCAATCAAAAATCCATTAGTACATTTTCCTTGGATAACTTATAACATTGGGCCTCACAGAAAATATCCACAAGATGTGCCTCCCTAATTAACTGTAAATGTTGGGGAGTGTCAGTCAATGAATGGTGTTATGATGATCCATCATAATCGATGAAGGATATGAGTTTCATAATTAAATGCATTGTCAATTCACTTAGCAGCAATAGAATAGACCTCATGTTGAGCGTGTCTACCACCACGTTACGCCTCCTAGGAGTGTTGACTATCTCATTGTCATAGTCCACGAAGAACTCTAACCATCACCACTATCTCATGCTTAGGTCCATCTATGATACGATATGATTGATACTCGTATGATCGGTGTAGATTTAAACTGTTCACCCATCATGTAGTAATTCCGTGTCAGTAAAGAGAAAACCACTATGACTAACTCCAAGTTATGGGTCTCATAGTTCTACTCATGCTGCCTCAACTATTGTGATCCATTGGAAATGACAGCTCACTGGAGCATCAAGAAACATCCCATTCCATCACCTAATGCATCGCATAAGACTTCAAACCCAACACCCTCAGATGGTAGTCTCAATATAGGAGAACTTTTCAGTCTCCATATCATCTCCTGGAAACCCTGATGGAACATCTCTTTCCACATGAGGGGTTGTAACATTTATGTTATGACTATTAAGGGTAATGATACTATGGAAATGTCGGGCATGAACATTTGGTATTATCCATAAAACCCCAAGAAAATGCATACCTCAGTAACAATCCTAGGTGTCTCTCATGCAAACAAAACCATTATTATCTCCCGAACCAATGAAACTCAATCCTCCGAGATGAAATGTCCATGAATGTGGACCTCCCGAATCACGAACTGGAAACCTAGAGATCTTACAGAAAAGCTTGTGCTCTTAGAGTGTATACAAGACTATCTGTAGGTGTGTTGTGTCTTCTTCCTCTAATTCCGAGTATATGATGAAATCACCAATGAAAAAACAAAAAAACGATCGAGCTAATTTTGGAAGATCCTATTAGTGAGTCCCATTAACACTAATGGGGTATTGGTCACACTGAATGTCTGAATGGACTGAAGGACTTGTTTTTTTATTGATTTTATGATATCCCCCCTTTCAAGGGATGAGGGGGAACCCTTACAAGTCTCGTAATCTTAGGAATTAAATTTCCCATAGGATTGGAGACATTACATGACCAATAGTTCTTAAGGAAATCATACAAACTATGATTACATGAAACAACTCCACCATAGCATATTCATCGTGATTAGCTATCCATATTTTCATGACTGTTCGTCTAGATTGTTCATGTCTAGGGGTTCACATGCGCGATACCGATGGAAAAATCTATACCCTCTCATTCTTCCAAAGTCTTCTTAGCCATACTCTGGTGGATATGCCTTAATCTTTCTTCCTATGGAGTGGTTAAATGTAGAATCTGTCGGTGCAGATACAAATCCCGAGGCCCTGAGTTCCTTGAGGTGGTACGAAGGCCATGATGTTTCCCGAAATCCTTACTAACCCTAAGTCCTTGGGTGGCCCGTAGGCCTTAAGGACTCCAAACAAAAACTGGTGGCCCAAGGTGAATAGTTATGATTGTTACAGTACTAGCTACAATACTACTATAGTAACTACTACATTTCCTGATACAGTAACGTCTATTATGCCAACCACAGTGCAGCTACAGTAGCGCAATTATGCCTCCGCCTGGTTTCAAATTTGGGTCTCATGGATGCACTTAGAGAGACCTCACCAACTAGGTTGAGGCTCATGTGCACACTGAAAGGAATCACCAAAAACTCATATTGACCATACTAGAATCTAAAAGATGACTTCATCACATCCTCATCCCACATACGAAGCTGTTGATAGCATGATCTATGTTCAATTTCCGAGAACCACCTCTCTCCATCCAGCTGATTGAAGAGGTCATAAATCTATTGTAGCGGATACTTATTCTTCATGGTGACCTACTTCCCATTTCATAATTCCACGCATAATTTCAAATATCATATGACTTTATGAAAATCAACACTAGGGATTCCCATGGTGAAATGATGGGCCCCACGAAGCCCATATCCTTTAAGTCCTATAACTGTACTGTCAATTCACAATGCTCCAATAGAGCCATCTGATATTCTGGTGTGGATATAAGTGTCATCTCTAGGTAAAGGCGATGTAGGATTATACCTCCCTATGATGAGGTAGTCCTAAAAAACCATAGGAATGACATCTTCATACTCATCCACCACTACATGAAAGATCAGACTCTTATTGTTCAACATTCTAATAGTGGTTCTATCCAACTAGTGAGTGACTTGTTGTACCCTCCGTTGAGAATGTTTTTCATATGCTAGGAAAGTTCTCTTATCTCCGGTGATGTAAACCCTAGTCATGTTCTTGAGGAAAAATGCACATTTCACCTAATACATTCGATCTGATCATGGACTATAGATAAACGAGTATGTACCCAAGATGGAATCGTAAGACCTCTAAGTCGATACTAGGATATCTCATCCAATGTTATCTCCTCATAGATTAATATCACCTTGCTGAAACCAGTGTGTAATCATCGAATATCATACCACATGATTCTGTAATTATAAGGATCGATCTAATAGATCCACTATAATCTCTGAGTTACGAACAAGGTCTGCGGTAAGAAATGTATTACTATCACCTATGTCTATATGAACCACAAATAAGGTGGATAATGCATAGATCATACCTCTAATCATCTCCAAATCTATGTGGTTGTATGCCTCCACTCCCTGAAGATTAGCTAACCCATGTCCATCTACTCTGAGAGGCCATGGTGGACCACCTTGGGGTGGTGGAGGTATTAACTTGAACCGTTACCCACCACCTACTACTCATCCAGCACCACTGACATGTCTGCTACCCATCTCTTCTCCTCACAAGAACATCTATCTCCGCCTCGGCGATCCGTCAACCGTCAGCTGAATATTTTTGTGGCAGGTCAGGCAGTCGTGAGCCTTATGTCCTTACCCACTGCACATGAATAGTAGCATAGTTTTCAGTTGAATCCCTCTACCATGGGAGCCCCACACTACATACCAAGAGTCCATGTGTCCTCCACTTTAATTTTTATCATGCTTGTGTCATGAAATCTACAGCCTGCAGCTCAATACTAAAGACAATGATGTCTGATGTCTTCCCAAGGCTCCAACAATCGGTGCTTGATCTTCTAGGATGCTCTCCAAATAAAAGAATCACTCCAAAATCCAATCATGAGTAGGGATAATGAGAGACTCCATGTATTCCCTGATCTACCATATGATTCCCTGATAAAAGGTTTGGGCCCTACAGAAAGGTTCTCATACCATGTCTGTGGAGTAGTGAGATATTTTATTAAACCTTCCATAGAAGCCATCCACTAAAGTGATACGCTGTTTTGGGTGAGGCAATTGCTACATGAGAAACATGCACAAAATCGCAGGGATGAACTCCTCTCTGAAAACCCACATGAAATCTTCCCAAGAGAAGGTAGCCTCATTATGAGTCTGAATCATATGGTTCCCCCATCTCTCTTCTGAACCTTGATGATGGATAGGATCTAATTCACCATCTAGTAGAGTCGCATCCTCACTATGCGGAAGAACCGGATCACCACCTCCATCCAGTCCTCAACAGCCTAAATAACTTTCGCTCCCCTAAACTTGAAGGTCTTTGGCTCTGGAACTCAAAAAAGGTGGTGATCTTTCATGCGTCCTCCATCAGTAATGCTAGTTGTAACTGATGAACAATGGGTTGTGGTAACCCCTATGCACCACGGGGTGGGTCCATATCATTCTATTTTCCAGAAACTAACAATTTAATGGAAGTTGGGGTGTCATCATTGTCACGCATCTGAATCCTAGCTGTCTTTCTACATAGAGGCATCCTAAAATAGATCACAAAGTACCATGGTCAATAGATTATACGTAGTGAGATAAATCTTATCCATGAAGAACATTAGAAAAAACAAAATTCCTATATGATGAATGAATCCACTATTTGATTGTATAGAGGCAAAAATATGAATAATGTTCTCGCTGTATATAAATGTCGGCTGCCGCACCATCCCTGGACACCCCAAATATAATAGTTGAACTAGAAACATTTAACAATGTTTCCCAAAAGTAGAATAATAGACCCCCATTCTATGAGGTAGAACTGAAAAAATTTGATACAACTTTTTCACTAAACCATAATTCCATTGTGCCACAACCTAGTGGTTGGAAGATACAAAGAAGTTAACCTTTTAAGTGATATTATTTTTTTACAAAATGTTCGAAAAATTAACTTTTTTGGTCGTCCCTTGTCGTTTGATGGTATGTCCATTATAGGAAAATCAAATTATTCAGAAATCAACAGCTCCATTAGATTATAGATCCAACCACCAGTTTATATGATAGAAAAACAACGAACACATTTAAGTAAATGAAATTAAAAAATGTTCAAAATTCTATTACGGGCTCACCGAGTCTCACAATTAATTTTCATAAAAGTGTCAGGTCATGAAATAATTCTATTTAATTTTAAAAAATTACTTAAAATTTTCATGACATTACAATATTTTTAAACCGTTATCAATTAACAAGGACTATAAATGTGTTGAAAAAACATGATTTAGAGAAAAAATGTAACATATCACAAAAAATAATGATATTAATTAATTAATAATTTAATATAGGTAGATTTATTTTCTATGAAGATCATATATGATTTTATAAATATTAATATCATAATTATACAAAATAATAAAATTTAGAATGAATTATTTGTTTTTAAATAATTTTTTACATAGTGCAAAGGTGAGGTATGTTGTTTCTTAACCCAATTTTAATTAATTTGTAAAATAATTTTCATTTTTGAAAATGTTAAAAAATTATTATTTGTGTAATGAATATGAGTTATTTTATATTTATTTCCAATTTTTTATATCTTTATACATTTTTACTCATATTTAATTCATTATCATATTAGTACTAAAATGTTGTGATATTTAAAAGGGATTTCATATCACTTTAGAGATAATTGAGGCATATTTGGTATCATTAACATGAGAATTTTTATGAGAATAATATACATCCAATTATTCTTATAAAATATGAATATCCATTTTCTCATAATTATTAATGAATAAATTATTGGTACACTCTTGATATTGATGTTGTAAATAATATATGATCTTATATAACTTATGGACAATGCATATTGTTCTTCTATATAAATATATTTTAATAATGTTATGAAAATTATTTTTACTTTTGATGTTTACATAAAAAATATATGTTTGTTTATACTTAAATTTACATGGTTTTAAAGGAATCGTTCTTATTTTTTCTTGAAATCATTCATTTTATAATTTCATTAATAAATTCAAAAGGACTATTTTTTAACATAGGTTATGTCAACATACATTACATGTTTAATTAATATTTTACCCCTATTATATTCATCAATAATATTAGTAATTTATAATATTTAAAAAGATCTTAAATGTATTCACAATCATTTTATTTTATTCTGAAAATTAATGAAATTTATTTCAAAAGATGCATTTCTCAAGAATTAAATGTCATATTTCAGTAAAATATTTGTTATCAAATTTCACTACAATATTTAACCTTATTATTACCATTAAACATTAAATTTCCATTTATTATCCATATTATTTGTATCATGAATATGATTATTATGAATGTAATATACCATTTAAATATATGGTCTTTTACATTATTTTTTTATTGAATCGGTAAATATTGATATTCAATATTCTTTACACAATACAAATATTTCTTGATTAAGAATAATTTTTCCTAATTAAATAGATCAATCCATATATAAATAATTCATTGGAAAAAAATACTTGTTGAGGATTAAAATCATTTAGTCCATTGACTAATTGATAAGTCTAATGAGACAAATCATTTCGCAAAAAAAATTAGTCCGTTATTAATTGTTTTAAATAGTCTTAGTTCTAGGTGTAGATGGTTGATATATCATGTTATGTGAGAAAATGATGTCAAATAGTATTAATTTCATTCATTTATAATTATGTTATTATTATCATTGAGACAATTGAATTTATATTATCCAAGAATGCATTTAGTGATCATCTTATTAATCATAATGAATGTTTTTAGTTATTTATCATTCCATATTTATTATTACTTATTTACTTATGATATATTTCATTGATCACTATCATTACAAGGTAGTTGAGATCACCATTATTTTGTTCTCATTCAAATAGTTATGTTGAAGGATCTTTTTATTGAGAATCAGTTATGAACGTATTTACTTTTGATATGATTATATTTTATTACCAATTTTTAATTGGTATCATTTATAAACCTGGTGATCTAATTCAACATAAATTATTGATTCTTTTAGATTATATTCCCATTATTTATACCAATGTAACATGTTGACGTCAAATTAGGGTAACTATATTTGGTATTATTACTATTGTTATCTTGGTTTGTTTAGTATAATCCTTGAGAACAACATTTCAATTGATCATGACATTTATAATAATTAAGATAATCACTAATTGTGTTTTAATTTTTTGAGAGATTTCATATTACGGAACATTAGTCCAATTGGTTATGATCTGAATCAATGTATTCCATTAGTTAGTAAAGTGTCCATAACATTAGAATATTATAAGAACATGAATTGAATGTGGGATCTTCCCAACTAAGTAGGCCATAATAGGTGGTGTTGGAGTCGAATTGATTATGACCATATTAGAGATGTTATCAAATAATATTTCAAATAACCCTACACATATTGAGATACATGATTTAAAATGATATTATACACCTATATTGGATCATTTCATCAAAAATTTACTCTATATTATTTTATAAAACTACAACTATTGTGTTATGTGAGTAATGGATCATGTTTCATGAAAATATTTTTTTTCTTTATAAGGTGAAATGAAAAAAAAAGGTTATACTGGATGTGTATAGACTTATAGTTGAATATGGTCAATATAAGTCATTGATTCATAATCATTTAGAGAAGTATGAAATAAATAATTTATATTGTTGGTATTTTAATATAACATTCTTTGAAAAATGTATCCTTCATGATAAAAAATACTAAAATGAATATAATGTTACTAATGTTATTGAAAAATGAGGATTATAATGACACGGATTATGATTCACCCTTTACAATATTATCGATGTATGATACATATTATATTCATAATCTGGATAGTAATATTGACCATTTCTTTGATGGATTTGAGATAAACCTTATAAGTAAACTACTATCTCAAAAAATTTCATTATATTATTAAATAGTATTATATCCAGTAAACACAATGATGGAATTTTTCATGTTATTTATCTCCAAGGGAAATCATGACAATAATTTTTTTGGAGGAGAACCATGAAAAGGATATTTTATTAATGTATAATATTGGATTGAATAAATTCACATTTATTGGAAATTTAATCAGGAATTGTATCTTAAAATGATTAATGGTAATTGGAGTGTGCAAAAAAAAATAAACAATGGTCATCGAGGTAATGAGTTTTAGGGAAATAAATAAATCCTATATGTATAGGATTTATGCACAGGTAAATGGGAAATTATTTACTCTAATAAACCTTAATTTAATGAAACATACCAAAAATGATTCTGAGTTGAGGTGGACAAGGTTATGAGATCAGTATATTTGTGGTTGATGTAGGAAATGATGGAATATAAGCTAATTTATTAATTTAGTCAAACTTATATAATTGACCTTTCGCATCTCTATAAAATATAATATCTTTAATTCTTTAAACTATAATTTAATATTTCCCTAACAGTATAAAAAGGGATTTTCTAGTCAACTGTCATAGTGGAAATGTCATCACAACAAGGACACATCATTAAGTTCCATTATTAATAAATAAGAATTCCCTATTTTAAGACATTATAATCATATATATGGTTGAATTTTATATATTCCATTATATGGATTGAATTTAAATATATAATAATTTTTTAAAATGTGAAGGAAATTATGAATAGTGGTTAATATATATAATTAATTAATATTATAGAGGTTAAATCATCATTTGAGTCATATCTAGATCCACATTTTATTGGTCACCATAATGAAATTCATTAGGAGGAGAATAAAATGAAATATATAGAGAAAACGGTGGACTTTTAATTATTTATGTACATATTATTCATGAATAAATTGATTTATTTAGTAATGAATAAATTTTTTATACACCAGAAAAAAATGATAATATTTCTAATGATATAATCCTTGGTGTAAATTCTACATAAAAACTCCCTATATAATAGACACTATAGAATTTTTTAATCTATAGAAACTATTTTATGAATATTGTGAAAATTGATTCATACACTGTATGGTATTTCCTTGGGTATACCCACTTATTTTTTAAAGAACGTAGATGGGTCTATGAGGCCATACATTTGTAACAATAAAATAATTTCTATTGTGAAATGAACAAGTATCCTCTCCAACAAATTTATTACATATATGATCAAATTCATAGAGAATAATATTTTTAAATTATTATCCTTCATTTTGGGAATCCTCAAGAAAGTGTAAAATATGAGATTATTTTCAAGATGGCATTTCATATGAGTTATGAAAATTATGAAATTATTGCAATGATATTCGGATTGAACAGTGATAGTTGAATATTTTTAGATCTACATAATATAGTATAAAATAAATATTTATATATTTTCTATTGGAATGTATGGAATATATATTGGTAAACTATAAAATATATGAGGAGCATGAGAATAACATGTGGATAATTCTTCAAAATTGTTATGATAAAGAGTTATCTTGGAATTTTAATAGGAGTGAATTCTGAATTTATAAAGGTTCATTACTAAAACATATTCACTCTAATAATGGAATATTTGTTAATTTTAGGAGGAAAAATGAATTCAAATAATGGATTATATAAATGAACATAACTGATCTATGTATTTTCATTGATTTTTCATGTATCAATCTACGATTGTTTAAAAAAATCATGATTGGAAAACATGTGGACCCAAATTACATTTTAATTAGTTATATTCATATGGATAATTGAATGTGATGAATGATTACAAGAACTAAATAGGGTACTAGTAAATGATCCTATTTTTAATCTTTGATCACAAAATAATGGATTATTGATATATACCAATGCATAAAATAATGGAGCCATTTATGGCCTTATACATACTAGTAAAGTACATTAATATTTATAAATATATTTGATGGACCATGTAAAAAACTATCAAACTCTTTCTCATGTGTTTTCTGATATAAAAATTATATTTAAGATGTGAATACATTATCTCAATGGGGAAAATTTTGAGATATACAATGATCATAATATTATTAAATACATATTTTAGCAGAAATAATGTAGCATGAGGATGAGATGGTTGCTTTAGATGATAATGGATTATTATTGGTCAATAAAATATTCCAATGGGATGGAATATAAGGTATAATAATAATTGAGTAAAACATTGATGAATTAACGGATAAAAAGAAGATTTAGGGTGGTCACATGTTCATGGATTTAATAATGATAAATATTTGAATTATTAAGGGATGTGAAACATAAAATCTTTTATAGATTATATGAAAACCATTTTTATTAGAAAATTTAAATAGTTCCCATATTGATAATGAGGATATACAAATAAAAAATAAAGTTGTACATGATGGGAAATTGGAAGGCATTATATAAGTAAGTGGAATTATTGAATTTGGAATGATTATATATGAAAGAACTATAAATATGATCAATGGTGGATTATTATATGATTTTAAATTTCTAAATTTTCCTATGAATCCTAGTAGCACCAACATATACCAAGATTTGAAGTAATATTTTTGGTGGGAAAATATTATTTGGGATATACCTCATTATGACTACAAAAGACATGTTTTTTCAAAAAGTGAAGGTTAAGAGTCATTTTCTAGATGATGCATGAAACCTATACCAATTCCTATATATAAATGTTTTGAAAATACCATATACATTTTCATTGTATTAAAAAATAATCCTAGAAGGAATGATTAATTATGTGTTATGGTTGATCACCATAAAAATTCAACAGGATTTTTTATAATATATATATTAACTCTTATACACCAATCCTGGGTCTATGTTAATAAAGCCTTATGTATTTATGAATCCCCATATTCAATTGATTCTAAAAAAATACACCTGATATATATTGAAATTCTAGAAATGTGTTCAGATGGGTCTATATACGTAGATTTATTTGAGAATATCCAATCACCCTAAAACTGATGGATATCCTAATTAGATGA
Organism: Viscum album; assembly: GCA_963277665.1. Lineage (NCBI taxonomy): Eukaryota > Viridiplantae > Streptophyta > Magnoliopsida > Santalales > Viscaceae > Viscum > Viscum album. The sequence continues at coordinate 223,546,543 of OY728165.1, forward strand.
TTCATCCATTTAAAGACTTGGTTTGGTCATTTTCATCTGAACCTCATGGTTAGTGGGGTAAATATTTACCTTTGGCGGAGAATACCTATAATAATATTTTTTATTCAGGTACTGAATTTGGATTCTATGATGAAATATATAGAAATAGATTCCATAATAAGAATTTTTGGGAATATAATTGTGGATGAAAACATGTCGGACCCTACGTCTAAAAGGAAAAATGACTAAGGTAATATTCTGTAAGACTCATATTAATGTATCACTATGTTGATAATACAATTATTTCAATAATAAAAGGAATATATTTGAATTTAATGTGTGAAAACAAGTTTCCAGGAATGTATCTCGATGGAATGGTGTTAAATTGTTTTTTAGAATGGAATACTGAGCCCCATGTACATCAGAACTTTTCAAATTCTATAATGTATTATATTGGTTGTTTCATATTGGAAATGTCTGAAAGAAAAACTAAGGTACATGATGTGTTACATGTCTCATTTTTAAAAAAGTATATACCAAACCTAATTACTATTATCCCTAATAAAGAAATAAAACATGAACATTCTATATCATAAATTGAATATCCAGTCTAAATAATTGACACTAGAGTGTATGTGTTGAGGAATCAATTATATCATTTGGTATAGTATCTTTGGATAAATAATACATTAGAGGAAGAAATGTGGGGAATTGAGGATGTCATATAAAAACTCAAACTCTAAATTTGTAAAGGAATATAATCATGAAATTCATTATGTTGAAATATTTTACGAGAGAATAATTTAATATCCTGAGTTTTATGAAATCTATGTTTGATAGATTATAGAACCTGAAACATTGAGTCTAAATTATCCATGAAATATTTTATTTTAAATATAAAAGTTATAACATATCAATTAAATTTTTTCGTATAAATATGAATAACCACATTAGAAAATATATTCAAAGGTTATAGAAAAAAAAAATTATTATTAAAATAGATAAAATTAATGATCAACATTTTATTAATGAAATTGTATTCTTGAAAGTTATTTTTCATAAAAAATGTTTGTTATTTTTTTATATGAAAAATGAAATTATTAATTTTTCCTAATTTTTAAAATTTATCTTATTTAATGAACTTAATTTTTCAAAATAACATTGGAAAATTATCGTTGAGTGAATTTTTGGGAATATTCTAAAAGGTTTTATTTTTCAATTAATTGAGAAAAAACAATACTTAATATTAATAATAATATTTCTCCCTGAATTAAAAAAGTATTCGAATTTAAAATATTATAAAATGATATTAATTTTTTATTGGGATTATAATCTAATAATGATCATTTTATTTTTTTATAATTTAATTTTCTATAAATACATTTTTTTACTTAAATGTTATTTTTCTAAAAAATAATTTTCATTAAAATTTTTGATTTGATATTAATTTTATTTCATCAAAATATATTAATAGAATAATAAAATATGGATTACATTTTGGAAATAAGTACATTGGAAAAATGTAAATATGTCTATTTTATTTTTTTCCATTATGAATATTAACCATAACAACAAATTGTTACTACGGTAATGGTAAATTGTAAAAATACTATGATAAAGCATAAAAAATTAATTCTACCACTTTTATAAATTCAGCCTTATTATTATATTTCATCCAAAATCACCCATTTTTCGAATATATAACCTTTTGTATAAATTTATCTATGATTATGGCCTTTGTAAAAATTAACTGAGAGATAATAAAAAAATGTCACCATTCATTTTTATATCGATAATATATTATTATAGGGATAAATAAAATATATGTATGATTATAAATAAATGTTTAGATAATAAATATTTATTATTATGTTAATTTATTACTAATTTCTAGTTATGAAATAATTATCATAAATTATTTCCCCAAATATAGAGAACAATAACTTAATAAATTGGAATATTTAATAAATGATTTAAAAATTACTAAAAGTAATATAATTTTAATAAATGATTTTGTTTCTTGATTATTTACATAACTCTTTTGTTATTGATGTTTGAAATTATTATATTAAAATTCATTCTTTTCATGTTGGGGTTAATGTTAAATTAAATTAATATTTTCAAAAATGATATTAATGATATTTTTTTGATAAGTAATACTTTATAATAACAAATAATTTATTAAATGTTTTAATGTACATAAAAATATTATCTTTATCCACATTAATAGGAAATGGTTTAAAACATCATACATGGTCCATTTATATATCAATATTCATTTTATAGTGACGTAATTGACACCTAAAGAGATTATAACATTAATATTGCCTAATATTTAAATGATTAAAGAGGTTGTTGAAAATAATACAAAATTATAAAAACCTGAGAAAAAAATTCTCCAAATATTTTTATATGATATGATTTTGACTAAAAATAAATATGCATTATAATTATATAAAGTTTTATTCAATTTCACATCAAAAATAATTTATTTCAATTTAATACATTAAATATACCAGATTCTTAGTCTCCTCACTTATACAGGACATCCATTCTCTCAATTCCACAGAAAAAATAATCTATATTTATTGATGATTCTCTACACAAATATCACATAATAATCCTTAAATAAGATATAATTTTGAGGGAATACCTTAAATAAAAAAACTATTTCACATAAGAGGTGATCTAAACGAAGTATTTGGATGAATGGGTATGCATTTTTTACCAACTATTTTGAAATTATATTATTCTTAAACATATAATAAATATATTGTAACCATTCTGAAATAATAAATCCAATATCATAAAAATAGTTATATGTTATAATTATTTTTTAATGATCATTTTCCATCTTTTTTCTATAACAATAAAAGTGAAAAAATTGCTCATACATATATACGTCGTACTGTATCTCTATAACGATTTAGTTCATTTATTATCACCACTTTACTTGGATAATTATTTGGACAAAACAAATGAATATATATAATATTTATGAAATAACTATTCCTCAATAATTTTAATATCTTGTATACCATCATACATTATGATCCCTGGGAAAATTATAAAATCACATAGCCTTATTTATAGACAACGAACTCTACAATGTGATGATATTCGTTTTTCATTAACTCTGTACATGAAATGTAATAATTATAAATGTAATATATATATGTTCTAGTTATATTATTATTATTCTTCTTTATATTATTTAAACAATGCCAATTTTTAATTACCACAACTCCCATAAATAACATGCATGATAAAATATAGTAGTTAACACCGAAAATAATAATAATAATAATAGATTATTGATAATCATTTAAAAAGATGTTATAAGGGAATCATACATGCTATTATAAATATTAATATGAAGACAATAAAAATTAATACCAATTCAAAACCATTATATATAATGTTATTTCATGATTATATAATTTGAAATGTGAGGTGATGGGTTTTGTTACTCAATTACCATTCAATGGGATACACATCCACATCGATTACTATGTAAGTCTTGGATTATATGTGTGATTAAAATTTATTATTTATTATTTTTCTGCACTTATTTTATATGGAATTAATTTTCATACAAATATTCATTATGTTGATTGATTCGACATCATTATTTTAATATTTGTAAGGGATTTTGTCTACATCATCAATCCATTCGAGAATATTTTGTATTATATAAATCGTTACATTTATTCTGAATATATACATCCAATTTGTATAATTTAAATTAAATATACATTTGTTTCTGATGATTAAGGATTTAATTAATTTAACTAAATCAAGGTAAATTTTTAAAACAAAATAGTATCATGTTTATCTTCTTGATCAGATATATTTTTTTCCATATCCACATATATCAAAATTGTATTAAAATTTACATTTTATTTAAACAACTAATTTGTAAACGATGTATTATGTTGGACATAAACTTTTTCACGTTGTGATATAAATATTTCTAGTGTATTATAAAAAGTTTCCATCTTCAACATTGTTTATAAAAATTAAAAATGAATGTTTTTTAATTTTTTGTAATTAACCTACTTCCAATTACCCATAACCAATTCAAACTATTTAGATTCTTATGGATTATTTCTAATTTATTAAAATGAAAAATATTTGGAAAATATTTTTTGATTAGTTTTATTTTATTATCTAATTGAAATGAATTACATTACAAATCATTATTTTTGATGAATTGAAGGGAATATTTTATTAATTTTTTGGTTACAAAGATTATAAAAATAAAGTAAATTTATATTAATAATTTACCATTAAATATCCCGAAAATATCCATATGGATTTTATAATATATATATGATTATTTTCCAAAATTTATACCATCTCTACATAAAGAGTTTTACTTTTAGGGTTTTTTAATTAATAATGGAACTACAGATATTTCGTTTTTCATACACAATAATTATATTTATTTATAAGTAATATTGATCATGAATTATATCTATTATGAAACATATTACTAATTCCATATACATGTTGTGATATATGGAGCTTAGAAATATATATATATATCCTTAAAGAAACAAATTTTTTCATTTGTCAAATATTATGGGAGAATTAAATGGGTCTTTGCCAATATTTTTGAACTAGTATGGTGCATGGTATTGATGGTTGATATATCACAATTTTTTAGATCATCATGTCATTTTTTTCATTATTTTTTAATACAGTAAATATTATCAATGATATTAATACACTAATATTATCCATATATATGCACTTTTGTCATTAAGGTATTGATTATGTTGAAATAATTTTCAGATATTTACATTTATATATTGATTATTCCTTCTTTAAATGTGATATCCTCCAATTAAGGTATCCCATACATATTATTTTATACCACAATAAATTTTTTTCTTTCCCCATATTATGAAGAAGAAATATTTGAATTTTTTTAAAATATGATGAAAATATTATTTTTTAAATATTTATTTCCAATGATAAATAAGTATAATTATTACAAATTATTCTCTAATTTTACTAATATGAATGATCCTTTCGTATTATATTACGTGTATCATTGTCAATGCAATAATATAGACAGAAAATCTCAAATTTTAGCATTGGGATGGTTCCATGTGTATGACAGATGAATAAATTAAAACTCTATTACATGATAAGGATAAATATGTTAAAGAAATACTTGTGGGTTATTGTTATAGAACCTTTGACTATTATCAATAGGTAGTATAAATACACAATCATGATATGGATAATGATTTTTTGGGGATAACAAAGTATATACATAAATTGTATGAAGAACACATTGGAAGGACACTAAGGGATATTTGGTAGGCATCCATCCAATTGACTCACTAGTGGTAAATATTTTTATAATATATATTATACAGTTTTTCACTTTTTTACAATAGTTAATTTTTTTATATAATATTGAGAGACACCATTCAAAGATTCTGTACCAACAATCGATGAAAACGTTATATGTTCTCATTTTATTTTCTATTCTTTCATCTTGTTTCATGTGGTCAATGGTAACAACATTTCATTATATTGTATTGGGGATTTAATCGATCAATGAGGTTACCTTAAAATAATAAATCATAAATAATATAAAAGTACCACTAATTCACCCTATCCTCTATGGTCATATAACTTGACCAGGGTTGTTTATATCCCCAAAATAATATATGTAAATTTTTAGTTTGGGTTTATAAAATTAAACCAACCAACCCCATGAAAAATAAATTTTTGATTATAATAATTATTTTAATATTAATTTTTTTTACTACACCATTATCATTATTCAATAATTATACAATAAACACTATTCCAAACATGATTTTTAGAGAGTGATGGGGAATAAATTTATAAACATGCAATAAATTGAAATTTTTTAGCATTAATATAATCAGATGAATAAAGAGTGATTATTAGAGGATTGTTAAAAACAAATAGAATCATTGGAAAATTTTGAGTTGGTGTATTTATAAAAAGTCAATATATTTTCACGAAAGGAAAGAAACAACCCATCAATAATGAAATGATGAATGAATAGTACTACCTTAATGATAAAAAATTGACTAGGAAAGATAATATGCTCTCTCAATATGTGGGGAGGAACTGTAACCATATCCATCAAGGTAGGGAGAAATAGATTAGGTATGATAATAGGATAAAAAAATTTTCCTAACAATGATTTGACTGTAATTAAATTGGTTATAATTATTTTATCAATTTTTAAATATTGGTGAATCAATAGTATTTATCTAGTAATAATTTATATTATGTATACTCATTAATAATAGTATAAAACAAAAAAACACATTCAATGAAAGTTATATCATTACCACTATACCATAACCTCCGGTGAAAAAATATGTTACCCACTATAGTAGTCATCATAATTTCAAACAATTTCCACAGATACGTATCCTTAGTCTTAATTTTATTATAGATATATTTTTTATGAGTTTGTTATTTTAGTAAATTTTCATACAAATTATATATTTATATTTTTAAAATTATCATAAAACATATGTTTTTGAAAAAAACAAAATATTTTACATATTATTTAATCTTTTCTTTAGAAATAAAATTCCTCAATTTCCTTTAATATATCGTCAAATCTGTTTATATAATCATAATTGTTTTATAAGTAAATACCATATCAAATTATATATATGATCCTTCTATAACTCTAATATATTTTTAAAATAAAATAAATATATAGGCATTATGTTTTCTTTTTTTAGTAAATTATATTCAATATATTGAACCGCTTCTTATCTCATAACCATGACATATTTCATTTTATAAATGATATTGTTTCTAAAAGAATGAATCACATAGATATAATTATTTCTTTATAGAAGTCTTTATTTGTCAATTTTTTTCATATATGAATCATCTAATTATTTTAATTATATATTATCATTTTCAAAATTATTTTTCTCCCTAAAAACATTATGAATTTTTTTTTCAAAAAATTTACTTTCCTTTTCTTATTAATCTCTATTTTATTCTCTATTATCATAATTAGATGAATAATCATAACAATATTTCTTATTATTCCACGAACTCATGCTCCCACTCCTCAACAAAATCCTATTTTGTTCATTTATCATAACAATGTAAAAATTATTTCTCTAACTAAATATTTCATAAAACAGATATTGTTAGAACATATCCCTTAATGATAGAGAATACTCAACACATGGAATAATTATTCAGATATTTATTTTTCCTTTTTAATATTATTTTCTATTTATCATAATTATCTACGAAGTGGGTCTTCTTAAAAGAATTCAATAATTTTTTTTACAATATTCACTGAATTTAATAATTTAAAAATATTTTCCCATTGTACATTCATTTTATTTTAAAAAATACATTTTTCATGGAGCTACATTAATGTATATACTATCTTTTATATGTATCATTTAAATAATATTGATAATGTGATTACATTTTTTCATCTATTTATTACCCTCTATAAAAATAATTACAATCTCATTCTTTATAATCAATTTTTATTCAATATTATTCCCATGATCAATTCATACATTATAAAGAAGTCATTAAATTCCTCTACCTTGATTTTATTCAATTATTTTACAAAAGGAATGATATAATTAAATTAAAAATATTTGAAATAATATGAACATTTTTTTAAATATCTCATTCTCACAGGTTTCATCCAAGGTGAATATTGTGTTAAATGTTATAATCACTCATTTTTAAAACTCATCAAAACATTCCCCCAATCATTTGATAATTAAAAATTTTTGTAATTAAATAATTAATATTAGGATTCCTTCATATATTTTTACCTTCACAATGTCTATATTTTCCTTTAATAATATTGATTCTGAAATACTAGAATCCCTTTTTTAGGATATTTTAATTTAAGTGTGTGATCGAATAAACTAATTATGTTATCATACATATACATTAATATTACAGGGATCAATGTGTTATTTCACATGTGAATGACCGGGGTAGCACCCTAGTTGACATTATATGTGGCCTCTTGTGTGACTCCCTATATACCAGAGACTACCGACTATTGATGATGTCCAAAAATTAAATGATAGGGAGGAAATTCTGTAAAACTCATAGTCATGAACAATATTAAAATAACCCATCAAAATGAAAATAAATAATTAGTTTATTTTGAATCCATAAAATTCATCCATCTGTTAATAAAGGAATACATAGTCATACAATAAATAATCTCTACAAAACACATAATGGGCTACGAACATATTCAAGGTAAATATATAATATATGAAGGTTCTACCTCCATCCCCCACACTAACCACAACCCAACATAAATTCAACAGCATGGTTCCCTATGCTCTACTACTTGAATACATATGCTCTAACAATTACAAAAAATATGGGTTACATTCCCACCAGGGATCCCATATAGGGTTGTAGAAGTAAATGTACACTAACTCCCCAAATTTTTGATTATTAAAAGATAGCAAATCACATCATTTTATAGATGAATGTAAATAATAGAAATGACGTCAATAGAAATGTGTTTCAGGTTTTTGTCTGAAAAACTGGTCAATATTACACCAAACCATTAATTTTTTTACACTACTGGAGAATAATTTACCTCATTACAAAAGAGCAAGCTCATGCCCCAAAAATCTTGGTATGGTGTAATATAAAACTTATACCTTAATCAATGATACACATAAGGGTACACTTCAATGTCTTCACCACTATAAAATCATTAAGGGTATAGCCCATACTAAACATCAAATATATTAGACCAAGACACATCATATACCCTCATACTTGAGATAGGATCCCATATTAGTGAAATATATTTTATCTCATTGCATGACAAACCAAAATCCCAACACTCGTTCAAATGGTTGGGTTCCAAAACATGTTTTTTGGACCAAACCCTTTTTCATAGGGAATTATAAAAAAACATCATACTCAATGTTAGTCTATAAATCCACATCCTACATAATCACATAGTCTACTCCACTTTCACAAGGAAGGCCACATAACATTCCCCATGTAATTTGTTGGACCTGAATGTTATCATAATAGGAATCCTCTCCGACACATTCTCAAACATGGTGAGACCAATATACACTCTTGAATTGCCCACATCAAATGTCACACATCAAATATCACAAGAGACTACTCTTAATTGGTTTGTTCTAGCTATGTATCACAGATAACAACATATATATGAACCATCAAGTATCACTAAAATAAGCATTTTTATAACCTTATCACTATTTATGACTCCAAATATCATATAATTACTCACATTAGATGGGAACACAAACAAATGATCAATCACATCATCAAATTCAATCCCTTATACTAAACACACACACGTAGGGAATTTTTTACTCACTAATTATACATGAATATTAACTAACATATCATTATAATACATCACCAATTATACGATAATCATCTAATGTTACATCATTTCACATATGTTGAAACAATTTCATCTCATTAGTCTTCCTCTCTAACTCAAGATAAATCCACAAGGGTCATTCAAAACCACGTTGATCACATAATATAATCATTATAAAATAATTAACATTCACTCCTATACAGTAAATAGAATATATAAATGATTCATAACACATCATGTCTATACTCATTGATTCAAGTAGAAACCTTTCAAATAATGATAACCACGCATCATTTTCTTTCAACATTAACAAAGCATCAACTAACCATTCAAAATATATCTTAAATCCTTACCACCACCAGTCCTTCTATGTAGGGACCACATTATGATTACATTTATTAAGTACATTATAAATAAAATGAAATTTTTATAGATAATTTCCATTACACTGACATGGTATCTTTCCTATATCTCTAATTTAATAGTTATCTCAATCTTGTCATCTAGATTAAATCCACCACATATTACAGTGTCTATCAATTAAAATCATAACATAGACATGGAACATTCAAGGATTAATTTAGGCCATAAAAATCATATTCTCCACCCCCATGTATGAGTTGTATTATTTTCTCACACATCATTGATAGGTTTAATCTGCTCATGCATACCATTCAATACATAGCGTCTGAATTTTGGATAGATATACATTTTATTACTTCTCATAGTTCATAACTATGGTGTTTCGTAATACTAGTTGTTCCATAAACTTCATTATAAATATATTAAATTGGTGATCAAAAATTACCATAGTTAAGAACATACTCAAATTATAAGAAGGTTGAATTACATCCTATTACTTTTCCATGTAAACTACTAACCAATATCAAAATACGGTAAACAATGATATTCATGAATGTAAGAACAGTCCAAGAAAAAAAAGTAAAATTGTTATTTGTTATAGAGACCACCTGCAACCATCATCGAGGTTCTATAGTCAATAAACATACACATACTTAAACAAGATTATAAATGCTTTTTACAAAATCATTACAATATGGGAACCCTTATCTCAATCAACCATATCCAAATAATTATTAAAAAAATAATTAAATGGATAAATATTCCACCAGGGAATACCGAACAAAAACTCTATAAACACTGTCATCAAATCAAATCATTAATAAATGACATTATTATATCCAATTACATGATAAAGGTGACATTATTAAGAAAATACTATTATCTAAAACTCAACAGGACACCCATTTTGTTCTAAAATAGAAGAAATTATATTTGATCCACTAACATTTTTTAGTTATTGATATGATTAGAAAAAAGAACCTCCTCTCATCATTCAACACCTACAATCCACACCATCATTAAGACCCATAATATAATTATTATTCCACCATGCAATGGAGGAATAATCATCAATAAATATCTCAATGATATGGAATTCAATAGATACTATAGGGTTATAATTTTCCAAGGAATTAGAGTCAGGAATATCCCTTAAATCACAATATAAATTTCACTAAGAAACTCATCATTAATGCCTCTGATGTTTGGTCAAAAGGGGGGTGGGATTTTGTCAAAATGGATCTCCCAAAACACCATTTTTATAAATATATCCTAAAAACATAGAAATAAAATATCAAAACCAGATTGAATATTGTGAGAATGGTCCTCTTCAAAACATCACCCAAAAATATTACATCGACATTCACCCACCCAAAATCCCTTAGCGAGTGGCACATAAAGTCATATCATGACTTACCTCCTGATGGAATACTAATATTTAAGGAATTGTATCATCATATAATATACCAATGATCATATACATGGTAGAACTCATTTAGACAAAAAAATATCATGGGAAAATAATTAATAGTGTTAACATCATTCTCAATATAAAATAAAACATGAAATATATAATGATTTACTCTTACATATGGTCATGGTGTGAAACCATCCTCTACTTTCAGTCCTATATATAAAAGAGTCTTAGATTTTTAGATAATCAAATATTTATGTGTTGTGATTATGTGTTATCCAATTCCATTTTCAGACTCATAATCTTAATTGCATTCCATGTAAATATACCACTCATAAAATCCTATATTTTGTGAAACATGGTAGTTATGGTGTGAAATACTATATCAATTTGACATACCCTTCCCTATATTTGGAATTTAAATAAGTTCACCCCATGTTAAGGAATCATTTTCACCGATTATTTAAAGATGAGTATCATATAGAAAGCATTCCTAGCATAGCCACACTTACCCTACTAAAAATAAAAAAATATCTATAAAATTTGTATTTTTGAACACATGGTGAATAATGAATATAAAAATTCTTATTCATGATGATTCTCATCCCCAATAAACACCATGAACTCTATACTAACATCTAATACATTGACTAGGATCTTTTTTATTCATTTTAGATTCCTGAGAAACTGAATGTTTTTCTTCCAACCATAGGCTAAAACACGATTAAATTGTTTAAAAAAACCAAAAAAACTATTTTAATCATCAAAACACACACATAATTACTATAATATGTCACCTAATGTGGTTTCCTCCTAACCATATTTAAAAATATTGAAAAAAATAGTTGGTTAATCTTTAATGAATCCTAAAAATAGTTAACCACGACCACTGAAGAATATTCCAATCTATCAGACATACAGAAAAAATTATTATGGGATAATGGGATTGTTTAGGGTACCATAATTTCCTCCAAAATTGTAATTTTATATATGTCCTTACTATGGTTATTATCCACCCAAAACCAATGTGATATTCCACCTATGATTACTATTGTATATATGGTCTGAACAAATATCAATTTCCAGCATTCTCCTACAACAATACCCCAACTCCAAGATACACTATCAATATATTAAAATAAATGTTATACTATTTTAGTTAAGAACTATATAAAATCGGATCTCCCTATTCATCTATATCTCAATTCTATTTAGATGATTCATTATCTGGAATCACTGCTTCCATGATCCTTTCAATATATTGCTTCTACAACCATGACCATTGAAATTCTCCCCACTTAATGTTTTCCATATCATCACACCATTAAAACTAGTCATTATATATCATAGTACAATTTCTTATCCATTATATATTTTGATAATTGTACAGGGAAGACTCACATGCATCTGATTTTCCTAAAAACACTAATCACCAAATATAATCAGATTAGCTAATATTTAATTCACAACATTAATTAAAAATCAACCACAAAAGGGTTAAAATCTCTCTTATAAAATGAAGTTATTCCCATAATATATAATCCCTTATAAAAACCTTGATTCTCGTACCTCATAGGTTCCCACATTAAAATATTTCTACCCCTCCAAACCCATGCATGTCCCAACCATGCAAAAAAACTATCATTGACAATGATCATACCAAATAAATCATTTTACACTGACCAGTTAAAATTTATACACAGACAGTAGATGTAGACATATCAAACTTATAAATAAACTAGGATACTATATCCATAATAGTGTCACCAATAATATCTATTATTGACCAATAACTTACCAAAAGATCAAATATCATAATTCATAACACCTCTACATCAACCATATACAGAACCCTTCTATGATATAGAGAATATCATCAATCAGGATAAAAAAATATTGGAAATCACCAACACAATTCATGGGATCTTTTGGAACCTAAAAAAATAAAAAAACCCACACAAAAATCAATTCTATTAGTAAAAAAATACAAAAAAGTCATATATTTTCAAAAGAATAAACATTCCCTCACACATTCATACATTCCCCTGAAAATATAGACAAATATGAAGATCCACCTCTAAGTAATAGTGGACCTCTACGAAACATCTCACATTTCCTTATTCTATCATGAATGTCAATCTCATCCAAACACAATAGGTTTAACTTGTTGTATCGTTAAATTGAAATATTTGACTTGACCACCAATGAACCATAGGAAATAAAACCTCGGATTATGAACATAAAGAACTAACCAATTATTCATTAGAGGTCATTCTCATTAAGAAAAATAATAATGGTTATTTCTTAATAAAAATCATCATTAATCAAAATCATGATTATGATAACTATATCCACCCACAGAATAAGGATTTATCAAATAAAAATATCATTTACCCATGATACATCCATCCTATATACAACAATGTAGGCTCATCATCCACTATATGATAATGAGATGCAATCAAAACCAAGAGGTCTTGTTGAGAAATTGTTCCATCCATCTCACATCATTATAGATACAAAAATATGTTGGAATTCACAACATCTTAGGAACCCAAGAAATTTCAAATGAATTTACCCTGACATAGAAATGGTATTAGTGTCCTCAAATCAAACAAATTCTCATATCAATATAAATTTCCTAGGAATAACTCATTAGCATGAGGAATGAAAAAAAGGACCAGATGAATGTGACCACACATTTATGTTTACTATACATCCCATGCATGAAAGGACTATATAATCATCATTAATGAAAATTACATGATGAGATTTATATTATCATTCATTAAATATAAAATAAAATGGTTTATAGTAGTATAAAGATATAATAACGATTAATTGGACGCCACTGTATAATTTTATGACACTTTAATAAGCTGAAACCAATTTTTCTTTGAAATAATTCATTAAAGTCATAAATTTTTCATGTGAGTCATATATAGTAAAAATTATTCAAGAATACATTCCCCTTTCCATTATGGGTAATGAAGAAAACTATTAATAATTAACTCAATTAAAAAATCATACAGAGAATAATTTAAAAAGTCGAAAAATTGGAAAAATTATAAATATAAATATAATAACCATATAAACCTAGAAATATCATCAGAATAAGGTTCTTGACTCACCGGTTTGAGGAATAGTAATATAAAAAATTTATTATTCCCACTCTACCATATCAAAAATTGTGTGTAAAAACAATTTTCTTGATATCATATTCAAAAAAAATATATAAAATGAGGAGTCAATGCCCCCATTTACATACTACATAACCAAAAGATCACCTCCCCAAATGCCAACCAATGCTGACTAGTGGTGATAGAATAAATCATATATTGTGGTGAAAATTTCCTCAACGTCATAATTATTGGACGAATATAAATAACAATTTAATAACCACTATAATAATTAATTTACACCAAATCAATAAAAATCATCAATGAAATAATATATAAATATGTATTTATCTATGAACAAATTTGGAATATTCACCACATTTTTGTTCATATATAATAATTAATGTAATTATTTTTTTAGAGACTGTACTACCATTTAGGAGTCTCATATAATTTACATATAAAATCCCAATCAATCATCCCAATTATGCGCTACTAGAGAACATTTTATATGTTATTATCAAAAAATAACATGATTAGTAGATTCACAATGGTTCCCATGTTGGTTGTCCGAAATACATCTTAGAAGAGTCTAACCATTTTCGTGCAATTCATATTTTTTTAACAATGAATATAAATAATTAATGCAAATAAATCATATAAAACTCACAAAAATCTACTTGAGTTTGTTTTTTTTCTCTATAGGCCACCAAAACACCCTAATATACATACTCATCTATCATTGGAGAAGAAGTAACCTCATTAAAGAAGTCCCAAACCATACCTGACAAGTAGGGTATGGTTTTTATCCAAGACATACCTATATTCAATGTTGTAGTGTTGGGTACTATACAAATTCTAGACGTGTACCATCTCTCCTAGTGTATGTCCCATAACAAACAACAAAATCATGGAAAAATCCTATATTTATACCCTATTAACTACATAGGGTATTTTATAATACCAATTTTATATATATCATTTTATATCATACATGTTCAGGACATGTTATATCATACCATGATATGTGTTTCACTACAATATCATAGACCCATTCTACTCACTCTAGATGGATCAATGTGTCCTTATCAGTATAGGGTGATTCCCTGAATGTACATCATGTCACATCATATTGACTAATCCAATCTCTTGGATTAAGTCACCGATCATTTCAAATTCCCTAACTAGGACCTATATCATCTTAGTAAAAGAAACACATCCCAAACATTCTACCTCTTATAGAGGATGATTCCCACTACATAATCTTGAAAATCCAATTTCATATATGAAAATATATTATCAACTCCCATATCATAGGAAGGTCACATAGAATTTATAATATATCAATATCCCATATCACTTGATGTGGATCTTCCATAATATTTTCACTCATAATGTGGCCATACATATCATTTTCACTGATATTAGATGTGATCATGAACCTAATATGAAACATGAACCACAATAAAACATACATTATCATCAAAAAAATAAGATGGGTGAAAGTTAATTGAGAACTATACCATATCATGAATAATGGATCATAAGCACCCCTTAAGCCTTGTAGTTGAATCTTTCAATACAATATTTCACCACACAGGTCACATAAAAATTGATCCAATCAGTATTACATTCACATTATCTAAAAATCCAATGGTTTCATTAATATATAAACCAATGAAATAATAAATACATTCCTTGACTATTATAAATCTCACATCATATGTAATGTAATATTAAAGGTTTTCTAAATCTGTCCATTTATATACTCAACAATACCAAGAGACAGTTACCCCCTCTACTGAACTCACAATCCATTGGCAATATCGGACACTAGCTTCACAACCATGGACCCAACCATATCTGGATTCTCACCACCAACTAATCATTCTATCTAGGGAACATCTATATATAACTAACACTATGTCCCATAATATTCATATATTAATTCATTCTATATTATCCAAACGTTTTCTATAGTTGAAAAATGCATTATTTGAAGTACTCATTTGGATTAATTTGAGTAACTATATTTTGGTTTTAGATTATGGGAGGGTTTGAGTGGGGGTTTGAGATAAATGGAAGAAATAGTGTTTTGGATGCTTGTTGCGTATTTTTTGATCATAGTGGGACCTAGCCCAAATAAATATGAAACCCTTCACAATAGGTATTTGGACGATTTTTGAATACTTTATCTCTCTATGTTCTCTCACAAGTGTAATCATGAATCATTGAAATTCAAGGTGCATTCTTTAGTGCATGGGTAGAGAAAACATTGCACAATTTCTAAACAAAAAATTCAAAACAATTAATGTCACCCAAAAATTAGATTTTATATCACTAAAACCCCAAAAGACACCTCATTAAACTTTCATATGACTACATTTACTATTTCATGAATTTAGAGCTGTTTGGATGAATTATATTACCTACCAACCGCCATTATACACAATCTAAATCCCGGATTAATGAACATCTCCTATCTCGGAAATTGAATCCTATCCTGTTTGTTTTCACATTATTCTCATGTTCTTTTATTTTTTATTATGTGATGTAATCCTTTATTTTAATATATATAAAATATTCTTTTAGACCTAGATATATGAATCATGATACAAATATTAATTTTAGAGATAATTCATTCCATAATCATTATTTTCAGTTTCCAAACTCGTATCTCCGTTAATATTATTGACCCATTAATTACAGTTTTTTGGATTTCTACTAGGTGATTGTTCGATGAAGAATTGAGGTTTGCGGTATAATATTCAAATAAAATATTCATAATTCTGATTATGTTTAAGAAAAAAATTTAATTTCTAGATCTATTTATAAATTTAATTTCTTGTGGGAATTAACATATGTGCTAAATTAATTTATGCACGAATTTTAAAATTGTTGAAATTTAGGGTAATTAGTTTTAGACATAATTATGTTATATTGATATTAACAATAGATAAATAAATCAAGGAATAAATTAGGGGATATTAATATCATGAAAAGTGATAATTAATGTTGGAAATAATTGTTTGATATTGATATTATTAATTGATACAACTAATTGTGAAATTAACATTGAGATATTGATGTTAAAAATAGAATAATTAATTGGGGACATAATTATAATATATTGAAATTTTGATTATGATTAATTAATTTGTGAATCAATTAATGTTTTTTGGTGATTTATGATGTTTTCAATTATTTATTATTAAATAGGGAATGAGAACATGTAAATTATGCCTAGTATTATGAATAATATCATTCTAATTCCATTATGTTTTATTAGATGGTGCATAGTATCATGGAAATTTATCCAATGATTATGAATGGTAACATACTCATTCAAATATATATTTTTAAATGGTTAATGTTAACATGGATACTTTCTCATATATTTTGATTGTTAACATTCTCAATCAATTATGTGTTATTAAATGGTGAATGATAACATAAACATTTGGTAATTTATTATGAGTGGAGACATGCTCATTAAATTATGAATGATTAAATGGTGATTGGTAAAATAGACATTCAGAAAAGTATTAAGAATGGTTAGATTATTATTCCAATGTTATATCCATTGGGTATAGACCAGACTCCATCAGGGTCCAAAGATAGTATTGAGGATCAGGTGTCCTTGAGAAACTGTTGTTTGATTTGGTTAAATAGGGAATTTTTAATATTCTAAAAACTGTTACATTATGCATTGCACTTTTTGTTATTTAAAACATCATACAATATATTGTATAAATTTTTTAAACACCATTGGTGGTGATTTTATGACTTGTAATCACTCCCTACTCAGGCTACCCGATTGGTACCCGAATAGAAATTTTTTATTCAGGATAGGTTGAGGGGAAATGCCATGGGTTATGTGGATAATTTGGTGATGGAGGTTGGTTTAGGGAACCAAGTGTGTTTCAGGACCAATTTGGGAGTCTCCATTTTCAATAAAATGAGTTTAAATTTTATATTCCTAATACGTACATTACCAGGACATGTTTTCTTCTTTTGATGGATAATGTATATCTTTATTTTATTTTATTTAGATGATGAAATTGTTCATTGTTATATATTCTTCGTCAATTTTTATTTATATCTAATATTGTATTACTCTGATTATAGAGGTTATATTTTCATCATGATCAACATATTAGACCATCAATATTAGATGACAGCCTCTACTATATGGGGAGGGGCACTTGATGTGATTTGATGGTGTGTCTTGGTGCACATGTCTGTGGAACATAGGTCGGGTTGTTAAAAAGTGGAATCCCAAGTGTAATCATTTCTTTTCATTTTTTTCTTTTTATTTAACTAAATGTAAATAGAATACTATGAGGAGTCAGGGCATAGAAATGATATCATTACTGGGATTTGAAAACACACTAATGAGAAAAACCAAGGTACCCAGGGTGGGATTGTTGTTATTGTAGTTTTCTTTTACAGGTGAAAATTATTTCACCTTAGGTGAGGCAGTTGTTGTTTGATGTGAAATTTTTTTTTGACATTTTTTTCGAATTGACTAATGGATTGCAATTCAATGAGAGTTTACTCTACATGTATCATTCTTGGAAAATTTAATTATTTTATGGCATGCATATTTTTATGAATGCAAATGAAAATGGGTTTCGAGTGTATTGTTAAAAAATTTTTCCCCATTCTTGTGAAATTAAATTGAATGCAGTTCCAAATATTGAATCTAAAAATTATAAAAGAATCTAAAAATGTAATTCATTCGTTGTTTAAATAACTTAGTTAATTAACTAGAATTTGTTTACCATATATAATAAAGACCAAGGATTATTATGGTTTTGGGTAGCGATACTGCCTCATTTATAACCACATGGAGAGATTTAGGGTAATGAATTATATGGATTCTTTATGTGTCTTTAAATTCTGGATACGTGTTTATGTTTTGTTTGGATTCATAATACGTGTGATTGGAATTGAGTGTCACGCTTCCATGTAAAACTTGTTTAGAGGAACACCATTTGAGATAGATGTAGATTACCTACTATTAGTGGAACCTGAACCACATAAAGTGTAATGTTAGGAATAGAGGGTGTAGTTACGAGAAAATATCACCTGCTTCATGGAATTTAGGCAAAGAGTCTCAAATCGGTTTGTGAAAATAATGTTAGACCAAAATAGAAATTTATAATTACAATACCCTCTGACATATACTAAATAACATGTACCAAATTGAAGTGATTTGTGTGTTGAGTCTATAGAGATGATACATGACCATTTGGATACTCTTATGGAGGAGAAGATCAAGTTGGTTACTTATATGATTCAATGATAAGCTATGTTCCTGGGGGACATTCATGGGAAGCTACGATAGGCTAATGTAATGATATGGAATGAATTTTTATAGTAGTATTGGAAGAACATATTAATATATATTCTATGAAATGAGAGAGAAACAGAGTTCATGTGGCTTCATCCAGGGAGGAGTTATGTGATATACTATTCTGGACACCTTTCAGACACGCAACGCATTCCTCCAGTGTTGGTAGGACATGGTACTGAAATGTCAGGATTCTATTAGGATGAAACAATGTGTGATAATATGTCCCACGTTAATATAATTCAGCTAAATATATTTTATGCGGTGTTAGATCAATATATAATATGTAATGTCTTCCTGAAGGTGGATTATTGTGCAGGACAAGTGGTTTTAGTTAGACAACCATGGGGTATGAATTTCATGACCCAGAAGAATCACTATGATAATTTTATCCATAAATTTGGGAATAAGTGTACTTGTATATAAGGGTTGGTTTCACATGATCATACAATAGTGCTCTATCACCAGTGTGTTAGGAAAGGTAATTATCAGAGAAACTGTTCCTAACCACAAATCGAGTTCCAATCATATAGAATGTTGGGACATCTTTAGTCGTATAGTAGGGTCATATTGTAGACTATTAGATCTAGAGGAGTAGAATGAAATAGGGTGTAATAATGGGATCTTCTACACCATATCAGTTGGGACGATGGATTTATATTTACTGAGGAGGTAGAGGTAGTGGAAATCGTGGTTCAAGGAAGAAGAAACTATTTTAGTAGTTTGGTAGATGTCAAGGAATTTAGAATGCATCACATAGACTAGTGGAAGAACAATTTCATGTGGTGAAAACTACACTTGTGGATAGTCAGGCGGGAACATAGATAGTGAGTGGTGATACTCATGTAACTTTTTTATTATCAACTGTTTTATTTGATAACGGTGATTCTAATTCCTTATATAACCAAAACATGTTATGTTTTTTATCCTATAAATAGTATTTTTTAGTTGGGGTTTTAAAATAGACACTATATTTGGATTACAGTGTAGAGACATTTGATTGTGTAAGTAATGTTATGTTGAGATTAGGGAGTGATGTTTTCATAGGGATATATATTCATGATAAGTCTGTATTTTACCTAAATAGGGATATGGGTTATATAGTCACCTACTGAGAGAGTAATTAATATTACATACATAGTGTGATGTTCAGGTCTCCTAAGGATGACCACTACATTCACCATTGAGGGTGGGATATCTCTATAGGCTGAGGTAGGGAATTTACACAACTACTAGAAGAGATCCCATATCAGGTTTCTATTATTTTGATGGATGATGTTGGTGTGAAGAATGATGTATTTCCATCCATAGTGGAATTGTTTCATGATGTATTTCATGAATAATTATCAGGTATACAACATGAGATATATGAGTAATTCAATATTGATATCCTTTGGGGTTTGGGCCAATATCCATTCCATTATACATAATAGAAACATCATAGAATCTTGAGATTATGACTCAGTGGGATGGGTTGGGGAATTTGGGACTTATCTCACCGATTACTTCTCCTAGGGAATCACTAGTTAATTATTTATGATTGAAAAAGTGAAACTTTTCTTGTATGTAAACTACTAGATGTTGAATAATATCATTGTTATGAAGTAATATCCCCCCCCCCCCATTAATCGATGAACTATTTGACTAGTTGAGGGGATCATGGCTGTTATTGCTAATTGACATGAGATCGGGGTATCATCAGATGAGAGATCATATTTTTGATATACATAGGACTACATTCAGGTGAATGTATGTATTATTTATGTTCATCATAATTCTATTTTGCCTCATAAATATACCAGTGATGTTTTTGGTCATGATGAAAATATTATTCCATTATATCTTGTTTTGGTCTATTATAGTTTTTGTAGATGATATCGTACTCTACAACAAGACTCATGTTAATCATGATCATCATCATAACGTCTTCATTATAATGTGATAAAAATTCATTATACATCAAAAAATAGAATTGAATGTTTTGGAATGGTCTGGTAGACTTTTTAAAACACACCACCATGGTGGAAGGGGTGTCATTAGACATAGATATGGTTCAGGCAGTAGTATCATGGGAAAGGAATAATTTTTTTTCAATCTATAACATAGTGGGTTTAACTGGATATTATAATAGATTCATTCATGACTTTTCACGATTGGAAATGTCACTCATAATCCTAAAAAAGTACGGGTAATGTTTGAATAGTAAAAAGAATATGAAAATCCCATCCAAGAGTTGAAGAGGAAATTGATATTGGTACTGATCTGGATCCTACCAGAGATAGGCAATGGGTAAAAATATTATTGCGAAGAATATAAGATTGGACTCAGAGTTGTGTGGAAGCATTAAGATATAGTTAGTAAATATGGGTCTCAATAGTTGAGGAACATGAAATGATCTACCATTGCAAATCCTATATCGAGCAGTAGTGGGTTATGTCATGATGTTTAGGAACCAATATCTATTGGGTGAAAAGATTATTATGTATATAGAACAAAATAACTTGAAGTATATATTTTAGTAGAGTGATTTTATATTTATTAGTAGAGATGAGTTTGTATATGTTTTCATTCAGTTACCATAAGGCATATACACCAAATAATGGGAATGGTTTCGAAAATATTTTGAATATAAACACATTATTAGCTAGATAGAGAGTATATTGATGAGATTTAGATGATGAGTGTTCTATATGAGATGCATGTGGTAGTCTATGAGATTTAAGAAAATATATAAATGGTATCAATTTCAATGGATTATACACTTATGATTCAGATTAGAGAGAATTAGGATGAGGATTTGCATCATTTTATATTGATGTAAATCGTTGAAGGTGGAGGGTCGCCATTCGAATGGAGCATCGATGATTATGAGAACAACATTTTCATAAATTTATTTATTTTTGAATTAATGAATTTAAGAGGATCTATTGTTGAAATTTAATTCCTCTATGGAGAACATTAATATTAGTGTGACCAAAATATACCTTGACCAATGATTAGAGTTTGGGTTTCTTGTAATGAACATGGAGAGATTAATATTCATGACAGAATGATAGATATGTCACCGAATGAAGGTATAGAATCTACAATGTTGAGGTATATTGCAGCCACTTCCCATTCAAGAATTGAAGTGCTGTGACATGAAAATGGATTTTGTGGTTAGTCTCCTAGATAATCTAATAATTAATGACTCTATCTAGGGAATTGAACATTGAATAATGAAATTAGATCATTTCTCTCATATAGTAGAGTCTATAATTGTATAGAAGTTGGTAGAACAATATGATTGAGAGATATACTATCATCATGGGGTTTTGTGACCTATAGATTGGCATCATGACCCCCATTTAATTGTATGATTCTGGTAGGGATTTATGAAGGCACATGATACATTGATATTATAGATTATTGTTGCCACCCATATAAAGATTCGCAGTCAGAGTGTACTATACAGGTGCTTAAGGATATGGTGCGGGTGTTTGTTTTTCACATCAGCGGGTCATGGGAAGAATTAATCAGTTTTTTAGGGTTTTCCTCAAATAATAGTTTGCAAGAATCAATAAATATGGTACATACGAGGCTAATTATGGTAGGTCATGAAAACTAATTCTATGATAGATAGAGACATATGAGACATAATTGTTGGTACCATGTCTCATACATGATATATTGGAGTATGTTAATCTATTTCAAAACCATATGGCTATGGGTCAGAGAATACATAAGCTATATATTGATAGAAATAGATTCCCCTAGTGTATGAATCAGATGATCATATATCCATTTTTGTGTCTCTAGGACTGTATCACCAAGGATAAAGATACATGGAATACGGCACCCAAATTCATAATACTTTGTGAGTTTGTGATGAAAATTATGTTGGTGGCATTATGATTGAATGTACCATATAAATGATGCACTATGCATGATGTTTTACTTATTTCAATGATTTTGAAGTATCGAACCAAACTATCACATGTGATCTATGTGGATGAAACATAGATTTACATAGTTACATCATTAATTTACAATATGATACATTTCCTAGATCACAGTTAGAATGTGTTGGAGGGAAAGACCATTTCAATAGTTAATGTATTATGGAAACATGGTCATGTGCAGTAGGAAAAATGGGAAATGAAGGAATATATGAGGGATCAGTGTCCCAAAATTGTCATATCATAATATTTTAGATGATTTGGTGTGCACCTTGAGCTTGATCTATTATAAGGTGGGGAGATTTTATGATCACGTCCTTTTCTAAAGTTGACTTGGGATTTATTTCATGTTAATTGTTTTCTTTATATCTCTACTTATTATTTCAATTATGAAATGGGATGTGTTTGAGTTGAATTTTGAGAAAATGTAATAAATTAGGTAGTGCATTATCGGTGCGTGGTATTCCCTAGAATTTATCCGTGAAATAGAAAATGTGAAATCATGGATAATGGGGATATGCACATTTGGTGCATGATTATTCAATATATATTCCCTATATGGAGTAATAATGGTCCCCTAAAATATTAGGTCAAAATTTTAGATGCGATGTTATGTAACATTTTCACCCCTTCCCAAAAAATCATGAAATGGAATTAATATCACTATTAAATTAGATTAGAAAAACATGAATCCTAGAAAATCACCCCATTCGATGCCCATTTGACCCTTGGTCATGTTTCATGGTTTTGGTTCTCTATAAGAGAATTACAAACCATCCCGACCATGGTTATTCATGATTAGAAGCCAAAAAGAAGTATTCACACATCTCCTAGTATGTGAATCCTATTGATGTTCTTCCCCAATTCATATATATTTCATCTCAATTTCTATCAGAATATTGATATTATACTTGTATAGATCTAAATATCATTGGTGATATCATAATATAAAATTTTAGAACCAGATCTAAATTTAGAAAATCCTTATTTCTGTATTCATAATTTATGGAATTGATATTCTTATCCCTTTTTGTCATTGTATCACTCAATTTTTGGGTATTTAAGTTGAGTTATTATTCATCGATGAATTCATGTAGGTGGTCTAATATTAAATTCCAAAAGTCATCAATTTAATTATGTTTAAGAACATTATATAAATTTCAGTTTTCATAGAAAGTGAATTTCCAAATAGTATTGATTATTGTGGTAAATTAATTAATAATGTAATTATTAAATTTCATACATTGGGGATAATTAATAGAATAAATAATTTTGTGATATAGATATTAATAATTGAGAGAATTAATTGTTGATTTTATTATGGGATATTTATTACAATAGTTGAGATAAATAATGGTAGAATTAATTTTGGAATATTTATGTTATTTCAAAACATTATTAACTGTGAAATTAATTTTCACATATCAATTATATGAATTTATTAATTAATTTGGGAATAAATTTTGTGATATTCAAATTTTTAGTATGAATAAATAATTAGGGAATTAGATTTGTCATTTTGAGATGGATGACATAATAAATTATGTATTATTCAACGGAGTTTGGTAACAAGGACTTTAGGCCATGGCTTATGAATGGTAACATGATCATTTAATTATGTGTTAATAAATTGTGAAAGGTAGAAGGGAAATTCAACAGTGTATTGTAAATTATAACATTGTCATTCAATTATGTCTTATTAAATGGTGAATGCTGACATGGAAATTTATCCATGTATAATGAATTTTAACCTTCTAACTCAATTATGAATTATTAAATGGTGAATGATAACATTAAATATACACCTATTATTATAAATGGAAACATGATCATTAAATTATGTGTTATAAAATTGTGAATGGTAATTGGGGAATTCGACCAGTTATTATGAATGAAAAATGGAAATATATATGTGATATACCATGGGATAGATCAGACTACATAATAGACCTATGTATATTTTGAGGATTGTATGTCCTTAAGAACATGATGATTTAGGTGTCTAAATAGATAATATTTAATAATTTCATAACTACTTATTTACAAATTGTACATATTTATTTAAACAAAAACATACACTATTCTAGATTGAATTTTCGTAAGAAACTATTTGTGGTGGTCTAGTGAGTTGTACTCACAACCTATTAAGGTTGAATGATTAATACAAAAAATAGAATATATTATTTCATGATATGTTAATGGTAAATGACTAAAGCATGATGGCTTATATGGGGATTGTACTTTAACGAGGAAATTAGGCATGGTTAGGGACCTTCTTGGAATTCACATGTGTCATTATTTCTAGTTTCCAATTTGGGAAAATAACACATAAATCATCATTACATGTTTTCAACATTAGTTGGATATTGTATTTCCATAATTTTTTATCTTGATACTTTGTAATTATATAGGGTAATGTATTCTTTCTCTATAGTTTATTTATTTCTGCAAGTGTATTACTATAACAAAAATGGGTATATTCTCCCCCCGATTGACTTTTCTGACCTGCGTTGCAATTGAAAACCCTCTACCGTATATGATGTATAATTCATGCCTTGTGGGTATTATCTATTGGTTCCATTGTGTTTATTCCAAGATGTGATGTTACACATACAAAAAATTTCCATCATACTCACTGTAGACACATTTCACATATTTCTTAGGAGTGTTATCTAAATATCAATGTTATGTGGAATCCTAATATTTGAATCTATATTATAACCCAAAATACATATTCAACTCATGAAATAATCCAACATTATAATCTAAAATAAAGTGTTTTCCCTATCATGATTGAGTTGAATTATAATCTTATCTATCACAAATATGCCCATGATTATCATGCCTTCCATACAAACCATAATATATTATCCAAGGATATGAAAATTATATAGCAATCAAATGGACCTACCATAGGAATACAATTATCCAAACTATAATATTATCATTTATAAATATACAATATCCATGTTATATCAATGTACTAAGTGTGTAGATATTCACATACATCAATCATAGGAGCCTCAGTTCAAAACTATATTTTTGGAGAAATCATAGTCCTTGTTTCATTTATATGAAAACATATATTCATATGTGAATGAATAATCATAAAAATATTTGGTGGTATTATAGGGACCACATACCTCCATCCTTGAGTTACCTCCCATTCTATGCTATTTTCATCTTTAGAAAATCCAATTTTTTACTAATACTGGCTCGCATTAACACCAAATCAACTATTTGACGAGATAAAATCCAAATAATTAATTATTGAAATTTATAATACATTATTAAAAATATATTAAATAGGTATAATGATAAAAAATTAATCAATTAGTGTCTACTCCCTTAATCTATTTTATAAAATATATCAATGTCCCCTATAATGATACTATTGAACATATAAAAATTATATACCATATGGAACTCGATTACTCACTCACCCCACACCCAAATTGAAGAAAGCCAATAAAATATATTTATAACGGAACTATAACGAAATGTTCATAAATATGGGACATTACCCCACTATAAAAATCCATATTCTATGACAATATGGATCATATATTTCTTATACTAACTTTAACATGAATTGATTGAATAACCATGAAACACAAACCTAATGATAGAAAATCATGAACTATAAAACGATAATAAAAAATCATGTAATAATAGGAAGACACTCACATAAAATAACCTATGAAATTAAAAATAATTACCCCAGAGAATGGGGAATCTAGTTGAGGAATAAATGGGGGATATGTGAAAATTTTCACCAAATGAATATATGTCTGGAATATATTTGATGGGGGGAAATATATAAATTATTGGTCATGACCTGAAATAAAAAATATTAATATTACCTCATCATGGGGGAGTCTATACGGCCCTAGGTGAGATCAAAATCCAAAAAACCCTCACCATGTGGACCTTTGGATCATCAAGTTATTTAAATTCACTAGGAATAACAATAATATTACACTGTAATACAACATTATGTATCCTATTAGGTACTGGAATTGATATAATACCATAAGAAGAACTATAAATTCCACAACCCAATCCTTGAAAACCATTCATCCTACCTTTATTGAAGCTATATTCATCTACATTAATAGTTCCAATAGTAATTAGTTTTGAGTTACTATTTGGTACGGTAAATGAATGATTCCCTCCAATTTTACATAACCTTCAAATGTAATATTATTTAAATAAATAAAAATAAAATAAATAATTATTACTATGACATGAAACTCCCTACCATACTTATATAGTCATATATTAGGACCATTAAATTGAAGGATAGTCCACCCATAATCAACTGTGATATGACACCGACTACTCACTATGTGACCAATTGTATTTTTATCATGGGGTATTACCTTGAAATAGAATGACACCTAAATCCACCATTTATGAAATGAACCTATCAAATCAGGAAATAATGATGAAATTGTATTAAAAATAAATGCATACATACCCCAACCATTATAAAAACCAATATTAATATAATTTCATTTTACTTTTATAACTAATAATATTATATATCATTCAAAAATAAAAATTTTCTTAATAGTTACTCTAGGTGTTGTTAATCCATATTTATTAATATCAATTAATCCAACCCAATGAATAAAAAGAAATAACTTCCCTTTCAATATATTAAATATATTTCAATTAATTATTCAACTTCAAATATATTTTCAATAATGAGTATTATCTATGATGAAAGAGAAAAAAATACCCCCAATGATATTCCTAGTCTCTGATACTAATTTGTATCTCTAGATAGATGTGAGTTGAATTTGGAATTTTTGAATCGATAATCAAGTCATTTTTTACATTTCATACATGTTTTCCTCATTATTGGTTAGTATTAAGGATATATTTCTTTGGATAACAACTTTCATAATGGAAAATAAATAGAAAAAAATACCTACAGTTGTATTTTTGAATGGTAAAGAATCACTTTCTAGTGGAATTTTATTGTGATCAATATGTATTTCCAATATATCATTATTTTATTTTTATATTAATGGGGAATGTTAATAGAAATGGGATGGACATGAAACCTAATAAATAATGTATCTCATTAAAGAACATTTCCTTTAAAAAAATTACACAAAATTTAAATTTTCATTATCATTAATGATCTTTAATAATATGATTATTTATCTACAGAACTAATATTTTATCTCCTAGAAACGTGACATTGATTAATTTTTAATTTAATCACCAGTTATCATTCCACGAAATGATCAATATGTTATTCTAAAAAAATTTAGGAAATTTTTTAGAGGTTTATTTAATAATATCTATGTGAAATTTTATTTTCTGAATAATGGATAAAAATAATGACTAGGTAAACAATACAAAGAAAATTTCTTTTTTTCAATTCATTAATTTAAGAGCCTTAATTGATATCACTGAACTTTACATAATCTTGAATCAATTTCCATATTACATGTGACATATTTTAATATAAATTAATTAAAATAAGTATTATCCAAAATTTAATTTCATTTCCAATTTCGAATATTAATCTCCCAAATTAAATTTAGAAGAAATAGTTGTATTATATTCACCAATTATAAATAGGCATTGATTATTTTTTGAACATTGATTATCACTATGTAATTATTTATTCTCAAAAGATATATTTTTTTTGAAAATATTTATGAAACACTAATTCAAATTATGGTAATTGTTTAACCCTAATTCATATAAAAACTAAGAGAGGTGTCATTTTACAATTTAATTAAATATTTAATTATATTTAATTTCATGTATCTTTAATTTATATTAGAAAATATATGAGGATCAAGAAAACGAATAGAACATGAAATATCAATAATAACTCATTAATAAATTTTTACAAAAGTATACCCTAATAAACTCCAAATATTATTTTAATGTAAACAACTCAAAACCAAATAAATTAATAATTTTATTTGAATTAAATTTTTTCTATAAAATGAAAATACTACATTTACCATTTTTCTTACTAGTTAAATGGATCTTCAATATTTCCATTTTATTTCTCACTCTACTCAAAATATTTTCATTAAAAAACTTATTAAAACAAAAATATCATATATTAAATACTATTGAGGAATGTTATATATAATATGATGGAGTAATTTAACATATATTATGAACGAAAACCCCTTCCAAGAATGTACTATGAATAAATCATGATGTATCTATATGTTGATAAACCTATTAACTATCAGTCCAAGTAAAACAATCCTTTTAATAATATTAAAGGACAAAAAATAGTCATTTCTCTTATTATTCATAGTGGTTATGAAACATACATATTTAATTTAAATGGATTAACATGCTACCGGTAATGTATCTATCTTTATAATAATAAATACATTCCAAATAATCATTTAATAATATTATATATTTTATAAAAAATACATTAGTCTACTTAAGAAAACATAATATAAAATTAGACATAATGTTCTATTAAATTATTTTTGTCCCGAAGGTGGATTCCCAATTATTTCTGATCAAAAACACTAAAATATAAAAGATGATAGACATTTGGTATCATACAACTTCAAAAGTTTTTTTTAATCTCATATCATATAACTCAAAAAACTTATAATAGACTATATGTTGATATGGACATTCATGTTAGGTAAATAACCTTCTAAATAATACTCCTACATATCATCCACAATATCCCATGTATATAAAATCCAAATAAACTAGTATATTAAAATATTATTAATCCATTTTACTAGAAACCAAATATATTATTATTCAAATAAAAGAACATTAAAAAATATAACTTATACAACCAATTAATATTTATCCTTTTATAATTGTAACTAAGATACCCATAATAACAAACCATGTAATGTATTTTCAAAAAATCACTCATAATATCTAAAAAACCTATTATATTTTGTCTAAAAATGAATAAAATTATCCAAAAATCATGATAAATTTAATTTTATAGAAATTTATAGCTAAATAATTTCTATACCATAGTCAAAATCATTTAGGACTAGTAAAAATCCATAAAACCATTTTATTTCATTTTTTTTTCTATGTCAAATATATATATTTGGAATCATCATGATTAATGTATAATAATACCCCAAAACAATTAATTATCCATGTTATAAACATAACCTAGTACCTCAATCAAAATATGTAATCTATAAATATCTTTGTAGGATCAACTCTCATGCATTTTCTTCTCCGTCCAAAACTATTCACATACCCATTTTCAAATCAAACCCATTCCGAATTTATTAATTAAATAGAGTTATAAAATTTTATAAAATATAACGTAGAAAATATTATTTATGAATATATTATTTTTCAAATAAATCCATAAAATAGAATTTTCTATTACAAATTTACAACATTATTCAACTTCTATTTTCCTATGTATTAATTAAATACATTAATTAGTCCATGCATGGATTGAATTTATTATATATAAGGAATGTTTACATGATTACAGGGATGAAATAAATAATTATTATGAAGACAAGAAATGAAGATCAATGTGATACCTTAATAAATTCAAAATAGATATATTTTTATACTTTTACATATAACATCTAACTAGACAAGTTCAAGCAGATAAACATTAAAATATTATAGTTCATGAAAATATATTTAATTTTATGGAATGCTTTGATGAAGAAAACTATCTAAAAATATGTCACAATGACTTTTGAACAATCCTACTAGTGGGGATGTTAAGTAAAAACTATCCAAATACCTAAAAAACAATCAATGAAGTAAAAAATAAATAATAATGTTCACCAGATGGTGATGTTAATTTGGATGTGGTTTGTAGACGATCTCATGTGAATGTGAAATACATATAATCATTATAATTGGTTATTTTATTTATTGAGCGTTATCATGAATTTAGAGATGATATTAAATATATATAAGTCAACTTTTGAAGAGTCTCCTAATGAAATTATAATATTCTTATGACATTGGCCAAGAAATTTAATATTTTTAGAGAATTATGAATGTTTTTGTTAGAATTTTGAAATAGTTCTTACGTAGATTCACTGATCAATTTTTTGACTCGTGATTAAAAATTAAATATATCTCATACATCATAAGTGTAAATTAAAAATTAATATTAGTATGTATGGAGTTCATAATAGAATCTCCAAGCTACGAAACAATGAAACTTGACATCAGAAGAGACCAATGTAGGTTATAAAATTTAAAAATATATTTTAAATCATAAACATGAGACGTTAGGAAAGATTTATATAACAAAAATAGAATATTTATAAATATCATAATATTAAAATCTACTTATAATGAGTACATTAATATCAATGATATATATATATTTGATGATCTAAAAATGATAAATTCTAAATTACATATTCTTAATAAAGATGAAAATATATCATTGATCATAAACTAGAATACATTGAATATTGACCAAAATAAATTATTTGATATCTCATTAGTAATATTTAGATATCATTATTAGATTTAAGGTGATTCTATTAGATTGAGTAATGATATGAATTTTATGATGCATTCCAGTACCTCCATGTCTTTTATATATATATTCTTACAAATATGAATTAAATTGGTGTTTAATTTATATATTTATCATTAAATTATTTTCAATTAATTGAAAATCTATAGATTTATGTTATTAAAATGGTAATGCAGACAAAAAATTTAAATGATTGTAAATGAATGAAAAATAATTTCAATTATATTTACTTATTTTAAAAATATGATATTTTTGTTGCCAATGAGCTTAGAGTTTCTGTAACTTCTTTATAGAAAAATATATTTAAGAAATTATAAAATAAAAGTACTTATTAGGGGAAAAATATTTTGAATATAGAGAAAGACAGCAGAATCCGGAAAAACTAATTCAATGTAGTATCATGGAGGGAATGGAAGACCTAAATATAATATAATATAATTTATCATTATTAATTTTTATTTTTTTAATATCTTTTTTTTCATATATCATTGAGATTAAACCTAACATGATTGTAATATCTTTGTAGATATGACACATCTATTTGAACAATGTGTATTAATACGGTAACCATGTTATAAAATTAAAGAATAATTGATTATCTAGAAATTAATTAATATACTTACACTAATTAAATAAGCACTATGTTATAGATTGAACATTTCTTTATAAAAATGAAATTATTTTTCTATATATAATGTAATTTAAACCGATAAAATATATTGATAACTGATAAAAAAAAATTAATGTAATATATAAATATTTAATGTAAATAAATGAATAATAAACCATACATATGTTTAACATTATATACATATTAAAATAAAATCATTTGAAGGTCAAAATAAATATATTATGAAAACATTTTTTTATTCACATCGTGTGATTATCCTAATAAATTAAATAAAGAACTATTAAGGATTTATTATAATTAAATTAATATATTATATGTTCAATACTATAATTCAACAATCATCTATTGTTTTTTTACAGATATATAATAATTTATTCATTTTGATGGTTAAAAATTTATTTCCTAAAAATTTATCATCATTTTCGTGTAATTAGTTATATTAAAAAATTTATTAGACATTTAAGAATTTAGCATCCAAAAATGACATCCATTTTTGGAATCAAATTATTTAAATTTTTAATAGGCATGATATATTATTTTACAATGTGAATATAAAAATTTACACATTTCTATAATGTTAGGTAAGTACAAAACATGTATAATTATGTTAATACATTGTGTATGGATTTTATTTATCTATATAACTTTAATTTAAGTTATTTTTTTGTTTTAGTTAAATAAGAAAATTTATATAGTTCAATAATAATTTTGAAAACAAATTGAACTTGGAACCCATGCTCTATATAACATTCTATTACCACTTATTTAGGTATGTCATTAACCAAATCCTAGTTTTCCTTTTCCCATTTATTATTCTGGATGGAATAGATATTGAGATGATACATATAATACTGAAATCATATATTTATTCATCTCCAAAATTCAACCTGATATTTCTTCAGGCTACATGTGGATTTAGTTCCATGTAACAAGGTTACATGATGTTTAAGACATTCTAGATGCGTGTTGTGATAGCCTACATGTTGTGAATGGTTATAGAATTTGAATATATCTTACACATCATGATATAATAAAATGATCTATTTTTTGTATAGGTGGTGGGGTTTCCATAACATCTCAGGCTTTGGTGGTTACATGCCATCAAAAATTGTTGCACATCATGAAATTATGAATGTATAGTTTATAAAAAAACATCATTCTTTTTTTCATTCAATTATTTCTTCAAGAATTATTTCCTCGTCTGAGGGGAATTTCCCCCATATTTTGAGAGATTCATCTCCTTCTTGATCGAACTGTTCGGTGTAAGAACTATATTTCAGCTGTGGTATGTTTTTTTAGATCAGAGGCCTTTCTTTATCATTGATTCTAATAATTACGGTATCACAAAGGTTTCATTTAATAGAATCAAATAATCTAAATTGGGGTTTCTTAATGTCGTTTTGTAATACTTGTTATGGTATCTTGTTTAGGATGGCATTCCTCTATTGGTCATGGTGTGGCGAGTGCTCATTTGTGAGGTATGTGGTATTTCTTATTCTCTGATGACCTTCACTCTCAATAGATTAAATTCAATGATATTTGATTTTGATTATGGGGTCTCTCTTGGAATTCATGGGTCTCTTCAGTGGTGGATCCAATTAGAGGCATGTGCGACCCGAGTTTCATGACATTAGGTTCTGTCTCAAGATTGTGATTAATATGCTGTATTTTTCCATTTTTATAAATTGGTTTTTAAAAAAATTGGTATGAAATTTTCAATATTGTATGTGAGCTTTGGATAGTGATTTTGAATAAAATTGGTATTCTATGGATTTTTATATATGGAATGAAATGTGGTATTTTCAAATCACTAGAAATGTTTTTTTCAATTGGAATTAATTTTTTTTTTGAATTATTAACACAATTATTAACATGAGAAATGGGTTACCAGGGGAATTATGTAGAATTTTTATCTTGAGGCCATAATCCATTGTGAGGGTTCACATTCTGTGTGTTCCACTTGTCCTAGTGTGTAGCGGATCTAGGTCTATATATGATATTGGGGTTTTACATTCTAGCGTGTCTCCCTATTCAGGTATTTTTGATAATAGGCATTAGGTAATGAAATTCATTGTTCGATTATTTTTTGAATTAATTAGTATATCGTCTGACCATGTTTATTCCTTGATGTTGTGATAGCTATGCTACTACAATTTTTTAGGCATTGATGTTTTATACTTGAAATGCATATTAAATTTAATGATGATATAGAAAATGTCATTTAATATGTATATACATTATTTTATTTGTATTGTAGTAAATAGGAAATCCTTACCATGTTTTTATGAAATTGATTTCAAGCTAAATGTTCCATGTTTTATTTAAAATGACTATACACAACTATTATTTAGAGAGTATTTTTGAAATACATGATTGAGATCCTATTGATCTTGTTAGGTCACACTCTAAACACCTATTTTTGGTGTGTTGACCTAATAATTACATCCAATTAAGGGAAACTAAAGGTTCTATATTGAGGTGGAGAGGTTTTCTGTCAGTTGAGTTGTATAGCTAGTGGTGAGTAGGTGGGGGTTCATATAGGTAGGATTAGTTGTTTAGGTTTTTCCTTTATAGTTGGAATTTTCCCATCTTGTTTTAGATAATTTTACATTTAGATTGTTTCCACTACTTTCAAATAGTAATGGAATATATTTTATTATATTTATGTTTTTTATTTTCACTCCATATATATAAATACCATTGTTTTGTTCAGTATGTGATAAATCATTCCCAAAGGATTGTTGTTCGATGCTCTTGTTCATGTCCCTCACCCATGTGGATCGGTAACACCCTTAGGAATATAAAGAATTGGTTTATGTGATAGGTTAGAGGGTAACATGGGTCTATTGGTTAAAATTTGGTATCAGAGTATGTCAACCATTATGATTACATGCCTTATGATGTCTGTTAGATGGGATATATGATTGTTGGAAAATGAGAGGTTTCTTGTGATATGTTTTTAGGAAGAAATTTTCATAAAGTTCATCAATTTTTCCTTAGGTGTTAAGAAAGTTTCTAAATATGGGTTTTATGGTTTAAAATGAGGTTTTTTTATTTTCTGACCATTCATATGCTTCTCTATGTAATAGTATGCCTTTGATAAGACATCCACGAGTTCCTACGGAGGGAGAAGTTGAGGATCCTAAAGGTAACCAACTAGTAGATTATAATATCATTGAATATATTGTATTGGAAGGTCTTTCTATTGATCAGGATGTAGCACATGTTTTTTTGTAGTGGTAGAACTAAATACAGGGGTTGGAAGAGAGTGGGATTAATCATGAGAATTCTCGCGCGAGAAGCCATTAACGATTAATGAAACTGGTGAAAATAAAGAGGAGAAGGAATGTCTATATAGTGTTAATAAAACATCATATTCATGAGACACATGATAAAATTAAGGATAAATCTGTAGTAATTAGTCTCATGGTTTTTAGTAAGTGATTTATTGATTCTATAGTCGAGGAAGACACACAATTGGAATTGAATTGGATGGGTTTTAACACATTATTCATCACAAAAACTAATGAGTACCTTATGTTGGAAAATGATACGGAGTTCATGACCTTGAAATAAATATATAATTTTTTGTTGGAATATACCTATCGTTTTGCAGATCTTGTCTGTTTTTCTGCAGACATGGTGAAAAAATGACCAACTGAAGTATTCGATGTACCTATAGGGGAAGCAACCAGATATCAGATAACATTTAATTATTTTAAAACATTATACCCATGTAGAGTTTTTAGAAAAATAAATAATGAAAATCATTGTTATGGTGGGAATGGATGGTTTTCACATCCCAGCTCTTACACATATTGGAAGTCTCAGAGATGTTATTTGGACGAAGATGAAGTAGAAGGAGCATCACATAGGCGGTGGAGATGGGAATCATCAGTAATATTCCTATACACCATATAATATATCTAGAAGAATGTATATTACTTTTTATTACTGTTTAAATTTCTTACATAACTAAATATTTTTTTTCCATATTCTTGCGAAGATGTGGAAACCTTTTGGGTATGTCGGTCTATTTTAATTGTTCTGTTAGGAAATCATTACACCTCATTATGGTAAGGGTTTATCAGTTACAAAGGCTATTTTAGAGCAGTCTGAGGCATCAAACACTATCGAAATCTATTCATAGTACCCTAGAGTGATAAACATTATGGAATTAGATGATTTTCTAGTAGAAGTCATTGCAATTCGGACAAAAGTGAGAAGTACTATCCATACTGCATCTTTTGTATAAATTTCATTATTTGATACTAGTGCATCCCAATAATTTATTTCTGAGGATTTTCATATTAATATAGAATTTGTAATGCTAGTTATTAGATTTATAATGGATTTGTAGATATACCTTGGTAATAGGATAGAACCTGGGTTTTAGTTCCCTTCTTGTTCTTTAATGATAGTTGATGTGCAGTTGGACTCAAATTTTATAATTATTAATATGGATCTACTTGATGTCATCATAGTTGTGGATTTTCTTGTTTCTCATCAAGATAAGGTTGATTTTTATCATTGTATTGGTTTGTTTTTTGTTACCACTGGGAGATGTCCTGTGTTTCAGGGGGTCTGGGACAAAAGTTCTGGCCATGGAGAACTTTACCACCAAAAGATAAGGTTTTTTTTTCTTATGTACCTTTTCATCCTGATTGAGTATGTTCTGTTTATGATCTACCCATTATTGATTGTGTATTTTTGGAGATTTTCCATGAAGAATTATCTAGTATTCCACTATAAATAGATGTAGAGTTTATGTTTGACCTATTGTTAGGAAAGCAGTTGATATTGATACCTTATTTTTCTTTGGAACCAATAGAGCTAAAAGAGAACACTATTTAGTTGGTTGAGCAATTGAAACAAATGGTTCATTAACCATATCATTTCTCCTTGAGAATCTGGAAGGTTATTTCACAACAAGGAATATGGTTCACATTGACTGCCTGTGGATTATAAAAATTTTATCTAGGTAGTAGTTAGAAAAAATATAATTTTCTACATGTGGATGATTTGTTTATCCATTTAAATGTGAAAAGGGGTTTTCATTGATTGATATTCGGTCGGGTTATCATCAGCTCAATGTTTGGGAGTCTCATATACCAAGGATGGATATTAGGAGAAGGTATGTCCGCAACATGTATATTTTGATTACATTTATTCAATAAAAGAATCCTACTATTTGTATGGACTTTATGAATGAGATATTACATAAATATATTTACACTTTTTATAGTGTTTTTGAATTATATTCTGGTTTATTCTAAATTCGAGCATCAGCACATCACCATTTGAGTTTCGTAATGAAAATTTTGAGAATTCATAAATTTTTATTGAAGTTCTGGGAAATGTTGTTTCTAGATTCATGATGTGATGTTATTATGGAACAAAATTTTTTCACATGCACTATTAGTTGATCCGGGGAAGTTGATGGATGTCCAATCATGGAAGGAACCATAGAGTTTCTATGAGATATATAGATTACTTAATCTTTTTGGATACTACCAATGGATTGTTAAGGATTTATATAAGATTGAATCAGCTTTGAATACACTTACAAATAAAGTGGTTATATAGATGTAAGATATGAAGTTTCAGACTTCTTTAAATAATGTGAGAAGGCAACCGACATCATGTCTTATTCTGATAATACTTGACCTTGGTAAGGGGTATGTGGTGTTCTATGATGATTTTATTTCTATTTTTTGGATGCATTGTTTTTCAAGATGATCATGTGGCATCATAAATCCCACACCAAATTTAACGATAAGATAAGAATTTACCCACTCATGACTTAGATAGTTCTATAATTATGAATTAACATAAATGATGGAGACACATCCATTTTGAAGAGTGGTTCAAAGTCTTTAATAATCAGATATTTATGAGATATATCTATTATCTCAGAAGGAATATTATATCAAATAGAGATTATTGGTTAAATACCTTCTCACCTTTGAATTTGATATCACATAACCCATGTGGATGGTTTATTTCATAGAAAATTTCCTTAGTAATAATGTATCATCTCTATCAATTCGGAAATTGAAGGGGGAGTGGATCGTTATAGGTCATTACACATTGTTTAACATGGTTTCTCAGAATGATTTCTATGGAATTGTTATAACTAGTGTTTAACGATATTTTGTGCTATTAGAGTCAATGTGTCAGAGTCAGAAACATGATGATGATTATAGAAAAGCTCTAGATATTATTTAAGGTGAGGAGGCTTTTTTTGTTGGTATATCTCTTTGGATGTTATGCTTCACATTGGGAAATAGGTTTCCATACTATCATTAATAAGTTGATTAGTCTTATTTAATTGTCACATATTTTCATTGGGGAATTCATCCAAACAATACCATGATGTATTATGATAGGAGACGATGATTCTGGTGGCTGAGAATAAATAATAACATTAAAGATTATGTTTTCAACTCTTACACCTACCAATAAATAAAAGTAGAGAACCTAAAACCCTGTAGTATTATTCATCATATTCTAGGGAAGGTATATAAATAAGTAGAGGTGTCCAAGGATTTTTTTTGTTGTATTACCACGGACTCCCTAAGAGATGATTTAAATATGGGTGGTAGTTTATCGGTTAATGAACTCTTCTCATTTCTTTCAAATTAATGATACCACCATGGTTGATGATTTGGTAAATCTATATGTGTAATTGATTGTGAGGTTACATGGGATACGTTCTACCATTATTTCATATATGGATCCTAGGTTTACCTTATGGTTCTATTAAAGTATCTGAGAGAAAATGGGAACTCAGTTCAAGTAGACCACAACATACCATCCACAGACATATGGTTAGAAGGACCAATTAATTTAGATACTGGAAGATATGATTCTTTCTAATGACTTGGATTTCAGTGGGTCAATAGATATTGTTAGGAGACTATATCAGTTTTATTACAACAGAGACTACCAGTCTTTGATAAAAACAGATCCATTTTAGGAATTTTATGTTCTCCTGAGAGAATCACCTCCATGTTGGGTTGAGGTGGGTGACATATATTTTTTTGACAATGATTATTTCAAGAGACCTATTTGATGTTTTAGGATATTAATCAATGTATGGTTATTTCCTAGAGTTGAACAAAATCATATTTGTATTGTGGAAATCATACTTTGGAGTCTTCTAGTGGGGACTATGTTTTCATCAATGTTTCCCTTCGGTTGGGTCACCATTGTCTTGGAAAACAAGGAAATATTGATATGAGATATGCTGGACTATTTGTGGTAACATTGGAGTTCAAAAATGTTTCTTATTAGTTAAATTTTATAGTTCTTATGACTTGTATTCTTGATTTCTTCCACATGTCTTAGAATAAGAAACATCACCTAGACCCTTCTCACATTCTTAGTTGGGATGAAATTGAGTAACATCCTAATGTTTCTGTTTCGGAGGAACCAATTGAGATCACTGTATATAAATTGAATTCCATCCATGGGAATTTTATTACCTTCATCATAGAGAAATGTAAACAAGGATCATATTCTCATGGTAATTTAGAACATGAATCATTGATGAGGGAGATGTTGCCTCATCTGTTTCCAGGGACTACAAATTTCGTATGACTACAAAGGAACCAAATTCCTTTATGGTGGGGAGTTTATAACATTCTGTTACTGATATGTTAGGTACAGAATTAACCACTTCCTAGTGTTCCTTTTAACATTGTCTATATATATTCATGAAGGAGTTGTATGTATCAATATAAAGGTGAAATAATATATTTTCAGTCCCCAAAATTCAACTATATTTTTATACAGGTGGTAAGGTGATTTTAAATTGTGTAACTAGGTTACACAATGTTTAAGAGTTACTGGATTCATGTTATGAAAGGATTCATTTTATGAATGGTTACATGATGTAATGTTAATTTACACACCATGATTTATAGAAAGTTGTATTTAATCTGAGGTAATAGTTTTTCTAGAGAATCTATGGATTTAGCAGCCACACATAATGTCACTGGGTTAAAGGTTGTGTAACGCCCATATATAAAATTATAAAATAGGCACAACACTTTTTTTCAGTTTTTTATTTCTAAATCATTTTCCAAATCCTTGGGAATATCCCATGTCAATTTGGGAAAATTTGGTACTTATAGATTGATTGGTTCATTGTTTGATCTCTATTGTAGTTATGGGGAATTTCTCGAGGTAAATGATCTTTAATCCTCTTCATTATCATTGAACATGGTAGCACCAATGTGTTTGGATGACTAATCTATTGATCTAAATAAGTGTTTATTATTTTATTATTCTATGTTCTATTGTGTGAAATCCTTCTGGGGGGCCATTTATTTAATTATATTTGGTGAGTTTGGGGTTCTTTCATGAGGTATATGGAATTTATTATTCTCCTATAACACTATTTATCAATTTAGTCACATATAATATGTGTGGATTGAATTATTGGGCATTTATTGGGATTTTTGTGTTTCATTGTTGGTGGATGCTAATACAAACACATGTTACTAGAGTTTAGAGGTAGGTGGTTCCATCTCTTGAATTTGTACGATAAACCTTATTTTTTTTTATAAATTATTTTATAATTTTTTTTTATGAAATTGTAGTGATTATTTCTATGTATTTGAATGAGATTTAGAAAAAAATTGTTTTCCATTTTTTTCATAAATGGAATAAAAATTGGTATTTCGAATAATTGAAATGGATTTTGGTGAGTGGATTTCACATGATTTAAGAAACACTGAGAATACCTTGAAAACGATAACATGGGTTACCGTGGGTAATAGGTGGAAGGATTAGCCAGAAGCCATCGTTCATTCTATTGGTTCACTTTTTTGGGTGTTCATCTTGTCCCAGAATGTATATTATTCATTCTAGGTACATATATGTTGTTGGATTATCACATTTTCGGGTTTCTCCCTAGTCCTAGAGTGTATACAATTAGACTTAGGTAACTCATTGCACTATTCATAGATCTTTGTTTATGAGTAGTCTACTACCTGACCAATTGTATTCCTTGCCGCACTGATTCATGTGCTCCAACTATTAGTTTTTATGATTTTATATTTTAGACTTTATATTAATATTCCATTGAAAGATGATTTGGGACATTTTATTTGAAATTGACTTATTTTATTATTCCTTTAGAACTATGATAACGGGGGAATGATTACACTGTTATCTATAAAACTTCATTTCTTATTATCATGACATGTTTTATTTAAAATGTGGATCCAAGAATTTCTATATATGTATTTTTAAGGGACTCCTTGGTGGTATCCTATTGAGTCATCTACCTCAATCCATGTGCACATCTTCAATGCTTTGAATTCCTCTATCATTATTTAAAACCAGGTAAATTCATGGTGATACATTTAGGTGGTGTGGTTTGTGTCATATGATTTGGGTAGCTAGAGGTGAGATGGTGGTATTTCATCCATTACATCACATGGTGTAACTTTACTATTTCTCCATTGCGGTTGGACTGTATTTTTAATGTTTTTTACTTTTCTAGTCAATTTTTGTCATCTATTTTATTTATATTTATAGAATATGTTTTATTTTCATTCCACTTTTCCTTATCTATTTGTGTATATCAATGACATTTCATTTTTCATTTTGGGAAAAATCATTCCCACTGGGTTTCTGATCAATTTCTCAGTGCATCTCACCATATCATGGTGATCTATAACACCCTTTAGGTATTTGGCGGATCAGGCATTGTGCTGCGTAACTGGGAATCCTAGATCATTTCATTTCACAATAAATTTCAAATGAAAAATTATATTTTTAATAAATTACAATCTAATTTTAATCCTTTTTAAGAAATGGTAAATATGTAAGGTTTCATTAAATAATATATTGATATAAAATTATAAAAGAATCCCCTGATATTTTATTTAATAAAATTCAAAATAAATATCACATTTTGTGTTAAGGGTAAAT
This sequence comes from Viscum album, assembly GCA_963277665.1. Taxonomy (NCBI): domain Eukaryota; kingdom Viridiplantae; phylum Streptophyta; class Magnoliopsida; order Santalales; family Viscaceae; genus Viscum; species Viscum album. The sequence goes on from OY728165.1 coordinate 223,589,191, forward strand.
GATGTTTAGGCTTATATGAGGTATATTCTAATATAATATTGTTTAGTCTTAATGAGTAGATATATTAAATGTAACTTTTTTACCTATATATCATTAATTTGACAAAATGTAATACAATTTTGGAAACATTATTTGAAAATTTTATTATAAGACATGTTTTATTTGTATTCTTATGATTCTGTTATCTACGTAAAAATATATGGAGTCACACTTAAGGATAATTTGTATTTATATGTATTTTTTCTAATATATAAGGCATAATATATCTATAAACCATGTAAAAATGTGATTGGATGACTTTATAAAAACCATATCAAATCATATATATGTTTTTTGGATTAATTAGTTATAAATGACATGATTATGAAATATATATATATATATATATATTGACTAAAGACGAAATTCATTAAAGACGGTGATCAGCAGAAATACAAGCACATAACCATGGTGGGAAGTGGTCAAGCCAGAGCAGATCATCGTAAGGAGGGCCAACGGCTGCCAGCTGGTGAGCGTCCATGTTCCCTTCCCTTTTGATAAATGAGAAAATGCAGGATATGAATATTTTCCTAAGGGAGTGAATACTCCGAGTGATTGATCCAAAAGGTTGTAGCCCACCGTCATTGAGATTGATGTCATTGATGATGGTGAGACTATCAGATTCAATTTAGATTGAGTCCCATCCACGGTCTTTTGCAAAATTAAGCCCAGCAAGGATGGCGGCAGCCTCCGCGACTGAGGGCTCCCAATGTGCTTGGCAAGATTCATGTTTGGATGCAATAAGATGTCCATGGTAGTCTCGGGCCAGTATACCTAATCCAACAGGTCCATCCTTAGAGAGATAGGCATCCACATTAATCTTAATAGTCCCTTCCGGTGGGGGAGCCAATGTTGAGAGTGAGGAAAAGGGGTGACAAATCTGTGCTGTTCAGTGTGGTGCTGCCGACCCGCAATCCAAGGTGATGCCCGATCAATCCAAAATCTGGGGGGCCTAAGAAAAATATTGAAAATGGCTTCGTTACGCCGATCCCAGATAATCCAGCCCAAAATGCACAGGGAGTCTGCTTTAACCAGTGAAAAGGAGGAGCACCATCGCATCATGAGAGAAGTAAGATCTGAGGCAGCGTCCAGGTAAAGATCCATTGAAGATCACCACCAATTCCAAACCTCCTGAGCCCCGGGGCATTGAATGAGAGAATGAAGAGGGGATTCAGGGACAGAAGGGAAAAAGGGGCATGAATTTTCATTTGAAAAATGTCGGAAGGCTAGGAGGCTCTTTATAGTAAGGATACCAGTGCATACCTACCACCAAAAAAAGAGGATTTTTGGGGGAGCATTGAGCTTCCAAATTGATTTCCAAGGCTTCACATCCCCTTCAATTGTCCGATCACTGAGAGTGATCCGGTAACCGGATTTCACCGTGTAAGCTCTCGAGTTGTCATTGGTCCAGTAGAGATGGTCTGGGCCTGCATCTGTAACACAGGTAATAGTCAGAATGATCCTTCTGTCCCTCTCATTGAACCAAGAGTAGAGTTTTTCCATGCACCACCATGCCCCCTGATCAGCAAAAAGTCATCGGACTGTGGCGTGTTCGGAGCCTGGATGGATAGGAGATGATGCATTCACGCCTACCGAATCAATGAGCAAGGGATCAGACCAAATGTTAACCATTAACCCATTTCCAATCCGCCATCCTAGTCCATTACTCAAAATATTGAGAGCACCCAAAATACTTCTCCAGAGAAAACTGGGTCGGTAGCCAAGATGAGATTCCAGGAAATCCTTCTGTGGGAAATATTTAGCCCAGAGAACTCGCATGCAGAGAGATGATGGATGATTAATAAGGCACCATCATTGTTTAGCCAGCAGTACATCATTAAAGAGAGAAAGGTCCCGGAAGCCCATTCTGCCTTCGGATTTGGGTTGGCAAAGTGTAGGTCAGGCGATCCAGTGGACTTTATTTATGCCATCATTTCAACCCCACCAGAAGTTGGCTGTGCTGGAGTGAATCTGGGTAATCACTGCGGCATGAAGCTTAAATATAGACATAAAATAGCTGGGAATGGACTGAAAAGCTGCCTTAATGAGAGTTTCCATGCCGGATTTGGAGATTTTTTTGGGGGCCCATCCTTGGATTTTTTTCTCAATTTGATCCAGAATAGCTGTACAAATTTTTTTCTTGGACTGAAAAACCACAGTCGAGAGCCCAAGATACATCTTATGCTTTTCAACCATCAGGATGCCTGCTGTAGAATATAGTTATTCTCTTTTTGGCTGAGGGACTCCAGAGCTGAAAGAAATTTCTGATTTTCCTTGGTTGATCATTTGCCCAGATGCCCGCTCGTACTGTTTAATCACCTTGTATATGGCGGTACACTCATTGTGGGTAGCTCTGGAAAATAGAAGGCAATCATCGGCGAAGAAGAGGTGGGAGACCGAAGGACTATTGCGTCACACTTTCTCCCCATGAATTCTGTTAGAGGAGGTTACCCTGGAAAGAAGGTTATAGAACACATCAACCACCAAAATAAAAATTAAGGGTGAAAGAGGGTCTCCCTAGAGAAGGCCACGGGACGGGGAGAAGCTTCGGGTGAGCACCCCATTGACATTAATACGGAAAGACACAGACGAGACGCAATGCATGATCATGTCAATCCATTTGGTGCAGAAACCCATTTTTAGCATCATGAATATGAGGAAGTTCCACTCCACTTTATCATAGGCCTTATCCATATCCAATTTCCAAGCCATGATACCTCTCTTCGCTTGTGAGCGTGTTTTCATGGAATGAAAGACTTCATGAGCAATAATGGCATTATCAGTGATTAATCTCTTTTCCACAAAAGCACTTTGGTTCTCTGAGATGATGTCAGGTAACCATGGACGCAGCCAATTAGCAAGGATCTTTGAGAAGATCTTATATGAGACATTGCACAGAATGATAGGTCGAAAGTCCGAGACTATAAGCTGTTTTCTCATCTTGGGAATGAGGGTAAGGACTGTTTCATTAATAGCAGATATGTCCCTTTTCCCCACCCAAATCATCCTCATCAGATTGCAGATTTCTGGGCCAATGTTGTGCCAATAATTATTGAAGAAGAGGGTATGGAAACCGTCTGGACCCGGGGCCTTCGTAGGGTGGATTTGTTTTAATTCTTGGAGTGTCTCATCATCCGTCACATCTTTGGAAAGTTGTCGGTTAATCTCATCAGAAATAACAGGTGTAATGCAATCCTCTATCTCTGCAGAAATGTTGGAGTGTCCTACGGAGAAGAGATCCTAAAAGAATCTCAAGAACACATCTTGGATTCCCCCTGCATTTGACACTTTACATCCGTCTAGTTTTAATATGCAAGAAATAATGTTTTTTCATTGTCTAGCTGAAGATTTCTGGTGGAAATATCGGGTATTAGCGTCCCCTTCTGCAATATGGGTATCGCGCACTCGCATAGCCCAGAAAACGTCTTTGATGCGCAGGGCAGCATCCAAATCACATTGGGTTTCGCTGATTTTGGAGAGTATGCTGCTAGTTGGGGATTTGATGAGAAGAGATCATAGTTTCCTTTCGAGTAAATTGCATTGCCGATCAGGGTAATGGAATTTAGTGGAGCTCCATGTCTTCAGATCAGACACCACTTGGTGAAGATTGGTTCTAAAGTCTTCTTGCCCGCTATTCCAGCCTGATCGGATGACCTCTTCGCACCCATGATCTTTTTACCAGAAGCTTTCAAACCTGAATGGTTTCCTGGTTTTTGTAGTGCACTTGTCCTGGGAGCAATTGATGACAATCGGAAAGTGATCCGAGCAGTTAAGAGTGTGATGTCTAATGTGGTACATTTTGAAAAGGTTTATCCAATCCGTTGAGCCAAGGAATCTATCAAGACGTTCGCTGATACGGTTCCCATCTGAACTCCCTCGGAACCATGTGAATGGATTACCCGTGTATCCCAGGTCCCCAGCTCCGCCTTATGAATTGCTTCATTAAAATTTGACATTGAAGTGGAGGATCACACGGCTCCGCCTCTTTTCTACTTCTGAAAAAGGATTTCATTAAAATCCCCTCCAAATAGAATAGGTCTTTGCAGATCACGACGGAGCTTACAAAGAAGGCCCCATGATTTCCACTTTTCAGTCTGGGAAGGCCAACCTTAAAAGCCCACAAAATTCCAGGAGTGTTGTGGGAATCATGAATGGCTGCTGCCACATGTCGCTGAGAGAAAGATAATATCCTGACATTGAAATTTTCCTTCCAAAGGAGACATATTCCCCCTGAATGACTCTTTCGGGGAACCGGGAGGCATCCCTAGACGCCGCATTTTAGAGCAAAACTTATGGTGTCATTGTTTTCCAATATGGTTTTGGATAGGAAAACCATATCAGGGCGACTTTGAGCGCAGTGACGCTGAATCATACGAACGGTACGTGGGTTGCAAATCCCACGACAGTTCCAGCATAATGAAATCATAGCTCTAGGCGGGTCTAGGCTTTACCCGCCTTCGCCTTTGATTCATCTAGGGTCGTTAATGTACCTGAATATTTCCACCTTTTGGGGGAGTTTGTAATCAAACCACTAGGCTCAATTCATCGTTTCAGATCCCCTGGATTAGGGTTCACCGAAAATCCGCTTCTACCAACACCGTGTGCCCTTTTCCACGTTCGTCGAGTCCCAGGCCCTGATGATGTAGCGTCTATAATCCCATAACCAGATTGTAAAATGACTCCAGTCATGACCATATCTGATGTCTGCTAATCAACAGGTGGTTCGAAGGACACCTGTTTCGGCAAGAGACTTTTTTCTTGTGGTTCTTTTGGTTTAGGTAAGGTCTCTATTGCAGTAACGCTCGTGAAAACCATTGGTGTGGAATCAATAGCCGGGTTGGTGTGACCCTGAATCAAGTGACTTTCCTGCTGGATCCCATCATTGCAATTGGCATTAATATCCTGGGAGGTGCTTCCAGTTCCCCAAAGATCAGCTGAGTACTCTTTAGGGAAATATGGTGGTCCCATCATAATGACCGTAGGTTTTCCAGCTTCCGGTCACCTTAGGTGTGCTTTCGTGAGGCAGTCACGATCCATTTGTCTCTCCACCTCAGGAATATAGGCCTCTATTAGTGATTTGGCCGGGAGCCACGAGCCGTATTGTATGATTATATTTGCAATGTTATTCTCTGTCTTTGAATCACACGCTTTCTCAAGGTGGCCGATGTGCCCACAATAGAAGCAAAAGATTGGGAGTTTTTTGAATTCGAACGAGATGTAGATGTGGGAGTCATAAATTTTCAGGAGCATGCCTCTCATCAGTGGTTCTGACACATCGACCTCAGCTTTTATCCGAATCAGGGGGCCCCATTGGATTGGATCTGAGCAGTCCCACTCCATGAAGTGACCGATCTGATTTCCAATTTCTGTCATCACACGTGTTGTTCTCCAATGAAACGGTATTCCTCTAATTCTTACCAAAAAGGGGGATCAGGTAAGTTTACAGTTCTAGATCTCGTCTCCGCCTTTAAATTCTTCGATTAGGATGAGCTGATTATCAAAGGACTAGGGTCAACCTTAGAGAACTTTGTCTTTGTCTTTGTCGCTGAAAAACTCAAATACTAGTAGGGTTTTCTCGACTTCCCGAATAGCCACTCCAGCTTCCAATTTCCATAGCTTTTGCAGGGTGTTCCTGAGGGCCTTTTGGGTGAACGATACCTTGGTCACAAATCTTCAGACAACAAGCCGAGCCAAACGTTTTGTCAATGTAGAATCTTCATTTTTTTGTGTTTCAATTGGCGCTTTTTCTTTATTTGTCAAGGCAAGGATCTTCCATTGGTTCTTCAAGTCTACCTCCATAGTGAAAGCCACAAAATATGAAGAAAAAAAAGGTCCTCAATGTTTTGTCCCGATAGTTTCCAAACTCCCTTATAGGATCCGGTCCTCGAAGAAACATGTCCTCTATGTTCTTCCTTGCGTGGCACAGGAGGGGTCATCTCTAAAATACTATTTTCGACTCGATGGGGCGTCCGTCCGAACAGGGATCCCCGACCCAAGTGGTGCTTCCAGCAAAACACAAGAAGCGCCAAACCGTCCATCGTGCTGGGACTTCGCGCAAGGGCTTCGCACAAGGACTTCGCGAAGTGTCTTCGTGAAGTGACCTCGCGTGCCGCAATCCAGCGCTCAAGTTGTCAACACACAGGGGCTTTGCGACCAACCTTCGTGCCTGACTTCACCGCGGGAGTTCATGAAGATCCTTCGCGACCGGGCTTTGCACAGAGGCTTTGCACAGGAGCTTCACGAAGTATCTTCGCTCAGGGGCTTCGTGAATTGTCTTCGCCTAGGGGCTTCGCGGCATTGAAAACTAACTTCGCTTTGGAGCTTCACACAGGGGATTCACAGGATGACATCGAGACTTGGCTATGAGATCCGAAAATCGGCACTCGACCAGAAGAGACTCACCGCTCAGTCAAGCTTCGCGGTGGGATTTCATCACACACCACTCTCGATCAGGCTTCGCGACGAGGCAACGCACCTTCTTCGCGGTCCGGGAGAACTTGTCCCTCCCGTCCAATCCTTCTCAAACCAAGGATATTCACCGCGCCGTCTCACACGTTGATGCGTCTTCCATGGATCTGTCGAGTCAATGCCCACACTCCTTGCGCCAGGCCTTCCCAGGATAGGTTCGTCACTGTGTAGAAGAAAAAACCAGAATCATCACCGCAGATTCACCAAAACAGATTCGGACGTCGCCGTAGTTTCGCCAAAACATGCCTCAGATGCCGGATAAGGGGTTTTGCTTCAGTTCGCCTGAAACAGGATCCACAGCGATCGGCGCCGGACGCCGTTCAGACCGAACACGGCTGGATCACTTGAGCATGATAGGTAAATATCGACGGAAAACCACTGCGGAAGCACCAATCTCTGGACAAATCGGGCTTCGTACAGGAAATCGGGGAATAAATAGTCAGAGGAACACAAATTGTGCTTCGAAGAGGGGTTGGATCAGACGTCGTCCCCACCATCTTAATTATTCTGTTATTCCATTACAACATCTTAATAAGTCTTTATATGTATGCCAAATTATTACACTAAATGAAGAAGTAATCTCATTATATTACAATATAAATGTTTATTTATTTTTATGAATCATCATAATCTATAGTTTCTATAATGAAATAATAAATACAGTATTGTAAATATAATGAGTTGTTTTTATAATTATGGTAAAAAAATTTCCACATCGTTTTTTTTCAAATGGTTGATGAATGAATCAATACTATTTTGTGCAGACAACATCCTTAACATAGTGATATGATTCATTTTCCATTTACATATAAAAATATTAGTTATAATGATGTCTTTTCTATTTTAATATGATATTTATTTCTTCTATATAATTCTACAATTAATATATATTATTTTTATTTTTATAATCCCATCCACTGGGAAATGATAACATCAATCATTGGTACAAATGGAACACCATAACCATGAATCAATGTGAATTTGTTTTTTTTAATTTTTACAATGATAGTAATAAATATAGATTTAATGAAATTATTATTGTGATGTTCCTTCCTCATGATGAGGGAAGGGGTAGAAAAGATACACCCCTTCTATTTCCATTATGAAGAAGAGATAATGGCCCCCGAGACCTACCTTCAGTAAGCCCCGGATATGCGACTACCACCATGGGCATAGAATCTCACTCAAAATGTAAGGCATTACACTTTTGAATGAAAACAAGATCAAATGATATGACTGTAAACATCTGAAAAAACACCATACATTTATATAAGGAAAACCAAAATCCATCCCATACATGATTTAAACATAAACTATGGAAAATTCATAACCAAATCACCAAATCAAGTACCAAAACTATGAACCAACACAAAAAAAATCCCAACACCAAAGTTAGTAAATTCTAGCATGGTCATTATTGATCTCTTGGAGAACAAAAAATCTTTATACAATCGTAAGGTGAGTAAAAAAGTATACCAATTATGAAAAATAAATCCACCCCTAAACATATGATGGAGCATTCTAATGCCCCTTAAAAACAGTATAACCACAAAGCACCAACCAGAGAGTCCTAACTGTCCAAGACTCTCTAATAAGCACTCAACATATATCACAGGTCATGTAAAGTAGTAATAGAATACCATCATCATTTGGGTACACCACACTAATTTCCCTCTGATTAACTGGTAATTCCTAACAGCTAACCTCTTGACACTACCAATCTTACAAAAATTAGTCCCACTAGAATATCCTTCCCAAACTCACAAGGGCCTCAAACTACACACAAATCCCACCCACAGGCACTTGTTCCACTGCAAACATGCATCTCGCCTGAAGACACCATTGCCTCTGGCTATGTAGTCATTGAGTATGTGCAAATTTAAAATTTCTAAACCCTACAAACTAGTAGTACTATGGTAAGTAGGGTGATTAACCGTAGAGAAGGACTAATGTTGTGCTAGACCAAATTAAAACTAAAACAATAAAAAGATAAAATGGAAAACATAGAAAAACTATAATGAAACAATGAATCAAAAACTGATAGTGGGTTTGAAAATGAAGGTGATTTGGTGAAATATATTGCTTCAACAGAGAACAAAGAGTGATGATGATTTTAGGGTCCTCAAGCTGCTTTGAATTCATTGAAAAGATATTCTATACTTCTTCTTGATTAAATTAAATTACTCAGTGCATAAAAAATTGTGCTAATCCACTAAGTTTTCGTGAAAGTGGATAATCACATATCGATTAACATCCTTGATTCTGGATCTTTTGATCTTGACCCTTTGATAAATCAACGTAAATTGGAGAAAAGATGCATTGATATTTTCTAATTCTCGGTACTTCGTTCAATGATACATTGTGAAATAATTCACCACCACACTCGTCGGTCGTTAGGTAATGTAAAATGATACTCAGAATAAAAAGAAGAGAAAATCAAGATATTAAATCGCACTGATCAATCAAACTAACAGAACATGACAGGTGGATGGATGATCAGTTCTCTACAGTCCGATTCCCCTAATCTAATTAACTACACATTAAAAAAGTATAATAGATAGAAAAATAATACTGAATTAAGAAACATCTCCAGTGATATTGCTCTCCTCTCCAGAAACAACTTCGATGCTGATCTCATGCTTAATGTCTGTCTGACTCTGTTTCATTGATGAAATGGATCGAGGTTTAATTGTAATGCGTACATAGATCATGGGATCTATGGATAGAATAATGGATGCTCGCCTCTACAGTTTCAAGTTCTGGAATGCTCCTGCTCCCCCGACAAATTCCACATGCATTTTTGTAACTGAAAAATATTCCCCCAGTTAAACGATATCGCTGTACAAAAAATAATATAAAACTCAAAAACGCACGTGAGTCAATAAAAAAACAACTATGTAAATATATATGTACTATATGTTAGTATCACTACTTGAATTAAAAAAAAGAATATATATATATATATTATAATAGCTAATATTATTATTAATATATATTTAATAACTATTTAATTTAAGATATACATATATTATTATTATATATAAGAAATTAATATTATGCATAACATTATTTAAAATTATTAATATATGTACTGTTTTTAGTATATTTTAAATTATATATATTGCATAAAATATATATATATTACAATTTATAATAAAATAAAATAAAATAAAATGAAGAAAAATTGAAATGGTGGGGGGTCGATTGGGTTCACACATCGCAGTGGAGGAGATGGGGGAGAGGGAATGAGGCAGTGGTGGCTTCGACAGTGGGGAGTGGGGGTCGTGATAAGTAGGGGAGATGGGTTGTGTCATGGAGGGATCTATGGTAGTGGTGGACACTGTGTCACACCGAAGTAGGAGAGGGAAAGGGAGTAGTAGGCGGCATGGCGAGGCTCAGCCGAGGTAGTGGGGAAAGCAGCGCTGAGGGTTCAAATGAGGGTCGAGGTAGGGGGTTGTGAGTTAGGTGTCGTGGAGTTCGGATAGAGAAGCCCAGATCTATTCGTCGCAGAAAAATAAGAGGCAGGGGAAAACTGGTGTGACTCAAAATACAGCATGTCGCAGCTTGGTCTGGCTTCGAACGACGGTGCGAGGTGAGGCAGGTTGCGGTTCATCATGAATGATCTTCAGATCCGGGATATTAGAGATTTTTAATCTTATGTGTTTGATTTATTGGTTTTCCATCAATTTTAATTTTGTTGTTGCTGTTGAATAGTGTTGTTGAAGAATTTGTATTCTGCTATTACTTCAAAATTGTTTTTCAGTCGATTTGTTGCTGCTGAGTGTGTTGTTATCGGTGGTGATATGGGGAGGTGGTAGGAGCAGAACGAAGGAGTGGCGACGCAGGTTGGAGGAGAAGAGGAGGTTCTGCTATGTTTCTGGATCTGCAATAGAGGCACCGGTTCTGTGATGAAACGGTGAGACATGAACCATTCCAGATGGTTGTTGGGGTGTGGAATGGTGAGACAACACATGAGGCACTGTGAGGAAGAAAGAAACCATGGCAGGGGGTTCAAGGTAGTGGCACTAGTTGTAGGCACCATGATGTGTGACGGTGGGACATCAAATGTGAAGCGGTGTGAGGGGAAACTGGTGGCATCATGAGTGATTCTCATGGTCCCACTGTGAATGATACAGTGGCAGCGAGGGGTAAAAACGGTGGGATGTGCCACCGTGAGTACCTGAAAAATAAAAAGAACAAATTAAATAAATTAATAATTTAATAAAACTAAAAAATAAATTAATAACTCAACAAATAAAGATAAGTTACATAATAAAATTAATTATACATTATAAAAAGGAATCAATATATTTGTATTCAAAATTATAAACAAAATTAACATGAGACAAACTAAAATAATTAAAGATTCTTGCATAAATTTAATGAGTAAATTAATTAATAAATTAAAGAATCATGTAAATTAAATAATTTAATAAAATTACATTGTTAAAAACCAATTTATTTATTTAATGTAAAGTGAGTTATTTATTAACAAATTAAAAATAAAGAATTAAATAAATTAATTAATCAATAAAAAAATTATTGAAAACTAATAACATAAATAATTAATTAAATGTAATTAAAATAACAAATTAATTTTATTATTGAGAAATAATAATAAATAAACAACAAAAACACACTTTTAATACAAGAATACATTTTTTATAATGTAATTTACAATATACAAGAATTGAAAAATATTACACAAAATAAAATGGTTTGATATTAAAAATTTAATAAAAAATATGAAAAAGGATGTGGAAAAGAGCATTAAAAAATTTCCACATCAAACTTCCCCACACTTAAAACCTTGTTTTTTCCTAAAACATGTACATGCCTTTGACTTTAAAACAGAAAGATGGTTTTTGAGTATCATTTCAAAAAGTGCATGATTAAACTTATACATCAAGAGGAACTCTACCAAAAGGTAGGTTAGGATTTTCAAAGATATACTAAAATATTGTCCTGCCTAGCTTCAAATACTCACTGGAAGTCAAAATCCTCACAAATTAATATACTGTCAAGTATGTCATGCCTCTTATGTGTACAAATTAACTGTCATACTTCAATTTCCAATTCAAGTACAGATTCATGGAGTGATGAAAGGTTAGATGAAGTGGAACTCAAAACACAACCAAGGGTACCATCTATTCACACATTTCCCCAGCTTCCAAAAAATTAGGTCCATTAATTATGTCACATTACTGATTCAACCCAAATTGAAATTAACCAAATAAATTTATCCCTTCTTCATCAGGGTTCAAAATTCCCCTCACCTTAATGAGTTCAGTTTTGACAAGGGAACTTTATTTTAATTTTTCCCAACCATATTCCATGTGCAAAGCACTGTGCATAGCAATTATTAAGATAGAAATTATCTTTCTTTAATCACAGAAACGCACCATGTGAACCTTGTCTTATATACTAACTGTGTGATCCCATTTTTTCGTTTTACTCTAGTTACAATGGACGTAATTAACAATTATTTGAGTTGACTTGATAATGTGATTGAATATTATTTAATAAATATGTGAGTCCCCTATGATCTAGGTCGAACTTCTAGTTACACTAAGTCGTGATCCTCATTCCACAATACCTATTATGTCACACTCCTATCCTTAGTCCCTAAATAGACAGATCCATAGAGACAGTGAACAATTGCACTCAGAAATCATTCTGGATTAACAATTTCATAGTAAATGTCACTCTTATCATCCAATGTATAGTTATCCACTAAACATGACATTATTTAAGTACTAGTGAGCCTCTAATTACCATCATGTAATGAAAGAATTTTAATTTTTTTAAAAAAATATTTGAAGAAATTTTTAAAATATTTGACTATTTAAAAAAAACTAACTTAGGTTCACGAAGGGGGGATTAGACATGACACTAGAATGGGCCCTTTCCCCCACACATAAAACCCAAAATTGTTCCCAATGGTGAATCTCAAGGTGGGAGATAGTAATGTTTATTATTTATGGAATGTTCAGCTTAAATTGGATATGGAAGGGTAGCAATGAGGTTCAACAATTTGATTTCCCCCACCAAAAAAATGAATGAAAATAAAAACAAAAAACATACAGAAATAGAAGAACCAAACACCACCAACCATCACAAGAAAACTAGTACTATACAATTAATAAACTATTCATGCATTGAATCATTGTGAGTAGAATAATGAATTTATCAATAACATTTAATTAGAAGCACGATGAACAGTGATGTGCAGGAGAAATAAAATGAAATTGAAAGTAGTGGGTGCAAGAATGTTTCACAAATCAATTTGAAAATTATTTTTCAACTAAGTATATATTATTAGGCCAACACCCAAGCAGGAAATACATTTCACATGTTTCAAAAACTTGTGTTAACTCTCTCACACTTAATTCACAATAGCATGAAATAAATATGTGAAGAGTAAAACATTGAAACAAAAAACAATAATCCACTGAATGTTCAGCTTCTTGAATTAAAAAATATATCACCTTGATTTCCTTGTGCATGACCTTTGGATGCTCAAATGTCTCTAGTTTTTCACCTACTTGATGAAACAATTTATCATTAGTGTTAACGATTTAAATATCAAATAAAATGCATATAAAAAGTGTGAGTTTGGGAGTTTTATCCATTAATCCAGTGTTCTGTGATGATAGCCTCCTTCCACCATGAATGATCCAAATGAGACTACAACTGAAACATGATTCTCTTAGCAAACTAGGACCACCATACCACTTGCATAAAATGATAAGTAAATGCAGGAATTATTGTTCACCAAATAAAGAGACAAAAAAATGAACAAGGAGAATTTATTCAAACTAAAAATATAAAGTGGAAAAAAAAATTAAACCATGGGTTGCCTCCCATGAAGTGCTAGGTTTAAAGTCCCTTTCCATACATTATTCCCATTAAATATTTCTAACCATGATCTTTCAATGGAAATGATTTTCCAATGTTGTGGACATTACAATTGTCTATGTAATAAAGATAAGGATTACTTGAGACATTTTCATCTTCAACACCAATTAGAATTCTAAAAAATTTATCCAGATCACTAAGTGGATTTATGTTGCCGAGCTCAACTATGTCTCTAAAAATCAGTTCATTAGCTCTTAAAAATATTAACAGTGGCCCATGAAAATCACAGATCATATCAAGAATACTTCAAGAGCTTCCACCACACTTATCTTTTTGTTGAAGCTAGAAAACAAAAGCTGACACTTCGACAAAACCGTTAGAAAGTCCCAAAACATCTTGAAACTCTGACACCACAAAAATCTCTCATAAAAGGCTATCAAAGTAATTTTTCAAAAAATTTTTCTCAATGTCCACATATGACTCAAATGAAGTGAGTCTTTTAATTTCAAGTTTGAAATCATCACTCACAACATAAAACTGGGCATGTAAGATGATATCAAGGAAATGCACTTGTTCATAATGGAAACCATCATGTTTTTCAGTAGGGCTCAACCTTGTGTTTTCTCAAGCTTTAGGAACTCTTAGATAGTCAACATCACAAGGGTAACATTTATAAACAGTTTGAGACAGTGTAGGACAATTTTGTGGCTCACTCTCTAGAGTGGGTTCTAAAGAACGAATTTGTTCATCAACAAGAGAGTGTGGGGAAAGAGCAGTAGCTAGGAAAACTTTTTGAGAGGGTTGGGGAATTATTATCTATGTGACTACAAGTTGGAAGGACCCATACTCAGCTCTATCCTCAATTTTGTAACATTAATTCGTAGCCACATCTATCACAACACAATTAACCTCATGTCGGGGCCTTGGAAACACCAAAATTTCCTCCACATCACTTACAGCTTGGAGAGTGAGTTTACCTTTGGGGTCATCAACGATGGAACCAATAGTAGAAAGGAACGGTCTGGCTAAGAGGATTGGAACATTTTCATCAAATTCCATATCATGGATCAAAAAATCCATGGGCAACATGAGTTTTAATGTACTTACTAATAGGCCATCCACTCTCCCAAAAGGGAGTATGACTGATCTATCAGAAAGCTTAAGACAAACAGAAGTTGGTTGGATATCCCAAAGACCAAAGTTTTTGAACAAGGAGAAAGGAATAAGATTAATACTCACCACTAAGTCACACAGGAAATTAATTTTCCCACTTCCTCCTATTCCAAACTGAATGCTAAATCCATGAGGGTCCTCTAATTTGGGAGGAACATTTATTTGGAAAATTTCACTACACTCCGCATTGAGATCAATTTTATCTAACATCTTCCAACCATTCTTGTTCTTCAGAAAACATTTTGTGAATGAAACATATGATGGGATTTCATATAAGGCTTTTAAGAAAGTCATGTTGATTGTTATACTTCGAATCAGTTTCAAAAATCTTGGGTAATTGTGTTCATTACTTTTCATCACACATTCAGGGAAGGGAATGGGAGGGGCATTATGTTTCAGAACATGTAGGTTATTAACCATATACTAAGACCCCACTTTCATATATGACTCCTTAATCAATCCCCACTTCATAATCTTTGGTTCTTTAGCTATCATAGGTGTGGCTTGAATAATCTGTTCAGTTTGTAACTCGCCTTCCATATTTCCAAAAATTGGGATTTTCCAGATTATCATTTTCACTTTCAGCTTGAACATTGAATTCATATTTCCTAGGTGGTTCCATAACTCGTTCCTTAAGTTTATGCCCTAACCTCGTTGTTACTACCGTCACATTTTCTCTTATATTGGGGGTTGAAGTGCTAGGTAGCTTTCTCTTTTCCATACGAGCTTGATGCATTTCCATTTGACTCATTTGAAGTTATAAATTATTAATTGTAGAATATGTGTCCTTTTTTAATTACATGATCTCACTCAACACTTGTTGCAACATCCCTTTTAACTCCCCTTTAGAATTAGAAGATTCAGCCTCATATTGATTCTGAAAATTTTGATTGGGATTTTGGTGGAATGTTGGGGAAGTGGGCAGCATGGTGACCCATTTCTCATTCCATGATAGATTGGGCTGAGACTGATATCAAGAGTGGTATGGATTTGAGAGGTGAGCATGAACACCTTGATTCCTAGACCTATGATCAACATACTAGGCACTATCATCACATGAAATAGGGAGATCAATGTTTGGACAATATCTCTGAGTGTGACCAAACATCCCAAAGGGATAACACTTCTCTATAAGGACCCTATCATCAACAAAAGAAGCTTGAGGATTTGTATCCGCCCCATGGATGACTCATTTCCTAGTGCCCTTGTGCTGAGATTTATGAGCCAACTTATCAAACAATTGTTTCTGCTCAACTACAGTGGAATCCGAGAAATCAACTCCACAAGATTGATCAACTATGTTCTGATTGTAGGTGTGAGGAAATAATTATTAGTCACTATGAGCAGATGGGGAGTGAATTGATGGTTCATGATCTGTCTAAGAAGACCTCTGGACCTTTCCCACGCTTCGTGAATGAGTTCCCCCTCATCCTAGACAAAGCCATTGATCATATGCCTAACCTCAATAGTGGTGTTACTGGGATAGAATTTACATACAAATTCATTACACACCTCTTCCAAGGTTTCAATGATTTCATCATATAAATTTTGAAACCAAGTACAAGTCCTACCCTTTAGACATAATGGAAATAACCACAACATTGAATCCTTCTCACTAAGATCTCACATAGGCAACATCTGGACATAACCATAAAAATATCATATAAACTCTAAGGAGTCCTCTATTGGAAGACCATTAAATGATGGCAGATGAGAAATATGAGACTATCTGATCTCATTGCTCCTAGACCTAGGGGAAAATTTGATGCAGGATAGATTTTTTGACAGAGTAAGAATTTGAAACTCCCTAAGCATAGGTCTCTCAGGGGAAGGAACTAAGGGTTGTGGCCCATTGACATTTTGATTTCCAGCAATGTTATCCATATTCTCCATTTAATGTTTTTTATGTTTTCTATGTGCATAAAAATTATTGTTGAGTTTTTGAATAGGAATTTTATGTTTAGAATTAGAAGCAGTAGTGTACATATAGTTTCAAAAACAATATTTTCTTGAGATTTTTTTCCATACAGGTTTATGTTTTTTAATTTTTATGTGTTCTGTTTTTTTTAACTTGGTGGAACATGCCTTACCAGATAATGGCCCCAAAATTTGGCCACGTAGATGGTGAGTACATGCAAATTTATAACTTATAAACCATAAAAACTACTAGTAATGTGGTAAGAAGGGTGTAAAACTGCAGAGAAGGAATTGCGTTGTGCTAGAGATAAATAAAGTTAAAACAACAAATTGAAAAAAATAGAACACTAACAAAAACTATACGCAAACAGTGAAACAAACACTGATAGTGGGTGTGAAAATGATTATTATATGGTAAAATATATGGATTGAATAGATAAAAAATAGTAATGATGATAAAGGGTCCTCATGTTGCATTGAACTGACTAAAAAGATATTCTCCACTTATACTTGACAAATTCAATTGCGTAGGAAAAAAAATGGTGCTCATCTACAGAGTTTTCATGAAAGTGGATCAACACATATCGATTAACATACTTGAGTCTCGATCTTTTGATCATGACCTTTGGATAAATATGTGTACATTAGGGAAGATATGCATTGAACTTTTCCAATTCTCAGTACTTCGGTCAATGATCCATGGTGAAATGATTCACTACCACACCCGTTGGTCATTAGGTAAAGTAAAATGATACTCTAAATAAACAAAATTGGAATCCAAGAAATGAAATCTCACTGATCAATCAAACTAACAAAAAATGACAGATAGATGGATGATCAGTTTCCTATAGCCCGATTCCCCTAATATATTTAACTACACTTTAAAATAGTAAAACATATGGAAACAGATAATAATTTAAGAAACATATCCAACAAGATTTCTCCCCTCTCCATCATCTAATTCGATGTTGATCTCCATCTCAATATTTTTCTTCCTCTGTTTTGGTGATGAGATGGATCGAGGGTTAATCGCGATGCCTTCAGGGATTTCGGGATCTTCGGATAGAATAATGGATGCTTTCTTCTGTGGTATAATGTTATAGAACGCTCCTACTCCCTTGATGAATGCCCCATGTGGAGTTGTAACTGAAAAAGATTCCCCAACCTACAAGATCTCCCTGTAATTTTTTTATAAAACTCAAAAACGCACGTGAGTCAACAAAAAAACAATTATGTAAATCTATATATACTATATGTTAATATCACCACTTAAATTTTTGAAAAATAATATATATATATATATATATTATAACACCTATTATTATTATTAATACATATTTAATAACTATTTAATTTAAGTAATGAATATATTATTGTGATATATAAGAAATTAATATTATGAATAATATTATATACAATTATTAATATATGTACTATTGTTATTAAATAGTAAATTATATATTATATGTTATAATAAAAAAATGAAAATGAAAAATAAGAAAAAGTCAAATGGGGGGGTCGATCGGGTTCGCACAACACAACGAATGAGATGGGGGAGAGCGAGGGTGGCGGTGGTGGCTTTGGCAGCAAGGAGTGGTGGTTGCGACAATCAAGGGGGATGGTTCGTGGCTTAGAGGGATCAGTGGTAGGGGTGGAAATTGTGTGACACCGCAGCATGAGAGGGAAAGGGAGTATTAGGCTGCATGGCAAGGCTCAGCTGAGGTAGTGGGGAAAGCGGCGTTGAGGGTTTCAATTGAGGGTCGAGGTAGGGGGTGGTGAGTTAGGGGTCGTGGAGTTCGGGAAGGGAAGCCTGGATCAATTCAGTGTAGACAAATATAAGGCAAGGGGAAAAACTAGTGCGGCTCGTGATACAGCACGGCGCTGCTCAGTCGGGCTTCGAACAACGTTGCAAGGTGAGGTGGGTTACGGTTCATCGTGAATGATCGTCAGATATGAGAGATTATTGATTTTTCATCATGCATGTTTGATTTACTGGTTTTCCTTCAATTTAAGAATTGTTGTTTCTTCTAAATTATGTTGTTGAGGAATTTGTATTCTGTTGCTGCTTCAAAATTTTTCTGCAGTAAATTTTCTACTGCTGAGTGTGTTTTTGTTTTTGGGGGGATGGAGAGGTGGTAGGAGCAAAATAGAGGAGTGGAGATGCATGTTGGTGGAGCAGAGGAGGTCCTGCTATGTTTCTGTATCTGGAATGGAGGCACTGGTTCTGTGATGAAATAGTGAGACATGCACTATTCGAGATGGTTGTTGGGGCGTGGAACGGTGATCTAACACAGGAGGCACTGTGAGGAAGAAAGAAACTGGGGAAGGGGGTTCGAGGCAATGGCACCGGTTGCAGGCACCGTGATGTGTGATGGTGGGACAGCTAACATGAAGCAGTGTGAGGGGAAACTAGTGGAACCATGAGTGATGCTCACGGTCTCACCATGAATGATACGGTGGAAGTAAGGGGTTGAAAAGGTTGGATGTTCCATCTTGAGTACCTACAAAATAAAAACAACAGATTAAATAAATTAATAATTTAATAAAACTAAAATAATTAATAACTCAATCTATAATGTTTTTTACATAATAATATTAATTATACATTATTTAAAATAATTAATTTATTCGTTTTCAAAATTATAAAAAATTTAACATGAGACAAATTAAAATAGTTACAGACACATGCTTAAATTTAATCACTCAATTAATAAATAAATTAAAGAATCATGTAAATTAATGAATTGAATAAAAATACATGGTTAAAAATGAAATTATTTATTTAATGTAAAGTGAGTTATTTATTTACCAATTAAAAATAAACAATTACATAATTTAATTAATGAATTATAAATTATTGAAAAATTATAAAATAAAAAATTAATTAAATGTATTTAACATAACAACTAAATGTTATTATTGAAAATTTATAATAAATAAAAAACAAAAACACACATTAAATACATAAACACAGTTTTTTTAATGTAATTTACAAAACACAAGAATTGAAAACTATTACACAAAATTAAATGGTTTTATATTTAAATGAAAATAAAAAATATGAAAACAGATGTGGAAAAGAGCATTAAAAAACTTCCACATCAACCTCATCTTGAATACACATGTGGAAATAAAATTTCCTAATGGATCTTGGACAATGGAAAGACTCATGACATTAAAACTTACCCATATACACTCATGTGGTAAGAAATCGGAATAGGGAATGTCAAAAAATGTCAGTAACCAGCCATCCATCCCCACATATGGACATTTTGGAATGACAACCACCGCCTTGAAATAGGAGTGTTCGGCACAAGTTGCTCAAAAAAAGTGAGGAGCATATTGAAATCACATAGAACTAAAATTAATTCATAAAGGTATGATAACACTCATCTCAACCTACATGAAAAAAACCATCCCACCAAAAATAGTTTTTCGACTACGCATATATATAGAACCACACAAAAATACAATATCAAAGTATAACCCAAACTCCATTTTCATTTACCCATTTTTTAATCATTAATTAAGGCGTTCACTATAATGTATTCCAACAGTACTTGGAAAAACTACCAAGCACAACATCTACATCCTTCCTATAAGGTGAAGATCCTGGTTCACAAAACACAAAATGACATACCCCCATTGCTCTGTGGTAATTTGACCAATGAAAAAGGGAGGATGGTCCATGGTAAACCATTTCCATCTTTAACCCCATTCATAAAAACAATATAGAAAAACCAAAAAACCATCGAACCAAACCCCCCATCTTCCTATACACTCATTCATCCACTACCACCATTCATTATTTATCTTTTTCCCACTCAATAATGCCCTCACAACAAAACTTGGTTTCCCCACTACACAAAAACACCCCACCCTACACACCCATATACCTGAAGTCATAACAAAACCATGCCATGTAGACCAACCACCAAACCACTTCATAGATATAGTCCCACTACATTACAATTCTATAACCCCATTTCAGCAACACTAACCAATGTCGCTCGATGGCCACAAAAAATCAAATGCAGTCCAACTTCATACAAGTCCATCCATTCCATAGTCAATTAGTCTATCAAATTGATATTCCAAATACCACCCATACTACCACATACACAGAGTCCAAATCAAAACACCACAAAATGGATTATGTAGTGAACAAAAATTACCTTCCCCACTTAGAGGAACAACCCCTCTGTCTAACTCTTGTACTCGTAACAAGGTTATAAAAAACTACTTCACACAACCCCCATGATGTACTATAACCCACCAAATTTTTCAAAAAACCACACCATTACGCCAAGAATATTTAGATTTTGCAATAGTGGTTCCATAATTTCGAGTTTAAATAATAGGGGTGATCACAGAACATGTTTGATCCTAGGGATTCCATTTATTTAACCGAGTATACATGATTAAATTGATTTCATGTTTCATCCATTTGACAGAGCATCAAAACAAAAAAGAACATCACAAGGGGAAATGTAATGACCACAAATTTCCCAGATTTTGATAATCCATATGGCCACAAAATATCAAATTATCAATGATAACAACTAAAACAGGTGGTCAAACTCAAACCACTCCATAACCATTATTTAATTTACCCCTATTACCTTTTCATCATATTCCCTTCCCCTCATTATTTCTGGTAAAAAAATTATCCAGTTGTTCGTCATGAAAAAAAAATACTACACCCACCTAGTATGATATATAAATAATTTGAGCTAGAAGATTCACTACATGAAAAATCATAATACCAAAACTCGTCCTTGTGTCAAGAAGATGGGATCATGGGAGAAGTTGGAAACTCAGCGAAAACTGAGTAGGAGGGGGATCTAGAATTGGATCATGACACGTCTAGATAATAAGGCTTTATTGGACCAATAACGAACATAAAACATAATAGGAAGGTGAGATATATTATTTTACAAGCCATACTATATATTAAGGGAAGAATGGTTTCAAAAGACATTAACAGAGGTTCGTGGTCAAGATCACATAGTTTGAGTATTTCAATGTACGTAGAGCATTATTATATTAAATATATACATAATATCATAGAAAATTCCCTTCAAAACAAACAAAAGAGGCTTTAAACATGATTTACATTAAATAATATGTAATAGTGGAGAAAATGGTAAAACGTTGAATATTTGAAATTTCGAAAGGGTGGGATACCATTTTTTGTGCCACCATTTTGGCATGCCACCATCATGGTGCTACCATAATGGTTCCACAATTTTGGCGTGACATCATTCTGGTGCCACTGTTTCTGTGAAATAGTTTTGGTAAAACTATTGTGGTGAAACATGTTTTTTTGGAAAAATCCTGAATCAATCAAATAAAACCCTCAAGAACACCACAAGAACTGGGTTTTCATAATGGAATGGCCCAGGGAAATATGGGTCATTAAATCAGATAACTCCTAAGAAAATATCTTCCTTAATAATTTAAATCCAATCTCAAAGATATGGGGTCTGAACAACCACCCTTTAAGATACATCTCAGGAACAAACCACCCCACACTGTTAAAAAACTAGGGTGAAAACCCGGAAATCAAAGGAAAACACCTATTAATAAATATCTAAATAAAAAATACTCACACTAAAGACCCCCACCATTTCATTTGTATTAGGTAATTCCTTCCCCAATGTCATGATACTATCAAATTTGGGCGGCACATACAGGTCCACACAGGTTCAATTGCATCCTCATTAATGGGTCATGAATAGGGACCAGTTCCTCCCCTCATCACATGTATTAAAATCACACATATATTCGAAGAATAGGGAAAAAAATTATCTTATAACATATAATATCATTCATTACATCATAAAATGTTTAAGAAAGTTTAACACATAAAAAAATTCAGAACAACTCAGGGTACTGTCAAGTATCAAGGCTGCTTTATCCCAATTTCCCTCCTCTAGCCACCATGCCTCCATAAAACACATACTAAAGGAATGGTCCCTCCAAAAAGCACTACCTCCTATCGATCCACGATTATTTCTGGTCCCTTCACAAACTTTGCTTCATCCTTGATATCCATATCCTCCTATTCAACGATGGGGGAGTCATCATGTAGAAACTGACCGATTTGAGGGAAATGGATGATGTCAAGGATCCATACAAAAATTTTGGAAACTATAGATGATATAAAAAACATTGAATCTCCTAAAAAAATTGAAATTTCCAATATACATGGGAGAAATATTTCTCCCCCTTCCAAATATCAGCTTCCCATGTCGGGGGGAAACCATCATGAAAACATTATCTCCAAACATGTGCACTAATGGACTCCTCTAATTATCACCATATGGCTTATGTCAATCCCATGATACAGTTATTATTTTATTCAAAGGATACATCTTGTTGGTTATACTTTGGACCATTTTCATGATAAGAATGGATGCCTCCCCAATATTTGTCTTACATCAGGGTGGAAAACATGACATCATCTATAGATAATCAAACAGAGCCATAAAAATAGAAGAGTGATAACTATTATGGTAAGAAATATATACTGAGGGAAATTGCTCTCCCA
The DNA here is from genome assembly GCA_963277665.1 of Viscum album. Taxonomy (NCBI): domain Eukaryota; kingdom Viridiplantae; phylum Streptophyta; class Magnoliopsida; order Santalales; family Viscaceae; genus Viscum; species Viscum album. The sequence continues at coordinate 223,612,199 of OY728165.1, forward strand.
ATACCCACTAAAGACCATATCAAACTCCCATAACTTGTTTTCCAATGTATGGATGGTCCTCTATGACTATCCATCTTTCTGAGGGTGGAACAGTATTTTGAGGCATAATTAGGATCTAAAATTATGATGAAATCCCCATCGGAAATGCGATGTAAAATTTGAATCATGATCAAAGACAATAGGTCATGGAACCCCATGAAGCCACACCAAGGAATAATGCACATTCATCTGAAATAGATAGCCTCTACCGCAATCAACTCTCACATTCATATGAAAAGTAGCCAACTCCTCCACTACATTCCAAGCATCGTTGGATTCCCCAACTACATCCTTGTGCGAATTCCTACATAATAAATTTTCCCAAACATTCCAATTTTCTATGGAGTATGATATATCGAAGTTTTGGTCCCGAAGAAACTCCATTCAACTTCACTACTACATATTCAAGTCTTGCTAGGAGAAGATGTACCTCAAACTATTGTGATCCATGAAGTCCAAAAAGAACTCCCTGATGAGGTAATTCCATACCAAATTTATCATCAACATGACAACTTCATGTTCTAGATCATGGGTGGAATAGTTATGTTTATGTGGAAATAACTTCTTAGACCCATTATAGATCTCTCCCCATTACTGCATCATCACATATATAAATCCTAGACAGGATACATTTCAGAACACTTTGAACACCACCCCTTCAATTAGAATCATTAGTATTAGAGGATTGATCATGATCCTCATCAGATTGATAAATGTTGCTTGAAACTTCTCACTTTACAAGAAGGCCAAGTCTTTTCTAGTTAAATCAGTAAACATATCCACATCTTGGTAGATGTTGGTTATGAACCTCCATTAATATCCCACTAGACCGAGGAAGATACAAACCTCTTCCCTATTATTTGGTGCTTCCCATGGAACAACTTCCCCGACATTTTTTGGGACCATTGCAATCCCTTGAGGACACACCACATGTCTATGGATGTGATCATATCACATCTAGAACATGCACTTGGACAACTTCCCAGAAATCATATGTTGTAGGAGGACCTCCAAGACTGTCCCGAGAATCTCAAAATGATCCACAACTAATATTGACTAAATTGGAATATCATCCATGAACAAAATGATGAACTGATCCCAGATCATTCAAAAGAATGATTTTAGGATTCCCATGAACATGGCTAGTGCATTTAGGACATCAAAGTGAATGACAATGAAATCTAATTTCCCATATCTGCACATGGAAGTTTTAATTAGAATTCACCCTCCTTCACCCTCAAATGGTGATATCCAGACCACAGATCGAACATAGAGTACCAACTAGATACCCTCAGCTAATCAAAAATATCATATATTCTCAGGACTGGGTAACATTTTATGACAATTACCAGATTTAGTCTCCATTATCATATTCAATGCTATAAACCATTATCTTCCATCATTGAGATCATGATTAGAGTAGAACGTGTAGAAAAACATGGGTGTATAAATCTGTTATACATCAAGTTTTCAACTTGAATCATTAACCCCCACAACTTAGATAGAACCATCTGACAGGAAGCCATCAAAATCGGACAAGCACATGGATGCATGTCTATTCTGAACTCAACATCAAATTGATAGGGTAAATTCAAAACCTCTTCCGGAAAAATATCAATGACCTCCATTAAAACCCCTATAATCCCCAACATATCATCATATGTCACCCCCTTACATCTAGAATAACATATAAAGAAGCAGATCCACAAGTCGTCTACCCACATGACAGATCAGCTCGCTAATGAAAAATACACACTTGGCATCCACACCTAAAAACATGACTCTTCTATCGATGAAATTTATAATATCGTGCATAGGAAACAACCATTTGATCGCTTGGATGGATTTGTATGGATGCATATATAGTAGAAGAATATCCTTACTAGACTAGTGCGCCACCAACATGAGTCTTTATCCGAATAAAACATCAATCAAACGGGTCTAACCTCTAAATGGTGTGCTCAATAGTAGAATTAGGGAATGTATCTCTACATTTATCCTCAAGTAATGTGACAAAATGGGTGAAAAAAAGGATTTATAATCTCTCTATTATAATAAATCACACACAAGTGTACAAGAAAACTGATCATACCTCAAACAATATCTAGTACTGCTGTAACTACTGCTTCAGTGGCGTGTAACAGCCCATAAACATCTCCTCTACCCTTATATTATCGAGATCCTCTAAAACCACACCATGGATGATGTCCCTAGGGATAAACATGAGGTTATAATCCCCTAGTAAATTATACACTCAGTGGAGTGGGAGTATGCTACCCCTAATGTGGGATTGTTCTCACCGACAACAACTATTGGTGAGGAGGGTGCTGAACATGCCCACCCCCCACCTTACTGAGCTCGAACTAGGTACATTTATATTGAATTATATAGCCTCCATAGATAAATCACAGTGGTCATCGGCCCATTGGAGAAGGGTGATGACCAAGTGATAAGAAATGGAAGACTTGAGGCGTACCACTTGGTTGCCGAAACCTGGAAGGCCCTGACGCCAGAGACCTGTAGCTAACTTCTTTCCACTCCAAAGAACATGCATGGTTCCCCACTTGTGGTACAAATACCTATGAGTACATACCCTCCAATACATATTCCTTCTTCATAACTCCTATGTAAGTCAGTAGGCTAAAGGGAGTGATGACATACTTAAGTGAATGTTTGAGTGAATCATCTATGCATGTCACTGCATCTCTTTATCAAGAAACTAATCCAGAGAAAATAATAGGAGATCATCGAACATGATCATGAGATTCCATGCTGTCATACTCCCCTACTGGTGGGAGAGCATCTCATGCATCTTCTAGACCATCAACATCAATGAATGAAACTCTACCCAAAACTCCATATCAAGGTCATCCCATGAGACATCAGACTTCATCCTCTACCCAAGGTAAAGTGCCCACCACTGAGGCTCTATTCCTCGCTCCTGGATTACTAAAAGAGGATCCTTGTACTACATCGGAGCACTAAATAAGGTAATTGTGATTTTCAGCCCATCAATTCATCCCTCTATATCCATGTTTGAAATGAAACCTTCAAACTTCCTCAGGGTATGCTTCTTGATTGCACGAAGAAAATTTTTCAAGAATTCATCATTCTCCTCATGATCGACCCTTTTTTGATCAACCAGGTCAGCCTGATGAGCCTCAAAATCTCATAGTACACATGGGTGATGTTTGGGTGCATTGATGAAATGGTAAACACAGAATTTAAATTCCATAGTAGTATGATATTTTCTTTTATTATTTACATTTACTCATTATTAAAATATAATTCCCAAAAAACCCATGAATCCAAATAACACAAGTCATTATGATCTATATAAATTATCTATGGTGTCTTCCATGCAATCATTATAACCTCACATGGTCATTCGGTAGGTCCAGAGTCCTTGCATCAGATCATGAGTGGCCCAAAAATCTCATTTCCATGATTTTCTTTCGTAGCCAATTCCATGAACCAAGATTTTATAACTATGTTTACCTTCCATACCATGAAATTCACATAATGCCTACCTCTAAGATAAATCCTATTTCACAACAATCACCTCAGATACCATTATTTGATGATCCGCCTTCCTCAAGATGATGGGCACATTACAATGTTCCACACCATCCCTTCTTCATGATGATGGATGGATATTGACCATCGGGACCTGCCTTCAATAGGTAGAGGTGTGGAGAATAGAATATAGGGTATATAATTTCACAATGAGTGGAAGGAATTGCTCTTTTTAAAGGAAATACAATTGGGAAATAAAAGAGTAAGAATTTCAAACCAGACCAAACATTTATATAAGGGAAACCAATATTCAATCCACACATGATTTAAAAGTAAATTCGCAAAAAAGTACGACCGAAGCACTAATTAATTTACCAATAACTTCGGGTAGAATATAATATATCCATATGGACATGCATATAATGCCCAACATGGTCCTCAAATTCATCTTCGAAACCTAAAAATAGTTTTACAGATGTTGTGTGACTCTATATGTAAACCAAGTAGGAAAATTAAAACCACCAATTTGAAATTGTAGGATTTTACTAATGAACTTTGGAGAAAATATAAGAACCTCCTAAAACCTAACATTGAGTACTAACCATCCTAGCCTAACGAAGGAAAACTATCCAAATAATTCTTGTTAGATAAATTAGTAGTATAAGAACCGAATCTTTTGTGTACCCCACACAACATTCCTACTGTTCAACTACACATTCATTACAACTAACATATCGATGATACCACCTTTCTATAACACAGTACAACTACAAAATCCTTCCCAAACACTCATGGGACTCAAACCACACACAAATCCCACCCACAGACACCTAGGTAACAACAACCAAGCCTTTAACCCAAAGACACCAGACCCTCAACCCAAAGACACGTGGGAAAATGAATATTTTCAAAGGATCTTGGATTATGGTAAGCGTAAATCAATTTCAGCATTCTTGGATACACTCGAGTGGAATGAACCAATAATAGGGTTTAAGGAAGAAATATGGTAAACATCCATCCGTCCTCCCACTGTGATGTGGGGGAAATATGTCCTTCCACAAGAAATGGCGGTGTTCGACACATGGTTCTCAACAAGGGTGGGGTGAATACAAAAATCAAATGAAACTAAAATTTATACATATAGGTATGTAAACAATTGGCCCAACCAATGGGTACAAAAAGAAACAACCATCCCACCATAACCACTTTTGTTGTTACCCTTTATATTCACAACCACAAAAACACCCACTATCAAAGCACAAACCCAACCCCTTTTTTATTTAGCAAAATTTCATTCATTAATTAAGGGGGTGAATTTTTCTTTTTTTAGCAATACCTGGGGAAACTACCACACACAACATTTACTACCTTCTCATAAGTTGAAGACATGATTAACTAAACACACAATGACTAACTGACATCGCTCTTCAATATTTTCAACATTTTTCATGGGAAGAGGGAACATGATAAAGCATTTACATTTTAAATCCCATTAATAAAATAAATAGATAACAACCAAAATGCAGTAAAATTTCACATATCCTTCATCCTACACACTCGTTCAACCACTGCCAACATTCATTTATTATAGTTATCCAGCTTAATTATGCCGTTACAACCAAATATTACAACCCCACTACACAACAACACCACACCTAGCCACCCATAAACATGAAGTCACTAAACAACCTAGTCCAATAACACCACTTCCCTGCCAATTCCCAGATGTTTTCTCATGTAATAACAAGTCCATAACCACATTTAGTCTCACATCACAACATCAATCGACATCCACAATACAAACAAAGGTAATCACACAACATAAAGGTCCATCAATTCCACAGTCAATCATTCTCAAAACCTGAGATTTGAACAAACCACCCATAGCTACCCATATAAAAATCCCAATGAAAAATTCCTCCTAACAGAAGCCCGACTTCCAAAACATACCCATCCCCATTAATAAGACTAACCCCTCTGTCTACCCCATGTACCTCTAACAAGGTTTCTAACATGAACTTCATACAACTACCATGAAGTAAAAAACAACACCAAACAAAGCACATAGACACACAATTAAGCCAAGCATATTCCTATTTTTCTAGAGTGGATCTTTAATTTCAAATTTATATAACAATGGTGATCACAAAATAGTATTGATACTATGAAATCAATTTATTTAACTGATTATAGGTGACTAAATAGAATTAATGTTACAACCATTTAAAAAAACATCACAAAAAAAGAATAGCATCACCAATGGGAATGAAAATACCAAAAATTAACATTATTTTTTGAATCCATATGTCTACAACAGATCACATAATCAAAAATAATGAAATAAAAACTAAGATAAAACTCAATCCCCTCCCATTCTTTTATTATATTGACCCCTTTTTCCTTTTTATCATATTCAATTTCCCTCATTTATTACTTGTAGAAAATCATCAATCCATTCATTGACAATAATCTTTACTACACCCTCCCCGCATGATACACAAATAAAGAGAGGCAAAAGAATCCCAACATGAAAAATAGGTGGTAAAAACTCCTCCTTGCTCTATGAGAAGAGGATTTCATGAGAAGTATGAAACATTAAGAAAACTAAGCAGGAGGGGACTCCAGCATAGATACACAAATCATCTAGTGATGAAGGCTTTATGTGCACCAAGAAGGAATAGAAAACACACAACGAAGGGAAGATCCCGACATTGAAGAGAAATATCCTATATTAAATGAAGAATGGTTTCAAAAGTCATTAATGTGGGATCGTGGTCAAGATCATGTGGTTTGAGTATCTCATTTTACCTTGAGTGTTATGATATTAATGATATAATTTATATCCCTCAAAACTCCCTTAAAAACTCCCAAACAAGGTGTGAAACATTGTTTATGTAAAATAAGACTTAAAAGGGGTGAAATAGGAAAAACATGGGAAAATATAATTTTGGCATAGTGTGACACCATTTGGTGTGCAATAATTATAGTTCTACCATTTCATTATGAAATGGTTTTAGTGCAACTATTTTGGTTAAACTGTTTTGGTGATACTAGATTTTTTCCAAATTCCTGAAACAATCCACTGGAACCCCTAAAAAACACCACAAGAAATGGAATTTCATAAAAGAATGTATAAGGACCTGACCTTAAACATTACTTAATATTGAGTTATATAAAGAATTCACATTGAGGATATTTTCAAGATTATATTTTTAGAGAATTAGGCCATAACTATTACATATCAACTTGAATACTACATATTAGACACTTTTACTATAACTGATATTTCACAATAATGAATCTCTTTAAAAAAACAAGAGTTATTTTCATGATATAAATCATCTTGAATACTTCCTTTCTCTTACCCTTACTTATAACCAGTGAAAAAAATTTCAAAAATTGGTTATGAGAATTAAAAGCTCAGTAATAGTTATAAAATAAGGAAAGGTAACATTAACCCATCAATAAATACAAATCAATGAAATCATAATTTTCAATCATAACATACCTTCTGAAATCATTAGATTTATGAATAACACATATTAATTTTAAATCATAAAGGTATCTTGGGGTATCGATATTGTACTTATATTATAGTTATCATAGCTGTAGAGGGAGTCACATTTGGAATTACCATCACAGTATATTTCCTAAATCTCTTAGGAGAAACATTCACGTTTACCTCCATTAAGATAACCAATACATCGGAGAGATATCTCGGGTTCACCCACCCTAGTTTTATCACGGAACCACCAGTATATATTAAAAATTCAAAATAACCATAACATATTCATAACACATAACAGAAGAATAAAGGAAAGATATCATTTCCACATCCAATTCACAATATATTAAAACAATATATTGAAATATACAATTCTTTATCAAATAATTTTCAAAACCATTTAAAACATTTAATAATGAAATTTTTGAATCAATGTGTCCCATACTAATTTGATGCATTAAAATATATTTTCATTTGAAAACATTATTGTCTGTATTAATAAATCCTTAAAAACATTTTTTAAAAATTTACATTAATGATAACGATTTAGAAGAAAAAAATCCTTAAATAATTTAAAATGATATTTTAGTTAAAGAGTTTTTAACAAAATGAGAGACTCTTGAATACAAATAATTGAAATAATAACATTGAATCAGAACATTATAATATAATGAGAATAAAGAGATTCATGATATAATATGACAAAGTGAAGTATATTTTGATGAACCAGACCCTCATGCTCCATCCCTTTTCCAATTTTTTGATCCTAAGGGTGGCGTCTCGGTGGTAGGAGGTCATTTCAGAGTGCAACCGACCGGCGTGCGACTGATCGGCATGCGGTAGATCGACGAGCAACCGATCAGCATGACCGATCGGCTTGCCCGATCCATGTCCCCCAGCCTTGTTGGGTTTCTCTTCTACAGTTTTTCCCATAACGCCTCTTTTGGGCCTTTTCAACCATTTTTAAGTGGTTCAAAGCCATTTAAAGCCCATAATTAATACCCAAAAATCCCAATGAACCTCTCTAATGAGGGATATTAAATAATAATTAATCTTGTCTTGTGTAACCACCCAACCGCATGGGGAAGCACGATCTGAATTTAAAGTCGTTCAAATCCCCATATCCCATAACAACGAGATCTTATCTATATATCGTAAGAGAATTTCTTCTTCCTTCTTATTCCTCTTGGATGGATTCCTTTTCATCATATTGCATTTGGAGTACCCCTTTACAAGGCTTGTGGTTCACCTATGGTGGAGTCTTTCTGCTCGTCCTTGGACTTCCCAATGTCCCTCCCCAGAAAGTATCACTTTTCCCTATTTTGGCATGTGGAGAAGAACATCGATCATTGATCAATCAAATAAAGTTTTCCTTCGTCTCTCTTACTATGCATCATGTGGGTTGGGTATGCCTTTTTTATTGGGTCTTGGTGAATCCTAACTTAACAACGATAATGAACGGACCTTAAAGAATGAAGGGGTTGTGATCAATGTTCAGTTGTACTTTTTTATGTTGATATGTGTTGTGAACTGTATGGGCTTATGCACACTGAAATTCATGGCCATTGGTGGGCTTTCCTTGCATCATAATAATCCCTTGTCTTTTTTGATGACTAAATAATTGTATCATGGAATTGTTTAGTCACCTAAACTTAGTTGGTTTAAATGGATGTTCAGTAAAACAGAATCCATGTGTGAACATCGCGGTTAACAAAGAGAAAGAAGAACCTAATGAATGATGTGGTTGAACCTAGAAGTTTCCCACTCAATTTGGTAGTAGTTTTGTTGTCCTGCTTGGTGCTTATGGAATGATATGGACGGTGATGTGATCCTCAGTTGTGGTACGGTTGTTGGTTGTGAATCTTAAGTTGTGTCATTTCTCTGCTATGGCATAAACTCGGGTGGGATTCTCTATTGTTGAGAAATCTTTGGTTCATGGTTTTGGGGACATGGGGCCGTGTCTTGGAGTTTTCTTTGTTTCCAACACTTAGAGAGATCTCACTTATCGCTTTTCTGAGTTTTTCCTTGGTTCCAGTACTTTGAGGGATCTCACTAGTCCCCTTTTGTTGTCGTAACATTATAAGAGAACTAGGTGTGAATGCATAAATTACTATTTGGTTGTTTCACTTCTCTAGCTTGTGGTTGTGCCTTTTAGTTTCCCAAGAGTGCAGTTTTCATCCAATGGGATCACATAAACATTAAAACAATAATGGTTTAAATGGGGAATTGGATTTTTGGGATGAGTTGTGACTTGGCCACGAGTACTGGGCTTTTCTTTATGAATGAATAGTAACGAGGGTGTTTGTTCTTAGGTTTTGGAGCCCCTAGGTTGCAAATGAGTTCCTGTTACCTATACATATATTTTATTTCTTATGTTTATTATTTGCGCCCCACCCAAGTTGAGCACATAGTGTCGAACACCCAATTTCATGGGGTGGGTGTTTTTCCTGACATTCTTATGAGTGGCTAGTTATTAGCTCCTTTATACTCCATTTCCCGAATATCCCAAGACTCATCGGGCAGGCTGTGATGGCCTGAAGTCCATTAGTAGCCCAAGAATCCTCGGTTATGGTAGTTGTGGTGGTTGGACTAGGTGTTTACGAGAAGGTTGTTTCCCAAGTGTCTTTGGGATGAGGCCCAGGTGTCTTTAGGCATGGCAGCAGTTCTTCTGACCCAGGTGTTAGCGGGTGCGGTTACATATGGTGGTTGTGGACCAAGTGTCTGTGGGTGGGATGGAAGTTATGTCTCAGGTGTGTGCGGGTAGGGTTTGGCAGTGGGACTGCGGTAAGGTTATCGCCCAGGTGTGGGAGGGATCGGTTTGGCAGTGAGACTACAGTGAGAATGGTGAGATTGGGTCGATGTGTAGGATGTCTTCAATAACCAGTGGGAAAGTGGTGCGGGGTACCCAAATATCAATGTTCTATTACTATACTTTACTTGCTTTGCGTTATTTTGGGGAGTGTTCATTGGTGAGGCTTGGGTGGAGAGTTTTCCTTACTAGGTGCTTTGGTTTCTCTTTTCTCACAAGGCATTTGAATGATTCCCCCACTTGTGCACGAGAGATTTTGGTTTTCCCTACTGGGAATACTTTTATTCTCACCCTACATTTATAAAACTGCTTTCAGGTTTCCAGGATGTCTTCAGGGATCGTGCGGGACAATACTAGCTCGGACCTTGGGGCAGTTGCTGTTGTCATTTTCCTTTTTCATGGTATTTATTTACCTTTGGATGTTTTTTGGCTTGAATCATTTACTGTTGAACATGCATGTGGGAATGGGTTACTTTTGGCATTACCTTTTCTTTCAGCTTTGGTATTGTTGGGGTTTCTTTCTTGTCTCCCGATGCCATCATAATAAAAAGGGTAATGCCTTCCATTTTTGTGTGAGACTATATAACCTTGGTGCAGGTTGCCACTCTGGGACCCATTGATGGTGGGATTGGGGGGTCATTATCTCTCCTTCAACATAAAGAAGGAATGTCCTGAAAATCTGTTGTCCCTACCCTCCTTTTGGTGAAGGCGGGTCGTGACAGAATGGTATCAGAGCGAGGTTGAGAGATAGGATGGAGTATGGAGTTAGGAACTGTGAATATTTCTTGGGGTGGTAGGGTAACAGTGTTGGGTGACCTTGGTGCATTAATTAGGCCAGGAAAGACTAGCTAGGATGTGGGATTTTAGGACCCTCTATGATCTGATGTAAGGACTCTGTACCTACCAAGTGACCATGTGAGGCTAAATGGATTTCAGGGTAGAGACCCTGGGAAAGGTATATGCATCATAATGACTTGTGTTCTTATGTATCATGGGTGTATTGGGGATTCAAAGTAAATAAAGAAGTCTATGAAAATTTAAGAACAATATTCTACACTACTCGGGCTTAGGCATTCCTTGATTACCTTGCAGCTATGGCACCTGGGAGGCGACCACAAGTAGGGCGGGAGATCGAGGACCAGAAGGTTGACTTGGCCGATCGGTAGAGGACTGACCAATAAGAGGAGGATGATCAGTGGAAGAAGACGCTTCAATCCTTTCAGCGACAGACCCTGAGGAATTATGAGGGTAGCATCTCAGACGTGGAGGTGGAGAGCTAGCTGGAGGAGCTGGTGATAGCCTTCAGCATGATCCGGGCTCCGATGGAGTACTAGGTTCCTCTGGCTGAAATCCAGATTCATGGAGCAGCGCGTCAGTGGTGGAGTCTTTATCTTAGGGAGAAGAGGGAGACCGAGGTGATGTGGGAAAACTTCTAGAAGGAGTTTCAGCGGAATTCCTCTATTCCAAGATGAAGGCCGAGAAGAGGCTGGAGCTACACTCTCTCTAGCAGGAGAGTATGTTAGTGAGTGATTTGGGTATCAAGTTCAAGGATCTCCTTTTCTTCGCTCTAGAACTCTTTCCAGATGAGGAGTCTCGGGTGAGACGTTTAGACGAGGCACTCTGACCATCTCTTCAGTACACTGTTACTCCCTTCACCCTACCGACATACATAGAGGTGAAGAAGAAGGCTATAGTGGTGGAGAGGATGCACACGCTGGGAGGTGTGTCATGAGAGGGGATCCCGTTGGGCTCGTCAAAGGGGAAGGCATTCGGCAGTAGGCCTCCAGCATCAGGACTCTCTAGGATTCGACTAGTAGGGAGTAGGCCTCATCAATTCCAGTTCTGACCATCCGACCCTCGCCCTTTTCTTTCAGGCCCAGGGCTGAGATTCTTCGTCTATGGAAGCCATGGGCTCCTTCAGAATCAGTTCTCGGATAGAGTATAGTACGGTCGGGGTTGGCAGGTCCAGCACCAACCTCAGTAGCAGCAGTTCCCTGCTAGGCCCTTTCAGCAGCAGCAGTAGGGGCAGCAGGCTCCCACTCTGCCGAGGGCAGACGTTGCAGGAGGAGGCCAACCTCAGGGCGCTCTTCAAAAACATCAACCCGTTCATGGTTAGGGAGGTGGATGACAGCCAAGAGGTAGAGGAGATGGATGTGGGCAGTTTCACGCCATGGAGGAAGCAGTTCCCGCAGGGCCAGAGGACGTTCGAGGTATGATAAGCTTTTATAGTGCCCTTTCATATGCCTTGTTCGATACATGAGCTTCACACTCCTTTGTTACACCCAGTCTGGGCTATGGTCTGAGTTTAGACACTAATAGACTTCTAGTTCCCCTGGTGCCAAGAACACTAGTCAGAGGTTAAACCGACTCTTTGTACATTTGTCAAGGATGAAGACTGATGATTGGGCCACATCAGTCAGTCGGGGATATTCTAATGTTGCAGATATAGCCATACGATGTCATCCTAGGCATTGACTAGTTGTTCTCTGTATGTGCCGTCATTGACTGCATTCGAAGAAAGGTTGTGTTTTCAGACTTGGGCTACCGCCAGGTGACTTTCATCGGCGAGTGGAGTTTCCAGGGAAGCAACAAGGGAAGGGAACCCCTCCTCTCCTTGTTAGATAACCTATCTCTGGAGTCGATGGATGCAAAGATTTTGGAAGCTCCAGGGGTCGTCAGTGAGTTTATGGACGTCTTCCCTAATTAGGTGATGACTCTACCCCCTCGACGTGACATCAAGTTTGGGATAGGCTTGCAACCTAGTGCTCATCCGATTTCGATGGCTCTCTACGGGATGGAACCTTCGGATCTATAGGAGTTTCAAATTCAGATTTATGATCTGATGAAGAAGGGTTTTGTTTGACCAAGTGTGTCACAATGGGTTGCTCCATTCTTGTTCGCGAGGAAGGCATATGGTGGCCTCAGGCTATGCATAGACTATAGGAGACTGAATTAGGTGACAGTCAAGATTCGCTACCCTCTTCCAAGGATAGACGATCTCTTTGACCAGTTGAAGGGGGAAAGATGGTTCTCTAAGATCAATCTGTGATATGGATATCACCAGTTGAGGGTGAAGGAGGGAGACAAATCGAATATGGCCTTCATGTGAAGATATGGGAACCTTGAGTTTGTGTTCATGTCGTTCGGCATCACGAACGCTCCAACTATGTTCATGGGGCTCATGAAATCCGTATTCCGAGAGTACCTAGATCGTTTCGTAGTTATATTATTTAAGATATCTTGATCTACTCGAGATCATAGGAGGATCACACTGAGCACTTGAGAACTATTTTAGAGGTCCTCTGATGGCACAAACTCTATGGGATGTTGTCCATGTGAATGTTCTGGATGTGAGAAGTGCACTTCCTTGGGCACGTGGTGTCTGATCAGGGTATAATAGTGGTCCCATCGAAGGTTGAGGTGGTTGTTTCTTGGGCAACACCCAAGAACGTGGCAGAGGATCGTAGTTTCCTCAGGCTAGCAGATTACTACCGAAGATTCATGCCCAACATCTCCCGAGTTGCAGCACCTTTGACATCTTTGACGAATAAGGATCTTGCATTCGTATGGGATGGGAAATGTGAGGTAGCCTTCATCTATATGAAGGAGAATTTTGTTAGTGCCCCAGTACTGAGGTTCCAGAATAAGGGGCAACACATGAGGTGTTCTATGATGCTTTAGGGAAAGGCTTCAGATGTGGGTTGATGCAGTGGAAAGGGGTGATCTCCTCTGGGTCTAGGCAGTTACGTCCCCATGAATGTAACTCTTCCACCCATGATTTGGATCTTGAGGTGGTCGTGTTCACACTAAAGTTGTTTCGGCACTACCTCATCGGGGAGCGCTTCGTGGTCTTCACTGATCACAAGAGATTGAAGTATGTCTTCTCCCAGTGGGACCTGAACTTACGACAGCAAAGGTGGATGGAATTCCTTTAGTACTAAGACTTTGAGATTTCTTACACCTCAAGAAAAGGAAATTTTGTGGCTGATATATTGTGCAGAAAATCAAGAAGGATGCGGTTCGAGAGTCGGTAGATGCTTGAAAGGCAACAGAGGAGTTGGCTGCCCTGCACCTGGATGAAAGGATGGAAGGTGGAATAGGCTGCCTATTTTAGATGACAGTGCGGTCTTCTCTACTATGATAGGTGGAGGAGTCTCAGTGGGGAGACTCAAAAAGATAATTGCTGGGTGACAAGGTTAACAATGGTGACACTCCAGAAGGGGGGATGGAGGATGGATAGAATCAGATGCTTTTCTGAGGGAAGTAGTTCGTTCCAGAAATGATGCATGAGAGAGACCTTGGTGGGTTCCACAAATCACCCCTAGTAGTGCACCCAGGAGTTTCCATGATGTACCAGGGCCTGAGGAGACAGTTTTAGTGGCCAAGGGTAAAACAAGCAGTGGTAGAGTTCGTAGCAAAGTTCCTAGTGTGTCAGATGGTGAAGGATGGAGACTGTGTTCCAGGAAAATCTTTCAACCTTTAGACGTAACCAAGTGGAAGTGGGATGAAATGTCCAGGGATTTCGTCATGGGACTACCCAGGGTTCAAGGAGGACACGAAGCTATCTGGGTAGTAGTGGATCAGTTGATGAAATTGGCCCACTTTCTGGTGATCAAGGAGTCGAGCACAATGGACGCCTTAGCACGAAGGTATGTGGATGAGGTGGTGCAGTTACATGGAGTTACAAGGTCCATAGTCTCAGATAGGGATGCACGGTTTACCTCATGAGTCTGGAAGGGATTGCAACATGCTTTTGGAACCCATCAACGACTTACCACTACCTTCCAACCCTAAACAGATGGAAAAACAGAGCGCACCATCCAGACTTTGGAAGATATGCTACGAGCATGCTTTCTGGACATCGGGTATTGTGGGTGCGACACTTTCCTCTAGTAGAGTTCGCCTACAATAACAGCTACCACTCTACCATTGGTATGGACCATTCGATGCCTTGTACGGGAGGCCATGTCGCTCACCTGTCTGCTGGGCAGAAGTCATAGAGGCGGGCGTTCTTGGCCCAGAGGTGGTGCAGAGCACGACATAGAATGTGCAGCTTATACGAGAGAGGACGAAGGCAGATCAGGACCAGCAGAAGACGTATGTCGACGAGATAAGGATACCCTTATAGTTCGAGGTTGGGGACCACGTGTTCATGATGGTCTCCCCTCGGCATGGGCAGCAGAGGTTCGGCAGGGGAAGTAATCTTTCTTCCAGGTTCGTCGGACCCTTCAGGGTGTTTTAGAAGGACGGTGATGTGGATTACCAGCTTGTGTTGCCACCAAAACTAAAAAGGGTGCACATTGTCTTCCATGGGTCCCAGCTTCGTCGGTATCTGCACGACGACTCACACATCCTTGACTGGGGAGAGATAGATATCGAAGATGATTCAACATTCGTGGACGGACCAGTGATGATCGAGGATCGTGAAGAGAAGGTGATCTGTGTATGAACCATTCCTATGGTTCTTGTGTTGTGGAGGCATAGTGGGCTTGAGGAATGTTCCATGGAATGGGAGACACAGATTCGTGCATAGTACCCACAGCTGTTTTGAGTAGTTCTGTTTGTTGTACTTGGTTATGCTGGAACACATTACCTTGTTAACTATGGAATGTATGGTTTTACTTATTCCCTAGATGCATGTGAAAAATCATGACTGCGGGGAGGGGATAACCCGATCCCCAATCAAGACGCATTATGATGGATGCGATTAAACCCATGTGGGCGAGTTAGTGCCACCCAAAGCAGATAGTATCTTGACATGGGGGAAGAAACTCCCAAACCAGTTTGACTGAACAGCTTGAATCTTAAATGTTGCATGGTTTCTTAAGGAGGGAAGGTGTTACCATGTGTTCGAGAGGTTCACTTCTAAGAGGTATCTTCATGGGTGGTTTTTCGGACCCCCCTCCTTTCATCAGGTCTGGTTTTAAATTCTCGAGGGAAATAATTCTTTGAGAGGTATCTGATGTGATGACCCAGACCCTTAAGGTCCATCCCATTGCTAATTTTTGGATCCTAAGGGTGGCATATCTATGGTAGGACTTCATTTCGGCGTGCGACCGATTGGCGAGTGACAGATAGGCCTGACCGATCGACGCTACTGATCGGGGAGACAGATAGGTGTGACCGATTGGCACGACCGATCAGTGCGCCCAATCTGTGTCAACCAGCCTTTTCAGGATTCTCTTTTACAATTTTCTAATAACGCCTCTTTTGGGCCTTTTCAACCCTTTTTAAGTGGTTAAAAGCCGTTTAAAGCCCATAATTAATTCCCAAAAATCGTGATGAACCTCCCCAATAAGAGATATTAAATAAAAATTAATATTTTCTTGTGTAACCACCCAACCGCATGGGGAACCATGATCTGAATTTAAATCTGTTCAAATCCCCATATCCCATAACAATGGGAGATTATCTATTTATCATACTGGAATTTTTTCTTCCTTCTTATTCCTATTGGATGGGTTCCTTTTCCTCTTATTGAATTGGGAGTTCCCCTTTTTGAGGCTTGTGGTGCACCTATGGTGGAGTCATTCTGCTGGTCCTTGGAGTTCCCGATGTCCCTCCCCTGCAAGTCACGCTTTTCCATGTTCTTGGGGCGTGGAGAAGAACTTCGATCTTTGATCAATCAAGTAGGGTTTTCCTTATTCTCTCCTGACTATGAATCGTGCAGGGTGGGTATGATTTTGTTTCTGTGTGGATTGATGAAACTGAACATAACTAAGATAATGAACGGACCTTAAAGAATGAAGGGGGTGTGATCGATGATCTACTGTACTCTTTTATGTTGATATGTGTTGTGGACTATATGGGCTTGTGCTCACTAAAAATCATGGCCATTGGGGGTATTTCCTTGCATCCTAATTAACCCTTGTATTTTGTGATGACTAAATAACTATATCATGGAATTGGTTAGTCACCTAAACTCAGTTGGTTCAAATGGATGTTCGGTAAAACAAGAATCCCTGTGTGAGCACCCCAGTTAACAAACAAAACGAAGAACCTAATGAATGATGTACTTGAACCTGGAAGTTTCCAACTCTGTTTGGTAGTAGATGTGTGGTCCTGCTTGGTGCTTATCGGAATATATGGATGGTGATGGGATCTTCTGTTGTGGTATGGTTGTTGGTTGTGAACCAGAAGCTGTGTGGTTGCTCTGTTGTGGAACGAACTCGGGTGGGATCCTCTAATGTTGAGATATCATTGGTTCCTAGTTTATGGTACATGGGGTTGTGTCTTGGGGTTTTCATTATTTCCAGTACTTATAAGGATCACTTGAACATGAAAACAAGAATGGATTAAATGGGGAATTGGTTTTTGGTGATTATTTGTGACATGGCCACAAGTGTTGTGATTTTCTTTATGAATGAATATTAACGAGGGTGTTTGTGCTTAGGTTTTGGATCCCCTAGGTTGGGATGAGCGCCTGTTATGTATACATATATTGTATTTCTTATGTTCCTTCTTTTCACCCCAACCAAGTTGTCACTTAGTGTCGAACACCACATTTCATGGGGAGGGTGTTTTTCCCAACACTCCTATGAGTGTCTGGTTATTAGCTCCATTCTTCTCCCATTCCCAAATAGCCCAAGACTCTTCTGGTAGGTTGTGATGGCCTGAAGTCCATTATTATCCCAATAATCATCAGGCAGGGTAGTTGTGGTGGTTGGCCCAGGTGTTTGCGGGCATGTTGTTTCCCATGTGTCTTCGGTATGAGGCCTAGGTGTCATTGGGCATGGTAGTAGTTGTTCTGACCCAGGTGTTTGAGGGTGTGGAAACACGTGGTGGTTGTGGCCCAGGTGTCTGCAGGCGGGATGGCGGTTATGGCCTAGGTGTGTGTGGGCGAGGTTTTCCAGTGGGACTATGGTGAGAATGGCAGGAAAGGTTTGATGCATAGGATGTCTTCAATAATCAGCAGGAAAGTGTCGCGGGGTACCCAAATATCAAGGTTCCATTACTATACTTTACTTGCCTTGCGTTATTTGGGGAGTGTGCCTTTGTGAGGCTTGGGTGGATAGATTTTCTTGCTAGGTGCTTTGGTTTCTCTTTTCTCATAGGTCATTAGAATTCTACCCCCACTTGTGCACGAGATCTTTTGGTTTTCCCTACTGGGTATACTTGTATGCTCACCCTAGGTATATAAAACTGCTTTCATGTTTCTATGAGGACTTCAGGGATCGTGCGGGACCGTACTAGCTCAGACCTTGGGGTAGTTTATGTTGTCATTTTCCTTTTTCTTGGTATTTTTTTTACCTTTGGAGTTTTTTTGGCTTGTATCATTTACTGTTGAACATGAATTTGATAATGGGTTACATTTTTATTTACTTTCACTTTCAGCTTTGGTATTGTTGGGGTTTCTATCTTGTCTCTCGATCCCATCAAAATAAAAAGGGTAATGCCTTCGATTTTTGAGTGAGACTCTATACCCTTGGTGATGGTCGCCACTTTGGGACCTATTGATGGCGGGTTATGAGGGATATTATCTCTCATTAAATGTAAATAAGGAAGGGCCTAGAAATATGCTGTCCCATCCCTCTTTTTTGTGAAGGTGGGTTGTGACATATATATACCTTATAATAGAGAATTAGTGCATAATGACAATGAAGTCTCAATGGAATGTAAATTGAGAAGAAATCCCTTATAAAAAACAATATCCACAGATTAAAGAAAAATAAATTTCATATTAAGGTGTGACCAATATAAATACACTCAATATGATTGAATACTCAGTTTAAAGCAATCATAGTACATCCACACATGTTCTTTTTAAGAATAAACAAATGACTTGGATGTTTAACTGAATGAATTGAAATTGAGATAAAATTACTCTTATGAAGTACATATCAAGGACATGGGAATTTATCAATGAGGTGATAATGTCTATCAAAAGAATATCCACTCAAAAGGGAGTAGAAATTATAACATAAATTTATAGACATCGATTCCATAAATAATAATATAATGACATTATTAAGAATTAGAATATGAACCCAAGGAATGTAAATTGGGTTAAAAGGTTCCCCTACCAATTTTGTAACATACGAAACATACAACCCATGAATGATGGATCATAAAATGAAGATGTAAATACCCAGAAATTGAATTATATTACACAATTAATACAATCATGGGCAGTACATACTCCACACAAATGGAAATACTATCAAATATAGCATGAATCTCATGAAAATAAAAAGTGAGATGAAAATCTCTTACCAATTTGTAATCAATCGAGTCATATGTCAAAAATATAATAATCACCTAATGATTCACAGAATAAAATGAATATAAAGATAATAATGATAGTATATATAAAATGTCAGTATACAATACACAACATGAAATAAATTTGTGGTGAACAATGGAAATCGCACAGAATTAAAAGTGAGATAAGAAACAACTTACCTCTTGTCCTACTTGACTTGTTTGTTCCTTGTTCTTCCTGAATAATAAACTAAAGTTAATTTCTACATTCTTAAAAACCTTTTTCTAGTTTATTATTCTTTTAATATCACTTATTACCATGTTATAAACATTATTCAATCATTTAAGTTAATAATGGCCATTTGGTCGATATATGGTACTGGAGTCAAAAATGGACTTCAAATAATTACAAGTTGTCCTTGGGGTCAATAGTCCATTAAATTCAGAATGTTATTCATGATTTTGATATCATATATATCATATTTATCCAGTTTATATATTTATTTAAAATATTACATAAAATTTAGATGTAAGAAATGAAATGCATCATTCATGGAGACGGTAAGTCATAGGTCAGCATGAACGCTACATTCAATTCTATTTCATATTTTAATGGAATTAAATCATAATTATACATTGGGATATTATAATTTCAGTATAATATAATATATAATACCCTTAAATCCATTCTTTATATGTCCCACATGCTTCATTAACGATTCATATCACTTAGATGGGGTGGTAGTCCACACATCCTCAAATGAAATTATCGTGTTTACCTATAATGGAAACCATAAAGGTATACTATAATTGAAAAATACAGAAGCATAAACAAACATAAACACAATATATATCATATATAAATATTTTTCTATAATAATGGCCACCATGATAGATGGTGGGATATAATTGAACAATCATCGTTTCGTGAGGCGTTAGTTTACCATCCACAGAAACAATATGTTATTTACCATTATATGGATGTGTGTGTAAGTGTTGTTAGAATACTTCTCATAAAAACATCCTAGTATATTGAGTACACTAGTTTTTTTTATAAGAGAAAATAATAAAGATATTTTAGGGGTTGGATAAGTAAAATAATAGAAATGATTTTAAGAGAAACTGATACCTTTAATTCTGGTAACTCCGATTGGATTGAAAAAAGGACTTATTGAATTGCCTTTTGTTTAAGTTAAGGATTATAGGTGGAAGAGAGGGATATTGAGAGATTTTTTTGGTAGGGTTTGGATGAGTCATGGTTCATTAGAGGTGTGAGGAATGAATTTTAAGTAGTATCCATTCATTTGGGAGAGTAGGGTATCATGAGGAATGTTTGAAAATGTAATTCTATTATAAACATATCTTCGGTTTCAAAAGGTCCAAAACTCATTAATGTGAAATATATTATGACTCATATTCAAATTAAAATCATACAATAAAATTTGGTCAGGTTATTTATATTTTTTGAATATTAATAATCTTATTTATTTAAATAATTTATTAATGAGGTAAATACTACAACATTATTGTGTCAAAAATAATTTAATTTATTTGATGTATAAAAATTATAAAATAATAATGTAGGAAATATTATTAGATTTCCAATTATAATTTACAGTCATAAATATGACTTATATAACATCATGTAAAAATTGATATACTAAAAGATATTTGTAAATGTCATTTTTGTCTTTACAATAAATTAATTAAAATAAAGTGTCATTATCACCCTCAAGTGGCCCCATGGGGTCCCAAAATCAACCAAAGGATGATAATGGTCGGATGTGTATCATCCAAATGTATTAGGACACCTATTAGGGTAATTTTAAATTGTAATAGTAATATTTGTTTACCCTTATTTACCAAATTTACCCCTTTAACCATGGTAAATAAAATATTTACTAATCTAAATGTCTAAATATTAATGTTACCTAATTAGACAATTTAGAAAAACTTATTCCATATATTTAATCCATTTTTCCAAATTCAAATCACATAAGTGTCATAAATAAATTAAAAATTAATTCCGGCTATAAAAACAAATTACGTGTTTTTAAGAAACTATACTATCAAAAAATCAACAATTGTTTATGTACAATTTAAAGGTGAAATTAAATCCAATGACCTAAATTGGATAAAATACTAAAAATATAATCTAATTGCACTTTAAAACCAATTATAAAGACAATCTAACCATATAAATAAATTAGATTAAAATGCGGCTCTGAATTAAAATATAGTATTTTTCACCATCCATTAAAAAATAAATTTTATTAGAAAAATACAAAAAATTTACCCAAAGAAAATTTTGATGTCCATAATATAAATAAGATTTATATTTTATCAAATAGAACATGTAAAAGTGATAAAAGTAGGATTTAACGAGGGTTCTCCATTAAATAGAGGTAATTCAGCCTTTTAAAAATATTAGAGTATTTAAGCTTAAAATTAGATTCTTTCCTATTCTAAGGGTCTAGAATTTGTTGGATACATGTAAACACATTTAAAAAACATTTATAATTATATATTAGTTTGTTCTGTTCATTCCCTCTATTACAACAACTAGGCATTAACTACTATTTAAAATAATAATATTATATTACCGCTTTTCAGCATGACTGAGCATTGCGTGCAATGTAAGATTTCAATGAAACTCATTGTTGCGTATCAGATATGCCACCGAATCATAGAGTCCCCATTAAAGTAAAATTAATATTTATTTCACAAATATAATTAAATATGAAAATTTCATACTCATTATTTACCTAGGATGTTACATCCTTCAGCCCTTTTGGAAATTGCGTCCTCGTAGTTTTAAAAGTTGCTTGGAAACATAATTGAATGTCCCACATCAGAAAAAGAGTCAATAAATATAACACTTTAAAATAAAGAAGTAAAAATACAAAGGTCACCTGAGATAATCCCATACTAGGATTCCATATAAGAAAACATGGATATGGAAGAGAAAACAAACCATCAAGTTCTGATGGAGTGTGGTAGAAACCATGGTTAGGAGAATGTAATCCACCAGAAATTCTGGAATTAGTGATCGGGTGAATGGCTATTGACGACCAAGTAAGGAAAGTAAATGGACAAAATTTTTGTTTCAAATATATTTTCATAATGTTGAATAATTCTTTTAGTACATAGAATAAGAACATAGGGAAATATACTTACTTTTCAAGTTGAGTTTATTCCTTTAATAAGTTTCTAACAAAAACATATATTTTCTCCAGACGATGAGTATTAAAGATGACTTGGTCACACCTAATGCGCTAGAATCAACATCTAGAGAATCACATGATCCACAAAATATAAAGCATACATTTCCCATGTCTTTAAACATTAACCAAAACCAATAAGGTTAGAACAAGATAAGATAATCCAAAAAAGGATAATCCTTTATAAAAAGAAATATTTCTCCTAATCTCCATAATTCATCAAACAGAACCCTACATTCAACAAAGACCATTCAATAATAAAAATTCCTTAAAATTATTCAATATAATCCAAACTAATATTGAAAACAAAAAATCCGAAGAATTTAATCCCATAGTTTACATGTAACTTCCCGCCCCTACCTCATTGGCTTGAGGGTGAGGTGGGGGTTACCTGTCCTTAAGCGACAGTCCCATGATGCCAAAGGCTGGGAATAAAGTTCGAGGGCTTCATGGAATAGTGGTGAATGATTTTCCCTTAATAAGATAACCCTACTCACCAAACCAACAAAAAAAGATGCATGCACATTCAAACCCAACCATGTGCTACTAATAATTCCACCACAAACCTCAAAACCATTCAACTAGACATTTCCACAAAATAATAGAGTACAAAGCGGAAACTAAACAACAAAACTCCACGATTCATGACACCACCAAAGCTCCACACCAACCTCCAAGCTCCAAGCTCCACCAAAACATCACGATGCACCACTAAAAGAGGGTAATTCCTTACCTTTTCCCATGTCATGGTACATGACATCTGCAAAGACACCAATGTTCCAAAGCAGGGGGAGAGTAAAACTAATCAGTAGGATTTCCCAAATAGACTTTCCAACACATGCCTCTAGGATAATACTATGAGCACATTTATATAAATCAGTTTATATAAAACAATACCAAGATACCAATTATTTATAAGACAAACATACCACACAAGAATTCCAAATCAACAATGCCACAATCCAATTACCATTTTCATATTTCACTCACAAGACCCATCTACAACCATCTCCGAAAAAGCACCCAACAATCCATGGTGGCACTTCCCGTCCAACCCATGCACCCAACAATCTATGGTGGCACTTCCCATCCAACCCATTCACACAACAAACCGTGGTGGCACATCCCACACACTTGATATTGATAGTGGCACTTCTCATCCACTATCCATCCCCTTTTTATAGAGGCCCTTATCGTCCACATCACCGCGCCCCAACATCGTCCACCCAATGATATAACCCATTTCCACACATGCCTCAACCATAATCATGCATTAATGTCAATAACAAAATGTACCATTTCCAAGCCAAACACACTTCACTATCACCCATCTATTGAAACAAATATGCATTATCACAATGATTATAGTTTTAAAATCACCCAATTAAAATTAACAAATTGAGCCCATTTCAACACAACCCCAATTTCATGCTAAAACGACCAAATAATCACCCATTGATTTTCCAAAGAAATTCACATGACATACATAAAATCAAATTAATAAAACCAATTTAATTGTAAATTAACATCAAATTTAAACCTATTGTAGTTGAGAGAGAAGCTACCTACCTTTAGGGTTCCAGATAAATCGACCTAATAATCCAATTCTCCTGAAATCTGGAGAACACACCATTGAACCCTCTCTATATCCCCTTCCCTAACATCCACCAGCCTTAAAATTAACATCCATGGAAACCAAAACCCTATATCTAAACACAATGGGTGTAGATATATAAAACCAAGATAGTGGGAGATGTAGATCTATAGAAAACCACAAAGAACCATGAGTGGAGAGACTTACCTGGGAGAAATATCCTTTAAAACTCCATGGAACCCCTTCGATTTGTTTCCAAAACATATGGGAGTTCCTCTATAACCTTTGAGAGGGGAAAATATTGAGTGAGTCTTGGGTGGGAGGAATCATGGAGATAAATGAGGCAAGCCCGAGTGAACTCGGGTTGTAAAATCTTATTTTTAAGTGGCCGCAGAGTTAGCCAGCACACTTTGGAAAACCGTATGCTAACTGTGCGCATGCCACTGTCTCGAGAGGATGAGTCCAAACGGTTGTATCGCAAGGTTTAGAAAACCGTGCGTAGGCCGTGCGAAGCCTACTGTCTCTCCCTGCCTATTTTGATGGAGGACTCAGATGGTTTCCCCTAACCGTGCTCAAACCATGCGCCCCAAGAAAACCCCCAAAACATATTGAAAACCATACCAAGCCCTCCAAACCTCTTCCCAACTCATCCCCATTATTTTAAACACATAAAAAGGAATATAAAAAGGCTACAAACCTCAAACCGAGGGTACTATATTCTCCCCAACATTGGCCTTTCCGTCCTCGGAATGTAGAAAACCACCCTTTACCATGGGAGCTCGGGAAATTGCTCGACCATCTCTTTCTCCCGCTCTCAGGACTCAAGTTGTATCTAGCCATGCCACCACAAAATCCAAACCAGACTGATGCATTTACCCAATAAGATTTTCTCTTGCCAATCCACAATCTGCACTGGCATGTGCACCAACAAAGCATCCGACTCTAGCTCAACATGATCCCATCAAATAACATGACCTAGATCCAGATGATACCATTTCAATAGAGACACATAAAACACATTGTGCACCACAATAAACCTAGGTGGAAAATCCAAATGATATGCCACCACACCAACCCTCTCACGAATCTTAAAAGGTCTAATATTCCATGGAGATAACTGTCCCTGCTTCCCAAACTGACGATGTCCCAACCTAGGAGAGATCCTCACAAAAACATGATGACTCACCTCGAACAACAACAACCATCGACAATGATCCAAATATGATTTCTAATGACTCTGAGCCTTCTCCATTCTCTTCCTGAGTAACCTTATCATCTACGTAGTTGCCAGGACAAGGCTCGGTCCAACCATTTAGGACACACCCATTTCCACACAACATTGTGGATAAAAACACGACGGCCCATACAACACTTCAAACCAAGCAATATGTATGGATTCCTGATAACTATTATTGTAGGAGAACTCAAAAAAAGACAATTGATCCTCCCATGAGCCGCCAAAATTGATGACACAAGCCCACAACATATCCTAAAAAGATTGTATCGTCCTCTCAGATTGACCATATGTATGAGGGTGATACGATGTGGTCATAGTCAACTATGTCCAAAGGGCTTGCAGCAAGGATTTCCAAAAACAAGATTTGAACCTAGGATCTCCATCCGATACGATCAAAACTAGAACACCATGCCTCTTTACCACCTCTCAGATATAGATTTTGGACAGATCCTCCACATTATGAGATTCACGGAATTGAATAATATAGGAGGGCTTCATTAGTCGATCCACTGTCACCCAAATGGAAATGTTCTTTTTAAACGTTCTTGGTAGACCTATGATAAAATACATTACTATTTTCCACCATTCCCCACAGGGATTGTTAAATAATACAACATTCTCGTTGGCCTCTGATGCTCTACATTGACCATCTGGTAGGTCTAACATCTCAAAACAAACTCAACCACTATTATTTTCATACTAGCCCACCAGAACTGCACTTTCAATTATTTAAAAATTTTATGAATTCCAGGATGAACAACCCCTCTGGAATGATGATACTCCATAAGAATATCTTCTTGGCAAGAAACTGGTACAACTATCAGATTATGAAAACACAAAACTGAATCTCCATTTAGTTTCCAACTATCAATGGTCTCCCCACCATTGAGTTATTACCTAATGGTCACACACTCAGAATTATATATTTATGCCTCTTTAACCTGGATAACCAAATCCAGAATCAACAAAATCGGAAAGAAGACAGCTTTATCGCCCTGTTCCTCACATTCCAACCGCATTTCAGTTATAACCGACATTAACTACCACATGTCCAATGCATGTTTCACCACATGAGCATATGACATTCAACTTAGTGCATCCGCCACCGAATTTCCCTTACCTGGTGTGTACATAAAGTCAAAATAAAAATTCTATAGATATTTCATCCATCTCTTTTACCTCATGTTCAAATCCATTTGTGAGAAAATGTGCATCAATCTCTTATGATCTGTATATACTGTGAATTTCTCACCGAAGAGATAATGATGCCACACTTTCAAAGCCTTGACCACTACTACCAATTCCAAATCATGAGTTGGGTAGTTCTTCTCATGCACCCACAACTGTCATGAGCCATATACAACCACATGATTTCCTTGCATGAAAACGCACCCCAACCCTAATCCCTATACATCACAATACATGATGTACCCTTTTACTAGTTTTGGAAAAACCAATATTGGTCCTGATGTAAGGTGACACTTTAGCTCTTCAAAACACTGCTGACACTATTCAATCCACTCGAATGGAACA
This sequence comes from Viscum album, assembly GCA_963277665.1. Classification (NCBI taxonomy): domain Eukaryota; kingdom Viridiplantae; phylum Streptophyta; class Magnoliopsida; order Santalales; family Viscaceae; genus Viscum; species Viscum album. Next base: position 223,638,854 of record OY728165.1, read on the forward strand.
TTATTTCTTGACAAAGCTGTCATCGGTGAATCTAAACATGAAAAATCACAATCAAAATGCCGATAATACCCAGCTCGACTGAGGAAACTTCATACCTCAAACACATTCTTTGGAATTTACCACAAGATAACCTCCTCTATCTTTTATGAATCCATTAAAACACCCATTTTAGAAATCATATGGACAAGAAAGCGGACTTCATGTATCCAAAAGTCACAATTTGATGATTTGGAATACAACTAATGATCTCTCAAGATCCCTAGCATTGTCACCATGTGCTGCTCATGATCCACCCTGTATTTGAATACAGCAGAATATCATCTAAAAACACTACCAAAAATGAATCCATATATATCTGAAATATATGATTCATCAATTCCAGGAACACAGCTTTCTCATTCGTTAGTACAAAGGGAATAACCGCGTATTAATAATGGCCATATCAACTTCTGAAAGTTTTTTTAGGAATATCATCCTTTCTCAGAAGAAAATTGATGATATACCATCCTCATGTCGTTCTTGGAGAACCACTGGGTTCCCCTCAACTGGTCAAACAAATCATCAATTCGTGGAAGTGGATATCTGTTATTTATCATAAAATGTTTAAGTATACAATAATCAACATAGAGCCTCAATGATCCATCCTTCTTTTTCACAAAAAATACCAGCACTACCCACAGAGACAAGCAAGGCTGGATAAACACTTTGTTTTCTAACTCTTCCAACCGGAATTTCAATTCCCGCAATTCCGCGGGTGTCATCCAATTAGACAGAAGTGAGATAGGATTGGTCCCCATTAGGAGATCAATCATAATATTCCTTTCTCTTAGAGGAGGTAACCCATAGAATTTTTTGGTAAAAACATCCATTAATTGATCCACCAATACTGGAAGAACACTCTGCTCAAAACCCTATACTGATTCCAATGACAAAACCACCAATTGAGATGATAACGTTCCCACTGCTTGTGCCAACAGACACATTACACCTTACCTTTCATGCATCTCTCCTCAAAAGAGATGTCTAACACCATCGTGTGTCTTAAAAGCCACTGTTCATACATTACAGACGATGTGGACCTTAAATGAAACCACCCAATAAATTTCAATGATCACATCATATCCATCCACTCAAGCACTGAGAAATTCCACATTAGCTCAATCTCACCCACCACGATATGACATGCTCTATAGAAGATGGATCAACACTCTCTTCGACCCAAATGAGATTGAAGTTTAAAAATTGAAGGCATCATTTCTACCCTTAATCCCACCAACTCAACCATAGGTGTAGTAATAAAAGATTGTGAAGAACCCATGTCAAACTGCACTTGCATCAAGGTAAAATTTAATAGAATAGTAACTCAACCCATTGATGGTCCAAACTGATCATCCGCCAAAACTTGCTTGGCTCCGAACAATGCCTTGGTTTCCACACTCTACTCTTCATTTCCTTGCTGAGGAGTTTCCATGTTCCAAGAATCACCATGACTGACTTACCTCTGCTAACGATAGGTATGATGTTGTCCCCATCTCGTCGAAGCATATGATGTCTGCGATCCATGAGGAGTGTCATGTTCACTAGACATCAATATATTTCTACAATAGAGCTAATTATTCCCCATCTCCTTGAAATAGTGACATGATAAATGTTGTGTCGTACTACCCCACTTAATGTGTTCCATAGAGGTACAATGAAAACATCCTGGTTTGCTCTACGGCTCTAGAAGAAGATTTACCGATCATGTCACCAGGTTATGTTCCATAATCTTGCCCTAGGAATAAGTGTGCCTCATCCTCTTGAACCCAGAATTAGATTTCCAACTATTCTACATGTGTACCACCATGATTCCACCGCCCGTAGCTCCCAACATATCACGCGTAGCCACTGATGGACGGTTCACCATCTCTAGGTAATAACCGACACACATCATTGCTATTTTTGAACGGATCTCTTGAATTAACCCTGCTTCGATGATACTTAACATCATCCACTTTCTACACTCCACCTCAGGTTCAATCAACACAATTCTCATAAACATAGCTCTATACTCCATCAGAGACATATGTTTTTTCTTCAGACTAAAGAAATCAGTTTTGCACTGAATTCTTAACGTATGTTGGTAGAATTGTTTATTAAACAATTCCTCAATGCCTGCCCATGTCATACCCTGGTTCGTCGCCGATTGGACTACCAAATCCTACAACAGAAGAGCAAGATCCTTTTGCTTATGCATTGCTATCATTACTTTCAACTCAACTAGTGTCCACAATAATTCGTAAATTCTGTTCATTCTGGATAGCCACGCCTCTGCCCTCTCTGGGTCCAAATCACACCTAATGACTGGATGATACTGCTTTTGAAACTGAGCTGCCTAATAAACATGATTAGGCTTCTCCTCTTTATTCATACGTCCCACTGCTCAGAAAGCTTGCACTATGCTCTCGATTAACTGCTGGTTCACCTGGGGATCATGTGCAACCATGTTCTCATCGGCCACATCCGGTTGGTCTTTACGATGCCTACCATGTTCCATTTCTATAACAGAAAACAAACAACCCTGAGCCTCACATCTGTTGATATCAAGAATTCCCATTTCAAATCGCATTACATAACACTATCACAACGAGGCTTTCCACCTTTCTACATTTTCCATCTTTCACCATTTTTTAAAACCAAACCATTTTAAAAATACCAAATTTATTCACATTTCAATTTCACACATATGAAAAACCATGTCTCAATTCATCCAATAAATCATTATTCCCAATGAAATATGCATTCTAGGGGGAAGTCATCTCTACCATATATTCCTTGCACATCTCATTGGCTACACCTACGACAATGAGATTGCTAATGCCTATAAGTGTCTCCTAAAAACTTATGTACCCAACTCCATGGTAACATGAAGTTCAACATAAAAGGGATAGATACAAATTTTTATTATATAAATTCTAGGTTCTGACATTCCTACACCTTGCTACCATCCCGACTCAAGGAATATACAACACCAAATGTCAACTCCAAATACGAGAATCAACTCGAAAGGACCGAACAAGATGATACCACTTGTAACACCACGCCCCTAACTCATTGGATGGAAGAGGCAGTGGGGGTTACATGGACTTAAGCACTGTTCCCAAGGCACCAAAGGCTAGAAATAAATTCTATGGGCTTTAGTGAACCGTGGGGAACGATTTATCGTTATGAAGATAACCCAACTCAACCAACCAACAACTAATGATGCCTGCACTTTCAAACCCAACCGTGTGCTACTAACAATTCAATCACAAACCCCAAAACCATTCAACTAGACATTTCCACAAAGCATTATAGTACAAAGAAGAAAATAAACAACAAAACATCACGAGTCATGACACCACCACAACACCACACCAAGCTCCAAGCTCCATGCTCCACCAAAACATCAAGATTCACCACTAAAGGAGGGTGATGCCTTACATTTACCACATCACTATACAAAACATATGCAAAGACACCAACATGCCAAAGCTGGTGGTGATTACAACTACTCAGTAGGATTTTCTCAACTAACTTCCCTACATTAGCCACTAGGATAAAACTATTCTCACATTAATATAAAGTAGTTTAAATAAAACAAAACCATTCTACCAATTATTTATAAGCCAAAAACACCACACAAGGAAGCCAAATCAACCATGCAACAAGACAATTACCAATTTCATATTTCACTCACAAGACCCATCTACAACCATCACCATCAAAGCACACAACAAACCATGGTTGAAATTCCCATCCAACCCATGCACACAACAAACCATGGTAGAACCTCTCGTCCAACGCATGCACACAACAAACCACGGTGGCACTTTCCTCCCACTTGCTATTAATGGTGGAACTTCTAATCCACTATCCATACCATTTTTATAGTGGCCCTTCTCTATCAACTCCACCGTGTCCCAAAATCATCCACCCTATGATTTCAGCCATTTCCACGTAGACCTCAACCATAATCATGCATTAATATCAACACCAACAAATATCATTTCCATTAAAAACCTGCTTCAATATCACCTGTCTGTTGAAAACAATACGCATGATCAAAATCATTAACATTTTAAAATCACCCATTTAGAATTAACCAATTGAGACCATTTCAACACAAATCCAATTTCATTCCAAAACCCCCAAATCATCACCCATTGATTTTGAAACAAAATTCACAAGACATGATTAAAATTAAATTAAAGAAACCAATCTAATTGTAAATTAACATCACATTTAAAACTAGTGGAGTTGAAAGAGAAGCCGAATTCCTTTAGGGTTCCTGAGAAATCGGCCCACAAGAAACCACACCTCAAATCCAGCGAACGCACCACCGAAACCTCTCTAGATCCCCTTCCCTAGCATCCAAATCCCTTAAAATTAACATCAAAGGAAACGAAAACCCTAGATCTACACACAATAGGTGTAGATATAGAAAAACGAGAGAGATGGAGGTGTAGATCTAGAGGAAACCACAAAAGACTATGAGTGGAGAGACATACCCGGGAGATACCACCTTCAAAACACCAATAAATCCCTTCAATTTTCTCACAAAACGTGTGAGAGAGCCCCGACAACCTTTGAGAGGATGAAATCCCATGTAAGGCATGAGTGAGAGGGAGGTTGGAGAGAAATGAGGCAAGATCGATTGAACCTGGGTTTTAAAACACTATTTTCAAGTGGTCGCACAGTTAGACTACAAGGTTTGGCAAACCGTGTACTAACATTGCACACACCACTGTCCCGAGAGGAGGGGTCTGCATGATATCCTCACACAGTTTCAAAAACCGTGAAAAGGCCATGCAAAGCCTACTATCTTTCCCTGCACAGTTTTTTCGAGGACCCTCATAGTTTCCCCTAATCGTGCTCAAACCGTGTGCCCCAAGAAAAAACCCAAAACTTATTCAAAATCATTCTAAACTCTCTCAACCTCTTCCCAACTCATCCCAAGAACGTTAAAAACATAAAAATCCATAAAGTAAGGCCACACTATTCAAAAAGAAGGTACTATATGAACCCAGTAAATCATGAAATTTATCTCCAAATAATATCAACTACTTTTAAAGTCTCATATTGAAGTCTAATTAACCAAATCACATATTCTCTATGATAGGTTATTCATTTCCATAAATAACCCAAATAGCGATATTTCAAAAATAAAACATAGATTCCTCCAAAAATAATATTTCAACCATTACTCCACAAATTAAATACCATAGTATTATATTTTCCTTAGGTATATACTATTCACCAAAAGAGAGAACTTCTTCCAAAAATAAAACTTATCATTTAATCACAAAATAATTTCTATAATAAGTATATCAAATTGATAAAACAGAACATCAACATATTCTTGATCTATAAAATAATTTAACTAAAAAAATAATTATTCATACTAAAAAGGGACTTCACGTACGCCAGTGGTAGGCGATGCGCCCTTATCTCCCTTCAGTTGTGGGTTTGATTCTCGTATCCTTGCCTAACACAATGGGTTTTCACCCTTCCTGTAGGTTGTCCTCTTTCTAAAACCATATATTTTATAACATTACCAAAAATGATATAAATTCTTAAAAAATAACCATAACATATATTAACCACAAGATTTCTCATTCCAGCTCCCATTTCATTCAATATCTCAATAAGAAAACAACTATAATTTATTTCACATCTATTGTTACGTTGGTTCCTACTAGATCCAACCATTTACTAAAAACAAAAAGGATAGTGTGAGTTTATTAGTAAAATCATCATATATTATCTTATGAGGAGGGTGAACACTAAGGTATAATTATTCATGTCATCATAAACTCATTCGATTTATCTAAAATAACCATCACTCTTTCTAATATGATATATATTATGGTTATGTCACATATGCTTAAATAACACCCTCACCTCTAAAGTTATCTAAACTGACCTCTAATACCATCTATAAGGACCCGTCCTTAAAAATTTCTTAATCTTGATTTAAATCAAGAATTAACATTGGGGATATTTTCAGGTTTATAGTTTTAGTGAATTAGGCCAGAACTATTTCGTATCAACTAGAATATTACAAAGTAAACTGTTCTACTATAACCTATTTTTTATAATAATAAAACTTCTTAAAAACAAGAGTTCTATTCGTGATATAAATCATCTTGAAAACATACTTTCTTTTACCCTTCCTTATAACCTAAGAAAAACATTTTAGAAACATGGGATTAGCATAAATAGCTCAGTAAGGGTTATAAAATAAGGAAAGGTAACATTAACCCATCAACAAATAAAAAATCTATGAAACCATAATTCTCAATCATAACATGCATTTTGAAATCTTAATATTTATGAATAACACATTGTAATCATAAATCATAAAGGTAACTTGGGAAATTGATATAATACTTACATTGTAGCTATCATATCTACAGAGGGAGTCACATTTTGAATACTATTCACAATATATTCCCTAAATCGCATAGGAGAAATATTCACGTTTACCTACGTCATGTTACCCAATGCATTGGATAGTTATTTCAGGCTCACCTGCCATAGGTTTATGATGGAACCACCCATATATGTAAACAATTCCCAATAACCATAACTATTCAAAACACACAACACAAGCATAAAGGAAAGATAATATTTCAACATTCCAATCACAATATATAAAATAATGATATTTAAATAAACAATGCTTTATTAAATCATTTTCAAAACAATTTAAATCATTTAATAAATATATTATTGAATCAAATTGTCCCATACAACTTTCGTGCATTTAAATAATTTCTCATTTAAAAAAATTAATTTCAATATAAATAAATCCATAAAAACATTTTTAAAACATGGAAATCAATGATAATTGTTTTGAAGAATAAATCCATAAAACATTTTTAATGATATTTTAGTTAATGATTTTTTTAACAAAATTAGAGACTCTTGATTACTAATAATTATGGAATAACGTTGAATCACAACTTTATAAAATCATGAGAACAAAGAGGTTCAGGATATAAAATGTCAAAGGGTAGTATATAAAACATATTAGAGTGATTTGGTGCATAACGACAATAAAGTCTTAATTGATTGTAAATTGAGATGAAATACCTTATAAAAACTACACCCTTATATTAAGGATAAATCAATTACATAATAATGTGTGAAAAATTTAAATACACTTAATATTATTCGATATTAAGTGTAAATCAATCTTAGGAAATTCAAAAATGTTATTTTTGAGTGAAAACCAATGACTTGGATGTTTAACTCAATGAATGGAAATTGAGATAAAATTACACTTATCAAGTTCATATAGATGACTTGAAAATTTATAAATCGAGTGATTATGTGTATCAAAAGTATTTCCACATAATGGTCAGTGGAAAATACAACATAAATAAATAAATAGTGACTCCATACATAATCATAGCATGTCATTATTATGAATTCGAATATTAACCCAGGGAATAGAAGTTGGGTTAAAAGGTTCCCTTACCGATTTTGTATCTTACGAAACATACATCCCATTAAAGAAGGATCATAATATGAAGATTTAAATACAGATTATTTAAAATATATTACAAAATTAATACAATATTGGGCATTACATAGACCACACAAATTGAAATAGTGGCAAATATAGCTTGAATGTCACGTGAATAAAAAGTGAGATGAAAATCCCTTATCACGTTGTAATCAATCAAGTCTTATGAAAAAAAGTTAATAACCACAAAATAATTCCTAAAATAACATGAATATAAATATAATAATGGTAATATATATCAAATTACTGTACACAATACTACAAATGCAATAAATAATCGGCGAACAATGGAAATTTCATAAAATTAAAAGGGAAGAAAGAAACCCCTTAAAAAATGTCGGTCTTGATTTGTTTGTTCCTTGTTCTTCCTGAATAATAAACTAATGTTAACATATACTTTTTAAAAAACATTCTAAATTTTATTTTTCTTTTCATATAACATTTTACCATGTTATAAACATTATAAAATCAAATAAGTTAATAAAGGTCATTTGGTCGATATTTTGTACTTGAGTCATAAATGGACTTCTTATAATTACATGTTGACCTTGTGGTTAATAGTCCATTATCTCAAGAATTATATTCAGGATTTATATATCATATATATCATATATATCATGTATATATATGTATGTACAACATTACAGAACATTTAGATGTACGAAATGAAATGCACCGTTCAAGTAGATGGTAAGTCATACGTACCCATAAACTATGCTTTCATTTCTATATCATTTTTAATGGAATTAAAACATAATGATATATAGTTATATTATAATTCCAGTTCAATATCATATATAATATAACTAAATCCATCATGTATTCGTCCCACATATTAAATTAACGAGTCATATCAGTTTTAAGGGGAGATAGTTCGCACTTTTTCAGATGAAATTATCGTGTTTACCAATAATGGAAACCCAAAAGGTATGATATAAATGAAAAATAAAAAATAATAAAGAAAATATAAACATAAAATACATCATATATAAAAACAGTTTCAACTTAATAGCCACCATGAGAGGAGGTAGGATATAATTGAACAATCATCATTTCTTGACGCGTTAGTTTTCCATCCACAAAAGCAGTATGTTCCTTACCTATTAGTTGGATGTGTGTGAATGTTTAGTTCAAATAAATTTCATAAAAACATCCTAGTATATGGATCATACATGTTTTTTAAGAAAATAAAATAATAAAAATATTTTAGTGGTTGAAGAAGTAAAATAAAAGAATTTAATTTAGGAGAAACTGTTACTTTTAATTCGGGAAACTCACTTTGGTTTGAATCAAAAGGACTACATGAAGTGTCTTATGTCTAAATTATGGATTCTATGTGGAAGATAGGTATCATGAGAGATTATTTGGTCAGGTTTTGGATGATCCAAGGCGCTTGAGAGGTGTGAGGAATGGGATTGAAGGGGTGTACTTTTATAAGGTAGAGGAGTGGATCTTTAGGAATGTTTGAAAATGTTATTTTATTATAAACTTATATTTGGTTTAAAAATGTCCAAAACTAATTAAATTAGAAGATAAGATGACTCATGATTATAATAAAATCAACCAATAAATTTTTTACAGGTTTTGAATAAAGTTTTAATATTAATAATCTTATTTATTTAAATTATTTATTCATTAGGTAAATACTGCATCATTATTGTGTCATAAATGATTTAATTTATTTAATGTCTAAAAATAATTAAATATATATTGTATTATTTGAAATCTTATTAGATATTAAATGAATATTTATCCTATAAAATATGACTTATAAAACACCATGTAAATATTAATATACTAAAAGATATTTGTTAATGTTATTTTTGTCTTTGCTTTAAGTTAATTAAAATAAAGTGTCATTATCACCCTCATGTGGACCCATGGGGTCCCAAAATCGACCCAAGGATGATCATGATCGTATGTGTATCAAAAAATAGGATTAGAATACATATTAGGGTAATTTTATTTTATTATAGTAATATTTGATTACCCTTGTTTACCAGATTTACCCCTTTAACCATGGTAAATAAAATATTTACTGAAATAAATGTCTAAAAATTAAATATAAATATTTAAACTATTTGACCTCCATATTCAAAATATTGAATCCATTTTTCTAAATTAAAATCACAGAAGTTGATGAAATTAATTTAAAATTAATTCCCACTGTCAAAACAAATAGCATGATTTTAAGAAACAATAACTATAAAAAGATTGACAGTAGTTTATGTAAAATTTCAAAGTGAAATTAATTTCAATGACCAACATTGGATAAAAATATAAAAATATAATCTAATTAAAATTTAAAAAAAATTATATAGATATTCTAAACATATAAATAAATTACATTAAAAAGATGTTTTGATTTTAAATACCTAATTTTCCACTCTTCATTAAAAAATGAATTTTATCAGAAAAATACCACAAATTTATCAACTGTGAATTTTGATATCCTTAATCTATAGAAGAATTTTAATTTATCAAATAGAAAATATAAAAGTGACCAAAACTAGTATTAATGAGGATTCAACATTAATAGGAGGTAAATCGACCTTTTAAATAATATTAGAGTATTTATGCCTAAAATTAGATTCTTTCTTATTTTAAGGCACTATAATTTATTGGATAAATGTAAAAACATTTAAAAAACATGTATAATCATATTTTAGTTAGTTTTTTTGATTCCCAAAATTAAAACAGCTAGGTGTTAACTACTATATAAAATAATAATAATATATTATTAATTTTCAGTATGACTCAACATTGTGTGAAAAATAAGATTTCAAAGAAACCCATTGTTGTGTATCAGGTATTCCATCGAGTCATAGCATCCCCTTTAAAGTAAAATTAATATTTAATTCACAAATATTAATAAATATGAAAATATATAACTCATTATTTACCTTGGATGTTATAAATGGCCTAGGGAAATCCTGGTCATTAAAAATATATATTATTTTTTATATTAAATTTTTAATTAAGGTTTTTATTTTTTATATATTACTTTTTACATCCATCTAAATTTTAAAATATCACTGTTGAGTTTATATGAATGATCATCAACCAAATTTAATTTAATTAATATTAATGATCTTTTTATAAGAATTTTAATTAATGTGTACAGTTTGATATAATATTATACTTATTAAATTATTAGAAAATATATAAAATTGAACAAAGATCAATTTTTATGGACCCTAACATCTGAACTGGAACACATCAGAAAAATTATGCAGTTAACAACCCGAATGATTATGATAGTGAATGATTATTATTATGTATGTTCTAATATGTTATTTTTAAATAGATAATGTTGTTATAAAAATTAATATGGTATTATTATTGATATATAATAATTTAATATGTATATAAAAATATTTTATTAGTTTGTAAAAATAATGGCGGGTTTTGAGGTCAAGGTTTCTTCTCTCACAAGTATTTTAATGAAGCATATTCCTTATTTATGACATTTTTATTTTGTGTGTAGTATATGTAACCATGATATTTCATTAATATATATTTTAATTAAAATTATGGGTTTATATAAATTTATCTATCATTCACTCATTTATGAAATTTTTATTTATAAATTACCCTGACAAGTGATTGTTTATACAACCATAGTTTCATTCTTAATTTTTTTTGATAAATTTCAATTAATAGTAACTGTATCGATTTTTCCTTCAAACCAAATAATAATTTTCAACTTATTTTAATCATGTATGATTCAGATAATTCATCAATTTTTCTTTAATTCGTAATGGAAAATAATTACAAAATATTTTCATAAAAAAGTCACCATATTTCCAATTTGGTTGATTAACTTTTTATTCCTGGTAATTTTTTTAACATTTAATAAATAATGTTATTTTACATTAACCTATTATTGTTTGAAATAATTTAAACCACTACTTAATTTATTTTCAATGGTTTTAAAGGTAACCATGATAATGTTTTCCTAACATGTTATTTATGTTTTATTATAATAGATGTCAACAGAATCATTGTTTCATCATTTACCAAAAAAATGGAATTTTTCTACCATGAGGACTTCTACATTCATTATATATTGAATTTCCTATTTCCATAATTATTTTTAAAGATAACATTTTCCCCATGTTCAAATATTTTTTAAGCATTAAATGATAATTAATGAAATTTCATTTTCACTCTTTTTAATGACATATTCAAATGATATTATAATTGTATTATTAATCACATAAAACACCTTGTAATTACTATTTTTTATTGGTATTGGATTTGATAATATTAATAAATCAAATTATTTATATGGATTACTTGTGATGACATTGATTTAAGAATCATTATAGGAAGAATTTGTTTCCATTATTAAATTATGTTTTCATGAAATAATTATAAAATATATTTCTATTCTATGTGTTCAGATATAATGAAATAATGGAATAAAACAATTTAGATTTGGTGGGTTATGATATGATAAACTAATTAACATTTTATGTTCGTGTAATAATCATATATATGGTTTCAATTTTTTCATGTGTTAGATTGGGATTATACATACCTCAAATGTATTTGGTAAAACATTATATCTTATGGGATAATAAGTACTTGAATGGGGAGTGAAGCGTCTCTAATAAGATATTCATCCCATAATGAAACACTTGAATCTGAATATTTACAATGAATATGATTGAATTGGGGGTGAACGCAATCGATTATAATAACCATAGAACAATCCATGATTATGTAAATGATTTTCTATGATCATGAGAATGATTTAAACCTATGACATCTAGTTATTGAATTTTACCATGGATTTTGATTGACGATTAATGATTCCCTAATCTATTTACTACTTTGAAATTATATAAAAATTCTTTATTCCGTTATTCCTAATAAAATATCACTTTTATTGGGATTTACATTCATAATTTTTTTCTTGTTATTTTACCCCTATTATTTTATTATACTCATATATAATAATTTATTTAGATCTCTTCTATTTACCCATACTGAATAGATAATCTCACAAATTCTTATGATTATATTCTTTGGGATACAAAAAATGGTTTTTGTAGGGTATTTATAATAGGCTTGTTAATTGAGAAGAAATTATGGTATGACCTTGATGATCATTCTTGATATAAAATGAATATGTGTCAATTTTCAAAAGACAATAATCCATTAAAATTATAGGTCATAAAATATCATGATATGTACTGAATAATAATTTAAAATGACGTAATATATATGTACATAATTCCCAATCCACCTCTATTGGAATAAATGAATATAGTTTTTCTTGGGATTATAACTAAATAACCTTATTGACATCAGTAGTGGAGTCATAGATATAATTTTGGTTTTTTTAATGCAGATATTTCTTGTTTCTCTAATAAACTATATTCTTGTCCATATTAGGGAATGTTAATTTATATTTGTTATAGTTCCACATATGAGTAACAATTCTTAGGTGGTGGATTCGTTTTTAACATAATAATAATTTGTAAAAAATGAGTGTGCCTATGAATTCATACCAAGAAAGACACATTCAAGGGATATTCATTGGTTAATTAAATTTTTGTTTTTTTAATACTTATTATAAATGTGTGGATATAACTATGACAACCAATGATAATCTATATTGTTATGAGATTATGGTAAGGATCTATCCTTTGAAATAATTTTCCATATATAAGAAAATAATAAGAATTTTTATATGATTATATGAATGATATATCAAATAACCAATGCTTGAATTTCATGCATACATATTTTGATATAGTATAATATTGATGATATAATGCTTATGTCGATGCAGTAACAATTATGATTAAAAATTTATGTATCATTTTTTCATAGTTATAGGAATTCCATTATCCCATGAAATGATTATAGGAATTTCAATTTATATATTCAATTATTAGATATTTAGTTAGTTGAAAAACACTTAATTTTATAATGATTGCAACTTATTCCTATCTATAAACATCTATAGAAGAATTTATAAATTTTCATCTATCAAAGTCATGTGATTCTTTTACTAGTATATTGTGGTGATACTTTGGTAATGAATTATCATATTTTACATACATACCACTGAAATTTTTAAATAAGGGAGTTCGCATTTTACATTCTTAATATGCCTATGATCACAATTTGGAAAAGGTATAAATATGAATAGTAAATGTTAATTACATCCATAAGAATGTTCATAACCCAATTATTTAGGGAAAACTATCTAAAATGGTGTGGGATAAACTCATTATCGATCATATTGGTATTTTTTTTACTATTATAATTTATTTACCGTATACTAGCATGTTCTTCCAAAAAATTGTGATATTTTTTATCCAATTTGACTTGTAACTAGAGTTACATGTTTTAATGAATCCTTATAAAATTTTAATTTTTTAATGAATCTATAATATAGTAATATGAATTTTTGATAAAAATATTTATATGCTTTAGTACATCTCGATATAGTTCACTGATTATATATGTTGAGAAAATGAATTGTCAGTGTGTACATACATTCATTATCAAGGACATAAAAAAGATTGATAACAATTACATGTATTCTCTATGTTGTATTGGTTATTTTTTTAATAAACTTTTTAGAGCTCAATATTTTCAAAATATTTATTGTTGATCAAAATATCATTCACTAAGGTATAAGATAGAGGATATACACATGTATTCCACTCATATAAGGTATGGTCATTTTGAATTTATAGTAATTCTATATTAATATAACAATTCCCAGTCAATCTTCACGGTTTTCATGAATAATGACTTTTTATATACTTATGAATAGTTTTTTTGTTGAATATAATGTAAATTTTGTTATATTTTTTAAAATAAATGATGTGATTGATCAATATTTGAGGCCACAATTGAAAAAAAACTGAAGGATAATCAGTAATAAAATCGACAATGATTGAATTTTCTCTATATAGTATTTCAGTCATGGGAATAATGTAACACATAGACCCTAGTTATCCAGAGTCGGTGCATTATTACATAACATTATATGTATCTCAAGAAATCATGTCTTGAAAGACCGATTAGTTTAGTAGCATTCTAAGTACTAGATACATACATAAATTTTACATTTCATCATGAAATAAATAAAAACTGCATTGTGCCCCCTTTGAAAACAGTCTTATCTGTTAGCCTATCCCTGCAGATTAAACATAATATACTTATTCACATCATATTAAATGAAATCATAAGAAAGGGTTGAGATTAGATGCTCAGTTTGGATAAAAATATAGAGGGAATTGTCATAAATAATCATACACATTTAAGGCAATGTATATGACTAAATTCAATTATTTTTAACCATAAATTTTTTCTTAATATGGAATAGATAAATTGAATAATTCCATTTACTTATTCACATGGATATTCGACTAGTTTAATAATCACATTCAATATCAATATCCAATTTCATAATGATTTAATTCATAATGCCATACATCATAACCACGTAGTCAAGGCCTCGTACCAAGACAACAAATATGATTTTTTCAAGGCCTTCTTCCATACCCCAATTTGTGTAATGAGTCCTATTGATGAATCGAGGAGCTATAGAGGGCTCATTCTATTACTTACTACGCAAATCCATTCCTTATATGAAAAGGGTGAATCATAATCTAAGAATTCATATTACAACTAACATACAAAGTGTAAGTATTTTAACCATAAACCATGAATTGTATAAAAATAGCACATCCATTGTCAATCATAACGCATTAAACTCAATATAGAATAATTTACTATAATAAATTAACATTAATAGAGAATAATGAAGGATATTGACATATATGAAATTAAAATTCCAAACTATTTGAGATAAATATCCCCCTTTTTCTTGAAAACATGTAAAAATATCACTATTTGTCATGAATCAATTTAAAATAGATTTTTAATCAATGTATCCCATACCACATTGATTTTTTTAAAAGTAATTTTAATTTTAAAAAATTATTGATCATATAAATAAATCCTTAAAATAATTTTTAAAACATTGACATTAATGAGAATAATTTAGAATAAATCATCAAAACATTTAAAATGATATTTTAGTTTGAGTTACTATATAAATGAGAGACGCTTGAATGAAAATAATTGAGGTAATCATAACACTATAATTTCATGAGTATAAAGGGATTCATGATATACTATGTCCATTTAATGTATATGCCTCATATAAAAGTGAATTGGTGCATAACAACAAAGTAGTATCGATGAAATGTAAGTTGAGGTAAAATCCATTATAAAGACTGTATCCTCAGGTTTAGGATAAATCAATGACATAATTATGTGTGACTAATACAAATACACTAAATATGATTTGATATTGGGTGTAAATTAATCGCAGGACATTCAATCTTATTCTTGTAAAAACAACAACAATGACAAGGATGTTTAACTCAATGAATAGAAATTGCGTTAAAATTACTCTTATCAAGTTCATATCCATGAGTTGAGAATTTATCAATGGATTGATTATAGGAATCGAAAAATTATATCCACTCAAAGGTGAGTGTAATTTACTTCATATGTAAATAAATATTTATTTCACACATAATCATGGAGTAAAATAATCAATGAAGATTTCATAAAACCGAATGAGTGAGAATTTGAAATTTGAAATTCCCTTAAATATTTGGTAACATATGAAACATACACCCCATGAATGAATTATCATACAATGATGATGAAATTACCCATATATTAATTTATATGACAAATAGAATACAATCATGGGTATCACATACACCACACAAAAATATAATAGTGGAAAATATAGCATGAATCACACGAGAATAAAAGTGAGATGAAAACCTCGTTCCTTGCACTTTTTCTTAGTATAGGGTAGGTTAACCTATTTTTATAATGGTGAAATAATTTTTATTAAATTATTCAAGAACAAAATACTTAAATATGATATCATATATGATCTTCTAATATTTATTTGTAAATAATATTTCTGTAGTATCATTGATTTGGTTGTCAACTTATTCATTTTCCATTATATGTTTTGTTACGAAGGTCATGTCTGTTATGTATGGGATGTTTTTGATTCATATATAGTAAGATATTATGTTCTTAAAATTTATTTTTAAATCATAAAATAAAAATTATTCTATAATGGTTACGATGGAGAATGAATCTTATCTTGTTTGTGGAGACAATAATAATTACGTACGCCCGAGCAACAATATCATTCAATTGACGGTAACATAAAATGTAATTTGATGGTATATATTTTATACATAATCAGGAACATGTTTTATTTATTATTTACATAAATTGTACTAATTATTATACCCATCCAAATAATGAAGTGTTGAATTGAAAACTATACCACAACATAGAGATGGTAAGCCATACATATGGACGTATGGTGACTTTGTCATTCATTGGATGGATAGAATAATGAATATGGTTATACTGTATATATAATAACATAAGAATTTGTAGATGGTACTAGAGTAATTATTTTTTATGAAAACAACAATGAAAGAGGATGTGGAATTAGAAATGTACTTTGAAATAGGTGGTGAAATTATTATATCTTCTTTGGGCGCTTTCTTTTGATTTGATCCAAAGGGATCTTTAGGATGGATTTATGATCAAAGTATGTCCATTAGGATTAATTGAGGGTACATGGGAGTATATTTTATAGGGGTTTGGCCAATAAAAATGGATTTGTATGTGTAATATTAAGAGAAGGGGAAGTGCCCTTTTATTAGAGTGGTGAGGGACACTTTAGGAAAAGATAGAAATATTATATTATTATATATTAATTTTCGGTTTATAATGGATCCAAATGGATTTATTTCAATGATAATGGGGGTATGGAAGACAATACCTTCAACAAATAGGTTATAATAAATTTTAGGTCACCATATTAACCTTATATTTTATATTTAACTCTTAGGAAATTAATTTAGCTTTCACCATTATTCCTATATACTTTCACTACATGGTTAATAAAGTTAATATAAATAGCCAAGAAAACCTCTAGTGATTTATTAATAATATATATATCACTATTTATGTAATTTTTCTAATCCTTATAATTTTCAAAATATTATTTAATTTAATAATATAATATTTGTTTTAAAAAATCATTTATGTTTATTTTGACACTATTTAGATTTTGTTTTTTGTGAAAGTCGTAATAGCTTGATTACGTCAAAAATTAGTTAATTAAATCATGTCTAACATTTTATATAAATCTATAAAAATCATGGAATGAATAAAAAGTGTCAATTTACATTTATTTTTATATTTATTATATCAATTATTTTAATATTTCATTAATATGGTAATTAATGCATCATCATTCTGTCATAAATAAATTTAATTATATAATGTCATAAAAATTATAAATAAAATAGAATGATGTAGAAAATACTTTTATCTTTCTAATTAATATTTATAGTCAAATTTATCTTATGTATAACCCAATATTAAAATTTTTTAGTTATGAAAATGTGAATTTAACACTTCAGATAATTCTTTAAATAAAATAATAATAAATGTCCAAATCTAATCCATGTTAACCAAAGTGGATAATATTTTATTCATAAGGGATACTATGGTCCATATAAATGTATCCAATAGAGTGAGGAAATGTATTATGGTAATTTTATTATCATTGTTTTCTTTAATTACTCTATTTACTTTTAATTGTGGTAAATAAAAGTAAAAAGTTAATATTCAAAAAAAAATTATTTTAAACTTATTTAATAACATTAAACATTCTGATGTAAATAGTTTTCCAATGATTATTGAAATTCAATTCACATAATTGGTATAATTATGTATTTGGCAATTTTGCTAACAGGCCTAGAAGGTGAGAAAAAAATGTTAAAAAAATTGAATAAAAGTTTATACACCTAATTTTATTATATAATGACTCCAATGAATTAAATTGAACTAATATTATTTTTATGAATCTGATATGACATAAAATTAAGAAAAATAAAATATGTAATTATTTAAATAGAAAATCAGTTTTTAAACAATAACGCTGTGTTTTTCACAATTTATCATAAATTTAATGTTTTCAGAAAAAATACCAAAATTTCACCCTAGGCTAATTTGGATATTCCAAATCCAAAAATTATGTCTAAATTACCAAATTAAAAAAATAGATTTTTAATTAATTAATTAAAATTAATTCCCATTTTCAAAACCAGAAAGCGGGTTTTTGAGATTTTAAAACAATAAAAAGATTGATATGTGTTTATGTCCAATTGAAAAGTGAAATTAAATACAATTAAAAACAGTGTATTAGATGATAGAAATATAATATATTTATTTTTCAAAACCATTCAAATGTATAATTTAACAATATAAATTTTTTCGAACAAAAAAGTTGTTTTCGATTGAAATTTTGTATCATTCACTATTCATCCAAATATGAATGTTATCAAAAAACATCAAAAATTAATCAAAAGTACATTTTTATATTTCTATTATAATGAATAATATAATTTTATAATGGTGAATATATAAAAGTGTCAAATGTTGGATTATAAAGGATTCTCCATTAAATGGGTGAAAAACAGCATTTTTTTTGAAAAATACATCTTTTATCTGAAAAATTGATCTTTTCTGTATATTAGGTGTAAGAAACACAAGTTATGATTGCTAAATTTATATGGAATATATATATATATAATTCAAAATGTGGTTATTAATATTCATAATTTCTTTTTGAATTTCTAGTTTGAGAAGTGGTGGTGCGCTTGAACTCGGGGGTTGTATACATCACACGCTATTGTATTTTTCAAAGAGAAGTGTATTGTGGAAGATTGGGGTGTTTAAAATTATAATATCAAGTGACGGTATATTATTGTATAATTCAAATATATATGTCATTGGATAATGGTCATGACCCACAAGGGTAGTAATTATTTGTAGTTTCTTTATGTTTATTGGATACTACAGATTCTTGGTGTCAAATTTCCCAATTGTATCTAATAAAGAAACAAAAACTCATAATTGTTCTATATTCATTTAGATCATTGAATTTAAATTAAATTTCAAAGATGTAAATGCATGGTTATATTTTGAACATATTCTCATTCGATACCATAGTGGAGAATTTTTTGTGACAAACAATGATGAATAAAAAAAGGTATTCTATTTTTCCTCATCTATCATGATATTATGATATATTTCTACTTGTGTCAACTAAAAAATCAAGTGAAATATTAAAAAACATTTGACTTGTATTTTCAGTAGTAGAGTTGAAAGTTGACATTTATAGGAATAATCATTATCTTAAAGGAGGGTATATATATAATGATTATAAAATCGTGAAGTATATATTCACATAAGAATGATTAAATTTTTAAATAAAGGATATGGTTGGAGTTTGTTATTGATTTTATATAATAAACACATTCCAAACATGCAAAGTACAACATCATGGTTGATGCTATAATTCGAAAAGACCATTGATGTATATAAAATTTATTTTTTTAATGTGATATATAACATATATATTTATATAATTTTTTTCATGATATTATGAATAAAATTGAAAAAATCATATATATAATTGATTAATGTTAAACTATCCATCATTTTGATTATTATGTATGTATAATTTGAATTTGTAACACTAATAATGATGATGTGAAATTGTTCTCAGTTCAACTATTATTTTATAGGAATTATATGGTTAAATAATAGAGTAGGTTCCCATATTATACATTAACTTGTTGATCTATTGGATGAATACCTTATCTCACTTCATTTCATTCCACCAAAAATAATTTTTATGGTATATATACATATTCTATTATATGATATTATTATATATACAACGATAAATGAATAACATGAAATTTTTTTTGGATTGAGATAAAGATACTATAGAAGGAGAATATATATATATATATAATGTTTTATAAGTCTTATTTTTTTCTATATATATTTTCATTTATTTGTAATATAAAATCATGAAAGGGTATATAAGCATATACTTTTATGAATGATATTTTTTTGGAAAATATTCGAAACCATCTATGACAATCTAAATTCATAATTTTTTGTTTCTGTGGATACATTATATTTTTTGAGATAAAATTATCATAATTGACTTATACATTCATAATAATTTGATAATTAAATATTACATAAATTATTATTCAATTTAATTACATAATAATATGATCCATTCTTGAACCATAACGGATTATAGTCATTATATACTAGATATACAATCATCTTAGTTTATAAAATTTCATTCAAAAGGGTTATTAATCATTATTCTCGTCATAGGAATAACATCCAAGAAAATCTTAATAACAAAGGGAATAAGACAAAAATGAAAAGGGTTATCTTATATGATTAATAATATTAAATATTAGAGATATCAATCGATGATCATATAAATACCTATGATAAGGATAAGGTTATAAAACCATGTCCCTAGAATAAAAAGATCATACCTTAACATTTATTGACCACAAAAAAAGTGTTACTGAATAAAAACATGTCATTTTGAAAAACATGAACAATTTGAATGGTTTTTCATCATTACTCAATCATAAATATAAAGATCATGTAATATTTTTTTTTGGAAACATCTTATTTAGAAAATCCATTTCAAATTACATTTTAAATTACAAAGAGAATATTATAAGGTATCAATAATTTTTTTAGATAGTGGATAATGAACAGTAACATTATTCCCATAATAGATCAAGCACTCTAACATATTTTCCATTAGGGATCACGAACCTTTACTTTTTCCCATAAGTAATAAACCATGTCCACTAATATCACTAATTTAATTAAGAGTTATAATTATTTAACAAATCAATTTTATGGTTATATAGCTCTCACCCACCACATATCTAAAATAATTAATAATATTCCACATGATAAAAAATAATTCATTAATTATTTACACATGAAAATAAATTGGTTTCATAAACATTTCAGAATAGAATAACCCAAGGGAAAAATGGGCTTCATAAAGATTATGTCATTGAATTCATAATCCATTAAGTGAACAAATAATAATTTAATCCTTGGATCATATAACCGGGAAATCGTAATTAGAATCTAAGGATGTTCACTGTGATTAATATAAATTAAATTTAAAAAATGTAATATGATCTTGATAGAAAATAACATTTTTATTTTTAATAACTTATTTTTGAAAGAATGAATATATGTAAAGAAAATAAGTAAATTTAAAAGGAACCATGTAATATTATAAAATAATCATTAATGGAATGAGTTATGAAAATGAAAAAATATCCTCATTATGTATATGATATTAAATAATTCCTTACATTTTTTGTTTGAAAAGTCACAAAGTACGTCATTTATAAAATGAAAAAACAAGTTCCTTTCAAGATATTCATTAAAAATATGTTTTATAATGAATTTTATCAATAATCAGATATTTTTTAAAACATTATTAGATTTTTTCAAAAAAAATATAGAATAGAATGATAATATAATTTTCCCAATGATATCATAAACATAAAAAAATGCAAATATTGATGAGACTTTAAAAGAAAATAGTTTCCTCTTTGATATTTATTAATCATAATACCGATAAAGCATTTGATTTTAATAGATATGGAAATTTCCATAAAATTAATAATATAAATCATAAAAGGAATTCATGGAAAGTATATGAAAAATTTAGAAAAATAGTGGAATGGCATTTTTCATATAGGAATAGAAGTGAGATGAAGATCACGTGCCTTTAGTCTCACAATTCCACAACCACATTTAAAAAAACAATATAAAAAGTATGATATAATATGAATATATTACACAACAATATTCATATATATTATACCATGTATTATTTATTTATGAAATATTATCAATCATTTATACATAATTGTTTATTAAAATCATTGTTCTGGGTGATAAATTATTCATTTTCAAAACATGTATCGATTTATAAGTCCCTATACTTATAATTTTATCAGAGTTTTATAATATATAAAAATTATCTTGGTGCGCAAATCAAAATTTGTAATTATATAAATTTTTATAATCACTATATAGAATATTTGATACGATAATGAATTATATCTTTCATGGTGATGTTATGTTGTATGTATGCACATGCAATACATTTAAATATTGTTTGATGAGAAAGAGGGATGATAATGGTTTATTAATAATTATAGAACATTATATGTATATTTAGGAAAAATAATTAATTATTTTACAATAAATACTATATATTTAGAATAGGTAAATAAGAGTATAAATAAAGGAGACCAATTAAGAATATTTCCTCTTCAATTAAAAACCAACTTTAGATCTCTTCTTAATGAAACTAGATTTGGACTTCTGAGAATACCAGTGTCCATATTAGTAATATTCTGATGTGAATAAGATTAATCCTAAAATTATGGTCAATATATAAGTATCAATTATATGCTAATATGAAAAATAGATGTTCTTTTATTTTACGATATTGGGTAGACAACTTTGGGATTTCTGAATTGAATATAAATAATTAAGGGAATCTCCAAACAAAGAGTTCCAAATGAACCATAAATGGAAAAGGGGGTATAGTTACGGTCATTTATTATATGAATTTTCCACATTTAGTTTTTGTTATATTTTAATATTATTTAATAAAGTATTTTTAAAAAAGTTATTAGAGTCATTATATACACTATTCATATAATTTGATTTAAAATACTTTATTACAATGTTATGATTTAAAAATATGGTTATAACAGAATAATAATATTTTATAATATTAAATATAATTAATCTAATACATTAAATCAATCAAAAATATTTTTCATTTTATATTATTCAAATCGTTAATAATAATTTTTTTAAAAAATAGAGAAATATGTCAACAGTGTTGCATACGTAGTTAGAGTCATTATATAATTTATGATAATTAAATAAACATATTTCACTAAAATAATTTTATTAATGTCAATACGGTCATATTTATTTATGTTAGGATAAGTTTTTTTCTCTGTGGACAAAGGAGGGAAATTAAAAAAATACTGAGATTTTGTAAATTTCATTGATTTAAATAATATATAAGTTATTTTTATAAAATATTGTCCATTAAAATAAAAAAATAGAAAATAAAGTGATATTGGTAGATTTAACTTCATTTATGAATAAATATGATTAAAATTATAGGATTATCAATTATTTTTAGACAACATTAAACTGATTACTCGTTATTGAGATAATAATTATTACCACATTCACTATTCAAAATTGAAAATTTAAAAAGTTATTTTTATAAAATTTGTGCCTAATGACTATAATTCTGAAATTAATTTAACATAATACAATAAATATAAATTAAATACTTCAATTTTAATTTATGAGCCCAAAATACGAAAAAAGTACATTTTTAAAAAATTTATAATAATAATAAAAGATGGTTTTCTATTATCTTATAATTTGAAAAATATTTGATGATTGATTATGACATTTGATAAAATATGTAATATATGAATTTCAATAAAATCAATAAAAAATTGAGATTTATTTCATTTACTCATATAAAATATTGTTCATGAATAAATATGTTTTCTAAAAAAATATAAACTTATTTTATAATAATATTTTTAAATTCTGACAATATGATTGTTAATGAATTCATTTTATAAATCTGTAGACCCTATAATTTTCATTAATGTGTATTTTTATTAATTTCCACCAATCCAAAATTTAATATATAATTTTTTATCAATTCAAGGTGGATCATTTAAACTTATTGTCACGTGTAACAATTGTTATAAAAGACATAAATTTATTTATGGGTTAATAATTCATAAAATTATCCCAGTGTTACTTTATACCTCCATTAGAACGAATTTTGAGATTGAAATTTACCACATTGATACAAAAAAAGGGAAAATAATTTCCACCTTGCATCCATAGTCTCCCATGTATCTTCCATGAGTTAGTGGTTTCTCAATAAAACATTGACCACATTAGTGGGCATATTTCAGTAAACATTCTCTCTATGATAGATAATATCCAACAGTTTCTCTTCAAAATAAACATATTTCTCCAGCGGTATGGATGATACGATCAGCACCTGTGCTAAATATCATTTTTAGGATCCCATGATATATAAATATAACATTTTATGAACAATAGTAAGATGATGATGAATCAATAATTTATAAGCTACCATTTAGATAATATCAATAATTTAAAGAACCTTTTTTATACCATAGGTAAAGTTATCCCTTCTTCTGAAATCTATTAACCATATTTCATGGGCAATATCATAGAAATATCATTTCAGAACATCAAACTATAGATCATTCCCATGATTTTCAGTATAACTATTTTTTCTACTATGAGTTACTATTATGTTCTAATTAATTAATCTATCATTATATTTCATTTTCATATCATGATTAGCTCACAATGGATTATTTATCCACCTTATTTCAATAGTGAAGTATTTTGAAATTTTTATCCTACTGAGGGATGCATAAGGATATGTTTGAATTATTTATTGAATGCTATTGTTGTAAGAAAAATCTACTATAGAATTTCTTTAATCCCAACATCCTTTGACATCCATAGTCAAATATCCCAACATGACCACTAGAATATAAATTTTCTTCTCAAATTAACCATCATTTGGAGGATGATATATACTATTGGAACATAACCAGTTATACAATTCCATTTGATGACTTCTCAAAAACATCAAGGTATTTCTCAAATCCCTATCACGTACAATTGATAGTGTAACACTATAAAATCATACAGCTACATTAATGAAAATTGTAGTATGTGAGTCAAGAGATAAATATTCTTCAATGAAAGTGATGTGTGACGCATTTTTTGGTCTAACTAATAAAACCCATATGGTATTGTTCCCTTTAAAAATTGTAGGGTATATAAAATTTAAATCAATGGTAATGCTTTCCAATTTCCATTTTATTCTGGGAAATACATTTTTATCCCCTTATACTTATGTCTCTATGCCTTTAAAATCTGTTATACAACAGAATAAATCATAATTTTTATTATATATCACCATTCCATCCGACAAGAAATGTGTTTTTATGTCCTTAATGAAAATAATTCTTTCATTATTAATATATAGAGACGAACTATCATCATCATCCAATAGTAATTTCTATAAATATATTAAATACAGTACACATACACAGTTTTAGAGCCTTACTATTCCATCACAATCATGGAAAAACACAGGTACATTTCTCACATTCTTTTTTAGTTTCCATTAATTCATTTTCACCACCTTAATCTGAATATGCATCAATTGTTGAATAATAAATTGGAAGAAAAATATTGTATCACATCCTTCCTTATATATTGATCCACCCATTAATAATAATACAATTTGAGATCTTTTAAAATCACAATAATAGAGAGGATATCATTTTCCATCAATTAATACAATCTTCTATGATGTTCACCTACCCATGGTGGTAATGTATAGAGATGTAATAATATTCAATCAACACAATCTGGCATATTTGGATCATGTTCTTCCCTTTTTGAGTAAAATTAAAAATTAATTTTTTTATTGGTATATATGTCACACCATTATCCATTAAGATAACATCCAGCATATCATTAATTAAAAATGAACACATGTAGTCTCTCAAACAACTGTGTTGTAATATTTCATGTCATCCATTAGTTATCTTTTGGAAGGAGTTATAACTGTGTTATTTTTCATCCGGATCCATCCCATTCGATTCATTGATTCACCACTATTTATCATAAACACTTCTCCACTCTAGGGTAGTGTAAAAACAGGTGTGGTAATAAGACATATATTTAGTTTTATATATCATAATGAACATTCATTAGTCCAAACAAAAATGTCTCCATTCTGAGTCAATTGTTTGAGTGGAGTTTATAGGTTCTGGGCGCAATGGAAGCGCTTTGGTGGGTTTACCCAACTTTAATTTTAATGTTAAACAACGTTTAATCCGAGATCCGTCAAGATGTAAAATTCCGAATCTTCGGAATAGTATGAGGAACAAAAAAATTAAGAGGGAATCCTGAATCCATAGTGATAGGATCATCATAAGTTGGTTATAATAAATTTAATTAATTTACAAGTAATACCATGGTGGAATTATTTCTTCATTTATGTCTCTAGTCACGATCCTGTGATCCGTCGTTGCTTCGTAGAATCCAAGTGTAGGACTCCTCTAGCGGTGATCCACACGTGCTCCATGTATCTCCAGACATCGCCGAGCGGATCTCCAGGTGCTAGCACAAGAAAAAACTTCGCTTGCGATGTCCGCCTTCGATCACGTTGGTGTCTCAGTCATGAGGAAATTCTTGGAGGATGAAGTTCTTTTGGCCATGAAATAATTCTCCAGAGTTATTGTGCACAATGATTCTATTGTGGAATAGTTTTGGGGTTGCGAGGATATTTATAATCGTGTTTGAGGTTATAGAGTTATGACAATAAATAAATTTGTTACGTATTTTATTTATTTCATTAACTCTTATTAAAAACCCCCATGTCGAATTATTAATTCCTTGACATGTGTCCATGATGATTGTAATAAATATCAGTAAATAAATAAATATTATATCCTCAAAATTCTGTCTTAAAAAACTACATGGCGTGTAATCATTAATACATAGCATGTACTCGTTTTCCATAAAGCTACACGGCGTGTATATTTAATTTACACAGCGTGTACTTTTATTTCCCACTTTCCATTATTTCCACCACCACATTTATTAGACCTTGAGTAATGGCTATTTTTTTGTTAAATAAAAATAACTGCATCACTCGCTAATAAATATTATTCCGTCCACAAAATATTCTCTCGAATAACTAGTTTCGAAATAAATGTAATCAGTCATCCTTAAATAATTATTAAACCACAGTCGGTGATAATCTTTATTTAACATGTTAAATTAATATTTAACTGAGATACATAGACACACTTAGTTTGTGACCATCAAGGCCTCTTTTTTAGTGGCATTAGGCAGAGCCTGCCTAATGTCCAAGGATAGCATCTAGCAACATGACAAGGAACCCATAGAGATGGAAGTTAACGCCGCAACGACGTGTCACCTCATTCGAATGCTTACCGTGTAATATAATACCTTTTTCACGATATTTCAAATCAAGCAGGTTGCATGCTAGTTTCATAATCCCATGTAATCGATTATTCATTCGTTGACATTCTTGAATCGAACTCGCCCATACCTTACCATGGCCATGGATTTATTTAATCTATATCAAATCTATCAAAGGGCCTGAGATATCTACTTCGTTATGGAATAGAAGTGAGAAATCCTTTCTCGCGTTATCTATTAATGTAGTATTACTCGTGACGCACCCAACGTATATTACCTCGCTGCGAACATTGTGTAGTCATAGTTTTCTTCAATATATCTAAGTGCGCGAGTTGTACTACCCATTAATAATTATCTTAAAGTATAAAGATCAATACACTCGTCCGCAGATAGGAACATCCAATGACACTATGAAATGTGGATTTCCTACTGGTGGGTCTCGTTATCATAATATCATCTTGGATACTACCAAAGGTGCACATCATGAGATGATGCCTCAATGTTTTATGATTCCTCACCCCTAATGGCTAATATTATTTGTGTTCCTAAAATAATATCATCCGACCCTAGAACATATATTCATGAACAGTGTTATGGAACATCAAGGTTGTCATCATAGCAGGGATCTGCTATGACCCTTTAATGCAACATCTATCCTTAGGACATTATCACATGCATTGTCACGCATAAGAACAATCAAGATGTGATAAGGATTTTATTAATGAATAACGTACAAAGTAGTTGGTTATAGTCCACCACTCCAACAGACTCCAACTTTCACTATAGCCAACAACTATAATCCTTTAACACGCTAGCTCTCACATGATTTTCATGTTTCTGCTGAGATTGGTCTTTAGTCATGGGGTCTGCCATGTTCTCTTCCATGGACACTTTTCTCACTAGAAATTCACCACTTTGATAGAAATCCTGCAAGAGGGGATACTTTTAGAGTATATGCTTTTTCCGTTGATGTGACCTTGGTTCTTTCGCAAGAGCCACCGCTGCAGTATTATCACAATACAATGTAATGTGATATTTGCTGCTAGGGAACACATCAAGCTCTTGGACAATGTTCTGAATCTTGAAGGCTTACTTGGCTGCATCAGAAGCCGCTATATATTTGGAATCCATGGTAGAATCAGCGAAAACTGGCAGCTTTGAACTCTTCCATCTCACAGCTCCTCCATTTAGACTAGAAAACAAATCCAGATTGCGACTTCACATAAATCTGGTCTGTCTGAAAACCAGCATCATCATACCCTCTGATGATAATCTCCTTGAATACTCCATTCACAAGGTACATATCCTTAGTTCTTATCTGATACTTAAGGATAGTCATAACAGCAGTCCAATGTTGTTCTCCTAGATCTTCTTGATATCTGCCTACCATGATTAGTGCATAGGAAACATCAATCCTAGTGCATAGCATGGCATACATGATGGATCCTATATCCGAAGCGTATGGGATCTTACTCATTCAATCTTTCTCTTGTTGTGTCTAAGGACACATTTTCTTAAAAATATGTAGTCCATGTGACAAGGGAACTAATACCGTCTTGGATTGTTCCATACTAAATCTCTTTAGTATCTGGTCAATGTATGTTCCCTGACTTAGTTCATTCATCCTCATGGATCTACCACGAATGATCTTGATCCCTAGAATGTTGGCTGCTTCACCCAAATCCTTCATGGAGAAACAATTGTTCAACCAGTCCTTAACTGACTGTAAGACTGGTACATTGCTTCCAATAAGAAATATGTCATCATCATATACTACTAGGATAACGATCGCTTTCCCAGTAAACCTCTTATAAACACATTGCTCACATTCATTCTTAATGATCCCAAATTCCTTTATGGCATCATCAAATCGAATGATCCATGACCTGGATGCTTGCTTTAATCCATAAATGGATTTCTGCTACTTGTAACCCCGTTTGGCTTCAACTAGTGTCACAAACCCTTCTAGTTGTGTCATATAGACATCTTCCTGAATGTTCCCATTAAGGAATGATGAATTTACATCCATCATCCAAACCTCATAGTCATTGTTAGATACTATGTCAAGTATTATTCTTGTGGATTTAAACATGGAAACTAGTGAAAAAGTTTCATCACAGTCAATTCCTTGACGCTGTTTGATCCCTTTAGCCACTAGCCGTTCTTTATAGGTTCTACATTGACCTTCCATGTCCAAATTTCTCTTGAATACCGATTTTCATCCAATATTCATTACATCAACTAGCTCATCGACCAGAACCCAGACTTGGTTCTGATATAAGGAATCCATCTCAGAATTCATAGCCTCTACCCATCGTGTAGCAAATGAGCTTTCTACTGCTTCCTTGTTAGAGAGAGGTTCATAATTGTCCAAAATAATAATTCACCATAATCAGTGACTAGGAAACCAAATCCCTCTTGTTCCTTTACCTCTCTTGAGCTCCTACGTAGTACTTTGGTTTTTGGAAAATCATCCATGGGGACTTGTGGAACTTGTTCATGTACCAACTTCTATGTATCTTGAGCATTAACTTCGTCGAAGTCAATATTTCTCCCACTATCTTTCTTGAGGATGTGCTCCCTCTCAAGAAAGATGGCTTGTCTGGCGACAATAACTTTCTTATATGAAGGTTTATATAGATAATATCGTTTCGTGTCCTTGGGATATCCTATAAAGACACACATCATGCCCCGGGGTGATAGTTTGTTGCCTGAGGAGGCCTTGATAAACGCCTCACATCACCATACATGTGTATGTGAGAAAATGGGTTTCTTTCCATTCCATAGCTCGGAGGGAATTCCATTTTCCACCTTTTTTGGTACTCGGTTTAATGTGTATGCTGCTGTTTGTAATGAATATCCCCAAAAGGATAATGGAAGATCTTCATGACTCATCACCGACCTCACCATGCACAACAAGGTGCAGTTCCTCCTTTCACTAATACCATTCCACTGTGGTGTATAAGGATAAGTGAGTTGAGATAGAATCAATGACTCACGTAGAAGATCGATGAACTCTGGGTTCAAATATTATCCACCTCGATCCAATAAAAGCATCTTTATCTTCTTACCATGCTGATTCTCTACATCATTCCTGAATTCCATAAATTTCTATAAGGACTCTGACTTATAACTCATTAAGTAGAAATAACCCCATCTACTCAAATCATTAGTAAATGTAATGAAGTAAGAATATCCACCTCTAGAATCTACTGGAAATGGTCCACACACATCCATGTGGACAAATCCTAGAATCTATGTGGCCCTATCACCATGTCCACAAAATGGAAGCTTGGTCATTTTACCTTGTAAACAAGAATGACATCTATCAAGTGGTTTTTGCTCCGTAGAGTCTAAATAGCCATCTTAGCACAAAATTTTCATGCTCTTCTCGTTTACATTACTGAGACGTTGATGCCACAACTGGGTGATGTATGAGTTATGTAAGTCTGTTTCGTTATCGATTACAAAAACATGGTTTTCATAATTTAATACATATAAATAATTATTCCAATGTTCCATACCATAACAAACATTGTTCTTATAAAAGAGACAACCATTATTTCCAAACAAGAAATAAATCCGTCCATATCCAAAATAGATACAGAAATTATGTTCTTTGCAACACAAGGAACATAATAATAGTTTTGTAAAACCAAAATCATGCCAGTCGACAGTGGGAGGTGGAAATTGCCCATAGACAACACAGCTGTCCTTGTGCCATCGGCGGCTCAAAGATCCACCCCTCCTCTATAAATCAATCTAAATCTACTTGGTTCCTATATTTGAATACATATGTGAGCCCCACAAGTGGTATCTAATACCCAATGTGTAGAAATAGAAAGATTTCAATCGATAATGAATGCACCTTTAACATCCCCATGATTCTAGGTGTAGTTCCTCTTCTAGTGGGATTGCTTGCCACATGCAAAACACACTTCCTCCCATTCCTTGCCCTGCCTCTAGATCTTCCCCTTATTGGAGGGACAATGGTCGAGGGCTTCAGACTGTTTATAAGTAATTTTCCCCTTTTCCTTGTCTTTCCATTTCTTATTCACCATATGGAATGCGGGGTTGTCATTCCTCATGTCCTTAACTACTCGGTGAGTTAATGGAAGATGTTCTGATCTAGGTGAAACTGGAACATTCTCTTTCCAGCATATATAATTTCCTCTCGTGGTGATGGATGACGTGTAAACGCCTCTGCCAATCATAGAAATTGGTGACGGTGAGAAGGTTTTCATTCTCGAGTATGGTTCACAATGATATGTTTGATGTAATTTTCTTGTCGTTTCTAAAAATTAAGATGAGAAAAGGTTTACTACATTATTTCAAAATTGAGACAAATGAATAAATTAATACTTATTAGTCTCCCACTATTTTATCGAAATCAAATATCCCTCACCATTTACTTCAGAATATTCTGTTTTCTAAATATTCTAATGGCAAGGATCCATAATTCCCTTCGCATTACCCCAACTATTGTTGTTCAAGCAACATGAAGGGTTTTAGGTAGTCATTCCAAATGACAACTGCATTAACTCTTAGCTCCTTGATCCACTGAGTGGACTCCCCAATCCTTAAATCCTTTTATTTTGGATTTCCTCAACCATTGCCTCTTGGTCACACCAAGTCCTCTTGTGGTAGTCAACCCTTGATGTGAACCAAGTCATGTCAATGCAAAACCGTGAATTATAATTATCCAATAATTTAACGCACCCCAACTAGGGTTGGTCAAGCACTTTGAACTATGGTTCGATTCTAACCAAGATTATGGAAGGCTATACTGAAATAATATTTCATTTGAGGGATTTTATCCTTATACGTAAATTTCCAATTTATTGTCTTTTATTACATGATTATTAATATTAAGTGGGATGTAGATAAGTGATTAACCATGTCTAAGATAGTATTTACAAATAAGCTGGTTTTATTTTAGTTCCATCTTGCATGATCGTTTTATTCATTATTTGTGTGATCGTGACAACACACCCACAATAAATAAACCATGCATGTGAATAATGTAAAATAAATGGCATAATCATGAGATTTTTCTATTGGTTATTTTATCTAGCAGTTGATAAACTAACCCAAGACCTAGGGAAAAAACACCTTGAACCTTTCGGGTTCGTGTTTACAACTTTCCACCTGTACGCCTTTGTATCCCCTTGGATTGGTTTCACCTTGACTCCTGACTTGAGCTGCCTCCCCTAGATTGGGAGATCCATCCATTACATATGAATTTATCTCACATGCATGTGAGGGGTAAAAAGGGGTCTTTACATAAAAAAAATCCTTGGGCGCACAAACCCTACATATTAATGAGGAGATGGATCGCAGGCCAACAAATTTAATTTAAATAAATAAATTAAAAGAAACCATTCAAAAACAAAGGTATCAGTCTATCTCATGATCATACATACATGCAAAAATATTTACTCATAAATAAAACTAGAATTCAATTCTTTAATCATTCTTTCTTAAAATAAATCATGCTTTAATCAATTAATTATATTTTAATTAATCAATCCATTTATCATAAATCCTTTTATGAATTTCATTTAGATTCTCATACATCATAATTTTAAACAAATAAATTCATTTAAAATTGTCCTTTTATGTAACTTTCACCTTAGAGGCAACCCGATGAATTCCCATTTATTACGCAGATGTTAAATTAAACACATATATATATAACATTTATCACGTGTTGTGCCTCAGCTTTATGCCTAAATCATGGTACATGTCTTAAGTGTTTGTATAATATAATAATACAATTTAATAATTCTACATAATTTGGGTGACTACACGGCATGTAGTTCCGACTACACCGGGTGTACTTTTCTTCACCATCCATCTGAAGTACACACCCGAGGACAGGGCGTGTTAATGTAGTTCGGAAATTTTCAGAGTACACGACATGTTCTGTGGGACACAATCCGTGTAGTTTCTTAGTTACACGGTTTCCAGGTGGGCAAGCCATGTACGAGGTACATGGTCCAACCTGATCCCGAAGGGACTACACGTCGTGTTCAGTTGGACCACATGGCGTGTAATCCAGAAACCATGTATCACTTGTTAATGGTCAACACACGATGTCATAAATAACATAGGTATACTCCAATACACGGACTGATTTGGTGGATCAGTCAATGCCTTGATCCTATACTACACGGAGTGTAATTCCGAATACACGCCGTTTATTCTGGTGTTGTACAACCAGAAACGTTTGGCTCCTCTGAATTAGTTCCTCTATTTTATTTTAATCAAAATTAAATGAAAAGGGCATTTCTGTGAGGTGAACGAGAAATGAGGGAGGTGGAATAGATCTCAAGATTCATATTTCCAGAATGATTAAACATGAATTGGAACAACTAATTTTTTAAATGCGTAAAACATCTATGAAAAACTAAATAATTATAATCAAGGATATGTCCCCTCTAATACCACTTGTAGGTTCTGGGTGCAGCGTATGCACGTTGGTGGGTTTTCCCAACATTAATTTTAACATTAAACAACATTCAATCTGAGATCCATCACGATGTAAAATATTGAATCTTATTAATAGAACGAGGAACGAAAAATATATGTGGGAATCTTGGAACCATAGAGATAGGATCATCATTTGTTGGTTATAATTAATTTAATTAACTCACAAGAATTACCATGGTGGAATTATTTCATCATTGATGTCTCCGGTCACGATCCTATGATCCATCATTGTGTCATAGAATCCAAGTGTAGAATTCATCTTGTGGTGATCCACACGTGTTTCGTGCATCTCCAGACGTCACCGAAAGGATCTCTAGGTGATTGCGTGGAAGAACCTTCACTTGCGATGTCTGCCTTCGATCGCCTTGGTCTCTCGGTCTTGAGAGCATTCTTGGAGGAAGGAGTTGTTTCAGCCTTGAGAGAATTCTCCAGAGTTGTTGTGCACAATGAGTCTCTTGTGTAAAAGTGTTGGGGTTGTGAGGATATTTATAATCGGGTTTGAGGTTATATAATTATGAAAAAAAATAAACACGTTACACTTTTTATTTATTTCATTAACTCTTATTAAAAATCCCCATGTCGAATTATTAATTCCCTGGCATGCACCCACACTGATTATAATAAATATCATTTAACAAAACAAGATTATATCTTCAAAATTATGACTGGAAAAACTACACGGCGTGTAATCATTAATACACGGCGTGTACTCATTTTCCATAAAGCTACACGACATGTATATTTAATATACATGGAGTGTACTTTTTTTCCACTTTCTTTATTTCCTCCAAAACATTTATTAGACCTTGAGTAATGGATATTTATTTCATAAAAAAATAAAACGACATCACTCACTAATAAATATTATTTCATCCAAAATATATTATCTCAAATAACTAGTGTCGAAATAAATGCGATTAGGCATCCTTAAATAATTATTAAATCACAGTCCGAAATAATATTTATTTAACTTGTTAAATTAATATTTAACTGAGATACATGGACACACTTAATGTGTGACCCTCTACGCCTCTTTCTCAGTGAAATTAGGTAGACCCTGCCTGAATTACAAGGTTAGCATATAGCAACACACCAATGCACCCATAGATAAAGAAGTTAACGCCACATTGACGTGTCATCTCATACAAAACTTACTATGGAATATAATCCCTTTGTCACGATATCTCGAATCAAGGGGGTTTCATGTTAGTGTCTTCAACCCACATGCTTGATTATTCTTTCTTTGACTTTCTGGAATCGAACTCACCCATACCTTACCATGGCCATGTATTTATTTAGGCTATATCAATTCCATCACAGGGCCTGAAATATCTACTTTAGTTATGGAATAGAAGGGAAAAATCCATTCTCGCATTATCTATTAATGATGTATTACTCGTGACGCACCCAATGTATCCTACCTCGCTGTAAACTGTGTTTCATCACAGTTTTTGTCAATACATCTAAGTGCACGAGTTGTAATACCCATTAATAATAATCTTAATGTCTAAGGATCAACACACATATCCACAGATAGGAACATCCAATGACACTATGAAATGTGGTTTTCCTACGGGCGGGTCTCGTTCTCATAATATCCTCCTGGATATTACCAAGGGCGCACTCCATGAGATGATGCCACAAAGTTTTATGAGTCATCACCCCTAATGGCCTGTATTATTTGTGTCCCTCAAATAATATCATCTGGCTATAGAATATTTATTCACGAACAGTGTTATGGAACTTCCTGGTTCTCATCATAGCAGGGATCCTCTATGACCCTTTAATGCAACAACTATCCTTAAAACATTATCACATGTATTGTCATGCAGAATAACAATCAAGATGTGATACGTCTTTTATTAATGAATAAAGTACAATGTAGTTGGTTCTAGGCCACCAACTCCAACATATTTGACATGAAATAATATTTTTTCATAATGAACTGATAATTTCCAGCAATTCCAAGAATACTATGGATTCTGTTACTAAGTATTTTCTAAGATATTACTAGACTACTTATATCAATGATCGATATAAAAAAATACACATATATGATATTAAAAATCACATGAATGAATCATTATGTTATTTGAATTATCAAAGGAAAAAATTTCCTTAATGATTAACCTTTATATTGTTCTTCATCCAAACCATTTTATAATATTTTTTCTCACTCTTTCACATTTATTGAACAAAATTATCAAACAAAATGTTCAATAAAACTGATAAATTTAATCTATAAAGAATATATTAATTAAATCCTTTATGCTAGAGGTGTAATTCCAAATTATAAAATGAATCACTAAAAAAATATTGTATTCATACATTTTACAGAATGTATGCCTCGTTATATCATCATCGATGACCATTCGTTGATGATATCTAAAACTAATGTCAATCATTTACAAGTATTCGGCTCGACATTGTTAATTAAATTGATCATCAATATAATGTACATGAAACATGATATTAATAGTGATATTTTAATGGTAACAATAATCAATGAAATGTCACTTTGGTTCATATTTCTAAATAAAAAAACAATTATTGCACCCCAATGTGATGTACATGGCCTCATGTATCCCTTGATTATAGTCTCTAATAATTTATTCTTTAATTTCTAATACTTAATGAAGTACACTCTATTACTATTATATGGAATCAGTATGGGACTAAGAATTATTTTTACTTGAAATATAGCATCCTAATTTAGTGGAAACCCTGTAAATTTTTTAAGGACATAAAAATAACCATAAAATAGATATATATCTAATAGTGAGTGTTTCTCCAACCGTATAGGATAGATAACCTTCATTTATTAGAACCGAGACAGATAAGATTAAAGATATTATCATTGGACATTCTCATTCAACCTTGCATCATTGAATGATCAATGGTTCATTCAGAATATCAACTATGACATCCCTTACTCTGAAATTGATATGGGGTTCATATAGAGAAATTACAACCTATAAAATAATCACATGAAATTATTCAACTGTGATAATCACAAGATTTAAAACAATAACATTTCCATAAAACATCAATTATATAGAAATAATAGTCATAAAATGTAACTATTAATTCATTAGCTATTTTCTTGGATAACACAACACCTAATCACTGATCTAATACATCAATAACCATTACAAATTCATGAGAAATTATATAATGGGAGGATCTCGAGTCCAATAATAAATTATCTCTTATTGAGTGTATGAAATTTTTACCTTCCCCAACATCATTATCAAAAACAACTTTGACATTGGGGATCACAAAAAAATTCCCACTATCATTGGTATTATACGTTTATATACACTGATCATCTAAAAATTTTGGATTTTTGAAATAGATGGATGATTTACTATACTGCATCCATTTCTGTCATTTGAGTGTCGGTGGTTTATCAGTTGGTTTCTACATTTCATCCATTGAATTCAATGTATTATTCATTTCCATTAGACATTCATTGGATTTATGAAATGTGATTACACATTTAAAGAACCTCAGTATTCTATTCAATAACATCTCTTTATGTTTATGCCCTCATTTCTAGCATTTTAGTGGTTGAAATTTCATTACACCATTTTATATATTCTCGTCTTCATGAGTCTTAATAAATATTTTCACAAAAAAACCATTGAATTATGGTAACCTCTAATTTCCTTTTATACATTGAATGTGAATCATAATATTTATTCATTCCCACATAATTCTAATATAGATAATGTCTCTTGGATAATTGGTTTTAACCAAAAAATAATTCAATCAATTTTACAAGTAGGGATAATAATTAGACAAGAGGTATTCCATTAATGGATTTTAAAATATTACTTCATTAGTACTTTGTTGATCATAATCCATTTTCATTATCTCAAGAAATTCCCTCTACATCATAGTTTATCTAATACTATGATATTAATTAATGAAAAATATTACCTTAAATTCATCTAATTTAATATACCAAATTTTTTATTAATTCAATGTATTTTTTGTTTAAAATTACAATGATGATCTATGTCAACTTCCATATGACAAAAAACTTATAATATGTTTTCATGTGCCAATCATTAATGAAGATATGTATTTTCCCAGTGTGGTTGATTCATTAGTCACCACATGTGTATTATAAGTTCAATTTTATCTCATGAATGATTTAGTAGTATACCATTATTTATATTGATCATTCTGAGTCTCGACTAGATTCACATCATTAGAATGTTTTTTGATCATATCAGTATGATTATGTATTGTATAATCAATAACATTTGGTTTATCATGTGGAAAATTATTTAATTTACCATCACATTGATCATCAACTTGATTCTTCTGTGTTCAATTCACTTGACAAAAAAAGTATTCAGGAGACAACATTCATAGTAAAAACCAACATAATTCTAATACATCATTATGTGAGTGTTTAAATCAGGACACATTATTCTATGTTACATTTGGGATAATGGAATTTATTCATGATCTTCACAAAAACATTATTATTTTACCCTATACATAGATATAATATATTGGGTTTTAAAGAATATATCTAATCCTACTATCTGATGATTTTGTAATCCCTACTCTAATATATACTATTTCATTTCATGATTTTCATACATAAATATTTCATCAATAAAGATGGATTTTCAATATATTACATTATGGACCATTCCAAAATGATAATGTTTTTATGTATTTTGATACTAGTATAAAATGTACATATTTTATGAAAAATATTCAAATAATCCAATAATGATATTCCCTCATTATAATCTTCATAGGAATTACCTACTAAAAACATTATCCATATCCAAGGAAAAACAAAAATATGAAATCAGTGATCTTATATGATCAATACGGGTAAAATTAAAGATATAAATTGATGATCATATGAATAAATAAGATAACCATATATCTATGGAATAATTAAAAAACAATGATTTCACAAAAAATAATATAATGTTTCAAAAATAAGAGTTATTGAATAAAAAATATAATTTCAAAACAAATGAATCATATGAATGATAACTCATCATAAATAAATCATAAACCATAAGTTCGTTTCATAAATATGGGTTGAATCATAGTAGTTTTTCAATCCATTTAATATATCAATGATTCCATCATATTAGGAATAAAGATGTTTCCCATAGTTGATCAATAACATCAACTTATTTCCCCTAACAAAAAAATAACATCGAATTTTTTCCCATAATAAATCATGAACATCAACATGATTTCCATAACAAATCTGGCACATAATTTTTCCATTAAAATATATAATGATATATAATAATTGACCGATTTTATTATAAGAACCTTTTTTTACGACCCATCACATAATTAAAATAATACATGTGTGTCACATATGATATTAATGTATTCATCATATCAGAAACCATTAAAATAATCTATTTTGGGAATTATTTATGTAATAAAAAATTCATGGAAACTAATTGGGTTTCATAAACATGAAATCATCATATTAATTATTCATAAAGTAAAAGAAAAAGGATGGATTTCATGGATTATATCCATAGTAAATATTAAGTGATTTCATTTGTTTTTTTCTATGATGAATAGAATTACCATTAAAGTGTCATTAAAACAATATTGAGAAAAATAAACATTCCATTTTGAAATTTGTTATAAAAAATGATATGAACATATTTTTGAATTTATTTATTTGAAATGAACCTTGTAAACATGTTAATTAACCCACATTAAAAATATAATTCATATAGGATAGAAATATCATAGTTATTAAATAAATTGAAAAATGTTCCTTTCATATATTTTTTGGAAATGTCATAAAGGGATAAATTTGGTAAAAGTCAAAAATATTCCATTCAATCCATTTTTAATAATGAAAATCAATAGAAGAATTTAATTGAAAAAAATAAATGGAGAACATTCATAATTTATTTTAATAATTTTAATATAATTATTGTATTTGGAAGCGAAATTTTAAAAATTATCCTAATAAGGAAAAAAAATCAAAAATCTCAGATATTTATGATATTTGTAATTAAATCTCTTACCACATTGATACAATTTTATTTGTATGAAAAATAAAAAAATCATAGATGGATATGTAAATCCCCCTAAAATTCATAATATGTATAAAAAAAAGGCATTTGTGGGTATTATATACACCACATAATGGAATAATTCAGTCAATATGGAATAGGTCTCGTAGAAATAAAAGATATATAAAAATTACATACATTGATTATCTCATTACCCCATTCATGTTCTTAACACTTATATAATAATTATTGTTTTATTTTAAATTTAGTTTATAAAATCATTAATACCCACCAAACATTATATGATATAATAATAATATTTTATCATATATTTATCAATAATTTTTTATTAATATCACTAACCAAGAAGATAACACATTGTTTTCAAAATATGATTCAGTTTACTAGTTTAGGTACTCATACACTGATCATGGATCCACCAGTTTTTTAATTTTTATCATGTTATAATGATTATATATATATATATATATATATATATATAATTTTACAAATTCATATAATGTAACTATCGATAAATAAATTGCATCATTTGTGGAGTTGCTGGATCATATGTATGTATGAGTGATAAAATCACATCTAGTTTGACATGAATGATGGTGTATAGTGTTGTTATCAAAATCAATATAAAATAAAAATTATAGTATTATACTAATGTTTTTATTTAACGGTAATACCCTATTTTTAGAGTTGGTAAAGTGGATTATTAAAAATATTTATCAGTTATAGTGATTACATTTTCATGAAATAGAAAACCATTAGAACTCCTCTTATGGAAGATGGATATGGGCTTTTTAGGTGGCCAAAGGCTCAAGAATTGGTATAAAATTTTTTCCAATTGATTTTGTTTTGAATTTTCGTTCTAGAAATATCAATGTAATGACAAGAAGACAAAGCGAGGTACCAT
The DNA here is from genome assembly GCA_963277665.1 of Viscum album. Taxonomy (NCBI): domain Eukaryota; kingdom Viridiplantae; phylum Streptophyta; class Magnoliopsida; order Santalales; family Viscaceae; genus Viscum; species Viscum album. The sequence continues at coordinate 223,679,931 of OY728165.1, forward strand.
TTTAAAATATATTTTACGGTAAATCATAGAATTTCATTAAATATTAAAATATAAATATTTCTATGTAAACAAAATAATTCAAAATAACCTATTGATTTACAATAGATGATGCTTTAAACCATATACTGTACTAATTTTAATTTATTTTTATTCTTATATGTGTTATAAAATATTTTTCTCATTTATCATCATTACATTCAATTTAGAACATATTCATAAAATTTTACCTAAAAGGCATAAAAAATATGTTATATGAATATAATTTTATAAAAAACAATACATATATTATTAAACATCAAGAATAATATATCAAAACAACAATACCAAATTATATTTACACTAATATTTGACCAATAATTTAATATATTTTATTTATTAAATAGTGAAATACCCCTTCTGTGATGCATACGAAAATATGATCATTATATAATTACTAAAAATTAAAAATGTATTTCAATAATGAAATTAAATTCATTATTCAAAAAATAAACCTTTATATAAGTTCAAAAATTACTTTTTCTATATATGATAAAATAATTATTGTTAAAAACAATGAGTGTAATATTTTGTAGATTACTTTTACTTAAATAATATATATGTTTTATTCTTGGTCAAGTGTCTATAAATGTGTTGATATTAATTAATATAACGATTAGTATATAATTCCATTGACCTCATATAAATTTTCCAGAAATAGTTTGTCCATATCCGTAATTTATAATATAGAGTATATCAATTTAACGATTAACGAGGGGATAAACATTAACACTATTTCTATTTATATTGAACACAAATAAAAGATGACTACTAAAAACATTCCAAAATACTTAATGTAAATATGTATGTCATTTACTCATATCAATTACCTACAAATTTAAATTTTGTAATGTGAAAAACTAGTTTTTTAAAAACATTTTTAACTATAAAATATGATTGTTTTCAAATACAATACATAAGGGAAAAATTTAAATATTACATAAATTTTATCAATTATTTAATGTAAAAATTTCCTTCAAATAATTTATACAACGTAATTAGTTATTTTAATTGATATCACATATATATTGCATTCATCAAAACACTTTTCAGAAAAGATATAACTTTTATTTTCAAATATTTATTATTTTTAAATCCAATCAATTGATATTAAATGATAGAAATTTATTAATTATTATATTGTATATATTTAATGATTTCATATTTAATATTCATATAATCAAATCAAATTGGTAGGATACAATATATTAATAATGTTATATATTTTGATTAAAAATAATGTTATGGGAAAGAATTTTTTTAAGAGGTAAAATTATTTAATGTGTTCATAAAAATCCTTCTTGTTTTTGTATCTAAAATAATATTAATTTAGAAATATAAGGGATCCATTTTCCTTTATAAATACTAATTCAATAAAATTTTATAGAAATGAGGATATGATTGTACAATCCACATATTTTCACAATGATATATAATGGATAAGGGTTTGTGACCAATTGTATTTTATTAATTAATGGAATGGGTTGTTTCCTTATGTAGAATGATATCAATATAGATCATGTTATAGAACTAATTTATAATTAATGATTAAAAGTACACAAGTCATTTTTTGAATTTATGCATGAATTTTAAAAATTAAAATTTTGAGGTATTATCATTATCTTGAAATATTTGATATATATAATAATTACAAATTTATTAATTAAATATTCACATAGAATGTGTCAAATATTATAAAATGGATGGGATTTTATTTGATCCAATATTAAAAATGATCAATTAATTACCACAATGGGATGTCTAACAAAGTTGATGAATGTTTGTATCAAGTGACCAATTATAATTTTTCCACGAAGAGGATTTATAGAGATGAAATACTTATAGATTTTTAAAATATGGATGTTTAAATAATGAGGTAAATTGAAAAACATATACATTTGTAAATGAATTTTTAACCATCCATCAATGTGTTGATTAAGAATTCTCATATGGATGATGAATTAATATATAATATTATAGTAAATGTTTTTTAGTTCAATATTTATCTTTATATAAATATAAATATTATAAAATTATTATGTTCAACTAATATTTCATAGTTTATGGAAATATTACATGAATCCCATCTGTCAACATTGTAAATTCATCTTGTAAATATGAAGATGAGTTGACATATTTAAAACCATTTCTATTGTGATTCAATGAAAAGATATATTATGTAGAATGCATTTTGGTGTTTGGTATAACAACCATGTAGGGATGAGCATCAAAAGTCTATAGGTAATTCATTACTGTTAAATATAACTAAATGGAAATGGGAATACAGTAGCATTAATATTTTCATTGAACTCCCCAAAATAACAAATGGGAATAAATTCATTTTGGTTTTATTCATTCACAATATGAAGTCATCATATTAAAACATAATAATATAATATTTCACTATCGATCTTATTTATTTGATTTTCATTAAGGAAGTTGTATGGTTGAATCATGTATTATATTCTATTATTACTGATTAGGATAAACATTTCATCTTGAAGTTTGGATGAAATATTTATATGTTTTTAAATATTTATATAATTTATTTCTTCATATAATCATTAGTATGAAATTAAATATTGGATACATATAATAAATACCATGATCATGTTTAAGTGATTGAAAATGTGGTTGGGATCCACACCTTCCTATGGTTGAATTTTCATATATGAATAGTTGTCATTCAAATATTAAATTGGATCCGAAAATTTCCTTCCACAATAGTATGTGTATAAATCCATCATCATGGTATAATTATAGAGATAAAAAGACATTGCTAATTTTTCTAGTTTAGGAAATATATGCGAAGGCCATAAATAATCAACAACACATCTAGGTATCTTAGAGATGATAGATTTTTCATGAAGAAAATCCTATGCGATATCTATAATACATATATAGAGGTAATAAATTCCTTATTATATCACTATTTAATAAAGTTATGATATTAATAATGAGGTTAAACCTAATCCTAAGATATATTGGTACATATGGAATTATTTATCATATAGGGATATTTTCTTATCTTTTGAATCATCTGCCCATTCTCTCTAATGTCCATGATGTGTTCTATATATCATCTTTGTGGAATTACATACATGATCCACAACATGTAATTATATTAGAGACTGTAAAACTGGAACATTATATTTTTATATGGTGTTTTTGGTAGATATTTTTGATTATAGAGAGAATGTTGGGTCATACAAGACCACTCACATTGTCAAATTTTATGGTAAAACTATTATTTTGGGGAAACAACATGGAATCTTCTTCATGTGATATGGATGAGGAATCATAAATATTTTGTTTCTACATAATATTTATTTAGTGGTTAAAATTTAATGAGGTTCTTGAATGTAGAAACTACATGATTTTATAATATATTTTAACTTTATTAATTTTCTATATTCGATATCTTTCTTTACATGCAACACTACATGTAAATTATCATATTATAAATATTATAGTTGATATGAACTAGCATTTGGATATTATATTGTTTATAGGGATTATAATAAGAATAAAAATTTGTATAATATTATTTCTATAATAGAAATTGATATATTTATGATTAGGATATTAAAACTATGTTCTATTATGATCATATAATGAAAAAAGGACATATTTCACATTACATTATGTATTTCTATTTCTGAAATATATATTGATCTCAAAAAATAGTTTAAATAAGTATTTTATTAATTTATGTAATTAAATGAACAACTAATCAAAAATGAAATCGAAATTGTTAATAAATGAAAATATATTCAGTTGAAGGTAAAAATATATATTATTCATAACCTTTTTTAAAAAAATATTATTTTCTGAATATATTTATTAAATCCATATTTCTATATCTATTTACAAATATATATATACATATATATTATAAAATATTTATACACTCATCTAATTATTTTTACAATGTATATAATAAGAAAAAAATAATTTTTATTCATAAATAGACTGATTTTTAAAATCTGTTTTCCTTTATCTTTTACACATTAATAGTAAATTTCAGATATTCCAATAATAATATCATTCATTAAAAAAATTATATATTTTAATATGAGGTTAAAAACTGATAAATAAGTCCCTTTTATTTTATATCACAATTTTTATCCTTGGTAAATAAGTTATGTCACTCTCTACATTTTTTATTTAATAATTTCATAGGGTAGACATTCATCAGAACCTGGTATTTTTGTTAAATATATAATTTTTTAGTTTAGTTTTTAGTTAATATTTCATTCCTTACTTTTATTAAATTGTTTTATATAGTAAATAATTTTAATACATTTGTTAGGTCTTTCTCTATTATAATATAGTTCGAAGGTGGAATTTATATTTAGAAATTTCCAAAGGTATTTTCCTCTTTTGGTTATCTAATTACAATTTTTTAAATCAACTACTGAATTTATTTCAAAGTGGTATTGAATTTTAAATTTACATAGAAAATTATCCAGAAAAAAAATCATGTTTCATTCGTACAAATATTTAATATAATATATACCCAATATATAATGGATCATTTAAAATATTTCAAAATTATGAAACCAATTTTTTTTAAATGTAAAGAAACAAGTTTTTGTAAAACATGTAAATATAGTATCAGTGTTAACAGTCAATTTATCCATGTTGAAGTTAATTTTTCTAAAGTGGGTTTTAAATTAATATAAGGATTAAAATGTCACCAAAATATATTTAAAAGTGATATTATGATGTTTTGAAGAAAATATAACATCTTATATATGTATTTAGGGTATTTTGAATGAATTTTAATTATTATATATATATATATATATTTAAAATATATTATTTAAAATCATGGGTGTCTTTTAATATACATAATATATGTTACCTAATCATTTCATTTATTTTCTATGTTTGAGAACTATATAACAACAAATAACTACCCAAACAATATAGAAGATTTATTTCCTTCATCCTAGAGAATATAGAATATACTTAATTCAATTAAATTATGTCATATGATATAATCAAATGGAGTTTTCTAGAATTTTAAATCGACATTACCAACAATTTAAATGAATATTTATCAATATAGTACCACTAAATAAATTTTATTGATAAGAAAATAATGAATAAAACTTTCTAAATATAATAATATGTCCTTGTTTTTAGGAAATAACTATTTTAAAAATCATTTTTATCAAATTGGAAATGAAATATCTCTCAAGTGTGCGTCTGGACAACCACCTCCACACAATGGTTTGATTAATTCTCTAACACCAACATTCATGATTGATAATTATAAATTATTTATCATTTACGTATGATATTTTATATAAAAATATTCTATAAGAATTATAATTTCATATATATATTTATAAGTTACAATTTTTTGAGAAATGATAATGTCAATCATATGTTCATAAAGAACACAACATCCATGCAAAGATATGACATAGTTTCGATTTTTGAATTACATTTATGAAAATAAAGAAATATTAAGTGAATATAGAAGAGATTATTATTGAATAATTATCCTGTGAATATGAATTATTTTTTAAAATTCGTTCATTGCATCCATTAATAAGTGTAAACATCACTCATGTGTTCTTAAATACACCATCTTTTACAATGGGATATAACTAATTTTTCTTCTCCAATTAATTTGAATGGATTTATTAGTATATATAATGATGCTCAAAATGATCCATGTCATAGTAATTCCATAATTCCTAGAATAATGGATGGGTACCAAAATTCTATTCCATAGTGTATAATGAGTCAAATCATAGAAAATATTGGAATAAATAATTCATGGATGAGAGAGAGTGATGGAGAGAGTGATTTGGAACTAATCCAGTTCACATCACATACCAGAAATAGGTGCAGATCTACCGAAGGATATTTTATTCATCAAAAATGATGGTTGGAATGTGATACGTCTCATCTAGGAGCCTTTAAAATTTGTATAATATAGAATAAGTCAAAATGAAGGTTATTTGGAATTTATACCATTGGGTTAGGGATTTTAATTAAATTTTTAGTGGATTTGAATATCAATGTTCATGGTTACTTCTAACATGTGTATGGTTTTCTTGAAACATGGTACCAACCCTGCACCAACTATAATGGGGGCGCATAGTCTCTACAAAGAGGGTGTATGATTTGAATAATCATGAACCAATAATCTGATTTCCATTTTATAGGTTATCGTACTTTATTGGACTTGATGCATGGTTTAGGATAATAGTGAGATAATCGTGAATTTCTAATATTCCATTCAAAAATCACAAATATCACCACAAAACTCATCGAAACAACTATGATACACCACAAAATGGGTCAATAAGTATTTAAAAAAGATCTCTAGTCATTTCACAAATTGATGAGATTAAAAAAATCCCAACATTATAAATTATCTCCCCTGATAAGTACTCCAATGATTCTCTATGATTATGAGGAAAAAGAATGTTGGGCAACCATGACCCCATATTAACTTCTCTATCCCAGGTTTCACATGAAAAATTAAAATTTTCATTAATAATAAATCTATTTGTATAAGAATTCACTACATTACTCCCTCATTTTTATCTAACACACGTATCAAATTATTCCCAAATTATTTTTCGACCTCATGCTCAATGTCATTAAAATCGATTACTTGATAAGGGTTGGGGAGATATCAAAGAATATGCGACACCTAAAAGACTCCATTAATAAAAATGATATCATGTGGAATATCCTATCAATTTTCCACTAACCTAATTCTCTCAACAACCTCAAATATTCTAACATAAATGGGATAAGACATTACATTTCTCAGAATCTTATAGCAATACAACCTTGGAGAAACCCCAAAAAACATGATCAATCCATTTAATATATAGTTGTCATAAAAATATATTACAATAAGTCTTTTGTTTACTATGAGTCATATCCATATTCTGTAGAATTAACTAATCAAACATTGATATTTATGGCATGAGACATTCTCCCAATAGTTTTAAATCACCTTCATCAATGCAACATTTTTTTTGATCTAAATGGTGTACCATAATTATCCACAGATGATGAAATTTTAATTTCATTTATAAAATTATTGTTACAGGTGAACTCCCCCAATAACCTTTTCATTTAGTATGATCCAACAATTTCATGAACTGATGCTTATTGAATATCCTCAATCACCGATATGTTACGTTTTAGGATCCCATTTTTATGTGGGTGGATTTTCGTACTCAATAAAATCTAAGTACTGTGAACCTTCTATAACCCCATTTAGAAGCATGAAATAAAATGTGAGTCATTTTCAAAAACAAAACTGGGTGGAGCCATCAATAGATAGACTACCTACATAATACACAAATCTCTCATTTGGTGCACTACGAATGTCATCCCTAATGTAATTGAGTGTATTTCATTCGATAGTAATTCCAAAACCACCTAATGAGAGTAATTATTATATATAATCCTTGCGAGATCCACCACAATATACATATTAACTTCATCTAATATCAATTCCGGGATGATAAAATGTTATAGAAATTAATTAATACATTCATGATCATATATATCATATTGAATGGTGTAGCATTATGTCACAAAACATGAAATCTCATTTTTCATTAATAGAATCCAATATTGACACCATATTTTATTTTACATTTCGGTCATGCTTGGATGATCTTGCCACTACATTGAATGAAATTGATGATGAGATCCTCAGGAATACTCTTAGTCAAAAAAAAAAGATTCCTAACATAGATGACTTGATCTTTGTTTATGGTTCAATCATATGTTGAATGCCCCTCGTAGAGGATTTCCCATAAGGCCAAAAACATTGGAACCCTGTTCTTCATCACCCCGATTCGACTCAAATGTGTAAACTACACGGAAATTGATATGACATTCATCCATTACTTACCACCCTAATCCACAATATGAATCTCATATATTGATTTTATTATCTTCTACTTGGTGATTTGACTCTTGAACATTAAAATTATGAGATTTCCTACTTAGATCATCACAAAAATTGATTAATTTCCCCTAGGTATATGATATCTCAAAATCCAATGACCACATATACCAAACAGATCTTCAATTTTAGAGATTCAAATTACATTAAAAGTATATATACATTATGATATTGTATATGGAATATATACTAATCTTTAAACATTCCACATCATCCCATCAGGATTTAAAATCATAATCCAAAACAAACAATTCAAGGTCATGTGTAGTTTAGTTCTGTTCAGGTCGCATCATCTACCATCACCAATATACATAAATTTTAACTCCCAACATCAACAATTCCCTAATACTGATCCATGATGTGTCAAGAAACTTAGTATACTCCTCTCATTCCATGGTTAGGATGAATATCAATGTGGTGGTGAAATGATTATTCAAATCCTATAATGAATTATCACAAGATCAAGGAAAATAAGAATTATGTCCCTTCTTGTTCAGTAAATTATATTGTTTTTTTCAAGTTGAAAATTTCATTGATGTTCCTCGAATAGTAATACATTATCCCTAAGAAGACATTGAATATCAATGACATTCATGGCTGTCTCCCAATATAAATTCACCTGAAACCTATCTACGTCCACCAACACACCTTCCCTAAATATGATGTGACCCTAGAAATATAAATGATCAATCTATAGTTGAAACTTCGAAATCAAAGTGTTTATTTTGTTGTCTCTCCAAAAACTCAATATGTTTTCAAAATTTTGGGATTTATTTTCATTAGTTCTCATTTACATTAGGATTTAATCCAAAAAAACTAATTTATCCAGTTATGGGTGGAATATTGGGTTCATCAAGAACATAAACACTGATGAAGTGTTTCTATCTCATATGACTTCATTTCTTATTCATATAGGTCATAATAGCTTCGTAAAGTAGTTTGAGGTATGTCAAAAAGTCAGAATCACAACCAATGAAACCCCGATCTCATGTCGATAATGAATATACTACAAGATCCTCTAAAATAATCAAATAGATTACTAATACATAGAATATGATAAATCATTTTCACAGTATTCACTTTCAACTTACGATATTCAATAATCATGCATATGGACCTGTTATCCTTCTTCACAAACACAATTGGAGAATCCCAAGGAAACATAATTGTGTAGATAAATAACTTCTCCATCAGTTATTCCATCTGATTCTTGAACTCATAAATCATGAGTATATCCATTTGATAATGTGGAATAGAAAATTTCTTTTCCACTAGATTTTTCTCGATAGTATATTCCATAACTCTCTAAGGTAGAATCCATAATAAATCCTCATGAAAATTTTACAAAACCCTATCCAACATGGTTGTAAATAAATAATTTGTTACACCTCCATTTTCCAATAATATATTGTAGTCCTAGGTAGTGACACCCCTGGGTTTCTGAAAAAACTCATCCCCCATAGCCTTCTTGGATATCCCACTATACATGTTTAATGTTATTTTCAACCTCAAGAAATGTAAACATTGATCAGTTATTGTAAATATCTATGTAGGAATGATACCCCAATAGATAGTTCATACCCATAATTAAGTCAATTATTTTCAGATTCATAATGTAAATATCTAGTATATAAGATGACATCCCATCCCCATGGAAAAAACACTTAGATAAACATATGTCACTAAACTATATATAAAATTGTATCATGATCCTAATATTCCTAATAAATACTCCACTTCTAGAATCAAACCACTATCATGTTGTAAAAATATAACATAACGAGACGCCCATGTATCAAATAATTAACAAGATAGTGCTTAAGATAAAAGAATAGTAACTATAGGAGTCAATGAATTGGACTCTCTATCCACATGTATCAGATGATAATCATGAAACAATATTTCCACACTTATCTGTAGGTTAGTCCAAGTCCCCTAATATGAACCACACTATATACATGGGCACTCTTTCCTAGAATAACCATGTCTAATGCCTCTCCAATATTGGGATGTAGAACTCAACTGATAGACAGATATAGTGTAGATGTTCCCCTTCTTTTACTCTCTTTTTTTCTAGCTGCACCATCGCTACCTATCTGTCTTGAATTCATGTGGAACTAGTGTACATATCCCATCTTGCAACATGTTCAGTTCCCTATTTATGGTTGTGGAAAATTATATGAAAAATTATAGTCATACCACACTTGTAAAAAACCACTTGGTTTGATCCTGAGTAACTGATCATTCCCCTTATATAATCACTTTTCACCGCTTTGGTGAACATTATAATAGGGAGGATTCAAACCCTTGAATGATGTACCTCCTGATCATCTTTGTAAAACCATTATTCCTCCACTAGAAGCCTCATATAGTTTTCCATCAGATATAATATATTTATCCAAAAAATTAAGAAAATTATTTAATGTAAAGATGTTAACCTATGAATAAATATCACATTTATGTCCCTTTAGGAAAAGAGTTTTCATAGAAATCACTTCCCATTATAGAACTATTGAAAAATGATGCAATTCAGTAATTCATCCAATACAATCCATCACACAGATACTCCCTTGGGTTAACCACATGAACTCGACATCCATTTGTTGTCTCTGTACATCTGTATCAAAATTTTCAAAGTACATATATTTTAATTTCTTCCATAAAACCCCATATTCATATTAAGTACAAGATTGAAAATACAAACAATGCTTCATATATCCTCATAAAAAATATGATTCCAACATGATCGTATTGTTAATTGGAGTATCCAAATTTTGACGCCTCATGTGTTCCCAGTCCTATGAAATGGTCATTTATGGTCTTAATGGAATCAATACATAATTTTGATGCCTTAAGTACTCCCAATCCTATGAAATTTGGAGAGTGTTGTAAATGAAACTATGGTGTCTTGACATAATAATCATCAAGACCAAATTATGGACTCTTTAATAATTTAATGAATCAAGAAAAGTTCTCATAGAACTGTTATCCGGGTCCTTCACTCATCATTATTTGATACTTAGGTTCCACTACTGGAAGATCATTTATTGACACATCCCCATGCCAACCTACCAACATACTCTGTCATGGATGCATATCCCTAAAATTCCAAACACAAACTTTAGTACACATTTAAAAAACATGAACGTAGATTACAAGAATTATTCATGTATATCCATCACATATCATCCCCCTTTTTCTACTACGAGGTAAAAACTGATTCACTAGCACTACCCTTGCACATCCAATATCTTTGTCATGGTAATAATGGGTTAGCACATTAGTAATAACCATATCACCAATAGATACAAAATTATTCAAATTTTCATAATTTTACCACTTTTAATTTTTATATTAAGGACTATTTTATGTTCAATTTCATAATAAAGGAAAAATTTTAAATTTTAACCACATTCCCAAAACCCATTTTTGTATGTCTTCCTATTAATGATGTATGTGAAAATAATTCCTAATTTCAAGCATTGATGAATTCATACTCAACTACTGCTCTATACTAGGACATGAGTCAACTATCAGAAAATATTTCAATTAATAATCATAATATACAATAACTTAATAAATTAAGATGTATTAACATCTATCGATATAAAAAAACCAATAAACCAAAATCCCACCCTAGGTAAATTCGGGTTCCCCAGAACATGAGTTAGTTAATCCCATGTGCAAGATCTTGTCCTAGACCTAGCTCATTATATTATATTTTCTATTTTTCCCACATACTAAGAAAATATAATGGATAAGAAAATTCATTAGATTCAATTTTATTACAACCTAATCAAGGATCCACACACTAGTGCACCAAGATAGTTGGTAATATTACCTCAATCATCACTCCACATATGGTAGAGAATACTGAATTCTAGTTAGTTTCTAATATAAATCATTGGTAGAATATAACCTCATTATCAATGTTATGTAATATATTAAATAATAAAATAATAACCAAATGATATAACTAATAGCAATATAAACTAGTTTCATAGGATGAAAAAAATAAGAAATAAGTATACAAAAAAAATTAGTAGATATATAATTCCATGTATATGTTATATTTAAAAAGAAAAACCAAAATAATGAAACCCTAGCACACCAATGTGGGAAAAAACCTATCTAGTTCAATTTCCCATTTCAAATACCAAATAAGCAATCTGACATTAGACTCCATCCCTTATCATGTCTTGAAAACATAAAATATGTTCAGGTGTTGATCCGGAATCCAATTTATGGTGTGAGTAAAAAACAATTGGCCATCACCAATGGTGTCTAAAATAATATAATTCCAATAATATTGTTTTCTATTTTATAAAAAATAATTCAAAATTGTTAATATAAAGAGTTATCACATTTTATTATATTTTACTTAACCATATGTTTTTTCCAAGCTGTATGATGTCACCCATACTGTAAATGACAACATCAACACATACTAGAGTCTAAACAATCTAAATAAGATATAACATATCATAATATCGTAATACAATGTTAATCATTTAATATTTCATTTAAATTCTTATCATTGTCAATTAGAACCATTTTCCACTTCCAATCTCATGGGCATATAATGTCGAGTCTTACACCCAAGGATATTGGGAAATGTTATCCCAATACCAATGCTCAGTAAAGCAATGTTATTTAGAGGATTATTAATTTAGAAATACTTTTTATCACATATTCTTATTTGGAGCATCATTCCCTTCCCCACACTCATTTATTTTACCTTCATATTTGGTGCATCAATTACTATCCTACAATCATTTATCATGTATTGGTATTTGGTGCATTAGTCCCTATCCCACTATCATTTATTATAACCTTATCACAAATATAAAATATATATCAATATTACACTAATCAAAATTCTACATACATTATGTTTATAAATTATAAACCTTTTCATAGAAAAATCTTATTTAAGATCATCTATTCAATTTATCGTAGCAATCGTAACTCATTATTTCTATCATAAGGCATTATATGTACAATTAAATCTTTATCCAATTATTGATTTTAAAAAAATTCATTATATCTTTGTGGTTATACTAAAAAACGGATTATTCTAATTAGTTGACAAATTAAACAATCCCATCATTGGAATAACATTAGAATCTTATCAGTTGACCAATTTTTTAATCCTCGTTAATCAGAAAAATTTAATTTATCATCATTCACAAATTAGTTAATTAGAATTACCAAATTGAATTTTACCAAGATCTACTCATTTTTTAAACACATTATAAATAATAAAATCAATTAAAAAATTCCAAAAATTAATTAATCAATTAATCTAATAAATTAAAAACATTATTTCCTACTATTCTAAATGATTTGATACAACACGTACTCATAATTAGAATTCAAGACTATGGGAATTAAATTTATAACACCTACATGCTGATTGACAATGAGAAATCACCAGTATTAAACCACATTTGAATCAGAACAACCAAGCTCATGATGAATATTAAGATCTAGATCTAGAAACTGGATACATGTGTGAACATATAAGATTCTCCAAAACCTTTATCTAGATCTGTTACTGATGAAGTAAAACATCCCTTAAACGAATGACTAAAAGACATGGGAATCAGAGGAAAACAATCAGATGAGATAAAATGATATAAATAGCTTCAAAACTATCAATGGATCTTCTATTCAACATGAAATGAGATTGGACTTCCTCATATCTTGTCTGGGAGTATCAAAAATTTAAAAGGGAAAACATTTACTCTCGTGTAGTGGTGATTTGATATCAATACCTAGTGCTCGTTATTTTTTTTAATTTTTTTTTGGTTTCAAATTTCTGCATGCCACGTTTCCTATATGGGGAGAACATTATTCCTTAATCATGCACCTATCATTTCATGTCCTACAAGGGGGATACAGAATTTCTACTTGGATGAATCCCAATTTGAAAAAATATATTCCAACCATTTCAATCCCCTCAGTATGGGTTCAAATGGTTTGCTGGCCTTGGTTCACGGTATGGTCAAACGACACACCAATAGTGCAAAAAACCACTCCCTTACAAAATTCACCAATTTCACAAAAAAATAGAACAATGAAAAAACCTCCCATGTTACACAAAAATAGAAAAATATTACAAGAAATTGGGATTAGTCCATTTCTATAACGTACATGAATTTATAGAAGGAGGCTGTATACGTAAATTTTCATAATAAAAATTAAATATCCGAATATCAATGATACAAAATAAATTATTTTATGATATATAAGATATATTTAGAGGGTGTAAATATGAGTATAAAATAATTTTTTCAGCTTTATCAACTACATCTTCTTTATAATGAATACTTTAGATCACCCATAAATAGATATATATTTTGATTATTGGGATGAATAGAATCTATAGAATTTTTATATTTTTGTTTAGAAGATAGAACTGTAGTGTTTTTTAATACTAGAATGCTTGGTGTGGTGTGAATTAGTGAGGGATGAAGTTTGCATTTATAATTAGTAGTGTATGGCTTTGGGAATTTCACAAAAGATAAAATTATAATAAATTAATTCTCATAAATAATATATATACATATGAACAGATTAAATGATATGGTAGAATAAAGATGTTATCATATCATCCTATATGATTTTTCGATTTTTTTCATTTTAAATGTTATCATTTTGGTTAGCCCATAATTATCATATTTTAATATTAACTATAATACATGATTTTTAAATATTAAATGATTCTAAATTTTATTTATTATATGAAAATTTTCGCCTGAATTAAAAATTTATGGTGTTTTAGAAAATATAATTTCTACCTTATCCAATATCAATGTCTTTATTTTATTTATATACATTAATAAATTTAATTTTTGAAAATTAGTATTGTTTTCAATTTTGATAGACTTATCTTAATTTAACATTATATACTTTCAGAAAAATATTCAATTTTAATATAATGATTTAAAACCACAATAATATGTCATATAGATACTTAAAATTCAGGTATCATATATTCTCTTTCAATTTATATCACTTTAAATATTCCTAAAATCATTTATTATTATTTCTATTAAATAGTGAAATGTTTTACTTGCCATACATAAGAAATTAATGTCATTAATTAAATTGTAAAAAAATAAAAATTTCTTATTATGGAAATAATTTTATTATGATCAAAAAAGACACTGATATGGGTCTATAACAAACTTTCACCCTATTTTTTAGATGAAAGATATTTAAAAAGAGCATTACATTTAGTAACATTAATTGATTTAAATATTGTATATGTGATTTTCATGAAATATTTTCCACTACACTAATCATTTTAATGTTTAAAGACTATAAATTTATAATTATATACAAAAAATAAGAATAAATGATAAAAATTACGGCTTTATCATTTTTCATTAATCTAAATAAACCATATTTACCATTTACCAATAAGATGAATTTTTCCATTATTGAAATTATCATTGTGAAAAGAATTAAATTCATCATATTTTAGAAAATTAACCTCATGATTCTAAATATATTATTAAATATATATAAATCAATAATTATAAATTAATGAAAATAATATTAAATATCGTGGAAAAAATTTGGAAAATTTTTTTGTATGAAGACTAAATCATTAAGCCTAAAAATTGATTTATTTTTAGCGCATGCCGAAAAATAATTTTTTTGAATGGTTAAAAATTATTACCTTGTAAATAAAAAATAAATTTATGTAAATTCATTCATAAATAATGATTAATTAAATATTTTGATATAAAACTAAATATCTAACATAACAAAATATGAAAAAAACATCACTTTTATATTAAAATAATTTTTCTTTAAAAAATATAAATATATCACAATGAATGAATATATTTTATGAATTTATACACCACATATTTTAATAATATATAAATTAATATCAAAACCACTTATAAATGTTATTAGAGATATTTAATGCCTAATATTTTAATAATGTTTTGTGGTTTCTCTAAAATAACTATTGTGAGTAACAAAAAATATATAATAAATAAAAATGTATAATATTTTTTTCATAAAAATGGAATTATTCTAGTGGGATCTCTCTAAACCCACCTATAAAGGGTGATTATTTAAAAATAAATAAAAACATCTCATTGGGCTCTAAGTCACATTAAAATCTATATTGTTTGTAGGCTTCTGAATTTTTCATTATAGTATATTTATTATAAGATCCCATCATTGAGATATGTTAGCTTTTTGAATGATTTTCTAGTTTATGAAATGTATCTTTTTAATAGGTTTGGTCATGGGGGTAATATAGAGATTTTGTCTTGGATTATATACAATAGTGACAGATCATTGTTGATATTATGTTCACTGTAGAATTAGTAGAAATTGTGCACCATAACTATGCGTGCTAGTGAATGTGATGCACTATTTAGGAAATCATGTGAGGTGTCCTAGGATAACATGTAGCATGAGATCCCAATTTGAAAATGGATATTTCATAGACACAACATATTATTTCATGCCATGAATGTTCTATTCAATATTGTGTGGCTCGATTTTTAATTTGATAGTGGGAACCATATGGTAGCCCAATGTTTTTCAAACCATGAGGAAAAACTATGTGCCACAATTTTTTTTTGTTATCTTCATTTTTCTCATCTGATCCAATTCAATTAAATGTTTAATTTCAAACCCACTCGACCTTTTATATATAAGTTGATAATCAACCGAATGTGTCAACCACCATTTTCATTTATCCTTTGATTATAAGGCATTTTATGTTCTGTTTGGTGAGATTCAAAGAACTTGTTAAAACATAAACATTGTTTTCATCCATTCTCTATAAATGCTATGATGTGTTTTTTCATGTCCTTCATATTCTATAAACAATATGTTTAATATAATTTTAGTGTTGTGGTGTTTGATAAATTTTTATCATTAATCATGGGGAATGTTTTTACATGTGGTCATCTATGAGCATGAGGTAGGTGGTATTGATGTCTTCACCCAAAATCCTGATGTATTTTATATGTATGTGTTTCATCCAATTTATTGAATTTGAAAAAAAAAATAGTAATGAGAGAAATTAGGTTATTATATTGAGGTGTTAGACCCATTATGAATACTATTAGTTCTATTGATGATTTAGTAATGAACTTTGGGAAACCTACAGGGTAATCAAAATAATTAAAAATGTTGAAATTAATATGAGATGTTCGACCAAGGGTTATAATGATTTTAATGACATTAGAATTATAATGTTCAAATATATTAAATTGATTTTATGTCTTGGGTTATATGATTCATCATGTTAGACATACACTACTGCAAAAATTATTTTATCTTGTCTTAGGCACACCATTGATATTCATATAAAATATCATTTTATATTTATATTTATTTAAATAAGATAATTATAAACATGGCTTTTGAAAAGAGGGTATGAAATGTAATAATTGAATTATGAAAATTTATGTTAAAACTATATATATATATGTATTATATTATTTTTTGAACAATAAATTATAAAAAAATTTAAAAGTTATTGGAATACAAAAGAAAATGTTTTTTCAGAAACTATTTACTTGAGATAAAGTTTTTTTCACCACTAAATATACAATTTAATATTATTGGATTATATTATATATATATATATATACTCTATTAAATATAATGTGTAATTTTCATCTTATTTGTTTTCTTGGAATTATATAAACATAAATAAAATTTTATGAATACAATTTTTATTTTTCTAAAAAGACAATTTTGGGCATTTATATGTAACACATGTTTTAAATATAGATTTTGACACATAATATTATATATTAAATAATACATTTATTATTTTAATTTGGAATATTAATATTTACTCCAGTTTCTTTTTTTCAATTAGTTTGATGTTTTTCTAAGGAGTGAAAAATAATGCATTTTAAACGAAATGATTTTTTGTCTAAATTATTTATAGTATAAAAATATATTTTTTATTGGTTTTAAATTATAAATAAATAAGTTTTATATCAGATAGTCGAGTTTATGTCATTATAATAAATTCATAATTCATTTTTTATAAAAAAAACTAAAACATTTGATCTATTTCACATGAATAACATGTTTTTTGATCATTCAAAGAGATGAATATTATATTAATTTTAGAGAATTATATGTTTTGAAGATTGAAAAATTGATTCCATATTTGTAAGAACTTGTTCAAAATTATATAAATATGTCTCTTTTATGTAAGTATAATATAAAAATTAACATTTGTAAATTTTTAACACGGTTAAATGTAAATTGGGTAATTAATGGTAAAAATAATATTAAAAAATAATATATATATCTTACTCGATATAATGAAATTTTATTATTATTATCAAAAAATATAAAAACCATTTCCCATAAAACATTAAATGAATGTATCACTCAGGTGTATGTACGACTTAACATCTACACATAATGATATAATTCATTTCCCATCACCATATTTTATGAGGGGAATAATGATGGGTTTAATTTTTATATATTTTATTTGTAACAGAATTTTACTTCTGGAATGAAAATTGCATGTCTACCATTTTACCATGAAATATTTTATGAAATTATAATGCCACTCAGGTGTATGTGTGGCTTACAATCATGACTATAAAATGTGATTATTTTTTCATTTATATTTCACATGGTTGGTAATAAGGATTAATTTTATCAATTTATATGAAATTTTAAAAATATTTTTATTATGGAAATGAAGATACTCTGACCAATGTATAAGGATCGGGGCTTCTAATCCAAAACATTTTTGGAAAATAAACAAATATCACATTGAAAAATGATTTCAATTATTAATAAATAGGTTATATTATATAATTAACAAATCATAAATGGTATGATTGAATGATAGTGATCAAAAGAGATAATATTTTAAAAAATTTATTATATATAGGGTTTGAATGTTAATAAAGAATGTAAATAATTAGGTAATGTTGTTTTTTTCCTTACTTTTATTGAAATGGGACACATGCCTTATACAACAAATTTATATTTTATAGGGTGTATATATTGCACATGGATTTAATAAATGAGGCATATAATATAATAATGGTATTTATATATCTGTATAATTTTCAATTCATTATGGGGAATATGAGTAGAAAGATTATAAATGTATAAGGGTTTATTTCAAAATGTCATCAATATTAGAAATTGTATCATTTTAAGCATCTCATGTGATAAATTTCACTTTAATTTAGATGTATTCAAAAGAATAAAAATGGTTTTTAATATTCTTCTATGAATGTTTAATGTAAATTTTACCCTTACATTATATTTTAAAAAATTGTTTGAAAATAGTATTTTTGTCATTTTCATAACCTGGATCTTTGTTGATTTCCCAACAAAAAATATATAGAAATAATGACTTGATAACTCATACAAAGTAAATGGGATTTTTCCCGATCATAAGTCTATAATTTATTGAACCATAAATCAAAATAATAAATGGTTATTTTCTAAGAATGTATTTTATTGTATAATTTATTGTCAATTTAAAAAACATTCATAAAGGAGATGTATCATTCCTAAAAAAATAATTTAATGTGATATTTAAAAAAAATAATTTTCTAACCTAAGATGAATTTTTTTTACTTATTATTTATTTTGGATATTACCCAAGGATACAATTATTATATTTTAGTTAATGTATTTTCATCTTAATCTACAGATATTGATGAATCATATTGGGTTCAATGAGTTATGTTATTATGATGTGATTGTGAAACTGATTATGTTACATGGGATCTGTGATATTGAATGACAAAATTTTTTATAGATAAAATATTTATAGTGATCATTTTGTGATGGTTAGTTAAAATATATCCATACAAATTCATTGGGT
Organism: Viscum album; assembly: GCA_963277665.1. NCBI lineage: Eukaryota > Viridiplantae > Streptophyta > Magnoliopsida > Santalales > Viscaceae > Viscum > Viscum album. Next base: position 223,699,787 of record OY728165.1, read on the forward strand.
AATGAATTATATCTCATGGTATAGTTAGGGGAAAATGTTGATGAGCATGAACTTGGATGGTAAACAAGTAGTTGTCCTTGATTCATCGAGGAAAATAATTTAAAGACTTTTTATGATAGTACTAATAGATTACCATGACCTGATAAATGGTTTTATTATATTATGATGATTCCACAGACATTTAATACTTGAACATATTTTTAATGAATGAATTCAAATGAAGTTTCATTCTTATGGTTCATGAGAATTATTTATTACATGACTCATGTTGATGAAATATGATAGATTGGGAATGAAAATTATTTGTTATTTTCAAGATAACGTATCCAAATTCATGATCATATTCATTCGTAAGATAATAAATTGATGTATTCCATGTTTATCCTCACTATTCCTTTGATATCTCCCTATTTTCATTTGTTTCTATTCATAGGATATGAAGAATGATGTTAACTGTGATATTCCCAAATGTATCTAATTATTTTTAAACAAATGGGAGATTATGTAGATATTTTATAACCAATTTAATATTTTTCAATGGTTAAAAAGTAACTAGATATTTATGATCATAAATCATATATTTTTATACTAAACTGAATATTCAAAAAACAAACGATGTAAATTATATGTATAAAAATTTTGGGTAATTATTATTTGTATCATATGAATGAATTAGTTATCCATTGGTAAATACTGTGAGAACAACATAATAATAAAACTAATGAAAAATCTATATATTGTGTAAAATACTATTGTTTTGGTAATAATAATTTATTAACTAGGTAAAAACAAAATTTTATAATAGGATCTCAGGGTTTAATTAATTTTCTAAATTCATTCTCATGATTCCTCACTATTGTTATAATTTATCATAATATTTTTGTTTTGGTTTATTTAAATTAATATAACCCAAATTAATCATGTTAAAACTGAATGTGATGTATTAAAAAATGACATCCCACCTGAGTAGGATAATGTTATGGGAGATGGAATGTCAAACCTCATAGACATGATAACACAACTTTCTGTATCCTTAAATCATAATAATTTTTGAAATGATAAAAGAATAGAACAATATAGTATTAATAATTCATGAATAAACATCCACATTTATTTAGTGGATATTATGACCCATTAGGGACTAAGATATGGACCATCACCATTGATAAAATATTTTTTTTCTTCAATTCTTGAAACATGAAAACTTTTCCCTACCAATTTATTTTCTAGAAGAAGAAGATGATAAATGGTTTTTTTATTGTCAATTATATGAAGAAATATGATAAAATTAAATCCATTGTTTGTAATGAGTTTAGGAATATATTTTTTAATAAGTAGATACCTTATATTTTTTATGATGCAGGATAATGACTTCCATGAGGAAAAAAACATGATGAATATAATGGTGTATATGATGAATATTATTTTATAGATGAAATGTTTTCTTCATGTAAAGTTATCCAACGTGAAACTAAAAATGAATTATTCATAATTTGATTAAAACCGATTTTCTAATGATATTTAGGCATATTAAGATTCATTAACTCTGATGAAGGTTTAAAATGTGCTATTAATGTGGAAATGGAAGTTGAAAAATTCCACAATTCCCAAGGTTTAGATATGAAAAATTGTTGTATCCACATGAAATATAATAAAAATGAAATTGTTTAATGAATTTACATGCTAGAAATGTCAGAACAGTCAATAATAGATTTTATTAAATGGACTGGGAGGTGAATTAAATCATGAAAGGTGGGTCATAAATCCCATGAATATTGAAAGGTAATAAATAGTCATATTATTGTAATGGTTGAAATAAATACAATAACTGATGTACCATCCATCCCCCACTGATATAAATTCAATGAGTATAATATTTATGATAATTAGTGATCAAATAATAATTCTTATATGATCTTCTAATACAACATAAAAATCCATAATACAAAGTGAAATATATTGTGTTCACGACAACCGAAGTGGGTTACAAGAACTATATTGTGAAAGGTACACATATAATACACTACAAAATAGCTAAAGTCTTATTTTATTATAGATCTACACACTATATTATTTATAAATAATTTTCTAAAGGTATCACATTATTATATCATGAATTAGATGTTGAGTTAGCTATGAGGACTCATAATGGAACAATAGTCACATCAATTGGATGAATTTTTTCTTCAATAGAATTTTGTGTGAATTTAATTTCTTTTAATATCGTGATTATCCCTATTGTTGAATTAAATTTGATGCATGAAATCACATATATTTTTCTACATAGATTTCATATTATTTACCAAGGAGGTGGATTTATATTCCATATTATGAAGGAACATATTATCATATATTGATGCAAGGATGAACACGAACATCAATTATAAATTTATTTCATGTTATGGGTCATAATTACATTAAATAAAACATATCTATTGGAAATAGTTAGGGATAAAAGAATTATAATACACCTACATATATGGGTATTTTTTTTGGTATTTGGGGAAGAGTTTCCTTGGTTTCTACCGAATCATAATGTTGAATTCTCAATAGATCTAATAATTTGTATTAGTCCTTTTTTTAAAACAACTTATTTAAAGACCCCAATTGAGTTGTATGAATTAAATTATAATCTATATGATAATCATGTTATGTGATTTTTATTCCCTATATCAGCACCTTGGGGTTCATATTTTTCATTTATTTAGAGAAAAAATGATTCAATGCACCATTTCATTTATTATATTCATATTAACAAATTTAAAAATAAGAACTAGTATCATATTCCCTATATCAATGATTTATTGGATCATGTATAGTTATCTATATAATTTTATAAAATTGAACTTCATACATGATATTATCAATTGAGGGTCAAGAATACGGTTATACCCAATACAACATTACGAACAATGTGTGGACACTGTGAATTTATAGTGATTATATTTTTTATTACTATTTATCCTACTATATTCATGAGATAGATGATTATATACATTAAATACTATCAAGATATATTGGATTTTGTCTTTATAGATGATATTATAGAATATTTGAATGGAAATGAAGAAGAAAAATATCAAGTGAGGATGTTTCTAATGACCCTAGGAAATGATAATAATTATTTAAAATTTACAAATTGTGTGTTCTATAATTTTATTGATTATTTACTAGGAAATATATAATCAATTGGGGGTAAATAACTATACCATTCAAATATTGGTATAATTGAGAAATGTACTAGAACCGTCATGGTAACTAATGTCAATAGTTTTCATGATTTGGTAGGATATTATCAGTTATCTGTGGAGTGTTTCACATGGATGTCCCATCAACTAACAAATTTAATTCAAAATGGTTCTATGTTACTATTGAAAAATTAATGGGACGAAAAATTTAAGGAAATAAAAAGAATATTATGTCATTCCCCATGCATAAATTACCCTATAATATAGAATGGTAATAAATTTATAATGATGAATCCAACAAGGAATTGGGATGCGTTATTATGAAAAATTACCTGGTTATATCTTATGCCTCAGGGGAACTGATTATTAAATATAAATTTTACACAAATCATGCATTGGAAATAGATGTAATAATATTTTCATGGAATATATAGAGTAATTATTAGTACAGAGAAGTGATTTATATATATATTGATCAAAAAATCATATATTACACATTCACATATAAGGTGTTGAATATGAGCCAATGTATATGGATGCAACAAATTATTGATTGAGGTTTATCAATACATTACCATCCTTGGAATGAAAAAATGGTGACAAATGAATTTTGTCTAAAGGACCATCATTTCCAATCTATGATGAAGATTATAAACCCATCAATATTTCTATATTTCAAAAGACTCGATCTAGAAATCATAAATGATGTTGAAATTTATTATATATTTAAAATTATTTTTCAACCGTCTATCCATATGATGAATAGAATGGAATGTATAAAATATATGGACCTAAAATAGAAGGATAAAATTTTCCAAAGATCAACAATGATTATGATGGAGTGATAATGATTATGGACTATGTATTTGTTACTCTTACAGAATATTGAAAGAAGAAACTATTCTATGAGGTTTATATATCTCAATTCAATACTAATCCTATAAGTAAAAATGATTTGTAGAGACTTAAAAGAATATTATTGGTGGGATGGAATGAAGAGAGATATTTTAGAGTAGTTTTCTCAGTGCTTATTTGTCCACATGTTAACATTTTGGGTTAAAATTCCAAGGGGATTGTCTGGTCATTAACCATACTAGAATTGTAATGACCAAATGTTTTTCAATGGTGATTTATTCTAATAAATATAACATAAAGTGACATTAATGCAGGAAATAATAAACTAATATATTCCAAGTGACCTTTAATCGTATTTTTTCCACTTCTATGTTTGGAATTTCTAAAATCATACAGACACGGTTGCGATCAGTAAGTTATTTGGATTCTGATAGGTAATTTTTATTTTGGGTGGATATTAACCTACCCATATGAATAATAACATACCTTTTGGAATAGTTATTTAACATAATGAATAGTAAGTTTATTTATGATAGTATAAAAATAATATTCAAGTGAAATAATGATGTTCTTATATTTTAGAATATGTTAATGAATTTTTTTAAAACTGGGTTTTTATTAATAAAATATAATTTGAAAATAAATAGTAAATGAATCATATTTAGAAAATTATTTTTGAAAAATAGATTTCATTTTTGGATTCAAAATATTGAAAAATGGTTATGTAGGATTTTTGGAATTTTTCTGAAATACTTGAATTTTTGTTGAATAATAAAATATGATAATTTAGGAAAAATGATTAAAATGTTTTTCTTGAGTCTTAGATGATGATATAATGATGTAAGATTAATTGTATCAAAACCATGTGAATATATTACTATTCTTGGTCATATAATAATTACTGTTTCTTGTCCCATGATGAAATAATAAATTAATGAAGATAATATTATGAAAAAACTCATCTCCTCCACTATAACCTCCCCTCCCCACTCCCTCTACTCTTCACTCTTATCATGAATTATGTGTTTCAAATATTCATAAAAAATATATCTCCATTATCCTTCCCCACATCCAATATCCCTGATCCTCTTTAAAATACCAAAATGTATCCTCTTAATAGGTTATCAAGAGTCAAATTCCTCTTTCCAATTCTTTTATTTATTTTATGTTCTTTTATCTTTCATGTTTCTTTCCTCAAATACCATCACCCAAATTGTATAATAACTCTATAAAAATAGATGTACAATAATTATTTAATGATAATGGGATATTTCAGTATCATCTTTTATTTCCCCACCTATTATTTTAATGAAATGAAAAAACCGTTTTAGATGTGTTGATTTAGCACATTCAAGGACATCAATTTATCAATTTCTATTATCATATTTAATTATGGTCATGAAACCATTTGTGTTATGGTTGAACTATATTATTATATATTTAATATATCTTATTTATGCTTTGGTAATCCTTTTTTACAAATGGTATTATGTTATAAAGCAAAACCTGTTCATTGTAATCAGACCAACTAATTAACTAAAATAGTTATCACTAAGGTTATACAAAATAATCCAACTTCACTACTAATAACTGAATGAATTATTCTAGCCATGTAATATACTGAATTTTCTCTAATTAAATACAACTTAATTTCTAGAAAACCACTTTCATAATACATGTTTATCAAAACATGAATCTGAGTGAACTGATCATTAAAACCAAGTAAATAAACACACTCGAACAATGTAATTGAACCTCATAAACAATAATAATGGATATAAATGAACTATACATGATTATAGTAAATATTATAAATATATTAGAGGTTAATTATTTATTAATCTGAAAACCCCATTTATTATTCAGGTTGCTATGTTCATGAAAATGTCTCTCTCAAATTTACGGTAAGGGTTGCTGTCCATTTCTCTCATAATCAAGATTGTCTTATATGCTATGAATTTTATTGGAATAAAAAATGATGGGGTATGATTTTAATCATCCCCCACATACCCCTCATGATGTATATGTGATGAGATACCCATTTTCACTTTCATAAATCCCTCTTAGGTACACTCGATACCACACCGATAATCCGTAATGAATTCTACCAGAACCTCCTTTGTTCTTTTGGGGTGCCTTAATTTTCATTATATAAAAATTGAGATATTATATCTATTTATGTGTATCATGAAAATAATTAACAAAATTCATACAACAATACCCTTTCATCACCCTATCTTGGAAATATACATATTTTCTTAATGATTCCCTTATTAGTACTTTCCGATAAGAAAACCTGCTTTAAGGGAACATCCCAAAATTTTAACAAAATTACAAGTGCACTATATCTTTTATACTAATCCAAATTGTCTTTATAAAATAACTAGTTTTAATATGTAAACATATGGGTTGAATTTTGGTTTTATATAAAGTATTTTACTCTTTTAAATTTTAATATATCTATAGTATTTTCCTTTAAACCCCATAAAATGTTTTAATGATAAATATTCCCAAATACATTTCCTAGGTTTTGTCAGTTATGTTTGACATAATTTTCCTTCATATATTCCAATTTAACCTTATAAACATCCATTTATAATTTATTTCTATTCTTCCATGGATACTTTTATGATACATATCTTGGTTATGCTTTATGTATAGATTGTGGTAAAGAATTATTTACATTGGTAACCCTTATGATTATGTACGACTGATTATATATGATTATTTATGTGGAAAAAATATTCATGAAATGTATGATGGAGTCACCCAGATAACACTACGATTCATTGTGTAAAGTTATTTCTCATGAGATGCTATGTGAAACGGTCTTGGCGTAGACCATGGCTAGTTCTACTATAGGAAACGAGATTGGCGGTTAGCATTAACCTATACTACAATGGGAAATGGGATTGGACGGTAGCCTTGACTTGTTGAAAGTCCTTTTTTATTTTTCTACCTCACTTATATGAGTCCATGTTAATATTATCCCATGATTATATATTATAATTTCACGTGTACCATGCTTTTGATATCATTTTTTAATGACTCCTAATTCGTGATCGTATGCTTTATTCTTAAGTTCATTCCCTTAAAGGACTTTTTAGCTCATCAATTTCATATTCTGTTCCCTATGGTACCCAATGCAGATGTAAGGTATCAAAAAATGTTAGGAGATGTTTATGGATATTAAATATTGAAATTTATTTATTATCCCCATGTTTTAATTTTTATGAACCTAGTCTTTTAATACACAAGACATTACGATCATCGGCTTGTAATCTAATGTAAAATTATGCTTAAAATCATGTAGCATTTTATGTAAAAGGCTAGGGTATCTATAGAAATTATCAAGGTACGGTTTAGTTATTTTTGGAGACTTGGAATAGATCACATTATTAATTACCTTTAATATGAGACTCTGTATATAAATTCATCCATAAATTTTGGTATGTATAGAGTTAGTTGTTTACATAGAAAATACGTCCCTATCTGGATATAAACAGGTAGAGGCAGCTCTGGCATAGATGCACCTTAGAGTGAAAATTATGATAAAGAGTTTCTAGATTGACCTGGTGTTTCCAAGTACACAACAGCGGGCCTTACTACACTCTTGGTATGACACTACTAGGAGGATATTCTTTGGTAAATTCATGATCATAGTACAAACCAATATTAAGGGAATAAAAAACCCAATAAGAAAGTTGTTAAATAAATACATCAAGGTAGACCAAGATTGAAATATAAGTAATCACATGTTATGATGTACTTATCCTCTAAAAGTTTATCCTTTTATGTTAAATTTTTTTCTTTTTTATGTTCAATAACTAACTATTAAACCCCTCTAATAGTACTTTCTTCTTATTAGTTAATTGTAGGATATTGAAGAATATCACCCCATAAAAAATGTTATAAGAAATGTGATTATTTCCATAATGATATTCCTGGTATGATGGGAGTGGGTGCTCAGAACTTTAGAATATTACATGCTCAGTTGTCTCATGTTATGAAGAACAACATGAATGATGTGGAACACCTTCCTCTGAAAAGGAAAGATCATGTTGCGTAGAATATTTTCGATGTCAAAGGCCTTTCATTTTTAGAGGATCATCTAATCCCCTAATCATGGAATAGTGGATTAACTCCATTAAAATGATATTCTCCATCTTTAAGTTCTTTGAAGAAGGGAATTTTGCACTCGTAGTCAATCGTTTTGATGGGGAAGTTGATCAGTGGTGGATATTATTCAATAAAAAAATGTCCCAAGAGGAAATTGATTCTAGGGATTTAGAGAAATATGATAGAAGTTATTTGATAAATATTTTCCTTGCACACTCCGTCTCAAAAATGGAAAGAGGGTTCCATAGAGTCAAGTAGAAGAAAGATGAGTTCATTGGGGGTGTATGAAGTGAACATTACAATGGTTTCATTGTATGCCTCTGGTCTTGTCATGAACACCTAAAGAAATGTGGATCTCTTATTTAGCAGACTAAATCCATGTCTAATAAAATAATTGGATATTTGAGGCATTGATAGTTATGAGTAGATTGTTTGTTGTTCCTTCTATGTTGAAATAAGGATTGGAGACTCTCAGGGCTCTAGAGGTTCTGGCGACGATAATTGGAAAATAGAGAACAACCTGGTTGGGTCATCCAAAAAATCACATGATGGAAAAAATACCAAACATCCCACATGTAAAATTGGTGGGATGAAGAATCCTGGGAACTATCTAAAATGAACCATGAATTTCATCACATGAGGAATATTTGTTCATCTTTCTAATGACTACGGAAGGGATATGAAAATTCCCGATAATTAGGAAGATTAAAAGAATGTTCAAATCAACACGTAGCCAGTGGGGTCGTGATACAACCGCATAGTGCATGGTCATTATGAAAAAATGGCACTATGCTAAGGATTATAGGTGGAAATCAACACCAACATCCTAAGAGACAAGTAAGGGATTATGCTATCACTACTGCTGAGGTAGATTAAGACAAAAATGTGGTGATAGGTACAATATTTATTCATTCATGAATGGATAACATACTATTTGGTTCTGGTTCTATGCATTCTTTCATATCATGCATGTTTAGTAGAACTATTCAACTACCACATCAAAATTTGGAGGAAAGGAAATCTGTGGGAACATCAAATGGGGAAATTATTTCATCCATGGTATATAACTTGCCCCTGATTAAAATTTTTGGACCAATCCTCATAAAAAATCATGTCATACATTATTTAGTGGATTTCAACACAATCTTGGGCCCGGATTGTATATCTTTACAGAAGTCCAACATCAACTATTGGGAAAGGTAGATTACTCATCACAACAAGAACCAACCTCCTATTCTATACATGTGTAAGGAAGAAGTTGAATCTCATTTGGAATCATGGTCCAATGTGTGTATATTTGTTTCTTGAGAGAAATCATATCTAGCTCAAATGAATGAGATAATGGAGAGGATTATGATTTAAAACATGCACATCATGGTGGATTACATGGATGTATTCACAAAAGAGTTGGCTAGTCTTCCTTTTAATCGAGAGGTTGAGATATCAATTGATCATTTCAATGGATCTCTGCTTATATCAATGACAGCATAGTGAATGGCCACCATATAGCTGGAAGAGATGAAGAAACAGTCACAGCATAATCTGAAGAAGGGTTTTATACACATGAGTTCTTCACATTTGGGTGCACAAGTCCTCTTCAAATTAAAGATGGATTTATCATTGATCCAGTGCATTGATTATTGTGAGATCAATAAAATAATGGAAAATAACAAGTGTCCCCATCCACATATAGATTACTAGTTCGATCAGCTTCGTGGGGCCGATTATTTCTCTAAGGTGGACAACGGTCGAGATATCACCAATTAAAGGGGAGGAAGGAATATATTACCAAGATGTCCTTTCAACTGAGATATTGACAGTATGAGTTCATATTTATTCCCTTCAAAATAACTAATGATCTAGAAATATTCGTGAATTTAATTAATAGAATCTTTAGATTTTATGTTGATAAATTTTTGGTAGTCTTTGTTGACAATATTCTGATATACTCCATGTGTAAGAATTAACACATAAAGTATTTTAATACATTGTTATTGAATTTACGAATGAATAAGTTCTATGCCATGTACAATAAATTTGAGTTATAGACCAAGGAAGTATCATTATTGGGGCATGTTATCTCCGGAAATGGGATATATGTGGCCCCTTCCAAGACAATGCAAATAAAATAGTGTCCCATGACATCTTCTCTAAAGAAGTTTCATAGAATTTAGTCTCTTTCTAAGTATTATAAATGATTTGTGACGAACAATTAATTATTATATAATGAAATGACCAAGGAAACACAGAAGGTAGTAATGTTTGACTAGAATTTTGAATGTGAAGATTGTTTCAAGGAGTTTTAAACGAGTCTTATCACTGCACCTATACTCCCACTCCCAATACGTGGAGATATGTTTGCAGGGTAAAATGATTATTTAAAGAATGGATTACGCCGTGTGGTAATGAAAAATAAAAAAGTGATAGACTAAGACTTGAGGTACCTGGAAATCAATTAGAATAACTATCCCATACATGATCTGGAGTTGGCGGTTGTGATATTTGTGTTGAATATCATGTGTCAATATCTCTATGTGGAGAAGTGTGAGAAATATACTTATCAAAAGAGTCTCAAATATATATTCCCAAAAAAGAGAATAATATGTTCCATGGAATATGGATGGAGCTCATCAAGGATTATGACTAATCAATCAACTACCATCCTGGTAAGGTACATTAGGTGGTAGATTCTCAATGTACAAAGGATCAAGCATCTATATTAATAATGAGAATTGTAAAGGACCCGATCTTCTTAAATTGGTAGTGGATGGACATTGGAATCATTAAGTGATTAACACCATCGATCATTTCTCAAATTATTGGTCAAACATCCCTCAAGAAGATAATAAAGGATTCTTAATGAAAAGATGTAAATGTTATTAAATGGGTGAAAGCAATAAAAAATATTAAATCCTTAGAGTTCATTATTAACAAGGTTGGAGTTGTAAGATTTGGGAGACGATTATGTGTATCATCTGATACAGAGATAATGAAAGAGATGTTGCATGAAACACATAGCATGACCATCTCTATCCTCCTAGGGAGCACAAATATGTTTTGAGATATCAATGAAATCATTTGATGGAACAATATAAAAATGGAGATTTCTAAATATACTTAAAAGCACTAGTTATGATAGAAAGTGAATTATGAGATGAAAAGTCATAAGGGGAAGATGAAAACACTACCCATACCAACATGGAAGTGGGTGAACATTACCATAGACATTTTCACTAGACATAAAAGGACATCCAGAGGAAACAATGGTATATGGTTTATTGTTGATTGTCTTATAAAAGACTTCTCACTTTATCGCAATTCAATAGGACATCTCATTGGATCAACATGAATAGATATATATCAAATTAGTGGTAAGACTTACTGGTTTACCACTATCTATAATATTTAGTTGTGATCTATGATTCACCATGAGGTACTAGAAAAGGATCCGAAATTCTCTAATCCTTGAACTGAACATCAGTACGGCCAATCATCCTCAAATTGATAGTGAATCTTAGCAGCCTATTCCAAAAATGGAAGATATGATGACAGCTAGTTCTATGGACTTCAAAAGGGGATGGGACCAACAACATCCAATGGTCGAATTATCAATCAACAATAGTGTCCACTAATGAATCTGAACGAAACCATATGAAGCCCTTTATGGGAAAATGCGAAGAAAACCGACATGTTGGGATGAAGTTACAGAGCGTAAGCTTCTAGGACCTAAAACGGATAAATAATTTTTGGAGAAGGAGAAAACCCTTAAACAAAATATCATGTCAACCCCAATTCGATAGAAATGTTTTGTATACAACTATAGACAAAACCTTCAGTTCAAAATTGGAGACATGGTATTTCTAACCCTATTTCCATGTAAGATGGTCTTGATGTTTGGAATGAAATGTAAGTTATGTCCTAGGTACAATGGACCCTTCAAGATACTTGAACGCATCAGATCTGTGGCCTATCGACTATCACTTCCACCTACCATAGCCAAATTAAATTATGCCTTTCATGTATCCCTCTTAAGAAAGTATATACCAGACCCTTCACATGTACTCTCATAAGAGGTGGTATAGTTGGAGGATGATCATTATTTTGTGAATAATCGAATGAATATAATTGATCATTGAGATAATGTTATACATAAAAGACTACTATCTTGGTCAAGGATCTTTAGAAGAACCATAAGTATATAGAGGCATCATCAGAACCGGAGGATGTAATGAAGGAAAAGTACCCACACTTATTAATGGCCTATAATGTAAAATGAAATTTGAAGGGCCAGATTTTCTATGGGGGGGGGAGAATGTAACGACCCGTTTTTTTTTGATGTAAATTCATTTCATATAAATATGTCACAAAATTATATGAAAACACATCCTAATGAAATACTATGTGTTATAAAACCTTTAAACACACTTATTTCAGTTATGTGTTTTGAATTTCAAAAATCCAATATAAATCGTTGTGATTAGTATGTTATTTAGAGTTTGATATGGAAAACATATTTTTTAGTGAATAGTAATCTACACTTATGATTAGTGATATACCCTAAAGAATAGTAACCTTACATATGGTAGTGTAAAAATAATATAGAATCGACTGTATGAGGTACCTATATTTTAGAATAAGTAAATTAATATTTTAAAAATTGATTCTAATAATAAATTATTATTTTAATAAAATATTATAAATATCAAATTTGGAAATTTTTTAAGAATAGTGATTTCATTTTCGGCTTCTACTCAATGATAAATAGATAGTCTGAATTTTTTGGATTTTTCTTAAATACGTGAATTTTTGCTGAATAGTTAAATACGATAATTTACGTTAAATTCTAAATCATGGATTTATTGAGTCATTGATGATGATCTCTTGATGTACTACCTATTGGTTATAAATACCATCAAATTATTACTATTATTTGTCACGAAATACTTATTATTCATTTTATTATGAGGGAATATAAAATTAATGAATATAATATTAAGAAAACCCTCCTCTCCTACAAATTACCCAACCTCCCACCCCCTTCTCTCTACTCATGTCAAGCCTTATACCTTGCCAATATTCTTCCTGAATCCCTCACAAAAAAACATACCCACTTATAAAATTTTGTAGTCTCTTCAAAATACCATAACCACTCCCTTAAAGAGGTTCTCAATAGAGATAAACTGAAGAGGTACATCCGCTTTCCAATTCTATTATTTCTTTTAAGTCATTTTATTTTCATGTATCTTTCATGACCCCCATCACCCAAATGGTATGATTACTAAATTAATAAAAATATACTAGAATGATGTTGTTTTATATGAATATTTAATTATCATCTTTTCTTTCCACACATATTGGTTGAATGAAATGAAAACACCATTTGAGATTTGTTGATTTAGCACATTATTGGATGATAGATTATCAATATCCATTGTCATCTTTCATTCTTATCATGAAACCATTTGTGTTATCATTGAAACAGATTAATATATGTGTAATATAACATTTTTAACGTTAAATAATCATTTTTTAAAAATGGTTTTATTTTATAATGAAAAACATATTGAAATAAAACCCACCGATTTCCCAAAACATTTCTCAGTAAGGTTTTATATAATAATTCATTTTCATTCCCAATAACAGAATGACATTTTATAACCATGTAATATCCAAGATGTTAACTAATTGTATAAAACCTCATTTCATGACTACCACTTTCATCATACATGTTTATCCAAACCTGAATATTAGTGAACCAATCATTAAAACCATGTAACCAAAGGACCCAAACATTGAAATTGACCCTCATTACCAATAAAAATTGTCATAAATGAACTCAAAATTATTATAATAAATATTATACATATTGAATATTATCTGGTGTTATTAATTAATAAATGTAATGTTATTATACACGTCATTATTTTCAATCAAAGTTGATTATCAGATTTAAGGAAAGGGATCCTCTCCATTACTCTGTTAATCAAGATTGACATCTATGATAACCCTTTTATGGGAAATATCAAATGATGGAGTATGATTTCACACCTCCCCATACTACCCTCATTATTTATAATTGATGGTAAACCCATTTTCCCTCCCATCATGCCCTCTAATGTACACTCGACACCATGTCTATAATCCATAATGAATTTTTTCTATACCTCGTTTGTTCTTTCGTGTTGCATTATCATTTCTTATATCAAAATGGAGTTATAATACGTATTTACGTGCATATTATAAATATTGTTAAAATTAATTTTATCAAGACCATTTCATTACTCTCATTTAGGGATATATATATATATTTAATGATTCCCTCCATTGTAATTTCCAAAAAGAAAATATGTTTTATGGGAACATCCCAAATTTTTACCCAATTAAAAATTCACTCAATCATCAATGTTAATCCACCATTGACAATATAAAATAACTATTTTTTTTGATATCCTTATTGGTTCAATTCGATGATTATATGAAATATTGTCCAGTTTTCTATTTTATAATCTCTTTAGTATTTTCCTTTAAACCACTAAAAAATGTTTCAAAATTAATCAAATACATTTCCAACTAGTTGTAAATTTTGATTGAAAACCATTTCCCTGAAATATGCCTATTTTACCTTATGAACATTCTTGTTTGTTTTAATTCCTTTCTTTCAAGGAATCTTTCATGATACTCCCATTGGTTATTCGATATGTCATGATTGTGGTACCCAATTCTTCCCATGGGAATACTTTTGTTTATGTAATATTGAATATGTGTGATTCATTATGTAGAAAACATTTTTAGGAAATATAAGATGTGTATGCCCATGTAGAACTCCAATTCCTATGGTAATTTTATGTGTCATGATATTCTATGTACAATGGTCTTGGCGGTTAGTCGTGGCTTCTCCTACTATGGGAAACATGATTGGTGGTTTTTCTTTAGCATGTACTACTATGGGAAATTGGATTTGTTGTTAGACCTGAATCGTAATGAAGACTTGTTTTATTTTTTCTTCTACAAATATATGATTCCATGTTTATACGATCCCATGTTTATTTGTTATGATTAAATATATACCATGCTTTTGATATCATTTTTTCATGCCTTCTAACTATTTGTTCTTAATCATTATTCTTATGTTCATTCAATTACTAAACATTTATCTCATCCCTTTGTTCATTTGTTCCCCAGGGTACCCTATGTAGATGTAGGAGCTCAAAGGTAGTTATGATCACTTTATTGATATTAAATAAATAAATGAATTTATTATCCCCATGTTTTATGTACCTCTTCTTCAAAGATATTAGATTCTATTATACTACTCTTGTACTCTGAGGTTTAATTATGTGGAAAATAATGTAATGTTTATCTCAAAGGCTATGGTCACGAAACATTTATAAATGGAAAGACAATATCATGAATTTTCTAATCTTACTTCTTAAAAATGGGAACAATTCTCTGTATATTATATTTGTTATCCTAAAAAATACTCTAATCATAATTATTGATAGAAATGATTGATCTCTTTATCCAAATTCAATTTTTTTAAGGATGTGATAATATTTGTTTTAGTTCAACATTCCACAATATCAGATTAGGATATAATGATTACCTCAGAGTTATGTAAATGTCTTCAATAGGTTATTGATACCAAATTATGTTTTATCACTGCTAATAAACCTAAAATAGATGGTCAATCAAGGATGATAATAAAAAAATATAAAAAGACATGTTGACTACTTTCTCTATGGATTTAAAATGTTGTTGGGTTCAAAAAATTAATTTTATATAATTTTCTAATAATGATTGTCTTAAATCTAAAATTTATATGGCTCCTTATAAATCCCAAAACAGTATGAATTTAAATATACCAATGTACTGGAGTGGAATTGCAGAAAGATGGCTATTGGGACCTAATCTTGATTTGAAAATTACAAAATATTGTTAGATATATTCTAAAAATTATGATCAGTTTAGAGTCAAGAAACATTTATACTGATAATTGTAAAAAATTTCTTCATCTTGAAATGGATGACATATTATTTTTATGAATCAATCCATGTAATAGATTAATGAGATACAAAAAAAAGTTCAATCAAATAAATAGGTATATAATTCATTTTGAAATTATTTATCTTATAGGGAATGGTTCTTATTGATTGAGACTACCACTAGTTTTTTCTCAATTTCATGATGATTCCATGTATGATTACCTAATATGTAAACAATTAATCCTTCATGTGTACTACACAAAAAGGTTGTATCACTGGAACAATAACATTATTTCACGGAACAACCTCTAGAGATTTTAAATCATAGGGATAATGATAAATGAAATAATAAAAAAAATCTGGTTTTATTTTTGTTATGAAACAAACAATTTATGAGATCTACATGGAAACCTAAGTACATGATGACCTAATGGAATAAAAATATGTTTATATTAATGTGATGAATTATTAAGGAGAATCACATTTAAATGTTAGAGATTTTAAAAAAACCATGTATTTTTGAATTGTTTATTATATCAGAAAAAAAAATATATTTTATGTATTTTGTTTTACACTATACAAAGTAATTATTTCTCTACATGAATCACCAGCATAGATTGTTTTACTCACAACACATAATCTGGAAGAAACATCATTATATTATTGTAATTATTTACATATGAAAATTATAATATAGTTCTTAGAATGGATGGTATGAATAGAATTAACTATGTTATGGAAATATGGAAGGAAATGTTTATATAATTAATTATTTGGTGACCAATTATTTACAATTGGAAAATACCATTTAAATGTAAAATTGAATATTTCATTTATAAAATATTTAATTTTCACATGTTTTTTTACCTCTAATAAATAATCACTATCGTTTTATTATAGTTTTAAATATATATAATATATTAAATCTAATAACAATTATTCTCACTGTGATTTATCAATGTATGAGATAAAAAATCCAATTTTCATAGAAAATATGTAATTTTCTAAAAAAAGAATTTGTTTTTATATTTCTACAAAAAAATCTTATAAATATAAATATTGACACATATTTAATTTCTATTTGAAAAAAATAAACATCTTCTTTGAATATGAAATATCACGATAATTTTTTTTTTAATTTTTTGGTATTTTTCTTATAAGTTTCTCCATTTGATGATGAGTAAGAAATAATGATTTTTAATTGAAGACATGTTTTTCATTCAAAATAATTTATATTGTTAAATTATTTTTTTAATTGTTATTAATATATAATTAGATGAATTTTACATTATATAGTCAAATTTAATTTATTTGAAGAATTATATAATTTTAGTTGAGTATATATAACATTTCAAACATTTTAACGTTTCCACATTAATAACATGTTTTCTCATTCCCTTGATGGGATTTAATTGTAATTAATTTTATAAAATTATGTGTTTTCAAATTTGAAAAAATTATTCCATATTTTGAAGAATATGGTTCATATTTAAAATATATGTCCCATTTAATTTTCTTATAATATGAATATCACTATTAGAAATTTTTTTACCATACTTATGTGTAAATTATCTAATTAAGGTTGGATATATTGGTATAAAAATTATAATAATACCATAAATCATTCCCAAATGATATTTGTTGAATATAATTTTAAACATAAAACCTGTATTTTGAAAATGAATTTTTGATGGACACTTGTCTTGGAAAATGACATGGATAATATTAAAATTAAAGAGAGTGACAAAATTTAACACTCTAACAATTAATAAAAAATTTAAAAATTGTATGGTCATAAAAAAATAAATTCACGAGTAAAAATATTTCAAAATGAAATTAAATTTTTTTATATACACCATGAATTATTTTATTGAATTAAAAAAAATTATAATTATTATGCAATGACGATGTATCGATTAAACAATTAATAAAAAACTCAATTATTTGATATCAAAAATAATAAATGAAATTTAATACGAATTAATACAGTTTATCCAAAAATATTATAGTTGAATATGAAATATTGTGGTTTCATTAAATGAATTGGTTGGAATTTAGATCTCTGTATTGATTCTCTTAATTTCATTGTAATGAAGAACATTAAAATTGACACTAATGATATTCAAAAAACATTAAGGGTCAATCAAAATGATAAGTTGTAAAATTACAGAAAAAATTACAAAAATGTATTGGCTAAGGGTATTAACACCCTATCAAAAATTAACATTGAATTCTATTCCATTAGTATGTATTTATATTGATATTTAATTTATTATAATTTAATCATTTTAGAATTTCTAAAAGTTCTCCTCACATTAATTAAAAATGGACACCTCATTTGTTATATCATTTCTCTACATTTAGTCATATATTATTAAAATTATTTGAAAAAATATATTCCCAACATCCCTATATATATATATATATTATAGATGATTTTCAACCCAACAGGCAACTATCGACACCTTTAGAGGAGATCTATAGCAGTCGTTTCAACAAGGGGGTAATATCTCTATATAATTACTCTCTTTTAATACTCTTATATAACTCATCTAATTATTAATATATAACATTGAAAACTAAATTATTGAATATTTATATGATGAGATTTAAGTATTATTATTATTATGATCAAACCATTATACAACCACATTCCAATCAAACATGAAGTGAAAGTATCGCTCATGCATACATACCACATACCATCTCCACATAGTGACACAATTAATTTTCCATCACCATAATTTATGAATCATAATTGTGAAAAGTTTAAATTTTTTATAACATATTTATGAAATAATGGTACTTATATAATTATAATATCACATCTATTATTTTCCACATATTATTTTGGGAAATTAAAACGTCACCCATGAGTATGTATGGTGGAACAACCCCCTCAATGAAATGACAACCTCTACGGGGCTATGAATGTGATAAGAGAAATAATAAACCCAAATTGCGGTCACCAGTAGGCTCCAGGTTGGTGTGTTTCAACAAGATTATTTTAAACACACAGATGTGAGACATTACACTTTGAAATAACACATGCAAAAGAGAGAGATAAGATAGAAACCAACCAACTCTTTATTAGACTACAATATAAAATAATCCCATGTACACATATGTAATTCAATGTATGAACAACTGAAACTAAAAGGGAAAAATTTATAGTTCCAAAATAAAGTAAAATGAAAATGTCCCCAAATACTGAATATCTCCTACAACCCTAAGATATTAGTAAATATACTGATCACCAACCTCATATAAGTGACAAAAAAATAGTATATATAAGGTATGGTGAGTATAATATAGTACCTAATTGGATCCAACCATGATCCTCTCAAGATAATGTAATGAAATAATGCTAAATCCTATTGATCAACATGTGAAACTAAATCATCACCCAAACATGTATACAATCTTCTTAAACTCACCATGGATATAATCACCATGTATCCCATACATGAGTATATAATATAATAAATAATGTCAAGGGTACCCCTCTACCACTTCCCACTAGTTTTCTTTAATTACCTGATGTGACACATCCTATTCTTTTCTCTCTAAAAAAGGGATGCCTTGTAGATATCTGGGTAAAGCACCACAATATACACCTCAGGCAAACAACAACCATGTACACATATCCAAAGTATCCTGGTAGTGTCTGGGAGCCACCAAAGCCCGCATAACGTGTATAGTACATCATGTATTACACCTAAATCCATTATTTGCCATACATCATGTAAGGATAATCAAGCCAACACAGCCTATAGGCGTTACAACTATATTAATCCCGAGATAACTATATCGAAAATAAATATGTTTTAATAAACACAAGACATTACAAAGAATACACATATATGGGAAAAACAAACCATTGTTCTTACAATCCCAAGTAACTTCCAAGAGAAGAGAGAAGGGACGATGGGAGTACTCACCCATCTATCATCCCATAGGGATTATGGGGAAAGACCCCCCTGGGCTCATAATTCCTGGAATGACAATTTCCATAACTGATGAGGTTGAGTAGCAAATAGAAACCACAAAAATTACAGAATATAATATATCTCACAACAAGAAAATGGGAATAACCTTTTCAATGAATCAACAATAGAAAATGTCTCTTGGACTCTAATCTTCCACTGTTATGACTATATATCCCATAAAAACACAACCATTTATATATATACATTAGGTTACTTTATCCATTTTTATCAATTAGACATTATGATAAATAATTTTTTATACCTAAATTAAAAATTCACATTGACCGCATTACGTCCTTTTACCATTCCAACCATGATCTATGCCCTCCAAAAATAAAAAACAAGACCATGGCTTTTTAGAAATATTAACTCAGAAATGAAATCTACCGTGCTCCAATCCCATTGGTTAACTTAATTTATTCAATAATTTAATAAATTATTTACCACTTTTCTATAATTCATGGTATTATAGGAATGAATTCTATAATTCCAAACAAAACATTCTCAATAGGGTGAGTAGATGAACTACCCTTATAGTGTTTTCCACATATATCATGAGTGGAGACCCATACATATTTGAGAAGCTATACACAGAAAGAATGTGGCATACCCTAATCACCATAAATCTTTTTTGGAAGGGTTAGAGAGGAAAAAAGCCCCAATTTTAGGGGAAATTAAACTAGATAAACAATCACCATATTCTAGAACAACCACATTCAAATAAATCGGTAATCCTAGCTTCAACATGTTTCCTAATATCGAGTGTCCTCCCTGACACCAACATTCATACATTGAGGAATCATTCCATAATATGATTCAACTAATTCCAGCACCCTTGGGAATCAGTTCCCCCAACATACCACAATCTCCCTCTAGGCTCTTCCATTCCGTGCTCACACCACAACATAAGCAGTGGGAAACAAACAACATTGAAACTAGTATCTTATCCCTAAACAAGGAATTCTACCATCACATGTAATGTGAACTCACACAATAAAATAATTAGTTTCTCGGTCTTCAAAATAAATAGGGTTACTTAGAAAACATCCATGCATTACCATTATCACAAAACCTATACATTCTTCAAAATTTAATTTACCCATTCAATTAAACATGAATTAATGGATCCATTTGATTTATCACCAAGAACCAAAAAACCCTGAATCATTAAAATTACACTTTAATCTTTTATTCAATATATTTAAAAATTAACACCAGATTTACATTGATTGACAACATCATTCAATAATGACATTCTAGACACAAAATTCATAGATAACACACTATCAAGAAAATCAAGTGGAATACATCGCTAGGAAAATAATACCAATTCCTTAATACAGTTATAATATTTATTAGGTTAATCTAATTATGATCTAATGAGATAACCCATGAGTTCTATATGATTTCATGTAAAAATTATCAGAAACAAATTCTCAACCTCAAAAGCTTTACAACATTGTTTTCATGAGAACAAACAACACAACATATCATGATATCATCTCCTGAAATGACTACATACACTCAATGAATCCACAATACCAACACACCAACCAAAATCATAGAAAGCTTCATTAAAATCGATGAGATCACATTCCATCACATGTAATTTTACAATAGGAATAAATAAATGATTGATCCAAAAATAAATGTGGTAGAACATTTCTTATATCAATTAAAATTGACACTTCCTAGTTGTACAAAAATAGAAGGTGTTCCTGATGTGGAAATAACTCTTAGGGGAAATGATACATTGATTACAGTTTGATTGCATGACTCCTATGGTAGATGAACTCTTGGAGTCTTGTAACATGTAAAGATAAAAAAAGAAAAGGGGAAGAAGGTATATAGACCATTTGAAAATCAAAATGGAGCAACAATATAGATATTTTTTAAAATTAAAAATAATATAGAACCCATCAAGACTATAAAATATGAACACGTAAAGGAATACCGACCCTTATGAAAATTATGATAGGAGTTATGGGATTAGAATCAAACATAAATCCCACAAAAAATTCCATTGATTGTGTTTTAAATAAATGAAAACATAAAATGGGTGAAATTGTAGGAAGTTCGAAACAATGTTCACAAACCAATCAATGTAGACCTATGATCACTATTCACCTATCGATCGTTCTACATCTACATATAAATATACACCTAGAAATAGATAACTCACAGATCATTGTACACCTACAAATCAATGTCCACCTATAGATAGATGAATCATCTATCATTTGACTCCTACCAATCCCCGTACATGTTCCAATCACAATAAAGCCACCAGGAGATAACTCACAGATCACTGGACACCTACTGATAGATGCATTATCGATCAGTGTACACCTATCATTCACATTAAACATACTGACCACTGTAACACTACTAATAGATGACTCATTGATCATTGTACACATATTGATCAATGTTTACCTACAGATCATTGTACTCAACCTGATCACTGGAATATTATTAACTGATGACTCACTGATAACATTACTCATACCAATTACTATACACCTATCGATCACCATAAACCTACCGATAGATGGCACACTGATCACTGTACACATACTAATTTGTATGCACTTACTGATCATTTTACTCCTACCGATAGAATACTTACCGATCATTGTAAACCTATCAGTCACTACAGACCTACTGACGACATTGTTCACATAACTGTAAACATTGTTCTCATAATTGGATGTTTTGAAAACTAATATAAATAAATTTCCATGACCTCCATGTACATCTCAAACACCTGATTTTTACAAAGGGATGGAAGAAAGAGGTTCAGGATACTACATTAGATACCCCTCAAACCATTCTCAACCTCAAGAACCCCTACCCCAAACTAAAGGTGAATCAAAATAAGTGGCCAGAACAACCACCCTTTGAGATATCTCTCATGTATCTCGCCACCAATGGAGATTCACCGGTTCATCAATGTAACACTATGAAACCACATGAAAAATAAAATCAGCTCATAACCACTATCCTTATAGAGGTACCTCTCAAATGAGAAAATGAAATAATAAGCAACAAGTGAATTGCATCTCATAAAATGAAAGGTTCTTCATCTATTAAACGAAAAAACTTAATAAGAGAAGAGATAGAGATCATAAAAATTAGTTTATTGTGTTAATATATATGAATCATGTTCCCATGTACTCTCCTCCACACCACTATATAGCCATAAGACAGAAACCAATGGCATAGAAAACCCACCAAAAGCTTTCTCCATGCAGTCCTCAATCACTACAGGTTGATCTATGAAGGACACTTCATCATAAACATTGATTTTTACATAATCTATGATGTTATATTCCTCATGAAGATAACATTGGAGCTGATACATGTGAAAGAAAATCATGTGTCTTGCTCATCTATGGGGTAGTTTAACCAAATATGCAACAGATCCAACAAGAGCCAACACCATGAAAGGACCAAAAAGCCTGGGAGAAATCATAAACCAATTACTAGACCTTAAATACGATGACACAGATTCACCTTCAATAACATTTGATCCCCAATGTAAAACTCTAATGGTAACCTAATATGATCTATATTTGACTCGTGACGATCCTTTTCTCCACATCCTCTTCTGAATTACCTGAACCATCTTAGTTGTATTTTCTACTAGTTCTAGCATTATAATTTATTACTCTCTATCCCTAGTTCAGGAAAAGGGATAACGAAAGTGTTGGCCATACAATTCTTCAAATACTTCCATACCGAGGGTGGAGTGGAAAATATTGATGTATGAAAACTCTACCAATGGTAACTTCCTCATCCATGACCATATGAAATCTAGGACACAAGAGTGAAAAATATCTTCATGTCTCTATATGGTTTCCTCTGTCTAATCATCTGTATTGGGATGCAAGGTAGTACTAAGGCATAGCTGAAAACTAAAATCATGATGGATACCACTCCACACTCTAGAAGAAAAATGATGAAAGAGATAAAAAATGATCTTCCTCATGACTCCATGAAGTCTCACCACTTATTCTAGATACATCCTTGAAAAACCCACCACTGATCATGACTCCACGGTCTCTATAATGTTGGAAAATTTCATAGATTGATCCACTAATACACATATAGAATCATAGACTCCCTATTCTTGAGATAAACGGTTAAAATTACTATTTATATTTCATCCCACTTCCAGTAAGGGGAATCTATCTTCTGGATAAAACCACAAAGAACACAGTTCATGACATTCACCCTCAGGCATAAAAAACGTCCAGACACAAGCTTTGCAACCTAAAAAATTAACCCAAGACACCAATACTGACTCCTCAATGATCGATACACCGTCTTCACCCTATGATATATAGTTGTGGGAGAACAATGGAACCCTCTATGAAATATATAAGGAATTGAATATAAAATGAATAGACTATCCTAAGACAACACATGGTGTTCTTCCTCCTCATAATATCCATCAGGGGCCTCACTAAAAATAACTAGGTCTCTCCAGACCTCAACCTCAAGCTCCCTAATATAGGAATATTCCACCATGTTCACCAAAGATGATTGTAACTTCATATGAAAAAACAATATCTTCCATTAAATTATTTCATATCTTGAAGTAATGAAGAATTTTCTTCCATTAATCTCTCAGAATCACCGGATTCACACATTTCATCAGTACATGACTTCCTAATCAATGCATTAGCTACAACATTCCACATACCATGTGTATATGAGATTTTGATGTCACAATCCGGTAAGAACACCATCCACCAATGATGTCACATGTTCAATTCATGGTGGGAGAAAACATACCTAGGGTTTTTATGATTGGTGAAGACCAAAATGTTCTCTCACATGATGTATTGTCTCAAAAACATTAGGGATAATATCACTACTTATAAGTAATGATAGTGCATGAATTATTTATGTTCACAGGGAAGTATCATCTAGGACCTATACAAAATGACTGATCTCTACTACATTAGAACACAACATAACTCTAGAGAAAAAACATAATAGGAAACCTCAAACAGATATCATTCTCCTAGAAGATAATAAACCATAGTGTTTGACGACATCAACTTCAAATACATGATTGTTTCATACCACTGATCTGTCCACACGAATAAGTGATTATTTGTAGGAATCATATTCAAGGGAGTCACAACTCGAGATAAAACTGATATGATCAGTTAGTAATAGCCTATATGAGTAAGGAAACATCACACATTTTCCACTATCTTGTAGGGTTCCCAAGACACACCTAAATACACCATTAATGGATCCAGAGCTACTCCCAATTGGGATACATAATTCCCCAAGAAACTGTTATATCTGGAAAAAAACTCACACATTGACCACATTAAAAATAACTAATATATACGATGAACCCCCAAAATATTATGTAGATGCTCTGGAGGTTCCACTTCAGAAAAAAATGAAAAAATAATTTTGATGATTAATAACACCATGAACATATCTAGGAACTCACATAACACAATGTTCATAAACACCATGAACATAGATGGAGCATTATTTAAATCAAAAGGCATATGAATGAATAGGTAATTACCATTATGGAAACATATGGTAGTCTAGGGAATATCCTCATCCTTTACATGCATCTAATGATATCATTACAGTAAACAAATAATTGAGAACCAACTTTCTCCATTAATTTGATTAAAAAATAATCAATCCATGGAATACCGTTGTGGTTCATTGTTTTTACTTTGTTTGAGTGATGATAATCGACAAAAAACAACAATATATCGCCATAATTATTCAGAATCAAAATTGGTTCACCCCACAGTGGCACACTGTACTGAACAAGACCTCACTACTAAATACAATTGAGTTGTATATTCTTCTCCTACAACTCATAATGTTCCATCATCTATAGAGACATCGAGAAAGGTGAGATTCCTAGGTCAAGCTCATTCCTGAACTCGATCTCCGATCGAGGGGTTAACATTACAACTTATTCGAAAAAGATATCATTTTATTCATTCACGAACCAGTGATACTCCAACTAATGAACCACTAATGAAGTCACAGTCTTGTTATCCATTAAGGATGACAAGAAATGACCATTCTACTGAACCATATGGGGGTCCGACTCACCAAAAAATACAATTGACTCTCCATCATCAATGAAGAACACAAAATTCCACTAAAATAAATATAAAATTGTTTTCACCAAATAGAACCAATCCATGCTAAGGATGACATCATATGGTTGCATCTGTAATCATCAGAATTCTCTCCATGAGTGGTAATTCCCTAGAACTAGATTTTAGTTTCTACATACTTTAAGAATTCCAGATAAACTCCAACTATTATAGTCAACACCAAAGGATCTGCATGCCTATCTTCCTCAAGTTACAAGACATGGAAATGGTTAGGTGATATGAAGGTGTGAATATCTTTTGAAGAAAACATGTAATATACCCATGTAGAGAAAAGAAATGTATTCCACGAACGATGAATGGATTGTCTAGCCCTGGAAACACTAATGCCTGAAGATATCCATGGCCTACTCCATGGCCTCTATGACCCTGATGATGACCACCATCATGGTTTCACTCTCCTCTAAAAGGTAGGGGAGAATATAAGTGTTATCCTCTTTCTAATAAACCAAAACAGGTACATTCTATTATTGATATTTCGGCTATAACATCCCCAATAGAGGAACCTAAATCGGAACACCATAAATACACTAACTACGTAGAAATTTCAGGCACTCTCACTATTGGTGATCTCGAACTCCACATGAAAAAATAGAACTCGATCCCATATCCTAGGTATAAGATCCACTTCTCCTAGTAAATAATGATAACGAGGGCCACGTCCTACACCCGGACGAATGGAAAATTCTTTTCCCTAAAAACTAGGAACCCCAGGCCACATCCTTACATTCTGAAGATTCCAAAAGGCTCGACATCACGATGATCCATGTCAGGAATATATCATCTCAATGAACATTTACTCACAAGCACCTCAAGATACAACATTATCATAAATAAGATTACATGGTGTTGGATCTATGGATTGAAGGACTCCCCGAAATGCCTCTCCCTAGACTCTACATCTGTTAAAAATTCTAAATCATATCGTAAATAGTTATTGAAGTTGATCCTAAACTCCTACAAATTGAATAACCTCTGTTGAAGGGTTTGTATCTCTTAACGACTGACTTCTTTTCTGGATTATGAGAGAAACTGAACTATGGACTTATCTTGTAACTCCTTCTATAATATTTATGGACCCTTGTAGTCCTTGAGGAATAACAACCACCACTTCTTTGTTACCCCACACAACATCTTCACAACAAATGGCAACATGTTCTCATTCCAAGCACTGATCGAACATAAATCTATCTCATCCTCCTCAAACTAGTCTTCTGTGACTACATCTTAAAAGGATACCTTATACATCTATAGAATATTGTGCTCAAATTCTCAGTGTTTCCTCAACATGTCATTGTCTTCAACCTCTTCTCTGTGAAAATCGGCAATCATAACCTACATAACAACTTATACACAAACCTGAAAATGACATTGATATGGAGCCATAACTACAAAATAAAAATTAGTTAGATCTTCTAAACCTAGAATATAGAAGAATAAATATCAATAATTTTTGTAATTTATTTTCTATAGGTTAACATATCCCTAGGTCTACCCATTAAAACACATGATAAAATAATAATGATTCATGATCCTTTCTTAGTTCATTACCCTTCAAAAAGTATCACCTCATTATTATCTGCATCAGATCATTATAGTCCATATTTTTTTTTCTCATATGATATCCCATGTTTATTGTTCTTGCTAAACATATTTTACAACGCTTCCCTACAGACCAATACAACCTCACATGTGCCTAACCCCAAACATAATCATATCCTTAAACTTGAACTCTAATACCACTTCATCATGACCCCATACCTTCAAAGTGTACCTCTACAAGGATGGAAATGTTAGGAGATGGATAATTAACCCTGAGTAGCACCTTCATTCGGCCATAGGAGGGCCACAATATCGAGGGTATAGTAAACATAATGATATGAGGAATTACCCTCTAAGAGAACCCAGAAAAAAGAGATAGATTATACTCAGACCAACCAACTCCTACTCAGAATAAAATATAATATAATGCCATATACACATATGTAATTTCATTCATGTACTACTACAACTGAATAAAAAATCAACATATTGAAAATGAAATTAAAACAATAGCGACCATAATGACCGAACATATCATGCAACAAAAATATATCAGTAACGAGCCTAATCTCCAACAGGCTCCATGTGAACTTAAAAAAATGTTTATATAACAAAGGGTGAGAATAAAAATATACTCAACATGACCCCAACCAGATCCTCTAATTATAATATAAATAATTCATGCAAAATCCTAGTGAATAACAAGTGACACTAACTCATCACCTAAACATGTTCACTATTTTCCTAGACTAACCATTGATATTGTCACAGTGTTTCAAATAAAATATAATATAATACAAAAATAATATCTACCATACCCAACCATAACATCCCATCTAGGTTGTCACTTTTCACCAACATCATTTTTCCAAAGATTTACTTTCTGAAAAATTATTTATGCATACACCTGTTTGAAGCACCAACACAAAAACCATGTCAATGTAACCAAAGTTACCAAGTAGGTTTTGGATACCCCCAAAACTCGGATAACATGTATCATACATTGGGTATTTTATATAAATCCATTAATGCCAATAAACATAGTAAGTACTCTCATGCAGTCACAACCTATACACGTTACACCTATAGTAGTCCATAGTAAACTATATCCCTAATATATGTGTTTAAATAACCAAAATCCATTAAAGACCTCTACACACATATTTGGGGAAAACAAAGCATAAAATATACTAGTAAAATTAACTACCAAGAGAAGAGAGTGGGGAAACTGGAGGTGTTCAGCTATCTATCCTCCAATACGGATTTTGAGGCAAACACCCCCAAGGATATGAATCTCTGGGATGTCAGTTTTCTTTAATCGACATGGTGGAGTAGAATATAGAAACAAAAAAAGTACATAATATAATATAACTCAAAACAACACTATGGACATAACTATTTATATTTCTCCACTATTACTGACATCTCAGGGAATCCTAGCTTCCAATGCTATGATGAGATAATATATAAGCACACAACCATTTAATCAGCAAAATTTGGTTACTTTAATCCTTTTTATTAGTTCCACATTATGTTAATTAATTTTGTAACTATTAAATAACTAGTATTATATATAATACACTACATCCCATTAAAATTCCAACAAATATCATTGCCATTGAGGAATAACACAACATTTGGAAAACTTCTGAGAAATATTACCTCGGAATTTCATTCCACCAAACCCTGACCCCATGGGTTAACTTAATTTATTCAGTCATTTATTAACATCATTTTACTTTTACAAAAGTCAATGTATTGTATAAAATAATTCTGAGTATCCAAAAAAATGTTCTCAACACATTGAGAATATGAACGACTTGTCGAGTCTTTTCTATATATTTCAAGAGTGCATACCCATCCATCCGAAAGATACTAAACATGGAAATCATGTGGCATACCCCATGTGTCATCGCCCCATTTAGAATTAGGGTATTCAATAACATCTTCCTCAATTATTGGGGAAATTTAACTATATAAAAAATATCATATTAAACAAAAACTAATTTTATATCAACACATAATCCTAGATTCAACATGTTATATCACACATAGTGTATTATCCGACACGCACATTCATAAACTGATGAATATTTCCTCACTAAGAATCAACTACATCCACCACCACCTGGCCTCCCATCCCCCACATACCACAATATCCTTCCAGGCTCATCAATCATAGGATCATAAAACAAAACAAGAATCATGAAAAAAACATAGCAATTGGGATCTTGTCCAAATACTAGGCTTTCATGATTCACAACCAAAAAGCACTCATATACGAAAATAATGATGTAATCTCTATTAAAATAAATTTGGCACCTCAAAAACCTTTACGAAATTATTTTTATCACACAACTAGTACATTATTCCATATTGAATTAACTGATTATAACTACATCAAACTGATTTAACACCAGCCACAACAATAACAAGTATCATTAAAATGCCTCATTAATACATTCACCAATAAATTTAATTGTTATTTCTAGATTTATATTATTTACAATTTTCCATCAATATCAACCTGATGAACAAGAAAATCATAGATTAATACTTTATAGAAAAGAAATAATGAATATCATCTTTATGAAATTGACACTAATTCATTAGTCAGGTTCAAATATTTATTATATCAATTTCATTGTGATCCAATGAGCTAAAACATGATAGATCTAAAATTTAATGTAAATAAAAGGGGAAGAAACAAATCCCCTTTAACAAAAGGTTTTTAATATTCTTTTCATGATAATTAACAGCACAACAGATCATGACCATTTCACCAACAGTGACTGCATCCACTGAAGGACACTGTGACACCACCACACCATACAACAACTGAAGAAAACCATTAAAAATAGAGAGATAACATCCCATAACATAGAAATGAGTAATTGGAGGAAATATATGAAATAAAAGTCTATAATAGAGGTAGAAAAAACCTTATATCATATATGGATTGAAATTTCATGGTTGCACCAAAACATGGGGTGTGCATGTAGCTGGAAAAAATCCAAGGGGAAAGAATCCAAGGATATCAGTTAGATCTTCTGACTCCTAGGGCATGATTAATTCTATGCATCATGTACCATGATGAATCATGAATGAAGAATAAGGATATAAGTTATCTCAACCATTTTAATGTATAAATAGAGCATATGTGTATATATATTTAAGATTTTCCACTAAATTAAAATATATCAAGACTAAATGGCATGATCATGTAATGTAATACCAAACATTAGGGAAATTAATATACTAGTTATGGGAATTGAGTTATCATAAAACCCTTAAAAAATTAATTGAATGTGTTTTACATCATTGATAATGTCGAACTTGTAGAATTATAGGAAACTGCAAACATTATTCACTAATAGATAATTTTACACCTACCGATCACTATACACTAACCAATCAGTGTACACTTATTGATAGTTGAATAACTGATCACTATTGAAATACCAATCATTGAACAACTACCGATAAATGACTCATCGATCATGGTACACCTACTGATCACAGTATACATACTGATAGTTGACTAACCCATCACTATACACCTACTGATTATTGTACTCCAACATATTACTCTAAACCTACCTATAATTGTACACCAACCAATAATTATAAACCTAATGATCGTTGTACACCGACCAATAACTGTATGCTTACCGATAGATGACCCACCTATCAAAGAACACAGACCAACAACTATACACCTACTGATAGATGTGTCAATGATTACTATAAACCTACCGATGTCATTATTCAATGAACATGAAACAATGATAAAAAATTTGTATATTTTAAAAATTGAAGGGGATAAGTTAACTTGACTAACCAGGAAAACAAAAATAGTAAATTTTAACAAAGTAATGAACTGCATATGTTTGGAGCATTATATATGTATTTATATCAACACGATGCGAAGTAATTTGTTTTTAAACAATATTTAACATGGATGGTAATATAGATTAAATTTATGAGTACATTTGATAAATAAATATATATATATTTACATCATAATAATGATTTTTTATTTGATTATCCATTGATAAAAGATTAATGACAAGGACTACTAAATCAAAAAATTCATGGAATAATTTGTAGATATCAACAATATAGCGATTTTAATTATTATTAAACAGGTAATAAGAAGTTATAATTAAATCATAAAATGTATTGAAGATATATGTTTTTTAGTAATTTTATAAAAAAATACATCTTTGTTAAACATGATGTTTTAATGTGATCATGGAAATGAAGGAACATAGGTATGAAATGTTTTTCTCCCTAATTGTTTTCATATTACAGATTTATACACTACATGTTTCTTCTGTGTGGTTTATGTACAAAAAATTATTTTATTTTATGAATCTTACCGAAAATATTTTGTTATTTACATATCCATATATATTTTCATCTTTCATTTGAAATACAGATCAACTATTTACAATGTTGATGGGGTTTTTATAATAATGTCATCAATATTCTAGTATGATTTGTTTTATGTGTCTGTTTCTGAATATTTCGATTCCATGTCCATGTGTTCAAATAATATCTCAAAAATGAATCTAATATATAAAAATTTATTTTTAAATTATTTTTTAAATTAATTGAACTTTGAAAAAAAAATAAAAATATTTTTTTTATAAACATGGCTCTTTGTGACTCCTCGGACCATAAAATTTATAGGTAGAATAGTTTTTACAACATATAAATCATTAATGTAATATTCCACTAACATTAAACCATAATTATTCTATGAATAAATTAAAATAAAAAATGTTTTATTTCAAATAAATTATTATTATTTCAAAGGTCACACTATTTCAAAAATTATTTCATAAAAAATGTTATTTTACCAATGAATTATGTCATGTGATCGTAAAAAGTCTTCTTTATCTAATAAATGAATTTATTTTTTGTACATATGGTTTCCTAGGGATACCAAAAAATATTACAATTTTTATTATTTATATGAATGTTTTATGATAATGATTAAATGATACAAACAAAACCTATTTCTTTTCTAGATGTTATGTTTTAATGGAGGGTTTATGAAACTCACTTAATTAAATGGGAGCTAATATGATGAATGATTTATTATCCAGTAGAACACACGTGTACAATTTTCATTAATTAAAAGGTGGTACCTCAATATGCCTACAATTCCTTGTGTATTTAATTATATATCTTCATATAGTCATGGGAAACATGTCAATGTCATGATCCCAAATTGGAAACTGGTCGATGTTCATCATCCATTTAATGAAATAAGAAAAATATACGATATTACTGTCTCGGTGGTTAACCATGAGATATGAAAATTTTCACTATACCTATGATTATTTTTCACACATTTAGGCATTGAATAAATGGTTCAAAAATGACTATGATGAATTTTTTTCTTATGATTCATTTTAATGTTGTATTCAATTACAAGTTTTTATAATCCTATACTAGTTTGGATTGAGATTTTTATGTTATGATCATGATCACATATTCATATTTCATATCATGTTATTACATAATATAATTGATTGAAATATTATATGTTTATCCTTGATGGCTATCAGATATTATCCCATAGTATTTTGGTTCCATTCTATAGGACAAGAAGAATGTTGTAATATATGATAATCTAAATTGGATCTAATTATTATGAAGTATGTGGGATACAATGTAAGTATTTTGTGAAGCAATTTATTATATTTTAATATTTAGAATGTTTATATAACTTTCCGATCCTTAGCAATTTATTATTTATATTGAGATTAATCTTCATATAAAAATATGTAATATACATACCAAATTATTGGTTCCTTATTGTTAAAGTTTCTAAATGGAATATATGTTAAGTTGTGTAAGGAATATAAATGGTAAATAAGCTATATTTTTATACAATAAGGTCTATGTGTTAAGATGTATGATTGGGGTATTGGTTTGATGATCTAATCCCATGGGTCATTATAACATCCAAGTCATGAACTATATTAACATTACACAACTTTTATTTAATAAATAATAAATTATAAAAAATGATACCCAATGATTAAAATAGTTTTCTACATTTGGTAACATAGAATCATAAATACTGAAACATAAGTGAGAAACATTATCTGCCACTATATTCTTATTGAAAAAACACTGTACTTAGACACATCATAAATAATACATATCCTCATAACTTGGGGAATAAAAACTAAAAAATCGTCTGTATAGATTCTCAGTAAGGATAAACATGGGATATATGCATGTATAATAATGAACATAAGGGTTTGACTACATGATCATGAAAATATATGATCATAATTTTTGTGTTATAAATCATATACATGAATAATAGAATAAGGAATTGTATGTCATAAGACATGAATAGTAACTACGCAATGATCATAATCCATGAAAGGATAAAATTGGAATAGTACATTAAATGTGGAAAGCAAATTAGATTATAGTATCATTTTCTTAGTATCAAATGCATTACTACCAATACCATCTTAGTAGAATGAGTTCACTCCCCACACCATCATGGAAGTAATGGTTTACTCTCATGTCCATTTTATTATCATGAGTTCACTCAAACCATATTGGTAGTCATGGTTCACACCCATGGCCATCTTAGTAGACATGGATCACTCCCAATACTAGCATGGTCTATCTCATGATATATAAATCTTTAAGCAATCCATTAGAGTGACACATAAAGATGACCAATATAATTATTAAATAACACATAAATCTTCCACAATATCATGAAAAATCATATCATAACCCATGAAATGAAAATGGTATCATAAAAAAGTAGCCATATCCTAAATTGTAAAAATTTTCAGGTTTCAAAATAAATTCATCATAAACATTATGAATGAAAAGAAGTGGGTTTCAGAAGCATATAACCAATGGAAGAGAATTTTTTTTCATAATCATCATTCCAAAAAACATAAACCATCCATGAAAAAATAGAAATGGGACATTTGGTTAATTTTAAATAAGGTATTGAATTACATCAATAGATATCAGATTAGATGGAAAATTACAATGAATGATATTTTGGAAATAATTCATAAATAAAATATAATTTCATCTTTGAAAATATTATCATTAAAAAATAAAAAATTTGAGAACGATTTAATTGATAATAAAATCAAATGCATATAAATAATTATTTGTTTATAATTTTAAATCCTTTTGGATTTAAACAATATAATATAGATTGAAAATATATTGAAAAATAGTTTTTGGAATGTATAGATGGATATTGAAAATGTTTTCAAAAACAATTTTTTTTTAAAATTATTTTATATCATAAAAATAATCCTTAAAATAATTTTGAAAATTATTTTCCATGATACAT
Source organism: Viscum album (assembly GCA_963277665.1). Taxonomy (NCBI): domain Eukaryota; kingdom Viridiplantae; phylum Streptophyta; class Magnoliopsida; order Santalales; family Viscaceae; genus Viscum; species Viscum album. Next base: position 223,734,998 of record OY728165.1, read on the forward strand.
AATAAAATATGTTTTATTTTTTGTAGATCTTATATACTTGAAAGTTTTTACAATATACATGATATTTTGTTTTAAAAAATGATCAACGAAATCCTATAACATAGTCTATGAATAAATTTTCCAAATGATTTCCATAAAACATATAAATTAGTACATGAAATAGTTTTTTTCAATAAATACTTTTAAGGAAGATTTAATTTCAATAAAAAATTTTAGAAGAAATATTTTCATGAGAATGGGATTCAAATGTCTTTTGAAAAATATTTTGAGAACATATTTGAAAACATTGTTTTTGAATACAATATATTTATGACCTATGAGAGTGACGATAATATATTACATAGAAAAACCATATAAACTACCAAATAGTGTAATAATGGTACTAATAAATGATAATATATGTAATAATAAAAATAAAAGAAATATCATTAGTTTTCTTGAGAAATGGATCATGATATTTCATTAATTCATGCACAATTTGAAAATATTGATATGCAATTAGATTGTCTCAATAAACAATTATCACATAGAAACATGGGATCAAACCATCCATTTTTGGAAAATGAAATTACATGAATATTAAAATATCATTTAAATTATTATATTCATTATATTTAATGTTAAATTGAATTATATACACCATGAATATAATTTAGGTGCATAACAAAATATGAGTCTCATTGAAAGAAAATTGGGACAAAACTATTTTACCAATTTTTCTTATAAAATATAATTCTCATGAAATATTTAACAAAGAATATATATGTAAATATCCCTAAATTTATGTACAATTATAATTTACTAATCCATGGTCTATGTACACAACACACAAATGGAATGGGTGGTGAATAAAGCATATGTCTCATGAAAATAAAAAGTTAGATGAAATCCCCTTAACATGTGTCTTGAATCCCATCGTATACATTTAAACCAAACTATATTCTAAATATATATATATATATTAGGATTTTATTAAAGAACAATATTATTTATATAATATCACATATGGTATTATTATGTCCTTGTATTACCCTCTTGATAACAATCTTATTTTTATGTTTTCCAATTTTGGTAATATCCACTTTGTTCTTTGCATGTGTCTTAATTTTGTAAACCAACAATCCAAATATTTATATAATTATTATAGAATGAAAAAAATGTTAAAAATATAATTTAAATTTATTATATATTTTTTATAATCATCTTTTGAATATTGAAGTACGAAATGGAATACATAGTTACTTGAGATGGTAAGTAGTACAAAATAAATGAATGATGTTTTTTTAAATTTTTATAATGTAATAATGATATAAAATTAAATATACGTATATGTGTATTTCATATCATTAAAATATAATTTACATTTTTTTATATAATAATGTTTCATAAAAAAATCATTAATACATTCCTTGTAGTGTGAGAATGAATGAAATCGCTTTCATGGGTGGTTGTCCACATTTCCACCAATAGTATTATCGTATAAAAAAATATAATGTACAAATATATTTGTCGTAAAATAATTAGTTAAGCTTAAGTAAATAATATATATAATATATAGCATATATAAAACGATTTTCTATCATAATCCCCAACATGATAGGTGGTAAAGGAAAATATGAACAAACACCGTTTAGTGAGGTTGTAGTTTTCCATACACATATAATATAAGCTCATTACATATTAGATAGATTTGTGTGTAATTTTAGGTCAAGTAATATTCATAAAAACATTAAATTATATATATTATACTTTTTTATCCTAAAATAATGGAATACAAATATTATAGGGAGTGGATAAATAAAATAAATGAATGAAATTTGAAGGAAGATGTTACCTATTAATTGGATAACACCTTTTTAGTTTGTACCAATAGGGTTCCTTGGATTTATTTATATAAAATCAAAGGGTTCTTTAAGTGAGAATGTTATAATGGTATACTATTTGGGAAGTTGTTTTAATAACCAATGTGGCATGAGAGGCTTTAGGAATGGGTAGTGTGCTTGGATTTTTATAGTGGATGGGGAGTGGTACTCATGTATATACCAAAAGGAAATGATTAATGGGATGTCTCATACACCTAATGTTCCATTAAAATAAATTAATTATATAGTAATCATAATTCTTTGACAAACCGAATCTATATCTCAGAATATATTTTCATTTTAATACTTTCAATCTAGAAAATCGATGATTCCCCAATTTTATTAATTTATTTTTTGTTAATACCTTTATTTTTATAAAATAATTTATTTATACATGAACACTAAAATAGATATTTATTAAATAATATGGATTCAATGAAATATAGATATGATAATAATATTTATTAAATTAAAATATCTTTTGTTTTGGTAATTATTTTTTAAAACAAACACATGTGACGTGAAAAATACTGCTTAAACCTGGACTGTGTTAACAATGTTCATCCAATATGTAGGAAAATATGATAATAATAGAAGATAAATTGGTCCATTAATAAACCATATTTAATATTTTTTATCCTAATAAAATTCAATTAATATTATAGTAATTTAAATAATTGTAAATCATTTAATAAAATTTTAATTATTGTAAAATATCAATAACGTAAATATTGACATTATATATTTAATTTTAATTTCATAATAAAATAAATTTGAATTCATATTAATAAATTATATATATTATTAAAATGATATGTTAATATTTAAAAATTATAAAATAAAATAAAATAATTAATTCATATCACTATTAACATTTGCAGTATCATTTCTTTTAGTTAATTAATAACTAAATAGTCACTATGTTGGGGTTTCATAAGAAGTTTATATAATTAAATCATATATAAAAATTATTGATAATTTAATACTATGTAAATAAACCATTTATATTCAATATTACATATCTAAACAAAAATATGATTTATTTTTCATAAATAAAATTTTATAAAAGTTAAAGGTTAGGAATGTTCTCTTATTTCTATTATGATACATAGCATTTCTAATAGTGTATTTATATTTAAAAATATCCAAATAACCCATAAATTTTTAAATAAAATTTTAAATTCCTAAATTATTTTTATCTAATTGATCTGGACAAGTTTGAGGGTGATTTGGGTCCTTACGATTATGGCCTTGTCCTTAAATAAGTATAATCTTATCCTAATCATTGGGATTAATTTGAAACAAATAAACATATATTTTTTCCCAAACTTTTTGTTGATATTATTATATAAATAACATAATAAAATTGGATGTTTTTTATTTTTTATCTAATAACCAATTTGGGATAATGATGTGTCATTCTAATCATGTAGATGTGGCAAGAAAAAAAATTTATTTTAAAAATTTACAAAATTTCATTATGTTTTTTTATCATGTTCTAATATAAAAAATGACTCATATGACCTAAATTTAATTAATATACTCACAATATAGCATTTATTTCTGAAAAAAGAATTTAAATCACAATTATCACAAATAATTTATTGAATAAATGACTGTTTTTAACTAAATTTTATTAATTCTTAGTATTGAACTAAAAATTACATTCCCTAGAAAAATCCTGAAAATTCATCCACTGATAATTTGAAAATTTGAAATTATAAACTTATTTTCGTTTTATCAATTTCAATTTATATTAGTTTTTAATATTTATCAATCTATTCTTCATAAAAGAACATATAATGTAGTTTCTTTAAAAAATACTATTTTATAACATATAGAGACATTACAAAAAGTTATATATTTCATTATAAAAATGTTTTATTTATATTAAAAAATATAAATAACTGTTTAAAATTTGTTATTACTATTCATATTACTATGTTTTACATCTAGTTTCTAATTACCTCATTTAAATAATTTTAAAAATAAAAGAATGTTTTGTAGAAATTATGTGTTATGTATAAAACAGGCCAAGTCCAAGTTGTTTATTGTGTTAGACAATTCAGTTCCTTGTGAAAAGAATATTTCTATTTGTGAACTGAAATAAATCAATTAAAATTAATTAATTATAAGAACAAAATTATGTTTAAAAAAATCAAAGTTAGTTACATTCTACCCTTTTAAAATTAATTTCACCATCGAAAATACCTTGGGTTATGAATGGTTTATTACATTAATGTCTCATTCCTAGAACCCATCATGTAAAAATAAATATTAAAACACCCCTTATAAAGAGAAATTTAGAACTATAACAATTACCCAATGTATCCCGTAATGAAATTTTTATATATGAATCATAGGTGGGAAGATAAAAAATAGACAGGGATGATAAATCATACAATCATGTTTTGATGGAGACTGGTAGAAAACCCATTTATGAGAATGTTAAAAATTACAAATCCAAAAATATATGATTACATATGGGGAATTATGATTCATCAAAAGATAATTTACTTGGAAATCATTATTAGCTTCAAGATACTTTTTACTAAAGTAGGATAATTTTGATGAATATATATACATTGTAACACCCCAATATTTCAAAGTATGTTACTTCATAAATTTTATTCAATAACTTGAGCTACACACAACAAATGAGTTCAAGTGCACCACGACATACCAAACTAGAAATTCAAAAGTAGATATGAATAGTATTATCTATATTTTGAATTTTAACATCCATATTATGTGTTTCATTGATATAATATATGATCAAATTAATTTTTTTTCACATAAAGGAAGTATTTTTCAGAAAATTCAATTTTACCACCTTTTAATATAGATCAGTTTTTAAATAAAATATTTAACACTTTTATATATTTAATTTGAAAAAATAAACTTCTTATTTAGAATAGTTATATAAAAAATTAGTTTCGATAAATTTATGGTGTTTTTTTGATAACTTTCATATTTAGGTGAATAGTGAAAAATAATAAATTAAAATTCAAAACCACTTTTTTAATCAAAATAATTTATTGTGGTCAATTATACATTTGAGTGGTTTTAAGAAATTAGATTATATTATTATCATTTGATACAATTTGTGTCATTGTAAATAATTTCACATTAATATTTGACAAAAACACTTTTCAATCATTTGATAGTTTTTACTTTTAAAAACCCGAATTTTGGTTTTGACAACGGGGATTAATTTTAAATTAACAAATATAAATTCAACGTTTATAATTTGAAAAAAAACTTCATTTTTGAATTCTGAATATCAAAATTATATTTGGTGAACTTTTGGTAATTTCTTGAAAACATTCAATTTTTGATTAATAGTGAAAAACACTAAGTTATTATTTGAAACCAACATTTTATTTGAATAATAATTTATTTTAGTTAAATATATTTTATGTTGAAATATATATATAATACCTATATACGTTAAATGTAATTAATTGGTGTCATTTTATAATATAATTAGATGTATAAAAATTTATTGAGATTTTTAATGTTTTTTTACCCAGCTTCTAAGAGAATATGCAAATTTGCATAAAACATAATTTTACCTCTTCTATGAGTTTAATTTCAAAAATATGAGAGACACGGTTTACATAATTATCTAAAATGTGGTTAAATAAGATGAATTTTTTTGGTGAATAGTATCTTTTGACTTTTACCTACCACGGTTAAAAGTAAATATGGTAATTAAGGGTAAAAATGATATTATAATTACCTTAACCAATGTCCTAATTATATTGTATAAGACTAATTAGAAAAAAAACAACCTTAGGAATAATATATGATCTTATTTGGTCCACGTAGAATAGAATATGACATTTATTATTATTTTCATTAAAGAATAGTTAAAAGTGTTAAATTCAAAATTTGATAACTAAACCATTTTTAATATAGGGTTACACACAATATAAATTAGACATTAAATATTCATTATAAAGATATAAATATTTTCAACATAAAGTTATGTGTTTTATAATTTTGAGACATTATCTAATTTGATTTATTTATGACATAATGATGATGTGGTAATTACCTTATCAATAAAATATTAAAATAATTGATTTATAAATAACCAAGTAATTATAAATTTAGACTTATGAGGAATTATACTATTTTTCTAGGTTAACATGACATTTAAGGGTTCATTATATGTTTTTTTAAGTTATAATGTTGTTATGACTTTCACAAAAACAGAATACCAAATAGTGTCAAAATTGACATAAATTATTTTTTATGACAAATATTATATTATTGTATGATATAATATTCTAAAAAAATATAAGGTTTTTCCAAAGGAAATAAAGAACATTATATATGTCTTTAATGATCCACTTCAGGTTCTCTTGGAGGTTTTGTGTATGTTTATTAACCATATAGTCTAAGAATACAAGAAGAAACGGTAAAAGATAAACTATTTAACTAAGAGTTAAATCTAAATGATAAGGTTAAACGGGTAACCTAAACATGTATACAACCTATAGGATGTGATGATTTCGATCCATAACCACATAAGTATATAAATACATACATTTGGAGCCATTATAATCCGAATATGATTGTATAATAAATTAATATTTTAATCTTTTCCTAATGTGACCCTCACCCCTCTTGTAAAAGGGAACTCCCCTTCTCTCAAAATCACACCTCCAAAGCAATTTGGCTCTACCATAACCATCCTAAATATCCTTCCAACATCCCTATAATTATCTTAGACTCCATAAATTGATCAGAAATACAAACTAAAGATCCCTTTTGGTCAACTCAAAAGGAAACACCCGAAGAAGTTGTAATAATTTCACAACCCTCATTCATGTTCTTTTCTTCTTCCACTTCCTCTTTCATTGTGGTTTCCATAAAAAAATAATAATTCGTGTACCTCATACATACTGGTATATTATTATAAATATTTTAAAACCATATTAGTTATTCTATCCATCCTATAATGGACAAAGTCACTATATGTGTGTACGTATAGCTTACCGTCTCCACTTTAAGGTGTAGTTTGTTATTCAAACACTTCATTACTTGGATGGGTATGATGGTGAGTATAACTGATGTAAATAATAAATATAATATTTTATTTATTCTTTATATATGATATAACATCCAATTACATACTATTTTCACCATCAATATAATTTTATTATCGCCCGGGTGTAAGTACAGATTACCGTCTCCAAGAACGTGACAAGATTCATTCTCTATCATAATCATTCAAGAATTATTTTCATTTTATGATTAAAAATACTGTTTTAGACCTTAATATAATTCTGTATAGGAATCAAATACATCCTATAAATAACAAACATGGCTTACGAAACCAAGCATATAAAGGAAAACTGATCATTTAACACCTGAAACGATGATACTACTAAAATATTATTAAGAAAGAAATATAGTGAGATCATATATGATATAATAATTTTGTATATGATTATTTTATATTTTAATAAAAATTATTTAACTATTATACAAGAGGTTAACGTACCCTCTACCAAGGAAAAGTTCAAGGTAAGGGTTGATTTCACAATCTCTTTATTATCTGAGGTTGTTTTTACGTAAGTATCTACTTGGATGTATTTATAATCTATGTAAATTTTTTATAAAATAGTTTTCAAATGGTTTATTTTTAAGGGAATTTTTTTACTAAAACATTATTTTAAATTTTTTATATATTTATTCTGACAATACTTTCTCATTAAATACGATATTTTAAAAATGGTTTTAAGGATTTATTAATATGGACAGGAATGTATTAAAATATTAATTCCTCTCAAATGTTTCAAGTGGTAAGGGACACATTGATTGAAAACTATATTATAAATGACTTCCTATAAATATTATGTGACATATGAATGATTTCCTGAAAAAAGGATATTTCTCTGAAAGCTTTTTACAGATCATTTTCAACAATGTCAATATCCATTACGGGATATTATTCTTGATCGGGGTTGATTTATTAATATAAAAATCTTCTATATTTTATTTATGGTTTTTGGTATGTTTTAATTTTAAATGGTTATTTTTAAACCATTAATGGTTTATAGATAAAGTATTGTCAATTCATATGCTTGTTTTAATATGAATATTTATGTTATGATTAATCCATTTTCATTTGAGGAATTCATTAGACTTAGTAAGTGAAAGGCGGAGCCCGCTATAGCTCCTCGATGCATCAATAGGTCTAATGAGACAAACTACTATCTTGGAACAATGGTTTGAAAAAATATTTTTTTTTCTTGGAACAAGGCCTTGACTATGTGGTAAGGAAGCCTGGATTTATTCATTCCATCATTATAAATTTGGATATGTATATTGCACATGATTATTCAAATGTAGAATATCAATGTTTATATCTAAATAGAATTATTTGATTTATATTTGTCATATAATGTTGTTTTATATGTTTAAAAGGAATTAGTTTTAGTTTTTTAGATTACATTAAATGTTTATGCTTATTTATGAATGTTTATGCTATATTGTTATCTTTACTGAGCATCTAATCACGCCCCATTCTTATGTTCTATTTTCATATGATTCCAAAATGTGTATTATTTTTTATAAGCAGGGTTATGCTAGGGGATTATTTACATTCTCAATAGAACATTTATGTAATGTTTAATTTTATAATATGTAACGTAACGTTCATGAGTGTTATCTATTTTCCAAGACTACTAAACAGATCGGCCATTCAGGACATGATTCCTTATAATCATGCCAATATATTAAAATAATGTGCTGACACTAGCCTTCTATGGTCGGGGGGTAATAGTTGGTATCAGATAATGTTTAGAAAATACTTGGAAATAGATTTAGATAAACTTTGATTAGAGAACATTACCCTAAGATAGACATTGAGAATTAGTATAGATGAATTTCATAGAATTTTGGTAATGTAGATATTTTAAGTATTTTTCATAGAATACATCACTGTCTGGATACGAGCAGGTAGAGGCGGCTCGGGCACAAATGTACATCGGAGTGAAAACTCTGACACTGAGTTTCAGGCAGGACTTGGGGTATCCAGGTACATGACAATTAGCCTTGATTCACTATTGGTTATGACACTCTTGAGGGATATTCTTAGGATAATTCACATTTTCATTACAAGACATTATGAAGGATTTAAGAGTAAATAATTCCTCAAAGAAAAAATTTTATGATTATAGATTATATGCATAATCCTTTCAATTTACATTAGGTATTTTACATGTTTGAAATTATGCATTGTGATTTATAAACTAACCAAGTATGTTCCATATTTTAGATGTGGCGCCTTGACGAACGAATAAGAATTCCAGTAAAACGCATGATCAAATGATTAAGAAGGATCATATCATTCATGGTATTAGGCCAACATTTAAAATGGAATTATTCTCCCATGTATTCTCATAATATGAATAAATAGTATAATGTGTTAATAAGATAAGTAACTAATTCTCTGAGCCCAATGGCATTGAAGGGAATCAAGATAAGAAAATGACGGAAGAGAGAAATATGGATAATGAGAAGAGGGGGAGGAAGAATTTTCCCATATCTGATAACTATGGAAAGAATCACTAGGGAAAATTCTTGAAGGGAAAGTGAGTTATTTATATTTGTAAATAAAAAGGACAATGAAATACGTGTTTTTAATGGTAAGAAAAAGGATTGAAATGTAGAATGCTTCATCTGCAAGGAGTTGGGACACTACGCGAATCAATGTCCAAATCATCAGAATATACACCAAATGCGGCTATTGGATAATAATCATGTTATGATACTACCGAATATGAAGAGGAATGAATAGAGATTTTATTTAGTTAATGTACTATGTCATATGAGTATTTTATTAATGATTTACATGTTATATAAATTATAAAGTACATATGGATTATACTAGAGTACTATTTCATTAAAGACATGAGATTGTGTGAAACCATGAAATGTGACACAATAGATGGTTGATTTTATTTGGAAAATATATGGTTGAGAGAAAGCTAAACAATAATATTGTTTTAATAATAAGGTAGTTATTTAGGAATAATATAGGATTGGTTTGAATAAATTATATTGAATATTCTTGACAACCTTGAAACTGATTAATGGTTTGTATATTCCATCTTTGTTGGATTTTACAACATTTTTGTACAGAAAGAGTATATACAATATTTTATAATGAATAAGGGAGCATGAATGTAATAAATATGGTTCTATCGTAATTCAGGGTGTTACAGTTTTTTAAAATATACATGATGAAGGTATTCATATGTTATTACTTGACAAAAAGAATCTTTATTAAGGTTAACATCCATATAAATTTTCGATTGTGAGTTTGGACAGAATTATTTTGGATAAGTCTAAAGGTTAGAATCATTTATGATTTAAATTTGAGACAATTTTTATGGTTAAATCATTTTATCATATTATTTTTGGATTGTCATAAAAAGGACAACTCGGAGGTCGGCCGACAACCTGTCTCGTCCAGCAAAGCCGTGAGACTTGAACCCACAATCGAATGGCGACAAGGGTGGATCACCTACCGCTAGCATACATTATGTCCTAGATTTTATAATTTAGTTTATATAATATTTTGACAAATTATTTATAAATTAATTATTTTTGGAACCCTATATGGTCAGGATAAATAGAATATTTATGAAATCTATTATCTTTTGGAGTAAAGGAAATGTTTTTTTGTAGGAATTAGTTGAAGGATGAAACTCTACTGGTCACATATATTTTTTCCTCTTATTTGATGAATAAATTATTGCTTAATATTTAGGGAAGGGATCTTAAAACCAAATTTTTTTTATCCTAATACCATATGCTTTTTTGAATAAGCAATATTTTAAATCATCACTGATTGACGGATTTGAGGCACTCAATTTTACACTTTTTTGTGATAGATGACCTCAATAACTCTCTGAAAATATTTTTCTTTTCCTCCAATTATGCGTCTCTAATGGCCACCAATGTTTTCCTAAATCGAGATCATAATTTGGTGGTGAATTTTTCATTTCCCTTTCCCTCTTATTAAAACATAATTTTTTTAAACCAATTTCTGATTTGGGTTTTTTCAAAAATGTATTATTATATTTTTAAAAATTTCTCTTATAAGAACAATTTCAATTTGAGAGACCAGAATATATTGAAGGAGGGGAGAATTTAATAGCCCAATATTTCATAGGACATTGTTTTTCAATTTAATTAATTAACATGCACTACACACAACATCGACTTCGAGTACACAATGACTTACCAAACTAGCTATTCAAATGCGGTTATGAATTTTATTATCATCATTTAATATTTTATATATTCTAAATAAATTTTAACATCTATATTATGTGTTTCATATAAATAATATAACAACAAAATAATTTTATTCTGATAATGCTAGTATTTCTCTAAAAATGCAATTTTACCACCTTTTAATGGAGAACCCTTTTTAAATCCAATATTTGACACATCAATATATTCAATTTGACAAAATAAACTTCCTCTATATAATTTGGACATAAAAATTTAGTTTCAATTTTTTTTTTGTGTTTTTCTGATAACTTTCATATTTTGGTGAATAGTGAAAAATACAAAATTTAAATTGAAAACATTAATTTTAGTAAAAATAATTTATAGTGTTTAATTATAAATTTTATTGATTTGTAAGTATAAATAGATTATATTTTTATCATTTAATACAATGTAAGTCATTATATGTAATTTCACATTAAAATCTAACATAAACCCATGTCCATATATTGATAGTTTAAATTTTTAAAAACATGAATTTTGGTTTTGACTACGGGAAATAATTTTAAATTAATAAATTCAAATTATATGTTTTAAATTGGTTAAAATATAATTAATTTTTTAAATCAGAATATCAAAATTATCTCAGGGTAAATTTTTGGTATTTTTCCGTAAACATTCAATTTTTAATGAATAGTGAAAAACGCATTATTATTATATTGAAACAAATTTTTATTTAAATAATTATTTATTTTATTTAATTTTATTATAATTAAAAATAGATATATAATAACTATATATGTTTAACGTAATTCATTGTACTAATTTTATAATAAAATTTGATGTATAAAATTTTATTTAACTTTTTAACGTTTTTAACCACCTTCTAGGAGAATTTGAAAATTTGAAAAAAACATAATTTTACTAATTATGTTAGTTGAATTTCAAAAATAAAAGATACATGGTTGACATCTGTATGTAAAATTTGGTTCAATAATATGAAAATACTTTTTTGTGAATACTAACTTTTGTCTTTTATTTACCAAGGTTAAAAGTAAATAGGGTAATTAATGGAAAAAATGATATTATAATTACCCTAACACATGTCATAATTCTATTTGATAATGTAATTAGAACAAAAACAACCTTAGGGATAATATACTATCCTCTTTGGACAACTTGGATGAGATTACTACATTTATTATTATTTTATTTATTGTAGAGTTAAATGTCTTAAATTCAATGTTTAATAATTAAACTATTTTTAATAGAGGGTTAAACAAAATATATATTCGACTATAAATGTACATTATAAATAAAGAAATATTTTTTACATAATAGTATTTTATTTTTAATTTTTAGATATTAAATAATTTAATTTATTTGTGACACAATGATGATGTTGTAATTAACTTATCAATGAAAAATTAAAACAATTGATATTAAAAATATCCAAATAAAAGTAAATTGAGACTTTGGATGAATTAAACTAATTTTATAAGATAATATGACATGTTATGGATGATTACATAAATGTGTTACGAAGTGATAAGGATGTCATGACTTTTAGAAAATCAAAATTCCAAATAGTGTCATAATTGACATAAATTAATTTCTAAAACAAATATAATATTATCGGTTGATAAAATTTTCCTAAAAATCTAAGGTGCGTCAAAAGGGCTTAATTAGGAAGATACTAACTTTGTCCTGCGTAGACCACCAGTAGAAGTTAGTTTTTGGACATAAATAAAAAATTTAGTGAAATTTATTTTAGGATAAAATTTATAACATATAAAGGTAAATCAGATTGAAAATATGAGAGTACCTTTGAGCTCGTGAGGGCGTTTCCCCTTAGGCGGAGCCTATCCTTGACCACAGTGGGTCGAGGGGGACTGTTAATATATTTTTGAACATTTTCTGGTATGTTTAGTAAATGTGTGGGTGGCATTTTATAACATTTGAACTGGTGCTAATAATTGAAATCTGATGACACCGATGAATTGTTAGTGCCATAATTCGCTTAAGGGAAGCATAACAATGTTCAGAAAATGCCAGATGGAAATGTTAATTTTTCGAGAATTTAAAAAAAATAATAAAATAAAAAATGGAGTCATTTAATTCTTTTTGTGAATTGTTGAGTGGTGAATGGTGGGAGTATGGTGAAACATTGAGAAATAAATGTGGGTCATTTATTGACTTAAACCTCTAATTGTGTAATATTAATTCTTGTTGTTAATTAGTCTCATTGATTATGATTCATTAATGAATCATAACAATAAACCAACATGGGAGGTTTTCCTCTTATTTAATTAAATTGTTTGTGTGGTTTTTACGAACCCTCAGGAGAACTCGTGACGAAGTGCTGGAAACATCTAACTCTATCAAAGAATAAATATTTTATGATAAACATTGTGGAATCAATATGGAGGACGGCAAGAGATGAACAACTGTGCAAGAAAACCTTCTTCTTCTTATGAAATCAAACACAACCTGATTAGGGTAGGATTTATTGTTTAAATTCAAGTGAATTATTTTCTTTCCCTCATTCCTAAAATTCACAACAAATGATGATAAAAAAATAGGAGATGAGATTCGTATGAAACAATTGGTGGTTTTGAAAAAATGGATTTAATGGGGTATTTAATTTATATTTTGATTATTGATTATCACACACTTGTTATGATGCTAACTCGTAGGGTGTGTTCCAAACAAACAAGGCACAACCACATTGCCACTTTGATCTTCTTTTTTTCTCTTCTTGAGAAACTAGAAAATAGAGCGACAAGAGGAACCCAGGAGCCACATAGTGTTGGAAGCATATCGGGAGGAATGTAGGTGCTTTCATAAGGGAAACCAGACCACCAAAACACACACGAGGGCCCATGGAATTTCCGTCAGCATGACACCGAATCCCACAGGAGAAGGTGGCAGCCGGCGCTCTCCATCCAAAGAAGGGGTGTTGTCGCACAACCGCAGAATGGGGGGTGCAAGACGCTGAGGCAGATCGAGTGGGATTCCTGCCCGTCGGCCCACCGCATTACCTTAAGTGCGGAAACCTGTTGGGTACTTCAGGTGGAGGTCACAACCTCAATGTCATGGTGGAGGGGGACCTTCACCCTTTAGGACCCACGGAAAGTGAGGAAGCACCACGTGGCATTTCCGATTGAATGGTCGAATGATTCTTTAGCCATTTGGGAAGGAGGGGCCACATTACCCCTCGAGTAGGTCACCCCAGCTGGAGGGCCAGGCCAGTCTGCTTCCCAGCAGGTTCGAGCTAGGTCGGTCCCCATATTAGCTAGTTCGGGCAAGGCCAGGTGGGAACCGGACTAGGTCGGGTGGCCCAAGGCAGAGCGGGTCGGGTCAGACCAACGGGGTCAACCCATAAATGGACCCTGTTGGGCCTAATTATGCTTAAAAGGTTGTATCTTATACACCAGATGCATGTTTTAAAAACCGTATATGGTGATAGAATCCTTCGAACGATATGGTCCTTTTGAGATACTCAAAATGTGTTTTGAAGAATATTGGAGTGCATCCAGGTTGGATTGAACCTGAATCCTACTAGGTCGTCGGCACTAAAACACATATAATTCATATACCGGGAATCCAATTGATTCCCCATCTATGGTGTTAGAACCCTTACAACATGTTGGGAATTTGGGTTACTCCTTTGTTCGGTGTTGTGGTAGTTTAGGCACGTCCTATATCAGGCGGATCAGATTCAACAGAACCCAAGTACACCTGGTGCAAGAAATATTGTGGATGGTTGTCAATTATAGAGGGACCCTATGTGCATCCTGTAAGGGTTGGCGTCCTGAGAAAAAACTATTTTGTACTTTTATTAAATGAATGTACACTTATTATATATTGTTCATTGTTCTTCATGACTATAATATAATAATGTCCTTGAATATTTGTTGCATTGATATGATCAGGGAAGATCGTCACTATGGTGAGAACCTTGTAGTGCTATAAAAATATTCTTAAATAATGTCTTGACATTGGATGACATAATATTATAGGACACATAGTATACGTACCGTCATGTGAGAGTACTTGTAAGAAGACGAGACTCTCTCATGGAGTTCACACATGGTTGTCTCCCTGATGAGAGATTATGAGAATAGACCCGCCCATAAAAATTCCACATGTCTTAGTGTCATCAGACATTGCTATCTACGGGTGTTTGTAATTGTCCTTAGACTGGAAGATTATCATTAACTCATGTCATGACCCGCGCACTTATATTTGCAAATGAAAACCGTCACGAAGAGAGTTGGTGGTATGTAGGGTACATTGGGTGCGTCACGAATGACATGTTGTTAACGGATAAGTCGAGAATGGATTTGACCCTTCCATATTTATAGAATTACATATCTCAGGACCTTTGTTTGAAATAGAACTATCGAATAAATTCCATAGCCATGATGACACGGCATGTTTATTTCTAGAAGTCAATGAATGACAGATCAAGTATATAGGTTTATGACACTTCCATGAAACCTTCTTGATGACATATTGAGACAAAGGGATTAAATTACACAGTAAGCATTAGTATGAGGTGACACATCAATGCGGCATCAAATTTATTCTCTTAGGTTCCTTGACCAGTTTCTAGATAGTAATCTTGTACATTAGGCAATCCTGCCTAATGTAAATGAGAAAAGGGTTTAAGGGGTCACACACTAAGTGTATCCAAGTATCACAAGTAGAATATTTATTATTCCCATATGTGGTTTAATAATAATTCAAGGAAGCCTAAATCATTTTAATATTGGAGGAAGAATAAAATAAAAACATGTTCATGTCGTGTATTAATGATTACACATCATGTCATTTTTATCTTGGAATGGAAATGAATAAACTAAAACAATATATACACGTCGTTTACATTGAATGTACATGCCGTGTAGTTTTCAATTAAAAACATGTACACGCCATGTAGTTTTTCCAGTCGGGATTTTGAGGAAATAATATCATTTTATTAAATGAAATTTATTATAATCATTGTGGGAATATGTTAAGGAATTAATGACTCAACATGGGGTTTTCAAAAGAGTTCATGAAATAAATAAAACGCCTCACTCATTTATTTATTGTCCTAACTCTACAACCTCAAACCCGATTATATATATCATCACTACCCAACTCTTTTCCTAATAGAATTGTTGTGCACAAAAATTGTGGAGAATTTTCTCAAGACTGAAGGAACATCGTCCTCCATGAATTCTCTCATGAGCCATAGAGATCCACCTCCATCAGATCAAGGTGATCTAAGATAGAAAATGCAAGCAAAGGCTTTTCCATGCTAGCACTCGGAGATCCTTTGGTGACATCCAGAGATATGTGGTTCACGTGTGCATCACCGCAAGAGGAAGTATACACTTGGATTCTGCGACACAATGACGAATCACATCGGAAAGTGATCAGAAAGATCTACGAAGAATGAACAGCCTAAAAAGTACATCTTTTCAATAAATTAAATTAATTATAATCAACCTGTGATGATCCTTCCTTTATGGTTTCTGGAATTTTCTTCTTCTTTGTCTATTTCTGTGATTTGCTCCGTGGATACTGGAATTTATCGTCGTATTGATCCCAGATTGATCATTATAAATGAAAACAATACAAGGGGGAACATCTACCCATGATCTTCCACTGGGCCCGAGTCCATCAAGTGGTATTAGAGGAGACCACAAAATTGATTATAGTTATTTAATTTTCATTGATAATTTACCCATTTTTATTTGATTCAATTCAAGATAAATCGTTCTATAAACTGAAAGAATGTGATCTGTTCTTCCTCTCTTTTTCCTTGATTAACATAACAGAAACAAAATTTTAATTTTTTTTTAAATTAAAAACAAGGAACTCATCCGGGGGAGCTACTCTTTCTGTCTATACAACACAAGAATACACGGCGTGTAACGAAAACTACACAACATGTAGTTAGGTTCATTGAACTGGTACTGGTCTGCCAAACAAGGCCATGTGAATTGAGTATACCTATGTATTTATTACACCTTATTGACTAGAAATGAACGGCGCATGGGAACAGGAATACAAGGTGTGTATGTTGAATCAACATGTCATGTAGTCCGATCCGGCCAAAGTGAAACCATGCACAATGAGAAGTCATGTTCTGCGTACATGGGATCACCTGGCCGGTAACCGTTTAACAAGTACAAACATGCCGTGTTAGATATTTTTCTCTGTGTAATCCAAAATTTCCAAATTATAAAATAAACATTCCAAAGTCCCCAGCTTGTACTTTTGATAAATGGTAAAAAATACACGTTATGTAATATAGACTACACGCTGTGTACTTTCTAGAAATAGAATTTTACCAAAATTCCTCCAAAAGTAAAATGGATTGTACAATGAATATGGATGAGAAGAATCTCAAGGAAATTCAGAAAGGAATTGAAGGTAAAGAATTTATTAATTATAAGATTGTAATTAATTGAATTCAAGTGCGACTTATCTTGAAAAATAGAACGATTAAAAGAATTAGAATTTTAAATTTTCATAATTGTTGTTGCATGGTATGGATGATCATGAGCTAGACCAAAGACCCTTTTTCTGTGTGTATGGTTTCATTTAAAATTACTTAATTTAAATTCATTGGCCTATGATCCTTCTTCCAATAAAATTTAGGGCCTTCATTCCCATGGTATCATTAATGTAAACCCCATGTAATGGAGGATCTCCCAAGATAGTGGAGACGGTTCATAAATCGGAAGCTGACGTGAGACCAACCCACGAAGTTACAAATGTGGACATGTGGGAGCTAAAAAACATGAACCATCGGTTCAAGGTGTTTTACCCTAGGTTAGGGTTATCTTATCAAAATTGCTAGATAAGCTAACCAAAAGAAGATCATGATCATGCCATCTGATTTTATTTCTTTCTAATTGTCTGGTTTATTTATTATGTATGTGTTGTCTTGATCACAAAATTATTGAAATAAACAATCATGAAACGATGGAGTAAAATAAAAATCAGACTACGCGTAAACATTATCAAAACATGGTTAAATCACATAAGCAAGCATCACTTAATATTAACAAGCATGTGATAATGAAAAAATAATCATAACGAATAAAATCCCTCAAATACCATATTAAGATAGACTAAGCCTTCCATGACTTGATTAAAGGAAAGACTCAATAAAACTTTGTTTTTGACCAACCCTTGTTTGGTTACATACATTTATAATGGATGCACTTATGAATGATTCATGTTGATTTAAACATTTTACATCAAGAGGAGTATCCCTTTCAAGAATTGTTGTAAAATGGAGGAATGCATTGAGGAAATCCAAGTAAGGACTTCACGATTGGGGAGTCCACTCAACAGATGAAGAAGCTGTAAGATCAATGATAGCAAAGACCTGCCTACCTAAATACCTTCAAAAAGCATAACTGACCCTTTTTGGGGTTATGCGAAGGGAAATATGGATCCTTTCCACTAGAATGTCAAAGAAACTAGAAATTCTGGGTTCAATGGTGAGTTCCATTTATACTTGATAAAATAGTCGTAGAATTAATAAATTCATTTATTATTTTTCATAAAATGTAATCAAAAGGTTTTGATAAATCTGATCATTTAATTTGTAGAATCAATATGAAAATCTCGTCAACCACATTTTCTCTGCAAATCAAGACAATGACAATATCCTCACTGGCAGTAACATTCAGGAATTGTTTTGGTTCCTTCGGGTTATCCTACGCCAAGAATGAATGTTCTGCATGCTGGCATCCTCACTTCCTAATTCTGCGACCCAAGGGGTGAGTGATCAAGATTTCCTAATCTATGATCAACATTTGAACAATTCACTCGACGTTCAATGTTTGAAGCTATCATCAATATCTAGTGAGATCATGAAGTCTCATGAATACAAGTATGCCTATAGCATGCTTGAGCACCGTTGTGGTCTATTCCCAGAGAGAGAAAGATAGGAAAGGTTTGAGAACTCCAAGGCACTCATTCAGAGAAATCATAGAGTGGGTTCCCCAGCTGGGCCTCATGTATTGAAGCTCATTGGCTACATTTAGCACTTGGAGGATCTAGGGTTTAAACTCCCCAAGGAACTGGGTACTGATCTCATTCTCGCATCACTCCCCCAGAGTTTCTCTAACTTTGTTGTAAATTTCAACATGAAAAACATTGAGAAGTATCTATCAGATCTTCTTATCCTTATTCACCAAGTGGACAATGATATGAAGCATGAAAATCCTTCTACACATATGGTGAATAAAAGGAAATAGAAGCCAAAGATCATTAGTACCAAGATTCTTCATGGCCTTCCAAGAAATGTATGATCAAAGGGGATGTAAGAGAACATAATGCTATTTGTTTCGCATGAGGCAAGAAGGTTAACTGTAAGAAAAACTACACCCAACCAAGGAAGCAAGGGGATGATTCAGGTGCATTTGTCATCAAATGAAATCTATCTGTTTCTATAAATTGGGTTTTAGATACAGATTGCGGTGCTCACATATGTAACCAAACATAGGAACCAAGTAAATTCTGAATGATTGATTGATGGGAGGTAGATCTACGAGAATCCAACAGAGATAGTATTGCTACTGTAGCTATAGAGGACTACATCTTCACGTTTCCTACTAGAATGATATTGGTGTTAAAGGGTTGGTATTATGTGCCTTCTGTTACTAAAAACATTAATTCAGTATCCGTATTAGATATTGATGGATTCATCATAAAGATTTGAAATGAATGTTGCAACATTTATAAAGATAGCATTTGTTTTTGTATGGAACATTTATATAACAACCTTTATGTGTTATACTACACAAACTAAGTAATGACAATCGATGAAAAAGATAATTCACATGACTCATACCACACCAAACTTTGGCATCACCGGCTAGGTCATGTCAATGAGAAACGTTTGACAAAATTACATCCAGATGGGTATTTAGATTCATTTGAGCTGAAACCACCTGGAATATTTTGTGTGTTTCTACAAGGTAAAATGACCAAAGCCCCATTTAATGGGACAGGTGAAAGGGAAAAATAGCTTCTAGAACTAGTTCACACAGATGTGTGTGGTCCATTTCCAGTTGAAGCAAGGGGTGGGTTCTGGTACTTCATAACATTTACAGATGATTTTAGTAGATATGGATATATTTACTTAATGTGGTATAAGTTAGATTATTTTGATCGGTTCAATGAATTCAAGAATGAAGTTAAGAACTATCTTGGTAAAAACCTTAAGAAACTCCACTCAGATAGGGGAGGAGAATACCATAATCAGAACTTCATTGATTTTTTACGAGAGGTTGGGATTCTATCTCAACTCACTCCTCCTTATATGACTTAGTGGAATGGCGTACGTGAAAGGAGGAACCTCACCCTTTTGGACATGGTGAGATCAATGATGAGTCATGCGAGTCTTCCATTATCCTTTTAGGGATATGCATTACAAATAGAAGCACACATACTAAACCAAGTACCAAAAAAATCAATAAATTGTACTGCATATGAATGATGGACTGGAAACAATTCCACATTATAATCTTTATATGTGTGGGGTCGAAAATCATTGATTACGGCCTCTTCAGGTAACAAACTTTCACCTCAAGGCACAAAGTGTATCTTTATAGGATATCCTATATAAATAAAAGGATATTTCCTATACAACCCCTTAGATAAAAAGTTAATAGTGGCTAGAAATACAATATTCCTTGAGAGGGAGAAAATCTCTAAAAGAGATAGTGGGAGCGAGATAGACTTCGATGAAGTCAAGGCTCAAGATTCATAGGCATTTGTACAAGAACACACTTCACAAAGCCACGTGTAAGAACAATCTATTACAGAGACACAAGATCTTTGTAGGGGCACGAGAGAGGTGAGAGAACCAGAATGATATGGTTTTCTTGTCATCGAGGATGGTGACTCATTATTGATTGACAATGATGATCCTCTTACCTACACAGAAGCGTTTTAAGGCACAAACACTGCCATGTGGCAAGAAGCCATGAATTCTAAAATGGATTCCATGTACCAAAACCAAGTCTTGATTTTGGTAGATCCTCTTGTTGATATAAAGCATGTTGGTAATAAATGGGTTTTCAAGAAGAAACCGGGCATGGAGGCACAAGTCAACAACTATATGGCACAATTGGTTGCAAAATGTTTTAAACGTCATCAAGGAATTGAATATGAAGAAACCTTTTCATAGGTTACAATGATGAAATTCATCAAAATCCCATTGTCCATTTCCACATACCATGACTATGATATTTGGAAAATGTATTTCAAAAAACCATTCCTTAATGGGAAGCTCTAAGAAGATGTCTACATGACACAACCTGAAGGGTTTGTGACTTGAATGGATTCCAACAAGGTATGCAAGTTGAATAAATCCATTTATGGATTAAAGCAAGCATCAAGGTCATGGAACATTCATATTGATGAAGTTGTAACAGAAATTGGCTTTGTTAAGAACGATTATGAATCTTGTGTCTACAATAGGATTAGTGAATGTGTAGTTGTTTTCTTAATAGAATATGTTGATGACATACTACTAATTAGAAACGAAGTACCAGTCTTAGAGTCAGTTAATGCATGGTTGGATAAATGCTTCTCTATGAATGACTTGGGCAAGGAAACATATATTCATGGATTAAGATCCATCTTGATAATTCCAAGAGAATACTAGGGCTGAGTCGAATTACAACAATTGAAAAGATACTGAAGACATTCAGTATGGAAAAATCCAATAGAGGATTGTTTCCGGTGTCACATGGAATTCATCTTTCCAATAAAATGTATCCTCGGATACACGAGGAAAGAAAAAAATGGAAAGGATCCCTTACACATCTGAGATTATGTTAGTCATGTATGTTATTCTATGTACAAGGCCAGATGTTTCTTACACATTATGTGTGGTAGGCAGATATAAAGATGATCCAGGAGACAACCATTAGATGGAAGTCAAGACTATCCTTAAGTATCTGAGGCATACTAATGATATGTTCCTGTTTTATGGAGGAGATGAGGAACTAGTCATTAGAGGACATGTAGATTCTAGTTTCCAGACTGATCAAGATGACATGAAGTCGTAGCCTGGATACATCTTCAGTTTGAATGGAGGTGTAGTGTGCTGGAAGAACTCAAAGAAAAGTGTGGTCATAGATGCTACTATACTGTCTAAGTATATCACAACTTTTGAGGTAGAAAAATAAGTATTAGGGATGATAATCTTTATCCAAGAGTTGGATGTAGTACCTAGAAGTAAAGATCCTATCACACTCTATTGTGATAATACTACAGTGGTAGAACATGCAAAATATCTATGGTTACATTAGCAAAAAAATCACATAATTCAGAAGTATCATCTCATGAGGGATTTTTCTCCAAGAGGTGAAGTTGTAGAGAGTAGTATTTCCACAGAACACAACATGGTGTACCCCTTGACTAAAGCCTTGACTCATTGGAAACATAATCATTATGTGAGATCTATCTGAATAAAAGTTGTAGGAAGTTGGTGGTAGTCCAAATGGGAGTTTGTAAGGGTTGGTGTCCTATGAACCAACTATTTTGTACATTTATTACATGACTGTAAACATATTATATTCTGTTCAATGTTTTGTATGAATATAATATAATAATGTCCTGGAATATTTGCAGCATTGATAAGGTCATGGAATATACCTTCTTTGATGAGAACCATGAAATGCTATAACAATATTCTTAAATAAAGTTCTACGGTTGGATGACATACTATGATAGGAAACAAAGTATACAGACCGTCATGTGCGAGTACTTGTAAGAAGAGGAGACTCTCTCCCATGGAGTTCGCACTTGGTAATCTTCTCAATGGGAGACCATGAGAAAATACCCACCATTATAAATTCCACATGTCTTGGTGTCATCAGACATTTCTATCTACGAGCATGTGAAATGATACCTAATTTGGAAGATTATCATTAAGTCATGTCATGAATCACACACTTAGATTTGTTGATGAAAACCATCATGGAAAAAGTTGACGGGAAGTAGGCTATGTTGGGTGCATCATGAATGACATGTTGTTAATAGATAAGTTGAGAAAGGATTTGTCCCCTCAATATTTATGGAAGTATATACCTCATTCCCATTGATTGAAATATAACTGTTGAACAAATTCCATGGCTATGGTGACACAATGAGTTTATTTATGGAAGTCAATGAATGATAGATCAAGCATATAGGTTTATAACACTTCCATGCAACCTTCTTGATGAGATATTGAGACAAAGGGATTAAATTACACAGTAAGCATTCGTATGAGGTGACACGTCATTGCAATGTCAACTTCTTTCTCTTGGGTGCCTTGACCCGTTGCTAGACAGTAATCTTGGACATTAGGAAAACCCACCTAATACCAATGAGAAAGGGTCCTAGAGGGTCACACAAAATGTGTATCTAGGTATGTCAAGTAGAATTAAGATAATTACCATACTTGGTTTAAGAATTATTCAAGGAATCCTACATATTTTTAATGTTGGAGGAAGAAGAAAAAAACAAGTACACGACATGTATTAATTATTACACGTAGTGTAGTTTTTATTTTGGAATGGAAATGAATAAATAAAAACTAGATATACATGCCATGTACATTTAATGTACACGCCGTGTAGCTTTCAATGAAAAACTTGTACACGTCGTGTTATTATGATTACAAACCGTGTAGTTTTTTCAGTCGTGATTTTGAAGAAATAATAACATTTTATTAAATGATATTTATTATAATAAGTGTCGGCACATGTTAATGAATTAATGTCTTGACATGGGGTTTTCAAAAGAGTTAATGAAATACATAAAACGTGTAACAAGTTTTTTTATTGTCATAACTCTAAAACCACAAACCCGATTACAGGTATTCTCCCTACCCTAACTCTTTTCTTAAGTGAATCGTTGTGCAAAACAATTCTGGATATTTCTCTCCATAATGAAAGAACTATGTCCTCCAAGAATGCACTCAAGACCAAGAGTGATCCACCTCCATCAGATCAAAGCGATCTAAGGTGGACAACACATGCAAATGATTCTCCATAGTAGCAACTATATATTCTTTTGGCGACGACTAGAGATACCTGGTGCACGTGTGGATCAATGAAAGAGGAAGTCTACACATGGCTTATGTGACACAACGAAGAATCACATCGGAACATGATCATAAAGATCAATGAAGAAAGAACACCATAAAAGGTACTTCATTTCAATTAATTAAATTAATTATAATCAACCTGTGAGAATCCTTCCTTTATGGTTTCAGGAAATTTCTTCTTCTTTGTCTATTTCTGTGATTCGATCCATGGAGACTGGCATTTATCATCGTATTGATCTTAGATTGATCATTGTAAATTAATAAATCCATGTGGGCACATCCACCCATGATCTTCTGCTGCACCCGGGACCTTCAAATCAACATTAAAGCGACCCTGTGTCAATCAACATTATAGTGACCCTGTGTCGATCAACATTATAGAGACCCTATGAGGATTATAATTATACAAACACTATTTGGATCACCATTATATATAATTTGTGTGTATCATCGTTATATTGACCCTGTGTGGATCAGCATTATAGAGACATTCTGTAGATCAACATTGTAGAGACCGTGTATAGGTCAACATTTTATCGACCCTATGTGGATCAACATTAAGCTACACTGTCTGGATCAACATTAATGAGACTTTGTGTGGATCATCATTCTAGATACAATGTGTGGATTAGCAATCTATTGACTCTATGTGAATTAACATTCTAGCAACTCTGTGTGGATCAGTATTACGCGACCTGATGAGGAACAACGTTAGAGTGGCCCATCATAGATCTGTGACATGCATTCTTGTGGGGGTCAATAGAAAAGCCTCTTAATAGAATAAGATTATTTGTCTGTATAACCAATCATCAAAATTTATATACTTAATTTTTATACATGTTTTCATCTGATTCTTTTTATTATTTTTATTTTCATAGAGATCATTATTTGTGGTTCTTACATTGTGGAATCATGGGAGACAATCATGGGGTCTCTGGGTCCCTAGTATGTATTGTTATACTCACCCATGCATGGGAGTCTCTCATACCATATTGTGTCTTGTTGAGATGATGAACAACATGAATGAGTCTTGAAGATTTAGGTCTAGATGGAGCTCGTAAGTGGTTTCCAAATGGTGTATGGAGGTGACTAACTGATGTAGAGAGATGTAGTGGGGATCTCTACCTACCCTTTAGGTATGATCATAGGTAGACGTCCTCAGGAGATATTTTCCCTTTTTGTTGTATTTCCATTTCAGTTGGGCATGTATTCTGGACCCTTCAATTGCATTATTTACAATTACACTCACTTTACCTCTTCCAGATTTATTTGCTTATGTGTAGTGTTCCATGTCTGTGTGTGTAACCGTTTTGAGGAAATGAAATCCCATTATAGCGAAATTCTTTTCCATTCCTAGTCATCAACCACTAGTATATGGAAAGAGGGAATGTGGTAGTAACGATACATGCCCTATGGGACGAATAGTGACAATGTGGTATCAGAGGTTTCAGAAATACCAAATTGAACTAAGTGTCTATGTTTTCAAGGAAGAAATAGTGTTCAGTTTCTTGAGTTTTGGTTTCACTTCAAGGATTCTAGTGTTTGGGCGGTGGATGACATATCCGTATAATAGGACCCTGAATTTTGTTTTTCTGACATGATACACGAAAACACTAGTTGCATGTGTTTTGATGATAATTTTCAATTGATCTTTTTTTGAGTCAGATCACGGGTTATAACCATTGGGCGGTGGTTCATCTTGATTCTATCTTAAGATTCCTCCACACTGATAGCCAACCAAGACTCCAGGGAATGACAATGTGGATGGTCTGTAGTGTGATGAGACTTCGTTACAAGGACCGTTTCCCGATATGTTACCTTCAGGTGGTGTACCAACAATTCCAATACCCATTGGTCAATAGTTACTACATGTTCTTCTATTTGGGGACACATATAGGCTCAGTGCCTTAAAAAGTTTCAAGGATAGATACCCTTAATGTTCTGAGGTGATCTCGACTCACATGCGTCTATAGATTGGCATGGGGTGGTGACCGAGATTCCATCTAGATAGGGTTCCATACGATCAGATGGAGGACCTGGTATTGAGCATTAAACATGCCTCAGAAGGGAGATGACATTGTTTAGATTATCCCTATCTTACGATGAGGTGACAATTTCCTGGAAAGAGTTTGAGAACAATCATCAAACAAGGGGGTGTCTTGTCAAAAAATTCTTATGAGCTTATGTTAACAAGAACTTATAACATTTTGTTCAGATGACATGTTAGTGACTGAGTAATTGTCAAGGAGAACCGACCATTATAATTACTCAATGTGGATGATGCAAAGAGTCCTTCCAGGCTCAGACCTCTTAGCGATATGTGTTTAGGGACATCTAAAACAAAACTATTCTTATGTGCATTCCTACTAATTTTTGGGTTCTAGAGAGAACCATTGTGGTTGAATGTTCTTTGAATGAGTATATATAACTAGTGAATGTTAGTATTGGGAAAGCATGAAACTAATGCTAGTCTTGGTGACTATATAGTGTAAAATGTTTCGGGAATAGAAATTGATATGGACAGATGAATCTACAGGGCATCAGATGTGGAATAAGAGCTACTAGAGTAGTGTGAAGTGGTATACATTTTGATATGTTACAACTGACACCCCAATGTGTCCCTTACAAGGCTCATGGTGTTGGAAGTCATTTCAAGGGAGTAGCTACATGCGGTCAAGAAACGTGACCCAAGGTCTCTTTGAATGAATTGAGGTACAATATGTGTATCCTACTAGATGTTGTATTAACAGACATAGATAATAATCATTCCTTATAGTCAAGATTCATGTTCAAGTCTTAGAGTTTCCGGTTAAATAGTTGACTTGAACCACATGTTAGGAGATACCATTTGGAGGAGACTCGATAATCAATATTATGTCAATGGTGAGATCTGACCCTTGAGGTAAGAGTTTTGGTTGGAACCTCTTGGTGGAAGAGTCAAGGCCATACGATGTTAGTTTGGGTAGAGACTGGTCATCCACAGGTCATGATCAGGTTGACTATTTTAGGAAAAAGGATGTGGCATATCGGCCACATTAGAATAGGGATTTACATGGTAGAAGAAAATGTAAACCAAGACAACACGGGTTAAAGTCATGAATAGGAGGGTGTAGCTGATCACTCTTGAGTCGGCCAAGCATACCATAGTGACAGCTGGTATTTCGAGTTTTCAATAACCAAAAGTAGTGATAGAGTGTGGGGACATCCTCTAAAAGGATGATTCCTGGATTACCTCCCCACAGGTAGGAGGACTTATCCATTGACTTGTAACTAAAAAAAACACCAATATCTATAACTGAATATCAAATGGATTCTGTAGAGATCTAGGAGTTAAGAGTATAGTGGGGAGAACAATTTACTATCTACATCGATCACAAGAGTCTTAGGTATATCTTCTCACTTAAGGACATGAACCTGAGATAGCATAGATGGCTATAGTTCCGCCAGGACTATGACCTTGAGATAGTCTGTACTTCATGGGAGGGGAATGTAGTTGCAGATGCACTCAATAGGAAGGCTGGTCTATAGTTGCTGAGTGAGGCAACATATCAGCAATCCACGTTGACACTATCATTCATGGATAGTGATGGAGAAGCGTATCTCCAGTCTATGATAGTTACTCCCCTACTTCATTAGTGAGTCACGGAGGCACAACATGTGGACATTGACTGAGAGGCCCAGCCTGATCAGATATCCTCAAGACGGGATCCTAATGGATTATCTAAATGTGGGGAGAACACCATACTCGTTAGAGGAAGCACCATGGTACCACTTTCTATACGAGATGAGTTAATGAGGGAGTAACACTCATTCCTTTAGGATGTACATCTGGGTGTGGCGAAGGGGTAATAGAACTTTGGGCATTGGTACTGTAGGCCAGGGAATAAGAATGTGGTGGCGATGTTCATTTCAATATGCCTAACATGTTAGCAAGTGAATGTTTAACATCATGTTCGTGCATGTTTGAGCACATCTTTTACCCCTAGATAGATGGTCAGAAAAATCAGACCATACATACCATGGAGGACATGCTTCATACAAGGGCCAAAGATTTTTGTTATTATTTGGAGGACAAACTACCATTGGTAGAGTTTTCTTAAAGTAATAACTATCACTCTTTTGTTGGCATGGCACCATTTGAGGCCTTGTATGATAGACCGTACAGATCACCTCTACGATGGACAAATCCATGTGAGTCAGCACATTTTAGTTCAGTGTTGGTACAAGCTACCACTAAAAATGCACAGATCATCCAAGAGATATTATGACTATAG
Source organism: Viscum album (assembly GCA_963277665.1). NCBI lineage: Eukaryota > Viridiplantae > Streptophyta > Magnoliopsida > Santalales > Viscaceae > Viscum > Viscum album. Next base: position 223,763,512 of record OY728165.1, read on the forward strand.
AGAGAAGATATAAGTATAATGTCGATGGGATACATAGACCCTTAGAGTTCGAGGATAGAGACCATGTATTTCTATATGTCACACCACGACAAGGAATGTAGAGATTTGGATAATGCGTCAATATATCATGAAAGTTCATCGGATCATTCCAGATCCTCAGTAGAGCTGGCGTGGTGGCATACCACCTGGCTCTTTCCCCATAGATACAGTAGGTGCAAATTTTTTTCCCTGTGTCGCTGCTAAGGAGATGTATGCATGATCAATCACACGTTTTCAACTAGGGCGTGTTAGACTAAGACTATGGGGTGACATTTACGGAGTTCCTAGTAGAGATAGAGTATTGACAAGAGTGAGACCGTCATGGATGGCCAATCCCTCTGGTGCGAGTTTGGTGGAAACTCGGGAACCTTGAAGTGAGCACTTGGGAGCATGAGGATCAAAGTCATGCTCAGTACCCTCATCTGTTTTATTTTCCATTTTTTTTGGTTTTCAGGTATGTAAAGTCCTATGGTGGGGAGAATGTAATTTCTTGGAATTTCGGTATAATTTTTATAATTATATATAAATATTTTGAGACTGTGAAATCTGGCGACATGTGATTCTAAGGCCTGATGTTCCCAAAATGATACAAATAAAAATGTAATATTTTAAAAAGTGTGTGTGAGTGGTTTTCCTAAAAAAGAATAATTTATCAAAAATTGGATTCTGTATCATAAATTCAAGGTCACGGTTGCGTTCAGGATAGCGGGTTTACATTAAGCTTGACTTGATTTTATTCAGCATAGGCCTCTGGTTAGAAAACCCGAAAATGGCATAACATAAAATAATATAATTAAAAAAATAATTTTATTTTTCGTATTCTTATAAATCATGAACGGTGACTCTGATCAAAAATCTGAGACCACTGATAAACTTGTTAGGGAATTCATTCCTTAAGAAGATATTAAATATGGTCAGTGCAGACTACCTGCAAAAGTTTTTTTTTGGCCATAAATAAAATAATATTGTGAAAATTATTTTATAAAAATATTCTTAACATATAAAATACAACATGGATTGGAAATCTGAGAGTACCATTGAACTCATTTGGGCGTGTTCCCTTTAGGCGGATCTTAACCTCGATCAGCACAGGTCGAGGGTTACTGTTAATAATTTAATGATCTTTTTTTAGGTACATTGAGTAAAGGTGTGGGTGATGTTTCCAAACATTTTAACCACTTCTTGGAATAGAAATATGAGTGCACCATTGAATTCGAAGTGCCGAGATTAGCATATAAGAATCTTATCATTATTTAGAAAATGTCATATTGAAAATTTTATTTTTTAGAATATTGAATAAATAAATTACAAAAGGTGTTATTTTATTCATTTTGAAAACTATTGAGTGGTGAATGGTGGGATTGCGGTGAAACATCGACCAATAAACATGGGTTATTTATTAATTTAAACAGCTCATTGTGTAATTGAATCACTTATAGTTAATTAATCACATGGATTATGATTCATTAATGACTCATAATAATGAACCAACGTGTGATGTTTTCCTCTAATTAAATTAAGTCATTGGTGTGGGTTTTGTAAACCCACAAGAGAACTCATAATGAAGTGCTGGCAATAGCTACCTATAACTAAGAATAATGTTTTGATGATTCCAATTTAGGAATTGGTATGGAGGTCGACACGAGATGAAAAAATACACACACGAACCTTATTCATCTTCCGCAAGTGAGCCCAACGTGATCATGACAAGGATTTTTCTTAAATTCAGGTGAATTAGTTTTTTCCCTCATTTTTGAAAAGCATGAAAAATGTAGATCAACCAAAACAATTGGACCTCCTATTCATATGAAACTATTGTTGGTTTTTGTGGGATAGGATTTTACACAGTATTTGATTTATCTTTTGATTATTTATTATCACACCATTGTTATGATGATAACGTATAGAGATTGGGCCCAATGAAAAAGCCCCGAACCCCCTACCTCTATGATCCTTGTTGCATTATTTGTGAGCAAATCAAAAATAGAGAAACATGATGATCCTGGGAGCCACACATTATTGGCTGTATCCCGGAAGGCCAATAAAAACTTTCAAAAGTGAAAACATACCATTGGAGCTCACTGAGTGGCATGTGGAAAATTAGTCGGCGCTCACAGGCCGAAGAAGGGGCGGCTCCCCACTACCGCGGAAGAGGGTGGCACCACATGTCGCTGAGGTGGGCTGAAGGGTGGCAAACTCTCAGTCGGCCGCATTGGCAGAAGGGTGGTGTGTTGTCACGTATATCAGGTTTAGGCCTCCACTTCGATGTCGTAGTGGAGGGGGACCCACGCCCTTCTGGTCCCACAGAAAGTGTGGCGACACCATGTGGCACCACCAGTTGAAGAGATGAATGGTTATATAGACCTTCGGGACTGAGGGGTTATGTAACCAATGGCGTGGGTCTCGCCAATCAGCTGGCAAGGCTGGTCTGCTGCCCAGCTGGCTGGGCCCACTATGGCCCATCCCTGCTGGTTCAGACCAAGCTGGTCAATGACCTATTCAGTTCGGGCCGGGCCGGGTCTAACTCGGGTCAGAATAGTGGTGAGTCAGACCATTCTAGACCCTCTTCTGCCCAATTTTTCTTAAAAGGTCATATCACACAAACTAGACGCCCGTTTGACGAACCATCTGCATTGATGAAATCCTCGAACTAGATGGTCCTTTTGAGATACTCCAAATGGGTTTTGGATAATGATGGAGTATGGATGGGTTGGATGGAACCCAAATCCAACCTAGCCTTCATCACTAAAATGATTATAATTCATAAACTGAGAGTCTCATTGATGCACCTTATGTCGCATTGGAACCCTTATGACATGTCGGTCCTTTGGGTCACTCCTTTGTGAGATTTCATGGAAGTTAAGACATGTATGATAACTTGAGGATCAGATACTATTGAACAAAAGACCAACTGGTGCAGGAAATCATGTGAATGGATGTCAATTATTGAGAGACCCAGTGTGGATCATCATTATAGAGACCTTGTGAAAATCCACATTATAGAGACCCTATGTTGATCAACATTATAGAGACCATGTGTGGATCAGAATTATGGTGACCCTGTGTTGATTTTTATTATAGTGACCCTGTGTGGATCAGCATTTTTGTGACCTTGTATGGATCTTAATTATAGTGACTCTGTGTGGATCAACATTATAGCAACCCTGTGTGGATCAGCATTAGAGCAACACTGTGTGGACTAATGTTTTAGCGACCCTGTGTGGATCATCATTTTTGTGACCCAATGTGGATCAACATTCTAGAGACCCTATGTGGATCATAATTATAGTGACCCTATGTGGATTAGAAATCTTGAAACCCTATGTGGATCAACATTATAGTGACTCTATGTGGATCAGCAGTGCATGACCAGATGAAGACCAGCCATAGAGTGTCCCGTTATGGATCCGCGACATACAATCTTATATGGGTTTGCAGCAGAGCCTCTAAACAGAATAAGAATATCTTTCCTTATGACTAATCATCTATATTTCTGTATTTAAGTTATATACCGGGTTTGTGACAAGTCATTATCTTTTTTCCTTGTGACTAAGATCATGTTCTGTGGTTTTTCCCTTTGTGAAATCCTTGGAGGCATTTGGGTGGTCTCAAGGTCCCTACTATGTATTTTTATACTCACCCCTACACGGTCTATGCCTACACCGTGTTGGGTCTTGGGAAGACGAAGTACAGGTTGACTGATCCTTGAGGAGTCCGAGCTTCATAGAGCTCAGAGGTCATTGATAGACAATCAATGGAGATGACCTATTGACATAGAGAGCCTCATTGATGAGCTCTACATATCCTTCAGGTAGGATCCTTGGGGAATGACCTCAGAAGTGGTTTCTCTTTATTCTTTATTTCCATTTCAGTTGGGCTTTTATTATGGCCTCTTCACTATCAATAATTATAGTACACATAGTGGTGGTTATTAGTTGTAGTTTCACCTTACTTCCTCCATTATTCTATTCATGTGTGAAGTTTTCCCTATCTATGTGTTTACATGTTTTGAGGTAATGCCTTCCCCTTATTGGGAAATGCCTTTCTGGTGCTAGTCATCAACCCTGGGAATTCCAAAGCCACGCACGGGGTAATCAAGACACGGGCCATGGGGGACGAGTCGTGAAAATTTAATACATTTAATATTTGATTCCAAACTAATAAATTACAATTACAAATGAAAATTCATAATCTAATTGTCATAATAATGAAAACATTTTTAATATATTTGAATTCCTATGTAAATACAAATCACTATTGAAAATAGAGAACATTATCATAAATTAATATATATTTGTAATACATTGTTACTGTACTTGGGAAGACAATGATACAAATATTTTATGTCAAAATAAGAATATAATAATATTATAAATTTTTGAAGTATGTTTTCAATTAAGTTAGAAGACAAAGTGGTTTATAATACATACCATTAAAATCTTCACATTCATAATTTTATTAATATAAATAGTAAGTTCTATATATTTTTGATAATATAAAATATAATTAGGATAAATTATCTTAGTAAAATTAAATCTAAATATTCTCTCAATCCACCATCATATCGTCCTATGATTCATTCTACTCAATATTATTTTATTTATGTTATATTTTATTTTTTATCTAATCATGATATCATAATGTAATTAAGAAATAATCCCTTACATAAGTTCCTAAAAATAATGGGATTGACCATTACATATCCCCTCTAGGGGTCAATCCAAGCGTGTAGTTTAGGAACATTTTCACTTGCTATGTGATGATTGAGATAATAGTATATTATAAAAAACCCATATTTCTTACCTGATTGTTTCATCATTGTAAATATAAATAATATAAAAGGAAACACATCCCTGATCCAAAATATTAGAAACATTTGAAAATAATGTCAATACATTTATTTTACATAATAAAGTGTAAACATTTCTTTAATTTCATTTTCTCTATCTTATTAGTGTCTCCAACGTATAGTATACGTATTCACCAGAGGAAATTAATTATAAAGAGTATTGAGGTAAAAGCCCCGTAATAAGATGAATAAGATACATGAAACATGGGTTAACGTAGTAAAATTTATCAAAATAACCGAAAATTATCCCCATCATATTCATGAAAAGAAACATTTGATAAATTAATGGACTATGGATATTCATAAAAATGAAACACATTGTCTTATAGGTCAAATATGTGAACAAAGCATGCATTTTTTAGGCCTATTTTACTTTATCACATGAGATACATCAAATTACATTATGAATTAGAGGGATATAAAAAATTATTGTTGAACCCACCACATTAAGACATTAAAATGCGGTATATAATTATGGGATCACTCGTCACATGATAACATAAATTTTATCATGATTTACACATATAATGTATATCAATATTAGAAATAAAGTAACCCATTTCATGGAATGGGTGTCATTTCTTAAATCATAAATTCATGAATAAACATTGGGTTTCTAATGTAAATAATGATATATAGTACAAGGTATTATAATCCTAAATCTTGTGTGAAGAAGAAATAGTCTATCGAGTATTAAAAGCTGTATTTTTGGAAATATGATTTATATAGGAAAAATAATTCCATTTTTCATAAAATCATATTAGAAACATATATATCCCAAAAATGAATATGGAAAGAAAAAATGAATTAGTAATTATGGAATATTATTGGAACATCTACACTGATAATGGAGTGAATGAGGTAAGACCAAAAAAAGAAGTTTGGTTTTAGAATCCATTAACATTATATTGGAATGATTTTCACTTTAATATTTGGGTTAATAAAATTAAATCCATTAATTAAAAAAATTATTAATGTGTCTGATTAATTATTGTTTTATGAAATTCATTAATAATGTATTCAATGAGTTATATTGTTTAATTTTATTATTCAAGTGTGTTCATTTTAATGGTTTTTAATATCAGTTCTCTTGTATATTAATATGGATGTTCATGTAAAATTGGAATAGTTATCCAAAATTCATATTAAACAATAATGATGATCATTAATATTATTAAATGATATTATATATAATTTAAATAAATTTTATGTGGTTAATTTATTATATTTAATGAAAATGAAAATGAATTAATTAATTATAGTGGTTTTATGACAATTATGAGCATATGCCATTTTGTCATATTATTATATTGCTTCTGAAACATTATATAACATATTAAATTAATTATAAAATGAAATTTAATCATAATTAAGGTATTATTACCACCGTTAAGGGTAGTAGTTAACAATGAAATCACGTCGTCCATGGGGGTAGTAAATCGACACACCACTGACGATAATTTCATTTTAAGAATTAATAAAAGTGTGAATAATTTTGAAGATGAATTATTACGTGTAAAAAATAAATATATTTTATATAAAGGATACTAGAGTTATCTTGCCACTTGGATAGGTGGAGGTGGGGATTGAATAAAAAATGAAATTAAATTGAATGAAAAACTAAAATAAAAAAATGTATATTTTACCATTTTATTTTATCATCCATGAGAACCTCTTTAGGAAAAAAGCTTTGTAATTTTGAAGTTAGAAAGGGATTGTGTAGATGGGGTAGGGGTTTGGGAAGATGATTTTATTGAATTTGTATGTGGATCAACTCTTGGATGGTATGATGATATGAGGTGTGTATGGGTTGAATTTATAGTGTAAGAGGTGGGTGTTTTCCCATTATTTTATTCATTAGTTCATTATTTTGTATGATAGAAATGAAAAGTTTGATAATTGTCAAAAAATATATTAAAATAATTAAGGGGAGTTCATGAATTTGGATCTTAAATATGTGCTGAAAACAATAATATTATTTTTAAATTATAATCTATATATATTGTAAATTACAATATTTCACTATTCACAAAAAATTCATGTATTTTTTAAAAATAAAAAAAAATTCACCTTAAAAATTTATTGATTTGTAAAATTCATAAATGGAATCCGTTTTAGGAATGTATTTTCATAAATATTTGAAATTTATTTTTTCATTAAAATCATCATTTACAAGGAAAATATCGATATTCAAATTGTAACTAATTTTATAACACAATGAATTGTAAATTAAAATCATATTAAGATAAATTATAGTTAAAAGGTAACAATATTTTAGATTATGTATCTATTTTTTTAAAATAACTTTTCTATTAAAATATTATATTATCAAAAAAAAAATTAAATATACATTTTTCTTTTCAGAAAAATACCAACACTAATTTATGAAATTTATAAATATATATTTACATAAAATATAATATAATTATTTCATATTATAATGAATAATACTATTAAATTTTTTTATACATTCATCGATGAGGTTACTATTCAGTTAGTGATATTACTATCCCTAATTGTCACATTACTATTACAAATATTCGTTTACTATTACATTGGTAAATGTATCTAAACTTATATAAATACCTCTTATTTTCTTCATTCATTATTTATAATTCTTATATTGTTTTATATATGTTATTTTATATCTTTTAACCTATATGACATAATATCATAAGGGAATTACCATTGATAATATTTTGGGTCGTTTCATATTCCACCATACAAAACATCACCCTTAAAACTTCTTTTTACATTATATGTTGAAAATAGTTGTGGTTACCACTCCTTCATCACATCCTCTAATTCCCATGTTTTATATTCATTCTTAATGTTCCATCATAGTCCTTTGACCATGTGTTTTTTCAAATTTCTTTGAAATATATTATTATGGTCTATTATCTTCATTGGATTCTCCTCATAAAGGAAATCATTTTCAAACAATACCACCTATGGTTTCATTACATGAGTGGTTATCAACAGTTACATATTCAAGAGTGATAAATGGAATATATCATGTTGTTGAGACATTGTTTGTGGAACTGCAAATAAATTAGTCATTGCTTCAACAAGATCAAGAATCTGTTAGTGGATGATATACATGGGACATAGATTTCCCTACGTCCCAAATATCTGGATTCTCTTTCCTGGAGATATGTAGTTAATTTCCATGTATACTACCCTTAACTATAGTTCTCATAAATTAATGTCTACATAGATATTCCGTCGACATTCATCATTCTTGATGTATTACTAAAGGGATTACATGTTTCGCCCATTTCATTGACCATTTTTGTTTTTAAAAGCCTACGTTTTTCTTCTTCATCCCATCATGATGGTTTTATTCATCATTTACCTAAAATGGGTTAATATAGATATTTTTGGATGATCGAGTAGAATATTTTATTCTAATAGAACTCGTATATATGTAGATGTTGACATAATCCCCATTTAATGTTTTAGAACATGATATCAATATGTCATCAGTGTCTGAATTGTCTATTAAAACTAGATATCAATTTCAGGATAAAAATCCTTACTAATGTTTATCATAGTCTTCAGGGGATGTTTGATAATTTTGATAACATTGAGGTGAATCTACGATATCTATTAGGTAAAATTGATATTGGTAATTCATTCATACATAACACTTATTTTAGTTATATCCATTCTTGTTAATCCTCTGTGAAGGACTCTTGAATTTAGATAAATTGAGTTTTATTTGTAAAACCATCAACAATAACCCATATAAAATTGTTTCCTCTAGATACCTTTGGATCTTTTGTTACAAGTTCCATGGTGATGTTTTCCCATTTATATGATGGTGTGGATAATGGTTTGTAACACCCGAGATTTTTATGAGTAATATTTTGTTTCTATATATCATCAATGGAATCTTTCACTACACACTTGCTTGGCTTACTTTACACGCAATCACGACCTTCCTTGATAGCTTGTGTTGTACGCAATACCGAGTTTTACTAAACAACGATATATTATTATAATATTGTTATGAACTAGTCGTTATGAATAGTGTTAACTAAATTTTGAATTTTATAACATTATTATTCATCTTAAACATTTCTAGAACATGTTATAAGAACAAAATAATTTTTTCGGGTAAAATAAGTATTTTTCAAAAAATGCAGTTTTGCCGCCTTTTGATGGCGTACCCACATTAAATCTAGTTTTTGACATGTTTATATGTTCAATTTGACAAAATAAAATTAATCATTTGAATCAGGATATAAAAATTTACATTAGATAATGTTTTGATATTTTTCCAATAAGTTTCATATTTTAATGAATAGTAAAAACACGCTATATTTTAATTAAAAACAACTTTTTTCATCGTAATATCTTATGTGGTTAAATTATAATATTTAATGGATTTAAAGTATAAATAGAATTTATTTTTACCATTTAATATAATGTATGTCATTAGAATTGATTTTACCTTGAATTCGTAGGTTAAATCAATTCAATCTTTTGCAATGTTTTAAAGAAAAACCCGTTTTCTTTCGACAACGGGATTAATTTTAATTTAATTTCTGAACCTTTTGTGTATTGAATTTGGAAAAATGGATTACATATTTGGAATCAGTGGGTCCAAATTATGTTAATAAGCTACTTTTTATTTTTGGGAATTATGAATAATAATTATGGTAAATTTTATTTACCATAGTTAAAGGTAAATCGGGTAATTAAGGGTAAATATAATATTTCAAAATTACCCTAACAAATGTCAAAATCCTATTGGATGACTCAAAGTCGACCCATATCACCTAAGTGTCAGATTAGATTCATTTAATTAAATTTTTTCAATGAAAATAATTTAATTATTATTAAAAGCAAAGAATGTGACAACATGTCACTTTCTTAAATTATATAAGATTAATAATTTTAATCTAGTGATAAACTTCATGAAACTTCAAACATGAATAGTCTCCAGAAAGCTAATATAATTATCTAAATCATAGGAATTTGTTTAGAATTTTTAGGAATTAAATAATTATCATTTATTATGATACAAAGATAATGCAGTAATTATCTTATTAATGAAATATTGACATAATTGATGTTATAAATACCCAAATAAATGTAATTTGAGACTTTTTATGAATTCCACTAATTTTATAGGTTACTATGATATATTAGTGTTGATTTAATAAACATGGTTCGAACATATAATTCTGTTATGACTTTCAAAAAAATCATATATCAAATAGTGTCAAAATTGACACAAAATAGTTTTTAAATAAAATATTATATTACTAATTGTTATTTTATTCCTAAAAATATAAGGTTCGGCCAAATGACTTATATAAGGATATATATATTAATAATAAACAATTTCGGGTTCGTTTGGCATGTTATAGTAAGTGTATTAACCATATAGTGAAAGAAAACAAAAAGACACGGTAAAAGTTAAATTATTTAACTTAGAGTTAAATCTAATTGATAAGGTTAAAATAATACCCTAAACTTGTCTAAATCTTATTGGTTGATAGGATTTCGACCCATACCCACTTTAACTTCAAAATAAGACCCTTTGGAACCATTATAAACCGATTTTGACTCTAATATAAAATAATATTTTGAGGTATTCCTAAGGTGCCCCTCTCCTCCCTTATAAAAGGGCACCTCCTTCCCCCTCCTCCTCAAACCAATTTGAGCACTCAAGCTCGGCCAACCCCTGACATTTTCTCCTCTACACTTCCATAGAATAATCCTAGAGGGCCTGGTCTTCTTCAAAGACCAATCTTAGTTCCCTAAGTGGAGGATTCAAAGAGGTGTTCCAAAGAAGAGGTAATATCCGTTACCGATCTTTTCAATTTCATTCTTCTTCAACTTATTCTACTTTAGTTGTTTCATGATAAAGTAATAACATCAGTATTACTTACATACTGATATGTTATTATAAATATTAAACAACCCTAATTCACCTTCTATCCGTCCTACGGAAAAATGAAATCACCGCGCGTGCGTACGTACAGAATACCGTCTCCACGCCGTGGTGTAATCTATTTTCCACCACCACCTTACAAGGATGGGTATAATGGTGTAATGAGTAACTATTTATGATTATTATAAAGTAATATTGATACTGAAATAATATATATATACTCCAATACAATTCCACGATCATAGGAACGATATCATCACTCGTGCGTACGTACGGAATACCGTCTCCATGATGTGATGCGACTCGTTCTACATGATCATAATTACATTGTAATTATATAAATGAATTGAATGAATAAATATTATATATGTTACACTAATACCATTCTGGATATAAGGTATCTATAACCTTAAAAGAATAATAAGAATTTATTCGGCAAAACACGCATAAGAACAAAAGGCAATAAGGACCCGAGTAACAAGTAACAATGAAATATTACTAACAAGAAGCTAAGAATATGACCATATATGATATCATATCAATATGTATGATTATGGAATAAGTCAATAACATTATTTAAACCATTATACAGGATCTTCGGACACGTACAAAGAAAATCGGACCTAAGGTAAGGGAAATATTACAATCTCATTTTTATCCGAGATTGTTTATTCGTAAGTATTTACTGGGGTGTATTTTATCATCCACATCCATGTTTCCTCAATATGTAATATTATTTCCATCCACCTACACTTTTTTAAATCCATTTTTACCCTTCTGTGAGTTTTTAGTAATATGTATGAAAGGAATCTTTTGTCGTTTTTCGTACGAGGTATTTTTTGACTTTTCCGACAAAAGTACGAAGAATGTTTTTTTTAACTTATACGGCATGAATGGATTTCTAAAAAATTATTTCCAAGAAGCTTCCTTTACAAGTATTCAAGTTTATTTTTAATCAACTTCTTTTATTTTAAAATTGTATGACATGTAAAGAAAGGAAAAGTTTTTTTTGAAGTAGAAAGGATATTTTCCTCAAGAATGAAGTTCAAGTATTTTATCAAAATTATTTTCCATCTAAGATAATAAAAGGGTTCTGTTTTTATCCCTATTATTACATGGATTTGATTATGTTGTGATGGAAACATTTTTATGAATTCCTTTATCTTATATGAATTGTTTTATGATGTCATGTTGTTTAAGAATCCCATATTTATTACATGGGTTATGCGATGATGTATGATTTATGATTACATGGCACACATAAGAAAGGATTCATTATAAGATGGGTGGGACCTATATCTCCCTCCAATGCATTGGGTAAATATTTTATATCTCATGAGATAGACAGGGCTGGAACGGTAGGTTATACCGGTTCAGTGAAACAGGACTGAAACGAGGGTTACTCGATTCAGAAAGGGACTTTGTCCACTAAGATAGTCTTGGCAATGAGTCATGACTAACAGGAAATGATTTTCCAAGATTATGTGTGCATGAAACAAAGTTTCAAGTTTCATTTTATGATTATGGTGATCTCATTTTCACTTCTATGATTTATTCCATGTTAAGATATTATGATCTCTTTTGAAGGTTATGATTTTCAAAAAGATATGATATGATTTTTAGTTCCTTTATTTTCCCTTGCTGAGCATTTGAGCTCACCCTTTTATGTTTTCTTTTCCCCAGGTCAGGAAGATGGATATTAAGTAGAATATGCTAAAAGGGACCCTAGATATGATGAAATAAATGGGAGACACTGTAGAAGACTTATGAACCAGTTGTTTATGTTTCCTAGTTTCTAAAGACACAATACCTATACGGTCCTTTGTGGTTTTGTCATATGTTGTAATAAGTGTGATTCAATTTTGATGTATTAACAATGTATGTAAAGTATGGGTCGTTATAGTTGGTATCAGAGGAAAGGTATAGTCAACCTTTGGAAACTAGGATGTGAAAGCCTTAGTAAGAACCCTAAGGATAAGTCTAAGCATAGAACACAATCTTAGTGTTTTAGAAATGGCCATTAATACCCTAGGATAAGACCTTAAGTGTGAAATTTTATTCTCGATTATGTGGTTTTCCTATTATAATTAGTGTTGCTCACACTATTCTTCTTGGTTTTAGTCAATGGCTGGAACCCGAAGGAACCGTGTTAATGCGGAATGCGATGGGCAATGCAATGATTGCCCCCCTGAGCAACCAAACGATATGGGAGCTGGAATGAAAAATCTTGTAGCCATGCTCACACAACTTTCTCAAGCTATGAATCATGCAAGACTTCCAAACGAGCAAAGGAAGGAGCAACATTCTGTTGAATCCTTCATGAGGCAGCGTCCACCGTCTTTCAGCGGGTCTACTGATCCATTAGTTGCTGAACAATGGATTAGTACTACTGAAAAGATATTTTCATTTCTTCAATGTTCTGAACATGATAAAGTCATCCTAGTAGTGTATCGTTTGGAAGGAGATGCTGATCAATGGTGGAATTTTATTAAGAATACGAGGCAAATGGATGAAATTGAGTCTATGGAATGGGACGAGTTCAAGAACTTATTTTTCAATAAGTACTTCCCTCGTATTCTCCGAACAAAGATGGAGAAAGAGTTTCTTGAAATGAAGCAAAGGGATGATGAATCTGTTAGTACCTATGAAGCAAATTTTACAAGACTTTCAAGGTACGCTTCTGGTATTATTATCTAACCTGAGAGTAAGATCGATCGATTCTTTAGTGTCTTAAAACCAAGTCTTCGAAGGGCGTTAGCCATAAGGGACTTCAATAGCTACGAGGAAATCATTCGATGTGCTCTCAAAGTCGAGATGGAGATTGGAGTAACCCATCAGTCACATGGGTTTGATAAGAAGAGGAAGATGGAATTCAAATGAAAATCTAAAGAGCACACTGAAAAGAAGATGAGATTTCCCTTATGCTCAAAGTGTGGAAAGAAACATGGAGGGAGTTGTCTTAAAGGGACAATTAAATGTTTCAAATGTGGAAAGGAAGGTCATCGGGCATTTGAATGCCCCGATAATGGGAAGAAGATGTTTAGTGATGCAAACAAAGGAAGGGATACACAGAATGAACCTACTACACTTCAATGTTTCAATTGCAAGGAGATGGGGCATTAGGCCAATCAATGCCCAAATCCAAGGGTTGATGATGATGGTCGACGTCAACAAAATATTAAGGCTAAAGACAAAGGAAAGTCACATGCAATTTCTATCAGCGATGTGGAGTACGATAACAAAGTGGTAAAAGGTACACTTACCATCCACTCTAAAGTAGAAAATGTTTTATTTGATTCTGGATCCACCCACTCTTTTATTTCTGAAAAATTTTCTAAGGGTATCACTGTACTACCTCAACAATTAGATGTTGAGTTAGCTGTGACAACACCTAATGGCACAACAGTCGCATCAAAAGTTTATAATTCTTCTCCGATCGAAGTTTTTGGGAAAGTGCTTCCTGCAAATCTTGTGATACTTCCTTTAGTGGAATTTGATGTGATTCTTGGCATGGATTGGCTTTCTCTACATGGAGCTCATATCAATTGGCAAAGAAGGGAAGTCATATTTCATATTCCAGATCAATCTACGATCGTCTATCGATGCAAGGATGAATATAACCTTCCAGTGGAAATCTCTTCCATCTTATGGGTCTTGATTCCTCTAAATGAAGGTTATTTATCTCAAATGTTTGGTGAGAAACTCATGATTAAGAATATGCCCATTGTACGGGAGTTTGATGATGTCTTTCCAGAGGAATTACCAGGTCTTCCACCAATTCGTGACATTGAGTTTTCAATAGAACTCGTACCGGGTGCTTTGCCTATTTCAAAGACACCTTATAGAATGGCCCCAATTGAGTTGCAGGAATTGAAGAAGCAACTCCAAGAGAATCTTGATAAGGGATTCATACGCCCTAGTGCGTCACCTTGGGGAGCACCTGTATTATTTGTTAAGAAGAAAGATGGATCAATGAGACACTTCATTGATTATCGAGAACTTAACAAGATCACTATCAAGAACAAATATCCTCTCCCACGCATTGATGACTTATTTGACCAACTACGCGGAGCTCAATAATTTTCGAAGATTGATCTTCGTTCAGGGTATCATCAATTAAGGGTCAAAAGGGAGGATATACCAAAGACGGATTTCCGTACAAGGTATGGACACTATGAATTTATAGTGATGCCATTTGTTCTTACTAATTCCCCTGCTATCTTCATGGATCTAATTAATAGAGTCTTTAGAGACTATCTTGATCAATTTGTGGTAGTCTTTATAGACAATATTCTTGTATATTCAAAGAGCAAGGAAGAGCATGAAGATCACTTGAGAATTATATTGAAGACCCTGAGAAAGGAGAAGCTTTATGACAAATTTACCAAGTGTGAAATTTGGCTTCAAAAAGTTGCATTTTTGGGTCACATAATCTCAAAAGAGGGGATATCTGTGGATCCAGCAAAAACAGAGGTTATCGAAAGATGGTCAAGACCAACAACAGTAACTGAGATCCAAAGTTTTCTTGGTTTGGCTGGATATTATCGACGTTTTGTAAAGGATTTTTCACGATTATCTAATCCACTCACCAAGTTGACTCGAAAAGGAGTTAAGTTTGTTTAGACATAGGAATGTGAAGAGAATTTCAAGGAGTTGAAAAGAAGGATATTCAGTGCACCTGTGCTCACACTGCCTTGTAGTGGAGAAAGGTTTGTGATCTACAGTGATGCATCCAAGAAGGGATTGGGGTGTGTTCTTATGCAAAATGATATGGTGATAGCTTATGCCTCACGACAGTTGAAAATCCATGAGCAAAATTACCCAACACATGATTTGGAGTTGGCTGCGGTAATCTTTGTATTAAAGATTTGGAGGCATTACCTTTATGGTGAAAGGTGTGATATTTATACTGATCATAAAAGTTTAAAGTATATTTTCACACAAAAGGAGCTGAATATGCGTCAAAGAAGATGGTTGGAGCTGATTAAGGATTATAACTGCTCAATCCATTACCACCCTGGGAAAGCAAACAAGGTGGCAGATGCATTAAGTCGACAAGACCATGCTAGTTTATCCATGATGAGGATCACAAAAGATCCAATATTTATGGATTTACAAAGGATGGATCTTGGAATTATAATGGAAGGTGAAAAATCTTATCTTTCTCAAATGAATTTTCAACCATCTATACATGCGAAGATTAAAGAGGTACAGAAAGAAGATGTCGAGTTACAAAAGAAGGTGAGAAATGTTCTTGAATTCAACCTTGATTGTGATGCGATAATAAAGTTCAGGAATCGGGTTTGTGTTCCCCCCATCCCCAAATTAAAGAAGGAGCTACTGGATGAGGCTCATAGTTCTTCATTCTCTATTCATCCTGGAAGCACGAAGATGTATAGGGACCTGAAAGAGTACTTCTGGTGGGATGGCATGAAAAGAGATGTTGATAAATATGTCTCTTGATGCTTGGTTTGTCAACAAGTTAAAGCTAAGAGACAAAAGTCTAAGGGGATGTTACAACCATTACCCATACGCGGATGGAAATGGGAAAACATCACTATGGACTTTGTCACAGGACTTCCTAAAACATCCAAAGGCAATAATGCTATTTGGGTCATAGTTTATCATCTTACAAAGTCTGCACACTTCATTGATATTAGAGAGGATTTCTCTCTAGATCAGCTTGCCAGGATATATGTAAAGGAAGTGGTAAGATTGCATGGAGTACCAATTTATATTATATCTGATCGGGATCCGAGATTTACCTCGATGTTCTGGCGAAGTCTTCATCATACTCTGGATACAGAGTTGAGTTTCAGCACTGCTTATCATCCCCAAACAGACGGTCAGTCTGAAAGAACAATTCAAACCCTAGAAGATATGTTGAGAGCTTGCTCTATGGATTCCAAAGGAGGTTGGGATCAACACCTACCTTTGGTGGAATTTTCTTATAATAATAGCTTTCACTCCAGTATTCAGATGGCTCCTTATGAAGCTCTCTATGGAAAGAAATGCAGGACTCCAACTTGCTGGGATGAAGTTGGGGAAAGAAAGCTATTAGGACCTGATCTCATTGATGAAATGGCAGAAAAGGTCATATCTATTCAACAACACATAAGAGCAGCTCAGAGTCGACAGAAAAGTTATGCTGACAACCGAAGAAAAGACCTAGAGTTTGAAATGGGCGATAAAGTGTTCTTACGAATATCTCCTTGGAAGAGGGTTATGAGATTTGGAAAGAAGGGGAAGTTGAGCCCTAGATATATCGGTCCTTTTGAAATACTGGATCGTGTTGGAAATGTAGATTACCGATTGGCGCTTCCACCGAATCTCTCTCAAGTTCACAATGTGTTCCATGTATCTCTCCTGAGAAAGTACATACCAGATCCTTCACATGTACTCAGCTCAGAAGTTGTACCGCTGGAGCAAGATCTTTCTTATAAAGAACAGCCGATAGAGATTCTTGGATCGTAGCGAAAAAGTCCTACGAAACAAGACCACTCGCTTGGTGAAAGTTTTATGGAGGAACCACCAATTAGAAGAGGCTACATGGGAGCTTGAGGATATGATGAGGGAGAAGTATCCTCATCTGTTTGTTACAAAGTGACGAATTTCGAGGGCGAAATTCTTTTTAAGGGGGGTAGAATGTAACACCCGAGATTTTTATGAGTAATATTTTGTTTCTATATATCATCAAAGGAATATTTCACTACACACTTGCTTGGCTTACTTTACACGCAATCGCGACCTTCCTCGATAGCTTGTGTTGTACGCAATACCGAGTTTTACTAAACAACGATATATTATTATAATATTGTTATGAAATAGCCTTTATGAATAGTGTTAACTAAATTTTGAATTTTATAACATTATTATTCATCTTACACATTTCTAGAACATGTTATAAGAACAAAATAATTTTTTCGGGTAAAATAAGTATTTTTCAAAAAATGAAGTTTTGCCGCCTTTTGATTGCGCACCCACATTAAATCTAGTTTTTGACATGTTTATATGTTCAATTTGACAAAATAAAATTCTTCATTTGAATCAGTATATAAAAATTTACATTAGATAAAGTTTTGATATTTTTCCGATAACTTTCATATTTTAATGAATAGTAAAAACACGCTATATTTTAATTAAAAACAACTTTTTTCATCGTAATATCTTATGTGGTTAAATTATAATATTTAATGGTTTTAAAGTATAAATAGAATATATTTTTACCATTTAATATAATGTATGTCATTAGAATTGATTTTACCTTGAATTCGTAGGTTAAATCAATTCAATCTTTTGCAATGTTTTAAAGAAAAACCCATTTTCTATCGACAACGAGATTAATTTTAATTAAATTTCTGAATATTTTGTGTATTGAATTTGGAAAAATGTATTACATATTTGAAATAAGTGGGTCCAAATTATTTTAATAAGCTACTTTTTATTTTTGGGAATTATGAATAGTAATTATGGTAAATTTTATTTACCATAGTTAAAGGTAAATCGGGTAATTAAGGGTAAATATAATATTTTAAAATTTCCCTAACAAATGTCAAAATCCTATTGGATGACTAAAAGTCGACCCATATCACCTAAGGGTCGGATTAGATTCATTTAATTAAATTTTTTCAATGAAAATAATTTAATTATTATTAAAACCAAAGAATGTGACAACATGTCACTTTCTTAAATTATATAAGTATAATAATTTTAATCTAGTGATAAACTTCATGAAACTTCAAATATGAATAGTTTCCAGAAATATAATATAATTATATAAATCATAGGAATTTATTTAGAATTTTTAGGGATTAAATAATTATCATTTATTTTGATACAAAGATAATGCAGTAATTATCTTATTAATGAAATATTGACATAATTGATGTTATAAATACCCAAATAAATGTAATTTGAGACTTTTTATGAATTACACGAATTTTCTAGGTTACTATGATATATTATTGTTGATTTAATCAACTTTGTTTGAATATATAATTCTGTTATGACTTTCACAAAAATCATATATCAAATAGTGTCAAAATTGACACAAAATAGTTTTTAAATCAAATATTATATTACTAATTGTTATTTTATTCCTAAAAATCTAAGGATCGGCCAAATGACTTAGATAAGGATATATATATTAATAATAAACAATTTGGGGTTATTTTGGCATGTTATAGTAAGTGTATTAACCATATTGTGAAAGAAAACAAAAAGACACGGTAAAAGTTAAATTATTTAACTTAGAGTTAAATCTAATTGATAAGGTTAAAATAATACCCTAAACTTGTCTAAATCTTACTGGCTGATAGGATTTCGACCCATCCCCAATTTACCTTTGAAATAAGACCCTTTGGAACCATTATAAACCGATTTTGACTTTAATATAAAATAATATTTTGAGGTATTCCTAAGGTGCCCCTCTCCTCCCTTATAAAAGGGCACCTCCTTCCCCCTCCTCCTCACACCAATTTGAGCACTCAAGCTCAGCCAACCCCTGCCATTTTCTCCGCTCCACTTCCCTAGAATAATCCTAGAGGTCCTGGTATTCTTCAAAGACCAATCTTAGTTCCCTAAGTGGAGGATTCAAAGAGGCGTTCCAAAGAAGAGGTAATATCCGTTACCGATCTTTTCAATTTCTTTCTTCTTCAACTTCTTCTACTTTAGTTGTTTCATGATAAAGTAATAACATCAGTATTACTTACATACTGATATGTTATTATAAATATGAAACAACTCTAATTCACCTTCTATCCATCCTACGGAAAAATGAAATCACCGCGCGTGCGTACGTACGGAATACCGTCTCCACGCCGTGGTGTAATCTATTTTCCACCACCACCTTACAAGGATGGGTATAATGGTGTAATGAGTAACTATTTATGATTATTATAAAGTAATATTGATACTGAAATAATATATATATACTCCAATACAATTCCACGATCATAGGAACGATATCATCACTCGTGCGTACGTACGGAATACCGTCTCCATGATGTGATGCGACTCGTTCTACATGATCATCATTACATAGAAATTATATAAATGAATTGAATGAATAAATATGATATATGTTACACTAATAACATTCTTGATATAAGGTATCTATAACCTTAAAAGAAGAATAACAATTTATTCGGCAAAACACGCATAAGAACAAAAGGCAATAAAGACCCGAGTAACAAGTAACAATGAAATATTACTAACAAGAAGCTAAGAATATGGCCATATATGATATCATATCAATATGTATGATTCTGGAATAAGTCAATAACATTATTTAAACCATTATACAGGAGCTTCGGACACGTACAAAGCAAATCGGACCTAAGGTAAGGGAAATATCACAATCTCATTTTTATCCGAGATTGTTTATTTGTAAGTATTTAATGGGGTGTATTTTATCATCCAAATCCATGTTTCATCAATATGTAATATTATTTCCATCCACCTACACTTGTTTAAATCCATTTTTACCCTTCGGTGAGTTTTTAGTAATATGTATGAATGGAATCTTTTGTCGTTTTTCGTACGAGGTATTTTTTGACTTTTCCGACAAAAGTACGAAGAATGTTTTTTAACTTATACGGCATGAAGGGATTTCTAAAAAATTATTTCCAAGAGGCTTCCATTACAAGTATTCAAGTTTATTTTTAATCAACTTCTTTTATTTTAAAATTGTATGACATGTTAAGAAAGGAAAAGTGTTTTTTGAAGTAGAAAGGATATTTTCCTCAAGAATGAAGTTCATGTATTTTATCAAAATTATTTTCCATCTAAGATAATAAAAGGGTTCTGTTATTATCCCTATTATTACATGGATTTGATTATGTTGTTATGGAAACATTTTTATGAATTTATTTAGCTTATATGAATTGTTTTATGATGCCATGTTGTTTAAGAATCCCATATTTATTACATGGGTTATGCGATGATGTATGATTTATGATTACGTGGAACACATAAGAAAGGATCCATTATAAGATGGGTGGGACCTATATCTCCCTACAATTCATTGGGTAAAGATTTTATATCTCATGAGATAGACAGGGCTGGAACGGTAGGTTATACCGGTTCAGTGAAACAGGACAGAAATGAGGGTTACTTGATTCAGAAAGGGACTTTGTCCACTAAGATAGTCTTGGCAATGAGTCATGACTAACAAGAAATGATTTTCCAAGATTATGTGTGCATGCCACAAAGTTTCAAGTTCTATTTTATGATTATGGTGATCTCATTTTCACTTCTACGATTTATTCCATGTTAAGATATTATGATATCTTTTGAAGGTTATGATTTACAAAAAGATATGATATGATTTTTAGTTCCTTTATTTTCCCTTGCTGAGCATTTGAGCTCACCCTTTTATGTTTTCTTTTCCCCAGGTCAGGAAGATGGATATTAAGTAGAATATGCTAAAAGGGACCCTAGATATGATGAAATAAATGGGAGACACTGTAGAAGTTTTATGAACCAGTTGTTTATGTTTCCCAGTTTCTAAAGACACTATACCTATACGGTCCTTTGTGGTTTTGTCATATGTTGTAATAAGTGTGCTTCAATTTTGAAGTATTAACAATGTATGTAAAGTATGGGTCGTTATATGGTTGGAACAACCCTAAGTATTGATTCATTCATCCTTCACATTCTAACATTATATTTACTTTGATTTATTATTAGATACATCTATATTTTTATTTACCCACCAATAGTTAGCTCAGATATATTTACACATATTTTGTATCTCTTGTTGAAAAAAAGAGTGTTGAGTTATTTGAGTCATTCAAAAGGTTCTCTCTATCTATATGTCTAATGGTACACATATTAATGAACCATGTCTTGAAATTCTTTATTCATTAGTTTTAATATCAAAGGATTTCACATTTCTCATAGCATAAACCTTGTTCATAAATTTTTACATCATCTCACTAAGCATCATTTATTTTTCCCACATGGGATCGCTGAGAAATTGTTTAAGTAAGGAATGTTGATATTACTTCCTCAATGATTCCAATGTCGATCCTCTGAAAATCCAAGAATATTGGATCATCATCATTTCTCATCATTGACAACATTTCATGATCCTTTCAAGAATGACCATCTTACACCTTATTCTCTTTTACTGAGATGATAGTAGATTAATAAATAAAAATCATTAATAAGCTCTATACATCATCAATAGCATATATTATATCCTTCATCGTGAATATATAAATGAGTCTTATATGATAACTATAAATTTCAAAGTTCCACCTAAAGAGTTAATTCTACTATAGTTTCAATGTGAATATGATAATGAGCACCTCTAGATATTGCATTGGATAGTTTTTCTCATGATGATTTAGCTACCTCGAGTCATAGACTGTCAATTTTTCATTTTTCTTCAATACCCATCCAAATTGATTCTTTTAATCATTTTTTATACCTCAAAAGATCCCCACATATCATATGAGTGAGTAATAGAATAGTTATTGGCCTCTATTTAAAATCTTTTTTTCAATCTTCACATTCCATAGTCTATAAAAACATTCCCTTCTTCCGAGTAAGCTCGATTTGTGGGTTTTATAATTGTGATAAGTTATCAAAATATTCATGGAATTATATAGGTCGAATAAGGATACTATGGATCTATTTTACGTATATTTTCCTGACCCACTCATCGATTCTTTTTTCTATGAAGGGTCTATAAATATTACTTTTCTAGTGATAACAATCCCCAGGAATGGTATATCCAACACCCAGAACTCACATTTACTATACTTTTGGTCATGTTTCTCCATTATCAATGTATTTATCACCGTACTCAATTTATCATCACGTTCCTCCTTTGTTTAGATGATTATTAGAATATCACTTATAAAGACTACAAATAACGTTTCAAGTTAATATATAAAGAC
Organism: Viscum album; assembly: GCA_963277665.1. Taxonomy (NCBI): domain Eukaryota; kingdom Viridiplantae; phylum Streptophyta; class Magnoliopsida; order Santalales; family Viscaceae; genus Viscum; species Viscum album. The sequence goes on from OY728165.1 coordinate 223,786,211, forward strand.
TCTATTGACTAGTTACAGGAATATTTCTTGAGAATTATTGAGTCTCCATTAAATCCCTATGACGTCAATGTGTCTGTAACTCATTCGAAAGACAATATTAGGAATATCCATCATTCTCACCTTAAATTGGAGATATCCAGATCACAGGTCCATGTTATAGAACATATTGGCCCCATTAATTTTATCAAACAAGTCATAAATCTAGGTGTAACACCCAAATCTTCCACGGTACACTTCTCTTTGAATAAAAAAGTAGTGTGTGTTATACGCAACATCGAGTTCTAACACACACCTTAACCAAAAAAACTAGTCTTTCTGAATAGTAATACCCACTTTTTAAATTTTTATATGTTTTATATTTCAAAATGGACTTCATTTTTGGATTCGGAATATTGATATTATCTTAGGGTGAATTATTGGTATTTTTCTGAAAACATTCAATTTTTGATGAATAGGGAAAAAAACTGAGTTATAGTTTAAAAAAGAATTTTTATTTAAACAATTATTTATTTTATTTAAATTTAATTAATGTCAAAATATATTCATAATACCTATATAAGTTCAATGTAATTCATTAGAGTTAGTTCATAATAGTTTATATATGTAAATATTTTATTGAACTTTTCACCGTCTTTTACACACCTCCTAGGAGAATTTGGAAATTCACATAAAACATAATTTTGCCTCTTATGTGAGTGTAATTTAAAAAATATGAGAGAAATGGTTAATATCAAAGAGTAAATGTGGTTCAATAAGATAATTTTTTTTGGTGAATAGTAACTTTTTTTCTATTATTTACCACAGTTAAAAGTAAATACGGTAATTAAGGGAAAATGATTTTAATATTACCCTAACACATGAAAAAATTCTATTGGAAAAGTGTATATTGACCAAAATAAACCTTATGAGTAAATTATTATCATTTAGGTCCCCTTGGATTAGATTAGGACATTTATTATTATTTAATTCAAAGAAGAGTTAAAAGAGTTAAAATCAAGGATTAATTAATAAAATATTTTTAATATAGGGTTATACATAAGATAAATTCGATTGTAAATATTCATCAAAAATCTAAAAATATTTCCAACATAATTGTATTTTATTTATTATTTTTAGACATTATATAATTTAATTTCATTATGACACAATGGTGACGCAATAATTACTAATTAATTAAATATTAAAATAATTGATATTATAAATATCCAAATAAATTTAATTTGAGACTTTTTATGAATTAAACTAGCTTTATAGGTTAATATGACATGTTATTATTGATTTGATTATGTTTTTTCGAAGTAATCATGCTGTTATGATTTTCACAAAAATCAAATACTGAATAGTGTCAAAATTGACACTAAAGAGTTTTTAAAACAAATATTATATTATTAATTGATATTCAATTCGTAAAAATATAAGGTTCAGCCAAGAGACTTATATAATGTTAGGTGTATCATTAATGGACCACTTGGGGGTCGCTTGGAGGTATATAGTTTTTTTATTAACTATATAATATAAAAATACAGAGTGACATGGTAAATGTCAAACTAATTAACTAAGAGTTAAAACTAAAAGATAAGTTTAATATAATGTATCAAACCAATCTAAAATCTATTTTCTGAAAGTGTATCAAACCATCCCCACATTAAAGTATAAATAATCCAATTTGGAGCCATTAGAAAACGAATATTAATTTATTATAAAATAATATTTCTAACTTTTCCAAAGGTGGCCCTCACCTCTCTTATAAAAGGGCACTCCCCCTTATCTCAATTTCACACATTCAAATCCGTTGGGCTAGGAAAAAATCTGCCCAAATACTCTTTTAAATATTTTCCCTTCATCCTAGAGGCCTTCCTTTAGTAATAAATCCAACTTATGGATCCCTATTGATTAAATCAAAAGGAAGAACCCGAAGAAGTGGTAATGTTTTCACCACACTCTTTCAAGTTCCTTTCTTCTTCAACATATTCATTCTTTGTTATTTCCATTATAAAAAAATAACTCCAGTATATTATATATAATGTGATGTTATTATTAATATTGTATAACCATATTCATTATTCTATCGATCCTTTGAATGACATGTCACCATACGTGCGTACGTACGGCCTACCGTCTCCATGTCGTGGTGTAATTGTTATTCAATAAGTTATTATTTGGATGGTTATAATAATGATGTTTTATTAATGGAAATAATAAATATAACCTGATATTGATTCTGTATATATGATATACCATCCAATTATATATTATTATAATATCAAAAGAATGATATTGTCTCTCATGCGTACGTACGTACTACCGTCTCCACGAACACAATGAGATTCATTCCCCATCGTATCCATTCAAGAATAATTCCCATTTGATGATTAAAAGTAATGTTTATGAACTTTATATCATTCTGGATATTAATAAGATACAACCTCTCCATATAAAACACAACTTATGCAACAAAACATATAATTGAAAACAAGTAAGTTAACACCCGAAACGACGATAATACTAAAATATTATTAACCAAACATTATTAGAAGATCTTATATGATATCATAATTATGTATATGTTTATCATATAATTTAATAACAATTATTTCACCATTATACAAGAGTTTAACCTACCCTCAACCAAGGAAAATTACAAGGTAAGGGTTTTTTAAAAATCTCTTTATTATCCAAGGTTGTTTATATGTGATTATCTACTAGGACCTCTTTATCATCCACATACATTTTTCATTAAAATATATTCCAAATTTTTTTTACTATTCACTAAAAAATGGGTTAAAGTCATTTATACCCTTGTTTGCCTTTTATAAAATGGTTTGAAAGGAATCTTTGCATCATTTTCCAAACAAGTTCCTTTTTAACCTTTTCGACAAAATTAAGGTAAGAATGTATTTTTTAACTTATACGGCAGGTGCAACTATTTTCAACCATTGTAAAATTGTTGAAGCTTCCCTTAAAATCTTATAAAAATATTTTCAATGTAAATGTTTTATTTTATAATTATGTGACTTTTATGTGATTTCAAAAAAAGAGAGACATTTCTCTCAAATAGTTTTGATTTCATCTATATCGACATCCATTGATGGATTTTATGCTTATTTGAACTTGATTTATTATGATACAAAACATTTATATTGTATTTAAGGTTTTGTGATATGTTTGATTGTGGATGTGTTATTTTAATAACATTCACGGTTTATGGAGAATGTATTGACATTTGGTATGCTTGTTTTAATATGAATATATATGTTATGTTTAATCATTTCATATAAGGAATGCATTGGACTTAATATGTGGTGGGTGGAGCCTAATATAGCTCCTCGATGCATCGGTAGGTCTCATTAGGTACACTAGTGTCTTGGCACAAGGCCTTGACAAAATCTTATTTGTAGTCTTGGCACAAGTCCTTGACTATGTGGTTCTGATACATTGGGATTATGCATTACCTCATTATGAAAGCGGTTATTGATATTGCATGTAATTATTTGACTAGTAGAATATCCATGTGAATAAGTAAATGGAATTATTTCATTTTATCTTTTCCATATTATGCCGAAGTTCATGTTTAAAAGGCTTTTGTTTTAGTTATACATTGTCTTAAATGTTTATGTTTATTTATGAATGTTTCTTCTATATTGTTATCCTTACTGAGAATTTGATCTCACCCCTTTCAATGTTTTATTTTTTCGTGGATGTGAAGAATTAATTTATGAATGACCTTTAGGGATAGTATGAGGGGATATGATGACAAGATTTTGTTGTAGTTTTTTTACTTTATGATGTAATGTAAGACTTATGAATATATCTAGCATTTCCAAGACTACTAAAATAATCGGTCTTTCGACACTTGATCATTTGTGATCATGCCAATATTATGTAATAATGCACCGACTCTGGGTAACTGGGGTCGGGGCGTTATAATATGTATCAGAGGAAGTTTAGTACAAACATTGGAAGCTATATTTAGAAAAACTCTGATTAGAGAACATAGACCTAATATGGACTTTGAGGATTAGTATAAATGAACTTCCTAGAATTTTGTTATTGTAGAGATTTTGTGAGTTTTCTGAGAAATACATCCCTGTATGGATACGAGGAGGTAAAGGCGGCTCTCGAATAGATGTACGTAGGGGTAAAACCTGAAAGCACTGCTTTGAGATAGACATGAATGGGAACTGGTGCACGACAACGGGCCTTGCTGCACTCTTGGTTATGACACTCCTAGGGGATATTCTTAGGATAATTCTAATTTACTTTAGAAACCTCTATGAAGGGTTTATGATTATATACTTTTCCAGGAATTTTTTTTATGATTATGGATTATATCCATAAATATTTCAATTTATGTTAAGTGTTTTACAAGTATGGAATAATGTATTTTGATTAATAAACTGATCCAGTTTATGCCATTGTTTAGAAATGGAACCTAGTAGAAGAAATGGAAATTGTATTAATTCATGCACTCCATTTAGGTATTTCCCTCATGATAAAGATAATTATAGTGGAGCTGGTGATACAACTGTTTCTGATCAGCTGATCACCATACTGAAACAACTCAATCAGGTTATGAATAATAACCTTACCCGTATGGAGCACACTAATCTGCAGCATGGAGGGTCAATGGTAAATCACATAATGAGGAAAAAACCACCAAAGTTCAATGGGATTGCAAATACCATAGTAGCTGAGAAAATGGATGAATTCCCTAGAGAAAATATTCCAGGCTTTGGAGAGCAGTGAAAGGGAAAAAGTTATCATGGCAGTTTACCGCCTCACTAGAGATGCTGATCAATGGTGGTCCCTGATTCAAAACACAAAGGATATCAAGGAAGTATCAAATATGGAATGGAGGGAGTTCAATGATATTTTCGTAGAAAAATACTTTCCTCGTGACCATCAAGAAGATATAGAAAGACAATTTCATGAGTCTGAGTCCAATGAAGGATGAGAATGTCACAAAGTATGAGGCGAACTTTACAAGGTTATAGAGGTATGCATAAGATTATATATGTAACCCAAGAAGTAAGATTGATCGTTTCTTTGATGGGTTAAAACCATTTCTCCATTAAGCATTAGTCTCACAATACTTCTCATCATACGAAGAAATTGTCTCATGTGCTATCAAGATAGAAAAGTAATTCACTATGTCTTATGAAATTAAAGAAAAGAAAGAAAAGAAGAGATCTAATGATCATTCTGGGACTGGAAATAAGGGGATGAAGGAAAAAAATGAATATCCATCATGCAGTAAATGTGGGAAGAAACACCCCAGTACTTGCTTTAAGGGAATGGGGGTCTATTACAAGTGTGGTGAAAAAGGCCACCAAGCACATGATTGCAAGGGGAAGAAGGAAGCTATAGATGTCCAATGCTACAATTGCAGGGAGAAGGGACATTATTCAAATGAATGTCCTAAGCGTCAAGGGAACTTACCTCGAAAAAGTCCAAGGGAACAAGGCCTAGCTTATAATATCACTACTGATAAGGTTGAAGCTTGAAAGATATGGTTGTAGATAATTTAATGGTTTCCTCTTCTTTAGAAAATGAATTATTTGATTCTGGATCATCACATTATTTCATATATTCCCAGTTTTCTAAGAGAATTAGATATTTAAAATTTTATTTGACAAGGGACTTATCAGTTAAAACTCTCAAGGGAAGTATAATTGCAACAATGTTTTGTGAATCAGTCCTCATTAGTGCTCATAAATGTTCATTATCCTCTCATCTCATCATCATACCTATGATTGAATTTTATATAATCCTCGGTATGGATTGGCTTTCGGACCAAGATGAAAAAATTTATTGTAAGAAGTAGGAGGTTACTATTTTTGATGTTGATGATAAGGAAGACCTTATCATTAGTGCGGAATAACCACCACCTAATTCTTAGCTAGATCCACCCCCAGTAGCTCAACTAAATTAAATTATGGTGGAGGAATAGAATTAAATGACAATGGGTGAGGAAAAGAATGTTCAAATAGAGGATGTACCTATTATGAAAGAATAGGTAGATGTGTTTCCGGATGATTTACCTGGACATCCTCCAGAATGAGAAGTTGAGTTTTTTACATTGATTTAATTCCTGGATCAAGGCCTATATCGAAGACCCCATATAGAATGGACATTGTGGAATTAGTTGAACTAAAGAAACAACTAGAGTAATTGAGTAATAAGGGATTTATTTGCCCTAGTTTTTCTCAATGGGGAGCCCCTGTTTTTTTTTGTTAAAAAGAAAGATGGATCTATGAGGTTACGTATCGACTACAAGGAGATCAATTCTATAACAATAAAGAACATATATCCCTTACCTTTCATTGATTATTTATTTGACCAACTACATGGAGCTCAATACTTTTCAAATATTGACCATCGATCTGGATATCATCAGTTGTGTGTGAAGAAGGAAGACATTCCGAAGACATCATTTCAAACCAGGCACGGGAATTACGAGTTTATAGTAAGGCCTTTTGGATTGACTAATGCAACCTCTTTATTCATGAATCAAATGAATAGAGTTTTCAAGGAATATCTCGATTAATTTTTGGTGGTATTTATTGATGATAACTTAGTATACTCCAAAAGCTACAAAGAACGTGAAAGTCACATGCACATTATCCTGAAGACTCTGAGAAGACATGAATTAATAGGGATGTTTAGAAATTGTGAATTCTAGATTCAGGATTTTTTTTCTTGGACATATTGTCTCTAAAGATGGAGTCTCTCTTGATCCTTCTAAGACCAAGGCAGTCCAAGAATGGCCTGCACCAACGAGTATAACTGAGGTACGCAGTTTTATTGGTTTAGCAGGTTATTATCGACTTTTCATCCATAATGTTTCCTAGTTGGATAACCCATTAACAAAGCTCACAAGTAAAGGGGTTAAATTTGTTTGGAAAAAAAGTGTGAAGAATGTTTCGAAGAACTGAATAGATGATTAGTCAATGCTCTTATATTGACTATACCATCAGGGAATGATGGGTTCATTATTTATAGTGATGCATCAAAGAAAGGACTTGGTTGTATTCTTTTGTAGAATGATATGGTTATTGCCTATGCATCAAGATAGTTGAAAATTCATGAGAAAACCTATCCTACACATGATCTCGAGTTAGCAGCTGTGATCTTTTCTTTGAAGATATGGAGACACTACCTCAATGATGAAAAATGTGAGATTTATACTGATCATAAGAGTTTGAAGTATATTTTCTCACAAAAAGAACTCAACATGAGGCAAAAGAGATGGCTTGAATTACTCAAGGATTATTATTTCACGATACACTACCACCCGGGGAAGGCAAATAAGGTTGCAGATGCTTTGAGAAGAAATGATCATAGAGTTTTGAACATGATGAGAATTGAAAGGGATCAAATTTTCAGGGATCTAGTCATGTTGGATATGGGAATCACCATGGAAGGTGAAACATCAATGCTTTTTCAAATGATTGCCAAACCATATTTACTAGAAAGTATTAAGAGTTCTCATACCTATGCTGAATAATTTCAAAAGAAGATTAAAGCTGTGAATGATGGGAGATTGAGAGACATTGTGTATGAAGAAGAAATTTTAAAATTTGGGAAGAGAATTTGTGTTCCCGATATACCTGATCTAAAAAGGGAATTGTTGGACGATGCTCATAGTTCCAATTTCTCTGTACACCCTATGAGCACCAAAATGTATAGTGATTTGAAGGAACATTTTTGATGGGACAACATGAAGAGGGAGATTGTTGTTTTTGTATCAAGATTTATGGTTTGTCAACAAATGAAAGCTGTAAGGTAATAGCCTGTAGGAGTCAAGAAACCTCTTCCCATACCGGAGTGGAAATGGGACAATATTACGATGGACTATGTCCTGGGGATACCAAAGACTCCTAGAAGGAACTATGCAATATGGGTTATTGTTGATCGTCTTACCAAGTCCATAAATTTTCTTTATATAAGAGAAGATCTACCACATGAACGTCTAGAAAGACTATATATTAAAGAAGTTGTGAGACTTCATGTAGTACCTCTATCGATTGTTTCTGATCGTGATCCCTGTTTTACTTCAATATTCTAGAAGAGTCATCAGAAGGCCTTGGATACTGACCTTCGTTTGAGCACTGCCTACCACCCTCAAACAGATGGACAATCAGAATAGACTATTAAACCCTTAGAAGACATGTTTAGATCTTGCTGACTTGACATTCAGGGTATGTGGGATCAATATTTACCTATGGTAGAATTTTCCTATAACAATATCTTCCATTAGAGTATTCAGATGGCACCATATGAAGCGTTATACGGAAAGAGATGTTACACACCAACCAGTTGGTCTGACTTTGGTGAAAGAAAACTTGTAGGCCCAGAACTGTTGGAGGAAACAATTGAAAAGGTAAAGGTAATACAAAACCACATCCAAGAAGCTCAAAATAGGCAGAAGAGCTATGCCAATAACCAAAGGAAGGATTTGGAATTTCAGGCAGAAGATCATGTTTTCTTGAAGGTATCTCCTTGGAAGTGAGTTATACATTTTGGTAAGAAGGGTAAACTAAGTCCCAGGTACATCGGACCTTTCGAAATTCTAGAACGAATTGGGGTTGTATCTTACAGTTTGGAAATGTCGACAGGTCTCTCTAAAGTTCATGATGTGTTCCACGTATCACTCTATAAAAAATAAATGCAGGACCCAACGCACGTACTCACTTACGAGGAATTAGAACTGGAACCCGATCTATCTTATTTTGAAGAGCCCTTCAGGATTCTTGATACAAGAGAACAAGTGCTGAGAACTCGGACGACTCATCTGGTAAATGTTCTATGGAGAAACCATAAGACGGAAGAGGAAACATGGGAACCTGAAGAACTCATGATGAAGAACAACCCAACTTTTTTTTCATGTGGTAGTATTCTAGAAATTTCGAGGATGAAATTATTTGAAGGAGGGGAGTATGTAACACACCAAGCTTCCACGGTATGCTTCTCTTTGAATAATATAGTAGCGTGTGTTGTACAAATTTCAAGTTCTAAAACACACCACAACCAATCAAACTAGCCGTTATAAACAGTAATACCAACTTTTTGAATTTTTATAAATATTATCATTCAAAATGGACTTCATTTATAGATTTGGAATATCAAAATTAACTTAGGGAGAATTTTTTGTATTTTTCTTAAAACGTTCCATTTTTTATGAATTGTGAAAAACGACTCAATTATAGTTTAAAATCAAATTTTTATTTAAATAATAATTTATTTTATTTAAATTTAATTAAGGTCAAAATAGATACATAATACCTATATATTTTCAGTGTAATTCATTGGAGTTAGTTCAGAATAATTATAGATATATAAAAACATTATTTAACTTTTCACCGTCTTTTACCCACCTCCAAGGAGAATTTGGAAATTCACATAAAACATAATTTTATCGCTTTTGTGATTGGAATTTCAAAAATCAGAGAGAAATGGATAATATTAAGGTGTAAAATTTGGTTCAATAGGATAAAAATACTTTTTTTTTAAATAGTTTCTTTTTACTTTTATTTACAACAGTTAAAAGTAAATAGAGTAATTAAGGGTAAAAATGATATTAATATTACCCTAACACATGTCCAAATTCTATTTGACAAGTTTATCCCATCCAAAAACAACATTAGGAATAAAATATTATCATTTAGGTCTACTTGGATTATATTAGGACCTTTATTATTATTTAATTCAATGAAGAGTTAAAAGTGTTAAAATCAAGGTTTAATTACTAAAACATTTTTAATATAAGGTTATATTTTAGATAAATATGATATTAAATATTATTTAGAAAGATAAAAATATTTCCTACATAATGTTAGTTTATTTATATTTCTATACATTAAATAATTTAATTTATTTATAACAAAATGGTTCTGCAGTAATTACCTAATTAAATAAATATTAAAATAATTGATATTATAAATATCCAAATAATTGTAATATGAGACTTTTTATGAATTAAACTAATTTTATAGGTTAATATGAGAAGTTAGTATTGATTTAATTATGTTTTTCCGAATTAATCGTGATGTTATGATTTTCACAAAAACCAAATACTCAATAGTGTCAAAATTGACATAAAAGTGTTTTTAAAAGAAATATTATATTATTAATTGATTTTCAATTCCTAAAAATCTAAGGTTAGGCCAAGAGACTTATATAATTATATGTTTATCATTAATGAGCCACTTCGGGGTCTCTTGGAGGTATATAGTAGGTTTGTTAACTATATAATATAAAAATACATAGAGACAAGGTAAATGTCAAACTAATTAACTAAGAGTTAAAACTAAAAGATAAGGTTAATATAATGACCCAAACCTATCTAAAATCTATTTTTTGAAAGGATCTCGACCCATACCCACGTTAAAATCTAAATAATCTACTTTGGATCCATTAGAAACCTAATATAAATTTATTATAAAATAATATTTCTAGCTTTTTCAAAGGTTCCCCTAACCCCTCTTATAAAAGGGCACTCCCCCTTCTATCCATTTCACAACTTCAAAGCCTTTGGGATCATCTATACTCTTCCAAAATACCCTCTAAAATATCCTCCCTTCATCCTAGAGGCCTTACTTTAGTCATAAAGCCAACCTAAGGAGAGATTTTGATTAAATCAAAAGGAAGAACCCGAAGAAGTGGTAATGTTTTCACCACCCTCTTTCAAGTTCCTTTGTTCTTCAACTTCATCTTTATTTGTTATTTCCATTATAAAATAATAACTTCAATATCTTATATATACTGTGATGTTATTATAAATATTTTATAACCATATTCAGTATTCTATTGATCCTTTGAATGACATGTCAGTATACGTGTGTACGTACAGCCTACTGTCTCCACGTCGTGGTGTAATTGTTATTCAATACATTATTATTTGGATGATTATAATAATGATGCCTAATTCATGAAAATAATAAATATAACATGATAATGATTCTTTATATATGATATAACATCCAATTATATATTATTTTAATATAAAAAGAATGATATTGTCACCAGTGTGTACGTACGGACTACCGTCTCCACGAATGCAATGAGATTCAATCCCCATAGTATCCATTCAAGACTAAATCCCATTTGATGATTAAAAGTAATGTTTAATAACTTAGTATCATTGTGGATACGAATAATAAACAACCTATCCATAACAAACACGACTTATATAACAAAACATATAAATGGAAACGAGTAAGTTAACACCCGAAACGACGATAATATTAAAATATTTTTAACAAATCATTATTAAAAGATCATATATGATATCATAATTATGTATATGTTTCTCTTATGATTTAATAAAAATTATTTCACCATTATACAGGAGGTTAACCTACCCTCAACCATGGAAAAGTACAAGGAAAGTGTTTGTTTCACAATCTCTTCATTATCAGAGGTTGTTTATATGTTATTATCTACTGGGACCTCTTTATCATCCACATCCATGTTTCTAAAAATATATTCCAAAACATTTTTACTATTTAAAAGAAAATGGGTTAATGTCATTTATACCCTTGTTTGTCATTTATAAAATTGTTTTAAATGAATCTTTCTGTCATTTTCCAAACAAGTTCTTTTTTAACCTTTTCGAAAAAATGAAGGTAAGAATGTATTTTTTTAACTTATACAGCAGGTGTGGATATTTTCCACCATTGTAAAATCGTCAAATCTTCCCTTAAAAGCTTATAAGAATATTTTCAAAGTAAATGTTATATTTTATAATTATGTGAATTTTAAGTGATTTAAAAAAAGTGATATTTCTCTCAAATAGCTTTTATTTCATCTATGTCAACATCCATTGAGGGATTTTAAGCTTATTTGAAGTTGATTTATTGTGATTCAAAACTTCCATATTGTATTGAAGGATTTGTGATATGTATGAATGTGGATGTGTTATTTTTATACCATCAATTATTTATGGAGAAAGTACTGACATTTCGTATGCTAGTTTTAATACCAATGATTATGTTATGTTTAAACATGTTCATATAAGGAATGCATTGGGCTTAATATGTGGTGGGTGGAGCCCGCTATAGATCCTTGATGCATCAGTTGGTCTCATGACGAAAACTAGTGTCTTGGCACATGGCCTTGACAAAATCTTATTTGTATTCTTGGCACAAGGCCTTGACTATGTGGTTATGATTGTATAGGATTATGCATTCCATCAATATGAAAGTGGTTATTGGTATTGCATGTGATTATTCGACTAGTAGAATATCCATGTGAATATGCAAATGGAATTATTTAATTTTATCTTTTCCATATTATATTTATGTTCATGTTTAGAAGGCTTTTGTTTTAGTTATACATTTCCTTAAATGTTTATGCTTATTTATGAAAGATTCTGCTATATTGTTATCCTTACTGAGCATCTAATCTCACCCCTTTCAATGTTTTATTTTTCCCAGGATGTGAAGATGTAATTTATGAATGGCCTTTAGAGATAGTTTGAGGGGATATGAAGACAAGATTTTGTTGTAGTTTTTTTACTTTATGATGTAATGTAAGACTTATGAATATATCTAGCGTTTCGAAGACTACTAAACTAATCGGTCTTTTGAGACTTGATCTTTTGTGATCATGACAATGTTATGTAATAATGCACCGACTCTGGGTAACTGGGATGGGGGAGTTACAGTTGGTATTAGAGGAAGATTAGTACAAACCTTGGAAGCTATATTTAGATAAACTCTGATTAGAGAACATAGACCTAAGATGGACTTTGAGGATTAGTACAGAATAACTTCCTAGAATTCTGTTATTGTAGAGATTTTGTGAGTTCTCCGGGAAATACATCATTGTATTGATATGAGACGGTATATGTGACTCTGGAATAGATGTCCCTAAGGGTGAAACCTGAAAACACCGCTTTGATCTAGACTCGAACGAGAACTGGTGCACGACAATGGGCATTACTGCACTCTTGGTTACGACACTCCCAAGGGATATGATTAGGATAATTCACATTTTATTTACAAAAAATTATGAAGGGTTTATGATTATATACTTCTCAAACAAAACATTTTTATGATTATGGATTATATCCAGAAATAGTTCAGTTTATGTTATGTGTTTTACAAGTATGGAATTATGTATTTTTATTCATAAACTGATCTAGTTTATTCCATTCTTTAAAAATGGTGCCTAGTAGAAGAAATGGAAACTGTATCATTACACACAGTCCATATAGGGATTTACTTCATGCTCAAGATAATTATAGTGGAGCTGGTGATACAACTATTGCTAATCAGTTGATCACCATAATGGGACAACTCACTCAGGTTATGAATAATAACCTTACACATATGGAGAACCCTGATCCGCAGCATGGAGGATCAATGTTAAATCACTTCATGAGGAAAAAATCACAAAAGATCAATGGGAGTATAAATCCCTTAGTATCTGAGCAATGGATAAATTCCCTAGAGAAAATTTTTCATGCTTTGGGTAGTAGTGAAAGGGAAAAAGTTATCATGGATGTTTACTGCCGCACGGGAGATGCTGATCAATGGTGGTCCGTGATTCAATACCCAAAGGATGACGAGGAAGTATCAAATATGGAATGGAGGGAGTTCAATGAACTTTTCTTAGAAAAATACTTTCCTCATGACCATCGAGCAGATATGGAAAGGCAATTTCTGAGTCTGAGATAAAAGAAGGATGAGAATGTCACAAACTATGAGGCAAACTTTACAAGGTTAGAAAGGTATGAAGGTGATTATATACAGAACCCAATAAGTAAGATTGATCATTTATTTTGTGGGTTAAAACCAATTATCCGTCGAGCATTAGTCTCACAATCGTTCTCAACGTACGAAGAAATTCTATCATGTGCTATCAAGACAGAAAATGAATTATCTAAGTCTTATGACAATAAAGAAAAGAAAGAAAAGAATAGATCTACTGATCAATCTGGGAATGGAAGTAAGGGGATGAATGAAATAATTGAATATAATTCTGAAGTAAATGTGGGAAGAAACACCATGGTACTTTATTTAAGGGAATGGGAGTCTGTTACAAGTGTGGTAAAAAAGGCCACCAAGCTCATGATTTCAAGGGGATGAAGGAAGCTACCGATGTCCAATTCTACAATTTCAGGGATATGGGACATTTTTCAAATGAAAGTCCTAAGCGTCAGGGGACTTACCTCAGAAACGACCAAGGGATCAAGGCCTAGCTTATGCTATCACTACTGCTGAGGTAGAAGCTCTGAAAGACGTGGTGGTAGGTAATTTAATGGTTTCCTCATATTTAGAAAATTCATTATTTGATTCTGGATTATCGCATTGTTTCATATCATCCCAGTTTGCTAAGAAAATTAGATATTTCCAATTTGATTTAACAAGGGAGTTTTCAGTTTAAACTCTTATGGGAAGTATCATTGCAAGAAATTTTTGTGAATCAGTCCTCATTAGTGCACATAAATGTTCATTATTCTCTGATCTCATCGTCATACCTATGATTGAATTTTATATAATCCTCAGTATGGATTGGCTTTCGGACCATGAAGCGAAATTTTTTTGTAAGAAGTAGGAGGTTACTATTTTTTATGATGATGATAAGGAACAACTTATCTTTATTGTGGAATCATCACCACCTAATTCTTACCTAAATCCACCTTGAGTAGCTCAAATGAATTTAATTATTGGGGAGGAAGAGAATGAAATGACCATGGGTGAGGAAATGAATGTTCAAATAGAGGATGTACCTATTGTGAATGAATCTGTAGATGTGTTTCCGAATGATTTACCTCGACATCCTCCAGAATGAGAAGTTGAGTTTTCCATTGATTTAAATCCTGGATCATGGCCTATATCGAAGACCCCTTATAGAATGGCCATTGTGGAAGTAGTTGAACTAAAGAAACAACTAGGGGAATTGAGTAATAAGGGATTTATTTTCCCTAGTGTTTCTCCAGGGGGAGCCCCTGTTCTTTTTGTAAAAAAGAAAGATGGATCTATGAGGTTATGTATCGACTACATGGTGATCAATGCTATAACAATAAAGAACATGTATCCTCTAACTCTCATTGATTATTTATTTGACCAACTTCATGGTGCTCAATACTTTTTGAAGATTAAAAGTCGTTCTGGATATCATTAGTTATGTGTGAAGAAGGAAGACATTCCGAAGACAGCATTTCAAACCAGGTACGGGCATTACAAGTTTACAGTAATGCCTTTTGGATTGACTAACACACCCTCTGTATTTATGGATCTAATGAATAGAGTTTTCAAGGATTATCTCGATGAATATTTTGGGGTATTTATTGATGATATCATGGTATACTCAAAAAGCCACGAAGATCATGAAAATCACTTGCACATTATCCTGAAGACTCTCATAAGACATGAATTATTAGGGATGTTTAGCAAGTTTGAATTCTAGATTTAGGATATTTATTTTCTTGGAAATATTGTCTCTAAAGATGGAATCTCAGTTGATCCTTCTCAGACCAAAGAAATCCATGAATGGCCTGCACCAACGAGTATAACTGAGGTACGCAGTTTTGTTGTATTAACAGCTTATTATCGACGTTTCGTACAGAATTTTGCTTGGTTGGCTATCCCATTAACAAAGCTCACACGTAAAAGGGTTATTTTTTTTTAAAAATGAGTGTGAATAATGTTTCAAAGAACTGAAGAGATGATTAGTCAATTCTTATATATTGACATTACCATCGGGGAATGGTGGGTTCATTATTTATAGTGATGCATCAAAGAAAGGACTTGGATGTATCCTTTTGCAGAATGATAGGGTTATTGCCTATGCATCACGACAGTTGGAAATTCATGAGCAGAACAATCCTACTCATGATCTCGAGTAAGAAGCTATGATCTTGGCTTTGAAGATATGGAGAAAATACCACTATGCTGAAAAATGTGAGATTTATTCTGATCACAAGAGTTTGAAGCATATTTTCTCACAAAAAGAACTCAACATGAGGAAAAGGAGATGGCTTGAATTACTCATTTATTATGATTTCACAATACACTACCACCTGGTGAAGGCAAATAAGGTGGAAGATGCTTTGAGCAGAAAAGATCATGGAGTTTTGAGCCTGATGAGAATTGAAAGGGATCATATTCTCATGGATCTAGTAAAGTTGGATATGGAAATCACCATGGAAGGTGAAACATCAATCATTTTTGAAATGATTACAAACCTTTTTAATTAGAAATGATTAAGAGTTATCAGACCAATGATGATGAATTTACAAAGAAGATTAAAGCTGTGAATGATGGGAGATTTGAGAGACTTTGTGTATGAAGAAGGATTTTTAAAATTTGGGAAGAGAATTTGTGTTCTTGATATACCTGATCTTAAAAGGTAATTGTTGGATGATGCTCATAGTTCCAATTTTCTATACACCCTAGAATCACCAAAATGTATAGAGATTTGAGGGAACATTTTTGGTGGGACAACATGAAGAGGCAGATTGCTGATTTTGTGTCAAGGTTTATGGTTTGTAAACATGTGAAAGCTGTAAGGCAACGACCTGGATGAGTCATGAAACCTCTTCCCATACCAGAGTGGAAATGTGACAATATTACGATGGACTTTGTCATGGGGATACCAAAGACTCCAATATGGAACGATGCAATATGGGTTATTGTTGATCATCTTACCAAGACAACACATTTTCATGCTATAAGAGAAGATCTACCACCGGAACGTCTAACAAGATTATATATTAAGGATGTTTTGAGACTTCATGATGTACCCCTATCGATTGTTTCGGATCGTGATCACTGTTTTACTTCAATATTCAGGAAGAGTCATCAGAAGGCCTTGGATACTGAACTTCATTTCAGCACTGCCTACCAACCTCAAACAGATTGAGAATTTTAATGGACTATTCAACCCTTAGAAGACATGTTGAGAACTTTCTCACTTGACTTTAAGGGTATGTGGGATCAATATTTACATATGGTAGTATTTTCCTATAATAATAGCTTCCATTCGTGTATTCAGATGGCACCATATGAAGGGTTTTACGGAAAGAGATGTCACACACCACCCTGTTGGTATGATGTTGGTGAAAGAAAACTTGTAGGCCCAGAACTATTGGAGGAAACAATGGAAAAGGTAAAGGTAATCCAAAACCACATCAAAGCAGCTAAAAGTAGCCAGAAGAGCTATGCTAATAACCGAAGGAAGAATTTGGAATTTCAGGTTGAAGATCTTGTTTTCTTGAAGGTATCTCCATAGAAAGGAGTTATATGTTTTTTAAGAAGGGTAAATTAAGACCAAGGTACATCAGACCATTCGAAATTCTAGAAAAAATTGGGTAAATTGAGTCCCCGATCTGTTTAATTTTGAAGAGCCTATCAGGATTCCTGATACAAGAGAACAAGTGCTGAGAAACCAAACGACTCATCTGGTAAAAGTTCTATGGAGAAACCATAAGATGGAAGAGGCAACGTGGGAACCCAAGGAACTTATGATGAAGAACAGCCCAAGTCTTTTCATGAAGTAGTATTCTAGAAATTTCGTGGATGAAATTATTTGAAGGATGGGAGAATGTAACACCCCACGCTTCCACAGTACGCTTCTCTTTGAATAATACAGTAGCGTGTGTTGTACGCAACTTCATGTTCTAACACACACTACAACCAATAAAACTAGCCGTTATGAATAGTAATACACACTTTTTGAATTTTTATAAATTTTATCTTTCAAAATGGACTTCATTTTTGGATTCGGAATATCGAAATTAAATTAGGGTAAATTTTTGGTATTTTTTTTCTGAAAACATTCAATTTTTGATGAATAGTGACAAAACACTGAGTTATAGTTTAAAACAGAATTTTTATTTGAATAATTATATATTTTATTTAAATTTAATTACGGTCAAAATAGATACATAATACCTATATATGTTTAATGTAATTCATTGGTGTTAGTTCAGAATAATTTTAGATATATAAAAATTTTATTGAACTTTTCACCGTCTTTTACGCACCTCCTAGGAGAATTTGGAAATTCATATAAAACTTAATTTTACCGCTTCTGTGAGTGGAATATCAAAAATCTGAGAGACATGGTTAATATAAATGAGTAAAATGTGGTTCAATAGGATAAAAATAATTTTTGGTAAATAGTAACTTTTTACTTTTATTTACCATGGTTAGAAGTAAATAGGGTAATTAAGGGTAAAAATGATATTAATATTACCCTAACACATTTCCTAATTCTATTAGACAAGTGTAGTGCGACCAAAAACAACATTAGGAATAAAATATTATCATTTAGGTCCACATGGATTAGATTAAGACATTTATTATTATTTAATTCAAAGAAGAGTTAAAAGAGTTAAAATCACTGTTTAATTTCTGAAAAATTTTTAATATAGGGTTATACATAAGATAAATTCGATTTTAAATATTAATTATAAATCTAAAGTGATTTTATACATAATTTTATTTTATTTATATTTTCTAGACATTAATTAATTAAATTTATTTATGGCACAATGGTGTTGCAGTAATTACCTAATTAATGAAATATTAAAGTAATTGATTTTATAAATATTAAAATAAATGTAATTTGAGACTTTTTATGAATTTAAAAAAACTATAATTTAATATGACATGTCAGTATTGATGTAATTATGTTTTTTTGAAGTAATAATTCTGTTATTATTTTCACAAAAATCAAATACTCAATAGTGTCAAAATTGACATAAAAGAGTTTTTAAAACAAATATTATATTATTAATTGATTTTCAATTACTAAAAATATAAGGTTCAGCCAAGAGACTTATATAAAGATATTTTTATAATTAATGGACCACTTGGGGTTCACATGGAGGTATATAGTATGTTTATTTACTATATAATATAAAAATAAAAAGAGACAGGGTAAATGTCAAACTAATTAACTAAGAGTTAAAACTAAATGATAATGTTAATATAATGACCCAAACCTATCTAAATTATATTTGTTGAAAGGATTTCGACCCATAACCACCTTAACCATTAAATAATCTACTTTGAATCCATTAGAAACGGAATATGAATTTATTATAAAATAATATTTCTTGGTTTTCCAAAGGTGCCCCTCACCCATCTTAAAAAAGGAAACCCCCCCTTCTCTCAATTTCACACCTTAAAAGCCTTTGGTCTCGTCAAAACTCTACCCAAATACCCTATAAAATATATTCCCTTCATCCTAGAGGCCTTCCATTAGACAGAAAGGAACCCTAATGAGCCCTTTTGATCATATCAAAAGGAAGAACCTGAAGAAGAGTTAATGTTTTCACCACCCTCTTTCAAGTTCCTTTCTTCCTAACTTCTTATTTCATTGTTATTACAATTATAAAATAATAACATCAGTATCTTATATATAATGTGATGTTATTATAAATATGGTATAACCATATTCTGTATTCTATCCATCCTTTGAATGACATGTCACCATACATGCGTACGTACGGCCTACCGTCTCCACGTCGTGGTGTAATTGTTATTCAATACATTATTATTTGGATGGTTATTTTAATGATCTGTAATTTGTGTAAATAATAAATATAACATTATAATGATTCTGTATATATGATATACCATCCAATTGTATATTATTTTAATAACAAAAGAATGATATTGTCGCTCGTGCGTACATACGGACTACCGTCTCCACAAATGCAATGAGATTCATTCCCCATCGTATACATTCAATACTAATTCTCATTTGAATATTAAAAGTAATTTTTAAGAACATTATATCATTTTGGATATGAATAATATAAAACCTATCCATAACAAACACAACTTATGTATCCAAACATATAAAACAAAACGAGTAAGTTAACACCCAAAGCGACGATAATACTAAAATATTACTAACAATGAATTATTATATGATCATATATGATATCATAATTATGTATATGGTTCTCGTATAATTTAATAACAATTATTTCATAATTATACCGGAGGTTAACCTAACCTCAACCAAGGAAAATTATAAGGTAAGGGTTTATTTCACAATCTCTTCATTATCTGAGGTTGTTTATATGTGATTATATACTGGGACCTCTTTATCATCCACATCCATGTTTATTAAGAATGTGTTCCAAAACATTATTAATATTTACTAGAAAATGGGTAAAATTCATTTATACCCTTGTTTGACTTTTATAAAATGGTTTTAAAGGAATCATTTTGTCGTTTTCCAAACAAGAACCTTTTTATCCTTTTCGACAAAATTAATGTAAGAATGTCTTTTTTTAACTTATACGGCAGGTGCGGATATTTCCCACCATTTTAAAATCGTGGAAGCTTCCCTTACAATATTAGAAGAATATTTTCTAAGTAAATGTTTTATTTTATAATTATGTGAATTTAAAGTGATTTAAAAAAAATTGATATTTCTCTTAAATAGTTTTGATTTCATCTATGTCAACATCCTTTGATGGATTTTAAGATTATTTGAAGTTTATTTATTATGATACAAAATTTCCATATTGTATTTAAGGTTTTGGTGATATGTTTGAATGTGTATGTGTTATTTTTATACCATTCATGGTTTATGGAGAAAGTATTTACATTTCGTATGATAGTTTTAATACGAATGTTTATGTTATGTTTAAACATGTTCATATAAGGAATGCAACAGACTTAATATGTGATGGGTGGAGACCGCTATAGCTCCTCGATGCATCGGTAGGTCTCAAGAGAGAAACTTGTTTCTTGGCATAAGGCCTTGAAAAATCTTATTTGTAGTCTTGGAACAAGTCCTTGACTATGTGGTTATGATTGTCTGGCATTATGCATTCCATCATTATGAAAGTGGTTATTGATATTGCATGTGATTATTCGACTAGTAGAATATCCATGTGAATAAGTAAATGGAATTATTTCATTTTATCATTTTCATATTATTTTGAAGTTCATGTTTAAA
The DNA here is from genome assembly GCA_963277665.1 of Viscum album. Taxonomy (NCBI): domain Eukaryota; kingdom Viridiplantae; phylum Streptophyta; class Magnoliopsida; order Santalales; family Viscaceae; genus Viscum; species Viscum album. The sequence goes on from OY728165.1 coordinate 223,807,145, forward strand.
AGGATTTTGTTTTATTTATATATTACCTTATATGTTGATTCTTATTTATGAAAGTTTCCTCTATATTGTTATCCTTACTGAGCATCTGAGCTCACCCCATTCGATGTTTTATTTTTCCCAGGATGTGAAGAAGTAATTTATGAATGAACTATGAGGATAGTATGAGGGGATATGAAGACAAGATTTTGTGGTAGTTTTTTTTTACTTTATGATGTAATGTAAGACCAATTAATATATCTAGTGTTTCCAAGACTACTAAACTAATCTATCTTTCGAGACTTGATCTTTTGTGATCATTCCAATGTTATGTAATAATTCACCGACTCGGGGTAACTGTGGTCTAGGTGTTACACTGGGGAAGGGGATACATGTTATTTATTGGGATTACATTTACCTCGCTAAAAAAAATATAGGCTCATTGATATATCATTTTTTATCACCAAGATGACCAGTTCACCCCATGGTGATGAAGTTAGGTGTATAAAAACCTTTCTCATATTCTCTTGAACCTAATTCATTAGTTCCTATAACTAAATAGTGGATATTCTATAAAGTTTTATAGATATCAAATGAAATTAATGAATAAGTTCCATCAAGAACTCAACCTATCATTCAAGAGGATGGCAATGTAGTTATTTATGGAATACATTAGTGTACTCCCTCACAAAGGGAACATATTGATGAATTTTTACCACCTATCACTAACTCATTTGATTTAGATAATCCTTCTCATAATGTAATAATATCCCCAATTATGATGATGATTTAGAGATGAATTATCACCCCTTATATAGACGCACAAAATTGGGGGGCTCTTTGAGTTACTAATAGGGATATCCCATTCCCAATACTGGATTAAGGATTTGTTTATATATATCCAATGCATTCCCATAATTTCATCAAACTCCATTAAAGGAAGTAGTAAAATATTTTCATTTCAATTCAGTCCAAAAACATTAACTAGTGAGGAGTTATATTCTATGGATAGAAAAAATATCTGCATTTACGGTTATCTCAGATAACTCAACCTCCATATTTTGATATGGTATTTGAATAGTTATACTAAACAATCATTATATGAATGATTTGTTAGAACTGGAATTAAATAATATTTTTTATATTGTTTAATGAATAACCACCATACCTATTAGAATATCATTTTCTTGTTCAAACAATACAGTGTTGATGTCATAAGCCATCACATTTTTATTTTTATTTGGTGGCTAATGAAACTGATTAACCTAACGAACTCTTTATTTAGTGTGTTATCTTGCATTGTGAAAATTCTCCCTCTTGTTGAATCATTAAAACATGGGTTGTTATCTGTTTTCCTTTATCATATCTGCTTTTCATTTTTTGACACTTCTTAATTAATGATCACAGTGGACATATCTACAACATTTATATCATTTCCCCTTTCTTTTTGGTTGTTCCAATGATGGTTGTTCCCAAATATTTACATGTGAGTGCTTTTAATTTCCTTTTAAATCTATCATTATATCCCCCATATTGAAACCCCATCTTTCATTTCATGTAAACAGATGCATGGGACTATTATCCCAACATTGTCTCAAATTTACAATCACATTGAAAATCATCTTCATAACCCCAAACTTATCGAATATGTAGATCCTTTTGAAAGTGTTGGTTTGAAACACTATATAATATATCAATTTTATTATAACCATATATCCAAAACCTAATGCATATAATGAAATCCTTGTGAGGTCTTCTCTTTGTGTCGTGAATGATTCTCCAACCTCTTTCTCAATGTATTTTGATTATATCTATATGTTTGTATGAAGCTTTTTACAGAAATAGTTTCTAACAAACATTATATTAAAGTATTCACATTCCCTCTCCTAAATTTCATCATGCTACTCGGAATTTTTAAAGCATCCACGCATTTCATCAGCCTCTAAATATATATGTTAAATGGATAGATTTTCCTATTTATTGTTAGAATGATGGATTAAAAATGAATATATTATCCATTGATTTTTAGCACTAATGTGTGACTAGGAGATCAGATTATCCACCAAATGATGGTGGTTTTTGCTGCATAATAGACTTGATTTCTAGTTTCTCCCACTCAAGTGTGGAAGGACATTCTATGTTATTCTGGTTATTTTTTATAACATGAGAAATATGGGTAATCATCACCATGATATTTTTAACACCATAGCTTGATGTATTGGGAATTTTATTTAGGAAATAATTTCATTATCCCTCAAAAGATTTTTTGGCTTGGTTTCACCAGTTTACCACCATTTCTTAATATAAAAAATGTTGGAACAAAACATTACTCCACATGTCATAAATATATAATTCAATCCTTTTTAAAATTAACTCTAATGTCATAACTTGTGGGATTCAATTGTTATTTATTTTTATTAATCAAATCATCTGGGTTGATTACATATATATAGCCTCATACTATATTTTTTCACTGTGTGTCACCATTCCTAATTCCTAAATTAACTAAATTGTTCCCTGATACCATCTATAGTAACCTTGCATTCCATAAATGATTATTAAATCATTTTAATCAAAATAAAAAGGAAAAGGTTATACAACCATGATACAAATGACTATTATTATAGGATAATTATAACCATACATAAAGTTTTCATAATAAAACACAAAAATATATGTAATTCATTATTCTTTAGATTTTTAGTGTCTCCCTTGTTCACAATCATACAAGTATTCACTTGAGGATATAAATCAAAAGAAGGGGTGACCTAAATGTCTATTAAGTGGATGAATATGATACATTAAAAATGGGTGTGAATTATCCCCATTAATATTAAATATTAAAATTATCATCATCACAATCATGAGAGGAAATGATTGATAAAGGCATGGAATACAACTTTGAATAAAAACGAGACATCGTGTCTTATTGAAAAAACACTACACATACTTGTTAACAATGATAACATCATGTTTCCACATATTTGTCAATATATCATGATATACACAACATTAGAAAATTTATTAGATAAATATAAAATTTATGGTGTACCCATCACATCATAAAATTTACAAGCATTATATAATTTTGAGGGAACCCATCACATCATTGCATTACGATTATCATTCATGCCACATAGAACACTAATCCATCATGTACATAAAATAACCCATTTATATGAATTTGTTTCATTTCATAATTCACAAATTTATGAATAAAACATTTGGTTCCCAAATGAATTAGGGAATATCATTATTGGAGCAAGAATCATCAATCATGAGTGAAGAAGAAAAAATATCAATAAAAGTAATAGGTGTATTTTTTAGATATATTATTTCTTTTGTAAAAATAAATCATTTCATAATAGGATACGATTATAGAAATATATATCAAAGAAAGAAATTTAGGGGATAAAATAATATTTATGGAACATTATATTAAAATTTATTCTCGAAATGTATTGAATTAGAGAAAATCCCAGACAATGATTGTTGGGATCTAGAATTTCTATAACTTATTTTCTAATGATTTTGACAAATTAATATCCTAGAAAAATATTTATTTATTAATTAGAAATTAATTAACATTTGTACATGAATTTAACTCGTTAATGATTTATTTTCTTCATATATGGTATATTTAATGAGTTACAACATTTAATTTCGTCATTTGGGAGTGTATTTTTTCTTTATTTTCATGTTTGGTTCTCTTGTATATGAGTATGGAAGTTCATGTAATATTGGAATAATTGTCCCACATTGAAAATTATATATTATTAATGAAAAATATGAATATTATATCATCTTATATATCATTTATAAATATGGTATGAAGATGACTTATTATATTAAACATTAATGTGAATGATTTAACTATTATATGGTAGTTTTACGACCATTATGAAATTAGATAATTTTATTATGTTAATATAATTCTTGCGAAACATAATATATTTTATAATATTGGTAATTAAATTTTATATAACCAAAATTTTAGTGTTTTGTACATTATTCATGGTATTTTTGAATAATTAAAATTCATCATCTATTATGGTGGTAAATAGAAAAACCATAGATGATAATTTCATTTATTGAATAATAAGAAAAGGGAAGAGTTTTGATGACTAATTATTGAATTAACATAATAAAATTATATTATATAAGAGATACTAGCGTAATCATCCCACTTTGATAAGTGGATTTTAGTGGATTATAGAAAAATTAATGAAATTGAAAATTAGTAAAAATAAAAAGAACGGATTTTAACTCTTTATTTATCATCATTGAGAAAGACTGTAGGAAAAAGGATTTGGTTGTTTGATGAGCCCCAGTGATCCCATAATTTAAGGAGGGTATTAAGAATACATTTTAAGGAATATTTTGATGTAATAAATAATTGAATATGTGAGGAGATGAGGTGTTATAGCTGGTATATATAAATGGTGAGATGGGTGTTTCTCATTATTTTATTCATTTAGATTACATTTGGTCTCAATACTATAAATTTACTAATAATTATAACAATATTTATTTAAATAATTTAAGATAATTGAGATTATGTTTCTTACATGTTTTATGAATCATTCAATACTCTTTTTATCATAAAATATATATATATACTAAATTTCAAAATTTTGGTATTCACAAGAAATTAATCTATTTTAGAAAAATCCAAAAATCTCTCTAAAATTTTTTGGTCACTTTTCCTTAAAAGTCATCTCAATTTTATTACCATAGTTTTCTAAATTTTAGAAGTTTCATTTTTATTAAAAAACATCACTTACATGGAAAAATTCAAATTTAAAAATAAAAAAAATTATAACAGAATGAAAAAATAATGAAGGTATTGTAAAATTATATTATAGTCACAAGTGAACAAAATATTTTTTATGAATATATTTTTTAAAAATAAATATTTATTTAAAATATTATATTAAAAATAACTTTGTATATTAACATTATTTTTCTATAAAAAAACAACAACACTTAATTGAAAATATTTAAACTATTTATAAATTTATACTATGATATAATTATAACATAATAACTTTTATAAGATTCCTAAATTTAATATATAATTTCATAGATGGGGTAACTATTATATTATTCAATTTATTATTCCTAATGTTAATGTATATATTCTAATTGTCAGTTTATTATTCCACTGGTAATGTTTCTTTACCATATATAAATTCCTCTTATTAAATTAATTCATCATTTGTAATATTTATATTTTATACATTTTGTGATTTTATGTTCCTCATACCATATGAAATGGTTAGAAAAAGAAAACTTACAGTGATAAAATTTTGGATCATAATGCATTTTTATGCTTATTAACCATAGGAAATCAAGTTCCTAGTCATGAATCCTCTTCATGTATCTTGGTAGATGTGAAATTTATATAAAAAAAATTAAATATATAATTTTTAAAATCATCAAGAAGTTAATTTTTATAGAATTATATATTATACTTACTATTAGGGGTTTGAATTAATTTATCATATACCTTTCAATAAAAATATTAATATTAATTCATTTAACAAAAAGTGTTATTTCATAAATCAAATTAATAATCATCCATATCTTATCAAATATTGATGACATATCCGACTGCATTTTTTCTCAACTGCTATTATCCAAATCTAAGGTGTTATCTACATCTTCATCTAAAAAACCTAAAAACGTATTTCTGATACAAATTTTTTAAAAACAAAACATTATATCCATCAAATATTAATAAAAATCTCAAAAACAAAAGTTGTAGTGTATTTTATGTCCTATTACATAGAAAACATATATTTTTAATAATTCTGAACATTTCACATTAATTAAACCAAACTCTATCCCTTATTGAATTGTCATAAGATGAACACATATTCATATCGTTGAGGGTGAAAATGATTGAAATGGGTTAGTGTAAATGTTCGATAAAGGTATGTATAAGTGATGATGATCAAATATAAAAAGTTACCATTTTATAAATATAAAAAACTATATATATATATATATATATATTAATATAAAAATTCATAAATCATGATTCATGACATAAGGCCTCACATATCATTACATCACAATAAAAATTATGTAGAAATATTATTCAGTAATAATGAGACTTATAAATATTAATATGTATCAATGTATGGGATATATCCATACATAATAAAATTAATAAAATTGAATGTATATTAAGTATAATTATGATGATGATTAGTTTTATGAGAATATCTTAACCACAACTCTATTCATTCACAATCTTGTGATTATAACATAACCATATTTATACCCACACATAATGTTATGATCATTGAAAAACTACAATGAAAATAATTCATAAACTTGTGATAAAAACTTAACTATAGTTATACCCATGAACAATATTTTGTGAATATTTTAATAAAAATCATTCACATTCACAACCTTGGGAGAGTAGATGAACCACAATTTTTCCCATGCACCAAATTTTGAGCAATGAAACCCCAAAATTATACACTTGATATAACTCATTATCCTTTGACATAAAAAAATTAACAAATAAATTACATATATATTTCGTAACTCGCCTATAAATTATCAATACATGAGAGTGATAAATGAAATATCATTAAATTATCAAGTAATAAAGAACAAATTGAAATAAAATATGTGTCATAATACATTCAATGGACTATAAGTTGTATTATATAGTATAAATAAAAAATTTAAATATAGTGGGATTATATCCATTTAAAATAGATTCATGTATTGAAATAAAAAAAATTAAATTAATTATCAAGAAATTATTATCCCCTAGTAAATTAATGATATCCAATGACATGATAAATATTTTTATGGGATTATATTTCAATCATGATATTAATTAATATAGTATTTTCCTTATATAGATAAACGGTATATGATTAGGTATAAGGACCCAGCCTTAAACCTCACTTAAAATTGAATTAAATTAATAATTCAAATTGGGGATCTTTTCAGGTTTATAGTTTTAGAGAATTAGATCATAACTATTACATCTCAAAAGATTACACAGTAGACACTTCCACGAAGTCAATTTTTTTTACAAAACCTGGACTCTAAAAAAAGTCATGTCTAGTTCCATGTTTAAGTCATCATGAATTTTCCTTGATCCCATCCATGAACCTATTCCTCATTATTTCTTGTGAAAAACATTTCAAAAAAACTTGCGGTGAGCATAAAAAACTCAGTAAGGGATACACAAAGAATGAAAACTGTTAGTTATTCAAAACAACAAATAACCATGTATACTTTATCAAAGTAATAATTTTCACCTTTATGATGTATTAAAAACTATTCACTAAATAAAAGATCATTACTTACCCTTTTGTAACCAAAATATTACCATAAAACACATATCAAGAACACAAAACATATGAAGGTAACTTGGGACATAAACATACTTAAATGGAATAACCATACAGTCGACTTCCACACATATCACTTAATAGAATAGCCATACGGTAGAATTCCATACCCAATGCATTGGAGGTTATAACGTAACCACCCATCCTGGTATTCATAGCACCACCCATCATATGGTTTATCACGTAAACACCCGTCAAATGTCCATGTACCATTATAAAATCAGAAGACATAAAACAAATATAATGGAAGGATAACATTTCCAAATTTAGATCACAATATATCACATAAATATATTGAAATAAAAAATCAATCATAAGAACCATTTTCAATACCAAAAGAAAATAAAAGTAAATCTTGGTATTTATTTTTCATTTTAATAAAACGTTATGGCTTGTAGAGGAATCCGAAAATCAAATATTGGTCACGGCGGCGGAGAAGTCATTGTTGCCGCATATTTAAAACAAAAAGACATTCCCTTTTTTCATTTAGTAAAAATGATTAGTATAAAATGACTCCTTTTGAATAAGAGTAAAATTCATAGGGGTTTATACACCATATAAATAAATGTTGTGTATAAAACAAAATATGCATCAATGAAAGGAGACTGAGACGAAGTCCCCAACCTCGTGTCCGAAGTGACTCGATTGATCTTTTAATCTCCTGAATAATAAACAAAAGTTAATTTCTACTTTCTTAAGAACCTTTCTCATGCTTATTATTCCTTTTATATCACTTATTTCCATGTTATAAGCATTATGTAATCATATATTTTAATAATGTTTGTTTTGTCGAAATTTGGTTCTTAAGTCGAAATTGGACTTCTTACAATTACATGTTGTTTATGTGGTCAAAGGTTTATTATATCCAGAATTATATTCATGATTTGGGTATCATATATATCATATATATCCATCATATACATGTATTTATAATAATATATAACATTTAGAGGTAAGAAATGAAATGCATCGTTCAGGGAGACGGTAAGCCATACGTATGAATGAACGCTACATTCATTTATATTTCATATTTAATGGAGTGAACTCATAATGATATAAAGGTATATTATAATTCCAGTATAATATCATATATAATATCATTAACTCCATCGTTTAAACATCCCACCTATGGAATTAATGAATCAAATCACTTTGAGGGGGCGATAGTCCACACTTTCTAAAATGAAGTTATCACGTTTAACCATAATGGAACCCTTAAAGGTATCACATAAATGAGAAATACAGAAGAATAAAAAAAACGTAAAAATAATATATATCATATATAAATAGAGTGACATTTTATTGGCCACAATTAAAGGTGTTAAAAGAAGATTGAACAATCATCATTTCGTGAGGCCGAAATTCTCCAACCACAAAAACAGTATGTCCTTTAACCATTAGATAGAGGTGTGTGTAAGTGTAGCTCGAATCCTTCTCATAAAATCATCCTATTATATATAATATACTTTTTTTGTTACAAAATAAAGGAATAAATAGAGTTTAAAGGGTTGGAGAGGAAAAATAAAACAAAATAACACAAGTGAAGACATTACTTTAAATTCGGGTAACTCTTCTTTGTTTGAACCAAAAGGGTTCCTTGAAGAACATTTTGACCAAGGTAATGCTTCAAGGATGAAGGGAGGGATGTGGAGAGATAAAATGAGAATATCTTGACTGATCTAATGGCTTGAGAGGTGTGGGTAAGGAGGTGGAGGTGGGGGCCTTTTATAAGAGGAGAGGAGGGGCACTCTTGGAATGTTAAGAAAAGATACTTTATTATAAAATGATATTCGGATAAAAAAGGTCCCAAAATTATACATATTGAGGATAAGGTGATAAGGGTTCTAAGTCCACCCATCCAATAGGTTTTTTACAAGTTTAGGTCTTATATTTTATATTATAGTTTCATTTTATATAAATCACTCAATAATGAGGTAATCGGTGCATCATCATGGTGTCATAAATAATTTAATTTATTTAATGTCTAAAAATTATAAAAAAAATATAATGAATTAGTAAATATTTTTATATTTAAAATGAATATCTATAGTAAAAATTATGACTTATATAACCCCATTTAATATTTTTTAGCAAAACAATACATGTTTGTGACATTTTTATTTTAACACTAAATAAAAAGTTATTAATGTCATTTTCCTAAAAAAGTGGCTCCATGGGGTCCCCAAGTTGACCCATGGATTGTCTTGGTCGGAAATGACACATCCAATAAGGGTAAGTCGTGTGTCTTGGTCATTTCATATAATGAAAACATTATTTTTACCTTAAATTACACTAATTCCATCTAATCACGATTAATAAACTTAAAACATACTATTCACCAAAAATAATTTTAATCCCATTGAACCACATTTTACTTCCTAATGACAACCATGTATGTCTGAATTCTGAAAATAAAATCATATAAGTGGAAAAGTTTTATTTAAACAAAAAAAATCAGTTTTATTAACTGCCAATTAGTGGTTTCACAATTCATCAAAAATAGAAGTTTTTCATAAAAATACCAAAAAATTACCCTATGATATATATGATTTTCCGAATTAAAAAATTATGTCTATTTTAAAAAATTCATAACATATAAGTTTCATTAATTAATTTAATAATTAACTCCCGCTGTCAAAAGAAATTGCGTGTTTTTATGAAACAATATATATCAAAAGATTGTCACTAGTTTAAGTCCAATTTCAAAGTGAAATTAATTCTAATGACCACCATTAGATTAAATAGTAAAAATATATTCTAATTTCACATTAAAACCAATTCAATAGATAATATAATAATATAAATAAATTAGATTAAAAAGAGGTTTTGAATTAAAATACAATATTTTTCACTATTCATTAAAAATGTACTTTATTAGAAATATACAAAAAATTACACAAAGTAAAATTGGATGTCCTGATTCTAAAAACGAATTTTATTTGGTATAATAGAATGTATAAGAGTGACCAAAACTATATTTAAAGAGGTTTCCCCATCAAAAGGCGATAAGTCAACCTTTAGTGAATGTTAGAGTATGTATGCCTAAAATTGAATTCTTTTCTTATTTTAAGCCTGTATCTTTTATTGGATAAATGTGAAAACATTTTAAAAAACATATATAATCATATTTTAGTTATTTCTATTCATTACCGCCAATAAAATAGCTACGTGTTATCTACCATTTTAAATAATATTATAATATTACTAGTGTTGAATGTAAGATTTCAAAGAAACTTGTTGTTGCGTATCGGGCACGCTATCGAACATAGAAACCCCTTTAAAGTAAAATTAATATTTAATTATCAAATATTAATAAATATGAAAATTATTTATTCTTTATTTACCTGGGATGTTACATCCTTCCCCCCTTTGGGAATTGCATCTCACAATTTTATTCACTTGTCAAAAGTGGGGGTATTTATCCCTCATAGAATTTTCAGATTCCCATATTTCCTCTTCAACCATATGGGTTTTTCCACCAAACCTTTACCTGGTGAATTACCATATTCGGCAGCACTTTCTTTCTACGGTCAAGAATCTGGACTGGTTGTTCTTCAGAAGAGAGATTCTATTCCAACTAAACTACCTCTGGGCTCAAAACATTTTATGGATTTGGAATATACTTTCTCAACATTGAAACATGAAAAACATTTTGTACCTGAGATAAACTCGGAGGTAATGCCACTCTATATGCAACTGATCCAACTTTCTCCGTAATTTCATATGGTCCAATGAACCTTTAACTCAGCTTTCCTCTCTTACCAAATCGCGTCACACTTATCCATGGTGAAACTTTGAGAAAAACACGATCACCAACCTCAAAAAAGAGATCCTTCCTCCTGTTGTCTGCATAACTTTTCTGTCTGATCTGAGCTGTTCTCATGTGTTTCTGAATCAACTAAACTTTTTCTGCCATCTCTTCTACCAATTCCGGTCCCATCAATTTCCTTTCACCTACTTCATCCCAAAAAGACGGAGTTCGACACTGCATCCCATATAATGCCTCAAACGGAGCCATCTGTATACTAGAATGAAAACTATTATTATATGAAAATTCATCCAAAGAATGATGTTTTTCCCAACTTCCCTGATAATACATAGAGCAAGCACGTAGTATATCCTCCAAGGTCTGAATTGTTCGTTCTGACTGCCCATCTGATTGCAGATGAAAAGCTGTAATAAAATTTAATTTAGTACCCAACGACTTTTGAAGGACTTTCCAAAAGTTAGAAGTAAACCTGTGATCAAGATCAGATACAATGTATAGGGGAACTCCATGCAACCTGACTATCTCTTTAAGATACAATTGATCAAGTTTATCTAGAGACAAAGTATCTCTAATAGGACGGAAATGAGCATATTTAGTCAATCAATCAACAATAACCCAGATTGCATTATTACCTCGAGATGTCCTCGGTAATCCAACAACAAAGTCCATGGATACATTTTTTCATTTCCACTCTTGCACCGGTAATGACTTCATCTTCCCTTTCGGTAATTGCCACTCTGCTTTAACATGCTGACAAGTCATGCACTTCACAGTAAAATCAGAAATATCTCTTTTCATTCCATCCCACCAGTAATACTCCCACAGATCTCTGTACATATTAGTACTTCCATGATGAACTGAAAACGAGGAACTATGAGCCTCACATAAGAACTCACCCTTCAACTGTGAATCACAAGGCACACACAATCTCTTCTCAAACCTCAAAACACAATCATTATCAATGTTAAATTCAGGGAACTTACCCTTCTGACCCAGCTCTACCTTTTTCTGAAATCCACTGTCTTTCTTCTGCACTTGATTAATTCTGTCTAATAGAGATGATCTCACTGACAACTAAAACAAAACAGAAGAACTTCCTGCACAAACAACTTACATTCCAAAGTTCATCAAATCAAAAACTAAAGGATATCATTCCAAATGTTGCATGGTTAATGAAGCATTACTTTATTGACTCAAAGCATCAGCCACTTTATTTCCTTTTCCCGGATGGTAATGAATTGTACAATCATAATCCTTGTTCAATTCCAGCCATCTCATCTGTCTCATGTTCAATTCATTCTCAGTGAATATATACTATAAAATTTTGTGATCAGTATATATTTCACAATTTACTCCATACAAATGATGCCTCCAAAATTTTAAATCGAAAACAACAGCAGCGAATTTCATATCATGTGTAGGGTTATTTAACTCATGAGTTTTCAACTGACGTGAAGAATAAGCAATTGCCCAATCATTATGCATTAAGATGCAACCAAGTCCATTCAATGAAGCATCACTATAGATAACAAACTCACCATTCCTGGAAGGAAGTGCCAAAACTGGAGCATTCACCATTCTTCTTTTCAACTCTTGAAAACAATCATCACATTCTTTTGTCTAGATAAACTTATCACCATTCCAATATAGCTTAGACATTAGACTAGATAACCATGAAAATTATCAACAATCCTTCGGTAGTAACCTGAAAAACCAAGAAAAATACGGATCTCGATTACATTTGTGGGTCTTGTCCATTCATCAACAACTTTTGTTTTAGCAGGATCAACATTTATGCCATTTTTTGAAACAATGTGACCGGGGAAAGAAATTTGTTGTATCCAAAACTCACATTTGATGAATTTTCCATACAGTTTTTTTCTTTTATGGTTTTCAAGATAACCCTTATATGAATTTCATGCTCCTCTTTACTTTTAGAAAACACCAAAATATCATCAATGAAAACAACCACAAACATATCCAAGAACTCATGGAAAATTCAATTCATAAGGTCCATGAATACACTAAGTTCATTGGTTAACCAAAAAGGCATAACTTCAAATTAAAAATGGCCATATCTAGTACGAAACACAGTCTTCGGAACGTCTTCTTATTTCACATTCAACTGATGGTAACCCGACCTCATGTCAATATTTGAAAAATACTAAGCTCCCTGGAGCTGATCAAACAAATCATTGATATGAGGAAAATGATACTTGTTCTTAATAGTAATGTTATTCAAGGCTCTATAATCAATGCAAAGTCTCATTGAACCATCTTTCATTTTAACAAACAAGACAGGAGCACCCCATGGTTATGTGCTAGGTCGAATGAAACCTTTATCAAATAACTCCTACAATTTCTTATTTAACTCTAAAAGTTCAAATTGAGCCATTCGATAAGGGGGTTTTGAAATTGGCTTAGAATCAGGAACTAAGTAAACAGTAAATTCAACTTCTCGATCATGGATAATACCAGTTAAATCATTAGAAAAAACTTCAAGATTCTCATATACCAATGGCACAACATTAATCTGAATAGTTACTTTATTTTCATCAACATGTTCAAGGTAACATTCATTTCCATATTTTACTAGTTTCTCAACTTCCTGATATGTTATCAAAATCAAGGTTTCATTCTTGTACACAAACTGAAAATATTTCTGAAAAGAAACCATTTTAGCTCTACAGTCAATCTTAGAATGATAAAAAAAAATCCAATCCCTACCCAAAATAACATCAATCTATACTAGAGGCAAAACAATAAGGTTTTCTGGTAGATTCTTTTTGCACAGAAGGATAGGAAGGTTCTTATAATTCCTTTTTGTCTCAATGTTCCCTCTGGGTGTTTTTACCATAAGTTCAGGATTCATATCTTGAGATGTAATTTTCAATTTACTAGAAAACTTCTTAGAAATTAAAGAATGCATAGAACCTGAATCAAACAACACATTGGCATAATCTGAACAAACAAACAGTGTACCTGATACTACTTCATTGGATGGACCAACATCTGCTAAAGTAGTTGCAAAGGATTTCACCACCCTTTTCTGCTTGTAGTCTGGCTGCTTTCCCTCATTTGAGTTCTTTGTTAGACACTCATTTTCATAAAGCCCCATTTCATTACACTTAAAACATCTTACCGCTAGATTTTCATTTCCTTCTTGTTCATCTTCCTTACAGTTACGAGCAATATGACCAGACATACCACACCGAAATCACTTACCAATCGTGGATAAACATTCTCTAGGATGCATATTACCACACTTCTCACAGGATGGATATTTGGTTTTATTACTTCCTTTCTTCTTTGATGAATTCTTCCCCTTTTCCTGCCAACTAGACCTCTTATTATGTTTTGTTTCAAAGAAAACATGATCATCATAAAACTCTATTTCCACCTTCTCCGCACATCGAACAAGTTTTTCATAACATTTGAACTCACGAGAAGCTAAAGCCCTTCGATGCCTTGGATTTAACCCTGAGTAAAAATGGTTGATTTTACTATCAAGATCTCGTATAAAATTTGGAGCATACATGGAAATTCGAGTGAACTTTGCTTCATATGCAGCCACTGAGTCATCCTCCTGCCTCAATTCTAGGAATTGTTTTCCTATCCTAAGACTAACCACCTTAGGAAAATATTTTTCAAGAAGCATACCTTTGAATTCGTCCCAGTTAAGATCATCAATCTCATCACTACCCCTGATATTTTTCACCATCGACCACCACTGATCATCTTCACCTTCAAAACGGTAGACAACAGGACTAACCTTTGATGTTCTGAACACCCCATGACATCAAAAATCTTCTCCAGTGATTTAATCCACACTTCAGCTAGAACAGGGTCAGATGATCCTCTGAATGATGGGGGATGTTGCCTCATGAAATGTTCCACCACTGATATGTTCCTCTGCGGTTGATCTGGCTGATCTCTTACATGGATACCACCACCATTTATAGCCTGAGTCAACTATGCCATCACTACAACAAATAGTTCAGTTCCGATTCCGACCATCTCATGTTGCTGATTTGGAAGGTTGTCTTCCCCCTGATGTCATACCAACATAGCTGCTTTGTTTCCTCTGTGGAAAACAATTCTGAAAACAGAAATATCTTAGGTTAAGCAACATGGTAATCTTTAAATGCTATATCATTTCAATCATAACATAAATTAACTTATGATTTAACAATTTTCTAACTCCTAAAGTTGTCTAAACCGACCTCTAATACAAACTATAAGGACCCAGCCTTAAACCTAACTTAGTATTGAATTAATTGAATAATTCACATTGAGGATCTTTTTAGGTTTAGAGTTTTAGAGAATTATATCAGAACTATAACATCCCAAAAGATTACACAGTAGACACTTCTACAAAGTCACTTTTTTTTACAAAACATGGACTCTAAAAAAAATCATGTCTAGTTCCATGTTTAAGACATCATTAATTTTCCTTGATCCCATCCTTGACCTTATTCTACATTATTTCCTATGAAAAACATTTCAAAAAAACTTGGGGTGAGAATAAAAAACTCAGTAAGGGATAACCAAAGAATGAAAACTGTTAGTTTTTCAAAACAACAAGTAAACCATGTATACTTTATCAATGTAATACTTATCACCTTTATGAAGTAGTAATAACTCTTCACTTAATAAAATATCATTACTTGCCCTTTTGTAACCAAAAGATTACCATAAAACCCATATAAAGAACACATAACATATAAAGGTAACTTGGGATATAAACATACTTAAAAGTAATAACCATATGGTCGACTTACACACATATCACATAATGGAATAGCCATATGACCGACTTACATACCCAATGCATTAGAGGTTATAACGTAACCACCCGTCCTGGTATTCATGACACCACCCGTCATATGGTTTATCACGTAACCACCCATCAAATGTCCAAGTATGATTATAAAATCATAATACATAAAACAAATATAATGGAAGGGAAACATTTCCACATTTAGATCACAATATATCTCAAAAATATATTTACATAACAAATCCATCATAAAAACCATTTTCAATACCAAAATAATATAAAATTAAAACTTGGTATTAATTTTTCATTTAAAAAACGTTATGGATTTTAGAGGAAAATGAAACTCAAATAATGGTCACGGAGGCAGAGAAGTCATTGTCGCCCCATGCGTATGACAAAAAGACATTCCCTTTTGTTGTTTAGTAAAAATGCTTCGTATAAAAAGATTCCTTTTGAATAAAAGTAAAATTAAAAGGGGTTTATACACCGTATAAAGGAAAGTTGTGTATAAAACAAAATATGCCTCATTGAAAGGAGATTGAGACGAATTCCCTTACCTCATGTCTGACGAGAATCGATTTCTCTTTTAATCTCCTGAATGATAAACTGAAGTTAATTTCTACTTTATTAAGAACCTTTTTCAAGCTTATTATTCCTTTTATATCACTTATTGCCATGTTATTAACATTATGTAATCATTTATGTTAATAATGTTTGTTTTGTCGATATTTGGTTATTAAGTCGAAAGTGGACTTCTTACAATTACATTTTGTTCATTGGTCAAAGATTCATTATATCCAGAATGATATTCATGATTTGGATATCATATATATCATATATATCCAGCATATACATGTATTTATAATAGTATATAACATTTAGAGGTAAGAAATGAAATGCACTGTTAATGGAGACGGTAAGTCGTACGTACGCATGAACAATAATTTCATTTCAATTTCATATTTAATGGAGTGAAGTCATAATGATATAAAGGTATATTATAATTCTAATATAATTTCATATATAATATCATTAACTCTATCCATTAAATTTCCCAGTATGACATTAACGAATCAAATCACTTTCAGGGGGCGGTAGTCCGCACTTCCTAAAATGAAGATATCACGTTTAACCATAATGGAAACCTTAAAGGTATCCCATAAATGAGAAATACAGAAGCTTAAGGAATATATAAAAATAATATATATCATATATAAATAGAGTGACATCTTAATCTCCACCATTAAAGGTGTTAAAAGAAGATTGAACAATCATCGTTTCGTGAGGCAGAAATTCGCCAACCATAGAAATGGTATGTTCTTTAACCATTAGATGGAGGTGTGTGTAAGTGTAGCTCCAATAAATCTCATCAAAACATCCTATTATATTTTAGATACTGGTTTTGTTACAAAATAAAGGAATAAAAAGAGTTTAGAGGGTTGGAGAAGCAAAATAAAACAAAAGAACACAAGTGAAGACATTACCTTAAAATCGGGTAACTCTTCTTGGTTTGAACCAAAAGGATTCCTTGAAGAGCTTTCTTCCCATGGTAAGGCTTCAAGGACAAAGTGAGGGATGTGGAGAGATAAAATGAGCAGATATTGGCTAATCCAAATGCTTGAGAGGTGTGGGTAAGGAGGTGGAGGTGGGGGCCTTTATAAGAGGAGAGGAGGGGTACTCTTGGAATGTTAAGAAAAGATACTTTATTATAAAATGATTTTAGGACAAAAAATATCCCACAATTATAAATTTAGAGGAAAAGGTGATAAGGGTTCGAAATACAACCATGCAATAAGTTTTTGACAAATTTAGCTCTTTGATTGTACATTATCTTTTCATTTTATTTAAATCGTTAAATAATGAGGTAATCGCTGCATCATCGTTGTGTCATAAATAATTTAATTTATTTAATGTCTAAAAATTTTATAAAAATTATCATGATTTAGGAAATAGTTTTATCTTTCCAATTAATATTTATAGTCAAACTTATGACTTTTATAACACCATATAATAATTGTTTTAGCCAAACAATACATGTTTGTGACATTTTTATTTTAACTCTAAATAAAAAGTTATTAATGTCATTTTCAACCAAAGCGGATCCATGGGGTCCCCAAGTTTAGACATGGATTTTATTGGTCTTCCATGACACATCCAATAATGGTAGTACATGTGTCTAGGTCATTTCATATTATTAAAACATTATTTTTACCTTAAATTACACTAATTACCTCTAATCACGATTAATAAACTTAAAAGTTACTATTAATTAAAAATTATTATAATCCCATTGAACCACATTTTACTTACTAATGACAACCATTTATGTCAGAATTTTGAAAATCAAATCACAGAAGTGGTAATGTATCATTTAAACAAAAAATCAGTTTTTTTAACCGCCACTTAGTGGTTTAACTATTCATAAAAAATTGAAGTTTTTCCGAAAAATTCCAAAAATTTACCCTAAGATATATTTAATATTCTGAATTAAAAAATGATGTATATTTTAAAAAATTCATAACATATAATTTTCATTAATTAATTTAATAATTAACTCCCATTGTCAAAACAAATTGCGAGTTTTTATGAAACAATATATATCAAAAGATTGACACTAGTTTAAGTCCAATTCCAAAGTGAAATTAATTCCAATGACAACCAGTGGATTAAATGTTAAAAATATATTATAATTACACTTTAAAACCAATTCAAAAGATAATATAATCATATAAATAAATTAGATTAAAAAGGGGTTTTGAATTAAAATACAACATTTTCACTATTCATTAAAAATGAACTTTATCGGAAAAATACCAAAAATTTACACAAAGTAAATTTTGATGTCCTGATTCTAAAGAAAAATTTTATTTGGTCCAATAAAATGTATAAGATTTACCAGAACTATATTTAATGAGGATTCATCATCAAAAGGCGATAAGTCGACCTTTAGTGAATGTTAGAGTATCTATGTATAGCGACCCGACCTTTTCTTACATTACTATTGCATCATTTCAGAGATAAAAAACATAATAGTATTACAAATAGAGGATCCAAAGGTTTAGTGTCTTGGGAAAACTAGGACAATACATAACAAATACAACTTCATGCATAATCATTCATTTAATTTCTTCTTCTACTGCTTCTTATTGGCACTTGTCCTCTCCTTTGTACATATAGCCACCTGAGGATATACATAAAAAAGGGTGAGCTTAAAGGCTAGTAAGAGGATAGATAAGAAAAATATAGCATGGGGTTAGCATAATAATAACATAGGCAAAAGATCATGAACATGAGAGGAGCATAAATAAAAGACTTGAAATGTGGCAATACATAAAAATAAAACATCATGTCATAGTGGTTAAAGACCACACATACTTGTGAACCAAGCTAGAATCTTGTACAAAAATCATTTCACATTTACTAATGAGATTCATAACTTTACCAAATGCATTAAAGCAATGTTTAAATCCGGGTGCACCCGTCACATTTAAACATTCATATTGCGATGTATAATTCTGGGCGCACCTATCACATCATAACATTATCATTTATCATGCATGCCACAATGAACATAAAAAATGAACATAAATATCCCATGAAAATGAATTGGTTTCATCTCATAATAACACATTCATAAACATTGGGTTCCCACATTAAAGAGGGAACAACATACTTGATACAAGAATCATCACCCTTGAATTAGAGGTAAAAGTTGATTTCTTGAAAGAAGAGTTCTTTTGGAAATTTTTTTGATGGAAATGAAAACTAGTGACAAACATGTATATCCCAGAAAATTAAAGGCAATGATGAAAAATGATCATAGAGGAATAACCATATCAAAAATGGAGTGAAAGAGGGAGAACCCGAAGGAAGAAAATTGGGTTTGAGATTTCCCCTTACCTTGTACCCGAATGTGTACTTCTCTTTAATGACTTGTATAATGAAATTATATTCATTAATTAGAAATACATAACTGTTTGTGCATTAATAGGGTTCATTCTGGTTTCATTATGTCATATTATGTTCCTTGGATGGCTTATAGATTTTAAAAACATTGTTCAAGGATGTTCGTTTTTATGGTTTTTCTTGGGTGGTTCACATGTATTCTTAAATTGACGTTTGGGTAGAACATGAGTAAGAATCCAGAAATGAAATTACATTTCATTAATTATATTATAGGAGATTTAATGATATTATAATGAATTACATTAGATCAATGTGGATGAATCATTAGATAAGAATTAAATGATGATTATTTGGGTTAATTTGAGTGGTTTTTGGATCACAACAAACTTGTTCTAACTTTTTAGTTAGTAAAATGGACATAGGTTATTTCCAAAAATATAAATAGAACATAATACGTATAACATATTCTGTTTCAACCATAAAAATGGTTTCATGACCAGATCTAAAGGTATAAATGGAAGAAGAGAGCATGTCGTTTTTGAAGGTGATAAATTAACACCTCATGAACAACGTTCTCTTTAATGAAATAAAAGGAAGCGGGAAAGTGTGTGGTGTGATATAATATCCCATTAGAATCATAAAATTATATAATATGTATAATACTGGAGTTATAAAACAATTTGGATGAATATATGTGGGGAGAGATCAAGAAAGGAACTTGAACTTGAAAGGAAATTAAAGGAGAAGAGGGAGAGAAATTACCTCTTAAATATTCCTCTTGAGATCCTCTTTAAGGAAGCTAGTCTTGGTCTATTGATGAGAATAGTAGATTTTGGATGGGGGGAAGGTGCTAGGGAGGATGTTTGGGCAGATTTTAGTGAAGGCTTGGAGTTTGAGAGGTGTGAGGAAAAGAGGGAGTGAAGGGTGGCTTTTATAGTGGAGGGGAGAGGGGTTTCCTTAATATAAAATTGATTAGTTTATTAATTTCACATAAGACAATGAATATTGAGTCTTGAATGACCAGAAATACTAATTTAATAATGTAATCCCAATGTAAGTGGCCTTACATCATCAGAACATCATCGATGACTCAATTAATACATTAGTTATCATTTATTGTGAATTATCGGATTCAACTATTCATAAAAAATTCAAGTATCTTCAAAAAATCGCAAAAATTTACCCCAACCAATTTTCAACATGTAGAATCCAAAAATGAAGTCCATTTTTCAAAAATAATTTTATAAATATTATTAATTTAATATTCCATTAAATTCATAATTTACCTAAAAAACAGTTTTGAAGAATAAAACTGATTTTATAGTTCTTTAAAAAATTACATAGGGTCTCATAACATTACCTAAAAACTATTAGACATTGATTCAATAATTTATGAATACATTTCAGGGAAATAAATATTCTTTTAAATTAACTAATTAATTATAATTAATTATTTATTACTTACAAAATACCAAAAAACGTTTACTATAGTCAAATTGTCACTTTCTAAGATGTCTAAATTTTATTTTATTATTCCTAGGTAATGTTACTCTTATTTACTATTCATAAGGGTAATATTGCTATTCATAAGGGTAGGTTACTATTCATAAGGGTAGGTTACTCTTCACCAAAAATTAATTTTGTTTCATTAGACTCCAAAATAATCTTGAACACAACCATGAATGTCGGATTTTCAAAATTCCAAACATAGAAGTGAAAAAAATATGTTTAAAGGTAAGTTATCACTTAGAAGTTAATTTTGTTGTGTTTTCATGTTATTTTATGAAATATTTATAAGAAGGGAATTTCCACTGAAAATATTTGGGTTGTTACATTCTTCCCCAGTTAAGAAATTTCGCCCCTGAAATTTCACTATACACAAACAGTTGAGGGTACTTCACCTTCATTGCCTCTTCTGGTTCCCAAGTTGCTTCCTCAAACTTATGGTTCCTCCACAACACTTTGAAAAGATGGGTTGTCTTTTTCCGTAGAAGCTTATCTCTCTGATCCAGAATCATTACTAGCTGCTCCTCATAGGAGAGATCATCTTCCAGCTGCACCACCTTTGAGTTTAGTACATGTGAGGGGTCTGGTATGTAATTCCTCAGTAGTGATACATGAAACACATCAGGAACTTGAGCCATATTCAGTGGAAGTTCCAGACGATAGGCCACGACTCCTATATGGTCAAGGATCTCAAAGGGGCCATTGTACCTTGGGCTTAGCGTCCCTTTCATCCCGAATTGCGTGACTCTCTTCCATGGAGATATTCGAAGGAAGACTTATCTCCAACATCGAACTCCAAGACCCTTCGACGATTGTCAGCCAAGCTCTTTTGACGACTTTGAGCAGCGTTGATTTGTTTTTTGATGACTTGAACCTTCTCTGTCATCTCTTGAACAAGATCAGGTCCAAGCTGCTTTCTTTCTTCAACTTCATCCCAACAGGTTGGAGTTCTACATCTCTTACCATAAAGAGCTTCATACGGAGCCATCTGAATGCTCGAGAGGAAGCTATTGTTGTATTAGAACTCAACCAATGGGAGATTCTGATCCAATCAACCATTGAATTCAAGATAGCAGGCTCTAAGCATATCTTCATGTGTCTGAATAGTCCTTTCAGACTGGCCATCAGTTTGGGGGTGATAGGTCGTGCTAAAATTTAATTCAGTACTCAAAGCATGTTGAAGGCTCCTCTAGAATTTAGATGTGAACCGTGGATCACGTTCAGAGACAATTGAGAGTGTAACACCGTGCAGTCTCACCACTTCCTTCACATATATCTTTTTATGTTGATCAAGCGAGAAATCGTCCCGAATAGCGATAAAATGGGAAGTCATGGTGAGTCGGTCAACCACAAACCATATCACATTATTTCCATTTGACATCCTCAGGAGACCCGTGACAAAGTCCATAGTAACATTTTCCCATTTCCACATGGGTATACGCAAAGGATGCATCATAACATTGGACTTTCGTCACTGAGATTTAACTTGCTGACATACCAAGAACCTTGATATATATTCTACAATCTCTTTCTTCATGTTATCCCACTAGAAGTGTTCTCGGAGATCACAATACATCTTGGTACTCCTAATATGGATAGAGAAAGTTGAGCTATGTTCATTATCCAATTTCTCCTTCTTTATCCCGGGTGGTGAAGGCACACAAAGCCGCGTTCCAAACCAAGTCACACCATCATCTTCGATATGGAACTCTTGCAGATTCCCTTCCTTTACTGCATTCACCCTATTTTGTATCTCCACATCATCCCTTCGTGATTTCTTAATCTTCTCCTGGATGGATGGTTGCACAATCATTTTGTAAATGTAGGATGTATCCCATTCCCTTATGATTCCCAAATCCATCCTTTGTATATCCAAGAAGATTGGGTCTTTCTCAAACTGCAGCATGGATAGAGTAGCAGGTTCATTTCTGCTTAGAGCATCAGTTACCTTTTTCTCCTTTCCAGGATGATAGTGAATAGAGCAATCGTAATCCTTGATTAGCTTTAACCATCTACTTTGATGCATGTTGAGCTCCTTTTGTGTGAATATATACTTCAGGCTCTTGTGGTCGGTGTATATGTCACACTTCTCGCCATAGAGGTAGTGCCTCCAGATTTTCAAGGCAAAAATCATAGCTGCCATCTCAAGATCATGCGTTGGGTAGTTCTGCTCGTGGATATTCAACTGTTGTGGGGTGTAGGCTATCACATTATCATTTTTTATGAGTACACAACCAAATCCATTCTTTTAAGCATCACTGTATATCACAAAATTTTCTCCACTTTTCGGTAGTGTAAGTACAGGTGCAGTGATCAGCCTTCTCTTTAGATCTTTGAAGCTTGCCTCACATTCTTCCGTCCAGACATACATTACCCCTTTCTTTATTAACTTAGTTAGCATGCATGACAATCGTGAGATGTTTCTCACAAAACGTCGGTATTACCCAGCTAATCCAAGAAAACTATGGATTTTTGTGACACTAGAGGGCCTGGGCCATTCCTCAATAGCCTTTTTCTTTGAAGGATCCATAGAAATTCCCTCACATGTGATTACATGTCCAAAGAACATGACTTGATTCATCCAAAAGCCACACTTGATGAACTTTGCGTACAACTTATCATTTCTCAATGTCGCCAACACATGTCTTAGATGTTCTTCATGTTCCTCCTTGCTCTTAGAGTAGATGAGAATATAATCGATAAACACTACCAAAAATTTGTCGAGGTAATGCCTAAAGACTCTATTCATCAAATCCATGATGATTGAAGGGGTATTAGTAAGTATGAAGGGAATCACCAAAAACTCATAGTGCCCATACCTTGTACGGAAGGCAGTCTTCTGAATATCTTCCTTCTTCACCTTTACCTGATGATATCCAGAACGAAGATCCACCTTTGAGAAGTATTGTGCTCCTCGTAACTGATCGAACAAGTCATCGATCCTTGGGAGAGAATACTTGTTCATTATGGTGATCTTGTTGAGTTTCCGATAATCAATACACAACTGCATGGTTCCATCCTTCTTCTTCACAAAGAGCACTGGCGCACCCCAAGGTGATGCACTAGGGCGTATGAACCATTTGTCCAGATGCTCTTGCATCTTCTTCTTTAACTCCTACAGTTCGATAGGAGACATCCTATAGGTACACTTTGAGATAGGAGTAGCTCTAGGTATGAGTTCAATTGAGAACTCTACCTCACGATCTGGGGGAATTCCGGGTAACACTTCGACAAATACATCGTCGTATTCCCTCACGATGGGCATTTCCTCATGGTTGGAACTTTCCTTCGACTCATCCATTTGGGCGAGGTATGCTTATTCATAGGGAATCAACACCCACACCATTGAAGGATTTTTCAAAGGAGATTCGTGATCTTCCTTGCATTTGTAGAGGAGCATGGGATGGTTCCGAATATGAAACGATATTTCCTTTTCCTGACAGTTGATATGTGATCTATATAATGAGAGCCAGTCCATTCCCATTATAGCATCAAATTCCACCATGGGATGTATTATGAGATTTGCCGGAAGAATCCTCCCACATACATCAATGGGAGAAGAGTCAAATACATGGGTAGAAATGATTGCACCACTTGTTGTTTTCACAGATATCTCTACTTCAAGGTTTCGTGGCTTCTATTCTATAGTTATAGAAAACATGAAAGATATATAGGAATGAGTAGAACCAGAATCAAATAAGAGTT
Organism: Viscum album; assembly: GCA_963277665.1. NCBI lineage: Eukaryota > Viridiplantae > Streptophyta > Magnoliopsida > Santalales > Viscaceae > Viscum > Viscum album. Next base: position 223,832,172 of record OY728165.1, read on the forward strand.
TTTCCATTCTTGAGTGAATAGGAAGTGTACAATGTACGACTTCATTATCATGCTCCACCTCTGCAGTAGTGATGGAAAATATTTCCCTTGTTCTTTTGCCTTTGGTGGTTGCTGACGCTGATTACCCTCGAGAGATCGAGGTTTAGTGCACTAGTTTGCATAGTTCCCTAGCTCCCTACAATTGTAGCATTGAACCATGAGTGGTTCTCTCCATTCATCGGCTACATTCTACTTCCTTTTCGTGTCTTTTCGAAACTCTTGAGCAGGGTGCCCTTCTTTCCCACACATGAAGCATTTCCCCGTCTCATTGAGGCAGTTCCCATTGTGCAACTTCCCACATTTTTGGCATGTGGGTCATTGATTTTTCTTCCAACCTTTTTCATTAAATCCTCCAGCTTCAAACTCCATCTTTCTTTTCTAATCACCATATCTATGAGACCATTCTCCAAACTCCATCTCTACATTGAGAGCACACCGAACAACTTCTTCATAACTCCTAATGTCTCGAATTGCCAGAGCCTTTAGAAGGTGTGTTTTTAATCCACTAATGAATCTATCAATTTTACTATCATTGTTGATAAAAAACATGAAGCATACCTTGCAAGCCTTGTGAAATTATCTTCATAGGTTGTGACAGATTCTCCTTCTTTTTTCTTGAGCTCTATAAACTCTCTCTCAATTTTCGTGTGAAGAGTTCTTATGAAATACTTGTTAAGAAGCATTATCTTAATGTCCTCCCATTCCATCTCTTCAATTTCATCCCTTCTCTTTGGTGTCCTTAATCAAATCCCACCATTGATCAGCTTCTCCATCAAGGCAATAGACGACTAGAGTCACCTTCTCCGTCTTAGAACAGTGATGCACAGAAAAGATCATCTCCATGGAGATGACCCATTGTTCCGCAACTAGTGGATAGGAAGATCCACAAAACGTCAGTGGTCGTTGCTGCATAAAACATTCAATAGCTAGTTCCTACCTCTTCGGTGAAGGAGGACGTTCCCCATTATTATGGTTATTATTTATAACCTGAGATAATTGGGTAAGCATCGCCGTGATGTTTTGAACTCCACCTCCCAGATCATTGGGGATGTTGATCGGGCAATCACTGCATTGGCCATCGCATGAGTTTTTGGCCTGATTTCTCCTAGTTCCCACCAATTTCTAAAATAGAAAAGGTTAGAAACAAACATAAGTAAAAAAGTCACAAATAACTTATTCATTTAAACAATTATACCAAACACATAACATATGGGATCCCTAGGTATATATTATTGTGTGTATATTTTTACTTAGTCTCATACTAGAGGTTTTCTCTAGGGTTTACTAATCCTAATTCCCAAATTAACTAAACCTTTCCTCTGATACCAACTATTGCGACCCGTCCTTTTCTTACATAACTATTACATCATTTCAAAAATAAACAACAAAATAGTATTACACTTATAAGATCCAAAGGTTTATTGTCTTGGCCAATCTAGGACCATACATAACAAATACAACTTCAAGCATAAACATTCATTTAATTTCTTCTTTTATTGCTTCTTATTGGAACGTTTCCTCTCCTTAGTACATTTAACCACCTGAGGATATAAATAAAAAGGGGTGAGCTAAAATCCCAGTAAGAGGATAGATAAGAACAATATAGCATGGGGTGAACATAATCATAACATAGGAAAAATATCATGAACAAGAGAGGAGCATAAATAAAAGACCTGAAATGTGGCAATGCATAAAAATGAAACATCATGTCTTAGTGGTTAACCACCACACATACTTGTGAAATATGATAGAATCTTGTTCACACATAATTTCATATTAAATCATGAGATTCATCACATTACACAATGCAATGGAGCGCTGTATAATTTCGGGTGCACCCGTCACATTTAAACATTCATATTGCACTATATAATTCTTGGCACACCCGTCACATCATAAAATTATCATTTATCATGCATGCCACAATGAACATATAGCACGAACATAACTAACCCTTGAAAAGGAATGGGTTTCATCTCATAAGAAAACATTCATAAACATTGGGTTCCCAAAATAAATAGGGAACAACATAATTGATAAAAGAATCATCAACCTTGAATGAGAGGTAAACGTTGAGTTCTTGAAAGAAGAGTTCTTTTGGAAAACATTTTGAGGGACACAAAAACCAGTGAAAAAAAATTTATCCCAGAAAAGTAAAGGAAATTATGAACAAATGATCTTTGAGGAATAACCATATCAAAAATGGAGTGAAAGAGGGAGAACCCGAAAGAAGAAAATTGGGTTCGAGATTTCCCCTTACCTTGTACTCGACTGCGTCCTTTTCATTTATGTCCTATATAATGACATTATACTCATTAATTAGAAATCCAGAACCATGTGTGAATTTATAGGGTTCATTATTGTTTCATCATGTCATATTATGTTCCTTGGATGACTTATAGAGTTTGAAAACATTGTTCAGGGATGTTTGTTTTTATTGTTCTTCTTGGGTGGTTCACATGTATTCTTAAATTGACGTTTGGGTAGAACATGAGTAAAAATCCAGAATTGAAATTAAATTTTATTAATTATATTATAGGATCTTGAATTATTTTATAATGAATTACATTAAATCCATGTGGATGAATCATTAGATAAGAATTAAATGATGATTATTTGGGTTAATTTGAGCGGTTTTTGGATCACAACAAACTTGTTTTAACAATTCAATTAGTAAAATGGACATAGGTTATTTCCAGAAATATAAATAGAACATAATACATATAAAATATTCTGGTTCAACCATAAAAATGGTTTCATGACTAGATGTAAATGTAGAAATGAAATAAGAGAGTATGTCGTTTTGAAGGTGATAAATTAACACGTCCTGAACAACGTTCTCTTTAATGAAATAAAAGGAAGATAGAAAGGGTTTGGGGTGATATAATATCACATTAGAATCATAAAATTACGGTATATTTATAATAATATAGTTAAAAAACAATTTGAATGAATATAGGTGGGGAGAGATCTTGAATGGAACTTGAACTTGAAAGGAAATTAATGGAGAAGAGGGAGAGAAATTACCTCTTAAATATTCCTCTTGAGATCCTCATTAGGGAAGCTATTGTTGGACTCTTGATGATACCAACAGATTTTGGACATGGGGGAGGTTCTAGGGAAGATGTTTGGGCATATTTTAGAGACGTCTTGGAACTTGAGAGGTGTGAGGAAAAGAGGGAGTGAATGGTGTCTTTTATAGTGGAGGGGAGAGGGGTTTCCTTAATATAAAATTGATTAGTCTATTAATTTCACCTAAGACAAGGAATAGTGAGTCTTGAATGACAAAGAATAGTAATTTTATAATGTAATCCCGAACCATGTGGGCTTACATCATCATAACATCATCGATGACTCAATTAATACATTATTTAGCATTTATTGTGAATTATCGGATTCAACTATTCATCAAAAATTCAAGTATCTCAGAAAAATCCCAAAAATTTACCACAACCATTTTCCGACATGTTGAATCTAAAAATGTAGTCCATTTTTCAAAAATAAATTTTTAGTTATTATTAATTTAATATTCACTTAAAATCATAATTTACAAAAAAACAGTTTTTAAGATTAAAACTGATTTTATAGTACTTTCAAAAATTACATAGGGTATAATAACATGACCTAAAAACTATTATAAATTGATTCAATAATTTATGATTACATTTCAGGGAAATAAATATTCTTTTAAATTAATTAATTAATTATAGTTAATTATTTATGACTTATAAGATACAAAAAACGTTTACTAAGGTCAAATTGTCAATTTCTAAGTTGTCTAAATTTTATTTAATTATTCATAGGTAATTTTACTCTTATTTACTATTAATAAAGGTCACATTACTATTCATAATGGTAGGTTACTATTTATAAGTGTAGTTTACTATTCACCAAAAATTATTTTTGTTTCATTAGACTCCAAAAATCATCTTGAACACAACTGTGAATGTCAGATTTTCAAAATTCAAAACATAGAAGTGACAAAGTTATGTTTAACGGTCACTTATCGCTTAGTAGTTCATTTTTTTATGTTTTAATATTATTTTATAACATATTTATAAGAAGATAATTTCCATTGAAAATCTTTGGTTCGTTACACTATGCATAAAATTGAATTCTTTTCTTATTTTAATCCTTTATCATTTATTGGATAAATGTAAAAACATTTAAAAAACATATATAATCATATTTTAGTAATTTCTATTCATTCCCGGAAATACAATGACTATGTGTTAACTACAATTTAAAATAATATAATTATATTACTAGTTTGCAACGAAAGATTTCAAAGAAACTCGTTTTTGCATATCAGGCACGGTATCGAACATAGAAACCCCTTTAAAGTAAAATTAATATTTAATTCGCAAATATTAATAAATATGAAAATGCTTTATTTTTTATTTTCCTGGGATGTTACATTAGGATGATATTGTTTTGCTATAAATATATGTATTTTATCTAGTTTAATACACCTAAATCAATGAATTAACAAATTTTTCTTATATAGGATGTTATTGGTTGATAAATTCCATATAAACTGAAAACAATTAATAGAGGAAAACACAGTGATTGATTGGTTATCCATAAGAGAAGTGTAATAGATAATCTATATAGATATTGTATGTGAATGGTTATATTTTAAAAATAAATTTAATAATGGAAATCATATGTCAAATAATTATGTAATCAAATAAAATTAATATTAGTGAATTTTAGTAAAATCAACTATTGAAAATATAAAATTTCCATGATCATTTTGAAATAATTTTAAAGATAAATTATAATAAAATATGCTAAAATTAATTTCATTCAAAAACTATAAACATGTATGGAAATTTATCATTAAAAAATTATTGGGAGTAGAATAATGTGTTCACCTGAAATAAAAATACAATATAAAATTTTGGAAAACATTTTCAATGTCATTATAATAGATGATGTTATTTGTTCATTTAAAAGTAATTTTTAAAAAGACTGTTTAATTTATTTTTAAATTATTTTATTCTTCAATGAAATTCCAAAAATGGATCCTTGATTTTTATATTAATAGGTAAATAGTAACTTTTGATCCAAATAATAATTATTTGGGACTTAATAGAAAGTAAAATTGTCCCTAAATTGGAAATTCATTTTTTGAAAACCCGCAAACTAAATATTTTCATTTTATTAAAATATTATTTAATAAAAATGATATGTATATAAATATAATATTGTGGATTATTTTAGTGAAAAATAATGATGAAACATTATATAAAAAAATATAATTTGGTAGCCAAAAATCATTGAAAATCGGTTAAAAATTATGTTAGACAACAATTGATAATAATGAAATGTTATGGGTTATAATTTTAGATGAATAATAAAAAATAACATTAATATAATTTAATTGGAATAATAAATTTGATATAATGAGAAACATGTTGTATAACTCAATCATTTCTTAAAGGATATAATTTGACATGAAAAAAATGATATATCACTCATAATATTAGAGTTAAAATCCCACAAGAGACTAAAATTTGAAGATATAATTTAAAATCATAAATATATGGTAATAATGATATAATATAATAATAGGGAAGTATATAATTCATTAAATTTACAATTTTCAAATCATTTACAAGTCTCAAATAATTCAAAATCGAGACAATGAACCAATTATTTCCATTATTTATTATTATAAATGCACAATAACAAGGAAAAGGGATGGAGCCTCACTCGCCCGGTCTTGGATCTCGGATCTCGGCTCCACCTTCTCCTCTATAGGGTTTTCTCCATGGTGGTAATGGGTCTTCTTCTCCCTTCATCTCTAGTTTGATGTGTGGTTGCTTCTGCTTGCCGGCCAGAGTTGCGTTAGGTATCAGGGAGTTGCGTCCGACATGGTGTAATTACGACGACGACATTGGTGTTCAATCGATGGCGATGATGGTCATTTAATGTAGTGACAAGGGTGCCTTATTGTTGTGCGACATATTTGGTTTATGGGATCCTCTTCCAACAGATCCTCCGTTGATTTTGTGGTGTTTCTGCTTTTAAGGTACTGATGCCGACAATGGTTGCTCCGACCGACGACCGGCACTGTTGGTGTCGATGACCCTTGGAGAGGACGACTACATGTACGATGGTGATTAGTATATGTACCTGGTGATGCAATGATGGTGCCGACTCTTTGGATTACACTATGACTAGTCAGGCAGACCTCAATCCACGTGGTATTCTCGCTACCATCGAGGAGCTGATTTTGTGTGAATCGAGGAGTACTTTTGTTTATTTAGTTTTTTATTTGTGAATCTTGATTGGTTTTCTTTTTGAAATGTGAACCTGTAGCATTGAAATCGGTATGTATTTTGGTTCTTGTGCGGTTACAACTAACCGAAAAAGTGGATTTTTGAAAATTCAAAAAAGGGATTTGTGGTAAATGCACAATAACCAATTATATAACAACTGTTAAAATCCAAACAACCCATTTAAGATAATTTTTACTATATATATACTTTTATAATATTCATTGATAAATATTATTCCCATTTATATTAGATAGTTATTATCTATTTTGAATATCAGATTTAATTAATCATGATCAACATGAAATTTTTTTACTAGTGCAAGAGTTGTTTATTATTCTACCAATGTTCACCATTCCAATATAATACATGTTATTGGAATTAATTATTTATAACCATTTATAACACTATAATTTCACTCTTATTGTTCTTTTTATAACTCATAACGATTTATTTAGTTTTAAGCATGGTCTGACAATTCTTACATAGGGAAGAGTATTTTCATAAATAATTTTTTAAATTTATATATTAACATTGAAGACACCAAAACTCAATATTAAGAACGTTATATATTATAATATTAGATATTAACCACCAACAACTAGTCATCATATAAATTAATATCATTTTTCAAATTGGTGCTAAGACTGACCCTTACATTAACATACTATAATTTAATTAACATTATGAAGTGATTTAGGTGAAATATCCTTTTACCAAATTATTAATTATATTATATTTGTATATAATTGATAATTATTATTAGAAAATTAATTAAATTAAGTGGTAGTTTTAACAACTCAAAAATGATGGCATCGATTTTCTTATAAGAAAAAGGAAATGTTTTACATTCATATACCCTAAATATAATATATTATAGAATAATAATGATACTGATGTAATCATTTTTAGATTAGGTAACTTAATTCAGAAAGGAAAATGTTTACACAATGATATAAAACTAATGAAAACTATATTAAGAATTTATATCTAATTTTTTATTAGAGTAAATTTAAAGGGGTCTAAAAGAGTGAGTGATTGGATAATAGGTGTTATAAAATTAATTTATGTTGTCGACATGTTACTATCACATGGCTGGGTATAGTTTTTCCTAAAATAATGGTATTTGAAGTGATGGGATTATTAGAGATGAGTGACCAATTAATATGTTTAGTAATATGTTTTTTTAATTATCATATGTTATCCACAATGAGATGTTACAATCAACCAATGTGGCACTACATATGAGAAATAATGGAGATATATTGGGAAAAAGTCAATAAATCGACTAGTCCAAACATTACTACTTGTGTGATTAAATATTTTCATGGTTTCTCAATCTTGGATAAAACCTTATTATCCCTTTTGATTTCTACCAATATAAATATTTTTAACAAAGTATATTTTCCATTATTAAATAAAAAAATTTAGTTATTATTAAATAATTTGGTAGAAATAAATCTAAATATTAAATACAAAATATTGTCGTTATTTTATATAAGTGATAGATATTAATTTTAACTAACTAAATGTATAATTTTTTAAATAGGTTTTTTTAATTATTTCATTAGATCTGAAACATAAAATATAAAATTTTATATTAGAACACATTTTTAATAAATAAAATGTAAATTTTTAAAAGAAATTGAAAAGTTTTAATGAATTTTAAAATGATAATAATATATATTAAAAAAATTATTAAACTAATATTATTTGTTTAAACATTATTTTTTACTATTATTCTAGTATGTATCCTTTTAGAAAAATCAAAAAAAAAATTGTTATAGAAATAAATAATATTTATTATTTTTCCCAATTAAAATTATAATATCTATAAATTTTTTTTGTTAAATAATGAAATTTCATATAAAGGATTAATAATTTTAAAATAAAAAACTATTTATAATATTGAATATTCCGATCCATAGTATTTGAAATATAATTATTGATTTACAATTAACCAATTATTCATTAAAAAATATATTATCATCATTAATAAAAACATTTTTTATAAGATAAATATATATGGAATAAAAAAGTAATATTAAAAAAAATACATTTCTATGAATTTTTTGATTGTATTGGTAATTTTATCAATTCTGAATTAATTGTTATAATATTAAAATTATCTTTTATTTTATTTATATTAATATTTCATAATGATAATACTCCCATTTCTCTCATCTAATTTAATTATTAGTTTACAACTGTCTGAACATATCATAGATTCAATTTAATTATACGTTGTATGTAAATATTCAAATAGAATATTTATATATTGAATTTATACTGTAACATATGTGGTCATAAGAGTAATATTCCAGGGATCTGTTCATGTTTTTTAGGAATCTATTTTTTATGATGAGAGTTTATCATTCTATTACATTTTATCCATATACTTCCATTTTAGTTTTTATTAATATTTCATGGATATTATGTCCTCCATCACATATTTTTATTTTATTATTGTAAAAATTTCATTTAAATTAAATACACTCATTTTCCATCATTAATCACATTCCATATCCCACTATGTATAAAAATTTAATTCTGAGATCATTACTGGATTTTAAAATTACTCTATCTTGTTATTTTAAATTAAAAAAATATTCAAATTCAATGAAATTTAGATAAATTTAATTATTCGTAGTTTATCATGGATTACAATATATAAAACCCACATTCCATTAGAATATGATAAAATTTAAAAAAAATTAAAGTCGTTAAAAAATCATGTTCTCTATTATTTTACATAAAATATGTCCATTGTTATATATGCATTATTGTTGAAATGATATATTAAAATATATATCCTTTGAGAAAAAAATTATTATATATATATGGATGAGGTTTTCTAATATCACTCTAAATATTTTGGTAAGTAATTTATCCATAGACATTACCAGCCATATAATATCATATGGAATAACCATTAAACAATTTATTATGACACTATTGTATTTATCAATTTTTATCTCCATACTATTATCTAATAAATATTTTTTATCTACATTTCTAATTAATTTATCATAAAATTTTTCATTCCCCATATATGGATGTTGTTTTATCCAAAATGGTGGATTATGTTCCATTTAATTTACTTATTCATTAATGGGATTTATTCTCACAATTTATATTTATGTATTTCCCTAGGATATCAATTTCAGCGTGTTGTCCTAGTATGGAGTAATGAATTATTATTTCAAGATGATTGATGAAATATTATATTTTGGTTTTTGTTGTATCAGTCATATTATTTAACTCTTATGTAAAATAATTATCCTCCGATCGTCCTTTGTAATAAATACTATAATATGTCTTATGGAATTACGTATTAAATAATGTATCAATAAATGTGATCCATAGTTTCTTTTATAAATGAATGGGTTTATATATTTTCAAAAGTAATTTTATGAATTAGTATCAACCCTATAAAATTTTTAATTATTGTAATATCTATGGTAATATTGATAATCTAAAAAAGAAATTAGATTCAAGGAATGAATATATTTGGATACTATAAGTGTTTTTGGATAGAGAATACATTTACAAAGGGGAAATAACCCTGAAATAGATTTTTTTATTAACTCAACCAATATCTAGTAAATTAAATTTTTTTATTAGCGTACATAGAGTTTATGACTCTATGGGTATAAATTTTTTTAAATTACATGGTTGATACAATCCATAATGAATTATATTTTGATTAATTAAATTTTTTTCTTATTAAAACATATCATACTTGAATAATGTCATTGGAATAGTTTTTATTAAAAATTATTTTATTATTTTTATAATAGTATTCATATTACTTACAAAATTCATAATAAATTATTTTTTAAATGGTAGGAAATATTGTGAGATGTGTAAATAATGGATGTAGTATATATTAACATGATGGTCATCTTAATATGGGTGAAATAGAGTTTAATACAACATGATGATATTTAATTAGTCATATCATGTTATGAGTTGTAGATTAAACCATGTAGAGAGTAGAATTTATCTATAGAAAGAAAAACTAGAAGTTGGTTCCATTATGATTCAACAAAAGAAATATTTTTAGCATAACCTATAATCCACCGATCACGTAAAAATGGATGAGTTATATTAAAATGATATTATATAATCTTCATTATTAAGGTTAAAAAAAGTAACATTAAAATTATTTATATTTGAGGGAGAATTCAATTGATTGTCGGCCCCATTTTGGAAAATAATGACAATAGAAGTGGATGAAGCCATGTTGCAGGAATGCATTAGAAAATCCTTTTAAAATAAATATTTTCCACATTAATTCTAATAAATTATGTGTATTTTTATCATAATTTAATTATTTTTTGATAAATCATTATATAATTATGTAATTATATGGTTAACATTACTAGGCTTATGGGACTTTCTATATGAATTTTCATTGATTCTAATGGGTAGATACACATGTTTTTTAGAGGGATACGACAACTTCTATTCACGGATATATAAATTATATATATTTCCTATTATTAAAAAAGATAATGATGGGATCTAAAATTTGGAATGGTGTTCTTGGATGAACAATTGTGTAAGGGGATGAATGATAAAAGAGTATGTTTGAGCCAAATTTTTGAATGAAATTTGACCATGAAGGAGAATTTTAGAAGAAAATACCATTATACAACATCTATGGGAATAAAAATCTAGTGAGTTTCCAACAAATATGTGGAATGTGATATAATTATGGAAGACATGGAAATACATCATGAAGCTATCATGCATATGTAAAAACGAAACTTCCCAATATCAGTTATAACATGATAATGGTGCCTGTACAATAAGTAATAAATTTATTCAATCATGGGGAGAATTGAAATTTTCTTAATCAACATATCATATAGTAATGGATCAAAATTAACATCAACTGTAGAAATGGAAATGGGATAAAGGCCATGTTTTTTCAAACATAATGGCTGATGCTCATTCCACATAATTTATTTTGACAAGTACACACATCCTACTCCCGTATATATAAAATACAATGTTTTACGTGGATGTTGTGAATGATTTTATTTCATTTATTTTTTCTAATAAAATGAAGTTAACCCATGATATCCGAGGGTATATTTTAATGTTATAAATCATGGATGAACCATTAAATCATAAATGATATATATGAATTCACCTATTACCTTTTCAATGTATAATATCTCCATAATCCTATAAGTGAATACAATGTAGGAATTTGAAATTATAATAGGGGTGGATTTGTTGTCAAAGTGCAACAGAATGTTCGACTATATAAGGAATGAAATTTTATATCTATTAAAAGAAAAACATATACATATCATAAATAAGAAATATCCATAACACAGTCTTATCGTGAACCATCTATTATTGCCTTCATTGTGGAAATGATTGTAGTATAAGGGGAATAAAGGGAATATTTAATAATAATATATGTACACATTATTAGGTAATAAGATGATTTTTTTATAAATACATATCATGTCCTCCCATATATGGTTTTTATAGTTAGTAATTGATATCATAATTTGATCCATGTTTGTATTAAATTCCCTATTTAGAATGTATTTTGAAAAGTTAGATGAATTGAATAATAAACATTATTTATTTTTGGAGAATTTTTTTAATAGAAGATGTTTTTATCATGGGGATAAATTATTAACTATATTAATATTATTATAGATAAATTTTTTTCATTTATTATATATATTTTAATGGTATTACATTTGTTAAAATATTTGATATATAGAGGATTTATTATTTGTTCGACTTGCTTCATCAGGCTTAATTATTCTCCAGGATTTACCTCTAATAAATGTTCATTGACTAAGAATGATGAATGGTTATATAGAAAAAATGATAATATAAAAAATACATTTACATATCATGGTTTCATATATTGTTTCTTGAAATTTGATCATACCATATGTATAGATTCGCTTAGAAGAGTCATTAGGGACTACCAATGTAAATTTATTGTGAAATTTATTGATGATATTCTAATATATTCCCTAAATCTTGAGTATCTGGGGGTAATATAAGGTACGTGATACAAATATTATGTTATGCTATTATTTTTGGAAATTTTTTCATCTATTATTTATGATTTAAATGGGATTATTTCATGGGAACAATTGATATTTTATTGGGTAGTACAGAATAGTCCCAAGAGGGGGTGAATTGTGTCTTTAGAATTCCTTCGTGAAACATAATGACAACCAATTTCTTCCTTTATCATTATCATAACTGGTTATGTTTATGAAATAATTAAATTGATGGACATAATGATTTATAGTCATTCTGTGCACAAATATCCCCAATTAAACTCCACAAATGCCCTTCCCCACCAGATTGGTGATTTGTACTAGTCGGTCCTCTTTTCACAAGAGCATGAAAAACTGAGTGCAGGCAGTTGAATCCTTTACAAATAATGTTTAAAACATATCCTTCTAGATCTAAAAATAGAACTAGTCAAACAACATAGTATTAGGAGATGGTTATGATAATAGAAGAGTATTGATTTGAATAATACATTCTGATTTTTTTTTTCACAGTTGCAGTATTATGCAACTGATAGTAAATGGATCATCAACTTCAGAAATGATTTTCTTCATTGAAAGAGAAGTTATGAATCGATACAATTTCAATTGAACATTAAATATATTCAGAAAAAAATCATCAGTAGATACATGATATATCTCCAATGTAGAAAATCTAAATCTTCATCGTTTCTCCTTCTGATATAATTTAGGTTTTTATCATTCTTCGTATCATCATGTTTGTAAAATATCTTTTGAATGAATCAGAGTCTCCATTTTTTAAGTATCAAATATATCTGTAAATATTATATAAAAGCTCAATTATTTCAAATCATTTATTCTCCATTTGTTTTTTGAGATATTTCTGCAAAATCAGATAAATATAATATATAGCACAAAGATGAGTACGTACTTCATAAAATTCAAATCCAAAATGATCACCTAATAGATCCCAATATATAAATCATTGAAAAAAAGTAATACTAAATTCCCATAATAATAAGAAATAAATCCTCTGATTAAATCGATCCTTTGATCCACATAAAAATATTATTTAATCATTCAAAGATACTGTCAATAATTGTTCATTGAATCATTCTTGAATTCATAATGATATTTCCCAACACACTATTGGACGGTAAAGTCGTAAAAACAAATCTACGATGCTTGAACAAGTGAATCATAGGTTAATTCTCATAATAAAATACAAAATTAAGTTTTTTATCCAAGGTATGGTTGAAAAAAAAACAAGAGAATGATCATCAATAATTTTCTCTTTAACTTCGGTATGTATGTTTCATGATCCATAATTTTCATTTCTTCTGAATGTATGCTATATGATGCATAATGTTTGTTAAAACATCTGGTTGATTAAAAAAGTAGGGTTTATGTTCAATACTTTGATGAAGAAAATGTATGATTCCATACGTACATTGGATTATTCATCCATACAATTCTCATATAACAAATGAATGGTTCTTTACAAACATAAGGCTCTTCTATTATAATTTTCTATCAATGTAAAATAATCCTAGCGGTTAATCCTTACACTATGTTCTCCAACGTACTGTATGAACAATTTTTTTATAATATGTTGAATAGCATCAAAAAATAGTGAAAAATATTTTATGCGGATAATAAGATTTAATATTATTCTAAATTTAGGAATATAAAGAATATAAATTTCTTGAAATATAATTAATGTAAAATCATTAGAACCAACAACATGAGAATTTTTGAACATTTCTATCATCATAAAAATATAGATTATTGTTGAAACAATACATGGCCAACAATATCCCCCATTTTGATTATCACAAAACACATTAAATTAATTTCAAAAATTTAGAATTTTGCAAAAAAATATTAATTATTTCAGAATAATGTTATTCCTTTAAATACATCAGAATTTCACCATTTGTAATATCCATACTTCTATTTTTTTTTAAAATATTTCCATTCCTTTATAAAACATAATAAAAAATAAAATGTGGTGTTTTTACAAATTTTTCCCAATTTTTGTGATGTAAAAAAGAATAATTGTATAAAGAATAGAACACATTTAAAGAAGCAAAAACATGATAGAAAATGTTATGATAAACTGTTTGTCAATAAATGAATATGGATTGTGGGCATTCTAACATAGGCATAAACAATATAACAAATTAAGACAAAAAATAAGACTAATATAATATTTCATTAGTAATGCATGCAAATGAAAATAAATGAACATGAATCAAGTCTTTCGGCTACGATGTTTTGAGAATGGTATTTCATCAATTATAAACATCTTATTTCAATTAAGCCTAATAAAACCATAATATTTTCATAACTCCATATACCAGATGAATCATCAAATATATTCTTTATTGATTTAAATGAGTATCTTCAACTTGATATACTCTAAAAAACACATGTTATCATTCTTATTTTTCTATAATCTAATTGTGCTTCTCAGTGAAATTATTAAGCACTTTTCGAATACTTGGTTCATCTAAGGCGATCTTCTCAACAATATGCTTTTGATTATCCAGCAATACTAAAAATAGAGCACTGTTACACTATAAATCTGACCATCTATCATTCATGTTTTTCATTACCATTATAATGGATTGAAACCATTTGATCAAATATGGAGAAATACTAGATGTACTTTCTTGATTTCCCTAGACATTTTCAAACCATTTCTCCATAAAAAAATTTCAATTACTAAATTTATGATTCCAAAACAACTTCATATTTTAGTCTTGAAACATCTACCAACATTTATTTCTTAAAATCATCATCTTCCTTTTTAAAAACATTAGTATCATTCAACTTTTGAAAATTTTTCTTTTCATTTTCTAAAAATTTTCTTAATGTATCCTTATATTCATGAACACTATTGAACATATTGACTATCTCTTCAACATGATCAGTCATGGAATTAGAGGCACATTTTTATTGATTCACAAGCTGGTTTACCAAAACTAGTCGTATCGATTCAACATCTGATATTTCTTCTTCATTCTTGTCTTCTGGGTTTTCCCCTGACTTCTCTCCAGAGTCCTTAACCTACTCATCGATATAAAATTTTTCATTAAAAAAACCTATTTTAACATTATAATGATATTCTTCTTGAATAGGTTATACTTTCAGTTATTCTTCCTAAAACCAAATAGTTTTAATCTGATCAATAGATTGTTGAATTTCTTGTGATTTTTCAAACAGAACGAATTTTTCAGTTCATAACTCTACCACTTTCTGATGATCAATTTCCACTAATTCAGGAGGGGCATCATCTTCTTCTTGAATAACTATTTCAGTTTCTTATGGAACAACATCCTCCTTCCATTCCTCTTGTATAAATTCACTCACAAACATGTAACTTAATAGATCTCTTATTTCATGTATCATCTCTAAAGAAGGTTCCTAAAAAACTATTAATTTTCATGAATTAAATATTATTCACTAACTTCTTTCATAAGTAGGTGCATATATTGATTCAAATATGAGTCATCTTTTCATCATCGAAACTTATTTGATTTTTTATTCATCCATTCTGTCATTTGATTTAGAAGGTTTCTCCCCCTAAGTAGATACTTGATCCACATCATCTCCAACTTGAATGATATTTCATTTGATACTACTCGAGAAAAATCATAGTTTACTAAATTTTCTATCGTTAAAAACATTTATATTATGAAATTTGACTCACTCATCAACCAGTCTCACCATATCCTTCTTAATCCAAAGTTTTGAGAGAAATATCTCATAAGGATAAAAATTCATTTGAGCCTCTGACTAATAGTAGTAATTTAGATATCTAATTAGATATCATTGAAAATTAATATTCATTTCATTTAAGAACAAAAAAATTACGTAAATATCATCATAAAGAACCATGTCCCTCTCTTACATTTTTGAAGCAATATTAGTTTAAAAAAACATAATCATGATTTTCTTAACTGGTTCTAAATCCATTACCTGAATTTTTTAATGTTTGTAGAACCAAATAAAAACTAAATTATATCATCTCACTTTTGTTTCATTTTTCAATTGATTTCAAATGAAAATCAAAAACACCCTCATAAGGGAAGTTTAAAATCCTCTATATTTCAACAGAAGCGATCAAGAAATATCAATCATTTATTTTTGAAATTTTTGAATCCTATATATCTCCCAATATAAACTAAATAGATTTATAAAAACATATGAACTCTACCTCATACAATAATTTAGTGTAGTTCTCATTGTATGTATTTTCGATATTTTGAAAAGCTAGGCATTTCTTTATCATCAGATGCATCTGGTATATCCACTCTAATACAATTACCTTTACTCAAATGATTTTCCATCCAATATAGCGTTATAGCATATCATCTCTAGTTTCATCATCCATGATTCACTTTTTCTTTTCCATTTCTATTGAAAAACTATAATGGTTTGAAATTCATGGGTTTCTAAGGTTCAGGAAATTGTAGAAGAATATGGTGACAGGTTCTAGTGTTTTTTTGATTTTGAGAAATGAGATGGTGATGAATTCAAAACGTCTCCTAACATAGCCTTGATTCCTGTGTCATTATGTATAGTACTAATAAGAAATATTGTTAAAATAAATTAACTTGTATTTAGTGTATTAAAATTTAATGTAGAAAAATAATATTTTAACATATTTAAATCATATGCAACTAAATTATTTTAATCATTAAAGAATATTAATTTGATAAAATAAATAAAATTAAAATTAAAATTAAATAAAATTTATATAAAATAAAATAAACCTAGCTCCACCTTAATACAATCAATACATACATTGATATTTGGCTTAGTAGAAATATCATGTAATTGAAATATAGTACTTATATTTTCTAAAAATACATCCTTTTTAGAACATTGTATCTTAGGAAATGACGTCTAATATAAATATTCAGAATTCTGTAATGAATTATAGTATTTTTTGAAATATTTATAGAAATGAAATTCTCACATAAAATTGCATTACTATAAAATTTTAGTCCAAAGCCCATTTGTTTTTTCATCCACTAAACATGTCCCCAGTAACTACCTTAAGATACATATTCTGCCTCAACTATCGACAGAGAATGTTAGTGTAGTTTTTACTTGAACAAGACAATAATGATATTTTTTAAAAAGTGGATGGTTCTATAGATGCTTTTTATATCTAATCTACAACTTCCAAAATGAACATGTAAATATGAAATTAAATTAAAATTTGTAGTTTTTGGATAATGAAGAGATTGAAAAATAGTTCTTTTTAAATATCTAAAAATTATTTTAATAATAGAAAGATGAGATTCATTAATATTTTATTGTAATATTTCACCAACCCATACTTTATACATAATATCTAGCCTACTATTTGTAAAATATAATAAAATACCATAAATAAGTCTATATAAGATGTTGTCCTTTGATTTCCTACCTTCATTCAAATCATGATTTATATTAGAACACATTAGAGTTGCATATGTTTTGTTGTTTCAAAGTCGATATTTCATTAAAGAAAATAGTACTGTATTTTCTTTGATTAAATAAATTTCAAAACTCTTTTTGATAAATTTTAATTCCTAAAACAAAATTTAGATATCTCATTATACTAATTTAAAATTTATTTCTGCATTAAATTTGATAACTCCTGACCAAGAATTTTATTAGTTGATCAAAAAATTACATCATCAACATAAATTTGAACCCAGAAAATATCAGAGTTTAACATTTTCTATAAAAGTGTTCGATCTTACTTAACAAAAGAAAACAAAATTCAAAAAAATGAACATAATATTTCATACCAATCACTAGGTGATTATTTAAGTCCATAATGATAATTAGTATATTTAAAGAGAATCTGGTTACTGAGAATTTTCAAAACCATGAGGTTTCTCAATATAAATATCCTCAATTAAATATCAATTTAAAAAGGATAACATAACAACCATTTTAAATAATTTAATATTTATACGAGTTGCATAAGATAAAGGTATTATAATTGATTCTAATATAGATAATGGGGAAAAGGTATAATCATAATATATACCTTCTTCCCGAATATATCCTTTAGCTACTAGTCTTTCTTTATTACTAGTTATAATTAATTTTTCATCTTGTTTATTTCTAATGACCCATTTAGTTCATATAAATGGATCATTATTTGGTCATTCAAATAATTCCCAAACATCCTTTCATATGAATTTATTTATTTCTTCTTGCATTGATATCATCCAACATTCATCATCTAAGGTTTATTCTAGAGATATAGTTTCTAATTGGCAAAGAAATACATAAAACTAATCTAGAATTCCTACACTTATTATAGTTTTTATTTTTGTGTCTAGGTATACAATAATAGTTTCTAAAGGATGATTCTATAGGGTTCTAGACTTTCTAGGTAAATAATTATTAGATTCATCAGTTTAATGTTCTCATAAACTAGTCTTGATTTTATTTATAACATTTTCAAAATCATCTTTTAGATTTTCAAGTCTCATTTTATTATTAGGTTAAGATTCGTCAATTTTATTTTTTCCTTTATCAAAATGATCATATACATCAAATTACGCATGAATAGATTTTTCGAAAATATTAGACTTTTTATTAATAACTCAATAAGCTTCAGTGGTACCATAATATCCTAAGAAAAAGCCTTCATCCAATGTTGGCTTAAACAAACGTAGTGTTTCCTTGGTGTTCAAGGTATTAACCTTGAATCCAAAAACATTAATGTATTTTGATTTAGGATTTCTGCGATTCTGGTGTTTATAGAGTGTATTTTTTAAAATTGGTCTTATAAAAACTCTATATATTATATAACATGTTTTTCTTATAGCTTTGGCCCAAAAATAGGTAGAAATACCGTATTAATTTTACATAATCCTTTCCATTTCATGAATAGTTCAATTTATTCTTCCAAGAATTCCATTTTGTTTAGGTGTTCTTGGGGTAAAGAAGGTGTGTTTTATACCCATATATGAGAAAAATAAGTTAAACGACATATTATATAATTCTATACCATGATCACTTCTTACTTATTTTTTTTAAAACCTTTTTAATTTTGACAAATTTTTCAAAAAAATAAAATATGGAAAATGATTCATTTTTATATTTTTTAAAATAAATAAATGTAAATATAGAATAGTAATCAATTTAAACATATACGAATAATTTATTAGCCTAAATATCTATTCATGATGGTCTAAACATATCCATGTGGATATGTTCTAATTGTTTTTATGTAGCAATTTTTATCATTTATTTGACGGAAGATTTGTGTTGCTTTCAAATTTTTCATGCATCAAAAAATCTATCACTATCGAATTTAAATTAGGTAAATCAAAAAAATAATTGTCTCATAGATAAATTATATAAATAATTAATATTGAAATGCATAGGCCTTCGATTCCAAATCCATGATTCATTTATCTTAGTAGTGAAAAAAATTTCTTTTTGTTTGCACAATGAATTTAAGTCTACAGAATAAACATTGTCAATTCTGGGTGTTATAAATTTATGCAATATATCATTAAAATCGTTACATAAATTTTTGAAAAAATCAAAAAAATTTACAATCATCACAATGTTGCGAAATACATATCAATTTATGTTTAAATCCTTTTCAATAAAGTACATTATTGATTTAGAGAACATCTAGATCTCCAACTATTCCAATACCAATGTTTTTCCTTTTTCATTGTCACTAATGGTGACTCATCCACCATCGTTATGAGTTATGGTGTCTATTATTGATGAGTTTCCAATCATATTTTTAGATCATCCACTATCCATGTACTATATTTATTTCCAACTACTGTGATATTCATCCTAAGCAGCATTTAGACAGAGATTTTTTTGGTACCCATATTATGATGGGTATATCAGTGTTATCTAGTAATGATCTAGTAGTCTATATTTTATTTATTTTTCTATAATAATTTGATTCAAATAAACTATTTGAAATAATATTTTTTTATTTCATCTTATTTGGGTATTTGATAAATAATAATTTTTTATTATGAGACCTTCTGTTCAACAGTTATTACAAATTACACTTTTTTAATTTGGAACTAAATAGTTTTTGTATAGGTTATTTTTCTCACGTTTTTTTGACAATTCCATATCATTATATCATAATCACTTTCTACCCAAAATATACATTTAAAGAATTTTCTCATTTTTAAAAATTATAGAAACACTTTTTTAGGTTTCTACTTCATCTTACAGTGTTTTGATCATAGTTTCATGATTTTAGTTTCTGGTGTTATATGAGTTATATTTCTAGATTAAATCTTGATGCTATTTTAGTAAAGTTTCTCTTTCTACTAAAACTACATTGTGAATGTTTTTCATCAAATAATGTTTTTTCAAATAATCATATTTCTACTCTAATATATTTTAGTAAGATGTAAGTTTTTCAATAGAGAAGCTAGTGTTAGAGTCAGAATTGGAAGAGTAATGAGATTGTACCTTTTCGTCTTCAGCCATGAGGCACATGTTTTCCAATAAATTTGCACATTTATTTTCTAATTCAGACATAGATGAGTTATTTGAGTCTTTAGAAACACTCCATTTATCGTTCATTTCAATTATATTTGTCTTCTCATAATTAGTATTTCTGAGGAACTTCTTTTTTATTTTCTTTTTTTAGTAGAGTATAGTCAGGTCTATTTGACCCTATTTCTTTCATTTATATAAACTGACTTATTTTGGATCTTTATCATCTTTCAAGAAGGGTTTTTTAAATCCTTCCTTTTTCAACTAATTTTTTTTGAAATTTGTGACCATCTATGCCTGTTCCATTTTTGAATCAGTCGAGTAGAAATTGTCTTCCTTTTTGATGTCTTGTTTCATCTTTCTCCTCCTCTTATGAGATGTAAAATTCAAGGATTTATTTTCTATTTTTATCATGATATATTGACCATTATAATCATCTTGAATCATAGCATCATACAACATAAGAGTTCCAATCAATTCTATCATAGTAATATTTCTAACATGTGAGGATTTCCTAATGGCTGCTGATATCCCATTCCATCTGGTAGGTAGTACTCTCAGTAAATTCAAGGGTTGATATTAATGGTTTATAGTATATTCCTTCGAATTAAGGTTGTTGATTATCTATTTATGATTTCAATTTATCTGAGTGATGATTTTACCATTATGAAATCAAAAACTATTGAATATTATTTTTGATGTAGAATAACTAATTTACATATCATTGTTAGTTCATTTATAGGCAACTGCAATTGTATGTCACATATCATATGCAATATTGAACTGTGATACTAGGTTAAATTCATTTGGTCCTTGACCACAAATTGATTCATTTATTGTTTTAGAATTTATGTCATACTCTACATCCATTATGCCACTCTATGATTCTTGTTTTTCATGAATTCCATAAGGAGTTTGAATTTTTGATTGGACTCAGTATCCAAGGTTCATCTGGTTAATGATCATCATCTATTTCTAGCATCTATATTTTTCCACATTGATGTACGGAGCTCAAACCATTGACATTCCCTCTCAGGTATCAGCAATTGTGACCTCTGTGCAATCCAAAAAAACATTCAACTTGTTATATATTTAAAAAAAAGATAATACCACATCTTATAATATATTTTGATTGGGTTATATACAATAGAATCATGAGGGGGTGAATTATGTCTTTATAATTTTTTTTGAAACATGATAACAACCAATTTTGTCATTTATCTTTTTCAAAATTTCTTATTCTAAGGAAGTAAACTTATAGAAGGATGAAAGGATTTATAGTGGTTTGGGGTACAAATATCCCCATGTCAACTCACACCAACACTCTACTCCATTATCATGGTAATTTTCACTAGTCAGTCCTCTTTTCACAAGAACATTCAGAACATAATGCAGGAAGTTAATACCATTACTACATAAGGCTATAAATTGAGCCTCCTGGTTCTAAACATAGAACCGGTCAAAAAAATTAGTATGAGGATCAGGTACTTAGAATAAAATTGTGTTGTTTTGAAAAATTCCTTCTTGATTTTTCTTGACCGTTGTTGAAATACACTACTAACAGTAAGTGGGTCACCATCTTCATAAATGATGTTCTTCTGGAAAGAGACACTCTAAATCGATCTGGTTGCAATTGAACATGAAATATATTCAGAAAAAAATCATAATAACATTAATGATAGATCTCAAATTTAGAATAGTTAAATCTTTAACATTTCTCCTAATGACATAAAATAGATCCTGGTCGTTCATTTTAGTAGTATATTTGTAAATGATATTTTGAAAGAACCAGTGTCTCTCTATTACTGTGCAACTCTAATATCTCTTCAAAACATATCTTAAAGCCCAATCATTTGAAATATTTTATTCCCCATGTTTTCTTGATATATTTGTACAAAATCATATGTATAGAATATATAATACCATGATGATCACATTGTTCATTAAATAAATATTCAAGAATGGTCTCCTTATAAGTAGTGATATTCAAATCATTTGAAATAATGTAGTCTTAAATAAAATTAATAATATGCATGAAATCGTACTTTTAAATCGATCCATTTATTCAGATAAAAATTGAATTTATTCATTTAAAGACTCAATTAAAAATTGGGAATTGAACCGGGAATGATATAAGCATGATATTTTGCAAAAGACCGTTGTACTAAAATGTCTACAAAACAGTCCTCGGACTCTTGAAGAAGTCAAGCATAGGGTTTATATCCTATGTAAATAAAACATAAAGTTTATCACAAACAAAAGGTTGATAAAAAATATTATCTTGATCATCAATACTTTTCTATTCGACTTCGGAATGTATGTTTCATGATCCATACATTTCTTTACTTCTGAACATAAGTTATATGATCAATACATTTTGATAAAATATAATGATCATTACAAGAGTAGTGTTGATGTTCCATAAATATGAGAAGAAAACGTAAGATTTCATACATTCGAAGGGTTATTTATCAAAACTCTTCTCATATAAAAAATTTATGGTTCTTTCGAAATGTAGAGTTCTTTTACCATACTTTTATGTCAATGTAAAATAAATGGAGTGTTTAATCCTTACGCAACATTCTCCATCATATGGTATGAATAGAGAGAACACACTGAATATCTTTCCGAACACATTAAATAATATTTTTCGCAGATAAAAACCATTAATATTATTCCAAATTTATGAATATATGGAATATTAATTTCTTGAAATATATTTACAGTAATATCATTAAAACAACAAACAATGGTATTTCAGATAACTAAAACCATAATAAAAAATGATGTATTGTTAAAATAATACATGCTCAACATTTGATACTAGTGAAGGATTCATGGTATATTTGACACCAAAAATGGTAACGTGAGAGTGAACATAACCTACATAATTAACAATTATTTATATATTACAAAGAATATAATGATATACTAAAATTAATGTGAAAAATTAATGTAATTTAAATAAATAAACCAACGTAACTCAAAAGGGATAATTGTTTAACTGGAAGAAGGAGTGAGGATGATTTTTTCAAGACCTGATGATGTTTTTTAATGGGAAATTATGGTATATTCATAATAATATTGGGAATAATTTTTAATTAATTGGTATTCACTATTTATTAGAGCTGGATTCGAACACTAGAAATATTGAAAAGTAATTTATTATCCATCGAATAGTACATCCCTGAGTAGAATCATTATTCATCAAGTGATTATGAGTTTAATTGGGTAATAATATTATGAAAGCTATTTATGAACTATAATTATGGACATAAATGTGATATATTCACTGATCAAAAGAGTCTAAATTATATATTTATACACCCTAAACCAAACATGATAAAAAATCGACGATCGAAAATTTTTATGGATATGATTATTCTAATCATTATAATCATCAAAAAAATAAACACTTTTTATAACACTATATGTAGGAATGATATGTAAGATCATTGAATTATGAGGATTTAATAAGATCCATTGATAAAAATAATAATTTCTAAACATGGAGTTTATAAGGGGATATAAATATTTTATCCAATCCATACTGATTAATCCATCATAATTATGATATATAATCAAGAATTAATGATGAGATGATAAAAATATACAATGGAAGATAGATGATCTGAAATATTTGATGTATTTTAGTTGTATTACTGCCTGTGTGGGAGTACTAAGGATTTGTATAGGGATCTGTAACCCACCAGTTAAAATTTTAATAAAAGTTCTGAGGGATAAATCTCATAACAATATGATCTCTATAAAAAATAGAAGAACCAAATTATTAAGATATATTATAGATCCTTATTTTTTTTTTCATAACATGAAAATGGATATTTGTCCATATAATACATGATTTGTTTTATATTAATAAGTTAAAGTGGAGAGATATTTACACAAAAGTGTGTTGAAACAACAACCCAAAAATAATATATATCTGTGACAAAATTATGATGATAGTTTTTATGTTCGTCATATGAAATCAAATGGAAATGATTCAATTTGTGGAAATGAAATTTATATTGAAAAATATTAATCATTTCATCGCCATATGTGAGGATTTTCCATTATGCACCATTATCATATTTATTTTCAATAATTGATGACACATTAGGGGGTACCATTCCTAGTTTTTCAAAAGTGTCATCGATGAATTATTTATATATTATAGAAGATCATTTACATGGATATGAATACTAATGTAAAAATGGCATATCTTATCACCTATAATCTGATTGGTTATTCAAATAGGAATATTTAAACAATAGAAAAATTGTTTTGGGATTTCTGCCAAGGTTTTCAAGGAAATTAAAATCTATATATTCAAATTATTTCATTACTCTATCAGAAAAAATTTCTATTCCAGAATATAAATGTATATTTTTGAATAAATCAATAAAAATATGTTCATGACCCATTTTTTCTGAAAAATTCATAGAATTATATGTACCAGGATGTTATATTTGATAAGACTCTACATAAAAGTGACAGGTGGTCTATAAACATATTTTGGATGATATTAGTAGATAAAAGAGTTATAATGTTTGTGTAATGAGGTACATAGAGATTAATGTTAGGGATAATTAGTTCATCAAATTTTTCCATGGAAAGGGATCGCAATATTTGGAATGAAGGTGAAATGGAGTCTATTCTACATTAGTCCATATGATATTCTGGATAATTTTAGTATAATATCCAAATTATTTGATCTTCCTACAAATATATCAATTTCATATAATGTACTTTATAAATACCTATTAAGAAATTATATATCATAGAAAAAATATATACTATGAAAAAAAAATGAATAGAATTGTAAGATAAAAAATATTATGAAGATGAATCAATATGACTTTTTAATGAAATGTAACAATGCCAAAAACATATATAAAAAATATAAATGTTTTTCTGATAACTAACATTTTTAAGAGGTAACCGAGGAGAATTAATAATTGTTTTATCAGAACTACCCGCATTTTAATTTAATCAATGAAATAAGGTAGAGTGAATATCAAAGAAAAAGAATGTAATTTCCAAAAAATTTCCCAAATAAAAAACATTTCTTTTACAGTGATTATATTATTACATTTAAATAAATTGAAAAAGAAGGAATGCCACACAATGTTTTTATTATGTTTATTCTAGATTATCTATTTTCTCTTCATTTTTAAATCATGTTTTGGATGTTTCAAATATAAATATTGTGTTTTGGAAAATTTTGTAATAATTTTACCTTATATGTGCCAAGAGTTAATGGTGTACCAAGGAAATGGAAAGATGGAGATTTTGTTTCACCCCATCTGTCACATATATATGGGGGTGTGTTTGATGAATTGTATATCCACTATTGATAAAATTGTTATGGGGTGAAATGGTTGGTGTTTGGGGAAGATTCCTATATATTGAATGGATATGGTTCATGATTAGTATATTCATGTGTCCTATCTCTGTATAGGTTTCACGGTTAAGGAGAATAGTTAATCATACCACGAATCATATTTTTGTAGCTCATGTAACCCTAGACTATGGGTAATTGAACGGATTTTATACAGTTTGATAAACAATATGATTTAATCATATAACCAACTCGAGAAAGGGTATTATTAACATTTATCATTTTTTAGATTGAGTTTCTTTCCTTGGACACCTATATTAAAAACATATTATCTGGAAACCTCCAATGGTGGGTTTTGTCCCCTCCAAACCCCTATGATTGAGACTCAATGTGGTTTTTTGGTGATTCTTCACCTGGATGGAATAATTCAGCATCCTCTCTGTTTATATTTGGTATTTATAAATATAACATTTATATTAATACCTAGTTACCATTTATTGATGATTTGTGAAACTATAATGGTTATAAATTGTGGCTATTTCATTATTATAATCCCTTGTGGATGTTTGTGCTACAAAAAACATTCATGGAGTTGTATCGGGTTGGAATTGTTGAGGTGAATGTTATTTTAGGAGGGTTTACATTATCACATGACATTTAAATATTTGATTCTAGGATTTCAGAATTTTCAAATATTTTTTAATTGTTAAAAATTTATATGTGATCTTCAAAATAAAAATTGTGGTGAAAGTATTTGATTTCCTCTTATTATGGTAAGAATTGAATTGTTTTGTTAAATGTTTCACACAATGTGTTGGATTAAATGCCCAATTTTCCTTTTGAATGATTGTTTGAACATAAGGAATGAATTTCATTTGTAATTGTGTTGGTGGAATTTTTAATTATTTTTTTGATTTGTCCTATTTTTTAAAATTATTTGGTCTTTATAGTTGTCTGTTTTTGGATCTCTATAAATAATTTCACATGGGGTGACAGTGTATGGATTGTTTCACATTTTGATAAAAATTGATTTTTCTTTAAAATACAGTGTAAAAAATTTTGAAAAATTTATAAATGATTATGAAATTTCAAATGGTGTGGTTTACCTTTTCTTAATTGATGATTTTGTTATTTGGAAAATTTTTATTTGTCGAGGGGTTTTTGGGACATGTTTGGAATTTTTTCGAAAATTGATAATCATGAAAAGTATAATTGGATAATTATATGCACATTTTTATGTTGAAGTGATTATATTTACTTATTGTTTAATCCTTATGATCCATATATTTTGAATGGATGGAATGTTCATGTGGTGAAATCCTCATGATCCATTTTCATTGAGCGTAATGGTATATCCTCAGTGCAGACTCCATCGAGATCTATTGGTTTTAATGCCATATATTGATCCTTGGGTTCACTTTGGGTGATTATGGAAGGTGATGGTTTTTTGTGTGATATACATATATATATACATATATATATATGTGTGTGTGTGTGTGTGTGTGTTTAATTCAACATTATTTTATAGGGTTTTCAAATAATGAATCATTAAATTGGAACCTAAAAAATTTATCAAATTTATTGGGAAAGGTTTTTTCACTATATCAAGATTAAAATCTTGAATGTGGATGATAATAATGAATTTTATATTTTTTGATTATCATTAATACGGGATAATTTCACTCTGTTAGGCTGGGTAGGGTAATATCAAGTGTGTGGTTTACATTTAACATTTTCTAGTAAGGAATTATTCTGTGATTATTTTAGAAGTATTGAATTTTCTAAATTATTTCACGAGATACTAGGTTCTCCAATGATCTATGATACAAATTTTCCTATAGAAGAATATTGGGATACACGGTTTGTTGGTTATATTTGGGTTTTATTTTTCTATTTCCTTTATCATGTGATTATTTCAAAGCATTTTACGTATAGTTTTCTTCATAATTCGATGTTTCATTTTGTATTTTAATGGTTTATGCATGATTATGAGAAAATGATTTATTTATTTAATTATCTATTTTGAAAATAAAAATTAATTTTACTCATTAAAATTTTTTAT
Source organism: Viscum album (assembly GCA_963277665.1). Taxonomy (NCBI): domain Eukaryota; kingdom Viridiplantae; phylum Streptophyta; class Magnoliopsida; order Santalales; family Viscaceae; genus Viscum; species Viscum album. The sequence continues at coordinate 223,860,426 of OY728165.1, forward strand.
GTATGCATCATGAAGTGGATTTTAACATTTTGTGGTAGAAAAATAAATGGCACATGTTTTCCATTAAAGTAAAAATGTTTGAAAAAATATTATTTTTATATATTTTTTTTCAATCAAGAAATTGTTGTTACATTTATTTTAAGGTAGTTAATTTGAAATAGATATGTTTTGGCATGACTAATGTGTTTTAAAAGTCATGCCAATATTTTATTAATTATTTAACATTTGTTGTAGGTTTTAACACTATCTCGATAGTTATGGGCGATGATTAGTTTTTTATATGCATGTGACCCTCACGGTAAAATTGAGATGGTGTGGTCATCAGGTTATGTTTGGGGTTTTCTATTAATTTTTTTTTATTTTATGTTTATTTATAAATGATGTTTATTTTTTGGTATTTATTTATATTGGCATAAATTGTTCACTTTGTTAATATGTTGATGTTTGGAACTAGTTTCTTATTTGGGAGGATCGATAAAAACTCTCTGGCCTTACAGTAGATCGACCTAGTATACTACTTTATGGTCGAATCGGTTTGGTTCAGGATGTGATTGTATCAATGGAGGGTGTTTCCTTGGCAGACCCATCATTCATGATGCCCCATTTTATTTGGTATGTTGAGGAAGATTTAGATGGATTTTCAGAATGTAGGGTTATGTTCGGGGGGGGGGGGGGGGGTATGGACACCAAATTATTGATTGAAACATTATATTCAATGGGAAGTTAGGTTTTTTGGGTTTCATTTATTCTTATTGGTTTTTTGGTTATTATTAAATAAATGGGAATTTAAATAAAGGTCTTAATGAGAATATAAGGCATGAAAATCCATGTGTAGTCTGGGACGTTGTCCATGAATACTCTCTAAGATGGTGGTGTGATTAGAATATATTCATTAACAATATCTCCCAAAATCCCATAAATAACTGTTTCAACTTGTGAGATTTTATAAAGAATACTTGATTCGGAATTTTATTTTGATTACCACTCTTTGGAATTATGAAAACTGATTTATGTTGATAATTGAATTATTTTAGAAGGGTGGAAAATGTATTTTATGGTTTATTTTAATGAAAGCATTAAAAAATGATTTATGTAAGCCCTATTTTTAGTGAAACTTTTACAGGTTTACCATGATTAGTTTTTATAATATAAGAATTTGGTATATAGTTTGAATTTGGACGTTTGTTTTAAATGAAAATAAATGAGTTTTTAAACAAATGATTTTTAAGGAATGTTATTTGTTGAGTTGATAATTTTTTTAATATAATTAAATGGGTTGATGTTTAGAATTTGATTTATTTATTAGTTGTTAGTATTATTTTGAATTGGATTTTTAAAAATATGATATTGAAGTTAATTTTTAAATGGAGAGGTTTTGCGGCACTGAATTGTGTTGGAGTATTGAGAGTCATTTTTAAAAAGTAAAAAAGGAATGATAATTTTTAATATGAATACATGGGATTGATTTTTTGTCATAGAGCATTTATTTTTTGGTTTGAACATTTTATATTATCATGAGTGCACACCCATATTGATGTGTTTGAGGAGGTTGGTGATTGATTGAATGGGCAGAAGAGATCCCATATTTCCCTAAGTGGATAAGTTCTCAGATTAGTATGGGAATGATCATGTTATTGTGGCTCTAAAATATTTCATTTGATTTTTTGAACCAACCATTTTTGTTTTTCTATTCAGATGGATTTCAATTAAAATAATATTTTAAATGACATGTCGTTAGGTGTTTCTTTACCTTAATATTTAGAATTATTGTTCATGCAGTGTTTTTGATTTTGGAAATTCATGTAGACAATTTGTTTTGATTTAGCTCTACATTTTCATGTTACATACTGTAGGCCCCAAATACATTTGTTGGATATTTGAAGTGTAGCCTTTGGTGGGTGACAATTATGAGAACCATCTGTGGATCAAACTAAAAATTTCCTTCTTAAATTGATGAATTTGAACTCTTATCTCTTCTATGGTCAGGTGAATTCTCTCAATGTAGATGTGTGGATGCACAAATTTTGGGGAAACAAGAGTTTACATGAGTTTCTTGTGTTATTATTGGTAATTGTTTATACCACTATGCATTAAGGTCCATCCTAGGTGTGGTTGATGTTATCATTTCAATCCATCACTTAATAAGATCAAACAAGTTAATTCATCAATTATTCATTCATCTAGAAATACATCTCGGAGGTAGTGACGGAGTGGAAGGGGACTGAAATGTGTTGTCTATAATAAAGTGATGGATTAGTGTTGTAGTATATTTAGTAGTTTTTTGGATATAGTTCCTTACATTATGGAGTGGGTTGGGGACAATTCCATTAAATCTCATCATTTTGATAGTATGCTTCACCCTAATCTACAATTTAGGGTGTTTCTGTTTGGTCTATCCTTATTTTCCGACATGTTTCGGAAAGGATTTAGTCTTGAAGTTATTATAGTTGTAGTTTCTGAGGAAGCCAACAAACCTCAAATCTCATTGAATAATTATGGGAATCATGAATCATTAATAATAATGTGTCTGGAAGTTAGTAGTGATTGTCTTAGAATTAAAATGTCTTTAGATATTTGATTAACTTGATCTATGTATTATATCATGATGTGTCATTTTTACAAAAAACAATATAATATAAGTTCATTATGTTTGAGTTATATGAGAACCTTATATGCCAATAGATTCCTAGGTCATGTGAAATTTTCTTGTTGTGGTGTTATAAATAATTATTGTGGTGCGAGATCCATCCCTTTTTAAGATACCTCATCCCAATTACTGAATCATGGTGTTGTTTTGAGGCTTGGTATAATACCCCTTTAAATGTATGTATCTTTTTTTGTAATGATGGTTTCAAGTGATATTATTCAGTTTTATTCCAATTAAACTATAAAAGATGAAGTAGTGGATCTTTTAAGAGATATATTTTTTCATTATGAACATGGTATTATATTTGGATGGAGATTTTATTCCACCTTATGTGAAGGTGTCTTCCATGGGTATCGTTCCCCCATGATTTTTTTACGGTCAATGAGGATGATATGTGTTTGTATCATGTAAATTTTTTTTTTTTCAAAGACGTATTTTTGAACATGTATCATCAGCTCCTAATTTTTCCAAATTGGATACTTTAAGACAACAAGGCTATATCCATAGGCCCTATATTGAATATTTCACAATGTAATGAATTTCTAGGTTTGAGGGACCTTGTCATAACTTTCACATTGTAATTTATACAATTTAATCTTCTTTATTGTATATTCACCATCGTGAAATGCCTAATTATTTGGTAAATGTTGTAGTATCCTCATTTTCTTATTGTGATCTTTATGGGTTGAAATGTTACTTTTAGGTTTTCTGGAGGTGTGGTGGGATCATTTTCATGAAATTTAAATAGTGGAAACTTTTTATATGTAGACCTATGAATTTGTTGTCCTTGTGTGGATATACATTGTAAGTCAGTTATGTTGTCCTTTTGTGTCTATCCTTTGTCCTAGATGGGAATTTTTTTAGGATGGTGTGTGGTCATCCATGCAAAAAATGGGTAGTTACTAGTTGATTCTTAATGGTGAGGAGTCTATTTGGGCCTCCCATGTTGATATATCAGTTTTCATATTGGTGTTCATACAGTATGACATGGTTCTTTATGAAGTTATTAAATTTGGTGTTCCACTAAATTTGGGAGATATTTGGGGTTTGGGATTACAGAAAATAGTTTTGTTGTGGCCAGATTAAGTAAGACGAAGTTTTGAGTTTCATATTGTTTCCCAAGAAGAGGTATAGTATCATTGGATGATTTCCAGTAAGAAGTGTGATTTTCATCTATTGGTGGTTGAGGTGTTATATATTTCAGAGGATCCATCATGATGTTCTGTAAATACTTTACCATTGATTGGTCTACTATAAATTATTTGGGTTTTACATGGGTAGAAATCATTCTTGGTGTGGATTATTTTCACACACATATTATTTTCCCATTGTTCGGGATTATTAGTTGGATCTTGGTTTTTCACTCGAGTTCCATGTGTTGAGGAGTGTAATTTTTAGTTATGGATGTTTTGGGTAGTATTTTTCCTTATTAATTATTAGTGTCAATGGTGTGCCAATGAAATGAATTGGTAGGGTGTATGTGGAACGCATAGTGTTATATATTTATGGGGTGTGTTTGATGAATGAGTTATCTACTCGATTTAAATGTGTTTTGTGGTTAAGGTGGTGATTTTTGGGGCCATAATCTGGGTTCCAGTGATAAGGATTATGGTTTAATAAAACATGTATCATATGTGGGATAACCATTCATCCAAAGATTATTGGTAATTTCTTGATTTGCATGTTTTTGTTAAACAATGCATGAAAACCATGAAACTCACCCGGTAAATGTTATTTTGGGATTTTTTTTCCTTCCATTAAAGTGGTGTTTCTTCACTCAACATCCACCATTAAAACATTGCGACCAAGATTCCTTATGGGTTGTATTTTTTCCTCTCTAAACCCCTTTATGTGGGATTTAACGGTGTTTATTAATTATTCTTGGCTCGGATTAAAAGGGATGGATTCCAATCTCTTTATACAATGGTTTTAATCTCCAATCCATTTTTTTTGTTACCATGGTGTCCTTGTTTGATTTAATTTGGTCACTTGGGCGGTGTGAAAATGGTTTTTCCTTCTTAGGGTTCCTTTTGGATATTCTTACATTTATAAACATTCATTAAATCATTAAATGTTGGAATTTTGGATGTTCATGAAATTTGAGGTCGGTTTAGCTTTTCACATTCCCATATAATTTTTTATTCATTGGTATCATAAATTTTTACAACTTCATAAAATTCTAAATAGTGAATTGTGATCCATGGAATAATCAGTTTATGTTCAACAAAGTGAAATCATCATTTTTATGAAGTGCATGACATTGTTTTGTAAAATTTTCACATCAAGTGTGTGATAAAATTATTTTTTTCAATTTGAATGATTTTTTTCCTCAAGTATGGCTTGGATTTGTAAATTTTTTGGTAGAATTTTAAAATGATTATTGAATTTATCCGACGTATTTATAAATGTTTTTGGCATGATAGTGTTGCCTTTTGGTCTTTGATAATGGATTTAATTTTTTTTATATTGTGTGGACAATTAGGAATTTGGAAGAAAATGGATTTGGTATGAAAAGGTGGTTTCAATAATTTTGTGTTATTATATAAATGAATATGAATTATTAAATGGTGTGTATGTATGTTTTTGGAAGGTGTATTAGATTATTTGAAAAAGGGTTATTTTTTGAAGGGCGTTTGAGGTGCATTTGGAATTTTTTGTTAAAATTATTATCATGAAATATTTCATTGGATAATCCACTTTCATTTTTTTGTTCAATGTATTGGAATTCCTTGATGTGGAATCCAAATGATATTGTTATATTGACTGAAGTTGATGTATTATCCAATGACCCCTCGTGATCCACTAACTCTGAGCATATTGGAAGTTTTTTGCTGTGGGATTTTTTGTGATCTACTATTTTATAAGTAAGATATTGATCATTGGGTTGAATCATGGTGATGATTGAGTGTGATTCTCATGTTCTTGAAATATGTATATGTGATGAATTCTTAATTGGTTTGATTTTATCAGCAAATCTGTAATATTGACATGGTAACATAGTGTAGTTGTAACATTTAAGAGAACAGTTTCTTCAATAGAATTGAATTACTCTCTAGATAGTTCCCCGTAGCATAGAATTGGTTATGTTTGGTTTGTTATTTATATTGGATAGCTCCCATTAGTTAGACAATGCAGGGTGTGATCAATTGTATTTGAAAATTTTGATTTTATTGGGTAAGTTATTCCTTTAGGACGAGTCAAGATGTATAGTATGTTCTTGATTATTTTACAAACTCGTAGTCTCCTCTATGTTCTCTAGAAAATAAAGGGTTGATGTGGATAATTGGGATTCATTATTGGTTTGCTACATGTGTGTGTTATTTTTCCATTTCCTTCATTATGTGATTATTTCTATAGATTTCATGTATGGTGTAAATCTTTCTTTAATGTTTTTTGGGAATTAAAATTTTAATGAATGGTGATGAGAAATGTTTTTATTCATTCCATTCCCTAAATTTTAATGAAAAAAATTATTATGTTACTAAAATTTTTATGAGTGTATCTTTTAAGGGGTTGTGGTTTTTAGTTGTACAAAGGGAAATGGATCGTGTTTTCCATTAATGAATTAATTCTTTGAAAATGTTCTAAATTTAAATATTGTATTTATAAACTGAAATTTATATTTCATCTATTTAATGGATTTTTATTATAAACAAATATTTTCAAGTCACACAAAATGAGTTTCTATACTTATGTCGATAATTCATCTTGATTTTAGATTTTTGTGTAGGTTATGTCTTGGTCTCAATATCTAAGGGTGATGTCTTGTATTGGTATAATAGGGAAAAACATAGGGTGACTTGGAGACATTTTTGTTGATAGTATCAGTTTGGTTTTTCCAATTTAGTATGTCTTTTTATTTTTTAATATATAAATGTTGTTCATTTTCAATAATTATTTAAATTGGGATGCTATTATTGTTTCGATAGATAAGTTTATTTATTTAAATTTGGTGAAATAATTCCCTTATTAACTCAATTTATTCTTGACACTATTTTCAATCATGGGAGAATAGTTAATACCTCTTATACCTGGAAACTGATCGACTAGGGTGACTAGTTTGTGGTATACTCAGGTTGGATTGTGACAATGAATCTTAAGTTTCATTGTGTATCGTGATTTATTATGATCTATAATATGATGAAATAATATTTGGATATAAACAAAAAATAATAATAAACACACTAATATAAACAATCTTTTCATTAATTAGAAAATAAATATTAGATCATCTATGAAAATACGTAATAATGAAAGAGTTAGAAATATGATGAAGATTATAAATAGAATAGATGAAAAATTATATGAAATGTAGTGAATGATAAATTATGATAATATTATGGTAAATTTATATTGTGTGATGTGAGATATTATTGTTAGGATACTATTATTCCCTGACTGTTCAAAATTACAAATCAAAGTAATTAAGATATCATTAGAAATATTGTATATAAAAAATAATGAAAAGTCATAATTGATTGTAGAATAAGAAATGATGGCCTATAATAGTAGGATCATGTCTATTAAAAAATATAAATCATATCATTAGAGGGAATTTCATTACTATTGGTATCCCTTGAACAATCCCACATAAAGAATTAACATCTACAACTCACATGATATCAATTACAAAAGAAGTTCATGTTACTGGAGATCACCAATAGATTAATGTTACCATATAAACCTCATAAAATTATCTCCATCACAAATCATATCATTATGGTGCGTGATAGTGAAATAGTGGGTTATATATCATGACCACCAAATTATAAAAATATAATTTAATTTTTTTTGAAATGATTTATTGTATTTCAATTTTGATTATTATTATAATCATTTATAAAATATATAGATACATATATGTGGTATATTATTGAATGAATTTGGGATACAAATGAAAAATTAATCTACTTATTTGTAATATATATTTAAAAACAAGAATCACCCAAATAAATTTTTTATTGTCCTTTAGATTTTATGGATGGCTTTACAATACACAAAACACCTTCTTTAATCAAAACCCTACATAAAAATATTTTTCATGGAAAATTAAACTCTAAAACAATTAGTGTCATTATAATCTAAATATAGATATTTCATACCCATAAAAATAGTTTTCCACTCATTGAATGTATTTTATGGGAATGGAATAATAAGAAACCCAATATTATACATAAAATACTATACTTTTATTATGGTAGTTTTTCAGCCTTTTAGTCGTGATTCTATTTTAAAATTAATTTTGATGATTTTATATATTTAATATTTAAAAATAAACATCATTTGTAGATGTGAAACATAAAAATTATCTTAATGTGATTTTTTGGTATTTTTCATTGAAGGCTAATTTTTTCATTAATAGTGAAACATAGAGAATTGTAGTTACAAAGAGCTCTTTCGTCTAATATTATTATAATATTAATTTTTTTTGTATATGTTTTAATTTAAATATATATTTCTTTTATTAATTAATCTATTATATTTCATTGAAATAAATGTCATATATGAATTAGAAATAAAAATGTAGCAATAATTCAAATGTTTTTATTTTAAAACCCACCAATTCCATAATGTTTTCGTGATTAAATTTAAATTATTTTTCGCACATCTATGATTTGTATTTGAAATAATTGATTAGATATTTTGAATCAGAATAAACTATAATATATACAAATTTTAACATATTTTTTTATAAAACATATTAGTGAATGTAATTAAAATTAATTACAATAATTAATGTAAAATTAAACTTACTAAGGGACTAAACCATCATTATTAGAGCCCAAATAATCTAAAAACTTCTTTAAAATCCATTTTATGGAAATATTTAGAACCTACCCTTACATGGATCTACTTTCACCCATTATTATATTAACATTTAATGGTAAAACGTTGGTTGAATTTACTTTCCCAAAATTTGCAAGTGTTCCACTCCTCATCCACTATAAAATGTCACCTCTCCTCGAACAACATCACACATATCAAGATGCATTGGATATAAACATATATACCATAATATATTCTAAACATCTATAACCTAATTATAGAAACCTTACAGTGGTCATAAGTCAATACATGGAATCCCTTTATTGTATAAAAACAGTTACCCAATTTATAGGTAACATTGAAACTCATGTTCCTTTAATTTATATCCATTATCCACTGCATAAAATATTATTACTCAATTCTCATATCAAAAAACAGGTTCCGCTGATATAATATTATGTTTTTATTCTATGCTGTATATAGAAACTCACACCCACTTCCATGTAATGGGTAATCAATATTCTCTTTAGGTGTACGATGAACTACCAAATCACTAAATGATTATTGATAATTTTTTATTTATCCCATATAATAGTGGCCATTATAATTAAAAATATACTTATATATCATATATTTATATATATATGATTGTTATTATGTATTTTAGTTTATTTAATTCTTTTACAACACATATTTTTATAATTCTTTTCTTCTGTGAAAATAATGACATCATTTTTGGAAGCGTGGACAAATGAACCCTCAAAGTGATGTGATTCATTCAAATTATACAAGAATCAAAAAATGGGAGGAATTAAAAATATATGTAACAAATATTACAAATAAATAATATTATATTTATAATACACATATGTATCATGTAATTTTAATAGTTAATTTTGATAATTAAACTAATGTACAATAAATGTGTATATACGACATCCTGTCTCGTTGAACACTGCTCATCATTTCTTATCTCCAAACTTCATAGATCATTATAAAAATTATTGACTAATTATATAAGAGAAATATGTCATGGATTATATTATAGATATTATGAAATCAAGAACTAAGTAATAGGAGCATCAAATAAAATGTCAAAACATACTTGACAAAACTATGCTATTACAGAAGAAATAGTAAAAACTATGAATTATTTTTAACTATTGGTAAAAAGTTATTATATGAAGCTGATAAATAATATTATAAACATGTGAAAATTTTAGTTATATGGTAGTAACATATTTCAAAAAACTATAAAAATTATAAATATCACACAAAAAAAGGAATGTTACGTAAATGGAATTTCATCCCAATTTTCATTACATTTAGACTTATTTGTTATTATGAACCAATGCAGTTATATTTGATGTATAGACTGAATTTGACACAAAATATCATAAATCTACATACTATCATGATTTTATTTGATTAAATTCATATTATTTGTTCAGGGGATTATGATTTATATGTTTCATTATTGTATGAATCACTTCTTAATGTTTAATGATTATTATCCTAAGGAATGTTCTTAATGATTATCATTCCAATCTCACTTCATTTTATGAATGTTAAATTTTTTTTTGTGAAAAATATCTTTACTTTAAAAATATTTCATTGGAAATTTAATTAAATATCTATATTCTATAACAAGTTATATTATTATTACATAAACTATATAACATTTTAGCATTCTATGATCTCATTAACATAAATTGGATTAAATAGAGAATTATTGACAAATCTATATAATGTATTCAATACAGATATTTGATAAGGAATATTAATTATTTTTATTAATTGATGTGTATAATTATTAAGAATGGTAATGATGGGTGGGGATAATAAATTATATATCTACACGATGAAAGTATAGGTTCTCATGGAACAAATTAGTTTACAAAATTAAATATGATTATATTTGTAGTTTTAAATATATTGTAAATGATCTTGATGGGTATAGATTTTATTTTGATTTAGAGATGATGTCCAATAAGTAACCATTTAATTAATAGATATTTCAGTTATTATGTATCCAAGATATTTTTCAGGAAAAATCTATGGATGTTTCTATTATTAAATTATTTAATATAACGAATGTGTTTTAGATTAATAAACTAATTTATTTATTATACCATATATATTTAACAAAATAACATGAGTTAATAATTATTTATCATTCCATGTAATTATAATCCCATTGATAAATTATTTATTCATCCTTACATATACTTTCTAATCATTTTAAATCAACATTTTTATGTTGCATTTCACCAAATTAAGAAGAATAAATATTTTAATTGGTTCTCAAGGAGGCAGTTTTTTTATATTTACATATCATGATTATATTTATTATTTCCCAATGTATTATGGGTATCATGTATGTAACATCTATTTGGATGACTGAAAATCTTATTGGCCTTTTAGGATTTTATTCCTTGTAATCAATCCAATGTTATGAAAAAATTCACTATCTCTGGGATTCTAGGGTCAATGCATTATAGTTATAACTATTGGAATTTAAGAATTATCCTTATAGATGTTATTTAGAAATGCATAGATTTAAGAGAAAACCCTTATTATATATATTTTGGATATGTATTATAGCTCACTAAAATTATTTTTGTATGGAAGTTAATATGTGGGTATTTCATGCAATACATCCAAGACTAGATACAGTAATGGGTTTCATTTCGGGCATAGATCTAACTAGAAGTTACAACTCTGAAAGTTGTGATGGTCTAGAATTTGTCTGAACTGGTATACAATAATAGTCTTGAGTACACACATGTTTTGACACAACCGGGGACAATCTTAAGAGATTCCACATTTTCTTTATCAACCATTACAATTTATTTAAATGAATTGATTTCCACAATGATTTTTTTTAGAGATTCTAGTATTTACAATGATTAAATTTATTTAATTTTCCATACCATAATTGTTATGATACAAAATGAATTTATGAGATAATATAGTAAATTACATTTTTTAGATATGTCTCATGGAATGATGAATAGTCTTAATACTCATGGAAAATTTAGAGAGTTCCCTGCTCTAGAAACCAATAACGATTGTATTTGAATTGAGATAATAATGGAAACATTATTGTAACATAATTAAGTTATGATAAATAACCTTTCTCGAATGCAGAAACCAATTCCACAGAGAGAATATATTATGTTGAATCGAATTATTATATAGATAAGTTGATCATTTAGTGGGAATAATGATCCAATTATAGGTGAAAAATTCATTATTTATATGTATAAGATATTTACGATAGAGTAAAGTAGTGAAATGAAAAGGATACACATTTGGTCTATTACCGCCATAATGATTCTCATCAGTTGTGCTCCTTAATAAAAATTACTAGAGATGATTAATAAATAGAACACATGGAATTTAGAACCTTTAAGTATATATTAATTTATAAATACATTCCTCATAATCAACCAATTGAGATAAAGATGATGTAACTTGGAATAATGAAAAATGATGATGATTCTATTATAGATTATGATTGTACCATTACAAGTTTGATATATATTCTATGGATTATTTACATGTTATTTATTATAAGATCAACCTCATATTTTAAGGTCATATTAAAAATATTACTGGGGGACTACATTCTTAGAGTTATTCATCATATGATGAAACATTTCATAGTGCCATCAAGACAAAGAAGGAATTATCAAGAGCCTATCTGTTAACGAAAAACCAATAGAAGAAGATACCATTTGAGCATCATGAAAAATTGAATACACCAATAACGAATATGAAATCTCATCATTTTATATATTATAAAAAATATGATTAAAAACTAGGGTAAATTTTTGATGGGACGGGGAATTTTCTATAAATGCGCAAATAGTAGTAATCATAAAATTGAAGATGTACCTATTATGAATAAATAATTTGTTGTATTTCCAGAGGAATTACAAGGAAAAACCCATTGTTCAAAGTTGAGGTTATCATTGATTTAATCCCTTATAAAATGAAAAAATCAAAGAATAACTATATAATGAAAATAGATGAATTTTTGGATATTAATAAACAACTCAATGATTTAGGTAATATGAAATTTAATCTCCCAGGTGTCTCGCAATGGGGGTCCCATTTCCTGTTTTAAAAATAAATATGGATCCTTGGTGATGTGTATTGATTATAGTGTAATAAATTTTTTAACTACAAAGGAAAATTATCCACTACAACGCATTTATGTATTTTTTGATCAACTAGAAGGAGCCAAATATTTTTTTTAAGATTGATCTTCATAATGGGTATCAACAATATAAATTAATGAAGGAACACATTCGGAATACATCTTTTCAAACGATGTATGGACAGTATGAGTATAGGGTAATTCCATTTTGTTGATTAATGCACCCACTTTTTTATAAACTTAAAGAAAATATTGTATAAGGATTATCGTTGTGACATTTTTGGTGTTTATTGATGGTTTCTAGTTTATTATAAAAGATATGAGGAACATTGAAGTCACTTTCAAATTATTCAGAGGACACATAAAATAGATATTTGATATGTGAAATTCTGGAAATATGATTTTTATATTTAGTGTGTTTTTTTCTAAAAACATTGTCCTAGTTGAGAGATATCATTTGATCTTAAAAAGGGAAAATTTGTTAGAGAATGGATTACGCCAAAAAAACATTACCAAGGTGTGTTGTTTTGTTGGTTTAGTAAGTAATTATCATTGATTCATTTCGAGTTTCTACCAATTGGATAACACAGTAACCATGCTTTCACATAAAGGGGTTAAATTTTTTAGAGAAAAAAATATGAATAGTTCTTTGATGAACAAAAGAGAAGATTAGTCAGTCCTCTAAATTTTACATTACTATCTAGAAGTGATGGGTTTGTTATATACAATGATTAATCAATTAGAGTACGTGGTTTTGTCTTAATGAATAATGATAATGATATTTCTTATTCATCCAGGAAATTGAGAACTCGTGAAAAAAACTATCCAACCCATTATCGTGATATAGAATCTATAATATTAGATTTTAAAATATGGAGGCATTATCTATATGGAGAAATATGTGAGATATTTATTGATCAAATGATCTTGATAAACATATTCTAATAGAATGATCTCATCATGAGACAATGGAGTTGAATCAAGCTACCAAAATAATATGATTTCATATTACACTTCCACCTAGTGGAACTGAATAACAAATAAGATGATTTGAGTTGGAATGATCATGGATTTTAAACCAAAATGAGGATTTAGAAATATCCAATGTTCATGTATTTGGTAAATGTGGATATATGAATTTATAATTATGTGTTGATGTTAATGATTTATCAAATTATTGCAAAACCATATTTTTTAGAGAGGATATGTAATTCCCTAATGGCATGATGTGTAAATTCCTATGAATGTTAATGGTGTCAAAGATATAAAATTAAAATTCTTTGTTTTTGAATATGGTGTTTTAGAAATTGTAAAAATTCTATGTGTTCCATCTGTAACTGATATAAAATTAGAGATGTTGGATTATTCCAATAGCTCAAATATATCAATAAACCATGAGAGCAGAATGATAAAAAGAGATTTGATGAATTGTTTTTTGTACAATAGAGGGAAATAATAAATTTCTGATTATGTTTCTATATGAATTATTGGTAAATAATTTACGGTTATGAGGTATTATCCTAATGGTGTCTTTCAACCTCTTCCAATATTTGCGTGGAAATGGGATCAAATGATTATTGACTGTATCATGAAACATCCAATGTCTCCAAGAAGGAATGACACAATATGGGTTATTATTGATCCTATAACCAAATAAATATGTTTTATACACACAAAGGAATATCTGCCTCTTGATCTCTTTATAATTCTATAAATTAATGATGTTTTAATACTTCATTTTACACCTCGATAAATTGTTTTTTATCGATACAGTCCATCTAAATTGACATTAATGAAATATTATTAGATGTCTCTCAACAATAATCTTTAATTGATTACTACCCACAACCGTCTTACTGATGGATAGTATGAAATGGCTATTCAATATATTAATTACATTTTGAGACCATGCTCACACAATAATCATGGTATATGGTATTAGTTCAAAAATTTGGTGGAGTTTTCATATGATAATAGTTTCCATTCATGTAATCAAATGGGATTGTATGAATAATTATATGGAAACATAAGATACATGAAAACATGTTTGGATGAATCTTGTGAAAGGAAACTCATAGGCACAAAATGTGTTGAAGAAATGAATTTGAAGGTAAAGTCTATTAAAAGTCATTTAAATCTATTCATAGTAGATAAAAGAGAAATACTTATAATTAGAGGAATAGTATAGAATTACAAGTGGGAAATCATTTTTTAATAATGGTACCTCTCTTGAAGGTTTTTATATGGGACGGTAAGAGAGGGGAACTATGTCACAGATTCATCATATTCTTAAAAATTCATGAACGACATGGAGTTGGTTCTTATCATATTATAATGTCGATGAATCCCTAAACCGTTCAAAGTGTGTTCCATATATTTCTTCTATAGAATTATATTCATGACCCAACACATGTTCTCATCTATGGTGGAATTGAGTTGGAATTAATAATTTCACACTGTGAATAACTCATACATATTCTTGATACCCAATAGTAGATATGGAAAAATCAGTCAACTCATCATTAAAGGTAATATAGCGAAATCAAAAAAATTGGAGGATGCAACATGGGAATTAGATAATTATATGGTGGAGAACTACATGCATGTTTTTCGCAGGTAAAACCTCAAAAATTACCTAAATTACATAATTGTAGGATCTACTATTATAGAACCCCACGACATTACCATATTTTCATTCTGATTAGGATGATTGTTTTGCAATGCACACAACAAATTATTTCAATAAACACTCTAAAATATCATTTTAAATATTCGATTAAATTAAAAAAATTATAAAGGGATTATATAGTAAATTTTTATTTTATACCCCAAAAAATATTTTGATAGTAAATTAAAATATTTTTTATGCACAAGACCAGAACAAACCCAATATTAAACATAAAATACTATATTTTTATAAATTTAGTTTTTCATCTTTTAGTTGTGATACAATATTAAATAATATTTTTGACCAAATTATATATTTAATTTGTTGAAATAAAGAAAATATTTTGACTCTTAAAATAAAAATAATCTTAGGGGGGATTTTTTATTTGTTGTGAATATTCATTTTTTAACGAATTGTGAAAAAATAAAAAAATTTAGTCAAAAACCACATTTTCAAATAATTTTTTTTATGTTTGAACTATGAAGTATATTTTTCTTAAAGTTTAATTTGATCATATTTTTAACAATTAATACAATTTATTTCATTATGATAAATTTGAAATTAAAATTTACTATAAATACAAAGCAATCATTCTGATATTTTAACTTTTAAAACCCAAATTTTCATCTCTATTTGGGGATTAAATTTAAATTAATTTATTTGACTTATGTGACTAGAATATTGAAAAATAAATTCCATATTTTGGATAATAAAAATTCATAATTTCTCGTATGTTAAACATAATTTTTTTAGGAAAAATATAAGTGAATGTAATTTAAATTAATTACGATAATAAAGGTAAACTATGTTTAATAAGGGACTAAACCTTAACATTAATTGAACAGGTTACCTAAAAACATTTCCATAATAAATTATATGGAAATATTAAAACCTTATCCTCTATTTTTTATAATTGTTTCCATTATTATATAGGAATTTTATTGGAAAGTCATGGGATGAATTCCATTTCCCAAAATTTACAAGTGTACCATTCCTCCATAATAAAAAATTCTTCAATACTCACACATTATCAAACATATCATGCCAAATTCATGGGAAAAATAGCAAAAAATATATTCTCAAAATCCCTACATACATCGTATAATACTCTCCATTTTTATAATTCAATCCATGAATTCAAATTAGTGATAACTGATAAAAGATTCCCAAATAACATGTGAAATTTATCCTCGTGTTCCTTTATTTTGATTCGATTATCTACAAAATCTAATCAACATATTTTAATATAATAAATAATAACAAATTTTGTAAATATAATATTATTTTTTATTCTAATTATTCCACTACACTCACATTAAAATCCATTTAATGGGTAACAATCGTATTTATTATATGTACTAAAAATTACCGCCTCATGAAATGATTATTGTTCATTTTATAATTTACCACCTATCATGGTGGCCATTATGGATGGATAATATTTCGATATATTGGGAATATATGATATTAATTAATTAATTATTATTATTTAATTATTTTAAATAACATATTATTTTATGTTATATTTTCGTTTAAAATCTTTACATAGTTTGTGGAAGTGTTGACTACCAACTCCTCAAAATAATGTGATTTTCTCATAGTCTACATTGTAACACACTTCCCCTACCTCATTGTCTTGAGGAGGTAGTGAGGTTTACATGGCCTAAAGCGACGTTCCCATGGCTCCAATGGATGGAAATAAATGATGCGAGCTTCAAGGAACAGTGGGGAACGCTTTTCCCTTTAGGATGTCACACAAATCAACCAACCAACATCGAAAGATGCGTGAACTATCAAACCCAACCATATGATACTAAAAATTTCATCACATACCCCAAAACCATTCAATTGGACATGTCCAGAAAACATCAGAGTACAATGTAGAATCTAAATAGAAAAACACCACGAGCCATGATGCCACCAAAACTCCACACCAAGCTCCAAGATCCACCAACACAACACAAGAATCACCAAAAACCACTAGAAATGAGATGCCTTATCTTCACTTGTATCTCAGTACATGACATCTGCAATGACACTAAACCGAAAAAGCATGGGGTGAGTACAACAAATCAGTAGCCTCTTCCCAAATGACATCTCTACACACGCCACTAGGATAAAACTGTTAGCACATTTATATAAAACAATGTATATAAAATAATCACAATTGAATCCATCACCATAAGCCAAACACACCCTTATCAAGACATTTCACCCAAACCTAGTAAAACCAGGTAAAGCCAAACAATTATGCCACGAACTAAACATGCCACACAAGGATGCCCATTCAGCCATTCCACACAAGGATAAAAATCCAACCATTTAACATTTCCACAAAAAATTCCATCTATGAAAAGAAACACACAACAAAGCAACCATAACTGTGGGACTTCCCTCCCAACTCATTCACCCCATCTTCAGCTAGCAGGACTTCCTTCCCACTACCTGACAACCCAAAATGGTGGGACTTCCCTCTCATACGATTCACCTTTTATAGTGAGTCTTCCCACCCACTTCCACACAACCAACATTAGCTATAACCAAGCATGTAACCCATCAAGGACACAAAATTACGCAATTCACCATTTCCATTACATGTCAATCCACATCAATAAATCAAAAATCAATTAAAAACACCCTTCAATAATTTTACATAACAAACCACATTTCAATAAAACAACCATTTTTATTGAAAACCATTTTCTCAAATCACCTGAATCAAGCCAACAAAATAACTCATTTTGAAATCCCATTTTAAATTCACATCATGAGCATTTCTCCATAAGCTCTATTTCCCAAAAATTCATAAACCATCCCCAAAGTGATATCCAACCAATTTTTCACATCAAAAACACAATAAACATTATAAAACACAAATTACATTCAACCAAAACCACTAGTTCTAACCATGTGGAGTCGACAGAGAAGCCACCTACCATTAGGGTTTTGACAAAATCGACCAACAAGCAACCACTCTTCAAAACCAGGGAACACTCCACTGAAACCTCTCTAGATCCCCTTCTCTAACATCTATAAGACTTAAAATTAAGGACCCTAGAAAAAACCATAGATATACACAAAACGTGTGTAGATCTAGAAAACTGAGAGAGAGTGTGTTGTAGATCTAGAGGAAACCACAAAGATCCTTATACGAGAGACTTACATGGGAGAAACCACCTTCAAAACTCAACTAAAACCCTTAGATTTGCTACCAAAATCAGTGGGAGATCACCTTCAACCCCTAAGAACACAAAATCCCAAGTGAGTATCGAGTGGGAGAAGGTTTGGAGTGGAATGAGTCAATACCGGGTGAACCCGGGTCTTAAAACCATATTTTTACGTGGCCACACGGTTTGACAAACCATTTGATAATCATGTGCACGCTACTGCCTAGAAAAGAGGGGTCTGCATGGAAGTCTTTCATGGTTTGGAAATCCATGCATAGTCCATGTGAAGCCTATTGTCTCCCCCTACATGGTTTCCTGGAGAACCCACACGATTTCCCCTAACCGTGCTCAAACCGTGCTCCCTAACAAAAGTCTCCAAACTTATCCAAAACCATTCCAAACACTCCCATACTCTTCTCAACTCATCCCATGAACATTGAAAACATAAAAAATAATAAACAAAGGATACATACCTCAAATAGGGGGATGCTACATTATCCCCACCAATGGACTTTATGTCGTTGGAATGTAGTGAACCCACCTTTTGCCGAAAGAGCTTTGACCATTGCTCGGTCATCTCTTTCTACCACTCCCAAGTCTCCTCTTGGATCTGGATATGCTACCAAAAAAACCAAAACATACTGATGCTTTTACGCCACAAGACTTTCTCTCGGGTATCCACAAACCTCACTGGTACGTGCACCATCAATGCATCCAGCTCTAGCTCAATATAATCCCATTGAATAACATGGCCAGTATCTGGCTGATGCTTTTTCAACTCTGACACATGAAACAAATTATGCAATGCACTGAACCTAGGTGGAAAATAAAAATTATAAGCGACCTGACCAACCTGCTCAAGTATCTAAAATGTTCCAATATACCTTAGAGATAACTTTCCCTGCATCCCAAACCGATGATTTCACAACCTATGAATGTTCCTCATGAAAACATGATCACTCAACTCAAACGACAATGGCCATCGATGATGAACTGCATAAGATTTCTAACAACTCTGAGCCATCTCCATTCTCTCCCTAATTAACATGATCTTCGCCATAGTCTCATGGACAATGCTCTGTCCAACCATCAAGGACTCACTCGTTTCCACCCAGTATAGTGGAGAATGACACAACTACCCATAAAACGCTTCTTACAGAGCCTTATATATGGATTCATGATATATTTTATTGTACAAGAACTCAACCAACAACATGTTCTCTCCCCACGAGCCCCTAAAATCCAAGACCCAAGCCCACAACCTATCCACCGAAGTTTGTATCATCCTCTCAGATTGACCATCCGTCTGAGGGTGATGCACTATGCTCATAGTCAACTATGTTCCAAGGGATTTCTGCAATGATTTATAAAAATGTAATGTAATCCTTGGATCTATATTTTATACAATCGAAACTGGAACACCATTCCACTTTAACACCTTTTGGATATAGATTTTGGATATATCCTCCACCGTATGAGATTCACGAATCAGGATGAAATGGGTCGTCATCGTTAGCTGATCCACTATCACCAAAATGGCATCATGCATCCTAATCGTTCAGGGGATACCTATGACAAATAACCTGACTATTTTCTCTCACTTAAAAATATGGATTGGTAAAGAATGCAACATTCCGGCCGGCCCCTGTTGCTCTGCCTTGACCTGCTGACAAGTTAAGCATCTCGAAACAAACATAGCCACACTTCTTTTTATACAAGCCCACCAAAAATGCGCATTCATCTCTTTATGGATTTTTTGAATTCAAGGATAAACATTCATCCAGGAATGATGACTTTCCTTGAGAATATCCTCATGAAAAAGAATCGGTACAACCATCCTATTCTGAAAACCCAATGATGAATCTCCCTTCAGTTGCCAACCCTCAATGGTCTCACCACCATTGAGTTCAACCTCATGTTCACACACTCGGAATAAGATATTTGTTCCTCTTTAAATTGTGCCACCACATATGGAATCAACAAGACCGGAAAGAAGACCTCTCTATCTCCCTGGTCCTCACAATCCAACCACATGTCAGTTATAACCGACATCAACTACCACTGGTTTGATGCATGTTTCACCACCCGAGATTATGATTTTCTAATTAATGCATATGCCACCGAATTTCTCTTACCTAGTGTGTACATCAAGTAAACATCAAACATATGGAGATATTTCATCCATCCCCTTTGCCGGAAGTTCAAATACCTTTGTGAGAAAATGTGCTTCATGCTCTTATGATATGTATATACCGTGAATTTCTCATCGAAGATATAATGATGCTACCCTTTCAAAGAATGGACCACTACTGGAAATTCCAAATCATGAGTTATGTAGTTTTTCTCATGCACCCTCAACTATCATTAGCACTACACAACCACATGATTCCCTTGCATGAGAACGCACCCCAACCCTGATCTCGATGCATCACAGTACACCACTTACACATTTCCTAGTTATGGAAAATCCAAGATTGGTGTTGATGTAAAGAGACTATTCAGCTCTTCAAAACACTACCGACACTATTCATTCCACTGGAATGGAATAATATTTCTTTTCAAAGCTGTCATCGGTGAAGCCAAACGTGAAAAATCATGAACAAAATACCGATAATACCCAGCTAGGCCAAGAAAAATCTATATCTCGAACACATTCCTTGGCGTTTTCCTTGAAATAACAGATTATATATTTTCTAGATCCACTGAAACGCCCTTCTAAGAAATCAGAAGGCTATGAAAAATGAACTTCATGTATCCAAAAGTTACACTTTGACCATTTGGCATACAACCAATGATCCCTCATGATCCCTAGCACTGTCGCCAAGGGCTTCTCATACTCTAACGTTGTCTTTGAATACACCAAAATACTGTCTAAAAACACCCCCACAAATGAATCCATATATCTCTAAAATACTTGATTCATCAATTCCATGAATACTGCTGGATCATTTTTCAGACAAAAGGGCATAACCACATATTCATAATGGCCATATATACTTTGTAATGCTGTTTTAGGGATATCATCCTTTCTCACCTAGAATTGATGATATCCCGACCTCAAGTCAATCTTGGAGAACCATTGGGCTCCCCTCAACTAGTCAAAAAAATCATTAATTCGTGGAAGTGGATATCTTTTCTTTATCATAACATGGTTAAGTCTACGATAATAAACACAGAGCCTCAAAGTTCCATCGTCCTTTTTCACAATCAACACCATTGTTGCCCATAGAGAGTTGCTAGGCTGGATAAACCCTTTGTTTTCTAACTCCTCCAACTAGAAATTCAATTCTCACAATTCAGTAGATTCCATTCGGTATAAAGGAAGTGAGATACGATTAGTCACCAGATGAGATCAATCGTAAACTCCACTTCTCTTACTGGAGGTAACCGAGAGAATTTTTGGGAAAAACATACATGAAATGATCCACCACTACAGGAAGAACACTCTTCTCAACACCCATAAATAATTCCAATGAAAACACAACCAACTGATACAATAATTTTACCGTTGTTGGTTCCAACAAACCCGTTGCACGCTGACTTCACGCCTCTCACCTATAAAGAGATGTCTGATGCCATCGTGTGTCGTAAAAGCCATTGTCTGTTCCTTACAGGTTATGTGGGACTTAAAAACCATCATCCAATCTATTCCTAGGATTACATCATACTCATCCATCTCAATCAATGAGAAATTCGACATTATCTCAACCTCACCCACAACAACAAAACATTCTTTACACAAGATGGCTCGACACTCTCTTCGACCCTGAGGAGTTTGACGAATCCCAACTGAAGGAATCATTTCTACCATTAAACCATGTAACTCAACCACACATTCAGTAATAGTTTTCCCACCCTGGTAAAAGGTGTCACTCCTCCTCTTCAACCTAGCGTTAGAGTTCCCACTATTCCCCATGGGTACAACCATGCTTCCTCTACCCAGTTCTCCCAACAGATCCTGCTCAGCCACTGATGCCTGATTCACCATCACTGTTTAATCACTAATACAAAGCACTACTATCTTTCAATGGATCTCTTGCATTAACCCCGCTTCAATGATCTTTGACTCCCATGACGTGCTACCTGCCAACTCGGTTGCAAACCACAATAAGCTCATAAACTAAGCTGCATATTTCTTCATAGACATATTCTCTTTATTCACACTAAATAAATCAGTTATGCGCTGAATTATGAACTTATGTGGATAGGATTTTTTATTAAACAATTCTTCAATTTTTTCCCACATCATACCCTAGTCTATTCCCGCTTGGACTACCAACTCCCACAACTGAAGAGAAAGATCATCTAGATTGTACATTTCTAGCTTTACTTTCTACTCTACTGGCATCCCCAACAATTTGAAAATTATTGTTCTTTCTGGACAACCACACCTCTGCCCTTTCCAGGTCTAAATCACCCCTAAAGACGGGTGGATATTACCTTTGAAAATGAGCCACATAATCATCATTATTTAGATCTTCTGCTCTATTCACAAAACGAACCACTTGGAAAGCTTGCACTATGATCTGGACTAACTGTTGGTTCACTTGGGGCTCACGTGCAACCACGTTCTCATTGACCACATCATTTTGGTCTCTACGACGCCTAATCTGTGCCATTTCTATAAACAAAAAACAAAAAACCATGAGTCTCACTTCTGTAGACATCATGAATTCCCATTTCAATTCACATTACACAACACTTTAACAACGAGGCTTTCCACCTTTTCCACATTTGCATGTTTCACCATTTTTGAAATTCAAACCATTTTCAAAATACCATGATTATTCACATTACTATCTCATGAATTTTAAAAATCATTTCTCAATTAATCCCATAAATCATTATTCCCAATGAAATATGCATCCTCGAGGGAAGTCATTTCTACCGTATATGTCATGCACATCTCATTGGATACACCCACAACAATGAGAATACCAATGCCTATAAGTGTCTCCAAAAAACTTATGTACCCAATTCCTTGGTAACATGATGTTTAGCATAAAAGGATTAGCTACTTCCTTTTATGTTATAAATTCCATTTTCTGACATTAATACTCTTTTCTACCATCCAAAATCAACGAATATAACAGAACGAATCTCAACTCCAAATCTGTGAATCAACTCAAAAGGACCAAACAAGCTGATACCACATGTAACTAGGGAGTTGTCGGGAAGTCCTGTTAGCTGAAGATGGGGTGAATGAGTTGGAAGGGATGTACCAACATTATTGTTTCTTTGTTGTGTGTTGCTTTGTATACATGGAATTTGTGGTGGAAATATAATGGCTGGTTTTAATATACCTCTGTCACACATATGACAGTCATATTATACATGAATTGTAACATAAATATATAAGATCAACTTTTCATAAATTTAACAAGACTATGAAATTAAATTAGTGTTCATGTGTACGTATGCTTACAGTCTCTATGAATGGTGCGGTTCATTTATTATATACAAACATCATTGTTAATTATAAACCCATATGTACTGAATATATAAGATAATTAATTCCTGATTTACATTACAGAGATTATGAAATGATGATTTATTTATTATGATTTTCAAATAACATGTTAAAACTAACTTGAGAAAACATGGCAACTAACACCCGAAATAGTAAAAAGAATGATTATTTTTTAAAAAAATTGTAATAAGATATTATAAGAATATGATATCTAATTTTATAATCATGATTATGGTTATAGTATATATTATTAATATATGTTAACCCACTATAAAAGATTATGAATTCCATATAACAAAATGGTAGTTTAAGGAAAATCAATTTCATCACAATTTACATTACATTGATACTAATCTATTGTTATGCACCAATTCAATTTTATTTGGTGTATATACATTATTTGACACATTATTTGAAGAATTGGCTAATATAATGATATTATATGAATCATTTACAATTATTCCTCTATGGATAATATCATTTTAATGTTTTAATGTGGTATGGGGAACTTCAGAGCATTTATAAATAGTTCTCCAAAAAATGTTCTTAATGATTATATTTTCAATATCACTTAATTTTTTGATTTTTAATATTCTCATGAAATAATAAATATATATTAAAATTTTTTCATTAGAAATATTACCAAATACACATATCCTATTATAATAGGTATTTGTATTTCCAAAACTGTATATCATTTAGACATAAGATTCTCACTTTGATAGTTATATGATTTTCTGATTAATTATTGATGAATATGTATTCATTATTTAATATGGATATTTGAAAAGGAATGTTATTTTTTTAATTAATTTTCTATATAAATGATTAAGACTAGAAATAACTTGGGGATATCATAATTTATATAACCCCATGATGCATCAATTAGTTATCATGAGACAAAAAATTTAGCCAAATTAAATATGTTTCAATCCATAATTTTAATAGTCTTGTAAAAGATATTGATAGTATCAGTCTTTATATAACTTATATATAATTTCCAATAATTATGTATTTCTTTCATTGATTTTTTAGTTATAATTTATTTATGAAATTTTTCAGTAACATTTTTATGGATATATTCTATTATCAGTTTATTGATTTAGTGGCATGCGTATTAGTGAATTACAATTCCATATTGATTAATGATTATCATTTAATTTAAATAGAATAGATTTTCTTTTATTTATCTTAACACGTTATCTTATTCTGATTGATTCATTATTTATTCTAATTTACATACCCTTACTATGAATTTTATCTTACAACATTTAGGTTTCCTTTCTCTAATTTAGGAAGTAGAAATCATTGAATAATATTTCATTGATTCAGTTTATTTTCATTTTATGTGTGATTTATAATTTTCAATTTCCCATTGAATTATGGTTATAACGTACGTAATCTGTCTTTCTAGGATTACTAAACGGATCATCCCTTTGGGTTTTTATTCCTTGTAATCATTCCAATGTATAAAAATAATACACCTATTCTGGGCTTCTAGGGTTCGGGTTTTACAAAATACATTTCTGATAAATATTTTTGTTTAAATAAATGTTTTTTTCATGAAATAGTCCTATAGAATAATATTTGTAAATATAATTACAATATAATTTTATAATATTCTATTTTATTTTTATAATGGTTAAATATTTCATTTCATCCTAAAAATGTTATTTTTTAAAAATTAAACATTTAATTACTAGTATACATTTCATAATTTTTGAAAATTATTTTCATAAAATAATTATTTTTCATTGAAATAAAGACATTAAAAATAGATTAGGTTGAGATTTTTTAATTTTATATAATAATTTATTTTTAAGAATACTAATAAAACATTTCAGTATCTTGATAGTTTCTATCATAAATATATATTTTATAATGATTTAATCAATAATAAATTTAAATTAAGGGACATAAATTATTTATTGTATTCATATATATTATTTTAATTAATGAAAATGATTTTCCAACCTATAAATTTATTTTAAGTGTTTAATATTGAAATTGGAGTTTCAATGAAATATTTTGACAAAAAATTTGTTCTCCATTCATAGATAAATATTATATATTAATGTTCCATTATGATACTCTAAGGTATCAGAAAAAACCTTATAAGTTTTATAAACCATGATCCATATCCTTTTGAAAACCAATGGGTTTTTATTGGAAACTACCGTCAATTTTAAGGAATACATATATTAATTATTAAACAATCCTCCAACATTTAACATACATACACACCTATTAACCACATTAAATTTATTCTAAACCAACTAAGGCATTAATTATCAATATCTAGATAAATTCCCTTAATTATCTATGGTTTCAATGAATTATCCATGGGATTTAAGAAACAATCCCATAAGGTAAGGTATAATGTTCCTCTACCATCCTTCCATAGTTCATAAAATGTTGTTATTGTTCGAATTTCAATTATAATTTTTTCTCATTCATATATTATTAGTCAATTTATTTCCAAATTTTGTTTATTCATTGAGAAAATTTCATTCCACCTAATTACTCCTGATCTATAAATCAAATTTTATACCTTTTATTCTATTAATTTCATTATTTGATTTTCAATGCCTCAATTTTATATTGTAAATTACTAGAATTATCTTTATTGAAGATATTTATTATATATATATATTAACATTTCATTGATTATCTATTACAATATATAAAACCCATATTATATCATGATTAATTAAATCATGAATAAATAAAATATATCATTTTTAAAAATAAATGGAGATTTAGAAGATGTTTTTGGAAGATGTGGATAGGTGGGGAATAGGGATTAGGAATACATAACTACTTTTTTAAGATATATTCTCAATGGTGTGAATGGAATGAAATATCATATGTTAAATGGTGGAATGAAATATTCTACTTAGAATTATATGACTACATAGAAAATATTCAATGGCACTCAAAATGATAAGATATATTACTTAAATTGTTTTCCATATTAGTTAGAAATATGATAAAAAATAGACGTAACACAATTAATGATATTTTGATAAGAACTATAGTATTTTTGCATTATGATATTCAAATTAACTAGGGGGTTTCTATATAATATTTTAAAACTTATTTTTGAAATTATTTTTGATATATTTCTATTGGCTCTAAATAGCATGAATGGTTTTATTCCCACCATAACAGCTCAAGAAGAATAAATAATTAAAATAATAAAAAAATTGTAATTTAGTTTCTTTTTTGAAATGATAAATAATAATTTTCAAAATATAGAATATGTTCATGGTAAATAGATGACAATGCAACCTGTAATGACTCACAACAGGAATGAAAATATGGGGAAATATTACATGATAAATATAATTTGATGTTTTGGTTGAAGATTATTTCCTTTCCCTAATTTTTCAATGATGTATCTAATAGGATCATTCATATTAACTTCTTTAAATTATTTTATTTAAATGTAAATATTGAAATAATATGATGATGAATGTTTAAATATTAAAAACGTGTGAATGACCTATTCATAATGTGTATTATGTTACATAAGGAATAAGAAGTTTGTTCATTTCATTATTGTTATAAAAATGATGAAAAATGAAAGAAAAACAAAAGTACTACAAATCTATAATTTCTTGATAACCCCCAAAAACTTAGATATTGAAATATACAAAAAATAGTTACGAAACGTTGTAATATTCTTCATATTCAATATAGAGTTTTTAATATTCTTATTGAAGATCCTTTTTTCTCATAGAGTCCTATTCAAAACAAACAATTAGTAGATAATGTGAGTTTCTATATTGTTATGGGACCTCTTAGTCCATTACATTTCCAAATTTCTCGTGAATGGGGAAACATGGGGACCATCAGTGAATCATTAGGTAATTTTCCATGATTTGGGTCGAACGTATAGTGGCCCTGATCTACGTTGGTGGCACCAATGGGTATCAACGACACAGATGGGCATCAGCTGCACTAACCGTCGTTAGTGGTGGCGAAAAGCATCAGGGGCACAGATGGGTTGTCCATTGATCCAATCAGCATTACTGCCAGTGTGACAGTGCTAGGGAGACGTTTCCATGGCAATTGTTTCAGGGGGACGGTGTCAGGAGACGGTGCTTGGGTGACGGTGTCAGGGTGATAGTGTAGGGCAATGGTTCGAGGGTAATGGTGAATCTCTTAATGGTGACTCATTCCATGTTTTCACATGACATTCTAGTTTTCCCCAGTAATGTATCATTTCTGGTAAAAGTGTTTTACTACCCCTTTGAAAACCATTTGATACCCATAAAATATGTTTTAACCCCCAATAGTTAGTTGATCCTAGTGTTACATAGTATTCTACATTTAAAAAAAATATCTTCACTCACAGTCATTATCGCCACCATCTTCGAGGAGAATTATTAAATCTCAATCAATCTCAATGTGTGAAACCATCCAACTGAGTGTTCGAGCCATAATTCAAATTTTACATACATCAAAATTATCTACTTGATTATAGCATCGGGCAATTTGTTAAGCCAATAACATCTCCAACCTTCTTCCATTCAGAATCTCTTAGTGATCCTAGCGACTTCCATCAGAGGTGAATAGTGATCCCTTTTTGGAGGCCTTCCCACACATGCTTGGAGCCCTCGGAGTACTTCCTCTTCAAGCCGTGCAACCCCAGCTCTTGGTGCGAGGATAAAACATCGATTGTTGATCATCCAGGAATGTGTTTTCCTTTGTATCTCATTACAGTACAACATGGGGGGGGGGGGGGCTGTGACAATGTTTTCCCTCGGGACATAGACGAAACCAAACAGTAATGATGATAATAAATAGACTTCTATAGAATGAATGGATGTGACAGAATGATGATGTAACAACATATTTTTATCTTGGTTTATATTCTAAGGGTTGTATGGGATTATTACCACTATGAAATTGTTTTCATTGGTGTTCCTTGCATGTGCATTAATGACCCTCTATTTTTGGGAATATCCTATGATTGGAAGGTCATAACATGTAAATTTGTAAATCATGTAAACTAGATTTATTAAATGGATGTCAATAAATAAGAATCCTTGTGTTATCACTTCAGTTAATGAAACATAATAAAGGAACATAAATAATGGTGTGGTTAATTTTGAAAATTCACTTTCTTTGTTCTAATGAAATGTGTGGTGGCTCTATTAGATTCATTGTGTAGTGATGTAGAGGGATATGGAATGTTCTTGTTGATATATTGGTGGGGATTTGTTTGGTCTCATTACATCGAGGATTCTCAATGATTCGGTTTGGTTTTTGTAACAGTACTAGAGAACTTAGTGTGAATGATTAAATTGTAGTTTGGTCATTTACATCATCATTCAAGTGTTGTTCTGTCTTCTGGTTATTCCTATTAGTCACCCGGTAGAGGAGAATTATATACAAAAGAATCACATGAACTTGATAACAAGAATGGGTTCGATGGGGAAACTGTCTTCCAAGAGTGGGTTTTTTTCTAGTTTTGTTTGTGGAGAATTTGTGCATATAGGGATATAAGTGAGAGAGGTTGTGTATAGGCTGGTTTTCTATCATGGAACCCTTAGGATGGGATGAGTTATTGATTAAATATATGTATTATATTTATGTTCATGTGTTTCTCATATACATTCCACCCCAAATGAGACCATCGTGACGAACACCCCCATTTCATGGGGGAGGGTGTTTTTTCCAATATTCTTTTGAGTGTCTAGTTACTAGCTATATTATGGTCCCTCTCCTTGGTAGAACATGAATCTCTATGAAGGTTGTGATAACCTAATATTCAGTATTTTCCAAGAATCATCTCGTAGGAGGTGTTGTGGGGGCTGTCCCAACTGTGTGTGGGTAGGATGATTTCCAAGAGTCTTTAGGATGAGGCTCATGTGTCTTTGGGAGTGGTGGTGGTTCTAGTGGACCAGGTGTCTGAGGATGTGGATACATGTTGTTTTTGTGTCACATGTGTTTTCAATGGTGGTTATGTGTGGTAGTGGCCCATATTTTTATGAGCAGGATTCATGGTTGTGGCCTACCAGGTTATTGTTGGGGCGACAGTGGGACTATATTGGATCCCATTAGAGAGGTCTATTGTGTAGGATGTCTTAAATAACTGGTTTGATAGTGGTGCAGGGTACCCCAAAATCGATATTGTATTACAATTACTCTTCCTAACTTATGTTTTATAGGGAGTTTGATTTTGTGAGGCTGGATGGATATTTTCCTTAATTGGAATTTTGGAAAACTCTCCATTCTCACAGGTAATTATAGTTCATCCTCACTTGTGCATGATAGATTTTGGTTTTCCTTATTAAGTATACCTGTATACATTCCATACATATATAAAACTGCTTTCAGGTTTCTAGGATGACCTTGAGGACCATGCTGGACAATAAAAGCATGGGCATTAAGATTTGTTGTTGTTGCTTTTCCCTTCCTTTGGTAATTCGCATTGGAGTTCACTGTACTTTTAGTCATAGTATTTTGGACATGCAAGTGGGAATGGAATGTTGGGATTTACTATTACATTCATATATTGGTGTTGTTTGGGACTTATCATCTTGCCTCTTGATCTTGTTCTAAAAATGGGAATCCCATCCATATCATTTGAGATTCAATCCCTTGGTGCTAGTCGCCACTCCAAGTCATATTGATGGTGGGTCATATGGGTAATTATCGATCCTTCCACTTGAATAAGGAAGGGTTTGGCAGTTTTCTATCTATTCTCTCATCCTATTGTAGGCAGGTCATGGCAAAATGGTATCAATGATGATGGTTGAGAGATATGATGGTGTTAAGGGATAGGCATAGTGAGTATTGCATGGTGTGGGAGGGAAATAGTTATTGGAAATCTTATTGTGTAAAATAATACATGATTATCGGCTAGGAATCATGATTAGAGGGCCCCCCATGATCCGATGCTAGTACTCTGGGCCTACCAAGATACCATGTTATGGTACAACGATTCTAGGGTAGAGAAACTAGGAATGTTACATGAATCATAATTACTTGTGTACTTGTGTGTTATTTGTGTTTTGGGAAATTATAATAATAAATTATTTGAGAAAACTTTAAAAGAATTCTTCTACACTACTAAATCTTAATCATATCATGTTTACCATGCACCTATGTCACCTGAACGACATCCACAAGTAGTTTTTCCATTCACGGCTTTGTAGGTTGATCAAGTTGACCAAAGGAGTGATGGTCGAGTAGAAGAGGGTGACATGTGGAATAATACTATATGTTTCTTCCATTGGAATACCTTCAGGAAGTACGAGTGAAGCGTTTCCAGCTTGGAGACAGTGGGATGGATTGAGGAACTTGCGATCACCTTTACCGTGAACTGTGCTCCGAGAGAGTAATGGGTTCAATTCAAAATTATTCAGTTGAGGGGAGCATCGCATCAGTGGAGGACATTATACCTTAGATAGAGGATGGAGAAATAGGTTTTATAGAATGACTTCGAGAAGAAATTCTGGAAAATTTACTTTCTTCTTTGAAGATGGCCATGAAGAGGCAGGATTTACTATCCCTCCAGAAGGGGAGAATGTTAGTGAGTGGGTTTGGGATCAAGATCAAGGATCTCATTCAATTTTCTCCAGACCAATTTCTTGATGAGGAGTCTCCGGCGTGAAGAATAGAGGAGGAACTCCGACCTTCCCTACAATACATTGTTAGTACCTTCAATCTACTGATGTTCCCGGTGGTTCTGAAGAATGATGAAGTGGTGGAGAGTATACACAAACTGGGAGGTGGGCCATGACATGGGATTTAGTTGAGCTCATTGATGGGGAAATCCATTAGAAGTAGGCCTCCTCCATGAAGGACATCCATGTTTTGGCCGACAGGGAGCATACCCGAGAAATTCCAGTTTCAATCTCCCAGTCCCTGCCCTTTCTCTGTGATTCTAGGAAAAAGGTGATTTATCTATGGAATACATTTTAAACTATAGAATCACTTCCCAGACGGAGTCAAATAAACTATAGTAGGGTAGGTTCAACACCCACCTCAGCAGCTGTAGTTTCTAGTGAGAGATTATCAGTAGCAACAGTAGTAGGGATAACAACCTCCCACTCCATTGAGGGTGGACAGTGATGTACGATACTGACCGTAGGGTTATCTTTAGGACCTTTAATAGTTCTTGGTCATAGAGGCGAGTAAAAACTGAGGAGAAAAATAGTTGGGTGTGGATAGCTGCACTTCGGAGGGATAGCATTTCCAGAAGGGCAGGAGGACGTTTGAGGCACGATCACGTTGATTATCACTCTTGGATGTTCCTTTTTTGATTAAAGAGATTCTCACACCACTTTTTCACCCGGTGAGGCCCATTACTTGGGCCTATACATAGAGATACTCTCCATTCCCATTGTGCTGAGTGCGCTAGTTGGAGGTCAGACCCCTTGTTTGTTTTTTGTCAAGGATGCATACTGATATTTGGGAGACATATGTAAACTGGGGACCAATTTCTACTAAAAATGAATCAATACAATGTCATCATGGGAATTTAATGGATGTATTATATACACAATATTATCGACTACTTACAGGGAAGGTTCATTTTCTATGATATGTGCTTCTAGCATGTAGCATTTTTTGTCGAGTGTGGTTTCTAGGAGGGATGTCGACTAGTAGTGATCCTTATATATTTATTAGCTGAAATATGAGTGGAGTTGGCAGACACATACAAGGTTTTAGTTCCATGTAAAATGAGTTATTTTATTGATGTCTTCCCTCAAATGGTTGTGACCCTACCCCCTTGACGTAATGTTGAGTTTTTGATAGACATATAGCACAGTTCCCATCCGATTTCAATGGATCCCTATTGGATTTCGCCTTCTGAGGTGTATGAGTTACATATTCCTATTGATGAACTAATTTATAATAATGGTTTTCAGATGATCACGTCACCATGGGGTGATCCAATGTGGTGCATGAAAAAGGAAGATGGTAGTGTTAGTCTATGAAACAACTAACAAAGGATGAATCTCGTAATCATCAATAACTAATACCCCCTCCCAAGTATCAAAGACATTTCTATCTAACTGATGATATCTTGTTGTTTATCTAAGATTGACCTACATTTATCACTAGTTGAGGTTTAATGTGCATTACATCATGAAGACTATGTTCATGTACAGGTATGGGAACTTTGAGTTCGTTGTCTTGTTGTTCAGTGTTACGAACTCACCAGACATGTTCATGGTGATCATGAACTCCATTTTCAACAAATATCTGGACTACTTCGTGTTCTTGATCATTGAATAAATCACAATATATGCTAGATAATTGGTCTATCATGCCAAGAACATTAGGGTAGTCTTGGAGGTCCTCTGACACCTCCAGATCTAAATGAATTTGTCCATGTAAATGTTCTCGACAAGAGGGGTGAACTTCCTTTGACATGTGGTGTCCTAGATGGGATTTCAGTGGACCTGTCGAAGGAATATGTGATTTTTTTTCTTGGTAATAACCCAAGAATGTGTAAGAGGTTCATTGTTTAATGGGTCTTGTAGGTTACTACTAGAGTTTTTTTTCTAGACTTCTCATGAGTTGTAGTGCCTTTGACAGTATTGAACATGTAATTATAGGCTTTTGTTTTGAGTGAGAAGTTCCCTGAAGCATTCAGTTATCTAATGGGAAATTGGTAAGTACCCCAGTGATGAGGTTTCTAGAGGAAGGGATAATGTTTGAAGTGTTCTATGATGCTTCTGGTATAGGTTTGGGGTGTGTGTTGACGCAGTAGTGGGTAGTGGTCTCTAATGGGTCTAGGAAGAGACATCCTCAAAAACATAACTATACCACCCATGACCTAAATCATAAAGCAGTAGTGTTCCCCCTGATGTTGTGGTAGCATTATGTCACTAGGGAGCACATTCTGGTCTTCATAAATAACAAGAGATTGAGGTATGTATTCTCATAGTGACAAATGAACATACAACATTAGAGGTTGATAGTATTTCTTCTTGATCATGAATTAGATATCTCTTAAACCTCAGTTATGGGGAAAACGGTGGATGATACCTTGAGAATTATGTCGTAGAAGGATGTGGGGGAGAGTAAATATATTCATGGATTGAAATGGAGGAGCTGGATTCCTTGAACAGGGATGCAAGTTTGGTGGATTGTATAGGCTGTCTATTTCAGATGATAGTGCAGTATTCCTTGGAGCCGCATGTGGAGGATTCAAAGTGGGGAGAAATAGAGTATGATTTGATCTATGATAATGATATCTAGGTTTATTCTCCTAAATAATGGCTATAAGATACTCAGAATCAGGTGTTGTTTTGTGGAAACCGGTTTGTCCCGATAGAAATGCACTATATAGTTCTTAGTGAGTTTTATAAATCACCACTTGTGGTGCACCGATGAGTTTCCAAGACGTACCAATGCATTCTATGTTATTTTCGGTGTCCTGGGGTGTTGTGGGTAGTGGTGGATTGTGTGGTAAGGATCCTCATGTTTCTGCAAGTGATGGTTGACCACTGAGAACTGGGTGGTCTGTTGCTACACTTAGTTTTTCTTGAGTGGATGTGGGATGAAGTTTGGATGGATTTAATCATAGGAATACCTTGATATGAGGGAGGTTGTGATGAGATCTGGGTAGGGGTATACAATTTGACAAAATCAGATCACTTCCTAGTGATTACGGATTTGAGTACAGTGGATGCCTTAGTAATGATGTATGATGGTAAACTTGTGTGTTGGCACAGAGTTCTAAGAAACATCATTTCGAATTGGGATACATTCTTCAATTTATGATTTTGGATGGGGATGCATAGTGATTTTAGAACCAACCTATTCCTTTACACTGCATCCCATCCTCACATGGATGGGAAGACAAAAAGAACCATCCTGACAATTGATGGCATGCTACATGTCATGTATCATAGACATCGAAGGATCATGGTTATGACACTTTCCACTAGTAGAGTTTTCGTAAAAAAATATATACCACACTACCAATGGAATGGATCCATTGAAATTGTTCTCTGAAAGATGTTGTTGTTTACTTGGGTGATGTAAAACTGTTGGGGAGGTAGGTGTTCTTGGCCCGGAGGTATTATAGGGAACGACGGAGAAGTTTCATATTGTGCGTGAGAGGATGAAGGAGGATCAGTACTGATAGAAGTCATTTGTTGATCATAGGAGGATAATATTTGAGTTCCAGCTTTGGGATGATGTTTACTTAATGGTCTCCACTCGGCATGGGAAAAATAGGATTGGCATGGGGTGTATTCTTTCTCTCGAGTTCATTGGACTATTCGAGGTATTGGGAAAAGTCGGTGAAGTGGCAGATTAGATGGTGTGACCACCACCACTGCAGAGGGTCCAAAACACCATTTTTTATCTCAACTCGGTCAGTTTCAACATGATGACTCCCAGTTCCTTGACTAGGGAGAGCTACATTTCTAGGATGATGCGATGTTCGTGGAGCGACTGATGAGGATCGCGAACCGTCCGGAAAAGGTGATTTGTTGATGGACCATTCCCATGGTTCATGTGTTGTGGAGGCATGTCGACTTCAAGAAGAGTATTGGGGAACATGAGGCATATAATTGTGGCTAAAATACTAATCTAATTAATTTGTGATTTTTTAGTTTATTTTTCACTTGGTTGTGATGTAATGCATGAACTTGTTAATTATGAGATGAATTGTTTTTCATTATTCTATGAATGTGTGTGATATGTCCTCACTATGGGCAGTGGAGGACATAATAACTTATCAAGAAGAATTAAGGTGGATGAGATTAATCATGTGTGGGAGAGTCAGTTCCACCCAAAGCAGATTGTATCTTGACATGGAGGAAGGGACTTCATAATCCATTTTTCTAGATGGTGTGACATTTAGTTTGTTTACATGGGGGAGAATTTCAGTAGTGTATCAATATTTTTTTAGGATAATGATGAGGGAGAGGTGTTCTTAGATATAAAGGTATATATAGAGTTTTTAACAACTCTAGTGTAGTTTTTATATGAGAGGTATCTTATACGGTGGTTGTTCAGACCCCTCACTTTTCTTTAAGTTACTATTAAAATCAAAAGGACGAGAATAGTTTGAGAGGTATCTAATGTAATGGATCGGGCAATCATGGTCTATTAATATTCCAAATTTCTGGTGATTGGGGAATCTTGGGGACCATCAGTGACTAATTAAAGAATTTTTCAAAATTTAGTTCAAACAAAAAGTGGTACCGATGAGAGTCAGTGGCACCGATGAGCGTTAGTGGCACTGATGGGCGTTGGTGGGACCGATGAGCATTGGTGGAACTGATGAGTCATCTATAGAACCAATCAACAATGGTTCCGTGGCAATGGTTCCAGGGTGACGGTGCCATAATGATGGTTCTTGGGTGAACGTAATATGACAATGATGCCAGGGTGACTATGTCAGTGCAATGGTGTCAGGGTGATGGTGATTTTCCTAATGTGATCCATTCCCATTATTTATAGGTCCTTCCGATTTTTCCCTAGTAAGATATCATTTGATATTAATGTGTTTTATTTTCCCTTTCAATGCTATATAAAACCAATAAATGATTTTGTAAACCCCCAATATTCGAGCATCCCTTGAGTTAACAATACATGTGTTATTTTCCTCAGTGTCACCCAATTGGATGTTTTACAGTTTTGACACTATTACATTCTTTTGACCATTTAATGGAATTCTATTAATTCACAGCCGTTATCTCCAACATATCCAAGGAGAATTAGTACATCCTTATTAATCACAATGTCTTATATCAACCAACCATGTGGTTAAGCCACATTCCATCTTTTATGTATTTCTGAATTGTCTCCCTGATTATATGAACATTCCTTTTCTTAAGTCGATATCCTCTCATCATTTTTCATTCTGGTCTCTCTTAGTTCACTAAGAGACTTCCTCCTAAGACGAATAGTACTCCAATACTGGATCCCTTTCATCTCATCCATGGAGCCCTTGGAGTTCATACTCTACAGCTCATGCTTCCCCAATTCTAGGTGTGAGGAGATAAATTAGATCACTGATCATCCTAGTAGGTTTTTTTCCTTTTTCTCTCTTTATTGTGCATCATGTGGGGTGGCTATGATTATATTTTCCCTTCAGATTTATATGAAACCAATACATTACAATGATAATAAATGGTTCTTTAAGTAATGAATTAGAGTGAATGATGATGAAGTTTCTTTATTATTTTATCATCATTTTTATTTTATGAATTGTATGGGCTTATGAAAACGAAATATATTGGTCATTTGTGGTCCTTTATGGTGCACTAATGAACCTCTGTTTTCTAGATAGTCATCTGATTGAATGAATGTAACATTGAAATTTGTTAATAACATAAACGTGATTGATTAAATGGATACTCAATGAATATGAATCCTCTTGTGATCACCCAGATTAATGAAACAGAAGGAAGGAACTTAATTAATGGTGTAGTGAAATATAAAACTTCCATGCTCTGTTATGATGATATCTGTGGTGGAATTGTTTAATTCCTTGTGGGATGACATAGAGGGGTATGGAATGATCTTGTTGAGAAGTTTGTTGGGCATGGATTAGTTCTATTATTTCGAGGAATCTCACAGATTAATTTTATTGTTGTGACATTACAATAGAACTGGGTGTGAATGCTTAAATTGTTGTTTGACAATTTTATTATTCGGTCCAGGGTTGTTTTGGATTTTTGTTGGGCCTATTAGTCTCCCGGTAATGGAGTATAATTTTCAACAGAATCAATTTAACATGATAAAAATAATGGGTTCGATGTAGAAACTGTTTTCTAGGAGTGGGTTGTGTTCTGGTTGTGGTAGTGGTGCATTTGTTCTTGTAGGAATATCATCCAGATTTTATTTTTTATGGGATGGTTGTCTATCTTAGAACCCTTGTGATAGAATGTGTTCTTGATTACCTATATGTATTATATTTATGTTATTTTGTTTCACATACTCACCCCACCCATGTTTAGGTCTTCATGCCGAACACCCACATTTCATGGGGGAGGGTGTTTTTATGAACATTCTTATGAGTGGATGGTCAACACTGCTTTTCTACCCCCTACCACATGTAGCCCAAGTTATTTTTGTAGCCTATGATGGAGTAATTTTTAGTAATTCCCAAGACTCTTCAGGCAGGGGGTGTTGTGGTGGTTAGCCATAGTGTGTGCAGGAAGGTTGTATCCCAATGGTCTTTGTGATGAGGCCATAGTGTCTTCTGGTGTGGTAGTGGTTGATGTGGACCAGGTGTTTACATGTGTGGTTAAATGTTGTTGTTGTGGACCATTTGTTTTCAGGTGTGGTTATTTGCAGTATAGAACTAGGTGTCTTCAGGCGGGATACATGGTGGTGGCCCACAAGGTTGTTGTTGGGGTGGATGTGGGAATAAAGTGGAACCTGTGGGAGAGGTCTGACGCATAGGATGTCCTAAATAACTTATGGGAATGTATTTCAGGGTTCCAAAATATCGATTTCCTATTATTATTACTCTACACGACATGAGTAGTTTTGGGAGTGTGCATTGGTGAGGCTAGGTGGATAGCTTCCTTGCATGGCGTTTTGGTTACATATACATTCTCAAGGGGGATTACAGTGCCTCCACACTTGTGCACAAGAGCTTTTCGTATTCCATACATAGTATACCTATATAATCACCCTACATATATAAAACTGCTTTTAGGTATCCCAGAAAACCTTGAATACTGTTCCAGACATTTCAATATTGGGTATTGGGAGTTGTTGTTGCATGTTTTCCTTTCCATTGGAACATTCCTTTGTAGTTCCATGTACATTGTATCACATTATTTTTTATAATAATGTGAGAATGGATTGTTGGGATTTACTATAACTTTCAAATTTTAGAGTTCTTTGGGACTATCCATCTTTTCTCTCGATCTGGT
The DNA here is from genome assembly GCA_963277665.1 of Viscum album. Lineage (NCBI taxonomy): Eukaryota > Viridiplantae > Streptophyta > Magnoliopsida > Santalales > Viscaceae > Viscum > Viscum album. Next base: position 223,899,182 of record OY728165.1, read on the forward strand.
TCTACAAAAATGTTAATGGAACCCATTACAAGTTACATTCTATACCCTTGGTTCTAGTCGCCACTCCTATACCTATTGATGTCGGGAATGAGGGGTCATTATCTGTCCATCAATGTAAAAGAGGAAGGTTCTAGCGGTTTATTTTCAGTTCACTCATATTGGTGAAGGTGGGTCATAACCGTTTCATTGGATATGAATCATATGTATAGTTGGTTATGGGTAGCATTGATAACCCTGGTTATTTAACATTAATTTCTTGATTAGTTTTGCCCATATAGAATTTGAGTTGACTAAATAAAGGATAATTTATAAGAAGAACCAAACCCGCCAATATCTACAATAGGTGGATCAAAAACTAAATCAAAATTATGGGGATTAGATAAATGGAATATTTTGTTACATTCATATACATTTTATGTAAATAAAATTAAAACCCATACAATATATACCATTTATTATTAAACAAAATTGGGTAGATGATTTTATTTTAAACACATGTTTTGACGTTTGATTTTTTTGATAAATACAACAAATAGAATTTGGTATATCGATGATTCCATATTTAGATTGAATATTTTTATTATAATAATGATTCCACAATTACTGATGAGATGTCAATATTATTTCTAATACTGAGGATATACGATGAAGGTTCGTCAATTATAAATCTAAATGGATGAATTGGAGGTATTTTTTCTAGAAATATCAATCATGAAATCTCTAAATGGAAGACATTTTAACTTATGATTATGAATATAAAAAAATATTTACGAAATATTATTGTCTATAATTGATTGTAAAAGTATTTGGTAGCATAAGACTAATTGAGTTATTGTAATAACAATAACCAAAGATGTGATAATCCATAGATGAATCACTATGTATAAAATATATAAATGAATATGGTTAATATCATATGTATATTATTTTTAATAACCCAATAATCAAAATATTAATACACAATTCGATTGAACATTAGATTTGAAACATTTAGATTAAATAATAAATGTATTATTTGTATGTGAATGTTAGAGTTATAAAACAAGCATTAAATTGGTAGGAATTAATAATATTATCCTCATTATGAAATAAATCTAATGGTACGAATAATAAATATTTTTAATTAATATTAGAAATTAATATCATGTTTTTTAATAAAAACAATTAAATTTTCAAAAATATAATTAATTCAAAAATGTGTATTTATATTTATTATGATTGAGAATTATAGTGATGTTACAAAATTTTTATAAGTTTTTGTTTTATAAAAGGATTTAATTAATTCAATTCGTTATGTAAAAAATATCACAGGATCTGTTTTTGAAAATTCCTCGATATTATTAATTTTTTAGTGAAGTATGAAAAATTTTGATTGTTATAAAAATCTCATATTATTTAAATTAACAATACCATTTTGTATTTGAATTTAATAAAAAATATATGTTAATTAATTTTTAGTGATTTATAATCAAATTAATTATATTTTAAATGACTATATACTTTGTTTTGGTATATTTACACATTTTTCCTTAAATAATAATTTCAAGAAAACTATTATTCAAAACATTTTATAGCATTAAATGTAACTTAAATTATACAACTTTTTCATTATGAATTGTACAAAATGTACCAAATAATTTCCATCATGAAGTAAATATATAGTATCTAGTACCATTTTAATTTTTTTCCATTTTTAATAGTATCCATAATAATTATTTTTACAACAGGAAAGGGTAAATCATCTAAATAGTGAGAGATATTAATTTATAAAAATATAAAATGAACCTAAAAAATAATTTAATCTTACTAGATGAATCTATTATATCGTTAATCATCCTATTTTAATTTATATATACAATCATGTAAATTTATATGGGATAATTATGTTCATAAAATTTTAATTAATGGAAATTCAAACATGTTAGAATCTATTTTTTAATAACTACTACATTTTATAAATTTATTTAGAAAAATTATGTTATGAGATATAAATATTACTTTAAAATATAAATTTTTATCAAAATAATGGAAATTAATGTTAAATTGTTTTATGATATATTAACATTAAATGATTATACAATGTTAATGCATCAATTATTCAATAAATGAAAAAATAAAATAAATTATATAAAACATATTAAAAGCATTATAATATTTTATCATTACTATAATATATTATTTTTTTATAAACATTATTTATTATTAATGTGTAAAAATAATTGGATTGAATATTATGTGTCACTTGTATATTATTTATGTAAATGTCATTAATAGTTCTAATGTTTACATTACTAATATTTTATAATAAACAATATTTTGTTAAATTATGTAAAAATTATAAAAGAATTTATATTAAGATAATTGATTATTATATGGTTGAAAAAAATTTACATGGTCTATTTGTGTGTCATTGTGACATTTCTATTAACTAAATTTTCCCAAAATTATTAAAAATTAGTGTTTTCATGGAATGTTTTAAAATGGTTAGTAAGGAACTAAAACATAGAGATCATGGTAAAAAATGTCCAAATTTGTATATTTTTAATTTTATTATATTATTTTGATGAATCTATAACATATCAAAATAATTAAGATGTTTGGATCTATTATTAATAAAAATTTATTTATATTAATTTAGTATTTTGATACTTTCAAAGAGACACCCTCTACTCTATTATAAGTGGCCACCTGTTACTCTTAGTACATCAAACTAAAAAATAAATTTATACAAAAGTACATAAAAACACATATTATAATGCATCCTTAATTATATAAATCTTGTTTTAGGCATTACACCCTCCTTACTGGTTTTAAGGTGTTAAGAAAAACAATTATTTAAACCCGTGGAATAGTTTTTCCAATATATTTTTTATTTCTACTTCCATATTCAAATGTTCATAAACAGTTATAAAATAATTAAAGAAATATATTACATAATATATTGTTTTTTTATTTAACAACCCCTATCCATAAATTATTCCATCAAATGGGAAATGAATTCATTCATCATGTGTAGAGAGGACCACAACCTCTGAAACTGATGTAATTTATTTTCCATCATCATCACTCATGATATGATTTAGTGATGTAATTATTATATATATATATATATATTATATTAATAAAATATTTATAATTCTAAAAAGTAAATATATAATAAAAATTGTTAAGTTACTAATCTCGAGAAAATAATAATGGTGTATGTGCATACATGTTGACAACGCCCTCCACCAAGTGATATGATTGTTTTTTCAGCACCATAACACATTGATGTTATAAATAATTATATTTGATTAAATTATATTACATATAAAATATTATGATAATAATGAAATGAAAAAATATTATTTACCTTCTTCCTATAATTATCCTAGAAAAATTGTAATGTTACAGAGGTTTATGTGTGACTTTCCGTCTACATAATTGTATCATAGTTCTTTATTCATTACTATATTCCATGATTGTATTTAAAAATATAATTGATAAATTAGTATGATTTCTATTAATTATTATTATTATTGAGATTATGGAATAATTTTTTCTTTACAATAGTTAAATTACCAACACCACTTTGGACTAAGGAAACGAATATCCTCAAAACATCTAAGATGAACATAAATAAGTATGTAATTGTAAATTAAATTATATTAAATGAAATAAAAATTAATAATAATCATAATAAATGGTATAAATAATGTTATTAATTAATATAAATTTATTATTTCGGATTATAATCAATTTATTTGACATGCCAGTTTTATGTTAAGAGACATTATTTTAAAAATTATCTTTTATTTTTTCATTCAAAACAAACTTTTTCTCCTATAAAAATATATTTTTGAAAACATATATATTTGTGTCTGTGTGTGTGTATTTCACTATTTTCATTTGTAATTCTAATGTTATTTTTATTCAAAAATTTCATTTTCTAAAAAAATATTTAAAATAATAGTTTTTTCAATGTCCAAACAATGTACTTTTGACTTCCGGAAAAAAATATGAAAGGAATGTTTTTTAATTTATAAGATGTTAGAAGTTGTTACCACAATCATGATTCCATAAGTATATTAATATTTAATAATGTTTTATCAAAATGCATTTAAATTGAAAATTTATCATTATTATGTACACTATTTTAATATGTAAAAAAGACACCTTTAAGGAAAATTCTATTTATATACCCAATTATGTTTGGGAAATGGTTTAAAAATATTTTTCAATTGTTCAATTCATGATATTTTATATGTAAATTAATAAAAAATTATTGATACCCATTAAATCTCTCTATTAGAACGTTATAACCTGTATAATGGGTGCCTGTTGATAAAACTCAAATGCATAGAATCCTCTAGATGTGTAATTAAATTACGTGGTTAATACATTTATAGGAGTTATTTTAATATTTATAATAATATTTATATAGAGATGATGTCCTCATTAACATATATTACCGTTGTATGAATTCTAATTTTATTTTAAATAAATAATTTGATCTATAAAAATATATAGTGATATTTTTTAAGATAATGGTCATTCTATTTGGATAGAATGAAATGATTTTATGAAATTTTTGTTAATTGATTTTAATAATTTCACATAAAAAATGGATTTTTTATACACATTTATGATACTTTTTATTCGCACACAATGATTTAAAATTATTTTCTTAATGTTTAAGGATTGGTAAGAGAATAGATGATGGCATGTCAAATGTTGTAGTAATTTTTTCAAAAAAAAATGATAATGTTTTATTTTATTTGATTTGCATTTTATAGTCCTTGTATATAGATTTAGAAGTGTACAATATGTATAAATAAGGGTTTTCAATTCATAGGTATAACCTAAAACTCAAAACATCAATACCCAAAGGATCTATTGTAATCTAATAATGTTAATTTTAGATTATGGATACTAGATTATATAATGTTTAGGGTTAGATCCTTATTGATTGTATTATAATAGGTTTTTAAAAAATATTTTATCCTTAAATGATTTTTAAGAATATTTAACATTTCTTATAAAATCACAAATTGTATTATGTTATTGACATTCATAGTTATTTTTGATTAATAAAAATAATTTAATATAACACAAATAAAGATGTCTTATTGTTTACCTTCCTTATTAATAGGTATATTATGATTTAATTGATATGGTCATACTATACATTTTTTGAACATGTAAAATGTTGGATCTAGCATGAACCAAATTAAAAATGGTTGTGAATGAATATCTGTAGGTTTTGTAAATGATTAATTGAATTAAATGGTAAATGTAGTAAGAAATCATGTGTTTATTATTGATGAACTACTAGTATTGATGAACAATAATATGAACATAGGCGTGTTTAGAAATATGAAAAAAATGAATCCATATGAAAGGTTAGTAATTAATGGTAATGTAAGAAAATATATTAAATAACTACTCTATATATAATATGCAAATAATAACCATGAAAAACGTCTTTATTGGATATGAAGAATCTTTAAATGTTATAATGGAGGTTACTAAGGAATAATATACCCAAGAAAATATATTCATTCAGTTAACTATATAAATGTTAATTATGTTCTTATAAAGGAATCAATTGAATATTTCAGATTTATAAAGTATTTCAAAGAAGGAAAGATCATTAATGGGATTTAAAAGAATATATATATAAATATATATATTTACTAATACCTAAAGCTATTATGGTTCAATATTAGGAATAAACTGTTGGAATATTAAACGTATATATTGTAAGTAATTTTATGTTTCCAGATTGTTGAATCAGATGACATAACTTGTATTTCTGTTTGGGAGAAATAATTATTGAGAAATAATATTAAAAAATAATTGATAATAGATTATAAATAATTCAAAATTTTTAATCTGTATATAAACAAGGAAGTCATGAGTTATGGTATATTTTCTTTTGATAATATTTTTACATGAATTAGTTTTATTTTAATGATTGGATTACTATTGGAAAACATCTATAGATGCCTGAGGTGTAGGTAATACTTATTTTTATCATGTGAAAATGAAATTTTCTTAATAATAATATTTTCAATTTTTGGAATAAAATTAAAGGTATGTGGAACATTTATGATTTATACAATATTGTAAATTGAGGTAAATTTGGGTTATTAAATTTTAGGATTAAAAAATTGTAGGTAAAATAAATTTTTTTGGGTAAAACATTTTATAAGTGTTGAACTTAATAAGTACAGTTGAAGGATTTTTATCAATTATATGGAATTTCATAAGGATCAAATTAATAAATTTTGAGAATAAAATATGACTCATAGGTCGAGGTATAACCTGTCATATCTTGCAAGGTCGTGAGCTTTGAAACCACATCCTAAAGATGACATGGGTTCATTACCTACCACTACCCAATGTAATGTCTTGGATACTATGGAATTGTTATTATTTATTTAAAATATCTAATGGATAATGGTTATTATCATTTGGGGATGAAATTAGTTATTTTATAGAAGATAATGGGATTGGAAATTTATTTGGTGCTTAATATATTAATGTAATTTTTTATGAAATCACTATAGTGTTTTAAAAATTGTAGGATTGAGTTAAAAAAATAATATGGGAAATAGTTTGAGATATAATTGATGACTTATATCATTTAAGAATATGTTATCAAACAATGAGTTTATAGTACATCGCGTTTTTATATAAATTATTTTAATATATTAGAGAATATATTTTTTTGGGAATTCACCCTTCGGTGTGAGATTTTTCGAATCATTGCTTTGTTTTTTAGTTAAATGATAAATATATCATTGAAAACAATGTTATAAAATCTAATAAGTTTTTGGGTTTTAACTATATTATGAAATATTTTTTTGATAATATTTTTCAATAGTTGTTTATTGAATTATCTATGTTCAATGTTTATAATTACTATATAATTTTGGAGATTTGTGTAGTTTTTATTTGTTTAATTGTTTATTAATTTTCATGAAGTATATTATATTGTACATGAAATTTTGGTTTTGGTTAATGACTAATGATACTATAAATTTATAATAATTTTCATTTAATTGTTGTATCCAAATAAATTGATACAAGTGCTTCACGAATAAAAAATTCTACATAAATACTCAAAATTTGAATAAAAGAAAATGATATTGTAGTCAATATTAATTATACGATGAGATAGTTTTTTTCAAATAAGTTTATTAATATATGTCTTTATTCTATGTAGTAAATATTAGAACACATCCATAAACATTACATATTTTTTATATAAGTCATCAATTTTACAACAATTCACTTTGAGGTTCTTTTTAGGTAATAATATTTATAGAAAGAGGTCATAAATCCAACATAACAACATAAATATTACATGTAAGCACTTCAACATGAAATTACAATTTTTTTTTTAAAAAAAAACTTTTTAAAAAGGAACATTGTTTGTTTAATGATTAAATAACATGACTTTTCCATGAACCCATCCTAGAAACTATTCTTCATTATGTCCAGTAAAAAAGAATTCAAAACGTTTGATGAGATAAAAATCCCACTAAGGGATAAATATAGAATTAAAACAGTTAGTCAAGTGAAAATATGTAAACCATGAATACTTTATCATAAAGATACAATTTCCACCTTTTAGAGGTAATAAATATACTTCACTGAATATAATCTCATTGCATTCCCATTATGTGACAAAAAAATTACAACAAATCTGAAACAAAACAAAATATAACATATAAAGGTAAAATGGGAGATAAACATACTAAAATGAAAAAACATGTGGGTAAATTACACACATATCAGTAGACAGAATAGACATGGGATTGACATTAATACCTAATTCATTTAAGGATATGACATAACCACCCACCCTTGTATTATCACAGGTCAATTCGTATATGGATTTCAACATAACCACCCATATTTGGATTATAACATTTACACCAATCAAATTTCCATTTAATATAACATAATCATAACACATAAAACATGTATAAAAATTAACATTTCAACATTGAAATAAAAAGAGATCAATTCACGATATTAATATAGACAATCAATTTTGAAGACCACTTTCTATACCAAAATACTTAAAATGAATATGGTATTTACTTTTCATTTCAAAACATTACATCTTGTAGAGGAATCCAAATACCAGATAATGGTCATTATGAAAAAGGAGCAGTCCCAGAATAGGATTCAGAGCAGGCGCACTCACTAGAACAGAACCAAATGGATTGTCAGAATGAGAGGGTATGTCTATGCCATCGGTACCAGCATGTGCTTGCACGGGAAGCCAAGCCAGACGAGCATGCAAAGGTGGAGAGCTACTTCATGACATAGATGCTGGGGAGGGGAAGTTCCTTGTCGATAGTCTGGTTGAATTCCCTAAGATCTTAGGGTCATGTAATCTTCTAAGCCTACGACCCTTGTAATCTCTAAGCCTACGGGCCTTGTAGGGGTTCCCCCTCACCCCTTGAAAGGGGGGTTATCAAAAATCAATAAAAATAATGGCCTTCGGGCAATTCAATAAACTTTCTTCATGCATTATTTAATTTCTAGAATACAAACATAGGTTAATTTCAACATTTTTTATATTATTCATCAATTTGATCATTATTTATATATCACTTATTACTAATCCATGACAATTAGATATTATTTGAGTTCATATGGGACGTTTTGTAAATGTTCGGTACTTGTGTCATGAAATTGTTTTGATGAAAATTACCAATTCATTCATATGTAAAATATCTACGTAAAGATATTCATGATTTAAATATCCTATAAATATATATAATATATATGTATTTATAAAAGTCCATATCATTTGGAGATAAAAAATGAAAAGCATGGTTCATGGAGGTGGTAGGCCGGATGTAGAAATGCACAGTACATTCATTTTAGAATCATATTAATGAAATAAAAATTAAATTATATATAGGTATATTATAATTAAATTATAATATCTATGTTAAATTTATGAAATATTTTAATTAAGTTCCTCCATTATAAGTTCCATGTATTGCACGAACGAGTCATATCACATTGAGTTGGCGGTAGTTCACACTTCCACAAATGAAATAATAATATTTAAACGATATGGAAAGCATAAAGATATTTTGATAATAAATATTACAGATGAATCTATAAAATATAAATATATATCTAATATCATATATAAATATGTTTCCATCATAATGTCCACCATGGGAGGTGTTATGTGAAAATTGAAAAATCATTGTGTCTTGAGGCAATAGTTTGCTCAACACAAAAACAATATATTCTATATTCATTAGAGGGAGTTGTGTGTAAATTTTTTTTTGATCCCTAATCATATAAACATCATAGTATATTTCATATAATTTTTAATATGTCAATGGAATAAATAGAGCATAGGGGGTTAGAGAAGGAAAATAAATCAATTGAGTTTGAGAGAAGACGTTAACTCTAAATAGGGAAACTCATCTTCATTTGAGCCAAAAGACATCGTTGATTTTCTTTATGCCCAATTTAAGGCTATTATGTGGATTTTAGGGATGTTGGGAGATTCCTTGAGCAGAATTTGGGTGATCAATAGGGCTTGCGATGTGTGAGTAAATGGTTAGAGGTGGTGGCCTTTAATAAAAGGGAGGATATATAGTTTGGGAATGGCATGAAAGGCTATTTTATTATATATTGTGTATTTAATTTAAATATCTCTAAAGTGATATATTTCAAGAATAGGTTACGTATTGGTCTAAATCATCTCAACCAATAGGTTTTAGGCGTTTTTAGGTAACATATTTAACTTTATCTATTGGATTTCACCCTTTTATAAATAAATTAACTCTCACCATGTTTTCTAGTATTGTTACATCATATTGTAAATATATTTACAATAAAATACCAAATAAAAAAGGGGATAATTATTGAAATTTTTAAAACTATATATGTTATTTTTCCAAATATTATATTATTATTATTATATAATCTATTAAAATATTTTATTTTTTAAAAACTCATTTATATCAAATTTTCTACTATTCAATAATTGACATTTTTTAATGTCATTAAAACAAGATTCATTCGAAAAAAGTACATTAACTCAAATATAAAATGTCATAATAATGCATAATTTTTTTTGATGGAATCATAATTTTCAAATTAAATTTATTTTAATATTAATAATATTATATATTTGATTCATTCATTAATAATGTAATCATTGCATCATCATTATGTCATAAACAAATATTTTTATTTAATATCTAAATGTTATAAATAATATTCCATGATTTTTGATATATTTTTATCATTCTAATTATTATATATAATCAATGAAATAAATAATATTACACTACAATACAATTATTTTACTAATAAGATACATGTTTATGTTATGTTTCACTTTGTCTTAAATTAATTATTATAACATTTCATTATCACACCAATGTGGTTACCAAAAGCCAAAAGATTTTCCTATACATTTTTTTAGTCTACCAGGACTCATAAAATAATACTATGACACATGTTAGGGTTTTTCATTCAATTAAATTATAATTTTTCCTTTTATTTACCTAATTTTACCTTTAAATGTTGTAAATGAATATAATTATTGAAGTTACTATTCATAATGTCAAAAAATAAAAGGTACCTTTTTAAATAATTTTGACATTCAATATCCAATTATGGAATAAAATTATCCATAATCAAAACACAGAAATTGTTGTAATTAATTAAAATTTAATTCATGTTGTCCAAACAAAAGAGCGTGTTCTAATGATGTAAAAACTATAGAAAGATTGACAAGTGTTTATATCGAATTTAATTTTGAAAATACTTATAATGACAATAATTGGGTAAAATGATAACTAAAATAAACCAATACACTTTAAAACCGATTAAAATGTTAATTTAACTAGGCAAGTAAATGAGACGAAAATGCTGTTTCAAATTTAAATGTAGGTTTTTCACTATTTATTATAAAAATGAATTTTATCATAAAAAATACCAAAATTAAACCAATGTAAATTTTGATGTCTTGTATCAAAATAATTTTTTTTTTCAAAAAGAACATATAAAAGTGAAAAAAGTATATTTATAAAATGATTCACCACCAAAAGGTGGTAAAAGAGCCTTGTAAAAATATTATAGTATTTTATGCTTAAAATTGGATTTATTATCATTTTAAGCCACAAAAATTTATGGGGTAAATGAATCTCCATATTAAAAATTGTGAAATAATATTGTTTTTATTTATGTTCATTCCCATCAATACAACGACTAGTAGTTACCTAACATTTTCCATAATACTAATATTATCATATAATAATTTGGTATAACTCAACGTTATGTGAAACAAATTATTTTAGAGAAACTCATTGTTGGATGTCAATTATTCTATGATACAAAGATTCACCTTAACAAAATATTAATATCTTATTGATAAATATTAATATTTACAAAAATGTATTATTCTATAAATACCTAGGATGTTACATCCTTCCCCCTTTTTGGAAATTGCATCCCCATAATATTATTTACTTATCAAATATGTGGGGTTTTTCCTTCCATGAACCATTTTTTGACTCCCACATTGCCTCTTCAACCATATGGTTTTCCCACACAACCATTACATGATTAATCTCCTTATTCTGCATTATATTTTCTCTTCGTTCAATAATTTGTACGAGATGATCCTAATTTGAATGATCCTCTTCTAACTATACTACCTATAGACTCAAAAATCTATATTGACCTAGAATATACTTTGTCTATATTGAAACCTGAAAACATTGTATACCTGGGATAAATAGTGAGATAAATCCACTTTATAGAAAATTTAACCAACATTATCTAATATTTCATAAAGTCCAATGAATGGTGGAATCACCTTTCCCATATTACCAAAATGCATCAAAATTTTTCATGGTAGAACATTGAAAAAATACATGATCACCTAAATCAAATTAATGGTCATTTCTTCTATAATTTGATTAACTTTTTCGAATTCTCTAAGCTATCCTCATGTTATTTTCAATCAACTAAACATTATCATCCATCTCTTCTACCGATTTTGGTCCCGTAAATATATTTTAACCTAAACCATATAAAAAATCTAGAGTTCGACACTAATTTCAATATAATGCATCAAATGGTGCAACCAGTATACTGTAAAGAAAACTATTACTATAAGAAAACTCCAAAAAAGAAAGTTGTTTATTCCAACATCCATGGTGGTATATTGAATAAAAATGTAGCATACCCCCCAATATATGAATTGATTGGTTGTACTACCCAACTGATTTTTGATGGAAGGTTGTACAAAAATTTATTTTTTATCTCGTTGAATTTTGATGTCTTTTCCATAAGATGGAAGTGAGACTGGGATCATAATTAGATAAATTTGAGAGAGTAACTCCATGTATCCTAAATATATCTTTAATATGAAACTATGTAATTTGATCTAGATATAGAGTATCACGATTAGAAAGAAAATGAGCATATTTGTTCAATCTATCAATAATAAATGAAATGGAATTGATACCATGAGATGACATTGGTAATCCTACAATGAAATCCTTGGATATATTTTTCAATTACAACTCTCAAAATGGAAATGGATGAAGAGTCCATTTAGGTAACTACTTTTATACTTTAACATATTGAAAAATCATACATATTATGGTAAATATATAAATATCTAATTTATGTCCATCCCATGAGAAATACTTTTGAAAATCCCTATACATCATAGTATTATCAAGATGAACTAAAAATGGATAACCATGTGATTCACATAACAAATAATTATTCAAAAATGAATCACAAAGAATTAATAATCTATTTAGAAACAACAAGAAACAATCATTATCACTGTTAAATTCATGTAACATTCCCATATAATCCAATTCTATATTTTTCTATAACACATTGTATTCATTTGGTTCTTTCTTAAGTCTGCATGATAGAGACAATTTCACTTCCTCAAAAAATAGGATTTACCTAGAAAAATATCTATCTAAAAAAAATCATTAAATCGATAACCAATGAATAATGTTATAAAAATATAATAGTTATTTTTACATTAAACATTGTACTCAAAGCATCGACCACATTATTTTCCATTCCCAGATGATAATAAATAGTACAATCACAATCCATGATCAGTTTCAAAAATATTCACTGTCTCATGTTCAATTAATTATGAGAGAATATATACTTTACACATTTTTTTTCAATTTGTATTTCACATTTTACTTTATAAAAATGATTCTTGATAATTTTTAATGAAAAAAACATCAAATTAAAAATCATGTAAAGGGTAATTTTACTCATGGGTTTTCAAATGATGTGAATAATAATTAATTAACTAATCATTTTTTATTTGGACACAATAAGGTCCATTCAATGATGAAACACTGTAGATAGCCAATTCACCATTTCTGGAACATAATTCCAATAATTGATAATCCACCAATATTATTTTCAATCCCTTAAAATAATCATCACATTTTATTTCGAGTTGATTTTAAAACCATTTTTTTGTTAACTGAGTATGTGGTCCAGATAACCATGAATAATTTTAAATAATAATATAATAATAGATTGTAATGAAAGTTAACATAGAATATTGATTAGATTTATGGGTCCTTACCATTCTAATAGAAAATTGTTCATAACATGGTTAAATGTTATGACATATTTAGAAACAATGTGACAAACGATTGAAATTTGTTGTACCCAAAACTCACACATGGTAAATATCCCATCCAGTTTCATTTCTTTTAAGGCTTGTAATAAAACTATTAAATTATATTTTCCTATTTCTTACTTTTATATTATATCAAACTATTATTTATAAATAAAACCACAAACGAATCATTTTTGATTCGGACCATCTCATGATGCAGATTTAGGAGGTTGGTTTCCAATGTATATGGTCCCTTCATAACTACCATGTTTCTTCTATGAAAATCATTCTATACCGACATATTGTAGATGATGAAAATAGTAATAGTAATATTATATATCATTTCAATTAGAACATAATGAATAACACATTTATGGACACTCTATTAACAATAGGGTAACACATAATGTTATCAAAACTGGCTTTGATACCAACTCTAAGGAACCGACAATAAAGGCGTCTAAATCTTGAGATAAGTCAACAATTTGAAATTAATTCTCCTCAAGGATATTTTTAGTATTCGAGAATTATAGAATTAGTTCTTAACTCATACATAAATACTTACCTATTAAAATAATACACATATACCCAATATCTTATTTATTCATAAAAAACTTTTTAAAAGGAAACATGGTTTGTTTCATGTTTAAACATCCTAACTATTCCAGATCTGATCCTTGACACTATTATTCACTATGACCAGTAAAAAGCATTTCAAAAATTGGGATGAGATTTGAAATCTCGGTAAGGGATTCATAAACAATGAAAAATATTATTAATTTTAAAGCATCTAAATCGTGAATAATTTATCATAATGTAATAATTTCACCTTTATAAAGTAGTAAATATACTTCAAAAAATATAATATATTTTCATATATATTTTAAAAAAAAAAATTACCATAAACCCATATATGTAATCATTTAGCATATTAAGGTATCTCGAGACATAAACATACATTAATGAAATATCCATACGACCTTCTTCCATGAATATCCTTAAATGGAATATCCATGCGACCGATGTGCATACCCAATGCATTAGAGGTTATAACTGAACAACCCATACTTTTTTTTATCACTGAACCACTCATCATTGGATTACCATGTAGCAAACTATCTTTGGTTTATCATGTAACTATACATCAATTGTTTGTGTATCATAACATAATCATAACACATAAAACATGTACAATAGAAAAACAACATTCAACAATACAATCACAAGGCTTAAATTTAATATATCGATATAACCAACATATTTTCAAAACCATTTTCAAAAAAACAAAAAATTAATATTGTATTTCTTTTATTGTTATATTATTATGGCTTTTATGGGAATCAAAATACTAAATAATGTTCATGGTGGTGGAGGTCGCAACATACGTTAAAAAATACAATTTTTTAATTTTTAAAATAGAACACATTATATAGAAATATTAGTTTTCAAAAAAAATTAATGAAATTAATAGTTAAATGGGATGATTTTACAGCTTATAAAATATGGTGGTGTATCACCTCAAAATATTCCTCAATGAAAGGAAATTGAGACAGAGTCACGTACCTCGAGTCCGACTTGTCTCGTTCGTTCGTTAATATACTTAATAAAAAATTGGATAATTTACACATTATTGAGAACCATTTTAAGTATTATAATTAATTTTATATCACTTATTACCATTTTATAAAAATTAGTTAATTATTTATATTTATATCGGATGTTTGGTCTATGTTTAGTACATGAGTCAAAAATCAAATTTTAATGATGTGAATTTTCCATGTTTTCATAAAACCATTATCTCTATAATGATATTAGTGGATTAAATATCACATATATAAAATATATATTTATTTATAATATTCAATACTATTTGGATATTAGAAATGTAATCCACTGTTCATGGAGATGGTAGGCTATACATACGCTTGCACGCTACCTTCATTTCATTGTCATATTTGCGGATTGAAAAGTAAGTGGTACAATTGTAAATTATAATTCCAGAATAATAAATATTTATATATGTTACATAAATTCATTAAATCCATCTTTTATACATTCCATGTATGTCATGAATCAGTCATATAATTTTGAGGGCGGTTAAAGTCAACCCATCCTTAAATGAAATTATCGTCTTTACATATTATGGAAACCATAATGTAATGTTGTAAATAAAAATAAAAAATAATAGAAACAATATAAATATAATATATAGAATATATAATGTTAGTTCCATCATAGAGGCCACCATGATAGGTGCTATGAGAAAATTGGAAATCACTGTTTCGTGAAGCAGTAGTTCTCTGTGCACCGAAATGTTATGTTCTATATCCATCACATGGCAGTGTGCGAATGTGTAGATCTAACCCATAGATTAAAAAATGATTCTATATTTATAATACATGTCTTGTTAAAAAATTGGAAAAAAATAGATTAGGTTGATGGTTAAGGAGAGTAAAATAAAATAACTTGAGAGAACATGTTATCTCTAAATCAGATATTTTTTTAATTGAACCAAAAATCATCAATGAGATGACATCATAAAACTTTAAGGCCTCTAGGAGTAAGATAGGGATTCTATAAGATTATTTTATCAGAATTTAGTTGAGTTAAAGGGATTTAGAGTTCTGAGTATGTTGGATGATTTGGTGGTCTTTTATAAGAGGGGGGATGAAAAATTTAGGAAAGTCTTGAAATATTATTTTATTACAAGTTATTTTTTTTATAATACCTAAAAATGATATATTTAGTGTATAAGATGATATTGGGTGGAGATATTCTCATTAAATTGGTTTCTGACATTTTTGGGTCACAAAAGTAACCTTATATCATGGTATTTACTGTTATTAAAATAAAATAACTCCTACTATGTATTTTATTATGTTTACACTATATGGTCAATATAGTAACATTTAAATTCAAAGGGAACCAAAAATGGAAAATTAATGACATTTTTTCACTATATAATTTAGCAGGCCAAATTTTATATTTTTAGGACTGTTATATCATTTCAGAAAATAAAATATGTTTTAAAAATTCATTTAGGTCAATTTTGATTCTATTTAGTAATTGATTTTTTAATTTCATAAAATGTTATTAAATAGAAATAAATACATGAAATAAATGATAATATGTCATAATCATCCATAAACTATTGGATTCCATCTATATTTTCAAATTCCATTTATTTAATTATTTATAATAACATTTATTTGAATCATTAATTAATAAGTTAATCACTTCATCATAATTTTGTCATAAACAATTTAATATATTTATTATTTAAAAATTATAGGCAAAATACCATGATTTTGGAAATATTTTTATACTTCTAATAAATATTTATCTACAACGAGATCAATTATATAAACCCATCTTAATATTTTTTTAGTAAATATATACATCTTAATATTGTATTTCTCGTTACATTAAATTAATTATAATGACAAGTCATTATCACAATCATGTGATTCACATTTTCCAAAATATTTTCCTACAATTTTTTTGTTACCCAGGACTCATAAAATATGAATAAGGAAAATTTTATATAAGGTTTATCATTTTATAATATTATTTTTACCATTATTTATCATATTTATCTTCTAAACATGGTAAATGAAAATAAATAGTGGAGATACATTAAATAATTTTGAAAAATCAATGGTTCTAATATACATATTTTGAACTACTAATTACAAATATGAAATCTATATTTTAAAATTTAAAACATATATATTTTAGTAATTAATTGAAATTTAATTTCTGTTTTTAAAATAATAATGAGGGGTTTTAATAAGTAAAAACTATCAAATGATTGACATGTGTTTATGTCCAATTTAAATTTTAAATTACCTACAATGAAAAAATATGAGTATTTTATGATTACAATTGTATTTATTATCATTTTATAAAACTAAATTTGATTTGATAAGGGTAAAAACATTTTACATACAAGTGTAAGAATACTATATTTAGTTATGTTAATTCCCAACAATACAATGACTAGGACATATGTCGCAACCAACTCCCCACAATGTGTACCCCTCCAGGGCCGGCAATGTGAGAAGGGAGATAATGACCCCTGATTCCCACCTCCAGTAGGCCTCGGGTTGGCATCTAGCATAGTGGGTATTGTAAACACACAAATGAAAGGCATTACCCTCTAATAGAACACATACGAAAGACTGAGATAAGATAGTCACTAACCAAATCCAACACAAAACTAAAATATAAAAGAAAACCCAAGTGCATATATGTAATGTAATGAAAAACTACTAAAAATGTAAGGGGAAAACATAAAGTACCCAAAAGAATGTAAAAACAGTAGAAACCACTAGCCCGGACTATTCCTGAAACCCCAAGCTAGTAGAAACCATCTTGATATCCAACCTACTCCAAGTGACCTGAAAAACAGTTTATATATACATAGGGTGAGTATAACAATATACTCAGTAGTCTCCTCCCCAAATCCTCTCATGATAAAGTAAAGAAATAATGCTAATGCATTGGAAAAAACAAGTGAAACTAATCTGTCACCTAATCAGTAATACTATGTTCCCAACCTCACCATGGATATTCTCACCATGAAAACCACCGCGTCCATGAAATAAAGTAACCAGGTAGTTTCAGAGTGCCACCATAGCTCAAAATACATGTATCATACGTCAAGTATTATAACTCAATCCATTAGATCCCACACACCGATTATTGATCCCCAAGCCATCAAAGCCTATACACGTTACACCTATAGCAGTCCATTGGATACTATATCCAGAATATTTTTGTGTGAATAACCAAAATCCATTACATCCCTTTATACACATATTTGTGGAAAACTATCCATTGTGCCTACTAGCACAAGTAAATACCTAGAGAAGATATTGGAGACAAAGGGGGTTGTCAACCATCCTTTCTCCCATCGGAATGTTGGGGAAAAAACCCTCCAGGGCTCAGAATACCAGGGGTGTTAGTTCCCCTCACTAATGGGATGGAGTAGCATATAGAAACCCAAAAGTTACAGAAAATACTATAGCTCACAACCACACAATGGCCATAACCTAGTCTTAGACTCAACTACAGCTAAGGTCTCTCGGACTCCCAGCTTCCACTTCTATGAATAGGTATCATATAAGCACACAACCACTTAAAAGCATTATTACCTTACCTAATTCCGTTTTCAATAGTTTATCATTACATTAATTAATTATGTAAACATTATTTTCAAATTTACAGTTTGACATTAAATATCAATAGCATCACACCCAAAGTCCACTTCCCCTTTAAAATTACAACATCATCACTATGTTCAAGAAAACTACAACCCCATGGGTTTACACCATTTATTCAATTATTCCTTATAGAATTACTTTCCTATATTCCCATACATTCTAGAAAAACATTCTAGGCTACTAAACAAAAGTGGGCTCAACACAGTGAGTAGATGTACTACACATTGATTCTTTGCAACCAATAGCAAAAGTGCAGACCCATCCTCCATTGAGAATCTAAACATATAAATCACGTGGCATACCCCGCGATTCATTGACTCTTTTGGATGATGGGTAAGAAAGACCAGATGCCGGAGGCAGTGGGGAAAGGTAAAACAGGTAATAAACCAAAAATAAACAACAAGCATCCAACAATCACATCCATCCCATTCCATCAACCCTGGTGACCTCCCCAACACCCACATGTAAACAATGAAGCATCTCTCCACCCTAGGCATCATTTTCTATCACAATAAAAATTCTTCCATACCCCCACATATCACAATAGCCATCCAGGAACAAATCACAACACAAGGAGGATGAAAACAAACATCTTAACAATTTGGATCTTTTCACTTAAACAATAAAGAGGGTAACTCAGAACCCTATAAGGATTTATCATTTATCATCCAACGGGTTCTTAAATAAATCATGGGATAACAGATTATTATTCTATGGTTCCAAATTTAGGAAACCTAATCAGTATGTTATCACAAATATTTAACCATTCTAACTGTGCTAATTTGATTAACATCAAATTTCAAAAAGAACCAGATTTATTTACATGCCTCGTTATCATTATCCAAACAATTATCAATTAATCCCAGTTTATGTGCATTATAGATTTACATCAAGATCGAACTGAAATGAAAGGAAAAAATATAATTCTCACTATCTAGCAAAACAAGAGGAAAAGACATACGATCCATATCATTATATTTATTCGGTTCAAATATTTATTATGTCAATTCCATAGTCATCAAGTGGGATAAGACATGATACTGATATAGTGGCACATAATAGAATATAGAAGCAACGAATCCCCTACCTCAAATGGTTCTTGATGTTCTTTATATAATAACAGTTTACAAAATGGACCACGATCCCCTCCTCTCGCGACAACTGCATCCACCTGGGGATGCCACGTTACGACTGCACAAACAGAAACCCATGAAAACTCCATTATAAGTGTGGATATCACATGTTATAATATTTAGAGAAGGAACGGGAGAACATGAACCCTAGAAGAATGATGATAAAACATACCTTATATCAATGATTGATGGATACTTCATGGTTACATCAAAACAAGGGGTGCACTTGCTGCAAGAAGGACGTCGAGTGAAACCGATCCACGAGGAAAAGTTTGATCTCACTGTTCCAATGGGAAGGAAGGAAAGGTTCTATCATCTCACACTAGAGAACAAGGAGGAAGATCAAGTTAGGAAGATATATTTTACCTTTTAATGATTTATCTGAGAGGCGATTTAAGATACATGTGATTTCCCATTAAAATGATATTTTAGGAAACAACATGGGTTGTCCAAGTAAAAATCTCCCAATCATTATGAATAATTAATATAGGAGTTATGGAATTTGAATCAGCCTTTTAGTACTTAAAACTAGGGTTTAAATGCATTTTACGTCAAAGGAAATATAATCGGGGGGGAAACTATATGAAGCTAGAAACACTATACACATACCATTCTGGAAACACAGTAGACATACTGTTTTGGAAAAAATGTACACCTATCGTTCTAGAATCATTGTACACCTATAGTTCTGAAGACACTGTACACCTACCATTCTAGAAATAATGTACAATTATCGTTTTGGAAGCATTGTACACCTACGGTTCTGGAGACACTTTACACCTACCGTTCTGGAAAAAGTGTACACATACCAGTCTGGAAACACTGTACACCAAAAATTTGGGAAACACTGTTCAAAGAACTCTAAATTTTGCAAAGGAAATATAGGTTACCGTTGGAACCTCACCATACGATAAAAAATATTCACGAACTCAAAATTTGGAAATGTAAAGAGGGTACCGATGAGACTGTTCAGCTAAGGTTAATGTTACACTATTCACCTAAGGTTACCATTGCACAGTTCAGAAAATGTTATCAATGAAACTTTTCATAGAAGGTTACTAAAGAAACTATTCACCTAATGTAGAGACCCGAAGCTTGACGTACATGGAAATTACATTACTTTTGCGGAATACTTAGTATATAACAAAAACACACACACACAAGGATCGTAATAGTTTAGTGTCTTTGGAAACTCGGAACGTAATCTTCTAATCCTGGTGAAAGATCTTCAATATCTACCATAAAGATCTTCCCTTTTTTTTCTTACCTAAAACCTTTCTTTATATCCTGTGGAAACGAAAACATAAAAGGGTGAGATCAAATGCTCAGTAAGGGTAAACAAAAGAAAAATCAATCACTTCATATTCATAAGAACATAACTTTTTGAAATCTTAACCTGCAAAAGAGATCATAATTTCATAACCTGGGATAACTCATGGTAGTGAAATGTATTCAGAATAATAATAACTTAAAACATTAAACTTTGTGGCATACACACATAATAATATAGAATCATTTCTTGTTAGTCAATTCTCATTGCCAAGACTATCTTAGTGGACAAAGTCCATTTCTGAATCGAGTGACCCTCGTTTCAGTCCTGTTTGACTGAACCGGTATAACCTACCATTCCATCCATGTCTATCTCATGAGATATAAAATCTTAACCCAATGCATTGGAGGGAGATATAGGTCCCACCCATCTCATAATGATACCATTATTATATGTGCCACAAAATCATAAACCATACATCATAGCATAACCCATGTAATAAAAATGGGATTCTTAAACAACATGACATCATAAAACCATTCAAATAAGATAAAGGAATTCATAAACATAATTCCATCACAACATAGTCAAATCAATGTAAAAATATGGATAGAAACAGAACCCTTTATTATCTTAGATGGAAAATAATTTTGATAAAACACTTGAAATGAATTCTTGAGGAAAATATCCTTTCTTCTTCAAAATCAATTCCTTTTCACAAAACATCATGCAATTTTAAAAGAAAGAGATTTTATTGAAAATAGTCATGAAATATTTTGGAGTAAGGTTCATGAAAATAAGGCTTTATAAAAACGTAAAAATCCGTTTGTTCTGTATAAGTTAAAAAAAACATTCTTCTCGTACTTTTGTCGGAAAGTCAAAAAGTACCTCGTATGAAAAAAACGAAAAAAAGATTCCTTTCATATCCTTTACTAAAAACTCACCGAAGGATAAAATTTTATTTAAACAATTGTAGGTGGATGGAAATAATATTACATATTGAGGAAACATGGATTTGGATGATAAAATACAACCTAGTAAATACTAATGTATAAACAATCTCGGATAAAAATGAGATTGTGATATTTCCCTTACCTTAGGTCTGATTTGCTTCGTAAGTGTCCGAACCTCCTGTATAATGATTTAAATAATGTCATTTACTTATTAAATAATCATATTCATTGTTATGATATCAGATATGGTTCACTTATGACTTTATATTACCCGTTCTTTTGTAAATTCCATGTTAAAGAGCGTTTTGGGTAAAATTGTTTCATTTGTCGTCCGTGTTTTGACTTGTAATTATTCATATGATTACTTAGATTTTGATTACTTAATTCCAGAACATAAAACATGATTTATATATATATAAATATATATAATAAATCATTAAATGGAAAGAAATACACCGTTCATGGAGACGGTAGTCCGTACGTACGCATGAACGCTGTTTTCGTTTCCTTATTGAATTGAATGGAATTAAGTAGATGACATACATATAAATATATAAATAAATCCAGTATCATTATTATGTCATATATTTCATTAGTACATATTATATATACTTTATAATCATTCATGAATGGTTAATCATTGAGAATGAATCTCATCGCGCCGTGGAGACGGTAGTCCGTACGTACGCACGAGCGATGATATCATTCCCATGGTCGTGGAATTGTGTTGAAGTGTATGTATACTATTTAAGTATGAATATCACTTTATAATAATCATATATAGTTACTCATTAAACCATTATACCCATCCAATTAAGGTGGTGGCGTAAAATAGATTACACCACGGCGTGGAGACGGTATTCCGTACGTACGCACGCGCGGTGATTTCCTTTTTCCGTAGGATGGATAGAAGGTTAATAAGAGTTGTTTCATATTTATAATAAAATATCAGTATGTAATTAATACTGATGTTATTACTTTATAATGAAACAACTAAAGAAGATGAAGTTGAAGAAGAAAGAAATTGAAAAGATCGGTAATGGATATTACCTCTTCTTTGGAACGCCTCTTTGAATCCTCTACTTAGGGAACTAAGATTGGTTTTTGAAGAAGACCAGGACCTCTAGGATTATTCAAGGGAAGTGGAGAGGAGAAAATGGAAGGGGTTGGCCGAGATTGAGTGCTCAAATTGGTGTGAGGAGGAGGGGGAGGAGGTGTCCTTTTATAAGGGAGGAGAGGGGCACCTTTGGAATTCTTAAAAATATTAATTTATAAAAAATCTAACCCCACATAAAAATGACTCATATTCGAATATTAGATAAGATAAGGTTTTAATATAATCAACCAATAGAATTTAGTCATGTTAGGAATTTATTTTAAACATTATCAACATGATTTATCCTTATTTAATCAATTTAATTTTATTTGTGGTAATAACATTCTAAATTTTAAATTATAACAAATAATTACATATTTGTTGTGAATTGTCCATAATTGGATTATTAATAACATTTTAGATCATATATATTTATTTTTATAATTTTGAAATATTTTGTGATTTTTAATCAATTTTATAATATGTTTTTTTTATAAAATAACAATAGTGTCAATTTTGACAATATTCATTTATTTGAATTTAAATAAAATAACTACAGAAGATATGTTTGAACTAAAATTTTTAATAGATTCATAAAATTTCATATATATATTAAAAATTATTGGAGCACATTAAATAGTTCATATAATATTTATTTTATTATTTTTGAAACCATTTATTTGTTTTATCTCTTAATAAAATAAATACTACATCATTTTTGTATAATTATTTCATATACCTATTTGTGGCATAAAAATTAAAAATAAAATCCTATGATGAAAATAAATCTATTACCTTTCACAATAATACTTTTACTCGAATTTATCATCTTAAAATCACAATATTTAAATTGTTATATTTATTAAATTATGAAGGTGACAACTTTGGCATCATTTAAAATAAAATAATATAAGTGTCATAATCGATTTTATAAGGCTCCAAATGGTCAAATATTCTACCATTGGATTCTTATGGTTTACATTTACATGGCCAATAAGTTTTGGTTAGGTATTTGTGCATTTTATGGTCACTATTAGTTTAATAAAAACAATATTCTTGATTTTTCACTAGATAAACAATTTCTGCATCACTATTGTGTCATAATTAATGATAATTATTTAATCCCTAAAAATTATAAATAAATTTATATGATGTAGATAATTTCATTAGATTTCTGGAGACTATTCATGTTCGAAGTTTCATGAAGTTTATTACTAAATTAAAATTAATATACTTATAAGATTTAAGAGAGTGACATGTTGTCACTTTCTTTGGTTTTAATAATAATTAAGTTATTTTCATGGAAAAATGTCTATTAAATGATTCTAATCCGACCCTTAAGTTATATGGGTCGACTTTTAGTAATCCAATAGGATTTTGACATTTTTTAGGGTAATTTTAAAATATTATATTTACCCTTAATTACCCGATTTACCTTTAACTATGGTAAATAAAATTTACCGTAGTTACTATTCATAATTCCCAAAAATAAAAAGTATCTTATTAACATAATTTGGACCCACTGATTCTAAATATGGAATACATTTTTCCAAATTCAATACACAAAAGATGCAGAAATTAAATTAAAATTAATCTCGTTGTCGAAAGAAAACGGGTTTTTCTTTAAAACATTGCAAAAGATTGAATTGATTTAACCTACGAATTCATGGTAAAATCAATGCTAATGACATACATTATATTAAATGGTAAAAATATATTCTATTTATACATTAAAACCATTCAATATTATAATTTAACCACATAATATATTACGATGAAAAAAGTTGTTTTTAATTAAAATATAGCGTGTTTTTACTATTCATAAAAATATGAAAGTTATCGGAAAAATATCAAAACTTTATCTAATGTAAATGTTTATATCCTGATTTAAAAGAATAATATTATTTTGTCAAATTGAACATATAAACATGTCAAAAATTATATTTAAAGTGGGTGCGCCATCAAAAGGCGATAAAACTGCATTTTTTGAAAAATACTTATTTTACCTGAAAAATTTATTTTATTCTTATACCATGTTCTAGAAATGTGTAAGATAAATAATAATGTTATAAAATTCAAAATTTAGTTAATACTATTCATAACGGCTAGTTCATGACAATATTATAATAATATAACATTGTTTATTAAAACCCGGTATTGCGTACAACACACGCTATCGAGGAAGGTCGCGATTGCGTGTAATGCAAGCCAAGTCAGGGTTGCGTGTTGTGAAAGAATCCTTCATTGTTTTGTATAACAGAATCCAACCATATTTCATTTATACATTTAATATATATATATATATATACTCAATGTTGGGTAGAATAACTATTATCAAAATTGTGTGTAACACGGTCCAAGAATAGTGTTGCGTATACTGCAAGCTAATACGGTGTTGCGTATAGCGCAGGGTAATCTTGGTGTAGAATAAAACATAAGATATTAATGAAATTAAAATAATATTTTTCATAAAATCTCGGGGTGTTACATTCTACCCCCCTTAAAATGAATTTCGCCCTCGAAATTCGTCGGGGTTATAAATGGTTTACTATTTGAAAGTTTCTTTGATAGAAACCCACATCGTAAAAAGGAATACCAAAACTTATCTTTAAAAACAAAAGTATGAAACGTAACTGTTACCCAAATAAACTAATCGCTGGGTTTCCACATAGATGAAAATATGGATATGGAAGAGAAATCTAACCATCATGTTCTGATGGAGAGTGGTAGAGAACATGGCTATGGAAAAGCCAGCAATCACAAAGCCATAAATTTGGGATGATCTAGGCTACCATCTGATTCATCGGATATAAGGTCACTAGGACTACATTTTTTGTTTTCAAGATCATTTCCTTAAAGTTGAAGCGTTTGAATTAGAATAAATACTTACTTTATTTTAGTACAATCTCACTGTTGTTTGTGCCTTGAACAATTTCCACTTCATCTCTTAAATAAATGAAGTTGAATTTGTTATTCGTGAAGTGTTAGCAGATCATGTGATAGAATGACTGGTCATTCCATCTGTATCAAACAAAAGGTTAGGATAAGTCATTCCATAGTGAGATTAATCATATATGGTTCCTAAAATGGATTTATACTTCATATATCATACTGATTAATATAATAAAACTAGTTTCTACTAAACAGGGACTTCCTGTAGGTCACTGGTAGGCGATAAAGGCCAGTCGCACTTCGGTTGTGGGTTCGATTCCCACAGCCTTGTCCGAAGCGATGGGCTGCCGCCCGTCCTGCAGGTTGTCCCTTTTCTAAAACTATATTACTATCACATAAATAATATCAAAAAAAAGTTCTATACTTAAACAATACTAACATATGGTTAACATAATCCATTACAATCTTTAGGCTTATCTAAAATACTTCGGTCCAGGCTCATAGTATAAAGAAAATGATTACTTGAAATGTCATCAACCAAGCATGTGAATACCATCATTTATCCCCCATATATCTTGTTGGTCAAATTCCAATCATGTGAATACCTTAATGATGTATTATCTTGAAAAAAAATGAATACCCATTAAACCTTAGTGAAAACATGAATGTTGTCCAAAGATAACTCTTTCCACATACCAAAATCCAAAAGTTCTATATACTCAAACCATGATATAACCTTCTCCTTATATCAGTCATGAGCTCATGAATACTATCAAACATTTAATTTTCTCATTATCCCTTCATTATGCGCATATCATCTACATTCCAAAAATATATGAATAACCTTTCATGGATACTGGTAACATTAATCAGACAACAGTGTAACAATCCTTACATGTCTCTTTAATCCATAGTACCATGAGATTACTTATACAACATTACACATGATAAACATGTAATCATTCCACTACATTCTTAAACCATTGACCGAGCTTCAACAATTCTTTCATCTCACATATCATTTGTAGTCTCTTCATCATCATCCACATAAATACTTCCCATACGAC
This sequence comes from Viscum album, assembly GCA_963277665.1. Taxonomy (NCBI): domain Eukaryota; kingdom Viridiplantae; phylum Streptophyta; class Magnoliopsida; order Santalales; family Viscaceae; genus Viscum; species Viscum album. The sequence continues at coordinate 223,926,475 of OY728165.1, forward strand.
CATACTGATTATCTTCATGAGACTTTCCCTTAGGGCATTGGTTTGCATAATGCCCGTACATTCCACATTTAAAACATTTAACCATTGTTGATGTCGTAGCAATACCATTAACCTCATCCGTGGTGTTAACTGAACCTTTTCCTTTGCACTTACTTGCTTTGTGTCCTTCATTTCCACACCCAAAGCATCTTCAAGTTCTTTTGAAACATTCTCCTTGATGCCTCTTCCCACATGATTTACATAGGGGAAATTGAACTTTCTTTCCCCTATGATCATCATGAAACTCCATCTTTCTCTTATTAGCCGAGTCAGGAAACTAACCAAATTTTACTTTATTGATCATATTATGAGATTGCTGATTCGGAATAATAATGATGTTTGGACTTCCAAATCCCATTTCATTTTATTGCTCATGAAGAATATCATTCCGTTGTCCATCATATCCCTCATTATCGTGAATCACCTTGTTTCCAGCCATTTTCTAAAACCCAAAAAGAATAGTGTGAGAGGAAAAAATCATAATAAAGGGGGAGTAACTTAAATATATAACATCTTTGGTTTAATCTAATATCGTTACCATAGTTCTAAGACTATATCCTATACGTATACTTATCCTTAGGGGCATCCCTAGACATACCTTAGAAATATCTCTAGGGATCTCACTAACGTTTTCGCATCCTAGTTTCCAAAGGTTGACTAAACCTTTCCTCCGATACCAACTGTAGAGACCCGAAGCATGACGTACATGGACATTACATTACTTTTGCGGAATACTTAGTACATAACAAAAAAACACACACAAGGATCGTAATAGTTTAGTGTCTTTGGAAACTCGGAACATAATCTTCTAATCCTGGTGAAAGATCTTCAATATCTCTCCTAAAGATCTTCCCTTTTTTTCTTTCCTAAAACCTTTCTTTATATCCTGGGGAAAAGAAAACATAAAAGGGTGAGCTCAAATGCTCAGTAAGGGTAAACAAAAGAAAAATCAATCACTTCATATTCATAAGAACATAACTTTTGGAAATCTTAACCTACAAAAGAGATCATAATTTCATAACCTGGGATAACTCATGGTAGTGAAATGTATTCACAATAATCATAACTTAAAACATTAAACTTTGTGTCATAAACACATAGTCATAGAGAGTCATTTCTTGTTAGTCAATACTCATTGGCAAGACTATCTTAGTGGACAAAGTCCATTTCTGAATCGAGTGACCCTCGTTTCAGTCCTGTTTCACTGAACCGGTATAAACTACCATTCCAGCCATGTCTATCTCATGAGATATAAAATCTTTACCCAATTCATTGGAGGGAGATATAGGTCCCACCCATCTCATAATGATACCATTCTTATGTGTGCCAAAAAATCATAAACCATACATCATAGCATAACCCATGTAATAAAATTGGGATTCTTAAACAACATGACATCATAAAACCATTCATATAAGATAAAGTAATTAATAAACATAATTCCATCACAACATATTCAAATAAATGTAAAAATATAGATAGAAACAAAACCCTTTATTAACTTAGATGGAAAATAATTTTGATAAAACACTTGAAATGAATTCTTGAGGAAAATGTCCTTTCTTCTTCAAAATCAATTCCTTTTCACAAAACATCATGAAATTTTAAAAGAAAGAGATGTTATTGAAAATAGTCATGAAATATTTTGGAGTAAGGTTCATGAAAATAAGGCTTTATAAAACCGTAAAAATCCGTTCGTGCTGTATAAGTTAAAAAAAACATTCTTCTCGTACTTTTGTCGGAAAGTCAAAAAGTACCTCGTATGAAAAAAACGAAAAAAAGATTCCTTTCATATCCTTTACTAAAAACTCACCGAAGGATAAAATTGTATTTAAAAAATTGTAGGTGGATGGAAATAATATTACATATTGAGGAAACATGGATGTGGATGATAAAATACACCCCAGTAAATACTAATGTATAAACAATCTCGGATAAAAATGAGATTGTGATATTTCTCTTACCTTAGGTCTGATTTGCTTCGTAAGTGTCCGAACCTCCTGTATAATGATTTAAATAATTTCATTTACTTATTACAGAATCATATTCATTGTAATGATATCATATATGTTTCACTTATTACTTTATATTACCCGTTCTTTTGTAAATTCCATGTTAAAGAGCGTTTTGGGTAAAATTGATTCATTTGTCATCCGTGTTTTGACTTGTAATTATTCATATGATTACTTAGATCATGATTACTTAATTCCAGAACATAAAACATGATATATATATATATATACATATATATAATAAATCATTAAATGGAAATAAATACACCGTTCATGGAGACGGTAGTCCGTACGTACGCATGAACGCTGTTTTCGTTTCCTTATTGAATTGAATGGAATTAAGTAGATGACATACATATAAATATATAAATAAATCCAGTATCATTATTATGTCATATATTTAATTATTACATTTTATATATACTTTATAATCATTCATTAATGGTTAATCATTGAGAATGAATCTCATCGCGTCGTGGAGACGGTAGTCCGTACATACGCACGAGCGATGATATCATTACCATGGTCGTGGAATTGTGTTGAAGTGTATGTATACTATTTCAGTATCAATATCACTTTATAATAATCATATATAGTTACTCATTAAACCATTATACCCATACAATTAATGTGGTGGCGGAAAATCGATTACACCACGGCGTGGAGATGGTATTCCGTACGTACGCACGCGCGGTGATTTCCTTTTTCCGTAGGATAGATAGATGGTTAATTAGAGTTGTTTCATATTTATAATAACATATCAGTATGTAATTAATTCTGATGTTATTACTTTATAATGAAACAACTAAAGAAAAGATGTTGAAGAAGAAAGAAATTGAAAAGATCGGTAATGGATATTACCTCTTCTTTGGAACGCCTCTTTGAATCCTCCACTTAGGGAACTAAGATTGGTTTTTGAAGAAGACCAGGACCTCTACGATTATTCTAGGGAAGTGGAGAGGAGAAAATGGCAGGGGTTTTCCGAGCTTGTGTGCTCAAATTGGTGTGAGGAGGAGGGGGAGGAGGTGTCCTTTTATAAGGGAGGAGAGGGGCACCTTTGGAATTCTAAAAAATATTAATTTATAAAAAATCTAGCCCCACATAAAAATGACTCATATTTGAATATTAGATAAGATAAGGTTTTAATATCATCAACCAATAGAATTTATACATGTTAGGAATTTATTTTAAATATTATCAACATGATTTATCCTTATTTAATCAATTTAATTTTATTTGTGGTCATAAAATTCTAATTTTTAAATTATAACAAATAATTACTTATTTGTTGTGAATTGTCCATAATTGGATTCTTAATAACATTTTAGATCATATAAATTTAATTTTATAATTTTGAAATATTTTGTGATTTTTAATCAATTTTATAATATGTTTTTTTATAAAATAACAATAGTATCATTTTTGACACTATTCATTTATTTGAATTTAAATAAAATAAATACAGAAGATATGTTCCAACTAAAAGTTTTAATAGATTCATAAAATGTCATATGTATCTTAAAAATTATTTGAGCACATTAAATAGTTCATATAATATTTATTTTATTATTTTTGAAACCATTTATTTGGTTTATCTCTTAATAAAATAAATACTACAACATTTTTGTATAATTATTTCATATACTTATTTGTTGCATAAAAATTAAAAATAAAATCCTATGATGAAAATATATCTATTACCTTTCACAATAATACTTTTACTCGAATTTATCATCTTAAAATCACAATATTTAAATTGTTATATTTATTAAATTATGAAGGTGACAACTTTGGCATCATTTAAAATAAAATAATATAAGTGTCATAATCGCTTTTATAAGGATCAAATTGGTCAAATATTCTACCATTGGATGATTATGGTTTACATTTACATGTCCAATAAGTTTTGGTTAGGTATTTGTGCATTTTATGGTCACTATTAGTTTAATAAAAACAATATTCTTGATTTTTCACTAGATAAACAATTTCTGCATCACTATTGTGTCATAATTAATGATAATTATTTAATCCCTAAAAATTATAAATAAATTTATATGATGTAGATAATTTCATTAGCTTTCTGGAGACTATTCACGTTTGAAGTTTCATGAAGTTTATTACTAAATTAAAATTAATATACTTATAATATTTAAGAGAGTGACATGTTGTCACTTTCTTTGGTTTTAATAATTATTAAGTTATTTTCATGGACAAATGTCCATTAAATGATTTTAATCCGACCCTTAGGTGATATGGGTCGCCTTTTAGTCATCCAATAGAATTTTTACATTTTTTAGGGTAATTGTAAAATATTATATTTACCCTTAATTACCCGATTTACCTTTAACTATGGTAAATAAAATTTACCGTAGTTACTATTCATAATTCCCAAAAATAAAAAGTAGCTTATTAACATAATTTGGACCCACTGATTCCAAATATGGAATCCATTTTTTCAAATTCAATACACAAAAGATGCATAAATTAAATTAAAATTAATCCCGTTGTCGAAAGAAAACGGGTTTTTCTTTAAAACATTGCAAAAGATTGAATTGATTTAACCTACGAATAAAAGGTAAAATCAATGCTAATGACATACATTATATTAAATGGTAAAAATATATTCTATTTATACTTTAAAACCATTCAATATTATAATTTAACCACATAAGATATTACGATGAAAAAAGTTGTTTTTAATTAAAATATACCGTGTTTTTACTATTCATTAAAATATGAAAGTTATCGGAAAAATATCAAAACTTTATCTAATGTAAATGTTTATATCCTGATTCAAAAGAAGAATATTATTTTGTCAAATTGAACATATAAACATGTCAAAAACTATATTTAAAGTGGGTGCGCCATCAAAAGGCGGTAAAACTGCATTTTTTGAAAAATACTTATTTTACCCGAAAAAGTTATTTTGTTCTTATACCATGTTCTAGAAATGTGTAAGATGAATAATAATGTTATAAAATTCAAAATTTAGTTAATACTATTCATAAAGGCTAGTTCATGACAATATTATAATAATATAAAATTGTATATTAAAACCCGGTATTGCGTACAACACACGATATCGAGGAAGGTCGGGATTGCGTGTAATGCAAGCCAAGTCAGGGTTGCGTGTTGTGAAAGAATCCTTCGTTTTTTCGTATAACAGAATCCAACCATATTTCATTTATACATTTAATATATATATATATATATAATCAATGTTGCGTAGAATAACTATTATCAAAATTGTGTATAACACGGTCCAAGAATAGTGTTGCGTATACTGCAAGCTAATACGGTGTTGCGTATAGTGCAGGGTAATCTTGGTGTAGAATACAACATAAGACATTAATGAAATGAAAATAAAATTTTTCATAAAATCTCGGGGTGTTACACATAAGGTTACCGTTTTACTGTTCACAAATGTCTACCATTGGAAATATTAACTGAAATGGAAAATTTGGCAATGTGTTGGGGATATGTCACCATGTTCTCCCTGAACACATCATACACTGGATTTTCACAAAGGAATAGACCAGAGAGGTATGCACCATTACATCGGATACCTCTCAAAAAATTCTAATCCTTGATAATTCAAAACACGCCTAATGGGAATAATGAAACAGGTTCTGAACAACCACCCATCGAGATACCTCTCAAAAGAGAGAAAGACACAAAAAGAAACCAAATAAATCCATATTATAAACATGAAATTTCTAACCCAAAGGGTACATCGTTACATGGAAACATTTAAACATAGAAAAAACTCATGGTACTGAGCACCTATATGTGACTCACATTCCGAGTTAATCTCCTCCATGACACCATATTGCCGCATGACACGAACAAAGGGGATCGAACACCTGCGCAACTCCTTATCGTTGAGGTCTTGGATCTCCACAGGTCACTCCTCAAATGTTGCATCATCATCAACAACGATCTCTCCACAATCGATGACGTGAGATTCATCATGATTATAATGATGAAGATGTGATACATGGAATACATCATGTATCCGACTCATCTGTGGGGGATGTGATACTCGATATGCCAAAGCTCGAACATGAGATAACACCTCGAAAGGCCCAAAAAATCGGGGAGAAAGCTTACTCCCACGACCAAACCATCACTTCCAACAATGGGGAGTCGCCTTCAGAAACACATGATCCTAACATCAAACTCTAAGGGTCTCTGTCTTTGATCAACAAATGATTTTAGTTGATTTTGTGATATCTTAATCCTCTCACAAATCACTTGATCCATATATATTTTATTCTACAATTATTTTGGTCCGATAATTGCTTAGTCTCCAACCCTAGTCCATCACAACAGGGAACGACAGGGTCGGCCATACAAGGCTTCAAATGGTGCCATACTGATGGTGGAGTAAAAACAATTATTGTAAGAGAACTTCACCAACGGTAAGTTCCACATCCATGAACCTCCAAAATCAAGAACACTAGAGTTTAACATGTCATCATGAGTCCGTATGGTTTTCTCTATTTGACCATCCATTTGAGGATGAAAATCACTCCTATGGAATAACTATGAACCGAAATCATGCTAGATATCTCTCAACACACTAGAAGAGAAGTGAGGATATTGATAAAAAAAATTATTGTACCTAGGACTCCATGATGTCTCACCTCCTCCTATAGATAATTCCTTGACAAAACTTCCACTATGCTCGACTACTTGATTGAAATAATGTGGAAAGATTTTGTTAAGTGATCCACTACCACCCAAATAGTATCATGTGCTCTCAGAGCTAGAGTTAAACTAGTAAAAATGTCCCTTGAGATGTCCTCCCACTTCCACTGAGGAATATCTGATTGCTGGAGAAGACCAACAGGAACACAGTGTTTGACCTTCACGTTATGGAAGACCAAACATCGAGACCCAAACATCACAACCGTATGCTTCAGCCCAGGATAACTAAATTGGCTTCTCAAGGCTCGATATATCGTTTCATCCATGGATGTACCACTAAAGGTTAATTATGAATATCTCTGAGAACCATCTCGTGCATAATCAAAGGAACAAAAATACTTCTATGATACAACACTTGTTGTTGTTCATCCTCCTACTAAATATCAAGGGACTCACCACAAACAACTTCACCTCTCCACACATCCACCTCAAGATCGCCCAACTGGGAATCTTACACTTTCTTAATGGGAGATGATTTCACCATCATATGAAAAGGTAAACCTCTTCCCCCTACTTCTCCCATATTAGGATGTAATGCCGACAGTTCTTCCATTACTCTCTAGGAGTCATTAGATTCACGCACTCTATCAATACGTGACTTCCGACATAGCGCATCAGCTACAACATCCCCCTTTCCAGGTGTATATGATATTTCAATGTCCTATTACTATATGAACTCCATTCACAGAAGTTTTCATAAGTTCGTGTCATGATGGGAGAAAACATACCTCAAACTCTTATGATCAGTGAAAACTGTAAAGTGCTCACCAATGAGGTAATGTATCAACAACTTTAGAGAAAACACCATGGAATACAAATCATGCTCGTGAGTGGAATACTTACGTTCATGGGGACGTATCTTATGAGACCCATAAGAAACAACAGATATTTTCTATATCAAAAAACAACCCAAACCCATATAATTCCCATCACAAAAAAATCAAACGGGACTCCCTCAGCTAGAAGAAAAAGAACTAGAGAACTTACAAACTTCACATTTAGATATATGATAGATGGTTAACACTGATCAGTCCATATTAATGCTTGATCATTCCTATTAAATGCTCTTAGAGGAGTCAAAACTCGTCAGAAATCGGTTAAAAACCTCTTGTAGTAGCTTGCGAGACTAAAGAAACATCGCACCTATGACACTATCTTGGGGGATTCCCGAGACACAACTGCTTCTATCATCGATGGATCCACATGTACTCCCTAATAGGACACAATATGCACCATGAAATGGACTTCTCAAACCCATGACCCACACTTTGATAACATCCCATATAGCTGATATTGATGAGGAACTCCCTAAATAGCGTGTAGAAACTCTTCATGCTCCTCCTCAGACGAGGATGACACAAAGATTTCGTCGATGAAAACTACCACAAACATGTCCAGGAACACACAGAACCCAGCATTTATCAATCCCAGAAGAACAGTTGGATAATTAGTCACTCTAAATGGAATTACTATGAACTCACAATTCTCATGACGACAATGGAAATTAGTCTTCAGGATATCCTCATCCTTCACGGGCATATGATGATATCCTAACTATAATTTGATTTTTGAGATCCAACATGCACCATACAGTTTATCGAATAAATCATCAATCCACAAAAAGGATATCGATTATTTTAACTAACTTTTTTTGAGCGACAATAATCGACACAGAACCGAAAACTGACGTCAGCCATCATCACGAACAAAACTTGTTCACCCCACAGTGACATACATGACGGAACAAAACCGCACTATAACAGACCATCAAGATGTATATGTTTCATTCGTAACTTAGAAGGGGCCATCCTATATGGAGACGTAGAGATAGGAGATTATCCTCGTTTAGCATGATCTCAAACATGATCTCTCATCGAGGGGGTAATGCTACAACCTGTTATGGAAAGACATCAGGGTACTCTTCTATGACCATAAGAAATTCAAACTGCTGAACATCTGAAGAACTCAACATCATCTCATCCATAATTGATGATAAGGACATAATGAGCCTATGACCCATCTGAGGATCTCTCTCTCCAAAAAACTCCATCGGCTCTCCATCCACACCCAAGAAAACGACCTTCATCCTGATATAATCCACGATATCCTTCACCAAATACAACCAATCCATGCTGTGTATTAAATCATATGGTTTTATTCGTAAACATAGAAAATCTCCCCAAGGGCGATGATGCCACAACACTAGCTCACAGTTTCTATATACATAAAACAAATCAGCTTGACCTCCACATGTCACAGTCAACACCAAGGGTGCGGGAAGCCTTTCAACCTCAAATTCCAATGCATGGACAATGGTAAGTGATTTGAAGGAGTGTGTCTCTTCTGAATCAAACAAGGAATACACCATGGTAGAAAACAACAAAAGTGTACCTCGAACGATGTCCGGCTCACCTAGAGAAGGCAATGCTAGAACATGAAGCTGACCACAACTTCCTCCATGGCCTCTCTAACCCTGATAATGACCACCACCATGGTCATGCTCTACTCTATTGGGGATGGAGAGTATCAAGGTGTTGTCTTCTACCTTCCCCATCTACCATATGCTAATCTAAAGCTACTGCAACCTGCTACTATTGCCTCAGCTGGAACTACCTTAATGAAGGAACCTAGAGAAGAGCACCTAGTGCACGATGACTGCTCTGAACGGCCGGGAACTATCACTACTAATTACCTAGACCACCACAAGAAAAATAAGCATTTGATCACATGGTGTTGGCCTGAGAGTGGATACCACTTAATAAAGGAGATGTGAATTGATGGGACCTGTCCATGGAGGAACAAAAACTCTTCTACCCTAAAAACCTAGAGCCCCAGAAAAAAGCTCTGCTTCATGAGGAATCACAATTACTCTCCTCTATTGATGATATGGTTCTAGATAATGTCTTATCAACAATCTCTTCCGTCGCCAGAACCTCATGTTATGTCTTCATCATAAATGGGGTGACTTTTTGCTGGATCTCTGGACCAATAGACTCCTCTAAATGCCTCACCCTAGCCTCCTCTTCTTGAAACAGGTCTGAGGCATATCATAAAAGGTTCATAAAATGGATTACAAACTCTCTCACCTTGGATCTCCCATGTCAAAGGGTAAGAAGCTCCAGGCGACTAGACACATTCATGGTTGAAGAAAGAAACGTGACTCTAAACATATCTTCAAACTCCTCCCTTGAGATCGCTGACTCCTTGTGAACCCCGAGGAACAAGAACGACCACTACCTCGCTGCTACATGCAGCATCCTCACAACCAAGGAAACTCAGTGCTATTTCTGAACAAGGATTTAACTAGAGATGATCCTGACATCCTCTAACAACTGTTCTGTGAATGCATCTGAAACAGATCCCTCATACATTTGAAAACATTTTCTCTGAAACTCTCGGAGTTTCTTCCTCTTAATTTCATTACTGTCAACCTCTACCCTGTGGTGATATGGTAAAACAGCCACCTAGGCATCTTCTATGTGATCATGACGATGATGTTGACCTCAATCCATACCTATAAAATAACAAATAGTCAAGGCTCTTAAACCTAGAATATGGAAGACTCAACATTTACTAATTAAATGTTTTCTTTTATTCATTTTAGATTAACCTATCCCAATGTCTAAACATTCAAACACAGGCACAATGAAGAATAACGCATGATCATTTCCTAGGTCTCTTCCCTACAACCAGTATCACCTCGTTTAGTAGCAATTGTAAACTTAACTGTCTATACATCAGATCATAGGGGCCATATTCTTCTATGTCTCAGGCAGTCTCTAGTGTTTACAGCACTTTATAAACATTAATGACATTATTTCCCAACCAACCCATGCAACCTCACCTATGGATAACTCCAAACTCCATCATTTCACTCAACATGCCTCTGATACCACTCTCCCATGACTTCCTCCCCACAAAGATTACCCATCCTAGGCTAGCAATGTGGCAAGGGAGATAATGTCCCCTGAATCCGGCCACCAGTAGGCCCCGGGTTGGAGACTAGAACCTAGAGTATAGTAAACACACAAATGGGAGGCATTACCTTTTAAGAGAACACATGTGGAATAGAGGTATAATATAGACACCAACTTACTCCAACTCAGAACTAAATTATAAATGAAAACCCAATTTCACATATGTAATGTCAAACAAAACTACTATAACTAAAAAACGAAAACTGAATGTACCCAAAAAAATTCAAAACAACAGAAACCACAAGCCCGAAGAGCTCCTGCATCCCCATGATAGTAGAAACCAGATTGATCTCCAACCTACTCTATGTGACCAGAAAAAATGTTCATATATACTTAGGGTGAGTATAATAGTATACTCAGTTGGATATTCCCCGAAGCCTCTTGTGCAGAAGTAAAGAAAGCACCCTAAAGTACATTGAACAGCTAGTGAAACTAACTCATCATATAAATAGGTATACTATGTTCCCAACCTCAACATGGCTACTATCACTAATTAACACATACAAGATTATATAATATAATAAATAATATCAAGGGTACCCTACTACTACTTCCCCACTAGTTTTCCACTTTTCCCCTACGTCGTATGTTTTAAGGATCTCTCTCTAAAAAGGCTTTCTCCAAGACTCATGGGAGAAGGACCACAATAAGCACCTCGTGCAAAAAACCACCACGTCCAAGAAATAAAGTAACTTCGTCGTTTTCGGGAGCCACCATAGCATGCATAATGTGTATCATACGTCGGGTATTAGACCTCAAGCCATTATATCCCATACACCAAGTAAGGATCCTCAAGCCATCACAACCTATACACGTTACACATATCATATTCCATAGGATACTATATCCAAAATATATGTGTGTGAATAACCACAAGCCATTACATCCATCTACACACATATATGGGGGAAAAACCATTGTGCCTACCAGCCATGTTACTACCCTATGAAGAGAGCGAGGCCAAAGGGGGTAGTCATCTATCCAACCTCCAACCATAATGTTGGGGAAAACACCCCCCCAAGGGCTCAGAATCCCCGGGGTGTCGGTTTCTCTTTCTAACGGGGTGGAGTGGCATATAGAAACAGAAAATGTACAAAATATACATTATATCACAACCACACTATGGGCATAACCTAGTCTTAGACTCAAGTGCAGCTGACACGTCTTGGACTCCTGACTACTAATTCTACGACTAGGTATCCTGTAATCAAAAAACCATTTAAAAAGCTTTATTGCCTTATTTCATACCCTTTTTATCACTATAACATTACATTAATTAATTAATTAAATATTAATTAACCATTTACAATTCCACAGTAAATTTTACTTGAATCTCACCCTATGTCCACTGCCCCTTTTTAATTACAACCTCATCATTATGTTCCAGTAAACTCAAACCCCTAGTGTTAACAACAATTATTCAATTAGTCATTACATAATTTGTTTCACACATTCCCATGCATTATAGAAAAACATTCTATGATACTAATCACAAGGGGGCACAACACGGTGAGTATATGTAATACATGTCGACGCTTTATTTCCTATAGCATGAGAATAGACCCATCCTTCATTCAGAAGAAAAACACGAAATGCATGTGGTATAACCCGTGCGTCTTCACCTCTTTTGGAAGATGTGTAAGAAAGACCAGATTTCATAGGTAGTGGGGAAAGGTAAAACATATAATCAACCAAAAATAAACAACAGGAATCGAAAAATCACATCCATCTCATTCCATCATCCCTAGTGTCCTTCCCGACACCCACATGAATAATCCAATGCATCTCACCACCCTAGGTGTTATTTTCTGCCACAACCAAAAGGCCTCCATGCACCCACATATCAAAATAGCCATCCAGGCTCACATCATACACAAGAACTAGGAAAATAAACATCACAACAATTTGGCTATTGGCCCTTTAACAATAATGTGGGTAACTCAGAACCCTAAAAAGAGTTATCTTTTATCAAACAACATGTTATTTAATCCATCTTGGGTTAACCAATTGTTATTCTCCGGTTCCAAATTCAGGAAACCATATAAGTAAGTTATCACAAATAATTAAACATGCTTACTGCACCAATTTGATTAACATAAAATTACAACAAGAACCCAATCCGTTTATGAGACTATTTATCATTCGCCAAATAATTATCAATTAATCCTGGATAACATTATTAAGTTATTTACATCCATAATGAACAACTAAGGAAAGCAAGAATTGAAATCACAATATCAAGTAAAACAAAAGGCAAAAACATATGATCCATATCAATATATTTATCTGGTTATAATATAAATTATGTCAATTCCATTGTCATCCTGTGGGATAAAACATGAAAATGATCTAGTTTGTCTTAAAAGAAGAGGGAAGAAATGAATCCCCTACCTCAAATGGTTCTTGATGTTTTTTTACGTGAACAGTCCAGAAAACGGATCACGACCGCCTCCTCTCGAGACAACTGTAATCAACTGAGGATGCCACAGTACGATCACACCAACTGAAACCCAAGATAATTCTATTAGAATCATGGAGATCACATGATATAATATTTAAAGTATAAATAAAAGAAGATGTACCCCAAAAGAATGATGATAATACAAACCTTATATCAAAGATTGATGGATATATATTGGTTGCAGCGAAATAGAGGGTGCACTTGCAGCAAGAAGGACGTCAAGGGAAACCGATCCACATTGAAAAGTTTGACCTCACGAATCCTACAGGAAGAATGAAATGGTTCAAGTATCTCGCACCAGAGAATAAAGAGGAAGAAGAAGGGATGATGATAACCTGTCCCTTTTATAGAATTAATATATAGACGGTTTAAGATACATTTGGTATCCCATTAAATGAGGATCTCATTAAACCACGCAGTTTGACCAAGTAAAAAAATCCTGAGTCTTAGAAATAATTATTATAGGAGTGATGGCCTTTGAATCAGCCTTAATGTATTTAAAATGAGTCTTTAAATGCATTTTACGTCAAAGAAAATGTAAAAGGGGTGAAACTGTAGGAAACATTGTACACCCTACCATTCGAGAAACACTGTACACCAACTATTCTGAAAACAGTATACACCTACCATTCTGGAAACAATGTAAACATACCATTCTAGAAACACTGTACACCTACTATTCTGGAAACATTGTACACTTACCATTCTGGAAACACTGTACTCCTACCATTATTGACACATTGTAAACCGACCATTCTGGAAGCACTGTACACCTACCATTCTAGAAAAACTGTATATCGACCATTTGTGAAACACTCTTCACATAACTCAAAAATTTGCGAAGGAAATAGAGGATACTGATGGAACCTCACCATTATGGAAACACTATTCACGTACTCAAAATGTGGCAAGGTAAAGAGGTTACTGATGACATTATCCTCCTAAGGTTACCATTGTATTATTCAACTAAGGATAAATTTCCACTGTTCACAGAAGGTTCCTGATGACACTGTTCACCAAAGGATGTCAATGACATTGTTCATCTTTGGTTACCGATGCATACTTCATAACTGTCTACTATTTGAACTGTTCTGCGAAATGGAAAATTTGGCAAGGTGTGGGGGAAATGTCACCTTGACAACCCAGAAGACCTCCAAAACCTGATTTTCGTAGAGGAATAGACCAAAGCGGTCCAAACCATTACACCATAACTTTCTTAATAATAATAATAATATTATTATTTTATTATTTTTCTGTATAACCCTATTTTGATAACAACATAAGATTTCAGAGAAACCCGTTGTTGTGTGTCAAGTACTCTATCAATCAAACAATACCTTTAAAGTACGTTTAATATGTTATTCATAAATATTAATTGATATGAGAATGTATTATATTATAAATACTTGTGATGTTATAAAGAAATAATTCCTCATTTTTAGGAAATTAAAATTTATAAAAAGACTATGCAATTACTTTCCTTTCCAAGAAATCAATGGACATTTTTATCTATCACAAATTTACTTTTTTCTAGATTATAAAATTTGTTGTTACCTTGATCTATATCACTCCCTATTAGTCCTTGTAAATTATGCCTCTCTTTCATATCCCCCTTTTTCACTTCCCATCACATTTTTTCTACATAGAATCCTACTATATGTTTTTTAGATGACATTTTTACTCCATGTGAATAGTTATTGAGCTAACGTCTTGTTGAAACTTCTCAAAATGAGGGATTTCAATAACGATATTTCATTAATTCAAACCCTTCGCACTAAGACTGAGTTAAAATTAGGAGTATTAAATTACATAATAGTATACCATGATTATGAAAGTAAATACTATGATCGATAGCATACCAAATATGGAACCCCAATATGAAATGAAGCAAATTTTTTTTTATTTATATGTGATATGTTTAATATAGCCATTTAATTAGAATAAATTTATAGTGATTGTCAAATAATGAAATAAATACGAAATTTCATATGTAAAACAATAATATTTGTAAATTCAAAAAATATAATAACAATATTTTTTTAGAAATTTAATTTTTTATTCGAAAATATGTTTAAAAAAAATAGTTTTTCTAATTTTTATGCATATATATAATATTTATTTTACAGTTATTTTATAAAATAATGTTTTAAAATTTATTTAATATTATAATTTTTCGAGTCCATGTTATCTTAGGATTATTTTTTGACATTTTTTTGAATGGGTATATTTTAAATCGAATAGTTAAAATACTAATTTAATAAAATTTTCATTTTAATTGTATTAAAAATTAATTTTATGATTTAAATTTCATTTAAATGAAATATTTATACACTATATATGGATATAATTTAACTATTTAAATTTAAATCAAAATTATTTCCTAATCTGGTATAAATACATTTTCGAGACTCAAAATTCATTTTTCATAAAAAAGGTTTCCTCTACAATTTTTAATTATTTATATAAAATTATAAAATGAATATTTTTTTAAAATTTTATAAAGTGGATTTTATTTTTGAATTACTATGGAAACATTTGGTAAATATGATAATTTTATTTTCAATCAATATGAATAGTTTCTTTAGTACCTTTTATTTACAGTCTAAACTATAAACCAGTTAGTTAAGGTAAAAATAAAATTATAAAGTCATGAAAATAACCTTCAAAGAGGCATTAATATTCTTTTATGAGTCCATTTTATTCATTTTTACCATTTTTTTTATTATATGTCATTTTCTTTTGATTTGGATGTGATTATGAACATTATAGTATTTTATTTTAAAAAAGTCGAGTTTATCACACTATTATTTTTCATAACTATAATATTTTTTATGGGGTAATTCATATGATATGTTTAAAATTAAATTATATTATAAAATATGATTGTTGTTCCATAATCATGGATATTTATATTTTATTTATAATATGAAATATTTAACTTAAAGTTTTTAAACAATGCCAATTTTGAAATTATACAATTAATGGAAAAATAATTTATATTATATTAAAATTAATATAATCAATATACAATGATATAATTAATTAATTTTTTTAAAATAATTAGATGGAATTATTTGTGTTATTTGTATATTATTTATAATAATGTAATTAATAGTAATAAAAATTTAGAATATTGATATTTTATAATAAATAATATTTATTTATATGATATATAATTAAAAAAATTTATTTATTCTTAACATTTAGTAGAAAATTGTTTCTTATGGAAACCATGATAAATTTATTATCTATTATCTATTTATATTCACTACATCGACACTTAGTAGAGAAAATTTATTGTTGTCACAATAAGATTTAAATGGGACAACAAAGGGTTAAAACCAAAATATAATTGTAACAAAAAATTCAAATGATCTATATTTATTTGTTTTACCACAAGATTTAGACCCATAAAATTCCTATTCATTAATTATATTATATTGGATTTATATAAGATTAAAAAATAATTTATATTATATTCATATTTATAAGAAATTTCAATTGTTCCGCTCCGTTCACATATAAAAGGACACATATTCTTATCATAAATCACATTGAAAAAATAAATTTATTTAAAAATACCCATTCAAATAATTTCGTAAAATTTATATCCACTTTTTTATGTAATGGTTCCTTTATAACACCAACCATACTAGTCAGAAAAATAAATTCAATGTAGATTTCCAAAAAAATGTCTTTTTTTAATGATTGTTTTTTTGTTTCATTATAATATAATAAATACAACATATTTAATATGTATAGGTGTTTCAATTAGTTTTTTAAAACTAATATCTATATCATCCTCCATCAATGGGGAAACAAAAAACCATTTCTTTGTACTATGAACCACTGTCTGACTAACATATGTAATTTGTTCTTTCCTCACATTATTTCATGGATGGATTAAATTATGGAATTAATAATTATATATGACATTCATGACATATTTATCATTCCAACAAGATTATAAATCATTTAATTTTTAAAAATTCCACTAAATAGTATATTATTGTGTTGTTCTTGCATACATGTAGACTACCACCACCATGAAATGATGTGATTTTTTTAATCACCAGGAAAAATTGAAAATATTTATTAGTATATTTAATGAAATTATATTAAATATATGATATTATTATAATTTTATATTGATAAAAAATAAATACTTTATTTTTAAAACAATCATTGAATTATTTATATACTACTCATTCGTACGAACAACCCTGAGTCTACCACATTGTATCATATTTTATTTATTCATATCAATATTTCATGGTGGGATTTTCCAATAAATGTATATAAGTGATAATTATTTAATGATAATATTAATTATATTTTTGATATGTAACCTATTTGACCATAGTACAATTACCGAAGTTATAATGGGCATATTAACAAAATATCTTCTAGATATCTTATGCGATCTAAATTAGTTAAGTAAATTTTATAAAATACTATAAATTTATATAAGTGAAATAATAATGTGGTCAATGCTTCTATTTTAATTATATAATTAAAAAATAATTTTTTTAGAATGATATAGAATGTATGTGTTCTATCATTTTCAATAATGAACCATTGTATTAAAAATAATTATTAAATGTTTTCATTAAAACAAAATTTATGTTATGGATTAGTAATTTGATTATAAATTAAATTAATGGATATGAAATTCACTAAACTAATATTTAATTTTAATTTTTTCCATGTATTATTTGTTTTATAAATGTTTCTAGTATAAGGTTTTTGTCCATTTCCAAATGAGGTACTTTGTGACCCAGATAAAAATTATATGGAATGAATGTTTTTTAAATTATACGTCATGGTATAAATTTCTGTATATCATGAAACATTTACGATTTATTGATTCATTCATATATTTTCTTATTTATCTTAAGAGGAAATGGAATAATTATTATGTGTTTAGTATAATTTTTTTTACAATATCTTATTGTGAAAATGGTATTTTGATACTAGAATATGATTACCACATAGGTTAAATATATTTTTCACTATTATTATTTGTATCATGGTCCTATGAAACTATTTATGATGCTACGATCCCCAATATATCTCATGATTGATCGCTTTATATCATATATGATGGGTGCACCCATAGAGTAATCTAGTTAATTGGCTTCTTCGGAGGTGGAATTCTTCTATAAGGTTTTCCCACATATAATAGTTATTATAATAATGATTTTAAGAGTGATATTGAAATAAGTTCCTAATGAACATACACGACATTTCATTCATTTATAATGAATATTCATTGAAATATTTTAATTTATAAATGTATGTTGATAATATTTATATGAGAAATATGACTCTCTATTAAGATAACTATAATTTTTATATTGAAAGGGGTTTCTTGGATTTGTTTGGTTTTCATTGAACTAATAGATATCTTATATTTCGTACCATAATGAGATATATTTTAAAAAAAGATAAAAAATACTTTTCATATGTATTTTTTTATTTTTTATTGAAAATAAAAATTCATGTTAAATATTTTGACAAAGTTTCAGGTAAATAAGTGATTCTTCTTTAAATGATTTTTATTGGAAAAGTAAATTCTATTTTAGTAGTGTAAAATATGTATACATATGATTTTTTTATCTAAGTGTTATAAAATAACTACTATAAAATATAAACAGTAATGACTGATGGGAATAAAATATGGGAATTATTGTTTAATGATACTTTGTATTTTGATGTTTAATTTTGTTTCCTATATATTTAAAAAAACAATTTAGGGATGTTTAAATCCATATAATTATTAGATGTGATTTGTGATATATTTGAGTGATATTTATATATTGGAGATAATTTTAAAAATGGATTAGTGTTTAATAAGAGAGTCACCCTATGACTTCTTATGAGGCATAAATATTTATTAAAGTGTCGTGGAACATTATATGACATTATAATAGTTTTATAGAATATTGAACGAGAAAATCCTGAAATAAGAAGAGTTATACAATGAGTAATGAATGTAAATGTTCAAGGCAACAAAAATTATAAGAGTACTCCACTATTCCAAAGAGTATATAATAATTCAGTAAGATAAACTATCAGCTATGTAAGAGTAAAAGGGGACATTATAATAACCTTATATTAATTTAGAGAAGATTAATTCAACCTTAAATGTGTATCATGATACATTATAAAAGTAATATACAACAACATAAGAGGAATTATTGTCGTATGAATTTTAAACCAAACATTAGTAAATCAATATATGTTTTATGTTTTTTAAATTTATGAATATATTGTAAAATTGATAATTTAAAAGATAAAATTTTAAATTATTAAATAACCAAGTCAATTATTTTGAATTTATATTGAAGAAATAAATTTGAAAGATTAGTTTTGTGATCCATGTTTTAATATGGATAATTCAACCTCAAACTGAAGTTGTTTTTTAGTAGGAGTTATTAGTTGACTTCCATTAATCAAAATAATAAAATCATGAAATAAAAATTAATTATATTACAATTTGATTAAATTAAATATGAATTTAAATGTCCTAGAATAATTTTATTTTAAAATAATGAAAAATTTCATGTCATGAAAAATTAAAATTGGGATGTTGTATGATAATTAAAATAATTATTAATAAAATAAAATAATTTTGTTTTTAGTTGACTGGATTTAAATGATGATATCACTTCTAATTAATTTTATTGAGTTTTTAAATTTATATTATAAAAAATATTAATCAAAATATTATTTTTTGAATATATATATACGTGTGTGTTTGTGTCTACGTGTGTATACATAAAATGAATTTTATTTTGGGGATATTTAGAATGATATATACCTAATATATTGTTGTATTATGGAGGGAAGAAGAATATTATTTTCATCATCCATTTAATATGAAACATAACAGTTGAACAAAATAATAAGAACAACTGAGGATGATATATATTATGAAATATATATATATATATTGATTAATAGAAAATGACTTATCATACTAAATGACTGTTAATTATCTTTATAACGAAACATACACAAGACTGCTTATATAAGAGGCCTTGAGAGGAATATCATTTCAATATCATGATGATGAAACCCTGAGAAAATTAATGATATATGTTTTTTCTAGTTTTAAAATCATTTTTATGTGGGTAGTGTGAAGCAACATTTATTTTGTGGAAATTTTTGTTTATGGTACTTTGGATGTCATTAGGGTATATAATTGTTTTTATAGTTGAAATCGATGATTATTGATATTTAATAATCACAATAATGTGTATGACTTTATGTCTAAATCATATCATCCCAATTGTTTTATGATTTATATCACTTTTATATTATGTGAGGGTGATATTTTTAATTTAAATATGATCAATACATTTTTAGGTTACAGTGGTTATTTCTAAGTGAAATAATTTTTCAAAAGTGTACCACTATTTTTTCCATCATCCTTTCAATGGACCAATCCATCATTAAAACACTACATTACATGTAATTATATGAAATAACTATTTCAATAAATAATTTTTTATCCATTAGAAGAATAAATAAAAACATTATAAATTAACCCTAAATCAAAACATGATTTAATTAATGATAACATAACTATTTATGTAATGGTTAACAATATAATATTAAAATATTATTCTACAGAGCAGAAATCACATCTATATTTTATATCACTTCTACCATTGATTATGAAACATCACATTATAATACCAATACTAAAATCCTATAATCACAAGTCTCACTATGTGGAAAAATTCTATAAGACATAAAAAAACCTAAAATACTCACTATATGGTGTGAAAATTTATGTTTATCATGAAAATACGTATGAACTCACCACATAATCCTTATATAGTCATCTCAAGAAATAATCCCAATTATCCATCTATGTTTATTCATGGAAAAATTAAATCTTCATAGAAAATACTTAAATATTGGCCAAAGATTTAAACATCTATTCGAAAATTAGGAGAAAAAGAAATTATAATACATCAATACATTAGTTTATCAAAATAGGTATATGCCCCATGATGTATTGATTTTTTCCATTGATTGAAATGTAAAAAATTTAGACTACATATATTATTAAATAGAAATTAAAATAGAATAAAATTTCGAAGGGGTTTGAGAACAATAAATTAACATTTGGTATAATTATTACATTTTCTTCTTTAATATTTTATATACTACTCTCCCAAAATATGAAAAATTAGTTTCTAAATATTCTATTTTGGTAAAAAATTGTTTTCATTTTTTTAAAACCATACAAATAACCAATGGAAACCCAATAAATATTCTATTAATATTTCCATAAATCGCATTCATGGTCTAATAATCTACTACTATACAAAAAAATAATAACTTTTAACGTCACTTCTCCACCCAAAGTCAAAAAACACATCCTTACAGACAAATAATAAAATCCACAAACAAATTATTTTATTTTTGAACACTAATATCATTTTAAATTAAAATAAAAAACATTTCATCCTAATATGAATATTTGTCCTGAATATCCATATATGAAATTCCAATTTTAAAAATTAATGGAAGAGGGTGTATCATGTTACACATAAGGAACGGTTTTTAGGATAAACATGGAATATTATTAAAGTCTTTAGTCTAAATAATTCATTGTAATAATAGTTAAGTTGTAAAAAGGATAAATTATTTAATTAGATTGTTTGGAAATATATAAAAAATATATAACAAGAAGGAAATTATTTATTATGAAAAACAAAAATAAATTATGATGGATTTTTTTATACTATATCAACATTATGAAATTTTAATTAGTGGTAAATTCAATAGATAAAATAGAAAATTTTATATAAAATGTTTAATAATAAAAAATAATATATTTTTGATTACCAGCATGATGAAATATAAATGGAATAGAAGTGTGTTAGTAAAATAAGTTATTCAAATGATAAGTCATGCTAAATATGTAAGTAATAATAACACTCTATTTACATATTTGGAGATCAAAAATCCAATATATTGTAAAATTAATTTGATCTACATAATAATGGTAACACTAAAAATTAATTTGGGACTCAATATTTAATATGAAAAGTAATAGAGAATGTCTTTCTAGATGTAATTATGTATATTAAACAAATTTTATAATATTTTATATGATCATAGTTAATAAATTCCAGATGATTATGGTGAAGTAATTTTTATATAGATGGTTTGATAACTACAATTTTAAAACATGTATTTTATAAGGATATTAAGTGTATGATCCAATATAGAAAGAAAACTGTTAAAAGTAATTATAATAAGGAAAAGAAAAAAATGAGATGGTCTTCTTTATGTAACATTCATTGAGATAGAACATATATATGGAGAAGATGAATGTCAGGAAGACCCAGAAGATGAGAATCTAGATGAAAAACAATCAAAAGTTATATGTATTTTAGGAAATGATGTACATATTTCTTGAAGTTATCCATGTTTGAAGATAAATGAATATGAAGATGAATTTATACTTTTTTACACACAAAAATAATATTTGGAATTTTTTGGAATATAAGATTTGTATAAAATATTTATGTTGAGAGATAATGGGTTCTGTGTTAAAAATACCAACTTTATTTATATCAATACATAATAAAAGAGTAACCCACTAAATTAACGTATATGATTGTTTGTATTTCTGATTAGGGAATGCATTTTTTTCCATTTATAAGAGAACAAGATGAATGATTTTATACCTATGTGTTATAATAAAATATAAATCATGAAATTATTTATATCAATTTGTATAAACCACAACAATTCATTTATTATCTATTGACACAGGACAGAAAATCATTAATTTGGATTATCTATATTTGAAAATAATATACCCAATTTACATTTTAATGGTTGTGACTATGGGAAAGTGTAAATTGATTTAGTATTTCGTATAAATGGAGAGTGATAAATTTGTGGTCTGAAAGTCTAGAATTCTGATCAATTTTTGATTGAATCTAATATTACTATTAAGTTAGTAATATTTTTATAATAAATACCATGAATTAGAACAATACCATTAGGAAAATATTATTATTCAATAAAAATTAGATTATATTACATCATAAATCAAATAAAAATATACTCTACCCACACCTAATATGATATTTCTATGTGTGTAACAAACGATGTAGTGATTATAGAAACCATTTTTGTGTATGTTAATCTCCATTATTTTCTCAATTTTTAATTTTTCATGAAGACAATGAGATTATAAATTTATGGATAATTTATTGTAGATTGTGATGTTAACCATATAACAAATGATATATGATTCTATATCATCACAATTGATGATAACATTGAGAAAAAGAAATGTTATGTCATGAATGTGGAATGATATGATAGAGATTATCCCATATTCAATGAATTTAAAATGGAGGAAAAAAATCCTTTAAATTCATCGATTACAATGTGAGAAAAATTTAGAACATAATGAAAATTGATATTGTTTATAGAATTATAATTTGTAACGCCCCGACCCCAGTTACCCCGAGTCGGTGCATTAATACATGACATTGGCATGATCACAAGAAAGATCAAATCTCGAAAGACCGAATGGTTTAGTATCCTTGGAAACACTAGATATATTCATAAGGTTTACATTACATCATAAAATGAAAACTACAACAACATATTATCCATAGTCCACACTCCTAGCCCCTCACACTATCCCTACAGGTCATTCATAAATTACTTCTTCACATCCCGGAAAAAATAAAACATAGAAAAGGGGTGAGCTCAAATGCCCAGTAAGTATAAAAATATAGCAGAAACATTCATAAATAAGAATAAACATTTAAGGAAATGTATAACTAAAACAAAAGCCTTTTAAACTTGAACTTCAACATAGTATGGCAATTGTAAAATTAAATAATTCCATTTACTTATTTACATGGATATTCTACTAATCGAATAATCACATGCAATATCAATAACCACTTTCATAATGATGGAATGCATAATGCCAGACTATCATAACCACATAGCCAAGGCCTCGTGCCAAGACTACAAATAAGAATTTGTCAAGGCCTTATGCGAAGACACTAGTTTATCTCATGAGACCTACCGATGCATCGAAGAGCTATAGCGGGATCCACCCGTCACATATTAAGTCTAATGCATTCCCATATAAAAAGGTTTAAACATAACATAAACATTTGTATTAAAAATAGCATACGAAATGTAAATAATTCATCCATAAACCAATAAAATAACATATCCATAGTCAAACATATCACAAAACCTTCAATACAATATGGAAGTTTTGTTTCATAATAAATCATCTCCAAATAAGCTTAAAATCCACCAAAGGATGTTGACATAGATGAAATCAAAACTCTTTTTAGAGAAATATATTTTTTTATATTGAAATCATTTAAGAGTCATATAAAATGAAAAATTTTCTTTGAATGTATTCTTATTATCTTGTAAGGGAAGCTTCGATGATTTTATAACAGCGAAAAATAGCCGCACCCACCGTATAAGTTAAAAAAACATTCTTACCTTAATTTTTTCAAAAGGTTAAAAAGCACCTTGTTTAGAAAACGACAAAAAGATTCCTTTATAAACCTCTTATAAAAGTAAAACAAGGGTATAAATGACTTTAACCCATATTCTAGTAAATAGTAAAAATGTTTTGAAATTCATTTTTAAGAAACATGGATGTGGATGATAAAGAGATCTCAATAGATTATTACGTATAAACAACCTCGGATAATGAAGAGATTGTGAAATAAACCCTTACCTTGTACTTTTACTTGGTTGAGGGTAGGTTAAACTCTTTTATAATGGTGAAATTAGTGTTATTATATTATACAAGAATCATATATATTAATATGATATCATATATGATCTTTTAACATTGCTTTGTTAATAATATCTTAGTATTATCGTCGTTTAGGGTGTTAACTTACTCGTTTTCTTTTATATGTTTTGTTATGTAAGACATGTTTGTCATGGATAGTTTTTATATTATTCATATCTAGAATGATATTAAAATAATATATAATTGGATAGTATATCATATATAAAGAATAATTATCATGTTATATTTTTTATTTAAATGAGTTACACATCATTATTATACCCATCCAAATAATAATATATTGAATAAAAATTACACCACGACGTGGAGATGGTTAGCCGTACGTACGCACGTATGGTGACATGTTATTCAAAGGGTGGATAGAATACTGAATATTTTTGTACCATATTTATAATAACATCACAGTATATATATGATACTGGAGTTATTATTTTATAATGGTAATAACAAATAAATAAGAAGTGGAAGAAGAAATGAATTTGAAAAAGGGTGGTGAAAACATTACCTCTTCTTCACGTTCTTCCTTTTGATTTGATCAAAAGGGCTCCATAGGATGGCTTTCTGATAAAATTATTCCCTATAGGTTGTATTGAGGGATGTTTAGAGAGTATTTGGGCAGAGTTTGGCCAAACCAAAAGGCTTTGAAGGTGTGAAGTAAGAGAAGGGGGAGTTCCCTTTTACAAGAGGGGTAAGGGACACCGTTAGAAAAGCTAGAAATATTAATTTATAATAAATTCATATTCGGTTTCTAATGGCTCCAAAGTTTATTATTCAAAGGTTAAGGTGGGTATAGGTCTAAAACCATTCAACCAATAGAATTTAGACAGGTTTGGGTTACTATATTAACCTTATCATGTAGTTTTAACTCTTAGTTAATTAGTTTGACATTTACCATGTCACTTTGTATTTTTATATTATATAGTTAATATACTAACGATATACATCCAAGAGACCCCCAAGTGGTCCATTAATGATACAAATATCATTATATAAGTCTTTTGGCAGAACCGTAGATTTTTATGAATTTAATATCAATTTATAATATAATATTTGTTTTAAAAACTCTTTTATGTCAATTTTAACTCTATTCAATAGTTGATTTTTGTGAAACATATAACAGAATTATTAATTCAAAAAACGTTAATTAAATCAATCCTCATATGTCATATTATCCTATAAAATTATTGTAATTCATTAAAAGTATCATATTATATTTATTTGGGTATTTATAATATCAATTATTTTAATTTTTCACTTTTATAGTAATTACTGCATCATCAGTGTGTCATAAATAAATTAAATTATTTAATGTCTAAAAAATTATAAATAAAATATCATTATGTAGGAAAGCGTTTTATATTTCTAATGAATATTTAAAATCGAATTTATCTTATGTATAACCCTATATTAAAAATGTTTTAGTAAATAAGCTTTGATTTTAACTCTTTTAACTCTTCTTTGAATTAAATAATAATAAATGTACTAATCTAATCCAAGTGGACCTAGATGATAATATTTTTTCCTAAGTTTGTTTTTGGTCAAGATAAACTTGTCCAATAGAATTAGTACATGTGTTAGGGTAATATTAATATCATTTTTACCCTAAATTACCCTATTTACTTTTAACAGTGTTAAATAAAAGAAAAAAGATACTATTCATCAAAAATTATTTTCATCTCATTGAACAAAATTTTACTTCTTGATATTAACCATGTCTCTCAGAATTTTGAAATTCCATTCACAGAAGTGGTAAAATATGGTTTTATGAAAAATTCAGTTTTTTAACTACCACTTAGTTGTTTCGCTATTCATAAAAAAATGACGTTTTTTAGAACAATGCCAAAATTTCACCCAAAGCTATAATTGATATTCCGAATTAAAAAATGATGTCTATTTTAAAAAATTCCAAACATATAAGTTTCATTAATTAATTTTATAATTAATTTCTACTGTCACAACAAATTGCGTGTTTTTAAGAAACAATATATACCAAAAGATTGATAATTGTTTAGGTCCAATTTCAAAGTGAAATTAATTCTAATGAACACCATTAGATAAAATGGTAAAAATATATTCTAATTATACTTTTAAACCACTCAATAATATAAATTATCACTATAAATTATTTTGATAAAAAAGATGTTTTTAAGTATTTTTCACTATTCATAAAAATTGGATGTTCTCAGAAAAATACCGAAAATTAATCTTAGGATAATTTTGATATTCCAAAACCAATAATGAAGACCATTTTAAAATATAAAATATATATAATTTCAAAAATTAGGTATTACTATTCATAACGGCTAGTTTGATTGGTTGTGGTGTGTTAGAACTCAATGTTGCGTACAACACACGCTATCACATTATTCAAAGAGAAGCGTACCGTAGAAGCTTGGGGTGTTACATTCTCCCCTCCTTCAAATAATTTCGTCCTTGAAATTTCCAAAATACTACCGCATGAAAAGACTCTGGTGGTTCTTCATCATAAGTTCCTCAGGTTCCCACGTTGCCTCTTCCATCTTATGGTTTCTCCACAAAACTTTTACCAGACGCGTCGTCCGGTTTCTCAGTACTTGTTCTCTTGTATCAAGAATCCGGACAGGCTCTTCACAATAAGACAGATCGGGTTCCAGTTCTAATTCATCATAGGTGAGTACATGCATTGGGTTAGGAATGTATTTCTCAACAGAGATACGTGGAACACATAATGAGCTTTGGAGAGACTTGGCGGCATTGCCAATCGGTAAGTTACGACCCCAATTCGTTCTAGAATTTTGAAAGGTCCGATGTACCTGGGACTCAATTTACCTTTCTTACCAAAACGTATTACTCCCTTCAATGGAGATACCTTTAGGAAAACATGATCACCGACTTGAAATTCCAAATCCTTCCTTCGAATATCGGCATAGCTCTTTTTCCTATGTTGAGCTGCTTTGATGTGATTTTGGATTACCTTCACCTTTTCCATCATTTCCTCCACCAGTTCTAGACCTACAAGTTTTCTTTCACCAACGTCATCCTAACATGTTGGTGTGCGAAATATCATTCTATATAACGCTTCATATGGTGCAATATGAATACTCGAATCGAAGCTATTTTTATAGGAAAATTATACCCAAGGTAAATATTGATCCCACATACCCTGAAAGTCAAGTGAACAAGATCTCAACATGTCTTCTAAGGTTTGAATAGTCCGTTCTGATTGTCCATCTGTCTGAGGGTGGTAGGCAGTTCTCAAATGATGTTCAGTATCCATGGATTTCTGAAGACTCTTCCAGAATATTGAAGTAAAATGGGGATCATGATCAGAAATAATCGATAGGGGTACTCCATGAAGTCTCACAACCTCATTAATATATAGTCTTTCTAGACGTTGCAGTGGTAGATCTTCTCTTATAGGAAGAAAATGTGCTTAATTGGTAAGATGATCAACAATAACCCATATTGCATCATTCCTTCTAGGAGTCTTTGGTAGTCCCATGACAAAGTCCATGGTAATATTGTCCCATTTCCACTCAGTTATGGGAAGAGGTTTCAATACTCCACCATGATGTTGCCTTCCAGCTTTCACTTGTTGAAAAACCATACATCTTCAAACAAAATCGGTAATCTCCCTCTTCATGTTGTCCCACCAAAAATGTTCCTTCAAATCCCTATAAATTTTGGTGCTCCCAGGGTGTATAGAGAAATTGGAACTATGGGCATCATCCAACAATTCCATTTTTAGATCAGGTATATCGGGAACACAAAACCTCTTCCCGAATTTCAAAATTCCATTTTCATACACAAAAGCTCTCAATCTCCCATCATTCATAGCTTTAATATTCTTTTAAAATTCTCCATCATTATTCTGAGTACTCTTAATCCTTTCAAGTAAATATGGTTTGGCAACCATTTGAAAAAGCATTGATGTGTCACACTCTCTGGTTATTCCCATGTCCATCTTCACTAGATCTATGAAAATTGGATCCCTTTCAATTCTCATCACGTTCAAAACTCGATGGTTTTTTCTGCACAAAGCATCTGCCACCTTTATTGCTTTCCCGGGGTGGTAGTGTATCGTACAATCATAATACATGAGTAATAGAATCCATATCCTTTGCCTCATGTTGAGTTCATTTTGTGAGAAAATATACTTCAAACTCTTGGGATTAGTATAAATCTCACATTTTTCACCATAGAGGTAGTGCCTCCATATCGTCAAAGCAAAGATCACATCTGCTTACTAGAGATCATGAGAAGGATAGTTTTGTTCATGAATTTTCAACTCTCTTGATGCATAGGCAATAACCCTATCATTCTGCATAAGGACACAACCAAGTCCTTTCTTTGATGCATCACTATAAATAACGAACCCATCATTCCCCGATGGTAGAGTCAATATAGGAGAATTGACTAATATTCTATTCAGTTCTTCAAAACTTTCTTCACACACTTTTTTCCAAACAAGTTTAACCCCATTACGTGTGAGCTTCGTTAATGGGTTAGCCAATCGTGCAATGTTTTGGAAGAAACGTCGATAATAACCTGCTAAACCAATAAAACTATGTACCTCAGTTATATTTGTAGGTGCTGGACATTCTTGAATTGCCTTGGTCTTAGAAGGATCAACAGAGATTCCATCATTAGGGACAATATGGCCAAGAAAAGAAATCTCCTGAAGCCAAAATTCACAGTTGCTAAACATCCCATATAATTCATGTCTTCTCAGAGTCTTCAAGATAATGCGCAAGTGATTTTAACGATCTATGTAGCTTTTTGATTATACCAAGATATCATCAATAAATACAACCAAAAATTCATCTAGATATTCCTTGAAACCTCTATTCATCAGATCCATGAATACAAAGGGTGCATTAGACAATCCAAAAGGAATTACTATAAACTCATAATGCCTATACCTGGTTTGAAATGCTGTCTTCGGAATGTCTTCCTTCTTTACACACAATTGATGGTATCCAGATCGACGGTCAATCATTGAAAAGTATTGAGCTCCATGCAGTTGGTGAAGAAAATCATCAATGCGAGGTAGGGGATACTTGTTCTTTATTGTTATATCATTGATCTCCCTCTAGTCGATTCATAACGTCATGGATTCGTCTTTCTTTTTAACAAAAAGAATAGGGGGTCCCCATAGAGAAACACTAGGGCGAATAAATCCTTTATTACTCAATTCCTCTAGTTGTTTCTTTAGTTCGACTAATTCTACAGTGGCCATTCTATAAGGGGTCTTTGATATAGGCCTTGATCCAGGAATTAAGTCAATGGAAAACTCAACTTCTCGTTCTGGAGGATGTCCAGGTAAATCTTCCGGAAATACATCTACATATTCTTTCACAATAGGTAAATCCTCTATTTGAAAATTCCTTTCCTCACCTATAGTTATTTCATTCTCTTCCTCCTCAATAATTGAATTTTGTTGAGCTACTGGGGGTGGATCTAGATAAGAATTAGGCGGTGATGATTCTTCTGTAAAGATAAGGTGTTCCTTATCATCATCATCAAGAATCATAACCACTTTCTTCTAACAATAAATCTTCACATCATAGTCCGAAAGCCAGCCCATACCGAGGATTATATCAAACTCAATCATAGGTATGACGATGAGATCAGCAGATAAAGAACATTTATGTGCTCTAATAGGGACTGACTCACAAAAATCTGTTTCAATGATACTTCCCTCAGGAGTTTTAACTGACAACTCCATTGTTAAATCCAATTGGAATAATCTAATTTTCTTAGAAAACTGGGAAGATATGAAATAATGCGATGATCCAGAATCAAATAATGCATTTTCTAAACTTGAGGAAACCATTAAATTACCTGCCACCACGTCTTTCGGAGCTTCTACCTCAGCAGTAGTGATAGAATAAGCTTGGGCTTGATCCCTTGGAATTTTTTAGGTATGTTCCCCTGACGCTTACGACATTCATTTGCATAATGACACATCTCCCGGAAATTGTAGCACTAAACATTGGTACATTCCTTCTTCCCTTTGAAATCACGAGCTTGGTGGCCTTTTTCAACACACTTGTAATAGACTCATGTTCCCTTCAAGCAAGTACCGGGGTGTTTCTTTCCACATTTACCACAAGATGGATATTCAACATTTCCCTTCTTTGGCTTATTTCCATTCCCAGATTGATCACCAAATCTCTTCTTCTCTTGCTTTTCTTTAAATTCATTAGACTTAGAGAATTCCTTTTTGGTCTTGATAGCACATGAGACAATGTCTTCGTACGATGAGAAGGATTGTAATACTAATGCTCGATGGAGAAATGGTTTTTTAACCCATCAAAGAAACGATCAATATTACTTCTTGGGTTACGTATATAACATCCAGCATACCTTGATAACCTTGTAAAGTTATCCTCATACTTTGTGACATTCTCATCCTCCTTTTGTCTCAGACTCAGAAACAGCCTTTCTATATCTGCTCGATAGTCGCGAGGAAGGTATTTTTCTAAAAACAGATCTTTGAACTCCCTCGATTCCATATTTGATACTTCATCATCTTCCTTCGTATTTTGAATCAATGACCACCATTTTTCAGCATCTCCAGTGAGGTAGTAAACTTCCATGATAACTTCTTCCCTTTCACTACTCCCCAAAGTCTGAAATATTTTCTCTAGGGAAAATATCCATTGCTCAGCTACTAAGGGATTTTTACTCCCAATGAACGTTGGTGGTTGTTTCCTCATGAAGCGATCTAACATTGATCCTCCACTCTGTGGATCAGGGTGCTCCATACAGGTATGGTTATTATTAATAACCTGAGTAAGTTTTCCCAGTATGGTGATTAGCTGATCGGCACCAGTTTCATCACCAGCTCCACTATAATTATCTTGAGCAGGAGGTAAATCCCTACATGGAGTGTGTGTATTGATACAGTTTCCATTTCTTCCACTAGGCACCATTTCTAAACAATGGTATACACTAGATCAGTTTATGAATCAAAATAAATAATCCCATACTTAAAAAACACTTAACATAAATTGAACTATTTATGGATATAATCCATAATCATAAGAATGTTTTCTTTGAGGAAATATATACTCATAAACCCTTCATAATGATTTGTAATGAAAATGAGATTTATCCTAAGAATATCCTCCGGGAGTGTCGTAACCAAGAGTGCAGCAAGGCCCATTGTCGTGCACCAGTTCCCGTTCGAGTCTAGTTCAAAGCCGTGTTTTTGGGTTTTACCCCTAGGTACATCTGTGCCAGAGCCGCCTCTACCTGCTCTTATCCAGACATGGATGTATTTCTCGGAAAACTCACAAAATCTCTACAATAGAAAAATTCGAGGAAGTTCTTCTATACTAATATTCAAATTCCATCTTAAATCTATGTGCTCTAATCAGATTTTATCTAAATATAGCTTCCAAGGTTTTTACTAAACCTCCTCTGATACCAACTGTAACGCCCCGACCCTAGTTACCAAGAGTCGGTGGATTATTACATGACATTGGCATGACCACAAGAAATATCAAATCTCGAAAGACTGATTGGTTTAGTAGCCTTGGAAACACTAGATATATTAATAAGGTTTACATTACATCATAATATGAAAACTACAACAACATAGTCTCCATAGTCCACACTCTTATCCCCTCATACTATCCCTATAGGTTATTCATAAATTTCTTCGTCACATCCTAGGAAATATAAAACATGGAAAAGGGGTGAGCTCAAATTCCCAGTAAGGATAAAAATATAGCGGAAACTTTCATAAATAAGAATAAACATTTAAGGAAATGTATAACTAAAACAAAATCCTTTTAAACATGAACTTCAACATAGTATGGAAAAATTAAAATTAAATAATACCATTTACTTATTCAAATGGATATTCTACCAATCGAATAATCACATGAAATATCAATAACCACTTTCATAATGATGGAATGCATAATGCCAGACTATCATAACCACATAGCCAAGGCCCCGTGCCAAGACTACACATAATATTTTATCAAGGCCATGTGCCAAGACACTAGTTTGTCTCATTAGACCTACCGATGCAACGAGGAGCTACAGCGGGCTCCACCCGTCACATATTAAGTCCAATTCATTCCCATATGAAAAGGTTTAAACATAACATGAACATTCGTATTAAAACAAGCATACGAAATGTAAATACTTAATCTAAGAACCATGAAAATAACATATCCATAGTCAATCATATCACAAAACCTTCAATACAATATGGAAGTTTTGTTTCATAATAAATCATCTCCAAATAAGCTTAAAATCCTTCAAAGGATGTTGACATAGATGAAATCAAAACTCTTTTTAGAGAAATATTTCTTTTTATTTTGAAGTCATTTAAGAGTAATATAAAATAAAACATTTTCTTTGAAAGTATTCTTATAAGCTTTTAAGGGAAGCTTTGACGATTTTATAACGGCGGAAAATAGCCGCACCCGTCGTATAAGTTAAAAAAACATTCTTACCTTAATTCTGTCAAAAGAATAAAAAGCTCCTTGTTTAGAAAACGACAGAATGATTCCATTATAAACCTCTTATAAAAGTAAAACATGGGTATAAATGACTTTAACCGATATTCTAGTAAATAGTAAATTTTTTTTGAAATTCATTTTTAAGAAACATGGATGTGGATGATAAAGAGATCCCAGTAGATTATTACGTATAAACAACCTCGGATAATGAAGAGATTGCGAAATAAACCCTGACCTTGTACTTTTCCTTGGTTGAGGGTAAGTTAAACTCCTGTATAATGGTGAAATAATTGTTATTAAATTATACAAGATTCATATATATTAATATGATATCATATATGATCTTTTAACATTTCTTTGTTAATAATATCATAGTATTATCATTGTTTCGGGTGTTAACTTACTCGTTTTATTTTATATGTTTTGTTACGTAAGCCATGTTTTTCATGGATAAGTTGTCTCTTATTAATATCCATAATGATATCAAGTCCTTAAAAATTATTTTTAAATCATAAAATGATAATTATACTTGAATGGATACGATGGAGAATGAATCTCATCGCGTTCGTGGAGACGGTAGTCCTTACGTAAGCACGAGCGACAATATCATTCTTTTGATATTAAAAAAATATATAATTGGATTGTATATCATATATTAAGAATCATTATCATGTTATAATTATTATTTACATGAGTTACACATCATTATTATACCCATCCAAATATTAATATATTCAATAACAATTACACCACGACGTGGAGACGGTAAGCCGTACGTACGCACGTATGGTGACATGTTATACAAAGGGTGAATAGAATACTGAAAATGGTTGTACCATATTTATATTAACATGACAGTATATATAAGATACTGGAGTTATTATTTTAAAATGGTAATAACAACGAAAGAAGAAGTGGAAGAAGAAATGAATTTGAAAAAAGGTGGTGAAAACATTACCTCTTCTTCGGGTTCTTCCTTTTGATTTGATCAAAAGGGCTCCTTAGGTTTTATTTCTGATCAAACTAAAGTATCTAGGTTTTATTGAGGGAATTTGAGAGAGTATTTGGGCAGAGTTTTTCATCACCAAAAGGCTTTTAAGGTTTTATGTAAAGAGAAGGTGGAGTGCCCTTTTATAAGAGGGGTGAGGAGCACCTTTGGAAAAGCTAGAAACATTAATTTATAATAAATTCATATTCGGTTTCTAATGACTCAAAAGTTTATTATTCAAATTTTAAGGTGGTTATAGGTCTAAAACCATTCAACCAATATAATTTAGATAGGTTTGGGTTACAATATTAACCTTATCTTTTAGTTTTAACTCTTAGTTAATTAGTTTGACATTTACCATGTCACTTTGTATTTTTATATTATATAGTTAATAAACATACTATATACATCCATGCGACCACAAAGTGGTCCATTAATGATACACCTATCATGATATAAGTCTCTTGGTCGAACCTTATATTTTTAAGAATTTAATATCAATTAATAATATAATATTTGTTTTAAAAACACTTTTATGTCAATTTTGACACTATTCAATAGTTGATTTTTGTGAAGCTTATAACAGGATGATTACTTCAAAAAATGATAATTAAATCAATAATAATATGTCATATTATCCTAGAAAATTATTTTAATTCATTAAAAGTCTCAAATTATACTTATTTGGGTATTTATAATATCAATTATTTTAATTTTTTACTATTATGGTAATTAATGCATCATCATTGTGTCATAAATAAATTAAACTATGTAATGTCTAAAAATTATAAATAAAATATCATTATGTAGGAATTCATTTTATATTTTTAATTAATATTTAAAATCGAATTTATCTTATGTATAACCCTATATTAAATTTTTTTTAGTAAATAAACTCTGATTTTAACACTTTTAACTCTTCTTTGAATTAAATAATAATAAATTTCCTAATCTATTCCAAGTGGACCTATATGATAATATTTTATTCCTAAGGTTGTTTTTGGTTGATATAAACTTGTCCAATAGAATTAGTACATGTGTTAGGGTAATATTAATATCATTTTTACCCTTAATTACCCAATTTACTTTTAACCGTGGTAAATAAAAGTAAAAAGTTACGATTCACCAAAAATTATTTTCATCTCATTGAACCACATTTTACTTCTTGATATTCGCCATGTCTCTATGATTTTTGAAATTACATTCACAAGAAGTGGTGAAATTAAGTTCTATGTAAAATTCATTTTTTTAACTACCACTTAGTAGTTTCGCTATTCATCATAAATTGAAGTTTATCAGTACAATGCCAAAATTTCACCCTAAGATATAATTGATATTCCAAATTCAAAAATGATGTATATTATACAAAATTACAAACATATAAGTTTCATTAATTAATTTTATAATTAATTCCCGCTGTGACATCA
The DNA here is from genome assembly GCA_963277665.1 of Viscum album. Classification (NCBI taxonomy): domain Eukaryota; kingdom Viridiplantae; phylum Streptophyta; class Magnoliopsida; order Santalales; family Viscaceae; genus Viscum; species Viscum album. The sequence goes on from OY728165.1 coordinate 223,962,393, forward strand.
AATAGCGTGTTTTTAAGAAACAATATATACCAAAAGATTGACAATTGTTTAGGTCCAATTTCAAAGAGAAATTAATTATTATGAACACCATTGGATAAAATGGTAAAAATATATTCTAATTATACTTCAAAACCACTAAATAATATAACTTATCACTATAAATTATTTTGATTAAGAAAGTTGTTTTATGTATTTTTCACTATTCATAAAAATTGGAAGTTCTCAGAAAAATACCAAAAATTAATCATAGGATAATTTCGATATTCCGAAACAAAAAATGAAGTCAATTTTGAAATATAAAATATATATAATTTCAAAAATTATGTATTACTATTCATAACGGCTAGTTTGATTGGTTGTGGTGTGTTAGAACTCGATGTTGTGTACAACACACACTATCGCATTATTCAAAGAGAAGTGTACCGTAGAAGCTTGGGGTGTTACAAAATTTTATTGAAATTTTATGTATATTGAAATTTGGAGAACCAAAGTGGATTTTATTAGAGAGTGTTGTATTTTTGGTTAATTTAATGAAAACAAATGTTCTATAAAATTAATATGTTCTATCTATACAAATTATTGGAAATATTTATTCAAGATGAATTTCATCCTTGTGATTGTTAAAATAATGAAATATTAATTGAATGTGGTTCTCAATTGGGTGAAGAAAATTAGTTGATATGAATATTGTAAAATTTACTCATAACATAAGTTGTACATAACATGTTTTAGAAGACAAATATCTACATGTTATAACATATGTAAGAAAACTAAATCAAATTTCATCATATTATATGAACTTCATAAATGAGGATCTGTAAGATATTTTGTGCCTTGATGATTAATTCATATGAAGAATTATAAACTATTTCTTCAAGTAATGATGATTGTCAAACATATATGAAGACATTATTAATTATCTCAGTTGATGAATGACAATTTCAAAATATAGTGAATGATTTATTTGGAACTATATACTATAATAGTTTTTAAAGAGTAAAATATTATGAATATTGAATGTATGTTATGTAATGAAAATGATAACTTGAATGAATAAGTGTAATTGAAATAAAGACATTTTAGAGGTATTATTAATGGAGTTACATGACCCAAACATATGAAACAAATACATAGTAGATAAAAATAGGAATGGTTTGGAATGTGTGGATATGGATTTCATTCATTCTAATGAAATTTTTTGTAGATGAAGAATTATAGTGGTTTGGAAGTTATTAATGTACAATACCATGTGAAAAGTTTTTATGTTATGAAAGATCTATATTTATCATTATTAAATACTATAAAAAAATTTCTCGATTTGAAGATTATTAATAAAAGACCTATTAATAAAGTATTTATTAATTAAGGAAATATTTATGTTTTAATAGAATCCCTTATCTATATATTCTTCAATGACGTATATATACTATAATTGAATGTATCTGTATGATAGTAGATAAATTCATATGTTATGATGATCTGATTTCTTCATGATTAGGGAAAGGATGGATAGAATCACTACCCTTCCTTAATCAAGGGGAAGTAGTAATAATGACCCCCGAGTCTCTCTTTCAGTAGGCACCGAAGTGGAGACAAGCACCAAGGGTATAACACATATAAATTTAAGGCGTTACACTTTTTAAAAAACAAGATCAGAAGATAAGATGGTTAATCCAAGGAACACTAATCATTAATGATAAATGTAATTACCAAAATCAATTCATATATTCATGTTCAAAATTACTAATACAAAGTACATGAAAAACAATGTTGTAATGTACCATAAGAAAAGAAATGAAGAAATGACAGTTGTCCTGACGCCTAATCTAGTAAGTTATGGAACAGTCTCAATGTCATCATGGAAACTTGAAAGTATTTTTATATATGTAGGGTATTTATACATGTATTCTCAGTAGATAACACAAAATATCATCTGCCAAAGTGGGGAAATATTCTAATGACTCGTGGGAAAATAAAGGTAACAAAAATATCAAGAATGTAAAACTATACACCCAGCATCACCAAGGCACACTCCCAAAATACTACAAGTCATGTAAAATAATAGTTATAGAACATCGATATTTTTGAACCCCTCAACACATTCAATCTGGATATTTAGAACATCCAATGCATTAGAACTCCCCAAAAAAATCCCAGTACAGTCCCACTACTTCCCCTAACAACAACCATAGGGGCCATCACAACCGCACGTTTATCCCTCCCATGGACACATGTGATAGCACAGCCACACATAACCATTCCCAAATAAACCTAGGCCTCAACAGCCACTAAAATGAAAGAGGACACCAGAGCTATAACAACAACTTCAACTACCGAATACACCCATGCCTCATCACAATGACACGTGGGAAACAAACCTTCCTACAAACACCTAGTCGAACACACCATAACATAACCTTCCTGAAGAGTCATGGTCCATAATGATCCTCAGGCCATTAGTGCCTACCAATAAAACCATGGGCCACCTAGTTGACAGAGAAGAAAGGAGCTAATAACAATCCACTCATAGGAATGTCGGAAAAAACACCCCAATCATGAAATAGACGTGCTCAGTAAGAAGTTATCAACATGGGTAGGGTACGTATACGAAACTCAATAACTAAATTTTATAATTATAGTTATTCAATCACTCATCCCAACCTATGGTTCTCGAAACCTAAAACCATTCTGCACAAAACCACCCTTACTACTACCCCAATAGAAATAAGTACACAACAACCCCATCCAGAGTACAACCCACTTCTAGAAAATAGTTCCCCATTGTATATGTTCGAAATATCATTTTCCAGGGTTTAAATTTAAATATTTCTTCACTTATAGGAAACTAAATTAAATAACCACAATCAAAACCAACAAATAAAGGAAACAATCCAAGAAAATATTTATTCATTCACTATCAGTTCTCATGTAAATAAAAAATTACAAAATAGGATCCCTGAGATCCCTCATAGTATTGGAACCGAACCAAAACCGAACTCACCAAGTCCAAAAAAATTATTTCCATCTATATAATAGGTACTCCATGTGAAACTAGAGGGACGAGGAGATTGTGGGTGAAGATCTCGTCATAAACAAATTCCCGCTCATAGAGTTACGTGATATGAAATCTTGAAGTTATTTAATAGTGGATCAGTGTTTGGACATGAGGATGTGTAGTTTCACACATTGGAATTAATTGATATTTAATAATTCCCTTGGAGATAGTGAGATAGACAATCACATGGTAGAGTGCTGATAAGATACATATTAAACTGAGAGAAATGCATAACATGGGCATAAATGGAATCATGAAAAAGGGTGTCAAAATACTTAAAAGGTCACATGTTTTGGTAAGTCAAGTGTCTTCCCACCCTTATGGAATTTATGATATCGTTTATAGTCCATAAAATAGTCATAAATCACTTTAGAAAAGGTAATAATACATATAAGTGTTGTTACTAGAAAAATGGGTAAAGAACCCCGACACGTGCAGCACCAATTAGTGGCATTGATAGGGGACGCCACTGTAACACCCTTCCACTGATGCCTTCCTGAATCATTGATGGTGTCCAACACACCCCAAACACCATAATTGACATTGTTATATACCTGGATGGTCCAGGAAATTGCATTATAGTCCTCTCAAACTATTATAGTATTGAGAATCAATACTAAACCTGAAGAAAAGAGGTCTGAAATACCATACCATTAGATACCTATCTGGAGTAATCCAAACTATTTTGTATCAGGTTAGGGAAACATCAAAATCCCTAAACACCCCTATCTTATATCTCATGAAAAACATTAGAAGCACTAAGATACCAGCCAATCATCAAAAGTCCCATGTCAAGACTCATGGATTATAGAGTGACTTACTCTATGTCAACATATTATCCCCTTGTGGTGACACTAACTAACCAACACGAGTTTAATAGAATCACCATTAATGCAACGTGATTACAATTATGGTTATCACCCCCCATGGTCATTAATTTTCACACAAAATGAGACAACATGGAAATAAATTATGATACAATATGTAGGGTCAAACAAAACATCACAAGAAAGGCAAAATGTGAATGGAAGATCAAAACATAGAACACCTCTAGGTATGGGGAACACATATATGCCTCTTATTCCTAGGTACTCTCCTCAACACCCCCATTCCTCCATAACACACGATCTATGGGATTTTACTTTCTATGAAGCATCTCCCCCTTACAATTCTTGATTCCCACATGTCTCTCCATGAACATCACATCTTCCTCAATTTCTAGCACTCCCCAATAGAGGGAATGGGATTTATATTTTAGATATCAATAGAGATGAGATACATTTATGATACTTTGGATCCTATCGAATAGAGGTGGAAACACCACCAGATATTCCACATTGCCGACTCTTCCCAACACCTCAAAGGGTTCGATGAACCAGGGAGTAAGAATAATTCACTACTAAACATTAGTTTTCAATGCCTATGGGAGACCATTAGGAACACATGGCCTCTAACCTATAATTCCAAGAGTCTCTTCCTTGGATCAACATATGATTTCATCCAGCCCTGAGGAACCGTCATCCTATCACACAAAAGATGGACTATCTCTATTGTGCTCTGAAACACCTTGGGGCTCGGAACCCTGGCCTCCCCATCCTCTTTCCAACACATGGTTGAACGACATGGTCTTCCACACACGTCTTTAATCGGTACCATGTGAATGGTATAGTAATATATATTTTTGTAGGAAAATAATACATGAGGAAAGTGTAGAACCAATTATCCTCTGAAGTCCAAAACACATGCTTGCAGTATATCCTTCAACATATGGATGGTCCTCTCTATCTTCTCATCCTTATGAGGGAGGAAAGCAGTGCTAAGGCATTTCTGGGTTCCAAAAGTACACAAAAAAAATTTGACTAGAATATTAATGTGTGTGTCGCAATTCAAAATGATGATTCTAGGAAATCTATATAGAACCAAAACTTCACCAACATACATCTATGATAACGCATCCACTGTGCTCGACTCATTAATCATTATGATGTGAGTTTATTTCATCAATCGGTCCACCACAACCTAGAAAACATCCCATCCTCCCTTATCCCTGGGTTGTCTTATGAAAAAATCCATCAATACATCATCCTACATCTACATAGGGACATCTATGTGATACAATAGACTCCTAGGAACAAGTTGTTCAACATTAACCTACTAACACACGATACACCATGGCACAAACTCTGCCACATCCTGCATCACTCTCAGATACAACAACAAATCTCTTAATCCTAGGTACAAATTATATAATGTTGGATGTATCTCAAATCATGAGTTATGAAACTCACTGAGGACACCCCCACACATCACCATGGGGAAAAAATCTTCCCCAAGAACAACATGTGATTATGGCTATCCTATGACCATATTTCTAGAGTATCAAAACGGAAAACACAATCACACATCACTTCAACCTCTGAGTCTCACCGCTGAGACTCCTCCCTAGACTGTACAAAGGAAGACATTATTTTCTCTAAAAAATTATAACTCTACTATCCACCATTCTCAAGACTAGATGAAAATATTCCAACTCATCTATTATTATCCAAGAATCTATATAGTCTATAACTACATACTTCTACAAAAACCTTCTCAAATCATAGGGAAACATATTCTAATTTGTTTAGATTTAGGAGACGCCAAAGTCGTTGTCCTGAAGAAACTCTATCCACCTTCACATTTGAAAGATCAAGTCTAATTGGGAGAAAATATCCCACAAGATTTTTTTTATTTGTAAAGACCACGAAGCATTCCATGATGAGGTAATGTTACCCCAACATTAATGTGGACACAATCACTTCTAGTTCTAGGTCATGGTGGAATAGTTACATTCATGATGGAGTAAATTCATAGATCCATAATAGATCACACCTTGCTGCTACATCAGCACACACCCTAGGCCTAGACCAAAATCATCATAGAATACTTCAAAAATTACTGCTTCATCTAAAACCTAAGCACTAGGGAACATACAAGCATCCATTTCAAAAAACTAAATGTAGTCTATCACTACTCACTCAATTTGAAACTATTATATTTCTATGTCAAATCCATCAATGACACTGCAATTCAAGAGATTTTGGGTAGGAACCTCCAGTAGTAACCTTCCAGTCACCGAAAACTGCGAACCAATTCCACTTTCTTGTGTGTCTCCCATGAAACAACCACGTCATCCTTCAGTGGGTCTGCTGCTATTATATTCCAGGAAACCACATGTCCAAGGAAGTATACTTCTCATGTCCAGAACATGCACAGGGACATCTTCATGTAGAGTTTGTGTGTTAAGAGGACCTCCAAAACTGTCTTTAGATGCTCGACATGATCCTTTTATAATCATCAGTAGATCTATATTTCATCGATGAATAAGGATGAGAACTAGTCCAAATAATCATGGATTACCGAGTTCAAGAGACCCATAAACAATGCTGGAGCATTGTTAACGCCGAACAACATGACCCTGAACTTAAAGTAACCATATCTACACATGAATGTAGTCTTTAATATTTCACCATCATTCACCCTCAACTTGTGATATCCACAACAATGGTTAATCTTATAAAACCAACCTTCTCCTTTCAACTAGAAAAAATTTCATCGATACTAGGGAAGGGTAACAATTCTTGACCATCACATGATTTAGTATCTAGTAGACTATACACAACCTGAGAGCACCATTTTCATTCATTGTGATCATGACTAGTGTTCCCCATGGTAATAAACCCAGTTGAATGAAATACTTATTCATCAGGTCATCAACCTAAATACGCAAATCCTACTATTTGGAATGTGTTATCCAAAAGGGATATATCCTTATTGGATAATAACTAGGTTTCAAATTTATACTAAACTAAACATCACATTGAGGGGGAATAGTCACATCCTCTTTGGGGAAAACGTCTAGGAACTCACTAACAATCCTCAGAACATCCACCATCTATGAGTCTGTCGATTCCACTGACAGATTAGCCATCAAAGATAGAGGATGATCCACTAGTCCAATTCCTTAATAGAAACGTCACTCGCTAATGAAAGATACATGTTGGGTGCCATATTATTTAACACGACCTTTCATTGTAAGAAATTGATAACAAGGTGCACGGAAAATGGCTAGTTGATTCCATCGATGAAATCGTATGGATTTATTCATAGGAGAAGATGATTCCCACTAGACTAATGTGACCCCAAAATTATTTTACATCCTCAACAAACATCAAATAGGAAACCATGACATCCAACTAGAATACTCAATACAAAGGGAATGGATAGTCTCTCAATGTCTGGGTGTAATTCATGTCCTAGAGTGGGTGCAACAAATGAGTGTGATGATTCTGAATCAAGAAAGGGAAATGGATGTGTACTTAATAGACAGATTGTACCCTAAAAAACCTTTGGCATAGCTGGAACATCAATCTATGTGGTATGAAACTACCAAAATATAGCTCCTTTCCCCCACTACTATTGGCCACCTACCTGACCACACCCTGGTTGAGGTCCTTGAGGCACACGTTGAGGTTGACCTCCTACTATAATATCTTCTATCAGAGGATTGGTGGCATGCTTCTGCTACTGAAATGTTCTGACCGGCAACTAGTACTTCTGAGTTGGCTGTGGAACCTACCACCCCCAATTTACAACAATTGAAGGGTAATTGATTTTGAATATTCTCATGGCTTTCACAGGTAAAGCACCTCAGTCATATGACCATGGAGAAAGGGAAAAGACCGTGATATTAGAACAAGAACTTCTAAGGCCTACTCCCCGCTGGCTGAAACTTGGATAGCTCGGATGATGGAGGCCTGTTGCTGATGGAATTCCCCATTGACAAAAAAATAACTAGATCCCACATCATAGAACACCTCCAAAAATTTTAATCTACTCCACTAATTTATCCTTCTTCTAAAACTCTATGTATGTCATTATAGTTAAGAGGGTAATAAAATGTTGAAGAGATGGTTGGAGCACCTCCTCTAAGAATCATTCCTACAACTCCTCATCTAGGAGGAGATCTAGGGAGGAACTAAGGAGATCCTTGAACTGGACACCCAACTCCCTCATCAACATACTCCCATGATGGAGGGAGTGACCCTATTTCCACTTTTCGTCCATCACCTTGAATGAAAGGAATTTCTCCTTGAACACATTCTCATTGTCAATCCATGAAACCACAGATTCCTTCTTCTCTACGTGATAGAGTGTCCATAAATGATGTGCCACTCACCCCAATTGGATCATAGCTAGAGGAACCATGTACTCTATTGGAGCCCAAATGAAGCTAAAATCGATCACCAGCTTCTCATGTCATCTTTCCATCTCTGTGTCCGAGAAAAAACACTCATAATTCTTGAGAGTCTGCCACTAGAATGCACAAAGGGTTTTCTACCAATGGTAATCATTTTCCTCTCAATCAACCCTTAGATGATGAACCAAATCATCTTACTGGGCCCTAACTACCTACACTTCTCATGTATGTCGTCCGAGTATCAAAGTTGAGAAGATAATCAAATAACTCCTAAGGACATGTAGTAAGGAATTTACATAGGGTCTACTTTATTATTTATTTCAATTTATTTCCAAATAAATTCAAATTAAATTTGTAACACAAGTCATTATGATGCATATATCATTCCTACGATCTCTACCCTACAATCAATGTATCCTCTCTTGGTTGTACGGTAGGTTCAAAATCATTTTTCAGATCATGAGGGCCCCTAAAATCACATTTCCTAGCTGGTCTTCCCTAGATAATACCACACATCAAAATTTCCTAACACTGTCTCTCTACCATCCAATACAATCATCACTATTCATAACACAAAACTCCATCCTATCTATCAACTATCACATTTGATACCATTCTGTCATGACCCCGCCTACTCCAAAATGAGGGAAAGGATGGAATGATTACCCACCCATCATTCTTCAAGGTGAAGGAGATATAATGACCCCTGAGTCCCTCCTTCATTACGCCCAGAGTGGCAACTTACACCAATGGAATAAAATATCGTATAAATGGAATTCATTACCCTCTATATAGAACAAGATCAAGAGATAATATAGTAAATCCCAGTAAGACCAATGAATAAAGAAAATGTAAAGCCCAAAATCCATTCATATATGTTTTTTCAAAAGAACCGATGCAATTTACATGATAAAATCTTAAGGAATGTACGAAAATAAATGAAATGTACAAATGAAAACTCCCACAACACCAAAGCTAGTAAGGTCCAGCATAGTCATCATCATCCTCCTGGGAAACTGAATGATGTTTTATATACATAGGGTGAGTATACATGTATACTCAATAGGGAATCCAATATCTCTGATGAATAGGTGGGGGGACATTCTAATACCTCATGAGAAAAAAGAGGTAACAAAAATACCTATCAAGGAAAACTATCTACCAAAGTTTCACTAAAGAAAACTCCCCAAATAACGCAAGTTAGGTAATATAATATTAATAACACATCAATATTTGGGAACCACTCAACATATTCTCACTAGTTATTTAGAACATCCTAGACATCAGACATCACCCTAAAATACCACTACAGTCCCACTATCACCCCCCAATAATAACCATATGGTCCATCTCATCCGCACAATTATCTCACCCGCAAACACATGGGCCACCACAACCACACATAACCACTCTCCATAGACACCTGGGAAATAAAAACCATTGCCCTACCAAAAGACACATTGGGCAGAACAACCACTATCACACCCGAAGACACAAAGGCTTCATCCCAAAGACAATTGGGAAACAAACCTTCCCGCTCACAATTATGCTAACTAACCACAACACACCCAACACAAAGAGTCTTAGTCCATAATTAACCTCATGTCATCACAGACTACTCAATGTGTCTAGGGATACCTGGTAGAGGGAGATGAAAGGTTCTAATAAACATCCACTCATAAGAATGTAGAGAAAAACACCCTGCCCCATGATATGGGGGTGATATTCACAAAGTGCACAACATGGGTGGGGTGTGTATAATAAAAACAATAGCTATATATTATAAATATAGGTAATCAAGAAGTTATTCAAAACTAAGAGTCTGGAAACCAACAACCAACCTGCACACAACCACCCTTACTTCTAACCCTACATGCACAAGTACACAACATCCACAACCAGAGCACAACCAACTTCAGAAAAACAATTCCCCAATCATTGCATTCTCATTATCATGTTAGTGTTATTATGTTTATATATTTTTTCAGTAATGAGAAACTAATATGCATAAACACAAGCCCAAACTACAACTAAAATAAAACATCCAAGAAGATGTTTAAGAATTTACTCGGGATTCTCTCATAAATAAGAAACAACAAAATGGGATCTTTGATATCCTTCGATGTAATGCAATAGAAACAAGCCTCAACATACCTGGTCCATAACATTTACTTTTGGCTCCACACAGCCTCAAATTCACAAAACTACAACCTCTAAACTAGAGGTTCCATTCCCGTCCATGTCACCACACAAGGAATCATCCAGAATAACCATATATATCTACAAAAAATGGAAATGAAGTTTTTTTAGACTTATCACACACTATTCATTAAACTCAATTATTATATTGGGTAAACTAGGGTGACCACACCACGATTCAATTCAATCAGAAATCCACATAATCAACCATGTTTACATGATTAATCATTTAATACGTTACAGTCATTCAAACACAAGATTTTTCTGAAAAAAAATGTCTTCAATTTTGTGCATGAATAGACCACCAATGACCATGATTTTCAGTGGACATGAGACCATACAATTCACAATATAAAAATGAAGGTAATAATAAATCAAGAGACATAATCATATTTTAAAACCCTTCATTATATAATATTCTATTTATTATTATCGTTAAATTTGGTTTCATCTATGTCATTAGGGAACATCAGCATACCCACCCCTCATGATTCACAGTAAAGAGAGATGATGAAAAAACTCGTACTTCGATTATTAAGTATCAATGCTTTATCATTGGTCCAAGAACAATGTAATAGCGTATTGCATGAAGAACACCAAGAAAAACCAATTAGGGGGGCTCTCACATAGTCACAACACGTCTTTGGAAGAGGGACATTATGCTCACCAAGAGGGATAAAGTGATGGAGCATGAAGATCTCGGTGTGATAAAATGTCTTGATCCTAGAGTTGCTGAATATTAAATCTCAATGAGCATGAAAAATGGATCTTTGTTTGACCACGTTGTAGGTCGGTTCCACACATTGGAATTAATTGAGATTTTATAATTCCCTCAGAGATAGTGAGATATGATATTACATGGTGGAGAATTGATAGGTTTCATTTTAAACCAAGAAAAACACATAACAAGAGCGTAACAGGAAACAAGGAATATAGTCTGAAACTGGAAATATGGTCAAATTTGTTTATATGAAATGGGCACCGCACTCTTAAGGGATTTAAGATATCATTTTTGAGAGATAAAATGTGATTAAACTATATTTAAAATAGGTAATAAAACATAAAAAAGACATTATGGGAAATCTGGGGGATGAACCTTGACACCAGCAGCACCGATCAGTGAGACTGATGGGTGTCACTAAGGGGATACACCACGACAACACCCTTCCACTAGAATTTAAAACTTCTTGACTCACTGATAGTTTACAGGACAACCCATTCACCGGAATTGACAATGTTATTAACCAAAGAAGTATTGGGACATTACATACGCACATTTGGATGATATATTGAAACACTATCTAATTATAAGGTACATATATTTATTATATTCATCTAGAAAAATAATATATAACAATATTTGAAATGATTGTATAATAAAAATAATACATGTTGTTTTTTTAAGAAACAGAAGATAAATTTAGACAGATGCATTGATATATAAATGTAGTCAACATAATACATTACAGTTTTACTAATGAAAAAAATTGTTATGTAGCAATGGTGGGGTAGTGTATATTATAAAAGTTGAATAAGAATTTTAAATACGATGATTCCAAACTAGTATCCATTATAATGAAATTCGTCACTACCAAATGTAAATCACGATTCATTATATTTTTAAATGTTCTATTCACGAAAGTTGGCATGATGAAAATGTTGAGCTGTTGAGAAAATCATAAATGGGGAATCTAGGAAGTGATGATGCTATAGTTTACCAATATATATGATATTAGTTAATCTTAGTAATCCATGAGATATGTATATCACAATATGTTAAATATTATATTTATGAGGCTCAAAGTTTTAGGAATGTTTGAGAATATGCAATTTGGGTAAGTGTTGAATGATTTTCAAGATGACAAAATAGAAAATTCCATATATTTTTTTCATTTTCTAAATATTATAATGATTTTTGTGACCAATTTACTAGTTTGGGGATATTATTTTATATATTTGGATAAATTGAAACATCACACTGAAATCATGGAATTATCTTGAAAATGTCATGAGGAATTGTATGAATGTCTAACATCGTTAATTTAATAATTATGTTAACTCAGAAACATTGATGAATGAATGTGATAATTTCTAATATTGAAATTTCATACAACATGGCCAGTATTTTCGTGTAGATAAAATTAAAAACATCATTATGTTATATTCAAAATTTTAAGATAAGATGAAAGATTCAAGCTAATATAAATCTTACATGAAATAATTATATCAGTAAATAAAAATAATTGGAAGACTTTTCTTCAGAAAATTTTAAACAATAGTCAATGACACCATGTAAATTAATGTGATTTAAATCTGGTATAAATTTTGGGAACAAACCTAAAATTTAAAAGTAATTTTTCTGTTAATGATTTTTTACGACCATAAAATTATATTCAAAAGTATAAATTTGATAATTACATGGATGTTTTGAAGAAAAAAATTAATGGGAAATATTATTATTATTTTATTATTTTACTATGTTATAAACATTATATTATTTAAATATTTTGAGACTCTATATAATAAGAAACATGATGTTAATGAGAAAGGATAACTATATCTACCGAACATTAAGTTTTGATGTTATGAATCAAACATTAATTTGATATGAATTAAATGATTAACCTTTTAAATACCATAAAATTTATTGAATAATAATACTTGAAGTTTCTTATGGATTCTTGAGTTTATAATTCATAATGTTAAGGGAAGAATTATAACACACATGTACTTCTAATTTGTCACTAACTTGAATCAGGAGACCATATTTTAGGATCATGATCATACTTTAAGGTAAAACGAAATATATGATCATAATAAATATCATTTAAAAAAAATATTAATTTTTATGTCAACATGGATTATGTGTAAAAATATATTAACCGTATAAGATTGTAGATATTGTGAAAAAAATTGTGTAAATAACCTATCAAGGAATTATAATTCTCTCCTGTAAGATGATATCAAACTACTAAATCGTGTAGAAATACTATCACGATAGGTGTTTTATCAGGAATGATACAATATAAATCATTTTTATCATTTTTATATATTAGCGATAAAACATGTGACTCATATTGGACCAAATACATTAAGGATATTTTATTTTCATTGGTGAAAAACCTTTTAAAAACATTTCTTCATGATCTGTATTTATCTTGTCATACATATGTTGAAAATGTGTTGGTGAAGGTATAAATCCAATTTATCTAAAGAGGTTCGTAATTTTAAATAAAACAATGATTTACCTTTAATGGTAATTGAAATAATTAAGACATGTTTATACTGATTCAACCACTCTTTGTGTGATGTTAAGAACCCCTGTAAATCCCATAAATTTGTTGTCATGACCCGTCCCCTAGGGCCCATATTGTGACTACCCCAAACCCGCCTTCCATAGGCCTGGGGATGGAGAGTAGCACCAAAGGCATAAATCCCTAAAACTGGGAAGGAACAACCTTTATAAATCGTAAACGCACACAACCAGAGTACAAGAGGAAGAAAACTCTAAGTAAAAGTTGTATAACATGTGTACTGAAAGTAAAGGGGGCCCAGAAAACAACCCCAACAGTAAAGTACAAGGAAAATTCAAAAAGGTACAACTACAAAGAAAATAAACAAGAAGGTGTCAAGAAGATATTGGATCGTCCCCCACAGATCCTACCAGATGGGTAGGTATAGATAGCCTCCTTAGTGTTGCATGTCCATCTGTCTCATCAAGGTACTGACTCAACGTGAGGTCCACCTCCGGGTACAGTCCAGTCCTCGTACACTCTTCCTCGGTCAGCGGTGTCTGTCGTCTGCATCCAATACAACGTGGTGCAGGCATAGCCCGTGTAGGGGTGAGTATAATGATACTCAGTAGGGACCACGAGACCCTCAAGGTCTCAGAAAATCCAACAAGGATAAACCACAAAGTATTATTTTAATGGATAACCATTACTTAGGTTTATGCCCATACATATACCTATGTTATCAAGTAACCCATCTTAATCATGAGTAAAACACACATGTCATTTACTCAGCTCAAACGGGGATTTTTATTATCAAGACCACGAAGACTAGAGAAATCCTCCTCTATCGGGTACTGTGGGCCTGTCAAGACACCGAGGCACTTCTCACTAACATTGGACTGCTGAGGTACTCCTCCTGTCGATTACTCCAGGTCTGCTACCAAACAGGGCACTCTGTCTCCAGTGGGTCTACTGCCAAATATCAGGCGCTCTCTCTTTAGCCTACAGAGGTAATCCTCTTGTTGAGTATCGCGGGTCTGCTACCAAGTACCAGGTGCTCCATCCACCATGGGTCTGCCACCAAATACCAGGATCTCCGTCCACTAGGTTAGTCGAAACACTTCGAGTCGAATCGGTCAAGCAGTCGTCAGGTCTACAGCTATAGGATCTATACACTATGTCTACTCGTCATCAAAAGGATCGACTCCACGAGCTACTTGTCTATACTCTATTGTCACTAAGTCTCACATTAATTTATTCTCGAAGTACCGCCACGTCATAGGGTTCTCAACGCAACAGACGACGAGTCAAACAGATGCATGGTATGTGAGTTTTTAGCATTTTAGTCTCGGGGGCCCTGTTGGATTCATGTACGAAGCAACCTGACCATTACTCAACTACACTCTAATCTCTAGTGGGGTATACTAAAAGGGATGACTATGCTATTAGAATATCGTTGCCACTGACGGTTCGTCAAACGGGCGTCCGGTTCCAATGATATGGCCCAATAATTTAATAGGTCTGAAATGGGCCCAGGTCCGGTTCGATCCGGTCGGACCGAGTCAGACCAACCCAGTCTGGGCCGACCTGGTTTGGGTCGCCCTGGTCAGACACGCTGGGTCTGACCCCGCCCATTGGGCGGGTCAGCCTGCTATGTTTTGACACGGCCCGGCCGAGCGGACCGTGAGGGCTGTTCGACCCGATAGTCACCACGTAGGCGGCTCTGTAACTTGGCCCAGGAGACCAGGACAGTTTGGCCATCGACATCGTTGGGGGAGGCTGTGGGTCAGATCAGGAGGCCGGTGGTCAGGGGGCGAGCAGGCAGGCCATGTGGGGCGTGGGTAGTCAGGCAGGCCCTGGGTGCACCGAGCAAGGTTCCGAGGAGCAAGGCAGGACACCAGCAAGGGCTGGGCTAGCCGCTGGTGGGGCACGGAGGCACCGGGCAGGCCGCCAGCTGGGAGTGGGTGTGCTGGGGAGGCCATCGGTGGGGTTCAGGGGGGGGGGGGGTCAGCATGCCAGCGGGGCGTGGGGGCACCAGGCATCCCGCCGGCAGAGGGTGGGGGTGTTGGGCAGTGTGCCGGTAGGGTGCGGGGATGCCGAGCAGCGCACCGGCGGCACGCGGGGGCCTGAGCAGCACGCCGGAGGGGCGTGGGGGCGCTGGGAAGCACGAAGGCGGGGTGTGGGGGCGCTGGGAAGCACGTCGGAGTGGCGTAGGGGCACCGAGAAGGACACCGGTGGGGAAGAAGTGGAGCCCTACAGTGCATGGGGCACGCGGGTATCGCGGCCCTTGTTCGCCATCTTCAATGTTGTCACATCTTTTCCATACCATGTTGCCACTTCAAAGAACATCACAAAAAATATTCGACGGAGAGTGTCGGGCCGTGTGAGGTCGGGTCGAACCCTCTGCGTTTTAGAGGATAAAAAATGGATAAACATATGTATATGATGATCATAAAAACATTTCGCGTCATACCATTTATATCCTTTGGATAAGGTAAGAAAATGGATACAATATCAACATGAAAAATAAAACCCCCTACCTTTAGATTTTCGGGCGTCAGTCGACGTTCATTGACGTCGTCACAGAAGGAGACGAATAAGTCTCTCATTCATTGGGTCTTTTACACACATCCAATCCAATATCGTGCGATGGTTCGTTGTCGATGATGAGGAGGGAAAATGCTCCACATCGGTAGGATCTAAGTGAGGAAGTCGAAGGAGGAAGACGTCACCGAAATTCTTCGTGTTTTTCACATTCTTAATTAGGAGCTTTTCTCCATAACTTTTCTCTCAATGAATCCTCCAAAAAAGAGAATTATGACAACGAAAATAATAGGTGGATTTTCCTATTATTTCATTATCACATAATTCAAAAAGATTAATTAATAACTCGACAACCCTAATTAAAACATGAAAGTGTCATATTAAATTTAGGAGGATGCCAAGAGGCTTCCTTAATAAAACACAAGAGTTAGTGCAACAATTAATTGTGGGGGCACATTAAGGTGGGTAAAGTAGTCAGGGAGTTTCTCCCCATTTAATGTGTAGTCGAGGAAATCAAGAGGGCTCCCCCCCCTCATTAATGAATGTAGTTGGGGAAGTTTTCCTCTAATCCCATTATTAAGGGGTTAGGCCCCGTGTGGTCCCGACCTTATTTATTCTCCCATGGACGGTTGAATTAGGGTGGGGCCCACTATCATAACCTCTGATGGGATGTTAATGTGTGGTGCCCACACCCCCAACTCCCAATTGGATTTTCTAACTACCCACACTCACATATGGCATCCTAAAAATAAAATAAAGTGTTGTACATTATTTTATTATTATTTTTTCAAAAAAAGACAAAAAACTATCTTTCGTTCTCGACTCACTGTTGTCAATGTGAAAGCATTCTTAAGCAAAAACTAGCGATGTGATTTCAACGGTTTCCTCATATTTCAATTTCTCATACCAGTTCAAAAGTTATAAAAACACACATGTACATTTACAGAATGTACATGAATAAAACATAATAAATTGATTCCGGGCACACGGGGCCTCAGAATCAAGCGCCTTCAAAAACTACGGACTCGTAAAATTCACATGTATTTATAAAAAAAATCACGGGATTTTTGTGTCTTTACATCCTCCCCACCACAGGGATTTATGTCCCCATAAGCTTCAACTCGATCTAAGGGAACAAATGGGGGTATTGATCAGGCATATGAGCCTCCCACTCCCATGTGCTCTACTGGAGGTTCCCGTGCTACCAGCGAACACACACCAGAGGAATTGAACATCCACGTAGGACCCTCTCTTGTTGATCCTCAATCTCCACTGGAACCTCCATGAATGTTTCCTCTTCATTGATTTCCAGCTCCCCGTGGTCGATGATGTGGGATTGGTCGTGCAATTATCTCCTCAGTTGAGATACATAGAAGATGCCATGCACTCGATGCAGATGAGAGAGAAGATCCAAGTGTTATGCCACCTCTCATTCTCTATTATAGACCAACAAATTTCTGATGGACCTTGGAGATAGCTTGACATCTCAGCCAAATCTCTGTAGACCTCATCGAGGTGAGACCCATTGGAAGATGTGGTCGCCATCCTCGAACTCCAGACGTCTCTGTCTCTTGTTAGCATAAGACTTCTACCTAGTATGTGCAGTCTTCATCCACTCCTGGATGATCTGCACCTTTACTGTGGTAGCACGTACCATCTATGGTCCCACTAGTGATGAATAACCTAGGTATGTCCACCACAGTGGCGATCTGTATGGTTGGACATTCAAGTCCTCAAAAGGTGCAATACAGATGGTGGAGTGATAGTTGTTGGTGTGGGAAAACTCCACCAAAGGTAGGTGATCCTCCCAGCTACGACTGAATTTGAGGACACATGCACGGGGCATGACCTCGATGGTATGGATGGTTCTCTCAGTTTGACCATCCATCTGAGGATGGAAGGAGGTTCTCAAGTGAATTTGTGTCCCAAAATCATTAGGCAAACCCTTCCATATCCTCAAAGAAAACCATGAATCATGGTTAGAGACAATAAAAGAAAATACTACATGTAACCGAACAATCCCTTGCATGTAGAGGTTTATCATGCTCTCTACTGAGCCCTACTCTCTGATCGGTAGGAAGTAAGCAGACATGGTGAGTCGGTCAGTGATCACCCATATCAAATTGTGACTCTTGGATGTACGTGGAAGAACCATCACGAAGTCCATGGATATTCTATCTCACTTCCACTCTCGGACCTCTAAGGGCAGATCCATGCTTGCTGGTACATGGTGCTCTACCATCAATTGTTGACAAGTGAGGCATCATGAGACAAAATCTGCTACTACCTTCTTCATACCTGGACACCAGTGCTGTCATCGAAGTTCCTAGTACATCTTCGCCACTCCTAGATGTACTGCTAGAGGGGATGTGTGGAACTCCCTCAACACTTCCTATTAAAGTGAAACTAGTACCATGGTACGTCCTCTAAAGAAGATGATGTGCTCTCCACCTATAGAAAATCTATCAGGTGCCTGGACTGTGGATATCTGAGCACGTCGAGTCTTGCAGTCAACATCCCCAAGCTGCGCCTCCCTAAATCGCTAAAGAAGCAGGGGAGTGACTGTATGAGAATGTAGATAGGCATCTCCATCTCTATCAACAAAGGATTTCTTTAAGGTAGCTAGCTGCTCTGCCACCTCAACTAGCAGCTGAATACCAGTCCTCCTACTGAGCGCATCTGCAAAAATTTTATCATTCATAGGAGTATAGACTATCTCAAAGTCATAGTCGTAGAGGAACTGATGACATATTCAATATCTCATGATGATTTCCTTATAAGGGACGATATACCTGAGACTCTTGGGATTAGAGTACACAGAAAAACGCTAACCCATCAAATAGTATCGCCACATATTCAAGGCGAATACCACTGCTGCTAACTCCATGTCATTGGTTGCATAGTTCTTCTCGTGTTGTCTTATCTACCGAGAACCATATGCGATCACTTCTCACTCCAACATCAGGAAACACCCAAGTCTGTTCTATGATGCATCGTAGTAGACTACGTACCGTATGCCTTCCTCTAGAATCCTCAAGATGGTGGCACTAGCCAGCCTTTGCCTCAGCTTCTGAATGCTCTGTTGGCATCTCTATGACCACACGAAGGGTTTCCCCTTCTTCGTTAAGGCTGATAGCGGTGTTGCAACCCTGGAGAAATCTGGAATGAATCTCTGATAGTATCCAGTGAAACCCATGAATCACTGAACATCCTTCACACTCCCGGGTGTCTCCCAATCAGGAACTACCTCAATATTCACTGGATCCACTGCATCTCCAGCATCTGAGATGACGTGATCCAAGAAGTGAACCTCACAAATCCAAAATTGGCACTTCGATAGCCTGCCATAAAGCTGTTTCTCTTGATGTGTGTCCAGTACTACCTAAAAATGGTAGGCATGCTCCTCCTTGGTAGAGTAAATCGGAATGTCGTCAATGAAGACTATGACAATGCGATCAAGGTAAGGCTGGAAGATCCTGTTTATGAGACTCATAAACACTGTTGGAGTGTTGGTTATGCCGAAGGGCATAACCAAGACCTCATAGTGGCTGTAACAAGACCCGAAGGACATCTTCTGCACATCCTCATCTCAAACTCTGAGTTGTTGATAACTTGATATGAGGTCTCTCTTCGAGAACCATCGTGCTCCCATGAACTGATCAAAGAGGTCGTCAATCCTTGGAAGTTGGTACTTGTTTTCATGGTTACCTGGTTTAGCCGATAGTAGTCAACACAGAGCTTCTATCTCCCCTCCGCCTTCTTGGCAAATAGAATCGGGGCTGCCCAGGGAGAAACACTAGGCCGGATGAATCCCTTCTCCAGCAAGTCCTCCAACAACACCCTTAGCTTGCGAAGCTCAGCGGGAGCCATCCTATATACTGGAGTAGATATCGGTGTTTTCCTGTGGTATATGTAAATGTATAAGTCCACCTCTCTATGTGGAGGTATTCCAAGAACATCATCAGGTAAAACATCCACCCACTGGTCCACCCCTATAGGATAAGTCAAACTCTCTACATAAACTGCTCCGAGGGTGAGGCAAGCCAACTGGTGAGTTATTGGCTGCACCCACCTCCGATTAAGTCTATCCTTTGCTGAAAACGTTCCCTTCTCACTGGTGAAGGTCAACCTGGTCCCATCTGTGTGGACACACTGCACTTTTTTCCTAATACAGTCAATCTGAGCATGGACTGTATATAACCAGTCTATACCCAAGATGGGGTCGTAAGAGCTCGACACCTCTACTATGAGATCCCACCCTAAGCTCTCACCTCCAAGAGTATGCTCACACTGCAAGCACTAGTGTGTAATCATTGAGTCTACTCTCATAGGAGTCTATAGTTGTAAATATCAAGCCAATGGCTCTGTTAGAATCTCCGAGCTCCGAACGAGGGTTGTGGAAATGAAAGAGTGGATGGAACATGTGTCAATAAGACCTGTAGCTAAGGTGTAGTAGATAGATATCGTACCTCGAATCATCTCTGGAGCACCGTGGTCATAGGGATCAGCAACCTAAAGATGTGCTTTTCCCTCTCTACCTGCTCACTGTGTTCAGGGTGGACCCCCTGGTGGTGGTGGTGGTAGCACGTCGTAACGTCGTCCACCACAAGTTGCAATGCCAACTCCTACGCCACGTCCACCTACGACCAACAAACTATCTCAATCGAACCTCTTCCTCTACCTGAGAGGTCCCTTAACTGTCTTTTGATCATCAGAATGGAGGGTCGGATAATCACGAGCTATGTGACCAAGCCCGCCGCATGAGTAAAATTGCCCGCTTCTGGTATGTCTGGCTCTATCTCTACTCTAGGTGCCCCGCACAACTGATCCTTAGTCGTGTAGTCGACCAACTGTGGGTCTTGTCCACTTGGACCTATGCATCAACTGTCCACTTCAGCTGCAGAAGACTCCCCTACAAGTTGACTAGTGGTGGGACTCACTCCTGGAGACTACTCTGCAAGGAAACTCTCTACTATGAGGGCTCTCTCCAACACTCCCGCCTGTGTCGGGATGATGTGGGAGATAAAAGAAGCTATGATCTCTCACCTGAGTCCCTCCTCAAAGGTCCGGGCCCTGAAGAATGTGTCCCATACCATATCAGTGGAGTAGCACGAATGTTCAATGAAACTTGCTGAGTACTGAGCAACACTCATGTTTCCATGCTACAGATGATGTACCTCGTGTATTCGCATTGCTTTATGGGTGGATGGTAAAAACTACACCCAAAAAAGTATCTCGAAGTATGCCCATAGAAGTGTCGCCTTGTAATACATCTGGAGCATCTGGCTCCACCATCTACCTGCCGCTGCCTAAAGGAGACAGGAAGCAAGCAGCACCATGATGTCTGGTGGTGTCCATACTAGCCTGAAGACTCTTGCCACAACCTTCAGCCAATCCTTAGGATCCTGTGGGTCTGTCTCTCCCTAGAACCTGGGTGGCCTCTAGCACTGGAACTCCTGCAACAGGCACAAGTGGAGTGCATTGTCTACTGTTTGGGCTAGTGGCATCAGTGGCCCAACGGGTAGTGGTACCATTGCTTCCTTTGCTGGTGCCTCAACAAGAAAAGGGCCCTACACCGAAGCCTCATCGCTTGAAGGTCTATTAGTACGTACAACTCTCGAGGATCTAGCTAGTCATCCGTGGGGAGGCATCCTGAAAAGAACATATTCTAAATGGTCAAAAGACTATACCTGGTGAGCTGACCTGGTTTGAGCTAACATTAAGAAAGCTTTTTAAACTCACATGCAATCAAAGTTTTCTTGTACTATGTCGGAAATCAGTAGATTGGGACTTGTTGTACGGATACATCAGCCGCCACACCAACAATGTATTCCCTGAATAGAAAACCACATGCAGTACCCTTAACACTATTGCTTCACAGAAAAATTGATCAGAGTCCTATGTTATAAGGATGAACCGACTCCTCTGATACCAATTTTCCATGACAGGTCCCCCGGGGCCCGTATCGTGATAACCCCAAGCCTGCCCTTCATAGGCCAAGGGCTGGAGACTAGTAACAAAGGCGTAAATCCATACAAATGGGAATGAATTACCTTTATAAATTGTAAAAAACACAACTAGAGTACAAGTGGAATAAAACTCTAAGTAAAAGCTTTATAAAAAGTGTATTGATGGTAAAGGGGGGATAGAATACAAGACCAACTGCAAAGTACGAGGAAAAGACAAACAAGTAAAACTAAAAAGGCCAACAACTGGAAGGTGTCAAACAACTTCTGGACCATCCACCATGGATTCTACCTGAAGGGTAGGTACAGATAGCCTCGTCACTGCTCCATTTCCGTACGTCTCCTTTATGTACCGACATGTCGTGAGGTCCTCCTCCAGGTACTGTCTAGTCCTCGTACACTCTGCCTCAGTCAGCATTGTCCGTCGTCTGCATCCAACACAATGATGTGCGGGCATAAACCGTGAAGGGGTGACTATAAAGATACTCAGTAGGGACCCCAAGACCGTCAAGGTCTCACAAAATCCAACATGGATAAACCAAAAAGTATGATTTCAACAGAAAACCATTACTTAAGTATATGCCCGTACATATACCTATGTTATCAAGTAACCCATCTCAATAATGAAGGAAACACAAAAGTCCTTGACTCAGCTCAAATCAGGATTTCTATTATCATGGCCACGACTGCTAGATAACTCCTCCTCTGTCGGGTACAATGGGCCTGTCTTGACACTGAGGTGCTTCTCACTAACCATGGACTGCTGAGGTACTCCTCCTGTTGAGTACCGCGAGTCTGCTGCCATACCAGGATCTTCGTCCGCTATGGGTATGCTGCCAAATACTAGGCGCTCCCCCTATAGCCAATAGAGGTACTCCTCCTGTCGAGTATCATGGGTCTATATCCAACTACCAGGCGCTCCGTCCGCCGTGGATCTACCACCAAATACCAGCCGCTCCATCCACTGGGCTGGTCAAATCACTCCGAATCGAATCGGTCAAGAAGTCTTCAGGTCTACACCTACTAGGTCTCCACAATTTGTCTGCTCATCAATAGAAGGATCCACTCCATGAGATACTGGTAGATACTCCAAGTGGCACAAAGTCTCACGTAGAAGTATCTCAAAGGACCGCCCTGTCATATGGGTCTCAATTAAATAGACGACGTGTCAATCGAATGCCCAGTCTGTGAGTTATTAACATTTTAGTCCCGGGGGCCCTGTTTGATTCGTCTATGAACCAACCTGACCGTGAATCAACTATACCCCTAACTCTATTGGGGTATAATCAAAGGGACAACTAAGTTCCAAGAATACCGGGTAGGCCACCGGCGGGGCGCGGGGGCACCGGGAAGGCCATCGGTGGTGTGCGGGGGCACCAGGTAGGCCACAAGCGAGGCACAAGGGTGCCAGGCAGTGGGCAGGCATGGCACGGGGGAGTCGGGCATCACACCGATGGGGCATGGGGGTGTCTGGCAGCGCACCGGTGGGGCACGGGGGCATCAGGCAGCGCACCGGCGGGGCACAGGGGCGCCGAGCAGGGCGCCGGCAGGGCACGAAGGTACTGGGCAGTGGGCCGGCAGGGCGCCGGCGGGGCGCGGGGGCGCCGGGAAGTGCGCCGGCGGGGCATGGGGGCTCCGGACAGATCACCGGTGGGGTGTGGGGGCGCCAGGCAGCATGCCGACGGGGTGCAGGGGCACCGGGCAGCGCACCTGCGGGGCGCGGGGGCGCCGGGCAGCGTGCCGGTGGGGCGCAAGGGTGTCGGGCAGCGCGCCGGTGGGGCACGGGTGGCGCCAGGTAGTGCGCGGGGCACACAGATAGCGCAGCCCTTGTTTTCCATCTTCGTCATTGTCACCTATTTCCATGGTGTGTTTCCGCTTCGAAGAACATCACAACGAATATTCGACGGAGGGTGTCAGGCCGTGTGAGGTCGGCCCGAACCCTCCGCGTTTAGTAGGATAACAAACGGCTCAACATAAGTTGAAGATGATCATAAAAAACGTTTTCATCAATCCATTTATATCCTTTGGAGAAGGTAAGAAACGAGGTACAATATCAACAGGAAAAATTAAACCGCCTACCTTTTGATTTTCAGGCGTCGTTCGACGTTTATTGATGGTATCGCGGAAGGAGATGATGAACTCTGTCGTTCGTTGCGTCCACCACACACTTCCAATCCAAGATCATGCGTCAGTTCGATGAAGACGATGAGAATGGAAGATGTTCCATGTCGGTAGGATCCAAGTGAGGAAGTCGATGGAGGAAGACGCCATCGGTGTTCTTAGCATTATTTGCATTCTTCGTTGGGAGTTTTTCTCCCTAGCTATTCCCTCAAAGCCTCCACCAAAAAGTTACTTATGGCAACGAAAATAATAGGTTGGTTTTTATATAATTACATTGGCACATAATTCAAAAGGAATAATTAATAACCCGAAAAACATAATTAAAGCATGAGAGGTGTGATATTAAATTTAGGAGGATGCCAAGAGGCTTTC
This sequence comes from Viscum album, assembly GCA_963277665.1. Taxonomy (NCBI): domain Eukaryota; kingdom Viridiplantae; phylum Streptophyta; class Magnoliopsida; order Santalales; family Viscaceae; genus Viscum; species Viscum album. The sequence goes on from OY728165.1 coordinate 223,987,122, forward strand.
TTAATAAAACACAAGAGTTGGCACAACAATTAATTGGGGGGGGGGGGGTTGGAACATTAATGTGGGGAAATTGGTCTGGGAGTTTCTCCCAATTTATTGGTTAGTTGAGGGAATCTAGAGGGATCCCCCTCATTAATGAGGGGAGTTTGGGATGTTTTCCTCTCCTCCCATTATTATGGGGGTTAGGACCATGTGGTCCTGACCTTATTTATTCTCCCATTGGTTCTTGAATTCAGGGGGACACTACCTCCAACTCCCAAGTGGATGTTATAACTACCCGCACTCACACATGGCACCATAAAAATATAATGAAGTGTCGTACTTTATTTTAATTTTTTTTCAAAAAAATCCAAAAAAACTAACTTTCGTTCTCAACTCACTACCGTCGAAGTGAAAGACATCTTAAGCGAAAACCAGTGCTGCGAGTTCGAAAGATCCCTCGAATTTCAATTCCATGCACCGGTTCAAATGTTATAAAAACCCGCACGTATGTTTACTGAACGTACCTGAAAAAAATATCCGAAATTGATTCTGGGAATACCGGGTCTCGGAATCAAGCGCCATCAAAAACTGGATACTCATAAAATTCCCATGTATTTAAAAAAAATAACGGGAATTCTAGGTCTTTAAATCTGTACTTTCGGCTTTTATTAGTCTTTTAAAAAATTTAATTCATTCATGGATATTTATCTAGATATATTTTCTTATAGATGATTATTTATTTGATAAATAATAAATTCAAAATTGAATTTTTTATTTTTATAAGTTATCTATATTTTATTTTAAAATTATTTAATTTTTTTAAAATATACATGCCTATTTGTTTTAAATATAAAACCATTATTGGTAAAAAATTATTATTTTTATATTATATGGAAACAATTATTAATTTTTATTGAAAAATTAAATTATTCTAATAGCATTTGGAATATAGTGAATGAATCGTTTTCAGGGGATATTAATTGACCTGTTTGGGATAATGTAGATGAAGACTAGTAATCATACCAGTTAGGATAAAATAAATTTATTTTTTTAAAATTTATGATAATTATAGATTCATATAATATTAAAATTTTTGACATTATATACTAAACTATGGAATACTTACAATATAAAAAATTATAACCCTCGGAATATATAAAATTATAATTCCCTGAAATTCTAATGTTGTTAGTTTTATCATTGGGTGTCCAAATTTGTTATTTTTATTAAATTATATCTCATTATTGGGAATTTATTCTATACATTAATAAGTATCTATCCACAAATATGTATTGAACATCAATTCCTTATTTCACACTCTAATTATGAAATCCAAATATAATTCATCTACTTAGAAACCCACTTAGATGAATCCATCATTTTGGTTGATGGGTCTACACTATGAATCACTCTGTAGAGGATCACTTATGAATTTATATGGATATTGTTAATTCTATACAAGATGTCATATGTATTGAATTTGAGGGATAATATAACTACATACAACTAGTCATCATAGACTCATAATCATACTAATATGTGAATTCATTTATAATGTTCTTATATATCAGTTATATCCTTGGGGATGTTTAGTTTGACCTAGTTTAGAATCTATGGAGTCTCTTGCAATTATTGTTACCAGACATAAGAGTCCCCAAAATGAGGAATGGAGTGTGTTGGTATATCTGAATCCTAAGGTTGGGTCTAAGTACATTATTGAATGAGGAACTGCTAGAATAATTATAGGTAATGGTTTTAATTAGGATGCAATAACTAGTGGACTATAATTCACCTAAAAAGTTTAGGAACATAATCATTATGAAAAATAAGAAATTATAAAAGGTTATATTAACAAGATGATTTTTGTGTAGATGGTATTTTCACTTAAAGATCCACATATTATTCAATTTTGTAGCATAATGAATTAGATGGATACCTCCTTGGTGTTTGATTATAGAAATGCACATAAATATATCGATGATCCATTTTAGCTATATCATATTAGTTATTTTGGCCATTTAAAATAGATATTGCTAACTTCATTATTATTTCTAGATGTACATAAGAATGATATGGTAGTTAACATCCCTTATTACATTAATATGGTTTGATATGGTATAAATAGTATTAATAAATTTCAATCATTTTTAATTACATAAGAGGAAAATATATAGATGAATAGAAAATTTTCTTCTAAATTATGAAGACTATGTATTCCAAAGTGTAAAATAAAAGATATACAAACAACCATTCCACTCATGTATTTCATTTTTTTCTCCCATGTTCTTAGTTAATAAAATAGGGAAAATGGTTATATACTATGGGTATTATAAGATCTATAATAAAATGAAAATATTTGATGGAAACCCGTAATACATTATATAAAAACAAAGACGATCATATGGCAGAATTCTTTGTCTCCATGGGTGTGAAGAAAAGTAAAATAAGTTTAATTGAACCCAATAAATCATAGACATTGGGAGGGAATTAAATACAATGGAAGGATTAATATAAACTATCCAATAAAAGAAAAATATTTTAACAAATAATATATATAGGAATAATGATTTTGAGAATGATGTTTACAAAAGAAATGAATGTCTTGATGAAGATGAAATGTCTACAAGAATAGATATGAGAGTCATGATCATTGAAAATTCAATAACACCAAATATATATGTGAAGACATGGATACATTTTTTTAAACAAATCAAATGATTCATAATAATGATATATATAATTTATTTCCACCCATATCGAATTTATACTGATGGAAAATTCAAAAAAGGTGTTGGATAAATTACACTAGTGAATTATTGATAACCAAAACAAATGTTTTTTTATAATTTGTTTCAATTAAGACCCACATTTATCATTAAATGATATTATATCTTCTTTTATGAATACTTATTTCATTACAAAAACACAAAACGATGTATCATACTAGTTTAGATCCCTTTAGAGTCAACGTACACAATCATCTAATTTGATGAATAACCTTCAACATATCCAATAAATATCTTTCCCTTCAGTACAGTACATCAAATATGCCTAAATAAAATAATTATTTAAAACATTTTTAATTAAAACATAAAATAGAGAGAACATAGATTATTGATATGGGTAAAAATAATATTTTTAATCAAAATATTAGAATAATTTAATGAGAAAATTGAAATATACATTAAAAACAATATGCTGAATTTAAAATATTGGAATCTCTACTCAATGAATAAATATAAGTGGTATAGATGACTTGAATCATATGAAAATAAATGAACATGATCCATTAGAGAATTACATTATTATAAGAAATTAAATCATAGAATGAACATAATATAATAAATTATTTTCATTATTATTCATGGACCATGAAAAATGATATAATAATGGAATGGTTTCACACCCCAAACCCTAATATTGGAAAAAACATACACCCAATACCATCATAGTGAACAAATTACTAAAATAAACATCATTAATTCCTATCTCTATATCATTCTATCTCATTATATATAAACAATTACCCTATTAATTAGAGTGATATATATGTTCTACTATTCAAATAATGAAAATAATAAAAGTCCATTATATAAGATCATAAATCATGAATCATGTTATAACCCTTGAAACATATTAGTTTCCCTAATCTTTTCATCATATTATAACCTATGTAAGAGTGACATGTTTTATGATCATTTCTTTATTTCATCGTATCATTACTCATGAAAAGAATTATGTTTTATAAAATTTATATCATGTTATTAAATGTTGAAGATAAGCTGGTTTCATATAAATAACATAATCATGAACATAAACCAATCAGATAAATAATTAATTTGATATTATTGGATCCCAAGTAAAAAATAAATAACCTTAATGGATTATAACATAAATGGAATAAATTTTTTTAATATAATTGATATTCAATGTATACTGAGGAAAATAATAATTCATTGAAAATTATTTTTTAAAAACTAAACAGTAATAAATATTTATGAATGAAATTTCATTTAAATATAAAGTGAAATACTATAATTGATTCATTGAAAATATTTTAAAACGTTTCATGATGAAATTATCTTATCATTTTAGAAAAAACATTCTATATAATTGAACCAATAAATTAAAAAAATCATTTATGAAAACATTTATTTAAAATATAAAAACATCCAAATTACTATGTAAACTTTTTAATGAAAATAACATTAATAATTGTTAATTAATTTCTAAATAATTTAGTTTTTAGGATAATATAAAATATAATTCATCTCATGAATGATAAATACAGTGAATAATTTAATAGTATTTGTAAAATTCAAATTATATTTATTCAGAAAATGATATAAAAATTCCATGCACGTTTTTTAATACAAATATGTGTAAAAGTTAATTTTATAAATCATATATTGAATTTTAAAATTATTATAGATAAAACTATTAGAAAACATGTTTTTTGTAGGAAACTTTTTTTTCTAAATAAGAGATACAAAATAAAATGTTCTTAAAAAATTCCATTCAAATATTTTTCACATAAAGGGAGTAGAATTAAGCTGAATCAAATATTATAATGTTTGAAAAATAGGAAAAGATGATTCATGAGTTAATTGAGGGATGGTTAATAATATTTTATCATTGGAAACAAAATCATTAAAACAATTGGTAAATTATTATATTGTAACATAAAATCATTATCACTTTGGTATCATTGAAACATAAGAGAAATGATGTAATATAATTTAATTAAACATAGTATTTAATTTTTAGAAATAAATTAATGATATAAAATGTAAATGTGTATGTATATACACCTTATATAGGAATTTAGGTGTACCAAATAAACATATGCCTCGATGAATTCAAATTGATGAAAATCATTTCAGACCAATTTGGTAATTTTTCAACCATATACCCAAGGAAGGATAGATCCTTCATTGGATATGTAATTACTAAAAGATTTTTTTATAACAGCCAGAAAATAAAATACTTGGTGGTATGTGTGAAATATAATAAATACACAAGGTAAATATTTCTTGTGTAATGTAAATAAATAATAGTGAGATGGAAATCCATTACATTATGTCACTACTTCTTATGAACTTATTGAAACCGACTACATAAAACATTAATATTCAAACATCTATTATATAAAGAAATTTTTATATATAATACATTATAAAATTTATTTATTTTCTATAATAAATTATTTATAAACAAATCCATTTTAATATTATATTTCAGGTAGTAACTATTTTTTTCAAATATGTTTTCATGTGTTTAATTTTTTATCCCATTAATTTTATAATTCCCCCATCATCTCCAAAATAAATATAATAATTTAATAATAAAATTTATAATTAATTTATAATGTTAATAATAATCATTAATGATTTTTTTTTGAAAACAATGACATTCTGATGATGGATATGGCATCCCATGTGTACAGAACAGTAATATTTCGAATTTTGAACGATCATTATGTAAATGATGTATGAACTATCATATTATAAATATCATAACAATTTAATAAACACCAGATTATTTTTTAATATTAATTTACTAACCATTTGTTTTGTATGATTTTGAGTATGGAGTCACATCACTTCATGATATCCATTTCCAACATATACCGATTCTCCATTATCATCTTTCGATGAGTGGAAACATGAGAAAAACAATTGTTGAATTTATCCTTAGAATGATAAATATTTTAGAAATATCAAAATAACATAATATATATAATTTATATTCATTAAAATTATCATTATTATCTTCCATTTTAATCATTTTCTAAAATGAATCATATCTCTTTGTGAGGTGGTAGTCCTCTATACAAATGACAGATGTCATAATATACACTATAATATTGTATATATCAATGTCTATATTATATGATTAATCAATTTGTATAATTATGTTATAAATTTAATATATATAATTTATATTTATGACAATAACCAACAATTATAGGTTTTACATGAAAAAACTAATGACATCAGTTCGAGATGCGAGAGTTTACCACAAACACATATAATGATTTTTAACCCAGTTAATTGAAATAGATGTGGTTTTAGGTCAAAAATATTACATAAATATATGTATATATATTAATTATTAATATTTAATATGTTTATTATTTTTTAATGTGAATTTATATAGGTGTAAGAATACATAAAATAATAACACGCATTAAGGAAAGTTATCTCTTATTCTTGTATCCTATATATGTTTTCACAATTGCCCCTGTTAGTTTTGACATATATAAAAAATAACGGTTTTGTTATTAGTTCAAGGATGAATTTTTTTCATTACGGTTTTGGATGAACCAAATGGAATTTCTTATGTTAAAAATTGTATTAGAGTGGTTTCCTTTTTAAGCATGGTGAGTGAAAGATGTGTGAAATTTTAAATAAAAAGGATTACCCATATTTGTCACACTAAAATAGTCACACCATGGATTATTATAGAACCTATTTGAGATAATTTCCATATATGTAATGAAAAAGTGTTTTTGAAAATTTTATTATATTTTATAAATCATTACTATCTTAGTTTAACTTCCCCGATAAACACATTTTTACCTAAACTGCAATAAATAATATTTACTATTTTTGCAAGTAATTTTGTAAAATATATAACATTACACTATTATATGATATAAATTATAAAGAATAAAAATATTTAATCCATTTCCCCATATTCCAATTTTATAAGTGGACATATATAATTTAATTTTAATATCAAAGGTATGACGAGAAAGTGTCATTTTAAAGGGAAAATGTTTCAAAGGGTACAATATTTTTATTTGAAAAAAAAATTGAAAATTATTAAAATGACATATAATTAATTATGTCAATCATATTTTCTATACATTTACATAAAAATATTAATATATAATATAACTTTTTTAATAGTTTATTCAAAAAGTCAATTTTTATTTATAATTCATTATCTTTTAGTAATTATAAAAATTGAAACAATTGAAATATCAAACAAAAAAATACCATAAAAAGTATTGATTAAATTATTTAAAAAATTATTTTTGAAAATAAATATTATCATATTTTTAAATAATATTTTTAAAATATGTGTGTCAATGGAGAGAAAAAAAATTATAAATAAAGATAATTTGTAATCGAAAAACTATATTTATTGATATCTATAGTTTAGAAAAAAAGAATGTTACACATTAGACAAAATATATAGTATATATAATTTGATTATATAATTCACCAAATATTTTTTCTTAATTTATTTATGTAATACACCTTTTTCCAGATAATAAATTATTCAAAATGAAATCAATTTTTTCGAACGGTTTTATTATTTATAATAATATAGTAGTAAAATAATTATATATATATATATGTATATATATTTGACTTCATAACATATATATTCATTTTTTAAATAAAATTTTACATATCCATTACTCTAATGGATAGGTGTCAACTATCGTATTAATTAATATTATTTTAACAGTATGTGATTGTTTATTTAATGTCAATATATCTTTATCATAGTACAAAACATTGTATTAAAATTAAAACAAGAAAAAATACATGATTCATGTAATAATGAAAATAAATATGTAGTAATGTATTTCATGTTATCTATGATTTTATATTAATATGAAAAAAAATCATAAAATATCAGGATGTTACAGGTTTATACATGATATAATTTGAATCTAATATACTCGTCAAGGATAACTATAGTACGTTATGAGAATTCATAACCACTATAAATTTTGATAATCATTTGATGAATTTATATTTTAAACAATAGATTTTTCATTGAAATACAGATTCAATCCCATTAATCTGGGGTTTTCTAATGGATGTATATGGGTTTTCACTATTTTGTTTTCTTGGTGTTGGTTTTTTAGTTTATAGGGGAGCATTTTGTAATGAGTAGAAATTTTTAATGATGGAATTTATACTCATAAAATTATTCTTTTAGTATCAACCACATAAAATAACATTTAAAACCCAATAAGACCATTTTAAATGAATAATTAATGGTATAAAATGTATTTCAAGAAGATAAGTAACATACAGAAATGAAATAGTAACATAAACATTCGAATTAAAATGTGAAAATAAAGAATTTTCGTTTGGATGATAAAATGCTCACCTCATCAATGAATTTATGAATCAAATTTAAGCATCATATAAATAAGAATATGATATAATTATCTCATAGAAAGTGTAAATTAATATTTTAAAAGTTAATAATAAACAATTGGTATTTTTATAAAACAAAAACATATATTTATAAATTTATTATTAAAAGATTTAATTTAAAAATATATTATTTTAAAAGGAGTTCAATTTTAAATGATAAATTTCAAAAAATGGTCAGCATGGCTTGTATGTTTTTTCAAAATACATGAATCATTTTTTTCAAATTGTGAAATATGATAGTCTACATATTATATATATTATAATTTTTTAAAAAATATTATTTGACTCATTTCCATTGTAATCACATTAATCTCAATATACACATGAATATTTTAATATATTTTTTGATATGTTTAAATCTATCCTTAGTCTCAAGGGAAAATACTAAACTAGTGTGTGAAATAATGAGAAAACACCCCTCTCCCCTGCTATAAAAATCACCCCTCACAACCCATTCGCTTCGCACATTCTGAATTTGAGCCCCGACCAAATTCAACTGAGTCCTCTTCCCAATCCCCTATTGCTTATATAATATCCCTTTTCAAACAGAAATACTTCACACATTTAATTTAGGAGGACTTTTGGAGGAGAAATTCACGAGGTAAAATGATCATTTTTTCAACTTCACTCAATTATTAATCATTTTTAACCTCCACCTATTAATGATTAATTATTATAGTTATAAATATTAAATAATATAATTATATTATATTAGTAGAATAATTAATCATCAAACCACTTTCTTTTTCCTTTTATTCTAAAATAGAAAATATCATCTGTGGTGTGTCGATTAAGCCCAATCTTAGACGATGCATTTTCATTTTTCACTACACTCTTAATGAATAGTAATAAAACCATTATTATTGTTTAATAAGTTTTTTATTATTCATATTATAACTAATATAATTTTTTGATGAATATATAAACTTGATGCGAAATAAAATTATATAATCTTATAATTTTCGTAAAATAACCCAAATAAATTAACTACTTTTTATTTTCATTATATCTAATAAATAGTCTTTATAATAAATGGAAAATTATATATAAAACCAAATATATTGTTATTTAATTTAATAAAATAATATTTAAACATTAAGGAATCATTATCAATGTACATGAACATCCTTACTTATAAACAATTAATCTGATATGGAAATCAATCAAATGAAATGCTCAATAACTATGAAATTGAACACTATATCTCATGAAATAATCCATAAATTAACATAATAAAACTCTAATAACTAAAATATATATTTACTAGGATATGTATTTGTTAATTATAGATTTTAATTTGACAATTCATGATTTTAATGTGGAGAAATAACATGGAAAAATTGTTATGGGATTCATGAACCCAACACTCTTTCTTTGCGATGTTCATCTTCTACTACCTTTTCATCCTATCGGTTTTACATAAATTAGCCATACATTTATTTTATTTTTCCTTAGGTTTTATTTTCATGTATATAAATTCTTCCATTTTTTTATGAAAAAACACAATATTTTCTCATAATAAATCAACCTTCATTATTAAACACCTTATATTCTCAAGATATTGTTTCTTCCCCACTCAAAATTCATTATTCTAATACAAATTAATTATTTCCATATTTAATTTTAGATAAACATAATTTTTTCATGATTGTTTTGTTTATGAAATAAACCCCATTCCATTCCATGGATTATTTTATGTCCAGAAATTATATATGTTTTATGGTGTATAAATGTTAATGTAAATTTTATGATATGATGTGAGTGACTAGATTTTTAATAACATGTTAATATTATGATGTGAAGAATGTACCATGAGTTATATAGCACTCAAATGTGTTGGGTAATGTGTCTTATCTTCTAAGATAACGTGAAATAAGCATGAACTTGATGAAATATATATTCCCAATTTTAAGTGGTATTTGTCCACTAAGAAATGATGTTTTATTTCTACGCATTTCTACAATCCATGACTTTTTCTAATTATTCTACTCCAGATTATGACAATTATTCTCACCAATGTTTCGTGTCTCTTATTCATACTCTTACTGGAATTTCACCTCACACATTATTTTGATTAATATCCTCATGTGAATACTTGTACTCAAGAGAATAAAATTTCTAATAAGAAGATATAGAGTAAGGATTTAAAAACATATTTCATTCAAATTATTTAAATGTTATTTATGATCCATATTTTCTCAATACAAAATACCTTCAAATCCTATATTTTCAACCCATTTATGTTCATTATAATTAAAATGATGTAATTGTAAGCTAAAACAAATATGGGACAATATAGTTGGTATAGAGATCATTTTAGTATATTTGGGAATAATGATTTCAGAAACATATTGAAAATAGATTATTATGAGACTATGTACAAATAAGTGACCATGAATATTTATTTTAGAAAAATAATAAACACATGAATCCAACATGATATACATTGTTAGTTAATTTCAAAAGGGAATAAATTAATAAATCATGAATTATTAAGTAGTATTTTGTTTAAAAATATTTATTTTAGAAAATGGTTGGAATTATGAGAAACATGGCCCAAACCTAGGGGACAGACAACAGATCCATTTACATAATGACATCCCTAATACCATGGGTGGAGGAGTTCAAAATTTCATAGCATGGCTTAACCCGATTACATAGGCTATGGAAAATATCAAAAATAAAGTGGATCATCCTTCATCACCAAACAAGGAAAAACTAGTCAACCCATAATATATGAGGTAGGGAAAACTGATATTTAGTGGATCTTCTGATCCAATAGTCACATGAAAGTGTATTACCTTGAAGGATGTTATATTTTCTATTCTCTAATTTTCTATGTTAGAGTATGATAATATAACTATTTCATGTCTTGTTGGGGAGTCCGCCCAATGGCGGTTTTTGATTAAGGACGCCATGATGAAAGAAGAAAATGATGAGATTTCATAACAAGATATTATGATAGTTATTGTTTATAGGTATTTACCTAGAACTATTGATAAATATATGGAGATTGAATTCATAGATATGAATAAAAATATTGGTGAATCATTCATAGCCTATAGTAGAAACATCAAATGGTTTGGAGTTTATGATTTAGGTTTTGTTATAAATAATTTTAGAAAAATGTATAGATTCATTAGTCGTTTAAACCCACACCATCGAAATGATCTTGATCCTTTGAGTTTAGTGAGGAAGATGTTTAATGAAGTTTCAAATTGGAGATATTTATTGGAGAATGGTGCAATGACTATTGTTATATGTAAATAAATATGTACATTCAAGATGGGGGGATCTAATAATAAATGATTAATGAAAACTCAACCACTAAGTTGTAAAATTTATGAGATGAAAAACCATTTAATTTGACTCAATGTGATGGGGAAATGATATATGTGTGGGAAATAAAGCCACCATGGTCATTAATATTTTATAGAAATAATGAAAGTCTATAGATTTTATGGAGGAAATGAGAGAACCACCCATGGTCCAATTGTTCAGTTGTATGGAGAAATAAAACAATATAATCCAATTAAAGAAACCATTATTCCTCAAGGGTAATCAGAATCATCATACTCTATATCATAAGGAGAAAGGGAATGCTTATAGAATCATTATCGTTGAGTTGGATTTTGAAAATGATGCTTTGTCTAGATAGTTGGTTATTCAATAATGAATTGTTAACATACTATTCGATTATGGTTCTATGAATTGTTTTGTGTCATATATGTTTTGTTGAACTATTTAAACCCAAAATCAAAATACAAGGATTGAGTAATATATGATATTAGAAAAGGGGGAAATTATTTAATACAAATTATATAACTCATCCCCTATTAATGTTTGTGTACTAAACCTACCAAATAATATTTTATTTATTTCTTGTTGTATCTTGATTCATTATTGGTCATAGATTGACTTTTTTTTATAAAACAAAAAAAAATCTTTTATCAGGAATGGGAGATCACACTTTACATCTGATTGAATCTAGAAATTTTGAACCTTTTTAAGGAGGAGGATGAATAATATTCAGATCCATCATCCCATGTGTGAATATTATTCCCATAATATAATGTATTTTGTATCTTAAATGATTAAGAAAAAGTGTAAAATAATTCTTGAGGACATGGATATAATGAGGGACTAAAATAAGGGTACCCAGATGAATCTACAATTCTCCTATAGACCGAGAGGTTGTGTTTTCTATTGAACATATTCCCAGATCTCTACAAATATCAAAGAAACCTTATTGAATATACACCAATGAGATTGAGAAACTGAAGATGTATTTAATATATCATCATGATAAGAGTTTAATATGATCGGGTAATTCACCATAGGTTCCAGCAGTCCTCTTTGTCATGAACAAGGATTGATCAATGCGCCTCTACATTTACTGTAATGAGATTAATAAAATAATGATAACAAAGGTATCCCCTTAATTGGATAAATGACTTATTCGATCAAATGTGTGAGGAAATGTATTTCTCTAAGGTGGTTCTTTGGTCTAGATATTTGTTATTAAATTTTAGGATGTTTTATTTTCCCATGTATACATTCTAAGTGAGGTATGGAGACTATGAGTAAATAGTGGTTCCCAAAAGAATCACTAGAACTACAAAAAAATCATTAATGTACTTATTGAAGAAATTGTGATATGATCATAGAAAAATAAGGAACAATATGATCATTTGAATACATTAAAAAATTTATTATGAAGGAAGAACCATTATCCAAATTATATTAAATATGAGTTTTAGAGGGTGGAACTATCATTCATGGGGTATGTTACCACTGTTAATGGAATATATGACAACCCATTAAAGATAAAGGCTCCCAAATTGTGAAACCTTCCAACATAAATAGCCAAAATACATAGTTTTATTCATCTATATGGGTATTACAATTGAGTTTAGTTAAACTATCATTATTTGAAATCCGACAATCCATGAAGAATTTGAAGGGATAATTTATTTCTAGACAAATGAATGAGACTATTATTGGAATGAGGTAAAAAAGAGGCTTATCAAAAGACATGTACTCACAATTATGAAACCTAAGTAACTCATTATGGTGAACAATGAGAATTCAATGAATATATTAATCTATGTAATTATTAAAAATGAAAATGTGATAGCCTCTCTATTGGGGATATTAAAAATATAGGATAATAACAATCCCATGTATGATATGGACTTGTAAGTTCTGATCATTGAATTTAATATCATACAGAATTATCTACATGGGCGGGGTGATATAAATAAAGATCATAAGAACCTGAAATATATATTTATATAGAAGGATATTAGTGTATTCCAGTGATGATGGTTATATATCATAAATTATTATGACATCCCATTCAAATACCATATACTTAAAGATAATGAAGTGGTAGATTCTCTATGTAAGAAGGATACAACAACATTATCATTGGTAAGAATGGATAAGGATCCAGTATTCACAGAATTTCAATGGAGGGACACGGTATTCATAATGGATGTATCATCACAAATACTCTTTCAAATAATTTCTCAACAATACTTTATGGAGAAAATATAGGATGCCCAACGAAATGATGTGGAAATTTAGATGGTGGAATCTAAGAGAAAAGGTATATAAATAGAGTTTATAAATGAAAAGGAATGAATTATTAAATTGGGGCATGACTATTTGTACAATATTATCAAATGATAATAGATGATATTCTTAAAGATGTAGGTTTATCAACTTTATCTATTGATGAAAGGTTAAAAATTATGCATTGAGATCCATGATGGAACTATTAGTGGGACAATATGAAGAAGGAGATCATTGATTATATATCAGAGACCCCAGTATGTCAGAAAATGAATCCTGAAAGTTAATAGTTTTAGGTGATTATACAACCATTACCCATACCATCATTGAAATGTGATAACATCACAATGGTCTTTTTCACTAGACTATTGACAACATCAATAGGAAATAATTCTATATGTGTTGTTAAGGATCTTCTTATTAAGACATACCAATTTATCCCAATTCAATAAGACATCCCTCTAGATCAACATGAATAGATATATATTAGAGATTTGGTAGGGTAGTATGGAGTAACATTATCAATTATATATGATTTAGATATGTTATTCACAACCATGTTCAGGAAAAGTCTTAAAAATGAGCTAAACACTAACAAAACTTTAGAATGACCTATCCTCCTCAAATAGATATCCAATCTGATAGGACAATTCATACTCTGGAATTCATCTTGAGAAAATGTTCTAAAGAACTCAATGGAATGTGTAAAAAACATTTACCTCACGTTGAGTTCCCTTAAAGCAACAATGTCCACTATTTTTTATTAATGAATCCATCTGAAGTCCTTAATGGGAAAATATACACAACACAAGCATGCTAAGATAAATTCATTGAACGTAAGATGCTAGGACTTGAATTTTTCCACGAAATGGTGGAAAAGATGAAAACCATTCAGTTTCACATCAAGGAATCCTAATGTTGAGAAAACATATATAATAATATTTTTCTATGATACCTAGAGATTAATATTGGAGAAATTTTATTCTTGGCATATTTCCACGTAAGACAATCATGATATTTTAGATTAATGGATAGTTGAGTTCAATGTACATCAACCACTTATATATACTTCATTAAGTTAGAGTTGTGTCATATTGACCAGAATGTCAACCAACCATGTCTCGAGTACACAATGTATTTTATTTAAGCCTCTTGAAGAACTACATACCAGATCCCTTAGCTATATAGAATTCAAAGGTGGTAAAATTTTAAAATGATATCTCTTATGAGGAGTAACCAATGAAGCTTTTTGGACCATTGAGATAAATATCAACACAGATGGCCTACTCGACGGTTTAATGTATAATGGAAGAACAAGAATAGAAATATATATAATGGAAACCCGAGGAAGTGATGATGAGAATGTACAATCGACCCCATACAATGAAATTGAAAACTATAACTCTTAAAAAGGCCATAAATATCAATAATAAAACAATAGTTTATTAAATAAATGTAGATGATGCGGTGGATTATTTATTAATGAATTAAATTTGGTTGTCTAGGATATTAATGTGAATAATTATTTCAGCAAAAAGGTATGGGTATTCACAAAATTGACTCCATTTCATTACGTTTTCCGTATTTTACTCAATTTTCATTATATATGTTCATTTAAAGTTATTAAAAACTCATTTAATTTCCATAAAATTTATTTTATGGTATATAAATGTTTCCAATTTGAATTTATGATAAATGAAAATATTTTTCAAAAATTACTCGTCATTCTAAAAACAATTTTTTTTCTTCTTTTATATTGTTTTTTCCTCAATAATGATTGATGATTATTATACCAATTATCTTATTCCTTCTTTAATTTGGTAACCCCTATGCTTTTATGACTTATTACTCTATGAAATGAATCTCATAACATTCCATAGGATAATTTATTTCCATAATTGATATACATTCAATTTGGGATGCTAGTTAATATAAATGGTTTGATGTTTTGGCTACACACAAACTTATATGGAATAGGTAAATGTTATGCGGTGATGGGTGTACATAAAATTTTTTACGGATCCATTGAATTTCGTAATGTGATGTATCTCAAAAGATAAAGTGAAAATTTTGGTATCATGATGCTTGATGTGTTCACAACTATGTATCGAATTTTAAAACTAAGACTAGATGTGACCATTAAATGCATTGCTACATTCCATGAAATTATCTAATGCATTAAATAATGTTTATAATGATAGTGTTATGATTATTACTATTATCACACATATATCATGTCTCATATTAATCATGTTACAATGATTATACCTCACCCCTTCATTTAATGTATATCCTCAGGTGAATAATTGTAATAAGGAGAACATGAGGTCTGATAAGAGGCTAGAGAAGATTGAATTAAATAAAGGTTTATATTTTATATTTTAATATTATATTATCTCCAAATATTCTTATGATATTATTCCTCTAGATCCTTAATTTTCATCACTATTTGGTTATTTATTTTAAAATCATTAATTATTATGTAAAAAAATGTGGAATCCATACAATATTTTTGGGTTACCACCTCTTACCCATAGTTTTTATTTTTTTTAATATTTTCATTATGGGGGAGTAATGATATAATTTTATTTTTTTGAAATGGAAAAGTAAAAAAAATATGGTGGATTATTTTGATAAACTGTTATCATAGTAGAATTATTGATGGACATGTAAATTCTCAAGGTAATAAATACTTCATGGATCCTCACAACATTATTTGGTGTATTCAGGTCCATAATTCTATAATGAATAGTCCACAAAAAATCATCATAGGTTTCATTTCATTAAGGTGTTTAATAAATTTAATTGTGTAATTATTTTGTGAGGTTGAAACAAAATATAATGTCCAAGATCCTTTAACAAAATATATATGTTGACAAAATAAAGGGGAATGTTATGTCAGATAATATGAGATATATCAAGGATTGGGAATTATTTACACTGTTTAATCTGATTTATATTTCATAGAATTAAAATATTGGAATTATATAATGTATATTGGTTCTAATATTAACAAAAATTTACACAATATTTATTTTTCTTGTATATTTGATTTATAACATGATAGATGATTTTTATCCTGACCATTTATGTTTTCCCAAAATATTAATCCACATAAAATGGAAATTACGTTTAGTTTTCCATTAATTGTATAAATGTTTTATTTATATAACATCCACAATTATCCTCAAATATTATTTTATATCAACATATAGTTAATTATATATATCTGTAATGGAAATAAATTTTAAAATATTTTTTATATATTTTTTCCTCATTTTAAGAAATACATGATATTATTGAAGGAATATAAAAATATTCAATATTTACTTAAATAATTTATTATTGAAAATTATATATTCAATTAGGGGATTATATTTTTAAAAAAATCACTTCTATAAATTTTACAATATATATCATACGGAATCATCCGATTGTGATGATTAAATTAGTGGAAATGGGAATTATTAAACAATTTTTTTGTAAATAACATGTGATGAAATATTATAATAACACCTATTTGTTTTCAATTACATGGTTGAGGTTAAATTTTTATAACATAGCATAATAAATCATAAATTATAATATATTAATGAAAAAATAAATTTTATTAATGGTAAATTAGAAAAACGTGTATATATTATTTCCAAGATATATATTATAACCAAAATGATTAAAAATGTGATAAAAGAATCTATGTTTTAATAATATCACATGATTAAAATATAAAATTAATGGCCACAATTTTTACACAATATATTTTGGGAAATGATATTTAAATTAGTGGGGAAGTAAAACATAAATAAATTCATTTATATTTTTTTAGAAAAAGTATTTCAATATAAAATTCATTTCATATATTCATTAATGATATAAGGTAATTTTAAATTATGTAACTACTATATATAGAGTTTAAAATTAATTTTATTAATAGTGTAGTGGTTTTAACAAAGATCAATATAGATTTATAATAATAATAATAAAAATATTATGTTGTAATAATAACCTTTCTATCATGGAATCACATGAGAAACATGTTTTATGATGTTAATCTATTAAATGGCATGTGTTTAATCAGAATTCAACGAAGAAAATAAAAATTTTCGATGGATTTGTTGATTAGTTTGAAAAATTCATCGTTGTTTCTATATTTATTAAAATATTTAAAAAGGATAATAGTGACCATGATATAATTGTTGTTTATTTAATTCTAAATAGTAAAAATGGATATAGGAAAACAATTATTTAAAATATTAATCATTTTGGAATATTTATGTAATTATCTACTACTATAAAAAATTAATTATTGTATTCAGCAATTTAAAAATCATATTACAGTTTAAAATTTTATTAATATAAAATTGAATGTAGAATAATAATTATGAAATGTAATTTTTATTATATAACACAATGTTAAAACCAAAAAAAATATGTAATTTTCTAAAGAAATTTAATTTTTTAATTTTGGAAATTTTTTAGATTATACATTAACTCGTCATTTGGTATTATATCTATTTTTTTAGTCAATGAAAAATCTATAAACTAAAATTTTATCAGAAAACATTAATTATTATATTAAGATTTCTCTTAAATAATAATCATATGTAACGTATATAAATTTAAATTGTTTTAATTTTTTGATTTACACCAACACGATAAAATTAACCATGAAATGTATAATTTAGTAATTATTTATTAATATTTATTTACATAATTATTTGATATTTATATTAAATAGATAATTATTTTAAAAAATTAAAACATTAATTTTTAATTTAACTACTTATTGCCTATATTTTCTTATGTATTGAGTAATTTTTTTAATAACTTATATTAAAAAAATGAACACACATTATCAGGTATTCTAATTCATTATTTATAAATTAATGTAGTCTGGGTAATTGTGGTGATATGTAAATGAATAAATTTTCACTAGATCATGATATAAATTAATCAAATTTGGGGTTTCACTTAGTGGTAAGCACCATATAATGTCACATAAAATTTCAAATGGATTTAAATCATATAGAGAAAGGGTGTTTTTGATCCTTGAATAATATTTAGTGCTATAGTAGGTACTATATAAAGGTAATGTATCATCAGAACTACTCATACTAATTACTATTTTAATAAGTCATATTTGGTGCTTCAACACATTAATGGTTACCCTTAGCACCTGTACGAGTTTATATTAATGTATGATGTAGAGAATGTTGGAGTATATAAGATTTATATGAGGTATAATGGTTGTTATATAGATATGATAGAGTAGTTGGTCTAATTTTTATTAATTATTAATCTTATGTTTTTGATTGTGGACCACAAACACAACTGTAAGGGGACATGTAGGGGTATCCAACTAGAAAATGGGAAGTTGTTGATCTAGTATAGGTTCTATGAGTAACCATTAATGGACTATGTTCTGTAGGGAAATGGGGCCATGTATTTTTGAAGGTTTTTCTTTTTGGTCCTAAGATCATGTAACTATTCTATATAACACGATATTAAAAGTGGATTTATACTGATAATATAAATTCATCAGACTATCATTTATTGAAACCGTACGAGTTGTGTCAATGTATGCTTATTTAATTTTAAGATATAGAAATTTACCCTGGGGATTATTATATGAAATAATAAAGTTATGTGATATTATAGGATCATAAAATAATAATAAAATATGTCCTTTGTTTACTAATGTAATAAAATAGATATAATATTGGATTTACAAGACCATATTTCCAATACATATAATGTATAAAAGTACATTTTTTCATTTCAAAATTTATAACATACTTTTTTATCATTTATCCTAAAATTTAAATTTTACGTTAATAATATATGAGAGATGAGGTAATGATTATTATATATTTTTATTAAAATATGAAGTTATTCAAAATAAAATTTAATTATGATAACTTTTAATGAAATAAAGTGAAACGATTAAAAATGATAACATTAAATAACTCAATACATAGAAATGATTTAATACTAGAAAGATAAAATTTTAGTTTGATGGGAATTTGATATTCTATATTTATTTTGTAAAATTGCATATAATTAAATAGACATTTAGATGTTAGTTTAGGAAGTAAAATTTTAAAATGAAGAGATTAAATAAATCCATGCAATCTAGATTACAACTCCATACCCTGTATATTTTTAAATTGAATGTGTCAATTTTGAAGGATTATTTTTTTCTTTAATAATATATTATTTATTACTTACACAACTCTATAATCGTTAGGTTTCCCATATGTCATCCCCTCTCCATGAAAAATATATGACATTCATAATAACAAAAAAAGGAAATATATGCGGCATGAATTAATGTTAGTATCACAAAACACTATATTTTAGTAATCATATTAACTTAATATTTTCATTTTTTATATTTTATTATAATAATATATTTTGAAAAATAATTATAGTATATTTTTCAAATTTAAACAAAAAATTGGAAAAATCTAAATTGTGGTTAAAATAATATATTTATAGTAACTTTACGAATTCTGGTGCACCCATTTAATATAAGTGGTTTTCTGATAGTTCTATGAATGAAAAATGAATTTGGTTATCCCAATTTAGCTCAGATTGAGGAATCATTGAAGGATAACATCATACATTTCTAGAATAAATTATATCATATTGATAGATTGGTAGGTAATTATATTTGATATATAGTTTCTTATATGTTTAGAAAACAGATAGTATAATCATACCATGTGGATTTATTCAAAAAGGATACTAAATTCTATAAATGTATAATCATATGACTCTAATAATAATACAATAATTTTATATAATATTTGTCGTAATAATCTATATAATGAAATATGGATGAAATAGATAAGGTTGAATACAAAAAACATTGTAGAATAAAAAATTATACTGTTGATCTTAATGAATGATGTGGTCTTATTTTAACAGAGTATCATTATTTTTATATTTCGTTCAAAAAAAGTACTATAATTAATGAATTTAGTTTTTATGGAATATTTTTCTTATTATTTTCACATTTAGATGAATATTATTATTATACAAACATTTTGATAATAATATTAATAATCTGATTTGTCATAGTGATATATTAAAATGAATTAATCTTAGGGATACTAAAATGATATTATGAAATTAACTTGACTAGGATGACAAAAAACTCTCTCGACCTTGCTCACTACATGCTAAGAATGGCATTCCCTATTCTATTGACATGATAACTAGTTCTGAGGACTCATGGAAGACTTTTCGGAATAACTTATACACCAAATCATAGTTGTAATCACAGTGTAGAATTTATTTAATTTCAAATATAAATCATCCTTTTTGAAACATCCACAAAATAATATAATAATATAATATAAATAAACAATTAAAAAATTAAGGCATATCTGTGAAAAGGAATCAGGTCACTTGTATCAACATAAAATATCATATATAAATTGTTAAAAAATAATTTACAATAAAAACATGGTAGAAATAAAAATTGGCCATCTTGGATGATACGTCATTTCTAAAAATAAAATAAACACAAATAAAACCCCATATATCAAATAGTGAAACCCATAATTTCACTCCACATCCAAACACAACATCTATGTCCCAAGAGAATTATAACCAATTTGATGGTGTTATAGACCCTTTATAAAACATCAGTGCTTCATACATGCACAAGATGGTGTTTGAAAGTTGTAATATGACAGACTCATTAGGACCTCCCAAATGATTTTACGAACTTACATTCATTATGAATAATATGAATTCGTGATTGAAATAAAATGTTATTAAAAATGTTGTATTCCAATTTAATTACACGATATAAATATAAAATTTAGATATTTTTTATGAAGAAAACACTTATCTTTAAGGAAAAATACCATAGGTTATCAACTTAATGGTAAAACAATTTGAAATTTTGGTGTGTGTAAATATTTAAAAAAATATTATGGACCCATTTTTCCTCATTTCAAACTTTTCAAAAAAAAACCCCAACGAATATAATTTTAAATATTCATTCAAATAACATTTAGATCCATTTTAACACCAATATATTGAAAATTATAATAAAAAGAATAGTATGATAAGAAAAAAACATGTCAAAAAAATAATAGTGAAATATTATTTTTTCTAACATCAAAACTATCTCAAGTGAACCCATTCAGTGATTATATTCACTACATAAACCAATTATCATGTAACACATGACATTTGTTACAAACATAGCCCTATTGTGAGATGATCCTGTCCAACCTATTAAAATATGTATATGTAACTAATATAAATTATACCCAATGAGCTATATATACTGCATCAGTATAATTGGGGAGAGACCCCAACCCCACCCATGGATCCCTATATCACAATTAAGGGGACCATATTGTGTGCATACTCAAACGAGTTCTGGGTACAACAACCTCATAACTAGTTCATGGATTTCATAGCAATTAATATGTGGATGTGGGAAATAATTATTCTCGGATATTAACATGCGACATAACCATAGAAAATATAAATCCCACCTATCCTAAACCATCATATGAAACAAGACCCTTCATTTCATAAATTCTTCACATCAAAATTAATCATAATATGAAGTAAAATCACTTGGGGGAATGTTATAATTTTATTAAATGTTTTGAAAAATACGATAAATGTTGTAAATAATACATCAAATGTTATGAACTAGATTTCAAAATCACATTTTATATAATTTAAAATCACATATTATGAAAAAAAACATTAAAAATATTAAAAATACATTTCCCAATATAAAAATTAAATAATAATTTATTACATTTCATTTAAATCCAAGAAAAGATCATAAAACATACATTTCTTATAAAAATGTATATTTAAATCATCATATTAATTTAGTCAATTACATAGAATGTAATGACCCAAGACTTTAGAGAATAATAATATTTTTTTCTATTAATATTTATGAAGAGGTTATTAATTTTATATTAATAGGTACAATTGTTACGACAATGTATGTGACACACAACAACAGGTTTCTTCAAAATCCTCAATTTCACACAATATTAAGTTATATTGAAATATTATACCATAATAATATAATTCTTTTAAATGGCAGTAAACACCTCACCATTGTAAGGAAGTGAAAGTATAATATGAAGTGAATTCGGAAATATGGTTTACAAATGTTAAAATAATGATTCAGCGTTTACCAAAATTTGATAGAAAAAATGATAAAAACAAATTGAATATAAATGATGTGTTTTTATGAAGACTAATTTAAAAGATAATAATTGTGTCTATAAAATCTTATATATTTGTATGGATTTTTTTGTTAAATAATATATGTTATATATTAAATTAAATCTTTTAATTTCATCTTATATGGTTTCTAGATATGATATAAGATGAAATTCAGTTCTCTGGATAAAAAATCTCTTTCTAAAAATTATGTTTTACGTATTTTTGATTGCAAAACATATTTAAATTTAGTTTTTACAACATTATATGTTATATATGAGAAAATTAAATACTTATTTAAAATTTTTATATCAAAATTTAATTTGGATGCGTTTTTTATATTTTTATGATAATTATCACGTTTTGATAAATAGTACAAAAAATGCTAAATTTTATTTGAAAACAAATTTTTCCATTGAGATAGTTTATATGGTTAAATCATATTATATAATGGTTTTAATTTATGAACTGAATATATTTTTAACATTTAGTCCAAGTTTGGTCATTGGATGTAATTTCACATTAAAATTTGACATAAACACATGTCAATCTTTGGATAGTTATTATCTTTTAAAACCCCTTTTTTGTATTAACAACAAGAAATAGTTTTAATTTGATTATTGAAACTTATGTGTTTTGAATTTGGAAAAAATGATTCAATATTATAATCATATGTTCCAAATTACATGAATATGTAACTTTTATTTTTGGACTCTATGAATAGTAAATCAGTAATTATTTTATTTATCATGGTTTGAGGGTAAATCTGGAAAATAAGGAGAAAAAAGAATATTATTCTAATATTAAACAACCCTAAAACATGTCATAATCCTATTTTATGAGATATTTATGACCATGGTAAACCATGGGTTGTTTTTGGTACCACATTGATGCACATGGATGTGTAAATGATTTTTTTGAAGAATTAATTTAATGATAAGAGAAATATAACATAAACATGTATATTTTAATAAAAAAAATTATACAGTGCAACATAACTGATTACTTATACTATAAATAGTCATTATAAATATAATAACATTTCTTATATCAATATTGTTTATTAATAAATTTTAGACATCAAAAAAATAAATTTAATTATGACACTATGATGATGTAGTGTTTGCTTCAATAATGATGGATTCAAATAAATGATATAATACATATTAAAATAAATAGATTTGATTTTTTTATAACAAACATGAATTTTATGGATGATATTGACACCTTAGATTTTATTTAATTACTTTTTTTGAAGAATCCAGATGTTATGAATTTAACCAAAATCAATTACTTGATTGTGTCAAAATTGACAGAAATGATTTTTGAAAACAAATAATATTTTATAAAATGATATAATAGTTATAAAAATATAAAATTATTGAAACTGGCTTATATAATGCTAAACATTTCATTAATTATCCATATATGGTTCTCTTGGTATTTTTTAGTAATTATATTATACATAAATTATGAAAATTCAAGATTACATGGTAAGAGTTAATGTTTTTAACTAATTGGTTGAGAAAAATAGGATAAGGATAAACATGTGACCTAAAACCAATTGGATGAGTGGTTTTATTACAGAAGTATATGTATCTTTTAATTAATTTTTTTTAACTTTTATATCTAAATTAATTTATAATACATTAATATTTCTAGACATTCTTAAAGTGCCACCTCCCTCTTATAAAAGTCCATCACGTCTACCCACATAACCGACACCTCTCAAGACCCTTGGATCATTAAAATTCTAAAACATAATCTCTAAACATCCATATATTTCCCTTATAATCATTAACATGGGATGAAGTCAATTCAATAATGCCTTTTGGATCAAATCAAAAGAATGTACTCAATTTAGAGTTAACATCTTCTCTGATGTTACCTTCTTTCATATTCCTTATACATTCCCAATGATCATATTATTCATTGATTTAATAACAAAAATAGAATAAAAAATATACTAGGATTATTTTTATGAGAAGGAATAGAACCATAATTACACACATATCCATTTAATGGATATGAACATACTGTTTCGGTGGACAGTGAACTACTACCTCACGAAACGATGATTGTTAAATTTTCCTGTAGAACCATTCATGGTGGCCAGGAAGATGGAAATATAATTATATATGATATATATTATATTTATATTTATATTTTCCCTATACATATATATTTTTCATTTACAACATACCTTCATGATTTCCATATTATGTAAGTATGATAATTTCATTTGAGAAATGTGGACTATCTCCCTTTCAAAGTGATATGACATGTTCATTCCATACATGGAACATTAAAAAGATGGAGTTAGTTAAATTATGTAACATATATAAAATATGATATTATACCATAATCATAATATAAATGTGTATCATTTAGTTTTCATTATTTGAAATAAGGAAAATGAAATAAAAGTAGTGTCCATGCGTACGTACGACTTACTGTCACCCTTACCGATGCATTTCATTTTTTATCTCTAAATGTTTTTGACATTTCTAAATAAGAATATTACATATATTAAAAAATATATACTGGATATATATGATTCATAAATTGTAAATAATATTCTGGACATGATGGTCTTTTGACGGCATGGATAATTTGCATCAAACAAGTTCATGTTCGATTGAATTACTGAATTTCGACAAAACATCAAATATGAAGTCAAATAATTATGTAATTTTTATAATGTTCTAAAATTAAATATAAAAAAATTAATTAATTTTAAAAAGGTTCTGAATAATGTATAAATTAACAAATTTTTATTATTTAGGAATATAATGATCGAAGGAGACAAGTCAGACTCATGGTAAGGGATCATTTCACCCTACTCTTTTAGTCAATAAATTTTTTTGTGTAAATACATTTAATTTCCATTTCCTTATGATGGGGTATCTTATTATATATCCTTATGTCAATTAATTTTCATTCCAAATTATTAGAGTCTCTTTTATCCCTAATCAAGTAATTTTCTGAATCGTTAAATGATTCTGTTTGGCAGATAATTTTTTGTATGAGAATTTCTAAACTCAATTTTCACTCATTAGGCTTTATTCATACTATGATGATTTTATTATTGCATAATTATGTGTGAAAAAACTGATTATTTATTTATTTATCTATTTCCACTTCTCTTTATGGGTATATACTGTCTCTACACATAAACATCCCTTTGATAAATTCTTACGTCATTTATACGAAATTTTTAAAGAAAATCAAAACTCAATATCATTTAATTGAGTTAAATATCCATTTTATTGGTTTTTTTTCAAAATAATTTGTTTGAATATCCTATTATCGTTTTAAAAAATATATCCCATTATATTAGGTGAATTTATATTTGTCGCACAAAATTATTTCATGAATCTTTCCATAATCTAATTATACGATCTCTATAAGGGACTTCATCTCAATATCTATTCATTGAGGTATATTTTGGTTTATACATGATCTTATTTTATATGATGTATAAAAAAACATTATTAATTTAATTTAATTCAATTTTTTTAAAAAGAAATATTTTTCAACAAGGTGGTTTAATAAACTAAAACATGATTGTTTATTTTTAAAATTCGTAGCGACAATGACCTTTCCGACCATATGAGCATTGTTGGATATTTAGCTTCTTTAACAAACTATAATGTTCTTGAAAGGAAAATAAATACCATATAACCTTTTTATGAGTCTTGGCATTGAAAATTGTTTTAATAAGATATTTTTATGTCAATATCATGAAAAAATATACTTTGAATGCAATTTGGAAATGTTATCCTCCACTTATGAATTTTTATGTGTTATGAATATGTTATGGTTCAATGGAAATATATATGTCATGGATTGTTCCATGAGAAACCAAGGGAGGATAAGCCCAATATAGCTCTCTAATTAATTGGGTAACATTAAGCAGGAAAAAGATAATGTTTCCCCTACGATATTTGGGTAATATACTATGATAGGTATTCGAAACGTAACTCCCTTTGTATCTGTGAAAGATAAAATGTATGTATGTTATGGATGCCACAATTTACCTTTATGATTTATTATTTCTATGTGCTATTGATAAATCATATGATTTCCTGATGAATGTTAAAGAGCACATGTTTTATGATTGAAAAGTATGATTTCATTGATTTGAATGTTTTAATGGACTAATGCTTTCTTTCATGATTTAATTTTGCTTAATGAGGTTTTCATTATCATCCCATTTTTTAAATTTCATTCACATGGTATAAGGAGTGTTGAAATAATGGACTAATTCCAGAATTTTTTATCATGAAAATAATTCTTGTTTTAATCAATGGGTTTTTCTATTGTGAAAAAATTGGATAGATTATAAGTGTCTACATTGTAATATTTGAAATCTAATGGAATAGTTATGGCATAATTATATAAAAATATAAACCTATAAATATAGTCATTGTGATTTCTTGACTTACCACATGAACATGTAATGTTTATGGATGGGGCCTTATAGTTGGTATCAGAGGCCAGTTTTGAAAAAATAAGAGGTTCGAGTGTTATTTAATCATAAGTGATATAACTAAAATTGTTAGAATATTTGAAAGATTAATAATTATTTTATATAAATTTAATGTGTTTATGATACCATGAATAAGTATATTTTAGTGTATAACATCCTCATTAAATAGTATATGATGATTTCCATAATATACTAACACAAAAAATTTTCAATTTATAGTAATTGGATGGATCTAGCAAGCAAAAAAGTAACAGTGATATGAAGAAAACTGTAGTGGTTTTCTGAACAAGAAAGAAAATAAAATTGTCCCTATAATGAGAACTCATTTACTTATTCTCAACCTACTATCTGGAGTCATGATTGACCACTTGAACCATGGAAATATTTCTATGGAATCATATATAAATAATATGACTTCCAATGGAATTTAGAGTAATAATAATAGAGGTAAGTATATTCCAAAACCTGTGTGTCAACATTATAGAAAGAAACACATATTAAAATGTTTCAAAGGGACAAGAAGGTGTCATAGATGTGGTCGTGATGTAAGAACCCGGTTCTTATTTTTGAAGTACGTGGATTGTCTTTTCTCTTTTCCTTAAGTGTTTTTGAGAAAATAAGGAAAATGGGGAAAATCTAAAATTTTGGGACTACACGCTGTGTACTTTTCCACACGCTATGTACTTTGGCCATGTGGGATGAGTACATAAAGTGTGTAGCCCTGTCAGCGACCAAAGGTGTAAAAACCGACTACACACCGTGTAGTGGTTATTTAGACGTTGTGTAGTCTGCCGGCAGGCAAATTGTAAGGAGGTGGCCAGCTGTGCGGCAGTACATGCCATGTACTCAGGTTTTACTCGCAGTGTACTCATGTCGACAGATGAACAGTACCACGCTGGCGAGAAGCCGCCGAAGGAACAAATAAAAAAAATGAAAACTACATGTAACATCCCAAGTAAGTAATGAATAATAGATATTTTTATATATGTCTATTAATTAATTATATAGTGTTTTAGAGGCTTAAAATGAAAATAAATCCAATCTTAAGCATGGAATACACTAATATTTTTAAAAGATTGTTTTACTGCCTTTTGATGGAAAACCCTTTTTAAATCTATCTTTTGACAATTTTATAAGCTATGTTTGTCAAAATAAACTTATTCTTTATGATTGGGACATCAAAATTTACTTTCTGTGAATTTTTGGTATTTTTCTGACAATGTCCATTTTTTAATGAATAGTGAAAAATAGTGCATTTTACATCAAAACTGCTTCTTAATCTAATTTATTTATATGATTAGATTATCTTTTGAATTGGTCTTAATGTGTAATCTGAATATATTTTTACCATTTAATCCAATTGTGGTCATTAGAATCAATTTCACTTTGAAATTAGACTTAAACTGGTGTCAATCTTTTGATACTTATTGTTTCATAAAAACACGCTATTTGTAATGACATCGGGAATTAATTATTAAATTAATTAATGTGACTTATATGTTTTCAATTTTTTAAAATAGACTTCATTTTTGAATTCATAATATCAAATATTTCTTAGGGTGAATTTTTGGTAATTTTCTGAAACACTTCAATTTTTGATGAATAGTGAAACCACTAAGTGGTACTTATAAAAAATTATTTTTCCGTTTAAATGAAATTTTTCCATTATTGTTTTTTGAATTTCAAAAATCTGACATACATGGTTTTAATTAATAAGTAAAATGTGGTTCAATGGGATTAAAATAATTTTTTGGTGAATAGTAACTTATTAAGTTCTTAATCGCGATTAGTGGTAATTAGTGTAGTTTAAGGTAAAAATAATGTTTTAATAGTATGAGATGAGCTCGACGCATGTCATACCCTCATTGGTTGTGTCATTTCCGACCAAGACAAGCCATGGGTCAACTTGGGGACCCCATGGATTCACTTTGGTTGGGAAATGACATAAATAACCTTTTATTTAATGTTAAAGTAAAAATGACACAAACATGAGTTATGTTACTAAAACAATTTTTATATGGGGTTATACAAGTCCGATTTTTTACTATAAATATTCATTATAAATATAAAAAGAGTTCCTACATCATAATATTTTTTTATAATTTGTAGACATTTAATAAATTAAATTATTTATGACATCATGATGATGTAGTGATGACCTCATTATTTAACGATTTAAATAAAATGTAAAGATAATGTAAAATATAAGATATAAACATGGAAAAAACCCATTGGATGAGTGGATTTAGAACCCTTATCACCTTATCCTCAAATTATATCAATGTGGGACCTTTTGGATCTGAAACTCTTTTTAAAATAATGTAACTTATCTTTACTTTCCAAGAGTGCCCCTCCTCTCCTCTTATAAAAGGCCCTCATCTCTACCTCCATACCCACCCTCCCAAAGTCTTTGGCTCGGCCATCCCCTACCCATTTACTCTCTCCACATCCCTCTTCTAATCCTAGAGGATTCCCTTTGGGCAGAATCCTTTCAAATGAATCCTTTAGGGTCAAATCAAAAGGAGTCACACTTTTAATGGTAATTCATTCTCTCATGTTCATTTGTTTTATTTTGCTTCTCCAACCCCCCTAAAATCTTTTTATTTACTTATTTTGTAACAACACAAGTAACTTCAATATACTAGGATGTTGTTATAAGATTTATTCGAGCTACACTCTCACACAACTACATCAAATGGTTAAAGAACATACGGTTTCCGTGGATGGTGAAATTCTGCCTCCCGAAACGATGATTGTTCAATACTCATTTAACACCTTCAATGGTGGTCATTATGATGTAACTATTTTTATATATGATATATAATATTTTTATTCTTTCCTTAAGCTTCTGTATTTTTCATTTATGGCATACCGTTATTGTATCCATTATTGGTAACCACGATATCTTCATTTTAGAAAGTGCGGACTACCACCCCCTGAAAATGATTTGATTCGTTAATACCATATGTGGGATGTGTAAAGGATAAAGTTAATGATATTATATATGTTATTATACTGGAATTATAATATACTCTTATGTCATTATGATTCCATTCCAGAAAATACGAAATAGAAATGGAAGTAGCGTTCATGCGTACGTACGGCTTACCGTCTCCATGAACGGTGCATTTCATTTTCATAACTCGAAATGTGATGTAATATTATAAATACATGTATATGATGAATATATATGATATATATGTTATCCAAATCATTAATATCATTCTGGATATAACAAACCTTTGACCAAATTAACAACATGTAAGTGTAAGAAGTCTATTTTTGACATAAGAACCAAATACCGACAAAATGAACATTATTAACTTAAATGATTACATGATGATCATAACATGGTATAAAAGAAATAATGAATTTGAAAAAGGTTTTTAAGCAAGTATATATTAACTCAAGTTTATTAATCAAGAGATTAAAGAACGGTCAGGTCAAGTCGGATACGAGGTATGGGACTTCGTCTCAATCTCCATTGATTGAGGCATATTTTGTTTTATACAAATCCTTCTTTTATACGGTGTATAAAATCCTTTGACTTTTACGTTTATTCAAAAGGAATCATTTTTATACGAAACGTTTTACTAAACGACAAAAGGAAATATTTTCGTCGTACGTATGCGGCGACAATGACTTCTCCGCCGCCGTGACCGTTATTTGAGTTTCGGCTTCCTCTACAAGCCATACCTTGTTTTTAAAAGAAAAATAAATACAATTTTTTACTTTTCGTTTATTTTGGTATTGAAAATGGTTTCCATAATGTTTTTATATCAATGTGTTGTATTGATATCTTGTGATTGAAAGGTGGAAATGTTATGTTTCCTTTATGCATGTTTTATGTGATACGATTATGTTGAGGTTCTTGGGAATTATTATGAAGACGGGTGGTTCCGTGATAAACTAATGGAGGGTGAGCCCGATATAGCTCTCCAATGCATTGGGTAACGCGAAGGAGTGAAACGTTAACATTTCTCCGAAGAGATTTAGGGAATATACTGTGATGGGTATTCTAAACATAACCAAGAGGGTTACTCCCTACGTAAGAATGTTATGAATTCCTCAAGTTACCTTTATGTCTTATGATTTCTATGATTTATTCATGATTTGATGAGGTATGTTAAAGTGCATATGTTTTATGGGTAAAGCATGATCTCATACTTATGTATATATGTACCCATGTTTCTATTCCATATTTTTATATCCCTTACTGAGCTTTTTTATGCTCATCCGAAGTTTTTTTAAAATGTTTTTCACAGGTCAATGGAAAGGTACATGATATGATTATAGTGTCAAGGAAGTGTCAAGAAAGAATCCATGATTATTTTAAATATGTTTCCATTGATGGGAATGAAGAATAATGTCTTTATGTAACCAATTTGTTTATATGTGGAATGTAATGCATGTTTTATGATCTAATTCTCTAAAACTCTAAACCCGAAAAGATCCTCAATGTGTAATCTTGTAATAACTCATTATTAAGTAAGGTTTAAGGCTGGGGCCTTATAGTTGGTATCAGAGGTTGGTTTAGATAAATTTAGGAGTTATAATTCTATTAAATGATTATCCAAAATTATTTTTTGAAATGATATTGCATTTAATGATTACCATATTGCTTCATCTAAGACACGTTTGTTCAGAATGGTTTTCCACAGAGGAAACAGGGAAGAAGTGCTAGGAAGGCATACAGAAGGAAATAACCTTCCGAATCTGCATCCTGAGATGGTCGGAATTGGAACTAAACAGTTTGTTGCAGTAATGACGCAGGTGACTCAGGCTATAAATGGTGGTGGTATCCATGCACGAGATCAGCTAGATCAACCGCAGAGGAACATGTCAGTGGTGGAACATTTCATGAGGCAACATCCCCCATCATTTAGAGGATCGTCTGACCCTGTGCTAGCTGAAGGGTGGATTAAAGCACTGGAGAAGATTTTAGATGTCATGGGGTGTTCATACAATCAAAAGGTTAGTCTTTCCATTTACCATTTGGAGGGTGAGGCGGATTAGTGGTGGTCGATGGTTAAAAATATCCGGGACGCTGATGAGATTGATGCTCTCGACTGAGATGAATTCAAAGGTATGTTTCTTGAGAAGTATTTCCATATGGCTGTTCGACTTAGGATGGAAAATCAATTCTTGGAATTGAGGCAAGAGGAAGACTCAGTGGCTACCTATGAAGAAAGGTTTACTCGATTGGCAAGGTATGCTCCAAATTTAATACGATACCTTGATAGTAAAATCAATCGTTTTTACTCAGGATTAAAGCCAAAATATCGAAGGGAATTAGCTTCTAGTGAGTTTAAAAGTTATTAAAAGCTTGTTTGTTGTGCTGATAAGGTGGAAATGGAGTTTGTCGATGATCAAGTGTTCTATAACAACCAACAGAAGAAGAGACCAAAGTGGCAGGAGAAAGGTAAGAATTCTTTAAAAATGTCTGCTGGTAAGAAAACTAAGTTTCCAGTTTGTGTTAAATGTGGAAAAAGGCATGCTGGGGAATGTCTTCTGAATTCTGGAAAGTGCTACCGATGTGCTAAGATGGGACATAAGGCTCGTGATTTCACCGAAAAAGATCAGGGTGATGGTAAGACCAAATTTGATTTACAGTTAGTGAAATGTTATAAGTGCAATGAGATGGGTCACTATGCAAATAAGTGTCCAACAAAGATCTTGAGTGATGGGAAGTAGTTAGACTACAAGCAGAAAGGGGTGGTGAAATCCTTTGCAACTACTTCAGCAGATGTCGGGCCATCAAATGAAGTTGTATCAGGTACTTTGATTGTTTTTTCAGATTATGCCAGTGTGTTGTTTTATTCGGGGTCTACACATTCTTTCATCTCTGAAACCTTTTCTAGTAAAATGGGAATACCACCTCAATAAATGACTCCTGAACTTTTGGTAAAAACACCTGGGGGGAATGTTGAGGCAAAAAGAATTTATAAGAATATTCCTATCCTTATCTGTGGAAAGAACCTACTTGAAAACCTTATTGTTCTACCTCTAGTAGAGTTTGATGTTATCCTGGGTATGGATTGGATCTCTATTTACCATTCTAAGATTGACTGTAGGGCTAAAGAACTTTCTTTTCAGAAAGACTCTCAGTTTGTTTACAAGAATGAACTCTTACTGTTGATAATTTATCAAGAGGCCAAGAAACTTCTAAAAGATAGAAATGAATGTTACCTTGCACACATCGTTGAAAATAAAGGAACTGTTCAGATTAATGATGTGCCAGTGGTAAATGATTATCCTGATGTTTTTCCTGATGAGTTGCCTGGAATAATACAAGATCGGGAAGTTGAATTTACTTATGACATAGTTCCTGATGCTAAGCCAATTTCAAAACGCCCTTATCAAATGGCTCAAATTGAACTTTTAGAGTTGAAGGAGCAATTGAAAGATTTATTAGAGAAAGGTTTCATTCGACCTAACACATCACCATGGGGTGCTCTTGTCTTGTTTGTTAAAAAGAAAAATGGTTCTATGAGACTTTTCATTGATTATAGAGCCTTGAATAACATCACTGTTAAGAACGAATATCCTTTTCCTCATATCTATGATTTGTTTGATCAGCTCCAGGGAGCTCAGTTTTTTTCAATGATTGACCTGAGATCGGGGTACCATTAGCTGAAGTTAAAGGAGGCAGATATTCCGAAGACCGTGTTCCGTACGAGATATGGCCATTATGAATTTGTAGTAATTCCATTTGGGCTAACCAATGCACCTGCTGTATTCATGGACTTAATGAATATAATTTTCCATGAGTTCATGGATAAGTTTGTGGGGGTTTTCATTGATGATATTTTGGTGTTTTCTAAAAGTAAAGAGGAGAATGAAAGACATTTAAGGGTTATCTTGCCAACCTTAAAAGAAAAGAAACTGTATGGAAAATTCAGAAAGTGTGAGTTTTGGTTGCAACAAATTTCTTTCCATGGTCACATTGTTTCTAAAGATGGAATAACTGTTGATCCTGCAAAAACAAAAGTTGTGTAAGAATGGCCAAGACCCACAAATGTAACCGAGATTCGTAGCTTCCTTGGTTTGGCAGGCTATTACGGAAGGTTTGTTAGAAATTTTTCACGGTTATCTAGTCCAATAACTAAGCTAACTCGGAAGGGTGTTAAGTTTATCTGGACAAAAGAATGTGATGATTGTTTTCAGGAACTGAAAAGAATATTGGTGAATGCTCTAGTATTGGCACTACCTTCCAGAAATGGTGAGTTTGTCATCTACAACGATGCCTCATTGAAAGGACTTGGTTGCGTCCTAATTCAGAATGATCAGGTAATTGCTTATGCTTCACGACAGTTGAAAAATCATGAGGTAAATTACCCTACACATGATCTGGAATTAGCTGCTGTTGTTTTCACTTTAAAAATTTGGAGGCATCATTTGTATGGAGTAAAGAGTGAAATATATACCGATCACAAAATTTTAAAGTATATATTCACTCAGAAACAATTGAACATGAGACAAAGGAGATGGCTAGAATTAATCAAAAATTATGATTGTAAAATTCATTACCATCTGGGAAAAGCAAATAAAGTGGCTGATGCTTTGAGTCGAAAATGTTATGCTTCATTAGCAATGTTGCGTTTGGAACGTGATCCTTTGGTTAAGGATTTGATGAACTTTGGCATTGAAGTTTTTGGTGCAGGAAGTTCTTCTGTTTTGTTTCAGGTATCAGTGAGATCATCTCTATCAGATAGAATCAAGCAAGCACAGAAGCAACACAGTGAGTTGCAGAAAAAGGTAGAGTTGGTTCAGAAAGGTAAGTTTCCTGAATTCAACATTGATAATGATTGTGTTTTGAGATTTGGGAAGAGATTGTGTGTGCCTTGTGATTCACAGTTGAAGAGAGAGTTTTTATGTGATGCTCATAGTTCTCCGTTTTCAGTTCATCCTGGCAGTACTAAGATGTATAGAGATCTGCGGGAGTATTACAGGTGGGATGGAATGAAAAGAGATATTGCTGATTTTACTGTGAAGTGTTTGACATGTCAACAGGTTAAAGCAGAGCTGCAGTTACCGAAAGGGATGCTTCAGCCTTTACCAGTTCCAGAGTGGAAATGGGAGAATATATCCATGGACATTGATGTGGGATTAACGAAGACATCTCGAGGTAATAATGCAATCTGGGTTATTGTTGATCGCTTGACTAAATCTGCTCATTTCCTTGCTATACAAGATACTTTTTCCCTAGATCAACTTTCCTGTTTGTATCTTAAAGAGATAGTCAGGTTACATGGAGTTCCTCTCTCCATTGTATCTGATCGTGATCCCAGGTTCACTTATAACTTTTGGAAAGGCCTTCAGAAGTCGTTGGGTAATGAATTAAATTTTAGTACAGCTTTTC
Source organism: Viscum album (assembly GCA_963277665.1). Taxonomy (NCBI): domain Eukaryota; kingdom Viridiplantae; phylum Streptophyta; class Magnoliopsida; order Santalales; family Viscaceae; genus Viscum; species Viscum album. Next base: position 224,022,937 of record OY728165.1, read on the forward strand.
ATCCTCAATCAGATGGGCAGTCAGAACGAACAATTCAGACCTTGGAGGATATTCTACGAGCTTGTTCTATGGATTATCAGGGAAGTTGGGAGAAATATCTTTCTTTGGTTGAATTTTCATATAATAACAGTTTTCATTCCAGTATACATATGGCGCCATTTTAGGCATTATATGGGAAGCGATGTCGAACTCCGGCTTTCTAGGATGAAGTGGGTGAAAGGAAGTTGATGGGGCCAGAATTGGTAGAAGATATGGCCGGAAAAGTTCAGCTGATTCAGAAACACATGAGAATAGCTCAGAGTAGGCAGAAGAGTTATGCAGACAACAGGAGGAAGGATCTATCTTTTGAGGTAGGTGATCATGCTTTTATCAAAATATCACCATGGAAAAGTGTGATGCGATTTGGTAAGAAAGGAAAGCTGAGTCCAAGGTTCATTGGACCATATGAAATTCTAGAAAGAGTTGGATCAGTTGCTTACCGAGTGGCTTTACCTCCGAGTTTATCTCAGGTACACAATGTTTTTCACGTTTCGATGTTGAGAAAGTATATGCCAGATCCATCTCATGTTTTGAGTCCAAAGGTAGTTCAGCTGGAAGAGAACCTATCTTATGAGGAACAACCGGTCCAGATTCTTGACCACTGGGAGCAAGTGTTACGGAATAAGGTGATTAAGCAGGTAAATGTTTTGTGGAAAAACCACATGATGGAAGAGGTAACATGGGAATCTGAAAATGCAATGAGGGATAAGTACCCCCATTTATTCGATAAGTAAATAAATTGTGGGGACGCAATTTTCAAAAGGGGGGAAGGATGTAACATCCCATGTAATTAATGAATAACAGATATTTTTATCTATGTCTATTAATGAATTAGATGGTGTTTTATAGGCTTAAAATAAAAATAAATCCAATCTTAAGCATGGAATACACTATTATTTTTAAAAGATTGTTTTACTGCCTTTTGATGGCAAACCATTTTTAAATCTATCTTTTGACAATTATATAAACTATGTTTGTCGAAATAAACTTATTATTTATGATTGGGACATCAAAATTTACTTTGTGTGAATTTTTGGTATTTTTCTGACAATGTTCATTTTTTAATGAATAGTGAAAAATACTGCAATATACATCAAAATTGCTTCTTAATCTAATTTATTTATATGATTAGATTATCTTTTGAATTTTTCTTAAAGTGTAATCTGAATATATTTTTACCATTTAATCCAATGGTGGTCATTGGAATCAATTTCACTTTGAAATTAGACTTAAACTGGTGTCAATCTTTTGATACTTATTGTTTCATAAAAACACGCTATTTGTAATGACATCGGGAATTAATTATTAAATTAATTAATGTGACTTATATGTTTTCAATTTTGTAAAATAGACTTCATTTTTGAATTTGGAATATCAAATATAGCTTAGGGTGAATTTTCGGCAATTTTCTGAAAAACTTCAATTTTTGATGAATAGTGAAACCACTAAGTGGTACTTATAAAAACTGATTTTTCCGTTTAAATGAAATTTTGCCATCATTGTTTTTTTAATTTCAAAAATCCGACATACATGGTTGTCATTAATAAGTAAAATGTGATTCAATGGGATTAAAATAATTTTTTGGTGAATAGTAACTTATTAAGATCTTAATCGCGAGTTGTGTTAATTAGTGTAGTTTAAGGTAAAAATAATGTTTTAATAGTATGAGATGAGCTCAACACATGTCCTACCCTCATTTTTTGTGTCATGGCCGACCAAGACAAGCCAAGGGTAAACTTGGGGACCCCATGGATCCACTTTGGTTGGGAAATGACATAAATAACTTTTTATTTAATGTTAAAGTAAAAATGACACAAACATGAGTTATGTTACTAGAACAATTTTTATATGGGGTTATACAAGTCAGATTTTTGACTATAAATAATCTTTAGAAATATAAAAATATTTCCTATATCATAGTATTTTTTTATAGTTTTTATACATTAAATAAATTTAATTAATTATGATATCATGATGATGCAGCGATGACCTCATTATTTAACGATTTAAATAAAATGGAAAGCTAATGTAACATATAAGACATAAACATGGAAAAAACCCATTGGATGAGTGGATTTAGAACCCTTATAACCTTATCCTCGAATTATATCAATGTGGGACCTTTTGGATCTGAAACTCTTTTTAAAATAAAGTAACTTATCTTTACTTTCCAAGAGTGCCCCTCCTCTCCTTTTATAAAAGGCCCCCACCTCTACCTCCTTACCCACACTCCCAAAGCCTTTGGCTCAGCCATCCCCTGCCCATTTACTCTCTACACATCCCTCTCCTCATCCTAGAGGATTCTTGTTGGGCAGAATCCTTTCATAGGAAGCCTTTAGGCTCAAATCAAAAGGAGTCACACTTTTAAAGGTAAATCATTCTCTCATGTTCATTTGTTTTATTTTGATTTTCCAACCCCCCTATACTCTTTTTATTTACTTCTATTGTAACCACACCAGTATCTTAAATATACTAGGATTTTTTTATAATATTTATTCGAGCTACACTCTCACAAAACTACATCAAATGGTTAAAGAACATACGGTTTCCGTGGATGGCGAAATTCTGCCTCCCGAAATGATGATTGTTCAATACTCATTTAACACCTTCAAAGGTGGCCATTATGATGTAACTATTTTTATATATGATATATAATATGTTTATTCTTTCCTTAAGCTTCTGTATTTTTCATTTATGGCATACCGTTATTGTTTCCATTATGGGTAAACACGATATCTTCATTTTAGAAAGTGTGGACTACCGCCCCCTGAAAGTGATTTGATTCGTTAATACTATATGTGGGATGTGTAAAGGATAAAGTTAATGATATTATATATGTTATTATACTGGAATTATAATATACTCTTATATCATTATGATTCCTTTTCAGAAAATACGAAATAGAAATGGAAGTAGCGTTCATGCGTACGTACGGCTTACCGTCTCCATGAACGGTGCATTTCATTTTCTAACCTCTAAATGTGATGTAATATTATAAATACATGTATATGTTGAATATATATGATATATATGTTATCCAAATAATTAATATCATTCTGGATATAACGAACCTTTGACCAAATTAACAACATGTAAGTGTAAGAAGTCTATTTTTGACTTAAGAACCAAATACCGAAAAAATGAACATTATTAACGTAAATGATTACATGTTGTTCATAACATGGTATAAAAGGAATAATGAACTTGAAAAAGGTTCTTAGGAAAGTAGAGACTAACTCAAGTTTATTATTCAGGAGATTAAATAACGGTCGGGTCAAGTCGGATACTAGGTATGGGACTTCGTCTCAATCTCCTTTCATTGAGGCATATTTTGTTTTATACACAACCTTCTTTTATACGGTGTATAAACCCCTTTGACTTTTACGTTTATTCAAAAAGAATATTTTCTATATGAAGCGTTTTACTAAATGATAAAAGGGAATGTTTTTGTCGTACGTATGCGGCGACAATGACTTCTCCACCGCCGTGACCGTTATTTGAGTTTCGGCTTCCTCTACAAGCCATACCTTGTTTTTAAAAGAAAAAATAAATACCATGTTTTACTTTTCTTTTATTTTGGTATTGAAAATGGTTTTCATAATGTTTTTATATCAATGTGTTGTATTGATATCTTGTGATTGAAAGGTGGAAATGTTATGTTTCCTTTATGCATGTTTTATGTGATACGATTATGCTGAGGTTCTAGGGCATTATTATGAAGATGGGTGGTTCCCTGATAAACTAAGGGAGGATGAGCCCGATATAGCTATCCATTTCATTGGGTAACTCTAAGGAGTGAAATGTTAAAGTTTCTCCGAAGATATTTAGGGAATATACTGTGATGGGTATTCTAGACGTAACCAAGAGGGTTACTCCCTACGTAAGAATGTTATGAATGCCTCAAGTTACCTTGATGTCTTATGATTTCTATGATTTATTCATGATTTGATGAGGTATGTTAAAGTGCTTATGTTTTATGGGTAAAGTATGATCTCTTCCTTATGTATATATGTACCCATGTTTCCTTTCCATATTTTTATATCCCTTACTGAGCTTTTTATGCTCATCCCAAGTTTTTTTGAAATGTTTTTCACAGGTCAAGGGAATGGTACATGATATGATGATAGTGTCAAGGAAGTGTCAAGAAAGAATCCATGCTTATTTTAAATATGTTTCCATTGATGGGAATGAAGAATACTATCTTTATGTAACCACTTTGTTTATATGTGGATTGTAATGCAAGTTTTATGATCTAATTCTCTAAAACTCTAAACCCGAAAATATCCTCAATGTGTAATCTTGTAATAACTCAAGATTATGTAAGGTTTAAGGCTGGGGCCTTATACTACATGCTGTGTACCCAGTAGTACATGCCGTGTAGTCTATTTTTTCACTTAGAATGGGAAGTATCCTCCCATGTTTACAGGGAAGGGTTAGAACCAGAGGATAACATGGGAGGTATGACCGGAGATTTGGAGATCCCCCGATCGAGTACCAGGAATCCATTTTTTGCACCGTTGATCTCCCTGGAACCGCGTGGGTGAGTTCTTTTTCCTCCTGGCATAGTTATTACCAATTATTTCTTGAGAGAAAGTTATTCGAGTTTTAACGAGGTTTTCTTTCACGTCAGATCTACGTCGTTCTTGGACGATTCGAGGATCATCGTTCGCGTATATCGGTCAGGGGCATTTAAGGTAGGTGGATTGGTGTTTAATTTACAACTATTGTGCATTTGAGTGTATATTTGTGCCCTGAACCCATGTTGGGGTGTCATGTGGCTAAGTACTTGGCTGTTTTTAATACCTAGAATTGTAAAGTTAATTAAATGTGATAATAAACTGATGTTTGGGATCGCTGCTTGGATCCAGGACCACCCCGGGGGTGCGTTCCTCGGTTTAGCCGTTTGGCCAGGATACTCGAGGGTATTCCTTTGTATTAATGATTATAGAATTTACTTGAGAGTAATTTCATGTGTTTTTATCATTTATATGTTGGGCATGGGCCGATTACTTGTTTAGCCTGAGGGCAGTACATTACATGGACTAAGGGCAGTATTTCCTAAAGCCTGAGGGCAGTGGTTATTTTAGCTGGAGGGAAACTTCATATGTGTCTATGGGAAATAGACTCTATTTCTGAGGGTGATACTTTTTACGCCTGAGGGATATATCTATTATGCCTATGGGAAATTCCCGGCGGGTTATGATTCTAATTACCAGAGGGTAAGGGTTTGCATGTCTGAGGACACTGACTATTTACATAGAAAATTAATTTTAGTGATTTCCTTAAATTGAATGATTAAATGAATATTAAAATGGAAATATAACTGGTAATGTTAGTTAATTTTTATTATTTCTTAGTTTATTTCATTTTTTCTACTGCACAATGTTGTTTCAAATTTTCACACAGCTAGGCACGAGCCTTTGGTGGGTGCCTACTGTGATTTATTTCTCACACCCTATTTGGGTCATTTATTCTGCCCAAACAGATTACATTTCTACAAGTGTGGATAAGGGAAAGAGTCCCTATATAGGTACATGATTATTTCAGGGGAGTATGAGAGCATGGGACCGAGCTTAGGCTCACGATGCTGCCAACTATTTTGTTTTGTTCTGTTGTACCTGTACATTCTATTGTATTGTACTGTATTATTGTGTAAAATGTTCTGGCTGTTTACATAGAACATGAGGCATGGTGAATCATTATCAATATAACTCATTGGTTATCTTTTATTGTAGTTGTTTATTATAATTATTTATGGTTTATTGCTTCCACTGTTGTTATATGTTTTATTTAGTAATTCCGATGTGCTACACTTTGACAAATGAGGGCATAGTTTCCCCACTATCAGACCTAGGCCATCACTACTAGTCTGCAGCCTCTGGCATTTTAGGAAATGCTCTTGAGGTAATCTGATCAACCGGGTCTCTGGCACCCATTGAGTGGCACCCGAATCCAGGACGTTACAAAGTCGTATTAGAGGGGTTATTTTCTTTGACTACCAATTTGGAGCCTTAGTTAGGGATAGTACGGGAATGGTAGTTGGTATTAAGTTGTACCCTGGCATAGCTAAACCATGTAAAGAGAAATTACATTCTACCTCGTATTTTTGAAATTTTTCTAATTTTTCAAATTTTACAGTTGATTTGATTTTCACCATTTGGTGACGCACATGTGATTGTGCTTTTTATATTTTATACATGGGTTCTATTTATTTGCAACCTGATGAGATGAGGGTATACAATCTCGTTAATCATTTAGGCACATGCTAGAAATCACATTCCATGCATAGTTTCATGCCACATAGGTGCATTAGAAATTTTATGTTGTTGTGATAGTTGTTGTGGTAGAGAAGCATGCTGTTGTGATAGCTCCTTTGATAAATACATACTATGTGATATAGAATTTTTGTGTGATTTTGTTTATATAATGGATTCCAAACATTGGTTTTTGGGGAGTATGGGCCCTCATTTACCAGAATTTGGTGGATCATTGACTTTTTATCTTTGTATAACATAGATAAGATGCCAAACATTGATTCGCAGGGAGTATGGTCCCTCACAGATCAGAATTTGGCACTTAGGTGTTGTTTTTGAGTATTTTCTGTGTTTCAGAGTAGTATATGATCCTTACTATCCAGAAAACCCATGATACACACCATGTAGTTCCTTGGACACACGCCGTGTGTTCATCTGTTTGGAAAGAAAAGAAAACTTTTTGAGTACACGCCATGTAGTCTCTTCCCATGTCATAGACCGTGTGGGCAGGAACATGGGGAAAAGAAAATCATGGGACAAACATGTCGTGTACCTAATATACATGCCATTTAGTGTTGACCCAGAGTCTGCCCATGTAACAGAAAACATTGACGGAGGAGACCATAAGACACAAAAGCCGTGTCCACTACGGAACACACTGTGTAGTCTAACCTAGGTACCCGACCGTGTAACTAACAACACTAGTCGATGTAATTCATTCGTGTACACACCATCTGTATATGGAACACGCCATGTAGTTGGGCCATGTATCCGACCGTGTAACTAACAACACAGGTCGACGGAGCTCATCCTGTACATGTCGTGTGCTTGAGGGACACACCATGTAGACTTGGCCAGTGATAGACCGTGTGGACCTGGCCATGTAGTAGGGAAAAAGGGGTGTTGTACACGTCGTGTGTGGGTGTCACATGCCGTGTAGTATCAAGTCGTGTCCTCAGCCATGTCACAAATGACATGGGAAGTTGAAAATTAGACCATACATGCCGTGTATATTATATACACTTCGTGTAGTTTTGATCAACAAGAGTTGTGTGGCTTAGCCGTGTGGCTTAGCCGTGTAGAAGGACCCGGGAATGGGAAGAGAAGTCAGGTACATGCCGTGTAGTCATTATACATTTCATGTACTCTTCTTTTGAAAATCATGATTTCCTTCTTCCAACAGTTATCTTTTTGGTCCCTTCATTTTCAGGCTTGATAATCTTGATCTAAGGTGTGCGTTTGACATTGTAGAGTCATGCCACCGAGACCACCATGCATTGTTTTCCAGGAGAGCGGCAACGATTATACTCAAGAGATGGTGGTCCATGGGCTTCCAGTGGATCCTCCAGCAGAGCCATATGTGGCGCCGACCATTATACCAGACAAAGGTGTGGATGCGCAGTACCGTGAAGGCTTTATGCGGTTAATGAAGACCTTTCAAGGAGCACCATCGGCTGCCACATCTATGGCTAAGCTAAGTTGTATATTCCAGCAGCAGCATCCGCATACGTTTTCAGGGGATGGAAAACCGCAGGCTGCGAAGTCTTGGCTGGGGTCTATGTAGACTATTTTCGAGCATCTTGAGAGGCATCTAGGGTGGAGGGTCAATCTTGTGACATATATGTTGCGTGATTCTTCCAAGAGGTGGTGGGATGTTACAACTCCGACAAAGCATCACAGAGACATGGAGTGGGAATATTTTGAGACATCTTTCTATGAATTATTCTTCCCAGAGACGTTGAGGGCAGATAGAGCTGAAGAGTTCATGAATCTGCAGCAGGGCGCTATGTCGGTGATGGATTATTCTTCTCGTTTCATAGAGCATTAGTCTTTTTCTCCCGTTCTGGTGGGTGATGAGACGTTGAGGGCTAGACCCTTTGAGGATGATTTTTGATATGACATCTGATCACTGGTGAATGTTTTCAGGTTGCCTTAAGTACATTCTATTGTGAACCAAGTGATTATTACAGAGACAAAACGTCGGGAAGCTAGTGGTGTAGGCCAGGGCGGTTCGGCACCAGTTTCTGGTACTATTTCTGTCGATAAGAGAAATATATAGATGGACTTATCTCACGGTGGTAGTACCAGACAAAAGGATGTTTCAAGTGGTCATGTCAGGTTCTACCGGTGTGGTAAAGAGGGGAACAAGAGACTGTAGTGTCCACGTGATCCAGTGGAGTGCAGAGCTTGCAGCAAGATGGGTCATCTAGAGTGCTTTTGTCAGGTGTTTCCACCAGTGGCTAGTGAGAGGGGTTCTGTTAAGACTCCACATGTAGGAGAAGGACATGTGGCTTCTTAAAAGTTAGGAAATTGGAATACATCTGGGCATATAGGCAGAGATGGTGGTCATGGCTGTGGTATCCAAACACCAGGATCTCAGGGGCAGTATGGCGGGACAGCTCACGGTAGCCAGGCTGTGTCATAGGGCCACGACACTTGGTAGGCATATGCAATACAACAAACCTAGAAGGAGCTGGATCCTAGAACTTCTTCAATCAGAGGTACTATTCTAGTAGCTTCTGTTTTATCTTTTGTACTTTCCGATACGGGTGCTACTCAGAGTTTCATATCTGTTCCCATTGTGTAGAGCCTTGGGATCGGTGTTTCTTCTTCTTCTTTTGATGTTATGATGCTAGACACTCCATTGCGAACTAGAACAACATGTTTGCGTCAGTTCATGAAGTTCCCCTATGATGTTGAAGGGTGTCACTTTCATTGGGACCTCTATGTCTTAGAGATGAAAGCTTATGACGTCATTCTCAGGATGGACAGGTTGGTTCCCTTGTAAGCCATTGTAGATTGCTATCATCGCGGATGGAGTTTCACATCACCAATGGGTGGAGAGTTTCTATAAAAGGGGGAATGGGATGTTCAAGAAAGTCGAGATGGACCTGCGCATCACGAGCGAGGTGGAGTCACATCCCAGATTGCGAGTTTATAACTGGATGATCGAGGGAATTGTCAAACTGATTTCCCTCCATTGGATGATCATTTCATGGATGTCTTTCTGGATGAATATTCAGGTCTGCCTCCAGAGCGGGATGTGGATTTCTTTATTGAGATTCTACCAGGAGTAGCATCAGGGTCCATTCCTCCCTATAGGATGGCTACATCGGTGTTGTAGGAGCTCAAGAGGCAGTTAGAGGAGTTACAGGAAAAGGGTTTCATCCGACTTAGTACTTCTCCTTGGGGTTCAACGGTCCTTTTTTCAATGAAGGCAGACAGTACCCTCAGACTCTGTATGGATTATTAGAAGCTGAACCTATTGATGGTTAAGACATCATATCCCTTGTCGAGTATTGATGATCTTTTCGATAAACTTCGTGGTGCACAAGTGTTCGTGAAGATTGAATTGAGATCCAGATATCATCAGCTGCACGTGAGACCATCAAATATACTCCTTACAACTTTTCGGAGTAGATATGGTCCGTACGAGTACATGGTTATGCTGTTTGGACTCACGAAAGTGCCAGCATTTTTCATGGATCTGATAAATCATGTGTTCCATCCATACTTGGATTCTTTTGTGGTAGTATTCGTGGACTGTATCTTAGTGTACTCTCACACTTGGCACGACCGTGCCACCTATCTTGAGATTTTATTGAGTACACTGGGAGATCATCAGTTATATGCTATGCTCTCAAAGTGAAACTTTTGGATGGACCAGATTCACTTCCTGGGACATATCATCTCAAAGGCAGGAGTTTCCTTGGACCCAGAGAAGGTGAGAGCTGTAGTTTCCTTGGAGCAGCCTAAGAACGTGTTTGAGATAAATAGTTTCTTAGGGATGGCTGGTAACTACGGACGCTTCATCCAAGACTTATTCCGCTTAATAATGCTAGTGATGGGTTTGACTAAGATGGGTGTAAAGTTCGTTTGGTCGGAAGCTAGTGAGACATCCTTTCAGGACTTGAAAGGAAGGTTGACATCAGCACTAGTCCTGATACTTACAGAACAAGAGAATATCTACACAGTTATCTGTGATAAATCAGGCATTGGGCTAGGAGCAGTGTTGAAGCAGGGTGATCGAGTTGTTGAGTACGGGTCTTGGCAGTTGAGGACACATGAGATGAATTACCCGATGCATGATCTTGACCAAGCTGCAGTTGTTTATGCATTGCATTTTTGGATACATTATCTATTGGGAGAGCATTTTGTGGTTTTCACCGACCCCAAAAGCCTCAAATACATATTTAATCAACATAACTTGAACCTGAGACAATGAAGGTGGGTTTAATACCTTCAGTCATTTGATTTTGAGCTTGCCTACACACCTGGTTAAGGTAATTCAAGAGCCGATGCACTGAGCAGGAGGACTCAGATGCAGGCAGTGCAGGAGGCCAGTGGTGAGTGGAAGCTCATAGCCTTGTTCTCTGAGATGCATTTGGAGGTGAACAACAGTATGGGGTAGACCTATCTTTCATCTTTAGTTGTGACTTATACCCTCCTTGATAGAGTTAAGATGAGACAACTCTCTGATTCAGAAGGCCTATTTCTATGGGATTCAGTGGCCTGTGAGGACCCTCCTCCTGGATGGACGATAGGCGATGATGAAATTTTGAGTTTCTAGGGACGAGTGTGGGTTCTTGGGGATATACGTAAGGAGTTTATGCGGGAGTTTCATGCATCATCTTGGTCATTTCATCCCGGGGTTACCATGTGGTACCGTAACATGAGACGTCAGTACTGGTTGGCTGGTATGAAGGGAGATGTAGATGGTTTTGTTAGGAGGTGTTCAACCTGTCATTAGGTGAAGGCGGAGCATCAAGGGCCAGTCAGACTATTACAGCTGTTACCCATTCCAAAGTGGAAATGGGATGATGTCGCGATGGACTTCGTAAATGGGTTTTCAAGGACACCTCAAGGCAATGATGTGGTGTGGGTTTTTGTGGATAGACTCATGAAGGTAGCTCACTTTTTGATGATCATAGAGACCTTCAGGGTTGACGAGCTCAGAAATTTATATATCCGAGAGGTCGTACATCATCATGGGGTTCCTCGTTTTATTGTTTTAGATAGGGACGCCCGTTTTACGTCTCGTTTCTAGAATATCTTTTAGAGGGAACTGTGTACACAGGTGCTTCAGAGCACAACATACCACCCTCAGACCGATGTTTAGTCAGAGCGTATGATACATGTTCTAGATGAAATGTTGTGTGCATGCATCCTGGACTTTGGGGCCTCTTGGGAGAAGCACATACACCTAGTCTAGTTTGCCTATAATAATAGTTTTTAGGAAACTATAGGGATAGAACCTTACAAGGCTTTATATGGTAGGCCATGCCGATCACCCTTGTGCTGGTAGAGGAGGGTGAGTCAGCTTTACTGTGACTAAGTATCGTGCATTAGACTTTTGAGTAGGTCCATTTGATTTAGAAGTAGATGGCTACCACACGGTCTCGATATAAATCTTATGCTGATCGCAGTAGATGACCTTTGGTGTTCGTGGTTGGGGATCAGGTCTTCTTGTGTGTTTCGTCGAGGATGGGTCACAGGTGGATTAGGAGACAGGGTAAAATTTCACCGGGGTATGTGGGGCCATTTGATATTCTAGAGAGAGTCGGGCTGCTTTCTATAAGTTACAATTACCATAGAGGTACCGATCCATGCATGACATCTTCCATGTATCTCAGTGGCGCCGCTATTATTCATACCCGTCTCACATTTTTTAGCCAGAGGAGATTGACCTTCAGGTAGATGCATCCTTTGTGAGAATCTGATTCGTATCGTGGATAGGAGAACGAAGGTTCTCTGAGTCCGGACAGTTCCTCTCATACGGGTGCTATGGCAGCATGGCCGAGTGTAGGACGAAACCTGGGAGTAGGAGACCGATGTACATGCTCAGTGGCCAGATCTGTTCTAGGCTTTATCTTCACTACCCTTGTAAGGGCATTTTGGGGATGAATTTCTTTAAGCGGGGAAGTCTGTAAGAATGAATTTCTTATTTTTGAGGTATGGGTTTCATCTTTTCCCTTTTCCTTAATTGTTTTTGGGAAAATAACAAAAATGGGGGAAAATCCTAAATTTTGGGACTACATGACGTTTACTTTTCCACATGCCACGTACTTTGGATGTGTGGGATGAGTACACAGGGTGTATAGCCCTATCAGTGACCAAAGGTGTAAAAACTGACTACACGCCGTGTAGTTGGTATTTACCTACCGTGTAGTTTTTCGGCAGGCAAACAGTGAGGCGGTGGCTAGTTGTGTGGATGTACATGCCGTGTACTCAGGTTTCACATGCCATGTACTCATGGTGACATATGAGCAGTTCCACACTTTCGAGAAGACGCCTAAGGAACAGTTGAAAAATGAAAACTACACGCTGTGTACCCAATAGTACAGGCTGTGTAGTCTGTTTGTTTTGCTTAAAATGGGAAGTAGCCTCCCCTGTTCACAGGGAAGGGTTAGAAACAGAGGTGAACTTGGGAGGGACGGTCGGAGCTTTGGAGAACCCCAGATCGAGTACCGGGAATTCGTTTTCTACACCATCGATCTCCCTGGAACAGTGCGGGTGAGTTCTTCATCTTCCTGGCGTAGTTTTCTGAGGGAAAGTTATTTGAGTTTGAACGAGGTTTTTTTCACCTCAGATCTACGTCATTCTTGGAAGATTTGAGGATCGTTATTTCCGTATATCGATCAGGGGCGTTTAAGGTACGTGGCTTGGTGTTTAATTTCCAACTATTGTGCGTTTGTGTGTATCGTGGTGCCACGAACCCATGTTGGGGTGTCGTGTGGTTGAGGCATTTTCTATATTAAATACCTAGAATTGTGAAGGTAATTAAATGTGATAACAAACTACAGTTTGGGATCGCTTCTTGGATCCAGGACCACCCCGGGGGTGCGTTCCTCTATTTATCCTTATGGGAAGGATACCTGACGGTATGCCTTTGTATTAATGATTATAGAACTTACATGAGAGTAATTGCTTGTGTTTTCCTTATTTATATGTTGGGCATGGCCCAGTTACTTGTTTAGCATGAGGGAAGTACTTTAATTATCCTGAGGGCAGTATTTCCTTTAGCCTGAGGGCAATAGTTATTTTAGCCTGAGGGAAACTTCTTTCGTGCCTGTGGGAAATAGACTCTATGCCTAAGGGCGACACTTTGTATGCCTGAGGGAAATATTTGTTATGCCTATGGGAAATTACCTTTTGGATATGATTCTATTTACCTGAGGGTAAGGGTTTGCATGTCTGAGGACATTGACTATTTACATAGAAAATTTACTAGGGTGGTTTCCTTGTATTGAATGATTAAATGAATATTAAAATGGAAATATAACTTATAAAGTTAATTACTTTTGATTACTTCTTAGTTTATTGAATTTTTCCTACTGCACACTGTTGTTGCATATTTTCACATAGTTGGGCATGGGCCTTTGGTGGGTGCCTACTGGGATTTATTTCTCACACCCTGTTTGGGTCATGTCTTCGGCCCAAACAGATTAAATATCTATAGGTTTGGATAAGGTAAAGGGTCCCTATACATGTACATGATTGTTTTTGTGGAGTAGGGGAGCATGGGACCGAGCATAGGCTAGTGATGCTCCCAGCTGTTTTGTTTTGTTTTGTTCTATTGAACCTATACTTTCTATTGTATTGTAGTGTATTGTTGTGTAACATGTTCTGTCTGTTTTCATAGAACTTGAGGGATGTTGCATAATTATCAATATAACTGGTTGGTTGTCTTTTACTGTAATTTTTTATTTTAAATATGTATGGTTTATTGCTTCCGTTGTTGTTGTATGTTTTATTTAGTAATTTAAATGTGCTACACTGTCACAAATGAGGTCATAGTTTCCCCACTATTAGACATGGGCCCTCGTTGCTATTCAACAACCTCTAGCATTTGGGGAAATGCACTTGAGGTCATGTGACCAACCGGGTCTGGGGATCCTGTTGAGTGGCACCCAGATTTGGAAAGTTACAAAGTGGTATCAGAGGAGTTATTTTCTTTGACTTACTATTTGGAGCCTCATTCAGGGATAAGACAAGAACAGTAGTGGGTAATAAGTTATGCCCTGGCGTAGCTAACCCGTGTACAAAGGAAAACCAGTTTACCTCGTATTTTTTCAATTTTTTTTATTTTTGAAAATTTTATAGTTTATTTGATTTTCACCATTGGGGGACGCACTTGTGATTGTTCTGATTATATTTTATCAATGGGTTCTATTTAGTTTGAAGATGATGAGATGAGGTTATGCCATCTCATGCCTCATTTATGCACATGCTAGAAAATCACATTCCATGCATAGTTCCATGCCACGTAGGTGCATTATAAAATTAATGTTGTTGTGATAGCTTTTGTGCTAGAAACTCATGTTGTTATGATAACTTCTTTTATTAATACCTTCTATGTGATAGGGTATTTTTGTGTGAGTCTGTTGATAGAATGGACGCTAAAATTTGGTTTTTGGGGAGTATGGGCCTTTATTGACCGAAATTTGGTGGATCATTGACAGTTTATCTTGGTATAACACAAATAAGATGCCAAACAGTGAATAGAGGGGAGTGTGGGACCTCACAAATCTGAATTTGGCACTTAGGTGTTATTTTTCAGTATTTTCTGTGTTCCAGAGTAGTATCTGAGCCTTACTATCCGGAAACCCCAAGATACACACCGTATAGTTCCTCAGAGACATGTTGTGTGTTCTTCTATACGAGAATAGAAGAGAACTTTTTTAGTACACGCCGTGTAACCACAGTACACGCCGTGTAGTATCTTCCCGTTTCATAGACCGTGTGGGAAGGAAAACGGGGAAGGGAAAAGCTTAAGGTGAACACGCCGTGTACCTGATGTACATGTCGTGTAGTCTTGACCCGGATTATGCCCATGTAACAAAAAACACAAACAGAGGATACCTTAAGACATTCACGCCGTTTCCACTATGGAACATTCCGTGTAGTCTAACCTAGGGACTCGCCCATGTAACTAACAACACGGGTCGGTGTAATCCATTCGTAAACACGCTGTGTGTATATAGAACACACCGTGTAGTTGAGCTGTGTATTCGGCTATGTAACTAACAACAGGGGTCGGTGGAGCTCGTCCAGTACACACCGTGTGCCTGAGGGACACGTCGTGTAGACTTGACCAGTGACAGGCCATGTGGACCATGCCATGTGGTAGGGAAAACGGGGTGGTGTACACACCGTGTGCGAGTGTCACACACCGTATAGTATAATTCCGAGTAGTTGGCGGTGTCATAAATGAAACAAGCAGTTGGAAAATTACACCATACATGCTGTGTAGATTATATACACGCTATGTAGTTTTGTTCAACGGGAGCTATGTGGATTAGCCATATAGAAGGAACCGGGTAGGGAAAGAGAATTTAGGTACACGCCATGTAGTCAGTATACATGTTGTGTAGTCTGTTTTGTAAATCTTGAATGCATTATTACTCCTGATATCTTTTTGGTCCCATCATTTTCAGGCTTGATAATCTTGATCTATGATGTGTGTTTGACTTGGTAGAGTCATGCCACTGAGACGACCACACGTTGTACTCCAGGGTAGCGGCAACGATTATACTCTAGAGATAGTGGTCCATGGGCTACTAGTGGATCCTCCAGCAGAGCCATATGTGGCGCTAGCCGTTATACCGGACACAGGTGTGGATGCTCAGTTCCGTGAAGGCTTTATGTGGTTCATGCAGACCTTTCAGGGAGCACTGTCGGCTGACACATCTATGGATGAGTTGTCTTGTATATTCTAGCAGCAACACATTCCTATGTTTTTTGGGGATGGCGGACCACAAGTTGCGGTGTCTTGGCTAGGGTCTATGCAGAAGAATTTTTAGTATCTTGAGATGCCTCTAGGGTGGAGGGTCAATCTCGTGAATTATATGTTGTGTGATTCCGCCAAGTGTGGGTGGGATGTTACTACTCAGACAGAGCATCATAGAGACATGGAGCGGGAAGATTTTAAGGCATACTTCTATGAATTCTACTTTCTAGAGACACTAAGGGATGACAGAGCTCGAAAGTTTATGAATCTGCAACAGGGCGCTATGTCGGTGATGGATTATTCGGCTCGTTTCACCGAGATTCAGCATTTTGCACCCATTCTGGTGGGTGATGAGACGTTGAGGGACAGAAGCATTGAGGATGGTATTAGATATGAAATCTGAGAACTAGTGAATGTTTTTAGGTTGCCTTAAGTACATGTTATTGTAAACCATACACTGATTATAGAGAGGAACCTTTGAGAAGCTAGTGGTGCAGGCCAGGGCAGTTCGACACCAATTTCAGGTACTATTCATACCGATTAGAGGAGGAGACAGATTGACTTCTCTCATGGTGGCATTACCAGCCAATAAGATGTTTTAGGTGGTCAAGATAGGTGTTACCAGTGTGGTAAAGTGGGGAAAATCAGACCGCAATGTCCTCGTGATCCAGTGGAGTGCCGAGATTGTGGAAAGATGGGTCATCTGTAGCACTTATGTTGGGTGTTTCAACAAGTGGCTAGTGAGAGGGGTTCTGTGCAGACTCCACGTGCAGGAGCAGGACTAATGGTTTCTTTCTAGTCATGGAATTGGAATACATTAGGGTGTGCAGGCAGATATGGTGGTCGTGGCCATGGTATCTAGACATTATGATCACAGGGGCAGCAGGGCGGGATAGCTTAGGGTAGCTAGGCTGTGTTGCAGGGCCGCGACACTGGGAAGGCATATGCAGTGCAACAGACCCAGCGAGAGTAGGATCCCGAACCTTCTATAGTCATAGGTACTATTATAGTAACTTCTATTTTATCATTAGTACTTTTCGATATGGGTGATACTCATAGTTTCATATATGTTCCCATTGTAGAGAGCCTTGGGATCTGTGTTTCTTCTTATTCATCTTCTTTTATGATGCTAGACACTCTGTTGTAAACTAGAACGACATGTGTGCATCAGTGCAAGGAGTGACCCCTTGAGGTTGAAGGGTGTCACTTTATTTGGGACCTCTATGTCTTAGAGATGAAAGATTATGACTTCATTCTTGGGATGGACTGGTTGGTTCCCTTCCGAGCCTTTATATATTTCTATCGTTGTAGGGGGAGTTTCACATCACCAAGGGATGGAGAGTTTCTGTACAAGGGAAAATGGGATGATCTGGAAAGTCGAGTTGGACCAGAGCATCGCGGGCGAGGTGGAGTCACACCCCATATTGCTAGTTTATATCTGGATGATTAGGGGACATGTCAGACAGATTTACCTCTAGTTGTTGAGCATTTCAGGGATGTATATCCAGATGAATTTTCAGGTCTGCCAATAGAGCGAGAGGTGGATTTCTCTATTGATCTTGTTCCAGGAGCAGCACTGGTGTCTATTCCTACCTATAGGATTGATACACCAGAGTTTCAGGTTCTCAAAAGATAGTTAGAAGAGTTATAGGCAAAGGGTTTCATCCGACCTAGTACTTCCCTTGGGGTTCACCAATCCTTTTTTAAAAATAATATAGATGGAACCCTCATACTTTGTGTGGTTTATCAGAAGCTAAACCAATTGAAGGTTAAGAACTGATATCCCTTGTCGTGGATTGTTGATATTTTTAATCAACTTCGTGGAGAACGAGTGTTATTGAAGATTTACTTGAGATCCTGATATCATCAGATACGTGTGAGACCATCAGATATACTAATTACAGCGTTTCAGAGCAGATATGGTCTGTACAAGTACTTGGTTATGCTGTTTGGACTCATGAACATGCCAGCAAATTTCATGGATCTGATAAATCTTGTGTTCCATCCATACCTGGATTCATTTGTGGTATTATTCGTGGTCAACATCTTAGTGTACTCTCACACTCGACATGACCATGCCACCCATCTTGAGATTGTATTGAGTACACTGATAGAGGATCAACTATATGCTAAGCTCTCAAATTGTAACTTTTGGAGGGACCTGATTCACTTCCTGTGTCATATCATGTAAGAGGTAGGAGTTTCCATGGACCCAGAGAAGGTGATAGAAGTAGTTTATTAGGAGATTCCTAAGAACATGTTTGAAATACCAAGTTTCTTAGGGCTGTATGGTTACTACAGATGCTTCAACCAAGACTTCTCCTGCCTAGTGGCTCCATTAATGGGTTTTAATAAAAAGGGTGTGAATTTCCTTTGGTTAGAAGCTTGTGAGACAACCTTTCAGGACCTGAAAAGAAGGTTGACATAAACACCAGTCCTGATACTTCCAGAACACGATAAGAACCACACAGTTTACTATGATGCATCAGGCAGGGATCTAGGAGAAATGTTGATGCAGGGTGATCGAGTTGTTGAGTACGGGTCTCGGCAGTTGAGGCCACATGAGAAGAATTACCAGACCCATGATCTCGATTTGGCTGCAGTTGTTCATGTGTTTCACCATTTGATACATTATCTCTTGGGAGATCATTTTGTGGTTTTCAACGACCACAAAAGTCTCAAATACATTTTTACTCAGTAGGACATGAACCTGAGATAGTGAAGGTGGGTTGAATACCTTCAGTCCTTTGATTTTGAGCTTACCTACATACCTGGTAAAGGTAATGCAGTAGCTGATGAACTGAGCATGATGACTTATATGCAAGTGCTGTAGGAGGCCAGTGGTGAGTGGGAGCTCATTTCCTTATTCTATGAGATGCATTTGGAGGTTCATGACAGTAAGGTGCTGACCTATCTTTCATCTTTAGCTGTTACATCTACCCTCCTGGGTAGAGTGAGGATTAGAGAACTATATGATTCAAAAGGCCTATTTCTATGAGAGTCGGTGGCAAATGAGGACCCTCCTCCTTGATGGAAGATAGGTGATGATGATATTATGCATTTCTAGGGACGAGTATGGGTTCTAGGGGATATTCTCAAGGAGTTGATGGGGGAGTTTCATGCTTCAGCTTGAGAAGTTCATCCTGGGGTTAACAAGATGTATTGTGACTTGAGACGTCAGTACTGGTGGTCGGGTATGAAGAGAGATTTAACTTGTTTTTTTGTGAGGTGTTCCACCTATCAGCAGGTGAAGGTGGAGAATTAGAGGCCTTCCGGAAAATTACAACAGTTACCCTTTCCGGAGTGGAAATGGGAGGATGTCGCGACGGACATCGTGACTGGGTTGCCACCTTTAGTGTTGACGAGCTCAGAAATCTGTATATCTGAGAGGTCATACATCTTCATGGGGTTCCCCGTTTTATCGTTTCAGAGAGGGACACCAATTTTACATCTCATTTCTGGGAGAGTATTCAGAGGGCACTGGGTATACAGATTCTTCTGAGAACATATTACCACCTTTAGATTGATGGCCAGTTAGAGCGTACGATACATGTGCTAGAGGACATGCAACATGCATGAATTTTGAACATTGGGGAATCATGGGATAAACACATACTCCTGGTTGAGATTTCCTATAATAACAGTTTTCAGGAAACTATAGAGATGGAACCGTACAAGGATTTATATGGTTGTCCATGCCGATCACCCTTGTCCTGGTTAGAGGCAGGTGAGGCAGATTTACTGGGACCATGTCTCGTGCAGGAGACTTCTGAGCAGGTCCAATTGATTCAGAAGCGGATTGCTACCACACAGTCGTGACAGAAATCTTATGCTGACCGTCGTAGAAGACCTTTGGAGTTTGTGGTTGGGGATCAGGTCTTCATGCTTGTTTGACCGAGGTTGGGACACCAACGGATCAAGAGACATGGTAAATTTTCACCGAGGTATGTGGGGCCATTTGAGATTATAAAGAGAGTCGAGATGGTTGCCTATCAGTTATAATTACCACAGAGGTACCGAGACGTTCATGACATTTTCCTTGTATCTCAATTGCACCACTATCATTCAGAAACGTCTCATGTTTTTCAACTAGAGGAGTTTGAGCTTCAGGTAGATGCGTCCATTGAGGAGCATCCGATTCGTATCGTGGATAAGAGAATCAAGGTTATCCAAGGCTGGATAATTTCTATTGTATGGGTGCTATGGCAACATGACAGAGTGCAGGACGAAACCTGGGAGCGGGAGACTAAAGTATGTGCTCAATGGCCAGATCTGTTCTGAGCATTATCATTGCTACCCTTGGAAGGTAAATTCGGGGATGAATTTCTATAAGGGTGGAAGTTTGTAAGAACCCGGTTCTTATTTTTGAGGTATGTGTTTCTTCTTTTCTCTTTTCCTTAAGTGTTTTTTTAAATAAGGAAAATGGGGAAAAATCCTGAATTTTTGGACTATACGTCGTGAAATTTTCCCCACACACTATACTTTGGCTGTGTGGGATTAGTACACAGGGTGTGTAGCCTTGTCGGTGCCCAAAGACGTAAAAACGGACTACATGCCATGTAGTAGGTATTAACATTCTATGTAGTCAGTCAGAAAGAAAATAGTAAGGTGATGGCTAGATGTGCGGCAATACATTCCGTGTACTCAGGTTTCACACACTGTGTACTCATGTCAATAGATGAATAGTGCCATGCTGGCGAGAAGCTGCTGAAGGAACAGTTAAAAAAAATGAAAACTACACGTCGTGTACCCAATCATGCATGCCGTGTAGTCGATTTTTTTATCTTAAAATGGGCAGTAGCCTCCCCTATTTAGAGGGAAGGTTTAGAACCATAAGAGAAGGCATGAGGGACAATCAGAGCTTTGGAGATTCCCCGATCGAGTGTCGGGAATCCATTTTCTACACTGTCGATCTCCCAGGAACCGCTCGTGTGGGTTCTTCCTCCTCTTGGGATAGTTCTTACTGATTCATTCCCAAGGGAAAGTTATTTGAGTTTGAAAAAGGTATTCTTTCACCTCATATCTACGTCGTTCTTGGATGATTCAAGGATCATCATTTGCGTATATCGATTAGGGGAATTTAAGGTTGGTGTCTTGGTTTTTATTCTCCAACTGTTGTGCATTTGTGTGTGTCGTTGTTCCACGAACCCATGTTGGGGTGTCGTGTGGTTGTGGCCTTGGTTATTTTAAATACATAGAATTGTAAAAGTAATTAAATTTGATAATGAACTGATGTTTGGGATCACTGTTTGGATCCAGGACCACAACGAGGTTGCGTTCCTCTGTTTAGCCGTTTGGCCAGGATACCTGAGGGTATTCCTTTGTATAAATGATTATAGAATTTCCTTGAGAGGAATTTCATGTGTTTTTCTTGTTTATATGTTGGGCATGGCCCGGTTACTTGTTTAGCCTGAGGGAAGAACTTTAAATAGCTTGATGGTAGTATTTCCTTTAGCCTGAGGGCAGTGGTTATTTTAGCCTGATAGAAACTTCTTCTGTGCCTGTGGGAAATAGACTATGTGCCTGAGGGTGACACTTTTTATTCCTGAGGGAAATATATATTATGCCTATGGGAAATTACACGTGGGTTATGATTCTGATTACCTGAGGGTAAGGGTTTATGTGTCTGAAGACACTGACTGTTTACATAAACAATTCACTGTGGTGATTTCCTTATATTGAATGATTAAATAAATATTAAAATGGAAATATAACTGGTAAAGTCAGTTACTCTTGAGTACTTCTTAGTTTAGTTATTTTTTCTTACTTCACACTATTGTTGCATAATTTCACAAAGTTGGGAACATGCCTTTGGTGGGTGCCTACTGGGATTTATTTCTCACACCCCATTTGAGTCATGTCTTCGGCCCAAACAGATTACGTTTCTGCAGGTATGGATAAGGGAAATGGTCCTAATATTAGCACATGATTTTTGCTGAGGAGAAGGGTGCATGAGACCGAGGTTAGGTTTGCGATTCTGCCAACTATTTTGTTTTGTTCTGTTGTACTTGTACTTTCTATTGTATTGTACTGTATTGTTGTGTAACATGTTCGGGCTGTTTTCATAGAACATCACGCATGTTGCATCATTATCAATATAACTAGTTGGTTATCATTTACTGTAGTTTTTTATTTTAAATATGTATGGTATATTCCATTCTCTATTGTTGTATGTTTTATTTAGTAATTCCGCTGCGCTACACTTTGACGATTGAGTGCATAGTTTCACCACTATCAGACCTGGGCCCTCACTGCTAGTTGGAAGCCTCAGGCATTTGGGGAAATGAACCTGAGTTCATGTGACCAAACAGGTCTGGGGCACCCGTTGAGTGGCACTCAGATCTGGGACATTACAAGTGAAGTTCATAAATCAATAACCTATCATATAAAAAGGAAGCATTCAGTTGAGTCTTGTAAAGGGAAAGAAGTTATTTCCAAGGGATTAATTAAATGTTTTAAATTTGGTGTGAATGGTCATTATGGAAATAGATGTCCTACGATGAAAATTTGGGAATCAGGTTAGTAGGACCACACTAATATATGCTTACCAACACCTAATTACTTTCCAATTGAAAATAAGGAAACAAAAAACGAGCTATCAAATTTATGGATTTTTTATTAGCTCATGATTTGAAATTATTTAATAATAAGAAATTCTGCATGATTTTTTTAAGAAATAAGTATAGATGAATAAGATAAAAGACACAAATAAAAGAGCATGATGAATACTCAATAATTATGATGTCTACATTTTAGGAATTTATTACTTATCTAAGATTTATCGATGATTATATTTTTAAATGTATAATGATGTTATTACATCGTAAGATTTTTTTATTATTAATCCATATTTTCTTTCTATAAAAACCATAATTATAGAAGAATTATATTTTTTCATCTTGATATAGTTATCAAGAACCATTATAGTCAATATTATCCATGAATTTATGGAAATTATGGGTTATTATTTTTTGAGATGAAAATTGCGAAACATGAGATAAACTTTGAGGTAAAAATATGTTAAGTTTATTTTTGATGATTTTACCAAATTTTGGAAAAATTTGAATATTTATATTGTTCTAGGAAAGGTCAACCTACAAGAAGGTTGACAACCCATCGCATCCGGAAAGGCCATGGGAATCGAACCCATAACCTATGGGTGACAAGAGAACATCTCTTACCACAAGCCTACGTGATGTCCCTGGTTAGTATGACTTGATCGTTTTAGTTAAATGACTTTATGGATCATGAATACATTGATTTTTTTGCTTCTATTTTATTAATTGGATAATTTTATTATAGAAAAATGACATCATGATTACTTTATAAATGTTATTTTAGAAGATTTTCGCTCATTTGGGAACACTATATGCCAATGGAAAATAGAATACTATGGGATTTCATTTGAGCAGTAAGGGTAAAATTTAATTTTGGAAGAATATAATACTTTGTTGTTGACTTATGGATAATTGTTTATTCAATAGAAATTATTAACCTATCATGAAGAATATGTGATTAGGATAATTACTTCTCAGTACGAGACATTATGTGTAGTCAATTTTATTTGGAAATAAATGTTAACATTTATCCTGGAAGACTACATGATCAAATCCTTCCGGATATTGGGTTTCAATCTTAGTTTGGATTATATTGAATTGTTTTAAGGACAGTTTTGTTTTATATGATCTTTTTTGAACTTTGGGTATTATTTTTTTAATTTTGAAGATTAAGAGTAGTATTTTGTTATAGGATTATCCTTTTTGGGGATTATCATAAATTGTACTAACCATTTTTTGGGGTTAATTTCTAATGAAAAGGGAAATATATAGTTCGTATTTTGTGGATTATGTTATACTATAAAAGTTTATTATTGTGTTTTAGGTGTGTCTAGATCATCTAGAATTCTCATCGTTTGGATAAAGGATGAAATTATGGTAGATGTTCATAAATGGATTAATCTCTACTTGAAAACATAGTATATTTCTATATGTTCATAATCAATGTCGTAAATAAATTCATAAATTTATGAAAATAATGTTAAAATCAAAATGTTTTCCATTAATGTTTTATTCTAGGGAATCAAATAACATTTAACCTATCACATGATTATGGATTTCTAGTTATTCACTTTATTCTCATCTAGTTTTCAATCACTATTCTTCAGAACATGATGGTTAGTATTTCATCCATATCCATGTTTTCATACATGGAATCATGGTATGTTGTATCTCAGACGACGTTTTTTAATTCTATTTAATTATTTTAATGTGATAGTTTTATTGAATCCTTTTTTGATGGGATATTTTCAATGATGTTTCAAGGAACAATTTTAATACAGCGAGGAAAAAATTTCCAAAAGGGGGGAATGATGTAATAACCCAAGAATTTATAAAAAAACATTTCAATTAATATTTGTGAATAAGTATTTAATTTTACATTAAAGTTGATGCTTTTTCCGATAGTGTACTAGACAAGCCACAATGGGTTTTTTCGAAATCTTACGTTGCACACAACATTGAGTTATACCGAAATATAATATAATAAAAATTTTATTCTAAATGGTAGTTAATTCAAAGAATTAAGAATGAAAGGTATGTATAGATTAAACTAAATTTGAAAATATGGTTTACACATTATAAAATAATTATTCCTTGGATACCAAATTTAATGGAAATGAAAAAAAACTAACTGAATATAAATGATGTGTGTTTATGAAGACATATTTTAAAAAAGAATAATTTATTTTAAAAAACTGTATCACAGTTTTTGGAATTTTTATTTAATAAAAGTTATATGTATATATTCAATGAAATGTTTTAAATTCATCTTATATGTGTTATAGATAAGATATATATTCAAATTAAATTTTTGGGATAAAAGAAGTATTTTTCTAAAAATATAGTTTTTCCACCTTTTGATAGAGAGCCATTTTAATATTTTTTTATTGAAACCATTATTTTACTATTCAATATAATAATCATCTTATTTAGAATACGGACATCATGATTTACTTCCAATGAATTTTTTACATTTTTCTTATAACTATCATATTTTTAAGAGTATAAAAAATATGCTTAATTTTAATTGATAACTACTATTTTCCAATAAGATAATTTATAAGGATAAATCATAATTATTAGTTGTTTGAAATAATTAATGGAAGATAGTTTTATCATTTAATCCAATTTTGGTAAATGGATGTAATTTCACATTGATATTGGACATAAACACTTGTCAACCTTTTGATAGTTATTATATTATAAAAACCCATTTTTTGGTTATTAATAGCGGAAATTTATATTAAATTAATTAATTGAGCATATTTTTGTTTGAATTTGGGAAAATTGATTCTATATTTATAACCATAAGGTCCAAAATATGGGAACATGTACCCTTTATTTGTGGAAATTATGAATTGTAACATTAGTAATTAAATTATTTATCGTGGTTAAAGGGTACATCATGTAAATTCGGGTAAAAATTAATAATATAATAATATTAAACTAACCTAACACATTTTATAATCATATTGGATAAGATATTTCTAACCACAGGTATCGTTGTGCAGATTTTGGGACCCTAGGGAGCCACAAAAATTTTCAAATGACATCTTATATGAGATAATTTAAAGTAAAGAAAATGTAAATTAAACATGTATCTTATAATAAAATACATTTTATATGGGGTTATATAACTGAAAACATTTAATATAAATATTAATTAGAAATCTAATTAATTACCTACTTAATTATTTTTTATTTTTTATTTTTAGACATTAAAAAATTAATTTTAAAAATGACACAATGATGATGTAGTGACTGATTCATTGATAATGGATTTAAATAAATTATATTATAAATATTAAGATAAATGTAATTTGATTATTTTTATGCCATCCACGAATTTTATGGATTATATTTAAATATTTTATTTGATTTAATGAATTTTTTCTAAGGAATAATGATTTTAGGACTTTAACAGAAGTCAATTACTTCACAAGGTCAAAATTGACATTAATGAGTTATTAAAACTAATACTATTTTATGAAATGATATAATAGTTATAAAAATATATAATTTAGCCACCTGACATGTATAATGTTACAAATGTCTTCAATGATAAAACTATGATTTTCTTGGTATTTTTTAGTTACTGTACTAACCGCATATTATGAAAATTCTTTAATTCATAGTAAGAGTTAATATTTTTAACTACGGGTTAATAAAAAAGATAAGATTAAATTTTGGACAAAAACTACTTTTCTGATATTTATTTGAAAAAAAATCATATTATCTTTTATTTAAATGAGTTTTGGACCTTTTTCAAATTTTATTTTCTAATAAATAAACATATCTAAACATTCCTAAATTCCTCCTCGTCATTCTTATAAAAGGCCGCCACTACTACCAACATAAATCACATAAATCAAGCCCCTTGTATCATCAAAATTTACCCCAAATAATCTCTAAAAAATCCTAAATTCCTCCTAGTTTCCTTAACATGGTAATAAAGCATTTTTGAAAGCCTTCTTCCCAAAATCAAAAGGAGTTACCTGATTTGGAGGTAACGTCTTCTCTCAAGTTTCTTACCTTTATATTCCTTATCAACCCTATATGATCTTCATATTAATTTATTATATAACAAGAACATAATACTAAATATATTATGATTTTTTATGAGAATATTTTGAACTAATCATACACATACCTCTATTTAATGGATATGATCTTACTGTTTCTTTGGAGAGAGAACTATTACCTCACAAAATGATGATTGTCCTATTTATCTCATCAGCCTGTCGTGGTGGCCACTAGGATGGAAATATATTTATATTTGATATATATTATATTTATATTGTCTATATTCCTATTATTTTTTCACTTAAATGATATATTTAAGCATTCAATAATTTGTTAATATGATAATGTCATTTGTGGATGTGTGGACTACCACCCCCTTATTGTGATATGACTCGATCATGCCATACATGGAACATATAAAGGATGGAATTAATTAAATTATTTCACTTCATTAAAATATTATAGGAGAATTTTATTATAATATACCTATCTATAATTTAGTTGTCATTACATTAAATATGATGAATGAAATGAAAGTAGCGTTCCAGCATACGTACAGCTTACCTTCTCCATGAACAGTGCATTTCATTTCTTTTCTCCAAATGTTATGGACTATTATAAATACATATATAATAGATATTAATATTTATATAATGGATATATATGATACTTAAATCATGAATAAATTTACTGGAGATTATTTATTTTTGACCACATGAAAAATTTACATCAAAGAAGTTCATGTTCAACTCAAGTACATAATATCTACAAAACAACTGAAACGACCATAAATAATTTTGTAATTTTTATAACATGATAATATTTAATATAAAATGGATATTAAAAATGATAATGGTTATGAAGAATATAATAATTAAACTGATTTTATTATTCATGAATATAAAGAATGTAGAAGACAAGTTGGACTCGAGATAAGGGAACCTTTCACCCTCCTCTTTTCATTAAAGAATTCCTTTATGTAATGTTTTTAATTTACATTTTTATGGATATTATTATTATATATCATTTTTTATTTCCATTTATTCCCAAATTATTATATTCCATTTTATCACTCACCATCCCATTTTTGGAATATTTATGTGATTTCATTCGACTGCTTAATTTTCTTAAGGGAATTTCTAATCCCAATTTCCAATAATTAGAATTTATGCATAATACATTGATTATATTATTCCAGGTTTATGTGTGGAATAATAGTTTATTTATTCATGTAGTAATTTCCACTTCACTTTTTTTTCATTTACAATTTTTACACATAATCATCCCATTGATAAAATCATATGTCATTTATATGATCTTTTTAAGGAAAAATGTAATTCATTATCATTTCATTTAGGTAAATATGTATGTCAATGGTTTTGTTTTATCAAGAATATGTGTGAATGAATTATGATTGTTTTAAACTGAATATCCAATTATATTGGGTGTATTTATATTTGTGACACATAATTATGTCATTTATGTATCCTTAATCTGAGGATAGGATCTTTACAAGGGACTTCATATCAATATCATTTTATTAAGGAATATTTTGGTTTATACATGACCTTATTTTTTACTATGTATAATTATTCAATATTTATTTTAATTTACTTTAATGGTTTTTAAAAAAATATTTTTATATGGGGAGTTTTAAAAAATAAACAATGACATATTTCTTTTTCATGTACGCGGTGATAAAGACCATTCAAACACCACGTTACTTATTTGATATTTCTGTTCCTCAACAAATTGTATCATTTTGAAATAGAAAATATTTAAAACATACCATATTTAGGTATTTTGGTATTGATTTTTTTTGTGAAATCATTGAATATGTTAATATCCTGAAATGATATATTTTTATTGTAGTGTGGAAATTTTATCTTTCCATTATTCTTGTTTTATGTTCTATGAATATGTTATGGTTCATTGGAATTGATTATGCATATGGTTGTTTCTGTGATAAAATAATGATGGGTGAGCACAATATTTCTATCCAATGCATTGGGTAACGTGACAAAGGTAAAATTTAATGTTTCTCTTAAGAGATTTATGGTATATATTGTAATAGTATTCCAAATATAACTCCCTATTTAGATATGAAAGCTACAATTAATGTATGCTCTTTTTTCCACACATAAACATTTGGATTTATTATTTCTATGTTTAAATCATAAATCTTATGTTTTAATGAGGTATGTTATAGTTAAGGCCTAATTATCTAAAACTATACACCTAAAAGGATCTATAATTTGAATTCATTACATAACTCAAGATTATCTACTATTTAAGGTTGTGGCCTTATATGGAATTCATAGAAGTTATATTTAAATGAATTAAACTAAATATATTAGAAAAATATTTTCACCACAAATGTATATCACTCAAATAAATTTTAGGGTTCTTCAATGGAATTATAAATATCCAATATTTTTTTAAAGATAAATTATAATGAAAAACTACATAGAAATTGACAAATAAATAGAAAACAAAGAAACAAATATGTCAAAATCATATGAAAATTTTCAAAATTTATTTCATTCCATCAATAAGAGCCAAATAAAAAATGAAACACACTCCATAAGTGATAGAAAAACAAATTACACGGTTGTAACCAATAAAACCCGAATTTTTTCCGTAAAAATATAATTAGTTTACATGTATGAAGATCAAAACTAGGTGAAATGGTATGTTAATTAGGTAAAATAAATATAAGGAGAGTAATGTAATATCCTAGATATTTAATATATGTTTTCAAATAATAATATCATATATGATCTATTTCATACATACAACATAATGGTGATATAAAATGAATCCTCAACCTCATTATAACATTACTTTAAATCCATTTTTGTAGTATGTTTGAATATGAGTTTCTAAATCATGAAATAATATAACTAATATAATTAAATATTTTTTTTTATTTTATTAAATGAATTATTAAATAATTTTTTTTATAAATCTTCTTTTTAAAACCATAGAAATTTGATTATGAAAAAATATATACTCATGGAAAATGATGTTTTTAATAGTATAACATATTTATTGATTAATTTTGGATTTAATTAATTTTAATAAAATTATGAAGAACGATATCTGTTATTAAAGTCATTTTACAATAAAAACACCCTTTCTATTTCATATTATTTTATTTGAAAGATTTTATTGAGAATACTACATATTTATATGGTAAATATAAATATTATTTTATAATCTAGAATTGAAATATTAGTTTAATATTATTTATTTGGGTTTCCCTATAATAGATTGATTTGTAGTATAATAATTCAATATTCCGTTTTTATAAATTTTATTAATCTTATTAAATTATTATTAAAAAACTGTTAACTAAAAAACTAATATAACCATTTTATGAAAAAATATATATTTCATTGAGGAATTTATTATTTTATAAATGTTGTTTTTAATTTAGAATCCCATAACTAAATTTTTATATGTGAATATAATTTTTAAAAAAATTGTTTTTGAAATATTTTAAATTTATTGTCTTAAAAATAAATTTAATCACTTATGGTTGTTTAATATAAATAAAGAAAATATTGATTTCAATCATCATACGGCCATATTCATTGGATTTATTTTTTGATATTTATAATATATATTTTATTAAATAATAGTAAAAAATATAGTTTTTTCCAATCTCGTGACTTTTATTTCATTATCAATATATAAGAGGAAATTTTAATTTTATAAATCATTAACATTTCTAAAAACTATATTTTTGTAACTATTTTAATTATATTAATTATATGGGTTTCAATTTTTTATACATATATTTAACATAGAAAACATAATATTTTAATTCAAATAAAAAATAATATATAATATTTTAGTATTTTATATGAATTATATGAAATATAGATAGGTTTTCCATATTTTATAATAAATCAATTTAGTAATGTAAAATCATTAAAATGTATAATCTTACCTTATAATGGAGTTTTCTGCATAACATGACTTTTATCTATGAAAAATTCCTCATACATTATATACAATGTTAATAAAATTGAATCTACTAAATAATTGAAATAATATTTTATAAACTAATATATGTATATAAATTCTTCATGACGAAATTATAAAATTTGTTATGTATAAAATTTCCAATTAAATTTATATTGTAAGAGTTAAAGTGGAGTTATCATAGTAAGGCTATGTTTTGGTAATAGTATATTAGCATAGTTCATGTGGTTATAATTTGTTTCAAAGATGCATATTATTGGATAATATATTGTGGATCATAAATATCCCTTTCAAAAAACACATATGGTTTATTTTTTAGTCTATTTACTTGTATAATAGTGTATTATTTTTGACATATAGCATGTTTGTTTCAATTGGTTCCTTTTATTCATTTATAAAAAGAGAAAACATTATTTACATTTTTCCACAAATTTGAAAGCAGTGGATCATAGTAATATGTTCTCTAGTTTTTCCTATCCCCACATCTAATTTTATTAATTCCTTTATCACACCATGTACAATACCGAGGACCATTTTGGGATTACCCACGGAAGAACATCCAATATAAATGTAATACACATAACCCAAGTTATATATGTATTATATTCTTCTACATAGTTGAATTCTCATATATCAATGAATTTATGATAAAATCAATACTGATACTATGATGCATTGTTATAATAGTAATGTTTCATCAATTTTAACGATTTAACCAAAACCATTGAGAAAAATAAAATTTTCATCATTCATTGTGGAAGACAACAACCTCCGAGAAGTAATTTTATTTAATTACATGATCACATTAAATGGATGACATTAAAATGTATTTTTTAATGAAAAAATTATATTTTGTGAAAAAATTATATTCTGGGATGAAAATGTATGAAAATATGTATATAATAATACATATATGCAGTTAAAATATCGTTAATTACTATAAATGGAAACCTATAGACACCATTAATAATTTATATATCACTAAAATTTCCATTGAAATTATATTGGTGTGTGTGAAATGGAATAATAAACAACAGAATCATCCTTAATTCCTGACAACATGAACTTATCTTATAAAACAATTGGCCGCTTTCAGTTAACTAATTGTGTTATGAAGAATATAACAAAACAACCTCATGTAGCTAATATAGGCACATGTTTTATTAATCATAAGTATGAAAAACTAATATATTGACCTCATAATGGTAAATATGGAACTAAAAGGTTTAATGGTATAAATCAAATGAACATTATCTAATTATAATGGATGTAAATTTCATCTTATGTGTGTTTTTAGGTACATGGTATCGATTTTATCCCAAAACTTTCTACATTTATAAAAAATTTAATTTATGTTCTTAATTGAATTTTAATTATGTGTATACTAACAATTTGATAAATAATATATTTTTTACATTTATTCATGGAATTTTAATGGCAACATCAAGCATTATCATTTTCATGTTATTGTTTTAGAATATATCTTTAGCCGTAATGGTTCCATTTAAATCAACATTCATTGAGACATGATTTGAAATTATGAACCATAATTATTTATATATGGTAACTACTATCCTGATGAATTATTATTTCAAAAGTTAATTTTCAAGCTGGAAAAAAATACTTTATTCATATTATTCCACATTTATGGATATAATTAATGTCTTCACTAAAATCAATGGTTCTTCGATAACTGAATATGATTTATTTATTTATATTATATTTCATTGTGACTAATAATTATTTTCATTTGGTTTAAAATATTTATTTCATTGGAGATCACATTTCATTCAAATATTATTTGACAATGATTTTTAATCATTCATAAAAATGGAAATATGTCATGAATAATTTCCATAATTTTAAAAGATGGATTCCCTATTTTTTGAATTATTTAACTTCCATCCATTATTTATTAATTTAATAGAGAACCTAAATAAGTTTTATTACATGTGAAATTAAATTTTACCTTTATAATTTTTCAAATTGATGTTTTTTATCTTCTTTTATTATGTGAGATTTGAATAAAAGGTTTTTAATAAAAAACCTCTTCCACACATACCTCATTTCATGTTGGTTGAATGTTCTCCCACTTGTTCTATATTTTCATGAAAAATATTTTCCATAAACATATTATATTATTTATTTATATTGTAGAATTATATATGAAATTAAATATACTTTTTATTTCTTGGGTTATACATCTATTAAGATACCATTGAGATTCCCAATTTTCATAAACCCTATTTAATGGAACAATTCCATTTCATGAATCATGTTAAGTATCATTGATAAAAAAATGTCATTCTATATTAAATAGATTATAAAATCTATAATTATTTATTGAATAACCCTTTATATTTAATGTAATTGTAAAAAATGATTTATATCCATCATTAAAACCATTCTCCCATTTTTGATAAATCATTAGAAAACTGGTTCAATTGAATTTATTCTTCAACTAAATATATCTCAGTAATTTTTCAAAATGGATATCCATAATCAACATAATTTAACTATTTAAATAATAAATGTTTATAAATATTTAATTCCTTATTCTCTTGGGTATCCATATAACATTTCCACTGATTATTCTATCAACCATAATTATAAAACCTATTTCTTTCTCATGGGGATGATCATGTTTATTATATATGTATGGTTTAATTCCCAAACATACAATGAATTTGATAAATTTTTAGTATATAACACTTCTTTCATTAATTTTATAACCCTCCAAATCTTTTGGTAAATTTAACATCTTATGAAATACCTTGTATGTTGAGTGTGGGGTGATCGTAATAATAATATGTAAAGAGGTCAGTGGGAATAGAATTATTGTGTCCTATATTTAGGTTGATAAATAATAGAATATTTGGATGTTATATATAATATATAGTTGATTGAGGCTAATATACATTGGTATATTTCATACACTGTTCATGGGAATTAGTAGAGTGATAACCAGATATTTTAGATCTTGTATAATAATAGTAAAATAATGCTAGATAACTGCTATTTAGCTCAAAAAATGAAATGAGGGAGTAGAGAATTACTATGATAATAATTGTAATTAACCAATTACGTTAATATGTTAAAAACATATACATTTTGAAGATAAATTTTTAATACAAGTGAACATTGAGAATTATATTTTCAATCTAAATAGTTATATTTAATTATTCCATTGTGAGATAAATTTTTTATTATATTAATTATATAAACAAAACATATTTTTTAAATCATATTATCAATATTTACATATTATAAATTTCTGTGAATTTTCTAAAATTACTTATTTTTATTCAAAAAATGTGATACTTTTCAAAATTATAATTTCCATGATTTAATAACTATATAAGAATAATAAAATTAATTTAAATTTCATAAATAAATAAAATAAAATATTATGGAATATAATTACTCATTTCTGAATATTTATTTTAGTCATCTAATAAACTCCAATCATTATTATAAAAATAATGATATGATACCGTAATATTAAAAAAACATGTCAATACAGTTCATTAAATATATTTTAAAAAATAAATTAATGTCCTATTATATATGTAAAATAAAATTCTTTTGGTTTAAAATAAACCAATATACATCATATTAAATGTAAAAATAATAATTTTATATCCAATACCATTTTGTTATTAACGATAATTTTCCAAAAAAAAAAACAATTATCCCTCTTGTGTATATATTTTTTTGATAATACTATTTCATAACAATTGTAATATAATTTTGAAAAATTATTCTCATAAATAGGATTGTATTACATAAATAATTTGAAAAATAAAATTTTAAATTTGTTCTTATAAATAACTACAATGGGTTTAAAAACAAAATTATTGAGCTAAAAGTATGATTTGGTAATAAAAGTAAAAGGAATACATATTAAATAACTCGATGATAACTGTAAAATTAAGGGATAAAAGGTTTCTTTAACCTCAACAAGTCCCACAGTCCCAAAAATTAAATTATAGGAGTCATTTACTAAAAAATGGCAATTATTTATATAAATAAGAAAAATGTGTTTCTAAAAATGATCCTCCATTCAATTTTAATAAGGGGAACTTCCACCCCATCATTATAACCCATTTAATTTTAATTACACATTGAATATCTTTAATTTATCGCTCCATAGAACTATCTGAAATGTATATAAATCCATTATCATTCATTTATAGGAAATTCACTTCTAATGCAATTTGAATTCCAAGGTAAATTTATGTTAATGATGTTAGTATTTTCTCTTTATTATATTTATTTTTTAATTATACCTCATCAAATAATATCCCATCCTTAAAAATTTCTAAATCATGATTCTTTAGTCAAGGATACATTTTATTAATGTTAGAATGGTATATTTTGTTTTGTGATATATATAATTAGTCTATCTCCCATACAAAAATAAATGTCACATCGCAGTGTGGAATCTTCGACTTATTATCATTATTGACCACAAAAAAACATAAAGATAGAGATTTTTTAAAGACAAAACATCCAATTTTTTCTCTTTGAATCGTCATATTATAGAGTAATCATTAAAATCCAGTGAAAAAAATTAATATTTTATGCGAGCATATAAGTCATTCAATGGGACATATAAAATGAAACATGTTACACCATGTATACATATAAAAAAATTATTTTTTCATAAAATACTTGGGTTTAAAATAATCATTTACATTCCCAATAAACTATCTAATATATAAAATGATTTCATAAAAATATTCATATTTGCACATGAATGAAAAATAAAACTCCTAAATGTTAATTTTATTTCATGAAGAACATACAATACATGTTTTCAGATACAAATACCCCCCCATAATAAGTATCGTATTATTTTTTCTAATGGTAACATCATTATATCACCTTGAAAAATGATAGTATTTCTATAAAATCCCATAGTAACTATAGTTAAAAAATATAGTTTACATTATGTTCTCATTTTAAAATAACTCTTACACATGAAATAACATTAATAATTATATATTTTATAACCATCTTGGTTACACATCTTGTTACCATTAGAATTACACATGTAGTTACCATCAAGTTTACACTTGAAATAACAATCACAATTTTAGTCAATTTAATAATTATTGATACACATTCAATAACTCAGAAGCTGAAATTCAAAAAATAAATATTAACAAATTAATTGGACGTATATCACTAACCCACCCATCCATGGATTATATATAAACCACGCATTATCATATTCAATTACCAATTAACATAATATCAAGTTTACACAAAACAGAGTTCATTATTTCAAAATAACATCTTCACCCAAAAGATAAAAGTTCCATATATTGATATATCCATTCCATTTTAATTTTTTTTGAAAATAACAAAAACATAGGTCACAAGGGTATTTCATCAAATAAATTATAGAATATTATACAGTATAAAAAATATAAAATAACAATAAAGGTGGTTGGAAATGTAATCTTATCTATATATTTTAAAATTAATAATTTTAATTTTTAGGTTTATAGAATGTAATCAAAATGATATAAATTTCATAATAATATATATCTTGAAATACATTTATTGAAATTGATGATAGGCATAATTTTTGTAAATATTTTTATGTCCATAAAAATATGTAAAAATAGTAATTTTGAAAATACTGATATAAAATAAAATAATTTGGATGGGAAATATTAAATGTGATTTTTTAAAATGATTTTTCCTTTCCATGATTCTAACTCCAAATGTACCATAGTTATTTTCCAAAATAATAAAAATATATTAATAATATAAATGAAAAACAACAATGTTCACGATTTTTATTTATTTTACCAATTTATAATATATTATTAATAAATTCATATCACATCCGATGTTTCGATGATATAATGATCATATATTGAAAATGAATTCTATATGTTTACCATGAAATATGAGATTGTTATTCAATAATCTAAATAATAATAATCATGGAACAATAGATATTTTTATAAATAAATTATATTTTTTAATCCACCCCATAGATATTGTAATAAAAAAGATCTATGAGACAATAATGGAGAGGGTTTGTTGTAATTATAAATGAGTAATTTTTCCAATTTTCAACAAAAATTATGGAATAAAGTACGGTATTTTTAATAATTTTTCTTAAAATAAATATAAAATAAACACAATATTTTTTATTTAAATATAAATATTTATACCAACCATGTGATTTTGTGATGAGAAACGAATCATATCGTTTCATAGAGGTGTTATTCCACACGTAGAACAAACAATGTCATTGATTTCAATGAATGTAATATTATGAAAAAATATGATAAATTAATATTAAAAAATGATAAAAATTTAATTATTAACATAAATATATTTAATATATCATTACAACTTGATATAATATTAGTTGATAAAAAGTATTACATTAGATCGTGATGAGTTAGTACATAATACAAATGAATGACAGTGTTAGTACCCATTTGATAGAATACGATATAGATATTTTTTAATAAAAGAACAAAAATACCATCTCAGTATGTGAGAGTTACTAGTTCTATAATTTCAACATGGATGAAGAATAATTTATTATGTTGTTAAATGGAACAAAATTAAAACTATTAGATAATAATTTTACTCCTTCGAAAAACCTCTCATTTTTTTCACCAAAATATTTCCTATAATGGTTATATGTTAAAAAATATTATATGATAACTGTGTTTAATTATGAATGGAATTTGTTTGGGAAATTTTAGGTAAAATGTTTTATTAAAAAATATGCATAAAATAGAAGTGGATGTTATTTTTTATAAGATTACGGAGTGTAACTCATGTAATTTCATATGAAATTAAATTATTTGAAATTATGTTCTATATAAAAATGGATCTAAATTGAAAAAATTTGAATAAAATTTTCTGATGAAATTATATTTTATATTTCTAAAAAAATTATAGGTTTGGGAGATTTTTTCAAAATTTTAATTTTATTTTAACTCATGTTATCCTTTTTTGGGTACAATTATCATTTTATTAATGATTTATCACTTTAGGTGTCAAAATATTTCCTAAAAAGGAAAAAAACCATAAATGGACCATGGTTGATATTATAAACCATATAATATTTATTTTTACGATGAATGTATTTTAATATATTTCATTTCATTTAATGAAACACTATATTATATAAAACATCATTACAATAAATTTAATTAAAATTAATTAATTATTAAATTAAATAAATAATTAAGCATATTAATTGTCACAACCCATCCTCAGGGCCCATGCCGTGACTACCCCAATCCCGCCTTCCAGAGGCCAGGGGCTTACGACTAGCACCAAAAGCATAAATCCCTATAACTTTGAAGGCATTGCCTTTATAAAATGTAAACACATCCAACCATAGTGAAAGAGGAAGTAATACACCAAGTACAAAAGAATGTTCCGAAGATTAAATGGGCCAGAATAAAAACCCAACTGAAATGATACAGCTACAACTGAACGAAAGTACTGAAGAAAAGACAAATAGTTGGAATATAGAAGCATCTCCTGAGTCATCCACCTAGAATCCTACCTGAAGGGTAGGTATTGATAGCCTCCTCAACGCCCTCTCCACCAACCTCTTCTAAGTACCGTCTCGTCGTGAAGTCCACCTCGGACCCTACCTAAATGGTACGTACAGATAGCCTCCTCAATGCTCTCGCCCGCCAACCTCCTATGAGTACCGTCTTGTTGTAAAGTCCACCTCCAGGAACTGACTCGTCGTGAGGTCCACCTCTGGGTACCATCCAGTCAACGTACACTCGGTCTCTATCAGCGATGTCCGTTGTCTGCATTCAACACAACGAGGTGCGGGCATTTCCTGTGCATGGGTGAGGATAACGATACTCAGTAGGGACCCCGAGACCCACAGGGTCTCACTAAATCCAACAAGGATAACCACAAGAAGAATCTCAACAGATAACAATTAATTAGGTATTAGCCCATACTTATACCTTAGTTATCTAGTAACCCGTATCAATAATTAGGAAACACAAAGGTAATGAAATCAATAGATAACCACTTCTTAGGTATATGCGCATACATATACTTAATTAATAATGTAACTGATCTCAATCATGCGATAACACAAAGGTCATTGACTCAACTCAAACCAAGATTTTCATTATCGAAACCACAACTGCTGGAGAACTCCTCCTCTGTCGAGTACAGTGGACCCGTCATGACTCTGAGGCACTATTTACTATCCTTAGGCTGCTGAGGTACAACTCCTGTCGAGTATCGCGGGTCTGCTGCCAAATACCGGGTGCTCTGTCTACTGAGGGTCTGCCGCCAAATACCAGGCGCTCTCCCTAATAGACTACAAAGATACTACTCCTATCGAGTACTGTGGGTCTGCTGGAAACTAACAGGCACTCCGTCCATCATGGGTCTGCCTCCAAATACATGGCGCTCCGTCCATTGGGCTAACCGAATCACTACGAGTCGAATCGGTCAAGAAGTCGCCAGGTCTATAGCTACTCGGTCACCGCACTCTATAAGTTCATCCTCGAGAGAGACCGCTCCATGAGCTACTGGTCGTTACTTCCAAGTGACATGAAGTCTCACATAGAAGTATCTCAAAGGACCTGCTCGTCATAGGGGTCTCAACACAACAGACGACACGTCAATCAAACGCCCGGTCTGTGAGTTATTAGCCTTTTAGTCCCGGTGGCCCAGTTGGATTCGTTTACGAACCAACCTGGATATATCTCAATTGTACACAGAACTCTCATGGTGTATACTCAAAGGAACTGTTTCTCAACGTGATTACCAATGCCACTAAATGTTCGTCAAACGGACGTCCGGTCTGAGAGTTATTAGTGTTTCCGTTCCAGGGGCCCGGTCGGTTTATAAACTAATCCATCCCAACCATCCCTAACCGCATCCAAACCTCATGTGGAGTATTCCAAAAGAACCGTCTCATCAAGAGGAATCAAACATAGGCGACAACACGTCAATCAGATGTCTGGAGCTCAAGTTATAAGCATTTCCGTTCCGAGGGCCCGGTTGGTTTCGAGTTCGAACCAACCCGGTCGTACTTCAAATGACATCGGTTAACCAAACTGGTTACACCATTGCGATCCATACCGAAAAACACACACGATGGACTACCCATTGGTCCAAAACGGGTTGCCGGTGAAAAAGTTTCATTTCACCGCAACATACGTGAACCAGGCCTCGTGGGGCCCATGCCTCAACCTCGAAATAAATATCCAAAATTGGCCTTGAAACATCCGTCTTAATTCCAGGGTCGCAGCGTCGTAGATGGTTCATTATTCTGACCTCGTATGAGAGAGATATGTCAGATACAAGATCTCGTAATAATAATAATAATATTATCATTGGGTGTTTCGTGGACCCGAACCACGAACCAAAATTTAGTATCGAACATTAGACTTTAATCGACCATCTTAAAGACAAGGTCACATCACCGCTGAAGGCATCCCAATCGAACGTCACATGCATGAATTATAGGAGGTCATAGATTTAGTAA
This sequence comes from Viscum album, assembly GCA_963277665.1. Taxonomy (NCBI): domain Eukaryota; kingdom Viridiplantae; phylum Streptophyta; class Magnoliopsida; order Santalales; family Viscaceae; genus Viscum; species Viscum album. Next base: position 224,063,047 of record OY728165.1, read on the forward strand.
TAATATTAAATCTATTATTTTCTGAGCGCTTCGGTTACCTGAACCAAAAACCCCAAAAAGACATCAAATATTAGACTCGAAATGTCCGTCTAAGAATCAGGATTGCACTGCCGTAGATGGTTCTTGAAAACGAGATCGAATGAAGTAGTTGTCGACAAAAAGTTGTTTTATTAACAATAGTAATAATAACAATATTTTATTATTATTATTATTAATTGTTTATTTATTTATATTCCATATCTCCAATTTCCTTCCACACATCAAACATTCATGTGCACAACGCAAGTCCCTCTTCCTTTGATATTTATTTATTTATTTTCATTATTATCCTTTAATACCTCCCTCTCTCTAATCTCACTTCCATTCACGATTTCATCTCCCAAGATTCCCAACTACAGCCTTCTTCCGCGCGGCCAAAACCGCCACCACCTTCGGCTACCACGCATTGGACCCCATGTCGCTCCGCCTTCTTCCTGCACCAGCAGCCACGATTGCCTGCTCGCCAATCCGAACCATCACCATGGACCGCCGGGACCCTCGTCGGACCTGTGCCCTGGGATCCTTTTTCACATCATAACATCTTTGAATCGCCGTTGTGTCCCGTTTCAATGCTGCCCGTCAATCCGGGCACAAAAGAACAAGCAGCCGAGGGACTGGGCTTGTTCGTTAGTCGTGCGCTCCGCATTAGAGGCTGAATCCAAAATTCATCAATGACTAGGGTTTAATTTATTCAATATAAATTATACAAACACCCTGGTATTAAATTCCCATGCACGAGGTATAAATCACATATACACTATATACGAAACCCCCTACCTCGATTATGACGTTGCATGTCGTCGATCCGTGGAAGAAGTATGGAGTTGAAGTCGATCATTGCATCCGCCTCACACTTCATATCAGAGCTTGAGTGTCAGAGACTCATCGTAATTCGACCTCCATTGAAGGATTGTTCTTCGTCGAAGATCTTGGAAGGCTGTCATTGGAGAACCATTCTTCGTATGAGGTTTAATGTTATATCTAAATTTCTCCAGAGGTTAACCACAAGATTCTGCAAAATATTTTCCAACCCATATTAAAACGAGGCTTCCCCTATTAATAAACATTTCATGCCCTTTCAAATTCAAAACACTTAATTAATTAAAGTGTTGGAACCAATAAAGGGGGAGAGAGATAAGGTCTCTTTATTAAGAGGGTTGTCACATTAAATTGAAGGGGTGTTAAAGGGGGGTTGGAGAGAGTTATGGGAAGATGAGAGGTTGGGGCCCATGTGGGCCCCACATCTCATATATCTACACATGGGAGGGTTTAACTTCCTTAGATATAAATTTTTTTTAACAAATTTATTTAACGTTTCTTAACTAAACATAAAAAACTAATAAAACTCAACCCGCTTAAAATGCAACCGCGGTAAAGATCCCCTTATGAAATTACTGGCGCTGCGAGTTCATCGGTTCCCTCAGATTTCAATTCTGAGCACCTGTTCAAATGATAGAAAAACTCGCTCGTTTGTTCACTGAACGTACCTGTGCTAAACTTCTGAAATTGATTCCGGGCACACCGGGCCTCAGAATCAGGTGTCGTCAGAAAATATGTACTCTTAAACTTACAAAGAAATTATGAAAACAAATTTCCTTCAAATTTAAGGGTCTTTAAATTACTCTCACCTTAGGTATTACGTCCCCATAAAGCATCAACACACACTATGGGAAACAAAAGTGGTACTGAGCATGCATCTGAGCCTTCCTCTCCCATGTGCACTCTTGGAGGTTCCTGTGCTGCCAGCAGAAGCGCACAAGAGGAAATGATCATTCATGTATGACCCGCTCATATTGATCCTCAATATCCACTAGAACTTATGTGAATGTCTCCCCGTCATCGATGTCCAACTCCATGTGGTCGGTGATGTGTGAATGGTCGTGCACGTATCTCCTCAGCTGAGATATGTTGAAGACGTCGTGCACCTAATGAAACTGTGGTGGAAAGGTCAAGCGGTAAACTACATCACCTACTCTACTGGGGACTTGGAACGGTCCAATGAAACGCGGAGTTAACTTTCCTCCTCGGCCACATATCCATAAACATCCTAGAGGTGATACCCGTATAGAAACTTGGTTTCCATCCATGAACTCTAGAGTCCTCTATTCCCTGTTTGGAACTGAAAACTAAAAACTCATGCTGCCATGAGGGTAAGGTTGGCCGAATCCATAGTGATTGGACTCACCCTCCTATGAGTTTATCCTGTGATGCATGGGGTTTCCTTTTCGCCGACCAAGGAAAACCCATCCCATCATTGTAGGTAGACCACAACCTTTTTTCCTAATACAGTAAATCTGGGTATGAACTGTGTTTGCCTAGTCCATACCAAAACTAACGTCATAAGGCCTCGACGCTTCCACAAAGAGGTTCCAACCGGAACTCTCACCTCAAGGGGCAGATCACACTGTCGGCGTAAGCGTGATTATCGAGTATCCTCACAAAGGTATCTTTAGATGATAGGATCATGTCAATGAATTTAACCGGAAACTCAAAGTCTAAGACACGATTCGTGGAAGGAAGAAATGATTCGTATCAATGTATGTTGTTATGGAAGCTAGTAGTAGACACAAATCGTACCCCAAATCATTCCTAGAGCCCTTGGGTCACACTCCCTGACTTCATGAAGCTATTTTTTCCCTACCCTCCAACTCCCTGAGCCTAGTGGAGACTACAAAGGCGGGTGGTTGTATCATGTCGAAATGTACACCTCCTCTTGCTGCTCTCGTAGCTCTGATTCCACGTCTTCTGCTATGCAGATTAATCTGTCCTAAACACTTCCTCTTCTTGAAACATTTTACATGTCCATGTCTCTATGACTGGCGCTAGTTTGCATCTTCTGACTGCTAACATTCACGTGCTATAACTGATCATCCAAAGAATATAAAACCACAATGGTTCTCTCTAGAACCCTAACATGAGTAGGAATGCATAGAGTAAAAGTGTCGACTTGTTTGTTTTTAAAAAAACCATTCTCAGAAGTCCGAGGCATGAAGCACTATTCGCATCGTATTCATTGAGTACCAGGAAAGGTTTGTACACGTCGATGAATAATCAACTACCGACATGTCATCCTTTCGAAGCTGTATAAGCACTAGAAAAATCCAAGCCACCTCCTCGAGCTAGTCCTCAGTCGACTAAGAGTCGGGCTCGCCTCAGAACATGAGGGATATCTGGTACTGAAACACAAGTAAGACAATAAGGCTACAAGTATCCTCTATCGGTACCACCGGTAGTGTCTGATGTCCAACAGGTAGTGATATAACTAGAACACTACCCAAAGGTACTGTCTCAAGAATCGGTTCATTTACTAAAGCCTCATCACTTTACGGACCAAACTCATGGTCACTCAAAGGAAAACACTAGTAGGTAGGTCCACCTTCCAATATACATGTGTCTCAAGTAGGCGGAAAACTCTAGCAATCGCCTCCCTCCAATCCTATGCTACCTGGGAATCTATCTCGCCTCGTAACCTCATAGGCCTCTACTGTTGGAACTCGCGCAACACGATCTGTCTGTGTGCACTATTCGCTAGTATGGCTGGTGGCATCTTCTGCCCAACGGTTGGTAGTGTTGCTGGTACACCACCCGAAGGTGCCGACATAGAAAAAGTGCCCCACACTGTAGCCTCATCACTCGGTGGGCCGTCATTATGTACTATCGCGAAACACCAACTGACAGTCTGCGTGGACGCATCCTGAACAGATGTGACACGGTCAATTGATTTATACCTGGTGAGCAGACTTGGTTTGAGCTGACTTAAATTTTTTTTGGAAACAGACACATAATAAGGGTTTTCATGCACGAAGTTGGAAATCAGTAGTCAGGGACCAGGTGTATGGATATGTTGGCCGCCGCCTCAACACAGGACTTCCTAAACTGAAGACCGTACTCAGTACTCTTAACACTATTGCATCACAAAAAAGAATTATCAGAGTCCTATGTTATGCGGTAGAACCGATTCCTCTGATACCAATTTGTCACGACCCGTCCCCGGGGCCCGTGCTGTGACTACCCCAAGCCCGCCTTCCATAGTCATGGGGCTGGAGACTATCACCAAAGGCATAAATCCAGATAACTGGGAAGTCATTTCCTTTATTAAACATAAACACATCCAACCCAAGTACAAGCGGATGCAATACACTAAGTACAAAAGAATGCGCTGAAGAGTAAATGGGCCAGAATACAGACCTAAATAATAATATACAGCTACAACTAAACTAATGTACAACATAATAGACAAACAGATAGAAGATAGAAGTTGCTCCTGGGTTGTTCACCCCAGATCCTACCTGAAGGGCAGGTACAGATAGCCTCTTCAATGCTCTCGCCGCCAACCCCTTCCGAGTACCGTCTCGCCGTGATGTACACCTCGGATCCTACCGAAAGGGCAGGTACAGATAGCCTCCTCCATGATTTCACCCTCCAACCTCCTCTGAGTACCGTCTCGTCATGATATCCACGTCTAGGTACTGACTCGTCATGAGGTCCACCTCCGGGTACCATCCAGTCCTCGTACACTATGTCTCTGTCAGCGCTGTCTGTTGTCTGCATCCAACACAACGAAGTGAAGCCATAGCCCTTGTAGGGGTGAGTATAACGATACTCAGTAGGGACCCCGAGACCCTCAGTGTCTCACTAAATCTGGCAAGGATATCCATAAGAAGGATCTCAACAGATAACCCTTACTTAGGTATTAGCCCATACTTATACCTGGGTTATCAAGTAACCTATCTCAATCATTAAGAAACACAAAGGTTATATAATTAGTGGATAAACATTTCTTTGGTATATTCCCATACATTTACCTACGTTATCGAGTAACCCATCTCAATCATGAGGAAAAAACAATGGTCATTGACTTAGATCAAACCAGGATTTTCATTATCGAAACCACAACTGCTGGAGAACTCCTCCTCTGTCGAGTACAGTGGCCCTGTCACGACTCTGAGGTGCTACTCACTAACCTTAGACTGCTGAGGTACTTCTCTTGTCGAGTACCGCGGGTTTGCTACCAATTACAAGGCGCTCCATTCTTTGAGGGTCTGCCACAAAATAACAGGCGCTCCCCCTAATATCCTATAGAGATACTCCTCCTGTCGAGTACTGCAGATCTGCTGCCAACTACCAGGTGCTCCGTCTGCCATGGGTCTGCCGCCAAATACCGGGTGCTCCATCCACTGGGATAACCGAATCACTACGAGTCAAATCAGTCAAGCAGTCATCAGGTCTATAGCTCCATGGCCTCCGCACTCCATACGCTCTCATTAGAGAGGGTCCACTCCATGAGCTACTGGTCATTACTTCTAAGTGTCACGAAGTCTCGCGTAGAAGTATCACAAAGGACTGCCTCATCATAGGGGTTCCAACACAACAGATGGCGCGTCAAGCGGACACTCGGTCTGTGAGTTATTTACCTTTTAGTCCCGGGGGCCCGGTTGGTTTCGTGTACGAACCATCCCAGTTGTATCTCAACTTTACCCCGAACACTCATGGGGTGTACTCAATGGAAACGTTTCTCAGCATGATTACCAACGCCGCAGACGGTTCATCAAAAAGACGTCCGGTCTGAGAGTTATTAGTATTTCTATTCCAGCGGCCCGGTTGGTTTATAAGCTAAACCAACCCGACAGTACTCCAACCACATCCAAACTACCAATGGAGTATGGAAAAAGAAATGTCTCATCAAGAGGAATCCAACAAAGTTGACGACACGTCAATCAGGCGTCCAGAGCTCAAGTTATAAGTGTTTCTGCTCCGAGGGCCCGGTTGGTTTTGGGTTCGAACCAACCCAGTGGTACTTCAAATGAAACCGGTTGACCAAACCCGTCACACCATTGTGATCCACACCAAAAAACACACACGAGATGTTCTCCCCATTGGTCCAAAATAGATAGCCAGTGAAGAAGTTTTATTTCACCGCAACACACGTGAAACAGGCCTCATGGGGCCTGCGCGTCAACCTCGACTTAAATATCAAAAATAGGTCATGAAACATCCGTCTTAATTCCAGGGTCACAACGTTGTAGACAGTTCGTCATTTCGACCCCGTATGGGAGATATATGTCAGATACAAGATCCCGTAATAATAATATTATTATTATCATTGGGTGTTTCGTGGACTCGAGCCACGAACCAGAATTTAGTATTAAACATTATACTTGAATTGACCGTCTTAAAGACAGGGTCACTTCGCCGCTGACAGCATTCCAATCGGGCGTCGCACACATGAGTTATAGCAGGCCGAAGAATTAATAATATTATTAAATCTATTATTTTTCGAGCACATCGGGTACCCGATAGAATACCCCGAAAAAGAAATCCAATATTGGACTCAAAACATCCGTCTCAAAATCAGGTTCGCACTGACACAGATGGTTCTCGAAACCGATATCGAATGAAGAAGTTGCATACAAAATGTTGTTTTATTAACAAAAGTTAAAATAACAATATTTTATTATTATTCTTATTAATTTTTTATTTATTTATATTTCATATCTCCAATCTCATTCCACGCATCAACCATTCAAGTGCACAGTGAAAATCCCTCATTCTTAGAGATTTATTTTTTTATTTTTTTTATTATCCTTTAATACCTCCCTCTCTGCAATCTCACTTCCATTCATGATTTCATCTCCCAAGCGCCCAAACTCCATCCTTATTCTACATGGCCAGAACTGCCACCACATTCGGCTACCACGCACCAGACCCCATGTCGCGCCGCCTTCCACCTGCACCAGTATCCACAGTCGCCTACTCGCCCATCCGAACCATCACCTTGGACCTCTAGGACCCTCGTCAGACCCACCCCATGGGATCCTTCTGCATGTCATACCAGCTTCGAATTGTCGTTGTGTCCCGTTTCAATATCTCATATCAATCCGTGCAGAAAAGAACAACCAGTGGAGGGTCTGGGATTGTTTATTAGCTGTGCCCTCTGCATTATAGTCTCAATCCAAAATTCATCAACGAAAAGAGTTTAATTTATTCAAAATAAATTTTACAAACACCCTGCAATTAAATACCCATGCATGAGGTATAAATCACATATACACTATATACGAAAACCCACTTCCATGATTATGACGTTTCACGTAGTCGATCCACGGAAAGAGTATGGAGTTGGCATAGATCATTGCATCCGCCTAACACTTCATATCAGAGCTTGAGTGTCAGAGACTCGTCGGAATCTGACCTCCGTTGAAGGATTGTTCTTTGTTGAAGATCGTGGATGGCTGTTGTTGGAGAACTGTTCTTTGTCGGAGGTTCAAAGTTCACTCTAAATTTCTCTAGAGGTTAACCACATGATTCTCCAAAATATTTTCCAACAGATATTAAAAAGGGTCTTCCCCTATTAATAAACATGTCATGCCTTTTCAATTTTAAAACACTTAAATAATTAAAGTGTTGGCACCACTAAAGAGGGTGATAGAGATGGTATGTTTATTAAGAGGGTTGTAACATTAAATTGAAGGGGTGTTAAAGGGAGGTTGGAGAGAGTTATGGGAAGATGAGAGGTTGGGGATCATTTGGGCCCCACCTCTCAAATATCCACACATGGGAGGACTTTACTTCCTTAAATATAAATTTTTTAACAAATTTATTTTACTTTTCTTAACTAACCACCATAATTAATAAAACTAAACCCGCATAAAACAAAACTGCGGTCAATATCCGCTTATGTAATTACCAGCGCTGTGAGTTCATCGGTTCCCTCAGATTTCAATTCCTAGCACCGATTCAAATGATAGAAATACCCATTTGTTCGTTCACTGAACGTACCCGAGCTAAATGTTGAAAATTGATTTCGGGCACACCAGGGCTCAGAATCAGGTTTCGTCAGAAACTAAGTACTCGTAAAATTCCATAGAAATTAAGAAAAAAATTTCCTTGAAATTTACGGGTCTTTACATTAATTTATATTATAAAACATTAAAATAACCAGAATTTTTAAAAAATAAAAAATATATTTTATCATAATAGCTAACCCATTTTATGTTATGTTCAATATTGATACTGTTATATATTATATATTTCCATTATTTAAAAAACTATTATGTAAGCGGCGTGTATGAATTTAAGGTAAAAACATAATAAGTAAATATTATAAAAAATATCAACAAAAAAATTATATCATTGTTATGAAAATAAAAATTAATATGTCTTCACAGTATCATTTATCTAATTTTTCATCACATATGAAATATTTAAAAATAGGATTGTGAGATTTTTTATTTTTCCCTATTAAAAATATCATATAGGTCACATTGATGAAAAATTTTCCCATAAACAAACAAAATCGTCAAGTTAAATTTGATAAGGGTAAAAATGTATTCATCCAATAAGATTAAAATTTTAAAAATAGTTTCCTATAACATTTTTTAACCAACGTTTACATGATGTTTCCATTTTTTCATGGGATGAATTATTTTAGCAATATTCATACACAATTAAATGTAAAACTAAATAAATAATTTAAATTCCGATGAATCAAAATTTTCAATCCATTCGATGTAATAATGTACACATAGCATGAATATATTATTTATATATGTATCCCAAAATCCATGATGAAAAGATATTGTTCATGATAATAAAAATTTCAAGCAGTAAATGATCTTATATTAACTATATGACTATTAATCATCATTATATTAATATAAAATCATATAAATAAATATATAGTATATAAAAATAATTTAAATATATCCTTTTTATGTTATATTTATTAAATAAATTTAATAATATTTAGGAATATGAAGTTAGCTTTTAGAAAATTGTGAATTTATGGATAAAAATTAACTTATACCAATATTAGGAATATTTTTTATTAAAAATATGTTAAATATATTACTATAAATAAATTTATTCTTTTTTAAATTTAACTCCAAATCAGATAAATATTTTTACCGTAGAATTACTTATATTTTTGAATGATATAGACAATTTTTTGAAATTTATTAAATTTAACTATTCATTGAAAAACAATTATTCGAGAAAAATATTAAATCCTCAACCTTATTTAATATTGACATGATAATATAATAAATGAATATAATTTTATTAATTAAATTTTTATTATGTTCTAAAAATTAAATATAATATTTTCTCACAAAAATTATTAAAAAATAATTTTAATTTAAACTTATTTTTTGAGGAATGAAATGTCATTATTTAATATTTATTTCTTATTTCTTAAGAATTTCTCAATGAATTAATATTGAGAGGGAACATTTTACACATTTCGTTAAGTTGTTAATCCTAATCATTCCCAATATTATTTTGGTTTTTTTTCAAAGATCAAATTCAAATTTTAATATTTTTTGATTTGTTTTGGCATAGTTTATCTTGAGTTATAAAATTTTGAATATAGTTTTATTTTATTAAAATATTTTCTTTGTTGAATTCACCTCCCATTAATAAATTTCACCCTGATATTTTGAACATCTTATTTATAATTATATGTTCAATGTTTTAAATTTCCATTTTTGAAAACTCGGGCCATAAAAATTATTATTAATGGATACTCATTAATATAGGGAAAGAGAGATATTATGTTCATCGATAATGACACCAAACATGGGATCCAAACAGGAAATGATTAGTGGGATTCTAATGTATGTAAATACATAAAAATTTAGATTTATAAATAATTATGAAGCCTGATAGAGACCAATAATCTAATAAAATTGAATGTTCAATATAATGCTAATGGCAACAAAACTTCAAATAACTGATGTGTGAAAATTATATTGATTCATCATATTTAAAAAAATATGATAAAATTAACATTTTAAAATCGTTTTACAAGAGTTGAATAAATCATTACTATATATATTTTAAAAAAAATTATAATATACTCACTTGACAATTATAAATTCATTAGTTAATAAATTTCTACCACAATACCATCTCTTTATCTAAGTGATGAGTAATCAATATAAATATTTAATATGTAAATAAAAAAATAGAAATATAATAGATCATATACATTCAGAAATTGTTAACTAGATATTAATCTTGTATATTTATATTATGGAAACATAAATGGTTTGAAATTGTTATGAAAACCCCTAAATTAGTAAACCTTCAAATGAATGAAAACGACATTAACATATAAAAATAAAATGTACCTCCATATTTAAAAAAAAATCTTATTCTAAATAAATATCATTAAAAAATTTCAAAAATATTTCTATTATAATTTTATTTCCATTGATTATAATGATTTTACCACTTATTCTTCGAATATGAATTTGACATTTATCTCTAAAATACATAAGTAAAACTAAATTACTTATAAAAAATGTATATCCAGAGTTATATAAACTATAATATTTATTAGTAATATCAATTAAAAACTAAATATCCATAGAGAAATAATAAAATCACTTATACCACCAAAATATAATTAAATATTAAATTATAATATGAAATCCCATTAAATTATATCTATCTTAACCATATAATCTTACCAAAAATAATGATGTTTTATTCTAAAAAACATTAATAACATAGTCACTAAATATCACTTTAGTCACATTGGTTGTCTCTATGATAATTCATATATTATGAAACTCTAACAAAATTGATCACATCAATTAAAAAAATGTCATTCAATCCATGAAATTGAGTAGTCCAATTGTAATAATTGCACACTTGTATCCCATAGTTTGTAGGTTCAATACCGACAGGATTTCTAGTTTGACATTTATAATTAAATTTCATTAAAATAATCCATAAAGCATTCTATGAAATAATATTTAAATCTTAAAATATAACATTAACAATCAAAGATACATAAACACTAATGGTCATCAATACCATTAATTTTATGTCCACAAAAATTATAGAATTATTTATAAAATAACTATTACACATTTTAAAATGTATTCATACATATATCATGGTCGTTTATCAAAACTCAATAAATGTATCAAAACATACATCCATCGTATAAAAAATACAAAGATTAGTAATTATTTCAATATTATGATCATCCATAAATATACTAATACATCACAAATTAGGAATTGACATATGTGAATAAAATAAAAATTCAATTTCATTAATTATCAATTAATATTGTGATTGCATACTATTCTTTAATACTTAGTAAAAAAAATAGGAATTATTTTTTAGGATTCCTAAATATAAAAAATAATCGATTATATAATCCTTATCATTCATATTTAATTTTATGTTTCATAATCATCAATTGTATTGGATTTTTGAATTTCAAAACATTTATCAATAAAGTAGTACTGATCTCATTCATATCTTCCCCCCTACCAAGGAAATTTATTGGAATAAATATCATACTACTTAGATATAATTCATTCAATTGATACATTGTAATAAAATCTAGTCCCCTCTATTGTGTCAAATAAACACACCTTGCTTCCATTGATGATTATCTTTTTACCACATTTATCACATAAAAAACATATAATTGTTAATGTAATACATTTTCAGTGGATCTTCGTGATACAAATTTAACATATTTACCATTGAATACATTTATATCTATTTTATATATCTCTTAAACTTATGTAGATCCTAAATTATATTTTTTTGGAGAAATGGGAAACTCAAGTATGATTACATTGTAAATCATAACATTCCATTTATAGTAAATAATAACCACTAATGTATTCATTATATGTCCCATTCAGTTTGGTTTCACATTCAGACAATCATTTTTTTCCTTAAATTTCTTTATTAACATGGTTATTATAATATCTAGCCATTTACTGAAACCCAAAAAGTATAGTTTTACTATATCAATAAATTCATAAAAAAATATTTGGAGGAGAGAAAATATAGATGTATCCTTAAAAATATTATACTCAAATATAATATTTTATCAAAAATATCTAAAATTAACTCGGAAATACCCACAATATTTGGTTAATGGTGAAAATTAAACTTTTCCAAAATGAAATCAAATAATATAATTATATATAAAATATTATTCTGATAAAAAGTATAAGGAACTTTTGTAAAACATTAAATAGTTCCATGCCTGTAACCAAGAATTTATTTTCATTCATTCTTGATGATTTTTGGTTTATATTTTTATTTAATTATTACATCAACACTGAATAAATAATTATCACATCCAAAACCTCACAAATATTTTTAGTTTCCATACCCCCACCCTATATAAAACTGTTCACATACAACATGTTTCATTTTAATGACATATATTTACAATTTTGATTTTGAAATCATGTTTTATTAAACCCATCAATTAAATAAATTAAATAGAAAATTAAAATATTGAATTAAAAAACAAAATAGTTGCAATGAATATTAAAATAAATAAGGAATCCATTATTCTCATGAATTGTTATATTTATATATATATATTCCCTATTCAAAATAATTTTTAGAATCAAAATATTCATTCCTTACCCAAGAAACTGACTTTTCGGTCTATGTGATTTTATAAATCAAATTATAAAAAATATTAGATGAAAAATAATACTCAAAAATGAATCATTGATATAATAAAATAAACATTATATTTTAACAAATTTATATATTCTATCCTTTAAAAGTTGCATATACTCTTCATAATATAATATCCCTATCCAACCTTGAAAAATCATGTAATTCTAGAAAATCCCCTTTCATGTACTGTGAAAATATATATATAACAGGAGGAATCATCTTCAAATAAACTGAATATAAGGAAAAAACATAATAGTTATAAATAGAATAACCCTATCTTTTATACAAAGAATTACCATTATAATTAAATTTGATATAACCATCATTTTTACACTTGATATATCCATAACAGGAACACATGTTATAACCCTCATTGACAAAAAAGGGATATAAATCATACCTAGTTCATTGGACGGTAAACATAGACCCGCCCATCCATGGGATATTGTAGATCCACCAATCATTATAAAAGTTCCCAATAATGATAATATAATCATAAGACATGAAATCATGATGTTTTCAATATATTATTTTCAACTATAATAAATCATTTCATGGTATTAACATTTCCATTACCTTTTGAAAATATTTTATGAATTACTAGAGATTATTTATATAGGGTTTTTCATTAATTAATACAATGAAGATTATATAATACTTAAAATATAAAATAATTATTATGAACTATAAAAATTAGATTTTATCCAATATAGGAAAATTGTATTATCATCTATAATAAATGTCCAGAAAATCCATATAAATACATAATAAGATTCATGTGGTAATGAATAGAATGAAATTATAAAAAATGAATCATAATTTTTTTATAATTAATTAATTTCCATATAAATAAATTCATAAAATATATTAAAAAATATTTACATGATAGGAACAAAGTTGAAAGGGAATCATAAAAAAATAATTTTTAAAAAAGATTTCCTTACAGGGATTCCAACTCATCCCATACATTCATTAACATCGATAATAATATATTTATGATAATTATTTACATTGAAAAAAATAATTTTTATTATTTTTATTATTTTTACCATATTATAATCAATTTCATTCTCAAATAAGTTCATATTGGAATTTTTTAAAATATTTGGATCATATGTCAGCAATGAGTCTGATGAGTTGACTATGGTTAATGAGGTCCATATATAATCATCTCCAAATTAAAAATTAGGAAATATTTATTATTTTTTAATAAATTATACATGTTATACTATCTAATAGTGTTTATTTGTAAAATTAACTTCATTGAAATCATGGGGGTGGTAGAACATACTTACGCATGATTAATGTATACTTTATTTAATTATCATTAGTTGAATTAAGATAATAATTTTTAAAATCATTGAAGATTTATAAAATAGTCATTAAATTCACATTAATTCATTAAATTTGATTATATAAATTATACACAAGAAATTGTGATTATAAATAAATTACACCACTTTTTAGAGGTGGTACTCGACATGTTCTCGTGAAAGAAATTATAATTTTTAGTGACTGGTTTTAAAAAAAATGATATATTACTTATTGAAAATGATAAATATGTTGTAGATATTATATATATAAATTAAATAAGTAAATATAACCATTTATAATAGTAATTCAATAATATCGAATTAAATCAGTTGGATAAGTTGTTGTTATCCATAAAATCAATTGATTGTTTCTTTTCCAATTTGATTGAAGTGGGCATGTATATATATTATTCAATTAAAAAAAACCATATCAGTATACTACTAATAATAGTTTTGTAAATTCATAATGGTTTACTATGATTAGAATAATTTATAAAATGAAAAAAAAATTAAGAACTATACAACTTCTTCACACAACCAATTAAAAATTTAAAAAAGATTTCCTATGATGATTTAAAGATAAAAATTTCCTCTATGAATCGTATTTCTAATTATGAAATGTATCTGGGTAGTGATTGGATAATAAAAAAGCATTTTAAGTGTGATGAAAAGTGAATAATTTGTTCCCTTCTATAAAAGTTGGAGGGACACGCTTATAATTTTATAATGTATTAATCGAAAATAAATTAATAATCATGTTAAAATGAAAATAAATTTAAAATATTAGAAATATTATGAGGAAGATTCTAATTCCAATCATAAAATACAAATTCCACCTATTTGGGGGGTGCTCTCAGCCTTATCATTGTGATATAAATTTTTGTGAGAAACTAATTATAATTTCAATTAAATTGTTGATTTTACTCTATAAGAGTCATTAATAATCATATAAATGGATAAATGGGAATGACATGTATTATAGCTGATATTAGTAAAACTATTCAATATACATGGATGAGGAAATTTTTTAAGGTAATTTTAAATCATTTTCTAAATTATAATATATTTTAAAACATAATTACTATCAAATTGGAGAAGTTTTATACAATTTTAAGAAAAAATATCATGAAAAATACATTTTAGGAATATATGGCTCGAAAACACACAGAACATGTTTTAATTTAAAAGAAATTAGGGATCACAATTAATCACAAATATTATATTACATCTTATTTTATATATCATTTATTTTACATTTATTTAAATTAAATAATTACATATGTAAATTTTTGTAATCATATATGGTTAATATATATTTATTAATAATTACAAATAAATTATATAATGATAATAATTTAATTATACTTAAAATTATATTCTATATTCATTATCAACAATTGTCCACTTATGAACAAAAAATAAAATTTTTAATGCAATAGGTCGTAATTTTATCATTTTCATTCATTAAGATAGTATACATGAAACTTTTATGGACATGTGTTTCATAAATTAAAAAAATTGACACTATTAAGGAATGTGAGAAATTATTTAATAAAAAATATTGAATATCAAAAATATAGTTTTCTTAAAACAAAATTTTAAATTATGTTAACATTATTTATTATTTTTACCACGTTTAATAATTTTTACTATTCTCACCATTAATGAAAACAAAAAATGCAGTTTAAAAAAATAGATAAAATAATTTTTTTGATTCAAATTATATATTGTCAATTTTTCCAAATTTTAATTCCATAAGTTGGTGTAATTCATTTTATTAGTATTGTACATTTCCCTAAGAAATGCATTTTTTCATGAAAATGAATTTTTAATGTAATAAATGATATTTTATTTATTCTATGACATAAAATAATAATTATATTAATTTAAATGAATATGGATATATATATATATCTCTATAATAAATATCATTTTAATATTTATTATTATTGGTTATATTATTTAATCGATATCTATAAAATTTGTGCACAAAAATAGTCTTCACATTGAAAATTATAAAAAAATAATCGTATAAAAAATCATTAAAATCGATTATTGAAATGATATTAATTAAATTATTCTAAATAATATTTTTCATGTATCAATATTGGAAAAAATAAAATTTCTAATTGTATATTTATATTATATTATTTAATGAAAATAATTTATATTATCTAAAAAATACTTAGTTTTTGATATATTTTGAAAAATAATTCATTTAAAAAAATTCTAAAATATCATCCTAATTTATTTTTTCCATCATTAATAATAAACCATATATATTATATAAAATCCATGTTATAAATTATTGATAAATTAATTATTCTATTTTATAGGATAACATAATAGAATCTAATTTTGTAAACCTTTTTTATATGATTAAACGTGTTCAATAAAATTTAAGTTCTTACTGGCTAAAGATTTTATAATTATTTGTTATTTGGAATTAATAGTAGATATATTTAATTAATCATGTAATATAATTAATACCCTTTAATTTAATTTATGGGCTATAATAGTTATATCTAAATTATATTATATCACGATTCACCTATGATTAGAGATCTGGGTCGTATACATTGTTGAATATTATTCTCAATATTAAAACATCATAAAATTCAAAATTCAAATATCATATAAAAATAATAATGTAATGTAATATATATAGTTATCATATTTAAATATTTTTATATTAATATGACGACACATATTTGTACATTTCTGTCAACTAATAATAAAATGGAATATCAATCATATGTTTGTATGTGCTTACAACGACCCCCATAAAGAATAATTTTCTCAATTTCCACTATTTATTAATTACTTATCCCTTCATAAATAAATAATGATCTACACAATAATAAAAACTAAATAATATCATTAATGTTCTGTTATATAAATATTGTATCCACATAAACACCTACTTTACAGTACTCATAATTCCAATGAAATTGTGTTTATGTTTCGGTAGTTTTATAGATATACATGATAATAAATTTTAATAATATTATAGATGAATATGGGAAAATGAATAAAACAATTCATAATATAATTACAACATTTTTATTTTATATTCATTTAGAAATATTATATTTAGTATCAATAATCTAATTAATATATCTGTTTAATTTTAAATAAAAACATTACGAAGCCAATCAAGATTACATTTTCACATTGTGCAACTAAATGTATTATTGAATGATATTAGAGAAAAAGAAAAAAATATGTTATATACTAATATATCGTTAAATATATAAAAAAATATGAACATGGTAACAAATAAGGGGTACTCAAATCACATTTATAATTCATGCCCTAATTTTTGATGTCATTAACACCCGATGTTGAACATAAATCCGAAAAATATAAACATGAAAATATTTGTTGTTACTGAAAATTATAGAAGGAAATTTATGTGGATATTATTATAAAATAGGTAATGACTATTTAGTTTTTATGTTAAATAACAGTAATAATCATTTATGTAAATCGCAATTTCATTTAAAGTAAATAGAAACTAAAACTCCTTTCTTTTAGGTATATAATTTTTTATTAGAAGATTAAATTTTCTATAAATTTTATTTTCAATGATGGTATAATTTTTAAAAATGTGGAAAATATTTTATTAATTTATTTTATATCAATGATATTTTACATTTTCATTATTCTTTAAATCCTACAAGACATTTTGAATAGAGATATGTAACAATAAGTTACAATGTAATGTTCAAAAATGAATTAAAAAAAGAGTTTTTTGTTTTTATTTAATTATCATAAAAATGATATAGAAATTATCGATATTGTGTATAATTTAAGAACAAATGATATTCTCATATTTTTTTTTATTTTTTATGATCATTTTTTTTCTAACAAGTGATTCATTTCTTGATCTTATTTTTATTTTTTTTAAACAACTTCATTTTCATAGGTTAATTATATAGATTTTTTATATTTCATTATAAACAATAATTCTTATGTGGTTTCTTTTATTATTTTAGGATTTATTTGATGTGGAAAACAAATATATTTATTTTATGATTGGTGGGATTGTTGTTCATCTCTAATTAATTTTTCAATACCTTACACATCATGAAAAATAAATGGTATGTTAAAAGAATTTCAATTATCCTAGATAACAATGGATTAGTGTAATGGAATTTAACAATATTAATAATATTATTATTTTATGGGTTGGAATGTATTCAAGTCCCAAAATAGAATAAATTCATTTATTATTATTGTTATATTTTCCATCTAATGTTCCATTTGTCATGTAATAATCATTGCCTTTAATTTTATCATTCCATCGTAAAAGCGTTATCATAGGGGATTTTTTATTATATTTCATGATTATGTTCAAAATTAAATGATATAAATTATTTTAAATATTACATTTTTATGGATTATATTATATATGCTTATGATATTTCCATCATGGTAATTGGTATTTTACCCTTAACATGGTATTTCATCGCACCCCATTTTATGTTTTCTCAATTAAATGTTTTGAATAAGACTATGCATCATAGAATTTATATGAGTGAATTTCTATTATGGATAAATTTCCAATTCTAGTATAATATTTTATTAATGTAACTAGTCACCATGAAACTAAACCATTACGTCATTGGATTATGTTACTATTTTTTGTAATGATTAAATGATTGTAATAATTTTCTATTTCGATATTTTAATCATGGGTCAACACATTTTACATTATATAAATTATTTATTTTTTACAAGTAAAGGGATTCTATATAAGTTACCATATGATATGTTTATTTTATATTCCAATCATTTTGTAAAGCATGGTCTCAATGGATTTAAATGAAATTAAATATATTTTTTGATAGTTTAACGAGGATGTTATTATGGATCAGATTATCACAGGGGTAATATAACTAAAAATTCTTGGTAAGGCATGGAATAAATCATAATCATGATGTACTCTAAGAGGTCCTAGTAACAAACAATTAGAGGGACAATATCATGTGATATGAATAGTTTCATTCACAATTTCATTATGAAACATTTAAATGGTTGTTGTTGTCATGATAATTATTGTGGTAAATGAAAATAAACTAAGGATATAATCATTGAAAACCATGTAAAACATTATATTTTTCTACGGAAGAAGATATTCATATTTTTGAGTTACGTATTTGAGTATCGTATTTTTTTAATTGTAAGAAAATTAATTTAATTATCACCACTACGAATATACATATATCACAAATATGTATTGGTTAATAACAAATTTAGATAATGATGTGTGCAATAATAAATGTTATTACTATCCAAACGAGATAAGGAATATAGTTAAAAATTTCATGGAAATTATCAATCAACTATATCATGTTATGAATAATAATATATATAATGTCAAGCATCAAAACATTCCAAAAAGGGTTCAAAATTCTATGGAATATTTAATGTATCGAATACCTCCATAAATTATATATAAATCAATCCAATTTACTAATAAGAACTGGATTTCTAAGATGGAGAATATATTTTCTATTTTTCAATGCTAAAATCATCAATGTTTCATATTTTATGTATATCATTATGAAGGTGGGGAAAACCAATGACGTAATCTCATTAGTAATTTAAAAACATGGTATGAATTAAACAAGTTGATGTTGGATGACTATGAAGGGGATATTATAAACTATGTCTTACCAATACTCACATCTCAGTAAGGTGGAAAGATAATTCCTAGAATTATGAAAACATGAAGTTAAGTATTCTGAAAATTATGTTGAAACCATAAAATACTCAATAGGTATACCTATGATTCTCTATACATATATAAAATGATTAATGTTCTACTTATATTACAATAAAATCAATAATTTGATGTTATGATCTATTACGAAAATTTTATTTTTCAAGGATATCATTATATGTTATATTAATTTTCATATATATTATGGAGAAATGCATGATAATGGAGAATTCACAAAAAACGTGTGTTGTGAGTTTCTCACTTGCATCACTAAATAATATTATTTGTAATAGTTGCCACGTAGCCACTAGTGTCACTCTACATATACTAAAGGCCATTTTCTTATTGTGAGGTCCTATGATGGTATTTGGGGAGACTATTACCACTTAATCATATTAGACACATAAGAATATAATAAATATATGGATTGTAAAATATATAAAAAATGAACTACATAAGAATAATCTAGCCTGATAAAAAACCCCAAACAAGTAGAAATAATATCATATAAAAATTTATTTCAATTATATAATATATAATAAAAGAAAATAAAAAATTGTAGAATGAATTGAAAAAATAATATAAAATTGAACAAAACCCCAAAAATTATCCCTAATATCATCTTTAGCATAATATCAGTCCAATGATCATATAATCAAAACTATTATAGTGATATTAAACCTCTATAGGAGGATGCTCTCCATTGTACATACATATATCATGGATATATTTATAGGTACTAATCAGTGGACCGAATAGGGTGTGATATAGAATTTAGTTGGCCACCAGGTGTGGTGTTTAATTCTTTCCAATCAGTTAATATATAATTAACCATTTTTTAGGCTAGAATACAAATTCAAAATGAATAATGTAAATATTATGCCATAAATATTTTCATAAAGGAAAGAATTATGATGATACATAATTTAGGCTATGAATGAGTATTTATAAATGAGTTCAAATTTTGGTTTTTAATTTATTTAAAAGGATCGGGACAAAATTCATTGCAATGGTATACCACGTTGAAAATTTCTAAACATTGTATGAAAACCACCGTTTGAATTTAAATATAAATATATTAAATTTAGATCTCTAAATATGTATTACATTAACAAAATATTTATATTCTCTTTGAAATGGAATACCAAACATTTTAATTTTTTTATCAAAAAAATTATTGGTTACATGAGACTATCCAAATATTTCCAAATGTGAGTATAGGTGTCACACAATGTGTACAACTAACACAACAAATGAAATACTAATATGTGGAATCCCACGTATGAATATGTTTATAACTTTAGACATGGTATTAATAAATATCCCTAAGACTCCATCCTTAGGGTAACACATAATAAACCCATGTTTCCATCATGGAATAATATAGTGTACTATCCTCTTAGTATATACTCTTAAATACAAAATACCATCCTATCTATCTATTAGTGTATGATATAAAGATATTCTTCATCATTCCATCATTGGAATTCAATATTAGGAACCTATGTGTCACTCACGGAACAACATTGTCAAAACACCATGTTATCTCATACATTACCTTTATATTAAGTCCAGCATATCTCTAAACGTAGCATATAAGTGAATTTATAATTCATTATAATTCAATAATCATGACTAGTAATTCTATTGAATTCCATGTTGAAGCCAGTATTTTACCCACAACATGGAAAATGAATTGTCACTGGCTATCAATTTAACTGTACAATTTAACATCATATTTCATTTAATTATCCTTTTTATTTATATAGAAAAATTATAAATAACCTTATAATGAATTTATTTCATTACCTGGGAGTAAGAGGAATTAAAGGGATTAATAAATTTTTTCAATCATATATCCCACTTTATATAATAAACTTTAACTTCACTATTAATATGGGTAATGAATAGAGCAAAATGGTGGATTAATTCAGAATTTAAACATGAAATGGTAAAAAAATTTATTGTTCCCTGATATGGTGTGTCTCTAATTAATGTTTTCAAAATAATTCAAAAATTATGTGTTATACATAATAGTACCATGGATTTTATTTTTTAAAATCATATAAATATGTTATTCATTTAATGGTAAACCACGTGACAATAAAATTCTATATATATCAATATACCTTTATGGAAAATCTGTAGACCACCTACCATAGCATGGTAGAACATCCACTATACAATATTAGATTTTTATTTGGTCAACAATTGGTGATATTTATGAAATATATCTAAATGTTGATGATGTGCCATCTAAGATCACATTAATTAAGAATAATATCAGGAAATATGATTGGGATAAATAATAATGCAGATTTGTGATCATACCAGCATAGATCCAACATGACTGATGGAACTTGATTATGAAATTTTATAGAGTGGTTAGTTGAATAGAAATATTTAGAGTGGGAATCGAACTCAATGTTCATTAAGAGATATTTTTCATGATATTTAGAGAAGATTATATTTTTAGGATATATGGAATTAGGGGTGAATTGGTAGTTCCCTCTATTTTTATTCTAGTTGACATATTTATGGTTTATATATGGGATTTAAGATTTTTATTCCTTATTTTATGGGCTCATTAAGTTCTATTTAGACTTCAAGGTGCATTTGCACCGGAGTTTAATTATTAATGTTATATTCCAATAATTTACGTGAAATATTACTCTATACATAGACATAAGTAGCATGTCATTATTCATCCCAAAAGTACACCAATTCCCTTAAAGGATACTCTAATATGGTCTATAGAAAAATATAAACAAATAGGGGTATAAACTAGAAATTAATGTTCATGTACCACTTGATATAAAGCATGATCTTAAATTCAACCATCTTTATAATGACTCATCCCCTGAGTTACCATCCAATATGTTATAAAACATCATCTGAAAATAAATATAGCCATTGGGAATGTAAACCATCCAGATGCTCCTAGGTGTCATAATGTTCACAATTTTCCTTCTATATCACTTATACTATAAGAAATTTCTTAACTAGGGTACATTTTTTTTCATTTATTGATTATAAATTTTACATTCTCCTTAAAGGTAACATATATCTCCAATTAAACCTCACCTGGAAGAAGAACACGGGGATGAGCTAAAAAATTAATGTAACATAGAAACATGGAAGTCCTCATACATGGCTTAGTACCAAAAATTTTACTACACAATATTTTGTTACCAGATAGACTTTCTTTAGAAAAATAGTAACCCTGACCTAACATGGTGAAAGATTACACTACCTTCAAATTATTTTGTTCCTTAGTCCCGTTGAAACACACAATAATATCATATTCAGAACATCAGACAATAGAGGTCATCTATATTCACAAACATAATACACATACCAAGAATAAAATTTATACATTCCCTTAATGGTTACCTATACCATATAGAAAATATCTTATAGTATTTGTAGCCCCAATATTGGTCCTTATATTTACACTAACAATCACATGGGTGAAGGACATGAACTAGGGTTTATATCCACATAATTATCCATCTGTATAGTTAAATAAATTAAATTATTATAAGTGAACCCAATGATTGGTATATTCATTCCACAAGAGACTATAAAATATATGATAACTACTTTGAGCCCATATATAAATATTTTTATTGTACCCTATAAATGACATTCAGTGTGTTAGTGAATCGATGTACTCAGTAGTACTTGTGTATCATGTTCCCTCTATAAGCCATACCATAATAGGGATGTGAAATTATAATATCTCTCTAATATGATTGCATATATATATCTATAATGTAATAGGATCTCTTTTAAATATATCATACATTTATAATCCATTAAAATGCTCTATATAATAGGTAGGAAGTGAGGAAAAGATTTCAAATAGTATTTGATCCATTTTACTGTGTTATAGCCTCATGTTGAAATAGGAAATCCTGTTACAAAATCCACAATGACATCATATCATTTCCACTTAGAAATTGGAAATGATTTAAAATTCCCAATTGGAAACTCGTTTTTCCCCCACCTACAACCATTTGGATCACTAAGTCATGAAACTAGCTTCCATCATTTTCATATCAATCAACCAATACCATCTGCATATATCTTGGTACATATTCATGAGGCTATGATCTCCGACACTTATTAAAAAATAAGACTTATCATTAACTCTTCTTATAAGTCTACGGGTACCCAAACACAATGATGATTTCACAATATGTCTTCTCCATCCACTACCCAAATTGGTGTTTCATCTTCACTTAAATTTCCCTCACATAGGATGTTTCCCTAGGGATATTATTTTTTCTCAACTTTAGTACATAAATGGGTCAATATCTCACATATAAATATATAATGATAGGTTACCCATTATTATACTTCACATCTAAATACGTGTTAGAAAATATGGATATTAATTATGACTCATTAATATCCCATTCTCCACATTTTTTAAGCCTTCTAGGTTTTATAATAAATAATAACTTTTTCATTCCATAAAGTTTAATCGAGAATAATAAAGAATGAATGTATTTTTTCAACGCACAATCTCAATTATTGTTACATGTACATCTATATAAATATGTAAATTATATTTAATTAGAATTTTCACAACAAAAAATAATTTACCAATTTATAATGCCTCATATAATGAAATTAAATAACAATTGATGAAATTTAGAAATTGGTCATGGTGTAATAATTTTCATGAGGCCTCAACTGAAGTGTCTCATATTTCCTAAATTGAAGACTTTATTTTAGAAAAAACTAAAAACAATTTTTAATGAAATAAAATCATATATCCATGTCTTGGATTATGTAAAATTACTATCAACACTAAATAAATAAATATTTTAGCTCATTCAATTAGTAATCATAATCATTAGATCAAGTTAACCGGAGACATTTTATGGAAATCCTATCACTGTTGATGAATGATTAGATAAACACCATATATTGTTCTTATAATATCCAACCTAGAAGAAATGGATATCACCTTTTAATGTTAAACTAAACAATGTTTTTTTAAATATTATGTTACAAATTTAGTGGTATTCATCTATAAAAATGCGTAATTTCCTTATTTGGAATAAATATTTTCTTGACTTACATTTATCAAAATGATAAAAATATGGATCTTTTTTTCACTATGTGAGTACACAAAAATGTCATCCATGATGAATACCACAAATAAAGATGGGTAAGGTGGAAACACTTTTCATTTGGTCCATAAAAATACTATTGGTTTATTTCTTAGACTAAAAGATATGACTAAAAACTCATACAAGACATATATATTGTGGAATGCAATACATGATATATTTGACGGTCTAACAGAAACCTGATTATATCCCAATCTCAAATTTATATTGGGGAAATACACATCTCCTTGGATATTCATGAAGAGGCTATCTAGTTTTGGAGTTGGATACCAACTCTTAAAATTATACTGCATTCAAATAAGGTAATCCATGAAATTCATGTTTTTTCCATCTTCCACCATAGAGAGAAGTAATTTGTAACCACATCTCGATGTATAATTCCTTATTAAACCCTTATTATCAATGTTCACCACCTACCTCGTCAGCTTTTTCAACTCAATATTATTTTTATTATATGAACTAAGAGAGTTCAAAACTCTTACTGATACTAGAATAATAGAAAATAATAGGTATATCTTATGTTGTTTTGAAAACATTTAATTAGGTATGATGAACCTTAAATTATAAAATATTGGAGGAAAATTAGCTTTACACAATCCCTAATAATCCAAATAAAGGATAACAATATGGGATATCACTCATTGAAGCATATGATGTTTGGGTCCTGCTCAACCAATCAAGATATCCAATTCACACATGTAAAATAAACTACCACCATATGGATATGTAAAGTATAACTTATTTTGGGAACAATACATATAGGAATAATAAGGAACAAACCAATCCATCCCATATATTAAATCAAATTCCATCATGTCAAATAAGAATTTGTCTCATATAAAACATGTTTTAAATGACCTAGATACCCTTTCAATGGTGGTACATGACTTAATTCATCATGGACCCCAATGGAATTACTAATCCGCATGAGCTAGTGACAATAGAATGGGAATCATAAAAAAATAATAAGGACCAATTTATTCCAAAATATTTAAAAAACATGGAATATATAAAGATAAAAGATAGAAAAAGTGGAATATATACCTATAATATAGAAATGATATAGAATATAAGTATTAAACCAAAAAAGGATGCCCAAAATCTCAATAAGAGATGTCTAACATCACAGGATGATAAAAATAAAATAACTACTATAACACAACCATGTTATTTTTTTTTGGAAAATCCCACCATATCACCTCCATCAACCCAATGTCCAATTAATAGAAAAACCTTACTTCCTTATTATTATACCATTCCAATCAATGTATAGAAATATATAAAAATAATTCTCCATCGTCTACGGAAGAGAATAGATGCGATCTAATTGGATTAGTCTGATCTAACCATGGAGTCCAATAAAACATCTCTTTAAAATAATCCTACATTGCTCATAATTAATGAATATGTGTCTTGTTATATTGTTTAGATGATTTTATATCGAAATCATGACCAAAAAATTTAATTTCACCTTTTTCATCACTACCAAATAAAGAAGAAAAGATAGTTTCAATGTATTTAATATAAATAGATAAAATTATATATAAAAACTAATATAAGATAATATATCAAAAATAATATAAAATCAAAATAATAATAAAAACAATTTTACAAGAAGAGTATAGGTAACATCATGAAAAGTATCATACAATTTCAATATCGTTTCCATACTAGTACATAATTTAGAAATTATTTCATGTATCAAGACACTATACATATTCATTGAGTATAGAGAGTATATGAACAACACATAATGATATCACACCAAAACTTTCTAACAAATACCTATAACAACAAGCCTATGGTGTATAGTAAAACTCTATGAGAAAATCTAGAAATAGTGGATGAGGCATATTACTACAGCTTCCAACCCATTACCCAAGCCTTCCCAGGTGATCTGTTTTTCAAAAAAATTCATTAATCCATATTCATTAAATGATGCATTGAAAATCATTTCACAAACAGATTTCAAAATTCATATAAAAGATATTTTCATTTACCAAATAAAAGAGAAAACCAAAATTTCTTAATAACAAATTTCCATAGAAAAAAATAAAACAATTCATTTGAAACAATTCATTTATAAAAAAATATAGGGAAAACATGTGCTGTGATAAACCAAAAAGGATATAGATTGAAAAATCTACTTCAAAACTGAGGTTTCACACATCTACAATAGGATTCATGAATAAGGATGAACTAAATGATGAATATTTTGGACATCAAATCAATCTACACATATTAAATTTGTTTCAATTTAAATAATGGTGTTTTAAAGGGATTATCACAATAAAACCCCAACAACACACACCCACCACACCCACAACCATATTAGAGTAGAACAAGATCACATTAATGATCTAAAAACCATCAAAAATTAATCTCATCTTATGTCATGTGATCTATATATGTAAATTAATAGAGAGACCATGATCAATAGGAAATTAAGAAATATTTTGAATCACTTACTTGGACAGGTTCAATATAAATATACTGAATATCTGATATAAAACAAACATATTTAAAAAAATGAAGGTTCCCAAAATGATGGGAGATGTTCTTCAAGTCTAGAGAGAAGAGGGATGAAGAGTAATGTTTGAGATATAACCGATGGAGAGCCATAAAATCCCAAAATGAATCATTTATATATTGTGTAACCCATTAATATATCATATAGACCATGGGGTATACATATTCTTGATGTCCTATTTCCTGTGTATTAAACACAAGATTTTTAACATGACATGTTCTTTAGACTTGACAAACTGTGTACTCTATAAATTTGGGTAATACGATAATTTCATGTTCATGGAAAAAAATAACATCTCTATACCAATTTCATGATGTTTAAATTATACTAACATGTAGAAAACTAAATATTCTTATATAAAAAAACCAACTTTGGAATTCTTCAAATTCAGGGATTACACAATTATTCCATAAAACTGTTATACCTAGAAAATATTAATTAAAATAAACATACATGAATTAAAATTAGGTAATTTCTCCCAAAAATAACTTCCCATGATTGGGGAGTCCTATGATGCACCTAATTAATGATAAAAAAAGATATAAGGAATGGAATGACATATATATGAGTAATTGGATGTAAAAAACTCCCCATTATAGGCCTTTCCAACTAGGAGAATTCATGTTGAAAAATTTAGTATACTAAAGAGGTGATTCCAATGATCTATCATTAATGAATCGTATTTCCAAGCCTCATGAAAATCTATCATATGGGTATGTGACACACTGGATATGGGAATTTACTTCTGATACATGACGTTCTTCTGACTATGACTATAAGGCCCCATCATAAAACCTTACTTAATCACAAGTTATTACAAGATTACACATTGAGGATCTTTTCAGGTTTAGATTTTTAGAGAATTAAATCATAAAACATGCATTACATCCCACATTTAACAATGTGGTTACAATAAAAGATAGTATTCATTTTTTCCCATAAACTGAAACATATTTAAAATAAAACATGGATTCTTTCATGACACTTCCTTGAAACTATCATCATATCATGTACCCTTCCCTTGACTTGTGAAAACATTTCAAAAACGTGGGATGAGCATAAAAAGCTCAGTAAGGGATATAAAAATATGGAAAGGAAACATGAGTACATATATACACAAGAATCAATGAAATCATACTCTACTCATAAAACATACGCACTTTAACATACCTCATCAAATCATGAATAAATCATAAAAATCATAAGACATAAAGGTAACTTGAGGCATTCATAACATTCTTGCGTAGGAAGTAACCCTCTAGGTTATGTTTGGAATACCCATCACAGTATATTCCCTAAATCTCTTCAAAGAAACCTTAACGTTTAACTCCTTAGCGTTACCCAATGCATTAGAGAGCTATATCGGGCTCACCCACCCCTAGTTTATCACAGAACAACCCGTCTTCATAATAATGCCCAAGAACCAGACCATAATTGTATCAGAACAAACATGCATAAAGGAAACATAACATTTCCACCTTTCTATAACAAGATATCAATAAAACACATTGATATAAAAACATTACGAAAACAAATTTCAATACCAAAATAAAAGAAAAGTAAATCATGGTATTTATTTTTCTTTTAAAAACAAGGTATGGCTTGTATAGGAAGCTGAAACTCAAATAATGGTCACAGTGGCGGAGAAGTCGTTGTCGCCACATACGTACGACAAAAACATTCCCTTTTGTCGTTTAGTAAAACAATTCTTATAAAAAATATTCTTTTTGGATAAACTTAAAATTCAAATGGGTTTATACACCGTATAAAAGAAGGTTGTGTATAAAACAAAATATGCCTCAATGAATGGAGATTGAGACGAAGTCCCTTACCTCGGGTCCGACTTGACTCGATCGTTCATTAACCTCCTGAATAATAAACTTTAGTTAATTTATACTTTCTTAAGAACCTTTTTCAATTTTATTATTCCTTTCATATCACTTATTACCATGACATGAACACTATGAAATTATTTAAGTTAATAACGGTCGTTTTAACGATCATTGGTACGTGAGTCAAAATATGCTCTTTATAATTACAAGTTGTTCTTGTATCCATTATATACAGAGTTATACTCATGATGTATATATCATATATATCATATATATCTAGTATATACATGTATTTATAATATTACACAACGTTTAGTGGTATGAAATGAAATGCACCGTTCATGGAGACGGTAAACTGTATGTACACATGAACACTACTTTCATTTCTATTTCATATTTTATGGAATGGGATCATAATTATATAAAGGTATATTATAATTCCAGTATAATATCATACATAATATCATTAATTAAATCCTTTATACATCCCACATATGGTATTAACGAATCAAATCACTTTGAGGGGGCGGTTGTCCTCACTTCCTAAGATGAAGATATCACGTTTACCAATAATGGTAACAATAAAGCTATCCCATAAATGAAAAATACAGAAGATTAAGTAAAACATAAACATATTATATATAATATATAAATATAGTGACATATTAATGGCCACCTTTGAAGGTGTTATATGAGTGTTGAACAATCATCGTTTCATGAGGCAGAAATTCGCCATCCATGGAAATAGTATTTTCTTTAACCATTATATGTAGGTGTGTGTATGTGTAGCTCGAATCCTTCTTATAAAAACTTCATGATATATGGACGATACTGGTGTTGTTACAAAAGAAATGAATAAAAAGAGTTTAGGTGGTTGGAGAATCAAAATAAAACATAAGAACACAAGAGAAAACACTACCTTTAAAACGGGTAGCTCTTTTTGATTTGAGCTCAAAGGCTTCCTTGGGAAAACTTTTTCCAAAAGTGAGGCTTCTAAGAGTTAGAGAGGGATGTGGAGAGACAAAATGAGCAGGGGTTTTCCGAGTCAAAGTCTTTGGAAGTGTGGATAAGGTGGTAGAGATGGGGTCTTTTATAAGAGGAGAGGAGGGGAACTCTTGGAAAGGTATAAAAGGATACATTATTATAAAATTATTTTTGGATTTAAAAGATCCCAAAATTAAATATTTAGAGGATAAGGTGATAATAGTTTGAAATCCACCCATCCAATAGGTTTTTGACATGTTTTGGTCTTATAGTTTACATTATATTTTCATTTTATTTAAATCATTAAATAGTGAGGTTATCGCTACATCATCATGGTGTCATAAATAATTTAATTTATATAAGGTCTGAAAATTATAAAAAAAATTTCATGATGTAGGAAATCTGATTATCGTTCTAATGAATATTTATAGTAAAAAATATGACTTGTATAACCCCATTTAATTTTTTTTAGTAAAACAACTCAGGTTTGTGACATTTTAATTTTATCATTAAATAAAAAGATATTAATGTCATTTTCCTACCAAAGTGGATCCATGGGGTCCCCAAGTTGACCCATGGATTGTCTTGGTCGGCCATGACACAACCAATAAGGGTATAAAATGTTTCAAGCTCATATCATATTATTAAAACATTATTATTACCTTAAACTACACTAATTACCTCTAATAGCGATTAAAAACTTACAAGTTACTAATCACGAAAAAAATATTTTAATCCCATTGAACTACATTTTACTTCTTAATGAAAACCATGTATGTTTAATTTTTTAAATTCAAAACACAGAGGTGGTAAAATTTCATTTAAATGGGAAATCAGTTTTTATAAGTACCACTTAGTGGTTTCACTATTTATCAAAAATTGATGTTTTTTAGAAAAATACCAAAACATCACCCTAAGATATATTTGATATTCCAAATTCAAAAATGATTTCTTTTTTAAAAAATTCAAAACATATAATTTACATTAATTAATTTAATAATTAATTTCCACTGTCTGAGCAAATAGCGTGTTTTTATGAAACAATAAGTATCTAAAGATTGACACGAGATTAAGTCCAATTTCAAAGTGAAATTAATTCCAACGACCAATATTGGATTAAATGGTAAAAATATATTCTAATTGAACTTTAAAACCAATTCAAAAGATAATATAATCAGATAAATAAATAATATTAAAAAGTGGTTTTGAATTAAAATAAAACATTTTTCACTATTCATTAAAAAAATGAACTTTATCGGAAAAATACCAAAAATTTACCCAAAGTAAATTTCAATGTCCCAATCATAAAGAATAAGTTTATTTTTGACAAATAGAGCTTATAAAATAGTCAAACATTGATTTAAAAATGATTTTCCATCAAAAGCAGTAAAACAATCTTTTAAAAATAATAGTGTATTCCATGCTTAAGATTAGATTTATTCTCATTTTAAGCCTCTAAAACACTATATAATTCATTAGTAGACATAGATAAAAATATATATTATTCATTACTTAAATGGGATGTTACATCCTTACCTGCTTTAGAAAATTGTATCCCCACAATTTATTTACTTATCGAATAAGTGGGGGTATTTAGACCTCATTGCATTTTCAGATTCCCATGTTGCCTCTTAAATCATGCGGTTTCTTCACAGAACCTTTACTTGCTGAATCACCTTATTCCATAACAATTGCTCCCTGTGGACAAGAATCTGGACCGGTTGTTCCTCATAAGATAGGTTCTATTCCAGTTGAACTACCTCTAGACTCAAAACATGAGATGGATAGGGCATATACTTTCTCAACTTCGAAACATGAAAAAAATTGTGTACCTGAGATAAACTCGGAGGTAAAGCCACATGGTATGCAACTGATCCAACTCTCTCCGTAATTTCATATGGGTCCAATGATCCTTGGACTCATCTTTCCTTTCTTACCAAATCTCATCACACTTTTCCATGGTGATACATTGAGAAAAACATGATCAACTACCTCAAAAGAGAGATCCTTCTTCCTGTTGTCCGCATAACTCTTCTGCCTGCTCTGAGCTATTCTCATGTGTTTCTGTATCAGCTGAACTTTTTCTGCCAACTCTTCTAACAATTAATGTCCCATCAGCTTCCTTTCACCCACTTCATCCCTGAAAGCTGGAGTTCGACACCACTTCCCATATAATGCCTCAAATGGTGCCATCTTTATACTGGAATGAAAACAGTTATTATAAAAAACTCAACCAAAGAAAGTTGTTGGTCCCAACTTCCCTGATAATCCATCGAACAAGAACG
This sequence comes from Viscum album, assembly GCA_963277665.1. Lineage (NCBI taxonomy): Eukaryota > Viridiplantae > Streptophyta > Magnoliopsida > Santalales > Viscaceae > Viscum > Viscum album. Next base: position 224,095,355 of record OY728165.1, read on the forward strand.
TATCATATCCTCTAATGTCTGAATTGGTCGTTCTGACTACCCATCTGACTGAGGATGAAATCTGTAGTAAAATTTAATTCAGTACCCAACGACTTTTGAAGGCCTTTCCAGAATATAGAAGTGAACCTGGGATCACGGTCAGATACAATGGAGAGAGGAACTCCATGTAACCTGACAATATCTTTAAGATACAAACAAGAAAGTTGATCTAGGGAAAAAGTATCACGTATAGCAAGGAAATGAGCAGATTTAGTCAAGCAATCAACAATAACTTAGATTGCATTATTACCTTAAGGTGTCTTCAGCAATCTCACAATGAAGTCCATGGATATATTTTCCCATTTCCACTCTGGAAATGGTAAAGGATGAAGCATCCCTTTCAGTAACTGTCGATCTGCTTTAACCTGTTGACATGTCAAACACTTCATAGTAAAATCAGTAATATCTCTTTTAATTCCTTCCCAACAGTAATACTCCCGCAGATCTCTGTACATCTTAGTACTGCCAGGATGAACTGAAAATGGAGAATTATGCGCTTCACATAACAACTCTCTCTTCAACTGTGAATCATAAGACACACACAATATTTTCCCAAATCTCAATACACAATTATTATCAATGTTGAATTCAGGAAACATACCCTTCTGAACCAGCTCTACCTTTTTATGCAACTCACTGTCTTGCTTCTGTGCTTGCTTGATTCTGTTTGATAGAGGAGATTTCACTGATACCTGAAACAAACCAAAGAACATGCTGCACCAAACACTTCTATGCCAAATTTCTTCAAATCCTTAACCAAAGGATCACATTCCAAACACAAAATTGTTAATGAAGCATTACTTTTTCGACTCAAACCATCAGCCAATTTATTTGCTTTTTCTGGATGGTAATGAATTGTCCAATCATAATCCTTGATTAATTCTATCCATATTTTCTGTCTCATGTTCCATTCTTTCTGAGTGAATATATACTTTAATCTTTTGTGATCGGTATATATTTCTCACTTTACTCCATAAAAATGACGACTCCAAATTTTTAAAGAGAAAACAACAGTAGCTAATTCAAAATCATGTGTAGGGTAATTTACCTCATGAGTTTTCAACTGTAGTGAAGCATAAGAAATTACCTGATCATTCTACATTAGGACACAAACAAGTACTTTCAATGAAGCATCACTATAGATAACAAACTCACCATTCATGGAAGGTAGTTCCAAAACTGGAGCATTCACCAATCTTTTTTTCAATTCCTGAAATCAATCATCACATTCTTTTGCCCAGATAAACTTAACACCCTTACCAGTTAGCATAGTCATTGGATTAGATAATCGGGAAAATTTTCTAACAAACTTTCGATAATATCCTTCCAAACCAAGGAAGATACGAATCTCAGTTACATTTGTGGGTCCTGGCCATTCATCCACAACATTTTTTTTATAGGATCAAAAGTTAGCCCATCTTTAGAAACAATGTGACCAAGGAAAGAAATTTGTTGCAACCAAAACTCATACTTGCTGAATTTTCCATACAATTTATTTTCATTCAAGGTTTGTAAAATATCCCTTAAATGTCTTTCATGCTCCTCTTTACTTATAGAAAACACCAAAATATCATCAATGAAAACCACCACAGACATATCAAAGAACTCATGAAAAAATCTATTCATTATGTACATGAATACAGCAGGTGCATTGGTTAGCCCAAAAGGCATTACTAAAAATTCATAATGGCCATATCTTGTACGAAACACAATCTTCAGAACATCTGCTTGTTTTACCTTCAGCTGATGGTACCCCGATCTCAGGTCAATCTTTGAAAAATACTGAGCTCCCTAGAGTTGATCAAACAAATCATCGATATGAAAAAAATGATATTTTTTCTTAACAGTGATGTTATTCATGGCTCTATAATCAATGAAAATTCTCATTGAACCATATTTCTTTTTATCAAATAAAACTGGAGCACCCCATGGTGATGTGCAAGGTCGAATGAATCCTTTCTCTAATAAATCTTGCAATTGCTCCTTCAACTCTAAAAGTTCAGTTTGAGCCATTCGATAAGGGGGTTTTGAAATTGGCTTAGCATTAGGAACTAAGTCAAGAGTAAACTCAACTTCCTGATCTGGTATTACTCCAAGAAACTCATCAGGAAAAACATCAGGATACTCAATTACCACTGGCACATCATTAATCTGAACAGATCCTTTGTTTTCAACGATGTGTGCAAGGTAACATCCATTTCCATCTTTTACAAGTTTCTCGGCCTCTTGATAAGTAATCAACAATAAGGGTTCATTATTGTACAAAAACTGAAATTCTTTCTAAAAATAAACTTATTTATCTCTACATTTAGTCTTAGAATGGTAAATAGAGAGCCAATTCATACCCAGGATAACATTAAACTCTACTAGAGGTAAACAAATAAGGTTCGCAAGTAGGTTCTTTCCATGGATAAGGATAGGAAGATTCTTATAAATTCATTTTTCCTCAACATTTCTCCCAGGTGATTTTACCACATGTTCATGAGTCATTTCTTGAGATTATATTCCCATTTTACTAGAAAAGGTTTCAGAGATGAAAGAATGTGTAGACCCCGAATCAAACAACACACTGCCATAATCTGAAAAAACAAACAAAGTACCTGATACAACTTCATTTGATGTCCCTACATCTGTAAAGTAGTTGCAAAGGATTTCACCACCCCTCTCTGCTTGTAGTCTAACTGTTTCCCATCACTCAAGCTCTTTTTCAGACACTCTTTTTCATAGTGACCCATCTCATTGCACTTAAAACATTTCACTAACTGTAAATCAAATTTGGTCTTACCATCACCATGATCTTTTTCAGTGAAATCAGGAGCCTTATGTCCCATATTACTACATCAGTAGCACTTTCCAGAATTCAGAAGACATTCCCTAGTATGCATTTTACCACATTTATCAGAAACTGGAAACATTGTTTTCTTACCATCAGACCTTTTTGAAGAATTATTTCTTTTCTCCTTCCTCCTCGGTCTCTTATTGTATTGGTTGTTATAGAACACATGATCATCGGAAAACTCCATTTCCACCTTCTCAGCACATCGAAAAAGCTTTTCATAACTTTTTAACTCATGAGAAGCTAATTCCCTTCGATATTTTGGCTTCAATCCTGAGTAAAAATGATTGATTTTACTATCAAGGTCTCGGATAAAATTTGGAGCATACCTTTCCAATTGAGTGATCCTTTATTCATAGGCAGCCACTGAGTCCTCCCCTTGCCTCAATTCAAGGAATTTTTTTCCATCCTATGTTGAACAGCCTTAGGAAAATACTTCTCAAGAAACATACCTTTGAATTCATCCTAGTAGAGAGCATCAATCTCATCAGCTTCGCTGATATTTTTAACCATCGACCACCACTGATCTGCTTCACCCTCTAAACGATAAATAGTAAGACTAACCTTTTGATTGTCTAAACACCCCATGAGATCAAAAATATTCTCCACCACTTTAATCCACCCTTCAGCTAGCACAGGGTCAGATGATACTCTGAATGATGGGGGATGTTTCCTCATGAAATGTTCCACCACTGACATATTCCTCTATGGTTGATCTGGGTGATCTCATGCATGGATACCACCGCCATTTATCCCTTGAGTCAGCTACACCATTACTGCAAAAAACTGTTTAGTTCCAATTCCGACCATCTCAGGATGCTGATTCAAATGGTTATCTCCTTCTGTATGCCTTCCTAGCACTGCTTCCCTGTTTCCTCTGTGGAAAACCATTCTGAACAAACTTTTCTTAGATGAAGCAACATGGTAATCTTCAAATTCTATATCATTTCAATTTAACCATAAAAAATATTTTTGGATAATCATTTAATAGAATTATAACTTCTAAATTTATCTAAACCGACCTCTGATACCAGCTGTAAGGCCCCAGCCTTAAACCTTACTTAATCTCGAGTTATTACAAGATTGCACATTGAGGATCTTTTCAGGTTAATGTTTTAGATAATTAGATCATAAAAAAAGCATTACTTCCCACATTTAACAAAGTGGTTACAATAAATAATAGTATTCATTTTTCCTATCAACGGAAACATATTTAAAATAAAACATGGATTATTTCTTGACACTTACTTGACACTATCATCATATCATGTACCCTTCCATTGACCTGTGAAAACATTTTAAAAACTTGGTATGAGCATAAAAATCTCAGTAATGGATATAAAAATATTGAAAGGAAACAAGAGTACTTGTATACATAAGAATCAATGAAATCACACTCTACTCATAAAACATTAGCACTTTAACATAACTCATCAAATCATGAACAAATCATATAAATCATAACTCATAATGGTAACTTTAGGCATTCATAACATTCTTATGTAGGGAGTAACCCTCTTGGTTACGTTTGGAATACCCATCACAGTATATTCCCTAAATCCTTTCGGAGAAACCATAACGTTTAACTCCTTCGTGTTACCCAAAGCATTGGAGAGCTATATCGGGCTTACCTGCCCTTAGTTTATCACAGAACCACCCGTCTTCATAATATTGCCCAGGAACCACAACATAATCGTATCACATAAAACATGCATAAAGGAAGCATAACATTTCCACCTTTCAATCACAAGATATCAATACAACCCATTGATGTAAAAAAATTATGAAAACCATTTTCAATACCAAAATAAAATAAAAGTAAAACATGGTATTTATTTTTCTTTTAAATACAATGTATGGCTTGTAGAGGAAGTCGAAACTCAAATAATGGTCACGGAGGTGGAGAAGTCGTTGTCTCCGCATACGTACGAAAAAAACATTCCCTTTTTATGTTTAGTAAAATGATTCATATAAAAAAGATTCCTTTTGGATAAACATAAAAGTCAAAGGGGTTTATACACCGTATAAAAGAAGGTTGTGTATAAAACAAAATATGCCTCAATGAATGGAGATTGAGACAAAGTCCCTTACCTCGGGTCTGACATGACTCGATCGGTCTTTAACCTCCTGAATAATAATCTTGAGTTAATTTATACTTGCATAAGAACCTTTTTAAAGTTTATTATTCCTTTTATATCACTTATTACCTTGTCATGAACACTATGCAATTATTTATGTTAATAACGGTTGTTTTAATGATCATTGGTACTTGAGTCAAAATATGCTCTTTATAATTACAAGTTGTTCATGTATCCATTATATCCAGAGTTATACTCATGATGTATATATCATAAATATAATATATATCCAGTATATACATGCATTTATAATATTACACAATGTTTAGAGGTAAGAAATGAAATGCACCGTTCATGGAGACGGTAAGCCGTACGTACGCATTAACGCTACTTTCATTTCTATTTCGTATTTTATGGAATTGGATCATAATGATATAAAGGTATATTATAATTCCAGTATAATATCATAAATAATATCATTAATTAAATCCTCTATAGGTCCCACATATGGTATTAACGAATCAAATCACTTTGAGGGGGCGGAAGTCCGCACTTCCTAAGATGAAGATATCGCGTTTACCCATAATGGTAACCACAAAGGTATGACATAAATGAAAAATAAAGAAGCTTAAGTAAAACATAAACATATTATATATAATATAAAAATATAGTTACATCTTAATGGCCACCTTTTAAAGTGTTATATGAGTGTTGAACAATCATCATTTCGTGAGGTAGAAATTCGCCATCCACGGAAATAGTATGTTCTTTAACCATTAGATGTTGGTGTGTGTAAGTGTAGCTCGAATACATCTTATAACAACATCCTAGTATCTGGAAGATACTGGTGTTGTTACAAATGAAATTAATAAAAAGAGATTATGGTGTTGGAGAAGCAAAATAAAACATAAGAACACAAGAGAAAACACTACCTTTAAAAAAGGTAACTCTTTTTGATTTGAGCTCAAGGGCTTCCTTGGGAAGACTTATGCCCAAATTGAGGCTTCTAAGAGTTAGAGAGGGATGTGGAGAGACAAAATTAGAAGGGGTTGGCCAAGCCAAATTCTTTGGAAGTGTGGGTAAGGTGGTAGAGGTGAGGGCCTTTTATAAGAGGAGAGGAGGGGCACTCTTGGAATGTTGTAAAAGGATACTTTATTATAAAATGCTTTTCAGATTTAAAAGGTCCCAAAATTATATATTTCGAGGATAAGGTGATAATAGTTCAAAATCCACCCATCCAATAGGTTATTGACATGTTTTGGTCGTATATTTTACATTATCTTTTCATTTTATTTAAATCATTAAATAATGAGGTCATCGCTGCATCATCATGGTGTCATAAATAAATTAATTTATTTAATGTATAAAAATTATAAAAAAACTATCATGATGTAGGAAATATTTTTTAATTTCTAATGAATATTTATAGTAAAAAATATGACTTTCATAACCCCATTTAAAAATTGTTTATTAAAACAACTCATGTTTGTGACATTTTAATTTTAACATTGAATAAAAAGGTATTAATTATGCTTTCAACATAGCTCTGATATGTTGAAAGAATAATTAATATTGGTCAACCGAACTTGAAATGACAAATTATTGAAAACATGACCATTCCTCTTAGTGAACTCATATTATCTATCAAATCCCATACCCAATTTTCCCTATTTCCAAGAAGATTGTGACCCAACCATGGATGAGATTTTAGGAAAACCATGTCTCCAATGGAAGAATAAAAACACATACATTGGTGATATACAATATAATTTATATATTCCCTAAGATATAACCATGTCCTAACATATATCTTGAATCTTATCAGACATCTCATAAACCAAACAACATGCCACCAAAGAAGCTTTTCCCAACCATACCGAACAGTGATGTGATCTATACGGGACACCATTAAAATCATAAAAAGGACCCATTTTGATAGAATACTATTAAAAGTTATATGAAAACACAACAAGCCCAATATGTATATCCTAGGACACAATTAAATCCATGAGACATGAACAAAGAATATCCTAATGTATTTACTAGATATATCCATCTATACATATGCTAGTGGAATATAAATTTTTATCAGTAGGATTTGATTCACTATTTATTATTGGAAACTATAATAGAACATTTATTGAAACCCTATATACCTCTATAAGTCAATATAAGATAGAACCTCAGGTAAAATCATAATTTCTAACCTATATATCTTACACATTCCATAAAATTTATCCATTTCATTGATCATATTGAGATGATATGAATTTTTCAGTAGATTAATCACCAATATGATTACATTACCCCTTTGGAGTCCAAATTAACCTATAAAAAAATACTTGGAATCTTCATCCCATTTCCTAGCTGGCATCCATATTGTTTTATGAAAACGAAAAATATTTTAGTTTCTCATCAATAATATGTAGGCAGCTGTAACAAAAAGATAAAGAATAATCAATGTCATGATTCCTATAAGACCAGTATATTCATCTCTTATTTCATAATACTTATACATATTTTAGGGATTAATTCCATATGATGAACATTGAAAATAAAATAAAACATACATCATCAATGATACCTGAAAAAAAAAAGATCCCCAAAACTTATAATATCAATTTATGATAGAGACCACCCCCAAAATGTGTCCAAATAATATAGGGATTATCAAATTAATCTGAAAACATTTTTCGAGGACTGAATCTATAAAACAGATTGATTTGGAGATGATGATGATTGAATATTTTCCAAAACCATTCCCGAAACATCCCATTTAGTATACTGACTTAACTTATACAAGAAACCCCTAGGTATTCTCTCTTCGTTTGACTCCAATTAAATTTTTAATTTCATATTTGTGATATTAGTGTTTGTGAAAACATTCCCCTTACTAGGGTTTTAGGATATGTGAATGTGAAACTTCAAATGTATTGTTATCATTTTATCATTATGATAGTCCGATCATAATGAAATAATATATAGGGAAAACTCTTATGGCCAAAAATGATTATCCACCTATCCCCAAATAGATAATTTCATCATCAATTAAGCGTAGTTATAATTGACAAAATCCATAACTGGTGATTATGGTAATTTCACTAACATGATCAATAACGAAGTGGTATGTATGCTACACATGATTATCCTCCATTTGAAAATGATCCAAAATAATCCTAGAAGCATCAAAAAAACCAAAGACCCTTTATTATTGTACAGTATAATCAGAATAATATATTATTTAAAAAGTCATTTTACATTTTTAAAATAGGATTAACGCAATTCTTCCCATGTCAACATCACTACTTTCCTGGTAAGATTAGAAATTGGATAATCCATCCATGATAAAACCTTGAAAAATAATCTTCTCCGGAGATATTTGAGCAAAGGTCCAAAATGACAAGACCATTGATCCCACTCTACATATGTTACTAATGATCAACCAAAAAATAAATGAAATGATCCATGATGAAGATTAATGAAACCATTTAGATTATGTCAATGAATTCAATCCATCATGATTATGGAATTATACTAATCTAGATCAATAAAAAAAATGAATGTCTAAATCCACATCTACTGTTGATAATTTACAAGAAGGTAATAGAAACCCAAACACCATCATATTTCGAAGTGGTTTCACTAACTCATTAAAAATGTAATTAGATATATTTTATAGTTAGGAATATAAAAAAATCCATATCTAAAGGTTTTGGATCATAGTCATCAAATAAATAAACCTCTAAAAAATATTCGATGAATAAGTTACCTCTATGAAATATTGAATAAAAATATACATGCATTGTAGAGTCAAATACAGTTTGATGGTGATTTATCCCCAAGGCATGTTGTTAGGGCCTTTAAGTCCTTGATGCATATTAGTGTTCGGTAGTAGCCTTTGGACGCATTGATCCCTAACACTATAGAGGCATAGAAATAGCTTGGAAAAATGTTTTAAATGACCAAAATTTTAATTACTATTATACGTCATTGATGGTGAATGATATGAAATCCATGTTTTTTCCACAATGATAAAAATTTTGAGTCACACTTCACTATGGATATGATTGTGTATTAGAGGCCCAAAATATGATATCACATCCACCAATCAGTCAATAATCTTACAACTTCCACCTATTCCCCTCTATTTAATTGAAACTTATAATATAGGGATGGGATGTGTAAGAATAATATCCACTTTCATCAATAATCATCTCACCCATCATACCCTATTTTCATTATCTACATAGTTTGTAAGCATCATCATAAATTCAAAGGATATAATATATTCTTGTAAACCCTGAAGGTACATTTTTTATATTGAAGGGTAATTATTTAAAACCTCTTGAGAAAACCAATCCACTTAAAAATTTATTGGCGTACACCAACACAATAACCTCTTCAAAATTCAAGAAGATAAACTCCAGATACTTCTCCTTGATGTTAAAATAAAAAAATATTTCTTAAATAACAGTGTATTGAAACTATTAGAGTACAAGACTATATGCCTATCCTCAAGTACCATGGAATACCACCATTTCATATTGGGAACCTCCTGTATAAACATTTAACAATTCACCATTATACACTAATGAGTGTCCAAGATATCAAAACATTTATTAATCTTGTCAAAACATTCATCCACCTCTTCAGGATCACTCGTAATATTAATGGATGGTGGAATATCATGAATGAACTCCCATTATCAATCCATATATAGCACATCTCCCGGATATACCTAATATACTATGTTATAAAAATATAGTACATTCTGCTCAATAACATTTGACGATTTCATGATATCCATAATAAAATACAATTTGATATGAGGATTTCCATGAGGACATCAGTTCTATCAACATTTGGAACTCAAGGAACACATCTCAGAGGCATACCTCGTTACTCCAAAATAGTAGAATTACTCATTCATTAACTAATATTAGTTAAAACCCAAAAAAAATAAAAAAAATGGATATTTTCATTATGAAATCAAAGAAGGAGACAACCAACCAAACAACCCTAGGTAACATACGTCTCATCACTGAAAGAGCAGATATGGATCTTAATGAAAACTACTATTGAAGTCCCGAAAATCATAAATCACGTCCATTAAATGGCCCAGAAGAAGTAATTATGAGAAATGAATTATTTTAATACCATTTATTCAGAACAGACCCAGATACCCTCTCAATAGTGGCGTATGAACTGATCTACCACTTAATTGAATGGGGTTCTTAGTTCTTACAAGCCGAGGACAAAAACATGTAATTAGAACAACATATAAAAGAAATTATTATTCCCAAAATGAATGAAAAAAGGCATATATACAAATAAATGAGATAAATATTCAAAAACACAAAAATATTATATAACATCTATAGAACAACAGAAGAGACACAACTCAAAAGATGAGTAAACAAACTAAATGTGACTTGTCTGACTACAAAAGACGAAAAAACTAAAATAACTACAAGAATAACATATTATGTTATTCTGGGAAACTCAAACAATGTTACCACCATCTACCTAAATAACAACTCAGAAAAAAACCATTCCACCTTATTGTAGTGCCTTTCTATTCCCTACATAGTATGAAGCTACAAGGCCAACTCAATCTGAAAGGGTTCTCAGGGTGTTAAGTAACATGCTTAGTAGGATCTCACGCAGGAGTTCCATAAAAAGTCTATATATAAAAATATGAAAATATAAAAATGTTAAACATCAATGAAAAACTTGACTGATATATATTTCATTAGTATTCATATCATATGAATGAAAAAACAATTTAATTTACAATTTTATACATTTCAAAATAATGAAAATAATTAATTTTATTATGATATGATATACATATATCAATGTTGGTATGTCAAATCTATAAAAAATCAATCAACATATAAAAAAATTTCTGAACTAGATATATCATTAAAATCCAAAAAAATATGTAATATCGAGCCATGTATCAAACTAGATTAGTATAGAAAGAACAGTCATACATCATATATATAATCATGTGTGAATAAAGCCTATTGATTTCTTAATCGAGAATATGGAGAAGTTGAACTACCCAAAAAGTTAACCTACTAAAAATATGATGAAAAAACGCCTTAAAAATAGGTGTATTGAGAATAAATATTCACAATGGTAATAACCACTAGTATTTAAAGTAACATATTACAAAACCTTCTACTCAAGATCCCTTGGATTCCAAAGTGCTACATTGTTTTCAAACCAATGTGTCAAACCATTTTAATGAATCCATTTTATGAAATTAATTTCCCAAAACCATTTCAAAATTTATTGAGGATCCATTTAATTTTCCAATATTATGGGAATTACATATTTCATAAAATACATAATTGGCCCCAAAATATCACATAAATCAATATTTTCAATAAAATTTTAAATTATTAGTTCAAAATGAAGAAATATTGGTCACCAAAACAACATATAAATACAACCAACTACATCAAATTCTTAGTCACACAATCCAATAATAAGATCCCCCAATAAGGAAGAACATGAAAACGGTCTCCCCTGAATAGAAATATAAATCAGAGAATTGATTTAGTTTAACAAAATGTTTAGGTAAATAGTAAAAATCACAAAATATCTCAAGGATTCACAACCTCCACCCTGTAACCTACAAAAAGTAGGCCTCCAAACAATATTACATGACATATAATGATATAATAAAAATGAAACCTCTTCATACACTGAAGGATGGAAAGGTATTGAGCAATAGGTATATCATAATTGAAGGAGATGTATAAATATGAGGAATATCTTAAACAATGTGGTTTAATGAATCATCCCTGAGGTTCCAATGCTAAAAAAATATACAGGGATTGAAAAATGTTCCCAAAATAACCATAGAAGAGCTTTAGGTTGATAGGGAATCTAGAAATGAATGAATGAATGATACATCATCAATACAACTCCTTAAAATCCCAACTCATGGCATTCTCATTGAATTTGACCTCTTTATAGGTATGGTATTATAAGAGATAATATAATCACTAATCTAGTATATATTTTTTAAAAATCTTATTGTTTACATTATGTGGAGTGTATTCATCAAATGTGGTGTAATAATTCACACAAATTAATCATCACATTAAATTAATGATTAAAACATTAAATATCATGTACTCCTCCTACCAGATATTTTCATTCCCAGAAGAAAACAAAAAAATAAGATTATTTTATGAAAACCAAAACCACCTCATGAAATCCTGAACTGGTTGATAGCTTTATTAAACGATTACAATACTTTACCAAGACACCATTAATTTATATTGTCATACATCCTATTACATTAATTAATACTACCCAAAAATTTATCTCCATCATCGAGTGTCCCACGAATCACTTAAATAAATTGGAAAACAATTAATGAAAATGAAATTACCTAATAGTGGGAAACAATATGTTACAAATCAATACCTATGTACATAAATGGGCCATTCACTCAATTTATATACACAAATAGTTTGAATTGAAAATATATTATCAGGTTCTGTCAAACCATAAAAAATTAAATCTTGAGATAATGTCTCTCCATAGTTGCAATTGTTTTAGATGAGTTGGAAACACAAATATAATATAATTTTGAAACTATATTTAGGTATTATAAGATCATTCCACTCACTATTGATGTATTGATACTATGAACCTTAGATGTCATATTTACTACATATAATTATTTCTACGTATAACCCTATTATTCATCATGACTTCATTTATAAGGCCCCATTCATTGGCGTTATAAATTTCTTGTTTTCCTCCCTCATCCTCGACCTCCTCCTAGACCTAATCTACATGTAGTACTCTAGTTCCATGACAAAAAAGGGGTTATTTTCCCTTCACATAAATAAATAGTCAGTGTAGATCCCCTATCTCTTGAATAGGTATTTAAATATATTATATATCACTAAATTATACCCATATTTATTCAATCCATTAATTGAATTTCATCCATAGTAAACTACGTCTTCATATATCCTAGCATACCGTACTATTGGCATACAACATTGAAACATGAGTTGACACTCTAGCAACTAATGTTTATATGTGAACACTCAAAATTGAGTTTTTTATCGCTAGTCAATGTAGCAATAGGTCTATAATCCATACCAACATGGATCACCCCTATATCCATTATGAGGTTACAATTAATATTATGTTCATGATTAACTTTACCATAAATGATATCCAACTGGTATAAAAACATTAGAAAATACAAAAACCATGTAGCCCTACATAACATTATACAGAAAAGGAATAATGTGAAGCACTAGAGAACCGTGAAATGAATAAACTAGTCCATTACTGATAAAACAACAAGTTTCAAGGGTAAAAACTCCCAAGGTATGTAATACAACAATATATTAGAATAGAAATATTTATATAATTCCATATCTAAATCACCAAAAACATATCTTGATGATATATTACGTGGGTAATAATATCCATATTCTACATGGATAAATATCATGTAACATATGTAATGAGAATCACTTTTGACTCATGGGGTGTGTTTAGATTCATTAGGATAGATACCATGGCCTCTAACTAAAATTATATAGACTGGGACATTACATCTCGTAAGAAAATGATAGGTAGACACATTCCTAAAAAAGATTCAGTCTCTTATATATGCTCCTAATTTCCATTCCTCATAACACAACATACCATAAAAAATCAGTGGAGATAATCCCATTTCCTATAAATAAGACCAAGTCTGGGTTATGTTATTTTTTTCTTTTTATAGGTTGGGATATATATCATGTTGATTTCGTATTATAAAAGAAAAAAATCCTTTTTGATTCTGTTGGAATCACTATTTGTTGGTAAACATTGAAATTAACCTTTAAAAACCAACAGTTCATACTCATTTATATATATATTAATATAGAAAGATGAGTCCCCTTCCCAAGATATAATATATTATTCATTATAATTTCCATTTTTCACATGATATAACTACAACTAGGAATTAACCTTTAGAAACATAATGAAACAAGTCAATATATACTCAATTGACATTATGGGTTACAAATCCCAAATTATCAATGCCAATGCACTTTATAAATAGTTATTAACACCCATTTAATCATAACCATTAATTTTTTATCAAATGAAACTAGTGGTTCTTGGGCCAAACTAGAACTAATTAGTAAATTATGGTGTAAGCATCATGATATATGGAAATACATCATTTAGGATGTTTCATAAATTTTAATAGCCAATTATGTTTCATAACTACATCAATGAATTCTATCATAATGAAATAGTACTAGTATACATGTCAACAATAATATATGAATAATATAAATTCAATCATATATAATATCTAACTAAATACGGTGAACATATAAACACATAATATAATTAGTCATTCATTGCATTACACCACACTAGAAACAATGATATCTATATGACATAACATAAGTATGACAAGCATTTCTTAATGCACCTACAAAGATGTGTAAGTCAAATAAATCCATTCGATACTGGGATAAGGGTAAAAGTTAATCGATACCACCAATAATAAATTCCAAAAATATTTTTTTTCAATGTTTAAATCAATAAATCTGTAATAGGAATAGTTTATAACAACTACCTTATATGGTAATTTGTCTTTTCCTTATATGTGGGATTGGTAATCCATAGTATAGAAACACTAACAAATCAAAAAAAAATTTAAATACATCATCTAATATTCCAAAAATGTTAAAAATGTTAAAATAATTCTCCTGTAACAGTGATATTTTATGAAATATTCTATCTAATACTTTAAATTTTTCAATAGACTGGGTTTCCTAAAATACCAAGTTTTATCAAACTGTAATATAAAATATAAATTATTAATTGAATTTATAATTAAAATAGAGATATCAAATATCAAATAATTATTTTAACTAATAATTTTAAATATTATGTGTAATGGGTTCACATAATGAAAAACTATTAATACAAAGTAGAAAAAATATAGTATTTTTCTTTATGTTGTTCATAAATGAATGTTTAAAAAAAATTCCTTTTTTCTCTAAAATTAAATAAAATACATTTTTTCAACAATGAGAAAATATATTTTAAAAATAAATTCCATATTGGAATTAAAATATTATATTTTCTTACGGTTTATTTTTTAATTATTTGTGAAAAAATTAAATATTCATTTAGTGTACAAAATTACTACCTTTTATTGAAAATTAAATTTTATTTTTATGAATTTATATCTATAAATATAGTAAAAATATGGTTTCAAAAGTACCATTTTATAAACTATATTAAAATTAATACATCATAGGTTATTCGAATTAATTTCATATTAAATTATAATATATTATTTATTTAATATTTTGATAATTTTATCATTATAAACAACTTTTTTAATCACGTTATTCGAATTAAAGATAAATTATATTCTATTTGTTATGTTTTTATAAATTGATAACATGTTGTTATAAATTAATAATAATAATATTTAATATTATATAATAAAAAATAATAATGTATGTTCCGTAAGATTAATAAAGAATTTAAAAATTAATTATTGTGATTATGGTTAAAATGTGGTTTTATGTATTACATATGCTTCTATTAAAATTTATTTTCCACAAATATTTTTTTATTTAATAAATTATTTTTATTTTCTAAAATAACTGGTTATAAATTGGAAAATATAGCACACTTAAATTTAATTATTAAATGGTAAATTGTTAAGGTGACTAAAAAGATACAAGTTTCTTTGGGGAAAACATATATTGTGAAATTATGTAACATTTATAGATAATTAGTTAATTTTTTTTGTAAATATTATTAGGTAGTTTGGATAAAAAATTAAATCCATGATATTAAATTATTTATATATTTTGGAGGAACATAAGGTTATATTTATTTCCTATTATTGAACATTTTTGTTTATTCACTAAAATGACACGCCTCCCAATTAGAAAAAGACATGTCCTCACATCACCTCTTTATTCCACATAATTCAATTATAATAATCCATGAGTACTATAATACATCTTTAAAAAAATTATTCATGTTCTTGATATTATATTTTTCACAATATAAAATCCCAATGGATCTTCATAATGTATCAAAATGAGGTTTTCATAAGAGAATGTTATTTTTTTTATTATGTACATTATTTGTTTATTCATCCTATTTCCACCTTCATTTTTGTCAAAATAATATCAATATGTAAAATATTTATAAAACTATAAATCTTATGTTATTATGATTATGGAATAACATATGTCCATCTCCACATCTATAAAATGGGGAAAAAAAAATTTGATCTTGTGTATGATAGGCTACTGCCTCATAAATTGGTCTTCTTAGTTTTCAAACACCACCTCTCATGACTAGATAAAAGGATTGGTTGACTATTTATATATTATGTTAATTTTAAAAGAAAACCTACCATCATAGCTATCAAAATATTAGAACATAATTAAATTGTGTGTTTGTACGGTGGACAAATTCTTCTAAAACTGTTGTAATGTATTCTTATTATTTTCATTTTACATGAATGATAATAATAAAACTATAAATAAATTATATGAAAGAGTTAATATAATTATACTTATGTAATTGTGTAATAATACGTACCTTCATATTTTGAGTTCTACGGAGTATACGATAACTCCATTCATGTATTTGTTGGAGTACTGCCACATGAAGAGATATAATTAATCGGTTCATGGTTCCCTCCAACCCGACACCCAACC
This sequence comes from Viscum album, assembly GCA_963277665.1. Classification (NCBI taxonomy): domain Eukaryota; kingdom Viridiplantae; phylum Streptophyta; class Magnoliopsida; order Santalales; family Viscaceae; genus Viscum; species Viscum album. The sequence continues at coordinate 224,112,052 of OY728165.1, forward strand.
AAATTATTTGTAACTCCCGATGAGAATTCCCAATCATCACAAATTTGTGACAAGCACCTATAAATCATCAAAAAAAAATCAGAACAATATCCCCCAAAATAGAAATAAAAAACAACAATATATTAAAATTCAATTAGAAAAATAAAAACATAACCAAGAAGTAGAATATATGAAAACAAAATAAAAATGGAAAATGATTAAATAATGTAAGAAGGAAAACTAACCATTATAAGCTCATACCGAAAACAAATCCTCCTAATTATCCTCCACACCATCAACAAAGGGAAAAAATATTTTAACTGAGAACCCAGAAGATATAGATGTTTGATAAAGGACAAGAAGGCCACCACAACCTGCTAAAAAAGTGAAATATGATTCCTAAGGATAATAATGAACGAAAATTTGAAAATGAATATAGAAATTTGGATTTTCATAATAAATAATTCAATGGAATATAGATCAAATACTTAGACAATTTAAAAAACATCATCATTTTGCTTTAAAAAAACCCAATACACACATTTAAATAGAATTCCACAGGCCTAATCCTTTTCCACAAATATTCACACCATTATCATTTTTAAAAATCAACCCACATTATCTATTTAACAAAAATAATCACTTCATACAATTTTCTAACCAGACTCAAATATACACCCAATACTAGTTTGGAACAATATACTAAAATATCCAAAAAGGCATTGAAAAGTTACATAATCATAGGCATATAATCAATGAAAAAAATGGGCATACTATATCTACGTAAATCATTCCAAACATGGAAGTAACAAAATACATCAAGAAAACAAACAAACCCATCCATTCAAAGAACATCTATTAGGATCTGTAATTGCATGTCTGGTCCTCACAACCTCTAGGTCAGAAGCTATAAAACAGAGAGAATATATTAGGGGAATTTAAAGATAAATAATTCTAAAAGTATCCCTTAACTAAAAACTATAACAAAAATACTTCTCCTAATTATTTCAATTTCATTTATAAACATGTTTTAACTATATAGATCATTTTCAAAACATGTTCCATGTGTTATGAATCTACATTATTTACACATCAGCCTAAACTGGTCTGTAACAATGAATATGGGGTTAGTATACTTATAAACACTAATAATTTACTAATAAATACTATAAAAATACCCAAGAGACTTAGTTTTGTATTTAGGATATGTACATGTCACTGAGAAGAATACATCCTTAGATCGACATCCCGACCCACACCATGAACTTTTGAAGTGAAAAATAGTTCCTTAGTCTAACATCTCAATTGTTCCATAAATTACACATACAATAAAACCGTAGTCTATATAGACTCATCAAATGGTACCATTAAGGGTATTGTGCTTCAATCTTACTACCCAAATTGTGAATTTCAAGGTTGTGTTAGGGAATCATCCTAACATAACTCATGAAAGGTTCCTCATTACTTTATCCCACCACCAATCCATATGCACATGCCAATTTATCTATTGATATATATATCATATAAATTCAATACACATAATCATAAAATTATTATTACATTTAATGGATAAATCTCCCTTGTTTTTTATCCCATTCACATTATCACAAACACTCCCTTAATCCTTGCAAAAAATTTCACACATTTAACAAAAATTTCATTTACAACCCATGTAAACAAATTAAACCCAATTCTCAGTATTTAGAGCCCTAAAATGAATTAACATTGGATATATGATAATCCAAGGTTGACTTTTTATGTCCAACCATTTTCAAATTTTCCAACCCAATCCTATGTTAATGAATATTTAACACCACATGGGTAGCATCAACTACAACCTTGAAATCCTCCATGCATCGAACAAGGGTCATAAGTGTTTCAATTAATTAATATGTCAATCTATCATTTCTCTCCATGGGAACCTAAAATTAAAAATATATAGTGACCAATAGCACACTCATCAATAACATGAACAACATAGACTTCTTCTACAATAAGATGGTTCAACAAGGGAAAGTCAATATTACATCACATGTTCTAACCAGGCCTTCGATCATATGATGTACATTGGAAATTACTTTTAAAAATATTTTACATTTAGATAAAATTAAAAAAAATCCTAAAAACATTCAATCATACCCAGATATGTCAAGGGAACTACATTATCATTTTATGAAACAAAAACAACCCTTTATGAAAAGCATCCCGTTTAAAAAAATGAAATCCCACTCTAAAACTTATTTTCCCTAAAGTCCAATGATCAAGTCAATCTAAAAATAAATACATTCATTAGAATTTTTATCAAACGTTATGTAAACATATAACACTATTTCCAAACCATGTTCAACTATACAATGATTTACTCCCACTAAATCCACGGGAAAAATCACCTAAGCTTTTAAAACATTACAAAACCACCAACCACATATGTGCCTAATTCATTTTAAACCAAAACGAGGCCCAAAGACACATAATTCCATCAATCCAAATTTTCTGATTCTAACAAGGAATTTCCAAAAAAAGGTAAACCACTCACACATTTTGAAAGACCATCTTAAATTAATCATTAAACATATTATTAATTCGTCTGAGCCTAACATCAAAATCAAGACCAAATTACATTTTTAAAAACACCTTTTTCACTCAATGGGGACCAACCTGGTCAAACCCATTTCATGGATATTAAAACCATTCAAAATATTGAAATACATATCATGAAAAGTATAACAGAAATAAATATTAAAATTTAAATCATAAAATGAGGATTACATGAAACCAACCATTTATGTGAAGTCCAAGGAATAATAAAATACATTTAAATATTCACAATGAGATCATATATAATTATAATTCCATAAAAAATAATTAAATGTGGTGAAATATAATTATAAATAAAAAATAAAAAAATTACAATGTGATGAATACCTCAAATATAAGTGGATTAAAATAAAACATATCATCACATGTAGTTGTTGATCAAGATCACGCCACGCTTTCATGCACATACATTCCAATATATATACCACTTATTTCAATGTACTTATTCCCTTCACCTGTTGGAATAATTCCAAAGAATGTATATATATATATATATATATATATACATACATATTTAAGTGAATGAAACCATTCAAGGAGGCACAAATTAAATAATAAATTAACATAGAGTTACTAATAATCAAAAAAATATCCAAAATAATTGATCTAAAAAAATAGTGGACGAAAACCCTTACACTAAATTTTGAAGTAAAACTAAAGTGAACCAATTTGATTCATCATAAGGGTAGGATGTAAATTCATGAATGAGTTTGACCCATGAGACCATTTGAGTACCCTATTAATAGAATAGAATGATAGAAATTGTCTAACCCTAGAAATAGGGTACTTTTTCACTATATAGGATAGTGGGGAGATATAAAATCAGCCAAATAAAGCTAGAAGAGTGGGGAGAAATGGTTTCCATTGAGAGAATACCATGAAACAAGAATAATATGATGGTATATCTAGAGAATTAGGAGTCACGAAGGATGATAAGTTTGGTGCAATTGGAGGGGGGAGAGTCTCACAATGTGATATTATCATGGGGGAGAAGGGATATAAAAATAGAGAAAATGAAATAAAATGAAATAGAAAAGTGAGATAAAAATAAAACACATTATTTAAATTTCATAGAAACTCAGAAAATTTTCTAAATTTTTATAAGACTAGGTGTTATTAAAGAGTTGGCAAGTGCCTAGTTAAGGCACCCTCACATAGTTACCTATATGCAGATGCATGATAGATAGAACAATGATCAAACCATGCAACTCGACCCTACAAAATTATGGATTCTAATTGCATGATTTCCACAAAATGTAATTACCCAAGTGCAATCCATGCTCGACACCAAAATGTCACCTGGGCACCCTCACTAGAACCCCGCGGTTACTACTAACCTTGATGGATAACCGTGCACCATCTAAAGAGCATCCCAAACATAAATTTATATCCCACTAACCAAAAGAACTCTTTCTCACTCCATAATGAATGAAAATAATCCAAAATACATACACATCAAGAACTAGTGTATAACAATATTGATACAATTCTATATTAAATTCCCCAAAACAATGGATCCATGGAATAGGAAAGGAAAAAAAATAAAAAAAGAACATAAACTAAATATAAACTCATAAAACCGTACCCTCAAAGGAAATGATGGACATCTTCAAAAGTATATCTCCAATTAACTATAAATAATAAACCTATCAGTGTGATATTAGAATAAGAACCTAATAAAAGAAAAAATATTTATAACAAGAACCTAAAACATGGTGTCCCTGAAGTTTATGATTCTTGTAAAATGGGGAATAATAAGAACCAACAAAAAACAAAACCTCAACAAACTCAACATCTAGGAGAGAATCATTATCAAACAGAAGCACATCGACATAAAATGAAGAATAAACTAACCCAATGTGCCTCAAAAGAAAACATGAGATATCACCTCAGGTCACTTCCCATGCGGGTAGTCAACAGTTTATACTATGATTGACCACCATATGGTTCATCAAAAATTTCCATAATAAAATACTAGCTAGGTTACAAAACTCTGGTAGTATATCATACACCCTAGTTATCCACTTATAATCCCCATGCCTCTTTATTGCCCAATGAAAATTGAAGTTAAATGAATCAAGGAGAAAATTGATGCAACATACCCATGATCTGGAAAAACGTAACCCATGCTCTCAAACCAAGACCACAAACACTAAAATAAAGGATTCCAAATGAAAATCATCTCTTCAAACTCACCCAAAACCAACCGGAAAAGTCTTAAAGACTCTAAAAGGATAGTTTCACGTCTACTACTCCACATAGAATCATGGCATTCACTAGATACAAAGAAAATATTTATATAATTATGGGGGATATGAACAATGAAAACTGACATTGACATCTGCAGTCCATTCAACATAACTCAATGTAAACAATTTCTTTTAAATAAAAGGATTAAAATAAAACATAAATAAATTATAGGGAACACAAAAACCCTCTAATGAGGTGCTCAATTCTTCCAAATTAAATTTTCCATCAAATATATCATTTTCACCATTAAAGGTAAAAAATCCTCCAACACCAAGGTGTTTTACAAAAACCAAGACATGAGGATTTGAAAAAAACATACTTTTTAAAACCCCCTAATTTTTCAAGCAAGTAAAAACAAAAAACTATCATCCAAAATTATATTTCACTTAAGAAAAACAATTCTCAAGGGTACCCCTTCAAAGATAACATTCCCTTCCAAAACAATATTTCAGAAGAAGTAAATAATTTTTATAAATTATCCAATCGTACCTAGATAATTCACCCATCCACATTTTAAATAAACAAATTTTCAAACTAAATATTTTCCACAAACCCCTTTTCATTTCTAAATCAAATATTTTGTTAACAATTAACAAGAATAACTACAGAATAACCAATATAGTAATAATAAAATGGCATCCCAATAAACTCTTCAATCCCATAACAATGTGTGTGGACCACCAATAGAGAAATTAAAATTCAATATGTGTCAAAAACATGCCAACCAATAAGAGAATAATGATATTTATGCATTCCCACAACTATTGGGGGATTGATAGATAACCCTAGAACACAATTAATATAAATGTAATACTAACCTCACAGGCACATCAAGGTTTCCTTGGCCATTAGATCCATCCATGTAGTTTAATAGTTCCTTCTTTTCCACCAAGGGACTATGAGTAATCCCCAAATATCACTCATCTCCTCAATGGTGTTCAATGAATTAATAACATCAACACCATAAAAACATCCCATAACAAACTCAAATCAATGATTCGAACCCATAAATTATCTGATATCAAGAGACATATGACAAGGAAGAGTCATCTACACTCTACCTAACCTGACCTCTCATGCTCTAATTACCAAAGCCTCTATTCTACCTAAAAATCCCAAAAAACGTGGGCCATACCAATCCTACTCCCCTTAGGAAACATAATATATGATACACAATTGTATCATACTGGCACTGGATTATATCCTACACAAAAATAGAAATGATTCTCTTCAAGGCCTGAGTGGAATTATCAATCCACATGGTCTAGCGACCGATGCCTAGGAATCATCAGAAATATTTGGGGTATGATTTCTCAAACAAAAATACAATTTATATATATATATATAAATGAAATAACAAAAATAAGAAAATTAACTTTTATAAGGATATAATGATAAAAATTAACTATATGAAATAGTTTTATGATCGTGATAATGTAAACTAACTAACTCAAGATGAAATCCAAAACAAATCAACCCAACTCTAATCCATGCTAATAATGAAGACCAATATAAATCCATTTATGAAACTATATGAAACATGTGTGAGACCAAATCCTAGTAGGTCACCATAAAACACTGAAAATATAATGTATGTTTCCAATGGCTACTTGTCAATGCGACCTTGAAAATAATGGTACCAAGTAGGCTTTACATACATAATCATCTATAGTAAAAACAAATACATTACAAAAAAATTCCAAATACAATACACTACATTAAAAAACACCAAAATTAACATTTGAAAAGAAATAAATGGTCCAAATCATTATTATAAACTTTAAAAACCATTATAATTTCTCAAAAAACAAAAAAAAAATTATTTAAAAAAATTAATCGTCTTAATACATTTTTCCAACAATACTAAAAAAACACCCAAGACCACTTAGGCATAAAATAAAAAAATATTCTAGAAGGCATGGAAATTTTATAAAATCGTTACCATATACTCAATGAATAAATTTTTTGTATTATATTCTAATAAATAACATTAAACAAATAACATAAAAATATATCTAGCTAACAAAAAACCCAACCAAAAAATGAACATATCAAGAGATCTGGAAGTCCATTTACTGTTATCCCAAACACATGGTCACAATATAGATATCATAGAGAATGTGTAATAATAAAATTTATATATGAATAAACAAATTTCTCATAACTAAAAACACAAAAAAAATTCTCCTTATTATTTCCATTTCATATCATATATCTTTTTCACCACATTATTTATTTTCATAACATGTTCCATGGATGAGGAATCCAAAATATATAATAATCTTCCAAATCCAGATATTTACCATGTATATGTGGTTACATACACTTCTAAACCCAAATTATTAATAAATCATAACTTCCAATATTCCATTGTCCCTCAGTCCAGTAATAAGGCCATGTAAATGTGCATGGGAAGTTTAGAGACAAAGAAAAAAATATCATCCCACTGCAAGGACTTAGGATGGGAAGAATATAGATTCAGTTCAACAAACCAACAACTCAATACATGACACATACCTTGGATCCTCAGACCAGGTTGTCTCATAAAATGAAATAAATAGGGGAATATATATTCAATCTCACTCCCTAACCCATTCATTCCTTGGTAGGGTTAGAGCATTTGTCTAACCTAGCCCATGGGAGGAGCCTCAGTACTTTATCCCACCACCATTCCATGTGAAGTTGTTTATTCACCCCTTACAATATATATAATATAAAATAAATGCACATAACATTTAAATTCACATTCTATTTAACACATAAATTTCCCTCAATCCATAACCCATTACCATAATCCCAAACACTCCAATATTATATGTTAATAATTAGAAAATTTTTACAGAAATTTAATTTACAATCTATCATATCCAAAAAAACAAGTTCTCAAAACATCCTTTCATAATACCACATTAACATATTAAAGATATCGAACATTGTTTAACCAGTTAAGTGAAATAATTTACATATTTCCAACACGAGCCCAAGTCGAAGAACACATCACACCCCATGGGTCACCTTAATCATAACCCCAATATCATTTATGCATCCCATAGGTATAGTTAGTGTTTAAATTAATTAACTAATATTTAAATTTATTGTTTACCACCACGGTCACAAAAAAACACTTTAATAATTGACCAATTGAACAAGCATCAATCAAATGAGACATATAAACATCATCTAAAATAAGTGTCTTCAACAATAGAAAAACAATATCACAACACATGTTCAAACAAATACACAATATATATCATGTTTATCTATAAATTACTTTAAAAAGAAATTTCATTCAGATACAATTAGAAAGAAGGAATACATTCTATCAGCATAACTAATTATGTCAAGGGAACTCTATTTTAACATTATAAATCCAATAGAACACTTTTAGACAAGGAAATCATTTCATTAGTAATTATTGAAATATTATTATCTAGTTGAATAGAAATGGTGATCATGATGACATGGTGAGAATTATTATAAATACCCAGAAGAATTTTACATTGTATGTGAAATTTATATTGTGTGGATTCTTGAAAAAACATTTCCATTTTTTGGTGTTTTAATATTAATTGTCCGTTTATCGTATGACCCAACACAGAAAATCGATATTTAATGATTTACTATAGAAAACAGAATAACATATATTTAGTGTTTTATTAGATCGGATTGATATTATCAAATATTTATTCATAACTACACATAATTTTTTTAATCCAATCCACTTGTTAACTCCAAAGTGATATATATTATTATAAAAATAAAAATGTAATGAAATGAATATTTAACTGAGGATAATATTAATCAACAAACCTATTAATACATTGCACTAGAGTGGGTAAGGTTCATTATTCATTAGTGATACAATAAGAAATGTATTAGGATAGGGTCTTATAAATAATGAAATAGTTATATATTAATCGTAATGAAAATTAAAGGTTCATAAAAAATTCCCTAACTCATGATTTGGAGTTAGATATAATATATTATTTATTAATTTCATGAGTGAATTATAATTGTGGGGAAATATTAGATAAATATATAATAATAAAACATGGTTAACGCATAAATTCACACAGGAGTAGTTGAACTTAAACATGAGGATATATATATTGAGATGATTTATTATTATAAATGTAAAATACACTATAACCATTTGAAATATAATAAAGTGTAAATTATTGGATCCAAAAAGATTATTCTAGATTATCAATGATGAGGACCATATATGATACACGACCTATATATTGATTGATGATGGTTCTCGAAAAATCAAAGGAAGGGGAGAAATTATTTCTTTTGTCAATTAATTTTCATTCATCTATCCAAGTGTAGATTGATGATTCAATGAAGGTAATTAATGATTTCTAGAAGTGGGATAATAATGTTACTATGTTTTTCCTTATTACTTGAATGATTATATTTTTGAAAAATGTATGAAATATAACCATTTCATATTTTAAGGAGTAATTATTGGAGGCCCATAGTTTTTCATTATCTATTCATCCTCAATGTATTATGATTTATAAATATTAGATAAAGTATTTCTAGTAGGATGAAATTAATAGAGATATAATATAGATTTTATCTTGATACATGGTTTTTAGTATGATATAGTGGAGATAGAAAAGTGTAAGGGGATGCTACATCAATTTTCAATACAAGAATGGAAATGGTAAAACATCATAATGGATTATGTCTCAGGACAACCCACAATTCCTAATGGGAATACTAAAATATTTGTCATAGTTTAACACCAAACAGAGATAAAAAACATCATCTCTATCAAATAATATTTCTCATAGGATAAACATGATGAGATAAAAATTAAGGAAGTGGTACGTCTTGATAGAGTAAAACATTCTATTGAGTCTAATCATGTTCCATGATTTTCCCCAAAGTTTAGGGGAAGTATTTTATTAATTACTAAGTACAATGATTATATATAGATCTTTGTACCAAATTTATAAATATGGTAAATTTGAATTAAAAATTAATTCCATATAGAATATATATTTATCTATGGTTCTTTTTATTTTACTAATACATGGGATCGACACAATAATGTAATTGAGATTTTATGAAATTATATCTATCATATGAGTATTGAGATTGATCCTTATGAATCCCTATTTGGAAATAAGTTCATATCTACCACATGATTGAATGAATTTTGAGATGGATTATAATGAGACCAAAGACATATGATCACCTAAAAGGTAAGTTCTATTCTATTAAATAACACATATGTGATAAAAAATAAACAAGAAATTAATATAGATATTCATTATCATGATCTAGAATTTGAATATGGTGACAAGGAGTTTCTATCATTTCCTCTGTGGAGGAAGGTAATGATATTTTGGACGATATTAAAACAATTACATATGTATATTATTGAATTTTAAAATTTTGTTTTTTATGGATGGAAACATATCAGTTAACACTTCCACCAAACCTCTCTGAAGTCCATGATGAGTTCCACATATCTCCCAAGAAAAATAAAATATATTTCCCCCACATTTACTAAATTAGTAGGTCATACCTATAGATCATGATATCTCAAATGAGGAACAACCATTTGATATTTATGATTATATAGAGGTAGTCCTATAAAATTTGACTACTCTCCAGGTCAAAATTATATTGTGAATGAATGTTTTTGAGGATTACACGCAGAATCCTAAGGCTGTAATACTTTAGATGTATCCTATTTTATAATAAACAATGTGGAATAATTTATAATATGTAATTAATTTTAATTTTATTATAACGTGAGAAACCATTATTTTATTATTTTTATTATATTTTTTATATATTGTGATACACAAAACAATAAGTATTAATTAAAAATATATAATTTATGTCTTACTATTTAACATGATCATTCTAATGTAACCATTAAAATTGGTTTTGTGAATTGAAAAAAAAATTAAAATACTATGTATGATGTGCATATATAAATAAAAAATATTTATTTAAATAATATAATTATTTGTCAAGTTATTATATGGTTAAAAAAATGTTTATAAAAAATTATTTTATTAGTTTTTTAGAAAAAACAATAAATGTAATTTATGAAAAATAAAAAAATAAAAAAATTAAAATTATTATTGGAATCAACATGTCCAACTTTTAATTAGTTGGATATTTAGTATTTTTTAGAAAAGATTAATTTTTGATGAATACTAAAAAATAAAACATTTATGTCAAAATTATTATTTATATAAGAATATCATTAGAATAAATTATAATTTAAAATAATGAAAATATAAAATTTTATAAATAATATTATAATAATACTAATATATATAATTATAAATAATTTCGTATTTAATTTTTTTATAAAAACCTTTTAATTTTTTGAAATATATGTCTTTGAAAGCATAATTTTTCATCATGTCAATGTATTTATTTATAGATTAAAATTTTCTACTACTATATATGATATTTCGAATATTTAATTACAAATTTTAAATAATAATATATTTTTTTTATTTTTTTCAACCAAATTTTTTATCATTATTATTCATTAAAATAATGATAATTATTTAATATTGAAATGGTAAAAGTCTGATTATCAGGGGTTCAAGTAATTTTATATTAGTTAATGATGACAAAACAGATATATAAGTTCCATTTTAATTCACATTTATAACAAATATCTTATATTAACATAATATTTTCCATTTTGAAACATTATTTCATGAGGAAATCATGGGTATTATTTCATATCTTAAAAAATTGTTAATGTGTCATCTCCCATAATTATAAATGTTTACACTTATCCTATCAAGTTTGCATATAAAAATCAATAGGGTTGGAATTTATGTACCCAAATATCTTAAACAATTCCATTATATCATCTTATAATTTTTTTCTATGATTCCAACAATGGATTCCTTTTTTTGGAGACCAGAAGAACCTTTTCTGAAATATATGTATTATCCTTTACCGAGTATTTTATATTATTTCATCCCCAAAATATATAAAACTTTATTTAACCATAATTATATATTAATAGATATATGTTAAAAATAATGTAAAATTTTTATTTTATGTTTATTTACTACAAAAATATTTTCTTATATCAAATGAGAAATGAAACAACTGAGCAAGTGTACGACGAACTTTCGCCTCTCGAAAAGATTTAAATTTTTTTCCCATCCCTACTTATATATGATTTATATATTGATGTACGTAATTTTTAAATATGATATTTAATATATAACATTTAATGAATAATTTTTGTACAATAAATACATTATTAAATTGCATTTCATAGAAAATATGGTATCATTATTCATGTATACATAGGACCATGACCTCATGAAGCGATGTGATTCATATTTCACTAATATATTTCATGGTGGTTAATAAGAATAATATTAATAAATATATTTTATATATATGAAAAAATAATTACATAATGTTAATATATTATATATCTTTCCTTGGATCCATCCATGAAAACATGAAACAACATTCATGAAAACATATGACCAAACTTTTACGTGATGGGTGTATTCATTTTTAGTCAATAACATTTTCGGATTTCTCAAGAAACATATAAATTGAATTTATATGATATATCTATATAAATTAAGATTAAAATATTTATATTATTTTACCCTATTCAATTTAAAATGAAAAATAATACCAAAAAATGACCTTGGTAGATTAACAAAGAAGTTATGACCCAATACCATATTTTAACAAATAATTATTGATAAATTTTCAATAATAACTCACATGTCAATAATATATTGTATGATACATATGATTATAATTCCACAATATATTTATAATAAACATATATTTTTTATAATATAGTTTTTAACATGTATTAATGATATTGATACTTTATTTAATTCATTTTAATCTCATATTTTCTTCCTTCTAAGAGAAGATTTGGTATACACATATCATATTTAATGGGGTGTATAAAATTAACATTGAAATTATATATTATTAATCTGTATATTATCATGATGTTTGATGTTTCATTATCTGTTAATCATTAATGGTTCATATGATTCAAAATATTATAATGTGTTTACTAATTTTTATTATAATCTCAACATTTATTGTGATTATAATTTGTTATGTTTACGATGATAACATATTATGATTTTAGTCTTCAAAGACTCCGGAAATTTCATATCATATGTATATATCATTATTAAAAAATTACCCACAATTTTACTCGATTTACTTAATCAATATTCTATGAAAAAATTTCAAGAGAAATCTAATTGTATTATCTCATTATATGATTTTTTATTTCCATGTAAATGGTTTCATGAAATTTATTTAATGGTGTTTCAAATAAAATTACATATATTTTATAATTTATTTTATACAAATTATTGAATTTACAGAAAAATATAAACGTAATATTCTAGTCATTTTATGATCTAGTTGCCTTTTATTTTTAGAGATAATGTAATTGGAATCGTCATCTAAACGTGCATGAAATTAACTAAAATTGTGTCCTTCATAACCACTAAATGTATTAATTTATCCATATGTTCATTCCAATATTATTTTATAATAAATTAAATTCATTAATATTTGGGATTTTTTTATATTTGAAATAATTATTTTCAATCAGGAATTCATATTCTCCCCATTAAGAGATTAATGGGTTTTACTGAATTTATATTCATCAATGATAGATTCCATTTGTGGATTTAATGTATTACTTGGTATATGATGAATTTTAACTATACATTTTATTTATTATGATAATTAAAAATTTTATTTAGAAAATTTTATGTAACCATATGATCTACAAGGGTTCTCTGATAATGAAATTTATGTATAAGTAATAACTTTTCCCTGGGTAATTCTATAATTTAATGTTTTTTTAATATTATAATTTTAATTGGTTATCATATGATGATTTTTTATCATAATTTACTCCTTTTTATGATTATATTTATGGGATGGGGGGGACCTATATCTATCTCCAATAAAACTAGTAAATATATAATCATTATGAGATAAACATGATTTAGATAGAGAGCGATCCTAGTTTATTAAGGGTTGTTACCCACTTTGATCATCGTTAAATTGAACCATGACTAATACAATGGCTGTGGGATATATCCCATTCCACTTTGATATACATCAAAATCTAGCAACATTATAATTGTAACTATTTTCTAAAATTATTTTTATTTTATAATTCCTCTGATTATTGTATTGTTTTATTTCATAGTTAGTGTTCATTGATTCGCTTATTATTCATGTATTATGAACAAAAAATATATTTTTTATCATACTCGATTATGTTCTTTGATATTATTTGTATTTTTTCAATTGTTGTGATCATGTTACCATTCCCTTTTTCTCATTTTATGTTTACATAAAACTCTTGACATCTCTTATAGTGCATTTGAGCTAAAATGCTCTTATATTTAATTTCATGAGGTCCTGAGGATGTTTATTAAGAAATACATTTTGAAAAAAAGTGATTTTATGAAAAATATAGTGGTATATGATTTAGATAACATATTAAAATGTTTATTGGTTTTCTATGATTCTAAAGGCATCATATCATTATAATCCTTATACGTGTATTTGTTTAATGTAATGAAATGTCATTAAAAATTCTATATTATCTATTTAGGGAGATCCTGTATTGTTAGATAATATAACATTATTACCTCAATAATTTTTTAGTGGTTTATTCTCTTTATTATTTATTATATAGAATACCAATCCTAATGAAAATTTTATCGTAAGCAATATCCAAATTTAAAAAGTTCTAAAAAATTTATAATTATGGTGGCCATATATGTTATAATGGTTTATAATTTTAGTTACATATCGATTGAAATATATTTGTAGTAAATAATAATAAATGTATCCAAAAATCATTATTCTATTCTCAATTTTTTATAATAATTCTTGTTAGTTGGTCATAGAAAATAGAGAATGTGGTTTGTGGAGGAGGTGGTCCACACACATCCATGCATTTGAGTTCATTTTTCTGAAATGATTTTTGTGTAAAGAGGAAAATTAATATTCTACTAGTATAACAATAAATCATTATTGTAATATATTAATTTAATACATTCATGGGTGGAGGGTATGTTAAGGATGTAAATGAAGAAATGATCTTGAGAAGTTGTGTTGAGAGTATTACCTTTATGATGGAATTTCACCATTGGGTAACATCTTAATTAAAATTTACATGGTATTTGTTGAGTAAAAGGATTAAAATGAATATGTAATGTGATGATCAGATTCAAGGGTAGATTTTTGGTTGATCCATGAAATTGGAATCAGTTTAGTATTTTGAGTTGGTCGATTCCTTTTTTATGTGCTGAAAAGGGGATTTTTGTAATGAAATAAGTATTTCACAATAATCTACCAAATAAATCATTAGGAAATACACAAAATATGATAAATAATGGTTCGGGGAAAGATAAAAGGATGTTTATCTCTCCACATTATAATATGAAATATTTTTTTAACACGTTTCAACATTTTTACTAAGTTAAACAGTGCTTTCCATAATATAAACATACAATGTTAAGTCCATTTTTCTCCCAAGGAAACAGATTTTAATTAAAAATATAAATAATTAATACACATAATTAATTTAAAATAATTATTTCATATATGAAAATAATTAATAAAATTTATATTTCTAAGATATATGTGAATTAATATTATTATTAGAAAACATGACTCATAAAAATGTTTCATATAAAAAGTATATTTAATGATAAAAATTACTCTTTGGGATAACATAATATATGATAATTTTTTAAAATAATAACATGGATTATTATTTAAAAACGACATGTTTTATCAGATTCTTATAAAAATGAAACTGAATTATAAAAATTATTAGAGAATTTATTTTCTAATGAATAAAATATTACTTTTTATAAGCATAATTATTTTTAATTTGTCATTTGAACTATATCAATCAATTTTTTAATAAAATATTTTATTAAATAAATATTTGAAAATTTATATTCTATTATAAGATATAATATAATTTTTATACTCTTAAAAATTAATATAAGTCACATTTTAGGATAGAACTATATTTGTTACTATTAATCAAAAAATCAATTATTTTAGAAAAAAATATCACAACAATTGTTACATTATGACTCATTGAATCAATGTAATATAATTATATGAAACATATATAAATATTAAAAATAAATATTAAAAATCACAATGTATAATGTATTGAAAATTTTTTTATTAAAATTATATCCTCTGTTTTTAAAGTATAAATTATTGATTTTCAAATTAAAAATAACCAGTCTAAAATAAGTAATTAACATATCATATATATACATTGTTATAGAAAATGGATTCATTAATTTACTATTTACACTTATATAGTTAATATGTCAGAAATATTTTTAGTTTATAAAAATGTATTTTTTATTATATTCTTATAAATTATTAAAATTTAAAAGGATAAAATGTTATTCTTATACTAAAATTATAAATCTAATTTTTTTTGTTTATTATGTTGAGTTAAAGTGTTTTTAAAAGGGAATATTATATTTTAAATAAAATGATAAAATACAATAAAAATATATTATTATAGGAACATAAAATTGTTAAAATACAATTTTCAATTTTCCATAATTTCAATAAAAACTAATCCATTTAAATTTTAAATATTAATATTTTATTATATAACAATCAGTTCATAAATAAATATTCATAAATCTTTTTTTAAAAAGTACATAGTATAAAAAGTAATATTGATAGATATAAAAATCTATTAAATATATATTTATAAAAGAAACTATATATATATATATATATTATATTTGGTAATTCCGTTACTTCTACAAATACCAAAAAAAATTTGTGACTATGTATTAAATCAAAAAACACGTCCTTGTTATATTTTAGTACATCTCTTCCTACAAAAAAACTATTGATCAAATTATTGATAATAAAAAGTAAAAATATATTCAAATGAAGAGTCATTATAATGATAAATAATATTTTCCCATTAATAATTTTTTTCCACAAAAATAATCTCCTCATTATCTCTAATTCATAACCTAAGGAAGTAGATTTATTTAAAATGAAATTTTTAGGAATATATTTTATTTTTACACAACATAAAATGTGTGTAATGTTCATAAAAACGTTAAAACATACCAAAATCCACACAAATTTAGAAAATACTATTTATTATTTATCATTATAATGAAATACATCAAAAATTTAATAATATATTTTTTAGTAATATATTTACAAATCAAGAAAAAGTTTGAGATGATATTTCAAAATAGATTTTCAATTCAATATTAAATTCATCATTTTCATCAAACACATGTAGATAAAGTAATAATATTATATAGTACACAATCCTCATATTTATTTCATCTTATGATTATAATCAGAAAATTTGAAATGATAGGCATGTAAGGATACAATTTTCTTTTGAAAACTAATGTACACCTCATAAAATTTACTTTTAAATAAGATAATGAACTATCATTTTATTGTCAATATTATAAATGATTTTAAACATAAATTATTAAATTGTGAAAACAAACAAAAACCTAAATATATTTATTCAAAATGGATAACATCAATCAGGGATCTATAATGGAGTGTGTAACAGCTATAATGTTTATTTTTCTACAATAAAAGTCATAAAAATAATGAGAAAACTATAATAAAATTTAGAAAATATTAAAAACATAAAAGTAATATAATATTTTGATAAACCTTGAGGTATTAATTATTTTTATTATCTATAGATATAATATTTTGAGTGTATAAACAAATATAATGGGGAATGAGGAATCTGTTTTGATTAAGAATTGTCATTTTAGAAAGAAAATCTAATTAGAATCAATATTTTTAATCTCTTGAAAATGAGAGAATATTTAAAATGTTATATAGTGGAATGTAGAAGTAGACGTACACTATACTCACTAAAAAAGAATTATTCCCTCAAAAACTTATTATAACAATTAGTCCTAGAAACGAACAGCCATATTATAATTCACATGCTCCCTAAATAAAATAAAAATGATTTTATAATGACTGGTGTTAAAAAAATATATCGATTTTATGATGATATTGTTTGTTTTTATACTCAAAAAGAAGATATTCATAGAGTCAAAATCACCTATATGAATTTATATAAAATAATTGCATGTAAAACACAAATATATCCTGCCAAAATCTATTTATAGTATGGTGTAACTAGTCAACTGATTACCCCAAATTCAATGGTTAGTTGGGGAATGACCATTTATCATGGAGACCATTAATTTTTAGTTATCCACACATCACCAAATAATATATTTTATTGATTTATTCGCATAATTAATGTATTTATTACATTGGTTTTTAAAAAAAATATTTAATTTGACGAGTCCATAACATACATGTTATATAGAACTTCGGGCACCGCTCCATCATCTATATATGGACTGATACACTCTTCATTTAATAAGACCCCTCTACAAACCTGCATGCATACTACTTATCAAATTCATATTTGATACTCCTTAATACACGACTGTTGACCAAGAGCACCTCGATTTGTATGAATGAAAAAGAAAATGAATGGAGTGATATGTTTTCCGAATAATATCAAGATTGAAGATGAAATTATTCGTCACATCATTGTATGTTGTGAATATATATAACCCCAAATTTTGGGTATAATTAAATTTTATTTTAATATCATGAAAAAAACTACATTCCTAATTCTTTATATGTTATTCCTATAAAAATATCAATTATATTATATTCTTTCCCACATCTGTGATAAAAAAATAATATTTTTCCATTTGGGATTGTATGAAAAACATGTGAAAACTAAATATTAAAATATTATTTGTCCTGTTAAATGTTAACAGAAGTCTATTAACAATGTGGTGAAAAATGTTAATGAAAAATCAAATTTTATTTGAAAAAAATTATGAAAAATTTGATACATAAAATATAAACTCAATCAAAACGGTTTTTTGTTTATGTGATTATATATGTATAATTTCTTAAATTTAGTTTAGTTGTTTCGCTAATTATGGTTTTATACATAATTTTTCATAATGTTATTATCTATTCTAGTATATAACATTTTTAATAAATGACACCTAACTAATGTAATGAGATCTATTTCACTTTTGTTACATTGTATTTGGATTTCCCCCATGGCCAATATAATATAGCTATAGAAGCATCCTCCACTAAATCTTTTCAAATTATGATAATATTGGGGAAGATGACTCATATTATGAGTAACATCCTTTCCCATATAGAGCAACCTATTGATCTCCCATGAAATATGACAATTTTCTATTTCTTCATGAGTTAGGATCCTCGATCATTTTATGGGACTATACATCCATTTTAATCTATGATAATGTAATTTTCTAGAGAAAATATATTTCTCACTCTAGGAATTAGTTAATTGGAGACATTTTTCATTGTACATTATCAAATTTTAGATGATTTTGATTAGTGTTTGTCATTTATTAAAAACTAATGATGAGGTGGAGAAAAAATAATATAGTGGAAGAATATTTAGGTAATCTAATTTAAAAAAATAAAATTTTCAGGATAATTTAGTTGATATGGAATGTTTGTCGCAACCCAGATGCATATAAAATATTTTTTCCATTATAGTATTAAATAGTTTAAAACATTACCAATATTTAATGAACCAAGTCTTTTTATAAAAATTAAGAAATATTATGAAATAGAATAATCAAAGCACATATGAATTGATAAAAAAATTATATAATACAACATGTGGAAATATGATATCATTATATCATTGAATGTGTTAATATGTGTCGTGAAAATAATAAATTAATTATTTGAATTAAAATGAAACATATATTTTAATTTAAAATTTATAATTAAACAAATGAATTAAATGAAAAATTGTATTCTTATTATTAAATTTATTTTTTATTGTAATATTATATAAGAATATTTTATGAGACCTTAATTAATTTTCTAACATGTTATAAAATTAGTTATATTTTCAAATTTTGAATTTTCAAATAAATGATTATTTTAATTTAAAACTGAAATTTTCATATTTAGGAATATTTTTTAATAAAATGGTGATTTATTTTTAATTCTACATGACGAAAAAAGGAATATGCTGTAATTTTTGGATTTTTCTAAAATGGATGCACTTCTCGAATAGTAAAATATGATAATTTACAATATTTAACAAATACATGATTTATTAAGTCATATATGATGTATGGATGATTTAAGCCCATAATTTCAAATATAATTCATTATAATAATATACTTTTCAATTATTCATAATATGTTCATAGTATTGTAAAACAATAACAATCTAATGTCTAAAATAATAAAAAAACTCATCTCCTCCACTATAAATACCATCTCTTTCCACCTTTTCTACATACACCTCATATACATTATGCATATTTATATTATTCAAAATTATTCTCCCAAGTATAATTTATGTAAAACTATACATTTCATAGTATGTTGTTCAATAATAATTTAATTCCTTATTTATACTCACAACACATTTCTATATCAATGTATTCTTTTCATTAGTTATCCTGAATTAAATATCATGTAGAATATACTACATGGCATGTGATTCATTATTGGTCACCTACACCACACACCTTGGGATGTAGTGTGTATCTCACAGTATTAATTGTTTGTTACATTGCATATACTACATCAAAAATTCCACATACATCATGTAATTTCATGTTGGTAATGCCGAATTCAATATATGGTGTTTATTAATTACATATATTAATTACATTACAAATGGGAATGTATTAATTACTTCATTTTTAAATTTAACACATGGATTTGGGGATTAATATTGCGGAAACCATGTGGGCTTACTTGTTGTTCATGTGAACTACCCATTATGTACAACTATAATGTTTTCTTCCAACTCGTAGTAATTACAATGTTTAAATAATTTCATGTACCAAACTCCCACAAACAATTAGGATTTTTGTAGATCTTCCTGCTATGTTGAACCATGGGTATATGGAATAAAGTTTTAGGTTACACATCTTCTTTCCAGGTCATGTGGCCATAATCCTTGATATATCTAAGTGGTATATTCGATTAGTATGCATTATTTCTTGTCATGTTCATGGTCATATCAATCTGAAAAATATTGTTATCTCAATTTTAAAATTAAATATTGAAAACTGGATATGAAAAAAGAATAATATTACCAAAATTTGGTCAGAAAATAATAAGTAATTACAAATTAATAAGTGACCCTATAATACCACTTTACATTCAAAGGAAAAACAGAAGAATCTATCCCCATAGAAAGTATTTTTTTCATCTGTTTCTTAGATTATATATAAGGCCCCAGCCCTAAACCATACTTAATCTTGAGTTATTACAAGATTACACATTAAGGATCTTTTCAGGTTTAGAGTTTTAGAGAATTAGATTATAAAACATTCATTACATTCCACATTTAAACAAAGTGGTTACATAAAGATAGTATTCATTTATCCCATCAACAGAAACATATTTAAAATAAAACATGGATTCATTCTTGACACTTCCTTGTCACTATAATCATATCATGTACCTTTCCCTTGACCTGTGAAAAAAATTTCAAAAAAAACTTGGGATGAGCATAAAAAGCACAGTAAGGGTTATAAAAATATGGAAAGGAAACATGAGTTCATATATACATAAGAATGAAATCATAATTTACCCATAAAACACAGGCACTTTAACATACCTCATTAAATCATGAATAAATCATAGAAATCATAAGACATAAAAGGTAACTTGAGGCATTCATAACATTATTTCATAAGGAGTAACTCTCTTGGTTACGTTTGGAATACCCACCACAGTATATTCCCTAAATCTCTTTGGAGAAACCTTAACGTTTCACTCCTTCGCGTTACCCAGTGCATTGGAGAGCTATATCGGGCTCACCCGCCCTTAGTTTATCATGGAACCACCCGTCTTCATAACAATGCTCAAGAACCATAACATAAACGTATCACATAAAACAAGTAAACAGTAAACATAACATTTCCACATTTCAATCACAATATAACATTTTAGTATATTGAAATAATGAATCCATTCAAAAAGAAACCATTTCCAAAACCATTTAAAACATTTAATAAAGAGATTTTTGAATCAAAGTGTCCCATACCACCTTGATGTTTTTAAAATTTTAAACCATTAATATAAATATAAATAAATCCTTAAAACCATTTTGAAAACATGGATATTAATAAGAACAAATAATTAAAACATTTAAAGCGATATTTTGGTTAAAGGGGTTTTACCAAAATTAGAGACAGTTGAATACAATAATTGAGGAATAAAATTTAGTTAGAACATTATAATATCATGAGAAGAAATGGATTCATGATATAATATTCCAAAGGACAGTATATACATGATATAAGAGTGAATTGGTGCATAACAACAATGAAGTCTCAATAGAAATGTCAAATGTGATGAAATCCCTTATAAAGAAGGTATCCTTAAATTAAGGATAAATCAATATCAAAATTATGTGTGACAAATATAAATACACCCAATATAAGTGGATATTATGTTTAAAACAATAAAAGGTCATTCACACATATTCAAAGGATGAAATATTAAATAACTACATGTTGAACCCAAAGAAATCGAAATTGGGTTAAAAAGTTCCCTTGGTAAAATTCGACAGCCTAACGACATCACTTCAAAATTCAATAAATGAGTTGATGAGAGATAAAAAGGGAATCTCATCACTTGGACATAAAATTTACATCAATAAGTATATAAAAGAACATATCCCAAAATAATAGTATCTGAATTAAAAGGCATAACAAAATAAGTCTTCTAAAAAGTGGAGGGTGAAAGGTCCCCTTACCGAGTTGGGTAACTTTCGAAACGTACACCCCATGGAAGAAGGGTCATTCAATGAAGATCTGAACACCCATAAATGAAATTATACTACACAAAGTTTATAATAATGTGAAGTACATACACCACTCAAAGGAAATTGTGGCAAATGTAGCATAAATCTCACAAGAATAAAAGTGAGATGAAAAATCCCTTATGAAAACTCGGCAGCCTAACGACGCCACTTAAAACTTCCAAAATGGATTGATGAGAGGGAATAGGGTCTCTAATCATATGAACATAAAAATTATAGTAATAGTAATATAAATTAATATCCCAATAACAATAAATATGTGCTTTAAAAGGAATGGCATGAAAGAGTGTACTCTAAAAGAAAGAGAGGAGTCGAATCCCTTACCTCAAGTCCAACTTATCATGTTCGTTTATTTATATTCCTGAATAATAAACTTTGGTCAATTTATAATTGCCTAAGGACCTCATTTAAAGATTATTATTCAGTTCATATCACATATTATAATGTTATAATAATTGTTTAATAATTTTAGTTTATATCAGACGTTTTTGCCGATGTTTGGTACATGAGTAAAAAATGAACTTGTTTGAAAAAGGATTGTCCATGTAGTTATAAGTAGTTAATTTCCAGAATAGTATTAATGATTAAAATATAATATATATCCAGTACATATTCATTTTATACTATTCCATATCATTTGGAGATAAAAACAAAAATCACCGTTCATGGAGACGGTAGGCCGTACGTACGGATGAACGCTACTTTCATTTTTTTGTCATATTAACGGAATTAAAAATAAATGATATATATATATATATATATTATAATTCTAGTATAATATATATGTTATATTGGTCACATATGATCATTAATTTCATTATTTATACGTTCCATTTATTGCATGTACGAGTCACATCACTTGAGGGGGCGGTAGTCCACACTTCCTCATATGAAATTATCGCATTTACACAACATGAAAAGAATAGAGGTATGGTTTAAATATAAAATACATAAGTATATAGTAAACATAAATACCATATATATCATATATAAAACATAGTGACATCATAATGGCCACCTTTAAAGGTGTTAAAAGAATATTGAACAATCATCATTTCGTGAGGCAGAAAATCCCCAACCACAGAAACAATATGTTCTTTAACCATTAGATGAAGGTGAGTGTAAGTGTAGCACGAATACTTCTTATAAAAACATACTAGTATATTTAATACACTGTATTTTTTATAAAAGAAATTAATAAAAAGAGTTTAGGGGGTTGAAGAAGCAAAATAAAACAAAAGGACAAAGACATTACCTTAAAATTGGGTAACTCCCGTTGGTTTGAGCTCAAAGGCTTACTTGGGAAGACTTATGCCCAAACTGATGCCTCGAGAAGTTAGAGAGGGATGTGGAGAGACAAAATGGGCAGGGTTGGCCGAGAAAAAGGCTTTGAAAATTGTGGGTAAGGAGGTAGGGGTGGGGGCCTTTTATAAGAGGAGAGGAGGGGCACTCTGGAAAGTAAGGAAATGTTACATTATTTTAGAATGAGTTTCAGATTTTATTGGTCCCACATTGATGTTTTTCGACGATAAGGTGATAAGGGTTCTAAATCGACCCATCCAATAGGTTTGGTACATGTGTAGGTCTTATATTTTACATTATCTTTCCATTTTATTTAAATCGTTAAATAATGAGGTCATCGCTTCATCATCATGATGACATACATAATTTACATTATTTAATGTCTAAAAATTATAAGAAAAATACTATGATGTAGGAATTATTTTTATCTTTCCATTTATTTTTTATAGTCAAAAATATGAATTGTATAACCCCAAGTAAAAAATATTTTAGTAAAACATCTCATGTTTGTGTCATTTTTACTTTAACATTAAATAAAAAGATAGTTAAGTCATTTTCCACCCAAAGTGGCTGCATGGGGTCCCCAAGTTGACCCATGGATTTTCTTGGTCGGCCATGACACATAAAATGAGGGTATGACATGTGTCTAGGTCATTTCATTTTATTAAAACATTATTCTTACCTTAAACTACACTAATTACCTCTAATCGCGATTAAAAACTTAATAAGTTAATATTCACCAAAAAATTATTTTAATCCCATTGAACCAAATTTTAATTCTTAATGAAAACCATGTATGTCGGATTTTTGAAATTCAAAACACAAAGATGGAAAAATTTCATTTAAATGGAAAATCAGTTTTTATAAGTACCACTTAGTGGTTTCACTATTCATCAAAAAATGAAGTTTTTCAGAAAATTACAAAAAGTTCACCCTAAGATATATTTGATATTCCGAATTCAAACATGATGTCTATTTTACAAAATTCAAAACATATAAGTTGAATTAATTAATTTAATAATTAATTCCCACTGTCAAAACAAATAGCGTGTTTTTATGAAACAAAATGTATCAAAAGATTGCCACTAGTTTAAGTCCGATTTCAAAGTGAAATTAATTCCAATGACCACTATTTGATTAAATGGTAAAAATATATTATAATTTCACTTTAAAACCAATTCAAAAGATAATATAATCATATAAATAAATTATATTAAAAGAGGTTTTGAATTAAAATAGAACATTTTTCACTATTCATTAAAAATTGAACTTTTTCGGAAAAATACCAAAAATTTATAGAAAGTAAATTTTGAAGTCCCGATTCTAAAAAAGAATGTTATTTTGTCAAATATAACACATAAAAGTGTCCAAAACTGGATTTAAAAGAGGTTCTCCATCAAAAGGTGGTAAATTGACCTTTTAAAGAATATTAGAATGTTTACGCTTAAAATTAGATTCATTCACATTTCTAATCCCTTAACATTTATTGTAAAAAGTAAAAATATTTGAGAAACATATATAATAATTTTGTAGTGAGTTCTGTTCATTCC
Organism: Viscum album; assembly: GCA_963277665.1. NCBI lineage: Eukaryota > Viridiplantae > Streptophyta > Magnoliopsida > Santalales > Viscaceae > Viscum > Viscum album. The sequence continues at coordinate 224,137,681 of OY728165.1, forward strand.
CTCCATTACAATGGCTAGGCGTTAACTACCATTTAAAAAAATATTATTTTATTGTTATAGTGCAACGTAAGATTTCAAAGGAACTTATTATTGCGTATTGGGTAAACTATCAAGCATAGCGTTCCCTTTAAATTAATATTAACAATTTATTCACAAATAGGGATAAAAATAAAGATGGAATATTCTTTATTTACCTAGGGTGTTACATCCTTCCCCCATTTTGGGAATTGCGTCCTCGGAATTTTAAAATTGGGCTCGGAAACATACTTGAAAGACCCAAATCGGAACAAAAGTCGATAAAACAATCACTTTAAAATAAAGAAAGTTAAGTACAGAGGTCACCCAAGTTAACTCTTACTAGGATTCCATGTTGGAAAACATGGACATGGAGGAGAAAACATAGGGTCATGTTCTGATGGAAAGTGATAGAAAACATGTTTAGGAGAAATTTACCCACAAGAAAATCACAAACTTGGGATGGGTTAAAGGGTATTCGATTCCCCAGTAGGAAAAGTTAATAGACAAAATTTTTGTTTTAAGTTACTCTTCATTGAGGAATTTATTTTTGATCTTAACTAAATCATAATGAAACATACTTACTTGTCACATAGACTTTCAACTTTTACTAGATTCCTTAATGAAACTAAAATTTTCTCCAAAATACGAGTATTTAGGAAGACTTGTTCGCATTAAGAGTACTATAATCAACTTCTTGAGAATCAACTAATCCACATAAGAGAACTATATATTTCCCATGTCTTTAGACAAAAATGGAAACCATAATTGTTAGTATGAGGTCAGATAATCCACAAAAGTATAATCCTTTATAAAAAGAAAATCTATTCTTAATCTCCAAAATTTTTCCAAAAAAACCCAAAGTTCAACGAGGACCATTCGATAAACAATGTTTCCATAAAATTCTTCAAAGTAAACCAAACTAAGATTGAAACCCAAATATTTTATGGATTTAGTCACATAGTCTTCCAAGTTACATCGTAACATTTATCTCCAAACAACACCAGTTGCTCTTAAAGTCTCGTATTGAAAAGTAATTAACCTAATCACATATCCTCCATGGTAGGTTAATAAATTTCCTTAGATAACCCAAAATCAACTTACTCATAATTCATAAAATCATATAACTAAAAAGAATCAGTCAAACTAACCAGGAACTTCACGTAGTCCGGTGGTAGGCGATAAATACCATTTGCACTTTGGTTGTGGGTTTGATTCCCGCAGCTTTGTCCGACGCGACGGGTTGTCACATGGTCTACGTGTTGTCCTTTCTCCAAAACTATATAATTCATAAAACATTCCCCAACAACGAGATAAAATCTTCAAAAATAATCATAACATATTTTATCATCAAGATTATCTCATGCCTTTCATTTTCCATCATATCATAGAGTAACCCATAATTACCTAAAAGGTAAGGATCATATAAACCATAATGGTTACCTTTATAATTATTACCTAAACTTCCACATCGATTGGTCATCTCGTACATGATGCATTACCGAACATAACAAGGTTCAAGTGGTTGATCATGACTCCTTGATAGTTGGTTTAGAACAACCACGAGTTTCCTCATTGAATACCCCATTTCATCCAGTCTCTTAATCAGAGAACCACCACAGTTTCCTTCAAACCTATTGCCACTTTGGTGCATTATAGATCCATCCATTCACTAAAAACAGAAATGTCAGTGTGAGTATATCAACAAAACCATCATGTACTAATGAGGGAGATAACCACTAATATATACTTACTCATTCACTTTATCTAAAACTAGGACTCTTTCTGAAATCTTATCCATTATGGTACTGTCAATTATCCTTAGATAATACCCTAACCTCTAAAGTTATCTAAACCGACCTCTGATACCAACTATAAGGCCCCAACATTAATCCTTACTTAATCTTGAGTTATTACAAGATTACACATTGTGGATCTTTTTAGGTTTAGTGTTTTAGAGAATTAGATCATAAAACATGCATTACATTCCACATTTAAACAAAGTGGTTACATAAAGATAGTATTCATTTATCACATCAACGGAAACATATTTAAAATAAAACATGGATTCTTTCTTGACACTTCCTTGTCACTATAATCATATCATGTACCATTCCCTTGACCTGTGAAAAACATTTCAAAAAAAACTTGGGATGAGCATAAAAAGCTCAGTAAGGTTTATAAAAATATGGATAGGAAACATGAGTTCATATATACATAAGAATGAAATCATAATTTACCCATAAAACAAAGGCACTTTAACATACTTCACCAAATCATGAATAAATCAGAGAAATCATAAGACATAAAAGGTAACTTGAGGTTTTCATAACATTCTTACGTAGGGAGTAACCCTCTTGGTTACGTTTGGAATACCCACCATCGTATATTCCCTAAATCTATTCGGAGAAACCTTAACGTTTCACTCCTTCGCGTTACCCATTGCATTGGAGATCTATATCGGGCTCAACCGCCGTTAGTTTATCATGGAACCACCTGTTTTCATAACAAAGCCCAAGAACCACAACATAAACATATCACATAAATCATGCATAAAGGAAACATAACATTTCCACATTTCAATCACAATATAACATTTTAGTATATTGAAATAATTAATCCATTCAAAAAGAAACCATTTCCAAAACCATTTAATACATTTAATAAAGAGATTTTTTAATCAAAGTGTCCCATACCACCATGAAGCTTTTAAAATTTTAAACCATTAATATCCATATAAATAAATCCTTAAAACCATTTTGAAAACATGGATATTAATAAGAACAAATAATTAAAACATTTAAAGCGATATTTTGGTTAAAGGGGTTTTACCGAAATTAGAGACACTTGAATACAATAATTGATGAATAACATTTAGACAGAACATTATAATATCAGGAGAATAAATGGATTCATGATATAATATTCCAAATGAAATTATATACACCATATAAATGTGAATTGGTGCATAACAACAATGAAGTCTCAATAGAAATGTCAAATGTGATGAAATCCCTTATAAAGAAGGTATCCTTAAATTAAGGATAAATCAATATCAAAATTATGTGTGACAAATATAACTACACCCAATATAAGTGGATATTAAGTGTAAAAAAATAAAAGGACATTCAAACATATTCAGAGGATTAAATATTAAATAACTACATGTTGAACCGAAAGAAATCGAAATTGGGTTAAAAAGTTCCCTTGGTAATATTCAACAGCATAACGGCATCACTTCAAAATTCAGAAAATGAGTTGATGAGACATAAAAAGGGCATATCATCACTTGGACATAAAATTTACATCAATAAGGATATAAAAGAACATATCCCAACATAATATAATGTTAATATAATGACATAACAAAAAAAGTCTTTTAAAAAGTGGAGGGTGAAAGGTCCCCTTACCGAGTTGGGTAACTTTCGAAACATACACCCCAAGGAAGAAGGGTCATACGACGATGATTTGAACACCAATAAATGAAATTATACTACACAAATTGTATAATAATTGGCAGTACATACACCACTCAAAGGAAATTGTGTCAAATGTAGCATAAATCTCACGGAAATAAAAATTAGATGAAAAATCCCTTACGAAAACTCGCAGGACTAACGATGCCACTTAAAACTTCCAAAATGGATTGATGAGAGGGAATAGGGTATCTCATCATATTAAAATAAAAATTATAGTAAGAGTAATATAAAATAATATCCCAATAACAATAAATTGGAGCTTTAAAAGGAATGACATAAAATAGTGTACTTCAAAAGAAAGAGAGGAGTCGGATCCATTACCTCAAGTCCAACTTGTCTTGTTCGTTTCCTTATATTCCTGAATAATAAACTTTGGTCAATTTATAATTTCATAAGGAACTCCTCTAACGATTATTATTCAGTTCATATCACATATTATAATTTTATAATAATTGTTTAATAATGTTAGTTCATATCAGACGTTTTTGCCGATGTTTGGTACATGAGTCAAAAATGAACTTGTTTGAAAAATGATTGTCCATGTAGTTATAAGTAAATAATTTACAGAGTAGTATTAATGATTAAAATATAATATATATCCAGTACATATTCATTTTATACTATTCCATTTCATTTGAAGATAAAAATGAAAAGCACCATTCATGGAGAGGGTAGGCCGTACGTACGCATGAACGCTACTTTAATTTTTTTTATTTGTCATATTAACAGAATTAAAAATAAATGATATATATATATATATATTATAATTCCAGTATAATATATATGTTATATAGGTCACATGTGATCATTAATTTCATTCTTTATATGTTCCATGTATTGCAGGTACGAGTCACATCACTTGAGGGGGTGGTAGTCCACACTTCCTCATATGAAATTATCGCATTTACACAACATGAAAAGAATACAGGTATGGTTTAAATAAAAAATAAAGAAGTATATAGTAAACATAAATACCATATATATCATATATAAAATACAGTGACATCATAATGGCCACCTTTAATGGTGTTCAAAGAAATTTGAACAATCATCGTTTCATGAGGCAGAAAATCGCCAACCACAGAAATAGTATGTTCTTTAACCATAGACGAAGGTGTGTGTAATTGTAGCTCGAATCCTTCTTATAAAAACATACTAGTATATTTAATATACTGGAGTTGTTACAAAAGAAATGAATAAATAGAGTTTAGGGGGTTCAAGAAGAAAAATAAAACAAAAGGACACAAGTGAAGACATTACCATAAAATCGGGTAACTCCCTTTGGTTTGAGCTCAAAGGCTTCCTTGGGAAGACTTATGCCCAATGTGAGGCCACAAGGAGTTATAGAGGGATGTGTAGGGAAAAATGGGCAGGGGTTGGCCGAGCCAATGGCTTTGGAAGTGTGGGTAAGGAGGTAGAGATGGGGGCCTTTTCTAAGAGGAGAGGAGGGGCACTCTTGGAAAGTAAGAAAATGTTACATTATTTTAGAATGAGTTTCGGATTTTATTGGTCCCACATTGATTTTTTTCGAGGATAAGGTGATAAGGGTTCGAAATCCACCCATCCAATAGGTTTTTGACATGTTTAGTTCTTATATTTTACATTATCTTTCCATTTTATTTAAATCGTTAAATAATGAGGTAATCGCTGCATCATCATGATGTCATAAATAATTTGCGTTATTTGATGTCTAATAATTATAAAAAAAAATACTATAAAGTAGAGAAATATTTGTATATTTCCATTTATAATTTATATTAAAAAATATGACTTGTATAACCCCATGTAAAAATTGTTTTATTAAAACATCTCATGTTTGTGTCATTTTTACTTTAACATTAAATAAAGAGATATTTATGTCATTTTCCAACCAAAGTGGCTCCATGGGGACCCCATGTTGACCCATGGATTGTCTCGGTCGGCCATGACACATCCAATGAGGGTAGGACATGTGTGTAGGTCATTTTATATTATTAAAACATTATTCTTACCTTAAACTACACTAATTACCTCTAATCGCGATTAAAAACTTAATAAGTTACTATTCTCCAAAAAAATTATTTTAATCCCATTGAACCACATTTTACATCTTAGTTACAACCATGTATGTCGGATTTTTTAAATTCAAATCACAAAGATGGAAAAAATTTATTTAAACGGAAAAACAGTTTTTATAAGTACCACTTAGTGGTTTCACTATTCATCAAAAATTGAAGTTTTTCAGAAAATTAACAAAAGTTCACCCTAAGATATATTTGATATTCCGAATTAAAAAAGTATGTCTATTTTACAAAATTAAAAACATCTAAGTTGCATTAATTAATTTAATAATTAATTCCTGCTGTCAAAACAAATAGCGTGTTTTTATGAAACAAAATGTATCAAAAGATTGACACTAGTTTAAGTCTGATTTCAAAGTGAAATTAATTCCAACGACCACTATTGGATTAAATGGTAAAAATATATTCTAATTTAACTTTAAAAAAAATTCAAATAATAATCTAATAATATAAATAAATTATATTAAAAGAGGTTTTGAATTAAAATACAACATTTTTCACTATTCATTAAAAATTGACCTTTTTCGGAAAAATACAAAAAATTTACACAAAGTAAATTTTGATGTCCCAATTCTAAAAAAGAATTTTATTTTGTCAAATATAAGACATAATAATGTCAAAAAGTGGATTTAAAAGTGGTTCTCCATCAAAAGGCAGTTAATCGACCTTTTAAAGAATATTAGAATGTTTACGCTTAAAATTGGATTCATTCACATTTCTAATCCTCTAAAATTTATTGTAAAAAGTAAAAATATTTGACAAACATATATAATCATTTTGTAGTTTGTTCTGTTCATTCCCTCCATTACAATGGCTAGGCGTTAACTACTATTTAAAATAATATTATTTTATTGTTATAGTGCAACGTAAGATTTCAAAGGAACTCATTGTTGCGTATTGGGTAATCCATCAAGCATAGCGTTCCCTTTAAATAAATATTAAAATTTTATTCACAAATAGGGATAAATATAATGATGTAATATTCTTTATTTACCTGGGGTGTTACATCCTTCCCCCCTATTGGGAATTGCGTCCTCGCAATTTTAAAATTGGGCTTAGAAACATCCTTGAAAGTCCCACATCGGAACAAAAGTCGGTAAAACAATCACATTAAAATAAAGAAATATAAGTATAGAGGTCACCCGAGTTAACCCTTACTAGGATTCCATGTAGGAAAACATGTACATGGTGGAGAAAACATAGGGTCATGTTCTGATGGAGAGTGATAGAAAACATGTTTAGGAGAATGTTAACCACAAGAAAATCACAAACTTGTGATGGGTTAAACAGTATTCGATTCCCCAGTAGGAAAAGTTAATAGAAAACATTTTTGTTTTAAGATACTCTTCATTGAGGAATTTTTTTTGATCTTAACTAAATCATAATGAAACATACGTACTTGTCATGTAGACTTTCAACTTTTACTAGATTCATTAATCAAACTCATATTTTCTCCAAAAGACGAGTATTTAGGAAGACATGTTTGCATTAAGAGTACTATAATCAACTTCTTGGGAATCAACTAATCCACATAAAAGAACTATATATTTCCCATGTCTTTAGATAAAAACGGAAACCATAATTGTTAGTATGAGGTCAGATAATCCAAAAAAGTATAATACTTTATAAAAAGAAAATCTATTCTTAATCTCCAAAAGTTGTCCAACAAAACCCAAAGTTCAACGAGGACCATTTGATAAACAATTTTCCATAAAATTCTTCAATGTAAACCAAAATAAAATTGAAACCCAAATATTTGAAGGATTTAGTCACATAGTCTTCCATGTTAAATCGTAAAATTTATCTCTAAACAACACCAGCTGCTCATAAAGTCTCGTATTGAAAAGTAATTAACCTAATCACATATCCTCTATGATAGGTTAATAAATTTCCATAGATAACCCAAAATAAACTTCCTCTTAATTCATAAAATCATTTAACTAAAAATAATCAGTCAAACTAACCAGGGACTTCACGTTGTCCAGTGGTAGGTGATAAATACCAGTTGCACTTTGGTTGTGGGTTAGATTCACGCATCTTTGTCCGACGCGATGGGTTGTCACACGGTCTGCATGTTGTCCCTTTTCCAAAACAATATAATTCTTAATACATTCCCCAACAACGAGATAAAATCATCAAAAATAATCATAACATATTTTATCATCAAGATTATCTCATGCCTTTCATTATCCATCATATCATAGAGTAGCCCATAATTACCTAAAAGGTAAGGATCATACAAACCCTAATGGTTACCTTTATAATTATTACCCGAACATCCACGTCGATTGGTCATTTCGTACATGATGCATTATAGAACATAACAAGGTTCAAGTGGTTGATCAAGAATCCTTGATAGTTGGTTTAGAACAACCACAAGTTTTCTCATTGAATACCCCATTTCATCCAGTCTCTTAATCAGAGAACCAGCACAGTTTCCTTCAAGTATATTGTCACTTTGGTGCCTGCTAGATCCATCCATTCAATAAAAAGAGAAATGTCAGTGTGAGTATATCAATAAAACCATCATGTACTAGTGAGGGAGATAACCACCAAGATATACTTACTCATTCACTTTATGAAAAACTAGGACTCTTTCTGAAATCCTATCCATTATGGTACTGTCACTTATTCTTAGATAATACCCTAACCTCTAATGTTATCTAAACCGACCTCTGATACCAACTATAAGGCCCCAGCCTTAAACCTTACTTAATCTTGAGTTATTAGTAGATTACACATTGAGGATCTTTTCAGGATTAGAGTTTTAGAGAATTAGATCATAAAACATGCATTACATTCCACATTTAAACAAAGTGGTTATATAAAGATAGTGTTCATTTATCCCATCAATGGAAACATATTTAAAATAAAACAAGGATTCTTTCATTACACTTTCTTGTCACTATAATAATATCATGTACCTTTCACATGAACTGTGAAAAACATTTCAAAAAAAACTTGGGATGAGCATAAAAATCTCAGTAAGGGTTATAAAAATATGTAAAGGAAACATGAGTTCATATATACATAAGAATGAAATCATAATTTACCCATAAAACACAGGCACATTAACATACCTCGTCAAATCATGAATAAATCATAGAAATCATAAGACATAAAAGGTAACTTGAGGCATTCATAACATTATTATATAGGGAGTAACCCTCTGGGTTATGTTTGGAATACCCACCATAGTATATTCCCTAAATCTCTTCGGAAAAACCTTAACGTTTCACTCCTCCGCGTTAACCAATGCATTGGAGAGCTATATCGGGCTCACCCGCCCTTAGTTTATCATGGAACCACCCATTTTCATAACAATGCCCAAGAAATATAACATAAACATATCACATAAAACATGCATAAACGAAACATAACATTTCCACATTTCAAACACAACATAACATTTTAATATATTGAAATAATGAATGCATTCAAAAAGAAACCATTTCCAAAACCATTTAAAACATTTAATGAAGAGATTTTTGAATCAAAGTGTCCCATACCACCTTGAAGCTTTTAAAATTTTAAACTATTAATATCAATATAAATAAATCCTTAAAACCATTTTGAAAACTTGGATATTAATAAGAACAAATAATTAAAACATTTAAAGCGATATTTTGGTTAAAGGGTTTTACCAAAATTAGAGACACTTGAATACAATAATTGAGGAATAAAATTTAGTCATAACATTATAATATCATGAGAATAAATGGATTCAATATATAATATTCCAAATTACAGTATATACACCATATAAGAGTGAATTGGTTCATAACAACAATGAAGTCTCAATAGAAATGTCAAATGTGATGAAATCCCTTATAAAGAAGGTATCCTTAAATTAAGGATAAATCAATCTCAAAATTATGTCTAACAAATATAAATACACCCAATATAAGTGGATATTAAGTGTAAAACAATAAAAGGTAATTCACACATATTAAAAGGATGACATATTCAATAACTACATGTTGAACCCAAAGAAATCGAAAATGGGTTAAAAAGTTCCCTTGGTAAAATTAGACAGCATAACGACATCACTTCAAAATTCAGAAAATGAGTTGACGAGAGATAAAAAGGACATCCAATCACTTCTACATAAAATTTACATCAATAAGGATATAAAATAACATATCCCAACATAATAGTATGTGAATTAAAAGACAGAACAAAAGTAGTATTTTAAAAAGTGGAGGGTGAAAGGTCCCCTTAACGAGTTGGGTATCTTTCGAAACGTACACCCCATGGAATAAAGGTCATAAAATGAAGATGTGAACACCCATAAATGAAATTATACTACACAAAGTGTATAATAATGGGCAGTACATACACCACTCAAAGGAAATTGTGGCAAATGTAGCATAAATCTCACGGGAATAAAAGTGAGATGAAAAATCCCTTATAAAAACTCGGCAGCCTAACGGCACCACTTAAAACATCAAAAATGAATTGATGAGAGGGAATAGGGTCTCTAATCATATGAACATAAAAATTACAGTAAGAGTAATATAAAATAATATCCCAATAACAAGAAATATTAGCTTTAAATGGAATGACATAAAAGAGTGTACTTTAAAATAAGAAGAGGAGTCGGATCCCTTACCGCAAGTCCAACTTGTCTTGTTCGTTTCTTTATATTCCTGAATAATAAACTTTGGTAAATTTATAATTTCCCAAAGACCTCCTTTAAAGATTATTATTCAGTTCATATCACATATTATAATTTTTTAATAATTGTTTAATAATGTTAGTTCATAGCAGATGTTTTTGTCGATGTTTGGTACATGAGTGAAAAATGAACTTGTTTGAAAAATGATTGTCCATGTAGTTATAAGTAAATAATTTCCAGAATATTATTAATGAATAAAATATCATATATATCCAGTAAATATTAATTTTATACTATTCCATATCATTTGGAGATAAAAACGAAAAGCACCGTTCATGGAGACGGTAGGCCGTATGTACGCATGAACGCTACTTTCATTTTTTAATTTGTCATATTAACGGAATTAAAAATAAATGATATATATATATATTATAATTACAGTATAATATATAGGTTATATAGGTCACATATGATCATTAATTTCATTCTTTATACGTTCCATGTTTTGCATGTACGAGTCACATCACTTGAGGGGGCGGTAGTCCACACTTCCTCATATAAAATTATCGCATTTACACAACATGAAAAGAATAATGGTGTGGTTTAAGTATGAAATACAGAATTATATAGTAAACATAAATACCATATAAATCATATATTAAATACAGTGACATCATAATGGCCACCTTTAAAGGTGTTAAAAGAATATTGAACAATCATCGTTTCGTGAGGCAGAAAATCGCCAACCACAAAAATAGTTTGTTCTTTAACCATTTGACGATGGTGTGTGTAAGTGTAGCTCGAATCCGTATTATAGAAACATCCTAGTATATTGAATATATTTTATTTGTTAAAAAAGTAATGAATAGAAATAGTTTAGGTGGTTGGAGAAGAAAAATAAAACAAAAGGACACATGTGAAGACATTACCTTAAAATCGGGTAACTCCCTTTGGTTTGAACTCAAAGGCTTCCTTGGGAAGAATTCTGCCCATTGCGAGGCCTCAAGGAGTTACAGAGGGATTTGGAGAGACACAATGGGCAGGGTTTGGCCGATCCAAAGGCTTTGGAAGTGTGGGTAAGGAGGTAGAGGTGGGGGCCTTTTATAAGAGGAGAGGAGGTGCACTCTTGGAAAGTAAGGAAATGTTACATTATTTTAGAATGAGTTTCGGATTTTATTGGTCCCAAATTGTTATGTTTCGAGGATAAGGTGATAATTTTTCGAAATACACCCATCCAATAGGTTTTGGACATGTGTAGGTCTTATATTTTACATTATGTTTCCATTTTATTTAAATCGTTAAATAATGAGGTCATCGCTGCATCATAATTATGTCATAAATAATTAATTTATTTAATTTCTAAAAATTATAAAAAAACAACTATGATTTAGTAAATCATTTTATATTTTTATTTATTATTTATAGTCAAAAATCTGACTTGTATAAACCCATGTAAAAATTGTTTTAGTAAAACATTTCATGTTTTTGTCATTTTTACTTTAACATTAAATAAAAAGATATTTATGTCATTTTCCAACCAAAGTGGCTCCAAGGGGTCCCCAAGTTGACCCATGGATTTTCTTGGTCGGCCATTACACATCCAATGAGGGGAGGACATGTGTCTATGTCATTTCATTTTATTAAAACATTATTCTTACCTTAAACTACACTAATTACCTCTAATCGCGATTAAAAACTTAATAAGTTAATATTCACCGAAAAATTATTTTAATCCCATTGAACTAAATTTTACTTCTTAATTACAACCATGTATGTTGGATTTTTGAAACTCAAAACACAAATATGGTAAAATTTCATTTAAATGGAAAATCAGTTTTTATAAGTACCACTTAGTGGTTTCACCATTCAACAAAAATTGAAGTTTTTTAGAAAATTACCAAAAGTTCACCCTAAGCTATATTTGATATTCCGAATTCAAAAATGATGTCTATTTTAAAAAATTCAAAACATATAAGTTTCATTAATTATTTTAATAATTAATTCCCACTATCAAAACAAATAGCATGTTTTTATGAAACAAAATGTATCAAAAGATTGACACTAGTTTAAGTCTGATTTCAAAGTGAAATTAATTTCAATGACCACTATTGGATTAAATGGGAAAAATATATTCTAATTTCACTTTAAAACCATTTAAAAAGATAATCTAATAATATAAATAAATTAGATTAAAAGAGGTTTTGAATTAAAAAACAACAATTTTCACTGTTCATTAAAAATTGATCTTTTTGGGAAAAATACCAAAAATTTACACAAAGTAAATTTTGATGTCCCGATTATAAAGAAAAATTTTATTTTTTCAAATATAACACATAAAATTGTCAAAAAGTGGATTTAAAAGAGGTTCTCCATCAAAAGGTGGTTAATCGACCTTTTAAAGAATATTATAATGTTTACGCTTAAAATTGGATTCATTCACATTTCTAATCATCAAACATTTATTGTAAAAAGTAAAAACATTTGACAAAAATATATAATCATTTTGTAGTTAGTTTTTTTCATTCCCTCCGTTACAATGGCTAAGCATTAACTACCATTTAATATAATATTATTTTATTGTTATAGTGCAACGTAAGATTTCAAAGGAACTCATTTTTGTGTATTGGGTAAGACATCAAGCATAGAATTCCCTTTAAATTAATATTAACATTTTATTCACAAATAGGTATAAATATAAAGGTGTAATATTATTTATTTACCTGGGGTGTTACATTATATCTTTAAAACATTATTAATATAGATTCATAATATTTAAATAGATCGTTTTTTCACATATCAACATGATAATTATTTCATCATTGAAAAATACATAAAAACCATATTTTCAAAATATCATTATAATAAAGATACTGATGATTAACATATTTAGAGATATCCACATGTGCAACAAATATCTCAAAACTTATATATTAAAAAATTACAGGATAATAGGGAGGAATAAAATTTCTTACATCATTCTATATTGATTACATTAACAATAATTTCAATAATGAATGATTATATCTTTTTCTCTTAGTCTAGAGAGAGAGGTGGGTTTTGATCAACTCACATTAATGATACTGTTCTTGAGTGATTTTACCTTTTTCTACAAAGAATTATCTTAAGATAATATGTTCTTCACAGCCATTGAAATTTACCCAGTAATGATATATGTTGGGATATATAAACTGGGTGTGAAAATTTTTATTTTCAGAATGACCCTTAACAAATTTATTTATTCTATGTAAGCCCCATGTCTAATATTTTTAATAATTGTTATTATTATTATTATTGTATTCCATGACGTGAGATAAATATTGGCTTTGTAAGTATAATTTCAAAAATAAATAAATCAATATATATTAAAATATTATTAAATAAAATATAACATCTCATATAGGCCCTTAATTCAACCCTTCAATCTTCCTCTCCATTCATTGAAACAAGAATAAAAAAAATCCCTTTAAATAGATAAATATAATTATATTTTCACTAAATAATTAAATAAATATTATATACAAAAACTATTGAATAAATATTAATATTATTATAAGGAAAACATAAAAATATCTCTTTAACAAATTAATATATATTTATTAACAAGAAAAAAATAAACAAGGGATAAATACATTTTATATTATCTAATAATAATAGAATATTTATTTAATATTTTTTTCAAAATTATTATAAAATGAATAAATGTAAATTGAATTTATAAAATAATTAAAACCATAATAATTATTATTACTTTTTTTGAGATTTATATTATTTCTATGAAATGATTTAAAATAGAATTTAACTGATATTCTGAATACATTTAGTTTGTGGTCCTCTATGTATCCTTAACTACATTAGGTGAGTTGGTCTAAATTCATATATTATCACATTATAATACATCAAGGAAACCATAGAGGAAAAATATAATGCTTCAATGACAACAAACAAAAATAAGCCCTGACTATGTAACACAATAAATTTTTTCTCATAAATCCTCAACCATATTACATACCTATGTAATTAACCTATATTATTGTTCTATATTTCAATGAATTTCTCAAATGAATTCATTGATAATGCACTATGGTAATGGTTATTATCATCTGGTTCTGTTTCAATCAAATTGATTTTGATATCTAATTAAATTAATATGGATGTTATAAATCATTTCATTACACATTAAATAAAATATGTCACTTATGATGCACCAAATGTATCACACCAAATTTAATGAATAACTTGGTATATTTTAAAAAAATACATCAATGTAGGTTTTGTTGACACACATTAATAATAATATCATATATAAGGATTGATACACACATCAATATATAAATATCCAAGAGCCTGTCTAACATGTAGATTTCATATTAGAGGGTCTTTTATCATAACTGCCTATTTTAAATACTACCAAGTGTGAAGGTGATGAGAATAAGTCCCAATGACATATCATAATACCCTAGGTACTATTAAAAAAAATAGTTTTCAACTATTTAAAATTTTCATTAATTATATATTATTGATTTATATTCATTATAAAAATATTTAGTAATTTCTATATCAAAAGAAAAAAGTTTGATTTCTAACAAGATTTGGTTTTCATTAATTATACGGTTTTCTTTAAATTCATTTTTTCCAATTTAAAAATTTTTAATTTGTAAGAATTAATTAAATTTTCTGAATTCATCTAGTAAAAATTATCATTGGATAGAATATTTGAGAATTTTTTGAGAAGTCGTATTTTTTAAATTAATACTAAAACATATTCATTATTTATTGAAAATTTCCTTGTCATTTCAAGTATAAAAATTATTATTTTGGATTATGTTTAAACATTAATAAGATAATTTCTATTAATCACAATTATATATTTCCTAAAATAAGTATTATATAAGAGTTTTCTACATAAAATGTATTTTTTTTCAGAAAACCATTTTTCATCTGGTTTATCATGTTTAATATTAAAATAAATTATACCACTTCTATGAGTTGAATATGAAAAAAGGATTTCCATATTTTTAATCCAAATAATTATTTAAATTTAATTAGTTCTACTTAATTTTTTTCCATAATGAATAGTAAAAATAGAAAAGAAAACTATAACCACAATTAATGTTACACCATGTTTATCAAGGGGTGATGATAATAGATATGTGTAATAATTACTAGGTCACATTCACTTATCATATTTTATGATTTTTTTTCCAATTGTCAATTTATATTTTTAAATAATGTATATTAAAAAAATACGTTGAATTTTTTAACCAAATCTATCCATTTTTTATGACAGCATATATTTTATTCTAATAAAAAATTTATTTTGGGGTATTTATTGTCAATGGAATTGTTGTAAGTTATCATTAATTAATTCATTTATCAAAAAACTTAAAAACCCTTATTTTTTTGATTTTTTAAATTAAATCATTGAAAATAATTTATTAATTTTTTTCATAGTAAAATTATTTTGAAACGTAAATGAGGTATTCTATAAAAAATTCATATGTTTTGTGTTTTTATATTATAAAACATTATTCCACCTATATAATTTTAACCTATAAAATAGTTTCCAAATTTTGAATCATCATGTTTCGTTTTATTTTATTTTATTTATTGTCCCGTAATAAATTAATAGTAAAAAAATATAATGTTACCATGACTAATATTTAAATGAGTTTAAAGTGTTTTATCTTGAATATACACATTAAAATATGGCCAATCCTTTTCTAAATGTGAATTTTTTTTGTTTATTTCAACCATATCACACATTATATTCTAATTTGGACTTCCTTGGTTCCAATTTACATGATTATGATATATATTATTTAATATTTTATGCAATTTATTGAATTTTTGTCCCATAACTTATTGATGGGAACCTACAATATTCTCTTCTTAACACCTCTACATCACTCTCTATCTCATAAAATCTATTGAAAAATATGTTTTAACATCCATAACCATGATCATGTGGCTCTTTTTTATCATAAAAACATATTTGGAAGAATTTAGGAAAACACCTAAAGAGGATGTTCGAAGAGAAGGTGTAGTTCTTAACATATTATTTTATTTTTATTTATTCATAAAAATGATAAAAATTTTATTAAAAAATGATTAAATATTATCAAAATTATAATTAATATACTAATATGTTATTATTTTAATTTAATAACCTATATATGTATTCTCTTCCTTTAAATATGAAATTAAAGAATCGTTTATTTTTAGAGTGGACTACCGCCACATGAACTAATGTAATTAATTTTTAATTTTAGCCTATCACGTTTGGTTATATTGATGGATATAATGTATATATATGATATTAATTAAATAACTAAATTTATATAATTATAATTTATTATCTATTTTTTTAAATTTCTATCCAATATAAATGGATAACTCTATTCATGCGTACATGTGGATTACATCGTACACAAAGGGATGCAATTTTCTTTCACAAACACATATCATGGATGATATATAATTGTATTTAATGAAATGATGTAATATATATCATTTCATAATAATTATATAATTTTAAAATAAAAAATACTTTCTTCTTATTACGATCACTAAAAAATGGGAACATTTCTCAAGTGTAAAAATGATATACTCTCATCTCCATGATTGTAGTGTAGATCATTTTTCATGAAATTCATTCCTTGTTCATTTTAATAAAATAATTTATCTATAAAAATTATAAGTATATCATCAATATTATTTTTTATAGCATATAATAATTACTATTTTTAAATGTGTGGACCTACTAAAGTCATTTTTGAAATATAAGTTCACTATCATCAAAAAATAAAAAATAATTTAAATAGTTATGTAATTTAATATAACATTTAAATAAAAATAATTTTATCATAGAAAATAAAGGGGTATTAAAAAATTAAATATTTAAAATAATTTTATTATTTATGATGATAAATACATACATAGTATGTCAGAAAAAAGGTAAGGGACATTATGTCTTAATTTTCTATTTTAAATTTTTAATGGATTATTTTCAGAATCATTTTCCTCTATTCCAATAATAAAAAAATAATTGTGTGGATTTAATTATATGGAACAATTTAAAAGGGAAATTATATGTCTCTTTTTCCATTTTTTATAATGTTTTAAAAATGAATATTTTTATATATTTTATATGGCATGTTTCGATATAATTTAAAAATTGAAAAAGTAATGTTATTTTTTAACTTATTTGGTGTCAATAGATTTCCCTACAACCAAAATCATTATTTATTTATTTTCCTTTTACAAGATCCCATGTTATCTTAAAAGGAAACACCTCTTTCCATTTGATCTGGGTATTTTTTCATGGAAGAAATTTTAATTTGGAGATGGAATTTCGATGCAAAGAAAATTTTATATGGGTTAAAAATCATTTTTCAAGGGCTTAATTATGAAAAGATTATAGATTAAAAAATTTATTTATTAAATTTGGAAATTACTGATAATTGAATGTCATACCAATATAGTATATATGACAACATAACATGATACCACATATATAATGGATAAACCTAATACAGCTTATACCATGTGTGGCATTGATATATCTCCCTAATATATTGGGTAATGTTGCTTGTCTTCAATGGTAAGATAGAGGGACTTATCCAGTGATGTTCCTTTAATATATTTCTCTATTCATCTTTTCATTATGACACGAGTTTAAGATGTGTTGTGAATATAATTATTTACGATTCTTAAAATCATTTATATATTCTAATGTTTGGTTTAAAGGATTTGTTTTTTGAGAAAAAAAATTATATCATATGGACTTGATTTATTTCACATCATCAAGTAATATTGTGATAAATTTGAAAAATTTATGTGTTTAAATTTTTTCATTAAATTATAATATTTAATTCATTTATATCCCATACTAAAATTTTCTTATAAATCACATGTTTTCAAATGATCATTAAATTTTTTAAGGATGAGTAAAAACAATAAAGATGTCAGGTTAAAAGAAATAAATATATTTTAATTAAATTTTTTTCCTTTAACTTTTTATCTGTAAAAAAACTTTATAATGTATAAATATATCCAATTTTAAATATATGGGGTTTTATGAATGATTTATGACCTATTTATTTAAAACTCTATAATTTTAAAACCATTAAATTGTATGAAATTGGATTCCTGACTAACTACACAATATAATGTAATGATTAAGGCTGGTTCATTATAGCTTGAATTAGAGTAATGGTTTAGATAAATTGAGAGGTTATGGTTGTTTTAATAGAATACCCTTTAGAGAATATACATTATGTTTTTGTTGAAATGATATTTCATTTGAAGATTACCAGGTTTCTTCATCTAATATATGTCAGTTCAGAATGGTTTTTAATAGAAGAAATAGGAAATTTGATTTTGGAAGGTATCAAGAGTCTAATTCCCTTCCCAATAATCCAATGGAATTGTTGGATTGTAATTGAGGAATTTATTATAGTTATGTGTCAATTTAAATGAGATATAAATGGGGATGAGATCTATATTAAAGAGAAACTACAATTTCCTCAGAGGAACAGACAATAATTGTGCATTTTATGATAGAGAACCGCTTAGCATTCAGTGGAACCTAAAATATAGTGATAGATATGGATGGAGAAATACATTATAAAATATTCATAATTTTATGGTATGTTTAGAATGTTAAAAGGGAATACTTCCCATTTAACATTTTAATGGTTAATTGGATCTGTTTTGGTCATTGGTTTTGAATACCATATGGAACGATGATCTCTATCTTAAGGAATGGGATACATTTAATAATAATTTTCTGGATTAATATTTCCCTAATGTTTTTTACCACTATAGGTAAAAATTCATGGAATTAAAAGGAAAATATTAAGATTCAGTAACTGTGTATAATTTAAATTTTATAATATTTTCAATGTATATACTAATTTTTATATGGGACCTTCATCGTCAAATTAATTGATTTTACTCATGATTGAAATCATTTTTGTAAAATTATTTGGATGAATAAGAAATTAAAAGTTATGGTAATGATTTTCATTTTTTTGAGAATGTTGAGATGATATTCCTCACACTTATGATCCCTAATATAATAATAATAAGAAAAAGCCTATGTGGAAATCAATGGGGAATCAACAAACTAAGATGTTTTGAAGTAATCATCCAACATATACCAAGTGTTTTAAACAAATGTTCAAGGAATGTTTTATACGATAAAGAATGTGTTACCAGTGCAGTCAGTTTATTCATAGGGCTCATGATTGAAATGTAAATAGTCTTAAAAAATTAAATAATGGAGTAATATATATCCATCAAATGGTGATATTTTTTATTTAAAATGAGTTGGGTAATTATGAAAATGTGTGTCAAAAATTATTTACTAATGGTGGAAATCATCAAACAAAACGAAAAAAAGGTTCAATAAAAATAAGATTCTATTACTATAGTTGATACTAGGAGATATAATGAAGTGGTAACATGTGCATTACATGTTTATTCAAATTATTTTAGTACATTTATTGAAAATAGATCTTTTAATTCCTCAATTTCATATAAATATTTTTGAAAAATGGGAATATCACTTGAAATAAATACAATATGAATATATGTGATAACTATATGTTGAAGTATTAATAAATCCTAGTTTTAAAAGAATCATACTATTTCAATTAGTGGGTGGGTCTCTCTTGAAAATCTGTTTTAACATCCCATAGAGGTGACTAATATTATATTAGGTATGAATTGACATTATGTTTATCATGATAAGATAACTTTTAGATATAATATAGTTATATTCAATGATTTCATACCATTGGTAACATATCCATAACCAGCAAAATTGATTATAGATGGAAATAAAAGTTACCCAACTCATACTATTGAAAAGAAAAAAAATCATTTTAATTATGTGCTTTTAGTGAATTAATATCTAGATATATTTTCGTATGAACTACTTCGTGTAATATGAGATCATAAGGATGAGTTAAAGTTTAACTTAATTTCTTATTCTAAAGCAATTTCAAAATGATCTAATTGAATATATCTAATAAAAAATTTGAAATTGAATAAAAAATTGCAAGAGATTCTAGATAATGGTTACATTCATCCTAAATAATAACCATGTGGTTCTCCAGAAAGATTTATTAAAAGTAAATATTTTTCATGATCCCTATAATTGATTATATATCCATTAATAACATTAAAATTTAGGAAAATAATATTTTACATTTTTTGATGCTTTTTTTGATTTGATCTATGTAGATCAATATTTTTTCAAATAGATCACTGGTTAAGGTAACATTATTTCATAGTGGGGGAGGAAGATATTCTGAAGATGGTATTTTAAACATGATTTGCGAATTATGATTTTGTCATTATACCGTTAGGGTTTTCAAATGAACAATTTTTATTTATGGACATTTTGAATATAGTTTCCCCTGAATATATAAATAAAATTGTTGTTGTGTTTATTTATGATATATTGGTATATTCTAAAAGTAATGATAATAATTTAGGAAAACTAAGTATGGATATTCAACCCTAAAATAATAATATGAAAAATTTAGTATGTGTGATGCTTGGTTGAAACAGATTTCACATTTAATTAATATTATTTCTAAATAAACAATAACTATTTAACCTTATAAAAAGTAAATTATTTAATTAATTTCCAATAATAATAAATGTTTCGTAGATTCATCGTTTCTTGGATTAGTGGGATACTATCCTCATTTCGTTTAAAAGATTCCTTGTTTATCTATCCCACTATGTAATCTAAAAAATTAGGTAAATTCATATGGAAAAAATAATTTGATGAATAATTATAGAAATTTAATTAAATAAGGGTAAATGATTCGATTTTTAAACTAAGATCTTAAAAATGTTAATTTTTCATCTTCGATGATTATTGTTTAAAGGGAAATTGTTGTGTTCTGATGAAAAATGATTAAGTTATTATTATTCTTTAGGTCAACTAATAGCTCAAGAGCCAAATTTCATAACACATCATCTAGATTTAATTTTTGTTCTTTTTTACATTAATCATATTGAGGCATAGTTTATAGGGATAATATTGTGAAATATAAACTTGTCATAATGTTTAAAGCTTATACTCAATTATAAATATATGAACGTGAAATAGAGAAGATGGTTGGATAGAATATAGAATTTAGTTTCATGATTCCTAAACATCATGGAGAAGAAAACACTAAATTCAATGATTTATAACATAATCCTTTGGAAAATATTGAAAGAATTAAAGCCAATAAATTTTTGAGGCTCAAAATTATTCTATTGTTTCTATGTTTTAGTGTACTTTACTTTCTCATATATTAGTAATCAATCTCATAAGGAAGAGTGTGATTTAAAATGAAATGTGGTACTGGTAATGAAAGGTAATTTATAATAAATTTTTTTCAAAAAAGATTAAATTTTTATATTTGTATAAAGAATTTGTGTGGATTTTGACTAACAATTGAATACAGAATTGTTTGGTTATGCTATCAGTTCCCCATTTCATATTCATCCTAGATATACTGAGATATATATATATATTTGAGATTTTTACTGGTTGGATAAGATAAAAAGATATATTATCATATTTAACTTGAAATTATTAACATGTCAATTGGTTAAAGAAGAATAAAAATTCATGATGAGTGTTTTTAATCATTTTCTAGAATTTGATTGGAAATTGGAAAATGAATCCATGGATGTTTTGGTCATATTACCAGAAATAACTTTATGTAATAATGAAATTGGTATTATTATTGATAAGCGGAATAAATTTATTCATTTCCTTACCACCCAAGATACATTTTTTTTAAAAAAATTCATTACTATACAATAAAAATATAGTTAGGTTTCATGGGGTTCCTCTCTCAATTTTATATGACCATGATTCCTAGTTAACATATAATTTATTTCAAGAACTTCAGTTGTAATTGGGTACTTAATTAAATTTCATTATAGGTTTTCAAAAAAATCTAATAGGAAGTCTAAGTGAATGATTCTAGACTTTTAATAAATGGGAAATTCTTATTCAATAGATTACCATGGTAGATGGATCATCAAACATTAATTAGTTTAGATTTATTTATTATAACAGTTTTCATTCCATTAAATATGTGAGAGGCATTACATGAAATGTGACAAAAGACTCCATATTATTCGGATAATGTAAGAAAAAAGGTTATTTTTTGGACTGAAGTTGGTAGAAGAAATGGATGAGAAGGTTAAAATATTCAATAACATATGATGATGGATTTGATTGGGAATAAAAATAAAAACATATAACTAAAAGAAATATCATTCATTTGAGTTATGTGATCACGTTTTCTGAAAGTATATTCACATTAATTTGTAATGTATTTTAGAAAAATGTGGAATTTAAGTTTTATATTATTTTGAATATATAAAATCCTACATAAAACTGGAATGGTTTCCTACTAATTGGAATTTACATTTAGTATATCTAAGGTACATAATTTATTTGTTGTATTATCATCAATAAATTATGTGTCATTTTCGTATCATGTATTGATCATTGAAATATTTTATTTTGAAAAAGAAATTATTTTGTGGAATATCTAGTATATAATTTTGACCATAGAGAGGGAATTTATAAGAATTAGTTAATTCAATAAGTTATGGTTTTATTGTTTAATTATTTGGTTGAAAACACATCCTTGGAATTTGAAAATTCTATTAGGGAAGGATATCCCCACATTTTTGTGTAATGAATAAAACTATGATGAAGTAATTTCTAAAAAGGGAAAGAATGTAACAAAGAAGGTAATTTTAAGATAAATCATATGCATCTATTATTAATTACCATTAATTATATTTAATATTTTTATATTCATTAAATGAATATTATGTAACTTTTTATTCATAATGAAAACTGTTTCATTTCTCATTAAACTAGGATTTCAAGAATTATATTTTTATTATTTAATGTATTGATACAAAATTATTGAATTCTAATTTTGGAGAATAAATTACGTTTTTAATTAATTATGTCAAAATTAACATAAAGTGACTTTTCTATATTATTTTATGAACATTGAATTTTTTATGATTAGTGAAAATATTGATTTTTATTGAAAATCGTCTTCTCCATTCTAATATTTATATGTACGTGTAATATTTTTTGTTAATTTTAATATTAAATTAGTTATTTTTTATTATAAATAATCTAAAAAATAATTTTAATCATCATTAAACTTGAAATTGTTATAAAAAAAATTCATATTTAAAATGAATTTTTTTTTTGAAAACCAATTTTTATCTTGCTTTGCGGGTTTATTTTTAAAGTAAATTATGAAAATAATATGAATTGAATTTGAAAAAATGGTTTTATTAATTAACCTGAATATTTTCTGGAAACAAATCTAAATCTTCATTCTACATAAAAAAATTTTAAACATAAATCATATGTTTTCCTAAAAAATATTTTTCATGTGTTTTGTGTCCTTTTATTAAAAGAAATTTGTTCCATATATGTAATTTGAACACAATAAAGTTGATTCATATTTATAATAGTCTTCATAAACATTGGTCAGAATTATCCTTTTATTTTAGGTTGTTAAATTACATCCTCATGTTAGACATTTATGTTATTATATATTATTTAAAAATTTGTTTAATGTTGATTAACTAGATGATATGGATTAAAATGTGACAGAATCTACTCTAAATGTTGTTAGTGTACTTTATTTTGATCCAATAAAACCTTATCTTCGACTTTAGGGTCCATATGTTCCACATTACATGAATATGATATGTATATATATATATATTATTTAATATTTGATTCAATTTCATGATCATCCCTCCCCGCACTAATAAATGGGCAAATCCTCTATTTTCTTCTTGAAACAATTGGATCATTCTAGATCGACCTATACCTACCCAAATACTATCCTAAAATACCGCTACATTTCTAATTGACCCTGTATTGATCATAAAAACAACATATGATGTCTTTAGGTACAAACCTAATGGGGTTATCATAAAAAGTGGCATAGTTCTTAACCGAGAACATTCATCTTATTTCTTATTGAAACTTCTTAAAATAATAATAAACCAATAATAAAAAAAACATAATAATATTACATATAGTAACATTTTATTATGTAAATTTCATAACCTATATACAAATTGTTTTCCATCAAATGGGAAATGAAACCATATCTCGTGTCTACAGCGGGTTACTACCTCATGGACCGATATAATTAATTTTACAACACCACCTCTCATGGATGGTTATAATGATGGAGTTAATTAATATATATGATATTTTTTAAATAATTTTAATTCAATAAATATAATAAATTATCTATAATATTAAATTTATCTTAATTTAAAAATGATAACAAAATTTAGGTTTATGTGTGGATTACCACCAGAACAAATGAGATGTGATTCATTTTTCATAACCATGTAACATGGAAAAAATTTATATTTGTATTTAAATAAAGAATATGATATTTATGAAATAATACTCATTTTTTAAATAATAAATTAAAACATACTATCATTCATTCTTGTTCAATAAAAAGGAAATTTTACTCATGCGTACATACATTATACCTTCTCCATGATTGTAACATAGTTCGTTTTTCAAATATATAATTCATGGATGCATTTAAAAGTAAAATTGATGAATAAAAAATGATTATTATTTCTGGAATATTAATGATGATATTATAGTTTAATGACATTTACTATCCTAGTCAACCTTCTGGAATCATTTTCACTTGTGAACTAAATATCTTCAACACATCTAACATGAATTTAATTGGTCATGTAATAAAATTTAACATAGAAAAATAAATGGGATAATAAAATTTGAAATGGTTCATAGGAAAATAAATAATTCACATAATTTTACTAATCAATAATATAAAAAATATACTTGATGATTTGGAATCAAGGTAAGCGACATTTTTATTGAAAACATTATTTTAAATTTCTTAAAAATTTATTTTAGAAATATATTTCCTCGATAATAATATTCATAAAATTATTTTATAGATTTAATTATATATTAATCAATTTATATTGTATAAACTAGTTTTTCAGTGATTTTTTGAATAATGTTTGTCAACATGAAATGGTTAATTTTGTGTACTTGATGATTAAAGATGATAAAGGGTGTGCCAAATATAGCTTATATTATTGGGGAACCTAATAAAAATTATAAATTGGGTGAGCCTGATACATCATATATAATGGGTGAGCCCGATATAGACCTCTAATTAATTGGGATATGTTAATTATCTTCAAACGAATGAAGAAGGAAGATGATTGAAGAGTTTATCCTGTAAAATTAACTGGGCTCTAATTAATATTTCATGAGTTTAATATAGTTTATAAATATTATTTTCTATGATTTGTAAAAGGGTTTATATTTTATTGTTACGGGTTTTAAATGTTTTCATTGAGGAAAATGTTTTTCATGTGTATATAATTTATTTCATACATTAGTGAACAATTTGATAATGGTAAAAATTTGGAATTTCATGTAATTCATTGAGCTAATTGTATTATTTACATTGTGTCTCTTGCTGATATTTTTTTTCATCCCATGTTTTAAATTTTTTTCATGGGGATTAAGGATAAGTAACAATAATGAATTCAAGTAGAAGAACATAAATATTTTTCACAAAAATAATACAAATTTAATTTTAAATGTTTTATATTAATGGAAAAATTGATAATAGGTATAAGTTTCTACTTTTTAATGTATGTATTTTAATGTAAGATTTAGGACCCAATTATATAAAGCTATTAACTTTAATGGTCCATGAAGTGTAAGAAAATGACTTTTTATTTAAAATATAAATATTTTGTATTGATTATTTTTGGATCTGTAAACATATTATACCCCTACACATAATGATCGAACATTATCTATGTTATGTCAAATAAATTTCATCTAACATTGAAAATATATTTAAGTAATACAATAATAGAACCTCTCTATTTTATTTATTACGGGGAACTATAATAAAATTTATATAATAAAAATAATCTAAGGAAATTATCAAATTAATGTTACAAAGATGAATACTCATAATGTGATTAATTATGTATTATCATTCATGTTTTGGAATATATAGTTAATTATATTTAAAAATTCATCTTGTTATAAGGAACCAACTCCAATATAGGATCCCCTCAAGTCTGGCGAGAAAATGACACCATTAATAAGATACAGTTTATGTATGGCCCTAACCATTATGAAGATGACCCATAATAGTTTCACGGAATTATTTTACCATTATTATAATAATAACTTGGTTTCAATTTTCCTAATTTAGTTTGGGTGAGTTTGGGAGGATTTGGGGGGTTTGTGAAGTGCGCGGTTGGAAAATATTTTTTCCCAACCATGCACCTACCCACAAAAAACCATGAACCATGAGAGCTGTGGAGATTACATGGTTGTAGAATTGTTTTTCAAACAATTCTCCCACCAAGGAGTAACTATTCACACCATATAGTAAGGGATTAGTGTTATGGGGCTTGTTTTGGAAAACCATGTTCCCTATCCAGGAAACCACAGTCTTAAGTTTTTGACTCCCAAAAAATAGATTAAAATATCCCAAAATCTGAGTTTATATCCTAAATATATATACTCAACCTAAAATAAAATAATATTTATATTGGATCCCAGTAGGATTCCTATCTTACATGACCATGTTACGATGTGCATTGATAATCTGGTCGATAAGATTGAACCCTCTACAGTATGTAATATCTTCCTAGTTTAAATTTATCTCTCTCCCATCATTCAACACCTGTAGAGATGTATGATATTTCCACCTTTTTTGGTTATTTAGATCTATGTTTTAATGTATATTTTTTCATTGGATCTTGGTCCTACGTTTTTATACTATATCTCCTACATTGTTGTTAATTTGACTGATCTACATTGAATTATGGGTTGTGGTTAGGAAATAATTTGTCAACGATCATGTAGTAAGTGGTCTAATTGAAAATTCTTGTAGTCTTAATTATGATCTCATGTTTGTAGTTTTATCATTCCACATCCTTGTTGGAAATTTTATTTTTTAATTAAATTAATTTATTTATTATCATTTGATTTCGAGACCCTTCAAAGAACCCATTTGACCAATTGGATTTTTGAGAATAGACATGATGGAAACCCCTGGGGTGTTTCAATATGACTGAGAGGATGATTTCAGAATTGTAAAACGGGGAATAATGGGATAATGTTATTGAACTGAATTCTTGTAGAACATTTGATATTCGGATTTAAAGGGATGACTGGCATAAACATGTATGGCTAATGTTTTGTGAATTAAATGAATATGAACACCATTGTAGAGATGGTAGATAAATAAGTTAAGAATGTGGATCCTTGATATGTGATATTTGTGAATGATTGATCAATGAGTTGTGGGTTAGGGAATGGTACTCCAAATACTCATGTGGTGCCTGAATTCTTCCATAGGAACATGAGTTATATATGTATTTATATTTATGTGAAAATAATTGTTGTCTGTCTTGGATTACTTCTACAAATACCCATCGGGCACAAGACTACATCCATAGCCCCTAAAAATGAATATGAATATGGAAATTGAATGTAATAAAGATATCTCATGAAATAGATAATTGTGATATTTCTATGGTTTATGTTTCATACTCTAATATGTGCATAAGTATGTATGATCGGTTCGAGTATCCACGTGAACCCGAGGGCCGATGTGGTTTATTACATAATAATGAATGTTAAAACTTTTTTACTTTTTTATATTTTTTTATATTATTTATTAAAATCAATACACTATTAAATAATATATATTAATTTATAAAATTCGGTGGTGGCCTTCTATGTTGTACTCACACCCCACTCTAGTTTCATGATCACTAATCGACTTGACTTTTCATTGCATGAAAAGATAAGGGAAGGATCCCTATGTTTTATTGCTGATATGGGATTCAAGATGAAGCCTGAATGATGAAACTAGACATGATGTTGGGACCTACATGGGATATACATACATTTCATTATTTTCAGTTTTCATTAGACATATGACACTTTTTTCAAGATATATTTTTTACTTTGGTTATGGTAATTTTCCATGTTTTGAATTTATCCTCTGTTGTTTTTGTTTATTGATTATAGTGTTATCTTATTTATTGTTTATTTTTATTTGTTTATCGATATAGTAATTTCCGTAGTTATTCTTAATTGATAAAGAGGATATATACACCCCACATTACATATTATAATCATTCTTATAGTTGGATGCCTCTGTCATATTGGGAGGTGTTCATGAGGCCGAATATTGAACCAGATTAGGACATATGATGGTGGTAACATGCTCAAGACATAAAAATGTGTTATCAGAGGAGTTTTTTTTGGATTTATTTTAATTTTATAATGGTGTATAATTTGGTGTGATTATTTGGGCCTTGTTCATAAGCTCTTTCATGGTAGTATAAAATGCATCTATGTGGGAAACCAATGTACCCAAGGTGGGATTGATGTTGTTGAAGATTAATTTTACAATTAGATTTTATTTTACTTTGGTTGAGATGCTTTCTGTCTGATGCTGTTATTTTATGAGATTTTATTCCTGGACCGGTATGGAATGTCAATTGAGTAAACATCCATCATTCGAGGAACTCAAAAAATTATGTGGCAAGTATAATTTTATGCATGTATAGAAAATCACATTTTGGGTGAGTTGTTGATAATAATATTATTTTATTTACTTTTTTCTGGTTTATAATAAATAATTTAAAATTAAAATTAATTTGAATGTTTTAATTTTAAATTGGTAAAATGAATTAGTAACATTGAATTATAAAAGTGTTTTATCCAATGTCAGCGTTTACCCATGTGAGGAATGGTGGAGGGTAGTGATAATGCCATATTTTTAACCATGTGGTACTGTAAGGGAAATATTGTAATAGCCTTCTGTAAATCGCAATTATATAAATATGTTGATGATGTGGGATATATCCAAATATATCTATTTAGAATTTTAGATACATTCCCCAATGCTGTTGTTCGTTGATATGAAGATAGAAGGAAATTTCTAGAAATGTGCCCTCAACAAATAGATAAAAGGCTTTGACTACTCCGAGTGGAGGAGTGGGAGGGAAGTTCAATGAGAACATTACTATATTATTTCAGATTATGGAAAGAGGAATAGGGGTGGATGTGGAGAATTTTTAAAATTTTATATGGAACTTCCAATTGAATAACCATCAAACCTTATGTTAAAACTCATCCGCTGGGACCTGTGTCGTGACTACCCCAAGCCCACCTTCCATAGGCCAAGGGCTGATTACTAGCATTGAAATGTATATTCCTTAAAACTAGAAGGAATTTCCTTTAAACCTGTACAAAAGACAGTCTGAGAAAACAACAATAATTGATTGTGATGTAAACTGCTATAGAAAAAATAGTGCTTAAAGTAAAAGTGGATGGAACACAAGTTCAATTGAAAGTATGAGTACAACTAAAATGTAAAAATACAACTGAAAGGAAAAATACAACTAAAAAATAGGAAAAAGCTACTGAGTCATCCTCTGAGGATCCTACCAGAAGGGTAGGTATAGATCTCCTCCTCATCACCCACACCCTCTTATCTCTTTCGTGTACTGCCTAGTCCTGCCTCCCTCAAACCTCAGCCCAGTTTCGCATCGTCTGCACAAGACACAACAATGTGCGGGCATAGCCCGTGCAGGGGTGAGTATAACGAAAATCTATAGAGAACCCAAGAACCCCAAATGTCTCTCAGAATTCAACATAAAAAACCACAAAGCATCATCTCAATCACAAAGCACAAAGAAATCTACACAACTCAATTAGAGTCTCAGCTCAAACCAGGAATACAACTCTGAGAAACAATATTATGATGTCGACCCACATAGGATCACTCTTAATGTTGATATCCAGAAAAAGATTCTCTAGGCTTAGGAACAAGTAATATTTTGAATCACGAAGTCCAACACCTTGGATGCTGGAAAACTCCTCCTATATAGTGTATAGTGGGTATGTTGCGTCCCAAAGAGGCGCTTCCCACTAACCATGGATTGCTTAGGTACTCCTCTTGCCGAGTATCGTGGGTATGTTGCATGATAAAGAGGTTCTCCCCACTGTGGGTTTGCCACACCCCACAGAGGTGCTCCCCCTCATGGCATGCTGAGTTACTCCTCCTATCGAGTACCAGAGGTCTGTCATGTCACACAAGGGTGGATGCCACCACGGGTTTACCTCATCACATAGAAGAGCTCCCCACTGGGACGTTGAGTCACTCTGAGTCCAAAGATCAACAGTCATTAAGTATAATCCAATCACAGGGTTCTATACGTAGCGCTCTTGGGAGAACCGATTCCTAAGACATCGATCATATTTCAAGCAGAATGAAGTCTCACAATGAAGTAATGTGATGTTTCTTCGTGTCATAGGGGTTCCAATTCAATAGACGATATGTCAATCGGACGTCCAGTATGTGCATATTGGCATTTCAGGGTCGAGGGACCGGTTAGATTCGAGTGCGATCCAACCCGACCATACTCCAAGATTACCCAAAACTCTAATGGATTATGTCAAAATTACTATCTCATTCCAAGGATCCCAACGTCGTAGACAGTTCTTCAATTGTATTTTTGGTTTAGAAGTTAGGGATCTTTTTGTGTAACTAGTCGGTACTGGTTTCGGGTCCAGTCCGACCGACCAAGTTTGGCTTGGGCTGACCTAGATCCACCTTGGTCGACCTGGCCCAACATGGGGCCGACCTGACCACGGTCACCCCAACCCACATGGCCCGGCCCGACACGGCAGGGCCGTAGGTCTGGCCGCTGGGCCAAGGGTTAGCCCGCTGGGTGATGGTTCAGTCCGATGGGCCGACCTGGCAGTGCCACCCGCCCTGCGGTGCGGGCCTCCAGGAATACCCGGACCTGGCACGTCTAGGTTGGGATGATGTGACATAAATCCATGTCAGTGTGTCATCCTATGGGGTTGACTCAACTTTGTGACACATTGTGTCGTGGTTTCTCTATGTCGTGGCCTACGTGATGCGCCATTGCCGTCAGGTGTACCGCTGGCATGCGCCAAGTCCACCAACAATCGGTTGATAGGGAAAACATTTCTCCTGCCATGGCCAATGAATTTCATGTACCTACTTCCCCATGGGTGAGCCGCTAGGGGCACACCCCACCCATTCTGGTTCCGCTGTGGTTGGATGGTGTGATGACCGACCTCTCTAGCGGTGCACAACGACGCGTTGTGCCTCCTCTACTGCTGGCTGGTGTGTCAGCCTCCTTCTTCTGGTCGTCGTGGCTTACGAGCGGCAGCCTCCTTTGTTCATTGACAATGCGCAATGGCGCGCCAAACCTCTTCTGTGGCCTACCAGTGATGAACGATCCGATGACAACTGTGGCTTTGTGTCACAACCTCCTCTTACGGCATGCATGGACACGCTATCCCCAACACAGCCTGTCAGTGTCGCCACATCATCATTGTTCCAGGGAGGAGAAAAAATAACAAAGTAGTGGAGGTTTCGAGTCATGTTCATTAGTCTCCTGCCTTTTGCGTTAGCTCGCAAACATGATGGGGGGTTAAGGGTATAATAATCAATTTAATTAAACAATAATCAAAACCTCACAAAATTTCACTACAACAACCTCCAGTGAGAACAAATGAATTGCGGATCAACCAGTTATTCAGTTGTTCCACATTCTTCATATTATTCATGAACATGGAAGATGAAAGCATTCAAAAAAAATGTAAACAAATAACCCCCTACATCAAAACCTGTTGGAGAGTGTCTGTAACATGAAGGTGGGTTGGTATTCTCCATTCCCACACCTAGTTACCAACGACGCTACTCATACATCATCCTTTGATTCGTGGTTCAGTGTCTCTGTCACCTCACATATGGTTCCCACCTTCCTCTAAGGGTCTTGCATCACAGTGCTCCTTTAGAACTTCATTTCCAGGCGAAGATGTGCTGATACCCCTCCCCATGATCCATATATATAGGAGAGGGGTAGGGTAAGTAAAGATATTAGAATTTAATGGGGGAAATCTATTAGGAAGATTTCTAATTCCCCAAGGACGTCATTACATAGGGTTAGTAGGTTATGCCATTTATTGGATTGAAATATCGCTGGCCCCACCCCTATGCATGTCCGTTGGAGGATATGAAAAAAATAATAAAATTATTTCATTTCATTTCTTTTAAAAAGTCAAAAAACCAAACTTTTTCCTTGGACCTACTGTGGTCAATGTAAAGCCTCTATAAAAATATCATGGCATTGTGGATTCAATGGTTCCCTCAGATATTTAATCTGACCAATGGTTAAAAAGATTGAAAATACCGCTCACACTTTTACTTAACATACTTGAAAAATAGTTTAGAAATTCATTTCGGGCACCATGGGCCACGGAATCATTCACCCACAATTTTCATAGACTCTTAATAATTCCATATAATTAAAAAAAATAGAAATTCCGTATCTTTATATTCTCCCAACCATAGGTATTTTCGTCCCCGAAATCCACAACATAGACTATGGAATCAAATTAAGGTAATGAGCATGAATCTAAGCCTCATGCACCCATGTTCTCTCTTGGAGGATCTCGTTCTACTAGAAAACGCGCACTAGAGGTATCAACCATCCATGAAGGACCTGCTATTGTCGATCCTCAATCTCTACTAGAACCTCTATAAATGTCGCCCCATCTTCTATGTCCAACTCTCCATGGTCGTTGACATGAGACGGGTCCTGCACGTATCTCCTCAGTTTTGATACGTGGAAGACGTCCTGGTCCTTATCCAACTACGGTGGATGTTCAAAGTAGCATGACACCTCACCTATCCTTTGAAGTATCATAAAAGGCCTAATAAACCTCAAGGATAACATGATGCCTCGACCAAATCTCAGTAGTCCCCACTGAGGAAAGACATGCAGGAAAACATTGTCCCTCACTTGGAACTCCCAGGGTCTTCATCTCCTATCGGCATATGACTTCTGTCATCTCTGTAAAGTCTGCATCCACTCCTCACTGGTCTACTCCTTCTTAGTGGTGGCTCGTTCCAACTCTGGACCCATAAGTGCTGACTCCCCAAGGTCTGTCTAGCATCGAGGTGGTTTGTAAAGTAAACTGTATTTGGCTATGAAATATTGCATACTGATGGTGGTGTGATAACTAATATTGTATGCAAACTCCACCAAGGTAAAGTGATCCTTCAATCTACGGCCAAAATCTAGAATGCATGAATGATGCTTGTCCTCTAGCGTCTGAATGGTTTCCTCCGTCTGACCATCCTTCAAAAGTAGAAAGGTGGTGCTCAAAAGTATGTGAGTCCCAAACTCCTCCTGTACCCTTCCACAACTAGGATGTAAAACGTGGGTCACGTTCCGATACGAACATCGATGGGACGCGTGGAGTTTCACAATATCATGAATGTAATGGCATCCCAAGCTATCTAATGATCCCTACTCAAGGATAGGTAGGAAGTGGTCTGACATGGTGAGCCAGTCAACGATCACCCAAATGGAATCATATTCCCTAGACGTATGTGGATTCCCAATCACAATGTCCATAGAGATATCGTCCCACATCAACTCTGGCACCTCTAGTGGCTGAGTTATTCTTGCTAAAACCTGATGCTCAGCCTTCACTTACTGACAAGTGAGGCATCGTGAAACAAAATCTACCACCACCTTCTTCAGTCTTGGCCACCAGTGTTGACGTCGGAGGTCCTGGTGCATCTTTTACACACCAGGATGTACCGCTAAAGGGGATGTATGGAACTCCCTCAACACCTCATCTCGAAGAGCCACAGGTACCATGGTACGTCCTCTAAAGAGTATGATGTGCTCCCCACCTTCATAAAATACCCAAGTTGCTTGTCATGAGGTTATCTAAGCACGTTGAGTCTTGCAGTCAGTGTCCCCTAGTTACGCCTCCCTAACTCGCTGAAGGAGTGGAGGATTATCTTTCATAGACTGGAGGTCTTCTTCTCCATCTATATCCAAGAAATATATATACAATGAGTCAAACTACTATGTAACCTCACTTAGCAACTGCAGACCAGACATCTTGTTGAGCGCATTTTCTACCATGTTCCCATCCTCAGAAGTATAGACTATCTCAATGTCATAGGCCTGGAATATCTCTAGCCATTTTCGTTGTTTCAGGTTCAGGTCCTTCTATGAGGAGATATACCTAAGACTCTTTTTATTAGAGTAGACAATAAAATCGTCACCCATGAAGTAAAGTTGCCACATATTTAAGGAGAATACCACTGCTGCTAACTCCATGTTATGGGTAGCATAGTTATGCTCATGTTTTCTCAGCTTCTGTGAGCCATAGAAAATCGCTGCTCACTCCAACATCAAGATTAACCCACCTCTGGTCCCCAATGGGTTGTAATAGACTACATACCTAACTTTCTCTTCTGGGAGCCTCAAGATGAGGGATCTTTTTCTTATTTACCTCATCTCTTGGAAAATCTACTAGAATCTCTTTATCTATACAAAGAGATTCCCCTTCTTTGTCAATGTAGTAAAGGGTGTTGAATCACTGTTAAAAACGGGCACAAATAGCTTGTAGTATCGAGCCAACCCCATAAATGTTTTCACCTAAGTCACACTCTTGGGTAGCTCCCAAGCAAGCATACCCTGTATCATTGATGGATCCACTACAACTCCAGCCTCTGAGATAACATGTCCCCAAAAGTGGACCTCTCATGTCCAGAACTGGCACTTGGAGATCTTACCATAAATATGATGATCTAAGAGTGTATCCAGAAATATCAGAAAATGATGGGAATGCTCCTCCTCAGTCGTCATGTACACCCAGATGTCATCGATCAACACCACCACAAAGCGATCGATGTATGGATGAATGTTACTGTTCATGATTTCCATGAACACAGCTGGGGAGTTGGTCACATTTAAAGGAAAAACCAAGAACTTATAATGGTCATTCAAACATCTGATGGTCGTCATCTACACATCCTCTTCTCGTATCATGATTTGACGATAGCATGATCTAAGGTCTATCTTCAAAAACCAATGATCTCCCTTCAGCTGATCAAAAAGATCATAAATCATCAGAAGTGGATACTTATTCTTAATGGTCACCTAGTTCAGGTGTCAGTAGAACACACAGTGTCTCAAACTCTCATTTTCCATCTTTTCGAACCAAATAGGGGCTACCCGTTGCGAAATACTGGGTCTTAAGAACCCATTTTCCTGCAATTCCTCCATATGTACCTGTAACTCACGAAGCTCCATGTGAACTAGCTGATATGCGGGTGTAGATATTCATGACGTACTGGGGTATAGGTCAATTTAAAATCCTACATCATTATGTGGAGTTAGTCCAGAAACATTATCAGGAAAGACATCAGCAAACTAGTCCACCAATATAAGATAGATCAGACTATCAACATCAACTGATCTGAATGTAAGGTTATCCAAATAATGTGTAATCAGATGCACCCTCCTATGGTTATTCCCATCCTATGCTACAAAGGTTCCCTTCTCGTGGGTTTATGAAAAACGGGTCTTATCCATGCAGACAAACCTCACTTTGCGCCTAATACAGCAAATTTGAGCATGGACTATAGATAACCATTCCATACCCTTGATGACGTCGTATGGACTTTATGCCACTACTAGGAGATCCCATCTGAATATCTCGCCTTTTGGAGTAAGCTCACACAATCTTCACCCCTGTGTAATCATCGAAACCACTCTCATAGGAGTCTCTAGCCATAAGGATCGAGCCAACCACTCCACCAAAATCTCTGAGCTCTGAATGAGGGTTGTGGCATTAAAAGAGTGACTCGAACTTATGTATATATGTACTAAAACTATGTTTGGGTAGACATATATCGTACCTATAATCATATCTTGAGCATTATGGCCGTAGGACTCAGCTGCCCGGATCTAAGCTTGTCTCTGTCCTCCTTCTCCCTGTGGTCGGGTTGGACCACCTAGCGGTGGTGGCAGTAGAACCTAAAAACGGTTTTCACCACCTAATGCAAGCCATAATATCTTCTACATCCCCTTTCAGCCTGTGGAAATACCAGGTTGAACCTCTACCTCTGCCTCGGCAGTCCCTCAACCGTCTATACATCATCAGTTCAATGGATCAGAAAATCACGAGCCATGTGACCCTGCCCGCCGCACGTGTAGAATTTTCTTGTCACTCAACTGACCTCCTCTACCTTGTGATATCCAAACCTCCGACCATGCATCCCGAGGCCATCCCCCATAAGATATAGTCATCCTTGACCACTATGTCATCTACCTACAACCAGCCGCAAATGACTCTTCCATGTGTCGCCCCATGGTGGGTCTCACTTTCAGTTCCTGCTTTGCTAGGAAGCTCTCCAAAAAAATCTCCCACTATAGAACCCCAACATGAGTTGATATTCTTCGTGATACCATAGATTTATTGATCTCCCATCGGATACCCAGATCCACAGTTTGGGCCCTGATGAAAGAGTCTCATACCATGTCGTTGGAGTAGTGGGAGAGATCATTGAACCTCATTGAGTACTGGGCCACTGTCTAGCTGCCCTACTATAAGTGTAGCTGATCTTGTATACGCACATAGAATAAGGTCACTAGGATGAACTATTCGCTGAAAAGGCCCTCAATGTCCACCAAGATGATAGTCACCTAATCATGAATCTGGAGCATCAGGCTCCACCATCTCATTTCTACTACCTGAAAAAGGATTGCAATTAGGATTAACATAAAATCAGTTGGGGTCCAAACTATTCGAAAAACTCTGGCCACAGCCTCCGGCCAGCCCTCAGCCACCTGTGGATCCATCTCACCTCAGAACCTCAAGGGGCTCTACCACTAAGAACTCATGAAATGCACTCAGTCGGTGTGCACCCTCTATTGGTGGAGTTGCTGGAAACTATTTTCCAATGGGTAGTGATGTTACTAGTACACCACCTGAATGTGAAAACACAGTATGAGGGCCCTACAACGAGGCCTCATCGCTCGGTGGGCCGTCATCACATACTCTCTCAGAAATCCTAGCTGGCTATCTATGTAGAGACATCCTCAAAGAATATAGGTATTCCACAATCAATAAGTTATATATAGTGAGAAGGCTCAATAGTTAAATAGATAACTTTTCAACACACACGCAATCAGTATTTTCATGCACTGAGTAAGAAAACAGAATTCAGGTTCCCGGTGTATGGATACGTTGACCACCACACCAACTCTGGATTCCCAAAACTGAGAACAAAACTCATAACACTTAACACTATTTCCACACAAAAAATATTAGAGTCCTTGCATTTCGGTAGAACCTAACTCTTCTGATACCACTTTTTCACGACCCATCCCCAAGGACCCATGTCATGACTACCCCAAGCCCGCCTTTCATAGGCCAAGGGCTAGAGACTAGAACAGAAAAGAATATAACTTAAAATAGGAATGCATTTCCATTAAACCAATACAACACATGGCCGGAAAACACAAAAAAAGGTGACTGAGAAGTAAAATATTATAGAAAAAGATGTGTTGAAAGTAAAAGTAGCCGGAATAAAATCCAAACTGAAAGTACAAGTATAACGGAAAAGTAAAAATATAACCGAAAGAAAAAACACATCTAACAAGAAAATAAACTATTGAGTCATCCTCTAAGTATCCTATATAAAGGATAGGTATAGATCTACTCCTCATCACTCCAAGCATGCCGGTCTCCTCCACATACTGCCTTGCCCTGGATCCCTCAAACCTCAGCGCAGCTGCATGTCGTCTGCATAAGACACAACAAGGTGCGAGAATAACCCATGTAGGGGTGAGTATAAGGATAATCTATATGGATCCCAAGACCCCTGAAGTTATCTCAGAATTCCAAAAAGAAAACCAAAAAGCATGATCTCAATCACAATGCACAAAGAAATAGATACATCTCAATAAGTGTCTCAGCTCAAACCAGGAATACAACTCTGAGAAATGGGATTATGATGCCGACCAACACAAAATCGCTATGAATGATGATAGCCAGCAACAAAATCGCTACGCCTAAAAACATGTAACATTCCTAGTCACAACGTGTAACACATTGTCTACAGGATAATTCCTCTAGCAAATACAGTGGTCATACCGTGTTACACAGAGGCGCTTCCCACTAACCGTGGACCCCTGAGTTACTCCCCCTATCGAATAACATGAGTCTGCCATGTCACACAGAGGCCCTCCCCACCGTGGGTATACCACATCACAGTGAGGCTCTCCCCACTGTGGGTCATCCGAGTCACACATAGGCACTTCCCACTGGTCCATCAAGTCACTCCGAGTCGAAATATCTGTAGTCATCATGTCTTAACCGGTGGTAGGGTTTCCCAGGTAGTGTGATTCGTAGAACTGATCCCTAATCCATGAGTCAAATTTTAACTAGTAGGAAGTCACTCAATGAAGTAACATGATGATCCATCATGTCACATGGGTTCAAAATCAACAGATGTTGCATCAATCGGATGCCCGGTCTGTTTATTATATTCATTTCAGTATCGAGGGCCCAGTTGGATTTGGGAGCGATCCAACCCAGCCATACTACATGTTTCTCCAAAACTATTATGGATTCATAAAATAGGATTGTCTCACTCAAAGGATCCCATCTCCATAGATGGTTCGTCAAACAGAGGTCTGATTTAGGAGTTAGGGCAAGTTTTGTGTAACTAGTCGGTACTGGGGTCGGGTTTGGTCTGCCTCGGTCGGACCGGCCCATCTCGGGTCTCACCTGGCTGGGCAGAGGGTCTGGTTGATGGGTCATGGTATGGCCCGCTGGGTGGCAGTTCGGTCCACTAGGCTGACCTGAAGGTGCCACCGTCCTGGCGGCACGGGCTTCCAGGGACACCTAGGCGTGCCGCATCCGGGTATGGCTGAAGGGGCTTAGATCCACATCAATGGGTCAACCCATGGGGGTTTACCCAATGCACGTGGGTCCTCCATGCCTTGCCCGATGGGCTATAGATTTACAATGGGTCACGCAGTTGGCATGCGCCCCCTATCCGACAGCTGCTGGTCGATCTGGCGGCACGTGGTCCCACAGTGGCCAACGCAGGCCACGATCCTTCTGTCATATTGTCGCACTGCCGGGGGAGAGCTCCATCCCAGTATGTTCTGTAAGTTTGGTGAGCATGTCGACCAACCACTCCACTGACACACGTTAGCACGACTGCCTCTTCCATGGTTGGTCGGTGATGGATGCTCTTATGCCATTGTGGCATTGTGTTGTGGCCTCCTCTTGTGGCGTGCGTCGAAGTGTTATCCCCAACAAAGCTGGTCAGTATCATCGCACCATCGATGTTCCATTGAGGTGGAATAGTTTCAATGTAGTGAAGGGTTCGTGCCAGGTTCTTTAGGCATGTTCCCTCCCCATTAGATCACAAACATGAGGGTGGTTAAGGGATTAGTAATCAGTTGAATTAATGTATAATAAAAAACCCCATAAAGTTACCCCTCAACAACCTCTTGCAAGAACAAATGAATCGTGGATCAACCTATTTTTCAGTTGGTTTGCGTTCTTCATATTATTCAAGAACGGTGAAGAGGAAATCATTCAATATAATGTAAATGAATAACAACCTACCTCGCAACCCGTTGGAGATTTTTTTCAGCTTGAAAGTGGGTTGGTTTTCTTCGTTCCTGCAAGCAGTTCCCAATGACGCCAGTCATACGTCGTCCTTCGGTTCGTGGTTCGATGTCATCCGTCTACATCCACTGGGATTAGCTCTGTCCTTTAAGAGTCTAGCGTCACTATGCTCTTTCAACACTTTTTTTCTTAGTGAAGCTATGCCGATACCTCTCCCCAATCTCCATATATATAATAGAGGGGGAGGACAAGTAACGATTTTCAAATTTAATGGGGACCATTAATTAGGACGCATCTTAATTCCCCAACGATGTCTTTACATAGGTTTGGAAGGTCAAGTGATTTATTGGATTCACATATCGCTGAACC
Source organism: Viscum album (assembly GCA_963277665.1). Lineage (NCBI taxonomy): Eukaryota > Viridiplantae > Streptophyta > Magnoliopsida > Santalales > Viscaceae > Viscum > Viscum album. The sequence continues at coordinate 224,177,845 of OY728165.1, forward strand.
CATCAATTTTTGTGTCAGTTGGAGGATATGAAATAAAATGATAAATTTTTTTGATTTCATTTCATTTAAAAATTCACAAAACTGATCTTTTTCTCCGGACATACTACTGTCAATGTAAAGCCTCCCTTAAGAGAATCTCAGTGTTGTAGATTCAACGGTGACCTCATATATTTAATTCGATCAATGGTTCAAATGTTATAAAATGCCACTCCAGCATTTACTGAACGTAACCGAAAAATTGTTTAGAAATTCATTCTGGGAAATCCGATCCTCGGAATCAACCACCATCAATTTTTATAAACTCGTAAAAATTCTATATAATTAAAAACATTAAATGGAAAACCCGGGTCATTACACCTTAAATAGAGATGGTGGACCTGAGGTTGTTGTGTTCTGGATTAAATTGATATAGAAAATCCCTCACCATTTTGAGAATCCTATTGATAAGGGAGTTAAGATGATCACTAATATGTTGTGAGTAAAATAAAATGATTCATATAATATCCATGCATTGGATGACAAGTTGGAAGCCATGGTACCGAAAGACATCCAAGAGATGGTCTTGAATCACTTTAAACTAAAGATGAGGATGTATTAGGGTTAAATAGTTTTAATGTTATTTCAAAAAGGTAATATTTCAATGATGGACTATGTGTTCCACATCATCAACCTGAAGTTATTTGTTATATAATTGCTTAAAGACAATGAAGCATCCATGAGACATTTTTATGATGGACATAAATTTAATATTAAGACCAAGGTGAATATATCTTGACGAAAAATGATTTTCAAATGTATTGAATTGCACACTTTTTTATTAGGGGAACCTAAATGTTGATTCTTCTAGAGGAAATTTGGTTTCTAATGGATAATTAGAAGGTACATATTCCAAATGTATTAAGAATCTATTAGAGAAAATTAGGCAGGGCAGTGAAAATCATAATGTCATGGGTGAAGTATCAGCTTCATAGAGAGGTAATTGAGTTTACATCCATCGGTAATGTAGGTCAGCTCACATCCATATGTAGTTTTCTTGACCACCATTGTATTTTAATCCATGTGTACTAATGGGGAATATATTGTGGTTCCGCATTAACCCACAATTAATTGGTAGTGATGAATGAGCTAAGATGAATCTGAGTACTGAAAGGCGGTATCCCAACCCCAAACATTTGGATAGTTGGAGATCTATAAGACATGGATGTCGAGTTGGTGGACATGGTATTCCAATGAAAGAGTGTTCTTATCATTAAAGTATTCCATCACAGGGGACATATATTAGAGTATTGGGAAGAGGGGTGGGTTAGTAACCTGCAGTTCAGCCAGTAGTTATGGATAGTGAAGATGGGCCACTAATGGCCAGAGATATTATTCTTCTAGATTTTATGAATTCTATAACATTATTTGATAATGGATCCCCACATTACAATTTTTTTTTCATATTGGAGATGTTTTGTTTTGTTTGTGTAGTTTGTGAGTGGGGTAATGATTATCGGCACACAATTGGGGTTGAAGAAGTGGGATTTTTATTTATGAAGGTGGTCTTCTCCTAATGTTGGTGATTATATTTTCCTTTAGGATATCTATATACTTTATAGTTTATGTTTGGAATTGATTTTTGGAATGGATTGGTTTTTATCATACTGATCCCACCTTGAATTTTACCATATTATAGTAACATTATGTATCTTGATGGTAATAGTAATGTTCATCATGGATAATGGGTTATCCAGGAAGTCCAAGAATGGATAGTCCACAATATAATGATGATCTCAAAACACATGTTTCATTCCCTTTCGGGATGATATGTGTGTAAATCATGGTGTCATTCCACCCATAGTGGATGTGTTTCAGTATTTATTTCATGATCACTTCTTTCAGAAATTTTATTGAGTGATATGTTGAGTTACAATTGATGTAATTATTGTACCTAAACTAGTTTCAATTCCACATTATAGACTGGAATCAATAGAGCATAATAAACTTCAAATACATCATTAATAATTTATTGATTAGGGATTTATCCATACATGTATGTTTCCTTGGGATTCTTTGCACTTGTTCTCAAATAAGGTTGTTGTAACATCGTCATTATGTGTTGACTAATACAACTTGGATAGGATAACAGAAAAGAATTTGTATCCTCATCCATATTACAATGATCCATTTGACTAATTGAGTGTATATTGTTATTATCCATGATTGACATGAGGTTAGGGAATCATCTTTTGATTTTTCAATCATATGATATACCACATAATACATTTAGATAGAGGTATGTCACATAATAGAACTTTGTGAAGACGTTCAGGCTAATGAACACTTAGTTTGTGTTTATGGCCATGATAAACCGAATCATACACCCCTACCTAAATAATATTTTGGTTTATCTTTGGATGACTTATTAGTGCACTCCAAGAATCACAATGACTATTCCCAACATATTCACATCATCCTATGTACATTGATAAAGAATCAGTTATATTCCACCTATCTAAGTGACCATTCTAGATAGATAGGCTAAATTTCATGGGTCACATCATATATGAAGAATCTTTTTTAATGTAGCTTGATAAATATCATGCATTTGTTTCTTGGGGAAAAAACAATAATGTTTTATATATAAATATTTATGGTTTTGGAGAGAAATTATCATAGATTCATCAAATAATTTTCTCATTTAGATGCACAAAATTCAGGCTTGACCAAGAATGGGATGAAGTTTTAATGCTCCATAGAATGTGAGAATTATTTCTAGGAGCTGAAGAAGTGGTTAACTAATACTCCAAGTCTAATCCTACAAGTGAATTTTGAGGTGTATACTATGTTTTTTATGCATATTAGTTTAGTAGCATCACGATTTCTCATCTAGGATCCCGGATTAATGCGCTCCTCAGTAGATTTCAAAAAATTGATAAATTGAGAAGGTTCTCACTGAGGAATAGGAATATAATTATAATTTTTCGTTTCAGGAATTAGAGGACATGTGGCCACATGTACTAATTTCTGAAATCATTGAACCATAACCTATTTTTTTTATTTCCAACTAAATTATTTGTAGCATGTTGTTACAAAAAATATCTTCATTCAGAAAAAAAATGTAAATGATGATGTCCAACATTGTCAAATTTTCCAAATAACCTAAGATCACATTTATGACATGGAAATTTTATTGTTACTTTATAAACACAATCAGAATTCAGTATTCCAAATGATATAATAGTTTCAAAACCATCATTATTGATCATATTTATACTAGATCTGTTTGGAGTTTTGCGATGATTTATCCAATCATGATAATGTAATCGAAACTGGTGACTACTTTATCAGTCCATATTTATCTAATAAAATAATATATATAACAATAATTATTACCAATCACCTTGACTACGTGACAATTATTATTATATTTAAACAACTTTAAATATTCTATGAAATATAATTAGAGTGAGGTGTGCGGTTTATACTAGATTATAGGGACCATAGAGGTTTGGTGCATATATTATAAGAATATTATATATAATATATAAGAGAGATTATTTTTGTAAATAATGGAATATATCTCGAACAGTTTCTCATATGAGAAATTAGAGGACACCATTGGGTCTGATATCTAGGCTTCACATTAGGCGCGACATATCATTTGGGAGCACATGGAAATGAATGGGAGAGTAATTCATTTAAATTTTTTATTATAATTTATAATTAAAATTTTAAGTATCTCCCAAAACATTTAACGTAAGAAAATTTTGAGGCCACCAATAGGTCTGGGATATTGATTTTACCCTCGGCGTGACATAACATTTTTGATCATCGAGTGTTTTATTAGATTCCACATGAGGGTAATACAAATAATATTTTTAATTATAAGTTCTTAGTAATATTTAATGTATTTCCCAAACTATATATCTTATGTTAAATCAGAGACAACAGTTGGATCTGGGATGTGGGGTTTAACCTAAGCACAACATTACAATTGTTAATGTCAAATGTTTTATTAGATTGCCCTCGATGGTAATTAATTTAACATTTTTAATATAATTTCTTATTAAAATTCAATGTATATCCCAATAATATTTATTGTATGAAAAATTGAATACCATTATTAAGTTTGGGATGTGGGGCTTACCCTTGGCATGACATAACATTTGTTAGCATCGAGTGCGTCATTACATTGAACATGATGGTATCATTTTTAATATTTTATTAATATTATTTCTTTACATATATATATATTACAATATTTATAAAAATAATTAATACTTATTATTTTAATTAACTGAAAATTTAAATGAAATGATTATTTTTAAGTAATAATTACTATATATACATATATCTCTATATAAATTATAATTTATGTATTGATTTTTAATATAAATTATGTAATGTTTGTTATTAATTATTAAAAATAGTTACCAATTATTTATTTATTATTATGTAATGATTATTAATAATTATTTAATTTATAAAGATTCTTTAATGATTATATTTGTATATCAGTATATCATAAATTGTTATTGCAGTTTTATTATCAAATTTTTATTGTGTAATGATTATTATTTTTACGTGTTCATAAATTATTTAAATATTAATAAAAAATTTAATGATTATTATTAATTTATTTAAATTATTATAAATTATTAAATAATTACTATATATATATATTTCTTAATTTAAATAAATACATCAAATATATTATAACTTATTATTAAACAAGAATAAAAATATAAAATCTATATTAATTTATATATATACAAATATATATTAATATTTTTATTTATTGTGAATTTTTATTAAAAATTTTTGATTACATTGATTTACTAGTTTATATAAATAATTTATACAAAATTCCAGTTCGAATTTTTTAAAATATAATTTATTTGAATTCCCAATTTTTTAATTAATATTTTTTAAAACAATTTCCAAACATAATATTAATTATTATTAATTATGATATTAATAAATATTAGGTTTTTTAAATTGCCATTGTTTTCCATTAAATACATTTTATTACGTTTTTTTAAAAAAAAACATATAAATAACATTTTATAAAAGTGTTTTCTTAAAATAATTTTTTCACCATTATTAAAAATGAATAAGTTATAGTTATTTAAAATTTTATATATATAAAATTATTTATTAATCAAATTTATTAACATAAAAGTTTTTATTAAATTTTTATAAACAAATTGAAATAACAAATATTTAGACATGCATAAATGCGCGTGAAAAAAAAAGAACTGGGAGAAAAATAAAATGAATAAAACCCCAAAATACAATAAGAAACAATGAAAGGGTAAGATTATAATAAATTCCTATCAACCCTAAAACAACACTAAAATTAAAATAAATCTATGTGTTGACCCAACCATCATATTTTTAATAAAATAAAATATTCCAATATATTCCAATAATAATCATATTCCAAATAACAATAATATATAATAATATTTCGGAAACCTAAACACCCCAAAAAAATAATTAAATTTTAAAGATCAAACAATGTGGATAATATTTTAAATAAAATTATAACAACTTGTCCATAATCATGAAACTCAAATCTTGACTAATGAATTTTGATTAACCATACAGGCCAAAACAATGCTCAAAATATGGTAAATTTATTAACCCATATTTTTTTAGACTAGTATTTACAACTTTTAAAAAAAATATGCCAAAAAAATTAATTAAGGACATAATCAGAGTCCATACGATGAAGATCTAATGTGAAATCACCAAAAATCAGAAAAAATTAACACGTCTTGGTTTGTGTGGAGTTGGGAGGGAGTAGGGTTATGTTTCTATTCATGAGAGGGAAGGGAAGAAGAGATGGAGAGACTAAGAATAAAGGATGTGACATGCGTTATTTTATCTTCATACATTTTTAAATGGTGTAATTATAATGGAATTACTTCCATAAAAAATCATTCAGAATTATTGGCAATTATCATTGAAATCCATCCCAAATAATCTCGACTCAAATGGAATTTAAGTACAAAATAGTCCATCGAAAATTTCTATTGCAAATGAATTTCTCAACAGTGTACATGAAACCCCGAAAAAACTATTTGTGGGGGTTTGGGAATTCTATTACAAATAATTACTATTTTCTACATAATTATCCATCAATCACATATAGTATGCATATATAAACTATTTACGAAGAGTCATTTTTCAGGTGCATATCCCTAATCACAAATATGTGAAATTCTAGTTGTGTGGGGAGTGAACCCATAATACCAATATTGTATTGGCAGTTATTCCTTGGATACTATGGAAATAATATTAAAAAATTATGTGTCTACTATAATTCCATGTTTTAATCATATAGTGTGCTTTTATGAAATATTATCTTAATTCTATAAGGATCCATGTCTTATGATTTTACAATACTTATTATGATCGGAATTATTTATGGAATGGTCATAAAATGGTATCCTCAAGTTCCATACCCTCTGTTCATGTCATGATTACACATTTTATTTATTTACCCTTACTAAGAATCAGAGATCACCCCTTCTTATGTTTCCATTACCCATGTTATAAATAAATGATTTACATAGATTTATTATTGGTTGATATGTTTATGGTAGACGTTGAATATCATCCACAAGGACATAAGATTCTGTTTCCACATTTCCAAAGACACTAATCTATAATTGGCCTCAGGCATGTATTATTGTAATTTACTGAATATTATTCTAAAATGGTGTAATATGCATGTATGTTAATCATGGTATATATTTTTGGTATCAATGTAATTCTTTAGTCATCCTTTACACATTAGGATGATAAATAATTAGTGAGACCTCCATGTATATTTATAAGGATATGTCCAAGAACAACATGAAGGATATGTGTAAGGAAGAGTTTAGGATTAAGAAAATGTCCTATAATTATGGTAAATGATAAATTTAGTGGTTTTCAAGAAATATATCTATCTAAATTATAGAAGTTGATGTGGCTTTGGATCTAATTTCTGTATGGGTAATATCTTCGACAAGATGATCTGGGCATGACTTGGGGTTATTATGTACAATAGAATGGGCCTTACTATGCACTTGGATTGACACACTCAGGAGATGTTCATTGGGAATTCCCAAATTCTTTATAAACCATCATAGAGAAATTAAATAGAAGTTGGCTATGAATAACCTAGGATGATCCAAGTGTGTAAAATATTAAATAAGGTTTCATGATTTAGACATCTGATACGTATTTTTTCATGACCATGCGTTTCATCTATGATACGTATTTATCACATTGTGCTTCTGGTTTAGTCAATGGTGTGAACTAGAAGGAATTGGATTAATGTCAAATTTGATTATAGATTTTATGATGATAAATCAAGTGGGATGATCTCGAGAGTGAATTATATTATGATCATACCTAATTTTCTTCATGAAACATGATTAATAATGTGTATCATTACAAAATCCCAGACTCACCGAGGAATTGAAAGATGTAGATCGTTGAGTTATTAGATAATGGATACCATGTATGATAGAATATTTGGTTTCCATTGTATCAAGATTGTCAAAATAGTCACCTATGTGAATGACTTATAAGTATTAAAATATGTTTTGATTGTGGTGAAGGACTTTAAGAACGTTACAGGAAGGAAAAAATGAATAGTTTGCTTAATGTAATGTATGAGATTATTGTCCTTCCATAGTCATCATTTAAGGTAAAGAATTTTATGTGTTGAATAAATGGTAATTATGAAAATCTATTTCCCAAGATTAATGATCCTAAAGATGATTAGCAAGGTGGTATAGATAATGATTACGATGGTGATAATGATGTGAGAACAAATGAAATGTGAAAGGAATGAGGTATTTTGTAATATGTTGTGGTAGCCCGGATACTGGCATAAAGATTAAGTGTAATTAAAAATATATTTTATATATTTGTATTAAATAGGTATTTTATACGAATGGTGAAATATATAAGGATTGTTCAGTTTATGTTTTTCAGTATAGATTTATAAGAACACATAGAATTGATTTGTTGGAATAGAAAGGTGATATAATGGAAATGTGATGTCCAAGTAAAACACAAACTTAATGGAATGATAACTCGTAATATATTCCTTACATTATGGTAATATTTTTTGGATAATGATATATTGGATATGAATAAGAAAATTGGATGGTATTTATAACCTTTGATAAAATTAAGGACTTGTTGAAAAGTAGTTTATTCTATCATGGATGAAGGTTTTCATTTATTGGATTTATAGAATATATCCAGTAATATATGGAATAAGGAAGCATCATGCATTCCAGATGTATTTATGGTAATTTTGATTGTTACTGTGTTCGAAGAGAATTTACCACAAGGGTATTGACACGTTTGGAATGTGAAATCCAATAACTAATTTGACTTATATGGGGGGTCAATGTTAAAATGATTTCATGGCCCTCTTTCTAATGTTTTTATATAACTATTTGAGAAGGTTTATATAGTTAACCATACATGAAAATTTTAATTTAAAATTCATAGAATGTATAAATGCACTACGTTATCATTGAATGCTATGGTTAAAAGGATATTTAGTTATTAATGTTATTTCAAGGTTGTGCATCTTATTTATTAGGTAAATTATATTTGGTGGTTTTACAGAAGGAAATCATCTATGATGGGTGAAAAAATAATAATTTATTTCTTGGACACGGGTCTTGAACCAATGACTAAAGGACGATAAGGTTTTCATTCATGCTACAAGCCAATGTGATGGCTTGGTTTATATATAATTATTTTTATGAATAACCAGTTATGAAGAACCAATAGTGTTACTTTTATGTTTAGAGAATAATGTATCTAACATATAGATTATTTATGAATATTTATAGATAAATAGTTAAACTTTTCAATCTTTTATGGGCCATAAGATCTAGTAAAATTATATTTTATAACTTCAAACATTAAATTAAATTTTGATGTCCATTACATGAGGTAAGGGATGATTTAGAATATGATAAAATCATAACTAAAGTATGAAATTTCATTTATAGGAATATATAAAGGAAGTATATGTTGTTATATTCGTGGTCAATTAAATAATTACTCAATATTAGGATAATGAGCAATACAAGATGTGTTTTCCTAATATCTTAATTTTTTTGAAATGATAACCTTTTAATTCAACATTTCTTTATGACATTAAGGCCCTCATCATTTCATTGATAATTAAAATATTTTTTATTGATGACTTATATCACTCCCTGTAAATATTTATGTTTTTCTTTCGTGTCTAATCTTCAATCCCAACCCATGTTCTCTTATGTGGAATCCAAATTATCAGTTACATTTTATAATCATTATGGTTCCAACTTTCCTTTTATAAGGGATGTTTTAGTATCCATTTTTATGATGTGGGTTTATATGAATTCATCTTTCTTGTATTAAACCATTGATAACTTATAAGTATTTTGAGGGATAAATTCATTTTAAGTGGTGTTGAATGTAAAAAGTCAACATTTTATGAATATTTTTGAGCTAATTTAACAATTTCCATACATTTCATGTAACATTACACTAAAAATAGTATACTTTATATTAAATCCCAATGTTATTTAGGTTATCCCTAATAACATTTTAATAATTCACTATACAAAACATGAATTTCTAATTGATCTATACAGAACATCATGGTATCTTATGTGACAAACAATAATTAATTTCCCTAATGGCATGAATAACACACATGACTGAGTTTTATCAGTTAATAATATATTATAAAAATACTATTATTATATATAATGAGATATAACCTAGAAATAAAATTAAAGTTATGAATATTATTAACTAATTTTTCAGAATATTTTTTTACAAAAATATAATATGAATTTATAGGTTATAAATTAATTTGAAATGAACATGAAAACTTCTTTTATATAATGGAAAATTTTAATATTTTTATGGTCATAATGTTATTTTACCCTAATAAATTATATTAATTAAAATAAGTGAGTGATATAAATGTAATATATATGTTATATATTATGTGAAATATTTTTTTTATTCACACAATAGATTTTATAGACATAAGATAAGAACAAACACAATTTTAGGCCTAAAACACATATTTTATAACCGTGATTTAATACCATTCAATGGATAAACCATTTTAAATCCAATTTATTTAAATTTTATAAATTTAATATGTCAAAATAAACATTATTTTTTTAAACTGTATATAAAAATTATATTTGGATATTTTTTTTTTCAATTTTTCTATAGGGTTTAATTTTTTAATGAATGGTTAAAAATAATGTATTCTAATTCAAAAATGTTTCTTCGTGAAATTTATCTATAATATAAAATTATATTATAAATTAGATTAGAGGACTAATTAGATAATAAATTTTTCAATCAATCATATTTAGGTCATTGTAATCAATTTCACATTAATCTTGGATATAAAAATTTAGCAATCATTTTAATGTTTTACTTTAAAAACCCACATTGTTGACCCGACTACAAGATTGATTTTAAATTAATGTCTTCCAAATATGAGATTAGAATTTGGAAAAATGGATATCATATTTTTATTATTATTAATTTATAATATCAAATATTTTAAATTATTTTTGACAAAAAATGATTAGAGAATGTATTTAAAATTAATTTCATCGACTAAGGTAAAATTATGGTTATCTTAAGACTAAACTGTAAATTTATGACCCAAAAAGACTTAAAACATGTACAAAAACCCATTTTATGTTGACATATCTACCATGTTCACCCCCGGTTTTCCATTTAATCATTATTTCATCCTCTTGAAAAAGATAAATGTGGGTCGAACTTTCTCTTCAAAAATTTACAGGAGTGCCACTCATCCTTCCCTATAAAAGGCCACCACCTTACCCTCTCTTTTACGCCACTCAAAAAACATAGGTTTATAAAATATATGGACAATAAAATTCCATTAATACCTCCCATTCACTATGAATCCACTATTTTTAAATAAATGCTTCAAATGAATCCTTTTAGGACAAACCAAATAGAGATTCCCGATTAAGAGGTAATGCATTCTCTCAAAATACTTATATTTATTTTTCCTTATCCACCCATCCTATTTCATTATTACATGATTGTATAAAAACACTATTATAATCAATATAATAGGATTTTTTTATTAGGGTTTGACTTACACTTACACCAATATCCATCTATTGGGTAACAAATATATTGTTTTTGTGTACGGTGAACTTCCACATCACTAAACAATTAATGTTCAATTTTCCATACTACCTATCACAGTAGTAATTATGTTATGATGGAGTTTCTATTTATATATATTATATATTATATATATTATGTATTTTGGATTCTTTATTCATTTTAAAACACATTTCATTTTTACTTTCCTTTTGTTGTAAATTGGATATTTTCATTAGAGGAAGTGTGGACTACCGCCCACTCAAAGACATGTGATTCATTCATAGACAACATGAAATGTATTAAGGATGGGTTTATTGAACATATATGATATATATTTCATTATAATTTTAATTTAGTGACATTATATATATATATATATTATTTTTCTTTCTCCCTTTCAATAAGACGATTAAAACAAAAACATAGTTCACATCATGCGTATGGCTTACCATATCCATGAACAATGTATTCCATTTCTTAAAAATATATTATATAGATTATTATAACAATAATAAAGAAGATATAGATGATATTTTTTACATTTTTTACATTCTATAATCATGATTTATGTTTACGGACCTACGACATAACAAATTAAGACACATCCAATGAACAAATATAATATTAATCGAAGTGAAACCATTACATAGGATGGTTAACAAGATGGTAATATAAGGTTGTAATATTACCATATTAGTTCTTAGATATAAGAATATGGTCCAATAAAATATGTATAATAAGTTAATATTTATTATACAGGTTTCCGGAACGAGTATGACGAGTGTCAAGGAACAATTTATGGGGATTTGAACTAAATTTTTATTAATGTGAGATAGAAGGTCTTTTCGCCACTATTTCCTTCTGTGTCATGTATGTACATCCAAGGAATGTGTTATATATGTCTTATCAATAAATTTTTGGGTATTAACATATACATTTTATGATCTTTCTTCCATGAGGATTTAGTTTCAAAAGATACCAAATTGGTGGAATAGTTTTGACTCAATTTCCATTCCTTGAGACTCTAGATTTATTACGGACCTGATTTATTTTTTGAGGTGTATATACTTCTATTTTACATGTTATATCCAGATTTTAATTATTTTTCTGGTAATTCAAGTCCTATTTAATTCAAATTTATTAAATGGAGAGTATGATCCCACGTTACCATGTTATACGAGTTCATTGAGACAATCTCATCGCTTTTCAGGATTGTTTATGTTTATGCTTCCTTTGATTAAATATTATGATCCATAACTCAATAAAATTCATTATTTTTCTTCTATTTTTTTGTTAATTATTTATTCTTATATTGGTCCCATTTCATCCACTCAATAGTATATAATATAGTTAACAACCAGTTTTTTTAAAGCCCTACATTACTCTCACTTTGGTCAAAAATATGTGTTCCATGAAAATATGGTTATCTGAAAAGTGTTTCCAAGAATATTGTACCATTATCCATTAATCTAAAAAAATTTACCCTTTTTCTCTATTATCAATGATTTAAAAATGAATATTTGTTTCCCTTTTGAATGATGAATTTTTCTAATGTTTTCACTTTGCAAAAGGATTCATATTTTTACCTCTGATGAAATGTATGAATTTACGTATCATCATTCCATTGAAGCTCCCTTTCATTTCTAATAGATTAATTTTTTATTTTTTTAATTTTAATTTTCAAGGAAAATAATTTTCAAAAATCTTTAATGCATATTTTATTATTTTTCACAAAAAAAATAAAAAAATTTCAAGCATTATTTATTAGTTATCAATGTATTTTAAAATAAATGGTTTTCGAAACATATTCATGATTCTTTCATTTTGTTTCATGTAAAAAATATTTCAAAAACATTCATTCTCTATTTTTAAGTTTTCTATATATTTTCAATGAAATAGGTTTCAAAAAATTTTCATTCATGCTTTATAATAATTCAGGAAAAATTGTTTTAAATAGCATTTCTATTTTTAAAAAAATCAATTTTCCTAAAGAATGTATATTTTCCTCAAAAATGGTTACAAAATATACATCAAAATTATTTCCCTTATAATATGAAATTTTTTTATGTTACTCACACCATTATATTAAATGATCAAAAGGTTACCTTTATATTCATTCTATTAATGGGTTATTCTTAATTTCATGGTTTTTAATAAACCATTTATCATTCAATAGTTATAGGTTTATAAAACTCATTTCTATTTCACGGATTAAATGTTTATGAAATCTGCATCACTTTCATAGGATATATGCTTATGGAATCTATTTCTCATTCCCAAGTTATATGTTTGTGAAATAGTTTTCTCATTAACAGGCTATGATTTTGGTGAAATGATTATAAAACCTGTATTTTCCATAAGATATAACATGATTACATTACTATTAAACACATTTCATTTCATGGGATATGTAATGATTACTTTTGATCTTGTGGCACTAGTATGTATCTATTAATTATGAGATGTTTGGGACCTATATCTTCGTCAAAAGAATTAGGTAAAGACTTATATCTCTATAGATAGATTAATTTGGTCTTGGTAATGGAACATGACTATAGAGATTTCAATGGGAGTGAACCATGAATACCAAGATTGTATGAGGAGTGAACTCCTAATTCTAATATGGCCAGTGGATTGAACTATGAAAACCAACATAGTATGTATACTGAACGCATACTACCAAGATGGTCCTAGAAATAGTGTCTTAGATACTATAGAAATAATATTATATTCTTATGTGTCTGCCACAATTGAATGTTTTAATAATATGTTGTGATTTCATCACATATACTTTTAATTCTATTATGCTCAATGTATTCTGAACATCAAATAATTATTATGATATCTAATATTCAAGGTATGATATTAAAATATTATGATAAGGTTACTTACACTTTTATCTCATTATACCTACATATTTCCTTTAGTTACCCTTCTGATCTTCTTATCTAAACCCTTCTTATGTTTTTCCCCAGTTTATGAAGAATGGTTTTAGGTAGTATTACTAAAGATGAAGATATATATCAGATATGTTGAATATCTTCTAATAGATTATAATATTTTCTTTCAATGTTTCCATGAAAACAAACTATAATGGTCGTTGGTCATAAATTATTTTAATGTACTATATATTGATCTAAAATTGTATAGTATCCAAGTATGTTATGCATAGGTCACTATACCCATGGCATCCATGATCTTAGAAGGTCGATCCCACTCACAATGATGAACTGAGTTGTTAGTATATGGGTTATGAATGTAATTCAATGGATGAACCCATGACATTTCACCCTATATGGTTACAATTCATATGAAAAAGATCACGGTAATATCAGGAAAAACATTATTAGATCCTAAGGAGATAATCTGAGGCAGTCCATGATTGATGAAATTAATTAAAACAATAGGAGATGATCCATGGTCATATAATTTAGGGAAATATATGTGAAACAGTTGTTTTAATAAATAATATTCACAATCTAATATATTATCAGATCCCATTTTTTGTGCAACATTTTGTTAGTATCAATAATTTTTATTGCATCCTATGAGTTTTACCATGTAATTTCAGGACAATAATCCATGTTTTACTCATTGATGGTCATTCCATTAATAGTATCACTGATTTCCAAAATAATATTAAATAATTTCTTTTAATAATTTATCAATTTATAAGTGAATATGCCCTATGAAATTTGTATTACATTACATTAAATTATGTATGTTCATTTATAAATTATAACGAAGTCCAAGAGAAGTTTCCATAAAATATATCAATTCATTTATTTTAATATTGACATTATTTTTAACAAGGGACAAACAAAACAAACTTGTGGGTTGTTTTTGGTAAAGAAAATAAAATGTTTTTAACCAAATGTAATCAAACACACCAAAAATGGGTGGTTTAGGTTCAGGTTGTCAACCTACGATTTTGTCCAATATTTTATAAAATGTATAGAAATATGTATAGATAAAAATTTATATGAATATTAACATTATTAAAACATCATTGAAAAGAATCCATGTGGGAAAATAGAAAAAAATTATAAGTATCGATACTAATAGGTTAAATTAGTATACCATATACATTAACCCTTTCGTATAATCCTCATCTAGTATCAGCCTGAATTTTAGGCTGGAACAAGCTAATATGATAAACCAAATGACTACAATTACAATTTGGAATATTAAATAACATATATAAAAAACCCAATAAGGTGAAGAAACCCCGAAAAAGAATAAATATGACCTCTATGATCATCGAGAGGGATATAATGTGATTAATAATGATCGAAATGGATTCTTGATAGATGAGATCCAACAAATCCCTAAATATGAAGAAGGTATAACTATTATTGGATGATGGAGATGAAAAGATGGGTGGATGAGAAAGAAATTTGGATTAAGAGTCATGATAGTAAAAGGGTAATTTTATAGTGGTTTTCATGGTTTTCATGGTTTATCTAATCTATTTGCTAAACCTTGCATGAACCATGAAATGCCCACTATCCTGAGCCCATGAATCGTATATTCTATAAGAATTTTTATAAAATCCTTATGAAAACCATGTGTGGTGATCCTGTAATAAATTTTAGGTTTACATAAGCATGTAGCCCATGTTGAATGGGTTTTCAAACTATACTTCACCCTCTCAGGACCAAACAGATGAGAGGAATGTTTACATTAAAGCATGGTATAATCACGAACCTTGCATTTCTTCTTTGAAAACCTTTACTTTGTGTCCCAAAACAATAAAAAAACTGTAAAAACTCCCATGATGACTTCATGAACATTTGTTAATGTAAAAAATGTATTTTAATATAGATTTAAATGGATCTATTTGTCAATAAAAGACTATGAAATTATATATTTATTTGATGAGAAGTAACATTTTATGTGTACAAAATACATGTGAACCAATTCATTAATTTATTCAAAAAATAGCATAATAAAACTAAGGGTTTCTATAATATTAGTAATGTGTGGGTTTTTAGTAGTGTTTTTGATTTATTAATGGTGTGGTTAGCAATGATATATATAATGATGTAAATATATTGTGATCATGTCACCACATCATGATCCTGGGAGTCACATAGTGATGAAGTGGCTAATCCAATATCTCACTACAGTATAGGATAACTCAATGAATGGTTTGGGTGACTAGAGGTCAAGCTATGTAAGTGGGGTACCACAGGATAAAATTATCAAGTGGAAAAATATCCAATGTATCAAATCAAACATAAGTTCCATCTTTCATGAGGATTTTGACATATATATATTCACAGTGTTGTGCAGGATACTACAATGTGAATGATAGGGAAATGTTCCAGAGGAAAAATTATGGTCGGGTGATAATTATTGTGATAGATTTGAAGCATGTTCAATAATGGGAGGAAGGAAAAGGGTTCACATAGTGAGAACCCCGTTCTTATAGGCCCTAACATTATGAAAAACTGGGTCACGTCGTGATAGTGTCCCACCAACAAGTTGATGTAGTGGAATTTTTTTTGTATATATAAAACATTAATACACTTATCTTCTATTTAAGAGGTAATTCATGAGTCAATACATTTTGATTGGTATCTTTACCACTATAAGGATAATAATGGGGATCTATCATAGATATGTAAGTGTTCAGGAGGTTAGATACTCTCTTTAATAGTGTGTTCTACTCGAAAATTCAAAAGTCCCTTACAATATTGATAAATTTTAGTAATCACCCACATGATCTAAGTGTAGGTCCTCTATCATTTAAGTGAGTTCCTACATTATATTCTATTGTCTACTATTGGTGAGGGTCCACTATCTATGAATTTTTTTCCTTTGTCATTTTTTGTGTTCTACTCAATGTGTAGGTCCTCAATTTAGGGATTTATTTTCTCTCTCCCTTGATTTGAGATACACTTACAAGAATGGTTAACTAAATGTATTTTATAATAGGCAGCATGTGTATTGTCTAATATTTGTAGTTGTGATATAATGGGATAGTACTCACAAAATTTACATCAAACATTGGTCATGGAGTAGGTCTGCCATGTGTTCCAAGAGTGGTGAAATGGTAATGGTTAGAAGTATGATGATTTATTCCCTCAATTGTTTACATACATAATTGAGGATAGTGTCCATCTTTTTGGATTGTATGGGAATTATGGATGAAAGGAATAGGAGATCAAATATTTGAGACATGTGATTCTTAAGGTACAACCTTTGTTTCCTTAAATATGAGATGTATAGTTGGGTTATCAGCCTCACACATTATGTGACTTTTTATATTTTGAGAGTACCTAGATGATCATCAGATGAAACCTCTGAGGATAAGGGGTAATATGACTATGACTTCTCTGTGTCTCCTTTACATCCAGTGGTAGATCATATAAATATCCTTCCATTTATTGATATTAGGTACAACATAATTTTAATGTTTTAGGTACCTTGTTTCTTTTCATTATATTACGGGTATGGGGCATCCTAATAAGTATGTTTATAGTCACCACTGTGTGCGATTTGTTCCTATATGTGTGTGTTTTTACATATGATTTTCGGATTAGGGATATGATTGGTGGTTGTGGAGCTATTTTTTCTTATCTGAGGTTGATGCCTTGTGATTCAATGAATTTCATGGTGGAGCTTGGTGGTTTGTGATTGTGGCAGTGACCAATGTGGTGGGAGATTAATAAAATTGTACACAAAACAAGGGATAGATTTTTGATGTCTTGTATCTATCATGTTCATAAGATTATTTGGTATATAATCCCTTTGGTATTTTTATATGTGTCATTGTGTTTGGATTTTATGTATCATTCATCTATTTTATATAGGTTAGTTTATTGTGCATAGACACACACACAAACACTACTGAGTGTGGATGGTTATATTTTTACATGATGATATGTTTCTATTATTGGTTGATTCAGGACATAGCCACACATGGTTTGTAATATAAAATAATGGTCCCAGTCACCATCCACTATCCTATTGGAGGTGGGCTTGGGAAGGGATACTTGGCTTACTATTGGCCTTAGTATGCCCCTGGTGATTCATGATGGGTTATGTGTGTCCATATATTTAATGATAACAGATAAATAATTGTATATATAAATATAATTACATATAAATTAATAAAAATATGGATATATATAGATTTATAAATTTATTAAAATATATATACAAATTTGTACTAAACATATATAAATGTATATAAATTTTCATAAATGTATATAAATAAATTTACATAAGTAGTTCCATAATTTTAAAAATGGAGACACTATTGTGGTAGTCGGTACTGTAGTAAGTGTTGTAACAGAATCCTAGACTATAGTAGTACTATTTACCAAAGGGGCCTCTATACCAAAAATGGTTATTTAGGAAAGGAAAAATGGCCTCTAGGCCATAAGAATTTTAGGATATAATGTTGTAAGATCTATCGGAAATTAATATTTTATGGTTATTGTGCCCCTATGCCTTAGGTCTATTTACTATATCGGCAAAACTGTAATGTAAGGGATCTCTCTCAACAATGTTAAATACACAGTTCATCCCATTACAATGCGGCTTAACCCTAACTTGTTTTCATATATTTCTAAATGATATATATATATATATAAATTAATATAAATTTCTTTAATTAAATATAACTATAAATAAATATACATAAATATATATAATTAATCAAATATATAAACATATAAATATGTAAAAATATACACACATGCATATATGGAAATATATATATATACACCCACCTATTATATATATATGTACAAGAAATACATATAAATAAATGTAAATATAATCAATTTTACATAAATATAAAAAAAATCCTAAAAATATAAATAAATATTTATAATTATATATATATATACACACACATATGTACACATAAATATATATAAATATGAAATTAATTATATTTAAATATATACTCAAATAAGCAGATATATGTGTATATATATATATATCTAAAAATTAAAAACACATGCACAATTATTAACCTTGAACATTCTATCATATGGAATGTTCATGACCTCTAAGGAATTATTTGGAACATAAGACACATCATAAAAACTAAATCACCAAAACATGGAATACCACTATAAATTAACTTCCATAGTATAAATTAGAA
This sequence comes from Viscum album, assembly GCA_963277665.1. NCBI lineage: Eukaryota > Viridiplantae > Streptophyta > Magnoliopsida > Santalales > Viscaceae > Viscum > Viscum album. The sequence continues at coordinate 224,197,136 of OY728165.1, forward strand.
TATAATCCCAAGGAATTAATTAATACCCTACCCAAAAAGGATAAGAATATCCTCTTAAATGAATAATAAATACTATCTAAGGATGTAAACATAGGGAACTGTAACATAAAATAAGGTTTTTAAGGCCTTTCAGGCCTCATTGACAAAGAAAAAATGGGTTCTAGTTTTCAAATAATAGATGTTGTAGAGAATGTTGTGATATATTATTTTACCAGTCACATAGCCCAAATGGAAACTTATATCACAAATTATAGCCATTTGACAATGATTTCCCATTTTCACCTTCTATAAGAACATTACAAAATTTTTTGTTATTAATTATTATTAAATGGTTATGTAATATAATTGTAGATTATTTGGTAAGATTCAGTTTGAGGGGTTATAAATCACAAATTTATACTCAGATAAATATGTAAGGTCATTTAAAGCAAATGTCGTATTTTCATCTTCTCTTAGTGCATTAGTTTGGTGATGAATTTTCAACCATGGTTTTGTTGATTATGAGTTTGTGTGTTTTAATATGTATATAATTACATATATGAATATGTATTAATTATTAATTATCAGATAAAGTTTAAGAATCTGTAAATAATTAATAATTACTTAAGAAATAAAATCATTTTTTCTCTTAAATAAATTCTATCAAATAATGTAAATTAATTAATAGTTAAAAATAAAAATTCATTTAAATTTTAAATAATTTATAATAAAAAATTAACATTTTCATATAATATTTTCAAATAATAGATGATTATTTATTAATTATTAATTACTTACATGTAATTACAATTTATTTAATAAAGAATTATTATTAAAATAATAATCATTAATTTTATGATGGTTTATAAAAACCCACCCCAAAATATTAATAAAAAATACAAAATAAAATTTCATATTTATCAATGGTTTTAAAAGTTGTTAAATGGTATAAAATTTTAATAAACATCCACTAATTATAAATTATTTTCTAAAAATGGTGCCAAAATAATAAAAACAAAGCCTTTATTAGTGGCTTTGATAATTTTCACTATAAACAACTTTTAAATGATAATTTATAGTAGTATGGGGTTTTCATTAATTACTAAAAATAAGAGTTTCTCAATATATGTGAGTTAAATGTTTTATTGAATCAAAAGTATGTTAAATGGTTCATACTTTTTTTATAGGGAAAATCGTGTAAATAACATTTAGAATCTAGAGTGTATAGTTGATTCTAGTCTCACCTACCTATTATATTTTCTCAATTAAAATATATATGAAACATTTGTCTAGAGACTCCGTATATACGAATTATTGAAATCTTTTAATTATTAATCATTTCAAATATGTCAATTTATTTAATTAGGGATGTTATCCATAGCACTGTTTAGTAGAAAATGTGGTGGGGGATAGGGTTTTATGATCTTGTACATAATCGTAAATGGGAAAAAATTATTACTCAATAATGTTTTGGGTTTAGTTACTTTGTATCATTTATCAATGACATCAGTTTTTATGGTTTTCTATTTTTAATTACAAACAAATTTGATGTTTTTAATGTTCATAGAACTTGTAAATGAAGAACATAACAAATTGTGAAACATGTTGACATTATTTGATCATATTTGGGTTGTAAATACTTGAGCTATAAATCCATTGGTATTTTAAGACAATGTGAAATCAGTTTAAAATAACTTCTCATAAATCACCATAGTTGAATGGTTTTTAGAGGTGAATTTATACCCAATAGTACATTATTCAATCAATGATGATTTATTCTGAACATTATATTTCAATATAGATTTATTTACTAGGAACTACCATATTCCCACTTAATCACATCCCATCTAAGGGAGAGATAATGACATAATATGAGATATTTAATGTGAAATGACTAATTGTGATATTTTGTAGGATTGATGGTTATGAAGAATATTCACACCTTTTTATATTCTAATACATAATAATCAAAATCATAGAAAACCTTTTTTTCTATCCCAAAGAGACAATGGGCTATTAATTTTTATAATCAAACAAAACATAATGAATTTTTAGGTCGACATTGTGTATTGCATGAGATGAACATATTAGTTAAGTAATCGGTGGGAGGAACATTAACCATAGATATGTTATAGGGAAAAAAAGATATTTTCATGAAATGGTGGTTGACCTTGTTAAATATATTATTATGGAATAAGAGTTCATTATTGATACACAAGAACTTAAACGGTATCACATGATCTATTAGTATCCCATGATATATGGATTTATAAAAAAGAATTATGATGAGGTAATGTAAATAGTTGATGAACGTACAACCTACCAAGAGGCTATAGAGAGTTTGGATTCCAAAATATTTATAAATTCTATGAAATTTGAGATATACCCCAAGTACAATTATGACAATTAGAACATGTTGGATGCAATTTAAGTGGAATGATAGGTAGAGTGAACTTGGGGTTTCTATTATAAAACTTTCATATATAGTATCGTGTATACTTATAAATAACTCTTGGTGGAAAAGTTTGTTTGTTGACCCAGATATGTTAAATACCCTTAGAGGGGTGTGAATCAGGCTATGAGTTATAAACAAATCATCCCATTTTGATCCTATTTTTTCAGTACAAAAAATCAATTTTATCATTTTTTTCTAGCAATATATGAAATTTAATGGATAATTCTAGGGGAAAAACCCATTTTATATGGATCATCCTAAATAGGAAAATTCATGGTGCATAAAAAGATTATATTTGAATGTACATAAGTGAATAAAAAATAATTTTGTAATTTTTCTAGTAGACTGATTATCCCTCTTTGTTTATAAATATTCACACTTTCAAACTCATTATTATATGCTCTACTCTGAATGAACAACACCTATATAATTTTTTTCTAAGTATCTATATCAAATATTAATATCTTAAACCAAATAAGGGTGTTTAAATATCATCTTCACCTATGAGATGAAATTATAATTTCAATATAACATTCTATTGTGATATATATGTTTCTAAAATATCATTATTCATGAATTAAACCTCTTTCATAGTCAATTTGTTTGTTAAAAATATTCTTTATAGAACACAGTTCTCCAAGTACTACATTTAATATTTACCTTCACACAATAACCAATTGAAATGGAATGAAACGTTATCACTTTTTAAAAAATAATTTAGGAACTCTGATATTATTTTTAAACACCACAATGATTCATAAACTATATGAAACAATATAGGATCTTTATTTCCTTATGATCAACCATTAGATATTCTAACATCATGAAATTCTATCAAAACTGAACTTCACTACTAATTTTTTCTCAGTAAGTGAAGTGATTTGGAGTCCTTATATATGGAAATAAAATCAGAAATATCAATTTCTATGATATTTTTACTTATCCCTTTAAAATAATCCCTTAATATTATTTGAATATTCATGACACCATGCATAGTGGACTCCATTTGAAATCACTGATTAATTAACTATATTTAATAATATATTATTATCTCACTCAAGCTTCCCTTGCAGTCATGTAATACTCCAGTATGACACTACCTTTTTCAAAATTCATCACCCAAATCTTATAATGGATTTAGATGTTGATTCATGATTGAATAATAATTATTTCATTTGAATTCCATAAACTCCCTATAAATATTCATGTTCTATATATGAACATCTATATATTTACATTTTTTTTAAATTTCCCAATCTTATATAAAGTCTATCATAATAATAAGTTCACCTACCATAATCAATTAACGCACTAAAATTGTAACAACCATAATTTTATATAAAAAAAAGACAACCCATAATCCCCAAATAAAAACCTTGAGAGATTGTTTCCCATCAATTTTTCACTATAGATATGTTTATAAAACTTTAAAAACCGTCTAAAAATTCACTTTGTAAAAACCTACACACATCATTCTTAAAATTCTAGTTTTCCTCTACAACTCTAGAATGTGGCAATATACTTACTAAATATGTACAAAAATATATCATTGGTTATCATGAACAAACCAGGGATGATCATGAACTCGTTGGTCGAGTGGGTCCATGGCATATCTCTAAGGGAATTCCCGATCTCCATGTGTTAGAACCTAGTTTCGGGAATCAAGACCAATAAGTGGGAATGATTTGAACTAAAAATATTACAAGGAATAGATAATAATATATAACAAACAAAACATGCGACAAAGAGACAATGGAATTTTTTATTAATATGAATAAAGAGATTCAACTATAATATGAAACTAACAGACCAAAAACGAAAAACACCGAAACCCGACAGTTCTTTCCCAATGTACATGTGACATATTGGTAATCTCCAACCCCTAAACGGAATATTCTCTAACACTATTCACCTGGACTAGGAATCTGAACCAAAAGTCAAAACTGTATATGAAAAGATTGGGAAGGCATGTGCATTACATTGCTCGGTAGGGAGGCTAAAAGTAATCCACAAAATCCAATTTTTTCATTTCCCAAAACAATCCATTAATGATAACTTGATATAAAATTATAAAATTATGTTTTTCATATTTTAATAAATCAACATCATTTACGAATTTTAATCCCCAATGGACACCACATATCATATCTAAAACCAATTAAAATTTTGAAAATGTGTTCCAAATAAGGAAAATATGGGATTGATAATTTAAATATTTGATAATTACAAGCTCGAATCTAAAAAAGTCTAAAATAAATAATAGATATAAATAAAAAAACTGGCGAGCCTAAACATCACTAGAAGAACCCTGGATTCACTTGGTTAGAAACCACATGTTGGTGTATAGTGAATCCCCTAAGTCAAAAATAAACTACCTACCCTAACCTAGCCTTGGTATAAGCATATCAATCATGGAATTTCTACAACTCCATGAGGTACTAACCCATCTAATCTGGGCTAGAATGAAACCATCACTCAATCAACTAAAATATGGGCAGGAACCTTTTGTGATAGTAATACTGTGTTAGTAGAGGACCCTTACACATGTGACTATCTTATCTATCATCACCACACTTGCATACACCAAACACAAACACCCTTTAAGATATTCTATAATGGATATCCTTCTTATATAGGATCCATATAGATATATATATATATATATATATATATATATATATTACATACATTTTTTTCATATCAAACAAGGTGGGAACCGGGTCATCATATCATGTTCATATCGATACCATTTTCCAAAACAAATACTTGAACCAGGAACACACAATTTTCAAACACAACCAATTATAAATGTTAACACAACATCACCGATTATTTTTAAGATCAAAATATTCCTTTATTTAAAATGTCTCCAATTCATTTTAAGTAAATCATATCATGATGTAAAATAAAAACTCACAATCATAGGGAACGAGAAAATGACCCCATGATCCTAACATTATTCAGAACACACACTAATGTCCAAATGGGCAAACCCTTTGTGATTTAATTTAAAACCATTCATGAAATCCACACAAAGGATGTAACAGTACAAGCATCTATGGTATGTTTCCCATAAAATAATGCAACAACTTTTCTTGTACGTAACATGGAGTTTTAACACACTACGACCCATCAAACTAGCAGTTATGAATGGTAATACTCACTTTTAGAAATTTGATAAATTTTATTTTTCAAAATGGACTTCATTTTTGGATACAGAATACCAGAATTCGGTTAGGGTGATTTTTTGGTTGTTTTTTAAAACGTTCAATTTTTGATGAACAGTGAAAACACAGCGTTATTTTTTAAAACCAATTTTTTAATTCATTACTTATTTTATATAAATTAATAATAGGTAAAAATAGATAAATAATACCTATAAATGTTAAATTTAATTAATTGTAGTCATTTTATAATAATATTAGATATATAAAATTATATTGAACATTTTACTGTCTTTTACCAACCTTCATGGCGCATTTTCAAATTTTCATAAATCATAATTTTACCAATTCTGTGAGTTGAATATCAAAAATCCAAGATACACTATTGGCATCGGTATGTAATATTTGTTTCAATAATATGAATATATTTTTTGATGAATATTATCATTGGACATTTATTTTCACGGTTAAAATTTAATAGGGTAATTAAAAGTAAAAATGCTATTATAATTAACCTAAAACATATCATATTTCTATTAGATAAATTTATTTCGAGAAAAAGAATCCATAGAAATAAAATATGATCCTTTTGGTACACTTGGATTAGATTAGGACCTTTATTGTTATTTTATTTAATGAAGAGTTAAAATTGTTAAATTCAATGTTTAATAACTAATGTTTTTTTAATATAGGATTATACATAAGCTAAATTAGACTATAAATATTAATCATAAAGGTAAAAATACTACCTATATAATTATATTTTATTTATAATTTTTATACATTAAATGAATAAATTTATTTTTGACATAATGATGATGAAGTAATTACCTTATTATTGAATGTTTAAAAAATTGGTATGATAAATATCCAAATAAATGTAAATTTATACATATGATGAATTAAAAGATATTTATAGATTATTATGACTTTTTAGGGTTGATTCAATAATTTTTTTGAAGTAATCAGGTTGTTATGACATTCACAAAAACAAAATACCCAACAGTATCAAAATTGACATAAATGAGTTTTTTAAAAAATAAAATATTATTAATTGATATAATATTCTTAAAAATCTAAGGATCTGCAAAAAGACTTAGATAAGGTTACATAAATAAATTTTAAACAACATCAGGTTCTAGTTTATTTTTATAGTATGTTTATTAACCATTTATTATAATAATAGACGATTCCACGGTAAAAGTAAACCTATTTAACGAAGAGTTATATCTAAAAGATAAGGTTTATGTAGTGACTTAAACCTATATAAAACCTACTTTTTGAGAGTTTTTAGACCCATGACCACCTTATACTTGAACTAAATCATTTCAGAGCCATTATTAACCGAATACGATTGTATAATAAATTAATACTCCAGTCTTTTCCTAAAGCGACCCTCGCATCTCTTATAAAATGGTACTTTTCCTTCTCTCAAAATCACATCTCTAAATCCATTTGGATAGGCCAAACCCTGCCCATATATCATATCAACTACACTACCTTATACATAATGGCATTAATTTGATTAGAAAACCAACCTAGGGATCCCTTTTGATCAACTCAAAAGGAAACACCCGAAGAAGAGGTAATAATTTCACCACCATTTTTCAAAGTACTTTTCTTTTCCCCTTCCCTATTTTGTTGTTTATATACCAAAATTATAAATCCAGTTTCATATACATGTTGTGATGTTATTATAAATTTGGTACAGAAATATTCATTATTCTATCCATCCTATTAATGGCATGTCACCATACATGCGTAGGTATGGCTTACCGTCTCCGAGTCGTGGTGTAGTATTTTATTCAAATTCTTCATTATTTGTAATTTCATTATAATGAGTATAACTGATCTAAATAATAAATATAACATGTTAATAAATCTTTATATATGATATACCATCCAATTACATACAATTTCACTATCCATATGATGATATTGTGGTGCCTGCATACGTACGGATTACGGTCTCCACGAACGTGATGAGATTCATTCCCCATTGTAACCATTCAAGAATAATTTTCATTATAGGATTAAAAATAATGGATAAGAACTAAATATAATTCTGTATATGAATCAAATACATTGGATCTATAACAAACATGACTTACGTAACAAAATATATAAAGTAAAATTAATTAGCTAACAACCGAAACAATGATAATACTGAAATATTATTAACAAAGCAATAATAGAAGATCAAATATGATATCATATTTATCTATGTGGTTCTTGTAATATTTAATAAAAATGGTTCAACTATTATACAGGATTTTAAATTAGACTCGAGTAAGGAAAAGTACATGGTAAGGGTTAATTTTACAATTTCATTCATCTGAGGTTATTTATATGTAATTATCTACTAGGACCGCTTTATCATCCACATCTGTGTCTTTTAAAAATGTATCTAATATTATTTTCACCATTTACTAGCTTATGGGTTGAAATCATTTATACCCTTGGTTTACATGTTATAATTTTTTTTGAAAAGAATCTTTCCATCATTTTCCAAACAAGGTAATTTATGACCTTTTCAACAAATTATGGTAAGAATGTTTTTTAACATGTTTGGCGGGTATGGATATTATCTACCGTTACAACACCATAGAATCTTCCCTTAATATCTTATAATAATATTTTAAAAATAAATGTTTTCCTTTATAATTATGTTACTTTTAAATGATTTCAAAATAGAAAGATATATTTCTCTCAAATAGTTTTGATTTCATCTATGTCAACATCCTGTGAGGGATATTATACTTGTTTGATGTTGATTTATGGTGATAAAATATTCCATATTTTATTGAAGTTTTTTTAATATTTTTGACTATGGATGTGTTATTTTTATACCATTCGTGGTTTATTGGTAAAGTATTAAGATTTTTTATGTTAGTTTTAATATAAATGGTAATGTTATGTTTCAACCATTTCATATAAGGAATGTATTTGAATTTTTAAATGAATTTTGGAGCCCACTATAGCTACATGATGCATCAATAGGTCTAATGAGACAAATTAGTATCCTGGAAGAAGTCCTTGACAACATCTTATTTGTAGTCCTGGAATGAGGCCTTGACTTTGAGGTTATGCTGTTCGGCATTATGCATTCCATAATTATAAAATTAGATATTGATATTACATGTGATTGTTCGACTACTAAAATATCAATTTGAATAAATAAATGGAAATATTTTATATATAATTGAAATATTATGCTGTATTTTATTTTTAAATGTCTGGTGTTTTAGTCTTATACATTTACTTAAATGATTATTCTTATTTATAAATGTTTTTTCTATATTGTTTTCATTACTGATCACCTGATCTGAAATATTTCTACGTTTTATTTTTTCCAAGATGTAAAGAAGTATTTTATGGTAGACATGTAGTTATAGGCTATAGGATATAAGTGTGTACAAATGAGACAAAATGTTTTTTTTTGTTTTATCTCATTATTTAATGTAAAACTAATGTTTGTATCTAGTACCTCCAAGGATACTAAACAGATCAGTTTTTCAGGACATGATTCCTTGTGATCATGATAATGTTATGTAATAATGAACTATCTCTGGGTAACTAGGGTCGGGGAGTTTTAGTTAGTATCATAGAATTATTAGTACAAACCTTTGAAGCAAGATTTAGAAAAACACTGATTAGAGAACATTACCCTAAGATAGAATTTGTTGATTAGTATAGAAGAAATTCCTAGAATTTTGGTATTGTAGAGACTTTTTGTATTTTCCAAGAAATTCATCCTTATCTTGATATGAGCATTTAGAGGCCACTCTGAAATAGATATACCTAAGAGTGAAAACTCCAAAAAGAGGTTTCAGGATTGACCCAGTGTATCCTAGTACACAACAACTAACCATGATGGACTCTTGGTTATGACACTCATGGTGGATATTCTTAGGATAATTCAGATTTCCATTATAATCAATTATTAATGATTTATGTGTAAATATCTTCTCAAAGAGTTTTTTATGATTATGGTTATATCCACAAATTGTTCAATTTATGTTGAGTGTTTTACAAGATTGGAATTATTTATTTTTATTCACAAACTAATATAGTGTATTTCATTGTGTAGAAATGGATCCTAGTGGAAGGAATAAAAACTGTGTCAATGAACGTAGTCCATGTTGGAATTTACCTCCAACTATAGATAATTATAGTGGAGATGGTGGTGCAACTAGGGCTGATCATCTTATCACCATATTGCGGAATCTCACCTAGGTTATGAATAATAACTTTACCCGTATGGAGCACACTGATCCACAATGTGGAGGATCAATTTTAGACCACTTCATGAGGAAAAAACACCAAAATTTAATGGGACTAAATATCCATTTGTATCTAAGTAATGGATAAGTTCTTTGGGGAAAATATTTCTTACATTGTAGAGTATCAATAGGAAAAATGTTGTCATGGTAGTTTATCACCTCATGGGAGATGCATATCAATGGTGGTCATTAATTCAAAACAAAAAGGAGGATGAATAAGTATAAAATATGTAATGGAGGATGTTTATAGATATTTTATTATAAATTTACTTTCCTCAAGACCATCAAGCAGATATGGAAAGGCAATTTCTGTGTCTGAGGAAAAAGGAGGATGTGAATGTCGCAATATATGAGGCTATCTTTACAAGGTTAGCAAGGCACGAAGTAGATTATATACGTTACCTAAGGAGTAAGATTATTTGATTCATTGAGTGGTAAAACCCATTTCTTCGTTGATCATTAGTCTCACAATCCTTCTCATCATATGATGATATTGGATCATGTGGTTTCAAGACAGAAAATGAATTCTCTAAGTCGTAAGACTTTAAGGAAAAGAAAGAGAAGAACATATATGCTGAACACTCTGGAAATGGAAATATGGGGACAAGGGGAAATGTTGAATATCTATACTATGGTAAATTTTGGAAGAATCACCCCGGTACTTGCATGAAGGGAATGTGAGTATTTTATATTGGTAGTGAAAAAGGCCACAATGCTCATGATTGCAAAGAAAATGAATGAGGCTACCAATGATAAATACTAAAATTGTAGATAAATGGGGAATTATGAAATTGAATTTCCAAAGAACAAAGGAAATGTACCTCCAAAAAGGACATGGGAGCAAGGCCATGCTTATTCGGTCACTACTATTGAGGTTGAAGCTCCAAAAGACATGGGGGAAGGGAATTTTATGGTTTCCTCAAGTTTAGACAATGCTTTATTTGATTCTAGATCATCACATTATTTCATATATTCCCAGTTTTCTAATAAAATTAGATATTTCCAATTTGAATTAACAAGGGAGTTGTCTATCAAAAATCCTAAGGGAAATATCATTGAAAAAAAACATAGTGAATCTGTTCCCATTAGATCATATAAATATTCTTTATCTACTGATCTTATCAACATTACCTTGATAGAATTTGATATAATACTCGATATAGATTGTCTTTTAGACTATGATGTGAATATTTATTGTAAGAAGAAAGATGTCAAAATTTTTGATGATGATAAGAAGAATCTTATATTTAGAGTAGAAATGTCAGACCCTGATACTTATCATGATCCTCCCCCAGTAGCTCTACTAACTACAATTATTGGGGAGGAAGAGAATGAAATAACTATGGGTGAGGAAAATAATGTTCAAATATAAGACGTACCTATTGTAAAAGACTATGTTGATGTGTTTCCTAAGGATTTACCTTGATACCCTCTAGAATGAGATATTGAGTTTTCCATTGATTAAATTCCTGGTTTAAGGCCCATATTGAAGACCCCTTATAGAATGCCCACTGTGGAATTAGTTGAACTAAAGAAAAAATTACAGGAATTGAGTAATAATGTATTAATTCACCATAGTGTTTCTCCATGGGGATCCCCTGTTCATTTTATTAAGTTAAATGATGGATATATGAGGTTGTGCATGGACTATCGGAAGATTTATTATATTACAATAAATAACAAGTATCCCATACATCACATTGATGATTTATTAGATCAAATTCATAGAGCACAATATTATTCAAAGATTGACCTTCGATGTGGATATTATCTGTTGTGTGTGAAGAAGGAAGTCATCCTGAAAAGTGAATTTCAAACCAGGTATGGGAATTACAAGTTTATAGTAATGTATTTTGGATTGACTAATTCACCATATGTTTTCATGGATCTAATGAATAATGTTTTCAAGTTATATCTTTAGGAATTTTAATTGTTATTTATTGAGGATGTCTTAGTATACTAAAATATCTATAAAGATCATGAAAATAACATTTGAATTATTCTAAAAACCCTCAATAGAAATGAATTATATGGGATGTTTAGAAAATGAGAGTTCTGGCTTCAGGAAATTTCATTTCATTGCCTTATTGTCTGAAAGGGTGGAACTTCTGTTGAACCTTCTATGAAAAGTGAATTACAAGAACGACCATCACAAATTGGTATAACTTAGGTACCAATTATTATTTTTCAAGTTTATTATTATTTTTTCGTCCAGAATTTTTCCCGATTGGCTAACCCATTATCAAAGATCACACGTAAATGGTTAATTTTTTATGGAAAAACTAGTGTGAGGAATGTTTTGAAGAACTGTATAGAAGATTAGTCGATGCTTCTATCTTGAGCCTACCATGGGTTAATGATGGGTTTGTTATTTATAGTGATGATTCAATGAAAGGACATGATTGTGTCCTTATGTAAAATCATAATGTTATTACATATGCATCCTGACTCCTAAGAATTTAATAACAAAACAATCCGAATCTTGATCATGAGTTATTAGTTGTAATCTTTACATTGAAGATATATAAACACTATCACTATGGTGAAAAATTTGAGATATATACCTATCATAAAATTTTGAATTATGTTTTCTCCTAGAAAACTCTCAACATGAGACAAAGACGATGGCTTGAACTACTCAATTATTATTATATCACTATACACTACCACATGGGGAAGGAAAATACGGTGCCAGATACATTGGGATGAAAGGATCATCATGTTTTGAACAAGATGAGAGTTGAAAAGGATCCTATTTTTATGTATCTAATAAAGATGTATATGGGAATAATCATGGAAGGTGAAACAATGAAATGTTTTCAAATGGTTCCCAAACCATATTTACTGTAATTGATAACATGTTTTCAGAATAATGATGAGGATTTTCATAAGAGAATTAATGTTTTTAATGGTGGTAGATTGATCGACTTCATATATGAAGATGGGATTTTGAAATTTGGGAAGAGAATTTGTGTTCCTGACATACCCGATCTATAAAGGGAATTTTTGGATGATGCCCTTAGCTCCAATTTCAATATATAACCTAGTATCACTATGATGAATAGATATTTGAAGTAATATTTTTGGTTGCAAAACATGAAGAGAGATATTTCTGATTAAGTGTAAAGATGCATTGTTTATCCACAAGTTAATGCTGGAAGACAACATCCTACATGAGTCATGAAATCTCTTCCCATACTAGAGTGGAAATGAGATTATATTACAATGGACTTAGTCATGGGACTGCAAAAGACTCCTAGAAGGAATAATTAAATATGTGTCACTGTTGATCATCTTACAAAGTTAGGACATTTAATTTCTATAAGAGATAATTTACAAGATGAACATTTATCAAGACAATATAATAATGAAGTTGTAACACTTCCTGGAGTACCCCTATTGGATGTTTCTGATCATGATCCCCATTAAATCAAGATTCTCGAAAAATCTACATGTAACACCCGAGATTTTTATGAGTAATATTTTGTTTTTATATATCATCAAAGGAATCTTTCACTACACACTTGCTAGGCTTACTTTACATGCAATCGCTACCTTCCTTGATAGCTTGTGTTGTACGCAATACCGAGTTCTACTAAACAACGATATATTATTATAATATTGTTATGAACTAGCCGTTATGAATAGTGTTAAATAAATTTTGAATTTTATAACATTATTATTCATCTTACACATTTATAGAACATGTTATAAGAACAAAATAATTTTTTTGGCTAAAATAAGTATTTTTCAAAAAATGCAGTTTTGCCGCCTTTTGATGGCGCACCCACATTAAATCTAGTTTTTGACATGTTTATATGTTAAATTTGAAAAAATAAAATTCTTCATTTGAATCAGGATATAAAAATTTACATTAGATAAAGTTTTGATATTTTTTCCGATAACTTTCATATTTTAATGAATAGTAAAAACACGCTATATTTTAATTAAAAACAACTTTTTTCATCGTAATATCTTATGTAGTTAAATTATAATATTGAATGGTTTTAAAGTATTTATAGAATATATTTTTTACATTTAATATAATGTATGTCATTAGCATTGATTTTACCTTGAATTCGTAGGTTAAATCAATTCAATCTTTTGCAATGTTTTAAAGAAAAACCTGTTTTCTTTCGACAACGGGATTAATTTTAATTTAATTTCTGCATCTTTTATGTATTGAATTTGAAAAAATGGATTACATATTTTGAATCAGTGGGTCCAAATTATGTTAATAAGCTACTTTTTATTTTTGGGAATTATGAATAGTAATTATGGTAAATTTTATTTACCATAGTTAAAGGTAAATCGGGTAATTAAGGGTAAATATAATATTTTAAAATTACCCTAAAAATGTCAAAATCCTATTGGATGACTAAAAGTCAACCCATATCACCTAAGGATCGGATTAGATTCATTTAATTAAATTTTTTCAATGAAAATAATTTAATTATTATTAAAACCAAAGAATGTGACAACATGTCACTTTCTTAAATTATATAAGTATAATAATTTTAATCTAGTGATAAACTTCATGAAACTTAAAACATGAATAGTCTCCAGAAATCTAATTTAATTATCTAAATCATAGGAATTTATTTAGAATTTTTAGGGATTAAATAATTATTATTTATTATGATACAAAGATGATGCAGTAATTATCTTATTAATGAAATATTGACATAATTGATGTTATAAATACCCAAATAAATGTAATTTTAGACATTTTATGAATTCCACTAATTTTCTAGGTTAATATGATATATTATTGTTGATTTCGGCAACTTGGTTCGAACATATAATTCTTTTATGACTTTCACAAAAATCATATATCAAATAGTTTCAAAATTGACACAAAATAGTTTTTAAATCAAATATTATATTAATAATTGTTATTTTATTCCTAAAAATCTAAGGTTCGCCCAAATGACTTAGATAAGGATATATATATTAATAATAAACAATTTGGGGTTCGTTTGGCATGTTATAGTAAGTGTGTTAACCATATAGTGAAAGAAAACAAAAAGACACGGTAAAAGTTAAATTATTTAACTTAGAGTTAAATCTAATTGATAAGGTTAACATAATACCCTAAACTTGTCTAAATATTATTGGTTGATATAATTTCGACCCATCCCCACTTTAACTTCGAAATAAGACCCTTTGTAACCATTATAAACCGATTTTGACTTTAATATAAAATAATATTTTGAGGTATTCCTAAGGTGCCCCTCTCCTCCCTTATAAAAGGGCACCTCCTTCCCCCTCCTCCTCACACCAATTTGAGCACTCAAGCTCGGCCAACCCCTGACATTTTCTCCTCTCCACTTCCCTAGAATAATCCTAGAGGTCCTGGTCTTCTTCAAAGACCAATCTTAGTTCCCTAAGTGGAGGATTCAAAGAGGCGTTCCAAAGAAGAGGTAATATCTGTTACCGATCTTTTCAATTTCTTTCTTCTTCAACTTCTTCTCCTTTAGTTGTTTCATGATAATGTAATAACATCAGTATTACTTACATACTGATATGTTATTATAAATATGAAACAACCCTAATTCATCTTCTATCCATCCTACGGAAAACTGAAATCACCGCCAGTGCGTACGTACGGAATACCGTCTCCACGCCGTGGTGTAATCTATTTTCCACCACCACATTACAAGGATGGGTATAATTGTGTAATGAGTAACTATTTATGATTATTATAAAGTAATATTGATACTAAAATAATATATATATACTCCAATACAATTCCACGATCATAGGAACGATATCATCACTCGTGCGTACATACGGAATACCGTCTCCATGATGTGATGTGACTCGTTCTACATGATCATCATTACATAGTAATTATATAAATGAATTGAATGAATAAATATGATATATGTTACACTAATACCATTCTGGATATAAGGTATCGATAACCTTAAAAGAAGAATAAGAATTTATTCGGCAAAACACGCATAAGAACAAAAGGCAATAAAGACCCGAGTAAAAAGTAACAATGAAATATTACTAACAAGAAGCTAAGAATATGACCATATATGATATCATATCAATATTTATTATTCTGGAATAAGTAAATAACATTATTTAAACCATTATACAGGAGATTTGGACACGTACAAAGCAAATCGGACCTAAGGTAAGGGAAATATCACAATCTCATTTTTATCCGAGATTGTTTATTCGTAAGTATTTACTGGGGTGTATTTTATCATCCACATCCATGTTTCATCAATATGTAATATTATTTACATCCACATACACTTGTTTAAATCCATTTTTACCCTTCGGTGAGTTTTTAGTAATATGTATGAAAGGAATCTTTCATCGTTTTTCGTACGAGGTATTTTTTGACTTTTCCGACAAAAGTACGAAGAATGTTTTTTTAACTTATACGGCATGCATGGATTTCTAAAAAATTATTTCCAAGAAGCTTCCTTTACGAGTATTAAAGTTTATTTTTAATCAACTTCTTTTATTTTAAAATTGTATGACATGTTAAGAAAGGAAAAGTGTTTTTTGAAGTAGAAAGGATATTTTCCTCAAGAATGAAGTTCAAGTATTTTATCAAAATTATTTTCCATCGAAGATAATAAAAGGGTTCTGTTTTTATCCCTATTATTACATGGATTCGATTATGTTGTGATGGAAACATTTTAATGAATTCCTTTATCTTATATGAATTGTTTTATGATGTCATGTTGTTTAAGAATCCCATATTTATTACATGGGTTATGCGATGATGTATGATTTATGATTACGTGGCACACATAAGAAAGGATTCATTATAAGATGGGTGGGACCTATATCTCCCTCCAATGCATTGGGTAAAGATTTTATATCTCATGAGATAGACAGGGCTGGAACGGTAGGTTATACCTGTTCAGTGAAACAGGACTGAAACAAGGGTTACTCGATTCAGAAAGGGACTTTGTCCACTAAGATATTCTTGGCACTGAGTCATGACTAACAAGAAATGATTTTCCAAGATTATGTGTGCATGCCACAATGTTTCAAGTTTCATGTTATGATTATGGTGATCTCATTTTCACTTCTATGATTTATTCCATGTTAAGATATTATGATCTCTTTTGAAGGTTATGATTTTCAAAAAGATATGATATGATTTTTAGTTCCATTATTTTCCCTTGCTGAGCATTTGAGATCACCCTTTTATGTTTTCTTTTACCCAGGTCAGGGAGATGGATATTAAGTAGAATATGCTAAAAGGGACCCTAGATATGATGAAATAAATGGGAGACACTATAGAATATTTATGAACCAGTTGTTTATGTTTCCCAGTTTCTAAAGACACTATACCTATACGGTCCTTTGTGGTTTTGTCATATGTTGTAATAAGTGTGCTTCAATTTTGAAGTATTAACAATATATGTAAATTATGGGTCGTTATAGTTGGTATCAAAGGGAGGTTATAGTCAACCTTTGGAAACTAGGATGTGAAAGCCTTAGTAAGAACCCTAAGGATAAGTCTAAGCATAGAACAAATCTTAGTCTTTTAGAAATTTCCATGAATACCCTAGGATAAGACCTAAAGTATAAAATTTTATTCTCGATTATGTGGTTTTCCTATTATAATTAGTGTTGCTCACACTATTGTTCTTGGTTTTAGTCAATGGATGGAACCCGAAGAAACCGTGTTAATGCGGAATGCGATGGGAAATGCAATGATTGTCCCCCTAAGCAACCATACGATATGGGAGCTGGAATGAAAAATCTTGTAGCCATGCTCACACAACTTTCTCAAGCTATGAATCATGCAGGACTTCCAAACGAGCAAAGGAAGGAGCAACATTCTGTTGAATCCTTCATGAGGCAGCGTCCACCGTCTTTCAGCGGGTCTACTGATCCATTAGTTGCTGAACAATGGATTAGTACTACTGAAAATATATTTTCAGTTCTTCAATGTTCTGAACATGATAAAGTCATCCTAGCAGTGTATCGTTTGGAAGGAGATGCTGATCAATGGTGGAATCTTATTAAGAATACGAGGCAAAGGGATGAAATTGAGTCTATGGAATGGGACGAGTTCAAGAACTTATTTTTCAATAAGTACTTCCCTCGTATTCTCCGAACAAAGATGGAGAAAGAGTTTCTTGAACTGAAGAAAAGGGATGATGAATCTGTTGGTACCTATGAAGCAAATTTTACAAGACTTGCAAGGTACGCTTCTGGTATTATTATCCAACCTGAGAGTAAGATCGATCGATTCTTTAGTGGCTTAAAACCAAGTCTTCTAAGGGCGTTAGCCATAAGGGACTTCAATAGATACGAGGAAATCGTTCGATGTGCTCTCAAAGTCTAGATGGAGATTGGAGTAACCCATCAGTCACATGGGTTTGATAAGAAGAGGAAGATGGAATTCAAAGGAAAATCTAAAGAGCACACTGAAAAGAAGATGAGCTTTCCCTTATGCTCAAAGTGTGGAAAGAAACATGGAGGGAGTTGTCTTAAAGGGACAAGTAAATGTTTCAAATGTGGAAAGGAAGGTCATCGGGCATTTGAATGCCGCGATAATGGGAAGAAGATGTCTAATGATGCAAACAAAGGAAGGGATACACAGAATGAACCTACTACACTTCAATGTTTCAAGTGCAAGGAGATGGGGCATTATGCCAATCAATGCCCAAATCCAAGGGTTGATGATGATGGTCGACGTCAACAAAATCATAAGGCTAAAGACAAAGGAAAGTCACATGAAATTTCTATCAGCGATGTGGAGTACGATAACGAAGTGGTAAAAGGTACACTTACCATCCACTCTAAAGTAGCAAATGTTTTATTTGATTCTGGATCCACCCACTCTTTTATTTCTGAAAAATTTCTTAAGGGTATCACCGTACTACCTCAACAATTAGATGTTGAGTTAGCTGTGACAACACCTAATGGCACAACAGTCGCATCAAAAGTTTATAATTCACTTCCGATGGATGTTTGTGGGAAAGTGCTTCCTGCAAATCTTGTGATACTTTCTTTAGTGGAATTTGATGTGATTCTTGGCATGGATTGGATTTCTCTACATGGATCTCATATCAATTGCCAAAGAAGGGAAGTCATATTTCATATTCCAGATCAATCTACGATCGTCTATCGATGCAAGGATGAATATAACCTTCCAGTGGAAATCTCTTCCATCTTATGGGTCTTGATTCCACTAAATGAAGGTTATTTATCTCAAATGGTTGGTGAGAAACTCACGATTAAGAATATGCCCATTGTACGGGAGTTTGATGATGTCTTTCCGAAGGAATTACCGGGTCGTCCACCAAATCGTGAAGTTGAGTTTTCAATAGAACTCGTACCGGGTGCTTTGCCTATTTCAAAGACACCATATAGAATGGCCCCAATTAAGTTGCAAGAATTGAAGAAGCAACTCCAAGAGAATCTTGATAAGGGATTCATACGCCCTAGTGTGTCACCTTGGGGAGCACCTGTTTTATTTGTTAAGAAGAAAGATGGATCAATGAGACTCTGCATTGATTATCGAGAACTTAACAAGATCACTATCAAGAAAAAATATCCTCTCCCACGCATTGATGACTTATTTGACCAACTATGCGGAGCTCAATAATTTTCCAAGATTGATCTCCGTTCAGGGTATCATCAATTAAGGGTCAAAAGGGAGGATATACCAAAGACGACTTTCCGTATAAGGTATGGACACTATGAATTTATAGTGATGCCATTTGGTCTTACTAATGCCCCTGCTATCTTCATGGATCTAATGAATAGAGTCTTTAGAGACTATCTTGATCAATTTGTGGTAGTCTTTATAGACGATATTATTGTCTATTCAAAGAGCAAGGAAGAGCATGAAGATCACTTGAGAATTATATTGAAGACCCTGAGAAAGGAGAAGCTTTATGCCAAATTTACCAAGTGTGAATTTTGGCTTCAAAAAGTTGCATTTTTGGGTCACATAATCTCAAAAGTGGGGATATCTGTGGATCCAGCAAAAACAGAGGTTATCGAAAGATGGTCAAGACCAACAACAGTAACTGAGATCCGAAGTGTTCTTGGTTTGGCTGGATATTATCGACGTTTTGTAAAGGATTTTTCATGATTATCTAATCCACTCACCAAGTTGACTCGGAAAGGAGTTAAGTTTGTTTGGATAGTGGAATGTGAAGAGAATTTCAAGGAGTTGAAAAGAAGGTTATCCAGTGCACCTGTGCTCACACTGCCTTGTAGTGGAGAAAGGTTTGTGATCTACAGTGATGCATCCAAGAAGGGATTGGGGTGTGTTCTTATGCAAAATGATATGGTGGTAGCTTATGCCTCACGACAGTTGAAAATCCATGAGAAATGTTACCCAACACATGATTTGGAGTTGGCTGCAGTAATCCTTCCATTAAAGATTTGGAGGCATTACCTTTATGGTGAAAGGTGTGATATTTATACTGATCATACAAGTTTAAAGTATATTTTCACACAAAAGGAGCTGAATATGCGTCAAAGAAGATGGTTGGAGCTGATTAAGGATTATGACTGCTCAATCCATTACCACCCTGGGAAAGAAAACATGGTGGCAGATGCATTAAGTCGACAAGACCATTCAAGTTTATCCATGATGAGGATCACAAAATATCCAATATTTATGGATTTACAAAGGATGGATCTTGGAATTATAATGGAAGGGGAAAAATCATATCTTTCTCAAATGAATGTTCAACCATCTATACATGCGAAGATTAAAGAGGCACAGAAAGAAGATGTCGAGTTACAAAAGAAGGTGAGAAATGTTCCTGAATTCAACCTTGATTGTGATGGGATAATAAAGTTCAGGAATCGGGTTTGTGTTCCTCCCATCCCCGAATTAAAGAAGGAGCTGCTGGATGAGGCTCATAGTTCTTCATTCTCTATTCATCCTGGAAGCACGAAGATGTATACGGACCTGAAAGAGTACTTCTGGTGGGATGGCATGAAAAGAGATGTTGCTGAATATGACTCTCGATGCTTGGTTTGTCAACAAGTTAAAGCTGAGAGACAAAAGTCTAAGGGGATGTTACAACCATTACCCATACCCGAATGGAAATGGGAAAACATCACTATGGACTTTGTTATAGGACTTCCTAAAACATCCAAAGGCAATAATGTTATTTGGGTCATTGTTGATCGTCTTACAAAGTCTGCACACTTCATTGCTATTAGAGAGGATTTCTCTCTAGATGAGCTTGCCAGGATATATGTAAAGGAAGTGGTAAGATTGCATGGAGTACCACTTTCTATTATATCTGATCGGGATCCGAGATTTACCTCAAAGTTCTGGAGAAGTCTTCAGCATACTCTGGATACAGAGTTGAGTTTCAGCACTGCTTATCATCCCTAGACAGATGGTCAGTCTGAAAGAACAATTCAAACCCTAGAAGATATGTTGAGATCTTTCTCTATGGATTCCAAAGGAGGTTGGGATCAACACCTACCTTTGGTGGAATTTTCTTATAATAATAGCTTTCATTCCAGTATTCATATGGCTCCTTATTAAGCTCTCTATGGAAAGAAATGCAGGACTCCAACTTGCTGGGATGAAGTTGGGGAAAGAAAGCTATTAGGACCTGATCTCATTGATGAAATGGCAGACAAGGCCAGATCTATTCAACAACACATAAGAGCAGCTCAGAGTCGACAAAAAAGTTATGCCGACAACCGAAGTAAAGACCTAGAGTTTGAAGTGGGCGATAAAGTGTTTTTAAGAATATCTCCTTGGAAGAGGGTTATGAGATTTGGAAAGAAGGGGAAGTTGAGCCCTAGATATATCGGTCCTTTCGAAATACTGGATCGTGTTGGAAAGGTAGCTTACCGATTGGCGCTTCCACCGAATCTCTCTCAAGTTCACGATGTGTTCCATTTATCTCTCCTGAGAAAGTACATACCAGATCCTTCACATGTACTCAGCTCAGAAGTTGTACCGCTGGAGCAAGATCTTTTTTATGAAGAACAGCCGATAGAGATTCTGGATCATAGCGAAAATGTCCTACGAAACAAGACCACTCTCTTGGTGAAAGTTTTATGGAGGAACCACCAATTAGAAGAAGCTACATGGGATCTTGAGGATATGATGAGGGAGAAGTATCCTCATCTGTTTGTTACAAAGTGACGAATTTTGAGGGAGAAATTCTTTTTAAGGGGGGTAGAATGTAACACCCGAGATTTTTATGAGTAATATTTTATTTTTATATATCATCAAAGGAATCATTCACTACAAACTTGCTTGGCTTACTTTACACGCAATTGCGACCTTCCTCGATAGCTTCTGTTGTACGCAATACCGAGTTTTACTAAACAACGATATATTATTATAATATTGTTATGAACTAGACGTTATGAATAGTGTTAACTAAATTTTGAATTTTATAACATTATTATTCATCTTACACATTTCTAGAACATGTTATAAGAACAAAATAATTTTTTCGGGTAAAATAAGTATTTTTCAAAAAATGCAGTTTTGCCGCCTTTTGATGGCGCAACCACATTAAATCTAGTTTTCGACATGTTTATATGTTCAATTTGACAAAATAAAATTCTTCATTTGAATAAGGATATAAAAATTTACATTAGATAATGTTTTGGTATTTTTCCGATAACTTTCATATTTTAATGAATAGTAAAACACGCTATATTTTAATTAAAAACAACTTTTTTCATCGTAATATCTTATGTGGTTAAATTATAATATTGAATGGTTTTAAATTATAAATAGAATATATTTTTACCATTTAATATAATTTATGTCATTTGCATTGATTTTACCTTGTATTCGTAGGTTAAATCAATTCAATCTTTCGCAATGTTTTAAAGAAAAACCCGTTTTCTTTCGACAATAGGATTAATTTTAATTTAATTTCTGTATCTTTTGTTTATTGAATTTGGAAAAATGGATTACATATTTGGAATCAGTGGGTCCAAATTATGTTAATAAGCTACTTTTTATTTTTGGGAATTATGAATAGTAATTATGGTAAATTTTATTTACCATAGTTAAAGGTAAATCGGGTAATTAAGGGTAAATATAATATTTTAAAATTACCCTAAAAAATGTCAAAATCCTATAGGATGACTAAAAGTTGACCTATATCACCTAAGGGTCGGATTAGATTCATTTAATTAAATTTTTTCAATGAAAATAATTTAATTAGTATTAAAACCAAAGAATGTGACAACATGTCACTTTCTTAAAATATATAAGTATAATAATTTTAATCTAGTGATAAACTTCATGAAACTTCAAACATGAATAGTCTCTAGAACGCTAATATAATTATATAAATCATAGGAAATTATTTAGATTTTTTAGGGATTAAATAATTATCATTTATTATGATAAAATGATGATGCAGTAATTATCTTATTAATGAAATATTGACATAATTGATGTTATAAATAACCAAATAAATGTAATTTGAGACTTTTTATGAATGAAACTAATTTTCTAGGTTACTATGATATATTATTGTTGATTTAATAAACTTGGTTCGAACATATAATTCTGTTATGACTTTCACAAAAATCATATATCAAATAGTGTCAAAATTGACACAAAATAGTTTTTAAATAAAATATTATATTACTAATTGTTATTTTATTCCTAAAAATCTAAGGTTCGGCCAAATGACTTAGATAAGGATATATATATTAATAATAAACAATTTGGGGTTCGTTTGGCATGTTATAGTAAGTGTATTAACCATATAGTGAAAGAAAACAAAAAGACACGGTAAAAGGTAAATTATTTAACTTAGAGTTAAATCTAATTGATAAGGTTAAAATAATACCCTAAACTTGTCTAAATCTTATTGGTTGATATGATTTCGACCCATACCCACTTTACCTTCGAAATAAGACCCTTTGGAACCATTATAAACTGATTTTGACTTTAATATAAAATAATATTTTGAGGTATTCCTAAGGTGCCCCTCTCCTCCCTTATAAAAGGGCGCCTCCTTCCCCCTCCTCCTCACACCAATTTGATCACTCTAGCTCGGAAAACCCCTGCCATTTTCTCCTCTCCACTTCCCTAGAATAATCCTAGAGGTCCTGGTCCTCTTCAAAGACCAATCTTAGTTCCCTAAGTGGAGGATTCAAAGAGGCGTTCCAAAGAAGAGGTAATATCTGTTACCGATCTTTTCAATTTCTTTCTTCTTCAACTTCTTCTCCATTAGTTGTTTCATGATAAAGTAATAACATCAGTATTAATAACATACTGATATGTTATTATAAATATGAAACAACCCTAATTCACCTTCTATCCATCCTACGGAAAAATGAAATCACCGCGCGTGCGTACGTACGGAATACCGTCTCCACGCCGTGGTGTAATCTATTTTCCACCACCACCATACAAGGATGGGTATAATGGTGTAATGTCCAAATATTTATGATTATTATAAAGTAATATTGATATTGAGATAATATATATATACTCCAACACAATTCCACGATCATAGGAAAGATATCATCACTCGTGCGTACATACGGAATACCGTCTCCATGATGTGATGCGACTCGTTCTACTTGATCATCATTACATAGTAATTATATAAATGAATTGAATGAATAAATATGATATATGTTACACTAATACCATTCTGGATATAAGTTATCTATAACCTTAAAAGAATAATAAGAATTTATTCGGAAAAACACGCATAAGAAAAAAAGGCAATAAAGACCTGAGTAACAAGTAACAATGAAATATTACTAACAAGAAGCTAAGAATATGACCATATATGATATCATATCAATATGTATGATTCTGGAATAAGTCAATAACATTATTTAAACCATTATACAGGAGCTTCGGACACATACAAAGCAAATCGGACCTAAGGTAAGGGAAATATCACAATCTCATTTTTATCCGAGATTGTTTATTCGTAAGTATTTACTGGGGTTTATTTTATCATCCACAAACATGTTTCATCAATATGTAATATTATTTACATCCACCTACACTTGTTTAAATCCATTTTAACCCTTCTGTGAGTTTTTAGTAATATGTATGAAAGGAATCTTTTGTCGTTTTTCGTACGAGGTATTTTTTGACTTTTCCGACAAAAGTACGAAGAATGTTTTTTTAACTTATACGGCATGAATGGATTTCTAAAAAATTATTTCCAAGAAGCTTCCTTTACAAGTATTCAAGTTTATTTTTAATCAAATTCTTTTATTTTAAAATTATATGACATGTTAAGAAAGGAAAAGTGTTTTTTGAAGTAGAAAGGATATTTTCCTCAAGAATGAAGTTCAAATATTTTATCATAATTATTTTCCATCTAAGATAATAAAAGGGTTATATTTTTATCCCTATTATTACATGGATTTGATTATGTTGTGATGGAAACATTTTTATGAATTCCTTTATATTATATGAATTGTTTTATGATGTCATGTTGTTTAAGAATCCCATATTTATTACATGGGTTATGCGATGATGTATGATTTATGATTACGTGGCACACATAAGAAAGGATTAATTATAAGATGGGTGGGACCTATATCTCCCTCCAATTCATTTGGTAAAGATTTTATATCTCATGAGATAGACAGAGCTGGAACGGTAGGTTATACCGGTTCAGTGAAACAGGACTGAAACGAGGGTTACTCGATTCAGAAAGGGACTTTGTCCACTAAGATAGTCTTGGAAATGAGTCATGACTAACACGAAATGATTTTCCAAGATTATGTGTGCATGCCACAGAGTTTCAAGTTTCATGTTATGATTATGGTGATCTCATTTTCACTTCTATGATTTATTCCATGTTAAGATATTATGATCTCTTTTGAAGGTTATGATTTTCAAAAAGATATGATATGATTTTTAGTTCCTTTATTTGCCCTTGCTGAGCATTTGAGCTCACCCTTTTATGTTTTATTTTCCCCAGGTCAGGAAGATGGATATTAAGTAGAATATGCTAAAAGGGACCCTAGATATGACGAAATAAATGGGAGACACTGTAGAAGATTTATGAACCAGTTGTTTATGTTTCCCAGTTTCTAAAGACACTATACCTATACGGTCCTTTGTGGTTTTGTCATATGTTGTAATAAGTGTGCTTCAATTTTGAAGTATTAACAATGTATGTAAAGTATGGGCCGTTATACTTCAGAAGGCCTTGGATACTGAACTTCACTTGAGAACTGCCTAGTAAACTCAATTTGATGGACAATCAGAAAAGACTACCGAAACCATATAAGAAATGTTGTGATCTTTGTCACATGTATTTAAAGGTATGTGGGATATATATTTACCTTTGGTATAATTTTCTTCCATAATAGCTTCCATTAAAGTATTCATATGGAACCATATGTAGAATTATATGGAAAGATATGTCACACACTAACATGTTGCGATGATTTTGGTGAATTAAAATTTGTAGGCCCATAAATTGTTGAGGAAACAATGAAAAATGTGAAGTTTATCCAAACCCAGATCAGAGTAGCACAATGTTGGAAAAAGAGAAATGTCGAAAATCGAAGGAAGGATCTGGAATTTAAAGTTATAGATCATGTATTCTGGAATGCATCTTCATGGAAGGGTGTTATACATTTCAGTAAAAAGTTTAAATTAAGTCCCAAGTACATCAGACCTTTCGAAATTCTTGAATGAATTGGAGTTGTAGCTTATCGTTTGGAAATACAGCCAAGTCTCTCCAAAGACCATGATGTGTTTCACGTATTACTATTGAGAAAATACATGTATGACCCAATGTATGTACTCACCTATGATGAAATAGAACTGGAACCTGAATTTTATTATTGCAAAGAGCCTATCAGAATTCTTGATACAATAGAACAAGTGTGGAGAAACCAGATGACTCTCCTGTTGAATGTTTGAAAGAGAAATCATAAGACGGAAGATGAAACATTGGATCCTCTGAATCTTATGATGATAAACTATTTATTTTTTTTAGTAATATTCTAGAAATTAGGAGGACGATATTATTTGAATGAGGGGATAATGAAACACCCCCAATGCTTTGATGGTACGTTTCCTTTTGAATAATGCAATAGCTTTCGTTCTTCACAACTTGGAGTTTTAACACACCACGACCTATAAAACAAGCTGTTATGAATAGTAATAACCACTTTTTAAAATATTATAAATCATATTTTTCGAAATGGACATCATTTTTTGTTTCGCAATATCAAAATTAACTGAGGCTTATTTTTTGGTATTTTTCTGAAAACATTCAATTTTTGATGAATTGTGAAAAACACTTTGTTATTGCTTTCAACTATATTTTTATTTAAATAATTATTTATTTTATATAAATTTATATTAGGTATAAATAGATAAATAATATTTATATATGTTCAATGGAATTCAATGGAGTCATTTTATAATATTATCAGATATATAAAATTTTATTAAACTTTTTACCATCTTTTACACACCTTCTAGGTGGATTTGAAAATTTTCATAAAACATAATTTTACTAGATCTATTAGTTGTATTTCAAAAATTAGAGAGATTTAGTTGGCATCAGTATGTAAAATGTGGTTTAATAATATGAAAATAGTTTTTCATGAATAGTAACTTTTGGCTTTTATTTACCATAGTTAAAATTAAATAGGGAAATTAAATGCAAAAATGGTATTATAATTACCCTAACACTGATCCAAATTCGATTTGATAAGTTTATTTCAACCAAAATATATCATAGTAAAAAATATGATCCTTTTGGTCCACTTGGATTACATTAGGACATTTATTATTATTTTATTTAAATAAGAGTTGAAAGTGTTAAATTCATTGTTCAATGAGTAAAAAATTTTAATATAGGGTTATACATAATATAAATTTGACTATAAATATTCATTTGAATTATAACATGATTTACTACATAGTTGTATTTTATTTATAATTTTTAGACATTATATAATTAAATATATTTATGAAATTATGATGATGCAGTAATTACCTTATTATTGAATGATTTAAAACTTGATATTATAAATATAAAAATAAATGTAAATTGAGAATTTTTATAAAGTAAACTAATTTTCAAGATTAATATGACATGTTAGGGTTGATTTAATAATTTTTAAAATTTAATAATGATGTTTTGTCTTTCACAAAAATAAAATACCAACTATTATCAAAATTGACATAAAGTAGTTTTTTTTTAAAATACTATATTATTAATTGATATAATATTACTAAGAATATATGGATCAAACAAAGTAATTATATAAGGATAGATATATTAATTTATAACCAATTTGGGTTCTCATTGATTTTTATTGTAAGTTTATTAACCATTTATGATAATAATTCGAGAATACTTTGTACAAGATAGAATATTTTACTTTGAGATAAATCTAAAAGATATAGTTAATATAGTGACCCAAACCATTTTAAAAAATATTGTTTTAGTGGTTTTAGACCCATACACACCTTATCATCTAAATAGATCATTTTGGATCCATTATAAATTGAATTTTATTGTATAATAAAATATTAATTCAAGATTTTCCTAAAGTGACACTCTCCTCTCTTATAAAATCGTACTTCCCCTTCTCTCAAATCACACCTCCAATGCCATTTGGCTCAGACAAACCCTTCTCTAATATCCTCCCAACTACCCTACCTTAAACCTAATGGACTTACATTGATCATAAAGACACCCTAAGGCTCGATTTTCATCAACTTAAAAAGAATGACTCGATGAAGAGGTTACAATTTCACCACCCTTTTCAAAGTTCTTTTCTTCTTCACTTCCTATTCCTTTATTGTTTAAATAAATAAATAATAACTCATGTACCTTATCTATACTATGATGTTGATATAAATATTTTACAACCATATTCATTATTCTATCCATCCAATGAATTGCATGTCACCATACGTGCGTACGTACAACTTACCGTCTCGACATCGTGTTGTAGTTTGTTATTAAAACACTACATTATTTTCATGGGTATTATAATGAGTATAACTGAAGTAAATAATAAATATAACATGATAATGTTTCTATATATATGATATACCATCCAATTACATAATATTTCACCATCAATATGATGATATTGTCAGTCGTACGTACGTACAGATTACCATCTCCACGAACACGATGAGATTCATTCCCCATAATAAGAATTCAAAATAATAATCATTTTATGATTAAAAATTATGTTTATGAACATAATATCATTATTTATATAAATCAAATACACCCAATCCATAACAAACATGACTTACGTAACAAAACATATAATGGAAAATGAATCAGTTAACACCAAAAACAATGATACTACAAAAATATTATTAACAAAGTAATATTAGAAGATCACATATGATATCATATTTATGTAGGTGGTTATTTTATAATCTAATAACTATTATTTAACTATTATACAGCAGTTTAACGTACTCTCAACCATGAAAAAGTATATGGTAAGGGTAAATATTACAATTTCTTTTATTTGAGGTTTTTTATATATAAGAATCTATTGGGTCCTCTTTATCATCCACTTCTGTGTTTCTTAAAAATGTATTTCAAAACATTCTTACTATTTGATAGACTATAGGTTAATTTAATTTATAACCTTGGTTGACTATTAATCCAAATTTTTTAAAGGATACATTCTATCATTTTCCGAACAAGGTACTTTATGACCTTTTTGACAAATTAATGTAAAAATATTTTTTATCTTATATGGGGGGCACATCTATTTTTCTTATATAACATAAACATCAAATTCCCCCTTACAATCATATAAGAATAAATTCAAAATAAATATTATATTTTATAATAATTTGACATTTAAATGATTTCAAAATAGAATTAGATATTTCGCTCAAATGATTTTGATTTCATCTATGTGATATGTTTGATTGTGGATGCATTACTTTTATACGATTCATGGTTTATTGTTAAATTATTAACATTTATTATGCTAATTTTTAATATGAATGTTTATGTTATGTTTCAAAATTTTTAAATGAGGAATATATTGGACTTATTAAGTGAAGGGTGGAGCCCGTTATTGCTCCTCGTTGCATCGGTAGGTCTCATTAGACAAACTAGTGTCATGGAATAGGGCTTTGAAAAAATCTTATTTTTATTCTTGGAATGAGTCTTTGATTATGTGGTTATGATGTCCGGCAGTTTTCACTCCATCATTATGAAATTGGCTATTGATATTGCATGTGATAATTTGACTAGAATAATATCCATGTCAATAAGTAAATGGCATGATTTTATTTATATTTTCCATATTATTATGATGATTATGTTTAAAAGGCTTTAGTTTTAGTCGTATACATTTACTTAATTTTTTATTCTTATGAATGAAATTTTATGCTATTTTTTTATCCTTAGTGAGCATCTAAGCGCACCCCTTCCTATGTTTTATTTTTCCTATAATTTGAAGAATTATTTAACGGTTGACCAATAGGGATATGCTAAGGAATATAAGTGTGTTCAAAGGGGAAACAATGTTGTTGTTTTATATCTCATGATGTAATGTAATAATTATGTTTGTATCTTTTACTTCTTAGGCTACAAAACAGATTGGTCATTCAGGACCAGATTACATGTGATCATGCCAATGTTATGTAACAATGCACCAAATCTAGGTAACCAGGGTCGAGGCATTACAAAGGACCAATCCTTATTAAGGATACAAAAACCATTTATAAAACCAAGGTTTTAAGAAATCCCTATTTTAAAAGTACCATATTTAATTTATGGAATAACCATGCGGGCACCTAGTGCACCCAGGGATGTTCCAACAACCAATGGCTCAATGAAAACCAATATTAAATTTGAAAACCATTTTAAAAAGGACATATGTTTTCTTTGAAATTAAGACCAACCACTCATATCCCTAAGAGAGAAACAAACAATCACCTTAAATATATAAAAATCCTTTTTCAAATTGTTTTTATCGTAATTCCAAATTTACAACACTTTCAAACCAAACACACCAAATCGAGTTCACAAAAAAGAAATTATCATTACAACTTCATTATAGCTAAACAGTTCATAAAACCCTCATTTTCTATTTTTAAGAATAGATACATTATATTAAACATTTTGGGTGTATAAACACATAAAATTATTTAGAAATTTGACCCAAATGAATCATCAAAATGTGAACCACAAATAAAAAATGATTGAAACAACATTTGGCATAAATAAAACTCTAATCACATTGGTGAATGTAAGCATATTAAAAGAATAAAACTAAAAATATTTTTCTTATAACTCCAGAAAAATGAATACACTATTGAAGGAAAATTAAATATAATTAAAAATATGAAAATTAAATAAAATAGATAAATTGGCTAATGAATGTTTCTCAGGATTGCATCAGAAAGGATATCTAGATTTGACTATCTCATACTTAGAGAAGGCATGATGGAACCTCAACGGAAGGAAGAATAATGCCATGTAGACTGAACACACACCCTAGACAATGATAAAAATACATGAAACACAACCCATGTGATTTAGGGTTTAGCCAACCTAAATAAAAACACCAAATATAAAAAAGAAAAATATCTTGGATGTGAGGTCCTCAGGCTAGAGAACTTGCACTGGTAAGCTGGAGGGGGTAGGGAAGGGGAGAGTACGGGAGGTCGGTTCGTTCTCTACATTAAATGGAGTGGGAGGTAACTATGGTTGATCACATTGGATATATAAATGGAGATGGAGGGGGTTGATGTCTAGAAAAAAGGATATGGAGAGGGTTGGCTGGCTGGAATGAAGGGCTCGTAGGGGAGAAGAGGGGAGGTGGTGGTGGTTGGTAGCCTGGTAGAAGGACGAAACGGAATGCGTCACCAGCAAAGAGTAGGGGAACTGGGGCGCACTCCATGAAGACAACCAGTGGGGTACTATAGAGCCATTCCACGAGGGAGTAGTGGGAGGTGGGACACCCCCTGGGTTTCCCAAAAAAAATCTTTTCTATTAATATTTTGATAATACTATTAATAATAACTATAATACATATAATAATAATAATAATAATAACCATCACAATAATGTTAACAATAATGACATTATAATAATAATAATAATAATTCCAATAATACAATAATAATAATTTTAATAATTATCATAACCTGTTTTATCAAAAAACAACAACAACAACAACAACAATAATAATAATATCAATAATTAAGTAATAATAATTCAAATAATTATTATAATAATAGTAATAATGACAATAATAACATTTTCATTATTAATTTAACAATAAAAATAACAACTACATAAAATTAAAAAAATATTACTATTGATATCAATATAGAAGTAATAGTAAAACACAAATTTTATAATAGTAATATAATTATTATATACTCAATAATAATAATAATAATAATAATATTAAGGTATAAAAATTTATAAAATTTTTTTGTTTGTAATATTTGTGTAATTGCAGGGCCACCGAGGTTGACAACTTGGTTATCGCTAACTGTTCGTTGCACGTGAACCAACCTGAAACAAACCAAAAATAACAATCCTCATTAATTATAACCTCATTTTGAACCTGAGCCACGATAAGAGAACCTAGAGACATGAAATAATAAAATAAATATAAATATGAAAGTTGTGGTGTGACAATTCTCCCTACCATGAACACATTCATCCCCCCATATGCCACCCAGCCAAATGATCAGCTGAACATGAATCCATACCCAATTGAAACCAAAATAAACCACAACACTATATAATGGGAGAACACAATCGGGTTATACCCACAACAAGATCTCAACTAGCGCAGAAATTTAACCCCCAACCATACCACATTGGGATGTGGGGTGACACATGAACTCCATATCGATCCAAACTATCTTCTATAGCACAAGAAAAAAACATGTCTACTGAAAGTTGGAAGTATCGACCCATACCAAAGACCCCCAACACTAGAGAAAAACCCCCCATGAAGAAGAAAAATCGTGATGTAAACCAAATAATAACTACAACAAATTGGTTATTCAACAAGGAGTTACTTCCTCAATAGAACATAGCTAAAATGAGATCAACCAATACAAGGTCCAAACATTCTTTTAGAATAATTCATGATTCATAAAACCATAATCAGACAAACATAATTATTAGATTATAATCAAAAAATTTCATCCATTTCTCCCATTGAAATGAAAATATCACAATAATAGTAAAACTACAAGAGTAGAGAATCAAGAACAAAAATTTGTTAAATATTACAATACCAACATGGATTCCAACACCCGAACTGAGGACTCACACCCCCTGGCCACTCTTGACTATGCGCGAGCTTCACCACAAGACTTGTGGCTGGGGAACTATTGGATGAAGCATTTCTTCCCTCAAAGAAACACAATAGATTCGTCTGATAAATTCATCTTTTTCATGTGACTCCTTATTTAGAACTTCTCTAGATGGCCAAGACACCCTCAACGGTGGAACGTCTTTAGAGGGATGTGACATGATGGCTTCATATGAACTAGACATCCACGATGATGCCAAACCATTTAATGGTCTAATGAACTGGAAGCTAGAACCACTGCAAAAGATTCATAGAAACTGGTCCCTCTGGCACATCCTACTTTCCAGATGGGGAACCTTCACAGGCAAATAGATATTCTAGATTTCCAAACATCTACACTCCGAATACCAAATCATCTAGGAAATCATTATCCACCATCTTCTCGAAATAATGGTCCTTAGAATGGTACATGATCCTTGGTATTTAGAAGATGACCCCTAATGTATAGAGAATTCTTCATCAAATCCGATGACGCTATGTTCAAAAAAAATGACAGAAGTTCCTTGAAATGGTCAACCTATTTTGTCACCTTCTATTGTCCTTTTATAATATGAAATATCTCCTCCATTTTCTTCACCTTCACCTCTTCAGGTATGAACCAATGGACAAATATGGATTTGAATATCCCACATCATCCCAAATTTAATTGATGGAATGGAAAACAACACCAATTCATACAGAGATAGACCTTTGAATAGACCCAAAACGACACTCACTCAAATTGCATCGAGAGTTCCTAATAACTTGAATATGCGCTCAACTTCATCAAGCCACTCTGCTTCCTCTAAAGGACATTGATCACAGTGAAGTATAGGTAGTGTTTGAGAAAGACAAAAAAATATGCATAACATCTCAGAGTCATTGGAGACATTTTTGGGAGGAATTTTCTGGAAAATATTTAAAACACATATCCAAATAAAATATCAAGTTGAAGAAACATCAAAGAATGTGAATTCATCCAAAAACAACCATCTCAAAAAAATAAACACAAAAAAGGATCCCTTTCAACAACCACCATTATAAAACAATTTCAAGACATTAATTTCAAATCAAAATCCATGGAATCCCATGAACTATCACATATGTATCCATCCATTCCATTTATTTATAAATTTAAATGTATTACCAAATTTTCAAGCCAAAACATTTTTCCATTAAATACAATTCTAAAAATCCAAAAACCATTTAAAATGAAGTTTCATCATTACCATAATCCATTTTAATTTTCTAAAAACATGCTTACACAAACCATAACCATGAAAAAATATTGCTTATATAAAACTACCATAGACAGAGACTAGTGTCTATGACCAACTTGGTGACATGGTACTAAGTCATTACCTTTGTAGGAAATAACACTTAGAGAAACCTGAACAAGGAAAATGGTTATCACATGGGTCGCTACTCCCTAAGAAATCACATCATGATGCTGGCGTGCCTCCATTGTATTCCCTCAATCTAAAACATACCATAACAAGACAATGACACAGTTCCTAGACTATCCCTGCTGACTTGAGGTTCGAAATGAGAAAGTGTTCATCAATACCTTCCCATAACTACCTCCCAAGTCCCAACAGCCATAATCTTCATCTATTGGACACCCAAAATATCAATAACCTACCTCTGATATGATTTGTTCATAATATTCATCTAGTGTTGGGAATCATGACCACCAAGTGGGAATTATTTGAACCATAAATAACACTTGGAATAGATAAAAATATAGTACAATTAGATAACATAGAAAAGATACATCTAAATTTAAAATAAATGAAAATAAACCGATATATTTATAATGTACAACTAATAGAAAAAAACATGAAAACCATACTATGTTATGAAAATATCAATGTGACCACATGGTCACCTACAACCATTAAACTGAATCTGCTCCAACACTGATTAGCTTGATGAGGAACCTGATCCAAAAATCAAACCTCCATCAAAAAATAAGGGATAGGTGTGAGAATATAATTTAACTGTAGGGATGCCAAAAGTTAACCAAAAAATCCTAGTTTTCCATTCCACAAACAATCCATTAACACCAATTTGAAATAAAAATTTGAAATTAGGTTTTTTACATTTTAATAAATCAACATCCTTTTACCATTTTTAATCCCAATACACATCATATACCATTTCTTAATCAAATTACCATTTTTAAAACAGAATTCAAAAAAGGAAAACATGGAAGTGATTGAAGAAATAGGTTAATAGTACAAGATGGAATATAATATTGAATAAAATAACCATGGGATGTAAAAAATAAACATGGTATAGCCTAAACATATCTTGAAGACCATAGAATCACTTGGTTCTGAACTACCTGTCAGTGTATGGGGAATCCTGTAAGACAATAACCAACTAGCTGACCGAATAGGGCCTCACTAGTGGAACATACCTCCTGGAGAGTCTACAACTACAGGTTATACTAACGTATCTAATCAGTGCAAGAAAGAAACCATCACTTGGTCAACTAAAAGACACCCAGGAACCAATGATGGTTGTAATATTTTGTATGTTTGAGGCCCTCAAACGTATGACTCATCTTACCTACGATCACCACACTTTCCAAACTCAAACACATACACACTATATGAAAACCCATAATGTTTTATCCCTCCTATAGTGGTTCCCACTATATATATATGTATATCATATGTTTATTTTTCATATCATCCTTGCTTCCAACCTGGTTGTCACATCATGTACACTTTTAAACAATTTTCCAAAATCATGTAAAAATCCGACCTGGAACACACAATTTCTAAACAAAAACCATTATAAAAGTTATCACATCTTCACACATATGTTGAAAGATAAAAAGAAGACATTAAGTCCAATTGAACAATGAATTTTTAGAAAAATCATTCAAACACTTAATTAAAATGCACAATCTTAAGAAACATCCAAAACGGCCCCTTGAGCCTAACATTCATCAAAACACACACATAAGGCCAACTGAGCACACCCTTTGAGATTATATTTCAAACCATTCATAAAATCCACAAAAAGGAAAAACCTTATATGGGAAACAAAAATGATTTAGAAAACCAAGGATTGAAGAAAACACTATTTTATAGGTTCCATATTCATTTGAGGGAACATCAATGTGTGCTCCTAGTGCACCAATGTATGTCACAACATCCAATGGCACAACATCAACCAAGATGAAAATTGAAAACCATTTCTTCAAGAACTCCAACTGCTTAGAAATTAAGAACAACAATTGGCATCCTTAAGATTACACCAACAAATCCCTTAAAACCATAAAACCCCTTTTCAAATCGTTTTTAACACAATTTCGATGTTACAACATTTTCTGAACAAACACACTAAACCAATATCACAAATAATCAATTATTGTTACAATATAATTATAGATAAACAGTTCATAAACCCCTAATTTCACGTTACGAGAACAGATGCATTTTATTAAACATTTTGGGTGCATAAACACATAAGATTAATTAGACAATTGAACCACAACCATCATTAAAATGTGAACGACATATAAAAGTTTATTAAAACAAAATTTGGTATTACTAAAACTCTTTTTGCAATGGAACAATTAATTATATTCTAGGAATCACAAAAAAACTATTTTATTAATAACCTATAAAATTATTAAAACACTATACCAGGCCAATTAAGCATAAAATAATGCATCAAATAAAATAAAATAGATAAATTGAAGAATGAACGTGCCAATTGAATTCCGTGGAAAGTATAATTGGATTCACCTACCTAAAACTATGAGAGGACGCAAAAACACCTCAATGGAAGAAGGAACAATGCCCTACATACCAAATGCACACCCTAGAACATGTGAAATATGTATGAAACACAACCCTAATGAGTTAGGGTTTAGCCAACAAAAATAAAAACACCAAAGATAAAAATAAAAATATACTTGAGGTGGGGTCCTCAGACTATAGAACTCACACTGGTGTGATGAAGGGTGTAGGGAAAGGGAAAGTATGGGATGTGGGTTTTTACATTTTGTTGGAGGGAGAGGAAGGCCTATGGGGTTGGTCGAAATGGCCAGAGAAAGAGAGAAGGAGGGTTTTAACAGTACAGAACAAAAGAGAGTGAGAGGGCATCCGGTTGGAACAAATGGAACATAGGGGAGACGAGGGGCAGGAGCAGTGGTTGGGTGCCGGGGAGAAGGCCAGAGTGGACTACTATACTAGGAAGGATCCGGGGAGTTGGGGAGCATGTCGGGAAGCCAAGATGGTTGGGGTAGGGTAGCGCTATGGAACAAGGGAGAAGGGGGGAGAGGGGGGAGACTTCCCATAGGTTTTTTTTAAAATATTCTTTTTGTTCAATATAATTATAATACTATTAAAAATAATTATTATATTTATAATAAAAATTATTATTATTATTATAAATATAATAACAATAATAAACATAATAATAATATTAATATTAATAACATAATTGTAATAATAATAATAATAATACTAACAATATAACAATAAAACTTCTAATAATTATCATGACCATTTTTCTTAAAAAACAAAAACAATAATAAAAATAATAATAATTATAACAATAATAACAATAATATAAAAATATTATTTATAATAATTATTATAATAATAGTTTTAATCAAATTAATAAAATTTCATTTATTTCTTAAATAATAATAAAAATAATAATAAATTAGTATTATTAATATCAATATAGAAATAATAATTTCACATCAATTTAATAATAACATTTATATTATTATCTACACAAAAATAATAATATTATTATTATTAAGCTATATACATTTAGAATTTTATTTATTTTTATTATTTCTCTAATTGCGCTGTCATCGGGGCTGACCGCACGGTTACCACTAACAGTGTTGTGCCTGTGTAAACCCCATAAAAAATAACAATCAGGAAAAAAAAAAATCGCCATGTTCAACTCATGCCTTAATGAGAGAACCCAAAGACATGAAACAATAAAATAAAAATAAATTTAAATGATAGGGTGTCACATTAGTCAATTTCAGTGTAATAAAAAGTAATATTAAGAAAATATCATTAATATAACCAATAATTCTGGATATTCAATGTTAAATGATGTAATTATCAGTAGCACTCATTAAAATATTCAGATAAATTTTGATACCACCTATTAATTAATATATTATATACTACATGCATCATAAACCTTAAAATCAGTCATTACATGATATTTCATTGTTGATGGAATAACATTAGAATCATAATTTTTAACCACTCCCCCTAAAAATCATCTCCTTCTAATTTAACATAGGTGATCTATCCCCATTTCTCATCTTTACTTATCCCCAGTGCAGGTTAGAGAAATCCTCCATATTTTTGAAAAATAATTTTCCCTTCTTTATTTATGAACATAAAGGCCACTCCTTTGTGGTATTGAATAGAGAAACAGATATTATTAGAATACATTGAGAATATAAAAACACCTTCTAATTAGGGATTCCATATTGAAACTATATATGTTTGGTTGGTTGAATGAGCTCTAATATCTAGTATATTCCACTCAAATTCATCAATGGGTAAGTCCATTATCATTATGTTTGTTACATGATGTTTGATAGTAATGTACTCTAATATAATGTACTAATGATGAACTTCTCCTAGATAATGTGACATTATAAATAAATGTACATTTTTGGTGAGTGATTTATTGGATGTTTTATAAGACGTATAACACATGAATTAGAAAAATTGATTGTGATCATATGATTCTCTTCAAATCTAATGTCATCAAGGTTATTATTCATCTGAAATAGTTGTATGAAATCAAGAGTGAGAAAAATATATTCATCTTTCATAATTCTATGTCAAATGGAGTCCTATTTCTTGTTATGAAAATAAATTAATAATTCCTTAATGAAAAATGTATAAGCTAAAGATTAGTTTTTATAGTAAATTGTACCACCCTATTCTATGTTTATTTATCCCAACAACTCTTAGTAATATATTTAAAAATATAATAATCAAAACCCCAACATCCCTCTGATATTTTATTGTATTACTTTCAAATATATAGTGTGGATTTTTGGGATTACTCTCATATTTTATATCATGAAAAGTGGATTGTACAATATCATTTCATGAAATTGGTAAGTAGAATCATATCCAAATGATCATGTTGTATTTTATGAATTTTAGTTCATTTCCATCAACATCTATTCCAAATGTCATCTTGTTTGAAATTGGTGTTGTCATAAACTCAGAATCCACAATTCTAAATTATCGTAGAACCTCATGGGAATATTTATACTAAGCTATGTATATATCATTATTTCTCTCTACTATATATATAATAAGGGAAAAAATCAATTCTCTAATCCAAAATAAATCTTTCAAACTATTTTTTAATTCTTTGAATTAATTTTCCTTTTATTTTTCTAATCCCAACACTATCATTATATGATCACACTCATCATTGACTACTGTTACATTTGATTCATTACATTTTGACACATTTTTTCTTTTAATTAGTCCATTTTTAATCTCAAAATAATGTATTTGTCCAATTAAATTGAAAATGATGTTATTTTGATGATAAATATTAAAATATCAATATAACTGTTTTTTAGTAGTTATTTTTTTTACTTTTTTTTTAATTAAATAATTTTTTTCACCATCATTTTTTAGTCATGCATGCTAAATTATAATATGAAATTAATTTAATTATGTATTCATCTTTATAAATAATAATTTTGATTAGTAAATGTTTTTATTAATTAGTTCAATTTTTTAAACAAATTTTATTTGAAATTAAATTTTTTACTATTTCAATTTCTTAAAATTGTATAATAAATTCATTAATTTCTATAATTGGTTGTGTAATAAATTTATTTTTTTAAATAGGGTCAGGGACAAGTCCTCATTATCTAATACAAAAAGGAAATCCTTTTTTGAAATCTAGGAAAAGTGGAAAACCATAAATATCATAGTGAAAAATTATTCTTGTATAATTATGACCTAATATGCTTAATGACCCAGATAATTAAAAAAGTAAGAATACATAAAGACGTATATCAAAAAAACCTTTGTTTCCCACCCCCTGAAATACAGTGTAAGGGAGAAATCCATCGATGGATCTACACCACCCTTCAAACCTGGGATTTCAATTTTTATAGGAAAAAAAACATTGAATAGAACACCTCCCGCTGACATAATATTTTTGAAGGAGGAAATGGTGATTGGTGATAGTACACACATATCTCTTTTGATCCTCCTACCTAACATATCATTCAAGAAACTTAAAAAACTATCAACATGATGTATCATAGATCTAGATATAATACACCATGAAAACTATAAATCAAGTTTCACATCCTTCCAAAATGACGACAGATGGTGGATGATGAGTGTCAGTACACCCAAATGTCTTTCATGGACACCGATCAAACAATACTAGAAAGAAGTTTCACCATAAACCCAATACAACAAGATAAATTTCAATTCTCATAAATATATCTATAATAAAAATAAAACCATTGGCCCTATAAACTAGAATAGATCTACCCAATTAGACAAAGATGACTATGTCAGATCATCTATCAACAAGCAATCCATCCATTCTATAATCCCTCTCAGATCAAAGGACAACCAATGCAACTACCTTGAAAACAATAATCCATTCAATCGATGTTTCTGTCCTTCATGATCCCCATTCTTACAACACATGACCCTTTATTGATGAACAAAAGCTTATGTCCCCTCTCGGACAATAAACATTGATACATGATGGGATCTAGGCTACCACATGGCATGCAAAAACTATTGGAAATGAAATAAAATGACCCGTTAACATCGAACAAGTAATATCCAACCTAACGTGAACTGCCAACGCATACAAGCATTTATTAGTGTTGAGGGAGTCATTATATGAACAATATCTAGGTGTGAGTGAATCCATCATTGATTCACTGAAAAATAAGATCACAATGATTGTAGCTCCTGAATCCAAACATAAATAGAAGCATGGGAAATATTTTAGAATCTGAAATAGTTGACACCACCTGATATGATGGTGAGGAGATGAACATTGAATCCTCTACTAAAACTAACCAAATTAATTAAGATAACAGATAAAATTAATATAAGATATCATAAAACACATGATATAGGAGTATATTTATTTTGAGTCAAGTCATTGGTTGTAATTTATATTTGACCGTGCAAAGAGACCCTGTAGAAAACTATTGCCTCACAGTCAGCAGAATGGCCATGAGTCACCCTACCATGGTGTTTTTGATTACCTTGTATACTCTTATAGTAATCATCCTTTCCACACCAATTTTCACAACCATACCACCAAGTATCCAATCCCTTATATGGACCCTATCATGATGGAACAAAAGGCCACACCCACACAATCCACCAAAACGATCACCAATGTTTCACAACATAGTGATAAACTTGAACCACGAATCGAGGCACTCCCCTGTAGATCTTATAGAAAGTATATCATTACAACTGTGTAAATTCCAATAAAAATTCCTTCCCTCCATCCATTGGATACCCATCAACCAAGCACCCCAACCACCATTGAAGACTCGATGCCACCAATATAAGGTTGAACCACTTATAAAAGAAGCAGTGAAGAACAAAATGGATTGGATGTCATGGATTCACTCCTATTGAAGACATCCACTCACTACAGTTTGTCGAAAGAGATTCCAAGTAGAGATTTGTTGGTGAATTCCCACAAGATTTGGAATCCACACCTCACTGATGCCATGGAGATGTCTTCAGGAGACCCACCACACCACCAACCAATAATTGAATATGATGTTGGAGACACCCCCTCACGCCTAT
Organism: Viscum album; assembly: GCA_963277665.1. NCBI lineage: Eukaryota > Viridiplantae > Streptophyta > Magnoliopsida > Santalales > Viscaceae > Viscum > Viscum album. Next base: position 224,239,125 of record OY728165.1, read on the forward strand.
TTCTATTTTGATATATATATATATATTGTATATATAATAATATTATAATTATAAATATAATTATAATACTAATAATAATAAATATTCATATATATATATATATATATATTTATATCCTAATATTAAGTATATATTTTAAAAAATATATGTCTTAATAATTAATAATATAATATATATTTACCTAATATATATATATAATTATAGGATATAAATGATGTCCAAGACATAATAATTATTGAGGAATCGGGTTGTGTCTTGTGTACTTCCCCTGACCAAAAGAATTATTCCAATTCTAAAACTGACATTTTAGTGGGGTTATCCCAATTTTTAAATATTTTATGGAATTTCATCCATGTTTACGAATGTCTTTTTTCTTATTTTGAGTTTAAAATAAATATATTCTCATTGATTATTCATATTAGTATTATGGTTTTTCAATTTAATCATTTTTCATAATTTATGTTTATCTATGATTAAATATATGAATTTTTTATGTTATTTATATTAAATAAATCACATGTATAAATACATATATAAATATATATAAATAAATTATTTTTAAAGAATATAAAATAAATATTTATTGTTAATTTAATTTAATTTAAAATTTTATCCATTTTATTTACATTGTTTTAATTTATTAATATATGTGTATTAATAAATGGATATATATTTATATTATAATCTAGTATATGTTAATTAATAATGGTATATAACATATTTAAACAAATATAAATATTTAAATTACACACATAAACAGATAATTTATAAATATATTTAAAAATAATTCAATAAATGTATGAATAAAAAATATTCATGTAATTAAATATATAAATATAAAGATATATAGAAATTTATATAATAAAATAAGTGGGTGATATAGTAAAGGAATTAAAATCCTAAATTGGAGGTACATGGATTGAAACTAGGCAAGTGTTGGAGGAATGAAATTTCGTAAAGAACTATTAAAGGGTGGTGGAGTGCTATTAATATCCCCCTTTATCAGCACTTACAAAAGATATGATAAATGATCCCTTTGATTGTTTTTTTGCATTGTGAATGGGTGTCTTTGTGTGAAATTTGTTTAACATGAATAATGTTTATATATTAATCGTGCATTGGTATAATGTTCTTTTCAAGTACTATTAAATCCAAGAAGCTAGCAAAGTTAAAAGGGTGTATTTTATTAGTTGAGTGTCATCTTGGATCACCAGAAATCGAGGAATAACCTACAGACTAGTTCCATGATGTGAGGCTCTAATTCTATATGGGGATATAATTTTTTTCCAATTGTTTTCATATCCTACACTCTTGGTAAATTTTGAGTGTGAAATTAAGATATGAGACTACACACTCATTAACAGGAATGATTATGAACTTTCTTCTTCTTGATCCATTTTACTCGTCATCTACTATATGATCGATAGTGAGTGATAAAAAAGTATAATTTATTTTTTTGATCGTGTGTCAATCTATTTTTTCAGAAAATAATCTTTTTCAGTAATTGATTTAATCGTCTAATTTATTTCACATTTGGGGGATATTTTATGTATTTGATGACTTTATTTTTCTTATTTATCAATTTTAATGAGATAGATATGTTTTTATCATGGAGTTGAATGAAAATTTTATAATTTTTACTATTGGAAGACAATACTTGTAGATCAATGGTAGGCGTTGGAAAATCTGGCCATTATGGTGATGGTATTCTTCTCACTAGCTTTATTTTCAATTACCCTTTTTTTTATTTTTCCAGTGTTTCGAATCTACCTTTTTCCATTCTACCTCCATGTTTTTATCCATTTGTTAATATTTTTTCATTTCCTACCTTAAAAGTATTTTAATTTTTTTTTTGGTAATACCATTAGGGCATTTGACAGTTCTTCATTGACAGCAACCATGGGCTTACCCAGTGTTTTTTACGTAGAGATTTTAAATATATTTAAAGGATCCTTGTAAAAAAGATATATTTGGATGTTGGCGTTATTATCGGTAAATAAATATTTATCTTTGTGGTTTTTCCATTTTTCATAAAATTTTATTCCAAAAAGACAAAAAATGTTAATAAATCACAAAATGAAAGTATCAAAACAAACACAATAATTATGGACTCAAAAATCCATGAAACATCATCACTATTATTTTACACTAATGACAATGATATTACACAAGTCCTTGATGGATTTTATAATTGGACATGATAAAAATGATCATATAACATTCTGTACAAGAAATCATTAATGATTAATGGTTACTGTGTTTGTTCGATGTATCCAATTCAGCTAAATTGGATCAAAAGTGAATGAAAACAATCCATCGACCAATATAAGATGAATCATAAAAACTATAAAAACAATATTTTGAGCATGAAAATCCATTTTAAACTAATATAAGGATGAAATATAAAAATTCTAAGAACTATGGTAAGGTAATGTTGGATATGGGAGGTGAAATAATTGGTGATGTTAGATTTCATTTCATAGATCATTTTACTTCTAATATTTATTGTGAAAATTTTTATTACACTAACCATCCTGTTATTTTTCCCATGTTATAATAGGTCAAACTAGAATAATACATCGAAACCATTACGTTGGTAAAAACCACTCATGAGGTGATTTTCATTAATGAAAAGCTATAAGAGATTGAATACCTAACTCCATACCCAAAGAAAACACCCAAGAGAACAATCTATTACATAGGAAGAGAAAGTTATACCAATCCATAGATATTTTCACTTAAATGAACAAGATTTTATTTTATATTATTATAATTCTTATAAAATTGATGTTGATATTACTTGTCCAAATTTATTTATGGATTGTAAGAAAAAAAAAATTATTTCATAGAGTCTCATGAGAATGATTCACTTACTGAAAAACTATTGGAACTCTCTTTTTAAAAAAATTAACATTTTGGAAATGCTGATGTGGGAGAGTATTTCATGAAATTGCTCGTGATTGTTAAATAGAATGTTGAAACCTTTCTACAGATAATGTGGAATTAATATTTTAGACTAATTCAGAAGAGACATCTCACCCTAGATATAAATACTAACTACATGTCCACATCTGACATCAAGCTATAGAATAGGAAAATTACAAATATATTCTATTCTCACCTCTATTAATTTTAAAATATTCCACTTACAATGAGAGGGACTTGGATTGTATTTTACAATAGATACTAGAATAATTACCAGGTACTAAAGCTAGAGTGAAGAAAATTTGGCAGTTATTGGATGAGATTACTCATCTTCTAATATAATATCATCAATACAACATTCCATATTTGTACATTGAAAATATAGCACCGCTTAGATGTTATCCAAGGATTATTCATTTTATTTTCTTGATTTGTTTTCTTATTTCTTGAGTTAAATTTTTGATTCCATATTATAGAAAATACTCGAGAAGTGAATCCACATGATGCATAACTATTAATAGTATCCTAGTATAAAAATGAAGAACTGGGAAAGAATCATTCTGATTTTCAAGGTCATGATTAAAACATTGTATTAAAATTATTAAACATCTTAAATCAAAATTTAGTTGAATTTCACATCGAAATTTATATTATGAAGAAATCTGGTAATTTTTTATCATCTGTAGGGACTATAAATAAGTAGTTGTATGAAACTTTTCAATTATAATATCGAGGCTTCTTACGATTAAACTTATAAATGAAAATATTATTTATCAGGGAATGCATATTTCTAAATTATTTTTCATTCTTTTTATACTGAATAATCATAAGGGTGGGTGAATACCCCTTCATTTTATTTCTTAAATCATTGAACCATTCAAATTATTACGTGTTCTATATTTACAAAATCTAAAAAATTTAAATTTTACTTCAAATTCGAGACAAAATCTGGTGAGCACTCCCATCCTTAATTTTTATTCAAAATGCTATATTATACTATATCATTACCTTCAATATTTCTCTTTAACTAAATAGAAAAATAATTTTATATTTTATAAAAATTAAAAGAATGAACATTAAAAAAACATTTTTCTTGATTTTTTGTTGGTGGCCTCCAAGGATCATTTGTGTTTGTTTTATTTGTTTACTAATTTTTTTTTCCAAAAACAATTTTTCATTGAAATTCCCTATTACCTAAAGAACAAAACATTTTCAATGGTTCATTTATATTAATTTTTGAATTAAACTATTTTAACTATGTCTCTCACTATCAGATTAAAAATTTGGGATGATGATAAGAATTATGTTCCAGGGAGGCGTCTTAAATGCACTAAACTGCACTTCAATGTTGTCCACATAAAATACACTCAAATATTTTTCATACTTCATCCCTATTAATAATCAAATTAGGTTTCTGTAAAAAAATTACAATTTTTTATAATAATAATTAATTTTTTCTCCATGTAAAATAATAAATTAAGTACTTAATGTGTCCTTCCATGGAAAAATATCAAGCTTTTTTAGGGGGTTTCCACTGGGTTTAATGTTGGTAGAAATGGGTGATTATTGAGTGATGTCATTCATTTCATTTTTTTAAATACTATTTCAGAACTAGTGAGGGAAGCCTGATAGGATTGATTTTTGTGCAATTTGAGATATAAATTGAAGAAATTTGTAGTTTCAACTGAAACCTAATAACATAGCCTTGGAAATATAAAAACTTTAGGGTGATGATTAAATAAATATTAATATAAATTCTTTGAATATATAGTACAATTAGAAATGGGATCCCATGGTGAGTTTCTACGATAGGGGTCCTTGATGCATTTTTTTAATTAAATGAAATTTTTAATTTATAAATGATTTTAATTATTCATTTGAAAATAATTTGAAAATTAAATTTTTATAGGGAAATTTCATATAATAGATCATGTCAGAAATTAGTTCATATAGATGTGGGTAATAGTGAATCTGAATGAATAAGTGTACAATTGATTTATGATAATATATTTTGAATTATATCAATGACGTGGGTTGTTGAACATTTTGTTAAAGGTACCTAAGAGAGAGTAAAATCCAATAGTCCCACTAGTTATATATTTAATTCAAGATAAATCTTCCTATTTATTACCCATAAAACTCTAATTTTAATTTGAATTAATGTTCGGCAGTGACTTTTTATCAAATAGGAGGCCTGAACATTTCATACAATGGTTTGGTATTTTATTTTTCTTAATCAAAGAATGTGCAATTCTACTTGGAAGGATAATCGTCTATGATTCTAGGTGTCTTTGTAATTAAATAAAATCCATTGAATTTCTGTGAATGAAATTTATTATGTTAGGTGGAATTTTTTGTGTCCTTTATTTCATTACATTTTGTAACATTTATTCTTGTAAATATTATTCTTTTTAATCTCAACATAATTTTTTTCTAAAAAAAACTCAGAATAGGATTCTCATAATATATTTTAAAATATCTATTTAATTTTTTATTTATAAAAATTTGGTCAATTTATTATTAATTAAATAATTTTTTTCAAATTAATTTATCTTTGTCATTCATGCTAAATTTTAATTCGAAATAATTTTAATTTTCTATACAGCTTTGAAAATAATAATTTTGAATAAAATTTTTTCCAAATTTTTTTATTTCATTAATAAAATTATATTTCAAATTTATAATATTCAATTTTCTAATTTATTTTTTTTTTAAAATATAATTTCTCCTTTTATTTTTGGTTTAATTTATTTTTTATCCTTTTTTATAATTTAATTAATATATTCAATTAATTAATGATTATTATGTTTTTGAGTATAATTATTTTATCTACGCTATAATTTTATTTATTAGTTCAATTGGTTTCTAATTTCATTTTAATTACAGTTATTTTTTTTAGTATTATGTTATTAATTTTATAGTGTTATTTACTTTTCGGTTAATTAATAATTTTGGTCAATCTAATGATTAGGAGTCAATTGATTAATTATAATTTATAACAGACTATGCCAAGTGACTATATAGAAAACTACTACCTCAAATTCTGCATGCTGCTCGGGAAGCACTCTACCATAGTGGTACAGATTACCATGAGGGCTCTCATGGAAATTATCCTTACGTCACCAATTTAACCCACCTTAGTACACTAGAATCTCCTCCCTACCTTGTAACCATACCCTGAAAGAACACCTACTAGTTCTCTAACAATACACCACTATACTCGTAAAAGTTGTGCCATCTATGGGATAACATAACCCAGAAACCAAGACACACCCATGCAGATCTCACGATACCTCCTTTTCGGACACACATGTGGATGTTGATCTAGTTGACTCATCACCCTCCTTCAAAGACCCATCAATAAAGCACCTCATCCACCACTAAAGACTCGATGCCACTGATTTGGGATCGAACCACCAGTTCAATATACCAGAAAAAACAAAACTAATTAGATGTTATAGATGTATTACGCAAGAAGACTTGTGATTTCAATTTTTGGATGATATGACAATGTTTTGAGGCATGTCAGTGATGTATCTCGCGATCTATAGATCAAGAGTCACATCCACCTGGGTATATCCTTCCCAAATCCACCACACTACCTCGACATCATTATAGATGAAGGCTGAGACACCCCCAACCCCTTCTCATAGAAGTTTCTTATATATATATTATATAAAATAATAATAATAATAATAATATATTGGTGATGATAAATATTTATTGATATATATCTATATATATTTATATTTATTTTAAGTAAAAATGTGTGTACATATATATATTAAATAAAAATAATATGATATATCGTTTTATAAATAATATATCCTGATTGGATGTCACCGACATATAATATAAATCAATTATTGAGGAATTGGTTAATAGGATGGGTACTACCGTAGCCCAAAAAAATTTCCATTTTTGAGCTGGCATCCTAATATCTCTTGGGGGAAATTAATTCCAAACATTGATAATTTCTTATAGAAGACATCTTTATGGTCACCTGATGGGATCAAGAAATATTTCAACAAGGGATAGTCAATGGTGATCTTGGAAACTACATTTCCAATTTAAGGGGATGTTCAAGCCTTTTAAGGATTTTTATATTTTCAATAAGACTTCATAATAAAAATGTGATGAGCACATCAAGAGGTTCCAAATATAATGACCTACTAGTTAATTTTTGAATTTCACTAAATTTATTTTTTTATTTTGTTTTTTGAATAATAAGGATGGTTATCTTCTATTTTTATAAGGTCCTATGTAGGGGAGTCAAATAGATTCATGGAGGTGGGATATATTGGAATTTACTTATTTCTATAATTTATTCTTATATTTTTCTTATAGTGTATTTTTGGAATCTCTTTTTATTATTTCATTTTTTTTTCTATTATTTCCCCATGATTTTTGATACCAGATCTCCAATAATGAAGTGATAACCAACAATTCTGTTCTAGGATATGAGGATGGGATTAAATCTAGAGATCAAATTTATTTTTATTCATAATCGTATTTGACCATCTTGATAAATTTTGATCATTACGTGTGAAGATTCCACTAAAAACCCATCTTCATTAATGGTTTACCACTTTATTATTCATGATCATTTTCCCTTTTATTTTTTTGGTCGATTTACAAATAATTGGAATATTGTATCTGTGATTTGATGATCTTGTGAGGATCAATTTTTTATAGAAGAAAATCTATAATACTTTGAAATAAACTATTGATTCATTTCACATTTGGGATATAATTCATCAAATGAATGAAATTGTGTTCATGATTGTTCATTATTTATAGAGTATGAAATGTTTTTTTGGGGCATTGATCTAATATTTAGTAATTTTTAGTGATGGTGTTCATTCCTTATATATCAATTATATTCAGTGGAAGATACGATCATAGTGGATATGGTTGTATTCTTAATGAAATTCATTTCCATTTATCCCCTTGTTTTCATTCGATTTTGTTTTGGGTTTATTGTTTCTATTCCAATTTTTTATCTTAAACCTCCATGTTTTTCAACATTATATCATTTTTTTCTCATTTTATTCATTATAAAACTATAAAAAAACACAAAAATATATTCTGCAATACAATTAGGAAATTAAACACAACTTCTTTGGGAGTTACCCAGAGGTAAGACACAATTATATTTCTAGGGTTTATTAATGTCTAATTTACCTTCCTCATGATAAAAACATCTTCATTGACATAGAAATTTTAATTAACACCACCATTATAAAGACCAATCTATCCAAAACTATTGTTCAAGACTTTAATATCATTCTCTTAGTACATGATTTAGCCAATAATGCTCCATATTTATATGAAAAACATTATTGTCATCTTACTGGACAAGAAAATAATCTCATTGGTCAATGTAAACCTCTTCTTATAGAACTCAATTTATAAACACTTACTTTATATACATCAAGAAATAATTTTACACCCTTTTCATTATTATATATAATAATAGATGAATTGTGTCCAAACATTCCAAAGGTGAAAATATTTCAAATATATTGACAACCATGACCTAAGAGTATCCCATTCACACTAGACATTCTTATTTTTAAATCATTATGCTATCTTCATACAGTTTATTAAGGAATACCCATTTGTTCATGTGAAAATCATATTCATCGGTGTTGAAACAATATCCTACATCTATTTCTTTTTGATTTCTTCAATCTTTTCATTAATCACCTAAAACCAATTCTGTTCATTATAAGATTATGTAAAACACTTCATATCCACCTAATATAAGAATGATTTTTGTAAAGATAGTTCTTTCTTCTCTTCGGTACTAGATCTATTTTTCTATTGTTGATATTATTCTCACCTATTTAAGTTTATCACTTCTGTTTCTATATAGATGCAAGTCTAACGTTATTTTTTTCATTATCATTTTCTTCTTCTGAATAATCATTTTCTAATTTTTTTCCCCTAATTTTCTCAATACCTTAATAATCTCCTTCTATATCTACTCATTTCATTACAAATGATTCATCTCAGTGCATTATATTAAAATAATTTATGTCAATTACCCTTCATATCGCCATATTAAATAATTTATATCTTTTCCACTTCTTGGTTAGCAATAGAAAATACATTCATCTCAATGTTATTCAAGCATTAAATGTAGTTACTTATTGAAAATAAATCACTTAATTATGAATATTTGAAATTAATTTATCATATCCTTCTCTCCATACCACATTTTATATGGCATCATTTCTTTTCCTGGACACTTCAAGGATCTATTGAATATATAGAAAAATATCCTCAATTTGTCCTTCTATGAAATATCTAATAGTTATTTGTCATTAATCATTATTTTTTTACGTTATTTAGAATTCAGTATGTAACACCCCAGGTAAATAAAGAATATGACATTTTCATATTTATCCATATTTGTGAATAAAGTATTAATATGACTTTTAATGGGGACGCTATACTCGATGGCGTACCCAACACACAACAACGAGTTTCTTGGGAATCTTACGTTGCACTCTAATAATAAAATAATATTATTTAAAATGGTAGTTAACATGTAGCTGTTGTATTGGCAGGAATGGATATAAATAACTAAAATATGATTATACATGTTTTTAAATGTTTTTACATTTATCCAATAAAATATAAAGGCTTAAAATACGGAATGAATTCAATTTTAGGCGTATATGCCTTAGATTTCACTAAAGGTTCACTTATCGACTTTTGATGGAGAACCGTCATTAAATATAGTTTTTTTCACTCTTATACATTTTATTGGACCAAATAAAACTCTTCTTAATAATCGGGACATCAAAATTTACTGTGTAAATTTTTGGTATCTTTCCGATAAAGTTCATTTTTTAATGAATAGTGTAAAATGTTGTATTTTAATTCTAAACCTATTTTTAATCTAATTTATTTATATGATTATATTATCTTTTTAATTGGTTTTAAAGTGAAATTAGAATATATTTTTACCATTAAATCCAATAGTGGTCGTTGGAATTAATTTCACTTTGAAATCAGTTTTAAACTACTGTCAATCTTTTGATACTTATTTTTTTCATAAAAACGCGTTATTTGATCTAACAGCGGGAATTAATTATTAAATTAATTAATGTGAGTTATATGTTTTGAATTTTTTAAAATAGACTTCATTTTTGAATTCGGAATATCAAATATAGCTTAGGGTAAATTTTTGGGATTTTTCTGAAAAACTTCAATTTTTGATGAATAGTGAAACCACTAAGTGGTACTTATAAAAACTGATTTTTCCGTTTAAATGAAATTTTTCCATCATTTTGTTTTGAATTCCAAAAATCTGACATAAATTTTTTTCATTAAGAAGTAAAATGTGGTTCAATGGGATAAAAAGAATTTTTTGGTGAATAGTAACTTATTAAGTTTTTAATCGCGATTAGAGGTAATTAGTGTAGTTTAAGGTAAAAATATTGTTTTAATAATATGAAATGAACTTGACACATGTCCTAAAATCATTGGATGTGTCATGGACGACCAAGAAAACCCATGGGTCAACTTGGGGACCCCATGAAGCCACTTTGGTTGGAAAATGACATTAATATCTTTTTATTTAAAGTTAATGTAAAAATGAGACAAACATGAAATGTTTGACTAAAACAATTGTTACATGGGGTTATAAAAATCATATTTTTGACTATAAATATTAATTGGATTGATATAAAGATTTAATACATCATAATATTATTTTTATAATTTTTAGACATTAAATAAATTAAATTATTTATGACATCATGATGATGCAGCGATGACCTCATTGTTTAACGATTTAAATAAAATGGAAATATAATGTAATATCTAAGACCTACACATGTCCAAAAACTATTGGATGAGTGGATTTATAACCCTTATCACCTTATCATCGAAATAAATCAATGTGGGACCTTTAAAATCCAAAACTCATTTGAAAATAAATTAACATTTTGTAACTTTTCAAGAGTGCCCCTCCTCTCCTCTTATAAAAGGCCCCCACCCCTACCTCCTTACCCACACTCCCAAAGCCTTTTTCTCGGCCAACCTCTTCCCATTTTGTCTCTACACTTCTCTATCCTACTCTTGGAAGCCTCACATTGGGCATAAGTCTTCCCAAGGAAGCCTTTGAGCTCAAACTAAAGGGAGTTACCCGATTTTAAGGTAATGTCTTCACTTGAGTACTTTTGTTTTATTTTGCTTCTCCAACCCCCTAAACTATTTTTATTCATTTCTTTTGTAACAAATACATTATCATAAATATACTAGGATGTTTTTATAATAAGGATTCGAGTTACACTTTCACACACCTACATATAATGGTTAAAAAACATACTGTTTCCGTGGATGGCGAATTTCGGCCTCCCGAAACGATGATTGTTCAACATTCTTTTAACACCTTCAAAGGTGGACATTAAGATGACACTATATTTATATATGATATATAATATGTTTATGATTTCCTTAAGCTTCTGTATTTTTCATTTTGGACATACCTTTGTGGTTTCCATTATGGGTAAATGTGATATCTTCATTTAAGGAAGTGCGGACTACCGCCCCCTCAAAGTGATTTGATTCGTTAATACCATATGTGGTACGTATAAAGGTTATATTTAATGATATTATATATGATACCATACTGGAATTAAAATACTATTATTTATAATTATGTTTTAATTCCATTAAATATGAAATAGAAATAGAAGTAGCGTTCATGCGTACGTACGACTTACCGTCTCCATGAACGGTACATTTCATTTCTTATCTCAAAATGTTATGTAATACTATAAGTACATATATATATATATAATGGATATATATGTAATATATTACATAAAAATTATGGATATCATTCTGGAATTATAACATATATATCTCTCTCTCATTTTGTTTTAATTCCATTAATATGACAAAAAATGAAAGTAGCGTTCAAGCGTACGTACAGCCTACCATCTCCATGAACGGTGCTTTTCGTTTTTTATCTCCAAATGATATGGAATAGTATGAAATGAATATTTAATGGATATATATGATATTTTAATCATTAATACTATTATGGAAATTATTTACTTATAACTACATGGGCAATCTTTTTTCAAACAAGTTCATTTTTGACTCATGTACCAAACATTGGAAAAAACGCCTGATATGAACTAACATTATTAAACAATTATTATAACATTATAGTATGTGATATGAACTGAATAATAATCTCTAAAGGAGGTACTTAGGAAATTATTAATTGACCAAAGTTTATTATTGCGGAATATAATGAAACGAACAAGACAAGTTGGACTTGAGGTAAGGGATCCTACTCCTCTCTTTCTTTTTAAGTACACTCTTTTATGTCATTCCTTTTAAGATCATCATTCTTGTGATTGGGATGTTATTTTATATTACTATTACTGAAATTTTTATGTTCATATGATGAGAGAACCTATTCTCTCTCATCAATCCATTTTGGATGTTTTGAGTGGTGTCGTTAGGCTGCCGAATTTTTCGTAAGAGATCTAACCACTCTCTTTCTTTTTAAGTACTCTCCTTTATGTCACTTCTTTTAAGCTCCTATTTGTTATGTTGGGGGATGTTCTTTTATATTTATCTTTCTATAAACTTTAAGTTAATATGATGAGATACCCTATTTGATCTCATCAATCCATTTTTGTAAGTAATATTTGGCGACGTTAGGCTGCCGAGTTTTCGTGAGGGATTTTTCATCTCACTTTTATTCCCGTGAGATTTATGCTATGTTTGCCACAATTTACTTTGAGTGGTGTATGTACTGCCCATTATTTTACTCATTGTGTAATATACTTTCTTTTATAAGTATTTACATCAATGTTGTATTGTCCTTCTTTCATGGGGTGTATGTTTTGAATGATACCCAAGTCGGTAAGGGAACCTTTCACCCTCCACTTTTTAAAAGACTTATTTTGTTGAGTCTTTTAAATTACATATTTTTATGTTGGGATATGTTCTCATATATCCTTATTGATGTAAATTTTATGTCCATGTGATGAGATACCCTTTTTTTATCTCTCATCAACTCATTTTGATGTGACGTCATTAGGCTGTCAAGGGATCTTCTTAACCCAATTTCGATTTCTTTGGGTGCAACATGTAGTTATTGGATATGTCATCTTTTGAATATGTGTGAATGAACTTTGATTATTTTACACTTAATATCCACTTATATTTGGTGTATTAGTTTGTCACAAATAATTATGTAATTGATTTATCCTTAATCCAAGGATACCATCTTTGTATGGGACTTCGTCTCAATCTCCTTTCATTGAGGCATACTTTGTTTTATACAGAACCTTTTTTTATACGGTGTATAAACCCCTTTGACTTTTACAAAAGGAATCTTTTTTGTACGAAGTGTTTTACTAAACAACAAAAGGGATTGTTTTTGGTCGTACGTATGCGGCGACAACGACTTCTCCGCCACTGTGACCGTTATTTGAGTTTCAGCTTCCTCTACAAGCCATACCTTCTTTTTAAAAGAAAAATAAATATCACGTTTTACTTTTCATTTATTTTGGTATTGAAAATGGTTTTCATAATGTTTTTATATCAATATTTTGTATTGATATCTTTTTATTTAAAGGTGGAAATTTTATGTTTCATTTATGCATGTTTTATGCGATACGATTATGTTGAGGTTCTTGGGCATTATTATGAAGACGGGTGGTTCCATGATAAACTAAGGGCGGGTGAGCCCGATATAGCTCCCCAATGCATTGGGTAACGTGAAGGAGTGAAACGTTAAGGTTTCTCCGAAAAGATTTAGGGAATATACTGTGATGGGTATTCCAAACGTAACCAATAGGGTTACTCCCTTCGTAAGAATGTTATGAATGCCTCATGTTACCTTTTATGTCTTATGATTTCTACGATTTATTCATGATTTTATGAGGTATGTTAAGGTGGATATGTTTTATGGGTAAAGTATGATTTCAGTCTTATATATGAACTCATGTTTCCTTTCCATATTTTTATAACCCTTACTGAGCTTTTCATGCTCATCCCAAGTTTTTGAAATGTTTTTCACAGGTCAAGGGAAAGGTACATGATGTGATTATAGAGTCAGGGATGTGTCAAGAAATAATCCATGTTTTATTTTAAATATGTTTCCTTTGATGGGAATAATGAATACTGTCTTTTATGTAACCACTTTGTTTGAATGTGGAATGAAATGCAAGTTTCATGGTCTAATTCTCTAAAACTCTAAACCTGAAAAGATCCTCAATTTGTAATCTTGTAATAACTCAAGATTATGTAAGGTTTAAGGCTGGGGCCATATAGTTGGTATCAAAGGTTGGTTTAGATAACTTTATAGGTTAGGGTATTCTTTAAGCATAAGTGACATTACCATAATGGTTAGGATTTCAGAAAGAGTCTTAGTTTTAGATAAAGTGAATGAGTAAGTATATCTTAGTGTTTATCTTACTCATTAATAAATGATGGTTTTGTTGATATAATCATACAAACATTTCTGTTTTTAGTGAATGGATGGATCTTGCAAGAACCAAAGAGACAACAGGTTTGAAGGAAACTGTGGTGGTTCTATGATTAAGATACTAGATAAAATGGGGGATTCAATGAGGAAACTCGTGGCTGTTCTAAAGCAACTATCAAGGAGTTATGATCAACCACTTGAACCTTGGTATGATCTTTAATGCATCATGTACGAGATGACCAATCCATGTGGAAGTTCAGGTAATAATTATAAAGGTAACCATTATAGTTTATATGATCATTACTTTTGAGGTACTTATGGGTTATTATTTGATATGCTGGAAAATGAAAGGCATGAGATAAACTTGAGGTTAAAATATGTTATGATCATTTTTGATGATTTTATCTCTTTTTGGGGAATGATTTAAGAATTATATAGTTTTGGAAAAAGGACAACACGCAGATCGTGTGACAACTCGTCGCGTCAGACAAAGCTGCAAGAATCGAACCAACAACTAAAGTGCGACTGGTATTTATCGCCTACCAATGGACTACATGATGTCCCTGGTTAGTTTGACTGATTCTTTCTAGTTAAATGATTTTATGAATTAATAGTAAGTTGATTTTGGGTTATTTATGAAAATTATTAACCTATCATGGAGGATATGTGATAAGGTTAATTACTTTTCTTTACGAGACTTTAGGAGCAACAGATATTGTTTGGAGATAATTGTTACGATTTATCTTGGAAGACTATGTGACGAAATCCTTCAAATATTTGGGTTTCAATCTTATATTGGTTTACATTAAATAATTTTATGGAAAAATTGGTTATTTAATGGTCCTCGTTAAACTTTGGGTTTTGTTGGAAAAATTTTGGGATTAAGAATAGATTTTCATTTTATAAAGGGTTATCTGTTTTTTTGGATTATCTGACCTTGTACTAACCTTTCTGGTTTTGGTTTTTGTTAAAGCCTAAAGACATGGGATGTATATAGTTCTCTTTTGTGGATTAGGTGATTCTCTAGAAATTGATTATAGTACTCTTAATGCGAACAAGTCTCCCTAAATACTCGTCTTTTGGAAAAAATATGAGTTTGATTAAGGAATCCAGTAAAAGTTGGTAGTCAACATGACAAGTAAGTATGTTTCCTTATGTTTAATTTAAGCTCAAAAATAAATTCCTCAATAAAAAGTTACTTAAAGAAAAAATTATGTCTATTAACTTTTCCTACTGGGGAACCCAACACCGTTTAACCCATCACAAGTTTTCGATTTTCTTATTGTTAACTTTCTTCTAATTTTTTTTTCTATCACTCTCCATCAGAACATGACCCTATGTTTTCTCCTCCATGTCCATATTTTTATACATGTAATCGTAGTATGGGTTAACTCGGGTGACGTTTGTACTTATCTTTCTTTATTTAGAAGTGATTGTTTTACCGACTCTTGTTCCGATGTGGGAATTTCAAGGATGTTTCCAAGCGCAATTTTAAAATTGCGAGGACGCAATTCCCAAAAGGGGGGAAGGATGTAACACCCCAGGTAAATAAGGAATATGACATTTTCATATTTATCCATATCTGTGAATAAAGTATTAATATGACTTTAAAGGGGACGCTATACTCGATGGTGTACCCAACACGCAACAACGAGTTTCTTGTGAATCTTAAGTTGCACTCTAATAATAAAATAATATTATTTTAAATGGTAGTTAACATTTAGCCGTTGTATTGGAGGGAATGTATAGAAATAACTAAAATATGATTATACATGTTTTTAAATGTTTTTACATCTATCCAATATAAGATAAAGGCTTAAAATACGGAAAGAATTCAATTTTAGGCGTATATGCCCTAGTTTTTACTAAAGGTTCACTTATCGCCTTTTGATAGAGAACCGTCATTAAATATAGTTTTGTTCACTCTTATACATTCTATTGGACCAAATAAAACTCTTATTAAGAATCGGGACATCAAAATTTGCTTTGTGTTAATTTTTGGTATCTTTTCGATAAAGTTCATTTTTTTAATGAATAGTGTAAAATGTTGTATTTTAATTCAAAACCATTTTTTAATCTAATTTATTTATATGATTAGATTATCTTTTGAATTGGTTTTAAAGTTAAATTAGAATATATTTTTACCATTAAATCCAATAGTGGTCGTTGGAATTAATTTCACATTGAAATCAGACTTAAACTAGTGTCAATCTTTTGATACTTATTGTTTCATAAAAACACCCTATTTGATCTGACAACATGAATTAATTATTAAATTAGTTAATGTGACTTATAAGTTTTGAATTTTTTAAAATAGACTTCATTGTTGAATTCAGAATATCAAATATAGCTTAGGGTGAATTTTTGGGATTTTTCAGAAAAACTTCAATTTTTTGATGAATAGTGAAACCACTAAGTGGTACTTATAAAAACTGATTTTTCCATTTAAATGAAAATTTCCCATCATTCTGTTTTGAATTTCAGAAATCTGACATACATGGTTGTCATTAAGAATTAAAATGTGCTTAAAAGGGATAAAAATAATTTTTTGGTGAATAGTAACTTATTAAGTTTTTAATCGCGATTAGAGGTAATTAGTGTAGTTTAAGGTAAAAATAATGTTTTAATTATATGAAATGAACTTGAAACATGTCCTAACGTCATTGGATGTGTCATGTACGACCAAGAAAACCCATGGTTCAACTTGGGGACCCCATGAAGCCACTTTGGTTGAAAAAATGACATTAATATTTTTTTATTTAAAGTTAAAGTAAAAACGAGACAAACATGAAATGTTTTACTAAAACATTTTTTAGATGAGGTAATACAAATAATATTTTTGACTATAAATATTCATTTGAAATATAAAAAGATTTCCTACATCATAGTATTTTTTTTTATAATTTTTAGTCATTAAATAAATTAAATTATTTATGACATCATGATGATGCAGTTATGACCCCATTATTTAACGATTTAAATAAAATGGAAAGATAATGTAATATATAAGACCTATACATGTCCAAAACCGATTTGATGAGTGTATTTCGAACCCTTATCACCTTATCCTAGAAATACATCAATGTGGGACCTTTAAAATCTGATACTCTTTTGAAAATAAAGTAACATTTTGTAACATTACAAGAGTGCCCCTCCTCTCCTCTTATAAAAGGCCCCCACCCCTACCTCCTTATGCACACTCCCAAAGCCTTTGGCTCGGACAACCTCTGCCCATTTTGTCTCTCCACTTCCCTGTCTTACTCCTTGAAGCCTCACATTGGGCATAAGTCTTCCCAAGGAAGCCTTTGAGATCAAACCAAAGGGAGTTACCCGATTTTAAGGTAATGTCTTCACTTGAGTACTTTTGTTTTATTTTGCTTCTCCAACCCCCTAAATTTTTTTTATTCATTTATTTTGTAACAAATACAGTATCATAAATATACTAGGATGTTTTTATAAGAAGTATTCGAGCTACACTTTCACACACCTACATCTAATGGTTAAAGAACATACTGTTTCCGTGGATGGAGAATTTCGGCCTCCCGAAACGATGATTGTTCAACATTCTTTTAACACCTTCAAAGGTTTCCATTAAGATGAAAATATATTTATATATGATATATAATATGTTCATGATTTCCTTAAGCTTCTGTATTTTTCATTTTGGGAATACCTTTATGGTTCCCATTATGGGTAAACGTGATATCTTCATTTAAGGAAGTGCGGACTACCGCCCCCTCAAAGTGATTTGATTCGTTAATACCATATGTGGTACGTATAAAGGATATATTTAATGATATTATATATGATATCATACTGGAATTAAAATAATATTATGTATAATTCTGTTTTAATTCCAGTAAATATGAAATAGAAATGGAAGTAGCGTTCATGCGTACGTACGGCTTACCGTTTCCATAAACGGTACATTTCATTTCTTATCTCAAAATGTTATGTAATACTATAAGTACATATATATAATGGATATATATGTAATATATTACATCAAAATTATGGATATAATTCTGGAATTATAACATATATATATCTCTCTCATTTTTTTAATTCCATTAATATGAAAAAAAATGAAAGTAGAGTTCATGCGTACGTACGACCTACCGTCTCCATGAACTGTGCTTTTGGTTTTTTGTCTCCAAATGATATGGAATAGTATGAAATGAATATTTACTGGATATATATGATATTTTAATTATTAATACTATTCTTTAAATTATTTACTTATAACTACATGGGCAATCTTTTTTCAAACAAGTTCATTTTTGACTCATGTACCAAACATCGACAAAAACGTCTGATATGAACTAACATTATTAAACAATTATTATAACATTATAATATGTGATATGAACTGAATAATAATCTCTAAATGAGGTACTTAGGCAATTATTAATTGTCCAGAGTATATTATTCAGGAATATAATGAAACGAACAAGACAAGTTGGACTTGAGGTAAGGGATCCTACTCCTCTCTTTCTTTTTAAGTACACTCGTTTACGTCATTCCTTTTAAGCTCATCTTTCTTGTGATTGGGATGCTATTTTATATTAATATTACTGTAATTTTTATGTTCATATTATGAGAGACCCTATTCTCTCTCATCAATCCATTTTGGAAGTTTTGAGTGGTGTCGTTAGGCTGCCGAATTTTTCATAAGAGATCTAACCACTCTCTTTCTTTTTAAGTACTCTCCTTTATGTCACTTCTTTTAATCTCTTATTTGTTATGTTGGGGGATGTTAGTTTATATTCCTCTTTCTATAAACTTTAAGTTAATATGATGAGATACCCTATTTTATCTCAACAATCCATTTTTGTAAGTTTTATGTTGCGTCGTTAGGCTGTCGAGTTTTCGTAAGGTATTTTTCATCTCACTTTTATTCCCGTGAGATTTATGCTACGTTTTCCACAATTTCCTTTGAGTGGTGTATGTGCTGACCATTATTTTACTCATTGTGTAATATACCATCTTTTATGAGTATTTACATCAATGTTGTATTGTCCTTATTTTATGGGGTGTATGTTATGAAAGATACCCAAGTTAGTAAGGGAACCTTTCACCCTCCTCTTTTTAAAAGACGTCTTTTGTTGGGTCTTTTAAATTACATATTGTTATGTTGGGATATGTTCTCATATATCTTTATTGACGTAAATTTTATGTTCATGTGATGAGATACCCTTTTTTATCTCTCATCAACTCATTTTGATGTGACGCCGTTAGGCTGTCAAGGGAACTTCTTAACCCAATTTCAATTTCTTTGGGTTCAACATGTATTTATTGAATATGTCATCTTTTGAATATGTGTGAATGACCTTTTATTATTTTACACTTAATATCCACTTATATTTGGTGTATTAGTTTGTCACACATAATTATGTAATTGATGTATCCTTAATCCAAGGATACCATCTTTGTATGGGACTTCGTCTCAATCTCCATTCATTGAGGCATACATTGTTTTATACACAACCTTCTTTTATACGGTGTATAAACCCCTTTGACTTTTACAAAAGGAATCTTTTTTGTATGAATCTTTTTACTAAACGACAAAAGGGATTGTTTTTGGTCGTACGTATGCGGCGACAATGACTTCTCCGCCGCCGTGACCGTTATTTGAGTTTCGGCTTCCTCTACAAGCCATACCTTCTTTTGAAAAGAAAAATGTATATCATGTTTTACTTTTCTTTTATTTTGGTATTGAAAATGGTTTTCATAATGTTTTTATATCAATATGTTGTATTGATATCGTGTGATTGAAAGGTGGAAATGTTATGTTTCCTTTATGCATGTTTTATGTGATACGATTATGTTGAGGTTCTTGGGAATTATTATGAAGACGGGTGGTTCCGTGATAAACTAAAGGTGGGTGAGCCCGATGTAGCTCTCTAATGCATTGGGTAACACGAAGGAGTGAAACGTTAAGGTTTCTCCGAAGATATTTAGGTAATATACTATGATGGGTATTCCAAACGTAACCAAGAGGGTTACTCCCTACGTAAGAATGTTTTGAATGCCTCAAGTTACCTTTTATGTCTTATGATTTCTACTATTTATTCATGATTTGATGAGGTATGTTAAAGTGTCTATGTTTTATGGGTAAAGTATGATTTTATTCTTATATATGAACTCATGTTTCCTTTCCATATTTTTATATCCCTTACTGAGCTTTTCAGGCTCATCCCAAGTTTTTGAAATGTTATTCACAGGTCAAGGGAAAGGTACATAACGTGATGATAGTGTTAGGGATGTGTCAAGAAAGAATCTGTGTTTTATTTTAAATATGTTTCCGTTGATGGGAAGAATGAATACTATCTTTTATGTAACCACTTTGTTTGAATGTGGAATGAAATGCAAGTTTCATGATTAATTCTATAAAACTCTAAACCTGAAAAGATCCTCAATGTGTAATCTTGTAATAACTCAAGATTAAGTAAGGTTTAAGGATGGGGCCTTATACAGTATCTCCTCTAAACCACCCCATCTTAATAAGGAGTTATCACTACTGAGCCTTGGTTCGTAGACTCATAATTGTTTAGATAATATTCCACATGGATGTTTTTAAACTCCAATCCATTATTGGTCTAAAATTTTATAATTTTTATCCCAATAATCTTTTCATTATTCATTTTATATTGAGTAATAAATTGGAAACCTCATAATTGTTAGTAATGACCATCACTCATTCAATTTTTTTGGGATAAATATTGAATCGAATGTAATATCTATTACCATCAGTAGTACTTGGTGAAATAAGTCCACAAACATTAAAAAATACCAATCAAATCATCCTTGATAACATTAATTCTTTTAAGATGTATTTATATTGAATATTCATCCCCTTTTTTACAAACATCACACAATTGTGTGTGATCACATGATATTTTAATGAGATATTGATCTATCTAATTTTCATCCAGATATTACAAGGGAATTTAGCTGACAAAAACAATCAATTAATGAAAATTTTGTTATTCCTCATATAGAAACAACATGTCATATTCTCTAATGATATAGTAGAGATCCATGATTGTGTGTTTACCTTAAAAAAAATCAACACCATATTTTTCCTTCAAAATAAAATTCTTCTTAGTAACATTAATTTCGTGACCTAGGTTACATAGTGTCTAACATATTGAAAATTCTGACTATGTCCTTCAATAAACAATAAATCTATACATATCATATCATTACTGCATATGTAGATTTAATATTTCCAATAATATTTAGTCCTTCAAACATTCCTAAATCTATTGACACAATACTTTTTAGGCCAAATTTCAATGTCGATACCCTTATTATACATCATATTGGATGTATATATATTATCGAATATCTATAAACCATTTTAATTTGACTGTTTTATAGAAATATTTTCAATAGATACATTTGTAGATCCTATTTTATTCTTTTATTTACATTCATACCTATTATTGATTAATTTGTTTTATCTTCTTCAGTGTATGATAGAAAAACATCATATTGAATATCTATAAATCTACATTGTGTTTTTAACTCTCTTGATGATTTATTGATATATAGTGTATGATCACTCTGGATGTTAAAACTCGCATTACTATTCATTATTAATGGAAAATACATTATCCGATGTATAAAGCCTCTACATCGAAAACAATGACCATAAAAAATTCCTATGTATATTGAACTCTTCTCGGGTACCTCTATTTATCTGATAGACATTTGTAACTTTTAGTAATAAAATATACATTTTTATAAAAACAATTACCTCTTTTAAAGTAAAACCTGATATTAGATTAATTCTTGTGTTTCACTACCATTGTACTAGTTATATTTTGGGTTCTCTAATTTTTATAATCATGATTTATACCAAAATCAACCTAAATAATTAAAGTGCATACCCTTTTCTGGGAATCAACTTCCATTCATTTCTATTTTCATGGAATACACATACATGATTTATTATTTTTATATCTCTTAATTATTCTAAAACTATTAATTATATATTACTATACATCCATTCTCTGATTTGAATTTTCATAAAGCATATTCGACATGACTTCCTGATTCAATTTAGGGGTTCTAAAGTGTCTCCTAATCATTTATCATTCAACATAATTGATGATTTATCCTTATATCCATTTGATAAATTTTACATGATCTTTTAATCATTTAGTCAAACCATCAATAATTCGAGTGTTCTATTATATCATTATCTTTAAAGAAACATATTTCATTTAGTTTTCCAGATTTATTGATTAAATATTCTCATTATCATCCTTCAACTAAGACTTCTCTTTTTAATCATTATGAGTTAATAATTTTTCATTGAGAACCAATCTATGATCCTTCATTTTCCTCTCCAAATAAATAACTCTTTAATATATATTTGAATCTATTCCTAGATATCAATTATCACTTCAATTTCCCCTACCTCATTAATGATCTCTTCCATTGGCTTTGAAATAACTATAATATACATGATATATTCTTTATGTTATCATTACAGTCCATGATTTATTTTACCTCAATTCAGTTTGAACATTTATCCTCATGAGAATATAGGTTCCTAATATTGTATAAATAACATTTTATACTCTCCACCACTCATAATGGATGAATATGTGTTCATGGGAACGTAATCATTCTGTCACGACCCGTCCTCGGGGCGCGTGCCATGACTACCCCAAGCCCACCATCCATAGGCCAGGGGCTGGTGACTAGCACCAAAGGCGTAAGTCCCTATAACTCGGAAGTCATTGCCTTTATAAAAGTAAAAAAAACATCCTAGAGTAAAAGCAGATGTAATACACTATGTACAAAAGAAATTTCTGAAAAGTAATTGTGCCAGAATACAAACCCAACTGAAAGTACAGCTACAACTGAACGAATGTACAACATAAAAAGACAATCAGCTGGAAGAATGGAAGCAGCTCCTGGGTCATCCTCCTCGGATCCTACCTGAAGGGTAGGTACAGATAGCGAAGCTCCTGGATTGTCCTCCACAGATCCTAACTGAAGGTTAGGTACAGATAGCGCAGCTCCAGGATCATCCACCACCGATACTGACTCGATGTGAGATCCACCTCCGGGTACCGTCTAGCCCTCAAACACTCGGCCTCTGTCAGCGCTGCCCGTCGTCTGCAGCGAACACAATGAGGTGCGGGCATATCCCATGCAGGGGTGAGTATAACGATATTCAGTAGGGACCCCGAGACCTTCAAGGTCTCACTAAATCCAACAAGGATAACCACAAAGAAGGATCCAACCAGATAACCCTTACATAGGTATAAGACCATATTTATACCTAAGTTATCAAGTAACCCATCTCAATCATGAGGAAAAACAAAGGTTATGAAATCAACAGATAACCACCACCCATGTATATACCCATACATATACCTAAGTTATCAGATGACCCATCTCAATCATGAGGTAAACACAAAGGTCATAGGCTCAGCTCAAACAAGGATTTTCATTATCGAAACTGTAACTGCTGACGAGCCCCATATCTGGAGTGTACAGTGATCCTATCACAAATCCGAGGTACTTCTCACTAACCTAGGACTGCAGAGGTACTCCTCCTGTCGAGTACCGTGGGATAGCCACCTAAACACAGTAGTGCTTCCCGCCGGGGTCTGCCACGCAAACACAGTAGTGAATCCCCACTAATAGCCTATAGAGGTACTCTCCGAACGAGTACTGTGGGTCTGCACCCAAACTCAGAAGTGCCCCGTCCGCCGTGGGTCTGCACCCAAACCATGTAATGCTCCATCCACTAGGCTAGTCGACTCACTCCAAGTCGATTCGGTCAAGCAGTCGTCAGGTATCAGCCGACTACATGGTCTTCGTACACCGTACGCTCATCTCCAGGAGGATCCTCTCCATGAGCTACTGTTTGATACTCCAAGTATCACAATGTCTCACTATTATGTATCTCAAAGGACCACCTCGTCATATGGGTCTCAACGCAACAGACGACGCGTCAATCTGATGCCCGATCTGTGAGATATTAGCCTTTTCGTCCCATGTGTCCGGTTGGTTTTGTGTGAAAACAAACCCAGCCGTATCTCAATTGTACCCCTAAATCTCATAGGGTATACTCATAGGGACTGTTTCTCAATTTGATCACCAATGCCGCTGACAGTTCGTCAAACGGACATCCTGTCTGAATGTTATAAACTTTTCTATTCCTGTGGCAGGATTGGATTTCAAGTACAATCCAACCTTTCCACTCTCCGGCTGCATCCAAAACTCAGGCGAAGTATGTCAAAAGTTTCGCCTCATTAAGAGGAATCCAAAAATGTTGACGGCCGTCAATCGGACGTTTGGAGCTCAAGATATAAGCGTTTCCGCTTCGAGGGCCCGGTTGGTTTCGTGTTTGAACCAACTAGGCCATACACAAAGTTCTCCTAAACCTTGAGTGTAATATACCGAAATGGCCTTCTCGATCCATGTATCGCATCGCAACTGACGGTACGTCGATCGGAGGTCTATAGCCCATGTTATGTGCTTTTGAACAAAACTGTCCGAAAATAGGGGGTTCAGGCCCTGTCCGTCCCGGCCCGACCCCCCCCCCCCCCCCCCCCCCGGGTCAGCCCGAACCGGGTCGACCCGACCCAGGTCCGGGTCCCGCCCAACAGGGTGCGGCCCAGCCTGACCAGGTCAGCAGGCTGGCATGGCGCTGGAGCGGCGCCCGCGTGGCCAGTGGGTGCGGGGGTTACGCCCCCCCCCCCCCCCCCCCGGTTGAAGAAAAACTGGCGTGGCTTAATGCCGCACCACTCCGCCTCCGGAATGGCTAAGCCATTCTGGTTTGGCCGCCATTGCGGCTCAGCAGCAGCGGTCCTGTTCTGGTGGCTCATAACCGCCGCCGCCTTCCGTGGACCACCAGACGCGCTCCAGTGGGATGTTTCACCTCCTGTCTTCTCCAATGGTCCTCCCGGGACCCGACCTTTACAGTGACAGATTTAAATCACCTCTGCGTCCTAATTCGTCATCTCCCAATGATCCGTACATCAAATAACAAATCATGGACACTTCGTGGTTTTCCGGCGCAGCGCGACGGCGCCGTGGCATTGTTCAGCCTCCACGGCGTGGCGCGACGGCACCGCGTTTCTTCGCCGTGTTTCTTCCTGATTCTGCGCGATGTCGTTGCACCACGCCACCATCGTTCGTGCCGCAAAAAAAATCGAATGGGGGAGGTGGGTCGGCCGTGTTCGTGCAGTCCGGACTTCTCCCGTTATTACGATAACAGGTGGCCCAAATTAAGTCGATGAACAACAATGAATTCATGAACAAATAAATTACCCCTACAGTTTTCCCCGCAAGAAAGTATTTCCAACCCGCAGACTTATTATTTCGCATATCAACATAATATTTAGTTAATCTACGTTCTTTTTTTAGAATGTAATATACATGGGTTCATTAACATTCACAAATTAATTCCCTACTTCAAAGGAAGTTTGCAGAAGCTAGCGTCGTGGGGGTGGTTTTGATGATGGCGTTGGCGTGCATCCAAGAAGGGAACGATGTCTCACACCAGCTGTGGAGAAGAGAATGAACGACACGTCATTTGTGTGTTTCCGCATCGGTGCCTCCTCCATTGTCATGGAGGAATAAGATATCCGAAGATACCGGGTCGCCGAGTCGATGATCCTTGACCAATTGTTGTCATTCTTCATTGAGGATGAAGACATTCTTCACTGGGGAAGATGAAGTTCTTTAAGAGACTTAGAGCTCTCTCCTCCAATCCTCAACACAACCAAACTAACCCCCAAAAATAAAATAAGCCATTCTTATTTTATTAAGTCATTCTATGAGTTCAAATTTCAAAAAGTTAATTCCATTAATTGGATTAGTGTGTTGGCACGATTAAAGTGAGGAGAGGGAAAGTCATCCAAATAATGGGAAGTTTAAAGGTTAATATGAGTTACACATCTTAAGTGGGGGGTTTCGAGGAGTTAGGGAAAGTGAGGGGTTGGGCTCATGTGGGCCCCACCCCACCTTTATTATCTCAAGGGTATATAACAACAAGTAGGTTCCACCAAACTTCCACACATAGGTTATAACGACATAGAATATGAAATAAAATTGTAACACAATTTTATTACTTCACATTTAACTCCACTTTTTTTAACAACTCCTCTCGAGAAAACGCTCCTTCAGGAAAAGTCCTCCTAAGAAATTATGAGCATTGCGGGTTCATCGGTACCCTCGGATTTCGATTCCGATCACCGGTTCAAAAGATAGAAAATCCCACTCGTTCGTTTACTGAAATTACCCGAGCTAAACTTCGAAAATTGATTCCGGGCACACCGGACCTCGGAATCAGGCACCATCAGAAACCGCGTTCTTGTAAAATCCCAATGAAATTAAGAAAAAAAATTCCTTGATGTTTTTGGGTCTATACATTACTACCATCTCAGTTCTTTACGTCCCCGTAATGCTTTAACACAAACTAGGGATACAAAAGTGGTACTGAGCACACATCTGAGCATTCCGCTCCCATGTGCCCAGCTGGAGGTTCCCGTGCTGCCTAAAAAAGCGCACAAGATGAATCGACCATCCTCGTAGGACCCACTCCTATTGATCCCCAACCACTACTGGAACCCCGCGAAAGTAACCCAATCGCCAATGTCCAGCTCTTCAAGGTCGATGATATGCAAAGGTTCATGCTCGTATCTCCTCAGTTGAGATACATGGATGTCGTCGTGCACCTGGTGCAACTGAGGTGGACGGGTCAAAAGGTAAGCCACCTCGCCTACCCTGCTGAGGACCTCAAAAGGTCTGCTGAACCTCGGAGATAACCTGCCGCCTTGGCCATATCTCTGTAAACCTCCTCGAGGTGAGACCCGTATAAGGACGTGATTGTCATCCTCGAACTCTAGAGGTCTCCAATTCCTATTTAGAACTGAAAGTAAATACTCCTGCTGCCATGAGGGTAAGGTTGACCGACTCAAGAGTGATCAACCGCACCCTCCTATACATGATTCCATCCTGTGCTTCCTGGGTTTTCCTTTGCACCGACCATGGAAAACCCCATCCCAATGTTGTAGATAAACCACAACCTGTTTTCCTAATATAGTCAATCTGAGCATTAACGGTGAATCTAATCCATACCAAGACCAATGTCGTAAGTCCTCGACGCTACCACCAATAGATTTTAACCGAAACTCTCGCCTCGTGGGTCAGACCACACTGTCGTCGTAAGTGTGATTATCGAGTCTCCTCCAAAGGTATCTCTAGATGTGAGGGTCAAGTCAACGACTTAACCGGAAACTCTAGGTCTGGGACATGATTCGTGGAAGGAAGGAATGATTCGTATCAACGTCTATTACTATAGTAGCTTGTAGTGGACAGATACTGTCCTTCAAATCATTCTTAGATCCATTGGGTCACACTCCTTGACCGCATGCAGCTACTCTCTTCCCCTGCCCTCCAGCTCCCTAAGCCTGGAGGGAACAACAAAGGCGACTTGTTGTAACATGTTGATATGTACACCACCTCATACTGCTCTACTAGCTCTGCCTCCACATCTGCTACTCTGCAGATTTATCTGTCCTTAACATTTCCTCTTTTTGAAACATTCTCACACCCAAGTCTCTAAGACTGGCACCAGTTCGCTGCGTTCCAACTTCTAACATTCTCTAGTTGTATTCGTTCATACAAAGAACATTCAACCATATGGTTCTCTCTAGCACCCTAACGTGAGTAAGAATTCCTAGAGGAAAAAGTGATGGCTCGAATATCTATAAACACAACACCCTCAAATGTCCGAGCACTATAACACTGATCGAATCGTATTCATCGAGTACCCGGAATGTTCAATACACCTCAATGAATACTCAGCTACCGACTTGTCATCCTGCTGAAGCTGTATAAGCTCTAAAAAACATTCAGCCAACTCCTCAAGCTAGTCCTCAGCATCCTGTGATTCGGGATCTCCTTAGAACTTGAGGGTATCTGATGTAGGAACACGTGTACGGCAGTAATCCTAAAACTGTCACCTACCGATATCGCCGGTTGTAACTACAGACCAACATGTAGAGATGTATAGGTGACACACTACTCGAAGGCACTATCTCAGGCATCTGTCCACGTACCGAAGCCTCATCACTATGTTGACCATCCTCATGGTCACTCACTGGAAAACACTTGTAGCCAAGTCCACCATCCACTCTACTAATGTCTCAGCTAGGCGGAAAACTCTAGCAATCACCTCCATCCAGTGCTCGGCTGTCTGGGAATCTGCCTCGCCTCGTAACCTCGGAGGCCTCTACTGCTGGAACTCTTGCATCATGCTTTGCCAGCGTGCACAGTTCACTAGTATGGCTCGTGGAATCTGCTGCCCAACAGGTGGTGGTGCTGCTAGTACACCACCCGAGGGTGACAACATTGTAAAAAGGGCCCTGAACCGGAGCCTCGTCGCTCAGTGAGCCGTCATCAAGTACTCTCTCGGAACTCCAACTGACTGTCTGCGTGGAGACATCCTGAACAGATGTGAAACGGTCAAACGATTTATACCTGGTGAGCTGACCTTCTTTGAGCTGACTTTAAAACTTTGGATACACACACGCAATCAGTGTTTTTGTGCACAATGTCGGAAATCAGAAGTCAGGGTCCTAGTGTACAGATACGTCGTCCACCACACCAACACTGGACTCCCTGAACTGAAGACCACACTCATTACCCTTAACATCATTGCTTCACATAGAAAAAGATCAGAGTCCTTAGTTCTGCGGTAGAACCGAACTCCTCTGATACCAATTGTCACAAACCGTCCTCGGGGCCCGTGCCATGACTACCACAAGCCCGCCTTCTATAGGCAAGCGGGTGGTGACTAGCACCAAAGGCGTAAGTCCCGATAACTGGGAAGGCATTGCCTTTATAAAAGTAAAAAAAACATGTCATATTACAACCGGAAGTAATACACTAAGTAAAAAAGAATGTGCTGAAAATTAAGTGGGCCAGAATACAAACCCAACTGAAAGTAAAACTACAAATAAACGAAAGTACAACAGAAAAAGACAATCAGCTGGAAGAATGGAAGCAGCTCCTGGGGCATCCAACTCGGATCCTACCTGAAGGGTAGGTACAGATAGCGTAGCTCCTAGACCGTCCACCACAGATCCTACCTGAAGGGTAGGTACAGATAGCGCAGCTCCTGGATCGTCCACCACAGATACTAACTCGGCGTGAGATCCACCTATGGGTACCGTCTATCCCTCGAACACTCGGCCTCTGTCAACGCTGCACGTCGTCTGCAACCAACACAACGAGGTGCAGGCATAGCCCGTGTAGGGGTGAGTATAACGATACTCAGTAGGGACCCCGAGACACTCAAGTTATCACTAAATACATCAAGGATAACCACAAAGAAGGATCTCAACAGATAACCCTTACTTATGAATAAACCCATACTTATACCTATGTTTTCAAGTAACCCATCTCAATCATGAGGATACACAAAGGTTATGAAATCAACGATTAACCACCACCCAGGTATATGCCCAAACATATACCTAAGTTATCATGTGACCCATCTCAATCATGAGTTAAACACAATGGTCATAGACTCAGCTCAAACCATGATTTTCATTATCGAAACCATAACTGCGGAAGAGACCCGTCTCTGGAGTGTATAGTTATCCTGTCATGACTCCGAGGTACTTCTCACTAACCTAGGACTACTGAGGTACTCCTCCTGTAGAGTATCGCGGGTCATCCACCCAAACATAATAGTGCTTCCTGCTGGTGCCTGCCACCCAAACACAATAGTGCATCCCCCCTAATAGCCTACAGAGGAACTCTCCGGACGAGTACCGCAGATCTGCACCCAAACTTAGTAGTGCTCCGTCTGCCATGGGTCTGCACCCAAAGAAAGTAGTGCTCCATCCACTAGGCCAGTCGACTCACTCCAAGTCGAGTCGGTCAAGCAGTCGTCAGGTCTCAGCCGGCTACACGGTCTCTGTACCCCGTACGCTCGTCTCCGGGAGGGTCCACTCCACAATCTACTGTTCAATACTACAATTTTCACAAAGTCCCATGATGATGTATCTCAAAGGGCCTCCTCATCATAGGCGTCTCAATGCAACAGACGACTCTCAATCGGATGCCCGGTCTGTGAGTTATTAGTCTTTTCGTCCCAAGGGCCCGGTTGGATTTGTGTGCGATCCAACCCAACCGTATCTCAACTGTACCCCGAACTCTCATAGTTTATACTCAGAGGGACAATTTCTCAACATGATCACCAACGCCGCTGACGGTTTTTCAAACGGACGTCCGGTCTGAAAGTTATAAACTTTTACGTTCCAGAGGCGTGGTTGGATTTCAGGTACAATCCAACTGCATCCATAAGTCAGTAGAAGTATTCCAAAAGTTCTGTCTCATCAAGAGAAATCCAAAAAAGTTGACTGCACGTCAATCGGACTTACGGAGCTCAAGATATAAGCGTTTCCACCATGAGGGCCCAGTTGGTTTCGTGTTCAATCCAACTCGGCCATACCCAAAGTTCTCCGAAACCTTGAGTGTAATATACCAAAACGACCTACTCTATCCAAGGATCTGATCGCAACTGACAGTGGGTCGATCGGAGGTATGTAGCCCATGTTATGAGCTTTTGAACGAAACATTTCGAAAATAGGGGGTTCAGGCTCGGTCCGTCCTGGCCCGATCCCCCCCCCCTCGGGTCGGCCCGAACCGGGCGGACCCGACCCGGGTCCGGGACCGGCCCAACAGGGCGCGGCTCGGGCTAGCGGGAGTGGATCCCACGTGGCTAGTGGGTGCGGGGTTCCCCCCCCCCCCCCCGGTTGAAGAAAAACCGGCGAGGCTTAATGTCGCGCCGCTCTGCCTCCGGAATGGCTAAGCTGTTCCGGTTTGGCCATAGCCGCGCCGAAGTGGAGCGCCGCCGCCGCCTTCCGCGGACCACCAGACGTGCTTCGGTGGTCCGTTTCGCATCCCGTCTTCTCCAATGGTCCTCTTGGGACCCACCCTTCACTGAAATGGCTTTAAATCGCCTATGCATCCTGATTTGTCATCGCTCGACGATCCGTACGTCAAATAACAAATCACGGCCTCTTTGTGGTTTTCAGGCACGACGCGATGGCGCCGCGGCTTTGTTCGGCCTCTATGGCGTGGTGTGATGACGCCTCGTTTCTTCACCGTGTTTCTTCCTGATTCTGTGCGGTGTCGTTGCACCTCGCCACCTTCGTTCGTTCCACAACTAAAACAACATCGAATGGGGGAGGAGGGTCGGCCATGTTCGGGCGGTCCGACCATCTCCATTTATTACGATAACAGGCGGCCAAAAAGAATTTGATGAATGGAAAATAATTCACGAACAAATAAATTACCCCTACGATTTTCCCCGCAATCAAGAACTCCCAACCCGCAAACATATTATTTCATGGATCAACTTAATATTTTGTTGGTTTGTGTTCTATGTTTTAGAAGGGAACAAACATGGGTTCACTAACATTCACAAATTAATTCCCTACCACAAAGGATGTTTGCAGAGGCTAGCGTCGTGGGTGTGGTTTCGATGACGGTGTTGGCATGCATCCAAGAAGGGAACAACATCTCACACCAGCTGCGGAGTGGAGAAGGAACGACATATCATTGGTGAGTTTCTGCGTCACTGCCTCATCCTTTGTCGTGGAGGAAGAAGAGATCTGAAGATACCGGGTCGCCGAGTCGATGATCCTTGACGAAGTGTTGTCGTTCATCGTTGAGGATGAAGACATTCTTCTCCGGAGAAGATGAATTTCATCACGAGACTTATAGCTCTGTCCTCCAATCCTCAACACAACCAAACTAACCCACAAAAATAAAATAAGCAATTATTATTTTATTAAGTCATTCTATGAGTTCAAAATTCGAAAACATAATTCTATTAATTGTATTAGTGTGTTGGCATGATTAAAGTGGGGAGAGGGAAAGTCCCCCAATTAATGGGAAGTTTAAAGGTTAAGATGAGTTACACATCTTAAGTGGGGGGTTTAGAGGAGTTAGGGAAAGTGAGGGGTTGGGATTGTGTGGGCCCCACCCCACCTTTATTCTCTCAAGGGTAGTTAACAACAAGTAGGTCCCACCCAACTTCCACACATAGGTTATAAAAAATTATAATATGAAATAAAACTGTAACACAATTTTATTACTTCGCATTTAACTCCCCTTTTTTTAACAACTCCTCCCGAGAAAAAACACCGTTGAAGAAAAGTCCTCTTATGCAATTACAAGCATTGTGGTTTCATCGGTGCCCTCATATTTCGATTCCGAGCACTGGTTCGAAAGATAGAAAAACCCACTCGTTCGTTCATTGAACATACCTGAGCTAAACTTCGGAAATTGATTCCGGGCACATCAGAACTCGGAATCAGGTGCCGTTAGAAACTGTGTTCCTGTAAAATCCCAAAGAAATTAAGAAAATATTTTCCATGAAATTTCTGGGTCTTTACACATCTATCATATAAACTTGAAACATGTTGGGATACTTCAATTTTAGGTACCGAGCCTTTCCATATCTAAATCACATGATTGGATTTTCCATTTCAGTATTAATTTTCATCATTTTTTATTTCATGAAAGGAATTAAATGAATTCAACATACTATTTTTCATCTTGAACATCTTCCATGGAAATATTATTAAAACCATTGAGTGATACCTCTTTTTACTTACCCTTATCAAGAACTTCTTCACTAGTAATCCTCTTCTAATATGTGACTTTATAATGGTGAAAAATATCTGACATCATATCCTTTGGATATTTATCATCAAGAATAGAGAATTTTTTATTGAGACAACATGGAAATATAATTAGTTTTGACATTAATATGTTAAAATAATTGTGTATTTCTTGGTACTATGAATATCCTCTACAATAACATTCACCTAATTAAAGAAATATTCAATAGATTAATTTATGTGAATCCTCATGTCCCCTAACTTTTCCCATCAAACCTGTAAATAAGTTTCTCATATTTTTGAATCACCTTCAAATATTTTTTTTAGATTTTCCACATTTAATGTGAGTATTTTAATGAAAACTTTTCCATGTATAATTTTTTGGATAAATCTCCCGAAAAATAATTAGTAGCACAAAAGTCAGTATCCTATTATTTTATACCTCTATCAGATAAATCCTCATTGTCCATTCCAATAAAAAGTCTACATATAACAATTTTATACACATCCATCACTTATCATAAGAAACAGTGTTGCATTTAATTATTTTATGGTAGAATGTTAGTTCCATGAAATACATTAATTCCTATGTTATTTACTAGTTTAATTACATTCCCTTAGAGAGAATATTGTTGAACCTTAGAGGATGATGTTGTATTTTTTGTCAATACATGCTTTGAATAATGATTTATTTGTTAATATTGAATGGAAAAATGAAATTTTTTTGGAAATTATAGAACACGAATTAATAGTTTTAAAGGATCATTATGTGAATCTATAGTGAAATTCAACAACAGTTGTAAGTTTTGATGTTTAAATATTACCAGAATAGAAGAAATATGAGTTAATGAAATGCACATTCTTTAAAAAATATTTTGATTTTGATTCATTCAAATAATAATCCTTGGATGGTGTTATTAATGTAATTGGTAGATTTACAAGTTTCATTTGGGAATCATGTCACTATTTTTAGATGTTTTGGAGGTGTTGTACCAAAGATAAAACATGAAATTGAAAATATCCTACACTGACCCATGTAGGATAATTCAAAAACATGCGATAAATTGTGAGCTATCTAGATTTAGAAAATGGATATATCTTTTTTGAATAAGATATTTAAGTGAAAATATCCTATGGGGATCTGTGTAAGTAATTTATATTATTCACATAAGATATTTTTTATGTTCATAATACAATTCATTTACATAGATAATGAATGATCAAGAATCTAAAATGTGATTTTTCTTATTCTCTTATAGACTATTAATCCTATAAGATCATTTGTATTATGCATTTAAATAGTCAAGGATCATGAAATTATATAATTCATCACTACATTCAAAATATAACGATGTATATGTGATGTTTTTCATGGATCAAACATCATGATAAAACACATGACCATCATTCTTTTGGAAATCAAATAAGTTCTAGTAAATTTTGAATGTATGGGTGCTAAGATGAATTTCGCATAAGATAATGATCTTCCATGTCACCATGATATATTGAAAAAATAACGTTGACTAATATTCATGGATATCAAGGTATATTTTAATTCACAATAACCAT
This sequence comes from Viscum album, assembly GCA_963277665.1. NCBI lineage: Eukaryota > Viridiplantae > Streptophyta > Magnoliopsida > Santalales > Viscaceae > Viscum > Viscum album. The sequence goes on from OY728165.1 coordinate 224,273,766, forward strand.
GTGATAAATTGAATATTGTAATAATGAAACATGATGAGTCATCATCAAAATCATTATGGTGTTTTGAAAAAACTATCTACATAATGTTTATAAATCATAACGATTTAATAAAATACGCCATAAATAAATTGAGGTTTCAATAAAATAATAAGAAAAAAAATTTATATATGATTATTTGAATATAAATAATAGTAAATGCATTAACAGAAAATAAGAAATATTTTTTTTAAGTTAAACTGGTATGATTTATATCAAATGAAAAAATAATAAATAAGAATAGAAACTATAGACAATTATATACTGAAGAACATCATTATCCATATTCCATGTGGTCTCCAACATAATCATTTTCTATCACTCTTCAGAAGTATCTTTTTATGATCTTATGACATGTGATTAAAACTGTTTGGTGCTAGAAGATTATATGATTTCATGGTCATACCATTTCTCAATTTCCTTTTAATAATAAGAATCAAACATTGCATATTAGACAATAACCACATTTCATCATGGTTGTAGTCATTTATAGTGAGGCAAACATGATTAAAAGAGTATTAATACAATTAATTTTTATGAAGTAGTGACTATCTTTAGGGAGGTGTTCATAAGACTCTTTGTGTGATTCTTCAATTGGTATACTAGAGTGGTTTTTTCACTCATGTATCTCAATTTCCAATTATGGATGAGTATAATTTTATAAATATTAATTAAATACAAATATTTTTTGGAAAATGGTTTTACTATTATAATGTGAGAATAGTTCCTTCCATTCATTCTCTGGGGATTGATGTTCTATATTCTATTCAAATTGGATTCAATTTTCTAGATGAAATATAACTATGGTCTCAGAATGGAAGAATAAATATACAAAACAATGGGAAGGTTGTTTATGATTTATTAACATCTCCTTCAAAAATACTCTTGATCTATTTATTGGAATGAAATAATAAAAATTCTATTTATAAGAAACATCATAGAAATAATAATGGATATAAAAAGGTAGAAGAATTAATGTGGCAAATTTGTCGATATAATTTTCATGATGATAGGATGTGGGATGATGAAACTATTGATGAATGATTTACCAAAATAAATCTAATTGTGTATATTATTAAAGGATTTTGAGATACATTAAAATATAATAATACATTGAGATTTTTTATAATAGTTCTTATAGATACATTTTATTGAAATGTCTCAGAACTAGATGATATGGAAATTCATGACATCATTATAGATAAACTCCATAGTACTCTTGTTAATAATGAAATTAGAAAATGTTATACATTTAAAATAAAATGAAATAAGGAAAATAAAATTTATTTCAAAGAACTCATATATTTAATGATTAATGAAAAGAGGATGATTTATATGAAAGAGAAAACATGGAAATTTTTTATTAAACACTTTCCATCCTGAAATTAAATTTCATAAGAGGTGTAAGGGGTACATATTTAGGTAAAATACCCTTGAAAACATTTAATTATGGATTGTTTTTCCATTTTTATATTATCTTCCTTGTAATATTTTTATGAAAATTGATTATATGAAAAATTCTACAATGATCGGTGCTAACAATCCAACATATTCTCAACAAAAAGAGAAGAATAATTTCCCACATATTTTTTTAAATTATATTTATATTATTGTAAATAAGTTTGTATAATAGTGAAGAATGTGGTGATGATTAAGTTCTTAAATATGACTCTTAATAAGTTCATATACTACAAGTGAAAGAATAAATCAATAGTATGATTAATAAAATAGTTTTTATTCCTCAATGGAAAGAGACACTCCTTTGGAATATACCTTGAGAATGGATATTGAGATGTTTATAATGAAATTCAGAAGTTTGAGGGAAGAAAAAACATTGCTAAAAGAATGATCATATATGAAAAGTTATCTTCATGATGAAAAATAAAGCCCTTTAAAACAATATCAGATTGTGAATATTGTTATTGTAAAGAATAAAAAATATCATTGTAGTCATGTTCTCCACAATCATCATAGAGGTTAAAGAAATTAATAGACTCAGATTTTAGAATAATGAGACAAAGAAGGGGGATTAGAAAAATAATTTCCATTAGAATATATATGTCAGAGAATGGGGAGAATGTGATATAAACTCTATAATAAATTTACACTAAATAAAAAATGTAATATATAAAAAGTAAAAGTATATTTAAGTATTAGAGAAAATTCATACAGCTTCTACTAATTAAATACAAGATAGATTAAAATCATAAACATCTCAAGGATATAAATAAAGAATCATATCTACTAAAATCATGAAAGAAATGAAATTTTAAGAATATCATTCACCGGTTTTAAACATTCAATGAAGATTTACAAAGAGTGAAATTTAGGGATAAACTTATTACAAGGATGGAAATTAAAGGACTCAATAATCCATTCAGTAACAGAGTTTTTTCACAATAGAAATTTTTTGAGACATCTCTATTGTTGTGGAATGTTTTTTCAAATGTATTATAACTTTTAGTACTATATATCTCCTTAAATACTAATAAGTGAGTAAGAATAAACGGTGATATATAAATAATGTGTGAAAATTGATGAAGTCATCACAAATATGAAAATTATGTTGAAATGTGAAACAACATTGAATTCTTATAAGTGATTTCTGGAGTATGTGATCAGGAAGTGAACACCTAAAATGTTGGAGTTTTTTTAATCTAATACAATATCAATATAATTTATAATTTATATAAAAAATACAATAAAAAATAATATATGAAATTGGAATATTTTTTTAAAGTTGAATTTAAGGATTATAATTATGGAAATCATTTTGTCATCGATTTTGGGTATTCATATCACAAGAAAGGTGATCTAAGAAATAATTAAATTGTTGGTAAATATGAAGCATAAATTGTGGGATTTAGAACTAAAATCATTCTAAAAATCAGAGGTATGTAGAAAAAACATTGGAATATTTAAAATTAGTTCAAATGGTGTACTATTATTTGAGGGGATAATGAAAAACTAATTAACCGTATCACATTTTTATTTTACTGGAAATTAGTTCGAAATTAAGAAAAATGCATACACCATCAGTAAAAATAAAAAATGATTTTTAATGACAAATGGAATAAAAAAATTATTTTTAATCAAATTTGGGAGGATTGTTTAGGCTATTAGTTATGTAAACAAGAATAAAACGATTTATGGAAAATAAGGCTCTATAACCTTTTTTAAAGGAATAAATAGAATCTGATCGTAGTGGAAGACATGATAAATTTCACCATACTAGGCGAAGAAACAATCATTATTTGTAAAGTCTATAGAAAGTAGAAAATAGATAAAATTATATATTAGTGAGTTCAAATTCATGCATTGATGCCTCATAAACTATTTCACTTCAATGTACTCAGTCATATGACTAATATATCAACAAAAATTAGAATGATACCTCCTCAATTTCATGGATGATTTCACAAGTATAAAAAATATCTAGTTCATGTCACACAAATAATAGGATTTGGATGGGTTAAAACTTTTTATAAGGCTTGAGGTTATATACATTGGACTATACTAAAAGTTATTGAAATTTGATAATTAGTGTGAGTGTGAGAACCAAAAGCTCATAAAGTATCTTAACAAACATTTAATCGTATATGAAAATATTATTTTACATACACCGCAAAAAAATGGAGTGTAAGAATTGAAAAATAGAAATATTGTTGATATAGAAAAAACTAACCAGAAGAACATAACATCGGAATGTATTATAAATTATAGGACAATTCAAATATTTCAAAAATTCCTAACAGATATCCCTTAAGAACAAATATTGATATGGCACCCTATAATGTGTGGTTTAAAATGAATACAACTATTAAATTTTTTTGGGTATACAGATGTCCATGATTATTTAAAAAATGATAGAACTAGAGTAGAAATTGATTATAAGGTAAAATATGGAAACATTATTGGATAAAAACCTTATAAAAAATACTACATGTGTTTCAATTAGATGTATAAAATAATTACTGATAGTGATAACATAAATTTTTTTAATGAATAATAAAAATGGCAGGCAATCATTGTTAATGACGCAGATGATTTTATTTGTGAAAAACTTGTCAAAAAAATATAGAAATCACTTATGTTTATACATAGGATATATCTCTTCATTTTATAGTGATTATGATAGAGAATAAAATGCTAATTAAAAAAAATAGTAATGTTGATAACATCATTGGGTAATGAAATAAATATGTGTAAAGAAGAAGGACGATCATGGATACTGGTCACAAATGCAATTTCCAAAAGAGATCCCATGATAGTTAGAGAACATTTAGAACATAAGTATTTGATTCAAATCGTGAATGAATAACAATAACATATTAAAAATAATTAAAAATTGGATCTTTTTTCACAAACTAATTGAAAATGATGTGATTGTATTCAAATGAGTTTTATGAATGAATATTGATGATGATAATAATATAACCAAAAATAATTCTATACATTTAGATAAGGGTTACTTAAAAATTTAAGGGGTTAATATTTTTTAAAAAATTTCCACATTTTCCATAATTGTGTCAATTATAGTATTTCTTTCTATATAAACTCAGAAAATATTAAAGACATTTCAAATTGATGTTAAATAAGAATTTTTTAATGTTGAACATGATGAGGAAGTGTAAATGGATTAGTCTAAAGGATTTAAGTTGGATTCAGAAGGTAGTATTGTTTTCATGATATTGAAATATCATTATGGATCAATGCAGGGTCTATGATCATTTTATTTCAATCATTATGAATATAAAAAAGACACGATTTTTCAAAAATTATAGGTAGTTTGAATCTTGTACATAAGGAAAAAGGGAACCACATAACGTTTTATGGTTGTGTATATCGATGACATCAATTTTATCATGATTTGGATAGATTTTATGAGTGGTTATTAATACACTTGAAATAAATTAAAAAAATAATTTCTTATATAAGAGTGGTTTTTTATTATTTTAAAAATTCCTTAAGCAGGAGACAATATATTTATTTCTAAATGTACATATAATATTATTGATTATATTTTACATAAATGAAGCTTGAAGAGTATCAAATCTGAATCAAGGGGGTAAAAACCTAGTCATGGATAATGAAGGGAATACTGATAATGATAAGTAGTTCAATGGGTTGGTAGAAATTATCATTTAATTAACATTTCATAGACTAGACATTATATATATTATCATAAAATTCACGAGGTTCGAATCTTATCCTAATGATTCAAATATGTTAGATTCAAATAGGATCTTGATATTCACTTCAAGCACGTCGAATTATACAATAATGTATTTAATTATAGGTGATAAGAATGGGAGGGGATTTATGGATGTTGATTTTGGAGGAGTTTTAGACGATAGAAAATCCCCATCTTATGGAACATTTTTTTATTTTTAAAATTTTTATATCACAACATAAAATATTTTAAAACACATTTACACTTTTCCATATAAAATTTTGGTACATGGCTATATCATTATAAGTGAAACATATTATATATATGTTTACACAACTACAAGATATAAATGAAAAAGGAGATTAACCTCTAATCATGAGCTGTGATAACCAAAGATCCATTAAACTTTAAAAATATCGAATGATATAATCCCGATAAAAACACATTAATATTATGTATCATTCATTAAAATATGTGGTTATAAAGAGAGTCTTGAGACTGTATTATTTCCACTCTACATAATAGTTTGCATTTATTCTTACAAAATCTCTCACAACTATAGAGTTTAAGAATCTAGAGCTACAAATAGGAGTAAAATCCACCCCCACTCATTAATTTATTATTTATTGAGTTTCCTCTAACATTATTTCTTTCTCCTATTCATGTGGAGATGTTTTCCTTTAGGAAGAGAAATTTTTTTACTTGGATATCAATTTTTTGATGTTTATGTTGAGTAGTGTACAACATAAGTAAATAAATGTTTGTTTAGTTTTCAAGAAGATCTGGTAGTGATAAGTTCAGCTATTTTATGAACAACATTTATTATTCATTTAACTACTAATGTTTTCAATAAATATCCATCTTATGTTGACTTATAAATATTTAATTGATTATTTTTTTACTAATACTATTTTGAGTTAATCCATTATAGTCACTCTCTTTGGTATTACTAACTAGTTGGTGTAAAGAAGGTTAGTGTAATCTATAAACCCAAAGAGGGTGTTGTTCATACCTAGAGTATGATGTTTTATTTGTTCTCAATACATGGTTTGTGAGAATATATATGTTTTAATTTTTAATGAGATGTGTAAATTTATCTGGATATGTGAAATGATGTATAATAGTTTCAAAGTGTATTGTTTTTTAGCTGTTGTAAACTTATTCGAGATTTGTTTTTAATAATGTTGAGTGTTAGACTGAATGAAATATAGATGAGTTAAAATAATGGATAACACATAAAATGTATAATGATCTTGGTTTAAATTGACAAGATTATTTGAATTATATTTTTGAACTGATTGACATGGGGAAATTTTTTTGAACAATACCAGAGTGATTTTGAAGAAGGTCGGGATGTGAAGTGTGGAATCTAAAATATGATAAATAAATATATCATATGGGGATACATATACTATTATTTAGCTAAAAAGGAATAATTATGAATTTTCCATATTTTTTAATGGATATATATTATAGTTTTAAGATATTTAAAGTAAAATATACTATATGGAATAACATAAGTAAATATAGATCTGATTATAAAATATTTTTAGTATATATAAGAGAATTCATATATAATGTTGAAGAGTAATGGAAAGTCGAAAAATGGATTTATCAAATTTGGTGGAGTTTTATGGAAATCATAAAATGATTTAATTTAAATGAATGAATTTGAAATATGATGATTCCTATGTGATATTCATCATGAGTGAAACATCATGATCGAATACATGATCATGTTTCATGATGAATCCAAATAAGTTATAGGTGGAGGAGACTATTGGGGTCTTGATATGAGTTCACCACCATAGATTAAGAGTTCAACTAACCATGACTATGTAGATGCATCAAGAAAAATATAATTTAAACCATCATGGAATATTTAAATAGATAATAATCCTTTAATAGTTCATATAATCTAAAAAATTAAACAACTCATATATTTAACTGAACATTAATAATGTTTTGAAAAAACCATTTACTGAAAGTATATAAATTCGAATGATCCATGACAAGACACTAAAATTAATAGTAGGATTCCATAACTGAATATGGAAACATATTTTTTGTATGATTTTTTGAATATAAAAAATATGAAATTAATTAAGAAAAAAGTGATTATTAGGAGTTGTTTAACATATATTCTATTTTATCTTACCAAAAAATAAAAATAGATAGTAACAGTTAGAGATAGATAAAGAGGGTAGATGAAGAACACCATATGAAGCCTATTTAGATTCTCATATAATCATATGTGATCTCTATTCCTAAGGAGTCATCCATTTTATGTTGATGTGAGATTGTAACAGGTAAGAACCATCATATTTTACATGTTCAAGATCATACCCTCAATCATTTTCTATTTGATAATAATAATGGGATTGTGTGTTTTGAATAATAACATTGTTTCAGTAAGAATTTAGTCATCCAAAAGGTGGTAAAACTCATTAAAAATAATTTTGTTTCATTATTTTTTCAATATTAGTATGTTTCTTTCATAATTTAAAGATAAATATGAAGATACAAAGATATATGAAAATGTTATAAAAAATGATTCACCCCGACCCCAGTGTGTATCACTCTTCAGGGGACCCAAAAAATGTCAATGAATTTGATCTTATTCTTTGATACTGATATTTTTCCCTATTATATTAAACTCTATGAGAGTTGTTATTGAATTAGGGTAAGGTATATTAAAAAACATTTTTTTTCATCCCGTTGAATCGGTAAACCAAAATCCATTCTCTCTTGTTCTCTTTGATAAGTATAAAAGGAAATTAAATCATGACAGACACAAATTAAATTTTAAATGGTCAACCTATCCATGATAATCCAAGGATCATACATTGATATTTTTATGATGTACCAGAATCACTAAAGTGTTATATTGTTGTGATTTTTGGAGAGAAATTAATATCCTTCTTAATTTATAAATTTATATATTTCAGAATTCATTGTTCCCTCAACTAAATTAAATGCATTTTTCCTCCAAAAAATTCCTCTAATGATCATTATCAAGATTAAAAATGTTCAAATTGATTGGGGTTTTACATAAAGAGCCTCTTTCACCCTTGATATGGAATTAAATTTATCAAAAAACTTTTTATTCATTTAAATTATCATTGGGATCTATATTTTGTTAAAAACTAAAATCCCTTCATGAACATTCAGATGTTTTCCAAATAATCTTAATGGAACAATATTTTTCATGCACTACCTTCACAAATTCATCTGATTCAAGATTCTGATGAATTTATTTTTCATGATAAAACTTCACAAAAATTGTATTATGAAATTGTTTAGGATTCATGGAATCATATGTTTTTCATGGAATCCCTCAATATTTGGTTAATGCATATACTTTAAAAAATCATCTATACTTTGTGCACACCTGAGTTCTTCATGAATAACCATTTGACTATATGAACTCTTATAATTTCTTTGGTAGAAACATTATTTGGTATTTTTATCTCTACTAATAAAGTATTAAGGGGTCCTTATATCATACAGTTAACCCAAAAATTATTAATCAAGATATTACTATTTGTAACTTTATGAGAATCTGTTTATGAGTTATTATAAATTAATACACCATAAAGCAAGATAACCCTTTGTTCTCAACCCTAATTTTCCATATTACTACTCTAAATAATGAACTCACAATGAGATTCTGTAGTGGTGGCACAAATTGCTTCCATGAACATATTACGCTTTCCAAAAATCCCTGTTATTATTTTATTGTTGGGTCATATAATATATTTTGATAATTTTTTACGATGAAGATACTATATATTATTTCAGTATTTAGGTTTTGTTTTTTATTGTCAAGTATGTTTGAGAAGAAAATAAATCACCTCACATTGTAAGATTCAATGATCATACTTGTCGTCTTATTAATGAAATAAAACTTTTAATTATTAAGAACATTCATTTAATTAGGAAAGAAATATGTTGTTGGAAGATATAGAAGTTGCAATTCATTCCATAGTAAATCTGATGATTTTAAATATGATAGATCAATGATTTAATATTATGCCATATGGGGTTCGTGATGAATTAAATTGAGTGATTTATAAATGGATTGATTCATTGATGAACTATTCGTGCCATTATTTTCTCTTGTGAAGAGATTGGATCATGTTGTTTATAGTATTTTTTGAGTAAATCACTAATCTCTATCTGAATCATGACAAGAGAATTTCAATAAAATATTGTTGAATATCTAATGATGCTTCAATTTTTGTTTGTTGATAATGGTATATGGCCCTGAATTAATAGGGTTGGTGCTGCTGAACTAGATTTTACAGTGGTGTAGTTTCCTTGGGTTATCCAAATTTTTTGAACTCAAAATCGGGATGTATATTTTAGTGAAATGGAAGGTTTTTCTAAAATTAATTTCATGGAACGTAGTTCACGGACCGTGAAGCAATGTTCGAAGACTGGATATAAGGAATGTGAATTGGCGAGGGTAATAGGTAATGGACGATGTTCACATAGTAGCACTATGTGCACCGTGAAACATGTTACACAGACCACATATGGAAAAAAATTTATGAGAGGATTGTTGTTCATGAGAGGTTCATAGTTCATAAGATTCATGTAATTTTGGGAATAAGGTACTGATTATGGATTCCAAAAAGTTTATTTTGATTGTTTTGGAGATCGGCCACTATAAATTAGAAGGGTTCTATGAAGACCACATAGCATAGTTCACATAATAAATGTACAACATTGATGTTTCCGACAATTTAAATTAGTGGATTTTAATTATCTTATTTTTGTATATATATATTCTTAATCATATCAGTATGAAGGGAGAATTTCATTAGAGGATAAAATCACTTCTCTTTGAATTTACGAAAATTCAATGTTGTTCAAGATGGATAATTAGGTGAAGGATAATAGTTCATGTGAGAGAATAATATGAAGGGAATTAGTTTAGGGAGGAAAGATTCCATGAATGAGGTTGTTTTCCACAAAAGGGTTTTGAAGGAATCTATAGCCCCCAAAAGAAATGGTACTACATATTATATGCTACCTGAAAGGAATCATCCGTTTGTAAAGAAAGGGACGGTCCACAATGAATAAAAAAAATCCAAGAAGATCCTGCATTATGTTGTGAAACACAGTTCAAGGAGTATTTAGTATGGTTCACTGAAGATAGATGTCAACTCTTGGTGGGTAAAAGGAATTTCAATAAGGGACTGCACTAGTTTTTGAAGGATATTCCTACAAACAAACAAAACATGGAAAAGTGGGTTACTGTTTTGAGAAGTCCAACTGGGAAAATATATTGAGTAGCCCTGCAATATCTAGGAAGTTTTTACCAACATTGGGGTAAGAAGGGGAATAATTATTTTAAAAGTTTTTTTTGTTATAGTTGATCAATAATAACCATAAAAATTTCGTTAAAATTTTGATTAACTTTATTTCATGATATATTAAGAACATGCACTATTGTATTAAACCCAGTTCTACATGAGTGTAATGGAATATCTTACTAATTGTATTCCACAAAAATTTATTGATTTCTATTTTATTATGTGGAATTGGATTGTTTCCAAATCATTCCATGGAATATATTCTCTTGATTAGTAGTTAACTGTTTAAATGAATTTGTTCATATGGTTGTTTATGAATTTATTTTAGTAGGAAGAGAAGTCGTTAACTAAAGGAAATGTTTTTTCATAATTAAGGAAACTTAAAAAAAAGTATCATTAATTCACCCCCTCCCCCTCATAGTGATACTTTAATCCTAGTTGGGTAATCCCATCATGTACCATTTATGTGAAAAAGTTTTCAAAATATTTATATACGTTAATGACTCAGTATGAAAAATAGAAAATTACACATTTTTTTTATTAAATTACAAATCATTTCCAAATACGTAAATATTGTTTTCTGAACATTATTTGTCATCAAATACGTTAGTAATTTTCAAACTAGGTTTAAAAAAAACCAAATACATAAATAATATAACTGGATAGATTTTTTACCCAATGGTTTCAAATAGATTCTTGGTATTTCCTATGAAGAATCATTTTCACCATTAGTGATGATAATGTTTATTTGGACATTTCTTTCCATAATAAAACATTTTGATAATGAGATATAAAAAATGGTTTTAAAATCAATTTTCCAAATATTAATTTAGTTTAATGTATAAATATGTTACATAATAATGTTTTTATTGTTAAAAATAATTTAGTTGAGGTTTTCAAGGTATAATGGATTATTTTTGGATTAAATAATGCTTCTGGGAGTTTGAAAATATTGTTTGATGTGGAAATATAAGTGATTCGTTTCATCAAAATTTTTGATGAAACCTGTGTATAACACAAAAATAATGGGAGTTTGTTTATTTCTAATATTTTATTTATATCTGATTACTATTATCAAAATTGATATAATAAAATTATACTCTATAAATATTTGGTGGTGAAAATTATTCTAAAGGAAATTGATGGCTGAAAACATCAAATATACTGGGTGTAAATAACCACAGATATAATCCAAATTTTATACATGAACTGAGAAAACCCATATATATTTATAGATTCATAAAGTGGTTAATCATATCGAACTAGTAGAAGGTGTATTTACTAGTGTTTTGTGGAAATCATCATAGTATGATTAAAAATCCTTCTAAATATTTTGAATGAATGGAGGTGATTCCTAGGGAATACCACATTGTTTTTTTTCTTATTTTTCTGTTTTAATTTTTACCCAATTCTATGAATGATTTGAACATGAACAGAGAATATCAATCTATTATCGATGTGAATTAATAAATTGATATCAGGAATATTCTTAATCACATATGAATATGTAAGGATATGTTCTTGATCATTGGAGAAAAAATGGGATCTGTGTAAAGGGTAACATTAGTAAAAGATTATAATCTAAAAATGGATATATGAGATCTTAATTGGGATATGTTTCTTCTAAATGGTGGATATTTTATTTGGAAAATTTCTAAACAATCCATTATAACAGAATTTATAATAAAGTCATATCACATCACTGTATCATGAGTTTTGAATGTTCCTATTTGTACCAATATGTTCTTTTCATGACATAGGGTGGTTCCTTGAAATAATGGTCCTAATGAACTATACAATGAAAAAAATGGACTGATTACTCTATACAAGGATCCCTACCCTCACTAAAAAACCAAACCCATCCATAAAAATAACATCTCATTAAGTATATCATTGAGGAGGGAAATGTAACTATTTATTCGACTGTTATACATGAAAATATAGAATATCCTTTAATAAATATATTAGTGTAAAAAATTAATGATTATCCTGATGAATCTCTTGGTATTAGGTACATGTGATATTCTATATAATACTTGTAAAATGTATCTTGGATTTATAAAAAATGGAAATATTCATTTATCATACATTAATGTATCGTACATTTAAAACAAGCATAATAGAATAATAATATCCACAAAAATTTTACATCCCTCTATCCCTAAATAATGATCAATTTGGTAAATTATGGTTTGAAATTATATTTTATTATTAGAAAGATTATAATCATTGATTTGAAACAAATAGTTGTATTTGAAATACAAAAAATAGACTCTTGAGGAAATAAGATTATGATTTTTATCTAGATTATCACACCCATGTATTTCACATTGAATGACAAAAGTCATAGACAAAAATATGGGTGTATAATTATTCTTAATGATCATAATTTTTTTCCATGAGATACCAAGCATGATAGCCATCGACATTGACATATTTCTTACATTATACTTGAGGAATAGATAATAAGTGGGAGGTTGGGAATATTTATAATCATTTCATTTGTTTGAGGTTAATTGGGAATGGATTTTTTTTCACTCATTTGATTATTAAATACATTTGGGTCCCTTGTTGAATTATAATAATTAAATATATGAACATTCTTATTTTATTCATATGTGATCTATTCAATGACTTCAATGAATTAAATGAGATGTATCCATTCATACTGGTTAGTTTTTTTGGAATAAACATGAATTTATGAGAATTCCTATACATGATTAAATTGTTTCATGACTATTAAACACAATATGTTAAAAAAAGATAGATTATACGAGTACATTTATAATTTATATGATATATATTATGGTGGAAATGTCCATATAGAGATATAAGTATGTTTGATCAAGATCACACTAAACCCCTTTATCACATTAGTATGAGTGATGTTTTTCTAAAGGCCACAAATTATATACATCTTTAAAATCCGGATTTCATTTTTCTTTAATTGATAAAATGTCATGTATGGTTGCATAGTTAGTCCTTACATTAAGAATTATGTTTTTGATAAAATATTTAGTCCAAAATAAATAATTTTTCATTTACTGTACCCAAAAGAGGCTGGATAGATTCATAAAGGGTTGGGATGTTCCAAATAATTTTATTTCAATTATTTTATTTCATGTCGTATATTTTATGATGTACAATATAATAGGTTTATCATATTATACGATAAACATTGTCTCATAGCTGATGATAAGAATTTAATATAATTCTAGGTTGAGGTTTTGTTTCCCTTAATGTATGATAGAATTTGAGTGCATAGATACTTCTAGATAATCCATATCAGTTTCTATCAATTATGAATTACTAGGTTGATTAATTTATTTCTACAAAAATAATTTATAATATTTTAATTTTCAAAAATAATAAATCACAATGTACGTGTGTTATGGGTACCACATTTCAGACGCACTATGAAAGAATTTGACACATGACACTATTCATTGAATAAAGAGAGCCTAATTAAATGGATGGGATCCCTATTTTGGGTGCAAGTGACACTTAGAATCCATATCCAAAAAAATCATTATTTCCCCTTTTTCTCTATTTATAATTATGGAGATGCTTCTATAACACCTTTGTAGTGTGGGGGTCCACTCAAAACATATAAGATCATATTGGCCAATGTCAACCCTCTGGACACATGATTTTGATTATTGTTAATTAGTGATATCCATTATGAAAACACTCTAAAATATCGTTAGAGGTGGTACTTTCCAAAATAATGGTATTCCAGTGTTATTTGTGTTCTTACCTAGATTTTTATTTGATGATAATGGATCAAGAAAAGTAATGGGATTTATTCACTCCTATAATAATGTGATGATACAAAAAAACCCATAAATATATTCTTCAAATGACATAGTTTTCATATTATTCTCTTCTAAAGATTATCCAGCTCAATTGTTCATAATTCCTTATAATGTTGTTGTTTAAAGAATTTGAATAAGTTAACTAGAACTGTAATAACTTTTAATAGTAATCAAATAAACATTTATAAAGGTAAAAAATTATCCATCATAATGTATGACTATTGAATTATACATCCATGAAATTTTTTATGAATCAAATCAACACATATTAAAAATTTTCATAAATATCCATCATGATATTTTATATTTATAAATCATTGAAAAAACATCATTCTACTAAATTTTAACTCTATAAATTGTTTCTAGATACACTTAATTCCCCTTTTACTATATAGAATTATTTATATTTAGTTTATGTATTTAATTACAATAATTATGATTATACAAATATTTTTCCTCATCATTAGTCTTTGTATAATGAAAATTTTAAAATTCATTTTTCTCGATATGTATAATATCACGATTGTGATGTAAAAAACTAACTATCAAATATAAACAATTTATAACTTTTCTTCTTTTTTTCATTTTTTGTGATGCATTTTAGTATGATGGATTTAGAAGTATTTTCCATCCCTCAAATGAAATTATTCTATTAATTACACAATGAAATTTGAATTTTTTTGAAATGAACTCTAATTCAAAAGATAAATTTGGTGAAATATTTATATCACTTTTTACTTAGATATGTGAATTTTTAAAAAGAGTCAGATATATAAAGGCATTTATGATGACAAATTAAACATCACTTTTTAATAAGTACATTGTTGAGTCTCAATAAAAATGTTAAAATTACATAATAATAATCATTTTTTGAGTTCTAATATATAGTTTTCCTAGTCAATAAAAAAATTGATGTTCTATGATGGGGTAGAGAATATTTTAAACGTTTTTTCAATTGATGCATCATATATTTTTATACCATCATTTCAAAACACCAGTAATTCCTCTATAAGAGGCTAAATATTTATATTAGTGTTCTTTTTAAAAATTGGTTTCATCAACTAATTATTGATAATATGTGTAATTTTTCATGAAAACATCCATGGTGTTATATTATATGGGGTAAAAAATGGGCAATATGGTATAATTTCTTATTAATTTATTGGGAAGATTGAATCCCTCAATTTACATTCCAAAATGAACATTTCTAGGACACAAAGTAAAATTCGGATATGATGAGACAAAAATAATACAAAATTTTTTATCTCTTGGATGACACATGAACTCATAAATGTTATTACCAAAACAATTACACTTCATATGTTAAATGGTTTGTGATGAAATAATCTACAATGACCCACATCAAAATGATTTGGAAAAAACCCATGGAAATTCGAATTTTTGGTCTTCATGTAGGGGAAATTCAGTGAAACTGGATTCATATTGGGGTCTTGAGAGATTAAAAATATGTTAGAGGTTTTTTATATGATTTGAGGTCAAGAGGGTTTCTAATGTTCTAAGGGGAGTTTTGGTGTAGGGTATGGAATTTCTTTTGGTGAATTATTTTTTATAAAGAATAACATTTCATAATGGGTGGGTGTTTCATTGTGTTGTATTTTTTTGTGTGATGTTTCAAGTGTTAATTTAGCTGATTGTTCTAAGTAAGAGTTAAATTTTATATGTAAAGGTTATCCTTATGATGAATATGGTTCCTACTAAAAAAGGGTACACTTAAATAATGGTAAATATAAACTCTTAAAATAGAATAATTAATTATGTATTGGAATCTAATGGGATATATAAGATTACATAAAATGACACATAATGGTTTTCATAATCTAGTGAGATTCAATATTTTACATTATTAACCATATGTTACATAATTGTTTCACTATGATAGATAATGGTAGAAATCCCAATACATATTTTGTATTAATTTTAACGGTTGATGGATAATTATATATGGAAAAGTAAATTAATAAGTTTTGATCACACACTGTGTGTTGGAAAATGGAAAATAAAATGCATAAGGGAAACTTTTCCCCTATTTAACAGTCATTTGGAAATGCAGTTTGAGAATTTGATGAATTATAAAAATGTAATATAATATTTAAGGTTTAACACTGAGATTTATAAGGACAAAAAAATGGTAAAATACATCAGTCACTCTGTGTAGTGTGAGACTTGATTTGGTATGTAATTAAGGGTTACCTTAATACATAAGAGATAAAGTATTGGTAACATCTGTAATGCATAATGGGTGATGTCTATGATATATGAGGGTTGATATAGACTAAAAAATTTAAATATAATTTATACATAAGGGTTTATAGTGTCTTCCCTATCATACATAATGTTTAATTAATAAGTAATCGTTATTACCAACATTACAAATATTTTGTGGGATGGTCCATTGGTCAACATTTATTCAATGGATACCATAGTGTATGGGTAGATATGGTGAATATGTATGGTTTAAATACTAAATACATATGGAAGAAGAAACATTGTGATGGATTGGGTCATAAGTGTATTGATTCTATCATGTGGTAGGGAAGTATGGCACGTCACCTTGTTAAATTCTATAAATGGTCCTCATGAGGTTATAAAATTGTTATGTTATAGGTAAATGGGTACACTATGGAGCTGTTTTCTATACCATGATGGGGCTTACTATCTTATTTTTTTTATCAAGGTAAAAATTCACCTTTTTTACTTATTAATTAGAACATAACTTTTTGATTCATCATTTTAAAAATGTCCAAATGGATGGTAAGTTATTAACTTCTCACCTTCCTCTTATCCCTTTTATCCAAATTGATATATTTTAATTGGAGGTGGATTTTTCATGATTAAAGGGATTATTTTATCTATCTCCCTTGGTTCATCTTCACTTTTTTATCCACACAAATTGGGGTCTCCATGATAGGTTTTGAATAAGAGTTCAACCTTGTATTTATGGAGTCAATTTGAGATTATAGGACTTTTCGGTTTTTTTCAAGAGGTTTTTTTTTCAAAATGATGAATGCACTATGTTTCATACAGTTTCACAATGATAAAACACTTCCCAAAATAATTATGCTTTTCAATAAATTATACATTAATTTATTTATAAATCAATGTTTTTGGTAAGTGATTTTGTCGACTATGGGACCTACAATGTATTGATATTGTTCCGAGCCTCATTTCATGGGGGTTTAGCATCATTATGTCATCTGATTAGATATTACTTGATTATGGACAAGTTATTAATTATTTAATTAATATATTTGTAATGTTTATGTTAATTTTAATTTTTTTAATTAATGATATGAAAATATTTTATGGTTCTAGGGCCTCTTGCTGATGAGGGATGTCTTGTTAGGCTTGTCCGATCTTAGCTTGTGGTGGATGATATTTTCTGATAGGGTAACATGTATTAATGTAATCAATCCCTAATAAATTTCCTTAATGATTACACATTATGTTATATAGCATGTGAAATGTTGTCTCACAACTTATGAGTGATATTTTATGAATTATAATTGAAATGATGTTCCTTAATCTACACGAGTACAATGAATATTTCATGGGATAAGATGAGACCTTGAACTCTATTTTGATTACATGGTCATTTATAGTCTTTATATTGACCATAAGTATATTCTATATGAAATATATTATCTATATGGTTATAAATTCAATGAGTCAATATTTATGAAACTTGGTATACGTTACCTTATTTACCTTCGAGTAGGTGACTATGATGAACTTTGAATTACTGGCTTAGGATTAGTTCACATGGAATAGATAGTTACCTTTTATCAATTTTTCTAGTTGATTAGTGGTGAGGTGAGTGTTCATTACCCATTAATGTATGATAATCATGGTTATTTTTATGGAAAATGGTCTAACTAGAGATTCCAACTGAGATAAAAAACCCATGTGGGGTGTCTAGACATCAATGAAATAAATGTGGCCAAATTGGTTTCCCCCCAAGATGTACTATATTTGTATATAATTAGAACAAAATGGGTTTATATAAATATATCCTAGTATAAATGTGGTTATGGTAATTGGTTGTATTATTGATAGTCCGAACTAGTAATTTCACATGGTGTTGGAATGTTTTTAAACCATATGATGGTAATAATATAGTGGTATATATATTAGAAACTTATCCCCTTAATGAATTTTACATATGGTGATATCGAGGTTTGTTTTTTCCCCTAGATGTGTATGACATATATTGATATTTTGGTGGTCTCCTATCCCACCTGATTATTATAATACATAGTGATCTCCATGTGATATGGTATCCCTGCCCCACACATCGATGGTTATTCCAATAGAATTTTCGTCTACTAGATATGAAATATGGTTTTATGGGTAGGATAATATTACTCTGAATATTACATAGTCAGACCTCTCTTACATTTTAAATAAGAAATGTTGTCATATATCATTTTATATTCCCCCTTATTGTTATATGGGAGGAACAGTCTTTCCCTTGATATGATATTTTAGTGTGGGCAAGCAATTCATCTCCCTAATGATTATTTGGGTTGGTTTATCTTCCCCTAATGATATATAATGGTATATAGGGAGGGATTTATTTCCCCTGATGACATATTATATATATTTTTATATGTGGCTATAATTATTTCCCTCAAATATATATATTATATGATGGTACGTGGGGTGGGTTCTATTCTATGATATGTGTCTGTTTATCTTTCTCAAAGACACTATACCACTATATAAAGCATGTATGGTCAGACATATAGTATGTGGATAAAGCATGTAGTCATGAATATTATTTTATGTGTAATCATTATATATTATTCAAATAGTATCATAATGTAAAATCATTTTTTATAATATTTATTTTATAGAAACAGTCAGTGTAATAATATAGATTTATTCTCACATGATGATCAGGAAGCCCTGACACATTTGTACCCATGTAGACCATATGATTTCTAGAAAGGGTAGGGAATATTCCCAACATTGGATAGTTGATCTAGATAGATTATCCAAAATCATGAAATATGACCCTGTCGAGACGTAAGTCATGGTGAGTGTTTTTAGTTTTGTTTAATTTTGGTCAGGGTAATATATGATCTAACATAGATATATCATATTAATAACTTCTCAAATCATGTAAAATTATAAACAGTTCATTTTATTAATGAATTTTTTATGTTATTATTTTTCATTGGTTTTATTATGGTGTTTCATTTAATCCACTATGTATTGTTATAACTGGATGAATGAAATTTTCATGGATTTTGTTCGACTTTGATATGATCGTATAGTCTCACAAAAAATATAACCATTTCCCATTGATGTTAGTTGACGTCCTGTAGTGTATGGGAAGTTAACCATGAGACCATGTGGTACTATGATTCAGTTACTATATATTTATATATGATAGGATGTTATAATGTTGTATTGGAGAATTGATTATTTTGTCTTACAATATGGAACATAATATAATATTGATAGGAATGGTTGAAACATTCAATAGATGTTATACCATGTTTTTTTGCAGCAGCACCAAGTTTTGTAGCCCAATTTTATATTGAGTTGGGATGGTTTGTCTTTGATTTCAATGTTACAACTGAGTTAAATCTTGCTGAGAATAATATTTTGGATTTATTTAATTTTTTTATCTTTGACTAAGGAGAAAGGAGGCATAAGTTAAAGAGTACTATTGAGAATATTAGTTCATATGACCTATGAAAAAAAATTGATTATAAAACTGGTTCATGAAAAAAATAGGTTCTTCTATTATAAAGTGTCAGTAATAACTTCTTTGGTTTTTTTTCAAAAAAAAACTATTGGGTAATTTTAATTAATAAATCCAGATAGGTATGGTTTTATTAATATGGATCATCATAGATATATGTCTTTTAATTGAATATATATGTGAACATTATCCTTTATGGTTATCCTATAACAGAGATTCATAGTGAGGATTGGAACCCTATATTGGCTAGTAATCATGACTTTTTCATTCCTGATATGGATACATATAGAAACCAAAAGGGGGTGTATTTATATGTTAGATTCCTTATGATATCCTAGATGGAAGAATACATGTTTCTCTATGTATTGTGACCTATGTTTGAGGTTACCAAGGTCTGGGTGGGAGAGCATAGTGGTTTTGATATGTGAATTATGATATTAGTGAGTGATCTGTTTTATTATAATAGTTCCAGGCTTTCTGATAACATAAAAAATTGAGATATGATGTGAAATGGAATTATAATAGAGATGTTAGCTTAAGAACATGAGTGTCTTGAAATATGGTCTGTACAGGTAGATTAATGGTTTTTGAGAATGGTATATCAGAGGTTTTATAAAGTATGTGATTATTGGAAGTTAATAAAAATCAGTCCAAGAATTTTCTACATAACCCATGATAATATCCTTATGTAAACAACACATGTTGAGTTTGAGAAGAAATTTCTATCAAATATGAATGAAGGTGAAATTTATAATTCCATATTCAATAATAATTTTCACATATAAACGGGTGGAGGTTCCTCATAAACATGACCAATCCTGTGGTGTGATGGTCAGAACATCCCTCTGAGAGTAAGCCATGAATTTTTTAATGTTTCTAATTAAAATTCAATGGCCCCTTAAAAACATTTTATTGTTTTCCATGAACATTTTGGAATCTTAATGAATCATTATATGGTGTATACAACATATATATGAGCTTCATTCAGCTAACATACTTTTATCCGACTACTCATTAAACCTAAACGAACTTAAAGATTAAACATTATGACCATTATAATTTGAGTTTTATTTCATTTAGAAGGAAAATTATCAATGTATAAAATCCAACATATAATTTTTATTGGTTATCATTTCACATCAATATTTTCATGGAACAACATTTTTTCTCTCAATGGTGGTGATTTTTTTTGTAGGTACCTCTTTTTTCAATCTAAGCACTTTGATCATTTCATGGACCCATTATCTCATATATCATGGAAACATTAATTTTTCCGCTACATAGTCATTATCTATGATGATGTAGTGAATCTCGTAGTTAAAGAAACATTCATCCTAAAAATTGGAATTGATTTCATTCCAATGTGATATATTTTGGCCCCCACAAAAAAAATTTACATGCAGTTAGAGGAAGTGAATTTTGTCCTCCTAGATAGAGAAAATAGTGTTTCATGTGGATTTATGTTTCTATGTGTCTACCTATTTCAATGTGTATTTTTCTATTCGACTATATATTTTGAGAATTAATTTTTTTAACTCTACCTAAATATACTGGTACATACATCGTCAATGAGGTGGACACATTGAATAATTGCTAAAATGCTTGGACAATAATCACTCTTTGGGAAACACTCATGTAATATTCTTGAGTTACAAAATATGGAAGGTCATTTTGATTTATTACTATAAAGGCCCTATAAAATGAAATACATGTATAATAAAACTTTAATTTTTTTTTTTAACAATGTAATGTGTTTATCCCTATGTGAAATTCTATTTTGAGGCACCAATGTGAGTACACCTGTGTGAAAATGACATATGATAAGAACTATGTGTGTATCCACTATGGAATGTTATGTGAATAGCGATTTCTGTAAAATCCAATGTATAATCTACTTCAAAAATCCCCAATATGAACATCACTTCGAGAAGAATCATGAATAAATTCAAATGCAATCATGTGATCCTTTTTGAAATTCATTATTGGGAATCCTCTATGGTGTATTCCATAAATAAATGTTCAATTTCCTTTTAATTGATATACTCCTAAGGATGTCATTATTCCCATTTTGTTGAGATACTCCTCTGGGTTCCTAAAAATAATGGTCATCCTACTGCATGTAAGCCCTGACTAAATCTTAAATTACCATTGAATTGGGAAACACATTATGGTTTCCATTATTCATCTTCAGTTAAGATAATCCCCTCATTTCTAAAACATCAGCATCCTTATAGGTTTATCCCTCGACTAAATATTAAATTCCTAATGAGTTCAGATACTTCTCACGCATATCATTATTCACTATGAGTTGAGAAACTCCCCTTGGTTGCAAAAAATGGGCATCCTCCTATTTGTAACACCTAACTAAATATTCAATTGTCATTGAGTTGAGATACTCATCATATTTATCATTAATCGCCTTTATTTGAGCTACATATCTTTGTTCTAGAAAAATGAGCATCCTCCTAGGATAAAGCCACAGTTATATCATCAATTTATATTTTTTTCATTATATTTATCCTTATACACATTTAGTTGATATAATCCACTTTTTTCCAAAATCAATGGAATACTCCTAGGTGTAGTCCCCCATGAAATCATCAATTACCATCAAGTATAAATACTCATCTTGGTTATCATTATTTACCTTGAGTTGAGATACTCCACATGGATTTGGAAACCGTGGAATAAACATAGGTGTAGGACTGAGATAAATATTTAATTATCATTATTTTTAGATTATTCTCATGGATATCATTATTCACCTTTAGTTGAGATACTCATCTTGGTTCTAAAAACAATGGAATCCTCCCAGGTGTATGCCCCAAAAAAACATTCAATTACCTTTGGGTTTACAAAATCTACATTGTTAAAATTATAATCCTTGAGTTAATATACTCTACTTGGTTCCAAAACATGGTCATACTTATAGGTATAATCCCTTACAAATTTATTATTTACCATTGATTTGAGATACTCCTTGTGGATATCATAATTCTCATTTATTTGAGATAATTCTCTTTGATCTAAAAACATTATCATCTACTTAGTGGCAAGCCCAAACTAAATATTCAATTTCCATTTTTTATAGATACTCCTTAGTTTTATCATTATTTATGTGGAGTTGAGATATTCTTCTTGGTTTCAAAATATGATCCTCCTCCAAGGTGTAAGACCAAACTATGTATTTGATTACCATTGTGTTGAGATACACCCAAGGTTTTTAAATATTCACCTTGATTTGAGAGTTTTATATTGGATTAGAATCATCCAATGTATAATTCCAACTAAATATTCAATTAAAATTAAGTCAAGATAGTCCACTTGGTTTTCATTATTTACCTTAGGTTGAGATACTCCTCTTGTTTCTAGAAGCATTAGAATTCTCCTAGGTGTATTGCTTAACCAAATCATCAATTTCCATTAAGTTAAGAACTCCATATTATTATCATTATTTAAAATTTGTTGAGATACTCTTATTAGATCAATAAAATTTTAAACCCTCCTATTTGTAATCCATAAAAAATTATTAAATTACCATTGATTTGAGATACTCCTTGTGGTTATAAATATTCATATTGAGTTTTTGATACTCATCTTGTTTTTAGATACATTGTAATCCTAGTAGTTTTGTGCCCTAATTATATCATAAATTATGATTGAGTTGAGATACTCCAAGTGATTATCATTATCCACCATGAAATGAGATACTCTTCTTGGTTCTAAAAACATTGGAACCCTCCTACAATAATCCCGAAAGAAATATTCAATTACCATTTATTTTTGACACTCCTCAAGGTTATCATTATTTACCTTCAGTTGAGATACTTGCCTTGATTGCAGAAACCCAAGAATACTACTATGTGTGATCCCTAACTAAATATTTAATTATCATTTATTTTATATACCCCTCATGGTTATCATTCATAATGTTGAGTTAGGATATGCATATTTGTTCATGAAACATGGGAATCATGTTAGTTGTTACCCTAATTTAATATTACATTTCTATTTAGTGGTAAAACTCATCATGGTTACCATTACTCACCTTGAGGTTGAGATAATTCTCCTAGATTCAAAAACATGTGTATCCTACTAGGTGTAAGCCTTGATAAAATCTGCAATGATCATAATGTTGTGATATTACACATGGTTATCATTATTAACCATGATATGATATATTCTTCTTGATTTTATAAATATTATCATCCCCCTAGGTTTAAGACTCAACTAAATCTTCAATTACTATTGAATTTAGTTACTCTTCATTGTTTCAATTATTTACCATGATTTGAGACAACTGTATTTGTTTTATAAGAATGGTAATCCTCATAGGGGTAATCCCAGACAAAATCATTAATTACCTTGTAGTTTATATAATCATCTAGGTCATCAATATACACATTGAGTTGAGATAATCCTCATGGTTCCATAAACATGAACAACCTCCAAGTTGTAACCACTAGTTAAATATTTATCTACGATTGAGTTTAGACACTCCCTATGATTATCATTATTATGATAGAGTTGAGATTCTCCTATTGTTTCTAGAAATATGGGAATCCTACTAGGTGTAACACAAATGTAAATCTTAAATTACAATTGAGTTGAGATACTCCTTGTTGTTTCCATTGTTTACATTATGTTGAGATAAAATTCATGGATATAGAAACACGAGTATCCTCTTAGGATTAATCCCCAACCAAATCTTCAAATTCCCTTGAGTTTAGAATTTCTTAATGGTTACCATTATGCACTATGTGTTGAGATAATTCTCCTGTTTATAAAAGCATGAGAATCCTCTGAGATTTATGACCTGAAAAAATATCCAATTACCATTATATTAATATAATCCTCTTGTAAGTCATTATTCACCTTGAATTATGGTAATCATTTTAAATCTATAAGAACAAGAATCATGCTAGGTGTAAAAACCAACTAAATCTTCAAATACCATTTAGTTAATATACTCATTGAGGTTATCATTATTCACACTAAGTTGAGATGATCATATTTATTCTATAAAAAATGAAAACCTCCTTGGTGTAATCCATAACTAAATATTAAATTACCATTGATTTGACACACTCCTTTTGTTAATAATTATTCCCCTTGTGTTTAGATACTCACCTTGCTTCTAGAGACATATGAATCATGATAGGTGTAATCCCTAACAAAATCATCAATTACCATTGAGTTGAGAAACTCCTCATGTCTATCATTATTCACCTTGAGTTGAGATACTCCACTTAGTTCAATAATCAGGGGAATCCTCCTAAGTTTAAGCCTCACGTAAATCATCAATTTTTTATTATGTTATGATAATCCTCATGGTAATCATTATTCACCTTGTGTTGAAATTATATAATTATTTTTAGAAAATGATCATCAATATATGTTTATTCCCAAAATAAATCTTAAATTACCATTGATTTATATACTCCTCATTATGATCATTATTCAACTTCAGTTGAGATACTCATATTGGTTCCAGAAACATGTGAATCATCCATGTTATTATCCACTAATAAAAATGAAATTACCATTATTGTGTGATACTTCTATTAGTAAAAAAAATTGTACCCCCTACTAGGATTAAAACCCAAATCATACCCTCACCTGGCCCATATACAAGGTCATGTATCTAATTCTTATTCGTGTGCAGTCCATGACTTATTTTCTATTGTCTCTTCTTTCACCACACAGGTTTATTCTTATGGTAGCATTGGTGAATAATCCCTCATTTTAAATCTAATGGTATGTTGTCATATAATTATACTGATCTTATAAGGTATCTTATTTATCAAACTGAACATGACTCACTTGGTCCTAGATATCTTAAACAATCATCCCATAAATTATGAGCATCCCGTTGAGGTTTAATCCCCAAATATTCAATCAAACTATGTGTTTTTTATTTCTATATTCATAGGACACATATTATTCCACTTGAAGGTTCAATAAAAACTCTAGAATACCAAATCTCTTCTTAAAAATTTATAAACTCCTCATCATCCATCTTGATGAATTTATGAAAATGCATCATGAATTTATAATAGAATGACGGGAGACCTATAATATATATAGAGTACCAAATTAAGCACACAATACCAATTGGAACATTATAATTTGGATAACTGGTCCAAAATAGGCTTTTTGGATTGATTTATGAATATGTTATAAATATATAAGAGATCCTCAATGTAAGAAACAATCCTCCCCTAATGGGTGTGGGGAACATAACCACCCATCCTCTCAACCAAAAAATTTTCTAATATGTCACTAGTGAATTCACAATTACCACATTCCATTGAAAATTTCGATTTCATTGAATTGAAATGAGTGTGGTCATGAATGTCATCAGAGTTTCCATTTTAATAAAAAATGGAAAACATAACATGAATTATTGTGTAACCAAACACAATCCCTACAATCAATCTTTGATACCTATTTTTTTTAGAAACCCAAATGGTGTACCCGGTGTAAGTTATTGAGAAACCTTACTCAAATCCCAAAAATCCATTTTGAAGGTATATTTTTTTCCACAAATATTGATATAGATATATATTTTCCTTTGTTGCTGTGAATGTAAAATAACTGATAGTGTCTATATTGTGATAGATCTGACATACCGTAGATGCACAATTTCTTATTTATTCAGGAATGTATATAATTAGTGATATGACCAGATGTGTGATGCATTTTTATCTAGTGGAATAATTTTTTGAGATTTGGAATGATGTTATATGATGTAATATATCATGACTTGAATGGTGTGGGAGGGAATAAATGGGGTGGATTCATCTTTGGGTGTGATTATTTTGGTAATGGGAGATATTAAACACCATTTTGTGAATGATTAAATAGACACACTCTTATAATGGGATAATAGAGTTCACTTTTTTATAACCTACATGGTAATTGGATTGGTGTGAATGAATCTAGGCCTATTTTTGGTGGGATTGGTTTTTGGTTAGGTGTGAGTGGCCTTGGTGACATGTGAATCATGTTTAGGGGTGGGTTTTTAGAAACTGTTAGGATTTTAAGATAGAGTTATTTAAGTTAAATGAAACATGAGGTGAGTTTATGATAAATAATCAAATTTCATGGTGGTTATTTTGATGAAATTCTAGGGTGTGGATAGGCCATTTTAGGTTATACATGTTTGAACTGTTTAGACTAGATTAAAGGAGGACCCAAAGAGGTGACGATGTGTTCAAATGGGGTATAAGACTCCTTGGATCCCCTACTACCAATATTTTGGTCAAGGGTTGTCGATGGGAATGGTATACGGTCATTCATGGATGGTGAATGGATATGAGAGATTAGTGGAATGACAAGAGACATATTGTTATGGTTGATGAATAGAATGTAATTGTTTTTTCATTTAACATTCTGATGTTTGTTGGTTAGAGAACATGGTATATTGGGGTATGGTCAGTTTGGTAAAACCACTGAAAACCAATACGTCGAGATATGACTCGCGTTTGATATGTTATCTCTATAGCAAGATAGTGAAATGATTGTGGGGTTACGAGTTTCTAGGCCTACTAGGATGATTATATGTTATGAGAGATGAGTTGTGACCTTTTATAAAGATTTAAATGTAGTATAAAAACTATTGGGTCTTGTGGAATTTTTAGGGGATTAGTTGATTAGTGTATTGCTTATGGAATTAGAACAGTACCTCAAATATTGTGAGTGAGGTACAAGATGCTTTGGGAGTAACTAGAAATAATAGGTAAGGACCATAGAATGATGGACTATGAGAGTGTCATGATGGTGATATATGTCATGAACCTTGATTTAGAACCATCAATATTGGGTTTAGTGAAGAAAATGTCAATGGTATTTGAAATTACATATATGTGGTCATCAAAATTTCATTATAACATTGGGAAATACAAAAGCGGTTCATTAATGTCTGCATTATGATGTTTTTTTATGTTGAGTTGGTTCATTCTCATGGGTTGATGATGATGGAAATTCAATAATGGTGGGTTAAAAATAGATTAAATTGGATCATGAAACTTATTTTGAGATTTTTTTTTCAGTAATATTCAATGGTAAAATATTAATGGCCCCATCTCAATGGTGGTTGTTATTTTACGAAGGCACTTGGAAACAAATAGACAGGTTTTAGTATGGTAAATAAAAAATTTGAAACTGTTCTTTGATCATATTACAGGGATTATAATTGTCAATATATTCAATAACAAAAATATTTTAGATGTAGGAAGATGGTTTCTTTGTAGAAAAATATGTGTTTTTCCTGAAACAATTTGGTTGAGTATCTATGTATATAAAATGATAGTGTGCATGGATATCATTCATGCATTTACAATGAGATGAATTCTTATGTATTTGATATAGACTATGAAGTGATATTTTGAATTATGATTAGAATGGTCGACTAATTATTGGGTGTGATGTCAGGAAATAGATGGTCTATCATAGATTGATGACATCTTCTGATGTGGTAAAATGTTTGTGGGTTAATAATTCAAAAATTCATTTATGAGTGAATCATTATCATGGGGTTGGATGAAATAATTGACCCCAAAATTCATATTTAGTTATGGTTTTGATCAGTATAGTTGTTTTTTATGTCGTATGAACATTTCTATAATGAAAGGGAAACATAAAATTCATTAATGAATTGAAACTCGATAACTAAGATTGTTTATGGTGGATACATAAGGATATTTTTTCGAGATATGATTCATTATAGTGCAAGGTTTATAATGACCAGTTTTCATACTAGTTGTAAAATATAATTGGAAATATAATTTCGTGTATCAAAATAGATATTTTTTGAGAAAATGGGATTAAAATCCGGGTTTTATGAGTTATAAAAATTCTCAACGGATTTGTTTAATGTTATTGGTGGATTATGAGGTGTCTTGAGTTCTTGGGTGACAGTTTGAGTAAAGAATGAATGGAATTTCTATGATTTTTTTGGTGGTAGGTCATGTCCTGATGAGTGTGGGTTATGAAATGTCATATTTTGTGTGTTAGAATTAATGTTTCGAGGACTGGGTGTCTGATGCATATAGGTTAATTCTACATATATAAATGTTAACTTTATGTTATGTAATGGTCCCTGTTTATAGGGGTACACTTCTATAAGGGTAGATCTAAAATATCCAGATAAAATAATTTCTAAACTATTGGAAGGAATTGTGTTAT
The DNA here is from genome assembly GCA_963277665.1 of Viscum album. Classification (NCBI taxonomy): domain Eukaryota; kingdom Viridiplantae; phylum Streptophyta; class Magnoliopsida; order Santalales; family Viscaceae; genus Viscum; species Viscum album. Next base: position 224,303,031 of record OY728165.1, read on the forward strand.
GTAAGGGTAAGGGTTTGTATTGTTTCTTCGAGAGTGTTCAAATTAGAATAATTTTTAGAACCACCATGTTTTTGATATATTTTATATATTAAGGGTAAACATCTTGATATATATGGGTTTTTATGTGTAATGGTCAATAGGGTATTATTTGTGGAAAGGAAAACATGAAATGTATGTCTAGGACATTCGTATTTCAAATTGAAAAATGGAAATATGCAATTTCCCAAGCACAGGGTTCATTCAAGGTCTCAATTTTATAATTTAGAAAAGTATGGAGCTTCACTGTAAAATATTAGTGCTAACTGTATTATGTGAAATAGTTTCAAAATGGTAAAGTACACGAGTATCCATGTTATGAGAAATGGTTGATTTTGTCAGTACATAAGTGTTTCCCTAATATGTGTGAGGTATAAAATTGTTAAATTATTCAATACAATAGTTTTTACCATGAGTATATTTTAGGATTCTCTTGGACATAAAAAATGAGAATATAATAGACATGTAAGGGTTAGAAGTGTTTTTCCTATAATATATAAGGGTTTATAAATAAGTAATATTTTTTCTAAACATTTCCAAAATTTAGTGGTATAGGTTTTTGGTTGAACTATTGACAAGGGATACCATTAAATTATCATAGGTAAAGGGTTATGTAAGCATTAAGGGTTTGGTTCTAGAGGGAAGAATCCATTCTCTAATGTCTTGGTCCATGATATTTTTGAATTATACTAGAAGTATGGTTTAATGCCATAACATAGTAGAATTCACTCTCTAAGGACATCATGGTATAGTAAAATCATGCAGTTTTACGTGTTTTTTGTGTTATGAATCTCGTTTTCACTCCATTATGGGGCTTTCAATCATGTTTTTTAGGAAATGTATAGAGTAGGCTTTTATCATTTAAATTGGATAACACCTTTGTGATTCATCATTATAAGGTAGTCTTGATAGGGGGTGGTAATTCTCCTCTCCTATTCCACTTCTCAATTTCAAATTCATTTACTTTTGATGGTTGGAGGTTCGTTTAATTTCAATTTATAGTAATATTTTTTTGAAATTCCTTGTTTATTTTTCTCTTGTTAACTATTTAACATGGTTAATTTGTGATAAATTTGTTGTGGTAATATCACTATGATATTGTGGAATCATCCATGTATGATAGGTTTTTGGTGTGTTTTGGCTAGATGAGGTTCCATAAATATGAATATAAAAGGTATTTTTAGTTTTACTAAGGTATGAGATTGGAAAAATTTATTTTTTGTATATAATTTAATTATAATTTAACTTTTGGTGTAATTATTATAAGGTGTTATGGATTTTATTTTTTAGGAGCATGGGGTGTGCCATGTGTAATACTCACTCCATTTTGTAATGTTTTTAAATAATTATAAAATATAATGACATATTTCATAATTATACATAATGTATTAATTGTATAAAAAATATTTGTTTATTGTGGGACTAATGATTACTATTTTTTGATTAATTTGGAGGATTTGAGATGGATATAGTTAATATGTTTATGGGTGATGGATATTAGGGATTGTATGAGTATACATGATAGTGTCCAACCATTTCATAATTGAAAAAATTATGATTGAGGTATACAGTACATAAATATTTCCTTATCATTTATTCTTTATGTTATGTAGCATGTGATATGTGATCCTTATACATGCATTCAATCAACCTTGATTTAAAATTAATATGTTTTCCCATAATTCTCATCAGTATAATGGAGTGTCTTAGGCCTTCATGATCCGTTTAACACAAATTATATTTCATGATCGCCGACGGTTTCAGGCATTACAGTAATCATTTTTTGGAAATATGTGGAAAGTATAGTTATATAATTTTAATGAGTGAAACAATGTACACATTGGGATTTGTTTCCTTAATTACCTCGAGGTATAATAGTGTGATTTATTAGGAATGGTTTTATTAATATTGGTTTACATATAACTATATGTTACATTATAGAATCCTTAATATTTTACTAGTGGAATAGATTATTATTCATAAATCCATAGAATATGTGCATCTGGGTGGGTATACTATGGATATTGTCAATATATAGGTTACAAATTAGATAACATAATCCAAGTGGGGTGTATAGACAACTTTATGACTTAGTGGACAAGATTTAATTTCCCATTAATGTGCTAACACTAGAAAGGAATGGAAAAAAATCACTATCAGCATATTATACTTGTATAAAGGATATGAATGGAATATGTTGTTTTTTTATAGGATATCCTATGAAGTTATAATTGTGAATGTGAATGTTTCCATCTCATGTGATGATGATTCAGATATAGTGGAATATGGATGGATCATTTATCACCTGAGAAGTATGACATGTGGTGTTATATTAGTGGGCCTCTTATCCCTCTAATGAACATTATATGTGATGAAACATTGGAATTCCACACATCCCATTAATGATTATGATGTATGGTGGAAACCGATGACTTTATTTACCCATATAGTTATATGGACAAGTCCCTCTTCCCACTAATATGATATATGGGATTACGAGCAAGATGTTATTCCCCTAACTATAATATGAGAAGGTATATATTCCCCTTGATATGGTATATGACATTTTATGTTTGGAACTATTCTATTTCTCATTTCAAAAGATGTCCAATCTTCTTATGGTTATAATATATGGTTTTTGGGGTATTCCACTATTTCACATAATTGTAATGTGGTTGGTTCTCTCTAACCATAAATAATAAAAATTGTATACAATGTGGTATAAATACCCTATGATGATTTGTATTATATAATTATTATAGTGTGGAATATATTCCCCTCGAGGATATGTATTATATGGTTTTTAAAGATCATGGTGTTATCCCCCTATAGGTTTCGATATATCATGCTCAGAGACACTCCATAACTTGATAACGTTTGTATAGGCACACCCATGTGATGAAAATAGTTCTATATTTTATTAAATGATTTTTTAATCTATTTTAATTTATTATTTTGAGTATATCACATTGTGCATGTATTGCATATACAGGTTAATGTTAAGAACACTAACTGTGCGGTCAGGTTTAGTTACACTCATATCTAGATCATGTATATTGATTGGAAAGAAGACCCCATGATCACAATTTTGGGTAATTTAGAGGCCCAACATTGGATGGTTGAGATGGATAGCTTGTAAAGAGTTGTGAGTTGGTATTAGATCAATATTATAAACTAGGGGGTTGTTTTATTTTTTGTTTACTTTTTTTTGGTTCATATTTGATCTTCCCAAAATAAATTTTTTGATTTCTTCTTGACCTTCATAAAATTAAAGATAGTTCATTCAGTTATAAAATATGATATTCGATTTATTTATATGTACTTTTTCTTGTAGAGTATTTTTATGATTTCAACATTTTTTGGGTTTTATCTTTGCAGTTTTTTGGTGTAAATTTTGATAATTCAGAGTAATAAGGGTAGTTAATTGGTGACACATGGTTTTCCCAAACTGTTATCCCATATAAGAAACTATGTTAACATAAATAGAGGGGATTTTAATGAATAGTTCTTCATTTCTCATACTTTGTTTCCTATTAGAAGTAACCATGCACCACCAACCCCTAGAAGAGGTGCACAGTTAAAATGCATGGTTTTGAAAAATGTTTTCCCCTACTGAAGAAATTATTTTTGCTATTTGAATTTACCATAGAATTGGTTTTTAAATTACCCAAACAATAATATTAACCCCAAATGGACCCAAACACAACCATAATCAAATTATCTATTTTTCTAATCTCTTAGTTGAATTACTAAGGATCATGTCCTCTATTATTCATGATTTAAATTCGGGATTGATTATCTTCACCTCTCCTAGTAACTAAATCATATCTTTAGTGATTTACTCCCTCTTTAATATTCTTATCTCAGCCATTATATGGTTAATTATAGTTTTATATTTATATATAAATCATGGTACAATGGAACATGATTTGTTTGATCATAGATCTTGATAACATTTTTCAACAAGTTCATGATTGTTCCTCTTAAATTTGGTATTTATTGCAATGATCATTTATAAATGATTTAAGGTTGGTGGTCTAAATTACAATCCCATTGTCTTTATTTAATTATATTTGTATAATTATATGAATTGAAATTTCCATGATTTTAAAATTGCATTGATAACTGAAATGATTTGGTTTAATTTTTATGTGTTAGCAATTTAGCTTAACTAGGGAAATTGAATTTTGAAATTGAATTAATTAATTGTTTAATTAATTAATGGGATACTGTGATTGTGAATTTGAAATGAATTGAATTGAATAATAATGGAATTAATTATTGGGTTATTGTGTATTTTAAATAGAATTAACTAATTTTTTAATTTATTCATGGAATGTGTGCTTATAGAATTTATTATATTTCAAGATATTGGAATTTATAGAAATAATTAATTTTTCAATTAATTATCATATTTTTTAGATATTTAAAAATTGATTAATTATTTTTTAAGTTAATTAATTTAAATTATATGGGTTATGTAATAGATTGAATTGTATTAATTAAAAATTGAATTAAATAGTAGAGGTCTTGATTGTGAGATGTGATAAGAAGGTTAATTCTGATTAACATTATTGATATTATCCATGTGATGTTATAATTGATTGACAAAGGATTCTAGGACATGGCTTGGAAATTCCAAAGACCATAGTGAAAAATTGGCTGACGCATGAGTGAGGGACATGGAATACTATTTTGAAGGCCCAAGGGGTTCTATGAAAGGCAACCTAGTCCAAAATGTTGGCATTGGACCCTGGTTAAAATTTCAATTATTATTAATTGAAGTGAAATATATATTGAAATACTACATGTTATATGAAATTGTAAATTTATTTTGTGGCATGGTTTAGACTCTAGCATGGGATGAAGTTGGTATTTACATTTATAGTGTCCTAAAAAATCCATGGGTTATGAGGCTAAATAAAATTAATTGAATAAATGTAAACTATTTAAATTATCCTTTTAATTATTATTTATAAAATAACATACACATTCATTGACTATATATTGTTATAGATGACATTGGTGGTGGATTAATTAGTTTTACCCACACCAGACATGGGCTTCCTCATAAGTACCCAAATATATTTCTTGGTCATTGGACATGATAAGGGAAAGGTAAATATATTTGATGGGTTTTTCAGATTTGAGAAGGGATGAGGGGACTAGAAATTGTTTATCAAATGCTTGTGAGTTTTTAATATCTTTATTTATATTTTTATTTTTTACATTGACACATGAAACATATTTTCATTACATATCTATAGTTTAGTTTTGGATATTATATTTTTTGTTTTAGTCAACATGTGATATTGGTATTATTAGGGTAATGGTCATATCATTTGTTTGTTATTATTTATTTACACTATTTTTCTACTTTGATAAGGAGGGTATTGTCACTCCATGATTGATATTGATACTAAAAATTAGTCATATACCTCTAGAGTTTGGGAAGGCATGTCCGTGGTAACATAGTGAATCAACTTGGGAAACCATTGTGTGGCTCACTGATGAGGACATTACAATGTGGTATCATATGTGGTTTATTTTCATTTATTTTTTACTTACTAATTAGGAATGGTATACGTGATAACAATATGACATTTTCCTTCATTAAAATCTCATTCATGGGATCTTATCACCCTTTTTTTGTGACAAAATACAAGTACCTAGGGTGGGATAGTTATTATTCTGGTTTGTTGTTACAATTGTTTATATTTCTCATCGAGTGATGCATGTTATTTGAAATGTGGTTATTATTTTCTGAATTTTTTTTAGATTTTAAATGTTGAAATTTATGGAACGAGAGTTGTGTGTTCATGAATAATTTTAGTCACTCATGAATTTGTCTGACATGCATCATTTTATCCACGAAATGGGGAAAGAAGTTTTTGGGGTGAGTTGTTTTTGTGAAAGTACCTTTCTTACATGTATGGATTTTTATATGAAAATAATGTCTAATATTGAATTGAGAATTTTAAAAAGGATAAAAATGTGAATAAATGGGTTCATAATGAGAAACTTGAATATGAGAATTTTTTACCCTTGTTATACATGACTTAGATGTAGGATGGTTATTGGTACTGAAAACGCCTCATTGCGATTTTGTGGTGAAGTTTTGGGAAAGTACATTTTGTTCTATATTAGAATATTTCTATTAGTTAAATGTGTTAATATTGTGTTATGGGTCATAATTTATGTGTTTTTAATTATAGATATATGCCTCCATGATGACACTTGTTGAGAGGAAGATAGGGGACATGGTTGGAGATGGTCCTCTAGAAGTGAATCTTACGGAATTGGTATTGTCGGGTGAGGAAGACAAAGCAAAATTCCAAGAGAAAATTTTTAGGTTCATGAAATTCATGTAATGATATTTATAGAGTGTTGTTCAAATCATGTTATATATGATGATGGTGTTCTAGTTGAAGCACCTTCCGACTTTCACCAGAGACGATGTGCATGAGGAAGCCTTGTTCTGGATTGGGTCAATCCCGACCAAACTTGACCACAGAGAGACTCCTTCTAAGAGAAGAGTCATATTACCTAAAAAAATGCTATTTGGTCAGGAGAATAGATTATGGGAAATCTATACTCCGGATGAATAGCTATAGAATATAGAGTGTAATGAATTTCAAGAGATGTTTTGGGATCACTTTTATCATAAGACGCCCAGGTAGGAGAGGGGAGGTGCATTCATTCAGTTGACTCAGAGAGATATCCATGATAGACCATGATAAATTCTTTACATATTTATAGTGCATTTCACCAGAATTGGTAGGGGATGTGATAATTAAGACTAATAGTTTCATGATGGGATTAAATGTGAAATTAAGTTCCTGGAGAATATCATCATGTTGAAGAAGATATATGAAGTGGTCAATCAGACTCTCATATTTTGGGGGAACCAAAAAGAGGCTTCTCATAATAAACAGGTGGTTCCTTTTAGTTTTACAAGAGGCACAAATTATGATATATAGAAAAACTGATCTAAAAATGTTATCCAGGGTGATATTAATAACAGTAGCTAGGGGGAGGGGTCAATTACACTGGACCTCAATCATGTGATCTTTCACTAATTTGGTAGGTCAGGAAACTTTTGCAGGTAGTTCCCCTAACCACTAATTAAGTGACGAGGATATGGTAGGATGGGAATTCAATACAGTTTCTATAGGAACCCATTATAGAAGGGTAGAAAAGGATCATCTAGACTGATCTAGAGTGTAGGAAGGTGATCTTATACACCTAACCAGTCTAGCATTTGGGACACATGACTAGAATTACCCGATGCATGACATAGAATTGGATGTAGTGGATTATGATTTGAATTCTTGGTATAATTATCTATTGGATGAGAATTTTTCTATTTATATTAATCACAAGAGCTTAATGTTTATATATTTTCAAAGATATTTGGACCTCTAATAGAGAAGATTTGTTGAGTACATATAGTCATTTTATTATGAGCTAAAATATACACATATTGTTTAATATTATTTAATCAATAAATTAGAAACTATGGATGTTTAAGAATATAGTGTTAAGTTGGAGATGGTAGTTCTTCTAGATGAGATGCATTTTGTGGATTATGAGGTTTATGAGAAGATAAATCTCATATTTGTTGCACTAGTGTCAACACCATTGAGTTATATCAGGAAAAGGTAGTATTTAAGCTATGAATGTTTTTACTTGAGATAAATCCTTGAAGGTAGAGAGTCACCTTCTGATTGGATCATAGATGAAATTGATATTATCAACGTCAAAAATCTATTTGTTGTACCAATGATCCTATTGGAGGAGAATATGTGTGAATTTTATTACTCTAAGTAGGTAGTGCATCCCGGTGTGACCATAATTTTTACATGACCTTCGACGATAGTTTTTGTGATCGACCATAAAAAATGAGATTGTATTGTTTGCGACATGGGGATAAACCTGAATACAATTTATGTTCAAGAATCAACAAATCAATGGTTTACTATAGATATTGACCATTCTAGAATGGATGTGGGCCAATGTTATAATGGATTATGTGGTGGGTCTTCCAAGGAATCCTCATAAGAATTACTATGTGTTGGTAGTCAAGGAATGCTCAACAAAGGTGGAACATTTCATTCCAATATGGGATACATTTTTTGTAGAGATGTTGGGAGATATCTATAATTGGGAAATATTCTATCTCTACAAGGTTCCATGGACTTTTGTTTCAGAATGTTACTCAGGTATTAAAACACTCCTCCGGATGGGAATACAGAAGTACCTTGGAACAGAAGTTTTATTGAATATGGAAATCAACCTAGAGACTTATGGGTAGTGGAATAATATGATATAGGGTTCTATATTTTATTTTTCGAGCATGTGTCATAGAAATTGGTGGATCATAGGAGAAACTCCTATCATTGGTTGAGTTTTCGTACAACAACAGTTATCATAAAACTATATGGATGAAACATTATGTGGTACTTTATGGTATGTAATTCCCCGACCCCAGTTACCTAGAGTCGGTGCATTATTACATAACATTGGCATGATCACAAGAAAGATCAAATCTTGAAAGACCGATTGGTTTAGTAGCCTTGGAAACACTAGATATATTCATAATGTTTTACATTACATCATAAAGTGAAAAACTACTACAACAACATATTGTCTCCATAGACCACACTATTATCCCCTCATAATATCCCATATAGTCATTCAAAATTTTCTTCTTCACATTCTGGGAAAAATAAAACATAGAAATGGGGTGAGCTCAAATTCCCAATAAGGATAACAATATAGCGAAAACTTTCATAAATAAGAATAAAAATTTAAGGCAATGTATAACTAAAACCGAAGCCTTTTAAACTTGAACTTCAACATAGTATGAAAAAAATAAAATGAAATAATTTCATTTACTTATTCACATATATATTCTACTAATCGAATAATCACATGAAATATCAATAACCACTTTCATAATGATGGAATGCATAATGCCAGACTATCATAAACACATAGCCATGTCCTCGTGCCAATACTACAAATAATATTTTGTCAAGGCCTTGTGAAAAGACACTAGTTTTTCTCATGAGACCTACCGATGCATCGAGGAGCTATATTGGGATCCACCCATCACATATTAAGTCCAATGCATTCCCATATGAAAAGGTTTAAACATAACATAAACATTCATATTAAAAATAACATACGAAATGTAAATACTTTATCTATAAACCATGAATGGTATAAAAATAAATCATTCATAGTCAAACATATCACAAAACCTTCAATACAATATAGATGTTTTGTATTATAAAAAATCAACTTCAAATAAGCGTAAAATTTATCATAGGATGTTGACATAGATGAAATCAAACTCTTTATAGAGAAATATCTCATTCTATTTTGAAATCATATATTTATAAAAAAAAACATTTTCTTTGAAAATATTCTTATGAGCTTGTAAGGGAAGCTTCGATGATTTTACAACAGCGGAAAATAGCGGCATCTGCCGTATAAGTTAGAAACCATTCTTACCTTAATTCTGCAGAAAAGGTTAAAAATAACCTTGTATGGAAAAGGACCGAAAGATTCCTTTATAAAACTCTTATAAAAAGTCAAACAAGGGTATAAATGTCTTTATCCCATATTCTTGTAAATAGTAAAAATGTTTTGAAATACATTTTTAAGAAACATGGATGTAGATGATAAAGATATCCCAGTAGATTATTACGTATATAAAACCACGGATAGTGAAAGATTGTGAAATAAACCCTTACCTTGTTCTTTTCCTTGGTTGGGGGTAGGTTAACCTCCTGTATAATGGTGAAATAATTGTTATTAAATTTTAGAATAATCATATAGATTAATATGATATCAAATATGATATTTTAACATTTATTTGTTAATAATATCTTAGTATTATCGTTGTTTCAGGTGTTAACTTACTCGGTTTCTTTTCTATGATTTGTTACATAAGTCATGTTTTTCATGGTTAGGTTGTATCATAATCATATCCATAATTATATCAAGTCCTTAGATAATATTATTAATCATCAAATGAGAATTAGACTTTAATGGATACGATGGAGAATGAATCTCATCACGTTCGTGGAGACGGTAGTCCGTACGTATGCACGAGAAACAATATCATTCTTTTGATATTAAAATAATATATAATTGGATGTTATATCATTTATAAATAATTATTATCATGTTATATTTATTATTGAAATTAATTATAAATCATTATTATACCCATCCAAATAATAATTTATTGAATAACAATTACACCACGACGTGGAGACGGTATGCTGTACATACGCACGTTTGGTGACATGTTATTAAAAGGATGGATATAATACTGAATATAGTTGTACCATATTTATAATAACATCACAGTATATATAAGATACTGGAGTTATTATTTTAGAATGGTAACAACAAAGGAAGAAGAAGTGGAAGAAGAAAGGAACTTGAAAAAGGGTGGTGAAATCATTACCTCTTCTTTGGGTTCTTCCTTTTGATTTGATCAAAAGGGCTCCTTAAGTTGGAGTTATGACTAAAGGAAGGCCATTAGGATGAATTTAGGGATGTTTAGAGAGTATTTTGGCAGAGTTTGGTCGAATTAAAAGGCTTTGAAGGTGTGAGTTAATGAGAAGGGAGAGTGCACTTTTATAAGAGGGGTGAGGGGCACCTTTGGAAAAGATAGAAATATTATATTATAAAAAAAATCATATTAGGTTTATAATTGCTTAAAAGTGAATTATTTAAAGGTTAAGGTGGGGATGGGTCGAAAACCACTCAACCAATATAATTTAGATAGGTTTGGGTTACTATATTAACCTTATCTTTAAGTATTAACTGTTAGTTAATTAGGTTCACTTTTACAATGTCTCTTTGTATTTTTATATTATATGGTTAATAAACTTAGTATAAACATCCAAGAGACCCACAAGTTGTCCATTAATGATATAACTATCATGATATATGTCTCTTGGACGATCCTTAGATTTTTTGTAATTTAATATCAATTAATAATATAATATTTGTTTTAAGAACTCATTTTTTTCAATTTTGACACTTCTCAATAATTTCATTTTGTGAAAATCATAATAGAATTATTATTGAGAAAAAATTTAATTAAATCAATCCTAACATGTCATATTATCCTATAAAATTAGTGTAATTCATAAAAAGTCTCAAATTATATTTATTTGGGTACCTACAATATCAATCTTTTTAATTGTTCACTATTATTGTAATTACTGCATCACCATTGTGTCATATATAAATTACATTATTTAATGTCTTAAAATTGTAAATAAAATTCCATTATGTAGGAAACCGTTTTAGATTTCTAATGAATATTTATAGTCAAAAATCCAACATATATATCCTTATGTAAAAATTGTCTTTATAAAAGATATATGCTTGTGCCATTTTTGTATTCATTTTAACTTAATTAAAATAAAGTGTCCCAATCACTTACATGTGGCACCATGGGGTCCCAAAAACGACCCAAAGATGCCCATGGTCAGAAATTATCAACCAATAAGGTTAGGACACGTTTTAGGGTAATTTGGTATTATTATAATATTATTTTTAACCCTTATTTACCGGATTTACCCTTTAACCATGGTAAATAAAATATTTACCGAAGTAATTATTCAAAATGTCTAAAAATAAAAGATACCTATTTACACAATTTGAACATCCTAATTCCAAATATGGAATCCATTTTTCCAAATTCAAAACACTGAAGTGGCAGAAATTAATTTAATATTAATTCTCACAGTCAAAACAAAAAAGAGTGTTTTTATGATATAGTAACTATCAAAAGATTGATACTTGTTTATGTTCGGTTTAATTGTGGAATTATGTCCAATGACAAACATTGTATTAAATGGTAAAAATATACTCTAAATATACTTTAAAACAAATCAAATTCATTATTTATCACTATTAATTATTTTGATTAAAAAAGATGTTTTTAATTAAAATTTAGTAATTTTCACTATTCATTAAAATATTAAAGTTATCCGAAAAGTACCAAAATTTCACCTTAGGCTAAATTCGATATTCCAAATCCAAAAATGAAGTCCATTTTGAGAGATAAAATTTATAAAATTTCAAAATGTATGTATTACTCTTCATAACGGCTAGTTTGATTGGTTGTGGCATGTTAGAACTCGATGTTGCGTACAACACACGTTATCGCATTATTCAAAGAGAAACGTACTGTAGAAGCTTGGGGTGTTACATTCTCCCATACTTCAGATAATTTCATCCTCGAAATATCTAGATACTGCCGCATGAAAATACTCTGGTGGTTCTTCATCATAAGTTCGTCGGGTTCTAATGTTGCCTCTTCCATCTTATGATTTCTCCACAAAACTTTTACCAGACGCGTCGTCCGGTTTCTCAGTACTTGTTCTCTCGTATTAAGAATCTTGATGGGATCTTCGTAAAAAGAAAAATCGGGGTCCAATTCCAATTCCTCATAGGTGAGTACATGCATTGGGTCAGGCATGTATTTCCTCAATAGAGATACGTGGAACACATCATGAACTATGGAGAGACTTGCCGGTATTGCCAATCGGTAAGCTACAGCCCCAAATCGTTCTAGAATTTCGAAAGGTCCGATGTATCTGGGACTCAATTTACCTTTCTTACCAAATCGTATGACTCCCTTCCATGGAGATACCTTCAGGAAAACATGATCACTGACATGAAATTCCAAATCATTCCTTCAATTATCAGCATAGCTCTTCTGCTGACTTTGAGCTGCTTTGATGTAATTTTGGATTACCTTTACCTTTTCCATCATTTCCTCCACTAGTTCTGAGCCTAAAAGTTTTCATTCACCAACGTCATCCCAACAGGTTGGTGTGTGAACATCTCTTTCTGTATAATTCTTTATATGGTGCCATCTGAATACTCCAATGGAAGCTATTGTTATAGGAAAATTCTACAAAAGGTAAATATTGATCCCACATACCCTGAAAATCAAGTGAGCAACATCTCAAAATGTCTTCTAAGGTTTTAATAGTCCATTCTGATTATCCATCATTCTGAGGGTTGTAGGCAGTTCTTAAATGAAGTTAAGTATCTAGGGATTTCTGAAGACTCTTCCATAATCTTGTAGTAAAATGGGGATCACGAGCTGAAATAATCGATAGGTGTACTCCATGAAGTCTCACAACTTCATTAATATATAGTCCTTCCAGACGTTCCAGTGGTAGATCATCTCTCTATAGCAAGAAAATGTGCTGACTTGGTATGACGATCAACAATAACCCATATCGCATCGTTCCTTCTAGGAGTCTTTGGTACCCCCATGAAAAAGTCCATCGTAATATTTTCCCATTTTCACTCCGGTATGGGAAGAGGTTTCATGACTCCTCCAGGCTGTTGCCTTCCAGCTTTCACTTGTTGACAAACCATACATCTTGACACAAAATTGGCAATCTCCCTCTTCATGTGGTCCCACCAAAAATGTACCTTCAAATATCTGTACATTTTTGTGCTCCTAGGGTGTATAGGGAAATTGGAACTATGAGCATCATCCAGCAATTCCCTTTTTAGATCAGGTATATCAGGAACACAAAGTCTCTTCCCAAATTTCCAAATTCCATCTTCATACACAAAGCCACTCAATCTCCCATCATTCACAGCTTTAATCTTCTTTTGAAATTCTTCATCATCAGTCTGAGAACTCTTAATCCTTTATAGTAAAGATGGTTTGGCAACCATTTGAAAAAGCATTGATGTTTCACCTTCCCTGGTTATTCCCATGTCCATCTTCACTAGAACCATGAAAATTGGATCCCTTTCAATTCTCATATTGTTCAAAACACCATGATCTTTTCTGCTCAAAGCATCTGCCACCTTTTTTGCTTTCCCTAGGTGGTAGTGTATCGCAAAATCATAATCCTTGAGTAATTCAAGCCACTCCTTTGCTTCATGTTGAGTTCTTTTTGTGAGAAAATACACTTCAAACTCTTGTAATCAGTATAAATCTCACATTTTTTACCATAGAGGTAGTGCCTCCATATCTTCAAAGCAATGATCACAACTGCTAACTCGATATCATGAGTAGCATAGTTTTGCTCATGAATTTTCAAATGCTGTGATGCATAGGCAATAACCCTATCATTCTGCATAAGGACACAACCAAGTCATTTCTTCAATGAATCGCTATAAATAACGAACCCATCATTCCTCGATGGTAGAGTCAATATAGGAGAATTGACTAATCTTCTCTTCAGTTCTTTAAAACATTCTTCACACTCTTTTTTCCAAACAAATTTAACCCCTTTACGTGTGATCTTCGTTAATGGGATAGCCAATCGGGCAAAATTCTGGACGAAACGTCGATAATAACCTGCTAAACCAATAAAACTACATACCTTATTTATATTCATAGGTGTTGGCCATTCTTGGATTTCCTTGGTCATAGAAGGATCAACAGAGATTCTATATTTAGAGAAAATATGGCCAGGAGAAGAAATCTCATGTAGCCAGAATTCACACTTGCTAAACATCGCATATAATTCATGTCTTCTCAGAGTCATTAGGATAATGCGTAAGTGATTTTAATGATCTTCATAGCTTTTGGATTATACCAAGATATCATCAATAAATACCACCAAAAATTCATCGAGATATTCCTTGAAAAATCTATTCATCAGATCCATGAATACAGAGGGTGCATTAGTCAATCCAAAAGGCATTACATTAAACTCGTAATTCCCATACCTGGTTCAAAATGTTGTCTTCGGAATGTCTTCTTTCTTTACACACAACAGATGGTATCCAGATCGAAGGTTAATCTTTGAAAAGTATTGAGTTCCACGCAGTTGGTCAAATAAATCATCCATGCGAGGTAGGGGATACTTGTTTTTTATTGTTATAGCATTGATCTCCCTATAGTCGATACATAACCTCATAGATCCATCTTTCTTTTTAACAAAAGAACAGGGGCTCCCCATGGAGAAACACTAGGGTGAATAAATCCATTATTACTCAATTCCTCTAGTTGTTTCTTTAGTTAAACTAATTCTACAGTGTCCATTCTATAAGGGGTCTTTGATATAGGCCTTGATCTAGGAATTAAATCAATGGAAAACTCAACTTCTCGTTCTGGAGGATGTCCAAGTAAATCATCCGGAAATACATCTACATATTCTTTCAAAGCAGGTACATCCTCTATTTTAACATTCCTTTCCTCACCCACAGTCATTTCATTCTCTTCCTCCCCAATAATTGACTTTAGTTGAGCTACTGGGGGTGGATCTAGATAAGAATTAGGTGGTGATGATTCTGCTCTAAATATAAGGTGTTCCTTATCATCATCATCAATATTGTAACCTCCTTCTTATTATAATAATGCTTCGCATAATAATCTGAAAGCCAATCCATACCGAGGATTATATCAAATTCAATCATAGGTATGACGATGAGATCAGCGGATAAAGAACATTTATGTGCTCTAATGGGGACTGATTCACAAAACATTTTTGCAATGATACTTCCCTAATGAGTTTTAACTGACAACTCCCTTGTTAAATAAAATTGGAAATATCTAATTTTCATTGAAAACTAGGATGATATGATACAATGCGATGATCATGAATCAAATAGTGCATTTGCTAAACTTGAGGAAACCATTGAATTGCCAGCCACCACGTCTTTTGGAGGTTCTACCTCAGCAGTAGTGATAGAAAAAGCATGGCCTTGATCCCTTGGCCTTTTTTGAGGTAAGTTCCCCAGAAGATTAGGACATTCATTTTCATAATGTCCCATCTCCCTGTAATTGTAGCACAGAACATTGGTAGCTTCCTTCTTCCCTTTGCAATCACGAGCTTGGTGGCCTTTTTCACCATATTTGTAAGAGACGCCCATTCCCTTCAAGCAAGTATCAGGGCGTTTCTTCACACATTTACCATAGGATGTATATTCAACCTTTCCCTTCTTCCCCTTATTTCCATTCCTAGATTGATCATCCGATCTCTTCTTCTCTTACTTTGCTTTAAAGACATAAGACTTAGAGAATTCCTTTTTTGTCTTGATAGCGCATGAGACAATGTCTTCGTACAATGAGAAGGATTGCGAGACTAATGCTCGACATAGAAATGGTTTTAACCCATCAAAGAAACAATCAATCATTCTTCTTGGGTTACTTATATAATCTCCAGCATACCTTACTACCCTTGTAAAGTTAGCCTCATACTTTGCGACATTCTCATCCTCCTTTTGTCTCGGACTCAGAAATTGCCATTCCATATCTGCTCGATGGTCACGAGGAAAGTATTTTTCTAAAAACAGATCTTTGAACTCCCTCCATTCAATATTTGATGCATCATCATGTTCCTTCGTGTTTTGAATCAATGACCACCATTGATCAGCATCTCCATTGAGGCGGTAAACTACCATGATAACTTTTTCCCTTTCACTAGTCCCCAAAGCCAGAAATATTTTCTCTGGGGAATTTATCCATTGCTCAGCTACTAAGATATTTTTACTCCCATTGATCATTGGTGGTTGTTTCCTCATGAATCGATCTAACATCGATCCTCCATGCTGCAGATCAGGGTTCTCTATATGGGGAAGGTTATTATTCATAACCTGAGTGAGTTGTCCCAGTATGGTGATTAGCTAATCGGCACTAGTCGCATCACCAGCTCCACTATAATTATCTTGAGAAGTAGGTCAATCCCTACATGGAGTGTGTGCATTGATACATTTTCCATTTCTTCCACTAGGCACCATTTCTAAACAAGGTATAAACTAGATCAGTTTATGAATCAAAAAACATAATTTCATACTTATAAAACACTTAACATAAATTGAACTATTTATGGATATAATCCATAATCATAAAAATGTTTTCCTTGAGGAAGTATATACTCATAAACCCTTCATAATGATTTGTAATGAAAATGAGAGTTATCCTAATCATATCCCCCAGGAGTGTCGTAACCAAGAGTGCAGCAAGGCCCATTGTCGTGCACCAGTTCCCATTCGAGTCTAGCTCAAAGTAGTGTTTTCGGGTTTTACCCCTAGGTACATCTGTGCCAGAGCTGCCTCTACCTACTCGTATCTAGACATGGATTTATTGTTCGGAAAACTCACAAAATCTCTACAATACCAAATTTCTAGGAAGTTCTTCTATACTAATCCAAAAATTCCATCTTAAATATATGTGCTCTAATCAGAGTTTATCTAAATCTAGCTTCCAAGGTTTGTACTAAACTACCTCTCATACCAACTGTAACGCCCCGACCCCAGTTACCTAGAGTCGGTGCATTATTACATAACATTGGTATGATCACAAGAAAGATCAAATATCTAAAGACCGATTGGTTTAGTAGACTTGGAAACACTAGATATATTCATAAAGTTTTAAATTACATCATAAAGTGATAAACTACTACAACAACATATTTTCTCCATAGACCACACTATTATCCCTTCATAATATCCCTGCATGTCATTCATAATTTACTTCTTCACATCTTGGAAAAAAAAACATAGAAAATGGATGAGCTCAAATTCCCAGTAAGGATAACAATATAGCGGAAAAATTCATAAATAAGAATAAACATTTAAGGAAATGTATAACTAAAACAAAATCCTTTTAAACATGAACTTCAACATAGTATGGAAAAAATAAAATGAAATAATGCCATTTACCTATTTACATGAATATTGTACTAATCGAATAATCACATGCAATCTCAATAACCACTTTCATAATGATGGAATACAAAATGCCAAACTATCATAACCACATATCCAAGGCCTCGTTCCAAGACTACAAATAATATTTTGTTAAGGCCGGGTTCCAAGACAATAGTTTGTCTCATGAGACCTACTGATGCATCTAGTACCTATAGCGGGCTCCGCCCGTCACATATTAAGTCCAATGCATTTCCATATGAAAAGGTTTAAACATAACATAAACATTCGTATTAAAACTAGCATACGAAATGTAAATACTTCATCCATAAACCATGAATGGTATAAAAATAACACATCCACAGTCAAGCATATCACAAAACCTTCAATACAATATATAAGTTTTGTATCATAATAAATCAACTTCAAATATGTGTAATATCCATCAAAGGATGTTGACATAGATGAAATCAAACTCTTTTTAGAGAAATATGTCTTTCTATTTTGAAATCATATATTTATAAAATAAAACATTTTATTTGAAAATATTCTTATAAGCTTGTAAGGGAAGATTCAAAGATTTTATAACGGCGGAAAATAGCCACACCCTCCATATAAGTTAAAGAAACATTCTTACCTTAATTCTGCCGAAAAGGATAAAAACCACCATGTTTGGACAACAACAGAAAGATTCCTTTATAAACCTCTTATAAAAAGTAAAACAAGGGTATAAATGACTTTAACCCATATTATTGTAAATAGTAAAAATGTTTTGAAATACATTTTTAATAAACAAGGATGTATATGATAATGATATCCTAGTTGATTATTATGTATATACAACTTCGGATAATGAAGAGATTGTGAAATAAACACTTACCTTGTAATTTTGCTTGGTTGGGGGTAGGTTAACCTCATGTATTATGGTGAAATAAATGTTAATAAATTATACAAGAATCATTTACATTAATATGATATCATATATGATCTTTTAACATTGAATTGTTAATAATATCATAGTATTATCATTGTTTCGGGTGTTAACTTACTCATTTTCTTTTATATGTTTTGTTACATAAGTCATTTTTGTCATGGATAGGTTGTATCTTAATCATATCCAGAATTATATAATGTCCTTAGATACTATTATTAATCATCAAATGAGAATATTACTTGAAAGGATAAGATGGAGAATGAATCTCACCGCGTTCGTGGATATGGTAGTCCGTACGTACGCACGAGCGACAATATCATTATTTTGAAATTAAAATAATATATAATTGGATGGTATATCATATATAAAGAATTATTATCATGTTATTTTTATTATATACATGAATTATAAATCATTATTATACCCATCCAAATAATAATTTATTGAATAATAATTACACCACGACGTGGAGACGATAAGTCGTACGTACGCACGTATGGTGACATGTTATTCAAAGGATGGATAGAATACTGAATATGGTTGTACCATATTTATAATACCATCACAGTATATATAAGATACTGGAGTTATTATTTTATAATTGTAACAACAATGGAAGAAGAAGTGGAAGAAGAAAGGAACTTGAAAAAGGGTGGTGAAATCATTACCTCCTCTTCGGGTTCTTCCTTTTGATTTGATCAAAAGGGATCATTAAGTTGGATTTCTGACTAAAGGAAGGACTCTAGGATAATGTTAGGGAAGTTGAGAGAGTATTTGGGCAGAGTTTGGCCGAACCAAAAGGCTTTGAATGTGTGAGTTAATGAGAAGGGAGAGTGCCCGTTTATAAGAAGGGTGAGGGGCACCTTTGGAAAAGCTAGAAATATTATTTTATAAAAAATTCATATTCGGTTTCTATTGGATCCAAAGTGTATTATTTAAAGGTTAAGGGGGGGATGGGTCAAAAACCACTCAACCAATAGAATTTAGACAGGTTTGGGTTATTATATTAACCTTATCTTTAAGTATTAACTCTTAGTTAATTAGTTACATTTTTACAATGTCTCTTTGTATTTTTATATCATATGGTTAATAAATTTACTATAAACATCCAAGAGACCCAAAAGTGGTCCATTATTGATACACCTATCATGATATAAGTCTCTTGGCCTAACTTTAGATTTTTTGGAATTTAATATCAATTAATAATATAATATTTGTTTTAAAAACTCTTTTATATCAATTTTGACACTATTCAATAATTGATTTTTGTAAAAATCATAACAAAATGATTAATTATAAAAAAGTTAATTAAATAAATCCTAGCATGTCCTATTAACCCATAAAGTTATTGTAATTAATAAAAAGTCTAAAATTATATTTATTTGGGTATCTACAATATCAATCATTTTAATTTTTTACTATTATTATAATTAGTGCATCACCATTGTGTTATAAATAAATTAAATTATTCAAAGTCTAAAAAGTATAAATAAAATAAATTTATTTAGTAAATCTTATAATATTTCTAATAAATATTTATAGTCGAAAATCCAACATATATAACCCTAGGTAAAAATTTGATTTCTAAAAGATATATGCTTGTGTCATTTTTGTCTTCATTTTAACTTAATTAAAATAAAGTGTCCCTATCACTTACAAGTGGCACCATGGGGGTACCAAAATAGACCCAAAGATGACCATGGTCAGACATGTATCAACCAATAAGGTTAGGACATGTTTTAGGGTAATTTGTTATTATTATAATATTGTTTTTAACCCTTATTTACCGGATTTACCCTTTATCCATGGTAAATAAAATATTTACCGAAATATTATTCAAAATGTCTAAAAAAAAAATTCCTATTTACACTATATAAACATCCTGATTCCAAATATGGAATCCATTTTTCTAAATTCAATACACAGAAGATGCAGAAATTAATTTAAAATTAATTCCCGCTGTCAAAACAAAAAGCGTGTTATTAAGATATAGTAACTATCAAAAGATTGATACTTGTTTATGTTCGGTTTAGTTGTGGAATTATGTACAATGACCAAAATTTTATTAAATGGTAAAAATATATTCTAAATATACTTTAAAACCAATCAAATTCATAATTTATCACTATTAATTTTTTGATTAAAAAATTTGTTTTTAATTAAAATTTAGTAATTTTCACTATTCATCAAAAAAATTAAAGTTATACGAAAAGTGCCAAAATTTCACCTTAGGCTAAATTCGATACTCCAAATCCAAAAATGAACTCCATTTTGAGTGATAAAATTTATAAAATTTTAAAAAGTAAGTATTACTATTCATAACGGCTAGTTTGATTGGTTGTGGTGTGTTAGAACTCGATGTTGCGTACAAGACACGTTATCACATTATTAAAAGAGAAACATACCATAGAAGATTGGGGTATTACATGGTAGGACAGGAAGATCACTTCTATGATTGATTTAGGTAGGTGAGTTAGAGATATTGGGACTGAGTCTTGTAAAGGAGACATCAAAGCAGGTCCAATTAATTTGGAAATTTATGTTTTTTGGATGTGATTATGAAGAAGTCATATGCTAGATGATTTTGACAACCCCAAGAGTTTATAGAGGGAGATCATGTATTCCTTCATGTGTCTAGTATATTAGGTCACTAAAAGATATGAAGATAGCTAATTTTCTTACCATGTTTGTTGGACAATTGGAGATTGTTGGGAGGATCAGTCTACATGTGTAGCGATTGGATCTTCAATAATGGTACAGTTATATGAATGTGGTTTTTCATGTATTTCTACATCAGAGGTATCACCCAAACAATCATTATATGATAAACTTTGATAATGTTGAGAAAGATATAGATTAATCCTTTCTAGAGCAATTGATACACGTGTTAGATTGCAGTGAGAATGCGTTGTAATTAAAGACTATATAGAATGTTCGTGTATTATGGAAACATGACCATATTCTATAGGAAACATGCATGCGGGAATGATATATAATGGATCAGTGTCCAAAACTTTTTGAATTAGAATCCTGGAGATTATTGGGAGTAAAACCTAGGGATGAGCTATTATAATGTGGGGATGTTGTAAGATCATGAAATTTTCAATAGATTTTTTTGAGCTCACTTAAAGGTACACATTTTTATTGGATTGAGTAATTTTTTTTGGGTTTTACCATGGGGTTGTAAGGGTTAAAATATGGAGAATTTGGAGGGATGAGGGGATGTTAAAAGTCTGCACACAATTTTCCCATCCCAATAAGCCATGTGAACCCAAATAGAAAGAATTAATATGTATAGAACAATTTTATTCAAAATGTGTTCCCTATTAGGAGTAACTATTCATCCCCTTCCAAGAAGAAATGAATGGTTAATGCACATGGTTTTGAAAACTATGCTCCAGTAACTATGAAATTATGTGAACTATTCTAATTATCCAATAATTTGTTTTCAAATTACTTAATCCCCATAATAAGACCAAATCAACCCCAACACATCCCTAATCAAATCAACTCAGTTTTTGGAGGATCCTATATGATGTTATATAGCTCTTGATCTATGCACTTCACGATTCAACATCTGGATTGAAGATCTCCACCACTCCTGATAAGATATTCTTATCATGTATGGTTTCCTCCCTCATTTCACTTAATCTGACATCATTTTATTGTAATTTTTCCTCAATTTTTTATCATGATCTAATTTTAATGCATTGTGGTTTGATTGATCATCGATATAGGAATCATATCTAGATCACATTCTTTATCACATTCATGATTGTTCCTCTTTTATTGTGCATTTCATTTTAAAATGAAATTTTCGTGGATTTGAGGCAAGTCATCTAAATTCCAATCCCATGGTCTTGATTTAATTATATTTATGTAATTTTAATAATTTCAATGAACATGATTAGGAAATTTCATTGATAACTGAAAACATTTTTTTGAAATTTTCATGTGTTATCAATTTTGGTTAATTGGGGAATTTGAATGGTTAAATTAAATAAATTAATTTATTAATTATTTAATGGGATAATGGTAATGTGAAATATTATTGAATTGAATTGATTAATTGTTGAAATAATTTATTTATTTTCACGAATGTGAAACTAATTTTATTAAATATTGAAATAATTAATGGGCTATGGGATTTTTTAATTGATGAGATAGAAATATTGTTGAAATTATTTGAATAATAATTTGTTGAATTATTTATTTGGTTATTGATATTTTTTAGTTATATTAATTAATTCTGGAATTATTTATTTGAAATTATTGTGGTTATAAAATATATTTAATTGGGGTAATTAATTGTGGAAATAATTAATAGATGTGTTGATTGTGATATGTGATAAGATGGATAATGTAGATTAACCTTGATTTATATTATTCATGTGATATTTTAATTGATTGATAAATATTTGTGGGATATGGTATGATTATTCCAAATACCATAGTTTTAAATTGATTAATAGAAATTTGTGGGACATGGTATGATGCTTCCAAATCCCACACTGATAAATCGATTGATAAAGGTGTGTGGGGAATCGTCTAATTCTTTTTGAGACCATAGTGTTAAATTTAATGATAAATGAGTTGGGGACATGTAACACTACTTCAAAATCCCACAGGTTCCAAGGCATGGAGATTTAGAACCAAAATTTTGTCATTCGTTCGTGGTTCCAATATTCTATATTATGAATTGAAATGGAATGGATAAATAAATCCCGTGTTGTATTTTTGAATTTTGATTTTAAAATGAGTCATGGATCGTAGTCTAGCATAGGATGGAATATGTATCGATAGTTCTAGTGTCCTAAAAAAACTGAGTGTTATGATATTTTATAAAGATTAATTTAATAAATGTAAAATGTTCAGTTTATCTATTTTATTTATTCATTATGAAACACAATACACTATTATTGATTGGATAGTATTTTAGACACTATTTTTTGTGGCCTAGAATTTTATACTCACTCCCTAATTAGGATGAGTGGTTGATACCCAAATAGATTTTGTGTTATAAGGACAAGATAAGGGATCAATCCAAATTTTAGATTGCTTAATTGGGATGGGGCATGGATGACTTCCGCATACATGATTTTGGAACTGCTCTAGAGTTGTCAGTGACTTTATTTAATTTTGGTTTCTTATATCTAAACAAGACACGTATTGGAATGACATATCTAATATTTATCTTTTATTGTGTATTTAAAATTTTGGGTATCACGTGATATTGTTATTAATCTGATTAAGGTCATGTCATTTTGTTTTTCTTATGTATTAATGTTGTTTTTCTTATTAATACAGAGTGTATAGTCACATAGTTATCGAAATTGACCCTCACAGTAGGTCGTAAGCCTCTAGAGTATGAGGAATAATGAAATATGTTATGTAGAGAACTATCATGGTGTACATATGTGTTTCACTCAAGTTTGAAGGTTAAAATTTATTTTTTTATATTGATTATTGGTATCAATATTTTTATTCTATTTTTATTTTTTTCTACTATGATAGATGGGTATAATTGTAGCATTGTATTGGCATAGACCTTCACAGAAAGTCTATAGCTTGTGGAATACAAGGAGGAATATTTAAGGCCATGTGGTTCTCTGGTCTGGTTACAATAGATTGAGTTTGTTTTGGACATTACATAACGAGTATTCACATTAATTTTTTTAATGGACAGTAATTTAATAAAATCATTGTAGTTTTTTAATATTTTTCAATAGTTGTTTGTTGATTTATACAATAATCTATGTTAATTATATTACTTATATATATATAACATATTTTTTCTCTTATTTATTATAATATTCTCTCAATTACAATATTCAACCAATGGGACATTCATATACCTTCATATAATTGAATCCAATGTTGATATTAACCTTATTAATAAAAAAATTATATACGGATATTATCTTTAAAAATTAAATCATAAATCATTTCTAATATCATTGGCATTGATTTATTCATAATTCGATATGGGAATTTGATATATAATTCCTCAAACCTACACATTAGATTCGGGTACTAAAAAATATTTTTGAAAGTATTTGCTTCAATATTATAATCATGTCCCGAATTTATTAATCCAAAACAATAATTATCATCATAAATATTGGATAACTAATATACACAATGAAAACGTTGTTTTTTAGTTTTCTATAATTAGTAAAAATTATTTTAATGTGTAAATTTCTACACAGCATCCATTTTTTCCATAAAACAAGTTCTTTATGAAGACACGCTTACATCATTCAAACTAACTTCTGTATCTGGGACCCTAACAATATTAACTTTTCTAATCATCTGTAATCCCTTTGATGATTCATATGAATATAACGGATGATAAAAATATAGATCTATAATGTATATATAGAAAAATAAAGGAAACTCATTTTCCCATTTCCAAACTAGGAGGTCATATAAGAGAATTTTTCCATTTACAAAATAAACTTTGAGCTCAAAGAATTATTCACATACATATGAAATATTATTTACATTCCAAATATTTTCAAAAAACACATCATAATAAGACATAAAGGTAAAAATCATAATCATGAAGTAATTTTAGAATAAATTATATCCCTTGAAAAGAATTCTTAAAAACATACCTTTTTATCAAAATAGAAATAATCATTCTATTAAAACTAATGATCATTAACTTACCTTATCAAATCAAAATATTTCCATAAAAATTCATTTAAAATAATTTAAAATCCATTTAGGTAACTTGGGACATCATTTTCATATAACTCTTTCAATCACACTTAAAAATTCCATAACTTGCCATGTAAATTCCAAAAATATCATTCCCAAAACCAATAATCGGTTAACTACATCTCATTATCCAATTCATTAGAGAGATATATCAAGCTCACCCATCACCAAGATCTACATCAGGTTAACCCATCATTATAAAAATTTTCCAAGATCCATAACATAATCATATCACATAAAATATTTCATTTTTATCATTATACTCATACAAAATTTCTTTTAAACCCCTTAAAAAAATTCAGAATTTGATATATATGTTTTCATTGAAAAAGAATTTTCAAAAACCAAACACATCTAACAAATTTTTTAAGTTCTTTCTCTGAATAAAACATGAATGACTATAGTAGAATATTAGAATTTAGTAAATGTTATGGGAATGGAAAATTTCATCGGTGTCATGTATGTTAAAATAGATAACTCATTTTTCCATTTGTCAAACTGTTATCTACAAAATAAGATATGATATTTATTTTAAAATAATTTGAAATAAATAAAAAATGTCTTAAAGTCTCACATATAATTTATTTATATCAAAATAAATACATCAATAATATGAATTAGAAAATATGAAAAAATGATGAATAATATATTCAAAGAAAATATTTATTATATTTAAAATTAATTTTTAAGGTAAATTATACCTTATGACATGATAACTTTTTATCCAATGAATCATTGAAGAAAATAAATTTGAATTTTTTTTCAAACACATTAATTTCAGAAATTATTTATAAAATGCATCCATATGGTATTTTATAATCCAAAATGAATAAAATATGTTGTGAAAATAGATTATGTCACAATGAAAGAGAATTGAGACTAGAAATACGTTACCTCATCTCCTAAAATTCCATTTTTTTATTTAAATAAAATATAATTAAATAATATTAATTATTTAATTTCCTAAGAAATGTATATATGCTTAATCTCTTACCGTTACATAATTTTTTTCATTTATTTAAAATAAATATTTAATTAATGAAGCACTAATGTTAACATGAGTGTTTTGAGGGCATTCAGTTCATAATTTCAAAATGACATCAGTGTACTAATCATTGTCAAATATTTCACTATTACATAATTTGTATAATAATAATATTGAAATAATTATTATTTTTATTCATAAATTAAAATTTTACAATATATCCGGAAATGTGGACATTAAAAACGGCTCACATCACTTCAAATAGGTGGTATTCCACAAGTACGCAAATGGTATGTTTACATTGTTTTAACTGGGGGAATGATAAAAAAATAAATGATGTATTATATTTAAAGAAACATAATTATTCCATGAATATAATATGTATTTATTAAATTCATCATAATAACCATCCTTATGAGGTGGTGATGAAAAATGAAACACATTGCTTCATAGATGTGGTAGTCCACACAAACGCATGAATGATGCTTTTGTTCCCCCTAAGAGGGATAAAGAGATGAATAATTTTATGCCATCAAAAAATATTATCTCATTATATAAAAATATATTAATTTTATTGTATTATATTTTTTTGGATTGAATTTATGCAGTTAGAGGAATAAGTAAATTTAAAACACTTGGTAAATAGTTATAACACTTATTCATGATGCTTTAATTGATATACACCTTAATCCTTCTAATGTTGGTATTATGCCCAAACTATGAACTAAAGAACATTGGGACTGATTTTATTTATTTATTTGGGAATTTATCATTCCATAAAAATATAACTTAATTGTGGAGACGATAATACAATGGTGTTCTTTTATAGTTAGGGGGAGGAAATAATAGGTATTTTTTAAAATGTATAAATACTATTAACTAATTTTCTTGGAAAATAGTCCCATAAAAATAAAATTTCTATTTTAATATTTTAATATTATAAATAAATATATACATTAATATTTAGTAAATTTTTTATTTTATTTTAATCCTAATAACCTGTGTTTAACCCCTAAATAAATCCATTTTTACTAAAATATTGTTAATGACTTTTTCAAAACTACAGTGTAATAAATTTATTTATATGATAAATAATTGATCTAAATGGTAATGGAATGAATATTTTGACTATATTTTATTACACTGTGTCCTCTTTCATTATTTTTATATGTCATGAACCATCAAAATGGGGCATATTCCATGACTCGACAAACCCACCTCTAATAGGTCAGTGGTAGGTGACTAGCAACGAGTAAGAATATCACTACCATGTGAGCCCTTATCCAAAGTACCTATATGGACACACATATATCCAAGGTCATAGAATGATACAATATTAAAAAATGACCTACCATGAATTCATACAACTAAATCCTATATCCAGAGGATGACAATATGTAAATAAAACTAAAAATGGTCAAATAAATGCCTACCAAAATGAGTCGCAAAACACATCCAACCTAAATGTAGAATAGGGATATATATAATGATACTATAGGAACTGACCTCTGTTTCTATGGTCTCACTAAGCAATGACGAGTCCAACTCCATTTATGAAAATTGTTGAAAGGACTATCATCTGCACAAGACATGACACTTGTGGAAAATCTTGGTAAGGGGTGAGTATAACAATACACATTAGGACACACTAAAACAACAAAGAGTACAAAAACAGAATAATAGTTACTCTATATAGGTATATGTCTAGAGGACTTATCATAAAAATATTCTAATATACTCAATGGAGACTCAATGTCTCAAAGGTAAGTCATATCCTTAATGATGGCCTAGGATTACATATCCATGATTCCACATAGCAATTGTCTAGGTGAACACAATTCATAGGTCGGATAACACCTATGACATCTATCTATGAATTACATCTCATTTTGTATCACCATAGGAATTACACACATAAATATCCAAGATATAGGATACAGAGATGATGATTACACCCAGGTCCATGGGGTATATAGACAAGTCAATATGTATTATCCCACTACGTAGAGTATCAAAGCCAGTGTAGTGATAGGAATTATGATACCAATAAATCCACCTAGTATATGAAGATGAATGAAGGGTCTCACTCTGGGGCACATGGAAGTATTCCAACAACTCTATCCTATAATTCCTGCTAATGGGATTAATTTCATATCAGTAAGAGTCGATTCAATGCTAACCCTCATGGAATGGATATAGGGAAACCACCCTAAGAATCATTCCAAAGATAAATAGAACAAGGGATCCCATACAAATTTATTTTAGTACAGGGCATGTGGGAGGAATGCATGAAATTTCCCTAAACCCAAAGTCCTGACCGTGTAGATGGACCATGTCTAGGTTCATTTCAATGTATCAATGCACAGGGTTCGACTACCTGTGTATGCTTTCTATGCACCAGTACATGCAAATGCATGTTCACTCCTATCCAAGTTGTGCATGTGTGGGAGTACATGGAATTCTTTATCCCATGTAATCCATCATGTGTATGTGTACCCTTTGTGGTACATGTCGAGCTATCCAGTAGGGGTAACACTCCATCTTACAAGGGTCACATGTCATGTGATCCTTATCTTCCTTATGAAACCTTATCCAGTTATTAAGGGTCCCATATTCCATGTAATCCTAAATTCAACACCATGTGGATCGAGTTTTTATAAAATACATGGTTCTTTCTTCTACCAATACTCACCCCACTACCGCCAAAAAATCTACCCACAAACTCATTTGAAATCAAATGTCAATTTCATTCAAGCATTATCATGGATATTCATTGGAATATGTCCTTTTAATATATTCATAAAATTGATTCCATTCATCGTATCACAACACCCATTCCCACGTTTGAATAGGGGGTTTCCAAAATGGTCTCATCCATCGACTTATATCATTTTCACACCTCTATCATGTCGTTTCAAGGCTAGATCTATAACATTGAGTCTCTATGACAAGAAAATGGTGTGAAACGATCGATTTCCTCAGTGGATTTCAATCCATTGTCCAAGGGAGAATCTACTGGTTGGTATATTATCATTCTCCATAGAAATAAAAATAAGAAAATAAATCCAATTCAAATAATATCATTCATATATATATATAGATTGATGATCAGAATGATATGACATCATATTCATTGGTGAGATCTCTGAATCTCATTTCCCACTGATCACTGATCATTGATTAGGTTGATATTTACCTAGTTTATGTCCTCCAACTATCTATCCAAGGATTTTAAAAATGATCATTGTCTATTTCGATAACCATATAATTGTATAAAAATATTATACATAAAGAAACTCAACTCTCTATGTCAATGAAAATAAAATAAACCAATTTATTTTATTATTTTATTAAATTTTCAACATGTGATGAATTTTCCCAAAACACCCCATGCAAACAAAGGTTGTGTCACACTTAATTTAAAACCCATGTTCTAAACACAATAGTGTCCTCAAATTTCTAATATAATACCATTTTTATAATTTATTCCATGTTTTATAAAAAATTGTTTGTGCGTGATATTTAATATATCTAATATATTTTAAACAATCATTTTGGGAACACCGGGACTAGAAATCACACATTGTCGCATTTCATGGTAACAAAAATAATATTTATATATTATCTACAAAATAATACATCGAAAATAAAATTCATCACACTCTCACCACTTTGGGGATTTACATCATGAAAATCCAAAACAAGGGCTACATAAAAAGATGTGGGTGTTGAGCATTAATCTATTCCTACTCCTCCCAAGTCCTCTCCGGATGATTCATATACTACCTCCAAAAATGAAATAATGGAACCCATCTCCCATTACGGATCATCTCCTACTGATCCTTGATATCTACCGATTACTCATTCATGGTTGCTCCATAGTTTATTTCTATATATACCCATTCAATATCATGTGATGGTTCATGCACGTACCTCCTCAAACACAACTTGCAAAAGACATCATGTACCTTTTATAACAACATTTATTGAGATAAGTGTACATCCACCCCACTAACTCTATGCAATATCTAAATAGATCCATTTAATCTCATAGATATCTTATCATCCTAGCCAGACCATTATAATCCACGTCGAGATGAAACCTTTAAGAAAACATAGCCTCACTCCTTGAACACCAAATACACTTTCCCTATCTATACAAGTCATTTTATAGCTATCTACTACATTATTCATTTTGTGGATGGAATAAACCAGATTAGTAGTTTCTCACACCAACAATGGGCCCATAAGTGTTAGCTCTCTTAGGTCAGTCTAGCAAAGTGGTGAACTACAGGTTCTCCATTAAAAAATCCTCTAATTGTGACATACCTATGGTTTAATGGTGGATGTTATTGTATTAAATCTAATATTTTGGTAGATGATCATCCTTTGTTAGGAAAAAATCATTCATGCAATCTCATAGCATGACACCATTGAACTAACTAGTCTGCTCAGTCTGGATGGCAGTCTATGGTGCAACACTATAGGAAAGTTTAATTAAGTCCCAAACACCTCTTGTAATCCCTTCCTCAATGGATATGTGAAACTAGTGTCAAGGAAAAAAATTATTGTCGATGGAACTCCATGTATTCAGACTATCTCTATTATGTAGAGGTTTCCGAAGTGATATACTAAATGTTTCTCTTATACAACTAGTATGTTGTCTGACATGGTGAGTTGGTCTAGGATAACCCTTATGGAATCAGGACCCCTAGACTTATGTGTAAAACACATTAATAATTCCATTGATATTATATCCCACTCACAATCTATCAACTCATGGGGTTGAGCTAAACCCACTGGAACCTGGTGCTCAACCATACCTTTTGGACTACTAAGGCATCAATATCAAAATTGTGAAACTCATTTATTTATCACTTTCCACAAAAAACTGAGGTTGCAGGTCTTGGTACATCATATCTACACATGTATTTACCTCTAAATGATATATATGAAAATATATTTCATCAACCTATTTTAAATTCATTGGTATAATCATGCGACTTTTTAAAATAATGGTATGCTGCACACCATCATAAAATCCGTCAATATCATGCCTAGTGGATATCTATGTACATGGGTTCTGAAAGTTGGTATGCCCAAGTTGTGCCTCCCTATGTCACTAATAATGGGTAGGGGTAACAACCAACTATTGGAGGTATTCTTCCCTATATGAATCTACCAGGGATAAATTCAATGAGGACAACTTCTCTAACACATTATTTATTAAATGAAAATTAGATCTCCAACTGAGAGAATCTTCAACCACATTCCCATTCCCATGAGTATGGACAATATATAATTCAGAATACTAGAGGAACACTATACATTACCTCTATCTTAGGTTATGATCCTTCTATAAAAATATATACATCACACTCTTATCGTTTGAATAGATGGTAAACTTCTATTAGAGATGGCAATGTCACCACAACATTAGTGCAAAGACTAATACAACTGACTCAATATTGTGGGTTGTGTCATTCATATTATGTGGTATCAACTGACATGAAACAATTGAAATCACTTCCTTCCACCCCATAAAAAAAATCAAATCTATTTCGTGATATGTCCCAAAATCCTACACAATCGACACCCACCTCTAGAAATATCATTATTGGAGCGTTAGTTAAGATCTTCCTCAAATCCTAAAAAGTAAGTTTGAACCCCTTTGTGCACATGAATGGATTCCCCATTCTATTCAAAGCTTTCAGGGGTGCTAATATCATAATAATTTCATGTATTAATATTTGGGAATATCTTTCCGACCCAAGTATTCTCTACACCTTTGTTATTCCCTTGGGTGGATCCTAGGATAGCATTTCCTTGTTCGTGGTTGAGTCTACTATAACTACATATACTGAGATAACATGTACTAGAAAGTAGACCACCTATATCTAGAACTAACACATCGAGAGCATTATATAATTTTGGTTGTCTTAGAGTATGTTCAGAACCATGCAGAAGTTTCTTACAGGATCCTTCATAGAATCTGAGTAAACATGGATATTGTCGATGAAGACTACCACGAACCAGTTATGAATGGATGAAAGATATGGGTTATGAGTCTTTTAGGAACTTTTGGGTCATTTATAACAGAAAAGGAAATCCCTAATTACTCATATTACCCATAGAAACATCTGAATATAATCTTTCATAAACCCTAACTTTGTACTCCAAACTGGTGAGATCATGATGTGAGGTCATCCTTAGAGATCCATTGTTACCCTCTCAATTGATCAAATAGGACAATGATAATTGGTAGTCGACACTTTTTCTTTAAAATTACCTGGATAAAGCTCCAATATTCCACACATATCCAAAATATCACATCCACCTTCTTGGAGAACAAAACTTGGGTCGCCTAGTGTGGAACAAAAGGTCAATCTAAAGCCCTTCCTCTATAAGTCCTCTAAATGCTTCCTCATAAGAAAAATATCAATGTGATCCATTTGATATGCTATCATAGATATTATTTCCAACCTATATTGTATATCAATGAATATATTACCTCTCAGTGGAGAGGTAAGCCTGGAACAATTCATGGTGGACTTCCTCATACTCCAGAATCACTATATGGAACTGAAGTCTCTCAATATTAACTACAGAAAAGGAAATTCTAATTAACACATGATTAATAAGTTTAAAACTTCTATTATGAGTACATCATATGCTAGCTAGGTTTCCTTTTCACCAAGAAATGAAAACTCGGTTCCTTCACTAGGGAAATCGTGCATCCTCTACAAAAATAGTCTATTAAGGCATGACATGATGATAACTATTCCATACCTTAGATGAAGAAGTAATACCTCAACATTTTTGTAAAGATATAAAATCAAAAACTCTTGCCTTTAAGTGTCATCTCACACTTTTGGCTTATTTTTGTGATCATTGATCTCTCTCCAATAGCACTCTCAAACTGTAAGGGTTTAGCCAAAGGATCAACTAGAATCTCTCATTCCTGAATAAGATGGGTAGAAAGAATGTAATTTTGAGAAAGTATATCTATCAATACTATATATATCCTATA
The DNA here is from genome assembly GCA_963277665.1 of Viscum album. NCBI lineage: Eukaryota > Viridiplantae > Streptophyta > Magnoliopsida > Santalales > Viscaceae > Viscum > Viscum album. Next base: position 224,336,403 of record OY728165.1, read on the forward strand.
AGAGGAAAAATCATACGTAAAAGTGTTATTAGATCCTTTGGGTTGTAATACATGACTGCCTACAGCTGTCCCCACCCCTATCCTCATGATCCTTAGGGCTAGATTGGACCACCATGGGGTGGTGGTAACAAGTCAATGATTCTACATCCACCATGTACTCTCCTATCCACCCTACAAAATACTTCACCCATTCTATCCTATCTTCTTGTGTTGATGTATTTTCTTTGGAAGCCCTTCCATGTTCCCCCTATTAGCTGTATGGTGGGTCAGACAATCCTGGGGAAGATTTCTCATGTTTTCACAAGAGTAGCACTGCCTCTTACTATGCTAATTGTACCCATCCTATGATCACAAAACCCTATAAAATGTGTAATAAGAAATCCTAATTAAATTAATCACACTTCTAGGTTCTTGATACTATATTCGGCACCATGATTCCATGGTCTTTGTTCCATCATTCCCACTTCTCACAACCACTGGTTGTGTCTACACTATAAAGAAACTATTAACCACAAAATCATTATGTAGAACCCCAACATATATTGAAATTAGGTTAGGTATAAGATTTTATTGTATTTATCTATAACATCCTATATTGATGGTCTGTGCCTAAACGAATGAATCATAAATGTTTGGAACAATATGGGACTAGAAACAATGAGAGGGGGGTGAATCATGGTATGGATATTATTTTTCAAAATTATATCTTCCCCAATGGATCTTGACCTCTTTATTACAAGGGTCACTTTGTTTTCACTTGTGTGTTTATTATGACCACTTCTTTTCCTCTTTATCTGATGATGATGATTTAAATGCAATACAGGGAAGTAAGCTGGAAGACACATAGTTTTTTACATGGTTCACCCTCACTGCGCTACGTCTAAGGAGCATACAATGGCGATGTTCCATTGTACCAAATCCACTAAAGAACACTCCTATTTACAAGTTTCAGGATAGATCACTTATATGCCCAGGTGCTCTTCCCTTGCATGGTTTAGGGTCATCTCACTACTTTCCCAAGGGTCACTCCTTGGTTCTCTCTCTCTGGCTCACTGACGGTGGAGAGGATCACCTTCTTCCACTTCCTTTGCTCACTGCTCTGGAAAGGATCCACATATAGTTTATAGTCCAGTAGGTCTCTTCATTATCTCTAATGAATACATCCTATATTGTATGTAGATGCTTTGTTTATGTGAAACTTTCACCCGTATATGAATCTCACTTTGCATCAAAGATATCGGGCAATCTTCCAGCTTTCACACAGCCATGAATCACTACCATGAATCAACCTTAACTGGCACCCTTCTCTAAGCCGGCATGCAAGTATCGGCGTGCATGTTATAACTAGCATGCAAGTCCACCTCAACCTCTTGCATGTCACACACTTATGCAACTCCAAACTTGCGCGAATCACACCCTTGTATGCCCAAACCCATATTGGGGTGCAAGCATCAACTGTCACGCTTCTCCAAAAGTTGGCGCACAAGTACACCTCAACCACTTGCGTGACACCTCCTTCTTCAACTCTAAACTTGGGCGACTCACTTTCTATCTTTTCAAACCCACCTTAGGCGTGCAACTATCACATGATGCCCAACATCTACTTGCGTGACCACCACACATACGCGATGGGAGCTCTGATTTTTCTAAGTGTTGGACTCTTCACTGAATGAGGAGGGGTCAACCTCTATTTATAAGCATTTGGACACCCTGCGCGACAGCGCGCAAGTATCCCCTCGGTGCATAAGGTTTGGTGTGCAAGTCTCTTCCACGTAAGTCACTTGCGCGAACAAACCTAAAACATTGACCCCATTTTCCCTTTTCCATATTTTGATGTTATTATCTTGAAAATAATTTGGTGCACAAGTTTATTCTCCTTCAATTCAATGGAATGCAAGTCCCTTTTCCAAAAACACTTTTCTCCATTTGTCGATTTTCAGGCTCAAAACATTTGGCAGATAGTTGAAAACGGTTCCACCTTGTATCTACTCTTTTTGTACCTCCTCCAGATCATACATTCGATTGTCGATGTTCATGATTCAAACATGGATCGTTAACCACAAACCTTGAACTCAACATTCCAACATGAAATCCATTTTGTCATAAAATTTTTATGTCATGGTTTTCTATGTGAAAAATCACAACACGGATGTCCACTTTGTCAGAAAACACAATCACCTCAAAAATTCTTCAAAGATACCATGATGGATTTTTTCCCAACAATCTCCCCCTTTAGGTTTATTGAAAACTCATCCATAAAATGATATGTCGTTAATTCTTAAGCCACCATTTGCCTATTTAAATTCCTATAGCAATCAAGGATTTACTCGACACATACTTTAAGCCCACATAAGCAATGCTCGATATAAGAAACAAGAGTAAATGAAAAGTTCAACAATGAATCACTTCAACTCTAACACCCACTATTGAAACCGAACTGATACCAATTTTGGGAAATATTCTTACCTCATTCCAAAACCACTCATCTTCTTTTATCACGATCCTCAGCTGTCATGATATCTATTCATTGATCAATCACTTCTAGCATCGTCAGATTTAATATGCTCCTCATGTCTCATTTCTCTTCCCCTATCTCGCTGCTCCACCTGTTAGCTTCTCCCAAAATCAATAATGATGTATGAAATTGTCACACTATACCCCCATTTAACAATCACTATTTTCTCCCCCTTTTTCAACAAACCCAATGGTCACTCCATGGAGTTTGTAACGGAGTAGAGAACACATATCCACACATTAGGGAAAAACACATCATACCTCGAGGAGAGGGGTGGTTCTACATCCACACTCATTCAAGTGTGGGGAGTCTACTGAACTACCAGAGCTAGTATATGTCTCTCAAAATCATCCTTGGGAAAATCCTTTGTCATAATTTCTGCAACCGGTAGCTCTATAGGCACATACTCCAACATCACGATTCACTGATCAACATTCTCCTTGATAAAATGATACATTATCTCAATGTTCATTGTCCTTGAATGATGGACGTGGTTTTTTCTAAGATTGATAGCACTTGATTTATCACAATGGATTATGATCGGAGACTTCACTTCAACCCCCATATCATCAAGCTTCTGATTCATCCAAAATAATTGTTTTCATTCTTAAGTGGCCGCAATATACTCTACCTCTACAGTGCTCAGAGAAATGCAATCTTGCTTCTTGATTATCCAAGAAATTCACAATCCACCAAGATAGAAAGCACCACCTAAAGTTGATTTCCTATCATCCGCTAAATCAGACCAGTCTGCATCTATATATCCAAATAACACTGGATGACATTTGTCATTATAAATCAGCCAGAAATCTACAGTGCCTATGATATACTAGAGTATTCATTTTATATTGATCATGTGGATCTCTTTTGGATTGATTTGGTATCATGCTGCTTAGCATGTGGAGAAAACAATATTAGGACTTCCTGCTATTAGATACAATAAACTGCAGATAATCTTCCTATATTCAGTGATATTAACTGCCTTCCCACTATCATGTTTTGATAATTTCATCCAGGTTGCAACCTAAGTCTTCATTTCCTTATAATTATCCATTCCAATCCTCCTCAGAACCTCCTTGGAATATTTGGATTGAGAAATGAATGTTTAATTACTTCCTTGTGTCACCTGTAATCAAAGGAAAAATGTCATCTCACCAATCATTGACACTTCAAACTAACTTTTCATGAATTCAAAACACTGTTTGCACTGAGCTTCATCTGATCCACCAATTATCATGTCGTCAACATAATCCAGCACCATCATCCTTTGATTGCTATTTTTGTTAAAGTAGAGACTGTATTCAACTCCACCACGTTGAAATCCAAGCTTCATCAAGTACTGATGAAGCTTTGAGTACCAGACTCTTGGTTCTTGTTTCAGCTCATACAATGCCTTCTTTAGTATGAAAATATTATTCTCATCCTAATAAATTAGAAAACAATCCGGATTCTCTATATACACCTCTTCCTCCTGAATCCCATTCATGAATGCAGATTTAACATCCATCTAGAACACCTTGAACTTCCATTGCACAATAATGGCTAGGAATAATCTGGATGTCTCCAGCCTTGCAACCAGTGCAAATGCCTCATCAATATGTATTCCCTATATCTGGGAGTATCCTTTTCACACTAGCTGTGCTTTGTTTCGAACCATTGTACCATTTTCAATCATCTTGTTGCGAAAGACCCATTTAGTCCTAATGACATTCTAATCTGCTGGTCTCGAAACAATCTCCCACCTCTGATTCTTCTCAATCTGATCTAGTTATTCATTCATCGCCTGAACCTAGTTTTCATCTTAATCTACATCAGCAATGCATTCCATCTCAACCATCGATATCTTCTTCTGAATCCACTTCATCCACTTCCGCTTTCCCTTTTATTTTCTCATGCAGCTTCTTGGTATCCAGAAAGCAGTCAGTTAATACCACGTTGTTAGAACAAAAATGATAATCATCAAAACCTGTGTGTTGCTACTTGTGCTCCAGTAATTCATCATGAACATAAACATTCATCCTTCATATCCCATTATGATCTTTCATCTGATTAGGATATAGAATTATCCCCTATGTTATGCAACTCTTCATGTTGTTAGGCCCAACTCTATGGACACATAATCACTCTTCTACTCATGCATGTTTTATTATATGGCACACAGAATTGATCCATTAATAGAATCTCTAAACCTAATGGGTTGGAAATTGGTGTAGTAATGAGAAGATAAAGTTAATAACACAATCACTTCCTATTGTGCTCTATTTCTCCCTTTCATCTTCAAATCTGGTACCTGATTTGAGTCAATCAAAACTCTGAAGCATATCACTTTTCCACTTTGCATCTTTACATGCCACTTCCCATTGGATCATATCTCCTTAAAACCTAAAACAATTGAATCATTAGTTAATAGAACTTATATATATAGGGAGAGGGGTACTTCTGGAATCCTCATGATGAGAGTTTCCATTGATCCTAATGGGTCAACCCTTTGATTATTTCTTGTAGGGCGTCACACTCTATCCTTGCTTCTTCTAACTGTCTAGCCAAATTCAACTGCTCTGGCCATATGAATAAACATTCAATAACCACATTATTATCCTTTTTCGGATATGTAGATTCGACAGGCTTTGCATTTTTTACAATTTTGGGTTTAAGACCAATTGTACACACTTTCGTTGTTGATGTAATACCAATATGCCAATTCCCTTGATTCCATCTCTGGGTTGGAATCGCTCTGTTTGGCATATTCCCTTTATTTTCTCCCATTATAGGGATCTTCCTCTTTCCTCCACATATCTCGTTGGCACACGACAAGTGTTGTTTTTAGTATATTAATGGTTTATCTTTATTTTATCTAATATCTGATTCACCACATGATTTTTCGTTGGTGGTAGGTCCACCCCTGAAGGTACATTCTTCTTACTCACAAGTGTATCATTTCCTCCCTTGTTCATCCAGATTTTTTCATGTTCGTTCTTAGAGAGAGGTTGTGAGTGTGTAGAGGAGGTGATTGATACACCTTTCGTTCATCTCCAAGTGATTCCCCTGAGGCTCTAAGCCTATTTTCTAATTTACCACTTGGTCTTCTAGTGTACGATTTCTCTTTATACACCATTGGAGTCATGAATCTCTTTTCAAGTTCCTTTCCATTTAGTGATTTCTTCTTAATGCAATGTCTTTCCAAATTCCCATGATTCAAACATATGAATCATCTTCCATTAAAGGCATACCTAATTTCATCATCTCTCATCCGAGATGTTGATGCATCTTGAGTTCTTCCTCTAACATTGAGATTTTGAGCTTCCTGACACATATTCATGTTGTGTCCCATTCTTCCACAGAAATAGCATCTAATGAATGCTTTCCTCTAAGAGACTCTACTATATAATTTCTCATGACACTTATTCTTATTCTTAGATTTATTAAGGTATTTATTTTCATAGCCTGAAATTTATTCATGATCTTCTAAACAGAAGCTTTATGTGTGGCCCTGAATCCCGAAGAAATAGAACATGTCATCAATACTTCTTGAAACTGTCCTCTTAGGCCTATATCTAGCACTTACAATATTTTTGCTACTTCTGAAACTATTCACAACTCTTTTTATGTCATGCATGGGAGGGAATTCATCAAACCCAATACCAGTTTTTTCCAAACTATATAGTCTTCGAGCTTAGAGAATTTATTCTTGGCTCTGTTCAGAAATAGAAAAAAAATCATTTCATCATCACCTGCAGAAGGATAATCAACTAGTAAGTACAAGGCATCCTTCATTTTAGGCTTTCCTGTAGCATTGGATTTTTCCACTTCCTTCTTCAATGATTCTAGTTCTTCTTCCAACATTTTAATCTTCATATCCCTTCATTCAATTTGGGAATTGAGTTCTCTTCATAGATTCTTTCCACACCTCATCTCATCTTCTAGTTCTCATGTGAGATTCTCTACCGTGTCACCTTGCTCCTCTACTTTCAATTTTTCTCGAGAAACAAATTTTGAGACAAATTTATTCTCTAGTTGTAGACATTTATTCTCTTGAACTTAATCAGACAACTATGTTTCTAGATCATCATTTCTAGCTTTCAGATTCTAATCTTCATCTGACTTTTGATTCTCTTCACAATCACCATCCTTTTGATTTCCCTTTATTTTATCCATAATTTTCAGTTCTTCACCTTGAGAATCATTCTTCTCCCTTAGGTCATTAGCCACATAAATAAGCCTTTGATATAATCCTCTTAGATTGTTGACCACAATTTCCAGCACTTGGATCCGGATATCTTTTGAATTAACTTCTTCATCCAATTTCTGATCCAATTTTTTTCATGTTGACAAAATATATTGGTGGCCTCCTTCTTAAAAAATCTTAATCATAAGTTGTTTTGGTATCACATTTATGTTCATATACATCACTTATTCCAACATCATTATTGAGTGAATCAATATTTTCCCTATCCGAATCATCCAGAACATCCTTCAGTAAGCTGTTTGATTCTTTTAGTTGAATCACACTTTTTCATTACGACTTCCACAGTGTGGGATATCACCTGACTCTTGATTCTTCTTTGATGTCTTTCCCTTTACCATGGCACACCATGATAAGAGAAGACTGATTTAACCACAGAAATCAACTGCACCCAGTCGGAGCAAACAAATCTAATAAAAGAAACCTTCACTTTGATACAAATTGTTACGACCAATATGGGCCTATATCCACTGAGAGGGGGGGGGGTAATTTGGGTATGGATATTATTTTTCAAAATTATTCCTGCCCCAATAGATCATGACCAATTTATTACATGAGTAACTTTGATTGCACTTGTGTGTTTATTATGACCACTTATTTTCATCTTTATCTGATGATGATGTTTTAAATGCAATTTTGGGAAGTAAGTAGGCAAACACAATGATTTTTACTTGGGTCACCCTCACTGGGCACCATCCAAGGAGCATAAAATGACGATGTGTCATTGTACCAAATCCACTAAAGCACACTACTGTTTACATGGTTTGGGAAAGATCTCTTCTATGCCCAAGCTCACTTCCATTACAATTTTTAGGGTCAGCTCACTGCTTTCCCAAGGGACACTCCAGGATTCTCTCTCTCTAGCTCACTGCCGGTGGAGAGGATCACCTTCTTCCTCTTTCTTTCCTCACTACTATGGAAAGGATCCACTCATAGTTTATAGACCTGTATTTATCTTCATTATCTCTAATTAATACATCCTCTATTGTATGTAGATGCTCTATTGAAGTCCAACTTTCTCCCATAGATGAATCTCACTTAGCACTGAAGGTATCCGTCAATCAGCCAGTTTTTACGCAGCTATGAATCACTACCGTGAATCAACCTTACCTGGTGCCCTTCTCTAAGCTGGAGTGTAGGTATTGGCATGCAAGTTATAACTGGCGTGCAAGTCCACCTCAACCACTTGCGTGACAACCAAACTTGCATGATGGGATCTTTGATTTTTCTATGTGTTGAAATCTACACTGAATGAGGAGGAGTCGATCTCTATTTATAGGAATTTGGACACCCAGCATGATGGCACACAATTCTCCCCTCGGCGCGCAAGTTTCAACCCAGATGTCTCTGTTGCATAAGTCACTTGTGAGACCAACATTAAAACTTGGACGCCCCTTTTCCCTTTTCCATATTTTCATGTTCTTTTCTTGGAAAACATATGGCGCGGAAGTTTATTCTCCTTCAAGTCAACGGCGTGCAAGTTTCTTGAATAAAACATGGACGATTAACCACATCCCTTAAACATTACATGCCACAATGAAATTCTCTTTTCAACAAATTTTTATGTCATGGTTTTCTTTGTCAACATTCACAACACGGATGTCCACTTTGTCAATAAACACAATCACCTTAAAAATGATTCAATGATACCTTGAGGGATTTTTCCCAACAATCTCCCCATTTGGGTTTGTTGACAACTCTTCCATAAAAAGATACGTCCTTAATTCTTAATCCACCATTTTCCTATTGCGATTCTGATACCGATATAGTATTTACTGAACACATAATCTAAGCCCACGCGAGAAATGCTCAGCATGAGAAACAAGAGTGAATGAAATGTTCATCCATGAATCACTTCAACTCTAACACCCACTGTTGAAACCAAACTGATACCAATTTTCGGAAATATTCTTACCTCATTCCAACACCCCTCTTCTGGTTGTATCACAATCCTCGACTTTCGTGATATCTATTCTTTGATCGATCACTTCTAGCATTGTCAGATTTAATATGCTCGCCATGTCTCATTGCTCTCCCCATATCTCGCTACTCCACCAGTCAGCTTCTTGCCATATCAATCATGATGTATCAAATTGCCACACTATCTCCCACTTGAACAATCATTATTTTCTCCCCCTTTGTCAATGAACCCAAAGGCCACTCTTTTGCACTCTTTAAGAGAGTAGAGAACACATATCAGCACATTAGGGAGAAACACATCATACCTTGGGGAGATGGGTTTTCCACATCCACACTCTTTAATGTTCGGGGAGTTGACTGAACTCCCAGAGCTAGTCGATGTCTCTCAAAAGCTTCCTTGAGTAAGGCCTTTGTCAGAATTTCTGTCACCTGTAGCTCTGTAGGAACATAATCCATCTTCATGATTCCCTGCTCAACCTTCTCCTTGATAAAATTATACTTTATCTCAATGTGCTTTGTCCTTGAATGATGGATGGGATTTTTGCTAAGATTGATAGCACTTGAGTTATCACACTGGATTCTGATCAGATATTTCACTTCAACTCCCATATCTTCAAGCTGCTACTTCATCCACAATAATTGTGTGCATGCTTGAGTGGCTGCAATATTCTCATCCTCTACGGTGCTCAGAGAAATGAAATCTTGCTTCTTGGTTATAAAAGAAATGCAAAATCCACAAAGATACAAAGAACCACCTAACATTGATTCCCTATCATCCAATGAACCGTCCCAGTTTGCATCTGTATATCCAAATAACACTGGCTGATATTTTTCATTATACATCAGCCCAAAATCCACAGTTCCTTTGATATACCGAAGTATTCATTTTACTACGAGCACATGGATCTCTTTTGGATTTCATTGCTAACATGATTCATGGCATGTGGAGAAAACAATATCAGGTCTTGTTGATGTTAGATAAAGTAAACTGCAGATAATCTGCCTATATTCAGTGATATTAACTACCCTGTCACTACCATCTTTTGATAATTTCATCCTAGTAGTAACCGGAGTCTTCATTTCCATAGAATTATCCATTCCAAACCTCCTCAGAACCTCCTTGGAATATTTATATTTAGAAATGAATTCTCCATTACTTATTTGTGTCACCTGGAAACAAAGAAAAAATGTCATCTCACCAATCATTGGCATTTCAAACTCACTTTGCATGAATTCATAAAACTGTGTGCACTAAGCTTCATCTGCTCCACCCTATTATGTCATCGACATAAACCAGCACCATCTTCATTTTATTGATATTTTTTTGAAGTAGAGATTGTAATAAACTCCACCATGTTGAAACCCATGCTTCATCGAGTACTGCTCAAGATTTGAGTACCATGCTCTTGGTTCTTGTTTCAGCTCATACAATTCCCTCTTTAGTATGAATATATTGTTCCATACTCGTGAATGAGAAAACCATCTATCTACTCAATATACAACTCTTCCTCAAAAATCCCATTCAATAATTAAGATTTGACATCCATCTGGAACACCTTGAACTTCTGTTGCACTATAGTGGCTAGGAATAATCTGATTGTCTATAGACATGCAACTGGGGAAAATGTCTCATAAATATTTATTCCCTCTATCCGGGAGTATCCTCTGCACACTAGCCGTGCATTTTTTCGAACCACTGTACCATATTCATTCATATTGTTATGAAAGAACCATTTAGTCCTGATGACATTCTTATCTACTGGTCTCGAAAAAATCTCCTATGTCTGATTCTTCTCAATCTGATCTAGTTCATCATTCATAGCTTGAACCCAGATTTCATCTCTAGCTACATTGGAAATGAATTTTGTCTCAACCGTCTGTATCCTCTTCTGAATCAACATCAACCACTTCTACACTCCCTTTGATTTTCTCATGCAGCTTCTTGGTATCCTGAAAGCAGACAGCTGATACCACATTGTTAGAACAAATAGTATAATCATCAAAACCCGTGTGTTGCTACATGTGCCCCAGTCATTCTTCATGAATACAAGCATTCATCTGTAATATCACATTGTGATATTGTATCTGATTAGGATATAGAATACTCCCCCTGTGTTATGAAACTTATCTAGTTGATAAGCCCAACTGTATGGACCCATAACCATTCTTCTCCTCATGAATCTTTTATTATCAAGTACTCTGCATTGAGCCATTAATAGTATCTCTAATCCTACTGAGTTGGAACTCGGTGTAGGGAACAATAGATAATGTTAATAACATAATCACTTCCTATGGTTCTCTGTTTTCCCTTTCCTCTTCAACTCTGGTACCTAATTTGAGTCAACCAAAACTCTAAATCATATCACCATTCCACTTTTCATCTTTAGATTCCACGTCCCCTTGAATTGTTTCTCCCTAAAACCTGAAACATTTTAATCATCAGTTAATATCATTTCTATACATAGGGATAAGGGTACTTTTGGAATCCTCAGGATTACGGTTGCGGTTTATCCCGGTGGGACAACCCTTTGATTCGTTCTTGCAGAGCATCACACTCTTTCCTTGTTCTTCTAACATTCTAACCAACTTTAACTGCTCTATCCATATGACTAAGCATTCAGTACCCAAATTCTGAGCCATTTTCTGATATGTAGATTCTACAAACTTGGCATTTTTCACAATTTGGGGTTTATGACCAATTGTACACACTATCGTCATTGATGTACAACCATTATGCCACTCCCCTTGATTCCATCTCTAGGTAGGAATCTCTTAGTTTGGCATCTTCCCTTTATTCTTCTACGATTTATGGGATCATCCTCTTTCCTCCTCATCACTCGGTGGCACACAACATGTGATGTTTTTAGTATATTAATTGGTTATATTTCATTTATCAGATATCTGCGTCACCACACGATTTTGCATTGGTGGTAGGTCCACCACTGAAGGTGCATTCTTCTTACTCACAGCTGTAGAATTTCCTCCCATGTTCATCCAGATTTTTTCATGTTCTTTCTTAGAGAGAGGTTTTGAGTGTGACAGAGGAGGTGATTGATACATCGTTCATTCAGCTCCAAGTGATTCCCCTAAGGCTCTATGTCTATTTTCCAATTTACCACTTTGTCTTCCAGTGTACAATTTCTCCTTATACACCACTAGGTTTGTGAATCCCCTTTCATGTTCCTTTCCCTTTCATACTTTCTTCTTGCTACAATGCCTTTCTAAATTCCCATGATTTTAACTATGAAACATCTTCCATTAAAGGCATTCCTAATTTCATCATCTCTCAGCTGAGATGTTGATGCAGCTCAAGTTCTTCCTCTGACATTGAGATTCTGAGCAACCTGAAACTTATTCATGGTGCGTCCCATTCTTCCATAGTAATAATGTCTAATGAATACTTTCCTCTGAGAGACTCTACTCTCTAATTTATCATGGTGCTTCTTCTTATTATCAGATTTATTAATGTTTCTATTTTCACAACCAGAAATGTATTATTGAGCTTCTAAAAAAATCTTGATGTGTGGCCATGAATCCCACAGAAATAGTACATGTCGTCACTACTTCTTGAAACTATCCTCATAGGCCTATCTGTAGCACTTAAAGGATTTTCTCTACTTATGAAACAATTCACCACTCTTTTTCTATCATGAATGGGAGGTAATTCATCCAATCCAATACCAGTTTTTCCAAAACTGTATGGTATTTGAGATGAGAGAATTTGATCATGCCTCCTTTCATAAATAGAAAATTTTCTTTTCATTTCATCGTCACCAACCGAAGGATAATCAAATAGTATGTTCTAGGAATCCTTCATTTTAGGCTTTCCTCTAGCATTGGATTTCTCTACTTCCTTCTTCTCTGACTATAGTTCTTCTTCCATTTTTTTAATCTTCATATCCCTTGATTCAAGTTAATAATTGAGTTCTCTTCCGAGATTATTTCCACACCTCATCTCATCATCCAGTTCTCGTGTGAGCTTCTTTACCATGTCAACTTTCACCGTTACATTCAATTATTCCCGCAAAACAGATTCAGAGATAGATTCATTCTCTTATTGTATCCTTTGATTCTTCTGAACTTTTTTAGACAACTGTGTTGCAAGATCATCATTTCTATATTTTAGATTCTGAACATCATCTATCTTTTGATTCTCTTCATAATCACCAGTCTTTTGCTTTCCCTTTAGTTTATCCATCCATTGTAGTTCTTCACCTTGAGAATCATTCATATCCCTTAGGTCAGTAGCCACATCAATAAGTCATTGATTTAATCCTCTCATCTTATGGACCTCAATTTTCAATACTTATATCCGGATATCTTTATATTTAACTTCTTCATCCAATTTATGATCCAATTTCTTTGTCATGTTCATAATATCTACTAGTTGCCTCCGTCATTAAACTTCATCATCATTAGTTGTTTCAGTATCACTTTGACGTTAACGTTCTTTACTCATTCCAACATCATGATTGAGTGAATCAATATTTTTCCTATCAAATTCATCCAGACCTTCCTTCAGTAAGCTATATGATTCTTTTAGTCGAATCTATCCTTCTCCATAATGACTTCCAAACTATGGGATATCACCGGACTTCTAATTCTTCATTGATGTCATTCCCTTTTCCTTGGTACACCGAGATAAGATTATACTGATTTAACCACACAAATCGACTACACCATGTCAAAGGAAAAAAATCTGATAAAAGCAACATTGCCTTTGATACCAATTGTTAGGACCATTAGGGGCCTATATACCCTGAGAGGGGGTTAAATTAGGGTATTGATATTCTTTTTCAAAATTCTATCTTCCCCAATGGATCTTGTCCTCATTATTATAAGGGTCAAATTTTTTTCACATGTGTGTTTATTATGACCACTTATTTTCTTGTTTATCTGATGTTGATGCTTCAAATTAAATGCAGGGAAGTAACCAGAAAGACACATAGATTTTTACTTGTTTCACCCTCACTAGGCTATGTCCAAGGAGCATACAACGATGATGTTACATTGTACAAAATACCCTAAAGAACACTACTGTTTACAAGGATCAGGCTATATCACTTCTTTGACTAGGCGCACTGCCCTTACACAGTTTAGGGTCAACTCACTGCTTTCCCAAGGGTCAGTCACTATTTCTCTCTTACTGGATCACTACTGGTGGAGAGGATCACCTTATTCCTCTTCCTTTTCTCACTTCTCTGAAAAGGATCCACTCACAGTTTATAGACCTGTAGGTCTCTTCATTATCTCTAATGAATTCATACTCTATTGTGTGTAGATACTCTGTTGAAGTCCAACTTTCACCCGTAGATTAATATCACTTTGCACCGAAGGTATCATGCAATCTTCCAGCTTTAACGCAGCCCTGAATCACTCCTGTGAATCAACCTTACCTGGCGCCCTTCTCTAAGCCAGCGCCCAAGTATCAGTGCACAAGTTATAACTGGCATGCATGTCCACCTCAACCACTTGCGCGACACACGCTTCTGCAACTCCAAACTTGCGCGACTCACACACTTTACACTCAAACCAATATTGGCGCGCAACCATAAACTATCTCACTTCTCCAAAACCTAGCGCACAAGAAAACCTCAACCACATATGTGACACCTCCTTCTTCAAATCTAATCTTGGGTGACTAACTTCCTTTCTCGCCCAAGCCACCTTGGGCGCACAACTATCACCTGATGTGAATATTCTACTTGCGCGACCACAAAAAACTTACACGACAACCACACCTTCGCGATGAGAGATCTGATTTTTCAATGTGTTGAACTATTCACCGAATGAAGAGGTTTAAACCTCTATTTATAGGCATTTGGACACCCTGTGCGACAGTGGACAAGTCTCCCTTCAACGTGCAAGTTTCGGCGCGCAAGTCTATGTCGTGTAAGTAACCTGCACGACCAACCCTAAAACTTGGGCACCCCTTTTCCCTTTTCCATATTTTTGTGTTATTATATTGAAAAACATGTGGCACACAAGTTTATTCTTCTTCAAGTCAATGGAATGCAATTGTTTTTTCCAAAAACATTTTTCTCCATTTGTCGATTTTCAGGCCCTAAAAATTTGGCAAACACTGGAAAACGACACCACCTTGTATCTGATCTCTTTGTACCACCACCAGATCATCCATTCCATTGTCAAAATTCGTGAATCAAACAACGATCATTATCGATAGCCCTTAATCTCTATATGCCTCCATGAAATTCCCTTTGTCAAAAAATATGTATGTCGTGGTTTGCTTCATCAACAATCCCAACACGGATGTCCACATTGTCAACAAACACAATCACGAAAAAAATTATTCAATGATACCGTGATGTAATTTTTCCCAACAATCTCCCCCTTTGGGTTTGTTGACAACTCTTCCGTAAAAATATACATCATTAATTAATCAGCCACCATTCACCTATTGCGATTCCGATAGCGATCAAGAATTTACTCAACACATACTCCAAGCCCACATGAGCAATGCTCGGTGTGAGAAACAAGAGTAAATGAGATGTTCATCAATGAATCACTTCAACTCTAACACACACTATTGAAACCAAACTGAATCCAATTATTGGAAATATTCTTACCACATTCCAACACCAATCTATGGATTTTATCATGATCCTCAACTATCGTGATATCTATTCATTGATTGATCACTTCCAGCATCATCAGATTTAATATTCTCCCCATATCTCATTACTCTCCACCTATATCGCTACTCCACCTGTCAACATCTCCCCATATCAATCATGATGTATCTAATTGCCACACTGTCTCCCCCTTGAACAATCACTATTTTCTCCCCTTGGTCAATGAACCCAAAGGTCACTCCTATGCATTATGTAACAGAGTAGAGAACACATACCAGCACATTAGGTAAAACACATCATACCTCGGGGAGAGGGGATTTCCACATCTACACCCTTTCAAGTGTGGATAGTCGACTGAACTCCGAGAGCCAGTCTATGTATCTCAAAAGCATCCTTGGGTAAGGCCTTTGCCAGAATTTCTTCCACCTGTAGCTCTGTAGGCACATACTCTAACATCACGATTCCATGCTCAAACTTCTCCTTGATAAAATGATACTTTATATCAATGTTCTTTGTCCTTGAATGATGGATGTGATTTTTTATAATATTTACAGCACTTGAGTTATCAAACTGGATTCCAATCGGAGACTTACCTTCAACTCCCATATCTTCAAGCTTCTTCATCATCCACAATAATTGTGTGCATGCTAGAGTGGCCGCAATATAATCAGCCTCTTCGGTGCATAGATAAATTCAATCATGCTTCTTTATTAGCCATGAAATAAAAAATCCACCAAGATAAGAAGCACCAGAAGATATTGATTTCCTATCATCTGTGGAACCGGCCCAGTCTGCATCTGTATATCCAAATAACACTGGCTGAGATTTTTCATTATACATCAGCCCGAAATCCACAGTGTCTTTCATATACCAAAGTATTCATTTTACTACGAGCATATGGATCTATTTTATATTTCTTTGGTAATGTGTTTCTGGGCATGTGGAAAAAACAATATCAGGTCTTGTTGCTGTTATATATAGTAAACTGCTGATAATCTGCCTGTATTCAGTGATATTAACTACCCGACCACTATTTTCTTTTGATAATTTCATCCAGTTAGCAACCAAAGTCTTCATTTCATTATAAATCTCCATCAAAACCCTCCTTAGAACCTCCTTTGTGTATTTGGATTGATATATAATGGTTCCATTACTTCCTTGGGTCACCTATAAACCAAGGAAAAATGTCGTCTCAACAATCATTGTCATTTCTAACTCACATTGAATGAATTTATAAAACGCTTTACACTGAGAATCATCTGATCCACCAATTGTTATGTCATCACCTAAACCAGCAACATCATCATTTGATTGGTATTGTTGTTAAAGTAAAAGTTGTAATCAACTCCACCACGTTGAAATCCAAGATTCTTGAAGTACTGATCAAGCTTTGAGTACCATGCACTTAGTGTTTGTTTTTGCTCATAAAATACCTTCTTTAGTACAAATACCTTGTTCTCATCATCATGAATGAGAAAAAAATCTAGCTGCTCAATATAAACCTCTTCCTCCAAAATCCGATTCAAGAATGCAGATTTGACATCCATTTGGAACACCTTGTACTTCTGTTGCACTGCAATTTCTGGGAATAATTTGATTGTCTCCAGCCTTGCAACTAGTGAAAATTTCTCATCAATATTTATTCCCTCTATCTGGGAGTATCCTTTACACACGAGCCATTCTTTGTTTCAAAACATTGTGCCATCTTCATCCATCTTTTTGTGCAATACCCATTTAGTTTCGATGAAATTCTTATCTGTTGGTCTCAAAACAATCTATCACATATGATTCTTCTCAATATGATATGGTTACTCATTCATGGCCCGAACCCAATTTCCATCTTTAACTACATCAGAAAAGCATTTCAGCCCATCCATTAGTATTTTCTTCTAAATCAACGTCATCCACTTCTGCTCTCCCTTTGTTTTTCTCTCATAGCTTCTTGGTATCCTGAATGCAGTCAGCTAATACCCCATTGTTAGAAAAAAAAAGATTACAATTGGAACCGGTGTGTTGCTTCTTGTTCCATAGTCATTCTTCATGAACATAAACATTCATCCTTTATATCATATTGTGATATTTCATCTGATTATGATATAGAATTCTAACCCTGTGTTAGGCAACTCTTCCAGTTGTTAGGCCCAACCATATGATCCCATAACCATTCTTCTCCTCATGAATCTATTATTATCTGGCACATAGCATTGAGCCATTAACAGAATCTCTATGCCTACTGAGTTGGAACTCAGTGTAGGAAACAAGAGAAAAATTTAATAACACAATCACTTCCTATTGTGCTCTGTTTGTCCCTTTAGTCATCAACTCTGGTACCTGATTTGAGTCAATCAAAACTCTGATGCATATTACCTTTCCACTTTGCATCTTTATATTCCACTTCCTCTTGGATCGTATCTCCCTAAAACCTGAAACATTTGAATCATCAGTTAATATCATTTATATACATAGGGAGAGGGGTACTTCTGGAATCCTCAGGATGAGGGTTGTAGTTGAGCATGATGGGTCAACCCTTTGATTCTTTCTTATAGAGCATCACACTCTTTCCTTGCTTCTTCTAACTGTCTAGAAAACTTCAACTGCTCTAGCCCTATGACTATGAATTTAGTACCCACATTCAGAGACTTTTTCCGATATGTAGATTCTACAGGCTTGGTAATTTTCAAAATTTTGGGTTTAAGACCAATTGTACACACTTTTTTCTTTGATGTACTATCAATATGATACTTCTCTTGATTCCATATCTGGGTAGGAATCTTCCCTTTCTTCTTCTACTATTTTTGAGATCTTCCTCTTTCCTCCACATCTCTTAGTGGCACACGACATGTGAAGTTTCCAGTATATTCATTTTTTATCTTTCTTTTATCTAAAATCTGAGTCACCACATGATTTTTCATTAGTGGTAGGTCTTCCACTGAAGTTACATTCTTCTTAATCAAAGCTGTAGTATTTCCTCCCTTGTTCATCCAGATTTGTTCATGTTCTTTCTTAGAGAGAGGTTGTGATTGTGACAGAGGGGTGATTGATACACCATTCGTTCATCTCCAATTGATTCCCCTACGGATCTAATCTTATTTTCCAATTTACACCTTTGTCTTCCAGGGTATTATTTCTCCCTATACACCACTAGAGTCATGAATCTCCTTTCATGTTCCTTTCCCTTTCCTACTTTCTTCTTACGGAAATGTCTTTCAAAATTCCCATGATTCGAACAAATGAAACATCTTCCATTAAAGGCATACCTAATTTCATCATCTATTAGCAGAGATGATGATGCATCTAGAGTTCTTCCTCTAACATTGAGATTTTGAGCATCCTGACACATATCCATGGTGTGTTCCATTCTTCCATATTAATAGCATCTAATGAATGCTTTCCTTTGAGAGACTCTAATCTCTGATTTCTCATGACGCTTCTTCTTATTCTCATATTTATTAAAGTTTCTATTTTCACAAACAGAAATGTATTCCTGAGCTTCTATACAAAAAACATGATGTGTGGCCATGAATCCCACAGAAATAGTCCATCCTATCTCCAGCACTTATATAATTTTCGCACCTTCTAGAACAATTCACATCTCATTTTCTATCATGCATGGGGGGGAATTTATCAAATCCAATACCAGTTTTTCTCAAACTGTATGTTCTTCGAGCTAAGAGAATTTTTTCTTGGATATTTTTAGAAATAGAAAATTTCTTTTTCATTTCATCATCACCTGCCAAAGGATAATCAAATAGTAAGTTCAATTCACCCTTCATTTTGGCCTTTACTCTGGCATTGGATTTCTCCACATGCTACTTCACTGATTCTAGTTCTTCTTACAAAATTTTAATCTTCATATCCCTGGATTCATGTTTGGAATTGAGTTCTATTCTGAGATTCTTTCCACAACTCACCTCATATTCTATTTCTTTTGTAAGCTTCTCTACCATGTCACATTGCTCCGTTACTTTCAATTTTTCCCGAGAAACAGATTTAGAGACAGATTCGTTATTTTGTTGTAGCCTTTGATTATTCCAAACATCTCTAGACAACTGTGTTTCTAGATCATCATTTCTATCTTTCAGATTCTGAACCTCATCTGACTTGTGATTATCTACATAATCACCATCCTTTTGTTTTCCTTTTATTTTTGACATCTTTTGTAGTTCTTCACCTTGAGAATAATTCTTCTCCCTTAGGTCAATAGAAACTTCCATAATCCTTTGATATAAGCCTATTAGCATGTTGAACTCAATTTACAATACATGGATATAGATATCATTAGATTTAACATCTTCATCCAATTTCATATCCAATTTCATTGCCATGTTGACAACATCTACTAGTGGCCTCCTTCTTAAAACTTTTTCATCATTAGTTGTTTCGGTATCTCTTTGATGTTCATGTACTTCACTCATTCCAACATCATGATTGAGTAAATCAATATTTTTCATATCAGATTAATCCAGACCTTCCTTCAATAAGCTGTTTTATTCTTTTAGTTGAATCACACTTTTTCCATATAGACTTCCACACTGTGGGATATCACCTGAATTTTGATTCTTCTTTGATATATTTAATTTTTCCAGGGAACACCGAGATAATAGAAGACTAATTTAACCACACAAATTCACTACACCAAGTCAGAGCAAAAAAATATGATAAAAGCAACCTCCCCTCTGATAACAGTTGTTAAGACCAATAGGGGCCTATATACCCTGAGAGGGGGGGTGAATTAGGGTATGTATATTCTTTTTTAAAATTCATCTTTCTTCACTAGATCATTACCTCTTTATTACAAGGGTCACTTTTTTTCACTTGTGTTTTTATTATGACCACTTCTTTTCTTATTTATCTGATGATGATTCTTTAAATGCAATGCAGGGAAGTAAATAAGAAGACACAACTATTTTTACATGGTTCACCCTCACTATGATACGTCTAAGGAGCATACAACGATGATGTACTGTTGTACCAAAACAGATAAAGCACACTAATATTTACAAGTTTCTGGCTAGATCACTTCAATGCCTAGGCTCACTACCCTTACAAGGTTTAGGGTCAGCTCACTTCTTTCCCATGTGTCACTCCCTGTTTCTCTCTCTCTGGCTCACCACTAGTGGAAATGATCACCTTCTTCCCCTTCCTTTTCTCACTAAACTGGAAAGGATCCACTCATAGTTTATAGACCTATTGGTCTCTTCATTATCTCTAATAAAAATATCCTTTGTTGTCTGTAGATACTCTGTTGAAGTCCAACTTTCACCTGTAGATGATTCTCATTTTGCACCGAAGGTATCAGAAAATCTTCTAGCTTTCATGCATCCATGAATCACTACCATGTGTCAATCTTACCTGACGCCCCTCTCTAATCTAGCGCGCAAGTTATAACTGGCGTGCAAGTCCACCACAACCACTTACGGGACACATGATTCTGCAACTCCAAACTTGCATTACTCACACCCTTTTGCGCCCAAACGAATAATGGCGTGCAACCATCAACTGTCGCGCTTCTCCAAAAGCTAGCATTCAAGTCCACCTAAACCACTTGTGTGACACCTCCATTAACTCTAAACATGGGTGACTCGCTTCCTTTCATGCCCAAACCACCTTGGTCGCGTAACGATCACATGAAGCGCAACTTCTACTTGTGCGACCACACACCACTTGAGTGACCACCACGCCTGCGCGACGGGGGATCTGATTTTTCTAAGTGTTGAACTCTACACCGAATGAGGAGGGTACGAACTCTATTTATAGGCATTTGGACACCATGCGCGATGGTGAGAAAGTCTCCCCTTGTTGAATAAGTTTCGGCTCACAAGTCTCTGTCGTGTATGTCACTTGCGTGACCAACCCTAAAACATTGGCACCCCTTTTCCATTTTCAATATTTTGATGTTATTATCTTGAAAAACATATGGAATGAAAATTTCTTTTTCATCAAGTCAACGGCGTACAAGTCCCTTTTCCAAAAACACTTTTCTCCATTTTTCGATTTTCAAGCCCAAAATGTTTTGTATACATTAGAAAACGACGCCACCTTATATCTGCTCTTTTTGTACCACCTCCAGATCATCCATTCCATTGTCGACGTTCTTGAATGAAACATGGATCATTAACTACAACCCTTGTACTCGACCTGCCACCATGAAATCCCCTATGTCAATAAATTTTATGTCATGGTTTTCTTTGTCAACAATCACAACACGAATGTCCACATTGTCAACAAAAACAATCACCTCAAAAATGTTTCAATGACACCTTGAGGGATTTTTTCCCAACAATCTCCCCCTTTGGGTTTGTTTAAAAATATTCCATAAAAATTTACATCTTTAATTCTTCATCCACCATTTTCCTATTGCGATTCCAATAGCGATCTATGATTCACTCAACACATACTCTAATCCCACATGAGCTATGCTCAGCATGAGAAACAAGAGTAAATGAAAAGTTCATCAATGAATCACATCAAATCCAACACCCAATTTTGAAACCAAACTGATAACAATTTTTGGAAACATTCTTACCTCATTCCAACACCACTCTTTTTCTTTTATCATGATCCTCAGCTGTCATGATATCTATTCATTGATCGATCACTTCTAGCATCATCAGATTTAATATGCTCTATATGTCTCATTGCTCTCCCCCTATCTCACTACACCACCCGTCAGATTCTCCCCATATCAATTGTGATGTATCAAATTGCCACATTGTCTCCCCCTTGAACAATCAATATTTTCTCCCCCTTTTTCAACAAACCCAAAGGTCACTCCATTGTAGTCTGTAACAGAGTAGAGAACACATATCAATACATTAGGGAAAAACACATCATCCCTTGGGGACATGGGGGTTCCAAATCCACACTATTTCAAGTGCGTCGAGTCGACTGAACTCCATGATCTAGTCGATGTCTCTCAAAAGCTTCCTTGGTTAAGGCCTTTGTCAGAATGTCTGCAACCTGTATCTCTGTAGGCACATACTCCAACTTCAAGATTCCATGGTCAACCTTCTCCTTGATAAAAAGATACTTTATCTCAATGTGCATTGTACTTGAATAATGGATGGGATTTTGGCTATGATTGATATCCCTTGAGTTATCACACAAGATTCCGATCAGATAATTCACTTCAACTCACATATCATCGAGCTGTTGCTTCATCCACAATAATTTTGTGCATGCTTGAGTGGCGGAAATATACTCAGCATCTGCGGCGCTCAGAGAAATTAAATATTTCTTCTTTCTTAGCTATGAAATGCACAATCCACCAAGATAGAAAGTACCACATAACATTGATTTCCTGTCATCCACTGAACTGGCCTAGTCTGCATCTGTATATCCAAATAACATTGGCTGAGATTTGTCATTATACATCATCCTGAAATCCATAGTGCCTTTGATATAACGAAGTATTCATTTTACTACAAGAATGTGGCTCTCTTTTGGATTGCTTTGGTAACATGATTCTTGGCATGTCGAGAAAACAATATCTGGTCTTGTTTATGTTAGAAAATGTAAAATGTAGATAATCTGCCCGTATTCAGTGATATTAACTGCCCTACCACTATCATCTTTTGATAATTTCATCTAGGTAGCAACCAGAGTCTTCATTTCCTTATAATTATACATTCCAAACCTCCTCAGAACCTCCTTGGATTATTTTTATTGAGAAATAAATGTTCCATTACTTCCTTGTGTCACCTGTAAACAAAGCAAAAATTTCATCTCACCAATCATTGACATTTCGAACTCACTTTGCATGAATTCAAAAAACTATTTGCACTAAGCATCATCTGATCCACCTTATTATTTCATCGACATAAACCAACACCATCTTCCTTTGATTGATATTTTGTTGAAGTAGAGATTGTAATCAACTCCACCATGTTGAAAGCCAAGCTTCATCAAGTACTGATCAAGCTTTGAGTACAATGATCTTGGTGCTTGTTTCAGCTCATACAATGTCATCTTCAGTATGAAAATCCTGTTCCTATCCTCATGAATGAGAAAAACATCTAGCTGCTCAATATACTCCTCTTCCTCTAGAATCTAATTCAAGAATGCAGATTTCACATCCATATGGGAACCTTGAACTTCCGTTGAACTACATTGTCTAGGAATAATCTAATTGTCTCCAACCTTTCAATCGGTGCAAATGTCTCATAAATATTTATTCTCTCTATCTGAGAGTATCTGTTTCACACTAGTCATGCATTGTTTCGAACCACTGTGCCATCTTCATTCATATTGTTGCAGATGATTCATTTAGCCCCGATGACATTCTTATCTGTTGGTCTCGAAACAATCTCTCATGTCTGATTCTTCTCAATCTGATCTAGTTCTTCATTCATGGCATGAACCATGTTTCCATATTTAGCTACATATGCAAAGCATTTTAGATAAACTATAAATATCTTCTTCTAATTAAACTTAAACCACTTCTTCTCTCCCTTTGATTTTCTCTCGTAGCATATTGGTATCCTGAAAGCAGTCAGATGATACCACATTTTTAGAAAAAAAGATAATAATCAAAACTTGTGTGTTACTACTTGTGCCCCAGTCATTTTTAATTAACATAAACATTCATACATCATATCACATTGTGATCTTGCATCTGATTAGGATATAGAATGCTCTCCTTGTGTTTTGAAACTCTTCCAGTTGTGAGGCCCAACTATATGGACCCATAACC
Organism: Viscum album; assembly: GCA_963277665.1. Classification (NCBI taxonomy): domain Eukaryota; kingdom Viridiplantae; phylum Streptophyta; class Magnoliopsida; order Santalales; family Viscaceae; genus Viscum; species Viscum album. The sequence continues at coordinate 224,360,366 of OY728165.1, forward strand.
ATTATTCTACTCATGAATCTTTTATTATATGGAACTCATCATTGACCCATTAGCAGAATCTCTAAGACTAATGAGTTGAACTCGGTGTAAGAAACAAGAGATAAAGTTAATAACACAATCACTTCCTACTGTGATTTGTTTCTCCATTTCCTCTTAAACTCTGGTACCTGATTTGAGTCAATCAAAAATCAGAAGCATATCACCTTTCAACATTGCATCGTAAGATTCCAATTCCCCTTGGATTGTATATCCCTTAATCCAGACACATTTTAATCATTAGTTAATATAATTTATATAGATAGGGAGAGGGGTACTTCTAGAATCCTCAGGATGAGGGTTGCGTTTTTTCATGATGGGTCAACCCTTTGATTCTTTCTTGTAGAGTATCACACTCAATCCTTGCTTCTTCTAACTGTCTAGCCAGCTTCAACTGCTCTGGCCATATGACCAAGAATTCGGTAACCTCATTCTGATCCATTATCATATATGTAGATTCTACAGGGTTGGCATTTTTCACAATTTGGGGTTTAATACCAATTTTAAACACTTTATACTTTGATGTACTAACAATATGCCACTTTCCTTGATTCCATCTCTAGGTTGGAGTCTCTCTGTTTGTCATCATCCCTTTCTTCTTCTCCCATTTTTGGGATCTTCTTTTTTACTCCACATATCTCAGTGGACACAACATGTGAAGTTTTCAGTACATTCATTTCTTATCTTTCTTTATCAGATATCTGAATCACCACATGATTTTTCAATGGTGGTAGGTCCGCCACTGAAGGTACATTCTTTTTACTCACAGCTGTAGCATTTCCACCCTTGTTAATCAAGATTTGTTCATGTCCTTTCTTATAGATAGGTTGTGAGTGTGACAGAGGAGGTGACTGATACACCTTTCCTTCAGCTCCAAGTGATCCCCCTAAGGGAATAAGCCTAATTTCTAATTTACCACTTTGTCATACAGTGTAATATTTCCCCTTATACACCACTAGGGTCGTGAATCTCCGTTCAAGTTAATTTCCCTATCTTACATTCTTCTTGTTGCAATGTCCTGACAAAAACCCATGTTTTGAACATATTACACATATTCCATTAATGGAATACCTAATTTCATCATCTTTCTACCGAGATATTGATGCAGATTGAGTTCTTCCTCTGACATTAAAATTCTGAGCTTCTTGATACATATTCATGGTGAGTACCATTCTTACATAGTAATATAATCTAATGAATGCTTTCCTCTGAGAGAATATACTCTATGATTTCTCATGACGCTTCTTCTTATTCTCATATTTATTAATTTTTCTATTTTCACAACCTGAAATGTATTCCTAAGCTTCTAAACAAATGCTTTATGTGTGGCCATGAATCCCGCAGAAATAGAACATGACATCACTACTTCTTGAAACTGTCCTCTTAAGCCTATCTCCAGCACTTACAAGATTTTCCCTACTTCTGGAAGTATTCACACCTCTTTTTCTATCATGCATGGGAGGGAATCCATCGAATCCAATACCATTTTTCACATATTGTATGGTCTTTGAGCTGGAAGAATTTGTTCTAGGCTCTTTTCAGAAATAGAAACTTTTCTTTTCATTTCATCATCACCTGCCGAAGGATAATCAAATAGTAAATGAAAGGCCTCCATCATTTTAGGCTTTCCTCTAGCATTGGATTTCTCCACTTCAGTATAAACCGATTATAGTTCTTCTTCCAACTTTTTAATATTCATATCCCTTGACTCAAGTTAGGAATTGAGTTCTCTTTTGAGATTCTTTCCACACCTCATATGATCTTACAGTTCTCGTGTGAGCATCTCAACCATATCACCTTGCACCTTTAATTTAAATTTTTTATGGGAATAGATTCACATACAGATTCATTCTCTTATTGTAGCCTTTGATTCTTTAGAACTTCTTCAGACAACTGTTTTGCTAGACCATCATTTCTAGCATTCAGATTCTGAACTTCATCGGACTTTTGATTCCATTCATAATCACCAGCCTTATGTTTTCGATTTATTTTAGCCATATTTTGTTGATATTCACCTTGAGAATCATTCATCTCCCTTAGGTTAGTACCCACATCAATAAGCCTTTGATTTAATCCTCTTGGCGTGTTGAACGCAATTTCCAATACTTAGATCCAGATATCTTTAGATTTAACTTCTTCATCCAATTTCTGATCTAATTTCTTTGTCATGTTTGACAACATCTACTGGTGGCCTTCTTCTTGAAACTTTTTCATCATCAGTTGTTTCGATATCACTTTGATGTTCATGTACTTCAGTCATTCCAACATCATGATTGAGTGAATCTATATTCTCCCTATCAGATTCATCCAGACCTTCCTTCAGTATGATGATTGATTATTTTAGTTGAATCAAACTTTTTCCATAAATACTTACACACTATGGGATATCACATGACTTCCGATTCTTCTTTGATGTATTTCCCTTTTCCATGGTACACCGAGATAAGAGAAATCTGGTTTAACGACATAAATAGACTACACCAAGTCGGAGAAAACTAATCTGATAAAAGAAACCTCCCCTCTGATACCAATTTTCAGGACCAATAGGGGCCTATATATCCTGAGAGGGGGGGGGGGGGGTGAATCAGGGTATGTATATTCTTTTTCAAAATTCGTCCTTCCCCACTGGGTCTTGAACTCTTTATTACAAGGTTCAATTTTTTCACACTTTGGTGTTTATTATGACCACTTCTTTTATTTATTACCTAATGATGATGGATTAAATGCAATGCAGGGAAGTAAGAAGGAAGACACATAGATTTTTACTTGGCTCACCTTCACTTTGCTACATCCAAGGAGCATACAATGGTGATGTGCTACCATACCATATCAACTAAAGCACACTGTTGTTTACAAGGTTCATGCTATATCACTTCTATGACTAGGCTCACTACCCTTATAATGTTTAGGGTAAGCTCACTGCTTTCCAAAGGGTCACGCTCTGTTTCTCTCTCTCTGGCTCACTTCCGGTGGAGAGGATCACCTTCTTCCTCTTCCTTTGCTCACTGCTCTGGAAAGGATCTAGTCATAGTTTATAGACCTGTAGGTCTCTTCATTATCTCTAATGAATAAATCATGTATTGTGGGTAGATTCTCTGTTCAAGTCCAACTTTCACCCATTGAAAAATCTCACTTTGCATCGATGGTGTCAGGAAATCTTCCAGCTTTCACGCAGCCCTGAATCACTACAGTGAATCAACCTTACCTGCCACCCTTCTCTAAACCAGCATGCATGTATCAGCGTGAAAGTTATAACTATTATTCATTTCCACCTGAACCACTTGCATGTCACACACTTCTGCAACTCCAAACTTGCATGACTCGCACCCTTATATGCCTAAACCAATATTGGCGCACTACCATTATTTGCCACGCTTCTCCAAAACCTGGCGCACAAGTCCACCTCAACCACATGCGGAACACCTACTTCTTCAACTCTAAACATGGGCGACTCACTTTCTTTTTTCTCCAACCACCTTGGGAACAAAACTATCACTTGGCGCACAACTTCTACTTTCGCGAGCACACACAACTTGCGCGACCACCACACCTGCGTGACGGGACATCTGATTTTTCTAAGTGTTGAAATCTTCACCGAATGAGGAGGGTTCAAACTCTATTTATAGGCATTTGGAAACTTTACGTGATGGCACACAAGTCTCTCCTCGACATGCAAGTTTCGGCGCACAAGTCTCTGCATCTTAATTCACTTGCGTGACCAACCCTAAAACTTGGGTGCCCCTTTTCCTTTTGCCATATTTTGATGTTCTTATCTTGAAAAACATATGGTGTGCAAGTTTCTTCTCCATTAAGTCAATGGAGTGCATGTATCTTATCCAAAAAATCTTTTCTCTATTTGTCGATTTTCAGACCCAAAAAAATTGGCATACACTGCAAAATGGTGCCCCCTGGTATCTTCTCTTTTTGTACTGCCTCCAGATCATCGATTACTTTGTTGAAATTCTTGAATCAAACATGGATTGTTAACCACGGTCCGTGAACTCGATATGCCACCATGAAATCCCCTTTCTCATCAAATTTTAATGTTAGTGTTTGCTTTCTCCAAAATGAAAACTCGAATGTCCACTTTGTCAACAAACACAATCACCTCAAAAATGCTTCAATGATACCTTGAGGGATTTTTTCCCGATAATAAACATATACATCATGTAACTTGACAGGTTGTTAAACCTCAATGAATAATCATCTTTTTCTATGCTACCCCATGAAATTTGTAATAGATATTGGATACTGTAATCCATTGGCATAGCTAGAGATAACTCATTTCTACAAAGGCACTCAAACACTAATCATTCTATATTCACCTCCATGTAAATATAGGTTACAAACCCTCTTTATCATCTTATTGTGCCCTGGAAAAGGATTTTCACCACGACCACCATGTGATCTACTAGAATCCTGACCATATGAATAAATCAAGTAAACGCCTGAAGACATTTCTCATCCATATATGGGTCAAGATTTCTTAGGATCCTAAGGGGTCTATAATTAAAACTCATGAGGTGTGTTAAGATACACACCTAATACATTGGGACTACATGTACCATTTTCATCTCTATAGTTATTAGTATATATGGTTCATCACCTATAGGTATCATCTATGAAACTATTCCTTTAATCGATGCATAATCATTGTGGGTGTCATCCTAATGATCATAACACTGAATACTAGCCAATATACATCATTGTGGCATCCAAAAAGTAAACACGAAGTGTCATGGTCAATGGGTATATCTGGAGAGATGACTTGAGATGGACATGGAAAACCCAACCCATTCTTATGTAATGCATGCACCATTATTTTCCCTTCAATAAATTTTCTCTTGTACCATGTCAAAAAGTAGGTGATCAGAGTCTTAGTGTATGGATACATCGAATACAACACCATTACTGGAGTCCTTATCCTAATATACAATCTTAGAACACATAATACTATTTCCTCAAACCAATATCATAGACTATGGCCCTAGTGTAGAACCGGCTACTCGGATACCACTCATTCACGAACCAACTTAATGGGGACCATTCCATGACTCCGCATGACCATATCAAATATTTCATGGGATGTAAACTGGCACTCAGTAAGAATATCAATAACAATGGAGGCCATAGGCTATGTATATGTATGAACACACTCATCTCTAGATCCATAAAGTACTAAAATGTAAAAACAACTAAACAATACATCAAAGCACCATGAAAAAAGTATGATAGAATGTGATGGAAAATAAAAAAGGCCAATAAAATCCCACCACAATGTCTCCGGAAAAAATTACAACCTAAAAGTAAACATGGGATTGTTATCATGATACCACAGGAACACAACTCAGTTTATCTGGTCCAACCAAGTGTCACATGGTCCTGGTCTATATATAACTCTGTCAAAAGGGTGATATTTGACACAAGATGTGCCATGTGTCGGAAAATACCATACAGGGGTAAGTATAACAATACCCAATAGGACACCCTAAAACTGCAAAGCATACAACTAGGGAATAACAGGCAGTTATACACATGAATATGTGTAAAACACATATAAATATAATATCAAGATATACTCCATAAACACATAAAATCAAAAGGTAAATTCACATTCCAGTTGAAAATCCAAAGATTCTACCTCGAAGATTCCACAATGAAATCATATGAGAGAACACATTCCTTGAGTCTGATAACATTGATGAAATACATCCAAGAGGTAGTTCTTGTTGAGTCAGGCCATAAAAAGTACAAGCTAAAAGTATAAAGAGATATAATTCACATATGATGATCACACAAAAGGCCATGGGTTATTCCAACTACTCAATCTAGATTTTACCTCATTGTAGAGGATCATCGCACTTGAAATATTTGTCATGGAGATAGAAATAACGCCACTTAACAAACAAAGATGAATAGAGGATCTCACTCCAGTACTCATGGAAGGATTCCAACAACTCTATCCATGAATTCATGTTAAAGTTATCAATGTTATATAGTACTATGTGATTATATTCTAATCCACATGTAAAGGGTATATATAATTCACCATAAATAAATTTTCCCAGTAAATGGAGGATATTGGCTCCAAGATAAATGTAAATGTTTAAATGACATGTAGTAAGAGTACACACCATGTACCTTCGTCCCCAGGTCCATCCATTAAAAAGTCATATATATAATTCTCTATACATTTTTACACAATGTGCTGATTCTTGTATACTCTTATTATGTACAAATACCTGGGTATTCCTATGTACACCTACCTAAGTCGTGTCTATTTTGGATTACATGGTGTACTCTAGACCATGTACTCCAACTGTGTCAGTGTACCCTCTTTGGTACATGCCGAGATATTGGTGATTGATCATAATTTGTGTGATAGGGTCACACACCTTGTGATCTGTAACTTCTTCTTAAAACCCAATCTTCCACTATGAGGGCCCCACATGACTTGTAATATAAGATTACACACAGTGTGGATCGGGTTTTCCCAAAAACATTGTATCTTTCTTTTGTGTGAGCTCACACCAATGTCAACACGAAATATAGCCTCAAAATCATTGGATAATATTTATCTCTTCAATTCAATATGTTTCTTGGTCGTTCAACCATATCTCTCCTTCAAATACATTCCTATAATTTATTTCATTCATCTAATCACTGCTTGTTCTCCCTTTTTGAATCAGGGGATTTCCGAACATTTATGATCTGTTTACCGGTACCACTGTCCCAACTCTGTCATACCATGTTGATCTTATAACTACAATATAGAATTGTTGCACAAATAAACTGGGGTGCAATGATCAATTACATCAATGGATATCAAACAATGGACTAATGATGAAGGTCTGCAATGAATGTCGAAAAATGAGAGAATGTCACAACCATAAACACAATGAATTTACCTGAGATTTCCCCCCTCAATCCATCACCATTATATTGTAAATGAGGAAACAAGTAAGCACAAATAAAATATTACAATAAAATCAATGCAATAATCCCATCCCCTAAAACAACCAATATTGGAATTAATATTTTGGTTGATTGATTCGCGTTCATCAATGAAATTTAAAAGTGGAAAAAGACCCAAATCAAAAAATGTCTTACCTCAATATGAACCAATCACTAACAAATAATGATCTCACAACATCTTCATGGGGGAGATCCCCAAATCTTGTTTAAAACTTATCATTGGACATTGATTCAGATGATGTTCACCGTAGATATATCCTCCAATGCTCTCCCCAATGGTTCTCCTACTGCTCTAGGGTTATGATGCTAAAAATTTAATTATATCATAATTTTCTACTGAAATTCGTTTTACTCACTGCATAAAAAAATATTCATTTAATTATTTTATTCATTTTTATGTCTGTGATGGTTTTTTCACAAATGTCGACACCGATAAATGATATGCCATGCTTACAGTGAAACCCACATTTTAAACACAATTGTTCCCTTGGGTTTTTGATATTCCACTCCATTTAGATGTTATTATACTTTTATGGAGAATTATGAAAATGTTCTATTTAATATATGTAATATATTTCAATCTTTTCTTCTTGGCACATAGATCATCAGATTCAAATTTTTTCTTAATACCTCATCTAAAAAATAATCTATACAAAAAAAAATAAATCATAGAAAATCCAAGTCATTAAATTATGATATTTAAATCATTTAACATTATATTATTTAAAATAAAATATCAATAATATCATTTTATGAATAATTAAAATAATTTTCCTTCAAAAAATAAAGATTTTTATGTAATTTGAAAATAAAATAACTAAACATCCAATATAAATTTTTATTTGTAATAAATGTTTTTTGAAAACATATATAATTTTAAAATATTTTTTTAAAATCATTTAATTTGATTTTTCTTCTACCTGCACAAGATCTCCATCTATTTGGAGTAAGAATTTAAGGTAATTATTCTATCCTTAAAAATTAAATATTAATTTTTATTACAAAAATAAATAAATAATGTTAAAAGAAATATTTTATACCAATTCCTAACATTTTCCTATCTCTATTTTAACATAAAAAAGAAATTAAAATCTAGAGAGTGAGTTTCTAAAATATTTCATTTATATTGATAATATAAATCTATTATCAATATAAAATGGAACAAAAATAACTTATATTAGAATATATCAATTGTTTATAGAAACAAACTAATCCAATATAAATAATTGGGGTATTATTTATATCTGTAAACACTTATCGCATTATTTTTAACCTTAATTACCCTATTTAACATAACCAAGGTGAAAAATAATTACCAAAGTTACAATTCATTATAACAAAATATGATTTTAAAAAATTACCAAATTTAAACCACCTAATTCAAAATTTGGAATCCTTTTTTTAGATATTCAATTAATGAAGTGGTAAAAATAAATATTAATATAAATACGTAAAATGTAATGGAAACCCATTTTAAGAAAAAATGTTTTTATAATCATAAAAATAAATTTATAGAAAAATAATTTATAATAATTATTCCTATATAAATAATTATATTATATATAATTAATGTATAATTTTGTTACTTTAAGATAATATAAAAATCACAAAGGTACTTTTCAATAAATCTAAATGACTTTTGTAAAAAAATTGTTATTTTTAACTATTCAATGAAAAATAAATCATTTCATTAAAATCCATAAATATCACCCTATGATAATTAAATTTAAATTATGTAATTATAATATAAAATTATAATTATAATATTACATTTCAGATAAAATAAATTTTCTACCAAAAAGTATATATTTAACTATTTAATCCAAAATCATTATGTTCATAAAAATTAAAACATTTCACCCAATTATAATTTGGATTTGATTATTAAAATCGAAATACTTATTATCAAAAATAATTTTTAATTGTTTTAAATTAATTATAATATTCACTAACACAAAAAATAAAATTCATTTTCAAAAAACATACTTTGGACGAGTAAAAAGACATTACTAAGAAATGAGTGATTGATTAATGAGAATTAATAAATAAATTTTTATTGGGAAGTGATATATTATATTTTTTTCACAATGGGGTGACTATTATTCATAACTTCCAATTAAATGGAAGGGTTTTAACTGTCATATTTAAAATTATATTATTATATGGGTTGTTCAAGATTGGTGTTTTGTGTTTTGTACAACATCAAGAATAATATTCTTTTAAAAAATCAGGTAATTATATTATGTGGTAAACATTATCCAAATACTATATTTTTTAAATTTGAATATACTTTATCTAATTTTCAATTTTTATCTTCAGCGAAATAAAAAAAATGTTTGTTTTCTCTATTATGTTTTCTATCTTATTAGTCTCTAAATAATTAATTGTCTATACATTGTCATCTTGATCCAGAATGTCTTTTAATTGAAAGAAATATAATAAATTTTTTGAAAATAAATTCTATAATCAATTGATATGTTAATATTTTTTCTGTATTTCTAAACATTACTGAAATCATGATTTATCATGTTCTGGAAATCATTTTCCACTATCAATGCATTATCCTATTAGTTTTTATACTTTTTATAACTACTAAAACTTTTTGAAATATTAAATTATCTTTGTCATTACTAGTACATATATTAATGACTAAAATAATTAAATATTATGATCATAAATAATTCATTCTTTTCAACCATCATTTGAATTTACATTTTGGATATTTGCATTTTATTCTTCCATCCATGAATCGATTTCAGATTAAAAATACATACCTAAACCCTTCATGTTTTGATATGTGTACTAAGTTAATGTAATTCATCTTATACTAATGCATAATTGATTGACTATAATATAGAAAAAAATATTTTTAATAATAAATGGGAATAAATTAATGCATTTTAGTTAAAAATGGAAAACAAAAATATACTTATATTTCTATTAAAAAATGAAAAAAAAAATCAAAATCAAATTTATGGTTGTAATTTTAACAATAAATATAAAATAAAAATATATATCAATGATTTTTCTCATTTTAAATGAATATGTAACATGTTTTTAAGGGCTTACCACATTAATCTTGAATTAGTAATCCACTTTACCAATGATGAACTTACAATCACCCAACACCCAAACGCAATATTATAATGCAAAATATACTATGATCATATATCTTAGTGTTATTTCCATTTTCCAAAATAGTTCCAAAATAAATTATATGAAGTCAAATCTAACAAACTAAGTGGATCTACGAAATCATTAAATCCAAAATTCTATAGTTAAATTAGGGTTATCCATCATCCAAAAAACACCAATAATGTATTTCCACATCTGTTCGAGAACAATAAGACACCTCAAAATATAATACTCAAACAATCTATCTATGAATAAAAAAACTTATTAATGGATTAAAACTTTTACTATAAAAATCACAGTTGTAAATAAAGTGTAATAATTCATATTATACACCTCAACACTTTACAAAGAATCCATCTATTAACCAGATCCCATAATAAATTTCAAAGACTCATGCTCACCTCACATTCCAGATTTATATTATTTTTTAATTATGATCAAGATTAAGCATAATAATTTACAACTACATTACAAATCAACAGTCATAAAGAATAGTTACATGTTACACATTATTAAACAAACAAATATTGATTAAATTTTATACTACATATTATAAAACATAATAATGTAATTTTCAACTAAAATATTTATGTATTAATAAATTTATAATATGTAAATAATTTTTTTTAAAAAAATTGTAATATTATTCTCAACACAAAAATAAACCTATACAAGAAAATAATATATTAATAAAAATAAATCAATTTAAAAATTCACATGTATATTATCCTTTCTATTTCTTTCTGGTTTATTAAATTCTTTAGATTCTTTCAAATATCTAACCAAATAATATAAAAATGAATAATATTTAGTTTATAGAGAAAAATAAAAGATAAATTTCAATACCCTACATATGTGGAAGTTAGGAGTTCAGTGATGATGAAGAAATGCATCAACTTTTAGTAATCAGTTAATAAAGGGAAAGGATAAGGGTAATGGGAATCATAGTGGATGACATCAAAATAAAGGAGGTCGGTGAGGTGAGGGGTGACTTAGGAGTGTAGGAAAAGAATTCAACCATAGAGGATGCACATTTACATAATCCTAACATACGTTATTGGGATTAATGTAGATGGGTATTGGGAAGGGTAGGTGGTGATTTGTTACAACATTTACTAGTAGTTTTAATGGAATTAGTTTTAAATAATAATTTTATGTTGTTGTATTTAAACCCAAAAATAAATAAATAATTTAGATACTATTTTAAAAATCATCACAATAAAAAATTTATTTATCAATTTAGTTGTGGGTTTGGAAAACCCAAATAAGTATATATTTTATTGTATTGATTAGTGAATGTGGATGGATGTTTATCTTGATGATATACATGATGTTACTTCAGTCACATGTGATAGATTGAGTTTACGTTGTTTTTTAATAGTTTGTTTCATTTTATTATTTAAGTACTTTTCTACGGTTTGAGGTAGTTTATTTGAGGTTTTATGGGTGAACATTCCACTTTTCTATTTTAAATATGGTTGTATGGGTAACCATTAGATTCCATGATTAAAGATATTTGGATCTTGTTTATGGGGTGATGTTTAATATCCTCGACAGTGATTATAAAATAATTTATTATAGAAAATTTTATAGGATTAAATTTATTGTTTTTAGCTTATTTTTTTAATTTCTTATGTAGAAAAATATGATATAATTTAATACTATTATAATCCTTATTCAATGATACTATAAATAATTGAGGTAAAAAACATAAAATGATGATGGAATTGAGATTATGTAATGATAAATGGTACATTCATATTTTTCACCTGTCATCTGTTTTGGTGATGTCATTGGGAAATGTTAAAATAAATAATTATCTATTTGATGGGGAATTTTATTTTTTTATCTTGACAGATAAGTTACACAATAAATAGTTTAATAATATGGGTTATTGAGGTTGCGACTAATAAATCTACCCCATAATTTATGATCAATTTATTAGATAAAATTTTATGGAATTAACTCATTATTCAATATTTGCATATATAGATTTTAGTAATTTCAAATAACCTATCTACTTTCCAATCAAGATATATTCATAATATTCATTTTATGGATATATATATTATATTCTATAAGAGAGTAGGTGAATTTTATATAACACATTGAAGAAAAAAATTATCATATTGATACAATATTGTGATCTTTAGGAATTTAAATTAGAAGTTAATTTACTCAAATAGTATGATCAGTTATTTTGGATCACCATGTTTTGGATTTTTCATGAAAAGGTTCTTTGTAATAGAGATTAAAATTCTTGTTTAAATTATTATTATAGTCATTTTCGATCATAATTTCTATTTTAAAATTAGATTTAATTCTTATTTATATTTTAAAATATGTTAATGTGGAGGTATCCATAAAATTTTCTATTTTTTACTCGTTTTTCTTGTGGTGAAACAAAACAAATATTGGACATTACACCATTGGTTTTGATAGGTAAATATTATTCCCCTAATTATAATATAAATAATGTATAATGGTGTAGTGGTGAGAACCTATGTGGGAGAATTTTATATGATTCCAAAATGATATAATTTTTTTATATCATTTTCAAAGAAGTGCAATTTAATGATGATGTTTTTTTATGAGTGATTAAATGTAATTAAAATTTTTCATTATCATAGATGAATGGTTATTTTTATTTATCACATGACATAAAATTTATGATACACCTTAAAATTGATTTTATTAATGAATATGGGAAAAAATAGTTTCATATCGTTGTTTTAAATAAAAGTATTTACATTGTATACTTTAATAAGTCATGTTTTTTGTTTTCCTAAGAATATTTATTATATATTAATGAAATTATTTTTTTATTATTTATGTTGATGAATATATTGAATCATGGGGGAGGGAGAATTAATAAATAGATTCATATTTGAGTTAATGACAACTGTCGGTCAATGCATCATGTGTTATACATAAGTCAATTTGGTGACTATAAATTATTAGTGTGTATAAAATTATTAAACTAAGTTGAAACCTTCTTGAGTATTATCAATGAAAAATGGCATTTTTGTTATCAAATATAATTTTTTCCAATATAATGATTTCCATAATTTTTTCCTTTCAATAAAATTTTATAATTTTAAATTATAAAACAAGGTGAAATAAATTTTAAATTGTACCCCTATATTAGACTTAAATTTTGTGGTTAAATTTTGTATTTTAAATGTGAGTGAGGGTTTTATAGTTCAATAGTATTAAAAAATATTATCTATTTCTTTAATTTATAAAAAAAAATCATTTAGAAGTTTATCAATACTAATTTTCCAAAAAAAATCCATTTCCTGTTATAAAAGTATAATTTTTCTAAAATATGATATTTTTTCCTTATTTTTGTAAGATATTTATATGTTAAATTTTCACTATTTATTCATGTACTGATAAAAGTAATGATTAGAAAAAAATTTGGGTGGAATTACATGGGTATGTTTCATATTTTAAAATAAATTCAAATTTGTTAGATTAGAATTATGACTACCAATTCTTGTTCTTGTGTACTATATAATGTAAAATATAATCATTTATTGTGGATTTTGTGATTATAAAATAATTTATAAGTTAATAAATCATTGATGACATGATCTATGTATACATGTTCATATGTTATGATGACTATTTTACGAAAATGTTATTTTTTATGATTTCATTTAAAAAATAAATATTCCTCCTGAAATAATAAGTAGTTTAACATTCAAACATATAAATATAAAAATGTTTATTTTATAAGTTGTATTTCTTATTCTTTGGGCTTGAGATACATAATTTTTACGTATCATTCCACTTGTTTACATCACATGGGATTAATAAAATAGGGTTGACCATAAGAGATGAAAAATATCACTTTCTAATGGATTTCTATTGGGAATTTTTAGTTAATTTATTACGATACTTTATGTTATTTTTCATTTTTTAGTTTTAGGATAAAAAAATAATCACGAAATAATGTTCATTTAATTTTCATGACATTCATGCATTATCATTGATATAAGTGATAACTTGATGAAAGTGCCTATAAAACTGAATGAAAATCATTATAAAAATTATCATTTATCCTTATTTTAGTTCTTCATTTTAAATTTTCATATACATCACACCATTTACTTTTCTTAAGTTAGTATGCTGATATTATTCTTTTGGAATAATTTAGGTAGATTTATCTGTTTTTAATTTCCTCTTGGTATATAATTTTTTATCACTTTTCATCATCATACTATTTCTCAGTGCCTTGATTGAGTGAATTATAGACCTCATGATATAGGGACCAATTTTAGTTTTTTGAATGTTTATTTTTGTATATATTGGGTTCTAGTAGGTATGAAAGAGACATGGGGTTATTTTAGAAGGATTGTGCACTTTTCATAGTTGATTCATATTCATCTTAATTGTACAAAAATATCAGGATGACCCAATAAGGGATCCTTAGGTAGGTAGAGTTAGTTTCAATATAATACCACTACATTTTAAAATAATAACATTTTGTTTCATAGTGTATAAAACATGAAATAGATATATTAATTGAAAGATCAAATCTTAATATTTAAATAATATTGTTAAAATATAGATATTTAATTGACGGAATAACTAAATTATTCCTTATTTTTATATAAGGTCCTACTAAAATAAATTTTTTATCAATTAATTTGAAATAATAATGCAATTTTGTTTAAATACATATTTTTCTTCAAAAATATGCTCCCTCCAAATTTGATGTTTATTAATTTTTATGAGAAAATTAGAAATTGAAATTTTTTTATTTGAAAATATATATTTGATAAAATGAAATTAATTTTTGAAATAAAATTTTAAAAACATCATTACAGTGAATTTTTATTCATTTTCTAAAGAGACTTCATTTTATAGTTAGGGAATTAGTTAAAAATTCAATTTTTATACTTAAATGGTGATTTTTTTTAAAAACAATAAGTTGTTTTCTTATGTGATTTTCTCTATAATTAATTTCCAAAATTTTTATTAATTCAATCTTTAAAATTTTATTCCATATTTATAATCAATTTTTTAATATATGTTAAGTAGTACACTTTTATTTTATGTCTAATTGAATAGTAACCTTAATATACTTTTGTCCCCATGGTAAAGGAAAGATGGAGTAAATTTGGTTAAAAATTAAAGGTAAGGATTCAAAAATTCTTTAACACATTAATGTATCTTATTTCATTGGTTTATCTAATTCATTTCGATCAAATTCTTCAATACATGGCCATTTTTTCTATATTTTATTAATTAGGAAGTTTATATTAATTTAAGAAAAAAATAAATACAAAATTTTGATCTCTTGACATTAATATCCCTATTATTATATCATAAGGTTAAGAAGATGATATGATGGGTTCTAAATGTTTATTTAAAATAGAAATAAATTTTATTTATTATATTAACATTTTTTAAAAAATAGTGATTTAATAATTACCCTAAATGATTTGTCATGCCGACGCAGTATTTATTCAATCAATAGAAACATAAAATTAATGATTTTACAACTACTAAAAGTAATATAATTTGAATAAATTATTGTTTCACATGATGTTTTCATATAAGTATGACATATTAGTTATGTTTAAAACGATTATAATCTAATTCCACCATTGTCTTGTTGTCTATAATTTCAAATTAAAGAATTGTATTAAAAATGAAATTATGGATATCTTATGTTAAATTATATTTTATTTTATTATTTAAAAATTTAAAAAATTTAAATATAACAATAAGGTTGAAAAATGGTTAAAAATTTCATCCCTTTCATAATTATTAGAATAATATTATGTTACAATTAATATTATAACCATTTAAGAGTGAAATAGCCTCTACCGAGATTAATGTTAAAACTTCTGAAGGTAGCAATTTAACCAAACTATATTGTTTAAAACACTACATAAACTTATAAAAAATTATAATTTATTGAATTTAAACCAAATCCTACCTCATATTTTAATCTATAGAAATTTTTAAGCATTTTTATTGAAATTACATTTTTAATTTTTTATCTTTTTGAAATTCCAATAGTTCCCCTCTCATCACTTATTATAGGACACCCATCATTTATATTCTTTACACCTCATCGATCATCTAAATCAACAAAACCCTAAAAAAATCCTTTTATAAACATCCCTATACAATAATTAAAGGTTCTGGTATTCTTAAAATACTATTACATGGGACCTTAATAAGGGATCTAATGAAATAATTATGATTAAGTGGTCATCATCATACGTATCCTCTTTAAAGTTTTTTCTTATTCTACCTCCAAAAAATATATGATATTAATAAAAAAATAAAATATTCTTTATTATAAATATACTTAAATTTTATTATGATTATTAAAACACCTTTGTTCACCCTTTTTTCATTTAAGGGGATTTTAAATTATCAGTTAGGTGGACGAATGTCTTATTGTCTCCACATTACGATACAATCACATTTTCATCCCCATATTTCCTAAATGGTTAACATTCTAAGTTAATTATTTATTTATTCATTTGGTTAAAACATTACTCTACTATAATATTAATATCATTTCAACCCATATACTGTCCAATCTTTTGGAAAACGTTAGAGTCTCTTGTGCATACATGTGGACTACCACCTCGATGAAGTGATGTTATTTTTTCCTATTAAAATAGATGTTAATAATTTTTAATTTCATGAATAAATGAATTATATATTATATAATAATTTTTATTTAAATTTTATTTATTTTTTAACTTTATTTTTTTCCATTTACCAAATTGTGAAAACATTGTTCATGTGTACATACGACCTACCATCTACATGAATATTATAATTCAGTTTTATGACTCAAACATTTATTTATAATAATAAATATAAATATATATTAATATTATGAATAAATATGATACTTATATCATAATAAACGTTTTTTATATGTTTTGACAATGATAAAATTATAACGACAGGGACTGGAAAACTGACACATGCATGAAAAACAAAGGAGTTATCACACGAAACAATACTATTCATAAGCAATTATTAATAAAGTGGTGATAATTTTTTATATATAAATAAAATTTGTTATAATTAATATATTTATGTTTATAAATATATTTTAAATAAATTTACACTTAGTATACTGGAGTTTCATTCACATATAAAGTGTGACCAGACATGAGGTAAGGGATTTTCGTCTCACGTTTACTTTTATGAGACACAAGTCATATTCACCACTTGTTTTATATTTAGTGTATATAATCCCCATGAATTTTATTTATGATAATTATCATGAAATATATAGGATATACATATCCATATTAGGTCAATTTTTAAACTTATTATTCAAAAGTTACCAAAACAATAAGGATTTTGGGTATAATCTAATTGTTTATCAGGATTGTTGAAGATTATGTTTCTGATTATAAAATTTCATGAAATATCATGGGATAATTTCTTCAATTTATTATACTCTATTTATTACTTTAGTATGCATTTTTCATTCATTTTACTCTTTTTAATTAATCCATACAGCAAAAGAATTTTTTAGTGGAAATATGACTTTATTTTTCTCTTCAATAATTTTTATTTTCTGTATCATTTTTTTTTCTAAAAAGATTTTTCATAAATTTTTATTACTCTATCCAATTATTTTTTAATTTAATTTTTATGCATTTTTTACTTTATAAAAAAAATTTAAAAGGAATATTCATTTAAAATTCCAAAAGAGGTAAAAATTAATTTTGACTAAATATGTTAATGGAATCATTGTTTTAACTTATATGGAATGAATGAAATTTTCCAACATCATGAACACTCGATGCATTGAAAATTTGTTTACAATATTAAAATGTTTTTTAAAATAAAAATTTTTCATAATTTTTTTGAAATATTCTCATTTTAAATATGTGATTTCAAAGTGTAAAGAATATTTTCTCCATGAAATACTTCATGTGATATTATAATGTAATTTTTATTTAAATTGGAATCCTTTAATGTTATTTATGTTTTACTTTGGATATGATTCAGTGATACCATTTTTGTTATTTCCTTATATGGTTTATGATTATAATGGTATTATTTTTTTGAAACCTACTTCCTTTCCATGAATTATGATATATGATGAATGAATGATGATCTTATGGAACACTTTTTAATAGATTATGATTATACGATGGGTGAGTTAGTAATTATATATCTCTATAACAAATTACGTATATATGAATAACTCATGAGATAAATATGTTATAAATGATCCTAATTTCATGTTCAAAATTTTATGAGTGGGAATGTTGTTAATGTTTATAATATTATGTGTGTACCTATTTTTCATGTACATTAATTTAATTTCAGGGTCTAATTTATTATCCTTCACATAAAAAGTGAACCTATTTCTATTTATTCATCTTCACAATGTTATAAGCTTGTGGTTTATCCATATTCAAATTTAAAGGTTATGTAGTTAAGGATCTTCACGACATATTGATATTTCATAACTCTTATGAAAATATTATTCTCTTATGTTAATGTTTTATCCAATTATACATGTTTAAGATCATTGAAAATTTTGTTATAAACATTGTAATTTCTTGTCAGGATATCATACCCTTATATATATATTATTATTTCATATGATCAACAATTGTTATATCCACTATTTACCCTTATTGATAATATCATCCCACCCTTTATTTTGTTTCCTTTAACAATGTAATGAATAATATTTTTATGTAGACTATATTATGAATGGTACTAAGTGGGAAGAACATTCTTAGAGAAGATAAAGAATAGACCTAAATATGATGTTAATGTATTTAGTCTCCAAATACTCAAAAAATTTATAGTTCTTACACGGATAATAATTATATGTTTTTAATATTCATATAAAAATATGTAATACTTATGTATAAAAAGATCAGGTCACTATAGTGGGTTTGAAGGTAGGGTTGTGTCAATGATTTAATATTTAGGTTTTAAAAATTTGGTGAAATTTGTGGGGATAGGTCTCATTATTGATAACATCCCAATGTTTTGTTATGTAATATATGATGTGGTTTTTCTATAAGTATATCTTAATATGGATACTATCAGTGGACATAATTTTGGAATAAATTCATTTAGGGGTAATAACCATTAAATGAGTTGTGTAACACCCCAAGCTTCCACGGTATGCTTCTATTTGAATAATAAATTAGTGTGTGTTGTATGCAACATTGAGTTCTAACACACACCACAACCAATCAAACTAGCCATTATGAATAGTAATACCCACTTTTTGAAATTTAAAAAATTTATCTTTTAAAATGAATTTCATTTTTTTATTCAGAATATCGAAATTAGGTTATGGTGATTTTTTGGTATTTTTCTGAAAACATTCCATTTTTGATGAATAGCGAAAAACACATAATTATAGTTTAAAAATGAATTTTTATTTAAATAATAATTTATTTTATTTAAATTTATTTTAGGTAAAAATATATAAATAATACCTATATATGTTCAATGTAATTCATTGGAGTCAGTTTATAAATATTTCAGATATATAAAAAGTTTATTGAACTTTTATCTGTTTTTACTCATCTCCTAGAAAAATTTGCAATTTCACATAAAACATAATTTTACCGCTTCTGTGAATGTAATTTCAAAAATTCAAGAGACACTATTAATATCAATGAGTAAAATTTTGTTCAATAAGAAAACAATTATTTTTGGTAAATAGTAACTTTTTACTTTTATTTACCACGGTTAAAATTAAATACGGTAATTAAAGGTAAAAATGATATTATTATTACCATAAAACATGTAATAATTCTATAGGTTAAGAATAATTTGGCCAAAAAAATCTTAGGAATAAAATATGATCCTCTTTGGTCCACATGGAATGGATTAGGACATTTATTATTATTTAACTCAAACAAGAGTTAAAAAGGTTAAAATTAGAGTTTAATAACTAATACATTTTTAATATCAGGTTATACATATGATAAATTCTATTATAAATATTAATTAGAAATATAAAAAGATTTTATACATAATGGAATTTTATTATTAATTTTTAGATATTAAATAATTTAATTTATTTATGACACAATGGTGATTCATTAATTACTTAATTAATGAAATATTAAAATATTTGATAATATAAATATCCAAATAAATGTAATTTGAGACTTTTTATGAGTTACAATAATTTTATATGTTAATATGACAATGTAGTGTTTGTAAGATGAATTTTTTTCGATGTAATAATGCTGTTATGAATTTAGAAAAAACAAAATACCAAACAGTGTCAAAATTGAGATAAAAGTGTTTTTTTAAAAATCATTATATTATTAATTGATATTCTAATCCTAAAAATCTAATAGTCGGCGAAAGTACTAATATATTGATAGGTGTATCATTAATTAACCACTTTTAGTTTGTTTGGATGTATACATAATGTTTATTAACCATATAATATAAAAATAAAAATAAAGACATTGTAATGTCAAACAATTTAACTAATAGTTAAATCTAAAATATAAAGTTAAAATTGTGACCCAAACATGTCTAAAACCTATTTTTTGAGTGTTTTTAGACCCATACCCACCTTATACATTAAATAATCTATTTTGGCGCCAT
This sequence comes from Viscum album, assembly GCA_963277665.1. NCBI lineage: Eukaryota > Viridiplantae > Streptophyta > Magnoliopsida > Santalales > Viscaceae > Viscum > Viscum album. The sequence continues at coordinate 224,381,111 of OY728165.1, forward strand.
TATGAAATGAAAATTATTTTATTATAAAATAATATTTCTAGATTTTCTTAAGGTTCCCCTCACCCCTCTTAGAAATGGGCACTCACCCTTCTCTCTAATTCACACCTTCAAAGCATTTTTTCTCAGCCAAAAACTTCCAAAATATCCTCTCAACTTCCCTCAATTCATCCTAGAGTCATTCCCTTAGTCATTAAGCCATCTTATGTAGCACTTTTGATCAAATCAAAATGAAGAACCCGAATAAGAGGTAATAATTTCACCACCCTCTTTCATGATCTTTTCTAATTCCACTTCTTCTTTCTATGTTATTTCCATTATAAAATAATATCTCTAGTATAATCTATATAAATTGATGTTATTATAAATATTGTACATCGATATTCATTATTCCATCCATCATTTTCATAACATGTCACCATACATGCGTACATACTAATTACCGACTCCACGTCATGGTGTAATTGTTATTCAATACATTATTATTTGGATGGGTATAATAATGATGTGTATTTCATGTAAATTATAAAAATATCATGACAATGAATCTTTATATATGATATACCATCCAATTATATATTTTTTTAATATCAAAATAATGATATTGTCGCTCGTGCGTATGTACGGATTACCGTCTCCACATAGTGATGAGATTTATTCCCCATCATATCCCTTCAAGACTAATTATAATTTGATGATTAAAAATAATTTATAATGACTTGATATAATTATGGATAGGAATAATATACATCCCATCCATAAAATATATGACTCGCATAACAAATAATATAATCGAAATAAAATCCATTAACACCCGAAACAATGATAATACTAAGATATTATTAACAAAAAAATCATAAAAGATCATATATGATATCATATTAATTTATATGATTATTTTATATTTTTATTACAATTATTTCACCATTATACAGGATATTAAACTACCCTCGACCAAGGAAAAGTACCTGGTAAGGGTTAATTTCACAATCTCTTTATTATCCAAGGTTGTTTTTACGTAAATATCTACTAAGACCTCTTTATCATTAACATCCATGTTTTTTAAAAATTAATTTTAAAACATGCCTAATATTGTATAGACTATGGGTTAATGCAATTTAAACCGATATTTTACTTTTTATAAGATGTTTATAAATGAGTCATTCTGTCATTTTCTAAACAAGGTCCATTTTAACCATTTCGACAGAATTAAGGTAAGAATGGATTTTTTAACATATACAGCGGGTTCAGCTATTTTCCACCATTATAAAATCATTGACCATTCCCTTACAAACCTATAAGATTATTTTCAATGTAAATTTTATCTTTTATAATTATGTGACTTTTAAATGATTTCAAAATAATAGATGTTTCTCTCAAATAGTTTTGATTTCATCTATGTCAACATCCATTGATGGATTTTAAGCTTATTTGAAGTTGAATAATTATGATACAAAACATCCATATTGTATTGAAGGTTTTTTTATTTCATGGTTTGTGGAGAATGTATTGACATATCATATTCTAGTTTTAATACGAATGATTATGTTTTGTTGAAACCTATTCATATAAGGAATCCATTGGACTTAGTATGTGACGGGTGGATCCTGCTATAGCTCCTTAATGCATCTGTAGGTCTCATGAGACATACTAGTGTCTTGGCACAAGTCCTTGACAGAATCAAAACTGTATACATGGAAAAAGGCCATGAATATGTGGTTATGATAGTGTGGCATTATGAATTCCATCATTATGAAAGTTGTTATTGATATTTTATCTGATTATTCGACTAGTAGAATATACATGTGAATAAGTAAATTTCAATATTTCATTTTATTTTTTCCATATTATGCTGAAGTTTATGTTTAAAAAGAATTTATTTTAATTATGCATTGCCTTAAATGTTTATTGAAATATATGAATGTTTCTACTATATTTTTATCCTTACAAAGCATCTGTGCTCTCCACTTTATATGTTTCATTTTTCCCCGGATGTGAAGAAGTATTTTATGACTGACCGACAGGGATAGTCTGAGGGGATATGAGTGAGGACTCTCGAGACTATGTTGTTGTAGTTTTCTATTTTATGATGACATATAAGACATATGAATGTATCTAGTGTTTCTAAGGCTACAAAAGTAATCGGTTTTTTGAGACTTGATATTTTTGCGATCATGCCAATGTTATGTAACAATGAACTAACTCTGGGTAACTGGGGTTGGGGCGTTATAGTTGGTAGAAGAGAATATTTAGTATAAACCTTGGAATCTAGATTTAGATAAACTCTGATTAGAGAACATTAATCTATGATAGACATTGTGGATTAGTATAGAACAACTTCCTAGAAATTTGGTATTGTAGAGATTTTGTGAGTTTTCTGAGCTAAAAATCCCTATCTGGATACAATCGGGTAGAGGTGGCTCTGGCACAGAAGTACCTAGGGGTAAATCTCAACAACACCGCATTGAGCTATACTCGAACGGGAACTGGTACATGACAATGAGCCTTGATGCACTCTTTGTTACGACAATCCCTGAGGATATGCTTAGGATAATTCTGATTTTATTTACAATCTATTATATATGTTATATGAGTATATACTTCCTCAAAGAAAACATTTTTTATAATTATGGATTATATCCATAAACAATCCAATTTTTTTAACTGTTGTACAAATTTGGATTTATGTATTGTGATTCATAAAATAATCTTGTGTATGTCATTGTTTAGAAATGGCGCCTAGTTTAAGGAATGGAAACTGTATCAATGCATGCATTCCAAGTAGGGATTTCCCTCCCGCTCAAGATAACTATAGTGGACCAGGTGATGCAACTGGTGCTGATCAGCTAATCACTATACTGGGAAAACTCACTTAGGTTATGAATAATAACCTTAGTCGTATAGAGCACGCTGATCCACAGTGTAGAGGATCAATGTTAGATATATTAATGAGAAAAAACCCACCAACATTCAATGGGATTACAAATCCATTAGTAGTTGATCAATGGATAAATTCCATACGGAAAATATTCCATGTCATGGGGAGTAGTGAATGGGAAAAAGTTATCATGGCAGTTTATCTCCTCACTGGAGATGCTAATCAATGGATTTCATTGAATCAAAATAAAAAGGAAGATGATGAAGTATTAAATATGGAATAGAGGGAGTTTAATGATATTTTCTTAGGAAAATACTTTCCTCGTGACCGTCGAGCATATATGGAAAAACAATTTCTTTGTCTGAGGCAAAAAAATGATGAGAATGTCGCCAAGTATGAGGATAACTTTATAAGGATATTGAGGCATGCTGCAGATTATATAGGTAACCCAAGAAGTAATATTGATCGTTTCTTTGATGGGTTAAATCTGTTTCTCCATCGAGCATTAGTCTCACAATCCGTCTCATCGTACGAAGATATTGTCTCATGCGCTGTCAAGACAAATAAATAATTCTCTGGGTCTTACGACTTTAAATAAAAGTAGGAGAAGAAGAGATCTACTGAACAATCTAGAAATTGAAATAAGGGGAAGAAGGGAAAATTTGAATATCCATCCTACAGTAAATTTGGGAAGAAACACCCAGGTAATTTCTTGAAGGGAATGAGAGTCTGTTACTAGTGTGGTGAAAAAGTCCACCAAACTCATGATTGTTAGGGTAAGAAGGAAGCTACTGATGTTAATTTCTACAATTTCATGGAGATGGGACATTATTAAAATGAATTTCCTAGGCTTCAGGGAATCCTACCTCAGAAAAGGCCAAGGGATCAAGGCCAAGAAAATTAGATCACTACTGCTGAGGTTAAAGCTCTGAAAGACATGGTGGAAGGTAATTTAATGGTTTCCTCATGTTTACCAATGTTTTATTTGATTCTGGATCATCACATTGTTTCATATCTTCCCAGTTTTCTATGAAAATTAGATATTTCCAATTTGAATTAACAAGGGAGTTTCCAGTTAAAACTTCTAAGGGATGTATCATCACAACAAATGTTTTTTAATCCGTTCCAATTGGATTATATAAATGTTCTTTATATGCTGATCTAATCTTCATAACCATGATTTAATTTTATATAATCCTCAGTATGGATTAGAATTATGACCATCATGTGATGATTTATTAAAAGAAGAAGTACGTTACAATTTTTGATGATGATGATAAACAACACCTTATCTTTAGAGAAAAATCATCACCACCTGATTCTTATCAAGATCCACCCCCATTAGCTCAAGTAAATTCAATTATTGGGGAGGAATAGAATGAAATAACAATGGGTGAGTAAACGAATGTTCAAATAGAGGATTGACCTATTATGAAAGAATATGTTGATGTGTTTCTAGAAGATTTACCCGGATATCTTCTAGAATGATAAATTGATTTTTACATTTATTTAAATCCTGGTTCAAGGCCTATATCGAAGACCCCTTATATAATGGCCACTGTAGAATTAGTGTAACTAAAGAAACAAAAAAAGGAATTGATTAATTGGGGATTTATTCACCCCAGTGTTTCTCCATGGGGAGCCCCTATTCATTTTTTTAAGAAGACAGATGGATCTATGAGGTTGTCCATTGACTACAGGGAGATCAATGCTATAACAATAAAGAACATGTATCTCATATCTCACATTGATGATTTATTCAAACTACTTCATCAATCTAAATATTTTTCAAAGATTCACCTTCGATCTGAATATAATAAGTTGTGTTTAAATAAGGAAGACATTCTGAAAACAACATTTTGAACCAGGTACAAGTATTACGAGTTTACAGTAATGCATTTTGGGCTGACAAATTCACCCTCTGTCATCATGGATCTAATGAACAGATTTTTCAAGGAACATCTCAATGATTTTGTAGTGTTATTTATTGATGATATCTTAGTATCATCTAAAAGCTACTAACATCATGAAAACCACTTGTGCATTATCTTGAAGACTCTTAGAAATCATGAATTATATGGGAAGTTTAGGAAGTGTGAATTCTGGCTTCCGGAGATTTCTTTTCTTGGCCATATTGTCTCTAAGGAAGAAATTTATGTTGATCCTTCTAAGACCAAGGCAATCCATGAATGGCCAGCACTGACAAGTATAACCGAGGTATGTAGTTTTATTGGTTTAGCTGGTTATTATCGATGTTTCGTCAAGAATGTTTCCCGGTTGGATAACCCATTAACAATGATCAAATATATAGTGGATAAATTTTTTTGGACAAAAGAGTGTGAAGATTTTTTTGGAACTAACGAGAAGATTAGTCAATGATCTTATATTGAATCTACCATCAGGGAATGATGGGTTTGTTATTTATAGTGATGCACCGAAGAATGGAAATGGTTGTGTCCTTATGCAGAATGATAGGGTTATTGCCTATGCATCACAATAGCTAAAAATTCATTAGAAAAACTATCCTACTCATGATCTTGAGTTAGCTGCTATAATCTTTGTTTTGAAGATATGGAGGCATTATCCCTATGGTGAAAAATGTGAGATATATACCGATCATAAGAATTTGAAGTATATTTTCTCACAAAAAGAACTCAACATGAGTCAAAAGGGATGTCTTGAACTACTCACGGATTATTATTGAATGATACACTACCACCCAGGGGAGGCACAGAAGGTGGCATAAGCTTTGATTAGAAAGGATCAGGGAGTTTTGAACAAGATGAGAGTTGAATGAGATCCAATTTTCATGGATCTAGTAACGATGGATATTGGAATCACCATGGAAGTTGAAACATAATTGATTTTTAAAATGGTTTCCAAACCATATTTACTAGGAAGGAGAAAGAGTTCTCAGACCAGTGATGAAGTGTTTCAAAATAAGATTAAAGCTGTGAATGATGGGATATTGATTGACTTTGTGTATGAAGAAGGAATTTTTTATTTTGTGTAGAGACATTGTGTTCCCGATATACCTAATCTAAAAAGTGAATTGTTGGATGATGCTCATAGATCAAATTTCTCTATACACCCTGGTAGCACTAAGAAGTATAGATATTTGAAGGAAACTTTTTTGTAGGGGAACATGAGGAGGGATATTTTTAATTTTTTGTCAAGGTGTATGGTTTGTTAAAAATTGAAATCTAGAAGGCAACAGCCTAGAGGAGTCATGTAACCTCTTCCCATACCTGAGTGGAAATGGGATAATATTATGATGGACATTGTCATGGGACTACCAAAGACACTTAGAATGAATGATGAAATATAGTTTATTATTGAGCGTCTTACCAAGTCAGCACATTTCCTTTCTATAAGTGAAGATTTAACACTTGAACGTCTAGAAAGACTATATATTAATGAATTAGTGAGACTTCATGGAGTACCCCTATAGATTGATTCTGATCGTGATCCACATTTTACTTCAAAATTCTGGTAATCTCTTTAGAAATCCTTGGATACTAAACATCATTTGAGAACTTCCTACCACCACCAAACTGATTTAAAATCAGAACAAACTATTCAAACCTTAGAAGACATGTTGAGATCATGCTCACTTGACTTTCATGGTATGTGGGATCAATATTTAACTTCGGTAGAATTTTCCTATAAAAATAGAATCCATTCAAGTATTTAGAAGGAACCATATAAATCTTTATACGAAAAAAGATGTCGCACACCAACCTGTTGGGATGATATTGGTGAAAGAAAACTCGTAGGCTAGAACTGCTGGAGGAAACAGTGGAAAAGGTGAAGGTAATCCAAAACCACATCAAATCAGCTCAAAGTAGGCAGAAGAGCTATGCTGATAACCGAAGGAAGGACTTAGAATTTCAGGAAGGAGATCATGTTTTCTTGAAGGTATATCCATGGAAGGGTGTTATACGTTTCGGGAAAAAGGGTAAATTCAGTCTCGGGTACATTAGACCTTTCGAAATTCTAGAACGAATTGGGGATGTAGCTTATCATTTGGAAATGCCACCAAATCTCTCCAAATGGACTTCATTTTGAATAATAAAGTAGCATGTGTTGTACGCAACTTCGAGTTCTAACACACACCACAACTAATCAAACTAGCCGTTATGAATAGTGATACCCACTTTTTGAAATTTGATAATTTTATCTCTCAAAATGGACTTCATTTTTTGATTCGGAATATCGAAATTATCTTAGAGTGATTTTTTTTTTATTTTTCTGAAAACTTTCATTTTTGATGACTAGTGAAAAATACTTTGTTATAGTTTAAAACTGAATGTTTTATTTAAAAATAATTTATTTTATTTTAGGTCAATATAGATACATAATAATTATATAAGTTCAATATAATTCTTTGAAGTCTATTTATAATAATTTTAGATATATAAAAATTTTATTGAACTTTTCACCATCTTTTACCAATCTCTTAGGAGAATTTTCAAATTCACATATAACATAATTTTACAGCTTCTATGAGTCAAATTTCAAAAATCCGAGAGACACAGTTAATATGATGAAGTAAAATATGGTTAAATATGGTGAAAATAGTTTTTTTGTATAGTAACTATTTATTTTTATTTACCCGGTTAAAAGTAAATATGGTAATTAAGGGTAAAAATGATATTATTATTACCCTAAAACATGTCCTAATTCTATTGGATAAGTATAATTCTGCCAAAAAAAACTTATAAATAAAATATGAACCTCTTTGGGCCACTAGGATTAGATTAGGACATTTATTATTATTTAATTTAAAGAGGAGTTAAAAGAGTAAAAATCAATGTTTAGTAACTAAAAACATTATAATATATGGTTATACATAAGATAAATTAGAATATAAATAGTCATTATAAATATAATAATATTTCCTAGATAATTGTATTTTATTTATAATATTTAGGCATTACATAATTTAATTTATTTTGACACAATGGTGATGCAGTAATTACCTAATTAATGAAATATTAAAATAATTAATATTATGAGATTCCAAATAAATTTAATTTTATAATTTTTATGAGTTCCACAAATTTTCTAGGTTAATATGACATATTAGGGTTATTTAAATGAGTTTTTTTTTGAATTAATAATGTTGTTATGAATTTAGAAAAAACAAAATACCAAATAGTGTCAGAATTGACATAAAAGAGTTTTTAAAGAAAATATTATATTATTAATTGATATTATATTCCTAATTATCTAAGGATTGTCTAAAGAACTTATAAAATGATAGGTGTATCATTAAAGAACCACTTGGAGTTCTCTTGGAAGTATATAGTAAGTTTATTAACCATATAATATAAAAATACAAAGCGACATGTTAAATGTCAAACTACTTAACTAAGAGTTAAATCTAAAATATAAAGTTAATATAGTGACCCAAACCTATCTAAAACCTATTTGTTGAGTGTTTTTCGACCCATACACACCTTATCCTTTAAATAATCCATTTTTGATCTATTATAAACCGAAAATGATTTTATTATAAAATAATATTTCTAGCTTTTGCTAAGATGCCCCTCAACCCTCTTATAAAAGGGCACTCCCCCTTCTATCAAATTAACACATTCAAATCCTTTTGGCTCAGCCAAACCCTACCCAAATATACTATCAACTTCCCTAACTTCATCTTGGAGGTGTTCCTTTAGTCAGAAAGCCACCTTAAGGAGCCCTTTTGATCAAATCAAAAGAAAGAACCCGAAGAAGAGGTAGTAATTTCACCACCCTCTTCCAAGTTCATTTCATCTTCCACTTATTCTTTCTTTGTTATTTCCATTATAAAATAATAAATCTAGTATATTATATATAATGTAATGTTATTATAAATATGTTACATCCATATTCATTATTATATCCCTCCATTGAATGACATGTCACCATATGTGCATATGTACGGAGGACCGTCTCCACGTCGTGGTGTAATTGTTATTCAATACATTATTATTTGTATGGGTATAATAATGATCTGTAATTCTTGTAAATAATAAATATAACATAATAATTATTCTATATATATGATATACCATCCAATTATATTTTATTTTAATATCAATAGAATGATATTGTCGCTCGTGCGTACGTACGGATTACCGTCTCCACATAGTGATGAGATTCATTCCCCATCGTATACATTCAAGAAAACTTTTCATTTGATGATTAAATTTTTTTAAGGACTTCATATCATTCTATATATGATTATGACACATCCCATCAATAACAAATATGACTCACATAACAAATAATATAAAGGATAACGAATCTGTTAACACCAAAAACGATGATAATACTAAGATATTATTGACAAAACATTGTTAAAAGATTATATATGATATAATATTAATGTATATGATTATTTTATAATTTAATATCAATTATTTCACCATTATATAGGAGGTTAACCAACCCTCAAACAAGAAAAAGTACAAGGTAAGGGTTAATTTAACAATCTCATTATTATCTGAGGTTGTTTTTACGTAAGTATCTACTGGGACCTCATTATCATCCACATCTATATTTCTTAAAAATGTATTTCACAAAATTCATACTATTTTATAGAATATGGGATAAAGTGATTTATACCCATGTTTGAATTTTTATAATATGTTTATAAAGGTATATTTCTGTCGTGTTCCAAACATTGTCTTTTTTATCCTTTTTATAGAATTAAGGTAATAATGTCTTTCTTAACTTATACGGCGGGTGCGGCTATTTCCCGCCATTATAAAATCATCGAATCTTCCCTTACATTCTTATAAGAATATTTTCAAAGTAAATGATTTCTTTTATAATAATGTGACTTTTAAATGATTTAAAAAAAGATATATTTCTCTCAAATAGTTTTGATTTCATCTATGTCAACACCCTTTTATGGATTTTATGCTTTTGTGAAGTTGATTTATTATGATACAGTACTTCCATATTTAATTGGAGGTTTTGTGATTTCATGGTTTATGAAGAAAGTATTGAAATTTCATATGCTACTTTTAATATGAATATTTATGTTATATTTAAACATGTTCATATGAGGAATGCATTGGACTTATTATGTGATGGGTACTGCGCGCTATAGCTTATCGATGCATCAGTAGGTCTCATTCGACAAACTAGTGTCTTGGAACAAGGTCTTAACAGAATCTTATTTGTTGTCTTGGCACAAGGCCTTGAATATGTGGTTATGATAGTCTGTCATTATGCATTCTATCATTATGAATGTGGTTATTGATATTACATGTGATTATTCGACTAGTAGAATACCCGTGTGAATAATTAAATGGAATTATTTAATTTTATTTTTCCCATATTATTATGATGTTCGGGTTTAAAAGGATTTTGTTTTAGCTATACATTTACTTAAAAGTTTAAGATTGTTTATGAAAGTTTTCACTATATTGTTATCCTTAATGAGCATCTGAGCTCACCCCTTTATATGTCTCATTTTTCCCAGGATGTGGAGAATTTTTTTATGACTGACCTGTAGGGTTTGTGTGAAGGGATATGAGTATGAACTATGGAGACTATGTTGTTTTAGTTTTTCACTTTATGATTTAATATAAGGCATATGATTGTATCTAGTAATTCCAAGGTTACTAAACTAATTGGTCTTTCGAGACTTGATCTTTTGTGATCATGACAATGTTATGTAATAATGCACCGACTCTAGGAAACTTTGGTCATGGGGTTACATGTTAGGAAATTATATGTTGATCATCATTCATGTGCGCAGTGACTATTCCATTACTATAAACCTCATTTGACACTCTTGAGATATATGCTCGGGCTTACTCCTATTTTCATTATGAACCATTGTGAAGGATTTGAGAAGATGATGCCAAATTATGGTCTTGGTTAGTCCTAATCTATCGTAGATTGAAAAGAATGGGTCATTATTTAGACATCTTATGAATGATTATTCATGAGTATATGATTTCCCATTATGAAAATTATTTCTCACATGATACATATTGTTTTTATTCAATGGATAGATCCTCTAAGAATTATGTGAACAATTAATATGATAACTAATGAAATGATCTTCCTCATGAGAAACGAAATGTACTAGGAGCAGGGATGCATTATATTTTATCTATGATCACTCAACTATCTCAATCTATTATTTGTAACTTGAATCGTGTTGAATTTTTGAAAGATAAAATGATGTGGTATCATATCATCAAATATTTTAGTTTACAATTTCTACCGTCCTTCTATGGGTTTTTTATGATCAACTATTTTTTGATCAATGGATCTATTCGATGGGAATGATATTTTTTATTTTATGATGCTCAAATCATGAAAAATATTTCCTAGACATTTATTTTTTGGAATTTGACATATATAAATTATGGGATAATATTAAAAATATAATTAAATATGATGAAATTGCATCCATGGAATTGGATGGTTTTAAGATATTTTTTTCAATAATTACTTACAGTATATTATATATAAAAAGTGCAGATGGAATTACCTAAGCATGTGGAGAAATATGATGAATCCATTGGAACATATAAGTGAAATTTTACAAATAATGTATGTTAGCCTTCTAGTTTAACCATTAATATTTACTGAAAATTTTTATTATTGGTTATTGTTTTGAAACCAAATCATTGAAATGAATTATCGATATGTTACTCTGAAGAAATAATGAAATTTGTTGATGTGAAATGAAAGTGGAAATGGAATACAGATACTGTCATAGTTCTAGTGATAAAACAAAGGAAGTAGTTTCATGGAATATTTTGTGGTATGTCACATAGAGGGAATAATATGTTTTAAAATCCATCTTTCTAGAAATTTTGGATGTATGACTCTGGTAAATTCCCTAAAGGTACAATAATATGTTTAAAGTGTTCAAATCATGAATATCATTAAAAAGAATATTGAAGTGATGTGAAGAGGCAAGTCAATAAAATGAATGTAGGGAGACTTATACAGAATTAATTATTCACACATTAGATATATAGGAATAAGTATCTGGACATTATGATAATCAATACACCAATCTAAGGGACAATAAGGATAAAAGCTAGAACAACTCTTGATGTCCAAGAACGATGGATCATAAAATGAAATAACAACATCTAATCTGAATAATGATAGTTAGGGAACACTTATTATCCACTCAAGAGTTGTGGATTCTAGGTTGACGTTTTTATGAATAAATATTTTGAAATTCATATCCTCTTTTGAAATTTCATGTGATTTTGGAATAAGTAAATCACATTTGATATTCAAAATCAATATATGATTATCTATATATGCATGGATGATCTCGAACATCTAATGTAAATACGTATGGAAAATATAGAAGAATATTTTATGAATAAAGGGTGAATAATATTTTTGAATAATATTTTTTAATTTTGACTTTATTTTAGTGAATGACTACTATATTTTGGATAATACATGATCACGTTATATGTAAATAAGCATGAGAATTTATTAAAGATTAAAATAATTTCAAGATAATTCTTAAATTTTTTCATGGAATGATATGATATCATATAATTATAATCTATGAGATCAATATTGGTCAAACATATTTTTAATGATCCCGAAGGTTAACTATTTATGGAATGGTTTGAGTTAAACATTTATTTTTTTTTGTGGTCATAGATATAATGTTTTATATTTATCCATAAAGGATGAATTATGATATCCAATTGATTTTTAAAATAATTATTAATAATATGAATGAATTTTAATTAATTTATGAGTGTTATGATTTATTAAAAGTTAACATTTGTTCTTTAGGTATGAAAAATTATTCATTAATATTCATCTTTTGATGCAAGCGATGAAGTTGAAATTAAACAATGCACAAAAAATGGTTGAAATTGTGATTATAATATATAATTAACTAAAGTAATTATATTTTACATTGTTTTTAATATTTATAGAAAGATAATCCCTAAAATTTATGAAAAAAATCTTGAAATTTTTTTTATACTCTTATAAACATGTTGAATAAAATAATGTTAATTTCAACAATCATATATTCATGGTTTTAGGATCATTTAAAATAATTAGACCATGTTTTATATCACTCATTATTAGAACTATAGGGTTTTTTCCCCCCCATATGTATATTTCAGGTTTTAAATATTTTTATCCAATTTTGAACCTTTGAATTTTGGTATTGCAGATATCCTTCAAATTTCCCTTTCCCACATTTTAAAAAGGATTTTTTTTAACAATCTATATGATATTGGATTTCCATAAAGGAATCTAAAATGTAAAACCTTTGAATACCAAGAACAAGTTCAAATTGTGAGGATGAAATTTATTAGAGGGGATAATGTAGAACCCTATTATTTCAAAAGAATAAAATTATGTTCGACTTCATATAAGAAAAGTAACAATGAGCGTAAACGAACTACAAAATATAATTATTTAAATATATCCATTACAAACCTGTTGTTGAATAAAAAAATCACATTATGAAATATATATATTCTTCCTACTAAATACAAATGTCTTGAATAATTCTTAGTAAATAATCATAAAATTTTATTAATTCATATCATTCATTAAAAATATGTTTCTTTTTAATATGATTTGTAAATACCCTGACCCTAATAACCCAAATTGTGTGGATACATTACAATAATTAAACTAGAAATAAGGTATCACATCCCAAAGGACCAAATATCTTAGTAATCATGGTAAAAACGATAAATATTTGTATTTTACAAACATTTGAAAAAATAAAATGCTCCATGTATTTATTTTGGGAACACCATTATTCCTCATAGAAAATCCATACATTTCAATCACAAAACACCTCAGGGATCCTATTGAAAATAAATCATAATAAAGGTGTGATTATAGATACATAGTAAGGTAAAAAATATGCTGCAAGATATCAAGAAATAATATTTATGCTCAATATGTAAAATAAGTGACTAAAACAACTTCTATTTAGTTTGTAAAATGATAAAAATATTATTGGAATAAATGATGATCAAACAAATCCATATAAATAATCAAAATAGTTTGAAACTTATCCATGGATATTATAACTAATATAACAAAAAAAAGGAAATCAATAAATGATCTCATAATGAGGGTATTCATAATTTCAGACATCTAAAACATAATATCATGACCTTTCACAAGGAATTTTAAATCTGTGGGTAGAATCACATCTACTTTGGCCAACGGATTTTTCTCATGAGTCATGTCGATACATTGAGGGCCTATCTATATTCATGATTCCCATTAAATAATAAGTCAAATTATCTCTACATATGAAACGGTTGATACACAAGGAAATTAATAATCATATTGAAAAAATAAAATTCGAAATTTCAATACATATTCCAATCAAATAAACATAATAAAAAACAATATATAATAATATGGTAAATGTTAATAAAAGTGTACATCCTTAGTGAACCTGATCATGAACCATCAAAATAAATAATAAGGATAATATCAATATATGATACACCCATTATATCATATGTCCAGTAACAAATTGATTACTTCTAATAATATAAATACTATCAAAATTGCATTAAAAAATCTTTAGGAAAAAATCATTTCCACATTATAAATCGCATTTTAAAATTAGAGGTTCGCAAGAAAATTTGAATATAATTTTTTTAAATGTCCTTTTAAAACATATAAATTAATATTTAAAACCATATGTGTTAATGGAGGAATAAAATTTCAATCATGTTGTACAAATAGAAACATATCTTCATTTCATATTTTCCTTAAATGCCCAACATGCCTTGTTTTGAAAACAGCATGATGATTCCATTAAAAAAATGTGAAAATTTAAAAATAGGTAAATAATTATTCAATAAATCTCCTGGAAAACTTATAAAAAAATTAGTTGATTTTTATGAATCCTATATTTTGACGGAAAATAATATTTTTCGAAAAGAGATGTATATTATGTTTTTATGAAAAACCTTTTCTAAATAATTTTAATTTCCATGTAGTGTTAAAATGGTACTATTGACATATAAAGGTCATGAATAAACATATAAGAATAAAATATATTTTTTTTAATATAGAAATATCATATAATTACTCCATGTTATTCTTACCCAAATATAATCCGGAATAATGATGAGTTTGTGGAATAAACCCTTACAACTTATAACTTCTTAATCATAATCCCCATATAAAATATAACATAATATAAAACATAAAATTACATTAATATAAATTTATTCATTATAAAACATTTCAAAGGGTTTTTATATAAAACAAATATAATAATTAAGTGGTTAATATGACATTTGTATCACAAAAGTAAAAATGAGACAATAAACCTTTACATTCAATTCAACATCATTCATATGTGTCTAAAAATACATTATAATAAATAGATATCTATTATAAATATATTTCCTAACCATAATCATATATTTGATTCCATATTTCATTTATTTATCAGATTTTGTCAACTATTTATTAATAATCCATTGTTATAATCAATGTTTTGGGAGATAATTGATTCGTTTTTCATGTATGTTTTAATTCAGTTGTTTTCTTCCATCTAATTTTATCATGGTTATATCACCTCATGAATATTAAACATTATATTAATATCATATATAATCATCATATTTGTATATATAGCTATCGATTAAAATTATTGATTGAAAATGGATTACACTATTCATGGATACGATAGGTTGTACTTACACATGAACACTCTTCCTATTTTTCAAAGTGGATTGATTAAATTGAAAATAAATATTAATTCTTCATTAAAAAAACTATTATGTAATATATATCAATTATATTAATTAAATACATCTATATTATCATTCATGTAAAAATAAAATGAAACACATTTCACATCGCTCTACGATGGTTGGAGCCCATATTTACGCTTGAGGGGCTTTATTATTTTCCAATAGATTAGAATGTAACATGTTAGATTTGATATTTTATTTACATATGTATGACCAGATAATATTATCACATTTATTCATTTACATTGACCTTACTACCTTTTATGTAAAGTGTAACAAAACAATGATTCACATCGCTTTATAAGGTTGTTGTCTATTGTACACATGAGGGACATTGTCGTATCCACAAAATAATTAAAATTATGAATATATATGTGGTATTATAATTCAAAAAGTAAAAAAAATCATAAAAATCTTATATATATATCAAATATATCATTATATTAAATCCTGAATAGTGGTGATGGAATCAAATTACATCGGTTCGTGAGGTTGAAGTGTGTCCTACACATGATCGACAGTTTCATTTCCCATTGGATAGAAGTGGTGATGGATTTGGGTTATTACATTATCATAATAAAATATAACTATATATTATATAATTATTTTTTATATTTTCATAATTTAATATGGTTTTATGTAGGTTTAATATGTAATAAAACATATACACACATATAATAACATTACATCTTCTTTAGAGAGCCTCTTTATTTTTGGTAACAAAATCCTTTATAGGATTTATTATTATTAAAAATAAGGAATATAGGATGTTTTTAGATAATTAATATATTTATTATGTTAGATATTGTATGAATAAATAATTTTTATACGTAAAGCGTGGAGGATAGGGGTGGAAATTTATAAGTGGTGGAGAGGACCCGCATTGAATTTTTGAAAAGATATAGTGATAACCATATTTTTATAATGGGAAAAAAACTCCATATGGTTAATTATAAAACCATAGAGACTATTTATTTTAAATATTCCCATAAGACTTGTTTTTAAATGATTGGAGTACATTTGTAACCATTATATTTTATGTTTAACACATTGGTAATCTCTTTTTTACCTTAACCGTGGTAATTAATTTTTTATTTCATCGCTATTACATATTGTAAAAAAATAATTTGATTCTATTATATAACAAAAATTATTAATATTAAAAATATCGAATCTATTTTTACAAATTTAAATCATTGAACAATTACGATTTAAAATAAAATTAAAAAGAATACATATTGAAAGACTGGTTTTCCAAAGAAAAAATTCTAATATGTTTTATTTGTTTAAATATAAATATTAAAATTTAAAATTTTTACACAGACCAAAATTAGATAGAATATAAAAAAATAAACTATTATCAAATTAAAAAACATTAAAATATAATTTGAATTTTCAGATAATTAAATGAAATGTCAGTTTTCAAAAAAATAATTATTTATTATTATTCATCATGCAATTAATATTTTCATAATATTAAAAAAATTATTACCCAAGATGTGTATGACATTTATATATAGAAAATAATGTTCATTAATTATAATAAATTTTCTAATAGTGTTAAAAAATATTTTTGAAATATGTGTGCAAAGTGTCAATTTATCGCTTAATAGAAAAATAAATTTTTTCATAAAATA
The DNA here is from genome assembly GCA_963277665.1 of Viscum album. Classification (NCBI taxonomy): domain Eukaryota; kingdom Viridiplantae; phylum Streptophyta; class Magnoliopsida; order Santalales; family Viscaceae; genus Viscum; species Viscum album. Next base: position 224,398,372 of record OY728165.1, read on the forward strand.
ATTACTTATCTTTAAAATGATTCATATTTTATTTTTAGTAAGTAGATAACCATTTTAATAATTTCAAACATATTTATAACTTCTAATTTTTATAATTTAGTTATTATTATACATACATTCTATCATAACAGCTGGGTTATAACTGTCACGTTTAGATAAGAATATTTTAAAAGAGTATAGATTTTTATTCAAACTTGGTGTTCTGTGTATTCAAAGACATAAACCATATATAATTTACTTAGAAATAAATATATGATAATATATCATGTTGTAACATTATTTTTATAATCTTAGAATTATTTATCATATACACTATTGAATTCAATGATCCTTTTTTAAAAACATTGATTGTAACATTTTACCCCCTTGAATAAATTGTATCCTCACAATTTAATCTATATCTTTGTAATAAAGGATTTAAGATTTTAAAAAACCCTTCTAAAAACAATCATATTAAAAATGGTTTAAAACATCCTCTAGATAGGAGAGGAAGAGAATTATGAATGTCATCCTGAAAAATACAAACTAGGTTTCCAAATAGGACACATTGATGTAATGTGAATAGATTGAAAATAAGAAAACAATAAATAATTGTTGATAGTGGTAGAGATCATTTATCACATGAAAGTGAATGGTCATTAAAATTTATTAACCCAAAATACATTAATCTATGATGGTGAAAAGGTTTATCGGTTCAATAGAATTGATGTTATTTGGAAAACATATTTTTAATATCCTTTTCATAGAAGTAATGATTTATTTTACCATCTTCATAAAGAAAATTTTAAAATATACACACTTTATATATTTATATTTCATAGTCCATGTTTTATCCATTAGTTTTGATTCAATCATTTTCCTATTTATTTTTTACTACAAGAAATGAATATCCATAATAAACTTTTATGCCCGATGAAATTTTAACAAATAATTATACTCACAATTCATTCCTTCTTTCTGTAGAGATTTTATAAAACCAAAAATTCTTTGAAAAAATTATCCAATAACACCTAAAGATCAAATTCTCCCATTTCATGTATAGTTCACCTGAAGATGTTTCAAAAATTGTATTGTCTAAATTCAATATCAAAATTTTTTATGGAACGCCTCTTAATAAACAATATATTCCCTAGAAAAAATAATTTGGATCTTAATATCACAGTCCAAATATGTGAATAACTTTATCACAATAAAACATATATCAATACATTCATAATTCCAAAAATAAAGTAACAAATTTTCAAATATATTCCATAAATCCAAACATTTAATAAACTCCATCAAATATAACATAAACAAAAAAAAATTAAATATCACTAATACTATTTCATAAATATCTTTTAATAATTATTAACACAAAAAATAACAAAAATTAAGTGTTATCTTCCAACATTAACGTTTTTTTCCATAAAATATCAACTTTCTATTGAATCACTTTTCCTTTTTTATCTTTACTCTACATCATATGATTTAATATCCTTAATGAAAAGGTATAGGATGACAATACTTATAATTTTTATGATTCATAAAAAGATAATATCCTTGATAAAAAAACTTGTAAATATAATTTTAGGAAAACAAATGAAATCAAATAAATAATTACACATTGTCTTTATCAATATAAAATCTTGACACTGATGCCTTATATTCTTCTACTGTATATTACCTTGATTCATGGGACATTTGTTTACATATCTCCCCATATCCATATAGTTAAAACAAATAACATTAGAAACTTCCTTTTCCCCTCAGAATCATGAACATTGTGTCCTTTCTCTTCACAGTAATTGTAAACTCTCATTCCCTTCAAGAAAGTACTAGGGTGTTTCTTTAAATAATTATCTAATGGAAGAAGTTCTTTTTTTCCCTTATTCACATTATGCATTTTCTATGTATCATCAAATAATTATCTTTCTTCCATTTTAATTCATAGTATTTAAATATTTCATTATCTATCAGGATAACCTATGATATTATGTCTTCATGTGATGAGAATGTTGGGGAGACTAATTTCCTTTGAGATATTAGCTTAATCCCATTAAATAAATGATCATTATTACATTTTAGATCATGGATACAATTCCCATTCCTTATCCTAGGATACATTTCTAAAAACATTCACACTATAGATTACATCATAACTTTATGTATCATAATTTAATATCATAAAAACCATTGAAAAACATAAACTATAATGAAAAATGTATACAGTGCTAATCTCGTAATTATAAACGTGGATTCTTTGCGAATTTTTTGAAATCAAAAAATATATTTCCAATTACTTCAAAATGGTTTGTAAATAAAATATCAATTATCCTAATAATATACCCCCATGTGTGTTATATAATGTTGTTATTAGGGATCATTTTCATGTACTATGTAATTCGCAATTCAATTCTGACACACCTTTTTCCAATTTATTACCACTTGGTACATCTATTCTAAAACCCCATCCACTTGTAGTATCCAAAAAAGTATGTATTTATAGTGAAAAATTAATATATACCTTACCAAAAATTTATGATTTTTGAAATTATTATTATAAATTTTTATCATAGTTTTATATTCCATATCATAGGCTTTCATAAATATAGTTCCAAAGTTTTCAACTAAATTTCCTCTAATACCAACTATAAAGGCCTCTAGATGAGTAGCGTAGAGGTGGTGGTAACATTATTAAATCGAAAATAGATACTACGTATTGTATCCTGAATGAATAAATAATTATTAGTCTTTGTAAACTTGATACATTATTGAATCTCATATTCATTTGAAAACATAAAATGCACAATTTTTTCCCTTTTGAAACACTTTTTTATTCATAGTGTATCCCTATATATCAATCACAAAATACATTATCGTATCCTTGGGAAAATAAAACATAATAAAGGTGTGAGGTCTGATTCCTATTAGGGGTACGTGTATCGTAGAATATATCAGAAATAAATATAAATAATCAATATGATATGGTAAATAACTAAAACACATTCCATTTAATCAATAAATTGAGAATAAAATTGTAAAAATAAATGATGATCAAATAAATCCACATAAATAATCACATGAAATTCATGCTGATCCATTGATATTATAATTATTCTATTAATCACATGGACATTAATAATTGATCTCATATTGATTTAATTCATTATTTCCAATATCTCAAACATAATGAAAAGACCATTCAGAAGACAATTTAAACTTGTAATAAGAAACCTATCTAATTTTTCCAAATGATTATTCTCATGATCCCTATCAACACATCAACATGATATCTATAATTGGGCCCCATATATCACATACTAAAAAAATATTCCTCATATTAAAGGCGTGAAACATAATCAAGATAACCATTCATATTGAAAAACTAGCATATGAATTGCTTATAGATACTGTAATCTATTAAAAATAATAATAAACCATCCTAAATATTATGATGATTGGTAATAATATTTTGAATCATCTGTAAAATTGGTCATAAACCATAAAAATAAATAATAATAATGATATCATTACAACATATCCTCATAAGAGCGTATAAAAAATAATGGGTTGAGGTCATCTATGAATTGAAATACAATATAATTGTCATAAAAAACACTATTTAAGAAAATATACCTTTTAACATTAAAAATATCCTTTTAAACCCATGAGTTCACAAAAAAATCCAAAGTACATTTCATTGAAATTTTTTTTATAAATTTTTATCATAAACTATAAAACCTTTATGGGTAAAAATTGTATAAATTTTCTTCTCATGTTGTATATGTTGAAACGAAGACTTCATTCCCATTTTTTGATAAAAACCAAATGGATGTTGTTTTTATAAATAGAATGAAGATTACTATCGGAAAAATAAAAATTTTCAAAATACGTAAAAATTAATTTAATAAATAGTTTTTATAGGTTTAAATAAATTTTTTAGTCATTTTTAAAAAACATATATTTTGATGAAAATAGATTTTCTATTGAAGAGAGAAATACGTATTGATTTTATTTAAAAAAATTTTTCTATAATTTAACACACCAAATAGTGTTAAAATTGTACTATTATTTGAAAAATAACACGATAATTTTTTTTAAAAGAAACAAGATATATTTATATATAAAAATATTGAATAATTCTCCATAGCATGACTTACACAAATATAATCTGGAATAATGATGAGATTATGAAATTAACCCTTACCACATTACTAACTTTTGAATCATAAGACCCATAAAAATAACAAAAAATTTGAATTTAAATACCATTATGAAAAATATATTTGTGATATAACATATCAAATGGTCTTTATATACCCCACATGAAATAAATAATTGGTGAATATGACATACATCTCGTAGAAGTTAAAGTGAGATGAGAAACCCTTACCTTATGTTCTACTTCATTTTTATATGTATGGACCTCTAGTATAATAACTATGTGTTAATTATGTATCTAGAAAATAACAATAATCATATAAATGATAACATATATAATTTTTTGTAATCTTTCATCATGTGTTAATTAACTTATCTTTGTTCAAATCACTATTCCATGTGATAATTGAATCGTTTTTCATGAATTCTTTAGTTTAGAATTTTTGGTAATTTTAATTATATAATTCACAAATTATCTCATTAATAATAAAAATTATATAATTATAATATATATTTCATATATTTGTATATATATATGTTAATATGTTATTGATTAATATGGAAATGTATTACACTGTTTGAGGAGACTGTAAGTCATCAGTACGCATGAATGTTGTCTTCATTTTTTCGATGGATGGAAGAGATGTATAATAAATATTATTTAATCTTTATATGATATTATTTTTCAATATATATTATTTATGTTAATAAAATACATTCTTTTTTTCCATCCCAATGAATACAAAATAAAAAAAATTCTGTATCGCTACTTGCAGGTAGTAGTCCACTTGTACACACAAGAGACATTATTGTTTTCTATTATATTGGAAGATAATAAGTAATAAGTGATATAATACTTATAGAAGGATTTTTAGATCATTAATATCTAATATATTAATTACCTTTTCCCTTAAAACCTTTTATGTAAATAGATGCAGAAAAACGAATCACATTTCTTTACAAGGCGGTAGTCTATCGTACACACGAGAGAGTATATCGTCTCCCCCATTGATTAGAAATTAAAATTTTATATGTGTTATAATAATTATAAAATTTATAAAAATTTCATAAATATAATATAAATATGGTAAATCCCTCATTGTTTATATCCTTTAAATATGGTGATGGAAAATGAATTACATCAGTTCACAATGGAGTAGACAACTAAACACAAGATTAATGGTTTTGTTTCCCATTTGATAGCGGTGGAGATTGGTATGGGTAATTATATTAATATAATAAAATATTATTATATTGGAGATTATTTTTATTATTTTAATATTTTAATAAGGTATTATGGATGTGAAATAACAAATAAAACAAATACTCACGTTTAAGAATTTTATCTCCTCGTTGAATAACCTTTAATGGTGTATACCTAAATACATTATAGAAGGAATTAATAATAATAATAACAATAAAATGTTTTTATTGAATTAAATAAGTGCTTTTTTATGTTATTTTTTATTAATAAAATCTATGTGTCAAGAGGGGCGGAGAGGGGTGTCCTATTATAAATGGTGGAGAGGAAAAATGTAGAATTTTTTAAAACGATAAAGTGGTGCAAAAAATTTTCTACATAACAAATAATCTTAAATGGTCAATTATTAAAACATATATATTATTGGGAAGAAATATGTCTATATAATGTGTTATTAAAAGTTATTGGTCATTTTTAACCCCTATATTTTTAGTTTAACACCTCGGTAAACCCATTTTTACCTTAACTAAGTTAATTAATTTTGTTTTCTATTTTCATTATTCCATATAGAAAAATATAATATGAACTTATTAGGTAATCTAATTTATCCCTATTCAAAATATGGAATCAAATTTTTAAAGGCCAATTAATTGAATTTTCTGAATTCAATTTAAAAATAAAACAAATATGAGATGAAAGAGTGGGGTTCCAAATAGAACATTCTCAAGAGTATTGGATTTTTTATTGTATAAATTCAATAATAAATTGATTAAAATAACCAAAATAATTAAATTTTATTATTATTGAACAGATTTTACTTTTTAACCATTTTAAATTATAATTTATCGTTGTAAATATTTTAGACAAAAATGAAGATTTCAATAAAAATATTTTTCTCACTATTAATCATAAAAATTTTATTGTAAGAAAAATAAAAATAATTATCCCAAATATTATTTTGACATATATATTTGAAAAATTATTTTTTTTTATAAATATTTTCCAAAAATATTTTATAATTACTTTTCAATTATGAATGAAAATAATGATAAAATACCTTTTAAAAACTATTTTTTTTCGTAAAACATTTATTTATATTTATAAAGATTTTTTTATTTATAATATATATAAACCATTGAATTTAATTTATTCATGCTTGAATCTTATATTTTTTTCATAATTAACTATAAATTGTCATTCCCACCCTCTTAACGGGTCGGTAATAAGGATCATGTTTAAATAATAATGTTTTAATAGTGTATCGTTTTTCGTTAATACCCTATCTTTGATGCATTGAAATATACTAATTTTTTTAATTTATTTAATCATAAATAAATCATAATGTCATAAGTAGTTAGATTATATTTTGACATTGTCACTGTTTGTTATTTTCTCTATCGAATATGGTGTTCCTCTATTAAAAACATGGGGTGTTAAATGATTTATTATTAATTTAAGAAACTATTATATTTTATTTTTGTAAACACTATAAAATTTATTTGATATAATGAAATTATTTTTTAAATAATCATGTAAAAATTTTCTTACTATAAATTTTCTATAGTTTTATGAAAAAATGGATTTTTTAAAAAATAGTAAAAAAATAATTTTTTCTATTCCAAAATGTATTTCTGTTTCAAGAATTTCCAAAGATACTTTTTTTTCAATATTATATTATTTATCCTATACTATTAATAATCTAATTATGTTCATTAAAAAATAGTTTATTTTGTAATTTGGTATAAAAACATTCATGTACATAAAAAGGGTATTTTTATGAAAAATTGGTTTTTCTTTTCATTTATTATTTTTATCTAAAATTATATTTTTATAATTCTATAAAATGAATATTATAAATATTATTACATATTATTATCATAAAGATCATATTTTTTAAATATTAACATTTTTTCTGAGATGAGTAATAACAATATTAAATTTTTTTCAACTCGTTAAGGATAAAATGATTAAAATAAGGTTAAAACATTGGGATAACGCTTTAAAATTTCCCCAACACATACAATTATCCTATTTTATGGGTTTAATTTGGAAAATTCTATCTAACGGTCTAATATATATCCTTTTAATTCAAAATTTTATTGATTATGACCTTTCTAATTATTTAAGAGAAGAATAAATATAAAAATGTCACTCTCTTGAATTTAATACCACTAATATTTTATCACTAGTGTAAAATGAGTTAATGATGAGTTATAAGTATTTATTTTAAATATAAATTAATTTTATTTATCGAAGTAATTTATTTTTATTTTATTTTACTTAATAATTATGCTAAATGTATACGCAACATTGACAATGTATTTATTCATTTCGTTTAAAATTAAAATAAAAGATTTTAGAAATATCAAAAGTAATATCATTTTGAATATATATTATGTAACATGAATATTTTAGATAAATATAACATATTTTGATTGTGTGAATGTATTATATTAGAATTTTATATATTTCATATTTTATTTGTTGTCAAATTAAATTAATAGTGTAAAAATTGACATTTAACGATATTTTATAAAAAATAATATATTATAAAATTATTTTAAATTGATGAAAATTATTATATAAGAAAATTACGATAATAAAGTTACATAAAAATTCATCTCTTTTCCATTTCTGAGTCAATTTTTACCTAATAATAAAAATTATTACTCATTATCGTAAAAGAGGTCATTTCTATGGTTAAGGTTACAATTGGTTAAATAATGGGATAAACAAAAAAAATGGTTTAAAAGAACACATAAACCTATCCAAGAATTATTTATTAATTTGATTTCAAAAAAAATATCTATATATTTTAATCACTATCCATATGAGAAAAAATTCTTGAGAATGAAATTATTATATTTTAATCTTTTATGAAATTCCAAAAGTGCCCCACTCGTCACATACAAAATGGAACCCCTCCTTCATCTAATTTATAGCACATTGAATCATATTTATTGACCAAACCATGAAATATTAACTTATAAAATTCATTATACATGAATTTGATCTGATGGTATTCTTAAAACATAATTCTAAGGGTCCTTAAGAAGAGATATAAATGAAGCATGTCGAAGTACAGGTAATCACCTTACTCAAACTATTCGAATTTTTTTCTTATTATAATTCCCCTAAATATTTTATATTATTAATAAAATAATAATTTTCATTTATTAAATATACTAATATTTATTATTATGAATCCACATTTATTAACACTCGTTTCCTTTAAATTGTAAATGAATGTATCGCTTGTGCATACTTATGGATTACCATCTCCAAATAGTGATACGATTCATTTTCCATCAATATATTTTATAGAAGGTTATTGTGAGGTTTTTAAGGCCTATAAATTATATTTATGAAATAATAATTAATTTTTAATTATTATATCATATATACCTACTTACCATCCAATCTACTAGAAAATGATAATGCTTCTCACACATACATGTGGACTACCCCCTCCACGTAGCGATATTAATTTTCATTGTTTCACATTTTTATGGATGGAAATAATGATATATTTAGTGAGAATATATGTTATATTTTATATAATAATTATTATTTTATGGTTAATTTTTTTAACATTTTTATTGTCTTTTGAAATGTAAGAAACAACATACATGGATACGTACGACATATCATTTACAAAAATGATGTAATTCATTTTTATGTCTCTAAATTTTATAAAAGACTATGTATATATATAATTAATATATAAAATATTTTTATCATCTTTAAATTTTTTTAAATTTTCCAACCATGCGCAATGTATTTGGATCTAGATTGACAAGCTGAAACATCCATTAATAAAGAAGTATTTTCCACATAAAAATTGATTCAAATAATAAATTGGAAATGAATGAGTGATACTATGTTATAGGTTAATAATGTATTGAGTGACATATATATATATAATTATTTTTCTATAAAATATGAATAATAAATCTATATTTATTATACAGAAGTGTTGAATGCATTCAAAGCAAGACAATACTTGTGGTAATGGATTTTCATCTCCCAATTTATTTTTTGAGTCACATGTAATATTAAAAACATGTTTTATTTATGTTGTGTATATACTTCCCATGAATGTATATTATAATTAATATCATTAAAATTATGTGATATACATATCTGTATGAGTTTCTTCATTTCATGGGGATTATGATTCAAAAGTTAACAAAGAAGTATGGATTTATGTTATAATCAAATTGTTTACAATGACTACTTATATTATGTTTCTAGTGAACTTTTTTGTGATATATCTCTCAATAATATCCTGAATTATATTATCTTATTTTTATTTATGATGAATAAACTCTTCCCTTTCATTTTATTCATTTTAATTAATCATGAGATCAAATTAGTGTATTTATGCATATATGGTTTTATTTATTTCATCTACTGAGAATACATTTTCTTATATGTACATTTTTTCCAAAAATAATTTCAATAATGTTTTTAATATTATCTCCTGATTATTTAAATTAATTTTCATGAAAATTTTACAATATAAAAAATCGTTTAAATATAAACCACATTTAATTTTCCATAATATGTATCTTTTTAATTTTTTACAGAAAATGTTAAAGGAATATTTATTTAAAATATAAACAGTATTAACAAAATTTCATTCCATCATGGCTACTCTATGCTTTGAATATTACTTTATAATTTTTCATGTTTCTTTTCAAATAATATTTCTTCTATAATATTTTGTAAATTGTTAGATGGTCAATAATTTATTTCAATGTGAAAATGTTATTTTTCCCAAGAAGTATTCCAAGTTAAAATTTAATGTCATTTTCCTCTAATATAACATAATTTGATCTTTATTTGTATTTACTAGGGATATGACTCAATGATAGAAACCATAATATTTTACTCTAATAGTTTGTATTATGATGATGAGATATTTATGAAACCATTTTACATTCAGAAATGTATGATATTTAATGAGTGATTTATGATATTTTTTTCCATATATGAATGGATTATGAATTTATGATTGCTGGAATCAAAATTATATATCCATCCAATGAATTGGGTAAATATGGATAACTCATTAAATAAATATTTTATACGTGAACCATATTTCATGTTCATAATTAAATTAGTAGACCTGATTTTCATGTCTATTTGATTATGAGTGGACCTTGTTTCCATGTCTATAATACTTTTCAAGGTCTTAGTTGTAATGTCAATATTATTATATATGGACATGTACATGATGTTGATAAGTATATGTGATGGATTAATCGTATGAATTTAACAAAATAAGTGATCTTTAATCTATTTATACATATTCATTATGTTATAATCTTATATTTCTAATATTATTAATTTTATGATATACGTTTAGTGATCATGAATTATAATTGATTATTCAACACACATATGAGTGTTGTTTATTTTTAAAAATAGTTTTATTTCCTTATTATTTTTTATGATCATTGAAATATTGTTAACGAACTTTTTATGTTATGATAAAGATCTAATACCCTTATGCTTGTCTTTTTATTTTATATGATTATCAATTGATATCATTCATATTTACCCTTTCTGAGAATATGATCCTACCCTTTCTTGTGTTCCATTTTCCTTGGTAATGATGTAGTTTTTTACGTATAGTATATTAGGAAGAGTAAAAATTGTGAATATTTTTATGGGACATGATGAAAAATATACCTTTCTAATACATTTGTGTATCAGGTCTCTTAAGACACTAAACCTTTGTAATTATGGTCTAAAATGTAATGATATGTATTTAATATTAATCTGAAAATATTTAATACTTATATATGAAAAGATCAGGTCACTATATATGTAGTTTATGCATGATAAGTCAGAATTATTACATAATGAATTGATATTGTATCCTTTAAAGGATAGAGGGGATGCATGTTTCACATTCATTTCTTAGTCATTTGTGAGAATAAAATCGAGGAATATAGCCTCATAAAAACTATCCCAATACATCATTATCAACATTATTTTTATGCATTCAATCCCATTACTCCCCTCTCATCATGTTCTCTCTACCCTACGGTGAATTTTGGATGATTCATGTCTATCAAATTCCTTTTGAACTCCTTTCCATTTGATTTATGGCTGATTAAGGTTTAGATTTAATGTATATATACTCTAAACCACTTCTATTTCATTTTTTATTATTTTTATCTTTAATTGATCTATAATTATTTAAATTTGGAAAAAATCATAGGTTATTAATTTGAAAAAAAAATTTACATTTTAGTTTTAAATATCTGAGAGGTCTAGGGGATCGTTGATCATATGTTTTCCTTAATGATTTAATGGTATCATATGTTAAAGGATTATGGATTCTTTAAAGCGTGATTTTTTGAGATTATTATTTAGATTCAATGTGTTGTTTTAAATATTATGTTTTATACTTTAGAATATCTCCTATATAATTTGGTGTTTGGATTATTCACAAATACTTTGGTATGAGTATGGTATTGGGAAAAATTGAAATGTTTGGTTTTATGGGTAGAAGAGTGTATTAATGAAATTGAGTGAATGGTGTAAAATATGTATTAAATATTTATTATTAATGAATTTTGATGTTCTTTATTAATATATAATTGTGGTTTTGATTTTTTAGTTTTATAATTCTTTTATTGGGGTGGTTGTGTGAGGGATAAGACATTGGCTGTGGAAATACTACTTGTGAGTAGGTGCCTTATTCAGTTTTGAAAATGTCTTCAGTCCTACATATGTATTGGTGCCACATTACAGTTAATAGATATATTAGGTTTTAGTAAAATATTTCTCCACTATTTAGTTGAAGGTACCCTTGTCTTGGTAAATGATGGTTACCCATATTTTTCATATCCTAGGGTATTTTATCGAACAATATAATTTTCTTGTGTGTTTAGAATAGTGTCAAATTTACTTATTAGATAGATTTATATTAAATCATTCCATGGTTAAAATTTAATATAATTTCTTTGGGTTTTATAATATATCATGGGTGGGTAATTTTTTATAAAATAAAATTATAGCTTGGTTATTGTTCATGTACATTTGGTGCATATGATGAATTGGGAAAAACTATGGGGTATAATACTCACTTCTTATTCAACTAATCTTAAAGATTGTTGGATTTAATAAAATTTGATATGGTAATAGAAATGGTATAAAACATTAATATTAGAGTATTATATCAATGTAATTGGTGTTATAGGGGATGTTGAATCCAATAATGGGATGAATCATGTTTTTTATCACTTTTAGAAGAGCCAATGGATCATAACATTAGGGAGATTCGTTTTAGGGAGACTCATTTTAGGGTGATTTATTTTATTATCTCATTGGCCTTGATTTTGAGTTATGTGAACTTAAAAACTTCTAAATTATTAATATATATTCTATATTTTTTCAGGTTTCATTATCATGCATCGTATAGTTATTTTAAAATATTTAAACTATGATGTTTTGTTTATTTTTTTAATGTTGGGTATGAATCAGTTACAAACTCCTCATGTAAAAATTTCAAAAAATGATTATCATGTGGCAGGTGTTTCATAATAGGGTGAAATTTTCCTCAAATGTGTATTATACAGTGTTGGATTTTATTTCTAGTCATTAGTGATCAGGGGTAAGCACCATAGTCATAATATCATTATGACGTTTCTTAGGTGTGGTTGAGGGGTGACGGTTATAATTAGTATGTTATAAATAATTTCAGCTTTGTCTCTTTGGGAATTACTTATGGTATAAAGTGGAATCAAGTTTCATAAAATTGTTATAATAAGTCATAACTAACATATTTAGAGTTAATTTGGAGTCATTGGGTTATACAACAGGTCTATGTGGGTATGGAATTATTGCTAGCTACAGTTAGATTTATTTTCATTAGTTTCAATATGGCCTTTAAAATGGATATCATCAGGAATAATGTAGTAATTCATTGATTGTAAATACATAATTTTATCATTTATTTGATAAAATTAATTATTTACATTATGAAACACATTTCAAAAAAATAAAGTTTTTCAAAAATGGTTATTCCCAATTTTTATTTCGAAACGATTTTCATTATGTATATCATGAATATTGTAATTTTTATTGTTGTTATGAGAGAAATATTAAGTATCAATATACCCTTTAATAAAGGGTGTCATATTAAAATACTTTTGTGATAATTCTAAATTATAAATTCTTTTGCGTGTTTGGGGTGATAATTGATATTTTTATTATAGTCGAATTTAGTTGTTTTTCAATGGGAACTATAAAAATATTCCACCCAAGAGAACTCATTACAATCATCATGAATTAGATTCCAATAATATATTAATTAATGACCCACTATTGCTTCATCAGTTTATCAGAATTGGGAATGATCTATTTGGATTGTTGGTTGGTGTGTTACACCTCAACAGGCTTGTGTGTCTAGATCTCTACAATTTCAAAGGATGAACCCTTCAGTATTTTGACTTTATATGAGGGAATGAGTGTTATTATAGGGGTTAGATTAAAATAAAAATATCAATAATTTTTGGCATCTATGATGGATGTTAATTTCAAATTATAAGTATTCATGTTTGAAGGGATCACAGTTGAGTGGTGGGAATTTTTTTGAGAAAGATAAACTATATGAAGGGATGGATTAGGAAGGGTTTGATAATATATTAATCCAGTACTTATAACATCATACATATAAATTATAAAAAAAATATAATTTTTTAATTTATTGTAATAAAATATGATATCCTTGGAATATTCTACAGATTTTACTATATTGGATCAGTTTTCACCTGAAATAACATCTTGTAACTCCTTAAGGACTTAGGGTTTTGAATCCTGGTAATAACCAAATATATTCCATTGTGTGGTGAATTTTTCCTTGACTGATATTTTGGAATTGTAAAAAAGTAATTCGTGGTTAAAAAGGATATATGTGGAAAATCAGAAGCTGGAGAAATCATTACCATCCTAATTGAAGTAATTTATCATGTTGTAGTAAAAAGATAAGGTTTCGTAATTTTTCTCATAGATAAAATGGTATCATTTGGTCGATATACATCAATGAAATTAACTCTAGGGAAAACAAAGGCGTCATGGTGAATATTATAGGGTGGTTAACTTGACTAAATATTAATGATTTATTCACTATATCATTTAAAGTTTTCTATGTGTGGAATTATTTGACATATGAATAATATTTTTGGAACCAACCTATTGTGCCTATATGGAATTCCATTTTTAAAAATATGTATCTTATCCCCTGGCTAGAAATTATTTATATTATATTTCATATTAGTATTCTATCTCTATGGGAATCGATTCCCTTATAAATTAGGGATTTCATCAGTCATATCCGGGTGAAAATCTTGTTGTACTAGATTTATAGACACAAATTTTCTACATAGAAAAATTCAGAAAAGGATGAAACATGATTTTATATAGTTATTTTACATTTTTTTATTATTCAACTCTAATTTATGCACTATTTAATATCATTGTCACATATTAATTTATTATCTCATAAGTAGTATAATAGATGGGATTTTGGGTAGAGGTTATAGTGACCCAATCCTTTTAAACATGTCATTACATGGTTTTTAACAGAAACTTATATTAATTACCTACCAATGATTATGAGGCCATGTGTATTTGAAATAATATGTTCATAATACATAAAATTGGGAATAAAATAAAAAATCGTTATTTTTTTATCCAAATTGAGCTTCTAAATCCGTTTGTGCTCTAAAAAATGAACATGATAACCTCAGTAATACAAACAAAAAATTGGTGAAAAAAAAAGATCAGTAAGGAAATAAACATGATATGGAAGCATTACATGTGATTATATGTTATAGCATGATTTTATTAAAGATAAGTAACATGAGTAAACATGAAACACATTTTAAAGTACATGGTACAATAAGATTATAGAATTATAGGAAATTTGGAATCAACACAAAAAATAAAATAATCAAAACTCAATAGCAAATGTTGAGACAATATCACATTGTGTACAGAGTCTAATAATAGATTAGGTTCACTCCCTAATCTCATACATGACATATCATGTGACTAAAACATTACCCAAAGCATTAGGGTGATATATAATTTCCAGAAAACCATAACATTAATTTCATGTACATGCATATTCATTCAAAATAATTAAATAAATCTCAATTAAAAAACAACATAACTGCTCATTTAAATAAAAGGGGTTACATAATATTTCATCATATCATAATAAATTGAAATTTCATAATGTTGTATTTTTAGGAATGAACATAATGCATGTATTACACAATAAAAGGAAGGTATGGAGACAAATATATATATTAATCAAAACCATATAAAAGTTTTATAATCATTCCTTATCATTTAATGTTGCTTTCTGTGACAAATAGAAATAATTTTTAAAAAAACTAATTAAAATAACCTTACTACTTTTAAAATATCATTTTTAAAACTAAAGGTACAAAAATATCCGGTGAATCATTTTCATTTAAAATATATATGGAAAAATATATATGATTAATCAATGAAAATAATGGTCGATAATTTTATACATTCTCTATAATTTTTAAAAGAATCCCCTTGGCATTTTATTGAGAGATTAAAAAACTGCCTCATTAAAAAAATTGGGAAAATTCTTTTTAAAACATTTTTTTCAGGTAAAAAATGGGACAAAATTTCATTATTAAATAATTAGATATTATTAAACTAAATCTCTTAAAATTTTATAAAACATGGATTTGAAGGAAATTTATTTTCAGCCTAAGAAATATTTGGAATCAGTATTATTAAAAACATTGTTCTTGTCATTTTTTTACCTAATATTGGAAAATATAACTATTACCTGATATTTTCATAAATAACAGGATTATAAAACTATTAAAGTTATTTATTAGATAATTATCAATAAATTTAATTAAATTAATATTCAATCAATAATAATCCAATTTAAAAGCATATGGAAGCATAAACCCTTGCTGTTATGGCAATTATTGAATCATAACCCCCATGATTAATATAAGTGAATTAAAATGAAAAATACTAAGAATAATGAATTATTCAGGATAAAATATTTTAGTGGTATGTATATGAACATTATAAATTATATTGGGTCGATAAAAGTGTTTATGTCTCAAAGGAAGATGTTATCATGATCCAAGACGGTTTATCAGCCGAACAAGTGGCCGACCCAGTCTATGGAAAGGCCCGAAGGGTGTTTCTTATCCCCATGGGCTGGAATATTTGCACGATTATCATAAAAAATAATTTGTAATTATTTACATGCATTTATAAGCATGTGACAACAAACAAAAATCAATAAATTTAATCTGAAAATTCACACAAAACAATTCTTAATATAAATTCATAATTGAATTACATACCTTAAAACCAATCCCGATGGGGAGAACAACAAAATTGAGCATCAAGTCTATCCCCAAAAACATCCCATGGAAATAGAGCATCTCCATCAATACATCTCCACAACACTACATTGAGGAAGGAATACAACAACCAGAACCACCATCTCTAAAAACTTTCCCTTTCCTTTGTCAAAAAATAGAAAGTCTGCTTACACATAGAGGTGAATGTAGGGTGTGATCCTAAGCCCAATAGGATTCCACCCAATAAAATATTCCATTCTATAAAAATTATAAGACAAAAATAATTAATTTTCTCAAAAAAATGAAATTATAGTACAAATTTTAAAGGGATTAAACTTTACATAAAATGAATTTTCAAGAGGGAAAATTTAAATAATGAATAATTTTAAATAAAAAAACAAATTATAATGAAATAACCAACCAAACAAATTTTAATTGGACAGTATGTTAAATATAAAAAATGAAAACTTGTCATGGGTATTACCCCTATGAATTGGCTATAAATGGGACACTAGGTACATCACATCTCGGTGAAATGTGGCAAAGGAACTACAATGAACTACAATATCATGCACCAGCCACTAGTAGGGAACACATCCATAACCTAGTTGTCTTGATTAAATCATCATTATTTATTTATTGTTTTCATCATCGTTCTTTTTATGTGAACATGTTATAAGTCAACTTCTGAATCACTACAATACTAGTCCTAGTCTTCCCACCTAGATACATAGGCTTCTCATTTTTTCTCAATAATGTTAAACATGTAATTAAATACAATTTTCACATAAAAACCCCATTTCTAAATTGAAAACACACAGAAAAATACCTCCAACATGTTCTACACAATCAACATAATTCATTAAACTGAATAAAAATATTATTAAGGAACATTAGGAGGTGTTACAAGGCTTTGCACACAGAAATCATTCAAAAATCCCCTTTTAAGGAAAAACACCCAATAATACCAAACCAAACCAGAATTGTAAGCCCTAAAAACATTTAATATATAATATTCAATAATCATAAATTAACCCCAATTGATACACTGTGTAATAACCTTTAAAAACACCCAACTCCATGACAAAATGAAACTTTAAATTTAAACACTTAATAAATTCTACAAAAATTGGTTTTATCACCACACACAACATATGAAATACATGATAAATTTGTTAATAAGCCAAGGTAAGTAAATCTAATAATATTAAGACATAGAACAACCAAACTTGAATGTCAAAAACACTACAACATTGTGGGAAACGCCACCCACATCAAAACCGCCCCACAAGTGACTGAAAATGAACCCTTATAAATAAAATTAAACTAAAATACTCAATATTAAACCCTAGTGAAGAAACCATAACTTCTAAAATTTTATAACCTTTAGAAGGATAGATTAATCCCTAAAAAGAAGGATGAATTCAAATAAATAATCACTTACTAGAAGAATCACGATGTTTCCAATCCAATTACCCATTCAAAAATGGGGTCTAAGGGAACATGAGGGAGCAGGGAAGCCTTATATGGATTAAATAGTTGAAGGGTGGAATAAGTGGGAATATTAGGTTTAATTTTGGATGGGAAATGGGAATAAATTTTTTTTATGACATGGACATTGTTAATGGTTTGTCCATAGAGATTAGTAAACTATGTAGCCTTACCAAGCACCCAGTTCTATCCACCCACAATTTTACGTTCCTCTAAAAAATTAAATGGGAATTATAGGGTGAAAATAAAGTCTAATAATTGAAGAGAAAATTCCTAATAAATGTCACATATGTGACAATTGCCCTCACCATGAAAACATTCCACCCACGAAAGTCAACAACAAACAAGATTTGAAATTAAGTATACCTACTTTTGGTCAACCCTGGACTTCCTCTCCCATTTCTTATGCACATCATTCATGTGATTCCAATACCAAACCAGTGGAATAAACATTCCCCAATGTTCCATCTCTTGGAAATCCACTATTTTCCACATCCATTCAAACATAGATAAATCAGGCTCTATTTTCAACTCTTCCCAATTCAACATGTGGGACAGATACGGGTGATACATCTTCAATTGGGAGAAATGGAATACATCAAAAATATATATCAACTAAGAAGTAAAAGCTACTTTTTATTCCACCTTATCAATCCATTCAGTGATCTCAAAAGGTCTGATGCACCTCGGTGTAAACATTCCCTTTGTTCCAAAATGATGAAGGCCCAAATGATGGGCCACCTTTAATAATACTTTATCCCTCATAGAGAACTAATGGTCTCAAAGCCTGTAGTCAACATAATATTTTGGGCCATGTCGAGCTTTCAATACATGATGTATGATCAAATTGACCTTCTCATATGTATCATACCCAAGGATCGGCCCCAATAGTGAGGTCTCAGCTACCTCCTCCCAACACATGGGGACTAACAAGGCCGAATATAGAGAGCCTGAGAAGGATCAATTTAAATAGTGTATTGAAAAATCAATATAATAAAATTAGTCCAATCCCACATTGATATAAACAAGTCGCCAAAAACCAAAACACCCACATGAAGCTTATGCTACAGAATATGATTTTCTCCCTCTATCATACCATCCATTTCAGAAAGTCATGTCTTCCTCATTTTAATATGTTACCCGCATGTTCTTCTAAAGTCCATCCCCCTAAATAAAGAGGTAAAACATGGGTCTCAATTTGATACCACTACTGATACAACACCGAGAAGCCATACCACCTCCTGAATATAAAATCGGTTAGCTCTTCTACATTAGCTATATCTCTAATCAGAATGAAGTGGGATGATTTGGTTAGAAGATCAACAACTACAAAAAGAGTGTTCTTACCCTTAGGTGTATGAGGTAAGACATGAAGTAAATCTATGGAGACATAATTCTACTTATAGGTAGAAATGGGTAACGGTTGAAGAATACTAGAGGGCCTTTGATGCTCTGCTTTTACCATCCATCATGTATAGCATCTCGACAAAAAATTAGTTATTTCTTTTATCATTCCAAGAGACCAAAATGAACTATGTACTTTATAATACATTTTATTAGCTTCGTGATGAACGACCCACTGATATTGGTGGCTATCATGCATCACCACCTTCCTCAGAGACAACAACACAAATTAAAGGTCGTTAAAGCCCAAGGTATCCTCATGGGATGATTATCAATCTGAAGGCATCTCCCCACCATGAAAACACTACATATACCACTGACATAGCTCATCAATAGAATGCTTTTCCTAAATCAACTCTATATAGAGGGAGTCAACTAAATTCTCCCCAAAATGGCACCTCCACTGTGCTCCTTGGTCATTACATGCATCTACAAAAAGATCTCCATCAGAGTCCGGTCTTCACTTTACCTCCACAAATCATACACTGGTACATTTCTGCTCAAGGTGTCATCCACCAGAATACCCTTTCTTGAGTAATATACGATATCAAATTTGAACCCCATTAAATATATGATATAGTCACACTAGACCTGATTTAGTTCTTTTAATGAGAATATAAAGGCTATGATAAATTATTCGAGTAAAGACAAAACTACTCCACTAAGGGTTAGTGAATCTATGTATTGAAATCATCAACCATAGACTCTAACTCTATGTCATGGGCCATGAAATTCATTTCATGTTGTTCGAGTTGGAAAAACCATATACCCCCATGTGTTTATCCTGTATAAGTGCACACCTGATAAACAAACATGATACATAAAAATACACCACATAACCCTTTCCATATTTTGGAAAAATAAATACGGGGGTGGTATTCAACCCCTGTTTCAGATCAAAGACGGATTACTGACATTCTGGGGCCCATTCAAACATCACCCATTTCTGGGTGAGCAAGGTCATGTAAAAATATAGATGAGAGAAATCATGAATTAAATACCTTTAGTAACCTACTTGGATGAGGACTAACATGATCTCAATCACGTTATTCCTCTTCTCCCTTTAAAAAACATCACTAATCTTTTTTAGGTCTATCGAACCTCCTGCTCCGAGATGAGATGACCCAAAAAATTCACTTCCATATACAAAAAGTGCATTTGGATGAATTTTCATAATGGCGATGATCCCATAGAGTGCCCTAAAAAATTCATAAATGATCTTTATACTCCTCCCTTTACCCTGAGTATTCCCTAATTCCATCCATTAATACCAGAAAAAGGAGTCTAGATATTGCTGGAACACCCAATTCATATGTTTTACAAAATCATTTGTAATGTTGGCCAATCTTATGTTGTGAATAAATACTCAAGGTTGTCATACCATCTTTGGAAATACAATTTTGAGATATCAACCTCTCTCATCCATATATGGTGGAAACCAAAATGAAATTCTATTTTTGAAAACCACTTTTCCCTCTTCAGATGATCAAACAAGTCATCAATTTGGGGGAAATGATAAATTTCCATGATGGGTACATTAGATATCTTCTATTAATCAATTCACAATCGGAGGGATTCATCATCCTTCTTTAGAAAATTTATATGAGTGACCCAAGTAGTGATTCTCGGATGAATGAATCCTTTTGATTCATAATCATCTAGCTATATCGTTATTCTATCAACTCAATGAGGCCCATAAAATGTAAGGAAAGTGATATTTGTTTTTTCCCTACACCAACTCAATCAAGAACTCTACATCCCACTCTGGGGGAAAGTATGAAAAATCATACAGAAATACCACCAATAACTCATCTACCACATGAGGTAATCCACCATCAGGATCATTATCATCGTCCTCTAGTTATTGTGATGATAACTAAAAGAAAATATTTCCCAACACATGGTAGAATTGGTCTTGAACAACAAGACCAAGGATCCCATTCCATCAAAAACCTATTTATTCCCATCATGTTCCATGAAATTCACCCACATGAATATAGAAATCCATATGTGTCTAAAAATGATATTGAAAATCTATGTAGAGGATTGCATCAAAAAATCCCAATTCTAAGACTAGAAGATCATATTCCTTCTCAACTCCTAACACAAAAATCACACATGACAGGAACCTAAGACCATTATCCTTCTTCTTACCAAACAATGTCACCATATCCATCGCAAAGGAGAATATATTGTTTGGAAAATTCAGCAGATTCAGAAGATAAGCAGAGATAAATGAATCAGAAGAACTAGTATCAAAGAGAATAACGTCTATATAAAATGTAGTACCCCCGGTTTGAGGTATGTGGCCTTTTTTATGTTCTTAATGTTCATGGGATGAGTTGGGAAGTGGTTGGGAGAGTTTTAAAGGGTTTTTAATGAGTTTGGAGACTTTACATAGGGAGCACGGTTTGAGCACAATTAGTGGAAAACGTCCAGACTCTCTAGGAAACCATGCAGGAGGAGACACTAGGCTTTTCATGGCCTGTGGATGGTTTCTCAAACTGTGCAAGGAAAACATGTGGACACATTCTCTTGAAGAAGTAGTGTGCACTTGGTTAGCGCACGATTTTCCCAACAATGCGATCTAAATGTACGACCACATAAAAAATAGGGTTTTAATACCTGGGTTAACTCATGCTTGCCGCATTCCTTTCCAAACCTCCACCCACTCGAGCCTCACTCAGGATTACAGGTTCTCAGAGGATGAGTGTCCTCTCCCACTTAGTTTGGAAGAATTTTGAAGATGTTCGTTGTTGTTTTGAATGTGGTTTCTCCCAAGTAAGTCTCTCATCTTGGTTTCGTTGTGTTTTCCTCTAAATCGCCATCTCCAGATATCTTGGTTTTCTTTATCAACACCTGTTGTGTATAGATATAGGGTTTTGGAAGCCTTGTATGTTGATTTTAATGCTTGTGAATTCTAGGGAAAGGGATCTCAAGTGGTTTCGATGGTGCGTTCTCTGGTTTTGAGGTACGGTTGCTTGTGGGTCGATTTCATGGGAACTCTAAAGGTATGTAGCTTCTCTCTTCACTCCACATGGTTAGATCTAATGGTTTTGGGTTAAAATTAATTTTTTTGTAATGAAATTAGTTGTGTTTTGATGTGAAATTTTGGTTTGAAATCCATTTGAGTGTTTTTTCAAAAAAAAGAGGGTTTTATGGGGAAATTCTTTTGTTGTGGATTTTATAGTGATGATTTTAAAATGGGGTGCTATGGTTGATTTGTGAAAATAATATATGGAAAAGGGTTCCAATAAATAATTTGTTTTATTGAAATGTGGTTTGGAATGGAAAAGTATTTCCGAAAAATGGGTGATTTACTAAAATGGATTGATATCCTATGGAATGGGTTGGTTGCATGATGTTGTGACCTTGGTGGGTTTATGCTTGGTTTGGCTTGATTGAAATTTTGTGTGGAAGTGGGTGGTAAGTCTCATTATAAAAGGTGATGGATAGTGGTCAGAAGAACCACCATGTGGGTAGTGGTTGGGAAGTACCACTAGTTGTGAATGGGTGAATGGGTTTGGTAAAAGTCCCGCCATTTTGGTTGTTTTTTTGGCATTGCTTTACAAGTTGGAAATTGTTGTGAAAGTTTGTAAATGATGAAATGGATTGTGGACGTTTGTTTGGATTTCCCTTGGTGGATTGGATTGGGTGAGATGGCTTGGTAAGGGTGTGTTTGGCTTATGGTAATGGTTTCCCTTGTGATTTATTTTATATAAATTGTTTTATATAAATGTGCTAAGGGATTTATCCTAGTGGCATGTGTAAGGAAGACATTTGGGGAAAACCTACAAAGTTTTAGTACTCACCCCCTGCTTTGGCACTTTGCTATCTTTGTAGATGTTGTGTATCATGACGTGGGAGAAGGTAAGCATCTCCCTCCATTAGTGGTGCATTGTGATGTCTTGGGGGGGCTTGGATCTTGGAGCATGGTGTGGAGATGTGGTGGTGTCATGGCTCGTAGTGTTTGTTGATTGGTTTCCTCTTGTACTCTGATGTGGTGTATACATGTCTGGTTGTATTGTTTTTGAGTTGTATTATGGTATGACTTGGTTTACTTTTGGGAATGAATGTTTGGATGTTTTATTAACATGCATCATATAGTGGTGGTTAGTGGATTGTTTAGATGGTTTTTCCTTAGGGTAAATTAATTCCCCAAATTGTTCTCGGAGGCCTCATAATTTATTTCCTGCCTTGGGGGCCTTGGGAACGTCGCTTAAGGCCATGTAACCATCACCGCCTCCTCAAGACAATGAGGTAGGGGTGGGGTGTTACAAGTGGTATCAGTTTGTTCGGTCCTTAGTTTTCATGTGAGTGTAGTTGTTTGATCATTGGTGTTGATCATTGATTTTGGTGTTACATTATTTGTGGTATATTCCTTGAGTCGGGATGGTATGAAGGCATAGGAATGTCAGAACATGGAATGTATGGAATAAAAGGACGTAGCTATCCCTTTTGTGCTAAACATCAAGTTACTAGGGAGTTGGGTACATAAATGTTTTGGAGACACTTATAGGAATTGGATGTCCCATTATTGTGGGAGTGGCCAATGAGATGAGCATGGCATGAATGGTAGAAATGAATTCCCACTGGGTTGCATATTTCGTTGGGAATAATGAAATATTGGTTGAATTGAGAAATGTTTTTTTCAAACGTGTGAAATTGTAATGTGAATAAATTTTCTATTTTGAGAATGTTGTGGTTATCAAAATGGTGAAACATAGAAAATGTGGAAAGGTGGAAAGCCTCATTGTGATAGTATTGTGTAATGTGATTTGAAATTGGATTCCGTGATGTCTATGGAAGTGAGACTCATGGTTGTTTGTTTTCATTTTATAGAAATGGCATTGGGTAGCCATCGTAGAGACCGAAAGGATGTGGTCGATGAGAACATGGTTCCACCTGAGCCTCATGTGAACCAGTAGTTAGTGCAGAGTATAGTGAAAGATTTCCAGGCCGTGGAAAATGGAAACAATGTTGACAAACCAAGGAATGTGGATCATGTGGTTCAGTTTTAAAAGAATAATCCACCCATCTTCAGGGGTGATTCAGAGCCATAGAGGGTAGAAGCATGATTGAATAGAATGAACAAGATCTTTGAGTTCATTGGAACACTGGTAGAGATAAAAATGAAGTTGGCCACGTATATGTTGGCGGATCTTGACCATCATTGGTGGGAGTTGGTAGTCCAAGTAGGGACAGACTAGGTTGTGATGTGGGAATGAATTAAAGAATTGTATAATAAACAATTATACACACATACGTTCAGAATTTAGTGTACGACTGATTTCTTCAGTTTGAAGCAAGTGCTTAGGTCTGTGACGGAGTATGCAGCTATGTTAATGAACATAGCGTGTTTTTCACCTAAGGTGGAAGGTAGAATTTTGTTGAAGTCAAGGATCATAGAAGTGGGGTTAAGGAAAGAAATCCGTTCAAAGATAGCAGTACTGTGTATAGATGATTACACAGAGATGGTGAATAGAGCCTCGGTGGATGAGTGGGATCTGTTGGGAGCTCCGGGCGGAGGAAGCATGGTGGTACCCAGGGGGAATAGTGGGAACACTAATGTTGGGTTCAAGAGGATGCGTGACAGTTATTCCTAGGTAGGGAGTATGGAACATAATCCTAGGGTAGGATCAGTTAATCTTCGTCGGATGCCCTAGAGAAAAACGTGATGTTTTCAGTGTGGTTTGACCAGCCAAATCAAGCGAGATTATATGGAAAAAATTCGAGCATGTCATAATTGTATGTAGATATGGAATATAAAACATTATTGTCCGAATTATCTGAGGTTGGGTGTGCATGATACTTCTTAGGGATCACATACGTCGTATGCTTTGACTAGATAGGGACAGCATCACACCACTCGTCAGCTGAGTAATGTGGGTCATGGTAATTCTCGGAATACCCTGGATCCTCAGAAGGGAAATAAATAGCAGAGGGTGGAAAGAAAAAATGTGTTTGGAGATAAGCAGGTTGTGGTGGATGATCAGTTTGGACCATCCACAGTGCGAGGTACTATTCTTTTAAATTCTACCAAGATTCAAGTGTTGTTTGATACAGGTGCTTCACACTCTATTATTGATGCGCATGTGGTTGATTTGCTGGGATCAAGGGTAGATAGGATTCCCTCCATTTTAAAACATCAAACTCCTCTGGTTTGAAGATAGTGTTGAGCCTTCTTATGTAGATAATGTTGTATCGTTGTGGTAGTGGGTGAGCTAATATGGAATTTCTCAATGCTTGAGATGGATGAGTATGATGTAATCATAGGAATAGATTGGCTTGTGGATTTTAAGGCCCACATCGACTACGATGGGAGAATAATGGAATTTACGACACACGGTGGTGTTATACATCTCTTTATAGAAGAGTGGAATTAATGGAAATGTGCAATGGGTTTGTAGGCACCAGCAGTAGTCACATTATCATAATAGTAGGCAGTGTTGTCATTGGAATCGGAAATGATTATTGATCATAGTGTTCTTCTGGAGCATGATCATCACTTGGAGATAGTTCTAGGGATCTTGAGGGATCATTTGTTGTATGAAAAATTGTCAATGTCTGACTTTTTGATACATGAATTTCGTTTTCTTGTCCATGTGATTTTTGAAAGGGGTGTTTTAGTTGATCTGGAAAATATATAGGATGCTATCTCGTGGAAACCTATAAAGAATTTGTTTGAGATATAGAGTTTCCTTGGTCTAGTTGGTTATTATCAATTTTTATCATGATTATTCACATTTATCTTCACTGATGACAACATTGATATGAAATAATGTTCCATTCCAGTGGAATGAACATTGTTAGCAGTGTTTCGAAGAGCTAAAGAGTCTCCTTACATCAGTACCAATCATGGTTCTTTCAGAACTAGTAAAAGGTTACGTGGTGTATTGTGATGCATTGGGATTAGGACTGGGGTGTGTTCTCATGCAAAGGAATCATGTGGCTACATATGGCTCATGGATGTTGAGAGTGCATGAGAAGAACTACTGAACTCAGGATTTGGAATTGGCAGCAGGGGTGCATGCTTTGAAATTGTGGCGTTATTATATCTTCGGTGATAAATTCACGGTATATACAGATCATCAGAACTTGAAGCACATTTTCTCACAAAGGGATTTGAACATGACGCAAAGGAGATGGATGGAATATATCCATATGTTTGATTTTGACATAATGTACACACCTGGTAAGGGAAATTTGGTGGTAGTTGCATTAAGTAGAAAATCATATGCTCAGATGGTGAAACAGGCATCAGACCAGTGGCAGTTGATGTCTGTTATAGCTGATATGTGGTTGGAATGTGAGGACCAGGGTGATAGAGTGGTCTTTTTTATGGTTTTTTTGATTCCTAACATGGTTGGATATTTTAAAGAGGCACAAATATTTGATTCTGATTGTGTGACCATGGGTATGAGACTCAATGTTGGGGAGACCATTGAGGGTTTCCAACTGAATGGAGATTGAGTTTTGTGTTTTCCGAAACAGATGGTTGTACCAGTTTCCTCTAAGGAGGATCTTCTCAGGGCGTATCAGTTTTCCAGGTGGTTCGTTCATCCTGGAATTCAAAATATGTATAAATTGTTGAAAATGAAGTTCTGTTGGGATGGTATGAAAAGACAAGTGGCTGAGTTTTTTTTGAGATTATTGACTTGTCAGCAGGTCAAGGAAGAGCATCATAGGCCAGCTAGAATGTTTCAGTAATTACCAATCCCTATTTGTAAGTGGGATAAAATAGTGATGGAATTCGTCACAGGTCTCCCAAGAATGGTTAGAAAGCACGATGCCATTTGGGTGATAGTGAATCAAATAACGAAGTCGGCCCATTTCAATATAATTTGTGAATCTCATACGGTGGAGGATCTATCCAAAATCTATATCCGGGAGGTATTATAGAGGCATTGCGTTCCTTTATTGATTGTATCAGATAGAGATCCGAGGATCACATCTCGTTTCTGGAAATCCATGTAGCAAGCCCTTGGGACACAGTTGACTATGAGCACGACGTATCACCCTCAGACGGATGGTGAATCTGAGAGGATGATATAAACATTGTAGGATATTCTTCGAGCTTGTTTCATGGATTTTTGTGGCTTGTGGGAGGATCACTTGGCGTTGGTTATGTTCTCATACAATAAAAGTTATCGGGCATCCATACGTATGGCTCCGTTTGAATCATTGTATGGGAGACCGTGTTGTTCTCCACTATGTTTGTTCGAAACGGGTGATTCCTAGATGGTCGGACCAAGCCATGTACAGGAGACTCCAGAGAAGATCAAGTTGATCGAGAAGAGAATGGAGACGACTCAGTGTCATCACAAATCGTATCCAGATCATTGCCGATGGTCGTTGTCATTCAAGGTGAGTGATCATGTTTTCTTGAGTATCTCTCCTAGAATAGGACATCGTCAGTGTGGGAAGCAGGGAAAGTTAACTTTGAGGTATATTGGACTTTTTGATATTCAATAGTGGGTTGGTGAGGTGGATTATCGTTTGGCTTTTCCACCTAAATTCAGTGCGGTGCACGATGTGTTTCATGTGTAGTAGTTGAAAAAGTTTCATCTGTATCATGACCATGTGATTCTATGGGATCATGTTGAGCTAGAACCAGATGCATTGTTGGTGCATGTGCCAGTACAGGTTTTGGATAGGCAAGATAAAGTCTTTCATGGTAAAAGCATCGTGTTTTCCGTGTTTTGCGGCAACATGGACTGATTCATGAGGAGAATTGGGAGCTGGAGAAATAGATGGTCGAGCAATGGACCGAGCTCTTTCGATAATGGTTGGGTTTACTTGTAACATCCCATGTAAGTAATGAATAATAGATATTTTTATGTATGTCTATTAATGAATTATATAGTGTTTTAGAGGCTTATAATGAAAATAATTCGAATCTTAAGCATGGAATACACTAATATTCTTAAAAGATTGTTTTACTGCCTTTTGAAGGAAACCCCTTTTTAAATCAATATTTTGACAATTTTATAATCTATATTTGTCAAAATAAACATATTCATTATGATTGGGACATTGAATTTTACATTGGATAAATTTTTGGTATTTTTCTAACAATGTTCATTTTTTAATGAATAGTGAAAAATACTGCATTTTACATCAAAACTGCTTTTTAATTTAATTTAATTATATGGTTAGATTATATTTTTAATTGGTATTAAAGTGTAATATGAATATAATTTTACCATTTAATTTAATCATGGTCATTAGGATTAATTTCACATTGGAATTGGTCATAAACTAATGCCAAACTTTTCATAGATATTGTTTCAAAAAAACCCGCTATTTGTCATGACAGCAGGAATTAATTATTAAATTAATTAATGTAACTTATATGATTTTAATATTGTAAAATAGACATCATTTTTGAATTCGGAATATCAAATATAGTTTAGGGTGAATTTTTGGTAATTTTCTGAAAAACTTCAATTTTTGATGAATAGTGAAACCACTAAGTGGTACTTATAAAAAATGATTTTTTCGTTTAAATGAAATTTTTCCATCATTGTGTTTTGAATTTAAAAAATCTGACATACATGGTTGTCATTAAGAAGTAAAATGTGGTTCAATGGGATTAAAATAATTTTTTGGTGAATAGTATCTTATTAAGTTCTTAATCGCGATTAGTGGTAATTAGTGTAGTTTAAGGTAAAAATAATGTTTTAATATTATGAGATGAGCTTGACACATGTCCTACACTCATTGGATGTGTCATGGCCGACCATGACAAGCCATGGGTCAACTTGGGGACCCCATGGAGCCACATTGTTTGGGAAATTCCATAAATAACTTTTTATTTAATGTTAAAGTATAAATGACACAAACATGAGTTGTGTTACTAAAACAATTTTTATATGCGGTTATACAAGTCATCATTTTGACTATAAATAATAATTATAAATCTAAAAAGATTTCCTACATAATAGTATTTGTTTTAAAAATTTTAGACATTAAATAAATTAAATTATTAATGACATAATGATGATGCAGCGATGACATCATTATTTAACGATTTAAATAAACTGGAACGTTAATGTAAAATCTAAAACCTACACATGGCCAAAACCAATTGGATGAGTGTATTTCGAACCCTTATCACCTTATCATCGAATGATATCAATGCGGGTCCTTTTTAAATCGAAACTCATTTTAAAATAAAGTAACTTATCTTTACTTTCCAAGAGTGCCCGTCCTCTCCTCTTATAAAAGGCCCCCACCTCTACCTCCTTACCCACACTCCCAAAGCCTTTGTTTTGGCCAAACCCTGCCCATTTTGTCTCTCCACTTCCCTCCATTACTTTTTGAAGCCTCACATTGGGATTAAGTCTTCCCAAGGAAGCCTTTGAGCTCAATCCAATGGGAGTTACCCGATTTTAAGGTAATGTCTTCTTTTGAGTCCTTTTGATTTTTTTTGATTCTCCAACCCCCTAAACTATTTTCAGTCTTTTCTTTTGTAAAAATTCCAGTATCCTCAATATACTAGGATGTTTTTATAATATGGATTCTAGCTACACTTACACACACCTACATCTAATTGTTAACGAACATACTGTTTCCGTGGATGGTGAATTTATGCCTCCCGAAACGATGATTGTTCAACATTCTGTTAACACCTTCAAAGGTGGCCATTAAGATGTCACTATATTTATATATGATATATAATATGTTTTTTTTCCTTAATCTTCTGTTTTTTTCTGTTTGGGTATACCTTTATGGTTTCCATTATGGGTAAACGCGATATCTTCATTTAAGGAAGTACGGACTACCGCCCCCTCAAAGTGATTTGATTCGTTAAATACCATATGTGGGACGTATAAAGGATGGAACTATTATATTATAAATGATATTATACTATAATTATAATATACCTTTATATAATTATGATTCTATTATATAAAATACGAAATAGAAATGAAAGTAGCATTCATGCGTACGTACGGCTTACCGTCTCCATGAACGGTGCATTTCATTTCTTATCTCTAAATGATTATGTAATATTATAAATGCATGCATGTACTGGATATATATGACATATATGATATCTACATCATAAATACCATTCTGTATATAATGGACACATGAACAACTTGTAATTATAAAGTGTTTATTTTTGACTCAAGTACCAATGATCGTTAAAATGACCATTATTAACTTAAATAATTACATAGTGTTCATGACATGGTAATAAGTGATATAAAAGGAATAATGAACTTGAAAAAGTTCTTAATTAAGTAGAAATTAACTCAAGTTTATTATTCAGGACATTAAAGAACGATCGAGTCAAGTCGGGCCCGAGGTATGGGACATCGTCTCAATCTCCTTTCATTGAAGCATATTTTGTTTTATACACAACCTTATTTTATACGGTGTATAAACCCCATTGACTTTTACGTTTATCCCAAAGGAATCTTTTTTATACGAAGCGTTTTACTAAACGACAAAAGGGAATGTTTTTTTCATACGTATGCGGCGACAACGACTTCTCCGCCGCCGTGAACTCTATTTGAGTTTCGGCTTCCTTTAAAAGCCATACCTTTTTAAAAGAAAAATAAATACCATGTTTTACCTTTCTATTATTTTGGTATTGAAAATGGTTTTCAAAATGTTTTTATATCAATGTGTTGTATTGATATCTTGTGATTGAAAGGTGGAAATGTTATGTTTCCTTTATGCATGTTTTATGTGATACGATTATGTTGAGATTCATGGGTATTATTATGAAGACGGGTGGTTCCGTGATAAACTAAGGGTGGGTGAGCCCGATATAGCTCTCCAATGCATTGGGTAACGTGAAGGAGTGAAACGTTAAGGTTTTCTCCCAAGAGATTTAGGGAATATACTGTGATGGGTATTCCAAATGTAACCAAGGGGGTTACTCCCTACATAAGGATGTTATGAATGCCTCAAGTTACCTTTATGTCTTATGATTTCTATGATTTATTCATGATTTGATGAGGTATGTTAAAATTCTTATGTTTTATGGGTAAAGTATGATTTCATTCTTTTGTATATATGTACCCATGTTTCCATTCCACATTTTGATATCTCTTACTGATCTTTTTATGCTCATCCCATGTTTTTTTTGAAATGTTTTTCACAGGTCAAGGGAACGGTACATGATATGATGATAGTGTCAAGGAAGTGTCAAAAAATAATCCATGTATTATTTTAAATATGTTTCCATTGATGGGAATGAAGAGTACTATCTTTATGTAACCACTTTGTTTATATGTGGAATGTAATACAAGTTTTATGATCTAATTCTCTAAAACTCTAAACCCAAAAAGATTTTCAATGTGTAATCTTGTAATAACTCAAGATTAAGTAAGGTTTAAGGCTGGGCCCTTATAGTTGGTATCAGATGTAGGATTAGATAAATTTAGGCTTTAGAATTATATTAAATGATTATGCAAAAATATTTTTTTTTGAAATGATATAGCATTGGATGATTACCATGTTGCTTCATCTAAGACATGTTTGTTCAGAATGGTTTTCCGCAGAGGAAATAGGGAAGCAGTGCTAGGAAGGCATACAGAAGGAAATAACCTTCCGAATCCGCATCCTGAGATGGTCGTAATTGGAACTGAATAGTTTGTTGCAGTAATGGCGCTGTTGACTCAAGCGATAAATGGCGGTGGTATCCATACACAAGATCAGCCAGATCAACCGCAGAAGAACATGTCAGTGGTGGAACATTTCATGAGGCAACATCCCCCATCATTCAGAGGATCATCTGTCCATGTGCTAGGTGAAGGGTGGATTAATGCACTGGAGAAGATTTTTGACGTCATGGGGTGTTCAGACAATCAAATGGTTAGTCTTTCTATTTACCGTTTGGAGGGTGAGGAAGATCAGTGGTGGTCTATGGGTAAAAATATCAGGGACACCGATGAGATTGATTCTCTTGACTGGGATGAATTCAAAGGTATATTTCTTGAGAAGTATTTTCCTAAGGCTGTTCGACTTAGGATGGAAAATCAATTCTTGGAATTGAGGCAAGAGGAAGACTCAGTGGCTACCTATGAAGAAAGGTTCACTCGATTGGAAAGGTATGCTCCAAATTTTATCCGAGACCTTGATAGTAAAATCAATCATTTTTACTCAGAATTAAATCCAAAATATCGAAGGGAATTAGCTTCTCATGAGTTTGAAGGTTATGAAAAGCTTGTTCGATGTGCTGAGAAGGTGGAAATGGAGTTTTCCGATGATCAAGTGTTCTATAACAACCAACAGAAGAAGAGACCGAGGTGGAAGGAGAAAGGTAATAATTCTTCAAAAAAGACTGATGGTAAGAAAACTAAGTTTCCAGTTTGTGATAAATGTGGCAAAAGGCTTGCTGGGGAATGTCTTCTGAATTCTGGAAAGTGCTACCGATGTGGTATGATGGGACATAAGGCTCGTGATTGCACTTAAAAGGATCAAGGTGAAGGTAAGACCAAATTTGATTTACAGTTAGTGAAATGTTATAAGTGCAATGAGATGGGTCACTATGAAAATGAGTGTCCGAAAAAGATCTTGAGTGATGGGAAGCAGTTAGACTACAAGAAGAAAGGGATGGTGAAATCCTTTACAACTACATCAGCAGATGTCAGACCATCAAATGAAGTTGTGTCAGGTACTTTGTTTGTTTTTTCAGATTATGCCGGTGTGTTGTTTGATTCGGGGTCTACACATTCTTTCATCTCTAAATCCTTTTCTAGAAAAATGGGAATACCATCTCAAGAAATGACTCCTGAACTTTAGGTAAAAACCCCTGGGGGGAATGTTGAGATAAAAAGAATTTATAAGAATCTTCCTATCCTTATCTGTGGATGGAACCTACTTGCAAACCTTATTGTTCTACCTCTAGTAGAGTTTGATGTTATCCTGGGTATGGATTGGCTCTCTATTTACCATGCTAAGATTGACTGTAGAGCTAAAGAAGTTTCTTTTCAGAAAGACTTTTAGTTTGTGTACAAGAATGAACCCTTACTTTTGATAACTTATTAAGAGGCTGAGAAACTTGTAAAAGATGTAAATTAATGTTACCGTGCACACATCGTTGAAAATAAAGGAACTGTTCAGATTAATTATGTGCCAGTGGTAAATGAGTATCCTGATGTTTTTCTTGATGAGTTTCCTGGAATAATACCAGATCGGGAAGTTGAGTTTACTGTTGACTTAGTTCCTGATGCTAAGCCAATTTCAAAACCCCCTTATCGAATGGCTCAAATTGAACTTTTAGAGTTGAAGGAGAAATTGCAAGATTTATTAGAGAAAGGTTTCATTTGACCTAGCACATCACCATGGGGTGCTCCAGTCTTGTTTGTTAAAAAGAAAGATGGTTCAATGAGACTTTGCATTGATTATAGAGCCTTGAATAATATCACTGTTAAGAACAAATATCCTTTGCCTCATATTGATGATTTGTTTGATCAGCTCCAGGGAGCTCAATATTTTTCAAAGATTGACTTCAGATCGGGGTACCATCAGCTGAAGGTAATGGAAGAAGATGTTCCGAAGACCACGTTCTGTACAAGATATAGCCACTATGAATTTGTAGTAATGCCTTTTGGGCTAACCAATGCACCTGCTGTATTCATGGACTTAATGAATAGAATATTCCAAGAGTTCTTGGATAAGTTTGTGGTGGTTTTTATTGATGATATTTTGGTGTTTTCTAAAAGTAAAGAAGAGCATGAAAGACATTTAAGGGTTATCTTGAAAACCTTAAAAAAAGAAATTGTATGGGAAATTCAGAAAGTGTGAGTTTTGGTTGAAACAAATTTCATTCCTTGGTCACATTGTTTCTAAAAATGGGATAACTATTGATCCTGCAAAAACAAAAGTTATGGAAGACTGGCCAAGACCAAAAAATGTAACTGAGATTCGTAGCTTCCTTGGTTTGGCAGGCTATTACCGAAGGATTGTTAGAAATTTTTCACAGTTATCTAGTCCAATGACTAAGCTAACTCGGAAGGGTGTTAAGTTTATCTGGACAAAAGAATGTGATGATTGTTTTCAGGAATTGAAAAGAAGATTGGTGAATGATCCAGTTTTGGCACTAGTTTCCAGTAATGGTGAGTTTTTTATATACAGTGATGCTTCATTAAAAGGACTTGGTTGCGTCCTAATGCAGAATGATCAGGTAATTTCTTGTTCTTCACGACAGTTGAAAACTCATGAGGTAAATTACCCTACACATGATTTGGAATTCGCTGCTGTTGTTTTTGCTTTAAAAATTTGGAGGCATCATTTGTATGGAGTAAAGTGTGAAATATATACCGATCACAAAAGCTTAAAGTATATATTCACTCAGAAAGAATTGAACATGAGACAAAGGAGATGGATATAATTAATCAAGGATTACGATTGTACAATTCATTACCATCCGGGAAAAGAAAATAAAGTGGCTGAAGTTTTGAGTCAAAAAAGTAATGCTTCATTAGTAATGTTGCGTTAGGAACGTGATACTTTGGTTAAGTATTTGATAAACTTTGGAATAGAAGTTGTGGGTGCAGGAAGTTCTTCTATTTTGTTTCAGGTATCAGTGAGATCATCTCTATCAGATAGAATCAAGTAAGCACAGAAGCAAAACAGTGAGTTGCAGAAAAAGGTAGAGCTGGTTCAGAAAGGTAAGTTGCCTGAATTCAACATTGACAATGATTGCGTTTTGAGATTTGGAAGAGATTGTGTGTGCCTTGTGATTCACAGTTGAAAAGAGAGTTGTTATGTGAAGCTCATAGTTCTCTGTTTTTAGTTCATCCTGGAAGTACTAAGATGTATAGAGATCTGCGGGAGTATTACTGGTGGGATGGAATGAAAAGAGATATTGCTGATTTTACTGTGAAGTGTTTGACTTGTCAGCAGGTTAAAGTAGAGCGGAAGTTACCGAAAGGGATGCTTCAGCCTTTACCAGTGCCAGAGTGGAAATGGGAGAATATATCCATGGACTTTGTTGTGGGATTACTGAAGACATCTCGAGGTAATAATGCAATCTGTGTTATTGTTGATCGCTTGACTAAATCTTCTCATTTCCTTGCTATATAAGATACTTTTTCCCTCGATCAAATTTCCCGTTTGTATCTTAAAGAGATAGTCAGGTTACATGGAGTTCCCTTCTCCATTATATATGATCGTGATCCCAGGTTCACTTTTAACTTTTGGAAAGGCCTTCAGAAGTCGTTGGGTACTGAATTAAATTTTAGTACAGCTTTTCATCCTCAATCAGATGGGAAGTCAGAACAAACAATTCAGACATTGGAGGATATGCTACGTTCTTACTCTATGGATTATCACGGAAGTTGGGACCAACATCTTTCTTTGGTTGAATTTTCATATAATAACAGTTTTCATTCCAGTATACAGAATGCACCATTTCAGGCATTATATGGGAAGTGGTGTCGAACTCCATATTTCTGGGATGAAGTGGGTGAAAGGAAGATGATGGGACCAGAATTGGTAGAAGAGATGGCAGAAAAAAGTTCAGCTGATTCAGAAGCACATGAGAACAGCTCAGAGCAGGCAGAAGAGTTATGCGAATTACAGGAGAAAGGATCTATCTTTTGAGGTAGGTGATCATGTTTTTATCAAGGTTTCTCCTTAGAAAAGTGTGATGAGATTTGGTAAGAAAGGAAAGATGAGTCCAAGCTTTATTGGACCATATGAAATTATGGAGAGAGTTGGATTAGTTTCATATCGGGTGGCTTTACCTCCGAGTTTATCTCAGGTACACAATGTTTTTCACATTTCGATGTTGAGAAAGTATATGCCAGATCCATCTCATGTTTTGAGTCCAGAGGTAGTTCAGCTGGAAGAGAACCTATCTTATGAGGAACAACCAGTCCAGATTCTTGACCATAGGGAGCAAGTGTTACAGAATAAGGTGATTAAGCATTTAAAGGTTTTGTGGAAAAACCACATGATGGAAGAGGCAACATGGGAATCTAAAAATGCAATGAGGGATAAGTACCTCCATTTATTTGATAAGTAAATAAATTGTGGGGACACAATTTTCTAAAGGGGGGATGGATGTAACATCCCAAGTATGTAATGAATAATAGATATTTTTGTCTATGTCTATTAATGAATTATATAGTGTTTTAGAGGCTTAAAATGAAAATAAATCCAATCTTAAGCATGGAATACACTAATATTCTTAAAAGTTTGTTTTACTGCCTTTTGATGGAAAACCCTTTTTAAATCAATATTTTGACAATTTTATAATCTATATTTGTCAAAATAAAAATATTCATTATTATTGGGACATTTAATTTTACATTGGATAAATTTTTGGTATTTTTCTGACAATGTTCATTTTTTAATGAATAGTGAAAAATACTGCATTTTACATCAAAACTGCTTTTTCATTTAATTTAATTATATGGTTAGATTATATTTTTAATTGGTATTAAATTGTAATCTGAATATAATTTTACCATTTAATCCAATGGTGGTCATTAAGATTAATTTCACTTTGGAATTGGTCATAAACTAATACCAAACTTTTCATAGATATTGTTTCAAAAAAACCCGCTATTTGTCATGACAGCGGGAATTAATTATTAAATTAATTAATGTAACTTATATGATTTGAATTTTGAAAAATAGACATCATTTTTGAATTTGGAATATCAAATATATCTTAGGGTGAATTTTTGGTAATTTTCTGAAAAACATCAATTTTTTGATGAATAGTGAAACTACTAAGTGGTACTTATAAAAACTGATTTTTCCGTTTAAATGAAATGTTTCCATCATTGTGTTTTGAATTTCAAAAATCCGACATACATGGTTGTCATTAAGAAGTAAAATGTGATTCAATGGAATTAAAATAATTTTTTGGTGAATAGTAACTTATTAAGTTCATAATCGCGATTAGTGGTAATTAGTGTAGTTTAAGGTAAAAATAATATTTTAATAGTATGAGATGAGCTTGACACATGTCCAACCCTCATTGGATGTGTCATGGACGACCAAGACAAGCCATGGGTCAACTTGTGGACCCCATGGAGCCACTTTGGTTGGGAAATGACATAAACAACTTTTTATTTAATGTTAAAGTAAAAATGACACAAACATGAGTTATGTTACTAAAACAATTTTTATATGGGGTTATTCAAGTCAGATTATTGACTATAAATATTAATTAGAAATATAAAAAGATTTCCTACATCATAGTATTTTTTCATAATTTTTATACATTAAATAAATTAAAACATTTATGACATCATGATGATACAGCGATGACCTCATTAATTAACGATTTAAATAAAATGGAAAGTAAACGTAAAATATAAAACCTACACATGGCCAAAACCAATTGGATGAGTGTATTTAGAACCCTTATCACCTTATCATCGAATTATATCAATATGGGACCTTTTAAATCCAAAAAACATTTTAAAATAAAGTATGTTATCTTTACATTCCAAGAGTGTCCCTCCTCTCCTCTTATAAAAGGCCCCCACCTCTACCTACTTACCCACACTCCCAAAGCCTTTGGCTCGACCAACACCTTCCAATTTTGTCTTTCCACTTCCCTATCTTACTCCTTGAAGCCTCACATTGGGCATAAGGCTTTCCAAGGAAGCCTTTGAGCTCAAACAAATGGGAGTTACCCGATTTTATGGTAATGTCTTCTTTTGAGTCCTTTTGTTTTATTTTTCTTTTCCAACCCCCTAAACTCTTTTTATTATTTTCTTTTGTAACAACTCCAGAATCCTCAATATACTAGGATGTTGTTATAATATGGATTCGAGCTACACATACACACACCTACATCTAATGGTTAACGAACATACTGTTTCCGTGAATGGTGAATTTATGCCTCCCGAAACGATGATTGTTCAACATTCTTTTAACACCTTAAAATGTGCCCATTAAGATGTCACTATATTTATATATAATATATAATATGTTTATGTTTTCATTAAGCTTCTGTTTTTTTCTTTTTGGGTATACCTTTATGGTTTCCATTATGGGTAAACGCGATATCTTCATTTAAAGAAGTGCGGACTACCGCCCCCTTAAAGTGATTTGATTCGTTAAATACCATATGTTGGACGTATAAAGGATGTAACTATGATATTATATACGATATTATACCGGAATTAAAAATATACCTTTATATCATTATGATTCCATTCTATAAAATACGAAATAGAAATGAAAGTAGCGTTCATGCGTATATACGGCTTTCTGTCTCCATGAATGGTGCATTTCATTTCTTACCTATAAATGATTATGTAAGATTATAAATTAATGAATGTACTAGATATATATGACATATATGATATATACATCATGAATACCATTCTGGATATAATGGATACATGAACAACTTGTAATTATAAAGGGTTTATTTTTGACTCAAGTACCAATGATCGTTAAAATGACCATTATTAACTTAAATAATTACATAGTGTTCATGACATGGTAATAAGTGATATAAAAGGAATAATGAACTTGAAAAAGGTTCTTATGAAAGTAGAAATTAACTCAAGTTTATTATTCAGGACATTAAAGAACGATCGAGTCAAGTCGGACCCGAGGTATGGGACTTCGTCTCAATCTCCTTTCATTGAGGCATATTTTGTTTTATACACAACCTTATTTTATACGGTTTATAAACCCCTTTGAATTTTACGTTTATCCAAAAGGAATCTTTTTTATACGAAGCGTTTTACTAAACGACAAAAGGGAATGTTTTTGTCGTACGTATGCGGCGACAACGACTTCTCCGCCGCCGTGACCTTTATTTGAGTTTCGGCTTCCACTACAAGCCATACCTTTTTTTAAAGAAAAATAAATACCATGTTTTACCATTATTTTATTTTGGTATTGAAAATGGTTTTCATAATGTTTTTATATCAATGTGTTGTATTGATATCTTGTGATTGAAAGGTGGGAATTTTATGTTTCCTTTATGCATGTTTTATGTGATACGATTATGTTGAGGTTCTTGGGCATTATTATGAAGATGGGGGGTTCCGTGATAAAATAAAGGCGGGTGAGACCGATATAGCTCTCCAATGCATTGGGTAACGTGAAGGAGTGAAACATTAAGTTTTCTCCGAAGAGATTTAGGGAATATACTATGATGGGTATTCCAAATGTAACCAAGAGGGTTACTCCCTACGTAAGGATGTTATGAATGCCTCAAGTTACCTTTATGCCTTATGATTTTTATGATTTATTCATGATTTGATGAGGTATTTTAAAATCCTTATGTTTTATGGGTAAATTATGATCTCATTCGTATGTATATATGTACCCATGTTTCCTTTCCATATTTTTATATCCCTTACTGATATTTTTATGCTCATCCCACGTTTTTTTTTGAAATGTTTTTCACAGGTCAAGGGAAAGGTACATGATATGATGATAGTGTCAAGGAAGTGTCAAGAAATAATCCATGTTTTATTTTAAATATGTTTCCATTGATGGGGATGAAGAATACTATCTTTATGTAACCACTTTGTTTATATGTGGAATGTAATGCAAGTTTTATGATCTAATTCTCTAAAACTCTAAACACGAAAAGATCCTCAATGTGTAATCTTGTAATAACTCAAGATTAAGTAAGGTTTAAGGTTGGCGCCTTATATTACTAATTTCCAAGGACAGAAAGACCAATGGTGGGGAGAATTTAGTACCCCAGTTTCAGGTATGTGGCCTTTGAGTTTGCTTTTTTATGTTCTTTAAGTGCATGGGATGAGTTAGAAAGATGTTGGGAGAGTTTGGAATGGTTTTGAATGAGTTTGGAGTCTTTTCTTAGGAAGAACGGTATGATCACGGTTAGTAGAAACCATGCAGAAATTCCAGGAAACCATTTAGGGGGAGACATTAGGCTTCACATGCCTTGGGCATGGTTTCCAAAACCGTGTGAGGCAACTGTGCGGACCCTTTCTCTCGAGGTAGTAGCGTGTACATGACTAGAACATAGTTTGCCAAACCGTGCGGACTAACAGTGTGACCACTTAAAAAATTGGGTTTTAAAACCCGAGTTCACTCGGGCTTTCCACATTCCTCTCCAAACATCCTCCCACTCGATCATCACTTGGGGTTATGGGTTCTCAGAGGCTGAGGGTGCTCTCCCACATGGTTTGGAAGCATTTTTATGTGGTACCACGGTGTTTGATGGTTGATTCTCCCTGGTTAGTCTCTCCTCTTGGTTTTGTTGTGTTTTCCTCTAGATCTACATCTCCCTGCCTCTCGGTTTTCATGATCTACACCTTTTGTGTGTATATCTAGGGTTTTGGTTTCCTTAGATGTTGATTTTAATTCTTTTGAATGCTAGGGAAACAGATATAGAGAGGTTTCTGTTGTGCGTTCTCTAGTTTTGAGGGGCGTTTTCTCGTGGGTCGATTTCTCGGGAACCCTAATGGTAGGTGGCTTCTATCCCAACTCCACTTGGTTAGAGCTATATGTTTTTTGTTAAAATTAATTTGGTTGGCTTGAAAATAATTTTTTTATGTTCAAAGTTGGTTGGAAGTCCATTTGGGGATTTTTGGGAAAAATGGGGTTTTAGGGTGAAATGATTTTGTTGTGGATTTTAAAATGAAGATCTTAAAATGGAATGCTATGGTAGATTTGTGAAAATTATTGATGGAAAAGGGTTTTCAATAATGAGTTTGTTTTATTGAAATATATTTTGGCATGGAAAATGATTTTCAATAAATGGGTGATTTGTTGAAGTGGATTGATATGCAATGGAATGGGTTGGTTGCATGACGTTGTGACCTTGGTGGGTTTATGCTAGGTTTGGCATGATTGAAATGTTGTGTGGATGTTATCGGGAAGTTTCACTATAAATGGTGATGAATTGTGATCAGAAGAACCACCATTTGGGTAGTGGTCGAGAAGTACCCCTAGTTTTGAATGGGTGAACATGTTGGGAGGAAGTCTCACGGTTTTGGTTGCTTTGGTGTGAATGGGTGAACTGGTTGGGCGGACGTCCCACTGTTTTGGTTGTTTGTTGTGCATTTCTTTGAATGTTGGAAATTATTGTGCTAGTGTGTAATTGATGAAATGGATTGTGGCATGTTTGTTTAGCTTTCCCTTGGTGGTTTGGTTTGGGTGAGATGGCTTGGTAAGGGTGTGTTTGGCTTATGGTAATGGTTTCACTTGTGATTTATTTTATGTAAATTGTTTTATATAAGTGTGCTAACGGTTTTATCCTAGTGGTGTGTGTAGGGAAATCATTTGGGGAAACCCTACTGATTTTAAATACTCACACCCTGCTTTAGCACGTTGGTGTCTTTTCAGGTGTTGTGTATCGTGATGTGGGAAAAGGTAAGACATCTCCCTCCTTTAGTGATTCATTGTGATGTATTGGTGGATCTTGGAGCATGGAGCTTGGTGTGGAGTTGTGGTGGTGACATGGATCATAGTGTATATTGTTTGGTTTCTGCATGTACTCTAATATGGTGTAGACATTTCTAGTTTTATTGGGTTTGGAATGTATTGTGGTAAACCTTGGTTGTCTTTTGGGAATGCATGTTTGGCTGTTTTGTTGATATGAATCATATAGTGTTGGTTAGTGGATTGTTCGGTTGGTTTTTTCTTAAGAGAAAATCATTCCCCTAATTGTTCTCAGATCCATCAACATTTATTTCCAGCATTTTCCGCCTTGGGAACATCACATAAGGCCATGTAACCCTCATCGCCTCCTCAATCCAATGATATAGGGGCAAGGTGTTACATAATATGCAATCAAAATGGTACTTCAGACATTCAATGGCCCTGAATCTGATCTCACTGGGGTCTAGTCCACAACATGATGATTCTTGGTCTTTTCATGACAGTGGGTACATGGCCTCAACTCATCCTAGAACTGGCCATAAAACAATGATGATTTGTTTATGCTTTCGTGACCACAAAACCAAGATCTCATTTTCTCAATCGACTCCAACTAAATTGACATTCCCTTGGAAGACATAGATTTTATCCCACTCTGGAATTGTTACGCCACTCTGCAAAATCGTTTAACATGCCACATAACTCCACATCGATAACAAGGCCTTGGAGGGGGTGTAAATACATGCTTTATATTCCCTACCTTCTAACATTGATGGCATGCCACCAAACCTATGTCTGAATCTATATATGAATATTGCATGGAATAATGGCCTAAACTACCACCTCATTTCTTCACCTTATCATCCCACTTCCACTTTTTCTCTGAGGAGTTTCCACTACCAACAACAAACACCACTTTAGAATACCTAGCAATTTTTATGATCAATCTCAACCAGGAAAAATGATCAACCACCTCAGCATAGGTTCCCATCATTAATAAGAAGACTTCAGAGTAAATTTATGGTCGCATCACCTTCTTAAAATTCATTGCCTAAATGGATACATTATAGATATTCTTAGGTGATTACGTTACTAGCATAGAAAAATGGTTATAATATTCCATCAGTGACTGATCTCCTTAGGAATGATCCATGAACTCTCAAGAACTGTCATTGGCTAGGACCTCCGAAAAATGTACCTCATTAATGATGGTCTCGAAATCCATCCATCTCAACTGCTCATGGTCCCCAAATTGAAGCACTAATTTCCACCACGTGATGTTTGGACCCTATACCATAATTTAGGAACACATCCCCTTGACCTCATAGGGATTTTCAAGGAACTCAAACATGCACTTGAACTTCTCAGGCCACTTTTGTACATTCTAGGGTTATATATTTTCATGAAAATTATGAGGCTTATTCTACAAATACTCATGATATTTATCCTTCCAAGAACAAGACTCATCTACTCTAGATGGAGTAAGGGAATAATACAATCCCTACCAAGATCCCGAATAGCCCAATCAATTGATTCTATCATTATTCGATCAATCTATGGGGGAGAACTCTATATATCATCTTCCCGCTTGTCTATGGGAGATTTCTGTGGGGGAATTATTATACAAAACCAAAAGTCCAAAAAGAAATCCTTAGTACAACCGGTATGATAATTTTTATAATAAAAATAAAATGTAAATAAATATTACTCATCAAAAAAAGGAAATAAACAAATACTTCAACCCCACCTAATGTCCACATGTAGTCTGCAGCCCAGACGTCCCACCTAGAAGGGATATAAAACAAAAATCCCAATATCCCATTGTAACTTGAGCTCTGTGATGAGATTTCCAAGCCCGGTAACCTAATCACAACTAGAACTCGGAGCCCCAATAGTCCAATCTCTTTTCTGACCATACTCATCCAAAATAATATGATCTGAAGAGATTAACCATGGTGTAATACCATTCAATCATGAACCAAGTCGATATTTCTTCAAAAATAGTTCCCAACCCGATCAATGGAATGGCCAGAAGGGCATTTCCTTTCCCCATGGGCTGGAACAAGATCCCAGGAATGATAAATAAAACATGGGAACGATTTACCTGCATTTATGAGCATGAGAAAACCAAAATAAATAAATAAAATGAATCTAAAAATTCACAACAAACAAGCCATAAATAAATGCATAACTGAATTACATATTTTGAAAACTAACCCTGAAGGGGACCACAAAAAATAGTAGAATCCAGTCTATCCCATGCACCACTACATGGAATAGGAGCATCTCCCTCAATCTATCTCCATAACACCGCACCATGTAAGGAAGGTAACAACCTAAACCACCATCTCCAAATATTGTTCCTTTACATGTGTCAATCATTATCAAGTCTACTTACACCAAAAGGTGTACG
Source organism: Viscum album (assembly GCA_963277665.1). Classification (NCBI taxonomy): domain Eukaryota; kingdom Viridiplantae; phylum Streptophyta; class Magnoliopsida; order Santalales; family Viscaceae; genus Viscum; species Viscum album. The sequence goes on from OY728165.1 coordinate 224,442,716, forward strand.
AATTGTGTGACCATAACCCCAATAGGATACCAACCATGAAAATATTCCATTCAATAATCATTATATTGCAAAAATATTAAAGGATTTTATAAAAAGTAAATGCTAGTGAAAATTTTTATGGGAAGAAACTTTAAATAAAATCATTTTTCATTAGGAAAACTTTAAAGAATAGACAATATTAAAGAAGAAACACATTCTACTGAAATTAAAAACCAAACACACTGTATACCCATGATATTTACAATATAATTAATGATCACTAGTCATTGGAAATATCCCAAGGCAATATATATTAATGGGACACTAGGTACATCACATCTAGTTGAAATGTTTCCAAGGAACTTTAATGAACTTCATTCTCGTGAACAATCCACTATTTGGGAACACACCTATAATGTAGTGGTCTCTAATCAATCATAATTATTTAGTTAGTGTTTTCATCATAAATCATTCTATATGAATCATGGGCTTCCCTTTTCCGTAATCAAGTTCCCTATTTAAAAAAAATACCATTTCCACATAAAAAATACATTCATAAACCATAAATATATAATACAAATCCCCATATATGTTTCACACCCTCAAAATAGTTCATTAAAAAACTAAAATTTTATATAAAAACTTCAATTGGTGTTATAAGGATTTTCAAACAAACTTAATTAAAAAAAATTATTTTAATGCCAAATGCACTAAAATATCATACCAAAACAGAATTAGAATCCACAAAACTATTTAATAAATCAATTTCAATTATAATAAAATAACCCAAAATGATAAAAGATGGAATACACATGAAAAACACCAATTTCTATGTCAAAATGAAAATTTAAAATTAAACACTTAATCAGTGCTTCCAAAAATGGTTTTCCCACAATAGAAAATAGATAAGAAACATACTAAATTGGTTTATCAAGAAAAAAAATTCATCAATTAAAGTTTAGAAATGTAACATCCTACATTTAATGTCAAAACCCCCCAAAAAATATGTGTGAGCCTTCACCCACACCACAATCACCCCACAATCAATAGAAAACCATACCTAAGAAAGAATATTAAACAATGAAACTCAATATTATACCATAGGTATAAATCCCCAGCTTCAAGAATTTTATAACATCAAGAAATAGGGAAGAAACCCTAGAAATAAGGATAAAAACAAATAAACACTCACTTACTTGAAGAATCATGAAGTTTACCAAAAAAACCCCTTAAAAATGGGTTTACAGGGTGCATGAGGGAGCTTGGAAGCCTTCCATGGCTAAAATTGTAGAATAGGAGAAGAATGGAGGACCATAAGTTTAATTCGGGAAGGGAAAATGGGAATAAAAACTTTTATTATGATTTGGAAATTGTGCATAGTTTTTTCACACTGTTTAGTAAACTGTGCGGCCTAACTATGTGTTTAGTTCAGCCCACCAAAAATTTTCTATTTATCTCCAAATTTCAAGGGGATCTAGGGGTAAATGACAGTACTTGAATATAATTGAAAATACATGAAATTGAGTACACAGATGTGACAGATGTTGTGTGATAGGAACCCTTACTTTGAGTAGAGTATTTTCATGTATAACTGTTATCTCCAATATAATAAACGTATAAAATTTCCATTTTTTTCTTAATAAAATAACCTAGGATTAATACCATGTAAATAAACTACATAATTAATTTATTTTAATGATTTATTTATTTACTTAAATAGTTATGTCCACGTCTGGTGTTTTAAGGATGGTCAGTTCGTTATTTCACAAAAGAATCACCTTATCGACAATAGTGAAAGAGTAATTGTTCCATAATCTCTAGAATAAAAAAATTAAATAAATATAATTTTAAAAAATAAATTATACTTTAAAAAAACTGTTAATTTTTTGTGGAAAAATTTACTGCATTACAATCATAGAGATAGTAGGTCGCACGTACGATAGTGTAATGATTCTATTTTTAATGATCACTGTGGAATAAAGGTAAGTATTAATTTTTTAGAATTATTATAATATCTGAGATAAATTATTATTTATTTAAAAACACTAATATAGATAATCCATGTGTCTTGGTAATAAAAAAATGAATCACATTGCTTCTTGGGGCAGTACTCTTCTGGACACAAGAACGGTGTTATCAATTTTTGATAAATGGTAAGTTAAAATATATATGATAATCAAATTTTATAATATTATTAATATCTATTAAATATAATATATAGAAATTAAATACATCATTATGATAATCCATGATAGGATATGATGTAAAACGATTTAAATTGGTATTTCAAGGTTGAAGTACGTTGTACACCCAAACGATGGACTCATTTCCCATTTTATGAAATAGGAGATGAATGAATATTTTTCCAAAAACATAATAACATATCATTATATATTATATACTGAAGTTCTTATACTAGAAAAATTTAATACATTATTGAAGGTTGATAATAAATAATAATCAAAAGAAGAATCTCGATGATGACTGTTACTTCTTATTCAGACAACCTCTTCTGGATAATAACTAAAAGATTAGTAGATTTATTTTTTAATAAAAAAATGTATTCTAGGATGAATTTAGGTTATTAAGGAAGTTATTTGGTATGAACAAAGACAAACCAATGGTTTTTGGATTTGTTTAAATTATAGGAAAGGGGGTTCCCTTTTATAAGGGAGGAGAAGTATCATTCTTGAAAATAGCGAAAACTATACGGTAATGGGAAAACACCCTCCACCCAGGTACATACAAAATTAATATATAAAATATTTTAGGAGAAAAAATTATGATCCATAAATCTACCATTCAAAAGAAATAGTTTTAAAAAAATTGTCCCCACAACTTCTAAAGTTACTCATTTTTACCATTTTAATTTTTCTTACCACAATAACTATTGTTATACTATTTTTAAAATTAATTATACCAAAAATTAAATTGAAAATATTTTATAATTTAAATTTTAAGGATTAAAATATTGATTCCTATTTATTAAATTTATTTCTAGGAATATTTAGATTTTAATTTAATATTAAACTCGCTCACATGTTAAAAATAGTTTTCCAAGAATTGCATTTTTCATGCATTAGATGATCTTATAATAACTATATTACAAGTAATCATCATTAAATTAATTTGAATTAATTTTAATAGATATATATAATATACCGATTTATTTGAAGTAACTTATTTTAAAAGGGTTATTTTATTAGTTAAAATGTAGAAACATTATGTACTATTAATGATTTTGGAGAAACAATTGTTCCAATACCTAAAAGTAAACATATGTTAAATTTTAGTATGAATATAATTTAAAATTAATTAATTCAATTAAATTTTACTAACTAGTATGTGTGTTACTTTTAAATAATATTAAATAATAATCATACTTTTAAATTACAGTCTACTGAAAAGAAATGATGATTTTACAAAAATTTGGTTTTTTCATTATTTGCTGAAAAATCAATATTTTCAAAAAAATCCCTAAATTTCACCCTATGTTAATATAAATATAAATATTTCAAAAAAAAATTTAATTTAATAAAATAATTTTTCTAAAATTTCCAAAAATCATTATATTATTTTCACATAACTATCATAAAAACATATTCTGAATGAAAAATATTTTTAGAATAAAACAACATTACTAATGTTGAATGATGATTTACTAAAAATGTTTCAACTAATTAATATTGAATAGTACATGTATATAGTTCATAAATTATTTAATATTATTTATACCCGCAAATTTTATTTCTTGGTTGTATAAATTATTTTTAAATAATAATATTTTTATATTTCATCAGAGTTAGTTCAAAATATATGTTGCGTGTAATAGAAGATATTAAGGAGAAAAATTTGTTTAAGGAAAAATATATTCTATATTTATAGGGTTTTATATTATACCCCCTTAATTTTATTACGACCTAAAATTTTGATCTTTTACTCAGTAATCAAGAGCTTCAAATTTGAAAATTCCTTTCGGGAAAACCCACATCTTAAAAGGGGCTAAAAACATCCTCTTAAAAAGATGTAATGGTAAATATAATTGTCATCTGATAACTAGGGTTCAACATAGGAGAAAATACGTGGTAATTAAAAATATGGACATTGAATAAATGAGTAAATAATTATGTATGGTGATAGAGATCATTTATCACTATAATTTGAATGATCACTGTAATTTTAGCTACCACAAAACCATAAATCTATGATGGATAAAAATAAAATTGATTCATAGGATATGAAAGAAGAATGATAACATGTTTTTTAAGATCCTTTTCCTAAATTTAATGGATTCATTATCTATCAAGATATACAACACATGAAAAACTACTTACTAGATAACTTTTTATTTCATAAACACAATTTCATTCTTCCATAGTTGTTTGGTCAATATCCACATTAGCTTTTACACTAAGGATTGAATTTTTTGATTTGATTTTTTTTCATGAAGAAATAAAATTAACTTTTGAACATATCATAAGATTCCGAAAATTGTAACATGTTAATATTTATATATTTATTAAATCAAAAACTGTTATCATAATGTAAGATAATACCAAAAATTAATATGAATATATTAATGTCAAAATTTCAACAATAAAACTAATGATTTAAGATAGATCATTCCTTTAAAATGTGACCTTATACCCAAAGTAACATCAAAATTAAATATTTTTTTAACATTATATATATTGCATACCCATAATGTTATATCATTAAAAAATAACATCATTTTTTTCCAAATAATCATTTATCATAACATTATATATATCCTAACCCAAAAAAACATTTCAAATATATATCATTAATCACATCTAAATCCTAAATTTATAATTTATTTAATTCTATAATATTTCTCAATAATCAACTTAATATTCATCCATGAAAATGTATATTTAATAAGATTTCATTCTAACCAGTACATTGCTTATGGTAGTGGTAGTCATTTTACCGTTATTACCCTTCATTTATTGGTTCAAGATGCACAACCATACCATATTTGAGGGGTTCTCATCCTACATGGGATTTATCCTTCCTCAAAAACTATCAAAATACTTATGTGATAATCATAATCTTAATTCTCATTTATCATATAAAATTCTCAATAATATTATGATCATATTCAAAAAACACCATTAATAATCATATCACCATTTTTATGATCTATGGTTTTCTATCGAACTAACTATTTTCCACAAAATTATATATTTTTGATTGACTAAAATTATCTGAACAGTAAGAAAATTCTAGTGATTATATTTTACTCAATCATATGTTTTATATATAATATTACCTCACTTTTAAATAATTTCATCCATTCATTAGTACCATTCAAAATATTCTTACTAATCCTTCATGAAAAATATTTTATAAAAATACATATAAGTTTCATGATTCATTTAACCATAATACAATTAATAAAAATACATAAACAACATAATTATTTAGTTCCAAAATCTGAACACTTCTATTATTTTATTTATTTTTTTTCATAACATTTTTCATTTTGAATTAATCTTCGTGTAAGGTAATTTGACTCTGATAATGACCATGTTACACACATTTATGACATTGAATCGTTAGTGGTGTCTTAGGTTGACCACTATTAACAAACATATTCATTTTTATTCCTAAAATTGATATTTTATGACCTCATTTTCCAATTATAAATCATCATCCAGTTCTATTACATCATTTTCCCAAGTTCATATTCCAATATTTTTAACATGTTGGAAATTTAATATTGTTTTATTTTTCATCATTAGATTTTAAAATTCCAGGAGATATCATATTTCTCTTATTTGATGTTTTAGGGACTTCAATTATGTTCCACTTTTTAATTTTAATTTGAGAATTATCATTCAGACAGATCATAAGATTAATAAATTCCATTCAAATTAGTATATACATATCAATTGGGAAATTATTAGATTTACCATCACATTGGTTGTTAGTGTGGTTTCTCATATTTCTTTTAATTACTGAAAGAAAAAAACAAAAATAGGAAATAAATCCTTATCATCCAATAAAGAAAACTTATAAACATTCAAGGAATAAATTATAAATGATACATATACCCTAACTTATATTCTTCTAGGTTAAAATCATTGTTATAAATTATAATTATTCCAGTTACATTTCCAATTAATCAATTTTTTGATGCCCTATATAAGGGTTCATTTATATTTTTTTTAACTTCCAAAACATATCAATCAGGAGGGTATAAAAGGTGTTTAGAAAAGACCATTTTTTTGTGTCAATTTATGATTGAGTCCATCTTAGTCCACCCTTTTCATTTTTTCCCGATATACAAATCTTATAGAGACACATCCACTTGCATTATCTAAAGAAGGATGTAATTTCTCATAACCATCTCATTATATTTTTCCACAAGATTCTAGGATATTTTTCTATACATGGACTTATTTGTAGACGTATAACTATTGTCATCCTTAAATATTTATCATCCTATTTTCCAAATGTTTAATAAAACACCTCACTAATACCATCTATAGTAACCCATTACTTTTACACATATCATTTCATTATTTTTAACATTAAAATTTATTAATTACAACCCGATGACCATGATGTCTAGTGTATCTTGAATATTAGGTTCATAATACATCAATGTGCGGATAATATAATTTTTTTTATTTTTATTCTCTAGATTGAAGTATTATATCTTTTCAAGATACTAAAACTCCAAGAGTTAATATGATAAATATATTGATAAATAGGTTGAGGTAAAAATCCCAGTAATGAAATAAACATGATATAGAAGCATAACATGTAATTAAAATGTATACCATGATATCATAAATGAGAAGGAACATAAATAATTACTTGGATCATAACATAAAAAGAATTATATCATTAAATAATACAATCATTGTAAATTTGGTATAAACATAATACTTGACATAAACATAAGTTATGGGTAACTTCCGCCATAACATCCACGACTAGAATAATTACTTATATCCATAGAAATGTTGTAAAGAATTAATGGGATTTTTGATATAGGTCAAAAAACTTCTTAAGATATTTAAAAACCCCAAAATTATATGAGATATACCTATGGAGTTCATCCCCTGTGGAAATAATCGTCCCTCAATTGTCATCCTTGTGGATTTCCTCTACTGCTCGCCCAATCTCCCTCAAAATAGTTATCCTCTTTCTTCTAGCTTGCGTTAGATCATCGTTCAACCAAATTACCTATTAGATGATATTAACCATCTTCTCCTTCATAGTTCCTACATCCCCCACTGAGTTCTCTATTCATGGTTCCTCCATTCACATTTCCTCTATTGGCGGCACGAATTCTCTAGTCTGGTCCACTACATTTATGGTTCCTCCTTCCATCACCAGCTTCTCCAGTCGTGGTTCACCTATCCCTATCTTTTTCCTCCCTTCCTTTATACCCTTATTTGGGAATTCCTACCCCATTTGGTATATTGTATGAAGTGTTCATCCCCTTCTCCGTACCCTTCTTCGAGAATTCCTCCTCCATTCGGTGCATTGGTAAAAAAATTTACATCATTGAATATTGTTAACCTGTTTTTTGGATCATAGTTTGTGTATATTTTTAAACAATATGAGATTGAAGTATTCATTCTATCAACTATTCTCTATTATGTATGTAATATTCTTTTATATGTTACTCACTAGTATTCGAGGTTTATTTTCATTCTCATAAATAATCATCTATCTATATATTATTTTTGAATTATTATGTTTTAAATGTTTTGGGTTGAAACATTTTTCCTATGTGTTGTGAAAGGGAAAAAGTAGTAGTCTCATATGTAAAATACTTTTTATTTGTGAAATTTAAACAATACATAAGTTGGATATTTTAGTCATTAATTCCAAAAGATGGGATTCTCACTATTCCAGAACCATACTTATCCAGTTCATACCTTTTTATATAAACCATATTCATAGAAGACCCATGTATGTTATGTTATTAATTCTACATATCTTGTATTGAATCTTACCCATTGATGGTTTATTATTATTTATGATGTGTGAAGAAAATATTACCTTTATGTAATAATAAATTACATTTATATATTAAATAAAATTAATTTTATGTATTGGATATTTTTACCCTCATATACTACATGGATTTTGGATATTACTATTATATATTTACTCTTTATAAGGAATCTACTCTTATTTCATAATAGGATGTTATAATTTGAAGAGAATAGATGATATAAAAAATAAATGGCATGATATTGAATCAATGATGATTGAAGGTAGGTCTTGAAAATAAATATCTAGGATAATAAGAAAAATATTTCAAATCATGTTGTGATTATACACACCAATATAGGATATGAAAAAGTTACATCCTGAGAAGATCATCAAGCCATAGATATTTTTTTATCAGTGCAAGGACTAGTATTTAGCATTAGTTATGATTTCTTATCAAGAGAGGGCTAAAATTGAAAAAATATTTTAAAATATTGATAAATAATATATTCGGTTTTTTTGAAGTCATTATTTCTCATGATTAAATAAATTAGTCAATTTTTTAAAATGTTGAAAATTTTGGAAGACATGAATAGTGATCTGGGTGATAATTATTATAGAGATTATCATTCGAAGCCAACTGAGGGAATTTTTGAAATCATTATGAGATTGTTGTGATATTTATGCAGAATCATATTATTTTAGTATTTTATTATTATATTATATATCTAATATAGTCATATAGAAATTGATAGACCTTTATTTCTTGAGACAATGGTACTGTTAATGTTCCAAATCCTTTGATCACTCATGTCTAAGTTAATAATTCACAATGTAAATTATTATATATCTAATGTTAGAAAAAAATCTACTTATTATAAAAAGGTGATAATAATCAACAACTTTAATTGGTCTAACTATTATTTATTCGTTATGATGAATTTTTTTTATGTTTTCAATTTTTATCGAGTTGTAATCACTCAACTCAAACATGGTCATGCCTCCATTAAAATTTAGTGTGTTGGTTATACTAACATAGAAAAAAATTAATTTATAGGTTCTACCTTATCAATGATAAATAATAGGTATTTTGTTTATTCCTTCAAATGTGAAAAAGGTAGGTGGGTATTTTTTGGTTTTTGGGTATGATAAATTAATATTATAGAGTTTTCAATCTCCTTCAAAAATGTGGTTTATTTACTGTATATTGTTCTATAGAGTATCTGTGTGGAGTGAAGTGAATACATGGGATAATTTTTATTACAACTACTATAAAAAATTTTTTATACTCTTATTCATTATTTCGTTCATACACGCTTCACACAAAAATTTAATTTCTGGTTTATATTTAAATTGTTTATTTTTATTATGCTTGAAGTTATGCATTTTGTTTAAATATTATATTTGTGTCTATTCACCCGCCCTCTAGACTATAAACAATCTCTTTATTGGGATAAAAAATTAATGTCAATTTCTATTCCATTTAGAGTTTTACTTCATTTTTTATTTTCCTAAAACCATTCTTGGTATCATTTACATTGATACATAGAGAATTTAATTAGTTAATGTGTCATTTCAATTGATGATATCAATAGGACAATAAAATCACATAACTCAATGGTAGAACATATTTTATATAAATGAAATTATAGATCAATCACACCAAAGAAAATATAATTGAAATTTTTTGATGTATTTCTCTAGTTGAGAATATTTTCTGGTATATAAACAATGAAAAGATTATCTTCCTTTATATAGAACACAAAAATAAAATTTATATACATGTTATAATTCATAATGATTGAAATGTTACATAATATCCAAACACATCGGATCACACTATATTGATTAAAAAAAATTCCAAATCATTTAAATATTTTGATTTTATTTAACACTTTACAAATTATGTGCTAAAAATTGATGAACAGGGGATGATCATATTAGAAAAATTGATCAAATGGTGTCCAATATCATTCCCATTTTAACCATGATGTGGTGTTATACTCCATTGTTAACAATAATCAATGTAATGGAATCCTTCAACAAACTATGATATAATCACGTCCTTCAACACACATTGGTATATGATAAGGATTATATTATCTAAATGACCCTAAATTTCATTAAATTATTGTAACATTAATAAAAAATATCAGAACTCATTATGAATCCATCCAAAAAAAATTGGAATCGATTATTATTATCTCATAGATATCAAATAAACATTTTTTACTAAAATCAAGCATCATTATTGGAAATTATGTGTGAAAATTCATTATTTTTTAAAATTTAAAACATTTATCAATTTTCAAAACCGTAATTATAAAAAAAATCTTTTTTTATGAACATGTTATTGGTTATTAATTGTTATCTTTAAAAAAAATATCATGTTAAATAATTTTCTAAATTATTTATTTAAAGTATGTTTATATTCATATGAGTGGATAGATACTGGATGTAAACATTGATTAGATAATTATTTTTTGGACCTTTCATTCACTAATGATTCAGATAGCAGATTGATTAAATTCAAATTTTTTGATTGAGTTGGAAGATCATGTCTAATACATGAGGACATTATTTACCATATCACTAAACATGGATTCCATAGAAATTTATCATGTGGGTTATTACAATAGAGAAAAATTAAAAGTGAAGAATGAAATCAATTAAGCAGAACGGTTTGGTATGAAAAATATTTTTTTTTATTCGCATCCATTTTTTTAAATCTAGCTCTTCAGGTAGACCACTAAAATGAAAATGATCACTAGAACAATGAATTCATCTACTAGTTAAGTCGATGATGTTGAGAGTGTTAGAAATCTGATGGAATATATGAATACCCTGGTATATCGTGCATGAGGAAAAATGAAAAATTGGCTTTTTAATGTGATTATATCATGGGAAAAAATTTATGAATTTAGTAATACTTCAATCGACTATATCCTTACATTTATTAAGTATTTACTTCCTGATGATGCATGTATTTCATAAAATTATTACATAGAATCAATGTTTGTTGAAAATTTTGTATTTTCATCTATTAAGATTCATTCTTTCCCAAAAGATTGTTGTCTATTCTAGAAGGAGAATGAAGAGTTGATTCAGTTCATATAGTGTGTCACTTCATGGTCGAACACTAATAAATATGGTACTCATCCTCGCATACCCGATAATGTAATTTAGCACATTCATTTTATTACCATGCTTCAAATTCTATTTATGTCAAAACAAATGGCAAGGAATATGAGATGCCATGAATATGGATGAAATAAGGATAATGATTAAATAGTACATCCTATATACCAGTTGGCTTGAAATAAACATGATAGTATATATCATGATTTTTCAGCTGACCCAAAAATGTTTGATTGGGATTATCTTTTGATGTTTTCAAATCATCTATCCAAATTCATTTTTTAAACAGTACATCTCTAGTTTTCATTTAAATTGTTAACATTCTTTCATGGATGTGTGTGAAGAATCTATTTACTATAATGTGTATATTGATATATGTAAATAGCGATCCAAGAAATAATATTGATATATACTTGTATATATTAATAGATGTGTAAAAGGATCTTTGGAGTGATGGTGTACAAGCATAAGATGCATTCAAGAAGGATTACATTATGTTTTATATAACATTATTAGGGACTATAAATTACTTCACTTCTTACAGAATGATATCATGTTGGAGTAATAATGGGAAATTATCCTGCCCTATTTGTATGAAATATATGCATTCTTGAAGATTAATGTTTTGATGAACATTCTTCTTCATTGTGTATCGAAAATATCTAGCGATGTATATTCTATACAGGAAAAGTAGGAGACATTTCAATAATGTCTTAGTGGCAGATGATAAGCCTTAAAAAATGTCATGTAATAATGTTTTTAAACAACTATATGATTTAAATTATGTTTTTGGAAAAAAGTCAATAACATATCTTGAAGTGATATCATGTGAATTCTATATCCAATGGAAATTGGATAATTAAAAGAATATTCATTGAGTTTTCATATTTTTCATCAAATTCATTGCATTATTTTTTTAATATAATGAATATTGAGAAAAATATTTGTGAGATGTTACTTGTTCTATTTGATGTTTTAAATGTAAAACAAAAGACTATTTGTGGTCACATCGGGATTTAATGGATTTTTGCGTAATAAAAATAAATCATCCTACGTTAATTGGTAAAAAAATCATGCAGTCCATTTTACCTATTATTCGATGAAAACTGTGGGTATGAAAAAAATTCGTCAGGTCATGTAATGTTTGAAGGTTCCTAATGGTTATTGGAGTATTTTTTCGAAAAGGGTGAATACACAAAATGGGAAGCTAATGTCTCTGAAAACCCATGATTACCATATTTTGATAAATGAGTTGATTCCATATCCATTCAACATTTACATTCACATAATGTTAGAGTTGATTTGATTAATTATTTTCATTTTTCTTGAGATATTTGTTCAAAATACTAAGTAGAAGTTTGGTTCAGAAATTGCTGAGAGATGCAAAAATTATTCTTTATAACTTGGAGAAAATTTTCCCACAATCAATTTTCACATGAATGTTACATCAAATTGTGAATCTTCCAACATATGTTATTTTTTGTTGTCCTATTTCGAGCTGGTGGATATAATCTATAGAAATATTGATATTTACGTTGAAATATAATGTTAGAAACAAGTATCATCTTGAAGGATCTATTGTAAAGTTCTATTTAGAAAAAGATTACATGGATTTTTTTTCATCGCACCTGGATAACATCACTACGAGGTCAAATAGAATATTGAGAAAGGAAGAGGATTATTATAATCCCATTGAGTCTACATATCCTTCACTACCCCAAATAGAGGGGATATCTGGATCATATACGTTGTGTACATGTACCGACCATGAAATGAAGAAATGAATGCTCCCAGATAAATAGAATTGAAAATTATAACTAATATAAATTTTTATAAATGAAATTAATAGTATTTTAATAAATCAAACATAATTGTAATATGTTCTTAATTAAATAATTCATGAATCTGATTTGATTATCCTGGATATTAAGTGCATGTGAAGAATGAATTCCGACATTTGGTAAGGGATCTCTCTCAACCTCCATTTTTCCTTTATGTAACATTATTTCAGACATTTCCTTAACTTATCAATTCATTGTTATTATATAATTTTTCAATATTATAAATATATTTCCCATATATATTTATCTCAATTAAACTTCCATGGATGGGAAATACATGTTTTAATAATATTTCTTTATCAATTCCACTCGATAGGCATACTTGACTAAAGGGAAATTTTCTTTTTCTTGACCATTTTGAAATACACTCTATAAAATACACATGCCACCAAATTTTTATAAAATCACTCATTTTTTCATTAATATTTTTTTAGTTTAGTAATAGTTTATTAGAAATAATTATTCCTTTATCCTCTTTAATGACCCATCATTATTTTCATTAAAACTTTTCTTTAGTGGCACATTTCTCAAGTTACCATTCCACTCGTTCATGTTTCCACATCATTTGGATTTCATTATTCATGATCTATTCTTATATTTAATTCATGAATTTGAATGAATAATTTAAATTCATTATATTAGTGATACCACTATGATATGCCCTTTATTTATTCTTTATGACATTATTATGAATCCCATTTCATTCCATTGGAAACCCTTATGGATATTTTTTATGTTTTATTTATTTATCTGGCACACATATACATGTACATGTTATTATGTTGGTTCCCAGATAGCACTCAAATGTTTTGGGTATTTTTTTGTCTCATGAGAGGTTATGAATTGGACTATAGAGTAAACCTAATCCATTATGGGACTTAATCCACCAAGTGATTCAATCATGGATGTTATTCATGATTCGTGTTTATGTAGTGATATATGTTACTTCAATATTCCTATATTTCCATCATCATAATTCTTCGTGTTATATATGTTATGGATCTATATGTGTATTCATTATCCAAGCCTTTTATGTTACCATGTTATTATTTTGGACACATGTATTATGATTCTTTTCCATATTTATTCCCTTATGGGTGTTTTAGATCATCCCTTTAATCTATGTATTGCCCACGTTATCCTATGTATTTTTAGGGAATCAAAAATAGTTAGCATCATATTATGTAGATTAAAATAAATATGTTTTATTCTCATTTCATGTTTTCTAAATATGTTCATAATCATAAAAATACACTGATATTTACAGTCCTTGGTCAGTATTTGATGTATAATTATTACTAAGATCATGAAATAATATATGTAAAAGTATTCAGTCACTATAGTATGTACATATGATGGTCTAGTTATTTTTGGGTATTATGACATTAAAATTTTAGTAAAAAACCTATGTACAATTCTATTACAATGGATTTCCTTTGAATCCTTGGGAATCATAAGTTAGGATATACTTTTCATTTATATTTTTATCCTTATATGTTCATGAATTCATTTTTATATGATCATTCTCTAATAATTCAATACCTATAATTTTATTTTTAGTTTTTTAGTTAATGTATGGAAATAAGATAACATGTACTAAAAAGAAATGTAATTTTCAAGGTGATGATTTCCCTAATGACATTCCAAATCTGATGGGAAGAGGATCTCAGAACATCATGATATTACTGGATCAACTGGATCATGTTATGAAAAATAACATAAATTGTGTGGAACCACCTCTTTCTCCTAATAATGATCACGTTGTGCTGAAATCAATTATATCATAAGCTCCTCCCACATTTTTTATATCTTCTCATTTCCTTTATGTAGAAAAATTTATTAACTCTATTTATATGATATTATCTTTCATTTTGTGCTCAAAAGAATGGAATATCTTGTCGGTGGTTTTTCATATTTATTGTGAAGTATATTAGTGGTGACACTTTTAAAGAAGACCTGTTTTTATGAGAAAACTGATTCCATGTAATGGGAAGGATTCAATAAAATATTTTTGAATAAATGTTTTCCTCACACTCTTTATCTTAAGACGGATAGGGAGTTCCTAAGTCTAAATAAAAATAATTAATATTATATCTGGTTGAAAAATGAAAACATCACAATAATTACATCATATGACTCTTGATTTTTCATTAACACTAAATGAAATTTGGGTCACTTATTTAATGGAGTAATGTAAATTCAGTAAAAGTCCTCAAATATTTGAGTCTATGATAGCTTTAAAGAGGTTGTACATTGTTTTATTAAGGTTTAGATGTATATTATAGACTCTTAGTGGTCTCATGGGATCATAGATAGAAAATAAATTCTATTTTTATATGGGATGATCAATAGAGAAATCTATTATAGGAATGAAAACCAACCATTTCCACATGTAAATTTTTTTAATAATAGATCCCATGGAACATTATAAATAAAATTAGGAAGCTGATTCAAATATATAAAATAGGGAAATCATTCTAACCATTTCTAAAAGGATATTATGAAACTAGATAATGTGGATGAAGAATGGAATTTTTGAATCAACACTCAGATTTTAGTATGGTGTTTCAAAATGTAATAAGGATATATTCTATAACTACTATTGAGGTGGGTCCTAGAAATGATGTGCTGATAGATTTTCTGGTCATACATTCCAGAATATAAAATATAATTTTTGATTTTGGTTTTATAGATTCTATAACATATTGATAGTTTTGTAAAACAAGTCAAAAAACACCTCAAATATTATAGTTTGAGTTATCAATGAGAATTGTGAATGAAGAAATTATTAAATCTAATGTATATAACTCCTCCCCAATAAATTTTTGTGGACTAAATCTACAATAAAATATTATATTACTTCCTTCAGAAGAGTTTGATGCTATATTGTGCATGGATTGTCTATCTTTATATTATACCAACAAAAAATATCGAGATAGGAAAATCAAACTTTATAATTTGAGGAATCCTGTAATTATGTAGAAATGTAAGGAGGATAATGAATATCCTATGTAATCATATTATTACAAATTGATACAATTCCTTTTGAGAAATCATATCTTACTCAAATTATTGAGATAAAGTAGGGGTCATTCGTTAAGACATGCCCATTTTTAGGGACTACGTTGTTGTGTTCCTTTAATAATTTCCTGATCTTCCTCCCAACTAAGGGCTTTGAGTTCATAGTAGAACATATACATGAATCTATAACAATATAAAATACTTTATACAGTATTGAAACCATTGAGTTGGAATGGCTAAAGAAGGTGTTAATAGATAATCTGGACATGGGTTTTATACACTCGAGTTCTTCATGGTAGGGTTTGTTGATCTGATTCTTCAAAACAAAGATGAATCAATTCATCTATGAATTAATTATCATGACCTCATACAAATAATTATATATAAAAAGTATCCATTACCATTTATATTTTACTTTTTAATCAACTATATTGGGTCATGTATTTATCCAAGGTGTACCTTTGGATAAGATATCACCAAGTAATTGTAAAGAATAGAGATATTTCAATTACATCCTTTTAAATGAGAAATGAAGTCTATTATATCACAGTTATTCCCATATGAATCACTAATGATCCCTAAATTTTCATTGAATAAATGAATAGAGTCTTTAGATATTTGGGAAATCCCACCCAAAGAGAGACATAGTAGTTCCTCAAGCTGATGGTCTAGATAGCATCAAGCATGCATCCTAATATCCCAGAGGGTGGTAACTCGTGGCAAGGGCCTTGGGTGTGTCTATGGGGAGACTATTCCCCCTTGTTATAGTGGAGAGAAATAGAGATCTAACTGATGAATAAATATTTGAAGCAAAATAATAAGCATCGAAGTGGAAATAATCATGGTCACCCAACAATAATATACTCAAGGTTGTAAACTATATTTTATACAATGGATGTTGTAATGTGGTTTCTATACCAAAGGAATAGTTTACATACGTGGTAGTAGGAAATAAATGATATAATAAATAATAAAAAATAATTAGAAATAATATATGAATCCCACACACTGTCTCAGTCATCTTCTACCAAGATCCAATCCTAATGTATAAAGAATGTTTGAAATCTAATGAGGGATGTTTCCCCTTATCCACACTTGTGATCATATAATCTATCTAAGAACCAAAAGGATCCCATAAAGTGTGCGAGATAAATCTCAGAAGGCCACCACGAATGGTGTCTATTAAAATCTAGTTTTTGTATATAGTCATAATAGTGTGTAGCTATATAATGTTAATGAAATTATATAATAAATAACTCATATATTCTTTAGCCTCAACTAGTAATTTCATTGAACATGTAGTAATTTAATTAATTATTATTTGGTTTATATATAAATAATTATAAGGTGTCAATTATATTGAATAGATCATAATAATAATAAATGGGGATCCAATGTGTGACCAAGGAATCCTTGACCTCACTGGTCATCCGACTGATTATAATAATTCATCTGGTTTGACTAAAGGGGTCTGAGTGTAATTCATGGAGAACTCATAAGGCATTCCACTATAAATAATTATAACTATGTGAAAGGAGATCATCCATAATAATCCATAGATATGCATGATTGTTCCCAATGGGGTGAATCCATGGAGATCAGGTTTGAAGACATAAAGCTGAATCCAAGGAGTATATCGTTTGAATTATAATATCTAGAGAGATAGTGAAGGGGTCCTAAGAAATAATGTTGGACATCTGTTAATAGACACAGACCTTGTTCCATGGTCGGTATCCCCCTCGAAACCAGCACCATGAATCAGAATATAATCCTATCTGTTCTCAAGGAAATCCATCTAGAATCCAAGGCTGTCTCAAGTCTGGATATTCTTATAATTATAAAAAGGGCCATATGCAATATGCACCTTATAAATATATCACAATTCATGTTAGACCATTTAATACTCATTCAATTAAATAATTTGGTTGGTTCATTCCATTAACATTTCAAAAAATGATATGTTTAATCGAGGGATTTCAATCAATTATCACCTTAATTTATAAAAATTTAATAGGTTCATCCTTTAGCTTTCAAATAATTTGAAAAGGGGTATAATATATACAATCAAATAAATCTAATTTAAAATTAAACTGGTCCATGTGATATATATAATTATACATTCCAATAATCCCATTGAGGTTTAATTAATTATGTAGGAACACATGCCTTATCAATAGTCAAGTTAAAAGCTTCCAAATAGTGTCGGGGAGGAACCAAACATGGGTCACTATGGTATAACTGAAGAACACACCCGAAATGGGTGGCCTGGGTTTTGGTGTCAACAAAATATGTTATCATGTGAGATTATTAGAATCTTATAATATTCACCTCATTAAAGAATGTTTTCTTGGATATTTACTTCGATGTATTGTATAATTATATCTATTTACAACATGAGACATTGGGCGCGTATTCCATCCTCCATCTATTATGTATCATCATATAAAGGGATAATTATTCATAGAACCCATAATAAAGAGATAGACATGCCTCGAAGAGCCTTCTTGATCTGATCAATGATGTGTATGGGATACTCCTAAAAAGAATATTAATCATTTAACTCAACATACTTGGGACCAAATTATGAGATGAGTTTGTATTATAATAGTTAAGCAATGAAACATGGAATAATTTGTGTGTTTCATGATACCTATGAGGTAATACCAACTGATAGGATACCAGATCGACTCTCTCAAATATCAAAAAATTCCTGAAAAAGTGAGAGGAAAAGTTACCTTACCTTTGTATCTATTTATGGCTAAATCTAGGTGATACCTGGAAGAAAAAATGAACCCTAACCTTGAAATACATAGGTAGTCAACAAAAAATGGCATATGATTTTTTTAGATGGATTCATACAGATATGTATTTTGATTAATTTCACCTACGCTGAAGTCTCCTACACATGATGATGACCTAGTAGCATTGCCTCCCATACCTCTATCCAACATATAGGTGAACAACACAACCTATAATAAATTTCCTCACAAGTGTCAATCTAAATCATCTCCTGATAGCTATTTTTAAAGGAAAAATGGATGATAGGGATATGTTTTTTCAAAGAATCACTAAAATCAAGGATTCATGATTGAATCATTTAATCTGACACATGTATAATCCATTCTAATTTTCCATTAGTATGGGGATGAAAATTGTAACACCCCAAGCTTCTACGGTACGTTTCTCTTTGAATAATGCGATAGCGTGTGTTGTACGCAACATCGAGTTCTAACACACCACAACCAATCGAACTAGCCGTTATGAATAGTAATACTTACTTTTTGAAATTTTATAAATTTTAACTCTCGAAATGGACTTCATTTTTGGATTCGGAATATCGAATTTAGCCTAAGGTGAAATTTTGGTAATTTTCGGATAACTTTAATATTTTGATTAATATTGAAAATTACTAAATTTTAATTAAAAACAACTTTTTTAATCAAAATAATTAATAGTGATAAATTATGAATTTGATTGGTTTTAAAGTATATTTAGAATATATTTTTACCATTTAATACAATGTTGGTCATTCGACTTAATTCCACAATTAAAACGAATATAAACAAGTATCAATCTTTTGGTAGTTACTGTATCTTAAAAACACGCTTTTTTGTTTTGACAGTGGGTATTAATTTTAAATTAATTTCTTCAACTTCAGTGTTTTGAATTTGGAAAAATGGATTCCATATTTGGAATCAGGGTGTTCAAATTTTGTAAATAGGTAAATTTTATTTTTAGACATTTGGAATAATTACTTCGGTAAATATTTTATTTACCATGGTTAAAGGGTAAATCTGGTAAATAAGGGTCAAAAATATTATTATAATAATAAAAATTACCCTAAAACGTGTCCTAACCTTATTGGTTGATACATTTCCGACAATGGGCATCTTTGAGTCGATTTTGGGACCCTGTGGTGCCACTTGTAAGTGATTGGGACACTTTATTTTAATTAAGTTATAATGAATACAAAAATGACACAAGCATTTATCTTTTTAAAAGTCAATTTTTACATAGGGTTATATATGTTTTATTTTCGTCTATAAATATTCATTAGAAAGCTAAATGTATTTCCCATATAATTGTATTTTATTTATAATTTTTAGACATTAAATAATTTAATTTATTTATGACACAATGGTGATGCAGTAATTACAATAATAGTGAAAAATTAAATTGATTGATATTGTAGATACCCAAATAAATATAATTTGAGACTTTTTATGAATTAAACTAATTTTATAGGTTAATATGACTTGTTATAATTTATTTAATTACCTTTTTCCGAATTAATCATTCTGTTATGAGTTTTACAAATATCAATTATTGAATAGTGTCAAAATTGACATAAAAGAGTTTTTAAAACAAATATTATATTATTAAATGATATTAAATTCCTAGAAATCTACGGATCGTCCAAGAGACTTATATAATGATATTTTTGTCATTAAGGGACCACATGGTGGTCTCTTTTATGTTTATAGTAATTTTATTAACCATAGAATATAAAAATACAAAGAGACATTGTAAAAGTGAAACTATTTAACAAAGAGATAATACTTCAAGATAAGGTTAATATAGTAACCCAAACATGTCTAAATTAGATTTTTTGAGTGGTTTTAGAACCATACCCACCTTAAACTTTAAATAATCTACTTTGGAGCCATTAGAAACCGGATATGAATTTTTTTATAAAATAATATTTCTAGCTTTTCCATAGGTCCCATCACCCCTCTTATAAAAGGGCACTCTCCCTTATCATTATCTCACACCTTCAAAGCCTTTTGGTTCGTCCATCCTCTGAAAATATACTCTCTAAACATCCCTCAATTCATTCTAGAGTCCTTCCTTTAGTCAGAAATCCATACTTAAGGATACATTTTGATCAAATCAAAAGGAAGAACCCGAAAAAGAGGTAATGATTTCATCACCCTTTTTCAAGTTCCTTTCTTCTTACACTTCTTCTTCCATTGTTGTTAATATTCTAAAATAATAACTCCAGTATATTATATATACTATTATTTTATTATAAATATGGTACAACCATATTCAATATTCTATCCATCCTTTGAATAACATGTCACCATACGTGCGTACATACGGCTTACCGTCTCCACGTCGTGGTGTAATTGTTATTCAATAAATTATTATTTGGATGGGTATAATAATTACTTATAATTCATGTAAATAATAAATATAACATGATAATAATTCTTTATATATGATATAACATCCAATTATATATTATTTTAATATATCAAAATAATGATATTGTCGCTCGTGCGTACGTACGGACAACCGTCTCCACGAACGTGATGAGATTAATTCTCTATCATATCCATTCAAGTATAATTCTCATTTGATGATTAATAATAGTATCTATGGACATGATATAATTCTGTATATTATTAAGATACAACCTATCCATGACAAACACGACTTATGTAACAAAACATATAAAATAAAATGAGTAATTTAACACCTGAAACAACGATAATACTAAGATCTTATTAACAAATCAATGTTAAAAGATCATATATGAAATCATATTAATGTATATGATTCTGGTATAATTTAATAACAATTATTTCACCATTATACAGGAGGTTAACCTACCCCAACCAAAGGAAAAGTACAAGGTAAGAGTTTATTTCACAATCTCTTCGTTATCCGAGGTTGTTTATATTTAATAATCTACTGGGACTTCTTTATCATCCACATCCATGTTTCTTAAAAATGTATTTCAAAACATTTTTACTATTTACTAAAATATGGGTTACGGTCATTTATACCATTGTTGACTTTTTACAATAGGTTTATAAAGGAATCTTTCGGTCGTTTTCCAAACAAGGTGCTTTTTAACCATTTCGACAGAATTAAGGTAAGAATGTTTTTTTTAACATATATAGCGGGTGCGGCTATTTTCTGCCGTTATAATATCGTCGAATCTTCCCTTACAATCTTATAAAAATATTTTCAAAGAAAATGTTTTATTTTATAAATATATGATTCTTATATTATTTCAAAATAGAAAGAGATATTTCTCTAAAAAGAGTTTCGATTTCATCTATGACAACATCCCTTGATGGATTTTACGCTTATTTGAAGTTGATTTATTATGATACAAAACTTCTATATTGAATTGAAGGTTTTGTGATATGTTTGACTGAGATTGTGCTATTTTTATACCAATCATGGTTTATGGTGAAAGTATTGACATTTCGTATGCTAGTTTTAATACAAATGTTTATGTTATGTTTAAACCTTTTCATATGGGAATGCATTGGACTTAATATGTGATGGGTAGAGCCCGCTATAGCTCCTAGATGCATCGGTAGGTCTCATGAGACAAACTAGTGACTTGGCACAAGGCCTTGACAAAATCATATTTGTAGTCTTGGCATGAGGCCTTGGCTATGTGGTTATGAAAGTCTGGCATTATGCATTCCATCATTATGAATGTGGTTATTGATATTACATGTGATTACTCGATTAGTTGAATATCCATGTGAATAAGTAAATGGAATTATTTCATTTTATTTTTTCCATACTATGTTGAAGTTCATGTTTAAAAGGCTTTTTTTAGTTATACATTGCCTTAAATGTCTATTCTTATTTATGAAAGTTTCCTCTATATTGTTATCCTTACTGGGCATTTGAGCTCACCCCTTTTCTATGTTTTATTTTTTCCAAGATGTGAAGAAGTAAATTATAAATGACCTGTAGGGATATTATAAGGGGATAATAGTGTGGTCTCTGGAGAAAATATGTTGTTGTAGTAGTTTTTCACTTTATGATGTAATGTAAAACTTTATGAATATATCTAGTGTTTCCAAGGCTACTAACCCAATCGGTCTTTTGAGATTTGATCTTTCTTGTGATCATGCCAATGTTATGTAATAATTCACTGACTCTAGTTAACTGGGGTTGGGGCATTACACTTGATATCAGAGGAAGTTTAGTACAAACCTTGGAAGCTAGATTTAGATAAACTCTGATTAGAGAACATAGATTTAAGATTGAATTTGAGGATTAGTATAGAAGAACTTCCTAGAATTTTGGTATTGTAGTGATTTTGTGAGTTTTCTGAGCAATACATCCCTGTCTGGATACGAGCAGGTAGAGGCGGCTCTGGGACGGATGTACCTAGGAGTAAAACCCAAAAACACCGCTTTGAGCTAGACTCGAACGAGAACTG
The DNA here is from genome assembly GCA_963277665.1 of Viscum album. Classification (NCBI taxonomy): domain Eukaryota; kingdom Viridiplantae; phylum Streptophyta; class Magnoliopsida; order Santalales; family Viscaceae; genus Viscum; species Viscum album. Next base: position 224,465,870 of record OY728165.1, read on the forward strand.
GTGCATGACAACAAGCCCTGCTGCACTCTTGGTTACGACACTCCCGGGGGATATTCTTAGGATAACTCTCATTTTCGTTACAAATCATTATGAAGGGTTTATGATTATATAATTCCTCAAATAAAACATTTTTATGATTATGGATTATATCCATAAATAGTTTAATTTGTGTTAAGTGTTTATAAGTATGGAATTATGTATTTTGATTCATAAACTGATCCAGTTTATGCCATTTTTTAGAAATGGTGCCTAGTGGAAGAAATGGAAACTGTATCAATGCACGCACTCCATGTAGGGATTTCCCTCCTGCTCAAGATAATTATAGTGGAGCTGGTGATGCAACTGGTGCCAATCAGCTAATCACCATACTGGGACAACTCACTCAGGTAATGAATTATAACCTTACACGTATGGAGAACCCTAATCCGCTGCATTGAGGATCAATGTTAGATCGATTCATGAGGCAACAACCACCAACGTTCAATGTGAGTAAAAATCCCTTAGTAGATGAGAAATGGATAAATTCCCTAGAGAAAATATTTCAGGATTTGGGGAGTAGTGAAAGGGATAAAGTTATCATGGAAGTTTACCACCTCACTGAAGATGCTGATCAATGGTGGTCATTGATTAAAATAGAAAAAGAAGATGATGAAGTATCAAATATGGAATGGAGGGAGGTCAAAGATCTTTTTTTAGAAAAATACTTTCCTCGTGACCATCAAGCAGACATGGAATGGCAATTTCTGAGTTTGTAACAAAAGGAGGATGAGAATGTCGAAAAGTATGAGGCTAACTTTACAAGGATAGCAAGGTATGCTGGAGATTATATATGTAACCCAAGAAGTAAGATTTATCATTTCTATGATGGGTTAAAACCATTTCTCCATCGAGCATTAGTCTCACAATCCTTCTCGTCGTACGAGGACATTGTCTCATGTGCTATCAAGACAGAAAAGAAATTCTCTAAGTCTTATGAATTTAAAGCATTGAAAGAGAAGAAGAGATCTGCTGATCAATCTGGGAATGGAAATTAGGGGAAGAAGGGAAAGGTTGAATATACATCATGTGGTAAATGTGGGAAGAAACACCCTGGTACCTTCTTGTAGGGAATGGGCCTCTGTTAAAAATGTGGTGAAAAAGGCCACCAAGCTTGTTATTGCAAAGGGAAGAAGGAAGCTACCAATGTTCAGTGCTAAAATTGCAGGGAGATGGGACCTTAGGAAAATGAATGTCCTAATTGTCAGGGGAACTTATGTCCGAAAAGGCCAAGGGATCAAGGCCAAGCTTTTGTTATCACTACTGCTGATGTAGAAGCTCCAAAGGATGTGGTGGCAGGTACTTTAATGGTTTCCTCAAGTTTAGAAAATGCATTATTTGATTTTGGATCATCACATTGTTTCATATCTTCCCAGTTTTCTAAGAAAATTAGGTATTTCCAATTTGATTTAATAAGGGAGTTATCAGTTAAAACTTCTAAGGGAAGTATCATTGCAAAAATGTTTTGTGAATCAGTCCCCAATAGAGCACATAAATGTTCTTTATCCGCTGATCTCATCGACATAACTATGATTGAATTTGATAAAATCCTCAGTATGGATTGGCTTTCAAATTATGATGTGATGATTTATTGTATGAAGATGGAGGTTATGATTTTTGATGATGATGATAAGGAACACTTTATCTTTAGAGCAGAATCGTCACCACCTAATTCTTATCTAGATCCACCCCCATTAGCTCAACTAAATTCAATTATTGGGGAAGAAGAGAAAGAAATGACTATGAGTGAGGAAAGGAATGTTCAAATAGAGGATGTACCTATTGTGAAAGAATATGTAGGTGTATTTCTGGAATATTTACCTGGACATCCTCCAGAACGAGAAGTTGAGTTTTCCATTGATTTAATTCCTGGATCAAGGCCTATGTCGAATACCCCTTATAGAATGGACACTGTAGAATTAGTTGAACTAAAGAAACAACTAGAGTAATTGAGAAATAAGGGATTTATTCACCCTAGTGTTTCTCCATGGAGAGCCCCTATTCTTTTTGTTAAAAAGAAAGATGGATCTATGAGGTTATGTATCGACTATAGGGAGATCAATGCTATAACAATAAAGAACAAGTTTCCCCTACCTCGCATTGATGATTTATTTGACCTACTGCATGGAGCTCAATAATTTTCAAATATTAGCCTTCGATCTGGATACCATCAGTTGTGTGTAAAAAAGGAAGACATTCCGAAGACAGCATTTCGAACCAGGTACGAGCATTACGAGTTTACTGTAATGCCTTTTTGATTGACTAATGCATCCTCTGTATTCAAGGATCTGATGAATATATTTTTCGATGAATATCTCTATGAATGTTTGGTGGTATTTATTGATGATTTCTTGGTATACTCCAAATGCTATGAAGATCATGAAAATCACTTGCGTATTATCCTGAAGACTCTGAGAAGACATGAATTATATGGGAAGTTTAGCAAGTGTGAATTCTGGCATCATGAGACTTCTTTTCTTGGTCGTATTGTCTTTAAAGATAGAATCTCTGTTGATCCTTCTAAGACCAAGGCGATCCAAGAATTTCCTACACCTACAAATATAACTGAGGTACATTGTTTTATTGGTTTAGCAGGTTATTATCGACCATTCGTCCAGAATTTTGCCCGATTGGCTAACCCATTAACGAAGCTCACGTGTAAAGAGGTTAAATTTGTTTGGAAAAAAGAGTGTGAAAATGTTTCAAAGAATTGAAGAGAAGATTATTCAATTCTCTTATATTGACTCTACTATTGGGGAATGATGAGTTCGTTATTTATAGTGATGAATCGAAGAAAGGACTTGGTTGTGTCCTTATGCAGAATGATATGGTTATTGCTTATGCATCACGACAGTTGAAAATTCATGAGGAAAACTATCCTACCCATGATCTCGAGTTAGCAGCTGTGATATTTTCTTTGAAGATATGGAGGAACTACCTCTATGGTGAAAAATGTGAGATTTATACTGATCACAAGAGTTTGAAGTATATTTTCTCAAAAAAAGAACTCAACATGAGGCAAAAGAGATTGCTTGAATTACTCAAGGATTATGATTGTATGATACACTACCACCCAGTGAAATCAAACAAGGTGGAAGATGCTTTGAGTAGAAAAGATCATGGAGTTTTGAACAATATGATAATTGAAAGGGATCCAATTTTCATGGATCTAGTGAAGGTGGACATGGGAATAAATAGGGAAGGTGAAACATCAATGCTTTTTCAAATGGTTTCCAAACCATCTTTACTAGAAGGTATTAAGAGTTCTCATACCGATGATGAATAATTTCAAAAGAAGATTAATGCTATGAATGATGGGAGAATGAGAGACTTTGTGTTTAATGATGCAATTTTGAAATTCGGGAAGAGACTTTGTGTTCCCGATATACCTGATCAAAAAAGGGAATTGATGGATGATGCTCATAGTTCTAATTTCTCTATACACCCTGGGAGCACCAAAATGTATAGAGATTTGAAGGAACATTTTTGGTGGGACAACATGAAGAGGGAGATTGCCGATTTTGTGTCATGATGTATGGTTTGTCAACAAGTGAAAGTTGGAAGGCAACAGCCTGGAGGAGTCATGCAACCTCTTCCCATACCGGAGTGGAAATGGGACAATATTACATTGGACATTGTCATGGGGCTACCAAAGACACCTAGAAGGAACGATGCAATATAGGTTATTGTTGATCATCTTACAAAGATAGCACATTTTCTTGCTATAAGAGATGATCAACCACTGGAATGTCTAGCAAGACTATATATTAATGAAGTTGTGAGACTTTATGGAGTACCCCTATTAATTGTTTCAGATCATGATCCCCATTATACTTCATGATTCTGGAAGAGTCTTCAGAAATACCTGGATACTGAACTTCATTTGAGCACTGCCTACCACCCTCAAACAGACAGACAATCAGAACGGACTATTCAAACCTTAGAAGACATGTTGAGATATTGCTCACTTGACTTTCAGGGTATGTGGGATCAATATTTACCTTTGGTAGAATTTTCCTATAACAATATCTTCCATTCGAGTATTCAGATGGCACCATATGAATCATTATACCGAAAGAGATATCGCACACCAACCTGTTGGGATGACGTTGGTGAAAGAAAACTTGTAGGCCCAGAACTGGTGGGGGAAACGATGGAAAAGGTGAAGGTAATCCAAAATCAAATCAAAGCATCTCAATGTATGCAGAAGAGCTATGCTGATAATCGAAGGAAGGATTTTTAATTTCAAGTCGGTGATCATGTTTTCATGAAGGTATCTCCATGGAAGGGAGTCATACGTTTTGGTAAGAAAGGTAAATTGAGTCCCAGATACATCAGACCTTTCAAAATTCTAGAACGGATTGGGGCTATAGCTTACCGATTGGCAATGCTGCCAAGTCTCTCCAAAGTTCACGATGTGTTCCACGTATCTCTATTGAGGAAATACATTCCTGACCCAACGCATGTACTCACCTATGATTAATTGGAACTGGAACATGTTCTGTCTTTTTACGAAGATCCCGTCAAGATTCTTGATACAAGAGAACAACTACTGAGAAACTGGACGACGCATTTGATAAAAGTTTTGTGAAGAAACCATAACATGGAAGAGGCAACATGGGAACCCAAGGAACTTATGATGAAGAACCACATGAGTCTCTTCATCAGGTAGTATTCTAAAAATTTAAAGGATGAAATTATTGGAAGGAGGGGATAATTTAACACCCCAAATCTTCTACGATACATTTCTCTTTGAATAATGCGATAGCGTGTGTTGTACGCAACATCGAGTTCTAACACACCACAACCAATCAAACTAGTCGTTATGTATAGTAATACCTACTTTTTAAAATTTTATAATTTTTATCTCTCAAAATGGACTTCATTTCTGTATTCGGATTATCAAATTTAGCCTAAGGTGAAATTTTGGTACTTTTCGGAAAACATTAATATTTTGATGAATAGTGAAAATTACTAAATTTTAATTAAAAACAACTTTTTTAATCAAAATAATTAATAGTGATAAATTATGAATTTGATTGGTTTTAAAGTATATTTAGATTATAATTTTACCATTTAATACAATGTTGGTCATTAGACATAATTCCACAATTAAACCGGACATAAAAAAGTATCAATCTTTTGATAGTTACTATATCTTAAAAACACAGTTTTTGTTTTGACAGCGGAAATTAATTTTAAATTAATTTTTCCACTTCTGTGTTCTGAATTTGTAAAAATGGATTCCATATTTGGAATCACGATGTTCAAATTGTGTAAATAGGTAAATTTTATTTTTAGACATTTTGAATAATTATTTCAGTAAATATTTTATTTACCATGGTTAAAGGATAATCTGGTAAATAGGGGTTAAAAAATAATATTATAATAATAAAAAATTACCCTAAAACGTGTTCTAACCTTATTGTTTGATACATTTCCGACCATGGGCATCTTTGGGTCGATTTTGGAACCCCATGGTGCCACTTGTATGTGACAGGGACACTTTATTTTAATTAGGTTAAAATGAATTCAAAAATGACACAAGCATATATCGTTTAGCAAGTCAATTTTTACATAGGGTTATATATGGTTTATTTTTGACTATAAATATTAATTAGAAATATAAAATGATTTCCTACATAATTTTATTTCATTTGAAATTTTTTGACATTAAATAATTTCATTTATTTATAACACAATGGTGATGTAGTAATTTCAATAATAGTGAACAATTAAAATGATTGATATTGTAGATAACCGAATAAATAAAATTTGAGACTTTTTATTAATTATACTAATATTATAGGTTAACATGACATGTTATGATTTCTTTAATTAACTTTTTTAGAATTAATCATTCTGTTATGATTTTTATAATAATCAATTATTGAATAGTGTCAAAATTGACATAAAAGAGTTTTTAAAACAAATATTATATTCTTAATTGATATTAAATACCTAAAAATCTAATGTTCATCCAAGAGACTTATATCATGATAGTTTTATCATTAATGGAACACTTGGGGGTCTCTTGTATGTTTATAGTAAGTTTATTAACCATATAATATAAATATACAAAGAGACATTGTAAAAGTGAAACTAATTAACAAAGAGTTAATAATTAAAGATAAGGTTAATATAGTAACCCGAACCTGTCTAAATTCTATTGGTTGAGTGGATTTCGACCCATACCAACCTTAACCTTTAAATAATCCACTTTGGATCCATTAGAAACCGAATATGTATTTTTTATAAAATAATATTTCTAACTTTTCCAAAGGTGCCCCTCACCCCTCTTATAAAAGGGCACTCTCCCATCTCATTAACTCACACTTTCAAAGCCTTTTGGTTCGGCCAACCTCTGCCCAAATACTCTTTAAACATCCCTCACTTCATCATAGAGGCCTTCCTTTATTCAGAAATCCAACTTAAGGATCCCTTTTGATCAAATCAAAAGGAAGAACCCGAAGAACAGGTAATGATTTCACCACCCTTTTTCAACTTCCTTTATTCTTGCACTTATTCTTCCTTTGTTGTTACAATTATAAAATAATAACTCCAGTATCTTATATAAACTGTGATATTATTATAAATATGGTACAACCATATTCAGTATTCTATCCATCCTTTGAATAACATTTCACCATACGTGCATATGTACGGCTTACCGTCTCCACGTTGTGGTGTAATTGTTATTCAATAAATTATTATTTGGATGGGTGAAATAATGATTTATAAATTATGTAAATAATAAATATAACGTGATAATAATTCTGTATATATGATATACCATCCAATTATATATTATTTTAATATATCAAAAGAATGATATTGTCGGTCGTGCGTACGTACGGACTACCGTCTCCACGAACGTGATGAGATTCATTCTCCATCGTATCCATTCAAGTCTAATTCTAATTTGATGATTAATAATAGTATCTAAAGACCTGATATAATTCTGGATATGATTAAGATACAACCTATCCATGAGAAACACGACTTATGTAACAAAACATATAAATGAAAATGAGAATGTTAACACCCGAAACAATGATAATACTAAGATATTATTAACAAATCAATGTTAAAAGATCATATATGATATAATATTAATGAATATGATTATTTTATAATTTAATAACAATTATTTAACCATTATACATGAGTTTAACCTACCCCCAACCAAGGAAAAGTACAAGGTAAGGGTGTATTTCATAATCTTTTCATTATCCGAGGTGGTTTATACGTAATAATCTACTGGGACTTCTTTATCATCCACGTCCATGTTTCTTAAAAATTTATTTCAAAACATTTTTACTATTTACTAGAATATTGGTTAAAGTCATTTATACCCTTGTTTGAATTTTTATAAGTGGTTTATAAAGAAATCGTTCCGCCGTTTTCCAAATAAGGTGCTTTTTAACCTTTTCGACAGAATTAATGTAAGATTGTTTTTTTAACTTATACGGCGGGTACAGCTATTTTCTGCCATTATAAAATCTTCGAATCTTCCCTTACAAGATTATAAGAATATTTTCAAAGAAAATGTTTTATTTTATAAATATATGACTCTTAAATGATTTCCAAATAGAAAAAGATATTTCTCTAAAAAGAGTTTCGATTTCATCTATGACAGCATCCTTTGATTGATTTTTCGCTTATTTGAAGTTGATTTATTGTGATACAAAAATTCTATATTTTATTGAAGGTTTTGTGATATGATTGATTGTGAATGTGCTATTTTTATACCAATCATGGTATATGGTGAATGTATTGACATTTCGTATTCTAGTTTTAATACGAATGTTTATGTTATGTTTAGACCTTTTCATATGGGAATGCATAGGACTTAATATGTGACGGGTGGAGCCCGTTATAGCTCCTCGATGCATCGGTAGGTCTCATGAGAAAAACTAATATCTTGGAACAAGGCCTTAACAAAATTTTATTTGTAGTTTTGGAACGAGGCCTTGGCTATGTGGTTATGATAGTCTGGCATTATACATTCCATCATTATGAAAGTGGTTATTGATATTGCATGTGATTATTAGATTAGTAGAATATCCATGTGAATAAGTAAATGGCATTATTTCATTTTATTTTTTACATACTATGTTGAAGTTCATGTTTAAAAGGATTTTGATTTAGTTATACATTGCCTTAAATGTTTATTCTTATTTATGAAAGCTTCCTCTATATTGTTATCCTTACTGGGAATTTAATATCACCCCTTTTCTATGTTTTATTTCTCCCAGGATGTGAAGAAGTAAATTATGAATGACCTGTAGGGATATTATGAGGGGATAATAGTGTGGTCTATGGAGACAATATGTTTTTGTAGTATTTTTTCACTTTATTATGTAATGTAAAACTTTATGAATATATCTAGTGTTTCCAAGGCTGCTAAACTAATCGGTCTTTTGAGATTTGATCTTTCTTGTGATCATGCCAATGTTATGTAATAATGCACCAACTCTAGGTAACTTGGGTCGAGGCGTTACAAAAATTTTCTCATAGTAGTACTTGTGTAGCCAAATATTTCTGTATCCACTTCGATAATCTCGATGTGAAGTGAGAATCCCTATCTGAAATGATAGAATGAGGGACCCTATGCACGAAAATATTCTCATGAACATAAAATCTTCTAAACTCATCAACTGGTAATATCTCTTGAGTAGGAGGGGTGTGGGATACCTTAGTCAGTAAATCCATGACTACCCAAATTGTGATTCTTCTTCAAGGTGGCCTTGATAATCCAATAACAAGATCCATCATGGCGTTGTCCCGTTTCTCCTCTAGGACAGGAAATAGATTTACAAAGCTAGAGGGGAAGTGGTGATTCTCCATTACCCTTTGAAATGTGGAACTCCTAGTGATTAAATCTGTTATCTAATGTTTCATCATAGGACACCGATATTGTTGATTCATATCATGATACACCATGTATGTCCCAATGATAACATCTGACTAAGAAGCATGAGAATCTCATATCATTTCAACTATCATGTATTTAGGGACTCAGATACACCCATGTATATGTAGAATTTCATCTCCATCAATAGACCAATCTAGAGTTATGTACTCACAAGAAAGGATCACTGAGAGAACCAAACATTTTGTATCTAACAACTACATTCTCATAACCCTCTCCAGGATTGAATAGTTGATTGTTATGGTTACAAGATAACACTAATAATGACTATCATTAAAATTCATATGAATCATAGAAAATATGGACCACAATTTACATTCAACATTGGCTTCTTGTACTGCATGTGGATGAGTTTTTGGCATAGTACATCCACTACCACAGTTCCCAATCCTAGAGTGTAGGTAAGTTTAAGGCCACGATTCATATAGTTATGCTATTGAGTTATCAACTAGGGAGACCATTACACAATTATTGTATCCTCCAACATAATTACTTCACCCATAATGATGCTTGATGCATCACAGAACATTGTATAACCTCTTCCATGCTCTGGAAGATTCAGAATTACTGCCAATGTATGCCTTTCTTTCAACTTATGAAAGGATTTTTCAAAAGTCTCATACAATAATAACTTCTCAACCTTCTTTTTATGAAATGTAAGTTGTTTCTAAAGTCATGATCATTTCTATATGAAAATCCCATAATATCCATTTATCCATAAGAAAATCTACATCTCAAACATATTCTAGGGCTTCTCCCACTAAACTACGACACCCACCTTCTGTTGGTCAAAAAACACTTCTAATTTTGAGATACTATGACCAAAAAATCAAATCCTTTCTATCTAGAAGTGGATCCTATAAATCATAGCGTACAACTGATTCTCTCTCATTATTTTCAAAAAAATCTTAATATGTTTGGAATTGTCTCTTTGATAATGAAAATACACCAATATTTCATCCAAAAATAACACATTAAGGGAATCCAAATATGGGTGGAAGTCCAATTCATCGAGTCTATCAAATAGTGGTCATGTTATGAAGATAGAATTGTATATCCAGATACTCAAATAGACTATACTGACTATGGAAAGTCTTATGTGGTAAATCTGAAGGCTTGAGTATCACCTGATGATAGAGTGATCTAAAGTAGATCTTTGAAAACTCCATGACTCCTCTAAGCTAGTGAAAGAGGTCATCTGTTTAATGAAATGTTTATTAGTTGTTAATTATATTATAGTTCCACCATCTATAATCCATGAATATAATAAGGATGAAATCCTCATTCTTGGATAAAATCATGGATGGACCTTACGATGAAGTACTATGTAGGATAAATGCTTATATTATAAATCCAAAAACAATCTATTGATCCCCTAGAGCTGTGTAGGTGACATCTTGTATGGAGTAATAGATACTGGGGATAATCCTAGAAAAATCATGATCATAAATTGTACCCCTCTCTCAAGATGTAATCATGAAAAATAATTGGCAAATGCATCCCTAAAATGATCTAATATTAAATGGAAGTCTGCAAGATGAAAACTATACTCCCCCACATAAAGGATATAGATAACGACAATCACTCCACCAATATCCTGATGCTCTGATCTAGCTCTATTGTATTGGACATTCCAGTCTCCCTTGGGAAGATAATTATCAACCATTGGGGATGCAAATGATATCCTGAAATGATAGAAGTCCACATAGGCTGGATTGGAGCCAACCAGCCCAACCCCAGAATGAAATAAAATCTTATCATCTAATGGAAAAATAGGTACAATATGAATGGATACATACCTACATCAAAGGGGATGTCCATGATTTTATGTATACCCCCATACCACAATAAAAAAGAATGTCCAAGGTCATAATCCCATTTAAGTACTGAATTTACAAATGATGACTTTCCATAGCCAATAAAAAGGTAAAGGATAGTAAATAACATAAATTTAAAAAAGAATATAAGATTGTATAGGCTAAAAAAGATAGTACCTAATATAGTTTATGATCATACAATTTGATCCACATGTATCATCTATAATGCATGCTACTAGTTTGATCCATAGCCATGATCTATATATGGGCTACCCTGAGCTTGTCTTCTCTACTAACACTGATAAGACGAATATTGGGTACCAGAACCATAACATCCTCCATAGACTTTCATACCAGAACTATTCCACCATCATTCCATACATGGAATATATGATCTATCTTTGTAAAGTGGAGTTAGTTCAGAACCTCATCCAATTGAAATTGGTTGAAGTGTCCCAAATAATCAGTAATGATGATCCATCTGACCACAAACACAGAACACATTTATATCCATAACAAAATGGGGATTTACATTCCACTATCATCCACAATAACCGAATATAATGGATATTATTATGAAAATACACTATCTTACACTACTTTTACATGAAACATTAATTCTATGCTCCCAAAAATAAGATGAACTAACACCCTTCCATTTAAATAACCCTTTGTCCCCATACAATTAGTGAATATCAGGTTGTGATCATTAATAAGAGTCTGATTAATGAAATATGAAAAGGTAGATGGGATAGATACTTTCACTTTTGAGTGGATGTAATACTTCATCCCATCTACCAAAGGTCTCACTCGAGAGAGCTCGTCAATATTAGAAGTGGTGTAAATAATTTCAACTCAACAAAACCAGTTGAATAATCCATGATAAACATATAACTCTTCTTCATATGAATAAATTCTATGAGTTAAAAGGATCACAATTTCTAATAGAAAAGTAATCATAAAAGGAAGAATATATTTCCTCCTAGACCATTCCATAATGTTGACTAGCCTGAGTATTCACATTCCGCTAGCTATTGGAATGATAAAGAAGGATATAGGTGGAGACAATTACCCACATCCTTATAGGTGGCTCAGTATTCTCAATGATATAAATATTTTCCTCTAAAAATTATCATCTACTTGTGGTCCACCATAACCTGAGAAGATAAGGGGATTATACTGCTGGAACATGTGAGTCATGTTGAAAATCTTAGGTGAAGGTCATGGACCACTCGACATAGACTACATCAAACAAATAAAACCCACTCAAAGCTAATAATCAGTTCCTTGTTTAGGTATAAAAAGTGGTGTTGAAATTGGAAATACTAGAGATAAGTCTATAAGCTCAGGCCCATTATCTCTAGATCATGTTCATCACTACCCTCTGTCACATGACACGAGTATCTCATGGTATCACTTCTCTACAATTCCAAGCACACACCAAAATATATTTTTGATTGTAGATAGAAAAATTAGTAGATGTATACCATGATAATATGGGCTCACTATCCAACGTACTACCCTTATTACCATATTATATGGATTAGAAATTGGTAAGTGTTCAATATTTATTTATAGGGGTTCCAACATATGGAATTTTCAATTTCAATTTTAGGAAGAAACCACTCTTAAAAGTAATGTTGCCCTCTCCAATTACTTATAACCATTTCATTTTATAAGTAAATATTTAAATTTTTATTTTCTAATTGATTTTATACATATAACATGGTTAAGTTAAATGGATCGTCATTTTAATGTAACAATGTCCCTTGTACTTTATAACTGAAATTGAAATCTATTTAATAACAAGAAGCTAAATTACATTAGGTATTAGAATGTATCAGTAAAAATTATGATGGGGTGACTCATTGAATTTACATTCCAAATTCATTAGGGCCCATACAACTTATAATCAAAATTGGAAATCAAGTGATCATGGAAAAAATGCAACTCATGTAACCAGGGGTTCACTGTTTATAATGGTTGAAAATGGATATTTAATATTCCACCATCAATCTATATATGAAATCACTATTAAGGATTGCGATGAAATTTTAAATAACCAAAATTATTCCTTATAAAATATGTCAGTAGAACATGCATATTCAACAACCAGGTCTCACTCAACAATCACAGTAAAACGGTAATATATGAAGTGAAATGCACTTATATGGAATGTAATATTCATGGAATTATAAATTCTAGGTTTTCATAATGATGAATGTAATAATAATCCATTACATACATGGAAAAGGAAAAATATCTACAAATAATAATAAATTAAACAATTCATGTGAATCCCACAATGGTGAAATTATATCAATTATAACAATAGAAAAATAGATCAATAGTTTTCCATTTCCATGAAACATGATTTTATCCCTGAATGTAGATTAGTTACTCCCATGCATGGATTATATCCAAGTTCCATCTCATTTTTAATCTCATGAATAAATTTAAAAAAATAAAGAAATAAAATGAGAATATTCTATGAATCACTCTGTGACATCCCAATCCATGTGATACTTAGTGATTCCATGAGTTTTTGGGTCACATTTATTCAAAAATTTATCCCCATATGCCAGATGATGATGCCTAGTAGTGAGGTCCAATGCTGTGATAATGGGAAAACTCTTTCCTCATTATATATTATATCATAGAAGTGATATAAAAAATGAATATATACTGGAAACCTAATAAAAAATGTTGAAGAAGAAATATTCATTGGCATCAAAAAATTATAAAAAAAATCAACTCAAAGTTGTAAAATGTATCATATATAAAGGATGATGTAATTTGATGTCTCTGTAAAAGTAAAAGTGGAAATACATGTTAAAACGTAATAAAATATATTCAAAACAATCCAAAATATCCAAAAACCATCCAATCTACAAAAGAACTATACCATCCATATAATACCAAACTACAATAAGAAATTATGTGATAATGTTATGAGTCCAAAGATTGACACCTCCCCTTGTGCACACCTGTGCTCATATAATCTTCCCATGACAAAAAAAGAGGCCCAGATAGGGTGTGAGATAAATCTTAGTATCCCACCACCAACAACGTCTATATAAATTCAATTTGAGTTCACAAACTAAAATGTGTGAAGGTATATAGAGGCAAATTATTGCAAGAATAAATAATTTTTACTTTGTTTGACTTTATTTGGTAATGTATCTGAACACATATCCTTTAATTATTTATGATTTAGTTTATATATAAATCATGTGATGGTTCCAACCATATTGAATTGATCATAATAATGATAAATGAGGATCCAAGGTGTAACCAAAGCATCCCTGGACTTAGGGATCATCCAAATAATAGAAATAACTATTGCAGTATGGATCAATTGGTCTGAGTGAAATTCAAGGTGCATGCCCAAGGAATTATACTATAACATATTCTAACTAATTCCATATATCTTGTCCATAGTTATATTATAATATATTGACTAGGCCCAATGGGGTGAATCCATGGTGTCGTGTGTCCAAATGCATAAAATTGAATCCATGTAGTGTATCAAAGGCATTCTAATATCATAATAGATAGTGAATGGATCCTACAACATCATGTCAGGAATCCTCAAATAGAAATGGACCATGTTTCAAGGTGGGAATCTCCCTTGGAACCCATCTCGATTTATTGGAATCGTATCCAACGGTTGCTCATGGAATTTCCTCAGTTATCCAAGGACGGGTCATGTCTAACTATTCCTATAAAGATAAAAATGCACATATGAAATAGTCACCTTCTACATATATCATTATTCAATTTAGTCGATGTAATAATCATGACATTTATTATGTCATTTGGTCCATTCCATTACCATTCCTCAACATGACAAGGTATGTAAAGGACATGAAACTATATATCACCATAATTTATAAACATTTACTATCTTCATTCCATGTAATAAATTAAACATAGAATGGGGTTGTGGTCATGAAACCAAATCATATCAATTTATAATTAAACTAGACCAATTGTTATCTATAAATATGCATTCTATTTATCCATTAAATGGTTCATAAATTATGTTGGAACACTTACCTTATCAAATTTAATGTCAGAAGCACGTAAATGGTGCCACATATGAACCCAAAATGGTTCACCAATGTATAAATAAAGAAAACAACAACAATGGGAGGTCCAAATTGACCTCTAAACCTCCAATTGAATCTAGTTACATTTTTAGGTTGATATTATATAATCTAGATAAAATTAATTCAAAGAAGATGAATATAGGGGGAAACTGCCAGTGAAACCAATGTGCAAAAAATGATGGAAATGTATAAATGATATGAATTTTAGGGAAAGTTAATATACCTCCTTCCATATTCATGTATTACTATTTTCATCTTGTATCAACCCCTAGATTTTTCTAGATCAAATGAAATCAGATGAATGGTGAATGCCCTGAAAATTGGGCATATGATCTTATACCAACATAGTTTTTGATAGAAATTTGAATGAAAAAAGGATCCTATGTATTGAAGAATATAACAAGAGTAATATAATGGGTCAATCAGAAGTCAAATTTGAGGTCAGATGATGAAACAGAGCCAAATCATAGCTTAGGATTGGGAAGACTTCAATTGGGAGAAAATTGAATAGTTTTCCACTTGATTTAAGAAATAAATATATATGGGGTAAATTATATAGATCATGGAAAAAAATATAAAAATTTCCACACATCATGTGGAGTGATGTTTGAACACACATTTGGACAAATTGTGTGCCAACCATGTGTCATATGCTATCCAAGAAAAGTGTCCTACATGGTTGGGAGAGCACAGATTTTTTAACAGTGGTGTACCTATGTATCCCCCTATTCGTAGGGTATACACCCCACATGTGCTACAATAAATGATTAGAAAAACTATGCATAGCTTGTGAGATCCCTTATGTGGAGGCTTCTACCACCCTAAACAGGTTATCTAACCATTTTGATTGGGCTGCAATGTTTTTACTAACATTGTACCCTAGTTGGTTTATAAATATTTTAGAGCTCTTTTCTTTTATCTAGATTTAAACACTCTTGAACCATTCCTCATTTTATTATGAATTCATATATGTATAAAACCAAGGATAAAAATGATAACGAAAGGTTCATTACCTCCTAGAAAAACCATGTTATTATAAGATTACATTGAAAAAATTGCGGTAGTATTACAAGATGATATACTAATATACACCAATATAAAGGAGGAGAATGAGGTGTATTTGAATAATGTGAAAAATAATTTTTGAGGGGATAATATATATGAAAAGCACAATAAATATACATTATGGATGGAGGAAGTATCACTCTTGGGACTTTTTAATACTATAAAAGGACCATTTCACCACCCTTTTAAGGAAAATGAAATTGAAGTGTCACCAAAACCAATATCTATGATCGAGATCCATAGAATCCTTAGACTTTTTGGGTATTAATGATGATTTTTGAGGAACTTCAAAATATTTTCCAACCCACTAACCAACCTAACATGAAAGGGATTAATTTTATATTTGAATAGGGAATGTGTAGATTGATTTAATGATATGAAAAACAGGATTATCACTAAACACGTACTTATGCTACCCACAAGTGGGGAAATATTTATGGTATTCAGCGATGCATCAATGAAATTATTTGTTTCTATACTATTGTGAAATGAAAAAGTGATATTTAATGCATCAAGGAGGTTGAATGTTCATTATAAAAACAATACCACTCCTGATCTAGAATTGGAAGATGGGATCTTCATGTTGAAAATATGGAAAAAATATCGCTATGGGGTGTAATACGTGATATATACTGGTAACAAGTGCCTCAAATATATATTCACACAAAAGGACATTAAAATGAACCAGTGAATGTGGTCTGATCTCATTATGGATTACGTATTCTCAATCTAGTACCATTCTGGTAAAGAAACTAATGTGTAGGATTCTCTAATTAGAAAGTATCATGCTACATTATCAATGATAAAAATTTATAAGGATCCAATCTTCTAATAATTGCTAAGTATGGAAAATTGAATCATAAATCAAGGAACATCATTATTCTTTTATCAAATATATTCTTAACCATGTGTTTTAATGAAAATAAAGTATTCTTAATGAGATAAGGTGTAAATTCGCAAGAATGTAGAAACTATAAAAATTTGGAAATCCTCGGATTTCAATATTGATGAGGTAGCGGTCATAATATTTTGTTCACAACAATGTGTACCAAAAAATAATGAGATAACGTGCTAGATTTTGAATGACTCACATGGATAAACCTTTTCTATCAACCCATGGATCACAGAGATGAATCATGATATTTAGGAGAACTATTGGTTGGTCCATATAAAGAAAGAGATAGTGGAATATAAATCAATGTTTATATATGTCTATAAGTGATGGATAAAAGGAAAAATTATAAGGGGGTGATGTAACCATTACTTATACCTACATGGAAATGGAAAAACATCATGATGAAATATGTAATTGGAAAACTAAATACAGCCATAGGAAATAATTATATGTTGGATGTTTTGGATTTTCTAACAAATAATGATCACTTTATTCCAATTTGATATGACTTATCACTCGATAAACATGAACAAATATACATCATAGAAGTGGAGGGGCTGTATAATGCAGCTTTATCATTTATATCTAATATAGATATGATACTTTCCTCCAAATTATATAATTGTATCCAACATTCCCAAAACATTGACTTAAAATTTAGTACATCGTATCACCACTAGACTAATGTCCAGTCTTGAAAGACATCATAAATTAGATGATATGTAGATAGCATGCTCGAAATTCATCAAATGAGGATGGGGATATCATCTTCCTCTAGTAGAATTATATTAAAACAATAGTTTCCACCCCTGTATTGAAATGGTTCCACGCTAATCCCTTTAGAGGAATACATGAATAATACATTTATTCTAGGATGAAGTATGTGAATGTAACCTTATGGGACATGAAATAATTGAGTAAATCGTAGAAATGGTGAAGGTTATTCAGCAACACATGAGGGATGCACAATGTCAATAGAAGAGTTATGCAGAAAATTGTCGACAAAACCTGATGTTTGAGGTTGGAGATATGGTATTCCTTTGAATATATCCATGAAATAGATTCATGATATTTTTGAAGAAGGAAAATCCATGTCCTAGGTACATCGGCCCCATTGAGATTATTGATTGTGTCATAGGAATGTCATATTGACTAGCACTTACGCCTAAAATTTATAAAGTACAATAAGTATTCCACATATTCCTATTAAAAAATTACACACAAAACCCCAAACATGTACTGAATTCCAAAGTGGTGTAGATAATAAATGATATCTCTTATGAGGATCATCCGGTGAGGATATTAGACATTATAGATAATGTTATGCACAAAAAGACTACACATTTAGTCAGAGTACTATAGTGGAACCAAATATCCAAAGAGGAAACATTGGAACTAGTGGAAGTGATGAAGGATAAGTTCCCTAATCTAGTTTCACTAAAGTCTGTAAAACTAACTTTTAAAGGACAAATCACATAAGGGGGAAGAATGAAATGACCCATAATTTTATCAATGGTATTTACCTTCTTTTAATTATGTACATCACATTGAGAAACAAGAAAAAAATTTATTCACATAAATGAATAATTATATATTAGTCCGGAAATAAAATAATAATAATTCCAAATATTATAGAAGGATAATTAATTTAAAATTAAAGAATGATAATAGAAAAAATTCGGATCTTCTCGATCTCTAATAATAACTAAACTCACCAACAAAGGTGTTGAAATAAAATATAATGTTACTAATAGAATATTTCTTTTGAAGATGAAAGTATATATAAACTAGAGTTAAAATATATGTGAATGAATAATGAATGGAATAAGAGGTATTTATAGGATGTATAGAACCCATATGAACAATATTTATCTAATTAATAGAATACAAATCTGGTTGTGGGAATAGTAACATGACTATTGTAAATTTAATCATACCTTTATGAATATTAAATTGATCATAGGATTAGTAACCTCATATATGGAAATGTTAAATAATATTTAGGTGAATTTAAAAATGAAAATATAAAATATTTATATCATGGAACAAATAAATTAATTTTCTGAAAATGATAATTAAGTATTGGTACTTTTATAAAATGTGACTATTTTATTTGAAAATTCATAATGAATATAATGACTTAAATGAAAATTTATTTTCATAAAATGGATTCAAAAATTAATATTATGATTCAATAAAATTATAATATATTTTTATGTTACCATAAGTAATATTTCCAATGGTTGTAAAATCTATTATCATATTAAAATTGATATTTTTTTAAAAAAATTTAGATTTTATCAAAAATTAAATTTAAAAAATTTAGAAAGTAATTTTAGTTAAATGGATTTTATTTTTTAAATGTACATGATGAAAAAAATTAGGGTTCAAAATTTGGTTTTTTCTAAAATAATTGAATTTTGGTTGAATAGAAAAATATGTTAATTTATAGTATTTAAAATTATACAACATATAAGTGACTCTATGGGACATGGATCATGTAATCATCCATTAGTTAAAATAAAATTATAACATTTATTTTATATAGTCATAAGGTTAAATACTATTTATATTCTGGAGCTAAAAAATTAAACCTACGAATATAATAATAAAAAACACCTCTCTCCTCCACTTATAAATACTACCCCTCACCACCCATTATACACACACATTATAACTCTGTATGTTAGAAAAATCTCATACAAGACCTCTCCTCCCTTCTATACACATGGCCAAGTTCTACTGATCTCACCAAAATATCAATTCCATGTTCTTTAAGGGGTCCATCAAGGATGTGATATTTAATAGGTAACATTCTCAAAATATTTATTTTAATATCATTTATTCTACTACCTTCTCCTTGCCTAATTCATCCATCATAGAATATTAATTATAGTGGAATACATGTACTTTAATATTGAATTTAAAATTGGATATATTTCATCAACCCCTTTTTATATCCACCTATTCAAATAAAAATGAAACCATTTTCCATATTATGTCAGTTAACTACCGTAATGGATGAAGAGTTTTCATTTTACCCTATTGCCTTAACGTAATAATTAAATTAATTTTTAATTTTCAAAAATTAATTAATTATATATATTATATTTATTTTCAATTTATATAATGATAATATGGACATGACATTAAATAAAATGATACTAATTTTAAATGTTCGGAAAACCCAAAAAAACACTAACCATCTACCACTATCATTTTATTGAATGAATCATCAACAAGTAAAAAAATCAATATATGGGAAAATTTAAACACATGGAAGTGAATAAATTATGATTAATTTAATATTTTTAGTTTTTTTCATTTCAATAGATCTTCCATAATTATACACATGTGAACCGACCAAGAAACAATGAAATGATCTCTGCCAAAAAAATGAAATAAGACATTATAACTCATAAAAATGGAAATAAAGGAACTTCATAAAATTTTACTAAATAAAAATTATTTTTAAAAATTTAGGAGTTTAGTAATTAATGAATCTAATTTTCTTATCTAGTTTATTAAGGGCAAGTGTAGAACACATTTAGACATAAGGTAATGATTCTCTCTAAACCTCTATATTTCTTTTGGGTAACACTATATCTTTATTTTCCTTAATTTACCCATTAATTTTTATTATATAAATCAACTATATTATATATAAATTTAACACACAAATTTATCTATCTCAATTCATCTTTCTTTGATGATAAATAAATTTTTTAAAAGGATATGTTCTCAATTCCTCTTGAAAAGAAAGCCTTATTGAAGGGAAATTCCCTTTTTCATACCCATTTTCACGTACTCCCTTTATATTATTTTATGTAAATAAAAATTTTCTAAAATAACTCAATTTATCATTAATAATATGAGTTCATTTATGGTTATATGGAAAAAATTATCCCTTATTCCACAATAACGACCTTTCATTATTTTCCCTAAAACTATTCTCAAGTTGTATATTTCTGAATTTTCATTTCTATCTTTTTCATTTTTTCACTTCAGTTGGATTTCTTTATTCATGTTTTTTTCTTATATTTCATTTATTAATATCCAATAATAATTTAAACCCCTTTTTTCCATGGACACCATTATGATACACTCATTGGTTATTTGTTATGACATGTTTACAAAACCCATTTCATTCTATGGGTAGCTCTGTTGATTATATTTGTATGATTCATTTCATTATACAAAACACATATGCATGTAAATGTTATTATTGGTTCACTCTGATAGAACACTAATGCAATGGTTATTATTTTTATTATTATATGTTATGTAAGGGATTAGGGAGTAAACCTAATGCATTATGGGAATCTGACCACCATGTGATATTGTCCTTGCGGTTACACTTGACTCAAGTTTTTATAAATATATATGTTTCCACCATATTTCTATATTGATAAGGTCATATTATTCCATGTTCTAAATTTTATGTATCTATATTTTTATTCATAATTCCTAAATTTTATATTATTATGTTAGAACCCTAACTCATTTGTAATGATTATATCCATATTTAATCCATTAGTGGGATTTGTAACTCATACATTTTGAATATCTATTCCCTAGGTTATCCTGCAATGTTATAAGATCCCTAAATGAGTTAAGATATAAATAAAAATACTAATAAAAATATTTCTCATTCTAGTATGAGTGTTTTTATGTACCTCATATAAAAAATTAACTACGATTTTTGTTCCATTTTTTTTATTTGATTGATAATTATGCTTAAAATCATGTAATTATTTGTGTAAAAGGCTTGGGTTACTATAAGATATTTCATATTTTCAATTTATGACATGTTATAATATTATTATTTTTTTGTTTTATGAATATTTTCACATATTTTTAATCCATATTGCATTTTATATTATTCTATGATTGTCTTTGTATAATCCTATGATATAATTTATGATCTATGATGCCCTTCCATTTCTTATTATTATTTATTTTTGTTCTATATTCCATTTAAACATATATTTCACACATTCTCACTAAATCGCACCTTTTTTAATATAACACATTATGAATGATTAAAAAAAATTCCTATACTGAGTGTTTGAGCACATTCCTTTATTTTCTACATTCCCTAGAAATTATATTTAACACAATGTGAAAAGGGAAATTTCATGTATATATTTTTGTTAGTGATATTAAAGTAATATGTTTAATAATTTATTTTTATAACTAATCTCAGAAACAAAATAAACCATTAGGTTTTTTATTTGTGATATTAATTGTTACCTAAAATGATTAAATTATGAAAATGATATAAAATATGTGCATGTATTTCTTCGGTTTCCTTAGAATCTCATGTAATGACCCATCCCCCAGGGCCAGAGTTGTGACTACCTCATGCCTGCCTTCCATAAGCCAGGGGTTGGAGACTAGCAGCAGAAGGTTGTATCCCTATAACGGGAAAGAATTTCCTTTAAACATGTAAAAACAGGCAGTCCAAGAACTCAACAAGATGTAACCATTATGCAATACTCTAGTAGTGAAGGTGTGTACAAAAAGTAAAGGGGCCGGAATACAGTCCCAATTATAAAGATATAACTACAACTAAAAATAAAAAACATTTAATGAGATTGTCCACTGAGGATCCTACCTGGATGGTTGGTACATCTTGCCTCCACAACTATCCTCATCAACCGTCACCACCATCCACAGTCAGGTCCTAGATCCTGAGTCCTAGTCAATGCTACCCATCATCTGCCCAAAACACAAAATGGTGTAGTTGAAGCCATTGTAGGGGTGAGGATAACAATACCTAGAAGGGAATCTGAGACCTCTGAAGGTCTCTCATATTCCACAATGTAAAACCAAAAAGCATTATCTCAATCACAATGCACAAAGAAAAATACTTTGCTCACAAAAGAGGTATAACTAAAGTAAAAAATTACATATGATTATTCGTAAATCATGATCATCTTATTTTTTCAAGAGTCACCGCTTCTAACCATATGAATTCTGGCCCATGTATGATCAATTGGTAATAACCACCTCTTTTCCCACATAGGATCGATAGGTGCTGATCCACATAGGATTGCTAGATTTAGATCCACCCATTATTTCTAGGTGATGATCTACACAGGGTCAGTAGAATTTGATCTACAAAGGGTCGCATGATGCTGATCCACGCTGGGTCGCTAGGTGATGATCCACACAGGCTCTGTAGGTGATGATCCACAGTGGTTCGCTAGGTGCTAATCAACACAAGATTGAATGGTGTTAATCCATACCAGATTGCTAGGTGACAACCCACAAAGGATTTCCTGGTATTAACCTCCCTATGATCTTTCTCCAACATCCATCTTAGAGAGATCCACTAGATTCCCACTCATTGAATTCATGTTTACTAGAGAAACCACACCTCAATCCATCGATAATTTTTCAACTAGAACGAATTCACAGAAAGATGTTACCCAAAGATCTGCCACATTATAATGGTTCCAACGTAATAGACAGCATGTCAACAAGATGGTCGGTCTGTAAGTTATTGGCGTTTATGTGGCATGGTCCAAGTTGGATTCAGGGTCGATCCAACCCGGCGATAATCTATTTCTTTCCAAAATTCTCATGAAGTATCTCAAATGAATCATATCACTCTAAGGATCCTAACACCGCAGAAAGTTCTTCAAACATATATATTGTTCACATGATATGATCTTTTGGGCATATTAAGGGCCTAGAGGGGTCGGGGTTTGAGTCCAACCCGACCCGGCCCGAACTGGCCATGACTGGCCTAGTTGGGATGGGCCACCCAGTTCACCATGGATGGGTGGGTCCCTAGATGCTTGGCCCACCAGCTGGCGTGCCCCGCCTCCCGAATGGATCAAAGAGTCATTCGACCATTTTAATGGGAAGTGCTAGGTGGCACCGCCTCATTCCCATGGGACCCGCAGTGAGCAGGTTCTTGCATTCACCATGGCATTGAGTTGCCACATGTCTCACTATAGTGTGCGACGATGCACCACCTCCAGTCACTCCTAATTTACATTTCCAGTTTCATTTCCAACCATTGTGGTGTCGAGCAGTGCCACCCTCCTCCATGGCATGTGAGTGCGGCCCTATGCCTCCACTGCTGGTGTCAGTTGTCAGTGTCACCACACTGACCGAGCTTTTGCATTCAACCGGGTGAGGTATGGTTGGCCACTCAACCTTCCGAACATTCCCAATTCCCCCACAGTATGTTGTCTTCATTGCGTTTCTTTTGTTTTCCTCTTACCATCGAGTTAGAAATCCTCCCATGAAGAATGTAATGAAAGTCATGCGGCGGAGGGTCTTGTCCTTGTTTTTTTAGCCCACTCCCTCTGCTCTAGAATTATAAGTATAGGCTGTAACATATATATATCATTAAAATAATGATAAACCACATTTAAAAAATAAACCCCCTACATCAAAATTTGTTGGGGAAGTCACGGTGGGGGAATAAAAATCCGTGTCCGTAGAAGTCGCTGACATTCGTCATCGATCCCTCTAATGACATCCAATCTCCATTCCTCATTAGTATAAGATATTGCATCACTTCATCATAGGTTCCTCACTTGATGAAGTCGTGTCAAAACACTAACCAAAGCCTCATTTAAATAGAAAGGAAAATGTTAGTAACACACCGAGGTATTAATGAGTTTCATTAATTAAATAACCACTCAATTTCCTATTGCGTGGTTTTAAATAAAGGATATTCAAGACATTAAATGGATTGGAAACACAATAGACCAGCCACCACCGCTCAACCGATGGATTTAAATAAAATAAAAATTACTTGTCATTTTATTATTCTTTTATATGTTCAAAAAAAATATTTTTTTCCAACCTACTATGGTCTAAGTAAATATTCCTTTAAGAGAATCTCGGCACTTCGGATTTAATGGTGCTCACATATCTCTATTCTGAGCACCAGTTCGAAAGTTAGAAAAGGCTACCTGTACGTTTACTGAACGAACCATAAAAAAATGTCAAAATTCCATTTCAGCCACACCAGGACTTCGAATCATGCTTCGTCAAATTTTATACACTCATTATTGACCCAAATAATTTAAAATAAATTACACGAAATTTCCAAGAATTCACATTCTCCCCCATAAGGATTATTTTCCCAAAAGCTACAAAAAAATTAGGAAAAAATGGGGGTATTGAGAACATATCTGAAGCTCCCGCTCCCATGTGCTCTTCTAGATATTCTTGTGCTACCAACAAACTCTCACCAGAGGAATCGACTACCCATGAAGGACATGCTCCTTTTGATCCTCTATCTCCACTGGGAACTCCGCAAACATCGCCCCATCGTCGATGTCCATCTCCCCCTGTATATCATGTGAGATGGATTATGAATGTATCTCCTCAACTACAAAACTTGGAAAACATTATCCACACGGTGCATCTGTGGTGGAAGTGCTAGATGGTATGCAACCATTCCTACTCTTCCTAAGATCTAGAATGGTTCGATTAACATCAGAGATAGATTTATGCTACAACCAAACCTTTATAATCCTCTTCGGGGTGATACCCATAAAAAGACATGGTCTCCCTCATGAAACACCAAGGGTCTATGTCTCGTGTCGGCATAAGATTTCGGTTCGCGCTGTGTAGTCTTTATCCACTCCTAGATGATATGCACATTCTCTATGGTTGTTTGTACCTACTATGGACCCATAAGTGCAGACTGCCATTGGTCTATCCAACCATGAAGTGATCTACACGGTCATCCATACAAGGCCTCAAATGGAGCCATGCCATTGGTGGAGTGATAATTGTTTTTCTATACAAACTCCACTAGGGGAGTTTGGTCCTCCCAAATCTAGAGAAGATCAAGGACACAAGCACAAAGAATGTACTTGAAGGTCTTTATGGTCTACTCTGTTTGAACATCTCTATGAAGATAGAAGGCAGTGCTCAAGCATTTCTGAGTCTCGAACACGTCCTACAATCCCTTCCACAAGAAGGATGTAAAACATGTAACGCAATCCAAGACTATAATTTATGGAACCCCATGTGGTCACACAATCTCTTGCACGTAGAGGCATCCCAACCCCTATATGAATCCCTATTCTCGGATGGGTAGGAAGTGGGCCGACTTGGTGAGTCAATCAACGATCACGTAGATGGAATCGTGGCCCCTAGATGTATGTGGTAGCCCGATTACAATGTCTATGGTGATACCATCCCACTTCCACTCTAGTACCTCAAGTGGTTGAGCTAATTCCACCGGTACCTGATGCTCGGCCTTCACTTGATGACAGGTAAGGCATCAGGATACAATCACTTCCACTACTTTCGTCATACCTACCCACCAGTACTGATGCTGGAGGTCCTGGTACATCTTTTCTACTCCATCATGTACTGCTAAAGCGGGTTTATAGAAATCCCAAAACACCTCCTCTCGAAGCATCACTCGTACCATGGTTCATCCTCTGAACAAGATGAAGTGCTCCCCACCTTCAGAAAGACATTCAAGAGCCTATGAAGAGGATATCTAAGAACATAGGGACTCACAATCAATGTCCCTAAGCTGCACCTCCCATGATCAATGTAGAAGTTGGGGAGTGATAGCCCTATACTAGAGATAAGATAATCCATCTCTATCTATGAATGATATCAAATACATAGCCTGCTGCTCTGTTTTCTCACTCATCAGTTGTAAACCAGACCTCCTACTGAGTGTGTCTGCTACTACCTTCTCATTCACAAGAGTATAGACTATATCAATGTCATAGTCCTAGAGGAACTCTTACCATCGTTATTGTCTGAGGTTTAGGTCCTTCTTTGAGAAGATATACCTGAGACTCAACTTATCCGAATAAATAGTAAATCATTCACCCATCAAGTATTTTTTACACATCATCAGTGCAAAGACCACAACTACTAACAATAGGACACGTGTTGCATATTTCTTCTTGTTTTGTCTCAACTTCCATGATCCATAGGTGATCATCGCTCACTCCTACAACAAGACACAACCTAGCCTAATCCCTGATGCATTGTAGTATACTACATACCCATATCCCTATTCTCGTAGCCTCAAGATGGGGGCACTCATCAGTCTCTGTCGTAGCTCCTGAAAACACATCTGGTACTTTTTCATCCACAAGAAAGGATGCCCCTTCTTCATCAATGTTGACACGAGTACTGGTACCCTGGAGAAGTCAGGTAAAAATCTTCGGTAGTGCCTAGCCAATCCCAGGAAACTCTGTACATTATTCACAATCTTGGGTGGATCCCATGAATACACTGCCTATATCTTTGTCGGATCAATTATGACACTATTCTTTGAGATAATTTTCCCTTGTATGTGGAAATCTCGTATCAATAAATTTACCTTAGAGAGATTTTGTAACACCCCAATCTTCCACGATACACTTCTCTTTCAATAATGCAATAGCTTACATTGTACGCAAGTTCGAGTTCTAACTTACCGCGACTTATAAAAGTAGCCATTATGAATAGTAATAACCACTTTATAAAATAATAGAAATTTTATATTTCAAAATGGACTTCATTTTTGTATTCATAATATTGAAATTATCCTAAGTTGAATTTTTCGTAATTTTCTGAGAACTTTCAATTTTTTATGAATAGTGAAAAATACTTAAAAACAACTTTTTTAATAAAAATAATTTATAGTAATAAATTATACTATTTAGTGGTTTTAAAGTGTAATTATAATATATTTTTACCATTTTATCCAATGGTGGTCATTATAATTGATTTCATTTTGAAATTGGACATAAACAATTGTCAATCTTTTGATATATATTGTTTCTTAAAAACACGCTATTTGTTGTGATAGCGGGAATTAATTATAAAATTAATTAATGCAAGATATATGTTTGTAATTTTTTAAAATAGACATCATTTTTGAATTCGGAATATCAATTATATCTTTGGGTGAAATTTTGGCATTGTTCTGAAAAACTTCAATTTTTGATGAGTAGTGAAACCACTAAGTGGTAGGTAAATAACTGATTTTTCATTTAAATGAAATATTACCACTTTTGTGATTTTATTTTAAAAAATCTGACATAGATGGTTGTCATTAGGAAGTAAAATTTGGTTCAATGGGATTAAAATAAATTTTTTTGGTGAATAGTAACTTTTAAGTTTAATTAATCACGATTAAAGGTAATTTGTGAAATTTAATGTAAAAATGCTATTATAAAAATATTAAATGGCCTTTAAACTTGTCTTAAACCTATTGGATGTGTCATGGAAGACCATGAAAATCCATGGGTCAACTTGGGGACCCCATGGAGCCACTTTGGTAGGAAAATGACATAAATAACTTTTATTTAAAGCTAAAATAAAAATGTCACAAACATAAGTTTTTTTCCTAAAACAATTTCTAAATGGGGTTATACAAGTAATATTTTTTTACTATAAGTATTCATTAGAAATCTATAAAGATTTCCTACATCATGATATTTTTTTAATTTTTAGACATTAAATAAATTAAATTATTTAGGACACCATGATGATGAAACGATTACCTCATTAATTAACGATTTTAATAAAATGGAAGGATAATGTAAAATCTAAGAATTACACTTGTCCAAAGCCTATTGTATGAGAATATTTCTAACCCTTATCACCTTATCCTATAAATATACAAGTTTGGGACCTTTAAAATCCGAAACTCATTGTATAATAAAGTAACATTTCATTACATTCCAAGAGTGCCCCTCCTCTCCACTTATAAAAGGCCCCCACCACTACCGCCTTACTCACACTATCAAAGCCTTATGGCTCGGCCAACCTCTGCCCAAATACTCTCCCAAATTCCGTCCCTTACTCCTAGAAGCCTCACTTTGAGCAGAATTCTTCCCAAGGAAGCCTTTGTCTCAAATCAAAAGAGTTACCCGATTTTAAGGTAATGTCTTCTCTTATGTTATTTTGTTTTATTTTTCTTATCCAACCCCCTAAACTCTTTTTATTAATTTCTTTTGTAACAACACTAGTATCTTCAATATACTAGTATGTTTTTATAAGAATTATTCGAGATACACTTACACACACCTACATCTAATGGTTAAAGAAAATACTGTTTCTGTGGATGGCGAATTTCTGCCTCACGAAACAATAATTGTTCAACACTCATATAACACCTTCAAAGGTGGCCATTAAGATGTCACTCTATTTATATATGATATATAATATGGTTATGTTTTACTTAAGGTTATGTATTTTTCATTTATGGCGTACCTTTATTGTTTCCATTATGGGTAAACACGATATTTTCATTTTAGGAAGTGCAGACTACCACCCCCTCAAAGTGATTTGAATCGTTAATGCCATATGTGGGATGTATAAAGGATGGAGTAAATGATATTATATATTATATTATACTGGAATTATAATATACCTTTATATCATTATGATTTCATTAAATACGAAATAGAAATGAAAGTAGCGTTCATGTGTACGTACGGCTTACCGTCTCCATGAACGGTGCATTTCATTTATTACCTCTAAAAGTTATGGAATATTATAAATGCATTTATATACTGGATATATATGAGATATATGATATCTATATCATTAATATAATTCTGGATATAATGGATATTTCACCACATGAACAACATGTAATTATAAGACGTTTATTTTTTACTCAAGTACCAAAGATCAACAAAACTACCGTTATTAACTTAAATAATTACATAATTTTAACAACATGGTAATAAGTGATATAAAAGGAAAAAAACCTTGAAAAGGTTCTTATGAAATTATAAATTATCTCTAGTTTATTATTCAGGAGGTTAAAGAACGGTCGAGTCAAGACAAGACGCAAGGTAAGCAAACTTCTTAACCCAATTTCCATTCTTTGGGTTAATCTCCTACTTTCAAATTATGTACTGATATTATTATGTCCTATATTGTATTTTTAATTTCATTATGTGTACTTATAGTGAATACACATAATAGATATATTTTATTTAAAAAAATGGTGTTTGTGAGGGACTTCGTCTCAATCTCCTTTCATTGAGGCATATTTGGTTTTATACACAACTTTCCTTTATACGGTGTATAAACCCCTTTGACTTTTACGTTTATTCAAAAGGAATCTTTTTATATGAAGTGTTTTACTAAATGAAAAAAAGTAATGTTTTTATTGACGTACGTATGCGGCGACAACGACTTCTCCGCCGCCATGGCCATTATTTGGGTTTCAGCTTCCTCTACAAGCCATAACTTTTTTTAAATGAAAAATAAATACCAAGTTTTAATTTTCGTTTATTTTGGTATTGAAAATGGTTTTGATAATTTTTTTATTATATCAATGTGTTGTATTGATATCTTGTGATTGAAATGTGGAAATGTTATGTTGCCTTTATGCAATTTTATGTGATACGATTATGTTATGGTTTATGATATGTTTAAACCTATTCATATGAGAAATTCGTTGGACTTAATAAGTGACGGGTGGATCCCTCTATAGCTCCTCGATGCATCGGTAGGTCTCATGAGACAAATTGGTGTCTTGGAACGGGACCTTGACAAAATCATATTGTATACTTGGCACGAGGCCTTGGCTACGTGGTTATGATAGTCTTGCATTATGCATTCCATCATTATGAAAGTGGTTATTGATATTTCATGTGATTATTCGACTAGTAGAATATCCATGTGAGTAAGTAAATGGAATTATTTCATTTTAATTTTTCCATATTATGCTAAAGTTCAAGTTTAAAAGTCCTTTTTTTTAGTTATACATTGCCTTAAATGTTAATGCTTATTTATGAAAGCTTTAGCTATATTGTTATCATTACTGAGCATCTGAGCTCAACCCTTTCAATGTTTTAATTTTCCTGGATGTGAAGAAGTATATTAATAATGGCCTTCTGGGATAATATAAGGGGATTTGAAGAGAAGATTTTGTAGTTTTGTTTTACTTTATGATGTAATGTAAGACTTATAAATTTATCTAGTGTTTCCAAGGATACTAAACTAATCGGTCTTTCGAGACTTGATCTTTTGTGATCATGCCAATGCTACTCAATAATGCACCGACCCTGGGTAACTGGGGTCGGGGTGTTACAGTTGTTATCAGAGGAAGTTTAGTACTACCCTTGGAAGCTAGATTTAGATAAACTCTGATTAGAGCACATAGACCGAAGATAGACTTTTAGGATTAGTATAGAAGAACTTTCAAGAATTTTGGTATTATAAAGATTTTGTGAGTTTTCCGAGAAATAAATCCCTGTCTGGATACGAGCAGGTAGAGGCGGCTCTGGCACAGATGTACCTAGGGGTAAAAACCAAAAACACCGCTTTGAGCTAGGCTCGAACAGGATCTGGTGCACGATAATGGGCCTTGCTGCACTCTTGGTTACGACACTCCCGGGGGATATGCTAAGGATAATTCTCATTTTCATTACAAACCACTATGACAGGTTATGAGTATATACTTCCTCAAAGAAAACATTTTTATGATTATGGATTATATCCATAAATAGTTCAATTTATGTCAAGTATTTTAGAAGTATGGAATTATGTATTTTGATTCATAAACTAATCTAGTTTATTCCATTGTTTAGAAATGATGCCTAGTGGAAGGAATGGAAACCGTATCAATGCACTCACTCCATGTAGGGATTTCCCTCCTACTCAAGATAATTATTGTGAAGTTGGAGATACAACTAGTGCTGATCAACTTATTACCATAGTGGGACAACTCACTTAGATTATTAATAATAACCTTACTCGTATGGGGCCCCCTGATCTGCAACGTGGAGGATCAATGTTAGACCACTTCATGAGGCAACAACCGCCAACATTTAATGGGGGTACAAATCCATTAGTAGCTGAGCAATGGATAAACTCCTTAGAGAAAATATTCCACACCTTGGGGAGTAGCGAAAGGGAGAAGGTTGTCATAGTAGTTTAACGGCTCACTGGAGATGCCGATCAATGGTAGTCGCTGATTCAAAACACAAAGGAAGATGAAGACGTATCAAGTATGGAATGGAGGGAGTTTAAGGAAATTTTCATAGAAAAATACTTTCCTCGTGACCATCGAGGAGATATGGAAAGGAAATTTCTGAGTCTGAGGCAAAAGGAGGATGAGAATGTTGCAATGTATGAGGCCAACTTTCCAAGGTTAGCAAGACATGCTGCAGATTATATACGTAACCCGATAAGTAAGATTGGCCGTTTCATTGATGGGTTAAAACCGTTTCTCCGTCAAGCTTTAGTATCACAATCTTTCTCAACATACGAAGATATAGTCTCATGTTCTATCAAGATAGAAAAGAAATTTTCTAAGTCTTATGACAACAATGTAATGAAAGATAAGAAGAGAACGGTGGAACAAGAGACAGATAAAGGGAAAAAGGGAAAGAAGGATTTTTCATTATGTGATAATTGTGGGAATAATCACCCAGGTACTTGCCTAAAAGGAATGAGAGTTTGTTATAAATGTGGAGAAAAAGGTCACCATGCTCGTGATTTCGAGGGAAAGAAAGAGGCTATCAATGTTGAATGCTACAATTATAGGGAAATGGGGAATTATGAAAATGAATGTCCTAAGCGTCAGGGAAACATACCTCAGAAAAGGCCAAGGGATCAAGGCCAAGCTTATGATGTTACTATAGATGAAGTTGAATTATTATTGTATTTGTGTTTTTGGACTCAAGAACTAGATTATGGTTATATGAATAATGTGATATATATATATGGATTGTACTGAAGTACTTGTTGTTTTCATTAAGGTTTTAATATGATGAAGGTAATCATATTTTTGTATGTGACAATAATAGAAACTTTACCTTGTTTGAGGAATCTGATGATACAATTGATTTTGGAATTTAGAGACCTTTTAGGGAAATTTTGGACAGTGGTATTTTGGATAACTATAAAGGTTGGAATGGATTAATTTGAACCTTGGATAGTATTGTTTAAGTTTAAAACATTTCTAAATATTACTTTTGGAATATTATAATACTATATTTTTAGGAAAAGGAAAACCTGCAGTTCGGGGGATAACCCGTCGCGTCGGACAAAGCTGCAGGAATCGAACCCACAACCATAGTTCGACAGGCCTTTATTACCTACCTCTAACCTACAGGAAGTCCCTGGTTATTAGAAAATAGTTTTAATAATCTAAATGGTATGTGTTAATATTTTTAACCTTGTAAAATTAGGATAAATAGAATATTATTGAGTTCTATTTCCTTTTAGAGTGAAAGATGGGTTTGTGGTTAAAATTTATTAAAGAATGAAAGTCCACATGACAAGTATGTATATTCCCTAACGTTCATAGTAAATATCCTAAATAAATTCCTCAACTTTATAAAAGGTATCTTAAACAAAACGTTTCCGGTTAACTTTTCCAATTGGGGATTCAATGATCGTTTAACCAATCAGAAGTTTGTGATTTTCTTATGGTTAACATTCTCCTAATTTAGTTTTCTACAACTCTCCATCAGACCATGATGATTTGTTTTTCTTCCATATCCATATTTTCATAGAATCCTAGTATGGGATATCTCGGGTGACCTTTGTACTAATCTTTCTTTCTTTTAAAGTTATATTTTTATTAACCTTATTTCCGATGTGGGTTTTCCAGAATGGTATTTTATATTTTCAACCTTTTACTCTCAAAGAAAAATTTCAAATTTCAAGGACACAATTTATTGAAGGAGGGGAGAATGTAACACCCCAAGCTTCCATGATACGCTTCTCTTTCAATAATTCAATAGCTTGTATTGTACGCATGTTCGAGTTCTAACACACCGCGACTAATCAAAGTAGATGTTATGAATAGTAATAACAACTTTTTAAAATAATTGAAATTTTATATTTCAAAGTGGACTTCATTTTTGTATTCGTAATTTCGAAATTATCCTAAGTTGAATTTTTTGTAATTTTCTGAGAAATTTCAATTTTTTATGAATAGTGAAAAATAATTAAAAACAACTTTTTTAATCAAAATAATTTATAGTGATAAATTATACTGTTGAGTGGTTTTAAAGTGTAATTATAATATATTTTTACCATTTTATCCAATGGTGGTCATTAGACTTAATTTCACTTTGAAATTAGACATAAAGAATTGTCAATATTTTGATATATATTGTTTCTTAAAAACACGCTATTTGTTGTGATAACGGGAATTAATTATAAAATTAATTAATGCAACTAATATGTTTGTAATTTTTTAAAATACACATCAGTTTTTAATTCAGAATATCAATTTTGTCTTAGGGTGGAATTTTGGCACTGTTCTGAAAAACTTCAATTTTTGATGAATAGTGAAACCACTAAGTGGTAGTTAAATAACTGATTTTTCATTTAAATGAAATATTACCACTTCTGTGATTTGATTTTCAAAAAACCAACATTAATGGTTGTAATTAAGAAGTAAAATGTGATTCAATTGGATTAAAGTATTTTTTGGTGAATAGTAACTTTTAAGTTTAATTAATCGCGATTAAAGGTAATTAGTGAAATTTAAGGTAAAAATGGTATTATAAAAATATTAAATGACCTTTACACTTGTCCTACCAATATTGGATGTGTCATGGCCGACCAAGAAAATCTATGGGTCAAATTGGGGACCCCATGGAGCCACTTTGGAAGGAAAATGACATAAATAACTTTTATTTAAAGTTAAAATAAAAATGTCACAAACATAAGTTGTTTTACTAAAACAATTTTTAAATGGGGTTATACAAGTAATATTATATACTATAAATAATCATTATAAATCTAAAAAGATTTCATACATCATGATATATTTTTTATAATATTTAGACATTAAATAAATTAAATTATTTATGACAACATGATGATGAAACGATTACCTCATTAATTAACGATTTTAATAAAATGGAAGGATAATGTGAAATCTAAGAATTAAACTTGTCAAAAGCCTATTGGATGAGTAGATTTCGAACCCTTATAACCTTATCCATGAAATATATAAGTGCGGGACCTTTAAAATCCGAAACTCATTGTATAACAAAGTAACATTTCATTACATTCCAAGAGTGCCCCTCCTCTCCACTTATAAAAGGCCCCCACCACTACCACCTTACTCACAACATAAAAGCATTTTGGCTCAGTCATCCTTTGCCCAAATACTCTCCCATCTTCCCTCCCTTACTCCTAGAAGCCTCACTTTGGGCATAATTCTTCCCAAGGAAGCCTTTGGCTCAAATCAAATGAGTTACCCGATTTTAAGGCAATGTCTTCTCTTATATTCCTTTGATTTATTTTCCTTATCCATCCCCATAAACTCTTTTTATTCATTTCTTTTGTAACAAAACCAGTATCCTCAATATACTAGTATGTTGTTATAAGAATTATTCGAGCTACACTTACACACACCTACATTTAATGGTTAAAGAACATACTATTTCTGTGGATGGCGAATTTCTGCCTCACGAAACGATGATTGTTCCACACTCATATAACACCTTCAATGGTGGACATTAAGATGTCACTATATTTATATATGATATATAATATGATCATGTTTTACTTAAGGTTCTGTATTTTTCATTTCTGGCATACCTTTATTGTTTCCATTATGGGTAAATGCGATATTTTCATTTTAGGAAGTGCGGACTACCGCCCCCTTAAAGTGATTTGAATCGTTAATTCCATATGTGGGATGTATAATGGATTGAGTAAATGATATTATATATGATATTATACTGGAATTATAATATACCTTTATATCTTTAGGATTTAATTAAATACGAAATAGAAATGAAAGTAGCGTTCATGCGTATGTACGGCTTACTGTCTCCATGAACGGTGCATTTCCTTTCTTACCTCTAAACATTATGGAATATTATAAATTCATGTATATACTGGATATATATGAGAAATATGATATCTATATCATGAATATAATTCTGGATATAATGGATATTTCACCACATGAACAACTTGTAATTATAAGAAGTTTATTTTTGACTCAAGTACCAAAGATCGAAAAAACTACCGTTATTAACTTAAATAATTGTATAATGTTAATAACATGGTAATAAGTGATATAAAAGGAAAAAAAACATTAAAAACATTCTTAAGATATTATAAATTAACTCTAGTTTACTATTCAGGAGGTTAAAGAACGGTCGAGTCAAGACAAGATGCAAGGTAAGGGAACATCTTAACCCAATTTCGATTCATTGGGTTAATCTCCTACATTCAAATTATGTCATGATATTATAATGTCCTATATTTTATTTGTACATTATTTATGGGAAATTATAGTGAATACACATAATAGATCTATTTTATTTAAAAAATGATCTTTGTGAGGGTCTTCGTCTGAATCTCTTTTCATTGAGGCATATTTGGTTTTATACACAACTTTCCTTTATACCATGTATAAACCCCTTTGACATTTACGTTTATTCAAATGGAATATTTTTATTTGAAGTGTTTTACTAAACGACAAAAAGGAATTTTTTTCTTGTCGTATGCATGCGGCGACAACAACTTCTCCGCCGCCATGGCCATTATTTGAGTTTCAGCTTCCTCTACAAGCCATAACTTTTTTTTAAATGAAAAATAAATACCACGTTTTAATTTTCATTTATTTTGGTATTTAAATGGTATTGATAATGTTTTTATTATATCAATGTGTTGTATTGATATCTTGTGATTAAAATGTGCAAAGGTTATGTTGCCTTTATGCATGTTATATGTGATACGATTATGTTATGGTTTATGATATGATTAAACCTATTCATATGAGGAATGCATTGGACTTAATAAGTGACGAGTGGATCCAGCTATAGCTCCTCGATGAATCGGTAGGTTTCGTGAGACAAACTAGTGTCTTGGCACGAGGTCTTGACAAAATCTTATTATAGACATGGCACGAGGCCTTGGCTACAAGGTTATGATAGTATGGAATAATGCATTCCATCATTATGAAAGTGGTTATTGATATTTCATGTGATTATTCGACTAGTAGAATATCCATGTGAGTAAGTAAATGGCATTATTTCATTTTACTTTTTCCATATTATGCTAAATTTCATGTTTAAAAGGCACTTGTTTTAGTTATACATTGCCTTAAATGTTAATGTTTATTTAAGAAAGCTTCCGCTATATTGTTATCCTTACTGAGCATCTGAGCTCGCCCCTTTCAATGTTTTAATTTTTCAAGGATGTGAAGAAGAATATTATGAATGACCTGCAGGGATAATATATGGGGATATGAAGAGAAGATGTTGTAGTTTTTTTTTACTTTATGATGTAATGTAAGACTTATGAATGTATCTAGTGTTTCCAAGGCTACTAAACTAATTAGTCTTTCGAGACTTGATCTTTTGTGATCATGCCAATGCTACGAAATAATGCACTGACTCTGGGTAACTGGGGTCGGGGTGTTACAGATTTACATAAAGATTGTGCTTTGTGAGTGTATCCAGAACTACCTATTGGTGTGTGGTGTGCTCCTACTCCTCCGATGAGTATAGCCAGATTACGTCAATGAAAAACCACAACGAAGTGATCAAGGTATTGCTAGAAGAACTTATTAATGAGCCCCATGAACACTACTGAAGTGTCGGTCATGCAAAAAGGCAACACCAAGAACTTGTAATGGCTATACCAACATCTTAATGTTGTCTTTGGTACATACTCATCTCGTAACCTATGCTGGTTATAGCCTTATCTGAGTTCTATCTTTGAAAACCTATGATCTACCATCAGTCGGTCGATGAGATCATCGATCCTCAAAAGAAGATACTTTTTCTTCACGGTCACCTGGTTCGGGAACCGATAGTCCACACAAATCCTTAGACTCCCATCTACCTTCTGGGTGAACATGATTAGGGATGCCCATGGAAAAACAATTTTCCTTGAAAACCCCATTCTCAACAAGTCCTCCTATTATTCCCACTTATTAACAAACTCCATGGGAGACATCTGATATGCCGGTGTTGTAATCAGTGTCGTCTCGAGGTATTGGTCAATGTGAAATTCCTCCTCTCTTCAAAAATTTAGTCTCATTACATCATCAGCAAAGACATCATCATACTGGTCTACTAATACAGGATAACTAGGACTCCTCATGTCAACTGCAACAAGTGTGAGGCTAGCCAACTGATTGGTAATATTCTGCACCTCCCTCCAAGATAGTCCATCATTTGCTATAATGGTTTTCTCCTGGATGGTGAAGGTAAACCTGATTCAATCCTCATGGAAACACTGCACTTAGGGCCTAAAATAGTCAATCAAAGCATAGACAGTGGATAGTCAATCTATACCCCTGATGATTTCATATGGCCTTGATGCAGCTGCTGGGAGATCCCAGTTAATACTCTCATATCCTAGAGTGATCTCACAATTCCTACACTATCGTGTAATCATCGAATCTTCTCCCATATGAGTCACTATTCACAAGGATCGAGCAAACGGCTCCACCAGAGTCTCCAAGCTCCAAATGAATGTTGTGGAAATGAAGGAGTGATTGGAACCTCTGTCTATAAGTATTGAAGCTATGGGGGAATATACATAGATCGTACCTTCAATCATCTCTAGAGCATCGTGGTCATAGGACTCTACTTCCTATAGCTTTTCTCTCCCCTTTCCTACTGCTCTATGTGGTTTTGATGGACCACCTCATAGTGGTGGCGATAGAACCTCAAATCCCCACCCACCGCCTGCTACACGACATGCTCTGATGCCACACCCTTTTCCCTATAGACCAATTCTCTTGAATCACTTCCTCTTCCTCGGTGGTCCCTCGACCATCTGTTGATCATCGGTATGTTTTGTCTGACAGTCAAGAGCCATGTGGCCATGCCCACCACACGTGAAGCACACTATGCCTACCAGTTGACCTCCTCCACATTGAGAGCACCAAACCTCTGACCTTGCATCATAGGGTCATCCCCTAGAGGGTTTGGACCACTTAGACCTCAACATCATCACCCAACTCCCACCTATAGATGACATGGCTACATGTCGTCTGGTGGGGCCTCCCACAATTAGTGCCTGATTGGCTAACAATCTCTCCAACAACAATTCTCGCTCGTGCACTCTATCCTACATTGGGATATTCAGTGATATCATCGATGCTATGACTACTCACCAGAGACCCTGCTCAAAGGTACTGGCCTTAAAGAATGGGGAACGTACCATGTTGGTGGAGTAGCAAGAGAGGTCGGTGAGTCTCAACAAGTACTGG
Source organism: Viscum album (assembly GCA_963277665.1). Classification (NCBI taxonomy): domain Eukaryota; kingdom Viridiplantae; phylum Streptophyta; class Magnoliopsida; order Santalales; family Viscaceae; genus Viscum; species Viscum album. The sequence continues at coordinate 224,504,895 of OY728165.1, forward strand.
GAAACATTCAGGATGCACTACTGTAAGTGGAGAAACTCTTGAATATGCATGGAGCGTAGTGTCACTAGGAAGAACTCCTCCCTGAAGAGGCTCTCAATGTCCGTCCTGTAAAGGGACACCTCATCATGTAACATGAGCATTAGGATCCACCATATTAATGTCATGCCCAAGAATAGAATATCAGATAGGATCACAATCAACTCTTCTGGTGTCCCAAATAGTTAGAAAACTCATGCCCCAGCCTCCATCCAGTCATCAGCTACATCAGGTGCTCTCACGCCTCGAAACCTCTAAGGCCTCTACTACAATAATTCGTGAAACATTCTCAGTCAATGCGCATTGTCTTCCAGTGGGGCTGGTGGAAACTGATTCCCAGTGGGTGGTGGTGTTGTTGGTGAACCACCCGATAGTGCTAACACAGTAAGAAGGACCTGCATCGAAGCCTCATCATTTGGTGGGCCGTCATCAAGTACACTCTCAATAATTCAGGCTGGTTGTCTTTGTGGTGGAATCCAGAAAATAAATAGGTGCTCCATGGTCTATATGTTATACCTAGTGAGCTGAATCATAAGATATCAAAGTACTAACATTTCCCAAACACATGTAATATGTGTCTTCATACACTAATTCCAAAATCAGTATTTAGGATCCTGGTGTATGGATACGTCGGTCTATGCACCATCATAAGACTCTTTGAACTAAAAACTACACTCAAAACACATGAAACTATGGTTCCATTGGAAAGATCAGGGTCCTTGTTCTTCAGTAGAACATACCCCTATGATACCACATTGTAAGGACCACTCCCTTGGGGCTCGAGCTGTGACTACCCATAGCCCGCCTTCCATATTCTAGGGGTTGGATACTAGCACTAGAAAGGAGTATCCATAAAATGGGAAGGCATTTATTTTATACCTTTACAAACTCACCATATCATAATAGAACAAGATGTTACCACAAAGTAAAATTGTAGTAGTAAAGGTGTGTACTGAAAGTAAAGGGCCCAGAATACAATGCCAACAAAAAAGATAAAACAACAAATGAAAATGTAAAACAGATCCTGAGATCATCCACTAAGGATACAACCTGAACGGTAGGTACAACTCATATCCAAATCTCTCCAAATCAATCATCACCGATGTCCACTGACTTTTCCTTGCTCCCCGAGTCTTAGTCAAGGCTGCCTGTTATCTGCAAATGACACAACAAGGTGCCAGTGAAGCCCGTGTAGGGGTGATTATAACAATACCCTGTAGGGAAATAGAAACACCCGAATGTCTCTCAGAATTCCATAATGTAAAACCACAATTCATGATCTCAATCAAAAATCACAATGAAAAAAACTCAACTCAAAAACTAGGTATAACAGAAGTATATAAGTACAGATGATTAGTCGTAAAGCATGATCATCTTATTTTGTTAATAGGCACTAATGTTGAACATACGGATTCTAACCCACACAATATCAATAAATAATTTCCCCTGAAAGACCCACATAGGATCGTTAGGTGTTGATCCCTACAGGATCTCAAGGTGCTGATCCACACAAGATTTCTAGGTGTTGATCCACACATGGTTTCTAGATGCTGATCCATATAGGATTGCTAGGTGATGATTCACACTTGATCAGTAGGTGTTGAGCCCCAAAAGATCTCTATGTTTTTATCCACACTGGATTTCTAGGTGATGACCCACACATGATCGCTCGGTATTAAAGACAGTATGATCTGTCTCCAACCTCTATCTCACAGCCAGCCACTGGATTCCTACTCATAGCATTCTTGATTCTAGAAGAAACAACTCCTTAATACATCGGTAGTTTTTCAACTGGAAATAAGTACCACTATGATGTTAATAAAATATCTTATAAGTTATAAGGCATCAAATGCAATAGAAAACACATCAATCGGAAACCTGGTTCGTATTTTTTTGGAATTTTAGTGCAGAGGGCCTGGTTGGAACTGGGGTCGATCAAACCCATCTATACTAAAATTTTATCCAAAAATTTCATAGCGTATTTCAAAAAGATCTTCTCACTCCAAGGATCCCAGCATCATCGACAGTTTTTCAAACAGATGTGAGGTTCGCAAGATAAGGCCTTATGAGCATATAAGGGTCCGAGAAGGCTCTGTGTTTGGTTTGACCCTGTTCAGGTCTACCCGGCCGGACCCATTCCAGGTCCAACCCATCCTGGCCCGAACTGGCCTGGACCTGGCCATTTGGGCTGGGCCACGGCAGGCTCTGCTTGCTGGGCCACGAACAGGCATGGCCTACCCCAGCTGGGATGGGCCACGGTGGCTCGACCCACCGGCTAGCGCGACCTATGCGTGGGTCACACGGTCCTCCTCTAAAATGGATCCCATAGTCGTTTGACCCTATTAGTTGGTATTTCTATGTGGCGCTGACTCGTCACCCGTGGGACCCGCAGAGACTGGGTCCTTTCCATCGTCGCGGCTTTGAGCCACGATATGTCTCACCACGGCCCGTGACGACGCACCTCTGCCCGTCTCTGTGGAGGTCATTGTATGCCTCTTATCTGATAGACGCCATGCTTGTGGTGTGCTAGTAGAGCTTTTTTGGTCTACCGAGTGAGCTCTGGCGGTCTCCTCTTCCTTCTGGATGCGCCTATGGCCATTTCGAGATGATGTCATCATTGCGTGCCTCGTAGTTTCCACTTTCCATCGAGTTAAAAATCATCATACGAAGAAGGAAATGAAAATCATGCGGCGGAGGGTCTGGGCCTTGTTCGTTTGGTTCGTTCCTTTCGTATTAGAATTATAACTAGAAGTTACAACTTATACATCTCATTAAAATAATGATAAACCCCATACCAAACATAAACCCCCTACATTGATATTTGCTTGGGACGTCGCAGTGGTGGATGAAGAATCCATGTCTGTGGATGCCACTGACATTAATCATCAATCCCTCCAATGAAGTCCAAGCGTCTATTCCTCATTGTTGGAGGATGTCATGTCACTTCATCAGAGGTTCCTCGCATGACAAACCCATGTCAAACCTCCAACCCAATCCTCAATTAAATAGAGAGGGAAAAGGGTGAGTAACACACCAAGTAATTAATGATATTTGTTAATTAATGAACCTATCAACTCCCAATGTTGCAGTTATAAATAATGGAGAGTCATGAAATTAAATGGATTGACGAAAAAATGGTCCCACCAACACCACATAACCGCTGAAGTAAAATAAAATAACAATTACATGTTATTTTATTAATCTTTTAAATGTCTGAAAAATATATTTTTCTCTCGACCTACGGTGGTCAAAATGATGCCTCCCTTAAGCAAATCTCGGCATTTCAGATTCAATGGTGATCTCAAGTTTCTATTCCCAGCACCAATTCAAAAGTTTTAAAATTTCACCCCTATGTTTACTAAACAAAACTTTAAAAGTTCAAAATTCCATTCTATGAACACTGGGCCTCGGAATCACACGCCTTCAATTTTTGAAGACTCGTAATAATCCTAAAAAATTTAAAAAAAATCATGGAATTTTAGGGTGTTTACATATCATCATATGTACCTATACTCCTCTTATTCTTGATAATATATTATTTTCGTATTGAAAAGAAAAAATTTAAATATAGTTTTTTATATTGAAAAACTATTTCATTTCCTTCCATGATTTGATATAATTCCACATTGACTTTGCATTAGAGAAAATATTCAAATTCAGTAATGGTTATCTCATGGACATAAGCCTTTTCCACTACCTATTTATATATATTTTCATAATTTTATATGTTTTTTCCTTACTTTAGGATTATTGTTCCTATTATTCATATTATTATCCTTCAATATAGGATTAATCTTATTTTTCATCCTCTTGAAAAATAGTGGTGTGGGTAAATTATAATGAAAAAATAAATCATTTTCATCAAAAATTAACATAGGGATATCATTGAATTCTACATCCTCATTGGATCTTAATATTGGTTTCTCCTTCATCTTGGATTCCTCATTGAATATCTCCTTTCAATTAACATCCATTTTATCTATACTCTCCAGAATGTTTGGCCTCCATTTTTTATAAATTCCATGGAGGATCATATCATCTAATCATGGGTGTGGTTGTGGAACCCGTATTTTATGATTTCATTCCAATTTGTGGATTCTGATAGTTTTTACGTATATAAATATTTAGCGAATGATTTACGATTTTAAATATCATGTGGTTAAAGGGATGCACTTTGATTTTTTTCTATGAGCACTTCAAGAAACATCATTATATAAAATGTAATAAAATGGACAACATACTATAAAATCAGGAGATCGAATTGAGGGGTGGATAATTATTGTTTCTAACTAAAAAATTTATGTATCTCATAACCCAATTCCTCAACAATGGATCCAAAAACACGGTTGGGGGGTACAATTTGTTGCTTCATATGACCTTAAACTAATAAATAATTTATGAAACATTAACTAAAATCATTAAAACTATAGTTATGAATTATAAGTTGTGTATTTTCAACATTTAACCCACATATACTAGGTTAGTGGGAAATTAATTCAATAATTATGATAATAAACAAAGGGAAAATAAAAATATTACTACATGGAATTATAAATGTGGAAAATGGTGATTATTATAGGGTTATAAAAGGTTGAAATGATTGTAATGATTCTATAAATATTGGTTTATAATGTCAAGTGAAATTAACTATCGGATTTAAAAAACATGGTTTTTTTTGTAACACCCCGACCCCAGCTACCCAGAGTCGGTGCATTACTTCGTAACATTGGCATGATCACAAAAGATCAAGTCTCGAAAGACCGATTAGTTTAGTAGCCTTGGAAACACTAGATACATTTGTAAACGTTACATTACATCATAAAGTAAACCAAAACAACAACAACATATTGTCTGCATATCCCCTCAGACTATCCCTGCAGGTCATTCATAATATACTTCTTCAAATCCTGGAAAACATTAAAACATTGAAAGGGGTGAGCTCAGATGCTCAGTAAGGATAACAATATTGCGGAAGCTTTCATAAATAAAAATTAACATTTAAGGCAATGTATAACTAAAACAAAAGCCTTTTAAACTTGAACTTCAACATAATATGGCAAAAGTAAAATGAGATAATGCCATTCACTTCTTCACATGGATATTCTACTGGCCGAATAATCACATGCAATATCAATAACCACTTTCATAATGAGGGAATGTATAATGCCGGACATTCTGAAACATTTTGTCAAGGCCTCGGCCAAGACATCTAAAATGATTAAGGCCTCGGCCAAAACCATAAATCAAATTGGGAAAGGGCCTCGGCCAATTCCACGTCTAGTTGTCTCATTAGACCGACCGATGCATCGAGGAGCTATAGCGGGCTCCACCCGTCACTTATTAAGTCCAATACATTCCTCATATGAATAGGTTTAAACATATCATAAACCATAACATAATCGTATCACATAAAACATGCATAAAGGAAACATAACATTTCCACATTTCAATCACAATATATCAATACAACACATTGATATAATAAAAACGCTTTCAAAACCATTTTCAATACCAAAATAAAATAAAAGTATAACATGGTATTTATTTTTCATTAAAAAAGGTATGGCTTGAAGAGGAAGCCGAAACTCAAATAGTGGTCACGGCGGCGGAGAAGTCATTGTCTCCGCATACGTACGACCAAAACATTCCATTTTGTCATTTAGTAAACGCTTCGTATAAAAAGATTCCTTTTGAATAAACGTAAAAGTCAAAGGGGTTTATACACCATATAAAATAAATTCGTGTATAAAACAAAGTATGCCTCAATGAAAAGAGATTAAGACGAAGTCCATAAAAAGATCATTTTTAAAATGAAATAGATCTGTTATGTGTATTCACTATAGGTACACATAAATAAAGTAAAAAAATACAGAATAAGACATAATAATATCCTGACATAATTTGAAAGTAGGAGATTAACCCAAAGAATGGAAATTGGGTTAAGAAATTCCCTTACCTTGTGTCCGACTTGACTCAACCGTTCTTTAACCTCCTGAATAATAAACTAGAGTTAATATATACCTTATTAAGAACCATTTTCAACTTCATTATCCTTATTATATCACTTATTACAATGATATGAACATTATGTAATTATTTAAGTTAATAACGGTCGTTTTGTCGATCTTTGGTACTTGAGTCAACAATAAGCTTCTTATAATTACAAGTTGTTTATGTGGTGAAATATCCATTATATCCAGAATTATATTCATGATTTAGATGTCATATATATCTTATATATCCAGTATATACATTCATTTATAATATTACGTAACATTTAGAGGTAAGAAATGAAATGCACCGTTCATGGAGACGGTAAGCCGTACGTACGCATGAACGCTACTTTCATTTCAATTTCATATTTAATGGAACTAAATCATAATGATATAAATGTATAATATCATTCCAGTATAATATAGTGTATAATACCATTTACTCCATCCTTTATACATCCCACATATGGAATTAACGATTCAAATCACTTTGAGGGGGCGGTAGTCCGCACTTCCTAAAATGAAATTATCGCGTTTTACCCATAATGGAAATCATAAAGTATGACATAAATGAGAAATACAGAAGCATAAGTAAAAAATAAACAAATTATAAATCATATATAAAAATAGTGACATCTTAATGGCCACCTTTGAATGTGTTATATGAGTGTTGAACAATCATCGTTTCGTGAGGCAGAAATTCTCCATCCACAGAAACCGTATGTTCTTTAACCATTAGATGTAGGTTTGTGTAAGTGTAGCTCGAATCCTTCTTATAACAACATCCTAGTATATTGAGGATACTGGTGTTGTTACAAAAGAAATGAATAAAAAGAGTTTAGGGGGTTGGAGAAGAAAAATAATACAAAACAACATTAGAGAAGACATTACCTCAAAATCGGGTAACTCTTTTTGATTTGAGCCAAAGGCTTCCTTGGGAAGAGTTCTGCCCAAAGTGAGGATTCTAGGAGTAAGAGGGGGAAGTTGGGAGAGTATTTGGGCAGATTTTGGCCGAGCCAAATTGCTTGAAAGTGTAAATGAGGTGGGAGAGGTGGGGTCCTTTTATAAGTGGAGAGGAGGGGCACTTTTGGAAAGATTGAAATGTTACATTATTACACAATGATTTTCGGATTCTAAAGGTCCCACACTTATATAACTCGAGGATAAGGTGATAAGGGTTAGAAATATCCTCATCCAATTGGATTTGGACAAGTTTAAGCCTTGGATTTTGCATTATCTTCCCATTTTATTTAAATCGTTAAATAATGAGGTCATCACTACATCATCATGATGTCATAAATAATTTAATTTATTTAATGTCTAAAAATTATAAAAGAACTACTATGATGTAGGAAATCTTTTTATCTTTCCAATGAATATTTATAGTCAAAATTCGGACTTGTGTAACCCCACTTAAAAACTGTTTTAGTAAAACAACTCATGTTTGTGTCAATTTAATTTCAACATTAAATAAATATATATTAATGTCATTTTCCAACTAAAGTGGCTCCATGGGGTCCCCAAGTTGACCCATGGGTTGTCTTGGTCGGCCATGACTCATCCAATAGGAGTAGGACAAGTGTCAAGATCATATCATATTAATAAAACATTGTTTTTACCTTAAACTACACTAATTACCTCTAATCGCGATTAAGAACTTAAAAGTTACTATTCACCAAAAAATTATTTTGATCTCATTGAACCACATTTTACTTCTTAATGACAACCATGTATGTCGGATTTTTGAAAATCAAATCACAGAAGTGGTAATATTTCATTTAAACGAAAAATCAGTTATTTAACTACCACTTAGTGGTTTCACTATTCATCAAAAATTGAAGTTTTTCAGAATAAGGCCAAAATTTCACCCTAAGCTATAATTGATATTACAAATTCAAAAATGATGTCTATTTTACAAAATTCCAAACATATTAGTTGCATTAATTAATTTTATAATTAATTCCCGTTGTCACAACAAATAGCGTGTTTTTAAGAAACAATTTATATCAAAAGATTGGCAATTGTTTATGTCCAATTTCAATGTTAAATTAATTCTAATGACCACAATTGGATAAAATGGTAAAAATATATTCTAATTATACTCTAAAACCACTCAATAGTATAATTTATCACTATGAATTATTTTGATTAATAAAGTTGTTTTAAGTATTTTTCACTATTCATAAAAATTTAGAAGTTCTCAGAAAAATACCAAAAATTCAACATAGGCTAATTTCAATATTCCGAATCCAAAAATGAAGTCCATTTTGATAAATAAAATTTATAATATTTCAAAAAGTAGGTATTACTATTCATAACGGCTACTTTGATTAGTCGCGGTGTTTTAGAACTCGAAGTTGCGTACAACGCAAGCTATTGCATTATTGAATGAGATGCGTATCGTGGAAGCTCGGGGTGTTACATTCTCCCCTCCTTCAATAAATTGCGTCCTCGCAATTTGAAATTTTTCTTGGAAAATAAAAGGTTGAAAATAGAAAATACCTTTGAGGAAAACCCACATCGGAAATAAGATTAATAAAATTTAGCCTTAATAAGAGGGAAAATGGAAATAAGAAAGTCACCACCAAATTATGATCTCGATAAGGAGAACATTGGTGGCAATTAAAGATAAATAATTGGAGGAAAACTTAAATATTTGTAGGGAGTGATTGAGGTCATCAATCACAATCAACTGTCAAATTGAGGGCCTCAAAGCCTTCAATCTATGTTGATTTAAAATATCATCAGTTCAACAAGACATAAGGTATTAGGATAACACATTTTTTGTTTTAATATCCCTTTACTAAAGTTTAAGAATTAATTTATTCATTGAATAAGAGATAGGTATATATATATTTATACTTGACAATTAGTGTTTCAACCTTCAACTCATCTTTCACTCAAAAAGATAATAGAACTCAAAAATATTATTATTATCCTAATTGTATAAGGTTCCAAATGTTAACACATACCATTTAGATTAGTAAAATTATATTGTAATAACCAGGGAATTCCTGTAGGCTAGTGGTATGAAATAAAGGCCTGTCGCACTATGATTGTGGGTTCGATTCCTGCAGCTTGGTCCGACGCAACGGGTTATGCCCCACCCTGCAGGTTGTCCTTTTCCTAAAACTATAGTATTATAATATTCAAAAATAATCTTCATAAATTTTTAACCTTAAACAATACTATCCAAAGATCAACTTAATCCACTCCAACCTTTATAGTTATTCAAAATACCTCTGTCCAGACATTCTCTAAAAGGTCTCTTAATTCCAAAATCAATTTATCAGATTCCCCAAACAAAGAAAAGTTTCTCTTATTGTCACATACAAAAAATATGATTACCTTAATCATATTAAAACCTTACTGAAATCAACAAGTACTGCAGTACAATCCTTATATATATATCACATTATTCTAAAAACCAGAATATAATCCATTAGTCCAAAAGCACCAATACATTAGTTATTCCGCTTCAACTGTAGTAACAGCATAAGATTGTCCTTGATCCCTTGGCCTTTTCTGAGGTAAGTTTCCCTGATGCTTAGGACATTCATTTGCATAATGACCCATTTCTCTACAATTGTAGCATTCAACTTTGACAGCCTCTTTCTTTCCCTTGCAATCACGAGCCTGGTGACCCTTTTCTCCACATTTATAACAAACTCCCATTCCTTTTAGGCAAGTACCAGGGTGATTCTTCCCACAATTATCACATATTGGAAAATCCTTCTTTCCCTTTTTCCCTTTATCTGTCTCTTGTTCCACCGTTCTCTTCTTCTCTTGCTTTACTTTGTTGTCATAAGACTTAGAGAATTCCTTTTCTGTCTTGATAGCACACGAGACAATATCTTCGTATGATGAGAAGGATTGTGATACCAAATCTCGACGGAGAAATGGTTTTAACCCATCAAAGAAACGATCAATCTTACTCCTTGGGTTACGTATATAATTGGCAGCATGCCTCACTAACCTTGTAAAGTTAGCCTCATACTTTGCGACATTCTCATCCTCCTTCTGCCTCAGACTCAGAAATTGCCTTTCCATATCTGCTTGATGGTCACGAGGAAAGTATTTTTCTAAGAAAAGATCTTTGAACTCCCTCCATTCCATATTCGATACGTCATCATCTTCCTTTGTGTTTTGAATCAGCGACCACCACTGATCGGCATCTCCAGTGAGGCGGTAAACTGCCATGACAACCTTCTCCCTTTCACTACTCCCCAAGGCATGGAATATTTTCTCTAAGGAATTTATCCATTGCTCAGCTACTATAGGATTTGTACTCCCATTAAAGGTTGGTGGTTGTTGCCTCATGAAACGATCTAGCATTGATCCTCCACGTTGCGGATCAGGGTGCTCCATACGAGTAAGGTTATTATTCATAACCTGAGTGAGTTGTCCCAGTATGGTAATAAGTTGATCAGCACCAGTTGTATCTCCAGATCCACAATAATTATCTTGATCAGGAGGGCAATCCCTACACGGAGTTCGTGCATTGATACGGTTTCCATTCCTTCCACTAGGCGCCATTTCTAAACAATGGCATAAACTAGATTAGTTTATGAATCAAAATACATAATTCCATACTTGTTAAACACTTTACATAAATTGAACTATTTATGGATATAATCCATAATCATAAAAAGAAATGTTTTCTTTGAGGAAGTATGTACCCATAACCCTTCATAGTGGTTTGTAAATAAAATGAGAATTATCCTAAGCATATCCCTCGGGAGTGTCGTAACCAAGAGTGCAGCAAGGCCCGTTGTCGTGCACCAGTTCCCGTTTGAGTCTATCTCAAAGCGGTGTTTTCGGGTTTTACCCCTAGGTACATCTGTGCCAGAGCCACCTCTACCTGCTCGTATCCAGACAGGGATGTATTGATCGGAAAACTCACAAAATCTCTACAATAACAAAATTCTAGGAAGTTCTTCTATACCAATCCTCAAAGTCTATCTTTGGGCTATGTGCTCTAATCCGAGTTTATCTAAATCTAGCTTCCAAGGTTAGTACTAAATTGCCTCTGATACCAACTGTAACACCCCGACCCCAGCTACCCAGAGTCGGTGCATTACTTCGTAACATTGGCATGATCACAAAAGATCAAGTCTCGAAAGACCGATTAGTTTAGTAGCTTTGTAAACACTAGATACATTTGTAAACGTTACATTACATCATAAAGTAAACCAAAACAACAACAACATATTGTCTTCATATCCCCTCAGACTATCCCTGCAGGTCATTCATAATATACTTCTTCAAATCCTGGAAAACATTAAAACATTGAAAGGGGTGAGCTCAGATGCTCAGTAAGGATAACAATATTGCGGAAGCTTTCATAAATAAACATTAACATTTAAGGCAATGTATAACTAAAACAAAAGCCTTTTAAACTTGAACTTCAACATAATATGGCAAAAGTAAAATGAGATAATGCCATTCACTTCTTCACATGGATATTCTACTGGCCGAATAATCACATGCAATATCAATAACCACTTTCATAATGAGGGAATGTATAATGCCGGACATTCTGAAACATTTTGTCAAGGCCTCGGCCAAGACATCTAAAATGATTAAGGCCTCTGCCAAAAACATAAATCAAATTGGGAAAGGGCCTCGGCCAATTCCACGTCTAGTTGTCTCATGAGACCTACCGATGCATCGAGCAGCTATAGCGGGCTCCACCCGTCACTTATTAAGTCCAATACATTCCTCATATGAATAGGTTTAAACATATCATAAACCATAACATAATAGTATCACATAAAACATGCATAAAGGAAACATAACATTTCCACATTTCAATCACAAGATATCAATACAACACATTGATATAATAAAAACGCTTTCAAAACCATTTTCAATACCAAAATAAAATAAAAGTATAACATGGTATTTATTTTTCATTAAAAAAGGTATGGCTTGAAGAGGAAGCCGAAACTCAAATAGTGGTCACGGCGGCGGAGAAGTCATTGTCGCCGCATACGTACGACCAAAACATTCCATTTTGTCGTTTAGTAAACGCTTCGTATAAAAAGATTCCTTTTGAATAAACATTAAAGTCAAAGGGGTTTATACACCATATAAAATAAATTCGTGTATAAAACAAAGTATGCCTCAATGAAAAGAGATTAAGACGAAGTCCATAAAAAGATCATTTTTAAAATGAAATAGATCTGTTATGTGTATTCACTATAGGTACACATAAATTAAGTAAAAAAATACAGAATAAGACATATTAATATCATGACATAATTTGAAAGTAGGAGATTAACCCAAAGAATGGAAATTGGGTTAAGAAATTCCCTTACCTTGTGTCCGACTTGACTCAACCGTTCTTTAACCTCCTGAATAATAAACTAGAGTTAATATATACCTTATTAAGAACCATTTTCAACTTCATTATCCTTATTATATCACTTATTACAATGATATGAACATTATGTAATTATTTAAGTTAATAACGGTCGTTTTGTCGATCTTTGGTACTTGAGTCAACAATAAGCTTCTTATAATTACAAGTTGTTTATGTGGTGAAATATCCATTATATCCAGAATTATATTCATGATTTAGATGTCATATATATCTTATATATCCAGTATATACATTCATTTATAATATTACGTAACATTTAGAGGTAAGAAATGAAATGCACCGTTCATGGAGACGGTAAGCCGTACGTACGCATGAACGCTACTTTCATTTCAATTTCATATTTAATGGAACTAAATCATAATGATATAAATGTATAATATCATTCCAGTATAATATAGTGTATAATACCATTTACTCCATCCTTTATACATCCCACATATGGCATTAACGATTCAAATCACTTTGAGGGGGCGGTAGTCCGCACTTCCTAAAATGAAATTATCGCGTTTTACCCATAATGGAAATCATAAAGTATGACATAAATGAGAAATACAGAAGCATAAGTAAAACATAAACAAATTATAAATCATATATAAAAATTGTGACATCTTAATGGCCACCTTTGAAGGTGTTATATGAGTGTTGAACAATCATCGTTTCGTGAGGCAGAAATTCGCCATCCACAGAAACCGTATGTTCTTTAACCATTAGATGTAGGTGTGTGTAAGCGTAGCTTGAATCCTTCTTATAACAACATCCTAGTATATTGAGGATACTGGTGTTGTTACAAAAGAAATGAATAAAAAGAGTTTAGGGGGTTGGAGAAGAAAAATAATACAAAACAACATTAGAGAAGACATTACCTCAAAATCGGGTAACTCTTTTTGATTTGAGCCAAAGGCTTCCTTGGGAAGAGTTCTGCCCAAAGTGAGGATTCTAGGAGTAAGAGGGGGAAGTTGGGAGAGTATTTGGGCAGAGGTTGGCCGAGCCAAATGGCTTGAAAGTGTAAATGAGGTGGGAGAGGTGGGGGCCTTTTATAAGTGGAGAGGAGGGGCACTTTTGGAAAGATTGAAATGTTACATTATTACACAATGCTTTTCGGAATCTAAAGGTCCCACACTTATATAACTCGAGGCTAAGGTGATAAGGGTTCGAAATCTCCTCATCCAATTGGCTTTGGACAAGTGTAAGCCTTGGATTTTGCATTATCTTCCCATTTTATTTAAATCGTTAAATAATGAGGTCATCACTACATCATCATGATGTCATAAATAATTTAATTTATTTAATGTCTAAAAATTATAAAAAAACTACTATGATGTAGGAAATCGTTTTATCTTTCCAATGAATATTTATAGTCAAAATTTGGACTTGTGTAACCCCACTTAAAAACTGTTTTAGTAAAACAACTCATGTTTGTGTCAATTTAATTTCAACATTAAATAAATATATATTAATGTCATTTTCCAACTAAAGTGGCTCCATGGGGTCCCCAAGTTGACCCATGGGTTGTCTTGGTCGGCCATGACTCATCCAATAGGAGCAGGACAAGTGTCAAGCTCATATCATATTAATAAAACATTGTTTTTACCTTAAACTACACTAATTACCTCTAATCGCGATTAAGAACTTAAAAGTTACTATTCACCAAAAAATTATTTTGATCTCATTGAACCACATTTTACTTCTTAATGACAACCATGTATGTCGGATTTTTGAAAATCAAATCACAGAAGTGGTAATATTTCATTTAAACGAAAAATCAGTTATTTAACTACCACTTAGTGGTTTCACTATTCATCAAAAATTGAAGTTTTTCAGAATAAGGCCAAAATTTCACCCTAAGCTATAATTGATATTACAAATTCAAAAATGATGAATATTTTACAAAATTCCAAACATATTAGTTGCATTAATTAATTTTATAATTAATTCCCGCTGTCACAACAAATAGCGTGTTTTTAAGAAACAATTTATATCAAAAGATTGGCAATTGTTTATGTCCAATTTCAATGTTAAATTATTTCTAATGACCACCATTGGATAAAATGGTAAAAATATATTCTAATTATACTCTAAAACCACTCAATAGTATAATTTATCACTATGAATTATTTTGATTAATAAAGTTGTTTTAAGTATTTTTCACTATTCATACAAATTTAGAAGTTCTCAGAAAAATACCAAAAATTCAACATAGGCTAATTTCAATATTCCGAATCCAAAAATGAAGTCCATTTTGATAAATAAAATTTATAATATTTCAAAAAGTAGGTATTACTATTCATAACGGCTACTTTGATTAGTCGCGGTGTTTTAGAACTCGAAGTTGCGTACAACGCAAGCTATTGCATTATTGAATGAGATGCGTATCGTGGAAGCTCGGGGTGTTACATTTTTAAATAATCTTGTCTATGTTATTACATTAGTCATGGTAACTATAGCCTACCCAAAAACTCCTCATTTCTTATGGTCATGTACTTCCCTTTGTTAAGAATATAGGAAACCTAAAACCATATTTAAATAGAGTATATTATTAATAAAATGTCTATTATATGAACAATGTAGTAGTCCTTGAATTATAACTATAATCAATCACTCACGTGCAAGGTCTTGAATAATGGTATAAATAAGAGATGTAGGATAATGATGATGCATGAAGCCAACATGGATTTTAATTCCAAAATAAATTCTATTTACATTTAATCCCCATTTAATTCACATAATATGGAACAAAGATATTAACACAATCAGGTTATCCATGATAATATGATAAAAAAATTTAAATAAAAATCATATAGAAGTTTTAGAATCGTGGATGAACTTCTATAGATAGACTGGTCAACAAGTCTGGTCCCCCCCAATGGATTATCTCCAAGTGTAGTGATTCCCTCTAATTGTAGGAATCATCACCACTTTTGAATATCAATTATCATCACCATCCATCACACTTCAAATCACTTTGAAATTGCCATGAAATATTGCATGGTATATCTTTCCTTTGATATAAAAACCCCTAAAATGATTCTAGGATAAAATATATTAGAAATAGATATTTTTTTATTTTCCACAACAACGACATAGAAGTGACCTACATGTGTGTTTTAGTTCTATTCACACACTGAACCACACCTTACCATACAGGAAAAAAGTCCTTCACCTTGGAATTGTCGAACATGTGTTTTTCCAATAGTTTTCAGAACATTATTCATGTCTCACCACATGAATTTAAATATATGTCACCTATTTAGTATTCATAATCAATTTATATCATCTTTAATCTATGAGAATAGGTAGTACTATGAATAAATCCATTACAAAACCTAAAAAAAAATTAGTTAATTTTTATACTTTTCAACCATGAATTCATCCTCAACATTGAATAAACAATCATTTTATCCTTTTCCTAAATCATCATGCACTACAACCACGATGTAACACCCTAATTTTATGTGTTTTGGTGTTCATTTTCCTTGAATGAATCCATCTACTTTGAAATCATCTCATCATTATCAAACATGTTTGCAACCATAGTATTCACCACATCGAGTGGCTCAATGTTTTTTTCCACTGAAGATCCCTATAGACTATGCTCATTCATCCTTTAGTATTTCACTCACCATATCATTTATCTTAGTCTTTCCTAATTTGTGACCATGACATGAAATCTATCATTTTTATATTCTTTATCTCTATGAAATAATAGTTCAGGAGCTATATGTTTCATATCTGGTGTCTTTCATTAGTGTTACGACGGTGATCCAATATTAAATGATCAATCATGAGGATGAAAAAGGAAGTATTAGGGACACAATGTTTATTTTGATAATTGTGTAGAATAAGTCACTCTATACATCCAACATGAATTTTTATATTGGGATAATAATGGATTATATATCATTTCATACCAGGTAAAACCTAGATGAGAACTTTTGGGATCCCCCACCCAAGTTTTCTCCTGCACAATGCCAAGATGTGTTAGTCCTTCCTCTTTCCACCAATTGAAAATTTTCACATAACCAACCAATTTAGGGCCCCACATGGATTCTTATTCATACATAATGACCAATTATGTGCCTTTGGATAGTGTTTTTCCCACAATTTTTCACCTATATGAAAAATTATGTTTTCCATTAATAAAAATATCTTTAAGAGACACATATTCACAAACATGCATGCACATATATATATATATATATAAGTTATATTTAAAATATTTTGTGCCTTAAAATATTATAAAAACATTTTACGTTGACTATAATTATTAATTAGACTATAAAATTAAATAAATTAACAAAACAAATTGCATGAAATTTAAAAAATAACAATGAAATTGATAAATTAGTTCATGAATGGATTAGAAAGTATAACCTTTATCATTGGAGGAGATGAACCATTTTAACATCAAATTAATGTTAACTTTTTAAGGGATCCAAACACCCATAAGTGAACCACATGGTTTTTGATTGCATATTGATGAATGGTTGCCATCTGGATATCACGGTTGTATCCTTGGGTTACATTGTAAATAATGGAAAATTAGTATGGGGAAACAAGGGGAGTGGTAAGGAGGTAATAAAGTTATGGAATATATTATAGGATCTCATAATGATCCATGATTGTGGAGTTTTATTCTTTTATAATCAGAGGGTAATTCATTTTTTCTTGTAATATGATATTTTATGCACAAATGAAGCTCCTAAATCTGACATATCATTAAATATATAACATGATAGAGGATATAATGTTATATTTATGAACCTAGTCAAGAAAAAAATATAGTAGATATGTATACTAATGATTTATTTCAATAAATTTTGATGAAACATTTATTCTCCTTAAGACATGTGTGAGTATAACAAGGATAGAGAACACTGAGTATTATTGTTTTGAAGTGAATAGATGTGATCTTACTAATGTGTGGTAAATTTTAATGAGTTTCCTAGAGGAAGTATTCAAGTATGATATTATTGAGAGTTATAAGTCTTTTTCAATCAATAAAATATAATTCTACAAACAACAGGGCTAGGGTAGTGGTAGTAGAATCTTTCTAGTGGAAGGAATTGTTAATGATAAATAGTACCATCTAATTGATATGTTAAATAGTGATGGTTCTGAAATATGGGTAATTTATGTTACTTTAAGATAATATCATTATTTTTTTCATTAGTACAAGCCTTCAGATTATTATATTTACTATAGATCAACAGTCCCCATTCTTAATGGATCAACATGTGAAACAATATGATGTTATTGATCCTCGCTAGACTTGTTTTATTATTCCTGAAAACTAAAAGTGGGGTCCTCAAACTCAGAAAAAACAGTTATTCTAATCTACAAAAATATCAATGAATTATAGAGGAGTTAATCTCTATAATTATTCATTACTTAATAGTATTTTAAATTCAATTGTAATTTTAGAAACATTTGATTATAATAGAATAAGGATTTGTGTTTCTATAATGGATTAAGGACACATTTACCCAACATAGTAAATTATTATACAATCTCCTTTATCTTTTTTTCTTGATTTTTTTGGGGTGTGGGTATTCTTGAGTGCGCAAATGATTATACATTATGTGATGAGTAGGGTGAGTGGATTCTTACATTTTAGTTCATAAAACATGATGAGTTACTTCTAGATTATTATTTTTATTGTGTGGTATCTTCTGATGGTTTTGGAATCTAATAATTAGAAAATTGTGTGGATTCCCAACACTGACCACCCATTCCCTCTATGCAGCTTTTATTTTTGTCCTTTTTATGTTTTCTTTTATTTTATTTGTTTCTATTTTATAATATTGGATTTTTTATACTTTTTATTTTTCATTACATTTTTGTTATTATTTTTATTTATTTTTATTTGTTTTTGATGATTCTATAACTCTATTGTAAGTTGTATTTTGTGATGGACTTTTTGATCTATCACAAATAACCGGAAAAATACTATTTTTCACACATAAAAAATTTCAGTCACAAATATTATTTTGAAAAAAAAGTATATCCACCAAAAATAATATTTATGAAATTAATATTTATGAGTGTCATAATTTATTAATAAATATTATATCCTATTAATTATTTTTGATATACTATCATAATTAATTTTAATTTCAATGTGATTTTAGATGATAGGACATTAAAGATGGATTTCTATCATGAATTACCCATATAAAATAATTAGTATTTTCATTGTGTCATTTTGTGGCTTTATATGCTTTACATTTGATTTATAGGCACTTACACACTTATTGATATTTATTCTATCTCCTAGATTGCTATAAATGTGTTTTATTGTGAATTATATTATGATAGTCATATATTTTTTTCCAGTTATTTATTTTTTTACATGTTTAGAGTTTCCGAGTTATATATGCCTCACGCTGAAATTTCTATAAATGTTCGACATGGGGGAGGTGTTGAATATGAGGGGTAAACTATCCACAAATGATGTGGTATAAACCCCTATCATTGGGGTTTGACCATTTTTTATCTCTAGGATGAAGATACGGATGACTGTAATTCTGAATATTTGATGAAGCCAATGGTAATGGGTTAGGATGGGATATTTCATAAGTAATGAGCAATGTGTTGGGGTATTTGAGGTGGCATTATTTTATGAAAATTCCATATGTATGTTTGTGATTTTATTGTGTTTTTATTAATAAGTATATTTAAATAATTTATTTCATGTGATTTATATTTTTAATGTCAAAATGTACAGTCAATGTATATTTGATAAAAAATAATAAATATTTCTTCTTTAATGATGAGTATTCTATAATTTTAAGGTGTATATATTATTAAATATATTTTTTTTCAATGCTTAATGATAATTTGTTGTTTTATGTGGACTATTTTGGTTATCATGTAATTATGTTCTCATATAAAGAAAACCTTTTAATTATTTTATCTATTTAGGATAGTGCACATAGAATTTTATGTGTAAATTGATGTTAGGATTAGCTTTGTGAAAATTATTTTTTAGAAAAGTGATTATAACATACAAATGTAGGGCTTATAGAAGTAAAATTTCTAAAGCCATGATTTAGATGGTGGAGTAGATTTGAAAAGCTCCATATATATATGGAAGCTGGTAGAATAGAACATGGAATTTATAAGAAACCATTATGAGTCTCAAAGGGGAAATTTGGATGCATAAATTACTCATTTATGATTTAACTATAAGAATACATAATATTATATTTTTATATTTTTTAAGGTATCCCAAAATGCATAAGAAAAATGTAAGGTTTTTTATAATCATATATATGAGTAAATTTGTAGATTTTTTGAAAATACGCTTTTGATTATAAAAAGGGTGATTTATGATATTGGGTTCCTTTAAGTAGCCAAAAGGGTGCGCATAAATATTATATCCATGTGGAAATTCCCTATATAGTGATCAAAAGGTTTGGAAACTTGTTTCACTAGTTGGGATCTTCATTATATAGTAAGGTAGAGATATCTGAATCCCAGTTTTTTTAATTATAATAATATTACATTCCTATATACTTTTTCATCCCCCCTTGGAGTGGGACTCATTCTGATATTTGTAAAATTCTTATGTTGTTCATTACCATTTTTTTCTTTACATGGGTTTCGTTTGAAATATCTTTTTTAGGTTGTATTAAACAGTGCAATTTATTGTGGTGACTCAGGTATGGTTTTTCACCTATGTTCAAATATATCATTATCGAGAATCTATTAAATTTCTTTGTTTCTACTATATATGTTCCATAGTATAACATTTTATAGTAAAAATATTTTTTCAACCCAAAACATGGTATAAAATATTGATTTCATTGCTTCGAATGACAATACCCTGGACAATGTGTTTTAGTGATTGGTTCAATAGAATTTTTTATCCCTCGTCCTTGTATTAGTATTTTGGTAAACAATTATTATCCCCTCTTTAATGTTTCAAAATTTAGTGTGAGTTCATTGATTCAAAAAGAAATTTTTTTGGTTGATGGTATGATCTAGGCAGAAAAGTTTGATAGGAAGGATTTCGTATTATGGAATATGAAAATAAATCATTCATTACTAAAATAGTATCTTGATAATATATTTACTACTAACCAGTCGAAAGCGATGGATACACAATAATTCGGAAGTCTAGAATAGAAATAATTAGTGATGATTTGGATGTCATTAGCTTAGAAAATTGATTGTATCATTTCTGAGGTCAATATGACTACATAAAATATAGATAATATTACCCACATGTAAGAGAAGATAATTAATATGAAAAAGGCTTCCATATTATAGAGGTCATTTATCATCATAATTTTGGAGAAGTATTCTGACTGATGATCATGTCAATAACTTTAAGATGATTCTATGATAGTTGTAATTTGTGATGGTAATTTTCAAGGATTTAGAGTTGAAACTATTGTCAATTCCTCACATCCAAAATCAATGGTTGATATGGTTTCCATTTTAAGAAACCCTAGAATTACTATGAACTTGTGTTTGTAGATTTTAGGTTTCTAATTCTAACTAATTAAATTTTCGCGAAGAAGATTAAAGAATCTACCCAAAATGATGATATTACAGATGGTATGGGAAGTTCTATAGTATGGGAAAGTCACATGAATAGAAAATGATGGAAAATTTATAGCCCTACTATCTCAGTGGATGGTGGTGTTCCCATGTGAGGCATAGTTGTAAGAATGTCTAAATCATGAAACATTTCATTGGGAAAGGTTAATATTCTAGAATATATATTTCCAGAAGTGAATTCACAAGTCTTAATTCAAAATATATTATTGGTATTCTGCATTGTATATCCAATTCACATGATTCTTGTATTATAGACACTATAAATTCACTTACATATACATTTGAGATAATATGTATTAGTTTTGAAACATCCATATGATATGTTAAGGTAGGTCTTATAGATAGAGTGAATATTATGATAGTGGAGAATAGTGATGTTTCAATACCTATAAGGAACAAAATGTTGATTAATTTTCATGTTGTTCGAGACATAATAAGATTAAGGAAACATTGATTTATATTTGATGCATTGATATTGTGGGTTTCATAAATACTCTTTTGGTTAGCGCATGTAAATTTAAACATGGTTCTATGTTAGTGGCTAATGAATTGAAATATTTTACATTATGTATAATTGGTGTTTTATATTATTTACTACATGCTAGACCAATTCATTTTGGAATAGTATTTAATGAACATGTGGATTACATAAGTAAAAAATTGATGAGAATATGACAACTAATATAATTATAATGATTAGAATCATGTAGTATGAATCATGTAATGATTTTATTCTTGGGAAGTGGAAAAATTTCCATTCCATGAAAAATGTAACATTCCCAAGAACTAGATGTTAGATCTAGTCAATATGAAAAAATAGAGCCAATATTTGATTCATTATCATGCTGTTTTAATGAACTGTGTTACCATTATCAACGATTTCATACAAAAGTTGGGGTGTTATTTATCTAAAAAAATTCTAAAGTATTTGTAATTTTTTTTAAATAGATATCCCAATAGTAAAATGAGACTAGAATCATACTAAAATGTTCGATATCTAAAAGAGGTGTTGAATATTAAATATTTCATTCTAAATGTTCTTTTAAAGGAATGATTTAAATTTAGATATGGTTATACCCGGTGCTTTAGAATGAAATGGTGTTTTGTAATTGGTGAATCAAATTTTAGTTGAGAAGCAAAGAATCCTTTATATTAAAAAATCACAATAGTGTTTTTTGTGGAAGACATTATGTGTGCTACCTAGTTGGTGAATAGTTATACTTTTTATCCATTGGGGTCAAAACATATATAAGTAAAATGGTTTATAAGTAAGAATAAAGTTTTCCATCTCAATGATAATGGTTTACTCACCTATGTACACATGATTCATAGTAATGGAAGAAGTTAGAAGCTATATCCCTATCATGTTTTGTTACTATGTATGTTTATAATGACATTGGATATTAGATCTTGGATAAGAACATATAAAATGAAATTAGAAGCTATAATTTTATTTTTGATAATGAAATATTATATAATGATCAAAACAATATGGATGTTGTATATGATATTAAATATTCATCACCAGATAAGGTTAAAAAAACGGAAATCTAGATGTTATGGATATTCCATAACATTCAAGGTGTATGACAGTTCATAAAAACAATATAATTTCAAAAGGGAGTTATAGATGATAGTGAAGTACTGATGGTGTTTCCAATGATTGAGGTAAAAAAATCTTCGGGACTATAGAAGCTCGAAGAAGAGATCAATATTGTGATATTTTGGAAGTATTTCTTCCAATATTAGTTGATCCATAGGGTGAGTTATGGAGGTTTTGTAGGATTAAGAACCCATAGAATATATAATTTAGTGACTCTCACTATTTTCATCTAATGGAAGATAGGTATCCCAAAATCATGAATTATTTTGTAAGAGAAAAATACTCAATTTTGTGGGAGAAAGTCATGAGATATGAGATGGATTCCTTTCATGTTTTTGGGACGTGGTTACTATCTAAATTACTATGAGGGGATATTATATGAGAATACATGGCTTTTACTATTGATTAATGAATGAAATGATAAAATGTTATATAATACTTGGTATGTAGTGAATTCTTATCAAAAAAATGTTATGTATCATTTGAGATGTTTTCCCCAATATTTTTTAAAAAATACTATTCTTATTATTCTCAATATATTTTATATAGATGGCTTATATCTGGAATAGTTATATATAAAACCCTCATTCCTACATATAAACATGGAATGAGATATATAATTTGATAGACTAGATGGTTTGAAGGATAAAAAACCAAAATCATTTGTACAATATAAAATTAAGCATTTACGGTTTGATGTAAGAACAAATGAAATGGAAGTTGAGGTTTAATAGTTTTATGGACAAAATTATATTATTCTAGGGTAATTATATCATATATTACTAGAATCTGTATGGTGCTGAGCGCTCCATCATTTTACATCTATATGTTGACAAAATTCTTATTTTTGGTCTTTTATATGAATGTATCGATGGGATAAATGTTGAATTGTATTTATGTTTCAAGATGAGGGATCTAGGTAAAAAATAGATCTTAAGGATATATATTATTACATGGAATAATTTATAGAACATTATCTCTGGTTACGTCTTACTACATGAGAAAAGTGTTGGAATGTTTCAAAATTTGAGAGGTAAAATTAGTTTCTACCTCATTGTTAGGAATTTGAATTTATAAAAGAATAAGGAAAATAGAATGGAAGTCAAGGTTCTGTACATGGAAATGGTTATTTTTACATTTTCATTAAAATGCTTGATTTATTTTATTGTTTCTACATGGTCAGAAATTATGCATACACTGGGAGTTGTTAGAAGGTTCATTCATAATTTTGGAAGGGAATATGGGGTATCAGAAGTGGATTATCTTGTATATCAAAAGTTATAAAGGCAATTATATCTATTTTAGAACAGAAAATTAATTATATGTGTTTAGTGATTTCGAATGTTATAAGATATATGGGAACTTATAGTGGAAACATTGGCTATGTGTTCACTTATAGAGGCCTTAATACAACTTACATGTCCAAACATTAATAAATAGTTTCCCATTGAGTGACATATGCCATGTTTTCAACATTAAAAGAAGATAAAAAAGAGTGTATTTATAATAAAGGGTTATCAGAGGAGCTATAAATAATGTGGGAGAATGGGGTGTTGTTTTTTGGATTCATTATGTGGGATTCACTAGGCTAATAAAATGATTTTTCACACTAGGAAAAATAATATTTAGTTAATCCATCACATAATCTAGAAGTTGTTCGAGGAAAAAGTGACGCATCTATGGAAGGTGGATGGAGTTTCAAATCGAAGATATATGTTTTACATGTTTATCATCTAGGATATATTATGGTCGTTCTACATCATTTTCCACCTATGATTTATAGTATCAGGGTGGGGGAGTAATCAAGCTGTAAATAACTATTTGTAATGGAAGTTATTTATAAATGTGGATAAGAGACTAGTTAGTAACACCCTGAAATTAATACAAACAAGAATATTGTTCGGTTTATTCTTTTGTGAATAATTTTATAGAATATTTATTGGAACTGGGTTATGATAAATTAGAGAAAAATAAATTTTATGCTTGGATAGAGATGGTGGAGTGTCTATGAAAAGGTTTTGACGAATAAAAGTTAGAAAAAGGATGTTATATGAAACCTCAATTAGTCATAAGGGGGAAGTGTGGAGGTTAAAAAGAATTCTGCAAGGGTTTTATTTGATAATATGTAATATTTTCTTCTAATCATTCATGATGATTTTGAAAATACATGAATGATATGAATGGAATTTCACAATGATAGATTAGAGTAAACTCACAACGTTCCTGGAAGGACAATTAGATCATTGGATGGAGGAGTTAGTTTTGTTGAATCCTTAGACCAAGTGAATGGGTTCCAATGAATATCAGATCCATGTGGATAATCTCTCCATGGATATTATAAAATAGTGTCACCAGCATCACAATTGGGATCTATGTTAATTGTTATGGTAGATAAATATTGATGCATCGCTGGAAGCTCAAAATGAGTAAGTGAAGACGATCATCAAAATGTCGTCGAATGACCTGGGCTTAAAGAAAACACCCCCATGATTTCTCCGTGCTTATAGAGTAAATCACCAGTAAAGGATTTCTTCTCTGAAATCATCATAAATGGAAGTGGATAAAGTATGAAAAATGCATAGAAATATTCAAAAATTAAACACAATCACGTCTAGTCATTACAAAGGGGTGAAAATATATTATAAAAAAACAATAAGAAGATTAAAATTCCCAAAAATAAGTTATAAGGCATATGGAACTCAAAAGAAACAAAAAAATCCTAAAAAATGATCCCATGTTATTTAATGTCCACACTAACTAATGTAGATAATTTCATTCTTAATTATTATTTTTTCCACCATCTCTCCTCTATTTAATGTGATTATATGAATTTATATCATTTTCAACACGAATAATTAATTTTGGGCCCCAAATAACTATTTTCTGGCCCACCAAGTCGTTAGATGTCAAAAATTATGGGCTGGTCGAATTCAAATAGAAAATGGGCATAAAAGATTTTACTGGCACAACATTATTCTCACTGGGATTGATCTGATCTGTATCATTCCCCTGGATAGATAGGATTTTCCTTCAAATACATGGCCTCTTCTCCCTTAATATATAGATACATTTCCCAAATGTTCATTTTTATAGAAACACCACCAATATCATTAGGTATATTATTTTTTCTGTAATTTTCTCCAAGAGATCAATCACATTTGATGGACCATCATCTCAATGAAACATATTTTTATTCTTTTTGGATGGAAATATCTCCTTCATAAGGTGAATCCATGGGTTTTCTACTGGTTGGAAAATTACACACTTATGATTCTTATTAGATATCCTCTTGTATGCTTCATTAGAACTCTCTATTTGGGCATGAATATATTCATGAACCTTCTATGCCTACTTTTTCGTCTTCTTTTCATCAATATTCACCTAAAATTCATGGGGAAGAGACTTCATTTCTCTATGAGTGAGTGGATTGATTCCAAAAACAAATCCGAATGAAAAATGTTGGGTGGTATCACTGGGAGATCTATTTTCTACAATTACATCTTGTAAAATATGTAATTTCAAAAATATCTTATTCTTTTTCATTAATGTTTTCATAATAGTTCCCAATGTATAGTTGGTAATATCTATATTCCAATTAGTTTTAGGGTGATGGGATGTGTTGAAAAGCTATTTTGTACGAAATTTCCACCATAATGACCTCCAATAATGGCTGATAAGTTTATTGTCTCTATCTGAAAAAATGATGTGAGGATTTCCATAAAGACGAATAGTTGACTTGAAAAAATGCCCCACTTTTCTTTCATATTCAGTCTTATTTAGAGTTGTGAAATATGTCATATTATAATATTTATCAACAATAATCATTATTAAATCTTTACCACTCTGATACTTTAGTAAATTCAAAATGAAATCTATGTTCAGATATTCCCATGGATGCTTAGAAAATTGGTAACCGAGTGTATAAAATTGTTATGAAATGACTCTTCTCTCATTAACATGTTATGAATATCAAATGAATTTATTGGATATATGATTTCTTATTAAGTCAATAGAAATTATCCTTTTGTATTTCTAAGGTTTTATGGATTCCTAAATTACTAGAAAGTCCGCCTTCATGTTCCTTTGTAATGAAAATGTCATTATAATTACCCATTGGAACACAAAAATTGTTTCCCTTAAAGAGAAACACATCATGTACTGTGTAATTATCCAAAAATATATTTTGTCATTGGATTAAAAGAGAATTTAACTTCATATCATGTTGATAATACAATACTAAAAATTCCACATATAGAGACCGCCTATTGGCCTATAGAGACTGCCTAGCCACCGCCACTGGCGGTCGCTTTAGGCCCGACGCTGTCATCCTACAGTGACCGCCACCGGCGGCAGCTGAAGGTGGTCGAGACCTCGGACTCCAGCAACCATCATTGGCGGTCACTACACTAGAAATTTGTTTTAAAAAAATCATGATACAGAATAAAAAAATAGAATATAAATAATAAAAAATGAAAAACAAATCCAAACATAATAAAAATAAAGATCATCATAAACAATAAATGATAGAAATGCTTCAACGATCCACAACCATCTCCTTTAAAAACCTACAATAAGATACAAAGAAAACTAAACAAAACAAACATAAATTTGACATCTTTATTCAGTTATTATATACATATAATAAAATGAAATCTGACATCTCATGAGCGCTATAATAATTTAAAACCATCAATTTAAGAAATGTTATCATTTTTGAATTTGTTTTTCTTATTTTGGAGTCTTTGATTTAGTTTAGGATAGTGTTTTTTGTTGTATTAAAATGAAATTTTTCCACGTGCACCACACGTTCGATTAATGTACCATCTCCTCTTACATGTCATGAATAATATTCCTATCGTTCTCATGCGGTTTCAGGTCATTCGGAACCAGTTTTTTCTGAATTCGATTGTAACACACCATTTTGGTGTTTTATGACTCCGTAAATGCATTTCCGATCACCGTGGTCAAATGGAACCTCTGATTAATGTTATTTATGTTCCACCATTTCATAATTCACACTGCGGTTGTTTTTGTATGATTTCGTGGCATTCTGATGTCGTTCTGGTGATTTTGACCTCCCAGCGCGCCCTTTAAGAGCGCGCCATACTCTTGAAAATGACACATTAGGTCAAACTATTTGAACTGCACGTCCGATGGATGTGATGTCTCCTCATTCATGTCACAAATAATATTCACATCGTTCTCATGTGGTTTCATGTCATTTGGAGCACGTTTTCTCTGAATTCGACTGTGACACGCTGTTTTGGTGTTTTGTGACTCCGGAAACAGGTTTCCAATCACCGTGGTCAAAAATCCCCTTTGATTGATGTGCCATCTATCCGACCATTTCACAATTCACACCGCGGTTGTTGTCATATGATTTTGTGGCATACCGAGGTCGTTCGGGGGGTTTTGACCACCCAGCGCGCAATTTTAGAGTGCACCGAACTGCTGAAAATGACATATTCAGTCGTACAGCGTGCACTGCACGTCCAATGAACATTCCATCTTCTCTTGAATGTTATGAATAATATTCCTATCATTATCGTGCAGTTTCAGGTCATTCAGAGAAAGTTTTCACTGAATTTGACCGTGACACGCCGTTTTGGTGTTTTACGACTCCGGAAACATCTTTCCGGTCACCGCGGACAACCAACACCTCCGATTGACGTGTCATCTGTCCAACCATTTCACAATTCACATATTGGTTGTATTCGTATGATTTTGGGGAATTCCAAGGTCGTTGGGGTGGTTTTGACCACCCAGCGTAACTTTAAAGAGCGCACCGAACTGCCGAAAATGACACATTCGGTCGTACCGCGCACACCGCATGTCTGATGGATGTTCCGTCTCCTTCTTCATGTCCAAAAAATATTCATATCGTTCTCAGGCGGTTTTAGGTCATTCGGAGCAAGTTTTCTCCGAATTCGACGGTGACACACCGTTTTGGTGTTTTATGACTCCAGAAACGCATTTCCGGTCACTGCATTCAAACAGTACCTCCGATTGACATCTCGTCTGTCTGAACATTTCCAAATTCACACCATGGTTGTTGTCGTATGATTTAGTGGAATTCTGAGGTCGTTCGGGTGGTTTCAACCACCCAACGCACCCTTTAAGAGCGCGTCGAACTGCAGAAAAAGACATATTCGGTCGTACCGCATGTCCGATGGATGTTCCATCTCCTCCTGCATGTCACGAATAATATTTCTATCATTATTGTGCAGTTTCACGTCATTTGGATCACGTTTGCTCTGAATTAGACCGTCACACGCTGTTTTGGTGTTTTTTGGCTCCAGAAACGCGTTTTCGGTCACCGCGGTCAAACGACACCTCCGATTGACATTTCGTCTATCCAACCATTTCACAACTTGCACCACAGTTGTCATCATATGATTTCATGGAATTCTGAGGTTGTTCGAGTGGTTTTGACCACCCAGCGTGCACTTTTAGAGCGCATCGAACTGCTGAAAATGACACATTCGGTCGTACCACGTGCACCGCACGTCTGATGGATGTTCCGTCTCCACCTACATGTCACGAATAATATTTCTATCATTTTCATGCAGTTTCAAGTTATTCGGAGCACATTTTCTCTGAATTCGACGATGACACATCGTTTTGTTGTTTTATGACTCTAGAAACGTGTTTCCGGTCACCGTGGTCACACTTCACCTTCGATTGATGTGTCGTCTATTCGACCATTTCACAATTCACTCCGCAGTTGGTGTTGTAAGATTTCGTGGAATTATTATGTCGTTCGTGTGGTTTTGACCACTCAGCGCGCCCTTTAAGAGCGTGTCGAACTACTGAAAATGACACATTTGGTCGTACCGCGCGTACCGCATGTCCGATTGATGTGTCGTCTCCTCCTACATGTCACGAATAATATTCCTATCGTTTTTGTGTGGTTTCAGGTCATTCAGAGCACATTTTCTCTGAATTCGACTGTGACATGCCGTTTTGGTGTTTTTTGACACCGGAAACACGTTTCCAATCACCGCGGTCAAATGACACCTCTGATTGATGTTCCGTCTGTCCGACCATTTCAAAATTTACACCACAGTTGTTGTCGTAATATTCCTTGGAATTATGAGGTCATTCGGGTGGTTTTGACCACCCAGCACGCCCTTTAAAAGCGCGCTGAACTGGTGAAAATGTCTCATTCGGTCGTACCGCGTGCACCGCATGTCTTATAGATTTTATGTCTCCTCATGCGTGTCACGAATAATATTCATATCGTTCTTGTGCGGTTTCTGATCATTCGGAGCACGTTTTCTATGAATTTTATGGTGACACGCCTTTTTGGAGTTTTATGACTGTGGAAACACATTTTCGGTCACCACGGTCAAACGACACCTCCGATTGACGTTCCATCTATCCAAACATTTCACAATTCACACAGCGGTTGTTGTTGTATGATTTCGTGGCATTTCGAGGTTGTTTGGGTGGTTTTGACCACCCAACGCGCCTTTTTAGAGTGCGATGAACTGCTCATAACGACACATTCAGTCGTACCGCACACAACGCTTGTCCGATAGATGTTTCGTCTCCTCTTGCATGTCACGAATAATATTCCTATCGTTCTCGTGCGGTTTCAGGTCATTCGGATCAAGTTTTCTTTGAATTCAACCGTCACACACCATTTTGGAGTTTTATGACTCTGGAAAGTCTTTTTCGGTCACTACGATCAAAAGGCACCTCTGATTGATGTGTTTTCTGTCCGAAGATTTTACAATTCACACCGCGGTTGTCGTCGTATGATTTTGTTCCATTCCAAGGTCGTTCGGGTGGTTTTGACCACCCAGCGCGCCCTTTAAGAGCGTGTCGAACTGCTAAAAACAACACATTCGTTTGTACCGTGAGGACCGCTCATCCGATGGATGTTCCTTCTTCTCCTGAATGTCACGAATAATATTCATATCGTTCTTGTGCGGTTTCAGGTCATTCGGAGCACGTTTTCTCTGAATTCGACCGTGACATGCCGTTTTGTTGTTTTATGACTCCATAAACATGTTTTCGGTCATTGTGGTCAAACAGAACCTCTGATTAATGTGCCGTCTATCCGACCATTTTTGAATTCACACTACGGTTGTTGTCGTATGATTTCATGGAATTCTGAAGCCGTTCGTGTTGTTTTGACCACCCAGCACGCAATTTTAGAGCGCGCTGAACTGCTAAAAATGACATATTTGGTCGTACAGCATGCACCGCACATCTGATGGTCGTTTCTTATCCTGCTACATGTCACGAATAATATTCCTATAGTTCTTGTGCGGTTTTAGGTCATTCGGAGCACATTTGCTTTGATTTCGATCGTGACACGCCGTATTGGTGTTTTATGACTCTGGAAACGCGTTTCCGGTCACCGTGGTCAAACGGAACCTCCGATTGACATGCCTTATGTCCGACCATTTCAAAATTTACACTGTGGTTGTTGTCGTATGATTTCGTGTCATTCTGAGGTCGTTCGCGTGGTTTTGACAACCCAGCACGCCCGTTAAGAGTGTGCTGAACTGCTGGAAATGACACATTCGATCATATCGCACGCACCGCTCATTCAATGGACGTTCCATCTCCTCTTGTATCTCATGAATAATATTTCTATTGTTCTCTTGAGGTTTCAGGTCATTCAAAGAACGTTTTCATTGAATTCATCTATGACACGCCGTTTTGGTGTTTTATGACTTCAGAAATGTGTTTCCGGTCACCACGGTCAAATGACACCTCCGATTGGAATGTCGTCTGTGCGACCATTTCAAAATTCACACCGCGGTTGTTGTTTTATGATTTCTTGGCATTACGATGTCGTTTGAGTGGTTTTAACCACCCAGTGCACACTTTTAGAGTGCGCCGAACTGTTGAAAATGACACATTCAGTCATACTGCGTGCACCACATGTCTGATGGATGCTCTGTCTCATCCTGCATTCACGAATAATATTCCCATCCTTCTTGTATTGTTCAGGTCATTCGGACCACGTTTTCTCTGAATTCGATCGAGACACGCCGTTTTGGTGTTTTATGACTCCAGAAACATGTTTTCGGTCACCACGGTCAAACATAACCACTGATTGACATGTCGTCTGGCCATCCATTTCAGTATTCACACCGCGGTTGTTTTTTGTATGATTTTGTGGCATTCCGAGGTTGTTCGGGTGGTTTTGACCACCCATTGCGCCCTTTAAGAGCGCGTCGAACTGTTGATGATGACACATCAGGTAGTATCGCACGCACCGCACGTCCGATGGATGTGTCGTGTCCTCCTGCATCTCATGAATAATATTCCTATCATCCTCATGCTATTTCAGGTCATTCAGAGCACGTTTGCTCAGAATTCGACCATGACACGCCGGTTTGGTGTTTTATGACTCCAAAAACGCGTTTCCATTCACTGCGGTCAAACGAAACATTCGATTGACATGTCGTTTGTCCAAACATTTCAAAATTCACACCGCTGTTTTTTTCGTATGATTTTGTGAAATTATGAGGTCATTCGGGTGGTTTTGACCACCCATCGCACCCTTTTAGAGCGCATCGAACTGTTGAGAACGACACATTCCTTCATACCACATGCACCGCATGTCTGATGGACGTTTCGTCTCCTCCTGCATCTCACGAATAATATTACTATCATTATCATGTCGTTTCAGGTCATTTAGAGTACGTTTGCTCTGAATTCGACCGTGACACGCCGTTTTGGTGTTTTATGACTCCAGACACATGCTTTTGGTCACCACGGTCAAATAGAACCTCTGATTGACGTGTCGTCTGTCCAACTGTTTCACAATTCACACCGAGGTTGTTGTCGTATGATTTTGTTGCATTCTGAGGTCATTTTGGTGGTTTTGACCACCCAGTGCTCCCTTTAAGAGCCAGCCGAACTGCTGAGGATCCCAATAGGAATGCGTCATCATACATATAGAATCTAAGGACTCGAGTGGGTGCCCGATTGATATTATGATCCTGAGTGGGTGTGTGTGTTTGGGTAATGATGCTCGCAAGTGTTACATTATAATCTGAATCGATGTGGAATCCCGGTTTGGGATAAGATGTTGAGGTCAGGTGTGGATGATTCTACAACCATTGTTTTTTTTATTTCTGTTTATATATGATTATTGAGATTCACCAGGATTCTGGGGGTGGGGTGGGCTGTCTGTGGGGGGGGGGGGGGTGCTGCCCGGGGGTGAGGGGAGCTGTTCGGGGGTGTGGGGTGGGATGTCTATGGGGGGGGGAGGTGCTGCCCAGGGGTGAGGGGAGCTGTTCGGGGGTGCGGGGTGGGCTGTATGGGGGTGCAGGTGGGGGGGGGATGTACGGAGGTGTGGGGTGCTATCCGCGGTGGGGGGGCTGTCAGGGGTGGGGTGGCAGTCCGAGGTGGGGGGGGGGGGGCTGTCCGGTGGTGGGGTGTTGTCCGGGGGTGGGGAGGGATGTCCGGGGTGGGGGGGGGGGGGTTGTCCTAGGGTGGTTATAGAACATGGGTTTTTCAAAACTATTACAGAACATGGAATTTAAAACATTAAAGAATTAAATGAACACAAAATATCCAAATCATTAATCAGTTTCATGGTTACTTCTCAATTCGTGCACACAAACATTGCTTCAGACCAAAACACACATGATACCCCCATATCACAAAAAATCTATCTAGAACTCCAACTTATACATCAATAACAACCCCACCAGTAAACAAAAAAACCTCGTGAATATGATACATCAAGTGTGATCATCACTGCTACCTCCATCCGGTGGGCCGAGCGCCTACAACAAATAAACATTATGAATATTTTCATAACAAAAATATTTTAAATTAAATAAATATATATAGTATAAACCATCCTCGTATGATCCCCTGCACCTTCACCTAGATGCACATATTCTCGTAGTGCTTTAACCTCAGTAGTCAATTGCTCATTTTCCCCCTCGGAAGCGCACAACCGTTCCTCGAAATCTGAAAACTACTGTGTCATCTGAGCAACAGCAGGACCGACCACCGCAGTGCTTGACACTACAGAACGAGGAATCCATGTTCCATAGGTCAAACTATATCCATGCCCGTCCCGAACAATATTGCGATGAAATATCTCATCCCTTCACATGGAAAGCTATCGCTGGTCCTCTGGAAGATGCTCTTACTCAGCCTCAAATTGAGCCTATGAAATATTTAAATATATATACATATATATGTTAATATATAGATTTATGTAAGTATTGTTAAGTACAACCACTTACTATCAATGCTGCAACCTCTGGATCATTGCAATCCCGAGTCCTCATCCACACCGACATTTTATCAGTCGGTACACCTTGCTCCTGCAACTGCATAAGAATAGAATATAAACACAAAACCATATTAATTAATAAATTAAAAAATGAATAATAAATACCTCAGGTCATATCTAAGACACATGAAGTGTCTCGAGCATGTGAGGTGGTCCCTACAACACTCGATTCTCAGAATGGCGTGTTGACACCTACTACACTCAATTCATTCAAATTTAAAACAAATCACACCTTCTTGAAAATATATATAAACCAAAATAAATATACAAACCACAAAAAACTCAGTAGACCAATATTCAACCAAGTCACGCCACTAAGCTGGGAGGACACCTCTTGGGAATTTTTCTAGAATGTCTAGGGCACCCACATTTGGAACCCAGTGGTCCCTCTTCACTTTTCCTTTATAGTATTTCCACATCTTACGTCATTTTATCATACACACGAACCGAAAATCCTCGGGGAATACTTTCAAATTTTTCTATAATGAAAAAAAGCACACATATTAGTATTCTTTATACATAGAGAATAATGTATAATTGTCTTCTTACCTGATCCTCTCTCCAAAGACGATCTAATGTGTCCTAATGGATAGAATCCTAGTCACGCGTGGTCAATGGAAGTGGATGTGGGTCACGTATTATATGACCCAGCTAATGAATAAATGTAGGGGAATTCGGTCCCACAAGATGAAATACCTCATCAAATGAAGCATCAATCGTAGTGTCAGAATTCGATGATAAAATTCCATGACCGAGGCCTCTCTTGCGAGAGGAAGAAGCAATCGAGTCTGATCCTGTTGAAATTTTATATATAATTTGACAGATGTTATATATATATATATATATATATATTTGATTATCAATAAAAAAAATAGAGACAATGACATTAAAACATACCTCGACGTTGAATCATAGATGTCTGATATGGATAATGTGGATCTGCTGCCTCTTCCCCTGACATGCCTGCAGTCATCGAAAACATTAGTAAGGGGACTATACAAAGTGTATAAAAGACAAATTGGATTGTTCTTAAAAAAATAAAACTTTTACAATTGTTAATCCAACAAAAAATCGATTGAATAAATAGTTTTGAATGAATTTTAAAAATCAGAATGTTATCTAAACAGATATACAAATTATGTACAAAACCAGTCAATGCATAGCCAAATTTTAGATAAAATTAATAAAAATTCAAGCAGCACATGAACCAGATGATGAATACCTCAAAGGGAAGATACACCAACAATAACATCAATATACCAAGAGTAAAATGACCCTAAATATTTATAAATGAATAAACTTCAAAATTTGAGGATTAAAACTTACAATGATTTATAAAATGGTGAGATAATTTATGATATCCTAGGACATTCAATACGAAATAGCGGAAAAACAATTATACCTTTCATTAAGAATGAAAATAGACCGTTTCTCCTTCAACATCCACTCTTACCCAATAAATATCTTCTTCATGTTGAACTACGGTATGTTGATCAAGCTATTGGTAAAAAAAATAGAACAGTCTCGGGTTCATCTTTTTCAAATTAAAACACTCCTTGCCGAGACATTTTGACAACAATATCCCAACTTTGATCTGATGGCAAAGTAATGTAGAATACTTGTTCCACTTGTGATGTCAAAATTAATGGTTCATTATCAAATCGTACATTATTTTTGTATAACATATAGTTAAAATTCAATAATGAAAAATGATATTGATCGAATTTACATCAACGCACTGGATCAACCCAATTACAATTTAACAATGTGTACTTCAAACAGTGTGTGTATACAACTTCAATGATGTCTATCAATTGACCATAGTAATAACCAGAATCGAAAAATGGACAACCGATGCCACTTTTTTGTGTTTCTCGTTTATCGTCAACAAATTTAATGCGAAATTGAAAACCATTAGCATAAATAGTTTTATAATGACAAGTCGTTATAGATGGACCCTTAGCAAGTTGGATAAATTCTTCAGTTAGCGTGGGGTCCCCTAACTCCTACATCTTAAGAACCTACATAATTTATAAAATTCAATAATGATATATGAAAAAATAAATTAGTATAATACTTCACTCACAATGAAAATATATTTATATATACACAATCCTTGAACCAATCATGAAATGAAACATAATGAAATTGTTGAATTTTCAACTCAGTCGCATGATACATATCTTCTTTTATCTCATTAACGTGTTTCCTATAAATGATAGCGTGATGTTTAAATGATCAAAATATACAAAAAAAACATGTAATTTTTATACAAGCACATTGATAAGATTCTTACCGCATTAATGGTGCAACTAATGGAGTATTGAAGAAGATATATCGATTTGCTTGTATCCACTCGATGTTGTCCATATCAAATGTAGTTCCTTCTATAACTAGACCATCATTAATCCGAGAGGTCTTATCTAATATTGTTTCATCATCCGTAATATATTATGCACAAAAAATAGTACACTCATCCATCAAATAACCATTGGCTATTGATGCCTCAGGACGAGCTATGTTGCATACAAATCTTTTCAATGTACTCAAATATCGTTCAATATGATAAATCCACCTAAATTGTACTGGATGAGTAGCCATTACTTCATTAGTTAGGTGCACTTTCAAGTAGACTATAAGAACAAAAAATGAGGTGGGAAAAGTTTGTCAATGTTACAAAGAGTAAGTACAATTCAGTCCTTCAAATAATTTTAAATCACAAATTCATTGATTTCTTAAAAAATATGTCTAAAAAAATTACTCATCTCAGTCAACGGCTAAACAAAAGATTGGGGATAAACAATCAAAAATTGCGATTGGAATCAACAGCTTATGTAGTATGTGATTTTCATGACTTTTCACCCCTTTAAATGTAATTCTCGTCAGATTCACACACTTTGAAATATTAGAAGAGTAACCATTAGGCACCTTGACTATCTTTAAAATGGAAAGTAATGTCTCTTTCTCCTTTGTAGTCATTGTATACTCTGCAGCAAGCATATATGCCTGGTTTCCCTCAGCAAACTATAAATGTAACTGTTTCCTTAAAACCATTTCTTCCAAATCACGGAGTGCATTAATATGGTCCTTTGATTTTCCACTGACACATAAAATGGTCCGCAATATGTTATCACAAACATTTTTTTCAATGTAGATGACATCCAAATTATTCCTCAGCATGTTAGTTTTCCAATACGAAAGTCTATAAAAAAATAATTTTCTTTTTCCAATTGTGACTACGCTACCTACCCGCAGCACGAATATTACGTACTGGAGGAGCAACCAAATCCTAAATTTCATATACCATGCGGATGTTTTCTTCCTCAATCTGCGATAACATGTTGACTCCTATCATGATCATTGGTGTTGGGATGAACTCTCTAGAACCATAAAATGACACTCTGTCCTTTCTGAACTTGTGCTGAGGGGGGAGAAAATGTATTTGACCCATGTATGCCCATTTTTTAGAATGTTTAAGCCATATAGATTTTTTACTTTTATTGCAACAAGGGTAAACAAATTCCCCTTTTGTACTCCAACCTGATAAATTTTCATAAGCTGGGAAGTCATTGATTGTCCATAATAAAGTAGCCTAAAGTTTGAACATTTCATTCGTTTCTCAGTCATTAGTCATCACACCATCGCCCCAAAATTCATTCAACTCATCAATCAATGGCTGAAGGAAAACATCAATCATATCCCCCGGACATTTAGGTCCATCAATAAGAGTGGGAAGTAATATAAATTTTTGCTTCATTCAACGCCACAGAAGAAGATTATATGGAACCAACACCACGGGCCATGTGCTATGAGTTTCACCAACCATATACTTGAATGGATTGAAAGCATCTGCTGCCAATCCCAATCGGACATTATGAACATCTTTAGCAAAGTAGGGATGTCTTTTATCAAAATCCTTCCATCCATGAGAGACTACTGGGTGGGTTAACATATCACATTGATGAACTCTTTTTGCATGCCATATCATTAAATTAGAATCATTAGATGAAATAAAAAATCATTTCAACCTCGGTTTAAGGGGAAAGTAACACATTTGCTTTACAGCAATCGGTTTCCCATGTATCGCAATCTGAATTTTATGAGTCTTATTATCCCTATTCTCATTCCACCTGGAAGCACCAAAAACCGAAAAAATATCCAAATGGCCAGTTTCCTTTCTAAACAACATACAGTTGTTTACACATGCACCTATGGTCCCATAAGTAATACCTGAGTTCTCTATCAACTTACGAGCATGGTAATACGACTCGGGAATCGTAGCATTGACAGGAAGAACCTTTTTCAATAACACCAAAAGCATGTCGGATGATGTGTCTGTTCAATTATTCAAAGTCTTAAAATGCAACCAATCCAAAATAATCGACAGTTTATTGTAAGATGTACATCTAGGATATAATTCTTTTTTCGCATCATCAAGTGCTTCATAAAACCTCATCGAATCACGATCTGTACTAGAGTGAATATTTATCTCACCGGTCTCCTGATTTTGTATGTCAATGCCTTCAGGATCAATCCCAGGTAGAATTTCAGTTAGAATTTCATAAAATGGATCATTAATACTTGCATCAACATCCATATGAGCTACATCCATATTTTGACAACAATAAAATTCTTCTCCATGACGATCCCAAATCTTATAATTTTTCGGAAATCCATTAAAGAATAGGTGCTCCCTCACAGTATCTCATGTGACATGATATCTGTTATCACAATTTCTACATGGAAAACTAATATAGTCACTTTCACATCCGTTGGTGAAGTCAATAAACTGCATAATGCCATTGAAATATTCTCTAGATGTTCGATTTGGAATATTAATCCAACTCTTATCCATAATAATATCTATATAAAAAACATTTACACAATACTTATTACAGTTGAATTTTTCAAATCAACAATATTTAAAATAAAAACTAGTCATTTCTTATGAACCATTGATAAAATAATAATGTAATTGAAAGCCCATGTCATACCTGATTACACTACGAACCTGGAAGGTAGGGGAGCAGAAGGCGGTGCTGCGAGGGAGAGGAGAGCCAGCGAAGGGGAGCCAGGACCCAATGCAGTGCGGCGAGGGAGGGGATGGGCAGCGACGGCGGCGAGGAGCCGAAGGAGAGGAGTCAGTGCGGGGACGGGGATTGGCAGCGAGGAAGGGGGGCTATCCGGGGTGGGGGGGGGGGGGGGCTGTTTGGGGTGCGGGATGAGGTGTCCGGGGTGCAGGGTGCGGGGGGGGGGGGGGGGCTGTCCGGGGTGCAGGGGGGAAATTTTGGGTGCGGGGGGGCCTGTCCGGGGTGAGGGGGCCATCCGGGGTGGGGTAGGGGGAGGGACTAGGTGGTAAAGGGCCGAGGGCGGAGGCTGGAGGTCGTATGCCAGAGGGCGGAGGGATTCCGGAGGGTAGTGGAGGATGGCTGGAGGGTAGAGGGAGGCCAGAGTGGGAGGGAAGAGGGTGGACGGTGCGCAGAGGGCAGAGGCCGACGAAGGCGGAGGGCAGAGGGTGGTGATGACGGCGAGCGGTAGAGGGCGAAGGGGCACGCGGTGAGGCAGGGGCGGTGGGGGAGGGTGCTGGGGGAGGGCGGAGGAGGGAGGCGATGGGAGGGGGGCTAGGTCGACGGTGATGGGGGGGCGAATCCCTAAATTTTTTTACAAAGGGAAGCGACTGCCAATGGCGGTCACTATTGGGTACCTACAACAACCACCGGAGGCGGTCGACCATGCCAGGGGGCTTCAAATCCCAACATTCTAGTAGTGATATTATTTTATAAGTTGAATCCATGATTTTGAGCATCTAGATTGGTAACTAATTCACAACTTCCTGATAAATCATCTTCCATTAGGTATTGGACCTTATTATATTTTGACACAAATGAGAATGATTTTAATAATTCCACCCACTTTTCATTCCTTGAACTAATCTTCTATTGACCATTGAAAAAACTCTATTCCTAATGGTCTAAATAAAGGAAAAGTTGTTTTGGTCTCAAATAATGGGAACCATGATCTAGGGCTCTCACAATCACATAAAATTCCTTATCATCGGTTTTGTAATTTCTCCTTGAATCATTAAATTTCTCGCAAATATAAGAAATAGAAAGATTTCTTTAAATGATAAAAGTGCTTATACCAACTCCACATGAATGACGTTACACTTCAAATACATGATCAAAATATGCTATCAAAAAAATGGTTGTTCTCAAAAATAATTTATTGTATTTTTAAATGAATAATTTTCTACCATGATCAACTAAAATCTCCCATTTTTCATGTATTCAATGATGGTTTCCATGATAGTGCTAAAATTGGAAACAAAGTGGCTATAAGAAGATGTAAAACCATGGAAACTTTTAAATTCTATAATGGATTCTAGTTGTGACCAGGACTTATTTGCTTCCAACTTTATTTGATATACCGTGATGTGTTCATTGGATACCACATATCCCAAAAATTATACTTATGTTGGAGATTTTAACATCTATAAATATATATTTTGTTTCCATATAATTTTAAATACCCACTAATGATAATCCCCATGGTTCTCCACATCCTTGTTATAAATCAACAATTTTCCCAGATAAACAATAAAAAATTTACCAATAAATTGTTTGATGAATTCATTCCAGAGTTTCATAAAAATTTTAAGAGAATTCGAGATGCCGAATATTATGACCAACCTATCAAAAAATCCACCTTTTGATTTAAATTCCATTTTATACTCATTCCCTTCTTTCATTCGAATCGGCTGGTATCCACTATAAATATCAACCAATTAAAAGCTTGATGACCCATGTAATTAATAAATCATATGATCTATTAATATAATGGGATACGAATATTTTATGGTGATATTATTGATATCTCTACTATCAATGCACATGAGATATTTATCATATTTTATCTTCCCCAATAATGTTTGAAAAAAACACAGGCTCATGCGTGGACTTATGAAGCCACAATCTATCAATGAATCCACTTGATTATTCAATTTCATTAATTCCCCAATATTACATAGATTTTATGGTTATTAGAAAATTTCTCACCAAGGAAATGATCAATATATAATTCAATTCGTCTAATGGGTGGTAATCCTAAAAGATGATCATTAGGAAAAAAATTGTGATATTCCCCAATCAAGGAATGAGCTAACAGATTGTTTTGAATCTCCTTCTCATGGAATGAATTTTACATCCTCAATAATGAAAAAATTGTTTTTTCTTACATATTGATTTCCTAAATTAAGATTTGATGATAAATTGTCGATTTTTGGGAACTTATATACTTTATTTTTCATGAAGTGTTTGGGATAGCTTCAATGGAGCAAGTGGGATATTTTTTCCCATGTGAAAATGAATAAGAGTTCTTACTCACAACATTTTTCACGTATCATTCAAACTTATAAGGAATTACCAACAACATGTGACACCAAAACATTAGTATAATATACCACAATACCTTATCAACATTTCTCTTACCAATGAAAATTGAAATCATAATGTTTTTATTGGCTTGTATTGTGCTCCTGTTGTTGGACGATTCTAAATTGGAATGTTCAATTTATCCACTACTATTATTGAATCAAATTTTTTAAAACTCATACTATCAATAATCTCTATGCATACATGATAATTAATGGTGAAATGATTTTAGAACAAGTTTTCTCTCTAATATTCTCCCCAGCATATTTGATCGTGCAATACTCTTTGTAGCATAAGCATGTTACCCACATTTTCTTCCTCTACAACATGATCCTCACTTTCAAATTCTTCACCCCTTTTTTCATCCTCTTTGATTTTATTTTCAATCTCTTTGATATACATTATTTTAAAAATATGAATTTTTGGAATGTTATCCTAAAAATGACCATACCCATGACAATTGAAACACTTTAGATTCCAACATACAAAGGATATAGATTTCCCCCTTGGATTTTATATATCCTTCTCTTTCCCTTTATCCATCATCTTATTCCTTCCAAAATCTTTCTCATCAAAAACATATTTATTAAAATAAATAACATTATAAAAAAAATTAATTCTATTTTATCTTGAGTGTCGATACCATTGGGATTTTATTTTCATTTTCCACTATGAAATCCATCACATAAACAACATCATGTGAGCATAATTGTTGTAACAACATATAATTTACAATTTATTCATTTAATCCTCACAAAAACAATGTAATAATTTTCCCTTTATACTCTAGAACATCTCTTCACTTAAATAAATGATCAAACATCTGAAGTTTCACTTCAATATATTTATATACTCGTCACATGCAATGAATTTGTAAATAAAGCTCTTTCTTATAATTCATTGGAAAAATTTCACTCCTCAAAAGCTATTAATACTTATTCCATGATCCTATTTCTTATTTACCATCATGTTACTAGTGTTTATTTAGAGTTTAATACCAAAAATATTCATAATTGTTATGTTATAGAATGGTTTCCATTCACTTTATCTCATTAGAACAATTATTAAATTCTAAGAATCACTCATTTGCACACATCCAATCTATAATATCATATGGATTCATACTTCTATCAAAATATGGAATGTCAATATTCAAACCTCTATAAATATCTTAATTATAACATGATTTATGTATATCCACCTATGAATCGCTAGAATCATCATTATTTATATGATCATCATAAAATTATGTATGATTGTGGCTATTATATGGATATTGGTGGTGGGGGATCCATTCTAGTGGAAGGGAATCACATCATCACATTATCGACAGTTGAAAAATTTTCTCTCTAATTTAAGTAATGTATGATTATAGTTTGGATTTATAAATTTACCATAGTGAATGGGGGTGGGGGTAGAAGATATACTCTTATGAGAGGTAGTGGAGAGTAATAAGATAATGAGATAAAACTACTCATTGTAACCAACTACTCTGATACCAAATTATTGTGTAAACAAATGCTCAAAATGAGTCAGTGACGATGAGTAGTGAATTTTAGCTGAACGATTAGGGTGAAAATGCAATGCCACACATCCAGATTACATTATTATTAAAGAAAATTCTAACAACAATAGAGTTTCACCACCCATTCTATGAAAAAAGAAAGAGGAAAATGTAAGAAGGATGCACAATATAATTAAAAAATTCATCACATTCAAGTATACAAAATAAGGAGTCCTAAAAATAAATTATAATAACACTATAAAGAGTTGAAAATGATCCAAAACGAGTTATAATGTACAAGGAACTCAATAGAAAAATCAATATAAAAACACTTTCTCAAGCTATTTAATGACCCCACTAACTAATGTGGTGAATTTCCTTCTTAATGATGCCTTTTATCCACCTTCATAATCATCATTAATGTGATGATATGAAATTATTTCCTTTTGATTGTTGATAAATCATTTTAGGCCCCAAATAAGTATATTCTGGTGTACCATTGTGATGGATTTCAAAAAGTGTGGGCATGTCCAATTGAAATAAAAGATACACATAAAAGTTTTATCAATCCCAAAATTATTCTCCTTGGGTTAGATCTGCTCTATATCACATTTGGATATATAAAATTATTCCATAAAAATTATCTTACATTCTTTTAAAAATTGTTTATGGAGTTTCCCTCATTGGGTATGACTTGGACTAAACCATGTAAAATACACGTTTTACCCATATCCATTATTTATTTTAACCATTTTCATTTACTAATTGTTGTATGGGTTGTATAAAAATGCGTATTTTATTATGATGACTTAGTTGTGAATTTTATTTTATGTTTTAGTGCATCATTATTTTGGGTAAATTCCAGTAATTTATTTAATTTTGTATGTTATAGAGGATAATGTTTTATAACAAAAAATTTCCGTACCAAAAAATTGAATGGTAATTTTGATTTAAATTTAAAAATAAGTGTTTTTAAGTAAATTTATCTATTCCTGACAATTGGGAATTAATGGTTGAAGTTTCTAATTCATTCTTTATTTAGTATGAGGGTTTTATTATCCATGGGTTTTGAGATTTGTAAGTATTAAATGACCCTACCATTACATATATAAATTAAATCTTATAGGTTTTTCATTAAAAATGATAATTTATTTTTATTTTCATTTATACATTTTGAATTTTTAAATGAAGGTGTTGCTACTTTTTAAATTTTTTTGTATAATTTATTATTATTATAGAACTTATTTTCTGATTTTCTATTCACTAGTATTTTTCTATTTTTTAATGGATCGTTGTGTTATTCCACCTGCAGCAAAACTAATTAGCCACATCCCCACCAATGGTGAATTTTTTTACCCTCTCCTATTGATGAGGAATAGGTAAATTTTTTTTATTTATATAAGAACAATAATATAGTCATAAATGGGTTGTATCTATTGGTAAAATAAAAGTTTATTAAAATTATTTTTAATATAATTTCTCTTTTAATAACAATTAAACTAACAAGAAAATAAAACAAAATAAATAAGTCATGAAATTGAAAAAAGTAACTAAACAATGTAATTTTAAAATAT
Organism: Viscum album; assembly: GCA_963277665.1. Lineage (NCBI taxonomy): Eukaryota > Viridiplantae > Streptophyta > Magnoliopsida > Santalales > Viscaceae > Viscum > Viscum album. Next base: position 224,549,263 of record OY728165.1, read on the forward strand.
CTTTCAATATTATAAAAACATGATAATATCATGATATCTAAATGTGAAAAACCATAATTTGTATGATAATTTCTATGATTAACAAATTGGGTTTTACGTTAGTTTTTTATTTTTATCATATTAAAATAAATTGAAAAATAATTTTTTCATTGATGATCAAACAAATGGGAATTTTTATAATAAAAGGATGGACACAACTAAGTATCTCACGTATAATCTAAATCCATTGATAACCATCAATGATAAAAATGTGTGCATGAAAACATATTAATCATAAAATGTATGTTGATATTTTCATTATTCTAATATGTATTATCTTGTTTTATTTTTAAATATTAGCTATTGGACGAAAACATTATCTCTAATAGGAATGGAAATGCATGATTCAATGACAGTTTATAGCATGATATGAAATGTTGGGAGGACATTGAAGGAATCTTGAGAAAATGAATAAGAAATTGAATAATCCATTATAATTCAATACCCCTCTAAATTGTTTCTTCAAACATTTTTTATTATATAAAAGTTAACTTAAAATAAAATCTAGATAAAATCATAATTTAATACAAAAATTGAGGAAATGAGTTCATAAATCCCCACCCTATGAGAAATTTATTTATAGTTATTGAAAGTGTAATAGTCATAAATGAGTCCCTCATTGATGTGATTCCTCCTATAATTATTAGCTGATCATAATTTATAGGGATGAGAGGATTTTTTTATTACCACTTGTTGTATATGGTCGCCTTTTGTTTTCCCCTTGAACCATATTTATTGTCTATGAAATCTTCCTAACATATTCTTTTTGGAAGCTTCTATCCTTATTATCATTCTACCTATCCTACCTTTTGGTATTTGGTGCTCAGAATTTCTGGTATTTATTGAGAAATTGTTTTATATTTGTTATGGGTTGATCGACCAAGAATTAATTGAAGATACATTTACTTGGAATCATGAACTAGTACATATGGGTGTCCATATTATTGGATACATGTGGACATTCCATATTAATGATTACTTTTATTGAAGTATTAATGAGTATTTGAATAGCACCTAGTTCAAAAGAAAAAAAACTTGATATATCCTCATGTTATGAATTCTACAAAAAAAAATTACATTAAAATAGGAAACAATAGTAGGGATCCCTTTTTTCCATGAGAAGTATCTTAAATTTACATTCCCAATAAAATTCCTTAAAATCTAGTGGAATGAACTATTATAAGTCAATAGAAGAGAAAACCCTAGGAATAAATTATTAATCACATTGTGTGCATCGATGAAGATATATGCAATAGTAATATCCTTTTTAGGGTACAAAAATAATTGAATCAAACAAATGGACCACTTGAATATCCCATGAGTGCCATATCCTCTTAATTTTAAAAACCATTTGTTATCCAAGCTCGAGGATCCCATTTTATCAAACTATTTAGCTATGAAAATATTTCAACATCAGGTGGATTGTAGTGGATTATATTTGGATAGTTAATGATAGAAATTTAAAATTTATACTCCCAGGACAATGTGTAGGGGTTACCCTGAAGGATAAATCTATAGTGAGGGAATATATTTGAACTAAATATTTCACTACATAAATATGTTTTCTAATTTATTTTAGTTTTTTAATTTGACTGATTTTTTTTGGATGATGGTTCAAATAATAAATTAATTAGATGAAAAGGAAGTGGAAAATAAATAGTAAATCAAATTCAGGATTAATAGTAAATCATATAGACCATAGTGGAGACCACTAAATTTTTTTATTTTTATTCTAGTTTATAATAATTATTACACTTATAAAGTAACATCCTCAATCGAATGTGTGTTTTATAATTTCATTCAACCTACATCACTCTATATAATGGTGGGAAAACCCCTACGAAAATATAATTAAAATTGAGGTATTATCTTCCTACAACCATATATGAGACTCCCAGATGTCTCTGTGAGGTACCTCCACACTTCTACATTTCTAAACTCACCTTGTCGATATTAATTTCTATTGAATGGGTGTTTTGAATTAGATCAAATAATAAATAAATGGGTAGATCGAAATATATTTTTCCCCCATTAATTTCTATTTCAACTGAAATCTTATAGAAACAGCATAAGAGAAATGACAAAATAATTTTTTAAAAACAAAACCACATTTACAAATTCATTACCTCAATATATAGAAGATAATAATATCTCTGTGAATAATATATACCAGTTCACAAAACATGGTAGAAGGAAAACAAAATACGAGGATATAAGAGAACATACAAAATGAAAAAAAAGAACTCAACAACGAAACTCATAAAAAAATAAATCAAAATTTAAAAAGATAAAAAATAAGAAAACATTTCATTAGAAGATTAGCGTTGCACAAAATAGAATAAAAAACGCAATGGGGTAGTATGGATCACATAAGCGTCTAACATGTTGCAAAAAATTACATATAATAACATCATAGAGGAATATGAGAAACATGACACAAAAACAACTAATTGGATAAAATTTGTATGAAATTTAACGATGAAAATTCTAAACAGCGTAATTTTATTCATAAAAACAGAGATTTTAATTCTTAAGAGAAGAGTTTCCAATGAGAAGGAGTAAATTATGATGGGTTTTTTGAATTGCCTGTTAAAAATAAAACTAATGAATGATATAAAATGAAATTAATTAGGAATAGTATAGGAGGAAAGATCAATCTTGATTTATTTCTTTTTTAAAGATAATTTTTCATTGTTAAAAATTTACTTGTGATTACTAACTGAAACAATCATCATTGAATTTACAATATTGCCTTAACCTAATGGGTTTACTCTACTAATTTCCTTCAATAAACTATTTCAAATGGTATTAATCTAAAAGAAATATTTTATGATTAAATTAGTTTAACGTTTTCATGTTGAAATTTAGATGAAACAATCTATATCAAACTTAGTTGAATCAATTTCCTCGCCTCGAGTACTAATAATCTGTAGAATAACATTTAAATCAAAGAAATTGATGTTATTTTCATTTTTTCAATTATAAAATATACTAATTATAATTGTTAATTAAGACATAAAAATTTAAGAATTCATTTAATATATATGAAAAATATCTATTTTTATGTAATTATTTATAATGAAAATATAAATGGTCAAAAAAATTCAAATAAAATTAAAAAATAATGATAATGAAGATGAAAATATTTACATAATTAAAAAATGGTACCCCCTTTGAATTATTAATAAAATCATGAAATAAAATGGAAGAACTAATTTTATTTAACTTGAAGTAGTAATAGAGTTTAAAAGATAAAGAAGAAGGTATAGATGGTTTTCTACAGAGGGAGGAATTATAAACCACATAATAATGAAAAATTAATGCTTTATGTGATCAAATATATATTATAATTTATCCCATCACATTAATTTTGTGAAATTTGACATAATATAATTTATGATTTCATTTTTTAATTACACATCATCCTATTTTTCATTTATTCAATAATTAAAAAAAACATTAAAATGACGATTTGCACCATGATTTGATCCAAATGTCTCCATGATAGAATTATTGTCTAAATTAAAACCTATGATTCAATCTTGGGTGTTAATAAATTTCTAATTTATAGGTGTCAGTTTGATAATTCCTCTTCTAGAAACTTTTTATTGTTATTTCTATAGAGGTGAGTACTTTTTTGTGTTCCCTTTACACTTTTTATTTCTTCAAATTTTGATTTTGATTCATAAAAATTAAATAGTAGTAATAAATCCCAACGGTTTTAACATTAATTCACTATCAATATAAATTTATATATTCCTCATTTTAGGAGCCTTTTATTGTATATGACTGAATAAGAAAAATTGTGTCATAATTTTATATTATTAATGGTGAAAATTCACATAAGAATTTGAAGATTCAAAGCTGAGGTATAACTTTTTATTTTAATTTTAAAAATTCATGAGTTAGTTTCAAATTGTGAAAATACGCTTCTTTGTTTGTGGAGTTAATCTGTGTAGATTAGAATTCATTTCAAAAAATAGATTCCTGAATTTTTTTTGAAAATTAAAGTGAAATATATATTAAATTTTATAAATAAAATTAAAATGGAATACCACAATATTAAAGGATTTTTATTTTTTATAAATACATGACAAAACTGGGAATATATTTTTTGACAAAAAATTTAATATGAAAATAAAGGTTTTTCAAATGTTTATTTTTTTAAATTTTAATTCTATTCCTTTTTGAAATTGTAACTTCATATGTAGCTGCATAACAATATTTGAGTATCATTGAATTGTTTTCATATTGAACAACATTTGTAAATGATAATTTTTGTACATTTTTAATAGTCAAATGTGATTTTGAATTTTCTTATTTTTAATGTAAATTAATTGCAGATTAAATAAATATTAGTGGACTTTGTTGTTGAATTTAATTTTTTCATGGGATATTTTTTTTAAAGAATCTAATGGGGCCCGTGAAAGATGACATTCACAGCATGATAAGGGGTTCACCGGTTTCATCCTAAGTAATTTTCATAATCAATTTTTTTAAATTAAAATAAAAAACTAGATTCAGTTTTTGGTATTTCCAAAAATGAGTTTGTGGAATGATGATGGTATTTCATGATTTTTTCTTTCTGTGAGGAAGGATGAACAATGTTCATGCTTCAATATTATGTATTTTAAAATTTTAGATTATAACTATTTTGTTCTATATAAATATAAATATATATAATTAATAGTACAATATATATAATTAGTAAATAAAAAAATATGTAAAAAATTATTTATTATATAATTATATAATATATGATACATAAATTATTTATTTATTTATTTATGATTATTAGTCCTTAATAATATAATAAATATGAGTAGAAAATAATAATAGATTAATTAATATAACATTTAACATTTATTAATTATAACGTATAACATTATCTATTTGTTAGTGATTATTATTTAAATATATTAGTTAATATTTTTATAATTGTTAATATAAAATTTTATATTTACAATTATTCAATAATATATAATATATTATATTAAAAAATATTAATTAATATATTATCAATAGTTGTTAATATATTTATTAATAATATATTATTATATAATATAATTATTTTGATTAATTATATAATTCGTTATCTATCATAAATATATAATTAAATATTAATAATTATTAGTAATGTATGAATTCATAATTATTAATATAATTAATAATGTTATATTAAAAAATAAAGAAAATTTTAAAAAAATAATAGTATTAATTATTAATTCAATAATTAGTAATGTAATTGCTAATATATTATTATATTAAGAATTAAAAATAATACTATTAATAGAATTATCCCCATTGTGTTGTTATTTATATAATTAATAAAATAAGTAATAATATATTTTTTAAGAATGGGTGTGGTCAATCCACATTAATGAAATTAAACAAACAATGAGGGGAGAAGGGTCATAAAATAAATTGTGAAAAATAGACCTGAAAATCATACAGCATGAGATCAGGTACTCGTACTATGATGAGGTGTTATTCCACCATGTCCTTATGAACTTCTCCCCCTTCTCCATGTCTTAAATCCTTTCCATTGTCCACCCATATCTTACAGATACTAATATTTAGAGAGATTTCCATTAATAACTACATTAAAATTATCAACTCCTCTTTTAAATATCATTTTCACAACTTTAAATGGAATGTGTCTCAAAAGAGATAGAAGTGATAAAATTACCACTCACATGAGGTAAGCTTCCTCCAACTTTTTCTACAATCAAATTACTAAATTCCCAATGAGGAACTCTTGCAATTGAAGTAGGATCTTTATGAGTCATTATCTAATAATGTAGAGACTTGCACACCTTCTTGGGAGAACTCTTATTAGACACAATAGTTTCCACAATATTTCACGCATCTCCCTCTCCTAGTCCACCATCAGAAATTCTAATGATGACTTTCATCATTATTGAAATATAAAAACTACCTACAACCAGTGACATGGATTCAATTTGCCCATTCTCATACCCAACCCTACAAACTGCCATACCATTACATGTTGGTGTGACATCACATTTTCCAGCCACTACTTACTTAGATAACTCATACATCCTACTGGAATCATGAATTGAGGTTGAAAAATAACTCGGAGTAGCTGCCACATGTCCAGAAAAACTCAAACATCCACCTAAATTTGTGAATTAAGGGAGAAACGTCAATTTGAGATTCCACAACATGCCCATAAAAATTCTACATTCTACTATGTGCATTAATTAAGGGTGAAAAACAACTTTTCAAGGTCACTACATACGAAGATGACTCATACATCATTCCCAAATGACCTCTGAATATGGCAATGGGCATCCCATGATTATTTGAGAAAGAAGCCACAACATTGGTTTAAAATTTTATTTTAGAAGATTCTAAAAGATGTTCCTAACATAATTTCATGTCTAATTTGGCCCCTATTAAATTCTCATAATCATATTATCCATCCCAAAATTATACATGTGACTAATCTTTATCAATACAATTAAAGAGAACAACTCAAAATGAAGAATCTTCACCCGTAAATTATCTTTCCTCGTCTTCTTCTATAATTTCATGCCAATGATTTGGGTCACCATTAAGTAAAATAAATAGCGATTCTTCACTAATATTACCCGGATTTTTTAATCCATGAACATTAAAGAAGGGTGCATGCAGAAAAATATGAGAATGACCAAATACATCTTTTGATACTCCTGGTCTATTTCCCTATAAATATTTCACATCCTTATAAAAATACCTTTTCCTCTGGAATTTCATCTCATCATGGATAATCTGGGAGATGTGATAGAATATGAGGTCCCTTTTATAGTTAGAAATCAAGATCCCAATATCTTTACAATCTATACTTAATGTGGAGACCATTTTATATTTTATTCATAGTGATAACTCATCCTTTCATGTAGATATTAAGACATTATGAACTAATGTGGAACTATGATCAAACTCTAATAGAATTCCATCATAATTTCTATATATTATATGATCTGTTTCATTATCATTGTTTATTGGAATACCAATAGATAATGAAATTTCATACAATATCCTTTGATCCAATAAAATCTATTATAGGCCCTACACTCTAAACCTTTCAAGTGGAATTGAGCTTTTTTACTATAGATGATTAAGGATTAAATCCCATTACTGGTTGGGAAAATTGTATTCTTGAGGGACACAAATCCAGACCCACGTGCCTTCATCATCAATTACACAAATTGAAAAAGGATATGAAATAACCCCTTACACATGGTGATGCAATTCCATGATTTTGATCCTCAAATAGAAGAATTATGAATCTCTAAATCATAAATCCTACACTTATTAGAACCCTATAAAGGCATAAGACAGAAAATGATATAATTTCTACATAGATCAAGAAAATCTAAAATGGATTTCTATTTTTAACCATGTGAAAAATTTCACCCTTATTCCTAAAGTAACCTACCTCGATATCCCCGAATTCGGTTAAAATATTATTTTGAAGATCGTCGAAGTCTTTAGTATTTGAAGTATGCTTGTAATTTTCACCTATGATATCATTCAAAAGTCAATAAAACCTATGTAAAGATATGTTGGATCGCCAACCCATCTGAAAATCACCTCCAAAAAACAACGGGTTCCTAAGGAAATGTGGAATTTCTATGAGTGTGTGAAACCATATTCATCACTGATATGACCATATAAAATCTCACATCACCACATCATCCCCCCTATGTTGTATTCTTATATAATATTATACTATTATTCAATAATTATGATATTAAAATAATTATTAATTATATATTTAATAATCTAATAATTTTTATGTAAGTAATTAGTTATCATATTGTATATAATTAGTGATTCATAATATAATTAAAAAAATTGTAGTTACTAGTATTTTAAATGATGTTAAAATATTAATTAATTAATTATTAATAAAAATTATAGTACCACTTATTAATTATTTTAACTAATTAAAGAATTAATTCATTATATAACTTACAACTAATAATTTAAATAACATATAACATCAATGTCGATTAAAAATTTATGAAAATAGGAATGGTATCACTCTGGTCTACATCACTATATCAAAATATTATATGTTTCACAACCATATATATAAATAATGTTTCCATTACATGTTTTTTGATGTGTCTGTGTTGGCATTGACACCACTTGTGTATCATCTATTGTAGCAACCACTACATAATTAAGGGTAACAAGCGGTGGATCCATAATCTCCTATCCTATAACATATCCTACCTGGATGAAATTTGGTTGCTTTCTAAAACTATCAATCACATATGAATATGATTATTTTTATATAGTGGGTATCTACTTGCAATTTGGGTAGTAGTAGAATGGTAAACACACCAATTAATATATCTCAAAATTAAAGATCAAATCCATTGGTGGATTATTTTTTGTTTTTGTAGAAGTATTTATTGCTAGTACAATATAGGTAATGGAGTTGTGAAACTATTAATTTAATATGGACTTTCAGGACATCGATTTGGGCCTACATTTCATAGGGACATAGTATCACTAAATGCCTTTTGGCCACGGGTCCTCTAGGAAAACTCAGTTCCTCATGCCATGTGATTTCAATCCAAAGGATTCTCAGGTTCGATCATAATGGAAAAAACATATAAGATAGAATAGAGAAAATAGAAACCACCTGAGTTCCAGTAATTAGATAGGGAAATAAAATGTGGTATGGAAACCACTATCAGTACCGGGAATCATATAGCTCATCATAGTGTAATTCTATAATATTCTTTATTCTTTGTAGGAACTAGGAACCAACAATGAATAATATGTTGTGGAGAGGTAGATAATGTGTAGTCTGTACATCAGATCATGTACTAGGCCTTGTGCCTATAGGCTTATAGGTTATGTTATATTTTCCTCTAAACCTAGATAAAAATAATATTATTCAAAAATAATTAAAAAACATAGGACTTATGAATATTCGACATGTGGGTATCTACTTACCGGGAAAACTTTTGACGCAAACACATTCCAGTAACCCAGTATCACTATAGAATAATCTTAATAAGTAATTGTCTATACGACATAATCACAAAAATATTCACCTTGAGATAATTTAGGGATATTATATGCGTGTGGATAATTTGGGATTGGGATTATATGATCACTTCTCTTGTCATGCTGGATATCCTCTTTAGATTCCACATTATCATCTGGTACATCTATACCAAAACTACCCCTCTACAGATAATACATATGAAGCTCATCACTATCACCATCAAATAAGACATGAAAAAAAATTATTATCACAAATATCATACATGGGAGGAACAAACTATTCCAATTCCCCATGAAAATAGGTATGGTCAAATGTGTATTCTTTTATTGGGTAACATATGTGAATGAAGTGTGAAATAGAAGCGTCCCGCATAAACAATTATACAGTTTTCAAATATTAATAAAATCATTTCACAAATTTGGATAGTGTTATTATTAAAAATAAATGATAGCCTCATCTTTGACACATAGAATATGAAAATGAGTTCATGTAGTACTAAGACACATAATCTAACTGATTATATAAATACATGCACAAAATACTTTCCCCTCACAATTGTTGGATTTGGTATCCTAGAACTAACTATTTTTTCTTTAGATTTAATATATACTCAAAGAGGTGAAAATTAATCAAGTTACATATTACATAATGCTTATTATTCTACATCAATTTAATTTAATAATTAACTAGGGAATCGATAACATTAAAAACGACCTATTAGTTCCCTACAATTATAAGAACATTGAAATGTATTGATGATATTCTTAAACATTGTTCTATGGTAAGATAAAATTCTATGATGGGAAACATAGTTTTTTTACTACAATGTATGAATACATATAAGAAAATGAGACTTTATATCATATAGGTCACACATAACAAACACAAAGATGATATATTATGAGAAGAGACCCACCTATAAGAATTTTAAATGTTTATGTTTCATTTGATATCCTTATCTGTGGGAGTGTATAATGATCATTATAAATTATGATTATTATTAATGTATTTCATGAATCATGAACATTGATATATTTTCGTAAACCATGATGACATATTATCTCATAGATTTAAGTTATGTTTGTTAATTTATGAATGATATGTTATTAATGAATAATTCAAATAACAAATCTTCTCATAAATATTTATGTAATCTAATGTCTCAACAATTTAATTGAAATGAAGCCATCATATTAAATTTCATGGAAATGGTGTATTGAATAGGTCAAATTTGATAATCACAGAAATACATATGTAGCATATTGTTTAATTACAAGGGTGTGTATTCTTATTGATGTGATATCATGGAAAATGGATTATATTACAAAGTGATAAATTTTATGTGGTTTTTTCATTATGAAATGACTTCTTTCTTGTTATATTCCTTGAATGGTTTCTATATATTAATATTATAAATTAGGTAATCCCACCAAATTCCACTGATGAAGAGGCCTAAAGGGTTACATATAAAGTGTTTATGTGATCATAGTTATGAATAATTTATAATGAACAAGGGGAATATATATTACTATCCAGAATGAGAGGTAACATATATTCAATATTTTTTTAATGATAAAAAATATTAAAAAATCACAATGTAATATTTCAATTACATGAACATATAATATATATTTATATATTATTATTAAAAATATAATATATAATAATTTATTTACTAATAATTCTTTATTTACATATTTTAATAGTAAATAAATATTTATTCACCAAAGTATGAAGATAATATTTATTTATGAATTTACTAAATAATATTTCTTTATATATTTATTCAATAATTCTATATATTTTGTGTATGTTGAGTAGTCTATATTTTTCTATTGATGAATATATATTTATATTGTTGAAGAATAGATATTTATTATTACACATGTTAGCAAATTTTGTAAAATAAAATAATACAATTATTTTATTACATGGCATGAGGTTCCTTTTTTGGATTAATATATTATTACGATTATTTTTTTAATTAATGAAATGTTAAACCCCAACCCAAATTCTATAAATAAATTGTTTTGTCATTCAGATATATTTTAATTGTCTTGGTCACTATGAAGATAATTTGATGCACCATGTGCCATTCATTACATGATGTAGTGAATTAATTCATTGAATTCCGTGGTGAATTAAACCGGGGTGCCCGGTGTGTACAATAGCTACACACAATATAATTATGTGTTTTCCAGGAAAACTTCTTATAACCTACGGATGGGTTCTTTGGTTGTTCGTAATGAAAATTTAATCAAATCTGGATTATGTGATTGAGAAACAAAGGGAGAAGAAGAGATCTCAGTGATCAAATTAAAGAATGAATTGGATGAAATTAAAAATAACACTTAATGTGTACAATGATCAATAATATATAAATAATTATAAATTTCACATGATAACTTTTATACCATTAAGAGGCATGTTTTGAGGAAATATGATTCCAGATTTTAGGATTTGGTAGTCCACTCAACAGAACAAAATAATAAAGCCCTATATTTTCATTGAAAACCTACCAAAATAACTTCTTATGTTTTTCATATCTATAGTCAAGATATAGAGGAAAGTATTTATACTTTCCACTAGAATGTCTGACGTGATGGAACGTTCTGAGTTCAACGCTGAGTTCTATTGAGACTAGATAAAATAGTGCGAGGATAAATAAAATTAAAATTATTATGTCTCATATAATTTGTTATAATTTAATTTAATACAAGTATGATCTATAATTATTTTATATTAATTAAAATTTCATCAACCACATTATCTCTACAATCAATTCTAGTGAAATACCATTTTTAACTAGAAGAAACTTAGAGGAATGGTTCAGATTCCTATTAGTTGTGTTACATTATTAATGGAAATATAATGTCCTAGAATTATCATTCCATAATCTACTTTCTAAATAGGTTAGTCATGAAGATATTTATATCATGAAAAAAATCTGAACAATGCAATATATGTTTATTGTTTAATGTTTTCATACATGTATAGTGAAATCATCAAGTAGCATGAGAACATGGATTCTTATAGAGTTCTCAAGCATCTTCATAATCATTATCAAGAGAAAAATAGACATTAATGATTGGAGATATCCAAGGAACTCATCATGAAAAAAATGGGAGGACGTGAACTAGTTACATCTCAAGAATTTAAACTCATTTTCTACATTGAGCTTCAATAAGTTCTAGAGTTTACGCTTCTTAAATAATAATGAAGAAATTTCATTCTTTCACAACTACCTAAAATATTCTCTACTTTTTTTTGTTAATTTAAATATGAACAAAATTGAGACATATCACCTAGATATTCTCACTCTACATAACCTTATTGAAAAGATATGAAGAATGAAAATACTTCTATTCATATGGTGAATTAAAAGAAATTTATGGTAAAAATTTATAATTCTGACTCTTAGTCTAATGCTTTATTGTAATCCCCTTCCATAAAGAAGAGGATAAATGGGAAGTTAAGGGAATAAGACATTGTCTATTTTGTATATGGAAATAAGGGTATCTAGAGTAAAAAATGCACCCAAATTGAGAGGTATGGGTAATATCAATGTGTGTTTGTCATTAAGTGAAATTTATCAGTTTGTAAGAAAATTTTATTCGATATTGAGTTTAAAAAAACACATGGGTATTAAAATATGTGAACCAATTATATTACAAGATATTTTCAATGGTGAGGTAGATTAATGGGAATCCAATGGATCTAGATGTTATATTATTGAAATTTAATATCACCAACACACATTTGAAACAGGAATTATAATAGATTTTAATGATTGTTATTATGTGTCGTTGTTAAAAAAATAGTATTTATATGTATAAACATGATACAGATGGAATTTATTTTAAATTTGAAAATAATTATTTCTTCATTTATATATAAAGAATTTTAGTTTTACGAAATATGAAAATAATGGTTTTTATATGTTAGATTTCAAGAACCAATCAATGAAAAATCGATAAAAAAGATAGTTCACATGACATGTACTGCACCCCACATGGGAATCATCAGCTAGGTCAGGTAAATAAAAGTAATTTGACAATATTACACAAATATTTCATTCATTTTATGTAAACCCACTTTGATTATGTCGTTTATGTTTCCACGAAAAAATAAACAAATCCCCATTTAGTAGAAAATCGGAAAGTTCCACTAAGAATATTGATTTGGTTCATATTGATGTGCGTGGACACTTTCTATTTGAATCTAGTTGCTGGTACTCATTCATCATGAATTTTAATGAATAAATTATTAGATATGGATAATTCTAGTTGATAAGGATTAATTTTATTCCATTTATAGATTCTAGGAATGTAAAAATGGTGCTGTGAACCATATTGGTATGAATATTGAGAAACATCACATACATTATGGTAGAAAATATCATATCCATGACTTTATTTATTATTTTTATGATTCTGGGAATTTATCTTAGCTCACTACATACATGAAACAATTAAATAGTGTAAGGTAAAAGAGGAACTACACCTTGTTATACATGGTAAGATCAATGATGATTCTTGTGAGTTTTCCATTATCCTTTTCGGGATACTCATGGCATACAACATCATACAAACTAAACTGTGTTATAAATAAATTAGAAACCAACATTCTATATCATATTTTTAATGGAAATAAACCTATCTTGTTTACTGTAAAATTATGGGGTTGCATTGTTTTTGTTAAGGTTGTTTATGAAAATAAACTTAAACCATTGAAAACTAAGTGTATGTTTATATGGTATCTTAAGGAAACTAAAGGATATTGTTTATATGATAATTTATATAATAATTTGTGGTTATCATAAATCCCAAATTCCATGAAAAATACCACATATTTAAATGAGATAATGTGAGATAGAGATTGAATTTAATGAATTCAATTATCTAGATACACAATGGTTAGAACATGAACATATTAAAAAAATCCCCAGTGAAGAGATTTTTCCGGAGACACTTTAATTTCATAGGAGTACGAGAGATACTATTGAACTATAATGATAGTGTTTTCTAGTTAATGATAATGCTAACTCATTATTAGTTGATGATAATAATCATGTAACATTAAAGGACGGAGTAAGTTGAACAAAATCTAAAAAATTGTAGGAATCTATAAATTATGAAATTAATTATATATACTAGAGCCATGTCTGGGTTTTGGTATATGCTAAAATGGATATAAATAACATTTGTTGTAAATTGGTACTCAAGAAGAATATATGCATGGGTAGAAAAGTCAGTACCTATAAGGCACGACTTGTTCTAAAAGGGATCAAACAACATTAGGTCATAGACTATGAAGAAATTTTTTCACTTGTTTCTATTCTAAAATCAATAATTATTCTACATTCTATATAATATTTCCATGAATATAACATTTATAATATTTATTTGAAAAATAGTTTTTTAGTAATGAGAACCTTTATTAATATTTCAATAAGACACAACCAGAAGGGTTCTTGACTCCACAGGATACCAAAAAGATATTAAAGTTACATTGGTCAATTTATATATTAATGAATTCATCCAAGTCAAGAAAATATTGGTTTTATGAAGGCTTGTTTTAATTTGGTTTCATAAAGAATGAATCTGATCCTTGTATCTATATGTAGTTTAGTAGGTGTGCGATTATTTATTAAATAGTTTATGTTGAGGAAAAACTACTTATTGGAAATGATATACTAGTATTATTGTCTATTAAGTTCTAGTTAGATGCTTATTTATCCATGAAGTACATTGTAAAAGTATCATATATTCTTAGGATCAAGATCTATCATGATAGATGTTGGTGTTAGTACACTAGAAACAACTATTTTACAATTTTTATATCCCTTATTGTATTGAATTTGAATATTAATATCTTATTACCTATATTTTTTCTTCTACAAAACATTAAAGTGATAATGTCCTCAAATATCTATTTCATTGAAAAGGTCATAGTATGTCCCCTATATGAAGAAAAACATGATGTTTCATGATGATATTCTTAAATACTTTTTATAATCAGATAAAATTCTCTGATGGGACACATATTATATTGACTGTCATGTGTCAATATTCTTAAGGAAATGAAGCTTCATCTCATGAAGTTTTATCATAATAATCTCAAAGATGTGATATTATAAGAACATACCCTCTTGTAGGAATTCATCATATTTGTCTATCATCATATTTTCTTATTCATGCGATTTTATAATGGTTCTTTGACATTAAGAGTATTATAAATGCATGTCCTGGCTATAACACATTGATGTATTGGTATAAACCATGAAGAAATAATTCATGGAAAAGTTTGGAATGTTGTTTGAATCATTATTGATGTGTTATTAATGAATATGTCCAGAAATTATTTTTCCCTTCCATGATTATGAATGATCATATCGTTTCCATTTGATTGAAATGGAACCATCACATTAAATTACTTGTCCTTGGTGTAACTATGAGTTTATTTTAGATAGTCAAAGAAAGATGTATCCAGCATATAGGGAAATGAAATGGGTGTGAAACCTAATTGATGAGATATAATGGGAAAGGGATTATATTTCACAGTGATTGTTCATAAGTTGTTATTGTCATTGTGACAGATCCTCTTCCTCTATGGTTGCATTGATGCATTTCAATAAAGTAATCAAGAATTTTATGTGAGCCTACATATTTCCATTGAGGATGAGGCCTAGAGGGTCACACACAATCTATTTCCTCTGATATTAGTTAAAAAATATTTATATTTATTATTTTGAATAATTATTAATCTCCAGATCAATAATAATTAATAATTCCAGATTTATAAAAAAATAATAAATATGAAATAAATATTTATTCATATGTAAATTGTTTTATTACATGAATATTTATTTATAACTTGTTATTCACAAGGTAATTAATAATTATATATTCATTAATAATAATTTATTATGTGAATATAAAAATAAATATTTTTTTCACCAAACCATGAATATAATATTTATTTATTTAATGTATAATATTATCTCTTGTTATTCGCAAGGGTAATAAATAATTATTTATTAATATATTATTTATTTAATTATGAGAATATTGAAATCAATTTTTTATTCATCTAGATGTTAATATATTATTTAATTATGATATTTATTTGTAAATCTATAAATTTTAAGGATGAGAGAACTTATTTATTGGTCATATGATTAATATTAATTTATAAAATTATAAATAATATCTTCCATTTCAGAGGATAGTACAATAAAATGAATAAAATAATATTCTTATTATTTTACATTGCGTGGGATTCCATTTGGTTTTAACATATTATTAAGGGCCTTTGTGAAATAAATCAATAGGAATCTAACACCGTGGGTCTATATATAATCAACTATGATAATTGTTGGAGGATGGCCGTTGTGAAAAATATTCTACTCCCTAGAGAATTTAATCTCAATGATGAATGATTCTAGCGTTTTCACTCAATCTTGAGACATGATCTCTTACACAATTTCTCTCATGTTGGAGATATCCAGACACAATTCGTTCCAAATATATATGATTGTGGTTACAATCATGGGATGTACCAAATATGATCGATATCGCCACACTAGCACATTGAGTACTATTGGTGACGTTATAGGATCGAAGGTGCATGTGTATATCATTGGGGGAGAGTATCTACTTTTGGTCCTCATTAATGTGATTAAAATATTTCCTAACATCCTTCAAGTGATCAACACCAATATTATATAAATAACAAAATATTGATGTATTTATTCCCTCTATTAAAAAGGTTAGAAATTAATGTGAAAATATATTTTATATTTGTTCTGTAAAAAATGTATGTTAATATTTTTAAAAAACATTCATAGGTCATTGTGTTCACATAATGTAAATTGCATATGATTCATTGAATCTAAATGAAATTTAGTTGGACATAGGCTGAATAGTCACTTTCACTGCTTCTGAAACAATCAAGTGGTATCATAGGGTTCACATTTAATTTATAATTATTTAAATATTATTGATCATTATGTGTATTTAATATTATTTTTTCATTTAATAAAAATTATTTATTAAATCAAATAATCAAGGTATGTTCTTCCTCAAGAAATTTCTCATTATTTTAACTCATCACTGGTTAATTAAACATATAATAAAGGTTTGATGAACGATATAGAGGTGGCGCGTGGTTCCACGGTTTCCAAATATGTAACTCACCAATACTCCATGTAACCCCACATGACAGGGTGGTTGTTTCATCCATAAACACCGAGTAATTGATTAAATCACATTTCTTGTTATTAATTTAAATACAATGTAATTAATACACATGCATTGAAATTAATAAATGAACTTCCAGAATTCTTGGCTATACCAATGGTTCAAAACCATTGGTATAGGCTAGATAACCATTCTTATTGCCTAAACCAGTGGTTTTACAAAACATTGGATTATTGGTTTTTGTTATATCCATATAAAAAAAATTCAGTGAAAAAATATTATGAGGGTAATGGAAATTTTTATATTCCAACGGTTCTAATGGAACAGTAGGTATATGTCTATAACAATAATTTCAAACAATTTTTATAGGACTATACTAAAATTTCAAACATTGGTATAGATCTACACCAATTGTTGTAAAATCATTGGTATGCCCCCCAACCAATTCCACAAGTTTTACCACCAACTCCCTTCCCAAACAGCCACCAGAAGCCATTAGAAATCACCACCCTACACCAAAAAGCAACTAGAAACTACTAGAAATCATAGCAGAACCCCAAAATGATCAACTACCATAAAAAAACTTCACTAACTAGTAGACCAACAATGATAACAAAAGAAATAAATTAATGCATTCAACAAGTGATAACACACATTAAAAACATCACATGTATTCATTTAAAACTAATCATCAAACATAAAATGTCATCAATATCAGTAAATAAATTAAAGGATCAATCTATCTATCATCCCCATAAACACAAATATCACCATCATCCTCACCATCATCCTCATTATCTTCCTTATTTTTGTCCTTTTTATTATCCACAACATCATTCTCCCCATCGCCATCGCCATGAATGTCATCATCCTGGACACCACTACGACCACTAGCCGGTTCACTATATAAAGTATGCATCATTGACATATACTCATCATAATATATGTTGGTATATTGTAAAATTTATGGATATAATAATGCCATAAATTTCAAAAATTCATCAATGGCCCTTTGAATACATTCACACTCTTGTGTGACCATATTTTTGGACTCTTCTACTAGGGTATAATCATGTCCTAACTGTGGATTAGATTTTTCCAAAATGTTGATTGCCGAACTAGAACCTAAAGTGGGCCAATATCTAGTCGGTAAAATACTCTTCCATGGACTACAATATTCCATATCACTGTTCTCATAAAAAAACATGATGTATGTGATCATTTGAAGAAAAATTATCAACTTCATTCTCATCAAGGGCCTCCAAAAATACAATTAAAAATATAAATGGACTATGTAGTATAAAAAGATATATTGAAATTTTAATTAAAAAATGTAAAACATAAAATGAGAAAATGTGTTATTTCATTTACCACACTTCCATCATTATTTGTTTTTCACAATCAAAACAATTTTTGTCGAGGCATGCCTCCTTAAATATTCTCTACCACCATGTAAAATGCACTGAATTCCAAAAAACATAATTTAAAATATGTTATTAATATTAAATTTAATTAGTAAAATCAAATGGACAAACTCAATGATGTTATATGATTTTATATAATGATTGATTACATTGTGCTAGTATGGTATGAGTGGCTTAAAAAATGAAATATTATGTAATAAATTGGGAGAATTTAGAATATATATAAATAACTATTTCTTAATTTTTTATTTAATTTGAATTTAACAATTCATGTTTGAATATTTTATTTCCATGAATATAAGCGCAATTTAATTATTGAAAAGTTGAAATGATATTCCTTTATTGAAAAAACAAATCAATATTACATACATGTTTAATTTTCTAAAATGGAAAGATGAAATTTATATTATTTGTGATCTAATTTGGTTTTCTATGTTTCTAATATTTAATTAGAAAATTGTTAAAATACGGATACGTAAGGTAAATTTTTCATTGATTGTTATTGATAGCAGTGGATATTCAATATTTGGAATTTTTTTGTAAAAAAAACAAAGGTGAAAGAAAGGTATTTATTGTTTATTTATGTAAATAATCTGGTTGATTAGTTAGAATGAGAGTATGTAAGGCCATCATGGTTTTGATCCTTGTTGTTCCTATTCAGTTTTACATGGTCTAATTTTATTTGGTTATTTTTAATATAATTTTTTAAGTATGGTTCATTAAAATTTATTTTGGTTTATTTATATTAAATATTAATTAATGACATCTGCTTTCATAGTTTTTGGATTATATTTTATATTAATTTAATTTTGATTATTCTAGGTCAGATTTATTTATTTCTATTCTTGAATATTTTTTTATAACATTACATATAAATTTTATTTTGTTTTTCTATCCCTTATATAATCTAATTTGATTATGTTACAATATATTCATTTATTTATGTTATTTTTCATTGTGAATTATTTATGTTTAATTAAATTCTATTGTATTCGTTTATTTGTCATTTAATTAATTTTTTGTTCATTTTTTTTGGATCATGTCTGAACTAGTACATTATGGCTTTTTTCATGTTAGTTTCACATCCTATTAAGTTGGTTTAGTTTCATTAGATTCTTGTCATTTCAATATAGTATTAATAAATTTATGTTCATTATTAATTGAATTATATTTTGGATTGGTTGGTTCATGGTTAATTGATTTGGTTTTGTGCCTTTATTATTGCATTTTTTAATTTTGTATTCATTCATTTATGGTTGATATAGGGATAGTTATGCGATCTATATTTAGTTTGTATTGTTTAAAATTTGATAGTTATGTTTGAATTTATTTGTATAACATTGCAAAAAAAATATTTTTAATTCAAATTAATTATTTTTTGACGGAATATACTTTTTAGTTTAATTTGGGTTGGTTTTTCTGGTTCTTTTTTGTTCGATTCAAAATAATTAATTTCTATTATACTTGATTTTTTTAAGTTTATTTGATTTTAGTTTGGTTTGTTTGAGGTCAAATTATATATACATAGTTTATCTTGGTTGGTTGATAGTTTATCCAATTTGGATTAATGTTTTGTTAGTTTTATATGGGGTTTTAGTATGTAAGGTGTCATGACCCCGTCCCTCCAATGATAACCCTCTGTAGATGGAAATGGAGAATGATAGATAAGGATACCCGAGTCCCACCACCAGTAGGCCACGGGTGGAGACCAACACCAAGGGTGTAGAAATATAATAAAATAGTAGGTATTAACCTTTTTATAATAACCATATCAAGATTCAAGATGTATCATCCTCGAAACAAATCGAAGTCATATTTATAGAAGGATAAAAAATCCGTCCCACTTTCATGTTTAAAGTAAAAATGAAAGAAATAAAATGAAAATATCCTATGTAAACACTTAATGAAAAAAACTTAGCAACGACACATAAAATGTCCCAACTCCCATGCTATTAAAGTCCTTCATAGTCTGTGTAATTTCCTTGAAAACCTGAAAATAGTTTTATATATGTAGGGTGACTATAAAAGTATGCTCATTAGAAAAATCCATTTTAACTCAAGCACAAGTGGGAGAAGCATAATAATTCCCTAGTGAGAGAAACATTAGAAACTCAAAAGAACATGACAACATATACTATCCACCACAACCTCACCAAACCACGATCAAAAAATAATTCCAGTATTCTAAAGTAATGTAGTACGAACATCGATGATAGGGTACCCCCACCACTTTCCAATGGTTAACTAATCATACCTATTGGACAAAATACTAATGATAACATGCTCTTCCACAAGCCCCACTACCAAAACCTTCCCGCACACACCTGGGTTGCATAGAATATCCCACCAAAAAATACCTATGTCACAACAATATCACATATTGCCTATAGAAACATGGGCCACAAAACCACAACCTCATCCCAATGTCACCAGTGAAAGTATAATGTATCCCATCCCAAAGACACGTGGGTATCACACCTCGGCCACAAACACATGTTCCTCAGAACCACAACACAACCTAGAAAAAGTGTCTAGGGATGCCTATACCAAGAAGAGGGAGAACAAAAGAGAAAATAACCAGTCATCCATCAACCCGCCATGATGTTGGAAAAGGAAACCCTCCCCCATAACTATGGTGGTGTTCGAAATGTAGTTCTCTACATGGGTGGGGTATGTATAGAAGTAAAAATGAAATACATGTATATATAAATATACAAAACACTCATCCCAACCTATGTGTTTTCAAAAAAAAAACAACCATCCCACACAAAACAGCCCATACCGCCACCTCAAATGAATAACTAGACGAAAATAAAAATACATAATTCATAACCATAGCCAAATCATTAAACAAATTATCATTCATCCATAAAAAATTCAGGTAATTATTTCTTCTATCTTCATTCGAGAAATAACCAACACATAGAACAACACAAGTTACATCAAAACCCACACACACTTCACAAAGTCCCTGGAAACACTAAGAGAGAGGCCCACACATGGTAGCACGATCCTTTTTTTACATTATTCATCCCAAACCATCCTTGGTAGCCCCACATCAAAAAGGGAACCACATCTTACAAAAGAATAAAACTCATCCATATTGAGTCCAACTGCACACTCCCCTTTATTGACCACTCTTCCAACAACAACCACCATTATTCATCAATGTCATTATGCCATGTCCTTCCTATCGAAAAGAAACCCCCCAACACACCTCATCCCGACATACTAGATATCCTTGTATCATAACCACACCCCACCATCACACCTAGTAACATAATTGTATCACAACTAAAACCAATATCCACACTACTAATAATCTATTCATCCATTACACAATCAACCAATCTGTACACCTGAGATCCCGTTACCCCAGTTGTACCACCCCATACTCAGAGCTAGACTCCCAACCACTACACCACACAACCAGTATGAAACATGTTGTCTAAAAAGACTATAAACCATACAGATCCAGACCAAACTTTTAGGTGTACTCATATTTAGAAACCCACATTCATTAATTCAACATTGATAATTGACGGGTGATATAGGAAGAAGTTTTATCCTCAGGAACCCATATATTTAAGTAGTTATACATGGTTATTCAATTTCAAAATTTCATTCATTTGACGAGGAAAAAAAAAACAAAATTCACAAGTCATACTGGTGTAAAAACTAAAGAAACCAACAACCATGATTTTGAGAAGGCATACAACACTTACAAAACACAACATTGATCAATGATAACATATAAAAAAAGTTATTATCATCATCATATTCCCAGTCCCACATTTAATAATTATTATTATCTTCAACAAATATGGGTCCAAAAATATTCAAAAGGGGACATGAGTACACTCACACCACATTATGCACAAATAAAAGAGAGATGAAGGGATACCTACCAGGAACAACAGATAATCAAATATTCATCCTTGCACAAAAAATAGTTGGTCCCACAAGAAGTAGAAGAATCTAATGGAAAAATAAACTAACTTATGTAGCAAAGAAGTGACTCCTTAGGGAATAATATTGTTAGGTGAACCAAGAGGGAAAAGCACACTAGGAAGAGAACATCCCATTTTATAAGGGATAGTTCTTATATCAATAGAAGGGAGATGGTTTCAAATGCCGTTAAAGTGGGATCATACCCTGAATTATTTGGTATTGTTATTTCAAGGTTCAGAGAGTGTTTTGATATGAATGAAATAATTAATATCCCTTGAAACATCTTTAGAGATACTAAAACAAGTATTTTAACATTATTTACATCAAATAAAAGGAAAAACGGGTGAAACTGAAAAGAATAAAAAAATGGAAATTACTCATCGATGGGTGAGTCACTAATAGGAGTACCTGATAATGAGTCACTGAAATGATTCACCAACATGAATCATCAAAACATTTCACATACATTTCCCACTGACATCAAGTCACTAATGGGACTAATCGACTCCACTAATCGATTCCCTACCTACTGACACACTTACTTAAATATGCCTCTAACATACCAAATCCTGGACTAACAAATGACATGAACTACTCACACCCAAACATTCTAATTCCCTAACATACCAATGCTAGTGAACTTCGAACACTGAGTTTCTGGTGATGATATACCAATGCTGAGCTATCGATGATGACTCTATGACATATCCTACCAATAGAAAAACTGTAATTTTGGAAAAAAATCGTGAAATGAGCTACCATTGCCTCCAAGGACACCCCAAGCACTAGGTTTTGACATAGTAATGGCCACGGGAGGTTCAATACATTACATCAGATACTAATCCAAATATTCATACTCTTTAGAAATCAAAAACAATCCTAGGAGAAATGGGGGACACCCCTTAATATAGCTCTAATGGATAAACCACCATGTGTTGTTCTAAAGCTGTAGTGAAGCCTCAACAGACAAGAACACATCCTCCCACATCTTCTAAACCAAACATACCTATGATACATCACATATGAACCACCATCAGAAGACAATAATTGGAGAATTAATTCCTTCTTATCAAGATTCTATCCACTCATTGTAGTACTGACTCGCCTGCACATGTTGAATCTAATGCAAATTAATGAATATCTGTTATTAATGAGGGATACTCCTTTTCAGATTTTAGGACATCATATCACATTTTAAAAAAGTAAAAAACCCAACATATATCAAACAAGGTTCAAGAACAACATCAGAACATGAAACACACAAGAAAATCTAAAAAAACTTTGGGTACTTAGCACACATCTATGTCTCGCTTTCCCAAGTACTCCACTCTAGGCCACTGTGCATCCACAACACACGAACCAATGCAATGATCTATCCATGAATCACCTTCTTCTGATGATCATGGATCATCAATGGTCACTCCAAAAACATTATGTCGCACTAGATATCTAACTGTCCCCAGTCAATGACATCAGTGTCTTGATGAAGATACCAATGAAGCTAGGATATCTGAAAGACTTCATGGATCCTCTAAAACTATGGTAGAAATGCCAACTGGTATGAAACCTCTCAAAAATTCCCAAACACCTTGAAGTGTCTGATGTACATGGGAGAAATCCTTATCCCTTAGTCAAACCTCTAATTCCCACGTTGAGGGGAAACATTTAAGAACAATTAGTCTCCAACCACGTACTACAAGGTCCTTATTTTTCGATCCGCATATGACTACTTCCCATCCGGAACTACCTTTACCCTATATTGGATATGTTGTGCCTTTTCAGTTGATCTATGAACCACATAAAGGCCAAGAATAGCTCCCTCCACAACATATTTCCACCATAAAGGTAAATGATAGGGTCTCTCATACAAGGCTTCGAATGGAGCCATACCAATGAAATGGTGATAGATATTATTTTGAGAAAATTCTACCAGGGAATATTTAAAACCCAAGACCCACCAAAGTCCACGATTGATGCTCACAGATTTTCCTGTAATTTATGGATGGTCCTCTCTGTCATCCCATCCGTTTTATGGTGTAATGTAGTGTTGAGGTGTAACTGAGTTCCAAAAGCATGTTGTAATTCCATTTAGACTCACAAGGTAAAACATGTTTCTGGATTTGAGACAATATATCATGGAACTCCATGCACCCACACCGACTCATCCACATACCTCCTTTCTACGATGTCCACTATGCTCAACTCCTTAATTGATATTAAGTGTGAAGATTTCATTAGTCGTTCTACTACTACCCATATTGAATTGCATCCTCTCTGATCCCTGGGTAATCCTACCATTAAATCCATTAACATATCATCCCACTTCCACTCATGGAAATATAGGGGATGTAACAAACCACCTAGATCATGGTTCTCAGCCTTATCCCACTTGTACACTAGAAAATTTATCAAAAACTCTATCACTATCTTCTTAATATTAGTCTACCAAAACTATTCCCTTATGCCACAATACATCTTGAAAATTCCCATGTATACCACTAAGGGATGGTTTTAAAAGTCTCATAGAACTCCATAATGCATCAACACTGGAACACAGAGATTCCCATAGAATATCATATTATTTTGATCGTCCTTCGCCCATCCCTCCAGAGCATCACCCTGGTCAATGTGATCATGCATCACCTACACCTTGGATTCTCCCCACTAATACTCCTACAAATGCTACATCATATATGACTGCACCATCATATGAAATTGACAGCCTCTTGTTCCAGCTATTCTTTTGTCTATGTTAAATAAATACAACTCCTCCATCACCTTCCAAGTGTCTGCAGATTCTCAAACAACCTTTTTATTTGACTTCCTTCTTAATGAATCTGTCAAAATATTCCCCATTTCTATGGATTAAGATATCATGAAGTGAAAATATTAGATAAAATACATCCTGGTCTACTACCTCATAGTCAGGTCTCCTTGGGAAATGATATACATCAAAATATTATTATCTGTGATGAACATAATGCACTCTCCAATGAGGTAATGTTGCTTCAACTTCAGCACGAACATGAATGCCAATAGCTCCAAATCATGGGATACATTGTTACATTCATGGTGATATGACCGGATAGACCCATAAGATATCACTCCTTGTTGATACTTCAACACACACACCAATAATAGACAAGAAGCATCACAAAACACCTCGAACATTACCCTTTCATTTGAGAACTAGAGGACATGATCACTGACCATATTCCCCATCAGGTAGCTGAAATCTTTATGACTCTACTCAATCCACACCATGGATTGGTCCTTTTTGGTCAGAACCATCCGCATAGGAACTACTTGATAGAAATTTGGAACAATACTCCAGTAATAGCCTTCTATATAGATGAAACTGTTAACCTCTACCACTTTATTGGGTGTTAACCAATAAAAAACTACATCAACCTTCGATGGGTCTAGTTCCACAACCTTCTCAAAACCCACAAGTTTTAGGAACTGGACCTCTTGTGTCAAACACAATAACTTGGAAAAAATTACCTAGATTTTGTTACATGAATGAACCTCGAAGACAGTTTTGATATTCTCGATATACGCCTCTTCTGACTTCATGTAGATTTTGATTTCATCAATGAAGCTGTAGTCAAACTAGTCCAAGAACTCATGAAATATATTGTTCATAATCCCTAGAAACATGGTCGGTGTGTTCATAACACTGAATGGAATAACCATGAAGTCAGTGTGCCCATACCTATAAAGAATAGAATTCATTAGGATTTCACTATCCTTAACAATCAACTAGTGGTGTCCAGACAAATAGATCAATCTATGAGATCCAGGATACTCCCCTTTTGTGGTCAAATTTTCTTTCTTATTCTTGGGAGAGGGTAATGGTTTTTTATTGTTAACCGATTTATCCTCCTGTAGTCTATGCACAACTTCATACCACCATATATATTCATTGAAAACAAGACCAGAGCACCCTACAGTGACACACTAGGCTGGATAAATCCATTATCCATTATATCTTCAATCTAAATCTGCATCTCCCATAGCATAGAAGGCACCATCTGACATGGTTCCATTGAAATAAGACTATCACTGGTATGTAATTCCATCTTGAAGTTAGAATTAAAATGAGGAAGAGTCACATACTCCTAAAGAAAAACATCCACGAACACCCCAAAACACTGGAAATCTACACCATCTCAGCATCCACCAATTCCACAAGAATACTCAGCTAATATTGAAAGAAGAGGCTCCATGAACCGGCTACACACCTAAAATCTTCTTGCGCGTTCAATAGCTACATTCTAGCCATTCACATAGGAAGACACAACACTCTTACAAAAGTAGTCGATGTTAAAATGAATGGAAAGATACTAGTCGATGCTAGGGATAAAATAGTATGACTACATCTATAGTAGAAATAGATCCCAACAATGTTGATGTGGCCACAACATCACCCTAAATCCCAAGAAAACACCAAACAAGATGGTCAAACCTCTAACTAGAATACTCAACACCAAGGGTGTGGAAAGTCTATCTATCTTTAGTCCTAAGGGATGGTCTATAGTGATTTCAACAAAGTATTTCAAAACTGTTGAATCATACAAGTCACAAAAAAGAGTACAAGAAAAGATGATAGTACCTTGAATGATCTCTGTCCCAATTGGATCTCCTACCTCTACAACATTAAATTTCCCATGTGGAACTCCAATACACCTCTACTATTGAAAACCTCTTTGACCATGCTAGGGTTGATGTCCCAATGGAAAACATTGAGGTTATCCTCCACCTGATTTATCTCTCCTTGGTGGAGCATGAGCCTCCTATCCCCACTTCTGAAATGGCCTTGCTAGGAACTGCTAATGAGGTGGCTGTTGAACCTTACCACCATCGCTATACTGATCTAGATCTATGCACTAAATTTTAAGGTGAATGAGGACTCCACAATTGAAACACCTTGGTCTCAATCCTACAGGAAATCACAAGGAATAGAAGGTCGAAACATAAACTGCTATGGTTGACTCCACGCTGGCCGAAACCCCAATGGCCCTGGCCCCTATGACCTACTACTAGAATCCTTTACCTTCATTCAATCCTACTAGCTTTCCTCTATTTTTATACATCATCATGCCTTTGTGTCTTCTTAACCACATCCCCCTACATATGGACCTCTAGGTATGTTGGCGTGGTGATGGGAGTAACTGTGAACTGAAGGGAAGGACAAGGTGCCACCTATAAGTGTCTCTCAAGGGACTCCTCATCCAAAAAGATATCCAAAGAAAATAGAAAGTGATACTTGAACTCGATCCTCAATTCGTACACCAAAAATCTCACTTACTGAAGGGAGAGTATATAATTTCACCTATTGGTATTCATGGTCGATGAAAGGAATTACTCCCTGAAATCCTCCTCAACATAGGCCCACAGAATATCAGACTCCTTCCTCTCTCCTATATAGAGCATCCACCACTGACATGTGGTTCCCCGCATCTGGATCACTGCCATAGGAACCCCATATTAATTTAGAGCATCGATCAAGAAAAAATTGAGCTCCCGCTCTTCAAGCAAACTCTTCATCTCTGTATCTAAAATATTGCATTTTTTACTTTTCGAGAGTCTTCTGCTGGAATGCATGAAGCATCTTCTACCACTAATCATCGTCCCCCACTATGTCCGCCCCCTTTCATTCATCCTGATCTTCCTGTTGAGCCTCCACGACCTAAGCCAATCATGGATGATGACCATGTTTCACATCTTCAGAGAATAAAAGTAAATCACAACCTAGAGTAGTATGGAATATATTTAGAATTCATTTAAACAAATTTTTTATTTTAATTTCACAAAAATTCCAAAAAGAAACAAGAACACTAGTCATCGTGATGAATTTACCATTCCTAGGGTCTCTTCCCCACAAACGGTGTAACCTCACATAGTATTTTGGTAATCTTAGATTCCATTATTTGGATCATGGGGGACCTATAATCCCATATCACATCCAGTATTCTAGGTCATTTTTCATGTACCAAGATCACCTGGCACTATTTCCCTACCAACCCATGAAATACCCATAGTGCCAAACTCCAAATTATATCTTATCTCTCAACTTTCAGTCTTTAATACCGTTCTGTCCTGACCCCCTCCCTACAATGATTCCCCTCTTGAGCTGGAAATGGAGAAAGATAGATAATGACCCCCAAGCCCCAACTCCAATAGACCCCAGGGTGGTGACTGGGGCCAAGGGTGTTGAAATATCACAAAATTGGAGGAATTGCCATTTTTTAGTAACTGGACTAGAAGATAAGATGTATAAACCTAGAAACAACTCAAATACATACATATATATATATATAATAAGGCAAAATCCATCCCAAATAAATATTAAAAGTTAAATTAAATACAATCAAAACCACCAAAGTAAATACCAAACAACAAAAACTAGGTAGTGACATGACAACTATCCCAACATTGGATCTTGTAAGATCCAACACGGTCCGCATAATCTCCATGGAAACATGAAAATGGTTTTATATATGCAGTGTGAGAATACAAGTATACTCTGAAAGAAAATTCAAAGACACTAGTGCACAATTGGGAGAAGCAAACTAATTCCCCTTTGAGAAAAACAGACAAAACTCAAAAGCACCTAATAAGGTATATTATCCACCCCAACCTTACCATGGAATTCTCACAAAATAACACATGTCAAGTAAAGTAAAGTAGAAATCACATCGATGATCGGGTACCCCACAACACTTCCCACTGGTTAACTACTCATCCATAATAGCGATTTTTCTGATGATAAGACAATCTTCCACAATCCCCACTATCACAACCTACCCGCAAAAAACTGGCCCATATACCATATCCTGACTACAAACACTTGCATCACAACCACAATACATCCCACCCGTATGCACCTGGGCTGAAAAACCATGACCTCATTATGAATACACATGGTAAATTACAAAGAAACTATTCTCGAAGACACCTTAGAAGTAGACCTTGCTCTCAATCACCTGGGCCTTGTAATCGCACCACAACCTACATGAAGAGTCTAGGGATACTATTGCCTAGAAGAGGGATAAGAGAAGAGATAATTACCATCCATCCATCCTCACATTGAGATGTTGGGAATGGAAACCCTATCCCATAAAAATGGGGGTTTTCATCCATTAGTGCTCTATGAGAGTGGGGTTAATATAGAAATTCCAATGAACTACTTGTATATATGTAGGTATTAAACACTCATTCAAACCTAAGGGTTTTCGAAACAAACAACCAAACCAAAAAAAACTGCCCATGTTTCCAACTCTAATGAATAACAACACAACCATCCATAGCATAATTTATATCCCCATCCAATTTATTCAACCAATTATCACTCTGTATTAAATAATTCATTTAAATATTTATTCCATCACTACCCTAGAAAGTACCGAACACGACACACTCTAAGTAAAATCACAACCCACACAGACTTCAAAAATTCCCTAGAAAATTGAAGTGAAAGGACCACACAATGTAACACCATCCTTCTTCAATATTATCCCTCCCAAAAAATCCTTTGCAACCTCACTGCACAATTTTTAAGAAATCTATAAAAACAAAAAAAATTGAACCCGATTACTATCCCACTGCACACTCCCTTTTCATGAACACCCGTGAAACTATTGCCAACATAATTATTCAATGTAAGATCTATCAATACTTCTTCTCAACAAGTAATACCTCAACACACCTCATCACAACCATACTCAGCAGCCCCACTACATAACAACACCACACCCAGTACACCCAGTGACATAAACATAGCACAACCTGAACCTGCATCCCCACATTTAAACCATATACCATTCATTCAACAATCAACCAATCTCTAAAAATGTGTTACCATTACACCACCCATACCACCCCCTACTCACAACCGGACTCCTAGCCACAACCCCACATGACCAACACAAAACACAAGGTCAACCAGAACCATACACAGCATGTAGCCACACTAAACTGCAATGAGTATTCATATTTTGCAACCCTCATTCTTTAATTAAACATTGATAATTCTGGGGTGATCACATAACAAGTCTGATTATGGGGAATCCATATATTTAACTTGGTGTAAATTGTAAATAAATTTAATAATTTATTCTATTCAACAAGGAAACAATAAAAAATAATCACAAGTCATACATGTGTGAAAACAGTGGACACCAACGATCATGATTTTCAAAAGGCATAAATCCCTTACCAAAAATGACATGGATCAAGGATAACATATAAAACAAAGTTACCATCATCATCATCTTCCCATCACTTCAATTATGACTTCATATTATCTTCATTAAATTTGGGTCATACTATATTCACATGGGGACATGAGTAAATCCACCCCGCATGATACACAAATGAAAGAGAGATAAAGGGATCCAAACCTATAATAATATATGATCAAAAATACCTCTATGCATCAAAAACTGTGGGTCATGTAGGATGTAGGAGACTCCAAGGGAAAACTCGTCTGAAATCTTAAGGACATATCCATCTTTTCAGGTATGAATGATTTTAGGCGCACCAAGAGGAAACAAAAACTTTCTGGGAAGAGAAGATCTCATCTTAAAAGAGAAATATCTCTTATCGAAGGAATGAGACTTATTCAAAGGCCATTAATGAGGGATCTTGGTCAATATTATGTCTTTTTACTATTTAAAGGTCTGGGTAGTGTTAAGAAATTATTTATATATTTAATATACTTTGAAACACATTTATAAAGGCTCAAACAATGCTTTAATCTTGTTTTAAATCAACTAAACTATAAGAGGGGTGAAACAATAAAAACTGGGAAAAATAAAAAAATGTACCATTGATAGTTTAGTCACTAACATGAGTAACTAATAGTGATTCCCCAATATGAGTCAATATATTGAATCATCGATGCAAGTCACCAATGTGACCTGCTAATAGTGAGTCCCCAAAGTGACTCACCAACACCACTCACTGATTCCCATCATACTAACGCCCTATCCTACAGATGACCTGACATACCGATTCCTATTACCTACCGACACTACGATATTGATACTGACATACCAATTTTGACCTACCATTAGTAACTACCGTTTTAGAGATACCGAATTTGAGTCACCGATACATCCTACCAATGAAAAAACTAAAATTTCCAAACACTCTCGAAATGAGCTATTGTTAACTCCAGGGACACCCCAAACACCGGATTTTGACGAATTAATGGACTAGGGAGGTCTGGGACATTACATAATGTTTCTGTTAGTTTCTATAATTTTTTAATTTCCATTTATTCTCTAAAAACTATGGTATAAAGTCATTTGTCCATTTCATTCGAGTTTGAGGAATTTTTTATTTTGAAAATTATCTAATGTTTGAGTTTTTTTAGAAAGATGAGTAATCAGAAGTCTAAATGTTTTTAAATAATTTTATGTTTTTGAATATATATTTGAAAAAAATATAAATCTTTTCATGCGGTATATTTAATGCAGAAGAAGTAGTTCAGAAAGTGGTTTTTTAGAAGTTGATTTGTGTGGTGGATGATTAAGAAGTTTGTTATGTATGTTTTATATTCTATAAATATGTAATCCATATGTTTTCAGATGAATTTGTTTCCAATTAAATTTTTGTAAGTGATTTTGGATTATAATGTTGAATACATTTGGAGATGGATGAGGGGGTCTGAAGATGGTTAGAGAAGGATGAGATGGGTTATTGTCTGGTGGTTCTGCATTTATAAATTTTAGGTATTTGTAAAATCATTATCATAGAAAAGTAACCAAACAATACATATGGGTAATCTAGTATAGAACATGAAGGTTACAAAATATTTTTATATTTTCAATGATATGATATGTAAATGTAATTAGGATAAAAAATAATATTTAATAGGGATAATATGTAATGTTTACCAAATATTTCTATTGAATTAGAAAAGTCACAAATGTAAGGGTATATAGAGTAGAATATGAATGGATTGACCCGAAATTTAAATTTAGAGAAGTAAATAATTCAATTTGAGGTAATATGGTTCTTTAATGTTATATTTACGATTAACTATGGAGACAATGTATGAGATAAATAGTAAATTCATAATATTTCTGGGTAACTGGGATGAAATTTGAAAATTTGAAATGTGTTGATCTATATTAAAATATATAATAGAATTTTGAAAAATACATAAGAGTAAGTATTTCAGATATTTGAGGCATAAGATTACATTCTTTTATAAAATATAGAATAATATTTGTAATGTTTCCATATATGAATTATAAGATACAATGATGTTCTATTTTTAAATTTCGTAATTAGTATTTTTTTAGGAGAAAAATTAATTCGATTATTTTTTATTAAATGAAGGTTTTTAAAAAGTAAAATCATTTTTATAGTAATAATAACAATAATACTTAGGATTATGTATATCCTACCGTTTGGATTATGATAAATTTCTATGATGTTAGATTGGATATTAAAAAATTAAATAAGAGAGTCATATTTTGATAATGATGAATGTGTAATCATAAAGCCAACATTAGTTCACATTTGTGTTATTTTACATATTAATTTAATATTCTTGTTTAAAACATTTTGTTTCATGATCCCTACTAATATTTCAAGTATATCCCTTTATTAAAAAATTAAAAAATAAACACCAAGAAAAGTAAAATTAGAGATTACATATAACCTTAATGAGTGGAAACCATAGGTATATTTATCCCTGCATTCTAAATTGATAAAACAAGTATAAATATTCAAAATGAATCTCTACCTTTTAACTAAAAAACATGAAAATAAGATGAAGTCTGATTGAGATAAACCCTTATGATAATTTCACTGTATTTTATTTATATAAAATGTTTAATATGTTAATGAAATATTACAAGAGTTATGACCAGTTAAAATATTATGTCAAAGTTTATCGTATGTTTATAAAAATTATATCTAGCCAAATAAAACCACTAAATCATGTTTCAAATAACTTGGAGAATAATAGGCCAACAATGGGAATATCATCTCATATATGATATATTACCAACCACCTCATGGGTGAGTGGTAGATTTGGGAGTGGGATGCTACCCACTCATGTAATGTCCTAGGGGTATTTAATTGTTTATGTCATGTTCCATAGAGGTGTTTTTAACCATCTATTATTATTTCTGATTTGATTATCATCCATTCACTTCTAATGAATACATATAATTTAATATTGAATAAATTTTATTTACATGATTGGTTTAAATAGAAAAATTATAAACAAGTGTCGTACCTTCCTCCCCTCATGGTCTGGTATT
Organism: Viscum album; assembly: GCA_963277665.1. Lineage (NCBI taxonomy): Eukaryota > Viridiplantae > Streptophyta > Magnoliopsida > Santalales > Viscaceae > Viscum > Viscum album. The sequence continues at coordinate 224,583,198 of OY728165.1, forward strand.
ATAGTCCACCCCAAAGTGTGGAGGTATTTAATATCATCCTTGTTTTTTTATTTTTTCCTAAAAAATTCTAAAAAAATTTCATAATACAAGACAATGTATTAATTTAAATATAGGTAATTATAATTAAACCCCATCATATTTTATTAATACCTTGAACTATGTACATATCCAATAAGTAATATTTTCCTGATTATATGATACTAGACAGTCATTCATGATAGGTATTCCCTATAAATCCATACGAACTCTAGAATTCCATCCAATATACAACTCATTATTATATTCTCTCCATATATCACCCAATTCCAGGAGTCGTGATGTCATTGTTGCCTCCCCAATGGGAAAATTCTAATGATGTTGACACAAAAATATTAATTTGTATTAATATAATAATATTATAACATTGAATATAATTAAATTTCGTAGCCATATTTTTTCCCAAGAATTATATTTTTCTTTATTTGGAGAGTACCTCTAGGAGATTGGCCTAATGTGAATAAAGTCAGATTATTTTTCAAGCGTCTCTATAAAACTCATCCATTCTCACCATAATTTTCTTATCCTTAGATTTCCCTCACTGTACTCCACCATTATCTATATGTGGGGGTTCCACATCATATTCATGTGAGTACTCCAACTTATCATTTTGTAAATTCTATTTATTAATGGAAAAACAAATGTTATATCAAATCATCTTATAATGAAAATAAATTTTCATCAAAAACATTTACTAGAGTTATATAAATATACCTAAAGTAGTATGATAAGTGGGTGTAGATGGGTCCATATGCTGTAAAGGAACATCAACCTATAAATAAGGACATAGACCCCATACCTACTTTAGACGCTCAGAATTTGTCAGAGTAGAAGTCGAAGGACAAAAACCGCAGTTTTTGATGTAGAAGGAATTATAAGGGAAACAATATGTCATTTAAGTCTATGGAAATTCATAATTTTGATGGGGATTAAAAGTTGTCAATAGATAATGTAATAATAGGTGAGGAGGATTGAATTAAAATGGTGGAAAAAATATAGGTGTCCTAAATATCCCAGTTGCCTCTACTCAAACCAAGGAATCAAAATGTTTTCTAGATGATATGTCAGAGGAAGAGACATTGTGATATCGGTTATGTTCAGTGGTGTGTATATCTTTATTACCCCCTCGTATTGTCTGGATATGAACTGGTTCCACTAGGATGGTTAGAAAATATTTGTCGCATAGGTGGTGTATCTTGAATAAAAGTTAAAAAAATAATCACAATAATTATATATTATATATATATATATATATATATTTGAATTAAAATACCAACAACTTGAACCAAATGAGGGATGAACGTCTCTCTCAAATGGTGATTACTATCTATAACCCTTTACCATTATATCTATTAAATGAGTTTCATTTACATCATTTGAAAAAAATATGGAATTAATTAGAAATCCAAAAATAATGTAAAATTAAAGATGAAAGAAGATGAGACATGACTTAATTAAGGAATACCCATTGGAAAACCAAATAAAACATACATAGTGATCTTAAAAAATCAATATATATTTAGTGTAAAGAATATCAAAACATCAAATAAATGTCATAGAAAAATTAATATGTTCACATTAGAATGTTTTTCAAGAGTATGATATAGTTTTCTTATATTTTCAATTTGATCCAATTCAGATTTTTAGGTCATTTAGTTCTATTTGGTCATTTGGTTATGTCATTTTTCTCTGTTTATTTTCATTAGGACATTTTGTTCATATTTTGGGTTAGTTCATTTTTCTATTATATTAGGTCAGTCAGTGTTCTCATTGGTTTTAATTTTAGTTTTTGTTAGTTTAATATGTTTCAATTCAATTCATCTTGTTTTTTCTTCCTTTTTTTAATTTGGTAGGTTCTATCACAGTTCAATTAAATATTAAAACGTAAAACTGAAAGATAATATTAGCCAATATATATTGAAAATTCACTTTATTTTCAACTTGAATACAAAATATTTGTAATGAATAATACATAAATTTGAATAGTACCGACCTTAAAAACCCCATGTAGAGATAAAAAAGAATAACTGAGAACATAGATGTTAAATTCAATATATTTCCTACCTCAACAATAGTTTCACTTTCAACTCTGAAAATTGATCTATTTGATTCATCGATATTAATAAATTTATCAGGTCTAATGGGATTATGGATGGTGTCAATTCCATTACCTCCATTTTTGAAAATATTTCTCTGGATTATTTCAATAATCACACAAAAAATCAGGTTAGATAGGATATTTCACATAAAAAAATTGTTTTCCATTACTGTCGATATATACGACTCATCAGTAGAAATATTGAGAGTCATGTTAATTAATCAAAATCCTCAATTATCAATAATTGTTCCATGCATCTTCATCGAATCAATCCACTTTAATTTCATCATAGTGAAATGATCATGAGATCAATAATCCAATATTAGTATTTCCGAAATGAATCCATAATAAGATACATTTTCAAATTGAGGTCAACTATCTGATGCACTAGAATAACATTCTATTGTATAAAATTACCATAACGTCGTTATTTTCTATTCTCATGTTTATTTTTTTCTCAGTTATAATAAATATATACCCATTGATCACAAATGATTTGTATTTATGAAGCATATAATTTGGACAAAAAGTCAATGATCTTATATCCTCAGAGATAGAGTCAGTGGGAAAACCCAATACCTAAAATATAAATGAATATTAATATTAATGAAATATAAATTTTTTAGAATACTAATTCTACCTTTAAGTTCACACAAATAGAAAACTTTTTTTTATACACTGTATCTCTACATATAACAGATAAATAATGATGATTTTTATTTATTATTATTTTCTATTATCTAACAAAAACATGACAAAATAATACTAATTTTTATTATTATATGAAGTAATATTGAAAATACATGTTTTATTTACATACAAGATGTAGTTATCTAAAAAATTACAATTAAACACAACTATGTGATGTGACATCTCACTATATTAAAGGCTTAATGTGGTAAATGTAATAATCATGTAATTCCTCATGTTTGAGGAATTGATAAAAACAAGGTATAATTTTCTGATAATGTTCATATTTATTTCTCATTGGTCTATTCTATCTTGTAGCCACATCACACAAATACATTGAATATAAATCTATACATTCATGAGCAAAGTAACATTCTAAAATAGATCCTTTGATATGACTATTTTTTTTTGGAAATAATACTTAAATGTTTACATATTTTATTCGGTTGGATACATCCAATGGAAAGTAATAGGTCCTCAAAGAAGTGGTTTGGCTGAATGATGGAAATTTATATGTAGCATGCATTTGAAAATTATAGAATAAATACCTTCTCATACTCACACATAAATTAACAGTGCCACATACAATAATTATTTCAGGAAAAACATAGAGAAATTATTTTCCAAAAAATATCTATAAAAATGGAACAATTGAATAACTTACACCCTCAAATTATTGTACATATGATTATAGATTTCTATTGAAATCAACACATGATGAATGATGTAATAATCATGAGTCTTTGAATATTTTATCTTCTACTATATTTTGTTGACCAATTTTGTTATGTTTCCTAAATATCTATCATGAACTTTAACAGTCTCTAGTACTTCAATGAATAGATTTTTTTTTCTTGTGTCATCATATTAGAAGAACAAGAAATATTCCAATTATTTTTAATCATACACAAAAGATGCAATTCTGGTATTATACCCCAATCCACTATGTCATATTGATATTGTAATTCCTTTTTAGTCATTATCATACTATTTAGAATAATAAAAATAAAAATATCAAATATAGTATTTTCACAGTAAAATAATTCTAAGAAATTATGTTATAAATTGTTTGACCGATAAGTTAAATCAATTATGTTACATTTATTTTTCTAATTGTAACTTCTTTTAGTAAAAAAAATTTATTTTTGTAGATTTCAGATAAACCACACCGAATGAAAAACTAACATCTTTCAATTAATTAATCTTATAATTTATAGACATATGTTGATGTGGATTATCAATATCCATGATATTTTCAAACCATCGACCATTATTTCTATACGGATGGTTCGTTGGTAATAATAGTTGATGTCCCATAAAAAAGAAACTATGAAAATATTTATGTCTTATGGGTCATGTGCTCTTCAAAGAAACAATACATGATTGTTTCTCTTTCATTATCAATATAGACATAATTTGATTATTATGAAAATCATATCTCATCAACATAATCACATCACACATCTAAAATATTCCTTTAGAACATGCACCGTATGAGCAGACAAATGCATTCGAAATATGTTACTAATCTTTTTTAAAAAATTTCTTGTGTACAATTATTTAATTTCCTAGATCAAAGGGTATATATATGAGTATGCCCATGAATGATTAATGTTTTTTCATACACAACCGGAAAGGATGGCCATAAATGTGAATGAAAATTGTCCATGTGTTGTGTGAAGTAAACATCTACACAAATAGATTAAATATGTCACAAGATAAAACCAACTATACATTTTTCACATCTGCAAAAAAAGTTATTATATCGAGAAACAATTTTCATCCATTAAAATCCATCTCCAGGATGAACAAAGTAATCATTATCCATCATTATCCTAGTATCTTTCCATCACATTTTAATGATATGTAATTGGAAATAAATATATTATGGAGTATAAAAATTAATGGAATGTGAAACATTACATTCTATGGAATTCGAGATAGTGTTCGATCATCAATTTTTTCCATTGGGATGTGCAACATTTTATATAATCATTTCATCTAGTATTTTCCACTCATAATAAGATGAAATATTTCAGGAAAGCATATGTGTTTTTAGAAAATCCATGTTCCTTAACTAATTTCCATTCCATATTATAGTTTCAGGTAATATATACATAATCTAGAAGTAATTCACTTAAAAAGTTAAGAATATAATCGATAGTAGTGTTATAAATCTAATACATGTTTTTCTCCTGAAATAGTTAGATTAAAAATTATTTCTTTTTCATATTACCACATTGCTGATATACTGGAGTCATGGAAGATTCATTAAATGTTTTCTTCCTATCAACATCGTCAAATTAATTACCTATATCATGTGTTCTTTCATTGAAGTCTTCTTATTTTTTAATCCTTTCCTTCTCCTGATGATGAGTAAATGGAAACTCATGAGCTAAAGAATTCTCTAATCCAGTCCCATCATTTGGATCATGAAAAGTGTAATATTGAATATTCCCCCATTGAGATACCACAAACAGTAGTTTTTCTGAAAACCATATATAGTTCAATGGTACAAAAGGACTTCACAACATATTTGATTTCTTCTAAAACTATTATAACATTGGAAGTGTATGCGACCACTACATGAATCATTGGTAAATGAAAAATCTAAAAAAATCTCCAAACATTTTTGGAAAATATCCTGTTATTTCATCAATTTCATACATCTATATTCTATCAATTTTGTAGGAAAATGATATATGTCATGATGTAAAAGAAATTTAAGATTATTGATGTTAAATCAAAAATATATTTAATGAAATGATAATTTTTCCCATTCTATGACACCGTAATTAATGAACTATACTCTTTGAGAATCATAATATAAAATACAATGAAATGATATATATATATATATATATATAAAATAATATATACATAAAACCATGATATTCAGTTCAGTTAAATGTAATAATATAATAGCTAGTGTGTGGGAGATGTATCCTTAGATTAACCACAAGGGATCTAGTGTACAATCAATAGATAAATAAAAAAAATGAAGATGAATAATAATTTTCAGTAGAAACATAAAACTAAATAATATATCTTTCATCCCCATTAATATATGAAATATCAATGTTCATAAATACCAGCATGTGATTTGGTCTTCATTAATGTCGATCTGCTCGATATTGAAACATGGATTGTGTGAAATCCTTATAAATTCTCAAAAGACTTTCATGTTACATTAATTATATAATTACCTCATGTACTTTTTATAAGTCACTTCAATGCCCCCATTCTCTTAATAACATTCTTATTATTTTCCATGTGTCTTGATTAAAGGGTATAGATTCTTTAAATGGGAACATATCAACTCTTATCCTTAATTTAATCCATTACCATGATCTTTATTAAGATAATAGTTTCAAAATTTTATGATATGAAATATTTTTAGGATCACTTACATATTTGGTTAGGCCTGAAGATTAAATTTATTTTATGTTTAGTAGATACTCATTTTTTTTTAAAATTTGATTTTATGGTTATATGAATTTTTGGATAAGAAAATGAAATTTAATATTATGTTCGAGAACATCGAAGGATAAAAATTTTAAATCTAAACTATATGACTAAACACTACTATACATATCATAGTCTACCCCGAGGTTACATTTGGATTCCAAAAATTGGTTTATCCATATCTATCATTTTCAATTTTCTCTTATATAAAGTAAAAATAACCTTATTTCATTGAACAATGACTATTATATTTTGGCATTATTTCACTTACTCTTTGAATGATCATCACAATATTTTATATACCTAGTAATAACATGGTCATTTTACAGGTTATATCATGTAATACTATAAATAATTATCCACTACTCAACTAAAATAAATTATTCACTTCTCAAATAAACACCATTTTCTAATGATCTAAAAATATTTCCACTTTTTAAATTAATTACACCATCCAATGATCAATCAAAGTACATGACATAGTTTTCAAAAACATGTATCACAAGTGATATCTAGATTGAGTGGAAAATCTAATATGTTAGAAAAAAATATGATCCAATGATCTAAATTATTATATTGCTTATATATTTATTGACAGTGTATTTCTCCATAATGGTGTTATATTAAACAATATCATAATGTATGTAGGATCGAAACCCTACATTAATATTGACTACATTGAATATGTTGAAAGCCTAAATTAGTGGTATAGAATATAACCATAAAAGCAGAGTTAAAATATGAAAATTTTTAAGAGAGTAGAATGAAAAATGGATAATGTCATTGCACCTCTATAATGAATCATCTACCTCAATATATTCCAACATAGTCAAGCATTTCTATAGATAAAAATTGAAAAATTTAGAAATATAATTTTAAAAAATTAAGATTTGTGCTAATGAAATATGATAACAAATCTTTGTGAAGGACATGTCATATTTATTAAACTATTATGTACATGTTCTGCACATAATACATGAAGGAAAACGTTATAAAAATGGTTCACCACTAGGGGAGAATCTGTAATTGTCACATGATCCATGGAAAGAGCCCTACCTTCCACATGCATTATTATTACTCCAATATGACTGGTTTGGGGCCCTGATCACCATTCCTTTACATCATACACTCCCATAAGTGAATTCTCTTAAGCCCCATGAGATCTAATGGAAACTATCCACTTATATAAATCTTTTGAGATGGAAAAAATAACAATTAATCCACATTTAAGATAACATAGAAGGTCATTATATCAACAATAATGATGTCCTGAAAATTCTAAATGCCTGTAACCACTATGGTTTCATTTGGGAACCTATGAAAAAAAACCAACCCTTTAAGATGATATGAATAAGGAACCATCATCCTTGGAAAAAATCCATGATCAAGACCTCCCCAGATATAACTTAATAAGAAATAAAATAATAATAATTTGTTACATCATAAAATGAAATATAAAGACTCAAAGAAATCAAAATAGTACATATTATTGTCAATGTATATTTTCCTCTATCTAATGGAATTTTTTTTAAACATATATCCTTCAAACATCATATTTGTGTCCCTCATCCAATGAACCTTATATTTCATTTATAACGGACCCTAAGGGCATCTATAGCAACTAAAATCACAAATATCCTCATCTATATATATATCCATTCCTCTTAGATAAAGAACATTTATCATTCTATGGTCCCCTTGTCCAATTCCAAGAGTGATTTTACATCCATGTCCCCTTAAACAAAATATGGAGCATAGAAAACACATAAATTTGTTAATGAAAATATCATATATATTTGGGATTAGAGATTAGTTTCCGTAGATAAGGGATTCAACACATATGACTACATAAAACTTCTAAAATTGAAAAGAATATATGTGAAAATATATGATCTAAACATATGTGACCATATGTGAAAAAACATATGTGAACAGCTCTTGAAAACATGTCATATAGACCATATGTGAATAGATGTGATGCATATTCATTGTTATAGGCTCATTCACAAAACCAAGTAAGCATATTCGAATAACTTCAATATAAACCACATAGACTAATACCCTTCTTTTTTGTGAAATTTTTATTAGAAAACAAATATGAAAATAAACTAAATGACCAAATTCATGTTTTTCTTTGTAATTTCAGGAAAATATTAATTCATTATTTCCAGTGTTACTCCACCCTAAATACATTTATTGAAGATTATAACCCTTCTTTAATATTGATTATATTGAATATATTGAAAGCATAAATTAGTGGAACAGAATATTCTAGAAAAATTAGAATAAATATGGGGATAGTTAAAGTAGTTGAACACATATAGGATATCATATTATTCTTCTGTACTAAATCTTCAACTTCATGATAATCAAACAAATTCAAAAAAATATTCATATAACAATTGAAAAAATAGAAATATAACATATAGAATATATAATAAATAATAATGAAACACTAACTCTTCCTTGTGTATACAAAAAAGATGTATTAGATAAAATATTTTTAATTCATATGGAAATAATTTATGATGAATCAAGAAATAAATTATAAAAAAACCTCAAGTATTTAATGAATGGCACACCATAGAAGCAAACATATACAATACTTGAGTATCGACATGATCTACTTTATATTCTCTTCAAGATCCCAAATATATTTATTTCATCAATTCAGGGGTTCCATTTTGTTAGTATACTGAAAATAGAGATATCTTGTTAATTTAGTGTATCATTCAATAAATGGAATAGGGATGGGAAATGCGATGTTATATGAATTAAATGAACTGAAGAAAAAAAATATTTTGAAAATTTCCTCTACTCATGAACGTGAATGATTATTAATGTACTACCCACTCTACACTTCATTCCATAAAATAATTGGCTTGAATGACTAAGTAGAAAGTAATTAAAATTGAAATCATTGAATTAAAAATATAATATTTAACAGTTGCAAGAAAAAAACATAACATTAACCATATATGTTTTAAATTAAAAAACCAAAATTCCATCAATTTCGGGGTTTTAATATACCTATACTAAATAAAAGATGATTGTAGTTTTGAAACGATATATAATCAACATTTAATTGAAATGAAGAAGGATTAATCACCCATAAAAACATATTCACATAGTTGTTTTAAAAATCTATATTGATTAATGTATGGAAATTATGTAGTATGCAGAGAGTTAAACTCTTCTGATACATTATATTTTTGGATGTTGAATTTGGTAAAAAAATTACATGCCTGTAATGATTAGTTTTTAATTATGACCCATATCTCTTCTTATATGAATCCTAGAAATGTAATTAAACCGATTCCAAATTTATAAATTTCGTGATATTATGATCTCATGAAATATCGAAAAATAAGTAACTAATAACGAGCCTCTCCTATAGTGTAATGTGACATAAAATTATATAAACCATCCAGAGTGTTTGTCCATTTTATAATTTTTATCAAGCATTAATAATAGAGTGAAATTACTTGGTTATTGTTGCTTTAACTAAGAAAAGATAATATTTCTTATGATAACTATCCAAACCAAATGAAACAGGATCCTTGGAAGATAATTTTTTTTCCAACACTGCTCCCTAGAATAGTGAAGCATGAAAGAATTAAAGAAATGGTGAATTGGGAGAGAATGTGATATTTGAATAAACTATAGAAAGTAAAGAAACATTCACATGCACGGTATCATCAAAACAATAATATACAATTAAAACCAAAAAAATCACATTTCATACCATATTATTATTCCAAACATGATATTTTTAGGCATATAAGAGAGAAAATAATCTTCTATGAGAAATAAGCCATCCAAGTAATGATAAAATGAAATTTATGATACAATATCATAAACTAAACAAACCTTGTGGGTTTTAGAAACTCATATAAATAACCCATTTAATTGTTCTTTCAAATAAGAGTGACAACCCCTTCATTAACAATGAATTGCATACTAGATCCATGAAACATATGGTTTGGTAACCTAAAAATTGAAATATCCTGTCATGTTTAAATTTTTATCAAACAAAAATGAAAATGAAACCATAATGTACTATTAATTTTAAGAAATACTACAATAAAAAATTTCATAGATGTGGTATCTCTTTGCAAATATAACATTCCATCATGTTCATCATTTTCAACTATCTGTAGAGCATTGGAGTTTTCTAAACATTAATTGTATGGGTTAACATATATATAAATTTATTAGGAGTTAATATATAGTATATATTAGGAGGCGAATCATTATTAATCTCAATGAAAGGGATTATATTGCAGGAGTTGAAATATAGTATATAGAAGGAGTCCAAATTATATAAATTTGCAGTGCTAAATAATATTAGCCAACAAAAAAATTAAGGTTGTTGAATGATGGTATATACAATAAAGTATTAATAGGAATAAATATATATAAGAGTAGAAAAAATACTATTTTTAATTTTTTAATATGAAGTAACCAAGAATGAAAATGAAATTATGTTTAATAAAATTAAATATTTATTACAAATGCGAACAATGTGAGAAAAAATTGTTAAAATTAATAATAGTGATAAACACAATAGTTGTGGAAAAGATAAATAATAAAATTTATTTGACAAACCTTATTACCAGAAGATGCAATAGTAGTGATAAAATAAGATTAAACACTTTTGAGAAAAAAAATTTACGATGGGTCATCGATAAATAGTAATAATAAATATGATATTTAGAAGTACATGTGACAAATTTGTAATAAGAATAAATGTGATTGAATTCATGTTATTATTGAATTAACATTTTGTGATGTGCCTTCCAATATACCCTCATTTTATATACTCAACACTACCAGTGAAGGTAGCCATCAGACTGGTCATCGATAACCATTCCATTGTGTGTGTGATTAATGCAAGCATAAGTATGGAGCCGGAAAAAATGTGTGTCGATGATCCAACAAAAATAAATAAATAAAAATTGTGAAAATAAAACGTCCACATGAACACAACCCATGAAAATATAAACCAAAATACAATTTTCATAGTCACATGTATCTCAGTAGATTGAAATTAGTGTGACATACCTTCATGGATGAAAATAACCCTAGAATCTCATACCTTCTACCCATAACAAAATAACACCATTTATTCATGACACCAAACACATTCAAACATCTAGTAACACATGAGCATAAAAACATTCTATGAACAAAAAGTGATATAGAAAAAAACACAAAAAGGAAAAAAAAGTTTTATAAAAAGAATTACATCCAATCCTTTTTTTCCTCTAAAGCTCAGTTTTCCATCATGAACATCCTAATTTTAGGATTTTACAATATCAAATGAGACGTCATAATATTTATAATCTCATAAAAAATAAGAGCATGTTTATATTAATTGATAATCAAAATAAATACCATTAAATGTAATAAGTATTCATATATCATGTAAGTAACATTTTGTGGTGTCATATAATATAGATGGGTAATAATGTTCATTTAATATATTGAGTCAACCAAATTGAAATGGTCCCATCAGCATATGAGAAAAAAATGAAAATTGGGTGAATGATATTTTCATTTGGTAAAATTCAAAACCTGATTCATACGGATCTGCTTAAATAGGGTACCTTAAACAAATTAAAAACCTCCATATTAGAGAAACATACCATTGACCAAATAAATTGAATGATCCAACACATATAATTAAAAAAAATTGTGAAAATGCATTGTTTATTTAAACATAAAAAATGAAAATAGAAACCAAAAGGAAAATTTCATAGTAAAATAGGTCCCAAGAGATTAAAATTAGTGAAAAATACCTTAAGAATAGAAAATACCCTGAGAACCCATACCCACATCCCAACTAGAAATATCTCCATTTAGTTATGACACCAAACACATGAAAATATCCATCCATCAATGTTCTTAAAAAAATTCTATGAACATAAGGTTACATAGCCAAAATACATCGAAAGGAAAATGAAATCAGCGTTGTATACAAACAATTACATCTAATTCATTTTTACACTAAATATTATTTTTCAATCATGAACTTCTTGCTTCATGGAATTGACAAGATCAAATGAATTTTCAAAATATCACTAATGTCGTGAAAACTTAGTTCATTTCTTCAATAAATGATAAACAAAATATATTATATCAAAGTTAATAAGGTTGAATTAGTCATGTAGGAAATATATAGTGGTCTCTTGTTAGTAGGATGTGAATTAAGATCCATTTAGAATGTTGATTCAACCAATTATGAAAGGTCCCATTAGTAGATGTGAAAAAACATGATAATATGTTAAATGTTATTTGAGTATGGTAAAATACAAAACCCGGTTAATATTGTCACGACCCATCCCCTGGGGCCCGTGTCGTGACTACCCCATGTCCGCCTTCTATATGCCAGGGGTTGGAGACAAGCACCGAAAGGCATATTCCTTAAAACCGGAAGATGTTTCCATTATAAACTATAAACTCACACAAACAGATCACACATCTAGATACAAGAATAATAAAAACAATATAGTAAACAGGGTGTAAATAGAAAGTAAAGGTGCCAAAATACAAGCCCAACTATAATGCACATGAAAAATTGGAAAGTACAAGTAAAACTACGTACAACTCCCTAGAACACCCACCATGGATCATACCTGTATGGTAGTGACAACTCTCGAACAATCGTCTCTGCATATCACTACATCAAAGGTTCAACTCTGAGTAGTTTCTTGTCTAGGTACCCTTATCCTTAGTCAGCACTGTCTATATTCTAAACTAGACACAACAAGTTAAGGGTGTATCCCGTGTAGGGTTGAGTATAACAATACTCAGTTGGGACCCCAAGACCTCCGAATGTCTCTCAAATCCACATAAGATAAAGCAAAAAACATAAAAAAAACAGTAAATCCTACTTAGGTATATGCCCATACATACACCAAAGTTATCAAAATATACCCAACTCACACAGGATAGAAGAATACCACACAGGTATCACCACAAAAATAAAGACTCACCTCAAACCAGGATTTATTCTATGGTAGTTACATGTAACATCCCCCGTCATAACGTCGAATGCCTCATATGCTAGAAAACGCCACCCCTTTCTAGTACAGTGTTCATGCCAGGTCACAAAGACGCACTTCCCACTAACGTTTTACTACTGAGGTACTCCTCCTATCTTGCACTACTGGTCTATCGTGTCACCTAGAGGCGCTCCACACTATGGGTCTGCCGCATCACATAGAGGCGCTCCCCCACATGGACTGCTAAGGTACTCCTCCAGTAAAGTACTGTGGTTCTGCTACCTCACATTGAGGAACTCACCATCGTTGGTCTTCCACGCCACACAGAGGTGCTCCCCACTGGGCCTGTCGATTTTCTCTGAGTCAAAAGTTCGGCAGTCATCAAGTCTCAGCCAGTCAGAGGGTTAGTATGTAGTATGCTTGGGAGAATGTCTCTCCAAGCATTAGTTCATACCTCAATTTCCGTAAAATCCCATGAAAAAGATTCCCAAAGGTCCGTGACATCATATAGGACCCAACACAATAGATGTCGCGTCATTCGGATGCTCGGTTTGTATGTTATTAGTGTTTTCGCTCCAAGAGCCCGGTTGGATTCTAGGCCCAATCCATCCTAGCCATAAACCAATCTTATCCAAATATCAAGTGGAGTATTAAAATGGGAATTTATTTATCCAAAGATTCTGGTGTCATATACGGTCCGTCAAACGAATGCCCGGTTCTTAAGATATGGCCATAATGGCCCAATTTGGTCTGATTGAGCCCAGGTCAGGTGTGACCCGGTTGGACCAACCCAGCTCGACCTGGCCTGGGCCGACCCAACCCGCTTCGGGTTGAACCATCCCACCATGTGTTCGGCCCTGATGGCCACGACCTTGGTGGGCTTGGCCCACTGGGCCGTGGTCTGGCCCGGCCCGCAAAGGGTGCAGCCCGGACCAGCCCGCTGGGCGGGGCCCGCTGGGCTAGTGATCTGGCATGACTGACACCCAGGGTGAGGCGCCCTTCGGTCTTCCGGAAATGTCCATGGACCGTTTGACTGCTGAAACGTGGGACCTGTCGGTGGGATCCTTCTCGGTGTGGGGTGGCCGGCCAGACATCCTCACAGCGGCGCGGTCGCGCACCACCGGTGCACTATGGACGGCTGTATGTCGACTGATTTCGGCCTCCGCCGTAGCTAAGCGGGCGCGGCCTCCTGCTCCACCGGCAGTGTGGACATGCATTGTCGCTCCACCACACTACATACAAGATGCAGCCTGCCACCCTGGACTGCCGCAGCCGATGGGCTGCGGCCTTTTTCTCAACCGGCCGCACGGGTGCACTCCACCCTTCCTTTATGTGGTCTGCTGGTGTTCTGACCCTCCTCCAATTTCATGGGTCACTACATCCCCGTTCATAGCTCGAAAAATTATACTATTTAATATTCTTGATCCTCATTTTGAGGGATCCAAATCCATATATCGCGCTCAGCAAAACTCTATGTTTCCAGCATCAATAAATATTTTGCGTTGAAGAATGTATGAAGAACACACGAAGAAAAAAAAGAAAGAGACAAGGTTTATGTGCGGGATGATGGCCATGTTAGTTTGTAAATTTTAATTTTGAAACTATAATATGTTGATTCGATAAAATAAAATAAAAAATATATAAAAACACCTACCTCGATTTTCCGATAGAGGTGGTGCGAGGAAGAAGAGAAAGTCGTTGATGAACGTTGGTGTAACAGCCCGAGATTTTATGAAAAATATTCTTTTTAATTTTATTGATGTCTTGTGTTGTACGCTACACCAAAAGGAGCTTTCACAACACGCATCTCTGACTTGTCATGCATTACACGCAATTGCGACTTTCCACGATAGCGTGTGTAGTACGCAATACTGAGTTTCACTAAATGAGATATTTTTATAATATTATTATGAATTAGACATTATTAATAGTAATACCCATTTTTTGAAATGTTATAAATTTTATCTTTCAAAACATACTTCATTTTTGGGTTCGGAATATCGAAATTAGCTTAGGGTGAAATTTTGGTACTTTTTGGATAACTTTCATATTCTGATTAATAGTGATAATTACTAAATTTTAATTACAAAAAAATTTTTTAATCAAAATAATTAATAGTGATAAATTATTAATTTCAGTGGTTTTAAAGTATATTTAGAATATATTTTTACAATTTATTACAATTTTGGTCATTGGATGTAATTTCTCATTTAAACCAGATATAAACAAGTGTCAATCTTTTGATAGTTATTATCTCTTAAAAACACGCTATTTGTTTTGACGACGAGAATTAATGTTTAAATTAGTTAATGTAACTGATATGTTTTGAATTTTGTAAAATAGGCATCTTTTTTGAATTCATAATATCAAATATAGCTTAGGCCTAATTTTTGGTATTTTCTGGAAACTTTCATTTTTTGATGAATAGTGAAACCACTAAGTGGTAGTTAAAAAATAGTATTTTTCATAAAACATAATTTTACCGCTTCTGTGAGTGAAATTTCCAAAATCCGAGATACAAGGTTAATATGAAGGACTAAAATTCGGTTCAATGAGATGAAAATAATTTTTGGTGAATAGTAACTTTTTACTTTTTTTACCACGGTTAAAAGTAAATAGGGTAATTAAGGGTAAATGTGTTATTATTATTACCCTAAAACATGTGCTAATTCTATTGGATAAGTGTAATTAGACCAAAAACAACCTTAGGAATAAAATATGACCATTTAGGCCCACTTGGATTAGATTAGGACATTTATTATCAATTTATTTAAAGAAGGGTTAAAATAGTTAAAAACAAAGTTTAATAACTAAATCATTTTTAATATCGGGTTATAAATAAGATAAATTCGACTATAATTATTTATTAGAAAATAAAAAGATTTCCAACATAATGGTATTTTATTTGTAATTTTTAGACTTAAAATAATTTAATTTATTTATGATATAATGATGATGTAGTAATTATCCTATTAATGAAATATTGTCATAATTGATGTTATAAATACCCAATGAAATCTAATCTGAGACTTTTTATGAATTCCAATAATTTTCTATGTTAATATGACATGTTAGTATTTATTTAATTAATTTGATCGAACTAATCATTCTGTTATGATTCTCACAAAAATCAATTACCAAATAGTGTCAAAATTGACATAAAATAGTTTTAAAACAAATATTATCTTATTAATTGTTATTATATTCCTAAAAATCAAAGGTTCGTCCAAGATACATATATCATGATAGGTGTATCATTAATGGACCACTTTGGGGTCTCTTGGATGTATATGGTATGTTTATTAACAATATAATATAAAAATACAAAGTGACATGGTAAATGTCAATCTAATTAACTAATAGTTAAAACTAAAAGATAAGGTTCATATAATGACCTAAACATGTCTAAATTCTATTGGATGCGAGGATTTAGACTCATCCCCACCTTAGCTTTAAAATATATCAATTTTGAGCTATTAAATACCGAATTTGAATTTATAATAAAATAATATTTTTAGTTATTCCAAAGGTGCCCCTCTCCTCCCTTATAAAAGGGAACCTCCTCCCTCTCTTCCTCACACCACTTTGAGCCATCAAGATCGTCCAACCCCAGACAAATTCTCTTCTCCACTTCCTAGAAACATCCTAGAGGTCCTGGTATTCTTCAAAGACCAATTTTAGTACCCTAAGAGGAGGTCTCAAAGAGGTGATTCAAAGAAGATGTAATGTCAGTTACCGATTCTATCAAATTTATTTCTTCCTCCACATAATCTTCTTTAGTTGTTTCATTATCAAGTAAAAACATCAGTATCAATCATATTATTATATGTTATTATAAGTTTGAAACAAAAATATTTCACCATCTATCCATCCTACGGAAAACGAAATCACCACGTGTGCGTACGTACGGAATACCGTCTCCACGTCGTTGTGTAATCTATTTTCCACCACCACCTTACATGGATGGGTATAATGGTAAATGTAATGAATATATTTGAATATTGAAAATTTATATTGATTCTGAAATAGTATACATACACTCCAATACAATTCCATGATCATGGAAATGATATCATCGCTCGTGTGTACGTACGGACTACCGTCTCCATGAACACGATGAGATTCATATTCCATTATTAACCATTAAAAAATGATTATAAAGTATATATAATAATTAATAATGAAATATATGACATAATAATGCTACTGGATTTATGTATACATATATTTATGTCATCTACTTATTTCCATTCAATACAATATGGAAATGAAAAGAGCGTTCATGCGTACATACGGTCTACCTTCTCCATGAACGATGTATTTCTTTCCATTTATCGATCCATTATATATATGTTTATTATGAATATATATTATATATAAATAATTTTTTACATTATGGATGTAAGTAATCATGATATAAGTAATCATATGAATAATTTCAAGTTAAAACACGAACGACAAATAAAACGATTTTACCCAAAACGCTACTTTAAGAACGGGTAATATAAATTCATAAGTGAAACATATATGATATAATAACAATGAATATGATTCTGTAATAATTCAATGACATTATTTAAATAATTATACAGGAGGTTCGGATCCATACGAAGCATATCAGACCCAAGGTAATGGAAAATCTCGCAATCTCAATTTTTATCCGAGATTGTTTATACTTTAGAATTTACTGGGGTGTATTTTATCACCCACATCCATGTTTCCTCAATATATAATATTGTTTCCATCCACCTACAATTGTTTAAATCCAATTTTACCCTTCGGTGAGTTTTTAGTAAAAGATATGAAAGGAATCTTTTGTCGTTTTTCGTACGAGGTACTTTTTGACTTTTTCGAAAAAAGTACGGGAAGAATGTTTTTTTAACTTATATGGCATGAAAGGATTTTTATGCTTTTATAAAGCCTTATTTTCATGAAGCTTCCTCCAAAAGATTTCATTACTATTTTCAACAAAATCCCTTTCCTTTAAAATTGCATGACATTTTGTGAAAAGAAAATGATTATGAAGAAAAAAAGGATATTTTCCTCAAGAATTCATTTCAAGTGTTTTATCAAAACCATTTTCCATATATAATGAAATTATTTCATATGTTTATGTTACAAGTATAATTTCTCTATGATTTAAATGGTTTCACTTTTCATATTATGAAATGATATCCATTTCTTTTATATGGATTATGTGATGATGGGATGATGTTTATGAAACCCATTATATTTATTGGGTTATGTATGTTTATTTTGTGGCACAAGTAAGAATGATTTCATTATGAGATGGGTGGGACCTATATCTCCATCCAATGCATTGGGTACATATTTATATCTCCTGAGATAGACATGGCTGGAACGGTAAGTTAGTCCTGTTCAGTATTACAGGACTGGAACGAGGATTGAACTCGATTCAGAAAGGGACATTGTCCACTAAGATGGTCTTGGCAGCAATGCCATGGCTACTATGGAAGTCATTACATGTTATTAATTGATACCACAATTACATGTTTTATTCCCATTCTATTTTATCATGATTTATGTTCCATTATGATCTATGCCTTATGTACTTCCATGTTTTATGTCGTTGCTCAAGATTTTGATGTTTAAAAATTATGTTCATGTTTTTATGTTCAAATATATATGGTATGTTTTATTTTATCCATGATCAACCTTAATGAGCATTTGAGCTCACCCTTTTTATTTTTTATTTTCGCCTAGGATTTAAAGAAAGGTTTTAGGTAAGGAAACAAAAAGTGGAAGATATTTAAGGGAGATGTTGAAGATCTTTTACCACGATTAAAAGATTATATTCCGAGTTTCCAAAGACACTAAACTATTACGGTCCTTGTGTGTATGTTTTTGTTATGTACTACGTTTTCTACAAAATTAATGTAATGTCTATGTACGTCAGGCATCGGGTCTCTACAGTTGGTATCAGGGGAAAGTATTAGTCAACCTTTGGAATCTAGGATGCAAAAAAGTTAGTGAGATCCCTAGATATATTTTAAGGTATGTCTAGGGATGTCCCTAAGGATAAGTATATGTATAGGATATAGTCCTAGAACTATGTTAACAATCATACAATTTAACCTAAGATGTTAGATATTGAGGGTGCTCCCCCTTTACTATTTTTTTCCCTAGCATGATTTTTGCCACTCACACTATTTTTTTTGGGTTTTAAAAGATGGCTGGAACCTGAAGGAACCGTGTTGATCATTGTAATGGACAATGCAATGATCGTCCTCCTGTACAAACCACTGTTATGGGAGATGGAGTGAAAATTGATACTGTTATACATACACAAGCTATGAACCGTTGTAGACTTCTAAATGAGCAGAGAAGGGAAGAATATTCTATTGATTCCTAATGAGGCAACGCCCACCTTCTTTTAGTGGGTCTTCCGATCCAATTGTTGCTGAACAATGGATCAGTACCACTGAAAAGATATTTTCAGTTATTCAATGTTCTGAACAAGATAAATTCATCATTGCAGTATATCGTTTGGAAGGTGAAACTGATCAATGGTGGAATCTTATCAAGAATACGAGGCCAAGAGATGAAATTGAGTCCATGGAATGGGACGAGTTCAAGAACTTATTTTTCAATAAGTACTTCCATAGTATTCTTCTTACAAAGATGGAGAAGGATTTTCTTGAACTAGGGAAAAAGGATGATGAATCTGTTGGTATATACGAAGCGAATTTTACAAGGATTTCAAGGTATGCATCTGGCGTTATCATCTAACCTGAAAGTAAAGTTGATCGATTTTTTTGTGTCTTAAAACCAAGTCTTCGAAGGGCATTAGTAATAACAGACTTCAGTAACTATGAAGAAATTGTGCATTGTGCTATCAAGGTAGAAATGGAATTTGGTGTTACATATCCATCTCTTGGTTTTGAAACAAACGAAAGATGGAGTTCAAGGAGAAATCTCAGAATAATGGTGAAAAGAAGATGAATGTTTCCTTGTGCTCAAAGTGTGGAAAGAAGCATGGTGGATATTGTCTTAAAGGGACTAGAAAATGTTTTAAGTTTGGAAAAGAAGGTCATCGAGCAGGTGAGTGTCGAAGTAATGGAAAAAGGGTTGCTAATGATGTGAATAAAGAAATGACTGCAGATAACGCACCACCAACACTTCAATGCTTCAAGTGCAAGGAAATGGGGCATTATTCTAATAAATGCCCTAATCCAAGGGTTAGTGATGATCGACATGAGCAACCACTTAAGGCAAAAGACAAAGGGAAGTCACATGCGATCACTACTGGGGATGTTGAATATGATAACGATGTGGTGGAATGATTAAGTGTTTGTGTAATGGGATTCCAAAATAATGTTGTATATAGTATTGTGGAATATTGGAATATTTATGTATTGGTCTATTGTGGTTTTCAATAATTTTACGGTACCAGTAACCATGGAAAGTGATTGAGATATTTTTGGAAAGAAGATGATATGTGCATAATGAAGGGATAAGGAGAAAATGAAATGTTTGATAGTATTCATGAGCTCATGACTGATATAAGGAGAAGGTAATATGATGGTTTGAGTATAAAGAATTTTTGGATTTTGGTATCTGGAAAGAGTTAACTTTTGACATTATTCATGTTTTCACTAAGGGTCAATGTGTATTAATTTTTCAAGAGAATACATGATTAAGGTATTCCCATGATTGGAATGTGACCAACAAGATAATGGGGAATAAATGATGGTTAGTTGATGACATTTCTAGTAATAGTTTTCTTTATACTATGAGCTTCGACCGAAGTATTTTTCATAAAGATTGGAATGGATTATGTTGGACATAAGATAGTATTGTTTAAGGATAGAACTTTTTTCTATATTATTGATGGGATGTTATAGTAATGTAGTTTTAGAAAAAGGATAACTTGCAGGACGGGAGACAGCCCATCGCGTTGGACAAGGCTGTGGGAATCGAACCCACAACTGAAGTGCGACTGGCCTTTATCGCCTACCACTGGCCTACAGGAACTCCCTGTTTAGTAGAAACTAGTTTTATTATATTATGAAGTATGATATATGAAGTATAAGTCCATTTTAGAAACCATATATGATTAATCTCACTATAGATCGACTTATGTATATTTAATAACTTTTTCTAACCTTTTGTTTGAGTCAGATCGAATGACCCATCATTCTATCACATGATCTGCTAACACTTCACGAATAACAAATTCAACATCATTTCTTTAATAGATGAAGTAGAAATTGTTCATGTCCTGAACAACAGTGAGATTGTACCAAAATAATGTAAGTATTTATTCTAATTCAAATTCATCAACTTTAGGGAAATGATCTTGAAAACCAAAAATTTTGTCCTAGTGCCCTTATATCTGATGAATCAGATGGTACCCTAGATCATCACAAATTTATGGCTTTGTGATTGTTGTCTTTTTCATAGCCATGTTCTCTACCACTCTCCATCAGAACATGACGGTTTGATTTCTCTTCCATATCCATATTTTCACCTATGTTCTCTTATGTAGAAACCCTGTGATTAGTTAATTTGGGTAACCGTTACGTTTAATACTTTAGTTTTTAAAACCATGTTTTGGTATTCCTTTTTACGATGTGGGTTTCTATTAATGAAACTATCGAGTAGTAAACCATTTATAACCCCGACGAATTTCGAGGGCGAAATTCATTTTAAGGGGGGTTGAATGTAACACCCCGAGATTTTATGAAAATTATTCTTTTTAATTTTATTGATGTCTTGTGTTGTACGCTACACCAAAAGAATCTTGCACAACACACATCCCTAACTTGGCTTTCATTACACACAATTGCGACTTTCCATGATAGTGTGTGTAGTACGCAATACCGAGTTTCACTAAATGAGATATTATTATAATATTATTATGAACTAGCTGTTATGAATAGTATAACCACTTTTTGAAATTTTATAAATTTTATCTTTCAAAACGGACTTCATTTTTTGATTTGGAATATCTAAATTAGCTTAGGGTGAAATTTTGGTACTTTTCGGATAACTTGCATATTTTGATGAATAGTGAAAATTACTAAATTTTATTTAAATTTTTTTTATCGAAATAATTAACAGTGATAAATTATTAATTTGAGTTTTTTAAAGTATATTTAGAATATATTTTTACAATTTAATACAATGTTGGTCATTGGATGTAATTTCACATTTAAACCAGATATAAACAAGTGTCAATCTTTTGATAGTTATTATCTCTTAAAAACACACTATTTGTTTTGACGAAGGGAATTAATTTTTAAATTAGTTAATGTAACTGATATGTTTTGAATTTGATAAAATAGACATCATTTTTTAATTCATAATATCAAATATACTTAGGCTTAATTTTTGGTCTTTTTCAGGAAACTTTCATTTTTTGATGAATAGTGAAACCACTAAGTGGTAGTTAAAAAAACTGAATTTTTCATAAAACATAATTTTACTGCTTCTGTGAGTGGAATTTCAAAAATCCGAGAGACACAGTTAATTTCAAGGACTAAAATGTGGTTCAATGAGATGAAAATAATTTTTGGTGAATAGTAACTTTTTACTTTTTTTACCACGGTTAAAAGTAAATAGGGAAATTAAGGGTAAATGTGTTATTATTATTACCCAAACACATGTCCTAATTCTATTGTATAAGTGTAATTTGACCAAAAACAACCTTAGGAATAAAATATGACCATTTAGGACCACTTGGATTAGATTAGGACATTTATTATCAATTTATTTAAAGAAGGGTTAAAATAGTTAAAATCAATGTTTAATAACTATATCATTATTAATATAGGGTTATACATAAGATAAATTCGATTATAAATATTAATTAGAAAATAAAAATATTTCCAACATAATGGTATTTTATTTGTAATTTTTAGACTTAAAATAATTTAATTTATTTATGATACAATGATGATGCAGTAATTATCCTATTAATGAAATATTGACATAATTGATGTTATAAATACCCAAATAAATTTAATTTGAGACTTTTTATGAATTACATAAATTTTCTATGTTAATATGACATGTTAGTATTTATTTAATTAATTTGTTTCGAACTAATCATTATATTATGATTTTCAAAAAAATCAATTACCAAATAGTGTCAAAATTGATATAAAATAGTTTGTAAAACAAATATTATATTATTAATTGTTATTATATTCCTAAAAATCTATGGTTAGGCCAAGATACTTATATCAGGATAGGTGTATCATTAATGGACCACTTGGGGGTCGCTTGGATGTATATGGTAAGTTTATTAACTATATAATATAAAAATAAAAAGTGACATGGTAAATGTCAATCTAATTAACTAAGAGTTAAAACTAAAAGATAAGGTTAATATAATGACCTAAACATGTCTAAATTATATTTTATCAGAGGATATAGATCCATACCCACCTTATCTTCGAAATATATCAATTTGGAGCTATTAAAAACCGAATTTGACTTTATAATAAAATAATATTTTTAGTTATTCCAAAGGTGCCCCTCTCATCCCTTATAAAAGGGCACCTCCTCCCTCTCTTCCTCACACCACATTGAGCCTTCATGCTTGGTCAAACCCTGCCAAATTATCTTCTACACATCCCTAGAAACATCCTAGAGGTCCTGGTCTTCTTCAAAGACTAATTTTAGTACCCTAAGAGGAGGTCTCAAAGAGGCACTTCAAAGTAGAGGTAATGTCCGTTACCGATTCTTTCAACTTTATTTCTTCTTCCACTTCTTCTTCTTTAGTTGTTTCATTATCAAGTAATAACATCAGTATAAATAATATACTGATATGTTATTATAAGTTTGAAACAACCATATTTCACCATCTATCCATCCTATGGAAAAACGAAATCACCGCGTGTGCATACGTACGGAATACCGTCTCCACGCCATGGTGTAATCTATTTTCCACCACCACCTTACTTGGATGGGTATAATGGTTAAAGTAATGAATATATACGATTATTTTAAAGTGATATTGATTCTTAAATAGTATACATACACTCCAATACAATTCCATGATCATGGGAATGATATCATCGCTCGTGCGTACGTACGGACTACCGTCTCCATGAACACGATGAGATTCATATTCCATGATTAACCATTCAAGAATGAATATAAAGTATATATAATAAGTAATAATGAAATATATGAAATAATAATGTTACTGTATTTATGTATATTTATATTTATGTCGTCTACTTATTTCCATTCAATACAATAAGGAAACGAAAACAGCGTTCATGCATACGTACGGACTACCGTCTCCATGAACGGTATTTTTCATTCCATTTATCAATCCATTATATATATGTATATTATGAATATATATTATATATTAATAATGTTTTAAATTTTGGATGTATGTAATCATGATCTAAGTAATCATATGAATAATTACAAGTTAAAACACGAACGACATATAAAACGATTTTACCCAAAATGATACTTTAAGAACGGGTAATATAGAGTCATAAGTGAACCATATATGATATAATAAAAATGAATATGATTCTGTTATAAGTCAAGGAAATTATTTAAATCATTATACATGAGGTTCGGATCCATACGAAGCATATCAGACCCAAGGTAAGGGAAAATCTCGCAGTCTCAATTTTTATCCGAGATTGTTTATACTTCAGAATTTTCTGGGGTGTATTTTATCATCCACATCCAAGCTTCCTCAATATGTAATATTGTTTCCATCCACATAGAATTTTTTAAATCCATTTTTACCCTTCCGAGAGTTTTTAGTAAAAGATATGATAGGAATATTTTGTCGTTTTTCGTTCGAGGTACTTTTTGACTTTTCCGACAAAAGTACGGGAATAATGTTTTTTTAACTTATATGACATGAAAGGATTTTTATGGTTTTATAAAGCCTTATTTTCATGAAGATTACTCCAAAAAATTTCATGACAATTTTCAACAAAATCCTTTTCTTTTAAAATTGCGTGAAATTTTGTGAAAAGAAAATGATTTTGAAGAAAAAAGGATATTTTCCTCAAGAATTCATTTCAATTGTTTTATCAAAACAATTTTCCATCTAAAATGAAATTATTTCATATGTCTATGTTTCATGTATAATGTATCTATGATATACATGGTTTCACTTTTATTATTATGAAATGATATCCATTTCTTTTATATGGATTATGTGATGATGGGATGATGTTTATGAAACCCATTTTATTTATTGGGTTATCTATGTTTATTTTGTGGCACAAGTAAGAATGATTTCATTATGAGATGTGTGGGACCTATATCTCCCTAAAATTCATTGGGTAATGATTTATATCTCATGATATAGACATGGATAGAATGGTATATTAATACGGTTCAGTATTACAGGACTGGAACGAGGAGTGAACTCGATTCAGAAAGGGACTTTGTCCACTAAGATGGTCTTGGCAGCGATGCCTTGTCTACTATGGAAATCATTACATGTGCATAATGGATACCACAATTACATGTTTTATTCCCATGCTATTTTATGATGATTTATGTTCCATTATGATCTATGCCTTATGTACTTCCATGTTTTATCTCATCGCTCAAGATTTTGATGTTTAAACATTATGTCCAGGTTTTTATGGTCAAATATATATGGTATGTTTTACTTTATACATGCTCATCCTTACTGAGCATTTGAGCTCACCTTTTTATGTTTTATTTTCCCCCAGGATTAAAAGAAATGTTTTAGGTAAGGAAACAAAAAGTGGAAGATCTTTATGGGAGATGTTGAAGATCTTTCACCATGATTAGAAGATTACATTCTGAGTTTCCAAAGACACTAAACTATTACGGTCCTTGTGTGTCAGTTTTTGTTATGTACTATGTTTTCCGCAAAAGTAATGTAATTTCCATGTACGTTAGGCTTCAGGTCTCTGCAGTCGGTATTCGTCACTTCCGTAAGACGCTTCCGATCAGGGCTTCAGGTCAGTTCTTCTTTCTTCATTGGGGGATGTTCTTCACTGGAGAATGTTCATCATGTTTCTCCAAGTCTCTCCCAGTACTCAATTTCCAATTATTTCTTACAAGGAAATGATTAGGCATCATATTAAAATAAGTTTATCAAATTAAATAAAGATGGAACATTTAATTAGGTTATGTTGGGACATTAATTTCGGGGGAGAAAACAAGAGTCACGTCCCTCATTAAAGATGGAGTTCAATGTTTGGGTGGTCCCCAACACTAATTTCTATAGGGAGGATTCAAGCTCAGGTTTTCCCCACATCTAAACTCAAAAATAGAGGTTTCAAACAAAATAAAATAAAAGTTGTTTTAAATTTTTTTTTTTATTATCCCAAAAAATCCCAATAACCACCTTCTACCCTCGACATACTGCTATTGAGGTGAGGGTCTCCTTAAGCGAATATTGGTGCTACGAGTTCAACAATACCCTCATATTTCAATTTTGTACATCGTTTCAAAATATAAAAAATGCTACTCCTCCATTTACATAATTTTCCCGATAAAAAGGCCATAAATTCATTCCGGGCACTCCAAGCCTCAAAATCACGCAACATCAATTTTCAAGAACTCGTAATATTTCCATTTAATTAAAAAATTACATGAAAATATCTTGGTCTTTGCACATATGATTATTTTTAACCAGGTTACCTTGATCACATTGAGATCCTCCAAGTTTACATATACTCATACAAATTTGTATGGGTCACCAATTTGTATTAAAAAAATACATTGATTCAAATAGACAGTAAAGTAAATGTTAAATTGTAACTAAATATAATATAAAATTAATTTTATAGGAATTTACATATCTACATGGAACTAAAATTGGAAGACCTATGTGGTTTTACAGTGCGTCGAGGTGACAAAACTGTAAATGTTGGGTTGAGGTAAGTACAAGAGAAATAACTATATGTTGAAGGTTTTTTGAAAGGAGACGATACTAAGTACAAACAATACGAGATAGAAATAGAACTCAAAAGTGGGAGGTGTAGTGATTAGATCGAAATAGAACGGTGGTAGGTAGAGAAGGAGTACCTGACCGATGATGTAGTGAAAATCTAAGGGGCAAGAACTATTGGAAGAGATGAGGGGAATCATGAGCATGAACCCAAGGAGGAGAGTAGAAGAATTACAAGTATAGTAGAACTAGTTTTTAGGATCTATACTATATGGGAAGGGAAATCATAGTGGTAACCCATGAATAGTTAGATATAGAGAGACTGTATGAGATGGTCATCATTTTGGTACTAAGGAATTGATTTTGTGTGTGTTGTGGAAGCACAGTTGGGTGAGATGTATGAAGAAGTCACCCTACTTTAGTATATATAGTTTATTTCCCATATATATATTAGGGTTCCGTATATATTTTTCAATTTATATTTTTTCACTTTGTGTTCCCCTTATTAAATTCACTGGTACTCTTACATAATTGATTACTTAGCCTAATTTTAACTAGTCACTTCTAAATGACTCTTACATGTTCCCTCTAATGTTTTCCCTTTTCCATTTATTAGTTTGAACCTTATATAATATTACATATCTATCACTCAACCTTATATGTAGTCCTTTATCCACGATTGTGGTTATTGCTATTTTTGTTTTATGATTTTTTATTTTAACATTTATTTAAAAAAACTCAAAATAAATTAATCATAAAAAATACAATATGTTAAAATCGTTCCATTTAAAATATAAATAATATAAAGGTAAAAAAAATTTAATCTATTATAAATTAAAACTAAATATATTTTAAAATTTTGTAAAATACTATAAACAATTCAAAAACTGTTGTTTGATCATCCTCCTTGTTATTGATTATGTCATCACATCAATGAATAAAATCAATTTATTTAATATTTATCTTTTCTCCAAACTCATTATTGATCAAAAATCAATAAATGATATTATATTTGAATTTGAATACTGAAATGTACTAATTAACACCCCTAGAGATCGTTATGGAAAGACACTCATAAGTAAGAATTCAATTTCATTATATAACCCAAAAATGAATATAATTTTTTTTAAATGAATAATAATTCATTTATCTTGAGACAAAAAATAAATATAACTACATGTTTCTCAGGAAAGATCTATTTTATATTTCCTTCATCAATATCATAATAAAACAAGACACAATCTTATAAAATTATATACTTTATAAATTATCCATGAAATCCCATATATGAAAAAACAAAAATGTATTGATCCCCCGTCTGACCATATAGAAAACAAGAAAATTAGAGAAAAAAAAACAAAATAATTAAAAAATTATACTTCATTATATGTTTTTAATGTCATTGATTCAAAAACCACAAATAGATATAAGTATATAATATTAAAATAAACTAGGAAAAATGAATCAACCATGGTGTCTTATACCTAGAAAAAAAAATTAATGCTTGATAGAATACCCAAATTATTTGTAAGTCATTGATTTAATAATGAATAATAATGAAAGTAAAAGATGAATATATGAGAGATCACCACCAGTGGTGGAGAAACCTGAATGATGATAGTTAGGGATCATGGGCTCTATATATAAATTCAAGAGATGAAGTAGCATGTTTAGTATTTGGGGGAACGTCTATACCAATAGTTCATTAAATCCATTAGTATATCACCTCACTACCAAAGATTTTAAATACATTTTTTATATAGTAATCTATTCCAATTGGGTTTTAAAACAATGAGGATGATGCAATAATCTGGGTGGATATAACAATGGTTAGTTAAAATTATCGGTTTAGGCTTATGAAATCATCCAACCCCAATGGATTTAGAAAACGATGGGTAAAACCTCATTGGTATAGGTAGTTTTCCAGTAGTTAAGTGTTAATTGATTAATTTATAAGTAGTATAATTAGTGTTCATTCAACATTATTAATTCAAATCGAGTGTAATTAATCCACTTGAGATGTATTCAATTCACATGATGGATAATTAGATCACATGAGGGTAATTAATATACATGCAATGTGATTAATACACACAACATAATTTATTTACACATGGTGTAATTAATTCACATTACACATAATTAATTTACACGGTATGTATGTATGGACAAGTGTAATAATTATTTTTCACCTGTTTAGGTTTAAGAAATTCCCTTCCAGTTTTTACACCATTGAAATTAATTTATATGAAAATTAAATTAATTTGTTACTCTATTAAACCTCATTAATAAAATCCCATGTGAAATTAATTTTACGCAACAAAACGATTGATATGTTTTATATAATTCTAAATGATTAATTAATTTCATCTAAAATTATAATCTTCATGTCTTGAATATTCCTTACATATTTTCTACTCTACAACAATAAACAAATACATGAATCATAATTCACATGTGTTCTATGTATCATTCAATTGATAGTGTACTCCAATAATTATGTCACATCTCATGTTTGAGATATGCTGTATGGGTTCACCATATATTAGGAGGACCGTACCAGATAGTTTAAAATTGTACATGTAAT
This sequence comes from Viscum album, assembly GCA_963277665.1. Lineage (NCBI taxonomy): Eukaryota > Viridiplantae > Streptophyta > Magnoliopsida > Santalales > Viscaceae > Viscum > Viscum album. The sequence goes on from OY728165.1 coordinate 224,612,963, forward strand.
TTTTTCACTATGTACAAGTTTAGTAATTTAAAATTTTCAAATAAAATTTATTAATTTAATTCATTAAATATTGAAATGGATTGGTATCTCCAAGAAATATTTGGTAGATGTTATGATAAAATGAATTAATTTTTGTATTAGATAATGAATCAGATTAATTTGGGTTCATTTTATATTAATAAAATAATGAATTAAAATTAATGATATCCATATATATTAACATTTTATCTGTTAGAATTATCAATGTATATGATCATAGACCCACATGTGTATGTGTCTTATGTAATATAATTTATTTATTTAATAGGGTTTCTCAATTATTATTTTAAATTAAGTTGATGGAATATGATTCATCCCTACCTTCTTACTGTGCACAAGATTGTGTGACTATGGTTTCTTTTATATGAACCCTATTTCTATATCCATTTACTTATGAATGAGGTAAAAGCATTTTAATGATGGAGCTCCTATGTGTATTTAGTGGGGTAGAGATTGATATGAGGTCAAACCATACAATGGAGATGCACATGATCAAGGTGGAATATTGTAACTCAAGTCCATACTAGCTCAAGATTTTTTTCTCCTGTGGTCAATGGTTTTTTGTTGTATACTCAATAAAACCAACTATTTAATGTATTTGATCATGTAAGGATTTATTCATAATATTTTTGTTTGATGAATGAATTTTTATAGATTCAATATCATGATTAAATAATATAGTATAGAAATATGTAAATATGGAATTAAAATAAATATATTGTTTGTAAATAATTTATTATGGTACGGTAAATCACTTAAGTAAAATAAACATAATATTAACAATACATGTAAATGATAAAATAATATTCATAACAAACCAAATCCTTAAAGTTAATATTATTCAATTACACCTTCCATTTTTTATATTAATATGAACATATAGTTAACATATCATTATGGGATCCTTCTAGGGGAATTTTAATTATCAATAAAAAATAACATAGATAGTGGGTTAACATAACTAAATTTGTATTGGGTTTAATACTCTTACTCTACCCAATAAAACTTTTGAGGCAATTGTTGAGGAAATTAGAGTTACTATTTATGGATTTGGGATTGAACTCAATGTATCAAGGAGTTAATTAATTTTTCTTTGTAAAAAAACACCTACCTAAATATATTTTTAGAATTTTCATGGCCCCGTATAAATAATATGAATGTAGATTGGGGTAATTCCCACTAGAATGTCTACTCGATATGACATTTTGAGTTCAATGTCAAGGTTCCTTATGTATGGGACACATAGTGTGAGACTTAATAAAAAGTATAAATTGTTATATATAACATTATTTTTAATCAGGTAAAGTAATAATATATCTATTTTAATTTTTCTAAAAATTGAATGTCACACAGTGAAAATATTGTGATCGTTTCATAACCCATAGAATATCCCCACATTCACAAATTTCATTAAGAAACATAGATGTTTTACTATGTGTAGAAATTTTCCAAACCTGATCAACTTCCAACCAAGAGTAGCTGGAAAGGATTACAATAGAAGTTATATGGATGTATATTCATCTATGATAACCTATCTTCTGTCTCTTCATAACATGAATTTAAGGCTTAATTGTAAATGGAATTCACACTTCATTTTTTTAGTTTAAACTATAAAGGTGTTTTTTTCTTGAAAACATTACTTTTTGAATTAAATTAAATTATTTAATGTAATGACTCTTTTTTGATAAGAGGACATCCATGAATATCATGTTATCTTATTTTCCATCAAGGTTATCCTATTTTCATCCAATATCAAATAAATAATATAATTAACCATTATATAAATCCTTTTATATATACCTCACTTATAAAAATATGGTTTAGTGGGAAATTACATGCTCACTCCTTATGTTGTGAAGAATTAAATATAAGGTTAGAAATCTCATGGAATTTTAAATCCAATGGTTTCCTTACAATATATTTTCATGAGACAAAGGACTCATAAGGAATAAAATGAGCTGGAGGACATATACTTCTCACATGGAAGGAAATAGTTGTTGGGAGAATCCCAAAAAATTAATTTGGAAGAAGTTATAAAAACTTGGAACATTCATAATGGAATATAATATTTACATTGGACTTGTTAATTATTAAATTAAAATATGATTTTCATATATTCTTATTTTAGAGTTACGAAAGGTCCAAAATATTATAAGAAGTTGGGTGAATTATCCCATAGGCTCAGAATGGGTGATTTATATGTTAGTATTGATAATAAATGAGTTATAAATTTTCAGAATGAATTGAATCATGTTTGTAATGAGTTTTACCAAAACACTTGTCTTAGTGTCCAGACATACAAACCAATTACTTATTTTAAATTAGGAATAAATGTTGTTATGTTTCTTCATACTAAACTAATTGTTCAATAACTCTGGAATCCCAAATATCCATTGATATGAATGATTATTATAAAATATAATACCCTTACTAGAATTTTGAAATATAATTACTTTTTAAAAAATTTAAAGTAGTTGACCTTTATATACCCAAAAAAACATTAGTCTCTTTTGTTATTAGAGGATATATATAATAACAAACTTATTATCATGTTTTAGAGAAAGAAACATTTATAAATAATGATATTCCAAATATATTTTAGATTTAGGTAAAAAATACCGCATGAAGTATTATATATCTATAGGTAAATTAATATACTTCATGTTATTACATTAAAAATATTAGCAATGCTCAGTGAAGTAATTGAGTGAACTGGGTAACGATGAAGGAACCTCTGAGCTAGATTGTTGGAGAACATCTTATCCAACTAATCATTGATAATACATGTTGAGTAAATGTATTCCAAAACATACATTTCCTAATATACATCAATACATTGATGGTAGTAAAGGGAAGATCAAATATATGTCTTATATGTATTTTTTGGTCCCTCCGTGATATTGTAGTTTTCATAATGAAATATAATGTCAATACACAATTTCTAATCATTAATTTAAGGTTAATATCTCTCTTTAAATTGGTTATTTTATTAAACAACATATACTTTAATATTTAAATCACTTATATTCCGGAATAAATATGTTTCCAAATGTATTTATACATAAACAATTACATAAAACATAGTTTGGTAAGACAGAAACATCGCAAGATTTCTAGATTCCCTGGCACATATGGTTATTTAGACACACAGAAACCGAAGTTTGACTCACTGATGATCGATAGAATGAAGTTGACACACTGAAACCGAATTTCGACAGACTGAATTCGACACATCGAAACTGAATTCGACACACTGAAGTTTGACAGACCGAAGTCGACACACATGTGTTCAACAGAATGAAGTTTGACACACCGAAGTTGACACAACGATGTTCGACAAACCTAAGTCGACACATCGAAGATGACACACCAATGATGACAGACTGATGTTATCAAACCGAAGAAAATAGACAGAAGATGACTCACCTATTATTATAAATATATGTTTCGTGTTTATTAATTCAAATTTATTTCTAACGGTTATATTTAGATAAATTAATGTTTCTGACATTTTTCAATGTTCTCTGTAGGACTATCTGTAGACATTATAAGGTACATGCATGTTTGATGATCATCATGCCTATAGGATCTTGGAGTTTAAAAGGACCTCATCTTTCACTTTAAACAGTGTAGTATATGAATTATTACTTGTTGAGACACATTGATACATACTGAGACACACAAAGTCATAAACTGTGTGAATACAAAAAGAGTGGAACTAAGAGTTTGAGATTACAAGAATATTATATCAAGCAACATTATACAAAACCATAGTGTACATCGTGACCTTGAAGAGATAATCCTTTTTCATTCCTCAAAGCATGATTACCTAAATTGCGATACTCTGTTCTGAAGACAAATATTAGAATAAGGCTCAACTACTATTTTCTCAACATCCATTGAGTCTAGAGAATTACTTCACAACACATAGAGAATTCATAACCCTATTCTCTTTATTAACAATATTGTGTTTTATCTTCACTAATTGAGTTGTGTGTATTTTTGTTTGTATCACACACACTATCTCCTGAGCATAACTAGAAGATATCAAACTATCTGCATACTCAATCACATCTTACACTTATATCCGACGACGAATTGTGGAAGTGATCCTGTGTGAACTGTTTATCTTTATTTCCCACGAATAACTATGGTATATGTCAAGTGTGGCCTAGATAGCTGGGTGTGTTGTTGTGAACCCTGATCCACAGTGTGGATCTAAAGATTATTAATATAAACAGCTTGGTGGCAGGTCATCCCCATGTGGAGAGGACTGAGTCTCTACTTGAGACTAAACCTATTGTTTTATCTGATGTGTTTATTATCATATATTTCATATATGATATGTATCTCCTGTATTAAGATATTCTGAAATTTGATAGTTATATTATCAAGTGTGTACAATGGTTTTGAGTCACTATGGTTGGTTCGAATGTTTTATTAATCGATAGGTTAGTAAAACTAGGAACTAATCAATCTTCTGAGAATCAAATCGAACCATTAAGACATTTATAAATTCACTACAAATTAACTTTGTGTTTCTTTTTATAAGGGGGTTTTATTTTGTAAAGATTAATTTTAACTGAAATTTTTATAGATACTCAATTCACCCCCTATTGAGTCATTTAATCTGACATACATTTGGTATCTGGGGATTTTGAGAATTACTATTAGTTTTTGGACTCATATCAAATGTGATTATAGTGGTGTTTCAAAGATCTTAAAATTTCTGTTACTTCTAAAATTTTATCTCTTTGAAATTATTTTACAATATTTGTCATGGAAAATAGACCATAAGGTGTGGCTACTAATAGAACACCTTTCTTTAATGGAACTAACTATTCTTAGTGGAAACATAAAATGATGTTACATATGGAAAGTATGGGATATGAAATCTGTATATCTATTGAAAGAAAATATACAATACCTGAAAATTCTATAAGCACATGGGATGAATCTATAAAATTTTCCTATAGCAATAACTGTATTGGTATTATTTTTCGGTATTTATCACCAGGGGATGAAGAATTTAACACTATTTCTTCTTGTAAAACTGCATATAAAATTTGGGATACTTTATCTATATCTATTGACGGAAAAAATACTGTTAAATAAATGAGATTAAATAAAAACACTACTAAATTTGATATTTTTAAAATGAATCATGATGAACCTATCTCTGAAATGTATCTCAGGTTCAATGAAATTGTGAACACCATGAGTCTTCTTGGGAAACTAGTGGACAACAAGGACAAAATCATGAGACTGCTTCAATGCCTACTGGATAGATGGAGAGGAATTTTGGTTTCTATCTGAGAATCTTGTGACATAGGTAAATTTCCAGTGAAGGAACTATTTGGAAATCATAGGATGTATGAAGAATAACATTACGTAAATCATGAAGTAGATGATGAACCAAGGAAGAAGTAAGTATCATTCAAGACTTAATCTTCAATGAGAAAATATAAAGGAAAGGATTCAAGTTCATGTAGATAGTTCCACTATTGAAGAGTAAAATTCATATATTGATGAGTAAATGGATCTTCTTTCAAGATGGTTCAAAATGTTCTACCAAAAGAAGGAAGTCTTTAAAAAGTCAATATACAAGGGAATGTATGATAGTAAAACACATTGGATGAAAGAAAAAAAATGGAATGACATATCAAATGAAATAATATCCTATGAGTGCAAACAAAAAGGTCATGTAGAGGCAGACTACCCCAAGATAAAAATTAGAAAGAAATAGGAAGATGAGGGAAAGGATTATAAAATGTCTATGAATGATTCTTGGAGTCCTTCGGAAGATAGCTCCAGTAGATCTGATGCTTATTATAGTGAAAAAAACAATCATGCCAACTTGGGTTTCATGACAAACACAAACGAGGTAACCTTAAACTCTCTTGTACTTGATTCATATTATTCTGAAAGTGAATATTAAAATATGAAAAATGATGAATTATTCGAATAATCCAACATGTTGGAGGAAACTAGTAATGAGTTAATAGATATGTATAAATATTTGAAGAAATAGAATTCTCTAGGTGTGACTGCTAAATCCTAACTTACAACTAAAAAAGGGAAAAATGCTCAACTTCTTAAAGAAAACTATGAGCTACAAATATCTAATGAACAATTGATGATTGAATTATAAAAATTTACCAATGAGAAAAAAACACTCTAACTCAAATGCTTGGTAAAAAAATAGCTTCTAAGTATACTTCAGTGATAGGATATCAACCAGGTCAAAGGAATATATCTAAATCTCATTTTTTATTAATATATGGAAAATCTGCTACTATTTTCAAAAACCAAAATTGTATTTCACATTCGAGTCCCTGAAATACTTTCACTGTATCCAATTCCACAGGACCAAATAAAGTGTATTTTTAAAATACTATATATTATTAATATATGAATCCCATAAGACAATTTTGTTTTCATAAAGCTTATATTACTAATGTTTGTGGACCTAGACAAATATAGGGACACAAGTCGTGTATTGGTTAATCTTTTTTGTAGGTAAACTACCTAAATAGATCCTATAAAAGGATGTGGTACTTGGACAGTGGATGTTCAAGGCATATGACAGGGTATTTTTCGAGCTTTTAATTTCTTATCAAGATTGATGGAGGACTTGTCACATTTGGTGACAATGGTAAAGGCAAAATTATCAGCCTAGGAAAGAATGGTAACACTAACTCTATTTCAATTTCTAAAGTATTGTATGTTGATGGACTGAAGTATTACTTGCTCAAAATATCTCAATTGTGTGATGATGGATTTAATTTTAAGTTTAAAAATGATTCATGCTGTGTTTTAATGCTAAAAATAATTTGGTATTTAATGTTTTTTGATATGATAATGTATGTGCTATTATTTAATAGACACTAGCCTCAAAGAATGTCTCTTTTCTAAATGCCTTTCACAAAGAGACTTGGATATGGCATAGAAGACTATGAAATTGTAATATACACTCTCTTAGGAAGTTAACATGAAAATTCTTAGTTATAGACTTACCCAAATTAGAGTTTCCAAACAATAAAGTATCTAATCCATGTCAAAAAGGAAAGAAACATAAAATCACCTTCAATCAAAAGAAAGAAGTATCTACTTATCAACCTCTCGAGTTGGTTCACATGGAATTGTTTGGACCATCTAGATTTTTGAGCCTTAATGGGAAGAACTATGATTATGTTCTTGTAGATGATTTCTGTAGGTATACCTGGACCATTTTCCTGGCTCATAAAAGTGAAGCATGTTCTCACTTAACCATGTACACTAGGACTGTTGAAAATCTCTGTGGACTTAAGACTAAATCCTTATGAAGAGATCCTGGTCGTGAGTTTGAGAATCTAGATTTTGAATCCTTATGCTTGAAAAATGGCTATAAAAATATCTTCTCTGCACCTAGACCACCTCAACAGAATGGTGTTGTAGAATGAAAAAATAGAACATTACAAGAAATTTCCTAGAATATTCCCAATGAATATGATCTACCCATTTATTTTTGGGCTGAAGCTGTTAATACAAATTTCAAAATAATAAATAGAGTCTTAATTAGACCCATTATTAAGAAAACTTCTTTCAAGTTGTGGAATAATGGGAAACCCAAAGTAGGTTACTTTAAATTGTTTGGATGTAATGTTTGTATCCAAAATACTAAAGATAATTTAGATAAACATTCCTTGAAAAGTGATGAAGGAATATTTCATGGATATTATACATCAATTAAAGCATGTAGATTCTTTAACAAGAAGTCCAAATGTGTGGAGGAATCTGTACACATAAAGATTTATGAAGTAGATTCACATGATCTCAAGACTTCACCAGAAAATATTGAAGAGGATATGTCCAATCTGGACGCTAATGATAAAATTTCAAATCATCATGAGAAGGATTCTGTGAAAACATTCAGTTCTGAAATATCTCCTCATCCTAACCGGAGTGAAATAGATCTACATTAAATATCAAGTCCTACTTTCTCAAGACCAACAAGAACCCCTAATATTCATCCCATAGATGTTGTTGTTGGAAATTTTGACTGAGGAACATAAACACAAGATTACATTAGAAACTAGGTTGAACATCATGCATTTTTGTCACAACATGAACCTAAAAATATTGATGATGCTATCAACATTGAATTTTGGGTAATGACCATGCAAAAAGAACGTAATTAGTTTGAATGAAATACAGTTTGGAAACGTGAATACAGACCCAAGGATACTTTGATTATTGGAACCAAATGGGTTTTTAGAAATAAGGTAGATAAAAGTTGAAATATAGTTATAAATAAATTTAGACTAGTTGCAAAAAGATATAATCAAGAAGGAGGAATTGATAATGAAGATACCTCTACAACTGTAGCATAACATGAGGCAATTATGATCATACTTGCCTATACAGCAAAGCTGGATTTTAAACATTATCAAATGGATGTCAAAAGTTCATTCCTAAATGGTTATATAATTGAGGATGTTTTTGTTGAACAACCCCCATGTTTTACAAATCCAAATATTCCAAATTATGTGTTCAAATTATCAAATGATTTATATGGTTTGAAGCAAGCTCCATGAGTTTGGTATTAAAGGTTGAGTAACATTTTTATTTCTAATGTTTTTACAAATGGACCTGCAGATCCCACATTATTTATAAAATCAATTTCAAAAGAAATTGTAATATCTCAAATATATGTAGATGGTATTATTTTTGGATCATCTAAAAATTATTAGGTAATTTATTTTGAATCATAATGCCAAGTGAGTTTGAAATGAGTTTAATGGGTGAAATTAAATATTTTCTTGGATTTCAAATATTTCAAAATAAAGAAGGTATTATCATAAATCAACGTAAGTATAAAAAAGTTCTTTTGAAAATATATGGCTTTCATAGAATTATGAGTAGTGAAACTCTTACAAGTTCAACATTTAAGTTAGATCTTGATGAAAATGGAAAATTAGTTTATCAAACTGCTTATAGAGGATGGATTGGGAGTTTGATGTACTTAACTGCTAGAAGGATGGATATTATGTTCAGTGTATGTATGTGTGAGAGATTTCAAGAAAACCCAATGGAGTCACACATAAATAATGTTTAATTTTTTTTCAAATACCTCATGCATACAACTAATTTAGGATTTTTCTATCCTAATAGACATCGTTTTGATTTAGTTAGCTATTCCGATGCTGATTTTGGTGGATGTAAATTAGATAGAAGGAGTACATATGGAACATGTCACTTTTTGAGAATATCATTAATATCATGGTGTAATAAAACGCAAAATTCAGTTGCATTTTCAGCTGCTGAAGTAGAATACATTGCTGCTGGTAGTTGTTGTGCATAAATTTTGTGGATGAAACACACCATATTAGACTATGTATTTCAATTCAGACATATACCCATAAATTGTGACAACACAAATGCTATTAATATTTCTACGAATCCAGTTTCTCATTCTAGAACAATATATGTTGATGTAAGACACCACGTTTCTAAATCATATCATTCTGAAACCTATTTTTGTGAAACCGATCATTCTGAAACTGATCTTTCTAAAACTGATCATTGTGAAACCGATCTTCCCAAAACCAATGTTTCTAAAACCAATCTTTGTGAAACCGATATTCCTAAAACCAATCATCCAAAAACAGATATTTCTATAGCCGATCTTTCTAAAACTGATCATTGTGAAACCGATCTTTCGAAAATAGATATTTTTGAAATCGATCTTTCTGAAACCGATCTTTGTGAAACTGATCTTTCTCAAACATATCTCTGTGAAACCTGTCTTTCTAAAACCGATCATTGTGAAAACGATCTTTTTAATAGCGATCTTTGTGAAACCGATCTTTCTAAATTAGATCTTTTTGAAACTTATTCTTTGACTATATATATTTAAATATTGTTTTGTAAATTCTGTCTGCTTTAAATGAAATGACGCTATTTTATCTCTTTTAACATTCCGCGTTTAAATTTTTTGTTTTACAATTTACAATCACTAAATGATATAATTAGTATAATCCATCCTGACCTTTCAATTTCTCAACCGTCGTAAAGCCTTTTACATTTACTCACACTCTCTCTCGACTCTTGACTTCTCAGTACTACTGGAATCAGAAGCTTTGTCATGGGAACGATTAAGTGTGAAATTGAAAATCCTGGAATATCTCCTCATGCTAAGAATTAGAAAGGTGAGACCAGTGGGGATGCGAAAACGACCATCAAAATGGGAATAGTTACAGCTAAAATATAGGTGTCTGGTGGTGGATTCTATCATGAAAATCGTTTTTATTAATGTTATTGGAATCTCAAGGATAGCTCAGTTGGTTAACCAATAATGAAATACCATATAACCCCATCTTGTGCACAAATTCTACCAAAATTTTAGTATATCACTAGATGAAGCCGAGGCAAAAAATATGAAATCTATGGTAAAGGTAAAGGAAGTAGTTTTCTCATCTAATAGATGTGATGAATGCTTAGAGGTGTGTCATGAAGGTGTCTATGCTGACTATCCTAGTAATATTACACCTTCTTCATTCTTCTTTTCCTGTGAAGATGCTCTGAAGGAGCTGACTGGAAATGAATAATCCAGGAGGACTGTTGCGAAGGAATTTTAAGTAGAAGTAAACTTCTTTATTATTTTTATACAACATGAAATATGCACAAGGAAGGGAGATTTATCTGCTGTGAAATATCAGGATGTTTTCTAGATATTTTGGTTGAACCATGGAATAAAAGTGATTTTGTGTGGATATCTTATGGTGCATATCTATGATTTGTTTAAAGCATTCAATAAGGAAAAATGATTTTATTATTCGAGGATGATTTCTTCCATGTTGAAAAAGTTAGATTGTGTAGAAGATGGAGATGAAGTGATAATTTCTTGCGGTGGATTTTGTCTTCAGAAAGACATTTGAAAGACGATGAAAATCATCTGAAACCCATTTAAAAGATGTTGGGTAGGAGATGAAGAAAGGAAGTATGAAAATTTCAATCCATTTGACCATCCATCTAGACCAAAGGAACATGTTGATCCAGGTCTCAAACGTGGAGAAGTTCCAGCTTATTCTGATGAGGATACTAAACCTGAGTTTCCATGGGAAGACAAATCCCCTTTTGATTATAGTAGTGATCTTGATATTTATGAAAGTCCCAAGGATATTTCTTATGCACCTCCTAGTCCACTTATGGAATTTCCCTCAGTAGAGTGTTTATTAGGTGATGAGGAAGAAGATGAAACCAAATTTATTGGGGTTGAAAGCAATGTTAGCAAATAATATGGGGAATATGATGATGATGATGATAATGGTGGTGATGATGAAGGATGAAGTGATGAGCATGTGAGTGACTCTCTAAAATAGTACATCAATTGGTTGATAGATCCAGTGAGGAATCTATTCACGGGGGTGGCGATGGAATTGAGCCTACTGATCAACGGGCTGATGGTCATAGAGATTCTGACCATGAGTACAGAACACTCCATCCTACTGCTCAAAACCAATAGCTCATTCAGGAATTGAATGATCCTATGGCTGGTGGCCAAGATGAAGAAGATGTATTCCCAGTTCCATAAATTGAGTAAGTACCTGGTGTCACACATGTGACTTTTTTATATATTAATATTTCATTTAATTTCCTTTACGGATTTTTTGGGGGGTTTACCACTCATTTTGGTGAAAATGGTGGGTTTTGAAAATTTGGGCCAAACCGCGAGCCCAATTCCAGATTTAAAAACTAATTTTTTTTCTTATATAACTCCTTCAATTTTTACTATTTTAAACCCATTCCACTTCCCAATTGGCATAACCTGATATATTAAAATCACCATATCCCTTTGGACCACATATAAATCCAAAATCATGATGGATTTGGGTTTTTGATTTAGGTAATGGGTCTGCCCGTAGGCCCATTTCCTACTTTAAATGTTTTATTAAAATATTACATATCACATTAATTTTTTACTGTTTTCCCATGATTCCACCTCCCTCTCAAAACCAGTAGCTCGTGGATCACCCCCATTATCGGTTTCACAATTTTGGAGCTCAGGTGAGCCGCGGAGTAGGGCAATATTCCATAATCTTTCTCAAATCGCCCAGATTTGATGAGGTAAAATGAATCTTTGATAAATCCTTTAATTTTCATCATTTTTACCCCATTTCAGTCCCCACATGACATAATATTACTCCTTATAACCACCATACCAGTTTTGGGTAATTGGAGATTCATAGTTAGGTGGATTGGGGCCGATTTCTTCAAGATTTTTCAAGTAAGGGAATTCCTTCTTGGTTCCTTCCATCCTATTTTAGTTTTATTTCCTATTTCTTGAAGTTCCTCATCTCCAGAAGTTAGGGTTAGATCCTAAGGTCTGATTTGGTATATTTTGGGTCAATTTTTGGTGGTCTAGGTCTGGATTTATATTCCTTGTGGTGCGGCGGTGGTGCGCTTAAAGTTTCGCACCAAGTTTTGAGGGTTTCGACTCAAAAGGTAGGTGATTCCATGTGTAACCATTTTACGATGAGTTATCTTGCTTGTTTTATTAATTTAGTATGTTTATAATCTATTTTTTGTGGTGTGAAAACTATTTTTGATGAATTTGGATAAACATTTAATTTTTAGTTGTATTTTAGCTTGAAATTGGGTACTTTTCATGTGTGACTCTTGGGGTAATGTTTGGGTTTAATTTATAACATATGAAAGTAATTTATTAGTCTTGAAGGGGGCTTGAAATTAAGGTTTGGTAATTCCTTATTATTATGTGGGCCTTGAAAAGTGGTTTTTGATTGAGTTTAAGGTGTAAAACAATGTTGTACTTCTTGAAGGTTATTTATGAAAACATGTGTTTTTCATGTGTATCATTGTGGTATTATTTGATGTACTTTTATAATACTTGGGGGTGATTTAATAATTGTTTTAGGGCTGAAAATTATGTTTTGGATTGTTATTGGTATGATTTGGGTTTTGAATGAGGGGTTTGAAATGGGTTTAGTGTGTAAACAATGGTTATACCTCTTGGGTTTGTTTTAAAAAAATTGAAAATGTTTTATTTGGTTAAACAAAGTTGGGAAAGGGTGTATATGTACTGCTTGGGTGAGTCTGTTCACCTAATGTGGGTTTTTGAATGGTAATGTGATGATTTGAGATGTCAAACATTTTTAGAATGTTTTATAAATTGCGGAAATGTTTTACTAAATTGTGTTTTGTGTGCGAAACACGGGTGTGGGATGTTTCATGTGATTTTATTGATAAAATGAATTGTGAAGGTGAGAAGGGTATTATGTGACATTGTTGTTGGATGTTATGTGATTTGAATATCTTTTAATGGTTTTATAAAATCTTTTAAAGGATATGTGGAAGTGTTAAAGAAATGTGAAAAGTGTTGTAGGCAATTTTGGTGTGAGTTTGATTTCAAAATGCATTTGAATGAAAAGTGGAATTTTTGACTTGTGTGATGTACATGGGGATGTTTGGTTAATGTGTGATGTGGAATTGAAATTTTCATGTGATAACTATACTTCTGGGATTGTTGACCTTGTTTGAGCACAAAGGGAAAATCCGAGTATCTAGGTGGGTGGATGTGTACTAGTATGCTAGTGAATCAGTGGGGTTTGGACTCAATTTCACTTAGAAAGATTGATTCTTACAACTCTAAATAAACTATGATGATGATGATTGGGGACCACTAGGTTATGGGTATGATCCCTAGTAGTGGCTCTTGCACGAGAACGGATATTTTTTTGTGGTTACTCTCACCGAGATACGAGGTACCTGGGACCCACAGCTAGCTAGTGCCTAGGGGTTATTTCCTATCACTTGTGCTCCTTAGAACCTTTGTACATACCATCGGTATACGGTATTGTGGGCTGGAAAATTCAGTAACTCTGTTATTTATTTTAAAATTGGTGTTCCTTTAAAAATATCCCACATGAAAACTGTTTTCATTTATTATTGCATCCTTTAGAAAATTGTAACTAGCATTTCTTATTTACAAAACATGCAATGCTTTTTGTCATGAAATGTTTATCACATGGAATCTCATACAGGTGGTATCCTACTGGGATTTCTTTCACACCCTACTTACACCTTTGGGTGTAAGTAGACTTGCTTATTTTATGTCACAGGTTTGGGTACAGGTTGTATGCCTTTGGTTTGGGTTTTTAGCTGTCCATCGTGATGCAGTGTTGTGGATATGGCTTGAGGGTGGTGCCTCTTTCCATGTGGATGTTCTTGGGATGTCTTTTCTTGGGTTTTTACCTTTGTAATGGTGTTCAAACATTGTTTAAAAATGTGTAATTCAGTTCTGAATTTTAGTAAAAGATGTTTTGGTTTGAAAAATCCAGATCTGACTTCTTGGATTCATTTGTTGTTTTATGTATAAAAACTCGGGTAAATCGTTCTCATTTTTCAGTTTTTAATACCCAGGAAATTGTGCCATCCCTTGGGGATCGGGAAAGCCCTTCGAGACTTGCCACGGGTCGGGTCGGGTACCGGTTTTGGCGGTGACCAAATTCTGTTCGTGACAAAATGGTATCAGAGGAGGTTCACTCTATTTGAGTAATGTTATTTGGGAAATAGTCGGGATAGTCTGGAGTTATGATTATCAGGACATGAAATTCTGATTATGGGTAGTGTGCTTGATCACCACACCTCATGTCGGGATTCATGCCGCAAGGGGAATTCAGGATTTATCTATGTCTTTTGGTTTTCTTGGTCTGATGATGATTAGGGGAAATGAAAAGAGACTTGGGTTAATGGTCTCAGTGAGCTCGCAGGATCTGGCAAGCCATGTGGAGCCCGGGATATTCCTTAGAACACTCTATGTGATGGTGAAGTGAATGAAATATGGCTGCCAACCATATTCCCAAGTCACCCACTGAAACTAGTTTCCTCTCGCATTGTTTTGTGCTTTAGTTTTGAAATCGTGGAACTTTGGTTTTAAAGTAACTTGGTTTTACGAAGCGTAACGTTTTTGTGAAATGATTTTCAAATAAAAGGGGAATGGTTTGATTTATGAAATGGAGGAACTAAATTTTCCGAATTATTTTCAAATGGAAAATAGTGTGCTTACACCACTTTTGAAATCATAAACCATATTGAAGTTGGTTTTCAAAAGTGTTTCCAATGTAGTTTTTTAAAAAATTAAATGGTGTTTTAATGGGATGATATGTTTTCAAATTTATGTGAATAACTTGAAAGTGAGTTCTTTTCTAAATAGTTGTGTCCTTGTGAATAGTTTTTTAATATGTGAATTGATATTTTGATCTCATTTTTAGCAGTTTTGAGAAGAAGGATGGGTTGGTTGAACATTGTTTTTTTGAAAAGTGGAATGAATTTTCATTTTAACCATTGGTATTTACATGAGAGACCACATGCATTGGTTTATATGGGATGATGGATGGTTTATGGAATTACTGGATGAGTGTAGAGAGGAATATGAGGAGGGTGCCTGGTGTGGCACAGAAACATGCATGTGTGAGGCCCATGGGGTACCATTGGTGGATACACTAATTGCTGAACCATTGGTTTTCAAAGAAATGTTTTTAAAGAAAAAAATATGATGTCTTGATGAATTGTTTGGGATGGTGTATATTATGTGTTTTTGGAAAACGTTGATGTTGTGGGATGTTTTGAGTCCAAGAACCCCTCCTGTTCGAACTGTGTTTTGGGTTTGTGTTTGGTCGGTAATATGGGTAGAATGTCTGGTTAGTAGTCCCCTATGATATATGTTTCGGGACACCTTTAAGGTGGTTCCATTAATGAGTTTGGATCTGTTTTGTGGCATGTTTTTACCAATGTACCAGCTTGGTTGGGTCCTTGGGTTCTCTCTTTGGATAAGGTACGCCCCCATTAAGGTTTAGTGCACAATTGACGTGCAAGCCGAATTTTTTTCCATTGGAAAATCCTCCAGTTGATCCATGTAAGGAATATTTTCTTGAGCATTGTATAATGAGTCTACACCATTTACTTTCTTGGTTTTTTTGGATCCTCTTGTTGCATAAGAGTTCTCATGGATGGTTGAAAGAGACCTTAGTTTCTTAAGCTACCTAATTCATCGAAGGTGAAATTGTTCTGGGGTTGTCATTATGGATAGTGTTTAAGAGGGCCTCTATGTCCTTCGTACTCTCTTCAAAGAAGGGGTTTATGTTAAACCACTAGAGTGGTAAATCTGGCCACGAGAGGCTCTTATGGCCACTTTCTGGAATGTTGTGATGTTTGGGGGTTTTGTGTAAGGCCCCCTCCTTGTATTATTTCTATCAACCACTTTGGTCATGTTCGGTGACACGATGTGATGTCGCATGCTCGTTTGATTGTAAAGGTGAAGTTGTACAATATTTTGTGAGTCTATGTTTTTCAGAAGTGTTTCTCCTTTTGGGAGATCTCAACATCCTCAATTTTAGAGGAAGGTGTTTATATGTGTCCTTTACATCTATTGTTTCTCACCCAAAAAAAACAAGGTGTGATGTTTGTGCATCTTATAAGCCCTTGTTTTAGTGAAATATCGAGTTAGGGTAAAGTGAGTTCTGGAGTGTGTTATGTCCTGGTGAACCCATCTGGGATTTCGTGTAGTTGTTTGTAGAATCGAAAGAAGAAATTATATTAGGGGGTTTCCAAATCCTAACTGTGAGGCCGAAGGTGCTTCAATCATTCCAGCTCTAGCCATAGGTTTCAGAGAGAAGCTGGCACATAGTCAAAGGAAATCCCAGTGTAGTTTTCAACCTTGTACAAAGAAATATTCTCAGTATAAGAGATGGGAATAGTTGAAACATTTGGTGCTTTCATATTTATTCTTTTTTTCCCGTTTGGTGGAAAAAGGTGGAGGTCCTCATCCCCATGTTATCTCCCAATGACTTTCTTTTCCCCTTTGGATTCCATTGGGTTTGGGGAAAGGTTTTGGATTTGACTAGACATGTTGAGTGAACATTTAGTAGTAACCATTCACCAGAAAACCATGTAGGTATAATGATTCACATGGTTAGAGCACAGTTTCCCAAACTGTGTGGGATAACCGTGTGGTTGTCTCAACTCTTTAAGTTTTGGGGTCTATCTGTGTCAGCCCATATTGGTCAGTTGAGATGGTTGGTTCTTATGGTGGGGAGCCCATTTGTGTATCCTTGAACTAGTAACTCACTTTTGTCCGTGGTCATGGCTTAGAAGTGGGTAGTCTCGTTCGGAGCTATATAACCCCCTATATCTTCCTTGGGTAAACATTGGGATTGGAGAGTTCTCAATGGTTTAGTTATATCACAGTAAGTGTAACCCTGTTTGATATTCTTGTTTGTTTGGGTAAATTTCTTGAGCCTTGTTCAGATAGTGTTTGAAGAGTTTTCTTTTAGGATAAATCCGAATGTTCTTGACCATTTCAGTAAAGAGTTTTATGTTTTGGTTTGAAGTATTCCTTCATTAATGGATCATTGGAGGTTTTTTGGCCTTTGGGGGAAAAGCTTAGCAAAGGAGTCCATTTTTTGCCTTTTGGTTGGGTTTGGTTTTTTTTCTTTGTCCTTGATGTGGCTTTCTAAGGGCGGAGTGTTTTATGGTGGGGATAATTGTCACACACATGACTTTTTTATATATTCATATTTCATTTAATTTCCATTACTGATTTTTTTGGGGGGGTTTACCACTCATTTTGGTGAAAATGGTGGGTAACCACGAGCCCAATTTCAGATTTAAAAACTAATTTTGTTTCTTCTATAAATCCTTCAATTTTTACTATTTTAAACCCATTCAACTTCCCAATTGGCATAACCTGATATATTAAAATCAGAATATTCCTTTGGACCACATATAAATCCAAAATCCTGATGGATTTGGGTTTTTGATTTAGGTAATGGGTCTGCCCGTAGGCCCATTTCCTGTTTTAAATATTTTTTTTAATGTTTCCATATCTCATTCATTTTTTAATTTATTCCCGTTATTCCACCTCCCTCTCAAAGACAGTTTCCCTAGGATCACCCCCATTATAGGTTTCGCAATTTTGGAGCTCAGGTGAGCCGCGAAGTAGGGCAATATTTCATACTCTTTCTCAAATCGACCAGATTTGACGAGGTAAAATGAAGCGTTCATAAATCCTTCAATTTTCATAATTTTTCCCCCATATCAGTCCCCACATGACATAATATGACTCCTTAAAACCTCCATACCAGTTTTGGGTAATTGGAGATTCATAGTTAGGTGGATTGGGGCCGATTTCATAGAGATATTTCAAGTAAGGGAATTCCTTCTTGGTTCCTTCCATCCTCTTTTAGTTTTATTTCATATTTCTTGAAGTTCCTCATGTCCAGAAGTTAGGGTTAGATCCTATGGTCTGATTTGGTATCTTTTGGGTCAATTTTTGGTGGTCTAGGTCTGGATATATACTCCTTATTGTGCGGTGGTGGTGCGCTTAAAGGTTCGCACCAAGTTTTGAGGGTTTCGACTCAAAAGGTAGGTGATTCCATGTGTAACCATTTTCTTATGAGTTAGCTTGCTTGGATTATTAATTTAGTATGTTTATAATCTGTTTTTTGTGGTGTGAAAACTGTTTTTTATGAATTTGGTTAAACATTTAATTTTTAGTTGTATTTTAACTTGAAATTGGGTACTTTTCATGTGTGACTCTTGGGGTAATGTTTGGGTTTAGTTTATAACATATGAAAGTGATTTATTAGTCTTGAAAGGGGCGGGAATTCTGGTTTGTTAATTCCTTATTATTATGTGGTCCTTGAAAAGTGGTTTTTGATTGAGTTTAAGGTGTAAAACTGTGTTGTACTTCATGAAGGTGATTTATGAAAACATGTGTTTTTCATGTGTATCTTTGTGGTATTATTTGATGTATTTTTATAACACTTGGGGTGGTTTAATAATTATTTTAGGGCTGAAATTTCTGTTTTGTATTGTTATTGGTGTGATTTTGGTTTTTAATGAGGGGTTTGAAATGGGTTTAGTGTGCAAACAATGGTTATACCTCTTGGGTTTGTTTTATAAAAATTGCAAATGTTTTATTTGGTTAAACAAAGTTGGGAAAGGGTGTATATGTACTGATTGGGTGAGTTTGTTCACCTAATGTGGGTTTTTGAATGGTAAAGTGATGATTTGAGATGTCAAACATTTTTAGAATGTTTTATAAATTGCCAAAATGTTTTACAAAATTGTGTTTTGTGTGCAAAACACGGGTGTGGGATGTTTCATGTGAGTTTATTGATAAATTGAATTGTGATGGTGAGAAGCATATTATGTGACATGTGTGTGGGCTGTTATGTGAGTTGAATATCTTGTAATGGTTTTATAAAATCGTTTAAAGGATTTGTGGAAGTGTTAAAGAAATTTGAAAAGTGCTGTAGTCAATTTTGGAGTGAGTTTGATTTCAAAATGCATTTGAATGAAAAGTGGAATTTTTGACTTGTGTGATGTACATGGGGATGTTTGGTTAATGTGTGATGTGGAATTGATATTTTCATGTGAAAACTATACTTCTTGTATTGTTGACCTTGTTTGAGCACAAAGGGAAAACCCGAGTATCTAGGTGGGTGGACGTGTACTAGTATGCTAGTGAATCTGTGGGGTTTGGCCTCAATTTCACATAGCAAGATTGACGCTTACAACTCTAACTAAACATTGATGATGATGATTGGGGAGCACTAGGTTTTGGGTATGATCCCTACTAGTGGCTCATGCACGATAATAAATATTTTTTTGTGGTTACTCTCACCAAGATACGAGGTACCTGGGACCCACAGGAAGCTAGTGCCTAGGGGTTATTTCCTATCACTTGTGCTCATTAGATCTTTTGTACTTACCGTCAGTATACGGTATTGTTGGCTGGAAATTTCAGTAGCTTTGTTATTTATTTTAAAATTGATGTTCCTTTAAAATTATCCCACATGAAAACTGTTTTCATTTATTATTGCATCCTTTAGAAAATTGTAACTAGCATTTGTTATTTACAAAACCTGCAATGCTTTTTGTCATGAAATGTTTATCACATGGAATATCATAGAGGTGGTATCCTACTGGGCTTTTTCTCACACCCTACTTACACATTTGGGTGTAAGTATACTTTCTTATTTTATGTCACAGGTTTGGGTACAGGTTTTATGCCTTTGGTTCGGGTTTTTAGTGGTCCATCGTGATGTAGTGTCGTGGAGATGGCTTGAGGGAGGTGCCTCTTTCCATGTGGTGGTTATTGGGATGTCTTTTCTTGGGTTTGTACCTTTGTAATGGTGTTCAAACATTGTTTAAAAATGTGTAATTCAGTTCTGAATTTTAGTAAAAGATGTTTTGGTTTGAAAAATCCTGATCTGACTTCTTGGATTCATTTGTTGTTTTAACTATAAAAACTCGGGTAAATCATTCCAAATTTTCAGTTTTTATTACCCAGGCACTTGTTCCATCCCGTGGGGATCGGGAACACCCTTCGAGACTTGCCATGGGTCGGGTTGGGTGCCGGTTTTGGCGGCGACCAGATTCGGTTAGTGACACCTGGTGAGGTTGAAGTAGCTAGAGCTCATGCAGAACCTGATGTTTGATGGGTTCATGTTCCCAGACAATTTGTTATAGCCAGAGACCAGGATGAAGTTGTTTGTGATATTGATGTTATTTATGTGCCTCAGGAAAGAAGGGTATGAATTGATATTGTTGAGCCAAGAGATTGGACATGTACTAGAGAGTGGAATCGTGATCCATGATACATTCTTTTTAGTTAATATTATGAATAAGATGAGGAAAGGGTAACTCCTCCTCCTGTTCCACATGTCCATTCTGAACCACATCATATTGCACATATTCCACTAGCTGAACCTCCACCTCAAGAACCTATAGCTCAGTCAGTTCCCATTGATTGTTTCACTAAGGCTTATTTGGAATAGTTAAATAATGAGCTATGTTAGTCTGTGTTAGCTTTAGTAGGATCCAAAAAATGAAGCATCCACCTCCATAAGTATCTCAGATGCTGATGAAACAAAAATTTCCAGAGTAGTAATTCAGGATATTCAACCAAATCTCATTACTACAGCAGAAACCATTATTAAACACAACACCTTACTGTGTGAAGAAGTAAGAAAGATGATAAATGAATAGAACTCCTTAACCTCTTACTTAAAGACCTACTTTTGTGGTGTTATAGAAGTTATTAGGAACTCAGTAACTCATCTACTCATTGTTGACCCGAAAAGGTTGAAAGATGATCTTGTAAAAATGATGACTGGCCCATCCAGTTCCAGGAGTGGGAGAAGTGTTGTTGCTGATTTAGAGTCTATCGAGGATGTGATGAGAGAGGAAATTCAAAAACTCCTGACTATTTCAGATAATTAAACCCATGAAAAGTACATCAGAATATTGATATTCTATATAATATGGTCAGGTAGTTCACCAGTGAATCCTATGTAGCTTATAAAGAAATTTTGGAAAAGGTGGATTAGTATTTGACTAAGCTTTATAACAAACATGACCTCATCAATAGTTTCATGTTTATGGCAGAAAATATTCGAATTCCTCCCATCATAGAAGCATTAAAAAACAACGTTCTTAAATTTAAAGACTTTACGTCTTTTCTATGTAAATTTATGTACAATAAGGATGACGTCGAGAAGGAAATGCAATATGGTGTTGAAATCATTAATGACATCATCAACCCTCTCAAAACATATCTTCTTGTTCAGGATGAGGATATTGTAGTCCCTCTAGTGGCTTTAATTGGTACTACCTATCGGCCTCCTACTCCAATGACTGTCTCTTAGGATCTTTCCAAGATTAGACCGATCATTAATGAGCAGTCTCCAAGTCATGTGTTGTTAGAGAGAAGGCCTAGCCATACAGCTACTGTCCCTACTTGTGTGGCTCTACCTGGTGTTTTCCTTAGACCACATCCTTCCACTGCCACTCTCAAACCTTGTCATCCCCCTTTGGATCCTTCCAATAAAGGAAAATAATCTCCGCATCCAAAACCTTGATGATGGATTTTATATTTTGATAGGGATTTGTTATTTTTTTTGCCTTGTAAATTTATGACTTTTAATGAAAATTATTATGGTATCTTTCTTTTATATTATTTCCCCTTACTAATTTTTTCTTTTTTTTATCCCAAAAGGGGTAGAAAATATGTATGGAATATACTCTTCTAAATCCATTTATTGAGAGGCAGATCTGTTTTAACTAAATTCTAGAAATGAAAAACATTAGTTACATTGGACAATTTCATTCAACTAAGTCAATATCACGAACAAACCCGGGTTGACCCTGAACTGGTAACCCGAGTCGGTCTGCGACATGGCCCGAGTGGCGGTCCTGATCCTCCTAGGCTGGCGAAAAGCTCCATAGCATCAACAGAGTCTATGGGAACAATTTCTCCCAATACAAAGAAATAATACAGCAGGAATACTACAGAGCAACATAGAATAAATAATCCAAATAATGTGACTAAACATGAATAGAAGAAATATAAAAATGACCAAACACGACGTTCAAACTAACTCTGTGAGACCTCACGGGTCACTCTCTGACTCAACGATCAAGCGTCGTCCTAGGAGAGTGCACTCAAGCTATAGCCTGCACAAACACTAAAAACAGAAACGAACTATAGGCGTGAGTGTTAAAACTCAGTAGGCTAGCCCGATATCTATTCCCAATGCACTACCTTTAAAATAAAAGAAACATCATTTCATGTTTGAACTACAATTTATAAAAGTATGTTTTTTTATGTATTTTATATAGAAACAAACTACAAAGCATTGCCCTTAAACATTTCCGAATTTGGGTATATTTCATTAGTGTCAATGGATTTTTAGAAAGGGAATGCGATGTTTTTATTTTCAAATTTCTAAAGAGTGGATTAAACGCTTTCATTTGAAAACCATTTCATAAAATCCTAATCAAAATAAATTCACCAATTTCCAAGGAAAACAATACACAAGAAATGCAAAAAGTAAAACACATAGCAAGGGAAATGTAGGTATATATAGGAGCATCAGAATCACTAATGCAAGAAAAAAAGCCGAATAGTTATGGGTGAACCTAGGAGATCAATAATAAACCAGAAGACACCAATACATGAGAAATCATCCTTATTGACATGTCAAGATGACATCCAAATGCAAAATATGCTCGACTATCCTCTCTCAGGGAGGTCAAGGGAAAATCCCATAGTAATAAACCAAATATATATCCAACTACTATGGGCCACTGGTCAGTACCATAACCTACCAGTGCAGCAATAATTCTTAGAATAATCTCTCAATATGTCAAATTCTCATGTCTCATGTGTTTGGAAAGGGGGTGAGCCAACGGATGCCAACCGAGCATCTAATCATATATATATATATATATATATAAAGCACAACAAGCATCATCCAGAGCCACTCCATCGAACAACCTCTTGCCTTTAAACTACTCAAGTACCTTTGAGCCTCTAAGAGCGGCCTCCAAAACAATCAATTACATCTAAGGCAATAGAGTTATCCTAGGAGGGTTTTTTACAAAATAATCACACCATTTTCCATAAAGTGCCAAATGGGAATTAAACACATTTCACAATCACAACTAGAAAAAAGTACAAATTCTTCATAAGACACAACCCAGTTTAATACCATTTAATGAACCCCCAAAACATGACTTCACAGGCTGTCAATATATTTTGTAAAACCAAACCAATTTTTTTTTTTCAAATAAACTTTAAGAGCCAACCGGGAAATTTCTCAAAAGAACCAAAGTACTTGTTCATGCTTCAAAATAAATCTTTTATCATTAAACTAAAACTCTATTTTATATTCCGTGAATTGTGTTTAAAATCCAAATGTGAAATCTTTCATTATTGGATGTCCGCTCGTCAAGAAAGTATCTCATGTGTCGTGTATAAAATAAATAGAACATTCTTACACTGAGTAATTATTAAAAAAACATTTCTCTAATACTATTTCACGTTTACTAGAATTAATAAAAAATTTAATTTGAACAAATAGTGTGCACAAACAGCAAGAGATAATGTAACATAAATTTTAAAAACAGTGCAAAGGGAACCTACCTCATGTTCAAAGTGCGATGACAAAATAACCTCAGGACCAAGGCGCGATGACACAACGTGTGTCTGAATCCAAGTGATAAAGTCCAAAACTATGCATAATAAATATCAAGGACTCAGACACATACAAATAACTCACTAGAGCACGAGAAACCATGCAGCGGGAAGAAACAATCACCTTGAAACTGAAGCGCAATGATGATGGAACTTTGGACACAAGGCATGACGATGGCGCTCACATAGAAACGCCATGCGCGGGTCTGAAAAAATTCAAGACGACCAAAATAATAATTAATTAATAAAAATCCTAATAAAAAAAAGGAATATATATACATATATCAAACATAAATATCAATCAAAGCATAAAAAAATATGGTATACCAACAGGGGGTTGTGAATAGAAGTGGATCGCGGGAAAGAGTCGCGCTGGGACAGAGGAAGGTGTCTGCAAGGCTGGACGCTGTCCGACCTGGGGGTGCGTCGAGGCCCGCCGGAGAGTGGTGGTGCAAGGTGGCCGACAGGAAGGATGAGGGTGATCCAAATCGAATTTGGGGCTCCGAGCAGGTTGCGGGGCGGCCGGCGAGCACCAGATGAGAATAAGGGCGAGGGCCAGGCGTGACTGGCTTTAGGCGAAGGAAGAAGGTGCACTAAATGAGAGGGTGGCTGAGAGGTGTCTGCACTGGTGAGTAGAAGGGGGTGGCCTGTATGAGGCTGAATTAGGGGTAGAAGGGGAAGAAAGAAAGTGTTAGGGTGTCATGTCTCTGTCTTGAAAAGGGGAAGCCGTGCCGGTGAAGGAGGGGGGCAGCGGGGTTACCGGGTCCGAGGGCTGCTGGGGGCCGGTGCGAGGTGTTGGGGTGGAGCATGCAGGGGAGAGGAGGGAACTGGGGTGCTGGATACATATATGCGTGCTGGAAAGTAGACTGGAGGGTGAGCAGGAGGGCTGAGGCGCATCAGCGAGGGAGAGGAGAGAGCGCTTGTGTGGTGCTGCTGCGAGCCAAGGAAAAAACAGGAGGGCCGGTTGCAGCAAGTTGGAGCGCGTAGGGAAAAATACCGAGGGTCGTGATGGGGAGGAAGGGAGACAGCGAAGGTGGAGGGTTGCTCGTGCAGAAAAAACAAGAAGAAAGTGGAAAATATTTCTGGTGGCGGCCTGCGATGGGGAGTTTTGTGATGCTGGTATGAAGGAGGAAGGCTGAGGAGGCATTGGGGGAAGGAGTCTCCGGGCTGCAAGTTTGCAAGTCAGCTGGATGGGGGAGAAAAGTGAGGAGGAAGAAAAAAACGAGGGGGGCGAGCCGCTAGGGTTAGAAGAAAAGAAGAAGTAAAAATAATAATAATAAATAATAATAATAATAATAATACATAATAATACATAATAATACCAAAGTAAATGATAAAATTAAAACTAATAAAAGCACCCATTTATTTTAATAATAATAATACTATTAACATAATAAAAGCATTAAATTACACCATTAAGTAACATTTCATTGTTCAATTTAATTCTTTGAAGATTAAAGATCACACAGTTCTCTGGGAAAAGCCGCATGACATCGCGCTCCGGCTGTGCGTTCAACGACGTTGAACCCAAAACATGCACTTTTAATCGAAAACTCAAAAACTTCGTCCGAGACTCCCCCCGAACCCTAGAAAAACTATTTTAGAGTAAACAAATAATAAAATAAAGCACACCCCTATGTCGGGGTGTGACAATTCTCCCCACCATAATGCTTTATGCCCCTGTAAAGCCACAACACCATCCAGTATATCGATCAACACCTAAGGATTCCACACAACACGATCCAACCTCCCAACCCAAGGACCTCACAACGACTACCAGTGGGACTGAACCTCATTGCCCGAAATAAATCACGAACAGAGGGGAGGCCTGAACGGGCTCCCCTCCATAATAACTCAACTAGGATTTGATAACGATTTAATAAAAAACCCAAAGAGACTCACGGTGGGTCTCCCCACCATAAAGGACCAACCTACTAATGACCAAACGGATAACCAGATTAGACGTGCATGAGGCCTTACTCAAGCTAGAAAGAGCACAATAAAGACCATTAAACCACTTACCTTCTTCGAAAATGGATAAGAGTTGATCTAAAAAGTTTTCACAAACCAAAAATCCTTACCCTATGGGTGGGGAGGGAGGGCCCAAGGATTGTATCAGGGAAACATGGATAGAAAACTACTCACGTCCCACCGCTTAATGATAGACACAAATCGAAGCCGTTACCGATTCACATCAGTGGCCCACACAAGGTCACTGATCAGCAACTTACATCCAAAAGTCACAATTCCCGACATTACGTGAGGGATAAGTCCATCGCTCACTTTTCAATAAGAGGAAAACTACAACGACTTAGAAACCCGAACAGAAACACCAGAACTATCTCACCAAACGGTAGAGGAACATCTTTAACCAGACTCCTTAAAGATTCCCCGGGGGATTCCTGACTACGCGACAGCTTCACTCCGAGGCCTTTTGGCTGGAGCTCTGATGGATGAATCATCTTTTGACTCACAGTCAGGTTCTGATAATCCCATTAAGAAACAAACAAAATTAAAGACAAAATTTTGAAATAAAGTCATGCTGCCATTGAAAATCAGAGTTCATAAAAAACCCACGACATTCCCATACATGTAAAAACCCCAAAACACCATCTGTACAACTGCAACAATAAAAGATCTCTTACACTGAAAGGAAACTACACTAGAAAAATTTAACAAAACCCCCAACAGCACATCACTTCTAAGAACTTCTTCCATGACGCTTCCTAGAAACGCCCCGATGGAATGGTCAAAAGTGACCCAGGAATCCACATGCCTGGCAGGGCTTCAGAGCGCTTGGGAACCACGACTTCTTGTTACCCCTCTTTCCACACTAATAACAATTGAAAATCTCTCACTCTGAAGAGGTTGATGAAAGATACTAAGGCCTCTTGATTCCACGACCTGCTCTAACCACCTTCATTTTTTTACACATATCCTTTAAAGAATCTTCACCACTTCTTATAGGGATCGAAGGAGGGAGGACTACTTCAAGCAGTCATGCCATCATGGCTTTGACATGAAAAGAATGTCTCGCCAAACTGACAAAAGAAGTTAGGTTGGACTCTGACACCTTCCACTATAGATCAGGGTAGAGACCTTCCTCGAAGCGTCGAGCCTTCATGGGGTTATTTGTGACATACCCTGAATCATAAGGTACTATCTCCACAAAGCGCTGGAAATATTCCAACACAAGTCTATCGCCCTACTGCAGACAACACATCTCCATCCCCTTTCTCACCATTTCTTCCACAGAAAAATACAGGAGAATGAACGTGGCCTTGAAAAACTACCAAGTAAGATCTTGACAAAACTTGTTCAGAGACACTGACTTCCACCACATCCACGGTGAACCATCAAGCATGATGGTCGCAAACTTGACCTTCAACGACTAAGGAAACTCAATGAGGTTAACGTCCCAACCAATCTTCCGCATCCACTCCTCTTCTATAGAAGTTTCTTCTTGGCCATAAAATAGAGGTGGATCCAGCTTCCGAAACTCAAGCATAAAATCCATAGGTTGATAAACCGTACTATGATCACCCATCGAAGCTTCAAGGGAAAATGTGCTGGACAAAAAGATCCATGAACCCAATCATGGACAACTCGATAAATAAAAATCCTCAAAATCAAACATTGCATAGGTGACAAGATTGAAACACAAGAAATAATGTAATCATAACATCAAAACATTTCTCTTTGAAACACCTTTAATTTAAAACAAGCTTGGTGAGTTAAACCCTCGCCATTGTTAGTCTTTAGAGTCTCACTCATATGGATGTATCTGTGCCACCCCGGGCATCCATCCACCATACCAAAAAAAAATCAAGCCCCATGTCCAACATACCACTATGCGTGTGAGAAATCATCGGAACACCATGGCCAGAACAAAAAAAATCATTTTCCAAAAAACAATCATTCATACCACTTCTTTTAAAACAATCCAAAAATTAAACATGTCATTTCAAATAACTATCTTCTTTTTCAAAACAACTTTTTTTTATTCAAACCACATCCAAAAATCAAAGGAAACTCAAAACAACTCAAACAAGGAACTAGTTTCAGTGGGTGACCTGACCATATGGTTGTCGGCCATATGTCAATCACGTCCCTGAAATGAAGAGTCTTTTTGGACCATACCCCCAGCTCCACATGGATTGCCAGGCCACACAGCTTAATACTATTAGCCCAACTCCCTTTGTCAAATCCCAAACTCAAAACATTTTTATAAAAACCCAAATAAACAAATTAAACCGGACTTTCTAGGGAAACCCGAGGATCAGAACGAGCAAGAGTTCGCGACGCTCTTTCCGCTCTTACCCCTTAGGTCCCGACAATCCTACTCTGTCTACCTTGACATCCCAGATAAAAAAGGTTGCTTTGAAAAGTGAGGTGGCTAAGATCTGACCTCCTCTGATACCATTTTTGTCACGAACAAACCCGGGTCGACCCTGAACCGGTCACCCGAGCCGGTCCGCGACATGGGACGAGAGGCGTTCCCAATCCTCCCGGGCTAGCGACAAGCGCCAGGGCATCAACAGAGGTCGTGCGAATGATTTTTCCCAATAAAAATAAATAAAGCAGCATGAATAATATAGAGCAGCATAGAATAAATAAACCAAATAATGTTACTAATCATGAATAGAAGAAATATAAAGCTGACCAAACATGACGTCCGAACTAACTTCGTGCGACCATGCCGGTTCTCTCCGACACAACGATCAAGCGTCTCCCTAGGCGTGCACACTCAAGCTATAGCCTGCATAAACACTAAAAATAGAAAAGAACTATATGCGTGAGTATTAAAACATAGTAGGCTAGCCCAATATCTATTCCCAATGCACATCCTTTAAAATAAAAGAAACATCATTTCAATTTTGAACTACAATTTATAAAAGTATGTTTTTATATGTATTTTACTTAAAAAAATTACGAACTATTTCCCATAACCATTTCTGAATTTGGGTTCATTTCATTAGTGTCAATGGATTTTTAGAAAGGGAAAGTGTTGTTTTTATTTTCAAATTTGTAAAGAGAGGATTAAACGCTTTCATTTGAAAACCATTTCATAAAATCCTAAGCAAAAAATATTTACCACATTCGATGGAAAACAATACAACAGAAATGCACAATGTAAAACACACAGAAAGGGAAATGTAGGTATATATATGAGCATCATAAAAACTACTGCAAGCAACAAAAGCCAAATAGGCATGGGTGAACCTAGGAGATCGAGCATAAACCAAAGGACACCAATACATGAGAAATCATCCTTATCGACATGTCACAATGAATTCAATACTCACAATATGTTGTATGATCCTCTCTCAAAGACTATAGTAATAAACCCCATATATATCCACCTACTATGGGACACTGTTCAGTACCATAACCTACCAGTGCAACAATCATTCTTAGAATATTTTCTCAATATTCTATATTCCCATGTCTCAAGTGTTTGGGAAGGGGCTGATGCAACCGATGCTAACCGAGCATCCAATCATATATATATATATAAATCACAACAGGCATCTCCCCGAGCCACTCCATGGTACAACCTCTTGCCTTTAAACTACTCAAGTACCAAGGATCCTCTAAGTGTGGCCTCCCAAATAGTCAATTGCATCTATTGCAGGAGAGTCATCCTAGGAGGGTTTTTATCAAAACAATCAAATCATTTTCCAAAAAGTTCCAAATGTTCATTAAACACCTTTCACTATCACAACTAAAAAAAGTAAAACTTCTTTATAAGACCAAACCCAGTTTAAAACCATTTAAAGAACCCCCAAAACACTAATTCAAAGGATGCCATTATTTTTTATAAAACCAAACCAAAAAATTTAAATTTTTTTCAATGAAACGTTAAGAGGAAACCGAGAAATTTTTCATAAGAACCAAAGTACTTGTTCACGATTCAAAATAAATCTTTTATCATTAAACCAGAACTCTATTTTATATTATGTGAATTATGTTTAAAATCCAAATGGGCATTCTTTCATTATTGGGTGTCTGCTCATCAGGAAAATATTTCATGTGTCATGTATAAAATAAACAGCACTTTCTTACACTAAGTAATTATTATAAAAACATTTATCTAATACTATTTCACATTTACTAGGATTAATAAAATATTTAAATTGAACAAATATTGTGTGTAAATAGTAGGAAATAATGTAACTTAAATTTTAAAAGTAGTGCAAAGTGAACCTACCTCATGTTCAAAGCGCGACGACAAAACAACCTCGAGACCAAGGCGCGATGATACAACGTGTGTCTGAAACCACGTGATAAAGTCCAAAACATTGTATAATAAATATCAAGGACATAGAAACATACCAAAAACTCACTAGAGCCCGTGAAACCAAGTGGCGGGAAGAAAAAATCACCTTGAAACTGAAGCGTGATGACAACGGAACTTCGGACACAAGGCACGGCGATGACGCTCACTCAGAAATTCCCCACGCGAGTCCTAAAAAAGAAAAGACGACCCAAATAATATTTAATTACTAAAAATACTAATCAAACCAAGGCATATGTATACATATATAAAACATAAATATCAAACAGAGCGTAAAAAAGATGTTATACCAACGGGGGGTCATGACTGGAAATGGATCGCGGGAAGGAGTCATGCCGGGACAGTGGAAGGTGTCTGTGAGGCTGGATGTGGTCCGACCAGGGGGTGCATCGGGGGCCGCCGGACAGTGGTGGTGTAAGGTGGCCAACGGGTAGGATGAGGGTAATCTGGATGGAATTTGGGTCTCCGAGCAGGGTGCGGGTGGTCGGAGAGAAGTGGACGATAAGGAGGGCGAGGGCCAGGCGCGACTGGCTTTAGGACAAGGCACCTGGTGCACTAAATTAGAGGAAGGCCGATAGGGGTCTGCGCTGGTGAGTAGAAGGGGGTGGTCTAGATGAGTCCGAATCAAGGGTAGAAAGGGAAGGAAAAAAAGTGTTAGGGGGTCATGTCTTTGGCTTGAAAAGGGGAAGTCACACCGATTAATGAGGGGGGAAGCAGGGTTTCCCGGTCCGAGGGCTGCTGGGGGCTGGTGCGAGGTGTCAGGGCGCCACATTTAGGGGAGAGGAGGCAACTGGGGTGTCGGCTGCATCTATGCGCACTGAAGGGTAGACTAGAGGGTGAGCAGGAGGGCCAAGGCATGCCGTTGAGGGAGAGGATAGAGTGCTTGTGCAGTGCTGCTCTGAGCCAAGGGGAAAACAGGAGGGCCAGTTGCAGAAGGTTGGAGCACTTAGGGAAAGACACCGAGGGCTGTGATGGGGAGGAAAGTAGATGGAGAAGTTGGGAGGCTACTCATACTGCAAAAACAGGGAGAAGGAGGAGGATATTTATGATGGTGGCCTACGACAGGATGTTTTGTGATGCTGGTGCGAAGAGGAAGGCCGAGGCGGCGCTGTGGGAAGGAGGCTCCGGGCTGCTAGTTGCAAGGCGGTTGGATGGGAGAGAGAAGCGAGGAGGAAGAAAAATACGAGGGGGGAAAGTCTCTATAGTTAGAAGAAATGAAGAAGAATCAATAATAATAATAAAAATAAAAATAAAAATAAAATAATAACCATAATAATAATAATACATAATAATACCAAAGTAAAATGAAAAAAGTAAAACTAATAAGAGAAACCATTTGTTTTAATAATAATCAAATTATAAACACAATAAAAGTTTTAAATGACACCATTAACTATAATATCATTATTCGTTTTAATTATTTGAAGACGAAAGGTCACGTAGTTGTCTGGGAAAAGCTGCATGACGTCGCGCTCTGTCCGTGCGTTCAACGACGTTGAACCCAAACATGCGCTTTTAATCGGAAACTCAAAAACATCATCTGGGATTCCCCCCGGACCCCAGAAAAATTATTTAAGAATAAATAAATAATAAAATAAAACACACTCCTAGGTCGGGGTGTAGGAGTCAAAGATCTCTTTATTCTCTATATTTATATGAATTTCATAATTTGTGATTATCAAAAAGGGGAAGATTGTTGGACCCTCAATGATATTGTAGTTTTTATAATCACATATAATGTCAATATACAATATCTACTCTTTCATGCCAGTTTAATATCTCTCTCTAAATCAATTATGCCATACAAAAACATATAATTTAAAAATCAAATTTCATATATTCATGAATAAATATGTTATCAAATGTATTTAAACATAAAATTTTATAAAACACGTAGTCCGGTAATAAAAACACTTTGCAATATTTCAAAATTACCTAGCACTTATGGATAGTTTGACACAACAAAACCAAATTTTGACTCACCGAAGTTCGAGAGACAGAAGTTGACACACCGAAACCGAAGTTGACACACAGAATTGCGATAGACTGAAGTCGACACACCGAAACTGATGTCGACACACCGAAGTTCGACAAATCATAGTCGACACATCGATGTTCGACAAACCGAAGTTGGACACACTGATGTCGAGACACAAAAGTTCGAAAGACTGAAGTCGATACACCAAAGATGACACACAGAAGATAACAGACCGATGCTGTCAAACCAAAGATAACAGACCGAAGATAGATCATTAATGTTAAAAATATAGATTTGGATTTTATTAATTCAAATTTATTTCTAACAATCATATTTAAACAAATTAATGTTTCTGACATTTTTTAATGTTATCTGTAGAACTATCCGTAGACAATATGAGGTACGTGCTGTGAAAAGATATTCATGCCTAGAGGATACTGGAGTATAAAAGGACTTCATCTTTCACTTTATACTATGTAGTACCTGATGTATTACACGCTGAGACATGCTGAGACCTACTGAGACATAGACTGTGCGAAAACTAAAAGAGAGGACTGAAGCCCATGAGATTACAAGAAGATTGTATCAAGAAACTTTCTCCAAAATCATAGTATATATCGATACCTTGATGATCTAAACCCTTATCACCCCTCGATGTTGGATTACAGAAACTGAGATAGTCTGTTCTGAAGACAACCTCCATAAGAGGACCCAAATACTATTTTCTCAACATCCATCGTGTCCAGAGCATTACTTCACAACACACATAGAATTAGTAACTATATTTTCTTTCTTAACTATGTTGTGTTTTATCTTTACTAAGTAAGGAGTGTGTATATTTGTTTGTACCACACACACTGTCTGTAGGGTATAATTGGAGGATATCAAACTATCCTCATACTCAATCACTTCTTACACATGTATCCCACGAAGAATAGTGGAAGGGATCATGCGTGATCTATTTATCTTTATTTCCCACAAATAACTGTGGTTGAGGCCAAGTGAGACCTAGATAGCCGGGTGTTATGTTGTGAACCCTGATCCAAGGTGTGGGTCAAAAGTTTATTAATATAAACAGCTTGGTGGTAGGTGATCACTACGTGAAGAGGACTAAGTCTCTACTTGAGACTGAACCTCTTGTATTATCTCTAGTGTATATTATGTTAAATTTCTTATATGATATGTATCTCTTGCATTAAGATAACATGAACTTTGATAGTTATTTTAGCAAGTGTTGACATTTTTTATGAATCATTAGGTTTTCTTCGAATGTTTTGTTAATTGATAGTCTAGTAAAACTAAAAACTAATACATCTTCTGGGAATCAAATTGAACCATTAGGACATTTATAAATTCACTACAAACTTACATTGTGTTTCTTTTTATCAGGGGATTTTGTTTTGTCAAGAATCCTTTTAACATAAATTTTTATAGATACTAAATTCACCCCCTCTTGAGTCATCTATTCTGAAAAAAGTATTAAAATAAGAAATAATTACTTTTGACACATGTTTTCTAAATAAACCTACAACAAAAAACCATTTTACTAATATGTTGACTAATGGATATCATATAATTTGAGATATGATAGAAATATATTTGTATGTAACAATATTTTTTGATAAAAATCATTTGTTAAATGTTGGGCTATCTATACATGAACATGAAACACATAGTGAGTCTTTGTAGCCTCTCAGTATACTAACCTCTAGTCATGGGTAAATATGTTTCTATAAAATATGTTTTTCCCTTTATGGATTGTGGGAGGAAAACTATTTTCTATGGGTTAAGAATCTACCACCACAATCCATATTTTTTTTCCAATGACACTTTTAAAGGGTATGTGTGAACCAAAACAACTGAAAACCATTAAAAATTCATGCACTGCAAGATCCCCAACTCCAAATTAAAATTTCAAATTCAAATTGAAAAACAATGGATCACATAGAAATAAAAATTTCAAAAATTGAATAGATCAAACACCATCATAATCGGGATGCGATGTTATAACCAACAATTTTGACACTACTAATCACTGTCATCGAGTTCACCAGAGCTGAACTCAACATTGTCCTCGGGGATCAGGCCATCGTCACCTTCTTCCCCTATATGTTTCCTGCTCAAATCCATATCCCATTGCTGTTGAGGAACCATCCATCTAGGTACACATAATTTGGCATATGAATATTGGAATCCACTAGGAATACTGGTCAAACAAGTTCTTGAGACACATATTGTCTAGGAGGTAACAACCAAAGAGGCGATTTATGTTCACTATAGAGATTCCTATAAAGAAATAGTAAATGGAAAAATGGTTATCATTACAATTATGTGTAATTTTACATAATAGACTACATGTATTATTATTTTGGGACACCATATATTGAATGTTTTTAATGATTGAATTTTTTTTAGTATTTAAGTGAAAATAGACATGGATGGTACAAGATAGAACCAATAAATAATGACTTATTATTCAATGGTTTATTCCACAATAAAACCCATACACAAATCAGCATGAATTAAATTATTTTTAATTTCACATGTTAATGAATATTTAAACATTCATGACCCCCTCCCACCAGATATTCTATAATTAAGTGGGAGATATAATCACTCCTAATTCCTACCTCTAGTAATCCCTGGGTTGGTGACGAGAAGAAATGATATAAGATATCTCACAATATGGTGGGCATTAGACTCTATAAATGAAATTGGATCAGGATCTAGGATAAAAAAACAAAAAACAACTCCAACATACTATATAAGGGTAAAAAAAATTGAACCTACAATTCATGAATAAAATAAAATAGATACGTATAAAATTATCCAATGTAAATTCAAAAAAGGCATGTTTATGGCTGTAATTCAACAGAACAACCAAACTCACAAATAATTTACATCTCAGAAACCAAAATCCTCCTAGAAGAATTAATGTTGATAATATATATAGTTTGAGCATAATAGGTATAATCATCAGGGATATAACCGTGTCTTTAAGTGAACATGTGAAAAGTGCATGAAAAAAAATCAGCGAACAATCAACAGAACCAACAAGCGCATATACAAATAAACTGACCACGAAAAGACTTTCCAATGTTAACTCACAAGATCATGCATCAATTATAATAATATAATATCAATATCATAACATTGAAACATGTCTAACTGTCTGTTTCCTACTAATTTCTAACTCCCATACCCCCAATGTTGAACGTCATATTCTCTTATCCCATCTACATACATCACATCACTTCCTTCCCTCACACACTTGGGCCACACATCACATCACATCCCTACCAAAAACATCTTGTCTATAGACTATATAACAACTCATCACAAAAACACAAGGCCCAACACACCAAAACACATCAAATCCTGAAAACACATGGGGCCACATAACACTACCAGAACTAGAGTATAAGTGTATCATGAACATGAAGGAAATAAACCTCATAACCTCCTCGTAACATGTATGACTCCCACCATATATAACATCACAACTACAACACAACTCACTCTTAGTCACCTGGACCAAAACATAACATATTGCTCGAATACACTTTCCAACACACCATTAATGTAGGAAGAACATGGGAGAGGGGGTTTCCAACAATCTGTATCACATCCATCTAGGATGATGGTGAATACACTCAGAACTCAGCACCTATGAGTGTTTGTAAGATTGTCTGACTCAGGAAGGGAATTTATTAAAAAACATAAACATATATGATATAGAGAAAACAAACAATATCAATCCAAAGGGTCCACATCAATAACACATGCACACACCACATGACTACGACATAGCACACATCAACTATCACAAAAGCTTCCCCCACTAAGTGAAACACACCACATAAGACACCCATCATTTTCCATTTTCAACTTAAAAGTATTACCATATATATTCATCAATTTTTTCACCTATCCAAACCATTATTTCCCAGATAATCATCAACCACTTACACTAAACTTCTCATTTCAATTTATTCTATAAAATTTAATCCATTAATCACATGCCCATTTTCACCTCGTTATAATAATTTATATACCCATCACGTTTCCTTATTATAAATTCCACTGCTACATGGGAAATTGACACTACCAAACCAAAAAATTGTCACCACAACACAACACAACAACCATCATTACTGGATCATATTTTACAAGTCATCTCACAATTTTAATCCACTGTTCCACAACCAGTATTCCACAATCACTATGACACAACACAAAATGGCCCACATCACAATCCATTCCAACCATCCACTGCATTATTACCCCATGCATCACCCATCACATCTGATCACATCTATCCTCACACAACAACCCAAACCACATATGGAAACACAATAAGTGAAATCACACATCACAACAAACATTCAAACTTCCATTTATTTGGGGGATTAATCAAATTACTTCTTTATATTAGCATGGCTATCTTCAAAAAAACCAAATATCAGGTGGGAAATAAATTTTGGTCCAAATATAAGTTCTTTAACCATTTATAGAGGTTGATATCAAAGAAATTCATAGAAGGGGACATAACATATATCAACTACCACATTATAAAAGTTTTCCTGCAACTAAAATTTTATAATTTTTAACATGAAATTATAAAAACATCACAACAAATAATTAAATATAAAAACATGTGATAAATCATCATACACATCAATAGTTGACATATCAATTAATTATATGATTATGTTGACTCTTAATATCCACCCAAAGATAATAAAAACATGAAATTTTCACACATATCATGGAAAATGGGCGAGAATGAGGAACCCCTAACTTCAAAGAATCTTATTGATCTCTTTATGCACTATAAAGAGAAGAAGAAACTAACCAAGAAAAACTTTTTATAATAGACTAGAGAGTCAAACTACAATGCAACTGAATATTTTCAAAATACAACCCAAAAAATAACCCAGACCATGATTCAAATTCAAAAAAAGCCCAAGATTAGTAATTGAAATTACAAAGATGATAATGAGGAAGGAAATCACTATAAATCAATGGATGGTAGCCAAGTATTGTGGAAAGGAATCCATGGATCAATCCTCACCGAATGATTCCCAAAACTCCACAAGGGAGTATTTTTGGCCACATAGAATAACAATGTATGTATAGGGTTTGAGGAAAAACCAGAGGTACCACAACTATTAAAGTCACATTGCATAAAGGAATTACATGATGTGCACTCCCCTTTTACATAATGTAATCATCGGTGTTCAGTTTCATCGAAAAAGACATATCCTATTAATTATTTAACCCATAAAATTTACACATCATCATCCTACCTCACACGAGTCTTGAATTGGATTTACATCTACTGTAAAATTTACATAGCGTGTATTCCATATGATTCTAGATTTTAGGATTCAATCAAATCTAGGCCCACTCTGGTCATCCTCCAGGCACCTAAAACACCCAAAACTGGAAAAGTAATAGTACACGAAGGCATAGACTATTACATTGAATACCTATCAAAGGATTTTCACCCAAAATAATAAAAAACCAAGTACATATGAAAAGGTTTACAAAAAAACCACCTTGTGGGAAAACATTCAATGATCATGTGGCATCACAAATTATACCAACATGAAATCACACAAAACCAAATGTCCAAAAACAAATCTCATATACACCACCACCTCTCACCAGGAACAACACTACATCTTCAGATACCAGTCTCAACCACAACTTTTCCATACATCCACCACACTATCATCTAATCTACATAGTCCAAACAAATAATCCATGATTCTCCAGACATACAAATTTGATAATCCTATCAACTATGACAAGATATTATCCTCTATAGGAGTAATTGAATCACCCAAATGGGTTTAGCCGCACCAATGGTCATTCATCTTGAAATGGAATCATGTCCTCCCATTTCCATATGTATGAAAATTATCAGGAACATCATATCATATAACATATAAATAACCAAAAATATCATCCTACGAAAAAAACAACTCAAGAAAACTTCTGTTTCTAAAAACGCAAATGCCTCTCTAAATCTCAATTAATCTCCTACAGACCACCATGCCTTCATAATACATGAAACCAAGTGAATGTTCCATCCATGATGTACATTGATTTGATGATCATGGATCACTTTTGGATTCTCCATTAATGTCTCATCATACTCGATTTCCAGCTCCACCAAGTCAATGACAATGGATTCATCATGAAGATATCACTAAAGTTGAGAGATGTAGAAGACATCGTGGATCCCATCCAACTGCAATGTAAATTTCAATTGATGCACTAGCTTTACAATGTACCCTAACACCTCAAATAGCCCAATAAAACTGGGAGGAAACACAATTCCTCCAATAGTCCATTATTGACCATGTCGATTAGAGACTCTAAAAAACACATGGTCTCGAACAATGAACAATATAAACCACATTATACTATAAGAATGGGCCTTTTGATAGTAATGTGTGACCCCCATCCACTAAAATATCGACTAGATATTCTTTTCCTTGCTCTGCACCACATTAGAAAACAAATATTATAAATCTCCAACCTCCCTCTATTACAATGAGCGAAGACACGCCCACCAATACAATCCATAAAATGGATCCCTACAAATGGAAGAGTTATAGATATTTTTGTGAATAAACTTACCAGGAATGTTCAGTCAGAGGTGAAACTCTGACCATTTATTAATAAAAAAATAAAACATCAACCAATTACAGCAGGGGGAAAATATAACTACAGACCATTAAAATCACACACATTACCACATCCACTATATCCTCCATCTTCTGCAGTAGAAGTTTCCCACTTAGAGCTTTCAAAATGTTTAAGGACTTTAGAATATTTCCTTCTATGATTCAGCTTTTCCAGAGAAAAAAATTCCTTTGGAGACGGCATGACCCCATTTTCCTTCACAACAGAAGATCTAGTAGGCACCTA
This sequence comes from Viscum album, assembly GCA_963277665.1. NCBI lineage: Eukaryota > Viridiplantae > Streptophyta > Magnoliopsida > Santalales > Viscaceae > Viscum > Viscum album. The sequence continues at coordinate 224,652,263 of OY728165.1, forward strand.
TGTGGAAAGATATGAGTAATCTTTTCTCGACCTTCGCCGTGGTGGGTCAGTCATAACATCCTTATTCCAGGAAATCTTCATTCCCACACCCTGAACCACATCACTGTAAGACATCTGAACTATAACATTCACATTCTCCTTGTCACTATCAGAAATATCACCCCACTATCTCGGGATTTCACTTCTTGATATTGCACTCCCTGCTCTTTTTGATCTTGATTGTTATACTCATTCATAGAACGACATTGTGGATTATCCTCAACATCCTGCATAGCATAATTCCCATTTTCCACACTCACATGGGAGAGACCATCTTGCAGTAAGCATTCCTCTTTCCCTATAGCATCTTCCTCTGCTTGAGACAAATCCATAAAACGATTGCCAGTGGTGATTGATATCCCTCCAGTAACAACTTCCTGCCTTGCCCACTACTCATCACATGCATCTGCTGCCTTCATTTCAGAAACAACTGCATACAGCTGCTGCTCGGGCACAGACTCCTTCTTCCAGTCACATGAATTCCGGTTTTTCACTTCCATTGGAATACCAAGATCCTGCTTCAGATGTTAAAAAACATGCCTCACAGTCGGGTCCTGTGTCCTATCCTCCGCCTCCTTTTGAAATTTCCCCTTCATTGTTGTTTCAGGACCAGAACCCGCAGCCTGAACCACAACAACCCGAGAACCATTTACAGCCTGTGCAGAGGAGGTGACCAGATCCTGAGCACCCTCCCCTCGTCGCGGCCCAGTACTCCTAGACCTCTCCTTCATCATCACTGATCCTAGACCAGCATTTTCCATTCTCAAGAACCCCGATGAAGCCACGAACATACCAGTACTTCGACAAAACAAAACAGCATGTCCAAGACGCCTACATGCAACACAGAAGCGCATCCAAGACTCAAACTTAACATCATGCTTCCACCGATATTTCTAACCATCTGTAATCCATACCCAATCAACAGGAGACCTCACGACATCGAGTTCAACAATGATCCTTGGGAAAATGGGGTGACAGTCAACCTCCGTCCGACAATATGAACATAGGTACTGACCAATCAAATTTCAAATGGAGCACAAGATAGCTGGGTTTGGAAAGGAAAGAGGGATACCAGGCAGACTCACCCAAATCGCCATTGTCGAGTGATCCCGCCTCATGTGAAAATCAAAGCTCCACCGGAGAAGAAAAAATGAGTCACCATTGCAGTTTCAAGGAGAATGGGACTAGGCAGTAATGAGGTCTCCTTCCATTTCAAACCAAATCATCAAATGCTCCCTGCCGAGAAAGCCGACAACCGCACGCTCTTGAAGATACCATGAATTAAAAATAAAACAATCAAAATCATCAACTGAAGGAAGCTGATGGCGAAACCGAGCCACCAGCGTAGGATTGTAGAGGTATGATGCACCCTTAAGCTCCGCCGAGGAGAGATTGACCTGAGGCACTCCTTGAAACAGATCTGGGACTTTCAGCGAGATCATAACCCTCAAAAAAGAAGGCAAAAAATCAGGATTTGTGAACAACGTGAAGGTTTTGTCCCATCCGTGATCTGGCAAGCCTCCCCCCTCCGATCGAGAGGGGGGAGTAGGGTTTCACGGCATTAGGGTTAGGTCATTGTCGAAGAAGAAGAGAGGTTTTGGACTTCGGGATTCCCCTTTGTGCATAAACTTGATCAATGGAATTTTTCATTCCCAAGATCCACCAAAGTCCATGACTCATGCGGTCAACATATCCTCTAGTATCTGGATGGTCCAATATATATGAACCACTGTTTGAGGGTGGAAATCCGTCCTAAGACCCAACTTGGAGGGAAAATAAGGATATAATTCCTTCCATGCTAATGAGGTAAAATAAGGATCTCGATTATATATGTTAATCCTTGTTACCTGTAAATCCTAACCACATCATCCATGTTCCACCTTTCTAAAACTCCCATGACACATCACTCATGAATTGCTATTAAGTGAGTTGATTTCATCGGTAATTCCATTATGAACTAAAATACATCATAAACTCCATAATCATGGGGTGACCCTATGATTAAAAACATCAATATTTGCTTCCATTTACACTCTGGGACATCCATGGACTGCATTTGACCACATAGAACACGATTTCCAACATTCACTTACTGAAAAACCAAACATCGTTCCATTGAATATGTCATGAACTATTTCATGCTCAACCACCAATGTTTTCTCCTAAATCATTGATAGACATTTTTAAAAAAATGATGTACCACCATGGGTGAGATGTGAAACTCATATAGAACTCTATAATTCATTGCCTTCAGTAAAAACACCCCCCATTAGAATAACAGTTTGTCTAAATAGACCTCTAACCATCCCTCAGAAGCATAACCATAGTCAACACGATCATGCATCACTATTCCTATGAGAATACCTAATAAGACGCCTCCACCCACTACATAGATGATGATTTTATGGCCATCTGATAAATACTACCCCAACCAATACTCTCATACACATTTAGAAGCATCACTGCAAGCTACTCCTTTCCATTCCAACCATCCATAGTCTATTGAGTCACATACTCTTAGGACATAGGAATCAATTTATTTATAACATAATTATCCTTCACTGGGGTGTAAAAGATATCAAAATCATAATATTAACGAAACTACATCCACCTTCCCTAGAATAGATTCAGATCTGGTTGAGAGAAAACAAATCGCAAGTGTTTGTAGTTCATGAAAACCACAAAGCGCTCGCCAATGAGGTAAGGCCACCACAACATTAGTGAGAACACAATTTCATCTAATAATATATCATGGGGGAATAGTTATTCTCATGGGTTTGTATCATTATAGACCAATAATATATTACTAACTTATGTTGTATTAACACACATCCCAAGACTAGATGAAATGCATCACAGAAACCTCAAACAACAAACCCACCACAAGAAACGGAAGCATTGGAGAAGTAATCAAATTATCCTTTAGGTAAAAAAATTGCTCCCTATCACTAGTCTCTCTAAATAAAATTCTAGTCATAACTAGTTGATTTTATTAGTGAGGCTATTACCTGAGAAAATTTTGGAATAAACCTTCAAAAATCGCCCGTGATACTAAGGAAACTGTGAAACCCAACCACATTCTATTTCAAGATCAAGAAACAATATATGAATCCTTCAATGGGTCCTCTACCACACCCTAATGGGACACCACATTTCCATGTAAACACACAACTCATGATTATGACTCACACATAGAAAAATTCACACAATGATATTGGTGTTGAAGGACCTAAAAAAACTCAATGATGATTTTCATGATTGTTTTCTAACATATTGTAATCTAAGATATTATTGATCAATTCAATAAAAATAGTTTATTATGTCATAGAAAATGGAGTTCTTAAGACCCATGAACATCGCTAATGTGTTTGTAAGTCTAAATGGAATATCCACAAATTTTAAGTCCTCATACCTGCATTTGTAGTAATTTTTTGGAATATCCCCATTTTTTACCCAAACTAGATATATCCATATCAAATGTAAATCATATAGAAGAAACTAGATCATCTCATGTTTTCAAACATTTCATTGATCATCAAAAGAGGGAAATGGTTCTTGACTACTACCTTATTCATCCTCTGATGGTCTACTCAAAACCACATACTACCATCCACTTTCATGGAAAGAAACATTGGACGACCCCATGGAAGCACACTGGGTCAGATGATACCCATTTTCATCAGGTCATACACCAATAGTCTAAACTGGTGCAACTCCATGGGTTCCATCTAATAGGGTTCCATCGAAATCGAAGACCCGCCTGGTTGAAACACAATACATAACTCGACATTTCATCAAGGTAGTAGTTCCATAATAAACTTTTAAAAAACATCCACTAACACCTCTCCAACCCTAATAACACTCCCAAAATAAGATTATATCGGTAGCTCTTCTAAATACAATAAAAGAGGCTCCACTTGCCTACCACCCAACTAATAGCCTCTCCCACCAATGAAATCCCCTCATTATCCAATCACATTGGGAAATGATACTCATATCTAATTGAAATCAATGAAATCATTCATGGTATATAGCTATTTTATATCAATGATAATATATCATGTAAATATCTACAACAAAAAGAGGCCCCCCAATAACTGGTAATAACCCATCACTAGTATACAATCCCAGAAAGTATCAAACAAGGACTCCCAACCTCTAACTGGAATAGATAACACCAGGGGAACTCGAAGAATCACCAAATCCAGTCCCAAAATATGAACCAAATAAAGAACAAAAAAGTAGTGTCAGTCTCCTAAATCAATCAAGTCACACACAAAGGGTAGATGATAAACCGATTGTACCTCGAATGACCCCCAACTCTATTGGTGTTTCTTCCACTAATGAATGCATATGAACATGCCTTTATCATCTGTATCTCTACTTATGACCTCCATTGTTTCACTACATCATGAGTCCCTATGGATGTGACCATAACAAGGCATTCGTATACCAACTATGCCATCTCTATACTACTGATCAAAAACATGTGGTCCTTGATGTTGGAACAATATTGGAGGAAACTGTTGTAGCTTAAAAGGGGACTGGCCACCCATCTAAAACCGGCCTGAATGAGAGGCCAAAAATTTATCATGGTGGTTCTCATATCTCATTTATATATGTAACATAATTGAAAACTCCCAAAGGCACTTAGAAACATATTGAACATGATCGTTGGGAAAACTCTACTATAGCTAGTTCCCCACTAAATAGAAACCACATTTCCAAAATACACATGCCTAGCTTCCAAAATCTCTAGTCCTTGAATATATATGATGCACACATTAATGGGTATGAACTCATAAGGAAATCATCTGCTCGATAAACTCATCCTTTTATACAAATATATATACATTGAGTGTGTGAATGGTGTGATTGTATATCTAATCACTAGACACAAAACCTCCTCCAAAGGTAGTACCCTGGACTTCTCATATGGACAAACATATGGAGAAAAGTACATTATGACCATAAACCTAATCCCAAGTTTCCATAAGCTCAGACTCCCCTTCTAAAGGGAGAAAAACTCCTTCCTCTTACCTTCTCTCTTTTTTGATGACAAAAAATATTCCTAAAACTTCCGATGATGGTTAGGCGACAACCGATATGCCTCCTTTTGGTCACCAAAAAACACCATCCACCAATGATGCATAGATCCCTGAATCTGGATAACTGCCAATAGCACCCGCAAATCAACCAATGTATGGATCAGGTTGATCAATATCAAGATACTCTATAATGTTCTATATTTCAAAATCTGAGACACTCCCCTCAAACATAGCCAAACATTTCCACTGAAAGGAATGCAAGGACTGTTGTCATGCGTAATCCTCTTATATTGGTATAACCATTCGATGATCAACTAGACTAGCCTTATGAACATTGACTTTCTGAGAAACTTGTGGATGATAAACATCATCCATTTATAAAAACAAGAAGAGTATTCTAAGCCCGGTAGCATTGAATTTTATTTAATATTTTTTTCACTTTTTCATTTTTTTCAAAACACAGATTTTAAACATGTACACCAGTCATTATGATGTGTGTACCTCTCCTAGGTCTCTACCCTACAAACAGGTCCACCTCAACTGATATGCCAATAATCTCAAAGCTTATTCAATAGATCATGAGGGGACCTAAATCATAAGTCCTAGATGATCTCCCTAGCCTACATCCCACAAAAATTCCAACTTGCACATCTACCATACCAACCCATGTAATCCTCAATGTAACTAACTGCAAAATCCACCATATCTATCATCCATAACCACTAATACAACTTTTTCATGAACCCCTCCCAAAAAAGATGCCACAATTAAGGTAGAGAGATAATGACCCCTCATTCTCTCCTCTAGTAGACCCCAGGATGGAAAATAGCACTGAGGTTATAAAAATTTCACAAAATGGGAGTCATTAACCTATTTAAATATATCATGATTGGAATATTGTATAAAAATAGAAAAAAATACAGCATAATATATTAGGGTAAACTAAAAACAATCCAACAATGCATGACTAACAAAAATGATACATATAAATGACTCTAACGTAATAATAAAAAAGACATGTTTATGGCATTGACTCATCAATAACTCTAAATCATCTAGAAATATACATAACTATTCCCAATGTCCTCATAGATACATGAAAATAGTTTATACACATAGGGTTATAATAACATGTATACTTATTAGGGAAATAACCAAGTATTGAAGGGAACATTTGAACAGATAATGCCAAAGAATTTGTGAAAAAATGGTAGAACTGACAAGTACATATTTCGTTTAACTATCAAAATCCAGCCTCACAAAGGCTCACTCACCAAATCATGCTTCTAATATAATAATATAATATCAATATCATCACAAAAAAATTCTACATGCTGTCTATTCCCAACCAATGTTCCACTCTCATACCCCAACATCAAATATCATTTTCTCTCATACCTTCCGCACATATCATGCCACATCTCTCCCACACCATCATGGGCTATACATTACCACACATCCCTCCTACACCTACCTAGGCCACACATCATGTAACTCTCCGAACCCCAAATCCTGGAGTCGGTGCATTATTTTAATGCATCAGCTTGATTACAATCAATCAAATACAGAAGGACCGGTTGGTTTAGCAGTCTTGGAAAATATATTACATACATGAACATTACATTATAATTCAAAACATTAAGTACAACATTGATAATACATTTATAATTCCATTTCTCTCCCACATTAAACCTGCGTAAAAATCAAACTACACATCATGGAATCTTGGGAAAATTAATATAATAATGGGGTGATCTTAGATGCCTAGTAAGGTTAAAAAATTCTACAAACAAGTTCTTAAATAAACATACAATTTTAAGGGATGGTATAAAATTATAACACAAGAATTTTAGAACATTATATTCAGTATAAAATGGAAATAATAAATAAAATAATCCCATATAAACATTCACATACATATTCTACAAGTCAAATAATTACATGTATAATCAATAACTAATCTCATAACGAGGAAATGTATAATGTCTGACAACATAACCATACCATTAAGGACTTGTTCCAAGACCTTTACCATACCATCAATTCCTTGTGACAAGAAACTAGTTTGTCTCATGATATCTACCGATGCAACGAGGAGCTATAGCGGGCCCTGCCGGTCACATAATAAGTAAAATACAACCCTCTTAGGAAAATCCTGAAACATAACATAAACATTCATATTAAAACTAGCATATAAAATATTCATACTCCACAATCAAAGAAAGTTTTGAACATAGATAATCCAAATTCAAATATATTATAAACCCTTCAACACATTATAGATTATTGTATCATAATAATTCAACCTCAAATATGCCTAAATTCTAAAAAAGGTTATTGACATATATGAACATTATTTTAATAAATTCATAAAATATCATGGAGGGAGATATCCCTTTTTACATTGAAATCATTTAGAGGCCGCATAATTCTAAATGAAAACATTTCTTATGAAAATAACTTAATAATCCTATAATGTAATATTCAAAACATTAAGGAATCCTAATGTTGGAAAATATCCTCTTTCACCGTATATGTTAAAAAATTATTTCCTTGAATTTTTCAAAATTATATAAAGTACCTCATTTGGAAAACGATGAAATGAGTCTTTTCAAAACGTGTTGTAAATAAGAAAACATGGGTAAAGATGAATTTAAAAATTGTTTATAATATTTTGAATAATATTTTAAGAAAAATAGACATGAATGATTTTGATTTACCTGTATATACTTACATATAATAAATTGTAGATAATAAATTGGTTGTAAAATTATCACATACATAAAAACATTACAAGATTCCTTTTAGAAAACTTTTGAAATAACCTAAAAATAGACAAAAAATTTCCATTATAGTCCTTTTTTCCATATAATTATTTATAAGAAATAATACCACGATTATTAAAATAGGGAAATTATTAATTCTTTACACATTAAAAGTGTCACATAACACATTGATCATATAAATAATAAAACCAGAATCTTCAATTGAAACTCTGAATACCATAAAGATAAATTTATTCATGACATTGAAAAAAATAAAGTAATTACATACACCACATAAAAAAATAAGAGGTAAACAAGTCTTATATCTCAAATAAATTAAATATGAGATGGAATTCCATTACCCTAGGTCTGATACTCTCTGAACGTGTCTAAAACTCATCTTTTGGGGTGTCTCCTTTTAATTCGTACAAAATAACTCTTTACGATGGCTTTATAAGAAATGTTTAGCCTATAGGATTATGTGAGGGATGTTGGGACAAAATATGTGCAGGGTTTGGTTAAGAAAAAGGGGTTTGGAGGTGTGAATTAAAGAGAAGGAAAACTTCCCTTTTATAAGAGGGGAGAGGTGTACTTTTAGAATATTGTAAAATATTAATTCATAATTAATATAATGAACGTCCCAAATAGATCCAAATTTATTTATTTAGAGTCTAGAATGAGTATCGGTGTAAATACACTAAACTAATGAATTTCATACATTTTTAGCTAACAAATTTTACCTTACCATTTTTATTTAACACTTATTTAAACAGTTTAACTCATACCATGTATTCTTCTATTTTTACACAACAGGGTTAACATATTTACAATAAAATTACAAGTGAACCCAAATTGGACGATTAATAACATATTTGACCATATCAATGTTATTTGGATAACCCATTTATTTTAATTACTTATATATCATTTAATAAAATAGTATTTATTTTAACATATCATTTCTGTCAATTTAAACACTAATCAATATTTCCATTTTTGAAAATATCAAAACATCATGATAACATCAAACCAATAGTTCCAACATCTCACCAAAATATCTACATTTTCTATACTATATTTTATGTCATTAATTAAATAAAATTAAATTTATTTTAATATTATTAACATCATTTATTTGACTGTTCCTTAAATAAATTAATAATTGTATCATCATTTTATAATAAAGGAATTTAATTATTTAATGACTAAAAATTATAAGTAAAATATCATGGAAATATAAATTTTTTAAATTTACAATGAGCATTTATAGTCTAATTTTTCTTCTGGATAACCTTTAATTAAAAGTTATTTCATTATTAAATTTAAAAATGTGACACATTTAACTCTTCTACAAATAAAATATAATAAATGTATTAATCTATCCCAAGTGTCTAAAAAGGATCATATTTTAGAAATATGTTTTATTTTGGCCAAAATATAATTATCCAAGGTAATGAAGAAAATTTTTAGGGTAATTTTATATTAATATAATATTATTTTTAACTTTAATTACCATATTTACCTTTAAATAAGGTAAAAAAAATTGAAAATATATTATTAACCAAAAATTATTTTTATCCTATTATAAAAACATTCATCCTAATTACATCCATTTTTGTTGGATTTTAGTAATTTAATTCACAAAATTGGTAAAAACACATTTAATGTTAATCATCCAATGTAGCTCGAAGGTGGGTAAAAAGACGTCAAAACGTCTTCAAAAAAATTTTATATCTAAATATATTATAAAAATTATTCCAATAAACATATTTATGTCAATATATGGATTATTTATGTATTTTGAACTTAAAACCAATTTAAATGATAATGATTATTTAAATGAAAAAGCTGGTTGTATAATAATAATGCAGTGTTTTTCACTATACATAAAAAGTTAAATATTTATAGAAAAATATTAAAACTTCACCCTAAGCTAATTTTGATATTATAAATATAAAAATAAAGACTATTTTACCAAATTAAAGTTATATGATTGTCTAAAATGAGTTTTATTATATTTCAAAAAATGACATAAAAATAGTTCTTTTATGAAAATAGCTTTTCTAAACATATAACTATTTAACATAAACATAAACATTTTATTATAAATATGTTTTATTTTTGTCAAAACATTATAAATAAAATTTAAAATTTATTTTTTAAAATTATTATTAATATATTTAATGTATATGTTATAAATATATCACCTAAATAATTACAACACAAATGTGTTGTTTCATGGAAACTCAGTCTTGCATGTTACAAAATACAAGTTAGTGTTGCGTGCAACACAAGCTAATGAATATAATTTATTCTAAAATATTGGGATGTTATATTACACCACCTTCAATAAATTGTGTCCTCAAAATTTTAATTCATAATAAAATTTATGGTATGGGCTTTTTAAAATATTATTATTGAAATTCCACACCAGAAAATTGACTAATGAGACCACCATTGTAAAATAAATAACACAAAGTATGATGTTCACCATTGATAAAACATACTAGGGTTCCATGTATGAAAATATGGACATGAATTAAAATTTAACCATAATGCTATGATGGAGTGTGATAGGGAATATTATTATGAGAATGTTAACAACTATAAATCTATAAGGTTGTGATGAACCAAGGGTCCATTGGATTCATTTGAAAAGAAAGTACTAGGAAAACATTTTTGGATTTAAGAACTTTTCCATATGGATTGTGAATTAATTATTTCATATAATAAGAACAAAAGGAATTATACTTACTAAAAAAGTAGAGTTCAATCCTTTATCAAATTTCTACCACAAACTCATCTTTCTCTCCAAATGATAATAAAACTAAAAAATGACATATTTAACTGAATAGTATAGGGTTACGAAAATATTATACTTCATATATCATACCATAAAAAACTACATTTTAAAAACCAAGACATCATGTTTTATAATGGTAGGTGATGTACCCTTGTATCCATTCATTTGTGGGATCAAGTCTTGTGGCCATGCTGGACGTACATGTTGTCACCCGACCTACATTTTATCATATTCTTAAAAATATAAAATTTCAATAATTATTCTATGAAATGTTTTCACCATAACCAATAGTATTTAATGTCCAAATTAATTCATTCCAACCATTAGTATTATCCCAAATACTTCTATCTAATCTCACAATCTATAAAATTATAAGGATGGTCACAAAACATAATGAATATGTTTTTTTCACATAACAAGAATGTGAATACCTTCATAATTTATTCGAAGACAACACGGTTATACCATAAAATACCATAAAACTCTATTGGAATATGTCTTTTTGTACTTATTCCTTATGTAAAAAAATGAATGCTTGATATACTCCATAAATCAAAAAATATTGTAAAGTCCCAAAATGATGGAATAAGTAGACCATTAATTAATATCATGGTATTCAATAATATACAATATACATTATCAAAATAAATAATCTCTTTATTCTAACATAATTATCTCAGACATATGATCGGTTTTCATTCCCTCAATAATACATTTTCCAAAACAATAACATACAAATATGTCATATTACATGATACCATACAATCTAAAATCATAAATGAAATGGTATTGTACAATAATCATTATTTATTACAAAATTATTATAACTAGTATATTCATAAAATGGTATTTAAATAAAATAATTCTTTAATAGGAATCTTAATCATTACAATTTATCTATGGTTGTATCATAAAATTATCAGTAACCAATAGTATCATATAGGGTATATTTAATTGAAAATTGGAACCTTGATTTACATAGTACCAGGTATACTTGCAGTTGAATCATTGTAAATTGGGAACCTTCTTCTTACCATTACAGTCATGAATATGGTGTCATTTTTCTTTATACTAATAACAAACTCTCATTCCCATAAATCATTTACCAAAGTTATTCTTTCCACATTTATCATGTTTGGTAAAATCCTTCTTTCCCTTCTTCTCTTTATCCATTTTTTCTCTTCCACCCTCTTCTTCTCTTTCTTCCATTAAAATCCATAAGACTCATAAAATTCTTTACTTATCTAATTAACACATGATATTATTTTATCATATGATGAGAATACATAGAGACTCTTTCTCTTTGAAATGTTGGATTATGACCATAAAAGTTATGATCCTTCTTACTCTTTGGAAGATGTACATTGGTGTAGTTGACAGTCATTATACTAAGAACCATTTCTATGTTATCACATAAATTATGTTAAATATTTTAACTCTAAACACGTCTTCTTGTTTTTTTACAGTATATGTTTAATATAGATAAAATTAAATTACATGAGAATCCAAATTGGATCATTAATGACGTCTTTGGCATTATCCAAATTTGTTTAATAAACCATGAATTTTTATTACATTAGTATCATTTAATTAAATTGTATTTATTCTAAGATATCATATATGTCAATTTTATTACTAATCAAAATTTTCATTTTTGAAAATATAAATACAACAAGATATCTTCAAACCAATTATTATAATGTTTCACAAACAAGACTACATTATCTATAAAATATGTTGATTCCATTAATTAAATAAAATTATTTTTAATATAATATTAATAATATCATATATTTCAATCTTCCTTTAATAAATCAATTACTACTACATTATCATTGTATCAAAAATTAATTTCCTTATTTAACGTAAAAAAATTATAAAAAAATAATCATTATGTAGATAAATTTCTTTTCTATCTAATTAATATTTATTTTCGAATTTATCTTATCTATAACCCTATAATAAAAATGATTTAGTTATTGAAATTTGATTATGACACTTTTAACTCTTCTTTTAATAAAATATAATAAATGTCTTAATCTAACACAATTGGCTTAAAAATAATTTTTTTGACCTAATGTTTCTTTTGGATGAAATATATTTATCCAATTAAACTTGGAAAAGGGTTAGGGTAATTTTATATTTTTATAATATTATTTTTACTTTTATTTACCCAATTTACCTTTAATAGTGTTAAATAAAATTTTAAAGTTACTGTTCACCAAAAATTATTTTGATTCTATTAGACTAAATTTTTCAAGCTAATTACAAACATGTCTGTCATATTTTATAAATTCGATTCAAAAATGTGGTAAAATTATTTTTAATGCTAATCATCTAATGTGGCTAGAAGGAGGGTAAAAAGACGTGAAAAAAATGATCAATGAATTTTTATATCTAATTTTGTTATAAAAATGATTCCATTAAACATCATTGGGTTAATGTATTTATTATTTATCTATTTGGGCATTAAAAATAAAATAATTAAATTACTTATTTAAATGAAAAAAATCAATTTTTAAACCATAATGTAGTTTCTGTCACTATTCATCAAAAATTTAATGATTTTAAATAAATACAAAAAATTAACCCTAAGATAATTTTGATATTACAAATTTAAATAGGAATTATATTTTACAAAATTAAATTTCTATGTGTGTAAAATTAATTTTATTATCGTTTACAGATGTACATAAAAATTAGTTCCTTTAGGAAAATAGTTTTTCTAAAAAAATAAATATTATAACGAAATATATAAATTTAATAATATATATGTTTTATTTATGAAATATAATTATAAATGAATAAAAAATTTGTTTATTACTATCTATATTAATATATTTAATGGATATTTTATTAATATAACATTTAAATAATTACATCACTGATGTTTCGTTTTGCAGATACTCAATCTTCCCTGTTAAGGAAGTCGTGTCAGTGTTGTGTGAAACAGATGCAATTAAATATAATTTACCATAAAATATTTGTTTGTCATATTTCACAACACCACTTGTCCCAAAAACACTTCTGACCATGGACCACAAGACATCTCATCCCGAAAACACTTGGGACCACATATCACATCGTTAATCAGAGTAGTATGGTAACATTAACAGGAAGGATGTCAACCTCATTCCCTCCTCCTACCATGCATGACCCCCACCATATACCACATCATAACCACATAAATTTATTCTTATAGAATCCTGATCCAATAGATCACATCGTTCTTAAAGACATTGAGGCCAATACACCACTACTGAAGGAAGAGTATGGGAGAGGGGAAGCCGGTTATCTATATCAAAACCACCCTAGATGTTTGGTAAAACCCCAAGAACTCAAAAAATATAATCATTGGTAAGGTTATCCAACTGAGGTGGAGAACATATAAAATAAAATAAACAAAAATTATATAGTTATAATACAAAACATACAACTTAAGGGTTCATATGAATAACACTAGAAAACACCACATCACCACCATGTACCACACATCAACTATCACAACTATTGCCACCACTACATGAAAACCCCCACAAAAGCCACACAGTAATTTCTAATTTCAACTAACAAGTTTCACCTCATTTATTCATTATTATTTTCAATTAGCCATCCAATTATTTCCCATAAAAAATTCAAACACTTCAACCACACTTTTCAATTTAATTCATTCGTCCAGATTTAATCCATTATTACTTGTAAATTTTCACCCCATTATATTAATTTATCTTCCCATAAAATTTTGTTATTATTTATCAATGTTATACTCAGGAAATTAACACAAACACAATAAATAACTATTTCCACATTAGTAAAAAACCAACATCTTCTCTGCTTCACATCTCCTTATCCATCTATCTAAAACAACCCAGTGTGACAAAACCATGCACCATATCCACTGCGCCTTAAACACCACTCCATAACCAATGGGCCACAACTATTGTGCCGTAACCGATGTTCCCGAACAATGATGACCCAATCATTACGCCACAACAAATGACTTCCAAAAATCATAATCTATGCCACCCAAAAATTTCATCATTGCCCCGCAAACCAAACATCCCATCCGGTCACATATATCATTGCCCAAGATCCATAACCACTTAGGGCACCATCACAAGAATCAGAACAAATCACAATGCACATTCTAGATTCCATTTATTTATTGGTATAATCACATTAATTATTTTTATTATCTTGGGTATTATCACACAAATAAGATATCAGGGGTAACATTTTACTAGTCAAATATATGTTCTTTTAACTTTAATTATGGTATTATCACATAACAACACAAAAAGGGCCATCACATATATCAAATAATTTTCAATCAAATGATTCTAAAAGACCCCATTTATTAAATCGGAAAATGGAAGGCACAAAAACATCTACAACATATAAAAAAATAGAAAAAATGTGATAAATCCGTATACCCATCAATTGTAGTCATCACTAATACTTAATATCAACCCAAAGGTAGGGAAATCCTGAAATTTATACACCTAGCACAAAAAAACATCTGAAATTGATAATCCACGACCTCAAGTAAGATTTAAAACCTCATTGTGCACCATAGGGTGAAGAAAAAACATCCAAAGAACAATTATTTCATAAGAAAATGGCGGGTAAACTACAATACACAAGAAGATCATTAAAATATTTCGATACACATAACCCTAACCAAACTACACCACTGAAGAAAATTATGATGAAAATGAAAAGGAAACAGATGAATACTACGAGGGAAGTCACCATAGATCAATAAAGGTAAGAAAATTATCGATTATGGGAAGCAACATATCAATCCACATTAGAGGAATCCAAAAATTCTTTAAGAGATAGCCTTGAGCCTCCTGGAATTGGATGATTTATGGGGTTAGAGGAAAAACCTAATACAGACTAACCATTAAGGATAAACTACATATGGGAATTATGTAATGTGTAATCCACTTTCACATCATGTAATCCTTGGGAATTAGATTAATAAAAAAATCAATCACCTTTTTATTATTTAACGCCTAAAATATGTAGGTCTTGAACCAGACTCAGAAAATACATGAATCAACATTACACATCTTGTATTACTTACATGGTGTGTATTCCCTCTACTTCTAGATTTTAGCATCCAAACAACTCCAGGACCACTCTAGGCCCCCTACAAGCACTTCCAACTCCAAAAACAAGCAATTTAATAGACTAAGAAAGAATAGAATGCTAAATTAATGATCATCATATTGGGTTATTGATTATGCAGACCACCTCATTTGGAGGAATCATTATAGAACATGTCTAAAAGAAATGACCAAAAGAATACCCTAATGTATATGTCTACAAAGTGTTGATATGAATTGTATGTGATATCAATTAAAACCAATAAGATATGAATATTTAATAAATCCTATTATAAGTAAATCACGTATAGTAATCATATTAAATTTATTTCTAAATGAATTATTGACATGTGTCTCAAATATTTTAGTGGGATCATCATATGAATTCATGATAGATATGTTGATAACATATGGAAAACAACAGTTATGTATTCCCAGTTTTATAATTCCAGGGAATGAATTTATCAAAGAACGACTTAATGTATTAACCATGTTCTATGGAAGAATATGTTAAAAATATATCCATGAGTTTTTTTTGAATATATTCATAGTATATATATTAAAAATGTATTTAACAATAAAAGTTTAAATAATTCGTGAATATATTTTCATTACAATATAATCATTCTGGTTAAATATTTATTTGAATAGGATGGAACTATTGAGTTTTAAATTATTTAAAAATATTTAGTACTATAACATTATCTCATATTTCTTGTTATGTACTAAAATTTGATAATATTGATGCATGATTTATATATGAAAATATTTAATATAACCAACATAATTTCACCAACTAATAGTTATAACTATCTAATAGTACATAGAAAAGTAGAATTGGATACGTTTCTAGTGTCTCAAAAACAAGGAATACCAGTGATCAAGGTAATTAAAAATGTAGAGACCCGAAGCCTGACGTACATGGACATTACATTAGTTTTGCAGAATACTTAGTAGATAACAAAAACACACACACAAGGATCGTAATAGTTTAGTGTCTTTGGAAACTCGGAACATAATCTTCTAATCATGGTGAAAGATCTTCAACATCTCCCATAAATATCTTCCTTTTTTTTACCTAAAACCTTTCTTTATATCCTGGGGAAAAGAAAACATAAAAGGGTGAGCTCAAATGCTCAGTAAGGGTAAACAAAATAAATATGAATCGCATCGTATACACAAGCACATAGCTTTTGGAAATCTTAACCTTCAAAAGAGATCATAATTTCATAACATGGGATAAATCATGGCAGTGAAATGTATTCACAATAATCATAACATAAAACATGAAACTTTGTGGAATACACACATAATCATAGAGAATCATTTCTTGTTAGTCAAGACTCATTTCCATGACTATCTTAGTTGACAAAGTCCCTTTCTGAACCGAGTCACCCTCATTTCAGTCCTATTTCACTGAACTGGTATAACCTACCGTTCCAGCCATGTCTATCACATGAGATATAAAATCTTTACCCAATGCATTGGAGGTAGATATAGGTCCCACCCATCTCATAATGATACCATTCATATGTGTTCCACAAAATCATAAATCATACATCATTGCGTAACCCATGTAATAAAAATGGGAATCTTAAACATCGTGACATCATAAAACAATTCATATAAGATAAAGGAATTCATAAAAAATATTTCAATCACAACATAATCAAATCCATGTAATAATAGGGATAGAAACATAACCCTTTATTATCTTAGATGGAAAATAATTTTGATAAAACACTTGAACTCCATTCTTGAGGAAAATATCCTTTCTACTTCAAAAAAATTTTCTTTTCTTAATATGTCATACAATTTTAAACTAAAAGAAGTTTATTGAAAATAAAAATGAAAACTTGTAATGTAATCTTCTTGGAAATAGTGTTTTAAAAATCCATTTATTCCGTATAAGTTAAAAGAAAACATTCTTCTCGTACTTTTGTCGGAAAAGTCAAAAAGTACCTCGTACGAAAAACGACAAATGATTCCTTTCATATCTTTTACTAAAAACTCACCAAAGGGTAAAATTGGATATAAACTATTTTAGAATGATTTAAATATTTCATATTGAGGAAACATGTATGTTTATGATAAATTGAACCCCAGTAAATTCCAAAGTATAAATAATCTCGGATAAAAAATGAGATTGTGATATTTCCCTTACTTTAGGTCTGATTTGCTTTGTAAGTGTCCGAACCTCCTGTATAATGATTTAAATAATGTCATTGACTTATTACAGAATCATATTCATTGTTATGATATCATATATGGTTCACTTATGACTTTATATTTCCCGTTCTTTTGTAAATTCCATGTTAAAGAAGCGTTTTGGGTAAAATCGTTTCATTTATCGTAGGTGTTTGGACTTGTTGTTCTTAACATTATTATTACTTATATCATGATTTACTTACTTCCAGAATATAAAACATGATTTATATATCATATATATTCAGTATATATATATAATAGATAGATAAATGAAATGAAACACACCGTTCAGGGAGACGGTAGTCCGTATGTACGCATGAACGCTGTTTTCCTTTCCTTATTGTCTTGAATGGAAGTAAGTAGATTACATACATATATACATAAATACAGTAGCTTTATAATGTCATATATTTCATTACTATTTCTTATATATACTTTATATTCATTCTTAAATGGTTAACATGGAGAATGAATCTCATCGCGTCGTGGAGACGGTCGTCCGTACGTACGCACGAGCGATGATATCGTTCTCATGATCGTGGGACTGTATTGGAGTGTATAAATACTATTTCAGAATCAATATCACTTTAAAATAATAATATATAGTTATTATTTACACCATTATACCCATCCAAGTAAGGTGGTGGTTGAAAAAAGATTTCACCATGACGTGGAGACGGTATTCTGTACGTACGCACGCGCGGTGATTTCATTTTCCGTAGGATGGATAGATGGTGAAAAAGGATTGTTCCGTAATTATAATAACATATCAGTATATTAGTGATACTGATGTTATTACTTCATAATGAAACAACCTAATAAGAAGAATTGGAAGATGAAATAAATGTGAACGAATCTGTAACGGAAATTACATATTCTTTGAAGCGCCTCTTTGAGACCTCCTCTTAGGGCACTAAAATTGGTCTTTGAGGAAGACCAGAACCTCTAGGATGTTTCTAGGGAAGTTGAGAAGAGAATTTGACAGGGGTTGGCCGAGCTTGAAGGCTCAATTTTGCGTGAGGATGAGAGGGAGGAGGTGCTCTTTTATAAGGGAGGAGAGGGGCACCTTTGGAATTCTTAGAAATATTAATTTATAATAAATCTAAAACCATTTAAAAACCTCCAAAAATGAGTCATATTATAAGATTAGATGAGATAGGGTTGTAATATCATCAATCATTCAAATTTATACATGTTTGGATCTTATTTTAAACCTTATCATTTTGATTTATCATTATTTAATCTATTTAAGTTTATTTGTGGTAAAAAAAATTCTAAATTTTAAATTATAACAAATAATTACTTATTTGTTGTGAATTTTCCATAATTGTTTACTTTATAAGATTATAGACCATATAAATTTAAATTTATAATTTTTAAATATTTTTATGATTTTTAAACAATTTTATAATATTTTATTTTTATAAAATAACAATAGTGTCAATTTTGACAGTATTCATTTATTTGAATTTAAATAAAACATATACAAAAGATATGTTCAAAATAAAAGCTTTAATATATTAATAAAAGGTCATATGTATCTATAAAATTAGTGGATCACATTAAATAGTTCATATAATATTTATTTTGTTATTTTTAAAACCATTTATTTGGTTTATCTCTTAATAAAATAATTACTACATCATTTTTGTATAATTATTTAATATACTTATTTGTTGCATAAAAATTTAAAATAAAATCTTATGATGAAGATAAATATATTACCTTTAACAATAATACTTTTACATGAATTTATCATCTTAAAATCACAATATTTAAATTGTTATATTTATTAAATTATGAAGGTGACAACTTTGGCATCATGTAAAATAAAATATTATAAGTGTCATAATTGCTTGTATAAGACTCAAAATGGTCAAATATTCTACCATTGGATGATTATAGTTTCAATTTACATTACGAATAAGTTTTGGTCAGGGTTTGGTGCCTTTTATGGTCACTATTAGTTTAATAAAAACTATATTCTTGATTTTTCACTAGATAAATAATTTCTCCATCACTATTGTGTCACAATTAATGATAACTATTTAATCCCAAAATATTATAAATAAATTCTCATGATGTAGATAATTTTGTTAGATTTCTGGATACTATTCACGTTTGAAGTTTTACGATATTTATCACTAAGTTAAAATTATTATACTTATAAGATTTAAGAAAGTGACATGTTGTCACTTTCTTTGGTTTTAATCATAATTAAATTATTTTGATGGTAAAAAGTCCATAAAATGAATATAATACGACCTCTAGTTGATATGGGTTTATTTTTAGCCATCAAATAGAATTTTGGCATGTGTTAGGGTAATTTTATAATATTATATTTACCCTTAATTACCCGATTTACCTTTAACTATGGTAAATAAAATTTACCGTAGTTACTATTCATAATTCCCAAAAATAAAAAGTAGCCTATTAACATAATTTGGACCCACTGTTTCCAAATATGGAATCCATTTTTTAAAATTCAATACATAAAAGTTGCAGAAATTAAATTAAAATTAATCCTGTTGTCGAATAAAAACAGGTTTTTGTTTAAAACATTGCAAAAGATTGAATTGATTTAACCTACGAATTCAAGGTAAAATCAATGCTAATGACATAAATTATATTAAATGGTAAAAATATATTCTATTTATACTTTAAACCCATTCAATATTATAATTTAACCACATAAGATATTATGATGAAAAAAGTTGTTTTTAATTAAAATATAGCGTGTTTTTACTATTCATTAAAATATGAAAGTTATCAGAAAAATAACAAATCTTTATCTAATGTAAATTTTTACATCCCGATTCAAAAGAAGAATTTTATTTTGTCAAATTGAACATATAAAATTGTCAAAAACTAGATTTAAAGTGGGTTCTCCCTCAAAAGGCGGCAAAACTGCATTTTTTTAAAAATACTTATTTTACCCGAAAAAATTATTTTGTTCTTATACCATGTTCTAGAAAATGTGTAAGATGAATAATAATGTTAAAAAATTCAAAATTTAGTTAATAATATTCATAACGGCTAGTTCATGACAATATTATAATAATATATCATTGTTTATTAAAACCCAGTACTGCGTACAACACACGCTATCGAGGAAGGTCGCGATTGCGTGTAATGCAAGACAAGTCAGGGTTGCGTGTTGTGAAAGAATCCTTCGTTTTTTCGTATAACAGAATCCAACCACATTTCATTTATACAATTAATATATATATATATATATACTCAATGTTGCGTAGAATAACTATTATCAAAATTGTGTGTAACATGGTCCAAGACTAGTGTTGCGTATACTACGAGCTAATACGGTGTTGAGTATAGCGCAATGAAATCTTGGTGTAGAATAAAACACAAAACATTAATGAAATTAAAATAATAGTTTTCATAAAATCTCGGGGTGTTACATTCTACCCCCCTTAAAAAGAATTTCACCCTCGAAATTCGTCGGGGTTATAAATGGTTTACTACTCGAAAGTTTGATTAATAGAAACCCACATCGTAAAAAGGAATACCAAAACATGGCTTTTAAAAACTAAAGTATTAAATGTAACGGTTACCCAAATTAACTCATCACTGGGTTTCCACGCAGGTGAACATAGGTGAAAATATGGATATGGAAGAAAAATCTAACCATCAAGTTCTGATGGAGAGTGGTAGAGAACATGGCTATGAAAAAGGCAACAATCACAAAGCCATAAATTTGTGATGATCTAGGGTACCATCTGATTCATCAGATATAAGATCACTAGGACAACATTTTTGGTTTTCAATATCATTTCCCTAAAGTTGAAAATTTTGAATTAGAAGAAATAATTACTTGATTTTGGTACAATCTCACTGTTGTTCGTGAATTGAACAATTTCCACTTCATCCCTTAAAGAAATGAAGTTGAATTTGTTATTCGTGATTTGTTAACAGATCATGTGATAAAATGATGGTTCATTCCATCTGTTTCAAACAAAAAGTTATCAAATATACATAAGTCCCTCTATGGTGAGGTCAATCGTATACGATTCCAAGAATAATCCTATACTTCATATATCATACCGCATAATAAAATAAAACTAGTTTCTACTAAATAGGGACTTCATGTAGGCCAGTGGTAGGTGATAAAGGCCAGTCGCACTTCGGTTGTGGGTTCGATTCCCACAGCCTTGTCCGACGCGATGGGCTGTCACCCGTCCTGGAGGTTTTCCTTTTTCTAAAACTATATTACTGTAAAATCCCATCAATAATATCGAAAAACAAACAATACTAACTTATGTCCAACATAATCCATTCCAATCTTTAGGCTTATCCATAATACTTCAGTCCACTCTCATAATATAGTGAAAATGATTACCAGATATTTAATACCATCGTTGATCCCCAAATATCAAAAGATATGTCTTGTTGGTCAAATTACAAACATGTGAATACCTTAATCATGTATTCTCTTGAAGAATGAATACCCATTGAACCATAGTGTAAACATGGATGCAGTCAAAAGTTAACTCTTTCCACATACCAAAATCCAAAAATTCTATATACTCAAACCTTGATATCACTTAGTCCTTATATCAATCATGAACTCATGAATATAATCAAACATCTCATTATCGTCTTATCCCTTCATTATGCGCATATCATCTACATTCCAAAAATATCTGAATAACCTTCCATGGATACTGGTACCATTAATCATACACTTTCAAAACTCAAGGAAGGAAAACAGTGTAACAATCCGTAGATGTATCTTTATTCCATAGTACCATGAGATTACTTACACAACATTACACATGATAAACATGTCATCATTCCACTAAATTCTTAAACCATTGACCGAGCTTCAACAATTCTTTCATCTCACATATCATTTGTAGTCTCTTCATCATCATCCACATAAATACTACCCATACGACCATACTGATTATCTTCATGATACTTCCCCTTAGGGAATTGGTTTTCATAATGCCCGTACATTCCACGTTTAAAACATTTAACCATTGTTGATGTCGTAGCAATACCATTATCTTCATCCCAGGTGTTAACTGAACCTTTTCCTTTGAACTTACTGGCTTTGTGTCCTTCTTTTCCACACCCAAAGCATCTTCCAGTTCCTTTGAAACATTCTCCTTGGTGCCTCTTCCCAAATGATTTACATAGGGGAAATTGAACTTTCTTTCCTCTATGATCATCATGAAACTCCATTTTTCTCTTATTAGTCGAGTCAGGAAACATACCAAATTTTACATTATTGATCATATTATGAGATAGCTGATTCGGCATAATAATGATGTTTGGACTTCCAAATACAATTTCATTTGGTTTCTCATGAAGAATATCATTCTGTTGTCCATCATATCCTCCATTATCGTGAATCATCTTGTTTCCAGCCATTTTCTAAAACCCAAAAAGAATAGTGTGAGAGGCAAAAATCATGCTAGGGAAAACAACATAATAAAGGGGGAGTACCCTCAATATCTAACATCTTAGGATAAATTCTAAGATTGTTATCACAATTCTAGGACTATAACCTATATGTATACTTATCCTTAGGGACATCCCTAGACATACCTTAGAAATATCTCTAGGGATCTCACTAAAGTTTTCGCATCCTAGTTTCCAAAGGTTGACTAAACCTTTCCTCTGATACCAACTATAGAGACCCGAAGCCTGACGTACATGGACATTACATTACTTTTGCGGAATAATTAGTACATAACAAAAACACACACACAAGGATTGTAATAGTTTAGTGTCTTTGGAAACTCGGAACATAATATTATAATCGTGGTGAATGATCTTCAACATCTCCCATAAATATCTTCCCTTTTCTTACATAAAACCTTTCTTTATATCCTGGGGAAAAGAAAACATAAATGGGTGAGCTCAAATTCTCAGTAAGTGTAAACAAAAGAAATATCAATCGCATCGTATACACAAGCACATAACTTTTGGAAATCTTAACCTGCAAAAAAGATCATAATTTCATAACATGGGATAAATCATGGAAGTGAAATGTATTCTCAATAATCATAAATTAAAACATGAAACTTTGTGGCATACACACATAATCATAGAGAATCATTTCTTGTTAGTCAAGACTCATTGCCAAGACTATCTTAGTGGACAAAGTCCCTTTCTGAACCGAGTCACCCTCGTTTCAGTCCTGTTTCACTGAACCGGTATAACCTACCATTCCAGCCATGTCTATCTCATGAGATATAAAATCATTACCAAATGCATTAGAGGGAGATATAGGTCCCACCCATCTCATAATGATACCATTCTTATGTGTGCCACAAAATCATAAATCATACATCATTGCATAACCCATGTAATAAAAATGGGAATCTTAAACATCGTGACATCATAAAACAATTCATATAAGATAAAGGAATTCATGAAAAATATTTCCATCAAAACATAATAAAATCCATGTAATAATAGGGATAGAAACAGAACCCTTTATTATCTTAGATGGAAAATAATTTTGATAAAACACTTGAACTCCATTCTTGAGAAAAATATCCTTTCTACTTCAAAAACATTTTCTTTTCTTAACATGTCATACAATTTTAAACTAAAAGATGTTTAATAAAAATAAACTTGAAAACTTTTAATGGAAGTTTCTTGGAAATAGTGTTTTAAAAATCCATTTATTCAGTATAAGTTAAAAGAAAACATTCTTCTAGTACTTTTGTCGGAAAAGTCAAAAAGTACCTCGTACGAAAAACGACAAAAGATTCCTTTCATATCTTTTACTAAAAACTCACTGAAGGGTAAAATTTGATATAAACTATTGTAGAATGATTTAAATATTACATATTGAGGAAACATGGATGTGTATGTAAAATTCCACCCCAGTAAATACCAAAGTATAAACAATCTCGGATAAAAAATGAGATTGTGATATTTCCCTTACCTTAGGTCCGATTTTCTTCATAACTATCCGAACCTCCTGTATAATGATTTAAATAATGACATTGACTTATTAAAGAATCATATTCATTGTTATGATATCATATATGGTTCACTTATGACTTTATATTACCCGTTCTTTTGTAAATTCCATGTTAAAGAAGCGTTTTGGGTAAAATCGTTTCATTTATCGTAGGTGTTTGGACTTGTTGTTCTTGACATTATTATTACTTATATCATGATTTACTTACTTCCAGAATATAAAACATGATTTATATATCATATATATTCAGTATATAGATATATATAATATATAGATAAATGAAATGAAACACACCGTTCATGGAGACGGCAGTCCGTACATACGCATGAACGCTGGTTTCCTTTCCTTATTGTCTTGAATGGAAGTAAGTAGATTACCTACATATATACATAAATCCAGTAGCTTTATAATGTCATATATTTCATTATTATTTCTTATATATACTTTGTAATCATTCTTAAATGGTTAACATGGAGAATGAATCTCATCGCGTCGTGGAGACGGTAGTCCGTACGTACGCACGAGCGATGATATCGTTCTCATGATCGTGGGACTGTATTGGAGTGTATGTATACTATTTCATAATCAATATCAATCTAAAATAATAATATATAGTTATTATTTACACCATTATACCCATACAAGTAAGGTGGTGGTGGAAAATAGATTTCACCACGACGTGGAAACGGTATTCCGTACGTACGTACACGCGGTGATTTTGTTTTCCGTAGGATGGATAGATGGTGAAAAAGGATTTTTCCATACTTATAATAACATATCAGTATATTAGTGATACTGATGTTATTACTTCATAATGAAATTACCTAATAAGAAGAAGTGGAAGAAGAAATAAATGTGAAAGAATCGGTAACAGAAATTACCTCTTCTTTGAAGCGCCTCTTTGAGACCTCCTCTTATGGCACTAAAATTGGTCTTTGAGGAAGACCAGAACCTCTAGGATGTTTCTAGGGAAGTGGATAAGAGAATTTGTCAGGGTTTGGCCGAGCTTGAAGGCTCAAAGTTGTGTGAGGAAGAGAGGGAGGAGGTTCCCATTTATAAGGGAAGAGAGGGGCACCTTTGGAATTCTTAAAAATATTAATTTATAATAAATCTAACCCCACTTAACAACCTCCAAAAATGACTCATATTCGATGATTAGATTCTATAGTGTTGTAATCTCATCAACCAATCAAATTTAGTCATGTTTGGATCTTATTTTAAACCTTATCATTTTGATTTATCCTTATTTAATCTATTTATGTTTATTTGTGGTAATAAAATTCTAAATTTTAAATTATAACAAATAATTACTTATTTGTTGTGAATTTTACATAATTTTTTACTTCATAACATTATAGACCATATAAATATAAATTTATAATTTTTAAATATTTTTGTGATTTTTAAACAATTTTATAATATGTTATTTTTATAAAATAACAATAGTGTCAATTTTGACACTATTCATTTATTTGAATTTAAATAAAATATATACAGAAGATATGTTCAAACTAAAAGCTTTAATATATTAATAAAAGTTCATATGTATCTTTAAAATTAGTGGATCACATTAAATGGTTCATATAATATTTACTTTATTATTTTTAAAACCATTTATTTTGTTTATCTCTTAATAAAATAATTACTACATCATTTTTGTATAATTATTTAATATACTTATTTGTTGCATAAAAATTTAAAATAAAATCCTATGATGAAGATACATATATTACCATTCATAATAATACTTTTACTCGAATTTATCATCTTAAAATCACAATATTTAAATTGTTATATTTATTAAATTATGAAGGTGACAACTTTGGCATCATTTAAAATAAAATATTATAAGTGTCATAATTGCTTGTATAAGACTCCCAATGGTCAAATATTCTTCCATTGGATGATTATAGTTTCAATTGACATGACCAATAAGTTTTTTTCAGGTTTGTGTGCCTTTTATGGTCACTATTAGTTTAATAAAAACTACATTCTTGATTTTTCACTAGATAAATAATTTCTGCATCACTATTGTGTCATAATTAATGATAACTATTTAGTCCCAAAAAATTATAAATAAATTCTAATGATGTAGATAATTTTGTTAGATTTCTGGATACTATTTAAGTTCTAAGTTTTATGATATTTATCACTAAGTTAAAATTATTATACTTATAAGATTTAAGAAAGTGACATGTTGTCACTTTCTTTGGTTTTAATAATAATTAAATTATTTTCAAAGTCAAAAGTCCATAAAATGAATCTAATCCTACCCTTAGTTTATATGGGTTTATTTTTAGCCATAAAATTGAATTTTGTCATGTGTTAGGGTAATTTTATAATATTATATTTACCCTTAATTACCCGATTTACCTTTAACTATGGTAAATAAAATTTACCGTAGTTACTATTCATAATTCCCAAAAATAAAATGTAGCATATTAAAATAATTTGGCCCCACTGATTCCAAATATGGAATCCATTTTTTAAAATTCAATACACAGAAGTTGCAGAAATTAAATTAAAACTAATCCCGTTGTCGAATAAAAATGGGTTTTTGTTTAAAACATTGCAAAAGATTGAATTGATTTAACCTACGAATTCAAGGTAAAATCAATGCTAATGACATACATTATATTAAATGGTAAAAATATATTCTATTTATACTTTAAAACCATTCAATATTATAATTTAACCACATAAGATATTATGATGAAAAAAGTTGTTTTTAATTAACATATAGCGTGTTTTTACTATTCATTAAAATATGAAAGTTATCGGAAAAATATAAAAACTTTATCTAATGTAAATTTTTACATCCTGATTCAAAAAAAGAATTTTATTTTGTCAAATTGAACATATAAACTTGTCAAAAACTAGATTTAAAGTGGGTGCGCCATCAAAAGGTGGCAAAACTACATTTTTTTAAAAATACTTATTTTACCCAAAAAATTTATTTTGTTATTATACCATGTTCTAGAAATTGTGTAAGATGAATAATAATGTTATAAAATTCAAAATTTAGTTAATACTATTCATAATGGCTAGTTCATGACAATATTATAATAA
This sequence comes from Viscum album, assembly GCA_963277665.1. Taxonomy (NCBI): domain Eukaryota; kingdom Viridiplantae; phylum Streptophyta; class Magnoliopsida; order Santalales; family Viscaceae; genus Viscum; species Viscum album. The sequence goes on from OY728165.1 coordinate 224,680,267, forward strand.
TATATCATTGTTTATTAAAACCCGGTATTGCGTGCAACACACGCTATCGAGGAAGGTCGTGATTGTGTGTAATGCAAGCCAAGTTAGGGTTGTTTGTTGTGAAAGAATCCTTCGTTGTTTCGTATAACAGAATCCAACCACATTTCATTTATACAATTAATATATATATATATATATACTCAATGTTGCGTAGAATAACTATTATCAAAATTGTGTGTAACATGGTCCAAGACTAGTGTTGCGTATACTACGAGCTAATACGGTGTTGCGTATAGCGCAATGTAATCTTGGTGTATAATTCAACACAAGAAATTAATGAAATTAAAATAATATTTTTCATAAAATCTTGGGGTGTTACAAAAAACATTCCTTCATTTAGTTCAATTTGATCAAGTTTCACAGTATGTCTAAGTTGATATATTAGAAAAATAATAATTATAGCTGGTGGATTCCATATCCATAATTGTCTTGTATTTTTCTTTTTATGATGCAACTTAAGAAGCTGTTTAGCAATGAAATATTCCTATTTTTTTGTGCACCATAAGTAATAGTTTTTATCAATGCTGTGATAAGATTTACCTATGGATTTAATCAATATATCAGTATTCTTATAGGAGAATCGGAGGTGGATACAAAGTTATATCACTACATGATAGATTTTCACAATATATTCTTTCCATAGGATGGAAATTCAGCACAAAAACACATGGATTAACAAGACATAGTCATGAAAACAAGGTAGGCCCAATAGTTATATCTATACTCAAAAGAAGCATCATTAACATGTGAAAACTAACCAGTCATTTATAGATAGCTATACTTCATGTGGGAGTATGTTGGAGTTGGTTACCTAGAACAAACATAATTATACTTTATATTGACCATATTTTAATGGATTTGAATACTATTGAGTTATCATATATTGATTACTCATTTATATAAAAATAATATGATAATTTCTTAAAATATATTTCACATTAAATAGGAAATAGAATGTCTCAATTATAATGAGATCCTGGAAGTTCAATGAAAATATTCTTAAATATATTTATGTAGTTATATATCATTCTTAGGTGGTACACATAGTATATAGATATTCATTTGTGAATACTCAAATATATATGAGGATTTACCTCTGAATGTTTTCACATAGAAATATCCATGATGGTAGAATATGATAACAAACCCACATACTGGTATTATGTATGTTTATGGGTAACCATATATTCTAATCTGTGAGCATGTGTGATGGTCCTTAGACTATAAGATTATTTTAAATTCTTTTCAGGACTCATTCACATGGATGTATTACTATAAAGGCTAATGAGATCATGAGTGGAAATTTTGGTTATGTTGAGTGTGTCATGAATAATATTTAATTAATGAAAAATTAAATGATTGATTTGTACCATCCATATTTATGGAAGTTGATATCTAGACCCTTTGATTGAAATGATACCATCTCAATAATTTCTATAGTTGTGGTTTGATGATAATTTTATTTCAGATAGTAAAATAATTATTTATCAAGTATATAGGTGTATGACATGGGTGTGAAACCTTCTAGTTGAAATATTTTGAAAAAGGATTATATTATATATTGAGGATTTGTAGTCAGTTGTTGTTATTGAAACATATCCTCTTCATCAATGGGTTTCTTTACTCTTCGCTAGGTAGTGATCTTAGACTCTATGTAATCCCACCTAATGTCACTGAAGAAGATGCATAGTGGTTTATACACAAAGAATTTCCATTTATATTAGTTAAATATTATTTATATTTAAAATATCGTATAAATATTATACTCCTTGTCGAGAAGTAATATTTAATAGATATTATTGAAATGATAAAAAACATTCAATAAATATGTATTCACAATGAAATTTTTATTTCGATGAATATCTTGTAATCTCATATTATTTTCAAGGTAATAAATAATTAATTATTATAAAATAATTTATTTAGAAAATATCAAAATATATTTTTTATTCTCCAAACTGTCGATGTAATATTTATTCATTTATTTAATGTATTATATTTATCTATTATTATTCGCAATTTTATTATATAATTATTTATTAATAAATAATTTTTTTAATTATGTGAATATTAAATTAAATATTATATTCAACAGACTGTGGATATTATATTTATTTGTGGTATTTATTAATAAATTAAATAAATTTAAAGGGGTGTGAGTGAACCCATTTAATTTTTGATAATAATTTTTTTTATAGATCGTAAATAATATTTACCATTGCATTGGATAATGTACACCATGGAATAAAATAATATTGTAATAATTCTGATGGCATGGTGTTCTTTTTGGTTTTGACATATTCTTAAAGGATTTTATGTAATTAATTAATATAAAAATATAACCCTCTGTAACATGCCATGATTTTTGGAAATATATTTTTAAATTTCTTTGATAGATTTCATTACATGAAACACAGATCCTAAACGAACCATTAAATATTATTATTTAAATATTACCATTATAACCTAAACATTAAATATGGAATGTATTTATAAGATTTACTACATTATGATATATATATATATATGTATTACTTCATATAAATTTATTGATAAACAATTATAAAATAATCACTCAATTTTTAATAAAGTGAATTTATTTTTTTTTAAAAAAATTTCTTCAAAAAATGTTTTCATTCCTTTTTTGAGAACATATAAAATATAATTTCACTAATATTTGTAAAATTTATTGTATAAAATGAATCCATTTGTGAAAAAATTATTTAAAAATTAACTTATGTTGATTTGTTTTATAAAGAAATTGATTTACCAATGAATAGAGAAATTTTTTAATTTTTTAGTAAAACTGTATTTTATTTTAAATAATTGAAAATGTAAAATTTTATTTTAGATTAGTATTAAAGTATAATTAGTTATCTTTTATTATTAATAATAAAATTATAGTCTTTTAAATGAAATTTATATTATCATTTTTTATAATATATTCTTATAATTAAAAAATAATTTTTTCTGAAAAATCTATTTTTCATTTTTTTTGGTTTAACATTAAATTAAATTATAAAACTAATATATATTTAATATTAAAAAATATAATACATTTTTAAAATATTGAGGTTGATGTTTTGATAAATTTTCCCCTTTTATTTGTGGTCAATATGAATAGTAAATGTTGTAATATCATTCACCTCGGAAAATGGTAAATTCTGTTAATCGTGGTTTAAACTAAGTGATAAAGTCATAATTTATCATCATAATTAATATTAGACAAATTTAATTCTTCTCTTATCACAATAGTCTCTAAATTTATTGGTTTAATGCACTCTTGTTCAAGAAAATGACATATATAATATTTCCATCCAAAGGCCCGACAACCTTCATTTTTTATTGCTACATTGATAATCCCCCTTTAAATGGGTGAGGTGGAACCCTTACAATGCTTGTTGAAATATGTATTACATGTAACTATAAGCCTTAGAGGAATTCATTGCACGTAGGCTCCAAACATTACATACAACCCATACTAACTACATGGAACTGCTCCTCCCAGCATCTTCATTATGAAATCATCTCTCCAACATTGCATGACTGTTCAGAGAGGCAATCCCATGCATACAAAGGCTTGTCCCGATGGAAGGTTCCATAATATCTCATTATTGAAATTCGTGTAGCTTATGATCTGGTGAAAGCTCATTGTTCATCCTCCTATAGAGCTTTTTCCTTGTAGGTAGTCTATTTTTCATCTTCATTAACTGTAGCCCGAAGGTCTTGAGGTGGCCCAAAGGCCTTACTAGCCCGAAGGCATGGATGTCTCAAAGGCCTTAAAGGACTCAGGGACCAAATCGGTGTCCCGAAAGCCCAAACAAGGGCAATGTCCTGACTGCTACAGTACAAAACAGTGCATGCCACAGTTCCCGCTACAGTACATGCTACTGTACTGCATAGTTCCCACTACAGTTTCATCTACATTATCTGCTACCGTACTACTACAGTCCTCGGAAATTGTGCATTCACATGGATTTTATCTTATATCACATGGATGCACTTAATAGTCATGACCTACAAGGATGAGGATTGTGTGCATATATAATATTTAAATGTAAGAAATTTTCAAAATGTCACTCTCTTAATTTTAAATTTCTATTATGTGTTCACCTGGGTAGAAAATAAAGTGGTGAATTAATATTAATAGTAATTTGGTGAATAATGATATTATATTAATTATGTTAATTTATTTTTAATTTTTAGTAATTATATAATTACATTAAAGTATTTGGAATCAATAATACAACATTTATTTAATTTACAAAATAATAAATAAATTGTTTTAAAAATATGAAATGTTATATAATTTTAATGAGTTGTAGTGTTAAATTATCTTATTAGTTAAATATAATTTTTTTTGTTTTTTCAAATGATTATATTTCAATTATATTTTTTTATTTATGTCTTTCAATTCAAATTAAATTAATAGTGTCAAAATTGACATAAATGATATTTTATCAAAATACTATTTAATAAAATTAGGTAAAAATTATAAAAATCGTAAATTATGAAATATATAATAATATAAGGTCTAAAATTTTATCCCTTTTCCATTTCTATTGAAATATTTAACTCATATGAGAAATTATAAGACATTAAAATTGAAAAATTTTGTTACCATAGTTAAGGTTAAAATCTATTTACTAAGGGATGCAGACAAAAGATAACACTTCAAACACTGCATAAACATAAAAATATATATTTATTTGTAATATTAAAACCAAATACTACCTTTCCATTAAATATATGTCCATTTTGAATTGTATTTCCTGAAAATAAAATTATTATAATTTAATCTTTTAAATAAAATCAAAAAGTGTCCCTCACCTCAATTATAATTGGGCACCCATATTTTCTTTTCACAACTCCACATTGAAACTTTTATCTCAACCATACACTAAAAAGTACCTTATAATCATGAATATAAATATTTTATATGTTTTTTTATTCAATTAATTTCAACCCTATGATCCTTAATTGGAGATTTAAAGGAGTTCTTTCACAGAATGGGTAATCACCTTAACCGATCAGTTTCTTTTTACTTCTTCTTTTTCTCCTCTATCTATATTGTATGTATAATAAAATAATAACTCCAGTATCATATATAAACATAAATTTTGTTATTATTATGAAATCTTTATCATCCACCCCCTTTTCCATAAAATAGCAATTGAATGTTTCATTACTCTGTACGTACGGCATACCATCTCTACGTAGCGATACAATTCATTTTCCACCACCGTATTCTCTTTAAGGTTGTTTTGATACATTAAATTTTTATACATGTTAATTGTGATATAATTATACATATGGTTTTATAATATTGTATCTACCATCATATCATCCATTCTATTTTAAAATAATAACATCGCATGTGTATATATATGCGGACTGACACCTCCATGAAATGATGTGATTTGTTTTTCATTTCAATTTTACATTGATGATAATAATGATATCTTTATTTAATATAAATGATGATAATTATATAATAATAATTCTATAAATTTTAATTAATTTTTGAATTTCTTTCCATCCATATGTTGAAATGTGAAAACTTCATTCATGCATATGTACGACCTACCATCCCCATGAACACTGTAATTAGTTTTCCTTTATCTATACATTATGAATGAGTGTGTATATATATATATATATGATATTTATACAATAATTAATAATATTAATATTATGTAACTAGGCTCAAATTATGAGTTTGAAAACAACCTGACCAAAATATACATGAAAAACGCAGTAGATATCACCCAAAATTGTGCTTTTGATAATGAATTTCTAATAAATGAATGATAAAAGGTAACAATTAAATTATATATTATATATATAATAATGTTTATTTAATATATTTTTAATAAATATATATTTATTAAACAATACATTTGAATGTTATAAAGGAATTCATACCATGGTTTTGGTATTTTCGTCTCACTTTTATCTCTATGAAACACATTCAATATTCACCACTTATTTCATTTATGCTTTCTATATACTAACCATAAATGTATTTTCGGATTGTTCTTTTAAAATTTATTGAATTTAAATATAAATATAGGGTTATTTAATTCAAGGGGATTAATATTCAAATTTTAAAAAATCATTAAATTTTTGACATTATAATCTAATTGTTTACAAGGAATGATTTTGACTAAGTTATTTTGAGGAAATATTATTATCTTAGTCTCAAGAAACTCATGAACATTATTAATATATGGTTATATCTAGATATTAAATGTTTTATTTCTATTTTCTTATATTATTTAAATTCAAATTCAAATATAATATTTTTAAGGAAAATTGATTGTATTCATCTCTTTGTTCAAAAAATCTTTTTTATTCCATATCCATATTTATAAAATTAATTTTAAGAATATTTTTACTATTTTCAAAAAAATGAGTAATTAAATTTTTATTCATATTATAATGTTTTTTAAAATGGTTTAAAAATAAACTTACGTATATATTTTAAATGTGGTACTTTTTGAAATTTTATTTAAAAGTGTAAAAGGATTATTTTATTTTAACATATATGACATTAATGAATTTTTCTAATACCATGAACGATCATGGATTTGATGCTTCCATTACATGTTTCAATTTTATTTTTGAATACAAATTTTTACATACTATTTTAAAAAAAAATTTATTTTAAGATTGTCATCTAAAAGTTAGAAGGAAATTTTTTCTCATGAAAATTTTCAATATTCCTTTTTATTTTTGATAAAATATTTTGATGGTACATTGGAATTATTTTGGATATAATCCAATTACTCAATATTTATAATTTATCTAGGTGTTTTATAATTATAATGATGATAACTTTTTTAAAAACATTTATTTTTAGTGGTTTATGATATAATGAGATGATTATGATCATGCAACATTTATATGATCGAATTATAATCATGTGATGGTTGGGTCCCAATTCCTTGGGAAAATATAGATAACAAATGAAGTAAATATGTTATGATTGAAATGGATTTCATGTTCAAAATTCTATGTGTGTTCATAGCTTTCTTGTCTATATGACTATGCATGGACATATTTTCCATATCAATAGTCTTATGGATGAACGTGGATTTCATGTCCATAAGATTATGTTTGACATAGTTTCATGTCCATTATTTTATTCTAGACCCTTATTTTATTTTATAAACCTAATGATGAAAATTTTTCTATTTGTAAATGTTGAAAATGTTATAATATTATTTGTATTTCATAAATATTTTTCTTATGCCCAATTTATGACCGAATAACTCATTTTATTTAAATAATTTATGATACATTTCTTATGAACTGAAAATATTTATGACATGGATACTTATTATAGTCTATGATATGTTGTATATTATTTTCAAATACTTATATTAATTTTTCAATCCATTATTCTCATGTTATTATTTAGTGAACTTTGATATCTCCCTTTTTTACCCATTCTGAGCATCTAGGTCGCCTTTTTTTGTGTTTCATTTCTCAAGGTTATGATGATGGTTTTAAGTAGGGTATTTCTAATAATAATACTATGTGGGAAGATATTTTTGGGAAATCTTTATGCTATTTCATGAATAATAATATTTTGTATATATTCTACAAATACACATAAAATATACTATTTTAGTGTAGATCATAATGTAATGTAATGAATATTCATCTAAAAAGATGTAATATTTATGTATGAAAAGTATTATTTCATATAGTTGGTGTAATATTAATGTTTATTTAATATATGTAGATTAGTATTTAATATATTTGATGAAAAACCTTATGATAAGTTAAATTATAGGATAATAACCTAGAGTTTTGGAAATATTCATTAATGAACTTGGTTAAACCTGAGGTGTTATATATTTAAAAGAATATGCCTTGATCTAGACATAAAATTAATTATTTTTCTTCATTCTGTTGATTTAAAATAAGGTTATCACGGCTCTCAATATGATTTTTGGTTTTAGTTAATGGTTGGAACCTGATGTAATCATACAAAAAATGTATATGATGGATAATGATGAATAATTCCTCATTAGTTACCAAATCTCTTAAGATGTGTGATGAAATATCATGGGATTCTACTCACTCAACTATCTCAACCAGTTACTAATACAAAAGATCATGTTTAAATTCAAAATTCCCTGAGGATGGGGAAACATGATGTTGAATGTTTTATATAACAACATCCACCCTCCTATGGGTCTTATGATTCATAGGAAACTAAAAAATAGATCATTATATTAGAAAATATATTAACCATTATTTAGTTCTTGGACCATGAAAATGTTATCTAAATCATATTTTTTGTAAGGAGATGAATATAAATTATGGAATCTTATTAATAATTCAATGCAGGATGATAAAATTGACTCCATGGAATTGGATTCTTTTAAGTGGTTATTTTTCTTTATGTACATCCATCAAATTATATATATAACATTGGAGAAATAATTCCTTGAGTTTAAGAAGAAGGATAATCATTCCATTGGAAACTATGAAGAAAATTTTACAAGGCTTTAAAGGTATGAATCTAGTTTAGTCATCAACCCTAAATGAAAAATCAATCAATTATTTAGTGGTTTAAATCCATGTCTTCAAAAATAATTATCCTTACTATAAATTGGATGCTAAAAAGTGATCATTCTATATACACTCAACGTGGAGATGGATTTTGGAAGTCCTTATGGTTCTAGTGATAGGTTAATGATGATAGATATTTATAGAAGAGCTATTGCTGTGATACATGGATAGAAGAAAAAATTTCAACCTCCAACTTTAAAAAGGTGTAGGAATGTGAAATTAGGTGAATGCATGAACGGAACAAGAAAATGATTTATGTGTAACAATCTCAACCATTGATAAAAATAATGTTTAAGTAATATGAAGGGGATAGTTAATGAAATCAATACAATGAGATATCAGTTTAACACATCGCTCACACTTTAGTTCTCTAAACTCAAATATTTAATGCATTTTGGGAATCAATTCACTAATCCAAGGGATAATGAAGATAATAATCCACAAAAACCTCTAATGTCAAATGAAAAAGTGATATTTTAAGTGATGATAATTGTTTTAGTGAATCATTATATTTATACCACACTTATCCCCCACTGTAAAATTGGGGATTTTATATTTAAGTTCATATAAATAATCACTAAGAACGTCTTATCCATTAGTGAAATTTGATATGATTTTGAGCATTATTTATCTGTCCATACATAGATTCCATATAATTTTTCAAAATAAGGAAATGTTATATGATATTTTAAAATCAACATATGAATATATATTAGTGAAAGGATGTATCCAATGGAAATATTTTTTATTAATATAGAATCGTATTAAGTATTAAAGGGTGATTTATCTTTTCGAATCATATATGATTTTAATGGTATTTTATTTTGGGAAATTATTATGGTAAATATATTTTTCATGATGCATTATGAGTTATCACAGTTATTTCAAGATAATTTTTATGTTTATCAAAGAATGATATGATATTAACTCATTATAATAATTGGGTTTTAATTTGGTAAATATGTGTTCTAGGGGATCCAAATGGTTAACCATATATCGAATGGATTAAGTTGAACATTGGTTTTTATTGACGAGGTTTTATAATTTAACATATTACATTAATATATATTAGATATCATAGTCTATTCATTTTGATTTCCAAAAATATTTAGTGTTATAATGAATGACTTATGAATCTTTTGATGTGTAAAAATTAATATTAGTTTTTCAATCATAAAAAAACACATCTTGAAATGTTATCCTTTGTAGAAATTTATGATATTGTGTTTAAAATTTACTAAGATAATAAATTATAATTTTCATGTAATTATATTCTCATATGTTCGTTGTAGAGACCCAAATCTTGACATACATGGAAAATACATTACTTTTGTGTAATACTTAATACATAACAAAAACAGACACACAAGGACCGTAATAGTTTAGTGTCTTTGGAAACTCAAAATATAATCATCTAATCGTGGTGATAGATCTTTAGGATCTCCCATAAAGATCTTCCCCGTTTGTTTTATTACATAAAACCATTCTTTAAATCATGGGGAAAAGAAAACATATAAATGGTGAGATCAAACACTCAGTAAGGTTAAACATAGATAACATAAAAAAATCCATAAACATTTGAATTCAAAAACTTGAACAAAAAATCTAAACATCAAAATCACGAGCAATGACATAAATCGTGGAAGTAAATAAAGAATAGATCATAAAGTAACATTAATCATGATAAAATAGCATGGGAATAAAACTTGTGATTGTGGAAACCATTAATCACATGATATGATTTACATAGTAGCCAAGGCATTGCTTCCATGTCCATCTTAGTGGACAAAGTCTCTTTCTGAATCGAGTTCACTCCCCGTTCCAGTCCTGTATTACTGAAAGGGATCAACTTACCGTTCCAGCCATGTCTATCTAATGAGATATGAATATTTACCCAGTGCATTGGAGGGAGATATAGGTCCCACCCATCTCATAATTAAATCATTCTTAATTGTTCCACAACATAAACATAAATCATTCATTATAACTCAAATAATAAATTGGGTTTCATAAACATCATCTCGTCATAACATAATCCATACTAAAAAAATGGATATCATTTAATAATAGAAAAAATTCAACAATGTAAATCATAGATAAATTATACTTGAAACATAAACAAATGAAATAATTCCATTTTATATGGAAAATGGTTTTGATAAAGCGATTGAAATGAATTCTTGAGGAAAATAACCTTTCTTCTTAAAATCATTTTCTTTTCAAAAAATTCCATGAAATTATAAAAGAAAAGGATTTTGTTGAAAATAGTCATTAAATATTGTAGAGTATGTTTCATGAAAATGAGGCATTATGAAACCGTAAAAATCCATTCACACCGTATAAGTTAAAAATAACATTCTTCTCGTACTTTTGTCAGAAAAGTTAAAAAGTACCTCGTATGGTAAACAGAAAAAAATATTCCTTACATACCATATAGTAAAATTAAAAAATGGGTAAAAAGGACATTAAACATACATGGAAACAATTTTATAAAACTTGGTCATGGATGATAAATAGAACCCCCAGTAAATACTTACGTATAAGCAATCTCAGATAGAAAACAATTGAGATTGCCACATTATCCCTTACCATAGGTCCGATATGCTTCGTACATATCCGAACCTCCTGTATAATGATTTAAATAATGTCATTTACTTATTACAGAATAATATTCATTGTTATGATATCATATATGGTTCACTTATGACTTTATATAAGCTGTTATTTTGTAAATTCCATGCTAAAGCATCGTTTTGGGTAAAATCGTTTCATTTATCGTACTTGTTTCGACTTGTTGTTCTTGATATTATTACTTATATCCAGATTTGCTTAATTCCATAATATAAAACATGATTTATATATAATATTTATTCAGAATATAAATATATATAACAGATCGATAAATGGAAATAAATACACCGTTCATTGAGATGGTAGGTCGTACGTACGCATGAACACTGTTTTTGTTTATTTATTGAATTGAATGGAATTAAGTAGATGAAATACATATATATATATATATATATAAATCCAATAGGATTATTATGTCATTTCTTTCATGATTACTTATTAGATATACTTTATAATCATTCTTGAATTGTTAACATGGAAAATGAATCTCATCGCGTCTTGGAGACGGTAATCCGTACGTACGCACGAGCGATGATATCGTTCCCATATTTATTGAATGGAATTGGAGTGGATTATATAATATCTTAGAATCAGTATGATGTTATAATAATCATATATAGTTATTATTTACACCATTATACTCTTCCAAGTACGGTGGTGGTGGAAAAACAGATTACACCACGACGTGGAGACGGTATTCCATACGTACGGACGCGTGATGTTTTAGTTTTTCGTAGGATGGATTGAAGGTGAAATAGGGTTGTTTCATATTTATAATAATATATCAGTAAATTAGAGATACTGATTTTATTACTTTATAATAAAACAACTAAATAAGAAGAAGTTGAGGAAGAATGAAACTTGAGAGAATCGTTAGAAGAGATTACCTCTTCTTCGATGCACCTCTTTTAAACATCCTCTTAAGGAAGTAGAGTTGAACTTTTGAGAATACCAGAACCTCCAGAATTTTTCTAGGGAAGTATAGAAGAGAAATGGGCTGGGGTTGGCCGAGCTTCGATGCTCAAAAGGGTGTGAAGAGAAGAGGGAAGGGGTGCCCTTTTTATAAGGGAGGAGAGGGGCACTTTGGAAAAACATAAAATATTATTTTATAATAAAGTCATATTTGGTTTTAATATATCCAAATTGATTTATTTTAAAGCTAAGGTGAGGATAGGTCGCAATAATCTCAACCAATATATTTTAGACAGGTTTGGGTCATTATATTAACCTTATCTTTTAGTTTTAACTCTTAGTTAATTAGATTGACATTTACCATGTCACTTTGTATTTTTATATCATATAGTTAATAAACATACCATATACATCAAAGAGACACCCAAGTGGTCAATTACTGATACACCTATCATGATATAAGTATCTTGGCCGAACCCTAGATTTTTAGGAATATAATAACATTTAATAATATAATATTTGTTTTAAAAACTATTATATGTCAATTTATACACTATTTGGTAATTGATTTTTGTGAAACTCATAAGAGCATGATTAGTTAAAAAAAAGTTAATTAAATCAATTCTAACATGTCATATTAACCTATAAAATTAGTTGAATTCCTAAAAAGTCTCAAATTAAATTTATTTGGATATTTATAACATCAATTATGTTAATTTTTCATTAATAAAATAATTATTGCATCATCATTGTGTCATAAATAAATTAAATTATTTAATTTCTAAAAATTGCAAATAAAATACAATTATGTAGGAAATCTTTTTATATTTATAATTAATATTTATAGTCTAATTTATAATATGTATAACCCTATATTAATAATTATTTAGTTATTAAACTATGATTTTAACTATTTTAACCCTTCGTTAAATATATTAATAATAAATGTCCTAATCTAATCCAAGTGGACCTAAATGGTCGTATTTTATTACTAAGGTTTTTTAGTTTAATTAATATTATCCAATAGAATTAGGGCATGTGTTAGGGTAATAATAATATCATTTTATACCCTTAATTAACCTATTTACTTTTAACCTTGGTAAATAAAAGTAAAAAGTTACTATTCACAAAAATTTATTTTCATCACATTAAACCACATTTTAGTCCTTGATATTAACCGGGTCTCTCAGATTTTCGAAATTCCACTCATAGAAGTGGTAAAATTATGTTTTATGTGAATATCCAAATTCTCTTAGGTGGTGCGTAAAAGACGGTGAAAAGTTCAATAAATTTTTTTTATATCTAAAATTATTATAAAATGACTCCAATGAATTACATTTAACTTATATAGGTATTATGTATCAATTTGGACCTAAAATAAATTTAAACAAAATAAATAATTATTTAAATAAAAATTTGGTTTTTGAATAGTAACCTAGTGTTTTCACTATTCATCAAAAATTGAAAGTTTTCAAAAAAATACAAAAAATTCACCCTAGGCTAATTTAGATATTCCTAATCCAAAAATGAAGTCCATTTTGAATGATAAAATTTATAATATTTCAAAAAGTGGGTATTACTATTCATAACGGCTAGTTTATATAACATATCGTGGTTTAGCGAAACTCTGTATTGCGTACAACACACGCTATCGTGGAAGGTCACGATTGTGTGTAATGCAAGCCATGTCAGGGACGCGTGTTTTTCAAGCTCCTTTTGGTGTAGCGTACAACACAAGACATTAATAAAATTAAAAGGAATATTTTTCATAAAATCTCAGGGTGTTACATTCTACCCCCCTTAAAATGAATTTCTCCCTCGAAATTCGTCGGGGTTATAAATTGTTTACTACTCAAAAGTTTTTTAATAGAAACCCACATCATAAAAAGGAATACCAAAACTTGACTTTTAAAACTAAATTATGAAATGTAACGGTAACCCAAATTATCTAATCACTGGAATTCCACATAGAAGAACATAGGTGAAAATATGGATATTGAAGATAAATCTAACTGTCATGTTCTGATGGAGAGTGGTAGAGAACATGGCTATGAAAAAGCCATAAATCACAAAGCCATAAATTTGTGATGGTCTAGGTTACCATCTCATTCATCAGATATAAGGGAAATAGGACAACATTTTTGGTTTTCAAGATCATTTCCCTAAAGTTGAAGAATTTGAATTAGAATATATACTTACTTTATTTTGGTATAATCTCACCGTTGTTCGTGACTTGAACAATTTCCACTTAATCTCTTTAATAAATGAAGTTGAATTTGTCTTTCGTGAAGTTTTATCATATCATGCGATAGAATGATATGTCATTCCATCTATCTCAAACATAAGTTAGCAAAAGTTATATACATAATTCCATCTATGTTGAGATTAATCATATATAGTTCCAAAATGGACTTATAATTCATCTATCATCCAGAATAATAAAATAAAACTAGTTTCGATTGACCAGAGACTTCCTGTAGGCCAGTGGTTGGAAATAAAGGTCTGTCACACTTCGGTTGTGGGTTTGATTCCCACAACCATGTCTGACGTGAGGAGTTGTCTCCCATTCTGTAGGATATCCTTTTTTCCTAAAAATACAATATTTTAACTTTACATCAATAATATTGAAAATTTCTAGCCTTAAACAATACTAAATTATGTCCAACATAATCAATTCCAATCTTTAGGCTTGTCCAAAATATTGTTGTCCATTCTCATATTATAGTGAAAACGATTACGAGAGAGTTCATATAACAAGCATGTTAATACCATCGTTAATCCCCATAAATCATAAGATATGTCTTGTTGGTCACATTCCAAACATTCGAAGTCCTTAATCTTATATTCTCTTGAAAAAATGAATACTCATTGAACCTTAGTGAAAACATGAGTGCTGTCAAAAGTTAACTCTTTCCACATACCAAAACCCCAAAATTCTATATACTGAAACCGTGATATAACTATTTCCTTATATCAGCCATGATCTCATGAAAACTATCAAACATTTCATTTTATTTTTATCCCGTCATTATACGCTTATCATATTCTTTCTAAAAATATCACAATCACTTTCCATGGTTACCGGTACCATAAAATTATTGAAAACCACAATAGACCAATACATAAATATTCCAATATTCCACGATACTATATACAACATTATTTTGGAATCCCATTACATAAACACTTAATCATTCCGCCACGTCATTGTCATATTCAAAATCGCCAATAGTGATCCCATGTGACTTCCCTTTGTAATTTTCCTTAAGTGGTTTCTCATGTCGATCATCATTAACCCTTGTATTAGGGCATTGATTAGCATAATGCCCCATTTCATTGCACTTGAAGCATTGAAGTGTTGGTGGTGCATTATCTCTAGTCTTTTCTTTATTCACATCATTAGCAACCCTTTTTCCATTACTTCGACACTCAGCTGCTTGATGACCTTCTTTTCCACACTTAAAACATTTTCTAGTCCTTTAAGGACAATCTCAACCATGCTTCTTTCCAAACTTTGAGCATAAGTAATCATTCATCTTCTTTTCACCATTATTCATAGATTTCACCTTGAAGTCCATCTTTTGTTTCTTATCAAAAACCATGAGATGGATACGTAACACCAACTTCCTTTTCTACCTTGATAGCACAACACAAAATTTTTTCATAGAAACTGAAGTCTCTTATAGTTAATTCCCTTTCAAGACTTGTTTTTATTCCACTGAAGAATTGACCAACTATACAATCAGGTTGGATGATAAAGCCAGATGCTTACCTTACATCCCTTGTAAAATTCGCTTCATATATACCAATAGATTCATCATCCTTTTGCTTTATTTCAAGAAACTCCATCTCTATCTTTGATCGAAGAATACGAGGGAAGTAATTATTGAAAAATATGTTCTTGAACTCGTCCCATTCCATGGACTCAATTTCATCTCTTGGCCTTGTATTCTTGATAAGATTCCACCATTGATCAGCTTCACCTTCCAAACGATATACTGCTAAGATGACTTTATCATGTTCAGAACATTGAAGAATTGAAAATATCTTTTCAGTGGTACTGGTCCATTGTTCAGCAACAAGTGGATCATAAGACCCACTGAAAGAAGGTGGATGTTGCCTCATGACGGACTCAATAGAATATTGTTCCCTTCTCTGCTCAATTGGAAGTACAGAATTATTCATAGCTTGTTTAAGTATATCAATAAGATATTTCACTCCATATCCCATTACATTGATTTGTTCAAGAGGAAAATCATTTCATTGTCCATTACATTGATCAAAACGGTTCTTCGGGTTCTAGCCATCGTCTAAAACCCAAAAAGAATAGTGTGAGAGGCAAAAAAAACATGCTAGGGAAAACAACATAATAAAGGGTGAGAACCTTCAATATCTAACAGCTTAGGTTTAATTCTTTGATCGTTACCATAATTCTAGGATTATAACCTATACTTATACTTAACCTTAGGGACATCTATATATATACATTAGAAATATCTCTAGGGATCTCACTAAAGTTTTCACATCCTAGTTTCTAAAGGTTAACTAAACCATTTCTTTGATACCAATAGTATAGACCAAATTCTTGACGTACATGGACAATAAATTACTTTTTCGGAATACTTAATACATAACAAAAATAGACACACAAGGACTGTAATAGTTTAGTGCCTTTGGAAACTCGTAATATAATCTTCTAATCATGGTGAAAGATCTTCAACATCTCCCATTAAGATCTTCCCCATTTGTTTTCTTACCTAAAACCTATCTTTAAATCCTGGAGAAAAGAAAACATATAAAGGGTGAGCTCAAATTCTAAGTAAGGGTAAACATAGATAACATAAAACAATCCATAAACATTTGAATGCAAAAACATGAACACAAAAACTAAACATCAAAATCATGAGCAATGACATAAATCTTGGAAGTACATAAGGCATAAGATCATAAAGGAACATTAATCATGATAAAATAGTATGGGAATAAAACATGTGATTTTGTAAACCATTAAGCACATGATATGATTTCCATAGTATCCAAGGCATTGCTACCAAGACCATCTTAGTGGAAAAAGTCCCTTTCTGAATCGAGTTCAATCCTCGTTCCAGTCCTGTATTACTGAACTGGATTAACTAACAGTTCCAGCCATGCCTATCTCATGAGATATAAATCTTTACCCAATGCATTGGAGGGAGATATAGGTCCCACTCATCTCATAATGAAATCATTCTTACTTGTGCGAAAACATAAACATAAATCATTTATCATAACCCAAAGAATAAAATGGGTTTCATAAACATCATCTCACCATAACATAATCCATACTTAAAAAATGGATATCATTTCATCATTGAAAATGTGAAACCCTGTAAATCATAGAAAAATTATACTTGAAACATACAAATATGAAATAATTCCATCTTATATGGAAAATGGTTTTTACAAAACACTTGAAATGAATTCTTGAGGAAAATATCCTTTCTTCTTCAAAATCATTTTATTTTCACAAAATGCCATGTAATTTTAAAAGAAAATGATTTTTTTTTAAAATAGTCATTAAATATTCTAGAATAAGATTCATGAAAATGAGCCGTTATGAAACCATAAAATTTTGTTCACGCCGTATAAGTTAAAAATAATATTCTTCTCGTACTTTTGTCGGAAAAGTCAAAATATACCTCGTATGGTAGAAAAAGAATGATTCCTTACATACCATGTTTTAAAATTCTAAAATGGGTTAAAAGGACTTAAAAAATAAATGAAAACATTTTTATAAAACTTGTACATGGATGATAAATATAACCCCAGTAAATACTTACGTATAAGAAATCTTGGATAGAAAACAATTTACATTGCAACATTATCCCTTACCTTAGGTCTGATATTCTTCGTACATATCTGAACCACTTGTATAATGATTTAAATAATGTCATTGACTTATTAAAAAATTATATTAATTGTTATGATATCATATATGGTACACTTATGACTTTATATTACCCGTTCATTTAAAAATTCCATGCTAAAGCATCATATTGGGTAAAAGCGTTTCATTTATCGTACGTGTTTCAACTTTTTGTTCTTGATATTATTAGTTATATCCTGATTTACCTAATCCAAGAATATAAAACAATATTTATATATATTATTTATTCATAATATACATATATATAATATATCGATAAATTGAAATAAATACACCGTTCATGGAGACGGTAGGTCGTGCGTACGCATGAATGTTGTTTTTGTTTCCTTATTGAATTACATGGAATTAAGTAGATGACATTCATATATATATATATATATCCAGTAGCATTATTATGTCATATATTTCATGATTACATATTATATATACTTTATAATCATTCTTGAATTGTTACCATGGAAAATAAATCTCATCGTGTCATGGAGACGGTAATCCGTACGTACTCACAAGCGATGATATCGTTACCATATTTATTGAATGGAATTTTAGTGGATGATATAATATCTTAGAATAAGTATTCTGTTATAATAATCATATATAGTTATTCTTTACACCATTATACTCATCCAAGTAATGTGGTGGTGGAAAAATAGATTACACCACGACGTGGAGACGATATTCCGTACGTACGCACGCGCGATGATTTCATTTTCGGTAGGATGGATAGAAGGTGAAATAGGGTTGTTTCATATTTATAAGAACATATCAGTATATTATAGATACCGATGTTATTACTTTATAATTAAACAACTAAATAAGAAGAAGTTGAAGAACACTGAAATTTGAGAGAATCGTTTGAAGAGATTACCTCTTCTTTGACGCACCTGCTTTAAACATCCTCTTAATGAAGTCGAGTTGGTCTTTTGAGAAGACCAGAACCTCCAGAATGTTTCTAGTGAAGTAGAGAAGAAAAATTGGCAGGGGTTGGATGAGATTCAAGGTGCAAAAGGGTGTGAAGAGAAGAGGGAAGGGGTGTCCTTTTTATAAGGGAGGAGAGGGGAACCTTTGGAAAAACATAAAATATTATTTTATAAAAAAGACATATTAGATTTATAATAGGTACAAAGTGATTTATTTCTAAGATAAGGTGGTGATGGGTTGCAATCCTTTCAAAAAATATATTTTAGACAGGTTTGGATCATTAAATTAACCTTATATTTTAGTTTTAACTCTTAGTTAATTAGATTGACATTTACCATGTCACGTTGTATTTTTATATTATATAGTTAATAATCTTACCATATACATCCAAGAGACCCCAAAGTGGTACATTAATGATACATGTATCATGATATAAGTATATTTTCCAAACCTTAGATTTTTATTAATATAATAACAATTAATAATATAAAATTTGTTTTTAAAACTATTTTATGTCAATTTAGACACTATTTGGTAATTGATTTTTTGAAACTAATAACAGCATTATTAGTTATAAAAAAGTTAATTAAATCAATAATAACATGTAATATTAACCTATAAAATTAGTTTAATTCATAAATAGTCTATAATTAAATTTATTGGTGTATTTATAACATCAATTATGTTAATTTTTCATTAATATGATAATTACTGCATCATCATTGTGTCATAAATAAATTAAATTATTTAATGTCTAAAAATTATAAATAAAATACCATTATGTAGGAAATCTTTTTATATTTCTAATTAATATTTATAGTCTAAATTATATTATGTATAACCCTATATTAAAAATTATTTAGTTATTTAACCTTGATTTTAACTATTTTAACCCCTCTTTAAATAAATTAACAATAAATGACCTAATCTAATCCAAGTGGACCTAAATGGTCATATTTTATTCCTAAGGTTGTTTTTGGTCGAATTACACTTATCCAATATAATTAGGACATGTTTTAGGTTAATAATAATATCATTCTTACCCTTTATTACCCTATTTACTTTTAACCGTGGTAAATAAAAGTAAAAAGTTACTATTCGCCAAAAATTACATCATCTCATTGAACCACATTTTAGTCCTTGATATTAACTGTGTCTCTCGGATTTTCAAAATTCCACTCATAGAAGTGGTAAACTTATGTTTTATGTGAATTTCCAAATTATCCTATGATGTGGGTAAAAGAAGGTGAAAAGATCAATAAAATTTTTATATATCTACAATTATTATAAAATGACTCCAATGAATTAGATTGAACTTATATAGGTATTATGTATCAATTTTGACCTAAAAAATATAAATAAAATAAATAATTATTTAAATAAAAAGTCAGTTTTTGAATAGTAACCTAATGTTTTCACTATTCATCAAAAATTGAAAGTTTTCAGAAAAATACCAAAAATACACCCTAGGATAATTTCGATAATCCGAATCCAAAAATGAAGACTATTTCAAAAGATAATATTTATAAAATTTCAAAAAGTGGGTATTACTATTCGTAACGGCTAATTTATATAACATTACGTTGTTTAGCGAAACTCGGTATTACGTACAACAGACGCTATCGTGGAAGGTCGCGATTGCATGTAATGCAAGACAAGTCAGGGATGCGAGTTGTGCAAGCTCTTTTTGGTGTAGTGTAAAACAGAATAAATTAATTGTATTAAAAATAATATTTTTCATAAAATCTCGGGGTGTAATATTCTTATCCTAAATAGTAAATTAATTCCAAAAATCTAGGGAAAGGGATCATGAAATTTATTTTTTTCCATATCACCTTTATTTCCAATGAATTCATGTTCGTTTTCACATATCATATATTTATGGTTTGTGATCATTAAATTTCTCCTTACTATGTAATATATCTCTCTCTATCATTCCATCGCTCTTATTTTTCCCTTACATGCCCATATATTAATTTTTAAATAATGTTATCGTATTCAGAAACATAGTTTTTCATTATTTCATATAACCTTCATATTTCTCATTTCCTGTTTTAATAGGATATTTTATTATACCTTTTTTATGTTGGTTTCCAAAAATAAATTTCCAAATATCAAACCATTGATTATTGAGAATGTAATAAAATTTTGAATACGTAAATTATTAAATGGGGGGAAATTTTACACCTTGATATTTTATAAAATATTCATAATTTAATTTGTTTTATAGCTTGTATTACATACTAAATAAAGCCTAAAATAACAAAGAAATAAAATTATCTATATATGATCATTATAAAATATTCATTAAACATTTCAGGTATTAAGAGGATTAACTAGGTTCTGAAATATATATATATATATATATATATCATTGTAAATTTAAATGTGTTGATGTATTATTAGTAAATAATCAGTAAATTTTTAGAAATGTTGTTTTTTTTCAAATTTATGTTTCCTCCAAAAATTGATTCTTTTGACTCTGTGGGAACATAGTATAATTAAATTAATAATATTTTAGGAATTTTATATTATCAAAATTATAATATTCTTTAAATCATAAGATCCAAATTAGTTTATGGTGAAATTTTTATATTTTGCTGAAATGTTTTCATTTTCAATGAATATTGAAAAATAATAATTTTTTTGAAAATTAATACTTATTTAATAGTATATAGAATGTAAAATATTATTTCGTGATAGTTTTAATATTTAAATAGTTTATTTTGAATAATAATAATCCAATTATAGACTTTTGAGGGAAATTTATAGTTTAATTTGGTGTGAGAGCATTTTCATACATAAAAATACATTTTTTAGAAAAATTTGTTTTCATTGGTCCTTGAGTATTAATATTAAATTAATTTAAGAAACTTATAAAAATGAATCTTGAAAAATGGATTCAATATATTCGAATTATGATGTGTAAATTTTCTAAAAAGTCTTATTATATTTTTTCCCATATGAATAGTTTCTATGGTAAAATATTTCACTTGGGTAAAGGGTAAATCATGTTATTATAGTTAAAGACAAAGTGAAAAGGTCATCATTTTTCATCATAATGATTATTTAAGGAATTTAATTCTATCATTATTACCTTATTCTAAAAATATAGAATTTTAAATTAAAATTTTCCCTAAAAATGACTTATATAATATTTCAATTATTGAAAGTCACAAAATACCACTCTCTTAATTTTAAATATATCTTATGTGTTCACATAGGTAAAAAATAAAATGAAAAAAATATTAATTGAAATTTTGAGAATATAGAAATAATAATAATGATGGTAATTTATTTATAATTTTTATTGATAAAATATCTACCTTAAATTCTTGGGCATCTCTAATACAAAAGTTATTAAATTAATAGAAAACTAAAATAAATGATTTTGAAAAATAAATGTTATGTAAATTGTGTGATTTATTTTATTACAGGAAATTATATATATATATAATTTTTTGTTTTTGAAAAAGATTATATTCAAATTCCAACTTTTTCTATATGTATTTTTAGTCAAATTAAATGATTATTGTCAAAAGTAACAAATGTGATATTTTATCAAAATAATATTTTTTTAAATTATTTAGATATTATAAAAATGTATATAGAGGAAAAATAAGATAATATATTGTCGATAATTTCATACATTTTTAATTTATATTTCAATAGTTTTGTTATAAGTAAAATTATAACCCATTAAATGTGAAAACGTTATTACCGTTGTTAAGGTTAAAATTGGTTAACTAAGGATTTAAAACCAAAGATAAGATTTAAAACACAGCTTAAACCTATCCAATATCTATATTTTGTTGTATTAAAACTAATTAATACATTATATTTGAATCTATGTAAATTTTTTAGTATTTTTATTAAGAATGACTTTATTGTAATTTAATTCCTTAAAAATTTCCAAAAGTGCCCCTCACCTCATTTATAAAACGACACCATTCCTTTCTCTTCTTAACACCACATTGAGCCTTCTAGATCAACGATTCCATAAAAAACCCATTAAAACTCTGTTTTTTCTTATAATATAGTTTATGGTATTTCCAAAATACCATCCAAATGATCATTAAGATGATATTTAATGAGTTTTTTTAGAAGAATAGTTAATATCATTAATTGATCACATTCTTTTTCTACTTATATTTTACCTTCTAAAAATCAATGTTATTTATAATAAAATTAAAAAATAGTTTCTAAAATATATTTAAATGTTATTATTATTAACATAAAATCACTATTATCCACCATCTTTTTCATCGAATATGAGGTGAAAGTATCACTCATGCGTACAAATGGCTTATCATCTCTATGTAGCGATACAATTTATTTTCCAGCCCCATATTTCATGGATGGTAATTATGATGGGTATAATGTTTATATATTATACTCATGACATAATTATAATTATAGAATTATAATATCATATATGCCTTATTTCCGTCAAATCCATTGAAAAATAATAACATTTCTATGGCATATGAGTGGACTATAACCTCAACAAATTGACGTGATTTGTTTATCATTTCTATTTCACCTTTAAGATAATAAGGATAAATTTAGTTAATATACCTGATTTATATCATATAATAATTATTCTACAATTTTTAGTTGTTATATATCATTTATTTTTTCATATTTTATAAATTGAAAACATGTTCATTGTTATTTATGACATACCATCATCATGAATGGTAAAATTCATTATAATATATCTATATTTGATTAATGATTTTAAATATGTATGTGATAGATATATATTATTCATATAACATGATTAAAATTATTAATATGATTTAACCATTATAAAAGTACAAATATCAATTAAATTCAACTTGATTTTAATTTCAGAACTTTTTTACCCACTTGATTAACATTAAGAATATTATAATATTTTATTTAAAAGAATGTCAAGTTGTTTACAATAAAGTATTTAATTAGTATAATATTTTAATATAATGTTTCTAAAAGTGTTTTTAGAATATAATTTTTAATTCTAATTAAAATAAATTTATCTTCTTCATCGATATTTATTGATAATTTTTAGGCACAAAATTAATACCATAAAGTCTCTCAGAACAATGATGCATTAATTATTAATTTAATTTAAAAATAAAATAATTGTTATTAAAAGTATTAAAATAAATATAATTTGAGGTTTTAAACGTAATTAATGTGTTACCTATATTAATATAATATTTATATGACATAAAAAATTTGGATTCGAATTAGAAACTTTCTATGGATCTTTTAAAAGTCATAATGATGAATAGTTTTTAATTTGAAAAAAATAATATTTCATGAATTTTTTTTTTAAATTATTCAAAAAAATAAAAAATATATCTAAAGAGTGAAAATTGATAATAATATGTCATAAATGCGATATTTTATGATTTTAAGTCGTTTTTAATTATTAAACCCTATATTAGACTTATTATATTTTAAATGTCTATTTATTTCCTATTTTTCCCACACCTCAATTATAAATGGGGGTTCATTCCTCCCCTTAATTTCATCACCATTAGATTTTTTGATTGAATATATTCTTAAAAATTTACTTCTCCTCATCTCTTTATACATTATAGTCATTCATTTCTCACAAAAGGTCCAATTCCCAAACCCTTGAGGAAGTTCTCGAGGAGAAAAGGCTTAAGAGGTAAATTCCTTCTTTTTATCTTTAAAATCTGTTCTCGCTTATATCTTTTTTTCACCCCATATAAATTTTTTCTTGATAACTCCATTATTATATACATTCTTTAATTTTATTATGTTAATTTTATATTGAACATAAAGTCTCTTATTATCTTTATTTATTCTTGAAAACAAAATTATCATCCATAACGTGAAAATTCATCCCCTATATGAAGGATGATTCAGTGTTTCCTAATACCACATACATGGGAAGTTTAAATTAAGTCATAATAGTTTAAAATGTCCTAAAAAATATATTTTTTTTCTTTTTTATTATTATTTTATTTTTACAAGAAAATATATAATGAACTGACCATGAAAACCATGTAAAAAATGCACCCAAAACTACAGAAATAATATAGTATTACTAATTAATTGGTGGAAAGTTATTATAAAAAGATCCTATAAGGTATTATAGATATGAATATTTTTTCATAATATAACACTATTTAAAACATTATATAGTATTTTAGAAATTTTTTAAACTAAGAAAAACTTGAGGTATTGGATTTTTCTTTTAAAGTACTCTTTAATTTATTTTTCAAAATTAAAAAATATGTTTTTTGACTTATACTGCATGAGGGGATATTCCTACAATCATAAAACCTTACTATTTTTATTTTTATTAAAAATAATACATTTTTTTTCAAATAAAATAATTTCTTTGGAATTTAAACAGTATTATTTAAAAATAAGTAATTTTCCTCAAGAAATGATTTTATGATGCAAGTATTCTGGTTTTATTATTATGTTTCATATTGTTTTCATTGTTTATGATGAAGTTTGGGACCTATATTCACTTATAATTACTTAAAATGAGTTATATATATATATATATAATTTCTTTAGTATTATTTTTCCTTTTACCAGAAAATCCAGAATGAACCAACCATGGAAAATTTTAAAGAACGCACCCAAAACAAAGGAAATAACAATGAATTATTAATAAATGAGAGGAACTTTGTTAAAAAAAGGTTATATACGGTACTATAAATATGAATATAGTTATTTATTATAACACTCTTTAAACCATTATATATGATGATTGAACACATTTGATGTACGATGAACTAGAGGTAATAGAATTTGCTTTTAAATTCCCCTTTATTTATATTTCCAGAAAAATAAAAAAGAATTTTTTTTACATATTCAACATGAAAATGTATTTCTTATTTCATAAAATATACTCGTTTAATTTATCATTTACAATATTATATGTTTATTTATTGAATAAAATTTATTGAATTTTTATAATTATTCTTAAAAAATATGTGATTTTCCCCAAGAAATGTTTTTTTTGATGCAAGTATTCATGTTTTATAATTATAATCTAGTTCATTTTCATTTTTTATGATAAAGGGTGGGACCAATATCTCTCTATAATACATTGGGTATTTTTATGTTGTAATATGACTGTAATGGTTATTTCAGATGTAACTGTAATGGTTACACTATATTATAGTCATGCGGTTTATATAGTAATTTAGTCTCAAAGGTTACATTTAATATTGTATCCATGAGTGCAATAATCATATATAATTAACTCCCCCTATTACTTTTATGGTTTATTTATGTTTTCTAGGTTTTATTTAAATCTTTAGTTTTCAAAACGTAACAATATGATACCTTATAGGTGAGGAGTATGTTTTTCTGATAATGATTTCCTATGTTCATAAATATTCATGGATTAATTGCTTTTTTACTTCTTTTTATATCCCTAGATAATCTTTTTGTTATAATACCATGTTATAAATTTTTTTCAAATGTTTTAAGAATGTGTATGATAAAATAAAAATCCATGAAGAATGTTTTGTTGATTTTTTAAGATAAGAATTATTTTTTGGTTAATTATATTTGTATTATAGATGAAATGGATAATGTTTTGTAGCATAAAGTTTCTGTTATTTTGGGTTGATATGTATGAATTATTTCATAATTATTAAAAAATATAAATGAAAAATATCATTTGTAACTTATGAAAGTGAATTCTAAATGAATTTTACTATGTATCGATATGTTTAAGGATGGGTCCTTATAGTTGGTATAAAATAAAACTATATATAAATTTAGGGTTAAGGATGATGTCATTGGAATACCATTAATTATTTTAACATTATTTTAATGATTAAATTATAAATAATTTAAATAATACCATGTTTCTTTGTCTATGATATTTATGCTCATAATCGTTTTACAGAGAAGAAATAAAGAAGTTGTAGTAGGAAGAAACTGACAGAATGATATCGTTCTGAATCTATAGCCCGGAATGGTGGGTATTGGAAGTAATCGGTTTGTGATAATATTGGATTGTTTGAAATAGGGTGTAAATAGAGGTTTCTTCCATGTAATATAAAAACTAGAGAAACCATAAAGTTACATGAGGATATTGGAACATCTTATGAGGAATCACCCTCATTATTTTAGAGGATCTTCTTACCCAGTGGTGGCTGAAGGGTAGATTAAATCCCTTGAAACTATATTTGATTTCATGGGGGTTTTTAGATAATTAAATGGTTAGTCTTTCTATTTAGCATTATTATGTTGAGGCTGTCCAGTGGTGGTCAATGGCCAAAAATATCGTCGATAGTGAGGATACTGATGGCTTTGAATAGGACAAATTTAGGAATTTATTCCTTGAAAAATATTTTCAAATGGTGGTTTGAAATAGTATATAAAATAAATTCTTTCAAATGAAATAGAAGGTGGAAGCTTTAGTGATGGTGTGTGAAGAATACTTCACCCAACTGGAATGTTTTGAGCTAAATAGTTTTCAATATCATAATGGTAATATCAATCATTTTTACTCAGGATTGAATCTAGGATATCAAAGTGATTTTCCCTCCCATTAACTCATTGGTTATTAGAAACTCTTAAGATTTTCTGAGATCGTATAAAAAGAGTCATTTAATGAACATGTTTACTTTGAATACAAGCATAAGAAATTGTAATGTTGGATTGTATTGGCTAATAATAAAACAAAGATATCTGAATGTAACAAAATACAGTTTCCAATTAGTGAAAAGTGTGAAAAAAATCACCATGGGGAATGCATTAACAAATCTCTGAAGTGTTTTTGATGTGGTGAGTGTAAACATAAGGCACAATATTGTAATGAAAATGATCTTATTTTTAATACTTCTAAAAAACTACACATTGGTTTAAATGTGGTGAGATGTGGAATTACGAAAATATATTCACAAAGAATGATCTGAATGATAGAATGTATCGAGATTATAAGTAGAATGGTTTAGTGAAATCCATTGAGGATATTTTGGAATATTTTGGTACATACTATGAAGTGTTATTAGGTACTTTATATATTTACTCATCTTTTTAATTATGTGGGTTTATACATTCTTTTATTTATGAATAAATTTCTAGTCCATTGAAAATTTCACATCATGAAATGATTCGAGAACTTATTTTCAAAACAAAAGGGGGAAATATTATAGAAATAAAGGATTTATAATAATATTAATTTTGTTTTATGAGGAAATAAAATACCAAAAAATTTCACATTACTATAGTTGGATGTTATTCAAGGTATGGACTAGATTTTAGTTTACTATTCTAGGATTGATTTTGGAGATGTATACGTATTTCTTTTAAAAGAAATTTAAAATTTTATAAAATATTTATCTTATACCCTTTATAAATGTAAAGAAGCTATAAAATTATTAAAATTTTGAAATGAATTTTATCTTTCACATATTATTGAAAATAAGGGAACTATTCATATTAATGGTGTGGTATTGGTAAATGAATAACTCGATGTTTTTTCTAATGAGCTTCCCTGTGTTATATATAATCAGGAGGATGGATTTACCATTGAATTAGTTCCTAATGTTAATCCAATTTCATTAACACCTTATCGAATCTCTCATGTGGAAGTACATGAATTGAAAATGGAATTGGAGAAGTTACTGGAAAAAGGCTTCATTCATCCTAGAACATCACCATGGGGTGCTCCTATTTTTTTTGTTAAAATTA
The DNA here is from genome assembly GCA_963277665.1 of Viscum album. NCBI lineage: Eukaryota > Viridiplantae > Streptophyta > Magnoliopsida > Santalales > Viscaceae > Viscum > Viscum album. Next base: position 224,708,969 of record OY728165.1, read on the forward strand.
AATATGATTCCATATGTATTGGAATTTATTATAGAGAATTGATTAACATTAATTTTAAGAATAATTAATGCACTACCGCATATCGATTACATGATTGATCAGCTCAAGAGAGATCGGTATTTTTCAAAGATTGACTTATGATCTAGGTACTATCAGCTAATGGGGAAGGAGGGATGAAATTTGAAATATAACATTATATAATTGATATGAGAATTGTGCGATGGTTTTTATTCACTTTATTATGAAAAAATTCATTATTGTATTTACATATATTATGAATAGAATATTTTATGAATACATTGATATATTGGTTGTTGTTTTTATTTATGGATTTTTGTTCATTTCAAACACATGTGGGGATCATGATAAATATTTATGTATTATTCTAAAAAACTAAAATTAAATATTTTATACAGAAAATATTTCAAATGGGATTTTTGGTTATACTATATTTAGTAATTTGGGAACATTTTCATTAAGGATGGCATAACAGTTGATCCAACCAAAAAAATGTTTTTGATGAATTTAAAATACCTAAATGTGTTATTGGGATATTTTGTTTTCTTGAATTAGTAGGAAAATAATGACTTTTAGTTAATTACTTCTCACAAATATCTATCTCTTTAACTAATATAGCATGAAAAATGGTTAAATTTGATTGAACATAAAAATGTGATGTTTGTTTTTAGTGACTGAATAGGATATTGGAGAATGCATCATTTCTATTCATACCTTTGAAAAATTGTGATTTTTACATCTACAGTGATATAACATTGAACATACTTTCTTGTGTTCTGACAATGAATAATCTGGTAATTGATTATGCTTCAAGAAAACTACAACCTCATGAGTTAAATTACCCCACAAAAATTTTTGAATTAGTAGTATTGCTTATTACTTTAAAAAGTTAAAGGATTCATTTATATGGTTCCATGCGTGAAATATATACGTAACATAATCCTATGATATATATATTTACTCAAAGTTATTTGGACATGAGTCCTAGAATATGGTTGTAACAAATAAAGGATTATTATTTTATAATCAATTAACATCCTAGAAATGTGAAAAAAGTGGTGGATTCCTTGAATTAAAAACACCGTGAATCATTAAAAATGTTACATGTGGATTGCAGTTATTTGATTAATGATTTTATGATTTTATATCTAGATGTATTTGGTGTGGGAACTTTCACTATTTGGATTTATTTCTCAGTGAAATCATCACTATCAGTTAGAATTAATTATTCTTAGAAGAAATATTTTGAGTTATAGAAAAATATAAAATTGGTTAAGGAAGGTATGTTACCTGAATTTAATGTTGATAAAGATTATTTCAAGATATTTGGAATAATATTATGTGTTCATTCTGATTCCCATCTATGGAAATATTTATTAAGTGAGGCTCGTAGTTCTCTGCTTTTAGTTCATCTTTGCATCAGTAATATGTTCATGTAATTTTGGGTTTATTACTGGTGGTATGGAGTGAAAAGAGATATTTCGTTTTTTACCATATAATGTTTGACTTGTCAACATGTTAAATCAGAGTGAAAAATACAAAATGGGATGTTTTTTCCTTTTTCAGTACTATAGTGGAAATGGAAAAATATATTCATGGACATAATGACAGGACAACCAAATACATCTCGAGGTAATAATATCATTTTTGGTTATTATTTACTGACTAACTAAATATGAACATTTTATTCATATTTGAAAAACACTTTCTCTAATTCAGCTTTCCAAAATTTATGTCAAATATATTTTTATGTTACATGGAGTTCTGATATTTATTTTATATGAATGTGATCCGAGCATTACTTCTAACTTCTATAAATCACTTCAGAAGTCATTAGAAAATAATTTATATTACATGAGTTCCTTTCATCTTCAATTTGATGTATAGAATGAGTTAAAAATTCAAGCAATGGAATACATGTAATTTTCTTGTTCAATGTATTATCTGGGAACTTGGGAACAACATCTTTTGTTTGTTGAGTTTTCATATAATAACAGTTTCCATTAAAGTATACAGATTGCACCTTTTGAGGAGTTATATGGAAAACATTGTTGAGTTCCATAATTTTAAGATGAATTTAAAGGAAGGAAGTTAATTTTTCCAGAATTAGTAGAGGAAGTGGTTGATAAATTAAAGATGGTTTGGAAACACATGAGGATAGCTCAACGTATATAGAAAGGGTATGTAGATAACAAGATAAAATAGTTCTCTTTCAAGGTAGGTGATCACGTTTTCATTAAAATGTCTACTTGATAAAGTGTTATGAATTTTTGTAAGAATGTAATGATAATTATATGGTTCATTTGACCTTATAAAATTCTTGATAAAGTTGGACCAATTGTCTATTGATTAACTCTACCTCCAATTTTATCTCATTTTCACAATATTTTCTTATTTCGATGTTATGAATGAATGTGACAGCCTCATCTCATTTTTTGATCCCTGAAGTTGTTTAGCTAGAGGAGAAAATTTTTTATATGTAAAATCATCTTCAGATTATTGATCATATTGGGAAATTATAACAGAACAAGGTAATTCACCAGGTTAAGTTTTTGTGGAGAAACCACGTCGTTAAAAAAGAAACATGGGAATCTGAAAATGTTATGAGGGAAAGGTATCCCCATTTTTTTAATAAATGAAGAAATTACGTGGGTGATAATTTTAAAATGCAGGGATAATTTAAGAACTCAGGTACTGATAGAATAATTTTATTTCATATTTATTAGTACTCTTCAACTATTTAGTTAAATTCTTTATGTTAAGTAATTCTTAAAATAAATATATATTTTTATCTAAATTTTAATATGGTTATATTTAAATGATTTATTTTAAAATCATATAATTTTAATTTGAAAAAAAATATTTTCATTTTTTTATTCACCGTAACAAAATTATCTTCTTGTGAATTTTTCAAAAATTCTAAAAAGAAAATAATTTTCGGCGAATATAAGAAAATGATATTTTTTAAATAAATTATATTTTGTTATATCTTCAAAGAATTATTGTTGAAATAAAATTTATTAAAATATTTTATTGAATATATTAGAATGTTATAATACAAATATTTTACTAAAAATTCCTAACTTATAAATTATAATTAATTTCATGATATGTATAGAAATCATTATCACTACTGATGTATTGCATACACAATGTTAACAATGTCTAATTTGGTTCCCTATAGATAATTATTGAGTGATAAAATTATTTTCATGTATTTATTTTAAATATAAAGTATAATAGATTTTAATGGTTGTTAATTTTGAATTTTATAGTTATATAACATTATTAACATCTAAATCCATGTGCAATGTCTACACTATGTAAGAAAAGAAAAATTAACAAATTAAAGAAGTTGTGTTGAAATGGATATGAGTAAATGTATATAATTGTTGAATATAAATTTTTATATTAAACCAAATTAAGTAATTTTTATTATAGTAATATATTTTTAATTTTTTTTGTATATGATATAATTAACATTAATATCTATCCAATGTTTTTGAAGATCTTGTTCAAGAAGAGTTAAAATAAATAATATAATTTTAATTAAAATTATAAGAACCCTAAAATGACCAAGAAATATGAAATAAATTTCTTTGAATGTGTATGTTTCAAAATATATATTAGTTTTATGTGAATTTGTGTCCTTTTTGGGACCACCTTATTTACTGTAAGAACATTATAATAATTTATTTAAAATGAAGTCATTTTTTCATAGTATTGTTTTTAATTTGTATAATATTTTGATATATTGTTTTCTAGAAGAATTTTTTAATCATAATTAGTAAATTTAATGTTTAAAAAATTATCTTCTTTTGGATATTTTCTTTTATATTTTCTTCCAAAAATAATAACCCTAAATACATTCATAATAATGATGTAGTCTTTATTAATTTAATCGAAAAATAAAATAAATGATATTAAAAATATTAATATATATATAATTTGATATTTTTAAGCTAATTAATATGATATTTTTTGTATATAATAAAAAAATTCATACTTTTTTTACATGTTTGGTAATTCATAGTTATGAATAATGTTTAATTTGAATAAAATTATTTTTCATGAATACAATTATTTCATAAATTATTTAAAAAATAGAAAAATCAGTAAAAAAGAAAATATATGTTAATATTATGTCCAAATGTGACCTCTTATTATTTTTAGTCCATTTTGAATTCTAAAACCCTATGTTAGTCTTAATATATATTAATATTTTAATTAATTCCTAGTTTTCCCCAAACCACAAATATAAAAGGGCTCCCATTACATCGCTTAATTTTATCCCCTTTATCCTTTTTTCTCAACTATATTCTATAATTTTCCCTTTTCATAATCCAATTCAACATTCTAGTGCTTCTGGTCTCAGAAAAATAGAAATTCATTAACCCTTGTGGGTGTTATCAAGGGGAAATGATTCAAGAGGTAAATTACTTCATTTTCTTATTTAAATTTTTTCTACTTCTATCTTATTATCACCCAATATCTAGTGTTCATGAAAACTCCAGTATCATATATATACTACAAATTTATATTATCAGTGAAATATTTAAAATAAAATATCATATTTTCTCCTTTTATTCTTAAAAAAAATTCTTTATCCATGGTGTGTTAATTCACCCCTACATGAATGATGAGTTATCATTTCCTAATAATGCATGCATGGAATGATTTAATACACCTTTAATTGTTTAAAATGACTGTAAATATATATTTTAACCCTTATGGTTTTTAATATTCTTTTCAAAAAAATATCCATAACGAACCGCCCTTGGAAACCATGAAAAAATAGCACTCAAAACAATGAAAATAACAAAATGTAATTAGAAAAAGGATGGAAAGGTTCTGTATAAATAACATATAAGGTATTATACAAATGAATATATTTCTTTAATATAACACTCTTTGGTCCATTGTACATGAGGTTTTAACATGTTTCAAATAAGACGATCCCGATGTAAGTGATTTTTCGTTTAAAGCCCTCTTTGATATTTTTTCATAGAAATTCAAAAGGAATGTTTTTTTACTCATACACCATTAGATAATCTTCCATCCTTAACGATGCCTTAATTTTTTGATTTTTTCTTTACAATATTACATTCTTATTTACAAACAAAAATATTTCTTTTCTATTTGTATAGTATTCTTTAAATATAAGTGATTTTCCTCATCAAATGGTTTTATGATGAATGTAATTTTGTTTTAAGATTACATTCTTGTTATTGGGATTTTTTTTGAGTAAGGGTGGGACCAATATATCCCTCTAATGTATTGGTTATGTTTACGTTGGAGGTTAACCATAATAGTTCTCCCAAGTGTAACTAAGATGGATACACTGTAATGTATCCATGATGGTTACATCATAAGGTAGTCATGAAGGTTACAATGTAATGTAGTCATGATGGTTAAAAATAATATGTTAGTCACGGGGGTTACCATCATAATTATTTAATACCCCAAGATTCCTTTATGGTTTATTTATGTTTTCTATGTTTTAGGGAAAACATTGGTTTTTACAAAGTAACTATATGATAATCCATGCGTGAGAATTATGTCTTTACAAAAATGATTTTTTATGTTTATAAGTATTCATTGAATAATGGTTTCTTTGTTTCCTTTTATATCAGATTTGAAGATTCTTGTTGTCATCCCAAGACTTAATTTTTTTTCGTAGGGATTAAGAATGAAAATGATAAAAGAAGAATCCAAACTGAATGTTGTGAGTTTTTTTCATAAAAATAATTCCAATTTTATTAAAAACGAGTTTATTATGGAATAAATTTATATTTTTTAGTTGTATAATTTTTTTTATGGGTTGATATGAATGAATTATTTACTAATTATCTAATAATATAGACTCAAAATATCTTTAAAAATGACAGAATGTAAATTCTAAAAGAATTTATTATATTAATAAATTCTTCAGTCTGGGTCCTTATATATAGTTTTTCCTATGTGCTATTCATCTTCCTAGAATTTAGATTTTATTACTAGAGGGTCATGAGAAAACATTAAATGTTAATTTTGTGAAGTAATATTTTCAAAAGACATCCCACAATAGTGTTTTGTAATAGTATATCACACCTTATCAATAATACGAATATCTATATATAATTCCACCAAAACGTTACTACATTGCTACTTAAAAAATGATGATTTTTCCACCGAATACATATCGTGGAGAAGAGGATAATCCATGTTCCATAAATGATCAAAATATTAAATATTATGGTATGTTATTGAAGTAATTTATTTATCAGTATTAATTTTTAAATGTCTTTGAATCATCTTATAAACATCACCCAATGGAATACATTCATGATGATTAGACAATTTTCTAGAGGTGAACTGTATCAAAAACCTTAGTCAATGAAAATTACATCACCATTGTAGAATATGGACACATACAAGATTACCAATAAAAATTCTTAAAATCATATATATTTCTAAAAAATCCTCAAGTGCTTAATATTTTTTAATTAGTACTAATTAATTAACTGTGATGTGATATTAATTTATTATCAATTAAAAGGGTTTATCATTATTTGATAAATCATCCAAAACCTAAAGGGAAACTCCATGGGTCATCATTGTCTCATTTTTCATCAATATCCATTCTCTTCTCATTCATGGTGTAGAAATACTACATTGAACATGAAAACCATTTAGGGAACCACAATTTATTATAATATTACTCATATATGATTTAGAGGTTATACAAAATGAATCCAACTTGATTGATGTAATAATAATATTTTATTTTATTTTGATGTGTTTATTTTCTGAAAAGTAAATGTGACTATGATTAATGTGTGGAGTTATTTCATTGAGTTATTCTAAAGAATTATTCGTAAGAAATATGATACGGTTTTTTTGGTTTTATGATCTGCTTTATAAAATGCGACATTGACCATGATGATTTTGGAGATATTATTAATGTCCAAAACATGTGACCAATTTCATTATGAGAATGAAAATTATTTCCAACATTTGAATTGATTATTTGAGAAGTTAAAAGAATGTGGAGTGAAGAATTATACTATGGGTTCTTATATGGAATATAAATTATGTGAAGGCATTGACATAGATATTTACTAAGTAATTTTTTTGGCTATATTAATTAAAAATTGGTTGAACCTGAAAAGTAAGGGTACCAACTCAATCCAAAACATGTGGGAAGAGGCATCAACCACACTAAGGAGAATGTTCACTAATTATGAAAGGAAGAAGAAGATCATGGGATAGTTTTAATTCATGGAGTTCCCAAGTGTGCATTGATGCATTTTGGTACCACGATGAAGGGCTGCATGGAAATTGATGTCTGTAGAAAGGGGTAGTGCCAGCAAACATTAGGATCATACATTGGTACTCACATCTGGAAAGGGACCAGTGTTCCTTTTAAGACAAGTAAGTTCTTGAATGCTTCAATATATATTGTGGGACTAAAAAACATTAACATAGTTCATATGACTTAAAAAATATACATGAAAACTCCCAGCCATCTAATTCTCTTGATCAACATCGCCCGATCATCATTCTCGGTCGACTTCTACCTTTATCCAAGTGATATGAGCATGAAGAGTTCTTAATGAATCATCGTCCAAACATCCATCCATGAATTTGAGAATCATTTGTTTGTCCCAATGATTTGAATGTGATCAAGTTAAATTTCATCTTCTTTTTCATGTTTAAACTAATTCTAAACTAAGTAATTACATCATTAAGAAAATATGATTTTGTAGTGATAGTTATTTTCATTGTCACAAGATGTGAAAACTGATGTAGTGCTTACTTTCTATAGGTTGACACATACAAGATATGTGAGTATGGTTTTCTCTATAAATTCATGAAACCTATCTAATTAACTTTCATTGATTAATTCATTCTAGAGAGATATTATGGAGAAAGACAAACCAAAACAACGACTTCTAAAAACACTTTATTTGTAAAGGATAAGGCTTCATTACCTCTTCCTATAATTATTACATCTTACAAAATTACATGATTTTATTATTCCACAAATATAATATAACATTCCCAATGAGTTAAAGGAAGGATTTTAGACACAGTTATTGTGTCTGGTTCATGAAAAAAAGAACATGTGAACCAACGATAATAAGGCATTGGTTTTAGGGATCCAATTATGTGAACCTATTTCACTTGAATTGAACCTATGTCAGTTGTGCATTCCTACAAATATGTGAAGGAAAAGATCAATTCATGCCATGTTTCATGAAGGATAAAGGAACTAATCCATGCATATACTATTACGTGAATAAGCCTACGATACACACATGAAATTTTATTCAGATATAATGGGAGTTTCATGTAAATGACTATAGATGAAGAAAAATATAACACATACTTGAGAACGTGTGATGAAGACTGATGTGATCTAATTTACATTGAATGATGGTACTATGAATCGAATTATATAAATAAAGAGGTCATTATCTCCTCATATTTGTGTTGAACTGTATATAAAAGAATAACTGATATCATTTTATGATACATTTTCTTGAAGAATGATGAATTTTTGTAACATGAAGAAGAATCATATTCTATTTACAAGGGAGAATATGAAGAAACACTAGATATTTTTATTCATGAGTATATCATGGAGTTTAAACTTGTAACGTGTAATTATTTCAAGAAGAATAATACCATTGAAATTATTTTTATTTGATAATTAGAATAGAACCATGCATATGATGTTATACATTCAAGAATAAGAGTGAATTTTATTCCATAAATAAAATTATATTTTCTTAAATAGTTTTATTTCCATATTAAATGCCTGACTTTATCACAATGTTCATGTGTATATTGATTGAAAAATATTGTTAGTCTTATTGATTGAGCTTAATTGATATGTTTCAATAAATAGAGAAATAATACAACATTCAGTGTATTAAGGAATATTTGGTTGTTCATTCTATTAGTATTGTGAGCTAAAGTACATGTGATATAGTCTTATAATTAAGAAGATAATACTGAGATAGCTTGGATATAGTTTTGTCGATTACATTCAGTGGTAGTTGAAGACATTCAATTAAATTGAGAAAGTACAGATGTATCTTATCTTTGTGGATCAAAGTGGAAGATAATTTTTAGTTATAGTGGAACCTAGTAGTTCTTTTGTTTATTATCATTATTTTAATGTTGTAATTCAGAACACTAGTGTGATTCCAATATAAATAAAACTAGTGGGATTCTTGTATAATTGGGGAAGTGATTCATACATTTCAATCATGATGTTATAATAATAGATGACTGACCCACTTGTAATTGATTATTGTTTTATAATGGAGAGTCTGTGTTTTAGATCATCCCGAACACAACAAAAATGTAGTCACCAACATCAGGTTGAATTGTAAAAATAATGTGTGTTTTGCTTCATTTACATTTTTGCATGGATGTGGTATAATTTTTTTATTGATAGGGAATTTATATTCTACCTATTACGTGTATAGGTTCCAATTTAATTTGTAGAAAATGAGAATGAAAAAAAATTCTATAAGGGAAAAGGATTCACCTCTGATTAGATTTTCCATATTTTCCTAATTGTTTTCATCTGAAATATATGAAGTGAAGGATGGAATTTAAAGATGAATTAAAGTTATCTCATATAAAAAATTCAGTTATTGTATCTATTAGTTCCAACAAGGTGGTCTATACAAAAACCCTATATAATATATAGAATAAATAGGAATGAAATATTAGAATGATGGGGTAGAAGAAAGAGGGTACACAAAAAACTGAATGTAGTTGGAGTGATAGACTATCAATATTATCTATTAAATTGGTTAAAATGACTCTTTTTATGATTCTAGTTCATGATATGATAAATATATTTTCAAATAACTCTATTATTTGTACTCATAATTCAAATATTATCTAAATAAGTTCCCTACCATGATTTTCACTTAAATATTTTGTTTTAAAAAGGGATTATATGAAGAAAAGGAAAAGCATGAAGAGGAAGATATGGATATGGAGGAATCCATGGATAGGATGTTTCAAATATGATAAATTTCAAATAAATTATTTAAGAAAAATAATAAACTACATCAATTTTCAACAAACATTTCTCATATACGGATGAATATTTGTAAAGAAGTGTGTGTGTGAAAGATGTTACTGATAAGGTCCTTATTAATATGATTCATACAGTTTACAGAATCTCGTGAACCACTCATGAGTTTTATGGACTCTCAGTTGTAATTACAATACAAGGATTACACATTCATCCAAGCTGAATAATCAAAAGAAGAGTCCATATTTCATTTCAATGAAATATTTGATTTGGTTGTTGATAAATTAAAGAGGACTGTTTGAGAGAAGGATGTGGCTGATAATGTTTATACATATGTGATCTATTCATAGAGAAACTACATAGTAATTCTATGAGTGTTATATAATCTCATCTAGAGGCTAATATGTAGAGAATTACATTTTTGAATAATTCTGTAGTGGAGGAAAATAAAATTAATGACGATCATATTCAGAAAATGAATATTAAAATCAAATACAGACTTAAAGTTATTAAGGATGAGAAAAATTTCCATAATATGAAGTATATTTATATTGAAGTGAATTTTAAAAATATGATTGATACACATTTAAATACTTCCCAAAAATAATGTTAATATATTATTAAAAAACAAGAATACCTGAGAAACTTTCTAAATCTGAAATGTATTAAGTTGTAGGTAAAGTTTTAAATATAAAGACCAACTAAGATGAATATTCACAAAATGATAAGACCATAAATGATTCTAGAAGTAAATTTGAAAGAATTCTTACTTAGGAAAATTTTTATTCAAGGGTAAAAAAGATCAAGGGATTATCTAATTATAAATATATTCAATGATCATTGAAACATGTAACCCTAATTCTTTATGTTTCTATTTCGACTAATAATTTTTATCTATTATTATAGGTTCTGAAAATAATTCTGGTCATACATGTGCGATGAATATTGATGATAAATCCACCATATCTTCAATGTATTAGGTGAATTATAGTGGTAATTTCTTCTTATTAAAATATCATATTATGAATCATATTATCCAAAAACAGAAAGATGTCATAACTACCCTAATTGTTTCATAATAGAAGAAAACAATAATTTTTTTCTATTTTTTGTGCTGTCAGAAATTTCGAAATCTATTCATAAATAGTTGGCATAATTTTTTCAATGCATGAGTATAATATAAGGTTAAGGGGGATAAAATATGATGTGAAGAGAAATACTATATAATTTATTCATAATTCATTTATGACTAAGAATCTATATATAATGAATATATTTTAGTGTCTTTAAGAATTATGTGAGTAATGAAAAAGAGGTATTCATATTTATGGTGAGTTCTGTAATGTACCAACTATGAAATATACAAATTTTGATATAAATAAATGACCACAAAAAATGTAGAGGAAAACAAAAAAAGAATAAAATCATCCTTGTGGTATAAATGGACCACTGAAAAACTATCATAGAAACCGATGGTTATGGAAACAAGTTAAATCAAAAAAAAAAAAATCTGAGAAAAAAATAAAATGGTTGATTTGATGTAGGAGAATCCAAATGAAAAAAATCTAATTTCACGGGCGATATTATAATAAATATAACACTTTGATTTTTGGAGATTTTTTTGGAAGGTACAGAATGTGAGGACATAATGATTTCAAATACATGAAATGGATGCCTAAACAAATAGAATTAGTGAAAAACTCATGAAAAATACCAATGAATTATTGTGTTAAAATAATAATGTAAATAAGTATTCTACATGCAATATGTAGTCTGATCATGTTTTAAAATAATACATTGTTTTATGGCTTCAAAGAAAGAATTGACTAAGAAGATGAAGTGGGAACAGAATAATGAAAACAAACTACTGGCTAATGTGAAGAGTTGTATTCTATCTAACATGATTAATTAATTATTAATAAGTCAATGTTGTACATAAATAATAAACTTTTTAATGTAAAAGAAATAAAAATCATGACGAGTTATCATACATCTGTATTTTTATTAAAAATATTTCATGTGAAACGAAATAAATATAAACCATGCTTCTGTAACTCAAAATAATTATTATCCATATTATTTGCATGTATATTTTGCATTTTTTTAATTTATAAATGGAATTTAAGGTGAGGCATATGTTCAAGGGGGTCTTGAAATATGATTTTGGGGAAAATGTTATATATAATAATTGAATATTATAAATACTATGATATAAATATTTGAATTTATAGTAAGGTATTTATCTAATTATTTCATATTCTATAAATTGAAGCTTTTCAGTAAAGAGGTATGTTCTCCTAACTATATATGAAAAATAATAGTCAATAATAATAGGATAAACAAATAATTTGATGAAAGAAGTCAAGTGGATTGGAAAATAATAATTACATTCTTTTTGTTGAATTTTGATAACATATTTATTGAGAAGAATGTTGGAGATATGTGTAAAACCAGTTGAACAACCCCAGAAAGAAGGATTCATTGTTGATAACAAATTCTAAAGAAATTATCGATAGATTTGTTATCTCAATTGATCAATCATATTTTCTATATAGGGTAAACCCATTTAGACATAAATATTATTAATTAATGACTCATTAACATAAGAAAATTGATGAATTCCCTCTATCTAATATATCAATTTTAATTTATCTTAAAAGGAATATCATATAAAATTACGAGATTTGAGGGGTAAAGAAGAAAAAATCATTTGTCACAGAATATAAGGAGTTGAAAATTTCCCATTCGTATATCTATTCTTTTATTATATATAAGATGGATAATATAATATTTACTATATAACTTATATATATGTTAGAAAAAAACCAATAGAGGATTGGAGGATAATAATTTATTGACGTAACAATAACATAGTGTTTTTTTCAATGTGTTTGTTTGATGAAAATTCAATGTGGTGGTGATTAAATTTTGGAGTTCTTCAATAAAATTATTTTAGAGAATTATTATTAACAAATTTTTAAATGTTTTTTTTGGTTTGGAGAGTTTAATTAGTTAAAAAAACATTAATTGTGATGATTTCAAAGTTTTTATTATTTTGAAAACATTGTTACTGATTACATTATGATAATTTACATTGTTTATGGCATTTAAATTAATTATTTGATATGTTAAAATAAAGGGGAGTGAATAAGTATGGTTTTTGTTCTCATATTCCATATATTTCATATGATTTAATTTAATCTGTTAATAATTTTGTTAATTTATTCGTGAATTTTGAAAAAAAAATATGATACCCGCAAGCAAGGGAATGAGCTCAATATGGCACATGTGGAAGGATACCTCAACCATTATGGAGAGCTAGATAACCAAGCATGTAGGGAAGTGGTAGGGATTGGGACAATGAGTGTGCATTGAGATCCAAGGGGTGCATTAAAGTATGGATTCATCACCATGTTGGGAGGCATAGTGACATTGGTTTTTGACATAGGGCGGTGGAAGCTAACAATAGTAGACGACTCCAGTATTCACATCTAGTAGGGTACCTGCACACCTAGTAATAAAATCCAATGCTAAAATGATTAAATATCTGATATGGGACTAATGTGTGTTTACAATGTTTATCCTCCTATAAAAATATATGTAAGGAATTTTAGTGGACATATTCACTTGATCTACATCGTCCAATATTTTTCTCTATTTCTCTTCTATCTTCATCTGGGAATAATGTGTGTCAGGAGTTCATTATGCACCATTTTCTGAAGATACAACCATTATTTTGTGAATTTTTTTTCTCTGTTATTAAAATGTGATTGAATTCACATGAAAAGTATTTTTCATGTTTAAATGTAGTCCAACCCAAGGAATTATAGTGAGTAGAAAATATTGTTTTACAATTCTTTTTATTTTTGTTTTAGGAGACAAGCTAACTAAGACAGTGTGTGGAAGAAGTATGTTATTTTTTATGAAATAATTTGTTGTATTTTTTATATAAATACTTGATAACTACCTAATTTTTGGTTGAATATTATCACATTGTCGATATATATTATTGATAGATACAAATTGTAAGAGTGAATAGAGGGAGCTCTATATTCATGAAGTAGAAGGTTCTATGTGATCCTGTTATGCTTGTTACATTCTATACATTCGCATGATGTTCTATTTCCATGATCCAATGTACCATCTACATTGATATTTGAAAATTATTTAAGACAAAAATAATGTACATGTTAAATGAGAAACTATAACTTTTTAACCAATGTGAAGAAGGAATATGTTTTTATGATCCATTTACATGAACCAGGTTTACATGAAGAGAATCAAGTTCAGTTATGCATGCCTACAATTATGTGAAGGATAATATCCATGCTATCCTTGTTTTGTTAAGGAGAAACAAAAGAAGTCTCATGGATACTGTTATGCCAATAAGCTTGAGATACACTGATGAAATGATATTAAAATTTAATTTGAGTTTCCCATGTATGTCTTGAGGTTGATAAAAATAGTACATGTGCATGAGTTCTTGAGAATGACTGTGTATTGAGAAAAGCTAAGCTAAACGATAATAGTGTGTGTGGAATTATATAAATATATAGGTATTGAGAACTTCACATATGTGAATCAATATAAATGATGGAATAACGGATATAATTTTAAGGTACATTTTCAAGAAGGAAGATGATGTTTTGTTAGGAAAATTTTTAGAAGCCTCTTCTTACATTGTCAAAAAAGAAGAAACAACACATAATGTATTGCTTGATAAGACCATGAATCTTATAATTAATCAGTTCTAGTACACCTATTCGATGAATACCATGCATTTATTGAGTATTTTCTAAATAGAAGAGAACTATGCATGTGAAATCGTGCATTCATAGAGAAGAGTGATGAGTATTCCATGAGTGAAATGATATATTCATGAAAAATATAATTTCCATCATTAATGCATGAATGGAACAAAACATTCATGTTTATAGTGATTCAAAAATAATGATAGAATTATTTTTTTAGATGAAGTGATATATTTCATAAAAGAGAGAAAGAAGACAAATTACAGTGTATTAAGGAATAGTTAGTTGTTCATTCTATTATTATAGTGAGATAAATTAAAAGTGATATCTTATACATAATTAAAAAAGTATACTATGCAAACATTCACACATTTTTTATTATATTAAGTGGAAGTTAATGTCTTTTAGTCGATGTGGGAAAGTGATGAATTTTTATATCTCTATGGCTTAAAGAGGAATAATTTTTATTTTTATTTTTATGGAATCATTAAGTTCATAATATCTTTCTCATTGTGTTAATGTTGTAATTGTGAGCACTGGAGAGAATTTTGTATTAATAACACTAGTTAGATGCCAGTATAAACTACACTGATGTGATATGAGTATGATTTTGGAAGTTTTTCATATATACCTATCATGGGGTTATGATAATACCTGACCAGACAACTTGTAATCATTGATTGATTTCTAGTTGAGAATATGTATCATAGAACATATCAAACATAGAAAGTATGTAGTCACCCACATTGGGGGTGATCCAAGAAAAATATTTTTTTATTATGATTTATTTAATTTTTGACTTCATTATAGTATACTTTTGATTTTATATATGGAATATATTTTCATCCTAATAAGTGTGATGATTCAAATTCTATTATGGGTATAAATGAATTAAAATAAATTAGTAAAAATTATGTAAACTGGTTCACACCCCCCCCCCAGTGTACCTGAATGATCCACTGGGAACATCAATAGGGGTTTGGAATGTATAAAAATTTATTATGGAAACGTACGCCCTAAAATTATTAGAGATAGCTATGACAAACATGTTTTCCACAAAGAATGTAAATAAATAACTAAAAATATATAAACAAATAAAAATGATTACATATAATATAAAACCCCATTCCAATCAATAATTATTCCCTAATAGGATTTCTACAAGTCTCGACACATGACCCAAATCACCATGGGTTAGACACAAGAATTGAGGTATCATGAAAAGAAATGTGGGAATTATTTAACCCTCAACAGACACATTATAATATATAAAAAAAATTCATAAAATATCCATAATACATCATATGTCTAACAACCAAACCAAGATTGTAAAATCCAGTAACTAGATAAAAAGGCCTAGAAAAACATGATAAAGACCATAAAAATAGTTCCTCAATTAACCCATGGGCCCATATCCACATGACATAGTGTCACCCCCTTCCCAAAAAATTATAATGGCAATGAAATATACGATAATTTTCCTCTTCGTGTTGTTATTATCATTACCTATATCATAAAAACACATTGATAACATCCCTAAAGGAAAAAACTTTGTTGTGAAAACTAAATCATAGAAGAATACCACCAAGAATCTATTTAATTTCAATCCACATTCATCCATTATTTATATAAAAATTATATTTCAAAAAAAATTCGTGAAGAATGAATTTTCCCATTTAGAACCATCTTTTTGTTTTCTATTCAATAACATTCAATATTTATTAAACAAAGAAATATGATATAGCAATTATCCAAGGGACATATGCATATGTAATAAATAGTTTTTGATGATCAATATCCATATAAAGTATGTAAATAGGAATATCAAAAAAATTAAAACATAATATATCATCAATGTACAAAAATTACAATTCACAATATGAGCATGTACAAAAATAATACAAACAATAAACACTAACCGAAAATGGTGAACTCTAAAGTCCACAAATCTTGGTGAATCATAAATTATAACCACTAGTAAAAATGGAATCATGATCCCATCCCCTAGTGATATCTCACTTCACTATGGATCATATATTTCTAGATTTCCCTCATTCCCCAAGGACATCACAATGAAGAATTACATCATCATTATGTTTGAGAAACCATGTTAAAATTTTATAATCATTTTTTAAGGTAAATCCATTTCATTTTCATACCAATATTTTCATAAAACATTTTCTATAGTGATATCATAATACTTTAATGATGGTTAAATCATTATCATTTCAAAATCTTCTTTGAGGAAATTTATTAAACACATCATGTGCCAGAAAAATGGTTCTATAAAAAATTCACTTTTTATAAAAAAAATTTGTAACCCTCAATGATCAATTCACCTATAATTGTTTTAAAATCATTAATTTCTTATATTAAAATCAATGTAAACAATAAGAATATAAATAATTCAAATGGATAGACCGTAAGATAATGATAATTACTTTAGGATTGATGAAAATAAATTTTCCATCATGGCCAATGATGGGAAAAGAAGAGATCATATTCTCAAGAACCATGATTTTATAGAAAAAATGTCAATTTTCTATGTCCGAGAATGATCCAGTGATCTATCCTCAAAATGAATCAATAACATATGGAATAATAGAATATAATGGACTATAAATGACCCACTAATTGGATTATACCCAATTGATAACAATCAATCCAACTGGTATAATGAACTGCCAACGAGGAGAGGGACAGATCCATAATCATCATTAAGAAGCCACTGGATCTAGATAAATTGAGTTTGAGTCATACGTTTCCGATTATATGATATAAATAAGTAATTCAGTTTAAAATGACATATTATCTTTTACCGAACAACATTACCAATGGTGTCATCAGCTAGCTTCTAGGCCACTGCATTGAGATGGTGGTCCACTGGATGGTCGGTGGGTGTAGGTAGTAAGCCATCAACACCATGCCTTCTACCAATTAGATTGTATGAGCCCACTAGCTTGATGATTGATGTATGTAGTTATCCTTCACCAACATTCCCTCTATTAGTGGGCTGATGGACACCCATCAGCTGACCGGTGTCACCTAATGTTATGAATGTTATATTCCAGCCTTCACTCACTAGCTAGTTCCCACAACTAGCTATCATGTGGAATCTCTCTACAACCAGCAATTCATAAACCTTCTCTAAAAAACATAAGTCCTGGAATATAAAAAAATTGATTTATAATTGATTGTACATACTAGGGTTTCATAATTCTCCCAACTATGAAATCCTTTCTCCCTAAAAATGATCAATATCACGACATTGGAAAATATAATTCCATTGTTTCATAACCATGGTGTCATGCCCCTATTTATATTGGTTTTTAAATCCAAAAAAACATTTAATTTTAACAAATGGGTTCATATTTCGAACAAACAGCTTATCATGTTAGATCATTATCTCAACAGGTGTTTCTAACACGGAGGTTTCAGGATCATTCTCAAAATCCTCCCACTCGATCACATTGGATGGATTTGGACGATAATGATTTAGTTTGGAATCCTAGATAACATTAAAAATATAAATGAAATGAATATATATGAATAAATTAAAATAAATTTTCATGAATCACACTATGATATCAAAACAACTGATGTAACATGGTGCTAAAATACCATTATTATCTGAATGTATGTCCTAATCCAGGTAAAACATTGAGAAAAACTTGATAACTTATTTCAAACTCCATTGGATGATGATTTTGATCATTATAATATTTTTTGATACTATTGGTTGTCATTAATATCATCGTAATAAATTTCATGCTATTTTTCATCTCCTAGATGATGATCGTTGTAAACAAGGACTACTCTGTATCCTTTTCCCAATAAAGAGTTGATTTTTAGGTCCTCCCATACAACACCTCAAATTTTTTCAACCTGATTGATGACTGCAAACTATTATTATAGGAGTATTCTAATAAATTAATATCTTTCTCCAAATATCCATTGAACTCATGAATGAATTCTTAAATCATTTCATTAAGATTATAGTGGGCTCTCTCAGACTTATATGAATAATAGGGCATGATCAACTTAAACTGAGATCCCATCAATCAATAAAATACAATCCCTAACTACAATGTGAAGTGATGATCCCTATATGAAATGATATTCAATGATATAAAAAAAGTATAAAAAAATAATACACATACTGGTTCTTAAGATCTATTATCTACATTGTCTCCCTAATAGGTGGGAAATGCATTTCATTTATGATTCAGTCAATAATTACAAATATCCCATCCTTCCCACTAAAAGGGCGACTTAGACAAATCATAAATTCCAGGAATAACTCATCCAATTCCTATATTTGAATGTGTAAATATTGTAGCAACTATAAGGCCTCTAAAATTACTCCTTAATTCTCTGATAAGTAAGCTATAAAGACTCATTGTCTACAATCGATCAACTCCTTCTAGACCAAAATTAATGATGTCTCAGGTTATGATACATCTTGGTAGATCCATGGTGCATCGACTAATAGGATTAGTGTACATAATTAAACAATTATTGCCTCAAATATATTGGAACAACCATCCTACCTTTGAAACACAACACTCTATCAGGAGATCGAGACTACTCATCTGAGGTCTACCAACCGTAAATATTATTATAAAAGGGATGAAACTCTATTAACTCATCCTGACCAAGATTAATCTAATCATCCATATGTGATATGTCATTATTATAATCATGGATTACTAGATTGTAATCTATCCCTACATCCAAGAAAATTTATGAAAACCATCCCATCAAGCACCACTCTTCCACTGGTTACATCAATAAATTGGTTGGAAAATTACTATTCAAGGTTTCAATTACCACATTTAATTTCCCAATGGTGCCTTCAATATCAAAATCAAAGGTCTAAAGGTACTCCAATGAACATCTATATATCATGTTTAAATCCATCTGAGTGATGATATACTTCATACTCTTATTTCTTGAATACGCCATAAAATAATCCAGAAATAGATAAGGGCACCATTTCTTAAGAGTGTGCCTCACTATTTCTAACTCAAGATCATGAATGGGACAATTATTCTTCTAAGGGCGTAACTGATAAGAGTTATAAGATACTAAATATCTCCCCTAAACAAGAAAATAACCCAAAACAATACCTAAGGCATCATAATAAATATCATAACTAACACACAAATTAATATGAATCAGTATTGGATATGAATTAAATCCCACTATAAATTCCCCAAAAGAACTATGTCATTGATCTCCACAAACAAAAACCCATTCCCCTATAGGTCAAATCAATCATTTTAGATTCAATTGTACATAAGTCTAGAACAAAGTTCATGTAAAAACCAATTAATTATAAGAAAAAACAAAACATAAACACATTTCTATGATTCTCTTGAGATATCACTACATGAATTTTATTTGGATCCACTATGCCACACATTTTAAAAATATAATTTCCTAAAAACTCTATATATTGAATCAAGAACTAAAATTTGGATATGATTATTTAGAGATGGTGTTATTTTAATATTGTTTGGATGATATTAATATTCTCAAAATGATCCTTTACGGATCAAAAATAAACATGGGTATTGTACATGAATAAACCAAAAAATAATATGGGAATTGATGTAATATTTAGTTCGTTAATTATATAAAATTAACAAGGGAATTAGTATAACCAAATGACCTAAACAAATACTCACTGTATCCACACCTACTCTTGAATATATTTTTATGAATATCTACCTCATAGACCCTGAGCTAATAGTACCCTATTATTAGATCAAATTTTCAAAATGACAGAATTCCCTTAAGAGGATAAAAATTGTCAAAAATACTAGGAAAGTGATTTTATTTATAACCATCACCTCGTTGAGTTTTCAGTAATCAGGACAAATCTTTTGAATCATGATTGCCTTATTTTACAGGATCATTAGTGAATCCAAAGGTGATATTTTGGGATAAATAAATTCATTATCTAGAAGATCCTTAACATGTGACTTTAGTTATATTAATGTAGAAGGTGATCTATGGTAAGAAGGTAACGAGATGGACCTCATCCCCAAAATAAATTCTATTGAAAACATGACTTCTCTTTGGGGAAGAAACCCAAAGACATCATCTAGTAAATTATTCTGATACTCCATCACTACCACATGAAGAAGGCTACTGAGACATGGATCAATAGTATAAATAAACATTTTTTACAACTAGCATAAGATCGCCTCCACACTAGGGGTAATTGGACCCTCTCTCTAATACCTATGATCCCACTAACATTAAAATACAAGAGTGACTCCATCAGAATAAATTAATTGTACCTAATGTTGATAGTAATCAATCTGGAATTTTTATCTAATAATCCAGTCTATTCAAATGAAAATATCAATGATTTCATGATTTAGAACATAGAAGTATAATAAGGGTTCATGATCATTGATCATCACTCGAAATTCCGGACATCTAAAACCTTACTCTAACTTCTCTCCCAAATGAGTAAAAAGATTCGTTGTGAAATGAATAATCCCTAATTAAAAGCCCAAAACATGGATAAGGTTTGATATGATAAAATAATTACTTTAAATTGTATCAAATAAATACATTACTATAGAAAATTTAATGAACAACATACTTCTCATGGTAGATGGTCTTAGTTTTGACACCACCAGTGCATACTCCACTACGTATAAATGTCTAGCTGTATAATTCCCTTTATTCAAATTATAAGAATAACCCTTGGTATGAGGTTGAGATCCCAACCCTTTTTTGAATCAAATCTAAATTGGGAGCCCATAGTAATGGATGATCCAACACTACTGCCATAGGATTCTCTCTCACAAAAACACTGAAGATGAATAAATTTCCCACCTATAGGACACACCCTAGTTATGCCTTATAATAAAATTTTAGGTGTCTTTTTATACCACAATAGAAATAGAATACATGACACTGCCTTGACATATAATGAACACCCCCTCCACTACCTCAACACAAGTCACCCTGCTACCACTTTTAAATAAAAAATGAAATATGTCTACCTCCTACTGAAAAAGACGCACTAGAGTGTTTTGTCTTTAGAGTTATATCTACCTCAACCACATATCGGTTTTCATGACCTCTATAATGGTGGTTGGGAGAATAATAATCAAAAAATAATAAATATCGGGCATCAAAACCATATTATATATTTATACCTTAAATAGTCATTGGAAACATTGTTTGGTGATAGGTGATACAACACTATAAAGTAATTATCATACTCCATGATAGAACTATATACATTCTCCAATGAAATGAACTCATGTACTTTATCTTATATCTGTTTCATGAGAAATAATTTTTTGAAAACATTTTATTGAAAGTGTTCCATGTGGGATCTCCATGTGACTTGCCTTTCGTAAAATATTCCCACCACTGTCTTCAAATCACTTCATGAATATATGTGGTCATACCATCTTTTGAGTCTTTATATGTTTTTAGGTAGTGGAAAATAATCTCAATAATCTCATTCCATTATTACGATTCTGGGGGTCCATTTTCACAATGATATATCTATGGATACGTCTTACTTAATTCCATAGTATGGATTAAACAGTGTTCCATTTAAACATTTCTGAATTTTTCCATGTGTAGATCATTCAAACTATAGTTTCAAAAAAAAGTTCCACTGGAGGATTCTCCTATGGGGATTACATATTCCTCACTAGAATTTATATACCTTCATCTTTATAGATCCATATTAAATAAAAATAAACTATGGAAAAAATTAAAATATAGTATGAATGATTTATCATAAAATAAATTTTGAAATATAATTTCCAAAATACTAAAACTACTAATAATGTTTAAGAAATATTGAACTACCCTTCGTCACTCAAGGATAGTAATTAAAGTGAGATATCCAAGAAAAATACAACACTACCTCTTATGTTTCAATGTTCATATCTCTAGTATATCAATAACCCTTAGAAACAAGTGTATGATATTCCTGTATGAGCACAATACTTTATGATAACCCAAACCCATAATAAAATTTTGCAATATGCTATCCCAAGTCAAACAATGATGTAACGTAAATTGGCCCTTCATAAAGCTTGATGTGAATTCCCAATCACCACGTCCTGGGGACAGGCACCATTGTACAATAAAAATAAAATCGGAATGATTTCACCCTCAATATACATATGATGAGATATAAACAAAATTGTATATTATAACAAATACTAATAATACATCATATGTAAAACAACCAAGAAAATATAGAAACATCAATAATTGGAAACAAATTTCTTGATAAACAAGTTAAATTCCATAAAACTAGAACCTGAATCAGCTCGTGGGTATATCTCCATGTGATAAAATATTACACCATCCTGACCCATTGGAAAGACATCACAATACAAGAGAGTCATCGTTTATCTGTCTCTCTTTCCATTACCTATATCTTATAAAAAAAGGAAATAAATTCTCAAAGACCAAATTAGGGTATGACAAGTTCATATTAGTAGGATACCACCAAGAATATATATAATTTCTATCCACATGAATCTATTTTTTCATTATGAAATATATTTATAAACCATTTTCAAATAAAGACATTTTCCAATTTAAAATTATCATTTTCTTTTATTTTCAAAATGAATACATATTCAATAAAGAAATCACTGTCCCATAAATCTATTCAAGAAGAATAAAAAGATAATATAAATATTAATCTATCATCAATTTCCATATCAAGTGGGAAAATTGGTATATAAAATAAATAAGCATGCATTGTATTGTCAAAGTACTAAAATATATAATCCACAATACAAGGGTGTAAACAGAAAATCAATATATTAAATAGTAGCTGGTATAAATGAACTGTAAATTATTGGAGCCTTTGTCACATTGATGGATACCCAGTGGTTCCATGCCACCATGAGTTCCTCACCTAATGATGGCTAACTCCATTAGGGGTTGTGTGTGTCTAGTTTTACCCCATACCCCAAGGTTTTCCCAATGTTATATATATCATCACTACATTTTAGAAACCATGTTCACATTTCATAATCATTTTCCAAGGAAAATAAATTTCATTACCATGTTCATATTATCACAAAATATTTTTCATTGTGATATAATACATTTTAAATTCTTGTAAAACTATTTTCTTTTAAAAAAATCATTGAGGTAATTTATCAAATAGATCAGGTTTGTCACAACAATTTCCATAAAAACACCTTTCTAGAATGTATTTCCACAAACCTCCATGATCAATTCACCTATTATGGATTTCTAATAATCAATTGAATATATTAAAATTAAAAGAAACCATGGGAACATAAGGCATTTCAGGGGATATACCGTAGGATAGAAACCGACATTATGATCAATTACATTATTAACTGCTACTAGAATGGTGATGGGGCATGAAGAGAGTGGGTTATAAAGAACCATGATCTGATAGAAATGATGTCAATTATCCAACTATATTATATATCCAGTTATATTTCTCCATTAGTCATTAATTCAAGGAGAAGAAGATAAAAAAGTAGACTAGAATGGATCCATTTATCAGATTACACCCAATGGATAACTATGTTTCAAAATGGCACAAAGAACTTCTATTTGGGAGAGAGATGTAACGTCCCGGTTCCGGAAGCCACCCAGAGGTGCCCAGTACCCAGTTGGTCACATGGCCTCAACCGAATTTCCCCAAACGCCAGAGGTTGCCGACTAGTAGTGAGGGTCTTGGGTGTGATAATGGGGTAACTATTCCCTCATTGCCAGAGTACACAGTGGAAGAAAATGAAATGGACAACCCCAAAAACTGTAACCATCCATACAAGAGTAAATGATAAATAACAGAAGACTAATAGTAAAAAACTTGATCACACACACATATATATAAAATGATGCAAGATACATATGTCCATGAAAGTAGCCAGACAAGTCAAAATACTGAATACAATACTAAACCAAAATGAAATAGAAAACAGGTAAACTCCTCAGCATCTCAAGCCATAGCTTGGTCCCATGCTCTTCACCTCCATAGCAAGTCATGTACCTGAAGTAGAAGGGTGATTTACCTTATCTATACCTACAACAACATAGTCTATTTGGGCCCAAAATCAGGGACCAAATAGTGCGTGAGACAAGGTCTCAGTAGGTAACCACCCAAAGATCTATTCCTAACAGGCAGTGAATACATGGAAAGTAAACTTACAGGAAGCAGCAAACAGGAAAGAACACAATAGCTACAATCCACAATGTCTAGCTTATAAAGTACACAAGAAACATCTAATCAACAAGTAGAACAATAGGTAACCCACTGGGTAGTTCTCATAGCCTAACCCTTATGGTTCAACCTACAAGTTCTAGGAACCCTCTGGGAGGAACACAAAGGCTCACCCTTCTGGTTCAGCTGAAGAATAGACTCTCTGAGGAAGCACTCACCGCCAATTCCCCATATAGTCTCGTATCGTACTAAAGGCTCTATGGGGAAGCACTCAACGTCTCATCCCCCCTGTGTCCCTTGTCGTGGAACTACATAATCTCTGAGGAAGCACTCATCATCAATTCCCCCTTTGGTCTCGCATTCATATTAATAAGACACATTGGAGAAGCTCTTACGTCCATTCTCAATATGGTTCACTACACTAGGTTCTCACAGCCCTGTGTAAAATAAACATGCATAGGGTGTGTATCACCCCAAGTAAACCTAAAGAACTACCTGGCTATCATTCTAAGGCACAATAGCATAACATTACAACAGTTCCTCTATCCTACAACTAGGCATGGCCACTGAAAAAATTCCTAACAAAAAAAACATGCATGGGAAAGAAATTCGTCCCCGAATTTCCCTAGCGAGGTGTAGAAGAAGAAAGCCTGAACAACTCTGGCCACTATAATCGTACATCCGCCTCCGTCTCCCAAGTCTCATACTGCACTCGCTCGTGCTGCCATAGCACCCGTACTAGAGGAACAGACCCTCCACAGAGAACCTTTATACTATGATCGAAAATTCAAACAAGATGCTCCTTGAATGATGCATCTTCTTTTAGATCAAACTCCTCAGGCTGAAAGATATGAGACGGGTTTGAAATGTAACGTTGGAGCTGAGAGACTTGGAAGATGTCGTGCATGACCCTGTACCTCTGAGGTAACTGCAACCGATAGGCAACCGGCCCAACTCTCTCCAATACCTCAAATGGCCCAATGTATCGTGGTAAAATCATACCATGTCCTTTAATCCTCTTGTGTCCCAACCTCGGTTTTACATGAAGGAAAACCTAACCCCCAACCTCGAACTCCATAGGTCGTCTCTGCTAATCAGCATAAGACATCTGTCGAGACTGTTATATAGCAATCCTCTTCTGAATCAACTCTATCTGCTCTGAGGTCTCCTGAACAAGATGAGAACCCAATAAATATGCCTCTCCTGCCTCCGGCTAGCATAATGGTGATTGGAATGGCATACCGTACAAAGCCTCGTAATGTGACATCTGAATAGTCACCTGAAAACTGTTGTTGTAGGAGAACTCTACAAGAGGGATATGCTTCTCCCAAGAACCGCCAATGTCTAGATTGCAATCTGGGAGAATATCCTCAAGAACCTGGATCTTACGCTCGGACTGGACATCTGTCTAGGGATGGTATGTTTTACTGAAAACTACATGTGTACCCAAAGCCCTCTGAAGCCACCTGCCAGAACCGAGAAATAAAGCGTGCCTCCCTATCTGAAACAATGGAGTGTGGAACTCCATGCAGACGTATAATCTCTCAGATGTATAGTAATCCTATATCATAAACACTAAAGGTATCCTTGATTGGTAAGAATTGATAATCCTTTGTAAGACTGTCTCCGTCAACCGAAACAACATTATTCCCTCGAGGCGACCTCGACAATCCGGTCATGAAGTCCATCGCGACATCGTTCCACTTCCACTCCGGAATGGGTAACTGCTGTAAAAGGCCTGCTGGTCACTGATGATCTGCCTTCACCGGATGAAAAGTGGAACACCTCAAGACAAAAACAACAACATCTCACTTCATACCTATCCCCTAGTACTGGCGATGAAGATCCCGATACATCTTAGTGATGCCAGGATGAACTGCCCAAACTGAGGAATGAAAATCCAACTTCAGCTCCTTGCGTATGTCTGATGGCACCCATAGCATCCCTGGAAATTCAAGATCTTATCCTCACCCACTTTCCATCCAGGAAGAGGGTCTCTTCTGACACACTCTCCCACAGGACTAAGCCTTCTGAGTCTGATAGCTGCCTCATTCGTACCCGATCACGAAGTGTATAGGTAACAGCTTCAGAAGATAGGTATGTCTATCCCTGTTTGTCGTTCACCTCCAGATGCATATCCGAGAACAGAACCATAAGCTGCCAGTCACTGCTGGCCTCTTGAACTGCCTAAATCTGAGTTCTCATGCTCAACACATTAGCGACTGCATTTCCCTTTCCTAGTGTGTTGGCAAGCTCATAATCAAAAGACTGAAGATACTCATCCTACCTGCATTGTCTCAGATTCAGATCACGCAGAGTGAAGATGTACTTGAGACTCTTGTGGTCCGTAAGAAACACAATGTTCTCTCCCAGAAGGTAATGTCTCAAACAACGCAAGGTATGAACAAAAGCTGCTAACTCTAGATCATGTGTTGGGTAGTTCCTCTCATGTGGCCTCAATTGCCTAGACTCGTACACAATGACTCTATCTCCCTGCATAAGCACAATTCCCAGCCTGATACCTGAAGCATCACAATAAACAGAATAGCTCTTTCCTGGCTCTATAATGAAAAGTATCGGTGCTGACATAAACCTTCCCACCAGCTCTTGGAAGGTTGTCTCACAAGAATCTGACCATAAGAACTTCGCCCCCTTCTTGGTCAGACCTTTCAATGGTGCTGCTAGGCGTGAAAAGACTTGAATGAAGCGTCTGTAGTATCCATCCATCCCTAGGAAACTCTGTACCTCAAAAACGTTCTTCGGATGATCCCATGAAACTACAACTCTCACATTCTCTGAGTCCACCGATACTCCTACCTCTGAGATGACATGACCCAAGAAGTGAATCTGATCCATCCAAAAGTGGAACATCGAGAGTTTCGCACAAATCCAATGCTCTCTAAGTGTACTGAGAACGATCTCAATATGGGTAGCATGGTTGTTTCAAGTGTGAGAGTACACCAAGATATCATTCTCTAAGACCACGACAAAGGACTCCAAGTAAGGATGGAACACTCGGTTCATCAGTGCCATGAAAACTAATGGTGCATTAGTGAGACCGAACGACATAACCTTATACTCGTAGAGACCATACCTACTCCTGAAGGTTTTCAGTGTTATATCTAATGGTTTAACACGAAATAGATGATAACCGGACCTCAAATCGATCATTGAGAACACCCGGACTCCTCGAAGCTGATCGAAAAGATCATCCATCCTCAGCAATGGATATCCGTTCTTGGCCGTCAACTGATTCAACTTCCGATAATCCACCTAGAGCCTAATGGTACCGTCTTCCTTCTTCACAAACAGGATAGGCGATCCCCAAGGATAAGTACTGGGTCAGATGAAACCCTTTTCATGCAACAGCTCCAACTACTTCTTGAGATCCTGCAACTCAGGTGTATCCATCCTATAGGGAGGAATGGACATCAATTCCACTCCAGGAATGAGATCAATATAGAAGTCTACCACACGCTCTGGAGGAAAACCTAAAAAATCCTCTGGAAAGACATCTCTGAAATGATCCACCACTAGAGGAAACTCCAACTGTGATGTTCCCTGATCATCCAGATAAATAATAGAAATCTGGGCCATTACCCTTCCTAGACCATGATGCTCGAGTCCGGCTCAACTCGCCTGAACATCCCATTTGCCTTTATGAAGAAAATATTCACCCTCTGGGGAAATGAAACTCACCCTAAAGCGATAACAGTCGATGACTTCCTAGAACGGAACCAACAAGTCCATCCCAAGGATGAAATCATATCCTGTCATCTCTAGGACATAGACATCCCATAAGAAAGGATACCCTGCAACCTTGATAGGGAACTCTCTGCACTGACGTACACAATATGTCCTCGTCCCCAAAGCTGTGTCTAGTGTCAAAAAGTCAGTAGAAGAAATGATACAAAGACCAAGCCTCTCCACAATAGCAACTGAAATAAATCTATGTGTAGCACCAGTATCGAAAAGATATAAGGATAAAACTGAGGCTACTAAGATCAAACTTCGAACTGTAGAAGGTCCGAGATCCTGATCCTAATAGGTCTGCTCCACTACAAAAGTATGGCTTGCCCTACGGCCCTGTGAACTTACCTGACCACTCTGAGTTGATCCTCCCTACTAATGCAAAAAGACTAGTGACTGACCGCCACAGCCTCGACCTCCACCTCGTCCCGAACGGCCGAAAGAACTCCAGTTCCCCAATTGGTGAGAAACTATTGGTGCTTCCCCAAAATGAGGAGTCATGGAAGAACCCATTTCACCAACTACTCGTGAGAAAACCTAGATAAAATGGTAAATGTGACCCATCTTTCTGAAAGATCGGCACTCCACTAGGTCTCTTTGGCACTACGGCCTCATGTGCCCTGCCCTTCCACACTAGTAGCATAGTACCTGGCTACCTGAAGATCTGTCTCACATCCTCGGATCACAATGCGTAGACTCCATACAATGCTTCCTGCTGTCAACTGGTGGAACACTAGCCCTGGAAGCAGAACCACTCTAGCTCATAGCTCCGGAGTCTCTCAGATTGAGCTACGCAATCCATGCATAGTTGATGATGGATGTTATTAAAGTCAACTGGAAGGTATTCACCTGTGTGTGGATCTCCCGCCTAAGGCCATCACAAAATGTCCTTTCTAAGAACATCCCATATCAACCATAGAGGGGTGTGAAATGTTGCAGATGAATGAAAGCAGAGGAATACTTCATAATATAAAGAGTACCCTACTCTAGACTCATGAACCCCCGGGCTCGATCGGCCCTCAGGGTCTCTGGGTAGAAGAAGTTGTAAAACACGTCATAGAACTCCTCCCAATCCATAACCTGCTGATGAAGCTCCTATAAGATCATTTCCCACCACCTCTTGGTGAAGTCTCATATCATATACGTAGCGAGATTGGCCCGCCTCTCTATAGGCATTTCCAGATGCTAAAACATAGTCAGCATGGATTCCATCTATGACTCTTTAACCTATGGTCCTCCTTCCCCCAAGAATGTAGGAGGATAAAGCTGCTAGAAAACCCGCGTCAAGTATGTTATAGTCATGGAAGGAGGCAGTGCTCCCTGAATGGTTTGAATCATCCTCATAATGCCTTCCCTAAACTGCACATCAGCTCCTGCAACTGGTATGACAACTGGTTCGAAGTCAGGCACGACCGGATGATCGGTAGAAAGTCCCTGATCCACCATATCTGGCGTCTGATCACTATCCTACAACTAAAGTACAACTAGAGGAAGTCTCTGAGGCATAGCTCTGAATGATCAAAAGCATTTCATAGATCAGAAATATCAAGGACAAAGATCATGGAGTTCAAAATGGAATTAGGAGAAGGAAACACTCATGTTTTACAAAACATGACTACATGGCATGTATAAAATCTACATGGTGGGTACATAACTCTATTTACCTTCCCGAGTCTCCTTGCACGGCTAACCCACATGGTCTTCCTAAACTGAGACTACACAGAATGATCCCTATGGACACAACGTGTATTAGACAAGGCTTCAATGACTTGTGTTGTTAGCTACACAGCCAGTTACATGGCTGAGACTACACGATGTATTCCAAAAAAACACGATGTGTACTTGAATATTTGTTCCGACCCATGTTGTTGGTGACATGTATGGGTACACGGCTGACCCTTACATAGCGTGTTCCGAACAAATACGGAATGTATAAGAGGAGATAACATCGTACTGTTTTGTTCGTGACATGACCAGGTACCTAGAACTAGGCTACATGGTGTGTTTATACAAAACATGGCATGTATTACTGAATCTTCCCCGACCCATGTTGTTAGTGACATGGACGGGTACACGACTCACTACTACACGGTGTGTTCCTAGATATTTTTTACAACCCGTGTTTCTGCTCACATAGTCAATGACATGATTTGAATACTACACGGCATGTATATATAAAGTACACGCTGGGTATTCTGGGTTTTTCTAGGCAGTAGCTCTGAAATTGCAATGAATCCCAGAAAACACTAAAAAACAATCATGAAGGTGCCAAATTCCGATCCGTGAGTGCCCATAAAACCTCAAGAACAAAAATGTGGCATTCATTTAAGCAAGGTACAATACCAACAACCTCTCTATCAAATTGTAGGTATTCTATCAAAGCAACTATCACAAGAGCATGCATAATCTACACAACGTCTATCAGAACAATATACAATTGCAAATTCACCCTAGATGGCATGGCACGAATGCATGGCATGTGATTTCTATAAAGTACCTATATAATGCATGAGATGGCATACCCCCATCTCATCGGGTTTCAACAGAAATAGAACAAAAATATCAACAAAAATAACAACACAAAGCATGTGAATCACTCTAGGTGAAATCAGATCAGCTGTAACATAGAAAAATCAGAAAATAGTAATAAGTGATGTAGATTGGATTTTCCTTGTACACGGGTTAGCTACTCCTAAGAACAGCTTAATAAAAAGTACCGAATCCATCCTATCAATGGATAAGGGCTCCAAACAGTAAATCAAGGGAAAAGAAACCCTCCTATACCACTTTGTAACGTCCCGGTTCCGGAAGCCACCCAGATGTGCCTCATACGCAGTTGGTCACATTGCCACAAGTGCAATTTCCCAAATGCTAGAGGCTGCCGACTAGCAGCGAGGGCCTTGGGTGTGATAGTGGGGAAATTATTTCCTCATTGGAAGAGTACACAACAGAAGAAAAAAAATAGAAATCAGAAGAAATCGTAACCATCCATACAAGAGTAAACGATAAATAGTGGAAGACTAACAGTAAACAACTTGAGCACACACACAAATATATAAAATGATCCCTGATACATATGTCTTGGAAAGCATCCAAACGAGTCACAATGCTAAATACAATACTAAACCAAAGTGCAAAAAAAAAATAGATAAATTCCACAGCATCGCAAGCCATAGCTTGGTCCCATGCACTCCAGCTCAACTGCATGTCAAGTACCTGAAGTAGAAGGGAGATTACCCTTATCTATTCTTGAAACAACATAGTCTGTTTGGGACCAAAAGCATGTCCCATAAAGGGTGTGAGAAAAGGTCCCAGAAGGTAACCACCCAAATATTTGTGCCTAACTGTCATTGAATACATGGCGAGTAAAAGTACAGGAACCAGAAAACATGAAAGCACATAACAGCTACAATTCAAAGAGTCTAGCATATAAAGTACACAAGTGACAGCAAATCAAAAATTTTAAAAACAGGTAACCCCTTGGGTATTTCTCCTAGCCTAACCCTTATGGTTCAACCTACAAGTACTAGCAACCCTCTAAGAGGCACATACAGTCTCACCCCTCTGGTTTAGCTAATGAATATACTCTCTGAGGAAGCACTCACCGTCAATTCTCCCGATAGTTTCGTATTGTACTAAAGGATCTCTGGGGAAGCACTCAACATCTCATTCCCACTGTGGCCTATGCCGAGTACCTACAGACTCTCTGCGGAAGCACTCATCGTCAATTCCCCCTTTGGTCTCACATAGAATTAATAAGACACTCTCGAGAATCCCTTACTTCCATTCTCCCAATGGTCCCCTACACTATATTCTCATAGTCCTATGTTAAAAAAACATGCATAGCACCTGTATCTCCCCATGTAAACCTCAAGAACTAATTGGCTATCAGTCTAAGGCACGACAGCATAACAGTTCAATAGTTCAACTATCCTACAACTGGGCATGGCAATTGGAAAAATAGCTAACAGGAAAAACATGCTTTGAAAAATATCCAGAGCACAGTAAAAATTACCCTATTCAAAAGAATTGACCTGTACTCATGAAATCAAGCAAAGCAAGAAAACAATAGTGGAAATAATAGGAAACACACAATACCCCGTTAAAGGGAATTGGTGGAATTGCACAAAATATTAAAAGACATCCTACAGAAAGGCACAAACCACCTATGTCGATGATAGGAGATCGATATAATTGAACCATGATAATTTATTCTCCTTAGAACGTAAAAGATATGAGAAAACGTCCAAAACACTCAACCCTCGATATCTTGAGAAATATGGGTAATTGGAAAGCAAGTCTCTATGATAAAGTAGAACTCACCACTACCATTCCAACGCAATTAAAGATGGTTGATTCAGAGAAAGGATGGAGGCTCGAGGGCTCGAAGAAGATCTGTGACCGTACAGGTCGCTCTTGGTCGAAGGCGCTGGAGAAGAAGACAGTTCTGTCTGTCAGGCGTGACCCCGGTCTGTTTAATGAAAAAAAATAAAATACACGGCGTTTACTTCTGGAGTATGCGGCGTGTACTCATCTTTTCCATACACCTCTTTAAGAAGACTACACATCACCCCTACACACCATGTGTGTGGCCCGGACATGACCAGCACACAGCCTCAAGCGGCAAAGGATTACGCGGCATGTACTTCAAAAATTTCTAGAAACTCATATTTTCTTAAAAACTCCAGGAAAAGGAAAGACATACCTGAAAACGAAAATCCGAGTTCTTAAAAGATAAAATGGAAAAATCTTTACCAAGGTTCCTCTATAATAAGACACTTCATTTTAGAGTCAAAAGGCTTCGATTAGAGGAGATAAAAAGTGATTTTGGAAAATATGACATATTATCATCAACTAAACTGTATGTCAAGTGGTATCACCAGCTAGCTCCTGGGCCTCACCAATGGGGGAGGTGGGAGGAAGTGGTGAGCATAAACCTTTAGAACATGCCCCATTTTTCCAATGGGTCTACATACCGAGCTTCCGCCTACAGGTTATCCACTAGTTGTTCAGTTGTACCTATAGCAATGATTGTATTCTACCAACTCGTACCGCCTAGCCGATTCCCTCCACCGGCTAGCTAGTGGCCACCTACTACAAGAAACAAAAAAAATTCTATCTACCTATATGAGACCCAAAAAATTAAATATAGAATAGAGATGGGATCCATACATGATTCAACATATTTTGGTGTCATGTTAAAACATGAAATTCTAATAAAACATTGGTTGTTCATCTAATGATCATTCATCAATCAATCCACATACCACGTTTTTGATTGATAGTTCTTATTTTGCAAATAATGTTAACATATGTTAACAATATTTTTAAATTTAATTATGAATATTATTATCTAGTTATGTAATTAATGATAATATTTATATATTAAAAATATATATAATTATTATATATATATATTTAATTACTAGTTCAAATATGAAATAATATATTTTTTACATATGAATAATGATAATAATAATATTTCTATATATCACTAATAGTATATTTTAACATTGTATGTTTTTATATTTCATCATCAAATGTATAATAATTTTTATTTATTTTTGATTAAATAATTTTGACTTGGTCTGGACACTTTCTTTTGAATGGTTTATCATTATTAGATAAACCGTCAAAACATACTGGGAAACTCTTGGAGCCTATTTTGTCTCATATTTCAACAAATATCATTCAACATACATTAGTGGTGTAGAAATCCAACATTGAACATCCACACCACATGAAGAACCTCATTTTAATAAAAAAATTAGTCACATACAAGTGTGGAGATTTAGGGGTTTAGAATGTATGAAAATTTATCACAGATATGAATGTTATTACATTTCTAGAGAGAGATATGACACATAGGTCATTAATAATGAAAAAAATTGTTTATTACAAAAGAGAAAATTACCACAACATAAAAATTAAATCATTCATTGATTAGTCATCTCCATATCATTCATCAATCAGTTAACTTATCCTTTTAAAGGGTAGTTCTTATTTACCACACATAGAAAGTAAATTATAATAATATTAAATAGATTACTATAAAGTTATATAATAAATGATATTATTTACATGTAAATAAATTTTTTTAAAATTATTACTATTAATATATATATATTTATTTTAAAATGATATATTATATATTTTTATATATTTTTAAAAAACCCTTAATAATATATTTATAATTAATATAAATAAATATATATATATATATATTAAAATTATGATTCCTATTTTAAAAAAAATCAAAAAATAAAGTAAATATTAAATAACATTATTTTTTTTATTAATGAAAATAAAAATACTTATATATATATTACTGGTAATATATTTTAAATTTAATTATATTTAAATATTATATATAATATATATTCAAATTTAGTTATTAATATTATTGAAAATAATTATATATATTCATTTTTGTAAGAAATTACATTTTCATTAATATAAATAATATTATTTTATTCATAATTACTGGTAATATTACATATATAAAATTGGTATTTTTTATAAATATTATTGAAAATAATAATTTAATTTTATTAATGAAAATAATATTATATATATAACCAACAATATAATGTTCATTCATTTTAATTTAAAATTAATAAATAATATATATATATATTCATAGTTATATTAAAAAGTAGTTATTAGTATTTGAAAATATCAATATATAAACATTATTATATGTAAAAATATTTTTTATAATATAAATAATTTTATTTTATACATAATTACTCATAATATTATTAATATATATTTATTAATGGGTTATATTTTTAATTTCACTAATGAAAATAATATTATTCATATATTCATCAAATACAATATTATGAATCTAATAAAATTTAATTTGAATAAATATATATATATAATTATCTTCCAATGAATTTAAGAATGTATTTTACAAAATATTATCAATAATAATAAATTTGACATTTTTTAGCTAGAATAATTTTATTTATCTTTATATCCTATAATATATTGAAAATTTATTTTAATATAAATATAATATATTTTTTATATATACTTCTATATATTAAAATGTAGTTATTAATATTTAAAAATATAATTATATATATACATTTTTATAATTGTTGATATTTTCAAAATTTAATTAATACTATTTTTACATATTCATTAATGCTTCACCACAAATAAAAACATCAAAAAATCATATTTTAACATAATATAAACCATAAAAAGAACATATATCTTAAATAATATTTTCATAAATTCGTTCAATCATATAATTAAATAAGTTAAATAAATAAATCTTACATAAATACATAAATAAACAATTGGGAAAAAATTCCAAAAATAAAATTTTCGTTTTTGAAGACTGTTATTTGTAATTATAGAATAATAAATCAAGATTCTAGAGCTTATCTACAAAGTAAAAAGAGAAAAATAAGAAAAATGGGAGGGTTTGTTTTATAGAAATTGGCAACCAAGAGGCATAAAGAGCATTCACATCTCCTATGTGTGGGTTAGAAAGGAGGTGTGAAAACATTCCAAGATTATTATTGGGGTTTATTAGAAGCTTAAATGACATTCACACTTATTTCTAAATTATAGAATTGTAAATGTTGTTAATCCATCACCAGGACCATTATTCATTAAATCTTTTTTAAAAATATTTAGTTCCAAATAATCAAGATGGTGGGTTAGCTTCTGGGACTACGCAAACTGATTCGAAGACCTTGGTTCATCCATGGGCACTGTCACCACCTAGATATAGAGTTATTTTGTCTTGAAGGCTTGAGGATTCTTGTCACTTAATCAATTTGGTAGGATCATTTTCTTTTGATGCAACAAGGGGAATAAATTTTATATATGGTATTTTATATTAATTAAGTGGGCCAGATATTTTTTTATTTGGGAATCTATGACTTCTAAACATCTAATGAATTGACACTTGACTACCCAATGAATGAGTGATAACTATATTGACTCTTGGATTCTTGAATTTTTGGGGGGGTTTTTTTATGTTATATTTTATAATATTTAAAATATATTTTTTTTTGTATTTTTTGGGTTTAGGTTTTTTGGGTTTAGGTTTTTTAAAATAATATATTTTATAAATGTTTACAATTTTGGGGTTTTTAGTGAGATTCAATTCCATTTATACACACCAATTTTTTCATTAAGATTTTTCAAAAGGTCATACTTTATAAATGATATAAATTACATTCATATTATATTTTTTTGTGATTAGGTTTTTTTCGTACATTTTTTAAATGTTATATTTTGTAAATGTTATAAATATAATTTACTTATGGTTTTTTTAGAATTTTATTTAATGATGTATTTTATAAATTTAATAAATAAAATTTAAATGTAATTAGATGTATTTGTATCATTACTTTAAATGTAATACATAAATTCAATAACAAAATAATGTGGTATTTTTTTATTTATGGTTATATTAATTTTATAAAGTGAATAAATTAGTAAAAATGTGACGAGATATTCTAAATTAATGGAAATTTTGGTATCCATAAATTTAGAATAATAACATTGAAATGAAAATGTTATATGAAAATGAGAATGCTAATGTGGATATTGATGAAAACATATCATTAAAATATTTCCTAGTATGAATGAATTTCATTTCTAGGTGTTGAATAATAACATTGAAATGATATATATATATATATATATTTTTGTATGTATCTCCCTCCCTCCCTATGTGGGTGTCTGTTATGAGTGTGGGTTTAGTGATCTATAAGAATCTCAAAGAGTTGTATATAATATATTCTGATGAACATACTATTTTCCTTTTTTTATTTCATTACATGGTATGTGTCAACATTCATTTATCACAAAGACCATAATAATTACCTTTCATGGATGATCTGATTGATTGTGTATATACAATTCCAATTATACGTGTGTTCAAGGATCCATTTTTATCCATTTTAATGTTACTTAGTAGGTGTATTAATGATGAATATTATTATAATGAGGTATTACTTGTAGCTGGGGAAATATAGAAATATAGAATCTAAAAAGACATATAATAATTTTGAAAATTAGAAATATTCATATATTAAAAATATTTGTAGTAGAAAAAACATCATTGTTGCCTCTTATTTGCACAACATGGAATATAAATGAAACATCCACTATGAGTGCAATGTCTATATCAATCCAATATACCAATTATAAAATAGGACTTATCATTGTGTGTTTATTTTTCCATAAAATCATAAACATACAGTTGTGTTTTTTGAATTTTAGTAAGTTTCCTTTAGCTTCCAATGGACATAGTTTTCTAGAAAGAGATGCTCAGACGCAGATCAGATTACTCAAATGAATCCTACTTCAATGTTTTAGAGTGTTTTGGGATGAATGTTATTACTAGACACAACTTCTCTCATATAGTGTTTAGTAGTCATAGTATTATCGTATCAAGGATTTATACATATAGGTTTTGATGATCCGATGAATATAATCAGATGATACTTTTCTCAGTTGGTGTTTTTAGGTTACCCATATATGGGTACCCTTAAGTATGAGAAATGTAACCCGTATGTGGTAGATGAATCATGTTGTTACACTTATTTAATTATCATATTTCCTTATGTGGGAATTTATTTTTTTCTCGACGATTGGATTTTAGAGGTTATAATAGATGATACAACTAGGTATCAACCATTTCTAAGGTAAATGGAATATTGACCATAATGATCATTGTTTGGTGAAATGTTTTTAATTGGACATTTTTCTCTATAAATAGGTGGTGAACTATATCAAAATATATTATCTCACAATATAATTAATTGTTAATGTTTTAACATAATTTTTTAGACCAAATATTAGAGAGGAAGAAAGATAGAGTTTGTAATCTCTTGTATCTCCTGAAATGAATTTTTTCCCTATGTTCTCTATAGATTTAGCACTTTGTACAACCCAAGTTAAATGTTATTTTGTAAGTTCCATTTTATATTTTGTATGAATATTTATCATTGATATTATATTGGTTATTTGGTTGGTTTCACTCTTCTTAATTCCAGTTAACATAACTGAAGAGGTGTCTGTAATCACCTAATCCCACCACCTAATAAAACAATGAGTGGGATATCAAATTCATTGGTTGAAGACATTATGAAGACAACTCCATCTAGCGAACATTGTCTTTCCATGTTCTTTTGTTGGACTCAACCGATGGAGTTTCATTCTTGTCTCAAAGTTGTTCATTCACCCCTTATAAGTTGTATTATATGAATTTATGTTGGTACAGTGGATGGTTCTACATTATTCATAGGATTCATGTCAAATTCTCCCATTATGTTGTTAGATATCAATTTTTTACTCTTATCAGAATAATGAAATTAGATGATAGAAATGTTTTTATTGATATGTTTCATGGAATAGAATATTTATTTTGGAGAATAAAATTTGAATATCTTTTGATAGTGAAGGATATTGATGATCCTTTTTCTAGAACATGTATTAAAATAATTAATGAAGAGAAATGGGGTCAGTTGGATATGATTTATTTAGCCTTAATTAGAATGTCTCTTGTGTAGAATATTTCATTCAACATTAGGGAGAATAAAACCACTGTACTGTTTTTAAAACCATTGGATTATATGTTTGAAAATCAAACAAATATTAACAATGTTTTATTGTTGTGAATATTTTTCAACATGATGTATTTGGACTAAATTCATACTTTGGATCATATGAATGAATTAAATATGATCTGAGTGAATATTGAATCTATGATGTTAAAATTTGTACATGATGTATGGGATTCGATTCTTATTTCCATGATTATAGAGAGTTCGAATGTCATAGTGGCAGTGTTGAGAAAATTATGTGGTTAAAAATAACTTATGATTGACAAGATTTGAATATTCATATTGAATGATTATTTGAGGTGGATTGATGTTTTCAATTCATATTGAAATTATCTCAAGGCATCTAGATGAGGATGGTATGTTAATCATACAAACTGTCAAAATAAGAAAACATTAGAGGATAAGTCTCTGTGAAGAAGTCAATGTAAGTCAACGTGTTCAGGTCTAACATGTTGTCTTTGTGGGAAAAAAGGGACATGTCAATAATGATTATTGGAATTGGTTAGATAATAAAATTATGGATGAAAAAAATCAATGTGTATATTAGTTGGAGGGTCATACATGATACTGAGCTTGATCATTCTAGAGGATTTAGGTGTTATTGACTCAGGGGAAACATTCCATTCATCTAGTGAGAAAGGATGTGAGGTTGATTATGAATTAGAATGTTTGGGTAGATTTCCTGTACATGATGTTGAATATTGTGATATATTTGATAAATTATGTCTGAACTGTTTAATGAAAATTAGAAGTACCTTGAATTTGAATAATGTTAGATATATTCAATGTCTCTAGAAGAACCTCTAATTAGTGGAATATCTTGTTGAATAAGGCTTCAAATTGAATTTTTAAAATGGTGTTTGGAAGATCAGTCATGGTTCCATGGTAAATTTTCATAGAGTAAATTATGGTACCCTGTATCTTAATGGATAAAGGGACCACGTTGAATCTATTAGAATGATTTCATCAGACGGTTCATAAAAGTGAAACTATGGGTTTAGTCACCTCGGGGAGAAAAATATTAATGTTATAATGGATAATGTAATAATAAAACTATATGAAAGAAACAATTAAATATTTTTGAATTTAATGTTTGGAAAAAAATATTTTCATTCAACTTGTCTGGTATAAGGCTAAGGAGTCGAAAGATGTATCTTGTTCAATCCGATGCTTGGGGTCCATCACCTGATTGCTCATATCAAGGATCACTATATTTTGGGACATTAATGTATGATTATACATACAGAGATTTGATATAATTATAGAATAATAAATTTGATCTGTTTCGTACATTTATTCAATGGAAATATATGACTCACAAAGAGTTTTAGAGACACTTTTAGTGACATTGAATAGAAAATGGTGAGGAATAAATCAAATATAAATGTAATTAATTCAATAATAAGAAGGGAATTATAAATGGAAGTTCTATACAAGGGTTTGGACAAAACATTAGTTTCTAATATAATTTATTGGAAACTAGTAGATAATGATAAGATTATGAGTCTTCACTAGGAAATTCCTATGGTAATTTGGGTAGAAGCCTTGAATATAAACACATACATGGTGAACAGAACTTCAGCTTCATCTATGGGAACTTCTATAAGAAATTTAGTCTAATAAGATATCATAGTTTTACCATCTCAAGATCATTGTAAATATATCATATGAACATATTAATGATAATGGATGAAATTAGTTGGATGAAAATTTTAAATTTTGATTTATTTATTATATGTTGATGATAATTTGGTGATCACCTATGAGATGATAAAAAGAAACAAATAATATAGAGTTGTGATGTTATTTCCAATGAGAACTTTCTGTAGAAAGACATGAACCTGGATTGGTGAGAATTTGAGGATAGCTTAACTAACAATGTTCTTAGTGATCGTATAGAAGTTACCAGAAGGACATTTAGTTCGGAAAGTTAAGAAGAAAAATTAGAGGTCAACACATCATTCGTCAAAGTACTGGAAATAGGCATATCAGATAGGTCATTAATAGATGGTGAATGACTAGACCGAAAAATATCCGATATAGAATGATCAAAAAAATTATTGAATTGAAGACTATCAGATAGAGATATCTGGATTGATGAATCAAAGGTAGTGTTGATAAGATCCACTCATATCAAAAATACAATTCAAATGATTATGGTTGATATGAACTATTTACATCTAATGGGAATAGGGGATCCGATAATCTAAAAGAAGATGCTATTCTAAGAGATTCTAAGTAGTTAGATTCATCCATTGAAGAAGAAATGAATTACTTAAAACTCAAAAATACAGGGGAGTTTGTTGTGCTACTGGACTGAATTGGACTTTGGAAAACAAATTCTTTTTCATTTAAAAGAAGAAGATAATGGATAGAAGACATACGAAGAAATGTTGGTGGTAAAAGGTTTTCCAAAAAAAATTATTATATTTATTTTTCAAAAAATCATAACATTACTAAAACAAAAAAATATTTATACAATTATTATTATAATTTTTTTTATGATATACACTTAGAGTTCAGGGATATATGGATTTCTTTTCTTCATGGTGACTTGGGTGAATAAATTTAGATTTTTTCATCAACTTGGTTATGATGTTCATCGTAAGAAGGATTTTTTTATGTTAAAATTAATACTTTAAATCTTAAAGCAAGCTCCAATATAGTGGAAATTGAAATTTTATTCATTTATTTGTAAAGAATGTCTCATTCGATTTGAATCTAATAACTAATGTTAAAAAATAAAACGAAAAAATAGAGAAGATTTCATATTTTTATTGTATGTGGATGATATATTAATTGTCGGTTGGGAGTTCCAAAATATTGGTGATCATAATAGGAAGATATGAGTAATATTATAGTTGAATGATTTTAGGAGTGATAATAAGACTTTAGTGGTGATAATTGAGATAGAGATAAAAGATGACTCATTGGTTTTATCTCATAATAAATACATTGTGAATGAATTTAAATGATTTATAATGACTATTTACAAACATGACTCATCCATACCAGTTGGACTATTCAATGTTACTAAAAATCAAAACCCATCAACAAATGGGTTAATTTTTAACATAGAGAAAGTTATTTATGATTTCTTCATATGAATTTTGATGTATGATATTTTTTGTACCCAACATGATATTGCTTTTTTATGAGAGTTTTTATCCATTTAATGTCAAATCATGAAAGAAAACATTGGTATAATGTTAAATAGATCATAATATACATGAAAGCGATGAATGATGATGTTTTATATTTTGGTGAAGAAGATCAATTTAAATTCATTTTATATTTATATTTATATAGAGACCTGGATTCATGAAAAAGTACTTCATGATTTTTATATACATTTAGTGGAACAATGATAATTTGGAAGTCGTAATTTCAACTAGTGGTCATTCTATCAATACTAAATGCATAGTATGTTTCTAATATTGATGTATGGAATGAGATGATATGGTTAATGTTCTTTCTAGATGAAATCATAATGGGATTGTATAAGGTAAGGTAATTCTATGATGTTTATAATTCCCTTCATCTTTCCCATGACCCAATGTTTCATGTATGAATGAAACACATTGATCAGAAATATCATTTCATAATATGTCTTCCAGAGGTTAATGTTGTGGATCTTTATAAGATCACTATGATGAATAATTCCCCAGATATGCTTATAATAGTGATTGTTCAATATGGACTGAGATAACAATATCCATTGGTGCGAATTGGATGATCTGACTGAACATGGGACACTGCTTGCATCAAATAGAAAATGAGTTCATGTAAATAAAATAAAAATAATGATTAAATCCCAATTATTTTTCCATGTGAGATATTATTGTTTCTATTGATGTTTTATTTTGGATTAATTAGAAAAAGTTTTCTAGATAGAGATGATAATATGAAAATTAGATCGTATTGATGTTTCTTTTTATGGTTATTCAGATAATTTTGGAAAAACAATTTTGTTACCAGATAGAACATCCATGGAACATATTTCTATAGACATAGATTCATCCGAATGAATGATTATATGGTCATCATTTGATGACCATTCAGTGACCATTGGATATTTATTTTATTAGTTGTTGTTCATATGTCACCCTTACATGGGTACCCTTGCATATTAGAAAGGTTAACCTTACATGGGTAAGGGAAACTTATTTCTACACTCTTCTAGGTTTCAAATAAACCTTATAGAGGTATTTATTGTTCCTAGATGACTTATTTTAATAGAGGATTTATCTGGTTATTAATATTTTCTCAATTTAATGGATAACTATCCATAAATATTAAAGGTCGGTACAAACTTGTTGTCTAGAAAAATTACAATATAAAGAGGTGGTGGCCTTTTTTGATGTTATGAATTTAAAAATGATAAACAGTGCATGTTTATAATTTATGTTTATGATACCCAAAATTGGAGAGGAATTAATTTATATTTTTAATCACTTTTATCTACTAAAATGAAAAATGTTATTAGGGTTGACCTATGGATGTATGGAATTTTTAGAACCATGTTAAATATTGTTTTCTTGTTTACTTTTCTAGTTTTGAGTGAATTGTAATATTTGAGAATATTTGAGGTGATTAGGTTGGTTTCACTCTTCAAAATTATAGGGAAAAACTTATGAGGTGGAAGTTATCAAATAAACTCATTATCCGATAAAACATTTTTGGATTATATTTGATGTGCTGGATAAAGTGATTGGATTGACTACTCCATATGGGGAATTTTCTATCTTGGTGTTCATATTTTAGATTCAGTGGATGGATTTTAATGCCTGTATTTAGTGTTATTAATTCACTTTTAACATGTGGTTCTACTACTTCCATGCATTTCTCGGTTGTTATAATTATCATCTCAAACTATGGTGTTATTGGTGTCTCCACTTACTACATAGTAGATAAATCTCAGATGTAATATATATGAGACTATTAGGTATCATATGTAGAGACATATACCAATAATTTTGTGTTCCCAATAGGATATAATGAGTCCAAAGATAATGGTGACACATTAAATAGGCAG
This sequence comes from Viscum album, assembly GCA_963277665.1. Taxonomy (NCBI): domain Eukaryota; kingdom Viridiplantae; phylum Streptophyta; class Magnoliopsida; order Santalales; family Viscaceae; genus Viscum; species Viscum album. The sequence goes on from OY728165.1 coordinate 224,753,373, forward strand.
TCATGGGAGACAATGTTACTCGAGGGATTTAGAAACCGCAATGTCTGAGCAAAGTACCGCCCTTAGAAATACACAATTATATTTGATATAATATTTTTTTAGAATAATTTTGTATATTGGAAATTTATGTAAGAATATTTTGTGTAGGATCCTCTTCCAATTGTGAAATATCATCTTCTTTCTTTTCTAGTGACACTTCCGAGCATTTTTTGTCTATATCATCACATCTATCCTCATTTATTTCATCATGTTTGTGGTGTAAGTGGATAATATTCATCATCCTCTGTGAGCATCTTAGGAAAATCCTTACCCTTATCCACTTCTATGGGGCCATGTGGATCAAGATAGGTCAGCAAATCGTCATCATATATACTCTCATATAAAGAATCCATACGATCTATTTGAGCATCCTATTTTGTATGAAATATATATGTAAATATCATCCTACTCAGTATCAATGATATGTAAAAGTGATGTATCCCCTATGAATAAAAAACAAATAACATCAATGTTAGTAATAATTTGGGGAAAAATCATGAAAATGGGAGTAAACATACATACAGGTGAAGATTTATCCCATGGAACATAAGATACATGACATTGTGTTTCCAATACCAATATATCTTCCTCCTCTGATATTATATATAGATTATTTCTATAATATATTCATGTTTAATGATATTATACAGACCATACTTGTCCTTAGACTAAATTTACATAGCATTGAATTATGAAAAATCAGTTTTCTTCCAATCTATGAGCATAATATTATGAAATACATTAATCTATCATTGTACACTGATGATGTTCAACATGAACCCAAACTGTAACATCGCATATTCTGGTTGGTGCTACTCAATGATGTGGAAATGAATGAGTGGCACCACTACTTGTTGGTCTCTAACCATAGCTATGTAGTATAATTGAAAAGACACCCAGACAAACCCAACAAATGAGATCCAAGAAACCTAAAATATCAACATGAAAAGGATTCATAAATTAGTTTCATAATATAACTAGGATTCAATTATAATATCATATATATTTTATACAAAAATTAAATTTTAGGAATATAAAATTAAGGTTTGACATGTATTATATGGGTGTAGAACATCAAAAATAATCCTAGAAATTTTTACATTATAGCTCAGTGTATGTACATAACATTGAGTCTTACTCCACCTCGCAAAGAAATTATTATGTGGTTAGTATCTAAAAATAATATTAATAATCATTTTTAACACCTAAAATTATTGATGTAGACATATCATAATAAGTCCTATTAATGTTAATATAGAGGTGGGGTGAAAACTCATGTAGTTATGCAACGAAAACATTCTCATACCACCATCTGTATCGGAATACAATATCCTGTAATTTGGAATAATGGTCATAGTTTAATCAACACCCATCATGCCTCCAATCAACTATATAATATATGCTTGTGCATGTAAAATTGGGGTCTCTCCTTCAACATTATATAGAATCACTGAGACGTTTCAATCAATCCATCCAATCTACAATAAAAAACCCTAAAAGTATCATGGAATGTTGACGACATCAATTCCTAGTAAATGATTTATGGTTTTGGTTTAGTATCTCATAGTCAAACCTTTAATAAATTTCCTATAGATAGGTAGTCCAAACGTGTATTTCACTTCCACGAATGCAATTTCCATCTCCTCCTTAGGATGATGAAAAGTGTGGGTCTCTTATCTCTATCTACAAAAAGTTCATCAATCAAATGATGATAAATTTTATTCAATTCACATGTGGTGATCCATAGAATCAAGCACATCGAAGAATTGGAATGACATGTATCATAGGATCCACATGGTGGAAGTGATGAGATCACCAAACCAAAAGATGTCAAATATGTAGTCTTTCTAGAACCTTGTTGATGCTCCTTTCCGTCACAGAGTCTAACGAATTGAAAAAAGAAATACATTGAACCCAAAGTGATTCATCCTTTTAAGAAACATAAAAAATTGAAAAAGGCATGAACAAATATTCAAATGCACTTGGGTTGCACAAGTTCCACCATGGTCACACATGTATACTTGTGCACCATCCAGTGGTTGCGCAGGTGACTTGCGCACCCTATTTGAATTTTTCCCAGGGTCTTCTCCAGCCTATAAATACCCCCTATGGGCCCCCCATTTTAGGGAGGAAAAATTACAAAAACTCATATTTGAGGTCCTGGTGCGCTAGTCTCTTCTCAAATCTTCCAAACACTTCTAAGGTAATTTCATACCAATAACGGAAGATCATAAGAGAGGGAGTAAGGCCTAAGTGTTTAAACTGATCAACAATTTCATGCCTAAGTGGCCATCCCTTAAGGGAAATGGCCACACTTACGCGCTGCCTTACCGCTTCAGCAGAACTTGTGCGCCCCTTTTCTGGAAGCCTCTAGGGATAATACTATGGACTTAAGCCAAGTCTCACCAAAGTATTACCCTAAGGGTTCACCGTCTCCTATGTACACATGTGTGGCGCAAGTATACTTGCACAACCAGGACGTGCGCACCCACACATCACTTGCATGCCACCTTCTTTTTGAGTGCCCCTATTGCTTATTTCACCTCTCTTATGCCTATCCACCTATCCTATTCAAGATTAAACCTTCAGAACTCTCTCCAAAGCCATTCATGGCATTATTTCCTTGTTGTCTTCATTATCTGAAATTAATTCTGTGGAACATCTCTTAAAACCTACTGATTTACATATCATGATGTCACTGAGGTCAGATATTTCATTCATTCAACCTCATCCTTTAAGATGAATGAATCATTAACATGGGCGCCCTTTTCAGGAGTAATCCTGAGTCCAAGTTCTCTTAATTTTGGCATCCTCCATAGGAATAATCCCCATGTCCCCTAAGCTGGGCATCCATTTCAGGAATAATCCCTAGTCATAATTTACCAAATCTGGGCATCCTCCTTAGGAGTAAGTCCCATGTTACCAAAATCCGAATATCCATAACTTGGGTTTCCTTTTCATGAGTAATCCCCAGTAATAATTCCCTTTAACTTGGTTCTCTTCATTAACAATAAGACCTAGACAAAATTTTGATTAACAAGTCATAATTTACATTTGATTTGGGCTGCCTTCTCAGGAGTAAAACCCAATCATAAGTCTCCTCCTAATTTTGGCACCTTCTTCAAGAGTAATCCTCGTGTTACGGTATCCAAAAATTCATAAAGTACATATACCTTTATAAACCTTGTTCCCAAGTTTCTTCCCTGAAGTAAATCCTTATAATCACTTATTTGGGTAGTCATATATACCTAAGTCCCATATCATTTCTTATGATGAAACAATTGTCTGATTTAACCAATACCTCTTGTTTCTCACACCGAGCATGACTCACATGAGAATAGAGTGTAAAAGTAATTATGACACCATTCTTTGATACATCAATCATAAATAAACCCCATACTTCTTTACTCGAACTATGTGGGTTCTGATTCCTTTTCTAAAACAGAGGATACATAGGTAGCCCATCTACAGGTACGATTCAAACTCTAAAATAATCCATTTCCTTCTGAATGAAAATAAACTTCAAGTGCCCCAAATAGTGGCTTTAAAACCAATATGGTAATCATAATTAATAAGAGACTTTTATATAATTTATTGAAGGATACCATTGACTATGAATATCTAAACAAATACAGATGATTCTATATCGATGAAGAACCTCAAATACATATAAAAGATTCTCTAAATCTTATACATATTAATCATTGATTGTCAGATCTAAATAAAAGTTCATTTTATACTTGGTAATGTAATAATGATTGACAAACATAACATAAATCTATAAAGATACTCCCAGAGTAGAAAATAATTCCCCTCAAAAGGGTGTGATGAGTCCGACCTCCCATCCTATCGACCAATGAAAATTCTTAAGTCTCATCAGTTCACAACTATTGAGAACCTACCTTTGTAAAGTAGGTCCAGATGGATATGGAATCATTGGATGTTTCCAGTTCTACAAATAAATCCATTATAAACAACTTGGAATGTTTGAATCTTAAATCAATGAGGTCATCCCCAATTCCAGAGGAAACAAAAAATGGTGAACCCGACGTGAATCCTTAACCAGGTTAAAATGATGTTTTACTTATTTTTCAGTCCCCTATTTAAACTCAATGAGAGGGCCAACAAAACAATAAATAACATATGTTCTTATCCAAAAGATTTATTGGCCGAACTTATCTTCATTACGTCTGTTATATCAAATTGGCACTCTTTACCAAAATATTCTACGTTACAAAAATGGCTTCTCTTAAGTTCACCCATGTGAATGCCTCTACTATGAAGGCATCTGCTGCTACTCCTGCTGGATCGTTTTCTGCTCTGAGGGAGACATCACATACTCAACTTCTTCAACTTTAGGGATTGAATTCACTGGTTAGGGAGTACCGTCAACATGGTACCATTCCAACTCTCGAGGCTGCTCGACAAGCCCTCCATGTGAACAATTCACCTTGGTCGTCCAGATAGCGACGAACAGTGATCACGAAGCAGGTGGCACCAACCACCATCTCCAACCGTTTCAGGTCGTTATCCCCAGAACACAATCACCATTCACTCCCATATTCTGGGGAGGTGAATGAGTAGGTCCCTCAGGGCCTTAATTCAAGGATACAGGAGTCCTTCTCGAGGTCTCCCATCAACAATCACTGCCAGACTCGTGCGATAGTGCGCCCTCAACATGATGAGGGAATCATCTCTAGGCATTTGGCTCGGGTTCCTCAAACCTGAGCAGAAAAGACAAACCACCAGAGGCAAAATATGGTCAACAGCGAGCATTTTCTCATCTCTTCCATCCCCAGAGAAGTCCACCAACCATAACGTAGTGGAAAGCAATGAACATGCACACACACTCGTCCGTTTTAATCACGTTGTATGGTAGACTCGTCTGGAAGCAGAACGCTAATCCTGCCAGGCAATTCCAGCAGAGTACTATAGACAAGAACATACACCAATTTATAAATCATCGACTAGTCAGCAGGTTCGTCTGACTACATGTGATGGAGCCCGCCAACCCAATGTGCAGACAACTGGTAAACAGGCACATACACCATCTTACACACATCATTCTTACCAGCAGCCTTGTTTGTCTATATTGAAGGAAGTTCATCAACCATGATCAGCGGAGTGCAATCATCATGCACATACACCTACTAGTATTGATCAAGCCTACCAACAGTCTTGTTTTGTAGCATTTGAAGAATCCAGTCGAAAAGCTACGGTGACAAACAGGAGGAAGACTCAACTATGTGCCCCCACACATGAGTACTGTCAGAATTAACTGGTGGGAAAAGGAGGATAGGAGCAGGAACACACACCTTCTCCAAGTACGGAATGGAATAATATCCTTGTTCCGACAGCTGATGTCACCAAGTATATTCTATCAATGGTGAAAGAGTAGAATAAAATCCCTGCTCATATTCTGGATGCCAGCTAGGATATTATAACTGCTTCAGCAGCATCTCAAGGAAAGACACATAAATCTATCCCAACTAGTGGAGTGACACATCAACAGTTCACTCAGGAACATACACACACATCTGTTGTAGTCCAAGGGGGTTGTGGGGGCGTACTCCCCCATATCATACGAATAGCCAAGTCAGGCACATACACCTAATTTGAGTGGAGATAATCATCCTAACCTAATCATTTCTCCTGAGAAGGCATATACACCTACCCATAATGACCACTTTCTTCAAGAAGAGGTTCCCAATGTGTGTAGGAAGGAATCTATGAAAAAGACATGCCCAACACAGTGAATAAATCAAGGGCCAACTTGTAACAAGTCCTTCCTCGATGTTGGAGTTCTTGATGCACTCAGACAATTATCAGTTGCAACTCAAGATTCTGCTCTCTTAGTTCCCAAGAGTGGGAACATTAATTCCGATGGTATTCATCAGATACATCCTCATAAAGGCCTGCATCATGACAATGTGGTCGATATCTATGTTTCATCTTTAAATGAGGGCCACAGTAACCCTCTGTGTGGTCAGAAGACCAAGTAGAAAAATGTTTCATCTTTTTCTATAACCCAACATGGTGGTCCTCCCCATGATGATGGATTTAGCTGCGAAATTCCTCTCCGCAGTAATAATGTAAATTTCATAGAAAATTATACAATGGAAAATGTAGTGATGAGAAAGCCCTTATATCTTGAGGCAGATGAAAATGTGAAGCCAGTAATGTCTTGTGCTTTACCACTATCAGGTGAAACAATTTCTCAATCAGAAGATAACATGGGGTGTATGTCATTCTCCGAAACACACCTGGGTCGTTCGTCTTCTAGTTTGATCAGTGAATTGTCTACCAATCTTGTTGAATCCGATGAAGCAACAAGGAAGCACCAGATCTAGTCAAATCAGGTAGAATGATCTTCATTGAATGATAAAGTGGAAGTTCTAAATATGAGAAAACAACTGGAAAAAGGTGATGTGCCGGTTATGTTTTGGCCTTTGGCTGATTCTCAGTATGACATTCCAGAGATGTTGACGGAAGATTGAATTCATGATATTCGTCTCAACATATGGAAAAATCATCATAAGTTGAAAAAATATGATCTTATGATTAATATGAAAATCAAGTCAAGATAATTGAAGGGTTACAATGCCAAATTGACTGGGCATGTCTCTCTGTTTCTCGATATCTGAAGGCTGAAAAACTGTAGAGAGCCCTTCAACGTTCATACGGTGGCGCACTAAGAAGATTGCACTAGTTAATTGACAAAGCCCCATATGGTATTCATATTAGGGGATGAGGTTCTCATGGAGAACTATATTTCACTGTTCTCTCTAGTCAGCAAAGCCCACCGAAAATGGTCTCACACAATGTTATTACCCATGGCCGGCCATAGTCATTGGGATTTGTTTGTAATAAAAAGCTTTCCCATGAACAAGCTTCAACTAGTTCCTCCCAAAATCAAGCATACATAGAACAAGTTTTTGAATTACCCCTCTATCAAGAAAACGCGAATATTCAACAGGCCTCTCATTTGGAGCAAGCACATCACCAAGTTACAGAAGTGTCAGAAATCATCCAACGGTCTTTTGAGCCGGGTGATAAAAGTGGATACAGGTTGATGCATCCAGCTAATTTCCGAACTATAGTCCACAAGATCAGGAAATATTTCATGAAAGTCTTAGATGTAGCATCTCAAGAACAAAACCATCTTGCCATACCGGGGACTCTTTTAACCCGACCCATGAAATCAACAAATAGGATTCAAGGACTTGAGCAGGAACAGCCCCAGTCCACCAGACTGGGGAATTTTTCAAACCATAAATCTATTGCTCATAGAAATTCAGTCTTCTATCAACCAGGGAAGAAGCTTCAAGAGGAACAAAGAGACAAATTATCAGGAGATTCCCTCCAAAGTACAGTTCGTCAAGACGTTCCCGAGGGATCAAATCGACCAAAGGCAATGTCTCATAAAAGACATGGAAGAAGACAATATCACAGAAATGCTGATAGAAGGGATGCAATGCATTATGCATCAATTAATGTCATCAATGTCATTGTTGTTGATCCACCAGATGAGGCTCACTCAGAGGGATCATATGAAGAGGTTCCTGATTAAGAAGTTCTACGCACAAACACAAATGAAGAAGGTGTTCGTACACGAAATCAAGTGATTACCAAGAACCTAGGTAATCCTTTATGTAACCCACTTCACCCTCTTTGAAATATTTAAAATAATGGGAAAGGAATGAATCAGGTTACATAACCTTCCTCTGGAGAAGGCCAATAGATCTTACTAGAGCAATGATTTTCAATACAAGAGAATGAAATGAAGGAATTGAGGAGGTTGAATGCAGACCTACTTCAAGGTAGTCTTCCTCTTAAGTGTGCTGGAGTCATTCATCCATGGGAATTTGTTGCAGCTACTGAGATGGATCAAGAATATCATCCTCTACCAGTACAACCTCATAGGTCAAATCCTACGGGTCAAGTGCAACAACAATCAGTAGTTCTACCATCAGTTGCACTACCAACCAACACATCTGTACATGCTCCAGTGATTGCACCTCTTCAGGAACAAGCTCAACCAGATGTTTCTAAAAAGTTAATAACTACTATTGAGTCATTAATAACTCGTTTGGAAGCTATGGAGGGATTGAGTGATCTTATTCAACCAGAAAAGAGAGCTTACCCTGAATGGGTTGATGCAATTCCTCCCATATCAAATTATGCAACTACCACATTCCCAATCATTAATGGTTTTGGAGACCCAGAGCAACACTTAACACATTTTTTTTCTCATTTCGATCCTATGATGGTAACCCCTCAGCAAAAAGAAGCAGTTAAGCTCAGTTTTTTTGTACAATAATTATAAGGGACTACCTTTTTCTGGTACAAAAGCTTGCAATCCTGGTAAATTACAGGATGGAAGGATATCCGCCCAAGGTTACTTCTTTAATTCAGCTCAACATTTCCATAGAAAACAATTTTTGAACTTACAAATTGTACGCAAAGGGAGAATGAAAGGGTTTCATATTTCATTTTCTGCTGGAAGGGATTAACAAATTCCATGAGCTTATAACTCCCTCAAGAGGAATTATTGCCAATTTGTGTGGAAAATCTCCGTGATGAGTTGCGCACACCGTTGATCCCTGTGAAATAAACAAAAGGGTTTCGAGACCATAATTTAATCTCTCAACCGATTGAAGATTATCTTATGAAGACTAAGGATAAAGCTCATGTAATTCCACCATCTCCATGAATTAGAATGGGTAATGCAGAGACTGCTGCAGTTATGCTTAAACAAGAACCTGTACCAGCTTCTACTTCAAAACCTTCATCTTATCAAAGGGATCCACCTCTTGAGAAACAACAAAAGAGGTCGTTTCATCAAGATGATCAAAGATATCAAATACATAAATTATTTGGGGATCTAAAGAGAAACGTTTACTCTTTCTGAAATGAACAAGTTATTGGTTACTTCATTTCGGCTCTCGAAAATAATTTGGTCCAATTGCCAAGGCCCAAGAGGCCGAACAAGGAAGGAGATGATGACCGTCCCAATTATTTCCCATTTCATCAATTTTGGGGCATACCATTCATATGTTTTTTGTCTTCACAGACCTCCTACAAAAAATGGTTGACTTGGGACAAGTCAAACAGAAAGGATCATCAACTTAGGTAGCATCTGTTACTACTATAGATCCAGAGGAAGAAGGTGAGTGGAAGGAAGTCAAGAAAAAAAAATGCTCAAAAATATGATGATTGGATGGTCATAAAAATGATCAACCAAACTCGTTCCATTTTGCGAACACAATTAAAGAAACCAATCGTGTCTTCTTCCATGAATTCCACAGCAAAACCCTCTTCATCAGAGGGAAAATCCTCAAAGAAAGGACATAATTCAAAGAAAAAGGAACAATCAGAAGAAGATGAAATCGTGTCAAAGCCCATGTTGTCTCTGAATATGCTAGATTTTAGGCCATCTACTTCGATGTCATGGGCACCGCCCCACCAACCGGCACAACCAAAACAGGATAATCAGGCAGAGTCTTCATCGGACGAAGAGTTGATCTTCAATTCTGTTAATATGATTCAATTAATAGATCCATATGACAATCGTAGTTTTGATTTTGTTGAGCCTGAGTTCCCTTTATCAAATAGAGGAATCAGAGGAATTTCCAGAGGCTCAGGATATTGGGGAAGACATGGATCTTTTACAGGCCATTATTCCAATTCTACCCCTGCTAGAACTGTGTATGCGGAAGAAACTCAGGGTAGAGCCCTTCAACGAGCTCAACAAGAACAATAAAGTTCTTCCACATAAGGCAGACTCAGTCCAGGCACAATTATTCTTGAAGATTTGTTGAAGGTTCCAACTTCTTCCTCATAGCAAATAAATAGACCTATTCGGTCTAATATTCCAAATCCAGGAGTATTACCAACTCCTACCCCGATACAATATGGATCTACTTCCAAAGTAGAAACTTCTAAGGCACCTGTGAAATTACATGTTCCTGTTGGGAAACACACACCATTGGATCAAAAGTATTATGTATTGAAACAGTTGGCCCCAATACCAGTGATGTTATCAATTCTGGATACTTTGAAATTATCGATGGATCTTCGGGAGGCACTCATCGAGGCTTTGTCGAGTCCTCAGGAGTTTGAAACTGAAATTGTTGCAGCTAAAGTCTACCATATAGAGAATAATCCTGCAGAATTCCATGCAGTGATATATTTCACAGATGAAGATGAAGATGATGTCGTTCTTGGACATATTAAACCATTTTAATTATCTAGAAAGGTCAATGGTGTAGACATTTGAAGAGTTTTCATTGATAATGTTTCATGAGTCAATATCATCCCCATTCTTACACTTCGTCGATTGGTCCTCATAGAATCTGATTTATCTCCTTCTACTTTGATGTTACAAGGATATGATAAAAATGAACAAGAACCGTTGGGCGATATTACACTCAAAACTCAGTTCGGAGATCTTGTATCCAATTAAAATTTCATGGTTGTTGATCAAGACACACCCTTCAACATTTTACTAGGAAGACCCTAGCTACATAAACATGTAGCTATCCCTTAATCATACCATCAAAGTATAAAATATTATTTTGATGGTCAAATTTGATCATTGTATGGTGATAAATCCCAGTTCAAGACATGTGAATATCAATACATTGAGGCAGAATTCTATCACATGAAAAGAAAGGATAAATCCACAACAAGGGAGATTACCAAAGTTAATGCTCCATATGGATTGGAAAATATTCTAGTAAACCCATTTATAGATGTGAGTTCAGATTATGTGTTACCTATCAGTCAAATTCACAGGATAGACCCAAATCAAAATACTCTTATGGAAACTTCCAAAATGTCAATAATGACAATCAAGCCAGACAGCATGGGAGAAATTGGTGATTCACCAAGCAATAATGAATGCTCAAATAGGGATGTCTTCATTTCATCTGCTAAAATACAGCAAGTCTATACATCGGAAACTAGGCCAGAAGAAGTTATAGCAATTTCTGAGGTGAATGATGATGTCGATTCTCAATCCATCATCTCCTCATTACTACCCAAGGAAGACCCTTCATCATCAATCAGGTCGGAAATTGAAGCTTCTTCTTCAAGAAGTTCAAATTTTAACATCTCTTATGATCATGGAAGTTATACTTCATCATCTACTATGCATGTAGAAATAGAAAAAATAACACATGTTGAAGAAGAGGAGGAAGATCTCAGGGATGCTCCTCCAGTATTTGAAGAGGGTATCTCTACCACTGAGGATGAACTCAGAGAAAGAAATATGGGTACAAAAGAAGATCCAAACCCCACATTAATTAGTGTTGCCATTAATCTTGAAGAGAAATAGTTTTATATTTATTTTTTAAAGAAAAATCAAGATATATTTGTTAGGAACTATACACAGATTCCAAGGCTTGATCCTGATGATGTCACTCATCGTTTGGGTTTGCGAGAAGAACATCGAGGATTCAAAAAAGCTGCTAGAAGAACACACCCAAACTATGCTTCCAAAATTGAAGCTAAAGTGGATAAGCTCATAAAATCTAACTTCATTAGAGAATTTCAATATCCCAAGTGGTTGGCTAGTATTGTCCCAGTGAATAAGAATAATTGGAAAATTATGGTTTTCATTGATTTCAGAGATATTAATCGGCATTGTCCTAAGGATAATTTTTCAGTACCAATTATAGAAATCTTAATTGATGCAACTACTGGATATGAAGCACTTTCCTTCATGGATGGATATTCTGAATATAATCAAATCTGAATGGCTCCAGAAGATGAAGAATCTATAGCCTTCAGATCCCCTCAGGGTGTGTTTTTCTATCGGGTAATGCCCTTTGGCCTGAAGAATGTAGGCGCAATCGTATCTTAAAACCCTTTTTAGGGAAGTTTGTTGAATGTTATGTGGATTATTTGTTGGTTAAATCCAAACAACCTCCCAATCACATGGATGATTTGCAAATCATATTCCCCAAACTACGGCAACATTATTTGAAGATGAACCCCTTAGAATGTGCTTTTGGGGTAACCTTCGGAAAATATCTCAGCTTTGTTGTACGCCATCATGGTATCGATGTCGATCCTAATAAGACGAAGTCAACCCATGGTATGTCACCTCCACAAAATTTAAAATAATTGAGTGTACTTAAAGGAAACTTTCCTATATTCAGCGTTTCATCTCCAATTTGGCAGGAAACAGTTTAGCCTTCAACAAATTGATGAAGAAGTGAGTCACATTCCAATGGCCTGAAAAATGTCATGAAGCATTAGATATTCTCAAGAAATATATCTTGAGTCCATCAGTGTTAATGACACTTGTTTAAGTAAGACCACTTATCCTCAATGTGACTGCATTATAGAGATCATTGGGTGCCTTTCATGTTCAGAAAGAATGATGCTGGGAATGAAAATAGCCTCTACTATTTCAGTCGGACTATTCTTGAAGCCGAAACCTGATATTCAAATATTGAGAAGTGCTGCCTAGCATTAATATTTTCCGTTCAAAAGTTGATATACTACCTGCAACATCACGAGGTCCAATTGGAATCTCGCAATAACCCGCTAATTTTCATCCTTAGTCGTCCAATGCTTACAAGACGTCTGGCATTGTGGGCAGTTATTTTGTAGCAATTTGATATTCAGTATGTGTTTCAAAAGGCAATAAAGGGACAAGATCTGGATGATTTCTTTGCTGAACTATTGGAACCACTTTGGGTATAAGGTTGTATTTTTTTTCAACAATTGTCAATGAAGATCAATAAGTACTCCAATGAAATGGAGGAATGATAATTCATATGATTGGTGTACTAATCATAAGTTTAGAGAACATGTTTCAAAGGTGATTCATTGTTTACAAAAATGAATAATGTGAGGTGTAAGCCATCTGAGGATGATTAAAAGGGAACCGTGGGTTTTGATGAAGACCATGCAATTCCTCATTTTTGCTTGAGAACCATGGGTTTTTTATGAAGTCCATGAAGTTATTCATGATTGCATCAGAACCATGCAAGATACTTCTTGACGAATTTAATCATATGGTTTGCATGAAGTAGATCTTGACGGTTGATGAAGAAGACAATGTGGAAATGATTGGAATGCTAAGATGGCCAAGCAGGGATTGGATTTCTATGATAGCCATGAACATCACATTGTCATAGAAGATGATGATTCTAAAACTATTCCTTCAAAGAATAAATATCACAATAGTGGAGTTTGTGATAAAAGCATAAGAGTGGCTGAAGGATTCATATCACCAAGAAGAAGTGCTTTTGAGGTGATCGTGCTTGTTGACAAAGAAAACAAACGACATACAAATTTGATGAAAATGGAGATTCCATAGTGGCATGTTGAGTTCAAGGACTGTGGATTATGATCCATGTTTTTTAAAGAAACATCGACAAAGGACTGGATGATCTGGAGGCGGACAAAAAGAGCAGATACAAGGTGGTGCCGTTTCCCAGTGTTTGCCAGATTTTTGGGCCTGAAAATCGACAAATAAAGAAAAGCGATTTGGGAAAAGAGACTTGCGCACCATGTATTTTACGGAGATGAAACTTGTGTTCCATATGTTTTTCAAGGTCAGAACATCAATTTACGGAAAAGGGATATGTGTCGCTCAAGTATCGGGCTGGTCGCGCAGGTAGACTTGCGCGCTGATGACTAGAACGCTTGGGAACTTGCACGCCTGTTGTTTTTCAAGATCAGAAACTCAAAATATGGAAAAGGAGGGTCACACAAATTTTGATGTTGGTCGAGCAAGTGGCTTGTAGGGGAAGATACTTGAGCTCCGTGACTTGCGCGCCGAGGGGAGACTTGCACGACGTCACGCAGGGGGTTCCAAATGCCTATAAATACTGGACCACCCCTCCTCATTTACTATAGAGTTCAACACCTAGAAAAATCAGATCTCCCATCGCGCAAGTGTGAATGTCGCGCATGTAGTGTGTGGTCACGCAGATAGACTTGCGCGCCATTGTTTGAAGCTGTGCGCCGATTGTTGGTTGCGCCCCCAAGGCGGTTTGGGATAGAAAGTAAGTGTGTCACGCAGGTTAGAAGTTGAGGAAGGCATTGTCGCGTTGGTGGTTTGGTGATACTTGTGTACCAGTTTAGACCTGCACGCTAAAGACTTGCGCGCCTTATTGGGACTTGCGAGCCAGGCTTAGAGAAGAGCGCCTGGTGCTGTTAGAGTATGCCCATCTTTTTGGAGCTGCACGAAACTGAAAGATTGCTCTATACCTTCGGTGCAATAGATGATGCATTCGTTTGTAAAGAAGGAAGAACAATAAACAATCTAGTTTTATGAAAAGAAGTGGTACCGCACACACATGACAGGCATTTAACATCCTCATTGTGCTTTGCGAAGAGATGAAGAATGGTTCATGCAACTAAACTAAGATCTGTAGAGAAAGAGTGGAATATATCAATACATTCAGGTGTTAGTATTGGGAATCAAAGGAAGTGAAGAAGACGATATAGTGCATTCAGTTATTTCACTAAAGTAGAAGGCTAAATACAAAAGAGCATCAACTCCGGACTCTGATGCAAGCAAAGTCTCATGCTGAACAAGAGACAAAGACTTCAATGCAAATCTATTGAAGAGAATTTCACGTCTATAAACATAGTGGGACTTTACCTAAGGGAAGTGAGCTAGGGGGAGTCAACGAGAGTGACCCGAGGGACGCAGTGAGCTATCCCTGAACCTTTTGTAAAGGTAGTGAGCCTAGGACAGAGTGACTGTTCCTGAACCATTGTAATCCACAAGTAGTGAAGATTAGTGGAATTTGGTATGACCGACAACTTTTCGGTGTATGATCCTTGGACGTAGCCCTTAGTGGTGAACCAAGTAAAATTGTTGTGTTATCTATTTGCATGTTAATGTTTCATTGCTGATCATATCCATCATACAGGTTTAAGTAGTTCCTACCAACGTGGGAAAAAGATCCACAACATTAAGAAGAAATAGTTGACACTCTGATTCACCCCTCCCCTCTCAGGGTGTCCTGGGGTCCTACATGAACATCCTTCAGTAGAAGATACATCTTCATATATTGATCTTCTTGATGAGGAATTATTCTTTATTCAAGATAGTCTTCAAACATGGGACATTTACTTTGATGGTGCTTCCAGAATTCCAACAGGGAGGAAAATGGAAGATCCTAAGTTCAACAAATTTGGGTTAGGAGTTGTACACATTTCCCCATAAAAGACAGTGCTACCTTATTCCTTCTCATTTTTTGTAGGCGGTACAAATAATGAAGCAGAATACCAATCTCGTATCACAGGATTGGAGCTGGTGCATCAAGAACAGGTGAATCACTTAACGGTGAAAGGTGATTCAGACCTGGTAATCAAACAAGTCAATGGGTATTAGGACATCAGAAAAGAACAACTAATCCATTTGTATGATTATGTCACAGAGTTAATGGAGGAATTTCTTAGGGAACCGAAATTTTCTTCTGTCCCAGTATCAAAAAATTCCCAAGATGACTCATTGAATAATATAGCCACAGCTCTAGCAGATCAAAATCGGGACTAGAAAACCATCAGTATTGCCCATCGTCATACAATTTAAACTTATGTTCAAACCAGAACAGAGGACATCAATGAAATTAGTCCTATTCCTGATCCATATGGTCATACTACAGGATCGATGACACCTATCATAGAATACCTTCAAAATGGAACACTTCTTCCTGATAGAGCCGGGAAAGAACAATTCCGGAGACGTGTGGTCAATTTACTCTTTATGATAGCCCAGATCACCTAGAGAAAATTCTCTACAAACATAGTTTTGATGGATTTCTCTTCAGATGCATTGATGGTGAAGAAATAATGGCTGTCATGAAAGGAGTACATGCAGGAGTCTGTGGTGACCACTAGACTGGACATAGACTATCTGATCAAATTTGAAGGTTTGGATACTTTTGTCATTCAATGATACAATATTGTGTTGATTTCACAAAGAAGTGTCATTCATGCCAAGTACATGCCAACTTCATTCATCAACCCCCAGAGTTTCTTCATACAGCTAAATACACGTGGCCATTTGCCACATGAGGAATGGATGTGGCGGGACCTTATCATTTGGCTACATCCAAGCAGTTTAACTACATTCTTGATGCCACTGACTTCTTTTCCCAAAGGGAAGAGGCAATACCCCTCAAAGAAGTCTGTTCTAAAAGCATTATTAGCTTCATCAAGTATAACATCATTACCATGTTTGGTGTCCCTCATTCCATACTGAAGGATAATGGCACCAACTTCTGTTCATCCGAGGTGAAAAAGTTGTATCAAGAATACAACATCCAATCCCATCATTCATATCGGTATCATGCAGCGGCTAATGTCCAGATAGAAGCTTTCAACAAGACTCTTTCAAACATACTACAAAACATGGTGGATATAGATAAGATATCATGGCCTGATAATCATTTTCTGCTTTATGGGCTTATCGAACCACCACCCGCACTGTAACGCGGTCAACTCCATATTCATTGTTATATGGAACAGAAGCAGTCTTTCCCATTGAGGTTCAATTATCCTCGCTCAGAGTATCCATTTGTGATCAATCATCTACATATGAACAATCTCAAAAGCAATTGGATTAATTGGAACAGTTATATGAGAAAATATTGTGCACCCAACACCACTTGAGAGTCTATCAGAATCGAATAGCATGAGCTGTCAACGAAAAAGTTCGTCTTCGTTCATTCGTTCAGGGAGAATTGGTATTAGTTCTCAGAACTCCAATGATACGAGGAAATAAACCTCCCATGATTTAGCCAAAATGGGAAGGACCCTATTCAATACATATAGTCTACTCCAATGGAGCTTATTCTTTAATATCAATGGATGAAGAACTCTTCACTACTCCAACCAATGCTATAATTCTGAAGAAGAATTTTGTGCCACACAAATGCTTTATCTTCCAGCAAGACATTAAACTGCACCATCGATAGTCCAAACATATGACCTTAAACTATTTTCACCCATCTCGTCCAGTAAGATGTTAAACTGCACCATCCACGGTCCATGCATATGACCTTAAACTATTTTCACCCATTTCGTCCAGCAAGACGTTAAACTGCACCATCGATAGTTCAAGCATATGAGCTTAAAATATTTGCATCCTTTTCATCCAACATGACGTTAAACTGTATTTTCCCCATCGTCTTAGCTACATGACGCTAAACTGTACAACACACTTATTGTCCAACATGGCAATAAACTGTGTCCCTATATTTATCCTGCATGACGTTAAATCTTACTACTCATTCTTCCTACATGACGTAAAACTAGAAAAGTACCTAATACATCTAACATGATGTTAAACTATGTCCTCTTTTTCTCTTACTGCATGACATTAAACTGCACAGTCCCCCTTTTGTCCAACATAATGTTAAACTATATTGTCCCCATCGTCCTAGCTACATGACGCTAAACTGTACAGAAGTCCCTTAACAAGTCCTACATGACGTTAAACTATATTTTTTCCCTGCTACATGACACTAAATTGTTCAACACCAATAGTCCACACTGCAAGACTTTAAACTACATAGTCCGTTCATATGTCCAACATGACATTAAATTTTTCCATGTTAAGGTTGTTGCTACCTCTTGTTTATCACACCGTGTATGACTCACGTGCACTTAGTGTACACTTCAACCATAACACCCTCTATGTGCCGCTAACCATGCATAAGTCCCAACACCATTTTTTAGGTCGTTGTCCCCATGAAAAAATTGATCACTAATTCATTGTTTAATTAAACTACGAGGACATTGATCCTTTCCTTCTAGGCTCGGTACATAGGCAACCTCCTGGGGTTCAATCCCAAAACCAATATATTTATATTAGTTCACCTTTGTCCTTTATACATGACGTTAAAGTGTACAAAACTTTTTTCATGTATGACAATAAACTATAACATTTTTTGATATCCTCACCTAATAGGGAATCTTTATTTACATTGATCTCCAATCATGTTATATTATAAAGACTATGTGCATACATGGAAATGCCTGAACCTTTTATCTTGGGTCAAACCATTATTGCACTAAATCCCCCTTTCACCCTTCACTTGTACAAACCAAATCTGTACATAGGGTATTTCAATAACTATGTGAGGCTTGATTCCCATCCTTATGGGATACGTATGAATGTATGAGTGTCCATTGAATCTAGTCCAAAGTCTTTGGGCGTAACCAAAAATTCCATTTTCAGTCCCCTGGATGAAAAGTCCCTATGAAAACACACACTGTATTCATTATTATGGTCCGAGCTCTATGACCCTAAACTAAGATCTACCATACATTCGTCCCACTTTATGTTAAACTTTATTTGAAGAACTATGTATGGCTTGATTCCCATCCTTATGGGATATGTAGTGAAGTCCAGTATCTCAATTCAGGACCCAGCCACAACATGATTATGGTTAACATTGGTTTGTGTACCTCTACATGCATTGAACAAATGCCCATTTTTATGTGTCGTACTCATAGTCATAAATACTTCCAGATCTTCATAAACATTTTATTGACTTTTGGTCACAAAATGTCCAATTTCTGAGAGTTTTTTTCCTGACTATGTAGCACGTTCCCTTAGGTGGCCTTGCATAAATATTCTACATAACAGACATGTCATCCAAAAGATACAATTATTTGACTATGCAGCCAATTCCCTTAGGCATCCTTGCGTAATTCAACCCCATAACGGGTTTGTTAAATAATGGTAACTTCAATATTGTGATGAAAACAAATTTTTGCCTTATTGGTTTTATCAACAATATGTAATTGATTCACAAAAAATATCCATCCTTAACATATTTTTCCCGTGATCTTTTTCATGATCCGAAAGTATTCAAGTCTATGGTTTAAATATATCATTCCTATGTTTAGGTCAGACCTTTGTAGGAGTGACATTCATCTAGTTGTCAGTCAATCTTGCTTGGAAATATCTTCTCCATATTCAAGTACCTCATTCCATACAGAAAACTCTATGCTTTGGAAAATTTGAATCTCCATAAACATCCACTGGCTTTTTAGTAGTTGAAAGGTAAATTTCTGAGAGTTCTTTGGCCTAACAATGCATCATGTTCCCTTAGTAAGCCTTGCATAAACAGTCTACATAACATACTTTTCATCCAAAAGATACTATTATTTGACTATGCAGCCAATTCCCTTAGGCGGCCCTGCATAATTCAACCCCCTAATGAGTTTGTTATATAATGGTAACTTCATTCTTGGGAAATACTTCATCAAAGGCCTTTTAGCCTTTTTTCGTATCATTCCTCAGATTAAAAATTTCTTAAGTCATAGTTTACATGTTTTCCTTCATACTTGAGTGTGGTAATATGTTTTCAGATATGTTTCCATGGAATTGAGTCAATTTTAATACATTCAGTCAAAGCTATTTCGACCATAAACATTAGCCTTTTTTTGTTCGACGTGCATGACTTTATACTTCCCACAAAAGACAAGGGAACTCTGAATAAATGTCAAGTCCTAGGTCATTAAACATATATTTTCATATGATTTAGGTAATATTGAGAAATTAAAAGATTCAATGTTTGTAGGGTTATTTATAATAATCCTAGAAAAAATCAAACTATGCTTACGAGGACCATTAGCTTAGGTAAAAATTTAAATTGGGTAGTGGGAAAATGTGTGCACAAATGATTGAAAATGAAAGTGTTTTTCTTTCCATTTTTTTCACAAGAATTAGAAGGACATCCACAGATTGGAGCGTCTTCTATTTTCCAAGAATTACAAAAGGTTGTCAACATAAATCATTACTTGATTTACAGCATCCTGAGCTTCATCAACAGCCACTTGAATCTCATAAACTTGACAAACTTCACTCTTTTCAGCATGATGTAGTGCTTTCTTGGCATCATCAATGGCTTTCATACCATTCGTTCGAGGTCCTTCTAGTGACTTTTTCAGTTGGTCAAGTTACCCATTAACAACATCTAACAGTTGATGATGGTGCATCTTCTGGAAAAATTTATCTTTGATCTTATGTTTTAGCTCATTCATCTTGGCAGCATAGTCAGCCTCAGCTCGGGACACCATAGCCTCAAATTCACTGATATTGGCCGACAGCCTCACACAGGTCAAATCTTGACATCACTTTTGCTCCTGCTCCCTCCTTAAGATGGATTTCCTCACCACGGTATGGATCTTTTGATATCCAAAACCTCCAAGTCCTAGCATAAAAAATAGGGATGATAGTTGTGGGATCTTTGAAGACAACTCATCTAAAAAAACTTCATATATGAGCTTCCATATGTTTTGTCATGCCTTGCGTTGTGAAAATTGTAGTGCCTAATTTACTTCTGGATCCGACTCAGCATCACTATCATAGGGGGGAATATAATTCGGGATTAAGGCACTTAGGGATGTGCCCGGTTCTTCTCCATCACCCCTAATCTGTGTTTCTTCACTTTTAAATCCTATTGGGGCGGAGTTTGAGGTTTCACCTACAGATCTAGCCATTGAAATTGATGGCCCTACATAATCAATTGAAAGCTTTGGTTAGTTTCAAAGGATAACAAAAGTTAATTAGCTGTATTTCAAATTAAGTACAGTCAAAAATATTGTTATTCCTTACCCAATGGTAGATCAGTAACATTAGAAGGCTCCTCCTCATCTTTCCTAGTTTCAAAAGTATTTTTAGGGTGAGTTTGAGGAAGCTCTACGGGGTTCAGCTCCACCTGGGCTAATGTCTCTGCAATAGTAGGATTTTCTGTAACCCCTTCAGGAATTGGTAGTTCAGCAGCTTGCTCAGATAAAACTTCACATTTCAACCGATCCTGATTAGACATATAATAAAGAGTTATTTTTTAATAGGACTAAGGATAACACTCATGTCCACAATCTTCTAATTTACTTGGTAATTTAACATGATCTAAAAAATCTTCAAAAGATTCACCAAGTTCCATCATTTCATCCAATGTAACTCAGAATCCTAGATAATCTCAATATTGAGAGCATTTTATATGTCTTCTTGGTGACCTTCATTTTTCAGTCTCTGATCATGGAAAGATTTTTCAGATAAAGTGGCGGTGTCAGTTGCAAGGGCCGCCAAAATCTCTAATGCAGGGGTTGAACCTAAAGTATAACCGAATGGAAGTTAGTTGATATTTCATTAAACATCTTATGAAAATTTTTTAACTTACCAGAAGCAGTCTCTTCTCTTATTGCAATAGCAGCAAGAAGGATATTGAGAATAGATGTTGGATCTTCTCTAGGAGTAGCCAAGTCAGCTTGAACTTGTGATTGTTCACCAGTACCCTCTGTGGTCCTCAAAGGACGATCAGTCCTCTCGTTCAGAGGGGAAATTGAAGAAGCCCCTGAAATCCCAAAAAGTATGAGCAATCTTTTCATGGGTAAAGACACATGATTATCCGAAGGAATTACCACTACTTATGAAGTGTTTAGCTGTGGACTTCCTCTTTCGATGCTTTTGCTTCATTGGATTTTTGGCAGTGTCGGTAGTCTCCTCTAGAGGCACTTGAATTGGAGAATTGAAAGCTATGTTAATCTTCTCATCCATAGCTTCCTATCCTGGAGATATCTTTTCCATCTCGTGAGGGTTTTCCTTAACTCAAATTGTAGTTCCACCAGGGCTATATTGTGGCGAAGGAACCTCAGCAGTCCCTTTCTTTGCAAGCAGTTGGTTGAAGAAAATGATTTCCTTGAGTAACAAAGCTTTGACATAAATCAAGTTGTAAAGAAAATAAGGAATGAGACATAAATCTTCAGGAGCCACATTATCATGCCACTCCTCACCTCCAGAACCACTAGTCCCCTCAGTGGCACCATGATCAATCATTTCTTTCACCCGTTTGGTGACAAGAATGGTATCATCGGTGGCATATATGAGTATTTCCAGTTCTCTGATGTAAGCCTACACTTCATTAGGGTTATCCTTGTAACAGATATCTGTTGAATCCAGAAGATTCCCTATTCCAGGTAGGTGTATCCCCTCACACAAATCTATCCAGGAAGTTTCAGAACCGCAGTATAAACTCTACCATGTCTGGATAGCCTCTGGTCGTAGATATTTAGTATTTAAACCAGAAGGCTGCGAGGAAGGTCCTACAATCATCGACTTCATCTTCTTCCCAACTACTGCAACTACAAATAGAGAATAAGAAAATAAGACTTGTTGCTCTATAATGTAATGGTGATTAAATTTCCAAAATGAAGTAACTCACTAGGTGTTGATGGAGTGGGTCTTTTGATTCTCAAAGGAGGATTATATCGGGCACGAGGCCGCATTGCCGCTTGTTGTGCCTCATTATACCCATCTTGGGAATCTAGTGAGTCAGTCCAAGATGAGAAATCATGCGAATCAGATTCAGGCAGGGAAGTGTCACCTTACCGAGTAAGGGTTTCTTTCTCTACAGTTATCTTCCTTTTCCCCACTTGATAAACCAGGTGATTCATCACCCCTCTTGGGTATGATGCTATCCAGTTCTCAGCATACCATGTAGTCAAGTTATTTTCCGCTTTATCAACTAGTAGATCAAACACTACCCCAGTATTCTCCCTAGATGCCAGCAACCATAGTTTCCCGGAAACCATCAGATGTTTCTCTAACCTGACATGCACAGGGGGAGATACAACAGTCTGCCGAAAACACTTTAATTTGTGTTAAAATCTATATAGAGCATAGGCCTCACATATAATCTCTCCATCAATCCTGGTAACCATCACACCATATTTTTAGGCCAGCATGTATGCCCTTATTTCCAGACTGGTTGTTCCATCATCAACAAACCTCCTGGTCGGTTGATTTTTATAAGGAAAGAAATTAAATTCCTTATACATTCTCATCCTCACCTTCATGTCATAGTAATTGAGATATAGTGGAAAAATTCCAAAACATTCTTGCACTGATGTCCTGAAAGGACTTATGGGGATCTATACTCCGTTCTGTACATTATACGTCTTGAAGTGAGTGGTGATCATCCCCATAAAACATGGAATGGTCCGACTATTCTTAAAGGAGACTTACCCATGATGACATGGAGTAAACTCCTATGAATCATTACTAAAATGGGGTTAGGAAGCCCATCCATTTTCCCCTCATCCAACTAGGTCGGAATTACTAAGGTCCCTGTCCTGACACCCTCTTTCGAGTCCTTGTCTAGAAAAAGATAAACACTGAGCCACATGGCCAAGAAGCCCGCCAGACGAGTCTTCTTTGGGATTCTCTGATTCACTTCGTATCCCCACTTCTAAAATTCTCCTGCTTCTAAGGACGGCCAGAAGGAGCACCCCTCTTCTCTGTTTTGGGGCAGGTGGTAGGACGAGTAGGCCTCTTCTACATGTGCCTCTTCTTCTTGGATCCATTCTCCTTCAATCCCTTTTCCTTCAGATCCTTCTTCTGCTTATCGATAAAAAACATATTCATCCACTCTTATGGATGAATATCTTTTCTATAATGAGATAAGGAGGTCTCTGAACTCTTGATCTTGTGGAAGATTTTCAATAATTCTCGAGTTAAAGCCAGAGTCTTTTCCAAATCATTCTAAGTCACCTTGGTAGGGATGAATTCATCATACATATCACCCAAAATTGGATCCCCTGAGATCTTGTGGACATCCCACATACTAATTCCTACTTCTCTATGAGTTAGATGGAAATAATTACTTTCTGGGCTCCAATGGCTGAGTATCTCTGGCACAAAGTTATCATGCCTATAAACATATGTTTTCCCATACCAGAAGGCATCATATATCACAACTCCTTTTAATTCCTCGAAAATCCTTGCATAGGTTTGTCATAAATAGTATTCCCTCATCCAAGTCGGCTTCACACCTCCTCTAAGACGGATGTCCCAGTTCTTCTCCCAGCCTTTGGATTGATCCTTCTGAGAATTTCAGAAGATTGAAGGATAACAATGTGGTTGTAGCTCGGGCTTGTGAGGTTTCAGATCTGGCGTACAAGGGATATGATGCATCATATGAGCCTTCTTCACAGTTCCAGAATTTATAAATGATCCTCCACATGAGATATTTGGTGAAGCAAAATTGGTGTAATTCTGAAACCAATAAATTGGGAGATAGTTCTTTGCCTCTGGAATGGTAACTTCTCATAGATGACTGTATCCATACAAAGACAGATAGATGGTTTGTGGGAAATCAATATAATACTTCTTCAGGTAATTGGCCAAATCAGAGAGAGTACTTTCACAGACGGTATAGTAAAAATGGCCAATTATGCTCATCATATCATCAATTCGCTGCCTAGAATGTTCATCAGCCATTGCGATTCTCTTGGGAGCCATTCAATCTGCAGAAAAGATGAATAAATTTACTGTTAAATGGGTTGAGTTTTTATAAAATTTTTGAATAAATTCAAAAAAATGGCTAAGGCATTATGGAGTGCAAGTATGGATGTGTCGTGCAAGTTTTTGGTGGGTAAGTATCACGGCGGAAGTCCAAATACCTCTACAGCAGCACGATAACAAATAAACAACAGAAAACAGAGAAACATATACCGTGAACGTAACTTGTGCGGTGAGAGCTTGAAAAATTGAACTTTTCGAGAGAATGGACGCATATATATAGGCAAGGCCTGAACCCTGCATTCGTAAAAGTCAGTGCGCTCTAAATCCAGCACGATCAACACATGCACGACGCCATATGCGCGCTCAACACTTGCGCGTTGATGTTTCCTTGGTTTTATTCTTTCCTCAGAGTTACATCCTCATTTCATTCAGATCCAACTCTGAGGGGGGACTTTTTTTACGCTCCTTTCCTTCACAGAGTATAATGAATTGAAAACGGAAATACCTTGAACCCAAAGTGATTCATCCTTTGAAGAAACATAAAAAAATGGAAATGGTATGAAAAATGATTCAAATGCACTTGGGTCGTGAAAGTTCCACCAAGGTCCGGAAAGTATACTTGCGCACCTCCCAATGGTCGCACAGGTGACTTGTGCGCCCTATTTGAATATTTCCCATGGACTTCTCCAGCCTATAAATACCCACAGTGGGCCCCCCATTTTGGGGAGGAAAAGTTCCAGAAATATAGATTTGAGCTCCTGGTTCCCTAGTCTCTCCTCAAAGCTTCTGAACACTTCTAAGGTAATTTCTTACCTAGAACGGAATATCTAAAGATAGGGAGAAAAGCCTATGTGTTTACACTCATCAACACTTGTGCGCCTAAGTGGCCACCCCTTAAGGGAAATGGCCACACTTGTGCGCCACTTTACACCTTCAACAGAACTTGTGAGCCCCTCTTATATAAGCCTCATGGGATAGTACTAAGGGCTTGATCCATGTCTCTCCCTTGTACTACCCTAAGGTTTGACCTTCATGCAGGTACCCATGTGTCGCACAAGTATACTTGCGCGAACATGAATTGTGTGCCCACACAGGACTTGCGTGCTACCTTTATTTTGAGTGCCCCTCCAGCATATTTCACCTCTCTTCTGCCTATCCACATATCTTATTCAAGATTAAGCCTTCATAACTCTATCTAAATCCATTCATGGAATGATTTAATTATTGTATTCCTTATCTAAAAGGAATTATGTGGAACATGTCTTAAAACCTTGTGATTTACATATTCGTATGTCACTATGGTCATGGATTTCATTCATTCAACATCAACCATTAAAAAGAAATAATCCTTAACCTGGGCCTCCATTTCAATAGTATGCCCCAGTCCAAGTTCTCTTAATTTAGGCATCCTTTTTATAAATAATCCCCATGTCCCCTAAGTTGGGCATCCTTTTCAGGAATAATCCCTAGTCACAATTTCCCAAATCTGGGCATCCTCTTTAGGAGTAAGTCCCATGTTCCCAAAATACGAATTTCCTTAACCTGTGATTCCTTTTCAAGAGTAATCCCTAATCATAATTCCCTTTAACCTAGGCCTCTTCTTTAAGAATAAGCCCCAGTCATAATTTCTCTTAACCAGTCTTAATTTACTTTTGATTTGGGCTTCCTTCTCAGGAGTAAAACACAATCATATGTCTCCTCATAATTTGGCAACCTTCCTCTAGGGTAAGCCCCATCTTACAGTATAAAAGTATCTATAAATTACATATACCTTTATGGACCTTGTTCCCGGGTTTCTTCCCTAAAGTATATCGTAATCTTCACATGTTTGGTCAGTCGTATATACCTAAGTCCCATATCATTTCTTATGATGGCACAATTGTATGGTTTTACCAATACCTCTTGTTTCTCACACCGAGCATTACTCACATGATATTAGAGTGTAGAATTAATTATGACACCTTTCTTTGATCCATCAATCATAAATAAACCCCATAATTCATTACTAGAAATACGTAGGTTCTGATTCCTTTTCTAAAATAATAGATACGTAGATAGCCCATCTGCGGGTACGATCCCAACTCTGAAATAATCCATCTCCTTCTAAATGACAATAAACAAAAAGTGCCCCACTGAGTGGATTTAAAGCCAGTATGGTAATCATATTGACCAAGAGACTTGTATATAATTTATTGAAGGATACCATTGACTAAGAATCTCTAAAAAAATACAGATTATTCTCTATCGATGAAGAACCTCGAATTCATATAAAATTTTATCTAAATCCCATACATATTAATCATTTATTTTCAGATCTAAAGAAAACATCATTTTATACTTGGTAATGTAATAATGATTCACGAACATAAATTAAATCTATAAAGAGAGTCCCAGAGTATACAATAATTCCCCTCAATATTGTATGATGAGTCAGACCTCCCGTCCTCTCGACCAATGAAAATTCTTAGTCTCGTCAGTTCACAACTAATCAGCACATACCTTTGTAATGTGGGTCCAAATGGATATGTAATCATTGGATTTTTTCGGTTCTACGAATAAACCCGTTAGAAACCTCTTGGAAAGTTTTAATCTTAAATCAATGAGGTCATCCCCAATTCCAGAGGAAACATACCTTGTATGACATATGTGGATATTGTTCATGTATACCACCTCATACATATAAATATATAATCTTTTCACAATTATTTAAAACATACATAGTAGTTAAGATCATTAAATTTTAGTAATATATTGGGTTTTGAATGTAAAATTATTTTATACATATGTAATTTGAAAATGGGTTTAAGTTGTGTTTATTGTCAGTTAAATTTGTTATCTTTGTTAATGCCATCTTGAAAAAGACATGCATAAGATTCATGATAAATAAAATTAAATAACTATATTTTTATAATCTAATGGTATTTATGGAATATACCATGAGTTTAAGATGATTGTGGGAACCTGAAATGGAGATCCAGTAATAAAATGATTTT
This sequence comes from Viscum album, assembly GCA_963277665.1. Classification (NCBI taxonomy): domain Eukaryota; kingdom Viridiplantae; phylum Streptophyta; class Magnoliopsida; order Santalales; family Viscaceae; genus Viscum; species Viscum album. Next base: position 224,780,700 of record OY728165.1, read on the forward strand.
TTACAAAAACAATCAACTTAATCATTACAAATACTATGACAATTAAAAAGTATAATATGAGATCAATCATGAGGATTCTTCAATGTTTACATTATACATTAATGGTATCTTGTAATTGTCTGACCTTCTTGGACACATAATCCACCCCTCCATGAAGACACCCCCTCACATAGCCAATCAATTTCATTTTGAATATGAATCGACTTTGGACTCCGTTTTGTTCATAGCCTATTTAGGTTAATCATATGTATAACACCATCAAAATCTAGGCTAAAGTTCTAATATTGACTTATAGGCATCCCTTGACAATTATAGTAGTCACTAATACTCTTCATTTGATACACTGGATCAATGAATTTCCCTTAAGATAATCATATAGAAGAACTTGTTGTGATCACATGTTCAAAGATAATATCGTGATTATTAGAAATTACGATATTCAAAGTGAAATTACTATTGTAAAATAAAAATTGTGTAACCACCAAATACCATTCAAAGGATCATAGAACTCATTGAACTTAAATATATTCCCATTACAGTCAAATGAATGGAAACAAATTGAGGTAGCCTCCAAATGAATCATATAAATATCATGCTATAAATGGTTCCCATATCGCATACCTCTATTATAATGCTCTTAGGCATATTTACTACTTTCCAAAAATACATCATTGTGTGATATAATATTTTTTCCCTAAATCTATAATTTTATTTCAAAATATTACAGTAAATCTAAAGATACTATTAACTAAAAGAACATTATCTACTCCAAATTAATATATTATTTAATATTCCTAATTACATATGGTAAGTATAATATTAACTCCCTTTATGTATCCTTTAATTAATTCCACAATGTTGGTCATCATGTTTATATATATCCTCCCACCATTATATATCAGGGACCTGTAATCCTTTATAATTTGTATCATTTAGTTGAATACTTTTTTATTAGATTGGGGAATGCATTTGAAATCTAACTTCATCTTATGTTATCGAGGTTCATATAATAATTAAAATGGGAAGAAATCAAGAAACATTTAATGGTATACTCTCTCTCAAAAGTTTTATTTCAATAAAAATACTTATATATACCAATATGGATGATTTCATTCTTCATGGAATCATCCTTGAACCTCATATGTATGTTACTAATGATGATTCTAGTACATTGTTGAGATTAATCATGGGTTAGTCTCCATGATAACAGGTGAGACTATATAGATTCCTTAATCACTTGATGTCGATTAAAAATAATACACATTCCTCCAACATCCATCCAAAATTCACATAGGCATTCTTGGATCCAACTCCATGATCAGAATATTTCCTTCTAGATAATAAAAAAGGTCAATGGAATATGAGCATGATTAATATATTTATTTTTAGATGAAATCAATAATTATGTAGTATAATTTTCATTTAGAAATGTTCGATCAGTTTGGATAAATTTCACACACTAACTAAAATGAGAAACACTAGGTATTAATGTGCATAATTATATATCAAACACCACCTTCAATCGATCAACCTGGATTCATTGGATAACATATTTAAGTATGTGTAACTAGTAAAAAACCTATTTTTTGTAACATATATGCTCCATATGTTGAGGTAAAACTCGGTAACAGTTATCCTACATCCCGAAACCATTAATGATGTACTTTTGTCCTGAATCCATTTCCTTCTAGTAAGAAAACTGATAACCAAAATGTTTTTTGATCTTATCAAACACCTGAACTATTATGATAGTGTTCAGATCAAACATTTTTCTAGAGTAAAACTATAGATGCACCAATAATTGAAATTTTTATCCAGTATAGCTCAAATAAAAATATTTTAGTTAGAATCTAAATTGACATAAATAATCATATAATGTGCTCTCTTCAATTCTTCCATGACATAAATATAAGGTCACTCATTATGATATTCTTTGATATTGTTTTAGAATTCTCAATATATATTGTCATGGCCTATCCTAATCGGGTCCATGTTTTGACTCCCCAAGCCTACCTCCAATAGGTCATGGGATAACCACTATTGTTGAGTAGTCATATCACTTATATGGGAGGCCTTGGCCAAGGTACCTGTACACATGACCACATATCCAAGATTATAAAATGGTAAAAAGTAAAAAAAGTTGAACAAACATACATGCATAGATATAACTCCCACAACTAAAGTACGACAGAATGTAAATATAGAAAATAGAGCCAAATACAAGCCCACCATATGTAGTCTGAAAACAATTCCAATGTAAAACTAAAATTGAGAGTGTTTTCATGATACCATAGGAAAACACCATAGACATTTGGGTCGCACTATGAACAATATGAACCATTTTCATCTAGGACTCTATTAAAAGGTTGATCGTCTGCATATGACATGATACGTGTAGGGAAATCATGGGATGTTGTGAGTATAATAGTACATTGAAGGAAAAACCTGAAAACACAAACCATACAAAAATGAAATATAGTAATATCTACAGAGGTATATTTCTACATCACATATAATAATAATAATATACAAATATACTCAAAAAAATACACACAATATAAAGGTATTTCAAAACCATAGTATGCCGTAATAGAATTCTAGCTCAAATATTCCATATAGAACTCATCATGTAGAACACACTTCTATGTGTAAGAAAACTTATGATTTCTATCCAAGAGGAAGTTCTCATCCAGAATCTCCATTAGAGAGTCCACGCTGAAGGAATGAAAAGATACTATACAAATATGAGGTTCATTCACAAGGCCAAAGTGTGATACCAAAAACTCAATCTAGATTAAACCACTCAAAAGAGTATTTATACCTATGTAGTGTTGGTCACAACATTACCAATAACTACACATAGGGAAGAAATTTGAATAGAGGATCTCACACTAGGCCTCATAGAGGGATTCCAACAACTCCATCCAAGAAGTCATTCTAATGGAATCATTATACTATGTGTATGACATGATTCCATAATAACCCTTAGGGAAATGATAGAATGAATGAACCTTAAGAAAGCATTAATATCATATAGAGAAAATGGGATCCAAACCATGTTTAAAAATGTACTCGGTGTATAGAATGTGTTACACACTATGACCCTTGACCCCATGTAATTCCTGTGTAAATGGCCCATGTCCCAATCAATTTTTGTGTCTATGTAGAAGTACATGGTGTGTCAGATCCATGTGTACTCTAAAAAAGTTACATTACATTTCATAGAACATTTATGTATATATGTCATTTTCCTATAGGGAAGTACACTACGTGCTCTAACCCATGTACATCAACCCATGTATGTGTACCCTCTAAGCTACACACTACATTTTATAGGCGAGAGAGTGAACCAATTTTGGATATACATAACATTGAGAGGGGGTGAATCAGTTTTGGGGGCTTTTTAATCCAATTCCAACATTTTATCCCTATACCTCATTACATGTTAGGATCTTTACTATCTTACTCTATTTTCCCTATCACATAAAATAATAGAATGAAGTAAGAGTATGCATCCAATATTTTTACAAGGTTCACTACTCAATAAGAGAAGTTACATCCTTTCCATTAACGATAATGACCAGTGCATAGATTCTTCACTATAATGTGATAACTGTTATAGTGTATTGGCTAGTAAAATGATCTTATATCCAGTGTGATTCCCTACATATTGTAGGGTATAATGAAACAATCCTTCCTAGTGTGAGTCCCAACTATTTGGAGGGGGAAGGGAAACAATCCTCTTCCAAAACTGGTGATGGAGTAGTCCAAATTTCAGATCCCTTACTAGTTCTTTATACTATTTATGGAGACAATATTCTTTCTTATTTTGAAGGTAGGTTCTGTAATTAATCTTCTATAGTGTTCTTCACTTAATTATATAAAAATCAATAGGAAAGATACCCTTTTCCTATTATATATTCTTCTTTAGTGCAAATCCAACTGCACTAAAAATTCTTCATCTTTATTCTTCTTTTAGTGCAATAAATGAATGCACTAAAACCATTCTTCATTCTGGTAAATAATATCATACACCTATGTGATTATTCAGTCAATGAAGATCATCTTACATGGAATTATCTGAATCAATGTACCCTGAACAATAATTAGTATCTAGTTGGAGAAACTCTATTTATTCTATTTATTCTATTATCCTCTTCGTGATACAATTAATATTTTTTCAACTATATTGCACCCTTTTTTTAATCATGAAAGCATGCAATGACTCTTCACTTATTCTTTTTGCACACACAATTTTGGTTCTTTCTTTTAAGTGTCTTCATTTGTGAAAGTGCGTGCAAGAGTGAATCAGATGTATACTTCTTCCCACTTGTTTGTAAACCCTAATGGGTATAAATATTTTCATGCACACACTTCATATTCTCCTACTTTATTCTTTCCATTCAACCGAAAATTAATGGGTGAAATACCTTGTAGAAAAAAAAACTAACCTGGGTTTCTTCAAATAATTCCCTTTCATGCGTTCATGTATGCACTACCCATATTCAGGAAAAACACCTTCTTCACCAAAAATGAACACCTACAAACAATATGGATTTTGAATTTAAATAGTAGCATATTTACCTTATGATCATAAAACATAATGGTTCACGGATCATTATCATGAAATGGATGCACATATCTTCTATGTACAAGAGATGTGTGGTTCTTCTTCAAAGAACCAACATGTTTCACAGATCTGTCTTCACAAAGCACAACAAGGGCGTGTGTGCACTGGTTGTGCACCAACAATAACCAGTTCTATGAAAACACAGATATTCATTACCAATCTATTTGACCGTAAGCGGAACTTTTTGAAGAAATTTGTGATCTCTTCTCCGTAATGTCACAATGTCCTATACGTCTCTATACTCCTTCATGAAGAATAGAAAACCAGGGAGTGCTTTGTTTTTTAATAGTTGCACTAGAATATGTTGATGGTAGCAACATTCATTTTCTTGGGGATTCATATTTTATAGGAAAAGATCATATCCTTTACCATGGTTAAATCCGATGTGATATTCCATTTAAATCCCTTCTTTGAATCTTAAGTTATCCACTCTTTGAATAACTGAGATCTTTAGTTTAAATTTTTTCAATCCATGTTTGATGATATTCTGAATGTCACAATTGTTTCCTTTTTCAAATAAGCACCCTTATAATCCTTTTCATGTGTGTGAGATTTCATGAATCTTGTTTTATGTTCATTCTCGAATCCATGTGGTCTCAGAAGTTCCATTTTCATCAACCAAAAATTCTACTTTGTGTTTTTTGAAGGCATGCAAGACGTTGGGTGGAAGTATGAACTTTGTACGATCCATAGTTTTAGAGAGAGTTGGAGGATGAAGAAGATGGTGTGGTTAAACCAGAAACCACATGGCCAATCAGATGACCCTCTCCCATATATGCATGGAGCGGATGAGATGGATGGTGGAGATTTGACCATGGAATGCTGATGAGATACACAACTCTAACGACGTCTGTGTTTTTAAATTATGAACAATTCCCACATTCCTTTATCCCTCCTCGAAACAAGGATTCAGAATTGATGTGGCTTATAATTAAACTCATCCCACCAACAAGTAAAATTACTCCTTCTCCCCTCACAGTACTACCCCATACCATGTTCTCTGTGGGCGCGCTCAACACCCACCCTATACCCAGGCTTTATCCCAACTATGCACATGTGTTGCCTCATGATCTCCAACAAGACTACACATGGCCCCTCAGGCATACGACCAGATTGACTATCTAGATTCTCTTGGGTGTAGTTTACATAGAGTCCCAGACATACCCTTGTATATAGATTCCTTGGTGGGTCGGTTAGCTACACAATTTTTTGAGTAACCACAAAAAAATAGTTACCTAGTGTCATATTTCATCGCCACCATAGAACATAAACCTTATTCATGGCTACCACCTTAAAATGAAAAGCACATATCACTTCTATTCATTTTCTCTTTTTAGAATAAGAATTAAAAATACCTTTATTCATTTTAAATGGCGACTCATCATTGTTGTAAACATTTTTTTTCTTTTTTGATGTAAGTTCATTGAACACAGGATCAGTGCCTCAGTCATCTATGATTATCACCATGGAAAATTTCTCAATTCTCCATGTATCATTACTAAAACCAGTCTCCATTCACAATTTAGTGTCTTCTTCATTTTTACCATTATTGGGAACTATTGACCAAAATACAACATATAGAAAATTAGTTCCCAGAAATCACCCCTTTTTATTTATTGGAAATATATAAAAGTTTCTTATCAAATTAATGATTAATTTTCAAAATGAGAATCTTATATACCCCCTTAACATTACATTCCATCACTTTTTAACTTTAATTTCACTTTCTCTCCCCATTATTGATTATAAATATAATTTTCTTGGTCGAGAGGGTATCGGTCCATACTCAAACATGGTTCCATCTATTATTTCACTCTCTGTCTACCTAAGAAGTGCTCAGTGTAAAAACCAAGATGATATTATATTGATAATAATGTTTTCCATTAACCACTGATCATGATACCTCACGAGATGAGAACTCGTATACTTGTCTTTAGGGGTTTGACACATTCATTCCAGGCTGATGGTAAAAAACGTGAGATTAAATAATCAACCTAAAACTCATACTCTCACTTCAACAAATGGATAATAAACATTCAAGTTCAATGGGTATGATGAGTGATCTTGGGGAATTATAATTCTTCTTATGTAATGGATTATTTCAGTTACCCCCCCTTTATATAATGATATTTATTTTGAGTAACTAAGGATGAGAGATTAAGAAATAAAATAAATTTTACAATTGCATGGTCATCAAACAAACATCAAAGTAAATGAGTTTGATAGAAACTTAAGTGGATACTAATTGAAAAAATATATCTAGTTTCTTCTTCATGTGTATCCCCCTTAAGGGAATACTCCTCATCACTGACTCATAGGTTCTCCCCATGAGATCTTACTTTACCTTCAATTCCCTATATTATAAGAGAAAATAAAAAACACAAATATTTATGGCAATAATGTGGATCTTCCTTGCTTTTTCAATCTGAAGAGAATGGTTTTGATGATTTCCTCAATCATGATGATCGACTCTTCTCACAAGCACATTTTATATTAAATTTAGACCGCTCCTGTGTGGATATCTTTAATTCTTCAATTTATTTGTGTGTGGGCCTTTTTTCTTTCAAGGTGTTTTAGAGCACTATAATCTAATGGTGAAACTTTACTCTTTTTGCAGAATTATTCTTGGACTCAAATAAATGTAATGAAATTTTTAACAGTGTGTCCAACTTTATTATACCTCACACACATGAATTCTTTGTCATCATGCGAAATTTTCTTTTTTATTTTTTCACTAGCCTTATTTTGAATGTCATCGATTTTCATCATTCATTCGAAGTCTTCTTGGGCATCATGTTTAGACCATTCACATGGTCTCTCATGAGTGTCATCTTTTATGGTTTTTCTTTTGGATGAACCTCCTTTTAACTTCGTTGATTTAAAATCAAAGGACATATCACCTTTCTATCTCATAATTTTCTTGGGATAATTAGTTATTAAAACATTTCTCTCAATACTTCCCAAGGATGATTCAACTATCTTATATGGATTCTATGATCTTATATTCTATTCATCTGTGGGTACCTATTGAGATGAACCTGTACCATCCTCATGACTACATCAATTTCATACATCAAAGATGTTTTCTAGCATTCTAAATCTGTTTGAAATGTATATATTCTTCTGAATTATGGATATTGCTTATTCTTCTCTATATTTAACCCCCTTGAGATTGCATTTATATATGGATTTTAATTTATGGCATTGTACCAATAATCCAATGAAAAATGACCAATCATACTGTTGCACCATCATTGACAAACAATCCTTGTCTTCTTGATATATTTTGTACGAGGTTGTGGAGCCTTGTTCTTGTTTTTTGTGCTCTCTATGGGGAATCATCTTCCAGATTCTTCTTCCAATCCACCCTAGCCAAGGTGGTAGGTATATCTTGAATTTTCTTCATCCATAATTGTTTATATATTTTCTTCCACCATGCACTTTTGGTAGAAACATACATAGAATAATTAATACAAAATGGTATAGATTGTACCTTTACATTCTTATCTATGTGTTCTATATCAATGAGTGAATCTATGAACTTCTTATCACCAGTTGAAGTTACTTTGATAGTAGAATCCTCCAATGAACATTGAGTACTAGAAGAAATTATTTCCTTCTTTTGTAGAGTCTGAATATGTGTCTTCACATGATTGGTCAATTGAACATCCATTTATAGACATTTCATATTGAGGGTAACATTATGATCTTCAGTCATAATCATATTCTATTCACAATCTTTCATTATTCATTCAACTTTATCTTCATACACCTTTACTTTTTTTTTTGTAACAAATAGAAATGTTCTTTGATCTTCTTGTAATTTTCATCAAAATATAACTCCTTAACATCAGTGATATTTCTTATCTCATATTCATGTGCATGGATCCTACCATTAAATGTATCATTGAAACTATATTTTTATTAAAATTCCTTGAGCCATTTTAATTAATTTATTTTAAATTTCTTCTTTTTTGATTAAAATGCTCCAACTTGTTTAGGGGGATTTAAGTATTCAACAATATTTTCTTGTAAGCCCTTATCCACAATATCATTTTCATCTTCTATCTGGTTGAATTCGTCTTGCATACATTGAAATAATCCACATATTAGGGATGAAATATCATCCGGAATACCATGAAAAATCATTTTCAATCAACTATAGTTAAATATTGAGTTGTTGTAGATTGATCATCACTACTTGTGGAAGTATTTTCATCATTTGTAGAATTTCCAAATGTACTAATAGATACCTATTATTCACATAATGTAGGAAGGTTTTCCATCATACTGGGGAATCTTGAACCACAATCTCATTACCTTCTATGAATAATATATCTTCTCTATTGGAAAGACATGGACATGCAGACACTTCACCTTCATTAGACATTATGTACTTCTTCTTCAACTCTCTCTTCCCCTTATTTTTCTTATTCACTTTGATGTTGGTTGATATGATCTTATGCTTTTTTAAAACCAAATATTCACTAAAATTTAATGTCATTTATTGATTAAGAAAAAAATACAACTCTTTAAAAGTGGATAACATCATTGTAGAAAATCCAACAGAGGCATGCCTCCCATATGATACCAATTGAGTGAACCAGTTTGGGATATAACTAACAATAAAAGGGGGTGAATAGGAGTTCAAAATTATTAAACCAATTCAATATTTTTATTCTTGTACCTCTAGAACTTTTAGGATCATCATTATCTTATTATCTTCTCCATAATGCGTGCAATAAAAGAAACTATTAAAATTATGAACATGAAATTTTTACAAGGTTAACTACTCAATAAGATAAGCTACATCCTTTCCATGTAGGGGAATGACCAGTGCATGGATTCTCCACTATATTGTGATAAATGTTATAGTGGATTGGACTGGGAAGAAATCCTTTGTCTTATGGGTGTGTCTACATATTGGAGGGGGAATGAAATAATCCTTCCTAGGGAGATTCCCTAGGCTTTTGTGGTGAAGGGAAAAATACTCTTTATAAACTGGTGATGACCTAGTCCAACTTGCAACTTCCTTGAAGATTCATTATATTACCTGTGCAGATTGTTTTCTTCTTTATTTATAATGTAGGTTATGATCATGGGTTTCTTTTGGGCTCATCACTTGGTTACTTTCATAATAGTAGGCAAGAAACTCTTTTCTTCTTCTCTCTTATTCTTTAGTCAAAAACCAACTGCACTAAAACCTCTTCTTCTTTATTCTCCTTCTAGTGAAATAATTTAATGCACTAAAACTCATTATTTCTTGGAAAGAATAACATAAACCCATTTTATCATTCATACACTGAGTATCAGCTTAATTTTCATCATATATATCAAACAACCCTGAATAATAATAAGTATTTACTTGGGAAAACCCTCTTTCATCTTTTTCTTCTCTTATCCTCTTCTTGATGAAATTAATATTCATTCAATTGGATTGAAAACATTATACATATGCATGTAATAATGAATATCATATTCACTCCTTATTTATGAATACATAATTTTGGTTCTTTCTTTTAGGTGTCTTCACGTGTGCAACTGCATGAAAGTGTGCATGAAATGTCTACGCGTTCCCTCCTGTTTATAAACACTAATGGGTATAAATATTTTCACACACACATTTCGTCTTCTCATATTTTTTATTTTCATGATTCTAGTCCTGAATGGGTGACATCCATTGTAACAAACTATCTTACTCAGGTTTCTTCAAACAATGCACATGTGTTCATGTTTGTATTCACTACCCATCTTCATGAAAAACTCTTTCTTCACCAAAAACGAATCACTATAAACAATATGGATTCAACGTTTAAATAAATGGATTTTTACCATCTATTAATGAAATTTAAGGGTTCATGGCTCTTCCTCATCAATGGGATGAACAGATCTTCTACAAATAAGAGATGTGGGGTTTTTATTCACTAAACTAGAGAGGTTCTTGGACCTATCTTTGCAATTAACAACAAGGGTGTGTGTACTAAGATTGTATACACATGGTAACTATTTAATGAAAAGAATATAAAATCTTCTAAAAGATCCTCTATAGTTCATTTCACTTGTTGAATTCTTGCGTGATCACCTCTTGGCAAAGCCATAATGGCATGAGGGTCTCCTTTCTTCCTCGCAAAGAGCGGGGAACTAGGGAGTGCTCAGTTTTTTGAACAGGAGAACTTGAATATGTGGTGGGTAGTAATTATCCTCATCTCAGGGATTCTACATTTATAGGAAAAGATCATATTCTTTACCAGGTTTAAATCCCATGAGATTTTCCATTCAAATTCCTTCTCTGAAGAAGCTGAGATCCTCTATTTGAATAATCAATTTCTTCAGTATTAATATTTTCAAACCGAGTGTGAAGATATGCCAGATATTACACTTATTTACATTTTCAAATGAGTTCCCATATGATCTTTTCCATGTGTTTGAGATTGCATGAATCTCATTTTATGTTCATTCTTGAATCCAGGTGGTCTCGACAATGACGTTTTCCTCGGCCGAACCATCTTCTTTGAGTTTTACACATGTATGAAAGACATTAGTTTGTTGTTTTTACTTGGTGAGACCCAATGATCCTCATGATATAGAAATGATTACACATGGTGATTGGATCGTGGTTATTCATCATCATTGGTGAGTGGTAACAGTGTTGGAGAGCACTTGAGGTTGAATATGATGGTGCAGTTAAACCAAAAACTATGGGGCCAATCAGAAAACCCTCTTTCATACATGGACAAATCAGTTGAGATGGACAACAGTGATTATATCATGGAACATGGATTGGATGGATAGTGATGATTGCGTTCATGTTCTTAAACGATGAATTGTACCTGCATTCCTTTGTCCCAAATTGAAATGGAAACACGAAAGTATCGTAGTTTATCAATCAACTAATCCCTACAACTGAAGAGATTACTCCTCATCCTCTTAGGGTACCAGATCATACTATGTTCTCAGTGGAAACACTCTGTTCCAACCCACTGCATGTTCATTGGCCAAACAATGCATGGGATTTTCACTGTGTGCTCTTATGGGAATGCACACGACCCCTCATGCATGCAGCTGGCTTTCCTTGTAGGATTCCATTGGTTGTGGTTGACATAGTGTTCACCATGTACCTTTGGTTGAGTATAGCCAGGTGGGTCGGTTAGCTACCCATTTTTTGGAGTAACCACATAAAAAGTACTTAACTTGTGTAAAATTACATGCCTACCTGCTAATTTAAAGCTTTTTCCTGGCTACCACCTTCAAAATCCAAGCCCATGTCAATTCCTTTATCTTTATCATTTTGGATCAAAAATTACAAATATCTTCATTCAACCATAAATTGATGAATCTTCATTGATGTAAAAATATTTCCACCATTGACACGTGTTCTTTGAACTTTGTATCATTGCATCAATTTTCAGAATTTTCACCATAAATAATTGACTAATCCTCCATGTATCATTACATAAACCAATCCCTATTCACGTTGGATTTCATTCTTAATTTTGACCGTTACTGACAACTGTTGACAATAAATACAATGCATACACAATATGTTCCAAATATAGATACCACACATTGTGTGATAGGGGTCAAATGCTATTTCATATTTAACTATTGCACAAAACCCTATCCACCACATAGGGGGGATCATGGGATGTGGCTTCAAATTACACATTGTTTATCATAGATTTATCCAGATTCCCAAATCAGGTTTCATATGTTTATCCCATTCCCTATACATAAATTCAGTGATATTTTCATTGAAAAATCATAAATTGAACCTCATAATGTAATTATATCACAAAAAAACATGATTTTTCCCTTTGATTTGTTCATAAAATTGGTTTGTCAGCCATTCTATTCCATGTTCTTTAGAACATGAAATTGTGTTTCCAAAACTATCTGATCTATATGCAATACTATTTTCACACAACCGTTATGTCGTTCTGATCCCATGGCTACAATATCTAATTGATTAGCCACAACTTGGGTGCATAATGATCTATTCATTGGGATACATCGAACTACAGGTCAAATGAAGAACGTATGTGATGAACAAAAAATCGCGGGAGGAAAGCACAAGAACAGTTAATATAGATGGACTTGGATGATTTTTTTGTTGACCTAGATTCATTTACATGAAATTAATAGTGAATAATTAATAATCCAAATGATATTTCCCCAATACCCAATTAAATATAACCCATCCCATAAGATGACTTATCTGTGAATCAATCTATTAGATTTTTTGATTCACGTTATTTGTACAAACTGATAATAATGAATAAAATTATTCAAAACATATGTACTAACTTGATTTGGATCTATCACTAATGAAGAATGATCATGTTTCATCATCATTGGTGAGATAAGATGATTCTTTCTTTTACTTTTCTTCCATCCTCAATACGGTCATCGTTCGCCAATGAAATCCCATTCCACACTCTCCAATGGCTCTCCAAAAATTCTCAAGGTTATGTAGGTAACCATAAATGTTATCCAAAAGTCTATATTTAAAAGAAACATGAAATCACAATGTCAATAGATTAATATAATAATTTTACATATTTATTTTATTTTTTTTACTAGAAACAACATTTCTAAAAACACTCGGAATTGACCAATGTGATATTTCACCAAGGGTAAACCCCATATCTTGAACTTAATGACATAATCAAATTTCGGATTTGGAATCCCTTTTAGAATTTATTCCACTTTTTCCATAAAATTGGGCATCTTTGCTATTTTATATAATTATTATATTTCAAACATCAATTTTTAGGACAGCATGCCTTGGAATTGCATTCCTTCATAGGGATTTGTATAAAAAATAATTCATACAATAACAAAAAAAATACATGTAGTAACAGTATCAATATTTTAAACCCACCTTGGTGATTTACATCATTAAAATATAAAACAATGGATACACAAAATGATGTGGGTACTAAAAATTAATTTTAGACTCCAACTCACATGTGCCCTCCTGAATATTAAAGTGTTGCATCTACACACACACTAGAGTAATCACTCACCCATGGAGGATCATCTCTTTCAAATCATTGATCTTTATTGGGTACTCAAAAAAGGTCACTCCATCATAAATATCATGCTCATAGCAGTTGATAATGTGTGATCGATCATTCATGCCCCCCTTAGTTGTGGCAGATCGAATATTTTGTGTGCCTTTTAAAACTGCTAATGTAGATCTATGTAGTACTCCACCATACCATATCAATGAAGTTCTTGAAAGAGCCATTGAATCTTAGAGAAATCTTACTACAACTAAAAAATCTCCAAAATCCATGTCAGGATGAAACATGTTGGAACACGTGGTCTCCCTCCTCATACTCTAGTGGTATTCATCATCGGTATGCATAATATTTTTGATTACTCTGTGCAATCTTCAAAAAAACCTGGATGATCATAACTCCCTCGGTAGTAGCTCATACTAAATAGAGGCCCAGGATTGTTGACACTCCTAGGATAGTCCGGCAAATTGGTGACCTACAAGGTCACCATACAAATCCATGAATGGTTTCATACCAATGGTAGAATGGTTACTATTTTTGTATGAAAACTTTAGCAGTGATAGGTGATACTTCTAATTGTATCCAATGTCCAACATGAAAGGTTTCAGCATGTATTATGGAACCTAAATGGTTTTCTCTTTATGGCCATTAGTTTCAGTGTGAAACAATGTTCTCATGTATAACTGAGTCCCAAACACCTCCTATCATCCCTTCCACAACCAGGATGTGAACCGATCATCAGGGTCAGAATTTATTGTTAATGGAAATTCATTAATTAATACTATCTGTTGTATGTAAAGGCATCTTAAGATCTCAACTAGGGTATTCCCTCAAATGGCTATGAATTGGGATGACCTAGTGAGTTCATTTATTATCACCCCAGTGGTATCATGTCTCATGGATGTTCATGATAATATCATTATTAAGACCATGGATATATCATCCCGCTTCCAATATAGAACATCAAGAGGTAGAGAAAAACCCACTGTAACATGGATCTCATCAATGAATTGATAAAAATTAAGGCATCGATCGACGTACTCAATAACCCATTCTTCACCCCTAGCCACTAAAACAGATGTCATAGTACCAGGTACATCTTCTCCACACCTAGACGCACCAACAATAGATATGTAGGAAACTCTCTTATAACCTAATCTCATAATGTCACTTGTACCACAATGTATCCTCTGAAAAGAATTAGATGCTCCTCAACTTCAAAAAATATATCAGGTGTGTGTCTAGTGGTTATTTAATTTCATAGGGTATCATATTCGATATCCTCATAAATTTCATATCTAACTCTCTATAGGAGAATAGGGGAGACAACCATCAAATGTAGGTAAGGTACTAAATATCTATCCTCAAATTATAAGTTTAATGGGGATAACTTCTCTGATGCCTCACTCAAAAACTGTGAACAAGATATCCTACTAAGAGAATCTTATACTACATTCCCCTTCTCACAAGTATAGAAAATTCCAGATTCATAACATTAGATGAATGCTATCATTGCCTCTATCTCATGTTGAGATACTTATAATGGAATATATAATTTAGACTCTTGTGATTAGAGTAGATGATAAACTTCTTTCCCATCATTTAGTGGCACCACATATTTTGTGCGATGTCTACTGCTACTAACACGTGATTTTGGCTTGTGTAGATCTAATCATGTCGTATCGATGGACATGAACCATAGACAATCACTTCCTTCCACAAAATTTGAGAAAATGACTGAATCTAGATATATCACAAATCACTACATACTTGATATCCTCAATAGTAATCTCAAGAGGGGAATGATCATTAAACACTAACTTAACTACTGAAAATCCTACTAAAACCTCTCTTTCTAAATGAAAGGCATCCCCTTTTGGGTCAAAGCTACCTTGGGTGCTGATATTCTGTAAAAATTAGGTAGGAATCTCAAATAATATCCTAACAAACCAAGGAAAATCTATACCTCTGTCACACTTTGGGTCATTTCCCAAGCTAAAACTACCTTGACCTTGGCTAGGACCACTACCACTCCATATACTGAGATTAAATGTTATAGAATGTGGATGGACTGATTCTCAAATTGGAACTTTCAGATTTTTCCATGAAATTAGTGATCTCAGTGTACTTCCAGAACTATCTGTGACTGCCTTATGTGCTCCTCCTCGGATGCTGAGTATACAAGGATTTCTTCGATAAAGGATACCATGAACCAGTCTAATAAAATTTGAAATATATGGTTAGTGAGTCTCAGGAACAATGTTTTGTCCATCATTATTCCAAATGGAATAACCATGTACTATTATTCAGCATAGTGACATCTAAATTCTTTCTTCAATATATCCTTTTTCCACACTCACAGGCGAAGATATCCTAAACAAAGGTTAACCATTAAGAACCATTGTGTCCCTATAAACTAATTTAAGATTTCATCAATCCTTGGAAGTGGATACTTATTCTTCATTGTCACCTAGTTCAAAAACTGGTAGTCCACACATAACTACCTGCTCCACTCTACCTTCATTGTAAAAAGATCTAGGGATATCCATAGTGAAACACTAGTTCTAAAAATCTCTCCCATTGAAATACATATAACTTTACCATTAGCTCATGAAGTCCTCTGGGATCCATATGATATGCTAGTGCAGATATCAGTGTCATATCAGGGTGTATATCATTGCATAAATAAATCTCTCGGTAAGGTTGTATTCCTAGAAAATACATAGGGAAGAAATCCTCATACTCAATAACCAATTTAGGAAACTAAGAACTTATTACTTCCACCACACCATGGGATGGGTAGACAAATAATGAGTAATGGTTTCACCCACCTATGCATGAGCCCATTTTGTACTATATGGGTTTCCTTTTCATTGAAAGAGGAGTACCTAATTTCTTCAATGTGGATACACCAAATGCTCCACCTAAAATAGTAAATCTAGGAATGAACCATGTATAAACATTCAATACCTAGGATGAAATCTTAAGGCCTCATTTCATCTGTAAAGAGATCCTAATAGAAACTCTAATCTCCAAGAGTTAGGATACACTACCATCATAATTGTGTGATCAATGAATTTTCACTAATAGGAGTTTCTAGGAATAATGGTTGAGCCAAGAACTCAATAGGAATCTCTAAGTCTATTATAAGTTATGTGTAAAGAATGTAATGACTAGAAATTGTGACAATCAGAATTAGAACATAGATAAAAATGACACATATCATACCTCGAATCATTCATGAATCCTCAATTTCGTAAGCTTCGTCCGTCTGTAGTTGTCCTCACCCTTATCCTCCAGCTCCCTAAGCCAGGAATGGACCACCTTGGGTGGATGGTGGTAAAATTTTAATGCATCGACCACATCCTACTCATGTCCCAACTTCTCTTCCATGTTTTCCGCCTTGAGAATCTACCTGATCTAATTACTACCTCAGCCTTAGCATCCACTCTATAGTCTCTCTGTCAGTTGTGTGATGGATTGGACAATCTCATTCAAGATGTACCATTTTGTCACATGAGTACCACTGCCTCTCTCTAGGATGAATTAACATATCATGTAATCCCTGAACCATAGACCTTATATCCTAGAACCTCCTATGAAAACATGTTGCTCCTCCTAATCCTTAAGAATAAAATCATATACATACATCTTAGGTCTATTATTCTATATTATCACTACCAATAAACACTATTTTTATTTTCCCATTCAAGAAACTCTCTACCACTAATGCTCACTCAATAACCCCTTCATAAGTAGGAATGAATGGAAGTATAAAACTGGCCTGGATGTCTCTACACACACATCACATGAATGTCTGGTCCCAAAATAGATGTTCATGAACCATATCTATCGAGTACGTGGTAAGGATGGTAAATCTCAATGAATACTCGGATATTGTCATATTGTCCAGCTTGAGCAATAGAATCTCATGGATACATACAATCCACAGTGTAGTAGGTGATAACTCCTCTCTAAAATGATGCTATAACTCTATCAATGTAAGAGTCACCTCTCCATAAGAATCTGTAACTAACCCCCAACATTTTCTTGCTTATCCATGGTTAAGACTCACCTCTATGTCAAACATCTAATTTTTTGGTGTCCTGATAAGATAGACAATTCAGGTCATTACCTCAAGAATGTCTTTAGAAAATATTTTTTCCATACTCCTAGCTGGTGATAGGATAACATGAGGTCCAAATTTGAGAACCATTATGTCCCTATAAACTAATTGAAGATGTCATAATTTTTTGGTAGTGTATAATTATTATTCATGGTCACCAAGTTCAAACACCGATAGACCACACATAACCTCATCCTGCCATATGCCTTTTTATAAAAAAGGACTGTTACAACCTAGGGTGAATCACTAGTTCTAAATAAAATCATCCTCTACAAGACCAACAAGTTAACACTTAGCATCAAAAGCTCTGTGGGATACATCTTATATGATGGTGTAGATATCGGTGTCATCCTAGGGTGTAGATCAATGAAGAATTCTATATCTTAGTGTGGTGGAATACCTGGAATATCCTCAGGGAAGACATTTTCATACTCTATCAAAAATTTATGAAACTGAGAACTCATTACATTCACTACTCCAAGGGTTGGTCTAGCCAAATGATATGTAATCATCTATACCCTCATATTCTGGAGCCTATCCGGCACTGACTAGGTTCCCCTTTCATCAAAATAATAGAACATTGTTCCTTCACAGTGGATACACCAAAACCTTCACCTAAAATAGTTAATCATGGTATGAAACATGGATAAGCATTCCATACATAGGATTACATCGTAAGGTTTCATAACTGAAACAAAGAAAACCCAGCATAAACTATCACATCCAAGAGAGAGGTCACACTACCAGTATAATTTTTATGATCAATGAGTCTTCTCCAGTAGTAGTCTCCAAGAATAATGGTAAAACCATGGAATCAATCAGAATATATATGTGTCATATAAGGTATTTTGAATGAGAGGAATGACTAGAACCTATTTCATTTAGTACTGGAACTAAGAGAGGAAATACACAGATCATACAATGGATTATTCATGAAGACTTTGGATCATTAGCTTCAATCGTATGATGTTTTCCCCACACATGTCCTCCATCTCCCTGAGCCTAGCATGGACCACCTAGGGGAAATGGTAGAAAGATGTCAATGCATCAACCACCTCACACTGCTCTCCCAATTCCTCTTCTATGTCTGTATCCCTACAAACCATCCTAATCTAGTTACCAACACTACCTTGGCATACCATGCAAGGTATCTCAATCAGATGTTTTGTGGTTAGCACAATCTTAGAAAAGATATACCTCGTTGTCATGTGAGTATCATTTCCTCTCTCTATGATGATGGGACACAACCTGTAATCCATGAACCATAGAACATCTATCTTAGGACCTCATCCTGAAACATATCGCACATCCTAGTCCTTAATATTTATGTCATGTCCTTACTGCTATGGTCTATTCTCTTATATTCCTACTACCAAAAACAACATGTTGAATCTTCTCATCCAAAAAAACACTCTACCACCAAATCTTACTATAGCACCATTGCATAAGTAGGAATGCATAGAGGGATAAAACTGGCCCAAATGTCTCTTCAAATACCTTTCTCAATGTTATGATCCCTAAGTAAAAGGTCATGAACCATATCCATTGAGTACATGGAGTGGTTGGTGAACCTAGATGGATACTCAGTTACTGTCATGTTTCCCTGTTGGAGTTATATAAGTGCATGGATGTATACAACCCTCAGCGTAGCTGGTAAGAACTCATCTCTGAAATTATTCTCAAACACTATCCATGTAAGAGTCACCTCTTCATAAGACTGGGTCACTAACCCCCACCATTTTCCTAATTATCCATGTGGTAGTCTCAACTCCAAGACACCCATATGAACATCTAGTGTCCTAATAAGACAAAAAACTAAATTTTCTCCTTCAATCAAATAATCATCCACCTATGGGTTGGGCTCACCATAGATCATGAGGGGACTATTTCTCTATATGTCATTTAGTGAGATTATCTTATTCTTCTCGTCCGCTATTACTTTGGATAAAATGTGCTTCTCTGTAGGTGGTAGTATTGTTGGTGAACCACCCATAGGTAACATCTAGCGAACTTGTCTATGTATTGATGCCTCATCACTAAGGGGATAAACCTTGGGATCATGATGCTGAATCTGTGCTGGCATTCGTCATAGAGGCATCCTTAATGTAAACAATATGCAACACAATTATTGAGCACATATCGATAGTTCACTCAAGAAGGACCTGGAAACCATAACCATTTTATATGATTCACGTACCATTTTTTCCCCGCAATCATTGTTCACATATAACAAGTTGGATATCACACCAAAACCGGATTCCCTAACCTGCAATCTAAACTCGAAACACAAAACAATGTTTCCTCAAACAAATCTCACAAACACTGCTCCTAAGGTAGAACAGGTAATGATCCATATTTTTACAAATGGGAATTTCCTTCTTTAAATTATGTAATATAAACCACATAAAATCACTTTTAGAACACAATACCGACATTATAAATTAATAATGAATAAAATAAGAGGTATTTTGATAAATTAGAGAACTTATACCCTTGAAATAGTAACATGAAATTTAGAATAGTAATTTCGCCATTAAGAATAATAATTCCCACAATTGAATAGTTCCGTCATTAATAAAAGTATAAATTATATTTATGCAAATTAAAAATGATAATATGATATAATTATATAATAGAATGTGTAAATAAATGTTTCATTAGTTATTAATTAAGTTTTTTTTATATTTATAAAACATAAATGTTTATTTACAATTTTATACTTAATATAATGATTTTAAAATAAAAATTCAATAAATATATTCAGAAATTAATTTTTTTCTAATGATTTTAATGAAAATTTTTGATACATTAATTAATTTTTTAATGTGCCATAAAATCGTTTAGGATTTTAAAATCAGAATCATTTTGAATAAATGATGATGTTAATAAAACCATAAATTTATCATAATTTGAAAATTATTTTCATAAAATGGTAGCTATTTTTTAATTCTAAACATCAAAAAATGTTTTGGTTGAATTTTTGATATAGTTCTAAAATAGTTGATTTTTTGGGAATAGTGAAATACAGTATATTACAAATGCATGAATTATTGAGTCAGAGAAGATGTATGGATGACGTAATCACAATATCTCAATCTATCATTAATTTTTTTAATATATTCAGTGATAAGGATAAAACTATTCATATTATTAAGACAAAATAATAATCGAGAGAATTAAATAATCCAAATACACCCCTCTCCTCCCATATAAATACCACCCCCACCACATCTTATCCTCACAAATCTTGAACCATTGATGATTGTCCAATTTCTTCCCAAACAACTTTCTAATTCACTCCCCCACATCTAGGAGCCATTTTTCTCAATATTAAACCAAAATTAATTTCCCTACAGTGGTCCTAAATGAGAAGAATTCAAGACGTAAAATGTTCTTTCTTTTCTTTTAATTTGTTTTTCTTATTTTCTTTTTTTATTCTCTCTTAATTTTGCATTATCTAGTGGAATTATAAAATTATTATCTTATATATACATTTTTTATATTATTTTAAATGAATAACTCATCATCTAACCTCTTCTTTTATCATTTTTATTCTAAAAAATGAAATCATCATTTATGTAATGTTGATTTACCACCATCGTGGACGATGTGTTTTAATTTTTTTACAACATTAAAATATAGTCATAAATACATTATAATAGTTTATATATATTGTAAAAATTATTTTATAACTTTTTAATGTTATAGAACTATCATATATACATATTTTTAAATAATAAATCCAACTAAGTTTGTTGAAAATCATCTAAAATTCATCTAAATGATTATCATAAAAATGTTATCTAAGGAATAATCATCATATATGGAAAAAATAATGTAGAAGTCCGTTTAATCATTATGTTCATTAATAAAATATAATTTCAATTATGGATAATTATCCCTATTTTATTGGATCTTCTATACTTGTATACAAGTGAACTGATCATGAAAACCATGAATGTAAACACTATCAAACTGTGATGTTGAACTTATAACTCATCAAAAGAGTACTAAAATAAATTAATAAATAAAATAAATTTATAAGAGGTTTTTTAATTATTTATTAATTAATATAATTTGATTATCTATGTAAGAACTCGGTTCTTATTTTTGAGGTACTGGATTCTTCTTTTTCCTTTTCATTATGTGTTTTTAAGAAAATATGGAAAATGGAGAAAAATCCTAAATTTTGGAACTACATGCCGTGTAATTTTCCACACGCCATGTACTTTTGGCTGTGTTGGGATGAGTACACAAGGCGTGTAGCCATGTCGGCGATGAGGGGTTTAGGAACAGACTACACGCCGTGTAGTGGTACCATACACGCCATGTAGTCAGTCAGCAGGCTTTAACAGTAAGGCAGTGGAGTCGCCACCAGCTGGGCTATAGTACACGCCGTGTACTCAGAAGTACATGCCATGTACTCAGGTCGACAGATGAATAGTGTGGCAGTACCTCCAACTGAACAGTTTAATGAAAGAAGTACACACCGTGTACTCAGAAGTACACATTGTGTACTTTGTTCTTTCGGATTAAAATAGGCAGTAGCCTCCTCATTTGGCAGAGGAGGCATTTGAGCCATTTTGGAGCCAAGGAGGATGGCTGAACCTTTGAAGATCCTCCGGGTGTTCGTATGGAATCCGATTCGGCTTCGCACAATCTCGTTGGAACGGGATAGGTATACCCTCTCCTCTCCTGGTACCTTTCTTACAAATTCTTTCCCAAGGGGATGTTATTTACATTTGAATGGGTTTTTTTCTTCATCAGATCTACGTTGTTCTTGGGCGTTTCTGGAGTCGGCGTTCGGGTATAACGTTCGTTGGCACATAAGGTAGGTGGCTTTGTGTTTATTTTCCAACTGTCGTGCGTTTTTGTGTATTTTTGTGCGTTTTTGTGCCACAAACCCATGATGGGGTGTCGTGTGGGTGAGGCTGTTGCTATATTTAATTTCTAGAATTACATAGGTGATTAAGTTGTGATGATAAAATGCAGGTTGGGATCGTTGCTTGGATCCATAACCACCCCAGGGGGTGTGTTTCACTGTTTAGCCGTTTGGCCAAGATATCCGAGGGTATGCCTTCAATGTAGTAATTGTAGAATTTCCTTGAGAGTAATTGCGTGTTTACTGCATTTTGATATGTTGGGAATGGCCCGGTTACATGTTTAGCTTAAGGGCATTGTTGTGATTAGCCTGTGGCCACTTCACTGTTTAGCCCGAGGGCTGTAGTTATTTCGTCCTGAGGGAAAATTCATCCGTGCCTGAGGGACATAGACTCTGTTTTTGAGGGGGACACTACCTACGCCTTTGGGGAAAATTATGTTACTCCTATGGGAAAGTACCTGCGGGTTGGGTTCTTCTAACCTGAGGGTAAGGTTTTACTTGTCTGAGGACGAGGACTATTTACGTACAAATGCACTGTAGTGATTTCTAATATTTAATGGATTAAATTAATAATAAGATTAAAATATAACTGGTAATTAGTGACTTTTGAGTACTTCTTACTTTATTTCACTTTACTACTGCACACCATTGTTTTATGCTTACACATAGTTGGGAACGGGCCTTTGGTGGGTGCCTACTGAGATATATTTCTCACACCCTGTTTGGGTCATGATTTTCGGCCCAAACAGATTACGTTTCTGCAGGTGTAGATAGAGGAAAGAGTCCCTATAAAGGTACTTGACTGTTGCTGAGGATTAGGAGGGCATGGGACCGAGCCTAGGCTCGCGATGCCTCTTCCCCGAGCCATGTCGTTGTATGTTTACTTTGTATTCTGCTACGCTACACTTTGAAAAATGAAGGCATATTTTCCCCACTATCAGACCTGGGCCCTCGCTGCTAGTTGGCAGCCTCTCGTGTTTGGGGAAATGCACTTGAGGTCACGTGGCGAACCGGGCCCGGGGCACCCGTTGCATGGAACACGGGTCTGGGATGTTACAAAGTGGTATCAAAGGGTATTTCTTTTCTTTGACTTACTATTTTGAGTGGTAGTCAGGGATAGGATAGAACGGTAGTTGGTAATAAGCTGTGCCCAGGCGTAGCTAACCCATGTACAGTGAAAAGCCAGTCTACCTCGTATTTTTAAATATTTTGATTTTGCAATTTTATGGCTGATATGTTTCACTATTGGGTGACACACTTGTATTGTGCTGTTATATTTTATCTATGGGTTCTATTTAGTTGCAACCCGATGAGATGAGGGTATGAAATCTCATGCATCATATAGGCACATGATAGATGTCACATGCCATGCATAGTTTCCATGCCATGTAGGTGCATTAGAATTTTCATGTTGTTGTGATAGTTTTTGTGCTACTAACGCATTCTGTTGTGATAGCTGCTTGATAAATACATGCCTTGTGATATGGTATTTGTGTTTGGGCTTGTTTATATAATGGACGCCAAAATTTGGTTTTTGGTGAGTATGGGCCCCCATTGTAAGGATTTTGGTGGATCATTGTCTGTTTATTGGTTATAACACATATGAGATGTCAAAATTTGATTCGTGGGGAGTATGGGCCCCCAAGGGTCAGAATTTGACACTTAGGTGTTGTTTAACGGTATTTTTTGGGTTCCAGAGGAGTTTTTGAGGCATACTGTCTAGAAACCCCATATACACGCCGTGTAGTATTTTTATACACTCTGTGTACATTCTTCTGTTCGGGAAGAAAAAATGAACTTTTTTGAAGTACATGTCGTGTACTCTGAGAACACGCTGTGTAGTTTCTTCCCATGTCACAAACCGTGTGGGCGGTGAAATGGGGTAGGGAATGGCTTGGGTAGAACATGTTGTATAGGTTTGGTACATGCCGTGTAGTGTGACCCGGAGTCTAGCAGTGTAACTAACAACACGGGTCGGTGAAATCCTGTACAGACCACATTGTGTTAATGATGAACACGCCGTGTAGTGTGACATGGGGACTCGGCCGTGTAACTAACAACATGGGCCGGTGTCACCTCTCCCTGAACACGCCATGTACCTGTGGGACACGCCATGTAGGCTTGTCAGAGGACAGACCGTGTGGAGTTAGCCTTGTGGCTGGGAAATAGGGTGGTCTACATGCCGTGTGTGGGAGTAACACGCCATATAGTGTCAAGCTGAGTAGTCGGTCGTGTCACAGACGACATGGGAAATTTGGAAATAACACCGTACACACTGTGTAGATATTATACATGCCGTGTAGTTTTGTTCGACGGAAGCCATGTGGCATAGCCGTGTAGAAGGACCCGGGCAGGAGAACTGAATTCAATTACACGTCGTGTAGTCATTGTACACGCCGTGTAGTCTTGTTTTAAAAATTTTAAAATGCCTTCTTCATCTTGTTACTTTTTGGTTCTTTCTCTTTCAGCCTTAACAATCATGAATCTAAGGCGTGCTTTTGACCCTGTAGTGTCATGCCTCCAAGATGACCGCGAGTTGTTTTCCATGAGATCGGTGATGATTCTAATCCATAGATTGTGGGACATGGGCTACCAGTTGATCCTCCTACAGATCCAGATGTAGCAGCAGCTACTATACCGGACACAGGCACGGAGGCTTAGTTCCATGAAGGCTTTATGCGGTTTATGCAGACCTTTCAGGGAGCACCGCAGGATACCACATCTATGGCCGAGCAGACACGTATCTTTTAGCAGCAGCATCGCCTACATTTTATAAGGATGGCGGACTATAGGATGTAGAGTCATGACTAGGATTGATGCAGACTATTTCCGAGAACCTGGAGACACTTCCAGGGCCGAGGGTCAAGCTCACGATATACATGCTGCGTAATTCCACCAAGAGGGGGTGGGATGTTACCACCCAATTAGAGCATCATAGTGACATGGCGTGGGAATATTTTCAGGCAGTCTTCTATGAATTCTTCTTTCTAGAGATGCTGAGGGAAGATAGATCTCGAGATTTCATGATCTACAATAGGGCACTATGTCGGTGATGGACTACTATGATCATTTTACGGAGCTTCATCATTTTTCACCCGTACTGGTGGGTGATGAGATGTTGAAAGCCAGATGTTTTGAGGATGGTCTTTGATATGAAATTCGAGTGTGGGTGAATGTTTTTAGGTTTCCTACTATACACACGATTGTGAATCAGGCGTTGATTACAGAGAGGAACCTCTGAGAATATAGCGGTGTGGGCCAGGGCGGTTCGGCACCAGTTACTGGTATTATTTCGGCTAGAAAGAGGAAGAGAAAGATAGACTTCTCTCAGGGTGGTAGTACCAGCCATGCAGCTTCTTCAGGTGGTCCAGTCATGTGCTACCAGTGTGGAAGAGAGGGGAAAAAGAGACAGCAGTGTCCACGAGACCTGGTGGAGTGTCGATCTTGCGGCAGGATGGGTCATCTATAGCGCTTTTGTAGGGCGTTTCCTCTAGTGGCTAGTGAGAGGGGTTCTGTGCAGACTCCGCGTGCGGGAACAGGACCAGTGGATTCTTACTAGTCAGGGAACTGGAATACGTCAGGGCGTGCTGGCCAAGATGGTGGTCAGGGTCTTGGTATCCAAACACCATGATCGAAGAGGCAGCAGGGCGGGATAGCTCAGGGTAGCCAGGCTCTATCACAGGGCCGCAACACTGGGCAGACATATGCAGTGCAACAGACCCATCTGGAGCAGGATCCCAGACCTTCGACAGTCAGAGGTACTATTCTAGTAGCTTCTATATTATCTTCAGTACTTTTCGATACAAGTGCTACACATAGTTTCATATTTGTACCCATTGTGGATGAATTGGGCTCTGTGTATCTATTTCTTCTGATATCTTGAAGCTAGACACTCTTTTAGCGACTAGGACGGCTAGTGTGCGTCCGTGCATGAAGTGCCCCCTTGAGGTTGGTGGGTGTCACTTCCTTTTTGACCTCTATTTCTTAGGGATGACGAGCTATGACATCATTCTTGGGATGGACTGGTTGGTTCGCTTTTGAGCCTTTGTAGACTGGTATTATCAGAGGGTGCGTTTCACGTCACCAGAGGGCGGAGAGTTTCTATACAATGGTGAATGGGACGTTCAGGTGAGTCGAGCTGGACCAGAGCATCATGGGTGAGGTGGAGTCACAACCCAGATAGCGAGCTTATATCTCGATGATCAGGGGACTTGTCATACGGATTTCCCTCCAGTTGTTGATAATTTCAAGGATGTCTTCTCGGACAACTTTTCAGGTCTACCTCTGGTACGTGAGGTTAATTTCTATATCGAGATTGTGCTAGGAGTGGCAATGATGTCCATTACTCCTTATAGGATGGATACACCTAATTTGC
Organism: Viscum album; assembly: GCA_963277665.1. Lineage (NCBI taxonomy): Eukaryota > Viridiplantae > Streptophyta > Magnoliopsida > Santalales > Viscaceae > Viscum > Viscum album. The sequence continues at coordinate 224,807,736 of OY728165.1, forward strand.
AGGAGCTGAAGACGAAGTTAGAGGAGTTGTAGGCGAAGGGATTTATCCGACCTAGTACTTCTCCTTAGGGTTCTCTGTTCCTTTTTGCGAGGAATTTGGATGGTGCCCTTAGACATTGTGTGAATTATCAGAAGATGAACCAGTGGACAGTTAAGAACCGATATCCTTTGCCAAGGATTGATGATATTTTTGTCAACTTCATGGAGAACGACTGTTCTCGAAGATTGACTTGAGATCCGGGTATCATCAGTTGCGCGAAAGACCATCGGATATACCTCTTACAGCTTTTTCGAGCAGATATGGTCTGTATGAGTACTTTGTTATGCCGTTCGGACTCATGAACGCGCCAGCAGTTTTCATGGCTCTGACGAATCGTTTGTTCCATCCGTATCTTGATTCTTTTGTGGTGGTATTCGTAGACGACATCTAGGTGTACTCTCGCACTCGACATGACCCTGCCACCCATCATGAGATCGTATTGAGTACACTGAGAGAGCATCATCTATATGCTAAGCTCTCAATGTGCCGCTTTTGGATGGACCATATTCACTTCCTGGGTTACGTTATCTCAGAGGAAGAAGTTTCAGTAGACCCAGAGAACATGAGAGTCGTAGTTTCCTGGGAGCAGTCTAAGAACGTGTTTGAGATATGGAGTTTCTTAGGGCTATATGGATACTACAAATTCTTCATACAAGACTTCTCCCACTAAGTAGCACTGTTGACGGGATTGACTAAGAAGGGTGTGAAGTTCGTTTGGTCAGAAGCTTGTGAGACATCTTTTTCGGACCTGAGGGGAAGGTTGAGATCAGCACCGATCCTGATACTCCTAGAGCTAGGGAAGAGCTACATAGTTTACTGTGATGCATCCGGGATTGGGTTGGGAGTCGTTTTGATGCAGGGCGACCGATTTGTTGCGTATGGGTCTCGGATGTTGAGGCCACATGAGAGGAATTACCCAACGCAAGATCTCGAGTTGGCTGCAGTTGTGAATGCGTTGTGCTGTTGGAGACATTACCTATTGGGTGAGTATTTTGTGGTTTTTACCGACCACAAAATCCTCAAGAATATCTTTACTCAGCGTGACATGAGTCTAAGGCAGAGAAGGTGTGTTGAGTACCTAGCTTGCCTACACACCTGGGAATGGTAATGCAGTAGTTGATGCACTGAGCAGGAAGACTCAGATACAGGTAGTGCAGGAGGACAGTGGTGAGTGGCTGCTTAGGGCCTTGTTCTCAGAGATGCATATAGAGGTGCATGATAGTCAAGGGTAGACTTAGCTTTCCTCTTTAGCTGTGACTTCTTCCCTCCTGGACAGAGTGAGGATGAGGCAGCTATCTGATTCAGAAGGCCTAGTTCTACGGGAGTCGGTGGAAAGTGAGGACCCTCCTCCCAGTTGGACGATAGGCGATGATGAGGTTTTTCATTTACATGGACGTGTATGGGTTCTAGGGGATATACTCGAGGAGATGATGTGGGAGTTTCATGCTTCAGCTCGGGCAGTTCATCCCGGGGTTACCATGATGTACTGAGACTTGAAACATTAGTACTAGTGGCCGGGTATGAAGAGAGAGATAACTAGTTTTGTTACGAGGTGTTCCACCTGTCAACAGATGAAGGAAAAGCACCAAAGGACAGCTGGTTTGTTACAGAAGTTACCCATTCCAGAGTGGAAATGGGATGATGTCGGGATGGATTTCTTGACTAGGTTACTGAGGTCACCTAGAGGCAATGACGTCGTGTGGGTTGTTGTGGACATACTCACGAAGGTAGCTCACTTACTACCGATCAAGGAGATCTTCAGTTTTGACGGGTTCGGAAGGATATACATCCGAGAGGTCGTACGTCTTCATGGGGTCCCTCGTTCTATCCTTTCAGATAGGGAAGCCCGCTTTGCATCTCGTTTCTGGCAATGTTTTCAGAGGGTGCTGGGTAAACAGCTGATTCTGAGCACAGCATACCACCCTCAGACCAATGGCCAGTCAGAGTGTACGATACAGGTTCTAGAGGACATGTTGCATTCATGCGTCCTAGACTTTGGGGGATCTTGGGAGAAGCATATAACCTTAATCGAGTTTGCCTATAATAATAATTTTCAAGAAAATATTGAGATGGCACCATACGAAGATTTATATGATAGGCCATTCTGATCACCTATGTGCTAGTTAGAGGCTGGTGAGGCAGCTTTACTGGGGCCACAGCTCATACAGGAGACATTTGAGTAGGTCCAGTTGATTCGGAATCAGATGGCTACCGCACAGTCTCGTCAAAAGTCATATGCTGATCCCCGCAGATGACCTTTGGAGTTCGTGGTCGGGGATCAGGTTTTCTAACGTGTTTCACCAAGGCTGGGACCCAAGAGGATCAGGAGACCGGGTAAGCTTTCACCGAGGTATGTGGGGCCATTTGAGATTCTGGAGAGAGTCGGGCTGGTTGCCTATCGGTTTCGATTACCGCAGCGGTACCAATCCATGCACAACGTCTTCAATGTGTCTTAGTTGCATCTCTACCATTCAGACCCATCTCACACCTTTCAACCAGAGGAGATTGAGCTTCAGCATGATGATTCCTTTGAGGAGCACGTGATTCGTATCGTAGAGAGGAGCACGAAGGTTCTCTGAGGCAGGTCAGTTCCTCTCGTACAAGTGTTATGGAAGCATGGCTGAGTGAAGGACGAGACATGGGAGCGGGAGGCCGACGTATTTGCTCAGTGGCCAGAGCTATTCTGAGCTTTATCTTCTCCACCCCTGGAAGGGAAATTCGGGGAAGAATTTCTATAAGGGTGGAAGTTTGTAAGAACCCAGTTCTTATTTTTGAGGTACAAGATTATTCATTTTCCTTTTCCTTATGTTTTTTTGAGAAAATATGGAAAATGGGGAAATATCCTAAATTTTGGAACTACATGCCATGTACTTTTCCACACACTATGTACTCTTTGCCATTTTGGGATGAGTACACGAGGAATTTTGCCGTGTCGGCGAAGAGGGGTTTAGGAACCGACTAGATGTCGTGTGGTGGTACCTTACATGTCGTGCAGTCAGTCGGAAGGCTTTAACAGTAAGGAAGTGAAGTCACCACCAGCTGGGTGACAGTACACGCCGTGTACTCAAGAGTACATGCAGTGTACTCAGGTCGACGAATGAACAGTGTGGCAGTGCCGCTAAATGAACAGTTTAATGAAATAAGTACACGCCGTGTACTTTGTTTTTTTGATTAAAATAGGTAGTAGCCTCCTCATTTGGAAGAGGAGGTGTTTGATTCATTTTTGAACCAAAGAGGATGGCCAACCCTTTGAAGATCCGCCAGGTGTTCTTCTGGAATCCAATTCGGCTTCAGAAGATCTCGTTGGAACCGCATGGGTAAGCCCTCTCCTCTCCTGGTACCATTCATACCAATTATTTCCCAAGGGGAAGTTATTTACATTTGAATGGGTTTTTTTCTTCTTCGGATCTACGCCGTTCTTGGGCGTTTCTGTAGTCGGCGTTTAGGTATAACGTTTTTTAGCGCACAAGGTAGGTGGCTTTATGTTTATTATCCAATTGTCGTGCGTTTTTGTGCGTTTTTTATGCCATGAACCCATGATGGGGTGTCGTGTGAATAAGGCCATTTCTATATTTAATGCCTATAATTTCATAGGTGATTAAATTGTGATGATAAAATGCTGGTTGGGATCGTTGCTTGGATCCGGAACCACCCTAGGGGTGTGTTTCACTGTTTAGTCGTTTGGCCAGGATACCTGAGGGCATGCCTTCAATGTAGTAATTGAAGAATTTCCATGAGTGTAATTTCTTTTTTACTGCATTTTGATATGTCGGGAATTTCTCAGATACCTGTTTATCCTGAGGGCATTGTTGTGATTATCCTGTGGGCACTGCATTGTTTAGCCCGAGGGCTGTAGTTATTTCGGCCTGAGGGAAGATTCTTTCGTGCCTGAGGGCCAGAGACACTGTGCCTGAGGGCGACACTACCAACGCCTGAGGAAAAAATTCTGTTATGGCTGAGGGAAATTACCTGCAGGTTGGGTTATGCTTACTTAAGGGTAAGGTTTTTCTTGTCTGAGGACATGGACTGTTTACGTAGAAATGCACTATAGTGATTTCTAATATTTAATGGATTAAATGAATAATAATATGGAAATATAATTGGTAATTAGTGACTTTTGAGTACTTATTACTTTATTTCATTTTACGACTGCAAACTATTGTTGCATGCTTACACGTAGTTGGGCACGAGCCTTTGGTGGGTGCCTACTGAGATATATTTCCCACACCCTTTTTGGGTCTTGCTTTTCATCCCAAACAGATTACGTTTCAGCAGGTGTAGATAGGGTAAAGAGTCCCTATACTGGTACTTGACTGTTACTGAGGAGTAGGAGGGCATGGGACCGAGCCTAGGCTCGCGATGCCGCTGGCAACTATTTTTCATGTTTTGTTGTACTCTGTATTTTGTTATACTGTATTGATTTATAACATGTTCTGGATATTTTCATAGAACTTTAAACATATACCATCATCAATTCTATACTATTGTTTATATCCAATGATGTAGTTTATTTCAGTTGTGTATGTTTACTGCTTCTGCAGTCGTTGTATGTTTACTTTTTATTCCGCTGCGCTACACTTTGACAAATGAGGGCATAGTTTCCCCCTATCAGACATGGGCCCTCGCTGCTAGTCGGCAGCCTCTGGCATCTGGGGAAATGCGCTTGAGGTCACGTAACGAACCAGTCATGGGGCACCCGTTGCGTGGAACCCAGGTATGGGACGTTACAATCTAGAATATTAATGTGAGGAAATAATTTAGACAAAAGGTAAGGAATTATTGATCATAATATCCTTTCTCTAGGCTATTCATATTTCATGAAAAAAACTCAGTATAGATGTTCTATTAAAATTACTCAAATAATTTCGTTTTTGTGATATACATTCTTCCAGTATGATTTTATGAAAAATCCAATGATTTTTCAGAATGAAATATTCATTCTAAAAACATAGGTTTTACCTCTGTAGATATTGTTTCTGCTTCACTCGAGATTGACGGTTTTTATATTAACTATGATATTCCCTTTTTATTTTTAGAACCAAAAGGTTTATTCCTGGAATTATTATTTATGAAATTCTCCTGAAACCCATTTCATTTCCATGAGTTATATTATATCTTATATTAATATATGTTTTCTGTGGCATGCATGAGTGTGTAAATGTTATGATGTGATGGGTGTTCACAGAATTATACAGCTCTATAGTGCATCGGGTAATCTGATCAATCTCATGAGATAATTTTAAATATGAATGAACAAGATTCTATATTTGGTCGCAATGGTTATGTTATGATGATTCACAGATGTTTTTCATGCACATGACGCTCGATTTGTTCACAACTATGTGTGGTTGTTGACCACTAAGACGTGATGTTTCATTTTTATGCATTTATATATTCCACACCGTTATCTAAAACTTCCTCTTATTATTATCATTATGATCTTATGAGTATTCTATGATAATTACTATAATTATCACCCCTATTATATTAATTAATGTTATTATATATCATATTACTGGGATTTTAGCTTACCCAATTCATTAATTTATTTCATCAGTTACTACTAGTATATAGAATAATATGATTTCTAATAATATGATAGAGAAGAAGGTATTAAATAATGTTTACTCTTTATTATGTATATCTTATGTTTGGTCCTAATTTTTGAAATACACTAAACTTTTTCATACTGGTGTATATCACTGTTATAGTTTTTATCTTTAAAATTATGTAATAGTAATGTAAGTAAAAATAGGTTCTCTATAGTTGGTATAGATAATGGTTTAACTAATTTGGGAATTATGATTAATGAACATTAGTGAAAACAATAATTATGAGACTAAGTAAATGAAAGATCACCAAATGTTTTTTTAGAAAAATTAAAAAAATATGGAACACAAAATATATGCCCTTTAAGTGAATCTCACAATTAATTTATTTATTTATTCAAAAAAGTTTTAACTTATGTTTTTTTCAATCCTTTTTATGTTTTCAAATGGTGGGAACTAGGAGAAACAAGGCCAAAAACCCATGAGATGGAAAATGAATAAAATTCCCGAACAACATCCCAAATGCCTTGGGGTGGAGTTAAAAATTGAATTGAAATTCTTTACCCACTATATGAGGCTATAAAAATATTCAATATAATGTGTAATATCTCTCTTTATCTAAGAAGTATCAACTAGATATTGATCATTGTATGCAGCAATGAAAACAGGAATTTATTGGATCTTCTGATCCACTAGTCGTGAAATAGTTGGTCAACTAAATAGAGAAGATCTATTCTATGATTCAATATTCTATGATGGATAAGGTGACTCAGTCCATTTATCATTTAAATGGGGTGGTTGATCAATGGAGGTCATTGATTAAGAACACCAAGCCAAAGGATGCAAATGAAGAGGCGGAGTGGAAAGACATTATGAATATATTTCTTAGTAATTATTTCCCTCAAACTCTTCATAAATTGATAGAGAGAGAATCTTTAAACCTAAATCAAAATGATGGAGAATCTTTTAAAGAAAATGAAGATAATTTCATATGTCTTGAATGGTATGCCTCGGGTTTTGTTATAAAAAATTATAGCAAATTAGATAGATTATTTAGTAGATTAAAACCACACCTTCTAAAAGATCTATCAATATGATTCTTCGGGATTTATAAAGATGTCTTTTGACACAAAATAAAAGTGGTGATTGATTTTGGAGAAAGTTCCCATGGATATGGAGATAAGAAAAAAAATATGGATTTTTAAGATAGAGAATCTAATGAAAAAGGTGGAATGAAAACTCAACCACTCAGATGTCAAAAATGTGGGAAAAAGAATCATGTAAATACCATTAAAAGCGTGAGAAACTGATTTCAGTTTAGGGGATAAGGCACCATGATCATGAATGTAAAAGTGACATGTGGAATCAAGAATATGTGGTGGAGGAAAGGAGAAAACCACCCATGGTAAAAAGCTTCAAATAAAGGGAGAAATGACAGTATGTTATCCAGTGCTCTAAACCTCAAGTACACAAGGTTAATCAACATCATCAGAAACCAAATACTAAATAGAGATGGAAAGATTATGTCATTAGTACTACTTAGGTGGAGCCCAAAACGATGTGCTGATATGTAACTGATTATTCATTCAAAAATTTCAAACATACTATTTATTCTGGTTCTATGCATTATTTCAAATCATGAAAGATTAACATTACTATACAAACACAACCAAAAAATGTTCTCTGTGAGAATAAAAAATGGAAAAATTATTTCATCCAAAGTATATAAATCTTCCCTTATTAATGTTTGTGGATGGAACCACAATGAAAATCTGGTCATAGTTACATTGGTGTTGTTATATGGGATTTTGGGAGAGGATTGGCTATCTTAATAAAAATCAAACTACAACTACTAGGAAAGTGAGATCACCCTTTACATCCTAAGTAAACCCCCAATTCTATATAACTGTGAGGAGGAGGGTGATATTCATTTTTTATAATCATCTCATATTTGGATTTTAATGCTTTATGAACAAGAAAATCTAGTTAAAATTACTGAGAAAATGAGAGAATCAAGATCAAAGACATGTCCATTTTAAGGGACTACATTGATGTGTTTCATAAAGAATTTCCTAGCCTTCCACCTAACTGATAGGTTGAGTTATAAATTGAACTTTTTTCTGGATCTCTACCTCTATAAATGACACAATATATAATTCCACCATTTGTTATAGGAATTGATAAAGTAGTTCTAAGAAAATCTGGACAACGACATTATACACCTGAGTACTTGACCATAGGGTGGACCAGCCATTTTCTCTGAAAAATAAGGATGGTTCCCTGAACATATATCATTATTATTGTGAGATCAACAAAATCATGATAAAGAAAATTGATCCCCTTCCACGGATAGATCACGTGTTATATCAACTTTATGGGGCCATGTTTTTCTCTTAGGTGGACCTACGGTTGGGATATCAACAGTTAAAGGTGAGGAAGGGATATATTACTAAGGCATCCATTCGAATGTGGTATGGAAACTATAAGTTCATAATTATTCCTTTAGAACTCACTAAATATATACAAATATTCTTGTACATAATGAATAAATACTATATAGAATACATTGAATTTTTTCCGTTATTCTTTGTTGATTATATTAAGATATACTCCAAGAGAAAAGTGGATCATGAGGGCCATTCACTAATTGAAATATTACCTATACCAATGGTTTGGAACATTTGGTATAGTTCCCCAAATCGTTGGTATAGCCTATAAAAAAGGTTTGGGTAGCTGTTGGGTGATTTGGCATGGGGATAGTACTATCCCAATAGTTTGGGGAAAACCATTAGGAAAGACCTACCCCAATGGTTTAAAAATGGTTGGGATATGTATATCCCCATGAAAAATCACCCAATGTCTTCCAAAATTGTTGGTATAGGTAAATTTAAAAAAATGTTACACCTAAGGTTTGAACACATAATCTGTGGGTTATATATCAAAGACATTACCACTATCCTACTATTATATTTGTGAATATATTTGGATATATATATATATATAATTTATATACTGATTTATTTGACAATATTTGAAAAAATAATACACAAAAAATAATGATACTTATCCAAACGTTTCTAAAAACCGTTTGAATAGGTATGCACCCTTTTCTAATGGTTTTTAAAAACTATTGAGAAAACTGGTATCAAAGTGGAATTTTAGCAGTTTTTCTAAACCATTGGGAAAGGTTTTTTAAAAGTGGGATTTTCCCTATGGATTGTAAAAACCATTGGGAAATCCATACAATTTCACAATGGTTTTTCCAAACTGTTGGAAAAATTTGTCTCAATGTGGGATTTTCCCACCAGTTTTTCCAAACTGTTTATTTAAAAGTGGTATCAATGTTGGATTTTCCCAACGGTTTGTAAAAATCAGTGGGAAAGGAGGTCTCAAAGTGTGTATTCCATACCCTTTTCCAATGATTTATCCAAACCATTTGGAAAATTGGTATAAATGTTGGATCTTCCCAATGGTTTGGAAAAACCATTGGGAGTATTGGTCTCAATGTGATCTTTTCCCCATGGTTTGGAAAAACCGTTGGTAAAACCATACCCTTTCCAAGCGGTTTTGCCAAACTATTTGGAAAAGTGGTCTGAAAGTGGGTTTCTTCCAACAAATTGTAAAAACCATTGGGACTGTAATACCCTTTCCCAATAGTTTTTCCAATACATTGGGAAACGTTTTCTAAAAGTTTTCTTTTCCAAAAAGTTTTTAAAAACCATTGGGAAATGGGACGTCTACCAATAATTTTTACAAGCTGTTATTATGGATGTGTTGGTATATGTGGAATCTCAAGTTGTGATTTGAATACTATTCGAAAAGTCCTGAGAATAGAGTAGCTATATGAGATGTACAATAAATGTGATTTCTATAAGGATTTAATATCATTATTGGGGCATGTGATCAATAGAAAAGGTATATATTTGGACACATACAAGATAATGGAAGTCGAAGAGTGGACCTGAGGAAAATATGTAATATAGATCTATAGATTCCATGGTGTATATGGGGATTACAAGTAATTTTTGATGAACATTTCAGTACTTTAAAACACTTGAATTGAGAAGACTCTGAAGGGAGAAAAGTTTGTATGGACTAGTGAATGTGATGACAACATTAATCTGTTAAGAAGGTATATCATCGCACCAATGATCACCCTTATGAAAAATGGAGAACTCTTCATGGTATAATGTGATTAATAAATGAATTAATTTTCTTGGGTACTGATTCAAAATGATAAATTGATAGCCAATTCCTGAATGTATTTGAATAATCATGGGAAGAACTATCCCACGCATGATCTGGAGTTGGTGTATCTGGTATTTCCATTGAAAATCTTATAGAATTATCTCTAAGGGGAGATGTGTGTGATATATAATGATCATAATAGACTAAAATATATATTCATACAGAAGTATCTTAATATGTTCCATCAAATATTGTTAGAGATCATCGAGGATTATGATTACTCAACTACTATCCTGGTAAGGAAAATAAAGTGTTGTAAGCTCTAATTAGAAATAATATTGTAACATTATCAATGATGAGAACTGAGAAGGATCAAATATTCTTACATTTTCAAAAGTATGGACCTAGGAATCATTACGTATGGAACATCACGACTCCTTTCTAAAATGATTTCTCAACCATCCCTCATGGTGAATATAATAGATGTGTAGAGATATAATGTGAAAATTACAAAGAAGGTTGAAGCCATAATAAATGGTAAATCCTTATAGTAAATTTTTTTTATGTGTAAGGTGTTATAAGATTTGGGTCACAACTATGTATACCATCCAATACATATATTAAGAAGGATATTCTGTGTGAGGATTATAGATCAACCTTCAATATTCACCCATAGAACAAAAAGATATATCGAGGTCTTTGAGAGAATTATTTGTGGGAAAATATGAATAACGAAATATCTGAATATAAATCCATGTGTCTGGATAACATCATGTGAAGTATGAAATTAAAAGGCATAATGGTTTGATGAAACTATTACATATACTAACATGGAAATGGGAAAACATCACTGTGGAAATTTTCACCAGACATACAAATACATCAAGAAGAAACAATTCTATATTGGTATTTGTGGATCAACTTAAAAAGATATCTCACTATATTGAAACTCTAGATGACCTCTCACTAGTTGACCGTGCACATATATATATTAGAGAAGTGTTAAGGATATATAGAGTACAACTATTGATTTTACCTTCTAGAGACTTGCGATTCACTTAAAAGTTCTAGAAAAGTCTCTAACAGGCTATAAACACTAAATTGGTTTTCAATATGGCTTATCATCCTCAAACTCTAGAATATGTATTGAGAGCATGTTCATTGTACTTTAATGTATTATGGTACCAATATCTCCCTCTGGCCGAAATCTATAACAAAGGAAGACTCCACTTGACCATCTAAAAGTATCCATATAAATCCATTTATGGGAAAATATGTATTACACCATCATGGGGGGATGAATTTGGTGAATTTATGATACTACTACCTAAAATTGTCGACAAAATGGTGGAAAATGTAAAAACAATTCATCAGAACATTAAGGAATATAAAAGTTGAAAGATGAGTTATCTAGTCAATCATCAATGAAACCTGGAGTTTGAGGATTGAGACATTGTATTAATCATCATATCTCTATATAATTGGATCTTGATATTTGTGAAGAATGTAAATAATGTCCCAGGAACATCGGCCCCTTTGAGAGTCTTTATCATGTAAAATTTGTGTTCTATCGACTAGCATTTCTACAAACCCTATCTCATGTATAGGATTTATTACATGTATCCTTCTTGAGGAATTTTATACCAAATACCTCACATGTACGAAATGCCTAGGTAGTGTAATTGTAAAATAATACCTCTTAGAAGGAGAAGCCAGAGAAGATCTTGGAAAACATAGATATTGTTCTATGAAAAAAGACTACTCACCTTTTCAAAGTACCCTGGATAAACTATATGTACAAATAGGTGACATGGTAACTAGCGGATGTGATGGAGAATAAGTAGCCTTACTTGTTTTCAACATACTATGAAAATCGATGTTTCGAGGGTGAAATTTCATAAGGGGGGTTGAATGTAACAATCCTCAATTTGATCATTTGAAATTCCCTTCTTATAATTATGTCATATAAATAATATAAATTCACTTTTAGGGAAAAATCAAATAATTATAAAAAGGAATATATGAAATAATATTTATTTCAAGAAATTAATGAACATATACCTATGGAATAATAAAATGATCATTTGAAGAGTGATGTGACCATTAAGAGGTGTAATTCCACCAATAGAATATTAAATGCATATATAAATGTATAAATAAAATTTAGTCAACTTATAAATGATAATATGATATAATTATATCGTAGTATAAGTTAATAAATATTTTAAAAATTATTAATTAAATGTTCATATTTTTATAAAACATAACTTCCCATTTATAATTTTATAATTAATATAATGATTTAAAAGAAAATTTACTTTCATAAAATAGAATCATAAATTAATATTTTATTTTCATATTATTATAATATAATTTTATGTGGCCTTAATAAATTTTTGAATGTGTCATAAAATTAGTCATAATTTTAAATTATGTATTATTTGAATAAATGTTTATTTTAATTGAAATTTAAATTTATCATATTTTGAAGTTATTATCATAAAATGGAGTCCATTTTTTAATTCTACATGTCAAGAAATGGTTATGTTTAATCTTTGGTAATTTTCTGAAAAAGTTGATTTTTTGTGAATAGTGAAATATGGTAAGTTACTATATTTTATAAATACATGAATTATTGAGTAATAAATGAAGTATGAACAATGTAAGCTCATAATAAGTAACTATATATAATTATTTTAATATATTTTGTTATAATGTTCAAACTATTCATAGTTTTGATCCAAAATAATAAACAAATGAATAAAATAAAAAAAAAACACCACTCTCCTCCCATATAAATACCACTCTCACCACCTCTTATCCTTACAACTCCAAATCCCTGAATAGTATACCGATTATACCAAATACTATTCACAAGACTATCCCCAATGTCCATGATCAATTCTGCTCAATAAAATACCAAATCCAATTTCCCTAAGGAGGTCCTCAATGAGAAGAATTAAAGAGGTAAAAGCCTATTTCTTTTCTATTAATTTCTTTTTATTTTTATTTTATTTTATTATTATATACTCATATAACCATTTAAAAATAGAATTATAACTATATTACCTTATATAAATTTTAATTTAATTTTGTATATGGAATAATTCATCACTGAACCTATTCCCTTCTCCCTTTTATTCTATAAAATTGAAATCATTGTTCGTGATATCTCAAATTATCTCCATCATGGACAATGCATTTTCAATTTCATTAAGGATAGTCATAAAACCATTATAATGGATGATATTGGATGTAAAATGTATTATATAACATTTTTTATTTTATGTAACTAACTTATATAAATAATATTAAATAATTAAACAAAATGAGTTCGTTGAAGATATCCAAAATTAATGTATATGATTGTGATTAAATTTTTACCTAATGAATCATAATTATATCTAGAACATAAATATATAAGAACATTTAACCCAATTTATGGTAATTCATAAAATATAATTTCAATTCTGGATAATTATCTCCATTTTACACAATCTTCCATACATGTATGCAGGTAAAACAGTCATGAAAACCAAGAAAATGAAGACTCCTGAATGAATAAAATTGAACTCCATTACTCACAAAAATGGGAATAAAAGAACATAATAAATAAAATAAAATTCTAAGATGTTTTTTTTATTAATTGATTATTTTTATTTTATTATCCATGATATTAAGGTGATGAAATCATTCATAGATAAGGTCAGGGGATTCTCAAACCCAATTAGTTTTTTGGGTTATTCATCTTTCATGCCATATTTCTATATGGATGTTCTTTTAATATTCCAAATATAAAATTTCATTGAACATAATTTACCATTTATGGTACAAACATGCTTCCAATATGATTTTATGAAAAATTCGAATACTTTTCCAAAATAAATCTTCTTTCTAAAAACACATGTTTTAATTCTCTGGAGATTGTTTCTTCTTCACTCATTATTGAGGATTCTTATACCATGTATGTTATTAATATTTTTATTTTGGGAACCACATGGTTTATTCATGAAATTATGATTTGTTAAATTAAAATGAATAAAATTTCCTTTCCCAAGTTTATTTCATGTCAATTATTGATATAAATTTTATGTGGCACGGATGATTATATAAATGTTATGGTGTGACGGGTGCGTGCAGAATTATATAGTACTCCAATGAATTGAGTAATGTGATGTATCTCAAGAGACAAAGTAGAATATTCATGAACATGATTCTAGATTGGTTCACAATTATGAAGTTATGATGATACACATATGTTATGCATGAACATGATTCAATCTTTGTTCACATCAATGTTTGGAATTTGACCACTAAGACATGATGTCTCATTCTTATGCATTTCCACATTCCATTCCTTTATCTAAATCTTCATATCATGATTATAATGACGATCCATTGTATATGATATGGTTATGATGATTATTTTAACCCATGTTTTATTGATTCATGTTCTTATCTATCATTTTATTAGGTTTTTAGATCACCCATTTTTTTGATGTATATACCTAGGTGGATAATTATACAAAGGAGTACATGAGGGACACAAATAATCTAGATAAGAAGTAACTAAATAATATTTATGAATTATTATGTAAATTTTATGTTTATCAATAATTTTACCAAAGCACTAAATATTTGGATACTAGTTTTGTATCAAAATAATATTGTTTATCTTTAAAATGATGAAATGGTAATGTACGAAATAGTTGTGTCATTATAGAACTGAACTCCTCTAATACCACTTTTTCATAACCCGTCCCAATGGGGCCCACTTCCTGACTCCCCATGCCAACCTATAATAGTCTAGGGGTCAGAACCTATCGTTGAGTGGGGATATATCTAACATGGGAGTCCTTAGCGCATGTTCATGTACACATGAACACATATCAAATAATATACAAGGTCGAATTGTAAAACCACTAAAAAACATGCATGCATACACCAAAATCCCACAACTGTATTACAATAGTATGTAATGTTAAATAATTTAGGTTAAATGAAATCCCACCAAAAAGTGTCTAAAAACAAGTCCAACCTAAAAGTAAAATTGGGACTACTATCAACGTACTCCAGGAACACACCTCATCTTATCTGTTCTCACTAAGAACTATCTGGTCATGGTTTATCTAGGACTCTGTCAAAAGAATGATCATCTTAAGAAGACATGACACATGCTGGAAAAGCCCAAGTATTCGTGAGTATAACAATACTTGCTATGAGACACCAAAACCCCCAAGCCTTCAAAATAGGGAATACAGTCAACCCTACCTAGGTATATGTCTACAACTCATTTAACAAGAATATCTGTATATAATAAACAAAGACACCAAGTCTAATGTTAAGTCACAATCATATTATTTGATCCTAGGATTCTAAATCAATGATTCAGAATAGCCCTCATCAATGAGAATATAGTCAAGAGTCTAAAAACATGAATGACATCTGTATGAGAGGAATTGCTTATCGGGTCACACCATTACAAATTACATGTTGATGGTCTCAACAGATATGATGTACAAATGAGGATTATTCCCAAGGTCATGGGATTCTATGAACTACTCAATCATTATTAAACCTATATGTAGAGGATCAATTAATATGTATTTCTAGTCACAATGATATCAATAACTCCACCTAGGGCACGAATATGAATAAAGGGTCTCACTATGGGCATCATAGAGGGATTCTAACGACTCTATCCAATAAATCCTTATGAATGTACCATTGTCCTATGTTTGTTAGAATATTCCATAATAACCCTTAGGGAAAAGTATAAGGGCCAAAAAAACTATTGAAACCTGTCCAAGATAGATAGGGTAAGGGCTCCAAGCCATGTTTAATAAAGTAAAAATATTATAGAATGGGTTACACATCATGTCTCTTAACAATGGGTCATGTCTGTATAAATGGATTGTGTATCATGATGTGTTTTTTTACATATAGAAGTAAATGGTGTGTCAGATTATCATGCACTCTACCTATTTTCCAGTACATGGATTAGCCCATGTACTTTTCCAGGACATTCTTGGTTAGGGGAGTACACAATGTTCTCCTAACTGTGTACTCCATCCTGGGTTTTTTTACCCCCTGATTTACAATTTTCTGGGAGGGACCACATATATTAAGACAGGGGTCACATACCATGGGATATTTAACTATATCTCAAAAAAACTAATAGTTTCACAGGGGGCCCACACAATGTCTGGCTCCACATTATTCATTGTGTATCATTAATTTTTTGAGATTCCTATATATTATTATGTGCATATTGAATGGTCCTCTGGACATATATTCAGTAATTTTATAAAAAATCAGGGATTGATCCTTGTTGACTCATTCCATCACAAAACAACAAGATTTGAGCATTATATTCATTCTGAAAACTGGTTTATTCATCATTATTTGTTACGCCCCAAAGAACACGAAATCATGTATCCAAAACCATCTAATTTTTCATTGTTCCAATATTTTCACCACTTTATTGTGGTGTCAATCCCTAATATATAATATCATATTATTACACCAGGAAATAGATGTGAAACAATTAACTCATCAGGATACGTTGAACCATAGGCCAAATAAACAATGCCCTTGATGAACAGATAATCATGGGGGAAAAGTACAAGAACCATTAAGTGGAATGAACCTCGATCATTGTTTGGGTTGATGTATTTCAATTTTCATATTAATAATAATGAATAATCAATATTCACAAATATATTCTCCAAAAACATGATTATATCTAACTCATCCCAGAAGATGAGAAATCTGTGAATAAATCCGTTGGTCGATTGAATTATTATCATTGTAGAAACAATGAACGGGGAAATAAAAAAATTAACACAAAAATCATACCATCATTTTGATTTATCACTAATGATGAATGATCATGTTTGGTGATCATTGGTGATATCTTCTGATTTTGTCTCGCTCTGGTCATTAATCCTCAATCTAGTCATCGTCTTCCATTAGAAATACATTCCACACATTCCAATGGGTCTCAAAATATTTGTAGGTGTTTTTAGATAATGATGAAAATTTTCCAAAATAATATATTTAAAAAAATATTTGGCCTCAATGTAAATAGATTAATAAATAATTTTACTTAATTATTTTATTTATTTTATGCCTATGATGAATTTTCTACAAACTCCCCTCATCGACTAATGTTATGTCGCGCCTAGGATGAGATTTTCAATCTGAACTCAATTGTGTCCTCATATATATGATTTGTGCCCCTAATTATAATTTACTCTACCTTTTTAGAAAAAACAGCCCACACGTACTTTTTAATATATTTAATATATTTCAATCATTTATTCTGGGCATGTTAGAACTCAGAATCGAACATCGTCTCAATTATTGGTCTAAAAATAATCCCAAAAATAACAAGAAATTATATGTGTATAATACATGTTATTACATTCTCCCTACCATGGGTATTTAAATCCAAAAAACCCTAAACATGGTCTAAAAAAATTGATGTGGGTATGAGCAAGAATTTGAGCCTCCTAGTCCCATGTCCTCTACTAAAAATTCTCATGATTCCATTGGAGACACAATAAAGGAATTGTTCTCCCATGGAGGATTCTCACACACTGATCCTCAATCACTACTAGCTACTCATAAATGGTATCTCTATCCTCGATGTCTAGCATGACCCTGTCGATAATGTGTGATTGGTCAAGCACATACCTCCTCAGTTGCGACACATGTAAGATGCATTACCTAGTCTAACTACTAAGGTAGAGGTAATGAGTACACCACCTCACTAACTATATGCAGTATCCCAAAAGGTCTAATAAATATAGGAGAAATCTTGATACCCCAGCCATATCATTGTAATACACATCGATGAGAAACACAAAAAAAAAACTTCTGGTCTCCCTCCTCGAACTCTAGAGACCTATGTTGTTTGTTCACCTAAGACTTCTAACAGCTTTGTGTAGACTTCATCTACTCCAAAAAAATTTGTACCATCTTAGTATTAGATCATACCAACTATGATCCCATTAGTGTCGACTCTCTTTGGTCATTACAGCAAAGTGGCGACCAATTGGGTCACCCATAAAAAACCTCGAATGGTTCTATGCCGATGGTGGAATGGTGTCTACTGTTGTATGAAAACTCAACTAGTGGTAGGGGATCATTCCAACAATATCCTAAGTCCTACATGTATTCTCATAGAATTTCCACTAGAAAATGAATAGTTTTCTAAATTTGGACATCAGTTTAGGGGTGAGACACTATGCTCATGTGTAACTCAGTCCCAAATACCTCCTATAATCCCTTCCATAATAGGGATGTGAATCAAGCTTCACATTCATAAATTTTCATCTATGGAACTCTATTGAGTGAGATAATCTCATACATATAAGGTAATCACAATCTCTCTATTTAACACCTCTCCCAAATAGCTTTGAAGTGGTCTGACATGATGAGTCATTCTATGATAAACTAGATGAAATCATGTCCCCAATATATATGTGATATTCCCATCATGAATTCCATGTATATTTCAACCCAATTCCAATATGGCTCCTACAGGTTTTGAGCTAAACCCACTAGAACTCAGTTCTCAACCTTCACATGCAGACTAATAAGTCATTGAGATACAAATGTTTCAACTTCCTTGTTCATCCTTATCCATGAAAACTAACATTGGAGGTCTTAGAACATCATTTCCACACATGGATGTACCACCATATGAGATATATGAAACTCTCTCAGAACCACCTCTCACAACATCCATGGTACCATCGTTCATCCTCTAAAACAATTCTTCCAAACATTAGAAAATATATTAGTAGCATGTCAAGTGGATATCTGAGTTTTTGGGGTATCATAGTCAACATCCCCATTTTTTTTCATCTTGAATCGATGTAGGAGTAGAAGGGTGACAACCATCGACTTTGGGTAGGCCTCTCCATCTCCATCCAAGAAGGATAAATAGAATGAGAAAAACTGCTTTGATTCCTCACTCAACAACTATGAACATGATCTATAGTTCAGAGAATATTCTACTATGTTCCATTTCCATGTAGTATAGAATATTTCTTACTTATAATCCTAGATGAGATCTATACATTACCTCTATATCAATATGTTATCCTTCTAGGAGAATATATACTAAGGACACTTTTGATCGAAGTAGATAATAAACCTCTCTCCCATCTAGTAGTGTTTTGACATCTTTTGTGTGATGAATACCACTACGGACTCAAAATCAGGGGTCAAGTATTTCAACTCATCTAGTTTCAACTGACGTGAACCATACACAATTAATGCCTTCCTCTACATGAGAACACACCCAATCCTAGTTCCTAATACATTGTTGAACACTATGAACTCAACGCCCTCCTCTAGTAATCTCAATATGTGAGCTCTCATCAAACTTTATCATAATTAATAATAATCATGTTTAAACCTCTCCACCCACATGAAAATATATCCATTTTGGGTCAAAGTAGATAAGGGTGATGATATTCTAGATAAGTCATGTATGAATCTCCAATAATAGTCTTCCAACATAATTATTCTCTACACCTCTGTCACACTCTTAGGTAGATCCCTAGATAACACTTCCTTTCCATGGTTGAGTCCATTTCCATCCCATCTACTGATATAACATGTCCTAAAAAGATGGCTACCAGAATCTATAATAAGAATTTCTAGATATTTCCCTAAATTTGGTGCTCTCGAAATACATCAAGAACTATTCATAAATCTCTCCCATGCTTCTCCATAGATGTTGAGTACACAATATATCTTCAATTAATACTACCATGAATCTATATATGAAAGACTGAATGATACGGCTCATGAGTCTCATGAACTCTACATGGGAGTCTGTTATACCTAATGGAATCACCTTGTACTCATAGTGACTGTGGAGAAAGCGTAATACCATATTGGGTATATCATCTCTCATACTCCTTACTAGTGATAACCTAACTTTAGAGAAATATCATTCCCCTCTAAACTGATCTAAGTGTTCATCCATCCTGAGTAGTGTATACATATTTTTCATATTCACCTTGTTAACTCACTGATAGTACTCACATAACCTCAATCTCCCATATTTATTCATGGAAAAATAACATGGGCTTCCCATGGTGAAAATTGTTTTCTAAAAAATTCCTTCCTCTACATGTCCTCGAACTTCACCCTAAGCCTGTGAAGCATTGTTGGAGCCATCTGATATGCTTGTGTAGATGTTGGGGTCTTCTCAGTGTGTAGATCAATGCATAATTATATATATCAATGTGGAGGTAGGCCTAGAAAATTCTTTAGGAATACATCCTTATACTCAACAAACAATGTAAGAAATTGAGAAATCATTACATCCACTCCACCAAGGGTCATGATAGCCAACTCGTGATTAATCTACATAACCATCCTATGATTGAGCTTATCCTACGATTTCTAAGTTTCATTTCACCAACAATGTAGAACCTAATTCCGTAATTATGGACACACTATATTTTCCACCCTAAATAGTAAATATGGGCATGAACCAAAAAAAAACATATGATACCTAAGATTACGTCTTAAGGCATCATTATTAAAATTGGGATATCTTAATATAAACTCTCATGTCAAAGATTTAAGTCACACAATCGAAATAATTGTATGATCGTTGAGTCTTCTCTGATAGTAATCACCAAGAAGATGGGTTGATCCAAGGGCTCATCAAAAATATCGATTTCATGTACAATTTTTGTTGAGAGAAATTAATGACTAGAAATTGTGTCTACAGTTACTGCAACTAAGGTAGAAATGACATATATCATTCCACGAATCATTCACGAAGCCTTTGGGTCATAAGATTCAACAACATGCATCTATACAACCCCTTTTCTCCAGATACCCGAGTCTAATATAGACCACCTTGGGGTGGTGGTGGTAAAAATTCTAAGCATTAACCACCTCCAAGTTCTATCAAAATTTCTTTTCCACTCCCTACCAATTGCAAAACTGCCTGATCTTGTTGTTGCATCTACCTTAGCAACCCATCCATTGTCTCTCTATAAGTTGTAATACTAGATGAACAATATCTTTAAAGGTGACCCCTACCATCAGAGGAGTATCACTACTTATCTACAGGCTGACTGGGCTGACCATGTGATCCTTGAACCACCTACCCTCTTCTTTGGGACCTCCCCCTAAACCATCACAAACATCCCAGTCCCGGAGAATAATGTCGACTCCCAACCGTCATGGTCTCTTCTCTTGTATGCTCTTTATCAAGAACAACTGGATATATATGCTCATCCAAAACACTATCTACAACCATTATCAATCTATCACCCTAGAATAAATATGAATGAATATATGGATAATACACTATTTGATATCTCTATGGAGACCACACTAAAAGGTCTGATACCTGAAGAATTGGTCATGAACCATATCCATTGTGTACTCCGAAAAGTTGGTAAACCATGATGACTACCCAATAACTATCTTACATCCTTATGAAGATGTATATGATTATAGAAACATATATCCCTCTGCGTATTTGGTGAGAAATACTGTATAAAAATATGCTCAAACTATGTCCATGTAAGAGTTTCCTCATTGTACGACTAGGTCACTAACCCCCACCATCATCCTACAGAGCTGTGGAGAAGGCTCGCCGCTTGGACCATCATCTGATCTATTGGTGTCCTAACCAGATAAAAAACATGGGTCATCACGTCAAGCTAGTCCTTATCCTCCTATGGGTTGGGCACTCCTCATAAACAATGGGTTCACTTTTACTGAAACTCATGAAGTGTGCTCAGCCTGTGCACCTAATTATCTAGTACTATGGGAAACATGTGGTTCTCTACATGTGGTGGTATAGTTGGTGCACCACCTAGAGGAAACATTTTAGGAACTAGTCCCAATATCGAAGCTTCATCACACAGAATATCATCCTCACAATCATGATGTTGAATCCTAGCCATCATATATCACAGAGGCATCCTGAATGTAAATAAGATATACCATTGTTAATGAGTATATCTCGGGATATGACTCAATAAGGCATATAAACTAATACAAATTCTTATATTATGTGTGTACCATTTATCACCATAAATTAATGTTCTCATGTACCTAGTCGAAAAGAAGTTGATCAGAGTCATGGTGTATGTATACATCAGCCTCCTTACCAATACTGGATTCCCTGGCCTGAAAGTTGAACATGAAACACTTAACACTATTTCCCCAATCCAAACCCACAATCTCTAGTCCTATTGTTGAACTGTCTACCTCAGATACCACTATATCATGACATGTCCTAATATGGATCAAGTTGTGGCTCCCCATGCCAGGCTCAAATTGGATAGGGGATAGAAACTAATGTTGTGTATAAATATCATTAACATGACAGGCCTTAGCCTATGTTCTAATGAAAAAACCCATTTCTAAGCATATACAATTAAAAATTGTAAAAGAATTGAACAAAAACAAATTCATACATCTAAATCCCCCAAACATAGTATGACATTAAGTAATGTAATTTAAATAGGTCCAAATACAAGTTCGCCACAATGATTCTGAAAACCTGTCTAAAATGAAAGTAAAACTTGGACCGCCATCATGATACCACAAGAACACACCACAGTCTATCTATAATCACTAAGAATCACCTGGTCCTGGTCTATCTAAAACTATATCCAACGGTTTTCCATCTTCACAATATGGGACACGTATAGGAAAATCCTGTGCAGGGTGAGTATAATGATACTCAGCAGGACACACCAAAACCCTAAATCACGCAAAAGAGGAAATACAGTAATCTCTACACAGTTATATATATACAATATATAGAATAATAATATATTCATATACTCAATAAAGACACATACTGTAAATGTAAGTCACAACCATAGTATGCTTTCCTAGGATTCAATCTCAATGATTCCATATAGCACTCATCCCAGAGAACACACTATGGAGTCCGGTAACATAAATGATGTCCATATGAGAGGTAGTGCTCACCAGTTCTTGCCATTATAATTTACATGGTGAAGGTATAATGAGATAAGAAACATGGATGAGGATCATTTCTATGGCCACATAGTGATACCAACAACTCAATCAGGATTAACATTCATAGTAGAGGATTGACGACCATGTTGTGTTGTTCATGAAAAGAAAAAGAACTCTACCAAGTGAATGAAGATGAATATTGGATCACAAATTATGCCTCATGATGGGATTCCAACTACTATATCCATGAATTCCGCAAGAAATGATTTTTGCCCTATGAGTAGGAGATGATTCGATACTAACCCTTTGGGAAAAGGATAAGGGGAATACAACCAAACCAAAAATTTCCATGAAACAGGGAACAAGGGATTGATGAAATGTTTAATAAAGTACAAAACATGTTGATGGTGTGAATTGTCATGTCCCATGACCCCATGTCCTTCCCATGTAAATAGCCAGTGTCTCAAGTTGTGTCCATGTCCGTGTAAAAGTACATGGTGTGTCAGATTCCCTTGTACTCTACATGTGTTCTAGTACATGGCTTAGCCTACGTACTTGTCTATGAAATTTCTCTATTGGGGATTACATAGAATTCTCTATCCCATGTACTCCAACCCGTGTTTGTGTACGCTCTCAGGTACATGTAGATTTTCCATGGAGATAACACATGTCTTGTGACAGGGGTCAAATGTCATGTTATATAACTCTATTTCTTCAAACCCTTGATGCCCAACAGGGGGAACATGGCATGTGTGATTGCATTAAACACCATGTATTGTGGATTTTTTCATATTCCCATATCTATTTCTACATGCCTTATTTGTTCACTCGACCGTCGATCAGGTGATTTTTTCAATGAAACATCCTGAATAAATCCTCCTTGGGTCATTATATCACCGAAAAAAATGATATAGAACATTCATTCTTTTATAAAAAGGTTTCATTTTTCATTCATCATTATAATATGAAGAACATGAGAACAGGTATCCAAAACCATTTTATTGTTCACCGCTCCCATCATTGCACCGCCATCATATTATGTCGATCCCCTATCGATAATATTGGATCATTGCCCCATAAAACAAGTTTGTACTGATTTATTTATTGGGATATGTAGATTCATGGTCCAAATGAAAAAAAACCACGATCAATTAAGAATCATGGGAGAAATGAACAATAAAAATTAAGAGTAACATACCTCAGTCCATATTCATTCCTACCATGTTTAGTTTACATGGGAATAACAATTAAGAATCAAAAATAATAAATATATTCTATAAAAACACGATTAAATTTATCCAATCCCACAAGATAGAGGATCTGTGAATCAATATGTGGGTTGATTGATTCATTTTCTATATAGAAACTATGAATTTGGAATTCAATAAATTATAATAGACATCATACCGTGATTTATATTGATCATTTTTGAAGAATGAGCCTATGTCGTGATCGATGGTGAGATCCTCTGATTTTGTCTTGCACTTTTCATCAATCCTGAATCCAGAAATCATACACCAATGAAATCCCATTACATTCTCTCTAATAGATCTCTAATTTATTTCAGGTTAATGAAACTAACACTTAAAATTTTCAATAAATGTGTATTTAAAATAATCTTTAGTTTACTTAATTAATAGATTAATTAAATAATTATACATAATTATTTTACAATTATGATGAATTTTCTACCAATACCTCATTTAAACCAGAGTTATGTCATGCCTAGGGTAAACCCTGAATTATGAAATCAACAGTTCCATCAGATTTCTAATCGATGCCTCTTTTTAGAAGTTATCCTACTTTTTTTGGAAAACTCTGCACACATGCTATTTAATATGTTTAATATATTTCAACATTTTATTCTGGACACACCAGGAATATAATTGCACATAATCTCATTGATTGGTCTCTAGAATAATTCATAATATTTTCAAAAAATACATGGAAAATCATAGCCATGAAATAGATTCCTTTCTATGAAACTCTCTCCTAATATATAAAACACCTTCATCTTTCTTGAGATTCACGATACTAACAAATCATAGAAATTTTGTTCTGGTAGTAATGATAGACCAATCAAATATTAGTAATCATGTGAATACATTTTTTTACCATAATTCCAATGGTGGAAGATGATTCAAAAGTTGTTGTGATGACACATTAATCAACTCATCATGATATTCATCTTTTTCCTATTTTTTCACATCATCAGAATCATCATGTTTTTAGGAATGTTCATCGTTATCGTTATTTACACAAAAAAATCTATATCATGTGGAGTAATATCTCTAAAAAAATTAATCTCTATATGTGAGATTGATGTTTGAGGACAAGACAATATATTATATGGATATAATGGACCAACATCCAATGCCAATGAAACATCTTCAATAGTACTCACAGTGACATAAAACATCATCATTTGATTTTAATATATGTCCTTAACTAAAGAAAATAAATATTCATATTCATTATCAGTAATAATTATACTAGATATAGGCCACATAATTTAATTTTATGGTATATTTCTGTATATGATTGTCTATAACACATTATTTCTTTGTATTTTAACAAAAGATTTATTTTTCTATGAATATCTTCCAATGTCATGTAACCCCTGAGAATTATCTCTCATTGTAGTTTTCTATTATTAATTACTCCTTTTTCAGTATCAATTATTTGACCATTATAATATATATATGAAACCATATTTGGATTTAAAATAAGTCTTACTTATTAATTGTATGTGATCTAGAAAACATAAGTTGATTATAAAATATTCTAACACATTATTTCATCTAGGGATCTTCTAAATAATGGTATTTACTGATATTACATGAGGTCATTATGACGGAGTAACGACAATGTGTATCCTATGGGAGTTTCCAACCAGGTGTGAAGTTAGACCTCTTCTTCATTCACTATATAAAGATCATGTTAATAATCAAACATCCTTTTCGAATTTATTACCCATATATATGAGTACATGTGTCAGTTTCTATATCGACTTGTTTGTATCATGTCAAGGATTACATTTCCAAGGGACGAAACACTGTTTAACATTATTTTAATATTGTTTCCCTATGTTTAGATGTATTTGTGAGGTTTTAAATAACATTTTATATTCCAAATTTTAATAATGCTAATAATACATTAAAAAACTCTATCATTTTATTTTAATTGTTGGTCTTCAAAATAAATGTATCTAATGATATTATTTATAGTGAGTGTGGTGGAGTAAGGAGAAAGTGAATTATCCAATGAATATCCCCCAAGAGTTTCAAAATAGGTGAACATCTAGGATTCATTTTCATGCATAGGGTGAAGATCAAGTGAATACCCAACCAACCTTTTCATGGTTATTACCCCTAGATGCATTTGTGTCAAAGTCTGAATTCACTTGTTTGTATTCACAATAGGATTTCATTAATATGAAACCATACACTATTTACCCAAATTTAATAATATTTTATTATGTTTAGAATTATCCCTATGGTTTTCACATATGTTTTATAATCTTAATTTCTAAAATTAAATTCAATAATATTTTTAATAAACAAATCATTACAAAGAATTGTAACATTATAGATAAAAAATTATAATGACAATTATAACGTTCTATGATTAATTAAACATTGAACTTTATTAAACAATGCAATTAACATTTCTAAACATGCAACCAATTAATGTTATGAGGGATTAACACATTATACTAACACTACTATATAATTTATAATTTGCTATAGGATTCCATTGAAAATATGTTTTCACAAATGATGGTATTGTGATGAAACATGATTAGCCACTGAAATAGGATAATATCAATTGATTTTATTTTAATATTATTGTGTTTCAATGTTCATAAACCACGATTTAATTCATTTCATAAATAAATGTTCTTTTTATAGTATTGGGAATTTCATGTTGGAAGTGTCGATTTGGGCCTAATTAGTCATCTTATAATGAAATTACTTATTTTATTATTTTAATTTGATATTTCTATACATGATTGATCAGAAAATTTTTATTATTTTTTTGATCAATGGATGAATCATAATTGAATACAGTTATTTTTTTCCATGAATTCAAAAACATTCTGTAAAAATAATAATGGGCATTAGGCCCATCATATAAAAGTGCATCTTATAATTGAATCCCAATAAATATATAATTTTAACTATAGAAATATAAAATTATGGGGATACATTCATTAAACTATGTGAAGATCTAATTATGATTTTCTGAAGGGTATCTAGGAACTCTATGTTGATATATAATTTTAGAGCCAAATATGAAGTCCCATAAAATCATCCCACCATTTCGAGCATAAAATATAAATGGATGATTAAATTGGAATAAAATGTTTAAAACTAAAATAGGAAACCTGAAAAAAATATTTTTTTCTTCTTTGTCCATCCCAAAATTGTCCAACATCAGTGACATATTGGAATTCCAAAATGGGGGATGAATCTGGATTATTTTCTGGTCAATATTGAAAATGTACAATTAATTTTGATTTCTCACACTCCTATTAACTATTCTCATTAATTGGGAAGGAATTTAATATTATGGGGTAGAACCGAGGATCATAATATTCTTATATAAGGTTCTTGTGGTGAAGGAATTAGATTAATGTTTTTCATTCAATTGCAATATCACAATTTCAATGTGTAATCATATCATCAATTTCTCTCATGTATGTTTTTCATTTACGTTCATTTCCCAATAAAATTTTTTCTACTTAATATTCTTAATGTCTTCATTAAATTTTCTTATAAAATTTATTCAATTGAATAAAGGTGTGAATTTATTCACATTAGAAATTGTGAGGGTCCTCACACAATGGTGGAGTGTTTGTTTGTTTATTTTTTTTCTTTTTAAATCCTGTTTATTTAATTAGACTTCCACCTTCCATTGGGATATTTTCATCAATGGAAGGATATCCATTTTGGTGTTTGATTATGTGTATTTTTTTGGGTGTTTATTCGGTGTATTTTTATGTTGTTAAAATCTTAAATTAGTGATATGGTTTTAGAGTTCCATTATTTGACTTATTTTCTTCTTTTTCTTCATAAACATTAACGACGAATATTTTTGAGTGATAGTACGATTCAATTACATGGATTGATCATGAAATTGATCATCTAAGATCATTGGTGATAATACATGGTATTTTTCAAGGATTCAATTAGAGATTTATATTAAGGAGTTATCTAATGGATTTGATACCTCTTGAACTATTGAATAAATAATCCAAAAAAATGCATCAATTATAGCCTTAACAACAACATATGATCAACTCTTCTCCATTAATTATTTAAATTCAAATAATTTTGTGTTTTATTCATAAATTTGAAACCATTATCCTATGAAAATTTGTATTTTAGTTTCACAATAACAAAAAAATCACAATTAGATTCATCATAACCACTCCTCCATCAAATCTATGTTTCTCTATGATTATTCTTCATTCTATGTGGAGGTGATCTCTACTTGTACATAAAAATCTAATTCTATCTATATAGTAAATTTTGGAATATCTAAAATTTGACTTCAAGGTTATGGACCCATGTAATATAACTTAGACATTCACATTATTTTCTAACCCATTTATATTTTCTCACAACCATTTCTCCACTATTTTCCCATTTCTGTTTCAGTGTGTCTAAAGAATCCCAAATAAATATTTTAGTCAACTCCAATAGATTAACATCTACATTACACCGTCATAAACCAATTATATAATAAAATGGGAAATCGACACTAGGAAGCCCCTCATAAAGGGAATTCTTTTGACCAAACCATTAATGAATACCCCACACCCAGTGAGATGTACAAGCATTGGGATGATGAATGATTAAAAGATAAATTCCCATCCCTATCAAGGATTATTGAAGAGATGAATCCTAGTGAATGACATGATGTAAAAAACAGTATCCATAATAATAAATAACTAATAATTGAACTATTATTTGAAAAATTGATAAAAAAGTATTCTAAAGTTATATCATTGAGAGTAGAACGTCAATGCATTGAAATGGTTGTGGTCCTTATTCCCACATAGAATATACCTTCCTCAATATTGATATATGAATCTTGTTACAAACATACACATCTTGAATTTTCTAAAGAAATAACATTTCAAATTTTGGTAGATATAGATGATAATGTAATTATTGATGGGTTTTTAAATCAGAGGGTAAATTGATTTCTTTTGGATTCAAATGAGGAAAAATTGTCTTCATGGATGGAATATTCTGAATATGGCAGCAGAGATGATTTTATGGACCACCAATCACTAACCCATTTTCATATATTACAAACATAGATTATATACCCATCCCAGAAATTATACTTGCCAATTTTGGGGATGAATAATATTTTTAAAATGAACCAATTATTTCTAAATTTCATGAAGAAGAAACTATTTACGAATCAAAATGCCAGTCTTGTTTAGGAAATTTCAATAAACCCACCCTCAAAATATTAATCATTCCATTCGCACAAAATTATCCCGTTTTAGGATACAAATGAGACCTTGTAGTTATTATTCATCCATCTCTTGAAACCAATAATGATGGAATGATCCTTGATGTCATAAGAATGACTACATAAGCAACATGGTTTACCATTTATAATATTCCATGGATCTCCCGATTCTGATATTCCATAGGGAAAATCCAAGTAAAATCATAAATGGTTGATCAAGTGTCTTCTGTAGTCTTTTCTGAGACATCTATGATCATTCATACAATATTGGTTTCTAGAGAACAATGAGAACTACACAGTCTTTGTTGTACCCTATGAAGTAATAATTTAGTAGGGGAATGAAGGATTATAAATTTGAGATTGGGTTTATTTAAATTTACATAAGTATATTGGAAATTTGAATAAAAACTGTTTCTTATCTAATAAATTTATAATGAATTGGTTCATTATGAAATTAATATTCGACCCCAAAATTTTCTGGTTGAATATCAAGAATGTGTATGTGTATGGACTTAATGTTTGTGATCTCTATCAATGGTTCAATTATTGGTGGTCATTAAAAACCTTCATTGGATCCATATTCTTAATATTTAACTCATTAAGACGAATCTTCTGCTATTGAATCCAAAAAATCAATACCTCGTTTATTTAAAGAACCTATAAAAATTATTTTATTTTATTTACCTATAAAAAATCATATGGTTGTTTCATTAGTAAATTTGTTATGGGATTTTTTGTAACAATATTTTTCAATAAATTTCGATGAAGGGATATTCTGAATAAGAATGGGTTCTATAACTGTTTCAATGAATTGTAGTTGTACTATCAAGGATGAATCATCCAAATTAATTTTATCCATTTTTTACACAAGTGTTCAAGAATTTTTTGTCAATTGGGATGGATAGGATTTTTTACATCATGGAATTCACTAGGATAGTTCTCTTCAATAAACCTTGAGATTTATGTGAATTTATCTTTAAATCATCTGGTATCCCATTGAGTGTACATCTCACTCGGTGTGGGGTATTCATTCAAGGTTTCATAAAAGAAATTTCCTATGTGTGGGGGCTACCCAATGTGAATTTCTCATTTGATTATATCATTGGTTTATGAAATGGTATTTTAGAATATAATAAATTAGAGTTGATTTAAATTTTTATCAGTGATTATTTGGAAAAATGTAAATAGAAAGGGAAAATGAGAGGAAAAAGTGGTTGTGGGAAATGATAAATGGAGGAAAAAAGATAGTGAGTGTCTAGGAAAACATACTTGGGTCCCTGACCATAATGCCATAATTGGTTATACCCAAATTTACCATAATGATATAATTAGTCGTTGATGTATGAGTACAGATCAAATTCACATGGACTGATGAAGAAACATAGAGAAACATAGATTTCATGGAGTACTGGGTATGAAGTTTCTAAATGTGTTTCCTTATTTTTGAAACTAAAATACTAATGGTCACAAGAGAATGGTTTTAAATTTATGAATGAAACACCAATGATTTAATTTAAATAATTAATGAATTCATGAATATCTTAGTTTTATTTTTTGGCTAGAATGGATGTAATTGGATTTATTTAGATTTTTCATTTAGTAGTTCAAGAGGTATCCAATAAATGAGATAACTCCCTAATAATGTTCTATGATTAAATATATACACAATTTCAATTCTATTCACCAATTCACTTAGAGGATCAATTTCATGATCACTCCAAGGAATTTAATCATATTAGCACTCAAAATGTCTCGCCTTTAAAGTTGGTGAAGACGAAGAAGAAAATAATTCATAGAATAGAACTCTCAAACCATATAAATAATTGAAGAATTTAAGAACATGAAATAAAATCCAATACACCACCAATAAAAAATGAATAACCAAACCTCAAAAGGTTTATCTTTCCATTAATTAAAATAACTCAATGGAAGGTTAATGTCGACTTAAATAAGAGGGATTGAATAAGAAAAACACTTAAAAACAATCCACCATTTTGTGAGGAATTTCACAATTGTTGGTGTGAATAAATTTACACCTCAATTGAAAGGTATCAATGTGTTAAAGAAAATGACATAACAAATTAAAAAGAATATGTAAAAAAAGGAGAATAATAAAATTTATTAATAAATTAATGTGAATGGAAAACATATATGAGGTAAATTAATGATGTGATTACAAAAATGAAAGTCGACAATTACAATAAAAAGATAAATGTTCATCTAATCCCTTATCCACAAGCTCCTTATATATGAATATTAGGAGCCTAGATTCAACCCCCACCACCACAAACAAAATATCTTCCTTCCCCATTAATTATGAGAGTCCAAAAGAGGGTGGTAAATTGAACGAAAACAGGCTTTTCAATGTTGATGAGAAAATCGTTAAGAATCATCCCACTTTTAGCGTTTAAATATGTCATTGATAATGGACGAATATGGGATGGTCATACTAAATAAATATTTTTTATAGGTTTCCTCTATATGATTTAAAAAATTTATGCAAATTGGATTACTCATTTATATGGTATGCTCAAAATTCATGGAAAATTTTATGGGCCTTCAAATATAGTCCATAGATAAAATTTCAACTTAAGCACCCTAGATATCCTTGAAACAGTCACAATTAGTGGTGACCACATTTTAATGAAATAATCCCCATAATATTATCTTTCTACAAATTGAATTTGAGCATCATTGGGGTTGAATTTGGGGCTCCACTTTTATTTTATGGTTCTAAGGTCCATTATGCTTTGTTCAAATATTTCTGAGTTAATGGCCAAAAATCACCATCCTCCCTTATGATTCATCTGTTGATCCTAAAAGATAAAATGTTCGTGACAAAGTAATAAATAATTTTCATAATTATCAAATTCAAATAATATAAATAATCAATTCCATAAATAGATTATTATTTGGGCATGATTGAACATATTAAACATTAAATGCTTAATGATGTGAAATGACCCTCGTTTTATAAAATGAAATAAAATTGGTGTTTATAGACTTTGAAACACATGAATATTAAAATATAATCAATGAATATTAGCCTATTTTAGTGGCTAATGAGACCATAACAAATATCAAGTAATTATGATGGGTAAGAATATCATCGGAAATGTTTTTCATTACACCAAAAAAAGGAAATTGTAACGGTTCATCACAAATAACACCATTTTCGACTTTTAGTTCATCTATCGTAAATACTTAATTTATTTATAATTTAAAAAAGAAAAAATTAAAGTAATAAAATATAATTTAAAATAATTTAAAATAGTTAAAAAATTACATATAATTTAAAATATTTATACATATTTAAAAATGCTCGGAAATAAAAAAATTAAAAAAATTAAAAACATTTATTATTAATTAAATTTATTAAAAAATTTCATTTAATTAAAAAATGATAAAAAATTATAAATTATTAAAAATATTTTTAAAAAATTACACATAATTAAAAACATTAATATATATCTAAAAATGAGAAAAATGTAAAAACCATTAATAAATTAACAAATAATTAAAAATATTAAAAATATTTACCAAAAATTAAAAAATTTACAAATAATTTAAAAACATTAAAAAAATTACAAATCATTACACATTTAAAAATAAAAAAAAATAATTAAAAAATAAAAAAATTAATATAATTTAAAATATTGATACATACAAAAAAATATTAGAAAATATATAAAAATAAAATCATTTAATAAAATTAAAAATATAAAAAAATATAAAAAAATTTGCTATAATTACAAAATATTCAAATAATTATAATGTTTAAAATAATCTAAAAATCATTGAAAATTTCAATTAAATTAGATACCATTTAAAAATTTAAAAAAAAATTAAAAAATTTCATATAATTTAAAATATTTATACATACATTATAATATGTGAAAAAAACAAAATTTAATAAAATGAATAATAAGTAAATATATTAAAAATATTATAAATAATTTGAACATTTACAATAATTTAAAAAAATAAAAAAAATTAATAAAAAATGTACAATGAATTATAAATAACTAAAAATCATTAATAAACATTTAAAATATTTAAAAAAATGACTAATAATTTAAAATTATTAAAAATATTTAAAAATAATTAAAAAATTAAAAATAATTTATACATATTTTTACATATTTTTACATATTGGAAAATAAAAAAAATTTAGAAATTAAAAAATAATATAAAGTTTTTAAAAAAATTCATGTAATTAAAAAAATTTAAAAAAATTTAAAATTAAAATTTAATTAAATATAATTTAATAAAATATATTATAAATTACCAAAAAGCTGTGAATAATATAATTTCCAATTTTCAAGTCATAACAATGACAACTTTCTGTGTGAATCGGTCTAGATGACAATAAAATTTGTTATTGCACATGACTTAAAAGTATATAACTTATTTCATTTTTAATTTTACCATAATTTACAATAATTTAAATATATATATATATCCAATCATTTAAAAACTATATTAACATGTTTTAAATAGGTAAAATACGATCATAATTTAAAAAATGCTTTGACATCACTACCACAAACCATGAATTATAATTAAAAAATATATCATTATAACCAACTTATATAATTGACCGATTAAATATTTTTATTTAAACATAATAAATCTTTTACATCCCTATATTAAATTTTCATAGTCCTCATATTTAAAATAATAATATACAATAATAAAATTCCATTAAAGATAAAAATTGAGAAGACTATTTAATCTAACGATCAAACAATGAGAAAAAAGTAGGTAAATTTATTAACCATGGAAAATAAACTCATGAGGAATCAATTGACACCAAAATAATGAGATAAATATTTCCAACCAAATGAAATTTACCTGTGCGAAACCAATTGACACACAAATAAAAACAAATAAATTTAGATTAACTATAAATATCAGATAAATTTAAAAAAATGTATAAACTTTTTAGCATAGGATTTCACTATATAAATAATTACAATATTAAATCAAAATACAAAAAAAAAAGAATAAATAACCAATATCTGTACCTAGAAAATCAAAGTAGGGTGCCCCGAGGTGGCATTACAACACGATTATGTAGCAGAGAAAGTGATTGAGCGGCACTATGGGATAGTCGTGGGAGATGGAGTGGTAGCGTAACACTGTTAGAGGAGGAAATTGGAGGAGGAATGTCATTGTGGGAAAAGGAAGGAGGAGAGATAAGAAAGGGTCATCTTTGTTAAGTGAAAAGATAAATTATGGAAGACTATTTAAGACAGAATTAATTTTATCAAAAATAGTAATCTTGTGAAAAAATATTTTCGATAGAAATTGATTCTCATTGCAAGTACATCTGAGTCGAAGGGTATTTGTTATGGAAGTAGGTTTCCATCACAAAAATCAACCGCTACTACATTTGGTGTCGGATGACACAAACACCAGCCCAAACTATTTGTGATGAAATAATTGTTATGTAGCAAAAATTACTTGTTCGGAGACTATTTGCGACGGGTCAATTGCCCATCCCAATTGACCCATCACAAATAGTAAAATTTATAATAGTTTAATAATGACACCATTATTCTAATTAATATAAAATTATACTAATAATTAAAAATACAATTTTATTATACATTAAATTTATTTTTACTAGTTAATATTACCCATAAAAATTTATAATATTCCTACTAATTAATTATATTAATAATTAAAACATTATACTAACCATTTATATTTCTAACCTAATTTTTTAAAAAAAAATAACATATCTAAAAATTAATAAAATATACCAAACTCAAATTTACATTACACAAGAAATTTAATAAACATATAACCCTAATTAATATAATTTCATTTTAGAAAATTAAAACATAAATATTATACAGAAAATTATCAAACGTTAAAATAAATTTTATACTAAAAATTCAATTAAAAAATAAAATGAGAGAAATAATTCAAAATATTAAAGATAGTTAAAACAAACATCACCAAAAAATGAATTTTTACAGCGCCACCCTTTATCGGCGGCAAAATAAGCACAGTTAAAGGAACCACTTTATCAGTGCTAATAAAGGTACCCTATTTATCATCACTTTTTAAGCATTGTTAAGGGGAACCTCGTTATCAAGGTTTTTTTATAAACACTGATAAATACCCCCTAACTTTATCAATTATTTTTTACTAGCACTAATTAAACATATATGTAAAAAAATCAATAAAAATAATATATTAGTAGATAAATATATTTATATTCATATAATATAATATATATTTTTTAAATATGTATTAGATAATTAAAATATACATTTACAATGAATATATAATAAAATTAAAGAAAGTGGCTGATAAAATAATTAAAAATATTATATTAAATAATAATTTTCTAATTAATATCTTGTAATAATCATTTGATATCAATTTTAATATTAAAAATCAGAAAATTAATAAAACAATTGAAAATAAGTTTAAAACGTTACTCGAAGTTCAAACAGTAGTAACAATGGATCAAGTTATTTTTTTGGTCTCTACTATATACCAAATCGAATCCTATGACAATATCTGTGCCCTAATAAAAAATGGAAACCCTATTTTACACTTTTTATAGCCAAAAATGGCCAAGAAGTCCTCTAAAACTGAGTTTTTAGTGTGGGTATCTCAATTTAATAACATTCGATGGATTTTCAGCCTCATTTAGTGGGGTCTTTTTTTCATTTTTCAATGAGGACTAAATTTATTTTTGTGGATTAAATTCATACTGATATCATGTATTTGAAATTTTATCATTCTTCGTAAGTTATTTATATTTATAGTAAAATATATATCAATATATACATATTTTTTATATATTCAGACATAAAAATATAATTTTATAAATAAATAATTAAACATACTAACATATAAAATTTATTTCTCAATATATAAAACTAATATAATTATAAAATTATATTCATTTTAGTTAAAATAATAATGTATGAATATATATATACATATAAAATTATTTTTATATAATGTATATATATATATATATATTTGTGTTTTTATTGACCAATATATATACATTTATATATATTTTCTAATATATATATAAATATTGATGTATAATATATGTAAATAAATATAAATAATTATATTTATATTTATAGATTCGCACACACACAGAGATATATATATTTTTGTGTGTGTGTGTGATTTTATTTAGAATCACACACAAACACAACAACCAAATTTTTAATATGTGTTTATATGTATGTGGATAAATTTTTTTATATATATACATCTTAAAATATCAAAAAATAATAATTTGGTGGAGTGGAAGAGGAGTTAGGGTATGAGGGAGAGGTCTGTGGTTTGAATCCTAGAATAGGCAGATGCTCATGTGGTTTTGTTAATTCAACCACGTGTGTGTTGCTATTAAAGGGGGGAGGGGATGCTGGTGGAGTGTTATTAAAAGGGGATAGAGTGCTGATAAAAGCACGGTGGTCCACAAATCTATTTTCATTTTTTTAGATCTAATAAAATGATTCTTTATTATCATTTTGTAGCACTAATAATAGGGATCCCCTTTTAATAGTGCTTCGATTTTCATCATTTATTAATCCCTAATAAATCATTTTTTCGAACATATAATGCTCTATTTTGTGGTAGTGAAAACTATGATAGGAGGTATACATACATATATATATTTTCTAGTCAAGAACATAAAATAGAAGTTGTGTGGGTTATTGTTACTAAATGGGAAGGGATGAGTTAAATATTATTGGGTGTGTCTGTCAACAAATACCCTTTCAATTTTCAGCGAAGAGTGTCAATTTTAAATTTTTAGTGGAGAGCATCGGTTCAATTGATGCTCTATATCAGCAGGAATGAGCATCAATTCATTTGAGGTTCAACTACCCAATATTCCAAGGGATTAAAAACAATGTGTAATTTTAAATAATTAAAAAAACATCACTTCTAAAATTTATCTCAATCAGGGTTTCTTCACGTTCTAGCAGCTTGATAGGGAACTGCTTTGTGCGACCCACATCATTTCTGTTTTTGGGTCTGATGGTATGTAATAGAAACATGGTACTTTCTCTATTGTAATCGAAGAATATGTTATTCTAGTCGTTACTGGTAGTTATTAAAACATAATGATTGTGAAAATTTAAAGGGGATAAAATTCCTATTCATGTGCACTTTTTATGGGGATCATGTTTTTCACAACCATGATATATTGAAACAAAGAGAATAATATGGGTTCCAACTTGAAATAATGTTTTCAATGGGGGGCTTAGACATCATTGATGTTTCCCATTGTAAACAGTTAGTGTTCGTCACGGACCCTATTCACCAGTGGATCTTGGGATGGTGTTCAAAATCTCTTCCATGTTGTTCGTTCATCATGGAAATAGAGTAGATTCCTTTATTGATCAACCTGTTTTTCAACTAGATCAAGGATCGGTTCATGTATCATCAATACGAAACACATTTCATGTTCAATTTATGGCTTGATAAAGGCTCAAAGAACTATTGAGAACCAAGATGCAGTTGAAGTTTGAGGGCCCATACCTGAATATCGTATGTTGGTTCCTACCATATGCCACTAATTTTCCAATAATTAGTACATGAATAACATTGAGAAATATAGAAGGCCTGTATTCTATGTATATTTTATCATATGCTTTATAACATTAATAAACCTTTGTAATACATGCTTCCAAAATATTCCCCCCTCATTTTTATACATTCTCTGATACCACTACAAAACTGTGTTTTAATAGTGCTATTAACGAAAATTTTTACAATTTTTTAGGCACAGATAAAGACACCCTTTATTAGCATAAAAAATCAAAGTTAAAGGGGGTAAAATTATATTTTTTTTGGAACATTATGACTCCGAATCATTTTTCAGCACATCTAAAACCCATTTAATAGTGCCCCCCTCCATCCGCAATTTTCACCCCACCACCCATTTAATTTTTATTTATGAATTTCCATCCACTTTTTCATTCTTGGATTTGAACCATGCACCACTCCATTGATTATGGAATGCCTTAACCACTGCACCACATTTTCTTGTTATCTGTTTAAAAATATTTCTATTTATTTATATATATATACCCATAAATTAATTTTTAGAACATGTGAAATTTTCATTTACAAATACTTGAATATAATATAAATATATATACCATTATCCACACACTCACAAAATCATTATACACACACATATATATAATGTTAAAAATTGTTATATATTTCTATAAATTCATTTTTAGAACATGTCTTTATTTATAAATATTTTAGAATATATATGTGTGTGTGTGTGTGTTAATTTTTATCACACACATGTTTACATATAACAGTAATTATATTTTGTATATATACATATTAGTGAATTTGTATATGGTAATTTAAATGGAAAGTTTTATACATAAAATGAAATAAATAATAAAAATTTATTTTATATATTTACATATTCATTATTATATAATTATATTGTTATATGTATTTATATAAGTGATTTATCATAAGTAAATATAATAAAATAGGCATATATTTAATTATAAATAAAAAACATTAGGAAACATGATAAGATATCAAAAGAATAATATCAATATGAATTTAAGAAATGAGAATAAATTCTATCTCCACCAAAAAAAAGACATCAAGAACCACTTAAAAAATGTTGAAATTCAATCAAATGTTATAAAATTATGGTCACCTGACTAAGACCTTAGTTTTGGAGGTCTTTTAATCCTTTTTTGACTAAAAAAACAAGACACGGTGTTTCCTCAAATAATTATGCAATAGAGATTGTCGTATGCTTCAATTTGATATGTGATGGAGCCCAATCAAACACTCGGATAAGAAGTTATTGTCATTTGAACTTCAAGAAACCTTTTAACTTCTCTTAGTCCATTCATTAATTCATTTAATTTTTATGTAATCCATTTATTATTAAATGACTAATACTCGATAATAATTGTCACTCTTTTAGTTAATAATATTTTTTATAATTTTATTGTCCATTTTCACTAAATATCTTATATATTAAGTGTAAATTCCAATTTATCCTTATCTAGAACATATCTAAAAAATATACATATTATATATATATATATCAATATAACTATATTTATATATTTATATCAATATAAATATCTTTATATTTACATATAAATTATATTAATGTATTTTTTTGAAATATACCCCATGTCATCATTAGAATAAAAAAGTCCCCAAAAAGGGTGGGCCTTTATGAGCACTATTAGTGACAAAGGCACCCTTTTTTCAAGGTTTTTTCTTTATTACTAATAAAGGATCACCGTTTATTAATGGGTTTTTATCACTGATATGTATGGGGTATTTATTATTTCCTTTTTAGAAGAACTGATAAAGGGAACCCTTTATGATCATTTTAGTGCTTTTAAAGTTCCTCTTTAACAACACCCAAAAAAGATGTTAAAGTCCCCCTTTAACATCCGTTTTCTAATGCTAAAAAATGGGGTCTTTAAAATAGTTTTTAGCTAACGTTGTTAAATACCTAACCCGGGATAAACCCAATTTTGTAGTAGTGTATGTTTTATTAATGCCCATTTCTACCATTGGGGACTCTTCATTTAATTACCCCACTACTACAACAATCACTAGGCCTTTAGGTCATGTTTTAATGGGTCTAAAGGTCACTATGTCTTCAAGATCATGTAAAGGTTACCTCTAAACCCAGTTAAAAAGAGGGATTTCATTCCTAATAAATAGGGCTCTTGACCCCAATGTAATATATATAAATATAAACAAACATTAATATTTATATAATTTATTCAGTTGTAAATATTTATTTTAGAATTTTATTTTTGAGCATAATATATTAAATATATATTGTGTTTTTGATCGGTAAATTTTATTCACTTTTAATATTTTAATTCAATGTCTACAAGTATTAAATATCTAGTTTATTTTTTTGTAATTTATTCATTTTTAATATTGTTGATTCATTAATAATATTAATAATTTTTTAATATTTTTGTAATTTATTCATTTTTATTTTTTCTTTGTTTAATATTTCAATAATTTTATAAATTTGTATTATTTATTTATTCATTTTTATCCATGAACATTTAATGTTTTAATATGGTTGATTTCATTATATTTAATATGATTCATTTTTATTTTAACATATATTCATTTATATTTTTTAAATAATATATTTATCTAAAAATACATAGTTTTTGTAATGAAAATCAATATATTGATTTTTTTTCATTATAAAATTTCATTTTGTGTATCACTAATTCATTTACTATAATTTACAATTATTTATTCACTAAAAATGTTAATTATATTTTAACTTTCAATATATTTTATTACCTTTAAATATTTATTTGTCTAATATTTTTGTCATTTATCAATTTTTTTATTTATACATATTTATTCATTAGCATTTAATGTTTTTAGTATGATTATAACATAATTATTTAATAAGAATTCATATTTATTTAAATATATTTATTTTTTATTTTTTATTGATTTATATAATTTATAAAACTTATTCATTTCTTTAATAATTTGGAAGTCTATTCATTTTTAGTTATTAAATTTCACTCTTTTATACCTTTCATGAATTTAAGATTATTTATTCATTAATATGGTTGATTAATTTTTATCTTTTTTAATAATTTATTTGTTTTTAATATATACACGTGTTTAATATTTTTAGGATTATTTTATATTGTTTTTATGTACACTTTTTAGAAAGAACTGATAAAACCCTTTTAGTCTTTTAAATGCAACCCTATCAAATAACCCCACTCGCATGAATCCTTCAAACTATCACATAATGTAATAGTGGTGGTCACTCCCCCTCTAAATTCATGAATGAAATGAATCATCCAACCCCCAAGGTATGTGATTCTTTTGCCTTTTTTTAGAATAAGTGAAAATTTTTCACCATTTTTAGTTCTTATTTTCCCGTCTCCAATAGAAGCCCCACCCCCTGGCCCATTGGTACGATAATGGCTTTCCCATGTACCATACGACCACCGTTTTCCATTTCCAAAGGGTTTAGATACTTGATGATTGGGTGTTCTTATTTTTTCAAGTGTGTTAGATGATCTTAAGATATTAATGGTTTAATTTCCATCAAATGTTTATATTTAACCATTAAAAAGTTTATATGAAAATTACAATGCAATTATGATATTAATTTTTTTTCAAAAATTAACATGAAATAATTATCAAAATGAAATCACATATATGTACTGTATTTATATTTTGATTTAATTTTTTGATACTATATTCATGTATAAAATATATATGGGAAAACATAATAAAATATGAAGTATAAATTTTTTTATATAGGAATATATATACACACAAATATATATCTTTATATATATATACACACTCGTATACACATATCTGTTTTTTGAGACTAGAATATTTCGTTCTGATTATAGGTTTATATAAAATCCATACGGATTGATATTGATAAATTATATTCTAATAATTCATTGTTCATTAATCGAATGTATCCCTATCTGATTTTCTCTCATATATGTATTAAAATTTCCATTAAACTTGATTTATTCACATGGTATGAGAGTGGGAAAAATACTATATTGTTTAGATGTTATCTAGATGATACACTCAGACACACACACATGTATATATAAATATATTTAAATAATATTATAATGTGATTTATTCACATGATATCTTCATATTATTAATATGATTTCCAAAGGGTTTGGATATGAAAAATATTTTTTACTTTACAATAAAATATAGTTTTGTTTTTTTTCTCTCAAAGTAGTTTTTAATTTAGTCATTGGTCAGTAAAAATATTAATATATTCAAAATGAATAGAATTAGATATATTGAAAATAAATTTATTATGTAATTCAAAATGGTTATTTTTATTGAAAACATTATGAAGAAATAGTGGGGTTTGAAGAATGAAAATACTATTAAGAAGTGATAGAGGGTTGAAAAGGGAATTATTCAACTTTTGTGGAATGTAAAAACTTGATATAGGTAATATATAGATAGAGATATACTCCATCAAGGATTAAGAGTATTTCACTCTCTTAAATGGTGTCATCAAATTCTACCTAGATCTCTAGAAGGAGAGATGATAAGAATGATAGTCATTTTTTGTTGCTTTGTTCTTATGGTAGATTATTTATCATGGTCATTTCATGAGAGATAGGATGAAATTCCCCCCACCCAGATTATCTTTTTCTATCTAGGGATCATAGATGGTTCAGGGGTAGTGGGAGGTGGTGAAGAAATGCAAGGGATGATCTCCAAGAATGATATGATGGGATGTGTCTAGATGGTGAATGGAATTGATATACTCCCACTACGAATGATGTTTCAGGAATTTTGTTGTGCATGTCGGCGATGATGGTGGGAATCACTGCTCTGATCCGGTCAACAACAACATTCAGTTTCTAAAAGTCGATGTCATCGGGGTGCACTACCTTTGGGAATGTGCATCATTCATGTCAATTGTTGGTGGATTATTTGGAATTTTTTCTAATAGGAAGTGGCAATCATTTATTCCTTCAGGTATCAACGACTGGTGACTCACCTAACAGCGAGCTCATGACGGGTATGTGGAGCTGGTGAAGAAATTCAGTGACATGCTCTATCTGTGGAGTTTTTTTTCAATGGTGGGGACCTAACAATGGAAGGTGGGAGGACTGACCTCGGGTGTGTTATCGAGGAGGGCTAGTAGGTACAGACAAGATATGTCAATATCATGGTGGGTTTCGCTATTATGTTATTGTGTTCATGGGATTGAGGATTCTTCCCTTTTTTTTCATTGGGCATTGTGTGGATTTTTTTGGTGTGGACATAATCAGTTATGCACTTTTGGGGTCCTCAGGGGACATTGTTGTTTGGTCATTTGTTAGTCACTTCTATGTATGGGGGTATATATTATACTTAATTGTTGTTTGTTGTACATTATCTTTTTTAAATATATTTTTTGGTCCATGAGCTCAAACTCATTGTGTGAACCATTTTGAGTATAAACACTAGATTAAAGTTTGGTGACCTTAATCATTTTCTCTCTATGTAAAGATTACCAAAATAGAGGATTTGTGTCCTCAAATACTGATATGTTATTTAGATAGCAATGTATATATTCATTATATGCATACCTTATTATTATTTAATAAGTCTTCATCATGTTTCCCATAAATCAGACATACGACAATTCTTAAATTATTTATTGGTGTTTACATTGATTATATTACAAAATAAATCATTTAGCTGTGTTTTAAGAACATTTCATTTTACAGGGAATAGATTGAATCAATAATTTTCAGACTAAATAGGGAAAAACTAAACGTGCATAATAACTAGGATAATACTTCAATTTATGGAACATTTTATATGAATACTAGTTTAAATGATGATTGAGATCATATTGAGGAAATGAAAATAAAAATTGAAGATGGCATTCATGATTTACAAAATAGGTTTGAGAATTTAAATAACTATTCAAAGAGACCATTAAATACTGATTATACTAAATATAGCACATTGATAGCTATATTGAAGTTATATAATTTTAAATCTTTCAGCTGATGGAGTAAAAATAGTATTACATAACTATGTGGACTCCTAAATGATATGACACCAGTACAAAATGAGCATCCTTGTTTTACATATGATTATAAGTGAATGCATTGTTCAACGGGTATAGTCTCTAAAAAATTACATGTCTATCCAAATGATTGTATATTGTTTCATAAGATCTGTGAATCATTTATAAAATACACTAAGTGTGGAAAATATCGATAAAAGAAATGTGATTCAAGTCCTTTAAATATTGTAGAGTATTTTCATATCATTCTATGGTTTAGAAAACTATATGACTATCAAAAAACAGTTATTCAATTGCTATGGAATACAAAAACAAGAACCGAATATGGGAAACCACACCACTCAGAAGACTCTCTATTGTGGAAGAAAATTGATTATGAGTATCCAGACTCTTGAAACGATATAATAAAAATTATCTTGAAATTTATATAGAGGGAATACATCTTCTTGGTGTACAATGTAGTACTCATAGTACATGGTCATTTATATTATTAAATTATAACATTCAACTATAGTTATGAATGATTTATGAAAATTATAAAGTACACTCCATAAAATATTTTAGGCCAGACAAATTTTTATAAAATAATTCATTAAAAATAATTTTAGTTCAATTATTATTTATTGGAAATAATTATTACATTATCCTCTTTAAA
Organism: Viscum album; assembly: GCA_963277665.1. NCBI lineage: Eukaryota > Viridiplantae > Streptophyta > Magnoliopsida > Santalales > Viscaceae > Viscum > Viscum album. Next base: position 224,852,221 of record OY728165.1, read on the forward strand.
TAACCTTCATTCATTTCCATCATAATATTCTTCAGTGGAAAATTTCTCAAGTTACCTTACAACTCTTTCTTTTCTTCACTTTAGTTAGATTTCATTATTATTTGTCTATTTCTATATTTCAGTAATTAATATCTATGAAAAATTTAAATTCATTATTTCTTGGTTACCAATATTATATGCCCTATAGTTATGCCTTATGACATAATTATGAACCATGTTTCATTACATGGGTAACACTAATAATTATTCCTTATTTTTTATTTTTTAATGTTGTGTACATATACATGTACATGTTATGATAGGTGTTCCCAGATAGCACTCCAATGTATTGGGTAATTTTTTGTCTCATTAGACATTATTTATGGGATTACAAAGTAAAAATAATCCATTATGGGACACATTTGACCATGTCATTCTGTCTTGGAATATAGTAGTAACTTGTATTTATATAATGATATATGTTAATTTCACATTTTTATATTTCCATTATCATATGACTCCATGTTCTATATGTTACAGATCTATATGTTTATTCATGATTATTTCCTTGTCTGTTATCACGTTATGATTTATGACCCTTATATTATGATAATTATCCTTATTTATTCTCTTTTGAGTCTTTTTTGCTCATCCCTTTAATTTATGTATACCCCAAATTACCCTACTTATATATAAGAGCTCAAAAGAGTTAGGATCTCATTATGGATAATAATAAAAATAAGTTTTATTCTTGTTTAAATTTTTTTAATTATGTGCCTATTATTCCAAATATACTATGGTTTCTAGTCCTTGGTTTGTATTTGATGGATAATTATAATTAAAAAAATACAATATTATGTGTATAAGTATTGGGTCACTATAGTTGGTATAATAGGATGGTCTTGTTATTTTGGGTATCATGACTAGAAAAATTTAGTAATAACCTAAAGTATAATTATATTACATCAGATAACCTAGATTTTAACATATGGAATCATATGTTATGATATTATTTTTACATCATCTTAGAGATTTTCTCCATAAGGGCTCTCCACTTGTATTGTGTGGAGACAAATTCGATGATCATTTGGAGTTCCCTTATGAGAGACATTTCTCCTCTATGGTAGATTACTTACCTCATCTGAAAATGTAGGGATCTTGTTTTTGGTGACATCGAGCTTCTTCACAGGTGGTGTGGGGGTAGCTGTCTTTCTGAAATCAAGGCCTCTAGAGTTACCCATGACCCACCCCTTTTGGTGTTCAATTTCCATGGATATGTTCCTCTAGGGGGTGCAGACGTTGTTATCGGTGGTTCTCTTGGTTTCCATTTTTTCAGAACTCCTTGATTTTTCTTTGTGGTTGTGGTGTTGGATGGTGGGCTACTTTGTTCTTATTCATGCTTTCAAATAAATTAAAATAATAATGATTATCCTTTTTATATTCTCATTATCTATTTATTCAATACCCATAGTTTGATTTTTATATTTTTAGTTATCTTATGGAATTTGGTGAAAATGTAAAAACAGAAAATGTAATTTTCAATGTGTTCATTTGCCTAATGAGATACCAAAACTTATGGGAACATTAGATCAGATCTTTATGATATTACTAACTCAACTAGATCATGTTGGGAATAATAACATAAATTTTGTTGAATATACTCTTTCTCTTAATAATCATCAATTTGTGATCGAATCCTTTATATCAAAACACCTCCTACCATTTTAATATCTTATGATCTCCTTATTGTAGAATAATTTATTAACTCCATTGATATGATATTATCTATCCTTTTGTGCTAAAATGAATACAAATTCATGCTATAATTCTGTCATATTGATGTGGAAGCTTATTTGTTGTGGAAATTGATAAAGAAGCAGAATTATAAATAGAAAATTAATTCCATGTAATGGGAAGGATTAAGAAAATATTTTTCAATATAAAATTTCCCCAAAATCTTTATATTAAGATGAAGAGGGTGGTCCTCAGAATAAATAAATTGAAAGATGATTCTATCATTGTGTATGATGAAATATTAAAAATTCGTTCATGATATGCCTCTAAATGTTTCATTGAAGCTGAATGAATTTTGGATAAATTATTTTGTGGATTAAAGTCAAATCTATAGATGTCCATGGAAATTTGAGACATTAATAGTTAAGAGGAGGTTGTATGTTATTCCCATAAGGTTATGATATAGATTTTACACATTTAGTGGTATCATGGGATCAGAGAAAAAAAATGGAAAATGGAATTTAATATGGGACAATCAATAGATAAATCCTATAGTGGAAGAAAAAAATTACATTCCCACATCTAAAAAATGTGGGAAGAAACACCCATGGAACATTAAAATTTGAATTAGGAAGATTCTTAAAATTTTGAAAAGAGGGACATTGGGCTAACCATTTCAAAATGGATATAATGAAACCCAATTATGTAGAAGAAGAATAAAATTTTAGAATTAATGTTTAGATTGTAGCACAATGTTTCAATAGAAAAAACACAAACATTATGCGATCCAATTCCCTATGAGAATGGATTTTAGATACAGTCAATGACAACAACCTCCAAGGTAGAAACTAAGGGTATATTCTATCAATAATAATGAGTTGAATCCTAAAAATGGTTTGGTGTTTGGATTGATGATTATTCACTCAAGAATCAAAAATATGAATTTTGATTTTGGTTCTTTAAATTCCTTCATATTATAAACATTAATATAATGATTCAAACAACACCTCTGAGTATGGAGGATGAGTTATCTATAATAATATTTATTGAGAAAATTAATAAATGTAAAGTATATAACTCCTCATCAATCAATGTTTGTGGACTAATCCTACTACAAAATTTCATCTAACTTCTTTTAGTGAAGCTTGAAGCTCTATTTTTCATGTATTGGTTATCTTTATATAATAACAACAACAACTATCGGTATAGGGAGATCATCAGACTCAATTTTAGGCATCCTTTAATTCTATAAAAATGTGAGTAGAATGATGAATATCCCTAGTAATAATATTCTTAAGAATGGAAACTATTTCTTTATGAGAAATCATATCTCACTCAAAATTTTAAGAAAAACGAGGTGATCATTATTGATGACATTCCCGTTGTGAGGGACTATGTTGATGTGTTACATAAATAATTTCGTGATCTTCATCTCAACTGATGGGTTTGAGTTCATAACAGAACATATACCTGAATGTGTAACAATATCAAATACTCTATATAATATAGAAACCATTGAGTTGGAATAAATAACTAATAAGTAACGATAGAATATAGACAAGGGTTTTATATTCTCGAGTGATTTATTGTAGGGTGTGTTGATCCTATTCCTAAAAAAAGAATGAATCACTGAATCTGTGCATTAATTATCATGAACCCAAAAAAACATGATAAATAAAATGGATCCCTTACCATAAATAGATGAATTTTAAATCAATTACATGTGTCCAAGTATTCTTCCATGGTTGACCTTTGGTCGGGATATCACAAATTAATACTAATGAAGGGGGTTATTCACAAGGATACCTTTTTAATGAGGTATAGAAACTATGATTTCATTGTAATTCACTAAAGAAAAAATATGTCCCCATCAATTTTGACCGACTAAATGAATAGAGTCTTTAGAGATTTGTGACATCTCGAGCTGACAACCATATAACAGTGCCCCAAGCTAAAGGTCAACATAGCCTCAATGATGTCTCCCCATATACGAAACGCTGGAAACTAGAAGAAAGGGCCTTGGGTGTGACCATGGGGAGACTATTACATCACATTATAGTGGATTGAAATATAGACATGATAGATCAATAAATAGTGAATGCATAATAAAAAGTGTGGTAGTGGAAAAATCTTGGTCATCCAACAATATTATACTAAGGTTGTAAACTATATCATATACAATGGATGATGTAAGGTGATTTCATTAAAAAAGGAAAATTTGAAATACATTTTAGTAGGAAATAAATTATATAAAAATAATAAAAACTATTTGAAAACTATCCACGAATCAAAGCACAGGCTCATTCATCTACTATCAATATCCCATCCTAAGAAAGTAAGAAAGTATAGTGTCCAATGAGGGATACTTCCCCGTATCCCCAACTGTGATCATATTTTTCGTTTAGTTACCAACAAAATACTAGATAGTGTGTGAGATAAATAATAGTAGGAAACCACCAATATAGCGTATGAAAATATAGTTTTGTGGATATAAAATGAACGGTTTGAAGGTATATAATGTTAATAAAATGCTATAATAAATAACCCGGACTTGTCATAACCTCATCTAGTAGTGTCTTTGAAGAATTAATCAACTAATTTATTATGATTTAGTTTATATATAAATCATGTTAAGGTGTCAAAAATATATAATATATCATTATAATAATAAATGAGGTTCCACAGTGTGACCAAGGTATCCTAGACCTCAGGGGTTATCCTACTCATAGTAATAATTTGTGATGTCTGACTAAAGGGGTCTGAGTGTAATCTAAGGGGAACTCCCAAGGCATTCAACTATCAATGGTTCTAAATGAGTACATAGAGCTCATCCCTGGAAAATCATTACATGGACCAATGAGGTGAATCTAATGTGTTTTATGTATGAAGACATAAAGTTGAATCCAAGGAGTATATCCATGAGATTCTAATATCCAGAGTGATAGTGAAGGGATTCGAAGGAATCAAGTCATCCATCTATTAATAAACATGGTCCTTTTTCTATAGTGGGTATCACTCATAAAGCCAACACCATGAATCAAAATATAATCCTCTGAGTGCTGTAGTCATTCCCTCTGGAATCCAAGGCTGTCTCAAGTCCATCCATTATTATAAAGATACAATGCACCATATGAAATATGGACCTTATAAATATATCATAATTCTATTCAGATCATGAAATACTAATTCCATTTTATAATTCATTAGTCTTATTCAATTAACTTTCATTAATTTGACATGGTTAATCGAGGACATGCCACCACTTTTCACATTATTTTAATAAAATATAATAGGTTCATTAATTACTATTCAACTAAAATGAAAAGGGGTATAAGAAATATTATAAAATCAATCTAATTTATAATTAAACTAATTTATTTGATATCGATAAATATACCTACCATTTATCCCTTATAGGGTTCAATAATAATGGAGGATCACTTACCGTATCAACGGTCATGTTAGAAGCACCCAAACAGTGTTGGGGGTGAACCAAACATGGGTCACAAAGGTAAAACTGAAGAACACAACTGGAATGGGTGGTTCATGATGAGGTATCAACCTAAAATGATATAATGTGTTATTATCTTGTCCATAGAATATAAACTAGGAAAAATAATTCAACGAATGTGAATTTAAGGGGAAACACCCAATGGAACTCATGAACACAGACCAATTTAAATTTATAACTGAAAGGACTTTGATAGAAAATTTATATACCACCTACGTTATCACAATAGTACTCTCCCCATCCAGTATCTTCCCATAGATGGGAATGGATTAGAATATAATAGAATAATGGATGAACTCCCTGAAAATTGGATTTAAGATCCTACATATAAATATCATTATCAATTCAAGGATTAAATAAGAAAGATGGCTACCGACTAAATCACTTACAAATATGAATCCAAGGAGTCAATTAGATGATGAATCATCAGTTGAAGGGTGAAACGAAACCAATTCACATCATAGGCTTGAAGAGAGTATCATTAGATAGAAAAATGAGCTACATTCTTCTTTAATGAAGAAATAAAGAGATGGGTATGTTATATTAATCTTGCAGAAAAAGTTAAAAACTACAAAACATTATGTGTTGCATGTTTTTAACACATAGTTAGCCAAACATTGCGCCAACTATGCGCTAGCTATTGTCCAAGGACAATTCCCCTAGCAAATGTGGAAAAAGTTTTATCTAAAATTTTATTACCCTTGTGCCCCTCTCTACTTAGGGTACACACCCCACATGGAATACAACACATGGTTAGCAAACCAATCCACAACCCATGTTCTCCCCTCTATGGTAGCCTAAAGAACCTCACATGACTTATCTAACCCTAAGGAATGGGCTGCACAATTTCTACGAACCATGTGGCCTAGTTGTTTCCTCCTAAGATGAATGCATTAGAACATGAAAAAGCATTGTATTCTCCAAAAACCTTTATTATGTGATTAAGAATTATTATAAGGACAAAAAAATTAATAAAAGTGAGGTGAAAAGTATTTTTATGACATAGAAATTTCAGATTTGTGCTGTATTCCCCTCTTAAATGAACTTTTACTCAATTTTCTCTTCAAAGGGTTGTAGAATGTTTTATAAAAACAAAACATGCCACGATGAATGTATTCCATCATCCCACTCGCAAGTATCATCCTATAAATGGATATGTTTTCATATAATCACTACTAAATAGACATACATTCCATGGAGAGCATTCATGATTAGATCAATGATGTGTATGGGATACTCCTCAAATAAAGAATAAACATTTATCTCAACATCCTTGGTATAAAAAGTATAATATGAATAAGTATGATAATGGTAAGCTATGAAACATGGAGGCTATTTGAAGGGTATGATACCATTGAGGAAATAAAAACTGGTCGGCTACCAGATCGACTCTATGAAAGATCATTGACGATCTAAAAATGTTACGCAACAACTTCACTATCCTCTGTATCCATTTATGAAAAAATCTACATAATCCCCACAAGAAAAAATGAACAATGACCTTGAAATATAGTGCTAATCGACCAAAAATGGCATATGTTATTTTAGACCCAGTCATAAAAAAACGTATTTTGATTAACTACACCATCTTCAAAGTCTTCTACATGAGATTATGACCTTGTTTCACTACCTCCCCTGCCTCTATGTAGGATAGAGTTGAACGAAACAAACTGTCATACAATACCATATAATGATCCGTCTAAATCCTCTCTTAATAGTTTTTATTTTAGGAAAACTCAATGAGGGGGATATACATCTCACGGGAATCAATGAAATCATGGATTAATGCTTGAAGAATCTTATCTAACACATATATCATCCATTCTAACTAGCCATCAGTGTGGGGTTGAAAATTTGTTCTAAGAAGAAAATGTGTACAAAATATTTCTGTAACCCCTTCTAGAACCTCAATGTGAAATGAGAATCCCTATATGAAATGATAGTATAAGGGACCACATAAAACCATATAGTCTCATGAACATAAATTATTATGAACTCATCAACTGTGAAAGTCTATTGGATTGGAAGGAAGTGATATACCATATTTTTTTGATCCATGGCTACCCAAACATTGTTGCTGCATCAATGAGACACTGATAATCTTACAACAAAATCCATCACGATGTCCTTCCATTTCTCTTGTGGGACTATAAAAAATTGTAAAAATTTATAGGGATACTTGTTCTCCTCCATTACCTACTAAATGGTGAAATAAATAATGATAAAACCAATTATTTGATGATTTATCCTACGACACCAATACTGACAATTCATATCAAAATACACCTTTTTTATTTCTATATAAACTAACCACTAAGAAGCATGAGACTCTCATATCAGTTCATCTCTCTTGTCTATAGGGACCCAAATACACCCATTTATATGTAGGATTTCATCTTCATCAACATACCAATCTATAGTCGAGTCCTCAACCAAAATAATCTCCCAATGAACCAATCCTTATGGATCTGAAAACTGCCTTTTCATCACCCTATCTAGGAGATAAGAGGTTATTTCATAGGTTTTAGAATAAAACAAATAATGAATCTCATGAAACTCCATATTAATTTTAGAAAATAAGACCATCAATTTTCATTCATCACTAGCATATTTTACTGCATGTGCTTGAGTTTTCTGGCATAGCACATCCACTACCACATTTCCCTTTCTAGGAGTGTTGATAAGTTTAATGTCATGCATTGGTTAATTATGCTATTGAGGACTCAACTAGCAAGACCCTTACAAAATAAAAATATCCTAAAACATCGTTATTGCACGCATCCTGATTCTTGATGCATCACATAACACCGTATAACATCTTTTAATATTTGGGAGAATCGGAATTGGTGCCAACATAAGAATTACTTTCATCATATTATTGGATTTATCACATACTTCATACCATAATAACTTCACACCCTTCTTAGTTTGACCATTTATTGGTTAATAAAGGGATTGTAACTCATTTACAGACCACCCAAAATATCAATCCTTCCCTAACTAACTCTATATATCAAGAATTTTATTTTGAAGCCCGTATTAAAATCCAAAACTCACCTTCTTAGGGTCAATATATACATATAATTATTAGATAAGAAGACAAAAAAAGTGTATCTTTTCTATCCAGAAATTGACTATAACAATAATAGCCTTCAACTGATTTTCTCTCAATGTTTTCAAAACAATATCAGTATGTTTGTAATTTTCTCTATGAGTATGTGAATACACCAAGAGGTCATCCACATATTCCATAGTAATGGAATCCATATATGGGTGGAAAACCTATTCATCGAGTCTATAAAAATGGATGTCATGTTCATCAGAGATAATGGTATAAAAAGTTACTAAAATGGAGAATAATTACTATGTAATGTCTTTTGTGGTATGTTTGAAGTCTTTATTTGCACATGATGATAGCTCAATATAAGGTTAATCTTTGAGAACACCCTATCTCCTCTGAGCTGAAATAAGATATCACCATTTTGATGTAATTTATATTAATTCTTAACTATAATCTATTTCAACAATCAGTAATTCATTCATATCCTAAGGGTCTCATCATCCTTCTTGTAAAAAATCATGGGTGGACCCTAAGATGAATTATTAAGTTGGATAAAACCCCTAGATTAAAAATCCTAAAACTATCTCTTGATCTCCTAGAGAGGAGTAAGTGACATAATGTATGGAAGAATATATATTGGAGCTACTACTAGAACAAGCTCGACCACAAATTCTACCTATATATTAGGTTGTAAGATATAAAAAACATTGGGAAATACATCCATGAATCTATATACTGCTAAAGGTAAGTATTCTTGATGAATACCATAATCTCCCATATAAGGGACATAAATCTAGACTACCACTCCACCTATACCATGATTCTATTGTTTGGATCTACTATCTAGAGATTCCACTCTCTCTTGTGAACATATTTATCAACCTTTGGGGTTGTAAATGATATCTTGTAATGACATAAATCCACATAGACCTGATTTAGAAACAATAGGTTCTTCAGAATAATGAAAAAAAATCTCATCATCCCTTGGAGAAAGAGCGACCATATGAATGGATAACTACCTACATCCAGTGGGGAAGTCTATGTATTAATTTATACCCTCATACCACACACCAAATAGTGTGTCCAAGGTCATCATCCCATAGAAGTACTGAATTTAAAACCTGAATCATTCCATGGTCGATAAAGAGGTAAAGGAATGTAAATGACCTGAATTTTATAATATAATAGTATAGGATACAAAAATAGTACATCATAATATAGATGGTCATACACTCTAATCCTTGGGTATCTTCTATAATGAATGGAACTTTATATATCCATAGACAGAAGCTATAGCATGACTACCCTGAAAATGTATTCCCTACTAACACTAATAATCTGAATATTTCCTACCATGAATATAACCTCCTCATTAGAGTGTCCTACTAGAACTACTCCTGCATCCTTCCAGACATGGAATTAATGTTCCATATCTATAAAGTGGAGCTGGTTAAGATCCTACTCCTATGGAAATAAGTATAATGATTCAGAAGAATCTCTAAAGAAGACCCTTCTGGCCGCATACATGGAACTCAATTAGGTCTCTAACAAACTGTGCCATCACATGCCCCTATCATCAACAATAAGGAACATAACTTATATTCCAATGAAAAAACTCTAATATACACTACATTTACAAGACACCTCAAGGATATGCTTGAAACTACAAGAAGAACTAATACCATTCCTTGGAACCCACCCTATGTGCCATGTACTATTGGTTACTCTCAGGTTACACTCACTGATAAGAACCAGAAATATGATATAAAAAAAGGTAGATAGGTGAAATATATTGACCATTGAATGTATGGAGTACTTCATCCAATCATCAAAAGGTCTCACTCAAGATAGCTCATCATTTGCTAGAAGTGGTGAAATGAATTGAAAATCGGTAAAACATTAGAAATATTCCATGATAAACATAGAACCCTACTTCATATGCATATTGTCTCCTACATAGAAGGATTTTTGATTCTGATGGCATGGTAATAACATAAGGACGTCCAGAATTCCTCCCAAACCGTTCCTTAATGATGACTAGCCTTAAATATCTCATCCCATCAACTCTTGGCATAATCACGTGGTATGTCGGAGGAGAGATTAACGCTCCTCTATAGAGGAATCTCAAGAAGCTTAATGATTGAAATAATGGCCACTTAGGATGATTTTTCTACTTGTGGATTGTCATCCCCGAAGAAGATAAGAGGGTGCTGCTACAGGAACTAGTGAGTCAGATCAAACATCAAAGGTGAAGGTTATAGACCACCCTGCATAAACTACATCTAACATAGAAAACCCACTCAAATATGAGAAATGGTGCGTAGTTCAGGTATAACAAATGGTGTCATAATTGGAAACCATGGAAGTAGAACTAGAACATTAGGGCCCACTATATTTAGAGCATGGTCATCGTCACACTCTGGAACATGACCCAAGGAAGTCATGGTGGCACATATCTACAATACCAAGGACACACCAATGAAAAATATTTGAAAGTTGATAGAAAATTTATTGACGTATATCACATGAATATGGGTTCACTATCCAACATACTACCCCTACTACCCACTTACATGTCTTTGGAATTGGTATGAGTTCAGTATTAATTTATAGGGATTCCGACATATTGAATGTTCAACTATTATTTTTGGGGGAAGAAACTCCAAAATTTAATGTTCTCCTCACCAATTAAAGACAAACATTTCTTTTTATAAGTCAAGGGTTACATTAGAAATTTTTAATTTATTTTATTTTTATGGCAATGTTCGGTTAAATGGATCATCATTCCCAATAAATAAAGCCTCATGCACTTTATAACTGAAATTTACATATATTTAATTACAACTAACTACATTACATTGGGTCTTAAAATGTAACTATAAAAATTATCATTGATAAACTCATTGAATTTCCCTTTCCAATTCATAATTTCCCATACACCATAAAATTGAAATTGGAAATAAAGTGATCAAAAACAAAAATTCACCTCATGTAACTAGGGGTACATAGCTTATTAGGGTATAAAATGGTTATTTATTATTCCACCATCAATCTATATAGTAAAAAAATTTAATATTATGATGAAATTTCAAATAACCAATTTTATTCAATATAGATGATGTTAATAGAACATTCATATTCCTCAACCAAGTATCTCTCAAAAATCATAGGGAACACAGGAAATACAAGCAATGAAATGCACTTATATGGCATGTAATATTCATGGAAGGTAAATTTTAGGTGCCTATAATTATGCATGTATAATCGTGAATTTAATAATAGGCCAAGGAAAATAACTATAAATCATATCAAATCCCAAAATTAATGTGCATCACCAACAATGAAATTATATCAAATATAATAAAAGAATAACAGATCAATAATATTCCATTTTAGGGAAATATTATTTTTACCAGAATGTGGATTAGTTCCTTCCAAGAATAGATTATAACCAAGCTCAATCACATTCCTGATCACATGAATAAATTTTAAAAAAGTATGACAATATAATAAAATATTCTCTTATTCCACTTTTTGACATCCTGAGGCAAGAGATACTTTGAAATTCAATGAATTGGTGGGCTATATGGACTCAGTCATTCCTCCCCCTATGTTAGAGGATACTAACTAGTAGTGAGGGCCTAGGGTGTGTTTGTGCATAGACTATTTCATCATGTTATATTGTATCATATAATATATATAATAAAATAATAATTAGGGGAATCATAATAAAAATTGATGAAAATAAATTAATCATTTTCATCCAACAATGATAAACAATCAACTCAAAATTTTAAACTATATCATATACAATGGATGACATAATTTTTTATCTCTATAAAGATAAAAGAAGACATACATGGTATCATGAAATACAATATATTCAAAAGATTCCAAAATATTCAAAAATCATTCCATCATCCAAAGAACTAGCATAGTTATCTGCTACCAAACTCTAATCCTAAATAAATTATGCAAGGTATGTGTCCTAAGTTAGACAGTTCCCCATGTCCAAGCCTCTAATAATATAATATTACGAGGTTCCAACTATGGCCCAGATAGGGTGTGATATAAAACATAGTAGTCCAACTCCAATGACGTCTATAAAATAAAAATTCGTGGGTTGAAACAGAACTATGTGAGGGTATATAGGGGTAAAGAAATTCTAGAAAAAATAATTCATACATGCTTCAACTTTAGATGGTAATGTAGTTAAACATGCAGTCATTTAAATAATTATGATTTAGTTTATATATAAATCATGTGAATGTGCCAACCATATGGAATAAATCATAATAATAATAATTGTGGATCCAAGGTGTAACCAAAGCATCATTGGAAATAGGTATCTTCCAAATAATTGAAATAACACTTCCAGTATGGCTAAATGTGTCTGGGTGAAATCCAAGGGGAAATACAGAGGCATTACACTATAAAAGAGTCATATTATGTCCATATATATTTTCCATAGTCATCTCTGGATAAACATGATATGGTACAATGGGATTAATCCAATGATTCGTGTGTCCGATGACATAATACATAATCCACATAGTGTATCCTCATAATTCTAGTTTCTTGAGAGATATTTAATAGATCCAACAGCATATTTTCAGGCATCCAATAATAGAAATGGACCATGTTATAAGGTGGTTTTCTCCCTTAGAAGCTGGATCCTTTCATTAGAATGGTATCTTATGACTGCTCAAATAATTCCCTCAGGAATCCAAGGCTTTGTCATATCAGACCATTCCTATAAAGATACGAAGTTCCATATTGAATAGTAACCTTATATTTATATCATTTTTCATTTTAGTGAACATAATAATAATTACATTTAAGAAGTCATTAGGTTCATTCCATAACATGTCCTCAATATTACAAGGTTATTTGTGGACATGTAACCATTTATCACCTTAATTTATAAACAATTAATAGGTTCATTCAAATTCATTCATTAAACATGGAATGGGGTAGAGGTCATGAAACCAAATAGATTCAATTTATTATTAATCTAGTCTACATTATATTTATAAATATACATTCTATTTATCCATTAAATGGTTCATTAATTATATAGGAACACTTACCATATCAGAGTTCATGTTAGAATAACCCAAACAATGTCACATATGAACCCAACATGCGTCATCAAGGTACAACTGAAGAACACAACCTGAATGGGTTTTCTATATTGATATCTCAACCTATAATTGTATCTAGTCAATTTATTAGGTTCATACAATATATTATTGAAAAAATTGTTTCAAGGAAGATAAATATAAAGGGAAAATATCTGTGATACTAGTGTGAGAACAATTATAGATATTCATAAATGAAAATAATATTAGGGAATGATCATCGACCTCCTACCTCATTCATACAGTACTATCACCATCAAGTATCGGCCCTTGGTTTTTCCAGGATGAGAAGAAAATTAAAGTACAGATGAATCCCTTGAAAATAGGGCTTAAGATCCTGCATCCACATAGTTTCATTGACAGAAATATGAGTGAAAAAAGAAACTTATTTATGAAAGAAAATACCTAAAGAAATATAAATAGTCAATCAGAAGTCAAATCGGTGGTCAAAAGATGAAATATTTCCAAATCCTAGCTTATTCATGATGAGAGATTCAAAAGGGATAAACAAAGGATTTTTTTCACTGGTATAATTAAATATAGATATGTGTGATAAATTATATAGATTGTAGAAAAAATGGTAAAAATTCTCATAAATTATGTGTCATGTGGTTTGAAAACACCTTTGTCCAAATGGTGTGCCAACCATGTTCCAACTATTATCCCTGTAAAGTGGCCCATATGGTTGTGGGAGAATTGTTTTTCCAACTATGATCTACCTTTGTATCCCCCTCTTCCTTGGGTACACATATCAGATGGGATAAAACACATGGTTTGGGAAACCGTGCATAGATTGTGTACTCCCCTTTATGTAGTCCATTATAACCCTAAATGGTTTATCTAACCATATTGATTAGGCTGCATAGTTTTTACTAAATATGTGGCCTAGTTGTTTCCAAAAAAAATTACAGCTTTGGGCATTAAACAAGACATGAAAACTTCAAAAACCTTCCTTATTTGATTATGAATTATTATATGGAAAAATTCAAGGTTCAAAATTAAAAAAGGATCAGTTCCTCATAGAAAAACCATTATCCTCTAGTATTACCATGAAATAATTGTGGTAGTATTTATAGGTGGTATACAAATATTCTCTATGAAAAGAAGGAGCAAAAGATGCATTTTAATATTTTTATAATTATTTTTTTATGGGAGAAAATATATGAAATTTACTATAAGTATATCTTATGGTTGGAGGATGAATCATTATTGGGACATTTCATCCCTAGAAAATGTATATTTGTGAACCCTTTTAAGACAAAGGTAATTGAGGATTGGCCCGAACCGATATCTGTAATAGTGATCTATAGTATCATTGGTCTAGCTAGGTATTAAGGTATATTTATGAGGAACATCTCATGATTTTAAAATGAAATAACCCAGAAAACATGGAAAAGAGTAAATTTTTTCTTGAATAGTGAATGTGATGATTTATTTTAAGAATTGTAAAATAAGATTATAATGGCACTGTTACATACACTACCCAGAAGTGGGGAAATATTTATGAAATTCACTCATGCATCAATGAAATTATTAGGATGTGTAATAATGTGAAATGATAAATTGATACTTGGTGACTCAAGGAATATAAATTTCCCTGAGAAAAACTATCCCACAGAAAATCTATAGTTGGTGGCTATGAAATAATTAAAGAAAATATAGAATAAATATCACTATAGGGAGGAATATGAGATATATATAGATCACAAGATCCTCAAATATATATTCACACTAAATTATCTTAATATTAACCAGTGGATATGGTTTGATCACAGAAAGGATTATGTATTCTCAATCCAGTACCATCCTGGTAAAGAAAATAAAGTAGAAAATACTCTATATATAAGGGATCCTACCACATTAGAAATTATATTAATTGAGAAGGATTAAATATTATTATACATTCTATGTATGTAAATTAGAATCATAAAGGAATGAACTGAATTATTCTATTATCAAAATATTTCATAACCATATATTTTATTGAAAATAATGTATGATCAATTAGATGATGTGGAAATTCATAACAATGTTTAAACTATCAAATATTGGAAATCCTTAGAGTTAGAATTTGATGAGGAAGGATTCATAATATTTCGTTCAAAATTGCATGTACCAAAAAATCATGAGATGAAGAAGGATATTTTGAATGATTCAAATGGATCGACATCCTCTATCTACCCAAGGAGAACAAAGAAGAATAACGATATTTAAGAGAACTATTGGTGGGACAATATAATGAACGTGATCATGGAATGTACATAAAATTTATTATATGTCAATAAGTGTAGTTTTAAATGAAAATTTACAATGGGGTGATTCAAACATTACCCATCACTACATGGAAATGGAAAAACATCACCATGAAATATATAACTGGACTTTTGAAGAATTCTATAAAAAATAATGATATAGGTGTTGTTGTGGATTGTCTAACAAAGACAACTAACTTTATTCCAATTTGAGAGGAGTTCACACTCGATCAACTTGAATGGATATACATCATAGTAGTGGTGAGGCTATAAAGATCACCATTATTGATTATATCTGATCGAGATCTGAGATTTTCCTCCATGTTCTATAAATGTATCCAACATTCCATAAACATTGTTATGAAATAATGTACAACTTATCACTCTCATACTAATGTACAGTTTAGGAATAATATTGAGAAATTAGAAAATATGTTCAAAGAAAGCTCGATAGTCTTTAAAGAAGTATGGTTCTTGCATCTTCCAATGGTTGAGTTCTATTACAACAATAGTTTCAACTCAAATATCAAAATGGTTGCATATGAATCCCTTTATGAGAAAATATGAATAATACATACATGCTTGGATGAAGATTTTGAATGTAATATTTTGGGACTAGAAATTGTTGAGGAAATAGTAGAAAAGGTGAAAATTATTCAGAAACACATCAAGGATGAACAATGACAATATAAGGCTTATGCCAAAAGTTCTCAATGAAAACTAAAGTGTGAGGTTAAAGATAAGGTATTACTCTATATATCTCCATAAAATAGAGTCATTAGATATTTGAAAAAGGCAAATCTAGGTCCGTGGTACATCAACCCCTTTGAGATTATTAATTGAATCAAAGGTATTTCATATTGACTAGCACATCCACAATGAATTTATCATATAAAAGATGTATTCCACATATTCCTTTTGATGAATTACATACCTAATCCATTACATGTACATAATTATGAGGCGGCGTAGCTTTAAAATGATCTCTCTTATTAGGAGAATTCAGTGAAGAAATTAGACTTTAGAGATAATATTTTGTGGAAAAGACTAGTCATCTGCTCAAAGTACTATGTAAAATCCTTAAATACATAGAGGATACCTGGGAACTAGAGGAAGTGATAATTGAGAATTGCCCTAACCTATTTTCACCATAACATGTAAAAAAACATTCTAGGAAAAAATTTCATGGGGGGAAGAATAAAATGAACCAGAATTTTACCAATGGAATTTCCCTTATAATAATTATATACATTATATAAACCAACAAAAAAAATATTATTCACATAAATGAATAATTATATATTAGTTATAAAATAGAACAATAAAAATTCCAAATATTATATTGGGTTAGTTCATATAAAATGAGAGAATAAGAATTAGAAAATTCGGATCTTCTCCACCCACCAGAATAACCGCACTCATGAACAATGTTGTGGAAATAAAACATAATATTACTAATAAAATACTCAATTTGAAGATTAAAGTATATATAAACATGAGAGGAAATATAATTGAATGAATAATTAATGTAATAAGAGGTATTTATAGGATTAATGAAACCCATATGACCTATATAAATCTGAACGTTAAAATACTAATTCAGCCATTGGAATAGTCACCTAACCATTGTAATAGTAATCTTACCGTTAACAATAGTATCATGATAGTTAGACTAGTAAACTCATATATGAAAACATAAAACAATATTTATGTATCTTTTATAATGAAAATATGAAATATTTATATAACAATATAGAAAATTAATGCTATAAAAATCATAAATTATGTGTTGGTATTTTTATAAAATATAACTACTTTATTTAAAAATTTATAACGAATATAATGATTTTAGATAAATTTTTTTTCATAAAATCGATTCATAAATTAATATTATGATTGATTATAATTATAATATATATTTATGATACCATAAGTAATTTTTCAATGTGTCAAAAAAATCGATTATAATATTAAAATCAATACTTTTTTAATAATAAGATATTTTGTTTAAAAAGTATATTTTTCTAATATATAAAATTATTTTAATAAAATGGTTTTAATTTTTTTAAAACTAAATGTTGAAAATAGTGAGGGTAAACTATTTGTATTTTTTTATTGTATTTGAATTTTAGGTGAATAGGGAAATACAATAATTTATGGTATTTGACATTATAAGAAAAATATATGAATATTTGGGATATTGATGATGTACGGCCCAATTAGTTAAAACATAAATGTAGAATTTATTTTATATAGTCCAAATTTGAAATAATATTTATATTATTGACCCAAAATATTATACTAATGGATATAATATTAATAAAATCCCTCTCATCCCCTTATAAATACCACCCATTGTCCACAATCATTGTAAGACTTGAGGATGAAAAATATCTTCCAAACCCTCTCATCCCCACTATTTGCATGTCCAAATTTGACTAATCTCACAAAAAAAAATATTACATGTTCTTTAAGGTTTCCTTCAAGAAGGTGATATTCATGAGGTAACATTCTCAAAATATATCTTTTTATTTATTTTATTCTTCAACCATATCCTTTCCTACTTCTTGCATAATAGAATATTAATTATGCTATCATGCATATACAGTAATATTATATTTATAATTGAATTTATTTTATCGATGTCTTTTCTTATATCTTCTAATTAAAATAAAAACAAAACCATTTTTCATATTATATCTGTTTACCGCCTTTTTGGAAGTAGAATTTACATTTTTCACTTATTACTTAATAGAAGGATTAAATTAATTTATAATTATTTAAAATGAACTAAATACTTATATTATATGTATTTTCACTTTCTAGAAATATTATTTTTCCATAAAATTAAATGAAATGTATCGATTTTGAGATTGTTAGAAAAATCGACAAAATAAACTGACCATTTATCATTATCATTTTATTAAATGAATCATCCATGTAGCACCCCAACCCGAGCTACCCAGAGTTGGTGCATTACTTCATAACATTGGCATGATCACAAAAGATCAAGTCTCGAAGGACCGATTAGTTTAGTATCCTTGGAACACTAGATACATTCATAAGTTTTACACTATATCATAAAGTAATACAAAACTACAAAAACATCTTGTCTTCATATCCTCTCATACTATCGCTGCAGGTCATTCATAATATACTTCTTCACATCCTGGAAAAATTAAAACATTGAAAGGGGTGATCTCAGATTCTCAGTAAGGATAAAAATATTGCGGAAGGTTTCATAAATAAACATAAACATTTAAGGTAATGTACGGCTAAAACAAAAGGCTTTTAAACTTGATCTTCAACATAATATGGCCAAAGTAAAATGAGATAATTCCATTTACTTATTCACATGGATATTCTACTGGTCGAATAATCACATGCAATATCAATAACCACTTTCATAATGATGGAATGCATAATTCCAGACTATCATAACGACATAGACAAAGCCTCGTGCCAAGACTACAAATGAGATTTTGTCAAGGCCTCATTCCAAGAAACTAGTTTGTCTCATGAGACCTGTCGATGCATCGAGGAGCTATAGCGGGCTCCACCTGTCACTTATTAAGTCCAATGCATTCCTCATATGAACAGGTTTAAACATATCATAAACCATAACATAATCGTATCACATAAAACATGAATATAGGAAACATAACATTTCCACATTCCAATCACAAGATATCAATACAACACATTGATATAATAAAAACACTTTCAAAACCATTTTCAATACCAAAATAAAAGAAAATTAAAACATGGTATTTATTTTTCTTTTAAAAAAAGTATGGCTTGTAGAGGAAGCCGAAACTCAAATAATGGTCACGGCGGCGGGGAAGTCGTTGTCGCCGCATACGTACGACAAAAACATTCCATTTTGTTTTTTAGTAAACGCTTCGTATAAAAAATATTCCTTTTGAATAAATGTAAAATTCAAAAGGGTTTATACGCTGTATAAATGAAATTTGTGTATAAAACAAAATATGCCTCAATGAATGGAGATTGAGACGAAGTCCCTTAAAAAGATCGTTTTTAAATAAAATATACTTATTATGTGTATTCACTATATGTACACATAAATAATGTATAAATACAAGATAGGACATAATAATATCATGACATAATTTGAAAGTAGGAGATTAACCCAAAGAATCGAAATTGGGTTAAGAAGTTCCCTTACCTTGCGTCCTGTCTTGACTCGACCGTTCTTTAACCTCCTGAATAATAAACTAGAGTAAATTTATAATTGCTTAAGAACATTTTTCTAGTTTTTTATTCCTTTTATATCACTTATTACCATGTTATGAACATTATGTAATTATTTAAGTTAATAATGGTCGTTTTGTCGATCTTTTGTACTTGAGTCAAAAATAAACTTCTTATAATTACAAGTTGTTCATGTGGTGATATATCCATTATATTCAGAATTATATTAATGATATAGATATCATATATCTCATATATATCCAATATATACATGAATTTATAATATTCCATAACGTTTAGAGGTAAGAAATGAAATGCACCGTTCATGGAGACGGTAAGCCATACGTACGCATGAACGCTAGTTTCATTTCTATTTCGTATTTAAGGAAATCATAATGATATAAAGGTATATTATAATTCCAGTGTAATATCATATATAATATCATTTACTCCATCCTTTATACATCCCACATATGGGATTAATGATTCAAATCACTTTGAGGGGGCGGTAGTCCGCACTACCTAAAATGAAATTATCGCGTTTACCCATAATTGAAATCATAAAGGTATTCCATAAATGAAAAATACAGAAGCTTAATTAAAACATAAAAATATTATATATCATATATAAATATAGTGACATCTTGATGGACACCTTTGAAGGTGTTATATGAGTGTTGAACAATCATCGTTTTGTGAGGCCGAAATTCGACATCCACAAAAACCGTATGTTCTTTAACCATTAGATGTAGGTGTGTGAAAGTGTAGCTCAAATACTCATTATAAGAACATACTAGTATATTGAGGATATTGGTGTTGTTACAAAAGAAAAAGAATAAAAAGATTTTAAGGGGTTGGAGAAGGAAAATAAAGCCAAAAAACATTAGAGAAGACATTACCATAAAATCAGGTAACTGGTTTTTGATTTGAGCCAAAGGCTTCCTTGGAAAGAATTCTGCCCAAAGTGTGGCTTCAATTAGTAAGAGAGGTAAGTGGAGTGAGTATTTGGGCAGGTGTTGGCCGAGCCAAATGGCTTGTGAGGGGTGAATAAGGTGGTAGTGGTGGGGGCCTTTTATAAGAGGAGAGGAGGGGCACTCTTGGAAAATAATAAAATGTTACTTTATTATACAATGATTTTCGGATTCCAAAGGTCCCACACTTATATAATTCGAGTCTAAGGTGATAAGGGTTCAAAATATTCTCATCCAATAGGCTTTGGAAAAGTTTAATTCTTAGATTTAACATTATCCTTCCATTTTATTAAAATTGTTAATTAATGAGGTAATCGATGCATCATCATGGTGTCATAAATAATTTAATTTATTTAATGTCTAAAAATTATTGAAAAAATATCATTATGTAGAAATTTTTTTTATCGTTATAATTAATATTTATAGTCAAAAATATGACTTGTATAACCCCATTTAAAAATTGTTTTAGTAAAACAACTCTTGTTTGGGACATTTTTATTTTAACATTAAATAAAAAGTTTTTTAATGTCATTTTCCTACCAAAGTGGCTCCATGGGGTCCCCAAGTTGACCCATGGTTTTTCTTGGTCGGCCATGACTCATCCAATAGGGGTAGGACATGTGTAAAGGACATTTCCTATTATTATAACATTATATTGACCTTAAATATCAATAATTACCTTTAATCGCGAATAATTAATCTTAAAAGTTACTATTCACAAAAAAATTATTTTAATCCCATTGAACAACATTTTACTTCCTAAGGACAACCATGTATGTCGGATTTTTTAAAATCAAATCACAGAAGTGGTAATGTTTCATTTAAATGAAAAAGATCAGTTATTTAACTACCACTTAGTGGCTTCACTATTAATCAAAAATTGATGTTTTTCAGAATAATGCCCAAACATCAACCTAAGCTATAATTGATATTCCAAATTCACAAATGATGTCTATTTTACAAAATTCCAAACATATAAGTTTCATTAATTAATTTTATAATTAATTCCCGCTTTCCCAACAAATAGCGTGTTTTTAAGAAACAATATATATCAAAAGATTGACAATTGTTTATGTCCAATTTTAAAGTGAAATTAATTCTAATGAACACCATTGGATAAAATTGTAAAAGTATATTCTAATTATACTTTAAAACCACCCAATAGATTAATTTATCACTATAAATTATTTTGATTAAAAAAATTGTTTTAAGTATTTTTCACTATTCATACAAATTTGGAAGTTCTCAGAAAATTACAAAAAATTCAACATAGGCTAATTTCGACATTCCGAATCCAAAAATTAAGTCCATTTTGAAGTATAAAATATATATAATTTCAAAAAGTGGGTATTACTATTCATAAGGGCTATTTTGATTAGTCGCGGTGTGTTAGAATCTCGAACTTGCGTAAAATGCACGGTATTGCATTATTGAAAGATAAGCGTATCGTGGAAGCTCGGGGTGCTACATTCTCCGCTCCTTCAATAAATTGTGTCCTCGCAATTTGAAATTTTTCTTTGAAAATAAAAGGTTGAAAATAGAAAATACCTTTGTGGAAAACCCACATCGGAAATAAGTTTAATAAAATTTAGCCCTAATAAGAGGGAAATGGAAATGAAAAACTCACCACTAAATTATGATCTTGATAAAGAGAACATTGGTGGAAATTAGAGATATATAATTGGAAGAAAAACATAAATATTTTAGGGAGTGATTGAGGTCATCAATTAAAAACAAGTATAAAATTGAGGGCCACAAAGCCTTCAATCTATGTTGATTTAAAATATCATCAGTTCAACAAGACATAAGGTATTAGGATAACACATTTTTTTGTTTTAATATCCCTTTACTGAAGTTTAATATATTATTTATCCATAGAATAAGATATAGGTATATATATATATTTATGCTTGACAAGTAGAGTTTCAACCTTCAACTAATTTCTACCACAAACTCATCTTTCACTCAAAAAGATAATAGAACACAAAAATATTATATTTATCCTAATCGTACAAGGTTGAAAATATTAACACATACCATTTAGATTACGAAAACTATTTTTTAATAACCAGGGACTTCCTGTAGGCTACTGTTAGGTCATAAAGTCCAGTCTCAATATGGTTGTGGGTTCGATTCTTGCAGCTTTGTCCGAAGCGATGGGTTATCACCCAACCCTGATGAATGTCCTTTTCCTAATACTATAGTATTATAATATTCCAAAAATAATCTTCAGAAATATTTTAACCTTAAAAAATACTATCCAATGATCGACTTAATCCATTCCAACCTCTATAGTTATCCAAAATACTTCTTCACAGCTCAAAGTCCAAATTTTATAAGGAAGGTAAACATAATGAAGATACTCTTTTCCACGTAACAACATGTGAACACCTTCATCATGTATTCTTTTAAAACACTACAACATACTGAATTACCATAAATCCTTATTGATTACATTCATGATCCCTTATTCCTTATAATATACTAGATATACTACTTCTATCCAAAAAAGCATACAAATCATTAATCAGTTTCAAGGAAGTTAAGAATATCCATTATAATTTATCCAAATCAATCATTTATTATTCCAAAATCACTATCTCGGTATTAGATCCATATTATGGTTTATCTTTCTCTCAACCATATATTTTCCAAAAATTCAACCTGTTGTGGAGTCACTTTTCTTGGATCCACACAATCTCAAGTCCTTGATGAAATAGTACTGCAGTACAATCCTTATATACTCCATAATTATTATAACCAGTACATCATTGATACAACACTCAAATGAAAAAATTATTTAATAACAACATAAGAACTCTAATCATTCCTCCTCATCTGTGGTAGTATCATAACATGACTATTATCCAATAACATCATTTGGGGCATAATCTGATGATTTGGACATTGGTTTGCATAGTGTCCCCACTCCTTGTAGATGAAGCATTGTACATTTGAAACCTTTTTCTTACCCTTGCAGTCACACACTTGGTGTCCTTTTTCTCCACACTTATTACAAACTCCCATTCCCTTCAGGCAAGTTCCAAGGTGTTTCTTCCCACAGTTATCACATATTGGAAAATTCTTCTTTTCCCACATCCCTTTTTCCATCATTCTCTCTTCCACCCTTTTCTTCTCTTTCTTCCCTTCAAAGCCATAAGACTCAGAGAATTCTTTACTTATCTTATTAACACATGATACTATTTCTTCATATGTTGAGAACACATGGGAGATTATTTCTCTTCTAAATGTTGTCTTAATACCATTAATGATATGATCTTTCTTACGCTTTGGATCATACATATTGTTGGAGTTCACATTCCTTCCACTGGGAACCATTTCTATACAATGGCATAAACTAGGTTAGTTTATGAATTGAAATGAATAATTCCAAACTTGTAAAATACTTAATGTAATTTGAAAGGTTTATGGATATAATCCATAATCATAAAAATGTTTTCATTGAGGAAGTATATACACATAACCCTTTATTGTGGTTTGTAAAGAAAACGAGAGTTGTCCCAAGCATATCCCCCGGGAGTGTCGTAACCAAGAGTGCAGCAAGGCCTGTTGTCATCCACCAGTTCCCATTCGAGTCTAGCTCAAAGCGGTGTTTTACGGTTTTACCCATAGGTACATCTGTGCCAGAGCCACCTCTACCTGCTCGTATCCAGACAGGGATGTATTGCTTGGAAAACTCACAAAATCTCTATAATACCAAAATTTTAGGAAGTTCTTCTATACTAATCCTTGAAGTCTATATTTGGGCTATGTGCTCTAATCAGAGTTTATCTAATTCTAGCTTCCAAGGTTAGTACTAAACTGCCTCTGATGCCAACTTTAACACCCCAACCCCAGCTACCCATAGTTGGTGCATTACTTCGTAACATTGGCAAGATCACAAAAGATCAAGTCTCGAAGGACCGATTAGTTTAGGAGCCTTGGAAGACTAGATACATTCATAAGTTTTACATTACATCATAAAGTAATACAAAGCTACAAAAACATCTTGTCTTCATATCCCCTCATACTATCGCTGCAGGTCATTCATAATATACTTCTTCACATCTTGGAAAAATTAAAACAATGAAAGGGGTGAGCTCAGATGCTCAGTAAGGATAACAATATTTCGGAAGCTTTCATAAATAAACATAAACATTTAAGGCAATGTACGGCTAAAACAAAAGCCTTTGAAACCTGAACTTCAAAATAATATGGAAAAAGTAAAATGAGATAATGCCATTTACTTATTCACATGGATATTCTACTGGTCGAATAATCACATGCAATATCAACAACCACTTTCATAATGATGGAATGCATAATGCCAGACTATCATAACCACGTAGCCAAGGCCTCGTTCCAAGACAACAGTTAAGATTTTGTCAAGGCCTCGTGCCAAGACACTAGTTTGTCTCATGAGACCTGCTGATGCATCGAGGAGCTATAGTGGGCTCCACCCGTCACTTATTAAGTCCAATGCATTCCTCCTATGAACAGGTTTAAACATATCATAAACCATAACATAATCGTATCACATAAAACATGCATAAAGGAAACATAACATTTCCACATTCAAATAAAAAGATATCAATACAACACATTAATATAATAAAAACACTTTCAAAACCATTTTCAATACCAAAATAAAGAAAATTAAAACATGGTATTTATTTTTCTTTTAAAAAAAGTATGGCTTGTAGAGGAAGCCGAAACTCAAATAATGGTCACGGCGGCGGAGAAGTAATTGTCGCCGCATACGTATGACAAAAACATTCCCTTTTGTCATTTAGTAAACTCTTCGTTTAAAAAAGATTCCTTTGAATAAATGTAAAAGTCAAAAGGGGTTATACACTGTATAAAAGAAATTTGTGTATAAAACAAAATTTTCCTCAATGAATGGAGATTGAGATGAAGTCCCTTAAAAAGATCATTTTTAAATAAAATATATCTATTATGTGTATTCACTATATGTAAACATAAAGAAAGTATAAATAAAAGACAGGACATAATAATATCATGACATAATTTGAAAGTAGGAGATTAACCCAATGAATGGAAATTGGGTTAAGAAGTTCCCTTACCTTGCGTCCTGTCTTTACACGACCATTCGTGACCTCCTGAATAATAAACTAGAGATAATTTATAATTTCTTAAGAACCTTTTTCAAGTTTTTTATTCCTTTTATATCACTTATTACCATGTTATGAACATTATGTAATTATTAATGTTAATAAGGGTCGTTTTGTCGATCTTTTGTACTTGTGTCAAAAATAAAATTCTTATAATTACAAGTTGATCATGTGGTGATATATCCATTATATTCAGAATTATATTCATTATATAGATATCTTATATCTCATATATATCCATTATATACATGCATTTATAATATTCCATAACATTTAGAGGTAAGAAATGAAATGCACCGTAAATGGAGACGGGAAGCCGTACGTACGCATGAAAGCTACTTTCATTTCTATTTCGTATTTAATGATATCATAATGATATAAAGGTATATTATAATTCCAGTTTAATATAATATATAATATCATTTACTCCATCCTTTATACATCCCACATATGGGATTAACGATTCAAATCACTTTGAGGGGGCTGTAGTCCGCACTTCCTAAAATGAAATTATCGCGTTTACCCATAATGGAAATCAAAATGGTATGCCATAAATGAAAAATACAGAAGTATAAGTAAAACATAAACATATTATATATCATATATAAATATAGTGACATCTTAATGGCCACATTTGAAGGTGTTATATGAGTGTTGAACAATCATCATTTCGTGATGCAGAAATTCACCATCCACAGAAACCGTATGTTCTTTAACCATTAGATGTAGGTGTGTGTAAGTGTAGCAAGAATACTAATTATAACAAAATCCTAGTATATTTAGGATACTGGTGTTGTTACAAAATAAATGAATAAAAAGAGTTTAAGGGGTTGGAGAAGAAAAATAAAGAAAAACAACATTAGAGAAGACATTACCTTAAAATCAGGTAACTCTTTTTTGATTTGAGCCAAAGGCTTCCTTGGGAAGAATTCTGACCAAAGTGTGGCTTCTATGAGTAAGAGAGGTAAGTGGAGAGAGTATTTGGGCATGGTTTTTCCGAGCCAAATGGCTTTTAAGGGGTGAATAAGGTGGTAGTGGTGGGGGCCTTTTATAAGAGGAGAGGAGGGGCACTCTTGGAAAGTAATAAAATGGTACATTATTATACAATGCTTTTAGGATTCCAAAGGTCCCACACTTATATAATTCGAGGATAAGGTGATAAGGGTTCGAAATATTATCATCCAATAGGCTTTGTACAGGTGTAATTCTTTGATTTTACATTATCCTTCCATTTTATTAAAATGTTTAATTAATGAGGTAATCGATGTATCATCATGGTGTCATAAATAATCTAATTTATTTAATGTCTAAAAATTATAAAAAAAATATCATTATGTAGGAAATATTTTTAACTTTCTAATGAATATTTATAGTCAAAAATATAACTTTTATAACCCCATTTAAAAATTTTTTTAGTAAAACAACTCTTGTTTGTGACATTTTTATTTTAACATTAAATAAAATGTTTTTTAATGTCATTTTCCTACCAAAGTGGCTCCATGGGGTCCCCACGTTGACCCATGGTTTTTCTTGGTCTTCCATGACTCATAAAATAGGGTATGTACAAGTTTCAAGGTCATTTCCTATTATTATAACATTATATTGACCTTAAATTTCACTAATTACCTTTAATCGCGATTAATTAAACTTAAAAGTTACTATTCACCAAAAAATTATTTTAATCCCATTGAACCACATTTTAACTTCTAATGACAACCATGTGTGTCGGATTTTTGAAAATCAAATCACAGAAGTGGTAATGTTTCATTTAAATGAAAAAAATCAGTTATTTAACTACCACTTAGTGGTTTCACTATTCATCAAAAATTGATGTTTTTCAGAACAATGCCAAAATTTAACCCTAAGCGATAATTGATATTCCAAATTCAAAAATGATGTATATATTACAAAATTAAAAACATATAAGTTGCATTAATTAATTTTATAATTAATTACCGCTGTCACAACAAATAGCGTGTTTTTAAGAAACAATATATATCAAAAGATTGACAATTGTTTATGTCCAATTTTAAAGTGAAATTAATTCTAATGAAAACCATTGGATTAAATGGAAAAAATATATTCTAATTATACTTTAAAACCACTCAATATTATAATTTATCACTATAAATTATTTTGATTAAAAAATATGTTTTAAGTATTTTTCAATATTCATAAAAATTTGGATGTTCTCAGAAAATTACAAAATATTAAACATAGGCTAATTTCAACATTCTGAATCCAAAAATGAAGTCCATTTTGAAATATAAAATATATATAATTTCAAAAAGTGGGTATTACTATTCATAAGGGCTATTTTGATTAGTCACGGTGTGTTAGAATCTCGAACTTGCGTACAATGCAAGCTATTGCATTATTGAAAGAGAAGCGTATCGTGGAAGCTAGGGGTTTTACAATACTCAAGTAAAAAAATGATATATGTGACCATTTAAACTAATTTAAGTGGATAAAAAAAGTATCATTTCAATTTTGGAGTTTTATTTCCATTCAACGAGAAAATTCATTTTTTACACAAGTGAACCAACCAAGAAAACATGAAATGATCGCTACCAAAACAATTATGTGGAACATTATAACTCTTAAAAATGGCTATAAATGAACTTAATAAAATTATAATAAATTAAATATATTTTTAATTTGTTATGAATTAAGTAATTAATGAATAAAATTTTATTAACTATTTTGTTAATTACATGTTCATTGCATATTCATAGATAAGGTAAGGGATCTCTCTAAACCTCTATATCTTCATTGGGTAACACATTTTCTCCCTTTGCCTAAATTTATCCATATATTATTATTATTAAATTAAACTGTATTCTATATAAATTTCACACACAATTATATCTATCTCAATTCATCTTTCATTGATCATGAATAATTCTTTTAAAAGGCTCCCTTCTCAATTTCTCTTGACATGATAACCTGGTTGAAGGTAAATTTGTTGTTTCTTACCCATTTTGAAGTACACTCTGTAAAAAAATTTATTCTAATTAAATTTTTACCAAATTACTCATTTTATCATTAAAAACAATTTTAATATATTTGTAATTTTATTGAAAAAATTATACATTTGTCCTAATTAAAATCCCTTCTTTATTTTCCTTAAAACTATACTTAAGTGGCACATTTATAAAGTGACATGGCCAATTTTTTTCATTTTTTTCAATTTAGTTGGATTTAATTATTCATATTTCTTTGCTAAATTTGTTTTATTAACTTCTAATAATAATATAAATATCCTTTTCCACCGATCCCATTATGATATGCCCACTGGTTATTCATTATGACATGTCTGCAAAACCAATTTCCTTCCAAGAGTAACTATTATGTTTATTCTATCTAGTTGATTGCTTTATGTGGAACACATATTCATT
The DNA here is from genome assembly GCA_963277665.1 of Viscum album. Taxonomy (NCBI): domain Eukaryota; kingdom Viridiplantae; phylum Streptophyta; class Magnoliopsida; order Santalales; family Viscaceae; genus Viscum; species Viscum album. Next base: position 224,881,612 of record OY728165.1, read on the forward strand.
TCCATGTTATTATGGATTCACCCCAAAATCACTCTAATTTATTTGGTTAAGATTTTATCTTATTAGATGTCATCTATGGGATTAGGGAGTAATCCCAATACACTATGGGGCTTTGACCAGCATGTGATATCATTTTTGCAGTTACAGTTGACTCATGTTTATGTCATGATATATTTTTTTCCACATTTCTATATTTATAAGAAAATATTATTCATGTTATATATGTTGTGGATATATATTTTTATTCTTGATCCATGTATTTTATTTTATTATGTTAGGAATTTTGATTCATTTGTAATGATTATTTTTTATATTTATTCCCTTAAGGGGATTTGGTACAGAACCCTTTTGAATATGTATTCCCCAAATAATCCTATTCTTTTATAAGAGTTCAAATGGATTTAGGAGCTAATTATGGAGATTAATAAAAATAATTTTTAATTTTTTTACTTGTTTTAAAATTATGTAGATTTTTCTTACAAATAAACTTGTATTTTTGATCCATGGTTTTTATTTGATGCATAATTATTCTTAAAAATAATCTAATTATTTTTGTAAAAGTATTGGGTCACTATAAAATATTTCATATTTCCAATTTATAGCATTTTATAATTTTATGTTTCCATGGTTTATGATATTTTTCACATATTTCTTATCCATGGTATATTTTATATTATTCTATGATTGTGTTTGTATAATCCTATAATCTCATTGACGATCTATGATGTAGTACCATTTTTTATTATTATTTATTATGATTCTATATTCCATTTTATAATATATTTCTCATCCTCTAATAAAAACACACTTTTTTTGATATAACACTTTATGACTCATTAATAATTTTTCCCATACCGACTGTTTGAGAACACTAATTTATATCCTTTCCCCCAAAAAAAATATATAAGACTATGGGTAAATGGAAATGTCATGAATATATTTTTGTTGTTGATATTGAAGAAATATGTGCAATAATTTTTTTATAACTTTTCTTCAAATACAATAATCCTTTTGGTTTTTGGGATGAGGTATTATTTTTGAGGTGAAAGCTTTAAATTGTGAAAACAATATAAAATAAATCCATATTCAGTTTGGGTTTCCTCAGCATCTCATCAGATGTACCTATTCTCCTCTTCTTCTTGAAATTAGCTAAATTTCTTATATAAAAGAAGAAAATATGTTGTATATTGAAAAATTAGTTATTATTCTTACAATATTTGATAGAATTCCTCATTGACATAGTCTTATAGAAACTCTTCAAATTTTGAAATGATCATCTCATGGACAAAAGCCTTTGTATCTACTTCATACTATATATTTTTATAATTTTTTATGTTTTTTCCTTTAATTCAGTGAGATTTTTCCTATTTTTATTATTATTATCCTTCAATTGAGGGGTTTTCTTCTTTTTCGTCATCTTGACCTATATTGGTGTGGGTATATTTTAATGAAAAAAATAATATTTTTCAGAAAACAATTAACTTAGGTACATCCTTTATTTAAACATACTCATTATATCTTAATTTAGTTGTTTCCTTCGAGCTTTGATTCCTCCTTCGATATCTCTTTTCACTCTATAGCCTATTTTTCCTTTCTCACCAAATTATATAGCTTATGTTTTAATATTTTTAATATTCCATGGAGGATATTATCATTTAAACCTATGTGAGGTTTTGGAACCCATGTTTAATGTTTTCATTCTCATTTTTGGATTTTGATATTTTTTGAGTGTATCAATTTTCAGTGAAATATTGACCATTTTCAATATATTGTGGTTTTACAAATGAATTTGGATTTTAAACTATCACCACAAAAAAGAAAAAATAATTATTTTAAATGAAATAAAATGAAAAACCTACCCTAAAATGAGGATTTATAAATGAGAGGTGGAAACTTATATCTACCAAATATTATATTTATATATCTCATAACCTAGTTCCTCGACAGTCATGGTTGGGGGAGTAATATTTGTGGCTTACTATGTCCATAAACATATTTAGATTCTATATAACATTAACTGAAAACACTAAAACAACATTTATGGTTTATATGTTTTTATATTCTAGTTTGGACCCATATATACTAGGTTAGATGATAATTAATTCAATAATTAAGATAATAAACTAAAATACAAGACCCCTATAACTACATAGAATTAGAAAATTGAAGAATGATTATGATTATAGAGTGATAAAAAAAGTGGAAATAATTTGTAAGACATTATGACTATTGGTTTATAATGTATATGAAAATTAAATAATGGATTTATAAAATAAGATATTATCATAATACTCTCTAAGTAATTCCCTTAGTCCCGGTAACTACTCCCTATCCCAAAACTCCTCATTTATCATAGTCATGTAATGTGCATTGTTAATAACATCGGAATCCTGAAACCATATTTAAACCCAGTATATTATTAATTCAATATCCATTATAGAAACTATACAATAGTCTATGAATTAGAACTATACTCCCTCACTCAGGTAAACGGCCATGAATAATGGTTTAATGAAGATATATATGATAAATATTATCCATTCAGCTAACATGAATAATAATTCCAAAATAAAATAACATTTAAATTTATTCCCGCATTAATTTATATTATATGAAACAAATAAATTAATCATGCCATGCTATCCTTGAGAGTATGATCTATCAATTGAAATAACAATCCTATAGATGTTTTTGAATCCTGGAAGAACTTCTACAACATGATTGATCAATAGGTATAACCCCTACTGATTATCTTCAAGTTTAGTTATACCATCCAATTATAGGAATCATTATTTTTAATATCCATTATCCTCACCATCCCTCACACTTATAATAATTGATAATTTACTTTGAAATATTTCAAGGTATATCTTTCCCTGGATAGATTAACCTCTAAAATGATTCTAGGATAAAATATATTTGAACTGAATATTTTTTTGTAGATTTCACAACCACGGCATAGAGGGGACCAACATTGGTTTTTTAGCACCATTCACAAAATGAACCACACATTACCATACCAAAAAACTCCTCCACCATGGCATAGTCGAACCTATGTTGTCCCAATAGTTATCAAAACATTATGCATGTCACACTGCATGAATTTCAATAATTGTTTCCTACTCATCATAAATAATAAATATTTACCATATTTAATCCATGATAATATGTGATGCTATGAATAAATAAATTCTAAAACAATAAAAGTTTTGTATTTTTAACTTTTTAACTATGAAATCAACCTCTACATTCAATCAATAATCATTTTATGCTTTTCCAAAATCACCATGCACTATCACAATGATTTTACAACGTCACCTTAAGTGTTTTGATGTTAATTTTACCTGAATAAATATGTCCTCTATGAAATCATCTCATCATGATCAAACATGTGTGAAACGGAAATGTTCACCACATCTAATGTCTCAAAAATTTTTCCATAGAATATCCTTATTGACTATGACCATTCTTCCATGAGTGTTTCACTCACCTTATCATTTCCTATGGTTTCTCATGATTATTGACCATGGAATTCTATATACCATTTTGATATGCTTTATCTCTATGATATAATATCTCTATAGCTGTATTTTTCCTCTTAGTCAGCTTCCACTATTGTAATGGTGGTGATCCAACATGAAAAGTTCAATCATGAAGAATGCAATGGCAGTAAATGGGATTCATGATGTTGCTTTTGATAAGTGTATAGAATTAGTCACTATATATATCCCACATGAACTTTTATCATGGAAGGGGTATTGATTATATATCATTTCATGATAGGTAAATCCCAAAGGATCACTTCCTAGGTTCCCCTAGCCAATTTTCCTCCTACACAAAGCCAAGAAGCATTAGTCCTTCCTATTGCTACATCAAAAACAAATTCAGGTAACCAAACCATGCAGGGTTATGCATTGGAACTTCTTCATACATCACATAAAATTTTGTGTCTTTTGTTAGGGTTAAGCACACTTTTTTCACCTACATGGAAAAAATTATTTTTGGGAATTATAATCTCATTATGAGACATATTTATTCCCACACAGGATCATATATATATATATATATTGAAAATTCTATTTAAATTATTTCGTTACTTTAAAAAGTATAAAATCATGTAAATTGGTCCACAATTAACAATTAGGGTATAAATTTAATGAAATTAATAAAAAAAAATTCTATTAAATGTAAATATCAAATGAGAAATGGATCATTTAGTACATGAATAGACTATAAGATACAACCATGTTCATTGGAGATGTTGTCCCATTTTAAGGTTATATTAATGTTAACTTTTCTAGGGATCCAAACTCATAGATGAGAAACACATGGTTTTTTATCTATAAATGAATGGAAGTCATCTGGAAGTCACGATTGTATCCTAGGTATACGATGTATATAATGTAAAATGATTATGAAGCAACACAGGTAGTGGTAAAGAGTTAATATGTTTAAGTAATATATTGTATGATCTTATATGGATCCATGATGTTGGTATGTTATTCTTTTAAAGTCGAAGTGTAATCCATTTTTCTTGTAATCTGGTATTTCATGTACATATGAAGAACATCAACCTGAAATATAATTTTACCCAACACATGGTCAGAAATATAGTATTAGATTTTTTGAAGTTAATATAGAAAAAATATAGTTGATAATTTTACTAATATTGTTGACTAGGAATGTCTAATTAAAAATTATTCTACATTATGACCTGGGTGAGTAGATCAAGGATGTATATCAAATAGTATTATTCTTTTTGAAGTGAACAAAATTTTTCGTACTAATGTGTTAGAAATTAAATATAGTTTCCTTGAATAAAACATCATGTGGGTTATTATTGGTTGATAAAAGTCTATTTTCAATCAAATAGATAGAATAATAAAATCCATGGGGCTTGGGTAGTGGTAGTAGAATCTTTCTAGTAAATAGAAGTGTTAACGAAAAATGGTCTCATCTGATGGATATTTTCACCGATGATTGTTCAAAGGTATGTGAAATTGAAGATTCTATCAAAGAATATCCTTATTTTTTTCATTCGGACATGTGGTCAGGTTAATAGTTTCACTATAGATTTTTATTCCCCATTCCTAATAGATCAACCTCTATAAAAAATGGTAGGTTATTGAAATTATATTTATTGGATGTATTCATCCATAAAATGAAAAGTGAGGACCTTATTCATAGTAATAGAAATTAATGAATCTTATTTAAATAAATATAAATGAATTATATAGTTTTTAATCTCTATAATTAATCTTTACATAATTTTTTTTCAATCAAATTGAAATTTAATAAACACACTCTTATAATAGAAATAGAAGTAGTGTTTCTATAATGGATTCATGAAACAATTACCAACCCATGTAAATTATTATGTCACTTCTTATTTTTTTAATTTTTGTGAGGTGTGAGTATTCTCTAATATGTTAATGGTTCTATATTGTGTGTGTAGTAGGGTGTGTGGCTTTAAATATTTCAGTACACAATACTGGATGAGGTACTTCCTGGTGATTTTTTCCATTTTGTGGTATCTTCTGATTGGTTTGGAATACAACGATTATGCAATTTTGTGGATTCCCAACATTGATCACCCAATACCTTTGAGAAATTTTTATTATGGTCATTTTCATTAACATTTATTTATTTATTTTGTGTTTTATAATAAATTTTATTGATAGGTTTTATTTTATAGTTCATTTTAGTTATTAATTTGACCTATTTTTATTTATTTGAGATGAATCTATAACAATATTATAAATGGTAATTTTTGGTGGACTTATAGATCCATCCCAAATATCCTGGGAAAATAGTATTTGTGAAACATCAAAAATTTCATTCACAAATATTATTTAAAAAATTGCATATACCCAAGAAATTAGTTTCTATGAATTTATTTTTAATGAGATTTATAATTCATTGAATATGTTATGTCCCCACGATTAATTTTCATATTATATCATAATTAATATTACATTCAATTTGATTTTAGATGATGGTCCTTTGCTGATGTATTTCTATCATGAATGACCCATAAAAAATTTTCATTATTACTATTGTAACATTTTATGACTTCATAGGGTTTAAATTTTATTTATATGAACTTACACAGCTTTTGATTTTTATTATGTCTCCTAAATTTTATTCAAGGTGTGTTATCATGCATTATATGATCTTAGACTTAAATTTATTTTATGTTATTTATATTTTTACAGGTTTAGAATTTCGGAGTTATATATGCCTTGTGCTAAAATTTGGACGAATGTTCGTCATGAGGGAGGTGTTGAATATGAGGGGTAAAAAATCCCACAATGATATAATATAGACCCTCATCATTTTTTATTGATCATTTGTGATAAATGGGATACAGATAAGGATTAGTATAATTCTAAAACATAGATTAGATCAAGGGTTATTGGGTTATATTTAGATATTATATAAGGAATGAACAAATTGTGGCGGTACTGGAGGCAGTGTCATTTAATGAAAATTCAACATGTATGTTTCAGATTTTTTGTTTGTGTTTTTATCAAAAACTATAGTTAAAATATTGATTTCTTATGTTTTATATATTTAATGAAAAAATTAATTGTCAATGAATATTTGATATAAAATAATCACAATTGGAGATTTATTGATTAATATTCTAGTATTTTATGTTTTATATATTATTAAATATTTTTTTATTGTTTCAGTTATTAATGATAATTATGAGTTACATATGGATTTTTTGGATGAATTGTAATTAAATTATTAAATAGGGAACACCTTTTAATTATTTTTTCTATCTAGGTTAGTGAAAATGGATTTTTTTTGTGAAAAATGATGTTAGGATTAGCTTTGTGAAAATTTTTTAGATTAGTAATTAGAATATATGAATATAGGGATTCTAGAACTCAAATTTCTCAAGCCTGAATTGAGATGGTGGATTGGATGTGAAATGGTCTAGATGTTTGGAAGTTGGTAGAATATAATTTGGATGTCCGAATAAATCATGATAAGTCCCAAAGGGTAAATTTGGAGTCATAAATGACTCATGTATGTTTTAACTGTAAGTATACATAATATTTTATATATATTTTTTAATGGTTATAAACATGAATAATAAATTTGAAACTGTTTTTATAATTATACATAATAGTAAATTCATAGATTTTACGACAATATGCACTACTTACATAAAGGAGGATATATGTTAGTGGGATTCTTTAAATAGGATAAAAGGAACATATTAGATCCACGTGGACATTATGTCTATAGAGTTCTAAAGACGACAACACCTATTGCACTAGTTAGGATTGACATTGTATTTTAAGGTAGATATATATTAATAAGAATTTTTTCCAATTCTAATCATATTGAAATCCTTTAATAAAGATATTTTTGCATTCCCCCCATGGAATGGGACTCCTTCTGAACTAATTAAAATTCTTCTGTTTTTTGTAACCATTTTTTCATTTAATAGTTTTCTTTTGAAACATATTTTATATGTTGTAATGAAGTGTTCATTTTGGTTTGGTGAATTAGGTATGGTTTGTCTTCTATGTTTTAATATATCATTATCATGGGTTTATTCACGTTCTTTGTTTCTATTATATATGTTTTATAAGATTACTTTTTAATGGTAAAAAGGTATCTTGATCCCCAAATGTGGTATAAAATCTTGATTTTAGTGTTTCATGTTACCATACCAGGGACAATGTGTTTCAGATATAAGTTCCACAAAATTATTCTTACATAATCCTAGTAGTTTTATTTTAGTAACGTATTCATGACCCCTATTAAATGATTCATAATTTAGTTGGAGTTCATTGATTCCAAAAGAAATTTTATTAGATGAGGGTAAGGTCTAATTGGAGAATTTTTATAGGAAGTAATTAATATTCTTGAAGATGAGAATAAAGTATTGAATACTGAAAAATGATTTTAATAATATACTGACAAGTACCGTGCTAAAAGATATGTATAAGGAATAATGTTGAGGGATAGACTAGAAATCATTGGTGATGATTTGGCTGTCTTTAGCATGAAAAATGGATTATAACATTCTTGAGGTGAATATTACATTAAATATTATGGATAATATTACCCACATATATGAAAAGATAATTATTATGAACAAAGTTTCCCTATTATAGAGGTCATTTATTATGATAATTTTGGAAAATCATTCTTATTGATGATCTTATCAATAAATTTAAGATGATTCTATGTCAATTGGAATTAGTGATGGTGATATTATAGGATTAAGTGTGGGCCTAATTGTTACTTTTATCACTCCCAAATTCATCAAATGATATGGTTACCCTGGCAAGTAACACCAGAAATAATATGGAATTAGTGTTTTTGGATGTTTGGGATCTAATTTAGAATGGATAAATTTTCAAGGAGACTCAATAATCTAACATAAATAAAAATAGTATATAAGGTAGGATATGTGCTGTAGTATTGTATATCCAATTCACTTTATTCATAGAATATAGACTCTAAATATTCATTTCACTACACATATGAGATAAGAAGTAAATGTTTTTACACTTCCCAATGATATGTTAAGGTATATCTTATGGATAGACAGAATATCAAGACAATGGAAGATGGTGATGTTTCCATCCAAGAAAAGAAAGGTATCTTGCTATATTTTCATGGAGTTTTGGACATACTGATATTAAGAAAAAATTTATATCTATAGAATAGTTTGATGATGTGGGATTAATTAATTTTTTTTTTGGATAGAGAATTTATATTTACCTATTGTTCTAAGTTGGTGGCTAAAGTAGAGAAATATTTAACATTATGCATGATAGGAGTTTTATAAGGTTCAATTCATACTGGAAAAAATACTTTGGGAGTGGTATATAATGAGTATTTTTATTAATTAAGTAAAAAAGGACGAGAATATAACAAATAAATAAATCATAATGATCCGAATCATGCAGTATGGATCATGTAAATATTGTATTCTAGGTAATTGTAAAAACTATTCATTCCAAAAAAAATGTAAGATCCCCAAATATCTGAAGATAGATCTAGTTAATAAGAACAAATATAGGCCATCTTCAGTTCATTCTAATGATGTTTGAATGAACATTATTAACCTTATTGACAATGTGACACAAAATGTGGGGGTGTTATTTCTCAAGAAAAATTATAAAGTATTTGCAATGTTTTTCCAATGGATATAAAAAGATGAATAGGAGACTAGAATGATGTTAAAATCTTCGACATCTAAAAGTTGTTGGGGAATATGAAAGAAGGGGTTTTAATGTTTCTATTGATGAAATGTTATACATTTTGAGAAGGCTATACCAGGTGATCAGGAATGAAATGGAGTTGTGTTTGGGATGAATAAATTTTTTGTTGAGAAGTTAAGAAGCATTTATATTAAAAAAATTACAATGGATTATTTGGTGGAAGACATTTGGTGTGATACCTAGTTGGTGAACATGAATCAGTCTTCTCTACTGGGGTAGTAACTTTTATATTTATTTTCGTTTAGAATAAATAGTAAATCATCCCATATAAATTTATTTTCTTCCCTCACCTCTGTAAACTCGATTTGCAGTAAAGGGACATGTTAGAATCTATGTCCCATGAATGTTTCATTATTAGGTATGGTTATGACAACGTCGGATTATTAGTCTATGAAAACGACATATTAATGATATTTGAAGCTAGAATTTTATTTTTAGTAATAAAATATAATATATAGTTCAAAACCATATGGATGTTGTATATGAGATGAAATATTCATCATAAGATAAGGTACAACAAAATGGAAATCTTGAACTTATAGATATTATATAATATTCATGGAGGACGAATGTTCATATAAACACATTAATTTATAAAAGGAGTTCTGGATGATAGTTATATACTAATGTTGTTTCCATGGATAGAAGTATAAAAAATCTCATGGACTATTGAATCTCAAGGAACTGATCAATACGATGAATATGTGAATCTAATGGTTCCAAAAGGAGTTGATCCATTGGGTGAGTTGTGGAGGTCTTCCATGATTGATACCCAATAGAGTATATACTAAAGTGACTTGCACTTGTTTCATCTCATGTAAAACATATATCCCAAAATCATGATATATATTTAAAGAATAAAATACTAAATTACATGGGAGTAATTTATGAGATATAAGATGGATTCCTTACAATTGTTTGGGACATATTAAATTTGTAAATGATTTTATGAAAGTATATTACTTAATAAAAATGGATTTATAGGCTGATTGAAGAAGGAATTGATAAAATTTGATATAACACATGGCCCGCAATGAATGTTTATCAAAAAACAAAAGTTTTGTATTTTTTTATATCGTTTATGTAGTTGCCAAAAAATGCCTATTTTTATAGTTCTTAATATCATTGACATTGAATGTTTATATCATGAATAGTTATATAAGAAAACATTATTTATATATAGAGACTTTTATGTAGAGAATTAATTAGAGAATCCAGAATGTTTCATCGATAAAAAAAACTACAATCTTTTGTAAAATCTTAAATGAAGCCTTTGTAGTTATAATAACGAATAAATGAAATAAATGTTGAAGTTTAACACTATTATGGATAATTAAAGTTATCCTAGATTATTTTTGGTCATTTATATTACCATAATCTATATAGTATAGAGAGATCCATTATTTTACATATCTCTGGGGATGAAATTCTTATTGTTGTTCTTCTAAAGGAATGTATAGATGAGCTAAATGTTGAATTGTATAGAAGTTTCAAGATGAAGGATCTAGGTATATTAAAATATATCTTAATAATATATAATATAAAAGGACAGAAATTATAGAAAATTATTTTTAATTATGTCTTACAACATGTGAAATGTGGTATAATGATTCAAAATTTAAAAGGTGAAATTATTTTCTACCATGTAGTTATAAATTATAATTTGGAAAAGAATAAAGAAACTAGAATGGATTTGGATGATATGTACATGAAAATGGTTCATTTTAATATTGTAATCAAAAGATTTATTTCTTTTATGGTTTGTAAATGGTCATATATTAGGCATATAGAGGGAGTTATAAGAAGTTTTATGGAAATTGTGTAAATAAAATAGGGTATCAGTAGTGGACTATATTTTATATAAAAAGTTATAAAGGTTGTTCTCTATGTTTTAGAATAGAAAAATCATTATATGGTTTTTTATATAGAATTTTAAAAGATATGTGGACACTTTCAAGAGAAATTATGTCAATTTGTTCACATATAGAGGGTCCAATATAAATTATATGACAATAAATCAATCATTAGTTTCACATTGAGCGATAGAAACTGTGTTTTCAACTTTAAAACAAGCTCAAAAGTATTTTGTTTATCAGAAATGGTTATTGATGGTTCTAAAAAGAAGGTGGGATATTGGGGAGTTTTTTTATTCCTAAACTAGGCCAAAATATGATGTTTCACTCTAGGAACATGCATATTTCGTTAAAGAGTCACTTAATATATAAGTTTATAGAGGAAAATTGATGAATCTATGAATGTTAGATGTAGTTTTGAATCTAAAAAACTATTTACTAATGTTATCATACAAGATATATTGTGGTGGTTATACATCACTATCCATTTGGGATTTCTAGATCCATGGTGGGGGAATTGTGTATCTACAAATAAATATTGGGAATATAAGTTATTTTTGAATGTTGAAAGAGGAATTGGTAGTAAATCCATTAAATAACTATCAAGTAGACTATTTTTAGGTTTGGACTTGTTTGAAACATTTTATAGATTCTTAATTATAAATATGTTATGATAAATTATATAAAAGTAATTTTTATGCTCTGATAGAGAAGGTGGAGTGTTTATGAAAAGGTCTTGAAGAAAAAAGATCAGAAGAAGGATGTATTATGAAACCTCAATGAGTCTTAAAGGGGATGTGTAGAGGTGAAAATGAATTGTGTAAGGGTTTTCTATGATAATATGTAAGTGTTTTTTCAAATTATACATGATGTTTTTCCAAATACAAGAGTAGTATGTTTGGTGTTTCATAATGACATATAAGAGTAAACTCAAAGTGTTCATGGAAGCACTAATTCTTCAATAGAAAAACAATTATGTTTTTTTATGGCATAGAATTATTCAAGGGGTTCCCATGAAGATCAAATCCATGTAGAAACTCCATCCATGGATATTATAAAATAGTGGCACCAACATCACTAGTTGGGATCAACTTCAATTAATAGGGTAGAGGTATATTAATGAATTGCTAGAAGTTCAAAACGAATAATTGAAGATGATTAAGGAAATGTATCTGAACAACTAGGTCTTAAATGAAACACCACCCACAATGATTTCTCCTTTATTATAGAATGAAAATCCAGAAATAGAGTTGAACCACAAATTCATGACAAAGGGAAGATGAAAAGTTATGGAGGATTCATAGGAAGCTTAAATAATTCATCACATTCAAGTCATGTCATTTCCAAGGGGTGAAAATACATTATAAAGACACAATAAGGAGAGGATAAATCCCAAAAAATGTAATAAGGATTATGGAAATAAAAAAACAAAAATGAATAAAAAACACTTTTCTATGCTATTTAATTAACCCACTAACTAATGTAGTGAATTTTAATCTTAATGAATCTTTTCTCTTCCTTCTAAATCCTAGATAATTTGATTATATGAATTCAATTCCTTTTCCATGTGGATAATACATTTTGGTCCACAAATAACATTTTTGTGGCCCACCAAGGTGTGAGATGTCAAAAAGTGTGGGATGGTCCAATTCAAATAGCATTTGGGCCTAAAACAATTCTTGAGCCCAAATTATTCTCATTGGGTTGGATCTAATCTATATCATTCCCTCTAGTTAGAGAGAATTTTCCATCAAAGACTTGGCACATTCTTCCTTATTATATAGAGACAAGTCCCCAATATATAACATTATAGAAACTTCACCAAAATAATTAGGTTAATCGATTTTATAGGCATTATTCCCATGAGATCGATCACATTGAACTGACCTTCATCTAAATTAGCTATATTTCTCTTACTTTTGGATGGAAATATCTCCTTGAAAAGGTGAATGGAAACTTTATCTCCAGGTTGGAAAATGATCTCCTTTCTATTCTTATTAGATATCCTCTTGTATTCTTCATCAAACTTCTCTATTTTAGAATGAATATTTTCATGAAGCATCTTCATCGACATTGTCTTCTTATTTGCATCAATATTCACATAAAATCACATGGAAAAGAGTAATATTATTTAGGATTGATAGTATTGATTTGATAAACCAATTCAAATGTATAAGAGTTAGTTGTAGCATTAGGAGATCTATTGTATTTAAATTTATCTTTTACAAGCTGTAAATCCCAATTTCTTATATTACATTTCAGTAATGTTCTCAAAATATTTTCCAATGTGTGATTGGTATTTTCTGTTTTCCCATTAGTTTTACAGCAATGTGATGTGCTTTAAATTTGTTTTGTAATGAATTTCCTATACAATATCCTCCAAAAATATATGATAATTTTAGTGTCTCTATCTAAAACTATGCTATGAGTAATTCCATGAAGGTGAACAGTCTCACTGAGAAAATAAATTCTAGAACTTTTATCACAAATATGGTCTTATAGAAAGGTGTGAAATGTGACATCTTATAAAATTAATCAACAATCACCATTATTGAAAATTTACCACTCAGAGTCTTTAGTAAACCAATAATGAAATTCAAATTGAGATCTTCCCATGGATGCTCTAGAATAAGTTACAGAGTGTATAAACTAGGATTGAAATGACTCTCTTAACATTGACATGTTCTGAATCTTGAATGAATTTCTTGGACATAGTATTTCATATTCAGTCAACATAAATTTTCATTTAGTATCTCCAATGTTTTATGTATTCCACAATGACTAGAAAGTCCACCTACATGTTCTTCCCGATTGAGAAAGTTCTTTTAATTACCCTTTGGAATACACAACTAGCTTCTCTTAAAGAGACACCCATAAAGTAAGAATAATTATCCACAAATCCATTTTAACATTGTATTAAACTATAATTTAACTCAATATCATGCTGATAGTCTTCTTTTATTTTATGAAATCCAAGAATTTATGTATCTAGAACAGTAAGTAATTCATAATTTCAAGATAAATCATCTTCCACTAAGTTATCTTTCTGCTAATTATATTTTTTCACAAATGATAATGATTGTAAAAATTCCACTCATGCTTCATTCCTTGAACTCATCATCTATTTACCATTGATAAACCTCAATTCCTACTAGTCGAAATAAAGAACAAACTATTTTGGTCTCAAAAAATGAGACCAACGATCTAGGGATCCCACAATTGCATAAAATTCCTTTTCGAGGTTGTAGAATTTTTCCCATTAATAATTCAATTTCTCATTTAAATATGGAATATAAATAAAATTGATGAGAAGAGTTTCTATCCTAACTCCAATTTCATGGAATTATACTTCAAAGATTTGATAAAAACCAGGTACTACCAAAATTGGTGGTTCGCAAAACATTTTCTTAATAATTTCATAGTCTTCATTTACTACCTTTAACAACTAAATTTTTTCATTTTTCAAGTATTCGGTGATGGGTACCTTGATGGTGTTAATATTGGTAACAAATAGAATATAAAAAGATAACATACCATATAAACTCTTTACACATGTAGTGGATTCTAGTTGTGTGCATGAATTGATTGCTTTCACTTTTTTTGATCTTCCATGACACCTTATTTTGTATCCACATATCCCCAAAACACCACTTGTTTAGAAAAAACTCACATTTTATCGTCTTTCCCTATATGTATTTGTTCCCATATAATGTCAATAAACCATAGATGATGATCTATATGGCTCTCCACATCCTTGTTATAAATCAAAATATAATGAAGATAAATCAATAAAAAATTTACCAATAAATGGGTTCCTAACATCATTCATGTGTCACATGAATGTTCTAGGAGAATCTGAGAGGATTAAGGGCATGAAAATCCACTCAAACAATTCATATTTGGTTTTGAAATCCCTTTTCCACACATCCACTACCTTTATTTGAACCTGTTGGTATCTACTATGATGATCAACCAATGAAAAGATGGATGACCCTTGTAATTCATCAAGCATATTATCTAGTCATGTAATGGGATACCTATATTTGATGGCAATATTATTGATAGAACTACTATCAATGCACATGTTATATGTACCATCATTGTTCACCACCAATAATGTTAGAAAAGAACACGGGCCCAAGCTAGACCATATAAAGCCTCGATCTATCAATACATCCACTTGCTTCTGCAATTCCTTTGATTCTCGAAGATTACATCAATATGACGGTTTATTAGAAATTTTTTTATCAGGGAAATGATCATTCTGGAATTTAATGCCTTTAAAGGGTGGTAATCTTACTAGAATATCATTAGGAAAAATCATGATATTCCCCAAACAATGAATGAGCTAATAGATTGTGATGACTCTTCAACTCAGGGAATCAATTTTACATCATCAATATAGAAAAAATTTACTCTTTCATACTTATTAATATCTCTAATTACTCTTTATTGATATATATTAATTATTTAGGAACTTATATAATAGATGTTTCTTGAAGAGTTTGGTATAGCTTCAATGGAGGAAGTGGGATATTATATTCCCCTGGTTAGAATGAATATTTGTTCTTACTCGCATCATATTGTACCCCCCCATAAAACTACTAAGGCCTTCCAAAAAACATGTGATAAGAATAAATTGGAATTATATCACACAATACATACTCAAAATAACTATTACCAACATTAAATAAATCATAACCTATTTACTGACTAGTAGTGTGATCTTATTGTTGGATGATTCTAAATTGAAATATTTAATTTCTCTAATATTGTTGTTGAATTAACATTTTCACATCTCCCACTATAAATAATAACCATGAACACATGATGATTAATTTTGAAATGAGTTTAGAATTTTTTTTTCTATTTAATATTCTTCCATTCATATTTGAGCTCGCAAAACTCCGTGTAGCATAAGAATGTTACCCACATATGCTTCTTAGTGAACACATTCCCCACATTCATATTCTTTACCAAAATGTTCATCCCAATTTATTTAATTATAAATCTATTTGATCTTACTTATTGTTATATTATGATTTTTTAGGAAAATTATCCTGGAAATTACCATACCCATGAAATTTGATGCACTTTTGATTCTAATGTTCAAATGAGTTGGATTTTCCTTGTGGTTATTTATAGCCGTATCTTTCCATTTATCCATCATCTTGTTCCTTCCAAATTCCTTCTCACCAACACCATATTTATGAAAATAAATCTCTTTTAAAAAAGATAAATTCTATTGTAGTTCATGATCGTTGGTACCTTTGAGGTTTTCTTTTCCTTTTCCACCATGATAGTTATCTTTTAAACACCACCATGTGAGATGAATGGTTGTAACTCCACCGAATTTGGACTTTATTCATTAAATACATCCAAAAACCTTATAAATGTTTTCTTATTAAACTATGAAACATCAATTCACATCAATAAATTATAAAACTTTTTAATATTCCCTTCAACAGATTTATCTGCTTGTCATATGTTATGAATTTGAAAAAAAAACTGTACCTTATAATTATTGGATGAAAATTGTCACCTCAAAAGATTCTTCCACTAATTCCATGAGCATATTTTTTCACTATCATCATTTTCCTACTATTTCATTATATTTTACCACCAATTATTTGACTAATACTTAAATTTAATAATGTTTAACATGCCCTTGTTCTCATTAGAACAATTATTAAATTCATATAATCGTTCAGTTACCCACATCCATTCTAGAAAATAATCATGATTCAAACTTCTATAAAAATATGGATTTTCAATTGTCAACCCTCTATCAATATCTTAATCATCACATCCTCTCATATACAACTCTATATCACTAGAATTATCTCCATTTATAACATCATAATAAAATGATTTCAAATTGTGTTTATTATAAAGAGATTGACGGTGAAGATGTCACAATAGTGTAAGGGAATCACATCATCACATTCTCAATATTTTATCAAGTTTCTCACTGATTTGAGTAATTTTTCACTGTAGTTTGGCATTGGAAGTTTCTCCTGTACAAAGTGGAGTGTAATATATATTCATATGAGACATGTTGGAGGGTAATAAGATGAATGTGATAAAACTAATATTTAGAATCGGCTGCTCAGATACCAAACTATTGGGTCGATGAAAGCTCTAAATGAGTAAGTGGATATGTGATGTGAAATGTAGTCAAACAACAACTATTTAGTGGAAGCATCACTAACCATATTTTCTCCATTCATCAATAAAATTTCACCACCAATGGAGTTTCCCCACCAATCCCAAGCTATGGGAACATGCTAATGCAAGAATGAAGCACAATAAGCAAAAAAAATCCATCACATTAAAGTCTTTCGATTAAAGATGGGTGAAAATACATTATAATGTCTCAATAAAGGGAGTAAAATGCACCAAAACGTGTTACAATGCATGGGGAACTCAAAATGTATTTAAAAACAAAAAAAGCACATTCATATTATATATAATGACTCAACTAACTAAAGTAGTGAGTTTTTATATTAATGAATATTTTATCCACCTCTACTCTCATTTTTAAGGTGATTATACAAATTTACTTGTTTTTCATGTGGATAATCCATTTCAGGCCCCAAAAAAGTGTGTTCTGGTGTACCGTGGTGTTGCATTTCAAAAAGTGTCGTCTAGTCCCATTAAAATAATAATTGGCCTTATAAATTTTGTAAAGACCAAAATTATTCTCCTTGGGATGGATCTTATCTATATCACAATTTAATATAAGAATTTCACTCATTGTAATTATGGTTCATTATTTTAATAAATCTATTATTGTGTTCCCCCATTAAGTATGAATTAAACTAAACCATGTAAAAAACATGTGTTGATCATGTCCTTTATTTATTTTAATCATTTTCATTTAAACATTCTTGTATGGGTTGTATCAAAATGTTTGTGGTATTATGATAACATAATTTTGTTTTTTATTTTATTTTTTTAGTGCATAAATAGTGTTGGTTCATACTAGTTCATTATTTATTCTCTAGATGAAAACTTTTTATAAAATTGATTCCACTTACCAAAAAATTGACGTGTAATTTTGATTTAAATTGTAAAAATATAAATGTTTTTTAATTAAATTAAGTTTTTCTTGACACATTGGATTTAATGGTAAAAGTTGATAATGCATGATTTTTTGGTGATGGGTGTTTTACAATCAATGTGTTTTAAGATTTTTATGTAGTAAATGATCCTACCCTTACAAATATAAATTCAATAATATATTTTTTTCCTTTAAAATAATAAATACTTTTTATTTTCATTTATACGTTTATAAATTATAAGTGAATGTGTTTATAATTTTAATTTTTAATTTTTTAATTTTTTATTATTATGGATTGTATTGTTTGATTGTTGGGTCACTAGATGATGTCCATTTCTAATGTTACATTGGTTTATACCAATATCAAAAAAATTAATAGCCACATCCCTCAAAATGGTGCCAAATTTTTTACCCACTCTTGTCTATGAGGACTAGAAAAAAAAGTTATATTATTGACATAAAAACACTAATATTGTAATAAAGGGGTTGTATACAAGGGGAAAATTGAATTTTATTCATTGGATTTTTATATATTCATTATTTTATTCAAAATTAATCTAAATAAAAAATAAAATAGAATAAACAATGTGGGAAATGAAAAAATGTAACGCAAATAGTTTGAATTTTCAAATAAATTTCAACATTATAAAATTAGGATATTTTCATGACCTCTAAACTGGGAAACCATCATTGGTACAATAACATCCATGATTAACTAATGAGTTTGTACCTCAGTTTTTTCAATCAATTATAATCAATTAAATTGTAGAATAATTGTTTCATCATTGATCAAACTGATATGAATTGTTAGAATATAAGGGTGGAAACAACTAACTCTCTCATGTATAATATATATATATATATATATATTAAAAACCATCAATGATAAAAATTTGTGTAGGAAAACTTATTAATCATAAAATGTAGTTGGACTCTTTAATTATTCTTACATGTATCCTCTAGTAATATTTTTTACTGTTATTAGTGGAAGGAAAAATTACTTGTAATAGGAATGGAAATTAATGATTACAAGATAGTCTAAATCATTATATTAAATGTTGGTAGGATAGTTAATGAATCATTGTAAAATAAATATTAAATGGAATACACCATTACAAGTCAATACCTCCTGTAATAGATTTTTCAAACATTATTCATTAAAAAAATAATAAACTAAAAATATATTATGGATGAAATAAACATTTAATAATAAAAATTAATCTATAAGAAATTTATTTATAGTTATAGAAACAGAAATAGTCATAATGTAGTCCCCCATATAGGGGGATCACCCTACTATTGTTAGTTGAGCATAATTTATAGATATGAGAGGAATAATTTTTATTATCTCTTAGTGTATATGATTGGCTCTTGGTTTTCCTCTTGAACCATCATTATTTTCAATGAAATGATCAAAAAAAATTCTTTTTGGATGACTATATCCATAGTTCCCTTCCAACTGTCCTGCCATTTGGTGTTGGGTGCTATGATTTTATAGTATATATTGGAAAAAATTTGATATTGGGTACGATTTTATTAGCCAATAATTCGACAAAGATATATTTACTGGGAAACTTGAACAAAAAATTTTGGGATTCCATATTATTTTATCCTTGTGGACTCTACATGTGAACATTTCCTTTCATTAATAACATTGAGGAAACATTATTAACACCCAGTTCTTTAGAAATAAACAAACCAAAGATACCCCCATGTCTTGAACTTTCCAGAAAAATTACATCAATAGAAAAAATCTATTGGGGAGCCCCTTAATAATTGAGAAGAAACAGAAATTTACATTCTCATTCATATTCCATAAAATGTAGTGGAATAAATCATTATAATTCTATATAAGTAAAAAACCCAAGTAATAAATGATCAATCACTTTTTGTGCATCAGGGAAGTTAGAGGCGACAATAACATCCTATTTGAGTGAAAAAAATCATTGAATCAAAAAAATGGGCCATAGGAATCCCCCAAGTGTGCAATGTCCTCCCATATTCAAAAAACCAATACATTAACGAAGCTCAGTAAGCCCCTTTTATGAAAATATTTAACTATGAACAAATTTTAACATCAGATGGATAATAGTGGATTATATTTGGATAGCTAATGATAAAACATTAAAATTAATAACCTCTCAGCACATTGTATATGGGTTAACTTCAAGTGTCATTCTATAGTGAAGACACTGATTTCAACTATAGCGTTCACTACATAATTACAGTTTTAATGGTTTTTATAATTATTAATGTGAATGAAAATTTTTTGCTTGATTTTTGAGACAATATATTAAAAAAATTAAAATTAATTGGAAAATATCTTGTGGCTGCAATTCAAGATTAATAAGAAATCATATAGAACTAAGGGGACTCCGATGAATTTTTTTATCATTATTCTTGTATATAGTAATAGTGACACTTCTAAATTAACTTAATCAATTGAATGTGTGTCATATTTGTGTATTCAATATAATTCACAATATATAATGGTGAGAAAAACCTTATTAAAATATATTTCAACTTGAGGTGTTATCTTCCTACAAGAATAGTTGATACTACCCGATGTCACTATGTGGCTCCACCACACTTCTTTATTTCTCAACTCACCTTATTGATCCAAATATATATTGAAGGGTTGATTTTCATTATATAAAATATGAAATAAAGTGGTGTATCTAATTATATTTTCTCCCTCATTAATTACTATTTCCACTGAAATATCATTGAATGAGTGGAATGTAACTAAAAAATAATTTTAAAAAAACAACTCTTTATTTTCACATTAAATCCCGTAATATATATAATAAAACCATCTCTCTATGAATATGATATCAGAGTTCACAAAACATATAGTAATAAAATCAAAATATGAGTAAAAATTATAACATTCAAATTGAAAAAATTGTACTCACCACTAAAACTCATAAAAATGATTTTTTAAAAAAAAATAAAACATCATAAGAACACATGTTGAAAGTTGAAAAGAATTGTACAATATAGATTTATTTACACAAGAGGGTTGTATGCGTCACATCAATACTTATCATGTTGAAAGAACAACCTATAAGTACAAAAAATGAAATATGGGAAACATTACATAAAAAAATTTATAGGATAAAATTATTTTCAAATTTGAGGATGAAAATTCCAACAAGAGGAATTAAATTCATAAAAAATTAAGAGTATAATTCATAGGAGAAGAGTCCACAAAGAGAGGTAGTGAATCAGAAAGAGTTTGTTGAAATATATTTAAAAATTTGAACTAATAAATGATATAAAATGAATTAATTAAAAATTTTAAAATAAGAAATAAGAATCTTGAGAGATTTGGTTTTTAAAGATAATTTTTCATTCTTCAAAAAAAGGTCTCATGATTACTAAATGAAACAGTCGTCAGTGAATTTACACTATTGTGTTAACCAAATGTGATTACTGCACTACATTCCTTCCATAAAATATGTCAAATGTAAATAAATATAGAGAATTTTTTGATGATTAAATTAGTATTACATTTTCTTATTGAATGTTAGAGGAAATGTTCTATATAAATATTAGTTGAAACAATTTTATTCCCCCGAGTTTAAAAATACTGAAGAAAAACTTTTAAATCACATTAATTGATGTAATTTTTATTTTTTATTATAAATTTTATATATTTCAATTTTTAATGATGACGTAATAATTTAAGGATTCGTTTTAAATAGATATAAAATACATGTTTTAATGTAATTTTATTAATTAAAAATTTAAATGGTCATACAAATTGACAAAAAATTGAAAAAATAATACAAAAAATATGAAAATATTAAAATCATTATCAATTGTACCCCCCTTAAAATAATCATCCAATCCTAAAATAAAATGGAAGAAAAAATATTATTTAAATTGAAGTAGTAATAGAATTCCGAAGACAATGAAGAAGGGGGAAGTGGTTCTCTAGATATGGAGGAATAATAAAACACCTACGATAAAAAAAATTAAAGTGTTATGTGATGAATATATATGATAATTTATCACTACTTATTAATTGAGTGAAATTTGATATAATATCATTTAAAATTTATTGTTTCAATTACACTTTATCCTATTTATCATATTCTTATAATTAAAAAAACACAAAAACATAATAAATGA
The DNA here is from genome assembly GCA_963277665.1 of Viscum album. NCBI lineage: Eukaryota > Viridiplantae > Streptophyta > Magnoliopsida > Santalales > Viscaceae > Viscum > Viscum album. Next base: position 224,903,919 of record OY728165.1, read on the forward strand.
AGAGTAGCACCCTGATATGAACCATTTCCTCCATGTTATAATGATATTTGAGGTAAAATTCTAGAATTCATTATGTAGTTTTTATAAAATTAGGATTTATATGTGGCCCTTTGATAAGTCTTAATTTGTAATCCTTTTATTTTCATTTCTAGAGTGGTGAGTGTTGGTCGTAGTGGAGTACTCAAGAGGGGGAGTAAATTGAGTATCTATAAAAATTTCAGTATGAAAAGTATTATTAATAGGTTCACCAATAAAAATAGAAACATCCCAGTTAATCAATGTAATACGATTATGAATGTTTGACTTTATATATAACTTCTCAGAAGATTGATTAATTATCAGTAGTCTTAATACCAGTTATTAATATCACATTTGCTGTTATTCTAAGAAGGAAAACAATTATAACTTCATTACATGATTAACTATCATGTTCAATCTATTGATTTCTGAATTAAGCAGTAAAATAAGGAAACATAAATTAAACAACATAGCGTACATGAAAGTGGTTCAGTCTCAAGCCGAGATGTAATCCATTCCACTTGGTGATCACCCACAACAAATCAGTTTTTAATAATATACATCATCCACACGATATATCAGGGTAAACAACATTGCACATGACTATTCAGGTCACAAGACCTCTTTCACAGTGCTTCTTGGGTACAAACAAACAGGTCACACATGGACCTCTTCCACACTGATCTGGGGGAGTAAACAACATTGAAAATATATGAGAGGAATGATATCTTTTACACTTCTGTTTATTGGAGCAGACAATGTGTTTTTCAATACAGATATACTAACAATGACCAAAAGCTAAAACCTATACTCAATTGATCAAAAAATGAAGAGATAATATTAGATATTCTTTGAGTGTTATTCTATGCAGCTCTGAACTTCTAGGATGAAGCAAATGTCAAAACCGAGTCATCTTGTGACAAATAGAGTATCACAAGTCTGATTCTCTAGTTCAGATCTGGCTAATTTTCGTTGCAGAGTCTTTATTGTGAAGATGTTCTTGACTCATATTTATGTTATCTCAACTTTTGTATTAGATAAAGCTTCTAGTGTTCTTTGTGGAGTCTATATTTAGTTTCATGTGTTGGTTCTATTCTAATGAATGCCCATGCTTATTTGTTATCGCACACACTTGTTTATTGGCCACACATCTCTTTTTATTCGTGGAGTGGATGTGTTGGTGCATACAAGATGAAAGTATTCTACACCTCGTACCTCGTTCTATGTGGTGACTTGTATACAAAAAAATAGTAATTATGTTAGTGCATTTAAAAAACTCAAATACGACCGTTAGAAATTAAATTGAAAAACAACAAAAACATATTAAAGAACGGTGTCACAGTCTATCTAGAAATGGTGTCTTCATGAAACAGTGTCTCCATGAAATGTTGTCCCCTTATATTCCTTTGATCAGTGAGATAGTTCTGATGGCATAGTTGTATAGAGATTAGCAACTAGTAGCACAAATGCGGTGTTAAGATCACGATGTCTGGTCACAATGTCTAGGTCACGGTGTCTTGTCACAGTGTCTGGGTCACGATGTCTCGGTCATGGTGTCTACTCAAGGTGTCTTGGTCAAAGTGTGTATTCACAATTACTGGGTCATGGTGTCTGAATCCCAGTGTTCTATCACGTTTTCTACTTCCATTTCCAGAAAAACACAACTGGTTGTACACTCACAGTTTCTCAGTCTTGGCCAAATATCTATTTATATACATAAATAGTTATATTCCTATAATGGATTAGAAATAATCATTTAACAATGAAATCCATTGTAGTATAAATTAAATGTAGTTTACAATAACAAAACATAACACTTAACCTCTTGGATATGTTTATTTAAATCATAAAGAAACCATCCATCTATACACATGATTTGAGGCAGATTAAACAAGATTAATTAGCTTCAATGAATGTATAGGATTTGTGATAATTAAAACTTGATTAAAACATTAAGAGTCTAACATTCTCCCAGTTTGATATTATCAAATATCATGTGAGTGATATATCTGTTCTTAGTGAATGTGTCTCTCCCTTAGTGTGCATTTAGGGTGCATGTATCTCCCTCGTTTATGATTATCAAAAATAATACAAAAGTAAATTAGAGATGCGACAATAAAAGATCATAGTGCATTATATTGATTAAATGTGTCATTAAAAACAGTAGGCAAAAAAATAGCACAACATCCCTATCACAATATAGTAGTCACTTTTCTTCAGCACTGGTTGTCTTCTCTATTCCCTTGGTAGCGGCATCAATAGAAGCCACATGAGTAGATGTAGAAGTGGTAGAAGGAAGTGCACCAACTGACAGAGAAGATAAAAAGAGTCCTTAAAAATAAAAGGGGTCAAGGATGGTTTGGTGGAAGACTGAAGAAATTATTGGTCAAGGATAATAGTTCTAATCTGACTAAGAGCCTGAGAGAAAAACATAGAAGTAGAGGAAAGGGAAGAGAATGATATGGTATGATAACTAGGTTCAACGGTGCAGCTACAAGAGCCTAAAAAGTAGTTCTCTGAACATGAAGATAAGTCCTCAAAAGCTTGATGAATTCAGAAATAATCTCACCACCATACTACATCTCTTTCTCAATTTCATCATCATTCCCCATGAACTTGTACCACAAACAAGTGAAATAATTGAGCTTATGGACCTGAATTTTAAAATATTGACAGATATGAGGGATTTTCAGATTCTCTACCAGGTACATGAAATTTTTTTTCATATCATGATTAGGAAAAATCATATTTATGTAGAAGTATACCTTATTTGTAATATTTTCTTGAGCATAATTGGAAATCATGGAATTAATTCTCATCAAATCAAGAAATTTGTCACTATTCTTGACAACCACAGATTGAGACTTCGTGTCAAAACCACCGATCACAAACTGAATTTCTTCTTTAACATCTATTCTAAATAGATCTCTTTCGAAGGAGGTTTTTTATGATTTTTCATAGGTACTAAAATCTATATAATATAATGTAAGGGAATTAATTTGATTCAGATCATTCTGGAGACAACCCTTACTTTCATCAGTCAACTTGTTATGACCAATAACAAGCTCACACGTCTCTCAAACTATTTGTTGGTTTCATTAATCCACCTAGTTAGATAAGGAATTTGGTTTAGGTTTAATCAGGGAGGCCACTTCCTTTGGAATCAGACTACCAACATCCTCAATAGGATGAGAAACATGTTATGGTCTTGATTTAAACACTCTCTGCATATCGTCAACCATAGCTCTGAGAGACTCACTTCTTTACTTAACTATTTGTTCTCAACTCTGAATTCTTGAATTTCATGAAGCATCTTTGGGTGAATCTGCCATATGATCTTTTCAAAAAAAAAGAGCATCTCTTTCACTCAAATTTGTCAGAGGAGCAGGTTGAGTATTCATGAGATTATCAACCCCAGCCAATAAGGTTGATCAAAAATATTTCAAATCATTCTAAATCACCATGTTTGACTGTTCTTATGAAGGTTCAATAATAGGAGCTGAGACAGGCATAGGTTCCAATGTAGTTATAACATCTAGAGAAGATACTCGTTTCTATTGAAACACAATAGATAGATCTATACCTTTAGAATAGGATTCGTGGGAGTCATTCAAGAAAAAATAGGTAGTAAATTTATACCATGTATCCACAAATCCTAGATCAAATGGATTATAAAAGTCAATAGTTTACATATTTGGGTGATGGTCCCCCACAACATGTGCATCTTTTATCAGTACAAAGTGATTTTGATACTTAATCTATTTCCATGATTTCAACCCTAATAGCATCACCCATTTATTTTTGATCTAACTGAAAGGCTTTCTCCATTTTCTCTTCAGTAGAAGGAATAATTTTAGGAACAACTTGTACCTCTTGTTGTTCCTCAAGAGAATCATATTTCTCAATAGAAAGATCTTATTCTATATTTTATTCTAGAACATCCTTTTTCTTTTTCAATAATAACAGATTCTACATTTGAGGTTGGTTCTTCTTAGAAATCCACAGTCTCTATATGTGTAGGTATTTCCACTTCAGTTATGTCTTGGGGAACAGGTTCACTATCATTCCAATCCAAGAATGTTTTCCATGAAGGTGTAACATCCTATTTTTCTTCCTCCTCGTAAGAATAGTAAATGATTTCATCTGGTCTCAAACCAGGATCTGAAATGTCCTTTGGTCTTGAAGAGTGCTCAACCGGGTTGAAATCTTCATAAACCCTCTCATTTTCTTTCACCCGTTCATTTCTCCCTAAATTCCAACTGATTTTCATTATCTTGACTATAACATTTGAAATACAAAATTCATAGTCCTTATTGACATCTCCTTCTAGTAAAACTAACCCTTTTTCATTAATCTTCGATTATATTAAACTTGAGTAGAATAGGGAGGTTGAATTTGAGGTTGTCTTTATCAACTCACACAAATGGAGTATAACATACTTGCATAAGTATACCTTTTTTCCATTCTTTATAATATGTATCCAAAATACATCATAACACTTGAGTGTATAGAATTATCCTTTTATAGGACTAATCAAATTATGAACAAACATAAACAAAAGTATGGTTTCACCATCTAGCTCAACAACAATATCTCTTCTCCTTGTTTCCTTCCCATTCAAGCTTCTCAAATATTCTTCTAAAATAAAGAACTCACATAGAGAAGGGGGACCTCTCTGGTAGTCCTCACAAATACCCTCACGAGGTATCCTATGGTATGCACCCCATAACCTCAAATTAAAGTCTCATCACTGGAAATTGATGCATCTTTTTATAACAATACCATCTTCAGTATCAAAAGAGAATTGAACAAACTGAGAAAATTGTTCAACTAGATTTGGGTAAATTGACATATACTCCTTTATGAACCAATCTATCCATACATTCACTTTTAGTACATTCAATACAAAATATGTGCTTAATAGTGACCACTTGGTGTTAATTTACTTTTAAAGTACCATAATTCTGTTCACCACGTTTAGATTCAAAGGACCTTCAGGCACTATCTTCAGTGATATTTTCATCTTCTTTTTTGATCAATGCCTCCCAGGAGTTGATGAAAATGGGGGTTTCATTTGGAGAATTCAACAATGGTTCAAGAGAGGGAGATAAAGGATGAATAAGGGGTTACAGTTTGAGAGAAGAGAGCTCGGGTGAAGAAAGGAGTGAAACTTCTTTCATCTTTGTCACTTATGGATACCAAGAATCACAAAATCAAAAGAGTAGGAAGGTAAAAAAGAAAAAATATTATTAATTACCATGATATGGGTTAAAGTATGTATGTAAAATAATAAAGTGTCTTTATGGTGAGACCGTAACAGATATTTACGGCGATACAGTAACAGGTTTTCACCGTGATACCGTAATTGGTTTTCACCGAGAGATCATAACGGGTTTTCATAGTGACACCATAACTATGTGACTTCAAAAATGTTCGACCATATTTTTTGAGATAGTAATTACCATAAAGTAACCATGATAAAGTAATTGTAATACTGTAAACATGAAACAAAAACATTTAAGATTGTAAACTTAATATTTTTTAGAGTTAGATTGTAATCTTATGACAGTGAATTGTGAAACCATAAATAATGAAACAATAAGTTGTGAAACATTTATCTGTGAAAGAGTATGTTCTGAAATAGTAATCCTTGAAAAAAAAATATGTGAAACAATATTGTTACTAATTAATATTTATCATTCCCAATTTTTGTATAATCTAATCTATTATTTTAGAGATTGATGTTTTGGTGAATATATCAGCGAGTTGATATTCAGTTCTAATGAATTCCAAAGTGATATCACCATTTTGATAATGATCTCTCAAAAATTGATGTCTTACATCAATATGATTCTTCCAATAGTGTGATACATGATTTTTTGAGATTTTAGTAGAACTTATACTGTCACATTTTATAGGTATATTCTTGAATTGATATCCATAATCTAGTAATGTGTGTTTCATCCACAAATTTTGTACACAACAACTACAAGAAGCTATATATTCAGCTTCTACAGTTGATAATGCAACGTGGTTTTATTTCTTAATACACCATGATACTAGTGACTTTCCTAAAAAGTTACATGTTCTAGTGGTTCTTTTTCTATCTTACTTACAACCACCAAAATCCACATCAGATTAGCTAACTAACTCAAATTATTGTCTTTTGGGAAAGAACTGTCCTAGATTGGGTGTATGCTTGAGGTATTTTAAAATTCCCTTAACATCATTTAAATGATATTCCTTATGGTTTTCTTCAAAATTATCACACATACATACACAAAACATAATGTCAGGTCATCTAGCAGTTATGTAGAGTAAGCTTCCAATCATTCCTCTTTAAGTTATTTGATAAACAGATTTTCCACCTTCATCAAAATCCAACATACAAGTAGTACTCATTGGAGTGTCACTAATTTCAGTGATATCTAATGCAAAATATTTTAGAATATCTCTAGAATATTCTCTTTGATTAAAAATAATACCATCATTATATTGAAAGATTTGAAATTCAAGAAAGAATTTTAGTTCACCCATTAAACTCATTCCAAATTCGTTTTTCATCATTTTAGAAAATCTAACACAAAAATAATTTTTTGAATATCCAAAGATAATGTCATCTACATATTTTTTAACTACTAAAAATCATTTAAAATTCATTTTATAAAATGGTATGATTACCTATTCCTTTTGTTAAAACTTTTGAAATAGGAAAAATAATTAATCTATCATACCATGCTCTTAGAGATTGTTTTAAACTATATAACGCATTTGACAGTTTAAAACATGTTTTAGAAAATAAGGATTTTTAAAACCCCAGGGTTTGAAAACCTAGAAATCCTCAACTATATACCCCATTAGGAATGCAGTCTTAACATCCCTTTGATATTTTTTTAAATTCTGATGTGCATCATAAGCAATCAAAATTCTGATATCTTCAAGTCTAGATATTGGTGCAATGGTTTCTTCCTAGTCAATACCTTATTTTTAAATATAGCCCTATCCAACCAATCTAGCCTTGTTTCTCAATATTTTACCTACATCATTATCTTTATTTATAAACACCCATTTAGTGTCTGTGGTAAATTTATCTTTGGGTCTGTCAATAAGTTTCCAACCTTAGTTCCATTCAAACTGATTATTTTCTTCATCCGTATCCATTACCCAAAACTCATCTTTGATAGAATAATTAATGTTTTTATGTTCATGTCATAATAATAAGAATTGTTGTTCAACATGGTTTCTAAGAGAAGCTTTAGTTTTAGTTCTTTTATCTAAACATCCTACAACAACATCTATAGGATGGTTCTTAAGAGTTCAAAAAGTTCTAAAAATGGAAGGGCTAGTAATTTCACGTTCCTCAATAGGTTCATGTTCATTGTCAATTGAATCTATAAAATTTCCAAAACTGGAAGTTTTCGCAGATTACTTTATAGGATGATTAGAGGATTTTGATTTAATGTCTAGATTTGATACATCATCCTCCAGGTTCTCTGGAGTGGTCTTAGGCTCATGTGGATCTGTTTCATCAAATTTAACATGGATATAGTCTTCTACACATTTAGTTATCTTATTAAATACTCTATAGGCATTAATAGAGATTGAATATCCCAGAATGATTCCTTCCTGACTCTTGGATTCAAATTTTTCAAGATTGTCCTTATTAGTAAGGATATAGACATTGAAAACAAATACATTGAAGTAGTTTTCATTTGATTTTCTGTTGTTTCATGTCTCATATGTAGTAATTTTAAGAATAGGTCTAATATAAACTCTATTAATAATATATCATGATGTATTTATAGCTTTAGCCCATAAATAATTTGGAAATTATATTCATTATGCATGGTTCTAACAATTTCATGCCAGGTTCTATTTATTCTTTCTATAACTCCATTTTGTTGAACTGTTCTAGAGGCATAAAAACTATGATTGTATCCATTTTGAAAAAAAATCTTCAAACTGTTGATTTTCAAATTCACAGCCATGATCCCTTCTTATGGATTTAATTTTAAGTCCACTGGGATTTTTACAGTTTTAGAATATTTAATAAAGTGAAAGAAGGCTTCACTTTTGAGGGCCAAAAAGAATGTCCAAGTATATCAACAAAAGGTATCTACAAGAAAATTAACATAGTTCTTCCCTTTTAAACTAGAAACTGTAGATGGCCCAAACAAATTCATGTGAACAAGTTCAAGAGGTTGAGAAGTTGACACTTCATTCTTTAGTTTGAAGGAAATTTTGTGTTGTTTTTTATTCTGACAATGACTACAGACATTATCATTTATAAACTCAAGTTCGTGAAGGTCATTGACTAATCACTTTCTTGTTAACTTTCTAAGAGAGTAAATATTACAGTGTCCTAGTCTCCCATGCCAAATCCAATACACTTTGTGAAATACCCATAACCATGATGCATTTTGAGAAACTAAAGAATCTATTCTAACTGAGTATACATTTTCATTTCTAAATGAATAAAATACTAATTAATTTTTATAATTAAAAAAATTGTAACTATCATTTTCAAATTTAACATGAAATCCTTCACCACATAGCTGTGAAATACTAACCATATTATATTTCAATCCATCAACAAATAGTACATTGAAAATTTTAACTGAGTTAGAGTTATTGATTTGGCCAAGGATAATGATCTTTCTTTTGGAATTTTCACTAAAGATGACAAGTCAACCATCAATTTTTATTTAAATCTTGAATCACGAATAGTCTCTCATCACTTGTCTTGAACACCCACTGTCCAATTACCATAAGCTTTTACAGGATATTTTTAAACCACATTCCAATAACCTATTCAAATAAAATAATATTTTGGTACCCATATTAGTTTGGGTCCAATAATATTAGTGACTATTACATTAGGAACCCACATCTTCCTCATAGGATTCATATTAGCATTATTTAAAGTGCCTGAAAAATAAACTCTATTTGGTCCAAAAAAGCTTGAAACGATTGAAAGTGTATAATAATTTAAACCAGCTGAGTGTTTTCCTGAACTAGTAGTAATGATGTATGTCATAGATTTAGAAATAAAATTAGTTCATCTAAAATTTCTTTTAAGAGGTTGATAGCCAATACAAGTAGTATATTTAGTATAAATCTATTTAACTATAATTTGTACTAGAGAATCATTAACAATAGTAAACCATTCAAGATCCTTTTTTCAATTTCTTATTTGATAGATTTAGTGCATTGTTTTTTTGAGTAATTGATCATTTTATCACTTTCAATAGTAAGTATAGTATTAACTATTTGAGGTAAGAGAATGATGTTTCTTTAAATATTTGTATTTATCTTTTAGTTCATTACATGTCTCTTCAAGCATATTATAGTACTCAATAATTTCCTCATTAGAAATATTTTCATAATCACTTTCATCTCTTGAATAATAGGAATTGTGTACAAAAGATTCCAGTATTACTTAAGATGTATTTGTCATAAAACGCATATTGGATTTGATGCCTTGTTCATCATTTAAATATTCTGAGTCACATGAACTATATTCATAAGCACTCCATGTGGCTTTCATTGCTGTTTTATACTTTATATCTTTGTCCTCATAGATATTTTTGTAATTGATCTTGGGATGGTCAGCCTTTACAAGTCCCTTTCACTTACATTCATAAAATACTATCTCATCAGACATGTCACTTCTTTTCTAATCATTCTTCAAACTTCCTTTTTGATCATATCATACCTTGATGTTTGGATTCCAAAAAAAATATTCTTCTTGTAAAATATCTTAATATTTTTGGATAATTGATCCATATCCACATCACTATTAGGTGAATATTTTTCAAATATGGAAGATTCTAAAGAGACATCCAATTTCTATTTCTCTTTGTTTTTAGAAGTGGAGGTCTTAAATGCAACAAATTTTATTTTGGGTTCATCCTCTCCAAAATTGTTAGCATTCACCTCCTATTAATACATCATTATTTTGCCAATAAATTATTATATGGGTAACTTGCTGATGTCCCATGACTTTATAAAATAGATAGAGGTTCCTCTCCATCTTTTGTGGAGGCATTTGGGAATCCTCATAATTTTTTCATTGGTAGTAACTTCTCATCAAAGAGAAATCACCATGTTGAAAATTTCATTGAACCTGAGATAAATATCATAAATAGGCTCATCATGTATAATATTATAATTATAATATTTAAGATTATAATTTTTATGTCCTATTTCCTTAACACCCTGATTTTCTTTAAATGAAACAAACAAAGTATCCCAAATTTTAGGGGTAGTTTTACATGATTTTTTTGTTAAATTATTCATCTTGTAAAGAGAAATATAAAGCATTCATGGATTTTCAATTATTGTTATAGGCTATCATGTTTGGTTCACCCCAAGTGATTCTTTCATCTGCATGAATCTTATACTCATCTATAATTTAAGACCAAATTTTTCAAAACCCATACTTTCTAAATGCATTTTCATTTTAATTTTTCTTTTGGACATAATTGGTTCCATTAATGAATGGTGGTCTGTTTTTTGTATCACCTTTTAATATATTATCCATAATAAAGAAATACTTTGAACGATCTAGATATTTATAATTAATATAAATTTAAAGATCATTAAATTACTACTAAAATCACAGTAGAATAGTTTCAAAAACATTGCCTTGACAGGAATAACAAACACCTCTACTACCAAATGTTTGTCAGAGTAGAGTACTCAAGAGGGGGTAAATTGAGTATCTATAAAAATTTCTGTATGAATGTTATTCTTAAAAGGTTCCCCAATAAAAATAAAAATAGACATTTTAATCAATGTAATATGGTTATGAAAGTCTGACTCATTAAATATGTTCTTATAAGATTGATTAATTCTTAGTAATCTTAATATCAATTATTAATATTTACTTTGAAGCTATTATAATAAGGGAAAAAATTATAAATTCTATCCAATATTATATTTTAATGGAAATCTAGTGATTTCAAAATTGTAAAGTAAAACAGAGAAAAAAAATTACACAATACATCGGACATAAAACAAGTGGTGCAGTCTCAAGTCGAGACCTAATACAATCTACTTGGTGATCACCCAAAACTAGGATTTTTATATTAATAATCTTGATCCACACCTTGGATCGGGGTAAACAAAAGTGCACAAAAATTTCCATGAAAAGTTACCTCTTACAAAGTTCTTCATGGGTACAAACTAGCAGGACACACATGGACCTCTTCCACATTTATCCGCTAGAGTAAAAAGGAGTGAAAATATAAGAGATGAAGGATATTGTGTATCCTTTAGTTTAGTGGAGGATATAGTGTGTGTTTCATACAGATATACACACACTTCTCGAAAGCTAAAAAATACACAACACATAAAAAAATTATGAGATAAGATTAGAAGTTCATTGAGTGTTATTATATGCAGGTTTAGACTTCTAGGATGACGCAGATGTCTGAATCGAGTCCTCTTGTGCCAAACTGAGTATTTCAAGACTAATGCATTGGTTCATATCTGCTTCATGTTCTTTGTGGAGTAAGTATTGTGAATACGTTCTTGACTCTTATCTATGGAATCACTACTTTTAGATTCGATAATTATTTGTGTGTTCATCGTGTAGTCTATATTGAGTTGCATGTGTTGGTTCACATCTCATGAATGTATATACTTCTTCTTTATCACACACACTTGTTTCTAGACCACACTTCTCTTTTTATTCTTAGAGTTCATGTGTTAGATTCGACATGGTGCTTGTAGTCTACACCTCATACCATGTTATTTCATGTGACATGTCTAAAAATAATTATTATTTATGTTAGGGAATTTAAAAGACTCAAATAGGACCATTAGTAATTAAATTGAAAAGGAAATAATAGATTAATGAAAGGTGTCACTGTCTGTCTGGAAACAATGTATTCATGAAACAGTGTCTCCTTGAAATGGTGTCTCCTTTACTGACTTTTAGCGGTGGGACTATTTTGATGGCATAGTTGTATTGAGACCAGGAATAGGTAGCACAAATGCGGTGTTAGGATCACAGTGTCTAGACATGGTGTATGGGTCACGATGTCTGGTTACTATTTCTAGGTCATGGTGTCTGGATAACGGTTTCTGGGTCACGGTGTTTAGGGCACGGTGTCTGGGTCACGGTATCTGGGTCACGGTATCTGGGTCACTGTGTCTTGGTCACGGTGTTTGATCATGGTATCTGATTCCATTTCCATAAAAACACAACAGCTGGCAGACTCACGATTTCTCAGACATTGCTAAATATTTGTATACATACATAAATAGTGAAATTCATTGAATTTATTAGACTTAATCATTTATCAAAGAAATCCATTATAATACTAATTAAAAGTAGTTTAAAATAATCAAAAATAGAACTTATGCTCTTGGATGGGTTTATTTAAAGAACAAAAAAACCATCCATCAGTACACACGATTTGAGACAGATTAAACAAGATTAAAAAACTTTACAGAATGTATAGGATTTGTGATCATTAACAAATGATTAATAGATGAGGATTCCTGCAGTGAGTACATTCATTATGATCCTTTTTGGATGTTTTCATTCATTCCTTTTTAATTTAATTCACAAAAAGTAAATATCGGTGATAAATTCTATATGTATTAACATTATTTCACTATCAATATAAATTTATGTTTTCCTCATTTTTGGTGATAATTATTTTATTTTATTGAAAAGAGTAATTTTGTCTTAATTTGTTTATATTAATGATGAGAATTCACATGCCATTTAATGATTCAGTATTGATGTATAATTTTTTATTTTAATTCTAAAAATAAATGAGTTTGTTTCACAATAGAAAAATACACATTTTTGCTTATGGATTTAAACTATATAGATTAAAATGATTTTCAAAAATTTTATTCTATAATTTATTTTTTGATAATTGAAGTGATGTATATTCTAAATTTATCGAAAAAAATTCTAATAGGATATAAAAATATTAAATGAGATTAATTGTTTTTAAATTCATGACACAACTAGGAATATATTTTTCAACGTAAAATTTAATAATGAAATGGAATTGTTTTGAATGACTAATTTTTTAATTTTTATTGATAATCCTTTTAGAAAATTTTCATTTCTTATATAGCTACCTAAAAAATATTTTAGATTCTTTGAAATATCTTCATATTGATCTAAATTTTTAAATAGTACTTTTCTGTCATTTTTAACAGTTGAATGTGGTTTTAAATTTGTTGTTTTTGATGAAAATTTATTACAGATTAAATTAATTTACTTCCCATGGTAGTGGAATTTCATTTTTCACGGTTTTAGTTATGGAGGAAACTCAAGGTGGATCGTGAAAGATGACATTCATAATATGATAAGGGGATGGCCAGTTTCATCTTGAGTAATTTATTTACACATTTTTTAGAAGAAATTGAAAATACTTATTTTATCTGGTATTTTTCAAAAATGGTTTGGGGAATCATGATGCTCTTTCATGATTCTTCCTTCGGTGAGGAAGCATGAAAGATGTTCATTCCTCATTTTTTTTGTTTTTTAAAATTTTAAATTGTATTTTTTCTTTTATTTTTTTCTATATAAATATAAATATATATAATTAGTAATACAACAAATAAAATTGGTAATTTGTAATTTAATAAGTAAAAAATTATTAATTATATAATATATAAAACATAATCTATTTATTTATCTATTAAAGATTATTAGACATTAATATTAATATAAATATGAGTAGTAATTAATAAACAATATAATAATTAAATATATAACATTTATTAATTATAACATATACTATTAATTTTTTAATTTTGAATATTATTTAAAATTATTAGCTAATATTTTTATAATTATTAATATATAAATAATATATCTATAATTATTAATTAATATATTATATATTTTATTAAAAAAATTTAACTAATATATTATCAATAATAGTTAATATTTTAAATAATGACATATTAATATATAATATAATTTTTTGTAATTAATTATATTATTTATAATAAATTATTAATATATAATTAACTAAAAATAATTTTAGTAATGTATGAATTCGTAATAATAAATTTAACTAATAATGATATTTTAACAAATAACTTAAATTTTAATAATGAATTGCAGTATTAATTATTAATTATATTTTTTAAAGGTTGGATGTAGTGCCTCTTAAATAAAAAAGAATGAAAAATAGAGTCTCCAAAAATATAATAGGAAACATGGAAAATCCCAAGGCATAAAACTGCATACCTATCTTTATTATCAATTTAGTAGTTAGCTTTCTCTCTTCTTCTTGAATTGCATGCCATTATGTCCTTCCACGATCAGAACCCCGACCCATTTATCTTTCTATACCAGAAGGAAGTGCTTGTAGCCTTTCTAAAAGTGTCTCAACATCACTATTTTCAGATTCAGAGATGTCTTCTTACTCTTTGGCATTTCTAGGAGAAGCAACCTACTCAACAGAAGTAGCCTAGGAAAGGATCCCCCAAGTCTCATCGGAAGAGCCCTATGTGGTATCTAGTATCATAGAATCATCATCAATATGATAAGAAATGAAGGGTTACCTATAGTCAATACAGCTAAAGACTTTTACTTGTATGAAATGAGATGAAATCTTTCACTATCCATAGTGGGGTTTGAGGATATATGACCAGGATTAGAAACGATGAGAGAGTTAGATTCTATAATTTTCTTACCCTTTCAGATATCCTATATAAGTATACCATCATTTGAAGGTGAATGGCGATTTTCTATTTGAGTGACATATTTAGTCTCTTTTCTTACTTTGGAGTGATCAACATGGCCTATAAATTGAGCAGTTGATGAAATTTGAATTTGGTGCAAATCAGGACATTTTCCTTGATATTGACTATCATCATTTTGGAGATTTGCCTCTTCAAAAAAGACAAAAACCCAAGATTTTGACATATTATTAGAAGTAGAGGCATAAAAGTGACCATTCTCATCAACTTTAGGATGAACAAAATCTTCAAGAATAACTCTTTGTTCTTTTTTAATATCAACAAGAATGATAGGTCCATCATCACTCTGCCAATTATATAATTATAAATATAATTACTAAAATGTTATTCTATTAATTATTACTAATTTTATTATTCATATAATTATCAAAATTTAATTTTTAATTATATAATTAATAAAATTATTAATATTATAAATATATTATAATATTTGGGGTCAATAAAAACACCTCAAGCATCCACGGTACACTTGCTTTTTAAATAATTCAATACCGTGCGATGTATGCCACACCGAGTTCAAGCGCACCCCAACTTAGAAAAATAGCCATTATAAAAGTGGTTATGAATATTGTTAACAACATCGTGAATTTAATATATAACATATTATTTTATCATTCATCTTATGTGTTACTCATACATAAAATAAGGACAAATTATATTTTTCAGTTAAAATAAATATTTTTCCAAAAATTTAGTTCTTTTCCACCATTTAATATATAACCTTTATTAAATACAATAGTTTACAATTTTATATATTCAAATTGATGAATACAAATTCGTATTTATATGGTGAAAAAAATTAATTTGGATGAATTTTTGGTACATTTCGGATAACTTTTTTATTTTGATGTTTAGTGAAAAAAATTAATTTTAATTGAAAATAACTTTTTTAATAAAAATTTTTATTTCATGTAATTATAAATTTGAGTGGTTTTAAAGTATAATTAGATTATATTATTATAATTTAGTATAATTTAGTTAATTATAATTATTTTTACATTTAAATTGAACATAAACACATTAGAATTGTTTGATAGTTTTGACTTCTGAAAAATCCGCATTCTTATTTTGACAACGGGAATTACTTTTAAATTAATTTCTTCCAATTATGTGTTTTGATTTTGGTATAATGGATAACATATTTTTAAACATTAGTTCCAAATTTTGTAAATAAGTTCCTTTTATTTTTTGAAATTATAAATATTAAATTCAGTAATTATTTTATTACCATGGTTAAAAGGTAAATCAGATGAATAAATGTAAACAAAATAATATTATAATAATATACAACTACCCAAACACATGTTAAGACCCTATTGGATGAGATATATTCTACCATGAGAATACTTAGGTATATTTTAGGACCCCATGGGGCCACTTTGGTGTGATAATGACTTTTTATAATAATTAATTTAATGTGAAGATAAATATAACATAAACATTTATCTTTTACTAAAACAATTATAATATACGGTCGTATGACTGATCCCTTTGACAATAAATATAAATAAGAAAGATAAAAATATTTCCTACATCCAAGTATTTTATTTTTAATTTTATACTTTAAATAACTAAATTTATTTATGACACAATAATGACGCAATATTTACCATATTAATGAAAGGAACAAATAAATGATATTATAAATATTATAATAAATATATTTTGAATGTTATGATGTTATACACGAATTTTATTGATTTAATTTAAATATAATTTTTTTAATTACTTTGGTTCGATGGATTCATTTTTTATTACTTTAACAAAAATCCATTACTAAATAGTGTCAAAATTGAAAGAAATGTGTTTTTAAAATAAATACTAATTCATTAAATGATATAAAAATCCTAAAAATATAATAATTGGCCAATTAACATTGATAATGTTTCAAATGTAATTAATGATTCACTTAAGGTTCCTTGGGAATATTATAGTAAATAAATTAACCTTATAGTATAAAAATACCAGAAGATGTGGTAAGAGTTAAACTGCATAACAAAGGGTTAATTTCAAAAGATAAAGATGATTTTATGACCTAAACATGTCTAAAACTGATTTTTAGAGTACTTAAACCCATAATCATCTTTTTACTAGAAATAAATCAACTTTTAGATATTATAAAAATAATTTAATTTAAAATAAATTAATATTTCATGATTTTCCGAAAGTGTCCCTCACCACTATTATAATAGGTCACTTACATTATCTTTATTTCACACCTCCAAATCCATTTGAATCTTCCAATCCCTACCCAAATCTCATCCCAACTTCCCTCACTTTATTTGATATGAAAAACATTGGGCACAAATCCAACTTAAGGTGTTCATTTGTTCAAATAAAAAGCATACGCCCAAAGAAGAGGTAATGATTTTATATCTTCTTCCAAAGCTCATTTCTTCTACTACATCCTCATAAAATGTTGTTACCATACCTAAATAATAAATATATCATCTAATCTATGATGAGATATTTTTAATATTATGGGAAAAACATATTCTTCTTTTTACCCATCTAATGAAAAACAATACAATCATGCGTGTGTATATACGGTTTACCGTCTCCATGCTGTGGTGTTAATTTATTTTTCATGAATAGTTTATTTATATGGGTATCATAATGAATATAATGGATTTAAATAAAAAATATAACATAATTGTTTTTTCTTTAAAATTCATATTCCATCCAATTACATACCATTTAACCATTATGGAAATGACAACGTTGCTCGTGCGAACGTACGACTTACCATCTCCAAGACACGATGAGACCCATCTCCATGTTCACCATACAAGAATGAATATAAGAATAATTATTATTAATAATTATGAAATATATTAAATAATAATTCTACTGGGATTATATATATATATAGACACACACACACACACACTTATATATTTCATTCACTTACTTCTATAAGATACTAAAATGGAAACATCGTTCAGGCGTACGTACAGCATACCGTCTCCATGACCGATTATTCAATTTAATATATATATATATATATATGATATATAAATCATATTATACATTCTGGAAGTATTTAAATCATGATCCAAGTAATACAATCAAGAATAACAAGTCAAAACATGTACGATAAACAAAGTGATTCTTACCTGAAAAATTGCAATAACATGGAATTGTTAATAAATGTAAAATATAATGTTATATAAAATCATATATGATATCATAAATATTATTATGACTCTGATTCTGATATAAGTTTACGATATGTTTAAACACATTATACATGAGTTTTAGACACATACAGAGAGAGGCGGACCTTGGGTAATGGTTAATTCCTCAATCTCATTATTATCAACAATTGTTTATGTTTTAATATTTACGGGGACATATTTATCAACCATGTACATGTTTCCATAAATATTTTCCAAAAGTATTACTTTTAAGGGTCAATTTAAGTAAAATATATTTTTAAATGTTTTAAATATTTATTCTTCAAAATCATTCTCATTAATTTCGATGTTTTCAAAATAGTCTTAAGCATTTAATTATATGGACATGAATGTTTTAAAATGACATTTCATTTCAAAAGTCTCAATGTGGTATGAGAAAAATTGATTTAAAAATTGATTTTAAGTTTCTTCTTTAATAAATTTTTTTAATTTTAAAAGATTTCATGATAACAGATTATTTCTAAAAAATAGTTTTACTAAACATTTCCAATTATTTCAACATCCTTTAATGGATAATATTATTTATTGAGGTTGATTTATTGTAGTAAAATATTCTATATTGCATTCAATGAGTAATTATATATTTAACTATAGATGTTATTTTTTATACCATTCTTGGTTTATACTTAAATTATTGACATTTTTTATATTGGTTTTAATACAGTTGTTTATGTTATCTTTCAATATTCATATATGATGAATGTATTGGACTTAGTAACTGACAGGAAGGGACTTCTATTGCCCCTCAATGCATTAGTAGGTCTCATGAAACAAACTAGTGTCTTGGAACAAGGTTGTTACAGAATATTTGTGAATTTTTTTGGCACAAGTCCTTGACTTAGTAGTTATTATGTCCGGAATTTTGTATTCCCTCGTTATGAAATTAGTTATTACATTTGATTACTCAACTAGTTAAATATTCATATGCTTGTTTATATAGAAATGTTTGATTTATTTTTTTCCATATTATGTTTATGTTTATGTATAAAAGTGTGATGTTTTTATTATACATCTTACATTAAAATTTTATAGCAACCAATGAATTAATTACCCTAAAAGATAATCTGAGATCACTACTTATGTTTCATTTTCCCAGGATTCCAAGAAGTGTTTTATGATTGATATGTAGGGTTGATCGAAGGGGATGATGGTGTTCTCAATGGATTATTCATGTTCTATTTTATTTTATAATTTTTAATATAATTTTCACGTATGTAATCAATTTTACAATACTACTAAACTGATCAGTACTTCAGGACTTGATTCCATGTAACAAATCCAATGTATAAAAATAATTCACTAACTCTGGGGTTTAGGGGTTTGGGAATAATAGTTGGTATCAGAGGATGTTTAGAAACAACCTTGGAAATAGATTTGGAAAGCATCGATTATGGATCGTAATACTAAGATTGACATTGAGTATAACTATTGAAGAACCCCATAAAATTTTGGAAGTGATATTGGATAACCATGGATTAAACCTAAGATGTTATAGATTTAATGTACCATCCCTTTATTATGTGATTTTCTACAATGCGATATGTTTCTCACCCTATTTTTTGTCTTGGTTAATGGAAGAAACTATTAGGAATGTTATTAATCTTGTGTTTTATGGAAAATCTATTTATTTTTAGAAACAAAATTGGATAATGACTGCAGAGAAAGATGTTGTGATTATTCCAAATCAGTTGTCATGATATATGAATTGCAATGTCATCTTTGATGACACTCATAACACATTTTGTAAGAGGAAGACGAATTTTTATAAATTATTATAATTTAAGAAGCATAGAGGAAAGAATATTTGGCATCCTACATGTCAAGTAGAAGGTAAGAAGATCCTTGAGGAATACATCAAATGGAGGGGAAGATGTTATCCCCACAGGAAAAAGGGTCATAGGGTGACAAATTTTTATGGGGTTGAATGTATCAAATGTTGAAATCATGGGTATTACCCTACTCAATTACCTAACAGAATAATGCACCACTAATCTAAGAAATGAAATATTCTATGCCGACCATTAAATTGTAAGGGTTAAAATATTTATGTATTTGGTTCCATAAATTATGAATAAGTGGATTATATAAAGATTATTCAGGTTTTTTCTCAGAGTATTTTTAGGAATATGTTTAATTGTTATAATGGAAAATAAAATTAATTTAAGGGCATGATTATATTTTGAGAACATATGATTATGGTAATGATAATCCTTAATTTGATCTTTATGTTACACTAATAATGTTTGGATAATGATATTTTGGATTTTAATACGTAAATTGGACGATTCTAGATTTATGAGAATTAATTCTGGATTTTTCGACAATAGGGTTATGCTATCATGGATGAAGTGTAGAACTTTTCAGGACTTATGGAATAACCAACTATGTTTTGGAATAAAGAAACATCCATGTTTTCAATAAGGATATTTGATAACTCATGTTATTACCATGACTCAAGATAATACATGATGAAGGTGTTAACATGTTTGGAATGTGACAACCAAGAACTTTTCTATGAGATGTAGAAGACAAATGTTAAGCCAAATTGGTTAACCTATTTCTAATGATGTAGATTTTTAGTTTTTTTAAGGATTGTAAATTTATCCATTTAGGGATAGTATATTTTATAATCCATTTGAAATTTGTTTTACTAATGTATTATCCTACTTTTGGTGTACTTATGCACATGTGGAAACTCGTTAAAACATTTTTTTGATACGTGGAAGGACCTATAATTCTCATTAGGGATCACATGATCTTCCAAGACATCAGAAATGAAATATTAATCATAATTTATATGAATAAGTGATGAAGTTGAAATTGTAAAAGTAATGAAATTTTCTTCTATTGTATGAAAATAAAGTAATAATTTATTCTAATTTTCATCAACATAAGGTAATGGATCTTGAAAACCAAAAATGTTTTCCTAGTACATTCGTTTGTGATGAATAACACGGTCCCTTGGATCATCAATGATTTTTGGCTTTCATAATTTTTAACTTTTTCTTAATAATATTCTCTATCACCCTCCCTATGAAATTGATGGTAAATTTTCCCTTCAATATCCATGTTTTCTTAAATGGAACCCTAGTATGTGTTATTTCAGGTAACCATCATATCTTTGTTTTTTATTTTAAAATAGAGGTCTCATTAATCCAGTTTTCAATGTGGGATTTCAACAAAGATATTTGGAAATATTAATCCAATATTTTTAAATTATGAATTTAAATTTTTTGTACACAATTTATTGATGTTGGTTATAATTTAGCACCCCAAGATTCTATTATACGCGTCCTTTTTAAATAATTCAATAGAATGTGATGTACGCAGCACCGATTCATGCACAACATGACCAATAAAACTAGTCATTTATATTGTAGTTATGAATAGTATTAACTACATTTTAAATTTTATATATCCCATATAATTATAACATTCATATTATGTGTTTCTGATACATAATATAACCATCAATTTAATCTTTTAGGTAAAACAATAATTTTAAAAAAAAATTGCAGTTTTTCTACATTTTAATGGAGAAACCATTTTAAAAAATTATATTTGAAACTTTTATATATTCAATTTGATTAAATTAAATTCCCCTTATAAGTACGACATAAAAATTTCGTTTTGGAGGAATTTTTGGTACCTTTATGATAACATTCATATTTTGATGAACTATGAAAAATTCTAAATTTTTATAGAAAACAACTATTTTAATCAACTAGTTTATAGTATGAAATTTTATATTTCAGTGGATTAATAGTATAATTAAATTATATTATTATTATTTAATATAATTTAGGCCTTTTGAAGTTTTTTCATTTATATTTCCCATATATACATGTCAATCTTTTGATAGTTTTTACTTCTTAAAAACAATCATTCCTATTTTGAAAATGGGAATTAATTTTAAATTTATTTCTACCAATTATGTGTTTGTAATTTAAAAAAGTTGATTGTATATTTAGAATCATAAGGTCCAAATTTGGTAAATATGTACCTTTTTTTAGACATTATGAATAGTAACATCATTAATTAATTTTTTACCATGGTTAGAGGGTAAATCAGAAAAATAAGAGTAAACAAATAAAATTATAATAATATAAAACTACCCTAAAATGTGTCTAGATACTATTTTATTAGATATATTCTACCATTATAATCCTTAGGAAGATTGTTGGACCCCATGGGACCACATGGGTGTGATTTTGACATGTTATTAGAATTAATTAAAAGCAATGATAAATATAACATAAACATTTATCTTTGACTAAAAAAATGAATATTGGATTATATGAATGATCTCATTGTCAAAAAATATTAAAAATAAAGATAAAAATATTTAATGCATCATTTTATTTTATTTTTAATTTTTATACTTTATATAATTAAATTATTTATGACACAATAATGATTTAATGTTTTACTTATTAATGAAAGGATCAAATAAATGAAATTATAAATTTTAAAATAAATTTAATTTGAACCTTTTGATTCTATACAATAATGTTTTGGATGAAATTGAAATATGAGTTATCAAATAATTTCATTGCTTCTATGGAATTAATTTTTTATGACTTTAACGAAAATCAATTACTAAATAGTGTCAAAAATGAAGAATATGAGTTTTTTTTTTAAATTCTATTCTATTAAATGATATAAAAATCCTAAAAATCTACGATTTAGCCAAATAACATAGATAAAGATAAAAATTTCAGTAATTATCCACTTCAGTATCCCTTTTCATTTTATAGTAAATAAATTAACCCTATAGTATAAAAGTATAAGAAGCCATAGTAAGAGTTAAACTGTTTAACAAATTGTTAATCCCAAAAGATGAGGATATATTTACAACCTAAACATTTCTAAAACCTACTTGTTGAGAGTATTTAGATCCCTCCCCATCATATCCTCGAAATAAATCAATTTTTATCTCTTAAAAACAAAGAACTATTTTATAATAAATTAATATTTAAATATTTTCCTAATAATTCCCTCACCAATGTTATAAAAGGGAACCCACCCTTCTCTTTAATTCACAAATCCAAAGCCCTTTTGATCGGACAAACCCTTCCCAAATCTCCTCCCAACATCCTTCACTTTATCCTAGTGGAAAAACATTGGGCATAAAGCAAACATATGGAGTCCATTTGTGCAAATAAAAAGGGTACACCCAAAAAAGAGGTAATCTTTTAATCCCTTCTTCTGAATTTCATTTTTATTATAATTCCTCTTACTATATTGTTTCCATAATAAAATAATAAATATATCATATACTGTTTGATTATATTTTTTTGAGATTCTGGTATACCATATTCCTCTTTATACCCATCCTACGAAAAATAATACCACCATGCGTGCTTACGTACAATTTACCTTCTCCACGTCGTGGTGTAGATTGTTTTTCATGTACACATTATTTATATGGTCATAAAGATGAATATAATGAATTTAAATAATAAATATAACATGAATTTGTTTCATTAATATTAATATTCTATCCAATTCCATACCTTTTGACCATTAATAAAATGATATCATCGCTCGTGGGTACCTATGGCTTACCGTCTCCACGATGTGATGAGACTCATCATCCATGTTCACCATCCATGAATGATTATAAGAATAAATATTGTTAATAATTATGAAATATATGACCAAATAATGCTACTAGGATGATATATATATATATATATATTTCATTCACTTCCTTCCATACAATACAAAAATAGAAACAACGTTCATGATTGTGTACGACCTACCGTCTCCATGAACAATGTATTCTATTTCATATATCTATTTATTATATATATATATAATATAAATCATATTATACATTTTTTTAAGTATGTAAATCATGATCTAATTAATATGATCTCGAATAATAACTCCAAAAACATACAATAAACATATTGATTATTACTTGAAATGTTCCATTTACGTGGAATTGTTGATAAACAGGTAATATAAAGTCACCAAAAAATCATATATGATATCATAAATATTATTATGATTCTTATATAAGTTAATAACATGTTTGAATTCATTATAATGGAGTTTCGGACTCTTGTAGAGAGTATCAGACATAAAGCAAGGGTAAATTCCTCAATCACATTATTATCTCAGATTGTTTATTTGTAAGTCTTTACTAGGACATAATTATCATCCATTTCCATTTTACATAAAATAGGTTCCAAATTATTCTTTTTTAAGATACTATTTAACTAAAACATCATTTTAAATGTCTTCAAAATTTATTCTTCTATATATTTCTCATTAATAACCATGTTTTCAAAATGGACTTAAGGATTTATTTATATGGACATGAATGTATTAAAATGTTAATTCCATTAAAAAGATCAATGTGTTATGAAACAAATTGATTCAAAAATATAAATTAAATGACTTCCTTTATAAATTGTGTGACTTTTAAATCATTTCTTGAAAAAAAGATATTTCTATCAAAGAGTTTTACTGATCATTTTCAAATATGTAAAAATCATTTACTAGATATTATTCTTTATTGAGGTTGATTTGTTATAATAAAATATTCCATATTGTATTGAATGTTTTATGATATGTTTGACTGTTGCTGTGTTATTTTTATACCATTCATGGTTTACATTTAATGTATTGACATTTCATATGCCAATTTTAATATGAATGTTTCTTTTATGAATCACCGTTTTCATATGAGGAATACATTGCAAAAAAGTAAGTGATGGGTGGGGCCCACTATATCTGCTCGATGCATCGGTAGGTCTCATGAGATAAACTAGTATCTTGTCAGAGGGCCCTGATAGAATATTTTTGAATGGTCCTGGGACAAGGCCTCGATGTAATAGTTATTATGTTAGGCATTATGCATTCTCTCATTATGAAATTAGTTATTACATGTGATATTAAAACTAGTAGAATATCCATGTGAAAGTTTATATGGTAATTTTAATTTTTTTCCTATATTATGTTAATTTGTAAGTTTAAAAGGCTACTATTTTTATTGTACATCTTGCATAAATAGTTTATAGGTTCCGCTGAATTATTTTCCCGTACTGAGAATCTAAACTCACCCTTACTTATGTTTTTATTTTCCTAGGATGCCCAGATGTGTTTTATGATTAATATGAGGTGTTATGATAAGGGAATAATTGTGTTCATAAATGATTATAGATTCTATGTTTTATGTTAAAAATTGTAATGTAATGTTCATATATGTAATCTATTTTTCAATTCTACTAAATTGTTCTGTCCATCGGGGTATGATTCCTTATAATCATGATAATGTATTAAAATAATGCACCGGCTCTGGGATTCTAGGTTTAGGGAATTTCATGAATCCCCTTTATTAAAAATAAATAAACAAAGATGGCAGGATAATCATTCAAGCAATTTGGAAAAAGAGACATGAAAATCATACAGCTTGAGATCAGGTACATGTATTGCGATGAGGTGCTATTCGACTCTGTCCTCGAGGATATATCCCCCTTCACCATGTCTAAACCTATTTCCATGGTCCACCCCCATAATATACATACTAATATATAGATATAATGTCATTAATAACTAAATTAGATTCATTAATTCCTCTTTGAATATCATCTTCACCACTTTCAGTGGCACGTGTCCAAAAAGAGTTAGAAGTGATAATGTTAACACTCAATAGAGGTATGATTCTTCCAAATTTATCTCCAACAAAATTACATAATTCCTGATGAGAACCACTTAAAATATAGGTATGAGCTTTATGAGTCATTGTATGAGCTTTTTTAGACATGTTCACATCCTTGGTAGAACCCATGTTATCCATAACAGTTTCCACAATATTTAACAACTCTCCCTCAGCTAGGTCAACATCGAAAATTCATATTATTTATTCCATCACCTTTGAAATACCATAACTACGTATAATCGGTACCATGGATTCAATTTATTCATTCTCATTGCTTACCCTATTAACTAGAATACCATTACATGTGGGTAAAAACACAGTTTGAACATCATCTTCATGTCAATCTAACTCAGAAATCCTGTAAAAACATGAATTGAGCGTGAAAAATAACGTTGAACAACCACCACTTGTCCAAATAACTCAAAAATCCTCCTCGTAGTGTGAATTTTGGGTGAAACGTCATTCTAAGCATCCACTTCATGCCCATCTAACTATGAAATCCTACTATAATCAGTAATTTAGGTTGAAATACCACTTTGAAGGGGAACTGCTTACCCAGACGACTCAGACATCATGACCAAATGACCTCCGAATATGCCAATGAGATTACAAGGATTCTATGAGGAGGAAGCCACAAATTTTGTTTTACCTTTTCGTTTAGATGTATCTAAAACATGTTCCTACCATGATTCTAGGTGAACTTTAGACTATGTTAAATTCATATCATCAAATTATCCATCCAAATATTTTTACGTGGCTACTCTTTATCAATCCACTTAAAAAGATCATCTCTATATGAGGATTCTTCACAGATAACATTCCTTTAATCTTATTATTTCACAATGTAAATCCATATACATGGCTCACCATTAAGGAAAATAAAAGTGAATTCTTGACCAATGGTCCCCTACTTTGTTTAACCATGAACATCATGGAAGGTTTCATGGTGAGAAATATGAGAATGGACCAATCCATTCTCGGAAGCTCCTTGCATCTTTCCATATAAATACTTCACATCATTATCAGAATCCATTTACATCTGTAATTTCTTATAATCATAAATAATCTGAGCATACTGATAGTATTTTAGTTTCCTTTTATAGTTATAATTCTAGATCCCAATACCTTTACAATATTCACATGATGTGGGGACATTTTATATATGAACCTTAGTAAAAATTCATACTTTTCATAAGATATAAATACTTTATGAACTAATGTGGAACAAATAATTACTTCTAATAGTATGTGAACATAATGTCCATATATAATATGATCTATTTCATTATCCATGTTAATTGAAATAAAAATATAAAATGAAATTTCATACATGATCCTTGGATCCAATAAAATCTAGTGTAGGCCATACACACTAACCCTTTCATGTGACATTGAGATTTTTTACTCTTGAAGATTATGGATGAAATATCATTCCTAAATGTGAGAAAATATATTCTTAAGGGACACCAATCAACACCCCCATTCATTAATCTTCAATTCCTCATATGAAAAAATGATGTTAAAAAATCCATAACCCATGGTGATGCAATTCCATGATTTGGATCCTCAAATAGAAGCATGTTTAATCTCTAAATATTCAAACCTACATAGTTTAGAACCCCATGTAGGGATAAGACAATGAATTATGTAATTTTTACCTATATCAAGATGATCTAAAATGAGTTCCTCATTTTCAACCATGTGGGTAATTTCACCCTTTTTCCTAAACTTACCTCCCTCTGTATCCCTAAATTGGGTGAAAAGTTGTTCCCAAAGAATAACATAGTTTTTATAACTTGAAAGAAGTTGTTCCATATCACCTATGATGTTATACAAGATTCTATTAATCTTATACAATGATATGTTAGAATACCCATCCATCTAAAAATCTCCTCCAAATAACTACTGGTCCCCAAGGAAGTGTGGAATTTCCATGAGTGTGAGGAAACCCTATCCATCACCTAGATCTCCACGGTGAATATCTCATCGCGACATCATCCCCCTACGTGGTATTCATGAATAATATTATGTATTAATAACTAATTATGATATTAAGATAATTATTAGTTATATATTTAATAATATAATAATTGATACATAAGTTATTAATTAATATTTTTTTAAATATTGATTAAAAATATAATTAAAAAAATTATAGTTACCTTTTTTGTTATGGATGTTCATGTAATAAATAATTACTTCTTAATAATAATAAAACTACTAATTATTAATTATGTTACCTAATTATAAAATGTATTCTTTTACATAAATTAAAACTAATAATTTAAATAATATATGACATCCATATCGATTAACATTTTATGGAAAATAAAAAATGTATCACTCTATTCAGTATCATTGTCTCAGACTATCATATGCTCTATAACCTCGTGTATAAATAATCTATCCATTCCATGTCTGTTGATGTGTATGTATTAGAATAAAGACCTATTTTGTATCATCCATTGTAGATACATCCACATCATCATGGGTGAGATTTGTTGGATCCATAGTCTCCTCACCTATGCACTATCCTAGCTAGAAGTAATGTAGTTACTATCTAAAAATATTTTCCAATTGTGAAGAATGTCATTTTTATGTAGTGGGTATCTAATCATAGATGGGGTGGTAGTTGAGTGGTTAACATGAACTGTAATACTGCTCAAATCATATGATGAAATCCTACGGGAGGATTATTTTTGCGTACTGTATAATTATTATAGAAGGTACTATAGAGGTTATGTAGAATAGAAACTATTCAACTAATTTGGAGTTCCATACCACCGATTTGGACCTAAAATCCCTAGGGAATTTCGGTAACTAAAGGCCTTCAGGCCATAGGGCCTCTAGGTCACATAAGGTCTTTAGCCCATGGGATTTCAGTCCATAGGATTCTCAGGTCAGATCACACTAGAAAAAACCCATACGATAAATAAAAAAAGTAGAAACCACTAGAGTAGATCTAATCTAATTGGGAAACAGGATAGGGTTTGGAAACTTCCATATGTACTAGGAATCATATATCTCTTCATATGGTATCTCTAGATAAGTAGACATG
Organism: Viscum album; assembly: GCA_963277665.1. Lineage (NCBI taxonomy): Eukaryota > Viridiplantae > Streptophyta > Magnoliopsida > Santalales > Viscaceae > Viscum > Viscum album. Next base: position 224,932,609 of record OY728165.1, read on the forward strand.
CATTGTAGGGAGCTAGGAAACATCAACTAAGAATATGTTGTGGAGAGAATGTGTAATATGTACTTCAGGTCATATACTTGGCTTATTCCTCTAGGACATCAGGTCATGTTTTAGGCCTTGTGCTTCTAGGCCTATAGTTTATGTAAGAATTCCATTAAAACCGTGTTAAAGATAGGATTGTAACAATATAAAAAATAGACTGAGTCTTTCAGAATATTTGTCTAGTGGGTATCTACTTACCAGGGAAATTATAGATGAAAACACATTCCGGTTATCTAGTATCACAATAGCATAATCTGAATAAGTAAGATAATATACAAAATAATCACAAAAAAATTACCATGAACCTCTTTAGAAATATTCTGTGTTTGTGCCTCATCTTCGATAGGGATTAAAGGATCTTATAGCTGATCATGCTAGATATCCTCCTAACATACCACATTATTATCTGGTACACACATAACTTAATCATCTAACTATGGAACATCCGTTTGATGCTCAGCACCATAAACAACATTTTAACATGAAAGAAAATTATATGATAAATATCATACCTGGGATAAACCAACTACATCAATGCACCATGAAAATAGGTCAATTGAAATGAGTATTCTTTTGTGGGGTTAAAGATGTGAATCGGGTTTGCGATATGAGCATCTTGAAAAAAAAATTATAGAGTTAGTTAAAGTCAATAAAAAGGTTTTATAAATGTGAAAGTGACAATTATTAACAACTAATGATAACCTCCTCTATGTCACATAGGACACTAAAATGAGTTCATGCAGTACTAAGACAAATAATCCAACTGATCATATAAATACTTGCATACCATACCTACCACTCACATTTGCTGGATTTGGTTTCCTAGAACTAACTATTTGTTCTTGAGATTTAATTTATATTGAAAGAGAATTATATTAATTAAGTACCACATTAAATAATTATTATTATTCTTTAGGGAATTAATATTACTATTTTCTAGAGCATCTATCACATTAAAAATGGTATAGTAGTTCCCGAAAATGATGTTAACCTTGAAATTTCATGCTGATATTCTTAAACCTTATTATAGGGTAGGATAACATTATATGATCACACACAATTTTATTTAACTACAAGGTATGATTACTTATAAGAAAATGAGACTTTATATCATATAGTTCACACTTAATAAAATCTAAGCTGAGAGATTATGAGAACCGACCAACCTATAATAAATCCATGTGTTTATGTTCCATTAGATATTCTTATTTGTGAGAATTTATAATGATCTTTATATGTTAATATTATTATCAATGTCTCCAATGACTCAAAAACATTGATATATTGATGTAACCATGATGATATATGATCACATATATTCTAGGTATTTTTGGTTCATTACAAATGATATATTACTAATGAAGATGTCAAAGAAGAATTTATCCCTTCCAACAATATGCTAGTTGATGTCTTATCCCATTGATTCAAATAGAACAATTTTATAAAATTTCATGGACATGGTTTGTTGAGGAGTTAAAATATAATATTCAATGAAATAGATATCAATAATATTGGTTAATTATAGGGGTGTGGAGCCTGATTGAAGAGATATCATGGAAAATGGACTATTTTACAATGTTATAAATTATAAGAGGTTTTGTCATTATGACATATATATTTTTTTCATATTCCACAACATGTTTCTATAGATTAATCATAGAAATTATGTAGGCCCACATAATTCTTCTGAGGAAGAGGCCTAAATGGTTACGCATAAAGTGCTTTCATTGATCATAGCTAAATATAATTTATAATTAACAACTGGAATATATATTACTCTCCAAAATGAGAGGAAATATTTATTCATTATTCATGTAATGATAGAAAATTTTAAATAAATATTTATTCTGAAGGAAATTGTATAATTATATGAATATAAAATTTATATTTACACATTTTTTTTCAAACTATAATAATTTATATTTTATTTATTAAATAAATATTTATTTACATTTTTATTATCAAATAAATATTTATTCCACAGAGTACAAATAGAAAATTTATTCAGTAATTGAAAAAAATAAAATTTCATATATAATTAATCTAGAATTTAATAAATGATGAGAAAGGGGAGCAGTCAAAAAAATTTAAAGTGATGAATATTTATTTAACAGATGGAAAAACAAATATGTATTATTATATGGGTTAGCGCATGCCATAAAATAAAATATTATTTTTATTTTATTACATAGAATGGGGTTCCTTATTTATATTAATATATTATTTAAATAATTTTTGTAATTAATGAAATGTTAAACTGTAACCCTAATTCTATAAATATATTGTTATGTTAGTTGGAGAAATGTTAATGGGCTTGGTCACCATGCAGATCATTTGATGCACCATTTTCCATTCATTTTGGGATTCAAAGAATTAATTCATGGTATTCCCTGGTGAAATGAACTGGGGTACCTGGAATGTACACTAGCTACACGCCATATAATTATGTGTTTTCCATAAATACTTCTTAGAACCTCTATATGGGTTTATTGGATGTTCTTAATTAAAATTTAATCAAATTTGTATTATGTTATTCTGAAAAGAAGGGAGGAAGAAGTCATCTCATTGACCAGTTTAATGAATGAATTATTGGAAATTAAAATTATCTTCGACTGTATACAGTGATAAATAATATATAAATAATTATAAATTTCATATTATACCATTGATACCATTTAGAGGCATGTGTTGATGATATACGATTCAGGATTTTAGGATTCGGGATCCCACTCAATAGAACAAAAAAATTAAAGACTACAGTTTCTATGACAGCCTACAAAAAACCTTCTTTTTGTTTTTCATATCCATTTTCTAGATCATCAGGGGGAAAATATTGATACATTCAACTAAAACTTATAATGTTATGTCTTGTTTTTAGTTCAATGGTGAGATCTATTGAGAATTGATAAAATAGTGTGAGAATTAATAAAATTAAAATTATTTTGTCTCACATAATTGGTAATTAAGTAAAGTAATACTGGTACGATATCTTATTATTGAAGTATAATGAAAATTTCATCAATAACATTATCTATATAATCAAATCTTGAGAAATTCCATTTTTAACTATAATCAACATGCACGAATGGTTTAGATTTTTATGAGTTGTGTTACACCATGAATGAAAATATTTTGTGCTGGAATCCTACTTCAATAATCTACCTAAAGAGGCGAGTGATGAGGAGTTTGATATCAATGATAAACACATGAATGATGAAATTTTTGTTTGGTGTTTAATTATTTATTACATTTAATGAGAAATCATCAAGTACAATGAGTACATAGATACTTATAGTGTGCTTCAACATTTTCATAATCAGTATCTGGAGAAAACTAGATAGGAATGGCCAAAGATATCCAAGGAATTCATCATTATAAAACATGGTGTAGGTGAATCATCTAGTCCTCATTTAGTTAAAATCATTAGATACATAGATATTTTAGATGATATAGGGTTTAATCTACATAAATAACAAAACACAAATTTCATTCATTCACCACCCCAACAATTATTCTCTATTTTTTTTATTTCAATATGAACAAGATAAGAATTTCTCACCAAGATATTCTCACTCTACATTACCTTATTTATAGGATATGAATCATTAAAATCCTTCTATTCATATGGTGAATTAATGGAAATTCCTTGTGAATATCTCCCAGAATTAGTCTAAGCCTAATACTTCTTCACAATGCCCTTCCATGAAGATGTTGATTAATGAGAATGTAAGGAAATAAGGCATTTTCTATTTTGTATATGGAAATAAGGGCCACTATATGAAAACATTCACCCAAGTAATGAAGTAAGTGGAATATCTAGGTGTGTATTTTATCATGTAAAATATATTTACATATAAAAATTGTTTATTAGATATTGCATTTAGTGAAGACATAAGTATGAAAAGACAAGAACCAATTATATTAAAAGAGGATAACCATGGTGAGGTGGATCTATGAACATACAATGGATCCCAACATTATATTATAGAAATGTAATATTACCACCACACATTACTGAATGGAATGATCTTTGATTTTAATTATTGATATTTTTTGTCATCAGTTACAAAAAACAATATTTTTATGTCTAGAATTAATATAGATGAAAATACATTCCAATTTGTATATAATTATTTCTTCTTTTACAAATAATTAAATTTATTATAGAATATGAATATATTAGTCTTTATATGATATATTACAAGAACCAATCATTGAAAATCAATAAAAAAGATAGTTCACATGAAATATACCACACCCCACTATGTAATCAGTTGCTAGGTCATGTAAATAAGTATAATTTGACAATATTACACCATAATTAAATTGATTATATGTAAACCCACGTTGATTATGGAACATATGTTTTCATGTAAAAATAAACAATTCCCCATTTAATCGAAAAGCATAAACGGCCAATAATATTCTTGATTTGGTTCATATAAACATTTGTGGACTATTTCAATTTGAATCTATCAGTGGGTAATCATGCATCATGAATTTTAATGGTTAATCTAGTATATATGGATATTTCTAAATGATAAGGTATATATTATATTACTTTTATAGATTCAAGGAATATTAAAATTAAGTTGAGAACCAGATAGGTAAGAAGATTGAGAAACATCAATCAGATTGTCGAAGAAAATATCATAATCATGTCTTCATTGAATAGTTATAGTAGTTTGGGAATTTATCTTAGCTCACTCCTTACATGACACAATGGAATTGGGTAATTGAAAGGGGGATGTACACCTTGTTAGACATGGTATGATCAATGATGATTCATGTGAGTCTTCCATTATCCTTTTGGGGATATGCGTTACAGAAAACATCATATATAATGAAGTATGTTTTAACTAAAGTTCAAACCAATATTCTATATCAAATTTTGTTTTAAAAGAAACTCAAGTCGGTCCATGCACATATATGGGGTAAAAATGTTTTTGATAAGGTTGTTTTCGAAAATGGACTAGAACTACAAAGAACTATGTGTATCTTAATAGGGCATATCAAGGAAACTGAAGGATATTCCTTATATGATCATTCATATAATAATTTTTTGGTTAAAAGACATCCCACATTCCTTTAAGGAAATCACACCTCTAAAGGAGATAAAATGAGAGATAAGGACATTAACAAATTCAAATATCTAGATACACAATAGTTAGAACATGAATAGATATCAAAATTCCTCATGGAAGTGATTATTCTGGTAAAACTTGTATTATTTAGAAGTACGAGAGTTATTATAGAACCAGAAGGATATGGTTTTCTAGTATATGAGAATGGTGACTCATTATTAGTTGACAATAATAATCATGTAACCTTCAAAGAAGTAGTAACTTCAAAAAAAATTCCAAATGGTTGGAATCTATGAAATATGAATTTTATTTTATTTAATAGACCAAAGTCTATGTTTTAATAGAAGTTAAAATGGGTTTAAATGTCATTGGCTGTTAATAGGTATTTAATAAGAATCTGGGATTGTATAGAAAAGTCAGTACTTATATGGCTTGATAGGTTATAAAAGGATTCAAATAGCATCAGGGCTTAGAATATATTGAATCTTTTTCAGTAGATTCTATTCTAAAATTGATGAGGAGTATACTTTCCATTGAATATTTCCGTTACATAAATATTTATAATATGAATATCATAACTAGTTTTCTTTAACGAGAACTTTTATTATTATTTTTATATGACACAACGTTATGGGTTTGTGACTATATAGGATACCAACAGGGTGTGAAGGTTACAGAGATCTATTTATAGATTAAATAATGCATCAATGTCTTAAAACATTTGGTTTTATGAATCCTCAATGTAATTTGTTTTCATAAATAATGAATGTGATACTTGTATCTATAAAGAGTTTAGTTGGAGTGTGATCATTTTTCAAATAGTTTATGTGGATGAAATACTACTTATTGGAAATGATTTAATAGTATTATAGTATATTAAGTCCTAATAATGATCTTATATATCCATGATGTACTTTGGAAAAGTAGAATATATTCTTGGGATCATGATCTATCATTATAGATGTTAGTGTTTGTACCCAAGAAAAAACTTCTTTATATTTTATATAGCCTTTAAATTCATGAATTTGAATATAAATTTCATATCACATATCTATTCATCATCTAAATAACATTCATGTGATAATGTAATCGATTGTATGTTGCATTTAAAAGGAAATAGTAGGTCCCCGCTATGATGAAAAACATGATGTTTCATGATGATCGTCTTCAATATTTTATTATAGTTAGATAACATTCTATGATAGGACACATAGTATGATGACTTCTATATGTGATTATTCATGAGAAAATGAGGCTTCATCTCAAAATGTTTTAAATTAATAATCTCCATGATGGGAGATTTTATAATCATACCCTCCTATAGTAATTATTTATACTTATGTGTTATATAATATTCCTATCAGTGAACTTGTATAATGGTCCTTTGACATTGTCAGTATTATTAATTCCTGTCACGACTCTGACACTTTGATATATTGTTATAAACGATGAAGATACAGTTCAAGGAAAAGATGGGTATGTTGTGTGCGTCATGAATGGTGTGTTATTAATGAATAAGTCGAGTAATTGTTGTTCCCTCCGATTATTATGAATGTTGATATTGTTTTCCTTTGATGAAATGGAACTATAACAATAAATTACATGTCCATTGTGTTATGATTATTTTATTTTAGATAGTCAAAGAAAGATGAATCAACCATATAGGTTTATGGCATTATTGTAAAACATACTTGATGATATATCATGGGAAGGGAATTGTATTACGTAGTGATTATTAATAAGTGTTTGTTTTCATTGTGACATATCCTCTTCCTCTATGGTTGCCTTGACCCGTTTCTAGAAAGAAATCATGGACTTTATGTGAGGCTGCATAATTCCACATAGGAAGAGTCCTTGAGGGTCACACAAAAAGAGTTTCGTCTGATCATTGTTAAATACTATTTATATTTAACATTTTGAAAAAATATTATTCTCCAGACCAAGAAATAATTTTTATTCAATATTTTTTAAATGATTGTAAATATTAAATACATATTTATTCATGTGGTGTTTGTTTAATTACTTGAATATTTATTTATTACTTGTTATTTTAATGGAAATAAATAATTATTTATTAAATAATAAATAATTTATTATATGACTATAAATATAAATATTTTATTCACCATACTATGAATAAAATATTTATTTATTTATTGTATAATTATTATCTCTTTTTATTCATGCGGGTACTAAATAATTATTTATTAATAAATAATTTATTTAATTATGAGAATATTGAAATAAATATTTTATTCATATAGTTGTGAATATAATAATTATTTATGATATTTATTCATTAAACTATAAATTTCATGGAATATTAGAGGACCCAATTATTGGTCTGATGATAAATATTGATTAACCAAACTTTCAATAATATGTACCATTTCTCAGGTTAGGACATTCCAATGAATAAAATATTAGTATTATTATATTACATGTCATGGGTTTACTTTTGGATTTAACATATTATTTATGGACTTTTTGAAATTATTCAATATGAACCCAAACCCCTGGTATATATATAATCAACTATCAGAATTTTGGGTGGTTGGTCATTGTGCACAATATTCATCTGCATAGAGAATTCACTCCAAAAGATGAATGTCTCCTCTGTTTTCAATAAAACACTTGTGGTACTCTCATCCTCCATTTATCTCAAGATAGAGATATCAAGAGACAATCCATTCCAAATCTATGTGACAATGGTTACAATCATTAGATGAAATAAATTTTATTGGTACCACCACACAAGCACATAGAGTATTATCCGTGAAATTCCAGGATCAAAGGATCATCTATAGATCATCACTATAGATTAACTACTTTGGGTCCTCATCAATAAAATGAAAATATATCCGTACATCCTTCAGGTTGTTGACACATATAATATATTAATAACATCATATTTCTGTAATTATTCATTCAATAAAAATAATTATAAAAAAAAATTAAAATATATAATCAATTTTTTTGGAAAACATATTTGTAAGTAATTTTTTTTAGAAATCATTGGTTATTATTTTCACACCATGTAAGTTATAGATAATTCATTGAATCCAGAAAAATTGAGTTGTTCATAGGATGAATAGCCACATTAACTGTATCTGAATCCATGAAGTTGTATCATAGGGATCACATTTAATTTATAATTATTTAATTATTGTTGATCATTATAAGTGTTAAATGTTATTTTTTCATTTCACAGAAATTATTTCTTAAATAAAATATTAATGATAGCTTCTTTCTATCATAATTCCTCATTCATTTAACCAATAAATATGTTAAAAAATAAATGTTAAACATCTAATAAACTATCTAGAGGTGGCACACAGTTCTAGATTTTCCGGGTATGTAACTCACCAATACACCATGTAACCCCATATGATAGGGTGGTTGCTTCATCAATATACATGGAGTAATTGATTAAATCACATGTTGTATTATTAATTTATATAAAATTTAATTAATAAAAATACAGAGAAATTAATAAATGAACCTCAAGAGTTCATGGCTATTCCAATGGTTGAAAACCAGTATTATAGGTTGTATAACTATTTTTATAGCCTATACAAATGTTTTTACAAACCTTTGGCTAATTGAATGATTGTATGGCCATATACAAAAAGTATTCATGGAACTATTGTTATTGGGGTAATGGAATTTTAGATATTTCAATATTTTTTATGAAACTATTTGTATAGGTCTATAACAACAGTTTCAAAAAAAATTTATAGGTCTATACCAGTGGTTTCAAATAGTGTTATTGGTCTATACCAATGGTTTTGAAACCATTGGTATAACCCCCACCCTAATTCCAGAAGTCTTACCACAGACACACTGCCCAAATAGCCACCATCAACCACCAAAGATCACCACCCTACAACAAACAACCCACAGAAACCACCAAAATTCACAACAACACCCCAACATGATCATTTAAAAGAAAATAAACACCACCATTGAGTATAGAAACAATGATAACACAATAAATCAATTAATTTATTCAATCAGTGACAAAAAACATAAAAAACATCACATGTATTAATTTAAAACTAATCATCAAATATAAAATTTCATAAATATCAAAAAAAATTAAAGGGATGATAATATACTTCATCATCATCACCACAACTATCACCATCATCACCACCATCATCCTAAATTTCATCGTTTTCATTATATTCACCCTCATGCTCTCTATCACCATCCCCAAGAATTTCATCATCCTTGTCACCACTAGGAACATTGGATGGTGTACTATATAATGTATAAATCATTTACAAATATGCGTCCTAATATGTGGTGGTATCTGAAAATAGTGATGGATATAATAAATCCATAAATTTTCTAAATTCTTCATTGTTCCTTTAACTACATTCAAACTCCTATATTACCATTTTTTGGAACTCTTCTACATGGGAATGATCCCGTGCTAACCGTGGATTAGTTTTTCCAACTTTTTATACCAAAACTAGCACCTGAAGTGGGTAACATCTATTTGGGACAATGCAATACCATGGACGACAATGTACTCTATCATGTTTCTCATATAAAAAAGCTAATCTAAGTGAACATTTGGACCAAAATTATCATCTTCCTACTCATAAAGGGACTCTAAATAAAATTGTTACAAATATACATTGACTATTTAGTTTCAAAAGAGATATAAAAATTTGAAATAAACAAAGTAAAATATAAAATTATCTATTGTGTTATTTGGTTTACCAAACTTCCATCATTCTTCTTTTTTTCTCGAGAAAACTAATTTTTCTCAAGGAAAAAAAACTTAAATATTTAAAACAACCCTCTACAATGACATGAATGATGAAATCCATAATTGAAAATATATTAACTAATAATAAATTACCATACTAAAATCAAATGGACAAACTCGATAATGCAATATTATTTTATAAAATGATTGATTAAATTGTGCTAGTATGATATGAGTTGTTCAATATAAGAAATATTATAAAATAAATTCGACGAATTGAGAATATAATTAAATAAAAATTTGATAAATTATCATGAATAAGAATTTAAGGATTTTTGTTTCTATATATTATTTTTACGAATATCAGGGAAATTTAATTTTAGAATAACGTAAATAGAATGTCATTATTGAAAAAACTAATCAAGATGAAATACATGTATAATATTCAAAAATATAAATGTAAAATATATACAATACAAGTTCTTATTTTTTCTATATTTCAATTATTTAATTTGAATGATTTTATTATAGTGAAAAGCAAGGTAAATGTTTCATTAATAGATATTGATGAAAGTGTATAGTCGATATTTATAATTGTTTTTGGTAAAATCACATGAACGAATATGATGTATTGTTTATTTAAGTAAATAATGAAAATGTTTATTTAAAAAGAGAGTATGTAAGTTCATATTGGATTTTATCCTTGTTGTCCCTATTCAGTTTTAAATGTTATAGTCTTATTTTGATCTATTAAATTGAATTTGGTTATGTATGGTTCATTAAAATTAATTTTGGTTTTATCATATTCATTTTCTATTAATGACATATGATTTCATAATGTCTAGCTTATTTTTTCATCTTAATTTTGTTTGTTTTATTCTTGATCAGATTTATTTATTTTGATTCACCTATATATCTTTATGATATTAAATTTCAATTTATTTTTGTTTTTTCATCCCATATATAATCTAGTTTGGTATATGTTACTTTATATTCCTTTATTTATTTTAGTTTTCATTTGTATTATAGAATTTAAATTAAATTCAATTTTTTTGTTTCAGTATGATTTAGTTTGATTTTTATTTTCATTTTGGGATCATGTTCAGAGATGTACATTTAGGTTTTTCCTTTTCATATTGGTTTTGCATTCAGTTAGGTTAGATCAGTTACATTAGATTACAATAATTTTTGTTTGGTATTATTAAATTTTTGTTCATCATTGATTTAGTTATTTTTTTGATTGGTTGGTTCATGATGCATTGATCTGGATTTACGGATTTATCTTGAGTTTCTTTACACTTATATTCATTCAATTATTGTTAATTTATGGCTAGTTAAGTCATTTATTTTCTTTTTTTCTTGTTTAATCGTAAAATATATTTTTTTCATTTTATCAGTATAATAATGACATATTTTGTTTTCATTAATTCAATTTACTTCATTATTGATGGATTCTATTTTTTGGTTTAAAATTTGTAGGATTTAATGGTTATATTTAGTTTGATTCAATGTAATTAAATTCTATTATAGTTGAATTTTTTCAGTTTATTAGATTTTAGTTTGGTTTGATTCAGGTCAAATTGTATACACTAATTTAATATTGGTTGGTTTTTTATCAACATTGGATTGGTCATTGTATGTTTTGTTTGCTTTATAGGATTTTTTGGGTATGTTATGTCTCATAACCCCATCTTCGAAAGAAGTCCCTCATGAGTTGGCAATGGAGAAAGAGAAATAATGAGCCCCCAAGTCGTGCTTCCAGTAGGCCCCATTGTGGAAACCAACAACAAGGGTGTAAAAATCTCATAAAATGGGAGGCATTAAACTTTTTATATTAACCAAATTAGTTTATAAGATGTATGAAACATTAAAAAACTCCAATATATATATATATATGAAGCCAAAATCCATCCCACATGCATTTTTAAAGTGAAACTACTAAAAAACAATGAAAATATTCAATGAAAATATCAAAATAATAAAAACTAAGAAGCGACATGTCAACTATCCCAACATCTAAGGTAGTATGGTCTAGTACGGCCTGTATAATCTCTCTGGAAACTAGGAAACCGTTATATATTTATAAGGTGATCACACAAGTATAATCAGTAGTAAAATACAACGTGACTCAAGCACGAGTGGGAAAATCAAACTAATGACCCTATGATAAAAACAACCAAAACTCGAAAGCACCTAACAAGTTATACTATCCACTCCAACCTCACCATGACACACTCACAGAATAATACAACTCATGAAATGTAAAGTTGTAATCACATCGATGAGAGGGTTCCCCACACCACATACCACACTTTAACTACTCATCCCTAATGGTGAACATCCTAATGCTACCACACTCTTCCACAAGCAACACTGTTATAACCCACCCGCACACACCTGGGAAACAAAACATATCCCAGCCTCAAACACATGGGACACAACCACATCAACTCCTGCACACAAAAACCTAGAAAAAAACCCACATCCTCATCCTAAAGACACTGGGGAAAGTAAAACATATCCCATCTAGAAGACACATTGGAATCACACCTTGCCCGCAAACACCTGGGCCTCAAAACCGCACCACCACGTTTCTGAAACGTATAAGGCTACCAATGCATAGAAGAGGGAGTAGGGAAGATCCAATAACCATACAACCATCCTCCCACAGGTTTTTTGGGAAAGGAAACCCTCCCCCAAAATAATGGGGGTGTTCGGCATGTAGTGCTCAACATAGGTGGGGTATCTATTGAAATCACAATGAACTGCATGTAGATATATAGGTACCAAACATTTTTCCCAACCTATGGAGTTTTTAAAACAATCAACCAAGACATAAAAAACAACCCTTGATTACACCTATAATGCATAACTACACAACTAGATACAATCATAATTCATAAACCGATCCAATTAATTCAACCAATTATCACTCTGTATTAAAAAATTCATTTAATTATTTGTTACATCCAAAACTAAGAAACAACCAAACACAGAAAAATGTATGTAACATCACAACCCACACACACATCACAATGTCCCTGTAGAATCCAAGAGAAAGTCACATGCTAGGTATCACCATACATCTTCAAAATTATTCCTACCAAACTATCCTTGGAAGCCCTGGTGTACAAAGAGAACAACATCCATCAAAACAACAAAACTCAAACAGATTGCAGTCCCACTACAGAATCCCCTTTCTTGGACACTTGTCCCATCACAGCCACCATCACTCTTTAATTTCATGCTTCCCTATCCATCCCCTAAACAAGTATACCCACAACACTCTACATCACAATCATAATTTGTATCCCCACTACAAAACAACACCAAACCCAGCTCACCTAGTAACATAAACATAACACAACCCAAACCCATATCCCAACTACTGAATATCTTCCAATCCTTTCCACAATCAACAAATCTCTCAAACTGAGATCCCATGACACCACTCATACCACCCCATACTCATAGACACGCTTCCATCCACAAAACCACTTGAACAATATGAAACAAAAGGCCGAACAGAACCATAAACAACACACAACCAAACCGAACAGCATGGTGTATTCATATTTAGCAACCCTCATTCTTTAATTCCACATTGATAATTAAGGGGTGATTACAGAACATGTTTGATCCTGGGGCATCCATATATTTAACCTGGTGCACATGGTTAATCAATTTAATAATATTAAGCATTCAACAAGAATACATCAACAAATATTAATGATTCATACAAGTGCACCAACAGAGGCCCCCAATAGCCATATATTTTATAAGGCATATAACCCTTCCAAAAAACAAAATGGATAAAGGATAACATCTAAAACAATGTGATCATCATCATCATATTCCTAGAAACTAATTTATTACTTATTAATATATTCATTAAATTTGGGTCCAACTATATTCACAATGGGACATGAGTACCCCAACCCTGCATTATACACAAATAAAAGAGAGACGAATAAATCCCTACCTGTAAAAACATATGGTAAAAAATTCCTCCATGCACCAAAAATGGGGGTCAAGCAAGTTGTAGGAGAATCCAAGGGAAACATGATATATTTCTATAGAAAATATTCTATTCCTTGGGGAAAAAATTTCAAAGGAATACTAAGATGAAACAGAAACACACTGGGAAGAGAAGATATCATCTTAGAAGAGCCAGATCTGATATCAACAGATGGGAGATGGTTTCAAAGGCAATCAATGTGGGATCATGCTAAATATAACACAATTTGACTAATTCAAGGTCTGGGGAGGATTAGTATATTGGAGATATAATTAATATCCTTTGAAACTTCTTTAGGAAAAAAAAAAATAAGTATTTTAACTTGATTTACGTTAAATAGAACATAAAGGAGGTGAAACTAGAAAAACTGGGAAAATCTAGAAATGAATCACCGATGGTTGAGTCACAAAAATGAGTCACTAAGAGTGAGTTACTAATGTGAGTCACCAAAATGACTAAAAAACATGATTCATTGACGTGACCCACTGATAGTGAGACACCGACACAACTCACTGATGCCACCAACTAATGCCCGACCTACTGATGCCCTGACCTACAGAAGCCCCTGACCAACCAACACCCCAACCTACTAATGCCCTGACCTACTGATGACCTGAACTACTAATGCCCTGATCAATCATCACCCCTAACCTATGGACACTGAGCTACCGACGATGATCTATCAATGTTGAGCTACAAATACTATGTCACTAGCGTGTCCTATTGATGGAAAAACTATTATTTTGGAAAACCATCCAAATGTGCTACCATTGTCTCCCCAAACAACCCAAAAAATAGATTTTGAAAAATTATTGTACTAGGGAGGTTGGGTCCATTCCATCAGATACCTCTCAAACTATTCTCACCCTAGATAATTCAAAAACTAACCCAGGAGAAAGATGGGACACCCCATAAGATACCTCTAAAGGATAAAACACTATATATTGTTCTAAAGTTAGAGTGAAACGTCAAAATCCCTGAACACCTCCTCCCACATATACTAAACCAAAATACCACAAGACTCTACAAAAAAGGACCACTTTTTAGTCACATCAATTAGGGAATTATTTCCTCCTTGTCAAGATACTATCCGCTCTGGGTGGCACGGACTCACCCGCACATGTTTAATCGCATCATAATTAATGAATCTTGATTAAGAATCAGGTCTCTCCATTTCGACATGTTATGAATTACTCATACATTATAGAACATGGAATAAATCAATCTTATATAAAACAATGTTTAAGAACTACATCACCAAGAGAAATAAATAGGAAAAACTAAAAACAACTTTGGGTACTCAACATGCATATGTTCCCCCCTTTCTTAAATACTCTCTTCCAAGACACCATTCCTCCACAATACATGAACCAAAGGAATGGTATGTCCACTCAGAAACTTCTCTTGACAATCATGGATCTCCACTAGTCTCTCCTTGAATGTTGTGTCACCCCAAATATCCAACTCTCCCCTATCAATGACATGGGATTAGTCGTAAAGATACCTACGAATCTATGAGATGAGAATTTCATTGTTTATACTCTCCACCTTCAATGGAACTTCTATCTCGTTTGTCACCTCACCTTATCTCCTTAAAACCCCTAAGGGTCTGATGAACCTTGGAGAAATTTTTCTTCGTTGGCCAAACATATGATACCCCTATTGAGGTGAAAGCTTCAAGAATATGTGGTCCCTAACCTCGAACACTAATGGATTTCTCCTTTGATCGATATACGAATTCTACAGGTCCTACACCACCTTCATCCTCTCAGGGACAAGCTTCACATTCTCAGTTATATTCCTCACCACATCAGGACCTAGAACAGATACCTCCCTAACTTCTGTCCCACCAAATGGTGAACGACATGGTCTCCCGTACAATTATTCGAACAATGCCATTCCAATGGAAGAGTGAACTCTATTACTGTAAGAAAAATCATCCAAGAAAAAATGTCACAACCAAAACCTACCTAAGACCACAACACATTCTTTCAGCATGCCCTCTAACATCTGGATGGTCTTCTCTATGTGACCATCTGTTTGAGGATGGAAAGCCATGTCGATGAATAATTGAGTTCCAAAATCATGTTTTAATCCCCTCCGGACTCATGAGGTAAAACATGAATCCTAATATGAGAGAATTGATCTCCAAAATCCATTCTTCTTCACCACCTTATCCACATATCTTCTTTCTATGGTATCCACTTCGCATGACTCCATAATTTCTATGAATTTAGAATAGTTCATCAGTCGATCCACTACTACTCATATTTCATAACATCATCCCCGGGCCCTAGGTAATACTGTGAGGAAATCCATTGAGATTTCATCCCATATCCACTTGGGGAAATCTATGGGCTACAAAAAACTATCAAGAACATGATGAATAACCCTTTTCAGCTATAACTCTAAGAACATTTCCACAATCATTTCCACATCCCGCTTAATCCACAGCACCCAAAAGAATTCCCTAAATACATGGTACATCTTGGGAGCTCCTGGGGGGTACTAATAATGTCGAACTATAAAAATCACAGATAAATACCTCTTTCATGGCCACTAGGACATAAAAATTCCCAAAGAACAACATCAGATTCTATCCATCCTCCGCCCATCCCTCCAGAGCAACACCCTAGTCAATGTGATCATCCATCACCTCCGCCCCTAATTATCCCCACTAGGAATCCTACACGTACTCCATTATAGATGACTACACTATCATCTTAAACAGATATCCAATACCTCCATCCATTCTTGTCTCTATGTGAAAGGCATCTAACTCCTCAATCAGCTTCCAATTATTTTCACATTCTAGAATAACCCCCTTCTGCGACCACCTAAGCAATGAATCATCCAAAACGTTATCCTTCTCTAATGTATATGATATCTCAAAGTCATAATATTAGAGATAATTTATCCACCTCCACTACTTCTCATTTAGGTCTCACTGGGAAAAGATATACCTCAAGCTATTGTGATCTATGATGACCAAAAAATTCACCCCAGTGAGGTAATGCCGCTACAACATGAGTGATAACACAACTGTTTCTTGATCCAGATTATGTGTGGAATAGTTATATTCATGGAGATAGTTTTCCATAGACCCCTAAGATATCACAACTCATTGTTCCATCATCAAAAACCCAAATCTGGGATGGGAAGCATCATAGAACATCTTAAACATTACCCATTCCTTTGGAAAATAGATCACAGGAGCACTGACCATCTTCCCCATAAGGTAGCTGAAATCAATCTGACACTGCTCACTCCAAATAAAGGCTTGGTCTTTTTTTTGTCAAACCTATAAATGGAGATTCAACTCATGTAAAATTGGGAACAAAACTCTATTAATAGCATCCCCAGCTAATAAAAGTATGAACATATGCCCCATTTTTGTGTGAATTAAAAGAATAAATTACCTCACTCATTGAAGGGTCCACAGATACACCCTATTGAGACACCACATTTACAATGAAGTGGACCTACCATGTACAAAACATTCAATTGGACAACATTTTGTATAGATGGTTGCATCGATGAACCTCCAAGATAGTTATGAGATTCCCAATATGCACCTCCTCTAACTTTGAGTATACCAGGATTTCATCGATGCACTTGATGAAGAACCGGACTAGTAACTCATAGAAGACATAGTTCATGAGCCCCATGAACATTATTGGTGCGTTAATAACACCGAAAAACATAACCACCAACTCGAGGATCCCATACCAGCATCAGAAAGTAGTATTAGGGATTTCACCATCCTTTAACCTCAACTGGTGATATCTAGACCGCAGATAAATCATAGAGAACCAACTTTCTCCCTTTATCTGGTTGAAAATATAGTCTATCCTTGGGATAGCGTAACAGTTCTTAACCGTTTCCTGATTAATCTCTGGTAGTCTATACATATCCACAAACCACCATATTCCTTATTGAAAAACAATAATGGAGCACCCTATTGTGACACACTAGGCCAGATAAATCCTGTATTAATCAAATCATCAATCTGGATATGCAACTCCCGCAGCTCAGAAGGCAGTATCTGATAAGGTCACGTAAAAAATGGGCTATCACTGGGTTTTAAATCTATCCCGAAATCAACATCCCATCTAGGGTTTAAATTCAAAACCATATAAGTAAAAACATTCTTGAACTCTCCCAACAACTTTGGGAACCCCCACCATCTCAGCATCCAGTTATTCCACTGATAGCTAGACAAACAACGAAAGAAGAGGCTCCATGAACTACCTACCCACTAGAAAACTCTTCTCACCAAAAAAAGATTCATGTTGTCTATCCATATCTGAAAACAAGGCTCTCCTCCAGAAGAATTTGATGAGATAATTCTTAGAAAACAACCCGCGTATGAAAAGGATGGCATAATGTGGCTACATCTGTAGAACAAAGGGGTTCCACCTAGACTGATCTGCCCCAACATCAATCTATATCCCCGATAAACATCATATAGGTTGGACTAACCTATGATTGGAATACTAAAAACCAATTGAACAAAAATCCCTTCTATGTGTAGTCCCAATGCATGGGATAGAGAAGGTAAAACAAAGGACTATGAAACTCCTAAATCAAACAAAGAGAAAACAGGAGTATTAAACAAGATGATCGTACCTCGAATGTTCTTTGGCCCCACTGTAACATCTACATCTATGCCATGAGAATGAAAATGTCTAGATCCTCTAACCCTCTATTGTCTACCACCTCCCCAATTATGCCTGAGGTGAGGAGCTTGAGAAACACCATGAGGATTTCCACCACCTGATCTATCTCCCCTTGGTAGAGTAGGAGCCTTTTGTCCCTACTGCTGAAATGGACTGGCCGAGAATTCCTACTGGGGAGGGTGTTGAACCTTCCAACCGCCTCCATATTGAGGTCGAACTGGGTACTAACATTGAAGATTCATATATTATATATAATAGAAACACCTCGGTCCACAACCTATGGGAAATTCATGAGGATCATAAGGTCTAAATTGAAATTGTTCAGGTCGACTACCCGCTGGACAAAACCAGCAAGGACCCAGCACATGAGACCTAAAATTGGAAGGAATTCCCTTTCTAGAACCCTGAACGCACTCCTATAATGGTAGAACTCCTCACAAGTGCATCATCTCGAAAAAATTTCCCTTCTTATGGACATCTAGGATTGTCAGCAATGTGAATGGAGTAACTTTGTACTGGAGGGAAGGACAAAGTACCTCCTCTAAGTGTCTCGCTCGAGGATCCTCTTCCAGGAAGACATCTGGAGAAAAGTGAAGAATACCATTTATCTTTATCAACATTTCTTATACCCACATACTCCATTAATATAGGTAGAGTCTCTCCTTTCACTTCTCATCCTTCATGGTTGATGAATGGAATTCTGCCCTGAAATCCTCAACAACACCCCACAAAACATCATCTCCCTTTCTCTCCTCTAGATAGAGTGTCCGCTACTATTTTTTAGCACCCCACATCTTGCTCACTACTGGAGGTACCCAACACATTATCAAATTATAGCTTATGCTAAAAGTGATCACTGGTTACTCAAGCCAAATCATTGTCTATATATCTGAAATTTTGCTTTCGTACTTTCTCAGAGTCTACTGATAGAAAGCACAATGCGTATTCTTCCACCGATCATCCACACCCATTGGGTCAACCCTTTGTCAGTTATCCAATTTTTTTTACTAAGGCTCCATGTCCTAATCCACTCATGGATGAAAACTCGGTTCCATAACTGAAAGGAAAACAAGGAACACATAATCCCATGTATTTTTGAATTTATTTATGACTCATTTTAACTCATTGTTTATTTTAAATTTCAAAAAATTCCCGAAAACCAAAAATAAGAGAAGTAATAATGATTCATGTACCTTTGTTAGGGTCTCTACCACACAGAATATGTAGCCTTACATGGCCATTTAGTATGATCAGAGTCCTTGTTTCGGATCATGGGGGCTATAAAATCTCATGTCCAAGATGGTCTTCCCTGACATATATCATGTACCAAAATACACTGACACTATTTCCCTACCAACCCATGAAATCATAACTATTCTTAACACCAAATGGTATCCTATCTCTTAACCATCATCCTCTGATACCATTCTATCATGCCCCCTCCATCCAAAGATGCCCCTTCTGAGTTGGAAATGGAGAAAAATAGTTAATGAACCCTATTTCCTACCTCCAGTAGGCCCCAGGGTAGTGACCAACACAAAGGGTGTAGAAATATCACAAACTGGGAAGCATTACCCTTTTTATAATAAACTAATTAGAATATAAGATGTATCAACCTGAAAACAACTCCAATACATATTTATTAAAGAAACCAAAATCTATTCCACATGCATGTTTAAAGTAAAAAAATGCTATAAATACAATGAAAGGACCAAAAGTAAGTACCCAATGAACTAAAACTAATCAACGAAAAGGAAACCATCCCAATGTAAAATATAGTGAGGTCCAGAACAGTCCGCATAATCTCATGGGAAACCTGGAAATATATATATCTTTTTTGGGTGAGCGTACAAGTATAATCAGTAAGAAATGCCAAAGTCACTCATAAAATAGTGGGAGAATCATACTAATTCCCCTTTGAGGAAAATTAAATAAACTCAGATACACCTAACAAGGTACATTATCCACCCAACCTTATCACGGAATGCTCACCAAATAACAAAATTAAAGTAAAGTAAATTAGTATTCTCATTGATGATAGGGTAACCCACACCACTTCACATTGCTTAACTACTTATACCTAATGGAGAACGTCCTGATGATACCAAGAACATCCACATTTCCCACTGTTACAACTTATTCACACACACCTATGAAACATACCACATCCCACAACAAACACATGGGTCACAACCACATCACATCCTGTCGGCAAATACATGGTCTACAAAACCAAATCTTCATCTCAAAGACAGCTTGGATAAAACAATTTATCTTATCCTAAAGAAACCTTGAAAGCACCCCTCATCGATAAACACCTGGGCCTCCCAACCACACCCCAAACTACCCAATGAGTCTAGGGACCCAAATGCTTAGAAGTGGGATCAAAGAAGAGCCGATAACCAACCATCCATCCATACACTACGATGTTGGGAAAGGACACCATTCCCCATAGAAATGGGGGTGTTTTGTATATAGTTCTCAACACGGGTGGGGTGTGTATATGAATCACAAGGAACTACATGTAATTATATAAATGTACCAAAAACTCATCTTAGCCTATGGGTATTCCAAAAAACTACATGTCCCACACAGAACTTCCCTTACTATCACCTCTAATGCATAATCACACAACCAACCACATTCACAATTCAAAACCATTGCCAATAAATTCAATTAATTATCACTCTACATTAAATAGTTCATTTAATTATTTATTCCATCCTTATATCAGAAACAACCAAACCCAACATCCCACAAGTAAAATCCCAACCCACATACACTTCACAAAGTCCCTAAAAACAACAAGTGAAAGGAACACAAATGGTAACACCATCCTTCTTAAAAATTATCCCTCTCAATCCATCCTTGTCTGCCCTACTTCACAAAGAGAACCAGATCTAGCAAAAAAACAAAACTCAACCAGATTTATATCCCACTCCTCTCTACCATTTCATGAACACCCATCCAACGGTTTCCCCCATCATTATTCAAATACATGATTCCCTTTCCTCCCCATCAACATGTAAACAACAAACACATCTCATCACAACCATACTCGGTACCCTCACAACATAGAAACACCACACCCAACACACCCAGTAACATAAAAATAGCACAAACCAAACCTGCAGCCCTATTTCTATAGCTCATCCCATTAATTACACAGTAAACAAATCTATCAACCTAAGATCCCATTACACCACCCATAACACCCCATAATAATACCCTACCTCCCATCCACAACAACACATGACCAGTATGAAACACAAGGTCGAAGAGAACCATTCACAACACAAATCCACAAAAAACATGAAGGAGTATTCAGATTTAGGATCCTCATTCATTAATACCAATTTGATAATTAAATAATGATCCTATAAAAAGATTGATCATGGTTAATCCCCATGTTTAACCAGGTGTATATGGTTAATAAATTTCATAATTTTATCCATTAGACAATGAAACAAAAAAATATATTCAAAAGTCATATAGGTGGGGAAACAGAGGCCACCAATGGACATGATTTTTAGAAGGCATATATCCCTTAAAAAAGACAACATGGATCAAGGATAACAAATTAAATAAAGTGATCATATTCATCATCTTCCAATCCCCTCATTTATGAATTTTTATTATCTTCATTAAATTTGGGTCCCACTATATTCACATGGGGAAATGCGTACACCCACC
The DNA here is from genome assembly GCA_963277665.1 of Viscum album. Classification (NCBI taxonomy): domain Eukaryota; kingdom Viridiplantae; phylum Streptophyta; class Magnoliopsida; order Santalales; family Viscaceae; genus Viscum; species Viscum album. Next base: position 224,954,845 of record OY728165.1, read on the forward strand.
ACACATGATACACTAATAAACTAGATACGAAGAGATCCCTACTGTTAATAGAAAATGGTCAACAATTCCACCTTTCACTAAAAATATGGGGCACATAAGAAGTAATAGATTCCTAGTGAAAACCCTATTGATGTACATAGCACAGATGTAACTCTTTAGGGAAGAATAGTTTTTGGTGCATCAAGAGGAAACATAAACACATTTGGTAGAGAAGATCTTGGCTTAGAAGATCCATATCCTAAATAAATAGAAGGGAGACAGTTTCAAAGGATATTAAAGTGGGATAATGGGAAATATTATGTGATTTTACTATTTCAAGGCCCATGGAGCATTAGGACATTAATGATATAATTAATATCCCTTTAAAGGAATTATAAATTCTAAAATAAGGATTTAAACATGATTTACATCAAATAAAATATACGAGGGGAGAAACTGAAAAAACATGAAATAAATAACCAATGGGTGAGTCACCAACACGAGTAACAGAAAGTGATCCACTAATACGAGTCACCAACATGAATCACAATCACGAGTCACCGATGTGACCCACCAATAGTGATCCAATAACATGACTAACCGATGTTGTTCACCAATACCCGACCTACTGATGCCCCGACCTACCGATGCCCTTAACCTACTAGTGCCCCAACCTACCAACACACTGACCTACTGATGCCCGAACCAACTTATTACCCTAATATTATGATATTGATATATCAATGCTAAACTATCGATTTTGAGCTAATAACACTGAGATACAGATGTTGAGCTACCAACATTGAGTCACCAACACATCTTACTGATGGAAAAAATAGAATTTTTTAAAACTCTCTAAATATTCTAATGTTGCCGCCTGAAACACCCTATGCACTGGATTTTGAAAATGTAATGGATCAGGGAGGTCTGTTCTACTACATCTAGTTTTTGGTAGTTTCTATAATCATTATTTTATTATCATGTATTCCCTTCATACTAGAGGATATAATAATGTCATAAATTTCTTTGGAGTTTCTGGAATATTTTTTTTAAAACTTTCTCAAATGTTTGAGATTTTAGAACGATTTTTATTTTGTTGTCTAAATGTTTTTGAATAATTTTATATTCAATAATTTATATTGGAAGATGATATTATAATATTAATGAATTAAATTTTAGGTAGAAAATTAGTTCAAATAGTGGTTGTTTGTGAGTTGATTCTTATGGTGGATGTTTATGTTGTGTGTTATGGATGTTTTATATTCAATAAATATATAATCAATATTCTTTTAGAATAATTTACTATCACTTTATGTTTTTGAGTTATTTTTTAATAAAATTTTGATGACATTTGGTGAAGGATGAGTGGGTTAGAACATGGTTAGAGAAGGATGAGAGGGGTTACTATCAAGAGATTCTGGATTTATAGATTTAAGGTATTTGGAAAATACTTGATACATAAAATTAACCAACAAATATAGCTGGGTAATCTAGTCCAGCACATAAAGGCTTAAAAATATTCATAGTCTGTCAATGATATGATATGTAATGGGAATAGTTCAAAACATAAGAGTTATTTTGGATAATATTTTATGGGTACCAATATTCTTATAATTTAAGAATTAGAAAATTCTCACACATAATGGTATATAGGGTATAATAAGTATGGTTTCATCTAAAATTAATATTTTTAAAATTAAAAAATTCAATGTGATATGTTGTTGTTCTCTAAAGTGATATGTAAGATTCGCTATGGAAACTATGTTTTAAGAAAATGTAAAATTCATAATATATAATGGTTATTACACCACACTTTAAATAATGGAAAAAGTAATGATCAGTACTAAAATACACTAGAGTAAATTGAATAATGCCTATGAGTATCTATATCAAAAAAACAAAGGCCTAAGAGTACATTCTATTATCAAATTTAAAATAATATTTTTAATTTATCTGTCCATGATTTATAAGATAGAGTAATTTTCTCAACAAAAATTTATTAATCAATATTTTGTTTAGGAGAAAATTGAATTAAATTATTTTTTATTACATGATGGTTATTTAATAGTTTTTTTAGAGAAATAGTAACTGTAAAACTATGTTTTAAGATCATCTTACAAGTTGGATTATGTTCACATTCTATGCTGTTAGATTGGCTATTAAAAAATATAATAGGAGAATATTATTTCGATAATGAAGAATGTGTTATCATAATACCAACACTAGTTCAAAAAAAATATTTTACATATTCATTTAACATTCACATATAAAACATTATATTTTGTGATAAATTCCCATATTTCAAATAAATCCCCCAACTTATTCAAAAAATTAAAATTGAAACAACATGAAATGTAAATTTTGAGATTATTTATAACCTATAGGAGAGGAACCCATATTGAAATATATCATTGAACTCTTTGGGGATAAAAAATGAATACAGATTCACAAATAATCATTACCTTTCAATTAAAATTTTTTAAAAATGGAAAAAAATTTAGTTTGACAAAACCTTATGAGAATTTTAACATATTATATTAATATTTTTTAAAAAATGTTAAGGAAATATAAGGAGAGTTATGAAAAGTTAAAAAATTACATCGTCGAATATCCTATAATTATAAAAATTATGTTCAGCCAAAGAAAACCACTAAATAATGTTTCAAATAACATGGAGAATAATAGGCCAACCATGAGATAATTTTCTCGAATAAGTTACATTACCAACCACATTGTCGGTGTGTAGTAGAGATGGGAGTTGGATGCTACCCACTCAGTTAAAGACCTATGGGTATTTCTTTTTATATTATTTTCTATATAGGGAATGTAATCTTCTATTGTTATTTTTTAATTTTATTAACATCCATTAACTTAT